>LR989871.1:57500-9663279 GCA_905146925.1 Autographa gamma
GATTTCTTCGTTGACCTACAGCTCACGACGTCTGCTTTCGTTTGAGTATAATTTTGGCACCCCCACTTAAAAATAAATAGCATTTATAATTAAAAAACTTCTAAAAATAGTAAAAATTTTAAATTCAATTTTTTCAAAAACGGTTTAGTTAAAAATTTCATTTGGTTATATTAGTTTGTAGGTCTCTTACAGACCTTTCTAAATATATAGCACACGTATCGCGTGTCTATATAGATCTTCAAAATTTTTATACTTTAAAAATATTATTAAAAAACCAGTTTTTCAGGGTTTTTCAGGGAAATTTGTTCCCGGACCCCTAAATTTTTTCACGCCATTCGCTTGCAAACGTCCAGCCGAATACAACGGTACCACTCCCGTGGCGCTCCGACTACCAGGAGCCGAGGAAATTACGAATTTGTGTGTTCCCGACCAAAATAACATCTCGTGGAGTCATTCATAAGTACTTGAAATCCACCTAAGTCGGCCGCACAAATAATTCACTTGTATACAAAATTTTTATTTTCTGTGCGATTTTCTTGAAACTTTTTTGCAAACGTGTCCAATTCGACCTACTTGTTGACCTTCGCGCCTTTACACGCGAAAATATTTGATATTTTTCGTATTTATACGAAAATTGTTGTTTTTTATTGCTATATAGCGATATATTTTTGTTTGACACGTCATAACTTCGCTGTTTATCAGTGGATTTTCGTGATTTCTTCGTTGACCTACAGCTCACGACGTCTGCTTTCGTTTGAGTATAATTTTGGCACCCCCACTTAAAAATAAATAGCATTTATAATTAAAAAACTTCTAAAAATAGTAAAAATTTTAAATTCAATTTTTTCAAAAACGGTTTAGTTAAAAATTTCATTTGGTTATATTAGTTTGTAGGTCTCTTACAGACCTTTCTAAATATATAGCACACGTATCGCGTGTCTATATAGATCTTCAAAATTTTTATACTTTAAAAATATTATTAAAAAACCAGTTTTTCAGGGTTTTTCAGGGAAATTTGTTCCCGGACCCCTAAATTTTTTCACGCCATTCGCTTGCAAACGTCCAGCCGAATACAACGGTACCACTCCCGTGGCGCTCCGACTACCAGGAGCCGAGGAAATTACGAATTTGTGTGTTCCCGACCAAAATAACATCTCGTGGAGTCATTCATAAGTACTTGAAATCCACCTAAGTCGGCCGCACAAATAATTCACTTGTATACAAAATTTTTATTTTCTGTGCGATTTTCTTGAAACTTTTTTGCAAACGTGTCCAATTCGACCTACTTGTTGACCTTCGCGCCTTTACACGCGAAAATATTTGATATTTTTCGTATTTATACGAAAATTGTTGTTTTTTATTGCTATATAGCGATATATTTTTGTTTGACACGTCATAACTTCGCTGTTTATCAGTGGATTTTCGTGATTTCTTCGTTGACCTACAGCTCACGACGTCTGCTTTCGTTTGAGTATAATTTTGGCACCCCCACTTAAAAATAAATAGCATTTATAATTAAAAAACTTCTAAAAATAGTAAAAATTTTAAATTCAATTTTTTCAAAAACGGTTTAGTTAAAAATTTCATTTGGTTATATTAGTTTGTAGGTCTCTTACAGACCTTTCTAAATATATAGCACACGTATCGCGTGTCTATATAGATCTTCAAAATTTTTATACTTTAAAAATATTATTAAAAAACCAGTTTTTCAGGGTTTTTCAGGGAAATTTGTTCCCGGACCCCTAAATTTTTTCACGCCATTCGCTTGCAAACGTCCAGCCGAATACAACGGTACCACTCCCGTGGCGCTCCGACTACCAGGAGCCGAGGAAATTACGAATTTGTGTGTTCCCGACCAAAATAACATCTCGTGGAGTCATTCATAAGTACTTGAAATCCACCTAAGTCGGCCGCACAAATAATTCACTTGTATACAAAATTTTTATTTTCTGTGCGATTTTCTTGAAACTTTTTTGCAAACGTGTCCAATTCGACCTACTTGTTGACCTTCGCGCCTTTACACGCGAAAATATTTGATATTTTTCGTATTTATACGAAAATTGTTGTTTTTTATTGCTATATAGCGATATATTTTTGTTTGACACGTCATAACTTCGCTGTTTATCAGTGGATTTTCGTGATTTCTTCGTTGACCTACAGCTCACGACGTCTGCTTTCGTTTGAGTATAATTTTGGCACCCCCACTTAAAAATAAATAGCATTTATAATTAAAAAACTTCTAAAAATAGTAAAAATTTTAAATTCAATTTTTTCAAAAACGGTTTAGTTAAAAATTTCATTTGGTTATATTAGTTTGTAGGTCTCTTACAGACCTTTCTAAATATATAGCACACGTATCGCGTGTCTATATAGATCTTCAAAATTTTTATACTTTAAAAATATTATTAAAAAACCAGTTTTTCAGGGTTTTTCAGGGAAATTTGTTCCCGGACCCCTAAATTTTTTCACGCCATTCGCTTGCAAACGTCCAGCCGAATACAACGGTACCACTCCCGTGGCGCTCCGACTACCAGGAGCCGAGGAAATTACGAATTTGTGTGTTCCCGACCAAAATAACATCTCGTGGAGTCATTCATAAGTACTTGAAATCCACCTAAGTCGGCCGCACAAATAATTCACTTGTATACAAAATTTTTATTTTCTGTGCGATTTTCTTGAAACTTTTTTGCAAACGTGTCCAATTCGACCTACTTGTTGACCTTCGCGCCTTTACACGCGAAAATATTTGATATTTTTCGTATTTATACGAAAATTGTTGTTTTTTATTGCTATATAGCGATATATTTTTGTTTGACACGTCATAACTTCGCTGTTTATCAGTGGATTTTCGTGATTTCTTCGTTGACCTACAGCTCACGACGTCTGCTTTCGTTTGAGTATAATTTTGGCACCCCCACTTAAAAATAAATAGCATTTATAATTAAAAAACTTCTAAAAATAGTAAAAATTTTAAATTCAATTTTTTCAAAAACGGTTTAGTTAAAAATTTCATTTGGTTATATTAGTTTGTAGGTCTCTTACAGACCTTTCTAAATATATAGCACACGTATCGCGTGTCTATATAGATCTTCAAAATTTTTATACTTTAAAAATATTATTAAAAAACCAGTTTTTCAGGGTTTTTCAGGGAAATTTGTTCCCGGACCCCTAAATTTTTTCACGCCATTCGCTTGCAAACGTCCAGCCGAATACAACGGTACCACTCCCGTGGCGCTCCGACTACCAGGAGCCGAGGAAATTACGAATTTGTGTGTTCCCGACCAAAATAACATCTCGTGGAGTCATTCATAAGTACTTGAAATCCACCTAAGTCGGCCGCACAAATAATTCACTTGTATACAAAATTTTTATTTTCTGTGCGATTTTCTTGAAACTTTTTTGCAAACGTGTCCAATTCGACCTACTTGTTGACCTTCGCGCCTTTACACGCGAAAATATTTGATATTTTTCGTATTTATACGAAAATTGTTGTTTTTTATTGCTATATAGCGATATATTTTTGTTTGACACGTCATAACTTCGCTGTTTATCAGTGGATTTTCGTGATTTCTTCGTTGACCTAC
This sequence comes from Autographa gamma, assembly GCA_905146925.1. Taxonomy (NCBI): domain Eukaryota; kingdom Metazoa; phylum Arthropoda; class Insecta; order Lepidoptera; family Noctuidae; genus Autographa; species Autographa gamma. The sequence goes on from LR989871.1 coordinate 61,085, forward strand.
AGCTCACGACGTCTGCTTTCGTTTGAGTATAATTTTGGCACCCCCACTTAAAAATAAATAGCATTTATAATTAAAAAACTTCTAAAAATAGTAAAAATTTTAAATTCAATTTTTTCAAAAACGGTTTAGTTAAAAATTTCATTTGGTTATATTAGTTTGTAGGTCTCTTACAGACCTTTCTAAATATATAGCACACGTATCGCGTGTCTATATAGATCTTCAAAATTTTTATACTTTAAAAATATTATTAAAAAACCAGTTTTTCAGGGTTTTTCAGGGAAATTTGTTCCCGGACCCCTAAATTTTTTCACGCCATTCGCTTGCAAACGTCCAGCCGAATACAACGGTACCACTCCCGTGGCGCTCCGACTACCAGGAGCCGAGGAAATTACGAATTTGTGTGTTCCCGACCAAAATAACATCTCGTGGAGTCATTCATAAGTACTTGAAATCCACCTAAGTCGGCCGCACAAATAATTCACTTGTATACAAAATTTTTATTTTCTGTGCGATTTTCTTGAAACTTTTTTGCAAACGTGTCCAATTCGACCTACTTGTTGACCTTCGCGCCTTTACACGCGAAAATATTTGATATTTTTCGTATTTATACGAAAATTGTTGTTTTTTATTGCTATATAGCGATATATTTTTGTTTGACACGTCATAACTTCGCTGTTTATCAGTGGATTTTCGTGATTTCTTCGTTGACCTACAGCTCACGACGTCTGCTTTCGTTTGAGTATAATTTTGGCACCCCCACTTAAAAATAAATAGCATTTATAATTAAAAAACTTCTAAAAATAGTAAAAATTTTAAATTCAATTTTTTCAAAAACGGTTTAGTTAAAAATTTCATTTGGTTATATTAGTTTGTAGGTCTCTTACAGACCTTTCTAAATATATAGCACACGTATCGCGTGTCTATATAGATCTTCAAAATTTTTATACTTTAAAAATATTATTAAAAAACCAGTTTTTCAGGGTTTTTCAGGGAAATTTGTTCCCGGACCCCTAAATTTTTTCACGCCATTCGCTTGCAAACGTCCAGCCGAATACAACGGTACCACTCCCGTGGCGCTCCGACTACCAGGAGCCGAGGAAATTACGAATTTGTGTGTTCCCGACCAAAATAACATCTCGTGGAGTCATTCATAAGTACTTGAAATCCACCTAAGTCGGCCGCACAAATAATTCACTTGTATACAAAATTTTTATTTTCTGTGCGATTTTCTTGAAACTTTTTTGCAAACGTGTCCAATTCGACCTACTTGTTGACCTTCGCGCCTTTACACGCGAAAATATTTGATATTTTTCGTATTTATACGAAAATTGTTGTTTTTTATTGCTATATAGCGATATATTTTTGTTTGACACGTCATAACTTCGCTGTTTATCAGTGGATTTTCGTGATTTCTTCGTTGACCTACAGCTCACGACGTCTGCTTTCGTTTGAGTATAATTTTGGCACCCCCACTTAAAAATAAATAGCATTTATAATTAAAAAACTTCTAAAAATAGTAAAAATTTTAAATTCAATTTTTTCAAAAACGGTTTAGTTAAAAATTTCATTTGGTTATATTAGTTTGTAGGTCTCTTACAGACCTTTCTAAATATATAGCACACGTATCGCGTGTCTATATAGATCTTCAAAATTTTTATACTTTAAAAATATTATTAAAAAACCAGTTTTTCAGGGTTTTTCAGGGAAATTTGTTCCCGGACCCCTAAATTTTTTCACGCCATTCGCTTGCAAACGTCCAGCCGAATACAACGGTACCACTCCCGTGGCGCTCCGACTACCAGGAGCCGAGGAAATTACGAATTTGTGTGTTCCCGACCAAAATAACATCTCGTGGAGTCATTCATAAGTACTTGAAATCCACCTAAGTCGGCCGCACAAATAATTCACTTGTATACAAAATTTTTATTTTCTGTGCGATTTTCTTGAAACTTTTTTGCAAACGTGTCCAATTCGACCTACTTGTTGACCTTCGCGCCTTTACACGCGAAAATATTTGATATTTTTCGTATTTATACGAAAATTGTTGTTTTTTATTGCTATATAGCGATATATTTTTGTTTGACACGTCATAACTTCGCTGTTTATCAGTGGATTTTCGTGATTTCTTCGTTGACCTACAGCTCACGACGTCTGCTTTCGTTTGAGTATAATTTTGGCACCCCCACTTAAAAATAAATAGCATTTATAATTAAAAAACTTCTAAAAATAGTAAAAATTTTAAATTCAATTTTTTCAAAAACGGTTTAGTTAAAAATTTCATTTGGTTATATTAGTTTGTAGGTCTCTTACAGACCTTTCTAAATATATAGCACACGTATCGCGTGTCTATATAGATCTTCAAAATTTTTATACTTTAAAAATATTATTAAAAAACCAGTTTTTCAGGGTTTTTCAGGGAAATTTGTTCCCGGACCCCTAAATTTTTTCACGCCATTCGCTTGCAAACGTCCAGCCGAATACAACGGTACCACTCCCGTGGCGCTCCGACTACCAGGAGCCGAGGAAATTACGAATTTGTGTGTTCCCGACCAAAATAACATCTCGTGGAGTCATTCATAAGTACTTGAAATCCACCTAAGTCGGCCGCACAAATAATTCACTTGTATACAAAATTTTTATTTTCTGTGCGATTTTCTTGAAACTTTTTTGCAAACGTGTCCAATTCGACCTACTTGTTGACCTTCGCGCCTTTACACGCGAAAATATTTGATATTTTTCGTATTTATACGAAAATTGTTGTTTTTTATTGCTATATAGCGATATATTTTTGTTTGACACGTCATAACTTCGCTGTTTATCAGTGGATTTTCGTGATTTCTTCGTTGACCTACAGCTCACGACGTCTGCTTTCGTTTGAGTATAATTTTGGCACCCCCACTTAAAAATAAATAGCATTTATAATTAAAAAACTTCTAAAAATAGTAAAAATTTTAAATTCAATTTTTTCAAAAACGGTTTAGTTAAAAATTTCATTTGGTTATATTAGTTTGTAGGTCTCTTACAGACCTTTCTAAATATATAGCACACGTATCGCGTGTCTATATAGATCTTCAAAATTTTTATACTTTAAAAATATTATTAAAAAACCAGTTTTTCAGGGTTTTTCAGGGAAATTTGTTCCCGGACCCCTAAATTTTTTCACGCCATTCGCTTGCAAACGTCCAGCCGAATACAACGGTACCACTCCCGTGGCGCTCCGACTACCAGGAGCCGAGGAAATTACGAATTTGTGTGTTCCCGACCAAAATAACATCTCGTGGAGTCATTCATAAGTACTTGAAATCCACCTAAGTCGGCCGCACAAATAATTCACTTGTATACAAAATTTTTATTTTCTGTGCGATTTTCTTGAAACTTTTTTGCAAACGTGTCCAATTCGACCTACTTGTTGACCTTCGCGCCTTTACACGCGAAAATATTTGATATTTTTCGTATTTATACGAAAATTGTTGTTTTTTATTGCTATATAGCGATATATTTTTGTTTGACACGTCATAACTTCGCTGTTTATCAGTGGATTTTCGTGATTTCTTCGTTGACCTACAGCTCACGACGTCTGCTTTCGTTTGAGTATAATTTTGGCACCCCCACTTAAAAATAAATAGCATTTATAATTAAAAAACTTCTAAAAATAGTAAAAATTTTAAATTCAATTTTTTCAAAAACGGTTTAGTTAAAAATTTCATTTGGTTATATTAGTTTGTAGGTCTCTTACAGACCTTTCTAAATATATAGCACACGTATCGCGTGTCTATATAGATCTTCAAAATTTTTATACTTTAAAAATATTATTAAAAAACCAGTTTTTCAGGGTTTTTCAGGGAAATTTGTTCCCGGACCCCTAAATTTTTTCACGCCATTCGCTTGCAAACGTCCAGCCGAATACAACGGTACCACTCCCGTGGCGCTCCGACTACCAGGAGCCGAGGAAATTACGAATTTGTGTGTTCCCGACCAAAATAACATCTCGTGGAGTCATTCATAAGTACTTGAAATCCACCTAAGTCGGCCGCACAAATAATTCACTTGTATACAAAATTTTTATTTTCTGTGCGATTTTCTTGAAACTTTTTTGCAAACGTGTCCAATTCGACCTACTTGTTGACCTTCGCGCCTTTACACGCGAAAATATTTGATATTTTTCGTATTTATACGAAAATTGTTGTTTTTTATTGCTATATAGCGATATATTTTTGTTTGACACGTCATAACTTCGCTGTTTATCAGTGGATTTTCGTGATTTCTTCGTTGACCTACAGCTCACGACGTCTGCTTTCGTTTGAGTATAATTTTGGCACCCCCACTTAAAAATAAATAGCATTTATAATTAAAAAACTTCTAAAAATAGTAAAAATTTTAAATTCAATTTTTTCAAAAACGGTTTAGTTAAAAATTTCATTTGGTTATATTAGTTTGTAGGTCTCTTACAGACCTTTCTAAATATATAGCACACGTATCGCGTGTCTATATAGATCTTCAAAATTTTTATACTTTAAAAATATTATTAAAAAACCAGTTTTTCAGGGTTTTTCAGGGAAATTTGTTCCCGGACCCCTAAATTTTTTCACGCCATTCGCTTGCAAACGTCCAGCCGAATACAACGGTACCACTCCCGTGGCGCTCCGACTACCAGGAGCCGAGGAAATTACGAATTTGTGTGTTCCCGACCAAAATAACATCTCGTGGAGTCATTCATAAGTACTTGAAATCCACCTAAGTCGGCCGCACAAATAATTCACTTGTATACAAAATTTTTATTTTCTGTGCGATTTTCTTGAAACTTTTTTGCAAACGTGTCCAATTCGACCTACTTGTTGACCTTCGCGCCTTTACACGCGAAAATATTTGATATTTTTCGTATTTATACGAAAATTGTTGTTTTTTATTGCTATATAGCGATATATTTTTGTTTGACACGTCATAACTTCGCTGTTTATCAGTGGATTTTCGTGATTTCTTCGTTGACCTACAGCTCACGACGTCTGCTTTCGTTTGAGTATAATTTTGGCACCCCCACTTAAAAATAAATAGCATTTATAATTAAAAAACTTCTAAAAATAGTAAAAATTTTAAATTCAATTTTTTCAAAAACGGTTTAGTTAAAAATTTCATTTGGTTATATTAGTTTGTAGGTCTCTTACAGACCTTTCTAAATATATAGCACACGTATCGCGTGTCTATATAGATCTTCAAAATTTTTATACTTTAAAAATATTATTAAAAAACCAGTTTTTCAGGGTTTTTCAGGGAAATTTGTTCCCGGACCCCTAAATTTTTTCACGCCATTCGCTTGCAAACGTCCAGCCGAATACAACGGTACCACTCCCGTGGCGCTCCGACTACCAGGAGCCGAGGAAATTACGAATTTGTGTGTTCCCGACCAAAATAACATCTCGTGGAGTCATTCATAAGTACTTGAAATCCACCTAAGTCGGCCGCACAAATAATTCACTTGTATACAAAATTTTTATTTTCTGTGCGATTTTCTTGAAACTTTTTTGCAAACGTGTCCAATTCGACCTACTTGTTGACCTTCGCGCCTTTACACGCGAAAATATTTGATATTTTTCGTATTTATACGAAAATTGTTGTTTTTTATTGCTATATAGCGATATATTTTTGTTTGACACGTCATAACTTCGCTGTTTATCAGTGGATTTTCGTGATTTCTTCGTTGACCTACAGCTCACGACGTCTGCTTTCGTTTGAGTATAATTTTGGCACCCCCACTTAAAAATAAATAGCATTTATAATTAAAAAACTTCTAAAAATAGTAAAAATTTTAAATTCAATTTTTTCAAAAACGGTTTAGTTAAAAATTTCATTTGGTTATATTAGTTTGTAGGTCTCTTACAGACCTTTCTAAATATATAGCACACGTATCGCGTGTCTATATAGATCTTCAAAATTTTTATACTTTAAAAATATTATTAAAAAACCAGTTTTTCAGGGTTTTTCAGGGAAATTTGTTCCCGGACCCCTAAATTTTTTCACGCCATTCGCTTGCAAACGTCCAGCCGAATACAACGGTACCACTCCCGTGGCGCTCCGACTACCAGGAGCCGAGGAAATTACGAATTTGTGTGTTCCCGACCAAAATAACATCTCGTGGAGTCATTCATAAGTACTTGAAATCCACCTAAGTCGGCCGCACAAATAATTCACTTGTATACAAAATTTTTATTTTCTGTGCGATTTTCTTGAAACTTTTTTGCAAACGTGTCCAATTCGACCTACTTGTTGACCTTCGCGCCTTTACACGCGAAAATATTTGATATTTTTCGTATTTATACGAAAATTGTTGTTTTTTATTGCTATATAGCGATATATTTTTGTTTGACACGTCATAACTTCGCTGTTTATCAGTGGATTTTCGTGATTTCTTCGTTGACCTACAGCTCACGACGTCTGCTTTCGTTTGAGTATAATTTTGGCACCCCCACTTAAAAATAAATAGCATTTATAATTAAAAAACTTCTAAAAATAGTAAAAATTTTAAATTCAATTTTTTCAAAAACGGTTTAGTTAAAAATTTCATTTGGTTATATTAGTTTGTAGGTCTCTTACAGACCTTTCTAAATATATAGCACACGTATCGCGTGTCTATATAGATCTTCAAAATTTTTATACTTTAAAAATATTATTAAAAAACCAGTTTTTCAGGGTTTTTCAGGGAAATTTGTTCCCGGACCCCTAAATTTTTTCACGCCATTCGCTTGCAAACGTCCAGCCGAATACAACGGTACCACTCCCGTGGCGCTCCGACTACCAGGAGCCGAGGAAATTACGAATTTCTGGCCCGCCCACCCACCCTTATTTCATTAGGCATATCGATTCCGGAGACTTTTTCCATTCAACTTTTTATACCCCAATATCTTTTGGAGGCCATATCTTCGGAATCGATAGAGCTAGAAGGCTGCGGTTTGCGGCGTTGGACGGGTGCTAGACCGCTGCATATTCCATTATACTTCCGAGGCCCTCAGCCCAGGAAGCTGTTTTTGGCAACCGTGTCTGTGTTCCTGGCACAAAAATTTTCTTTCGTTTTCGGTCGTTTGAGACGCTTCTTGTTTAGCAAGAAGCGTAAAATCGTAGAAGCGATCACAGGAAGTAGCGGCTAAGGCCCCTCCGACGTCTCGACGCACTTGGACCACGATCGTCTAAAATAAGCAGCGAAATAATTCAATTAAATTTAAGGGTTAAAAGTCGCCAATTTTAAATTGATTTCCTCATTTTGTATACACCTCTACATTTTAACGTTTTAATTTTTATATTTACACAACTATTTTATAACTTATACAATTTTATTTTACAATTTTAATTTTAGTGAATGTGTTTAAAACTTATACAAACTTACTGATATTCAAACCAGGGTTACGTTGGGTTAGTGTTGGGCCTATCCCGTCTCCCCATCCTTAACTTCTATCCCTCTAAAATGTTCCGAACCCCGGTAAAGACTTCCTCAGCCTCATCTCCGCCACTTACTCCCCCAAGACAAGACCACATGACCAGCAATTTCTACACCCGAACGAAAGTTCGGAGGGACGAAGGGGAGCAAGAGGCGGCAAGAATTCTTTTCCCGGAGGCGAGCCCAGCTCCAGTTGCACAGCCAAGTCGGCTGCAGGAGGCGAGGGCATGGGTGACGAAAGCCAAGATGGCTCTGAACGCGTCGCGCAATCTAAAGACCGATATAAAGGCTTCCGTCACCCAGGCCATCGACCGGCTCTACCAAATTATTAAAGAGGCCGAAGCTGCAGAGTCCGTGCGCCCGTCCACTCAGGCACCTAGTGGAGCATATGTGGAGGAGCGCACGGCCGATCTGAAACCACGGGAAGACGTGCCCTCATCAATGGAAGCCAAAGGGAATGCTCAGGTCTCTCAGTTGCTCACCTCGTTGGCTGAACATAGCCAGCTAATGAGGGAGAGCAACGAGAAGACTGAGCAGTTAAAGGAAGCCCTAAAGGAGAGGAAGGAGTCCCTGGAGGTGGCTACGTACGCGACTGTAGCGGCGAGCGCAAAGGGGCGAAAACGCCCGGAGCCCACTGCGCTGCACTCGGTAGTGGTCACGTCCAGGGATGACATGGAAACCGGGGAGGAAGTGTTGGGCCGCATCAGAACGGCGATCAACGCCGGGGCTGAGGGGATTAAGATCGACCGTATCCGGAGGGCCAAGGACAGGAAGATCGTCATCGGTTGTAGAAGCGAAGAGGAACGGAACAGAGTTCAACTTCGCATTGAGGCAGCAGACCACCAGCTCGAGGTCCTGGTCGTCAAAAACCAGGACCCCCTCATCATCCTCAGGGACGTCCTTGGATCGCACAAGGACGAGGAAATCATGGAGTTCCTGAGGACGCAGAACAAGGACCTGTTCCGCGGCCTCCCAACCGATGACGATAGGGCCGAAGTCAAGTACCGGAAGAAGGCCAAAAGCACAATCCTGTGCCATGTGGTCCTCCAGGTATCCCCTCAGCTTTGGAGTAGGTTTCTCGAGGCGTCTGAGGTGTACCTCGACCTCCAGCTCATTAAAGCGGAGGACCAGTCGCCACTGGTCCAATGCTCAATGTGTCTGGGGTACGGGCACAGCAGGCGCCTCTGTACGGAAAAAACTGAAAAGTGCGGGTACTGTGGTGGCCCTCACCAGCGGAGAGACTGTGCAGAGAAGCTCGCCAACGCGCAACCCACTTGCTGCAACTGCACCAAGGCCAGCCTGGAGACGACGGGGCACAATGCTTTCAGCATGGAATGCCCCGTCCGGCGCAAGTGGGACGCGCTGGCTCGAGCAAAGACTGCGTACTGCTGAGGGCACCCATGGAAAAAGCGAAATGAGGTACAGCGGCGGATTAGACTTATTAGCGGTCACAATCGGTCCAGCAGATCCTACAACATCGGGCCAAAGCCGCGACGGCACGGTGTACAGAAACAAAGGGCGTACAAATAATCTGTTCTGGCTTTATGGAAAACCAGTAACATTATGTGAAGCTACTATGCTCACCGTGCTATCGCGGCTCGCTAAAATCCTAGTACAAAAAACTTACCGCGAAAATATCCCCGCTCAAAAACAAGGAAAGGCAGCGAGCAGGAAACGGCGTAGCACTCCTCACCCCGCAGCACGCGAACAGCACCTAAAAAAGAACAACAAAATAAATAGCAGGGTGATGATGACCATCCCCCCATTTATTCCAAGCACTACTGAGTAAATTAATTAAAGTTAAAGAAGATGTGCATTCGACGTAAAGGTGCTGAAGCGGGTAGCTCCAAAAAGCAACCTGCCCTACCCCCCATATTCCCTAAAAAATTTTTTTTTGTACCGCACTCATGCCCAAACAGTACCCTAAAGGCTCTGATCAAGTTAGAGGGATGAAAGAGCAAGAACCCCAAAGAAAAAAAAAAAAAAAAAAAACCTAACCTAACCTAACCTAACCTTTTTTGATCAGGCGGGGGAATCCTCATGGACACCCACCCACTCGGGGGAGTGGATGGGTAGTGTCAGACTCTTACTGACTAAACCTGAACCGCCGTGCACCGTCATCCGCGTTTCGTGTTGGCGCGTGGTACTGCGTTGCAATCCATCACGCGCCAACCGCGGGGATCCACCGGCCAATAAGCCGATGGCTCACTTTCGTGATTGGAGGCCGAAGTGTAAAGGCTTCGGCCTCTCCGCCTCCTGTTGGAACCACACCCGATGCTACGAAATGTGGCTCCCCGTCGTGGGTCCTATAGTCGGACGACATGCACCCCCGTGCCTGTCGCCCAGGACCCTAGTTAGGGCGGGAGAGCGCGCTCATGCGCGGCTCTGCGCCGCCCCACTCGACGTCGGCGTATCTGGGGCGCGTCGGGGTCTTCCTCCCGATCGCGCTCCGCCGCCTCCTTCTGGGACATGACGGTCTCACAGAAGGAGGACAGCGCGTCCCACGCTGCGCGACTGCTGAGCGCGGCTGCGACAACAGCCGACAGCGCGGAAACGTCCACGCCTCCCAGCGCCGCCTGGAGAACGGCGCGAGGCTCATCGAACGTGGGACACACGGCCAGGGTGTGCAGCGCGGTGTCGTCACCGGCGCCGCACTGGTGGCAAGCCGTGGTCCCTTCCCTTCGTGCGACCAGGCACAGGTAATGGCCAAAGGCCCCGTGCCCGGTCAGTATCTGCGTGAGGCGGTAGGTCAATAAACCGTACCGCCTCTCCACCCACGGTTGGAGATGTGGGCGGATCGCATCAACGGTGACCCGTCCCGCCGACGGTCTCGCGAGCCGAAGCTCCCAATTCCGCATGGTGACGAGACGGGCCTGTCTGCGCCAGAGCTCGCGCTGCCTCGGCAAGGGGTCGGTACCGCGGGACCGGAGCTCGGTGCAACGGGTGTAAAGGTCCGTTAGCACCTTCGCATCCAGATCCCAAGGCGGTGTCCCAGCCAAGACACACGCGGCTTCGTGACCGACGGTCCGGTATGCCCGGACGATCCTGTTGGCAACAGCACGCTGCGAACCAAGTAGGACCGCCCGGTTATCGGCCGTCAGTCTGTCACACCAAATGGGTGCGCCGTACAGAGCCATCGATCGAATGACCGAGGCGTACAGACGGCGACACCCGACGTCAGGGCCCCCGACATTTGGCAGGAGCCTTCCGAGGGCTGCAGCGGCGGACCGAAGCCTCGGCGCCAACCGCTGAAAATGCTCCCGGAAGCTCAACTGCCCGTCGAGAACCAAACCGAGGTACTTCATCGTGCCCTTCAGTGGGATCCTCGCGTCCTCCACCGTTAGGCACGAATCCGTACGTCTACTCCGGGGGCCGTTTAGCAAAAGTGCTTCGGTCTTCCCCAGAGCGACATCCAAACCAAGCATCCGGATGCGACCTACGACGAGCTGTACGCCGCAGGTAGCACGCCGGATGCACTCCTCCTGGGTGGTCCCTCTGACCAACACCAGGGTGTCGTCTGCATAACAGACGACCTCCGTCTGACAGAGGAGGGCTCCGCGAAGCACCCAATCGTACCCGATGTTCCACAAGAGAGGTCCCAGGACTGACCCCTGTGGAACACCGCGCCCTGTGGGTTGCAGCTGCGGGCCCATCACTCCGGAGTACGCGACATGCCTGTCGCGCAGGTAGTCCGCCACGATGTGCTGGAGGTAGAGGGGCGCCCCGTGATAACGAAGCGCCGACTCTATGCACTGGTGCGGCAGCGAGTTGAAGGCGTTCGCTATGTCGAGCGACACCGCTAGCGCCATTCCTCCCCGCGCCGCAGCCTCCGTGGCGAACTTTTTCACATGGCTCAGGGCGTCCAGCGTAGACCGCCCCGCCCTGAAGCCAAACTGGGAGGCCGACAAGTCGGGCCCCGTACCCGTCAGATGCCGAACGATGCGGGCGGCGATGACGCGCTCAAAGAGCTTGCCCGCCTCGTCCAGCAGGACGATAGGCCGGTAGCCCGAGGGCGAGTCGGCCGGTCGTGTGTCCTTGCGAAGGAGGACGAGCTGCCCCGTCTTCCAGACTTTGGGGAATCTCCCCGCCACTAAACAGGCGTTGAAGAGACCCCGCAGCCGGTCCTTCAGGGGACCCACAGCCAAGGCAATAGCCCGAGCCGGTACCCCGTCAGGTCCAGGAGCAGTCGTCTTCGTTCGGAGGCGTAGGGTGCACGCCTCGAACTCTCCTTCGGTTATCTCCTCCAGCTGTTCCCGCGAAAACGCGGTACCCATAGCTGGAGGGATAAAGTCAGTCCGGTGAGATGGGAACAGGGACGAAACGATGTTCCTGAGGAGCTGAGGTTCCATGGACTCCGTTATCGGGGGCGCTGCAACGCGAAGTTTGTTCCGCGCCGCCAGGTACGGGCGACCCCACGGATCCCGGTTCAGCTCCTCGTGCATCTCCTGCCTTGCTGCGGCCTTCGCCTGCAGAATGGCCAGGCGGAGATTTTGTCTGGCCGTGCGGTAGGCCCTGTAAAGAGGGGCCTCCGCGGCCTCGTCCCTGCGCCTAGAGCGATGGCGTGTGTACCGGCGTTTCGCCTCAACACACGCCTCCCTAAGCACTGCGATCTCTGGCGACCACCAGTAGACTGCCCGTCTGTTGGGTCTTCTCCGGACGCGAGGCATCGCTGCGTCGCAAACCGACGTCAGTGTTCTGCGGAACAACTCTGCCTCGTCGTCAATCGAGAGACCCGACGGTGGTGCGCACCAGTCACTGATGATGGCCGCCTCGATCAGCAGTTCCCTGTCCAATTGTTTTAGGGCCCATCGTGGAGGGCCTGAGTTCGGGGTCGGCCGAACCCTGGGCCCCCCGGAGGGAGAGACGCTGAACCGAATGTACCTGTGATCGGACAGCGTCTCCATCCCTACATCGACATGCCAGTCGTTTATGCGCCCGGCAATGGCCTGGGAGCAAAACGACAGGTCCACAATGGACCCGCCATTATGCCGGACGCAAGTCTGGGTGTGACCCCGGTTGAGGAGAACCAAGTCCAACCCCAGGGCCCACGCCTCCAGTATTTCCCCGCGCCGGTCTGTTGCCGGTTCCCCCCAAGCCGTGCTCTTGGCATTGAGGTCCCCTAGCAGAATGACCGGGCGGGGTGTCATCACCCGAACAAGGGCCTCCAGCTCGGCCATAAATGACTCGAACTCAGCGAGACCCCTGTTCGGGGAGAAGTACATGCCGATGACGGCGTACGACCCCCATGACGCAGCGACATATCCAGAGCCCCTACGGATGGTGTGTAGGGGCTGGGAACTTGCGCCTGTTGCGGCGACGACAGCGACGGACCCGTCAAGGTCCCCCGCCCAGTTGGGCCGGGGAGGGACAAAATAGGGCTCCGCCACCACCGCAACGTCAATCGACCACTCCGCCAGTGCTTGAAGGAGGAGATCCTGGGCACCGGCGCAGTGGTTGATGTTCCCCTGGAGGAAGAGATGTGGACGGACTTGATCCATTAAGACTCCATCATCTCCTCCGTGCGGGGCGCGACCTGCGCCCTCGCTGCATCATTTTGGGGCCGCACTGAGGCCCTCTTGTTCCTGGTCGGGGCCGGGGGAGCACATCCCCGACTGCCCATCTGGTGGTCCGCCTTGCGCCCCCTCTGTACGCAGATGGGGCATTTGGCGGGCTCACTACAGGACGCCGCTTTGTGGCCAGGCTGTGCACACCTATAGCACAGCCCGCTACGATCCGTCTCGTTGGTGCACACGGCCCTAGTGTGTCCGATCTCCAGGCATCGGAAACACTTCATGGGCCGTGCTTTTAGCTGCACCACACGAGCGGAGCTCCACCCGACCAAGAACTTCTCGGTCCTCGTTGTGACGAGCTTAGGGGCCGCGACCAGCGGGCACTTCACCAGAGCGGTGAACATGCCCCCGGGGCCCAACCTTAGCTCGCCGACCGTCACAGTGCCCGGAGGACACTGGCCCTTCGCCACGACGGCGGCAGTGAGGTCCTCCTTAGTGACGGAGTCATCCAGGTCTGTCACCCGGAGCTCCGCGCACTTGAGTGGTCTGTGGACCCTCACTGTGCCGTCCGCATAGATGGCCCTCAGCCGCTCGGCCATCAGGTCCGCCCCTTCGGGGCTCAGCTTCCTCGGAAGCTCGAGTACCCGAGCTCCCGTCTGGGACCTTTTGATTTTGATGGGATCGACCGCCATGTCGATCCCCAGCTCGGCGACATTGATGTGCCGCCGCGCCTTATCGAGGACCTGAGCGTATGTGAGCCCTTGGCTGGCAGCCTCGGGCTCAATTGTCAAGACAACGGCGGGCGTCTGAGCCGCACGCCGCTGCCTCTGGGCCATTTTTCTGCGCTGCTTCCCGCTCTGCTGCTTGGACTTCGTCTTTCCGGCAGGCCTGGGTTTGGGGGTCTCTGTCCTGACCCTATTCCTCACCCTTTTCCGCCGGGAGACTTCGGTCCATGCTCCAGCCTCATCAACGCCCGCACTCTGCTCTGGTGCAGCAGGTTTGGGTGTCGGTTTTGAAGCCGGTTTCGGAGCAGGCTTGGCGCTGGCAGCCTTTGCAGCCGCCCTGGGAGCCGGCTTGGGGGCCGGTCCAGGTCGCTGCTTTGGTGCCGGGCCGGGAGTTGACCTCGGTGCCGGGCCGGGAGTCGGTCTCGGTGCCGGTTTGGGAGTCGGCTTTGGTGCCGGCGCCGTCTTCTTCGCAGATTTTGATGGCTGCTTGGCTAAAGGCTTGGCGGGCTGTTTTGCGGCTGGTTTGGGCCCTCTGCCCACTACCTCCGCACAGCTTCGCCTGTCCGCCGCCAGGGGCGGGCGTAAAACCCGCTCCGGCGGAAGCAGCTCCTTGACTCCGGCCAGCTTGGCGTCCATCATTGTCCCGACCGACAACATGATGGACCGCTGGAAATCAGCCATGTCGAACGCTGCAGGGGCTTGCTCGCGCACCACGAGCATCTGGCCCCTGAGGTCTTCGACTTCCTTGCTCAGCCGAGCATTCTCGGCGAGCAGTTTTTCCACGCAGGTGGAGCTCGTCAGGGAGCGAATGCCCTCCTGGATGTGGTCCACTGCGTCCTTGAGCCTCTTGATGTAAGTCCCCTTGATATTCTTGGAGGTGCACGCTACCTCCAAGATCGACAGGAGACTACTGTCAATTCGCTCCTTAACAGATGAGGGGTCGGTCGACTGTGAGCCGGAACTAATGAGGTCCCGGACAGCCGCACGAGCCTCCCTCCTCTGCCTCTCCTCCTCCTTCTTCTTCTCGACCGACGCACTAGCGTCAGGTGTCTGCGCCGCTTCAGCGGCGAGCGCCCTGTACAGCTCGCGCTGTCGGTGGAGCCCCACGTAACGACCGTGGGTGACACAACCGCGGGACCGCGTCGACGATGCTAATGAGACATCGCTCTCGCAGCCCGAAGCGGCGCGGTCACCCACGTCGTCCTCACCAGCCGAACTACGTCGTGGACGTTTCCGGCCGTGCTTTCCCGCAACAGAGCTGTCTCGGGACCGGCAAGACACCGGCACCTCAAGCTCCATCGCCTCTCCCTCAGGGCGACCGGTGGTCGTCGCCTCTTCCTCCTCAGGGCGACTGGTGGTCGTCGCCGCCTCCTCGTCCATGACGAGCCTCTCGAGCACCACTCGAGGCTCTCCCGTCATGCACTCCACGTGACTCAGACTGCTGCTCGCAGACCGAGTCACCCTCCTCCCCCCTCCCAAAAACGGATCGTGAGTTTCCCCACTCCCCGAGGCAGATATTGGCGCCAGCAAATACGTGCGCCTGAACTCCGAAGAGTCATGGGATTCTGTTCGGCCTGAGGCCTCCCTACCCACTTGCTGATTGTTTATTATATCTGACTTGTCCATTTTTGTTTTTGTTTGCTGCCCTCACGACGGAGTTCCCCCCCGCCATGCAGCCCCTTGCCGGGCAGCGAAAGCGTAGGCTTCAGGGTAATTTATTATAGTGGTTTTCTTCCACGTAGCCCCCCTCCTCTACTCCTGTAAAGAAAGGCGGCCCCCGGTCCCGTCCTGAAAAGGACAGACTTACGGGTTGGCCGACGGTGACCGTGGTCACGCCCGACGAATCGGGCCCGCCGCCCGCGAATGCCCCCCCAATCTCTCAACAGAGAGAGAGGAGGACAAACTCCACCCGCTGCCGTTGCCCGGAATATCCGAGACGCCAGCGGGCCGCGACCGAAAACGATCGCCCAACGCGCAGCGATCTGGACAGAACCAGACCCCGCCGTCTTACCCACAAAAATGGGCAGACACACCGCCCACCACCGCTACTCGGATGACGTCCAAGACGCCGGTGGGCCGCGATGTCCGGCCAGCAAAACCACTAACCGAACTCGCCCAACAGCTCCACTCGACCGTCCCCCGCGTGCATGGGGAACGGAGAGAGAGCGACCCACTGCCGCTACTCGGAATATGTCCGAGACGCCAGCAGGTCAAACAACACGCAGAGACCTGGACAGATAGGCCCCCGCCGTCCGCCCACCAAATGGAAAAGTGGGCAGACCCAACGCCTGCCGCCGCTACTCAGAGTACGTCCGAGACGCCGGCAGGTTGCGATATCCGGCCCGCAGTAAACACGGACCGGACTCGCACGACCGCTCATCTCACCCGTTCCCTCGCAAGAGGTAAGGATGAGAGAGCACTACACCCGCTGCCGCTACCCGGAATGAGTCCGAGACGCCAGCAGGTGTCCACCACGCGGCGGTCTGGACAGAACAGACCCCGCCGTCCACCCACAAGAATGTGGGCAGACTCACCGCCCGCCGCCGCTACTCGGAATACGTCCGAGACGCCGACAGGCCGCGATGTCTAGCCAGCAGTTGACACTGGCCAGACCCGCCGCGGCTGTCGCATCCTCAGGCTGAGGAGCGACCCCGCTGCTGGAATTGTCCGCGCCGGTAAACCGGTACCGCACTGTGCGGCATGCCCTTATCCGCAACCTAGGGACGCGCCCGGTAGGGGTCCAGCAACCCCTCTCCCGCAGGATGCACCACTCCCGCGGGTCCGGGAACCTAACCTAACCTTTTTTTTTTTTTTTTTTTTTTTTTGATAAGGCGGGGGAATCCTCATGGACACCCACCCACTCGGGGGAGTGGATGGGTAGTGTCAGACTCTTACTGACTAAACCTGAACCGCCGTGCACCGTCATCCGCGTTTCGTGTTGGCGCGTGGTACTGCGTTGCAATCCATCACGCGCCAACCGCGGGGATCCACCGGCCAATAAGCCGGTGGCTCACTTTCGTGATTGGAGGCCGAAGTGTAAAGGCTTCGGCCTCTCCGCCTCGTGTTGGAACCACACCCGATGCTACGAAATGTGGCTCCCCGTCGTGGGTCCTATAGTCGGACGACATGCACCCCCGTGCCTGTCGCCCAGGACCCTAGTTAGGGCGGGAGAGCGCGCTCATGCGCGGCTCTGCGCCGCCCCACTCGACGTCGGCGTATCTGGGGCGCGTCGGGGTCGTCCTCCCGATCGCGCTCCGCCGCCTCCTTCTGGGACATGACGGTCTCACAGAAGGAGGACAACGCGTCCCACGCTGCGCGACTGCTGAGCGCGGCTGCGACAACAGCCGACAGCGCGGAAACGTCCACGCCTCCCAGCGCCGCCTGGAGAACGGCGCGAGGCTCGGCAAAGGCGGGACACACGGCCAGGGTGTGCAGCGCGGTGTCGTCACCGGCGCCGCACTGGTGGCAAGCCGTGGTCCCTTCTCTTCTTGCGACCAGGCACAGGTAGTGGCCAAAGGCCCCGTGCCCGGTCAGGATCTGCGTGAGGCGGTAGGTCAATAAACCGTACCGCCTCTCCACCCACGGTTGGAGATGTGGGCGGATCGCATCCACGGTGACCCGTCCCGCCGACGGTCTCGCGAGCCGAAGCTCCCAATTCCGCAGGGTGACGAGACGGGCCTGTCTGCGCCAGAGCTCGCGCTGCCTCGGCAAGGGGTCGGTACCGCGGGACCGGAGCTCGGTGCAACGGGTGTAAAGGTCCGTTAGCACCTTCGCATCCAGATCCCAAGGCGGTGTCCCAGCCAAGACACACGCGGCTTCGTGACCGACGGTCCGGTATGCCCGGACGATCCTGTTGGCGACAGCACGCTGCGAACCAAGTAGGACCGCCCGGTTATCGGCCGTCAGTCGGTCAAACCAAATGGGTGCGCCGTACAGAGCCATCGATCGAATGACCGAGGTATACAGACGGCGACACCCGACGTCAGGGCCCCCGACATTTGGCAGGAGCCTTCCAAGGGCTGCAGCGGCGGACCGAAGCCTCGGCGCCAACCGCTGAAAATGCTCCCGGAAGCTCAACTGCCCGTCGAGAACCAGTCCGAGGTACTTCATCGTGCCCGTCAGTGGGATCCTCGCGTCCTCCACCGTTAGGCACGAATCCGTACGTCTACTCCGGGGGCCGTTTAGCAAAAGTGCTTCGGTCTTCCCCAGAGCGACATCCAAACCAAGCATCCGGATGCGACCTACGACGAGCTGTACGCCGCAGGTAGCACGCCGGATGCACTCCTCCTGGGTGGTCCCTCTGACCAACACCAGGGTGTCGTCTGCATAACAGACGACCTCCGTCTGACAGAGGAGGGCTCCGCGAAGCACCCAATCGTACCCGATGTTCCACAAGAGAGGTCCCAGGACTGACCCCTGTGGAACACCGCGCCCTGTGGGTTGCAGCTGCGGGCCCATCACTCCGGAGTACGCGACATGCCTGTCGCGCAGGTAGTCCGCCACGATGTGCTGGAGGTAGAGGGGCGCCCCGTGATAACGAAGCGCCGACTCTATGCACTGGTGCGGCAGCGAGTTGAAGGCGTTCGCTATGTCGAGCGACACCGCTAGCGCCATTCCTCCCCGCGCCGCAGCCTCCGTGGCGAACTTTTTCACATGGCTCAGGGCGTCCAGCGTAGACCGCCCCGCCCTGAAGCCAAACTGGGAGGCCGACAAGTCGGGCCCCGTACCCGTCAGATGCCGAACGATGCGGGCGGCGATGACGCGCTCAAAGAGCTTGCCCGCCTCGTCCAGCAGGACGATAGGCCGGTAGCCCGAGGGCGAGTCGGCCGGTCGTGTGTCCTTGCGAAGGAGGACGAGCTGCCCCGTCTTCCAGACTTTGGGGAATCTCCCCGCCACTAAACAGGCGTTGAAGAGACCCCGCAGCCGGTCCTTCAGGGGACCCACAGCCAAGGCAATAGCCCGAGCCGGTACCCCGTCAGGTCCAGGAGCAGTCGTCTTCGTTCGGAGGCGTAGGGTGCACGCCTCGAACTCTCCTTCGGTTATCTCCTCCAGCTGTTCCCGCGAAAACGCGGTACCCATAGCTGGAGGGATATAGTCAGTCCGGTGAGATGGGAACAGGGACGAAACGATGTTCCGGAGGAGCTGAGGTTCCATGGACTCCGTTATCGGGGGCGCTGCGACGCGAAGTTTGTTCCGCGCCGCCAGGTACGGGCGACCCCACGGATCCCGGTTCAGCTCCTCGTGCATCTCCTGCCTTGCTGCGGCCTTCGCCTGCAGAATGGCCAGGCGGAGATTCGATCTGGCCGTGCGGTAGGCCCTGTAAAGAGGGGCCTCCGCGGCCTCGTCCCTGCGCCTAGAGCGATGGCGTGTGTACCGGCGTTTCGCCTCAACACACGCCTCCCTAAGCACTGCGATCTCTGGCGACCACCAGTAGACTGCCCGTCTGTTGGGTCTTCTCCGGACGCGAGGCATCGCTGCGTCACAAACCGACGTCAGCGTTCTGCGAAACAACTCTGCCTCGTCGTCAATCGAGAGACCCGACGGTGGTGCGCACCAGTCACTGATGATGGCCGCCTCGATCAGTAGTTCCCTGTCCAATTGTTTTAGGGCCCATCGTGGAGGACCTGAGTTCGGGGTCGGCCGAACCCTGGGCCCCCCGGAGGGAGAGACGCTGAACCGAATGTACCTGTGATCGGACAGCGTCTCCATCCCTACCTCGACACGCCAGTCGTTGATGCGCCCGGCAATGGCCTGGGAGCAAAACGACAGGTCCACAATGGACCCGCCATTATGCCGGACGCAAGTCTGGGTGTGACCCCGGTTGAGGAGAACCAAGTCCAACCCCAGGGCCCACGCCTCCAGTATTTCCCCGCGCCGGTCTGTTGCCGGTTCCCCCCAAGCCGTGCTCTTGGCATTGAGGTCCCCTAGCAGAATGACCGGGCGGGGTGTCATCACCCGAACAAGGGCCTCCAGCTCGGCCATAAATGACTCGAACTCGGAGAGACCCCTGTTCGGGGAGAAGTAACAGCCGATGACGGCGTACGACCCCCAAGACGCAGCGACATATCCAGAGCCCCTACGGATGGTGTGTAGGGGCTGGGAACTTGTGCCTGTTGCGGCGATGACAGCGACGGACCCGTCAAGGTCCCCCGCCCAGTTGGGCCGGGGAGGGACAAAATAGGGCTCCGCCACCACCGCAACGTCTATCGCCCACTCCGCCAGTGCTTGAAGGAGGAGATCCTGGGCACCGGCGCAGTGGTTGATGTTCCCCTGGAGGAAGAGATGTGGACGGACTTGGTCCATTATGACTCCATCATCTCCTCCGTGCGGGGCGCAACCTGCGCCCTCGCCGCGTCATTTTGGGGCCGAACCGAGGCCCTCTTGTTCCTGGTCGGGGCCGGGGGAGCACATCCCCGGCTGCCCATCTGGTGGTCCGCCTTGCGCCCCCTCTGCACGCAGATCGGGCATTTGGCGGGCTCACTGCAGGATGCCGCTTTGTGGCCAGGCTGTGCACACCTATAGCACAGCCCGCTACGGTCCGTTTCGCTGGTGCACACGGCCCTAGTGTGTCCGATCTCCAGGCATCGGAAACACTTCATGGGCCGTGCTTTGAGCAGCACCACGCGAGCGGAGCTCCACCCGACCAAGAACTTTTTGTCCCTCGTCGTGACAAGCTTAGGGGCCGCGACCAGCGGGCACTTCACCAGAGCGGTGAACATGCCCCCGGGGCCCAACCTAAGCTCGCCGACCGTCACCGTGCTCGGAGAACACTGGCCCTTCGCCACGACGGCGGCAGTGAGGTCCTCCTTAGTGACGGAGTCATCCAGGTCTGTCACCCGGAGCTCCGCGCACTTGAGTGGTCTGTGGACCCTCACTGTGCCGTCCGCGTAGATGGCCCTCAGCCGCTCAGCCATCAGGTCCGCCCCCTCAGGGCTCAGCTTCCTCGGAAGCTCGAGCACCCGAGCTCCCGTCTGCGACCTTTTAATCCTGATGGGATCGACCGCCATGTCGATCCCCAGCTCGGCGACATTGATATTTCGCCGCGCCTTATCCAGGACCTGAGCGTATGTGAGTCCTTGGCTGGCAGCCTCGGGCTCAATCGTCAAGACAACGGCGGGCGTCTGAGCCGCACGCCGCTGCCTCTGGGCCATCTTCCTACGCTGCTTCCCGCTCTGCTGCTTGGGCTTCGTCTTTCCGGCAGGCCTGGGTTTGGGGGTCTCTGTCCTGACCCTGTTCCTCACCCTTTTCCGCCGGGAGACTTCGGTCCATGCTCCGGCCTCATCAACGCCCGCACTCTGCTCTGGTGCAGCAGGTTTGGGTGTCGGTTTTGAAGCCGGTTTCGGAGCAGGCTTGGCGCTGGCAGCCTTTGCAGTCTTCCTGGGAGCCGGCTTGGGGGCCGGTCCAGGTCGCTGCTTTGGTGCCGGGCCAGGAGTCGCCCTCGGTGCCGGGCCGGGAGTCGGTCTCGGTGCCGGTTTGGGAGTCGGCTTTGGTGCCGGCGTCGGCTTCTTTGCCGGTTTTGGTGGCGGCTTGGCGGGCTGTTTTGCTGTTGGTTTGGGCCCTCTGCCCACAACCTCCGCACAGCTTCGCCTGTCCGCCGCCAGGGGCGGGCGTAAAACCCGCTCCGGCGGAAGCCGCTCCTTTACCCCAGCCAGCTTGGCGTCCATCATTGTCCCGACCGACAACATGATGGACCGCTGGAACTCCGCAGTGTCGAACGCTGCAGGGGCTTGCTCGCGCACCACGAGCATCTGGCCCCTGAGGTCTTCGACTTCCTTACTCAGCCGAGCATTCTCGGCGAGCAGTTTTTCCACGCAGGTGGAGCTCGTCAGGGAGCGAATGCCCTCCTGAATGTGGTCCACCGCGTCTTTGAGTCGCCTGATGTAGGTCCCTTTGATATTTTTGGAGGTGCACGCTACCTCCAATATCGATAAGAGACTGCTATCGATGCGCTCTTTTACAGCGGAGGGGTCGCTCGACTGCGAGCCGGAACTAATGAGGTCCCGGGCAGCCGCGCGAGCCTCCCTCCTCTGCCTCTCCTCCTCCGCCTTCTCGACCGACGCACGGGCGTCAGGTGTCTGCACCGCTTCAGCGGCGAGCGCCCTGTACAACTCGCGTTGTCGGTGGAGCCCCACGTAACGACCGTGGGTAACACAACCGCGGGACCGCGTCGACGATGCTAATGAGGCATCGCTCTCGCAGCCCGAAGCGGCGCGGTCACCCACGTCGTCCTCACCAGCCGAACTACGTCGTGGACGTTTCCGGCCGTGCTTCCCCGCAACAGAGCTGTCTCGGGACCGGCAAGACACCGGCACCTCAAGCTCCAAACCTAACCTACCCTTTTTTTTTTTTTTTTTTTTTTTTTCGGGGGGAAATCCTCATGGACTTCCTCCGCCTGGGGAGAGGCGGAGGGGCATGCCGGACTCTTACCGGCTAAAACCCCCCGGTGTCTCCTCCTCGCACGTGCACGTGGGGCCGCGGGAATCCAAATTCTTCCGCAGCCCCACGCTGGTGCTGGCCCGGTTGTCCGGGCCTCCTCTCGTGCACGGGGTAGTGAGGTGTAAGACTACCCCGTGCTCCGCCTCGGAGGCGCGCGCCGACACCCGCGCGCGCCTACGCCTCGGGTCCAGCGGTTAGGGGGCGGGGACTTCCCCAAGTCCCTCGCCCCTGGACCCATTCATGGGGGGCGGAAAAGGGCGTTGTCCGCCCTTCTCCTGCGCCCGGTGCGCCTTCTGCGGCCGGGGAAGAGAGACGAAATCTCCCTCTCCCGTTCCGCAGTCTCCTTCTGCGACATCACGTCCTCGCAGAAGGACACCACCGCGTCCCACGACTCTGCGCTACCGACCATACTCTGCACTACGGCCGGCAGCGACAGATCGCCTCCTACTTCACTTGTGAGGACACGGCGCTGCTCCTCCCAAGCTACACACTCAGCGAGCGTGTGTTGCGCCGTGTCCTCCCCGCAATGGACGCAGTGGTGGCACCGAGCGTCCGGCTCCCTGCCCATGCGACACAGGTACTTGCCGAAGCACCCATGCCCCGACAGCACCTGCGTCACCCTAAACGACAGGGAACCGTGCCTTCTCCCGAGCCAGTCGTTGAGTACCGGCCGGATCGCCTCGACGGTAGCGAGGCCGGCGGCAGGGCGCAGAAGCCTTTGCCGCCATTCCGCCACCAGGACCTGACGGAGCTCTCCTCGGCGCAGCTCGATCTGCCGCTGCACCGGCGTCGAGCCCCGCGCCCGCTCTTCCTCGCGCCATCGGTACAATGACGCGAGTACTTTCGCCTCCAGGTCCCAGGGCGGGGATCCGGCCAGGACACAAGCCGCCTCGTAGGAAATCGTGCGGTACCCGCGGGCGACTCTGACGGCCATCGCCCTCTGCGGCTTTCGCAGAATGGCGAGAGTGCTGGCCGTCAGGTCTAGCGCCCAAACGGGAGCCCCGTAAAGGGCTATAGACCGCACGATTCCCACGTACAACCGCCTACAGGCGGCGCTCGGGCCCCCCATGTTGGGAAGCAACGTTGAAAGCGCGCCCGCCGCGCCCATCAGCTTGGGCGCTAGCCGCCGGAAGTGAGGCCCGAATTCCCACCGGCTGTCGAGCACCAATCCCAGGTACTTCATGGTGTACCCGACAGCTATCCGAGCCCCACCGACCACAATGTGTGATCCCGGCGCCGGCGCCCGTCGGGGGCCATGAAACACTATGGCCTCCGACTTGTTTAGGGCCACCTCCAGGCCCAGGCGCCGGATGCGGTTCACCACCTGTGACACCGCAGCCGTGGCCATCAACGTCGCTTCCCTGAGCGAGCTCCCCCGGGCAGTGACAAGCGTGTCGTCCGCATAACACGTCAAGTCTGCGCCCGACGGGAGCTCACCTCTCAGTACCCAGTCGTAGCCGATGTTCCACAGGAGCGGTCCTAAGACCGATCCCTGCGGGACACCGCACGACATGAAGTGCCGACGAGCACCGTCACGTCCCCGATAGGTGACGCATCTGTCCTCCAGATAAGCCCCTACTGTACGGCGGAGGTAGGGAGGCACGCGATGGTGTTTCAGCGCCTCCCGAATACAGCTCCAGGGTAGGGTGTTGAATGCGTTGGAGATGTCTAAAGACACCGCCAACACCACCCCACCCCGGGACACCGTCTCCTCCGCCAGGGCCCTCACGCGCATGATTGCGTCTATGGTGGAGCGCCCCCGACGAAAACCAAACTGGTTCTCGTCCAGGTCCGGCCCCTCTCTGCACAAGTGGCCGACGAGGCGATCTGCGATGACACGCTCAAACAGTTTGCCCGCCTCGTCGAGCAGCACTATGGGCCGATACGCGGACGGCGAGTCCGCAGGGCGCCCCTCCTTTCTGAGCAGGACCAGCCTCCCCTCCTTCCATACGCTGGGAAACTGACCCCGCTCGAGACATGCCGTGAAGAGCCCCCTCAGCTGGGGCTCTAGCTCCTTCAGAGCCAAGACGAGAGCTCGGCCAGGAACTCCGTCGGGTCCGGGCGCTGTGTTCTTAGCCCGGAGTCGCGACACGGCCGCTCTCGTCTCCTCTTGCGTCACCTCGGGGACATCGGTGCTCTCCTCTTCCGGAGAGTCTGTGGCTGAGGGCGATGCCATCGGCGGGGGAACATGTCCCACTCGCATAGGGAAGAGGGTCTTCACCACCACCTCCAGCAGCTGGGGCTGCATGGTCTGCATCAGTGGGGGCGCCCAGGGACGCAACTTGCCCCTTACCCAGCGGTAGGGACGCCCCCACGGGTCCCGATCTAGGGACCCCAGCAGCTCCTCCCTGGCACGCGACTTTGAGTCGCCGATGGCCAGCCACAGAGTCTCCTTGGACGCGCGGTACACCTCATACAGCGCGTCCTCCTCGGCGGAATCCCGTCGACGCCGTCTGCGGTATCGGGTGTACCGGCGGCGGGCCGCAACGCACGCCACGCGCAATTGCGCGATCTCAGCGGTCCACCAGTACACCCGGCGCCTTGCGGACTGTTGGCGGACACGGGGCATGGACGCGTCGCAGATCTGCGTCATCGCCCCGCGAAACCGCAGCGCCACCGCCTCGACGTCGACGGGGCCGTCCGTCGCCGACTCCCAGGTCCAGGACTGGACTAAGGCTGCTTCCTCGAGTAGTTCCCTGTCGATGCGCTTAAGCGCCCAACGCGGGCCGTCGTTGATCGGGGTTGTTGGATGGCGGCCGCCGGTGGTCTGGGCAGAGACGTCGAACCGGACATACCGGTGGTCCGATAGCGTCTCCACCTCCACAGCGACACGCCAGTCGCGGACCCGGCCGGCGACAGAGGGGCTAGCGAACGAAACGTCCACTATCGACCCGCCCCGCTGTCGCACGCACGTAAATTCCGAACCCCGATTCAGGACGACCAGGCCTGTCACAACCGCCCACTCCTCCAGCACCTCGCCCCGAAGGTCAGTGACCGGAGATCCCCACGCCGATGACTTGGCGTTGAGATCCCCGAGCACAAGAACGGGACGAGGGTGGTAGCGGCCTACGACGGCGCCCAACTCGACAAGGAAACCCTCAAAGTCGGCGAGACTCTTGTTGGGGGAGAAGTACGCCCCCACAATGACGATGCCGCCCGAGACCGCAGCAACCCAGCCACGGCCCCTAGACGGGTCGATCAGAGTCTCGCCAATAATGGCCACCAAACCGTCA
The DNA here is from genome assembly GCA_905146925.1 of Autographa gamma. Classification (NCBI taxonomy): domain Eukaryota; kingdom Metazoa; phylum Arthropoda; class Insecta; order Lepidoptera; family Noctuidae; genus Autographa; species Autographa gamma. Next base: position 86,415 of record LR989871.1, read on the forward strand.
GCGCACCCCAGCCAGTTTTCACGGGCGGGGATGAGGTACGGCTCGGCGACCACAGCCACGTCAATCGACCACTCTGCCATGCTCTGGAGCAAAAGATCCTGAGCTCTGGCACAGTGGTTGATGTTGCCCTGGAGGAAATGTTTTCGTGCCATTATTGACACTCCATTCCCTCGGCAACGGTCCTGGGCCGGGAGTCGGCCGCGGAGCTTCTAGCCTGCGGGGGTGGCGAGGTTTCCCCGGCAGGTTTCGAGCTCCCCTTCTTTTTCTTTTTGGCCTTCGCCTTGCTGGCAGGCGCGCCACAGGCCCCTCCGCCCGCTAGGTGTCCCGCTGGCTTCCCCGCAACTGAACACAAGATGCAGTTGGGGGCCGCGGAACACTGGGCCGCCTTGTGGCCGGGCTGACCGCAGCGAAAGCATAAATCGCTACGGTCGACCTCGGCGGTGCACTTGGCCCGGACGTGCCCCTTTTCCAGGCACCGGAAGCACCGCAAAGCCCGGGGCTGCAGGAGTTTTACACCCGCTGCAACCCAGCCCACCAGCAATTCGCCGCTGTCGGCGATCCTCTTCGCCGACGCCACAGGGCACCGAACCCAGACCACGCCGAGTCCAGTGGCATCGGCGCGTATTTCGCCGACCCGCACGCTGTCTGGCGGACACTCACCCCTTCGGGCAACGGCCGCCACCACCTCCTCAGAGGTCACCGAATCGTCCAGATCGGTGACCCGCACCATTGCGGTTTTCACCGGCCTGGAGACCCGGACGTCCTCAGGGTTGAGGACTTCCCTCATCTTGGCGGCCAGAGCGTCCGCCTTTTCAACGCTGCCGGTCGCAGCACCAGCCACCTCAAACAGCCGCGCACCCGTGGCAGCCTGCCTGACGGTGACGGACTGAAGACCAAGATCTGATAATTTGATCTTGGCCTTGGCCTCAGCAATGACCGACCGGTACGTCACACCGCGCTCCGCAGCTCCGGGCTGTAGCGTGAGCGTCACAGCCTCGGAGCGCGGGGCATGCACGGCCGGCCCTTTGCGACCGCCTTTCTCAGTCCGCCTCGCAGGCCGCGCAACCGTATTGGCGGTTCGGCTGGAGGCGCGTGCCGCGGCCGCGGCCTTCTTGGCGGCTTTGCGGGCCTTCTTACGGCCCACGACTTTCGCCCAGGTCTCACCCTTAGACCCGGCAGTCGTGGGCTCGCTCGAGGGGGCTCCCTTCGCGGGCCTTTTTTCACCCTCCGCGGGTTTCCTCTTCTGAGGCGGGAGTCTCGGCGGCTCCCCGGTCCTCCGAATGTCGGCCGCTAGGGGCGGACGTAGGACTTCCGGTGGGAGACGCCGAGAGATGGCCTCCAGCCGGGCATTCATCATGCTCCCGCACTGGAGCATGCAGATCCGGACAATGCGCTCGACCTCATCGTCGGTACGAGCGATTGCCGGACCCTGTGCGGGAGTAGGGGCCACCACTGGCGCGGCGGACGAGCGTCGCTGCTGCTGCTCGCTCAGCGCAGCGACTTGCCGCTGGAGGTCCTCCATGTCACGCCGGAGCCGGCTGTTCTCCTCCTGCAGCTTCGCGACCTCGTCAGAGGCCGTCCTGCTGAGGAGGATGCCAACCGCCTCCCGGATGTCCGCGGCAGCCTCCTTTAGGCCGCGGGTGAACGTGCCCTTCAGGCTGCCAGACTTAGTGGCAACCTTCAGGACTAAGTCCACCCCGTCGAGAGCCAGCTGGCTCAAGGCCACCGCCGAAGGCTCTCCCCCCTCCGCCGCCAGAGTAGCACGTCGCTCGCGTGCGCGTCGGGCCATTTCCGACACTTCGTCGGCCGCGACGGCTTTGCGCTGCTCCCTCTTGGCGGCGTTGAGCTCCGCCTTTGAGCTCCCTAGCGAGGCACAGCTGTCGCCGCCATCGCCAGGGTCCTCCGTGGTGACCCCCACGTCACTCTCTGCCTCGCTAGCCGCCGAGGCACTGGCGCGCACAAAACGCCCGCGCCCATCCCTCCGCGGCTGCGAAGCATTCGCTCCTCTAGATGCCGGCCGACCCCTCCTGGAAGTAGGCAACTTGGGGGCCGGCAATCCTTCCTCTTCTGAAGACTGGCAAACTGGACGTTTCCTTACGGAAGACGTCCCTTGCGACCGTTTGCCAGCACTTCCAGTATCCATGACCGCTACAGGGGCCTGGTCGCCTACCCCTGCGCGTCCGTCGGTAACAGATTTGACACTCGCAGGCCCGGATACCTGCGAGCGCCGGTTGTCAACCGGGTCGCATGACGTAGCAATGTTTCCAGTAATCACATCCGCTACAGGGGCCTGGTCACCTACCCCTGTGCTTCCATCGGTCGTCAACTTAACACTCGCAGGCCCGGATACCTGCGAGCGCCGGGCGTCAGCCGGAGCGCATGACAAAACATACTCATTTTCGGACATTTTCATTTTTACTATTGGGTAGTACGCACACCGCTTCCCCAAGGCGATGCGGCCACTCTTTTTGGGAGGGTATTTAGGCCTCCCGAGGCCCGCAGATGCCTCCGGTGCGAGTTAAACCGCCCGCTGCTCGGTGTCTACTAACCTAACGTAACACTAATTAATATTTTTTTTTTTTTTTTTTTTTTTTTTTTTTTTTTTTTTTTTTTTTTTTTTTTTTTTTTTTTTTTTTTACCCCCACTAACCTAACCTAAGCCTACCCACCACCCGGCACCCTGGCTCCAACACCTCGCCACGGATGCCCTTTAACCGCAGGTTGAGGAGCAACCCGCGGTCTTTTCCACCTCGGTCACCGCGACGTACACGCCGCGGAAACCCCTCGACCTCGCTCCCTGGTCGTGCACTCCGCTGCAGCAGAGCGCAGATAGGGAGCCCTCGGGAGCGACTCCTCCGCTCCGGCAGAAATTAGCTACGGACAACAATCTCCCCCTCTCCACCCCTCGCGAGGAGACTGCTGTCCGCACCCAGGGTGCACCGGCCCAGTACCTGCTCGTCCCCAAGAAACCAAGCGGACAAGCAGCCACCGAGCACACGTGGAGGTTTTCTGCCAGGCACCCCAAACCTAACCTAACCTAACCTAACCTTTTTTTTTTTTTTTTTTTTTTTTTTCGGGGGGAAATCCTCATGGGCTTCCTCCGCCTGGGGAGAGGCGGAGGGGCATGCCGGCGACATTGATATTTCGCCGCGCCTTATCCAGGACCTGAGCGTATGTGAGTCCTTGGCTGGCAGCCTCGGGCTCAATCGTCAAGACAACGGCGGGCGTCTGAGCCGCACGCCGCTGCCTCTGGGCCATCTTCCTACGCTGCTTCCCGCTCTGCTGCTTGGGCTTCGTCTTTCCGGCAGGCCTGGGTTTGGGGGTCTCTGTCCTGACCCTGTTCCTCACCCTTTTCCGCCGGGAGACTTCGGTCCATGCTCCGGCCTCATCAACGCCCGCACTCTGCTCTGGTGCAGCAGGTTTGGGTGTCGGTTTTGAAGCCGGTTTCGGAGCAGGCTTGGCGCTGGCAGCCTTTGCAGTCTTCCTGGGAGCCGGCTTGGGGGCCGGTCCAGGTCGCTGCTTTGGTGCCGGGCCAGGAGTCGCCCTCGGTGCCGGGCCGGGAGTCGGTCTCGGTGCCGGTTTGGGAGTCGGCTTTGGTGCCGGCGTCGGCTTCTTTGCCGGTTTTGGTGGCGGCTTGGCGGGCTGTTTTGCTGTTGGTTTGGGCCCTCTGCCCACAACCTCCGCACAGCTTCGCCTGTCCGCCGCCAGGGGCGGGCGTAAAACCCGCTCCGGCGGAAGCCGCTCCTTTACCCCAGCCAGCTTGGCGTCCATCATTGTCCCGACCGACAACATGATGGACCGCTGGAACTCCGCAGTGTCGAACGCTGCAGGGGCTTGCTCGCGCACCACGAGCATCTGGCCCCTGAGGTCTTCGACTTCCTTACTCAGCCGAGCATTCTCGGCGAGCAGTTTTTCCACGCAGGTGGAGCTCGTCAGGGAGCGAATGCCCTCCTGAATGTGGTCCACCGCGTCTTTGAGTCGCCTGATGTAGGTCCCTTTGATATTTTTGGAGGTGCACGCTACCTCCAATATCGATAAGAGACTGCTATCGATGCGCTCTTTTACAGCGGAGGGGTCGCTCGACTGCGAGCCGGAACTAATGAGGTCCCGGGCAGCCGCGCGAGCCTCCCTCCTCTGCCTCTCCTCCTCCGCCTTCTCGACCGACGCACGGGCGTCAGGTGTCTGCACCGCTTCAGCGGCGAGCGCCCTGTACAACTCGCGTTGTCGGTGGAGCCCCACGTAACGACCGTGGGTAACACAACCGCGGGACCGCGTCGACGATGCTAATGAGGCATCGCTCTCGCAGCCCGAAGCGGCGCGGTCACCCACGTCGTCCTCACCAGCCGAACTACGTCGTGGACGTTTCCGGCCGTGCTTCCCCGCAACAGAGCTGTCTCGGGACCGGCAAGACACCGGCACCTCAAGCTCCAAACCTAACCTAACCTTTTTTTTTTTTTTTTTTTTTCGGGGGGAAATCCTCATGGACTTCCTCCGCCTGGGGAGAGGCGGAGGGGCATGCCGGACTCTTACCGGCTAAAACCCCCCGGTGTCTCCTCCTCGCACGTGCACGTGGGGCCGCGGGAATCCAAATTCTTCCGCAGCCCCACGCTGGTGCTGGCCCGGTTGTCCGGGCCTCCTCTCGTGCACGGGGTAGTGAGGTGTAAGACTACCCCGTGCTCCGCCTCGGAGGCGCGCGCCGACACCCGCGCGCGCCTACGCCTCGGGTCCAGCGGTTAGGGGGCGGGGACTTCCCCAAGTCCCTCGCCCCTGGACCCATTCATGGGGGGCGGAAAAGGGCGTTGTCCGCCCTTCTCCTGCGCCCGGTGCGCCTTCTGCGGCCGGGGAAGAGAGACGAAATCTCCCTCTCCCGTTCCGCAGTCTCCTTCTGCGACATCACGTCCTCGCAGAAGGACACCACCGCGTCCCACGACTCTGCGCTACCGACCATACTCTGCACTACGGCCGGCAGCGACAGATCGCCTCCTACTTCACTTGTGAGGACACGGCGCTGCTCCTCCCAAGCTACACACTCAGCGAGCGTGTGTTGCGCCGTGTCCTCCCCGCAATGGACGCAGTGGTGGCACCGAGCGTCCGGCTCCCTGCCCATGCGACACAGGTACTTGCCGAAGCACCCATGCCCCGACAGCACCTGCGTCACCCTAAACGACAGGGAACCGTGCCTTCTCCCGAGCCAGTCGTTGAGTACCGGCCGGATCGCCTCGACGGTAGCGAGGCCGGCGGCAGGGCGCAGAAGCCTTTGCCGCCATTCCGCCACCAGGACCTGACGGAGCTCTCCTCGGCGCAGCTCGATCTGCCGCTGCACCGGCGTCGAGCCCCGCGCCCGCTCTTCCTCGCGCCATCGGTACAATGACGCGAGTACTTTCGCCTCCAGGTCCCAGGGCGGGGATCCGGCCAGGACACAAGCCGCCTCGTAGGAAATCGTGCGGTACCCGCGGGCGACTCTGACGGCCATCGCCCTCTGCGGCTTTCGCAGAATGGCGAGAGTGCTGGCCGTCAGGTCTAGCGCCCAAACGGGAGCCCCGTAAAGGGCTATAGACCGCACGATTCCCACGTACAACCGCCTACAGGCGGCGCTCGGGCCCCCCATGTTGGGAAGCAACGTTGAAAGCGCGCCCGCCGCGCCCATCAGCTTGGGCGCTAGCCGCCGGAAGTGAGGCCCGAATTCCCACCGGCTGTCGAGCACCAATCCCAGGTACTTCATGGTGTACCCGACAGCTATCCGAGCCCCACCGACCACAATGTGTGATCCCGGCGCCGGCGCCCGTCGGGGGCCATGAAACACTATGGCCTCCGACTTGTTTAGGGCCACCTCCAGGCCCAGGCGCCGGATGCGGTTCACCACCTGTGACACCGCAGCCGTGGCCATCAACGTCGCTTCCCTGAGCGAGCTCCCCCGGGCAGTGACAAGCGTGTCGTCCGCATAACACGTCAAGTCTGCGCCCGACGGGAGCTCACCTCTCAGCACCCAGTCGTAGCCGATGTTCCACAGGAGCGGTCCTAAGACCGATCCCTGCGGGACACCGCACGACATGAAGTGCCGACGAGCACCGTCACGTCCCCGATAGGTGACGCATCTGTCCTCCAGATAAGCCCCTACTGTACGGCGGAGGTAGGGAGGCACGCGATGGTGTTTCAGCGCCTCCCGAATACAGCTCCAGGGTAGGGTGTTGAATGCGTTGGAGATGTCTAAAGACACCGCCAACACCACCCCACCCCGGGACACCGTCTCCTCCGCCAGGGCCCTCACGCGCATGATTGCGTCTATGGTGGAGCGCCCCCGACGAAAACCAAACTGGTTCTCGTCCAGGTCCGGCCCCTCTCTGCACAAGTGGCCGACGAGGCGATCTGCGATGACACGCTCAAACAGTTTGCCCGCCTCGTCGAGCAGCACTATGGGCCGATACGCGGACGGCGAGTCCGCAGGGCGCCCCTCCTTTCTGAGCAGGACCAGCCTCCCCTCCTTCCATACGCTGGGAAACTGACCCCGCTCGAGACATGCCGTGAAGAGCCCCCTCAGCTGGGGCTCTAGCTCCTTCAGAGCCAAGACGAGAGCTCGGCCAGGAACTCCGTCGGGTCCGGGCGCTGTGTTCTTAGCCCGGAGTCGCGACACGGCCGCTCTCGTCTCCTCTTGCGTCACCCCGGGGACATCGGTGCTCTCCTCTTCCGGAGAGTCTGTGGCTGAGGGCGATGCCATCGGCGGGGGAACATGTCCCACTCGCATAGGGAAGAGGGTCTTCACCACCACCTCCAGCAGCTGGGGCTGCATGGTCTGCATCAGTGGGGGCGCCCAGGGACGCAACTTGCCCCTTACCCAGCGGTAGGGACGCCCCCACGGGTCCCGATCTAGGGACCCCAGCAGCTCCTCCCTGGCACGCGACTTTGAGTCGCCGATGGCCAGCCACAGAGTCTCCTTGGACGCGCGGTACACCTCATACAGCGCGTCCTCCTCGGCGGAATCCCGTCGACGCCGTCTGCGGTATCGGGTGTACCGGCGGCGGGCCGCAACGCACGCCACGCGCAATTGCGCGATCTCAGCGGTCCACCAGTACACCCGGCGCCTTGCGGACTGTTGGCGGACACGGGGCATGGACGCGTCGCAGATCTGCGTCATCGCCCCGCGAAACCGCAGCGCCACCGCCTCGACGTCGACGGGGCCGTCCGTCGCCGACTCCCAGGTCCAGGACTGGACTAAGGCTGCTTCCTCGAGTAGTTCCCTGTCGATGCGCTTAAGCGCCCAACGCGGGCCGTCGTTGATCGGGGTTGTTGGATGGCGGCCGCCGGTGGTCTGGGCAGAGACGTCGAACCGGACATACCGGTGGTCCGATAGCGTCTCCACCTCCACAGCGACACGCCAGTCGCGGACCCGGCCGGCGACAGAGGGGCTAGCGAACGAAACGTCCACTATCGACCCGCCCCGCTGTCGCACGCACGTAAATTCCGAACCCCGATTCAGGACGACCAGGCCTGTCACAACCGCCCACTCCTCCAGCACCTCGCCCCGAAGGTCAGTGACCGGAGATCCCCACGCCGATGACTTGGCGTTGAGATCCCCGAGCACAAGAACGGGACGAGGGTGGTAGCGGCCTACGACGGCGCCCAACTCGACAAGGAAACCCTCAAAGTCGGCGAGACTCTTGTTGGGGGAGAAGTACGCCCCCACAATGACGATGCCGCCCGAGACCGCAGCAACCCAGCCACGGCCCCTAGACGGGTCGATCAGAGTCTCGCCAATAATGGCCACCAAACCGTCAGCGCACCCCAGCCAGTTTTCACGGGCGGGGATGAGGTACGGCTCGGCGACCACAGCCACGTCAATCGACCACTCTGCCATGCTCTGGAGCAAAAGATCCTGAGCTCTGGCACAGTGGTTGATGTTGCCCTGGAGGAAATGTTTTCGTGCCATTATTGACACTCCATTCCCTCGGCAACGGTCCTGGGCCGGGAGTCGGCCGCGGAGCTTCTAGCCTGCGGGGGTGGCGAGGTTTCCCCGGCAGGTTTCGAGCTCCCCTTCTTTTTCTTTTTGGCCTTCGCCTTGCTGGCAGGCGCGCCACAGGCCCCTCCGCCCGCTAGGTGTCCCGCTGGCTTCCCCGCAACTGAACACAAGATGCAGTTGGGGGCCGCGGAACACTGGAAACCTAACCTAACCTTTTTTTTTTTTTTTTTTTTTTTTTCGGGGGGAAATCCTCATGGACTTCCTCCGCCTGGGGAGAGGCGGAGGGGCATGCCGGACTCTTACCGGCTAAAACCCCCCGGTGTCTCCTCCTCGCACGTGCACGTGGGGCCGCGGGAATCCAAATTCTTCCGCAGCCCCACGCTGGTGCTGGCCCGGTTGTCCGGGCCTCCTCTCGTGCACGGGGTAGTGAGGTGTAAGACTACCCCGTGCTCCGCCTCGGAGGCGCGCGCCGACACCCGCGCGCGCCTACGCCTCGGGTCCAGCGGTTAGGGGGCGGGGACTTCCCCAAGTCCCTCGCCCCTGGACCCATTCATGGGGGGCGGAAAAGGGCGTTGTCCGCCCTTCTCCTGCGCCCGGTGCGCCTTCTGCGGCCGGGGAAGAGAGACGAAATCTCCCTCTCCCGTTCCGCAGTCTCCTTCTGCGACATCACGTCCTCGCAGAAGGACACCACCGCGTCCCACGACTCTGCGCTACCGACCATACTCTGCACTACGGCCGGCAGCGACAGATCGCCTCCTACTTCACTTGTGAGGACACGGCGCTGCTCCTCCCAAGCTACACACTCAGCGAGCGTGTGTTGCGCCGTGTCCTCCCCGCAATGGACGCAGTGGTGGCACCGAGCGTCCGGCTCCCTGCCCATGCGACACAGGTACTTGCCGAAGCACCCATGCCCCGACAGCACCTGCGTCACCCTAAACGACAGGGAACCGTGCCTTCTCCCGAGCCAGTCGTTGAGTACCGGCCGGATCGCCTCGACGGTAGCGAGGCCGGCGGCAGGGCGCAGAAGCCTTTGCCGCCATTCCGCCACCAGGACCTGACGGAGCTCTCCTCGGCGCAGCTCGATCTGCCGCTGCACCGGCGTCGAGCCCCGCGCCCGCTCTTCCTCGCGCCATCGGTACAATGACGCGAGTACTTTCGCCTCCAGGTCCCAGGGCGGGGATCCGGCCAGGACACAAGCCGCCTCGTAGGAAATCGTGCGGTACCCGCGGGCGACTCTGACGGCCATCGCCCTCTGCGGCTTTCGCAGAATGGCGAGAGTGCTGGCCGTCAGGTCTAGCGCCCAAACGGGAGCCCCGTAAAGGGCTATAGACCGCACGATTCCCACGTACAACCGCCTACAGGCGGCGCTCGGGCCCCCCATGTTGGGAAGCAACGTTGAAAGCGCGCCCGCCGCGCCCATCAGCTTGGGCGCTAGCCGCCGGAAGTGAGGCCCGAATTCCCACCGGCTGTCGAGCACCAATCCCAGGTACTTCATGGTGTACCCGACAGCTATCCGAGCCCCACCGACCACAATGTGTGATCCCGGCGCCGGCGCCCGTCGGGGGCCATGAAACACTATGGCCTCCGACTTGTTTAGGGCCACCTCCAGGCCCAGGCGCCGGATGCGGTTCACCACCTGTGACACCGCAGCCGTGGCCATCAACGTCGCTTCCCTGAGCGAGCTCCCCCGGGCAGTGACAAGCGTGTCGTCCGCATAACACGTCAAGTCTGCGCCCGACGGGAGCTCACCTCTCAGCACCCAGTCGTAGCCGATGTTCCACAGGAGCGGTCCTAAGACCGATCCCTGCGGGACACCGCACGACATGAAGTGCCGACGAGCACCGTCACGTCCCCGATAGGTGACGCATCTGTCCTCCAGATAAGCCCCTACTGTACGGCGGAGGTAGGGAGGCACGCGATGGTGTTTCAGCGCCTCCCGAATACAGCTCCAGGGTAGGGTGTTGAATGCGTTGGAGATGTCTAAAGACACCGCCAACACCACCCCACCCCGGGACACCGTCTCCTCCGCCAGGGCCCTCACGCGCATGATTGCGTCTATGGTGGAGCGCCCCCGACGAAAACCAAACTGGTTCTCGTCCAGGTCCGGCCCCTCTCTGCACAAGTGGCCGACGAGGCGATCTGCGATGACACGCTCAAACAGTTTGCCCGCCTCGTCGAGCAGCACTATGGGCCGATACGCGGACGGCGAGTCCGCAGGGCGCCCCTCCTTTCTGAGCAGGACCAGCCTCCCCTCCTTCCATACGCTGGGAAACTGACCCCGCTCGAGACATGCCGTGAAGAGCCCCCTCAGCTGGGGCTCTAGCTCCTTCAGAGCCAAGACGAGAGCTCGGCCAGGAACTCCGTCGGGTCCGGGCGCTGTGTTCTTAGCCCGGAGTCGCGACACGGCCGCTCTCGTCTCCTCTTGCGTCACCTCGGGGACATCGGTGCTCTCCTCTTCCGGAGAGTCTGTGGCTGAGGGCGATGCCATCGGCGGGGGAACATGTCCCACTCGCATAGGGAAGAGGGTCTTCACCACCACCTCCAGCAGCTGGGGCTGCATGGTCTGCATCAGTGGGGGCGCCCAGGGACGCAACTTGCCCCTTACCCAGCGGTAGGGACGCCCCCACGGGTCCCGATCTAGGGACCCCAGCAGCTCCTCCCTGGCACGCGACTTTGAGTCGCCGATGGCCAGCCACAGAGTCTCCTTGGACGCGCGGTACACCTCATACAGCGCGTCCAACCTAACCTAACCTAACCTAACCTTTTTTTTTTTTTTTTTTTTTTTTTCCAATCCTCATGGGCTTCCTCCGCCTGGGGAGAGGCGGAGGGGCATGCCGGACTCTTACCGGCTAAAACCCCCCGGTGTCTCCTCCTCGCACGTGCACGTGGGGCCGCGGGAATCCAAATTCTTCCGCAGCCCCACGCTGGTGCTGGCCCGGTTGTCCGGGCCTCATCTCGTGCACGGGGTAGCGAGGTGTAAGACTACCCCGTGCTCCGCCTCGGAGGCGCGCGCCGACACCCGCGCGCGCCTACGCCACGGGTCCAGCGGTTAGGGGGCGGGGACTTCCCCAAGTCCCTCGCCCCTGGACCCATTCATGGGGGGCGGAAAAGGGCGTTGTCCGCCCTTCTCCTGCGCCCGGTGCGCCTTCTGCGGCCGGGGAAGAGAGACGAGATCTCCCTCTCCCGTTCCGCAGTCTCCTTCTGCGACATCACGTCCTCGCAGAAGGACACCACCGCGTCCCACGACTCTGCGCTACCGACCATACTCTGCACTACGGCCGGCAGCGACAGATCGCCTCCTACTTCATTTGTGAGGACACGGCGCTGCTCCTCCCAAGCTACACACTCAGCGAGCGTGTGTTGCGCCGTGTCCTCCCCGCAATGGACGCAGTGGTGGCACCGAGCGTCCGGCTCCCTGCCCATGCGACACAGGTACTTGCCGAAGCACCCATGCCCCGACAGCACCTGCGCCACCCTAAACGACAGGGAACCGTGCCTTCTCCCGAGCCAGTCGTTGAGTACTGGCCGGATCGCCTCGACGGTAGCGAGGCCGGCGGCAGGGCGCAGAAGCCTTTGCCGCCATTCCGCCACCAGGACCTGACGGAGCTCTCCTCGGCGCAGCTCGATCTGCCGCTGCACCGGCGTCGAGCCCCGCGCCCGCTCTTCCTCGCGCCATCGGTACAATGACGCGAGTACTTTCGCCTCCAGGTCCCAGGGCGGGGATCCGGCCAGGACACAAGCCGCCTCGTAGGAAATCGTGCGGTACCCGCGGGCGACTCTGACGGCCATCGCCCTCTGCGGCTTTCGCAGAATGGCGAGAGTGCTGGCCGTCAGGTCTAGCGCCCAAACGGGAGCCCCGTAAAGGGCTATAGACCGCACGATTCCCACGTACAACCGCCTACAGGCGGCGCTCGGGCCCCCCATGTTGGGAAGCAACGTTGAAAGCGCGCCCGCCGCGCCCATCAGCTTGGGCGCTAGCCGCCGGAAGTGAGGCCCGAATTCCCACCGGCTGTCGAGCACCAATCCCAGGTACTTCATGGTGTGCCCGACAGCTATCCGAGCCCCACCGACCACAATGTGTGATCCCGGCGCCGGCGCCCGTCGGGGGCCATGAAACACTATGGCCTCCGACTTGTTTAGGGCCACCTCCAGGCCCAGGCGCCGGATGCGGTTCACCACCTGTGACACCGCAGCTGTGGCTATCAACGTCGCTTCCCTAAGTGAGCTCCCCCGGGCAGTGACAAGCGTGTCGTCCGCATAACACGTCAGGTCTGCACCCGACGGGAGCTCACCTCTCAGCACCCAGTCGTATCCGATGTTCCACAGGAGCGGTCCCAAGACCGATCCCTGTGGAACACCGCACGACATGAAGTGCCGAGCAGCACCGTCACGTCCCCGATAGGTGACGCATCTGTCCTCCAGATAAGCCCCTACTGTACGGCGGAGGTAGGAAGGCACGCGATGGTATTTCAGCGCCTCCCGAATGCAGCTCCAGGGTAGGGTGTTGAATGCGTTGGAGATGTCTAAAGACACCGCCAACACCACCCCACCCCGGGACACCGTCTCCTCCGCCAGGGCCCTCACGCGCATGATTGCGTCTATGGTGGAGCGCCCCCGACGAAAACCGAACTGGTTCTCGTCCAGGTCCGGCCCCTCTCTACACAAGTGGCTGACGAGGCGATCCGCGATAATCCGCTCGAACAGTTTGCCCGCCTCGTCAAGCAGCACTATGGGCCGATACGCGGACGGTGAGTCCGCAGGGCGCCCCTCCTTTCTGAGCAGGACCAGCCTCCCCTCCTTCCATACGCCGGGAAACTGACCCCGCTCGAAACATGCCGTGAAGAGCCCCCTCAGCTGGGGCTCTAGCTCCTTCAGAGCCAAGACGAGAGCTCGGCCAGGAACTCCGTCGGGTCCGGGCGCTGTGCTCTTCGCCCGGAGTCGCGACACGGCCGCTCTCGTCTCCTCTTGCGTCACCTCGGGGACATCGGTGCTCTCCTCTTCCGGAGAGTCTGTGGCTGAGGGCGATGCCATCGGCGGGGGAACATGTCCCACTCGCACAGGGAAGAGGGTCTCCACCACCACCTCCAGCAGCTGGGGCTGCATGGTCTGCGTCAGTGGGGGCGCCCAGGGACGCAACTTGCCCCTTACCCAGCGGTAGGGACGCCCCCACGGGTCCCGATCTAGGGACCCCAGCAGCTCCTCCCTGGCACGCGACTTTGAGTCGCCGATGGCCAGCCACAGAGTCTCCTTGGACGCGCGGTACACCTCATACAGCGCGTCCTCCTCGGCGGAATCCCGTCGACGCCGTCTGCGGTATCGGGTGTACCGGCGGCGGGCCGCAACGCACGCCACGCGCAATTGCGCGATCTCAGCGGTCCACCAGTACACCCGGCGCCTTGCGGACTGTTGGCGGACACGGGGCATGGACGCGTCGCAGATCTGCGTCATCGCCCCGCGAAACCGCAGCGCCACCGCCTCGACGTCGACGGGGCCGTCCGTCGCCGACTCCCAGGTCCAGGACTGGACTAAGGCTGCTTCCTCGAGTAGTTCCCTGTCGATGCGCTTAAGCGCCCAACGCGGGCCGTCGTTGATCGGGGTTGTTGGATGGCGGCCGCCCGTGGTCTGGGCAGAGACGTCGAACCGGATATACCGGTGGTCCGATAGCGTCTCCACCTCCACAGCGACACGCCAGTCGCGGACCCGGCCGGCGACAGAGGGGCTAGCGAACGAAACGTCCACTATCGACCCGCCCCGCCGTCGCACGCACGTAAATTCCGAACCCCGATTCAGGACGACCAGGCCTGTCGCAACCGCCCACTCCTCCAGCACCTCGCCCCGAAGGTCAGTGACCGGAGATCCCCACGCCGATGACTTGGCGTTGAGATCCCCGAGCACAAGAACGGGACGAGGGTGGTAGCGGCCTACGACGGCGCCCAACTCGACAAGGAAACCCTCAAAGTCGGCGAGACTCTTGTTGGGGGAGAAGTACGCCCCCACAATGACGATACCGCCCGAGACCGCAGCAACCCAGCCACGGCCCCTAGACGGGTCGATCAGAGTCTCGCCAATAATGGCCACCAAACCGTCAGCGCATCCCAGCCAGTTTTCACGGGCGGGGATGAGGTACGGCTCGGCGACCACAGCCACGTCAATCGACCACTCTGCCATGCTCTGGAGCAAAAGATCCTGAGCTCTGGCACAGTGGTTGATGTTGCCCTGGAGGAAATGTTTTTGTGCCATTACTGACACTCCATTCCCTCGGCAACAGTCCTGTGCCGGGAGTCGGCCCCGGAGCTACTAGCCTGCGGGGGAGGCGAGGTTTCCCCGGCAGGCTTAGAGCCCCCCTTCTTTTTCTTTTGCGCCTTGCTGGCAGGCGCGCCACAGGCCCCTCCGCCCGCTAGGTGTCCCGCTGGCTTCCCCGCAACTGAACACAAGATGCAGTTGGGGGCCGCGGAACACTGGGCCGCCTTGTGGCCGGGCTGACCGCAGCGATAGCACAGATCGCTACGGTCGACCTCGGCGGTGCACTTTGCCCGGACGTGCCCCTTTTCCAGGCACCGGAAGCACCGCAGAGCCCGGGGCTGCAGGAGTTTTACTCCCGCTGCAACCCAGCCCACCAGCAATTCGCCCCTGTCGGCGATCTTCTTCGCCGATGCCACAGGGCACCGAACCCAGACCACGCCGAGTCCAGTGGCATCGGCGCGTATTTCGCCGACCCGCACGCTGTTCGGCGGACACTCGCCGCTTCGGGCAACGGCCGCCACCACCTCCTCTGAGGTCACTGAGTCATCCAGATCAGTGATCCGCACCATTGCGGTTTTCACCGGTCTGGAGACCCGGACGTCCTCAGGGTTGAGGACTTCCCTCATCTTGGCGGCCAGAGCGTCCGCCTTTTCCACGCTGCCGCTTGCAGCGCCAGCCACCTCGAATAGCCGCGCACCCGTGGCAGCCTGCCTGACGGTGACGGACTGAAGACCAAGATCCGACAATCTGATCTTGGCCTTGGCCTCCGCGATGACCGACCGGTAAGTCACACCGCGCTCCGCAGCCCCGGGCTGTAGCGTGAGCGCCACAGCTTCAGAGCGCGGGGTATGCACGGCATGCACGGCCGGCCCCTTGCGTCCGCCTTTCTCAGTCCGCCCCACAGGCCGCGCAACCGTATTTGCGGTACGGCTGGAGGCGCGTGCCGCGGCCGCGGCCTTCTTGGCGGCTTTGCGGGCCTTCTTACGGCCCACGACTTTCGCCCAGGTCTCACCCTTAGACCCGGCAGTCGTGGGCTCGCTCATGGGGGCTCCCTCCGCGGGCCTTTTTGCGCCCTCCGCGGGCCTTTTCGCACCCTCCGAGGGCTTCCTCTTCTGAGGCGAGAGTCTCGGCGGCTCCCCAGTCCTCCGTGCGTCGGCCGCTAAGGGCGGACGGAGGGTTTCCGGTGGGAGACGCCGAGAAATCGCCTCCAACCGGGCATTCATCATGCTCCCGCACTGGAGCATGCAGATCCGGACAATGCGCTCGACCTCATCGTCGGTACGAGCGATTGCCGGACCCTGTGCGGGAGTAGGGGCCACCACTGGCGCGGCGGACGAGCGTCGCTGCTGCTGCTCGCTCAGCGCAGCGACTTGCCGCTGGAGGTCCTCCATGTCACGCCGGAGGCGGCTGTTCTCCTCCTGCAGCTTCGCGACCTCGTCAGAGGCCGTCCTGCTGAGGAGGATGCCAACCGCCTCCCGGATGTCCGCGGCAGCCTCCTTTAGGCCGCGGGTGAACGTGCCCTTCAGGCTGCCAGACTTAGTGGCAACCTTCAGGACTAAGTCCACCCCGTCGAGAGCCAGCTGGCTCAAGGCCACCGCCGAAGGCTCTCCCCCCTCCGCCGCCAGAGTAGCACGTCGCTCGCGAGCGCGTCGGGCCATTTCCGACACTTCGTCGGCCGCGACGGCTTTGCGCTGCTCCCTCTTGGCGGCGTTGAGCTCCGCCTTTGAGCTCCCTAGCGAGGCACCGCTGTCACCGCCATCGCCAGGGTCCTCCGTGGTGACCCCCACGTCACTCTCAGCCTCGCTAGCCGCCGAGGCACTGGCGCGCACAAAACGCCCGCGCCCATCCCTCCGCGGCTGCGAGGCACTCGCTCCTCTGAAAAAGCAAAGGGGATTGTAAATAGTTCTATATTGCAAGGCCCGCAACCCCAGGGGATAGTAGTGCATATCGCGGGTCGCAGGTCGCCGCGACACGCGCATCTCACGCGACCACCACCGGGCGCCGACCGCGGAATGTTGGCGCCGGCGCCGCCGAACTCAGCGCTGTGGTACAAGTTCTAATACCTATTCAAAACGTTAAGATTCCTGGGAATGAACAAAGTGCCTTTCTAACATAATGCAATAGATGTTTAA
This sequence comes from Autographa gamma, assembly GCA_905146925.1. Lineage (NCBI taxonomy): Eukaryota > Metazoa > Arthropoda > Insecta > Lepidoptera > Noctuidae > Autographa > Autographa gamma. The sequence continues at coordinate 102,743 of LR989871.1, forward strand.
TTATCATGTATTTATCGTGGCGCTACAATCCGTCAGGCCGGACATCTACCCGACCAGTGCCAAATATAATCCAATGGCAGCATCACCAGCATTGTTTTAAGCATACAGACCATCTATTTATTTTTGCGAAAATCATGCGTCAAGCGGCGGGGGGCAGGATATCAAACGAAAAGCAACCAAGTTGGGCAATAAGGAAGTACCAACATTAAGTGAATGAGCTCTGGTTATGTTGTACGTAGAGTCGGTTGTCGAGCGTCCCGCGAGTGATGTGCTCGGGCCGTGGGAAAGTGAGAGCCGCGCGCCGCGAGCCGCTGTGGCGACCTGTGCCCGGACTAGCACTACTGCCACCTTCTCTACTACTCTGTAAATCTTGTGGACATGAGTTTACATGGTAATTTACTTCGAGTTGATATAATGATTTAGTGTAGCGTTCTACAAGGTAACCTATCTCCAAGAGTGAACGTCTTCCTGCTGATGAGACAAAGCAGTTCTAGGTAATTTAATCTCTTTCTATCTATTGCTGGACGCCGACCTCACGATATACCGAAATGAATTCCAAGCTTATAGTTACTTCGTAATATAAATTTTTGATCATATTCAGTCAATTGGTGGACAATTTTATTGTAAAGTAAAATCCTGCAACTGCAACACAACGAAGCAATCCCAACGCGTCTGCGTTTGTTTCATTTTTATCCACTATTATTGTGAGCCTATCGCTTATCGCCTATATATCTTTATTCGATCTCAAGCCAACCCTTTAATTTCTACATAATAGGACTTATCGTAAGGAACAGGCTGGAACCAAAAGCATATTTTTGATCGTGTTGTCGATCAAAACAGTCATACAGTGAACGTTGCGCAGTGATTGCGGCTGCCGGTCGCCGCCCACCGCTTATCCGCCGCCTGACTGATCTTGCGACATGGCTGCGACTGCGAATTAACACTTATGAATAATTTAAACAAAGTAGGATACTGTGAGCATGATCGTCACTGATATCGACATCAGCTGTGAAGTCAGATTCTATTTCACACTTGACGCAGGACTCTTTCAGACAGGCATAAAACTGGTGTAGACCTATGTGAGCTGCACCTGCACTACATTTACAATAAAGACTCTATGAAGCGAGATGGTATCCCAATCCTAAATTAGTTCGCTAACGTATTTCTATTGATTGGGATGTACTACAAATAAACTTGGTTTAGGTACATGGGAGCTATTCAGAGCAGAGGTGTGAGAGCTAGGCAAACAATGCTAGTGGTCGCGTAGAGCGCGTCCTCCCAGCGCCGGCGCCGCGCACCGGCCGCACCGGCTGTGGGAGCTGCCGACGTCCGTGCGACTAAATAACATCAACAACAACATACACCAAGCTTTATCCCGTGTAATGCTCTATCCCGATTACCACTAAATTGTTTCGAAACATCTTAGTATTTTCCCTAAGTTTACATTGCTAATGATCTAAAAAGAAGTTACGATGACAACCGTACTGAAACGTGTCCGTAATTTTTAAAATTCAAGGAAATAGTGATGTGCAAATAGAACAGCACAAAGGAAATACACTAAAAACAACTACAAGTTTATACCTAAGGATTTGTAATGGGCTTTCTAGTGACTATGTTTTTCTTTTTGTTTGTTATTATTAGCTGTAAGTCTTCTGTGTACTAAATAAATACACAAAAATTACTCAGCAGTACTGTCCAACATGAAATACCAAAAAAGTCACCAATACTGTGATCGAGACAGTAGATATAGTAATTGTTTATTAATTTATAATTTATATTCTCAATGCGTAATATTCGCGTTAACCCCAGACCTCAAAATAAAGTGTTTGAAGTGGTGCGCCTTACATGAAGCATATAGCAACAAACGAGATCATGCGAATGCGTATGCGCAGCTCGGCATTTCATTAACGTGTTACTGTTACTGTTGTCTACATTAATTCTCAAAATTATTATAACTGTAAACTCTCTCTAAAATACGCGTAATGTTTAAGAATATAGGAATTTACAGTTTAATCTAAAAAACTAAGCTTAATGAACTACGCCAGTACCTAAAACCTGCGTCTTTTACAGTAGCCGGTAGAGAATTGCTTAGTTATTAGTCGAGCTTTACATGGTAATATAGGTTACATTATGTCCACTATTATAATCGTTTTTATGATAAAACAGTTTTTATTATTACAAGCAAAAATCTAACGTGTCGGGAAAAATTGAAAGTTTAATCCAATAGCAACTTCGGTCAAGCCTTCAGATAGTTCTTTGTTACGAGGAGAATTAAAAGTGAAAGTTCATTCAGTTCTCTGTTCCGTGATTGGCGAGTTTACAAGAAGTATTGCTAGCAGCCAATAGGAGCTCGACCTTGAGAGAATGTATGACTGATGGAAACAAAACAAGTTAAGTGAGTTGTCAAGTTACCGGAAGTTAGTGGTAGCGAAATACTTGAAATGTTACGACCTTTATTTTTAGTTTGAAAGTAAAAAATCTAGGAATAAGTGAATAAAACTAGTAGAAGATGTTCAGAATATGTTTTCTACTACTTATAGTAGTGACAAAAGGTAAGACTTGGCATCAGCGAGGTCGGTTTGTGTGGTTAAAGTGGAAACTTTCTATTGTATTGATACGGTGAGTTGTCTAACATTGCAGACTGTCGGTCGCAGGACGAGGATGGCCCCTACCGCGGCAAGTTCATCGGCATGATCAACTCCTATCACCATCAGGTAACAACACCATTCGCAAAACTCTTCAATATGTTTGATAATATAAATATAAGCTCAACATACACAAGTATTTTGAGAAAAAGTGAATGTAATGTTTTGGCATTAGAAACTTATCACAACATTCAACTATCTATTTATGATGCTGAGTAGCCTCTGTCAACAACTACTAGCAAGCAATTTGGTTTTTTAATTCAGTTATAAAATTACAATAAGGTTCAGCAACTCAACACAACTATCACATATGGAGTCCCACAATGGCCACAACAATACAAACACATGCATCATTAAACATTAACCTTTGCTGCTCTTTACACGTTGTTGATAAAGAGTGTACAGACAATACTCACACTTATACAGCATAATGAACTTATAAGGTACAGTAGCATGTAATAAGAACTCTAGTAATAATATTGTATAATCCTGCAGGTATCGGGTGATGTGTATGCTATAGATGACTACACCTTGCTGCTGGTAAACTTCAACTACGATGGAACGGGGGATGACACATTCTTCTGGGCCGGGGACTCTGGCCGGCCAGGGCCTCAGGGCTTTATTATACCAAATGAATATGGCAGGTTAGTTACTTATTATAATCAACTTTATCCGTTTCTTTTTATTATTATTAGTCTTTTGTATATGACCTTGCATATATGGATTTTGCTTATAGCAGCAAAAGGATTCATCAAAATAATGCAATAAACAATCTCCTGCCTACAGATATTCAAAACATATTAGGACAAAATAAACTGAAACAATATACATATTAAATATATATGCATGAACCCTTGGAAAAATAAAAACTTTACAATAAATGTAATAATATAATCATGTTTCAAATAATCTTAATTATATATTTACTTAATAATTATTTATAATGTTTAATTATAACCTTTATATGTGTGTGCTGTGCCCGACGGGGTCCATATATAATCCTTTTGTATGTATGTAATTCAATAAATAAATTAAGTATTGAGTTATGAAGTGTAACTAACTACCTAGAGTTACTTTCGCATTTATAACATTATTATATTTATTGGTTGTATTACACTAGTAACGTGTTGTGTTGTGCGTGCGGCAGGACGAACATCCTGGAGCGGTACTACAACGCGGAGGTGCGGCTGGCGCTGCCGGAGGGCAAGCGCATCTCGCGGCTGAAGTGGCTCGCCGTGTACGACATCGGCAGCCAGAACGCGTTCGGCGACGTGTACGTGCCCGACGAGTTCGAGGCGCCGGCCGAGCGCGCCGTGGGCCCGCTGGCAGGCTCGCCCGCCGTCGCCAGCAAGCCCGTGCGCTTCCTCGACGCCACCACGCTGCTGTGAGTGTCGCTCCCTCCCCTCCCTCCCCGCCCTCCCCTCTCTCCCGCACTCACTCACACTAACACGGCGGCTCTCGCTTGCAGCATCCCGGAGTTCCGCTACGACGGCAGCGGCGAGGAGGTGTACTTCTGGACGGGCGTGGGCCCGCAGCCCTCCTCGCGCGGCATGAAGATACCCGACGAGTACGGCTAGTGAGTACCCCTGCAGTCTCCTCCGCCCGCGGTCCCTCTCTGCTCGTGGTAACACTGGTTGTGCACGTGTCCGCAGCTTGGAGCCCCTCCGCGCGTACGCGGGCGAGGACATCCGGCTGGAGCTGCCGGGCGGCACGACGGTGTTCGACGTGAAGTGGCTGGCCGTGTGGGACAGCGGCCGCCGGCTCAGCCTCGGCTCCGTGCTCGTGCCCGAGGCGCTCAACGTGCCGCCCTCCTCCACCGCCACGCACCCATACAGGTACTCTCACATCATACATTTATTATGCATTCTTCTTGCTCATAGATTCCTGTTGTTCAACAAACACTCATTGCTTTGAATGAATGTTTCTTTCAAATCTCATCTCATGTTTTGTGCTACTATTTGTCTATATTAGGACGGCGCTGCCGCACTGCAAGCAATTGCATCGCGACTACCAAGTCTCGTGGGAGGTGTTCGGTAACCAGATAACCATTGAACTCGCCGCACAGGTGCGTATATATTATGTTGGACTGCGCTAGCCGCCTCGCTACGTGCACTTAGTAACGAGTGGTGTTGTGTCAGACGGAGGAGGACGAGTACATGGCGTTCGGCATCTCCGGCAACGAGCACAACTCCAGCATGCTGGGCGCGGACGTGGCGGTGGCGCAGTACAACACGGCGCAGCAGCGAGGATACGCCACCGACTACAACATCACCGCGCAGGCGTCGGTACGTGACGCGACACGCGCGCGTGTGTGTGCGTGACGTCACATGACGTGTGTGTGTGTGTGTGTCCGCAGTGCGTGCAGGTGCTGGGCGCGTGGCGCGGCGTGTGTCGCGACGAGCTGGTGGGCGGCCAGGACTCCAACCAGGTGCTGACGGCGCGCCGCGAGGCCGGCCTCAGCGTCGTCACCTACCGCCGCACGCTCGCCACCGGTACGTACCCGCCCCGCTCCCCGCTCCCCGCCCCCGCTCCTCCCGCTCGCCGCCCGCTCTCACCCCCGTCTGTCCGCAGCCGAGTCAATGGACCGCGAGTGGGTGCTGGACCGGCCCATGTTCGCGGTGTGGGCGCTGGGCCGGCTGGACAAGGACCGCGAGCCCTCCTTCCACCGCCTGTACCCGCGCGCCGACGTCAAGCTCCACCTCGGCCAGTCGCCGCCCGACAACGACTGCCTCGACTTCTCCGTGTGAGTTCTGCAGCGTCTGCAATGTATTGTTATAGCTTTAGCGGTGTGACAGTGTGTAACGTGCGTGTGTTGTGCGGCAGCGGCGCGCGCTCGGCGCCGGCGGTGTGGGACGTGGCGGAGCTGTTCGACCCGGCGCTGCGCGTGTTCTGGTTCCGGCTCGGGCCGGCGGCGGGCGCGCGCGGGCTGGCGGGCCGGCGCCGGGCCGCGCCCCCCGCCGCCTGGTACGTCAACGGCCAGCTGGCGCCCGACCTGCAGCTGCGCCGGGGCCTCACCTACTCCTTCAAGGTGTTCGGCGGCAACGACCCGCACTCGGCCACGGAGTACCACCCGCTGGTGGTGACGGCCGAGCCCGACGGCGGCCTGGAGCGGCTGAGCGAGGCCGCGCAGCGCGCCGTGCGCGTGCTGGCCGGCGTGCACGTCACCCGCCGCGGCCGCCTGGCGCCCACCGCCGGTACGTATGCCTGACGTGTGTGTGTATGTGTGTGTCCCGGGTGGTGAGTACTGACCTGGCGTGTTGCAGCGGGCCCGCTGTGCATGGCGCGGCACGCGGTGGGCGCGGACCGGCGTCGCGACGACGACTTCGCCACGTTCCGCGCGTTCAACCGCTCGCTGCAGTGGAGCTGCGCGGGCGCGACTCCCGCCGAGCTGGTGGTGGCGCCCAACTCCACGTGGCCGGACGTGGTGTACTACCAGTCCTTCTCGCACGCCGGCATGGGCGGCCGCATCTTCGTCGTGGACAAGCATCGCCGCAACATCGCGCGCGCCGCCTCGGCCGCGCCGCTCGCCGCGCGCGCACCGCACGCGTCGCTCGCGCTCGCCCTGCTGCTCGCGCTGGCCTCGCTCGCACACTAGTCGCCGCTGCTAGCCCTGTGCTGGCCCACTACTACTCGACGCTGACTTATGTACAAGGAAAGCCCTTCAAGTATGCGTCGACGACCGATTCGGGATCTTACAAGTACCTAATAGCGATAATATTGATCAATAGCAGAATCGCAACTCATTATATAAAAAGCTGTAGCTCCGTATCGAACACGCTACTTCTAGTCTCGAAATAAGTTATCGAATCATACTTGTTTTTTTTCTGTTGTCTGTTCTAATATTTATTAAATATGTATAAAAATACCTACATTATGATATTAAAATTCGAGAAAAGATTTTCACCTTTTATTTTAAATTAAATTTTTTGAAACACTACTGGTGATCCCTGTTTCAATAGCATAAAATATTATAATGATTGTAACTTGGATGGAAGGCAACAATCACACAAGAAGGTTGTAACCATGAACGAGTGCGTACAAGCGAGCGCCGAAGCACGCCCACATCATGCCGACTGGTACATGGCTGAAGTAATACCGCGGCAGCACATCGTTCCTACCTGCTCTGGAAGGTGTCGTATCCTGTTCTAGTATTACCAAAAATAAAACACGTTATACACGATACGTAATTTATTTCACTAATTTAATTTAAATAGATGACATATCTAAATGTATACTCTAATATTATATTAAATTCGAATGGAAAATATTTCCTATACACAGAATGTTAGAGATCTAATATAGTGTCTTGGGACAGTGTGGAGGTGTCGCTCAGGCGCGGTGCAGGTCTAGGAAGTCGTGCAGCGTGCGCGGCAGCACGTGCGCGGGCACGTGCGCGCGCGAGGCCAGCAGGGCGCGCGCGGCCAGGCACGCCAGCGACACGTGCTGCAGCACGCGCACGCGGCTGCCGCGGTTCAGCGCCACCAGCTCCGCCGGCGAGTCGCCGAACTTGTTGGGCTGGTCCAGGTGCGCGCCGCCCGCCAGCAGCACGCTCACCAGCTCCGTGCTGAAGTTGTAGGGGATGGCCGCCACGTGCAGCGCCGTCGAGCGCGCCTCGTTGCGCACGCGCACGTCCGCGCCGCACTGCAGCAGCAGCGACACCACGCCCGCGTGCGGGAACACCGGCTGCGGACACACACGCGGTCAGACCAGGCTCAGGATGTAGGAGCTCGCCCCCTCCCCCGCGGCCACACTCACCGTCACGTCCAGCTCGTCGGCGAAGTACGTGGAGCGGATGACGTTGAGGCGCGACACGCACAGGTGCAGCAGCGTGTCGCGCGTGTGGGCGCTGCGCACGTCGGCGCGCACCAGCTGCGTGACGGCGGCGGCTGCAGCAGCACGCTCGGCCCGCCCTGCTGCACGCTCGTGCAGCAGGAACACCAGGTGTGTTACGCAGCGCAGCGCGCGGTCGAACGTGTCCGCCTGCGACTTGAACACCGGCCGCGCCTCCAGCAGCCGCTGGCACTCTGTACACGCGACATCACCACTTACTATACATCGACATTACATACGACTATGACACTAAAAAGATACTTATACATATATTTTAAATGTGAAAAATTCCATATTCATGAATGTGTGAATCTTATACGATATGTACTACGCACCGGGCAAGTCGTCAGCCAGCAGGCGGAAGATTTTGAGTACGTCGTTGAAGAGGGGCAGGCCGCGGCCGCGCTCGAGCCGGCCGCCGTGCGCGTCCAGCATGAGCCGTGTGAGCGCGCACGCCGTGTGGCACGTGTCCGTGGACAGCAGCGAGTCCTTGGCGATGCGGATCTGCAGCGCCCAGCTCCACAGGTCGATGCAGCGCTGGTAGCGGAAGGCGTCGGCGTACGACGCGCCGCGGTACATGAGGCGGAACACCGTGTCCTTGTGGTCGGGCGACAGCACGCGCGCCACCACCAGCAGCGACTGCGTGCGCAGCGCGTCCATGTCCGTGGCCGCGGCCTCCAGCTCGGCCAGCGAGCGCCACTCGCGCGCCCCGCCCAGCGCCGGGCAGGGCGCGCGCGCCGGCCGCTTGGCCACGTACGCCGCGCCGCCGTGCCGGATGGCCGTGGCCCGCCGCCACGCCGCCAGCGCCGCCGTCACGTCGTTGAACTCGTCCAGCAGCGTGGAGCCCAGCAGCTCGTAGGCGTCGGCCATGCGCGCGGCGGGGTAGCGGCCGCGCCCGGCCAGCAGGCTCACCACCTGCGCCGCGCCCTTCAGGCACGCCGTGCGCAAGGCGTCGTCTCCCGCGCGCGACGCCAGCGACGGGTCCGCGCCGTGCTCCAGCAGCAGCCGCACCGTCTCCACGCGGTGCTCCTGGATGGCGTAGTGCAGCACGGTCTTGAGCTGCGTGTCGCGCGCGTTCACCTCGGCTCCGTGCTCCAGCAGGTAGGCGCACAGGCGCACGGACTGCACGGAGTTGATGAGGCACGTGCCGCCGTTGTGGTTGGGGCGGTGGATGTCGGCGCCGCGCGACACCAGGAAGCGCACCACGTCCAGGTGCGTCATGAAGCAGGCGGAGCGCACGGGCGTGGAGCCGCTGTCGCTGCCGGCGTTCACGTCGGCGCCCGCGTCGGCCAGCGCGCGCAGCACCTCCAGCCGGCCGCTGACGGCCGCGCACCACAGCGGCGTGACGGTGTGCACGGAGCGGTCGTCCGGCACCTCGTACACGCCGCGCTGCTCGATGTCGGCGTCGCACACGTGCACGAGGTACTCCACGATCTCCACGTTGCCGCGCTTGCACGCCACGAACAGCGGCGCGCAGCCGTCGCGCTTGCGGTCGCACAGCACGCGCCGCTCGCGCGGACTCATCCTACGGAACAAGCGCCATCAAGCAACATTACCACACTGCAACATTACTTCCAAATCATTCCAACTTATTATTCTGCAATGGTTTCATGAAGTAGGTACATAAAGCATATATGAGATTTCTATAGAATAAAATTTGTGTACCATGATATTTATGGCGCAGCAAGCGTCTCGAAATATGCGTATATTATTATGATGACGATAATAATATATAGTAACACATTAAAACAATATCATGTATGAAGAATGATCTCCGTAATCTAATGATAGAACAACTTTTTCCTTAATATGCAAAAATACATTTTATGGGCTTGCTTTTTCGGTTACACCGGGCATAGCAGCAAATTTTAATGTTAGTACATACCTTTGCAACTAAAAAGAAAAACTTTTTTTTGAAACACCTTTCATCAAAAAAACAGACTTTTTTGCAGGCTGGAGAACTAATGACTTCTATGTTGCGGGTGAATGACTTTGGTACGTATTTCTCAAGAGGTGTGAAGGTGAATATCATCATAAATGGCTATAAGTATCAATGTCATTGACATAAAAGCATGTCATATTAATTAATTACAACAAAAAATTAAATTTTAAACAGATTTAAAATTCAAGAAAATAGCAAATAGATGTATATTAGTCATCACTTAAAAAGCTTCTTAGACTGAACTTTATTTAATCCTTATGCCACAATGATTTATCATAAACTCATGTGGTATGCATCTTTGTGAACTGGGATCACATTAATGCTGGTGTCGGCAAGAACAAACAAGTAACATGTACAGTGTACACGGAGGGATGGATGGATCTCGTGTACTCCAGTAAAAAACCTGAACATAGCAATATATTCTGCAGTAATTAAACAATATCTAACGGCATTTTCTATTCAACCATGCAACAAGAAATTTACACTAGGCATAGTTGCTCTAGCGTTTGGTTGTTGCCTCATTCTCCTGCACTAAGACTAAGAATCGGGTAATCCCTAAAATATGTAGCACAGATGTAACTGTTAAGGTGACCTCCATCCTGATTCACAATTCTATGACAAATCTGATCTTGGCATTGTTATCATATTTTATTCAGATTTTATTGTTTTCCTTTTTTTATATTTAACTATACTGTTTAAGTGTTAATTTTGTCTATTTTATTAGATGTTTTAGGTTCTGTGGGAGTATAATGTTTAATTTTGTTATGATTAGATATTATACAGTTCATAAGATTAGTACTCATGGCATTAATTTGCTGTTCACTGTGAGGATGTTATGTAGTTGCATAAATAAATAAATATTGTTGAAGGATATGGTTTGACTTTAGTATTTCTAGAAGTGGCTCTATCAAACTGCAATAATCCAACAGACATGGGGTTTGCTTAAGCAGTAATAATCTTCAACCTAAATGATACTAAATCATGAAGTCATGAAAGTGTAGAGAAGTAGGTACTCTTACCACACAAAATCCAGTTATATGGAGACAGTTACTAGTTTCAAAGACCTTATTATGACAAGGTACTTATATACTGCTATATATGACATTGATTTTTAATGTTGAATTAAATGTATACTACAAGTAATTAAGCCTATAATTATACTTATTGGTAACATGGTTCTCGTAAGTACGCATGAAGATATCAACGATCTTAGTTTCGGACACTTCCGGAGGGGCGGCTCACAAGAACAATAGTTACAAGAATTGAGAACAGGAGTTGGGCGATGAACATGGTGTCCCGTACTCACCTCTCGAGCGCGGTGCGGAGCTTGGCGGACAGGCGCGCACCGGGCGCGCTGTGCCTGCACTCCTGCATCAGCTCGTTAAACACTGCGTCGTGCTTGGCCATGTCTAGGAAGGCCTTGGCGGCGCCACCAGCTGAGGCAGCGCCGCTGCTGCTACCGCCTTCCTCCCACATTGACCTCGTCACTCGCCGCGCTCCAGCCACTTCGATCTTCTTATTCTCGGCTCGTCTGAGCCGAACAAAGAACACAAACAAAGGATCTTTCGGAGTACTGATTTTCTCAACTTAGTGACGTTTGTTTTGTTTTTCTGCGTGGTCTATTTAGTCTTTGACAGGAGGAAGAGATGTCATAACTACAAAATGACTAAAATATTTATTCGACTAAAATGCAAAATACTATGTTTGATTATTTTCATTCTTATTATTTATTACATTATTGTCTATTACGAATCAATTATTTCAAATCCCATGTCCAGAACTCTGTGATGTGGCAACATTAGCCCGATGAGACTTCTGATAACTGGGTTTTAGCAACCATAGACTAGGCATTGTATCAAAAGACTAAAACCCAATCCAATGGCCAAGAGAAAAAAAATACTATCTGTCAAATTCAAATATTGTTATTGTTGTTGTTGGTTGTTGATAAATCGTATGACAGATTTTTCTATATGAAAGCACAGGACGGCCTTCATCAGAATTATTCATCTTGCAGCGTGGGTATGTGGGTAATCCGAGTAGGGTTATTTGAATTAAAGGCGTTATCTTGGAGACCTTAACAAGTTTACTTGAAATAAAACTAGAATCACATAACAATAATCACTAAGGCTCTAATTAACACTCAATCACACAAAAGTACTTAGATTTACACAGTAAATAGCGATTCGTCGGAAAACGTGGTGCGCCAGCGACCGCTCTATCATCTTCTATATCAAGATGGCCGCCTCGCTACCATCGACTCGACGCTCCGCTAGAGTGACAGAGACAAGCTGCCACTCTTGATATTGAACCTCCTTGTGTGCGCCGACACGGCCATTCTGACATACGACCGTCCTCGGGCGTTATTGTTTTCCTGGAACATACAATGCTTAATCACCAAGACATCCGCTCGTCCATCCTGCTACAGGACTTCACATGGATTTTCGATTGTACCGTCAAACACAGAGTCAATCACAGTTAGACATTGAAATGAACAAGTGCAAGCTTTCAACCAGCCCGTAATGGGTCAAGCCCGGACGACACTGTCCCCATCGGCTTGTCAACCAACAACAACACATCTGGACTGGACGAGTGCATCCCTTCAACCAACCCCACTGGGTATGGCCCGGACGACACTGTCCTACCGACCAGGATCGACTATAACACATCTGGACCGGACGAGTGCATCCCTTCAACCAACCCCACTGGGTATGGCCCGGACGACACTGTCCTACCGACCAGGATCGACTATAACACATCTGGACCGGACGAGTGCATCCCTTCAACCAACCCCACTGGGTATGGCCCGGACGACACTGTCCTACCGACCAGGATCGACTATAACACATCTGGACCGGACGAGTGCATCCCTTCAACCAACCCCACTGGGTATGGCCCGGACGACACTGTCCTAACGACCAGGATCGACTACTTTAATCATTTACACATACAATATAACATAGGTATCCATTGTTATGGACGATCTTGTTCATTAGGAATTTCAACTTCATGTTCTACATTAATACGCACAGTAACCGGATACCGTTTATAAAGACTTTCAATCAAAAGCGAACAAGATGATCCACTATCGAATAGAATAGGAAACCGCTCACCGGATTCAACTGTTAAGTGATCAGTGGCTGGCCCCATAGTACAGGCACCCAACCGGCACTCGACTTTGCCGCTGCTAATCTTGGTGTCTTTTTCCGGGCAGCGAGCGGCGATGCGACCTGGCTCGCCCAAGCAGTAGCGCGCAGGCGACAAAGCTTTGTTTCGTACACCGTTGCCTTGGGTATCTTGCTGTTTGTTTGTTGATTCGCACGTCCTCGTACGACTGTTCTCGCCAAGATTTATCTGTAAAGACCAAATACAAGTCTGTAGTACCCGTCTGGGCACGTTCGTCCATCCCTGACTAGCTACCCATTTATAACACCATGGACTTTTATCTTAACCCCTCACATCTGAATGAAACACACTGTTGCACTGGGCGAACTACTGACCAGGCGTCCCTTCGACTAAACACCAACTCGCATGGTGCGATAGAGTACAACCACACTACTCTCAACTACTTAAAACAATAGAAAGTGGATCACCGGATGATGTAGTCGAGGTGCTCCTTGATGAACGGCAATGAGCTCACGGCGAATCCCGTCGTAAAATCTTAAGACATTTCCATCAGCGGAATGCTTACGATGATGTCCCAAAAGAGCATAGCCGCCTTACTCGCGGTGTCTTTTACAATACTCTCTCAATGCTCTTGTAAGTGCCATTAGTAGATCGACGCCATAAAGATACTTCTTTTCCACTATTATTTTGTTGACTGGGGCGTGGATGTCAATCAATCGGGATAAAAGCGACTCCATACTTGACAATAGTTTCATTGCTGGGTCGCTTTTTTGATGGTTGCCTATCTTTGGATTGACCATCGTTCGATCCCACTTCTGATGAAAGCACAGGACGGCCTTCATCAGAATTATTCATCTTGCAGCGTGGGTATGTGGGTAATCCGAGTAGGGTTATTTGAATTAAAGGCGTTATCTTGGAGACCTTAACAAGTTTACTTGAAATAAAACTAGAATCACATAACAATAATCACTAAGGCTCTAATTAACACTCAATCACACAAAAGTACTTAGATTTACACAGTAAATAGCGATTCGTCGGAAAACGTGGTGCGCCAGCGACCGCTCTATCATCTTCTATATCAAGATGGCCGCCTCGCTACCATCGACTCGACGCTCCGCTAGAGTGACAGAGACAAGCTGCCACTCTTGATATTGAACCTCCTTGTATGCGCCGACATATAAAAAGTACTCTGTGGACAGAGCACAGTACTTCATACATAACAAATAGGGAAGTAGAAGTAATTGTATTATTTTATAATACATAGTGAACAGGTACAAGTTTAGCATTCTAGCATTTTTTATATTAAATATTAAAACTGCCAGTCTGCAACTAGTCCAGCCATAAGTCATAATGTTTAATTAGAATAACATTCAATAAAGGTACTGGTAAGAAGACTTTAATAAAGAAAGTACTTAGCCATGAGTGAAGATGAAGATTGTGACGAGCTGCCTATGATAGAAGTCAACGCTTCTGCTGGAAACTCGGTAGGATAAACTTTCCACTGACGGGTTTGGAGTAGGAGGTTCATTTTTTTTTTGTAGATAGCACTCATAATCAGAAGGCTTTTCACAAATTTTTAGGTTGCGGAGGCTCACAGTTTACGAGATATAAAATTCTAAAGTTTCCTTAGGAATTGATAATATATCGCCATGGTTGATGTCAAATTTGACGTTTTACGTTCCTGTTGACGGTGTCGGTATGTTTATTAAATTTCATCATGTTATTTCTTGAAATAAAATAATATTTACGCATAGTAAATTAGACACTAAATAAAAAATCAAAAAAATTTACTTAGTTCGTAATTAATGCGCACTAAAAACGCGCAATTGCATTGACTTTTTAAATTAAAATAACCAATATTCTTTCGACATTGTGGAACGGAACGCGGAGCGACGCCATTCTGTTTTATTTATTGACAGATATAATCAACAATCTATCCACCGATACTCATTAGTGATAAGATTAGCCTTCCTTGGTCCAGGAGCGAGGGAAGCGAGCTCGGAATTTTTGCGCACCCCGACTCGGATAGGTTAGGTTAGAAGGAGGTGGCGGGGACTATGTTCGCGAGCGAAGCGAGCGAACGTAGACCCCGCCACCTCCTTCGTGGTTGTTTTTTTTTTTTAAACCACCCAGAAGTAATTTTTAATTAAAAACATTTTTGTCGTCATTAGTGTTTTTACCGATCCTAACCTCAAAACTTTAACCATGGATTTCTCAATAACCATGGGGCTCCGCGGGGTGGGGATGGTACAGGGGGGTAGCCCCCCCTCCCCCCCTCCCTTATAGCCATTGTAAATACCCTAACTTAACCTCAAAAATGTAATCATGAATTTCTCCATAACCATGGGGCGCCGCGGGGTGGGGGTGGTACAGGGGGGTAGCCCCCCTCCCTCCCCCTCCCCCCCCCCCTCCCGTATATCCATTGTACTTAAGGGAAAGTTTAACCGCTCTAATTCCATTCTGCCCAACTCCCTCCAAAAACAGATTTCTTTCCAACCTCCTCAGAGTCCTCAAGCGAGGAAGGCTTGTTTATTAACATATTTGACTGTGACTGTTGGCAACTAGTTTCTATAGGAGTGTCCTTTGTAACTGTGGCTGTTGAGGTATTAATTATCCAAATTCTTTTCAAACTTGCAAAATTTATAAGTGAATCCAGTTGCTAGGTTGGAACCTGCGGTCAGCTATAGCATCGCAATGTTAGATAGGCACGCAACCACTACACACTACACAGCTTTGAAAACTTTCTGAGTCCTTATGACTAACTAGCTGTGCACCGCGGTTTCACCCGCGTTAATACCTATATTCTGTTCCCAATTTATTTATAGTTACATTGGCTAACTTAATGTGTGTGGCTAACTTATTTAAGAGCTTAGTGTAATGCTTCTCTGAATAGCGATTACCTTTTCTCCCTTCACATTCATAATCCTGTAGATCCTCAACCCTACACAAGCATAGACAGTTAATTCAGCTTTACATGCTTTCAAGGCTCAAAGTCAGTCAGTTGACAGTTTTATGCCTAAAACTGTCTTTGAGCTGTACTAGGTATTGTGTGTAGAAAAAAGCCATGGAACACTTACACTCTTTGTAGAGTATAATTCTATAATTTTCTTTATTTACCTGTCCCGCCAGTAGACACAATAGTTAAACAATGTAAATGTTCATATGTGGCTCACGGGAAGTGGTTAAGTCATGTATTAAGTGGGGCGGTGTGTGCAGTTGACGCTGCAGGTGTGCGTGCTGGGCGGCGCCGTGCTGTTCATCTTCGTGGGCGCGTCGCCCGCGGCGTGCTGTCTGCTGCTGCCGGCGGCGGCCGCGGCCGTGGCGGCCGGCGTGTGGCTCGCACACCGCGCGCGCGCCGCGCAGGCCGAGCCCCGTCTGCGCCGCGAGCTGGCGGGCGTGGTGGCCGAGTACCGCGGCCCGCCCGCGCCTCCCGGCCGCGCCCCCGCCGCGCGCCTGCGCCTGGAGGCCGGCGCCGCGCCCGCGCCCGGCGCGCGCCTGGTGGGCACGGCCAGCGTGGCGGAGGCGTGGGGCCCGCGCCGCGCCGGCTGGCTGCACGCGCTGGCGGTGGACGCGGCGTGGCGGCGGCGCGGCGTGGGCGCGGCGCTGGAGGCGGGGGCGCGGGCGCGCGCGGCGCGGGCGGGGCTGCACGCGCTGGAGGCCGGCGTGTCCGCGCTGCAGGACGCCGGGCGCGGACTGCTGCACGCGGCGGGCTGGGCCACGCTCGCCAGCTTCCACCGCCCGGTGCTGGGCGCGGCGCTCACGCTGCCGATGACGCACCTGACCGTCGACCTGCCTCTCGCGTGACGAGAACCGCAGCTGCGTGACTCGATCCACGGAATATAATTTTGTACATTTTTAATCTCATAAATAATACAAATATTTACCAAATTTTTGCATTCTTTATTCGGAAATCGTTTATGATAGTATAAAAAAAATATGCAACAATCGACACTCGTCCTCTTATCCGCAAGAGTTTATTTTCATGCGCAGGCAGACCATTGGATCACAGTCATACAGTGTGGTTTTCTGAGCTCTGAAACAGGAGCCTTAATTTTGATGCACCTACTACCACCTGTAATAAATGTAAAATTATTTCTTGAGTGTATATCTTCTAACTGATATGAGTAAAAGTATTTGGTCGCATTTTGTACCTTGAGGCGGTCGGGGCGGCTGGCGGGCGCGGCGGGCGGGGCCAGCGCGGCCAGCAGGCGCCGGCGCGCGGCGAGCTGGCCCCGCTCGCCCGCCAGCACGCGCCCCGCCAGCTGCACGCACACGTAGCGCGACTCCTCGTCCAAGTGCGCCCAGCTGTGCGCCGCGTCGGCCAGGCGCTCGACGCTTGCCTCCAGACTATCCTGTTTGTTACAAGAGCCTTAGATTCACATGATGCGAGGCGGCAAAGCTCTCGGAGCAGTGATTTAATATGTGGGTGTGCTGACCTGCGCGGTTGGGTCCAGTAGCTGCAGCAAGGCGGCGGAGGCGAGGCGCGCGGCCAGGCGGTCCGCGCCGCGCCCGCCGCCGCTCCGCAGCGCGTCGCTCAGCTGCATGCGGCTGCGCGCCTCCGGGAACGTCGTCGACAACACTCGCATGAGCTCCTCCAGCTGCCGCACAGTACAGTACGATGCAAACTTAATGGCGGCTCTAAAAACACGACGCCAGCAGGGGTGCGGGGCGCGGTACTGCGCAGCGTGTAGCTAAGGTCATGGCACATTATACCAGCACCGCAACAGCACCGCTCCAAACCAGCTATTAACTTGTCATTCAATTTAGAGCATTAAATCGTGTGTAGTATAATATATTTCATAATGTCAATATGAAAAAGCCAACGGCGGGCAGTCAGCGCACTTGCCGCTACCACACAACTCGACTCGCAGCCCGCGTGCTGCAAGCGAGCGGACCTTGTGCGTACAGCGCGCCGACGGCATGCTTATTACGCGCCAACTCCGAGTCGGCAGCGAAACAACGTCATTGCGTCGTCGTCGTTCTTCGTCGAGAGCAATAGCGATTATTGCTAGTTCGCGCAATGTAAACCGAGACATTATGAAAACGTACAAGTCCTAGGCGTGTTCAATCATAAATGCCTAAAAACAATATTGAGTTCGCGGTGACAGCAAGCTTGCACCTTGCGGACAACGCGTAGTAAGCGCGCTGGCAGCTAGCCGTAGTCTAAATTCGAGGCGACGCCGTGCTGCAGCTGTGCAGTTGCGGTGCCGGTATAATGTGCTATAACCTTAACTTCAGAGCCGCCATTAAGTTTGAATCCAACTATAAACAGATCACAGCAATTAAATACATGCATATCTGACGCATCCTACCTGTTCGGCGGTGGCACGATCGTCGAGCAGCGCGTGCAATGCGCGACGCGCGCGGGGTATGCGCGCCAGCACGGCCGCTGCCAGCACTGCGGCCGCGCACACGATGTCGTCGTCCTCCCACTCGCCAGGCTCGCCGCGGAGGGCGCTGGCCACACTGGCCGCCGCCTGGCCGAGCAGTGCGGCGGCGGCGCTGTCGGTGGCGGCGGCCAGGCGCGCGGCGAGCGCGGCGGCGGCCGGCGGCAGGCGCGACGCGAGCGCGGCGGCGAGGCGCGCGGGCGCGGGCGGGGGCGCGCGGGGGGCCACGTCCAGCGCGCGCACGGCGTCGGCCAGCGCGGCCTCGTCCTCGCCGCTGGAGCTGCGCGCGCGGTGCGGCGAGCGCGACGAGTGCGAAGAGTCAGTGTGGCGGCGCTCGTCGCGGTCGGCGCGCGCGCGCATGTCGCGCAGCTCCGCTTCGCACGCCAGCTCGTGTGCGCGCTGCGACGCCACCGTATCCGCCGATGGCATTTCGAATGAACTCTACATACCCATAAATATTTTTTTATTCATTCTTTTATTGGCCTGTAGGTCTAGTGGTTAGTGACCCTGACTATACCGTAGGTAGTGGGTTCGATTCCCACCCAGGACAAATCTTTTTCTAATGATTGAGAAATCATTTATTTATTAAATAAATCAGGTTACTTTAACACAAGCTATGCTTAGCTCGGGAACAATTATTTTGCTCTCCCGTTAAATGCACGTTTGTACTCATGCACTGTTTAAACTTCACTGACGATAAGCAGTAACTGCTTATCGTTTCGAGCTTTAGTCTCAGGAGTGTTGTTGAGGCGAGGTATTATCCACCAGACAAATATGGGGCGGCTTAGAGAAAACAAGCAGTATGTATGAGATTATATAAAATTTTAGATCATTGATAAAATTGAAACAAACAAAGGGGGGCACAAATACATACAATTAGTTAAATAGTACATTAACATAGGTGGGTAGGTGAGGTTGTTTTGATAGTTCATACTTTGTTTATAACCAAGTTGTACCGACATAAATAGGCACCGGGGATGGGACCTAGGTATTCATGCAGGTGAAACCGCAGGGCACAGCTATTATTTTATATGTATGTATATATACTTTGGGCAGCAGCGGATATATTGAGTATTTATTATGTTTTCATATGATTCAGTGGTTGCAACATGGTTATTACAAATAAGTAATTTAACATAAACAATAATAGATTATCATACATATTTTAACATCATCATAGTTAATTTATTTACCGAGTTTCCAGCAGAAGCGTTGACTTCTATCATAGGCAGCTCGTCACAATCTTCATCTTCACTCATGGCTAAGTACTTTCTTTATTAAAGTCTTTTTACCAGTACCTTTATTGAATGTTATTCTAATTAAACATTATGACTTATGGCTAGACTAGTTCCAGACTGGCAGTTTTAATATTTAATATAAAAAATGCTAGAATGCTAAACTTGTACCTGTTCACTATGTATTATAAAATAATACAATTACTTCTACTTCCCTATTTGTTATGTAGTACTGTGCTCTGTCCACAGAGTACTTTTTATAGAAAAATCTGTCATGTAATACGATTTAACAACAACCAACAACAACAATAACAATATTTGAATTTGACAGATAGTATTTTTTTTCTCTTGGCCATTGAATTGGGTTTTAGTCTTTTGACACAATGCCTAGTCTATGGTTGCTAAAACCAAGTTATCAGAAGTGTCATAGGGCTAATGTTGCCATTGCCACATCACAGAGTCTTCTGGACATGGGATTTGAATTAATTGATTCGTAATAGACAATAATGTAATAAATAATAAGAATGAAAATAATCAAACATAGTATTTTGCATTTTAGTCGAATAAATATTTTAGTCATTTTGTGGTTATGACATCTCTTCCTCCTGTCAAAGACTAAATAGACCACGCAGAAAAACAAAACAAACGTCACTAAGTTGAGAAAATCAGTACTGCGAAAGATCCTTTGTTTGTGTTCTTTGTTCGGCTCAGACCATGCTCAGACGAGCCGAGAATAAGAAGATCGAAGTGGCTGGAGCGCGGCGAGTGACATAATAATATAATAATAATAATAAATCTTTATTGCACTAATTGTGGTTACAGTGTATGGTCTTAATATAGGTTTTGAAGCTCTGCACAATTTACCTATATAGGCATGCAATAGAACACTTAGTGTATATACATATAATTTTAGCTTACTTAAGTTATTACTTACATACTTTAGTAAAACTACATTAAAACAGTAAACAGTAAAAAAAATGCATTGTCTTCTTACAATAATCTTTCACTTCCTCAGTTTTCATAATTTAGCTTCAAAGTATTCTTTTAAATCATAGAAACAGTGTTCAATTAGAAGTCTTTTCACAACATTTTTAAAACTGTTTAGCTTGAGTGATCTTATTTTACAGGGCAAGTGATTATAAATTTTGATACTGGTAAAATACATGTTCCTTTTGTACATTTCATTATGAGGTTGTGGTATTATTAATTTATCTCTGTTTCGCAATCTTCTATTATATTCTAGAGAGTTTTTGTCAGGAAAGTAGTTACTGTTACACTTAATGAAAATAGCTGCTTGGAGAATATATATTCCTGTTAAAGTTAAATATCCATATTTTTTAAATGTCGGTCTGCAAGAGGTTTCATTATCAAGGTTATGGATTATTCGTATACACCTTTTTTGAAGTAGAAAAGTAGTTTTAGAGTCTACGGAATTTCCCCAATATATTACTCCATAATTTAAGATGGAATAAACTTTTGCGTAGTATGCTGATTGTGCGGTTTTAATATTAGTTGTATTTTTAATTATCTGTAGTGTATAGCAATATGTTCTAATTTTTTTATTCAAATGTTCTATATGTAACTTCCAATTCAAGTGTTTATCTATATTTAGACCCAAAAACTTTGATGCATTCACTTCTTCTACTTTATTATTGTTGTAACTTATCTTTAGATTATTGTGGGCGGCTTTGTATGTTTGGAATTGTATATATTTCGTTTTATTTATATTGATTTTAAGATTTAATGTTTTTAACCATTCAATTATTTTAGCAAGAGAATTATTTATTTTTTGTTCATATTCCATTTTATTCATATTTTTACCCGTAAAAAATATTGATGCGTCATCGGCAAATAAGACAGTTTGATCCTGTATTATTTGTGGGAATTCATTTATATAGACCAAGAACAGTAAGGGTCCCAGAATACTTCCCTGTGGAACTCCGACTTTTATATGTGTGTAAGGTGAGCGAGTGCAAGACAAAGTTTTTGTTTTAAGGTCTGAAAATGTTATTTCTGTGGCTTGTTTACGCTTGGTTAAATAGCTTTCCATTAGTTTTAAAGGAATACCCCTTACTCCGATATGTGCCAGCTGTTTAAGTAGTATGGTATGAATAACACAATCGAAGGCTTTAGACATATCTAAAAGTATAGCTGTAGCGGGCATTTTTGTATTGATTGCATCTAATATTTCTTTTAGAATTTTAAAGACTGCTAAAGTTGTCGATCTTTCTTTACGGAAGCCACACTGAGCGTCGTTTAATAGACTATTTTTTTCTAGGTAATTTACTAATCGTGTATAAATTACTTTTTCAAACAATTTAGAAAAGATTGGTAGTAATGCGACAGGTCTATAATTCTGTATTTGATTTTGCTTTCCGTTTTTAAAAAGTGGTTTAATAATAGCTTGTTTAAGTTTCTCAGGGAAAATACCTACTTCTATCATAATATTTGCGATGTGAGCTAAAGGTTTGAGTATTACTAATGCACAACTTTTAATTATTTCGACGGTTATATCGTCATATCCGGTACTTTTTTTGTTTTTTAATAATAGTATGTACCTTAATACTTCCATTTCGTCTACTGGTTTCATAAATAACGATTTCGAATGACTATGGCCCAAAGGTTTATATTTTTGTTCATTAAAATTTTTATCGTAGTTTTGACTTACATACTTCATATTAAAAATACTAGCTATTTGTTGCGGTTCCGTTACTTGTTTGTTTTCCTCTTCTATACACCTAATAAATTTTTCCGTTTGTCCGATGTCTGTTATTTTCTTAATGTAGTTCCAGATTCCTTTCGTTTTATTCTCAAATTTTTGTATCATGTTTATATTAGCTTGTCTCTGTCTATAATTTATTATTTTTTTCAGAAGCTTTTTGTATTGTTTATATTTATTTAATGTTCTATTATCAGATTGTTTTTGTGTTTTTATAAATAACTTTCGTTTTATTTTGCATGAAGTAACTATTCCTTTTGTCGTCCAAAGTATATTGGCTTTATTTTTTAATTTGATTTTATTAACAGGAAAGCATAGATCATAAAATAGCTTAAAGTCTTGGATAAATGTGTTATATGCAGTATTCGGATCATCTGATGTGTATACATTACAGAAACTTAAACAAGAGATACAGGACCTAAACTTGACAATATTTTCTGGATGATAATCTCTTCTTAGAATAAATTTTACTTTTTGCTCTGATTTGACGTTTTTACAAGTATGTAATAATTGGGCAGTGTGATCCGACAGCCCAGTTTGAATGACTTCGGATTTGGTTTGTTTTATGTTGCTAATTATATTATCTATGCAAGTTTTCGATGTTGGAGTTATGCGAGTTGGTTCATTGATTTCAAACTTCAAGTTATAGATATCTAAAAGGTCTTTAAATTTTTTAGTATTAACTGTGTCCTGCAATATATCAATGTTGAAGTCACCTGCTATTATTATATTTTTACATAGTTTCTTGTCTGTTTTTATAAGTTTATATAACATAGTGTCTAATTTCTCGAGAAATATATTTATTTGACTATTTGGAGTTCTGTATATACAGACGATGATACATTTTACCGATTGTACATATATCCCACAACATTCAAAATTTATTTCAACAGCATGTTCATCTAGCCAGTTTAGTTTTTGGAATTCAATGTTTTTTTGTATAAAGATTGCTGAGCCACCTCTTTTTTTATTTTTTCTAGAATAATTTGCTGCATTTACATAATTAGATAACTTTATAAGTGATTCACATCCATCTGCTATAAATGTTTCGGTAAAACATAATACTTGAGGTTTTGCATCTAGTTCGTCTAACAATAAATGAAGTTCGTACAATTTTGACAGTAAGCTATGAATATTTTGATGAAAGACTATCAGTTTATTTTCGAAAAAATGAAATTTCGTTATTTGCAATACTATTAGTTTCATTCCCTACTTCAGTGTACACAGCGTTCTCAGTTTGGGTTGAAACGTTTAGAAACATTTTAGTTTTATTTGCTACATTTTTAAATTGTAGGTTTTTTATATAATGTTCATAATTGTTTTTATAGCCTAATCGTAAAATTTCTCTTACTATTGTTCGCGTCATACTTATGAAACGCTGTTTACGGATAGATATACCCTTGTAGTGCCCCATAATAATATCTAAGTATGTCGAGTGCTGGAATTGTTTACATATGCAGCTAATTTCGTTATTAAATGTGTATTCATTTATATATTTATTATGTGGTACCTCACTTATTATTACGTTTGTGTGTTTAGTTTTACTTATCATATAGTATAACATTGATATGGCTTCTTTAGGGTTTTTATCATTACATCCAGCTAATACAATAATAAAATCATTTTTTGAAAAACCTGTGGATAGTTTCTGCGTTGGTTCTAGAACATCTTGTAATTTTGCTCCTGGTTTGAAGAAAGTAAAGACCTCATACTGTGCTCCTAGAAGTTTTGATATAACTTGTTGTAGTCCTCTTCCTTGATCATCCGCAAGAATCAAGACTTTGTATTTTGGTTTAATTAGTTCTTCACATTTTTTTGGTGTATTTCGTTCCGTGAAAAGTAGTTGCGTATTTAATGTTTCTTCATTCATTGCGGTAATATTATTTTCTTTATTAATTTTTGGTATTTCTTTTGTTTGTTCTTCGTGTGCTTTTGTTTCTGTGATAGCACTTGGCTCAATTAATGTTTCTTGAAAGATTACTGCAATGTTTTTTTCTTTGTTTGTATTGTTTATGATTTCTTTTTGTTTAATCAAGTTATCTCTTTTGTTTTTCTGTGTAGACGGTAAAGTATTAATTTCAGTTTTTCTTTCATTTTTAAATATTTCTATAGTGTTTCTACACTTCTCTATTTCTTGCTTTAGTCTTTCATTTTCAATGCATAAATGGTCTATTTTTGCATGTGCACCTTCAAGTTGCAATTTCATTTGGTCTAACTTAAGTTTTAATTCCTCTTTTTCTGTTGAATTTACATCAATATTTGGTAAACTCCTTTGGGTATCTTCCAATAATATATTACTAGGATCAGAGTACTCATCTTCTGATAATATAGAGACGTCGATATTTGATTGCGACCTTAGCTTACTCCTCTGTGTTACAAACGACATGTTTAGTCGATTTTGTTTGTTATCCTTTTACTTAAATTATTTACTGAGTGAAATGAAACGTCGCCCAAAAGACCAGTGTTCAAACAACAAAAAAAAAATATTGACAGTTTCCGAACGAATATTTTAGCGTCAAAATTTTAATGTTGTGTTGTGATTGGGTGATTGCTTGATTGATGAGTCAGCTGGTTAGTGTTTACATATAATTTTGCATTGTTCGAATTTATAACTGACTTTATTAAATTATTTTCACTTTTTAACACTTTTGATTATTAGAATGTCACTGCAAACACTATTTATGTTATAATATTTTTATTTATTATATAGTATTTACCGTAATTATCCTTAGTTCTGAGTATACTCAAAGTTCCATTGTACTTCACAAACACTGTTAGTATGTACTTAAGACGTAATTGTTCACTGTCATAACATTACCAACGTGTATGCACTACTGGTTAAGTGGATTTACTTTATTAATTCGCGTCAAAACATAAAAAAATAATTTAATTTAAAATAAAACTTTGCAGAGTATTGTTGACACATTGGCTGGTGTTGACGAGGTCAATGTGGGAGGAAGGCGGTAGCAGCAGCGGCGCTGCCTCAGCTGGTGGCGCCGCCAAGGCCTTCCTAGACATGGCCAAGCACGACGCAGTGTTTAACGAGCTGATGCAGGAGTGCAGGCACAGCGCGCCCGGTGCGCGCCTGTCCGCCAAGCTCCGCACCGCGCTCGAGAGGTGAGTGCGGGACACCATGTTCATCGCCCAACTCTTGTAACTATTGTTCTTGTGAGCCGCCCCTCCGGAAGTGTCCGAAACTAAGATCGTTGATATCTTCATGCTTACTTACGAGAACCATGTTACCAATAAGTATAATTATAGGCTTAATTACTTGTAGTATACATTTAATTCAACATTAAAAATCAATGTCATATGTATATAAGTACCTTGTCATAATAGAGTCTTTGAAACTAGTAACTGTCTCCATATAACTGGATTTTGTGTGGTAAAAGTACCTACTTCTCTACACTTTCATGACTTCATGATTTAGTATCATTTAGGTTGAAGATTATTACTGCTTAAGCAAACCCCATGTCTGTTGGATTATTGCAGTTTGATAGAGCCACTTCTAGAAATACTAAAGTCAAACCATATCCTTCAACAATATTTATTTATTTATGCAACTACGTAACATCCTCACAGTAAACAGCAAATTAATGCCATGAGTACTAATCTTATGAACTATATAATATCTAATCATAACAAAATTAAACATTATACTCCCACAGAATGTAAAATATCTAATAAAATAGACAAAATTAACACTTAAACATTATAGTTAAATATAAAAAAAGGAAAACAATAAAATATGATAACAATGCCAAGATCAGATTTGTCATAGAATTTGTGAATCAGGATGGAGGTCACCTTAACAGTTACATCTGTGCTACATATTTTAGGGATTACCCAATTCTTAGTCTTAGTGCAGGAGAATGAGGCAACAACCAAACGCTAGAGCAACTATGCCTAGTGTAAATTTCTTGTTGCATGGTTGAATAGAAAATGCCGTTAGATACTGTTTAATTACTGCAGAATATGTTGCTATGTTCAGGTTTTTTACTGGAGTACACGAGATCCATCCATCCCTCCGTGTACACTGTACATGTTACTTGTTTGTTCTTGCCGACACAAACATGAATGTGATCCCAGTTCTCAAAGATGCATACCACATGAGTTTATGATAAATCATTGTGGCATAAGGATTAAATAAAGTTCAGTCTAAGAAGCTTTTTAATTGATGACTAATATACATATATTCGCTATTTTCTTGAATTTTAAATCTGTTTAAAATTTATTTTTTTCTTGTAATTAATTAATATGACATGCTTTTATGTCAATGACATTGATACTTATAGCCATTTATGCTGATATTCACCTTCACACCTCTTGAGAAATACGTACCAAAGTCATTCACCCGCAACATAGAAGTCATTAGTTCTCCAGCCTGCAAAAAAAGTCTGTTTTTTTGAAGAAAGGTGTTTCAAAAATGCTCTCATATATGCTTTATGTACCTACTTCATGAAACCATTGTAGAATAATAAGTTGGAATGATTTGGAAGTAATGTTGCAGTGTGGTAATGTTGCCCGATGGCGCTTGTTCCGCAGGATGAGTCCGCGCGAGCGGCGCGTGCTGTGCGACCGCAAGCGCGACGGCTGCGCGCCGCTGTTCGTGGCGTGCAAGCGCGGCAACGTGGAGATCGTGGAGTACCTCGTGCACGTGTGCGACGCCGACATCGAGCAGCGCGGCGTGTACGAGGTGCCGGATGACCGCTCCGTGCTCACCGTCACGCCGCTGTGGTGCGCGGCCGTCAGCGGGCGGCTCGAGGTGCTGCGCGCGCTGGCCGACGCGGGCGCCGACGTGAACGCCGGCAGCGACAGCGGCTCCACGCCCGTGCGCTCCGCCTGCTTCATGACGCACCTGGACGTGGTGCGCTTCCTGGTGTCGCGCGGCGCCGACATCCACCGCCCCAACCACAACGGCGGCACGTGCCTCATCAACTCCGTGCAGTCCGTGCGCCTGTGCGCCTACCTGCTGGAGCACGGAGCCGAGGTGAACGCGCGCGACACGCAGCTCAAGACCGTGCTGCACTACGCCATCCAGGAGCACCGCGTGGAGACGGTGCGGCTGCTGCTGGAGCACGGCGCGGACCCGTCGCTGGCGTCGCGCGCGGGAGACGACGCCTTGCGCACGGCGTGCCTGAAGGGCGCGGCGCAGGTGGTGAGCCTGCTGGCCGGGCGCGGCCGCTACCCCGCCGCGCGCATGGCCGACGCCTACGAGCTGCTGGGCTCCACGCTGCTGGACGAGTTCAACGACGTGACGGCGGCGCTGGCGGCGTGGCGGCGGGCCACGGCCATCCGGCACGGCGGCGCGGCGTACGTGGCCAAGCGGCCGGCGCGCGCGCCCTGCCCGGCGCTGGGCGGGGCGCGCGAGTGGCGCTCGCTGGCCGAGCTGGAGGCCGCGGCCACGGACATGGACGCGCTGCGCACGCAGTCGCTGCTGGTGGTGGCGCGCGTGCTGTCGCCCGACCACAAGGACACCGTGTTCCGCCTCATGTACCGCGGCGCGTCGTACGCCGACGCCTTCCGCTACCAGCGCTGCATCGACCTGTGGAGCTGGGCGCTGCAGATCCGCATCGCCAAGGACTCGCTGCTGTCCACGGACACGTGCCACACGGCGTGCGCGCTCACACGGCTCATGCTGGACGCGCACGGCGGCCGGCTCGAGCGCGGCCGCGGCCTGCCCCTCTTCAACGACGTACTCAAAATCTTCCGCTTGCTGGCTGACGACTTGCCCGGTGCGTAGTACATATCATATAAGATTCACACATTCATGAATGTGGCATTTTTCACATTTAAAATATATGTATAAGTATCTTTTAAGTGTCATAGTCGTATGTAATGTCGATATATAGTAAGTGGTGATGTCGCGTATACAGAGTGCCAGCGGCTGCTGGAGGCGCGGCCGGTGTTCAAGTCGCAGGCGGACACGTTCGACCGCGCGCTGCGCTGCGTGACGCACCTGGTGTTCCTGCTGCACGAGCGCGCAGCAGGGCGGGCCGAGCGTGCTGCTGCAGCCGCCGCCGTCACGCAGCTGGTGCGCGCCGACGTGCGCAGCGCCCACACGCGCGACACGCTGCTGCACCTGTGCGTGTCGCGCCTCAACGTCGCTGACGAGCTAGACGTGACGGTGAGTGTGGCCGCGGGGGAGGGGGGCGAGCTCCTCGCTGCCGAGCCCGGGTGACCTGACCGCGTGTGTGTCCGCAGCCGGTGTTCCCGCACGCGGGCGTGGTGTCGCTGCTGCTGCAGTGCGGCGCGGACGTGCGCGTGCGCAACGAGGCGCGCTCGACGGCGCTGCACGTGGCGGTACGCACGCTGCACGACTTCCTAGACCTGCACCGCGCCTGAGCGACACCTCCACACTGTCCCAAGACACTATATTAGATCTCTAACATTCTGTGTATAGGAAATATTTTCCATTCGAATTTAATATAATATTAGAGTATACATTTAGATATGTCATCTATTTAAATTAAATTAGTGAAATAAATTACGTATCGTGTATAACGTGTTTTATTTTTGGTAATACTAGAACAGACCACGACACCTTCCAGAGCAGGTAGGAACGATGTGCTGCCGCGGTATTACTTCAGCCATGTACCAGTCGGCATGATGTGGGCGTGTTTCGGCGCTCGCTTGTACGCACTCGTTCATGGTTACAACCTTCTTGTGTGATTGTTGCCTTCCATCCAAGTTACAATCATTATAATATTTTATGCTATTGAAACAGGGATCACCAGTAGTGTTTCAAAAATATTAATTTAAAATAAAAGGTGAAAATCTTTTCTCGAATTTTAATATCATAATGTAGGTATTTTTTTTTATACATATTTAATAAATATTGGAACAGACAACAGAAAAAAAAACAAGTATGATTCGATAACTTATTTCGAGACTAGAAGTAGCGTGTTCGATACGGAGCTACAGCTTTTTATATAATGAGTTGCGATTCTGCTATTGATCAATATTATCGCTATTAGGTACTTGTAAGATCCCGAATCGGTCGTCGACGCATACTTGAAGGGCTTTCCTTGTACATAAGTCAGCGTCGAGTAGTAGTGGGCCAGCACAGGGCTAGCAGCGGCGACTAGTGTGCGAGCGAGGCCAGCGCGAGCAGCAGGGCGAGCGCGAGCGACGCGTGCGGTGCGCGCGCGGCGAGCGGCGCGGCCGAGGCGGCGCGCGCGATGTTGCGGCGATGCTTGTCCACGACGAAGATGCGGCCGCCCATGCCGGCGTGCGAGAAGGACTGGTAGTACACCACGTCCGGCCACGTGGAGTTGGGCGCCACCACCAGCTCGGCGGGAGTCGCGCCCGCGCAGCTCCACTGCAGCGAGCGGTTGAACGCGCGGAACGTGGCGAAGTCGTCGTCGCGACGCCGGTCCGCGCCCGCCGCGTGCCGCGCCATGCACAGCGGGCCCGCTGCAACACGCCAGGTCAGTACTCACCACCCGGGACACACACATACACACACACGTCAGGCATACGTACCGGCGGTGGGCGCCAGGCGGCCGCGGCGGGTGACGTGCACGCCGGCCAGCACGCGCACGGCGCGCTGCGCGGCCTCGCTCAGCCGCTCCAGGCCGCCGTCGGGCTCGGCCGTCACCACCAGCGGGTGGTACTCCGTGGCCGAGTGCGGGTCGTTGCCGCCGAACACCTTGAAGGAGTAGGTGAGGCCCCGGCGCAGCTGCAGGTCGGGCGCCAGCTGGCCGTTGACGTACCAGGCGGCGGGGGGCGCGGCCCGGCGCCGGCCCGCCAGCCCGCGCGCGCCCGCCGCCGGCCCGAGCCGGAACCAGAACACGCGCAGCGCCGGGTCGAACAGCTCCGCCACGTCCCACACCGCCGGCGCCGAGCGCGCGCCGCTGCCGCACAACACACGCACGTTACACACTGTCACACCGCTAAAGCTATAACAATACATTGCAGACGCTGCAGAACTCACACGGAGAAGTCGAGGCAGTCGTTGTCGGGCGGCGACTGGCCGAGGTGGAGCTTGACGTCGGCGCGCGGGTACAGGCGGTGGAAAGAGGGCTCGCGGTCCTTGTCCAGCCGGCCCAGCGCCCACACCGCGAACATGGGCCGGTCCAGCACCCACTCGCGGTCCATGGACTCGGCTGCGGACAGACGGGGGTGAGAGCGGGCGGCGAGCGGGAGGAGCGGGGGCGGGGAGCGGGGCGGGTACGTACCGGTGGCGAGCGTGCGGCGGTAGGTGACGACGCTGAGGCCGGCCTCGCGGCGCGCCGTCAGCACCTGGTTGGAGTCCTGGCCGCCCACCAGCTCGTCGCGACACACGCCGCGCCACGCGCCCAGCACCTGCACGCACTGCGGACACACACACACACACGTCATGTGACGTCACGCACACACACGCGCGCGTGTCGCGTCACGTACCGACGCCTGCGCGGTGATGTTGTAGTCGGTGGCGTATCCTCGCTGCTGCGCCGTGTTGTACTGCGCCACCGCCACGTCCGCGCCCAGCATGCTGGAGTTGTGCTCGCTGCCGGAGATGCCGAACGCCATGTACTCGTCCTCCTCCGTCTGACACAACACCACTCGTTACTAAGTCTGCACGTAGCGCGGCGGCTAGCGCAGTCCAAGATAATATATACGCACCTGTGCGGCGAGTTCAATGGTTATCTGGTTACCGAACACCTCCCACGAGACTTGGTAGTCGCGATGCAATTGCTTGCAGTGCGGCAGCGCCGTCCTAATATAGACAAATAGTAGCACAAAACATGAGATGAGATGTGAAAGAAACATTCATTCAAAGCAATGAGTGTTTGTTGAAAACAGGAATCTATTCAATGAGCAAGAAGAATGCATAATAAATGTATGATGTGAGAGTACCTGTATGGGTGCGTGGCGGTGGAGGAGGGCGGCACGTTGAGCGCCTCGGGCACGAGCACGGAGCCGAGGCTGAGCCGGCGGCCGCTGTCCCACACGGCCAGCCACTTCACGTCGAACACCGTCGTGCCGCCCGGCAGCTCCAGCCGGATGTCCTCGCCCGCGTACGCGCGGAGGGGCTCCAAGCTGCGGACACGTGCACAACCAGTGTTACCACGAGCAGAGAGGGACCGCGGGCGGAGGAGTCTGCAGGGGTACTCACTAGCCGTACTCGTCGGGTATCTTCATGCCGCGCGAGGAGGGCTGCGGGCCCACGCCCGTCCAGAAGTACACCTCCTCGCCGCTGCCGTCGTAGCGGAACTCCGGGATGCTGCAAGCGAGAGCCGCCGTGTTAGTGCGAGTGAGTGCGGGAGAGAGGGGAGGGCGGGGAGGGAGGGGAGGGAGCGACACTCACAGCAGCGTGGTGGCGTCGAGGAAGCGCACGGGCTTGCTGGCGACGGCGGGCGAGCCGGCCAGCGGGCCCACGGCGCGCTCGGCCGGCGCCTCGAACTCGTCGGGCACGTACACGTCGCCGAACGCGTTCTGGCTGCCGATGTCGTACACGGCGAGCCACTTCAGCCGCGAGATGCGCTTGCCCTCCGGCAGCGCCAGCCGCACCTCCGCGTTGTAGTACCGCTCCAGGATGTTCGTCCTGCCGCACGCACAACACAACACATTACTAGTGGACTGCACTCCAGAACTAAAGTCACTGCTTTATCATAAAGCTGTGTTGACCTGCAGCACATATACAACCAATAACCATAATAATGTTATAAATGCGAAAGTAACTCTAGGTAGTTTGTTACACTTCATAACTCAATACTTAATTTATTTATTGAATTACATACATACAAAAGGATTATATATGAACCCCGTCGGGCACAGCACACACATATAAAAGTTATAATTAAACATTATAAATAATTATTAAGTAAATATATAATTAAGATTATTTGTAACATGATTATATTATTACATTTATTGTAAAGTTTTTATTTTTCCAAGGGTTCATTCATATATATTTCATATGTTTATTGTTTCAGTTTATTTTGTCCTAATATGTTTTGAATATCTGTAGGCAGGAGAGGGTTTATTGCATTATTTTGATGAAACCTTTTGCTGCTATAACCAAAATCCATATATGCAAGGTCATATACAAAAGACACATAATAATAAAAAGAAACGGATAAAGTTGATTATAATAAGTAACTAACCTGCCATATTCATTTGGTATAATAAAGCCCTGGGGCCCCGGCCGGCCAGAGTCCCCGGCCCAGAAGAATGTGTCATCCCCCGTTCCATCGTAGTTGAAGTTTACCAGCAGCAAGGTGTAGTCATCTATAGCATACACATCACCCGATACCTGCAGGATTATACAATATTATTACTAGAGTTCTTATTACATGCTACTGTACCTTAAAAGTTCATTATGCTGTATAAGTGTGAGTATTGTCTGTACACTCTTTATCAACAACATGTAAAGAGCAGCAAAGGTTAATGTTTAATGATGCATGTGTTGGTATTGTTGTGGGACTCCATATGTGATAGTTGCGTTGAGTTGCTGAACCTTATTGTAATTTTATAACTGAATTAAAAAACCAAATTGCTTGCTAGTAGTTGTTGACAGAGGCTACTCAGCGTCATAAATAGATAGTTGAATGTTGTGATAAGTTTCTAATACCAAAACATTACATTCACTTTTTCTCAAAATACTTGTGTATGTTGAGCTTATATTTATATTATCAAACATATTGAAGAGTTTTGTGAATGGTGTTGTTACCTGATGGTGATAGGAGTTGATCATGCCGATGAACTTGCCGCGGTAGGGGCCATCCTCGTCCTGCGACCGACAGTCTGCAATGTTAGACAACTCACCGTATCAATACAATAGAAAGTTTCCACTTTAACCACACAAACCGACCTCGCTGATGCCAAGTCTTACCTTTTGTCACTACTATAAGTAGTAGAAAACATATTCTGAACATCTTCTACTAGTTTTATTCACTTATTCCTAGATTTTTTACTTTCAAACTAAAAATAAAGGTCGTAACATTTCAAGTATTTCGCTACCACTAACTTCCGGTAACTTGACAACTCACTTAACTTGTTTTGTTTCCATCAGTCATACATTCTCTCAAGGTCGAGCTCCTATTGGCTGCTAGCAATACTTCTTGTAAACTCGCCAATCACGGAACAGAGAACTGAATAAACTTTCACTTTTAGTTCTCCTCGTAACAAAGAACTATCTGAAGGCTTGACCGAAGTTGCTATTGGATTAAACTTTCAATTTTTCCCGACACGTTAGATTTTTGCTTGTAATAATAAAAACTGTTTTATCATAAAAACGATTATAATAGTGGACATAATGTAACCTATATTACCATGTAAAGCTCGACTAATAACTAAGCAATTCTCTACCGGCTACTGTAAAAGACGCAGGTTTTAGGTACTGGCGTAGTTCATTAAGCTTAGTTTTTTAGATTAAACTGTAAATTCCTATATTCTTAAACATTACGCGTATTTTAGAGAGAGTTTACAGTTATAATAATTTTGAGAATTAATGTAGACAACAGTAACAGTAACACGTTAATGAAATGCCGAGCTGCGCATACGCATTCGCATGATCTCGTTTGTTGCTATATGCTTCATGTAAGGCGCACCACTTCAAACACTTTATTTTGAGGTCTGGGGTTAACGCGAATATTACGCATTGAGAATATAAATTATAAATTAATAAACAATTACTATATCTACTGTCTCGATCACAGTATTGGTGACTTTTTTGGTATTTCATGTTGGACAGTACTGCTGAGTAATTTTTGTGTATTTATTTAGTACACAGAGGACTTACAGCTAATAATAACAAACAAAAAGAAAAACATAGTCACTAGAAAGCCCATTACAAATCCTCAGGTATAAACTTGTAGTTGTTTTTAGTGTATTTCCTTTGTGCTGTTATATTTGCACATCACTATTTCCTTGAATTTTAAAAATTACGGACACGTTTCAGTACGGTTGTCATCGTAACTTCTTTTTGGATCATTAGCAATGTAAACTTAGGGAAAATACTAATATGTTTCGAAACAATTTAGTGGTAATCGGGATAGAGCATTACACGGGATAAAGCTTGGTGTATGTTGTTGTTGATGTTATTTAGTCGCACGGACGTCGGCAGCTCCCACAGCCGGTGCGGCCGGTGCGCGGCGCCGGCGCTGGGAGGACGCGCTCTACGCGACCACTAGCATTGTTTGCCTAGCTCTCACACCTCTGCTCTGAATAGCTCCCATGTACCTAAACCAAGTTTATTTGTAGTACATCCCAATCAATAGAAATACGTTAGCGAACTAATTTAGGATTGGGATACCATCTCGCTTCATAGAGTCTTTATTGTAAATGTAGTGCAGGTGCAGCTCACATAGGTCTACACCAGTTTTATGCCTGTCTGAAAGAGTCCTGCGTCAAGTGTGAAATAGAATCTGACTTCACAGCTGATGTCGATATCAGTGACGATCATGCTCACAGTATCCTACTTTGTTTAAATTATTCATAAGTGTTAATTCGCAGTCGCAGCCATGTCGCAAGATCAGTCAGGCGGCGGATAAGCGGTGGGCGGCGACCGGCAGCCGCAATCACTGCGCAACGTTCACTGTATGACTGTTTTGATAGACAACACGATTAAAAATATGCTTTTGGTTCCAGCCTGTTCCTTACGATAAGTCATATTATGTAGAAATTAAAGGGTTGGCTTGAGATCGAATAAAGATATATAGGCGATAAGCGATAGGATCACAATAATAGTGGATAAAAATGAAACAAACGCAGACGCGTTGGGATTGCTTCGTTGTGTTGCAGTTGCAGGAATGTGAAGAAGTATGTAGCACAAATTTAGCTTCAATAGACACATAAAATGTAAAGGTTTTATAGGTAATATGTACGTGTAATTTGCAATCATAGGTAGCGCAAAATTTTAAACAAAACAGTTCATACTCTCCACATTGCATTATTTTTGGTAAAGACGTTAATTTTCAAGTAAGTTGTCACACAAAGACAAAAATTAGGGGTGTAAGAGGAAAGCGTGTACAAATAAAAGACGCAAAACACATTGACCATTAGTCAACGTAAAATTTAAATTTATCTGGAAGTGATATGTGAGAAATTATTTCTACCAACGAAATTCCTTTTGCAGAAATACGCCGGTCGCAGGCGTCGCATCAGGTGTGTGATCCTTCATTCTTCATTTACAACATAGCACACAAGCTGCTGGCTTGCGATTGCTGAAAGCTGAAAGAGCTGAACTGAGGATTTTTCAAATTTTGTTTCCCCTTATTTTTACATTTATTTTAGAATAAAATTGTCCACCAATTGACTGAATACGATCAAAAATTTATATTACGAAGTAACTATAAGCTTGGAATTCATTTCGGTATATCGTGAGGTCGGCGTCCAGCAATAGATAGAAAGAGATTAAATTACCTAGAACTGCTTTGTCTCATCAGCAGGAAGACGTTCACTCTTGGAGATAGTTCTCCTTGTAGAACGCTACACTGAAATTAATTTATCTAACAGCCACAGAAATATTTGTCCGTCAACAGTTTGCCAACCTCATTCCTTGAGTTTATTTTACCAGTTTGTCAGTGTTGTGAAAATAAAAGAAGAAAAAATATGTTAATTAAATAATGAGACAAGGACCAATGGAAGGACTTGGACAGTTTATGAATATGGATAAGTATTTCCACAGAGTTGAAGTCCCTGAGCGTCCTGGAGTGTGTCCTGCAACGGTTGGCGCTGGAGCCGCGGCTGCTGGCGCATGGCGGTGGTGGCGGCGCACGGGGAGGAGTTGGCCAACGCTCGCGCAGCAAAACTATCCGCGGGGCGCGCGCGCGCCCAGTACCCGCGCAGACGTCGCGCCGCACGCACGCGCGATCCTCCCGCGCTCTCCCGCGCATCTCTCAGTTCTCGTGTTCATGTCGCTTGCGATGACCCCCGCGGCGGGCCTGGCGCTGCTGCTGCTAGTTGGTGAGTACCGCGCACAGCACGCGCGAGAAAGCGGACCCAATGTGTAACGCTTTCATCTCACTGTAATTAACGCGATTCGACAATTAATTCGTTTCTGTATCCTAATTTGAGAGGAACATTGGTTTTCTGTACTTTGAGCCAAAGAGGTGCTATGTGTTACCTTCATTTTATAAATTCAAACTACCTATATTTCATTGCATACACATTACATTGAATCTCACTTACTTGACTGTCACTGGCTCTACAATCATAATTTCAGATCGAAGTCATTTTTATTTCTTCGTGTCAAATCTGACCAACCCAAAACATAGCCAGATCGATTGCTTTTTGATTGGCTTATTTAAGGTTGTCTACTGTGGCTCTAAGTAGGCACCTGGGGAAAAACAGCTTGTTTGAAGGCACCACAAATTGAATCTAAAAGCTAAATATGAAAGTAATTTAATAAAAAGATGATAGCGTAGAGCGTGATACCTGTATGATTTCTGCTGCGTGATCTGGAGCATCCTCGATGGTAAGGGTGTTGAGCTACTGCTCAGCAATAGACCGCGACTTATTGTGTTTAAATATTTTTTGCGTCTAATTATAAAATATCGTCTATGTAACTCGCGTCGAGACGTACTGCTCGATAACTAATATATATACGAGTATATCTAACATTGCTATACAATTTCATATTAAGCCCATTCTTTAGCAGCTTTGGCAAAATTTGCTCTTAAACTAAATACTGAAATACAAAAGCTCAATCTTCTAATTTACGTTATATTTTAGTCAGTATGTCAAAATCTGTGCAATTTTAACTGGACAGCTTTTATGCAATTTTCCTCGCTCTCCTTAAAGCAAAGGGGATTATAAATAGTTCTATATTGCAAGGCCCGCAACCCCAGGGGATAGTAGTGCATATCGCGGGTCGCAGGTCGCCGCGACACGCGCATCTCACGCGACCACCACCGGGCGCCGACCGCGGAATGTTGGCGCCGGCGCCGCCGAACGCAGCGCTGTGGTACAAGTTCTAATACCTATTCACAAACGTTAATATTCCTGGGAATGAACAAAGTGCTTCTCTAACATAATGCAATAGATGTTTAATTATCATGTATTTATCGTGGCGCTACAATCCGTCAGGCCGGACATCTACCCGACCAGTGCCAAATATAATCCAACGGCAGCATCACCAGCATTGTTTTAAGCATACAGACCAATTTATTTTTGCGAAAATCATGCGTCAAGCGGCGGGGGGCAGGATATCAAACGAAAAGCAACCAAGTTGGGCAATAAGGAAGTACCAACATTAAGTGAATGAGCTCTGGTTATGTTGTACGTAGAGTCGGTTGTCGAGCGTCCCGCGAGTGATGTGCTCGGGCCGTGGGAAAGTGAGAGCCGCGCGCCGCGAGCCGCTGTGGCGACCTGTGCCCGGACTAGCACTACTGCCACCTTCTCTACTACTCTGGAAATCTTGTGGACATGAGTTTACATGGTAATTTACTCCGAGTTGAGATAATGATTTCTTAGCGTATCGATTAGCGGCATATCTTAAAACTACATACGCCCGGCGCACCCTAGGCAATCTGCGTGGACAGCTTAGTCAGTAACGCAGGTCTGTCTGATCGGTAAGGCTGATCTTTTCGCCACTATCAATAGCAACCCACCATCCAAAAGGGCCCTTCTCAGGGCGAACCCCCCGTTCTCCTACGGGATCAAAGTACCGGATATAATGATAAGGATATACTTATTCTGAGTCGTACAGCGCCGTATTTATGTAATAGTTATCCAGTTGGATCATACTACAACTTAAAAATAATGATTCGGTAAACTAGAAGTAACGAGCGCTGATTAAAGGTTAAAACCTTTCACATAACGAGAGGTAAAAGTTGTTTGCGTTGTGTCACGTGGTCGCATCTCCGGAACTACTTTCTTGGTCCGCGCCGCCGCCCGCGCGCGTGGCTCCCGCTGTCCGCCCCGCCCGCGCTCGTGGCTCGCGCCGCTCTCCGCGCCCGCTCATTAGCATCGGGTGACATTTGGCGGAGCTGCCCCCCGCTGCTGTCGCGGCTATTATTATGCATTTTGCCGCAAATTCCGATACTATGTTTTGGTCTTGTTTAGATTAGTTTATGTAAATCCGACGACAATAATACAAATCTTATCGGGATGCTCAAACTTACTGACTACAGCGGAGCGACGTAGTTCTTCATCTATGTATCAATTCCAAAGTTTTATATATATATATATATATCCATATCTACTGATTTAGATATAAATTAAATAGTTATTCTGCTAGTCGCGTTCGCGGCGGTGGAAGTGCTATCCGAAGACTTCCGCCAAGATTTAGCATCTTATAAAATTTTGTACATTATAAAACACCAGCCCAAGATAGATTACTTTTGGATATGTAACCCTAAAATGCAAGCAAAGTAAGAAAGACGACGAGAAGGTCTCGAAGTCAGCCAGTGTCGTGTGTTACACATGTAATGTCGCGCGGCGCCGCTCGCGTGCCAGACCTTAACCCAGTGCAGCGCTTTGCTCTGCCCATATGACGGGTTACACTGAAAGAAATTTTGTTACAGGCTATAAAAATAATTTTCAATAGTTGCTTATATTATTGGGTGTCTAACTGTCCCTATAGAGGTGTCTGTAGAACAAAATTATAATAGTGTTTGGTCAAATCTAAAATATGTTTAGTAAGTATGGTTAGTGGTCACGCAGGCAAGGTTTCCCTGTTGTCCTGCTGTGTGCTGCCTGCCAGATGCTGTGCATCATCCCCGAGGTCTGAGGAGTGTGCTTCGCGCGGCACAGTGCTGGGAGCGCACCGTTACCACTCGCGATCCGGAGCGCGGCCGGAGCGCATTCCGCGGCAGTGGGTCGCGTGCCAACGGTACCCGCACCGGTCCCCCCCCCCCCCGCCCCCGCGCGGCTCACCCCCCGCACCCCGGGCATGGTGCGCGCGCAAGTGGCGCAGGAGCTCGACCAAACAACATCCTCACGTTATAATGCCGACTCATTAAAATATCTACCGTCTCGCATCTCGTGCCTCGCCTTCAAATTTTCTGTCCCTCAATTTGAGTGTTATCTCAACTTTCAGCCATACGTACAGATGATAAACAGGATGAAGCTCCCAATCGGACTAGGTCCACAAATTCAGTTGAAGTTTAAATTTAATCTCTGAAACTAAATATTTCGGCATATTCACATGCTACGAGTACCTGTAGCATGACCTGGTAGTATCTAATATTTCCCTCACATATCTAAAAAGTTCTCTGCGTCTTTCCACGTCTCTAGGTATAACCACAGTACCTAAATAATCCAATTAATTTGGTTGGTTGTAGAATTTTGATAAACAGTAAGGCTATGCACACACGGCCTGAGCAGTATGTGTCGCAGGCAGTGACGTCACGCGCGGTTCACACGACACAGTTACCACGCGAGCGCGCGGCGTCCCCGGTTGTGCTGCGCTTGTTAAACTTCACAGATATTGATACTCTACCTCATACAAAATAGTAAATGTAGCGATTGCTTGGAATTTATTCACTCCCTATCGAGAAGCACTATATAGCAGGATCATACAGGGTCCTTCCAGAAGCAGTGCTCTCGTTAACAAGAGCCATACTCAAGAGCTTACTAAAATAATTATGTACAGTTTAATCACACTCTCCACGTGAAATATTTTCTTATTGATTAATATTTGTTTTAAGATCAAAAAGTCGGTTTACGAGTCAAGTTAGTTATGATTGAGCGACACGTAGAGCTCGCAGCTGTGCCCAGCGTGAGGCGCTCAGGTGCTGCAGGTGCGCGGTAACGTGATAGCTCCCTGCCTCTGATGGTGTTGTGATGACGTCATCACCGCGTGAGCACCTGCGAGGGTGTCGGGTTACACCATCGTCAGCATGTGAAGACTCGCGGGTGCTGGAGGTGGTCGCGTGAGATGCGTGACGTCACGTGTTGTGCTAGCCACGCATTGTCTATTGTATGTTCGACAATGACACAGATTAGCGGCGGCACAATACTGTTGCTGCACCACACGGGCATTGTTATCAAACAGCCGCAGACCCGCGCCGAGGTCCGCAGAGTGCACCCTTCACATGTTATTACAATGGTCATTAAGCCATAGTCTATGCCATTTATTTTTGAAACAGGGAAAGATTACATCTGCAATAGCGTTAGCTGTAATAAATTGAGTCAGTTGTGGTCAGTAGTGTTTGAGAGATGTAAACATGTTCATAAGTTGCTTTCAATCATTGATCAATGGGATTCGGAAGAGAAAGTACAACTATAAAGATGTGAATGTTATCAAATTATAAATCTCAATTAAAACAAACTGGTTCTAGTCCCCGCCGCCGCGTCGTCCGCCGCTCACCACACGTGCGTGTCATTAACAAGCAATCTCACACAATTCTCAGAAACAACATAAGTGTGCCTATCGCATTTCAAACTAAATATTCTAAATTTGTTACTAAAGATAGATTGTTGTTTTTTTTTCAATACAGTACATTGTATTAATAAGTAGAGTAAGTGGTTCAGTAAGTAATGAGCTTGCTTACAATGTGGGTGAGCACGCGCCAGATAATATAATAATTATGTTTAAAGACATATAGATCGCATGTTTCACGTGCAGTGTGAGAGCCGGCTCGCGCGTTGATGTCTTTTGTAGGGCGCGCGCTGGCCGGCCGACAATTGCTTGTTGACGTTTCAACGCTTATTAAACAAACAAAACGTTCTAGACGTTTTGTTTTGACAATGTTTTAATATTATATGTGTATTGAATATAGTTATGTATTATTTTGTATTGATTATAGATATATGAGTAAACATTAATTATTCAATTATCTACGTTACGTTAGCAATACTGAGTTACGAATCTATTTCATTAGTTCGTACCATTATCGTACTTATACAATGGGTTGTTATATATCTGCAAACTTGAAAATATTTTATTTCCGATTGATACATGTACGGTCCAGTAGACGGGTCTTGCTCTACATATTGCGTATGTAAATGTGAGCGGCGTGTGACAGCGCGGCACGCAGCATTGTGCTCGATATTGATGTGCTAGCTGCAGAGGATACTTACATATACCTTAATGATTATACAAATCTATCTTCTCCATTTTCATTCCACGAAAAATAAACTGATAATACTGGATAGAAAATAAGTATTTTTGCAAGTGTTATGTAAACGTAGAGCAGTGACGTCACCGCTGCAGTTCATCACACTCGCGGCAAAAATGCGAGGAAAGTAAGAGGACTCCCACCCCCCTCTACCCCTCATACCCCCCCTCCCTGCCCTCGCCAGCGATCGGGCGCGGGGAAAGTGCGCAAGCGCATCCGATTTGCGCTGCAACTGATAGAGCTCTACATAAAAACATTGACAGTTTGAATAGTTTCTTACAACGAGTATGTATGAAGCCTGCATGTCTCGGACCTGCTCAGTGTGGTGTCGATGTCTGCGGTGTGACGGTAGCTGTGACCTGACGCAACAGACGTTGCCCAACGTATTGTCACCGCCGCCACACCGCACCGCCGCCACATCACACCGCTGCGCCGCCGCACGCCGGGCGACACACGACACACAATACTACCTCCCATTCCTGGCTATTGTGGGAACAACATACTCTCATACATTGCTGTCTCAAATTAACATGCGCACATAAACCACAGCTGCATTGTTCTCTACAAATAACTTCATTCCGTGTAATAAGTACTATGTGCAGTACAATAAGCAGCGTGTAGTGCAACTATGATATAATGTAGAGCCTGGTTCTCTCCAGCCTCATGTTGTAAGATCATTACCGGAATATATTCCGTAGTCCTCATGCTGTGAGCCTGTGAAGGCTGTGTGTCGCAGAGCAACAGGTTTCCTGCTAATGTGTCGCGAGTGTCGATCGCTTCCGCAGCCGGCGACGGAGGCAGATAATACATCCTCCGCAGCCTCCGGGTATTACACATGGCTTTGTGTGAATATAGAGCTCGTTTAGATTGTAATAATATGCTTCATATAATTCACATTTGCATTTTATCATTCAGGCTGACAGAGGTGTCTTAAACCTAAACAAACATAGTTACGGGATACACACTGATCAGTCTCATTTAAATTGCTAAAAAAATATGAGTTAAGAGTATAAATAATGAATAAATTAGCGAGAGTATGTAGTCATGTCCTAAAGCTCAACACTTTTGCGGTTGAGATAGGTGACAGTCACGATTGTTACGTTTGTGTTCCATCTCCTGTTTACAAGAGATGCCACGAGGAAGCCACGGAGAGGCCCCGGCCCTCGCCCCGCGGTGCTGATGTAACGGTAGGCGGTAGAGACACTGATAATATCATGAACACATCGAAAACACGCTACCTTTAACTGCAAGTTGTTTAGTTATACTATAATTTATGCCTGAATCTATCTATTTGCCTGAGTTTTGTTTAATTATAAATTAACCGTAAGTGAATATCATGGCTCCATCAATGATATCCAAAGAAAGACATTAAGGTAATACGCGACAAAAACCTAGAGGACATTAGCGATGCATCTAACAGTAAAACAATTCGTGTTGATAGTGATTTAATGTCCATATATAGATAGTATACAGACACGTGTGCTTAGTTAACTTTTGCACTGGTAAGTGCTGGCTTCCCTCGTACACTGCTTGCTGCGTGTTGCTGCCACAGTATCCCTCGCTCCCCCTCCAGCAGGAAGGCAGCCGGGACGCGTGTCATACTGAGCGGGGGCTTTCCACTCTCATAAATAATAATGTTTACGATCCCGCAAATCTTCTGAACTCGTTCTGTTTTCCAAAGAGTTTCACTTAAATGCTACTTTACTTAAACTGCATCATTTTTATACATTTAACACGCGTTATGCGGTTTCACTTAACCATAACTCATTTGGAAACTCTCGCGGACAGACACTCGGGCATGTATCACATTCTTGTTCATGGAGGCTCCGTCATAACGACGCTGCACTTGCTTTTTACCCAATGTGAACAATGTTTCATTGAAGGTGTTACGCAACAGAGAGTGTGATGTCTCCCGCAGACGTTGGCAGGCGACAGCGAGGACGTCAGCGAACACTTTCTCTGCTGAGCGCTGACAAACACTCAGACGCGCTAGTTTTATTAACAGTTATAAAAACATTGAGACCCGTTAGGTACACTCGCGAAGGCCGCAGTTATTGCAAGTGTTGTTGACATTACAGTCCAGTAACAAGAGAGTTCTGAGTTAAAACGAAAGGAGTTGGTCTGTGTAATGTCAGATATATTCGAATGCATGCAGCATCGAGTGATATGTGTAGCACGGGTCCGGCTGGGCGGCGAACTTGTCTGTCGCCTGCACCAGTCACGGCCTTATGGCGCAGGTGACATGAGCACAACGGTAACATTATGTCGACTGCAAGGTTCGCGGTTCGATTCCCTTCATCGCGCTTGCAGTAATTGACTGTAATGGATGTACAATTGTTACGCGGTGTGACGTCACGTAATGTGAACTATAGTCGCGGTTCCCTTATATAATGTGTAACATTTGTTAACCCATGAAAAAACCGTTGTTTTACCACTTGTCTTTTATATTGTGTTTTAGCATATTTGTATTTAATTTAATTTGCTATTCAAATTGTATTCATATTTTACCTAATGAGTACATTACGTGAATTAATTATCATTTTGGCTGAGATTTCTTTGAACAGTTCCTTAAATAATCAGAACGTGTGAAATAGCAACTGACACATTTTAATATTTAAACATGTAAAAAGAATATCATTTGTTTCCATCGGCTACTTGCTAGTAATACATAAATACATTACACATTATTATATACAAAACTTAGTGCACATTTCTTTTGTTAGTGAGATTTAAAAGATTTCAATAGTCATTACAGGAAAAAGTAATGGTACTGCAACTTTTGAATAACAAGAACACAACAACAGGTTGAGATGAAAGTGTCGGAGCCGTCCTTGACACATCCACGGATACACGCTACAAACGTTCACCTTTAATTGTGCTCACCTAGAGCCAGCACTCGCCACGGGAAAGTAAACCTTATCTGGACGA
Organism: Autographa gamma; assembly: GCA_905146925.1. Classification (NCBI taxonomy): domain Eukaryota; kingdom Metazoa; phylum Arthropoda; class Insecta; order Lepidoptera; family Noctuidae; genus Autographa; species Autographa gamma. Next base: position 146,544 of record LR989871.1, read on the forward strand.
CATAGAGTCGGTGCCAGCTGCATACGTAACTCGGTCCATATAAATCGTTTACTTTTTGTGAACACTTTCTTGAGAGCACTTTCTCGCGGTCCGATGTAGATCACACGCACACACACATACGTACATGACATGTGCGTATACCTCGCTAGCGTGCGTGTGTGTGTGTACGATATTAATGAATGTAACTTAACAGTAATCTAGTCACGAGGAGTTATTTGTAGTCGTTTTGGAGATGCGCACTCGATAAATGTATATCAGACCGTTAATTTATTTATTTACTCAAAGAATTCAAAATTATACTTATAAAAATCCTATTTACATAATTAACAAACTGTGTCGGAGTATATAATGTTGTGTGTTTTCAATGAGATGTTTTAATCGATATTTTTTTGTTGCTTGTAAGATCGAGTAACAAGAGCAGCTCCATTCAGTAACAGGCTAGCCTAGATACGAGCGCGGACAAGTCACGAAGCAGTCCACGCCGCGGGACAAGGTTGAGCTCGCGACGCACGATTACCTCATGTTTAACTTATACTGGAAATGTATAATAATATTCTATACAAGATTTAAGAATCTATTACAACTTATACACCAAATAAGCATTTGATAAATCAAACACAACTTCAGAACGCCTCCTAACCTCCATCTAAATATGTCGAGACTGATTGGAGCTTTGAAATTGTTGAGTTAATTACTTAATTGCAGCAATTTTTAGTATCATTCTAACCAATTACATATATAGTGGTTTGTAGTGACCATAATTGATTTAAGGGTTATTCAGAATTAGGAACCACTTTTGACGTAGGGAGCTTAGTGTTCCCTCAATAAATAGTCATGTCATATAGTACATGCTGGGGATGTATGGCCGAGGTCCGTGCGGGCGCGGCGTGCTGCGTGCTGCGGCAACTGGCACAAGGCGAGCTGTTCACATTTGCCGGCTCGAGCCACGCCCGCAGACACTGCATATGTCATGTACAGGACACGGCGACATTAATAGAATCATTATTGATTTCATTGCCGCCGTCAATCAGAATAAGGTTGATTGATAAACGTAAGAAATTGAAGCAAAAAACGATAATGATGTCCAGATACCAATCATTGGAATATATTTCAAACATTAATTGTGACATTTATTCAAGTTCATTGGTATATTAAATTCTGTACAGAACGGAGAAGAACCATAGCCAAAATGCCGCAGTTTTACATGTCGGAAGCAATCGCAACGCAAGAAGTGACGCATAGTTACCATCACAATCATTATTGTAAAGAAAAGGATGAATACTGTGTCGACAGGCCTCGTGTTAGGGCCTGTGTGTAGGTGCACTGGTCAGTCACGTCAGAGTGGCCATCAGCGGTGGCGCATGCGTACTATGCGCGTGTCGTGCAGAGATGATCGCTATTAGAAAGTGATCCGCTTATCTATGCCACACATCTACATGGATGTATGTGTGAGTGTGTGTGTGTGTGCTCACGTTTTTGTCAACATCACTCTCGATGCGCGGCGCTCAATGAAAGTGAAGTCCGCGTGTTCCTGACGCGGTGGATGTAGCATTCTGTGCTATTATGGCTATGTCTACTTACGTATACAATGCTAATAAGAACATTAGGATTAAAGAAATCGGACTATTACTTACTTGAATTGGAATGCTATCAACAATGTATTCTTTCTCTAAGCATAGATTTCTTATGATCTTGTTAACGTTATTCTCAATAATGTTAAGGCTAAATCATGGCTAGTTCTAAGTATTTTCTAAAAGTATAGGTCTCAAATCTCAAATTTCGGCATCGAATCTGAATGTCTCACATATTTGATAATAGCATGAAACATTATTTCTCGTTGGACTCTCCTTATCCTTACCATCCTTTTGTCGTCATAAGCTTTTGTTTTTTGATGTCACCTTGTGATCTTCGTGTATATGTGTCGACTGTGTAACTGAGGTGTGTGTTGTTGCAGGCGGCGCATGCGCGCAGGTGCGCTACTTCGGCAAGGAGGTGGGCGCGCTGGCGCAGCTGCAGCACGGCGTGCGCGGCACCGTCTACGCCGTCGACTCGCGCACCATCTACCTCCGAGACTTCCACTATGACGGCGAGGGCCCAGGTCAGTACACACTCCCACATATTAATATACTACAAGCGTAAGCGTAACAGATGAATAATACAGAAAAGTTTAGTGCGAAAGGTGTTGTATTCACTGCAACAAGCAAAATTATGCTCAGTCGATGTAACCGCGCTTTATGCTGATCAAGGACTGCTTCGAGGGTAGAAATAATCTTGATCAGGATCCACTCTGGTACTGGAATGGCCCTCTGCTGTCATCCCTTCCGTCACGTATCAACGGCCTCGATTAGTTTACTGGGTTACTTAACTATATTAGTGTTATATATTATGTGTTTGATAACCGGCCGAGTTGGCGGTTGTTTAGAAAGGTCCGCGCCATTGCACGCGCGAGCACCGGCATCAAGGGCAGGGCCTAACCACTTCAGTGGTATTCTATCGAACCGCTGCACGCTGCGGCGACTTCATAATAATTACACTACATAAAAAGCAGTTTGCTTTAAAGGCTAGCAGGTGACTGTCAGGAGGCCAGACTATACTTATATACAAATAAATAGTAACCAAACCGTCTGTCTTTCACACCCGACATCAAAAATGGAGGAATGCCAAAACTAAATAATAAAAATTGGCAAGTTCCCTTTGATATCAATAAGATTGAGTTCAGGTATCCAGGCATACAATCGTCATCATCCTTCTGGCTTCTGAGCTGTTGGAGCACATCAGCTGGCGGCGCGTGACGTCACAGCCAGGCACCGCCACGCGGTCTGTAGGCTGCTGTGGATCAAAACACTCGGTATCAGGGCTTTTGTAACTCCAGCATTGATTGATGACTCTTTTATTTGTTTAGAATAGTATAGCGTTTCTGCACACATGCATTAACATTTCTGCAACGTACATAAGGACATCTGTTTCAGAAATGTAACCACTTAATGAGTTAATAGACATATATGCCAAAATCCAAGTTTGAAATTTAAAATGGGTTATCCACCTAAATAAAGCAGTTCTAAAAGCTTAAACAAAAAAGAGAAGAGCCCATTATACCGCAGCTGGATGCAAAAACATGCACTTCGTAGCCTAAATATGTGATAAATAATGCAAGTTAGGCGGACGGCACACCGCCCCGCCATACGCGGGCCGCGAGCGTGTAGCGGGCGTGCCTCGCCGCGTCGTGTGCAGGACTCCTGCAGAACGTTTAGCGCGATATATGGAGTGGGCGTAGGTGAGCTACACAATGTACTGAGCATCAGAAGAGCCACTTGAAAAGGAGTCGCAATTGAAAGGCGGTATTCACTTTAACTCATGTAGTAATTGCCAAGAAAATATCTTCTAAAATTCAGTACATTTTTCAAAATCACAATTATGTGCATTCAGATCATATGATGATCTACTCTGATCTTCCTGCCGTGATTAAAAAAGCCTCCAGGTTCGCCAGTTTCGCCTCTATTCTATCAGTCAATTTTCCCCAATCAAAGGCCATTACTTGGTCTCTCATGTCTTTCGTGTCATCATCAGAGCAAAAAGGTTTTATGTTTTTAACTTAGGGTTGTTTCTCTGACTGTGAGTGTGAGGTATCTGCTACCACGTAAATAATACTTCTACATATTCTTGTGTTTCGCACCCATTGCACCACAAAGCGTCGAGCTTGGCGTAATTAATGTCAATTTTCCCGCGCTCCCCCTCCCCCCTGGCGGCATGCGGCAGCGGGCGTGGTGCGCCCGGCGCGGCCGCGGGGCGGGGATTCCTCCGGCGGGAGCTATGCTTTGACCCTTTGTTGCGTTGTCCTGCTTAGCATACCTCCGGCGCTCACAGGCCGTGACGTCACGCGCTCGCTCTGTGCAGCCCTGCCATGTCTCAGTGCGGGACAACTGCCTTTACCCTTCCCGGCAGGAATTCAGGACTAATATGTTACAATTATTCTATTTCGCCGCAATTCTACCCCGTATGGTTTCAAAGATAAAATTCTTGTTAATATTCTTACTATTTTCCGGAAGTTGGACAATTCATTTGCCGTTACGTTCTTGGCTGTGTCCTTTTTGATATAAAATTATTGGAAGTTGGCTTTTCTACCGAATCAAAATTCATCGATGGTTATAAACAATAATATTATTTTCTACAATGATGTTCCGTTCATAGACATTTGGAAGCTACGAAGCGAGAGTTAGCTTAGCTATACGAGTATCGCTTACATGATCTTGAGTTTTTGAAGTAACTCCTGAGCGTGTAATGTTGTGATAGTATCTTACCGCAGCAGCGCTAGATGGCGAGGCGCACGTGTCCGTGACGCCGGAGTGGGCCGCTAACGGTCCTGCGCCCCTAACTGTACCACATACTAGAGCGATGCCTGACTGCTGATTACACACTCTCTTATATTCATTCATTAACGACATCACACTCTTATATACTTTTTATTCAATTTCATGTGTTTAATCGATGAGTTTATGAGGGATTCTCGACTTTAGGTCAATGTAAAATTTTATTGATTTCTGTATGCAATAGTTTCCGAAAATGTGTGCTACAAAGGCGGCATATCGTTTACAATGTCTAACGAATGCTAATGACTAGCTTAACTGGGCCGGCTTGATGAATATACAACAGCTCCCTCGCTGGCCTCAGCCTGAGGGTGATGTTGTAGCGGTGCTGGAGTACGACCTAGAGGAAGATCCCCGTAATTCCTAAATTTAGGTAAATTTCTAGGCATACACGTCATGATATACTTGTTTTATCTAAATCATACCAAGCTTTCGATTACTGCTTATTCGAAAATGTGACTCAGGACTCGTGTCTGAAACTAGTTGATCTACTCCTGACTCACATCGACTGAATCATTTCAAATATTCGTGTTACAAAATAATAGTTATCACGAGCGGCGTATTGTAAAGCGCAATCAGTGGTTCCCGCCCCCCGGCCCGCCCCGGCCCGCTCCGGCCGCGGTCCGGTGTCGTGTGCGCGTCGTCCGGCTCACGTCCGGCGATAGCGGCGACTTCGGCCGGCGATTAGCACTCGCTCGCCCAATTACTGACCGGATACACCGGCTCACTAATACCGCACAACAAACCGATCGGTTTCAGGCTATATGTCAATGGTCCGGAGTTGTAAAAGGCTTGTGAAAGTTATTTCTTATGAAAATACTACACAATTCAATTAGTGTGCCAGTTAAATGACCCCGTGGCTTTCTGAGAGCTTGATCGATGATAACGACTTTTTTAGCCATTGTATTAAATAATCTTTATGTATTTAATTACAAGAGTCAGTGTTTTGGTCCTCGGGCGATAGGCTGTGAAAGTGAGGAAGTGTGTTAGTGGTGCAGAGGCCAGAGGCGAAAGGTCCGCGACCTCTGCTGACCCCGCTGTATCGGGGCTATTTCCCTTCATAAGCACTTATAATTAAAACGTATTTGAATAAGGCGCTATCAAAACTTTCTTTCCTGCCGTCATGATCCGATTTCATATTCTCAGAGCAAAGGAGGTACCTAAGAGTTCTATCAAGTTATTATGCACCTGTGCTGTCCACTTATTGATTAGCTGTGTGTTGGTGTTGTTCTTAAAGTTAACATTGTGAAATAATGAACTTACCCTAAACAATACGCAACTTATGTATATTTAGTTATAAGCAAAAGATGTAATGGCAGCTTATCAAGCACTATGTTATGCAACTGACTTTTAGACAAATATCTTAAAAAATCTAACTGTTCTCAACTGAATATGTTCTATAATATTACTCTAAACATGCAGCGCGATAGTTTAAAAAACTATAGTATAGTTATAATAGGTGTCGGAGCCGCAATACACGCACATGATATTGGGCAGTTAACACAATACCCTTCCGTCCTGTCAGTGCGCAACACTAGAGAGCTAGCAGCGAGGCCATCCAGTACCGAGGCTTGTATCACATTGTTCCCGGTAGTTATAACACACAATAAACCTTTACATTAATGTGTGATCATTTAAATAACAGCATAATTACATCTCGTTGACATAAAGCCTTGTTGCATAATTGTTCCGCAGCTGCCGTTCAACTGTGATGACACTGTGGCGCCGCAGTGTTGCCACTGTCGCGCTACAGTTGAGCGACTGTTGCGCAGCTGTCACCTGTATGAGTGTGTGTATATTGACTTGTGTTTGTGTGTTCCCTAGCTGCGTACTTCTACATGTGGTCGTCGGGATCGCCGTCGACGAGCGTGGCGGGTGCGGTGCGCATGCGCGACGAGCGCGGCGGCACCGGCCCGCTGCGGCGCTACCGCGGCGAGAGCGTCACGCTGTCGCTGCCCGACGGCAAGACGCTGCGGGACTTCAAGTGGTTCGCCGTCTACTGCGACGAGTACGCGGTCAGTACACACACACGCACACACACACACACAGACACACACACACACACACACACACACACACACACACACACACACACGCACGAATATACGAGTATGTATGCAACCAGTATAATAATATGCATCATAGTACGATACATCTAAATGTATGGGCCAACGACACAAGATATGAATAAAATTAAATGAACTTTAAAAATCCATATTTTGCACTAGCAGATTCTCTATGCATCAGATATGATAATTTACCATAACGGTAAGGCAAGCGACCCCTGCTTATTAAGGCATCTCTGATAGGGCCGAGTGATTGCGGCCACTGCAGTAGTTAGTTACTTTGATTACAAGTCTAGATCGAGGACGATGATGGCAGGCTACAGCTTATTCCACTCGCTGCAACTGACCCCATATTGTAATATCTAAGTACCTATCAGCTGAGGTTGGTCACTCGATGGAATTAATTAACCCAGTACAGCATTCTGCTGCTAAACCTATAGTAACAAGTAAACTTGATAGAGGTTAATATAAAATGCAAGCAAAATTAAATGGAATGAGTTTTTAGGTCAGTAGAAATCTCACAATTAAAGCGACAAATATAATCTTTCAACTGAAACAATACGACTATAAAAGGTCATTTCAATCGGCGACGTAACTCCAAGTGACTTTTAAGTAAATTATGCAAATGTCGCGATCATTAAAGGATCTCGGTCCAATAGATAGAGATTACTTGTTCTACTGGTCGATAGCACATATTTCATAGAGCCATCTTATCCATTATGACAGTTAATTGGTCGCTGTAATGTTCCTGTTCGCTCCATAATTCGCACATCGGTGTCGGGAGCTCATAAAATACAAAGCAATTTGATGATGTACATTACAGCGCGATGGCGGCGCGCGGCGGTTCCGCGGAGCTTTGAGCGGCGGATACGCGCGGGTAATATCCGCACGAGACGATGTCAACACGTTATGTAGGGCTAGGTACAGGGAGAATCTGTAGTGTTACAAGTCAATACGTAATTATGGCTTTTAGACCAGAGTTTATGTAGGCTCTCTATTTAGACGTTTTTCAGGTTTCTACTGACCTGACAATCTTAATCCCGAAGTTGACATTTGAAGCATATTTGTACCAGACGGTAGCCGTGGCTATCAATACCATTTTATATATAACTAGCGGCCCGCCCCGGCTTTGCTCGGGTGCAACGCTGATACCAAATATAACTACACAATCATAAAGTTCTGTAGGGCGACAAAGTAAAGTATATGATGAAATAACATTTACTACATAAAACAAACAATTTTATTCTTCATCACGATTTGGTCCCTCTTTCTTCTCTCCCTCTTCCCCGCTCGCGTTGGTCACTCGCGCCTACACAGAGCGACTCGTCAACTGCCAACAACTTGAATAGATTAACTTTAACATTCCCATATCCCTCCCCCCGCGCTGCGCGACCGTCCCCCCGCATCCCCTGCTCCAAATCCAACCGACTACAGTCACGAGTAATAACAAAACAAATGATAAACATGTTGACCAACCATTAGCACCATCAGCCTCTGCTCGCCGCTGACTATTGTGACTGTTGTGACAGCTGCATCAGGTGCGGGCGGATTACATTTTCATGTAATACTTAGTTTACATGGTTTATTTTGCTATGATCTAGCTAGTTCAGTCAGACGTTGTTACTCTAGATTTTTCTGCTTTAATCCCTTTTAATTCAAACTCCGAATAATATGTGTACCTACGTATTCGTTCTTTACAAGACAATACAGCATCGTTATGAGAAATGGATGTTATGTACAGAACATCAATAACTAACAAAGACTAGTTCAATAAATATGAATAGTTATGTGGTGTTAGGTTAAAGGTTATGCGTTAGAACATACTTTATCGTGAGTAGTGTGCACTTGCATAGGCGTAGAATAATGTTCCGCGCTCGTAACGCGCGACGTCCGAGAGTTACGAAAGCCGCGCACCTTACACAACGCACTCACGTATTTAACTAATATTTTGATAACACTTCAGCTCACTTGGATCGATCACTTGAATGACACAAAATCTCGGTAACAACTGTCGACCTACTTTGTGGTTGCAGTTTGAGATTTGTAATAAAACTAATATTTACTATTGAGTTGACCTGCATGGAAATATAGCAATTGCAGAAACATGTAGAGGTACCTATATTGTACACAATACAAAAGCTTTTATACGATCTGTTAGTATTAAAACGATTTGTGTGAATAAGACCGAATGATAAATTCTAAATATGTACATCGCCACCGTCTAGGACAGAAACTGTCGCTAATGCCGGTACTGGCATTGATTAAAATAATTTTCCATTCATCTAGAATATTAGTTATGTATTTCTAATAACACCCACACATATAAATAAAATACTATTTACAAAGTTTATTTCCTAATTTACTTAATGACGATAGGTGTTTGACACCTTAACCTAGACTATGATATCATAATGTGTTTGTACCGTTGTAGTAACCTGTGTATGTTGTACAGGTGAACTTCGGCGACGTGTCGATCCCGCGCGACCTGGAGTTCCCGCGCCCGGCCAAGGTGGGCGCGCTGCGCGGCGTGCACGGCGTGTCCTCGGACCCCATCGTCGTCGTCGACGCGCAGACGCTGCTCGTGCCCAACTTCTCCTACGACGGAGAGGCACCAGGTACTACCTCACTACAGTTTCAGATTACTTAAAAAGGTTTCTCAGAAAAAAAAACATCCACGGTAACTCGTGTACTTTAACTTAATTGACAAGCATTTTATTCTTTCAAATGACTTAGCAAATTGTGTATGTTATTGCGCCCAGGGTCAACCAGTGTCAAATAAATAAGACGCATAAACCTTTCGAATATTTTGAATGATTTCAAAGCTCTAAGATTTTTAAATAATGTAACGACACAATTGCTTAGTGTGAATGATAATCAAAATAAAAATATGAGAAAATATTAAAAATACCGTCAAGAAACGTCATGATACGTATGACGCGCAAGGTCCCAGCCCCCAGGCGGCTCTCGGTAGCGCTGGTACATGACGAGGCCGCGTGGATGAGCGGCACCGCGCGGCACATCGCGCGCGACACACACCTCCTGCATATGCATGAGACTCATGCCGCACACCGCACCGGACCATTACTCCGCCTTCATGTTAACCATATTAATTTTATTTCACAAAATGTCGCGTATATTTAATGTTTTTACATTTTCGTCGAACGCTTCACATATTTATTTACAAAGATTAATTTTATTGCTCCTTGCCGGCTGTTATCTCCACTAAATCACAGGCCGTAAATAAAATCATAATTAAACATTTTTAAAGCTATCGTATATCATTTTAAGTTGTGTATTTTGGCAATATAGCAACTCATTTATTTTATTGGGATATGTTCTCGAGACCTTTCTCGTCCTTCAGCATTCCATTAAGTACGTAATGCTCGCGTAGTTTGTCAGAGTGTCGCGACTATAATGTTATTGGTTTCATGCGAGCAGACGCGCTGCAGCGCCGCAATTAATCATGTCGGACTTGATTGATAGCTTAGCTTTAAAACCTTTTCAGGCAAAATAAATGTACAGAAATATATATTTATGTGATATTTATGAAGCGTCAACGCTAGTTTATCTGTTGAATAATAAACGTCCACTGTCGCATACTTTCCAATACCAGGTGTAACAAATGGTCTTGTCTCAGCCAAAGTATTCAACTCCTTAATTGTCGCAATATTCATGTTCAGCAATAATGCATTACAAAGTAACATCAATTATGAAAATTGAGACAAAACTGGAGCGTGTGCGGCGCGCGCCATAAACTATAAGAGTTATGTCGTCTGCGCAATATCCATACCTACAGTGTATATGGCAAGCATTCGGCACATTACGCGCGATTGGTACCGCCGTGCATCGGGGGCTCCTTGTCGCGCTGACGTACTGTTAATTGCTGCTCTGTGACCCGCTACGTGCGGTGAGCGTCTTGCCATTGTACAAATTGAAAAATGTCTACTTTATGACAGATAAATAAATTAAATGTACTGTATATTTCATTACAATGCGTTTGTGAACATTAAATGTTTAATTTTTTTGAAAAACAAGCTTTTACTGAAAATATAATACTGAAAGCGACATTCGACTAAAAAAGCCAATCGTGCCCAAACCGTAAGAAAAAGGTGTGTTATATTCTTGACCTTATTTTGATGGCGGTCGGTCGTTCGCGAGAGCCAGGGTTCGATATTTGAATCAGATATAGTGAAATTGGGTTTTTGTGTCAAGCTATTCCGAGTTAAATCCCGGCGCGGCTTACAACTCTCCCGAAATAATAAATGGCGACACTTAGACACCGCTATCCGACACTCCTGCTGCTCTGGCGAGTGTCAGATATCGTTATGTTCGTCGCGTGATTATTTCGTAAATTGTCTAAGTTCCCTTATGACTTGCCAAATGGGAAGTAGGCACGTAAAAAGGAAAGATTTTTAAATATAGAGAGGGCAATTTCGGGACACATAAAATATTGATGTTACCTGGATCGGGTTATCTTAATGCTTGTTTGATAATAATGCGTCACAGCTACCTTAACACGGATACATTATATTGTTCGAGGACATTATTCCCAAGTACGGGAAGTACGGGAAGCCCCTCGCGCTGTGAGAGCAGATCAGATACCGCGCTCGTAACGCAACCTCCTTTCATCTCGGGAAGCAACATCTCAAGGCGGAGGCATCCATCGCCGGCGCCCGTGACGTCACGCGACAGCAACACCTGGCGGACATATTGTCACACATATCTCACTCTACATAATTGTCTTGACACTCACACATACATAACTTCAATAAAAAAAAAGTATTTAAGGATTTAAAACGTACATTATTGCATCGAAGAGGGTGTTGAACAATGCGTGTCTAGAGGATATGTATATTCTGCAATCGGTAACCTAACTTTGTGAAGAGTATATTTTCACTGGAAATATAAATCTGATTGCTTCCCGGGCGCTGCGTGTCGGGTGCTCCGTGCGCTTCGCATACTTTACTCAAATATTTTTAATTACGAATGTTTTCGCAATGTGTGTCGTCGTCGGATGTCATGTTAAATAATTATCACGGAACCTGGTTTACGCGTCTCGTAAGCTTGTGTGACATCGTTATTAAGTAAATAAATTAAAGGGCAATAAAATATGCATAAATATCTTATTTCATGAACTATCAAATTATTATGATAAACAACACATTTTAGATATCCTTTATTTATAGGTTTATTCTATTGTACATTTTCAAACAGGAAATCAGTGACAAAGTTTTTGGTTAGGACAATACATACAGGGCACAGCTATTAAGAAGCCCACATATTCTAGACTAACATAACACCTATGTGAATCTGGAGTATTCTGAAACTATTATGTAGATGCTAACGGGTCGAGCTGATAACCTTTTTTAAAATAAACATTAATATGCAGATTTTGTATCTATTGCATATCAAATTATCTCATCGCATCCACAACAACAGGGGTGTGATGTAGGTGATATTGGAAGGGGGTGTCCATGGGAGAGGGGGGGAGGGAATCACAGCATCAGCAGTAACGAGTTCCGCGGACGAGATAATGGCGGCGATAATTATTTGAGTGTCGCCGCGCCGGTCGGTGACGGTCGCGCGCCAATAATGTAGCGCGCGCTGTCACCGACTGTACCCGACGAGCCGCCCGAGCGCCGCTCGTTAGCACTGCTTATGTACAGGCCACTGACTGCAACTCACTGCAGCAGTACATTGGGGAACTCGTTATAGGGATTATATTAGATGTTGTGGGAAATAACAAAAAACACTACCGGAATGATTCCCATTCTGTTTCATAACTACACCTACCAGCCGCGGAATCAGCTAGTAACTACATTTATTTATTTAGTAGACTATTATAATACTATAGACATATTTAGGTCAATTTAACTAGTAGGCATATTATTTATCTTTTCAGCGATAGAGCTATTGTATCAATAATTTTGATAATTCTCTTGGCTTTAAACCCGCAACTTTATACGCTATTGGAAAAGAGCGGTGCCATTGTGTCGAACCACTTTAGAAAAAGTCTCTCTAGTCTATCATATTTCGACTCCTGTAATAGGCACTCGTGTTTATATTCTATATGGCTAGATGCTAACTGGTGTGTTTGTCATAGATGCTAAGTTCTGGGTGGGTCGCGGCGACAAGCCCTCGCCGCAGGGCATCCGCATCCCCGACGAGAACGGCAAGGAGGCGCCGCTGCGCAAGTACGACCGCAAGACCATCGTGCTCACGCTGCCCGGGGTGAGTACACTGCCTTGCATACCGAGAACCAGGCTAGTTACCAAGATATGGAGTAGTGTCTGTGTAGGGGATCACAAGCCAACAACTTCTCCACGAGGTGGTGCGCATTCGATCCCCGCTGATCGCTTCTGTGTTTGATTTAAGTTACATTTATGATTTAAATATTACATAATTTACCTTTTAGAGGTTGCCTGGGAATGTAGTAACTGAGTTCAGACCAGAAATTAACGACCTAGGAAGAAAATTGCATGTTTAGTTTTGAAAACTTGAAGGTGACTTGTACGCCTAGATGTTGTTCTACCTCTACAACATAGTGTAGGTGTGAGCTATAACGGTGGTTGTTGTGGCAGGAGCTGACGGTGTTCGACATCGGGCACTTCGCGGTGTGGTGCGAGGCCTTCACCGTGAACTTCGGGCACGTGTCGCTGCCGCGCGCCGCGCTCGCCGCCGTGCCACCCAGCCTCAAGATGCTCGGCGTGTCGCCACAGGTAAGCACACACACGCACACACATACACGCACATACATTACAGGATAGTCCAATACTAGACCTGCGACTACAGCTGTCTTCAAACATAAGGCTCAATCTTCTCGGCTGCTCTGTTTAACAGGCAACAAGCGTCAAGACGACATCTACTCAAGGGTAGATGTCGTTAGAAAATAACTGGTTATGTATGTCTCTGGATGATAGGTTTCTTAGCAAATAACGCGCTTCAGTTGTTTCCTTAGATAATACCTTGTTTGGCTATTTATACAGGTTGAGTAGCATACATGGCTAGGGGTGATATACATTACTTCCGTAGATTACAATTGTCTTCGTAGATCATATGGTTCATGAGTTTGTTAAAAAATTGTTTAAGAATAATCTTAGGTAGATTATTCTTAAACATCTTTCATCCTGAGCCAGAAGACTTTATATTTCGTTACAATAACATATGGCTTAAAATAATTAAGAATTTATAAAAACGCAAACTGATTCTTTTGCTTTCTCAGCGCGATTTTAAAAGTGTCAAAGTTTTCCAACTTCGTCTGGAGTTTAAATTGAAAACACAACAAGTAATGATTTTAATTCGGTCTGTTACTGAGAGGCTGAGTCTATTGAATAGTTCGCTGCATGTATATTAATTTATTCAATTACATTAAGATAAGGGTGTGAAGGTGGTATGATGACGTCATAACGAGTGGAATTGTGATGACGTCGCGTGATTGATTGCACGTGTAACAGTAGGCGATGAGAAATGCGCGGCGGTACGGAGTTGCTGATGATGTTGTTCGTGCAATATTGTCACAAGTTATTTAAATTTATGTTTATTTCCCTAATGATCTAAACCTACTGAAAAGAGTTCTATAAAGGCACTTCAATATTTAGCTATGTAATCAAGTATATCTAAAACACGGTTTATTTAATCGGTTTCTTAGGTAGATAGAATAAACGTTAACTGTTTACTGGTAATAGAAAAACTGAAAGCATGAGCCATAGTCGACCATTTAGTCGTATTATTATAGGTAGCATTAGAAACAAGAGGAAAGTCTAGATAATAACATTATAATTCGCTGCATTAGAGTCTGGACGAAAGTGCAGATAATATAGTACTGTTTGTGTGGTATAGCATTACGCGGCGCGTGCGGCGGACACACCGCGCGTACCCGCCGCGCGTACCGCTCAGTAATGTATGATGGTCGCGGGGAAAGTTAAATGCTTCAGATACGCATTACTCGCGGCTGACAGTTTCTACGTGAGATGAGCATTCAGTGTCGCGCTGTCTATCAATATAATGTATGCATTATGTGTCATTGAATGTAGACGAAGTTTACTGCTATGGTTCTACCATTTCTTGTTAAGATTAGGGCCCATGTGACATGGCTATGAACATGATCATGGACTAAATAAGTTTTTAAATTAGGGTCTTATGTTCATTTAAAGGAATAGGACTGCCTCGTTGGCCTAGTGGTGCTAAGAGTGACTGATACGCTACAGGTCTTGGGTTCGATTCCCAAATCGACCAAGGTGTTATTAGGTTTTTCTATGAAATTCTCAGTAGCAGGGCGGAGTTTGGATTTGTGCGCGGTTAGTGGCAATAGGCTCGCCCCCTATTACATGGGACCTAAACACATCGGCAAACTGTGGGTGTACATTGGTACACCTCTGCTTAACCCTTCGGGGATACAGGCGTGATGAAATGTATGTAAAGAATTAAAAGAAGATCTACATTTTATTTAATAAAGATTTTGAGATTTATCAATCTCGTCTCTTAACTCATGTTTAAAAACGAAAAGTAACCTTGTATTGTAAATTATCTGTGTAGGATTGTAAACTTATTTTAACTAAACAAACTGAATGTGAATTGTATCGGAGTCGTAGAACAATTAGTATTGTTAGTTCCCGGCGCGTGTTTGTTGTTTTAGCTAAACAGCAACAGTAACGGCGCAGCATTCACGACACTCGAATGTTCTCGGCATGACACTGCGGCTCAACTTTGTTTCCATTACGAAACGTAATCACTGCTCTTCGTAAATTGTAAGTGATTGCAATAGTACAAGGCGAGTAGGATTGCAAGACTGGTCACAACCTGCATAATATCTGCATCCGTGAGAACGATTCAAAATACGATTTCCTTAAGCCGCCGGAAAAGAGAGTCGCATAAGCTTGCCTTCATAAATACGACCTAAGGTGAACTTTTAAATGCAAAAAATCTATGTTCATATTGGCCTCAAATAAGAGAAAATATAAAGCTGATAACTTTCAGGATGAATAGATATTTCGAAACATTATGATCGATATTCGATGTCGACATGACACGCAGTGGACTTTAGAATCATTCACTTCGAGCAGCCTGCGAGCTATACTCTCAGCTATAACTGCCCACACTTCGTATGATTGATTTATTTGGTAATACATTATAATATATGATGGATGCGGAGTGTTGCGCCAGCGCGTGCGCCGGCCGCGCCCTCTGCCGGACGTCGGCGGTTTACAAACACGTGGAACATCCCATTCTAATCGCTTACGAAAGACAATTCACTAATAAGTCTCGTTCGTTCAGTCTTTGATCAAACTCGGCGATATTTCTGGTAAATTTGGCACGCAGCAGATGGCTTGTAAATATGTTAACACTGTTTTATGTTGAAGGAAATCGAGGAAACGATTTTTTGTGTCAGTAGCTGAGTGCTGAAAATTTCAAATAATACCGGTTATAAATAATTGACTGCAGTAAACTTAGATAATTATATTGAACACGCCAAAGCTTTTTTATGTCTGAGAGAAAACAGGTAGACCTGCTACATTTTTTTATAGCGATCTTATAGACGAACATAAATTTGGAATGCACAGCCGTCCTTAAATCCATATCTAGCTGTGAACCTGTATCATACAACCCGGGGTGAGGGCGCGGGGTGCGAGGCGCGGGGGAGGGGGCTGTTCTCACCGGCGCGGGCCGAAATATATGTTGTCCATAAGTCATGAGGCGCGCGCCGCCGGAAACTAATACATACAGAAAACGAAACTGATTTAATTTTTGAACGGGTTGCTCCCGCGGGGGCTGTGGGGGTGAGACGCGTGCGGGGGTAGGGGAGCTGGCGAGGCAAAAGTTGCAGCAAGCTCTGTTAAAACAGAACAGTCAATATTCATATCACTCTAGTGTAGAGTATATCGACTCGATAATGTTAAAATAAAATGTTTTTCATAAGATTCAATGCCAAATTACAAACATAAGTGTGCATAATGCTTATTATTATTTATTTTGTAAACGAAGTTGTCAAGAGGATTTGACCGTCGCGTTTGTTCTGTCTTTGTTTGAAAATTTATTCGAAAGTGTATAAATATAATGGCAAAGTTATATAAATAAACATCTTTGCATATAATAGTTTGTTTCCAACTACAGTTTAGCAACAATGTCACATGATATTGATGTAGTTGGTAGAGTTTGTTTGTGAATCCTCCAAGCTTAGTTATCAATGAGCGATAGTCTATTTAAAGTAGTTTTATATAATGTTAATTAATTGTCCGCTCTATTGGACATAAATCGGCGGAACATTCGATGAGAGGTTAAAGTGAACGCGTCAACACGAATTACCGCGCACCGGACCGCGGCGGCGCGCGGCTGCTAGCCATGCTGCGTTACTCATTACATTTTATCTATTTATTTTTATTATTTACATTCGATACTTTAATCTAACAATTGTTTTACGAATCGATTGTTTCATCTTTTCAGTCACAAGCGTTTAAATTGCATTATGTCACGATTTACAAAAACAAATAACTAAAATGATATTCATTAATTATCATGTATTAATTCGACATTTGATACCTGACACAATCATGTAAATATTAAACATATCTACGACAGGTTGTAAGTCGATTGTCTAGAACATTGCCACATTGTTATTTAGTTGTTCCACAGAGTAGCCGCGCCATGTTATCTGATCTAGATTATTGTTGAATTTCTTTAGAGACCGCGAGAGAGAGCGCGCCTAACTCCAATTTAACGGCGCTCTTCATTTAAAATGCATTGTTTGCGAAACAAATGTAAAATGCGCGGGTCACTCATAATGCAGTGTTTATAAATAGACGAGCATTAAATAGAACAATGAAACTGAACAAGCGTCCTATTTCAAGTAGTTTGTTATTCACAGTCGCAATATGTTTAGTATAAATGAAATAATGTAAATACATATTTTGTATAAATTAACAGGCCGTTCCTCGTATCTTCCTTTGCCTAGCATTTATCTTTTTATATGCGCAATTAAAATATTTTTGTAATTTTCCGGGACACCTAAAATAAATTGCGCTGGAGCGGAAATAGTACATTGCTCTTGTTACCAATAGTACATAAAGCTACTATCCTTGTTGACTGGGTAGTTCCTATACTATCTGATCATTATATGGTTACTAGGAGATATTGATTTTGCATTAAATATTGGATGTTCCAATATTCCATGCAAGTTGTATGTAAATATGTTAGTACGAGTATACGTCTGGCGACATTACAGCTCGCAGAGCGTTCTGCTGTTTTGTTAGAATGTTCCAAATATCCGGGAACTGCGAGCGCGGTCATAAATACAGCGTGACGTCACGCGTCGCCACTAAATACCGCGAGCGACGCCGCGAGCGCCACCACTGCCGCTCCTAACTGCTTAATATATACCTTATATATTATACGATAAATGCAATATCATGTTCACTATATTTTCCGCGAATAATTTTTAATTGCTTTAAGATAAAAATATACTCTTGCTTACGCAACAACTTCTGTGTATTTACTTTTTCACAAAGGTCAATTGATTATCTGTAGGCATCAAGGCTAATCTAATTTGTGGTAAAATGAAAGAGAAAGGCAAATGCCTAAAGTGCCTTTCAAAACAGTTAAAGAATTAGGCACAACGACCTGCGTGACGTCACCGCGCGAGAGTCACTAATTATCTACAAACACACAAACAGACAAACAGACAGGTGGGCTCCGGTCGCGCGGTCGTTAGTGACCGAACACTAATCACCTTAGCATTATGCGGCTGATGATTTGTAAATACTCTTACATCATTTATATTTGTGCACAAATATTTTACATATTTATACGGAATGATGACCTTGTATTATGATTTGAATAATTTGCGACTAGAAACTGTGTTATGTAAAGAGAACTAGAAATATAATAAAGCTGACCTAACAATAAAACTAGGACAACAGACCGATCGAACAACTATTCAATCGAGCAAGTTCACAATTTGGCGTGCTACGTCGTAGCGTCTCGTAGCGGCGTAGCACGCGGTTGGACGTGATCCAAGCGGTTGTCGCGGAATAAGGTCAGCTACGCTGCTACGAGCTGGCTGTGAGCGCCCTCTCCGATTCTATTAATGGTTTAACTCAGTGTTCGAGAACTTCATCCATTTGTGTAGCAGAGGTAGTTGTGACCGGAATATATTTACAAATCACTAGAAAGTATACACAGTATATTATTATTATGTTTGACTTGTATGGGTGTCATATAGTTAGGAAGTAATGTATGTTTTAGTCTAGTCATAATTTTTATAGAGACAAGAATAACTATATAATTCTAAAACATAATTATCTTTGAATCGAGTACGTGAAATATGTCCTTATTTCAGGCTTCATAAACAGTTGTTTGCCCTCCGTAAGCGTGCACATTGCAGGCTGTTATGCGAGGCTCTATGTATATTAACGTTATAAGGTTGGATGCGCTCCAAGTGAGGGAGGCTGCCATTCTTATATTATTACTCTGTCATTGTCGCACTGCAAGGTGCTGGCGTAGAAACCCATTAAATTCGATCAAGTATGATTTAGTGTTATTATAATTTGGATATGTTGTCGATACCGTTGTATATTCTACACGTATATGTGTACAAAAGTATTGCCTATTAAAGCAATGCTTCGTTTACATTGACATGGCTAATGAAGTTCTTGTCGTTGAATAGGACTTAGACACGTAGCTTTCTACACATTTTTTCTTGTATTTTACTTTTTGTAAGATCTGTGTTTTTTGATGCCTACCTATGTTTTACAAATAATAAATTGATTATGATTGGTTTATATTACAGTTGATCGTACAAAGAACATGGCAGCTAGATGTAGCATAACAAAGTGCCGGTGCACATAGTCCTCAAAAACAAATCAGAAAGTATAAAGAAAATGATACAAAAATAAACCAATTAGCCAGCAATTAAAATGCAATCAACTAATATAGAGTTCCCCGCGTCGCTGTGATATAGAGTATGTTATGTATGATATATGAAGGTACAACAAAGACATTAATTGGTTCGCGCAGTGATGCTCACGTAACGTCGGAGCCTCCCGCGCCGGACGCGTTACGTCACCTGTAAAGTTCACTAGTTATACCACTCGTGTGCATAAATGATGTGCAAAAGTCTTACAAATATTATAATTGTAACTAAACATGGAGACTTCAAAAAACGATTTGGGAACAATTCGAGTTTAAGTCCAATATAACCTCAATTGATTCTCGACGCTAAGAGATTGGATTGGAGCGACAAGGTCATTGACTTTGCAAATACAAAGTTTAATTATTATTGGTCTCAACATATAAACGATTTGACCGTAAAGGACCATTATATAAGTGCCTTAACTTCTTGGTATTCATCCCCGTGTGGTATGAGCCTTCTGTATAGCCTGCACAGTCGCAGGCGCAGCTTTGGAAAGTGTTGCGGCGCGCGGGGTGAACGCCCTCGCTCGCGGCTACCTTTGACCGCGCGTTATGTAAACACCGACACTCGCGTTACGTACGGAGCGCTTGTGAGGACAGTACGGACAGTTACATGCAGAATCCTTTGCTTAAGCTTTCAGTATCAGAAATAATTGTTTGCCTCAAATGTATCTACATATACTATAGCATGATTCATATACAGAAGCCGTTATCTTGTCAATTTAGTTGATAGCACCAAGTATGAATATAGAATGCTAGTTTTGAGCTCTTTTACTTAAACTGGGTGTTCACATAATATGTGATCAGCTTGCTTCGTATTGTACTGGTTGCTTGGTGCTCCTTCCAAGATAGTCCACCGGGACATAGCGTGTGCTACGCTCAGTTTGTAAATATTTGTAACTGTTTGTATTTACTGTTAATTTACATTACATGCAGCAACGCTGAAGCGTTATTATCATTATCTGCTGATAATTATCAGCATTCAGTAGTGAAGCAATAACATTCAATGGTTCAGTAAGTATCGGGTAATGAGCCTCTGTGACCCACTTCCCGACACTCCTGGTTAATATATCCCGTCCAAAGGTAGCTTCGTAATAGTTCGCGTCACGGAGACGTAAGTTATGTTCTCTTCGTCGTAGCTGAATAGCCATTTTAAGTTTGTTAGTTAGTCGAGCATGCATGGCGTCGCTAGGCATGTCATGTATTCGGTGAGATAAGAAGACGTACGCGATGTGTCGTGACGCGGCAGCACGCAGGAGTGTGTACAGCTCGGGCTCGGGCACGTCCCGGCCGCGTCCCGCTCCCAGTCGCTGAGCGCAGCTTTCCTGTTGCAGAGCCGCAACAATGCGTTGGTGGCCAGCTCGGGCGGCTCGGGCTCCGACTCGGCCAGCACACCCGGCCGCTCCCGGCAGAAGCCACGCCGGCCCATCGCGCGGCTGGAGGCCACCACGTACCGGCCAGCCGCGCGCCTGCCGCCCGGCGACCTGGCCGCGCTGCTGGACGCGCCCGCCGCCCGCCTGCCGCTGCACCGCCGCGCTGACTCCTACACGCCGCCTGCACAGCAACTCGTCACCATACAGAGCTCCAAGGAACTCGCCTACACAGAGGACGGCGCCATCGACCCTCAGGACGACCAGCAGCGACACCAGCACGACTTGCAACAGAGACTGCAACAAGGATTGCACAACTTGCAACAGTTACAACATCAACAACAAGAATTGGAACGACAACAGCAGTACCAACAGCAGCTCGGAGCGCATCATCAACAGCGCCTGCAGCACCCGGGACTGAAGCAGCATCAAGAATACCAGCAGCTGCTACAGCAACAACAACAGTTGCAGCAACGACAAGAACACATCGATCAACAGAGGAAGCTACTCAACGATCAGATATACTATAACCAACAACAGCAGTCCGAAGAGCTGCAGCAGCACGCGCAGCATCGCCAGCAGCAGCAGCAGCAGCAGCAGGTGTACTCGGCGCGAGGCAGCGAGGAGCCGCAGCAGTACCACCTGCTGCCGTACGGCGGGCGCGCCTGATCCCGCGGTGACCTTGACCTAGTTGCACCCGCGCTTGTGCAACGATGCGTCCGCTGCAGAGCAACCCTTGCGCAACACTAGCCGCTAACTCGACATCATCTGCCGATTCCTTTCACACAGTCGTTTACTTTATTCGTCATTAATCGAGGTCACGGGCGAGCCATCCTTTCATCTTTCCATCTCCACTGCCTTCACTGGTCACAGAGCTAAATAGGGTACATCGCCTAATTTGCTGATTCATTGCGGTTCGGCAGCAACCGTAACCGCAGCTTGTGTTCACTGCACTGTTCGAATGTCATGTGTGTGATGGTCCTAGTTCGTGTGGGTAGCATCTCGGGGCTTTAAGAGCACGATGTTTCGTCACGTTAAGTGTATATGATATTAACATGATTGGGCAATTAGCTCGCGCCCTTCTAGATCCTCTCACCGCACGGAGGCGGCCTCGCGCGCTCCTCGCAGCTTCCTCTGCCGACCTTCGTCTCGCGGCTCCTGTCGCGCGATGTGCTCGCTCGCGTGCTGTTCAGTATTTATGTGACACTCACGATAACATTGTCGAGAAAACAACAATTACTCAACTTTGATTTATATTGTCGCTTTGGTGCTGCAGCAGTGCAATGTGGTCCTATTTAATAAATAATTAGAAATTTAGTCTTTTGGCAATATAATCTTCGTTCAGGATTTTAAATAGCTAAAGACTAGCATCAAACTAGATACACAGTTAAATAATAATGTATTGTTGAGTTGTTCTCAATTGATATTCCCACAATATTATGAGAGGAGTTGCGTCAGGTTCCCACGCTCGCTGAGGCCGGCGCGTGCTCCGCGCGACGCTCGCTCGCTGCACAATTAATCTCATCGCGATAATGTCTGCCTGGCGCGATCCAAATGTTACGTTGATACGTGTGTTATTACGGATAATAATATTCCCATTCGCATACCATTAACACAAATAACTCGCCGATACGGCTGCCATTTTGGAATATCAATGACTAAAAGGCAAGGTTTTAATAGCAAATTGTAAGATGTAATCATCAGTGGGTGCTTGTATGATCACCACTTGAGCGTTGAATGTGGGACACGACTGTGCTTTACATAAGTGGCGAGACATTATGTCAATATTATCAGATGCCTTCACAACCCATCATAGCTTGTTGTTTCTTGAGATGGTATTATGAATGACATTTCTGACATTGGGGTGAACACGAGTGACAGTTACACCGTAGTGTCGGCAACTAAGACGACCATTATTAGGGTCATCCTCACCAGCCAGTGGTAGCGACGGGTAGCGGCGGGTTGCGGCGGGTCGCGGCGGGTTTCAGCGGGTCGCATCCCTCCCGAGCCAGTAACTGTAGTAACATTAGTGTTAGTTAAACGTATTTAGTGCCACGACGTGCTGCCTTACAGCGACACGTTAACTGAGGCTTGCTTTATGCGCTCACACATATAGAACAAAAACATTACATAAAAGTCGCACGAAAGCTCGCGATACATGTAGTAATGTGTGATAAAATCATGCACCTAAATAATTTCAATGTAAATACAGTATGTAATGAGCGCATAAAACAATCGCTTTCCTTAGATGTACATAATTCGTAAGTTTTTGTAAATTGTCGACATTATTGTCTATGCTTTGTTTGTGTTAGAATCACAGTGAGGGGACACCGCGGTCATTGATTTGTGTATATTATCGTTGGTACTACAAAATACTCAGTTTTTGTTTAAGAAAACATGATTTGTGATACTTAAGGAGATGGTGCGTCTCTGTATTAATGAAGATTTGAAGCCAGTTTCGATAGTGACGTAATGTGATAATACTCAGTACAAAGTTCCTAGCTGTGATATAGTTGTGGATTCCAACATTATGCTCCTGTGGTCTGCGGCCATAGAGGATAGAGCGGTACACGTTGTGTTTTATATAATGAGATGTATATTTGATACAAGTCTAACATATAATATATTAAAGTTTGTCTTATCACACTGTTGTTCTTATTTTTGCTTGGATTACGTGGAGTCACCCAAACCCGAACTGCCATTAGGTACTATCTAACAGAAAACTGTAATAAAAGTTGTTCCGAGTTCCAACTTACAAGTGGAGAGTCACGCGGCTGCCATTACTGCGGCGATAAGACTCGGGTCACGACGAGATTGTTATATGATTTACTGCTCAACTATGGATTATAAGACGCTACATAAGTACTAGTCCAGAGACTTAACCTAAACAAAACACAGTAGATAAATTATCAAAAAGATACGCAACAACACTTAGATATTTAATAGTGAGTGTAGAGCTTTCAATGACTGTACGAACGAGGTGACCTTGACGCGGCGTCATTAAGTAACGAACCATCATCCTTTTCGAGAGCCACACAAACAGCCACAACATTGCAGCAACATCTCATATTAATAGGACGTTGCACAACGTTAGCACTTGTGGCAGTTTTACGAGTTGTTTGCATTCATCAGCGATTGGTAAGATTGCACTGATATGATGTGTTCACACCGATGTGAACGCAGCACACACACTGAACGCAGCATAGACACATGCGGTGCAATTCTGCCGTTCCTATGTAATCTTGTAATAAGTTTTTGTTGACTGACTCGAATATCATAACGAATGAATCTATCTATGTTTATAATTTGCGTAGTTATTTTGGGTTTATTACTATTTCAACATATTGATGTGTTTACGTATAGGCGTTCATCTAATACCGGGTAAATTTCCAAATGAGGTCTTTGATTACTTTCAAATCTTATTACAATTTAGTTTGTCAAAGTTACTTGGTATCATTAACTGTCTTTGCGCTTCAGGCATTCAGCTTGTGGTAACTTTTGGCAACATTACGTAATGTTATTTGCATAACATAACACATCTTTGTAAGTGTCATCTCACATAGAACATGGTGGTCTAGGTATATACAGGAACATGATAACTTGTGCATATGTAATTATGTGATTATAAATATGAATGATCTCTCATGCAATCGTGTATTAGGTTTATTTTACAATGCACATTTTTCTACACCATATAGCAAATTATTTAACAAAGCGCCTTTCATCAATTTCTTACATTGCTGACTTAGCAGTCACACAATTGAACCGTGCGAAAATTAAACCTCTCTCTATGTATGTAATCATTTAGCTACTGAATGTAATATAATCTACACTTACCTATGTCTTCCGCGACACTTTCTGTTTCATCAATTCAATATTATTGAGACAAGACGTCGGGTGTAAGCTCGTTAAAGTGTGATGTTTGTATGAGGAGCATCGCTCGTCACCAGCCAGCCAGCGTGGCGCGGGCGGCGGCGACCAGGCGCGCAGACCGCTCGGCTAGCTCGCCGCTATGCAAGTCATTGTCTACACATTACCAATGCCTAACTTGACATAATGAGATAGAGTTATGAGCATAGTTAATGGAAGTCTAAAAGTTACATACTACACATTTGTAAGCTTGAAGTTATAAGCACTGACATTAACACTAGGTTCATTAGTACCTATACTGCGATTTAAGCTGTTTCTAATATAACACATATATTGCGTAATACTCGTAGCTGTAAACACGATAATTAGAACCAATTTAATTTCTAATAATATCAGTAATCAAACCAATGTTATAAGTTATGTTTACTTATTAAATCAGGCATATAAAACGTAAATGATGTTATAGAAATCGTGCTAAACATTTCCAAGTAGAACGGGGCCAATGGATGGCATTACTTAATGTATGTAGCATCTTCCATAAATGAGATATTTCAATTCGTGATTATTAAATGACTTAGCCATGATATTAGAACACATAGCGAAGGCAATTTACACAATTCCCAAGTACTGTTGTTTATTGTTAATTATGTACATCCTCCATACACGAGGCTTGGTGACAGACACATCTCATTTACATGAACATCGGTCCCGCCATTCCCGATTCAATTAAACTTACTTGCGGCGCTCTCAAAGAAAACACTTGGAACAGAGCCAGGCGCTCATCCGGCCTCGCGCCCGCTCTCCATACCAGCTAGATGATGTATGGGGACTCCGGCACTAGCATCTCAGCTTATAACCCACCCTCTTGTCTTTAAGAGTTTTGGTATGATATGACTATAAACTATTTGATGTCCAAACTTAGTGGTGTTGTAACCTGAATGAGATTAATTAAGAAGTTGTAAAATGGTGGGTACCCGCGCCCGCGAGAGTGTGCAATAGGGTGTGGTCGGGTACACTTTATACTTTTGAGAGCTAAAGGCCACTGCAATTAGCGACTGTTTCATAGATGTTAATAATTATCAAATAAAGTTACGATAAGAGAATTAAGGTAAATAATAAAGTTGAGTTATAAATCGCGGGCTCGACAGCAGACCTACCAAGATTAATAGACTGATTTACTTTCACAGTTAGGTTTTAAATATTATACCAGAATGTACAGTAAACTTTGCTCAACTACAAATCATCGATAAATAGAACAGATATAATGACAGAACTAGGAATGACAAACTTGGTAACAGTTCTGTAGTTGGTAGAAGTTATGTCCGGATCAAGTAGCGCGCGGTGCGAGGCGGCGCTGAAACTTTTAACGACGCCCGACCTCCGCGGCCAGCGCGCATTGTTCACCGAACATATCGATAGCATCGCCTTAGTACGAGGACACCAAACTTTTTGGATAATGATGCCGAGCTAATATTTGTAGACGCACAATGTGATATAAAATTATATCGAGGTTTTAGGCGTTTTACTTGAAACATTTATCGTGACTAGGTACTAACTTTAGGCGGCATTAAGTAGTACAGACATTATGTACTTGAAGACAGCCTTGCGTCACATCGAACACTGTACATTCTCCCTCATGTGTAATACCAGAATTTAGTTTAAGTAAATGATGTTTGTTTGCAGTCGAAGCTAAACTGCGAGGTCCTGTACGACGAGCTGGCGTTCGAGGTGCGCTGGGCGGTCGCCGGGGACAGCATCGTCATACAACTCGTGGCAAAACTTGGTCAGTATACTGCTTTTACAACAATAAATAACATGTTCACTGTGTTTTTGAGTTTCTTGATAATATAGTGTCCCTAGTACATCTGCTACGACATTGATATAATGGTGTAATAGCAAGTGCTGATACAAAAAAATCATGTTATCTATCTAAAAGGAGACGTCTAATTATCTTCTTGTACTTATAAGTAGAATACACGTATACACGAATCTATAAAAAAAAGATTGTTGTGAAGAGCCTCTAGGCAGGTAGGTATCTACCTTGGAAGTATTCTGTACTCTTTAGATCCTTGCCTAGGGCTGTTATGGACCAAACATTAAAGGATCTCTTTACGAACTCGTCTAAATGTGTGGTATTGTTGCAGAGGACGGCGAGTACATGTCGTTCGGTCTGTCGGGCGACCCGCAGCACTCGCAGATGGTGGGCGGCGACGTGGCCGTGGCGCACGTGGACCAGCGCACGCTCAAGGGCGACGCCGTGGACTACTACCTCGACGCCAAGAGCCAGTGCGCCGGCGTGCGCGGCACCTGCCCCGATGAACGATTTGTGGTAAGAACTCGCCTTCTTCCTCCTTCCTCGTCTTGTTGGACCGATAGACTCGACCAGGCTGTTAAAAAATTCCCGGCACTAAGGTTTTTCATCATTTGAAGCTTGCTATAGTTTATATTGTATTCAAACACAACAATTTAATGCACATATGAATATGTACTTGAAAAATAATGTGTCTGTTAGTTATCCAAGACACAAATTTCAGTGCAAAGTGTAAAGAAGTATAACATAAATAAACTGCATTTAATATATTGTGTCGCTGAAACTTTTATATGTTTTAAACAGAGTATTCTGGAGCGCATCAACGAACGGTTTGTTAAATGACACGCGATGTGTTGAGCAGAGCGCTGCATTTTATGTTAGAGAACTCAGTTTATTAAACAAATAGAACAGTATGAAGACTTCGTTATCTCTGTAGTTTATCTTCGTTCATAAGCATTACTGTGCACAAAAGCTGTTGGTAAACCCTATTAAATATATAAATAAATACATAAGTGCCTAACAATTTTTTATGACATAAATACTTTAAGCTTTAGACCTTATTGGTTAGCTAAAAAACTTAATTAATATCCTGCTCTTATTCCTTGAAGCAAAAATGAATAAGCAATTAATAATATAAGTCTATCGAAGCTACGATTTCAGGAATCTATGTACTATTGATATGTTGTTGGTTGTATAGGAGAACTCGAACTCGATCCGCCTGCTGAACTCTGCGGTGGTGAAGGGCTACTCCATCGTGACGTACCAGCGCTCGCTGAAGGCGGCGGACGAGCTGGACCTGCCCGTGCTCACCAACCAGAGCCAGGCCGTCATCTGGGCCATCGGACCGCTCAACTCCAGGAACGAGGCCTCCTACCATCACCACTTCACTAAGGTATACATTCACACTGCAGACTGCCTCGAAAAACCACAAAAGAGAAAATACACATAGATATTATTGAAATTAGTTGTTGAATGAACTTGTATTTTATATTATTTATAAATGCGCAATTGTGCATGTTAGGTATGTTACATAACCCATTTGTAAAATGTAGATTTCCATTTTTAATAACTTTTTTTAAAAGTCGTAAACTTCTTCTGTGTTTCAGTATTAACATCCTTCTGAGACACTTTTGCACTGATTTTTATAATTTACCTGGTTACTCAAGTGAGTTGTTCCTTTTGTTCAGGAAGACAAGTTCATCGAGTTCGGTCGCGCGCCGGTGTGGGCGTGCCCCATGCCCGACGAGGACGACGCGCCGTCACACAACCACACCATGCGCGTCGAGGAGCCCATCGTGAGTCACAGCTATAGGACTTACCTCCAGAAATAAATCCAAAGTAACCCTGAATAGAGTCATTTATACCCTTTGTGTATGTTACAGACGCATGTGATCAAACCTAACCCAGTGCCGACGCCCAGCCCCGTGGCCAAGGCGGTGGCGTGGGACATTCCGGCCATCCAGTGCTACGAGCCCCCAGATGGCGTGTTCTACGCTCAGATGGGACCCACCGGCGGCAAGCAGGGCTACTCCGCCATCACTGGTTCGTTCTACTACGAGTTAAAAGTTTATTTATTTCACTATGAATCATTGTATGAAACAAAACTGTGATTGTAAATTGGTTCAAAAACAAATGAAATGTTGTATACCAGGTCACGTTGGCTGGGGTATATCCTGGTACATCAACGGTCTTCTGATCCCTGAGATCAACGTCGTTCGTGGTCGCAAGTACACGTTCGTGGTGGAGGGAGGCTCGGACCCAGAGGTGCCGGCTCGCTACCACCCCTTCTACATCACCAATGACCCTGTTGGAGGATACTTCCACAAGACCGATGAGGAGAAGGAGGTAACAATTAGCTCAGAATATATAGATGATCGCAAAAATGTATTTCGCATTTTTTTCATAAAACTTGTGTCTGCCATTATACAGTAGTCATTTTAACCTTTACCTGTATTTCAGGGCGTACATATCTACGCGGGTGTCCGCCGGTCCCGCACGGGCGAGCTGTCGCCGACGGGCGTGGGCCGCCTCTGCAACTGGACCCCCGACAACAGCGGCCCCGAGGCCGACGACTTCCCCAGCTTCGGCGCCTACCAGCGCTCGCTAACCCTCGTCTGCGAGGAGGGCAACCCTGGAGTGGTCACCTGGACCCCCGACCGGAACACGCCCGACACTGTCTACTATCAGGTCAGTCATAAACCTCCTTGATCAAGTATATACGCTAAATTACATTTTGGTGAAATAAAAATAGCGCTGTGTGCTTCGATGCCTCTTAATTTGAACACTGGATAGAAGATAAACAATGAAATGTTAAAAGGCCTACTTCATTTGGAGAATAAACATTTTGAAGAACTTAGTTATTCCGTTGCATGCAGAAAGGATTAAATTTAGTTACTGATCGTTTTGCAAGAGAATCATGACTATACTTTTTACTTTTTTGTTCCTTACCCAACTGATACTACACTATCAACTTCTTAAGTCAGTACAGACATCTGGCCACTATACACTATTGCCTACAAACCATCACTTTCATCTATTGTGTATGATTCACCTAACACTGCATTTATCTCTACTTCATTCTTGCCTACAACGCATGACGTTATTACAAAGATATAACGCTATGTAACCTTTGCCACATGAACTACACATCTACATTAGTCGGTGCGTTCTCACTAGTTATGTCTACTTTCATTATAAGTACGTGCGCCAACGACGAATGTAGCAGTCATGTATCTGTGCAGAATTTATATAATCTGTGCCGCTTCCAGCTGGCGACTCTTACTCTGTATGTTGTACATAACCTTTACTCTCTGTTTTCTGTTTCAGCCTTCCAAGCCTTCTCTGTGCATGAGATAGCTCGATAACTTCTGAATGTATATTATTGGATGGTGAAAGATTCATTAGCTTACAAATATTTGTTGAACATTCTCGATGCTTACGTAGTTTTCTGTTACAGTGTTTCACTCACCGCCATCTCGGGTGGAAGATAAACGTATTGGACGAGTGCGACGCCACGGAGGCTGAGGAGAGCCGCGTGGTGGAGCGCGTCGCTCTGCCCGACGACATGCAGGGCGAGGAGTCCGTGCAGGTACAAACTCGTCTCACTCCAGAACGTAACTTTTTAGATGAGCGCAAGAAAATACAGAAAATAATCAATACGAAAACGAATTATGACGATTTCAGTAGTTATAAGGACGATGGTGTCCTCACGGGTGAGGTGTACCCCGCGACACGCAGGACGCCGTACGATAAGGCACAGGAGTATTCTGAATTGCCAATGTCCAAAGTACAAATCAAGGAGGTGATACAAGCCGTGGAGAACATGGAGAGCCAAATGAAGGACGACATGAAGAGGAACGCGACCAGCAACGCGCAGCAGTACCAGGTACACGAAGATGTGAAGGAAATGTTCATGCCGGAGACTCCCATCAGAGAGGACGACGAGTATTTCTTTGATGCGGGGAAACTGCCCGAGAATTACTTTTTACCCGCTAATCAGAAGCCCTTGACGCTGCAGTCTGTGTTAAGACCAAGTCCTAACAAGCCAAGTGCGAATATGCGACCGCCATTCCGTCGCCCATCGCCTCCCGAAATTAAGCTTCGTCGTCCTCCCCAAATGTATCAAAAACTAAACTTGGGATATCCGCTGGCGATGCCAATGCAGAACTATCATGGCTCACATGGACCGATGAAGAAACAACAGCTGAATTTCAATTCTAATCGAGCACCACCAAATATGAACCGACCACAGAACATGCCCAATTTGCCAATGAAAACTTTGCCTCCGATGCATCAACTGCAACATCAGCAAACAAAGCAAAACTTCAACCAACTTCCACCCAAAAAGATGAATAAAATGCCAATGAGTCCCATCCAAACAATAATAATGGGCAAACCCAGTAAAAGTACGGTGCAGCTTCCGATGTCTAGCCAAACACTGAATTTAGGTCAAACAGATATTATTGCTAATCAAGTGGTTAAAAGTCAAATTACCCTGCCGGGCAGCAATGATGCTATTGGGCAGCATAGTACCATACAAACACAAACATTTATAAATAAGCCGGGACAAATCATACTTGGCAAACCCATGGACAACCCTATGCCTTTAGATCAGCAAATGACACCAACCAAACAGTTTGGTATACGTTCACCGCCAACGCCCTCTCCGACGCTCTATCAATCCACGACCAGTATTTCAATAAAACATGAAAATGAGGAACAGTCACAAAATGAAATAAAGTCCTCTGACTTTATTGGAGAGTCGGCTGACAAGTCCACAATTCCACCGGCAGTCAACACAGGTTTTAAACCCGACTCAATAGTTGTCGAAAGTGGTTTTAAACCTATTATCAGGGAGCCTCTGATGGCTTCCGAAGATAGAATAGCTGATTATGAAGGTGGCTCAAACAGACGTGAAGACACTGACGTCGAAGACGATTTCGAAGAAACACAGCAATACGTCTCCGGGAACCACCAGTACCCTAGTAGCGATAAGATCACAGAGACTTTCGAACCCATGTTTATTCCATCTCCGCCGGATCATTTGTTGCCAACTAATGATAGAACTAAAGAAGTATTCCCACATAATCATGCCAAAGAAGACCGACCACATCCAGTATACGTAAAACACGAAAATCAGAAAAACGCCCTGTTTAGTAAAAAGAACGCAGAAAGAGAGTTACCTGATGACTTAATTATGGAATCCGATCGTATCAGTCCTCAATACTTACCCCCTGACCCAAAACTTCCCAAAGAACATTCTCAGAAGTTATCTTCGCCAAGTGAACAAACGTTTACTACTTACGATGGAAAAACTGTTTCAGCAGCTACCTTGACAAGTGTGTCTGACGATAGTAAAGCAACTACTAAACTATTCTCTGCTAAATTGCCAGCTAACTCTGAACAGTTATTAAGGACTCCACAATTTGGTCCCTTTAGAGGAGACATCCCACCACCAGTAGCCGCTCATATAAATAAGGATAAGGAGGAAGTTAGTACGATAGCGCAATTATCAAAAAACACTCAGTTGAAACTAGTAAGTAGTAAAAAGCCTGATGATTTGAAAGCGGAAGGTAGCGCTAAAAGCGTGGTTGTCGAGAAATTAAGTGACTATGATGATATAGAAGAGTATGAAGAGGACGAGAACGACGAAGATGCCAAATTAAGAGAGAGGAGAGAAACTAAAACAACGCAGTTTGAGAAGGGGGAGATAGAGGAGGTGCAGACGAACGGGCATAGCATGCCGCGCAA
Organism: Autographa gamma; assembly: GCA_905146925.1. NCBI lineage: Eukaryota > Metazoa > Arthropoda > Insecta > Lepidoptera > Noctuidae > Autographa > Autographa gamma. Next base: position 178,678 of record LR989871.1, read on the forward strand.
CCAGATGGAGTTCGAGCGCGAGGCGCACGCGACGAGCGCCGCGCCCGCGCGCCGGCTCTACTGGATGACGCACGCGCTGCTACTCACGCTATGTATCCAACTGCTGTAACTTATTAAACTATTAATTTAATTATTTATTGGATATTGTATAGGGCTTGCCATTAAATGCATTTCGTGTTCGATAATGTTATTATCGGGGTTGGCTGTGGGACGCTACCGCATCGGGTCTTCGCTCGCGCGTCGCCGCGTCGTCTTCTCGTTATAAATAATCTCAACCACACCTGTTACCACTTTGTTACACGCATAATGCAATTCAATACTCCGTTAGTGTAAGGGTTTTGTAAATATTTTTATTATCTAATAAATTTAGTTTTACATTTTATGTGCCTTGTTTTATTATATGTCACTGTTAAAACTCTCCATTGAAAATGGTGTAAAAACCTTAACATACATGTTAAATTTCAAATATCTATTTACTACAATTGACAATCGATCTGATATTTTCATTTACTAGTTCTATGTTCTTTACTTAATATCCCACTACCTATCGAAGTTCTACCACTTTTCTTAACGAAGAGGGAGGTTGTGTCACTTCTTGAGGTTATCCTTGTTGTGCAGCGTGGGCAGCTTGAGCAGCGAGTGCACGTTGTAGATCTTCTTGGTGAGGCGCGTGAAGTTGGCGAGCGCCTTCTCGTGCGGGTAGCTCGAGTCCACCAGCCGCAGCACCGCCTCGCGGTTGCGACCTCTGCAACACACACTACTTACCAACTAAGCTCAGAAATACAGCTTCATTGTTAGCGGGGTAAAACATATAGATGTCGTTTGAACAGCAATATGAAAATGTAATTGTCCCACCAATAATTTTTATTGATTTCAAAGGAGTATTTATGAACCACATTTGTTCACAAGGATTTTCTAGGCTGTTAATTTTTTTTATGTCTTTCCTCACGATGGACGTAAGTAATGAATCGAAAATATTAAAACATAAAAAAAAACACAAATCTCATGATTTGGTTAGTCATATTATTATGTTATATTGCTATCATTCTCTCTGTTTACCTGGTGTCCAAATTATGTAAGGGATTGAAGTGGTGGACTCAAAATTTAATGAAACATTCAATGCGCAACGATGTCAAAGGAATGTTGAAATAACTCTGTCAGTTCTCCGTCAGGTCTCGGAACATTTATAGGACAAAGGAGCTGTGGCTAGGATGCCGACAGCTGCACAGTTAAATATCTTTGCAGGCAGGAAGTAATTAAACTAGGTAAGGTACTGTTACAAGAAGTTTAATTTGATTCCCTCTTTCGAACTACGTTCTATAAAATGGGTTTAAAAAATCTTCAGAAGTTACTTCGAGGTTAGTGCTTATTATAAAATAACTCTAGTTAGGTTCGCTGCGATGATGTGGAGGTCTGACCTTTTTTAACTTTTTTCTACATTAATTTTCCAAGAGCTGTATTTGGTCATAGTGTAACATGTATAGCAGCCTCGGTCGTGTGTTGTACTCACTGCTTGTCAGCGAGCAGGCGCGCGACGGAGGTGAGTGGCAAGCCGGCGCGGTCCGCCGTCTCCACCGCACTGCCGCGCGCCACCAGCTCCTCTATCACCTCGGTTGCTGCACCCTGACACACTGCCACGGAATTCTCAATAAACATGTGAAATTCTCAATTGACAAAGGTGTACAAGGGTATGTACAACTCACGCGCCCTGAAGAGCGGCGTCCAGCCGTTGTTGTCCTCGGCGCTCACGTCTCCGCCGCGGTCGAGCACGAAGCGCAGCGTGGCCAGGTCGCACGAGTCCACCGCGTAGTGCTCCACGCGGAGCCCGTTCAGGTCGCGAACCTGAACCATGTATACACAGTATTCTTAAAAACCAGGAGTTAAATGACAAGAAAAGGTTTACAGCGTGTTTATTTACCACAGTTTCTCAGTCGTCAGGCAATTATTTATTCGTTTAAATGACTCGCACTGTTACTATACAAGACACGCGATTCTAGACATTTTTATTCGGTTTTAATGGCACAAATCAATTTATGACGGTACGGAACCCTACATGCGCGAGTCACACCTGATTGCTTGGACTCAAAGATTGTTGCTTACGAGCGTAAGATTACCGTTAACCTTAAAGTCAGCGCCCCTGTCGAGCAGCAGCTGCGCGATGGGCAGGCGCGCGGCCAGCACGGCCAGGTGCAGCGCCGCCTGCCCCGACGCCGAGCGCTGGTCCAGCTCCGCGCCCGCCATCACCAAGTACCGCACTGTGTTTATGTCACCTGCACACACACATCCTAATAATATAATACCGGACGGTTACCCACAGCCAGGCATAGCCCTCTGTGCTGGTGGAGAAGGGTGGAGCGAAGCATCTGCAGGGTAGCCATACTAGCTTCCTTCTTATTTTTTTTCAGTGGTGTCACAACTAAAAAGCTGACCATTTTTATACTGCGTTTTTATCAGAGTAATCTTCATCTCCTCTTTTTCTTTTCTCGCGGTTACGCCAGACTCTAATGGATTAAAACGACCGTTGCACTTTTCCTTTCTTTTTGCCGATTACCGCTAACGCAATGCAACTGCGATGCCCCGACAAACTACTAGCTTGCCCAGAATATGTTAAAAACTTAATGCATTCGTAATGACCGTTTTTGTTGTAAGCAATTTCTGGGAAGTTACCCATGCACTTTGCGAATCAGTTCACCACTTTATTTATTGTAGTTAGTTTGATCAACAATCAACAATAATAAAAATATAATTTACATAATAATAGATAACTGAATCTGACTGATCTAAACAAAAATACAAAAAAAACTGAGTAATGAATATCTGAACCAGATTGACATTGGTTTAGCCTCTACATAGTCTATTTTATTGTTAGAACGCCAGAAATGTCATCGATCAATATAATATGTCTGCATAATACAGAGCCTATATTTGGGCGCTCGTCTATTCTGAGAAGAGAAGTGTGTCGCGACTGGCGAGGGGTCGATACCTTTCCTGACGGCGGTGGCCAGCGGCGTAAACCCGTTCGCCGAGTTTATGATGCCGATCAGCTCCGGCCGCTCGTCCAGCATTCCCTGCACCTGAGATTTTGCATAATACTACTTATAAGTATGTGTTTAGATGATCTAACGGGGTTTGCCACAATTTGAATATAAATAAACCTGGTTTTAGGTGGTATTCTATTGGGAATTAATTTAGTCCATATTAGGTAATTAAGCTTTTTAATTTACCTTTGATTGTAGCGACTTTATAGTCTTTACTCTTTTCTATGCAGTTCTTTCATAAGCTAGTATAGACCATTTAAATTTAAATTTATCGGAGCTGTAAGTTAGCCATATTATCTAAGCAGTTAGCTTTAAAGCCATCAGTACTATAGGATGTGGGTATACCTGTTTCATGTATCCGCAGCGCACGGCCATGCAGAAGCAGACGACGGAGGTGCCGTCCGTGTCGGTGCTCGCCCACGCCACCTCCGACCACCGCGACTCCAGCCACTTGTGCTGTGCAGCCTTCAGTGGCATTTCGCTGTAAAACTATTTATGTAGAGGAGCTCCAGAAGTAAATTGTGTGGTTTTGGAGGAATACTAAAAATACCTAGTTACTTTGGTGTCCTGTTGCGGTGTGTCTTCAGTATCTTTTTCAATCACTTCCTCATTGTTTTCATCAGTTATGACCACCGTAATATCTCCGCCGCCGAGACTGTCTTTTTTCCTGCTTTCCACGCTCTTCTCTTCACAGCTTTCATCTGTTCCTTGTTTGGTGGCTGCTTTGACAGTGTCGTACGCGGTTTGTTCGTCTCCATAGTATTGTATCGCTCGCTCGGCGAGTGTGGAGACGGCGGTCGCTTTCACGATCACTCTGAGTCGGAACTTGTGAGGGTGCCTTGGTGCCAGATTGTCAATTTCTTTAGTAGTCTTCCCACCTCTGACAAAAGCAAAAGTATGTACATTAAATACGTATAGAAATAGTTATTTAGAAGGTAACATTTAATAAACTTTAAGTATTTAAAGAGGATTAAGTATTTCGCATTATAACAACTTAGAAATTAACGTACCGATAGACAACAAACCATGGCGGTATCTTGTCGTTCTTCTCGAGGCGGTAGAGTAGCTGGTCGGCGATGAACTGGAAGGGCTCCGCCTGGCGCCAGTCCAGCGTCACCGAGCGCTTGCTGCGCGCCAGCACCTCGGGCGCCGCCGGGGACCAGCGCACGAACTGGGACACCAGGAACGACTGGAGGTCCGTCGTAGAGCACATCACTCTATAATATGGAAGAAGTCCATTCAGATTTACACTACTACTATTCAGTAGTACACTAATTCCACTAAACTTTACGTAGATCTAAGTAACTAACATAATCGACCGGCATTTTAAACTGACAGTCTACTTACATTTTATGCGCCAACCACCAAACAAACTTTCACAGTCCCCAGCAATATCTCTACCCTCACATTTTCCCGAACAAATCTCATACAGTGTTCAGTGAGCACGTGTAATGTGTTTCGTGTACACAAATAACAGGAGGTATCAATAAGGAGCACTCGCGCCGGTGCCGCGGTGCTACCCGCGGCTGCTCGCAAGTTTGATCGATGCGCCGCTCGCCTTCCACTCGCATGCTACTAACTACTAACTTGCGTTTAACCTGATTTACTAGAGTTGGAAAGATTTACTGGAAAACTAGTTTTAGCTTCCATACAGATAAATTCTAGACATTATACCTATATATTTTGCTGCTAACTTACACGGAACTGTAGTGATTCCTTACAAAGAAATGTGGTGATTCCTTAGATAATAAAACTATGTTTGACTACATAGCATGTGAGTTTTCTTACGTATTTAACAAGAGTCGTTTACGTTTCTTTATTTCTGACACCAAATATTTAAAGTACTTAGAACTAATAATACCCTTTGCTTCTAATTATTGTGACTCAACTAAGCTTTAAATGAAAATATCTCCTGAATATACAGATAATTATATACTTCTTTGAGAATAGGCTATACATGTTACAAACATCAATCACTATTGTGAGCCTAACCTAAGTCCTCTAGGTATATTGGAGTGTTCGATGTTGGAGGTATTAAAAGCGTCGCACTGTCATGTGTTTCGTTTTGATGGCTTCTCGCAGGTGTGATCGATGGCCTCGTGTTTGCTGCGTTTTAGTACGAGATGCAAGTTTGTTTAGCACCTACAATCTACATGGATCTTTCATAAAGTTAACTGCATAGACAGGGAGGAAAAGATATAATAGAATTACACTAAGCTGGGTTCAATCGCTCAACTAAAGCGATATACCTAAAATTGTGTCTAGGTACTTTCATTGAATTTTTCCAAATTGCTCAGCGATTTAGTGTGATTTATTTCTATTAGCAGTGCATTAAAGTGTATGACCAGCGCAGTGCTCGGCACTCTCGTCACGTTCGCTCTCCGCCGGATCCAGATGATGTTTTCTCAATTTTATCGTCGCCATGTTTAATGCGCGCGCGGGGCGCATGCGCGATAGACTCATTTCCGGTGACACTTCCTGAGAAAAGTTCCGAGCGACATTAAAGTGCAGCGCCCATATATTATCATGATAATAACTAGGTGTTACAATTTATAGATGTCATTTAACTAGCGAGTAAGACTGGAGAGTGAAGTCATATGAACTGGGGCCCAAGTCTACTATTTACACTCGGTTCTATGTCTTCATAGTGTCGTGCCAGCAGATCCATTTTAGGAAAATTGGTATTCTACTAAATGTCAAAACGTTAAAATTGGCCATTGGTCGATTCGGTTCAATGTTCAAAGACTATGACCAATCGTCAAATCGTATGACCAATCGTCCCAATGGCCAATTTTAACGTTTTGACATTTAGTAGAATACCAATTTTCCTAAAATGGATCTGCTGGCACGACACTATGAAGACATTGAACCGAGTGTAAATAGCAGACTTGGGCCCCGGATAGGTAGTAGTGTAGAGAGACGTGTAGGCAGGAGCTCGATGCGAGATGCCGAGGATAGAACTAAGTGGCGTGCAATTGGAGAGGCCTATGTCCACTGTGGACTGCTATTGGCTGGCGATGATGAGCTAGTAGTAGTTTTAAAACTGACTCATCGGTGAAAAGAATTAGCAAGAACACCTGTGTGAGTTCGGCTAATGTAACAAAAAGTAAATTCCCTACCTAACAGATTTTAATTCAAACGAAAATTCATTCATCATTATTACTTGTCAGGACACTATTATCTTATCTTATGCATTTATTGCAGATTATGTGCCTCCCTTCACAAGGACTTACGTGCCTCATTATAATATTAAAAATGATCATTCATAGCAATAAAATTTTATACTAAATCCCATTGTAGAGGCACTCTATAAACCTCATTAACAACAATAATACTCTCCGCGTTAACTCTCGATAACAAAACACTTATTTGTTTCCACTCGCTCTGTTTAATAATAAAATAAGAATGGCTAGTGTAAGGATCTGTCCCGCAATCTCCCGCGCACGGCATCGCAGATAATATAGGTTTTAATTAAGACCTCCTTGTGCGCTATTGTACGGCTGCTTAGAAAAACAAAAGCGGACTAGTTCATTTGTTTTGCAGAGTTTACCCGTAACCTGGAACGATGAGGTAGTTTTCCTCTTAGCTATAGGAAAAGCGGAGAGGGGAGAACGAAATAATATTGCCGCGATTATATCGTAGTGATAATAAACTGTATTTGAAAGTTGTAACAGTTTACTCATGCACGTACGCACTATTTAAAAGAAAATATGACGTACGACGGTTTGTACTAAAATAAATCATTGATAGCGCCATCTAGTGACGTTGCGCCAATGCCTAAAGTATTTTGTTAGGTTTTCCGGTTTAACGTGAATTTAGTAGTTTAAAAATATATTTATCACAGTTAATAGCCGAAGTGTAACATGATCAATCAACACATAGATATGTTTATATCGCATTAAGGATTTTAAATATTAGTTTATCTTATACAAATGTATAGCTAAAAGTCTTCGGAATATTGTGACATCAGTTAAGTTATTTCTAATTCGTTCTTTCAAAGATAACCGACTTAAGCAGCCGGTTTTACTCTTTATGAGTTACTTTTTACTGATATCAGATATTGCCAAGATTTTGAGAATTTTCAAAACGCAAGTCAGATTTTCGAGAAGTGCTACTGCAAGCATATGTTAGCTACATCAAGCACAGGCGAGCGCTGCATGTCTCTAGGAATATTAAAGGAACATAAGAGTACATTATGTAGGTAAGTACTTTATGCCGGCACAATCCCCAGATTGATCACTCAGTTATGAATGTTATTACGATGCAGGGGCAATCCCCGGTCTGTTGCATTCTCTGGAGCCGCTCTCATTTGAGTGCCGAAAGCGAAGTGTTGTGGACGAAGATAAATGTGCAGACTTTTACCTCCCCCCCTCGCCATACTACCCCCCTCCCCCTCACCCCGCGGCCTTACGTAACATTGGTCCGGAATCCGAGAATTGTTTACGGATAGAATTTTATGCTGAAACGGAATATTAACTCGATAAACAGTCGGAGGAAAGTTTTGAATGACGCGAATACCTGAGGACCGTAGTTTTAGTTCAGAAATATAGTTGTTCGTGTTGTATTCTGTGTAGCAAATTATATTCCGGGATTGCTTGGATTATCGAGACATATGATTACCAAAACAGGCGCTTATTTTAACCGACGCTTAACACAACCAACACATGCCGAGACCGACAATGCCGAGACCGACGCTTACCATGACCGACGCCTATTGACACCGACGCCTATTAAAACCGACGCCTATTAAGACCGACGCTTATAGAGACCGAGGCTTACCAAGACCGACGCTTACCGACACTGACACTTATCAAGAACGACGCTTATTGAGACCGATGCCTATTGAGACCGACGTCTATTGAGACCGACGCTTACTAAGACCAACGCCTATTGAGACCGACGCTTACCTAGACCGGCGCCTATTGAAACCGACGCTTACCATGACCGACGTTTATTGAGACCGACGCTTACTAAGACCGACGCCTATTGAGACCGACGCATATTGAGACCCACGCCTATTGAGACCGACGCCTATTGAGACCGACGCCTATTGAGACCCACGCCTATTGAGACCGACGCCTTTCGAGATCCACGCCTATTGAGACCGACACCTATTAAGACCGACGCATACTGATACCGACGTCTATTGAGACCGACGCTTACTAAGACCGACGCATACTGAGACCAACACCTATCAAGACCGTCGCTTATTGAGACCAACACCTAGCGAGACCGACGCTTACTGAGACCGACGCCTAATGAGACCGACGCTTATTGAGACCTACGAGACTATTACTGAGGCTGAGTAATTTTAAGAAAGTACAACTTCCATAGGATCCTTCTAAAAGGCTTTTCTGGTGTCATTGCGGTTATTTGTTTAAACATCAACTGTCTCAAGTCTCTTTACTGGATAATTCAATCACAATGTATGCTCTATAATGTATGTTACATAGTGGGTAACTACCATGTAACGTAAATTATGAGTAATAGTTAACAAGAAACACTGGGAGTACGTCATGCGAGTGCTCCACTATACAACAAACAGGCGCAGTAGGTCAGTTCCTATTGACAAAACTGACAGGATTGGTGTTGAACTTCTATCGTTTAACTTTGTAGCGGTGTAGTGCTCACCGATTGTGATTAGATAGTGTTGATGTGATCCTGCGGATAATCATATTTACTTATTAGCTTACTTTTATTTCATTTGTGGTTTTTAAATGATTTCAGTATTTTTACACATGCTTTTTTTTAATTCAAATCAACAAAATAGTAATGTAATTATTAACGAAAACTCTGCTTAACTTACAATGCAACATCTGATGATGATGCCATTAACTATTAGTTATTTTAGTATTCTACTAGAGGATACTTAATGGAAAATGATTATTTCCATTAGAGCAAATCATGTTGTCTTATTTTTAAGTGTTTATATTTCCAATGAAAAAAGAGAGACATGTTAAATACATATATTACGTTTACGAATCATTACGGGAAGTAATTTCGTTGAGAATTTAGTTGTATAATAGTGAGCCTCTGTATAAACAGCGACTGCTAACAGCTGACAAAGCAAGTCAATTTCTTGAGTAAATATTATTTAAATACTAAGCTAGTAACCTCTTACGTCTTAATTGAATATATTTCTAGTGTCAAAATATTTATAAGATATCCTTTCTCTCATCTATTATGTTATGCCCTTTTCGGTATAGTATCAATAAAAATAATCAAGCTATTGTTTTTATAATATGAACGCAATAGAACACTTAACAAAGTATCGTCTCATAGTAATGAAAGCGACCATAGCCTTGCAATCCAATTTTTCTTTTTTAAGAAACAAGAAAACTCCCTCGCTTTGAAAACAGATATGAAGCAATGTTACCTAGAGATCTAAACAATTTACTTTGAGCTATTCTTAATAAACTGTTTTTTACATGTAACTGTATCGATATCCATGTATAAGTACCATGTACAGAGATGAGAGATATCATCTCTGATAAAACTACCCTTCTACTAAAACTTGTGCTGTATTGCTGTGTTAGCTGCTTAAAGCGCTGTCAGCTGAGCGCTATCGCCGCGGCCGCGACACCGCGCTAATTGATCGTCAACCAAAACATTGACCTTGGACAACACGAACAGAAATGTCCCTCTAATTGAAACATTCATCTCCGTCTCACTTAAATAAGATATTACTTCTATTGTTGAGGTAGTAACTAATTAATTTAGCTCATCTCAAATGGGCTACAATGAGTTCTACAATTAAAAGAAATTCGTAATGTGAATGAATTTGTGTTATATTTTTATTAGTGACCTAACTCATTGAATAAATCAACACAGCCATAGGTAAATGGAAATAAACAAACACATAACAGCCTACGAATGTTTTATAACACAGATAATGCGAGTCCTGGCGTTATCTCACGTCCGCTGCGCTCTCCGGGAAATGCCCGCGGTCGCAGTAGCTGTCGCTGGGATACACATTACAATAACCTGTACCGCGCCACCTCCTTGCTGGGTCGAGCAGACTTGGGTAGCTGGCACGTTGCAATAATTTCCTTTGCCACGAAAAAAATACGTCATAAAAAGTAACATTGGTTTGGAATGATTGGTGTAAACGAAACGTAACGCGGCGATGGCGATGGCGGGGCTATCGATCGACGCGGGCAGTCGGCGCCGGGCCTTCGCGCGGGTCGCACGTCTGTGTCGCGCACTACCGCACAACTAACCTCACTGGCCGCTCGCTGTCGACACCGACCACAACCTTCACGACTATCGGTAAGCATACACTTTGTTCTCTACTTTTAAGAAGTATTGTCGTAGTGTTAGCCGTGAAACAATCGAACTGTATCGTGAGTGAGTACGTATTATAATGCTGCACAAACAAATATTAGCTTCCGTCATGTCGCGGGTAATCTGTCGCTTGTTCCATCGCTCGCTCCGTATTATTGTGTGTATTGACCGCTGGTCCTAAGTGTGTACTAATTACATTAGGCATGAAAGGAACACTGACTCATGCGTAATGTTGTTCTATACATAAATAATAGTCGGAGGGGATTCGCGCGCCACTTTGTGTTGAATGCGATGCGGCTCTAATGAGCTGGAATAACAACGTTTATTTTTGTATGTTATAGTATATTTACGCGGATTCAGTGTGAACCTCGCTTGGACAGGTGTTGTTGCGTAATAATCTGTGTTTACTGATCGCGATAACTATCATAACATGCCAATATCTTATCGTACGTGCATCTATTATCTCTATATCCGAGTATTGATTTGCAAAACTAAACGTAAAATAAGACGAAACCAAATATCCAGGTCATCTTTTTATGACTGTCAAATTGATAACTAATTAGCTTCTTATCAGTTTTACATTACGACTTCTTTACAACTATATTGAATGAGCTCCTTTATGAAAACCATTAGCAATCAATTAACAGAGCTCACATTCAGATAAATATGTACGTAATGCTGTAGGTACGTATAGCTACACGGGTCTGTCCGTGCGGAATGGTTCCAGTCGGATTGCTTGGTTTCGGCACAAAGCAATCGTCCTAATCGCTGGCCATAACATATTTCGCTCGGGCCCCGCGCCGGGCTGTGTGTGGCCCCGCAAAGCCTCGCCGGGCCCCGCTTGACCCACAGATGGGAGCCCCGGGATTGCCGACCACCGTATTTTAAGTAAACTACAAACCCTAGCAATTAAAAAGCGCGTTTCAGCGGAAAATGTAGCGTAAGATGGTAATCGTTATGAGAGAGGCGCTAGGTAGAGGAATAGGAGTCAAGGGGAGACAGAGGTTCTTTTATCTCTTTCAATTATGTCATACATGTTATGCAACAAAGAACTAATATTCTCTCCCATCTAATATGGACTACTTGGTATAAAAGTTCTTTGTCTGTTAACCTAATATGCACAGTGGTACGTCTTGAGTTTGAGACTGACGGTCGCGCGTTTGATTCCCGTCTTGTCTCAGACTTTTCTTTGAGCTCTCGGAATAGTTCTATTAATAGCTTTTAAATTACTGAGCAATTTTGTGTTTACATAATATTGTTTCTTTTTAAAAGATTCAGTTGTCTTGATGTGGAGTTAGTTGAATAAGCAATAGCATATACTTTCCATTTCAGTTCTTACTATATGTAGGACAGGTATATAATAAATTAAATGTACTAGGTTGGCAGGCATACATATTGATAAGTCCTGGGAAGTGTAGCAGTACGACAGGTGTCAGCTGGCTGCTCAGGTGGGAGCCCACCACATGCATGACACACGCCTCTGGAGTCAATGTACTCTCATACTTCAAAGAAGGAATAGTTGTCACCGACAAAGAGTGGTATAAGTTTAACGCGTCGGTCTTTTTGTCCGTGTGTCTCTATGTGGCATCAAAGCTCCGAAAGAAATGAGCCGATTTCGATGCGTTGTAATTTATGAACATCTCACTTGAAATTATCGGGAGGGCTCTTAATTTTTTTTATAATTATCACAATGTTTTCGTGGCCGTATTGGTACACGTATACATTATAGTACAGAAATCGACTCTACTGAGTTAGATAATGTAGTACCTTGGACGTTACTGTGTTGTATTGTCACTACAGTCAAGAAAAACAGCTGACGAATGCTTGTTATACGTTATGGGACGGTTTTTGGATTCGAATTTAAACTTTCAAGTATAAATGAGAGGTAGCGAAAATTGTCTTAGCATTGATTTATTCATCTCATTTTGAGATTTTATTTACTCCGTTGTTGACAACAACGAACTTTACCTATTATAAATTTTAGCTCTCTTTTTAAATGCTTTAAAGGTCGAAAAATTACCTGATTCATTAACTAGAAGACTGTGATTTTCATTTTTTTTTATATTTGTCGGAGGATTTAACACAACTGATACATGGTTTTAGAGTTATATCATAAAGGTATACTTGCAGCTTTATAGGCGGTCGGTATACCGGAGGCTCTAGTACCGGGGGGGGCATGCGGGCAAATCTCCGGCTACCTGCATGCGTGTATGTATACTACATACATAGGTATATAGTCGTAAGTTGTAACTCGTAGTCAAAGTAAATTTTCATTGCAATTAAAACTTGAATTTTTATTTACTTTTTCATGTTTCAATTAAAAGAGATATATAATAAGTCAAATTTAAAAAACGAATGTGCCAAAAAAATTAGCATATTTTAAGTAATTTTTATGTTGTGCGTTAACGAATACTAAATATGCACATATTTATGCGTAATTTATGCAGCATCCGTTAGAATCACAGTTTTGTGATTGTGGTAACTCTACAATCTACATTGATATTATACTAGAAGTATTTAGTCAACTTTTGTTCTATCTATCTACTAGCTATCTACATAGTTAGACTGGCTCATGTTCAGCCCCTGCCAGTCTCCAGCTATTAGTCTCGCTCAGACGCTCAAATGAAAGGCTTCCACTCGAACCTTTGCAATTACTAAGCGATATGAATTATAATAATTAAACCTCATCCTGTCAATCTGAAATGTACCTTATGCTCTGCCAAATAGGTTACAGTTCAGGGTGTGAGGAGCGTGTTAATTAAGCCCGCTGGCCTAGGAGGGCTGCCCAGCCGCTGACGCTTCAAGTAACTAGTGACGTCACGGACGATGAGCGATAAATTGAAGGCTTTCAACCATTGTCTTAATGTATAGGATGCCAGCTGTGCGAGTCCTGGGGTTAACTCTCAATTACAATAAAAAGACATTTAGATTATTTGCATGAAAAATCTAGTCTAGTTGGATCCAATTTACTTTTGGCAAGTGAAAACATAGGACTAGTATCCATTAAGCCTTTCAGACTGCATGGCGTGCCAAAAAATATGGATACACACATGCAATTGAAAACATAACCCTCCTTGGCTTGAGTTGTGCTGACTGCTGATGATATATTGTTACATAGTTTACTTTTAACCTCCATGTAGTATAATAGTCTCCATCATCATCTATGTGACTTCCATCCAAGTTTATCATGAGGGACACCTCGTACTTACCTCAGCGCGGTGATAACCGTGAGGGATGCCTCACTGTCCGACCCTCGCGGCCTCCGTATCTCCGGAGTGACGGATCTCGTCCCATTCAGGCCGCACAGTATCGGCTAGTGAGGGATGTCGCGCCATTGTGACCGGATCCTAATGTAACGTAGATCATTTTCTTTATGGGAGTACTTAGTAAGACTTTTCAAAATCAGTTGATGATAACATCATTGACTATCATTTTAGACAGTCTTTAGATAAATTAACAGTCATGTCAAAAGTGATTGAGTTTGTAGTCACTTATAAATCGAATCCAATTACGACTTAAGATTTAAAACTTATTTACAGATGAATTCGCTATGTAAAGAGCTTATCTACATAAATATCAAATTATGTAAAAAGCTAAGTTATTCGTCGAAACCTTTGAAAGCAGTGAGATGATATAACAGTAGGTACTCCGCGCCGATCCTGCCGCGATATCTAATCGATGGCTCATCAATCACAACTCGACCTCGACCACTAACTCTGAACTTAGCGCTCATTTCAGCATAAACCCAATGTTTCCCTGAAGTATCCGTCTGAAAGATTATCATTTTCGATTGAAATCTTAGCACTTACATTTTCCTTTTTTTAAATTACAGTTTTCGCGATCGTATTCCTAATTTGACATGTACATCATACTTATGTTGGTATGGTAATTATCTTTCTAATTGTTTGTTGTATTTTTTGTATTTTGAATACCTAATAATATACCATGTTAAATGTGATTTTAAATTAAAACTGATTTTTAACTTTAATTATATTTGACATTAGCGTAGAGAGCATTTATTTAAACCCGATCTTCTCTACTTTCCGTGAGTGTGCGAGTTTGACTTAGTGAGATACTGCAGGTGTATTGTCTCCATTGCCGAATCTGTTCTTAAGAATTAAAGGCTTAAGGAATTAAGCCGTCAATGCAGGCGTCTCCCGCGATCTCTTTGTGTCGGAGGAGAGCTTTAAACAGAGCGAACAGTTTGTAATTGAGTTTATTGTGGAAGAGCTTACCTACCAAAAGTAACTGTTTGTCTTCAGACTAAGTATAAATAGAACGGTGACTGCGAATAGATATTTTATTTATTTGTCACAAGACTTTATCAAAGAGATTCGGATATCAATCGCATTTATTTTGTAAATACTTATTCCAATAACATACAAAAATAATAAATGATCATGCTCCATAATTTCAACATGATTCCGGTAAATATTTTATGGACCTATTAATGTGTGTCGGAATTACTGTCATTACGCATAAAACTGTATCTGCAATTAAATATTACGTCATATATTTTGGATACTTCATTCATTAAGCTTTGAAACAGTTACGTCACAGTTCTACAAACATATCTATATTGTATCTTATCTAATGTTATTGCAATCTTTTTGCGAAGTTCCGTCTATCGCCTTGCTACAGTCTCTACCAATACTTGTGGATGTCAAAGGAAAGGTTTAAGAGAAGCATGCCCTGTTTGTATAGACTCGCACTCGCAGATCTATCTCGTAAATCTCTTTAGATGCGACTTATACAATTCATTTATCTTCAACATACAATTTACTGCCACAAATATACTTTGCAACTTTTACTTTAAAAATTCAAAATGATTTGTGAAGCTAAGTTTGAGGTTGAACATTTTAATAAATAGCATCGTCTGTAATATAGAGCATCGTCAGATTTACTGAAATGTGGATTAGAACATTGCACATTTCCACCCCACAACCACGACTACACCATTCCATTTGCCACAACACTGTCTCTGCACTACACCGCTTATCAAGACACCGCACTACATGCATGTAAACTGATTTTACTCTGTCTTTCTTACCGGGAAAGTTTTGCCAGACTATCATCGCGCTAGCGAAGTCAGAGGGCATACTGCTTACTGGTTTTAACTAACAGGATGGTTCTTTTGTCTTAATGGGGACCAGGTTAGGCAGAGAAATCTACTATGAGCCTGGAAAAAGGAACTTCTTTTTAACGACTCTCGCTCTGTATTCATTCCTGTTTCATATGCTTAACGAACACCCTGACTTGGAATACGTATTTGAGGAACACACAAATGTTAATAAATTGCTTCCATCTTGGTACATACCTCACCTTTCCCTTTCCACCGTGACAGGAGCTCACAAGTCTCGGCACTTGTCTCGTTGTCACTCACGTCTCGCTAATGAAGTTCGTTAATTAGACGTCTGAACTTCACTTATTTTATCTTGATTCATTAGCGACTTGGAGACGTTTGTAACTGACGCCGCGTCGGTGGAAGCGAACCAAATCAAATGTTTGGTGGAGATGTCTTGTCGTGTAATTATCAGATGGATCGAACCTATGTTAATATTTGTTTCTGTGGGTTTCATTACTAAGGAACTTGTCTGTTTCCTTTTTATTTGTCTTATAAACTTGTCGTTTGTCGAATGTGTGCTTACATGACATACGTGGGTGAGTTGAACTTGTTTGGTATTTATATTTTGACTTTTTGTACATAAGTGTTTAATGTTTATCTACCTTTTGTTTTCCACACACCTAAGTATATGCAAAAACATGCTAAGTTTTCGTTATCTATGAAAAGATAAGATGTTTCTGCATACTAATCATAAAACTATGTTACGCTCTCTGTTTAAAGAGTGACTTCAAAACAAAATTGAGTTTTAATGAAAGAAAATCCCTTATAAATAATTAACTATTTTCAACTCTTGATCATAACCACGTCAAGTATCAACTTCATATTCAAATTTTAAATTAATGCCATCTGTTGGCGGCGGACGAAGTTATAATGACACGACAGCAATAGATGTCGCTACCGTCGCCGTATAAAATGCGGGTATAATGAATGCAAGAGTGAATTAAAACAAAGTTAGTGGTCGCATTACCGTCGTCTGGGGTCGCAGACTGCTCTTGACTCGTATTCTGTGAAGCACCTCCTTGGAAGGTACTCAGCGCTGTTATGATTGCTTGTCCTCTTATATTGTTATTTAGTTCTACTTTGAAATGATGTTGGTGAGAGTATCATTTTACTTATGAAGTTTGTTTTATTAAAAAGTTTTAGAGAATATTATTTTGTTAGAAATTAGCTGCAAGTGGTAAATTTTAAAGAAATTATAAATCATACTTACCTGCCGACAAAGGTATGCTTAAGGTCTCTTTAAATCTCTGGTATTAAAACGTTAACGTAAAAAACATACACACATTGCAAAATCAAAACAAATACTGAAAGGCAACTATCACACCAGTACTGAAAGGACTTTAACAGGTAGTTTAGTTTAGACATCTCTTTCTCTGTGCATGATAAACACATCATACTATTTTATTTTGTTTATTTACTTGCATTAGCTACGTTATTACGTCAGTACACACGCGGTACGTGACAGCGTGGCGCGGTGTTCGTGCGCGGCGACCGCGGCGCGGGGTTATTGTGACGAGTGACGATACACAGCTGTTACCGCGAGTAACGATAAATAATAATATTATGTACTTTAATCCCATGAAAACACTCTAATTGTAGAGCTAATACAGTAACTTTAAAACCTAATCGGCTTAAAAAGAGTACATAAAACATACCCCTGCTACTGACAGAATATGAGTGAGTTTTGATTCCCACAAATGTGGTCAATGAATAACTTGTAGAGTCCATACATAACTTGCTTTGGGACAATACTAATGAATTGAAGTCTAAATAAGCTGTAATCTATGGTGAGCCTTGAGCCTTACCTGCAATAACTACACTCGGTAGTACTCGGTACCTACTGAAATATCTTGCCTCTTCCTACATGTTCGTACCAAACACTGACGTATCAATACAAACAGTAAAGTGCTTTCCTCTCCAGAAACTCCAGCCTCTCTCACTCCATTCCTCGACAGAACAGTGCGAGAGTTCGCGGAAATGAAACGTTTCATAATAACTTAAACACACATCCCTTAGTCAGCAAACAAACGTACAGACACACATCAGTAGGTACAGTCGGGCACACACAGGGTACCGTCGGGCTCATACAGGGTAAGATTATAGACATTATAGAAGACACACATAGATCGCACAGGGTACAGTCAAGCACATACCAAATACATCAGGGAAGACACACGTACAAACACACGCGAGGTACAGTCAGTCACACTCCGGGTAGGTACAATGGAAACACACAGGGGTACAGTCGGCACACTCTGGGTACATTCGGACAGACACATAGGTACACAGGGGTACGGTACAATTGGGTCCAGAAGAGTTTACCATGCATTAAAAGTGAGGCGACCTAGTGAGTGTGTTAGCGGATATTAGAGAAAGCAAATGTAAAAAGTAATGAGCTTAATGTTGATCGTAGTGCCGGGGCACATGGTTAAACTTAGGAACGTACTTAGAATAATTATGAAGAATATAAACATAGTCGATAGTTTTTGAACTTACTATTTGGAGAGTTTTCCCACCCTTTACGAGAGCTAATTGGCGCGGTCCAAAATAGAAGTAGCAAGTTAAAAACAAAACAAAAACATTTATTATTATTGACGAAAAGCCTCTACAAATTGGGTCCCTTATAGACGAAGGCCGCGTGGAAGACCCAGGCGGTGATGGAGGGATGAACTAGACGCATACGAATAGGAGTTGCAACAAACAGCTAACAATAGAGATCTGTGGAAGGAAGAAAAGGAGACCTTTGCCCTGCAATGGGACAGTTCAGGCTTTAAATAAATTATTGACGAAATTATTTGAGGAAATTATACCGCCACGCATACAATATAATTCTAACTGGTATAATAGTCCAGTCAACAAAGTGATTGTAGAGTGCGTGAGCAAGGCCCTAACTTTTTGACTTTCATATCTTAACAACCGTTTGAGCTAGCTTCATGAAATTTGGGCTTCTAAATGTCCTTATGGATATAATTAAACACACTTAATTATATGTGTTTACGTTAAAGAGGTTTTGAGTTATAGAAGGATCAAAAGTGGCACCAAGTGGTTCGTGTAATGATACACTTGGCGATGGGTAGCCAGTTCCTTTACTTGAACTTGGCTTGACTCGCTGCCGCG
The DNA here is from genome assembly GCA_905146925.1 of Autographa gamma. NCBI lineage: Eukaryota > Metazoa > Arthropoda > Insecta > Lepidoptera > Noctuidae > Autographa > Autographa gamma. The sequence goes on from LR989871.1 coordinate 197,242, forward strand.
TGTCTAGATTCCCAAATAACGTGAAGGAAGTAGTATACAACAGGTAGTATTCAATCGAAGTATTTTTTTTCAATTTTCACTCTTCCGGAAGGTGTAGTTCGAAAATAGGTAGGAATTTGAAAAAGTGTTTAAGATAAAAGCTGTACATAATTTTATAAGCTTTCATTGCGTAGAAGACTTCTTATCTCCATGACGCACCGTTTAAAAGATATTAGTGAAAAACTGAAAAATGGGAACTTTAAACCCCTCCCCCCACTCCGCCTCACCCCCTAGACGTCAGGACTTTTAGTATGTTAATTGTCTAAGCACCCTGAACAATATTCTGAAGAAATTGCTTAGGGCCTTGCTCACGCACTCTACAACGCCTTATGGGTGATTTATTGACTGAACTATAACGATTTAATTCATCTCATTGTTAATTCAATCTCTTAAGTTTATCTAGAACAGAGTTGGACAAGCACTTCATAAAATAGCGGAGTTAATTATAAGACAACAGCAGTGCGAAACACTCACAATTCCACCAGTGGGTACCTACCGATACCGAGTTACCATCCAAACAGTTCCGCTTCTATATCAACAAACTTTAGCATTAAGATTCGTGATCATCGCAATGTTTTCGTGGAAACAATTGTCTGACTACAATGGATTCGCGAGCAGTTCACTCAGCCATGTTGTAGCAATACTGGTGTTAGGCACCGTCCACACACCATTCTACAGACTTCTGTAAAGTTCGTGCGACAGACAGATCTCAGTCAATGTGTTATGATATATGGAGGCTTTCATTTACGGGGCCATATGATTAAAATTAATTGAACTTACAACATTTCGAACACCCAAGCTACCGGCTATTAAGCGTTGTTAGTACTAACAAAAAGACCGTGAAAACGTTTTGTGAAACTGTTCGCGTGGGAATCTCTACTTACAACTTCTCTTCGGAATTCTTCAGGTCTAGTGTAGACCCACCTTTACTGGGAACAGACACACGAAAGCTAGATAAGGCTGCATTTCTACCATTTAGATAAGAACAGTTCATTCTATGCGCGCTTCAATACGATAACAGTGCTGTCTAATCTAAAAGAACAATGTTCTCTTTCCTTTCCTCAAAATATTTGCAGTGGGAAATGGAAAATATTATATTTATTTTTCATGAATTTAAGAACTGTTCATTTCTTTTCGCTATTTCCTTTGTATATAGTTCATGAATAACTAGTGAAATAATATTTTTTTTGCACATTACTTACACACTAGAAAATGTTTTATGTCATTATTTTATGTATTTTTTTTAAGTATCATATAAAGTTGTATAACAAGCTGTAGCTGTTTACTCGTTTCCAATTAACCCATAAACATGGCATATCTTTGCGGAAGGCGGGAGGAAGGCAGAGACATTATCCGTCGTGTCGGTCGCGTCGCCCGCGGCCGTCGTGCGACAGCGAGGCAGATCTTATTTTACAAATAATCATAGATTCATGTTTATGTTGTACCGAAAGAAAATTGTGCCTATATCGAAAATGTCGTTGACTCTGGGAGAGAAATTTTTGCAGATATAATTGGCTATTAAATTAACATACCAGGTTATAAAAAAAAATGTGTCTGTCACGAAATTAAAAATTAAGTGTAAAACGTATTTATTAACTCTGTTACATTTTTTCTTATATAAAAGTGAATCACATGGCATTTTCATTTATTTTCTCAAGTCATACCGCTAGCATGAATTTAACCATCTATTAACCTCAAAAACTAGATCTACCATCTAACTCCAAATCGTATAATTCATGGCATCGTTTAGTACCGATTCCACAATATAAATGAGAGGCTTAGCCCGCGCTCAGCCTCCACTACGTAGCTACCAGGACATCAGTCCCGGGCGGAGCCTTTCTCCTCACGTAACGCCAGCTCTAAAGACGTGTATAACGCGATCGATTTCGGAAGTCCCGCGATATCTGATCGTTGCGACGAAAGCGATGGCCTTCCCATCTCCGCCGGGTGTGAGTAAACACGTGCCGAAGGTGCATTATAACACTGATTGATAGTGGGGACGCGATCGTCGAATGTTTACTGGAACACATTTTTAAAATAGACTCTACTAGCAGGCGCTTAGTAAGTTTCTAGAGTCAAAGTTGAAACTACGATGATACGCCCTGTAGAACAATAGATGTTTATAAAGTGTATTTTTGACATCAACTAGAGATTCATTAATGTCAGGTTAAATTGAAAACTTCTGTAAAGATCTCAAGGATTTAAAGTTATGAGTTTTTAATATTTATTAGTCGGCTTCATATTTAATCTTAAAAGGTCCTAAATTCATGGTTATTTGACGTCGCCTAATCGAGATTATTAAGGTCGCCAAACCTAATATCACTGTAATCTGAGCAGAGGGTATTTTTTATAAAATCTACGAAGGGCCTTGGGCAAGCGAATATCTTGTGACGTGATAATATTATCCTTATTAATTTTTACTATGATTAATGAGGGGATTACAATCTTAAATGATATTACTATACCGTCTCAAGTTATGTCATCGCTTTTGTTACGCAGGAATTTTACGATCAATGTAGGTAATAAAAATAACATATAATAATATAATATTGTGAAAAAATTTGTTACCCAATCTTCAAAGTCAAACGTTTGCGAAAACTCAGCGTTTTTCCACAACAAAGTCCGGATCTTTCCGCAGATTACACACAATCGAATTCGGCACGAAACAGGAATCGGGAATAAACGTTTATTCTATAAACATACTATACATATACATATACATACATATACACGCTTCTCGTACAACTCTCGCATACATTATATACGATACGACACACATTCGAAGGTTTATGAAAGCTTTCCTCGTTGACTGAAAAACAACTGTATTATGTAAAGTAAACAAATAACTCTTCTTCTGGTGCAGTTGGCTATTAACTCAACTGCGTAAACATATGTAAACTTTTAAAAATCTATACGAAGTGTCACTATCATAAATGAGAAAAATCAAAGAACACCTTTCTGGCTAAAATAAATCAAGCTATATATAGAGCGTTCTAAAGAAATATACATACTAATATAGATACTTAATAGCACATAAGAATCTACTGTTACTGGGCTAACTACATTTTATAAACGAGGAATAGGCGCTGATAGTCGAAATACAGGCAATGCCTAGTTCGACTCCAGAGGCTTAATTCATAAGACTAAAAGAAAACATGATAGAGCCTGTCAAAATTGTTAACTTAATTAAGTGTTTATAAATAAACTGATTTTTATTATTATTATTTATTATACATACGAATAACATAACTTCTTCTGAGATCAAGCAGCTGTATGTTCGGCAAAGCTGATTACTAGTGACTAGCTGACGGACTAAGCCGACGCCGGCATTACTGCAGCTAAAGTCATTACTCGCGGAGAGCAGGTGCGGGCTTAACTAACAGCTAATCCAATCCCAATGCAGCCTCTGTGAGGTGCACCCTGCACTGCACTCTGATGCCTTGCATATTGATGAAGACTTTATTATGAGCCACTGTTCTAAACGTGACATATTCTTGGGAACATAACTGAACATCAAATATTAAAAATACTCTTACAAACAAATCACTGGTGGGTGTCCGATTATAATCGGTTATAACAATAATAATATTACCTGAAAGTGTCATAAATAAATAAATAATAAATGCGGACAACATAACAAGCATTGCTCTGAACCCAAAGTAAGTTACCGCAAATACCCAGAGGCAATGTAGAAAAGTTAGTTAGACCGGGGATCGAACCCGGGACCTCAGAGCTACAAACATCTTGAAACCAGTGCGGGCGCCACTCGACCATGTAGGTCGTTATACTGGGCAAAAGCTTTTTTCTCGTAGGGAATGAGTTAATACTCGTAAGTCTGTACCGCCTTATGTAGTTCTAGATCAGTGACTACCGTTAATAACAACACTCATTTGTTCGACAAAAAGTAACAAAACATGTTGTTTTGTTATTTATAAACAAAACGATGTCTTAGGTCCTAACCTACTGTATACTTGTGCTTAATATTTGACAAAAGTCACCACAATAAACAATCTTGATTTACTATGGACAAACAAATAGCATCCGAACTTCGGATTAGTACATAACGTATGGTCCAGTGTATAATCTGTGTACCAGGCGCTCAGGACGGGCCGGTACTGGTTACCACACATCAGTGGGATGCTACACTGCATAAGTTCAAGTGAATACCCGCGTTCTAATTGTTTTAATGAATTGCTTCCTTTTGTGGTAGTTTCGCTCACCGATATTGGAGTTTGTGTTATTGTGGTGATGACGTCATTATCTAGGTGGCAGGTTTAATAAGGCATAATTAATATGAATCTAACAATCAATTGGTGCATAGTTTGTAGCGACGCTAACCGTCACCTGATTTTGAAAAATAATTTAATTCAAATAGTCCTTTGTTGGTTTCTAGTATGTAATGGGGTATTTTCAATATTATTTTTTACGACTCTTGAATTCTTCTCTTCATTTTTTTAGTACTATTTCCATACATATGGCTGGTATAAACACGAGAGGTCACCATCTGCAAGCCGGATCGCGACGTTGCACAGAATAGCCTCCTCCAGATATATTGTTATTACCGCTGTATGTCTTACACACGTCGCACGCTCGCGATTGCTTCTCAGATTCTTAGATACATGAAATATTTGTCTTATTTGGATGCTTTTATTACATTACCAGTCCTTTTGTTCAGTAAAAAAAGAGTTTAAGCAATTTTATTTAAATTCGTTAATGAGACTACTTTACTATAAGAAGTAAACTGATGTCAAATACTTAATAATCATAAACTAAAGTATGATAGTTTCCCTTCTAAAAAGATATAAACATGAATTAAATTTATTTCGCGATCTACATACAAAAGTATAAAACATGGGATCAACAAACAGCACGTTTCATAGAAATATAAATCCGTGCAGGCGGAGCCGCGGACACGTCTAGTGAATAATAAATACTGCCTGAAACAAACGAAAATACATAACACAAGCAACATGCTTATCCAAATGAAATAATAAGGAACGCGGGAACAATACCCGTGTTATGGAAACCAGATTATTTATGTTACCGCTATGGGAACCCATAAACTTAGCGTGGGGGACCAGGCGCCCAGAGCATGGGGGGGTTCCACCCGCGCCTACACAAAAAACCTTTTAGCCAATACATAAGCACACCCAAGTCTGCGCCAAAGTACATCGGATCCCTAGGTTTTTTGTGCGAAAGCTGCGCGGGCTGCCTGTAAACGCTATCGGTTTTGATGGCAAATCCCGAGCGGTGCCCTTCGACAAATGGATTGACTCGGAATTATAACCAAGTGTATAGTAATGGTATACTTACGTTAAGTTAGGTTCCAAATATACGTTTCCCTGAACTAAAATCAAGTTTGTTAGACTCCTGAATACCAATCACGTTGCATATAAATGTCAAAGTTGAAACGAGTTCGCAATATCGCGTGGAAACTGAACTAACTTCACCTATAGGGGCCGAAAAAAACCCACTTTATTGAAATACGAACTGAGTTTTTGATTTTTCAGAATTGATTTGAAAAAATCTTTATTCAATAAAGTAAAACGTATACACCCGTCAATTCTCTTTCTATTGACTCCACTTCACTCAGATGATGGTTAAATCCGCTTTGATTTGCGACGTAAGTGAAGTCAATCACACGTCACGTGTCATGGCGCGGCTCAGAATATTGGAGGCTCGTGGATTATTCATAGTAATGCGGTTCATAGCATGGTTGCCATGGTTACGCCCAAACCTGGAGACATTACAGTTCACTGCTTTGAGTGTTGATCCAACATTACATGGACCCATGCGTTTAGCGTAGACACGTACACTACATAGTATTGTTACTGGCTCATTTCATGAATGTTTAGATCATTTTGAGCTAACATACAATTTCAACTAGCATGAATAAAGCAAAACCCTCCCCGAGCAGTGAAACTAACGGAAAATGTAATTCAAATTCACATTTCATAAATTCCCTCACCCATTCTCTGACGCGAACTTTTATTCATTTCCCGTTCCATCGCTGTATCGAGGACAGTTATTTGATACAATTTGATAAGAGTACGGTATTCGGGGAGTAATGTATTGTGAAATACAAAATTTCTCGTTGCATGACAAGCATGATTTTTCAACTTATTTCTACATGTTGTAGAGGTCGGTATTCACTTGACCGAATGATACAGAACTTTGTATTAAATTCCGATGTATTAAAGTCCGGATTGTTAATTGAATAGTTTCATATTTTTAAATAGGCTTCCTATAAATATATTTTACATGCTTATAAAAATATGTATTAGATACAAGCTACGCTGTCACATACTTAAAACAAAAGGAATCTTTAGCTCGACTACTTCTCTCGCCTCGTACAAACTAGAACTTCGTAATAGATTTCTAAAACAATGCGTCTAGACATGTAACTAATTATCGAACTGTACTCGCCATTAATCAATGACTTTGTATTGTGTTAATACCAGTTCTCAGATACAGCCAAACTTTTTTAGATAGGTTCAAAAACAATAAGTAGTAAAGTATCCCTATATTTATCTTTAGAGTCTTATATCTATCTAGAGAGTCAGAATAAAAATAATATCTCACAATATTATTATGTGTTAAATTGGTACTTTTAGTAATATGTCCTCACTTTCAATTGTCAAACAGCTGATTATACCAATACACAAAAACAGTGCGTTTCCACCCCTAAGCACAGCGGAGAGAACCGAGGGAATGCGATCAGCTCCCATAAATGTGTACAACATATCAATTAATATCGCGCTCACTGCGGACCGAAGTGGAAACTGAATTTCCTTTTATGATTGATTTATTTCGGAATCTTGCGAAGGTTATAATCTTTGTCTTAGAACAAAATAAAGTCTCATACATCTTTCTTGCATCCTGATAGATTCGTAGGAATTGCAGTCGGTAAATAGGGTTGCTCTGAGGTATATATTTTAGCGTTCCTTCCAAGTTACGATGCTAACTTTATAAGTTATTGAAATGGCCCATATTCCTACATTATATGACTTAGATATTGACCAAGCTACCGTGATTGCCCCGCTCGCCGTGCGCTGGACGTGCGGAGGATTTGTCTTAGGGGCTACTCTGTAATTACACGGATCTCAGCCGCAGTACAAGATGCTGACAAGAAAATAAATGACTCCGTATTACGATCGCGTTCGATTTTAATTAAGAACATATTATTTCTTAATGCACAGAACGTGTATTGCTTGCCAATAAATACAATCTCCCGATGAAATTGTCCATTACAAGGATAAATAAAGCCAATACATTTCGCCTGTTTCCTATTCGCGAGTAACCAGGCGGGTTGAGCTCTCGGAGCGATGTAATGACGTGTGTGGAGGGGTCAAGTGGCTCTGGTCAGTGTGAGCCCAACGCGATCGAGTTTGTCAAGTGACCTTATTGCCGGCCGATTATTTATAGTGGCGGGAGATTATTAGTGTTCCATCTAAGTGCGTGGTCACAGCTGACCGCGACCCGGCCGTGTCTAGTCCAACGTAACCTACTTACCTACGGCTAAGGGTCTCGTATGTTACCCGATAGCGTAACCTAACAAAGGATTAGGCCGTCGATGTTGTAACAAAATATACACAAGATTCAGGATAACCTTATGTTTGGAAAAGCTGTTGTATACATACATACCTACGTTGCTGTTTTTGATTCATCTTTTACTTTCTTCTTTTCGCCTTTTGTTTTATTTTATTACTTATTTTGCTTTGTCTAATGACATGACATGTTTATTTATTTTATTTATTGCCTGCGAGTTAGTTTAACCTAAGAAAATCTTGTGATAAATACATAGTAGTCCACTGAAACATATTGGAGACAAAATATATCTTATTTCCTGAGCCCAGTATGCACAATCAGTCGGCTAGGTACCGAGCACCTTTACACAGCATCGTCAGATACATTTGCCGACGGAGCTACATTTGGCGATTCAGTCCGCTTGCCGCACATAAAGTACCAGGGCCACATAAATTGGAGGGACAGTATGCGACCCACGTTTTGCTAACGTGCAAATTGTCCCAACTCAAATCAGACGTTCCCATGCCTCTAATACACTGCGGTTCTGGTAGTTGGAATTGAGAACCGAGAATTTGTGGTATAGCTGCATAGGTGACTCAAAGCAAAACAGAACCAACCAACTGCGTTCAACAATATTAATAACAAAATCGATATCCTTTGATCTTAAATTGTGCAATAAACCCCAGAGACTAGAAATTGTTCCAGTGTACCAGGGGAAGCCGATAGTATAGCACAGTGAAAATTGTATCAAAGGCGATGCGCTGATACAATGGACAAGACCTTAGGTATTCATTTATGAGGAATATTCGCAAAGGCAATATGCGAACCGGTAACGACCCCAGCTTTGTACAACAATAATCTTGTATTAGTCATTCCTTGGCACAAATTCTTTGTTTCTTCATACAAGCAATGTAAGATGTTTTTGTGAATTTCTAAAGCAAATGAGCAGAAAATTTCATGGTGATTAGAGATGAAAGAGCGATGTAATAATGTATGAGCCGCTCTCATTAGGAGGCGAAATGTCGAGTTTTGAGTCACAGGCAGGATTTGTCTTTAGAATAAATAAATTGCAGTGTCTTATTATTTTTGAAAAATATTTGATTCCAATGCGATATCTCTGTTATTGTTCGGTATTTATATTATTTTCTGCTTGCCTCTTGGTTAGCTAGAAGGTAGGTAGGTAGGTAATGTATTGCAGTATGTTTTAGTAGAAACGTACCATTCTCACATTATGTCTCCTAAGTATTATTGCTGAACATATTATTCAATTCCTAGTAATAGTGTTGGTTTAATATTTAGTGAGTGCTCCACATTCATGACTTGTATAGGGCGATATCGTTTGATCTGAAAACAAAGCACCGTACCATTTCTGTATTGTATGGTCGGCGCTACTGCCGCAGCGGTGTCGATACATAACCGAGCGACACCAGCTATCAGCTATCACAGCTATCGCCACGTCATTGTGCTCGTCGGCTTTGTCCGCCGCTATTTATGAGACACCCATAAATGACAACTATTCTATCTCAATTTGGAATTGGGCCATATTCACTGGAATCTAATATTATCAATAGTTTTCATTATAACATAATGGCGGAATAGCTGTGTCTGTTTTCGATTATTTATTCCGTATTCAAACGGCCTAGAATCTGGCGAACAAAATTAGGCCAATTTACTTATTTATCTGGGTTGTTAAAAACAAAATAGCCAGGTCAGGTCAAATTCGGACTAAATATTCGGAACGGCCGGCGTAATTTTAAAACAAACTTAACCTTCTCCGCACTTGATACATGTGGAGCACACAGACGGTAGGAGTCCGAAAGCTATTTATAACAAAATTAGAATTAATTTGTAAGTAGGTATTATTTGAGTTGGGGTCAAGAGCTGTCAACCAGTTTAGCGATAACATTGCCCTCTTCATGAGGCTTAACATTATCTTATGTATTTACTGTGTACAGCTTATGTATGTGCATGGTTGACTTCTAACAAGATAAGGACGTACCTTGTATCGATTACTTGTCACTCGCGAATGAACTGAAAGAAACAGTGACATGAATAGAGGCTTTCATTGGAACCGGATCACAAAAACCTCGTTTCGCTAGTCACGAATAGAAAAACGAAATCAGTGAAACCATTTTAGAAACTCGATCACTAATTCCATGACTGATTCTGCAGTATTTTTACTTGTGTTTTTGTATATAGGTTTATGTCAATATGCATACTTTCATTCCACAAACATTTGTCTCACAATGTAAGATACAGGATTTTTTTTTATTTCTTCAATTCATTTTGATCTTATTTTGTAGTGTCTAGAATTATAGACATTAGATATAAATATTTAAATGGCCTATATTATAATTATATACTACTTGGTAGAGGATGGAACTGTTAAAGTAAAAGATTCAGTGATGTTGTGTATAAGAAGAGGCCTTTCCTCTGCAGTGGGACAGTTCAGGCTAAAAATAACCAGGTCACTGGGTCAGGCGGAGGTCTGTAGGCTGAGCAGTTTCGGCTTCGACGCCGCCTCGGGAAGGCTATTTAGGCGACATTTCATCTATACATAAATCTGAGCCACATATTTTAACTATTCTGATTCTATCTTGAAATTTAAATGGCCCATTTCTCAATGCCATTTTAGTCTGTTTTCACAAAGCTTAATGCAGTTGGATTCGTTTTATTTTTTGTGTTCTCGACTAGGGTTATTCGTTGTTGTGTAATAATTCATTCGTGTTCACATTACGGGCAGACGTCTTAATGGCGTGCGCCGCGCTCGGCCCGTTGTAGCTGCTATCATTTACATTACTTGGATAACAAGAGAATTATGATCATAGCTTAAATGTTTGATCATTTTATTAGTGACCAGCTGTTAAAAAGCATTGCAGTGCTATTTAATTTTTACTTGTTTTCGAAAAGAAAGTCGAACCTAGTCGACGCAAGTAAAAAAAATTCTTTGTCAATTCTTTTTCATCAACCTTGGGTAGGGGTCGCAGTCATTTCCCCTCGAGGCACAAGATGTTAAATAAATAGCTACCTAAATATTTTGAGGAAAAAGTTAATTCAATACACTCTCCCGAACACAATCAAGATAATGTCACATCTGGACAGAGAGGCGCGATGCGTAAAGTAAAATGTAAGTCACGCTTAGTTTGCTCACCGGTTGTCGGAGTGTAGGAAACCGAGAGATTAGACGTATCTGGTGAGTAGGGCGCGACGTGCGGCATTGTATGGAGCGGCGAATGGCGCGGGTAATTAGGCCACGGCCTTCAGCGGAGATGCTCCCGAATGGAGCTGTCTGGGGGCGCCTGAATGCCAAGGTTCAAGATTTTAGGAACTAGTCGCGCCACCAGGGCTCATCGGTATTCGATGGTGATATTATTATGAAGTAGTTCGGAACTCTGATAAAATCAAAGTTGAGGAAAATACCAAAGTTTTTTATGCGAAGAGTTTGAGGAGTGAAGGTCACTGGCTGTGATCCCTTCATGCTCCGTTTGACTTTATGTTTCGCAAGTGACCAAACCTTTGGAGTTTTTATTGATATTCGTAAAATAAGTTGTAATCAGAGCAGTCGGTTATAATCAAATGGGATATGAAAACAAATTAGATAGGTAATGTACCTTACGTCATCGCCTGCCTACACCTAATCTTCAGCAGCTTTAGTTATTACTATTATTAGTTATTACTAAAGCTGCTAGAGAATATTTTCTTTTTTTTCGTAAACGACAAATAAATGTTTATGGAGGGTTTATCCTTAAATACAAGCTCTGACAATAGGTATATTGTCTACAACAATAAGCACGTACTTATTCAATGTCTTAAAAGCTTTCGTATTGTATTGCTTATATCTTTAAATCTCAAAAATATGAGTCTGATATACTTTGTACCTAAATTATGATAATGACTGGAGCCTGAATATTTATATTAGGCGTATCAATCTTTCGAGATTGCGTACAAAATACTTTCGCGTGTTGAAGGCGTTCGTGTAACAGATTATGATGCCAATTAAGTCCTCTCAGGAACACACGAATCTCGGCTGGCGAGCACAGTGTCACTAGCTGAAAAACAAAATGATAAATGGTTGGCGTAGAGCGGAGCGCGTGAGTTATTGCAGGGGCTGCAGTACATGACAAAGGAAGGGCGACACGCTGCGACACGCTGGGACACAGTGCCAGTGTAACATTGTGCCCGTTTTTGTTGGCCGTGTTTGATCCGCTAAGGATAACGTCGTTAGGGAAAGCCGCTGGCTTGTCACAACGTTAGCTCAAATGATCGCTCTATTAATTGTTAGAAAAACTAGATCTCATAATAATAGGATTGCCTGAAGAACTTCTTTCTAATTTATTTTGCAGCTTTACGAATGATAGTCGTTGTTCTGGCAAGCTCTTGTCATGCGATGGCAGACTTCCAGATGTAGTACGTGATTGTTGAATAAAACAACTGGCAAGGAATACAGCAGAAAATAGGCTTCAAATATTTATTGTAAAAATACCATCAAAAACGTAGATTTATGATACTTATAAGTTATAGCTTAAAGCTTTGTGTGAGTATTCATGTAGTACCTATATGCCAATATTTTTTCGATGGGTAGTAAAGAGACATCAAAGTCACAATTACATTTTCATGTGATCTTAATTTAACACCAGTTTCTTGATGTATGCAAAAGGAAGTTCGTAATTTCCCAGCACTACACTTTTATACTCTATCTATTGTATCGTAAGTTAGGTCATTGTATAAAATGATTATAATATTAAAATAAATAAGATTTTATATCAAAACAATTTTCTTAAGAAAAGTGTAGATTTTTCTTTATCGTAATTTTACGGCGGAGAACTAACGTGTTGCTATGAACCCGGCGCAATCCGGCGATGTTCCGATAAACTAGTGATTGGACCCGGTCATGCCTGCCCCGGACCGACCCCGCACCGACCCCGCACCGGCGCGGCGCCAGCTCGCACACAATAGCAGATTGCTATCGAACTTTGGCATACAATTGAAATTAGGTTTTAAAGGTCTTCGGTTTAAGAAACCAAATGTATCAGTAAAATTCGAACAAGCTTCTTTCCTAAATAATAATTTATATTTTACATAGATTTGGTTTACGCACTAGTTATTTGTGTACGTACATATTATAGACACATCAATGACGCACATTATGATTTAATTTATGTTAATACATTTCGTGTTCATTGAGATGAATGTAAGTCATGTAAAGTATATCGTCGCTGCTATATTTGTTTCATGCATGGATAATCATTATTTCCTAACCCTTTACAAGCGTGGGGGTGACCCACACTTCCCTGGAAACCTCGCGCTAAACCTTATCGAGAATAAATTGGATTTGTCAAAGTAATTCCCCCTTCATTTCGCTCGGCAGAATATTTGCGAAAAATTGTATAATAAATACACATTGTAGGCGATAACGAGACTTTGATTACAGCGACTGAAATAGGCGACGAAATTATGTGAGGGAAGATACTCTGTACATATTGACTTTGACTTTAGGATGTGTGTTGTGATTCTCGCTCAGTATCATTTGTGCATTTGGTTTTCCATCCTACCATGAAAGTTTGTCTGTTGAGCTGCCTGATCTGCTTTGATTGGTGGCAGGATGAAAGTTTAGTTTTCTGTTAAATAGATATTATGGCAGAAAAAAAGTAGGCAATGCATAATTGAGACAATCATCATCCAATTAGTTAATACAAATAACTTATTCGCGGAGATACGAGTAGTACCGAATAGTGTACCCATTACAATAAGAGATTTATGGGAATCGGCATTCATTACGTATGAATAGACATTCTGAACAGAAACCATTATTACATGGTAATTAGTGAGTATAGCATGAGATCGCGAATGTAGCATATTAGGCAATGTTTATTGTAGCTGAGATTTGATTCAGCTGAGTGTGGCCGCGGCAGCGCTTCCCGAGCAGCTCGGCATAATGGCTGCGGATATCTGTAGCTTTCGCCTTTCAGCAGAATTCAATGTGATGCGAATCTGAATCACGAGTATTGTGAAAGACAATTTTGAAGATGTGATAACAAAAGACATAACTGTGAAATTTTTTTTTAGTTATTGTTATATACGTCGCATTATTTACATAAAAAAACAAACTAATCTTGATATTAAACTACAAAACGCCTTATTTTAGTTTATTTTTTTTCTTATTTACTGTGCAGGCTTAGTTTTTTTTATTATTATAAATATCTTAAGTTGAATTTTTACTTGTAATGTAGTATAAACCCAACTAATAATATATCGATGAACAAAACGCTTAGGTAAACAATAAAATGAGCACGGTTGTGAACAAGTTTTTGACTTTCATTGTCATGACTTGAAGAAAACTGTTCAAGTTTTTTTCGAGTATACTTATTAGGTATGCGTGAGACGTGCATGAAATTTCTAATTACTTTATTAAACTGGGATAGCCTTAATTAATAATAAATAATGCTACAAGAAAGATAATTGGGATAACATTTTTTAATTGACCAGTGTTTTTTGCAACATTAGGTACAGTCACTACCAGACGCTCAGGAGCAGCGAGAAGGTGTATAATTAATCACAAGTGTTGTGGCAGTGCGCATGCGCGGGCTGCTCATGAGCCGCGCTCCATTTAACACGAGAGCCTGCAGCAAGCGTTATCTGGCTCTGACTCGAGACAAATTTACCTGGAATCACTCATATAGAATGACTTGATGTGTGTCGCATAATGATCAAAGTGTAACTTGTGTCGTCATATAGTTCCGTCTTGTTCCCACTAGGTATAGCCCTTCCTTTGGCTTTCTTTTTCTCTTGCCGGTGGCATTTGTTTTACTACTTTGATATTTTTCTTTAACCAGCTTTTTTATACTTTTTTTCTCACTGCAGAAAAATGTGTCTTGGAATTTAATTTTGAATAACTTCTAGATAGCTAATGAGCAGGGGTTTTCGATTTCATATTTATTTAAGCCAGGTTTAGTTTCGTGGTTTTTCTTCACCGATAGTCAGTGGTTACCTAAAACAATATTTGTCTTGATTCTGATATCCTAAATGATATTATCTTGCAGGTATTTTTATTCCCATTATTTGAGTAACAAAAATATTGGTTCGGATTTATATCTTGTCAATAGCCATTATTTATGTAATGACGATCCCAATACGGCATCACGCGATATCAATAACGCAATACATTAGCCACAGCATTACGTGGAGAGATTCCCATCGCCCACGCGTGGGCTAGCGTGATCGTACGCCATTACGGCTACACGCTATAAATATTATACAGGGTGTTGTTTGGAGGATCGTTTTCAAGGCCAAGGTAAATTGTGTTGCAATAAGAAAATAATATTAAATTTTCAGGACACGAAACATATTAAAAAAATGTAAAAAAAATGTGACTAAAAAAAATAGCTTTTAAGGCTTTTTGTGCTGTGTTCTTTTGATCTTAATAAAACATTGCTAAAACTAAAATATAAATAAAGATACATAAAAGCTTGTAAAGAAGAAAACACTACACGTCCAGTTATATTCTCCACTATGTATATACCAACCCCTATCTTCGGTCATCACGTATCGAAGGTCAGTGTCAGAAGGATTACGACAAGTTTATGAGGGATCTGTCTTCATTAGTCCCGCGAATCTCACCGACTGACCGACTGGAGCTTCTGCTGTGTGCGTGGCGTGTTAAGGAGGCAATTAACTTTATTAATCCAAGTGTTTAGTAGTCGAGGGAAACTTATGCGAGTCGAGTTTCGCTGCCAAAAGAGTTGTATATTATGTTATCAGTTTTATAATTATAGGGATTTGCCAATGATTTGGTAAGAACTTTGGTAAATACGTATGTTTTTGTAAGAAAAAAACTTACTGTACTCATTAGAAAATAAACCTTATCTCACGGATTTTACGGTTTAATTGCCATCTACACACACTAACGAAATTTTCCCTTGCTTTTGCATACCCAAACAATTTAGGCATACTTGTCACCTACCACGTCCGCAATTAGCCGCCATTTAGAGTCGCCCTCTGGCGGCAATTACCATAACTAACGGCGCAAGTTCCTCCCCCGCGGGGCGTCACAACACTTCAAAATTTATATCTCATGCTTAGGATGCTGTGGTCCAGACTTATGGTAGTCTGCTCAGTTTAGAAGTTTATTAGGATACCAGAAGTACAGCTTAGCCTACACACTATCAATTAAAAAATTACATGTAAAATTATTCGCTTCCTTGGGTTTCGAAAAAATACTTAACCATTTATTTATAAAGCTCTGTCAAATGAAGCTAATTAGATTTTAAGTTGCACTTTCACTCTATGCTACAGTAGACAAAGGCAAATTTCACAATATTTACAAAAATAAACAAGGTGCAGTGATATCAGGTAACAAGTGATAATATAAATCACTATCACTATGTATCCTTGCATTATCGCGGCTATCGGGCGCTAATCTCTTGTGTTTGATAACATCGCTCGTGCCGACTGTGCACAGATAGCGAACTGTGTGTGAGTGTGTGTGCGTGTATGTTTGTGTGTAGAGTCGGGCGTGATTATTGCTCTTTTGAACATTACATTACCTTTTTTATTTTGTGTACCTATGTATAGTTCGTCTTCGTCATCTTGACAGTTGAAGTAAATTAAGTAGCTTAACTGTTTATCTCTTAATGTGATTGACTGAAACTTCTTTATTTCATAACATTGTATTAGTTTGTGTCGTTCTAGTGCTTTTTGTGTAAATTGAAAGTAGTCTTCAATTTAAAACGTTCGTTTTTATACTTATAATTAACTGTCCCCCAACATAACAAATCTTCATTTCTTTTTTGTTAAAAAATCTAAATCGTCAAAGTAAAGTAAACAAGGATCAAAACATATCCGTCAACGTAAACCAAACACGCAATTTATCGTAAAACAAAAACACGACATAATTGCGTCGCTTCAAGCTTATCCTAAATATGTGAAAAATACACATTTTATTTACGTAACACAAGAATCGGGAGGTTTAGAATAACATGCGGCTCTGGTGAAGGGTGGAACGACGTCAGGTTAATATAAATTGTTCGTTTGCGACGCGTTTGATGTCGTAATCTCATCACATGCGCTATGGACGCGCGGGGGAGGGCAGAGAGGGGGGGGGGGGTATGTATCGTATTTTAGTAACATCAATACACTTCCCTCCGTAGCTACCATAAGAGATGCAATCAAAGGAAATAACACTCATGTAGGTAGACCAAGTAAAAAAATACGAACTGATATTTTCGTTGTTTTTTGTTAATTTTCAGTATTAGACATACTGCCCCACATTCATTGGTCTGACCATTAATCCACTGATGAAAATTAATAAATGGAATGAGCATATTTGTTATCGTGTGTCAATGCAAAATTGTTCGCGAAAACGGTGAAAAAAAGTTGTACCTATGTTTGAAACAATAATAATATGACGGAATAAGGGATAGATGGAGACGTCTAATGCTAAGCATCATACACAAAATGTAGGTATATACAATACATACCAACGAATATGATATTCTCTATAATTTTCATATTGTTAAACAAGGATCTTGCGTCGCTTCATAAAATCCGCATCCGGCGCGACATCCGCCCGACACCGCGCCGCGAGTTCCGCGCCGCGACACACGTCACTAATGTGACGTCATCAGCGTCACTTGTATGTCCCGGACTTTTGGCATGCTCATTATGTCATGGCGTGGTTTAAAGTAGGCGTGTTGAAATCATTATGAACTATAAATTATTTATTAGTTTTCATCAATTGTGGTTGTTTTGTGGTTTAGGTACGTAGGTAGGCACGAGTATGTAGGTTCGTACCCGGGCAAACACCAACTAAAATTTGCATATTCAAAGTTATGTATGTGTCGCAGACAAATAGTATAATTTGGCATTTTACATACGGCGTCGTCAGTTTAAAAACGTTTGCGGTTATGTAATATGCCGTAGGCAAAATGACAACTCATTCAATCGTTATAATGCGACGTTAGTGTTATTTTAGGGTGACTATGCTCATTAAAATCTCGAGACAAATTTTGAATTACATACGTCGTTGCTCACTTCGCTCGCTCTGTTGCAAGGTCAAAATATCTAACCTACCCTAACCTATTGATCTCTGTCACAAAGTCGAACCTAATCAAGAAATGGATTTCTGGGCCTATGAATATGTGAATATTCGATCAAATACATGTTTTTTTGACCAAAAATACTCTACAGGAGTCCTTCACGACCCAGAGTCTACCTTACTATTCTAATCTACCTTAACATTTTTGACGTGCCGGATAACCTCAAAAACTAAATTCTTCAATTTGCCTCGGCATTATGTATATGGTGTTAAAATTTTCGATGGAATGTTGAGGCATATTATAAAGTGACCAGGCAATCTACATTATGCCTTCGGCATAATACATAACCGCAAACGTTTTTAAACTGACGAGGCCGTATGTAAAATGCCATATTATACTATTTGTCTGCGACATATGTACCTTAAAAACATATGCATTCCAAGTTTACTTGTAAAAGAATATTTAAAACAATGCGTTTTATTTCCTCTGGCAGCATTTCTGCTCCCGAGTAAACACGATTGTTTATTGTTGAGTGCGTTGCTTCATTTTATTTCAATTCGTTTCGGAGTTTAAATTTTATCGAATACAGAAAATCTTTTAACATTTTTCGTAGTAATCCATTAACAGAAATCCAGCGTATTGGAAATATTTGCACTCGTACTATACGATAATCAAATAAATAGAGGCAGTGTTGACGCATGCGCTGTGCGGGGCGTGTGGAGTGACGTCACGGCCGGACGTCAAGGCGTATTATTGAATGAATGCGGGTAATTAGTGTCCGATGAGTCCGTGCCGGATGAGTGCCGGACGAGAGCCGGACGAGTGCCGGACGAGTGCTCGCTACAATGAGCCGTCGCCGGACGCGGGGCGAGGCCGGTCGCGGACGGTGTTAATGCAGAAAGGGTGAAAACAATATAATGCAATTTATAGACTTCTTTTGTTATTGGTAGACGTTGAAGTTAATTGGAATAATATTGGTCTTCCACGTCGTTGGCTCAGAATGCAATTAATTCATGTAGACTATTGGGTTCATTTTTGTAGCCTATTTTTCTCTATAAACCACTATCAACTAATTCTAACTTGATAAATTGATCTGTTGAATTCTCTCATGGGTAGAAGAGTGCAGATTCAAATACTAATAATTCATCCTACGTATGTAAGAACTGATCAAAAAACATTCAAAGAAAATCCAAGTAAAATGGGTTTTCCTTAACTTGCCTATTATGGTGAGCATAATAAACGGCCCTCCCACACGACACACAAATTAGAGCCGCGATCCGTCAAGACGTATCGCTAATGGACCCCAATCGATTACACAAATGAATTGCAAACAATACGTCATAATACACGAACTGTCCCGAGTCTGATTAAAATTGAATTAATAGCCCCCGAGTAGGCGCGTGTTGACGGATGGGGCTCGACGTACGAGCATGTCTGGTGTGAGGGGTACACTACATGTGATATACACCCATAGACTACTATGTACCTACTTACAACTAGGGTTGAACTGAAAAGCAATGTTTCAAAATTAACAAATATGAAAGGTTTTGTATATGTATTACATAAATATTTACATCAGAGTAGACGAAATCATAATAGAGTAAGATTTGAGCACAAATATTGTTAACCATATCTTGTGGTAACTCTATTTAAAGTAAATAATTGATATCTGGTCGAAGGCCACCACTAGCCAACACTAATATGTATAAATAAATGCCCTTTATATAAAAAAAACACGGAAGCCTTAAATCACTTGTATCAACGTCACACTTCACAAAGTCAGCTGTGACACTCACCTACGAAAAACAGACATAATAATAATATAGTTATTAAAAACAAAAGCCATGCGCAAATAGTAAACGCGTATTGTAATGACGCCCCCCCCACACTCAGTGTGCGATTATAATTATATTATCAGCGTTACCCACCGGCCGCGTGGTAGTAACCTACCGTGCGCAGCCGGCAGGACCCGCGTCAACGTGACGGAAGGCTTGTATCGACAGCTCTGTTCTTATACAGCGTTATTGCTAGTCTCATAATAATGTCACATGAATTATGAAGCTCTTTATTGTTTTATGTCCTTCATGTGTGTGATGGATTTAATCTGTGTTCTACATGTTTGAGTCCCAAAACGAGTGACTTAAAGAAAAATTAATTTATTAATCTTTTCCTTAAATATCTGGTATTTTCAGTATATGTGTAAAAAAACAGCATTGCACTGAATTCGTGTTAAATGTTACTTTAATACGTTTCTTTAGAAATACCCAGATAACAGACAAGCTTATTTTACTTTACATGTAACTGTTACAAACTTGTTTTATTAAATTGTTACATGTAAAGCTTTGAAAATAACACGTTTGACACGATCATTTTCAATATAAAGTTGGGAACAACTTTGCATATAAGTCTTTACAAATTCAGTGCCAGCTTAACTGAAAGTGAATTTACAGTTTATATTAATTAAAGTTAAAAGTAACTTAACAAGCTTGTAAACTTGAGCTCTTTGAACTTTGCCGCCAGGTTAGTGTTACTAACAACATCTCTTTCAAATTAACTAAATTTTAAATGTTTATGTAAAACATTTTATTTCTAGCGCTATGTTAATGTTAAATAGTAAAACGATTGTTAAGGTTTATATAGCTTCAGCACTTCTTATGAATTCTGAAATATTTACATGTTGAAGTATGTGAAAAGCATTATACCTACTTATTATATTTCGATATCTACGAGTACAAGAGTATTTTTCTTGATTACAACATTTATTAGTTCCAATACCCAAACCAGCACTCGTATTAGACGAGTAAAGATAATAAAGATACTTTCACAATTAAGGCATTAATTCTAAAATGATATTATCTTTACTTAAATCACATAACACCAATCACTAGAACCCGTACTAACCAACTTTCACTACCATCAGACAAATGTCAATCGAATCTTAATACAATCCTTCCCTTTTCAAACGCCGGATACCGTCATATCGGCGAACTGTGGGTGTACATTGGTACACCTCTGCCTAACCCTTCGGGGATACAGGCGTGATGATATGTTATGGATACCGTCACACCACCTAACACAACTGTCAACACTGCTGCGGAGCTTTAGTGACGAAACAAAAGCCGGCTAGTGACGTCACCGACTTTAAAATGGCTCTGACGCGTGATGTGACTGACCTAGTTAGATGTGACAGTTGTCTGTAGATGTTACCGTGATGTACTGATAGGATACATTCTGAATGGGTAATGTTATGACAATAGTGGATTCTGTTGTATAGTTTAGGAATCAATGGAAAATAATTATATTGCATTTACCTAAATCACATTAAGAATCTTTTTAAGTAATGTTTAACTATTGTCATTTACTTTATTGGTTTACTTCAAACCTAAAAATAAATGAAACTGTAAATTAGATACTAATGACACTTAACTGAAATAACCATTATGACACCAGCGATCGACAAATTGTACCTAGTGTGACCTCAACTAATTTACGTGTCAAACTCATTTAATTTGGTACCAATTTAATAGCACTTACGAATAAGAATCGACTCTTATATCTTTAGTGGTTAAAATATCACTAGATATAAGGATTTTAAACATTCTGTCTAAGTTATGAAACTTTTCCAAGTAGGAATACTCAGCAATACCTAGTTTCAGTATGGAATTGAGTCTGAGAAGAAGCAATACTTTCACCTCGAATTATGTCGGACTAAGTTTACCTAGAACTGCGGTAGAACTGCCAGTATACTTGCAGCTTGCACCTCTATCATCGTTACTTGGCTTTTAGGAGATAATAGGACTGACGAAAACATATAGGATTGAAATTTAATTTTTAACACAAACATTCAGTACGGCTAAGAAATAGTAACTTGCCAGGTAAATAGTTTTTTTTTCCAAATTTCTTGATTCAAGATTGTATTATGAAGAGTTTTTAACATTATTAGAGCTAGAAAAAGACGCGTAAAAATATATTTAACTGGCTTTTTCATTTATAGCCTCTGAAAACATTCCATGTAAATGTGAGAAAATTCTTTTTTAAATGTAAAAAGGCTCCATAGCAAATAAACAGTAGTTGTTGTTTTATTTGTCAGGCTGTACAAGTGCGAGTCACTGCCTAATTGGCGGCGGCTGAATAACTAATGTTCCAAGTTTTTGTGCACTGATGAAAAAAGTTCGCGTCGTGTGTGAGCCGGAACATGTCGCACAGTATTGTACTAAATGAAACCTATACTCTATGGATATGTATAGTTACATATCGTATGTGTTCTCGTATTATTTGCAGCGTAACTTTATTTTATTAAGGACCATTATTAGATTGTCAAATCTGTTGGAAAGGACCAAGTTATCGGACAACTTGAAAATTGGTCTTGTTTTTGTAGTTGAAAAGATTGTTATTTTCTTAGGTAAATCTGCTTTCTAGTTAGTAAAATGTGGTCCATTTAAGATATGAACACATATAAATAGGGTTTCAATATTGGGCAAAAATTCAGTAATGAATATTTTAAAAATACCTGTTCCAATTAAATGATACAGATGTGATATTTTTTTAAGTGACGCAGTTTTTAACAATAATATGTATTTTATTTCAAACTATCCCTTGTTTATTTATTCACAACTAATTGAATGTGTATGTTAGGAATGTGCTATGACCAAATAACATTTTTAAAGTTTTTTAATTAAAAACTATTTCAGGGCAATAACGGTTTCGAAATACCAGAATAAAATTTTGTATTAACTCAATTTCTCTTTAAATATATTTTTACAGATATAAATATAACGAATTTGTTCACTTTAAAAAAGTGAACAACAGATGTTCTAAAAGCTGATCTTAATTAGCAAGCCTACATTACCAATATCTAAATCAAGCGTGATATAAATGACGTCATCATAAGGACCCACCTGCATATCATAAACACATGTAGTCTGCGACACGCGTCGCTGCCGTCATAATGAGTTTTATGATGGAGCCATCTGTCTGAGAGCTCCTCGCGGCTCATGCGCTCCTGGTACCTCGAGTCAGCTGACAAGCTAATAACTGCGGTTTATGAGCTGTTTCTTCCAAGTTTGTTTTATTTTGGTTAAAAAAATTTTCTCGAACTACTAAATGAAAGGTTTATTTAACACAAAAAACACAAACAGTTATTATTACTTTCACATTAGTCTAGTCCAAAACATAGCCAGAGATTGCTCTGATCTTCACTACAACCAAATATAAAATAATTCAATTCAATTCAATTCAATTCAAATAAGTTTATTTTCAGGTATTACCCATAACAAAAATTACACAAATACACAAAATGAAATATAAAGAAAATAACACAAACATAAAAGAAATTCTTTATTTATTAATACACAATTAAATCTAATATAAGAACAAACTCTAACTATACTAAAATTAAAACTTACATAAATAAAAACTAAATGGCGTCAAAGAACTCATCGTCATCCTTGTCAATGGCGGGGAACGTGCCCAGAAGGCTGGCTGCATTGCCACGTTGAATGGCTATGCCGATTCTCTGTGCAAGGAACAAACCAGCCCTCTGATCACGAGTAGATTCTACCAAACGTTTGGAAAGTTCTTTGAAAAGATTTCGTGCGCTCGGACCCCATGACCCGAGCGTTTCAACCCCAAACGGCTCGAAAATATAATCACCCACAATGTTATTATACTTCCGCCGCTTAAGGGTCTCCGCAGCTCCAGCAGCAGCGCCAGGAGAGGCTGCTGAACTTAGAACGTGGGACGGCGCAAGGGTGTCGACGCACGTTGCGTCCCACACCAAAGGCCGACCCAATTTCCAAGGTAGCAAAGACATACCGTCAGGTCTCTTGCCATCGCCGCGCACCAAACCATTGGGTTCCAAAACAGCTGGTACTCCGGCGGTGACAAGAGCACGACGAATTATGTCATTCAAATTTGAGTGGCGAGATATACGCCCTGCGCTCTTGCTGCAGGACAGGCCATGGTGACCGAGGTTGTCTAACATAAAAGTAAAATAATACAAAACATTTTTTTTTTTTATAAAGTTAAAATTATACATAATACATAAACAATACTTAAAACTAAAATAAATGCTAGGACTAATTTATTTGTGTATGCAGCTTTATCCAGTGCCACAACATTGGTGACTCCCACTTTTCTGCCCATACACTCAGGATGCTGTTGGAGCTGCAACGTAAGCGACCCAGGAGTGAGGCACAACGCTTTCTCATGATGGCATGAAAGCCGTCAACTTGCGCCTCCGCGAACATACCCGAGGCGCTGCAATAACGTGGCAACCTCATCAGCGCCCTAAATGCATTATTAAACTGCACTCGCAGAGCGCTGTAAGCTCTCTGCGTATATTTCACCCACAGGCTGCTTGCGTAAAAAGACTGGCAGTATGCTTTAAAAAGTGTCAGTTTCACTGACTCAGAACAGAGCGCAAACCTGCGAGCTAACATATTGCAGCGAACCGACAGCGCCCTGCGTTCCCTCTCAACATCAATATCATCTGACAGATCCTCGGTAACCCAATGACCCAGATATTTAAACTGAGAGACCTTCTTTAATGGCGTGCCGTATAGAGACACCGGCGGCATGGTGGAGTAGCTTTTGTGCTTTGCCTGAAACACCATTACTTCGGTCTTCTTAGCGTTGTATCTAAGTCCGTGGGCCTCCGCATACGACTCACATATTTGTAGCAGCTGACGTAAGGCTTTGACTGATGGGCTGAGCAGGACCATATCATCAGCGTAACTTATATTATTTATACAAGTCCCATCTACGTGACATCCGATATTAGTACTGCTCAACTCACCGATCAGTCGATTCATATACAGGTTGAAGAGAGAAGGTGAAGTCAACCCCCCCTGTCTCACCCCGCACTCCAACCTGTACACATCCGAGTGAGCCCCCGCCCATTTAACATAGTTAACTTGATTACCGTACCAGTATTTAAACAGAGATATAATCCCAGGCGCCACAGTTGTATCTTTTTCTAGCTTATCCCATAACAAGTTATATGACACGAGGTCAAAAGCTTTTGACAAGTCTAGGAAGCAGGCATAAACAGGTGTTTTACGTGCGGTGTAATACTGTACAGTCTGCTTAAGGCATAAGATAGCACTTTCTGTTGACAGTCCGCTTCTAAAGCCAAATTGTGCGTCATGTAGGTCTAAATGCTTATCTAAATGCGAGCTAAGCAGACTATCCAACACTTTTGCTACTATCGTTGCTAACGATATAGGCCTATAGTTTGATAAATCTGAGTTATCTCCTGTTTTATTCTTAATAATAGGCACCACCACAGTCCGCATTAAGTCGTCTGGTAGATATGAGTGACAGATACATAAATTAAATAAAATAGATAGGAGTTTCGGTAGATAGACACCGGCGTGCTGCAGGTGCTCGACACTGAGGCTATCATGTCCGGGAGACTTACCTCTCGTCATTGATTTTATAGCGAGGTCTACATCCTTGGCAGAGAACAAAACATTCAATACCTCAGTATCCTGCAGCGGCCGCACGATCGGTGTAGATGACCCTAGAGTTGATTCTACTTTGAAATGTTGCTGAAATACATTAGCTATATCTTTCGGGTCGTGCACGCCCGCGACGCTCACAGGCAGGCTCGGCTTAGGGTTTAATTTATTTGTAGTTTTCCAGAATTTTGAAAAGTTTTTATTAGAATGATATTTGGCTATTATATCCATTTTAATTTTCTGCTGATTATTTTGACACCATTTAAGTTTATTTTTAAAAATACGCCGTGTTTCACTCATATTATTAAAACTAGAACCAGAGTTAGGTTTGCCGTTATAAATCCATGTCTGAAAAGCTAAGCGAGCCGCTGCGTGAGCCTCCCTGACGTGTTTGTTCCAGCCTATAACATGCTTGCCCTTTCTACTTTTCTGTGCACTGTGACTGTATTTCGCTGCTTCACTCAAAATAATCATTCTCAAAATAATCATCTCAAAATAATCTCAAAATAATCATCTCAAAATAATCGTTTTCCCAAAAACCTCCAAGTTAATCTGGGAAAACGGCTAGAATGTTAAAATATAACTTTTCAAACATACTAAAATGTGACACAAGTTGTAAATGTCAGGCGGTCATTTAAATAAATGATAGTTGTGTGTTAGGACAATAGGACACATTACGTATGTAAATACCCGAGGCAGTCGTGAACGTATTAATGATAAACTGTCTAGTCGTGGGAGCGAACAACTGAGCACTAAGATATTAACCGCACAGGAACATGGAAGCCATTCCAACGCAAATAACCGTAAGGTATAATGTATTGTTGAAGTGGTCTTTAATTTTAACTGTCAGTTAATCTAATAACGCTTATGCTGTACGTCCATATATGTTTTGATGTTAATTTTCAAATGGCATGTATCAAACGTGGATAAAAAAGAGAATTCAAAGTTGCATTGAATACGATACATAGATATTTTTGTTTAGTGAGCACAAAAATGCACAAGACTTTTTTAATTGGCTGTCTATTTACTCAGTCGACCATCTCAT
This sequence comes from Autographa gamma, assembly GCA_905146925.1. Classification (NCBI taxonomy): domain Eukaryota; kingdom Metazoa; phylum Arthropoda; class Insecta; order Lepidoptera; family Noctuidae; genus Autographa; species Autographa gamma. The sequence continues at coordinate 223,347 of LR989871.1, forward strand.
TTTATTCAAGCAAAGTTAAACGTCCACACCAATTAGCAGTAGGTACCTAAGAATCTGTTAAAGAAATTATGAATTATAAAAGTCATGAAAAACAAAAAGTCAAACGATTTCGTTCTGCTGACTTGTTAGTTGTCAGACACGGGTCAATTAATAAAGACAGGCTATTAGTAGTCAGCACTCTTCATAATATCGGGTGTCACTAAAACCTTCCAAGTTGGTCGGTATCCGTTTATCCATTAATCACATTATCATATCCGGGGCGTGGCGGACAGCCCACAATCATGAGTACACTGTTTACTTGGGCACACGTTACACAACACTTGATCAACGTACTTGACGGTTAATAACGAAACAATTGACAACACATTTAGGAAATCATAATAACTTATCTATTGGAAATCATATCTTAATCTTATCATAAGTTTAGACGAAAACTGTAAATGCTGCAAATTAAACTTAAACTATTGTTGTTGGTAAAACTTTGTAAAGAAAATATAACTTATTCCACCACAGTCAAACAAAGAAAATATACGTAACGGAACTTTCTTCCCAAAGGAATAAAAACTAGAGATAAGAGTTCAGAAGTGGAAAGGTTGCACTGTATAGTATGAACTCCACTCCGAACCGATTAAAACGCCATAAAACATTCAGCTAAACACTTCCCATCAAAAAGGTCAATGCGTTCGATGTGTTTCACGTAATTGAATTGGGCACGTGTAATGTTCGGCGGGTATTGCTGAACACGTGTAATCAGCGGGCTGGACCCACGGCCGGGACTGCCCCGGACAGTAATACGATTGTTTTAGCGAGGAGAGTGTAAAGTGGCCGCGGTTGTGGGCAAAACTTCTGAGTGCTCTCTTAAACACGTACGATGGAAATTTTCTGTTAAGTTTTAAACCTTGTTGCATACAGATACCTCTGATTACCGATCGCGATTACTTCACTTAATGATTGTGTTATTTTTGTACTTAATTATTATGCTCAAAGTATTTTATTTCAAACTGAATCATAGTAATACTTGTATTAATGTTGTATTTTGTTTGTTACAGTTGTGTAGCTGAGCAGATTTCTCCTGTTATACATTTTACTAAGGTATGTCTCAATTTTTGTAAAGTTGACCATAGAGGTCGTTATTCATAAAAAAAAAAATGTTATAATAATAGCTGTTTGATGTTCTACAAATTCAAGAAACATCCTAAACTATTTTCTTACGTATGGGAAATGGCTGCCCAAGCCATTTGCCGGTATCTTTCCTGTACATATTAAACTCATGTAACTTCGGAAACGTTCACCGTCAGCCTATGACGTCACAACTCTCTCCCAGCTCTGTCTCTGTGTGTGTGTGTGTGTGCTACAGTAGAAATGTAAATCGTCCTAAAACTCATCTATCTAAATAATCAAGTTGAGTGACGGCTGTAACACCGTACTTTTCATTACGAGTAACAAATTGTTCTCAGATCGTGAGCGGCCTTCTGTCGCCCGTACAATGACGCTTATGTGCTATACCTATGTAGTAACTCTATACAAAAGCAGCAATAGAATAGGTGTCTTGCGAAACAACTTGCAAATCAATATCGTAATCCTAAGGTTCGGCAGAAGTTACCTACGAGTTTCGTATGCCTGTGTAGGTATGTGTATATTCATAAAATGTTATTGAATAGGATTTGTGTGAATGTGTTCGTTAAATCGTGAGGTATTTGAGATTGCCTGAATCCATTTTCCTTTATGTATATTTTTTGTCACGAATTATTTGTTTATTGGAACAGAAATAAGGAATGATAATACTGAGGAGAGAATGAAAATAATGTTTATTGCGTATTTAAAATCACGCCATGCGAATTTATAAACATTTGTCTTTTTATCTGCATATAGCTTAGTGTCTTACCAAAAATAACAAAGAGTTTATATTTACATATCCACGGTACATACTTTTTTTTTGGTATTCCTGAAAACATCCAGTGTTAAAAAATAAACTATTTTGGCAATGAAAAACAAAAGCAGATCACACGATCCCCTGCGTCGGGCAATATTCGTAAAGTTTATAAAACTGGGGATCCGCCTTCGAGTTATAATTTACTTATCTGTCTTGTATTTAAATGGCGAGAAAAGGCAAATAAATTATTTCGAGGAACGCCGGATAAAGTTGGCTTACGTTAATCATTCGTGTTATCTACGACACTCTAAAGGAGGAATAACGAGAATTTGTTGGAAAAATACGGAATAAATGTATTCCTGAGGGAAACTAGGAGAGATAGACCCTATAGAATTCTTTGACTCGCCTCTTGCAGTGCTTTCCTGGAACCTACTTCATTAGCAAAGTGAAAGTCATTCATATCGGAATTCTTTTGACGCAATTTTCGTTGGTCAATTAGTCTTTGTAAGGAATTCACAGATACTTGAGAAAGATCTCACAAACGATATCAAACGATTTTTAAATTAAGTTGTTTCTTCCTTCTTAAAAGATAAAAATACTTATTTACGGGTCATCCTGAAATAAAATTACGCACCATTTTGGAGAATTGTTTTCCTCATACAGAGGGATGTGGCCCCAAACATGTATCTATCCACACTTGTATATCTCTCGCAATTTCCCCATCATCGCCAGACCTCTAAATACGCAAGATTAAAACTTCCGTAAATTATAGCGGCGATAAATTTTCCAAAATCCCTGATCTTATCAGAATTTTCCCTAAGCCTTGTAGAAACCAATTTAAGTTGACCCCGAATATGTATACATGTGACGCACCTTCTAATATTTTGAGGAATAAAACTCCTTAATGGGCTTACAAAGGTTCTGCTTAAGCTGGTCACTGGGAATTAGGTTACGGAAAGGTGTTATGGCGTTTGGAACTCAAATCGGATGCGGCCTGAGATTCTTTAAATGTTACCTTCAGCGTTTGAAAGTGTATAAAATATAAGTGATTGTCTTTCTAAATGGTTAGTAAGTTGTTGTTTACAATACGAAGTGAAAGTTAATCTAAAGTGAAAAATAAAGAGACAAAAAATATTTGGTAGGCATTAGGCCAAATAATTGAGTACCAATTTGTAACGCGCCATCACAAAACAGTAAATATAATATAAATTCGAAACGCCAAAACAGCTTTATCATCAAAATAAAACAATTATAAAGTCATCTAGATACAAATACAATTGTAGATAACGAATATTGTTCTTGTTTTTCATAAATATTACGAAACATTTTGTGGTGCGTATTTGAAAATGAGTTAGGTTCACATTTGTTTTAAGTGTCTTTGTTATGAACCAATGGATAAATTAATATAATTATACTAAACATGTTTTCCTCAACTTGGAGAAAACAGACTATTTTAAAATGTCTCTAAGATCTAACACTGAAACCAAATTCTTAACAAATCATGTGCGGCATCCTCGGCGGTACCAGGGCCGCAGACGTGGCGAGGAGCCAACACAAGCCTCCCGAAATTTTGGCCGCGCGCCAACTACATCGATCGCTTATTGAGCAGGTCAACGCTCGCCCTTCACGTCGCGCCAGAGATGGAAACGTTACTATTCCGAAGTCTCGACTAGACGACGTAATGATCTTATTTTTTTGGGATTTACTTCAATGTTTATTTGTCCAGTAATTTTGTTCATGGCCAATAATTTGCCTAAGTGGCTAAGATTAACTGCAAAAAACGATTCCTAAGGGACTTGTTTGTAAGAAGCAATTGTTTATCTGGTTATATTGGTACTTATCTCGAACAAGTTAATATAGGATAAAAATAGGATTCTCTGAAGCTTAACTCTAAAACTACTCAAGATTATTACCAAAATAAATTTGAAACAAAATCCAAACCTTTTTCTGCAGAAATGTCTGAGCCAAGTGAAAACATTGAAAGGTTTTCACAATAACAACTACAGCCATCACTTCTGTCTGGAGGTCCGGTGTAAGTGGGCACCAATTAAACGAGAGGTCTCCACTACACGGAGGGTATATAACAAGTGTTTACCTTGTAACGTTCCGCCGAACAAGTGAAGATCGACGGAATTGAACATCATTCCCTAGTTTGTGTGGAGTGCTGCTTTATGAGACATTTTATGTGGATTTTATTATTGTCCGCGGACGTGACGCTAAGTTTGTGATGAGAGCTATGTCAGCCTTATGTGAGTTATTGCAACTCAAATATGGGCTCTATTATTTTTATTCTAGTAATCTTTTCTATTGCTACTTAAATTTTTATCGTGCTTTTATTCTTTACTCAAGACATTACTATCTCTTCTGCTTTCTTTGTAGTAGGTATTAATCAAGTGGAAGGATTTATGCCAAATCAAAGCCTTTTGTATTAGAAGCTTACATAACAATATGTATTCCCTATTCGAATCTCGTGCCTGTAATTCTCTTGAGATTTTCCTTATCATATTAATTATAGGATAACGTTTCATCATATTTACTTTTATCTTGTTACTTACACGCGAGTTGAATCGCACAAACCTTTCAAATACCTCCTTTAGTTTCATTTCTTTGGAAATATTTAATGTCGGGCGGATCATTTTTCATTAGGTTGTGAACGACAGTAGAAATTATTGAGTTTCGAGATCGTTGAACTACACTTTTCTAATCTTGGAGATCGGGATCCCAGTCCGCTTCTCAAAACATTCCACGTTGAACAAAGTATCGGAGCTCGGCAAAAAGTTTGTGCAATCGTGCAATAATTTTAAACCTATTTCGTTCTGCACTCCTGGTAGTAATTTATAGCCCGGGGAACATTTTTTATATGTTTTATCTGAAGTTCCCCACTTCGCCGGAGTTTTCTTTCGAGTTGTAATTGCAGTTCGATGTTCATATTCGAGGGTGGAGCTGTTTTTGTTCGCTATGTCGGCGACTGTCGGAGTGCTTTCAGACGTGTCTTCATAATATTGCTTTTCTTTGTACTTTTCATTTGAATGGAAATTAAATGCTTTTCGTTTTGTCATTTTTACAATATTGTCATTTCATTTTATACTCGGTCGTAACTATTGCTTTAAGTTTCCATTTATAAAGTGAGTTTAAAATTAGATCAGATTGGAAATCTTGCTGGATCTTATATAACAACATCAACTTATTTCGAAATTTTCTATTCCATATTATCCTGTTCAGATAATCTTTATATGAACACAATGGGAAATAACGAGACACCCTGACGGCAGCTGTGCGGGCTGTGGCGCGGAGACGCGGCGTCGATAATAACCTCCTGTACCGCGGTGTCGGTAATCACAGTGATTGGTGTCGCGTCTTCTTCTTGTTACTTCACGAATTTGTTGTTGGAAAGTCTCATAAATATGATGACTCTATTGTTTTATGGTGTCGTTAATTTATTGTGGAATTCAAAATTCAAATTCAAAATAGATTTGTACAACTAGTTTCTGATTGTGTAAGTACTAAAACTGTCTTTGACTAAAACGAATTCGTTTGTCATCCCCTATGCATAATATGACATTACAGGAACAATAAAAGTTGTTTCATCTTTTTTCATTTTTGTTCATGGAAACTATAGGTAACAACAACATAAAAAAAACATTGAAATAATTTATTATAGTTCAATATTCTACATTCTCTTTTCAATTGTCGCTGCGCAATATTGGCATTTCAATACACAACTCAATTCACAGAATATGTCATGAACAAACAACAGTAATATTCAGTATAATAAATCAGCAATAGAAATAGAGAGGAAAGCAATAAACCAGCGAATAATAATTGCATTTAAACATACGTACTACATGAAATACTCGTAATCATGATTAAATTGAAATCAAAGCCGCGCTCCGCCCGCGGCTAAACGAGGCTCGCGGTCGACCGCAGCGGCTGCAACATATACATCGACGGCTCGCTATGCCTATGAATCCAACTCTATTGTATTCGAAGAGTAATGTATTATTTAATGTATTTAAAATCCGTTTGTAACGAGTTGCGTGGTAGCGGGTATTACGAAATTTATGAAGAGCTTATAATACTTATAATTGATTTATTAGAATCGTTTGCTAGTTTGTGGTTACGATTGTAGTTCGAATTAATAATTTTGTGAACTAATTAATTTAGATATTGTTACAGTTCACAGAATACATTATATATTGCAATAATAACAACGATATAAAAGCAATACTATAAAATAACGAGAAGCGATCTAGCTACTTACAATAAAATTAATATAAGATCTATTTACTAATTTATCTAGTCAATGATGAAATGAACTTAAAAACTTAACCCAAACGTAACTTTATCAGTAGAAAGTCGCATAAAACTCTTGATGTGCACCACTGCATAATAAGCCTCCATATATCAGTCCTCAAGACACGCGATCATTCCTTGGCTCTAGCTAACCCGGGTACAAAGTGCGGCGATACCCGGGCGGCAGAGCTTGACAGGGGGCGCCACTGATCCCCAGCATCAGTCACCATCAGCGAGAAGCGTGACGTCACACGATGACGTCATCAATCGCAGGAGACGCGTTAGGGGATGCTTATGCAACATATAAGTTTTGTAGATAACAGTTTAAATTGTAACAATTTAACACATGCTTGGCATATAAATGTAGTTTGGTCGGGTGATTACATGTTAAGAAAATAAATGAATAGTGGCTGATTTGTCGGTGTGAGTACCTGTCTTTTGGTATTCTAAATCGAATTGATTCTTTGGGAAAGGGATAAAGCATAGCTGTCTGAAAAATTAAGATAATAATTTTAGATTTCTAGTATTAAAACTTAGGTAACAATCACTTCAATTGAAAAGCCTTCCACCTGCTTTACAATCATTTCGTTTTGTAGCAACATAAGCATTAACCTTCACATATTATCAGCTATACGAGTACAGTACCAGTTAGTTCCCGCTATATATCAGCAGGCACTGCAGCTCCCTCGCTAGCTCAACCTCATCAATCGTGACGCCTCTCACAACCGCCTCAAACAAAAACAAATAGGAATCACATCATTTGTATAATAATATGTGATGGCTACTGTACTGTTAGTAGATCAAACTATCTGTTTATCTATTGTCATTGGTAGGCACTATTTGTGAGGCTATGTAGATATTTCCTATAAGCTGTCTACTATATTGAGTTTGTATAATAAATACACATATTCTTGGGTTTTTTTCTAAAATTTTATGGGATTGAAAGTAGACCCGTAACTAAGTACTGAAAGTCCTGAAATAAAATGTAGGAAAAACGACTTTAGCTGAGAGGGAGAAATTTTGTTCTAGAGAAGGGAAATCCAACTGTGTACCGACATATTATTAATTTCAGTAATTAGCAAGTTGCCAATGCACAACATGGGGAGCATCGCCGCAGGTTCTTCGCACAACAGGCCTGTGTCTATCTTTTTCCGCTGGAGAATTTGCATGCCCAGTGTGGCATCGATCTACCCACGCTAAAGAAGTAGACATAGCGCTCAACGAGACCTGCCGCATCATTACAGGGTGCCTAAAACCTACCCCTCTAGCGATGCTGTATCCCCTGGCTGGAATAGCTCCTCCAGACGTGCGTCGCGAAATAGCTTGCCGCAATGAAAAGTCCAAGCAGGAGACAGACAGTCGTCATCCTCTGTTCAAACATCAACCTCCACGGGCCCGCCTAAAAAGCCGAAAGTGCTTTTTAAGCCGTACGATTCCCGCAAAGGAAAGTGCAGAAGATGAGAGGGACGACTTGTGGAGAATTAAACATCCCACTCCTCCAGATTTCGTCGCTCCTCAACAACAACTGCCCTCAGGTCACGAACTGCAATGGCCCATTTGGAAAACTCTCAACCGACTACGGACCCAAGTGGGCCGCTGCAGAGACAACCTGAGCAAATGGGGCATGATTGAATGTTCGGCACAATGTGAATGCGGTGCCCCAACTCAAGACATGGCGCATCTGCTGTCCTGCCCGTCCTGTACCACCTCCGCGACCCTCCAGGACTTAATGGAAGCCAACGACAGAGCCATTCAAGTTGCGACTTTCTGGTCAAACAGAGTATAGAGATCATTGACTCGAGAAGAAGAAGAAGAAGTAATTAGCAAACATCTCGTCTTTTTTCATCCGCCTACAGATTTAGGACTATAATAATATTGTAAGCAGCTCTTAAATAATAAGAGAGTTCTTTTGTACTTGGAGCACATTGTTCTCGTCTCGTGCTTGTATGTTATTACATGCGTACACAATCATGTTCTGTACAGGTTTGTGTAAGACGCGGGGGCGCGGGCGCGGGGGAGAGGGGCGCGGGGGCGCGGGCGCGGAACCACTCGCGCTTTAATCCATTTTCGTTTATTACAGACTTAATGTTAGCTATTTAAGAATACAAGTGTTTTTTTAAGTAATTTCTTAGAGTCACGAAATAATATGAACACTGGTCTACGAAATAACTTTTGTGAAATTTCAACAAAGTGTGCAGCCATAACTGTTACAAAGTCTTCTATAGGATGTTAGTTTCTTTTTAAAAGGACTAGGTTTTGTGTATATAGAATATGTACTTTGGCTAATACAAACGAAAATGGTGGTTTATGTTTCATCCGTAAGAACCATGGATGCTGATTAGAATAAAGACGTCTTGGCATCAAATAAGTACAAATAATTTACACTGTGCGATAAAAAAATATCGATAACTTTTAAATCAACTTATACCATAAGATATTCCATCCACGTCACAATTTACACTATATTGTGTAATACAGAGTAAAAGGGAAATTGTGTGGCTTTACGCGCCCATAAAGCGGGATCGTGTTTGGCACAAGTTGTGATGAGCGCCATCTGGCGGCGGACACCGACACTATAAAACTGTTATGTTGCCGCGAGACTTAACTAGCAGGAGAGGTGTATGGCTGAATGTGGAATGAGGTGACAACTTATAGGAAATTGGTTACAAGTTTATGGCAAGGAAGCCTACTAATGTGAAAACATCTAAGTACACTATTCACAATTTTAGCTGTAACCTTACCATTCTTGATATAAGGCTAATCTTTTGACTGCTCGTTTAGTCGAGCGATATTGTCACTACCAAGAGCAACTTTCGCTACAAGTGGTGTTTCTGAAGGTTATTTTTAAAATTTGTCCACAATTAGGTATGTTCCACTGGTACAACACCTCCACTTAAAAATCAACCTAGCATCGTATGAAGCACTTCCCACTTTTGAAGTCAGTTAAACATCCTCATCTAGCCGCTCTAAGAAACAGATGCTGTCAATGCTCATAAACTTAAATCCAGAAAGTTTAAAGTTCATCAATCCATTCTAACAGCAATATGTTTTAAATACTCAATACTCAATACTCAATATTTATTGCACTCCATATGTTACATTAAGGTGGTGGTTACATTAAAGGGTCGGTACAATATGGACCCTGCAGGGCACGGCAACTTACAATACAATTTATATAAACTAAAACTACTACATAAACTACTTATCAACTATTTTGCAAATAAAGCTTAACTGACGTTTAATTTTATTTAGACATATACTTAAATAAAACAGGGGATATTATTCATTTTAAATTCACATCTTCCATGTATTCTTTAATACTATAATAAGCTTTAGTTAATAGTAATTTTTTTACTTTATTCACAAATTTTGTATTAATGTGTTCATTTTGTATGTTTTCTGGGAGCTTGTTGTATATTTTAATACACATTACATAAGGACTAGTAGAGTGTAGAGTCATATTAGATGAAGGCAGCATTAGTTTGTTTTTATACCTAAGTGATCTATTTGTATGTTTGTCGCTACGACTTGTAAAAAAATTAGTATGGTTTCTGACAAATTTGCTTACTTCTAATATATACATGCAAGGTAAGGTAAGTATATTAAGTTTTATAAAAAAGGGTTTACAACTGTCGGTTTGGTCTATGTGTGTTATAATACGAATAAGTTTTTTCTGTAAAGTAAAAAGGGTAGGTGCGTTAGTACTATTTCCCCACATTATAATCCCGTACATTAGCCAGGCATGAGCGTAGGCATAATAGGTAGTAAGTGCTGTTTTAAGATCAGTAGTTTTTTTAACTTCGCGAAGTGCATAGCTGAATCTTGACAGTTTTGACCTAATTTTGTCTATATGTGTTTTCCACGAGATATGTGTGTCTATAGTAAGGCCTAATAGTGAGAAATCTTTTACTACTTCAATATTCATACCGTTAGTTGTAAAATTAAGTGATAGGGGGGATTTTTGATAGGGGTAAAAAGTTATTAATTTAGTTTTTTTATAATTTATCTCAAGGTTGTGTTCATTCATCCATTCAGTTGTTTTGTTTAGGACTGAGGCAAGCTGTTCATTAATTTTACTATTGTCTTGACAGGAAGTTAAAAGAGAGATGTCGTCTGCAAAGAGTACTGTATGAGAGCAAGGTCCATCCATGATTTTAGGGAGGTCATTGATGTAGATCAGGAAAAGTAGGCATCCAATGACACTGCCTTGGGGAATGGATGAGTTTATAATTTTTCTATCAGATCTAACACGCGTTATTTGTTTTGTATCGTAGTTAAAGTTTTCTATTTCGACGTATTGCTCTCTATCCTTTAAATATGATGTGAACCATTTATGGGTTGTTCCGCGAATGCCTATTCCATATAATTTGTTTAAAAGAATTTTGAATTGGACTTTATCATATGCCTTGGTCATATCAAGGAGTAATCCAACGGCATATTTTTTATCATTTACAATGTTTATTACTTGTTGGATATATTTGTAAACGGCTAGTATTGTGGATCGTTGCTTGCGGAATCCATTTTGGCTTTCGTCAAAGATTTTATATCTCTCGCAAAAACAGTAAACACGATCACACATAGCTTTTTCGAATATTTTTGAAATGGTTGGTAATAGAGCTATAGGTCGATAGTTGTTAGGGTCTGTCTTTAGGTTCTTTTTAAAAAGTGGTTTTATAAGGGCTTTTTTTAGGTTATCAGGGAATATACCATCTTCAAAAGATTGATTTATTAGAACGCAGAGGGGGATGGCTAGTTCATCCGCACATTGTCTAATTAAAGAGGGTGGAAGCTCATCGATTCCGTGACTATTTTTGTTTTTAAGGTTTTTTATAATTTTGTGAGTTTCTCTTGGATCTAACGGTCTAAGAAAGAACGTGTTCTCTGTTTGGTGTAGTACGGGCAAGCCGTTCTTTGTATTGTTTGAGCCACCTTCTCCAATTGAAGCAAAAAAGTTATTAAATGTATTGACTACTTGGTTTGGATTTGAAACTACAATATTGTTTATTTCTAATTGTATGTTGTATTTATCATGAAATGTTTTTTTGTTCGTACGTTCGTTTATAATGTTCCACATCGCTTTTACTTTATTTTGAGCCGTTTTAATTTTATTAATGTAATGTAATTTTTTAGAAACTATTACCGATTTCTTTAGTATTTTTTCGTATTTGGTGTAGTATTTTTTTAAAATTGGATTATCTGTTTTAATAGTTAAAATTTTCAACAATCTTTTATTTTTGCATGACAATTTGATACCTTTAGTTAACCAGAGTTTCTTATTTTGTGTGTTTAATTTAACTTTCATTTTTGGCATCGTTTTATTGAGTATCATAGTTAACGTATCGTTAAAAGCGTTATAATTATCATTAATATTTTGTGTTTCTACTATAACATCACTCCAATTTATTGAGTTTAAGGCTAATTTGAATTTATCTATATTATTTTTATTATATATTCGTTTTTCTGTGTACCATAGTGAATGTTTAGGTTGTTGCTGGATTTTTAAATTAATTATAGTGCTACAATGATCAGAGAAGCCAAGTTCCTCGACAGATGTATTTAGGTCCTTGTTATTAAAGTTCGTGAAAATTAGGTCTAGACATGTTGATGTAGTTGATGTTATATGTGTTGGAAGTTTTATGTGTTGAGTGTACTTGTATTCAGACATAAGGTCTAAGAATGTATTTGATTTTAAATTGTTTTTTAGAATATCTATATTGAAATCTCCACCAAGGATGATGTTACATTTTGAGTATTTCTTATTTATAAATGTTAATATATTTTTAAGTTGGCTATAGAAAATTTCTTCTTCTCGTCTGTTCCAATACATAGTCACTAATAATATATTTTCTTTAGTTATTTCAGCCGCACAAACTTCCAAGATATATTCAAGTGACATATTAGCTATGTCGCATTTCTCAACGCAGTCTTTTTTTTCATCTAGAAGTATGCAGACGCCGCCGCCGCCACGCTTTTCTCGGCAATATGATGCAGCTATTTTATAACCACTGAGGTTTATCATTTTTAGTTTGTCTTGTGATAGCCATGTTTCAGTTATACATATAGCTTGGTATGTTGTTGGGTTTTGATTAAGGAATGCTTCTAGTATGTGTTGTTTGTTCCAAAGACTTTGGATGTTTTGAAATATTATTTTAAAATATTGGTCTGTGTTCTCGAAATGAATGGATTCCTTCGTGTTGTTGAGACAAATAGTCTCCTTTATGTTGTGTGGTCGTAAGGCCTCTGTCATATTGACGAAAAGTACGGTTTTCTTTGTTTGTTGATGTTTGTTGATTTGGCTTGTTGTGGTTGAGTTCGTTAGCTTTATTTGTAGAAATGACGTCCATAAACAGTTTTTCCACTGTTAATGTGGATTGCGATAGTATCTCGTCCTTGAAGTCTATGTGTTTGCCTTCAATAAATAATTGGTTATTGCGAATGGCTGCCTTTTGTCCCTTATTGCGTGCTATGAGCATTTTATCACGCAATATTTTCCTCTCGTTTCGTGCTTTCTCGTCTAAATGTTTGGAAATATGTAGTTTAGTGCCCTGAAAGTACAAGCTATTATTTACGATATGTTTAGCCATTCTTTTACTCATGAATTCAATCACCAAAGGTCTGTTTCGGTTGTTATAGCGTCCAATTCTGTATGTGTCCTCAACATAACCTGTTATGTCCACTCCCAATATATCCCAAAAAATAGCTCCGATTCTTAGATGTAGGTCTTCTTCTTGTTCTTTATAAATTTCTGTTAGTCCATATAGTACTATCTTCTTTTCATTCATTTCAGGTATTTTATTTTCTGTAGAGAGTGACATTTCATAGGTCAGTTTTTTAATTTCTTCCTGCAAGGATGCTGTTTCAATTCCCAGTTTATCTATTTGATTAGTTAAGCTTTCTATCTCAATTTTTCGTTTTTCATTTTGTAGGGCCAAAGCAGTTGTATCTTCCTTTATTTCTTCTCTGAATAGTGAAATCGCTTTATTTATTTCTAATTGAATTGTGTTTTTTATTTCTGATATAATAGAAATGTTGTTTTCTTTCAGTTTTGTGGATATCAAATCGCTCAAATTTTGTAGTGTAAGTTCCGAGTTATGTTGTACGTGGAATGGGTTTGGACTTATAAAATTCAACGTATCATCAGCAATACTTTGGTCATCATCGGAGTTAGTGATGTCGCCAGATTTGACGGGTGACATTTGTTGCTGATAATGGATAGGTTTATTTACTACATCCATCTTGGGTTGTTTATCGCGGCAGGAATAACAATTCCAAAGTGTTTTCTCTTCTTTTGTCATTTTACATAAGAATGTTTGCGTAGATACCTTTGCGCACGCCAAATCATAATTATTATTGCATACAGTGCAGGTAAGATGTCGTTGGCGGCGTGTTACAATTTTTTGAAGACAGCCTGTACATGACAGCGACATCTTTTAGTTGTATTTTTCAAAATTGCACAAAATCAGTAAATCTTGACGTAGTTCATGTGACATCCGGTAGATGGCTTTTAGTTTAAGGTTGAAAACATAGATGACGCTTTTCTACTTTTTTTTTTTTTTTTTTTTTTTTTTTTTTTTTTTTTTTTTTTTTTTTTTTTTAAATTCTCATAGTATTTTTCTCTTTATTATCCAAACAACAGTGAGAACTCACAAAAAGAGACTATTCTGCGCCAGATTTGAACTTATATATATTTCTTGTAGTAATATTATCGTTTTCCATGTTGTTTTCTTTTTTATTAATATATTTTGTGTACTCTGCTTGAAATGGAACGTGAACTCAAAAGGCAGGATTCCAAGTTAGCAGTATCATAAAATGTCAATTTCTGAACGATCAATGTAACGTCAATATTTTTGAAGTGTCTTCTGATTGGTCGACGCAGGTTTGTTATGATGCCGTTAGGTTGTTAGAATTGTGTGTTTTTATGTAACTTGAAAAAGTAACTGCTAATAATGTTAAAATTTTTGTTATTTACGTTTATTTCTACTAGCACTGTCTAAATCTCACCGCACATATTGTCCAGTTAGTATATAGTTGCTTATTTCGGTAGGTTTTGTAGTATTTTAGGCTCCAATACCAACAAAATAAAGATGTTTGGTATCCCACTTTACAATGTCTTAATTACACAAACACTCAACTTTTTACTGAGATAACTTTATCACTGTATATTTATGACTTATTGAACGTCCTGGTATAACTTTTATTAATTTTATTTGGAAAAGTTTCAAGAATTTAATTAATTAATCACAGGCTATTGTTGACACTTGTTGGTGTTGCCAACCTTCTCCTTTAGTTGCATGATAATCTCCATCAGATCCTCAGCTTACACTTGGTCTTCCTTTGTTAATGGAGGCCATTCTTTACGTCACTACCGCGCTTATCTATCGCGTGACGTCACCACATCTTTGACGTCTTCATCTTATCAATCTTATCGATGTCTCGGTCCCTTTGATCAGCTAATAACGTTAATCATTAATAATGGTGTTGAGAAAATGATAAGGGTTGTTTTAGATTAAAAGAAAGTGTTTTTTGACATTGTTGTCTATGATCTATGAGGATTCTGCTTTTTAGATAGTTTGTATTTACTCATAATAAAAAAAAAAAAAATCGTGACATAGATAACAGTTAAATGTAAATGAATCCCTGTGAATTGAACCTCTTTCCTTAAGCCAAACTAATTGCCGGGGTTCAAATCTGCACTTACGCTTACAAAGTAAACTCGGTTACTAACTCACCAAACCACGAGCACCTCTCATCGTATACATAGTTCACACAATTACGTATAAACCGTCCCACTTTAAATATTTACTTAAAGTTTCGCGTCGAACGCGTCACCGGAGTCGCGAAAGTCAAAGCTTTTAGACGTTGTCAGTCTTCATCTATCGTGCGACACGAGGGGGTGAGCGGGGGGTAGTGAGGGGGGGGGGGGGGGGTGATTGTAACTCGTTTATACTTCAATATTAAGCAGGCCGTCACTCCACTATCTTGTAATTATGTTTTAATTGACAGCCTCATTAGTGCTGCGGTCGTTGACTGTGTCTCGTGTTTACGTGGAAAATAGTGGCGGAGGTTTTCTTTGTTAATTCTTGATTACTTGAAAAATATCGCAATGATTTTGTTACTGTTGATTTAAGATTTTCTATGAATTAGAGAGCGTACGAATACCGAATAAAACGATTTAATACAAGTTGTTATATTTGGCAAATACCTAAAAAAAATACGAACCGTACGTGTAGTAATGATGAACTACAAATTGTGTACAAATGTACTACAAAATATTTCGTGGCGCTTGAAACATAAAATAGTTTACAAAATTCAAGCTCTATACCGATTTAATAATACTCAGCGTAATATTACACAACTCTGTAAAGTCTACAATATTTTTAACGAAAAGAAAAATGGTTAGGAACTAGTTTTATCGAAACTACGTGCAATTTCCTTCTTAAAATTTTATGGCCCGCTCTACAACTTCATAAGAAAAGACTAAAAATGTAAACTCGTGAACAAAACTATGATATTTTCACTTTATTTGTTAAATACTCAAACAAATTTACTAGTTTTTGTAGGGGCTTATTTTCTTTTTACGTAAACATAAAGTTTTATTTATTAATTACCTAAAATAATTACAATCTACAGTCGGCCTCACAACTATCGGAAACACATAACTATTAACATCGCTTTTATGTCAAAGTATTAAGGTTCACTTTTGTAATTATCTATCACTAAAGACGTGTTGTCGACTGTGCGTATAGGACAAGAGTGTCGGTTGGTAAATGGCGGCGTTTAGAGGGTGTTGTTATAATGAACGCCGTCCATTGTGTCGTGTAGTGTCGCAGTAGTGTGCAGTGTGAGCTGCACAATGCAGGCGCGGCGTGAGGGATCGTCGAGTGATAGCGTTTGTGACACTGTTTTAATTTTCATGACGTAATGTTTATATCTCACTTTAATACTGGTTATGAATTTTAATCTTATTTTAATACACAAAGGAATCTAATTCAAACTATGCTTGCTTATATTATAAATGCGTTTGATGGTGTCTAATTACTGTTTTCTTTCTTTCTAGGTATGTATCCGGTTTTTCATCTTATGTACGCCTTTCTACTACATACTTCGTAAGTATATGCTTACTATTATATTTTGGAAACAGCACGATTTCATTATATATGGTTGCACACGATATATGGTTAGGATCCGTACAAGTGCTGCTTGAAGCAGTCGCAAAAAAAAAGCACGCCCGAGAGTAGCCGACAGCTTACGCAGTCCGAGTTGTCTACGAAACAATTGCTCGAGCAGTTTGTGTACTGGCGACATTACATTTCGTACATAAACGAAGACCTACATCCTATACCTATATGTGTCATTATGTACCACGCTATAGTCTTAACTAACTATAAATAACCTTATTTTCTTCTTCCTATTTTATGTACATTCTTTTATTCCTGTACAACACGCTCTCGGCTTACAAAACGCTTATATCGCGTGTACCAAGAGCCCAAAAACAAGTAATTAAACTTCACCTTCTTCACAAGCTGTTTATGTTCTAAGAAATCTGAGAAAACTCGCGTTCATTATTACTGCGAAAATCAACTTACAAGCAAGTTCACATAAATTAAAATTCATACGAAATACCTGTACCTAAATATTATGATATATTTTTTAATATTATATAACAATATTGAAATATTTTATCTAAACGAGTACCTAAACATTCAGTTTTCGAATCGCATTAGTCATATCATATCTTTCGATTTCGCTTTTTCCTATAAACGTGTTAGGAAAGTCAGTGCGGCAATCTCCCTATGTAAAAGATGGTATTCAGCTAAACCCCGTAAGACTAGAAGCCGACCCCAACAATGCTTTCGAAAATGCTTGGCAGACGAAGTCAGTCATACACAATACAATGTAATACTATTTTTGAAAGTTAAATCTGATTACTTTAAGATACCTCCTACCTACACCTTAGTTCCCGAGGCCAATCTCGGTCTGTCTCTTGTCTCTGCGACATATTGAGAGACACATTATTTATTTACTGTCCCTCCAATTTCTGCGGTACGAGTCACTCAATAGGTAACTTTGCTATATCATGTATTGGGCCATTATTTATTTAAGACTTATTTTTGGTGAAATCATGATTTTTTTAAGACTCGGATAAAACTTCGAGTCTCTTAGATTCATATATAAATCACACTCATAAAATATTCGGAGAATTTTTGAAATATTTATATTGTTTGTACAAATGACGCATCACTTGGTTTATTGAAGTTGTCTATACTTATGACTAAAATATAACACTTGACATTCTCTGAAAACCTTTAATAAGTGAGGCGCCAATTCAATTTGTTCAGAAACATACGTGTTTTAGAGAATGTAATACTGACATACAAGGAATTAAGGTATTTATTTGTCAAACATGTTCCCTCGCGCTCTTGAATCCAATCCTTTATGACGTACGGACGGCTGACTCGAAATATTGCCGTATTGTATTGTGAAAGCAATTACGACAAGCTGAAGGCATGTACACAACAATATTACGTACTGTACCTATGCACGCACTAGCGATTAACCGCGCCGCTCGGTCGACCGCTCTTTCCATATTGCAACCGTCTCTTGACCGCTTGTGATGCACAGAAGTAGTTTCATACTTAACTGAAGAAGGGGATCAGCCGCGCGGGGCGGTTAATAGCTAGTGCGTACAAGCACTAAGACAACGGGAGGATTTTCAATGTGCGATGCGCAATTGTTAAAAACTTCAACTGTGTCTATTGTATGAGATTCCCTGATGTGATGTTTTATGTATAGTAACGTCATTCAATGGCTATGTATAGATATACATTTGTGACGTCATCGTCAGTGGATTGAATATTATATGTGGCCGCAGTTCGTCCTTGTTTGCTTGTTGTTATGAATTGTATTGTTTCTGCAACTCGTTGAGTGGAATTTAAATGGTTTGCGGTGGTCGCCGACTGCGCGGTTTGCTTTATTTTAATGATTTAACCAGTATTTATTTTTGTGATGTTGTGCTTTTTGTTGACGTTAAAAATAATAAAAACAAGACACAAATTAATTGATTCGATAAAAATGACGAACTTATTCACTAAGTTTATGAATCTGCATAATTTGATGCTATGGTATTTTTTAATAACTAAAGAGATATTTTGTTTAATTATAAAATAAAAAAAAGTTCTTGTAGGCTTCGTTTCAATTACACAGCGACAGTCGCTCATTAAAGAAAATGTTCTGAAAATTATTCATATGAGTAAATATTTAATAAGCGCCCCGTCTAGCTGCCACGGTTTATTAAATTTACAAGAACATTACTCATCCATATTGAGTAGGCAAGAACTAAGACGAGGGACAAACTCAAATAACTTTTATTCCCGACAAGCTCAACATCTAAATAAATAACGTGTCTAAGCTAAAACGTAGCAAATGTGTTGCTCACTATTCATTGCGGCGTGTGAATGGATCTCATTTTGTCGCCGCGCTTATTAAGCGGCGTTCTATTGCGGGTCTTGCGTCTTCGTCGCCGGACAGACGTGATTTAGTTGACTTTGTAACTAGGTCGGTGTTAGTGAATTTTTATTTAATGTTTCTTTCTTTGTTCTATTTATTTAGGATTTCTTGGGTAAAGCGCAAGAAAAAAATTATATAAATAGGTACCTAGTGTATGTTACGCTATTGTAATGGTTTTGGAATCTTGATTAATTTATCAATACCAATCTTAAGTAAATATGAATTGCCCCAACTGTGGGATGACAAATGCTGTGGATTTAGTTTATGATGATCAAGCGAAACTGCTATGTCTTATCTCATAAGAAACAAAAAAACTATTAAATCTGGGTACCTTCCCCATGAATATCTGGCGTTCAATAAAAACTGAAGATCTTTCAATAAATTCTGTCTTTCGGTAAATTTAGATTTCCACCATTTGACAGTTTTACATTTTTATGTTCATTTGACACGCACACACGTTAAGACGGTAATGTTTCACTGACAAAGGGGGGTTGTTATTTAAAATTCTCATAAAACTGTTTCTTAGAATACAAGAGTTATGTTTCGCAAACAAGCTAATTAAACACAGCTACCGAACTGGGTAATAAGGTCATAAGGCCAGTGCTTATTGCAGCTATAAACTATTACACAATGGAGTTTGAACTGTAAATGTTAATGTTAAAACTTTATAGCTACAGCACTTTTAAAAATAAAATAGAATAGTTTTTAGTCGTTCTATGCACCATTTCCCTATTTTTATATAACAAACTAAAAATTGGGTATAGTTTATTTATTAAATTTTAAATATTTATACAAATATGAAAACTCACTATACTTGGAATAAGAAAAAAAAAGAAACTATAAAATAAATAAAACCTGGCTAAAAAATAAGCAACATAAAATTCATCCATATCGCACTAAAAATTTATATTGAATATAGGTTGATTGAAAAATGACAATTTTTAATATTTTATTTGGCCTGAAAATACTCAAATCAAAGTGTAGAATATGAAATAGAATTAATTTACACTGGCCAATATTGGTACAATCGTGTACACATGTGCACACACTGGTACATCGTTTTTGTATCTGTTTGTTCGTACTGTAACGAACTATTTGGTGTTCCCGAATGTTTGTAACAAGTGATTTATGTAGAGTGGTTCAAATGTTCCTAGTAAAGCACTAAGTTTTGCTTCTATATTATTGAATGCGACGGTACTTTGGCGTTTTTCTTATGTAATGGTAGTTTTGACTTTCTTCTTCTGAATAGACCTTCTCTAGGTTAAAAGTATCTAATATAATGTATCTGAATATGAAAAAGGCCAATACATTTAATGATATCGTATTTGACCTCGCCCTTCATAACAGCTTACATGACTTATGTTTAAAGCCAACCTATGTCCATTTCTGTGTCCCTAATAAAACAAAACTCTCAAAATATTATCCATTATCCATATGACATTTCTAAAAATATGTATTAAACCTGTCCGAAAAGTGGAGAGCTAAAACCAACATTAATAAAGATAAAAATACATTCAGAAGCGATTTGACGAGTCCTTTGGCTGCGGGCGGCCGGGGCAGGGTCGCTCCACACGCGCGTGTCGACGTCAGTGTCGCGACACAAACGCTCGTGTGTCAGCGGCATTAGCTATTGTCGCTCTCTGTACTGCAGGATTGCTCGGGGGCAACTCATTGTTCTTTTTAGTTACTCTTTGGAATCATAGTAGTGGTTGTTAGGAACTAGCTATATGTGTGTTGAGTTAGTTTGTATAAAACAAAGGACTAGTTTCATTGTTGAATGTTTTAAAAGGTGGAGTTTTAGAATGTTTTTTTTTCTAATTAGAGGAAAAAGTTGTATTAAAGTTATATCTATCTATAATTCTTGATGTTTATATTGCTCGTTTATTTGAGTATGTTTACAATCCTTATATGCCATCTAAATTAGGTTGAGTTAAAGTATCAAATACGATTATGAAAAATAAATATTAATGACGTATAATAAACGCTATTTCATAAGATATATTTACTTAAAGACGAAGTTTTGGGGTCAAATGACTTCAGTTTCACGATACACATAATTATTTTTTTGACACAATCAAAAACCAACACTCTTTTACCTAAAATTACTTTATTAAATGCTCTACAGCGTAGTGGAGTTCGATGCTTACCGTCCGGCGTTGTGCTGTGTCGTGACGTCACCCGCGGGGGCCATACCGCGTCCCGACGTATTCGCGTCAAGTACCACAGATCACACTGAGGCGGATGGAAACGGAAACAAACAATAACACTGAAATATTAAGTAGAGAGGTGTTCAGGGATTAATATGCTGGATTCAATCCATTAATACAGTGAGTTGAAATCCAAATTAGTAAAAATGCCATTAGAATTTGAGAGTTTAATTTTCGTTGTTAATCTAGTAGTAAAGGTAATTCTGAATTCTGAAAATTTGTTATAAAGAAGCAGTGTGCTTATTAATTTCGCAACGGTTTCATTTTAAATTCTTAAGTTTAATTTCGACGTACTTTGTAAAGCACTTAGAGTGTGTGGCAACTTTTGCAAGAATTTCGGTAATACCGAGACTGTGGCTCTGCATAATAACCTATATCGTCGATAACAAGACGTTACCCTCTCACCGCACATTCTCCATCGATCTGCAGACACCCGCGGAGGAGCTCCGATATACATCCACGACGCGGGTAACTTGGACACATTCATTATAACTTCAGAAATAATTTAGCTGATAAAATAACCTCACTCATAAACCATCACTAATAGCCGAAGTTATTTCAATATCGGACAGACCGACATTTTTAACTGCTCATTAATATTATATTTATTACAGATAAGTTCTTCAGTTTTATAATTTAATGTTAATATATAATATTGCCTGTTACGTAAGCTCCGTATTACATAAATTATTGGCAGTAATAAGCCCTCAATTGGGACTCCGTAGATATTAATATTACGTACATTTCAGTTAATAAACTTATTGTGATATTGATGTCTTTATTATTGCTTCATTAATTTTCCCCGAGGCTTATAATAAAGTGACTTGACGTAGCGTTAAGAATAATAACTACGAGAGCGCTACGCCGTAGCTAATGTTACCGCTACGGTTACTAAGGTGTAGGCAACTACTAATAGTTGTTCTAATATTCTGAGGTGGATAAAATAAAAGGTATTTTAAGTTCCGAAAGAGTTGCTAAATAAATGTATTGGACATTGTATAAATGAAATGTCATGTTACCAAAAAAATTGTAATGTTTATATTATATCATAAAACACTAGCCTTTGTGGAAACTAAAGTTAAAATATGCATACTTTATAAACACAGTTATGTTATCAAACAGCGAGCAGTTTTTGAATATTCATGTCGGTAGGTAGCGAGGAATTGATTACATTACCGTCGGCAGTGACCTGGCGACACAATGTCGGATTGAATCCCGCCGCGCTGCAGCTGTCGGCTCCCATTGGTCGGCGCCACACGTCACGTCGCAGCGCTGAGCCGCTATTGGTCGGCCGCACGCGTTGCGTTTCAGCTGTCGGCTCTCATTGGACAATAATCCGACATGTTTGGACTTTCACACCTCAGTGGTCGGGCGCTATGCAGCACGGAAACTGCAGCTGACATATTGGATTATGTAGAGTCAAATG
Source organism: Autographa gamma (assembly GCA_905146925.1). Taxonomy (NCBI): domain Eukaryota; kingdom Metazoa; phylum Arthropoda; class Insecta; order Lepidoptera; family Noctuidae; genus Autographa; species Autographa gamma. Next base: position 245,653 of record LR989871.1, read on the forward strand.
AACTGTGACGTAAACGTACAAAGCGGAGAGCTAAAGTGAAATGATAAATGGGATTGTAGACGTTTAAAATAAAGTAGTTTAATGATACTCTGATTTAATGAAATTGGCGAGCCACAATATCATTTCTGAATGTTCTTTTTGAAAGAAACACACACAGTTTCTGTCGTTCAAAATGTTTTGATTGGCCTGACTTTTATAATTATATTTTTATCTCATTAAAATTAGCAAAAAAATGCACCAAAAAGTTACGTTATTGTCATTAAATAAAACATAAAAATGTTAAAGCAAAGAACCACAATTTTTATTCCGTATACAAAAATGTCACAGTTCACGACCCACTCTTTGAAATGTACTTTCATTTAAACCCTGCATTGTCAAAGGTTCGTCGACTGTTGAGCCGGGTTGCACAATGTGCGGCGACTCGCATTGAGTGCATTCCTCGACTCGTGTACCGCGGTACGCTCGCTCATTTGCATTTAAGGAAATTGGATTTTTTCGTGACGTCACGAACTGGTTGTAGATCTTTCTACTTTAAATTGCTGCAGTTGTAGAGTTGAGGACATGACTTGAATTATCAAAATACTATCTCTAAGAATATGCTGATCATGTAATTGGTATCGATTCGAATTATGACTATCTTGAGTAAAGTACTATCAAAATTTTTAATTATTTCAGCAATATTTAAAAACAGTAGTTATTTAGTAGTGAGCATGTTTATCAGTTAATCACTTATTTAAAAAAAAAACAACAATAATCAAGTTCCAATAACTAAATACCGATGCGCTGTCTGAAAATCTGTTCAGACAATTCAATTTATCAAACCCCGAATCAGTGTCTCAAATAGTTAGTGAAGTATTAACAATCAATGTCTGAAACCTTCAGCGATAGAACCTACCTAGTCTAGCCTAGTTTCACAGGCCATTACTCCGTAGAGCCGACAACTATAATTATTTCGTTAAAGCCTGCGAAGATAGAGCCTGAATACCAAGTGACGACAGCCTTCTGGATAAACGTAGAGATTACTACTACTACTTTATTGCTTGTCGACATAAAGTAAATTATGGACTTAAGATAATAAACTTGCTGTGTAAAGATTTGTAGGTCGGCAATATTGTATCTTCCTAGGCAACCTAGAAAATAACTAAATAAATTAAACAAACGGAATACACATATTTTTTGTAAATTTTCATATAAATAAGAGCGTGGTTTGCAAAGTAAAAAAAAAAAAAATATTCTGGCTCAAAAGCCCAAAGAAACTATTAGACACTAAAATTGTAAGGAACTCAAAAGATGCATTAGAATTAACTATATTAACTAATATAACATTAAATAACTCGTTACATAAACAGTTTTGTCTAGTTTTCTTGATTGCTTTCTCTTAGCCCCGCTAAACTGACTACGGCGAGGCGTGATGAAATATATCTATACTTATAAGAAGCCGGAAACGACTGGCCGTGACCCAGTAGGCTTCGTTTGTAGGAGGCTATTTCTGTCGCGTGAAAAACCTCATGAAATAGAGCCTCCGTATTGGGGCGCTACATTAACTGGCTCTCGCTGTTTGTAGAGCTTATTGAGTTTCTTGTACTGGTTTTTATCTTGAGTTCTATAAGTAAGTAAGCAAAAATATAGAATTATTGTGACAAGAGAAAGTTTTAAAATTATTAATGTGCATTACACCTAATGTAAATAAAAACTATTGGAAAATATATCATAATCATGTTTTTTCGATCAAGCAATATTACAAAAAGCCTATAACATGAAAACCCTTATCTAAAATATTCAAAGAAGCGATCAAAGTAGTGACCTCATAATACTTCCGTTGTACGTAACGCTACAGCTACGGCGTAGCGTGACCGTAGCACCGTAGCCGCGTAGGCAGCTACGAGTAGTTAAAATGAATAACAAATACGTTAGTAGTTACGTAATATTGTACGTTTAAGGTTTTATCGTCGTAGTAAGTTGACTGGTTAACGTTATACTGTCATCGTTACGCTGAATATGGAATTAAGGCATTTATTAAACTGATGAACGATGAAAGATTCTCATTTAAAACGGAAAAACTTCAACATGTATGTAAATTTTTTGATTAATGACTTTTATCGCTGTTATTCTACTATCGTAAATGTTAAACAGTGGGTGTGAGTTTGCAAATGAGTATGTTTGCAAATCAATTACGCTTATAATGTTGAACTGATTTGGATTAAATTGGCACATTATAAGTTGTAACGTTAGTTAGTTTTATCACTTTGTTAAAAACATATTAGTTTTAATGTCCAGTGACGTTGATGTATGAGGCGCCACTTTTGTAAATTACTTCCTGAACATAATTGAATTAGTTTTCATTTTCATGCATGTCGTTATCAATGATGAAAAATCGTATTAATGAACAAAGTTTTTTAAACAAAAACTGAATTTTTGAGTTTCTCGTTGTCTTGCACTCGAATCATATTTCAATCAACATTGAAAAAAATATATATTTAATTTCTCAATAATGTTCAATTATTAACATGCTATCATCTGCCATTTCAACACGCAGCATGCCGCAAGCCGCTCGTGGCACAGAACATAGCGTGTAGCACAGCAAGTAGCACAGCACGTAGCGCGTAGCAGAGCACGTAGCGTGTAGCACAGCACGTAGCGCGTAGCACAGCACGTAGCTAGAAGCTCGTAGCACGCGGTACGGCGCACGCTCGCATACGCCGTCAAGTAACTGATGAGACGATTGTATTGTTAATAAGGAAATGCCTCTATTATGTTAATGTACTTGTATATATCAAATGGGTTCGTGCTTACTTGATGACAGGCTGTGTTTCTTTTAAATATTTTTTGTAATGTGTGTTAGAGCGATATAAAAACGCATTGAGTTTATTTGTTCTTGCAGTCCTTATAAATTTCGGTCGCGGTATCAGTTAGTTTCATGTTGCACAGCTGCCAATCTATCCTGTCCTATTTACATTGCCCATGATTTTGTTATGTATTTCATATTGTTTCGATAAAATGTTAGCCGAGCACAACCAAATAGCGGGGGGTGGGGTGGAGATGGGGGGGGGAGTGATTGGTTTTGTGTGATAGTAGATCGGTTGATTGATTCCACGGCGCGGCCATCACTTGTGAACTGATTAAACTCAGCCGGAATAGATTAGCGGCGGCTTGTTAGTTGACATTCAGCTAATGTGTTGTGGAAATATAAAGGGAATATTATTTGCTTCGCTTTATTTACGGCATCAAAAAATGATGTTTGGTTAGTCTAATTTAAACTCCCAAAATTGACTACAGCTCGTGTTTCTCAGGATAAGAATGAAGTAGAAAAGTCTTATAGTGAACAACCCGCCATCTTTTCTGAAGCTCTAGTCCCAGCAGTGGGACAGCCTCCAATATTAATGTAATTTATTCACAGTTATCAATCGATACAGCATTAGGCCGAGCCTATCAGGCCTTCCTTAATACTTAATGAAAGGGCCGACGTGATTCGCCCGGGAGTGGAACCCGCGCACCCGCGCACGGAGTCCGCGAGTCGCGTGAATTATTCATAGTCCAGTAATATGATGTTTGTAATTCAATTCCGGCTCATTCATGTTCAATGTGAAGGCTGGCGCGTGCCTCACTAAATGTTGGAGTTGTTTGTAAGAGGGATTCTGAAGCTAAAGACTGGTACTGTGTGTAATAGCAAAGTGAATTTTGCACAATGCTCTTTTCTTACGTCTTGTTAATACCTCTACCAAAAATAAACTTTTTGGTAGAGGTCTTAAAATATAAAGTTTATAGTTAGAAATAGTTTGTTAGAAAGTTAGAAATAGTTTGTTTGGGTATTTGCAAGTATTTCTTTTCTTTTTGACCTAAATAATTAAACGTTATACAATCTTCCGGATTTTTGTATATTAATTTCGCTGAAACACCATTTTAAAAACTACTTTAAAGGCTTTACCGAACCATAAACCACAAACTCTTTACAAATTGTAATCATATTCTTACCATAAATTTCCGCAAAAAATAGTGATCTTATTACTATAATGTTCTGAAGTTATCGAGCAACCTAATATAGTTCGCCTACAATAAGTGCAGTCACCCTTACACTGCGAGTGCAGCAGCGCCGGCTGACCTTTACAAGTGGGTCGCGAGCGTGAAGCCTGCGATAGGCTTGCAGGCTTGCTTGGTAGGGCAAAACGCGAGTTCTAGAAATAAGGAGGCGTAATGTTTAGATTCCTATGGGTTATATGAAGAATCAATTGGTTATTTTTTCATACCTACGTGATGTTTATAAAAAAACACATTAAAATATTATTAATTTATTTTAAACAAAAAGAAAAACTCATCGACTGCGACGAAAATCAACAAAATATAGTTCAATAACATAACTAATTAAAATATTTATTAATTTGTTAATACGTTATTACGCGCATAACCGCGGTTGCCATGACAACCACTACATTGGACGGAATTTAATTAATTAAATAATTACTTGAAGTGTGCTTCACAGGTAATTAAATGGCGCCATACCGAGATCACGTTGGCTTAGTGTCGTAGAGGCAATTACGCCATATATTGTTAAGTTACTGCGGTTTTTACTATAGACACAAAAGTAACAATATTATGTCAAATAAAGCAACATAATGCACTTTAGAAAGAACAAAAAAACCCATTAAATCTAATTTTTAGGAGGAAGAAGCGCTATCGAAAAAACTCTTTAACTTTATTATATAAGTACCGATTTACTGGCTTCTTTCAGGAATCAGGTAGAAAACTTTAAAATTCTCGAGCAACTGCAAAAACTTAGCCTCTACCGCTTCACGAGGTATTCCGGATATTATAGAGTCATAAGATATTTATGACCGGCTAGCTCGCGTGCTATCAGTGCGATCGACTCTACCCGGCTCTACCCTGCTCTACTCTGCTCTACCCGGGTATATCCTGCTATGCCCGGTTATACTCTGTTCATACAACCGGCTGCGGCGTACTTCATACTTGTCGAGTCTCGTTGGCTCATTGCCACAAGATACTGTAAAGTTCACTCACTCTAATATATTTAATGTTTAAAGACAAATACACCGTGAAAATTGAATGGTTGTTTTCCCGCGGCAGGACGATTACCCATCTGTAGTACTATCGAAATACAAAGTTTAACTTAAAAAACATAATGTTTTTTTTTTTCAAATCATTAAAATAGTATTCATAAACTCGAAAGAGCGATAATCAATAGTAGTTCACTCAGTAGAGATATCGTAGGTACCTGTAGGTAACACGAAACGCACACGCCGCCGCCACGTGTTGTCGGCAAACTTACAAAGAAAGAATCAATAATAAATGTTCAGAGCAAAATAAGCTCTCGGTCATGGTGATACGGTATAAATTAGCTTGCATGCACGCGGCAAGCGGCGAAACACAATAGAATGCCGCCAAATGTTGCGCTCTGTGCCTACGGCTTAGTTAGTGTTCTGTGCGCGAACGTCGATGACGTCAAGTGATGAATGTGCGATGAAAGTGCTCAACACAGAAGGACTGCATCCTTATCATTTTTTTTTCGTGGCGGGCCACACCCTTGGCCACCGAGGAGCCCGGCCTTGACTCCCTTGGACTTTTATTTGTGGTAGAGTCTGAGCTCAAGAACTTGGTGTATCGTGAGGAACACCAAACACGCGACTCTTTGATAAGTGCGATAGTGGACGCTTTTAATATCGTGAGACGTGACAGAGACACTTTAATGAAACTGAAAGACAATCAGTTAAAACGTGTTCGTTTGTGCATTGAACGTAGTGGTTTACATTTCGAACAATTACTCCGCTACCGTTAAGTGTAAGTACTCGTACTTTGTAAATAAACAACAAGTAGGTTAGGTAATAAAAATCATTGTAAATAAGTTGATTCCATTTTTAAATACCTACGCCTTAAATACTTGATTATCAAATACCGACTTTTTTTAAAGATACCTATTTTGATTTTTTAAGTATTTATGACGATCCTAAGCCCGTAAAAGTTTGAAGCGAAAATTTGAATTACTTATTGGTTTTGTGTTTTATTAAATCACGAGTAGCGATCAGCTGATTTACACGCGAAGTGCAACGACCGCGCGGCGTTCGGGGTAACCGCGCGCCCGCCCGCGTAGGTATAGCGCGATGTATTACTACTGGTTGAAGTCACTTTCGAGTTTTGTTTATAACAATTGTTAATCCGCCATTTATTGAGTCTATTTTTTTTTATATATATTAATCGATTGTATGACCGATACAAACTCATTTCGCTTCGGGAAAACAACGACCTAATATTCACCCTGTATATAATTTTTGAACAAATTTTTATGTTGCATTTGTAATATAACATTTATTTCATAATTAATTGTAGTGTTTTGTTGTTTTCATATATTTACTTTACTAGAGTAGTGAAAAGATGCATTTATCTTTATTGAAAAAACTTCTTAATTGTACTGTATGCAGTACAAATAACATAATATTTTTATTTAAAAACTCATGGAATATAATGGTGCAATAATATTCAATATATATAATTAAATACAGGTCCCACTAACATTTTCTAATTAATTAGGTGAACTATCTTTATACCTGAATGGCAACACGCAGCCATTACCTTCAGGCAATCTTTTTATATCCTAACACCTTGATTTAGTTCCTAGATACCTGCGACCCGGTCAGGCCCAGCCTAGGCTTGAAAGCCTTTGCATTATCAACCTTAACACTCACATGATAAGGTCGGATTTACAACAGCTAGATAAAAGCCACTAGGCTAATGGAATCGTGTTGTTGATAAAACTAGTCTTATATTGAAGGCGTGTTATTATATTTCTTACATATTTGTTGCTTATAGGGATCAGTTGCCTCATACCGACCGTTGTATGATTTATATTAGAAACTAGGGAACAGCCTCTACTACTCTACTACTCTAGCTAATAGATTTTTATTTTTTTAGTCGTAGCTCTGAAAGTGGATTGGGTAATCAATATGCTAATTTATTTGCGAAACAATTTAATCAACAAAACGCTTGCGCTACGAAAAAATATCGATCTTCTATATTGTACCAGACGGGGCTCTTAATCATTATCTGTTTAGAATTTGATTCCTTCTCATTTAATTTTGAGGAAAATTTCACCACAATACAATAAACTTGACAGAGACTCAATTATCATCCTGAACGACACAAACTTTTCGTATTAACATCATCAGATATAATCTTAATACTGATTATTGTTATAGAACTCACCCCCCCTCCCCCCCTCACCCCTCCCCCGCAAGAGAAACAATCGTTCGTTACTCGTCCCAATTCAAATGGTCTTTGTAATTACATATTCAAGTTACAATCTAAACTGTAATCTAATTGTATAACAATTAAGTTCCAAATTCACTAACAAGCTATTTATAAAGTTTCTCAAACTTTTCGGCTCTGAGTGTATAAAGTTTTTGTTTAAATTGTACAAGTCTAAAACATTCCTCGGAATTGTTCCGATACAGTGGTGAAAGACAGCTATTTATGTGCTGGCCTTTTGTTTTAATGTAAATGAAGTCTTAAGCTGTAAATGATTAGGTCCTTAATCGTGTGGCATTAAAGATAAACATCTTATCTTTTGACTAAAGTAATCGTCAAAGTGATTGTGTTTAGTGTTACGCTTTCCTTTATAAATAGGCGGAACGTAGCTTACACACTGTTATATTTGTGAGATAAAATATAATTATTAAAGTTTTAGGTTAAGTGCTGAAATACAAGATATGCTAGTGACTTTTTTAACATAAATTTCTAATTTAATTAATTCAACTTCACTTCATAAATTGAATCGCATTATTTAACAAATGTAAAAAAAAAATGAAATGATATTCCGTAGAAAGCCTTCAAGTGTCAGGACGCGTAAGATTGATGAGCCTGCGCCGTCCATCAAATGACGCGCCATTCAAACGGTTTCGTACGAAGTGACGGAAACACACGAAGCGACACGAGCACCAGCGATGTGTGATTGGAAAGTTTTGAGCGCCATTGTGATTGTTACGATGTTCTTTAATTAAAACATCGTTCAGTCAACCGATGGGCGCCATTTCGAAAAGTTTGCAATACAGTTTTGTTCTTTTATGAATGTCATATTGACATTACAAAGCGATGTAGAAATGTGAAATGGAATTAATTTGTGACAGTGCTGTGCTATCCGGGAAAACTGGAATTTTGAAATAACAGACGTAATAGTTTGTTGCATGTCAGTTATTCCATGTTAGACATTTTCGTAATCGTATTTCATCTGTCAGAGATTTGTTTTTATATTTATAACTAAAACAGTTTTTTTTTAGACTGAAATTCAGAATTCACAAAGTCATATTAATTACAAAGATTATAAGTATATCAGGTGACAATAGTGTAGGCATATTGTTTTAAATATACATCACAAGAAGGCATTATAAAGAAATAAAATAGTTTATAATTTTTTTAAATAATAAAAAATATTTTATGTCTATAATAAATGGTGGCATGAAATTTAACGATGAAAGCATAACCTAGTTTATCGCGAAATAAAAACGCTTTTTTAATAACTTGCATTGTGTTTTACTAAAATTATTGCAAGATTTTGAAACACTAGATTAGCTAAAAAAAAAGTGCCATCCAAAAAAACAATATTACGAAAACTAATACACCACATAACATACCGAACACAACATTTCAACAGCTAATCCTGCATCATTGAAGTTCGAACTCCACTGCCATCCACAATTAGCGCCGGTCATCTGCCACGCGGGCGCCGGCGGGGGTGAGGTATACCGGCTACAGGACAGGGGAGGGGGGGGAGGGTTGTGCGTTATCCCACTGCAGATGTGCTGCACTGTGGCTCGGCTGGCGGGAGTTAATGACGTTAAGCCTGCTTACTGAATATTGACGCTCATTGTACTGATTCAATTAACGTGTGCTTACTGACACAACTTATTTGGTGATTAGCGAGGCTTGTGTTTAGTTAGTGGCTAGGTAAAGTTTTATTTATTTTTTATTATGAGATTTAACTAGAAAGTAACTTAAAGTTACGATGAGGATAATTTAGCCGAGAGAGTTTGAACATTATGGAAAACCTGCTACAATTCAAATATAACAATATGCTCCAAAAATGCTTGCAATTTACACGTCTCCAAAAAATCTTGATAGGAAATAGACGGCACCTGGGCAAAATTTTCAAAACCGTTTCCACTCCATTTACATGCAACTACAAACGTAGCAAGTAAGCTAGTCAGGCGAAGAAATTGAATAACTCCCAAACACAGCGCATAGAGTCGCCGGTCACGGCCCGATAGAGCTGCAAGTTGTTAGCCCCACTCTACATGCCGTAGCTAAGCGGACACGACTCTATCTTGATTGATAGAGCAGTGAACACTCTCAATACCGACCACAGTGTCCAATATACATGATGTATCGGCTACTACGGAGTTTAGATAGTAAAAGCTAGCCTTAAAGTCATTTGTGCCTAAAATATATTTCCATAAAATAAAACGGTAGCGCAATATTTACAGTAAACATTTCCTTAATGCGAAACATTGGCAATAAACGCTACGCTAGCTACGCCGTAGCTGTTTCGTAGTACCTGCTACGTTAAAAATTACTGAAATAAAAATGAACTGGCTATAAAGTTAATTAAAAGCCGGTTTACGGCTCCTTGTTTTTTTTCTTAATAAATAATGCAAAGTCCTCTTAAAATAAGTCTTTTCAAAACTTTTGCATCAAGAGTTATTTATTTACGAGGAAAGGATTTCTTGCTGGTAGAGCAAACAGCAGCAATGGAGTTTCAGTTCCAAAAGTTATAGATCTGAAACTCATCTTAATAATAAGGTTACAGAAGTTCTCAGAAAGCGTTGAAATTATCATCGGCGAGTGTCTCTCCCTGAAGGCTGTGGCGGGGGAGGGGGGGCGAGTCATAAATAAAAACCGCATCAATTATGGGCCGCGTTGGAAAAGGTTCCGCCTCAAGGACTCTCGAACCTTGAAGGCTTAGGGTTATCGCGTGTGTATTGTCGAGTGTAGGGCGCATTTAAATTGACTTTATATAAAGGAGAACCGTTTACTTACCTCTCGGCTTAAAATACTTGTTTACTTAGCAAAAAAGCCTTACTTGTTTTTTCAAACAAGTCATATCTCTACTTGCGAAGAATAGGTAGTTAACTAAATATATTATTACCAACATTATTTTAAGTCATAATTCCTAACAGAATAAATTCGTTTTATCAATCAGTAGCTGCGAGTATAATCCGAGGTCTTATTTAAATTAAATTGATAGTAAATCCCGGATGATCGTCAATCTAAATGATTAGAAGCTCAGTGTAATCTGGTCAGCGTTAATCATTATTAATGAATTCGCCCCAATTCTGACACGAACTGTCCTTGTGAAACAAATAAGTAATTCTGTAATCGTAACACTCTCTTAGTAAAGCCTCTAAGGCAGTTTGGAAGTAGGTAATGACGTGAAGTCTAGACATCTCAGCACTTAAACGTTTGGCAAAAACAAGGACATAAATATTTTAGTACCGTCGTATCAGCTGTTTTTAGACCACTAATACTCTTTGTCTCAGCAATAAACGAACAAAAGACTTATATTGTTAAGAACGATTTATTTACCTTTTACTTCTCACTTACATACAAAACACAAGGTATATAGGTATTCATTTATTTACTCGTGATCTGAGGGCTGGTTTGTTCCTTGCACAGAGAATCGGCATAGCCATTCAACGTGGCAATGCTGCCAGCCTTCTGGGCACGTTCCCCGCCAAGGATGACAAGGATTACGATGAGTTCTTTGACGCATGTTTTTTTTTTATTTATGTAAGTTTTAATTTTAGTATAGGTAGAGTTTGTTGTTATATTAGATTAAATTTTGTTTTAATTAATAATCCTTTTATTTCAACCCTTTCCAGATAATTTTCAAGCATTGCATCATAACTCACAATGTCATACAAACTGCGACAAATTTTCTTTTTCCAATCAATTTTTTTGCTAATTTGGAAGTCTCATTCCACTCAATGTCGCTTTATATAAATTTCCTTTCACCGCTAAAGTGTGGCGACGATAAGTGAGCGTCAATCCTTATCCAGGGTTGTCGCGCTCGAGTACGGTGCCTTTGTCTCGGCTAGGGCTGTCCGGAACTTACCGATCCCTAAGAAAATTCGGAAAAGAATTATTCCTTCCTTCCTTACTCGGTGACGTTTTTTGTGAAGTTGATTAATTTGTGAATTGTTCGCCGCTGTATTACGATATTGTTTCATGTTTCTGTTTAACAAATTTGTTTGACGTGAAATATTCTTGTGTGAATATTTTGACAGTTATTGTTCTCGTTGTGATAATTGATATGAAGGCGGTGTATTGTGTATTATTTTTGACAATTGTATAATGATGTGACATTGTTTTATACTTACGGCATTTTATTAACGTTTCGTTTCTTCTTTTCGTTGTTGGGCATAGTTTTTGAAATTTGAAATATATAAGTCGCTGACGCCTACGGTTCTATCCAGTATTATACAGTAGTGTCTCTAAAAAACCATACATTATCTAAATCAAAGACTTTTTTGACAATTAAACGTTCTTTTTCTTCATTATAGAGACCCACTACAAAAAACTTCACTTCCTAAAATCTAAAACTAAACGAGAAAAAAAAGAAACTAAAAGTTCCAATCACCATATAATCGCACAGGGGCTCTGTCTTGTACACGTATAAAAGACCAGATCCCAACATAATTACACCACTATAGTAAAAAGTTCAGGCAGGACACCGCGACACTTTCCCCATGCAAACGCGAGGCAGCCCTGAATAGCGCGACACTCGACACTCGACACTTGACACTCCAGTCGCGAGCGCGTACACTCGGTAATGACAAAGTTTCTTTTATGTGATACTGGAGCTCGACTAGCGACGAGCTCGAATCGCGACTGGTTCGACCCGCGACTTGTTCCAACTTGTTTTAGTGATAGATATCGGATGTAAAGGATATCGTGGATTTGTTGTTGGATGCAAGTTTATTCAGGTGTTGAGGCTGTGATAAAAATAAATAAAATAAGCTCTTAAGCCAATTTTGAGTTTGACTCTACTTTTTATGACATTTAACAGAATGAAACTAGTTGGTCCCTTTGAGATCATGTAATATATGAAATTTGTATCTGGTTTTAGGGGTGGTTCAGCGTTAACTATAATTTATTACAAAAATAAACATTGACTTCAATATTATACCAAACGCCACAGCCTACCCTTATAACTCGACGCTGATTTAATCGAGTGGTTGTATAACACTCGATCAATTACTCGCCACCAACATTAATCTAATCTGTATAAAATATCTGCAGCCCATCCGGAAATTATAATTGCCAATTAATTATAACCCACAACAGTAAGAGCAATATTACTGTACACAAAATTCAACCTTAAGCTACAAAAAATAGAGTTTAAAATCTTTTTTTTTTTTGATGATCAGGCTATTTACTATTCAGGGTGCTCATATGAATTGTAAGAGCGCTTCATGGGCAGGTAATCCCGCAGATTAGTGAACAAGGCCACGATAATAACATACGAAGGTACTTCGTGCTCCTCCGCACAATTACTGCAGACCTTTTTTATGATAAGCCGCTCCGACAGTTTCTTCGTAACGAACACTTTTTATTCGTAGTGGCTCGTTCTTATTTTGTTGGTTTTATTTCCAGAATCCTATTTTTGTTGGGCAAATAAAAATATACGTTTTATTCGGTTTTGGATTTCTGTAATATTTTGAGGATATAATGGTGTCTGGTTTTTGCAGTTTACAATTATCATAAAATGTAATGTTAGTAGGCAAATCCCGATTGCTGCTACTTTGAATTAGGTACTGAGTACTGAACAAAATAAAATACTTAAAAAGAAAATTCCTTGCCTAAGCAAAACAAATACAGTTCTGCGTTGCGATTTCTAGTCGGCCAGACTTTAATAACTAGTTCAATATGATCCCGCGGCATTCCGACCGCACTTCTTATTACAAGACATCTGCGCCGACTGTTGTGTGTTGCCATACATACATACACACACTGTAGGTACACAGTACACAGTACACTAGTGTATCGGTGTATTCGCTATCTATATGTAAATTGTAGAGCGGTAGCGACGGGAACTTTGTATATTTTGGATGATTGTGAGGGAGAGACTCTAGTTTTATATTTTGGCGAATGTTTAGAACAAAAGATGAATTTCAGACAAAAACCTTGAGAAGAATAGACTACAGCAGAGTCCGAAATATATTTGAGATAGAATAGAGAATACAGAAGTGTTATTTACATAATAACATTTTAGAAATACATATTATAAAATAATTAATTCTAAAATAATAAAACTATAAAACAATATTTTTTCATACTTCGGTTTTCTTAGAAAACAGGTTTGAATAATAAAAGTTAAATATTCGGAATTCCTGAATATTTTCACTTTGATGAACATTTGAATATTTTTCCAGGAATCCATTATTTAATATATTTACCATAATTATAATTCCGTGACCCACGGGTCCTGGCGTTTAGCTGCTAATCCATCGCGCGCAGCATCCATCACAGTTCTGTTGTTTTCTCGAATGATCTCGAACATTCTAGAACATTCGCTAACAAATGGACTCATTTGATGGAACGCTCTCCACGGTGCCACGACTTAATTTATTTAAATCGTGACGTTTAATTTATTTGAAGACTGATCTTTTCTTTATTATGTGGTTTAAGAAATATCTCACATTTCTGTAGAGAGCTTAATTGAATGATTAGGATCAAGAGCTTTGGCCATACAATCTAGTAATTTGTTTGAGTAAGTTTTTTGTACTTGGTAATTTACTTTATATTCCTAAGACGTTCCGAAGAGGGATTATTAAGGGAAGACGCGATGAAGGTAAAGGTATTGTTTTATAGAGTTTTATATACGTCAAATACTAGGGTGTGTATGTGTGCAGGTTTAAAATATTATTTGTAACAAAGAGCTCGTAAGGTTTTCTACAAAGTCATGAAAATTGTATCGTTTACAGCTTGTCATATAAGTTTTTACTATTATATTTAATGGCAATGTGAAAACTTTTACTTAAAACCGATATTTGCGAGACCTCAATCGCATTGTTATTTAGAAAACTGTCGTTATTCCATTTATTATTATTTGGTGTATACCGTGTTTGATGGCGAGTTTAATAATTCTGCAAAATTTGTTTCGCGTCATAATTAGTCACGTTAATGATTTCCAACCAGTTGCATATTCATCACAATAATTGTGTAAAGCTTACATTTGTATTAAAGTTCAATTGTGCTGATTGTGTATATCATTGATTTCACTCTCATTATATTTGAGCGGCATTAAATATTACGAACATATTAACAGTCGTTATTCACGCTTCACTCAAATGATGCTTTTATTTCGATCGTAATTTATTCTGATGCATTTTTAATCAGTTTTTGCTTTTGCATTTTTAATTATTCATTATTGGATGAATAATAAATGAATTTATTTAAATTAAACGAATATGACAAAATAATTTACGGATTCGTCATTATTTCACAGTTACAAATTAAATAAAGCTTACAAACATTTTTTGTCACCAAAACTTTGAATTGAATCCCAGGACAATACGTTAAGATCTCTCAATACATTCTCATCAAGGAGGATGCATTAGTAGCAAATCTCATTGCGTAATTGCCACTGAATACCGTCAATCAAGATATTATCGTCAGAGTTTATTGGCATCCGTCGTGTAGTGCAATATGTATGATAGCCGACCACAAAGGAGGAAGCAGCCGACGGCTTGTGGGCAATCAATGCATAGTGGATAGAGTCTTGTAATACCTCAGTGCATATATTAATACCTACATTCAAAGACGCATACAGTGTAACAAGACTACGTTATTAACGAGAATCATAATTATTATAATCGGCTTGTTACTGTCCCATTGTAAGACAAAGTCCTCTTCTCATGTTCAACATAAAGGAAACTGAAAAAAAAATCTCATGTAAAAAATAATTTATTTATACTTTTTCTTACATACACATATTATTATATAACTATCATTACAGGTAGTTCAGTAGCCTATATAAATTGAAAATTTCAAGAAAAAAAATATCCGGAAACAGATTCTTTAAAGAATCTTTTATAAGGAAACAATATTTCAGGTAGAGTGTAAAAGTTACAAAAAAGTTCTGCAAGTGGCCGTTAAGGAAAGAACTGAGGATAAACTGAGTTGACGCGTTCTGACAGACGCTCGTTACAAAGGAGTGATTGACACGAGATTAATGGCGGCCATGGTGACGATAACGCAAGGCCTTGAGCAGCCTGGCGATAGTAAATATACTTTATGATATAAAAAATCTGATAATTTTTATATATATAATGGCTTTTGACGTTTTTAGGAGATACTGAGGCTTAATTTGGGGAAGCTGTGTACGTTTCCCGTTACGTGATCTCTGTTGCTCGCTGAACTTCTAATTTTTTTTTCGATACTTTTACCGTTGACTTTTGTGTGTGGAGTACCGACATACGCCAAGCCATTCAAATTTAGTGACTTTCTGGACACAATGAGGAAAAGTCGCTTATTATGTGGTTATTTTTGGTCGGCGTCACTTGTCCGTCATTTGGCCCATAATGACATGGGGCAGAAAAAATGGCGAATGTGAATGGCGCTTTACCCTTTACCCTTATCATTAGGCTTCGGTCGGAGTTAACATTATTCAAACTAGGATAACTGCATTCCACGGCCGAGCCTAGAAGTGACGTCACAGTTAGCCCGAAGCCAAACCATGTTAAGGACATCATTTAGGCGAAGCGGAAAACTTCATTAGCGCGCAGCAGACGTCATTAGTTCGTGGGCCGTCCACTAGATGGCGGTAGTTCCGGAGACGCCATTTTTATTTATTTTACGAGAGCCCTAGAGGCGTTTTTATTGTTGTGAGCTTACGTTTGGGATCGCGTGGCGTGACGTAGGCTGGATGTGGTCGTGGCTACGTGTGTGCCAGTATGTTGGTTAACGAGCGGGGTTTATGCACGCTACTCAGAAAGGTTCGGGTAATATGTATTGCTCAGACGCAGCTATTAAGTCTAATCGTTTGGCGTAATGCAGATTAGGTAATTTTTGGGGATCATTGAGTGGTTTTATTGCCACTCTTAATAACAAAAACTGTATGTCCTTTCAGTAACTTACAAATACCTAAACAAAATATGGTCTACAAAATCCAGTATAAACTAAGAAAATAAAATACTTCATGTATTTTATGATGACATTTTTGTTTAATATTTATTTTAATGTTCTAACTTTCTGTTATTACTCACCTATTTCTGATATTTCCAAGTTTTCGATCTACTATTACCTCAAAATTACTAAATATTGGCAGCTTCGATGAAATATTTCATCGCAAAATTTTAAACACGAAAATATTTTTAAAATATAAGATGGTGTGGTGAGCTTAGTCTAGATCGGTTCAATATATCTGGCTGGTGTTTGTACAGGGTCTCAGGTTTCAATCAAGTGTCTGGCGCGAGTAGTAAGATGGCTGCAGCCCAATAATCTCCGGATCGAGGCTAGCTTGCACTGCGGTTAAAGTTGAAAGTTCATAATTTAATAATGAAAATATCATTTATAAAATATATTTATATGATGTTCTTCTTTAAACTTTATAATTAAAGTTGTGGTTAGGTAATTATTATTAACTTAATTTATGTTTAACTCATTTTATTTAATATTATACTGCCACGTTACATCGGATGAGTTTCGTAGAATGTTTTTTCTCGCAAATATTTTTTTGTTTTATTCAAAATTATTTTTTATGTATATGCTAGTACTTATACATACTTATCACGACAGCTCAACGATCACATCAGATCACGACATCATTATTCACACCACAATATTTCCTTCACATTCAATAAAAATAAAAAACACGCATTGAAAACATGATATTTTACTCCGTCAAACATCACGCAGAGAGATAATGAGTCTGCGCTGAAGTGTCGACGAATGCTCGCGTAAAACACTCGTATTGTGTATACAAGTATATGCTAAAAACTTTATGTACACCGTTATGTTAACAGTAAATGTGGTGTAAAACTTCTTTATATACCGTATTTTAAACGTCATTACGATGTATAGAGGTACGCGGGGATCTCTTACAAACGTTATTCGATCGTTACTGTTTTATGTTTCTCGTTGTTTTTGTAGTGCTCATTAGTTTTGCGTGTGTTTTTTTTTAATATTGATAGTGCCCTTCTTGGTGGCGTTCTTTTTTTTTTTTCTTCAACGCAAATTCTCCATGATGTTCATTCAGAGTAGAGACTTCTAGCTCAAATTAGAATTCTACTTTTTGCTTTGGACAGTAACAGCTAGGTGTAGTTGGGCCCTACAAAATTACGTGCTCTAACTTTAATTGCCCATAACAGAGGCCTTTCCGGGTTCAGAAGGTAATACAATTCTAAGTATTTAATTCGTCCCGTTAGATATTCAATGTAACAAATTTACGAAACCCTTTTAATACAAAGTTTTAACATTTTCCGTCGTTTACAAGCTTCGCGGGTCTTAAGCGAAATGCCCGTTAAACCCTACGACCGGAACCATTTAAACTTTTGTACAAAGTAATGTTTATTCCGTTTTATTTCCGAACATTCATATCGATGACTACAATAGACAGTAAACACGTATCTCCCGATAAACTGGATTCATTTCAATAAATAGTTGCCGTAAACATCGCATAAACAGGAATACAGCGTAGAAGTCGCGCCGTAAATCACAGCGCTTGCAGTTACCTCAAAGAAATGCAGCAATGTATTTTACTGGCGGCGAATTGGTCGTTTATCTCTTAGTAACAGTGTAGGGGAGCGTACATCGCCGGCTCGCATTTATGGACCGGCTTTAAAGTTTATGTGATTTTTAAAAAGGACGAAGTTTAATAGCTGTTGTTTCAAAGTTGCGGAAGAAAGACGTCGCTATTAATATACATTAGGAGGTGCGCAAACTTAAGGTATGAGATTTGTTTAACTTACTTTGATTGATTAATATTTATTACGATAAAAATAAACCTCCTGCTTCTGAAACTTTAAAAAGCAGCTACTTCACTTACCTACACTGATAAATCTCAGTAAAAACTTAAAAAATAAAATTACAACCAAAATTTGCGTAACACAGATTACATGGCAGTTGAAACAGTATTGTATGTCAGGTGCATCCACAGCCATCCATCCGAGTGATCCGCATTGTACCGCTGCTAAATGAAGCGGCTCGACAGTTAATCAATACATTCCAACTAATTAATTTAGAGCTAATTGTCGGCAGCACTCACTCAGCCCAGTACACAGGAATACCTATCAACCAAATAACTGTGGCGTTATATTAAATTATATGTATTTACTAAAATATATAATAATTTTCGGAATTAAAATTCTAATATTATGTAATTGTTTTGCTTCTACAATGTTCCCGTGTATATAATTTCCGATCACCCTAAATAGAAATAGATAGAAATCTGATTTTATTTACTATATGATCCATTTAGTCATATTGATGAATACCATTCTATATTAATACACAATTAAATCTAATATAAGAACTCTAACTTAAAACTTAAAAATCAAAATTTATCGGGAAGATCCGATTCTGTAATGTATGAGATTCGTTAAATTCTCATTTACATAATTATAAATTAGGTCGATTACAGTCTCAAAAATATATGTAACTAACTAAAAATGTTCTTTAAAACATATTTTTTCATTCCAAAATATCAAACCAACCAATGCCTAATAATTCCTCATCACCGCCCAGTGCGCCCCATTGTCATCGTCTGGACAAAATGTTATAATCTGCGGAGTGTGTGCACAGCGCCCTCTGGTGGCCGGGTTTATACTTAAACAAAGGTCTAAGACGAGGGGATTACAATTACGCGACGAACCACTCAGCCGGAGTGTTTGACGATCAGTATTGATTCTGACGAAATATTTAATGGCCGGCTTACTGCATTATTAATAAATGGCCGGCTTAAAGAATTTCTATTTCAACTGCCTTCGAATTTTAGAATTATCAGCGGAAATAATTATACGTCTATTAATAAGTCTCGTTTGTCTAATTAGTGAGTAGGTATTTAATGAAATTGTCTCTGTTATTCGTGTAATTAAGGGGCTAAAAATAGTTTTTTTGTTCCGCTGTTATTTAAATGCCAATATGTAAAAAAAACATTATTTGCGTATCATAATATTTAAACAATATAGTGCATTAATCATGATACTGTTACTAAAACAAAAAATGACTATCCAATATATTATTATTTACCCTAAAAATAGACTGCTTTATTTTTGTATAAAACGAATATTTTGTTATCACAGTAAATAAAAGCTGCACGTTTCAAATTCGACACAATATAAATAGTCCTATCACTGACAATGGATTAATTTAAGCTAGTATTTGTTATGTAATTGGGTTAGTACACATGATACCTTTATTATTCAATTCGATATAATATGTTTGTTACAAGAATTTGAACAAACAAATGATATAGCTATTTATTCTAAATGAAGATGGTACCGATCATCCGTGATGTCAAAAGCTAGAAGAGATGCGAAATGAAAATTTAAATTGGTCGCGTGCGACTGTCAGCGAAATGTGTCAACTTTATGAAGTGCTTAATTAAATATGTCGGGCAATCAATTCCAGCGACCACCTCTTAATTAATAACAGTAAAAACCCCACTGAAGGGGAGTTCTCATCATACAAATTTACATATTTTATTAATCTTTTCTTGTTACGAAAAATATTTTGGCCCGGATAGAAAGGTAATTGGCGTACTGTGCACGCTTGTTGAATAAATCGGGTTAATCACAATGTTGAGGGTGTTCAGGCGCCTATTTGTATGTTAATGGACATCTGATGACGCCGCCCGCCCACCGCACTTCCCGCTCAAAATTTAGCTAAATGAAATTTTTCATGAATATTTTTCTGGAGACGTTCGCAAAATGTTAATTTGTTTCTGTCTCAAGTGATTTTTTCTTGTCATCCCTCGTTCAGACAGACGATTTGTTCCTGAGTTATGTGTCGGCGATATTGTGTTTATGCTGACGAAGCCTCCCACCAACTCGAAATATGAATACTTGAAATGTCTGCGAATAACAAACATTTGATTTTGCTCGCATTTCATTCGCCTCACTAACGACTACATACTTTTTGTATGTAAATTAAAATAAAGCAGTATTTTTAGGGATTCTTTTTGGCCTTCACATACAATGAGGCAGAAAATCAAAGTTTTTTTCGTTCCATATTAAAATATTCGTTCCATCTGGGCAAAGTTTGAAACAATTCACAAATAATTATTTCAAAGTTGAGCCTTGTGTCCAGGTCGGGTGTCGCCGGCCCACTGTGCGGCTACAACTTTGCGTACAGTTATATTTTGTTGTTAGTTCAGCTGCCCGCACTACGGAAGTCATTAAGTTTTTTGCGCTTTGAATATTTTTATGAATACACTATAGTTACAGTTATTTTTATTTGCAGTTCGTTCAACTTTTGTAACTAGTTGCAACTAGTTTCTGCTAACAAGCAGCTGGATTTAAATATTTAAATTGTATGTTTTTCATCGTGGTTTGTACCTATTATAAATTTTAGTATCGTTTTATTGCGAATTTAGTTTTAATCAAAAGTTGTGTGAACCGTAATTAAACAAACCTTCTAAATCCCTTGTAATAATATAATTTCCCACATAATCCGGGATCACACGTACTTGTCAAAATGTACATTAAAAACTTACTTGTGAGCGTAACTTTTTCATTGGAGTTAGCGAGTGTGTGTCAAACTTTGTCCAATATAACATGATGTTGTAACACTGTGCTGTTAAAACATTTCCCTATTTATACGTGAATACCATCAAAAATGTTTCCCTTTACCTTAGTTTTAATGTAAATGTGGCGTATTAAGTCTTCCAAACCTGAATAAAATATAGTAATAGTGTATTCTGGGTTACATAGGTTGAAAGTTTATATTTTTAGTCACATCAAAGTCAACCGCAATATACTGACAATCAACTTGAGTAGTAGCTAGGCTCTCGAGAATTGCTCTAATATTAGATATTTTTCGGCATTATGTCCAAAAAGGGTATGTGGGTCGATTAATAACTTAGGATTTAGAGGGCTAGTTCTTTGTTCCATTATTTAAGTAACATTTTGTGTAATCAAATATATTTTTAAACTGAACTACTTGAAAGAGAACGAATTAAACAATTTTGTCCAGAAATGTTATAAAAAGCGCACAGTGCGACGTGAAACCGTAGCCGACCTCTTGGGAAATTTGAAATCGGAGTCTCGGCGAACTTAATCAAAAGAAACGGAATTCCTCTGTTCCTTATTGGCCATTTAATTCCAAACTTGAGCACTGTGCAGTATTGGGTTTGTTCATTGCCTTTATCTAGAGGCGTTAGGTTTA
Source organism: Autographa gamma (assembly GCA_905146925.1). NCBI lineage: Eukaryota > Metazoa > Arthropoda > Insecta > Lepidoptera > Noctuidae > Autographa > Autographa gamma. The sequence goes on from LR989871.1 coordinate 267,037, forward strand.
CCACTAGTACAGTCAACTACACATCCATACTAACGTTTTGACTTTCACAGGACCTTATGTGAATGCACTAAGATTGGGTTTCCTACCTCGATGTTTCGGTTTCTGTTTGGTTGACTGTATCAGTAGATCGGTCGCTTGATTATAATCAGCACCATCTAACCTTTGTGCATCCTATAGAAACACTAGCGCCCTAAATATAGAGATGTTACGTAAGATTGTCCTTGAACTTTTGTCAGTACTTTTACTTAAAGATGTCTTAATTGGTATATAATTGTTTTTTATCAAATCGTATTTGTATAGTACGGTGTGCTTTACTCGTGAGTTTATTTACCTTTTATTGATATTTTTCGATAAGTGTTTCTTATTTTTTCAATAGATCTGTACGCCTACGGATATTGTTATTTTATTTTAAGCTCTGAGTTATATCTACTGTCGTTTGGCAGCCAAAAATATACTGATATTGTTTGTCTGTTTCACAAATATTGTACGAGTAGGAAGACGATAAACAAGAATTTCGTTGTTTTAAAATTCAATTTAACTATCTAAAGACCATGCCATGTAATTGGATTACTTTCGGCAGCAGGCGCCATTTATGTCCTTGTTACAAGATATCTTAGATGGTTTGTCAGTATTAAGATAGATTAAATTTCAACATCACTTCTCTTGGGAATTCTTCTTCGAAAACGTAAAAGAAGATTGAATTTTCTGCGTTCATTTTCTTAAACCCTAACGCAGTTTTCTGTACCCTGTTCACTTTGATCCTTTTTTCAGTAACCAGGTATCGCGGCTTATCCCAATCTTGAATAAGCAATTAATTTCGCCTAAACTTTGATCCCATCCCTGTTTGAACATAAATTCTCATTATCTTTGGATTTTATCAGCGGATTTGACTTTTAAATGAGACCGCGTTATAGGCAGGAAGTGTGCCCTTATCCCTTATAGGGGGTGCGCTAAATAAAGTGCGGGTTATAATAGATAGTGGATGTTTACGAGCGCTGCGTTTTATGTGGGGGGGGGGGGGGGATAGTGCGATGGATGCCGCGATTGGAAGGAGGCTTTTATGTGGTGCTAAGGGAACGGATCTAAAAAGGCATACAAATATGCGTAAAACTTCGGAAAAGTATGGCGACGGTTTTGACGCCAAAGTCTTTGGGAAATACTAAAGGCTTTCAATAAATCCTAAGAAAATATAAGTTGCACGAGACTAGAAAACCAAGTCCAAAATAATGAACATTTTAAAGGAAATAAACATTTCTAAACGTAAAATAAAACTTTCGATCATTCACTAATTTAGGATGTTTGCCCACCTTTCCATAATTGACGCAAATTGATCAATCCGATCCCCGGAACAAACTGTTCGATCGTCGCCCGGGACACGCTTCCATTATAAACTTACTTTCTAAGAAGTTATTAATATTTAAATTTGTTGCGACACTCTTGTTATTAAGACTTGCGATCTGAGTGCAAAGTTGAAGGGTTGGCGAGGGTTTTATTAGTATAATGACAACGATCCATAGACAATCGACGACCCTTATTTTAACAGTAAATGTTCATTGTACAGTACATAAATATCTGAACCTGAATTAAGAACTACTTCTGTAATGAATTCAGGGTCAACGAAGATTATAACGAAGAAGATAGAATGTGGAAAGTGATCTGTCCGGGGATCGTACCAGGTACCTCTAGAGCTAGACTCCTTGAAAATTAGTGGTGCGCCACTCGACCACTGCGGTCGTCAGTATATAATTATTCAGTTGCCTAATACATAATTTTCTCATGAATTATTGTTTAGGATGAGAAAACAGTCTAATCACAGAATTGTTTTACAATTTTTGCAAACCTACAGAACCTAGGTACTAAACATAATATTCGGTACTTACTTAAATACAATATAGTCAAAACATTTTTCACTCCTCAGCTTTGTGTCGTTTTGTGTCTCGACTGTGACGAAGTCCCGCCGGTGGTCTCACCGTCGAGTATTTTAATTGATCGCTTTCCTATTGAACTTAAAGATGTGATTCCAAACAATCGAACTGTACTTTTTACGGCCGCAGTCGGCTAATTGGAAAAGTTAAGAATAATGACACAATGAGATTGTTTAAGCCTTCGAAAGTTCCCGGCGAATTTTACAACTTTTTTTATTGTTTAGTAGGCAAATAAACTGGACATTGTTTGTGCTTTTTCTTGAGTTCTTTTGAGAAGTTTTTTTTTTGATGAAATTTCTTAATAACTACAGTTTATATGCCTATTGTAAAGCTTCTTAAAATGTTAATGAATTCAAGTTAGGCACAGTTTTTAGCGGATATGAAATGAATCTTAATTCTTCTCAAAAACCTATGTTCCCAATTAATTTCATAATAAAAGTATACTCTAACTAAGGTAAGACGACTTTTAATTTGTCTCTATACATTTCTTTTCCCTAGAGATCGGCAACTTTAAGTTAGATTTACTTTAACGAGTGCTAGAGTCGTCCCGGGGACACCTCTACATAATTACCTCTCTGTAGAGCCTTCTGGCGGGTTGCCAAGAGTTTGCAGCAACCTGCAGCAACCTAGCAGTTTTCTTTACCAATGTAGAATGGAAACGTGTCGGTATGCGCTAGGAGCAAAGATTGTGAGACTTAAGATAGAGGTGGTGAATTTTGTGACAATTTTCTTAAGAAGTACTATAGCGGAATAGTTTTAAACATAATAAAACATAACATAACATATTATCACGCCTGTATCCCCGAAGGGGTAGGCAGAGGCGTACCAATGTACACCCACAGTTCGCCGATATGTTTTAGGTCCCATGTAATAGGGGGCGAGCCTATTGCCACTAACCGGGCACAAATCCAAACTCCGACCTGCTACTGAAAATTTCATAGAAAAACCTAATAACACCTTGGTCGACCCGAGAATCGAACCCAAAGCCTCTAGCGTGGCAGGCGTGCTTAGCACCACTAGGCCAACGAGGCAGTATCATAATACACACAGAATATACAGCGTGAATATTAGGTCGTTGTTTTCCCGAAGCGAAATGAGTTTGTATCGGTCATACAATCGATTAATATATATAAAAAAAAATTAGACTCAATAAATGGCGGATTAACAATTGTTATAAACAAAACTCGAAAGTGACTTCAACCAGTAGTAATACATCGCGCTATACCTACGCGGGCGGGCGCGCGGTTACCCCGAACGCCGCGCGGTCGTTGCACTTCGCGTGTAAATCAGCTGATCGCTACTCGTGATTTAATAAAACACAAAACCAATAAGTAATTCAAATTTTCGCTTCAAACTTTTACGGACTTAGGATCGTCATAAATACTTAAAAAATCAAAATAGGTATCTTTAAAAAAAGTCGGAATTTGATAATTAAGTATTTAAGGCGTAGGTATTTAAAAATGGAATCAACTTATTTACAATGATTTTGATTACCTAACCTACTTTTAAATGTTTATTTACAAAGTACGAGTACTTACACTTAACGGTAGCGGAGTAATTGTTCGAAATGTACACCACTACGTTCAATGCACAAACGAACACGTTTTAACTGATTGTCTTTCAGTTTCATTAAAGTGTCTCTGTCACATCTCACGATATTAAAAGCGTCCACTATCGCACTTATCAAAGAGTCGCGTGTTTGGTGTTCCTCACGATACACCAAGTTCTTGAGCTCAAGCCACAAATAAAAGTCCAAGGGAGTCAAGGCCGGGCTCCTCGGAGGCCAAGGGTGTGGCCCGCCACGAAAATAAAATGATAAGGATGCAGTCCTTCTGTGTTGAGCACTTTCATCGCACATTCATCACTTGACGTCATCGACGTTCGCGCACAGAACACTAACTAATAAGTAATAGGTAACAAGCCGTAGGCACAGAGCGCAACATTTGGCGGCATTCTATTGTGTTTCGGCGCTTGCCGCGTGCATGCAAGCTAATTTATACCGTATCACCATGACCGAGAGCTTATTTACCTCTGAACATTTATTATTGATTCTTTCTTTGTAAGTTTGCCGACAACACGTGGCGGCGGCGTGTGCGTTTCGTGTTACCTACAGGTGCCTACGTTATCTCTAGTGAGTGAACTACTATTGATCATCGCTCTTTCGAGTTTATGAATACTTTTTTAATGATTTGAAAAAAAAAAAAACATTATGTTTTTTAAGTTAAACTTTGTATTTCGATAGTACTACTGATGGGTAATCGTCCTGCCGCGGGAAAACAACCATTCAATTTTCACGGTGTATTACTATGTAAAGAGTCTTTTCGTTTACTACGGCTAAAAGTGTTATACAGTATATTTTAAAGGCAAGCTTACATATTTCTGCAACTGTCCTGCATACGGAAGCAAAGTAGCCACTATTAGTAAGTTAAAATATCAATGTCTTTTGAATGGATATTTATTCACTTATATTCATCTGATGAAATTGTGAAGCCTTTCAAATGCTGGTCTATGTTATGAGGGTCACACATAAATAAACAACATAATTACATAATTATGTGTATTAACATAGTTTTATTGTTTCAATTTATTTATTTAGACTTAGTTTTGTCAATGGAACTAATCATGTCGTTATTCTGTCCGATGTCGTTAATATTATTATAATATTCAAAATGTTATCGTTGGAAATAATGCGTCGTATTATGATACAAACAAATTAATACCAATTATGCTCAACAATAAGCCATAGATTATACAGGTAAAACTGTTTCAAACATATCGGTTGACAATTTACCTATTTATGAATATTAACAAACTACTAAGTAAGAAAACAAGCTGAACTATTAATTATTTACCAACAAAATATTATAATCATTCAGACTCACAACTACTCCAATTCGTAGTTCTACAGTTTTTGTTACTATAGTAACGTTTCTACAATTCTATACAACATAAAACAATTGAATCTCAGTACAGAGTACTCGCAACCTCGGCGCGGCCTACTACAAAATTAATTTCCAAAAGGTCATGAAATTTCTTTGTAGCGAAGGGTCGAGGTTGTTGTGAGGAGCCTCCGTTTTCCCGCGTCTGACCGCTTTGAAGTTATTTCAGTGTTCAGGGTCCGCGGGTAAATGATAAAACCTTGCCCGTATGGTGTCACTTTGTACCCGTTACACCCTCCGCACTTCAAAGGTTTTGCAAAAATGTTATAAAAGGAGTTGAAAGAATTTGATGAAAGTATTATTTTTGTGATAGGGTTCTTTTGTTTTATATAAACTGCTTTGCTGCCATATTATGTAATAGGTTATTTGGTAATTTGATCAGCAGGGCAGAATGTAGTGGCGTCAAGATACAAAATATAGGTGTGACAAACTATTGCAGGTAGTGGAAACAACTACAACTAGGTCGTATGTCAAAATTTGCATCTGTAAACATTTACTCATACCTATGTTTTAGTATCCAAATCGTACTAGTTTCGGATATTTTGTTGCCCAAATACATATAAACACGCCTCTTTCCCTTGTAGGGGTAGGCAGAGACCACTTCTTTCCACTTGCTACGATCCTTACACACTTGTTTCGCTTTGTCCACTTTCATTATTCCCTGCATACATGCTGTTCGGTTTATGGTATGCTCTTGATGTGGCCTTTTCTCATTCACACTCGCCTTATACACTTTTTCGTCAATCGTTCTTTTATTCATTCTCTCGACATAGCCAAACCATCTCAGCATACCATTCTTTATTTTCGTCTCGACATCCATCATCTGACACACTTCATCCACCTTACCATCCATTCCTCCTCTTGCATTCAACGCAGCGAGGCGGCTCTCCGTGGCCCACTTTTCGCCCCCGCGAGGAACGAGACGTGATGGGTGGCGAACCACATCGCCGCCATTTTGGATAATTAAATTACTTTTGTAATTATCCGTTGCGTTCCTGCGGGATAAGGATTTGGGAAAGGATATGTTGGAAAGGATAACAAGGTAGGACGGGTTATAGGATGCTACCATCACGGAGGTACAGTGAATGTGACAGTAACAGCTAGGGCAGTCCGGGGTCGCGTACCCGTGGTGGATCTAGCCAACTGTCGGACAAATAACTGGTAGATCCACCCCCTGAACAAAAGCCCCTTGCCCAAATAAAGTAAAAAAAAAATTCTAAACGTATATTTGACTAATACTCAACGTAACGTAAAAATAAAAACAAACAGAATTGCTCAGTTAAACCAAAGCTGTAAATATGACGGTTGTTTATATATTATATATGTACGATATATAAAGTACGCACGTACGGAACCTTGATCCTAATCCCCTCACCGTCAGGTTATTTTTAGCCGCGATTCACTGAATTTACAATAATGTGTGCTCCGTCCCTCTCTGTTGAGTGGATTCGGGATTAAAGCAAAGAACAAACAGTTATCGGGCTCTCATATGAATATTTGTTTTAAACGATCATCACTCCACTCTCTTATGAGTTTTAGCTGCTCTCGATGTGGATTTTAAACTTAAATTGACGTCGCATCGATGTTATCCCTAGCGTTGAATAAATTGTAAAGTATCTAGTATTATATCTTATTTCTCTCTCAGTTTTCAATTAAAGTAGCGGTACAGGGTTATAATAGGCTGGTTTAAAAAAAGCATACTAAGGAATTAGAACTTGAGCTGTCTTAATGGAGCACAATCTATTGGGGATTTGCACAAAAATACAATATATAATAAGCTCCGATTTTTAATCTTCATTATTACAGTCGTTCTTATTTAAAATACCTTTTATGCCCCTTGAAAATCAGCTGCAATAACCTCAACTGCTCATTATCTAAAAATAAACTGCATTCAACCCCAAAAAAAACAAGTATACGTAAATTGCTCAGGTAAATCTTAGCTGAAATAAAGCGCTGTAAAGCTTTTGCTGCATAAAGCGTAATTCAGCGCTCGCTGGATATTCGAGGCTTATTTCAGAGAATATAACATTTTATTTGAGTTCGTACTCACGTATGTATGTTATACGATGCGTTGCTGAATTTTGTGATCAGAACATTTACGCTAAGCTTTGCAGGATTAACTTGAATTTTGAGTTGGTGGCTGTTCAACGGATTTTATTTCGTTGTTTTTTATTTTATTTATTACGATTATGAAAAGCGTATTTTAGGTATAGAAATTCCCTCTTTATATAGTAATAAATTGTTTTTTTTTTAACGACTGCCTCGTTGGCCTAGTGGTGCTAAGCGCGACTGCTACGCTGGAGGTCGTGGGTTCGATTCCCGAGTCGGCGAAGGTGCTATTGGGTTTATCTATGAAATTCTCAGTAGCAGGTTGAAGTTTGGATTTGTGCCCGGTTAGTGGCAATAGGCTCGCCCCCTATTACATGGGACTTAAACATATCGGCGAACTGTGGGTGTACACCTCTGCCTACCCCTTCGGGGATACAGGCGTGATGATAATAATATGTTATGTTATTTTTTTTTTCTTAGGCAATGCTGTTTGTGACAGAGGTCTTTAAATATATTCATCCCGACAAAATAATTAATTCTGTTTGTTCGGGTAAACAAACGTTTATATTATGTCCTGTAATACTAGCCCTCGTCTAAGGTCCCTAACGACACATCCAGAGACAAATTGCCTCCGAGTCATCGAGGGAATTTATTTAGGACCTCTCGAAAGAAAGGCTAATTATCAGCGATGGATACACGCTTAGTAACAATAAAGTATTCTTAAAGGCTTAACGTTTCAATAAATTTTAGTTTTAAGAGAATAATTTTTTTTTATCGGAATATTACTAAAAACAAAATATCGCATAACCAATTTAAAACATCAGATGAACCAAATTATTTTACGTGCAATTTAATTACAGGCCTGTTCCGTTCTCCGCATAAGTTCAGTCCAAGAGTTGTCATTATCCTCCAATGACAACATTTCCGCACACCCAAACTCGCTACTAAATAACATTAAACTTGAGAGCTCTATAAACAAGCGCAAACAACTATAACCAAACGGGCCCAACGCCTCCAACTAAGACGTTTCAGATAACAACAAATTAATATCATAATTCAGCGTCACGGCTACAGTCCCCTGCGGCGATCGGCGATAAATCGTGGACTATGACGTCATCCGCCATGCCGCGGGCCGCTCGGGACACCGGGTACATTTCAATATCCCATAAACTAAACGTAATATGATAATATAGTAAGTGAGCGCTAGTTATCGGGATTCATGTTTTGGTTGTTGTTGGTTGTACTTTAACGAATTGTGTCATAATCATAGTAAATGGGGCTTATTTTGTGTTACAAAAATGTAGGTGAGTAACTACTGTGAAAGTATTATTATCAAAATAATATATTCTTATAGTGGTATAGCCACTACTATAGTAAACAGAATAGAGCACTGCAAGCTCTTGAAAAATATAAGTCTTCAATTTTAAATTGCTTTCAAAACCATCTCAGATTTCAGAAAACATTATATTAAAACCAGCATTCAACATCACGGGTTCTTTAAAATCTCATTTTACCTGCAATAAAATTATCTCGATTTTATTACTGTTCTACGTTTTATTAAAATTATGGAGTAAAATGTATAAGCGGCGACAAGTCGATGAGGTGAGTGATTCGGGCGCGAGCGAGCGGAACACTGGCCGGTATTGAGTCCCGTCGCGGCTCATTAGCTCGGCGCGATCCGACGCCTGTTACGTCGCACGCTTGCATGTGTGAGTGCTGCAGGGGTGGCCAAGTTGACAACTAAAATTGACTTTCAGCAAATTTTTTTAAAGAGTAACCTACCGTAGTTCTATGGAAAGGCCTTTTTGAAATATTTTTTATTTTTTTGACTGGTTTCAGTTCGATCTTTTTACATTTATTATGTTTAACTACGTTTTAGGCAGTAATATTTATGTTAACTCAAAACACGATGCCCAGAAAGTACGGATGATAGGGTGTCCCAGACGTAGAGAAATAAAGGTTCCTGAACTACACCATTCTGTACCATATTTTTTTTTTAAGAATTTTTCGTAATTTTTTACCGAAGTCTGACAGACTATATTTCTGCTCACACGCTACCGAATCGCAAGAAATTGACCATATTTTTTTCAAACAAGCTAAATCTAGCCACCTGACACACCATTCACATAAATATGTTACTTAGTAATATGTAAGAACTTTTGATGTACCCATATTTACAAATGAATATATTATGGTTTCATTTGAAATATGTGCTGCAATTGTCTGCTTGGTCACCACTGGGTGTATCGAGTTCTCACAGTACCTACGCGTGTGTGTGTGTGTGTGTGTTTAATTTATGAGTGGAAACGAATTCGCCGCCATTTTAGTGTTGATATTATAATTCACGGATGATAAACTGTGGGGTAATAATTGGTAGTTCGAAATATGAGTTGGTAGATTTTAATGATGTTTTATCCAATTATTATGTAATTATTATTTAATTGGAGTAAATAATATTGTATAACAGTATTTTACTGTTTGTTAAAACATTACAATATGATGTTATTTGAAACTTAATTAACACTGTGTGTTTATGTAACTGTTATATGATATATTTGAGGGAAAATAACGAGGAAATAACCCGATTTGGTTTGATATCATATATCTCCGATAGTAATATCCTTGTGAAAATACAGTTGGATAGTGTTATTTCAAAACTGATGTAAAAGCAAAAACATTCGGCTCAATACTGTGCATAGTAATAAAAACAACCAACACTTTTAATACTCTCCCTTTGATAGTGCAATGACATTTTTAATCAGCTTAAAATCGCGTCGAGCATGAAATATATCGTCTATTCACAACGCTTCGGTTCACAGAAGCTTATTGGAACATACTCCACACTTTTGTTATTGCAAACACAATATTTTGTTCCCAGTACTTGCGAATCCAATCAAATCCAGGTATGTAATGCCAGTCGAGAGGATTCCGGGGAACGTATGGAGTTGCGAGTATTTTGCGCTTTGGATTTAGAAATTTGGTATTTTTATGTTCGTTTTTTAGATATGGTATGTTATATACAGCACAATATAAAAAGTAAGGATTCGTTAGTCGGATTTGTTATTGTGTAGGTATTACAATAAATACGCAGAGTTACGTTTTAACAATATAAAATACGTACATCAATAACACTACTGCTATTTTGATAAGCACCTACATTTATTCTCGCAGTTGAAAACTTGGATACGATACAGGGTACTTACAAGCGTTTCTACAAATACTATTTTGACTGTAAATAGGGCCGAGTAGAATGTAGGATACAAACCAGGGTGTAATCGTCACCAAGTTTTTTTGTGGTATATTTGAAGAAGTGTTGTGTAAATAATTTAGCGCGATAAGAACGCAATTAAAAGAAAAGAGTGGCATTTTCTTAACGAGCAGATATCTCGGCATTTCCTTCTCCAACAATAAATACTGCGAGCGGTCTGTTACCATTACATAAAGATTTATATTGTTGATCGGCGCTTTGTTTGCTTGTAATGTTAATTAATATAATTAATTTGTTTGTCTCATTGGATTGCTTTTCTTTGCAGGTAAGGCGTGAGCTGCTGTTCTGGGTATGAATGGATAATTAATAATGTTTGACGTTATTACTTTTTATCAAATAAAATAAATAATAATTTTCTTTCATTTCGATTTCTCATTAGCAGTTAATGATAATATTAATAATGTTAGTTGGAAAAATGAGTGGTAAATTAAAGAGATGAATATTCTGAAACATCACAGTAGTAAATGGATACTGGTAACTGATTGTATTTACAGTTTCAAAACACAAAACGAACTTTGTACATAATATATGCGTTTGATCATCGTCTATGCGGGATACAAATATTTTATCATTGTTTTAGGGCTGTCCAAAACGCAATATACCTAAGTTGAAGCTTTTATTAGTTTCGTGAACATTATATTATAGCGAGATCTATTAAAGCCGTTGCTCAAGTAATATAATTAAGTAGTAAAAACTTTTACCTAAGTATACAACTTAACTGGCAAAGGTTATTATGGTATATATTTATTAATGGGAGAGAGGGGGGAGGGCTCATACACTATTGTCTGTATCGAACAAACCTTTGGGGAAATTATCGTGAAATGCATTTTATGGTTACTTCATTATAATAATATGGAGATATCATATTCTAGTTTTTACAAACATGTTTAATTAATAAAGAGATTTACAATATTAATGAAAATATTTTTAAACATTCACTATCTTTACTAACTGAAATGTATTCAGATATAAATATTATGTTAGTTTAAAAGTTGACTTAACTATGCGCTCACGACGTTTCTAAAATTAAGGCCTATCCTATCTACCTATGAAGAGGAAAACTTTCTTTTGAAATCCGGTAATCTGAAACACATAATCCCGATCACTTATCTTCTGTGAGCCTAACCAGAAAATCGCAGGAAGGAATGATACTCGAAACTTCCAAATTAGGCCTATATCAATGATATACAACCACAGGAAGTGTCCTCACACCTCGATTGCGTCATTACGCCTATATTGTTAAATGATCGACAGTTGTGAGGCTCCTGCCACTCTCTAATGACATTTTGATGGCGCGATACTTTCGCGCGGTACGTAGGACTGCGTGACGTCACAATAATGACGTCATCGCTTTGAAACTGTTCCGAATAAAAGCCGGAAGTAATGTTTGTTTTATGTATTTTTGGCTATGAATTTATTTTAGGTATATTTTATTCAGATCATCGATACATATTTTGGTTTATCTGTACTCGAAATACGTAATATTAAATCACAATATTATTTCTTGATCATTCCGAACCGTAGTAACTGTCAATTTATAATTAAATAATAATGTAATTGAACCCGAAGTCAATCGGCCGCAGAATCCAATTGATCTAATCGTATCTGATCGCCGTCCGCAGTCGCCGTCTGATTGTAAAACAAACACAAATATTTTAACAGTTGATTAGGTCGTTGGGTTAACTTGTCATTTGCAGTATTGTCAGGTTATGACAATTAAGTTATTTTAAACCAGTCACTACTTTCAGTTAGAAGAGATAAAACCTATTGTTTTCTGTAACCTATGAAAGACGCACATTTCATCATCTACAAAAAAATATATTGATTTATATCAATATCGTTTTATATTCTAAGTAAATTCATAAAATGTTATTTCAAAAATTGCTGAGTATGTACCAAAGATAAGTTACACGTACCATAGCCATTTACGAGTAGGTAGGCTTTAGGAAATCAATCTCAGTTCTTATACAATGACTTACAAAGAGTAGTAGAATAGGTGTCTTAGTCTAAGTTAGCAGATACCTGAAGTATTAGCAAATCAGATGAGTTCTGCGGAGGATGCAAATGAGACGCGCTGTAACACAGCCTTTGACGAGCTAACAATAACGACGCCGAGAGTCGGAGGCTGTGCTGGTACTTGTAGGTGGTATGTAGGCACTTGAGAGATAACCGTTTTGGTATTACTTTGTAATTATTTGAGGAAGTCTCATTATATTGAAAAGAAATACAATTAAAGCTGTCCTATACTGACTTCACAAAACTAGTTTATATGAGAAAGGCATTAAAACTTAGGAGTACTTTTTTACTTATTATTTTATGTAAAATATAAAAGAAAAACAAACAATAAAAAATGTTGATTTTATATTTCCTATTTTCGGCTTCTATTTTAAATGTCCTGTAATACAGAACTAATAACAATTTAGATAAAAAAGCAATTTATAAAATCCTCTCTAGAGACCGACTGACAACAAAAAAGTACATGTATTCAAAACATGCAAAATTATTCAAAAATAATATTTCGATAGATAATAATTTCCCGAACAAACCTTTCCTTATTTAATAATTCACTCTCGGTATAAAACCCGCTAGTTTAGTTCGCGGCGATGTTCCAACTATCACCCGCCACGGGTCACTGCGTCTGGTTCACACTAAAGGAAGAATATCAATTGAACCCGTTTGTCATAAAACTGTTCGCTTTCTACTGATATTTATTACCTAGAAGTATAGTTATGGCTTTCTAGGTAACACTACTCTTTAATTATGTATTCTTCCACTTTTACGGATATAAAATATTGAGTTATTTTTGATGAAAAAATGTATACTACTAGCTTAAATTGTCCCTCTGCAGGGCCTCTCCAAGTGCTTCCATTCAACTTCATCCAATGCTAGTAAACATTAATAATATTTTTAAGCACATAGCAATAATACTTTTATTTTCGCACCTAGGTAGTTCATTAATTAACCCATATTTTATCCAACAAAATTCAATAAATGTTCCACACCGTATGTGTGATAAACACAGACAAATAGTCCAGTTGACAATTTAATCAAAATAAAAATCCTCAGCTTTATCTGGCGTCAACTAATCTACCAGGATAGCATAAATCCTTAGAGGTGAGACAATGCTTCTAAACAAGTTCAACTCGTATCCCTCACGAGTCGAGCTAGTCGCTAAGCAAGCTGGGATCAACGCGTGCTGAGCTTATAACATAGCTTAGACTTATATGTCTTTGATATTCCTTCTATATTAACTATTTTAAAGTATTAACAGAGATTTGATATTTAATTAAATCAGTATATTGAGTAGGTATTGTGCGGCATTGGGTAAAATGAACTCCACATTACTTAAGTTCACATAAGCTACGAGTACGTAGTCGTGTGCTACGAAATCGTAGCAGACTGCTACGAAGTTTTGGGACATAGGTACGACAATATTGGCGTTGACTGAACATATGTTTGTGCTACTCGAACTTTTAAGTAATAATGAGTATCATAAAACTTTGAATGATGAAAAACAAAAAAAAATTTTTAATCAAGGAACAACAAACATTGAACTACATTACAATTAAAACAGTTATTCCTATAAAATAATCCTTATTTATCAATAACAGTACCATAAACACGATAAAGTCAAATTAATACATAATTGACATCATCAGATCCCAAATTAATTAATTAAGTCAATTAACCGATACTATCAATCAGTGTGATTGATCTAACATCCTCTTCACTAATATGTAATACATACGCCATACATGTATAATAATATATACATAATGTATACAATACACAATATATTAACATATAAGACACTATTACTCAAAATACAGTAACGTATCTTACTCTAGAAGTTATTTTATTTTATTTATTTATTTATTTATTTATTTATTTACATCCACACATATAACTATTTTTACAGGTAACAACCTAATGCAATAGCCAATGTAAAGTAACTAATAAAAACAATATAAAAAACAAAATCCACATAAAACCATAAGCATAAAGACTTAACTAAATAAACAGTAGGCGGCCCGTGTGAATTCGTTCAGTGTACACGAAAATATATCTACATTGTGAGCCAATGTGTTAAGCGCACGAAGCGCGCGGGTGAGCGGCGCGCGCTGCTGCAGGCAAGTGCGCGCGCGCGGCACGGCCAGCAGCTCCGGCCGCCGCCGCCGCCCCACGTACTCGTCCGGGACGCACAACTGTAGTAATTGCAACACGCTAGGATTATGCATTTTACCACGCAACACTTTAAATAGATAAGCGGTGAGTGCCACCTCTCTCCTAACTTCTAACCTGTAATACCCCACCATACCCAGCACAAACAGAGTAGGGTACAACAGCGGATAGCCTGGGTATACCCCGTATTGCTTCAAATACACAAACCTGAGAAATTTGTTTTGTATACGCTCTAGCATCTGTCTGTACTTCTCCTCATGTGGTGACCATATTACAGCATTGCACTCCAGGTGACTCTTCACGAGTGCCTCGTACAAAGCTTTCAAAGCTCCGATGTTCGTGAAGTTATTTGCTTGTCGCAGAACTAGTCCCAGATTCCGGTAAGCTTTCCTGCACACGTCAACAATATGCTGCCGAAACTGTAGATCAGCAGTGAAGCGAACACCCAAGTCCCGTACCTCTGTCACACGCTGCAACGGTGCCCCATCCATAAGGTATTGGTAATGGCTCGGAGTTCGTGCGCGGCTAAAAGACAACACCGAACACTTACTCACATTAAAATACAATCTATTTTTTAAGCTCCAACTTACTATGCTATCTATATCCTGCTGTAGTGTTAGGTGATCTATATTGTTCTCCACTTTATAAACCAGTTTTAAGTCATCCGCGAATAGTAAGGGTGTAGACTTCCTGGCTACTTTCGGTAAGTCGTTGACCGTCAAGATAAACAAAAGAGGACCCAAATTACTTCCCTGACTCACCCCAGATCTTGTCGGGTAGGGATCCGAAAGGTGTCCGCTACAGTCAACATACTGACATCTGTCCCGAAGGTAACAGGAAAAGAATGATAACGTATGTGGAGTGCACCCCATGCCGGCCAACTTATACAGGAGGATGTCATTGTCGACGGTATCGAACGCCTTTCGGAAATCAAAGTAAGCAACGTCCACCTGCAGCCCAGAATCCACCGCGGGTACCAGATGAGACATCAAATCCAGTAAGTTCCCAGTCGTCCCCCGCCCAGGTCGGAACCCATGCTGAGCGTCGGATAACTGGGCGCTCACTTGCGGGTAAAGACAACCGTGGATGGCCGCCTCAAATACCTTTGCCGGGGTACACAGAATCGCCACAGGTCGGTAGTCCGTGGGCGCTGATCCTCCGCCGCCTTTCGGCACCGGCACCACCCGAGTAAGTTTCCAGCGCTCCGGGAACGTCGCGGTCTCGATACACATGTTGAACAAATGAAGCAATGGCCCCACTAATATTGCTCTGCAGTCCCTAAACACAAACGCCGGTATCCCGTCTGGCCCTGCTGAGCGCTTAGGCGGACAGCGCGCGAGCGCGCGGCGCACGTCATCAACGCGCAGGCGCGCCAGCTGTACGCGGGCACCCGGCGCCTCCGCCATGCGCTCTGCGTCGGCGCTAGCCGCCGCCACACTCAGCTTGGCTGGCTCGCGATTGTACACAGACTCAAAGTACCTGGCGAACTCTCCCGCACACTCATACTCGGACAATATTTTACCTGCCTTTATTATTTTGCGATTGGATGAGTTACCGGTTTTGGACCTTATAAAATTCCAGAATGCTCGTGGTTCCTTTGCCAAGTGACTCTGGACGCGGTTTCGGTATTCATCATGAGCCCGTACGATCTCGGTTTTAACTCTCGCCCTGCACCGAGAAAACGCTTCATAGTCTTGATGCAACTTACTAGACTTGTATTTTTTATGAAGTATATATTTAATTTGTATATTCCTAATAATCGCACTAGTATACCATGCTGGGTATATGTACCTGCTGTTCCTTGACACGGTCTTCTTTAGGGGCACATGCTTACTAAACACATCATAAATTTTACTATAAAATAGATTTAATGTAGCGTCTGGCTCCGTAGAACAATACATATCACTCCAGTCTATCTTTCTCATAGATTCATATAAAATATTAAAATCAGTTCTGTTAAAATTAAATTTTTCGCGGCATATGGAATGCGCCTTTGGGTGTAGAACGGTTGGCTTGGGAGCATAGTTAGTCACGGAGGGATCGGGCCGAGCGGTGAGCGCGAGGCGCACGTGCAGCGCTGGATGGTAGGCGTCAACCGGCCGCAGCGCCTCGTCCGCGCCGCACACGCTGACGCCCGCGCCGCGCGCACCCAACACGAGATCCAATTGTCTCCCACTACAGTTCGGTATCTCGTTACACTGAACGAATTCACAGAATGCCATAAAATATTCAAAATAATTAACAATGTTCTTATTACAGGAATATAAATTAAAATCACCTAAAATTACCAACTTATTTTTATACTTTACACACATATTCTCCAATATCCTAAACAACACCATATACTCATTCTCGTCCGTCTGCGGAGGAATATATACAGTACAACAAGTAAATAGGTACCGATTTCCCTTATACACACTAGCACACACTAATTCAAATTTGTGATCGTCAACATTAGCTTTAACCGCCACTTGTCGCAACTCAAAGCGCGGTGTGGCCACAAGAAGCGCCCCTCCTTGTTTGCGGCCGTCCGAGCGATCACATCGCAACGATTTATATCCTGGCAAAATAAACTCCGAATCTTTTATCGATGCCGTGAGACCGGTTTCTGTGATTGCAAACAGGTCACACCCTGAGGACTCCAATAATGACATGAATTGGGTAGTTTTTGTCCTAATTCCTCGCACGTTCTGGTACAATATATCACAGTTCAGAATATTATATTTGCATTTGGTTTGCTTCGGCTGGTCGACGAAACCAATTAATCCATTCACATATTTCTACATTTAATGGCCACAATTCCGGGTTACAAAGCTTGTCAAAATCAGTTACATTAACACCAACCTTAAACGACGCGTAATCCCTCTCTATTTTAGGTTTTACTTTTTCTATAGAAAGTTCCGACTGACTGCCCAGTATATTTAAAATATGCTCTTTTAATATATCCTCAGTAGTAGTTCGATCTAATCTCCAAATATGTAAATACTTTTTCCGCTCAACAGCTTTTAATAATACGATTGATGAATTGCCACCTTTTATTATCGGATTACTTCTCTTTTTCCTTGTAACTTCTATCCACTGGCTATTGCTCTGTCCATCTTCATGAAAATCCGTCGGTCTCCTGGCCACCCCCGCGTAACTGCGGTCAGGCCTCGGCTGCGAAAGTGCGGGCGCGGGCACCGGATTGGGCGCAGGCGCGGGCGCACATGCGGGTTCAGGCGCGGACGCACACGCGGGCTCAGGCGCGGACGCAAACTTGGGCGCAGGCGCGGGCGGAGGCGCGGGCGCAGGCGCGGGCGCAGGCGCGGGCGCAGTAGTTCTTCATATCTATCCGTCTCAACTTTTCATTTGAAAGTGACAGAGACAGCACGTGTCTTAACAGCGCCTTAACATTGAGTTGCATTTAAGTATCCATTAGTAATAATGTTGAAGATATTTCCCGTAGTGCGAGTAGTAAGAGTAGTGCGGGTAGTGAGAATAGTGCGGGTAGTGCGACTTCACTTAAGTAATATCTGAAACTTGGCACTTTAGCTTGTTGAGTGAACTCCGATAGTTATGTCCAAGTTATAAGTATGGGCAATGATGACTGGTTATATAAGTTTCAGTGGAGTTACGTAAAGCTGTGAATGTGATTTATATCCTTTGAAACTCGTTATGGTGTAGATTTTTTTTATTAGCGTAGCTAGCATTTCTCATATTTAAAAGTAATAGTAATCATTTAGTTTTTTGGATTCATATTTTTTGCCAAAAAACGTTTTTTTTTAAACACAATTAACGTTTTGTTTCCGGTATATTACATGCATGATAAATTTATGATATTTGGTATGTATTCTAATAAAGAGTAACATTGTAGAGCCAATAAATATTCCCTAATTGATTTCTAACTACTTTTACAGTTCTGCCTCGTTGGCGTAGTGGTGCTAAGCGCCACTGCCACGCTAGAGGTCTTGAGTTCGATTCCCAAGTCGACTAAGGTGTTATTGGGTTTTTCTATGAAATTCTCAGTAGCAGGACTTTGGATTTGTGCCCGGTTAGTGGCAATAGGCTCGCCCCCTATTACACCTGGGACCTAAACATATCGTCGAACTGTGGGTGTACATTGGTACACCTCTGCCTACCCCTTCGGGGATACAGGCTTGATGATATGTTATGTTATGTTTTTTACAGTTTAAAACCAAAGCTGATCATTTCTCCAATTCTTCGCGCAGTAAGCTGCTAAAGGCACCCCCCCACCCCTCCCACTCCCCCCTTACCCCGGTAGCTCCGGTCCCGGTATCAATTGGCCCGCAGATAATATCTCCAGTAATTTCATCAAAACTTGCCGAAGCCTAATTGATTTAGTGTTATTTTAACTCCGGCATTATTATATTGAAGTTTCGGTACTATTGCTGTAGTACCTACTGTTGTAGAAACATTTGTGAGATATGAGATTGTTTTGATTATTTGGAATTGTATTGGGTTGTAGATAAATCTGTTGGTTTAAGGTAAGCTTGTATATCTCCTTCCTATATGTCGCATTGTATGTTCAGTAACAAAACATATTATACAGGGTGTTAAGAAAACCCTGTCCGATTAAAGGCATTGTGTCAGATATCGATACAAAAATAAATAAAGAATATAGATATTCTCAAAAAAATATTACGCAAAACGACGGGAGAGACCAAGAGTCACAGGAGCTGCCAAATTATCAAACAAACGGCCCCCTGTAATACAAACGAAGTTGATGTTGTAGTTTTTGTTTTAATCTCAAATTAAGTGAATCTTGAGGCAAAAACTGGCTATTTGAAATTCATTATAATTTTATCATCATGGTCATTCCAAATTTGATATTCGATTTGGCCATGTAATTGTGAAACATATATGTCCCTTTCGGGTCGGACAAAGTTTTCTTAACACCCTGTGTTTTGTTATTGTTGCTGAACATACAATATAGAAATGGTGCCATTATTCCAATTTGAAGGTAGCGTTAACGAAACTGTAATATTAGTATTGACTCCTACCTCGGAGTAATATCCATTAGAACAATTCAGTATCGGTCCATTTCAGGAGAGCTTTCAGCAACGTCCACTGCCGTGTTTGTACGCTATAAAAGCCTTTTACTGTTCAATAGGGGAGCAATGGATGCAGTTTAGGATTACTGTTGCGATTGACTCGTCTAATGACAGCTGCAATTTCGAAATACCTTATCCAAGAATATTGAGTTTACGGTGGTTTATAAATAACAGGTAAATAGTCCTTGACTTAAAAAAATTGGGAGTAAAAGTACTTGTGTTATTTTCTGCAAAATAGCTAAAAGAAAAGCCTCGGAGTCCAAGGAAAATAAAAGCCAAAGAATAATTGTCTATCATAGAATTAAATACAACCTTCACAGTACACATTAAAACAATCCACCAAAGTATTTAAAATTGAAAATTGGATCAAGTTCATCCCTTAGCAACAAAACAACATTAGAATCAAAACAAAACCCAATTGAATTAAGTGACCTAAATCATTTGACATCCACCTGACACTACTCAGGGGAACTCACTAGATAAACCACTTTAAAACATGTCTCTCCACTCGCAGCCAGTAAATACATTTACAATTTTTCACTCGTGTATTTTAGGCTCGCTGACAGCCCTACACTAAAATATTAACACCGCGGCGTAGGGTTGCCGCAGTTTGTTAGAGTATTTGTTTACGTTATAATTGAATTGGCGTTCGTGTTCCCAATTAATTGATAACAGCATTGAATAATTGAGTTGCAGTTTTTAATACAATTTTAATTGAATTGGTTGGTAGTGTCAGTTTGTTTTAGGTGGAATATAAAATTATATTGTACCTACCTACATTACCCTCACATAACACGTTAAAAAATATATTATTTTCTAGTTGGCAAATAATAGTTCCCATATTGCCTGGTCATTAAAATTAACAAAGGTATAATCATTTACAGAAAGTATCATGAATAAATCGCCAGTACTCCAACCCTACATTAACTATTACGAAAGCGCCGTCAGGGCTGCCCCTATTCAAAGTGGCGATCGATTGTGAACTGATGGGTTGACTGTTGCGTAAACACATACATATATGTTCGCGTATTATGTCTGCGTGTAAAGGGTTGGAGCGACAGGGGAGACAGGGGAGACAGGCAAGACAGGGGAGACAGGGGAGACAGGGAAACTAGTTTGATAAACAAATGAACGACGCTGCCACTGATAGTCGCAACCTGACAATCATATTGTTATGGGTAGCGCTCGATATTGTGACGGCAAATGTTGGAATTGTGTGACTTGTGCTGAATAGATTTTGGATGACCTTCACTTGTCAGTTGAGTAAATAAAAGAGTTGTTCAAGGTCGTTATAGTGTAACGTGTTTATGGAAGTTTGAAACTTGGTATATTATTTACTAGTTTACTTCGTGTCTATTATTAGACATGATTTTATGTAGATATATTGTTAGTAGTTAAGTAATTTACATAATAACATTTGGTTGTAACAAAATAAACAAGGTCATAAAAAATAAGCTTGATAAATCCTTTAACAATTTGTGCAAAGGCAGGCTTTTTTTTATTTAGTAAACTTAGCAGCCTTAAGTCTGCAAAGCTATGAAAACATATCATAACAAATAGTCAAGCCCGAAAAAGCCCGCCAAAACACAACAAAACTACCAAATAACGTCGGCCCACGACAGGGTTTATTAAATAAGCTATCGACAAGTTAGGAAGCAATCGCTTTGGATCGCGCCGCGGAACAGTCCGGCCCGGGGGACGCGCGCTGTTGTTACAGTTACAAGCAATCAAGTGTAATCAGGATCGCGGCTCGAGGGACAGACGATATTATAGATATATATTGATAGGTGTAATTGTATTTTTAAGAGGCTTGACATTATTTTTAAGGTGAATAACGTTTAGGGTTTCAAATACAGCATTGTAATTAACGTTATTATCTTAATCGCGATTAATTGTTTACGCTTTTTTGACTGTTTCGTTTACTTTAACAAAACTCTATATTTTGACAAAGATATAGTGATTTGATAAACTTCTTCATTAATCAATACAAGCAACTATAACTCTTAATCCTTGCACAGCGAATCGGCATAGCCATTCAACGTGGCAAAGCTGCCAGCCTTCTGGGCACGTTCCCCGCCATTCACAAGGATGACGATGAGTTCTTTGACGCCGTTTAGTTTCATTTATTTATGTACCTAAGTTTTTAGTATAGTTAGAGTTTGTTCTTATATTAGAGTTAATTGTGTATAAATAAAATAAAGAACTCTTAATGTAAATATAGCAGCATAATTAATTGTTGGCTAGACAACACTCATTTATTTACAAAATAAAGAGTGTTTCATTACTCATTTATAATTACATTTATTATTATTTATAATTACATTAATTATTATTGCGAAGCTCAACAATTCTCTTTATCTTTCACCGGCTGAAGTCTGCATTACAATGTATCGATGGCAATTAACTTTCAGAATAATTATCGCGAGGTTAATATTTAATGAAATACTAATTACATGTTAATGGCTCGATAAGTTCGCTCTGTTTCAACTTTAATTACGCGCAGAAGTTTAATCAGTTATATAAATTGGATTTTTAATATACTGGCTATTTTTGATCAGCCATAAAACAAGATATCGCCGTATGTGGTAACATTAAAATAATTTTAACTTTTTGGTAACTCGCAGCTTCAGTTTCCGCGTGAAAAAAATAATAATTTCTAGATTACAAATTCAATAATTAATCGCGATACAATTTGTATAACAGCTGTAGGTAAATATTTGGAGCAAGTACTTCTTAAGATATCCCATATTCCAAAGCCTACCTGCATGCTCATCAAGTCTAATATGTATTTCTTACTCGAACACTAATAAAGGCAGCATGTTCAGAACTAGCAGCGTAACAACAACGAGCGCCGTTCGCGCCGCCATGTGCCGGTCGTGACGTCATGAGGCGGCGCGGGAGAACTTCTCCAATCAAACTTGTTACGATCTGTTCGAAGTGACGTGACGAGGTCCAAGATATTAGAGGTTTTGTATGGCATTATGCTTTCATATTACACATATGTTTTATCTTGATCTAAGGAGGTATTATGAATATTAAGGTGTAGATATGTCTCTATAACTATACCTTCATATACACACACGATACCCTTTGTTATTGCTGCCGGTCCATCATAGTAATTAGCTAGGTCATTGCATGGTAATGTAACATAGAATTAACTATTTATGTCTTAATCCGTCTTGACTGTTTAATTAGTCTAGTCAGCCAGGAAATAATCTTTACAGAATGTTGGCTAAATACGTATATTAGAATGATAACTCCGTTGTCAATAAAGTTTGGCGAAATAATTCTACAAAGAAGTTAACACACCTGTATAAAGTGGTCTTTCCATTTCAATAACTAATTTTATTTATAAAGTGATAGAATATAAATTACTAGGTAAGTAGGAATATAAAAAGTAGATTAACTAAGTCTTATTATATAGTAGTATTTTGTAAACTTAGTGTAGAGATGATATATAATGATCCTTACCCACATACATAATATCAAGTTTTCAGACATTTATTTAATAAGTAGGAATATAATGATATTGAATGATACAGAAAGTTTTATAACCGTAGCTAAGCTAACTGAAGAGTAATATAATATACCCGAGCTATGAGTTCCACTCTTCTTGTGATATCATTATTCAACTTTGGTCTTTAACAAACCAGTTGTTATTATTGTAATTACATAAAATACTTACAACGGCGTCAAACATGATATTATGTAACTAGTATTACAATATTTACTTTTTTCATATGATGTTTGTTTTAATAATGTATTATATATCCAATATTATTTAACCCTGCCATGTTTTATATCTAAAAACATGTATTCTTTACAAGACTAAAAAAAAATATAGATAAGTGAATACCTTCCACAAGTCAACACTAGTCATTGTCAAAAAAGCCGAATTATTAAAATCACACAAAATTTAACAGATTAGGTACAATCACAAAATCTTACTATACTAAAATCCATTCTTCAACTCATACTTCAATTATTTAGTACAGATCAATCTATGTATAATATACAGCTATGTACCTATATCTGTGGCTCATACCTACCTATAGCGATGTATCGTAATGTCGCAATCACGCCTGACTGGCTCCTATGAGGGTGGTTGTGTGTATTGGTGGCTGTGTACATGTATGTAGGTATGTTGCTAGTCTAGGTACAGCTCATGACAAAAGTCGTAAAATGATTTTGAATATTTTGAGACTTACTCTGATTATATTTTTTTTGTTCGGTTGGAATTGTGTACTTGAGTTAAGTGTAGTATTTTGTGTAATAATATAATTAATGCACTTCTTTCCTTTTCTTTCTTTTTTAACTTGCTTAAATACATAAAAAATAAGCCATACCAGCGATCTTATGATACAATAGTTTTTATTTTAAATGTTAAACGAAGTCAATTTGCTAACATCAGATAATACCTTCTGAAACATGTCTCAAAACCTTTCCTTTTAAAGTCTTGACAAAGTTTCCCGTATATGCTCCTTACAAACCATTAACCTGAGCCCGCTGTCTGCCGCCAGCTTAACTCGTGCTCGCGAGTTCTACAGAGTTAGGGGGGGAGAGGGGGGAGGGTACTATACGGAATAAAAGTTGGAGTAATAACAATTATGTAACAGTTGAGCACTCGACTGTACGAGGGGTGTCTGTACTAGCATGGTAGTCTGTGACTTGGTTTCAGAGTTACTGGTTACCATGGTAACGAGACAACAAGGACTTGTAAAATACTACGTAACCGTACCTATTATCAGTACGTACGTTTTCCTATGACGAACGGCAAATAATAAATCCTTCACTCGTGCACTCTATTTTTTCGTAAACTTATACTCTGGAGATCCTACAGTATAATGTGTAAACTAAGTAAAACACACAACCATATAGACGGCGAGACATCTGAAGCTTCACACATGCACTGCCTAATACTTACTGTACCTACTCTTTCTGTAGTCACACGTCTCTCTATCGTACCCTACGCTAGTCACAAGTCTCACTCATGTACATAGTCTACCTTGCATGTAGTCACACGGCGCGTCACACATGTACCTACCCCGCGCTAGTCACACGGCCGCGGCGCGTCACTCTCGCTAACTTTATGCAAATGGCGCGTGTTTTATGTTAATACACCGCACGTGACACTGCCAAGTATGTACAGAAGGTACACTCAGAACTGTGCTCGGAATGGTTAGAACATTAGTATTTTAAATGAAGAAAGTGTTGTATAATTTAACATCCCTGGTTCAGTGCAAAGGCCAAATAATAATCATCAGTATAGTTTACTGTGCATAAATATTAAATAATTTTGCTTGCCGTAAGACAAAATGTGTCGGGACTATAATGAAAACTACCATCTTATTTGTATACCTATATTAATAGGAAATAAATGATTTTCACTTTTATTAAGTTTGTACTACGATATGCTGCTTTCATCCCAAGCCTAAAAAGTACACTAAAATGTGCTTTTCGTAATTAACAAATTCAATTAGATTACATGAAACACGTATCGAACTGTCTAGATACGCTTTACAATTTGCTTTAACAAAATTCTCGTTATCTTAATTTGTATTTTTCTTCTAGAATAAATAAAATCCAAACTTGGTGATCTCAAAATGTACCTTCTGCGTATATTTTTTCATGGTGACATCGCGATCCTATAGATTCTCTTAGGTTTTAATTGCGTCGCAGCTATGCGCCGTAAGCCGTTACATATTCTGCGGGAGGCTTTTAAGGCTTTTATGTGTTCCATGCGGGCTTGTAAGTGTATGGGATTGTGTCAGATTGTATGGCGGTGTATGGCGCAGGTGTTCATACCAGATTATTGTTATTACACTTGTTTTGATGTTTGACTCTTATCTGTGCGTGTATAATAAAAAAATATGTTAAAAACGAAATTTACGTCACGTAATACAGTGTTATTTTGTGGGTTTTTATGTTTTGCGTAATTCATTGTTCCGTTGTTTACATCTATTCACAAAAATGTTTTATGTGTTTGAAGATAGGAAAATACACATATGAAATGTGAAACTGCCACTGGAAATAAAATTTGATTTTTTTACAGTGTCGTCGAGCAAAATTGTACACCTTGGAAAATTATTACTGTCAAGAATCTCAACTTACTATAAAAGTCAGTGTGCATAACAGTCTAAAGTAGAAGACATAATAAATATGCATGGAATAATCCTCTGTTTAGTAGAACACGGTAAAAACAACAACATCTTTATAAAGTGTGTGCGCACAGTTATTTTCCATCGGTAGGAGACGCTTGTCAAAACAACAGCGAAACGTCTTACCATCTATGTGATAGTGCAGAAGGTTAACTACACACAAGAATTGTTTGATAAACACATTTTGTCATATTATAAAAAAAGTCGGTATACACTATCAAATATATTCTTAAAATTAATCAGTTTTAATTATGTTCTAAATAAACATACAGTTCTTACATCCTTTCCATCTAAGTAAATTCTATAGAGCTAAAAATGGAACGTCGACTTCTGCTGACGTCCTATTTTTAGTTCTATTCGAGAGTTATAAAGTATTGTATATGATGGTGTACGATCACCAAACACAGGTTCTTACGACTGACATAACTTACCTTCTGATACCCCTGTACAATAGTTCAGTTGAATAAGCAAGTAAACAGCGGGCGCCGCGGCGTCGCGGCGTCGGCGACGGCGGGGTACTGCGGGGGAGCGGGGGAGCGGGGCGGGGGAGGGCTCGTGTTGTGGCGGGGATTAGGAAGAAAGAACATTTTTGTTTGTTTCGACATTAACTGCAGATTATATGGCATCTTTTAAAGTAATTTTGATATAAAGAGGTTTGTTGCATAGATTCTTGCTGGTTTCGTGCGCTAATAACAGCAGTCTGTTCAATGGCTGAGCTATGTTATTAGTTTAAAGATATCTCGATACTATCACTGCTTTCCGTTTTTTGAGCTTGAAACAAATCCCTGAAGTGAATGGTACGACCATTTGTGTTAATTAAACTGATTCGTCTTAATGTTTCATTAAATTGAACTATTTACAAAATATTAACGCTTTCACTATCGCGTGGCATGTTTACAGTAATATACTCGTAATTAAACTCTTACACCCTTATTAATAAAAATGTCGATATGGATTAGCCACGGATTAATAGATTCTAAATTCAAATTCTCTATAGAAAAATTGAAATTAGAATCTGCTAATCCGTTGCTAATCTACATCAAGATTTTTATTAATAAGGTCCGTAAGTAATATACTCGTAAAATAATTCGTAGTATATACAGTTAATATTTATAAAATTGTTTTTAGTTTAGTGTGTTTAAATAAATATTCGCTAATTGTCTATTGTTTATATAAACATAAATAATGAAAGAGAATCTAATTAAAACGAATGACTCCTTCAGACAAGATTATAGTCTAGACTTAATTATATCAATTGACGTTTAGTCTTCTTCTTAGAAAAATCTAAAATATACAAAAGAATATAACATGCCCTTTGTTTTATGTTTTTGACTTTGTGACAAATGTAATCTTGTTGGACATGGGTTCATTGCCTACAGCGACAAAATAATGTATAACCTTTAAATGTTATGTACATTATTTTTCTGGTTAGAGCAATTCTTAATGTAATAGAATACCATATTAAATAGGTATGTGTTGTATATTGGTTTCTTAGGTTTACGCAAATGTTAGACGTTGACATAAAACTACTTTTAAAGGATTTTTTTGCCGTTTAATTTTATGGGTCCTAAAATCTAAAATTAAACCGCGAAGAAATCCGTAAAAAGTTAATAGTTTTATTTCAAAAGGTGTTATAGGTAAATAAAATATCCTAAATAATAAAAAGTAAGTGACTTTTTATTATTTAGGATATTTTTTTTCCATAAAACAACTTTTGCTTTAAATATAAAGTAGAGTGCTTGTGATAACATAGTGACTCTGTAAATATGCCCGAGTGACTAGCATAGTGTATTGCAGTGGAAGTCAAAAAGTTGTCAAATGAGCTTCCCGTGCAGGCGAGTGGCCGGACGGTGGCACGGAGTCTAGGTTGGAGAGCGGGTATGGTAGCGAGCGGAGCGGGGCAACATATGTAATGCCGATGGAAGAAGCGGTTTTACCTCTTATATTTAGTTTCACTTGTTGTGTGTTTGAAATTAGGGTTATTTTATAACCTTTTTGGTTTGTCAACTTTGTGTCCTATTCTTTGTTTTCTTTTGATAAATATATTGCGCACATACAAGTTTATGTATAAGATGTGAAATAGAGAAGTGCTAAGTCAAAATGTAATCAAGTCAACATTTTTTGAACTATAGCTTATGGTTTTGTTATGCTTTAGCTGCCACTTTAAATGAAAGTTAAATTACTTTGTGTCGAACATTAACCCGAAAAGTAATGGAAACGTTTTTCACAAACCTCACCCGCTACTCGCTCCGCTCTTCACTCTGCCCTCTCCCTAATAACTTTGGTAGCGAGCGACTGTGACTACTGTGAGAGTTAACTGGCCCGAACAAACCAATCCCACGATTGCCTTCCATCGCTACACAGCCTACGCAGCCTGCGCAGCCTGCAGCCGACCGTTATGGCCGCAGTTCACAGCCATTCAAAGATTCAGGCTGCACTCGAACATGGGAAGCTTTTGTTACGTAAAAAACTAAACCTACATTTTTGAACAGCATTTTATTTACAACTTTCGTGATACATAAAAAAAAAAGACCGTAGTAATAAGGTTACAGCCGAAACAAGTCAGAGTCCTTTGATAGGCACAAGGTGCTGTTAACAAAATCAATGGTATTTGTGTCTTAGTTGGGATGAAAATTCCTTATTTACCTTCCGAAAATTACACAATTTATAACTCCTTCATACAAAAACTTTCATGCACACATGTTTATAATATTTTTCCTTATATTACAAAAAGTCCTTAACTTTGCAGCACAATAGGACAATAAGGCTTACAGAGTACTCGCCACATTTTTGCTCTTAGCATTAAGAAAACGTTCTCTTGTTTGTGTAGCCATGGTTCAAGGTCGCGGTGACCTTGTGACACGAGATACGAGTAAACAATCCTCGCGCCGAAGGTCGCTACATAAAGACGTTTTACCTAAAGTATAGAGTTACCTTTTTTGTTTGGCCTTGTTTATCGTGTACACATGCTGCTATTTAGCTGTACTCTACAATTGAATAATGTATTATAAAAATGCTAGTAAACAGCAAACACACAACTTAATATGAAATCGTCAAAAAAACAACAGTTAAAACACTTTATTATTGTATAAAGTGACTGGCATCTAGGTACTTCATTAACAACACATTAATTATAATTCAACACTCATCTCTAAACAAACTCCAAACAATTTATACCTAACTTATATCTAACGGACACACGCATCCGATACATGTCCAAACTTAGGCCATCAGTCCCGTAGCCGCGTAGGCGCGTAGCCCCGTAGCACCGTAGCTTCGTAGCGCCGTAGTGCCGTAGCCTCGTAGACCAATCACTGTCATCGCTTAGGCGCGGGTCTCTTGTCACGATGTCCGTGATGTATCGAGGGTTGATCTGATAGATGCTGCGGTGCTAACGTTGTTATAGAAAATGTCAGGATATTATATTGTAACACATATTTCAGTAAAAGTGTCGATAACTAACTTTAACGTTACGATATTCTTTAGGTTTGCATGTTTATGAATCAAGTCGAAAACTTAAACAAAAGATATAAATTTCTTTTTTTTTATTATATTTATAATAATACATTATTATTCAGATACATAAATAAAGTAAAATAAAGGCACGTGTTTCCAATTAACCGTCACAGAGTGTTGAAGCGAGTGTGAGCTCATTTGATTAGCTGCGATCGCGAGCCGCGCTTGTGAGCTAATTAGTTACTCTGTGACAAAGTACGAGGAAACGTGACATGACTGTATTACAATGGAAATCGACGGTAATATATTGTACTACTTTAGAAATTATTTTAATAACTATTTCGAAGATTAAAATCTTTATTAATACACAATTAAATCTAATATAAAAACAAACTCTAACTATACTAAAATTAAAACTTACATAAATAAAAACTAACAGGCGTCAAAGAACTCATCGTCATCCCTGTCAATGGCGGGGAACGTGCCCAGAAGGCTGGCAGCATTGCCACGTTAAATGGCTATGCCGATTCTCTGTGCAAGGAACAAACCAGCCCTCTGATCACGAGTAGATTCTACCAAACGTTTGGAAAGTTCTTTGAATAGATTTCGTGCGCTCGGACCCCATGACCCGAGCGTTTCAACCCCAAACGGCTCGAAAATATAATCACCCACAATGTTATTATACTTCCGCCGCTTAAGGGTCTCCGCAGCTCCAGCAGCATCGCCAGAAATTAAAAGTTATAAAATTACAAACTGCAAGTCAATAATATCGTATCTCTTCTAACTTCTTCTTTGCTGATATAACAACATTTTGTTAGAAACGTATAAAATACATTTCTAATATTCACTAACATAAAAACAAACAAAATGTAATTATTCCATTGTTTAATATTATTGCATTATTAAAAACACTATTGATGTGCTAACATTAACTGAACTCCCAGCACAAGGAACTATGATTGCTAAATCTAAATAACGTAACCTGCCTAGGATATATGTAGACACTAAGTATTAGGTACGGAACCTCCGCTCTAGGTAATATAACACGTCACACTAGACAGGTGAACTGAGTGAGGTTCTTGAGATTACTTTACATGCTTTACAGCCTACATGTTTCAGAAAGTCTATTTGTTTCAGTTATATGTATTGAAACAGGAGTATCTCCTCGTTTTGCCTACTGTCTTTTTAATTGAACCCGCAGTGTCTCATTATACACTTTAGAGGCCTGCCGATATCTTTTCAAATGCTGGACAGAAAAAACAGAAAAAAACAAAAAAAAGCATCTCAACCACGCCTGATTTTAAGGAGCTATGATGCCACAAACATGCACACAGGTACTCTGACACGCAGATACAAAGACAAAACACGTCAAATTCATAACGCCTTTCTTTACGCGTCAAAGGTTGAATAACTTGCTTGGCTAAAGAAAAAATGTGTCCTGTATCGTATACATCATTTATGTTATACAACTAAATCTGAGCTACATAAAATACAATGTAAAGGTGCGGCCGTCATCAAATCAGCGTGTTTTATGTAATACACAGCGATCTCTCAGTCTGTCTGTCAGGTTGTATTTATGAAGGTATAACACGAAACTCGCAAATAAATTACTTTGTACTCTATGATTTACTGCAAAAATTGGAATGGAATTAATTTTTTGTTATAAATATTAGTTAATATTATTATAATTTTTAGTTGGGTGATATCACTGTGAAATAATCAGCCGGTAATAAATTGTAATCCGTAAGGAGAATTATTGTTTTTATATTATAATCATGAAGATATTTCAGATTTTTGTCGAATATGTCTCTTAGGTTTGACTCATAAATCATTTTAAATGTATCATGATTATTAAATTGTATAGTACTAGGTATAGAGTACCTAATACTCAAACCTCAGTAATACAAGACTTTCGTTTCCTTAAAATTAAGGATCCCTAGAGAATGAAACAAATTACTTCCTCAATTTCTATAAATACAAGTTTAACTTCCCATACAAGGTAATCCATAAAAATATCCAAACTCCTATATCACGATACTTAACTCTAAACACCGCGCAAACATTTATGATAAGTGGCAGTTTCCAAGTAAAAAATCACTTCGGCGAAGTTTGTGAGTCGTATCGGAGACAAACTGCGGGCGAGCGCTAACGAGCGCCATTTGTTTTTACCTCGAGCCCTTACGCTGTCACCCTGTGTGTTGTGTGTACATAATGTATGGAGTTATGGTGTATGAAGATGTTGGGACATATTGTGTGAAAAGGAGTGGGGTCATGTGATCGTCGGTTAAAGTTGACGATTTGATGGGATGGTTTAAAATATAATGATGTTGAGATAGAGACCGTCTTTACACAAATGAATTTAAAAAGTTATGTTAGAAAAGTTTTACAGGATTGTCCAAAAGAGTGACGTTAATTTATTTAAAATGTGATATGTAGGTACATTATTCAGATATTTGAGTTTATTTATCCAATACATCTTTGAAATGGCTGAAAAAATTTAGATTGCACACCT
Organism: Autographa gamma; assembly: GCA_905146925.1. Lineage (NCBI taxonomy): Eukaryota > Metazoa > Arthropoda > Insecta > Lepidoptera > Noctuidae > Autographa > Autographa gamma. The sequence continues at coordinate 298,577 of LR989871.1, forward strand.
TACCTAGCACCGAGTGTCTATGAGCATTATTAAAACATGCAGAATAACTTTTTCACACATACTTTATCATCTACTTTACCAATTTATCGCAGTATTTATCCTCACTGCAGCCTATTACCCCGGACACCTACCCATCTGTCCCTACACTCCTATCTCTACGTATCACATACGGACATATGGGATATATGAGGCTTGTGAGGCATATGAAGGCTCGTGTCCTCCCTTGTCGCCATTACCGGAGTCCGGGGCAGAGGACAGAGGGCAGAGGGCGGCATTCGATTATCCAATAATTGCTTGTCTGAGTGCCACTCCCGGACGATGCGGTTTGTTAGGCGCGATGGACGAGGGCTAGCGGGTAAAGAAACTAGTTACGAAAATTAAGGAAAAAATAAATTCACACAACCATAAAAAAATAGTCACTGACTTATTTCGGCATAGACCTAAGTGTGCCTTTTATTAATGAAACTGAAGCATGTTGAACTCCTAAACAGTTATACATCGCAAATTACATAAAGCTGAAATAACATAGGTTCTATAAAAAATTCGCACCTACGTAATTTAATACAAGCATCATAAACAACATCATCTAATTCGAAAAATAATCTTAAAACAAACACATCACAATAAACCACAAATCAAAACCGCTTTTCCCTAAGACTTGCACCACATGCCATCGATCGCTCGTCGTTCATCGCTCGTCGCTCATCGCTCGTCACTCATCGCTCGTCGCTCATCGCTCGTCACTTATCGCTCGTCGCTCATTGCTCGTCGATATCGGATCGAAGCGCAATTTATTTGGCGCGGTTTGTCGGCGCTCCCGCATTATAGCGAGCGCCCTTAATTACTGACCCTCTGTCGAGTGTTTAGTCTGCACACGCTGTTTGAGTTTACATGGACAAGGAACCAACTTAAGGCAAGCTCTGTGTGTAGAGAGACTTTATTATTTGTAGTGCTTATCTATTTTTAGTTTGTTAGATGTTTTTTTTTTGGCAACTTTGATTTTCTTTCCTACCTTTGAATATTGCACAACTTGTATTTAGCTCTCTTGTGAAAAGAACACACACATATCATCACGCCTGTATCCCCGAAGGGGTAGGCAGAGGCGTACCAATGTACACCCACAGTTCGCCGATATGTTTTAGGTCCCATGTAATAGGGGGCGAGCCTATTGCCACTAATCGGGCACAAATCCAAACTCCGACCTGCTACTGAGAATTTCATAGAAAAACCCAATAACACCTTGGTCGACCCGGGAATCGAACCCAAGACCTCAAGCGTAGCAGGCGTGCTTAGCACCACTAGGCCAGCGAGGCAGTCGTAGTTGTGAAAAGGAGCCGTTATAAAAATGTCTGTGAAACAGAAAATTAATGTAATTTATGTGAATTTCATATTAATTTAATCAAAACATTTGATGTGTAAATAATAAGTAAACCGTATTCCTTATCTTTACTATAGGGTATCAAAAATACTTTTGGTAATATCAACTCATAATTCGATACTTGATTATTAGTATACATACTTATCTTAAACAGTTTGGTTAACTGGGAATGTTGGGTTAACTGGCCGGGTTCTTGGTCTGTGGGTTTCTGTTATTTGGTATGCTCAACTTAATCTTACATGTATTCATTATAGCTCTTAACAAACTACCCGTAAAATTGGCAAATCTTAATAATTAAGATGAAAATATTCTATCATGAACGTGGAAATATTTCCGAATATTGTTAGATATTTACAGGCTTTGACAGAACCACTAACTAGATATTGTGTATAAATGAATATACAACTTATTTATGGATATCGTGAAGCTTCACTATTACATTTATAATAATATAATAATAATATTCCGGGACATCTCACACACGGTTATCTGATCCCAAGCTAAGCAGAGCTTGTGTTATGGTAACCAGACAACTGATAAACATACTTATATATTTCGAAATACATACATATTATAGATAAATAACACAATGGCCAGAACAAATGATCGAGCTCATGACTCCCACGACCTCCGTTATAGCAGTCAGGGTCACTAACCGCTAGACCAACTGGCCCGCCAAATACTATATATATATGTATAATACTTTATACTTCTTCTTCTAAGACTCTACTCCACAACTCTAAATAATAATTTATATTCCTACACGAGACTAATAAAAAAGCAGCATTTAGAAGCACAACCACAAGTCAAACCTATTTCTTTAATCCGTAAATAAATAAATGCTAACTTTGAAACTCGTGTTCACTGCGCACACTCTCATAAATAATTCAGTTCCAATATGGCGTCTGTAATTATTTGCAATTAACTTAATGATTGGACGGTTGTTTATTTTGTTTAATTATATTTGCGCGTATTTTGGGCTGTGACATGATTCGCTTTGTAATTTAGTTCTATTGTTGCCGGACAGTCCCACTGCGGTGTGTTGCCTTCAGAATATTAATGCCTGTGGATATTAGCCATTCGAAACGGCCTTCCTAAATGATAGAACCTAATTTACGTAATCAGACAGAATTTGAGTAGTTTCTACACAATAGCTAAAATGATATTTGTATTGCTAAGATAACATCGATACGTAAAAACATACTCTACTTAAGTCGTCATAAAATTCTATGGAAACAATACATTGGTATAGGTATCAATGTAATTTTATGTATAAAATATTTCGGAAATAATAGAGCTAAATTACGAAAATCAAAAGAATGCACATACAGCGCTCTTCTTAAAATATGTTTTGTTCAATGACTAGGCCATGTGTACAATCTTTGCCACAGTATTCTACTTCTTTGCCTTTGTAAGGTAACAAACAAACAACTTCACTTCACCAGTTCAGAAACAAAAACTAAAACGATATCTCAATACCAATCACACATAACCGTTCAAAGCCTAAATACATAGAACGTCGATGTCTCGCAAACAACGAACTCAATTTACCTCCATCCATACATACCGCGCAATGTACACCGAGGCACGCGATATCCTCGAGAGAATACTTTGCATTTATGTCAGAATTGCAAAGAAATGGAACGTATTATTTTGGTTGTATTTTCTTTAACTTAAAGGCTTTAGCTTTTGTGTGAACATTTAGTAACGCATTTTATGACCAAGGTATAAGAGTTCAGATGGTGTTATAATAAGATTAAGGTAATATCTTAGTTGAAATACGAGAAGGTTGTTGGGATAAAACTCAATGAAAATGTTTATGATAATGCAATTGCGAGGGTAAATAATATTGTACTGAATCTGTTGTATAGAGATCTTAAATATTGGTTTTATGTTTGTATCTTTTATTGTGGTTACTAAGATTATATTTTCTACATATAAATAAAATGTTTTTTATTTTAATAATGGACGATAAACACAATATAATACTGCAATTTAATTTAAATATTAAAAGTAGTATGATACTTGTATTCTAACTTAATGACTCTACTTAACATCCATTTACAAGCTACGACAAGTGCAGCGTCACTTAAACTTAGCTAATTGCATAACCAGCGCATAACTCAGAGCACTCATGCTGCATGCACTATGCACCGTTAAGCCTCATGCACCGGAAGCACCGCTTTGACGTACATCACCCGTAACGACGTAGTTAACGTAAGCGCTAACTTGTTGACCCACTTCTTTTGAACGAAATAGTTCCTTTGTAGAGATTGCTAATTACTCTATAATTAGTGTGTGAAGTGTGAGCGCACTTCCTGTTACGTGCTGGTCCTGAATATTCAGGAATATTCAGTACTACGAGAATTTGGTTAGGTATACTTGGTTGGAAAACATGGCTTTTGTGCAGACTTTACTCTATTATTTCTCTATCCTTATTATTACATGATTTGGAAGTGTTAAGTATCAAATAGTGGATGTCAGCTATTATTTTAAAGCAGTGCTTACTGTGCTCTACATATAAAGTAGCTACGTGGTTACACTAGATTTGTGACCTCTTAGCAATAGTGCTACGCCGTAGCACTACGTCGTACACGTAGCGTAATCGCTACGAAACTATTTGCTTCTATATAATGCTATTAGTGTAAATGTTTAATTGTTGTAACTTATGTGTTATTTAATTTGTTTCAGGTAAACATCTGAATACCTATAAAGAAAACTAAATTAAGCCAAACTTTTGAGGTGAGCCATAAATATATTTGGAAGACCCGTCAAACATAAATCTATCAATCTCGTGAATAAATAACGACAGGGAATGGCCAATACTACGAGTAAATAAAACCTGAAATGTCAAACTAGTTCACCTGAAGCCAGTAACTAGCGAACATGCCAAACTTCCAAACTCGCATAGTTTAGCTCCAACTATTCGCGGACCAGTTTCAACTTGATCTAGGTACAGGTATTTTAATATGGACAGCCTTATAGCCTTAGCTTCCAAACTTTAGAGTGTCATTCTCGTTGCCATGGTAACTGGCTAGCAATAGATTTTGTAGTGAACCTGCTTGATATTGCGTTAGCCAAGTGAAAAGCTATCGAATTATCGTTGCTTGATAAAAACGCGTTTTAATTTCAGTAGTAATGACGTTTGTGTCAAACTACGTAATGTTAATCGTCGTAAAACAAGAAAAAATGTAACAGACGAATGAAAAAAAGTAGTATTAGTAAATAAGGATCTAGGAAATTCAATCCAATAGTCCAGCCATTCCAATTTAAACCATGTGTCAAAGTGGCTAGAACATAAAATCCATTGAAACAATCGCACCCAGCATTGCTTCATGAAATCCAAATGAATATGAAATCTCTCGAATGTTTTTAATTCGCGCATTCTCTCATTCAATGGAAGCTGATTGTCGATACATTCCGCGCCCGTATTTAATGAACATAGTTCGGAAATCGGACCGGATTCCACCGGATTCCACCGGATTCCACCCGGGTCCCACCCGGATCTCGCCCGGGTGAGCCGGACGATTAAATACTCGTTTTCAATGCTCACGCTTTTTTAGGACTGGCCCAAGAAGTTTATCACGTTTTCTGAATTTATTTCTTGTTTTTTCAACTTTGTTACTTTATAGATTTATATTTTATGTTGGATGCTATATGGCCTTAAAGAAGAAAGCAAATATTTGTACATCATCATCTCCCTGCCCTGTACATAATGTAACATTTTGTCTCGACAATTATGAAAAATAAATAATGTCTCGTCGTTACAATTATTTGCTAGCTCTTTTAAGAGACTGTTAATTCATCACATATAATCTTGAAGCAATATTTCGACAGACACAACAAACAAAAAAGGGTATAAACATATATTAAATAACCACAAATATCGCAAAACCATTAAAAAAATCTCATATTTCTACTCTACACAACATCTAACAGTCGTCATTAGAATCCCTTCCAATAAAACAGAACTTCTTTCATCCAGCCGGCAACAGTTAGAAGCCTCTTGTAACTTGCATCCCCGCACAAAGGGGACGCATCCCACAGGCGTTTTTATTTGACTTCCACGGACGTACAGAGTTCAACAACTGCAATTTTCCACTGTTGTAATTTGCAAACGTTTCATATCAAACTTATGTGGGGCTGTGTACTCGGTAGTATTGTAGTTGTATTGTGGACTTTAAATTGTTGTCGGATAATTTGAGTAGGTTGGAGTTTTGTTTTTATGGAGAATTAAGTTGGTTTAAAAGACTCTGTACATAAATGAAACCTACTTTGTTTTAAACTGTGTCGTACCATTTCTGACCAGCATGTATTAAGTTCGAAGGCTCTTTTATTGCCCTCTTGATTTTGACCTCTCTTAAGTAAAGATAAAATTAACAAATCATCGTGAGTTTCTTAACTTAGTAGACTTTGTTCTCATATTTTGGTTTGTTCACGTCTAAAATATTATAGTACCTATTCACAAAAAATATATAAGACAATGCGATCACAAAATACCTAAATAATTTTATTCCTCCTCTTGATTCGATCTCGATCAAACATTTTATCTTTTCCTCATACATACAGGATAAGGCAACGCTAAGTCAATACTGTTTATGTTGTATCGTTTCCCGATACGAGACAAGCGTGTTCGGGGCGTTCGCAGCGTTAGGGGCGCGCATAGTAAGGGCCGTACTACGCATAAAGGGCGCGTGTAAAACAAAGTACATGGAATAACATTTACGCAGGGCGCGTGTTCTCTATTTCCCATTTTCCTCCTTAAATTTCCTTTCCTATGTCTATCCTAAAAGAGTTTGTAGAGACGTAGTGTATCTCACGAAAAAAACATGGGAGAAAGCTAAAAAAGAAAACTAGCTGTAGGTACAATAATAAATTTTAGAACACTTTCATTTATGTTTTTTTTTTTTCGTTTTAATAAACGCACTTTTTTATAACCCAGTGATATTTCTCGGGCCAGTTTTTTTTATACAAAATGTACTTTTTCCGTAATGACTTTTTACTTATACACAGCATAACATAATAAGAAGTCGTTAAAATGAAACTGCTTTTACGGACTTAATCGCGGTTCATTCTAAGTTTCTAGTTCCCGACGTTTGGATAAGAGCTTAACAAAGACACAACAAGAATTAGTCCAACAAAACGATGAACATAATAGTTTGTGTATCAACGTCACGCCTCCATCTCAATGAGGACGTCCACTCCCCGCGCGCCGCTCGCCGGCGTCCACGCCCGCTGGCCGGCGGAGTGGCAGGGTTAACCCTCGTCTCGCTGCCGCCGCTAATAGCCCCATTCTCCTCGCTTGACCCACATAACTTAGCGGAGACAACCAGATGATACACTGAGAGCCTCTTTTGTCTTATTTATAGGACTTATAAGTAAACTGTGGAGAAAATCGGGAACTCAATAAGAAAAATGACGGAAACATTTCGTTGTTTTGTTTTCTAAATATATGGGCACATATGGGTTCAAATCCATTAAAATAAGGACAAAAGTAGAACGCCGTTTGTCATATACATATATGACAAATATTATAAAATTATTATTTTTGCGGTTACAAAGATAAAAAAAATACTTTTAAATGACTTTTTTTTATTATTAAGAGTTCTGTAAGAAGCGTTAGGCTTTTTTAGACTTAGTTTTGAAAAAAATACCTTTTTTGTTTATTAAAATAAAATATTCGCTCCATTTGTTTGCCATCGTGTAACGCGCTCGTTTATCAAGATACAAACTAAATGAATATTGCTTGATGAGCGATGAAATATGAGCATTTTATATTGAGTGACATATCCATCAGCCAAGTAGAGCCTATCGAAATATAATATAAAATGGAATTAATCATAATAATATCGAAATTTGCAAATTCGATACCAATGTTTTAAATAAAAAAAAAGCATTTGTCACTTCGTTTTCCTTATTTTCTTTGATCTACTGCGAACAGTGATTTACAAAGTGACCTAACACAAATAAATAGTCTAACATCTTGATACAAATTAATATACAAATGATTGCGCAAATCGTAAAACATGTACTTAATTCATTTCATTACGAAATACAAGAAATAAAATATAACGTGCAAAGATACTCTCCAAATTAATGGGCTGCTTGTTAATTCCATTATTCATAATAATTTGAGTAATGGCAACATTTTTGTAATTGTTCTGTTTGTTCGTCCAAGTGTAAAGATATTAAATATCGAAGGAGAAACAAAAGAGCCATCATTTGGAGATGTACTCTGTTCATTAGCTTTTGTAACATTAATGGTCTTATTGATTGCTAGTTTATATAGAGGTTTTAGATTTAAGTTTTGAGCTCTTTAATAGACATTAGTTTCGTTTTGGATGTCTCAGTAGAAGTAAAATCATTGTTTTATTGTTTAATAGTATATGGGAAACATGATTATTTCCTTAATGAAATTTGACTATGGAATGAGGGTGATGAGAGAGGACTGAAACGGCTAGAAAAAAAGACATAATTATATCAATGTTTAGTAACATTGTAACACATATATATTTTTTTGCGGTAAACTATAATATCAATCTTTGTTATAATTGACGTGTGAAGAAAAGTTGTTTTATTACACTATGTAGCTATAAATAAGTCACTTAATAATAATTCAATAAACCATCTAATAGAATACAATATCAGTATTTTAACTCATAATATATTTCAAAGAACCAACTGTCTTTACAATGAAAATAAAAGTATCGAAACAAAAAGTATCGTTAAAATATTAATATTCACCAACCGTCTTCTAATTTCAAATATTCTCACGTCCTTACCACTAAATAAATGTTCTAAATTCAAAAGTAATTTTAAAGTCTAGTCTGGCAGTGTTTGGCGAAGGTCTTTGTGAATATTTTGTCGAAGAGCCATCGTTTTATTTTACCCTTAGAGTATATAAAAGCAACTAGAGTGAGCCTATCAGAGTTTGAACGTTAGCACTAGTGTGAACTAGTTTTGTCGTGAATTATGTATGAAGATGAAACTTGCCGTTTTAAAAAACCTATTTAAAACACTAATATTATTCTAACAATGTCAAAACCATCAATATTTTCGTATTTAAGTTTCTCGTTGCGCGAAAATTAACTTAATACAGTAAACGAATGTACTAGGTTCATACTAAAAACTGCTCTCGCTTGGCACAAGGGGAAACTAGCGATAGTAGCAGTCTATGTATATAGTACGTCAATGATTTTACCGCTTCCATATTGTGGCCTTTTAGCAATATTTATGGTTAAAAAATATCCATTTTTTCTTATTTACCTTTTTGTTTATGGCTTATAAAAACGATTGTGATCTTTAACCTACACTTAGTGACGTCAGAGTTCGAAAATAAGAATGTTTTAAGACCTGAATGTTTCGTGTTTCTTAGGGGCGTAGATTATGTAGATTGTGAAAACGTAGGAGCAAAATAGGATCCGATTTTATTAGCAGATTCTAGTATACTTTTATATTTTATCTAGATAGTATGATTTACTAAGTATACCATATTATATTTGAAATGTAGATAAACGTACTAAGTAAACAGAGCATCGGATATTAGAAGACAACTAATATTGAATTAACTTTCCGAGGTGTCACCTGGAGCGTAAAGTTGCTCTGCTCCCCGGAGGCACATACAGCTCGAGGGGGGATACCGGCAGAGAGGCGGGGAGAGGGGATAAACTTTTGCTTTTGTCTTCGCGGCTCCAGTGTGTTGTGCTAGTTTAGATCTAGGACTGGTATGTGTTATGGCTTATCGATATTTATTTTATAGTTATTGTTACGTACATGACAGAGTACCATAAAACATATTCATAAGAATGTACCTATAGTACATTCTTATGAATATGTTTTATGATACTAACAATTTGAAGAGTAAAATTGTCACGAAGTAAGCAACAAGGCTTCATAAGTTTTTGAAATCTAATAATTAAGTAGACATGTACTACCTAATGTAAGTAACAAAGACGAGTCAACACTACCGGTAACTCGAAACATTTTAGAGACGTTAAATATAACAGCTGAAGATAAACGAATTTTAAAATCAATTTGAACCTTCTTTATCGAATGTCAATAACAATCAAAAGCCGACACCAACAAAATGACGTCACCTCATTAACCAGCTGCCGACAATCACCTCAGCATAATGGACAACAATAAGAACACCCGAAATAGAACAATTTGATTATGAGGAGTAAACAATGACTCGTTCGGACACATTCCGTCGAGTTCCGAACACAAGGCGCTCCTCCCGCTGTCACTCGCACAAAGAATTATAATTAGCTGGAACTGTAACCCCCCCCCCCTCCCCCACAGGTTTGCTCGCGACAGGGATTCCCTTGAAACGACGATTTTATCTTACATTTTAAACTTCAACGAGTATAATTTTGAATATCAAATATCATTTTAATTTAGTTCGACTTTGATGATTAGAGGTGAAAGGTGGGTGTTTGATTAAATTTCGGTCATTTCTATGAAAGTGTTATTATTGGTGGAAATGTTAAGTTTAATTGAATTTAGGCGTGAAACTAATGAAGTAATTAATAATCTTTGATTAAATTTAATTTTAATAGACAAGGTTTGTTATATTATGAAACCCATTTAGATCCTTATCAAGACGAATTAAACGAACCCTATAATTATAAAAAAGTTATACTTTAAGCATCGTTTTATAAAAAAGTACACAACACGATAAAACAGATCGGGTTTTTGTACCTAACAATTTTGCTTTGTCATCTATTTTATAAACACATTGCAACCAAACATATAGCAGGACAAATGAAACTAAATAGAAGCTTGTAACAACAAATACGGGTGAAACAAACAAAAAACTAAATTGAAAATCGAACACACCTAAACCAAAAAACAAAACACGGTGTAATTCAAATCAGCCAGCATTTAAAGGGGGTGTAATTCGGCCCGAGCAGACAGGCCTTAATAGTCGGTAGTCGGGCCACGTAGGGCCAAGTCGGGACAGTTTTTATTAAGGCCACTAACAAATAACACGGCCTTAGCCACGTTAATTCGGGGACATCGTCTGTTTGTGAAAGTGAAATCTGTTTTGTTTTAGATGTTGCTGAAAAGATTTAAAAGAAGTGTTTTATTTTTTGAAAGGATAATTATAATTATTGTATATAACTTTTTTGAATGACTTATTTGTTTTTCTTTTTACATAATTGTTATTTAATTATTCTTCATAATATACTTAATAAAAAATTTGTAGATTTGACGACCAGAAAATTTTTGAATAACCTTTTTGGAAAGATTAGGTTATGTTGTGGAATTGATGAATGATTTATTACTGGTCTTATTAGTTCATACTAAAAAAATAAAAAGGTACAAATTAATAGACAGTTTAGTTAATTATTTCATTAGTCTATAGTTATCATTGAGCTGGCGATCTGAGTGAGTTGTTGCCCCACATACTTTTATGGTGCCACTGGCGGTATTGTTGTGTACCGGGTTGTGCAGCTCCCTAAAAAATGGTTGAGCTGCATGAGCTATTCGGGGCATGCTTGCCGTCTGCTGGCACAGGCTTGCTCAGATCGATCTGGTTCTTTCTTCAAAAGACCAGTCCAGTAAATACTCTGCATTTGTTTACACTAATTTATTAATTTATTATTGTATTATCTGGACTATAAAAGAGACTAAGACCCCCGAGTTTGTTTCGACATTTCTTCTCGGGGTAGTCAGTTAGGAAATGTCGACTTCATCTAGCTTAGGAAGACATTGTAAAAGTGATTTAAATAGTCCTACTTACAAGAATAAACTATTTCATTTCATTTCATTTCAGTATAAAAAAAACAGCTTCAATATACATACTTTAATGAATATCTGACTTTGAAATGTTTACTTATGTGTGTACAATACAAGTTTGTTCAGGGGGTGGATCTACCAGTTATCTGTCCGACAGCTGGCTAGATCCACCACGGGTACGCGACCCCGGACTGCCCTAGCTGTTACTGTCACATTCATTGTACCTCCGTGATGGTAGCATCCTATAACTCGTCCTACTTTCTCATACTTTCCCAATCCTTATCCCGCAGGAACGCAAAGGATAATCATAAAAACAATAATTATCCAAAATGGCGGCGATGTGGTTCGCCACCCATCACGTCTCGTTCCTCGCGGGGGCGAAAAGTGGGCCACGGAGAGCCGTTTCGCTGCGTTGAATGCAAGAGGAGGAATGGATAGGTGGATGAAGTGTGTCAGATGACGGATGCAGAGATGGTTTGGCTATCTTGAGAGAATGAATGAAGACGATTGAAAAAAAAAGAGTGTTTAAGGCGAGTGTGAATGAGAGAAGGAAAGGTCAAGAGTACCATAAACCGAACAGCATGTATGAAGGGAATAATGAAAGTGGACAAAACGAAATAAGTGTGCAAGGATCGTAGCAAGTGGAAAGAAGTGGTCTCTGCCTACCCCTACAAGGGAAAGAGGCGTGATTATATGTATGTATGTATGTACAATAAAGAATTAAGAATTAAAATACATTACACTAGAATACGGCTTTTCAATTAATTTACCTGACGGTGCTATAAGGGGTAACCTAAAGTTTAAATCTGTAAGTTTTGCAGCTTCTAACAAGATTTTATCTTCAACAAATTAGTTTGCCTGACAATAAACAAACAAAGTAAGGTTTATTGAATGTAATATTAATTCGTGAAGTTGTAGTACTTGCCGTAAGTTACCGAAGCTTAATTGATCCGCTGGCAATCTGTATTGAGGAAGTTTGTTGCGCTAAGTATCGCTGAGCGGGCGCTTATTATCTCGCGCCTAACATCGCGTCAATAATGATGAATAATAAAACCTTTCAGATGTTTTCATGTGGAATAATACCTGCTGATAACCAGTTACATTTCAGAATGGATATTTTTTTTTGTTGTAATTATGTTGCGGTTTCTTACAAAATTCTGGAGGATAGATTTTTGTAAACAAATAATAATTGACCCAAAAAAGTACATATTTCAATAACTATGTAGTTGAAACATAATACCATCCACGTTAGCTTTGATTGTATACCAATTTCTCGTAGTTGTCTATTGAAATGTAATGCTCACAAACATTACTTACCTGCAATCTGATCGACGACAATTTACATCAACACCAACATTGAAACCAGTCTACACCACCACATTATCAGCATCTAACTCACAACTCTTAAAATAAGAGCAAACGACTTAAAATGAACTCCAAGCGAACTGTACGGGATTGGTCCATTGGAGGCTGCACGTAGGCGCAGACATTAACAGATCGCGGAGATGAATAAATACAAGATGGCGACGATGCTCCTGATAACTGTGACTTATTGGCTGAACGTTCTCGAAAGACATTTTGTTGGTCACAGATATTGAGTACATTTATGTTGAGATTTAGTATGGTAAATTATCTTAATAGACGTTTTTACGATTTGATACAATTATTGCCGGGTGAGAATTTAGTCCATTAGCACTTTTTGCGTTTTTGTCGAAATCTATAAGATGTTTATACAATATATGATACCGTTCAGGGTATTTGAAAGTATATAATATTTTCACAGTTTGGTTTGCAAATGGCATTTATCAGGTTTTTTTTTATATATTGGCCCATAATAACAGCCCTAAATACTGAGAGATACGCGGATAAAAAGTATTACCTCTACAGAGAAACAGCGAGAAAAGGAATCTACATTTCAAAACATATTACCTATATTTCACTTTACTGTGTATCAAAAGGAAATACAAAACGCTTGTCTGTTCTTCAGAGTGCAGGTGTGAAGACTTATCAGATGTCAAACGCAGCGCTACAGAGGCTTAGTACTCGGAATGATACATGTATCACAGTGACTGTATCTGTCTGTTCCAGGGAGTATGGAGTAAAGGCAGCTTCGTGCTGCGTTTACATCAAGTTGCATCTCTTATATTTGCCTATAGTCTCAGATTTCTGTAGAAACTACGATATATGTTGCTAGTGTAATCAAACGCTTGCATTGTTTGCTTTGTTCATGAAACGTTGCCAGGAATTGCTGTAGTATCGGAGATGAGATTCTCCAATATGAAGCAAAAGCAAACAGTGCTTAAGTAAACATTCAAAAAGCTCGTCGACTCAACGCATTTCGAAACTGACTTTAAATTGAAAGTCAGTCCAAACCGCAGTCTATTCACTTTTGACCGACAGCAACCGCTACCAAACGTCACACGTCAGACCAGCTGATTACATGCGCGTTGACGGGAGGAATCAATTCCCGTGGCATTGTCGTACTGGCTTTCACGTGACTGTAGTGCTCTGTAGCTGGTTACTCTGTGGCGTCGTCCCATGGGGCAGCATGGTTATTGCAGCGTATGTTGTTAGGCTGCGGCTCGCGGTGACGTCACTGACAGGCGATTTGAATTTCAATTTCATTGGTTGGTTTGCATTGAGTATATGTTTTTTGAAATTCGAGTGTATGATTAAATTAATTAAACTTTGTACGACATAAAATATAAAATTTACACAGTAAATATTTTCAACGATATTGTATTTAAAATATCATGTAAAACAGACATATTTTACTTGATTGATGTTGTGAAAATAATTGTACGTATATTCAGTTTGTAACGAGCAGAAACCTCTTCGTAAAAAAATGTTACGCATTTTCCTGAAATCAGGTTGAATAAAAATGAACGAATATTTCTGTGTACCAGCAACAAACATTTGTTTAACGTCAGGATTTTTCAATGAAATTCTCATAAAACAATATTGAAATGTTCTGTATACATTCGAATAATACTCAATTATTTTATAGAGAGAACTTTGTTTCCGTTAATTAATCCGAGAGCTTCGAGCTCGGAGCTTCAATATCTCATTTGGATCAACTTCGGCGTTCAGAAATCAAGTAAACTCGTTTTAAAGTTAACTTTACTATTTACCTCACTAAAGAGTTTTAATCACAAAAGTTTTAAGCTTGAAATGAATGCTGCAGTTTTCTTTAGAATTATATTATTCCAGTCTGCAATTTGCTTAAGTAGTTGATTATTTTCTGTAAACTGCATTTGGTTGTGAGCAACATAACCGAAAATGGCCAAAACTATATATGTTGGGATTTAATTCTGCCATAATCTTTCTTCCAGTTCTATAACAAAAGAAGCGTCAAAAAAATTAAGCACATATTTCCAATGAATTTCGCCTTAATACATAAAATGAATCTGCTAAAATTGCAAATCTTAATAAATAGAACCCACAAGTACCTAACAGAAGTATACTTAACGGCCACAAGAGATCATCGTTTCTAATTAAACAAATGAACATCAAACTTCCCGAAATCTCTATGGTTCCTCGATAGTTGGGAACAATAGTAAACATTGTTCGTACACAGATACCGACACGAAACTATTCGCAGTCGGATAACTTTAATCTGGTACAGAACCATACATAGTCTGGACATACAACGTTTGAGCAGCTTCCATGAATTTACGAACAATGTTCTGTATTCGGAATCATATGGTTAAGATCACACCAAAAGTTTTGTCCTATGAAACGTTAAGATATTTGTAACTATGTAAGAATGAAGCAGTCAAAGCCTGCGCTCAGGCTAAATGTAAATATCTCTACCAAAAGTGCATTTAAAAGTAACAAAATTAACATTAAAACGTTTACGACAATCGACATCCTCAAATGAATGTCAGCACCTTTAGAGGATGGGGCTCAGTTTACATAGTTTAATATAAACTATTATCATACTTCCATAGTTATAAACTATAGACTGTCCACTTTGAGAAACCAATTAATCCTAAAATAACTTAATTACGGTTGGATAATACTGCTCACTTCTGATAATCTTAAGACTTTAAGTGTATTGGCAGTTCTATGTCTAAGATCTCTAGAACTGTTAGCTCCGGGAATCTAGTTTGGTTCCAATCGATATGCTCTTAATATTCCAAGCATTCTCGAATGTCTTGGAAACTAATTCGAAATAATTTAAGAGTTTCTTTGCCTATTGAGTAGGTGAAGGTAATCTATTACAGTTCTGACAATTTCTAGTCACGATTACGTTTTGTTAAATTTTAGACTGAGTAAGTACTTTGTGAATTTACTTAAAAACAGGGTATTGTAATTTAGTAAATTTAGTATTATACAGTAAGTTAATAGCCTGCTGGTTTGTTATTAAAGGATTATAATGTATTTGAGATATTTCTAAAATTACACTAAATGTCTACTTCGTTTTCTAACTAAAATTACGATATTTCTAATAACAAGATTCAATTTCTTACTACATACGTACTTGATATTTGATCCAAAAGATAAGAAGCTTTTAATTTAGGCTTATTAACTCAAAACTCACAATATTTGAGTTTACTCCTTTGAAATAGTGTCACCTACATATTTACGTACCACATTACACAGTTCCCCTTATGTAATGTGATCGTCACCTGCAGAGCCTCTTAGCGGCTTAACATAGGCTTTTATAAGGCTTCATCTATTTCTAAACAACTTCGTTAACTAGACAGTCAAATTACAAAGTAAATGAGGTGAAAAGCTTACGAATTTAATTTATATGGACTAGGTGTATTAATGAAAACGAAGGAACTTCACAATTTAACAAAAAAATGCAAAACAGGGTTTTGCATAGTTTGAAATTGTGATTGCATGCACCTACGTAGACCTGAAGATCTTGTATGTAATAAGTAGCACACATTTGCAGCTAAGCCATTAAAAATATTTCCAATCATAACATTATATTACTTATTGACTAGGTCTGTCCCACAAAAAGTTATATGATTATTTTTTCCATTGCTCGTTTCATTTTTCGCATAATCTCATAAGCCAGTTAATTTTTAATGATATGCATGTAAATTGTTTTACATTCATAGTTTTCCATTATCCCCATAACAATCATGTCCTCATTCCTTCAGAGAAAATTACGCTGTTGTTTCAATTTGTTTGTCGAGCAAGCTGGGCGAGGCAGCTAATCTATTACAAATGTACATACATTATGCTCATTTTGCACCCCAGCAAGCAAACTAGCCTTCATTGTTCGCTTACAACATAAACTTAATTTAAAACGTCACTAAAAAAGTAACTTGAAATTTAAACGTTAAAACAGCTCATATTATTATGTACTTTAGAACTAATTTATCCAAACAACAACGCTTACAAAATCATTCCAAATGTTTACAAACCAATTTTTACAGAATAACACCTATTTTAATATTAAAAATCCCGTGAATTTTTGAGTCGAAAAGGTCCAAAATACATTAACATAACGTATTCAGTACGTGAGCAGGATTACATTAAGCTGCAACTACTAACAATGTCGGAATTGTATAAATAACGTTTTACATTCGGTCCATTATCTTGTGTATGATATACGACAGACCTTGGCAAATAAATGGCCTTTTAATTGGTCTTGTAACTTGTATTTGGTTAGCCGCGTATTGCCGCGTATTGCCGCATATTGCCGCGTACTGCCGCAGATTGCCGCGTACCGCCGATTATTGCCGCAAATAGCCTCTCTAAGTCGAGTTTGTTTGCAGTTAGTATAGGTAACATCGACTTGTCTAGCGGTTTCAAGTGTTGTTTTACAAAGAAACCTTTGTTCTTTGATAAGTCGAAATTGATAAAGTCTTCAATGTTTTAAGTACTGCGTACTGAGGCCGTTTGAAGGTAAAGTTTGGAGTGTTGTTGTTTCTCCTAATTAGGCAGTTAAGTATCTTTGTTTGTGGAACTGAAATTATTTTAATGGCTTATGTTTCATTCATTTCCATTATGAATACACAAATTAAGACATTTAAGTTAAGTTCTTTACATTTTTATCGAGCTTTTATTTTACTAGAAATGTAGGATATTATCTTAATTATTTAAGTTAAATTAGAAATAATCATTTTTTTTTTTGACTGGAAGGGGTGTCCATAATGTTCAGTTGAAATGCTCGTTCTGGTACCATACTATTATGCAATTCTCAATATGTAAAGTTGATTCAAAACTAATTTCAATTCTCTATTCAATTATACTCAGAACCTAATTCAATCAGTGTCGAGTGTTCTATATACAGTTCCTATTCATTTGGTGACAAGGATAGTGTCAGGCTGTGTAGTGATATCATCTAGGTAACAGCCATTCTCTGGTAGTGTCGTGTTGTCGGAATCGAATCTGGGACGTATTCACAAACCAATCTGCCCCAGTTCGCTTGCTGGTCGCTTTGAACTTTTGTCTGATAGAACTTCGATTTGATTGAAGTGGTGTCAAGCGATATTGATTTCTGTGATATTAGGCAGTAGGTTGATATTTTTTTGGATATAACAGCTGGTTTTGGGATGGGTGATTTTCATTTGTCAAACGGCCTGTCAAATGCTGTGACCTTTTTGGCTGTTCACAGTTGAAGGGATTCTAAATATTATGTAAATCTTTATTAACTTTTATGAAAATTTGATCGGTTAGGCGCCTCGTGGCAGATGATTAAATCAAGATAACGACCATCGCAACTGGGTCAAACCTGCCTAATGTTAACAAAAATGAAAATATATTAAATTCTCTTTATCAAAGTCGAAATTGAATACGTTTCTCGATAATACGAATACAATATCTTAAAGAGAATCCCTTGAGGCTGTGTACCGGATACTTTACGATGGAAAAATTAATATCGATATTGAATGGTTCCAAGTATTGACAGTTCTTTGTATCGATGACGTCACAGTTGTGTGTATGTGTGTGTGTGTGTGGTACCAGGGCGGCAGACGCGTGAGATGGTGATTAAGCTACTTGCGTGTAATTGTTCTAATAAATTCAAAGGGAAGGCCTTTAATTTCCAAGCCCCCTATTATTCCTCCTGATTAAATTCGTTGTGGGCTCCAGACAACTTAACTTGTGGTAGTTAGGACTTCATTACTTCCAGTCATTGTTTCGTCCACTTTCGGATTACCTCTCTTATATTATTTATAGACAATACTTTGACAACAATAACATTTTACCTTTAGTTTGGAGACATAATCGTCTTACATTAAAGTGTTATGTATTATTTAATGTAAGACGATATTATATTATATTGTGTTGGAAACGTTATTATAGGAGTCATTTAAGCGTAGCTCTAACAGTTTCCGATAAAACTAAGTACTTAAACTATCGACTTAAACTATCGACAATAAAGTAGGTATATGTTCTGTGTACAGTGTGGGGGATGAGGAAAAATAGAACTTACTTATTTTTATAAGTGTCTTTTCCAGATAATAGAACATCCACAAATATTTACTCGACAGGAAAACAGGAGCAACATGATTGGGCATTAGAGGCTCTACAATAGTTCAGCAACAAAAGGCTTCAACATTTCAATGACGTCACGACGTGTGATGGAATTCAAACAATTTATTTTATTCAGAGTCCAAATAAAAGGGTTTTGCGAAAGTTTGTGAAAGGCTTCTTTGTGTGAAAGCCTCCGCCGGCCTCGCTTCACGATGATGTAATTTAATTTGGAGGTTTATGGCGCGAAGTAGAGCCTTTGTTAGTAGATAAGCAGCGTCTTAAGTGGCATACGTTGTGCTTCGCAAAGTCTTATGATATTATTTTTTTATCTTTTATGTAATGTTCTTACAACGATGGATCACAGCAGGTTCCCTTTAGTAACTAGTTGGTATGGTAGATTTACTGCGTAAGGAAAAAAAAAAAAAAAACAAGACTAATCGCATTGAGTTTTTAAACTATCAATAAGATGTTCTTGATGGATTAATTTTTTAACTAATAAACTATGGCCGTAAATAATGTATAAATATGTATCAGCAAAAAGTTATACAAATCAGTTCGTTAAGTTAGGATACTCCAATATTTTATTTAATTCACAATGGTTTTGTTTGTGTTCTTGATTATATTATACGCTCAACAGCCATCTTGGCCCCGACGTCTATCCATTGTATTTCATCAACAAATTGATTTGATTATTTTGTTACGTTTATGGATTTCTTTCTCATTCTGAAGTTAAATTTATTTCGCGTGACCAATTAAATTTCTTTGAATTGATAAATAACTGTTACTGAGTTTCATAAAAAATACGTTTTTACTTCTGCGTCTAGTTTAAATATTTTATTTCACCTATTTTATTTAACAAAACTATCCTTTAAACTTTCCACAACATCTTTAGTCCCAAACACTGTCGTGATATTACCACAACCGTATTTCAGCTCCATCGATAATCCCCGACACCTGAACATACCCGGGTATCAGATATCTCCCCAACAGGTTATCGGAACCCGGGCATAATTCGCAGCTTCCTATCCCCGGCAACCCACAGATTACAATATCAACGTAAATCACGAGTTTTGTCCCCCTTTATCCGGTTCACCCGGGTATGTGGGGATGTTACCCGGGTTAGGTAAAAAGTCCCGTTATAAGCGCGGATTAGACGGATGCTCTTTGTGCACTTTATAAGGCGCTCTCATCAAGATTTGATATTAATTCCTGTTGATTATCAAGCGTAAAGCCTGCAGCAGTTTGGTGTTTTTAATTCAATATGCGATGACTTATCTTAGTCGTGCTGTATGGCACTTTTATCATCATACGAGTATTTCAGAAATCATTTGAAATGACTTAAGACGCTGTATTTTAATAATTCATCTTTAAATGAAATCTTTGAAGACAAACCTAATGGATAAAAATTCTCGGTAAAATTTTATAAATATATATTAACGAGAAAGCAAATAAATCAAAATATTTAATAAATCTGCTTTATTCAGCTAAATCCTTACGTGACAAAAACAAGCAAAAGTTAGGAAAATCCCACAAATCCCTTCTTTTTTATTTACGTCGCCGCGTGCGTCATATTAATATTTTTTGTTCTTGAATGATAAATTAGTTTGTCGCCACATTTTATCTCATAACACTGAATATCCTTCAAGACATTTACATCTCAAACCAAGTATTATCATAAAAAAGAAGTATTACTTCTGGTATAACATGGAAACTTCTAGAAATTGGCGCCATAAATATATTCTCATAAAGTAACGTTGTAAGTTTGCTATCATAAATTGTTCTCACGCGTCGACGTTATATGTTTTTTGAGGTAGTGCTGAAAGCCTCAACTTTGTGAGAGATTGTTCGTACCGCACACTTTTTACAAGTTGTACGTGCTAGATCAAA
Source organism: Autographa gamma (assembly GCA_905146925.1). NCBI lineage: Eukaryota > Metazoa > Arthropoda > Insecta > Lepidoptera > Noctuidae > Autographa > Autographa gamma. Next base: position 319,020 of record LR989871.1, read on the forward strand.
TGTTATTAATATTAAGCCTTAGACAATGGCAAAAACTCAAGGTCAAAATGAGAAAAGTCTTGAAGCATTTATAGAGTGAACCAAAAATGGAAAAGTAGATCGGATGTTAAGTAAACATAGCTGCACAAAAAAGTCTGAAAAACCAAATATCTGAAATACTTTAATTGACAATCAAAATAAATAAAATAGGAATATTTATGATCTTTCCAAGGCGTTCGTTTGAAAAGCAAACAAATTCTACAAAATTCAGAAAAACTAGTTTTTTCACTTAAATGTAAATGATAAATAAAGCGTGATGATGTTCTACGTGTGCTGGCCTTAAGTATTGTTATGAGCCCTACCAAACAAAAATATATTTCCTTTACAATGACTGGCAGATGTCGAGCAGCATTCCCACCAGTATTAAACTTGGTTAGTCTTAATCCCAGTCTCACCAGGATAACATAATGAGCGAGCGTCTCAGCGCCGTCTCATTCAGCTGCGTCCTCCCAAGGCATTACTTACTTTAAATTGATCGCCTTCTTATCGCCGATGCTTTTTGTAAATTGGACTGCTTCTTCTATTATTTCATTTGGATAATTAAAATGGAGATCTTTATTGACGACGCTTAAAATTGTTTATGTTTTTTCTGTAGTCAAGTTTTGTAATAAATTGTAAGATAAAATTTATTTAACATTTTGATGCAAATTTCTCTTAATAAAATATTTATGAAAGAAGATTAACAAAAATTATATAACAAAATTATAAGAAACTAATAATTTCGTTTATTTATTAGTCATTTCGAATGTAGTAAAAACAAGTAATGTAAAACCAAAATGACAAACTTTATTCCATTCAGTATCTCGTAAACCAATCTCACGTGATACATAATGTTTTTAATTAAATTGATATTTATAGCCAATTTTAATCACGTACCTATACTAAAAACTTGCTCAAACACGATACTTTGGCTCGCGTCCAGCATCCACAACACACTTTACGGGCCATTAAGAACATCAAACGACTCCCGAACCCGCTGACAAGATAAAACGCACAACACTAGCATTCACGTAAACTTTACAGCACTACCAACACATAAATATAGCTGTATATAGCTGTGTCCATAAAACAACTACCAACTTTACGACCTTATGAAATATTTTGCAGTTTGAATTGCGCCGTGTTTGCGAACCTTCTCGCTATATTGATTCATACGATACTCCTATCAAACAAAACTAGACCTTAAAGCATTCGGCGTACAGACTAAAACGATTTAGAAATTCAATCAAACTTCCAGCGAAAGACGCGTGCTCGCCGTTTAAAATAAAAAGGTTTTAAAAGGCGATTTCTCGCTATGCAACTTTAAGCTTAAGGCTCTTGTAATAGGGTTTCTGTTTCATTGTGATGAGTGATATTATCGGGATCCGGAGCGGCCGCAAATAGAATCGTGCATGTTTAACGTTTGTTAACATTGTTGCCTCGTACTGTTTGCGGACTTCTAAGGTTTTATTTTAAACGTGTGGCTTGCATTTTAAACATTTCCTTTAGCTGTTATTTTGTTGCGTTTTTAACTTCTGCTCTTGGTTTATTTTGCTATTACCTGCAATGGGCTTGTGTTCATTTATGTTCACTGAACTGAATTCTTTTTATTTGTGTAATCTATTTAAATGAGCATCTGTTTCATTGTTCGTAGTACTCCTGAAAACTTTCTTTAGGGAAAAAATTGAACAATATGAGTGGAATATCCGTGGTTTCTATTAGTTCTCCCGAAAGACCTGACCTAGTTAAAAGTCGGCGGTTATTATCCGAGCAGTTAACGTAGGTCCCGCGCCGGTCCCGCGCGGGTCTCGGCCCGGTCTCCGCTGGGACCAAAGGCCCCGGCTCCGCTCCCAGCGGTATCGTTTTATTTTACTGCTGTTTTATCTTCGAGATTTTAAGAATCTCTTGTTGGATTATATAATCAGAATGGTGTTTTGCAACGTAAATATTTTTCAGAAGATCTCTTCTTTTCTTGATACGCGATTGTATGGAAATATGATACATATTTCGAGTTTTAAATAAAATAATACGAGTAGCGAATCTTCAATGACTGGCCCTAAAAAATCTATGAATTTCAACAGCCCATAAACAGAGAGACAGACGAACAATGGAGCCTTATTTAACCTTTGCGTACGAAACCTTAAAAAATATACTAAAACGGGAACAAACATTTGTGTAAGTTGAACTTTTTATGTATAATTTCATCCACGAATGGTTAAAAGAAACTTGGTTCAAATATAAATGTAATATAAACGGAACGCCAACACTTATTGTGAGAAGTTCTCCCAACTAAAGTACAATATTTGTCCCGAGCTCAGAAGCTTTTGAAAATTTCAATTATATTGTTCTGAAAGAGTTACTGTTTTAATGTACTTGTAGGTATATAATGCGATGTTATTTGAGAAGTTATTTAATATGTTGCAAATGATGTAGCTAGCAATAAAGATGAATAATTCATAAAAATATTTCTTTTCTCCGTTTTCGGAAACACTACTTTGGAGTCGTGTTATTTTTTTAAAACCCTAAGTAAAAAATACTACTCTACCTGACTATACCTAACTATAGTTATACTTACTAATACAAATGTCATAAACACATCTATAACCCTTCTAAATGGAAGGTTCACAGTCCCCTCAAACATTTGATGGCTCTACAGGGCCTTCGCAAACCATTCGGGTTACAAATTAGTTGGAACTTGAGGTGGGATTTGAAGCCACTTGTATTAGTTACAGCAGTTAGGACGACATATGACAATGGTCGGAGCTCTCCGACTAAATAGGCGAGGAGTTAGTTCGCGAGCTATCTTAGGGAACTGAATACGAAATGAAGTAGGAATGTAAATGTTTGGATTGGAGTTTGTAAAGTTTAGTGGATATGGAAACTAAGATGTCTTGATTTCTAGAAATTAAAGTAAAAACATAAATAAATTGTCCAAACCCAAAGTAAGTAGCTCAAGTATTTGTATTATTTAATGAAAAACATCCTAGGTGTTCTACATTGACACGTCCGAGAATCAAACCTGAGGCCCCGGAGGTCATGCAAATAACGGATTTTTAATGATTTCGTTAATTACTGCTATTTATTGTTAAATAAATCAAATTGCAGCTTTTAAGAGAATAAATGAAGCATCCAATTTTCATCACTAATTTACGGACAAAGAGTGATATGTTATTAACACAGAATAATAAACAATACCGCTTAATAATATGCTAATGTAGAGCCAATTATCATACATTTAATATGCATACACAACATACCATTAATGTTCCAATTTCAAACGTTTCGAGCACTTACCCCTCCCGCTCCCGCTCCCGCTCTTAAACAAAAGCATATCGCCATTGAAATTGTTTTCCCTTAAAATCGAAATCACTCTTAATACTCGATATCTGTAAAAAGATCAAATAAGCATACGATAAAAAGATGAAAAAAACATCGCAGTGAACGGAAATACGAGAGGAAATCTTGCGGATAGGTATTTCGATTCAAAATTGCATGAAGTACGAGTATCATCTTGGGACGACGTCGAAGGAAATCAGATCTTATTGTAATTGCGTTTAGGTGTAGATTGGAATGCGGTTGGTTGGGTGATTCAATAAGTTGGAGAGGTAAGGTCAGACACAGACGGATTGGATTGTGTGTCGTTAGGCTTTCCCTGGCGAGGCCGCTTTCACGTTCTCTACAAAAATGAGAATGTTTGCCGTGCAAAGCCTGACGTCTCGCTTCTCTCGAGTGTATTGGGACTAATTCTTACGTTTGCCCACCATTCAGCTATTATTTGCGTATTTACTCAGCCGAAGGTTTTATTCAACGAAGATAAATTTAGCTCTTAGAACTCTATCCTTCTTTTAATGCACAAAATTCATGTTAATTACATTATATAACAGTGGAAAACGTAAAATCTCTTTGATTTTTAGAAAATTCTGCATGGGAATATTTTTGTCAGAGTTTTACCTAACAATGTTGCCAATGCCAGAAATAGTACAAGCCTACTTGAGCCACCATTTAAGGTCATTTATCAGCACATTCAGTGAAGCCAATCACAGCCTTACTAGACAAAGCCTATTGTATATTCCTCGCGCTCCAATTATCATCAAATTCCATTATCTTTTGTATGAAACAAAGAGAAATCAACTGTAAGTACTGTAACGCTATTCACTTCGCCTACAACCCTTATAAGAGGTATTAAGGGCACAAAACATTTACAATTTGAGTGTCTCCTAAAAATATTGGGATCTTTATTTGATATACATTGAACGTTATCAAAGTCATGCATTACGAGCCTCTGCCCAATAAATCCCTTCCGATCTCATTATAGTCACACACCGTTTGTTCCGAATGTTTCACGTTACATTGCGTTGTTTGTAGGACTTAACTGACAGACGTTTGCTTGTCAGACAGCATTGTATAATGAGTTATGCGATATAGGATTAAAAAAATTGAAAATTAATGTGTTCAATTTAAAATTATTTTGAGAAATTATATTAACATTTTCGAATTGACGAGTACTTACAATGTCTAATGTCTGTCTAAGATTTAGAGTGGAATGATTAATAACTACATTGAAGTCTATAGTTGCCCAGCATTAAATCATAATATTAGAAGAAACTCCGATTATCTAATGTAATGTCAATTAGCTAAATAAAATATGCACATCTCGGCTAGACAGCATATTTTTTTTTTATAATACATTTTAAATAAAATACTTATCTCCATACCAACTAAAGCTTTCCTTACAGATAACATCTTCCTACAAAAAGAAACATTATATAATTAAATAAATTACATTCGGTCTCCATAATTACGGTGCCTTAAAACGGCAAGATCTTACAAAGGTTTCGAATTAAAAAAGGCCAGTGTGTGTGTTCCCAACAATCCGTGTAATAGCCCACATGTGGTCACTGCGCCACAGACTATACATAATGTAACACCTCGCTTTCATCAGCTGCTATTGTTTCTTAGGCCGTGGATGGAATTATTTAGTCTGTGGTTATGAATGGAGCTGTCAATGTTATTGCAGTTTGTTAATTTTATGATAATATAATAATTACCTTTATGTTACCATAAATACCATCGTTAAATAATACATTTCTGTTTATCCATCCATATTCATTTAATATGTTTTCTTGATCGTAAAAACTGATGAAAAATGAACAGATTCTTGTTATAAGTCTTCAAATCATTATGTTAAAAGCTTAAATAATTTATGAATAACAAACAGCCTTAAAACGTACTGCACTTTAATAAAAATAAGTACAAAAGAGAAGACAAACTCCCGGCGGTCCAGCCCACGCCTACATTACAAAAGTATCGTATTAACGGGAACGTTTAGCTACCCGGATAATTGTACCCGGGTATTCTGCAGCCGGGTAATTGTATTCATCGCTAAATATTTGGAGACTGCCGGAAAAGCCTCTACAAACATCATTAATGAAAAACTGCCACAAACCTTGTACACAAATTAAATACATTCAAACCTCGTTTGTTCTGTTGACCAGAATGTTGCTGTCTCAACTGTTTTGTGTTGTAGAGAAAGAGAGGGACTATATCAAATGTTTATTTTATAATTTAGTGCTCTGAAAGTAAACAGGCATAAACAGCAATTAAATCTAATGTCCAATCCAGATCGCTATTTTCCTTTAGCATTTAAACCAAATATGCTAATAATTAATCGCTACTCGTAACTTAAATGGGACAAACCGTATGTACATAAATCATTACTAAAACATATGTCAGCAAAATATTTAGCATTAGTTTTAGAAGGTAGCAGATGTTGACAGCAATAAATTTAGCTAATGGTCGACATATTGGTATCCTAATAAAGCAATGCTCTTACTTCGTGAAACATATTTCAATAAAAACTACTCCACTCCACAGTTGACGTAGCACTGTAGCACATTTACTAAGCTACGGCGCTACGAATCTCGTAGCAGTGCTACGATGTCTAACAAGGAATACAGCTCAGATTTAAGCCGATTGTCTTGCACAACGTTTGCTTTACATCTTATGTGAGAGATAACGAATTTACACGTTTCAATTGAATTTACTTAGAGCATTAGAAACATTAATAATATTAAGGAACAAGCATAATATACTAAAAGAAAACTTTAATGAAACTAAGAAAAAAAAAACACTAAATCATCCATATTTTAATTATTCAATATTAAGGTATATTGCGTCCCGAATGCAAGTAATAAATTTATAATCGTAGCGAAGTTTGTTCTACGAAGTTCAAATCAGCTACGAAACAGTTAAGTTTGGCGATTGCACTTCGAAACTTGCTCCTTAAATTATTTTACTATGAATTGAGAAGTTCCATTCTGAGAAACCTGGAGCTTACTTCAATATTTTGCTATTAAATAACGCTTTCGCTTTGATTATGAAAATACTTTTCCTATTTACGTAAATGAAAAACTGTTTTTGAATAAACTGTAAATAAAAATTAAACATGGTCCTTTATTACTACGCGCGTCTATTATTACGCGGTTTTGCCCTTTCAGAAATTATCGCGTTCAACCAAAAAAAAATTCAGGGTTATAATATAAGTATAGATATTCCTTATATTATCTCCAGATGCAATATTCAACCAAAAAAAAAACAACACACACACCCCACTAACAACATCATCCACGTATGCGACAAGCAAACCGTGCACAAAGACTGAGCCACCGGCGATACAAGCCCAGCATCTACATGTTACCCTTTCACCCTTCTACAAAGGAACTAACTTTATTTATTTATCTTTATTTATATAATAATTTATGTACACATACAGAAGTTAAAAGGAAAATAATTACGAGTTTTTTTAAGTAGCTATTCGTTATAATAGGTACACTAGCTCTTGCCTATAACCTTGTGCGTAAGGCTTTTTTTTATCCCAGATACAACCAAGACAAAATGAAGAGTAATGATTTACAATAAAATACGTCCACAGTACCACGTATACTGCGTTCGCAAATTATATGACAAAAAAACTTTATAATTAATAATCATCATACCCATCTAATAGTATTCAATATATCTTACAAAATACAAAAGGACGATAAAAAATTTCAACTTATTTATTTTTTCACGGCCTGACCTCCAACAGATTAGAAAAACGCTGAACAAATGAGGCGTAGTTATTTACTTCGGGCTACAAAGTGTCCCGCCATAGGTCTTCACAGAATGGAGGCAACCCTAATGAGCTCCGTCGATTTATTGCACTCACACATGAGTGGACAATCGAACACAATATGTGTACAGGCTGACCCATCATTTGGGTACGTTTTATAATGTAACTCAGAAAATTGAACATTTATATGGCTTCGTACCCGTAAAATGCCAAATAATACGCAACCTCTGCCAGTCGTGTCTGCCAAATTATATTATAAGCGTATACGGCACGCTTATAATATAATGTGGCAAGGAAGCTACCTGGAACTTGACCGGTTTTTTTATAGTTTTTGTAGCTAATACAGTTATCCTGTTTTAAGCTCTTTTTCGAACATACCTATTAAAATAACATTTTACAAACTGTGCTTAACGGTAGTACGAAACTAACCCTATTGGGTATGTATATATAACCCTATATATTTATGTGGTACCATATTAATGCAGCCGCCTGTACTCTACGACTGTGTGCGTGCTATTGAGCTTGACCTTTAGATAGGGTTGCCACTTTAATGCGTGGGTACTTTTGTTGGCCATTATCGTATTTAATTGTTATGTATATTACTGCTGTAAAGATCGCCTCGAGATAAACATTGTAGGGTTGTTAAGATGTGCTCGCTGTTGTTAAGATAATTGTTTAGGCGAGTATTACCTTCCTGTAAACTGTTATTATAGTTGTTTGAACTTGTTTACTAGTAGTACTGAAACACAAGTTATTCGAATTATACAATTATGTATCTAACAAAAACTTTTTTTTGTTTTCAGGTATGTGCCCGCAAGCTGATAAATTACTGTAAGAACAATTTCTTTTAAGTAGAAAATAATATGAGAAGACTGTGACCTGGAAAAAAATAACTTTATTGACTCCGTAAAGTATAGAAATCTGTTCTTAAAACGAAAAATAAAGTAATTACAACTTAAAATAGAATAACCCATCTAAAACTCTTTCTTCTAAAACAAAGGCTTATGTAAATATGAAAATAACTTATAAAAAAGATCAAACATCTTTACAGCGAGGAATAATCGTTTGAGTGTAAAGAGGCTGTTAATTAAATACTTAATACCTCCCTTACCCGGTTCAAGTAACAACGCTTTAAACTTTAATAAAACCAGACGAAAATCTTCTATTTAATATCTATACTAAAAACTTTATCACAAACTTTGTAATGTATGCTGAAATTAATTTAAATGTGATGTACAAGTATTACATATAAAATTGTTACTTGGTTTATTCAAAGAGGATTTTTTTCCATTTAGTAAGTCTATTATTTTACTTTATTAACTTGTCTCAAAATAATGATAATTTTGTCGTGTATTGAAAAAGCTTTCATAAATCTCTATTTCGTAGTACTAAAAATATTAATAGCCAGTATCTAAATCTTATTTTATACTAGTACAAAAATATTTATTACTGGAAACGATTTCAATAATCTTCTTTTTAAAATATACCATACGCTTTAAATCGTGTGTGGCGTTGGAAATACTGTTGAATTTAACTGGTATACTTATATTTTTACTGTAAAGGGAAAGAGAATCATTATGAATACAATAAATATAACGAAGGATAGATATTCCGTGAGGTAGAGTTACAAATAAGGCTTACTGTAGTCCTTCCGAGAAATCTCTGTATCGTCCTTCTGGGTACGACTAAAATATATGATACTTCAGATTCAGGCAAAGCTACGAAGAAAATTTATACCATGAGTAACGTTCAAGGAATTATGATTTCAGTAAAATAACGCAAAACACACTACCATATTTCATTTTTTACACGGAAAATCTAAAAAGATTTTTGCCATCCCACTGCCCATTCAATAGTTAAAACGTATTATCCTGGCCGTCAAAGTATATATCTAAAATATCTAAAATATGCCCTTGCAGGTCAAAGGTCTAAACCCAAGCTCTATAATTAGGAGAATAACTTACGCAAAACGCCTAACAGGTGCTAGCAACACATATTCGACCATTACTTACCGTAAGATTTAGAGAGCTATTCATTCCATTTCCGCCTCTATACTACAAACAGGTGCACCTCGCTACCTGCAGGTCACCGCGCCAGCAATGGACGCAAACTATCGCGGTTAAGCGTAAATCTCGCACAACCCGAGTAATTTGTTCTGTACTAACGCTCAAGGGGGGTTAAGGGGGAGCGGAGGGGAGGGTGAGGGGGGGGGGTACGGTTGAAATGTGTTTATGTCTTCCCGTAAAATATTGCTTTCGCTTGAAAAAGAACTTCTATAAAATAGCGTTCGGTTGTTTAAAAAAGTTCGTTGTTGCTGTGTTGTGTGCCGGGACGTCGGGACGCCGGAACGTTGGGGGCGGCTGTATGGCAGGTGTTTTGTGTATTGTATTCATTGTACTACCATATTGTTAAAAATCTTTATATATTCGCTAAATTTTGTCAGAGCACCTAGATTTATATTTAAAAGTTCGGGTCCGATTATTCTCTATTAATATAAAATTATATATGTATGATCATTTTTTTAATGCACTGGCATTTTCTCGCGCCTGCCAAACTTAGAATACTATATACTGCAATCTGGTTAACTCATAACGTTAAATGTCCCTTTGTTGCAAAAAACTGGTTACCTAACCTCGAAGCGACTTGCTCTCGTAAAACACAATACGAAGGCACTTTATAACAGCAGCGTTTAAAACACCAGTTAAAGTTGAACCACTCCAACTTAGTTACATAAGTATAAGTTAAGTAAATGTACTTAACTTAGAAGTCTGCGCTGACAAGCGTGCCGACTGGCGGTACTCGAAGGTAATGCATTTTACTTTCAAATTGAAATGGTCGAAATTAAACGAATATTTTAGAATCGAAACTAAAGAATGAAAGCTTTTGAAATGCTTTGAATGTAGAGTTATATTCAATGAATGTTTTTTTGGATAACTATTTAACCGTTGGTGGATTTACAGTAAAAATATTTTTACTTAATTTAATAACTTAAATAAATAAAAACTAACAGGCGTCAAAGAACTCATCGACATCCTAGTCAATGGCGGGAAAAATTGGGGATAAAAAAAATATATTATGACTCTTCTTATAAACTAGTTACTTTTATCTAAATATTTTTATTAATACACAATTAAATCTAATATAAGAACAAACTCTAACTACTGTTATGTTACGTTATGATATTATGTTCGATGAAACACAATAAAAATGTAAAGTTCTGTCTATAGCCTAAGGGATATAATATATAAGTACTATCTGACCATTCCAAGGACTACAGTATATATTCTGAAAGCCTTTAGTTGTAGTAAAATGTTATTGAAAACTGAACTAAATTATTTTTAGTACGGTCTTAACAGACTATGAAAACTAACGGTATTGGTTTAGGTTTTTTATATCTATTTGTTCATTGAATATGCTCTTTTGTAAATAATATACTGGCTATAATAAATTCTGTTTACCATATTTTTATAACTCGCTAGTAAATAATAGTATAAAAGTTTGGACGCATAGTAGTGACATTATTGGGAGGAGTTTCCTTATGTAATGAAATTGAGAACTCATTTTTATCTTAGTCCATGAAAACTTTAGCAATGACCAATTACAAAGATATGGTAACTCTAACTCAATTACTCCTGCTAATCATTTCATCGATATTACCTTAGAGCTAGTTTCCCTTAACTGCGTTGGCCTAGTGGTGCTAAGCGCGACTGCCACGCTAGAGGTCTTGGTTTCGATTCCCGAGTCGACCAAGGTGTTATTGGGTTTTTCCATGAAATTCTCAGTAGCAGGAGTTTGGATTTGTGCCCGGTTAGTGGCAATAGGCTCGCCCCCTATTACATGGGACCTAAACATATCGGCGAACTGTGGGTGTACATTGGTACACCTCTGCCTAACCCTTCGGGGATGCAGGCGTCATGATATGTTATGTTAGATGTAGTTTCGCTTACAAATTCCTGGGAAAAGTAATAACAAAAATAAATGATTAGCTTCTAGTTCCTCCAGTCTAGTATATTATTATACGATCGTCTCTGCTCTGAGTGTGAGTGATTAATGAGGAGAAACAATTGAAACTCGTCGCCGACAGCTCTTGGCGAGTGCTATTGTGTTACTGGACTTAAGACAGTATTGATTAAGCAATCGTAATATCGTAATAATGAACATCTCTTAGTTATTCCATAATTATACTGCTGCCAATATTATGAGATAATAATAACATTGTGTCACTCTCTGTTACGGCTTATTTTTACTACCAAAATAAATAACAAGAGTGTATTTAATTTTGTTTGCTTATAACTAATTGTAAATAAACACCGTTTACCAAATCTACATATACAAAAACTCCAAATTTTATTTGTACAAATGTTTTGTTCCACACATTTGCTTTTCTATCCACAAACAGGCAACACACAACAAAACCTATCCGACCCGCCCGATACCATCAACCTCAAAAAACCGCAGAAAACATTTTAAACTCGAATTAGGTTACAAACGAAATCGGCAATCGGCGAAACAATCAGTGATATCCGGCGGCTATTAGCCGGTGACCGGTCCGGGGCTGTCCGGGGCCGGGGGGGGGGAGGCAATTAATCTTCGCCGGAAGGGGGGGGGGTGTCGGCAACAGCCCGGCTAGAGGTGTTGTGTGATGTAAGTCCGTGGATGGGAACACATGTTTGGAAGTCCTTGAGTTTACGGTTTTTTAGTTTGTACCGTGTGTTAGATGCAGTTTCCGGCAAATAACTTTGGCAAGTTTGAGTGTAGAGCTACTGAATTTACACTAAGTGCTTTTTAACTGCCAAGTGACGGGTCGGTTAGGACATAAAGACACTCGTTATTATGTAATTCTTGTGAGAATATATTATCTAGTTACATTTACATTCTCTTGCATTGAAAATTAAAAAAATATATATTGTCCTTATCAGTTCTAATGCCAAAAGTATATTCAACCAGAATTCGACCCAAAACCTTTCAAACACCAGCCATAACACCCAACCACAAACCATACATACATACAGGTATTACATAAATCCAAGTTAAACATATACACCAACTCGTACTCACTCAGCAACTCTGAGAAGCGAGGCTACACATTGGCAATCAAAACACAGTTAGTAAGTTCGTCGGGAATGTTTCACGCGTTGCTTTAACTAAGACGTGTCTGCTGGAGAATTATTGGAATTGGATTATATATACTAGGTTTAACTATTATATAAAAGATATGCCTATAAAGCCCATGTGTGTATTATACTATTTGATTATTATGCGTCGGTAGGTGACTGCCTCGTTGGCCTAGTGGTACTAAGCGCGCCTGCTACGCTACTGGTCTTGGGTTCGATTCCCAAGTCGACCAATACATTATTGGGTTTTCTATGAAATTCTCATACATAGCAGGTCGAACTTTGGATTTGTGCCCGGTTAGTCGCAATAGGCTTGCCCCCTTTTTAATGGGTTTAAACATATCGTCGAACTGTGGGTGGTGGTACATTGGTACACCTCTGCCTAACCCTTCGGGGAATACAGGCGTGGTGATATGTTACGTTATGTAGGTGATAAGCAATTGCGAAATTTTATATTACCTACTTCTATTAATACACAATTAAATCCAATACAAGAACAAACTCTAATTACACTAAAAATTAAAACTTACATAAATAAAAACTAACAGGCGTCAAAGAACTCATCGTCATCCTTACTGCTTGGAAATAATGATGTCAATGTCAAAAGATTTAATCATTGTTGAGTAATGTATTTCACTACTAACTAATTTGAGTAAATAAACTACATAGTATACCTTGCCCTAAATACCTACTTACTTTGATATCAAGCTTAAATAATACGTTTCTAGGGCACAATAAACGTAACCACGTTAATTGGAATAACACTTGAAAAGTATTTAAATAAACATGTTATTATAATTTGAATGTAAAACACTAATTATTAGGCAAACATTAAACATTTACGTTTACTAAAAGCCGCTCCAATTTAATTAATTTATGTCTAAATTCCCATTACATTATTCTCGATTTACATAAGCTATATAATGTACATACATATATATACTACATATACAATCTCTACTAATTACCATTCATAATATATCGTATGGAATATTACCAGTTTGGTAGTAAATTGTTACCAATTTGGTAGTATTTACTGTCGATGAGAGCTTGATGAAGCGCTCGGGTTGGCGCGCTGATTACGCGCTCGGTCGACCGCGAAACTAATATTTATATGACACGCCTGTATCAAACAATACATGCCTACCTTGATTTATATTGAATACAATATTAATTAAGGACCATCGAACATTTTATTAAAATATGCGATGCTAATTATATCAGCAGTTTCGGGCGGATCCAGAATCACTTGATAAGATGATTCAAAAGATAACAAAAATACTAAGAGCCATGCAGCTATTTTTTGTTTTGGATATTATTGTTCAAGTATTCAATAACTTATACCGTCCTGTATTCATAACCTATATTCCCGAATAAGGTCATAAACCAATAACTACCATCTACAACTACATAACCTTTCTTTAAAGTTCCCCACACCAACACCTGCGGACCATAAATGCTTACGACCCAGTAAACTCGATAGCATCTTATAGGCCATATAACATAACTTGAGAATGGCGGGAATCGAACCAACGACCCATAAACGGCGGCCGAGAGCCGGCATAGTGTAATGCGGGTCAGTATGTAGTGGCGTTAAGTTATGACATAAAATTAAACATTAATGGTTAGGGTTTGTTATTGAATGGACTTAAATACACTCTTATTTAGCCAGATATAATAATAATAATAATAATATTCCTGGACAATTTACACACGGATCATATGATCCCAAGCTAAGCTCTAAGGGAGCTTTTGTTATGGTAACCAAACTACTGATAAACATACTTATATATTTCTAAATACATACATATTATAGATAAATTACACCCAGATCAGAACAAATGATCGTGCTCATCACACAAACATTTGTTCATAGTGAGAATCGAACCCACGACCTCCGGTATAGCAGTCAGGGTCTCTAACCACTAGACCAACAGGCCCGTCAGTGCACATCCTCAGCACGTAGCCGGTTAGGGTCTGTTTCTGTGATCCTTATTTTTGTTTGAATAACCAGTAGACCACCTAGACCACACAGTAGACCAGTAGAGTAACCTAAACTATGATTGCTACTTTTGTAATGAAAATAACGTACATGTGAAAATATTATTATGTAGTACCAACCCTGTGTCTATAATAACAATAAATATTTTGTCGACTCAAAGGATAACAATATTCATAATAATCTGCGATAACACTATATATTTAAATATTGTTCTTTTTTACACAATAGTTGGGCACTTCCTTCCTTAATACATAAAATGAGAAAACAAATAAAGCCCAATAAAGTTAATTAAATGAATTCCATTCATGCAAGTATCTGCATAATGTTATTCAGAGCAAATAAATACAGAGAGCGTCGATGAGAATCCTCCGCGAAACAAAAGCCATTTGTTACCTTTTACTTCCATTATTGCCTTTTTTTCACTCGAAAGACTATAATACTCTTTTCATTTAAACGTTGAAAACTAAACCTTTTTCTTATTGCTATAGAGTTGGTTTTTGTAAAGCGTTAGCTCCGAGAAATTTATAGAACATTAAACATCGCCTTTTAATGTTTAAACACGTAAATATTGGAGTAATTTCGAAAACGGTAATAATTACAAATGTGTTGTTTGTGTTTCAATAATTGGACTGAGCTTAATTAATTTTAGCGTACATTAGCATTCATGTTTAAGTAATTTTCTAAATGCTGTATCTATGAAATGTTTATGAGTTTAGGTAGCCAATTGTTATAGACCTAAAAAGTACTATATTTTTGGTTTCACGTAGATTGGTTAGTTGGATTGACATAATATTAATCAATAAAGACGCATGAAAACTACATTTTTTTTTTTTTTTAGTTTTGTTTAAAGTGTCACCCATCCACTTCTAAATCGTGGACACCGCTGTTTAAATTTTGTAAGGATTATACTTACCTAATTACTTACTCAGTCCCACCATGTTAAATATCAAAACAAACAAAATTTCCTTTTCCCTTTCCTTCCTATTAACTCCAGTCGACATAAAACGACTTTTACTTATATCTTTTAAATTTATAGTACCTTTATTAATCCACAATCTTTACCTAAACTAATACTATAAATGGCAATACAATGGCTCGATAGCCGTCCTCTACAAACACTACAGCAGTGAAAACGTAATGAACGTGAATACATTAAAAATAAGCCTGGTTTACACACGTAAGCCCCATTACTGAACTAAATGAGGTTGTATGTCACAGGCCCCACTAAAATACCTATTATTACTGAAATGGGTTTTTATAATTTTGCGAAAACTCGTGTATAGGTAAATTGAGTTTTTTGTTGAGAATGTTTGGCTAATTTGGTGTTTGTGCTGTTTAGACTTTTTACAGGATATAACACTTAGCTTAAAATTAGGTTTTGGTTTTTGGTGTTTTTCCGGTAAGCACTTTTAGTAATGAGATATTTTAATAATCGGTATAATGAAATCAACTCATCTACATTTTGTGATAGAATATATTTATAGATAAAAATAAATTTGACCATTTATTTTTTACTTTTCAGTTTGTTTTGTCATAGTCAGTCATTTATTTTCTTTTTTTCGTTACCTTTGATATAAAAATGTCTAATTATATTGAAATAAAACTACTTTTTACTTATTTTGAGCTCATATTACGTAGGTCGGAACCCAATAATAAATTAAAATATGAAAGTAGAACGAGCAACATCCACTGTCAAGACGAACACCACCTCAGTCTGCCCGTGACCATGATACCTGCAAAGGTGTCGAAACGTCGGGATTTAAAATCTAAGTTGTATATAAATTTAAACCGCGAAAAAATCCGTATAAAGTAGTTTTATTTCAATGTCTAAAATTCGCGTAAACCTAAGAAACCAATGTCTTATAATATGTGACTTCAAAAACATCTTATTCAGAACATTAATCTCAGAAACACAACAAGAGTGAAGCCAAAGAGCATGTCAAGAAAGGATTGTTACCAAAAAGTTTCGGCACACCATGAAAACTTTTTGGTAACTGCCATAGATAATCCTAGTTTGTCTTAGTTCAGTTAGTTTATTTGTTTTTCGTTCCCCTCTTTAATAAACTAACGTTTTCGTAACTAATTGACAGGGTTTATCCTTATAATGATATTGTGTAGTTATTGTTTTTGGAGCTAGTATATTTGTATCTGTTTATAATACGTAGGTGCTGTTCTTAAGAAATATTATTACTAATGAAATCCTTGGTAGTGTAGGCAGAAGATTTACCCCACACAATATTTTTCATCCCAGCTTATCATTAATACTTAACTTAGTTGTTTTTACATCAGTCGTCTTAAGAAAAGAACTGATTTATTCATAAGCCTATAGTGCACCTAAATAAATAAGTGTTTAACTATTCTATAAGTTGAAATAATGAGCCATTATTTATTATTTGTGACATAACATATCATCACGCCTGTATCCCCGAAGGGGTAGGCAGAGGCGTACCAATGTACACCCACAGTTCGCCGATATGTTTAGGTCCCATGTAATAGGGGGCGAGCCTATTGCCACTAACCGGGCACTAATCCAAACTCCGACCTGCTACTGAGAATTTCATAGAAAAACCCAATAACACCTTGGTCGACCCGGGAATCGAACCCAAGCCCTCTAGCGTAGCAGGTGCGCTTAGCACCACTAAGCCAACGAGGCAGTTATTTATTATTTGTCTTACAGAATATTTGTGAATAATAGAATTCTTTAAACTCCCTTTCCATAAGCTCCTCATAATATTAGAACATAATAAATAGTCTTAGGATTCCCGCAATGTATTTAAGTTATGTGTTTGAAGTTGTTTTCTGAGAATATTGGCAACAACATTCTCAGTATCAATATCAATATTTTCTTTGACAAAAATAGAGGTTTTTCATGAACCTCTAAAGGGAAATGCAGGCGTGATGAGAGACACACATTTTCCTTGATGTTAGGGCACAGAACTACATGATAAGGTCTTTAAATATTTACACTTGTTTACGTATAAACTTGTAGGACTCTACCGGAGCCCTTATACTGGAGCCCTTTGCGTGTTTTCGTCGGAGTATTTATTTTGTAGATACTTGTTTTACAGTAACAGTTTTTTATTAATTTCTGTAAAATATATCCAAATCAAATATTGAAGAATAATTTTTAAGCACATATTTCAATTAAACGAAAAACTGATAAATGTGAATAAAAAGTAATTCACTTTGCAATTTTTAATTAAAATATATTTCATCAAAAAATATTGCAACACATCTTTACAAAGTTTATATTCAAACTGAAAATAAATTAAAATTTCATAAATAAGCGTGAGCGATAAACTCGCATAACGCTCGCTTACTTTTAAATTTCGTTTGACGTGAAAAATTACTGAAAATGTACCTTTTTTAGGGAACCATTAATTTTAATTGGGCGCCGATGGTGAAGTGACTAATTTGCTCCCAGAGAGTTGGGGTTCGAAACCAGGGCGTTATTAACGGGAAGAAAATTTGTTTTGATTTATAGTTCGGTCGGAATAACAAAATACTGGTCTTTCCGGAGATAATTAAAATAAGTGATAATAGGCTAGATAGAAAACTGTTAAGCCTTGTTGCAGTAAATTGTTTGTCTTACTTATTTGTGTTTAATTCGAACCTTAGTTTTAATTGTTCAGAGAAATTGGCCACAATTGGGTTCATTTCTCACTGGACTACTTTTTTCATTACATTACTGTCCCAGATCGTTATACAATTTTTTTATTTAATTTTTCTAGGTATAATACGTCACTACAAACTTAATATTATTTAAAGCTTTCGGCATAACACTTTACATTACATTAGTATATCTCTCTGCTCCTTATATCACGCTCTAAAGTTCCTTCCAAAGTTCTGAAAGATCAATAACTTAGTAAGTTGCAAGTTGTGGTGATTAACGTTTCCTATCGGTTGCTCGGTGATTAGTGGAGGCTCTGCTATAATGTATGGTTTGTTTGTATGTGTGTGTTGGTAGAGTTTTGACAGTTTCAATAAGTTGAGATATAGATAATAGACTTCCGTATAGGACACGGTAAGTGACAATTTATGTGCTAAATATTGCGTTTGCTTATACACAATTAAATAGAGGCAAGTACTACACGTTATAAGATGTTTCAATAATGCTCATTAAAGATAAAAAGCAACTTTCACTAATGTTATAGCTACTAAGAAAGTATTCGTTTAAAACAGCTCTCTTCAATATCAAATATTCAGTAAAAGGTTCCATTTTGTAAAACATAAAACCTATCGATAGGATACATTTATTAAGTTCCTTTCAATGCTCGAGCGACTGAGTAATGTAACTAGCGTAGCACTTCCGTAGCTCGCTCGTAGCAATAACGTAGCAGGTCTACGTAATTTCGTAGCAAATTCACAATGAATTTCTCTTCGATTTTATTGAAACTACTCTTTTCTAATTGCTTATTACTGAATATGCGGTTAATTAAATACCTAATAAAACGTTCTTTTTGACTGTAAACGCCTTGATTTTTTATTTCCATCTCTACACAATTTTTTTCCTTATCTTACATTCATACCTGAAGAAAATCACGTAAAGTACGAAATCCGCATAATTTTTAAATCTTCGTGGCAATCTAAGAGATCCCCCACAGCATATAATAAGCGTGTTATTTCCATCCCTCTGGCAACGTTTTAACTAATCATTTAAAGCGGCATCCAATTTTCTGCGTCGCCGTCGACTCCCGGGTTTTTTACAGAACGCTGAAGTAGTTATTGTTGTGTAAGGTGGAGGAAAATGGGCAGAAGGTTCACTTTGAATAAATTGTTTATTTTGTTAAAATTTAAGGACACTAAACACTAAAATGTTTTAACATCACAAAGATTATGTATGTAGTTAATTTAAAGCCATTTAAGCAAAAACTACATTTTTTTCCTGCTATTCCGTTAAATACTGCAATTATTTGTACACAACGTATATATACATTTTTAAATGATTTGTAATTATTTTCGTCACAACACCTAATCCTGCTGAAAATAACCTGTATAGTGGCGCGGTCGTCTTTTCAATCCCTGCCAGCGACCCGAGCCAAGTTCGGTGAATATTAACATGAAGGCTCTCATTACACCGCGGAGGCTGCGCTGCAACATTATGACACTTTAAATTAATGCCTTATTATTATATGTAAGGTTTTGCATAAGGATGACGTTTATTAGCATGTGAAAATACATTTCAATATTATATTTTTGAGTTTTATTGCATTAAAATAAGGAATAGATACGATTTTTTAAATAGTAAATTCCTATTGCGTTGTTACAATACTATCGACTTACGAGTCAAAACACATGTTTTTTTTGTCAGCTTCCAATCGTATCTTAATTTCATAAAGTAAGAATAAATAATAAATAGCTATAGAATCTTATACGAAGCTGAATAAGGCTGAAACTCTGACTTGTAATGTAATACTTCCCGTGCTTTTCAAAGAGCTTTTCCTTATATTCCGATACCGTCGTTACATAAAATTCACGGTAAATAAACAACATAAACCGTTTCGATATCAATGCTTCCCAAACACCGTAACAATTTATAAATAGTGGCTTGTATGGTATGGCCGAATAAAATTATATCCTACTGAAAAAGGGATCTTTTCAGTTCACACTCCGGCAGGCTTCGCGGCTCACTGAGCGTTATGTATGGCCGTGTAAGCTGTACATAAGGTCGTGTAATAAATAATATTGTAACACGAATTTATGACGAGCTTAAAATGTCAATACGTTTTTTCAGGGAGGCGTTTGGAAAATGTTGTATGTTTGATATTTTTTTCTTGGTTGACTAATAACTTTGTAATATATTATCAATTTCTAGATAAGATGTTTGGGTAGTATTTATAAAATTGTCGAACATTTTTATTTCAATGATTTTAATCAAATCAAATCATTTATTGCTTCATGTGTTACATAATATTATTAATAAATAGTCTCAACATGACCCTGTTAGGGCGTAGCAATTTTTGTTATTTGTTACATAGCAAATTCTCATGTAGCAAATTTGTTATATAAAAAATACTGACTAAAACTATACAGTTTAATTTTTATTTATCTTCATAAAACTCTAATAACATTTCTTAGACAGGTATTTATTTAATTTTCTTTTAAATGTGTTGAAGGTTGGCGCTTCCTTAATTCGTTAATTTTAGCTTTAAAAGGAGGTTGATAACAATGAGTTTACATCCCTCAACCTGTCGGAAAACTAAACCACACTCACATCCATTGCTACTCTAAAATACCACTCAAAATTTCAAAAGTTTTCCATTAACAGAGAGAACATGAAAAGCCTTAGAACCCGCCACGAAGCTTCGCCCTGCGGTACAATGAGCATACCAGGGCGTGTGACAGCCATTGGTCCTTCCATTCACATTCTTTGGCTAAACTCCAATATTTAGATGTCTATTTTTCTTTAATTTTCATGTCTTGTCATATCACAATTAAAATAGTTTGCTACAATAAACTAGTGGATTTTAAAAGAAACTTGAGGGGCAGATATTTTGTTCACTCATAATTCTTTTTTTAATGACTTTACTTACACAGCTACCTATAAAGGTTTTGTATAAAATTTTTGGACACTGAACTTTACTTTCGAAAGGCAAAACTTTTTTTTACATAACTTTAGCTCTACATCACTTTAGTCAGAAAATAACGTTAAAAGTAAGTAATTAAGTAAACATTCTGAAAGTCTATAAGAACTAGTCTATATTCTCAGAATCTCGTACAAAAGGTAAAACTAAAAACGATTCAGGAAGCCGTCTTTAACCTCTGCTCGCAACAACAGGTGCTCTCGATAACTCTTTAATGGTTGTTCTGAAACGCAAGCTGCAGTGTACTGCTCAGGCTTTAGCAAACAATTGAAACAGAATCTTCATTACCACATAAAAGAGTTCATAAAACTATGGACTAATGGAATAAGAATAAGCAAGTACTTTTAACGTTTTGTGATTTTAATGAAAAGAAAACTAAACTTGATACTTGAACTTGTTCAGTTAATTTTATTTATTTATTTAAAGCGTGAACTGTCCCACTACTGGGCAAAGCCTCCCTTCCTTCCTTCCACAGGTCTCTACTGTTCAGTTAATTGACGTAGAAATATTTTTTGTCTTTCCTCATGTACGGCTCAGTAAAACCAAAATAGCTCAAACCGTTTTATAAAAAAAATACTAATTAATGTGCATAATGTAGAAATTATTACAAAATACTTCACATAATAGAATTTGCATAGATTCTCCACCTACAACCGCTTATGTAGCATAATGATATAGTTGACGCACACTATTTTTTTTCATTTGACAACAGAAACCCCACGTAATAAAAAGAAAAACTACTTATTAATATACTCCTCAACCCCCAAACCAGCTCATCTAATCCGAGTCCTCAAAAAGATAACGTGATAATGCCATCAAAGATATGACGTCACAGAACGCGGCCACTTCATTAGCACGCCGTGACGTCACGATAAGGTGCCATTGTTACAGTAAGATATTGCTCGTCGGTTACAGGGGACTTTTTCGGCATATTTGGATTTCTTTTCTTTTGTCAGCGGCTATTTTTTGTGTTGCTTTGGGTTCCGTAAGGCAATGTTAAAGCATCAGTTTTTTCTAAATATACATTAAGAAAAAACTTCATTATTACAAAGATATCATACAATATCTTTGCAAGAAGCATGTTTTTTTTCTTCTGTAATGATTAAATAAATATACAATTAAAAGAGTTTAATTTAACGCCATTGGTGGTACTTTTTAAACTCAAAACAACAACGCAAATTGTCGACTAAATAAAGCCCTACAAAGCATTTAAGGTCTATAATTTCCGTAAATATTGAGTAACTACGGAACCCTTATAAATAGAATAAGTAAACTTGTCGGGTTGTGTGCGTGGGCAAGACATTGTTAGAGTTGCGTGCTCGTAATTTATTACCGACTTCCGAAAATGAGGAGGTAATCCATTCTTATGTAGCCTTAAGAAAGACCCGATGCGGGGATTAGGTAATTGTGTTCCGGGTTATTTTATCTTCTGATTTAGCTTGTATCTTCTTGTTTCTATATATAGTCAGTCATTTACGTGGACATTAATTCCTATCGACTATACGATTTATTGCAATGGTTAGAAGAAAATATTTTAATTTTTCACTTTTCGTCTATCTAAATATTTTGGTTTCTTTACCTAAAAATCATCGCAAAGTATCATAATTCAAAACTATGACACCAATGTATTGTCAATATTTATACTTATTATCAAGATGGCGTTATAAAAGTGATGCATGAGGATAACTCAACAGAATAGCTCTTATAGTGTTGACAGATTACCGTTGTGTGTAATGCAAAGGACAAAATATTTTTTATCGCTGCATATCTGGCGCTGCTGCAACGGCTGCTGAGAACCTCAAGCTCAACCTAGTTGGAAGTTATATATTCGAGCCGTTTGGGGTTGAGACACTTGGTCCGTGGGGTCCGAGTGCACATAGTTTTTTTTAAGTTTTGTCCGAACGCCTGCTTGACACTTTGCGTGACCCCAAAGGCTGGCTTCTACCTAGGTCAGCGCATAAGCACTGCCATACAACGACAGCGATGTGGATGAATTTTTTGATGCCTTATTTATTTATTTATTTATTTAATAATTTATGTACACACAACACATTAATAGATAATATTTCATATTTAAAAATTATGTACAAAGGTACTGCTTATTTCTTATTTTAGTTTATATTTTTTCTTATTTACTGTGTAGGCTTAGTTTTTTATTATTGACAATATGTTAAGTTTATTTTTTAATTATAATATAGTATGTTATTGTTTTTAATTAAATGTTGTAACTTATAGCATAAATACAAAACTTTTGTTGACTAATGTGGACATTGTCCACA
This sequence comes from Autographa gamma, assembly GCA_905146925.1. Classification (NCBI taxonomy): domain Eukaryota; kingdom Metazoa; phylum Arthropoda; class Insecta; order Lepidoptera; family Noctuidae; genus Autographa; species Autographa gamma. The sequence continues at coordinate 342,128 of LR989871.1, forward strand.
TAACACCCTATGACATAGTAAATGAGGAAAACAATAGGCTTTACTCTTATTGTGTATAAATACGCCAATGCGACAGCTAACTATTATATGGCCATAATTGTTGAATTCAGATAGTGCTTACTAGAAATAAATGTAGTTAGTTATCGCAAAATCCATTAATGAAATACTCTAATTAATTACATGAAGTTATGTTAGCTATAGCTAGTAAACTATTGAGAAACAATATTAACTTTCTTCAACCCTCCGCGACATGTAAAATCTTCCACCACATAAACTGCGAACCTTACAAAATTCGCAAAGTTACTCTCCTCGCAACTTAGTAACAAGGAACATAAAATGGCGGCCATAAAACCGATCATAAACTCTTAGAGAGATGTCCACAGATGTTTGAAGCTTATTTGACCAGTTCCATCGAACTGTTTGTGATGATGCAAGTTCACAGGTTTGGTGTTATTCGCTGAAGTGTTGTAACAATGTATTTAATGTGTTTAAGTGGGTAGATCACTTGTGTCAGTAAGTTTTACTACAATACTTTAGATAGTATTGTATCGGGTATGTTATGCTTGGAATATGTGGAAGTGATGTTTTGTTGACGAAGTTTGATTCGGTAACTATCGGTAACTATCGGTAAAAAATACATTCTCTTACTTGTTATTAGCTATTACGAGATGTGATCCACACGACTTCGTTTCGCAAATATTACAAGTATTTTTACTATTTTGAATTTTGTAATTACAAGTTTCAAACCTGTAGTCACGACTGTGGCGAAGCAGTCACGCGTACCCTATCATTATGTAGATTAATTTAACCATTGCTATTAATTAATCAATAGAAACCGGAGGCTGTGTTCATAAAATCAAGCAAAATACCCCTTGTTACCCAGGGGCTGCACTCAAATTATAACATTGCTCAATTTTCCTCAACCGAAATTAAGGAAAAGGATAAAGTTTTCTCAAAATTTTAGTGAGGGTTAAATAAAGGGGAAGATCTAAATAAAATTCGCCGAAGTTTTTATTAACCCTATGTTCATATTTTCGAAATTAAAATGTCCGCTTGATAAAGTAATAAAAAGACTTGTAAAACTTATGCCGTGTAGGGTTAGACCCTAAAGTTTCCGAGTGCTCCCGATTGTTTATGGATGCTAATTAGCGGTTGACCTCTATTTGCAGGCTCTCGTGTAGTTTTAGGGTCTGATTAGAGGTGCACTTCGACACCTAAAGGGTAGGGTCAATAGATTACAAGGCTTTGCTTTAAAACATGTGTTATAAGCAACACACCGCTTCCTGATTCTTTAAATGTTTTTTTTAATACTTCAACTTTGTATTTTTATTAATAGTGAATGTAAAATATTTAACTCAAATAAAAACACACTTACTTTTATATTCTTTGGTCCAGTATGTGAGTATAACAAACTAACAAACCAATGACAGAGACCACATAAATATGTCCGGGATAGATTTAAACTTAAATTTATTGTTACCGTTCCAAGCTAGCCGTAAATTATAAGAACTTAAAGTGCCAGTACCTTAACATTTTATTTTTTATTTTATTTTTTATTTTCTTTATTTTGGCATTTTCCTTGACTATAAAAAAACATAAGTGAAGTTTAAGTATTTTTGAAAGTTCGCACTTCTAACGTTTCGTTGTAACTTTTTTCTTGGAGTTACAATGATAAATAGTTATTTTTTACTTTTCTGTTTGTTGGTACTTTTAAAGCATTTCTTTTTGTTTTATTTTACTACAGTTTAGTTCGTTCATGTATATGTTCAAGATATATAGATTGACTTGTAAAAATTATTTTCACCTGTCGACGTCGGTTGAAAATCTTTGAAAACTATATTTTTCGTAAGTACCTAAAAAAATTATGCTACCTTTTTGCTCCATAAACTATTAAAGTATTTGTAACATACCGTCGTAATCCGCAACGTCTGTGGGGCGGCGATAGCGGCAATCCGGCTGAGCCCAGCTCCCGACGCCCACGCGTGGGCCTAGTGGGCAACCGACCGGCTAAGCCCACTACGTCCAGAAGGATTTAGTTACAGTTTGCCAAATATGACGGTCTAGAAAAGTATTTTTAGTTGAAAAATGTTGGCTTAGATTTATAGCGAGTTTTCGGTTACAATAATCCCTAAAAATACTAGTTTTGCAGAATATTAGAATTATTTAGATTAAGCATATTTTGCTAAACTCATATTGGAACTAATAAAATACCATATATACTAAAATCATACGTACGCCCCGGCTTTTATGTAAAATATATCTCATGTCATCTCATGAAAACGTACGATTGGTACTCTTTTTTTTTGTTAATTCTCTATTATTCTAAATAATCTTTTGTGTAGTTTGAATTACTTTACGACTCAAATGTACTTAAAATAATATACTCAAAACAAATGTTACCCACTTAACGCCACTTAACAGTCGATTAATCTCTTTAAAAAAATATAACAACATACATATATGTATAACACCTATGGCCATGAGTAATGCTGAACAGCTTTTCATATCACAAAAAGTACGCAAACAGCCGTTACATACTTTTTACGTACTTTGTACTTTTATGTATCAGACATACATTGTGTAATAGTCTCAGCATCAATGTCCACTAAAAGCCTTTCGCTGTCCGCTCGCGCCTAACGCGAGCCTTACAATTAATTTATTATCTTTTTACGCAACATTGTGTTACGGTACTTTTCTTTGTAAATATGAGTGTTGTTAGTAGGACTACAACAAGTACTTTATTGAGTTGTCAACCTGTTGACACTTACTACTGAGAAAAAGTCGTCTTAAAAATGTATTCTTATTGCAAAAATATATTTAACAAAATATTAAATGTGGAAAAAAACATAAAACCTTTATAAATAGGAACCCTCGAAACACCGCCGAATAAAAAATAAAGTAATCATTCAATTTTTTCCTCCAACAATAATTTGATTAAACGAACCATTCCCAAAAAGATTATAACACCTGAACGCTTCGCACAAACAAAATAATCCTTCTTTAAATATCAAAGAATGCCTTTTAAATCTTTGGAAGGAATACATAAAAGTTGCGCGAAGAGTACCGCGTTGCGAAGTTTGTTCGACCGGCATTTGTTTAAGTTGGAAAGTCTCGCGGTACCGGTGTTAGGCCCCGGTAGCCGCGGTACCTACGTGTCTAAACACTGCCCACTTTTCTACTCGGTGCGGGATTTGCAATGTTTTGACTACTGGTTTAGAGGTTCTTTTGTTCGAAGTGTTGGTTACATTACATCTTGTTGTAGTGATTTTAGTTTTTTTTTATGATTGATTGTAGGTTTACAATCAGTAATAAACATACGGTTTTTTATTTAAGTAATCTATACTTGTAATTGCTTGTAAAGTTACTTGGCTGTCAGACAACCTTAGGATGTTAGCCAAAATCTGTCGAAAGACAATATGATTTGATATGTCAAAAATTATTTTCTTCTTATTATTATGAAACTCGGAAGACTGACTGTATGCACACAACAGCTAATCTATTCATTAAGAGCCAATAAAAACATAGTATATACCATATATGTAGTACCTGTAGTAACAGCTATGAATAGTAGTATACTATAAAGAGATCTTTAGAAAATCACTAGAGAACATAAAAACTACACACCACAGAAAAATGTTTAAAAACTCGATCAACGTAGTTACCGTCCCGCTATCGTCCAATAGAAACAATTGAATTCCCGCGCCGATTGGCTCGCGACCAATCGCGTGCCAGCAATCTCAGCTGATTGGAACTCACACCGACACAATACAGTTAGGAACAAACCTCATTTTATTTCACCTACTCAAGATATCTGAGACTTTTCCTAGAAATCTTTTATTTAATTTAGGCTTCGGATTTTGGAGATTCTCATTTTTGATCTTTCTAAAAATAGTAAGAGGCAGTCGTGTTTAAACATGTTCTTTAATATCTGAATAAGTGAAGGAAAGAACGTTATATAGTAATTTTTGGAAAATAGCTTCTTTATATCCTTGTGGTATAGCTTCTAGCTTATTAGCAAAAGATACCGCTTGTACTAATAGTGTTCTAACATTTGTGTAAAATTACTTCAACAACCCACAGCTTATTTGTGTTATAATTAGCTCTTTGTAGTGATATTACCCCTATGTGCAGTTTTCTCATATCATTAAACGCAACTTATGTCGCCAGCGCTATAAGAATACGCCATAAAGTGACAGCCTGCACATAATACGCCACTAACAAACACTTCACTCACAATTCTATCCAACCGAGAATATTCCCTCCAGCGAAGGATTTTCAAATAAATTCAACTCGGCTATCAATCTAGTTCATTTCCACACTATCTGTGAACCGATAAATTCTCTCGAAAAACGTCAAATCGGATAGGAAGCCGCGCAAACAGTTCAATATTATCCGGAATATCCGGGCCGCTAAAATGCTGCTAGTGTCAGGAATACTCAGGGTTACAACACGGTTGAATTCTTTCGGGGAGCTAAAATGCTCTTGAATGCGATTCTCGGTGGATGTCGCGGGAGATTCATTGCGGCTATTTGTAGTCGCCTACGTAAGCGTCTTTTGGTCGTTGGCTGGAACTAGAAGTCACGGAAGAGATATGTGCTCGGTTTAAAACACGAACATATTACTGGCCACTAAACTTTTAAGGCCAATTACTTGAGTCTTTTTACACTAGTGGAGATAAAAATATCCAATTCTTTTAAGTAAAGATTTCTATTCTATTCAATTTTACTACAATTTTAGTAGTGAAGACTTGTAATCGGCTTTCTGTAAACTATCCTATAGTTGTCCTCCATGCTTTATTAAATAAATAAATTAATTAATTGAACGTATTATAATAGACTTTAAATTAAGTGAGTAGTAGTTAGAAAATTAATACGAAGTGTAAGATAACAAAATAAACAAGTATAGCTTCTAATAAAATTGTACGATCTTGTATCTAGCACAGCTTTATTGACAAAACATTCCAAAAAAATAAACATAAACTTATACGAAAACGTCATAAAGTGATTGTCATATTTACGTGCCGTAAACAGACCCGTAAACGTTACTATACGTAAGTTTACGCCGTAAATCCCGGAACACCGTAACGTTGCATTTGACGCGAGCTCATGGTTGCTTATTTATTGTCTCTAGGAACGTTTCGATATTGTTTTTGGAATTCCTTTTGTTTTATTTATGGATACGGGGAAATATTATATTGAGGAGTAGTGACATACATAACTTTATATACTCATTTATATTGTTTTAGATGCCTATGAAGATTTTTCTGTAACGTATCTTGTTTATTTTATGGCGCATTTTTATGTTTACTTAAATCATCTCGCGTCACTAAAATTCTATCGACTAAACTCAATACTGTTTTTTTTATGATATTATTGTGCCTTACTTACAAAGGGTTACAATTAGCTGCACCTATATCTTAACTTTACTGAATGATAATACACTTACTTTCAGAATTAAAGTAAATAACATTTAAGAATTTCTGCTTCCTAAGTGTTAACCGGCTTGAAGTTCGTTATCCACTCTGTTTTTCTTGGATAAGTATCGAGGTCCCTTGTAAACAAGAGACGGTCAACAAAACATGGCCGCCGTCCGACAACGTATGGCTCTGTGTACTTAGCCGACACATCGAGCCGGATTTAACTGGCCAAAACTGGTTATATGCGCCCAAATCCGGACGAATCTGCCTCTGAAATTCCCTTTTACTATCTACAATTATCGTTTTGCGGTTCCATTAATAAGAGACAAGCGAATTTCGACTTTATTGCTTTTGTTTTAAGATTGGTGCAAATTTCCGGAGGTTTATGTTTTAAGTGGCATATTTATCGAAGTGTTATGCGTTATATCATTTTGAAGTTTCTCGATGATAGGGGTTTATTGTCTGATGGTAAAATATTGTGTGTTCAGCCGCCGGCGGGAATGGTAATCCGATGACTTGATATTAAATCATTTACTTTTGTATTTCATGCGTTGCTTTTGTGTCGAGTTCTGAGAATGATTTGTATTTACCGTTTCCTGCAGATATGATAAGAGATTTATACAACAAACGACGAAGTTCAAAGAAATTCCAAAAGTATTTCTCTTTTTAACCTTTTATGAAAACAAGAAGCCGCTTTAATGTAAATACCTTTATAGTTAATCTGGAATAATTTCAGCACAATTTGATTACGTTGTGAACTACATTCCAGATAGACAGTAATTGATTCACCTTACAATTTAAAACGAATTTCAATGAAATGAAATTCGTTCTGAAAAACATTTTACATTTCCAATAGTTCAATGCTCACTAGAATTCATTCTTTATTTATCTGTATTTGATTTATAGGACTTTACAAACAATAAATCGTGAAACTGGTTACAATCAAAAAGATTTATCATGTAGGATTTATTTCTACAATATTGTGTTCCCAGGGGGAAAGCAGAAGTTATATGACAGAAGGATAGCTACTAGGAACAACGCAGTAGATAGTACTCATAGTACTAGGAAGGTATTTTTATGTAATACTCTACATAAAGTTATATTTCCTAACTTAAAGAACATCTTAGTGTCAATAAAGACCGCACGCGAGCTTTTCTTCTTTCGTAAGCATTTAAAGTTTTCTACCAAACATTAATAAAATGAAGTATATAATATTCATACAAGTCCAACACCTACTTACAAAAATCTTACTATTCATATATTATAAGCCATCTCATTTAAAACAAATAAATATCATGGATTGTTTCATTTTCATTATCCTTACTAGCAAAGATAAGCTGGTATGAAAACATATAAATAAACTAATTCATTCTAAGAAACAAAACACGAACTCCAATCTCGATACAAAAAGGCCAACATTAGTATCTACGCGACAGCAACCTCCGTTAAACAAATGCAAATGTGTCCAAATGTCAGGCGACACCCGCGCGCGGAGCATGTATGTAACGACATCAGGGATTTGCTAAAGCGAGACCTTTTTCCTGTTCTACCTCCTTTTCCCTTTTTTATGTCGCGTGAATGTTTTGCGATGTCAAGGGAATGGAACGAAAATGTTTTAAAGTTAAATTTCGGGAAACAAACGTGAATGGTGTGTGTACTGAAAGTATGATGCTTTTAAATAACTTCCTATAATACATGTCTTGTTCTTTTTTGGTTCTTACTTATAAAGAAGTTTGTTTTAAAAATGATGTTATTTTCAACTGCCTCGTGGTGCTAAACGCGACTGCTACGCTAGAGTCCTCGTGTTCGATTCCCAAGTCGATCAAGGTGTTATTGGGGTTTTCTATGAAATTCTCAGTAGCATTTTGGAGTTTGGATTTGTGCCCGGTTAGTGGCAATAGGCTCGCCCCCTATTATATGGGACCTAAACATATTAATATCGGCGAACTGTGGGTGTACATTGGTACACCTCTGCCTATCCCTTCGGGGATACAGGCGTGACGATATGATTATGTTATGTATGTTATTTTATTTTCAACCGATTTGGGACGAGAAGGTTCTCTGTTCCATGGCCATACACGGTGGTATACCGCATATAAGCGGCTACTGATGGGTTATAGCACAGAAGTGGTCCCATATCAATGTGACAGAAATCGTTTTCTTTTTACATTTATATAGTACTTAATTTATCCAAGCTTATAATAAAACAAACCATTCTTAAATATATAAATCTCCTATCATCATTAAATACATAATCTCCGTTTCAAGCCTAGATTTCAACTACCTAATAGCCCATCTAACAGACATAACATTACCTCAAGCACCGACTAGCACAATGCCTGCAATGTAGGATGCATTACATAAGCAATGCATTGCAACACAGATAGATAAGACAGAAGCAAGCTTTATTACCGCATTCTCTAGTGATGAGACACTGATTTGTTAGCATTCGAGGTTACTTCAAATCTTAGGTAAATTTTAAATTTAAAAATTTTAATTGAATGTTAAAAAAGGTGAGGATTTTTTTAACATTCAATTAAATATTTTTCACTAAGGTTCCTTTGTCAGGGTGACAATGATTCCGCCAATGGAGGGCAAGGCTTTAAATCGGTCGATTTTTTTAAGAATTAAAGTAGCTAAAAAGCTTTTGTACATCTTATTTTTACATTACATTTGTATATACCGCCAACCACACAAGTTTGACACATTAATAATTACTTGTACCAGCACCCTTATGACCAAGTCCTAAGGTTTATTTCTCGTAACATTTAGGTACAATCAGTTTTTAAAATCGATAGACAATGTGAATGACATCGAAAGGCATTGTGTCTAGACTATGTTTATTAGTACTGTGTAAATAGTTTAGTGACTTAAATTACCTATAAATTCGTGTTTTCAGTATATTCAATCAACGATGATAAATGCTCATATTTTTTAAGTGATTTTTTTATAAGTGGCTTAAAATTTCAATGTTTTGACATGTACAAGTTAATTTTATGTTCGTGCAGCCAATTTCACTTCTTTCGCTTTTCCCTTACTAATTACTATTGCTAAGTATTTAGCTCTAACACAAACTAGTTGTAATATGTTAATGAGTTTCGCAAGTGCATGCCACAGCGGGTATTACAGTTTGCGGGCAATCGGACGCCGTATTAACATAATCTTAGCGCCCGGGTTGGTGGGTCCGGGTTGGTGAGTAAGCGGGTTGGATCGGGTCCGACCTTTGTTTAATAACTTGTTAACAGCAGCTTAGATTGTATTAGGGTAGCTAAAGCGTGTGCATTGTGCACTCGAGTGGGGGATTGGTAGTTACGTAATGTATAATGTACAAGATTGAATGGGAGGTAGTATAGTAAGGATAAGGCTGATTGCTAGTTGATTAAGACTGACTTACATAAATATTAATCTATTTGCTTTCCAGTATTATTATATTCATTCTTTATTAGACGGTAAATAAATAGTAAAACGTGTATTAAGACTTAACTACCGAATTTAGATTATGTTAAAGGTACGTATAAGTACAAAAAACTTTCAAGTTACTAAATATTCCTAAAACGGCAACCCTCTAGAACCCTTACCCTCTAGGATCATTTCATTAAAAACAAAGGTTTTTATATTTGAAGACTGTGGTATGGAACAGCTGGGCTAAGGCCGCTGAAAGGCGCCTTTGGTGACTTCAGCAACATCCAAATTTCAAATAGCTGCTTAAATTATTTTGCGCAACATTCTCTCAGCAAAATGACGTCACACACATTTCCTCCACAACAATAAGACATACATAACCTACAAATACAAATGACCACACATTAGCATACCGCGACGGCCGACAGATGGCGCTAACAATGCGTGTCCGAGCGCGTGACGTTGTCGCGGGGACAATGCGGCGCCAGGTGACAAATTGACGCCGTTACAAGCACCACGACAAATCATACGCTGGCTATTACGCGGGAGACGGATGATGAATTTACTGCTGTGTTACCTGTTCTAATAATTTGTTTTAATCTTAGCAAAGTTCTACATTAATCGAGTAGATATTTACAATAAAATACAACACTTAAATGTATCAATCTGTTTTCGCTTTCTGTTTCATAAGAGGATTATTTTCTCATCACATAAAAACATATCGTTTTATAAAGTTACACAACAAATAGTCCAATATTTCTTCTCATATAAAGTAATCCTATTTGTTTCGAAAGCAAACTGAATCTATAAATTTGAAAGCTACAAACAAAAAATAAACACAAACTTTTACGATAGCCTGAAAAAGCCTGTCTGGAATTTCGCAATGATAAAAATAAACTAGTCGGAGCAATATTTGTGAAATTGTGACAGCTTGTTAGTTGTTACTGCGAGTTCTGAAACAAAAGTAAAAAGCGACGGGTTTAGTTCCGATCAGGTTTATATTGGAGCTGAATGTTAGGATTACATGACTACTTCAATACTTTTTCAGTGATGGAAAAAGCTTATTTTTGTTGTTTCTTATAAATTGATAAATATGTCGATAGAAAGGTAAAATTCAAACAAGAATACGATGTTTTTTCTGCTGAAAAACGAATGACAGTAAATACATTATTAACTACTACAACAACACAACTATTTTAAGAAAAATAACTTTTTGATATTTTTCCTTTCTACTTAGGCGTCAAAATGTCAGCTCTAATATCAAAATAAAGCCTCGTATAACTGACTACATATTTGAAATACTATCTGAGCGAAATTTCAGGAGATATTATTTCGTACAGCATAAATACTGTAATTCCATAAACATATCGTATTACAATAAGCTATTAATCGTGCTTAGAATAATGTATGGCTATCACGCTCGGATATACATGTTCCTGTTACATTCATAATAATATGATAAATTAAACACAATCTAACTAGCGTGCTTATTCTATTTCATTTCCTCAAGTAGGTAAATAAGGCTAATTTATTGATGTAGTTAATGGAGAAAGATTGGAACTTCACTCAATCATCATCTATTTATCAATGTATAAATGTAGGTTTTGTAATCGACCACAAATCTATAGATATCGCTAAATATACATAGTAAAAAAAAACAGATTAATTGAGAACGTCCTCTTTTTGAAGACGGTTAAAAACTATAGTAGCCACAACTAGTGTAAGGAATAACCAATCTATTATCTACTTAACAAACATTTTGTAAGAAACTTGGTAGCCAAGAACCATAGCTAGTCATTACATAACAAGATCCATTAATTAAAAAACAAACCCATCTCAATTTAATTTCAATTTCCCTATCTAGCCACTGTAATCCTTACTAAATCATAAAGAATAGAACAAAATTGAATTGAATCCGGAATCTAGGTTAATTCCTTTCCGACAATACTGCCCGGTCCGGGACACATCAGTGGGTATCTCCCAGGCTGCATTAACAAATTGATCGGATTGCAGTAAGGATACTCAGTATTGCTGAGCTACGAGTTATTGATGATGACGCCCAATTGCAAGCATTTGCTATTCCGATAGCATTGTGAGGATATTGCTTCAATGCGCTGCACTGTAAGCTGCATATTATGTGTCAAATTGACTGTGATTGGCTGGGGATAATAGTTTACTGGATATCGACGTCAGTAAGAGATGAATTGCTTTTTAATTTACTTGTGGTTATTAAGATTTATTCTTGTGTCATGTATTAGTAACAATAAACTGTGATATTGTTATTTGATTTTGTCACTTTTATTTTCGTGGCCTTGATTCATTCTTTAGTTTAGTTGTTTATTTCATTTCCACTTTCCTACTTAAGTATCTAAACTTCTACATTGTCATGATTATTTTATGGTTAAGTTACAATCAATTAATTGAATAAAACATGGGAAAAAGATAGCGTTAGCAATCGCAATACTGACAAGAAATGAACGGATCCATTAAGATTAAAGAATGAAATCAGCTTTAATTATAACTTCCTCGATCGTCACCAATAACTAAATCCGCGCATATCCACGAAACACGCTAACTAACCGAATCACCAAACTTTTCCTTAATCCCATGTATATTGTATAGAAGCGGAGAGCAACTATCCCAAATTGTGTCTGATGCGGAAACCGCACTGAATCGCTGCCCGCAATACACCGAAATAATTAAATTCTCCACACTCATCGAATTAAATACAATGTGGTCACTATATACGAATATAATATATTATACTGGATGTTACCGAAAGGGTATATATATCTATCTAAAAAGTGTGACCAGAATATACAGTATGCCATCAGTTTACAAAGATTTTACCTGGGTGATATAAATTTTTCGCGTTATTTATTTCAAACCACAAATTACAACAAACTTTACTGCACTAAAAGGGTATATTTCTTATTACGACTCATGTTAAATGTGAGAAAAGTTTCTTCAGTTGTCCGATTATCATATTTGGTGTCAAATAATTAATGTCAAAAACTGAACTGAACTTATTTTAGGGTGAAATATGGGAAACTGGCTCTATGCTAGATCTACTCTACCCTTTTCTGGTAGATATACCCTTTCGCTAACACCCTATATATATACATATATAGACTTTAGTTGAAGGTCACATTTAATTAGAAATTTCTTAATAACAGCCAGGGGATCGGAATTGTGACCGTAATGGGTACTGGCTGGCTTTGAATTTAAAGCAGTTCCAACGGAATATTACACGAATATTGGCACTCGTTGGAAATAGATAGAAATTGGATACGATTATTTGTATTTTTAAAATAAGCAATTGTTTGATATTCTTCGTGTTAGCTCTTTATAAGCTAAAGCTGTAAATAGAGGCATTTTGAAATCATAAATTCTTATATGGCCTATCTTTCTGAACATCAAAATCTTATGTAAACTGAGATAGCGATTATTTAAAAGACAAATTTTTTTCTTTTCTAGCCAAATCCTGATTTTGACTTTAAAATAAAACCTTAAACAAATTTTGAAAGAAAAAGACACTAACCTTGATAAACACAACCCATCACTTTAGCTAAATGCTTAACATTAATCACAATTACGATTTAGAACAGATTGTTGGGCCATTCCAGTAAATATAATCACCCATAATGACTCCGAAAACCCGTAAAAATGCTCAGCCAGTGGCTCTAAACATTTTAAGTGCAAGTCTCTCGCTCGCCGAGACATCAATTATTTTAAATTATCCTCAGCACTGCACTGACTTTGTTAATGGCTGTTGTTTTATCTCTGAGGAAGTGGTTCGTAATGATTTTATATTAAATAACACTTTATACTGTCCCTTTTGTGTTATCTTAAGTTTTCAATGGTTAGACTGTTTGTAATTTGCGGAAATGTAACCATTATGAACGATTTTGTAGATGTTTTATGAAAGCAACGGATTTGGAGGTGGCAACCGAGTTTGAATCTTTTTTCACTAATATTCCTGTATTAACAACACAAACTTTGTTGTCTTCTTCCAGCTCCGCATACAATATACTTAAAGACTGTGTCGCAGAATGTGGGACAAGTTTTGAATTTACAGTTGTTAGTGATAAGGACATCCTAGATGCATTTAAAGATTTAGAAGTAAAAAAGTCCACCGATCTTTGGGGGTTGTCAGTTCATATAATATCCTCAATAATTCAATGTATTTCCCCATTTCTGGCAATTGTGTTCAACTCTTGTGTCGCATCTGTTGTGTTTCCGGACTTAATGAAATTAAGCAAGGTGATTCCACTCTTCAAATCTGGTAGTACAACCGATCCTACGAATTTTCGACCTATCTCAATTTTGCCTACACTAAGCAAAATTTTTGAGAAAATAATTTTAAAGCAAATGCTAAAGCATTTTAACAGACAGAATCTTTTTCACTCCAAACAATTTGGATTTACTAAGGGTCGGTCTACTGCAGATGCAGGTGTGGAACTACTCAAAAATGTATTCGAGGCTTGGGAGAATTCACAGGATGCTTTAGGCATATTCTGTGACTTGTCCAAAGCTTTTGACTGTGTTTGCCATGACACACTTATCAAGAAACTACACCACTATGGCATTAGAAATAAGGCTCTTAGACTTCTCAGTTCATATTTAGACAATAGAATACAAAGAGTAGATATTAATGGCAAAAAATCAAAAGGATCTGTGGTAACTATGGGTGTTCCGCAGAGATTCTAGGTCCTTTCTTATTCCTTATCTATATCAATGATTTACCTTTTTGTGTAAGGGATGATCACAAAATCCTATTATTTGCGGATGACACTTCGCTTGTTTTTAAAGTAAAGCGTCAACTTGAAAATTTTGACCAAGTTAATTTGGCTTTATCTAAGGTTGTCCATTGGTTTAATGTTAATAATCTGCTTTTGAACTCAAGTAAAACTAAATTAATAAAATTTTCTACGCCTAATGTGAGGCAGTTAAGCACCAATGTACAACTGAATGGAGTAGAGTTGGACCCTGTTGAGTCAACTGTTTTTCTTGGCATTACTGTTGACGCCAAACTACAGTGGGGCCCACACATTAACAAATTGTCAGGAAGGTTAAGTTCAGCTGCTTATGCTGTAAAGAAAATTAGACAAATTACTGATGTGGATACAGCCAGAATTGTTTATTTCAGTTATTTTCATAGCTTGATGACATACGGCATTCTCCTTTGGGGAAACTGTGCGGATATTAATACAATCTTCTTATTACAAAAAAAAGCTGTCCGCGCTATATATAACCTAGGTCCTAGAGTTTCTCTCCGAGAGAAATTCAAAGAGATAAACATTCTGACTGTAACTTCACAATATATTTTTGAAAATTTACTTTATGTTTACAAAAACGAACCTGATTTTGTCAAATTGTCTGATGTTCACTCCCGAAATACTAGGAACAAAAATAATTTAACAGTTCATGCTACTCGCCTCCATAGAATAAGCAACTCGTTCATGGGTCAATGTATACGCTTTTACAATAAACTTCCTATGGATGTTCGTAAACTTCCCCTTAAGAAATTTAATTTTTTTATTAAATCAAAATTATTAACTAAAGGATATTACAGGATATCCGATTATTTAAATGATAGAAACGCCTGGGATTGAGCTGCTCGCTTATACAGCTATCGCTTGTGTTTTTTTTAAGCTGTCTTTCACTTTTTCTTTTTTGCATGTTGTACATATTTACAATCTGACATGTCTTGTGCTTTTGCATATGCATTTTATTGTATTCTATTGACATGTTTGTGCTTAGTGCATATTCATTTTTTACATTTTTTTTTTCTCTACATTTTTGACATGTTTTGTGCTTAGTGCATATTCATTTTTTCCTTTTCTACAATACTGACATGTTTTGTGCTTTTGCATACAATATTTTACACTTTGACATGCCAAGTGAATAATGTTTATATTACTATTATATTTTTCAATTTCATTATTTTTTCCTTGCTTTAAGGTGTATTTTGTATCCATTGTAAGTGTAAACATTATGCAGGTATATCATTAACTCTTTTGCTTGATTTATAATTTGATACATTTTAGTCTATAGTTATTATTGGGCTGGCGATCTGAGTGAGTTGTTGCCCCACATATTTTTATGGTGCCACTGGCGGTATTGTTGTGTACCGGGTTGTGCAGCTCCCTCAAAAATGGTTGAGCTGCATGAGCTATTCGGGGCATGCTTGCCGTCTGCTGGCACAGGCTTGCTCAGATCGATCTGGTTCTTTCTTCCAAAGACCAGTCCAGTAAATACTCTGCATTTGTTTACACCAATTTATTAATTTATAATTGTATTATATGGACTATAAAAGAGACTAAGACCCCCGAGTTTGTTTCGACATTTCTTCTCAGGGTAGTCAGTTAGGAAATGTCGACTTCATCTAGCTTAGGAAGACATTGTAAAAGTGATTTATATAGTCCTACTTACAAGAATAAACTATTTCATTTCAAACTATTTCATTTCATTTCATTTCATTTCATTTCATTTCATTTCATTTCAGCTTATTTTATTACTATTAAATATTTTTTCATAAATGTCTTTAATATCTTATTATGACTGAATACTCTTTGTTGCCTGATGTTTAACCATAATTCTAATATTAAAATATTTACTCAAATACAAAAGAATAAACAAGACCTCAATTCCGTCGTATTAAATACATGAATACGCTTAACGAGTGCTCATAACAGAAATATTCGTAGTATCTCGAGAATTGCGAGTCATCCGTCAGCGTTCCAAATCAAAGGAAATTAATCTCTTCAAAAATCAAATGAAATATTCTTAGAAAGAATTCGCTAGAGAAGAAAATATTAATGTTTCTATACCATTATTTTTGAAATTACAAAGATAAAATTATATGATAATAATATTATAAAAATAAAAGGTAAGTTTGACTTCGCAATGTAAAAACCGAATTTATTATCCATGATTAATTTATTACGAGAACATAATGCTAGACTAAGAAGCATTATCATTATGAGGTCTTATTTGTTAGTTATTAATTTATTTTTTATGAAGTCCTAATTTATCATAGCTGTACCTAACCCCAAAATATTATCTGCATTCTAACAACTAAGTATAAGTTTAGGTACATCTCTTGTATGTACTATGTATGTACCTACTTGTGACATTAATAATATTATAAAGGTTATACCTACTGCATTTTATCGGTATCTGGGTCTTATATAAAATAAAAAAATACTAAAGCTACCTGCCTCGTTATTGAGACAGCAAATAAAACTAAATCCTAGGTTTTAAGATTGTTCTGCACGAACAATAAGCTGTTAGACTAGACCACGTAAACTAGCGCTGAAACAAAAGCTGTCTCCAAGAAAAATGTCCTTGTTTCCCAGTTTATTACGTAAGGTTTTGTTTACTAAACCCTTTTTGTTGGTTTATTTCGCTTGACAGTTGTCGCTCGCTGAACAAACTGAAAGAACAAGCTTACAAAGAGATAAGAAAATGTGAGAATAAACATTTTTAATTTGTTCTGTTCTTTTTATCAAACAAACAGCTTAATTAAACGTAAATATAAAACATTTGTTTTAAAATAATAATACATAAATACAAAAAACAATACATAAAAATACGTACCTAACATTGTAAACATATTCTAAACAATGTATTTCGAGTTCAGGTTAGTAGTGACATCTGTTGTCGTTATGCGTAGTAACAGCTGTCGTTTTCTCCGATAGATGTCG
This sequence comes from Autographa gamma, assembly GCA_905146925.1. Classification (NCBI taxonomy): domain Eukaryota; kingdom Metazoa; phylum Arthropoda; class Insecta; order Lepidoptera; family Noctuidae; genus Autographa; species Autographa gamma. Next base: position 358,655 of record LR989871.1, read on the forward strand.
TTGTAAGAAATTTCTGAGTATAAGTTCCGATTTCTGCTACGAGATGGGGTTAACGTCACGTGTTGCGATTTTGTTTGTTTTACATTGATGTACAAAATAAAGTTTTGTGATGGATATGTACTATTCTTTTTGAACTTTTGTTCAAGTCAGAAGCACCGCTTATGAGCTTTACTAAAATAAATATCAAGATTTATTCTGATTTTCAAGCAAGTTGATTTTATTAAGGATTCCGTATGAAAAGTTTTGTTTTCAAGTGTTTTCCTTTTTTCTTTTCTCACAGTCAGCTATATTTTCAATATAAGAATCTAGCCGCTATAAGGTAATACAGTGTAACACGTACCATTTACAAGGCTCGCGACAACTGTAAATGGTAAATAGCCAGTGTTGCCATAAACGCGCCGTGACTGTTTATGCCTTTATTCTTTTATTGCTTGTTGTTAAGGGACTTTAATATATTAACATATTGTGGGAATTCTTAAATATTTGCCGAGCTTCTGAACTATTTACAGAAGCAGTTTCCAAAAGTATTTACTAAATGAGTATTTAAATTTTAATCAAACATTCCGGGACCATATTTAAAGATTAACTAATCGGTAGCTTTTAATGCTTATTATCCTTTACAAAGAAAATAGCAATTATAACACCAACCTAGGTGAAATCATGTTAATTATTCAAGCCTTGAAATCATCGCTACGCCAGAAAACATCGCAGCACTCATTCTGAGCTAAAACGTTCAACATCAACCAACCGTATCAAGGAACGCGATAAACAATGAAAAATGATCACTGAAGCACAACCTGAAACCTTCCTTATTACACCCTTAATAAGAACGCAAATTCTTTGGAAAACCGTAAGAAAAACGCTTAGAGCAACCGCGTAAATATTCAAAAGACATCAATCCACATGCCAGGTGGGAAACAACAATCAATCTCTGATTTTCCTGACGAAAAATATCTATCTCTTTCCAACGTATACGAAATTTATGCGAGGGAGCAAGAGGGGTGAGTGATGTACAAATAATTGAGGGTAGTTGAGCGAACAAAGTTTTCTATACATTTTGTTGATTCGTTTGGGAAGTGAACGAGTGTTTTATTTCGAGGTAATTACGAACTTAAGGGTTATTAGGGCATTACGTAATGCCCTACTTTTCCTTTTCGCTGAACACGCTAACTTCGGCTCGAGTTTTTTGTTTTAAAACCTTTTTTTGTCACTTTGGATGATTGCCAAGAGCAGCTGAACCGAAGTGAAACGCTTGTGCATTTAAACAATCGCGCTGCGGCTGGCAGAGATAAATCAGGTTCGGATGCAATAGTTAACGATCGCTGAAATAATGGCTTATATTTACACTCTAGTGCTTATTCAGGTAACAGTATTGGACGTCGTGTACTATTATAAGCCTGAATCCTTTATTTTCCTTTCCTTTCTCCTTTTCCGAGGATTAAGCTAGAACGCTACTCATATCTTTTTCACAGAAGCCTACCCGCATTTCAATGTCGGTATTTCTGCGTTCTACTGAGCCAGATAACCTAGACTGTAATGAACAAAGCCACAATATCTTGCATTCCTTTTACAGCGTGATATCATAAAAGCCAAGTGATTCGGTACGTGCTAACAATTTATGATGAAATTAAACGTTGAAGACTCACGTTATGTGAAGCCACAGAGACTAGGTGATACTTTGTATTATTTGGTTAAAAATGAGGAGAATGACAAACTTACATCAACGTTATAAAGTTATTCAGATAGCCATCGGTGATCGGCAAGGCCAAGAAGGCGGAAAAGGGAGGCACCTGCACCACCGGTACATAATAATAAAAATAATATGGAAATTTAAGTTGCGAGGAAAACGAAATAAAAAGTTTTTAAAGTTTTTTACACCTTCTATACTTTACTTTTATGCCTAAAACATATTAAAGGTTTAAACATATTTTTTTACTAAATCTAATTGACATTTAAACAGTAAGAGTCAAATAAATTAGCAAAGCATTAGTTAAAGTATTCAAGGACCTTTATAAATTACCGCGAGTTAAGAGTTCTGATTAATAATTAATTAGATTTATCTTTATGATAATTAGGTAACTAAGTTTAAACTTTATTTAAAAGTTTCGAGAATAAGGTGGCCTAGTTTCTATTAATATTAACGAAAAAAGGGGAGAGATTTGGCCTACAACATTTTGTGGAGTAATTTATACATGACATACCAATTTTTAATTGCTACATAGAAAAAATAATAGAAAATGAGATGAAAATTACTGCAGTAATTACTGCAATTGCAATGCAAGCACTGCAAAAAATCGCAACTGAGCGTGGTATGACACAGGTGCATTATTTAAAGTTTCACTTTTCCTGAAACATAGCTCTCCACACAACATGCAAAGGACGCATTAGGCTTCACAAACAAGTAGGTATTCTAAAGGCATAGGGAAAAAGAACATAAAACTTTCCTTTTTATCCGTAATTATAAGGTTTATATCAAACGAGGAAATCATTAGTATTCCAAATTATAAAATCGGCAAAAAATAAATCCATTTGGAAGTGGGAAAGCGACCCGTTTTAATATTTAACTCGCCTTATCTAGTTTTCGCTGCGTTGCAATTTTCAGTTGGCTGACATCTCAGCGTTATTAACTTTTTAGGTATCCGTTTAAATTGCGACTAGTTTTAAAATGTTAACTTTTTAAACCTCGCAATCTACTTAGTCGGACAACAGAAAACATTTTTTTTTATATCTGGAAAGAGGATTACAAAAATCCTCGACTTTGGCGAAAGTCTCATGCATATAATTTCAAGTTTAATATTTAAAATGTTATTTGTGTGTTTGTGGAGTAAAAGGAATTAACCACAAGGTAGCGGTATATGCACGGAATTAATGACGTCATAAATATGAACAAAGAGTGTAATTATGTAACTATTCACACAACCTTTTGTACGTTAATGGCAAAACTTGGGCGCGGATTACGATTGCCCGAATAATACATTGTGGAGGCTGGAGATAGTATATTCATTTGTCTATTTGTGACTATAATAATGTACTATAAGACATTGTAAGGTTGCCATTATTTCCGCCTTAATAATAAAAAGGTGTTTTGAATAGATAGCTATGTTTGCTATAGAATTAGGAATATGAAATCATGATACATTTTTTTTTTGTCTTTAGGTTTATGCAACTTGAGTGCTCTAAGAGCTCTTAGTACAGGCACTGATCAACAATACTAAATCATGGTTCATTAGTAAAAAGCATTAACAGTAAATTACATGCAATGAAATCTCTCTCTTTTTATGACAGCCAAATAGTATTTGAGAGCAGTGTATTTAAGAACAAAAGTGCTGGCTGTAAACATAGCAACAAAAGTAACGCTAGGTCCACTACTAAAAGCAGGTCGTAAACACGAAGGTTCTAATCTCTGACTTCGGACCTCTGAGGGTCCTCGTCCAGCATTTACATCTGTTTTACTACACTACATTACAATAAAGTCTGTTTACGTAAAGAGGTGGGAACAAAAGAACTACTGACTAATTATACGTGTTAAAAAAAAAGTTAATATCGGGGATCAGAAGTCAGAACTATAGCAAACATTAAAAGCGATTTTAAAACAAAAGTAGTAAAGCTGATTTTCGCAAATCATTTGATGTAATAAAGTGGCGAGTAAACTATCTAGGTATCAGCAACTTATGCACTTCAAATTTTGAAAGTTGACTACCAATAGATGGCGTTGTAACAAATCGTTTAGTGTGCTCTTTCTATTCCTGTCTCCGTGTGAGGCAGCATTTTTCCATTCGCCGATGTCACAGGGTTTTCCTATTTATATGCAAATGTGGTGACCCTTTGTTACCAGAGGCCTTGCGAAGTAAATTTGATGGTACATTACTTTTATTGGTGCTGTTTGCGAAATTTCGATGTTGTTTTTTCTTTATTCGAAATCGTTTTGGATAGGAATATTGTGTTTGGATATTTACATAAATGATTGTGAGATTGAGTGGATGTAGATTTATTGCAATTGATAGTACTGCCATGATCATTTTAAATTTTTCGGCAATAACTTAAAAAAAAGCGCCATTTACTTATCGTGATTGGTATTTTCATGGTGAGTAAATAACCGACGTATATAATCCATGTACATTTATCCTGGTCTTTTTAATGGCAGCAGAAATATAGCTTTAATTAATAACATTTCCCACAAAACTGGGTATGGCACTAAAAAATGTCAAAAGGCAAATCGACATTGCAATCATATATTGGTGGCACAATTGAAGTCATCACAGTTATAACAAGAGACATTGATCAACCGAAATCCTCGCAAACGAATCCGATAATCCCTAAATCCATTTCAGAAATCAAATTAAGGTCACCGTAGCCAAAAAAATAGAATAACACAAACATTCACACGCCGACCGACCCAGTTTCAGCGCTCGCCAAAATGTTGGGAAATATATGAAAATGTATGGAAACAGTGAAACCAGGCGGTGTCAGGGTTTTTGTATAAATTCCACCACAAAAGAGTTGGAAAACATCCGCTTTCGCGTTTGATTAATTCCCTTTTTTGTTGAATCGGATTTTATGTTTTAGGACCAGCTTGTCACTATAATTGACTTATTATAAAAGCAGAGGGAACTAACTTTGATTGCTTCGCTTCTTCCCAGCTTTAAATTGATTTCACTTAATGAAACCCAGTTTTTATTTACTAATGAACAATGGTGCCTCAAATTATCTACCTATATCAAGTTTAGCCTTAGAAATTAGTCCCAAAACAACACAGATGAGTCATATCAGTTTTTTATATCAGTTGCTTTGAGGTAAGATAAATATTTAGAAAAAGCAACAGGTGAAATTATAGTTTCAAGATGTTGGACTTAATTAGCTGGTCTTAATTTAACTTAACTTAAGGACTAATCCGTGTCTTGAATTTCTTTAAAGAATTTCCAGCTTATATTTTTTGAGTGGGCCGCCAACACCTTTGTTCTATTAACACTGAAAACCTAAAAAACCAATGTAAGTTGTGTATTCCTTAACGGTATGGTATATTTTTGGGAAGGTAGCAAAGACATATTTTGACAACATTTGTAAAATTAAGGCAAAAAATACCTTTCATAATATTTTGATTGCCGTAACTGACAACAAAGGGAAAGCAGGATCCATTTGAGTTACATCATTGTCTACGACCACCACTCACACTTATTTGACTTTTATCCCACCCGTGGGAGGCTCGCATAATTTAGCGTATGCGACGTGACAGAAATGTGTTACCAGTACATACATACATACGAGTGTACGTACATATTATCATATATCCACATTCCTCTGGGGAGCAAGCAGAAATTACACATCTCGTTTCCCTGGTATTATCAATCCGGAAAAAATAGGTTTATTGCTGTCATTTTTCAAATTAACTTATATGGGTTTTTGAGTCATTATATATTATATTCAAAAAATACGTACCGACAAAGTAATACAATTTCTATATAAGCTACATGTCAAAATTAATTTATAAAAAGCAACTTTTTGTTTTAATTTAACAGTTTCTGCTACCATTCAAGTCACCCTCTTGCAACTCAAGGCACGTGTCACGTTTTTCCTTTAATTAATGGTAGTATAATAATGAACTACATAAAAAGGCGCGGAAAGCATCAGATTCAGCAATTAACGCTCGCCATTAAACCGATCGTTAACTGAAGAATTTAATACTCCGCTCTCTGTACGTGGACGGCAGAGGTGGCTCCTAGAGGTACACTTCCGTTCGCATTTTATCACTACTTTGTTTCAGCAGTTATCTAACAAAAACAGCTTTTACGATTTTTTTTGTTTTTTTGTGTAAACGTTGGAGGTGTATGGTATTGCAAATTTTTAATAATGAGAATATCATGCATAACCTTAAAATTATACAAAATACCTGAAACTTGCGAAAGATTTGGATGCAAAAAAATCAAACAAAAGTGCTACGAAAACGTATTCGATTTTTATACGATTAAGTTTTATTCTCAAAATGTCTAAACTCTAACTTCATAAAAGGCAAACCTCTAACAGATGGCGCCACCCACTAAACACAGCCGACGCACTGCAGCAAGGGGGTCCCGCGACTGCCCCCACACAACCTTGAACAAGCCATTAAATGGGATCTGCATTGCAAGCCCTACTGACTGCGTACTGCGTAGTGCTTAGTGCGTACCGTTATACGACGGGAAAAGGAATGACTTGAATTTTATGCTGAAATCTTTTGACTGTTAGATTTCGAGGAAATTTTGGTGCAAATACCAGACTTTTAAATAGAGGTATCTGAGGACATATAATTAGGTTATTTTAACTATGCTATACTCACTCAAAATTACTTGAATGTAATGAACTTAACAAGTTTTTTGTTTACTTTCTGCCGTTTCTATAAAATTTCCCTTCATAAATAGGCCACCACAACCATTAATCACATTATTAACGCTTATAACAATATCTGACATCACAAAACAAATTCAACACAAGACTACATCATGCTATAAAACGCAGCCTTATCTAAAATTGCATCAGTATGCGGGAAATTGAAATTTGTATCTGCCGCATCCGTCTATTTTTATTATTCGTGGCGTTACTGTTGGCGCTAGTCATAAGCGGATGACATACGCGTTGCGGAGCCTGGAATATGGATTTATGTGATAGTGGGCTCGCAATCGCTTTGAAGTTAGTCTCCCGGTTTTAATAACACTGCCAGATTAATATGATAGCTTCTATAGAGTTTTAGGCTGCAGGCAGCTTGAGATTGTACATACATACAAACATTCATATAATCACGCCTTTTTCCCTTGTACTACGTTCCTTACACACTTTTTTCGTCAATCGTACTTCATTCATTCTCTCGACATAGCCAAACCAGCTTAGCATACATTTCTCAATTTTTGTTACTTATCTATCATCTAACATACTTCATCCACCTTACCATTCATTCCTCCTCTAACATTCAAAGTAACGAAGCGGCTCTCCGTAGGCCGCTTTTCGCCTATGCGAGCAACGAGACGCGATGGGTGGCGGACCACATCGGCGCCATTTTATGATTATCCATTGTGTTGCGGTATTGAAATTTTTTAAGTAACAAAATAGCAGCACTATAGTTGAGTGTGGCAGAATACATAGCATACCTTATGATAAGCACACAAGTACATTACCGATGTATTTACAGTTATGACTTAAGTACTAAAAATTAATGGTCATCGTCATGTTGAACCGTTTACCCCACTCATGCTCTTTACTGGCAAATAATTCTCTCATAAATGGTACCTACAGGTCATCATAAACTTGGCACGTCGTCCGCATTGGCACCGGAGTGGTACCAATGGTACCAGTCCGAGCAAAAAGTGTCGAACGTCTCTTAACGACATTTTAACGAGCTCGATGCTATTTTAAGTGATTCTTTACGGCACATAGTAATGGCTTCGATGTGACATAAATTGTACTTCTTCTTAGTCTTTTAAAGGAGAGAGAATGATAGATAACCTGATTTATTACGTATTTTATGGAAATTATTGCGTTTTTGCTATGGTTTTTGGTACACATCAAAATTCAGAAACACAACATTGCATTATTCAGATTTTGGTGTAAAGAGACACTTAGATACTAAAAGTATGTTTCATTTAAATAAATAGAACAAGTCACATAAATACAAATTAGTATTTAAAATAAGTTAAGAAGTGAAAACACTAATTACCTTACATGTTTCATATAAAACTCAAAAATCTACAAAAACAAGATAAGTGCGCAAAAAGTAAAGCACAAAGTCACGGGACTTTATCTCTGTACAAAGAAAACTACGTAACGACGCGTATAACTTCTACGCTCTAGTAAAAGTTCTCGCTTTAGTTAAACTTTTAAGTTGAGTACTATGAACTGTAAGTTGTAATAGTTATGTAAACCAGGGCATATTCTCATGTTAAGTGTTTCGTCAAAACATTTTGTTATGCGAACGTTAAACGTACATTTGGTGCTTAAACTGTTAACAGTATCAAAAGATAGAGAGAGAGAAATAATTAGTACTTACGATAACGTTAGTAAAAACAATAATTACAGAAGAACATTACCTTCTCCAAATCCTTTCGCATATTCACGCCCGTTGCCATGGTAACCAAGCGGCGTCTCTGGATATACTAGCGCCAAAGCGGAAACTTGGGTTAACTACGAACATCTTTGTCTTGCATCTTAGTTCAAAGGGAACACAGCAGATGGCGTTGTCTTAAGTATTCAAACTTGTGGTAAAATGAATATAATTAAAAAAGTTGAATATTTACGTTTACATCAGAAGTTAAATACTTAAATAAGTAAAACGAGATTTATTCACTATTTCATTTTATTCAATTAAGTAATGCTGAAATTAAATTTAAATCCGGATAATCCCGCTAACACCCCCCGGTGAATAAGGTTTTATAATTAGTTAATTATTTCATTCAAGCACAACCACCACAATAAATTAATATTATTAAAAAATATACTTTGAATTAAATATTTTTTGAACAGTCATGACTATGCGTCGTAGTAATATAATTTATATAGAAATCAACTCATATTCCTACATAGAGCATGATTCTTACTTTCTCTTACACTCTCTTTATTTGTGCTTGGCTCAATAAACTGGCCTGAAAACCAAGCATGGAAAAATTAATTGAAAAAAATCAACAGTATTTAAAATAGTTTTATTGCGGCCTAAATGGTCTAAGTATTGGATGACAAAAATTTTGGCTAAATATTTTTAGTCTTCCAAATTCTCATTAAGACAAGATCTCGGTGTATTTGTGGTCATTTCAGTACTAAATACCTAGGTATCCTAGAACCATTTCTAATTAAACCGTGCCAATACAAGGCGGAGCGTCTTTAATTGAATTGTACGTTTAATTGAATTAAATTGAATGCTTGCGACCTGTATTGTACAGGTCCCGTCTAAGCTCTAGACTGCACTTGCAGAAACGGAGTGATTTATTCAATTAATAGAAACAGGAAATGGTAGTCACTTACTTTTTGTTATTATGTAACAATACGGTATATTAATAGATCAGAATTAACATTTTCCCTGGGGCCCAAGTCTGCTATTTACACTCGGTTCAATGTCTTCATAGTGGCGTGCCAGCAGAGCCATTTTCGGAAAATTGGTATTCTACTAAACGTCAAAACGTCAAAATTGCGCATTACAATTTGTACCAAATGTATGAAGGTCACAGTCGTTGAACATTGAACCGAATCGTTCCAATGCGCAATTTTGACGTTTTGACGTTTAGTAGAATACCAATTTTCCGAAAATGGCTCTGCTGGCACGCCACTATGAAGACATTGAACCGAGTGTAAATAGCAGACTTGGACCCCTGCATACGCGAACAACTAGTCTTGGAAAGATTCAAAGATGGAAATGGCATTTTATTCATTCGGATAAGCCGAAATTACTAAGGTACTTTTTTGGGGTTGAAGGAGTGGCTGGACCTGGCATATTTTTGTTTTTCGAAACACCATTGTTAATTAAGAAATATATTGTTTAAGTGTTCGTGTCATATGACCTTAAGTTATACCTACATAGCTAGACTCATGACTCTGTGGAATATCTTTTCCATCAACTTTAACGGCTATTGACCTCTATTATAAATGTTCATTCTGCACATATAAAAAAACAACTAGGCAATATAGTAATAAACATAAAAAATAATGGTAACTTAAAAATTTTTATCATTATAAAATCTGAAGAAAATGTAAAAGTTTGTCAATTACAGAAGCGCAGATTTGCCAATCTTGCCGGTAGCCATTAGCAATGGGAGCGGCGATCCCAGATCATAAAGTTGGCACATTAAACTGATTTAGTACTCAACTGGGTTTCATAGAAAACTGAGCTGTATTTGATGATTACGTTAAAAGGCATAGTGACAAAGGCAAGACAAGACAAGACAAGGTAGGTAGGTAATATTGAAATAATTGTCAAAGACTTTTTTCAGTAGTTATTCTAGAAGTTCTGTTAGATTTGTGTATGGATGTAATGTAATTGACAAAATCTTTAACATAATTAATCTATCAAAATATGAAATTCAACTTAATGTAGTTTTATTTATATTTACGCTGTTATTAAGAAAATTTGTAAACGAAACAGACAGAAATTAGGTGATATTACTGACACCAATTTGGATGAAAACCCGAAACATCTCGCCAGAAGAACAATGAATTATAATACTTGAAGCATAAATAAGGCCACTCAGTAAAAGTCTGAACAAATTTAAAGTGGATTCGGAGCGGTATTAAGATTTACAGCCTCCGAGCAAACTTTCGCAACTCAATGAAGTACGACAACAGTTCTTGAAACATTTTTGTAATTTACTTATTAATGACGGAACAGTTTCAGAGGAAAACGAAGCGGGGAAGGATATCTATTTTAAAGAATATTGTTTAAATGATCTCTGAGGTTTATGAGATCGTACCTACCTAAGCAAAATTTAGGTTAAATCAAACTTCTATTTTAACGGACAACGATCATAAATATGTAGGTAAACTGTTATGGTAGTAAAATGATTATTTCTTTACACACTAAGTACTTAAAGAAATCAAGACCTTCCGTCGTTCCCTTGGCAAAATCAAAAGAACTATGTTTTTATAGTATCCCTCCAAGCACTGTCAATACTTAAAAACGTCATTTGGATGGTAATATAATTGAAACTAAAATTCTCATAAACAAAGACATACCCAATTTACAGATAAATGACCTAGATCTCATTTAATTATTCAACAATAAATCACTTTATTCAGCGCTTAAAACTGTAATCCCAGCTTTGTATTGATTGCCGTCTAATTGGCCCGATAGCGGATGAAGCGGCTTTTTATGATGCCTTATTAAATAAGAATATAAGCTTAGTTTAATTAAGTTTCAGATTTTATTATTCCTATCTTATGGTATTACTGGAATTTATATAAGCGATAAAGTTTTATACATATAGCTACTGGTAATTCCCTAGTTCGTACTCAGGAAATAATTTCGGATTCTGAAATAGTTTAGGATCCGACCAACGATCTAATCTTTATCACAAATATTCTGCATAGCATTTTCTCAAACTATGTTAGGGTCGGCTTCCAGCCTAACCAAAATGATATAGGGATATGAGGGCCAAGGTTATGTACCCTGTGGTACTCCCATAGTGCTGGTAATTAATATCGCTGTTTATTTGTTCCAGTTGAAGCAGTAGCGCAGACAAGATGGCGGCGTTCGTAGCGAAGCAGATGGTGGGCAATAAACTCAGTGCTGTCAAAGGTAAGCTACAAATACAACAGCTAGACCTATAGTGAAAACCTCGTTAAATTAAATTCGGTCCTTTTATTTTACCATGTATTTAGAAAAAGACAACTTGAAAGTTGTACATCAGGGTCAAAATTAGTACCATACATAAATGATAAGACTCCTCCACACATTAATAGATGGAACACATTTCCTGGTATTTGTTGTCAACAAAATTGGCAACGCTACACCAACAATTGGCTAATTTAAAACGTAAAGATGCGTGCATTTTATTGCGCAGTGTAAAGTACACTACTGGTTTAGAGTAAAAAACCAGCGAGTAATGCACCTAATGTACTATGTTGGACATTGCTAGAATTAAAATAATAAATAAAATCGCATTTAGATGCATCTAAATTCGAACAAGACAAATGCTTTTACCACAGAAAAGCGCTTAATCTGGGGCCCAAGTCTGCTATTTACACTCGGTTCAATGTCTTCATAGTGGCGTGCCAGCAGAGCCATTTTTGGAAAATTGGTATTCTACTAAACGTCAAAACGTCAAAATTGCGCATTGGAACGATTCGGTTCAATGTTCAACGACTGTGACCAATAGTTCATACATTTGGTACAAATTGTAATGCGCAATTTTGACGTTTTGACGTTTAGTAGAATACCAATTTTCCGAAAATGGCTCTGCTGGCACGCCACTATGAAGACATTGAACCGAGTGTAAATAGCAGACTTGGGCCCCTGAGCAACATTAACTGTAAAAAACCTACCTTATTCATTTATATATACGTTTATACATAGTTTCCCCTTTCCACAAATTTCTAGCACGTCCTAAGTTCATTCAACTTTCGCATCAACTAAAAACTTGAACATTAATTAATAAAACTTGTAGAAGTGAACCCTCACCTTAAGTGTAAACCGCCGTTAAAAATCTTTAATGAAAGTTTAAAAGGCTGTGGAGTAGACAAGTCGGTAACGAGATCGTGCCTGGCTCTGATTCAGCCAATAGAAGGCTGTATTGTGATCGCTGAACACAATGGAGCCTTTCTGCTGACAGATATAGTAAGGAATTGTCGACCTAGTTCAGTTTAGTTTTCTGTAAAGGATTTGTAGGTATAAGTGGGTGAGATGATCATTTAGGGGGTCTTATTTTTTAAGGGATATGTGTTTTAAACTTGTTCTATATAGAAATTGTTTTTCTTAATGATTGATCTAAAAGTGAGCTTATACGTATTATACGGTCCACATCAGTTACAAAATACACTTCCTCTTATGTGTCCATCACAAGATTTACGTCGTCGTAGCGTGTAAAAATATATCAGAAATATAATTATAAGTTACTACGCCTCATAGGATCATGGGACACACGTAGAAAAACAATGACTCTTATGTACAATATGTAATTAATTACCCATAAATCTATATTACACTAAGTAAATTCGTTCTATGGCACAAATTTCATTTCATTAGAATTCCTTAAAACTAATCAGCCTATTATAGTATGTACACTTATTCAGAAAAAAATTAAACATAACTGCTACATCAGTGGAAACAGATTGGTTTTGAGAACGCCTTTATTTCTAAGACGCAAGGTTGATTATTGTTCTTTTTATTACCATTGCCATACCAAATACATATATTTGAATAATAGTATAAACTTATTAGGAGATGGAAGACTGGGATTATACCGATTCATTATAATTCGTGAACCTACCTGCTTAAAGTATTACATTAATTACTTATATATTAAACTTAAACAACATAATAAAAATACCTCTCGAATCTTACAATTTACAAGTTAAAAGATTCACTGACATAAGGTAAATTACATTTTTCAATTGAAAAATAATTATTATTTCGAAGTACATTTAAAAATCAGGATATAAATCTTTGAAAACCGAATAAGTCGCAGAATGTATATTACTCTAAATGTGTAGTACCTGGTGTACAATCATAAAATACCTTCGAATTTCAAATTCACGCGGCAAAATCCATGGAATATTCCTTATTATGGAAGAGACTGATCAACACCTTCTTTCTCATTCCCCCTCGCACGTCGGGGCTATAGCCGTCCTTGTCGCACTCTTTGACGTATGCTCGCTTTATTCCCTCAGTGTTATCGGGAATGAGTATTTGTTTTCGCTTTTTCGCTTTTCTCGTTCGTTCACTGGTCTTGGTGAATGTGGCTTCGTTAGGGCTCTCGGCCATCGGTGAATGGAATAGCTTTTTGCTGATTGGTTGTCCGCTTGCTTTTCTTATTGGCGAATCTGTCTCCATCTGTGGAAGGAGTTTAGTTCGTTCAGTATTTATGTTCGGCACTATTCGGCAGTTTTTAGTGATATATGCCGGTGATTCGCTTTATTGAGAGTTTATGCGTACGGTTTTAAGTTTGTTATTGGGATTGTTTTTTTCGATGTAGACGAATGGTGTTGTTTATTGTTTGTTTAAACATTAGAAGGACTAAATCGAATTGTTTGTAGGGTTTAGACGCATATAACAAAACGATGTTGTTGTTTGTTCCGTAGCGAAAACTAAACCAAAATAAAGTGTGTAATTCACTAATCGATAGAAATGTTTAGGATTATCCTTAACATTTGTATCAAAGAGACCGCTGGCTAGTTTAAGGTACCTGACTTTCAAGACCCACAGGTAGCAGTCTTTATAGAGAAAGCCTCTTTGCTTTCAATCGTTTCACCAATACTATTTGAACAGAATTGGTATGTAAAAGGGTACAGGCTCATATCCTGATAATTATACTACGTAACTAAATAATTTAACTTATAAGTGTTAATTTAACCCGTTAATTATTCTTTTAAATTGGGGGAGTTCAAAGATATGTCTAAATATGTATGATCTGATAACAGCAATCAAACTTGACCTTGTATGTGTTGTATTTTATTGAAACTGTGTATAAAAACTTGTTTACGAATATAATATTTATAAACAGTCATTTATTCTTAGTTACTAATTAAGTATATAAAAAAAACATTTACGAGAAATATTACGCTAACAAAATTAAATAGCTTCTATCACGAACAAAACAACATCAACTTCTGACAGCGGAAGAACGTTACACATTTAAAAATCAAAACATACCTAAATAATCACTTTCAAAATGCTAACCAACAATAATTAAATAACACTTACCATATCACAATCCGACACAAACTCCACAGAACTATTTAACACATTATTAGCTATTAACACAGTTAGGTTCTCTCTCGATATCTTATTTATTGGTGTTGACATTGAGTCGGCCATTTTTATAAACAGGTTATCAACGACGTTGGGACATGCGTACGCGCCGCTCACGCCTCGCGGTGCGATTGAATTGACTGATTTAATTGCCAGCAATAAAATGTTAGAGCGGTGCTGCCAGTCGGTTTAAATAATTCATACCATTACCAGATTTTTGTGGTAGTATTTTAAATTTATTTTTGTGCATATAATACTTTGTTTTAGTATATTACCAAGTTTTGTGTATTTTTGTTACACTTAATTTATTTTAAAACGAATCCTACTCGAACCGTATTGTCTATAGGTAACTTTATAAAGTAAATAAATAAATTATGTCACGAACACAAGAAAACATCAATTTATTATTTTAATCATCATTTAATGTCTGTATCAAAAAATTACATCTAATATTGTCACTTATTTACTAAAAATAAAAAATTACACAACTTTGTGCCGTACTTATCGACTTAATCCAACCTATTCTATAACGTATCGATTTTATTTAAAATCCAAAATCACCTTTTAAATAAAAATGCATTACACAGCTGTTAAAAAATAGTTACAGCGCCATCTATCTCACCTTAATGTAAACAGTCGAAATTCAAAAGAAAATTATTACAAATAGTACCTACATACTTCATTGGGTGTTTTTGATGGTATATTATATTAGAAGTTTATATCAGTTAACATCCTTTTTTGGAGTAACTTCTGGTAAATTAGGAAGCAGATTCATAAGCTCTTTCCTTCTCGACTCGTTGATAAGAATCTTAATTTTGTTCGTACTTTTAGTTTCATTTACATTGAAGCTGTCTTTAACTGGAGATTTTATTTTGTCAGCTTGTTTGGTACCGTTAATTACGCTTTCATCTTCTTCAATGTCGAGGAAACTAAAATGTATTGGCATATTCTTCCAAGTTTCGATTTCGTCTCTGACATCCTTCTTTAAGATATATATCGAAATGTTATGAACAGAGTTCTTGGAGCCTGTTTTCTTGGCAAAGTCCTGGAATTCTCGAAGTAAGTACTTGAGGCTTTTGTTATGAGTTTTGCAATACTTTCTGATGACTTGACTGGTTTTGATGATTTCTTTGGTAGTGGCTCCCTTCTTAATCTTCATGTCGCAGTACCCTTCGAGGTTGAAGACACAATCTTCGAGGGTGGCCTGTTCGACCTCCTTGACGTTGATGTTGGTGAGTTTGGTCTGGCGGTACAGCTTGGGGAAGTGCTGCATCGTGTAGAAGGTGATGGGAGGGTACTCCGAGAGGAGGTTGAACTCGAGGCGACGGCTCGCGGCGCGCTGGGCCACTGATAATTGATCCTCCTGGAATCAAAATCAAAGATTGTAATATGGTTTCAACGAGATATTATTATGTATACTTTAGATACAATGTTCGGCTTCAAGTCGTAGTAAATAATACAGTTTCTTGATAAGACAGATGGACTGAACCATAAAAGAGTTCTCATAGATTAACAACACCATACCTCCGACTGACAACCTTAAATACTTTTTTAAACCTAGATGATCTAATCAGTATACTTAAAACTATACATGAGATTGTTTGGGCTGATATTCATTACTGAGTCGCGCAAAATCTACAAACAAATAAAAAAATGGCATATAGTGTGCACATAGTGTTATGTTACGATCTAGGTCAAAATGTTTTATTTCAATGTATTAATTATACTTTGATTGTAATATGTTTTGTGCATCAAATAAATAAAATAAAATAAATAAATATAGGTAGTCTAAAAACAGCTTTATACAAAGGGTACGTAAGGTATCTTTTCCGGTTCCGGGTGCTGCAAGACTCTGGTTACTAGAGAGAGCTCACCAGGTTCTCGAGGTAGTGGTAGTAGTTGCAGACGTGCTTGAAGTCCTGCTGCTGGCCGAGGTGCAGCCACACGATGAAGGCGCGCCGCACCGTCACCGCCGTGTAGGCTGGCGTCGGCGGCTCCAGCAGCGAGTGGCCCTTCGCCGATACCACGGAGAAGTTACTCATTGTGCTGGAATGAGAAGGGAATATATTTTATCCATAATAATCTCGCTATAACCCGAGAATGGCTATACCAATTTCGTATTGAATTACTTGTTAAAGTTCAGAGAAAGTTTAAAATGTGAATAAATATGAAAAATCTCGGAATATAACAAAAAACTGATAGCTATAAAAGTTTAGGCTTTTATTTATTTATTGAGGCAGTCTGCCAAAGCTATTAAATAAATAATAATCCAGCCTTAAAACGTCCCACTGCTGGGCATAGACCTCTTCCGATATAGAGAAGGCACAAACATTGATCGCCACGCTTGCTCTTTTTCGGATTGGTGAATCTCTAATTTCTGAAAACTCATCACTCTTGTTATGAAGATTACTTTTTACCAACCGTCAGTACAGCCACTCCATAGCTATACTTCAGTTCAGTATTAGTATGTAAAACTTAATACGGCCCATATTATATAGTTAAATTAATCATATGATAGTTTTATAACCTTGACAATTAGATCTTATGTTTAAATGTAACCAACAAGTACAATATCTTAACAAGACGAAAGCAAAATTTTAATCCTCTTTCAATACGTAGTAAATATTAAACCGTTTACTATCTCGAACAAGTAAACAATAGACATGGACTGCTACATAAACTCATTTTTCTCAGTATGTACATAATGATATTTCTTCTAAACCAATAAACAATATTGGATCCCTTGTAAAATTAGCAGCGAACCGTTCTTTGAATTACAAAGAATCAGGTAATCCTATTTACTCTGTAGCAAACCCGTATTGCAATGGAATAAAGTTCATTATTGCATGGCAACAAGTTCGCAATAACCTTTAAAAATTGTTTTATAGTTTGCAAAGTATGGAAGAACAATTGAAAGAGATTTTCAACTGTTTCTAGGGAAGATTAATTTTATGGTTATTTTGTCTGTTGTCGAAGTATTGTTTTTTGGTGCAGAAATATTAAGCTTATGGTTGCTAGGGGACATATATTCCAAACTATTTAAAGTCGCAAAGGCCACACAGAAAATATGTTTACTACTATAGGTCTTACCCCCGGTTTTACGTAAACTTTTGGGAATAACTACTAGCTTATGTCATGTGTCAATTGAAGTTCTAAGCTATTTTATTAAAATTCCTGTATCTTTTTTACGTGAAATAACAACAAACGTCACATACATATTTACATTATTAGAAGAATACCCGCTTAACAAAATTAAAATACCTAGGAAGTATGAAATGGATAAAATAATTATGCAATTATATACTAGCACGACTCGTAAGTCAGAAGTCATAAATGAGATTCAAAACTAATTATCTGATAACCAAATTAATGTAATTAGTGCGAAGAGATTAGTGCTTACCCTGACTTTTTAATTTAAAGTACCTACTTACCTAATTGGTAAGAACTTAATGGTTAATCGCAGTTAACTTATTGTTCGTATTAACGAGCATATTATCGACTTATCGATATGCCATTTGAAAAGGAGACAAAGTAAAATCGATATGATCAATTTTTAAATTGTCTTAAATATGATATGGTCACAATTATTTACATATTTCATTTTAATATAAAGTTCTTAATGAGAAAAATCCGTTACTAATGTAGGATATCTATAATATATTATTATGTACCCTCAGTAATTATAAGATTAATCTTATTGTATTCATAATCTAATTTAAAAAATATGCAATTGACGAGACTAGATTACGCTACACATAATTTTATCTTGATTCCTTTAAATAGAATATAATAAAGCCTTTTTTCACATCCACAGTAATTACTTTAGTTATTGTTGTAAGTTTTGAGAAAACTTTATTTCCAATAGTCTGTCTAATAATATACAAAAGGATTTAAAATATAGTTTTTGGTTCAGTTAGCAGTCAGTTATCTAAATACTATAATTATCAACTAATGTATTTTGATGTGACACCTTCAAACTTAAAAATATTGCTTGCAACTTAGTAAATTCTTGAAAAGATATATAGACTTACCTTGTTAATATCGGGTATCTTGAATCACTACACTTTATTTTGAAAATAAATGATTTATATAAATGTTTAATACTAAAAGTAACGTTTTAAATGTGTTGTTACGTGGCAGCTGCGCTAAGTGGCCAGCTCTGTCTAATTCATATCCGAACAGTCGGATGTTAATTTGACATGTATTTGATTGTACCCACATATTGGGAAAAAGAGAAAAAATAGTGGGTACTGTGGGTAGGTCTCATATGTTATGTACTTGTGTTTCGACCAAAACGAATGACAAATCTTTGACTCACCAAGACCAAGGATGAAATTCGTTATGTCCTACCGTGTACCTTGTTCTACTGTTTAAAATATAATCATTATTATCTTACCTACTCACGCTTGGATACGTTTTTTGAGATTGTTTATTTCTTGATGCATTAAACTGGTCAGCATTTTCTAATAGTTTAGGGTTCGAAACAAATTATGTTTGGTTCCTGGCTTCTTTTTCACTAAAATAGTTCTCTATATAGTTTTGAGGAACTGTTTTACAGACAAATACGATATCATATATATCTTGACATGCAAGAAAAGTGTTTATACATTGGGTTGTAATGAAATGAAGTAAATGAAACAAAAATAAATGGTTTTCATTTTCAATTATAATTAATTATTGATGTCGATAATTTGACGTTATTATTTCTTTAGTTAGTCGAATTAAACAATTAATAAGGCACAATTCAAAGTTAACATTAATTGGAAGACAGAATTTAAATCCAGTTATAATTATCACGAGCCTTATTTCTTAGTTTTTAAGATTATGGTAACAATGGCTCTAATGTATAATTACACAAAATGTTTTCAGGAACAATAAATAGTTTTCGTTTTACTAGTAGGTACAGTAAGCCACATTTCAAAGTTAAAAAACTGATTTTAAGAGCACCTTGAGGTTGAAGCAGAGAGGTTAATTTGTAATTACTTAGTTGTTAACAATTACGCGGTTGCCTGTACTTTAAACACTAATATTAAACTTAGAGACTACTTATTATAGAACATTTGTTTTTGTATAATTTTACTTAGCAATTGTAAGATTTCGATTTTATTTCTTTTCTCGTTTCGTTTTACTTACAATTCGTAAGATTTACTTTTTATGTTTTTTTTTGTAGATTTTACTTACAACTTGTAAGGTTTTTGTATTATTTCATTATTAATATTATAACATGCTATTATGTTAAGTCATCGATTAAAAATCTTAAAACTAAATACACATCTAAAGAGAACATAAAAAGGGAATAAGAAATAGAATTTTGCAGAAAACTAAAGGATAATTGCGTATTACTGATTTGATAACAACGCCATCTAGTTACGGGTGGAGGAACTCTGAGGTTTCCGTCTTGAAGGTATCGTATTTGCCACCATGAATGAGCTGCAGTATAACTAATAATGACTTTACATTAAATCTTAATTAAATTGACTTAGATAATTTGACTTTACTTTAAATTATGATTTAAAATTCTAGGACTCTAACTTTGGTTTTAAATGATATTAATTTGTCTTACCTTCTCGATACGAGAAGCCTTGGTGACAATTTGTACAAAATAGTAAATGGTATGTATTCTTATTAGAATTTCATTATATCACGAGAAGAACCTAGTAACTAATCATTAACATACAATCATAATAAGGCACATTGAATAATTGAAAAAAAAAGAATAGAAAAAAAACACAGAAAGTTTCAAAAAGGCACAAAACATCACAAACATCCCGCCACCAAAAATCAAGGGAGTACATTTCACAATACATGGCGGGTCTTAAGGAAACTCCTGTCAATCACTACACAATACCCGTAATGTACTCCACTATCAATTTCTCACATTAACCTATCAACATGCGAACGCCGTCTTCGGAACTGCTCGATTCCTGCCAAAGTGCCTGAAGAAGGCCTCGACAGAATTGTTTCCGTCTCTGTCCCGCTCGTTGGTAAGCATATCCTCCCTCTCCTTCGTTTCCTTCAGCTTCTGTTCGCTCCATATCGAGTCTGGGAAAGGGGGCCATGAATAATTGACATGATCCAGCACTTTTCCCGGCACGGGGAAACTAACGCTTGAATTTGATTGGGTTACATCCGGGAGAGAGGCTTTTATCCAAATGTTGAGCGATGTTATGGAGATTGGGGAATCTTTTTCGGCGGTTGTGTTTGCGTGTTCGTTGCGGGTTGGGTTCCCGGGCCAGATGGGGGTTGGCAGGGATTGCGGTGGTGGAGCGGCGTTGTAGTATGCTCCCATGGAGTCTTCGATGATGTCGTGTTCGTTGTAGGCGCTGTCGCTGCTGACGACGGATAGCGTGGTGCTGCGGAAGGAGTCATCATCATCATCATCATCGTCGTCCTCGGGGCAGGCGCAGCGGAGGCGGTTGCACACGAAGCACTCCTCGATCCTGTACTCCTCCAGGAGCTTGATCAGGTCGCGCCGGATGTTCTGCAGGTTCAGCTCCTGTTGACGCCACATGAGGATTATAACAATGAACTTTAACTATGAGACATTAATATTTTAGATCTTGACGCAATACTTAATAAAATAATAAAACTATCCGTGCTTTAGTTTTGCTGTTGTAACGACTGTTTAAATATAAAGAAACGTATATTGTAATTTGAAAATGGGAGGCTGTGAGCTTTAAAAAAAACATTTTTAACGGTAAAATATTACCTATGTTATAATATTTTTTTTAAGTGATGAGACCTAAATAGGTATTTAAGACCACACCACGGCGTATAGACGTGATATTGGTTATGTAATTAACATAATGGGTTACATATTAATTGATTCCAATAAACTAATTACCACTACCCAGTAGTTGTTAACTATGGCCATTATGACTTAAATGAAAAACACAACAAAAGTACAGCATAAATAAAAAACATTCTGTGAAAACTTAGCTCTAGATAACTAAGTTAAATGTTAAAACCTTGTAATGATAAAAATAGTAGCTATGTAGAGGATCCCTTTTTAAATTTATTATTTGCAGAGAGATCTTTATTAAGATTTAAAAATTATTTCTAGTTCTTTGGCTAATTTAATATAAAAAACTTAAATAAGGTTGCGTAAATAATATTATTTTTAAGGTTATTGTATTGTAAGTAAAATAATAATATAAATAATAAAAAAAATATTAATAAACTTACCAGCTGGAACACCACGTCTTCGTAATAATAAAGTTGAGATTTCGTCATTTTCACTAATAACACAGAACACTAAATATTTAGATTATACACTGCATATCTTTACACTCAGAAATCAAACAAAAAATATTACACAAAAAATAAAAATAAGTGAAATTTGAAATAAAATAAACTCGTTATTTTCGTAATTTTGTCCCTCAGTCCCCTTTTGTAAATGTCGGGTAACTGAGGAAGATTATCATTTTGGCAAAGCTTTTATGCGCCTGCGACCGTAATTACCCCCACCCCCACTCGTGCGCCTTCGGCAAAGTTCGGGGATTTCCGCCACCCTTACGAAAATAACACGGTACTAAAATTGATATGTTATTGTACTCGTTTTATTGTTAATGAGGATCATTAGATTCTAGGATATTTTTTAAGTGATTAACTAATTAGTGATTAGGGGTTCTTGTTATTCTAAGCCGTGAGAAAACAAGTTAATTTGTAAATATTTTTAATAACGGGTGTAGGTGTGAAATGAACAAAACAAGATTTGATTCGAAACAATGTCATAATGACTAGAAAAATATGTGACAATCTACGAGTTATTTTAAAATCATTTATTTTAGGTGAAATTACATTTGATGGAAACTGGCAAAAATACTTAACATAATAAAATAATAAATAGGCAGGGTCACCTAAGATGATGTATATGATCAGCATGCTTAGTGAAAGTTCCAGTATCATCATCAATACAGTCAATTACATTCATTGTTATGGTGGCAAGAGGATACCAAGTAACACATATTCTAAAATCATACATTATTGATCTGTCACATAAAAAACTTCCCGTAGTTGTTCTTGATAAAACATATATACGAATACTTTTTAAGTTACCTTCATAATTTGTTCTCAAGATGTGTACCCATCATCCGTTGTTTTTATCTATTAAGTATGTAATAATCAATGAAACAGAAATAAAGAAGCAAACTCCCTTTTAGAACACAAAAGGTGGTGAACTTCCTGATAAGTTTTATTAAAAGTTGTGCATACCACGCATACCACGCATACCACGCATACCACGCATACATGCTACATGCATATGCATACATACATGCTTTAATAACAAAACCGACGGACACATCAAATATCCAAGAAGTGTGGGATTATCAAACTTTTTCTATATTCATAACCCTATTCAGCAGATTTTTATGCTCCAATTCAATACATTCCCCGAAACTATAATCACCTAAATATTGTTAAAATTAAAACAGTATGCTTAATCCCTAAAATATTTACTAAAACTCACACAAAAGTCCTGTTTTGTGAGAATTTTATAAAACAATGGAGGGATTAGTTACATTTTTAAACAAAAGTCGTCGTAGATAGCGGAAGGCTTTAAAGTCGCCGACTTAAAAAGTTTCGCGAACACATGTTTTGTTCTTATGTTGACTATTGTTATTTCTTTTAGTCGGAAGTGTTAGAGAAAGTTAATAACTGTATTTTTATGGTGGTTTAAGCAGCTCTGCTTTCAAGTTGAAGTAATACGTCATAATTTTAAAAAATGTTGTTGCTCCCTAACCTTTGGATTATAATTTATCTATGTACTTGTACAAATAACACTTGAACATTACCTACCAATATTTTTAACCTGTACGACAGATTTTTGAAGTAGGTAGTAATTTAAGTTATTGAATAACTACGATAATAATACCAAGTTTTATGACCATTGATCTCTGTGTGTGAATAAGACTTAACCCAGCAATGGAACATTAACAGACCGCTATTATTTCTAACCACCGATCTTCAGCGACTGGAATCCTTCACACATGGCTCGCATTCCTGAAGAATTCTTGCCCCTTTCTCCGCTTTCCCCCTTTCGACCCTTCTGCCAAGAAAATTGCTGCGAATACCGCTTATACTTCCTAGTTATTGTTCAAAATTCTATAGGTTCTTGAATCAATATTTTAACCTTAAACTATCTTTACAGATACATATACAACCCAATGCAATAGCTAGGCAATATGCGTCTTTAAAATATAAAGTGACAATGTATTTTGTGCTTTAACACAATAAACAATAGGTAAGCTAGGTTAGTGAATATATGCCTAGTTATTACCAATTAATTAAAGAAGAGTGGAGGTTTTTCTAGATGTCGAAATTTAAACTTTAATATAATTAAATGATTACTTTCCAAAATTTCAGTATTAACTTAGTTTTGTTTAATGCACGCTATGTACACATAATAAGAATCATATATTGTTCCAATAATCTAATGTTTTCAATTGATTTTATTTCTTAAAGTTCAATGAAAGGTATGTAGTGGTTGCGTCTGCAGACTGCCTAAGTCGTAGCCGTCTGCAGCTAAAAGTAGCGCGTCTGCAAGCGGCCTAAGTTCAATTGATACTAGCCTAGTGCTGGACCTAGTGCATATCGATAATTTATTTTATTGAAGTGGAACATGCTTGTTTGTTTATCTTACATAAAATATTAATTAAATATACTGATGTTTAGTGATGACCAGTATTTCTTCGTTCAATGTATCATATGAAACCTTTATAAAAAGGCCATTCTTTACACATTAAAAAAAAGGGTTATTTTACAATTTTGATTTTAAGGAACAAGATTAAGAGTGTTATAACTTTAATAATTTCTAACAACATTTTTTCTTTCTTTTCAGGTAAGAGTTGAAAAAATAAGTCTTTTGCATTTCTTGGATATTAAATACCAAATATGTGCTACATAAATAAGGTAAGTATTATGAACAGAAAATATATCAACTTCACTGCCGTTTACCAAAAAAATTATTTCAACTGCATTCGTGAGTTCAAATTATAACTTAAATTTACAAATTTTAAACTTAGAAGGCTTTAGTGAAAGGAGTAAATAACAACACAATAAATAAATAACTTTGTTCAAATCTTTAATAAATGTACTAAATCGAATAGCAGCGTGTAATACCGATTCTAAGTTCTATAAAACAATAAGCAAGTGGAGCCCGACAAGCATCTCCACAAAACCCATTAACCCACAATATTTCCATTTAAGTGAAAAGCACATCGGTCGATATCTCATAAAGCCGGCATTGTCTTCCGATGCGATCCGCGAAGAATGCCATCTTAATATGCGAGGGGCAAATATCGACGCGCCGTGCCACTTCACTATGCCCGGAATGTCAGGCGGCTAGGGACGTGACTGGATTATCGATACCAATAACGGAATATTTTACAAATTCGAGATAAAGGTGTTGGTTTTTTTTTCGTTTGTTAATGAGGTTGAAAGTTTTAATGATGTGTCTATGTTTAGATTTGAAGTGAAACCTGTCTTAAAATAGAAAAATAAAATCGTTTTATAAACTTTGATACACCTGTTTTATTCGATTTTATCTGAAACTTGAATCTTCTGTAATTATTTCTCAAAATCTCAATCTATTATATTATTATGAACTTTCAACTTGTTTGGCATCATTGATGATTTATACAAATTTACAAACCTATCTCCTTATAAAATAAAACATCTGTATTTCCCACTTTTATACTCAATTATGGCGTAACAAGCCATTTCTACGTATTTAACTTCATAAGTGAACATGGTATTTTTATTGCATTTCACTTATTAACTATTTATATTATAATCAGTACACGCGAGTATTAAAACGCGTTGATTAGGGCTAGTTCACACTACGCGACCGCGCGGCCACCGCGTGTCAATTTACATTCGTAGGCCTAATGTTAACCCCCTCATTAGCTGCAAACGACATTTCAGTGGAGTAGTACTGTAGAGCAGGTATGCAACTACAAGTTTAACACGCACATTGTACACATATTTTTTTAACAAATCTAAAATTTATTATAATAATAAGAGATGGATAATAATTAAAAAATTGCGCCCAATTATAAATTAGTTATAAATTGGTAGAAAAATTGACTTTTACTGTCAATGTCCTCCGGATTAGTTCGAGACGGTCATGTACATACGAAGTATGTAACATAATTATTGGTAAATAATTAAAATGCTTTGTACTAGCACTAAGTAGCCGAGATCACTAAGAGTGTATAAGTAACTTTAATGATTTGGTTTGTGGTAAAGCATGAACAAAACATATTAGGTACGTCATCTTTATAAAAAAATATAGTAAACCTTTTAAACTAAATTGAATACAATGAACTTAAAAACATAGCAAGTTTTTTATAAATATAATTTATTTTAACATAGATTATAAAGCAACTACTAAAATAAATATGTTTACAATAACTATAATTTACAGTTACTATTCTCTAACTTTAAAAAACAGTACACTAGTTTAAAAATAGTTTATCACACAAGAGCCTAATTTCTCCCGAATCTTTTCCTCCTAGACTCCAACCCTTTTCTTCCGATATTCTTACTGCGTCACCCATCGCCCGGCCCTCACATACCGCGCATTCTCTCAATCGCGGTATGACATGACGCTTCCTGATGGAACACCTTTTTATTTCTAATATGATTAATGGAGTTAACCATAGTAGGGTAATCTGTGCAGTTTCGTACTTGCGATAAATATTTAAATTCATCATCATTTTCAATTACAATAAAATACAAGTCTATGAACAAACAAACAATATTAATCCATGTAAATATAAAATGTTGCGGTATTTGATACATTTGCTTACGATAGGACAAATTAATGCTGTATACAAATTTACAAAAAAAAAAGATTAATTGATTTAACATAGCAGTCATAAAGTAAATATTGTTTTAATGATTTCTCTTACTGGACTAAACTTTAAATACAATCCTAAAAAGATCAAATCATAACTAAGAAAAATAGCTCCTTCCTTGCATATATTAAAATAAAACAAAAGTATTAAAAATAAAAAGGACCCTTTCTCAACATAAACGATATTCCATTCCAATACTGCAATATTGCGAAATATTTAGCATCGATAACTGGGGATCGACGTCAGCGCATCACTGGCACGTAACGAGGGGGCGTGGCCAGACGTGTCGTTGTCATGGCAACCGCCGCGACTCGCCGGCGTGCCTGAAACATACGGGGAAAGGAATTTTAAGCGGGCGCGAGCTGTTTCTTAACTGAAAATATTTATGTAGTGTTATGAATTATGGGAAATATTTGTAGATTTTTAGAGAGTTTTGTTTGGTTGAGGTAGAGGCCTGTGCCCATCAGTGGGACGTTTATAGGCTGGATTATTGTTATTATTATTATTATTTGTTTGGTTACTTACTAACAAACTATTATGTTAAATGGAACTTTTGCAAAACGTGAAGGGTTTGTAATTGTCCTATTTCAAAAAATTGTTTAGTGTGTATTTAACACACTAAACAAGTTGTAATAACTACACTCGGAAGTCGGAATCCAATTTGGAGTCCAACTTTAGCTTTATTATCCTTCAGCATTAGACATCTTTCTTAAAATTTTCAAAATAGACATTGTAATATGTATGCAGTGAATTAAATCAGCCTTTTTTCTAAAGTCTATCATCTATCTAGTCAGCATATCTATATGCGATAAAATACGATGGGAATACCATATGAGTGTGTGTAGTAGGTAAACTGCTGTCACGGCCCCGTCCCGGCCGCGTGCCCGTACATTCCATGATGGAGTCGTCCCGTACGGTCCTGTATATTTGATCCCTATCCCCAACGCTTCACTAAGGTATTTTATTTTCTCACTGACGCATTGGTATGTTCAACTATCACTTCATATTTTTCGATACTTATTTTATAAGGTGTAATTCGCAGAAAAATAAAATTTGTTTTTTTTTCTTGGTAATGATGACTAGGGATGTGTAATTTTGTTGAAATACACGATAAGATGATGAAAATTTAAACAATTGCAGTTTTATGGCAGTCTTAATCGTTATAACGACTATACGATTTGTTTGATTTATTAGTATTATTATGTAATTAGAAATGATTTTATAAACTTAACTGCGACATTGCAAAGTTGATATTAATTTTGTGTTCTGAAAAAAATCAACCATAGTTTTTTCCATAACATAAGCCCATAATTCTAACAGCGCCAAGTTCCCGAAGTAAATTCCAATTGAAATTTAATACATAAAAACATGTCAGCTTTCACAAAGATATATTCCTTCCAGATCCTTGCCGATATAAAAATTTATACGTGGACAATCCTCAGGTCATAAAGTGGGCTTATTTCGGATACAGCCGGGTATACCCCGGTACAGGCGTCTATAACCGGGTAGGACCGGGTATAGGCGGGTATAACTCACGGTTTGTGCGGATAAGGTCGGATACTAAGCGGATATCGCTCGGATACGCGGATATCGCTGCTCTGAATAGTCAGCCGAGATTTGTAAGGCAATTGTTCCTTCAAATAGTTTTCGTTTTTTATTTACAGTACAGTTACGAGGGAATTTCTGTAGCATTAAAGAAAGTGTTTTTTTTTGTCGGGTGAATCTTTGTGAAGTTTTGTAGCAAAATGCTTTTATGAGGAAAAGTTAAAATCATTTTTATCTGCAAAAAAAAATTACTAACTACTTGTTCCATAAGTTGAAAACAAACTAGCAATGTTCTATTAATTTTATCCGAGTCCCATAAAAATAACATTAAATCATCCAGGTTCTCCGTAACAAAAGCCTATATTATTATATTCTTATACGATTGGTAAAGGATAACAATTTTAGATCATCATTCAAGATCTTTGCATCTCATGCACAAATAAGTTATATAACAAAACAACTGCCAATCTCACTACAATGATATTGTCAAATTATGTTAGGGTTGGCTTTCAGTCTCTCTGAATGCTTTATATGCTTTTTTATATGTGATCGACTCCTCCGACCTCTGTATGCACATGTACTTATTTCAATGTGTTACCACTTGACGACCTCCTTGTGTACTATGAGGTCCCGGATTTCATCCTCGAGACCTGTAGGGTCGGTTCGGTCAATGTAAAAATTTAGAATTCTTCATTGGCTCTGGAATGGTACCTTCGTTGTCTCTGAATTCCATAACACAAGTTACTTACTCTAGCTACTTACTTTGGTTGCAGGGCAAAGTATGTGATATTGTTAATAAAAGGATAATACAGTATCTCGGTGTCTTAACTACTTATCCAAGTTTGAAGTACGAAAGAGGTTAACACACAAGTGAAGGCAGGTGGTTGACAACGACAGGCCATCCATTGTGCACGAGCCGTTAAATAAAACTATTTGCGGCTAAAATTCGTGTTAACGGCGCGGCCATAAAATAAATCTTGCCACTCAACTGACTCCAGTATACTGTATTAGTTTAATAAGTTCAATTACCCACATTTAAAAGATGTATGGATGCCTTATTAATGTCAATAAATTAAGAATAATATAGTACCAGAATTAGCTTTTCTGTTTATATTTTGTCACGTAACAATTAAACTATCTAACAAAGTACAAAACTTTACGTCTCTCTCACATACCTTAAAGTTGAAAAAGATGGAAGCCTTTGTTATTTTTATAATGTGTTATTGAAAATGTTAATGAAATGAGATCTACAATAATTAAAAGAAAACCTCAAGTAGTGCAATTTTGAATTCCATTTAGTTTAAAACGAGTTTTCTGATACATGTCACATTTTAACTACTCCTTACAAGCACATATTACTACGTACTACCAAAAAAAAACGTAAACTTACATGGTAGACGTATTGTGAACCCTGAAACAATTACTGGCGGCAGTGAAGCGCGCAGGGCTGTCGCCGCCGATAGCCGCGCTCCGCCGCGCGCGGTGACACCCCTGACAATATTTATGTGCTGTGTGCGGACACAAGATTTTGTGAGTACTTAAATAACTAAGATGCGGTGGTGAGGAATTGATTATTTTTGTATTGAACTGAAAAAAGGAAATCGAAAAACATTTTTATTTGGTAAAATTATAAGTACTTTATGAAATTGATTAAAAAATATTTCTTTAGAACAAAAGCAAAATTGAAATTAGCCTTTACAAATGTTATTGTAACCATGAAAAGACTCATCAATAAAAATACTATAAGTCTCTAAAAAAAACATGTATAACACACTATTAAACAGAATACTTGAAGGACAAATAAAATGAACTCGGCACATGTAAAATATTTATATTTAAAGAGGTTGCATTGCAATCTAAATAAATTTAAAATGTAAGGTCCACACGTTTCCACACTGCTAAAAGAAAACCCATTTACAATATTTGCCTAAATTTTTAAAGTACTTGAATTACCAACAATTTTCCTTCTTAATACCCAAAAACAATACCAAAATTATCATTCAAAATCTCAAAAATCCACTCCACCACATAGTTGGGGTCGGCCTATAATTTGGCGCGTTCCGGCGCAAGATGGCGGGTCCAAGATGGCGCGGGTAATTTCCGCTCACTTTGACTCCAGCGAGTGCGTTTGACGGCTCGAGAGCCTGCCGCTTATAATTGGACCTCTTTCTGAGCGTATTCCATTTTTGTAAGTGCCGCCTTATTAGGGGCATTATTTGTTAATTAATGGTGCATGGTTATGGTGGTTTTTAGGGTGTTTAGAAGTTGTTTTACACGGATAAATGATTTTCAAGACTTTAAAAAATAAAAATGTATTTATTTATTTTATTCTTGATGCACAAAATAGGCGGTATCAAAATGCTGTCATTGCAAGTAAACCTTTTTTCGGAAATTTGTGTCAGACTAAATATTTTTCATTATGATAATTACGTTAAAATATGAAAGATATAACAAACAAAAAAAAGACCTTTCAAATTAAATTCAGAGCCGACCCAAAAACTGTATCAAAAAGTAGTAAATAATTATAACAAAATATTGTGACAAATTAATTGTACCAAATGCAATGAGTTACCGACACTTGTATACTAGGTAACTCAATCGAGTCGACCGGGCGAGTCAAGTTTAGCATTATATAAAAGGGGCCATCTTCGCAGTAATCCTATTAGATGGCCTTTGATTCCGCAAATCACAGTTCTTAAGGCGAGCACGGTTCTGCTAATTTTATTATTTCGCTCCCCGTTCTATTGTGCTGCGTTTAGTATTCACTGGACTGACAGTGGATTGTTTGTTTAAAATTTTATTTAAACGAAATGTAAGATGTTTTGATATAACAATAATTATAGCCCTATGAAATTTTAGGTTGTGTATCAGGTTGTTAACGTAATGTAATAAAAAAACAGTTTAAGTTAGAAAAAACATTAATTATTAAAACCCTTCTTCATACATGCATAGTGTTACAGGAATTACCTACATCATTTCTAATTTGTCTTCTAATCTAGTTTATTCACCGTCAACCTATAGTAAACTATCATTTTTATTTACCATGTGCCTACAATCATGACACAAAACTTTCCCTTTAAGTTCTTATTTAGCAACTACTTGGGTACTAGGAACCTACGTTTTTATGGGCTATAAATTGACCCAGCCGACCTTCGAAGGCTATCGACCTCCAAAGTACAGCCTATTTAGGAATTCAGCCTTTGCTGCGTCATGCTCGTCTTATTGTCTAGCGAGTTCCTATATAAGTAGACCACATTCTAATATAGACTAATCTGTTGAACTTCTTTCTAAATTTCATATGCTACTATTAATTACATTTAATGAATGTTAAAATGGAATGTACAATACTTATTAACTTTTCAGGTATATTTTTCTATCATCAAAAATGTTACAAAGGTTTCCTTTACAATAAATTTATTAAACAATTAATGTCATAAGAAAATAAACTCGAACACAAATTAAACAGTTCCAACAAACCAAATCTTGCGAGTCTGTATAACAAACTTAACAAGCCCCATTCACTCGCACTTGCTACTTGCCTCTCCACTAACCTAATTGGAACGCAGCACAATACTGGCAGTAGCTTTATTAGGGGTAATCAAACGAAACCGAAGCGCCGCTTCTCGCGTCAATTAGATTTGCTCATAATAAACATTTTGAACTGAGAAACCTATCTTATCGCGGCTAAGGAAGACGTCACGGAAATTAGAGAAATTCATATTTCTAACAAACAATAAAGCTGGTTAAATGCTTTAGAGAATATTGTATGAATATTCTGAAGATTAGAATTTCTCCAATAAGACTAGAAAGTCAAATATTTTATTAGAAAGGGTCACTAAGTCAGTTATATTTAATTATAGTAAGAATTGAAGACAAACACACAGTTGGTAGTTGCCACAAAATTGCTTAGTTATAAATAGTTTATTATACTTAACTTTGAAACTTGTTTAAAAGCTAAAATTGACAGAAGTAAAAGTTTCAAATTTTTATAACTTTCATTCATAGGCTAAAATCTGCCTTGTAATAACCCCTCAACCTCAAATGACCAATAAAGCCATTAAACCCATCTTAATAACGTGGTCTAAGTCAGGCTTATACGAATCTCATTCATAACTCCTTCGGCGCTAAGACGATCAGTCATGCATGCGCAGTGATTAATGTGGCGGCAATTAATCAACACGCGAAAAGGGTCGTGGGTTCACTCTCGCTTATTCTGGATAAGTCACAAATACAAGGCTGTCTAATGTCTATAGAGTATGGAGAAAATATGAACTACGAATACTTGCTTTTATCAATCAACGCGAACCAACAGTAAATGTAACTGGGAAAAAATATAAAAAAGGGGAATGTGATTTAAGTACGCCTAACATGAAAAAACAAACTTAAAAAAAATCACTTGTAAAATTAATAATTGCAATCATCAGATAATGTTCGTCTCTCCCAAACGTAAATTTCATCCAATCTAATAAATAATGTCGAATTCGATGAGACTTCAAAGGCTTCTGCTGGCCCCAACGTAGCTTTGAAAAGGCTAGACAGAACAATAGCTACCAATATCAGTTCACATTTTCTTACAAGATACTACCAAGGTCTATTAACATCATTACCGACTGCAGTGACTTTAAGTAGTGTAAAACGTGCCTCAAGAAAACTCAGTGCAGTGTAAAATTAAAATAGAATAAGAATAGTAAAGTATTTCCATAGCGCGGTGTTGAGTGAGGATGTGCGATTATTTTCACAGCGATCTGAACCACCGCCGCGCCGCGGATGGCACGCGCCCTTTCACGATGCATTACGCTTAGCACTGCTGCTGTGTGGTACAAGGTGGAAGAGGTAGCGGGGGAAATAAAATGGTGCTTAGATTTTTTGGGTAGTATGTTGAGGTGGGCTTTCAATACAGTAACAAGATTATTGTGTGACAACTTTAAATGTTGTTAGGATAACTTCTGGTTCTTTCTTTGTAGCTTTACAAAACTATAATAAATAATGTTAACACAGGGATGAATTTTAGAGTAAATAGTTTATAATCATATGCCACTCGTAAATAAATTAAAATAACATTTTGATGTTGCGAAAGCAATCGACAATACCTAACAACATGAGAACATCAGGATGTTATTAATAAAAATATATATTTATAAATGTATATTTAGATATTACTGGCACATCAAAATATAAAATCTACGAACAAAATAAAGCTGCATCAATTCTCCCAAACCGTCTCTAACTTGGACCACCGCCCCAAGACATCTTGAGAGCACGGCTAGTACAGCAATAAGTTAGAATTTTCCTAATATCGCGCCGAGTAGGTATTATGGAGTAGGTAGCGATGAGAGGTCGCGGATAATGGCGGTGGAGAGATGGCGCCCTTTGTTCCTCAGCCTCTTTGTACGGATTATACGGAAATAGTTGGTACTGGCGGGTTTAAAGGAACTGTAGAAAGGATAGTTTTTTGGTTTGTGTGTCATTACCGTGAATCAAGATTTTTACTGTATATCTTGATGTATGGGTAGTATATTTTTCTAATTAAATAATGTGGGCAATGTGATGAGTATGTTAAACTTATAAGTTTTTTATTCTTCTATAAATACTTATTTAATTTAAACAAACCTTTTAAAACTAGCTTTTTTCAACTGCGTAACATTACCCTCAGTTTGACTGTTCTGAAAATCTTCAGCTTCGTTCAAAGTTCCCATATCAAAATGACGACTCTTAAAAATAAACCTTAACATAAATATTGAATGCTTAAATAACTGTTATGTATAATATCACAAGTAACTGCAGGCTTGTGAAGGAGACGTACTGACCACTTGTTGCTCGAGCAGTAACGTCCGAGTGCTCGAGTTAAATGCTCGTTTTTGCTTTAAATCCGGGGACATGATAAATCCGATGTTTATTGTGGGATAAAACTGTAGTGTGAATGTTATTTTATTTAAAATGGTATATGACTGAGGTTTGCACCGTATAAAAAAAGACAGGTAGAATAAAATAATATTTGCTTAAAAGTTTGTTGATAATAATAATTATTTATGTACACACACAAATTATAAATATGTAGATTTTATACACGAATAATAAATAGATTTTAGGGTTAGATCTTTCCAGAAAAAAAATATCTATTTGGCTCTTATCAATGAAAACTACCAATGCATGTTCCCTGAGGTATTGACAGACTAAGTTTTATTTGAAAATAAATAACCCTAAGCAACATTTGACATAAGAAAAACAAAAGAAACCCGACCTCCACAATCCACAAGGCACCGTTCTCAAACGTGTAATGTTCCCATAAATAAACATAAACTAACGCCTATCGAATTAATATACGGAACCCATTCCTATTCGCATTGAATAATTTCGGAAAACGCTCTCTCACGGCGCGCGGTCCGGCAGGCGCGAGCGGGGGCGACAGCGGGCGCGGGCGCGGGGAGCGGGGGCGCTTCCATATGTATGAGACACTTGTCTGATTGTTCGCCGAATTAATATGGATGGGTTAACCCTTGGCTGCAGAGTTGTAGTTAAATGTACTCGTTTTAGGGTTGTTGTGTAGTACTCTAGATAATTGTTGTAGTGGTTTGTAAGACAGGTAAAAGGACGTTTAAATAAAGTGTTAACACAAAATTTCAGATGTTATATTTTGTTATTTAAGATTTCATGTGATAGAAATGAATTTAGCAAATACATACAATTAATATTAACTAATCTGTATATTTTCCGGATTTTCTTAATAGGAAACTGTTAGATGTTAAATTTACATTGATGATGATTTACATTACTACTTAGCCAGGTGAATATTAACCAAAAACTTGTTATATTCTTCTTCTTTTCGAACTTGTATCAAATATTAAATTATATCTTTCTCCGATCATTATAATCATAACTGCACCCTTAATTAAACTTTACAGGAATTCCTTTCTTGAAGACAAAAACTTTATAACAATTCCCTTTAAAATCAAAGAGCAGATTATATTTAACAACCTCCTTTAACTTATATTTAACCCCATCGTACCAGCGCTGCAGTACGTCACTTCCGGTTGTAGAACATTCCTCTCAATTTCCTGCACTCGATATTATTAACTTCCTTCAGGCATTTCTTTGTTCTAATATTTTCTTATTTATTTCTTTGTACATTTAATCATAAAACACATCAATAATAATTATTTACTTATATATTTCAAAATCTCAAAGCATCGAAAGGCTTAGGAGCAGAAAGGTGAGTCCCTTGCCCAGCAGTGGGTACTAAAATAGGCGAATTAAAAATAATATAATTTCGGAACAACAGCATAGGTATACAAATAGACAGCATCATAAAAATAGACAGGACAGGAAATAAGTAATCTTATGGATAAGTAGATTCCTTATTCGGAATAATCTTTGAGAAAAAAAGACATTGAATATAAAATTGTAACACTATATATTTTAACCTAACGTTCCTGCTACATAAGTAACATACAAACAAATAACTTACCTAATAAATCAAACGCCCAAAAGTGTACAGTAACGACTCATCTACTCGTAGGTTATCAGCGGCGCACACTTATGATGTATTCTATAATTAAGGCCCGCCATTAAGACGAATGCGTCGTGATCCATCTTGCCAGCATTTTCTTAGGGCAACCCTTTATTAATCGAGATGTAAGGGTCCTATGATGAAGGACCCCATTGTTGTGGGAGGTTGGATTGATTCGCAAATTCATGTTATTGATTGTGTGGCAGAAATGTGCGGGTTTTGTTAGGTGGTAAAAATGGGTGTTGTGTGCTGACTGTTAGATTAACTTTAAAGTGATATTACTGAACGAATACCTATTTAAAAGTTACATTATACTATCTTTAGCCTATAAATTGGACATTATTACAAAACTCTATACATCAGGCACATTTGCACATTATAATAGGAATAGTGTAATTGGTATATGTACCGTTCTATTCTAAATAAATAAATAAATAATTATTAATGCATTGACACATTATAAATTAATCAATCAACAGTGCTTTCGAATATGAAATAATTGAATTATTTTGTTTCAACCTAATCATACTGTTATGATTAATTTATTTAATGTTGCACAAATAGTGCGTAGAAATTTTATTTTTTAACTGAATAATAGATTGATGAGTTTGTTCTTATATTAGATTTAATTGTGTATTAATAAAGACAATTATAATACATTAAAATTATTATATTCCGACATTACTACAGTATTACTGCTACGATAACTGCTACGGAATAAGCTACGATCGCTACGACAAAATGATTTAGCAAGTTTTTTTTTACTTTATATAATTGCTGTCGGACTATTCCCAGATAAAGTCACCGGAATGCTTCTCATTTCCTTTATCCGAGAACCAGACGGACAAGAACCCTTTTGCTTAACAAAAAACTAACCCCTACAAAATCATCCCTATTTTAAAACTATAATACCAAACTAGTCTCTAATCATTCCTAGGTCCTACGACCCCATGCTTGCCCCCTGCTAATCATGAA
Source organism: Autographa gamma (assembly GCA_905146925.1). Taxonomy (NCBI): domain Eukaryota; kingdom Metazoa; phylum Arthropoda; class Insecta; order Lepidoptera; family Noctuidae; genus Autographa; species Autographa gamma. The sequence continues at coordinate 394,959 of LR989871.1, forward strand.
TACGCGGTAATTACCCGTCACGAGTGACTGTCATGGCGGCCGCGTCATTGTGACGTCATCGCAGCTGGTCAAAAGCTCTAAGATTGATTAGGACTGCATAGATTTGTAAGTCGTTAATTAAAATGATGTAAGCGAGAATGTCTCAGCGCTTAGAGGGCTGACTGATGGCGTTGATCACGACTTACTCTTGTAAAGATGGGCTTTGGATAGTAAAATTTGCTCTTGTAACTTGTTTTTGAAGGTTCCGCACCTCAAAAAGAAAGGAGGATTATATGATCAGTAGGTTGTCTGTCTGTTTCAGTTTAGTTTTTTATATGTAATATCATAAATAATTACTCCAGTCTACAACTCCTTGAGGGAAAAAATGCAGTATCGTTGTTTATCTAAGGTATGCTTGATATTACTGAGAAATCATTTATACTCTTCAAATACTTTTGGTCATAAGCAGCAGAGTTTGAGTCCGCGCTAATCGTGAGCGCGATTTGTTCGCGACAAATATTTGTTTGACCCACATTTCTTTAAGCCGGGTTCTGCATGTGCAATTTATTACTGTGAACACACCTTAATACGGGAGATAATCCCACGACGATTTATGTTTTACTGGCATTTTTCTGGCTTCAGTTATTTTTTAATTTATTTTGTACGATTATACATTCTAAATATTTTTTACACTTACTAAGCCTTCGGTTACGGTATTCTATGGCTTAGGTTTTATTTAGATTAAAGTAATTTTATCATAAATAGCAAGGAAACACAATACAAAAGTGTATTTTACTCACTTAGGTAGATAGTGTCCTATAGTCCCATCACTAGAAGAAACCTGTATCATACATTTGCAAAAATTGTCATACATATTCAGGTCTTGTAATAAAAATAAAAACAAATACCTACAGTCAGTCGAACATAGAAAACTCCTGTTTTGGTGTACGTAAAGGAACACACATTTACCCTCCCAACAGCTACACATATTTTAATAAAACAGTAAATAAAATCAATCTACTAAAAATGTAGGTTATCCATCAACCGGCCCGGGCCGGATCACGCGACGAGCGCCGGACCGGCTCGCTCCGGCATCCGTCACGCCGTCCGCGTATGCTAATGCTACCCGACTCCATTTGTTCGGAAAATCTGCGGGTGAATAAGAAATAGAATGGTTCTGTAAATTGATTTCCGTAACCAGCAGAATTTAGAGGTGTAATATGAAAATTGTTTTTTGGGAAAAATATCAGAAGGGTAAACAAATTTTCAGGTCTATTTACCGTATCGAACCTACACACATCGTGTTCACTTATTAATTAATTTATACCACATCCATTAGGTATTAATTTTTAAATCTACTTTTCTAAATAAGACAGTTTAATAAGAACAATTTGGCGAGTAAGACTGAATGTTCTGTCAAACTATACATACATAAATCATTTTGAAAAATACAGAAAACCAGCACAAACTACACCAGAAAAATTCCATCCACATTTCAGCAGTCGTAAATATTATAAACACGATCCACCACTTATCCGCAATTGAACCGGAAATGAGCTAAAACAGCGGACATTCGATAATCGAATGCTATTATTTATTGAGCATCGGATATTGGCGGATATCGAGCTCTGTGGCCTTTGATCCGCGCGGCCCGACCAATGCGACAGACCCGACCAATGCGAGCGATCCGACCGACCCGTGGAAAGATCAAGATTGCTCGAATGCAGCTGAGAATGCAAAGAGTTTGTAAGGAGGATCGCTTTGGTGACGCTACAGGTGTTTATCTCAGGATTGCTTTATAGTTGGAAACTTGCAAATAAAAATACTGCTCATTTTGCAGTTTTATTAGCCGACTTTAGAGAGAGAATTTTATCAAGTCCATTCTATTTGTGTTAAGTTTGTTACACGATATCTCTGACTGTTTTAGATCATTTTTTTCTGTTTTTAATTTGTTGTCCATATATTATTATATCCATCCATCTTAGGATGATCCCATAAAAATGCAAAGAAGTCGGTTATTTTTACATTTATAGCAATCATTCCTTTATTAAATCTTGTAACCTTTCCACACTATTTCCTGAATAACTTATAAAGATAACACCGTTTTGAACATGCCATGCAGTGTTACCCTATTTGCCTAATATACTTCAAAAGCGATATTTCATCATTATTTTTTTGTAAATTTTAACTTTGTCCTCATCCCCAGTTAAAACTAACCGAGTTATAACATAGCCGCAGAGCTGCGAGTTGTCGCGATAGTTCCGTCGTGACAGCGCCGTCAGGAGCAGACCCTCAAAGCTTTGTGCCGCAGCCAAAGGATCGCATATCTGTGATATACTCTATTATGCTAGTTAGAGTAGCGCGCTAATTTTGGTGGTGGCTAGACTGCGCTTAATTTTTGTAATGTGCTAATTGCTGGCTTGAAACAAGTTTAAATGAAGCATGTTACCACAAAATGAAATGTGTGGAATTATGTTAAATGTGGATTTTAGAATATGCAGGTTACATTTATCATACATGGTTTAAACAACTATGGGTATATAGATATATTTTTAGTATTTAGGAATTAATACAGATAGATATCATCCAATGATTTATAAAACAGCACTGCATTTATTTTACATCTTACTCTTATTTCTACCTCTAAGTTGGTGTACGTAGTCTTAACATATGAAACGTTTACTTTTGCTGGTCAAAAATAAATTATTAAGATATTTTTATTTTTAATCTAGAATCATCCATTCACTAACTGGTTATAAAAATTAAACCTCAATCGATCATTGAATTATCCTCGTATAGAATTTCATGATTGAATTTAAAGAATGCCAGTACAAATAGCATTAGCGAGCAATTTAGTTGGTAAACAGAAGAATGGCGGGAATGATCGGCGCACGGCGATGTGTGGGCTAAGTGAGTGGCTTGTGCTAGACAAAGTGAGGGGCTGGTCTGAGTTATAGGCATAAGAGACAGTTGATTTAATCACCTATAGTTATAGTAAACTCACTTTCTTTACATATACTCGTACAAGACATTTAAAATAAAATATAAGTCTTATTCAATTTCACATGAGAACTTTTTTCTAAGAAAAAACGAACTTATTGGAAAATGTGAAGAAATGCCCAAACTTTATAAATCATACCACTTTAGGAGCTTTTAAATCTAGTTAAAACTAAAAATAAACGGTTTTCATAAATATTTGAGCAAAGGGTATATTATTATAGTGTATTATAACACTTAGTATTATATTAATCAACTTTACTAAATAAGTTTATTTCATGTTTCAAGCAATAGTAACGAATCTTCAAATTATTCTACAGTGTTAATATTACATCCGCCTATCGCTATCGCTTCCTCTTATACCTTGCTCCATACCCGAGGCTCCCTCTCTAGACAGTCTGGATTGACACACGGATTGAATGTAAGCTAATAGCCGGCGCTCACTCAGTTAGCCGCGAGCCACTCCGCGCACAATTAACTTTCATTTACTTACAAAGGGAAAATAACCGCTATTCATTTTATTAGGGGGTTTTCTTTGAAGATTTTATTTCATTATATTTTCGTTGAGGATGCAAACTTAAGGAAAATCGGAGAATACATGAATTCAAATATCTTATTCTTCTGATAATACAGTCAAAATTAAAAACTTTTGTAATGTAGTTTTTAAGTAAAGACTAATCTAAAATAAAATGTAAGTCTGGACTTCAACTTGGTTATCTATAAAATATGAATAGGCCTAAATTTAAGAGTTTAAAATGTATACCATTAACTTTCTGATCCAAGAATTTTAAAATTAAACTTAAACATACTTCAAAAAGAAAAGTATATATTCGTACATAACGTTGATCAATTGAAAACGATAACTATATTAAAAATAGTACTGTTGTAACCTAATAGTACCCAAACTAAAACTAAACTTTAACCAAGGAATCCCATTCATCAGAACCAAATACTAAATCCCTCCCCCCTAACCCCGGGCTCCGGGGCTTCGGGCGATACACAGAAATGCTCCTAATTACAAATCCAAACAAACCATTAACACTTACCGGACGCTTCCACTTTGTGCCGGCCCTCGAGGGCACGCCAGGGGGGGTGCGAGGGGGGTGAAGGAGGGGGGGAATAAGAAAACGTATTTACCCTCGGACCACTTGCGTTCCGACGTAACTTTATACCTAAACGCTTGTAGGGCTGCCACTAGTTTGCTGGACACTATTTTTGTAACGCAAAGAGATTTTTTTTTTTGTATTTGCCCTCCTAATTTATTGTAACGCTATTTGCTACTGCTTTCTCTGCTTTTAAAAACGATTGAATAGTTTATTCGAAATAAATGTTGTGGAAAAAAAACCGGCTAGTGAGAAGTGCTAGCTAGTGCTTTTGTGGATGTTAACTTACATTATTCATATTGAAACATCTACTTTAATCCTGTACTTATCATTTTCCTACAATCTGTGTGCTCAATATTATCCACACTCTGTTAAAAAAACTACAAACCAATACAAAACCACATCTAAAAAGCATAATATACCAAAAGCTAAGACCAGCCCATTTCTCTTGTACCCTACTTGAGTAACAAAACGTTTGCGTGTCAGCCCTGGCGTCCATCAAAGCGCGGCGTTAAGTATATCAAATGAATTGTAAATGAAATCAGACGCGAGTGGGCCCGGGTTTATCGCCAAGCGAGCCCTCATGCCGCCCTCTTGCTGCCCTCACTGGCCACCGGGATACAACGGTTAAACAGATGCTTTACAATAAAAGGACATTTAGTTTAAATTTTCAATTGAAATAAAACTACTTTTTACGGATTTTGTCGCGGTTCATTTTATTTTAGTTTCCGACGTTTCGACACCCGTAAACATGATACCTGCGAAGATGACAAAATCCGTAAGAGACAGTTATATATACCTAAACCAATAAACTTTCAACTCATTTATATTTTTCGTTTGGAAATTAAAATTAAATTTATTTAATAATATGGTCTCAGATTCCAAAATACTAGTGCTACTTACTTTGGTATTGAAATAAAACTACTTTTACGGATTTTGTCGCGGTTTGTATTTAGATTTTAGGTCCCGACGTTTCGACAAAGTAGTCAAAGTCATAGTTTTGCATAAAGTGATTAGATGTTATAAAAAAATATGTGGGACTTTTTACTTAGTTGCCTTTTAAATACATAGCCATAATTTATACCTACTCGTGATCAGAGGGCTGGTTTGTTCCTTGCACAGAGAATCGGCATAGCCATTCAACGTGGCAATGCTGCCAGCCTTCTGGGCACGTTCCCCGCCATTGACAAGGATGACGATGAGTTCTTTGACGCCGTTTAGTTTTTATTTGTGTAAGATTTATACCTATTAGTTATATTATTTCAATGTCTAACATTGGCGTTACCCTCAGAACTCAATACTTACTTTGCGTTCAGAGTAATATATGTGACAGTATCCACATTTTTTACTTGGTAAAAATGATAATTTAAAATGATATTTTATTAACCATTACGCAGATTTAAAGCAGCTCTTGCATACAAAACAACCTTCTCGAAATGTAATCGTAAAACGAAGATTATAATTCACTTTTTATGACTTGTGTTGTTTAATAAATAATTATTTTATGAGGCAAGGAGGGATGTGGCTCGGTCCTTTTATTACCGTTTATTATTAATTCTGTTCTTAATATGCTATTGCCTCTAAATAATGTGCAGTTGTCTTGCAGTTAGCGAGATGTAAGCAGTTACATCACACTATGTATAATAAATTCATATTAATGCGCCTATTGTTGTCTAATGGTACTAGTTCAGTAGCAGAGATTGATGTTATATATTATCATGTAAGTTGCAGTTACGAAATATGAAGTTCAAAGTTAAACTGTTTTTTATACATTTTTTTTAATCAATCAATTATAGTCAATTTGTGAAGCGGCAACAGTTAAATATCCGTTCATTTTTTACATTTTGCTATTATAATCATCGTAAAACTATAAGAGTAAATCATACTTTAACGTTTAATATTTAAGCCTTCAAAATTGCATCTTCATAGTACTAAAACTTTTAAATACTAGTTTAACAAAGGCATATAAAACCTCAAGTTGAAATTACCGTTTTAAAAATACGCGCATCTTATGAATCCACAAGATGTAAGGAATTGAATAGAACAAACTAAATTCTTCAATGTAAAGGCAACGAAGTGCATTGCATTATTCTTTTGTTCAGCTCTACGCCTTCGTAGCGGACTACGCCGTAGCTCGTAGCTACGTAGCCGTGTAGCATAAGCTACGACGATTGTTTTATGTTCTGTATGAAGAAATAAGTTTGCTTTCAATGCATATTTATTTATTCTGATTCCGTATTCAGCTTTTCTGTAATTACAGTGATTTAGATATTATAATTGAGCGGGAAATTAATGGTTTGCGACTATTGTGCGTGTTTGAGCGTAATTTCTTGCAATAATTGAGTACGCCTTATGTAAAATATGGTACTTTGTAATATTTAAGTTAGGCAGTAAAGAGTTACAAGCTTGCAATTTGAATTTGAACATTAATCTTATAACATTATCATTCCGGATTGAAATACGTATGCTACAAAGTCTTAAAGCAGAAACATCTTGATGTTATTGTATCATGTCACTAAGAATGTTTTTTCTTCTTTTACAGGTAAATACAACCGCAAACATAAGGCTTGAAAGTCACCAACCGAGTAAGAGCATGTTTTCCCACTTAATAAAGTCAATATTCTCTGGAACGGCGGAACTCGAGTAATATCTCCTGAGCTCTACTTACTTCACAGATGACTACATAAATCACTATCAAAAAGCCACGATTTCTCTTAAAACTAGTCATATTCAGTATTACAATCACGCGCTCAGAATCTTTTCCTTTGTCAAAATTCACTTACACGCGACAGCCTATACGATTTCCCATGAGAGTGAGGGAGACAGACGTATTTCCGTCAGCGCGGAAAGGACAATTTGCGCGTACAGTCCCGGTAAGAGGTTCCGACTTTTATTTTTACGGTAATGCATACTTTCTTTGGTCGGACTTATTGGGTGGGCTTGAGTGAAGTGGTTCGTTTTATGAAAAGCATAATTCTTGAATATTGCCCCCTTTTAGCCCGCGATGGCGAACGATTGGCGATGCCTTCAAAATGTTTATATGGCTCTTTATGATGGCGATTCGTTAAGGCTTTTTAATAGCTCTTTTTGTCGGGTTCGCAGTTATTGGTAGTAACTTATGTTAGTCAGAAATGGTCAAAATTTTCTTTAATTTGTAAAGGTTTTAAGATATTTTTCTTTTTCTTTGGAATTTTCTGAAATTAGTATATCAAATAAAATACTTCCAAACAATTTTCTCTTATGCTAAACTTTCAAAGAAAAGATGGGACAAGATGGGATAACAATTTATCTTCAAATCGAATACTATTTTGTTTCGACTACTACGTTTCGTCTTTCCAACAATACAGGCAACACACTATAATTTATTTGATCACTTAAATACAAATCATCTAAAATAAAAAAAAGGGTTATTTCCTAACATATTCGTCCTCACAAGTAGTCGACATCCACAATATTGTCATTCCTATCGCCGTCGCCGTCATAATCTGTGATTAGGATTCAGAGGCGCTCGAACTATGCCGCGCCATGCACATCATTTGAATATTATATTAAACCCACGATATTATAAATATCTTCGCTGCGAGATGTGGACGAAAGAATTGTTTAATTAATTTTATGGAATTTAATTAAGTTTATTATTTGCACTATTAAAAGTATAAAGAGATCATATGCAATATTTTTTCCGTTACAACGTTCGATTTACAACAGAAATCTGGCTCATTTTCATCTTCCTGTATACGACTTTAACTAATTAAATATGTATTTCATGTGACTGGCACGTATTTAATAAATTATAGTAACGTTATATGGCAGTGAATTAAAAGGTTCTTTAACTTCCTTAACTTCACCACTTCGCACCGCCTTAAACTCCTCAAGAGTGTAACAATAGAATCCTAAGTAAACGCTCCGATACGGAAACGGTTAAAAATCCGGAAGCGGACCGCAGGACGCGTATTTTAACCGGCCTCTGTCAAATGCAAGGTATAATACTAAATTACTTAATGCATCGACCTATAAACGATTTAACACACGCACACACGCAGCAGGCCACGCCCCCTCCGCTCGCGTACTCTTTGTTCTTACACCCTCACACATGCGCAGCGCACGCCGCGCCCATGTGTGCGTTAAGGGGGGAAGAAATACGCATCCAATTTTTCTTACTTACATTTTTATTTATTGTCATTCCGCCGTATTGGCAATTGAATTTTAGATTTTAACGATTATTTCATGTTAAAAAATACGTAACATTTTTTCCTTTCAGTAGAGATAAGCTTTGATTTCTTAAATTGGTACTATCTATCCCCTGAGGGATGAGGCTTTCGCTCAAAAATATAGAAAAAACGCTCAATAAAGATAATTACGATCATTATTAAAAGTACAATTTGACGGGAATCAATTTTACCATTTCCATTACGCCGACAATGGCGGAACGATTTCCCTTGTGCGCCCTCTTAAGCGCGGGCGTGTGTGTGTGCGGGTGTCGGCGCGCGCCTGTGTGCGTGGCGGCGGTTAAATAGCCGCGCGCCGCTGGCCGGCCAGCATTGGGTTTCCGTCGCTCGCGTCGGGAACACGTGTCTCTCCGTTCAAACATGTCATAGCTTCTTACGTACTTCTTCTTCTTCTTCTCATAACGATACGTATCATGTATTTTCTAATGTAGGTAAATTCGGTGCTCAATATTACAAAATTTAAAAGTATTTTTTATATACGGACTTTATGGCGACTTGTTAATAGATTGTAGGATATATTATATATTTTGGTACGGAAAGTGTGATAGCAGCGGCAAGATGAACTTCATCGGTAAGTTTTTACATATTCTTTTTTGTTTTTCTTTTTACTATTTTCTCTTTCCTAACAGATTTTGTTATGTAAAAATTTTAAGCCCCCAGTGGAACGTTAACTTTTATTTCCTCTCTCTTGAGACTTTTGCTTTACTTTTTTAGAGCTTTAATCTTATATTATTCTGAAACTTTCAGAAGACACGCATTTTTATTATTCCCTTCAGAGTTGTATTCTTCCTTTTTTACTTTGTAATCTTTACGTTGAAAATTATTTCCTTTAATATGCTTATAGGCTTTATAATTTTCTTATTTAAAAGAAGGAAATACAGTCAATAGACATACTTTAACGAAAATCAATTTTCTTATTTCTGCGTAGTCCACTGCAGCATTTGGCAAGCCAGTGTTAATAAAACTTGGCAGGATTTCTATTCCCTAAGGAAAAGGTTTTACTACCGAGCCTATTCCACAAAGTATCTGCAGTCAATTAAATTCGTTCTGCTTAAAATTAAAGCAAAAGATGCTTTATAATCCTTTATGTAAAGTTGTTTTTTCATTACATTGTTCGTCCTTCTTACACAATGTAAGGCTGTTCGGGGCTCGCAGCGCAGCCATACGCGTTGACCGACTTCTTTCAAGGCCACTTGGCGAAGTGCCAACTGGGTTGCCAGACTCCGAAATAGGTTGACAGTGGAGCAGAGCCTCCGCTCTAAATAAATAACTTAATAGTTACGGAATGTGAATCGTTGGGATATTTGAGGGATTCGGGGCTAGAAAAATGTAGTTCATGTACATTTTCTGTCATATTACTCTGAAATTATAAAAGCATTTCTCGGTCAAAATTAATTTCAGCAATAAAATGGATACTATAAGTAATGAGATAAACGTTTGACTGTATTACCTACAGTACAATCAACTGAAAATAGTCAAAACTAGAAAATCCATCGATGATTAAACTCCAAACCCGTTTCCAATGAAACAACATTTTTAATGACCAGCAATCCGTCCATCAACTTTGATCGTCAATCGATTAAATAAACTAAATAGAGGCTTGTATTCAGCGGCACATCACTAATAAATACCCCGAGTTGAATACATGGCTGAGCACGAGAGCCTCTACACTTTATGAGGCTTTTAATTTTCCGTTTAAAACTCTCGTATGGATTGTACACGCTTTTCAACACGAAAATAAGTCGACTACGAAATCCGCCAAACATTAACGTGCAGAGTTACGGTTATTTGAAACATGAGGTTTTGGGAACATGCCTTTGTTTTAGCTTTTAACCTAACGTACCGTGTTATTTCAAACGGGCTAGTACATCACTTTAATGAAAAGGCTTTGAAAGTCGCCGTAATATTGACTATGTAATGAAGAATACTAAGTAAAACGTCTTTCAATGTTCTATCATAAAGAATAAGAAATGATTACTTTTCTACGAAGTTTATAATACTACAGCCCGTAGCAATTGCTACGATCGCTACATTACTTGACTACGCAGCTACGCTCGTAGCACAATAGCTCAAAATATACATAGAGCTAAAATTATTGATATTGGACTGTCGTGATGGTAAATTGTTATATCACGGCAGATGCAGTTTTGACTGATTTATTTACTCCCGAAAACCATATTTCACAAACTGTATTAACAGAAATTGAAAAATGAATTTTCTGCAGCATTTTTGTACACAGTGTACACTGCGTCAAAACTTTATTGAATTATAAAAGGATATTTATTCGCGCCATCTTACATAATGTTTTCAATAAATATGCGTTCGTAAAATCAACATTCAAAGTTTTACATTCAGACAATATATTTTATGTGGCTACGTTTTACGACGCTCACAATTCTTAATATAACGGACGGTCTACGCCGGATGCTACGAAATATAAATGATACGCGAGAGCCTTAAAAAGGGGTAGACAGGGGTGTATTATGAAGGTGTACATAAGTCTATCACATTTAGTTTAATATTTTTGGCTCTACATTTCACGTTAGAGAATATATTTTGCTAGTATTCTAGAAATTCATAAAATAAAAAAATATGATATATTTTCTTTTAATCGTCGCCTCTTACAAGGGTTATATCAGGAATAAGTACACTTACAAACTTCTTCCATACAAAAACACTCAGAATCGGCACAAACATCTGCTGCCGAACAAATATTATTTTCATCCGTTGTACCGACAATCCTTATTTCTCATCCGGGATAAAATAGTTGAGATGAAATAAATATGGAACTTAGATTGATCTGAATTTGGAGTTAAAGATACCGGCTTCAAGGTTACAAAGTAAATTTAATAAATTATACATACTCAAAAAAATAATCTAAAAGTGCTCTTGAGAAATTGTAGAAATAGGAGTAAATCTAAACTAATCAAATAAAGCTGAAAATAGCTATGTTGAAAAATATAACAAATAATACCAGTGTATAAACGCCCTACTGCTGAGTACAGGCCTCTTTCTATATAGAGAAGACAATATAACAAAATAAAAAATGGAATGAAATAAAAATAAATTCATCAAACAATTTGAATCGAATTAATCATCAGACTAGCTTTTTTCCCAATCTATGTTGGTGTCTGCTACCAGTCATAACGGATTAGCTGAATACCGTTTTTTTACATGGAGCGACTGCCTTATAATTTGAATCTACACAATAAAAGAAAAAACAGGTGGACACAGTCGCAAGGGACAACTAATACAAAATATTCAATTCAAGATAATCTATCTCTTCCTTAGCCAGTCTGTTGCATTAACAATGATGCTGTACATCCTTTGATCAGTTATGGTAATGTCGGCATAAACCTGATACACGGAGGCTCTACAAACCGAATTACCGGCGCAGCCTAATCTAATGACCAGCCAGGAGCTGGCAGGCTGCCAGGAGGCTTCACTTAGGAGTAAGGACTTTCATATTTACTTGGATAAGGGAACCAACTAGAAATAATTGTGTTTCTCCAGGGAGAAGTATGATAGTCTGTGTTGTTATATTCATCAAAAATATTTAATTGTTATTTAGCTATAGCGTAACTATACAGAGGTAATCTATTATTTCAGCTTCACAATCTTTGTACTTAAAAAAAACGTTTTAAAACTTAACTATATAGAGGAACTCTATTATTTCAGCTTCAGTAACTTTTATTTCTTAAATAACTACAAAGAATAAACGAACACACATTTTTTTGAATCCGGCATTAAAATTCCACTCCACAGAAATCAGCAAACAATTAAAAACATTTCTTTAACTAAAAGTTTTATAACTTCTGAAGCAGAAGTATATCTACACAGCGCTCAGACACACATTCTTCCTCAAATCTTAGAGAGAGAACTTTTTAACGACTGTGTAAAAAAAGCCACTTTGAAGTACAGGCCATTACCGGGCTTCCGTCCCTCTCCGTCGTACGGGGGGCGAGCGAGAGGGGGATACACTCTAAACGAATGCTGACCAAACAACATACATCGGTATGCTTTTAGCCGGCGGAGGATTATGTCTCGGTAGGCAATATAATGTGGACCACGCAATAATGCCGGATTATATCATAGATTAAAAGCTAGTTTATTTTGAGTTATGAACGAAAAGCCGGATTAAAATAATTATGGAAGCTGTTTTTCTAGTTTGTGGCGTATCTTTAGACGAAACTACATTCTGACACTAAAAGCTTTAACTAGTTTTGTGTACATTAATTTCCAGAAGATAAAATAGAGGCAAATATTTAATACCTCAGGCTATGTCTGGAGAATATTTTTGACTTATTATTTGCTGCATACTAAAAACTATTCATTCTTCCTATTCAAAATTTGATAATATATTGAGTACAGCCAGCTATATCAAGTTTTATAGTATGTACATTTCTGAAACACTCAATAGGAGATACATTAAGATAACGCCTATCTACTTTATCAAATCGATCGTAACATACAAAACGTACCCAGTACAATAAAAATGTTATAAAAACGAATCCAATTAAAATCACTTTACGAGTATGAAGCGATTGTATCTTGTGAGCAGTTGCCAAGCAGTTGCCAAGCTTGTGGCACTAAAGCATTGCCATTCAGTCTCAGGCCACAGTTGCCAGTGTCTGGCACTAAACTGCTTTATTGATACTGGAGCACAAATAGGTGAAGCTTGATGACTGATTAATAAGAAAGATCTTTACTGAGCTTTTATTGATGTATGAGTAAGTGAAAGATGGTATTGATGAAAGCACTCTGAAGGTTTTCCAAAACTAAAACAATCTAGTTTTTTTGCTGTATATAATATAAAGTCGCGTCTGGTGCTGTGAATTTAAACATTATAGTTTTCCCGTAATGTAATCTAACGTAAAAATATATAGTCACAAAATTAAAATCAGCTTATTGGTTTCTTAGGTTTACGCGAATGTTAGACATTGAAATAAAACTACTTTTTAAATTAATATAAACCGCGAAAAAATCCGTAAAAAGTAGTTTTATTAAAATCAGCTCTTAAAAACAAAAACCTTATGAAAATGAACAAAGTACGTTGTAGAAGTAAAAATTAGTCTAAAATAAAACAATACTTTAAATTCAGTGTCTTATTATTCATAGACTCTAGATAGTATTAATGTAGAGTCTCAGTAGAGTTGTGATGTAGAGTCGGTCTCTACACAATAGTTGTAGTAAATGTTAATGTTATGCGCTGTAATTACAGGGAGGTACTATCAGACGAACCTCCAGATATATCGTTATGACGTGTTATGTACTAGATAGCATTTACTGGGAGGTTGTGGATTATCTTCTTGTATTTACTTAATAGAGTAAGTAATTTACATCTGATAGTATCATAATTCCCTTTTTTTGGTATATAAACGATGACTATACAGTGTTAATTTTATGGAATAATAAATAAAAACACACCTAAAATCTTATATGAGAAACCAACAGAAAAGTATGGTAAAAGTGAAACCAACCTCCGATTTACTTTTCAATAATCCTAACAACGCACATAAAATATAAATAAACCTTCCCTCCCAAAACCAAATGGTTTTCAAAACGTCCCGTCACTTCAATTTTAATCACCGATACAAAATCATCGCCGTGACAGGCTTTTAAAGCTCCATAAAAGTTGACAGCCTCAATACCCTGCCGACCCCATATATACAGCCATTCCATAACAAAAATATATCCACTGACTCTACCTTCCGTCTTCGCGTGCTCGCAAAACATAAAACCTTTAAACAAAACCCAATACGAAAACAAACTTTATTCTTATCACAATAAGATCAAAATTCAATTGACATGCAAATAAAAAATAGAACGAAATAAAATCGCAGTTTATTGTAGCTTGCCGGCTATGTACCGTACAGAAATATGTTTGTCCGACTTCTTCTATAATAAACCTTCGTTGTACGAAAATCAATATTTAGGTCACGAATCGGCCGCAAATCGTTTGAATCAAAAGGCTTGATTTATAAGCAGAGGCGGCCATAATGTTAGTCACCGCGATATTGTTCAGGACATAAAGAAAATTGTTTTCTATTTATGAAAAGAGTTTTTTACTTCATAAGTCAATATTTTATGTTTTATTGTGATTCGCGGTTTTCTGTTTGGAATTTATGATACTTTTTATGTGAGTTCATTGCTGTTCTATATCAATAGCACAATATATTCGAACAATACTGAACTAAACTTAAACTTACAGTAGACCTAAGAAAATTACCTTAAAAATACCTTATAGATAAATAGGTAACGCAGTTTCCCGTAAAAATTGTTATTTTTTTATGTAACCTCTTTATTTTCCCACTGCTGGGCAAAGGTCTCCCCCATCCGACTCCAGACTCTTCGCTCTCGAGCCACATGACACCAATAACTTACGAAGCGATCGAAAACTGATATTAACCCAAAAAAAAATACTTTTGTTTTGTTTTACATAGTTTAAACCCAGCAACCTAATTAACAAATCTACTCGCTAGTACTGTAGGTTCCGCAATAATTTACATCGGATCGCGTGCCTACTGCCTACACTGCCTACACACAGGCGTAGTTTATACCAGTTCTCTGAAAGTAGGCTGCGTTTTATATTCCGTACTAAACTGTAGGTACGAGTAGTACTGAGAAACGATTGCTGTGAAATAAGTACTGAGTAGTAACGGATACGTTGTAAATGGTATTAATTTATGTACCAGGGTACCAGGTAAGGCAGGAGTAAACTATGGAAAATACTGGTAGTTAACTGTTAGACTGAAAGCCAAGCTCAATATAATGAAGTAGTTTCAGTAAAAGTTAAGTCAACGAATTCCATGAAATTTTGGTAGTTGGAATTAGAATGTAGAAATAAAAAAACAATAATTATTGTCCAAAATGAAAATGTTATACTGATCATATTGTTATATTTATGGAGCAATTACTGAGCAAGTTATAATTGATGAAACCTAAGTCTTTTGATACGAATACCTTGAAAATTATATTACAGTTTCTCTTTGGACACTGATTAATAGAAAATTAATTATTTTAAAATACGGTTTATATGACATAGCTTTTTAAAATTGATACACATAATATTATTATTAGGATTTCTCTTTTATTACCATAGTAACACAAAGACTTATCAGTAATATTAATATTATTGCTATAATTGTAATATATAACATCTATATATAAGTACGATAGCGATCAATATATTACCTAGATCGGCTGGTGTTATCGTAATTAATATCATAATTGGCTATTATTATGTTTAAGCCTCGGAACACGGTTCGCATACCATTATGGATTGTCAATTCTAATCTAGTATTGCGAAATTTGATCGCGAAATTGCCCATAGTTTATATTTATTTGAAGATTCTCAAAAAGATTATTTATTTAACTCATAGTGGCCTTTGAAAAGGTTTTTATAAAATACAAGTTTTTGTTAAAATAGTTGTACTTTTTTACCTGTAGAACAAAGAGCAAATTCTACATTACATTTATAATTAAAATGTAATTCTCAAAGTACAGAATTTTCTCCCAAATTAAATTCCTTTAGTGAAGCCCCCGTGTTCGCCTGTGCGAACTAGCGAACTAGCGTGTAGTGTGGGTAGTGAGGGTAGTGAGGTAGTGAGGTAGTGAGCTCAAACTAACTGTATATTAAAAAGACTCGCTCGTTCCGCGCGGAAACTTTTAATTAAGTAAAAAGCCGTGTGTGGTGGCAACGGAGATAGAGGCGCTGGAAGTGGTAGTGTTAAACTTTTGATATGTTAGGTATAGTGTTTTTTAAATTTATTTATTTTTTAATTATTTGTAATACAACTACTATCACGGATTTTATCGGGGATCAAACTTAGATTTTGATATTTTGATGTTTTCCTTTTTACAGAACATTAAATAGAAAAAGAAATAAAATTAACCCAAAGTTAAATAGACACAATAGCCTATGACCAAAAAATCGGTGTAATTGTTGATAGCAGCGTATAACAAATACAACGCAAAGTTCTTTATTTATGACTAAAAAATAAAGATACAACTACAAAACATCTAATTTTCTCTAACTAAAAACAGACCTTAACCACTGTGCAAACAAAAATCTTTTTTCACACAACTTACAAGCCATTCAATCAGCAACCTCGCTCTAGCCGCTTCTAGTCACATCAATCGCAGTTCCCCTATATCCTTGTCAGAGGGAATTAAAAAACGAGTGCAGCAGAGTAGCGCGTCGTGTGCGCCAGATTAATGAACTGTGCTCTGTCTTGTGGTGTTCACTGGTTTGTACGGCTCATGGTAAATTGTTGTGAGTAAATTAAATTTTTAATGTTTTTTTTTGTTGGTAAAAAGATGGATATGCGGTTAGATACAATTTTTTAGCGTCAAATTAAAGTGAAATGGAATTAAAATGTAATGTAAAAAATCGAAATAGATTACTCAAAGCTGATTTAGGGCCAGTTTCATCGTGTACGTAAGATTGGAATACAAGATCATAATATTGTGAGCGAAAAAAACGAATAGTAAACTGTATTTTTTTTTCTTAACCTATACTGTCCCACTGCTGGGCAAAGGTTTCCCCAATTCCTTCCATACTTCTTTATCCCGCGCCGCCTCGCACCAGCCCTCGCGGTATGCGACTAAGTCATAACTGTAAAATAATTGTATTATTTCATAGCGGAATATTTCCTATATCAATAACTAAGTAAAGCCAACAAAGTTAAACCGAAACATCTCATAACGCTGCACTCTGCAATAAACACAATTCACTTTATTGATGTCTACGGCAGATGTCTACGAAACTTGCGTGGCTACGACACTGCTACGTCTCGGTGCTACGACAGCTACGAACTTGAGAAGTACTTATCAGTTGCAGACTTGGGATAACTATTAACGATTGTTTTATTGTGCATTGTATTGTTAAGCTTTCCTTATAGTGGGATATTTCTATTAAATATAATTTGTACATTTTCTTTCGAATGTATTTTTCAATAAGATAAATGCAATTACTTTTAACGTCGGTTTTTTTGGCTCGCTGGTACAATGTGTCGTAAATTCTACAAATAGATAAATTACTTATTACCAACACCAGCTATTTAGAGAAAAACCTGATTTAGAATTCTGAAAAAAAAAAAATCTTTAATGAAAAACATTATAAAAACTAATATTCAAATCCAAAACTTACTTGTTAACTTAACTTACTTGTTACACTTACACTTTTAAAATTTCATTACAACGCAACCATTTTAAACTTCACACTCAACATAAACCAAACAACTGCAATTTGAAAATACAATCTATTCGCAGAAGTAGGTTAGTGTTGCCAGAAAATAATAAGTTGTTTGAACGCCCACATTATTTATGTTGGCAGCCCCGATTGTGCCGGCAACGTATCGCTATCTCGCGGATATTATGCAGGCTATTTATATTACTGAAAGTAGTTATGTTTGTGGGCAAGTTTTAGATAACTTTTGTAGTATCTATATATATAAAAATGAATTGCTGTTAGTCAGTCTCTCTAAAACCCGAGAACGGCTGTTGATTTGATTAATTTTGGTATATTATTATTTGTGGAAGTCCTGAGAGGGTTTAAAAATAATTAATATGAGAAAGCTCGAATTAAATAAAAAAAAGGCATTTATAAAAGGCTTCTTTTTATCGATTGGTGCAATGTGAAGACTGACGGGTCAGTTAGTAGTAAATAAAATAAGAGTAAGATGTATAATGTTAAAGGGCTTTCTAAAACATACTTTAGTAACAAAAAAATCAAAAGGTGACTAAACACAAAACTCTTAGATGAAGGTGTCGTTTTCAATATACTATTTTTACCTATTGTTAAAATACAATTCTAGTTTTTATATTGCCTTGTTACAGAATTTTCAGTAAAATTCATCTGACTCAAAAAGCCAAACAATTACTAACCAAAACCTATTTACTTATCTATAAAAAAAGCTATCCACTTTGAAAAGTGCCATATTCTGTTTAGTAGAGGTGCGATCTATATCTACAGTAGAGTGGCGCCAACACTGTGGGCTAATTAAACAGCCTGGATTGCACTTCTCAGAACTCGGTGTCGTGCCAGGCTAATTCAGGTCATCTGATCTATTGCATAAGGTTTAGTTTTGAACAAGAATAGCATTGACTTTGTCGATACAAAGAAGAATATTGTAGGCAAGTGTTTGGATCGGGTTTGTAGAGATTTGCTTAGCGTTTTTCTTTTGATACAGTAATGTGATAAATATGCAATACTAAGGTTTTTAACAACAGAAATATTTATCTACAGTATCTAGTTATCTTGGGAATACGAACTTTTAAACTTTTACTGAGCTATTTAAGAAAGAAACCACCAAGCAATTAAACAACGCGAAATAAAACAAGGAAATAAAAAAAAAATTAAGAAACTCAAACTTCTAAAAACTAAGATTAATTTCCTCAAAAACACAATTCTTAAGATTCCATATTCCGCATTGTTCTGAGAACTTTTCTGAAGGCTTTTTTTAATTAACCACTGAAACTTGAGGCGCCTAACGTTTGGAATGGCGCCTGAAAGCTGAAAGTTTGGGATTCCTTCAGAGATATCTGTTAGACATTACCTCCCTTTGGTCATCACAGAATTTCAGGCATTTTACTGGCATTCTGCTTTCTTAAGAAATTGTTTTATGCAGTTCTGCATTTTGAGATTTTGAATATCTAAATTTTATGAAAACTTTTAAGATCTAGATTTTAATGCGAGCTTTATAATGACTTTATAACAATATAGTTCTCGAAATAAAAAAATAATTTCTGCATACATAACCATGATGAACAAAAACAAATATTGCATTTAAAGTTTATATATGTTTCCAACATATACTACATTTAAAGTATTTTCCTCTTAAAATAAAAGTACTTCGCATGTATATTCAAAGTCTAAAATAGCAAAATAATACCGCTACGTGTCAAGGCTACGACGTCACGGCTACGCAATAACATACTACGGCGTAGCATAAAACGTGCTACGAGCATAACACACTCAAAACAAAGATGAACATAAGAACCTCAAATCAAAGTAAATTCCTGAACTTGAGAGTGACAGCTTTGAGTTATTAAACTTAGCTGTAAGTTAAGAGTAACTTGAAGAGTTAAGTTAGCCACAATTATCATAACGAGCGCTCTTTGTGCTACTTAACTGTGACTTTTAGCTTTGAAATTTTGTCTTCCTTGTGTTCTTTGTGTATTGTTTCTAAGACGGTTATTGAGTGAATGGGGAATGAGTTTTTGGATTAAAGTATAATTGTGTGCCTGGTAATAAATAAAAGAAAGGAAATTTCCTTCTTTCAGCAACGTATAAATAACTCTTTTGGTTGTTTTGTTTAAATACATAATTTTATTTCTAGTACATCTAGAAACGCAAAAAATAAACGTTAGGTTAGATTAATCTCAATGACTATTAAAATATCTTGTATTTATGAGTACATTTATCACAGAAACATACTCAAAACCAAAAATATAGCGTACAAACAAACAGCCACACCACATTGCATTTCTTACTTAAATCCCCACAAATCAGACTCTAAACACAAAACCAACTAGTTTCTCTGAAGGCAGTGGAGGCATAGCGTTTAGTTCAACAAACCGCGCGCTATCGATCGCAGCTAATAATAGCCGCCCGGCGCCGCCTGTCGCCGCCGACCAATTACACTGTGTATGTTGCTTAGATTTCACATCGCGGAACATTATAAACTATAGAGGTTTCATTAAAGATTAAATATTTATTTTCGAGATTATCATTTTGGATACAATTTTTATTTGTTATTTAATTAAGTTTATTTTTATTTATAGTCCGTATTTTCAATGACATGTAAATTAACAGAAAAGCATGAAACCCGCCACCTGCTTACATGAATGAATATTTGAGTGAATACTGGTTATTTAAACTTATAGTATAGCTTGACAAATTGATCCTCTCTATCATTATCTATTTCGTTTATTTAGTTTACTGGCTGCCTTTAGTTATCATTTAATCTCAATTCATTCAGAAACTAGTATTCTACTCACTGAGAAAAGCTACACATACAAACTTTAACAAACACGTGTTACATGAAAAAACAACAACAAATCACGACCTCGGACCCAACCCTTAAAAACCGTCCAAAAAACAAAATACAACCTCTTTACAAAAAACTCGGACAAGAAACACGTATTACACGTTATCATAATAAAATAAACCCTTCGAAGGTTTACGTGAGATAAGGATTGCTGAAAAACTCGTCCCACTCGTCCCACTCGCCCCACTCGCCCCCTGATTACTCACCCTTCAGGGGCTGGCCTTAGGGAGAGGTCTCATTGACAGGGGAAGCGGAAAATTGCCTGCGAATTTTATTTGGCGCGCATTAAGATAAGTTGGGCAGTTGTTTGGAAAATATTGGAGGCGTGAGAGGTGATTAAGGGATTATATATTGACAGGTTTCTTTATTATTTGTTGTCGTTTTTCAGTATTTTTTTCGTTGTTGCTTTTATTGCTGACTTTTGGAACAGTAGTGTATTAGGGAAAGTATCCAGATCCAATGATGAGTGTGTACTATTTTTCATAATAAATAAGACAATGATTAAAACGGAGCTATTACTCTTTTGTTAAAAATAACCAATAGTACATTAAACATACAAAAAACAATATTACATTAGACTACAGTTTTAACAGTTTGTTCGTATTAATTTATTTTTCCTTTTCAACAAGAAATATTTAAGTTTTTGTATACAACCATTTGAAGTAATTTTTGCATGTAGTCTAATAAATACATCTGTGTTCATATTCATAGATATTTATATTTTTCAAATCGCAACTATTTTATCCGCTCCGCTTATCACAGCGATGCAGCCGAACGTATCAATTCCGGGTCGTCCCATAGGCGAAGGAAAGGTTTTACATTAACCCTGTATCTTGTGTAATCTCTGTATCATTACGAACATGATACATTACAACATATTACGTTTATTGAACAAGACCAAACTGTTTTATAGGCGGGAACTATTTAATGTGCGTTTTACGACCGAGTGCGCAGTGGAAAGGTGATTGGACTTCCGTGCTGTGTAGTCGGTTTGATCCCCGCTGAGAATTTATTATTATTTTGATGACATAAAAGTTTTAGCTAAGTAAGTACTTATGTATTACTTGGACTATATAAAGCTCCATAATGTACCATAAGAAATAGATTAAAAAAAAATAAGATTTAAAAGTATCTTTACAATTTTCTTCCATACTAAAAAAACTTAGAAGTAAACTTGCTCTTTTAAAATTACAAGCGTTATAAACATTTTTCATTAATCTTTATTTCTTTTATCATTATTTTGTGGGACCTGGAACAATATTTCGCTGCATCCCTCGGGGGCGGTAAATATGAACTCGGTGTAAGAGTGTGCGTCGCGCGGGACGCCATCTTTCTCTGCTAATGGAACCGGTCAGATGCTTCTACCTTATGCTACACTAAAAAAATGTAAAAATAGAATTACTTAGCACTATTGTGGAAATGGATCCTGACTTTTGGTACTCGTTCCTGGTTTAATTTGAATAATATATCAACTTCTTGGTTAAGCACAACAAAATAATTTATGTCATTACAGGAACTTGAGATGTTGTTACTGTATTTATTTACCGCTAGCTTTCCTATGCCTTATGCAATATTTGTTACATAATTTCAGTTGTTTCATTTCTTCTGATAGTATGCTGCTTTTTTCTGTTACTTCCATTGCTGTTTTTTTACACTTTTCTTCGTACCTAGTGATGTATTTTGCCAACCGACTTCAAAAAAGGAGTTAGTACTTTTTCGATTGTATTTTTTATAATACATATTAAGTCTCACCTGGATACTTTTCATTGAAACGTGCAACCTCATCTATCTTTCTATTTATCGTTCCTAGGCGCGTCTAATCTTTTCAAACTAACACTATATTTTGATCCAATCTCCCCGTCTCCTCCCCTGGTAAGGTTAAACAACAACGTCTCCCCGACACGGTAATAACATAATACGTTCCGTTCCAATTAACTTTATGCGTTTACTCTCGTTATTAATAACAGCCTCGTTACGGATTCTCTGCTTTACGACTATTTGCTTTACTAAGTGAGGGGTGATCGGTTTCTTATGTATTTCCATGTTGCTTAATATTATGGTAGAATATGTAAGCTTGTCGGAAGACAGAAGAGAACATAAAAATCATGTCGTGGTAAATCTCACTCGGTCATCTGATTCTAATCTAGGCAGAGCCTGAACTATGGTAAACACAAAATAATATTTCATGAAAACGAAGCTAAAATAGAAATATGCATAGCAAAGATTTCATTTCACAATCATGATCTTTAATGCTATTCAATTCAGACAATAACAAACTAATACTTGTTTCTCATAATGTTATTCTTCTAATATAGTACTCTATACAAAATGTAATTCCTCTTAAGTTATATAGATTGCGTTTAATATCAAACTCAATCCTCCCAACTTTGGACACAACTCCCTAAAATCTATAACATCCCAAATTTGATCTAACACAATAACAGGAATCAATTAGAAATCAACAAAGTTGCGTCTAGTCCCGCCTAGTGTCTAGTCCCGCCTAGTGTCTAGTCCCGCCTAGTGCTCAGTCTGAGCGTCTGTGTATCACGTAAGTCTAGAACCAATTCAATTATACACGAAGCCGTACGCGGAATCACTCCTTACATAATTGTCTTGTAAAATTTCATGTTCCTATGTATGTGTGTTGATTTAAATTGAAATCACGCTGGTGTGTCGTGAGATGAGCATGTTTCCCATAATTTAAGTAAATTCGACGTTTTAAAATTATTGTGTAAAACTTTTTCAGAGCGTGAATTTAATATGTCATACAATATTCTGTAGTATTTTTCCCAATACATCGCTTTTTACAGCTTTCTATTTGACCCTGAAGGACCGGTCATATATTTACTATTAATAGAATGAATAAGAAAACGTATCCCAAATCCATTCACGTATTCATACAAATTCATTGAACACAAAAATTATTCATAACGTCAAACAGAACGCAACACAAACAAGAAAATCATTATTATTTAAATCTAAAAATAACTTATAAATATTCACAAAACGTAAAGTTCAACGGATATTTAATTAAAAAAACGCCGAAGAAAAACCGCTGGAAGCGCGCGTGCGAACCACTCGAAAATTATTGAATTTGAATTGTGAATCGAACTCATTATTCTGTCAGAGACACGAAGCGATCAATTAAAGGTTCTATAGCACCATGTACGACTGCCTTTTTCTTAATGGGAATCATTTATTGGGGAGGCAAGAGCAAATTGAATTGTTGAGACGCCTCGCGATCGGAATTCGTTTATGGTAGATATTGAATGGCTGACATTGTTCGCCGCTCGGTATGGAAATGAGCGGAACTCTTTTGGCGGCCGGAATGCTTCGTGTGCGTGTGCGGGGTGCCGATGAGCGCGGATTATACGGGGAGTGAGATAGTCACTTGTAAATACCATTTAGAGATATGATGAGATCTTTATAGATACTTGAACTTTTATTTTAAATATTTGTTTTTGAAACCAACATTCAACATCCTTGAAAAACAATGAATACGCGCCTTAAAGGCATTTCCTTTTTCTCTTTGGAAGGAGTAATGTTATAATAACAGTTTACATTTATTGCAGTTGTTGGTATCAGAGCAGTCTTAAATAGACTTCCTGAAAACTTATCTCGTTTGTATTTCAGCTTTAAACTTTCAGAATATGAGACTTCTAAGTATCTCAATGTAAATGGTAAACATAATATTAGTGTTTTATGTTACTTTGCAACGTTTTTACAAATGTAAATAAAACGAATCCCAACAAACACAATAAAATCCAATACCAATCAAACAAAGCCTCCACAATTCGAAGCCTACATTGTGAACACGCTCAGACAATGCACCACAAAAATCCAGCCATTTAAATGTACGGAATAGAAAATTGTATAGCGGAGGCCGACGCGTGCGTTCGACGTGACAAATGTTCAGATTGACGTAAAATGGATTTTTGAATAGCATCCCCATGTTAGAGCGACCACTCGACCGGATGGAACCGGTTCGAGCCGGTTCGAGGCGGTACGGGGCGGTACGGACTGGTCGTAAGCGGTTCGAGACGCAAATGTGTTTTCTAATTCCGATGCGTATCGATGGAATTGTTTTTAAATTAGTTTCTTGTACGAGAGATGCTACTTGTGATGAAATGGATATAAGGGTGAGAAGAATTAGTTTATGCGCAGTAATGTACTTTTACGTCTTGAAAAATATTTTTCAACTTAACAAAGTTCGTCAGTCTTAGTCGTCTTCTGTTATAATTAATTTCTATCTTTATTATTTACTTCTTATTCTTATTTGCAACAGTTTTGCATTAACCACTTTTTTTCATTATTTTAATCAATTGTTGTCTCAAATACTTATAACATACGCGTACTTTCGAGCACAGACCTTCTGTTCTAGTAAATATTTAGTTTACTTTTCTATTTTATTAATTTACTTAAACGTTCAGAGCCTGTTTTATATTTAAGAAGGCGTATTTAGGAACAAAAAGCTATAAGTAAACGGCGGCACTTAATCAACGTAACAAAAGCTTAGCTAATTCATATTTTATCGCGTACATTTTTTATGCCATACTTTGTACTTTGGGTTTATTTTAGTCGAGCTGTTGGTTTACGTAGGAGGTCTTGTTGTAGATACTTAGCGTGCCTCTGTAAATATTTCAAACGTCTTTTTGCGTGATGCTAACAATAAATGCAATGAGTTCATTCTACTTAAGTGTAAATTGTAATAATTTCACTTCAACCAACATAGCTGCTGACCATAGGCACATCCACATCCAATCCGTCCTAGTTTCCCTTTTAAGGTTTCGGGTTTTTACTTTAGTACTGACAGTAGTGGACATTGTGACTTTGTTATCCTACTTAGATCATCATCATAATAAAGCTGTGTCTCTCTTACAGTATTTCGTTTGATGTTGCGTATGATCCGAGACTTAACGCCTGCTTAAAGGCTGATAATGCTACCAAAGACTAATGCTGGTGTGTGAATATTGTTGCTAACGATATCTATCTCCTTGTTACAGGGGCAGTTGGTGGTGATGGCGATGACAGCGACGATAAGGAGAAGGAGGAGGAAGCGGAACGCGAGCGACAAGAGGCGATCCGCGAGGCCGAGGAGAGGCGCAAGGAGAAACACCGCAAGATGGAGGAGGAGCGCGAGAAGATGCGCCAGGAGATAAGGGACAAGGTAAGGAGCTAGGAGGTGGGCAGGAACGTGAGCGACAAGAGGCGATCCGCGAGGCCGAGGAGAGGCGCAAGGAGAAACACCGCAAGATGGAGGAGGAGCGCGAGAAGATGCGCCAGGAGATAAGGGACAAGGTAAGGAGCTAGGAGGTGGGCAGGAACGTGAGCGACAAGAGGCGATCCGCGAGGCCGAGGAGAGGCGCAAGGAGAAGCACCGCAAGATGGAGGAGGAGCGCGAGAAGATGCGCCAGGAGATAAGGGACAAGGTAAGGAGCTAGGAGGTGGGCAGGAACGTGAGCGACAAGAGGCGATCCGCGAGGCCGAGGAGAGGCGCAAGGAGAAGCACCGCAAGATGGAGGAGGAGCGCGAGAAGATGCGCCAGGAGATAAGGGACAAGGTAAGGAGCTAGGAGGTGGGCAGGAACGTGAGCGACAAGAGGCGATCCGCGAGGCCGAGGAGAGGCGCAAGGAGAAGCACCGCAAGATGGAGGAGGAGCGCGAGAAGATGCGCCAGGAGATAAGGGACAAGGTAAGGAGCTAGGAGGTGGGCAGGAACGCGAGCGACAAGAGAAGGAGTAGAGAGGAGCAAGGAAATTTCAGGTGGAGTGAGGTGGCATAGCAAGCTACAACTTAATTCTAAATGCCAAAAAAAGTTACTTAAACTTCGTGAGTCGAGACTGCAATTCAGACTACTCAAATGCAAAAATTTAGACGGACAAAACATTTCCAATATTTTCATAATACAAGATTTAGGACTATAAAGTAGAAAACGAAGTTTATGTTACTAATCAGCTTCTTCTAAACATTTACTTCATCCATAAAACCTAACGCAGCTGTCTGCAGCTTCTCCATCGTTCTGAGTAAACCCTGATCTGAAAAGCTGTCTGATTTTCTGTCAGAAAACCGAGTTCCGTACAATAGTGGGTGATGACGTCATGCAAACGAGTCAACAATTAATTCAGACCCGGGAAGTGTGTCAAGCACTCTTGAGCCGCCTCCACACACGCCGCCTGATAATTTGTTCGACGTCGAGAGCTCGCCTCTCCAGTGTGGGATTACCTTTATATTTTTGTTTTTTTTTTTGGTAATGGAGTGTTTTGTTTTTTGTAATTGGTTCATTGGATGTGAATGGGTTGTTGTTGGAGACGTATGAATGGTCGAGTATAATGTTTTTCAGTCGATTCCCTGCAAATGTATTTTAAATATTTTTGCTTGGTACATTATCGTTTGTGTTTTTCTTAATAAAATACATGATCTTAGAAGTCTTCACCAACCACACTTTAATAAAAATACTGATTTTAATAATATCTAAACACAGATTTCTTAATCTACCGTTTAAAGCGGCATTTAACTCAAATTACACCCAAGAGCACCAGAAATAAATGTAAAAACATCTCCAAAGTATGTCAAGGATTACACAATGAAAAGTAATCGCAAGCGAAACCCTTAAACGCAAAAAAAGCCGTCAAGTTATCCCGGCTAATTAAAAAATCCCTTTAAGACCTTTTATACCATTTAAATTGACCTAAAACTGACATAACTTGAGGGGATAAAGTCGTCTTCATTTGCGAAACAAAAGAACTCGGGGGTTTCACTTATTTTTAATTAAAAAATCGTGATAACCCGTGGAATGCGGTCCGCTACGTTTTACGGCTGCGGTCCCCCTATGAGGGCTATAATTGAAGATTCCGTTTGTCGCTTTATTAAGGCGTTGGGGTAAATAATAGGGGTTTGCTCCGATGGAATTTAATATAGACCATTTATGAATTGGTTAGATTTTTAGAACGGTATGTGAATGACTTGTGGGTGTCTGGTATTCAGACGTGTCCTGAATAGTTAGTCGAATTATTCATTTGCTGCAAATAATCTAGGTATTAAAGAGGAATATTGTACACAAACAAAATATTAAAGTATTTTGATTTCGATTTATGTTTAGGTAAAGTACTACGACAATGACATATACCGAAAAAAATCAGACTATTTAATTTGATAAAGCTAAACAATAGTATTAAAATCCTACGGGACTGTGAATCTAATTAACACGGTCCTTTCCTCTCAGATTAAGGAAGACAGTCTCTAATTATTTAATTAACGGGCATTATAATATAAGCTACAAAAAGGTATCTTAGACGGAGGGATTTTAAAATTCAAGAGTTATTTATGTAAGCTTAAATTTGGATATCTTTTGGGACTTAAACTTACACTTTATTCTAGTAATTACATATTGACTTTATATAAAAAGAAGATAAAATTTAATTGCTTGTTGCGAATCAAAAAATGAAATGAAGTTAAATTAAATGAAAAATGTTGTACCTACAGTGAATAACCCAAACAAAAAGTAACTTCGTTATATCACCCTAATATATCTCCTATAATATAATGATTAAAGCCACAAACTATATCCAAACAGGCCTCGTCTTACATCGTAATCTCCACAACGGTGTTTGTCCAGCAGATTGTGTCGATTGCTCCGCTAAACCAACAGCGATTTATTAACGATACACATGTACGGATCATATTTATTAGGGTTCTTAACGAAAATACAAGCAGAGGGATTAATTTTTTTTTAGACATCTTGCATAGTCATCTGATCCCAAACTAAGCAGAGCTTGTACTATGGTGCCCAGACAACTGATAAACATACTAACATATTTCTAAATACATACATATTATAGATAAATTACACCCAGACATAGAACAAATTATCGTGCTCATCACACAACATTTGTCCTGGGTGGGACTCGAACCTACGACCTCGGATATAGCAGTCAGGGTTACTAACCACTAGACCAACGAACTAGTCAAAACCATAAAAATAAAAGTAAGTAATAAAATAATAGAATATTCTTCGTATACATAATTAGTTTAAAAATATTCAAATAATACACAGCAGTGAAAGAATGCAAAGGTGATCCTACAGCAAATAGCGCTATTAACAAAATTACATTACAAATATTTAGAACTAAGTTTACCCTTAAAATACATACTAATAAATATGTGGCTGAAGAAAATAATTGTTAAAGTCGCATTAAAAATATGCGTGAAATCGAATATTATAATAGACGCACATCAACGACTTATACTAAAAGCCAGTAAACATATTATGCTGTCTACTTATTGTTCTCCCATAACGACCGGATGCAACATAAATTCAAAACACCAACATTATGACGTCACAGAGTGCTTCTAAAAACTATTATAAACTGCTTTTAGCGTTTCAGCGCTTTTGAATAAATCCTGCAGCGCGGTAAAGCGCTAAGCTCGCTTTATGCTCCTAGTGTTAAAAGCATGTTTACTCTGCGTGAAATATGATCAGAGTAAACTATGAACTAATGACTAGAAGGAAGTATCTATGGTATTTGTTCGCGAAATTAATATGTTATGCCTGAGATAGGAATTTGATAAGCTTCTGGAAGGAAACTAGGATATTCATTTTGTTAGAAAAGAACGATATAATTAACATCTATTAAATGTTTATCTCGTGTAATGCGTGTACTGTGTGTGTAATTACTTACTACCTATTTCTAAAAATTCAGACCGCGTAGTGCCTTTACTTTTGTACCTTTACTTTTGTTAACTATTCTTGGCTATCCAGTAATTCTTTCTATATTTAAAAACGCTTGTATATATATTTTTTCCCGACATTTATACACGAAAGTAAAGTACCTAGTTTATATCACGATAAAAATTATCGTCGGAAGACCAATCACTTAGCCGATGCAATCGCGTCGTTTTTTCCGACTCATCCAATTCTAATCGTGCGTTGTTGCCAGCTCGTGCCAATCGTCCGCGATATCTGGCAACATCGCTAACTGGTATATTCACAGACAAAACCTATATACACAAATCTCACTAACTTCCATTTCCTAGAAACATGGATTCAATTCACCAAATGGAATCACAAACTACTGCCGGCATATGCAGGCATATGCAGTATGCAGGCGTATTTGCATAATTGCACCTCGTCTTATGCACACAGTTATACGCGTTGTTATATGCTAATATTGTGCTGTCCATGTTACGAACATCACACTGTTATTAACTAAGGCGTGCGTAAATACTGTGACGTTTCAAATGTAGTTAAACAAGCCTTCCTCACTCAAAATAGTAATTACTTCCTAAGGTTGTTACATTTACACTTTGTTGTACTGCATCAAACAAATAACGGGCTGAATATTACAAAGGGAAAACTCAAAACACCATTTTTGGTACCTACTGGCCCCATTACAATCTTAGAAAGAAGTATGTTAACCACCACTTAAAGCAACCAAGAATGTTAACTACAACACACGACACTTAACCTCCTTGCATGCAACCCTTCAATGCTCACATCCCATAAAAATAAGTACTCAGAGTAACCGCCCTAGTTCCCACCCCCGCATTAAGTCAGCGTAAAGATGAAGTGCCACTTTAAGTATAATTTCCCTCCATTGTGCTCTTCTTGCGCCAAATTACGGCAATTTTCGCGCAAAAAGCCGAGAAAGCAGGCGCGAGGAAGAAAGAACTCTTGAATTAGAAAGAACTAGATCGGTGGAACGTAGTCATAGGGAAGGAATTCCGGTACGCTTATGGCGATGTATAACTTGTTCTTTGAAAACCGAAGCCTATACTGCTAAGTTGACAATAGCCAAAGGTTTTCAATTTCATTTAGTAGTCATTCTTTGTTAATCTTTTGGAAAAATTGTGTGTAATGTAATATCCGAGGTAAACTACACAACCTTAAAGAGGTTATGTTATTTAAATATGAACAATGAACAAAGCACAGAATTATATAGTCAGAGCGTCGGCTTCCGTTCCCATAAAACTTTTGTACAAAGAACATAAGTTTTTGATTCACAAAATTTTCATTGATATATTTGAGACATATAATAAGAAGGCAACATACCGCGTCAAACATAAACACTGTGATTCCTCCGCAATACGCAAAGCATCTAAGACCTACCTCCATCAAACTAGGCGTAATTGGCGACACTTTAAAACTGTTACGCTTACATTTCTCGTCGGCTGCGTCTATTACGAGAACCATTACCGCGCCACCGTTCCGGGGAAGTGTTCCAACGCTTTCCGTCGCTAATAAAATTTGTACCCTAAATGGCTACGTCAAAGGACCCTCGGTAATTTCGAGTTGGGTGCCTGTGGGGTCCCAGTTATAAGCGGTAGCGATTTACTGGTGTTTCAAAAAAGATGTTTATATACGCGGTTTGCAAAAGCTAGTCTTTTTTTTTATTTAATGACCACACGTACAAAAATTTTAATAGCTGTTTTATAAATCCCCTGCGTCTTTATATTTTTCTGTCATGAAAATGGTTTTCGTTTGGTAAGATATTTTTATTTTATTAACGTTAAGTACTTGTTAATGACTGGCAGACCGGCTGTCTCTTAGGATATCAGTTAGGTTTATAATTGGGTTGTGAAACTCAAATAGCTTTTAGCTTCAAGTAAATTATTGCTCGCTATCCGATACTCCTGGGAAAGTGGCAAACGTTATTATAAACAAGTTTTCGCTAATTTATAGTGTCTGGGCTGTAATTTTGCAATCAAGCTATTGGATAATATTACTAATTAAATTTAGATACTGAAACATGTGGATATTTTGTAATCAAGAAACAATATTGAAAACTGATGATAGAAATATGAAACTAGAGTTCAAATGCAATAAGGTTCTCACTTATAAGGCTTAGGTAATCTCAACTTTGCATATAGGCTTTTTTGTTTTACTTAAAAGCAACGGCAGTCTTTCCAAAAAATATTTCAATCGTACCAAAATTTTTAAAGAACTCTGTAGGTGCATGAAACTTGAGAGGAATCATATTTCGTAATATGATTCGTTGGTCCATCAATTGATACAATTAGTAGTGGCCCCGAGCGCCATCTGATGAGATCGTGAGTAAACTTGATTCTTGATCTTATTATAACATTTCCGTTTCCTCCCCTAGCCAGAGAAAGTATAGGCTGTATTGAAGCCAGCTTTTTTAAAAATAAATTGCAGTATATTTTGTAATTTACAAGACCTTATGGCTGGCATATTAAATATATTCGAAGATTTTTTTTCAAAAAGAATGCTGAAATAATACAAAAATTCCCAGCAATTAAATTACACAACATCTCCAATAAAGCAAAGTACTTAGCAAGGGATCCTATAACAATTAATGCCCTCCGTCAGTGGGGCCCCACCCTCTGACCCTCACAATTAAAACTTGCAGTGAGGAAACTTTTACGCGAGTTCTCACAACTTCCAATGTACGGGAACGTGACAAAATGATGCCGGACTTTGATGACTGCCCTTAATTAAGTGAAGAGCTCCCTGCGAGTGTGAGACCCTGGTACTTGCAACTCGGTCTGCCTTCAACGGTGTAATTTAGAAAGGAAGGTGAACTTTTTGTTTTGATAGAACTCTGTTCAGCAATGAGACCCTGGTACCTTCTACCAGAGCAGTTCTGGTATTGTATGACAGTTTTTAATAATGGTTTTTGTAATTACTCTTTTCTAATATGAACGCCTGGTTCTTTAAATTGGGGTTTGGTTTTTGGTACGATTAGTATTTGTTTTGGTTAACTATTTATAACATTTTTCATTGTACTACCAATTTTAAGGGAAACAGATGAAAAAGCATACGTTACAAAAACTACGCATAACAAACTAG
Organism: Autographa gamma; assembly: GCA_905146925.1. NCBI lineage: Eukaryota > Metazoa > Arthropoda > Insecta > Lepidoptera > Noctuidae > Autographa > Autographa gamma. The sequence continues at coordinate 427,125 of LR989871.1, forward strand.
TTTTAGTAATAAATCGTCATTAACCGATAATTGCAGTCGCGTGACTGGCAACACCGAGCGCCTGTGTTGCCAGCGCCATGAAAATTATTTATTAAATGGTTATTGGCTACGGACAGGCACTAGACAGCCTAATCATTTACGTCAATCATGGTAGGCGCTTTGTAAATTATATATTGTTTCAAATAATTAATTAGGGGTATCGATTGGAAATGCTAAGGGATATTAATAGGATTATTGATGAGACAGGAATTAGGTTGTTAGCTGTCTTATCAGTTATTCTTCAGTAATAGGTTTATGTAGTAACATGACAAAACGCCCAAATGTCAAAACGTGGTACATTATTTGAACTTTTCTGGCCTTCTTGCTACGGAAGCGATTAGTAGTACTTTTTTTCTTCTTCTGAGAACTTAAATGCTTCTTAATTCTATAGTAGTAAAACGCAAACTATTAAATACAGCAAATCATCAAACGGGTGATTTAATGTTTTTTCTCTACAATGAGACTGTAGTAAACCTCGTTTTTTAACCGACTCCAAAAAAGGGAGGAGTCACTCACTTAGACACTTTTTTCATATATTTGCTACCTAACTTTTGACTGGTTGAAACCGATTTTGATGATTCTTTTTTTGGTATTAACGGTATAGTGATATGTATATATCACTGGTTTCAAAATTCTACACTTTTCACCCTCTGTTTTAGCACCCAGTGCATTTCATTCTCATTTCACCAGTAGTGATTACTGCAGAGGTCTCTATATAAAGTAGGTTGTCACATCGGCTGCCCTCCTAGTAATTGTCGGACGATTATAATTATAAGCCGCAGCTGCCGCTGATCGCCTCTTTCCGATCAATTACTCTCAATTGCCTCTTAATGCAGCCTTCGGATTTTGTGACGGTTCCTTTGTTTCGAGTTATTGTTCAGTTTCGATTCTTATTTGGCAATTTTCTTTATGACGCGAAAATATTTATAAATCAGATTTATTTTCCAAAAGCGTTCAGTGGCTCATTTTTCATTTCATTTGGTGATAACACCGTGTACACCAATAAAATAATGTTTTACTGGTGTACACGTATAGGGTTAAAAATGCAATTTTCACAAAAAATATATACAATAGTTTTGGTACTTAGGTAGGTAGCATATTGGAACTTATTATAATTATGTTCTATTCTATTCTAAGATTTTTCCTACCAACAGTTAGATCGCACAACTGAGTGTTGATACTCTTACTCTCAATATATAATTAATAAGTTATTATAAATATCGAAATTTCAATATCTAACAGCGGCTAGATGGACGAACGAACCTACCAATAGGTGCAAATCTATTGATATTTTAGAACACCTCCCCTCGCCTATGATATAACGCGAGCCAATAGTTCGTTGACTCCGGTGAGCAAAACAAGTGAACCCGAGTGTATGACGCGAACACTGCCGCACATTAGACGCGCAGCACGACGCCTGCGACAAGCGGAGCTACTGCTAATATTATTACCAAGCTTTTTATTTATTTACTGATTTTGCAAAAACCTTTGTCCATTTCAACATCTATTTACTGTTTCAAATGATCAAACCATACGTGTTTTACTGATAAATTGTTAAGAGAAATATCAGTTAAAATTAGAAGAGTTTTAATGATTATGTAATAAAACAGATTATCTTATCACAAAAAGTACAGGGAAACGAATAAGCTATTAAAGAAATCTATTGATGTTTCAACAAGCACAATGTAACTGTAAATCTAACATTACATAATTTTGCACCCTTTACGCATTCACATAACCTTTAACAACCACATTTCCTAACATCTCAATTCCGAACATGTAATAACACTGCTCACCCTGCTTACTTTACAATAAGGATGAACATACGCCATTGCGTCACCCATAAAGCGCGGGAAAAGCCCTGTTTATGCAAACCGTACTCGCGCACGTTTTACACGTCATTTTACAAAGCCATGCACACCATCAACCTATAGCAATTTTCCACTATGACACACACACACACACACACACATACATAAAGACTGTAAAGGGTGGTTTTTAGAAGAACGCTTTTATATGTTAAACTTAGCTTTATCACATGTAAAAGTACTTGACTTTGCTAATAGGCTATTAATTAGAGTTAAAACAATATTAAGCACTTTTGAAGTATATTTTATACAGACATCGAGTATTGCAGATGCACTGAAATTCTAACGTTAACCTTTCCTTGACTTAAAATACCATCCTGTATATACATTTGTCAAAGTAAGTGAAATCATAAAGCTTTCCTTTCCACATATAAACGTCTATATGTGTGCGTGTATATAGCAATATACACGCACACATATTAAACTATATGTGAAGTTATTGCGATTGTATTCAAACATGACGCAATATTATTCCAGTAGAGTTTCATATCTTCAAGGTTATTCCTTGAAAGGGTTGGCTGAATGCTTACACAAAAATAAAATATTTCTATTATTTGTATTTGGTCTGGCTAATCTCCAAAACAGCAGATCTTTTTTCTCTAATACTTTGCTGACATGTCATGTTACTATTATATTGTGATTAAGAGTAGTATTGAAATTGTATTTAGGAGTTGAACGACATAGTTTATAGCAGCTATCATGATTGTAACTAAATTCAAATCAATTTTAAACCAATAGACCCTATAGCTTACTACCGCAGACTACAATTTATCCCAAACATTTCGGTTGGGCCTTAGGTCCGGATTGTATTAAATAAGAGTGGCCGCTCAATTTGCTGCAGATGAGTTTCGTAACACAGTTAGCGCGGAGGCTGCAATCTTGCGCAAATTGGACCGGATCACGGCGATAATGATATCGAGGATATCCCAAACTTGTATCACTAGCCCCTACTATTAAGCTATAGATAGGTTTTAACAATACAGAAATAATTCACGTATCTAATATTATATTGTATTCCGGGAAAACTCACACACGGTTGTCTGATCCAAAGCTAAGCAGAGCTTGTGTTATGGTAACCAGACAACTGAGAAACATACTTATATACTTCTAAATACATACATATTATAGATAAACTACACCCAGAAATAATGGTGGTCATCACACAAAGATTTGTCCTGGGTGGAAATTGAACCCACGACCTCCAGTATAGCAGTCAGGGCCACTAACCACTAGACCTTTAATAGGATAGATTATAGATTTTAATAGGAAATCGGTGCTCAAACACTATATCTAACGTAATCTACTGTGTTACTATAATTTGAAAAACAATTCTGGTATTGCAATTTTCACTTCTTACATGTGTAGTATTTATTTACACTTCAGTTCAGTATGTTTTTAGTTAAACCCAGCTACGTTCATCCACGGCACCTTACAAACCCTTCACATCCCCTTATTGTGTGTTCCCTTTTAGTTATACCTTCATCCTTAGATCATTATCACAGTACTAACACTTTTCATGTAACCATGTGCACTTTTTCCTCTAGAAAGCAGCAGAAGAGAGAAGAAGAGCCAGCTCTTGGATGTTAAATTGACTCTAGTAGGGAGTCCGTATTAACGCGCGACTCCCTAATCGAGTCAGGTTGACTTCTTTGTAGCTATCACGACGGGCAGGAGAATAGCGGAGAACGGCAGAAGAGTTGATTGTTATGTGTCATTGTATTGTTCTTCCATTTGTGTGGTTTGGCATTTGTTTTTTTTGTAGATTGTGTCCCTAATCCTGTTCCTTTGTTGCAATAACTTAGAAACTTGTACTCACGATTTTTTTTTTTAAATTTCGTCTTCTAGTATTTTTATAAAACGTTTCAATACTTAAATTTTATTCAGAAGGTAATATTACATAAACATATAATATAATCCTTTTTCTGTTAAGTAATTTCAATATCTCTTTTAGTGTAAAATTATGTATTATGTTGCTCTATTTTAAACTATCTTTAACTTATGTATACAACTTGTACACTACTTGAAATATTTTTTGACCATAGTTACGTAAAATTATTACAAGTAAATCATAATAATGATTAACTAATCAACAGTAAATTTGTTAAGGTAATGGATATTAATCTGCAAAATCATAAATTGTTATAAATGTAATAGTTATAAAGTAAAATATTCATACTAAGAGCTTTACTGAAACCGGCCAATATAGTTTGTACATATTTTCATTAATCAAATCGTTGGAAAACCTGCCTGTATATTAAGCGAGCGATTATATAAAATTATGCCATTCCAGAGATTAAAAAATGTACCTTTTTCAGCTTTTAATTTTGCCAGCCATTCGTATATTTGCAAAGTCAACTTAATTTAGGGTTCATATTAATTGATGTGATATATCTGTGCCTGATAACAGTTCATTTTTAGAGTTTAATATACAGAGTAACGACTGCCTAATGGAACGGGTTATATTTGTTTTTGTGAAGGATATTTTATTATTCAAGCCATTTATTTTAAAACTGAAATGAATGGCATAATTTTAAAATGAAAGTTACGTATTTTATAAATTTTCATTTCAAATAAAAAGCCGCAATTTCACGAATAGTATATACCTTACCCACAATAACTTAATCAAAATACATTTCATACTTCGTCTTAAACATTACGTCAGTCTACAAAGAAGCTTTTAAAATCACAATAAAAATCTAATTTAAGAGCGATATTCCAAAGCCGAGACAACCCTAATGAGATCCCACGAGAGTTGCCAGTAGAAAAAATGCTTTTAAAATTAAAATAAATTCTTCCCGAGACATTCCCCGCTGCATGTAATCAATTGGAGATTAAAAGAAAGAGGATTGCTGTGAGCCTCGCCGGGGTAATATTCTATTTCATAATTAAGCTGCTTTGTCATTGATCTGACTTGTAATGGATTAGTGCTTGTCTACTGTCTTCGAGATCATTTAAATTTTAATATTGTGTTGGTTTTATGCTGTGACTTTCAAGTATTTCTTTATATTGTGGCAGAATAGATACTGGAATATGAACGAAGAATACATTCAGTAAAGCTTTCCAATCATAAAACACTGCTTTAAAATGATTGAAAATGAATTCCACGTCAACCGCTTTGATAGCTTCGTGCTTGTTCGATTCTCTTTGTAATATTACAAAACAAAACACAATACAGCAGACTTTGTCAAACAAACAGCAATACCATAAAATAAAGCCTGCATTAGTCCCAGCCATGGGAATAAATCGCGAGTTTACAGAAAAGAAGCCAATCTATTTGAGTGTGGCAACACAGACCGTTCAGAAATCGAATGCTCGGTACCTTTGGGAAATTAGTGCTGGCAACCCGAGCTTGTTCATAAACCGTCATAGCTAGTTACTGAGAATAATATATTAAGTACTGTGATGGGATGCAGGATGCTTTGAACGCGACCGAGAACGGAACGGCTATACGTTTTGATAAACTGTCTTGTTTACTTTAAGTTCATGTCTGGAAGATTTATTCATTGATTCTATAATTCGGTATATAACGTATTAATTGAAGAATGGATGTTCGCATATGGTATCTGGTTGTGAATTGAAGGCTTCTATTAATGGTTAACAAGATTATGTATCGTCGATTTTTTTACAGACTTGTATATCAGCACGGCTTTATTCCCAAGTGGGTAGCATACGTGTAATATATATCGACATTGACATCTGACATGATGTAATTTAAAATTGAAAACCTCTTTAATAGTATGCGTAAACACGGATTTTGGACACGTTTTAAATAATCCAAATAAACTTAAAGAATTCCGAACCGTAGATGTCTCACTCTTGAACAAAAGCCTTTTCTTGTATAGAGAAAATTATGAAGATTTTTTCCCAAATTTTAAAAAGCTATCTTTTTTTTCCTTTTAAGAAGATTTTCAACAAGTCTACAACCAACTTAGACAGCCTGTTGGTCTAGTGGTTAGTGACCCTGACTGCTATACTGGAGGTCTTGGGTTCGATTCCCACCCAGTACAAATGTTGTGTGATGAGCAAGATCATTTGTTCTGTGTCTGGGTGGTATTTACCTATAATATGTACGTATTATAAAAATGTTTATCAGTTGTCTGGTTACCATAACACAAGCTCTGCTTAGCTTGGGATCAGACAACCTTAGCCTGAGATGTATAATATTATATTATATAATCTTTTCCGCCAGTCTTCTACAACGCTTTGCCTTTCTGTTCCAGTACAAGATCCCGAAGAAAGAGGAGGTGGTGGAGCAGCAGCAGGCCGAGCCCGACAACCCGCTCATGAGGAAGAAGAAGACGCCCGAGGAGCTGGCGGCCGAGGCCGAGCTCGAAGACCAGGACGAGTTCACCAGTAAGATATACACTCTATTATGTAGTAGCAGAGTTGAAAATCCTTTGGAGTTGTATGGAGAACATAGTGATATCGTTACGGAATTATAAGTTCTGTTGTGTAGTAATAGAATTGAAAATGATTTGGATGATTTATGTGGTTTTCAAAAGTAGATTATTTAATTTAAATTGGAGATAGAAGTGTTTATTTACACGGGATATTTGACTTTGGTTTTATAGTTGTTCTCTCATCATTGATACTCATTTTTCTTTTCGTTTTTCAGAACTGAAAAACACCATCGAAACGCAAGTGAATGAACTAAAGTCGCAGATCGAGAGCAAGTGCGTGATGCAGTGAGCGCCTCTCGACGTATTGTAAACTATCTGAATACATGATGTAGCTGAGCTAAGGTCATTGTTACGACGATGTTTCACAACCCCTGTACACCCCAGCACCCCACACGACCCCCGAATAGCGAAACAACAACCAACAACAATAACTATTTCGTTCAGACGTATCAATCATTCGCGCTCAACATTTTTGTAGGAGAGATTCGAATTCTAAATTTTTTCGGAACGTAGTTGGCTAGTGGCGCGTTGGTGCTTGATAATGAGCAATAATATTTTTATACATTCATAAAAAATGTTGGAAGCAGCCCTCGACAGCGTGAAGCGCCTCTGAACGTACGGTCAAAAAGTCATTCCCGAGCGGCGCGTGTGGAACAACCCGTTTTATATGTTGAAGCTTGTGATATATTGTTATTTAAGTGTAAAGTTGAAATAATATAAATACAACTAGAATGAACGGTGTAATCTATATAAAAACGGAAGATAATTATTATAAGGAATTCTAGCACGCGTGTAGACTCGACATTCGACTATTTATCGCCTTCTCCTTCTCTATTTCGCACTTACATTGAAATAACAATGTATTCGGTCCCCGAGGAGATTTGTTTCATCCAAATTCCAGGCTTCCCGCGGCCCCGGCCGGCCCCGCGGCCCCGGCCCTAGGCCCCGGCTGGTCTCTACGACATCGCTACGCTGATCGCTCTTCGACTTTTGCCTCTAAATCTTTTGCATGCGTGCTTCTGCAGTGTTTATCTGTGTCAATGTATTTTGTTTAGGTGTACATACCTGTAATTGACCTAGCCTTAATATCCACATCGAATAAAATAGGTAATTGTTATGGTGTCGCGGTACTCGCCGCGCTACGTGTCGTTGTCCAATACTTTCTGCATGTTTAATATAAGATCAATGTTCATTTAGTGTTTAAAGTGTAAAATGTTGTAGGTAAAGAGTAATGATTCGCGTTGTGTTACCGTTGCGCATGAAGCGTTGTTCTCGTCTAATGTTTTATCGATGTTTTACGCTTAGGTATTAAAGTTAAATAACACATTGTGGTGTGAGCAAATTATTCGAGCGATTACACCGTCTTGGGTTTGGAGGAGGAAGGCAAGGGTCCGGTGACGACCGGCGGACACGGCGGACACGGCGGGCGAGCCACGAGGGACACGGCTAGCGCACGGCGAGGACGGAGCGCCGCTCTCAGTGCTAATTGTTCGAACAATGTTGTCCACATAGATATAAAGCTGCAAATGCAAAAGATTTGTTATCGTCAAAAGCTGTGATATAAGAATATGATAAAGTAAAGCGCGCAATGCGACGACCGCTCGCGCTCTTAGCTTCTACAACTTTCTATCTTGGATGTTCGTCGCGGACGTGTCATGCTACCCTCTCGTAGTTTACCTATTCGGATTACAATTTCTACAATCAGCACATCATGTATTTTATATATTTAGTTGTACTCTTCACACGCGATGCTATTTGGTATAATCAATAGTTTAGTAAGTTTTTGAAAGTAGACATATTATGTATAGATCTCATGTGATAGTTCAAGTGGTACATTATATATATATTCACGTTCGGGAGTTCTGGTCCAGTTGTAAATGTATTTCACTCATGCACTGTGTCCGCGTCATCTCATCATACGACTCACACAAATGTATGTAGTCACATTTAGGTTACAATTATTGTTAATTGAGTATCGTTTAAAGTTCAGAATTTATGAGTAACAGTTAAGTACAACAGGTTAAGGACACTGACACCATAAGCTTCGTTAATCGATACCGCATCGGCGATCAGTCGCGTTGTCCGACGTTTAGTCGATGTGTCGATTACCAACAAATCGCATCGCGTGGTAAATACTGAGATTATTTTAGATATTCCACTTACACATTAATGTTACTATGCTTGCTTGTTTTGTGTTGTACTGACGTCCTGTCAATTACACCTACCTGCTCTTCACATATATATATATATACTATTCAATATACAACATGTAAATAAAAAGTAATAATTTGTGATTGTTTATTGAGAATGCTATTTTTCTGAAGTATAAGAGTCGACTATTTTTTCGCACTGTACTGCACACGATATATTTACATGGCTTGTCTCGTTCCTTGTTTGGCGCACGCATCGCTGGCAGACGGGCATCACCTCTCACTCACACTAGTGTAAGTCATAACAACTATGTAACGTTCACAATGTATGTGTGGTTAGCCGTTAGGTAATATATTAACTTAGTCGTATCGTATGTGCATGGCAGACGTAGCTAAACGGTTGTATGACTACATTCAATACAATACTAGGTGTTAAGTACATTGGACCTGTCTGGTGACCAACTTCTATCAAATCTAACTTCCTTATAAATCCTCTCGTGTGTTAGAATACTAATCTATTACCTTTGTCTATATCTTCTATCTATCGTAGTTTAGTCTGCGTTCTACGTTGTTGACTTTCAAGTAGATCATAGTTTAGATAAAATGTTATTTTGGTATAGAACGAGCTCGTGATCTGTAATCGGGAGCAGTAACTTATTGTCACTAGTTTAAAATTAACGGAACTTGCGTTCTCCGCGCTGTCAGCCACCTGACACATGACAGAGCTGTCACTGGTGTCAAGATGGCGGGGTCGCGCGTGTCACTGTCAGCTGGGTGACAGCGCGGGGGCGCGCACTCGATGGTTTCCTACGATAAGTTGTGAAGCTCTCTTGCATGACGTTGTTGAAAGTGTCCTAAGGCTCTTGGCGTGTTGGTGTCGTTCTCTCTTTACTCTTGTTTTCAAGTTGTTTGTTATATAATAATGTTTAGACGCTTCTATAAGCTGTTGTACGCATATGATTAAGCTTTCGATGTTCAGTGTATAGTATATAGTATGACGTTGCTTGTCTGCGTGATTTCCAACGGAATTTGGGTGATATCAAATGGTTGTTGAATTATTTTGTGTAATAACGAAGGAGTTTCTATTGACACTGTTTATTTATATACTTGTAATTGTAACGATACTGCTGCAACACATCGATCTCTTCGCCCAACTTCACTTTCTTACGCTATTTATTCTCGACACACCGATATATTTCTTTTGATAATATAGTGAATTTATAATGAGGTTTATACAAGGTAGATGTGTAGTATAGACATAAAATATAATTGTAAAATCAAAAGTTTTTGGATGAAGTAATATTTATTTCCGTGGAGACCCGTAGTGTTAATTTTAAGGAATCCAAGATGTCGCGACCAATTTTTATATGTTTTGCCGTGGGAGACACACTGATGTAACAGTCGGATATTTTCAAATCTTATGACTCTCATACTCAGGGTAATATACTATTTATAGTCATCTGTTCGTAGTATGATTTAGATCGTTTAGGTACCAGACGTATGACTTTTTGGCCTACGATGGCTTTACAAACCTTTCTTCTAAATCTTTTCCCTCTAAATGTAACCTTGACCCGACCTGTAGGATGTCTTGATATTTCACTGTTGTTCTTAAATCCTTAGAGGAGTTATGAAATGGTAGACTAAATAACATTTTATGACATAACTTGTTAAATTTATTAAATAAACTAGCCTATTGATAGTTGCACTAGACATAATGTTAGGGGATGTTACGGTGTGGTGGTGCATTTGTTCTATAGACACGATTCTGTTGACTGACAACCGTTGCTATAGTACTTACTGTGAGTGAGACGTTATAAGACTTGTACGGCACAAATGCATCATTTACAGGATATCGGAGGAGCGGAAGGTCGGTAGTGTTATCATCTGATGTTTACAACAGACACATAAAGAACGAGAAAAAACACGCAACAAACAGACTGACATCACTATTACTGTATTGCCATCGTTGTTAAATCTGACATTTGACACTGACGTTAAGAACTGTCATTCAAATGATAATTCTACCGACGTTTACAAATTTCAAACTGTTCGTTCCATTCAAAGACAAAAGGAAATGAGGTCGGTGATTCGCAATATAGCATAGACAATTAGAGACAACGACACTATACCACACACTCAAGAGCTTTTACACTTAATGCCAGTATTATTTATATTGTTACAATCATTTGGAGCTCTCAGGCAGCGCAGGTCACAAAGAACTGAAACTAAAGTGCCACAGCCAGCAATCGATATTGCGCTTTGAATTTTATTTTCCTTTCACTGCGCTGTCCGGGGAAATGTTCGATGTGATTCTTAATAGTTTTATATAAATATGTTATTGTAACACTGAGAGCAACACGTCGTGCTGCCAGCCTATAAGTATTCTGCCAATATTGTTGTGATCTTCACAGCGGACGTATTGCTCCCAGGCGGTCTATTGTTTGTATATTATAGTTATTGGCCAACAACACACTAACTAGTTCGTTAGCTTTTAATATTAGTGACATTATAGTGTTAAAATTGCAAGTTTACAGAATGTAAAAACAATGAAACCATAAGTACTCATATATGAACTGGGTTCATATGTATGTTGTCTTGTTATATTAAAGAAGAAAAGGTTAGTAGTTTATCCACGATTAAATTTAAACTTAGGGATTATGAATGAATAACGAAAAAGGTTATTGTTGAAAAATGTTTTTAGGTAATTAAAAAAAAACGGATTGAGCTTCTGTGACACCTTGTTGTTAACAATAAGTTAGGTTTTTTTGCAGAATTGTAGTTTAAACGGCCGAGTTAATACACGCTACCTGGGGTTAAACACGAAATTAAATTTATCGAACGTTAAGTTGACTGAACTCGCTGAAATCAACATCAGTAAAGACAGCTAAGTTCAAATAGCATAAAAAGTACCCTCAGTTCGAGCACGACCATTGACAAGACTAGGTCTGAAGCAATACCATTGATTCGGCCGCATAAACTACGACTATCTTCTGGCTGTAAACAAACTGCCGTAATGAACTCTATTCCTATATAAATAAGGTTAGTTTTCCTTTCACGACTGTATCACTGTAGGACATAGAATCGCTTGTTCGCTACCACTTCGTTCGCCATAACTGTTGCGGAGCATTGTTAATATTTATTTACAAGGTCCCTATTAGTTATTGTATAAAAGTTTAGAGGTAGCCATTTTCATATGTACGCTAAGTTAAATGTGAAAATGGTTTATCTAACATGTTGTTAAATAATAAATAAACTACATTGTACCACTACGTGTTTGTTTTATTTCGTTTATATACCCACCCTTATTATATACCCCCTTATTATATAGATGTAGGGGAAGTTGTAGGTATCTACTTAAAAGTATAAAATTTTATACTGATAGTGGCGCTGATTCCAACACACGCAAACTAAATTAAAATTACACCATCGCTATCTTTTTCTAACATACAGCGAAAAAAAAGGACGGCAATAGGCCACAACTAACTTAGACGTGTCAAAACAGTTTACGTCCATTAGATCACTATATTTTTAGTGCACACCTTTTTGTGTGACAGTTAATTTGTATGAGAATTTTAGTCAGAGCAAAATTTGACAGCTCTAATTTTTTCTGTCCTTTTCTAATTATGTACAAGTGAAAAAGATAGCGATGTCGTAATTTAAGTTTAGTGTGTGTTTAACAGAATCGGTGCCATAATCGTATTTCTGCTCTGCTCTCTAGACTGCCTCGTTGGCCTAGTGGTGCTTAGCGCGCCTGCTACGCTATAGGTCTTGGGTTCGATTCCCAAGTCGACCAAGGTGTTATTGGGTTTTTCTCTAAAATTCTCAATAGCAGGTCGGAGTTTGGATTTGTGCCCGGTTAGTGGCAATAGGCTCGCTCCCTATTACATGGGAACTAAACATATCAGCGAACTGTGGGTGTACATTGTTACACCTCTGCCTAACCCTTCGGGGATACAGGCGTGATGATATGTATGTATGTATGTATAGTATCGTATTTAAGGATAAATAACTAGGTAGGAAGGATATTCAAAGAAACAACTTGCTAAAGAAATCTTAAGAACTATATTTAACTAACCTATTCACTGTACATTAATCTAAGAAACTGATAGCATCCCATACTCTATTTAAATTCTTGTTGAAGTCTTCTAACACATCCATCATTTTGTTCATAGTCGTCTTTATGACTCTATGGTTTGAATCTTTGACGTGTATGGTCGCGCTGTCATCTGACAGTTCGGTCTTTAAGATTATCCCTTCATTAGAATCTGTTTCAGGATCGGTCTCCCTAGAATTTTCGTTTATTTGAGCTTTCAATTTACTTAGAAACTTCATTATCTTAGCGTTGTTTTTATCATCGAAGTCCAGTTCATTTTCTGAAGATATTTCTTGTACGTCTTCGTCTACGCTTCTACGTTTTCTTACAACTGTATCAAGATTGTTTGAATCCTCTTCAGATTTTACTTCCTTGTCTGGTTTTCTTTTGTCACTTTTGTCTTTTGTTTCTAAAGCATTCTTTGATACATCTTTCTCGTACTTACTTCTTGAAACTTTTTTAAGAATGTCTTTAGTGTCGTCTGACAACTTTTTGAGGTATTTCGGTTTATTGTGAATAGAATACAAACTGCGATCGTCTTTCCTCATTTTTAAAGATCTTATTCTTGGATTCAGCGAATTCCTCTTAATAACTCTATTCCGGTTTAAACGGAATTTATGTGGTCGAAGGGTTTTCAAGCTATCAACACTTTCTCTCGCTTTTTCTAACAGATCATCAAGTAGTGCTCTTGGATTAAAATCCCGATGCAATTTCCTATCAAGTTTGCTTATCAATGATGGTCTTCTCCACTTACCTCTTGCTATACTTGAACTACCCTCCTCATCTTCTCTTTTAACTCTATCGTTATTTTTATTTCTTTGGAAAATTCCTCTTACTTTCTCCAAGTCTTTGTTCATGTCACTGATTCTGCTTTTTAAAGCCTTGTTGACAGTAACAAAAGTGTCAGCCAAATCTTCGAAATCGTAAGATAAATCAGCTACAGTGTAGTCATCAAAGTCGTCATTGACTGAACGTTTTGGTCTTAAACTTTCTTTATTAACTGTCTCAGCTTCAACAAATGTTTTATTACCCTTCTCAGTATCGTGACAGGCTTCGATTTTCGTATTAGCCAGAACCCAAAAACCAAAGGACTTTGGTGGCAAGTTGATAAGCAAAGTTCTATACGGACTAACACGTTTCACGACTGGTCTGATGTCACCCTCGTAGAACATAGCTCGACCATTTACAACAATATTCCTGTAAAGAAAGCAAACAGTCAAGAAAACATTTGTATAAACACTATTGCAAACAATGTAAATAAAATTAGGATATGAAACTAACCCATTGTGGTCATTTCCCAGTATAAACTGCATGATATCACCACCTTCCTCTCTCTGAGACAGCTTAAGCGAAAATCTAGCAGGTTCATCATCCATGTTCGCTCCAAAGAGAGTGACAGCACCTGGAATCCGCTTGTGACGCAGCGATGTACAGTGAGCAAAGAGGATTGCTTGTTGAGGTTCCATGTTCACGTTCAAAACTCTCTCACCCACCAGGTTTTTGAACAAGAGGGCCATGTAGAAACTCTATAAGAGACAAAACAAATATCTTCAAATTTATGAAACCAGTGGAGTTTGGGTCCCATTTCATACATTATCTGGATTGTTTCTATTTTCTTTACTAAACGCTTATGTACCTACAAAATTGTAAAATCCTTCTAATTACCAATATAATAAATGAAAAAAATTGTTTGGATTCAATTTTACGCAAAAACTACCTACTCATTGAATTTTAATGAAACAAAAATTTGGCTAATACATCGGAATAACACATAGACTATGAATTTTAAAGATAATATATAAATTGACATTAGTTATACACTACTATTATTTATATACTACTATACATTAGTTATATACTACTATATTGACATTAGTCACATATCTACACAAGCACTAGTAATTTCATAAGATATTTCTGCCAGCAGGCCCGCGATAGGAAAAGTAGCAAATATTTTATTGAATAGTTAAAAATTCAGGTTGGCCATTAAAATCCAGATCACACTGATAAGAAATGACTCACCAGAGTCGGCTCATACATCTCCTCTTCCTCCAGTTCCCTATAATGAACAGCGAACCCGTTCTTGGCGGAGTAGCCGAGGCTGGCCAGCCAGTCGGCGGCGCGCTCCAGGGCGCTGTACCGGCGCGTGCTGGTCTCCGTCAGCCACAGCGGCGTCGGGCTGCGCGCGAACAGCCTCAGGATCTTCATGCGGTCGTACTCTGACATGCGTTCTATTTCGTATGATGAGGAGTTGCTGGAAATAGTGGAACTTTATGTAAATGCTTAGCAGGTTTTATCTCTTCTATATGTTGAAATAATTATTCGTAATGCCGCAGTTGTGTGGCCCTCATTCAGCTTACGATTGGCCTGGTATGACTGGGGCCATAGTAGTAGCTTAGCTGTTGCCTTTAATTAAGTAAACAGATATATAAAAAGTTGCGAAAAGCATACATTTTTAGTTACATCATACAATAAATTTATTTCTTATACTTAATTTTAAACCAAAAATTTTCAAATGAATCTTATGGATTTCATTCTATACCTTTTACTAAAATACCTACAAGTTAGTACGGAACCCTCGGTGCGCAACAAGTCCGACTCGCACTTGACCTTGATAAATTAGGTCGATAATTAAACTTTTACACCGGTCTTCAAAGAAAACTGTTTTTACACAAGTAAGAAAATATCAGAAATAATGTAAGTATAAAAGTCTCTCACCCATTCAACAGCAGAGCATCCATCATATCATTGGACAGCGTGAGATAATCCTTGAAGTCGCTCTTGGAGTCAGCCTGCAGGCACTTGGTGACGTCACCGCCGACTACCCGCCACTGCGCCGTGCGCCCCGGCGGGAACGTCTCGATGATCACGCGCAGCGTCTCCAGGTCGTTCAGGTACTCCTCGATAGACTGGTTCGTGCACTCTAAGAGGATAGTGGAGTTAGAATGTATAATAATATAGTACACAAATATATTACGACATCATCGCTACATATGTTTTTACTGTCGGTAGAGGCAGCAGAATGAGTCTATGCGTTAGGATTCAAGTGAAATCGCTACTAAATATCATTTGTTTTTTTTTTTTTATACTAGAACTTTCTCTTCGACTTAAAAAGGGCTGATTATATAACTTATTAAATCAGTTTAATCGGTTCACGTTCTATTTACATATTTTTTCCGTTTAATAGTTTTTTTGTAATTTTCAATTTGCACAAAATACTTATTAGCTACTAGCTAACTTATTTATTTCTGAAGAAAAATATGATGTAAGAGAAAATATGTTAGATCTTTTATCTTTTAAAAAATACGTACCATATCCCAACTCCCAGAATATATTGCCGACCTTAGCCTTCTCAGCCACCGTCAGTATGTTGAGCGCCGTGTTAGGATCCCACATGCCAGTCACTGTCCTCTCCTCATTGTTCAGCGCGAACACCAGATCGAAGCCCGTGGCTTTGGCCCAGTGCACGAACCGCTTCCACTGCTGGTGGGTCACCGCCAAGCTGCGAGTATGCAGGTGGAGTGGAACCTTCTTTGGGGAGTCAGTGTCTATGGCGCTGATGTCGAAGTCCTGGCTGTTGAAGTCATTGTAATCGACGTCGTTGATGGAGATGGTGGTGTTGTGGAAGGTCATGTGAGCGGTGGAGGGACCGGCTATGCGGAGGTACGCTGGTGTGAGGGAGGATGCCATGCATATGCATTCTTTGCTGGAAATAAATGGAGGAATTTAGATAATGACAAACATTTACACTAATTAACTAGAATGGCTTATATCCGCGCAACAAGAGCAAGATCCGTAAAATCTTATTTTCACAAAAGGTCATAAAAGTTTGTTAGTAAAAGGCATTTTCAATTGATAAACCCGTCTAACCTTCTCGACTTCTCTTATACATAACATTGCTGACAAAACCACGACACAAAATGTTTATTCGTTAAAACCGTGCAACATAGGAACGAGGTATTCAAACACATGTTAAAATATAAAAATATTTAAAAGCACTAGTTGAGAGAGTAACTTACTTGTTATATTTCTCACTGCTCGAAAACAAATACTTGGGATCGATAGTGAAGCTCAAAAACCTGCTGTCGACAACATTCACATGTTGTTCCGTGCTTATCTTCACGCTATATGTATCGGCGCTGGTCAGACTCGTGAACCGAAGTATGAGCAACACGAATAGGTGTATGGTACCCATATCTCTTACTGAATAACGAGACGCGACTTAACGCAGCTTTTATTAATGGTTGTACAGGAAGACATTGAGTTGCAGTGAAACTGTGAATTGTTAAGGTAATTTTATAAATGTTACATTTTACTGGTAATTATGTATTTTAACTTGACTAATTATTTTAGTGGTTTTGATGTAATACTTGCGTAACTAAAGCATGTATGCTTCACAAAAAATGTAGAGACGAATGGAGATAACATAAGATGATGCCTATTCGGTATAGTATGTATAGTAATAATCAAGACTGAATACGGTTCTCATTATACCCTGAAGGACAAGTATTTCAGTACTTAGGTAATAGATATTTTACCTAATGCACCTGGGTATGTGCGAATAGTTTCTATTGCTAATATTTGCGAAAATAAAAAAAAAACAAGTAGCTCCCTTTGAGTAGTGATATTGGTTTATATCATATCCCAAAAAAATTACATAAAATCAGTATGTAAGGATTAAATTTTAATTCGAACTAGCCACATTCATAAATGTCTGAATTCCACTTACTCGTTGCAACACAGACATGCTGACTATCAAGAAAGACGAAACTGTACGGCATGCACATTGTTTTACCTAAGTCACATAATATTATGTATTTGTTTGTATTTTTATTAACATTATGTCACGTCTGTATTCGCATTCATTTCTAGCAAATATCTTTGCGATATTATTCATGTTTCGTATCATTTTTTCTTCGTCCTTAAATGTGACCTTTGCGAATAAAGTTTAAAAACTGATAATACTTATGTTTGTTGATAAAACCGTCGATGCAATTATATTCCATTTGCTATGTACAGCTACAACCTACAGCTATAATTTGCCAACTAGAAACCTAACTACAACATTTAATGAACAACTAGGATGTCTCTGTGTCATAGCAGTAGTAACCTACGGTACTAAATTTTATGCACTATTGTGCCATAATACAGGTACCTTAGGCAGGTAGTGTCCCATTGCATGTATGTGTATTTATAAACAAATGTCTGAGTGTGGGGCACAGACGCAGATAAGTTGGTGTAATTAATCGAAACAATATATTTTTAGTAGGTATGTGCCTTAGTGTAAGAATAAGTATAAGCTTCACAAGAATACAATTTTTTTTTATACTTTTGCATAGGGTGGAATACTTAGGTAGTGGTTATACAAACATTGCTTCAAGTCTAAGAGTCAAAATACAGTTAGGCCAAGGCCTGACCCATTAATTTATTAAATTGTTAGATGTCAAGACTTAAGCCGGAACCCCACCGCTGCGCAGGCTGTGCACGGATGCGTGGCTCACCTCTGCTGCGTGGGCTCATTAGTTCGGCGGCGTCGGCCTCCGTTTCCACTGCCGCGCACGGACACGGATGTGTCGCCCACACATCTCATAGCTATGCGTGGGGTACAGTCACGAGCAAAAAAATGTATACATAAAAATATGCGAAATTGTTAAACGAAATTAGTGAGATTTTTTGTCGAATCTCTTCTGCCATCTAGCAATCAATGCATACTGACAGATGACACTTGGATGGATCAAATATTTTTTTAATAAAAAAAAAATACGTAAAGTCAATATATTATTTTTATAATATAGACAATAGCTCTTCCAAGTAACAATATAATTTAGCTATTGTGTAGTAACATCTGTTTTACTTATTTATGTTATAAATTACTTAGTTCTTACATAAATTATACTTATCACAACTTAGATGTATTTATATATAGTAGGAACATTAATTGTACCTCTTATTTATAGTAGCTTATTCTTATAATAATTTCTTAACAATATTATGTGTGTACATATTTTTGCTCGAGACTGTACATAGTCGTGGGTCGCCGAGAAATGGCCGACCCACGCAGCTGGGATGCGTGGGTCGGCCACGTGGCTGAGCTACGTTCCGCCTATTCGAGTTAGCTACGCGTGTGTTTATGACGTCACTTGCTGCGTAGCATGTCCGTGCGCTGCGGTGGAAACGCTTTCATACATTTTGTACTAAAGCGAAGCTGAACACACGTGCACAGCCTCTCCGTGCGCCGCTGTGGGTTTCCGGCTTTATTGTCTGTATCAAAAACAATACATGTGACTTAGAGCTAAGATAGATAAAAACTCGCATATACACTACGCTACATAAAACCAACAAAAATTATCAAAAGAAAATGAAGATATTATTGACTTTAATTAGCCTTATAAGTAGCCAAGTGTCTCGATAAGAATATGGTGCAATTCCGTTATTACTTTGGTTTATCTGATTTCTTTAGTTTAGCTAATCTAATAACAATTATACCTACACTTATTTACGGTATTAACTTTATCTCGGTGATTTGTAGGTCGTGACGTAAACATATCGGCTTAAACATAGCTTATCGTGAGACAACATTAATTATATCACATTTTCTACAAAGATTGTTTACTATAAAACGTCTTTTTTTTTTTCTGAAATTGATATTGTTTATGGTTTTCCTCTTTCTGCTCTCTGACTTGATCTGACGTTTTGACGTCAGAGCTGTCAATCGTTCGCCATGACTTATGTCATTAGTCACCACCCGTCGGATATCTGTTTATCAGGAAATATTTTAGCGAATTACAAAGTTATCGTTGCAAACAGCTAACAATCATTACTGTAATCACTTTCACGTAACGCGTGATACCGAATGACGGACGTGCGTGCGATGAGAATTTGTGAAAATATCAGTTTTAAACCATATCCCGATGGTCGTCGCAGTGAGTGTTTATATTAATTAAAATGGATAATAACAGTGATAAGAAAGACGAAACAAGTGAACAGAAGAAAGAACTGCTATCGAGTTTACAGAAAATATGTTTAGTGTGTGGTGATAAGGCGTTAGGTTACAACTTCAATGCGATTTCTTGCGAGAGTTGCAAAGCGTTTTTTAGGAGAAACGCCTTAGCCAGTAAGGAGTTTAAATGTCCATTTACTAATAACTGCGTAATCACTGTTGTTACTAGGCGATTTTGTCAGAAATGTCGACTAGAGAAATGTCTATCTATTGGAATGGTGAAGGAGTTTATTATGTCGGAAGAGGACAAAGCGGAAAAACGGAGGAAGATAGAGGAAAACAGAGCGAGGAAACGTCAGCGAGACCCAGATGACGCCGTCACGAGCTCTAAGAACCCCAAGCTTGATGACGAAGGTGACACGGGCTATGCGCAGCTGCAGGAGTCTGTCATACAGTATGACTCTCTCAGCACGACCTGCAGTCCTAGCAGTACAGTCCAGTCCCCCTTATCCAATGACTTAGATACCTCCTTACAATCTCCTTCATACAACTATGCTCCGGCACCCCCTCACAGTAACGACCAGCCGTACACGATGAAGGTGTACCCTATTGACGAGAAGTCCGTGATCAACAGAGCAATATATGAACAACGAGTGATGATTGACTCATATATGTACGACAATGTTGACAGTAATATGTACGGGGAGCCGCCTAAACAAAATAGTATAAGGTTTGTACGAATTGATATTTATTATTGATGGAACTAATTATT
Source organism: Autographa gamma (assembly GCA_905146925.1). Classification (NCBI taxonomy): domain Eukaryota; kingdom Metazoa; phylum Arthropoda; class Insecta; order Lepidoptera; family Noctuidae; genus Autographa; species Autographa gamma. The sequence continues at coordinate 447,387 of LR989871.1, forward strand.
TCACAATATAAGTTCCTTACACAACAAACTAGGCTTAAAAGAGTGCTAGTTTTGAAGGTTTGAAAAGTCCTAACTAATGAAGAAATTATCAAGTAATAGCTATCTCTTTTACTCACATGCTTATCCTATCTCTTGTCTCTATTCTAATGAGTAGTACAATTAATTGCAATAACATGCAACTTCAAGACTTAAAACATTAATGTATTTTTTCTATCGGTAACTATGGAAATAGATTTTCTTGTGTACAATGTTGTTCATTGATGTAAGGTCAAAGTTTAGTATGAGTAATTTAACAGCCTAGAGACATGAGTATTCCTTATTGAATTCAATCAAATTATGGGTGTAAATCTCTGTGTCATAAGAAATTCCCAATATGTACATTTATAACTTAAATTATTTCTTGATCATTTTTATAGAATTAGGAATATGTAAAATGTTGTGATTTGATTTTTTAATTCTTCTTATGACTAATAAATAAGTTTATCAGTATTGGTTATTAATGCTAATTAATTAAGTTAAATTTGCTATTTTATAAAAATATACTTACAAAATAAAGGAATTAAACAACTGTCATTGAAATATGTGGTTTATGTTATAAATCATAATATTAGACTACTAAAACAGTAGTATAAATTATCATTTAAGCCAATTAAGGGTTGCTTTAATAACTTTGGTCAGCAGTGGGACATTTGCTTGATTTTATAAAAAAATGTATTATTTGGATAAATACCTAGTAGGTTATCTACAAAAAAAAGCCCACTATTTAAGCTGTTGGTGATCAACGATTTAATACATATTTTCATATACACAAACACCATACAATCATCCTATCACCCAACCAACCCATAGAAGCCCCAATATATATTTACGATTGACAGATCAATATTGACAAATAGTGAGAAGACAGCCTACCGGGAGCCGCAGCATGTCTGTGAGGAGATCCCCTCCACCAGCAACAACCCTGATGTCAACAAAGCCAGGGATATACTCCAGGATGTTGAGAGGTGAGCCGCCATTTATATTGTTATGTTATGGTGCGTCCACATCTGACGAACGAGCAAGATCGCGAGCGGCGCGCGCACGTCCGTCAGACGGCGTATTTGACACTAGTACTTTTGCGACTTGCTCACGAGCGGCTCGCCATCGGATCGCAAACGGCTCGCGAGCTGCTCTTGTTATGCTTGTTCGTCAGATGTGGACGCACCCTTTTACTAGCTGTGCCTCAGTGTCACCCGCTTTAGAACCAAGTGGAAATAAATTAATAACTTTTATTACGTTAATTTTACAATAGCTACCTGTGAGTGAAAGTCCTTTAAAATCGGTCCAGTCTTATTAAAAACTTGACTTCCATACTTGTATGTACACTTATTGAAGTACCTATCTGACCTATTTTTTTTTGTATTTTCTATTAAGAAACTCTTTAAAAATTGTGAAAGAAAAAAAAGAAAACGAATTTGCTATTGTATTGTCAGGAGTATAAAAGAGACTGTGACCCCCGAGTTTGTTTCCAATGTAATAGGTAGATAATAAGGTAAAAAGACATTTCTTTTCAAGGTAATCAGTTAGGAAATATCGACCTCATTTACATTAAGAAGACGTGTGAAAGTGATAAGCAAAATAAAGAATTTGGATTTGAAAGAAAACTGCTGTGTGGGTACTATAGCTACCTACTATCAAAGTAAAGCGGAAACCGTCTATAGTTTATTATGTATACCGTCTGCAATATTACTCTGATAAATGCAACGCTATCATTAAATCTACGTCACAATACACAGACCAAATTCAAAACAGTATCGAAATTCGCACAGATGACGATACTAGCCAATATGTTATGTTATCAAGACCTTGTGTATCGACGTAGCAACTAGCTGAGTCATGTTGTGGTGGACCGAGGTGGGACGAGGAAAACGCTTATCCTCTTATCACTTATCACCGAAATTACGAAATTAGGGAGAGTCCTATTTATTTTTATAGAGATTACAATTATTTATTGGCTTCACCTGTTATTTACTGACAGACTTTCCTGTTTATTAATCCTTTACTTTAGTTATTAAGTCTAGTTGTATCTGATAGTAAAAGTTATTTATGAAGCTTGGACAAGGAGGAGACAATGAGCATTTTTTTTGTTGTCAAAATTTCCATTTTCATCTAGGTATAATCTAAATAAATAAAAAATAAATAAAATAAGTGGGAAAAATCCCATAGGTAGATTATAGCTTCCAGATTTAAGACATGATCCTGAGTACTCCTAATTGATTACATCACGAGATAAAAATCAACGCAATCCTATTTATCTGCGTTACATACTTTATTTGTCTCTAGGTATATAAATAGAAGTTGTATGAGTCATACACAACCAATATGAGTTTACATTACTCTATCTCTGCTTTAGAGCCGTTTTCAAAGTTATAGATAATATTATATTTACGAGATCTACTCAGATTCGGGAATACAGGTGTGCTGATATTGCTGATAACAATAAATGTGTTTGTGACTCATACTGTTATCTTTTATATTTATAAAATATAATAATAATACTAAGTATCGTAAGAAGTATCAGCAATCTGATACGTTTCGATAATTTCTTACCGCGTCTAATAATATGGAGGTTGACTAATCGCTAACCTTGTAAGAAAAACTCATTTATACACATAACGAATGTTTTGGTAAGAGTATGCTTTATATAGCACAAGTCAATTTAATTATTATTTGGTTAACGGGAATAATTTCGCATCTTTGTAAAAAAAATCATTCCCGTGCCCAAACTTCGCCGAATTGAATCTCAAGCTATTTCTAAATCTTTACAAGTTTAATAGAAATCAAATAATCTCATATATGTATCAAATTCTCGTGTCACAATGTTAGTTACCATACTTCTCCGAAACGACTTGACCGATTTTTATGATTTTTTTTATGCGTATTCAGTAGGTCGCAGTTCACCTAAGTGGTAGTAGGCGCAGCTAGTAATTTGTAAATCTACAAGCCCGGATACAAATTCCCAAATCTAAACTGTAAAGTTAAATCCCTTCTGACAGATAAATCAAACTATTTAAGGACCTAGCAAAAATACATTTCACTATCATTTGATACATTTTGCTTTTTCTTTCCAGGATAGAACCAAACTCAATGGAATCGATACTGTGCGAGGCGATCAAGCTGGAGTTCGAAGCGTACACGTCCGTCAACCCCTGCAGTGGCTCTTCTAGAGAGTTGAATGAGGTACTCCTTGTTTATTTAGCTATATACCTACTATACTTATGTCACCAAAAAAAGATGCTTTCATCTACAATTCTACATGATGCAATATAAATCGTCTTTAATACATCCCACCAAAAACATTCAATGTAAAAAAAGCCAAGTCTCTCTATGCAATTCTTCCATCGTAAAAAGTATTGAGATAGCATAGGAGCCAAGCCCTGTTTAATTTTATTTGTAAAAAATTTGTAAATAAATATTTTGTGACTCTATCAATAGTTTTCTTTGCATTGCAATAATAGCGACTTGGCCATGAGCACAAGTTAAATGTCGTTTGCTCTTTGTAATTACGTGCAAATATCGTTAAAATGATTTTGTAACTAATTGGAATTTGAGATAACTATGCACTTAACATGCGCCATAGTGCACGTGCAGTTCACTGATCTTGGATGATACAGACTGTCGGTTAAGGTGTCCTGATATTATTTATTATTTACTTTCAACTGCCCCAAATATGCCGTTTTATATTTGTACCTTATTGTGCTCATGGCCAAGTCACTATTATTGCAATGCAAACAAAACTATTGATAGAGTCACAAAATATTTATTTATTTTTACAAATAAAATTAAACAGGGCTTGGCTCCTATGCTATCTCAATACTTTTTACGATGGAAGAATTGCATAGAGAGACTTGGCTTTTTTTACATTGAATGTTTTTGGTGGGATCTCATTAATTTTTGGTAGGTCTCTTTCTTTTATTTGTAGGTGTTTTAATTATTACTTGTGCTTCAGCTGCTGCTTTGCTTAGAGCCCATTCCCTGTCTCTTACTCTGTTGCCTGTATTGTGATGTTTCGTAATTTTTAAGGCACACAAGTCTGGGCGGTAAATATTTCTGAGTCGATTATATTCAACTATTGCTGTCTCCTGAACTTTGATGCTTTTAAAATCGATATTTACCAAATATAATCCACCCAGACTTGTATCTCTTGAAAGAGCCACGTATACTTGACTATAGGTGAAAACGGAGGAACCTATGTCCTTCATCGCGTGGTTTAGACTTAGCCCCTGGCTTTTATGGGTGGTTATAGCATAAGCGATGCATATAGGAAATTGTTGACTGTGCGGCGCCTTGTCTCATCTTAATACTATACAAAGTTCATATCTTTTTTTATATGCGTTGTTTAGTAGCATTTATTTTACGCTAGCATTGGAAAACGTAATAAATGTTTATTAATTTAAACCTCAGTACTTACATCTGCATATTTGTACTTTTACAAACATAGAAAAATAATACGTAGGGTAGATTTATCCGTCAAATAATTAGCCGGTTATTCGTAAACATTTACGTGTTATTTGTATCGAGTTGAGCATTTACATTCCTCAAGTGGTTTTGTTGTGTGATATCGGACTTTTGTTTTGTTGTTAAGTTAGAGAATTTACTCTAGTTTTAACGAGAAATGTCTACACCATGGTGAACAAATGGATATCGTTTGCATAACACATATTCTATTGAGCATGGCAACGAAGTCAAAAATCATTGAGCTGTCGCAAATTAATTGTAAGTTCATCGTATATAAACAGTTCATTCCACAGGTTCGGCACAATGAGGGAACCTAACAACCTATTAGTTTCAGTAGATAAAAGTTTTTTTTTTTCGTACCGGCGGTAGCTGTAAGAGATAGAAACCATAGCGCGATTTAGACCAGGTACACAGCCATCTTTCGAGTGAGCATAGAATATTTATAGCATTGCATTATGTGGATGAAAGATTGTAGCTTTATTCATTTCATTTTAACTTAGCTTTGTTTATTAATATGTAAATTCAATACATTATTACAATGTATTGGAACGAAGTTCTTATGAAAAAAAATCTTATTACGAAAAGTTGTAACGAAACTTTTTAATGACGTCATTAGTGAACAGTCTTATGATTAAGATTTTTGATGGATATCCTAACTTCTCAGATGGCGGTGTTGACACACGACGAGTTTGATAGCCGCGTGTCTTGCGTTCGAATCCTAATTCTATGTTTTTTTTGCGTTTACAACTAATCATATTTATTTTTTTATTTAATAATAAATTAAATTAAATTATATTAATTAAATCAAATTCATTAAATTAAATTATGGTAATTACTTTCATTCAATTATTTCTTAAATTAAAAGGAACTTCGTTCCATCCGAGTGTCTCTTAACATCTCTTTAGTTTTTTCTTTAATAATATAAATCGATTTGTTTTACTTTTTGTACATAAACGACGAACAAAGTTAACAATGCAGTCAAAATTCATACACCATGTTCTTGTAAAACCGAAAATGTAAATTTGTTTCCTAATATTTACTAAGGTGTATAATTTCTTACCGTTTTTATAATTTTCCCTTTACTTGTAGCTAAAAACCTATCTTGGTGCCAAATTTGAAGGTTCTAAGTTTGCTAGAAGTACCTTACATTTTTGATGATCGGTCAGTCAGTGAGTGACAAAATTTAATGGTGTAACTTTGATCTCTCATAACTCTGAAACTATTGGTTCAAATGTCATGTAATTTTGAGGCTAAGCTTGTTTTAATGCTTTCTCTAGGTCATCGAAAACCTAAATCATTAGCTTTTTCCGTTTCGATGATACAGGGGAGGTGAAATAGCCGCGAAACGCTTCGAGAAAAGTATGGTACGGCCGTGCCCGTTTTGCTCGAGACGGCACTGTTGTGCCCCTAGATACATTATTACAATTCATTGGAATGAAGTTCCTCATCGCGCGTTGAGAAAGGGGGCTAGGCGGAAGAAATTCTTACGAAAAGTAGTAACGACACTTTTTAATGACGTCATTAGTCAACAGTCTTATGATTAAGACTTTCGATAGATATCTTAACTTCTCAGATGGCGGTGTTGACACATGACGAGTTTGCCAAGGGGCGGGTCTTGCGGTCAAATCCTAACGATAAACAGTTGTCTTTTTGCGTTTCCAACTTATCATAATATATTTAATTTAATAAATTGTTTAGTATTTTTTTATTTAATAATTAACTAAATTAAATTAAAGTAATTTCTTTCCATCCGGGTGTCCCTTGACACCTCTCAAGTTTTTTTAATAAGATAAATCGATTTGTTTTACTTTTTGTACATAAACGAAGAACAAAGTTAACAATGCAGTCAAAATTCATACACCATGTTCTTGCAAAACCGCAAATGTAAATTTGTTTCCTAATATTTCCTAAGGTATATAAATTCTTACCGTTTTTATAATTTTCCCTTTACTTGTAGCTAAAAACCTATCTTGGTGCCAAATTTGAAGGTTCTAAGTTTGCTAGAAGTACCTTAGACTTTTGATGATCGGTCAGTCAGTGAGTGACAAAATGGTGTAACTTTGATCGCTCATAACTCTAAAACTATTGGTTCAAATGTCATGTAATTTTGAGGCTAAGCTTGTTTTAATGCTTTCTCTAGGTCATCGAAAACCTAAACCCTTAGCTTTTTCCATTTCGATGATACAGGGGGGGTGAAATAGCCGCGAAACGCTTCGAGAAAAGTATGGTACGGCTGTGCCCGTTTTTTTTTTTGCTCGAGACTTGGCAGGGGCACTGCCGTGCCCCCAGATATAGAGGCAATGATAAAGACTCACTTCTGGTATTATATCTATATAAAATTATCTCCAAGGTGATCTGATCCTTATATTCTCGATTTTTTTTATTTGTGATATCGATATTGTTCAGTTGGCTAAACCCCATCGCTTAAGATAACAGGCTAGACCTAGTTAAAAACTATAATTGTGCCCATAGCGTTACAAGTGCGCAATTTATAATGTACAGCAATATATTTGCAAATTGACCTTGTTTGATGATATCATCATCATATCAGCCTGTTGCAGTCCACTGCTGGACATAGGCCTCCCCTAAAGTACGCCACAGCGCACGATCTCCCGCCCTTTGTATCCAGTCACTGCCAGCTGCCTTCTTCGGGTCATCGGTCCATCTAGCCGGGTATTATGATATAAATATTGTTATTGTTATTTTAGGTGGAGCGGGCCAAATTGAACGAGCTGATCGTAGCCAACAAGGCCCTGAACGCGCCGATAGATGATGACGTATCGCAACTCGTCGGGGACACAGCTTGCACCGCCGGCTTTAAGGTACGCATGGCGTAAAATTCTTGTTATGACCTCTCATTACAAATCTTGTTTTTTCGCTTTTTTGCATTATAACATAATATGTGTTATACATATAACCGTTCCTCTTGAAGAATTATATATATTTCTGACAACTGCATAAAAATCGATTAAGTATTTGAAAATATGTAAACGAACAGGCAGCGGAAGCGACCTTTTATACTATGTTAAAATTGATTTTGTTTTCAAGAGATTTTCGATACTAAATTAATAAATAGATACATGATAAGTAAACATTCTTATTATAATTTCAGGAAGGCGACGGCAAACATGATCCTCGATTGATAACGATTGTGAACCTTACGGCCGTAGCAATAAGGCGGTTTATTAAAATGGCGAAGAAGATCAACGCCTTCAAAAATATGTGCGAAGAAGACCAAGTAAGATTTTTGTTATATTAAATGTGAATAAGGTTGTATATTTAGCTACACTAGCCCAATTTCATTCCTGAGTCAGACATTTGTTAATAAGATAATGTTTAGTTTGACCAATGCTAACATGATAGAAAATTCTTTGAAACACCCGTTGTTGTTTTCTTTTTAAAATTAACAAAACCTTTTCTTTCTTGACGTGAAAAACGTTCGAAAACTTATACTTATTTAAATAATTTTATATTTTTAAAAGTGTTATATTTGTATCACCAGGTGGCGCTGCTAAAGGGTGGGTGTATAGAGATGATGGTGCTCAGGAGTACCATGACGTACGACGGACAGGTCAACCAGTGGAAGGTATGTTTATATTTATATTTTGACCTTCGTTGTTCAGTCTTGTTCCACTGCAAGGCAAGGGCCTTTTTTTCCCTCTTTCACGCACTTCTGTCCTGAGATAGAATGGGTCAGTCCTTACGGTAGGAGTCTATTATTTTTCCTAGCCGTTTCTGCCCCATTGTAAGGCAAAGCCCTTTCTACCCTCCTTCCATCTCTCTCTAGCTAGAGCCGTGGTCATCCACTCCTTATCAAAGGACTCCAGTTCGTCCCGCCATCTCCGTCTTTGCCTACCGCGATGTCTCTTGCCATTTAGAGGGACCCACTGGATCGTTCGTTTGGCCCATTGGTCGTCTTACATGCGGCGGATGTGGCCAGCCCAGTTCCAATTCCTGAACGAAATTATAATTGTTTTGTCCGTGTGTTGCAGATCCCCCACTGCCAGGAGCAGTTCAGCGGCATCCGCACGGACGTGCTGAAGCTGGCGAAGGGCAACATCTACCGCTCGCACGAGTCCTTCATCCGCACCTTCGAGCCTCGCTGGCGGACCGACGAGCACGTCATACTCATCATGTCCGCCATCCTGCTGTTCACGCCCGACCGGCCCAAGGTCGTGCATCGAGACGTTATTAAACTCGAACAGGTAACTACAATATTATTTCTTAGCATTTAGGTCCTAAATTTCGGTATAAAGATTCTTTATTTATTCTAAAAGAACATACATTGTTTACTTAACGAATAAATACATAACTAAAACAAGTGTAGTCCAGTAGCTAACAGGTTTTTTGTTCATCAAAATCAAATCACAATAATTTGTGTGATCTAGACAACAAAGTAGCACTGATCAACGTCAACATTACAATGTTACAAAATCGACAACATCATTAGGGTCGCTTCATATCCGGCGCAAAACACCGCGTGACATCGGCCGCGCAACGCTATTAGAGTCCGTCACGCATCCGCCCGCACCAAGCAACCGTCAACACGCGACGCGGCCACCGCCAGAGATACTAATTCCTATAAAACATGAATGAACCAATATTTTTAAACAAACCAATCTTAATAACGAGCCTGTTGGTCAAGCGGTTAGTGACCCTGACTGCTATACCGGAGGTCGGGTCGGGTTCGATTCCCACCCAGGAAAAATGTTTTTGTGATAAGTATGATCATTTGTTCTGTGTCTGGGAGTAATTTTTCTATAATATGCATGTATTTAGAAATATATAAGTATGTTTATCAGTTGTCTGGTTACCATTACACAAGCTCTGCTTAGCTTGGGATCAAAAAACCGTGTGTGAGATGCCCCGGAATATTATTATTAATTACCGGTTCATACTACTTTGGTCTGCATAGCTGCTAAACTTACCTAATTAATAACATTTTATTTCAGAACTCATACTACTACCTCCTCCGGCGCTACTTAGAAAGCGTATACCCCGGCTGCGAAGCTAAATCTACCTTCCTGAAGCTAATACAGAAGATTCTAGAACTTCGGAAGCTGGCAGAAGAGGTGACCGGAGTTTACCTCGACGTGAACCCCATCGAGCCTTTACTAATGGAGATTTTCGACCTCAAGCATCACGCCGCATGAAGCAACACAAGTAACAAACATCTACCTTCCAAACACACGGAGTAGTTAGCTAATGGAGTCACAGGGACATTTATATAAGTATTTTTTTCTTAACCAATAATTTTGAATTTATTTACTAATAAATGTGTAAAGTGCTGATACTAACACTTTTTTGAAGTTATGATAATGTTTTTAAACAAAGTTCAAGTTGTAGCAATAATTTTTTAAAAGATTACAAAAAGTTATGCAATATATGTTTGTAATTTTTGCTAATGTGACTATTGAAGTCCTATTGTGATATAAAAGTAAAAGAGTCCGCTGACATTAGTTTCAAAGCTCACTTATATACCTCATTACCTCTGGTTATACAACCTCTCTGCAGAAAACTGATACTTTACCTTTCGCTTGTCGGAGTCGGAGTCGAACAGTTACACCTAAGGAATTGGTCAGGATTGGTCGTTTGTCGACCAATCTTGACCAAGCCCTTAAGTCCCACTTAAAACATATTTTTCATTTTATTTCTTATGTCGAACTGTGTAACCTAAAGCACGCGAAAGGTTAAATATGTGTTTTAGGTTGCCCTTTAAATACTTTACACTAACAGCATAAATCAGTAAAGAGTTTGCGGTAACCGCCCTTACGACAAATCTGGTCTCTTCGATAATTTTCGCCTTCGAGATTGGTGTCATATAAGTGAACTTCGAACTTGTCCTCCATTCGCTCTCTACTCCGTGTCTTACAGTCAATTCATACTACAGTACATTCGATGTAAAAGTTGTTATAGCAAATTCAATCTTAACTCAACTACTTAATGCTTATTTTATAACAGTAAACAAAAATAACATGCACTATACGGAATTATGTTTTATATATATTTTTATCAGATAAATATGAGCATTAGGCTGTTGAGTTAAGGATCAATTTGCTATATCAACTTTTATGATTTAATGCGGTTCGAATTTGCTATAGTACGAATTAACTCTTAGTTATTTTTCGCCATTTCTCACCGGCCTAAATAGTTGTGCCCATACCTCTGTACTGTATCAAATATTTTATTGTTAAGTCAATCGTCCCTAATGTTATTTGTAAACACATTTAAACTGTTGATTTTTTACAGTCAATTTACGCCGTACGACATATCAATTGTTAAATACAAATGCCAAATTAGTTATATTTGTGATAAGGTTTAGGCTAGACTACAAGTCCGATCTCTCGCAATACCTTTACAAATGTAAATAGTCTGTGTAGTCAATGCCTACTTTAATTATAAGTACAATTGTGTGAAGTTGTTCACAGATAGAGCTGTTAGTTGTTGACTAAGTTATATTGTTTACTGCTCCGAATTCCGATAGATGGCGCTGTCAACAGTTTTCTTACACCATAGACAAAGCTGCAAGTGTTTTTCTATGTGGCTAGTTTTATTTACTGAGGCAGATCAAATAAATTACTGTATGTCTCACCCAAGTACTGTCTTTGTTACATTACCATCAAAATTACGTAAATTCTGTAATTGGTTGAGATAGCATTATGGTTAAACAACCAAAAATCAAAAGCCTTTCTTATATCGCTATATTGTGACGTGGTCCTAAGTCAAAAAGAAAAAGAGATGGTGCTGTCTAAATGGCTCCATCCCTTTCTTACGAAATTTAAGCAATATTACTGAAACTAATTTATCGTCTGTCAAAATATTACAATACATAATTATATAAACAACTTCCATTTAAGAAAAGCAATCATAAAAATCGTTATTTATAAATATTTTTATTATTTATTGTCACGTGTAAATAGTTTAATTTTAAATATGTTTATTGTTAATTAAGAAAAGTTTATTTTTATATCAACATTTAGAACACGATATTATAAGTGCAATAATGTATTTTATAAGATGGAAATATACATAGTTTGTTAATATGACGCGTTTGTTTATTTATCTCACACATCGAAGAAATAATAACAACAAATTACATTGAATCATTTATTTAAACATTTACTAACTACTACATAAACAACAAATAATAAAATAAAACTAAAACAGAACATAACTAATAACAAAATAGATAAAGAGCCTAATATTACAAAATGTATTAGTAATGAAAAAGATAATAAATATCATATTAAATTGAACACCTACCTAGGCATCTGACAACGATATGCGAAATTGGAACTTACTGCTTTGAAATAAGGCATGTAATCGATTGTACAGTTGTGAACGTGCTTATGACACAAAATTATCTATTATTAAACCTAAGTGTAGGTATCCTTTTCACGAGCTCCTTAGTGAAAGTTATACTTGGAAAAACTGTGAACGGTTATCTGGTGGTTACTTGGTCTCTTCTAAGTCAAAACGTTAGAAGTATCATTATTAATTAATGTCAGTGCTCAAAACATTCTTGTTTCTACAAACTACGGATACAGTATATTAGGAATACCTAGATCTTCCCATCCTCAATACCTAAAGCAAGTTTCATTTCCAGCGAGTAATTCTCATCGACTCTGTTGAAGGCTGCATTATTATCACTCGCCTCGACAACCGGTATGTCATCCACACAGTCTTCAAATACGTCATCAGTGGACACGTCAATATCGCCCAACACTGACTCGAACACTTTCGAATCATCTAGCTCTCCGTTCCCAGTCGAATCTATTTCATCATTTTCAGTCTTTTCACCTTTCACTCTACGTTTAGTATCCGCGTCCCCAGAAGCTTGGCCTAGACTAATTGTTTCAACATTGTCTTTATCGTCTTTGGAAGTCCCTGGCGTGTCATCATTGACTTCTGAAGAATCATTGAATGCTGCATCATTACCGATGCCTGAATCATCCTCTACGATTGAAGAAAGTCTGTTTGCATTTTCCTCGGTAAGAGTATCTTCTAGAGAGATGGAAGCGTTGTGGCTCGGTATAAGGGTGGTCTCACAGTCCTCCGGGGCTGACTCAGGCAGGTCGGGGTTGGCTTCAACGTAGTCTCGTGGCCTGTAGCGCTGCTCGGCTAGCACGAAAATGTGTGCTTCTATGATATTGGATACGTCGGGAAGCTGAAAACGGAAAGTTATGAGAAATACGTATCCAAAATATTAAGAAAACTGGGGAGAAGGTATCGATATCTGATTCTATTAATGTAAAAAATAACAGGATAAGCTAGTAACACAGGTACCTCTTAAAAATGGTCAAGCAAAATGTCGATACCAAGAAAATAAAACGAGTCAGTTGAAAAAAAACAACAAAGTTTCGGGGAAGATGGCGGCATAAAAAGGTTATTTCAAAATTCATTCTTATTGTTACTATCATTTCAATTTTCATATTTTATTGGGCCAGGTGATTGAAGAAAATACTCTCCGCCTCCAAAGGGTTGGAGGCGTTAGAGTATTTTCTTAACATATTGCATTGAGGAATTAAATGTCAAATTTGCTTAACTGAAAGTAATTTAGCTTGGCATTTTTAACTCACAGAGACTTGGTCCCCCAACTGGTCGGTGATCTGTTCGATCATGGTGTTGGTCCTGTTCTCGATGTTGCCGACGTGGCTGGTGAGCACATCGTACTGGCGGTACAGCTCGCGCTCCTCGTACTGCAGCGTGCGGTCCAGGATCTCGGAGGCCACGTTCTGCTCGATGCGAGCGTTCTCCGCCATGTTCGAGTAGTTTACACCTGGCACAAAACATCAACATACCATCACGCCTGAATCCCCGAAAGGTTAGGCAGAGGTGTACCAATATACACCCACAGTTCGCCGTTATATTTAGGTCCCATGTAATAGGGGGCGAGCCTATTGTTACTAACTGGGCACAAATCCAAACTCCGACCTGCTACTGAGAGTTTCATAGAAAAACCCAATAACATCTTGGTCGACTTGGGAATCGAACCCAAAACCTCTAGCGTAGCCGTCGTGCTTAGCACCGCTAGGCCAACGAGACGAAACATAACAGTTTAGATTCCTTGAAGAGGTTGTACAATTTACGCTTTGAGCTTTATGGCAAAAATTTAAGATTTTCTTCAACTTATCGGCATACAATATCGAATTAGAAGTACTGAAGATCAGTCTAAAGAGACAGACATTAAAATGATATATGAGAGGCTCACTCCAAAAATGTATTCAAATTTTAAACTACCTACCAGTTTAATAAACTATTACTATATTAACATACGCTGTAATAAAAATATTAATCATTTACACAATTACTTTATAATTGATTATATACCTTGTGAAGGGTATCTGTTATCTTCATAAGAATTTATAGTGCTAATGATCGACGCCTTGGCTTCATTGCGATCAAGATTCAACATCGTATCGTAAGACGAAGGTAATGTGTTATTTTCAGTAGAACAATGGGGCTGTGCACCTAGAAAAAGCTCCAATGGATGAATGAATATCAAGAAAGTGCCAAAAAGACTATGACAAATAGTTTCGAGAGTGATGTTTCTTAGAACACTTTCACGGCTAATCTCACATATCCATAGTTTCCCCTACTAGAGATTAGCCATACAAATTGGGAAAATAATGGTCCCCGTATATGTTATTGAATTAAAATTTATTTAGATCAAACTGTTTTAACTCTGGCTTACCTGCATCTCCAGATTCATTAGGAGCGGCCTTGGTACCTTCTGCCTGATCAGCTGGAACAGAACCTTCATTATTATGACATCTTCCGGATGATTTCCTATTCTTCTTACTATCATCTTTATCATCATTCTTCTTTCCACTTGGCTTTTTCTCTGATCTATTGTCTTTCGAACTTCCCTGATTCACTTTACTTTCAGAACTACGCGTTTCTCTTTGAGCTGGCTTGGCTCTTGAGGCAGTTGCTGGTCTTCTAGTTGGCGGCTTTTTATATTGCTTTTCGAGTTCTTTTTCAGTATCTTCTCCACTTGAATTGTCATCGGACGATATGTTTATGGAATCTGTATCTCCTGATGACGCTGCAATTGTAAAATATATATTATTATAACCGTGTATTATAGGTATTAGTAAGAAATGATAATAAATATTATTTACGAGCAGAATCCACTTCTTCTTCTCCGATCTCGTATTGGACATCAGTGATCGGCGATTGGTTATCCACGTATTGGAACAAAATGGCGCCTGGTACATGAGTCAATCTTACTTTTGACTCATCTGTTATACCGAGGAAAAGAGAAGATGGATATTAGAATATTTTTAATCACTAATTTAACACCTAAAAAACCTATTTAAAAAAAAATCTAGTATATTTAAGCTACGTAAACTGACCAGGCTTGTCACCCGCTGTGAGTTGACTCAAGGCCACTCTATCAAAGGCATTGTCATGCCTGTATGTCGTATACATCGTCTTCTCCTTCACCAGGTGAGCTGGCGTGCTCTCCATCTCCTTGTAGTAAGCTTCCATCATAGTCTTATCATACAGTTTCTGAAAAAGAACATTCTTAAGGACCCCTTTTTTACCGAGTTTAAAATCAACTTGATGAGTTGATGACTTCAACCCCGTAGAAGGAACAAAGTGGTATAATTTGGGGCTTTCACTATCTATAAGCACCCCAGTCCCGTCCTTTGATTGCTGGAGCCGCGGGATCACTAAGCATGTCAGTGCTGCTCAGCTAACTTGTAAGTAACTCAAGAGCGTAATTTTTAACTTTGACATTGTATTTCTCACCATAGGGTCAACAGCGGGTTCCCCTCTATCGATCCTGGCCTGGCGTTCCACCTGCTCCCTTTCCAGTTCAGCAAAGATCTCCAAGTCGTCAGCGCTCGGCTCCAGATCCAGTACCTCATCATCAAACTCCTCGTTGTTCATCTTATGCATGTAGTTTACAAGAGCTACGCCTGCCCCATCTGTTTGATCTGAAAGGTGATACGAAAAATTAGTATTTGCATACCATGATAAAATTTCGACAAATCCGCATGCAAACTTTTATGTATTGTCATACTAATATACAAGATTTTAAAGCTGTCATCACTCATGATACTCGTGGTTAGTAAGCAACGGAATGACAACTTTGCAGTATTATTACTCGAAGTATAACATACCATAACCATTAGACAACCCGTCTCCATTAACTTGGCTGGTAGAGGCGCTGCTGTTTTCTTGATCGCCACTCTTATCTTCTCCCTCTGCTGCACTTTCCTTCTCTTCCTCAGCTTTAGCAGGTGGAGTGTCTTCTGCATCCTTTGTCTCTAGTGGAATTTCTTTAATTGGAATCTTCTTCATCTTCTTTTTAGGTTGCCTTACTGGTTTTTCAGTGATAGTTTTTTTATCCAAATCTATAATTTTATTGCCTTCTACTATTATTCCCGTATCGCGGCTTTCTTCTTTTACCTGTTCAGTAATATTTCCATGTTTAGCTTTCTCCTCATTCTCAGGAGTTTTGGTTTTCTCTATAACTTCAGATTTGTTTTCAGTCACATCTTCAATAATTACTTTCGTGTTATTATCATTTGAGTCATCGTTTTCTTTACTTTTATCTGCACTTGATTCAATTATTTCAACTAACGGCTTCTTTTCTGCTACATCCATGGGTTTATCTTCATCTGGACTAATTTCAGTAATTTTAACTTGATTTTTGCGTTTCTTGGAATCTATAATACAATAACTTATAGTATTGAAATATGTGTGCGTAAAATTTATATAAAATAATTTAAATCTTACCTTCCAAAATCTTCGTCACTCCACTTCTTTCTACATGTGGTGTTTGATTAAATAACAAATTATTAATGGCTTGAAATTCTGAAGAATATTCCCTGAAAAAGAGCGTAATGAACGTAGTTATGTGTATACGTTACAAAACTAGATTAAATAGGTATCCTTATGGATTAGGATTTCATTCATAAGAATAATGCCTGCTCCCATATGTAATGCTACTTTTAGATATAATTAATGAATACTAACGGTATTTGATTCTTGGGCTTGATGTTTCCGTAGCCGTACCAGTAATCTTCGGGCGGCGGCGGCGGTTGCTCGTTTCTTATCTCCTGGATCAAATGCTGGCCGCGATCTATGTGCGACCACTCTATCTTGCTTGTTTCCGGACCTGACACAAACGATATATTATGTCAATATTCCAGTGGTACGAGTAATTTGGTACTTTGAACTATGAAAAGCAACCAACTGGAATTTGAGAAGATTCTACGGATTTATAGTCAAATAACCTGCACATCTACGACAATGTAGAAGCTACAGTAATTGCCCACAAATAACATAAGCAGAATTACCATCATCCTTATCAGTGTCATCGCCACTATCTTCACTGGTGGAGTCTTCCTCCTCCGATCCTGTCAGCATATCCACCGCCACTCCGTCCTTGACCTTGACCTCGGCTGGTCCAAACTTCTCCTCTAAAGTTGAAGGACCTTCGACTTCCTCTACAGTAGCGACCTGCTTCTGCTCAGTTTCTTTTTTACCTTCTTCGGGATTTTCCTCATCCTACAATATGAATTAGTTTTAGCTCTCATTTAAGTAGATAGAAAATACGCGGATTTGTAAAAACTTTTATACCCGCACCGTATAAAAAATTACAAAATATGTTTATGATGCTATTACATAATATGAGTACATTGTATAGTTTTAAAATGTCTGGTAAAGCACTACACAAATTACTAATAGTTACCTTCGGTGGCAACCCATTCTTCTCTCGTTCCTCTTTTTCTTTGGCATCTCGGATGGCTCTCTTCTCGTCTCTCATTTTTATCAAGTACCGGACGCTCTGCATCACCTTCTCTTGGTCTTTAGCTATCCAGCTGCGTAAGAACATAATAAACGATCGTACACTTTATTGTGTTGGACCAAAAAAAATGCTTGGCATAGTGACAACAAAGATTTTATTATTATTATTTATTATTATAGGTATTGTACCCAAAGCTTTGGCTCTAAGGTAGCTTACAAAGATTATTGATCAATGCCCTTTCCGGTCATACAAAACAGGTATTATAGTTTATCTTATAAGGTGAATTATTTCAAGCTTGTGCCAAAATTGTTACCACACACGGATGACTCGTTACATATAAGTTTGTATTTCATACCGTTTCCTCTCAGCGATCTCCTCCTGCACGCCGCCCCTCTTCCACGCCTCTGCGCAGGCGCGGTCCCTGGGGAACACCGGTCTGTTGTCCAGGTTCAGGAGCTCCTTCAGTCGGAGCGTCAGCGTCTTCCGGTACGCGGGGATGTTGCGCACGACTGGGTTGCCGGTCAGCACCAGTACTATAACACAGTTAATACGTAACGCCAGTTCAATGGAAATACTGGCATCTAACATTAAAGAAGAATACTAAAATCTCAGGTATTCCGAGAAGTATTTGCAAAAGCGTATGTAATAGATAAATACAAACCTTTTAACAGAATCATATCAGCGAGAACGTCCACAATCAGTGGATCTTCCAGACGATTGTATGAGAGATCCAAAACTGACAAGTTGTTACAATTCTTCAGCTGTGCCAGGTCATCTGAAAATAAGTCAAGATAAAGATGTTATGAACTATAGTGGGACATCAAGGCAGCATCAGTTATGAACCTTACTCTTTCACCAACACACACATTTGATGAGCATACATGACATATAACTTAGGAACGTACGAAGGTCAATGAGGGTACAAGAGGAGAAGTGGTTGAATATTTTAAAAAATCGTTTACTTACCAACACTACTTAGCATATTATGAGCAATGCTTAAGGTATGTAAATCAGGTACCACATCTAAGTTTTCGATCTTAGTAACAAAGTTATGGTCTAAATTCAAAGTGTCCAGTTTGGGACATCCTCCAAGATTCTCAATCTTTCTTACAACATTATAATGTAGGTAAAGGCATTTTAGTTCGGCTAAAGTATCCAGTCCTTCGATTCTTTGAATGCCGTTGTTTTCCAAAAATATGCATTTCAGTCCCGTGTATTCATCCAAGTTTTCGATTTTGGAAAATCCCTGTTGGAAAGATATTTTATGAATATTGAAAAAATTAAAATAACTAGTGTAGTGGAAAAGGAACCATAAAAGTGGCCTTAGAAAAGTTTAGATGATTATTTAAGTCCTTCTCCCTTTTTGAACACAATTGTCATGATCAAAATGCAGTTTACCTTAAAATGTAGGTACAAGATATCGTTGAGATACGGGGTGCAATACAGCTTGTTCTGTCTGCAATGGTTCTTAATGAACTCTTTCGTCATTCGAGGCACTTTATTCATATCCTCCAGCTCCCTCTCAACTTTCCTCTGGAACTCCCTCTGCCTTAGCCTCTCTTTTTCAGCATCTTCCTGCTTTTTCTTTGCTTCTTCTCTTTTCTTTTTCTCTTCTTCGGTTTCAATTTCTAAAAAGAACCAGTTCAATTTAATTTCAGCTAGGTACTTTCATACAAAATGTACATACAAAACTTTAAACGTTTATTAAGTACTTAGCAAGGCTTGAAACACTACCTCGGCCGTAAGTTTATCTAACCTGTTCATATCTTACCTGATCCGTCAGTTAGCTCCGGTATTCCTTTTTTATTAGTTGATTCAGCTTCATCAGTTCCCGCGAAGTCACCTTGTGCTTTTACATCAATCTCTGTCGAAGCTAACTCACGAATCTTAGGGTTGTCCAGTAGACTCTTTTTCCGATTCTCTTCTCTCCTCAAAAGATTGTTAGCTAACCTCAAAACTTCCTTATTATCTTTCATTTTATCCTTTATGCCATGAAGAAGGTTATCAATCCTCTTATTTCTGTCAGCTTCTCGTTTTTGATAGTCGGTCATCTTTTCGTTATCTTTATTAGACTGTGAAAGATCAACATCCCACAGTTCCTTTCTTACCTTTTCTCCTTTATCATTCTTACATTCTTCAAACTTCTTATTTGCTTCAGTAGAACCTGTATCATTAACAATATTTTTTACATGATTGGTTGCATTTTCCATTTTCTTTTTCATGGGATGTAAAATATCGTGAGATTTTAATAATATCTCATCAACTTCTTTAATAAATGTTTTACATTCGGTATTTCTCTGTTCGTACCGAGCCTTGCTTTGATTGATTCTGTCTTCATGACTTTTTAACTCAACATTCAGTTTGCTAATAGCATCATGAATGCTATCAATTTGTGGATCAGATCCTGGTTTTTCTTCCTTCTGGGTATTATCCTCTTCTTCAGAGTGCTGCTTTTCCTCTTCCTCCGTATTTTCAATTTTGTTTTTGATTATCATATTACCCCGTAGTATTTCTCCTTCTTCTTTTATCTTTTGGTAAGCAATGTTCGATTTCTTTGAGTTTTCTAAAGCCTCGTTGACGTCGTTCAATAATTCATTCATACTGTTTAATTTATTGGTTATATCTTCACGTATCAGAGTACTTAGATTTTCAGCACCTTCAACGATATTACGCGCTAAATTTTTCATCTCTTTAAATTCCATTTCATTATTTTCTTGATTGTCGTTACTCGTCGCTTCAAATATGCCTTCAAGGGCATTGTGTAGCGTTCGCTCCATTTTTTCATCAAACGTTTGAGCTGTTGGGACATGTTCTGGTTCATTCTGGTTAACGACTTCTGGTTGTACATTCTGCCTAATCGCCTCTGCTGGTTCATCCTGATGGATGATTTCCTGTGATTCATTCTGTCTAATGTTCTCAATAGCGAGTCCTTTTTCGTTAACGATTTCTGGAACGTCTCCTTTGAGTGCGTTATTTTTATCTGTTGTTGTATTGGCTTCGATACTCTGTTGATCCGTAGTAGTTGTTATGTTTGGTGGAGTTGGAACGACATTGTTTAGAACTGAGTTTATTTCGCGCAAAGCTCTTTCAGTATCTTTAAGTTTTGCTTCAAAACTTTTCGGGAATACATCGTAAACGTTTGTAACTTCCTCTTCCTGAACCTTAGGCTTTTCGGGTTTGTTTTTATTGATGCCACTGAGATCAGGGGTGACTGGATTATCCTTTAAAGGTATATTCATTGATTCATTAATTGCATACTTTTCTTTTACTTCTTCAAATGCAGAACGCCTTATTTGTCCTTTTATTAATTGCACAGATGAATCTTTTAGTGAAGGATTTTTATTTATTTCAACCGCATTAGAGTCGCGAGATGATTGTGGTTCATCATAATTGTCCGCCATTTTCAGCAGCATGTCTTTAGTCTCTTGGTATCGTGTCTCATAAGATTTAGTGGTATATTGACTTACAACTTTTTCTATAGCTTCAAATTCTTTTTCGTCGCTATCTGAGTCACACTCTGTCTCTTCTGCTGGAGGTGCTTTACTTTTGTTGGCACACTTTGCTTTATAATCGGATACAGAAGTCATCAAAGCCATCATATTTTTGTAGTTTAGATTATTGATTTTCTCTTTGTCACCTTTTACTGCATCGAGTTCTTTCCTCATATCGCTGTACCCCGTAAGGTTTATTTCATCGAGAGGCATGGCTACTTGTTTGTTGAAATTATCGTTTTTTGCAATAATTTGTATTTGTCGCGCTTTCTCGGCGATTATAGGATTACCTTTTAACATTTCCTTTATTTCTTCCAGAGTTAAGGGTTTGTTATGATCTTCTATTGTGGTAAAAGGCTGTCCAGACATGACTTCCGCCTCAGATTTAACTTCACCTGAGTTTGAGGCAGCTATGTAGGGTCTATTCAGGCCCTCTGTTAGAGGCTTTAGTTCATTTTCAATGGCTTTGTCGATCACTTCTTTAGGAAATTTAGCGTCTTTGAAGAATATTTGCAATTCCTCTCTCTTTTTCTTTATATATTCCGGATCCTTAAAACCTTCAGGCACGTCCATCTCGTTGCCGAATTATTATAGTTTAAACACAAAAAAGAACTATATTTGGTACGATTTATAACAGTTATTTTTGCTTGATTTGACACAAACCAAACAAAAATTGGCGTAGTTAAATATATCCATGGTAACAAAACAATTGTGTTTGATCAATTCAAATAAAGAATCATGAAAATAAAGCTACTTAGCTAAAATCAAGCTAGTTTTCCAGTGAAAGTTTAAAGAAAACGCGAATAAATTTTAAACAGTTAGTAACTGTTTAAAACATAATTATAGTTGGAATCCTAAGTTATTATCAATGTGTGATTAGAGTGTTCTAAAGTGCGTGTAAACGAACGTAATTCTAAAAAAATTATAAATCCAATTTGACGGAACCAGAACAGCTGTCAAGTGTCCAGTCAGATGTCATAGTCGTTTTCAAAATAAATGTCGCGATTTTTCCCATTGTTGATAATTCGTTGATGTTTTACTTGATTTATTACGCATGTAGTTTAACCACATAGAACAATAGCTTTACAGCTATGTTAGCAATGGCTGGCGATGAGAGGAACTTCCGATCTTCATATTATGAGAAAGTGGGATGCCGCGGTGTAGAAGAAAAGAAATCGCTTGAAATACTTATGAAGGAGAAGCCGTGGGACAAAGTAAAGCTAAAACAGTTCTGTTTGAGGTTCACAGTGCCGGCCGCTTATAGGAATTTAGTGTGGAAAGTGTTACTTGGTGAGCTTGATGACAAATAAACCATCGATCATTAATATTATTATAAAGAGTGATAAAATTTATACACGATTTAATTCCGTAGAGAGCATAATAGCTTGACTTTCAAATTTGTGTTGTTTGCATGCCTAATTTATGGTAGATTGTATAAGGGTCTCATTATAAACATAACATCTGTATCTTGTACCTACTTTCTGTGCAAATAAAGAACTATTCTATTCTATTGTATTCAAGTAGTATGACAATAGACCAAGACCGGTAGATTCGGAAGAAGGAAAGAGAGGCACTTGCCCTGTAGAGGGAAGCTAATGGCTGAAATTTAAAAAATTATCAAGCATATAATATTCTTTTCACTGCCCCAATAAAAAAAACAATAGCATTATTATTCAATAAATTCTAATTTAGTCCTCAACTTTATCTTTCCAGACATACTGCCGGTCTACCCTGACTCCCATCAGTACGTATGGGAGCAGCGCACAGAGCAGTACCAGGACCTGCTGTATGCGGTGCAGATGCTGGAGCTCATAGACGTGGCCGCCCCACGGAGCCAGGTGCTGCTGGAGATGTGGCTGTTGGAGAACGAAGAGAGAACACCGCCACTGTTCCCTGAAACTAGCTTTTCAGTGAGTAGCATTCAAAACTTTTATATGCTATTTATTTGCAGGTTTTACAGTAATAAATGATCAGGTATTCAAATAAAATTGACGCCTTATTTTAGGTTTTGTGTTTTTCTATGTGTGTATGTAGTTAAGTTTCTATTTAAAGTTACAAAATGGCTTCTTCTCATGTAAACTTTATAAATATCCTAAACATAAAAAGAAACAATATCATTTAAATGTATAACCAGCCAAGCCAAATATGCTCAACTGAAATCCAAATAAATACAAACGTTATATTTTTAGCACTACAACTATATCCCTCGTAACATTGTAGTCCTTCCAGTCCGCAGACACATTCCTGCCCATAGCAACCACGCTGCTAGAGCTGTATGATGACGAGGTGGACGTGTACTGGTTCTCTAAGAGCTTAACGGACGTGGTGCGGACGATGCAGCGGGACCTGCCCAAGCTGAAGGAAGCTTTTACCACCATGCTGGAGAAGGAGGATGGGGACTTGTTTAAGTGAGTATTCATTTACGTAATGTTTTTCATATGGGTACTACAGAAGTCAATGGGATTCGTTTGAAGGCCGATATATGTCTAACTAGCGTTTATCATGTTTTCCATGTAGATCAAGTATTTGCTTGTTTGGTGTAAATTTGCCTTTACATGATTGATGAATGAATCTTACATATTATTATTATTATATTTTTCAGCCACTTGGTAGACATAAATGCTTTAGAGATGTTGCCGCTTACAAAATGGTTCAACTGTTGCTTTGCTGGAGTTTTGGATGATACCTCACTGACCAAGTAAGATTGTTATTCTATAATATTTGTAAATGATAAATGTTTACAAGAAAAACAGAAAATATGGCAAAAAAAAATTCAAAAGATTCTCTTCAAAGGGCTCAATACTAAACTAAATGCAGAACATGGGAAAAGTATTTTATGTGACTGATGATAATGATGAATATTATTGGTTAGAAAATTAAATTAATGTTTCAGAATATGGGACAAGGTGTGTAGTGGTGCTCCTAAGGTACTCTCGTTTGCTGCGGTTATGCTGATCATCACGATGAGGAGAAATATCCTGAGGTCCAAGAATGCTGATGAAGTGCTGAAGTGTGTCGCTCAGGTAAATCAAATCCTTCATACTACTTACAAAAATAAAATAGGCAAAAATCTGTACAAAAATATCGAATATTAATAAATTTTTGCATCATGAGTACTTCTACATAATTATATCTTAAATTTGGCTGTAGTTATATAAATCTGCATTTTGAAAAAAGCGCAATCATGCAATAATTAATATATATTTTTATGTTCATTTTCTGGGCCACAACCTGAATCAAATCGAACGCGATTCCTATTAGAACATTCCGGTTAATTTGGTAAATCGAAATGGGATTTATTCCTTATTAAGTCATATTGACGCACATGATCGAAACTGGTTCACATTATACAGTAGATATAAAATCATTGTTGTTACAGATCCCAGAGCAATGTGAAGAAGTGGTAGCGAACAAGGCGATAGAGCTGTGGCAGTACTACGGTGCCCAGCCGCAGAGCGACCAGCTCGCCAAGAAATGATGTATGACCTTCTAATGAGGACCACTCATTAGAAGGGAAAAGGAATCGACAACCATTTGCATACATTTAAGGCTTAGCTTTCAAACTATATCGTACACGATGGTAGTGGTAGTGGCTCACTTTTTTTATGGCAACATTAGTTCTTGCGTTTCGTTATTTAGGTTATCAAAAATTAAACTATTTGCGGTTATGAAAAAAGAAGTTTATATTTTTTGTTCAGTAGACGACTATTAAAAATATATGAGAATAGCAAATAAATTAATCTAAAAAAATATTTTGAACTTCGTTAAAAATTTCAAAGGGCTTTTGTGTACGAGCCATTCAGTGTGGAAGTGAAGTAAGCTTTGCATCTTTTCTGTATCTTATTTATGTAAGCACTGTATATAGTAAATAATATATCAAAGAAATATAATCTCGTGTCGTTATTATTTAACACCCCATCTAAATAAATATCCATAAAATTGGGACTTAACAACATATAATTGACACTATCCATGCGGTACTTCACAATTTTTTGCGTAAGATGGAATTAATTGATATGCAGTAGTAATTAGAGACAGGATGGTTTACAAATAAAGCCAACAGTACAAATAATGCAATTCAAATTCACGTGACAGAATTATACATATTTATGAAAATACCTTACTTTAATCTCTGTTAGAGTTCAGCTCATTTAATATTATGTAAGTTATGTGGAACCGTGCATCATCATGATTATTATAAAACAAGTGGAGATCTTAGCTAATTGAAATACATAGTAAATTACGTTTTGTTTCACCGCACCTGACAAGATATTAAAAAAATCACAGGTGTGGCAACATTAGCCCACTCGCCATTTTGCAAGAATGTCAGCCAAATCATCAGAGCAAGTTTTTAGTTAATTTTTATGTTATCGCACGTTAAATTACAGTGATTTTGTGTTTTGAACATCGCTTTTAATAATAGACACTAAAAATGGACCGTTTTATAAGCATGTGGAAGGTTCGGGAGTTGGCGGATAAAGTGTAAGTGTTCACTTACGTTTTTGTTAATTTTATGTAAATTACAGCAATCTGTTAGACTCATATGGGTATTTAATAGGATTTATTCGAGACATGACGATAAATTTGTGTAGATTTCAGTGTTTTTAAGTTTTAGGAATGATAAAATTTGCAGTTGTGCAAGCGTCAGTTGTTAGTTAATTAGGCGAATGAATAGGTGTATCAGCGGTGTTGTATGGAAGTAAACGTTATCAGCTCTTTCGGTAATGAATGTTGTAGATTAGCGACCGGTTTCACGGTCTTTTGGTGGTTTTTTGGGCGGCAATATTTTGCACTCGTTCAATTGTTCGCCCAGTGTTAAAACTAATAGCCCTGTTTGACCATGATGACCGCTTATTTTACTCAAAAATGAAATTATATCGCACGTACACAATTCATTAATTAATCAATGTTTACCTTCATATGTTAACAAAACAACTTATGATCATACTAGGCATAAAAAAATACTTATTCTTCCACAATACTATTACAATTTCTTAATTATTAGCAAGTGCAATCTCATTGAGTATGTTTTCAAACCTCGCTCATGTTGTTTAGAGTGAGACAGTTTGCTCTCTACTTTCATAACAGTTGGTGTCAGGTGATATAACTCGGCTCACTGTATTTACATACTGACACATAACATTTATCCCATCTGATCTGAAAAGTAATACTTTAATAATTGGTACTGTGGTTTCTCAATTTCATGTTAATCATGCGGAATAATTTTTGTTTCAATACATTTCAAAATAAATTTATATTATAATGTCTTTAGATTCGAAACCATTTCTATTCAATAAAACATTTGAAAGACACTGTAAATAACATTTATCATCACTGAAAAATCTGGGCTACAAGTAATCTTTAAACACATTTGTCTTCAAACATTTCACTAGTTTCCTTACTTGTAATTCATCTAACAGCACTCCTACATACACAATCTAATATAAAAAACAATTGCATGTAGCTACCCACATCCATGCACAAATGCCCACACTTATCTTTTTACCTGACTGCCAAGAAGGGTTATTAACTCATCTGATTCAGAACACTGAACAAATAGCAAACTACAAAATTGCAGCATGACATTGTTGTTTTTGATTATTAGAGGAAATTGGACCACTCGTTATCTCCGTCTTATTTAATAAATAACATTAAATGTTGATGATAAGGCAACTGATTGTGGCACTGATTACTACATTCTATTAATCTAGTGTTTGTCACTCTGGCATGTGAGAGACAGGATCGGTTTTTTGGTAAATATTTAATTACTAATACGAAAATGATTACAAGTTAAAACACCAGTATGGGTCTTATCGCGAAATAGATTAATTAAATTAAGTAAGATACTAGGATTGAAATAAGTTAAAAAATATTGTAAGAGAAAAACATATGATTTTATTTGAATCCAATTTAACTAAGTGAGAGTTTATGTTAAAATTTCTCATTTAGACCAAAATCCTATGAGAATTTAATGATTTACATAGGGCTTTAATACCTCATTGTCTTAAGACCAGTTAAAGAGTCCTTCAATAAAGAAATCCAAAAGAAAATTCAAGTTGTTCTCACTTAAGTGATGTGCTAAAGTAATAGAAATTAATAATAATTATCTTTCACTAACAGTTTAAATCCACCACCTCCTAGCCATTGTAGCAGAAAGGGTTGACAGTCCTATACTGAGGCATTGGACTGACAAACATGTCAGACCCCTGTTTCTTCTAGATAGGTTTTAGATCTCACATAAAAAGTGTTTTTGTTCTATTTTGTTTTGTTTGTTTATATTTTCACAATATTTATGTTATTTTTGTTATTTTATATGTTATAAATGCTATAAAGTTTTAGTCACTTATGTTTTTAGATTAAGGTGTTCAACATATGGAGATTTCTCTGAAATAAACGTTTATCATTATTATTAAATCACATATTTATTTTGAGATCTGGTTTTTAATTTCATAATTTCTGATTCAGTGCCCAAATGTATCATAATGCACGTAACCTGAACCTGTGTTGAATTAAATTTATTAATTACTAAATAAAAATAAGAATAATGCCAAAATAAAAACAAGTACTTAGTAACTCATGTTTATGCATCTCAGCTGAAGTGATTTAATTAGACGTAGCATGCTAACCATTATCAAACAAATATAATTAAGTAAGGTAATTGTCTGTGTACAAACATGTTTGCCTGAGATTTCCCTTTTCATTCTCATATAAAATGTTCACTTGCATTCGAACATTGAAGATTTATTAGAAGACAGAACTTATCTCTTTAATTTGAGCAATATAATTTTTTTGTGTAATTAAAAAAATTGTGCATCCATTTATTGTTCTTCCAATTAAACCAAAATTTAAAGAAGAGTAATGAATTTTTTCACTTTTCAAATTGGCACAATAGCTTCTAAAACTTTATTGTAGTGTTTGTAGATTACAGTTAGACATGGTTACAATAGGGATGGAAAACAAAAAGAAAGTCAATGTATGAGAAGCAAACTAGACTGCACATAATTTAATAATCACATGCTAGTTCTGCATCTGTAGTTTGTCTCAACATGGACTGCCATAATTGAAATATTAGGATGGTCTGAGTGCCCGTTTTTAAGATTTGCTCAGTAAAATAAATGTTTAAATAATATGCTACTTTACAGTCAAACACATGCAATTTGTCGTCGTAAAGTAATTGGGAAATTGCACCTAATTGTACATTCAATAAATGTGCTGTCAACATCCATGTGCGGTTAACTGTGCTACATTTCTGCCTACGCTGTTTAGCCGTGAATACCGTGATGTTAATTGGGCGTCTTTCGGCAAGCAACATATGACCAAAACAAGACGATTGCATTGGATCAGTGACCTTGGCGTAACCTTTCACCACGCATTGCATAAGTTCGCGAATAACTTGTTGATCTCTTGTTGCGTGCGTTCAATGACGTATGCTATACAATTTATTTAATTGAGGTGAGCAGAATAGCTCTGTGCTCTATTGCTATCGTCTGGGCTAATAGCAATTTGCAATGTAGGTAGTTGTATATTGATATGATCTTTTTAATAGACCTCGAAATTGAAGAGGATCTCAATGCAACCGTTTCCTTTTCTGATTTATGCTTCGCGGTCTTTATGCCAAATTAAATAGGTAATAATATTATTTTATAGACAAGGTTCCTTTGCATGAAAAAAACTAACTTTACCAATATTTTGAGTAGGTAATTTCCTATTTGACTTACTTGTTATCATTCCATAATGTTGTAGTATGCGGCCTTTATGTCAGATAATATAATTAGGCCAGTACTCACTAAGGAAGACTTTCAAGGACATTAGCCGGCGATCTTAATTTTAAGCTGTGCCAAGTATTTGTCCCAAATAGCTACAAGCTTACTTTGAAGGAAGATTAAACAGTCTTATAATGAAATGCGATTGTGGCCGCATTTCAGTTGTTGCGGGCTAATTAGATACCAGACACGGTGTAGGATATATTATCCGTATCCCGTGGTAACTTAGGGTAGACTGCCGGTCTTGTGGAATTGATCTAAATGCGAATATTTAATACAGAGCGACTGCCGCTGTGATCTCCACAAAGGCACAGTCACAAATTTTTGCATCAGTATTAAAATGTATAATGGGGACTTCCTTATCCCGCCAGTACACATAATTAAACGATATAAATGTATGTATGTGACTCACGGGACAGGGAAACAGTTAAGGATGAGCCATACATAAAATATAATTGTAGGTATATATGTGTATTAGAAAGTTGCCGTTTTGCTTTATCGACTCCGATACATTACACTTTCGTCTCTAGGGCATAACAAGGTAATGAAAGTTATGGGTGACATTTATGTAGAGAGTAATTACCAACGAGGTTGCATTTGAAACTATAGAGTGAGCCTAACAGAGTTTAAACCGTAGGCACTAGTGTGAACAAGTGTTGTCGTCAATTATGTATGAAGATGGAGCTTGCCGTTTTAAAAAATCTATCTAAAACACTAATATTATCCTAACAATGTCAAAACCATCTATATTTTCTTATATAATTTGCTCGTTGCGCGAAAATTAACTTATATGAAAAACGAAATGTAATAGGATCAGACTAAAAACTGCTCTCGCTTGGCACAAGGGGAACCTAGCGATAGTAGCAGTCTATGCATATCATACGTCGATGGTAATTACTTATTATTCTTGTAGGCTTATTCGCTAACTTTGGTTCAAATATCAAGCGATTTTTTCTGGATAAAAAATTGTACAGGTCTAAAATACATTAGAACCAACACAATGTGAGAGATCCTAACTGCAATATGGTAAAAATGAAAGTGATAACGCAAAGTTTAGTATCGGTTAACTTCGATGACCAAAGACGCTGTAGTAGATCTAGTTAATCATTGACGTTATACTTTGCGAAGTTGGTATGTCCACGTTGTTTTATAAAGCAATTATCGCTTTTGTTGACAGCCGCCAAAGCAAATAAGCCTGCACGAGTGTGAATGAACACAAATGACTTTCACTCTTGTTTTATAGAGATGTTGAAGTAGCTAGATGTATATTGGATGTAAAGCAAAAATACATATTGCATGGCTATTCGAATTTATAATAAGTTGCTAAAAAGCCTCAAATGTCTTTTCTTTAATAAATTTAAGAGTAATTTGTTTGAACTATTGATAAGTAAATGTTATTATTCCACTAACGAATTTCTCAATGACAAATATATGTAGGTAAAATAAATGTTAAATAGTATTAAGCCTTAAGATTGTTTACTTGAAACTAAAAAAAAATGTATACCAGAAATGGTAGAATATAAGGAACGTATTTTAATGTGAACATCTATTGTACTATATTCTGACAAATAAATCTATCTATCTATCTATTGTATAAGTCGTAAAACAGGCATAGATAATCGACATATCTGCATGGTTTTTAAGTTTAATGTATTCAAGCTTCATGTAAAATAAGGAAGGATATGAGTAATCACCTTCAGAATTCAGCGATGCTTGATACTTAGATTATATATTTTTATTATGGAACTAGCTGTGTCCCGCGGTTTCACCCGCATGAATACCTGCATGAATACCGTTCCCGGTGCCTTTATGTTATTCAGGGCGCAGAGGAATCTAACAAATCACTATCGTAACAAAGGTCAGGATTACTTAATTTTTTATTTTTCCGCGCAATTTTCCATTTTTTTTTTCTTTCATACCGACCTTCTCCTGTTAATAACTTATACAACAAAAAAAGAATTATCGAAATCGGTCCAGGCGTTATTGAGTTATGCGCTTACCAACACATTTAGCGATTCATTTTTATATATAAGATTATTTATTCGCTATAACCACAACTTAAATAATATGCATGTAAACAAGATATCCGTCTTATCCCTTTAGCAGAAAATGTTTACTTTAAATAAAGGAAGATTTTATCGTTATTTATAAAATTATTTTAATTTAACATGCACAACCTCCACTAGAAAATTCGCCACGTGTAAAATGTGATAGATATGCGAACTACAAATTGTCGCGTAAACTATACAAACAATTTTTTTTTACTCCATAAGAAAAAGGGATAGGCCCTTATCTAGCAAGTATAATTTATTGAAAAAATATTTGTTATAATGTACTTAAAGAGTAACCTATAGTTTCTTGCCGTCTCTTCTCCATAGAAACAACATTTTGAAACCGAGAACTAGAGTTAGTAGATTTTAGCAATTGTAACCTATGAGAAACTAGTTGTGCCGCGCAGTTTCACCAGGGTGACTTTTTCAGGCATTTTTTTAATTATTCTCTCTGTAAAAACCATTATCGTTCTTCAAGGAATATCATAAAAAAAAGAATAGCGAAATCGGTTCAGCTGCTCTCGATATTTGCCCTTAGCTTATATTACACATAAATTTTTGATTTATTTGTTCTTAAAAGTAATAGATTAATGTGACATGTTGTTACAGCACAAACGTGGTGATGAACTACACGGAGGTGGAGGGCAAGGTGCGCGAGGCGACGTCGGACGAGGCGTGGGGCCCCACGGGGCAGCAGATGCAGGAGCTGGCGCTGGCCACCTTCACGTACGAGCACTTCCCCGAGGTCATGTCCATGCTGTGGCGCCGCATGCTGCACGACAACCGCTCGCACTGGCGGAGGACCTACAAAGTTAGTCTAACCTACACTTTACAAAAAACAATTTGTACATACCCCCCCATATCACTAGGAAAGGCAGAAGGGTGTGTTCTGTTAAACACTTTTATCCATCGGTGCACCGTAAGGTGCGTCCACAATCTGACGATCGAGCATTACACGAGGAGATGCTCGCGAGCACGCCGCGAGCGGTTCGCTACCTGCTCGTGTAATGTTCGTTCGTTACATGTGGACGCTCCCTGCATACAAATTGGCTTACACGCAAGTGAGGTGTGCAGTAAATCACTGTTATAGACAACAACTTTTTTCTATGTAGTACATTTCTTAGTTAGTATTTTCCATTGCTGTCCTTTTCTCAAACTGCTGTATAGTAAAAGATGGCGCCACTGTCGGTAAGTATAATTGATCGACATAAACTTAAGTGACCCATTTGGAAAAAAATAATTTGATGAGATAAAATACTACACTAAAAAATACTTCTACCCTCTGACCGAATTTGACGTATTAAATGTATAGTCTAGTCATGATGACTTCGCTTTTTATTTATCGCAAAATTAAATTACGTTTTTATTCTTTGTGTATTATAATATTTTAATCAGAGTGCATCGTCATTGTATGAACACAAGGCCCTTAATGACAATGCACTCATTATCTCCACTTGGAAGAACTCCAATATTTGTGCAGACTACAATTCTACATACAATTGCAACTGTTTCTGTACGGTATGCAGAACTCAAGGATAACTAGAAAATAAATAAGGTTCTGACTAGGTCAGTGATAAGCTGAATAAATAAATAGAATTCGAGGTTTTTTTTTTTTGTTACAGAAATATATTTTTGACCTTAATTGTCTTTATGATACTATACTATATGTATAGACTTGTCGCAATAGCCTCTCTTGCTACAAAACAGTCTTGTGTACAAAATAAACAAAAGTTGATTAATAAAAAATTAGGCCTCTTAGAGAATGCCTTTAGGCTGCCTGTCCACCGGAGCGGAGCTAGGCTGCGGAGCGGAGAAACTGAGAAATATTAACCAATAGGATTGCACAAAATATCCGCTCCTCTTCAGTGGACGATCCTATTGGTTAATATTTCTCAGTTTCTCCGCTCCGCAGCCTAGCTCCGCTCCGGTGGACAGGCAGCCTTAGGCATGAAGTCTGCTTATATGCCTTAAAGTGTACGAAGTGCCTGTTAAGTAAATAAATAAATGTGTGGTGATCAATGCTGGTGCCTAAGCATTCATCACCACATCGGAAGCACACTTGTAAACTCATATTAGATATAACCTTGTGTACGTGAATCCGGTTATGTCTAGTTTCATGATGAAAGCATTCCGCTATGTAGGCTAGGCCCGCATCTGTCACTTGCCGCCAACCACAATCTACTGGCTCATGATGGCGAAAGCTTACCCACCACCCGTTGGTGTAAATAGACATTTGTAAGTTACGAATACCTTCAATGAACGACCGAATCTCAAAGAATTATAATCCAGCCTATAAACGTCCCACTGCTGGGCACTGGCCTCTTCCCATATAGAGAAGGCACGAGCATTAATCACCACGCTTGCTCTCTGCGGGTTGGCGATTTCAGATCCCAAATTTTGGAATCTAGGTTTCCTCACGATGTTTTCCTTCACCGTTTGTCAGAAGTGTCTTATAATAATTAAGAAAGTACATATAACTTTGAAAAGTTACATTGCTACGTGCCCGGGTTCGAACCTGCTACCTTGTGCATACAAATCCGTTCATAAAACCGTTAGGCCACGACTTCAGACCTGATCTCAAAGAATAGAATTAATATGTTTTCTTTTTCCCTAGTGCCTGCTCCTGCTGAGCTACTTGGTCCGCAACGGGTCCGAGCGCGTGGTGACGTCAGCGCGCGAACACATCTACGACCTGCGCTCGCTCGAGAACTTCACCTACGTCGACGACGTCGGCAAGGACCAGGTAACAAGCAAATGTACACCTTATGTCCAAGGAATATGGTTGATATTCGTGATAATGTAGCTATAGGTTTCTAGTAAAAAATATCTATGTTTGTGTGATGTATTCACTATTGTGTAATTACTCAACATTCAGACGATTTTAAATGTCTAAATGTCGTTATTTTTAACCTCCGACGCAAAAAGAGAGTAATATTTGATGTGTCTGTCTATATGTCTGTAGCATCGTACGTTCTACGTTCAAACGAATAGAACAATTATGATCGAGATGGTTTTATGTAAATTATTTATCTGGTCAACACTTTCATTTTTGTTTTTTCCTATTCATAACTCTTTTAAAGTTATTTCTTCTTTGCTGTATCACAGCATACTCAAATATAGTGTTATTGCAGGGTATAAACGTGCGGCACAAGGTCCGCGAGCTGATCGACTTCATCCAGGACGACGAGAAGCTGCGCGAGGAGCGCAAGAAGGCCAAGAAGAACAAGGACAAGTATATAGGTAGCTGTATGTTTGTCTTGTCGCCTTACCTCGCGAACCCTACTACTTGCTCTCTGGCTGGCATCTCGTCATACATATCTAATGTATTCTCAAGGAATGTGTGGAACTTGAAGAATAATGCATATTGATCAAATTTTAACTTACCTACATTATCTTGTATAGGATTGAAAATTGGTATAACTCCAAGTAACACTATTCCCGACGAAATGTTAAGTGTTCCTTTGGCTCCCAGTCCAATCCCTTCAACAAAAAGTTACAAAGTATATAATTTTTTTACATTTTTACTGTACTTAAAAATTTAAAACAAAAAACAAGTTGTAAATCATATAATTATCTGCCTAATAATCCTAGATACTCTCGTTCTATTAACCACTTTCTGAAGAAAACAGAAGCTAAAAGATAGGGTCCGTTAGTGTTTTTTTTTTTATTTGTCTATGTACTTGTTTTCTTTGGTTGTGATTATAATGTAATATTGTCTGGTAGGTTACTCTGCGGGCATGTCGTCGGACGCGGTGGTGATGGGCGTGCGCGGCAGTGCGGGCGGCTGGGGCGAGTACAGCGACCGCGGCTCTAACTGGGGTGAGCACACTACTATCTAAATAATAGAATTGAGCGAAATATGACCATATAAAACATGAAAAGGCACATAACTCATTAAAATCAAGATAAATTGCAATTTACAATAAAATATGAATATTCAATGTGTAAATATGTAGTTCTCCATTTATAGCCTTGTCTAGTGTCTTGAGTAGTACAATTAGTATACCATACCCTTTTTATGGTACATTGTATTATAAATAAGGAAACAGATGAAAATTTGAATTTAGTTTACATCGAATTAATTTTTTGTCAAGTCAGTTAAATAAGTGTCATAATATAGTCTTTTGTACATTTGTACTTACCTGTTTGAATCGACAACAATGGTTATTTACGCATGTTTGCAGAAGAGCCCAAAGAACGAAATGACGAAGAAGAGTACGACAGAGATGACTCCGACGGTGACTACGGTCAGCAAAGGCGGCCACAGAAGTAAGTGACAAATAAACATATAATATGAGTGAATGAGCCACAATATATAACCATATTATACTGTAACATCAAACCACCTTTACGTAAATGGTTTGGAAAACCAAGAAATTGTAAGAATAGATAGAAAACCTTTTTGGAATTAAATCAAATGTAAAATAAAATAAAAATTAAGGCATTTTGAACAAGAAAATAAAAACTTTTTAACAAAAAAATCAAACCGCCGAAAACACTGAAAAGCAAAAAATAAGAAACCTTTTTTTATTTCATCTTAATAACTAAGTTCTTAAACGAATGTGAGTATACCTAAATAATTTCGAGTCGGCGCCAAACAGGAAAATTAATTAATTACAATATATAGGTACTTAATTTTTTTTTAAATTTTAATGTTCGTCGCTGGAGATTTCATTGCATTGTTAAGTTGATTCGAACTCAAACTCCTGTTCAAACTCACACTCAAAACTTTTATTTGCTTTCCACAATGGTATTAGTAAGTGGGAAGTAAAGAATATATAGTACATCGTGTTTTTGATTTGGTTGTTTCTTTGAATTTAAGGTAATTTTGTGATATTTGTTCATTGATAGTTTGGCGCCGCCTCAAAATTATTTAGGTATACTCACATTCGTTTAAGAACTTAGTTATTAAGATGAAATAAAAAAAGGTTTCTTATTTTTTGCTTTTCAGTGTTTTCGGCGGTTTGATTTTTTTGTTAAAAAGTTTTTATTTTATATTTTTTTGTGGCTATAATATACTAATTGCTACATGCTGTTTTTTTATTATTTTTAAAATAGCTAACTACCTTATTTTAGTATTCAAATCTGTGAGTGAACAATAAACCACCCCTATTTTCCCACCCTTCGGGTTAGATTGTATGGGAACAGCTTCTAGGTATGTAATAAAAAAAGAATTATCAAAATCGGACTATTCTGTAATAAGTTACGCGTGGTCATATATTACAATCAGTTAGTGAACAATCAATATATCCCTGTTTTTCTACCCTTAGGATTGGAATATTTATTCCAAATTTATATGGGACCAACTTCTAGGTATAGCCTACTCAATAAAAAAAGAATTATCAAAATCGAACTATTCTGTAAAAACTTACACGTGGTAATGCATTACGATCAGTGCGTGAACAATCAATTAACCCCTGTTTTCCCACCCTTAGGGTAGGAATTCTTATTCCAAATTTATATGGGACCAACTTTGGAGTATACCCTTTCCAATAAAAAAAGAATTATCAAAATCGGACTACTCAGTAAAAAGTTCTGCGTGATCATACATAAAAAAAAAAAAAAAAATATACGCGTCGAATTGAGAACCTCCTCTGTTTTCGTCGGTTAAAAATGGGTTAATATGTAACTTAGATCATACCATAATATTTCTTTATTGTATAGAGAGAACGTATACCGCGACTCTGAGGTAGTGAGCTCGAGCCCACCCCGCGCGCGCTCGGCCGAGAGAGCGGGCAGCCTAGCGACGAGCGGCAGCGGGGGCGGGGGCGGGGCCAAGCCCTTCAGCATCAACCTCAAGAGCCCCGCCAAGGGCAAGCCCAGCACGCCCGTCAAGAAGATCGACCTCGGTAACACAATCATCTTACTACGACTACTATTTAGATATAGTATTCGCTGTATATTACCCAAATGTGCGAATAAACTTGTTTTCCAAAAAATAATATGTAATAATTAGGTATCGTGTTTGGTATGCTCTACAATTTTTATAGTTTTTTTTTGTAGTTTTAAACCAATAGTAATCAGTTTGAAGTGAATTTTATTTAAATTTTTCAAGGTGTCATCAATTATCACAATACTGTAAATAATAACATGTCTCTGTAAGGCGTTTCTCAAACTTTTTTCTTCCAATTATAAAACAGTGAGCATACTTGTAACATTTACTAGTACCTGTTTGTTGTACCCATGTGTAACATATGCCCCCCCCCCTGCAGGAGCGGCCGCTACGTACGGCAAGGCGTCCACGCCTGCTGCTGTGCCCGCCAGCACGGCGCAGTCACAGGAGCTGCTGGACGACCTGTTCAAGACCTGCGCGCCCACGGACCACGTGCCCGAGCCGCCCTCACCCACGCACGGCGGCGTGCTGGATGACTTCGATCCGCGGTCAGATACATTACATCTTACATACTATCATAAGGCGCGTCGCGTGTTGTCGGTTGTGTGGCGCCGGGCGGGCGGCTGCGCGGTGGGGCGTTCAATCCTTCTCACTGACGATGTGTTTGTGCGTCAGGTGTGAGGGGTTGGGTGTCTCATTGCGTGTTTGTCTGTTCTGGCGCTGCGCGACCAATGATGCGTTTTCCGCCGGAAATGAACCGATCCTTAGGGTGTGGTAGTTTTTGTGTTTGTATGTGTTGACGTTGATAAGCGCTACTTTGTAGCCTGTCAAATAAAAAAAATTGAATTTTGAATAATCTCACAACAAACAATATACTCGACTCATGTAATACACTACTTTTTAGATATAAGTCCACCTACCATCGATAGGAAAAAAAAATTAATAAATATATCTCCTTCAGTATATGCCCATGTAAACTGTCAACCGTAAATATAATTTGAGAAAAGGCTAGACAAATTACACAAAACAGTTCAAGATAATTAGGAACAAGTTTAAAAATTAGGTTAAAGCCACGTTTTCACTAGGGAACATTTGTCTCGTGACCTTGTCGCCCGACACAAAATGTACGTGTCCCGCGACATGCGCACATGTCGCCCGACGTCGCTTGCGACATTTTCGAATTGCAGGAGTTGTCGCGTGTCCCTCGCCAGTCGCCCGACAGCCTTTGAGTAGTGAGGACGCGTGTCACTTTGTGTTTGAAAATGGCGTCCTCAATCAAATCCTCGAGCGACATACTGTTCACTACTGGCTAGTCTGAACAAGCCATATGTCGAGGGACAAAGTTGCAAAAACAAACTACGTGAATGTCGGAGGACTTGCCTCCGCTACATGTTCCCTAGTGAAAACGTGGCTTAAGTGTAGCTTAAAATCCTAATTAAAAAATATGTTATGAACACGGAGCAAATCCAAAGAGGAGATGTCGTAATAAGATTTTCCTATGAAACAACGCGTGACAATTTGCGGGGTGAGGGGGAGGAAGAACCCGCCCACTTTTAATTTTTCCATCTACGGGTCAATAGCAAAAGTATTAGCACCTTATCTCTATTTAATTTTGAAATTACGCAACTATCTGCCAATAGACGTCGCAAAGTGCAAGATGTTAGGGTCGTACTCAGAATTTTCGTATCAGAGAGCAATATTTTTAATTACATTTTTGATCTATCTTAATGGGTATTCTTTTTTAAATAGTTTAATTAAACATGCTAGTATAAAATGTTTTTTGATGAGTGAAGATTATTAGATTTTCTATAATAATGAAATGACTTGATTTGGCTAAAAATTATTATGAAGATAGCAAACAGAGTTCTTTTAGGAAAAAAAAACACACACACACACGTTTCGTTTACGTGACAATCCTTCCATAACCATTAATGTCGGTAGGTAATAAGTACTGATTTCAGCGGCAGAATTAATAAAAAACAAATTATTACAAAAAAACAACCCTTTATTATCAATGTTGGAATAAACAAATACTTCTTATTTGCAGACCATAATGCTTGAATTGGTCGTTTACACGTACGTACAATCCATTGCTGTCTTACTTTTTATCAGAAGGAAATCTAGAACATATGAATATCAGTATCTAATATTGAACTTAATAAAGTAGTTGAGTATAAATACTTTAAATTAAATAAACAACTACCATACTATTACGTAAAATAAATTATTGTAGATAAATTATTTAGCTTATAGGATATGGTATTTTTATTTCCAGTGTATCAAATTATCCAAGTACTTTCCATGTAAGAGATATCCGCGGTAGCTTCAGTAAAATAATTGTATTCTAATTACGGCCCTGTATACGGTTGTTTATGTTTTTTGCCCATAGATGGCTGCCTATTTAAAAATAATTTAAAAACTACAATAATAACATTTTGACCATACTTACATACCTTTAAAAATAAATATCTATCAAATTTTAAAACATATGATTATTAAAAAATGGTACAAGTGATCTCTACATACCTAAATGTGTTTAGTTTCTAGGATTTCGAGAGTCGCCATCTAGTGTTCGATAGAATTATGTTTGGGATCGCCAAACTAAGAGACTTTTCTAGAATATCTTCAAGAAAATTACGTATAAAATTACTTACAGGTGAAATGAGATGCTCTCCTTAGCATCTGAACGTCTATACGTGTAGTTGTTACAATTTAAAACACAACACCTCATGTTTTAGCTCAGCTTTGCAATAAAATTCGAATTTTTAAACAACTATACACCCGATGATTGTCAACATGTCAACGAGTTAGGCCACGCCCACATGATGACGTCGGTGCCTGGTTGAAGTCTTGTGCCTGGTAGCTTAGGCCGTCTCCTCTTTGTATTTGCTCCGTGGTTATGAATAAGACAGCCTTTTCTTTAAAAACTTATACATTATGTGTAATAAAATTATATCAAAATTTAAGTTACTTTTTATGAACAAAATTACTTTCAATAGTCCTCCATTGAAAGGCAAATAATTTTAATGTGAAAATATTTATTCCTTTCTGCAGTGCGGACGACCCTCCCGCTCCACGTAAAGTGTCTCACGAGTTCGGCGACTTCGCCGACGCGTTCGGGGCGCCGGCCAACAACAACGAGGGCTTCGCCGACTTCTCCAGCGCCTTCAGCGACACCACCAACGCCAACAACCTGCACAACCTGCTGCCGCCCGCCAACAACTTGATCAATCCCGCCAACAATTTGATGAACAACACCAATCTACTGAGTACCGGCAACAATCTGTTGGGTACCGGCAATAACTTGATGAGTTCCGGCAACAGTTTGATGAACTCTGGCAGTAACTTGATGAGCTCGAGCAATCTTATGAGTACGGGCAACTTGATGAGTGCGAACAGTAATATATTGAATACGAGCAGTTTGCCGCCCACAGGTTGGTTTTAATTGAAATATTATAGTACTTATCATGAGATGTTAAATTTGTTTCAGGATGTTTTTTTATTATTATGAGTTTTAATGTTCTATAGAACTAATAGAAGAATGAAAGTAATACTTACAATCTGTAACTTGGTATTTTCTTGTTCTTCAAATTACTTTATTTCATCATCATCATCCCTTGTCCTTTCATTGCTGGGCATAGGCCTCCGCTTTTTCATTGCCAGTGCCATTTTCTACAGTCCTATCCCAGCTTCAACCAGGCTCGACCCGAGACATAAAATACATTACGTCTTTGATTTAAATCTAGTTCGAGTGGTAAAAAAAGTATTTTTAATGTTTTTTTTTTTATAATTTGGACATTATTATAAATGCGGCATGTATTGTTCCCGTAGCGTCGAACGTGGACCTGCTGTCGGGGCTGTCGGGCGGCGAGGGCGGGCTGGCGGCGGCGGACGCGCTCTCCGCGCAGCTGGCCGCCACCAG
Organism: Autographa gamma; assembly: GCA_905146925.1. Classification (NCBI taxonomy): domain Eukaryota; kingdom Metazoa; phylum Arthropoda; class Insecta; order Lepidoptera; family Noctuidae; genus Autographa; species Autographa gamma. Next base: position 487,710 of record LR989871.1, read on the forward strand.
CCTGCAGCCCACGCTCACACCTGGTACGTACACAGCCTGCCACACCACAATATCACACACATATCATGGCAATTAATCAATCAAAAATTATTTCTCACCACAACAAACATCATTTTTACATGAAAATGGTACACAATGCAGATAACTATAATATATACTGTGAGAGGCTGGTGACTTATCAGGTTTATTTATCATAATGAAATTATAATTAAATATCAAAGGTTTATCTAAATAAAATTAGAAGAAACCTGTGAAAAACTTGACGGATCTTGTCCTTGGAAATAAATTTTGGAACCTGCAACGAGAATCAGTATATTAAACGTTTTTGAAGAACTTGGAAAGGTCTATATGAAATTAAAATTATTTTGATTTCAATTTTAGAAAATATTTCATTGTACACCATTGAAGTTACATCATAACGTACAGTAACAGTCTAGTGTATTAACATAAGATACCTTTATCAATAGGTACAGCCCTAGTTATCCCACTGCTTTGCATACAACACTCTTTTTTTTTTAAGTGTAAAATGCTTTGGTCCTAAGCCATGTCTGACTCAATGCATATTTTTCACTTTTCAATGATAACAACTAGTTATAACTATTTTTAACATATTTTATTCATATAACACATACCTAATATCATTTGAGCACATGTTTTTATTAATTTTAATAGTTTGCAATTTCACTACATGTAATGAGAAGTAATATAGGAATAAACTACAAACTAACATAGTTTAAGTTAGAATAAATATATTTATTGATGAATTCCGATATCAGCCTGTGACTGTCCCACTGCACGAAATATTTTTTACAGACAGACAAGCAATGAACGTTTTGTTTTTGAATAAAGATTCAAAAACTTAGGCATGATTTACGGCAAAAAAATATTTAAGTGCAATTAAAATCGGGGTGTGTTATTTTTCAAAAGAAACGTGTTTGTGATTAAATAACGTGAAATCGTTAAGAGAACTATTTACTTGTGATAAATAGTTGATCGGAACAAAAGCTTCGCGTCGCGATCTGTGTAGTGATGACTAGTGATGCATGCACGATATATGTACCAAACAGTGTTGGGCACTTTCAGGTATTCTTTATTTGCAGGCGCGACTCGCGAGAAACCGCTGCAGGTGGCGTGCAAGTGCGCCGAGCGAGTGTTGCGCGAGACGCAAGACATCCGCAGCGCGCGAGCCCTCCTCGCCGTCAGCGTCGTGCTGCGGAGCGTGCGGGACTACCTGCCCGGGCCCCTCACCGTGCAGAAGCTCAGCCACGCCCACGAGCGGGAGCTCACCCCCGACCTCATGGACCCCTACACTGACCTGCTCACCGCCGTCGTCAGGCTCCTGCTCCCGCAGTGGCCCGTCTGCAAGCACGACATCATCCCACTATTCACGCTGGAAGAGAGCTTCGAACTCAGCTACGAGACGCTGTCCATCCTGTGCGGCTTCCTCAAAACCGAGACACACATGCTCACCCTCAAAGCCCTCGCTGATATCCTGCTGAAGTATGTCAAGAGTGACGCGATCTTCGCTGCTATACTCGATTCCAGCACTTACATTCATAATGAAGACGACAAAAGTCGATTTCAGCGAGAGAGCGTCTGGGAGAAGTACGTCCAGTGGCTGGTAACCCTGCCCGAAAGGGTTGCCAATAGACTGAAAACAGATACCCCCAGAGGTTTCTCCCATGAGAATTACTCGCATTATATAATCTTTCACGTTATTAGGGCGATAGATTTTATGGCGGACAGCAGTTACAACCAACGCACGCGGTACAATGTAAAGAGTCTTACACATATCATGTCGAAAATATTCACAAGCTTCTACATGAGCGGCAACTCACCCGCCGTGCTTAGCTTTATTGACATCCTGGCGGCGTGGAGCGACGGCGGCGAGACCAACAAGTTTGTGAAGCGCAGACTCATCCAGACCGTGCTGAAGCACCAGTCGCGGCAGGCCATCGAGTACGTCAGCATCATGCTGCTCAAGCGGTGCCCCATCAACTATCTCAACAACCAACAGATCATTTACAACGTCATCGGAGAAAACTACAACACCGACGGTGACTGGGAACAGATACTCGGCTACAAAATCCCATTTTACGTTAAGCCGAAAGATTACAAGGACACCATAATTGCTGAGAATTTATTGTACTATTTCTGTACGACGAGGAATAGTGAGCAGAACGTGAGTGATCTGATCATGCGTGTGGCGGCGTCGTGGGCGGGCGTGCGGCGCGCCAGCAGCGTGGGCGCGCACGTGCACGCCGCGCAGCTGCTCGTGCTCGCCGTGCGGTACCGCGTCACCATGACGCTGTGGAACAACACCACCTGGGACACCACCGAACTCAAAACCATACTCTTCAAAGGCATGGCCAAACACCTAGACATGCTGTCCGAAGAGCTCCGGTGCATCGGAATGGCTACCGTAGAAATTATCCTTAAAATATTATCCGAAATCGAACCGACCAAGACCGGTGATCTAGAGTTCGATTACGAATCAATGGGGGACACTTGCAAAGAGATACATAAATCATTGAAAGATATATCTATGCGATGTCTAATAGACCACCGACGAGTGGCTCCCGATAAGTTCGTGTATAAGCCGCCGAACTTAAAGAGGCTTCTAGATAACTTCGCTCACAGGTTCTCTGACGACGAGAACTCACGCGTACACAATACTATAGTCACTTGTGCTGTCAAAGGTCCCGAGCAAACCAAAGAAATAGTGAAGACTATCATATCTGTTAAATTAGACGCGTTGGACGGCAAGCAGGAGGACTTAGACTCTGACGACGATCTGGTCCCATACGACATGAGCAACGACCTGCCCGTGAACGTGCGGAAACAACCGAAGTACCTGCGGGACCTGATAGAGATGCTCGCCGAGGCCAGCGACGTGGAGGTGTTCGAGGCCTGTCTCGAGGTGGCGGAGGAGCTGGTGCACAAGCAGCTGCGGAACGAAGACCCCAAGCTCACCGTCGACCTGCTGGACCTGTTCGTACACCTCGACGCCAAGTACCAAGTCGACGGCTTCGATGGCATACGGTTCAACACGTGCGTCGCTATCGTCTGCTGCCAGCCGAAGGTCGGCGCCGAACATCTGTGCAAGGAAGTACACACCGACATCGGCCGCTACTCCATAGCTACTAAAGTGTTCATGCTCGATGTCATATCCGAGGCGGTCAACAGGATAGCTGACGTCACCCCACAGACCGACACCAAACCAAAGGAGGAGATAATCTGCGAGAAACAGTCGGACGTGCCCGCTGAAGAGATCATCAGACGCCGACTTATTAATAAAACTCGATATTTCCACACAATTCGACAGCATCCATTCGCGAAAGCTAAGAAAAACCAATTCGCGAGTATCTCTGATCACTTTTTCTATCCTTTGATTGGTGGTTTCGGTCACAAACAACTTACACTAAGTCATCACAATTTAAAACAGGACGTGGATAATATCTTACTATTAAAATACCTCTCAGTGGTCGGTAACGTGATCCTAGCTTCCAAAAACTGTCCCAAATGTTCAACGTACTGCTGGGAAGTAATGAGGATCATCATGTACCTGCGATATACTCCGGACCCTAAGATCCAGATGTGTGTGATGTCTCTACTAGCCTCCGTTGTCATCTCTCTGCCGGCGAGCATCTTAAACACGGAGTTCTTCGATGTTATCGTAGACCTGGGAGGCTGGCTGTCCGACTGCGTGAATAACTTGGATCTCATGGGGCTCGGCGGCGGCAAGTCAGACCTCGCGCTCTTCGCCGCACAACTCCTCAGACTGATTAAGGATACTTGCTCTTAGAGACACAATTTACGAGTTTATTAACTGTAGTCTGAACAGACATGAAACACGTCACAAATTATGGACAAGTCTTTTAAACACTTTTTCATGGCGTGTCTAAATTTTGAGGAGAGGTAATTTCAAGTCAAATAGAGGGATATATTAATCTCTTTTTAAGGAAGAACGAGTCAATATTTTGTAAGCGTAGTTTGTGATTTTAGTCGGCGCAAAAAGCTGAGATTTAAATGTACTAAGAATAATGTTTTTTAAATAACTTGTAGAGATTCCTGTAGTTAAGTGTCTGTATATACCCACCGTGAATAAACTATTACATCTCACTAGCGTTTTATTTAGTATTATCTCCCAGTGAATTAAGATAAGTTAGCTGAAAAGGTACATTAAAAATGTAGGAGTACAAAAATGTTCTTTAGTTACATATTTTTATTTGTTAAGGATAATACTGATGGTGTTAATTAGTAGTGGGACAGTAACAAATAAATTCTCTTGTCTAACATCTTATAACATAATGGCAATCACAGGCACTAACGATATACTAAAGGTTACACAAACTGCATATTATAGTAACATATGTAGGTCAATCGGTTGTCGAACGGCAAAAACAGTAATTTGTTACCAATAAATAGCAGGTATCCAGCCGACTCCAGTAGGCCTGCTGCAGCCGCTGGGGCCGGGCGGGCAGGCGCCAGCCCCCGCCAGCAGCAGCAGCCGGGCGGCGGGCAGCAAGCTGGGCGCCACGTGGGCCGACAGCTCGGGCGCCGTCAACATCGACGTCGACAACCTGCTGGCGCCGCGCTCGCCCAAGCACGGGCCCGCGCCCTCCATCAACCAGCTCAAGTCCAGCCCCAGCAGTCCCGCGCACGCCGCCATGCCCACCATGCCCGCCATGCCCAGCATGCCCGCCATGCCCAGCATGCACGCGCCCATGGGCGGCTTCATGATGCACAACATCAACAACAACTTCGCGAGCCCCGCGCCGCAGAACATGATGCGGCCCGCCTTCGCGAACCAGAACTCCTTCCTCCAATGATATTGGTTACTGGCAGATATTTGCCAGAGTGGTTGAGCTAGATTAAGGTGCGTTGGAGCAATGGTACCTTTCATACTGACGTCTCTCCTTCAAAGTTAACTTTATGATTTGACATATCATATCTATTTACATTCCTCTTGATTTTGCATGTGTATATGCTTTTTATGTCTATCCCTGATGTTCCTTTAATTTATTACTGTGTTATCATCTGATTAAATGTAAGACAATAAATAGCTGCAGCCTTCATAGCGCAGCGTGTAGCGATGGCACTCACCCGCGCTGCGATAGCGGTCAGTGACCCCGTGCGTACCATTGCTCCAACACTTGTCCCCTCTCCTATCAACGTGGGTTTCGAGAAATTAGTACTAATGTGAAATAAAACAATTTTTATACGAATTTGATATTAGAAAGAATTTGTTCGGGAGACCCACACATGTACATAGGTACATATCAAATTATATCGCCTGATATTATTATGTTTTGTTTCATTTGGTCTTGGCGTCTTCGTAGCTAAGTGTGAAAGCTGTAATACGCGAGTCAAAGTGACTGCATTCTAGAAATCATTATCAGTAACTGTTAACATAATCACGCCATATAAGGTATTTATCATCTAAACGATGCTCGAACTAACTTAAGCAGGGATATCATGCGACACCTACATGAAGTTGTCGAGTACATTTCGTTACAGCCTTCAGAGATAGGTCATTTCATTCGGATTCGTCCGCATATTAAGTTATTTTGCAGCCATATGGTGTGGTATGGGAGTTGAACAGAAATGCAAGGTTAATATTACTATAGAGATTTTATTATATTGCTTTGCTATTACAAAACCATCGTAACTCAATGTAAACGAAACTTGAAATAAAGGGTACATTTAAGTTTTAAGGTTTGTATTAATACTGCAATATGTACTGAAATTACTTTTGTTGATATGTTTTATTGTAAAGTTAATTATCTATTTAAATGAAATACAATATAATCGTCTAGGTTTGACCCAATTAGTATCTTTCGCTTGATATATTTAATCTAAAATGCTCACTTTACATTCCTTCCATTTTCTTATTTAGTTTTTATTTATATATATAATTATTATTTGTCTAAAATTCCTTCGTAAACTGCATGTTTTATTCCAAATAATGTATCTAACATATTAACTGCCGTATCCAAAGCTAGAGCTCAGTTAAAATTAGCTAAGTAATACGCTCATTGATATATTATAGTTATCAATATCATCACTAATCATAACTGTTGGTTAAAACGAGGTAGTCTTGTCGATACAATCATTCTTTAACCAAACATGCAATAAATACAGAATAAAGGTATTTTTGACACGAGACCACCTCGAATTTATCAACAGTGAACATTTCCCGACGTTAATTAGAAATATCTACCTTATTCCCCCGCAATAAGGGATACAATAAGAACAACGTAGCGACGATAGTTCATAACGATGGAACTGAGAATATATCGGTAGTGTCAGGAAGCAGGTAGTAGTGTACCCGACGTCATAGAATATTTTTATACCCGCTTCGATGCAGGCGTAGTGTCAAACGTTAGTATTACTGTTCGATGTAAGTGTTACGATAATAATAATGTATTGTATTATAGTATGTACCTTATTGTGAACCGTGCTCGGAATGTAACGTCACACGTATAGGTCGCGCCACGTAAAAAGAACGCTGGCGGAAGGTGGAGAGGGTATGTTTGCGCATGAGTATACAATTCGGCAGGCGAAGGTCGTCCTACGAACCAATAGCGCACCGGCAAACATGCGGCTCGTGCCCCCCCGCACTTCATACCACCAAACAGACCGATAAATCGCGTTCTGCGCATCTTGACAGCTAGCGTTCTTTTTACGTGACGCAACCTATACCTACATTAATAATTGTGGTGGTTGTAATCAAATTAAATGATGACTTGATTTACAGTATTTTTCTTTATCAAAATTAAGTATTTACAGTCCGTAATCTGATCAAAATCTGGATGTTACACTATGTTACATTGCGAGCAAAAATGTGAAAAAATATGAGATATGGAATGAATTTGTATACAAGTAGGATCGCGAGTATATATCCTTCATTTGTACTTAAATTTGTTATTTGTATGTATCAATGTTCCAAGTTTTTAGGCACTGTGTTATCTATGCATTTAATTCATTCCGATTTTTGTGTTGTGCAAAGGCAGCTAAAACATTCTTTCATAGAATTGTTATCAACACATGAGCTTCATCACAATCAGATGATTATTTTAAATAGAAAATGTAATTTATTTTAATGTATATTTAATTATCACGTTGCGTATGATGCGTATATCAAAAGAATAATCATAATTGGGACCAAAGCATCCAAATTTATTTTTGCCCGGACTGTAGTTAACGCATTATATACGATCGAAGTAGTTTGATTTAGTCCTATTACAAAATAACCCTATCGAAACCATTACAGGCGTGTTAATAATAAATGAATTTAATACAAATCTACATTGTCATAGGGTAACAAGATGTTGCTACTACTTAACCAAATGGGACTAAATCAAAAATATTATTATTAGAGTGCTTCTGTAATTTTGGTGCGTAGTTTAATTTAAAAATTCAGTTATTTCTATGATTATTGTATTATAGTTGCCTCCTACTCAGATTGGTTCGTCACAGATTAATGTTGGAAACGGAAGCAGGGATTAAGATTGTTCTTTATATATCATATCGACGATTATAGTTTTATTGAAAGGTAAATGTAGTTTGTTGTTTTGTACTTGTTGGCAAAGCATGGTTATTGTTTGGAAATTATAGATTATGTAAATGAATGCTGTGATGATATCAATCTGGTGGACGTATGTAAATATAATTACTACCTAATTTTCGTAGTTCTTCCATTGGTTTCAAAATGATGGATATATGAAGCAATAATTATTGTTTAAATCATTTGTTCGTAATTTATCGATAGAAACGAATTTTATTAGTTTTAAAGGTATATTAATTTAGAATGTTTACTGTAACAATTTATAATTATGTGTTGAGTGTCATTACTACGATTATTCGCACAATTATTATGATTAACTAAATATTTTATTTTGTGTAATAATACGATTATTATTGAGAAATTTATTTTATTTTAATAATACCCCACCGGGGTGTTTGGCGGGCTTTATCATCAAGTAGCCCGCTATTGTAATATTTCGTTGAGCTGTATTGGTTGGCTCGGGCTGGCGGCGGCACGTGTCGCGACGTGGTGTAGAATCAAGGAAGAATTGTCTATGTTGATGAAATGTATTGAATAAAACTTAATTATTACAACTGTTTTTATTTTATTTACTTGATCGATGACCTATTCTATTTATTTACGTACGTATGTTCTACAAAAATTGCTGAAATAACAATCACCATATAAAAGAAGACTACCGAAGGATAATTACAGGTAATCTTTCTTTAGAAATATGTACATCAAATGTTGCCCAATTCATAATTATATAATACGCCATCTGTAATAGTTACACAGAACTCATACGGGACTTCTTTAAAAATCAAACAACAAAATAATTAAAGCCATTAAATTTTATTCGTGAAAAATTGAGCGCATTTAAACTAAGCCTAAACAAAAATATACTTAAAATTAACTATTTACGCTAAAATTAATACAAATTAATGAAACATTACTTAATTTCAGATGTAATTCATTGAAGCGATGTTAATCACTACCAAACGCGGATAATAAATTATTTCCATTGAGATTTAAAAAAATATTCGATATTATTCAGTCTTATTAATAATTAAAATTAAAAATGGAATTCAAATACAAACACATGGAATGACTTAATCATTACCGTTAATTACAAATTAATATTATTAAAAAAGGCTGAGACATATCATGACAATCACAATGTATAATAAATTGGAAAACTGCATCCTGAGATTTTATTACAATGTAGATTACATTCATATTATCATACATAACTAAGTAATACTGAACAACATTTTCAGTAATTAGGAGCAGTTTATTTTCATTAAAATCATAGTAAAAATACACGAATTGAGATTAAAATATTAGTATTGTTTCATAATTAAAATAAATCAGTAAGTAGTGGATGGAATTTTTAAAATAATTTAACACAACATAGAGATACTTCAACAAATAATACAAAATGGCAGTTAAATAATAATACGAGATTAAACGCTCAGATTTTGTGAGAATTAATACTTTTTGACTTATTCAATACATAATTTGTATAACTAATTAAACATTAATCTGGATTCGTTGTACGTTCATTGAAGCAAGCATTATTTAATTCGCTTAGATTTTACATTTTTGTGACATATCAATATTGCTACTCGTATACAATTAAATCATAGTGATTATACATGAATAAGTCAAAGAGTGAATTATTTAATAGTATCTATCTAGTCGCGGTGTGGTGCGCGGTACTACCCTCGTACAAAGCTACCTTCTAGGACAACCATAGCGACACGAACCTTGTGTTTCACTGAGATTTACGTTACGCTTGTAACTTTAATATCACTGGGACCTTACATAAGGCTTCTGGATAAATTATTACAATAATTTATCGTGACAATACTCACTTTAAGGCGATAAATAGGAGACCGTTACTGCTAGTCAACAATCCGCTAAGGTAGTATTGTTTCAATTTCAACCAATCAAAGGCCAGTACTCCAGTAGCTTGTCTGTCATTGGTGGAGAATGACAGATACACCAGATGCGACACTAGCGACTCTAGCGGATTTTTGACTTGCAGTAGCCATCGTCCGTGTGGTGCACGATCAAAATGACGGATTTTTAGAAATACTCCCACGTCTGCACAGTATATAATTTATAATTTGAGAATTTAGAATTTAAAACTAAAATTACAGACAGTATTATAAACTTCACTGTAATAGCTGCCTATTAATTTTAGTTTTGTTTTATCTACTCTTATTATTGTCTGAACAACACGCATTCCTTAACAGCAAACTTGACACAAGTTGAAATGATAATAAGACTTCCATTTTAGATACTTAATTGGCGTATTTTATTATAATTGAATGGAAATGCAAGTTTTTTACATAAAAACTTAAAATACTTCATCGGCGTAAACAAATTTAGCTTAAACTATTATTTTCAACTTGTATCAAAAATACATCTTTCATTTCCTCTCATATCTAGATAAGAATCTAGCAATATTCTAATGTGTAGTTAAAACAGTGCAGAATCCAAGTTAAATGCATGAGCAATGAGTGTTGAAATCAACAGTGTTTAAGGCACTTTGATCATATATCTATTAAAAACTATGGACATTACAAAAGGGTTCCGTAGCAATTGCAGTAAATCTTTCACAAGTATACTAACAAGGTATCTGTGAGAATAACAGTAATAGTTATTTACGTACGGAACCCAAACTGCTTAGTGTAACAGACTACATTCCATAATGATACGGAACTCTAACTCGCCTACATAACATCAGTTAATGGTATGGCAAGGGCAACACCCTTCACATTATTTGTCTTCACAATCAATAAGTTGAGTAATTAAATTAATAATTTAATTGGATTAAAATCACTTAATATTACAACTTAATTAAATCACATATTAAATTAAAATTCAAAGTTTTACGTTCACTGAGAATTGATAAAATTAATAGTAAATTATTATAACAGATAGGATCGGATTGTTTGTTATATTTGTGCTCGTTAATACTAATACTAGCGGCAGATGGCGTTAGCTTTCTTTAAACATAAATCAAAAAGAAAAATTATGAAACATTACATTACGATTTTACAACACCAAAATTCTATTAAGAGATTTTAGTTCAAAACAATACATTGAGAAAGACCGACAATATTTTGGATTTACGTTATTTCAAAGAAGGCCGTTTGTTTAGTTGCCTCGCTACCCTAGCGCCACCTACCTCGCCTCCGCCGTCACTCGCTCACAGCTCGTCCTTGAGCGCGTACATCACGCTGCTCTCGAAGGAGCCGGCCACGGTGTAGTTCTTGGTCTGCAGGAAGTTTGTCGTTTTGTTGCGAATCGTGTCGTTGCTGAATTGTACCTCGATCACCTGAGGGTAGGTAAATAAAATGGCTTTTTAAAATGTTCTTCTATAATCTTCTTCTATTTATCTTGAAATTGTAGGTAATGATGAAAAGGAGTATTTGTAAAACAATATATTTAGAATTTTTTCTTCACCCTACATAATAACATGCTGTTAGACACATTTGTTTGGGCTTATGTATGTAACTGGTAAATATTGAGAGTCCTTATTTCAAAATCTATAATATGTATTGGTAGTAAGTATCTATAATACGTCTGAATTAGATCTAATTAAAGAAATATTTTACTTAATTAGTCTCAATAAACTTTTTGGTTCACACAAGTACTATGTACACCGAATTATGATGTAATCATATGACGATGTTCAACAAAACCCATTTCACGCATGAATATGTGTGGTTACCTGCAGATGCACCCTGGGATCGTCGAAGGGCAGATGCGTGAGCGCGGGCAGAGCGTCGCGGCCGCCGAGCAGCACGAACTGCGCGCGCGCCGCGTCCGCCGCCAGCAACACCGTCAGCAGCGGCAGGCACAGCACGCGCGACCGGAACACGCTCTCCTGGCTCTCCAGCTCCTGGTACGTCACCTGCACACAACATACTACATTATGCAGGGAGTGGGACAGGCGTGCAGGGCCCTGGCCGCGCCCCGCACGGCGAGCTAGTCCCTGGGAGTGAGACACATTACTGACCTCCCTAGGATGAGCCGTGGGACTGAGACAGGCGTGCAGGGCCCTGGCCGCGCCCCGCACGGCGAGCTAGTCCCTGGGAGTGAGACACATTACTGACCTCCCTAGGATGAGCCGTGGGACTGAGACAGGCGTGCAGGGCCCTGGCCGCGCCCCGCACGGCGAGCTAGTCCCTGGGAGTGAGACACATTACTGACCTCCCTAGGATGAGCCGTGGGACTGAGACAGGCGTGCAGGGCCCTGGCCGCGCCCCGCACGGCGAGCTAGTCCCTGGGAGTGAGACACATTACTGACCTCCCTAGGATGAGCCGTGGGACTGAGACAGGCGTGCAGGGCCCTGGCCGCGCCCCGCACGGCGAGCTAGTCCCTGGGAGTGAGACACATTACTGACCTCCCTAGGATGAGCCGTGGGACTGAGACAGGCGTGCAGGGCCCTGGCCGCGCCCCGCACGGCGAGGTAGTCTCGTGCGGCGGCGCGCACCACCACGCCGTGCCAGCCGCGCGCGCGCTCCAGGTACACGCTGGTGGGCGAGCGCGACCCGCGCGGCACGAACTCCACGAACGTGCCGTTGTACTGTAACATACATTACAGCTACTGATAATACCTACACTGAAATAATAATAATATCCTGGGACAACCCACACAGGGTCAGCTGAGCCTTAACTAAGCAGAGCTTGTGCTATGGTAAACAGACAACTGATCAACATACTAAATATATATATACTATCTCATAGAAAAATTACACCCGGACACAGAAGAAATGATCTTCCTCATAACAGAAAGATTTGTCTATGGTTAATGGGGCCGACGATCTCCGGTATAGCAGTCAGGGTCACTAACCACTAGACCGACAGGCCAGACATGTACATATTCACACGATTTTCTTTTTTTACAGACTGAATGTGTAACGACATAAGACCAGGGGCGAGATTTCGCTATTTTATAGTTCAGTGAGTGGCAGTTTAAACGTTCCAGTGTACTTGTCATTGTGCCTAATTTTCGTATTCAGATTATTTTAGTTTAATGACAAATGTACACTCACTTGTCACTGTTACCATTTAACATTGCCACTGACTGTTCATTGTAGGCTTATCTCAATACGAAAATAAGCCACAACGACAAGTACTGCATCTTAATTATACTTTACAAAAGCTGCTACGTTGAAGTGGAAATGGGCTGGACACGTTTGTCGTATGCCAATGCAACAATGGGCTAAAATTACCACCGAATGGTTTCCAACACACATAAAGCGTCAGCGAGGCAGACCCAGACGAAGATAGCGGGATGACCTACATTCGTTTTTACCAAAGTGGTCAATCGCGGCTCTTGAGAGAGATAAATGGAGGGAGATTGGGGAGGCCTTTGCCCAGCAGTGGGACATTGCAGGCTCTTAATAATAATAATAATAGCGGCATCGTGCCCCCGGTCGAGGGCACGACGCGACGTCGAGATATGTCGGACTTGAACCGACTAAAAACACCCCGGTCCCGGCCCCGCCTTTGCGCGAGCGGCGGGATCCCAATATATTAGTTAATATAAAATCATATTATAACATAACATAAAAAGTTACGCTATGTTAAACATATAGAAGGTCGACGGTTCAGGTGCGAAGTTTAGCGTGAGAATGGAAAATCAATACTAAACAAAAACGTGAGCAGAAACTATTACCTACAATTCAATTTATTATATTCCTCAGTAGCACAAGTTTTAAACTTTATCCTATTCACTGCCAGTACCTTCCTATTTGATGAAGGAATGGTAAGAACGATATATAACAATATACATGTATAGTATAAAGAAACATTGATAAAAATAGGTAAAATTAAGGCTATAACTGTTAGACCACATTTTCGGGAAATTTAAATCGAGTAGTGCAGTGTCGACGAGGTGGGTTTTAGGAATTTTCAAACATAAAGCATAATTATACCAAACATATTTACATTACACGGAACAAGGATTACACACATATTTGTCTTCTTCGGACGCTTTCGACCATCAGCGTCGATAATATATGACATCAAGCTTATAAGGCTAACTGTACAAGGCCAACAATTCAATTATAAAGCACTCACTATCTCTCCGTATAGCTGGTCCATAAGCAGCAGCTGCGGCGAGGGCGCGGGCGGCGGGGGCGCGGCGGGCGCGGCGTGCGCGGGCGCCAGGTGCAGCTGCTGCACGAACGCCACCAGAGCCGCCGAGCCCGCTGCTATGCTCGCCAGCTCGTAGTCGCGGGACATGTTTGCGCGGAACTTTTGTGCGCCCAGCGCTACACACACACATTATTAGGTATACAGAATACCACATAATGGGCAATAAAGGCCTTGAAAAAGGTGTTAGAATGCAGAGTATGTGCATGTATGAATCTATTGATATACATTTGTTTACACAATATTAATAATGTAATGATTTTCTGAAGATTAAGAAAATGTGAGTTTATTTAGACATTTCTTCTCAACATAGTCAGTTAGGAAATATTAAATTCATCAAACTCAAAAAGTGAAGTCCTGTGAAGTTTCTTCTATCCTAGCTACAAAATAGATAATACAAATAGTAGTTTAACTAGCACTAATAGTTATGACTAGAATGCAAATCAAACATCTTGAATGGCATACCTATTTAGCATTTTATAGGTGTCTGCATATCTGCTAATAAATATGACTGATGCAATATAACATTGATTTTCTTCCCACTACCTGACACTGCTACTTTTTTGGTGTGCTAAATATAAATATGGCATTACACATATCATGTAAATAGTACACATTTAAATAATATGTTTAATAAGGATATAGAAGGTTAAAGGATACTTAACTAAGTACAGTTAAAAAGTAGGTAACACTTTTTAATGATTTAACAGATGAAAAGACTTTTATATCCAAGATGATAGATGCTGCCTAAAGATTAAAATATTTTCATTAGAGCTTAACTAATATTAATAACTGCCTTTTTTAAAAACACATAACTATCAACTCACCAACGGTATCCATATAAATGAGTAGCATAGTCATGACAGTCACAAAGGTCAGGACAAACAGCATGGCGGGCAGCAGTCTCCGGTACAGGTCATTGGGAGACGTCTTCGTGAACATGGGTATAGACAACCGAGGGGCTACCGGAGATGGTTGTGCCGCCGGTACTGGTACTGTAGTACTCGTCTTGTCCGCCACTGGCTTGGGCGCTGTGTCTTTCGACTTGTCTGCATTTTCCGCAGGCTGCTCCTCTGGTAGTGGGTTTTCTTGAATTTTCTGTATGTAATGGTAAATCATAATGTAGGAAATACATGTTTCCCTAAGAATATACTTTCTCAAATGTACAAAAAAAATATTCTATTGCTGCAACAAGAAGTGTTGTTTTAAGATCCTCAGGAGATTAGAATACATAGCTTAGCATGCATACAAAAATGGTATATAAAATAGACAGATTCCCACTGCCTCAAAACTGTATGCTTACCCCACCTACACTATGCATTGTTTAATTTGTTAATGCAAAAAATTTCACCATAGTTTCTCAATAGTATGTTACACGCGCAATTTATCGCACTTAAATTATTTTTTTATTGATTACATGAGTAAAATACACTTAAAATTTCATGTTACATGCCAAAATGAAAACCTACATGACACAGACAAGACAGGTGTTATTTTTTTATAGTTCTAACGCACTAACAGCTGCAGAGAGGTTGAATGCATGCCCATAGTGAAAAAATACAATGTGTGTTCACTTCAAAACGTCAAAGCTATCGTGGATATTATTATCTACCTAGTTCAGCGAAAGTATAAGATACCGATTTATAATAACAATGAAACCTTTGTATAAGGTATTTGTTTACTTAACAGGTGTATAATAATGTTAAAACTCACCTTTTCGGCCATAGTAACCTTTTGTTTTGTTCACGCACAATAAACACGCACTGCGTTCACTCTCTGTTCACAGATATCCTTCCCTTATATTATAAAACAAACATATTAGAAACGCAACAATATTACTTATACTTAACGATAACGTGAATACGTGAGTAATACAGAATTATTTGAAAATAAAATAAAAATATATGTCAAAGAAGCGTGAGTCACTGACCGCATCAGTAGCGACTACTTCTTACACATGTTTTCTACTACTACATTGTTAAAATTCTACTAAATTAGTAGATCGATGGAAAAAAAATATATAGTTTACCTTGATCTAACTTGGCCTCAAAGATTATAATAATGTAACGGGTACTTGGCCTCATGTTGTATACTTTTGACAACACTATCATTAAATATTTATAATTGGATATAATAAATATTATATGGGCTTTTTATGAGCAATCACATAATAATGTAATTATTTATTCGAGCACTCAATCTTCTTTTCAAAGGTTCCTGTGACGACGTATAAAAATATTAATTAAAACACACTTTACTTTAGGAAAAGGTCTTTATTGTCAAAGTTTATAATAAATTACACAATATTAACAGCAATGTTTTAGTCAATAATATGTAATGTTGAATTCATAAATCCGAGATTGACTGATATAATGTGTTAGATATGTACAATGAAGGTATTTGTAAAAAGCTTTACGTCTATTCGTAAATCCGTATTGCATATGAGCAAAATTGTGCAATCCGTGTTAGTTACACAAATAAGCAATAACCTTTCAAATAAATATACAACGTATAGATTTAATTCAGTAGGTAACAGCTTTGTTAATTGTGAATAATGGTTATTCAAAATTCAGATTGAGTTATTATTTTTTTCTTTGACGTTACTTTTCATTAGGAATGGATACAACAAAAACAATACCCATAGTTTATTTTTGTGACTATTTGTGAACATTTTTACCTACTTATGAGCGTGACACAAAGTAACGTCAGATAAACAATTCATATTGTGCAATATTCATTCGGACTTAAACTATCTAAAGCTACATTAGTAGTAGTTTTGTAAGAAATAAAGTTACGAAAAATATTTTATGACCTTATTCAACTCAAACTTCAAAGGTAGTATACTTTCTTTGCTTTTTTGAAAATACCTACATATTTAAATAAATGCACGCAGTTGAATATTTGTTCTGTTAAAATTATTAAACATCCAATATTTTAATTTAATAATTTGTCTTTTTTAAATAGGTCGTAAGTACAAAATAACATGGTTTTAGAGAATTCCTTAAAACTGGGCATCTAAATTATGTGTTTATTTTCAGATTATTCTTTATTTTAGGCAAAATTAATGAAAAAAGCTACAAAAACAGTATGCATACTCTTAAGCGAGATTTGTCAATTATCTGAATTATAAAGAGATTATTTAAAAATTACTAAATTCTATCATCAAAAGAGTTTTAGATTAATATACACACAACGTAGCAGGCTTTTATTATTAATTGCACTGTATAAATTTGTATAAGTTTATCTATAATTTTACAATAATTAACTATTAATAAAACTCTTAAGTTTAACAAAAATTTGTGCATCAACATCTACAACTACATAGTGTAAAATGATTTAAATTACTTACTAAGATTCTTTTTCCTCTAATTTATAATACGAGTAATAGATAAATAAAAATCTTTATAGGTGTTTTTGAAAAACTGTAAACAAAATAATAATGTAAATTATAGCAGCAAAAAGCCAACGTTGTAACTAGTATCGATGTTATATGATAACAAGTAGATATCGATGATAACTACTTGTCAATTTCCAACACGTAACATGATGCCTCTGAGGCCAAAATATGACATGATATTTAAGATCAGTGTTTTATAAGAAAAATATGTTAAATCTACCAATTGTCTTTTAAATTTATATATGGTAACATCAACAAATGTCTGTACCAAGACGGTCTGCAAAAAAACTTTCTTTAAAACGGTTTACATTTTAAGCTATGGATAATTTGTTGTTTTTTTATTGTATGAAAACTTTTCCTGATATTGGCTGATATGCTACGGTTCCGATGATTGCATTGATCATTCTTGAAGCAATAGCCATCAAATCAATTAAATTTAAAGCATATAACAGCATGAACAGCAATAACAACAATAATTTCAGTGTCAGTACCTAGTCAAAAAAGGTAAAGTAATATAACAATAATTATGTTCAAAATTATTTCTTTTAGTACTTATGTACGACAACCGTATTAAAATGTGGTTTTTCGCAATCAAAAAAATTCACAAAGTTACCTAATCTTTCGCTTGGTCTATCCTTCCATTTTCACCAAGCACGAGCCAGACGGTTGTGTCTGATTGGTGTAAATTGACAGATAGACCTCACGTTAGACTAGTGAACCTTACCGATTAGTTTCATCGCAAAAACGAACCCTTCATTAGTTCAAGCATACGGTAAATTCTTGGTGTAACATGTTTGATGGCATTCATTTATTGGGTACCTATTTATACCGGAGAATTGGGTAGATTTTTTATACTTTGTACTTAGCCAGTGAGGCTAGATATTTTTGTGGAGTAGTAAAAACGTTATCAGTATGCCGCCTATATTTGAGCAAAAATGAGAGTGAATTATAACAAATAGTAAAAATCAAAGTCAAAGTAAAAAACTGTACTCCTAGGTAAAGTGACTTATATCTATAATAATATAAAGGGCTCCAAATAAAATTTACACAAAAGAAGTTACAAAAGAAAATCTAAAATTAATTTGAGCTAAACGGCAATAATTTTGTTGCGAAACTTAAAAAAGTATTTTAATGTAAATATTTCACTTTTAAAATAAAACAGTCTACGGTAATAAGTAAGATTGTTTCGGCAAAAGCCCTTTACCCTGCTGTTAAAATAAAAATACATAGGTATGCTTATATTTAATAAATTTACATAAGTTAACATTTTGCAGCCAAACATGTTCACAATTTTCAGACAAAGAAATAAGTAGGTAGGCGGATAAGCAAATAATTCTAAACTTTACTAAATTATTGACTATATTTTTTGTCATTAATTTGAGTATCTAAGGAGGTGCTTAAGTATACAGTAAATATGAACTTGTCATTTAATTGGGGGTTTTTGAATTTTTGGATGCAAATATTATCTTGTGTCCAATTATTCGATCACTGTGGTAATGAAAATAAACATCTATTTCAGAGTTCGTCGGCAACAAATATTAATCTGTAGTTATTTGAACTCTTTGCATAAAAAGTGTGATCCACGCTTGGCCGCAATCTTACTATTTTATAAATAGACGAGATTATTGTCTTTCGTTATCCAATGAGAACCATTACTCTACTTACATATTACATTATGTAAACAGCCCAAAAAGTTATTAACTATTTATTGTCGATTAACAAAGTCCATTTGGAAAGCTAGTGAATTTTATAATCGTTTTCATACATACTAAAATTATTTTCGAAGATATTTTTATTGTCAGAAATTCCAAATTTCAAAGTCTCTAAAGAATTAGTTACGCTAAATATATATTTTATAATATACAAAATGGCTTAGTCTATTATTCATTATTGTCAAGCACACGACATCATATATATTATGTATATAATATATTTAAAAATAAATATTTCTAAATAATTATCGTAGTGAAATTATTTTATTGTCAATGTTTTCATTTCATGTAGAAATTATTTTACTTAAAAAGTATTTATTCATAAAGCAGGTTTAAAATTCAGTATAAATATCAATATTTTATATATATTTATAATATGTAGTTACTTATAGTCAGTAGTTCTCATTAAGTAATTATTTTAAATTACATAATTTAAGAATTTCGAATAGGTCTTTCGAGAAAATTGAGTTCCGAGTTGTTACCACGAAGGTAGATAATTATGATGTTTTTTCTCGATGCCTACTAATGCTATATTTTATGTTTTGGTACCTTAGTTTCGATATTAAACTATGAATGCTTTGAGATATTTTAAGCATTTTTCTCTAGTATTCCGAAAAAGAAGTACATTTATCTCATTTTATTATACTGAGATAATATTTCCTCTTACATTAAAATGTTATACGATTCGTAAAAAATGGTTTCCACTAAGGATAAACCCAAATTATTACTAAAAGTTAGTACATAGGCCGACATGATACCTTGAACGGACTTAAAGAGTTCAAAGTTAAGGGGTCTTACTTACAAGGGCTACTCGATATCGTCAAAATTCCTAATTTGTAAAAATGCACTTGCGCGCTCCACATTTGATATGAAATTGATATTATGTACGTAGATTGACATTATTTACCCATTTTCTTTATAAATACCTGTACAAACTGGCGAATTCCATACTCTTTACATTCTAAATTCGTCCAACAATATCACAATCTTTACTCAGAAAATCGACGCGAATTTGTTGAACTTTATAAAATTATTTACTTTTTATATAAAATAATACTGATACAGTTGAACGAACGAGTACATTACTTTTGAATTTGTATCGACTACTTCGTGTATACATATACCTAGGCCAATTTAAAATGTATATAATTTTCTCTTCCTATGTAACGAAACTAACAATAATAAGTTGTATAATAATCTTCAATATAATAATATAGTTTTATAATTCAACAATGTAAAAATGTAAATTAATCTGTATATTTTTTTGCGTATCCTACTTTATTGTCATATTTGACAGTCTGTCATTGAATACAGATTCAAAATTATTGTCTACGTCATTTTGAATACAGATAACAAACTACGATTAGGTTCCTTATTCGAAGTTATTGTCTTCGGTTACTCGCAGACTTGTAAAACTAGGCTAACATTTGATGTATGTTTGAAGTATAAAACGGTAAAGTTGTAAAAAAATGTAAGTATATATATGTTCGCGTCGATGTGTGAGTGGTGGTGTCGCATTAGCTGCGGGCGGCGGCGGCGAGCGCGGCGAGGGCCAGGCCGAGCAGGGCGGCGGCCAGCGTGCTGTGTGCCGGCCCGGGCGCGGTGCTGCGCGCGTTGTTCTCGCCGGCCAGCGGCACGGGCGTGCCCGGGTCCACCACGTGGATCTTCCAGCCCAGGTTGTTGTGCGTGTAGCACTGCAACACAATACCAGATTACTTAATCACGACATTCTCAATAGACTTATTGGTCTTGGGTTTTCAAGGCCACAGTGTGAATGAAGGGTGAGCTATTCACCTATATACATACATATAATCACGCCTCTTTCCCTTGTAGGGGTAGGCAGAGACCACTTCTTTCCACTTGCTACGATCCTTACACACTTGTTTCGCTTTGTCCACTTTCATTATTCCCTGCATACATGCTGTTCGGTTTATGGTATGCTCTTGATGTGGCCTTTTTTCATTCACACTCGCCTTATACACTTTTTCGTCAATCGTTCTTTTATTCATTCTCTCGACATGGCCAAACCATCTCAGCATACCATTCTTTATTTTCGTCTCGACATCCATCATCTGACACACTTCATCCACCTTACCATCCATTCCTCCTCTTGCATTCAACGCAGCGAGGCGGCTCTCCGTGGCCCACTTTTCGCCCCCGCGAGGAACGAGACGTGATGGGTGGCGAACCACATCGCCGCCATTTTGGATAATTAAATTACTTTTGTAATTATTCGTTGCGTTCCTGCGGGATAAGGATTTGGGAAAGGATATGTTGGAAAGGATAACAAGGTAGGACGGGTTATAGGATGCTACCATCACGGAGGTACAGTGAATGTGACAGTAACAGCTAGGGCAGTCCGGGGTCGCGTACCCGTGGTGGATCTAGCCAACTGTCGGACAGATAACTGGTGGATCCACCCCCTGAACACTCCACCCCCTGAACACTACACTATTCACCTACACTGTTATAAAGGTGTAAGGAGGACAATCGGAGCGGATCGACACAATAGGAGCCAACAGATGGACGGCGTCGCCGAGGCCGGCCTAGGAAGAGGTGGCGGGATGACTTAGTCGTATACCGCGAGGGCTGGAGAGGCGGGATGAGGTAGTATGGAAGGAATTGGGGTGAGGCCTTTGCCCAGCAGTAGGACGGTATAGGTTAAGAAATAAAGTGTACCTGATAGTAGAGCAGGTCCGGGGTCTCGTGGGCCACGGTCCAGTTGAGCACGGCGGGCTCTCCGTCGTTGCACTCCAGCTGCAGCGTCTTCATGTAGTCCTCGAAGGTCTCGGAGGACGCGGCCTGGTCGATCGTCTTGTGAGTCCACTCGCAGTAGCGACCCACTGCAAGGAACACAAAGTAAGGTTTTTAAGTGCATCATCTATGTCTGTGAAATGTTGCAACTCGTGATTAAAGGAAATGCCCCAGTTTTAGGTACCTCCTAAAACCGTCGCAGTGCCTCTATCTTCCTTTTACGAGATACGCATGAAAACGGCAACTGTTACCGCATTTTCTAGTACCCGAATAGGTTGGATTTTTTAGGTGAATTTATGTAAGAGAATAATTTTGCACAGAAATTGTCAGAGAAGCCAAAGACTACGCAATTAGACTCTCGATCAAACGATTTGAGTAGCCATCCCAGAACACATCAGTGGTCCTTTTGCCCGCAATAACGTAAACGTGTCCTCACCAGCAGTAGGGTAGGGGTACCCCTCGTTGTCGTAGGCGACGCCGGCGAACACGCGCTGCTTCCTCTGGTCCTCCTCGCGCTTCTGCCCGAACCCGCCCTCCGAAGAGTCGCTGATGTAGAACGGGTGGAACCTACACAAGCAACACATAAGGTTATATACGTAGGTAAATACTAATAAGTAATATGTCTTGCGTACGAAGCGGTAAAAATCCGTCTCGTCAGATTTTTCTGAATTTAAGTTGCTTAAAAGCTAGTTAGATTCTCGACCTGATTAAAAAAATCTTAATTTTTTATACTTAATTTTTTCAGTTGCTTGATGTTTTAAAGCCAAAGTCATGTGAACGAATTTGAGAAAAACGTAACATTGTAACATCTGTAAAACAATTGTCCACTTTTCATCTAAAAACAATTTTTAAAACTGTTCTACGTCAGAGATATAAATAATACGCAATTATACATATAGAGTAAATAAAACAACAGGTTACTTACTTGGCTGGGTTGGTCCTGTCGTCTCCACCCTCCACGAGGAAGGTGTAAGTCTTGCCTCTCTCCACGTAGATCTCCGGGATCAGCTGGTCGTTGATGTACCACGCAATGCCCCACGACGGGTGACCTGCATATAAATACCAATATTAGTATTTGGTTCTTTGATACGTTCAATTACATACTATGCATGAAGGATAGAATGTGCCTTTATTTCATTTTAAAAATGTAGAAAAATTGTGTAATATGGAAAATTAAGAACATATTTACCGTATGGAAGGAATCCGCTACTAATATCATTGTCTGCATGAAACAGAATATTATAAGGCAAACGTTTAGATAAGTGATATAAATCTTTATTAAAGTTTCCGTCAGAAGAGTATAAAAATGATTAGGTAAACAGTATAATCCTGTAGAAAGCATTAATTTTGTGAAACCGATGTTCAATTAAGTAACAAAATCTTCTCTTTCGCACCCCCAAGTTTTCCGAAGGCCAGACATCTAGAAGATTTTCTCACGAGTACTAGTCCTCGGACTCATGGAAAGTTGTACCCACATATTATGTAACTACATATTTATAAACCCTACAGTTTGTCGACGACACAATACAAAGAGCCCAGTTCCAAGGTGCATTCTCACCAGTGATAGGAGTGTATCCGCGGGCGCCACCAGCGGGCCCGATGCGAGCAGTGAGTGTGGCCACGCCGGCCAGCACGCGCGGCGTCCACGGCGCCGGCCCGGACGAGTCCGTCTCCGCTAGACCGATGCAGGTGTTGTCGTTCTGTATAACAGTACTACGTTATTAGATGCTGAATAACATTGGCATAAGTATAGACATATACTATAACTGAGGCAGTTCTGAATCAGCAGAAGACATCATTTAAGGATGTTTCAATTGTGATGAGCTTGATGTAATTATAACGACGACTCTTTTATGTCACTAAACATGTAAATATTGTATGAAAAGATGTCAGCTTAAGAGCAACGCTGTTATCGATGAAGCTTCAATTAAATTGTTATTTCATTGGTCTTTAATATTTCTTTTGTGGATATAGTCATGAGCAAATTCAATTTGGGCAATAGCTCAAGCTATAGCGAAAATGGATCAAAAGGCTCCGTGATTGAAAAGGGAGGCAGTAACTATCTCTAATGGTAAGTTAGTTATTTAATGTCATAACTATTGTTTGTGAACAGAACCATAGTATTAATCACCTGAGCACCGAAGTCAAGCTGTACATCGTTCCTGGTGGTATCCATGAAGGAGTGCGCGTTGGCTTCGTATCTGGAGTTGAGAGGACCGAACGCGGCGATCACAGACTGCGACCTTGAAGTCAGGATCTCTTTGTCTTTCACAGCTTCCTTGGCGGCCAGAGGGCGACGGTACGTAATGGTGGTGATGCCGTTCTTTTGGTTGCCCGATACTGTTGAAAAAGAAAATCCATTTTAATTTCATAGTTTGATAAGTATTGCTTAAAGGACCGGATTGGTATTCAAGGATAAGGGGCAATAAATAATCGTCAAATAAATCGGTGAAGCCTGGCCAGTTTCAAGTCCCTTCGGGACCCATCATTTACCAACGACGTCTCATCCCACAGTCTTAAACTTGGCAATTAATTTTATGATGGTACACTGTGAAAAAGTTTTAAAAATTAAATAACAGTGTAGGTAAATGCTGAGACGACGTGTAGTAAATACGAATGGAAAATAACACACATTGCGTCGATCTGAAATCAGACAGGGTAAGAAGAAAGGTTGGTTACCAAGCTGGGCATCGTTGGTGCCCCCGAGCCTGAGGTCGGGGCACACGCCGCGCTCGCCGTCGCACTGCGCCGTATGCGACAGCCAGTAGTCCGACACGCGCGGCTGGTTCACTCTAGACAAGGATATACACATGATTATTTATTTCAAATGTAAAAAGGCGAGAATAAAACGCAGAATCTTTATCATAATAGTTTACTTAAAGTTGGAGAATTAGATTTAATAAACTTTGATGAGTCTAAAATTCATAGATATCTTTAGATTCATCACACATTAGCTACTGCGATACGATTCAAAACACATATCATCATCATCATCATAGCTTAAATCTAAGACCATCTACTCAAAGGAATCTGATCCACTCCACTTCCCGCTAAAACCAATTCAGTATACAATAGTATGTACCAAAAGGACCATATCTTGCTACAGACCTGGTGTCCCAATAAGCGACGACGACATCGGCGCCCACCATGGCGGGTCTACCTTCAGCTCCGGAGATGCCGAATGACATGTATTGTTCTTTGCGGAGACGAGCTGACAACGTGATCTGGACCTGGTCACCCTGGGGAGGAATGGAACCGGTTACAGGTGGATTTAGATCGCGTGTGAGGATATTTTGGTCTTTGGGGGTAATCAGTTAACTTCTGCGATCGGGACATTTTCTTTTGTGGAATATTTTCGGAAAACATGCTGTTATGCATGTATTTCGCATACGCATATGCTCTTGGAAAAAGCATGTGTAGTATTATCATAAAAAAACATATTAAAATATCATCACACAATTTTTTCGTTCTTTAACAGTTCTTGTATTTGTACAATTTTAGGGTGCAAAATAATTTAAGTAGGAACAAAATGGATTTTTGTATAAGTGGTGACAAATTTAACGTTTTTCAATAATAGTTTACCTTTAATTTCAGGATACCCGCTTGAATGTAAAAATTAAGGGACAAATTATTATAGCTCAATTGATTCCAATTAAAGGGCAGCTAGATGTCAAAACTTAAGAAAGACAAATAAGTACCTACTTACCATCGCTAAAAAAGGAAAAAAGTTAAAGAAAACATAAAGCAATATCATAAATTCCACAACCAAAACTAAAGTAATTTACTCATTAAATTCTAAATAGATGTTATATTTCAAGATTTTTTGGTCCTAGGAGTCGAACCTAGACTTTATTGTGCTAAGACTCAAATAATCCGCGACTGCATATAACATGCTACAATTAGACATACATAGAAATAACACATTCTGCAATTACCTGTATTTCCCAGCGCACTTGTAATCTTTTGTCTAATATTTCCTTGCAGTTGTTGCTGGCGCTGTAAGGTGACTGTGACGTGGTTGAGCTAGTCTGTAACATTCGCATGTGTTAGTTGTTATCTTATACTTAGACTATATACCATACAGCACCTTGTCTTGTGAACATGTTTATGAAATACACAAAAGATAAAAACTGTTAAATAACAAATGTTATTTCATAAAGCCCTTTGTTTTATGATGGTTTGTTAAAAAAGTTGTTACCATAATATGTAGCGAAACGTTAGTATTGTTAAAGCAAAATAAATTATTCAACAATGAAATTAAAAATAAAATCACGGATCTTTTTTTTATTAAGCAAAATAAATAATAAGTTTGCATCTTTTATTAAGATTTATAAATATAATAAACTAAATAATATAGTAGGTATTAGATAATAAATTAAATGAATAATAATATACTTACAGGATTATACCACCAAGCAGGCTGTAAATGACATATTCCAAAATCCCAAGGTAAGCAGATGAAGAAACACATAAAATGATGGTTAAGTTATATAACAAGCATTTATTAAGTACATAACAATATTTGTTAAAACAATAACAGAAAAATTCAGTCTTCATTTGTTTACAAATTAGGATTACACACAGAGTATTTTACAGTTTAACGTTAAGAATTAGATTTTTGGTTTGATTGAGGTACTAGGATTAAAAGTGTTTATTTCTGCTTTTTATAAGTTAGGACCGAAAAATAAGATTACAAAGGACCTGTTCAGGTCTTTTTAACCCCGATTTGTAAACATGTTTTATTTAAATGTGAACCAGTCAAATGAGAACCAAGATGGTTTGGCGTTAGATTGAGTTTCGACAAGTTTTTGTGACTTATTAGTGGACCCATTAGGCGACTTCCGTTTACCCTGCAAAGATTGGGAGAAAATATATAAAAATAAAGCTAGTATTAGTTTCCTGGCAGGCTGTTAATAAATATAATGAAACACATAATGTTAGTTAATGATTATTGTTAAACCCTTAAGCGAAAAAAATATCCAAGGATGAGTATGTAAACTTAAATATTTGTGATCCATAAGATTCACAATTTTGAGCGGTAGGTATTCAACTTGTTTTATTAACTTTTTTATAGTCTTTCTCAAGGATATTTCAACTTTATTCATTGGCAATCCAAAAAGACTTGTCAAAAAATATGCTTTTACACGACTCCGGACTACAAAGTTTTTAGAAACAGCCAACTTCTTGATTAAACGCTTTGTTCTTTCATCGTCGTTGACTTTCTTTCTCTTTTATTACGCAATGGTTAATCTATTGCGTACTAAAGTACTAATATCTTTAATGAATAAGTTAAAAAGTTAGGTACAAAGGACCCTGGTCTCTTTTGAATACTTCATTGTCCCTTCTTCTTGTAGCGTTGTTATTACAACCAAAGGACCAGTTCCCTTTCTCACCGTGATCTTGGTCTGTCCCAGCGCCGGCGGCACGTCGAGGTCCTTAGGGATGTGCACATGGCCGAAGTTGTGGCGGTACTCCACGCACCAGACGGCTAGCCAGTCGATGTCGTAGGCGCTCAGCTTGCCCGGCAGCTGGATCTCGATGTCCTCGCCCTGGTAGCCGCGGAGAGGGTTGAGGGAACCCATCTCGTTTGGTACCTGAGAATTGTTACAAGGAAATTATGGACCATGTATTTTGTGTCGTCGTCTCAACCGTTGAACGTCTACTACTAGATATAGGGGCATATCCTTTTAATATCACACTAAGAATTAATTTCAGGTATGTTTCTGCCTTTGCCCTGGAGTGGGACGATAACGGCTGAAAATATTAATAATAATAATGTTTTTGAGACCTTAGTGCTACAATGATCTAATTCATACTTAAACCTTTTTGGTAGGTTCGCATTATGAAATCAAATATTGATGAGAGGTAATTACTTTATTTACCTTTCGCAAAACTTGATAGAGATCGATGTCGGCATTAGTTTCCAAAACAAACTAATTATAACTTCGTGACGGCAAAATCAAACATACGTGTGTCAAATATTATGGGACTACACAACAGGCATGTTATTCTAAAATAAACGCATTAGATTACTGGTTTGATAGGTGGATATTAATCTACAATATTACAATCGAATTAAGTAAAAATTAAAAATGATATTTTAATACATAGATTTTGATTCATTCATGGCACGTCTTTTCTAGTTTGGAACCCAGGTTAAGTTCCTCATTTTATTCAAA
This sequence comes from Autographa gamma, assembly GCA_905146925.1. Taxonomy (NCBI): domain Eukaryota; kingdom Metazoa; phylum Arthropoda; class Insecta; order Lepidoptera; family Noctuidae; genus Autographa; species Autographa gamma. The sequence continues at coordinate 515,458 of LR989871.1, forward strand.
AACATTGTTTGTTTTTCTTAAGTTTAGATCCAGGCAAATCTGATTTTGAAAATTTTTAAATTTTAAACTGCTCTCCTAAAAAAAAACTATTCCTTTATGTACGTAGGGAAAAAAAACACAAATTAAATTAGGAAAAAAAGCACAAAAGACAGCCTTATTGCACCTGGCTATTACTTCCAGGCAACCTTTAAAAATATGTGGTAGCATTCCCTCACCTTAGTCCCAAACGGGTTCGGCTCTGAGCCATTGCCGACCCAGAAGTAGGCGTCAGGTCCCGCGCCGTCGTAGTGCAGGTTGGGGATGTAGAAGGTGCGCGCGTCCAGCACGCTGATGTTGCCGGAGCGCAGGCCGTGCGCCAGCCGCCGGAACTCCGGCAGCACGCGCGCGCGCGGCGCCTCCAGACCGCTCGGGATGAACACGTCGCCGAAGTTCACCTGCAGATGGATTTAGAGCAGGTATTTAGACAAAAGCAGGTGGTTCTTATCAGGATATAAATAAAAATGATCTCAGGCCCCAGACAGCAGTGGCCCATTTGGAAATCTCTCAACCGACTACGGATCCAAGTGGGCCGCTGCAGAGACAACCTGAGCAATTGGGCCATGATAGAATGTCCAATTTGCGCAGGTTCGCATACACAATGTGAATGCGGTGCCCCAATTCAAGATATGGCGTATCTTCTGTCCTGCCCGATCTGCACCACCACCACTCTCCAGGACTTAATGGAAGCCAATGACAAAGCCATTCAAGTGGCGACTTTCAGGTCAAACAGAGTTCAGCGATCATTGACTCGAGAAGTAGAAGAATAAAAATAATATGTCTAGATGGGGCAACAACTAATGGGAGGCATATATAGACAAATCTAACCTGGGGTGCAAGCATACTATCACTCCCCAAACGATGGAACACCTATTATAGGGTCTATCGTACCCTAAAACTTGCACAATGGATCCAATATGACAGCTGCTGACGATGCAGTTCTCGTAGCGGAATTTTGGGCCGAACAATACAGATCGATTGCCATCGTTACGCAAAGATGAAGCTGGGCAAAGGCGGAAAAAGTAGGTATAGTGCGATTCAAATAAAAATAGGATCGACTTAGCGCCATATTGTGACGTCATAGCTGTCAATTCTAACCATTTAGGTAGGGTGAGCAAAACAAGTTTTTTTTATAAATAAAATTTATTTTTAAGTAAAATATCAAAAGAAACAGAATCAACTAAATAAACAGTATCAGTCCGCTAGCACATGCACTCAGTCGTACGACGAAGCACACTAACAAGTAAAAACATGCTAACAATGACAAGATGGCGACTTGCGTCCCTATTTTCTTGAATAATTTTAGCATGGCTTCTGGGCCTTTGTAGTAAATTATCTAAAAATAATTAAATATTACATTCAGATAATTTTCTCCTATTTTACATTTTTATTTAAATTTGATATTTCATACCTATTATTATTGATGCAAATAAGTTTTTTTTGCAAACCGTACTTTTCAAGTGACATTTGACAGATAGAGGTTATTGACATTCCTATTCTTATTTGGATTGCGTTATAGGTAATGAGGAGCAAATAGCTCATCAGATTTGAAGTGCACAGTAGAAAGTAGTAGAAAGTTCCTAATTATAGCCTTGGATACTTGGTACGTATGGAAGTATAAAAACTATGAAAAGTGAATGAAAAATTAAAATTATCTTTTGATTTGATTTTGAGCTTGGAAATCACATAAAGCATTTTCTTAACTAGGCTTTTCCTCTATTTTCGCATCCGCTACATTACTACAAGAATGAAACAAAACTATTTCTTTAATAAGGACGCGTCACAGACAGGATATCATATTTTTAGTTTGAATACGTTGACATTACAGTAGTACCTTTTTTAATTGGATTAAACGTTCATGTTGCAATCGTTGAAACAAAAACAGCGAATTTTTTAGTAAATAACCCTCAAAAGGTTTCCTCGTTTTTTGATAAGAATATGTAATTAAAATAAATGATATCCACGCTTGAAAAGTTGCAAAATATATTAATCTGCTTCAGCTGAACTAAATGTAGACGCTAAAATGTAATCTGATGTCCCACTCACGCAATACACAAAATGCATTTGTCAACATCTCATAAACTACTTTTATAATCTCGAATGTTGCAAATTGGTGTGACAATTCAAATATAAAACCCCATTCTTGTCAAATTAACATCGAGCGAACGCGTTCATTGAGATTGTGTGAACACGACCAATAGTAGCGCGGGAACCCACCGGCTATGGCCGCCACACATTTTGGCGCGAAAGTTGTAGGCATGCGCCATGCGCGCCCAAAAGTAATCGATATTTTGTTTGGGTTGTTACTGCACGGAACGCGTTTTTGCGTATATTAGATGATATTTAATTTAATGCAAGAAATTAATTTATTAATACGATAATGTTTCGAGTTATATAAATTTAAATTAATATAAAAAAAAATAATTGGAATATCTTATTGCGTAAATAGAAAAAACTTTTTATTTTTAATTGTTGTCGGAAGAGAAAATATTAGAAATTTTTATTCAGTAAATCCAATTATATTTCATTCAAACACGCACTAAAACGTTCATACAAAAAAAATATACTTAACGAATCTTGAAAACCAGAATCACACTTAAATTTCGAAATACGTTGCACTTGATGCTAGCTCTATAAGAATAGTCCTCACACAGCTAAAATATAATAATACATTATTAACGAATAATCATCTCCCGAGCCTTTTCCCAACTATATTGGGGGAATCAGCTGAATGCCGTATTTTACATGGAGCGACTGAATCTCTGACCTCCACAACCCTTTTAAATGGGTAATCCAATACAATCCCAAAGTAAGACTGGTTGTCAGAATTGACTTATGACAGAAAGACCGGTGCTTTCCGAAGCACGGAGCACATGTTTAGGCAACGGTCACCCATCCACGGACCAACCGCAGCGAGCGCGTTCAAATCGTACAGCTTACACTTAGCCTAGAGCCCCTCTGGGTACCCTCTGGCTATGCATTAATTAATTTATTTTTATTTATAAGTATAACGAATATCTCACGGTAAATCTCCGGCACCAGACGCTGAGCCACTTGATGTCTCTCAGCCGCTTGCCGCCCGGCAGCCGCAGCAGGATGTCGGTGTTGCTGTGCGCCGACAGGATCGGGGGGTCTCTGCAAGTGGACAAAACATATAAATAAAAACAAGATTTAATAGGATTGGATGACATTTACTTGGTAGGAGAGAGATGTGCCCCAAAACAGATATTGCGATTTCGATCAAATGTCTGGACAGTATTTTTTTGTTAAAGATTCATAAAGATAAACAAACGCATAAATAATAGTACCCTAGGAGTATACATAAAATTACTAAGTCAATTTTTTCCAAAAACTTAAAAGCACGTCTGAAAATAATCCATTAGGAAATCCAATCCCCAAATCCTTACAAAACATTTTAATCCCAAAATGATAATTATAATAAAACAATAAACACAACATTTCGTTCCCCAAGCAGTAATAACACAGCGGCGATGCACCCCACGGCGGGGTGCTGGCAACCCCCACGCAATCATGTTTATTTAATTACCAAACAATTTTAGTATTGATATTCATATTTATTATAATTTCCCGAAATTAGCGTGTCGACTCGAGGTCCATCCCCTAACATATTAAGGTTGTTTTAATGGGGTGGGGTGATAATCACGGTATTTGCATAGCTTTCCCATTTTCCTGGGAATTTTTATTTTGTGGGGTTTTCATGATAAATGTTTCTAACTCAGTTCTACCTCTGGCTTTTATTATCAGAGTCTTCATGATGGTGGAGTCGGAGGTTAGCTTAAGCATTTTGTGAATAGGTATTTTTATTTTGGTATTAATCGACGATTCCAATTATTAATTAGGTAAGGACATATGGCTGATATCGATAAAAGCTCATGTCCATTGCTTCCTGCACAAATCTGACTGGCTTTGATGCAATCAAACATACCTACTCAGTAGGCACTACATTATGATTTTCGCAGGTCCCCGTTTCAATTCACGGAATCGTTCTGCTTTTCGGAAATATATAAGCCGAAATTTGATGAAAAGCTTTTCAATGGTACTAACCGAAAATGCACCTTATGCCGTCTACATAAGGATGGTATGAATATCACAGAGTGAAATTACATTAGCAGTGATACAAAATAGTTATTTTGAACTCTAGTTATCGTGTTGTGAGTTGACTAGCCTTTGGTACAGAATAGTCGTTTGTCACGAATTTATTGATTTTAAGTAATGTCTAAATAATTACCCGTTGTTTGGTAATTATTGTACCAGAATAATTTTATATTTTTTGTTCACACGGAACTACTAGTTACTAAGCCGGAATATACTAACGATATAAAAATCTTAGAACAAACGAAATACTAATTAATATATGTAGTACCTAAGTACGCTTGTTACCGATACAATTATCTTCAAGAAGAAAATACTCGGTATTTCCTTTCTTTTAAAGTATCTTAAATGAGATTGAAATCGATAAGGTTCAGATGTCTCCTATAGCTACCACCCACGAGGAAAAGAGCAGATACTTAAGTTAATTAATTCTAACTTATTTAGATAAAAGGGCATCCCGTGTTGAATTCGTGCGATTATTCAAATGTCCCTCGCGCAGCAAACAGAATTCGTTGTTCGCTGTCGGAATACTAACCAACTCATTTGGAGCCACTTTTGACGTAACTTTTGTATTATGACATACTATTGTGATGGGAGTAAGCAGAGACTAGAGAAAAAATATTATCATGATATCGAACTTCTTGATCGCAAATTCATTATCTTTTTATATCTTAGAAGAATCGCTTTATAAATCAATGCACCTAAATTATGCGTCATAACCATGATGAATAAATGTTTTTTCTTTCTTTCAATGCGTATGAATAATCGTGATAAAGATAAAGTTAAAATTTAGTGAAAAAAGAACATCCAAATAAGTTTTCTCTTTTGAAAACAATGATACCTCACACAAATTTACCAATATTGGGATTCACCTGTGAAATTCCTATTCAAAAATCAAGGGCAAAATATCATAACATAGCAACCGGAAAAATTATTTCCTACATAACTATTATTTAGTTTTTGATACCAGTTGGCAACAGCGATATCCTTGACAGAGGTCAATTATTACCAGAATGCGCTTGACCCCGTCTCTTATGTAACGATGAAAGCTAAGGTTCCAATGAACCCAAGTTTATCGCCAAACAAAACCAAGGCTTACGGAATTACTGTTGCCAAGCAAATGGGAACAATACAAGGTAGCTAATAAGTCAAAACTTTCAAAACAAACTTTAGGAAATTTTTGAACCACGATCGTTGAAAGCGACAGAAAGAGACGGAGCTATACAGTCTCTCGTCTCTCATCTGGTTTTTTCCGTAACTATGAAAGCTTTAATACATAATACGGCCCCGTATAACTTATTCTACAGTTGCCTTGACCGACTTTATAGTTTGTTGCCAAGGATATAGGACGCTTGGATTCGATCCGCGAGAGATCTAGGAACATCCAATATCTTGTATACTAGCGATACGGGTGGACTAGAATTTAAAAGCAATTGCTGCAGACGTTTTGTGACATAGACCTTTCATGTAATAGATTATAACTGGGAACATAGAAAATACGCTTTCTTATTTTGAAATACTAAATTACTTCGACCTAGAACTATTTTCAATAGACTTTACGACTTCTAGAAAGATAAATATTACAGTTTTTTAGAATTACTTCAATCGTATTCTAAGCTCTATGTAATAAGCTCACGCTCTACGGAACTTATGGGATATTAACAAAAACTCACAATCGTTCGATGAACCAATGTTTAACTCATACGCTGCACTGCACCTCAACACACGTGGCACAAGATAACCACTCGGTTATCCTTATATTCCTCTTAAGTATCAACTCATTTCTAGTTTACCACTTACCTAGTAGTGTAGTCTTCTGGATAGGGCACCAGGATGCCTTCGGGGCTGGGTTGCGGAGTATCCCCCACCCAGAAGTAGGCGTCAGGGCCCGTGCCATCGTAGGCGAAGCCGCGCACGAAGACCGTGCTCTCGTCCACGGCGTACACGGTGCCGCGGATGCCGTGCGCGTACTGCGTCAGCCGGCCGATCAGACGCCCGTAGTAGGGCTCCGGACGACGGGATGATACTGTTTCTGGAACAAGAAATAGGTGGTGTTGGAATGATAAATGACAGAGGAAGTAATAACTTTATGAGGTAGTAAATTAAAATTGTTAAATTGAACACAACGTGGCAATGTTGCAAACCATTTCGGCTCACTCCAAGTCGACAGCGATATGGATGTTTTTTTTGTTATTATGTAGTTTATAGTTTTATTTGTTTTTCTTATTTCTATATGGTAAGGTTTAATGTAATTGTAAATAACCTTGAATTTCTTAACCTAAATATTTTTTTGTGTTGAGCTCTAAGAACATTAAAATTAAATGTTACAACAAAAAATATTAACTTGTCCTCCAAATTGGTCATTGGGTTACATTAGGACTATTGTTTGATCCTGAACTACATAATGTTATGTAGCTACCTATGTAGATAAATGTACCTTGTGCCTTATTAAATAAATAATAATAATAAATACCATTTAAGATCGAATCGCATTTTATTAAAAAATCGAATAAATTATAGTTATTGTAATCGAAGCAATTGTAACAACTTATGTGAAGTACAATCAAGTAGAGATCCTGCTTATGTTCGTTAGACGAAAGTTCACGAGAGTCAAGTATGTTCAATATACTCTAATAGTAAATGCGGACAACATCACATACATTGCTCTGAACGAAAAGTAGGTATCTATAAAGCACTTGTGTTATGGAATTCAGAAACAACGCAGTTACCACAAACACCCAGACCTGGGACAATGTAGAAAAGTGAGTAATGAGTTACTACTTTGACCTGTCCAGGGATCTAACCCGAGACCTCAGAGTTAGCGACACCTTGAAAACCGGTGCGTTCGCCACTCGACCACGGAGGTCGACAATTGACACTTGAAACTTGCATTAAATGTCATAACAGTACGATTATAACAGAGACGGAATAGCCTAGTCTTTCCAAGAACTCTGCAAATAGAGCCTTTCTAATAGAGGTCTAAATGTCAGATGTGACGTGACCACAGTAAGGTACCAGCTATTCTTGCTAACGTTGACCCTGTCGGAAGTGATAGCGAGACTAAATTGCTCTCAGGTAGCAATTCTGAAGAATTTTACTGGAAAAAAGACCTCAAAAGCGTAGCATATACTTTTAATACGTATATCTTTCTGATAATAACTTAATGTGTTGACTAAAGTTTGAAAGTATAATTGCAAAGATTTTAAAACTTAAAATAACTATGGTATATTATATACCTATTTTTCTAGACACTGTGCACTTTGTTCTTCAATTTTGATGATAACACTAATAGATAAAAAAATGCGCAGAAACAATTACCAAGGTTTATGAGTAAAATATTGCATAGCTATTTAAACTAATCTTTTATTACTCCAGAGGTGTGTAATGTATTCTAAGTATAGTAGGGTTACGTAGGTATTGCTTATTACGAATAGAACAATTGCTCACGATAGCGCAGGTGTTACAAAGAAACCAATGTATAACATCTGTTTACCATAGGATTATATAAAAGCGAAACGTAGCGTTTCAAGTCAAATAGATGTACCCATGGAATATTCTTTTCCTACTTATGACCTCAAATATGGATTAGAGCTTTTCTGCAAGTTTGAAAAAGGGCAATAAAATAATTTTTTTATAGGTAACTAAATCTGTCCGAGGTTTTGTCAGTCTCAATCTTGAATATGACTTTTTTAGGTAATCAATATTGCAAAGCGGACGTAATTTTTTTGATCGAGTGCATTTTGTGGGTGTAAAGGCCTATGCGGCACAGATAAACTTTTCTACTTAGAATAAATGTGTAAAATCAGAAATACAGAACTGTACGTCTATTTTCCACAATTTCTAAGTCGAACGAAGCAAGAAAAAAAAACCCCCATGTACAGTATTATACGATTCAGGAGCATCAATGCACGTCATAGATTTCCGCGAGTTCATCACTCTTTAACGAATGAACACCAAACAATACACCCTGTATAATACAGAGTGACAATAATTTCCGAATTTAGGGGGACTCATTACATACAACAAAACGTCTTAACTCAAAAACAAAACATTACATTTTGAAACTTGACGAGTGAAGTTTAGGGTAGAAATTAGCGTGTCGTTTGGATGTAAATGAGGTTTTTTCACAAAGCAATAATGTTGAAAGCTGCAATCGATCAGTGGATGGGGAATAGTGAAGTCGATTCCATTAACAGTCGGATGTTCAGTTTGATAAGTCACCGTCGACTATGGGGGGGGGGGGGGGGTCGGCGAATACATTACACTTTTATGGTTCGGTTACATCATTGGGTTGCCATACTTTGATAAAGTAAAAGCCTTAAATTTTTAGGCTGCGTGGTGGTAACTGGTGGCCAATAGACCATAGAACCTCTTCAATGTTTATGTCCAAAAGCAACCTCTTATTAAAATTCTAGTTATAAAAAAAATCCTATATGATGAGGAAATACATATAAATACATTATCCGAACTTAAGTACCTAATAGAAATTGCGAAGGTCATCTTATTAAAATATAAATATTGTATTTTCTTAGGAACATATTATAAGGTCTTAGGTATTAGATCTTTAAAAAATAATTAATACCGAAAACCATAAAATATCTTAATTTGAACCTTTGATTTACATTTGAGACATTTCGATCCTATTGGTTTTCAAATCGCGAAATATTTTGCAAGCTGGTACCTAATACATAGAAATATACTCGTATGTTTCTATTTATTTGATATGTAAGTATATAAAAGCAGGTAATAACATAGAAGTATAACATTCCGGTCAACTGAACTAGCCGGCTCCGCAGTGGCTGGCGCGCACGGCGCATGCGTGATGTCCACATTACAAGAACGCTTGTGCGACACTACCCATCGTAACCGAGAGTGGGGTTGTAGCAGGTCATGTTCGATAAGTATCGATATGTTCTGTGATTGACTGCAACTAGAGTCAGTAGATTTTAACGTAACGTATCTTAAGCGCCATTTTTTTCGGTTTATGAGAAATAAAAAGTTTTTGTTTGGATTTGTTGGTAAATTTAATTCTTGTTACATTATATTTATTGCGTTGCTGGTGGTAATCTGTATTCTTAATACTTTTGACAGCAATAAGCGAAAACGGTATAGATGTCAAGAAGTTATAATTTCCGCGTGATAACTTTCCCGTACGCCAAAAATAACATTTTTTAAACGATTACAAAATCCTAAAGGGGTAGTAAAAAAGATGATATAGGTACTAAGGTTTTTGATCTACATAGAAGGAACCCGGTTTAGGAACTGCATATTACTATAACATCGACATAATTTAAATGCTTTAGGTATTGAAATTTACTCTCCTTGATATAAAAGTCAGGCATCTTAAGAGGTTCTTATAAAACCATAAAACCAAAAGTATCGACAAACATAACTCCTTCACATCCCTAGCGAGGAGTAAAAATGTGATCGGAATATTTTGCGTTGAAATTAATCCGGTTACATAGAGCCACAGAATTAATACCTGCGGAGATATTCCTACGGTTTTTGTATACGTTTGGATGTTTTGTCGGTTTAGACCCTCTGGGATTTGAGAGAGGCTTGAGCAAGCGATTTAACTGATACATTTATGTGTGTGTGAGTGGAAAGTTTGGATAAATCATAAATACCCGTTGTACATTTTCACGTCTATTTTCTAACTTTTTATATAGAGATCTAAGCTTAATATGAAGTGAAGATTAAACCTGCAATCTGTTTTTTAAATGGTATAAGTAGATATTGATAGCAATAATTATAATATGCAGAGTGATTTAATTAATAGTTTTCGCTTACAAAAATAACTAATGCACCTAAAGAACGAAATCGGTCTTCTACTATGTTTAACGCCACAAAAATGTATCTTAACTTTTCTTTTCAAAAGAAAATTCGCATTTTTTTTGTTTACTTACACCATTTTAAGTCATTGTTAGTGATGTTACATAATTGTAAACATTTCTGCTTACAAAAGTATATTATAAACCGATTCTATAAATAGAAATATGAATCCCGGTTTCCCTTATCACGCCATAACTTCCAAACGACTGTACGTAACTTAGCTACGTAACTCTTTTTGTTAAGTTCCTTAATATAAGGAAAAGGTATTAATATATAAAAAAAAAACTTGTGAAAATGTTTTGAAAATCTCACGTAAGTTCGGAAAAGCCCGGGCGGCTAGTAATGAATAAAACAAGATTTCATAATATTTCAAACTCAAACTCAAAATCTTTATTTGCATGTTAAGGTCTTACATACGAGTAGGTCTTAGTGAAATTTCGGTTTACAACATGTTCTGAGGTCAGTCTCCTGGGCAAATCATCGTTATAATCGGGCCAGCCGTATTTATCTAATATCTAACAACTCGGCCACGTTATTCTTTTGATTAAATGTTCCTTTATAGTAGAAAAAAGTTTAAAACAAAAAAAAAAACAATTGAAATGTTTTGAAAATCTTACACTACCACGTAGCCGAGCAGTTAGAAATAACTAAAAAAGTCCTTACATAATATTTCGGTTTACTACAACATGTTCCCAAATCAGTCTCTGGGGCAAATTATCGTTATCGGGCCAGCCGTATTTATCTAATATCCTAAGCGGGCCCCCATTAGGGGATATTTTGATTGACACGCGAACCCCTGAGATTTTCATGGGGTGAGTTAGGGTTGAGATAGTTTCGCTCGCAATTTTAACCACCGACGCAGAAAGAAGGGTTTAGTAAAATAATCAGCAATTTCCTTAAAGTCATACGTTATATTCGAGGAAAGATCCTATTTATGATCTCGATAATAAATTGAGAAAATTTGGAATTGTTAGTTCTCATATTGTAGCTTGGCAAAAAGTATAATATGGCGCGAATAAGGGGAGGCCTATGCCCAGCAGTGGGAGAAAAAGGACTGTAGATGATGACAAAAAAAGTCAACGCTAGTTTTAAAGAGATAGACTAAGAAGAAAGGTACGCTTTTTAAAATGTATATTTTTTTATGCATGACTTTCTAAATTTGAATCCTGTTCCATACTGGGTATCTGAAATGGATGAAATATTTAAAGATATAAAAAGAAAATATGAAAAGCACTTAATGCATAAGAAATAAAAACTCTCATACTTACATTTCAAACATTTAAAAGCCGGCAATAACTGACCCGTTTTTCTAGAAATATAATTATTTAATTGACACCTGTATACCTACATACTGCAAATAAAGGCTTTGAATTCGAAGTACCAAATAATATATACGCGAAATATTTTCGACTAACCCAGAGCCATACCTACACAACAGATTATAATAACACTGGCTGCAGCCCTACTCCCTGAGGGCTGAGGCACGGCTGAGGGCTCCTCCCCTAAAGCCTTAACACGTACATTTAATACAGTTTTGTCTCGCCATTTCGATACTCGTTTGTCAAGTATCTTCCGCTATGTGTTATATTTTAAGTATTTCAAATCTTTAGGGAATATTCGAAACATAAAGTCTTCAAGGATTTTCGTGTTTTTTCTGTCTCCGTTAACTTAGAGGATTAAAAAGTATTCTTTCAGTTAATGCAAACTGGAATCTCTTTGTTTGCCTAATTTCATGAAACTCTGTTCGATAGTTTCTATGTCAAAGAGGAACAAATGTCCATGGAAATGCACGCAATTTTTTTCTCGTAGGGTTTTATAAATATCACCTTCTTAGCTCTTTCCAAACTAACAGCATTGATTGAAGTTACCCACGGGAGTGTAATATGGGACTAAAGAGGTCCCAGAATTCAAGCTATTAAGACTTGGCAGTGAGTTTCGCAAAATTATAGTACCTATCTATACTGGGCTACCTCCCGGTGTCAAAAAACACTAGTCTAGTAAGTAACTCCAAGGTTTTCACTGACATGGCTTTCAATTCATCGCCTCTAAAATCTGATAACCAATTTAATAGAATACATTGCACAATGTACATAAAACGGTTACCTATCTAACCTTCGCCTGCCTGTTCTCAGATTTTATTGTTTACAAGATGTGTTCACTCAGGGCATGTAATCATCACTCATTTAGTAATATCCTCGTATAGCCATTGGCACCACGCTTGGCTGGTGAGAGGCCTTATGGTCGACGACCTATTTGTCTATCATCGTGACGAGATGTTATTTGGAAACCACATTATAATACCGACTAATGTGGATGAAATTAGGAGTCCGTGTACATTTAGGTAGTGTACATTAGGTACACTTAATTAAATAAGTCTATGATTTAGGTGCTAATGTAAACTTTTCCAATCAAATAATTTAGGTTTCGTTCGACTTATAGCTTATTCATCCAGCACCAATTAGTTTTTTAAATACTATTAGTTCTTGCTTTCAATGTGTTTCCGAGCACCTTTCGCATAGTTCATCTATACCAATTTCCCAAACATTTTGCTTTCGTCACTGTAACGTCCAATCGCATTATCTTCGCTTAATAAGCTGAAATGGTCATTAAAATACTCGAAACCACTCGACCATTCCAGGGTTGTTCTCGAGTACGCTGTTAAGGATATGAATACAGAATCTTAACCCTTTTCTGCTGAAATAAAACGAAATAGGCAATAAAATGTGAGGTACAGTCACCCACAATTCTGTAGTAAAAATGGTATACGAGAATCGACCTTACTGCTTTGAAATAAAGCGCTGTTGATATTAGTGTGATGCATGTGATGTGTGGTTGACTGTACAGGCAGGAATGGCCCTCGACGTTAAATTTAAAGATCGAAGTGAAAGTGCTTTTGAATATCAAGTTTTTTTCGGAGGTGAGAGCTTATGTTGATTTTATGTAGATTTTTGTATTTGTGTCTTGTGTACTTCGGATCGTACATAAAACAGTAACAGTGGTTTCTTTTGAGCCAGCTAGACTTTACTTTGGGTATGAATAATTCAAGTACGGTTTATACCATATAATAAATAGCAGTTAGTTCTCAGCACTTCAAAGTTTGCTTCGTTATTAAAATAATCTGAACAATAAGAAAAAGCAACTTCCTCTTAGATATTTTTTTAAGACATTTTCCACCTAGATTTTACAAAATCTGATACTTGTTTATAGTGTAGCCTCTCTTTTTTGGAATAAATTGTTTTGTGTTTTGAAACACAATACATACTATACATAGCATCGTACATTCGTACTTACAATTCGCTAGTACCACCCATGTAAGATTAACTTCAGCTTAAAGTTCAAAGTTCAGTGTTTGAGATAATTTAATCCTACATTAATTGTTGAGACTATCTTTGGAATGGAGTTTCTGAGCTGATGCAGACCACAAGCGTGATTTTCATTACATTCAAGTGCGCTGGGTTCTCAGTACTCCGTGCACTTGGGAAACAGATTGCGGTTCCTCCATGTAAAATCATAATCTGCTGTATCAGGTAAGCGTTTATGACAGTCTAGTATAGTTAGTTATAGAAGAGGTTGGTCTGATTGAGATTGTAAGACAAGTCACTGAATATTTTTTATTGTACGGCGCATTAAACAAACAAACAACAGAATAAATACAGATAAAGAAAAAAAATGAGACGAAAAAAGACCATGGTTCTGCCCAACCATTGTCTAATCGAGAGATGACTTTTAGCTAGAATCATCATAAAATAAATCTTAGACCATCAAGATTTAAAAAATCAAGGCAGATGATTTGGCAAGAATTAAGAACATTACCAAAAAGCAGTTGAAATGTAAGTAATCTACATGGGTTTATTTCGGGAGACTATAAGATGCCATAAACATAATAAGGGACTCAGCTAGTCAGAAAAACGCTACCTAAATAAAATGGAATAAGCAAATATGTAGACCAACCAGTTTTGACGATAATGGTACAATATTAATAACTCTAGTTTGCAAGTGGTCATATTATCATCACGTGTGAGCCGACGGTCTTGACCTTTGTGGTACTCACCCACCTTGCACTACTTGCATTTACCGTTCAACATTATGTCACTTCTGATGTCTTAGAGAATCTTACTCATTGCAATCAAGCTATTTTTAGATCATTCTGATCATGAGGTATTAAATATTATATTATCAATTCTGTTGTTATGTGTTTGATGTTTACTCCTATCAGATATTAGGTTCATTTTGAGTATTAACTAGTTATTTTCCTTATTGTTTTTCTATATCGTTATTATCTAGATAACTAAAAGATTTCTTGAAGAGATTTCTTTTAGAAATAAGCAGTACCTTTGTACATGGTTTCTATTATGTCCTGTTCCATTTTTCTTTTCCTGTTTGTGTACATAAATTGTTAAATAAATAAATTTAATAAATAAAATAATATATTTTAGTCTTCATAATTTATTATATCCCTAACAGTAATAGAACACTCAAACTTAAACTTCATACCTAAACTAATATCAATTCCAAGCAAATACTAAACATGTATTGTAGTCACGTACAGTCAAAATCATAAGCTCGAAACAACAAAAACATGATTACCTTTTTAATAAATGAAGATAAAATCATTTCCATTGTACCTGCGCGTAGGGGACCCTCCCCCGCCATAGCATCCCCATTTATGAGAAGATCGTTGTATCAATCAAATCAGCGCGTCTAACGAAATCCCCGGCGCGCCCGTAAATTGTATGCACCCTACTATCCTGCCATCCATCTTGTCCTAACGATGGTCACCCTAGTGCCGATGTTTTAGATTAACATAATACGGAAATTCCGAATTGTTGTGCTTGGTGGGAATTGGCAGTTTTCGTTTTTTGTTGGTGTCGTAGAAATGTTTTCGGTAATGTATGTGTCTATGTATGGAGCTCTATACAAGTATAGTCAACGAAAAAGATTTAAACAAGTATAGCTACAGATTTTTAGCTTTTATTTAACCAGTGATATACGTAGCTAAAGCGATGCTCTGAGCATGCCCATTATGAATAGGTTTTGATCTATTTTGTGCCTGTGATCTTATCAGTTATTAATAAAAATGTACTAGGTACATAGATTTCATGTGAAACCGAGATGATAATGCTACTGTAACTTAGGAATTTTTGGAATTATGATATACCTTTGACTTTGAGACTTCATAATTAAATAATTCAAGTCTCCATTCCACAGTCATTCTTGAAAACCATTAATGTTATTAAAATCGAAATCTTCAACTATCCGATACAATAAAAAAAATCAGTCAGTCATCTACTCTAAACGTCGTCCAATATCCTTTAACGTGGCTGGTATGAAAGAGCGCGCATGTGGCGTCCCTCAAGGGTGCGTCGGGGGCCCTCCCTAGTTTAGACAGTATTATGTTTGTCCTGCACTTATCTACCCCATAATACAGCACACCGCACATTGATGCCTATACGATATAACTATAGTCTTTATGAAAAAGGAGTAAGGCTGATTTTTGTGAGATCTGCTTTTTAAAGTGTGATGCATTGAAGATACTTCGTTTTGCTGGTAATAAGTTAATACTAGTTTTGTTTTTCGTTTTTGTAACGTGTTGCTCAATATTCTAGTTCTGGGAAACCATGAGGCCTCTTCCAAACACACCACAATAATACTTGTTTTACTAGATCGCTAGATTTTGTTTAGAATTTTTGATGGAAAACTTTACACTTAATTTATCTTTCTTTTTATGTCCCAGTGTCGGGCAAATAATATAATATGGAATATAATGTTTACTAATGATTAAAAAGAAATTATTTCTTCAAATCGTTCTCCATAATTTTGTAACGAATGCCTCCATATGATACCGAAACAACGCAAGCATATTTTACAAATATTAAAACATTATCAGTAAGCGTTTGCAACCAGCGTAACAACGACGTACTTCCACACAGAACATTCTCCTGAAAACCTTGGAAACTCTAAAAGTTCCACAGATCAATAAAAAAGTTATATATCACGAGATATAAATCTAGCAGGAGCAGTCCGTTCGAAAGGCTCGCGGCCATAAAACCGTATGCAATATGCAGTAAATCAAGGAACTTAGGTTTGCTCACGTGACGCAATATATCGTGAGCACCGATTATATTAATATGACTCGCTTCTTGCGGAATCATTGATTTACTATGAGGTTTTAGTTTCTTCTACTTTGATGAATAAAATAAAATGAATGAAAGGTTTTAGTTATGGGGTAAAATACCATATTAGAATTTTCTTTCATTACGTAACGAAGACTCACCATGCGAAAAAGTTAAAAATTATAATTTTGTCTAATTACGCAATCTTTTGGGCAAAAGCATGACGTCGTTAAATCACTTTTATGTAAAAAAACACCCATTGTTCAAACTCAGCGCAAAACTTAACCTTTATAATATTTTCATGGTCAAATTGAATCATCGTAGCTTTAATATACATTGTACTTACTACTATTATGTCGGTACTCAAAGTTTAAACTATCGAACTGCCTTTAAACTGTTTAATATACAACTACTGACCAACGCCCTTTTGGCGTATCTCTTTCCCATCGCGGACTAGAGTGAAATGCTCGTCTTAAACCAAAGAATATGTAAGTATATCAGTAATCCATCGTTCCCAAGGCATGGAGACGCCTACAGTATCATGTGCAACAATGGTGCGATAACGTCTTCGCAAGAAGCAGACAATGGACAATGCAGACAGTGATGGGAACCCCGAGAAATCGACGCTAAGCCTCGTAAAAAGTTACTGGTGTTAGTCATGTTTACAAGCTGATCTAGTGCATATATCTGAGGTCTGATTTGGACTGTGCGAGAAATAAGGCGAGATGCGGTACATTGCCGTCTATGATCTATCATTTCTGAAACCATGACTGTGCGGCCCGCAGTGTATTACAACTTGCAAGAAACTAAAATAATATAGGCACACGAAAATTATCCAGCTTTTTTTTTATTAGTCCTTTCCTTCTTTGCGTCAAAAACAAATATTGGTGTTATAATTTGGTTGTTGTAATATGGTTGTAATATGGTTGTTGGCGCCGGGGAAGATTTCATAAATAAAATACAGCAAGAATTATGATATATGTCTGTATTGGACCAGTGTCAGATGGTAGGAAATAGTGTGTATTTACACGACGATTTATATTTTATGTTGATGTTAATAATTAAAATCTCCAACAAAAGGGTATTTTTAAACGCAGTTGCAAGCGAATAATGATAAAAGCATCATTTTACACATCCTTATAAAATATATAGAATAAAATATGAATACCGGATCTAAGACAACGTGACATTGTCAAGGTCGAACAGGCGCCATAAAAACCAGTCATTTGTTGAAGGAATCATGCCTCAGAGCTTTGCTAATGACATCAACATCACACTCCGTTCAAAATAATGAAGACTATACAGGGTGCTACGAAAATACGCTGTCGTATTTGAAATAATTCTTCCACTTTTAGAAATAAAAAACTTTCTTCTGGTAAACCAAGGTAGGTGAAATTTTTTTTTTGAAAATTTCTTCTAGTATATAGGTCTAGTTATGACCTTTTTCTTTTTTTTGTTTCTGAATACATGAGAGCTCTCTACCAGGGTATCACTTAGTAGTGCTTTTGCTATTAGACGCTTATCTTTATCACGAGCTTGTATTTCAATAGAAGAGAAATCCAATGATTCCAATCAATATGATAATAATAATAACACACCAGCCAACGATTAAAACGTCCCCTGCTGGGCATAGGGCTCTTCAAAAGCAGAGAAGGCACTGATCACCACGCTTGCTCTCTGCGGATTGGCGATTACAGATCCCAAATTTTGGAATCCAGGTTTCCTCACGATGTTTTCCTTCACCGTTGCAGAGAATATAATCATTGAAAATTAACCTTCAATATCCTGAATACTAAACATATAACCTCATACGTCACACATAATACCTGTAGGTATGTATAACGGGTTTCCTTTGAGAGAAACTCAAATACCAACAAAACCGCATAAAAGTTGCACGGCGCGGCGGGGTCCCAAATTGTGGGTCCTTTATGACCTCTTAAAGGTCACGGCGGGGGCGGTAAAAAGTTTGCCCTAATTAAAATTCTATGGACTATGCATATGGGTAGATGACTGGGTATAAAGAAATAAATTTGTTTATGCAAACAATATCTCGTTTGATTTTTCAAGTATAGGTAAATAGATAAACCGAATTTAAATTCATGAATGTGGAAAAGTTTCACACAAAAAAAGAATGAAATTTTCCATGACAAGTAAAATTTCGAATCAAAGTATAGTCGTAAGTTTTTGTAAAAATTAAAAAATGGAAATATTAATATTTTGAGACACACACCATATTATGGTGGCATTTAATTTGTTAACTTCCTTAGAAGCTCCATTAAAAAAAAAATACCTAGATTATTTACGTTAAATTACTAAATTCAATATATTAATAGTCTTAAACCTATGTATCGATTATGGCTATAAATAAGTAGGCTAAGATATAATAATCTAGAACTCCTTGCTTTATAAACTTGACTTACATAACACGTGTTTATTATATGTTGTTTATCTTAAGTATTTATAGGTTGTATAAGTTATTAATAGGTAACAATATAAACCTTAACTGATAAAATGTTCTGTAGGTTTTCACAATTGTTGGTCCACATAAAATGAGAAGTTTACTTGTATAAATGTATAAAATAAATTCGGTAACGCGGGAATCGAACCTGGTACACACAAAAAAACAAGAATGTCAAATTGAATTCAAACTGGAAGTCGTTCGTAATCATCAATGATAGGAATTATACATGGAAATGAAATCGATCGATAGTTTTTATTGGACGAGTCTGTTCGTTGTATAACCCGTATGTTATGAAAGCTCGTGACGTCATGTTATACCCACGGTGATCGTATGTAACATAACATGATACTTCTTAAGATCATACACGATTAGAAACCTATACTTGCATACCAGAGTAATATATGCTAAGTTTAAAGAGAGACTTACTATTTAAATAAGTTAAAAAAATATATGGAAAATTGTTACCTCATTAAAAATATAAAATTCCCGATTTAAAATACAGACCTTTGTGAACCGATGACCCTGTTAACTCTCGTTAAAACACCAAACTTTTTTAAAAAGGTTCCTTCCTCCGTCTTAGCTTACCAAAAAACGTAACACAACAAGAAATTGGACTTACCGGCGACGAGTAGCAGGAGCGTAACCGCGAGGAAGATGTGCGGCGCGGCGGCGCGCGGGGGCGGCACCCACCCCGCCATTGGCCGAGCGATAGGGGCGGTTTAGCTATAACAACACAGCCTTCACACGAAACCTTCTTACTCAATTCACTCACTTGACACTCAAAAAAAATCTTGACAGTAATTTTGGCGCGGACGTTTGACGTTTAAACTTTTTTTTTAATCGAGCTCCGGTACGTTCGCGCTCAGCCACCGCGCGCCACAGACTACACTTTCACTCGCGGTCTAAACGCTGATTGCGTCATTTGTTTGTTTACTTTCACTATAATCAGTCACATTTGGGATATTGTAACTCTCTTACGAACTAGTTATTGTCGAAGTTGCTGTAGTCTTCTTTTTGAGTAGGATGACGGCTGGATCGACATGGAAAAGGAATCTGTTGGAGTTTGAACGTTAGATGGTGATATTTGAAGTTCATTGAACTCTATTTCCATATAAGTTATCAACCATACAGTCCCGCATAAAAATGTTCTTAATTATCTACACTTAGCGCAATTTACAGCAGTTTTCTCCATTAAATACAATACAGACCAAATTGGTATGTATTTTCAAATAACATAAGGCTCATTTTGTAAGAAAACAGCATTCCTCGCTATATTTAATTTTCACACGGGACTGTAAGTTGATAACCCGTTCTTCAATCAAACTGGTGCGTCGTTCTTTATACTATTTTAATAATACAGTATGTAAGTTCAGATGAATCGAGAAAGGCTTTATTTGTTCCGAAGGCCGCGAGGATTGCCGACACTGACAACGTTGCATCATAGTTAAACATCGCAGTTCATGATATAAATATTGATGTAAGTAAGTAACTAGGTTTTGGTTTAATTTAATCACTGTAAAAGGTTTACATACGAGACATAGCTAGAGTGAAGGTATGCGTGAAGTGTTAATAGAGCCTTTTTTTATTTTTCACTACCTTAAAGAAAAGATCTGAAGTTAGTCGTATATGTTGGTCAGTTGAAACCAAAGTTGAAACCCATAGAAGATACATATTTTTTTACTTGATCATCATAAAGCGTGCATTGAATTGAGAACCTCCTTCTTTTTGGACGTCGGTTTATAATATGTGACGGTCCTATAGCACGTATACATGATAAACTTATAAGTTCAAGTTTAACAATAGTTCCAAAGTTCTCCCCAAATTGACTTCATTAACCGCTTCCATTATCTAACAAAAGTCGCTCAGTCTCTGCTCATCCGTTCAGGAGCTACAAGCGTAATGACATACAAAACTAACGCAGCTTAGAGCAAGTATGGCTCGTTTATCAAACGGGTTCAGTCATGCGAGAGGAGCCGACGAATTAAACTAGTTAGTAATATTCCGAGCGAATGTTACAATACAGGGCTAAACGATGCATGCATTCATGTTAATTCACATTTGAATTGTATTATATTATCTAGCTAATATTTAATCCCATTATATCCTATTTACAATGCAAAAATCTGTCTGTCTATTACTACTGTTAACAAAATAATGTGAAGTACGGAATGTGCTTGAAAATAAAAATGGGCTACGTTGACAACGACATCCAAAATCCTCAATGAAACGGTATGTCGAGATTTCAGAAAGTTTTTTATGCTACATAATTTTCATCAAATACGATTCAGAAGTTTTATCATTATTGAATTGAAGTTTTTCATTTATGTAACCGACATCGATGTAGGCAAGCCCTTAGGCTAAAGCTAGCTATCTATTTAATAAATATAATTTGGTTTTCAAACACAAGTTTTAACCTTTTCCCTTTTCTGGGATTGATGTTTCTACAAAATTTCCTATTAATTAAGAATATCGTGTATCTGTGAATCAATCCATTGCACGCTCCACTCTAGCACAGATTACTAAATAGTTACGACTCTATGTTCAAAAACATCTGAATATTAATCATCGCAAAATATTATTAGGATTTTACTTTAGTACCAAGGTACCTTTTTATATTTATAATGTATGGAAGTTGTTTATTACAGGAAATAAACAACTTCCACCTACATTATATAAAAGGTAATTCTTTCGTTGCAATCCAGTTCTCTATTTTTTGCTAAGTTCATTAGGTTGTTTTTATAAACTCGATAAACAAGAGCTCTAAATACAATATAAAGTTCTTTCATGTGTATTTTTAAAAATTACTCTGTTTAAGCAAAATAATATTAGCGCGTGCAACGTAGTGCGAAAAAGGTTCTATTCAGTCCTGGTCATATTTTACTTTATTTTGTAACTTGTCCTAAGACGTAAGTAAGTACTCCGCATGCTCTTGAAAAAAACAAAACAATTACAGTGTTAGTAGTACCATTTTTCATAACATTCCTACACTATAATTCGTAATAAGGGTCTTCCCCTTCCCCTCTTCCCGTAGAACGTAACTTGAGCCATAACACGTCTATTTTAAGCCTTAACAGCTTAAAAACCAATTTAGGTTACCACCTTAAACGCCTACTACTGAACTAAATAAATATTACTAAGTTTTCGCTACTTTACCATATAATATTTATACCCTACACTATATAATATTGAACGAAATTAGCACGAACATGCATAAATGGGGCTTGATGTTTCACACAGGATTTTGTGTTCACGATACACTTATCAATCAGTCCTAAAAATCCATTGAACCTAGTGGGCTTTTTGAAAGAGATCGGTGCAGTTAGCCTGGGCCTCGATTCAGCTACTTTAAATGCATGTCAGTGGTCGGTCTGTGTACTTGTCATTGTTCCTAATTTTCATATGCAGATAAGTTTTCAATAAAATCTCATTGAATTCTCGAAGATAATGATCGTAATGACCAATTAATGGTCGTAATGACGGTTAAAAGAATGCCAATTATCGTAGAAATTACAAGCAACTCTTAAATAGCTGAATCGAATCCCTGAGCGCAAGCCTCGACTGCCTCAATACTATGTCCTAGTAGGCACTCAACCTATTTATCATAGATATGTAGAGTCTTGGACCCAGTTCAAAGTTCACATAGTGCATACCTACTGTTGTGTTTAATAGACGATATATCGCAGGTCAATAGCATTAGGTATTATGTTCGCGACGCCCACGTTGACACACCGATCCATATACAAGTATACAGGTTCCTATAGTATCTGGTACCTTCTAGAAAACCGTAGGTAAAGCATGGTGCTGTATGGCGATGGTGACTACATTAATTTAACGTATTTATTTCTAACTAGCTGTGCCAGCGACTTCGTTCGCGTGGATGACGAAACTTTTAAATTTCCCAACATTTCCCTTTACTGCTCTGCTCCTATTGATTTTAGCGTGATGAAAAGTATACTATAACTTGCCCAGGAGTATGAAACATAATTTTACTGAGTTTCGTTAAAATCCGTCGAGTATTTTTAGTTTCTATGAGGAACATACAGACAGACAGACAAAAATTTGACTGATTGTATCTTTGGCATCAGTATCGATCACTAATCACCCCCTGACAGCTATTTTGAAAATATATTTAATGCACAGCATTTACCTCTCTACAGATTTATTATAAATATAGATTTACCACTACCCAATAACTATTTACAAATAACCCGTTTTCATTCTGCTATATTTATCTACCAACTTATAATGCCGCGTATTATTTTCAGTTAAACTTTCGTCTGCCATTCATTAGCAGTTAAATATGACGTCACGAAGCGTGGGAGGTTTAAATATCATGTGTC
The DNA here is from genome assembly GCA_905146925.1 of Autographa gamma. Taxonomy (NCBI): domain Eukaryota; kingdom Metazoa; phylum Arthropoda; class Insecta; order Lepidoptera; family Noctuidae; genus Autographa; species Autographa gamma. The sequence continues at coordinate 538,353 of LR989871.1, forward strand.
TGACCTTCAGTACCTCCCACGGACAATCCAACACCAACTATTATGACAACAGTTAATATTTAATTATTGTGAACTTTCATCCAAGTTTAGAGAAAGACTTGCTTTTGTTTTTGCAATTTAGCGGATTTTCATTACAAAGTTATGGCTATTTATAATTGTAACAAAAAGTTTTCTTTTGAATAACATACAATAGCTTTTTATGTAATGTCAGATTTTGAAGTCATTTCAATGTTAGCCAATGGACCGAAATGAAATTGGTGGCTAGGTCGGACTGGATCCGGAAGGCAAAGGATGTTTGGTTGGCGAAGGGTTGTGTCTAGAAATTGACCGCGATCAGACCGAGAACTAAGTCTGAGTTAATAGAATTTAAATTTTAATCATATAAAATATTAATTTCTATTTTCTAAGACCACTAACAAAATAACGATTTTAAGCTATTGTTAGATCTACATTCTTACTGGCTAAAATCGCAAGTGCTTCTTCCTTCCCTTTTCTAAGGCTTTCCCAACCTACCTCAGAACATAATAGTATTTAGTTATCTGAGCAGCCACATATAACAAGCCTGAATAACTAACACAATATGTAGAACCTATCGTTTGATCTCAGACCCCATAGAGTACAGAGTGCTATAGAGTACATCCTTCAACAATGCCTGTATTGTGAACAGTTCAGCTTCCTTGAATGACGAGCTTATCTACACAAGATTGTTATACAGTTATAGTGTACCTACTATGATAATGTACAAAGGTAAAGGGATTAGGATTGATGATCTTAAAGATTTGCGAATATTAGAAAAAACAACGTCCTATTTTGTCAGATAAAAAAAATTACAATCAGTCACTCCTGTCACAGAGATGCTGAACTACGATTTTTAATGGGAATATGTGAATTATCGTTGGTCAAGGACTAGCGACAGGAAGAGGCGACCAAATGCACATTGGGTAAGAGACCCAAGACTTGTGGAAACTGCCGAAAAATAAAGCAGATTTCAAGCTAAAGGTATGCTAAAGCTCAAAAAGAAAACCAATAAAATATCATAAAAAAGAACCAGCGTGAATGAAACAACTTTATACTCCTATTAAAATATTCTATATCTTTAATAATATTGAACAGATTTAAAATACAAATATTTTAAATCCGGTTCAATCATCGCTAGGTGACTTTATATTTTTTTAGTTCTTTACAATTAAGTTGTACCTATTTATAAACTTCGTATTGTTTCCCTGTCATCTCTGTGGAGATGGTAAAAAGTGACCAAATGACCTTGTGGTACTCAAGCCGTTCACTTTGAGATCATTGTTTTGAGAAGATCGTGAACGAGTACTTAAGAAATACAAGTAACATTGCTAAATACCTAACTATTATACACCTACTTATATACCTAGGTATGTAGGTATATACCTCACCCGTATTATTGCATTAATATCTTTCTAGTTCCAGAATAAAGACAAAGCATAACATTAAACATGTAAATGTACATTTTTTAGGGTTCCGTACCCAAGGGGTAAAAATGGGCTATCCACTGGCGCTACCCTATCACTAAGACTTCGCTCTCCGTCCTTCCATCGGTCTTCAGGCTGTATCTCAAGAACCGCGATAGCTAGACAGTTGTTTTTTTTTACAGATTATGAATATAATAATATGTTGCCTACTAAAAACAACATAAACCTAGTCAATGATACGGAAACCTTCGTGCGCAAGTCCGACTTGCACTTTGCCTTTTCTCATATTTCTATGCCTGGCTGGAGCCCTTAAGGTACTCGTCAAAAGTTCAGTAAAGCAGTCATAACCTGCGCTGAGGCTAAAAGTTTAGATCTGCCAAAAAAAAACAGTAATCTCTTACTGAGACCAATTCTCATAGCATGACTACACATACAGCTTATCAAGGTAAATTTAAGTTACTTATTAGACAAAAGTTAACGTAAAATATTATGTGGAAAAGATGCTTCATGTTTATTAATTAACGTCCGTTACCATTTTCTTAGAAAGTCTATGGTATAGAGGCAAGGACACGAACTGTCTCCATTTCCTAGAAGAAGCACAAAAGCAGGCAAAGTTATTATCAATTTATGAATCAATTTTAGTTCGAAATATGCTGGAATTGACAAAATAAGTAGCATGACAAAAGGCACACAGCATTAAAGACTAATTACATTTCAGTACTTATATACCTACAATCTATTTCAGCCGTAAATCTAAACTAAAGTAGACACGATTTTAGGCAGCATGCAATTGTGCAACGTACATACATAGTCAACTTACTATGTAATGCAATAACACTACCACTACGTTACTTACGCAAACTAATGTAAGAAAAATGAAAATTGAAAAAAAGAAAAAATACCAAGAAATAATTAAAATATTTAAGTGAATTTATAATCGATTAGTAAATAACAAAATCAAAATCTTCACAGCACTGTCGGATGATTTAATGGTTTGTAGTATCCGATAAGACTATTGATTAATTCCATTTATTATCAAAAAAATATAAATGGATTTATTTTTACCTATACTAGAAATGTCACAAAATATAAACTAAATGAAACTAAAATATCCGAACAACTATTAATTAAATCGTTTATATTATATTTAGTTAACAATTTTTCTTACTCCAGGTTTTTTATTTTGTGAAAATGCACAGCCACCTAAAACCTGCGGCCAAATTCTTACAGCAACCCGCCATATTGGCTACAGCCGCTAAATGTTTACACAGGGACATTTTATTAATTCTTCAAATTATTATTACTATTCAATATTTAAGTTATTGATTAGAAATAAAAAGAAAAGTAGGTAATGTTAAGTGGTTAAAGAAAAAGAGCTTATGAAATTATTATTAACTAGCAGCCCGCCCCGGCTTTGCTCGGGTGCAACGCTGATACCAAATATAACTACACAATTATAAAGTTCTGTAGGGCGCAGCACAGCCTTGGACGCACTATTTGGTATAGGCACGACCCTCGGCCACCGCGCGGCCCTCCGGCCGGTATCGCCGCAACCGCTATGTACCTACATTTTAAATTTGCAATATCTTCGAAAATATTCATTTAAATTACATGCTGTAAAGGGCAATATTTACCTATATTGCATGCACAATTTATTAAAGGTACTTAATTGGATAAGGATTAATACTGTATTGCTTAAAATCGCTTTTTCGTAAATAAGTAATAAATAAACGATAAAAATGGTTATTGTGGGTTATCCTCAAGAGATAGACATATGCCATCGGGGACTTTTTTGTAGATCTTTTTAAGGTTCACAATACTGTAGTACATAATTTTGAGCTATCTCGTTGGGTTCAGCCAGCGTTTGCAATGAAAGCGCAAAAAATTTGTTCATTTACGACCTTACATTGGAAATCTCTAAGATTATCCGTGTTCCTCTGCTATACTATGCACGTATTATACATATAAACCTTCCTCTTGAATCACTCTATCTATTAAAAAAAACCGCATCAAAATCCGTTGCGTAGTTTTAAAGATCTAAGCATACATAGGGACAGACAGCGGGAAGCGACTTTGTTTTATACTATGTAGTGATAATTATGAAAGGAAAAATATTTGTTAATATTCAGGAAATCATTTCTTGTTATATATTTTGTAATGTTATTATATTTTTTTTTATTGTAATGTAAATTATTATTTAATTGGTTTCCGAAATGAGTAAATAATTGATTATATTGATAAATAGAGAAAATTTTGAATTGTTTGTGTATTAACGTGTAAGGAAAACAAAACGTAATTTAAATGATATGTAAAAAAAAAAGTATAAATAAATTATAAAAAAACTAGCAATATCAAAATATTGAAATACAATATCCTCCAATCACGTATCCAATCGTTATAAGAACCACATCACTATACCGGGGTTCACTAGAATTTTATCCGAAAATCCAAATTCGAAAACCGAACAAATCACCGCACGAAAAAATCAATTCTTTTACTGGCTATTTGACAAACCGGCCATTACTATCGAACGTTATTCAAATTTGAAAATTGGAACTCGCACCAGTTTGTTTTAACGGTTTTTTGATAATTTGATGTTGTTTTAGGTGTTATTTAGTGGTTTCTGGTTACTTTGTGATGGTGGAGTGTCGATCGCAGCGCAACACGCGCTTGCCGCGGCGCGGCCGGGAACGTACTAAGCGGTTTTCATGAAGGAACATCTTTGAGGGAGATTTTCCAGAGTTTTTGGGAGAGATTTGCGGTTTTAACTCGTGTTTCTCTTCAGTACAAATATAGGGGAAGTATGGAAAATATTTTTTTCTTCTACAAATAGTTGTTTTAATACAAAAATAAAGTAATTTGTTAAGATTTACGTCGAAAAAAAAAATATTACAAGACTTTCTGTGTAAACACAAACTTGAAAAAATTCATTCACAGATTGGATAACAAAAAGAAAAAACCTAAACAATAAAAGTCCTTTTTAGTTAAAAAAAATCGAACACCTACTTCTGGTCTGGCAACCCACCCTACTACGCCGCCCTGCGTAGCCGTAGACCCCGCCCGCTACGGCGCTACGCGGCTACATACGTAGCTATATTGCCAGACCGTGTTATTATGTTTTTATTATAATTACGCTAGGGGATGGGTAGTGGCTATAGTGGCTAAAGTCGGCTAAACTGTCTTTATCAATTAACTGAAACATGAGTTTATACTCATTTAAATGAAGGCAAGTAAAGTGCTTTTCGGAGGTAGTCGCTTATCGATGTTTTTGAGGTAGGTAGTAAATAGGTTTTAGCTGCAACTTATATAAATGGATAGTTAGATGCTCTTGTACACTCCAATATGTATATCTTCTCCTTTTACTGCTATATGTATCTGTATGTTAAAACCCTTAGAAGGCTCTCATTCAATGTTTATTATGAATGAGTTATGTTAGAATATTGACACGCTCTCTATTAACTGAAATTTAAGGCTGCGAAAATTTCTACAAATTGGTAGAGTCGGTAAAGTTTTTTAAGATAACCAGTACTTTAATGTTTAAAAATGGTCCATACTACAATTTGTAAACTAAATGAATTGTTAAATAAATAAAACAAGCAAGTAAATCTGTCTAACGTTAAATTGCATGAACAATAAAATATATTACTTTAGCCTGCGCTCCGCCCACATGACAGACACAAATACTTACTTAGTAACTATAGCATTTATAATATTAGTAAAGTAAGAAGTATAAGTATGAATGAGATATTTATAGCATAAAATATAATAAACTTAGATATTACTACAAAAAACCTTTCACTATATTACAAGTAATTTTTTTATCTATTCCTTACTATACGAAATTCATCTTTAAATAGATATAACTATCGCATTTATAATATCAGTATGGAAGTAAGAAATATAAGTATGGATCAGATATTTATAGCAATAAAATATTATCAACTTAGACATTACTACATTAGATATGAACCGACCCCTGGGGTGCTGTCCTTTTTGTATTTTTGACGTTTAATAAGTGCTACTTTGAAGCCTAAGTTAAATAAAAAAAAAAAAAATACAAAAAAAAACCTTTCACTATATTGCAAGTATTTTTTTTATCTATTTCCTATACAAAAATCATCTCTAAATAGACATTCTTATTTAAGTTATTTCCTGTCATAAAAAGTCATCGTTTCAATCTGTAAATAGATGTGGCTGTATAAGGCTGTCATTGTAAAGCCTTCGCGTAGGCTGCACCGTACTACGTTACGATGTACGTGGGCTTCACGTGGTAGTACAACCTATAAGGCTTTACAGGAAGATAATACATTTTATTTACTGATTTAATGTATATTTCATATAAATGTGAATGAAACTGTTTGTTACACTTCTATGCGTAAAGCAGTGAGTCGAATTTGATGTTTGACACCTACGCAGAATGTTCAATGACTATGTAAATTATTTTCTTTTTTTATATAAAAAATGAGCACCTATTTATATTTTTCGGATTAAATATTTTATCGGAAAGTTAAATAATAATAATCATTTCATTATTATTAAATAGAAACAGAAAAAAGCATGAAATGGATACCTAGTAACTTTTTTACTTTTGCATCTTTGTTTGCTAGTTTGATGATAATTTGCCTACTCGCTAAATAATGTTTTTATTTGTACGCTTTTAATTTAAACCTTTTTTTTCTCAGTAATTGAATTATTGTTATTCTTATGAAGAAAAATAGTTTCTCTACCATAAAATCTTATTTTTTTCATTTCTTTTTATTTATTCAATTCTTTAGTTTATGGTTACCCACTGAAAAGAGAATCGATTGGACCTTCTAACTTCTAAGTTACTCAAAATGTAACAATTTATGCTTCTATCCCAAAAAAATAAATAACCTAAAACTTTAATCCCACAAAAGGCTTTCTCCCAGCGCAACTCAATCACATTAGAAGAATAGCACGTTCCCGGTCACAATTTAACATGCATTAAGGTAATCGGCACAACCCCAGCCGTCCTCGGGTAAACCGGGTAAACTTACCCGGGGGAGTACACCCGGGGGAACATACCCGGGGGAGTATACCCCTATGCGAGATCATCGTTATTATTTTTTTAGGAAGTTTTCGCATGCATTTAAAAGATTTTGATGGGTTTATTTGTCAGCGATGTTGTAGTTTAGATTATTTCTACTTAGATTGTTATAAATGGATTTTTATAATATCCATGTAAAGTGTTTGTCTATTTTTTGTGGAGTGTGGTCTTAGTTATAAGTTTCAGATAAAAATATTCAGTCGGTAAATATCATGACGGTTGCTTCAAGCTAAGTTATTAAATATCATTTTCCTCACTTAAATTATATTCGTAGAGTCGTCGCTATATGTGTTAAACGACTTTGCATCCATTGTGATACTACAAAGCAAAGATCGGAGAGCAAACCTGGGTGCAGTCTGTGCATGTGTAGTTAATTATCGAAATTCTTTTGATGATATGAAATAACTAGCATCACTATCTGGTACATAAAATAGTTTAATTAATCAAAAAATTCTTGCTTCCAAAAACCAACTTCATATGTATATTTTCCTATATTCTTCTTCTTAGCGTATCGATCAATGGCAATTGGCTAGATTTTTGTGGACCTTTCCTATATTAATCCCAATGTAAAAGTAACATCAGTTAACACGTGAACGTCGATATAATATAAGTGGGTAATGCTTTCCAAAATAGTATTAGCGCCCCTCTGACGTCATCGTTAAGTGTTGAGAACTAGCCCCGCTTAGCGAGGGGAGGAATGATTCTCATTTGATTTGCCGGAACGAATCTACGGAGCCGCGCTCAGCAGGGCTTTGGAAACACTTTTAGCTAAGGATGTGGTGCCGAAATTTATTGCATTTTAAATACTGGGTTATAATATTATCATGCGTGTACGTAGATACGTTTTAAGCTAAAATTATGTACGTTCAAATATACCTAGACTAGAAAATAGGTTTAATTTTTTTAACATAGGACCATAAGATTAAAACAACTGACTTCATCTTTAGAAATGTATAGATATTTATATATTTAGAAAAATAATTAGTCGTAATCTCGGTAGTTAAGTCTATGCTTACAACTTGTATGAAGGTAAGGTCTGTGCTTTGAACCTATAAAGCAAGCATTACCGGTCCTTGTAAAAATTAATGCATAACACACATTAGAGGTGATTTCTTTCATGTTTATTGCATTATATATATATTTACATGCGTGCTTGTTTTACTTTATTACTTGTCTGGTATCGAGTCAGTAAATTACCTAAATAAACAACGATTTAGCAAGATCTGTTCTTTGTTTACCAACTAAATCAAACTTCTACCTAACACCATGTGGATTTTCTTGCAGTTTACGAATATTTAGCAGATAGCCAATCTACCCTTGGGCGAAGGATTACATTTCTGATAATTTAGAAGGTGAAGCGGCCGGTTTCGTCACTATCTTGTTACACTTGTTAAACCGTTAAATCTGGTACCTACATATGTACCAATGTGTACTCTATTTAGAATTTTGGTATAACGCTTTCTAAATTATGAATTCATTATAGCTAGGTAGTTAATTCAATGAGAAGCCTCAATTAGATAACGACAAATAAGTATACAGAGACGGAAGTGAGGCCTTTAGACTGCAGTGGAAGTACAAAATAAGAAAAAGACCTGCAGTGGAACACAGAACCTCCTTTTTTGGAGTCGGTTAATAAAATTATGTTCAATGAACGACCCTGAACAGTTTTTTTTTTAAATCAATGTCACCCAAAATCCTCCTGTACTAGAGCCTAGAGGTCTTTGAGCATTAGTTACGGGGTTTGGCCCCCAGGCTCTAAACCAAACTCAAATGAAAGGGCCTTGATACCCGCTGCGTTTCGTTTCGAGTTCCGACCACCAAGCCTCTCGACTCTCGTACAACGCAACGTTCCGAGTTTGTGGCGATACTTTACGTCGGTGTAAAGTGAGAGGGTGGCACTTGCCCGGCCATAACGGCTCAATCAGAAGCGACCTATAATCGTCAGCGCGATACAACGGGGTCCATATTTCGGTTGTATTTCTGTGTTAGGTACAAAACATTATGTCGACGTATCAATTAGGCAAAACACTTAATAAAAATAAACAATTAAACTCATTTCATGAATTATCAAATAGTCTCAATAATAAAATATCTCTCTGAATAAATACAATCAAACAAATTATAGCAAAATTTCATCCTTTTTGTTTAAATAAAAATCATTGTCCAACATCTCCATTGCTAACAGCTAACGCCATCTAGTGTACCACTTGGAACTAAGTAGCTAATCAAGAACCGAAACGAACAAAACTCTTGACGATTTGATTTCTTACTTCCTCAATAGATGTCGCTGAACGCAAACTAGATGAAATAAAGATTTTGTTTCTTATGACATGGGCGGGTCGGTTATTCTATTTGACATCCATTACCGCATTGCTGCTATTATAATCAAATGTAAATGTGTTTATAAAGGGTAATGGACCCAAAGTTTGTTATGTAGGTTATCAATTATGAGATAATAATTATTTGTTTTGGGTATAATTTAATTTGTATTGATTAGATAGACTGTCTCTAATGTATTTCTCGTGTTTTGATGTCGAATCCTTTGATTATATAATGTCTAGATGGACTGTCAAGTGCGCGCAGACGTGTCAAAAAATAACAACCAAAAGTGGTTGTTAAGCACTTTTCCGCCACCAGTACAGATCGTGCCGCTTTCGTGACACTACGTTTTACGCGCTCTAAGGAATAACCACATAACAGCAATAAAATGGTAGTATGTGCTTCTAAAGTGTGCTGGAATTAAAAAGGAAGGCTAAAAAATACCAACACACATCACCTATCACTAAAACTACTACACACTATTTAAAGAAACTTTATAATTAATTTTATTTTTATGATTGTTAAAATCACGCCATATTTTATCAGTGTTGCCAGTTTCTGTTTTTCATTCTCCCATTTTTGTGGGTAATTTTGTTGGTTTATCGTTACGTTTATAAAATAGAGCTGATGTAATTTTTCAAATAAAAAAATAAATAAAAAGTAAAAAAATAAATAACTCAATGTTAAAGTACCTATACCTCATCATGTTTTAATATTGTACCAAATACTAACTTAGTTGATTTAATACTCGATTCAAACACACAATTCCAAATTTCTTTTTTTTATTGATTTAAAAAGTAAATACTTAATAAAAATATTTTTTTATTATTATTAAAATACACTTAAATTGAATAATACCACATAAATACCAACATATAACTAAAATAAGTAAATATTTTATTATAATTAATTCGTCTTTATTTAATGTGATTTATGGGAGAATTTGTAATAGCTGGTATCACTATTTACGTACACAGAGATATTGACGTATAGTGTAAAACGACGCCTGCACGCACACATACCCAAATAGCGTCCTAGTTGTCTTTGGTATGAATGTAGGGCGACGCTCCATCTAGACATTATATAATCAAAGGTCGAATCATATAATTCTATGAAAGCAAGTTGATGTAAACATTTAAGATTCATACGAATTTTTAGAAATGTTTTTTCGTGGAAAAATAGTAATCATCGATTTTTTTTCTTTACTTTACTTGTCAATGGAATGAACATCAGTAGTTATCAACCTTCGGTTGTCTATGAAAGGTACAAAAATAATTCAAACTGCAAATCTAGAGTCAATCTCTACAAAAGGCGTTAAAAGATAGAGCCCTCAATGCTCTCTTGAAATTGGACGCAGGAATTTAAGTGCTATCGATTTCAAGTTAGTCAAACGTTTTCATACGGGACTAAAAGAGAAATATAAAATGTGTTAGCATAGCATTAAACACATGATTATACTAGATCGACTTTAAAGTTTTTAGCTAGGACCCATTAATTAGAATAATCAATTAATTAAAAAAGAAATTTTAAAAAGGAATTATAGTACCTACAGAAATTCATACTAGCTACATGGTGATTTGACGTACAGATTTTTCCTGATGAACCAAACATGGAGATACCCTTAGATTATGAGATACCCTTGAGGCATAAACTATTAATGAAAAGTGTTTTTTTTTTTTGTAAAGCAAGTTTTACTCAAAAAGGCCAGAAGTACCTTCCTACATGATAGAGTCGAATTGAGAACCACCACCTTTTTAGTCGGTTCAAACTGTGTCAAACATTTTTTGTTTCTTTTTTGTGTCAAATCTAAAGCAATAAATAACAAAAATACGGCGATGTTATCTGTGGTAACTGGTTAAAGCGCGGCCCGCGCATGCGCGTCTCGCATGCTGAATCAGCGCATGCGTCATAATGTCATACCACAGCACAGCATAATAAAAATTTCATGCACATTTTGTGATCTTTATTTTCGTATAATGGTATTCATATTTATTTACTGGAAATGTTTTAAAACATTTATGAGATAATCGACTTTTAACCGACTTCAAAAACGAGGTTCCATGGTTCATTTTAAATTCTCAGACATAATCGTTGAGCAGAAAGTCGTGACATTCACAAAATGTTGTTTACTTAGTAGTAAGAAGCTACTAACCATTTATTTCTTATTATTAGTTAGGTAAATGCTACTGTATCAGCATAAGGAAATCGAAAAAAAACTAAAAAAAAATTCATAGATATAGGCCAACTTTACCGTTTGATACAGGTAAAACAATGAGTGCTCTGTTACGGATGGTAAACAGGTAAAATAAAGTGGGGATCGTACATTTAAAAATAATAACAATAGAGGGTTTTACCTGGTTTTACCTAGCTTATTCAAATCAGTACATAATCATTATTATTCTAGAAACATTCGTTTATTATTTGTTCAGTGCCTATGATTGAAGTGTAGTTTAAAAAAAACTGTAGCGTGTGAAATGTGTTTAGTCGTTTTTGTGCGAAAGATAGAGGTATTTATCGACACAAGTTTAACGTTAACTAAGTAGGAAGTAGGTACAACAATTAACCACATAGCATGCTTATCTAGCTATGCCTCTTATGGCCAATATAAGAAAATGTTACAAAAATCAGCGCCGCCTGAAAAAATAATAAAGGTATCTTAGAGTTTAGTTCTATCGACCGCCATTTGTAATGTTTTTTTTTAATTTTGCTTCAAAATTTGTCCCCAAAAAAATCGCGATCACGTTCATTATTAAAACAAATAAAACTAAATTGGCTACAAATAAGATATAATTTACAAGACTACAAGTAAATATTTAGGTCATGCAAATGCGTTTTACGAGGGACAATAAAAATTTGCACACAAAGCAGACTTTATGCATCCATTGAACAGTGCAATAACAACCTCTTTGTTCGTCTCAATCTCAGAAAGTAGTAGCTACTAACTACTGAATGAATAATCTTAATTCAATGTATTTTTTAAAACCTAAGTATGGTCTGGATTTCGATTTAGACGATGCGAGAAGTTCGTGTTTGCTGTACTTACATTACCGGGCTACGAGGCCATGGTGTCATAAGTGATTGGTTATAGACGCCAATGTACTGCAACTTGCAAGGTATTTTTTGTAACGTCTAATCTTTAATCTCATAGTACTTTTAACTCACGGGAAAAGAGTTCTTGGTTCCTACGTTCCAAGGACTAGTGGTGAAGTAGATTCAAGGGCCTGGTTCCGCTATTTTAAAACTAGCTAATTGGAAAGCTATTTGGAACGTTCATTAACCTGCCACCCACTGACTTTAAAATAGGAATTGGGCCCCAGAACCTAAAACAAGACTCTAACCTAAAGAATGAAAGGTTAAATTAAAAAAAAAAAAAAAACAACTTTTCTGTTCAAATGTCTAATTTAAAGTTAACCGAACTTTGTTTGTAATACAGAAACTGACTTAAAAAATAAACCACACCAACAAAACCCAACTGTTTTCCCACTCAAATCAGTTAAAAAAGTATTTAAGGAATGTATCTACATAATATTATACATCAGTATACTAAACTATCTAAGTAGATTCTAGGCACCACATTGCCATGCAGTCAAAAACTGTTCCCAGTGCGAGTTACTTCATCGTTTATTTTTAGCTCTGCCGGACAAGCGCGCCTTGTTCCGATGTCACCCTGTGAAGCTAACACTAGCATAATATTATTTATGTTATCTGCGAATTCCTTAAGAGGCACGTAAAGTACTCACACCTTAAAATAACCAAGATTATCTAATAAGATAAACAGTCGAAAATAGTTCAGTTTTTTTTCTAGACAGCTTTAAACAAAATAATTAGATCAAAGGTAGAGGCAAAACATAAAAAAAAAAAACAAAAACTCAGGTAAAAATAAAACTTTAATAAAAAATTTAATGAAGAACAACAAAACATAAACATATTGTAAAAATATTTTTGAAGATAATAATTGATCGAAAAATTATACAAAAACAAATAAACTAAAAGAATTCAATAATATTCAAAGTTAGCAAAAACTAAAAATCGAATAATTAGCTACCTAGTTAGAAACAAAATTACCTAATAAACTAAAAGTAATAGTGAAGTAGCTCAATATTAGTTTGTAGTATATCCATCGACAATTAATACAAACACCGTATCATTCAAAAACAATAATTATTAACAAAACAAATATTACAAAATTTAATAACTGTCATAAAATTAGATTACAGCTACTATTACTAAGATAATGAGTGACACTTGCATTCAAACGTCTATCTTATCTTCGCTTATTTCTGAGAAGACGTTCATGCATATAAATACCATTTATTTATACCAACACCAGTTGAAACTCAAACAGATATTTAAGTACTTGTATGACACATAATAATATACTCTAAAAATTATGTTAGAAATGATATTGTTACGTCGCCCAAGCAGTCAATAAAGATAACATTGAAAATCAATTTTAAATGTAGGCACTAACTTCAGAAATTATGTCTCATTTCAATATGATTTAATCATTTGTGTTGAGCCAAATTCTTGAGCAGTGTTGTAGTGATTACCTATCTGCACCTATCATAACTAACTTTTTGAAATACATATCTCCTACTGCTAGAGAGGTCGCTAATAATCTAAGGTGTCGACAAGAATAAAACCTGAACTTAAAACAATATTATTCCGGTTAGTATACCTTTCACATAATATGTTACAAATAATGATCTCCAAAGCTGGTTTAACAGCGTTTAGTCTTATCTAAAGTGATTAGAAAATTGGATGTTTACCGATAAGTTAATGACTTGTAAAACGAGACATTAAGTACCCATGCATAATTTTATCATTCATCACTTGTGATAGTCTCTACTTTAAGTTATAGTTAACTTTCGTTAATATATACTGTTTCTGTTGACAATAACGTAAATTAAAATAAAACTTTGCTAACACTCTTTTTAGCAAGTGTACTTATTTTGCAGAATCGACTATCAGAATGTAAAACTACCTTTATATGCATATACGTAAATTTCGAGACAAGGAATATAGTAACTTATCCTAAGCAAACAATAAAGGTCATATTTTGTAATTAAAAGAATTATCTAATGCACAACGCCTGCTGCTGTTAAGAAATATTTTTATTAAGACTGATTCATCTTGTAAAGGATGTTATTGTGGTATAAGATGAGTGTATGTAATAGCACCCACTACGCAGATACTGCGTATAAAATTATTGTACCACTGTCAAGGCTAAATCGCTTATAAAGTAGAGCAAAACATATTGGCTGTGATTGCTATAATCATGCGTTCAATAAAAAAAAAACAGGAAGCAGTTGCAGCGGGAAAAAGAACTGAATCACTTGTCTATGCTTGTGAACTGTCAAGTTATATCTTTTTCGATGATAATTTAAAAGATAACACCACTATTTCTTACAAAATTAATTACTTGTGATACAATTAAAAAGTGTAAAGTAAATATTTACTCAATGGTCGTGACTGACCGATAACGTATAAAAAACGATCGCTAAAATGGTCCATCCATTAATATAATGACATCTCTATATCGCGAAATAACAAGTTCCGTTTAAAACGTTATTTGAAGTAACGGTTATTATCTGCTAGTTATTAATCATATAGAGTGTTCTGACGTTTACTGTTACAAGAAAGAATAAAGTATGTGGGCATTGTGAACTCGCAAATTTATTAAATAACGTGTGAATCTTTTACTTTTAACTGATTATTTTTCAAGATTTCTAAAAAAAAAGTCTTAAATAGTGATGTGAAATATCATAAACTCATTTCCGCTGTTCTTCTTTCGTTTTCTTTAAGTGCATCTTTGTTATTTATTTTTAACACCGTCCTATCAAATAACTAACCGCACTAAAACAATATTTAATCGATACTAAATGTATAAATAAATTAAATATTTTATTCAGCTTTGAAACTAGATCGGCTGCCCACAACCTAGTAAAAACTTAAGCAATAAACACAGACTGATCCTGTCGCTGCCCACACACTACGGAGGACACACGTCTGGGTTGAAACAGGATTGTTTCTAGAAATATAACGCCTACGTTTTTAAGAAACTTGAAAGGTTACTAAACTCTAAGCGTATCTACTTTTTAGTAAGAAAAACTACAGTGTATTACCCACCCACCTGACTGAAAACTCCTAATTAGTTCGTACAAACCTTTTATTTGTAACGAGCTAGATACTTTATAAAAAAAAATGCGTAAGTTCTGTACGTGCAATCCTTGCATAATAAATACGTCCTTAAATTCTCAGTAAGAAAAATATCAATCTAAGATGAATGATTGGTTTCACTCTACCAATAATTTATCTAAGAGAACAATATTTTAAATATATAATTTGCAAAAGAATTTCTTATACGTTACGGAAGATGTGGCTTCATTTTATGAATCAGACGTATAAAATTGAAAGCTTTGCGCCTTGACGCGAGGATATTCCTTGGGCGTCGCCCCGCAGTTACGGCTGCGTAACTTTCCGGGTCAGGCTCCCCTTGCCAACGATCTGTTCCACCCCGGAAATCATTCGCAATTCTTAATAATAATGACCTTTAACCATCCTGAACGGAAGCTCATAAATAAAATTCTATTATGAAATTTTAATTTACATACTTTTATAAATGATGGTATCATCTAAGACTAAAGTTGGTACTAGCAAAAACAATGTACTGACCCCAAACACAATAGGATTGTGCCACTAGTCACTGAGTTTCTATGGCTCTCTCGTAAGACCAGCTCAAAAGTCGGTAAATACCATTTACATTATCTAAAACGAACCGTTTCTTGAAGATGAAAACTTCGGTTTACAACATCTGACTAGAAAAGCATTTAAACACTACAAGCTGAAAAATAACTAGTTAAAATTTAAGGAATGCAGAGACGTCTCATTAATTAGTTATGAAGCATTCAATTGAAAACGTGGCCTACAAATTACGTGGACAAAATAAAACTGGTATAAATCCATCTAATCCCGAATATATGGTGACCATTGAAAAGGACGGAGCGACCAGAGTGACACATTTTATGTGGGAGCGAGGAATGTTGCCGGGACACATCGCCACCACGACCGTTAATTGTGCTCTATCGCAAAAATTGCGCTAATCGAGTCAAATAATTGGCAGTTGACATTCGTTGACTCAAAATTGGACTGTTTTTGTTAGGTTTAAATATTGGCATGTTTATTGGGTTCGAGTCTGTATGGCCTTATAGGAACAGGAAATAAATAATTATCAAATCAACAACAGTAATTAATCTATGTTGCTGTGCCAACTATGTGCCAATTGAAAAGGTAAGTAATTACACCGTGATAAAGAACGACTGAGCAGTTAAAAACAAGTCACACATACTAAATAATAGTAATTCTATAATGATTACAATCAGTCAGTTATTTAACAACCAAATATTTACTTTCGATTCGGACTATACGGAAATACGAGCTAATATTGTACAACGCCAGTTCATTGATATTTACGTAAATCAATGAACCGAGCACATGACGCGTCAAGCTTAACATATGTTCAACAAAAAACATTACTTGCGACATAAAATACAGCAAGTCGTCAATGACATCAAATAAGGCAATGATTTTTACGTCTATTCTGGAGCTAGTTACATGGGTTTACAGTTTACGAGCAGAGGATAACAAGAGCACAGAAATAGGTCCACTCGAGGTGAATGCTCCCTCAGACGTTTATTATTCGCTCATAAAAATAATATCTGCCAAATTTACTCACTGCAGGAAGTGCTGCTCGAATTTCCTTGAATATGGGTTATTTACGCGGTTTTTCATGCTGTTTTTTAAGATGAAAGTTTTTGAAATACATGTTTTTTTTGCAGCATGTGGTTAGCATTAAGCTAAAATGAGATGCTGTATAAACAGACTTAAATGTGTTGTTGAGAAAATATGGAAATCTTTAATTATCATGATTCTTTAATCTTTATGGACCTACCAATCTATAAATTGACTGTTATTTAATTTTAAACTAATCACGATTCTATGTAGGTTGTGTTATAGGACTATATTTAGGTATTTTAGTATATCTACAGAGATAACTGTTAGCGTCCTACGTAATATCTTGCAATAATACACAGTCATATCCTCTCAAATAATAGTGGCATAAAAAACCTAACAGTCTTTTAGCTATTTGTGAATGAACAGTAATGTAATCCCATGAGTAACGGCGCATTTGTGGTTTGTTTTTAGTCTGTACCTATACACCTATTCATTAACTACAGTATTTACAACAAAGGAATCAATAAAAATATCAACTTACGTGTCCCCACTCTACAGTACCAAATTAAAACGAATACCATTCATATTATAAATAAAATTTCACAGTAAATCAAAGTTTGAGAGTCGAGTTGAGAGAAATAATGAGCGGCGCGTGGGTGTTTGTCGCTTATTTACTTGTCACATAAATTTAAGGTTTTTTCCTTATATTCTGATCCCAAATCCCGGTCTTAAATCGCTAATGAGTTGCGAATAATCTAACTTCCCTTTCCTCGTGTCGCGAAAAGTTATTTGACGAGATGATTTATTTCAATAATCCAGATTATTTGAATAGTGATGTGACAATTTATTTTAATGCTAAAATAACGTTTGTCAAAACCAAACCGTTATTAGCTAAATATATTTAGCTATTTTCCACTTTTTTTCCAAAAGAATCTGAATAAGCCAATATTAAAATAGGAAGAGTGAAAGATGTGAAGATACTTCTCGCTTTTTATGAAACTTTATTTATTTCTGCTATAGAACTCTGTAACTGCAATGCAATCAGGGTTGTAAAAAATGTGAAAATGAAAATTAATATGACATAAATTATACAACGAAGTTGGGTATCATGGTGTAATCGGATTGCCTTGCCGGCAGCATTGGTGAAGCTCCTTACAAAGGTGAACCCCAGTTTGACCTCGTTTCCTAAATATGGTTAAGTTCTTTAAGGCCAGACGAGTTACAGTTCCGAAGTTATATTTTTGCTCGTTTTTTTTATATTCCAATTGGTTTCTTGAACTTTAAATGTAGCATGTCGCAACTTGGGTGTTTAAAATTATTCATGAAACAAGCGTTTACATTTTATGAACGTTCGTTGCGGTTCATTACAATATGAAACTCATAAAAAATAAGTAGTAGCATGACACAACCTTGTAAATAAAATAACCAGCTTCTCTGGATAAATAGGAGAAAAGAAAACGAGCAGCTTGTTAGTGTCAATTGGTACAATTAGGTCACTACTTACTAATGTTTGCTAAACTGGGTGTGATTGACGTTTTATGTTCATTAGAATTGGCACTTATAATTACAGACTTTCATGAAACACCCAGTGGTGATGCAGTTGCTGTGTAATTTGTGTTATCGATACGATAAGACAAGTAACCTAGTGTTTTATTGAAAGATCCCCTGTGGTCTGTGTAAGCGCCGGTAGATTTTATAAACACGTCTATTTTACTGCGATGATGACATGAGTCAAGGCAGGTACTTAGCATACTTGGATATAACAACAAGGCATTCTTAAAGGCTTAGGTTGGCAGCCAAGAGATATGAACATAATATTCCGTTTTGATCTTCTATTTATTCATGAGCATTACTGTAATCCCTTGTGAGAAGGTAAACCGAATTGATCGCATGTATTTTCATAGTATTAGGGATCTTATTCATTTGGAGTTCGCATATCATAATGATGATGGAATACTCCATCAATCTGTTTCTATGGAAACTTTAAAGGCAGCCAAGATTGAATTAAATTTTACAATAAAAAAATAGAGGTATCGGTATTCTGCTCATAATTTATGAAGAACAATAAATTAATCAAGTAAAATTAATGCGACAACTCCAAAATTCAAACAAACCATTAAAAGTTCAATAAAACTTAGATAAACAAATGGACATTAGCAAGGAGAGGAGATTAATGCTTCGCATCTCGGTCGTGACAATTAAATCACTTGAGACGTCTAACAATTCGAGCGCCCACACACGCCACACGTTGCGTGTCTCTTACATAGACAAGACGGTTCGGCTGCGTTTCACTGGAAATGGTTTAATTTTAGAATTTCCGTTCAGCCCTACTTGGACATAATGCGCTCACTGCGTTTAGTTGTGGATTTTGACATGTGGTAGCGTGTCGCTAATTTGTTTTATTTTTTAATCCAGTGGTATTTTATTTGTTAGTGACTAATGTGGGATTGTGACCTTTTATCTTGTTTATTTGTGTTTGGATCGGTAAGTTTTTTCCTTTTTTACTAATGAGCCATGTGAGAACTCTTTGAAATTAAATTTTTCGTTGTAGTTATAAATTAATGTAAGCGGCGGATACATTAAAGCTAGCTATATTTTGTAACCTACTTAGTTTTTTTTTAAATTTCGTGTTATGCTTTTTAAGAGACAACCATTTAAATTGGGGAACATATATAATTGTGTCCCTTCACTGTTTCCTAAACCCGGAAAATGCATGTTTCACACAACACTATTAACACATAAGAATGTTGTAACAAAAAAGAAACTAAAAAAATATAAAAGAGAACTAGACTGAACGTATTTTTAAATTTTAGCAGAGTCCTCATTAATAGGCTATTCTTATATTTTTTGTATTAAAAATCATTTTTTTTCAAGAACATATTTCAGACCGTTTAATTTCTGGAATAAAATTCTACTCTACAATTGAAAAACAATCAGCATGCACTAAACATATTTTTTATCTAATAAGCAGTAAGCTAGCTTATTATTATCGTTACATTTTTAACCATCTATCTAACAAAGACTAAGATCAAACTTCAATCTACGAACACAAGTAAAGAAATTGCTAGACATAATAAATCAATGACAAGTTGAAGGAAGGAGGTACAATATCTCGATACAATACGTAACAATAAGGCTGCGGTTCCGATTCTATTGATAACGTATCGGGCGCTTCATGCATATTTGCTTCTAACTAACTCCAATTAGATTCTTAGAAGTATTCCTACGATAATACTGTTAACTATGAGGCAACGTTGAACGTAAACAAAAAGCGTAAACACCAATCCGTATGACTCACAAATGACGAAGTTCTCATTATCATATCACAGCCACACGCTTACGTTAGTAACCTTAGTTGAAATCTGACACTCGGCCCTCATTCTTGTCTTCTCTACGCGCTTTTTATATTAAATATCGAATTATTTGTTGCAGCATCTAACCGATCAAGGCTGCATAGCGAGTGAACGCGAGTGACACACTCCGATGTGCCGCGTATAATATCACACGTATTTTCCTCAACGGCGAGAACAAAGAAGTCCTTTCGCGAATTAATTTCAACACTTTCCAACTAGCGACGCACCAGCCTGTTGATCTAACACGTGTCGCGTCGATGCATACGTGAAAACGAGAGGATGCGAGCGTTCGACGCGCGCGTGCAATAAAAATCGAATGCAAAAATGATTAAAAGGAACGGTGATAATGTATTTGCGATCGCGTCGAGCAACAATCAGTGTCAAGGCGGTCGAAGTGCCGTCTCGCTCTGTCCCGGCGGCGGCGCGGCCACGAGGATCCCGCGCGCCACTGCCGCCAGGATGACGCCGCCCGACGCGCAACAACACACCAAGGAGGCTAACATCGCGCTCTCCACTTACGTGGAAAAGTGGAAAAATAGATACGAGGACGCGGAGAGGAAACACAAAGCTAATTTACTTAAATCCGAAAAAGGTAAGTCTCTCATTTTTTTATGTGTGGCTAAAATCTTTAATTTCTGCGAATTTTTGCGGTTTGATCTGCGCATGTCACAATATCGCCCGGGTCGTATGCAAACGAAAACACCAGTTGGAAATCCTATTCGTGTATTTGTTGGATTAAGCCAGATGATAACCTGTTGCTTTTACATTAATTCGTATTCTTCCCCAATCCTTGCTTATGTGGGATACCTAAACTTTTTATTGCTGTCCACAAAATTTACATATTCAAAACATTGGTTTAACTTTAGGTTGTTATGACAAAGAGTTTAATATCATCTGTTTACTACGCAATACGCTATTGGAATAATGACTAATCGTTTAAGGAATAAAGGGTTTATAGAACCGTTATAAATAACGTCATACATTTTTAGTTTTTGTAACTTGTTGGCTCTTTGATTGCGCAACACTATTTTCATCTTTTTCTTTTTCGAAACGTCAAAATTGACAAGAGAAAGAAAGTAAATAAATGATTTGTTGAATTTGTTTTACGATTTTATCAATCAATACAAAATTAACTGAAAATAATAACAAGAACAGTGTTTAGAAAAGTGAAAATATTGTTAAGGATGAACAAGGTGTGATGTGTGAAGTTAATGAAAAGAGAAAAACAAAGTAACTTATCTAAATAGCTACTCAACGAACGTGTGTTTTAACAAGTTATTGTGATTATACTTTAAAGATTAGATATCGTTTATTATATTAAGTGAATAAAATCAATTTATGTTTTGTAATAAACATCATTAAAAGTCATAATGAATAATTACACACATTTAACTACTAGTCTGTCTCTTATTTAAAGTTTTACGTATTTTTTCTCATTATATTGTCGTATAATAGCTTCGGATGTCTAGAAAGTTCTTTATTTGTTGCAACACTTACAGCCTTCTCTTGCCTTTAAAAACACTGAGAGTAAGTGAAACTTTTGTCATTGACCCAAACAAGTAAAATACCTTTTATGTTTACCCAAGTATCTTAGTTTTGTCTTGTTATATTACTGCTTATGTTATTTACAATACTTGTAAGTACTTTGATAACATATAATTCTAAGAAATAAAATGCTTCACTCAATATCTCCATTTGCAATATGTATTAGATCATCAGTACTCAGAATTTACTTATTAATAACAATTTAAGTAACATTCAAAGTAAAGTAATACATCATAATACTATTGTTGTCTTCATTCCTGTAATTTATATGTAGGTTATATTAAATATAGTTTAGTTATAGAAGGATGGCCTAAGTTGTCTTTCCTATAGAACTCTCAATAATTAAGTTTTTATTTTGGCACATTATTTCTAACTATAACTGCAGTAAGTTACTTCTACATACATACATATAATCACGCCTGTTTCCCGTAGGGGTAGGCAGAGACCACTTCTTTCCACTTGCTACGATCCTTACATACTTGTTTCACTTCATCCACTGTCATAATTCCCTTCATACATGCTCTTCGGTTTAGGGTACTCTTGACCTGGCCTTTTTTCAAGATGTCTTACAAGTTACTTTTATTAAATGAATTATTCTAGATAACAATAGTATCTTAACATTTATTTATTTACACAAAAGAAAGGAAAAGTGTGTGAATAAGCTTCTGTTTGGCAGTAATTAATGTGTTTCTATACATAAATTCACACCATGTAGGATTTAAAATAACAATGACAAGGTAACTTGTGAATAATATCTGTAAGGATAACTAAGTTTTAAAAACTTTATATTTGGTTTAGCAGTCTGTAATGTTTTGCACATAATATAAAATTATAAGGACTCTATTCTACTATGATATGTTCATAGTAATCTATTATTTCTTAAATACCCTGGTTTAGGTGATTACTATCCTATGATGAATAACTATTTTACTACAAATGGTTTATCACAAATTTTACTTTAAATCTACCAATTTGATTTAGTGACTAAGCTTGATAAGGCAAACAGAGATTTGTCCTAGTTTATATATGGATATCTGAAATAACCAATGAAGAGATAGGCGAGCATAGTCATCCATATTTGTTTGTTGTGAATGAGGAGACCTAACAAAATAATGTTTATTTTACTATTATATTCCAACTTGCAACTTTGAGGTACTTTTTCACACAAAGCTATTGAATATTTTTACACAGATAGTGTATGATGCACTTGTATGAGTTTATAAATGTTATGAGAAGTAAAAGTGGTATCACTCCACAGACAATGGAACACCTGTTATCTTGTCCTTCGTGCCCTTACACCTGCACGACGAACGATTCAATGGTACTAACAATGTAGTTCTCGTAACAGAATTTTTTACCGATACAATATAAACAGATTTATATTGTATTAGATTCATTGACACACTAAGAAAAAGAAGTACATAAATAATTAAATTAACAACAGAATTCTGCTACTGCCATAATATTGTTTCCATCTCTTATGACCTTTTCTCATTTCCAGCGAGGAGAGAGTATGATGACTTGCAGCGGAGATACAACATCCTCGCTGAGGAGCGCCACCACCTGGACGCCGAGCTCCGGGAGAGGGAGCGGGAGCTGTCCAAGCTCAAGAACGTGTCGGAGAAGCTGTTCAAGGAGTACCAGCAGCTTAAGAACCAGCATGAGGTCGACGCCGGGGTTATGCACAAGTGAGTTGATGAGTAAATTATACTTTTTTTACCTTTGCATTTATTCACAATTTAATACGTAAATCTAATAGAAACAACAAACACTGTATTAGTTGGACTATAAAAGAGGCCTGAGTTTGTTTCTACATTTCTTCTCAGGGTAGTCGGTTAGGAAATGTCGACTTCATCTAGCTTAGGAAGACAAACTTAACTTAAAAATTAAATTAACTATTTGATTTAAACTTTGTATAAAAATAGAACTAAAAGGCGTCAATAAAATCATCTCTATTAAGTTTTGCCGTGTAAAAGTGTTAGCAGCAGCAGAAAGCACTATGAAATTTGGATTTTTTGTTTTTGGTACTAAGTATATATGTTTAAAATCAAAGTTATTAGGTATTTCAAAATTAAAAAGTACTGACTTTTAATAATAGAAAATTTTGTATTTAATTTTAGAGGTCTACTTTCTTTAGTTAAAAATTTACTAAATACACTTACACAGTTGTTAACTAAAGAGTTCTAAGGACAAGTGTGTTAATTAATATTACAATTAGAGCGCAAGCACTCGAGCGTCGGCCAATGTTTGTAGATAAGCTGCCGGCAACACACATTGTATGAGTCATGCACCATGGCACAAAGCTAAACAAAATTTTCGATGTTAGTCTTTATAAATAAATAAATTCCTTTATTTAGGACACAATTTACGATTATTTTAGGATGTATTAAAAAACCCAAAATATATATTTTTTTAAGTATGGTTTTGTTGAAATTTTATAAAATATTCAAAATAGCACTGCAGCAGTTTGTCTTGAAAAGCAATTTTTAACATTAATTTTTCTTCTGAACTTTAAAACCTAGGATCCTAGGATACTAGTAATGTAACCTGACTTGTTCTATCCTCAATGGGTTTCTATACGAATATTCCTCGTTCCGTACAGGGTGATGCAGCAAGCGGGCGAGTGGTACAAGCAGAACAAGCAGCTGAAGCGCCGCAGCACCGCGCTCATACAGGCGCTGCCCGCCAAGGCCGTGGAGATAGACTTCACTGACTCTATTGATGCAGGTATATTTTTTGGCGCTTTGGCCAATGATGTGGTTTCACGTCTTAGACTAGTTAGTTAGTTAGCTACCCATAATTTCACTAGTAGACTCTAGGAGCCATTATTCATCCTTGTTCTCTGTCCTGGTACTCCAGCATCAGACAGCAGCAGCAACGAGGAGGTGGAGTTCCTGAAGCAGACGGTGTCGGAGCTGTCGCGGCAGCTGGCGGCGCTGCAGACGGAGCTCAGCCAGGCCAAGCTGCAGGAGTTCGAGGCGCAGGAGGCCAACGTCGCCATCTCGCAGGTAACTAGCATCTAGACCCATATTACCGAGCCTAGACAAGCAACGAGGAGGTGGAGTTCCTGAAGCAGACGGTGTCGGAGCTGTCGCGGCAGCTGGCGGCGCTGCAGACGGAGCTCAGCCAGGCCAAGCTGCAGGAGTTCGAGGCGCAGGAGGCCAACGTCGCCATCTCGCAGGTAACTAGCATCTAGACCCATATTACCGAGCCTAGACAAGCAACGAGGAGGTGGAGTTCCTGAAGCAGACGGTGTCGGAGCTGTCGCGGCAGCTGGCGGCGCTGCAGACGGAGCTCAGCCAGGCCAAGCTGCAGGAGTTCGAGGCGCAGGAGGCCAACGTCGCCATCTCGCAGGTAACTAGCATCTAGACCCATATTACCGAGCCTAGACAAGCAACGAGGAGGTGGAGTTCCTGAAGCAGACGGTGTCGGAGCTGTCGCGGCAGCTGGCGGCGCTGCAGACGGAGCTCAGCCAGGCCAAGCTGCAGGAGTTCGAGGCGCAGGAGGCCAACGTCGCCATCTCGCAGGTAACTAGCATCTAGACCCATATTACCGAGCCTAGACAAGCAACGAGGAGGTGGAGTTCCTGAAGCAGACGGTGTCGGAGCTGTCGCGGCAGCTGGCGGCGCTGCAGACGGAGCTCAGCCAGGCCAAGCTGCAGGAGTTCGAGGCGCAGGAGGCCAACGTCGCCATCTCGCAGGTAACTAGCATCTAGACCCATATTACCGAGCCTAGACAAGCAACGAGGAGGTGGAGTTCCTGAAGCAGACGGTGTCGGAGCTGTCGCGGCAGCTGGCGGCGCTGCAGACGGAGCTCAGCCAGGCCAAGCTGCAGGAGTTCGAGGCGCAGGAGGCCAACGTCGCCATCTCGCAGGTAACTAGCATCTAGACCCATATTACCGAGCCTAGACAAGCAACGAGGAGGTGGAGTTCCTGAAGCAGACGGTGTCGGAGCTGTCGCGGCAGCTGGCGGCGCTGCAGACGGAGCTCAGCCAGGCCAAGCTGCAGGAGTTCGAGGCGCAGGAGGCCAACGTCGCCATCTCGCAGGTAACTAGCATCTAGACCCATATTACCGAGCCTAGACAAGCAACGAGGAGGTGGAGTTCCTGAAGCAGACGGTGTCGGAGCTGTCGCGGCAGCTGGCGGCGCTGCAGACGGAGCTCAGCCAGGCCAAGCTGCAGGAGTTCGAGGCGCAGGAGGCCAACGTCGCTATCTCGCAGGTACATAATACCTGGATAATACCTGTATACAGGTGAACCCACTTTGGTACCCCGACCAGTCCTTAAGACACGCGAAGAAATTAATGAACTATTTTTTTTACCCCCATTTTTAGGAAATTGCTGATATCTTTCAAAACACTGAACTTCATAAATTGTAGCTAAAAACCAGCTCGATCACGTTAGCTGGTGAAGAAAAATAGCACCACAATTTGTCCCTTCGCCATTGACAGACATACTACACGACAAACTGTAGGAACCTTCATTTTGGGGTTAAAAACAAATGCGAGTGTGAGGCTCCCACTCAGACTGTCCCACATAGTCGACTGTCCAGTGTCCACAAAACTGCAAGACGACTTAAAGCACGCTTCGAGGATGTTTCGGATATGCATGTTTTTTACTCGATTGCGTCAGAACGTTTGTGCAGATCCGAATGAAATTTGACACACGTTTACTTGGAATAGCTCATACGCTATATTCCGGAAAATGTAGGTACTTATATCAACAAGGCAGAAAAATACGTTAAATTGGTCGAAACGTAAACAAGGATGTAACCATGATGACAGTTGTATAACCTTTTTTTTGGAACTATAAGGTGTCATTATCGAAATGTTCCGAAAACTAAATACTTCCTTATGCGTTAATTTCGAACCTCGTCGAATTCCAGAATTATAGTCTAATTTCTTTATTCTC
Organism: Autographa gamma; assembly: GCA_905146925.1. Taxonomy (NCBI): domain Eukaryota; kingdom Metazoa; phylum Arthropoda; class Insecta; order Lepidoptera; family Noctuidae; genus Autographa; species Autographa gamma. The sequence goes on from LR989871.1 coordinate 564,723, forward strand.
TTCTCCATTCTAGGAGCTAGAAGCAGAGAAAGAGAAGGCAATAGCACAAGAGAAAGAGCTACAAGATCTGCGCGTACAGCTGGAGCGACACAACAGAGTGTCCAAGTTGTTGATGGAGGAAGTCACCGGCTTGAAGAACAACGCTGACAAGGACAGGGAGATGGCTGAAACGTGAGTTAGAAAGAGACAAATGTTACAGTAAAATAATATGTATTGGTTTAGTTAGGTCCGTTATTTCTGATGTCAGTTTTTCCGTATAGGTCTAATAATTTTGTTTCCCATTTGAAATATGTGATTTTTTAAGTTATATCGTTATTTACTGTGTTTCGTCAATACTTCTTCAATATAGTGTACAAATACTTCGTGTCGGTTATGCAGTAGCGTTGTATTGACGCAGTTTAATTTTGCGTTGTTACCTATACGAATATCGATGGTATGGCGCTAACACACGGTTGGTTGCGACGTCTTTATGACCTATGTCGTCGCGTCGCTTTGTCCGTTCGCCCGCTAACGGTGGATATCCACTATATTCCTGCAACTGCTTCAATGGATACGTCGCGTGCCCTTGTACATGCAACACGCCTACTCCTTGTGCGTTCCTTCAGTTTCCGCAAGTTTTTGAACGAACATGTCGTCCCCAGAATCAGTGGCTAGTTCAATCGAAGACTATAATAAAAACCCTCCTCGATTTTGGAAATCAATTTTTAACAAGAAAAGACGTGATAAAACATTGCTTCTGGATCTCAAATAACTTCAATAAGTGCCAAAGATTTTTCTTCTGACCACTCCGTACCGCGTAATGCGCGTTGCAGGGTACGCGAAGTACGTAGCTTCGTGCTCGCGTCCACAGACACACTGCTCTCGCCTTTGTGTTCGCGCTAAAAAGGACACGGGTCGGAGCGCCCGCCGCGGTGTTCGAGCACGTATCCACTGCCGGGAGAAGTTGCAGGAGCGCGAACATAGTGAATACCCACGTTAATGCGCCGGAATCAAGCCCACAAACTCGAGTTTCTACAGCTGACAGGGTGTTGGGCTGGCAAACTTGATTTGTTCTTTTGATATGTCCATGTTGTATTTAGTAATAATAAGGTCGATGTTCTTTCCAGATACAAAACAGAAGCTCGTGCGGCTAAGAAACGCGTCAAGCTGCTGACACACCAGAGCACGCTCCTCATAGGAGAGCTGGCGGGAGACGAGCGCCTCATGCTGCTGCTGGGCGAGGTCGACAGCCTCAAGGACGCGCTGGAGGAGCAGGCCAGCAGGCACAGGGACCAGCTCGATGACTTGCAGGTGACCTGGGACTTTAGATAACACCAGAGCACGCTCCTCATAGGAGAGCTGGCGGGAGACGAGCGCCTCATGCTGCTGCTGGGCGAGGTCGACAGCCTCAAGGACGCGCTGGAGGAGCAGGCCAGCAGGCACAGGGACCAGCTCGATGACTTGCAGGTGACCTGGGACTTTAGATAACACCAGAGCACGCTCCTCATAGGAGAGCTGGCGGGAGACGAGCGCCTCATGCTGCTGCTGGGCGAGGTCGACAGCCTCAAGGACGCGCTGGAGGAGCAGGCCAGCAGGCACAGGGACCAGCTCGATGACTTGCAGGTGACCTGGGACTTTAGATAACACCAGAGCACGCTCCTCATAGGAGAGCTGGCGGGAGACGAGCGCCTCATGCTGCTGCTGGGCGAGGTCGACAGCCTCAAGGACGCGCTGGAGGAGCAGGCCAGCAGGCACAGGGACCAGCTCGATGACTTGCAGGTGACCTGGGACTTTAGATAACACCAGAGCACGCTCCTCATAGGAGAGCTGGCGGGAGACGAGCGCCTCATGCTGCTGCTGGGCGAGGTCGACAGCCTCAAGGACGCGCTGGAGGAGCAGGCCAGCAGGCACAGGGACCAGCTCGATGACTTGCAGGTGACCTGGGACTTTAGATAACACCAGAGCACGCTCCTCATAGGAGAGCTGGCGGGAGACGAGCGCCTCATGCTGCTGCTGGGCGAGGTCGACAGCCTCAAGGACGCGCTGGAGGAGCAGGCCAGCAGGCACAGGGACCAGCTCGATGACTTGCAGGTGACCTGGGACTTTAGATAACACCAGAGCACGCTCCTCATAGGAGAGCTGGCGGGAGACGAGCGCCTCATGCTGCTGCTGGGCGAGGTCGACAGCCTCAAGGACGCGCTGGAGGAGCAGGCCAGCAGGCACAGGGACCAGCTCGATGACTTGCAGGTGACCTGGGACTTTAGATAACACCAGAGCACGCTCCTCATAGGAGAGCTGGCGGGAGACGAGCGCCTCATGCTGCTGCTGGGCGAGGTCGACAGCCTCAAGGACGCGCTGGAGGAGCAGGCCAGCAGGCACAGGGACCAGCTCGATGACTTGCAGGTGACCTGGGACTTTAGATAACACCAGAGCACGCTCCTCATAGGAGAGCTGGCGGGAGACGAGCGCCTCATGCTGCTGCTGGGCGAGGTCGACAGCCTCAAGGACGCGCTGGAGGAGCAGGCCAGCAGGCACAGGGACCAGCTCGATGACTTGCAGGTGACCTGGGACTTTAGATAACACCAGAGCACGCTCCTCATAGGAGAGCTGGCGGGAGACGAGCGCCTCATGCTGCTGCTGGGCGAGGTCGACAGCCTCAAGGACGCGCTGGAGGAGCAGGCCAGCAGGCACAGGGACCAGCTCGATGACTTGCAGGTGACCTGGGACTTTAGATAACACCAGAGCACGCTCCTCATAGGAGAGCTGGCGGGAGACGAGCGCCTCATGCTGCTGCTGGGCGAGGTCGACAGCCTCAAGGACGCGCTGGAGGAGCAGGCCAGCAGGCACAGGGACCAGCTCGATGACTTGCAGGTGACCTGGGACTTTAGATAACACCAGAGCACGCTCCTCATAGGAGAGCTGGCGGGAGACGAGCGCCTCATGCTGCTGCTGGGCGAGGTCGACAGCCTCAAGGACGCGCTGGAGGAGCAGGCCAGCAGGCACAGGGACCAGCTCGATGACTTGCAGGTGACCTGGGACTTTAGATAACACCAGAGCACGCTCCTCATAGGAGAGCTGGCGGAAGTACTGACGTATTCGAGCAAGTCAAAATCACGTGATGTGATGTGAGGTCAAGTCATGTAATGAGAAGTGATGTGATTTGTGGCATCAATAAAATCGCATTTGTGCACCTAGGTGATATAGTTCCAAAGTGAACTAATAAAATTTATCTTCCCAACTTATTTCACCTTGGGGAACTGTTTCCGAGGTGTAACAAGAAGACACAAAAATACGCTTTATATTCCCGGGCAACCCAGGTTAACAATGTGGAATATATAATAAAAAAAGGCCTGCCAGAAATTCAACATTTTAAAGATCATCAAATTCGGCCATCTCTTTAAAAACATTTTTTATCAAGCTTCCGGACAAAATCATAAATATTCCGAACGAAAAACTAATACGTTTTCTTTTTACATTCACAGCTGAAACTAGCTGAAAAACACGAAGACACGGACATCCTACTATGGGAGGAGAAGATAAAACTAGCAGAAGAAGACGCGCAGAAAGCTCTGGAACGAGCGGAGAAGGCAGAGAGGAGACTAGCAGAGTTAGAGAGGAACAAGACTCCGCAACGCCGGTCCAACCTCATGTCGAGGATCAGTTACTTCGAAAGCGCAGGGGAGAAGAAGAATGAAAAAGAAGTTGAGGAGATCAAAGAAGAAGATTTTAAAGAACCTGGTAAGTAATATAAAGTTTTATGTTATTGGGATTGTAATGGAGTGACGTGAATGACGATGAAAATGGTAAAGGACCTAGTTGTAGTACCTTGAGGGATACCGGTGTTTTGTATTGCATTGTCGTAGTAAGTAGTGATTTACAATGTCGAAGGCTTTTCGCAAATCATAAAATTTTCTTATGATGGATAAATAGTTACATATATTTTATTAGGGTTTGCTTTTTAACTTTATGTAGATATTTATTATAAAAATCAAGGTTTATGAAGTGATTCATAAACTTCTAAACATATTGAGCGTATAATATTCAGTAGCAGGTCGGAGTTTGGATTTGTGCCCGGTTAGTGGCAACAGGCTCGCCCCTATTACATGGGTCCTAAACATATCGGCGAACTGTGGGTGTACATTGGTACACCTCTGCCTAACCCTTCGGGGATACAGGCGTGATGGTATATTATCTTTATAATCCTTATTACTATCATCCACAGCACCACAACCGGAGACCTCACGTCCCGTGGAACAGCCCCCACAGGCGCCCCCCGCCACCCCTCCCCCCACTCCCACGTCAGCCCCGCCCGCTCCCCCCGCCTTCCTCCCTCCTCCGCCTCCCTGCCTGCCCCCTCCCCCTCCGCCGCCGCCGCCACCACCAGCGCCCCCTGTGTTCGATGTGAGTGTGGCTGATGATATGGCGAACATGTTGGCTAATAAGCAAGGCACGCTTAAGAAGACGAAGCAGAATGGTGCTGAGTGCGGTGAGTTACAATTTACAATTTCCGATTTTCTTGTTGATAAATTGTTTATAAAATGTGTAGCTATATGTGTTTCAAAAAAAGATATCTATGTTCCTTGGTGTTACACTGGATTTAGAAAAAACGGTCATTCATATCAATAAAGATATCAAACTTATTGTAACTTCGAAGTATTTTTCTGTAAGCGAATATGTTTTGTAAATAACTTCATTATACTAAGGGTGCGTCCACACCTGAGGAACTAGCAGCCCGCGAACTGCTCGTGTAACGCTCCCTAACACTACCGCACTGACTATTTCCATATAATTATCAGTAAATATATTATATGGAAAAAGCACAGCGACATCTGGCTGGAAGCCTTAAGGTCCTCGCCAAAAGTCCTGTGAAGCAGTCAAAACCTGCGCTCAGGCTAACTGCAAAGATCTCTACCAAAAAAAAAAGCACAGCAAAAGAACTTTCTCATTATTTTTTGGTTTTAGACATACATTAACAAACGTATTTCTTCAATCACCAGGTGGCGCAATAGACGCGATAGTAGACCAGATAAAAGGCGGCAAGTTCCACCTCAAGTCTACGGACCAGAAGTTCACGGAGAAGAAGACGAAGGACGAGCAGCCGGAGGCCGTGAAGGAGATGCTGGCCATCCTCGGCACTCTCCGCAAGAGACGCACCACCTCCAGGCCAGGCTTCCTTGACGATACATAGGTAACTGCTGTTCTTGTAACGTATCTACAGATAGCTTTCCGACTAGAGATACAATAGGGATGACGACTTACTTTACTTTATTTATGTGTCTATTTTTCGATAATTTATCAATATTAGACACGTATTTTGCACTTATCCCGTAAAAATATTTTATGAAGATACAGTGAGTATAAATCGTGCGCGACGTCAAGTCTAAGCAAAAATTGGACCAAGCTATGACGTCAGCCCCCACACGTGAACTTAAAAGTGCTTTATCTTCGTATTTTGTAATTTGATTTGATAAAAGAAAAATACGTGTCTATTAAATTCTGATAATCTAAAGGGTGGACTAAATTGATTTTGACTTTTCATACCCAGTCATCTACCTAATCCTACTAAAGATAGAATTATGCGATAAGTCAAATCTCTAGTTGAAAAATGATGTCTGGATATGTTATTAGAATTGGTAGTCAGATGTAGATAGGTGTAAGTAGTATAGGATTTGACGAAATCCACAAACATAAATATATTTGTGACAAATGTAGGTATTATATCAATACGTACTTACATAAGATATGTTTAAAGACTATTTTAATGACAACATCAAACATTTTTATATACTATTTATATACTACTAAGTGATAATTATGCAATTTTGTCTCCTAAAGATAATTTTGACATATTATTATTTTTTTGGATCCAAAATTTCGGTTTTGGTTTCTATATGTCTACCAATGTAACTAGATAGTATATTATAATGCAATCTTATATTTAGTACATAAACAGAGATATACGAAGCTAGTTAAACAAAATACATATCGGTTTCTTAGGTTTACGCGAATGTTAGACATTGAAATAAAACTACTTTTTACGGATTTCGCGGTTTGTATTTAGATTTTAGGTCCCGACGTTTCGACACCTTTGCAGGTATCATGGTCACGGGCAGACATCGGATGCAGATTGCAGATCCGTAAAAAGTAGTTTTACTTCAAAATACATATCTTTATGGAATTGACTTCATCTTTAATAATAGTTTATGACAAGAATGAAAAGGCAATAGTTATTATGTTGTAATTTCTATTGCTCTATATCAAATAACGTAAAATAGTATTAATACGTTAAATAATTCTATGATAATTATTATTTACTTAACCTATAGTAATTGTAATCTTAGAAAAATGAACTGCCTCGTTGGCCTAGTGGTGCTAAGCGCGACTGCTACGCTAGAGGTCTTGGGTTCGATTCCCAAGTCGACCAAGGTGCTATTGGGTTTTTATATGAAATGCTCAGTAGCAGGTCGGAGTTTGGATTTGTGCCCGGTTAGTGGCAATAGGCTCGCCCCCTATTACATGGGTCCTAAACATGGCGTGATGATATGTTATGTTTAAAGTAATTGTATTTTTAAGAAGATTATTATGTATGTAAAGATTATATAAAACAGTATACGGAAGATATATAAATATGATATCGAAGAACATAAAAAGTGCCTTATTTAACGTATAGTGCCAATTGTATTTATAGCGTCAGTGTTGCCATTAGCATAAATATTCAATGTTGACTACTTTAAAAATTGCTTATTTATATGTAAGGTTTTATTAGAAATAGAGGACGCAATTATTCGGATTTTGATGTTTACAATAATTAAATTTAATATGGCTTTATCCTAATTGAAATGTGTTTACTGATCTCTGAAAATAACTGATATTATAGTTTTCAAATAATACGTAAAAATATGCAGATGTATCGAAATTGGTTGTGATAAAAACGCATTTATTTTATTATAAACGTATTGGACTGCGTTTCAAAATTATGTCAATTTTAAAATACTAACAATTTATTGCAAATTAAAATTAAATTCTACTCCATTTTAACATATGAAACAAAGTTAACGTTTTATTTCATCTATTTTTGCTATATTTTGTTATTTACCTAAATGATATGTCAATTAGGTAAATTAAGTGAATTAGTTTTCGAAAAAAAAAACATCAAAGTAAAAAATATAAAATTATTTGTAGTTAGTCGTTAACTTGGCTTGATATTTCCTTATAAATGACTGATCTCGAAAATAATTCGATTTCGAGAACTTTGTATTTGATATTTTTTTAATAATTAGATATGACAATTATTATTATTATAACTATTTCCCTGTTCCATGTATCTTTATATTTACTGTATCGATAACGAAATTGTTATTTTAACTAATTATTATTTGTGACTTATTAGTATTAATAATGTCATGATCTGAATACTCTAAGGTTTAATGTTAATTATATTATTATTGTATAGTTTATATTTTTGTATATTTATGTTGACAGTTTCTGTTTTCTTGGACACATCTAAATACATTGCAAACGCTTTCCTACTTTTAATTGCAAACTATATGTTTCGTTTATTATACAAAATTCCATGATTTTAAACAAAACAAAGATGTAAATTTGTGTGTGCAGAATTGCAGTAAAAAGGTTTTTATATATATATTTGGTGCTATACTATTGTTTCAAGATTGTTTTAAAATGTATTCCTGTACATCTATTATATAACTCATTGCTACTACCTACTAAGTCTAAAAAGCTACTTGATGACGCAATACCTACCTTAATTCTATAGCAATAAAGTCTATGTTCCTGTATCCACTGCCAAACGAATGTATTTAGATGTGTCGAAGTGTATTGATTGTATACAGAGTTACCCTCGGTGCCATCGTTCCGTCGAAATTGAAACGTTTGTAAAGTATTATCTGCTAGCTGTAAGTATACACTCTACGTTTTATTATACAGTATCAATATATTAAGAAATATCTAACTGATTTTCATTTTTGTACCTTTTCTTAACTTCAACAGTCATAATTCAAGCTCAATCTTGAAATGTTTTGTCCTTAAACATTTGGATTTTGAACTTTCTTCACAACGGGTCATTTAAGGCTCATTAAATTATATTCCTTTAAGAAAGGTTTTGGGTATTTAAATATTTTTGACGACTTGTTCAGAGCATTTTCAGTTAGTTGCTGAAGTTGTTACCTTACCACCATAAAACTATATAGACTGCCAGAAAAATTTCATACGTAACTATTATTTGAATTTCATCCACATTAAATACTTTCGAAAAACTTGGGTGTTACAATACCGACCAATTATGCACCTCTCAACATAACTACCATTCAAAAAGGGGTGTAAAATAAAAGCCATATCCGATAGAAATATTTATAGTATCTCATACAAGGCACAGCACGACGAGCACGCCACACAGCGCGTGCAGAGCGCGCGCGCCGGCCGCGCTGCGCGTCAGGCTCAGCAGCAGGATGTCGTGCGCCACGTGCTCGTCGTCGTCTCTGCAATGTTACGTCATACTGCTGTACACACTAGGGTAGGGGGACTGCCTATAGCAAATGACTTGTCCTGTAGATATTGAGGTGGGTGTAAGGTATAAACGGTTCCTGTGGGCCTAAGCTAACTGATGATCGGATCTCAAAAAAAAAATACGTGTGAGGGTGTGTTCACATCTGACAAACGAGCATTACACTAGCAGCTCGCGAGCCGTTCGCGAGCCGCCCGCGAGCATGCCGTGAGCGCACTCGTGTCAATAACTCCGTCGTGTAGTAATCGTTAGTCAGATGTGGACACTCCTTTACTATAGTAAATAAAATTAATATATAGTAAATGTGTAATAGGCAACTCTTTTCAAAAGAAAAAAGGTTACCCTCACATAAATTAATTTTGCAATTTTTTGCGACCATCTTATCTTGTCAGATAAATCGGTTAAGGAGGTGAATAAATTTTCGTCGATAATTCAAAAAACACTTATTAACAGTTAAAAGCTAAAAAGGATCCCATTACCCATTTATTACTGATAAAGATTGGTACGATGTTGTACTTACCCGATTATATGGTACTTTTCACCCATATCTTACACGAATCGTTGATGATAGAAAAACTATGTAGGAACTATGTACGAGTCAAAAACCAATCTTCTTTCAATTTGGTTTCTCATCTTAGTATCTCTATGTACCAATAGACATTTGTTTGCGTACCTATAAGATGTAGTGTCTGTTGTACTTATTTGTCCTTTTTTATATTTTATATATTGCCTATTTGTATTGTAATATATTCAGTGCATAAATTGTCTGTTTATAAGATATCTAGTATGTACTTATGTTCTCGCCTTCAAATAGCATTATTTAAAATTAAATTTTGGAAAGTATGGTTGTGGGTATAATGTATGTTGTATTGTAAGCAAACACAAAAACACAAAGCAATAACAACACACAAGACATGCGCATTTTTCATTAGACATTTAACTCATGCAAGCTTATAATTTTAATTAAAACACTCATAGATAATCGTAGGTATATAAAATAAAAATAAATATTATTATGAGCCCATGTTGTCCCACTGCTGGGCAAAGGCCTCCCCCCTCCCTTCCAATCTTCTCTATTCAGGGCAAATAAATATTAAAAACAAACAATAAATAAAACAAAAGCAAATAAAATTACACATTTATTTAAAATTCTATTTTTACGAATTAAGTAACGACTGGTCATAATCATTATCAACTTGTACTGGACGGAGTAATATTAACAATAAATAATCATAAAACATTATGCCAACAGTTTTCAAACATTCTCATATATTTAGAACAGAATTAAAATCACATATTTGTACGTTACAAACAAGATAAATAAATACAAATGATAACAAAAAAAATGGTATTTAGATTTTCCTATCAAGATTCATCTATAACTTTTAATATTAGAGACATAAATATCTAAATAAATAAAAAAAACAAGCGGACAAACATTTGGTGTTTGCGTATAATTTGTCACATAATTTGGACACTGGTAACATGATTATTCGGCCAAGAATTTATTTACATACTCCTTTATTCACTTCGCTTTTACTTTGAAAAATATTTGATTTAAAACATCTTTAACTAAACTCCTAAGTCGTGTATAACTTCGATCAGACAATCATTATATGTAGCTACCACGACAAGCTAATTTATATAGTTTTTTCAAAACCTCCTTTGATTTAACAGGTGAAGCGTACCTCCCTTGAGGCTAGCTGCGCATTTTAACAATAGCTGACATAATAGCTGCTAAATAGCTAGTGCTATTTGTCTCACCTGCGCTTTGTAGTGTACATCTCTAGTTCAGAATATCGTGCTCAATACGAACATCTACTTCTTCCTTATTTATAAAAATATATTTCACTTGTCTAATAAATTATGTGTTCTTTTCATTATTCTTACAAACGGTATACAGTACTAGAGCCATTCTCGCTTCAGGTCTATCTGTCAATTTCCACCAATCACAGGCCAGTAGCTTGTCTCTCATTGGTGGACAATGACAGATACAGCTTAAGCGCCACTAGCGACCTCTAGCGGATTTTGATTCCCGGTATCCCCTACTGACATTACTCGAATATTTTTATAAATAAAGAAGTAGAAACTTCAACAACTCCTATCCAATCCAATTTCTCAGCTAATACTATCGCTTTGTTACTCGTTCTGTCTCTTTCTACCACAGTAATGCTTCATTTGCCAACATAATACGCGTAGGGTTTGAGTCGCGCGCCCGAGATGTTGTGTATCGCGAATATGGAATGCATCAACTTTGGCGGTTCCTTCCGCGGCACGGCGCCCGCCGGGTGGCGACGCTGACTAAAATAACACACTTTGTAAGTGTTGAAACTGACAAAACTAACTACATTTGTTCTAAACTAACTGTGATCTTGTTCTAGACTAACTGTGGTTTTGTTCTAAAGGTTAAGTACTTAAATTGATGCTAGAAATGAAACACTGAGTAAAACATCGAGCTGCAAGCGTGACTTTTAAAAAACATGATTTTTGTAATGAGCAAGCAGATTATTCAATACACGTAAAGCGATATATATACCTACTTAGATAATTAGTGTCAGAATACATCTAAAGGGCGATTAACATTGAACGAGAGAATGCTAATTCTATACCTCACCGCAAAAAAAACCTTGTAAAATATCAAATTTATTTGATGAGGTGGATAAAGATCAAGCATTTGGTCGTTCGATGCAAATCGGCCGAACATCAATTCATGTCATAGAGTGTGTACAAATGATCCCGCCAGGGGGTCATTATAGACTGTATCATCTTTTTATCAAAGTTTTTAAATTGGTTTTTACCTCATAATACTTAAGCAAATAATCCAAAAAACTAAATTATTAACTCGTCCCTACAAATCAAGCTTATTTTATAGTGCGTTATTGTAATTTTTGTGTGGAAGACGTTTATTTAGAGTAGGTACTTAAAGTAGGCATTTCATTGCCAGTATCAATTTCTAGGTACTACAGTATCTACTTTACATGAAAATAATACTTGGCTAATAACTGTTTATTTGAGAACTAGTTAAAACGCTTTTCAAATTAGAACTAGCATAACGGTTGTTGAAAAGCGCTTTTGACTCAGAATATAGCGTGGTTTGGAAGCGTTGAATGTAAGTACAGGTTCAATTCAATACATTTCTACTTACAACTATGTCTAAACTAGTTTCTATAATACAAAGCGAACAGCTTTTTGGCTCCAATTGAGGATCACACTGTGCATTCTTATTTTCTTGGTTATTTGTTAGAGGAATATTTCCAAGGCGAAAAATTATGTCATTAAATTTTTTGATAAAAGTGAGCAAAATAGCCTATATATTTTTTTTAACGACAACCCCGCTTTTTTCTTTATTCAAACCGCTCACGATCCTGTGCTTTACTTTAACAAGTGAGAACAAGCATTTATGATTTTGTTCTTGAAATGCAGACCAATTCAAAAATGACAATATCCAAAACCTCAAGTCAAGTGCCCTGATTGGTTGTTAATCACCTCGCTTGTTAAGGCGTTTGACAGATGAGTAACTAATTTCCAAAGTGAACATTGGCTGATCAACTTAATCTTTTGTCCACTGAACTGATCAGACCTGATTTGTTGACCAAAACACCAACCAATCACGGCGCAACTTGAGGTTTGACGGATGACTAACTAAATTTTCTATTGATCAATGCTTCAGGAACCTCGCCTTACTTTCTATGCACATAAGGTATATATTCCTCTAACAGAACCAAGTCTCTTACGTGGAGAACTCCCGCAGCTTGTCGACGACGGCGCGCCGGTTCTTGGCGATCCAGTCGATGTTGACGCGCGCCTTCTCGATGGCTTGCTCCACACTCAGCTTCGAGTCCGCCAGGTACTTGGCGTTCTGTTCCCGCCATGATAGGAACTGCGGAAAAAGTGAAAATAAAAATCAAAATCCATTTATTACAGAAGGCAACCAAGAAGCAATTTGGAAGAATGAGGATGGAAAGCTGAATAAATGCAAGTAACTTTTAAAACATAATTGAAAAAATACAAGTTTTAGTATTATTTATTTTGGAGGTAATTTGTTGCACAAGATTGCCGAACGAAAGTTTGATATATCTCTAATCCAGTAAACTTCGAACAAAAATACTTAGTTAAACCTATGTAGAAACACACGCCGACTTAATTCACAAGACCAGACAAATTTTCACGAGACATACTTTTTCCAAAAGTTTATGGGTGAGTACTAGTAGGGTAGGAAATTAACTCATATTCTATATGTACTTACGTTATCAAGCTCCGTCTGTGTAGTGAACTGTTCCAGCAGAGTCTTCATGATGTGACCGACACGACGACCCTGGCCCTTGAATCTGGAGAGCAACAATCACTTGGGTTTAGGACATAATTACATAATCATTTTAGTATTTTGATGGCTTTTGAAGGTGTTACGGAACGTCAAAAACATTTAACATAATGACTGCCTGTCAATTACATGAATGTTTAATATTTTTGTTGCTACTACAAAGGAGAAGTTTTCAGAGTAGTAAAATACACGTAGCTACGCATTAAGTTAAAGATAATCTCTCGTATAACTCTTTCAAAGGACTTTGAAATAAATTAGCATACGACTATAGGCATACATGTCAAGAGAACGTTAGGGTAGGTCCTGATCTAGCTTACGTGGACCAAATGTGCAGCTCGCGGAAACCCAAAGACAATCAACCAGATAAGAAGGTTTAACAACAACAGTAGTATGTAATACTTACGCATTATAGATGTCTTCGATCCTATCGTAGACGAAGTCCTTGGCGACGTAGTAGCCGACGGGCGAGCGGATGATGTTGGCGATGACCGCGCCCGCGTCCTGCCGCCGCACCTCCGAGCCCTCCGTGATGGTCCATTCTAGGTATCTGAGGACATTAACAGATGAGTTAATGATAAAAAATCCAGCCTGATCTTCTCTGAAAGGACGGAAGGATATATCCTTCCATCTTCTCGTTGCTAACCGCCACTGCAGCACGCTGCCGCGGCAGACCCCTACGCAGTACACGGTGCGCCGGAGGTCTAGGGGGATGCTAGAGGAACAGTCTATACTCACTGCGCCAGTATCCAGATCTCCTTAGTGCAGGTGAGCGCCTGCAGCAGCGCGTCCCTGGCGGCGGCCACGTTGGCGCGCTGCTCCCGCGCGAGTGCGAACCGCCACTGCAGCACGCTGCCGCGGGAGACCCCCACGCAGTACACGGTGCGCCGGAGGTCCAGGGGGATGCTACACGAACAAACAATTCAAATAGCCTTTATTCAACATAGGCTACACAGTAGCACTTTTCGAACGTTAAACACAAAATAAAAAAGACAGCACCCTAAGGGCGATCAATCCGACGGAAAACGTCCCGCGCACTATCGGGCGCGCAACACCAGAACAAACAAACACGCAATGAGACATCCAATCCCTCACACCTGACGCGCTAATGCATCATCAGTTGAGTGTGAAAGGCCGAACGCCTCACCACGCATCCGCCCACCCCGGCGCGCGCCACACAACTGGCAAGTGGCAACACACGACGCGCTTTTCGCCACAGATGAACCGACTCCAATTCGCCCACCCTTTCCTTCCCACCCAAACAAGGAGATCACATGATCTTCTTCTCGAGTCAAAGATACAACTTCCTAATTCTATCTGACCAAAAAGATGTCATCTAGATGGCTCGGATTAGATACTAAGTTATAACGGACTGGTATCGTATGATTGGAGTTCAACTTTTAGACGGCATATTATTATCAAAATCGAAACAAAACCAGGAACATAACCTATATTTTGAGTTAAACGTCCAATGATAGAACTGCTAAAACCAAACATGTAAGTTATTTAGTAGTAGTATGTAGTATGACGGAAAATTATATTTATTCAATATTGATCAATCATTTTTAAAATTACAGTTATGTCACATTATCTTGATTCTCATTTTGGCAGTCTCTGCAAAAGCACATATTATGTTTTTTTTATCTCTAACCAGAGTACTTGAAAAACCAGAAATCCCTTCAAGTCTACTCACGGGTTGTTCTCATCGGGGTTCTCGGAGTCCATCCACTGCTGGAACAGTTGCATGGCGTTCTCCTCGCAGCCGGGCACCTTCATGCGACACGCCCACGCACTCGTCGTCACCTACGCAATACAACTTATTAGGACACGCCCAAAAACTAAAGACTTATCGGGAGGAAACTGTTAAGTAGCTAATGCACTTGTGCACACACCAGATCCGAAACAATGAAGAAAATTGGTCTTTCTAGACTGTGACATGGTATGGCAAAATTTAGAAAGATGGGTATCCGAGAATTGAACAAGGGACCTCAAACCACGGGGGTCTAATTTATCAGGGAGTAGGTATGCACGTTTTTATTTTCAGGTATTTTCTTTGTCTTTGCGAGACAGAGGCACCGCAAGACTGGTAAATCAAATGTCAATCAGCTAAGGGTGCGTCTAGATCTGGCGAACGCCTACCGAAATTTCAATTGTACTGAACATCTTACAAACTTTATTCACAACATATCTGAAAAGATATGCGGCATGTACCAACCTGCATCTTCACGCTGTTCAGATCCTTTCCATTGAGTATCCTCCTGGTGGCGAGGCCTCCGGACCTCTCATACGTCTCTCCGATGAGTTTTCGCACGAACTTCTGGAAGGCGCCGTAATCGGGCGTGCGCTTCAGAACGTTCTCGATCTTGGCGAGGGCTTTCAGACCCGTGGAGAGGGGCAGGTAGTCCTTTTCGCGCTGGAGGTAGCTTGCTAGGCTGTAGAAGAAAATAGGATAAAATCAAGAATAACTAATGACACCGACACAGTTAAAGAGAGATTAAGATTTGGTCATTTCCAAAATTCTGCAAGTTAAAATATAATACGACTGTAAGTACATATTGAAAAATTTTCATGTAGACTAAGTTTGATTATTCATAGTTGCTAGCAGTTTTGTATGTAAACTAACTTGAGCGCGGTAGAGTAGTCGAGGTTGTTGGTCCAGGCGAGCGCGAAGGCGTCGGACAGCAGCTGCACGCGGCCCATGACGGGCACCTGCGTGTGGTCGCCGTTGCGGAGCGCGTTCGTCAGCAGCTGCCAGTTGCGAGGGTCGTAGTTCACGCGGTACGGTGCTGTGGGGGGAAAGGGTTGGTATCAAGACACGGTCAAAAATCTCGGGTAGAATGTCAGTCGAAGCTTCTACATAAACGACTACCAAAAGATTGGCAGTTACTTCGTATATTGCTCTATTTCACTCGAGTATAAAAATTAAAACGATTTCAGTTCTCTTTTAAAGATGATATCTAATAGTTTGCTATACCTTTGGTGCCTCAGAGTTTTCCCTCAGTCCTTGGATCAAGCTTGCCTCAGAAGAGCAAACTGAGAACTAAATATCAAAACTAATAAAAACTTCTATCCTGACTGTCCTTGCCGTTTGAATAACTAAGGTACGAATTCGAGGTATTTGGTAAACGTTAATATCTTAGTTCGTTTTTCATTTGCTCTGAAAGGTCCACGAAAAGTCAGTGTCAGTGAAGCAGTCAAATCCTAAGCCCAATCAAGGTAACTACGGTAGTGGTCTTAAAAGAAAGCTCAATTCGAGCAAAAGAATATGAAGAAACAGTATTCATACTAACCAATCATATCGTAGTTGAACAGCACCCACTGGTCAGGCCCGGACCCGTGCTGGAAGCTGTGCTGCTGGCCCACGCCCTCATCAGCGGCCAGCCACTGCAGCGGGGCCGCGGCCTCGGTCTCCGCCTCGCACAGCACGCTGAGCGGCACCCACCACGAGGGGCGGGAGCTCGACTTCTTCTCGGCTAGGGATAGGTAGCGACGCTGGAAATGTCAGATAGTTTTAGACATCGATATTATAGGTTTGTGCAAAGTTGATCTAAGATATACGGGATGAGGTGCCAGGTGATCAGGGTGCCAAATGAGAAACAGCGTCAACCGCAGGAATTTATTGAGCTGATCTGGCAACATTCTGGTCACACGCTTACGTGCGATGTCTGAACACGATGGGAACATGAAGGAAGCTATTTTCAGAACATAATTGGAAAAGTGAGGATGGGGTAGCCGGTCTGCGTGGTCCAAGTGTCACGGTCACGTTCCTGGTGAGGGTGCCGTACTCCTGGCTCGTCGAGTCTCCAGCAACTCACCTGTGTGATGGTGAGCGACTTCTCCCCGTAGTCCCTGAGCACGGTAAGGATGGGGTAGCCGGTCTGCGTGGTCCAGGTGTCCATGATCTGCTTCACGGTCACGTTCCTGGTGAGGGTGCCGTACTCCTGGCTGACGGCAGTCAGCTCGCGCCAGAGGTCGTCTTGTTCCGCGTTGTGGTAGGAATACTTGCGGAGGTACCTAGGCAAAAGGATGTCATTAAACATGAACAAAAAAATTGCACGTTGAAAATCTTTATTTTGCAAAACTACACAATTATCTCAATGCCATAACTACAGAAGATTTACGTGATTAGTACTCACTTGTTAATAGCCTTCCTGAAGACCTCGTCTCCGAGGAACATAGTCATCATGCGGATGAGGGTGGAGCCCTTGCGGTACGAGATCTCATCGAAGATCTCCGAGATGCGCTTCGGGTCGTCGATGGGGACTGATACCTGGAAACGCGTATATTCTTAGAAACAGTCAAAGAAAGAGGTTGAGTACTGAATTATATGAAAAAGTAAACGGAAATTTATGAATTAGAGAATTAGAGAAACAAACCATCATAATAAAAATTAACATATTTGATCTACGGACTACAAGCTTTTGTCTCGCTGTTTAAACATCTTTAAGAACTGCATAAATTTTTTGGTAAATGGACTTAGAGGAGGCTTTTGCCAAGCCAGAAGAAGAAGATTTTCTAGCCCTTATCGTCCAGAAAAACTGATTTTAACCATGTCTTTCGATAGGCCAAAAATGAGCAGAATTAACTTATAATTTTTAAATTACTTTCACTATCCAGTAACATCATACACAGGCCTAGAAAGAAAGCTAACCATGTCATAAAACCTCTACTCACCGGATGCGAAGACTCCAAAGCATCTAGATTGAGTACGGACAGCATGTTATCAGCCGCGTAACTCCTATCAGCGTTCCAGGTGGGCTCCACGTGGTTGACCGCTACGGAGGCTGCGAAGGTCGCGAACCCCTCGTTCAGCCAGAGGTCCGACCACCACTTCATGGTCACCAAGTTGCCGAACCACTGGTGGGCGAGCTCGTGGGCTATCACCTTAGGAAAATAGAAGTATTTAGGATTAGCGAATGATTTTCATAGCGAACATTATGAAAAATTCGCAGCTTTCAAATTATACAGTTTTTTCTTCAGGCTTCCGGCCGCTTGGTTGTTGATTACAGACGCAAAAAGTAATTTTTGTCCTCTTTTGAAGTTCAACCTAACTCCATAGCATTTTTTGGTAAAATCAGTTGGGTGATAAATCTGTAAAGGCGTTAGAGACAGGCACAATAATAATAGCATTTTACCACGACCTGGTCTCCGAATCCTCCTTTCTTTCCCTTCGAATGGATTTCAAAATAAACCTATCGCTTAATACCCAAAATGACTTTCGAAATTATCCCTAAAAACAGACTTAAGAGCACCAAAAAGTCACACCATTTCAAAAGTATATTTAAGTTTACCTCAGCGACTCTCTCCTTATTCAAGAAGGACGACTGCTTCTCATCGTAGAGCAGTTCGGTCTCGCGGTAGGTGATGAGGCCCCAGTTCTCCATGGCGCCGGCCGCGAAGTCCGGGATGGCTATCATGTCCTGCTTCGGCAGCGGGTACGACACGTTGAACCATTGCTCGAAGTACGTTAATGCTTTGGGGCCGGTCACTGACGCGTAGGCTGTCTGTTAGGCAAAACAAAAAAGGATTTTCATTACCTAATGAATTATCATCCATATATGTACACTTAAGTGTGCAGTTAGCTAATTTTGCCAGACAATTTCTGAAGGGAATAATTTGGGACTCCAAATGCACGCTGTTTTTTTATTGGGATAGATTTAAATGAAAGTGAAAAGTCAAATTAGTGTTAATTTTGTATAGGAAATAACATGGCCCGAACTGATCCAGAAAAATGTCAAAAACTTTTAAAGAGACAATGACGATGTAAGAAGTTTACCTATTGTCTTAAAAACTACTGGAATCGAAATCGGAATATTCATTTGCTACATTATATTAAGATAACCAGAGACAGAGAAGTGAAAAAGGGGAATCTTTGGCCTGCAGTCTTACACTACCGGCTCTTAAAAAACAATGATAATTATGTTACAACAACATCATCTTAAGTAAACAGTCTCCTCACCTGATCCATAGCATCGTTCCTGGCCCAGATCCTGAACTTGGTGTCGGACAGGTCGTCGGGGCTGGTGACGTGCGAGAACTTGGACACCACGAACGCCATCAGGTACGTCGACATCGGCACCGACTTCTCGTACGTGTCCCACACAAAGTCCGATATCGGTTTCCTATTCGCACAAAAATAACTCTTTAGATAACCTATAAACTGAGAAGACATAAAACAATTTACTTCTCATAAACGAATAAAAAACATATAGGTACGCGTAGTTTTGAAACTTCTCTTTTTTTCCGTAGGTTCAAAAAGAACTGACGTCAATGAAATTTAAGTTAGACCACCTCTGAGGTATCCCTACGGATGACCTCAAATTTCGGGAATCGCTCGATTTGCCGTAGATATCGCCTTCTTTTGAAGTCAGTAAAAAAGGTTTCGGGAAAAAAATGTCTCTATAAACACTTACTTGAAAGTTGATTCGATTTGAGTCCACGGCCAGTAGTCTTCAAGGGCACTGAAACAAAAAGTGAATGTGAGTACAAACGCTTCGACGCACGATCAGTTCAAAGATTTTTTCATGTCCTGAAATTGATATAGTATCAATAAAATTTTAAATTCCCATAGAAAGGGATGAATTTTGCGTGTTTATTTACATGGGGTGTCATTTCAGCTTCCCAATGAGGATCCCAACTGAATTATTTGTTAAGATAGTTCATAGGGAAATTGATTGATTCTTTTAGCTCCAAAATTCATGACACATTTAAAGATTAACCTTAAGAACTTCTGTTTGATATTTAAAATTTCTAATCCATACTTTAAACATATTGATTTATGTCTTATTAAAAATTAACTAAGATATATAGTATTCCGTTGAAGTCTTCTTACTTGTCCCTTGATGTATTCTCCAGCGGCATGTTGGATATAGCGTTGTAGTCCTTGTGGTGTCCTATGGTGATGGTGAAGGTGGCCTTGTACATGGGCTCGTCGAAGCAAGGGAACCCTTTGCGGGCGGATATCGCCTCGAACTGGGTGGCGATCAGGTATCTGAGGACGTTTAAGTAAATTAGACTTAATTTTTACAGTGTTAGAGTCTTTTTTAGTTAGGTTGTTATTAGATATCTGCAAAGGTTACTCTTAAATAATGCTCTATAGTTAAAGAGATAATGTACTTTTTCTTTGGCTTGTTTAAAGGTATCTGCGGAGGATAAACTTTAAACTAAGACTTTACAGGAGAAGAATTAAAGTTCTTTTTCGTATGATAGGTACATATTGTCCGGTGAAAAGGCAAAAAATTATGTGGAACTATCAAAAGCACTTAAAATTGTGAAGTAAATTACGTAGTTCATTTTGACCACCAATTTTGGGTGGTACAGGCTCATTAACCTTCAGAAAGGACAATGCTTGCATTTAAGGACAATCGTACAATTCAAGAACAATAGTATAACAAAATAAATAAACAAAACATGGTAAAACACATTTGTCTTAAGAAAAGACGTATTGTTTTACAAAAAAAAAAAAACCGATATTATTCTTTTAAAGTTTTCAAAATATAAAATCAAAAGCGATTTTCGCAAGGTCGTATACTTGAGTGTTGTGTGTGACACATCCTTTAACCTCCAAACAATATTTATCCTTATACGATTTGGCGAACGGCCAACACTAAACAATTGTCTATTTAAACCGGTGAAGCATCATGGGGAAACATATACAAAACAATCGCTAGATAATCTTCCGTTTATCAAAAATAGTCTATTATGAACATACACAATTCTCTACTGGGAAATAAACCGGCGGTAAATAAAAATATAGGATAGGTATTTTTCCTTCTGAAAGATTTCAGAAATTCTGAGATCTAAATTTTAAACGATTTCCATTACAATTTAACCAATCTACCCTGGCATCCACTTCAAGAATTTCGCGAGACACTTCAATCTTACTTAATTCCAAATTTTATTTATTTTTTAACAAAAAACACTTACTCTTTGGTCTTCGTCTCCTTATTAACATAGGTACTAATATAAGCTCCATCCAGCCCTTGCTTCAGGTTACCATAGAAGGGTATCGTCAGGGTGTAGTTCCTGTCCTGCTGCAGCTCAGCGTCCAGGCTGATGGTCAGCAGGTTGTAGGTGTCGTTCAGTCTGACGCCGGAGACCTTCGGGGCCTGAGGACCAGAGATGGTGACTCCGTTCTCCGACACCGTGTAGTCTTTCGCGTGGAGTACGATCTTTGAAGTTGCATTTTTTACGTGGAGCTGTAAAAAAATAAAGCGTTGTATATTAATACATAGATATTTGAGGTAATATATAAAATACAGGTCATTTCTCGCTGCCCGCCCGTGAAATTTGATAATCGGTTCAGAGGGTCGAAAGTGAAAAGGGCCATTAAGGACAGATGTGTCTATAATATGGATATATTACTAATAATTATATTTTACATACATACAAAATTATTTTACTGTGATGTTTGATTGTTTTTGAATTTTGAGTCCACTATTTAAATATTGAAAGACCTACATCATGCATCATTAACATTTGTCCTCAAAATGTACCTTGACCGCAAGATTTCATTGAGCTAACTAAAAACTTTACAATATCTATGAACTTTTTATTATTCATCTGTCACAAAGCGCTGTTTACTTTTTCATAAACAGAACCTAAATAGCAATAGTAACGTATTCTGCCTTTGTTATAATTATTCGAAAGTCTGTTACGACACGGTTACATTCGTCAAGGTTGGGTGTTAAGGAATGCCTAATAAATTATGACGACTTGACGAGCGTTTGCTGGGTTGCAAAGCATTACCTAGATTTATTTAAGGTGGGGTCAAATCATATATTGATTAAGTAACAAATTGACTATTGGCCCATGTCAATTTGTTACCCATAACGCATGTCACAAGGGTCATCGATAAAACTTTAATTTTTGGATACATTTTGGGTTCCTTTTTATTTTTCATTTCTAAGATACCCTTTTCTATTTGAAAACTCGTCATAACTTTGTGGTGAACGTCTTTGCGCCATATAAAAGCAAGAGCAACAGTTCTCCAAGATGGTAAATGTTGAAGTATTCGGTAACTCCCCTTTGCCCAATAGATAATTCAGACAGGAACATAAATATATGGACGAACTGTACCCTTGAACTTTTCACTATCACTGCCCAATGAAGTAACAAACAACATAAATAAAAATGTACCAACATAACATACGACAGAAGTTTCACTCTGTACAAATTCCCGTCTACAGTGAGAAACTTGTAAAAATTATACGTATTTCATTGGGAAGTAATAGCAAAAAAATATAATAATAAAAAAAATATGGGAATGTTTGGTGCGTAAACATCACAGCTTGGCAAACCTTTAAAGATAGAATCGAAGCGAAATCGAAAAACACGTAATAAGGTATCATCACATAGGGAAGGCTCTTAGGGTCAATTTCACCGGTTATAGTAAATACTAAGTATTGCCGTGATTTACATCAAATCTCGATAGTGACTTAAGTTATCCGAAGATACCTTATTCATCGACATAACCATCTAAATTAGAAAACAAATAAGGGTCCATAGAAATACATATATTATGTTCGCAGTTTTCGAAGTGATATATTTTCATTTAATTTTCAATTTATTTTGAAGCCCTGAACTCAAGTGACGCATAAACTTAGATTAGCTTTAACTGGTCCTCTTAATATACACCCGCAACATCAATGGGTCTTCGTTACATTTCATTGTAAGAGTTCTTAGTTTCTTATTACATATTATACAGGTACACTTTATAAATGTTTGACGATTGTGTGCCTTCTGTAGATACCCTGTATTGTGGTCCTCATGTACATTTCATTGGGACATCCCCAGTGACAGTTCAGTAGTTATTCATGGCGTGACGTCACGCCAACGAAAGCAGAATGTCAGCGACTTACTATGTAGCCATACATTATAGATTATATCGACTTCTGTACAAAGGTCGCGAGATTGATAAGAGAACAATGAAAACTATTTCTAATACTGATATCTACTGTATAAACGCAACAACTTTGTATTATTTTTGTCATATGCTGTGAAAATCACCGAGAATAGTAAAATTATAGCATATAAAACCGTTAAAGTTAGTAAATAGTGGATTTGTAGATTATACCAACCTATGATTTTAGAAACAATGTAAAGATTTTAAGGATACAAATGAATGAAATGAGTCCTTTTTAAATAATTATAATAGTAGTAAAATATCACAAGAATTCAAAGTCAGGTCAAGTAAGCTTAATAAAAGGACTCTTCTTACAAAATAAACAGTTCCAAAATTAATGTATTCTCTTAGTGTAGGCAATAAAACGTTTTTCGGGGCTCTGCCTACGCTGACGACATATTGAACAATTAGAAGGTGTAAGTGAAACAGACATGGAACAAAAGACGGTCTGCTAAGGACAACCTTCGGCAAGGTTTGCGATTCGTGTCGTGTGCCGTTTGTGAAGAGAATAGCAATCAGGTAGAGCTGTGGCAGGTGTTAGAGGAAACTAGACGTTTGATAAAGGTACTAAAGGTCATTTAATTGAAAAAGTGTAGTTGGAAAATTGATAGAAGGTACAATTTATCTTGATGAACGACTGGACAGGAAACTCCAAAATAAATGTTTTCAGTTGAATTGAATAATAAAGAGCGTTGGTACATTAATAGTTTTTTTATTAAATGCCTATATGTATAGTCCCACAGCTGGGCAAAAGCCCCTCAGTCTTTCTCTATTTCTTATCAAAATTCGTATATGTGAAGAATTTGGCTATAAAAGTTTGGGTTTTGTATTTAGTTTCATACTTTGTGCTGCGCGTGAAAGGCCCATTACAGACAGCTGGTTCTAATATAATATATGCCATACGAGCCTCACCAGTCAATACATAATAGTAACGATAAATAAGCGTAACGGCCACATTATCACTACCTAGGTGAAGGCAAACAAACACAACATTAAATGCTAAACAAGAATATACAAGCATGAGATACATTTGTAAGTTTCTTGATGACCTACACATAATAATTACCTATGTAAATAAATGCGGACAACATCACATACATTGCTCTGAACCTAAAGTAAGTAGCTAAAGCACTTGTGTTATGGAATTCAGAAACAACGAAGGTACCACAAACACCCAAACCCGAGAAAATTTGGTTTCTACATTGACCCATCCGGGGATCGAACCCGGGACCTCAGAACTAGCGACATCTTGAAACCGGTGCGTACGCCACTCGACCGCGGAAGTAACATAACATATCATCACGCCTGTATCCCCGAAGGGTTAGGCAGAGGTGTACCAATGTACACCCACAGTTCGCCGATATGTTTTTAGGTCCCATGTAATAGGGGGCGAGCCTATTGCCACTAACCGGGCACAAATCCAAACTCCGACCAGCTACTGAGAATTTCATAGAAAAACCCAATAACACCCTGGTCGACCTGGGAATCGAACCCAAGACCTCTAGCGTAGCAGTCGCGCTTAGCGCCACTAGGCCAACGAGGCAGTCATCAAATTATATGATCGAGCGTCTATGTGAGATATTACTTGTCCAATTTACAACCGATTAAATTGTATCTGAGTATAAGTTCAAACTAAAAAAAATATAGTGGAAGCTTGGTGAAGCACCTTAATGTAACATGGAGTGCAATAAATATTGAGTATTGAGCGTAAGAAAATTGCCTCTTTGTTATACACCGGTCAGGTATTCATCTTTTTATCTGTCATACGTCATATAAAAACTTAATCGAAACTTAACGTTCTGTAAACTGTATCAATCTAAAACACGTTAGTAACGGAACCGCACGCGACGTAACGGCGACTTCAAATAAAGTGACGTTTAATTCGGTGTTATCGCTTACGTAGATAAATGATTAATTCACTAAATACCACGGATAATTGTGACGGACCGGAACGTGAAAACGTCAAATTAATTGATGTTACAGTTTCAATCGATTTAACTCTCACGCCATTTTGATTTTAATGATGATTTATTTTATATTGATCAATAGGATAATTGTTTAGAGAGCTATTCAATTTTATTGATATTTTCACAGTGCACTATAGTGAATGATATAATTAATAGTCTATTTCCGGTCGTGATCAATGCCTTCCCTTCAGCCTATAGTACTGAAGAAACAATTGAAGTCGTGCAGTCATCTTTTTCGTAAACAGATTTCCTTGATTGGTATTTAATTAGGAGCTTAAAGGACTTTAAGCATTTACACCTAGGACACTTTTCGAGGCATTTCATTTGATGTGCCCAGTTACTGGGCACGTAGAAGCCACATTTAAAGCGTCATTGATGAGGTTGAAATTAGCAACTGCATTTTGGAGGATTGCAGACACTTTAGAAACTCCAACAAATGTGGCATTGTATGGTCGGGAAGGCGAAAAATTGGCAGAGACTAGAGACTATCTGGGATGGAGACAGATATCCTCAATTTTCTGCGGACAATGGGCAATAGAGATCTCCAAGTCGAAAGAATCCTTATAAGCATGTGTATTTACTGTTATTAACGCCACAACGTTTTTGTATTCTAGCGATAAATATAAACAGTGGGTTCCGGTCGGTAATGTTTTCTTTATGTGTTTCCTCGGGTTGTTTTCCTTCGCGCGAAGGTTTTTAGTTGACAGTCGACCTATGCCGACATGTTTGGACAACAGGTACCTGTTTAGAATCATATGTAGTTCGCGTTACAGTTATAATAAGCATTTTTTATGCTTTTTATTACTGTAACATGATATAGAATATAATTTATAAAGTTATTATAGAGAAATAAGGTCTTACTTTTATTCTGGACACTATTGAACTACATTTTTTTTTCTTGATTTTCATTTTCTATTTTCTTTGTCTTACTGTAACTTCTAAAAACCGTTTTGAAACAGTAAAGGGAGGGCTGGCCTTTGCCCAGCAGTGGTACTCATATAGGCTAAAAACACTTTTGCTAACTAAACCAATAAGTAAAATAGGTAAGCATCTAGGATGCCTCTTCGCGTGTTCAATAAATGAAATACGTTTTTGTGTAATGGAAATAAAGGATTGTCCCAAAACCAGTTTGATTGTAGACAATAGAATTGTCGCTTATTATTCAAGAGCCTGTTTGCCAAAGACAAGATGTGTCTATGACCCCGTATGTTAAGGATTGTTATAACTCCTACAACATACTTGATTTTAACAATTACAGTCGACAGCAAAGGATTCATGAATAAATTTGGTATGTTTTTAAAATATTAAAAGATACCTACATTGCTGAGGTATAAAATAGTAGAACCTTAGTTCTAATACAAAGATAATAGGGGTCTTTTTATTCAAGTAGACCGGAAAATCAAACCTAAGACTACACTTGGCAGTTGCGCTAATTGCTCATAAGAATAAGTAAATAAGAAAAACATATTTTGATTTTTGACCTCTGTGGTTTGTTTTTATTTACTAATTTATCGAAACAATAAACCTAGATTTCCAAACTAGTTTAAAATCAAGTTAAATATTTAAATGAAGTAAACCGTTACAGAATGCTAATTTACCTACCTACCGCGTAAATTATAAAATGCAATGATTTATTTTAAATGTAAACATCAATAGATTTATATTCAAATCAGGTTTTCGAACCGTTATTGACCATAGATACATGACCTGACTATTTTTATGTTAATAAACGAATACCGTTTATAACGGAACACTCTACTATTGTCTATGATTTCTTCGGTAGAGGATTGTTTATGGTATTAAGTGGGCATGATGTCGTTTAATGTTATCTCATCGACATTTAAATGGTCATATTTAACGACTTGGATGGAACGGAAATATTTTACGAAAGAAGCCATCTCGATCTAAAAACTTTAGGACCGAAAAAATCGCATCACAATTGGTGTATTTGTTTGAGAGTTATCGTGCCATAGGTACACATACACAGCCATACTTATGTTCAATTTCTAGTTCAGTTATTAATTTATAATCTATGTACACTAATAATTATTTATGGAATACAATGTGCCAAAAATAGAGTACAAAGGTTTCAATGCAATCGTTTGTTTCATGACATTGTTGCAAATAACACCCCTTTTTTTCCTATTGCATTTAAAAATAGCAGCATATTTTTATTTATTTATTTAAGAATAATCTGCAAACTGTTGAATATAAGCAAACCAGTGTACTTGAAGATGATATGTGAAAGCAAGGCGTGCTGAGAAGACGAGTTGAGATGAATGAAAGCTGAATACTAGAGAACCTGAATAATTGTGAGCAGGCCGGGAGATGATGACTGATCGTCAAACATGCTTAGTTATCCCACGGATCCAGCAAAGGCGAGGACGGGACCGGGGTGTTCTTAATTGGTGAAAGTTAAGGGTATGATCGAAAAGCGAGCTTCACCTCGCTTTTGCTGGTTCGCCCGTAAGGCTCGGTCACGAATCACCTGAAGACCGCGGTTTTGTTTGTGGCGAGCATGGCTCTTGGCTCGTCTGTCGATAAAGTCGTATGATTTTGACTCCGCAAATTAGTGGTATAAGATGATGATGAACACTTACCAGTATATCAACAACGCCGTAGAAGCTAAAGTTGGTGTTGGGGTCGATGTCGAAGGCGTACTTGAGGGTGTAGTGCTGCGGGGGCGTGGCCTCCGGCAGCAGGTACTCCGCCGGCGCCGCGGGCAGCGCGCACGCCGCCAGCGCCGATAACAATAGCAGCCAACGCATTTTGCCTGCTGAAGAGGAGGAACTGTTAAATATACAGTAGCTAAGAAGAGATAAACTTTGCTAAGATGCTAAATGTACAGCTGTAAGAGTAAAGAAGGTAAAATTTTTGTTTGCTTGTTGTTTGGTAATAGGAAAATTCTGAATACGCTGACATCGATCCAATCAAGTCTGATAGAAAAATGCTTCTGTTGAAAAGTTATAGGTTTTATGTGAATAATGATATATTTACTGGGATGCATAGCTGGCGATCCTAGTTAGATACAATCATGAAAATAGAACCTACGACGAGCTAGCTAAAAAAAGCTACTTTCGTGTTTGATGACAATTAGATTTATTAAAATTCCTCACCAAAAATATGTGTGTACCTATCTAACATTAACTTAATTAAAATCCAAAAATAAACCCTCCCTAAAATAAAAACAAACCCAAAGCACATAAGTTACATTTACCGACTAATAGCGTGTCACAAACACTCAAGTCTTACACGTATATTTACACTGACATACTTCTACCCTAAATCTAAATATAACCGCTTTGGTCAACCATAAAACTGCCCCCATGGGTCCGCCCTTGACCGGAATAACGTATGAATTACCATTGCATGGTAACACACGGTATATAATACAGGTTATGTAGAATAATGTAGATCTATGCATTACAAGGCTAAATATATTAATGTTATGATTTAGGATGACGTTTTGACTGAGTTATAAATAATTGATTTTATTATTTGTGTGTTATGTAAATGTTTGTGTCTGAGTATTTGTTGCGGGTTTTTTTGAGGAATTTATGTTGTAATAACTTTGTAAAGGGTTTGTTATGGATAGTAAAGCAAATAAATATAAGATTTTTATATACCAAAAGGAAGAGGTTACAGTTTAACGACTGTTATTAGTTTGTGTTTACACATCCCAGGAAATGCCAGGAATCAGATATCTCAGAAAAAAAATGATTTTTTTTTAACTATTTCTAAAAGTATGTGCTTTATGTGCATAAAACAACTGAATATTGAATGTTTTATAACAGACGTATAAATTTAGTGGCTGCTGTCTAGCATCCCAATTTTCTCGTTTTTAGTCATTCGGGTCAAGAACAGGCGATATGATTTGACACGCTCATCATTACAAGTTACACC
Source organism: Autographa gamma (assembly GCA_905146925.1). Lineage (NCBI taxonomy): Eukaryota > Metazoa > Arthropoda > Insecta > Lepidoptera > Noctuidae > Autographa > Autographa gamma. The sequence goes on from LR989871.1 coordinate 593,315, forward strand.
ATCTACTCGCAAGGATAATGACCTTAGCTTCTATTGTGTTATTTCAAAAACAAATATTTTTCTTTGAAATAGCGTCCAGAATCCCTAAATTTGAAGATAAATCAAAAACTACACCACCATTTTCGTCGGTATTAATAGTGGCCTTTTGTATGATCATTAAAATTTGGCAGAACCTGAGATGATGCCCTCATTCTCACCCGCAAATTGGAGAAAAAAAAAATGTAGATTATAATTATCTTTCATTTTTTTTTTTCATTTTTTTTTTACTTTTTTGTAATTAGATATCGATACCTAACAACCCCTTAACGGATCGGACAGGGGTTTTGTAACACTCTGTATAGTGGAGTTTTCTTTACTGGCTGCATTTGTACTAAAACTAAAAGTACTAAGCCAGAATTTGTTACCATTGGACATCATGGAGTTATTTAGAGATGTAATTTTGTCAATTTTCCGTGGCCATTACACGGATTTTAGATCCGTGAAATACATACGTTTTGCTAAATATACTAACATACTGACTACTCCATATCTCGATGCACACTATGTGGAACATTTTTATTTTATGTATGAATCATTGACGTACTATATGCATAGACTGCTACTATCGCTAGTTTCCCCTTGTTCCAAGCGTGAGTAGTTTTTACTCTGAACCTAGTACATTCGTTTACTGATTTAAGTTAATTTTCGCGCAACGAGAAACTTATAATAATATACAAAAATATCGATAGTTTTGACATTGTTAGGATAATATTAGTGTTTAAGATAGATTTTTTAAAACGGCAAGCTCTATCTTCATACATAATTCACGACAAAACCATTTCACACTAGTGCTTACGTTCAAACTCTGATATTATTATTATTATTTTTTTATTCTTATACATAGGCTCACTCTAGTGTCTTATGTATACTCTAAGGTATGTATTCAATACATAGGAATCACAGCCACACCTCACACTATTTACCATACAAAATACATTCTACATATACATACAAAAATGGAGCACATGGCATACAAACAAGCGCATTAGAACAGCGTGTTTATTTACCTTGCAAATCAACCGGTCTTATGATTTATTTATATCTAGTATCCTACGAGTCAGAAAATTGATTTGCTTCAAATGTGGCTTAGTTTTATAGCTGGCTATACGACTGAGTTATTGCGTTGCATCTAAATTATGCAATCTATTAGATAGGTAGGTATAGGTACAGTTGCGGATAGAAATCGACTGCATCGATAGAAGAGTGCATGAATAAGAGAAAGAGGTGACGTGGTGCAGGTTTGAACCTTATTGAAAACATCGTATGATCCAGTAAATGTTACATTTTTTTAAAGGTTCAGAATATTATATAGGTGGTGTTCTCTGTAAAATAAGGTATTCAGCTGAATCTAGTAAGCCTGGAATTCGGAAACTAACGGAGATTGAGAAATTGTTAGACAGAAGGAGTGTAAATAATGACAGTTTTAAAATAGGGGATACAAATATTTTTATATCGATGAAGACAGACTTTACGTAAGTGCAGGAGTCGAGAATTCCGTGGGGATCCATAACATGTGCGCTCAAAACTTACTTTTGGACAATTCTCATAACAATGATTACGTAACTCTTTGAAAGCTTTTAGCGTAAATACCTCTTTAGTTGCAAACTTATTTAAACTATCTCTTAAAATACAATTTGAACTATAAGTACAGGTGAAAGTGCATTGAGCGTCGCAGCCAAACATTGCGACAGCTATAGAAAGGTGCTCAAGGACAAAGCGAGCTTACTTTCCTTACATAACGTAGGTAAGAAACTATGCAGTTGCATTATTAGTTTGTTTAAATATGAACTTAGCTTGTGTTGATGAAAATATAACTGGTAATTTCTTACGATTCTATCAGAGAATATTTTTGCCTTTTACGGTATAAAAAACCTAATTTTACCATATAGTAAGAGGCAAAAACTATATTCTATATTTTTGTATATTGTCAATTAATGTTGGATCTTGATCACCTCGACTTTAACCAACACTAATTAAATCATAAATTCTTAAAAAAAAAAAAGTTTTGATATAAGAGTAAAGTTATTGTATTTTGTTATTTTCTGTTAGGTAGTCTTAATATAGACAATTTACGGTAAAACAATAGAGTGTCTGTCAAGAATGATTAGGTACCTCATAAACAGCCCTTACGTAACGTAGATATAAAGAGCATTTTTACGACTGTCGCGAGCATACAAAAATGATCATACCAACGGTAACCAATCACAGTATTGTCTGTTAAATGAACTATTAAATAAGAGTTATATTTGTAGAATAATACGTACTTATGTGACGGTAAGTTATGGTCTTCAAGTCATCAATTTTAGTGCATTATTTTGACGTAATTACCCAGAGGTATTCTCCACGTCAATATAGACTTGGATGGCAAGATCGTGCCTGCCATCCGATGTAAAAAAAAATGTAATAGGTCGCGAAATGTAATAGGTAAGTACACTACCAAGGGTAGATAGAAAAGGAAACTATACATAGCATTAGTGTTATTCCAAGGTGCTAAATGTACACCCTCTCAGTATAAATTATTTCGTTAGAACTTGATTTTCGCACTGAATACAAACTTGTATATGGATCGCCTACCTTCCGTGAAAAGGGAAGTGTTCGTTTTCGACAAAATCCTCTTAACCTTACATAAAATTGGGAAAAATTTTGCATGCTGTGTCTATCGCGTCATATTGTACACTATGCTTCTATATTGTTAATATCGTTTGTATAATTGAGTGAAACAGTGTAACAATTGTAGATAGGCAAATAAATAAATAAAAAATCTAGTCACGACCACTTCAGTTGGGCGCAAAAAAGGAAACATAATGATAAAGTTGAATGATGATGTAAACAATAACAAATCGCGTTCTACCCTCCAAAGAAAAAAAAACGGAATTGAAAACAGGAGTATGGAATTGAAAGAGATATAAAACGATTAAACTACGTCTCCTCTATGAATTGAATTCTCTTTATTAACTAAAATAACAACACCTTTACTAGCACATATAACAAAACTTATAACAAGAAATCCATTTGTACAAGCCACAACACAATATCACAGTTTCTCAATATTCAACCATTTAGCGAACAAGCACCGCCAACCATTGGACAAATAATGTGTTTACTTGGCCAATATACCAACATTGGACGGACAGGTAAACACAATAACAATAGGAATTGAGCACAGAGTTATTTTTCAATACACAACTCATTTAATAAGAAATAGCAACTGAAATTGAAGCAGTATTTAAATAGCATTTTGTGATAACAACATACAAATGCATTTATATTTTTTCTTACTGAACTTTACGTAAAAAATAATTAATTACATTCCTAAAGATTAATAATTAATAAACATACCTAAAACACTAAGAATGTTCGTAAAACAATTAAAAGCATGTCACTTCCACATGATTTCCCGCTACACCGATTTCATGTCATAGCACCGAATATTTTTATTTAAAACACTCATAAATCGCATTGATCTAAATAAATAATCAAATACAAAATAAATTAAATCGCGTCAACACACAAAAACTGGCCAAACTTCAAACGTAACGGTGTCATCTGTCAAAAACCATAGACTAAATATTTTGTCAGGTATTTTTCTAGGTCAATGGTAATTAATATACAGCCTAACAGTCTAAGAAGGTTCGAAATGTATTTTACTGTAAACTAGCTGTTTCTTTCACGCTGTTTAGTATGCAAGCCATAGAAAGTAAAAAGAAAAACGTAGCTAATTTAATTTTAAATGTCTAGACTAAACAGAGGCACTATATTTACAGGGTCAATTATACTAGACCTTATTCTATTAACTGTAAAAACAGATCCCGAGGGACACTTAAGACTTATTTTATTAGGTAAGTTAACAAACGAATAAAACAATTACAATTTATAGACTCGAGTCTAGACTTCTAGGCCTTAGAATAAATCGATCAAGTATTTTAATTAATAAGAAGGTAAGGTGTCATGTGGCTCGAGACAGAAAAGTCTGGGGTCTGACGGGGTCCCACTGCTGGATAAAAGTCTCTGTCCAGCGGTGGGACACTAAAGAAGTTACATAAAAAAGGGGCGGGCCTTTTTATTTTATAGCAAGTTCTTTACGTTCTACCACTGCTTGATATATGTAACAAACACATTGTAAAAATGCCTATTTAAGTAGTATCTAGGTCAAGTAATATCGACTGAAAAGTAAGCGGCATTAAATATCAATGTGTATAATAAAACCAATCAGACTTTATGTCGCGTCCATTATGAAGGCAATTCGTTTTCAATTGTATTTTCAGAGAATAGCAAAGAATACTGTAACAAAGAGGCCAAACTATTTTCACGTAGAGTTAAATTTATTGTCATGGATTTCGTTATGTAAGAAAACACTGAATAATTTACAAATAAATTGTTACAAGGACTTGCGTAACTTTTGTGAAGTAGAAAATAATAATATCCAGATATTACTATACCAATCAGCAAGCATATAAAAGCAAGCATATAAAAGCAGACGAGTTCTAGAATAGCAGACGAGTCCTAGAATGGAGACCGCGGCTCGGCAACCGTAAGATAGGACGCCCGCCCGCCAGGTGGACTGATGACCTGAGACAGGTCGCTGGAGGGGACTGGATGCGGAAGGCGGAGGACCGGGTGTTGTGGCGCAAATTGGGAGAGGCCTATGTCCAGCAGTGGACTATGATTGGCTGATTGATTGATTGATTGACTATACCAATGACAATTTTCTGTGCCGGTATAAAATGAACAAGCATTAATGGCTTAGCTCGCTCGAAGAGTTTGATCAGAACATAAGTATTTTAAACAATATTTACGCTTACTTGGCTATAATACCTACCAAAATCTTAAATAATTATAAAGCAAGATCATTGAACTCTTTGAATACAACAGATTTTTCATGCATTATGCAATATCTTTTTGCTGGCTCCATTTTGTACAAACTCGTCCAAATTAACAGCATTATGCCATTATGGCGATTTCACACTTTTCATAATTTATGTAAATATATTCGTTGTTATTGAAACGCAGTTTTGGAGTTCAATGGCTGATCATTGTGATAATATTTGCATGGTTTTTGTATGGTCAACAAACTGGCTGTTTTCGCACGTGATTTATTAAAGCGAATATATTAAGTAAGAGTAGGTATCATCATCACGCCATTGTAATAGGCAAGTTGTATCATTTTAAATTCATATAAATCTTGATTAAGCTTTATTTAATTCCCTTAAGTTGTCGACTGGAAAACTAGACGCTTAAGTACGAATAGTAAATTCTTGTTAATTTTAAGATCAATATGATCTACATAAAATTGGAGTTTTTTCTTACAAAAGTGATACTTCATTTAATTTGGACCAAAATCATGTACAACATTAAAAACTTGCCCTGAACAAGAAAGCTCTGAACATAAAAACAAAAAAAAAACTATTGCCAGCTATTAATAAACCGCAATTACAATCAATCCATAATAAACGGTTTCATCAATTGCTCCATTAGTCTATAACTGAACCAATTCGATTTGCCTATTTGCCATCGTTTAAAGGAATCGCAGCAATTTCCGAGAGCCACTGTCGCCAGCCAATCGATCTAAGCTTTCACATAATTAACTAGATTGCTCCGCAAAAACTGTAATTGCTTGCAGTTCTGATTACCTACCACTAAAGTATTAACTGCTTCTGTGTTTAGGTATACCTATTATAAAGATAGATATACATATGGTGCAGACAAATAGTATAATATGGCATTTTACAAACGGCGTCGTCAGTTTAAAAACGTTTGCAGGTATGTAACATGCCGAAGGCAAAATGTAGATTGCCGAGTCACTTTATAATATGCCTCAACATTTCATCGAAAATTTAAACATCATAATACATAATGCCGAGGCAAATTGAAGTATTTAGAGTTTGAGGTTATCCGGCACGTCAAAAATACTAAGGTATCCATAGACTCTGGGTCGTGAAGGGCTCCTGCAGAGTATTTTTGGTCAAAAATACATGTATTTGGTCGAATATTCATATATTCATAGGCCCAGAAATCCATTGCTTGATTAGGTTCGACTCTGTGACAGAGATCAATAGGTTAGGTTAGGTTAGATATTGTGACCTTGCAACAGAGCGAGCGAAGCGAGCGACGACGGATGTAATTCAAAATTTGTCTCGAGATTTTAATGAGCATAGTCACCCTAAAATAACACTTACGTCGCATTATAACGATTGAATGAGTTGTCATTTTGCCTTCGGCATATTACATAACCGCAAACGTTTTTAAACTGACAACGCCGTATGCAAAATGCCAAATTATACTATTTGTCTGCGACACATACACTTCCCAAAGCGCGTTCGTTATTTTTTAATAAATGTCGTCTCAAAATTCAAGCAATATTTTTCATATTTTTAAATTGTTGGATACCGGTTTAAGCCCAACAAACGCACAAATACCGCTATAAAACATGCAGTTGGGATTTTTTGGTTGCATATCTAATGAACATGAAAATAAATATAAATCAGTATCGTATTCCGACATGGATACCGCTGGGAAAGCAAATGAGGAAGAAATACGAGGTATTATCGCAGCAGGAGAGATGTAAGGAAGATTTATTAGACATCCGAATAAGAAACTGTATCTCATACAGAATTAATATTTAACGGTATCGATAAAGAAACTTGCTCAGTAAATCCCAATTTAGATTAACGTCTTTCCTCGTTTTGGGAGATTATATGAGGTTATATTTGATGTGACATAGGTACAAGTTTTAGAAAATCATCATCATTACCCTGCCCTGTTTGCAATTATTTGCTGTCGGCGCAATGCGTACCCAGCCTCCTTTCATCTCTATTAGCTACTCGTCATATCAAGTTTAAGAAAATATCATAACATTAAAGGAGTAGTTCCTATAAACTCCTATCGTGCGTTCTTGAAGATGCAGGTTACACACTTCCAACTTTGACAGAGGAAAATAACTGTTTTTGGTAGATGCTTAAATCTGAACTGAAATGATAGTGAAATATTAATTGTATCCAAAAGGTCATCAAAATATGAGAATTTCTTAAATTACGACATTTTTTGTTCTATTTCTTTTATATGGCATGTAATAGTCGAACAAAAGGTCAAAAAACAAATACCTGAGGACCCCCTTCGCACACGGATACGTAAAACAATTTGTGTAATAATATGTGGAGCCGACCGGACGCCGCCTTCCGACTGGCGGGCAGAGCCGCCGGTAAAGACTAGTGCATACCAGAACATTTAGTTCATAATATACAAGTATTTTAAAGAACTAAAGATATTCGCTATAACAAACCTACTAACCAAAACGCCTACAACGAATTCAGCGAATCTTTCCCAGATTTCAAGAAAGTTTTGGGCCTTTTTTCTGCTCTTTCTTTCTTTCGTATCAAACCAAGTTGAGACCAGTCTTAATCACAAATATAATTTATGTAACATAAAATGTATTTAGTGAAGGTGAGTTAACAAGCGTATTTGCTTGTCAAATAAACACTACCATTAAAATATAAAACAGTGAACTATCACTAAAAAACCAAAAGTTCCATCTGAAAAGTCCCACTATCTTATGAAACTCTTACCGAAGCGCTATGTCATCATCGGCTTACCCGTCAATGGAAGCAAAATAAACAATAATGAAAACAATCCGTGAAATTGTTTGTTATTACGCACAGTATAAATACGAACCGGTTGCATATGACACGCTTGTGTGTCTCGTGGCCGTGGCATGACTTAACAGTTTCCTTTATATTATTAATTAATGTCAAGTTTATCCAAAATATACTGATATGGCAACTATAATACGCTCATGTAGCTCAGGTTTGGTTGAACTTTACATTATTTTTAAACCTATTTTCCCTTACCGGTTTTCATTTGACACGATTTAAAGGCACCGCTTTGGACTTCGGGAAAGTAGGACCTTTTCTAAAAGCTTCATCCTGTACCAGATTACAATTTTGTAGCTAATATCAGTAAAATCTTCGTTTAGTTGAATGCAGTAAAATCTTTTTCAGGTTTCGTTTATGGAGATATAACAAAAAATCTAGCCAATTATTAATTGCAAAGAATCAATTTATACATACCTACATCAAAATAATATTTAGCAATCGCCAAAATAAAACCGACTTTACTATCAACCATTTTAATGCAAAACAATCTTTCTCTGCCAACCCCTTTAGCAAACATCACCAATACTCCACTGATCTTTTGCTCTATAATTAGCCTGTGGGTCACACTGGGTCAAGGTCAAGGTGAGCTACGAGATCAGAGGCCGGTGTGTGCGCGCCCTTACAGCTTTCACACAAGCCACGAGTCATCACGAGTCAACGCGAGCCGCGAGTCGGGCTCCCACTTGATAGAGTGAAGCACTTTCGATGGTTGGAAAAACGTTTGATATGTCGATGTCGGATTTATTTGATATGAATATTGGGAATTTAATTTGAATGGGGAATTTCAAGTGGTAGGTATTCGGTTTTATGATAGCTAGGTTTTGTTTTACTACGCGAAATCCGCGAGATCTTTGAGTATGACTCACATTAATTTTAATTTAATACATTTTAGAAATATCTAAAACAGATCGATATTCAATTATTTAAGAGTTCGTGAAGACACGAATTCTTAAATCGAGATAAACTCTACTCTATTTAAAAGGGCTACCTAGGTAGGTATAGTTTTAAATAAATAGGTAGATTGAATCGTATTTAAGACCAATAACAACAAAAATATACGTAAACAAATAACCCAACACAAGAGAATCCACAGGTCTAGGTAGTACCTATATGAGAATTCAAGTTTCTAAACGCAACGTCTTAGCTAATACACGTCACATAAAATGATTAATGATATTTACGATGAAGTCTATGTACATAACATAATATAGTTGTACAGCATAATATCCAGTCGCGTTAGATCATAGCAGTTGCACAATACTTGGAGCCCGGTTATAAGCTTAGAGAGCTAGGATTAGGGCAGAGAGCACGAGGAAATGAAACGGTTATATTTATAACCGTCGAATCACATAAGAATATGTTAATCCTAGGCTAGACTGGGTAGTCACATATCAAAGAATAAACCAATAACATTGGATGTTAAGTTTATCACTAAAAAGTACTCAAGTTTTCGGTCGAATATCTTTCATAAAAATTTCAGAGCAAGCCTTTTTAAAAAAAAAATGTATTGAATGCTAGATCACATAAGCCATCATCATCATCATATCAGCCTATTGCAGTCCTCTGCTAGGAACGCCACAGCTCACGAAAATAAGCCATAAAAATGATTAAATTGTCTTATAAAATGTGTACATTTTATAAGACAATTTAAACATATGTAACGTAGATATGTAACGGCAACACGTTCTGGGAATCAAACCTAAAGCTTTGCAACCATAGCTTGTAACCACTAACCGCTTCATAGAAAAAAAGAATGAATATAATAACACATTTAACATTCTCTTCAATAAAGTGAAAATACGATAAGAAAGTACAGTGTGTTGTTTAGATACAAAAATAACTTCTGATAGAATCAATACACAGCGATTTATTTATGTAACCTATTTCCGATTACATAAATATTTACCTTTATTATAATACGGCTAATGATCTCATACGAGCTATCTACTTCCATCCTGATTATACATTTTAGAAAGATTAAATTATTTATCGTTTAAATTGGATCTAGTTCCTACCCTCTGGGGGCCGAGTCTGCTATTTACAATGGCTCCAATCGTCTGAGTGGGTGGCGTTAGTAAGTCCATTTTAGGATCAGAGCCATTGTAAATAGCAGACTCGGCCCCCTGGTAAAATGAACCCTATGAAACTACTGGCATTTCATCTCAGAAACTTAGTCACTGACAAAACTATGAACAAAAAATTACGCACTTCTTAAATCCAAAAATGTATAATTTGATAATTAAGAAAATTACTTTTTATTTGTTTATTTATTATGGAAGACTTAGGTACAGCTAAAGCAAAGAGAATAAAAAAGTGTGTGAGTCTGTAAGCCAATCAAAAGTATTCACTACCAAAAAACAGATTGATAAAGTATATCTAAACAAACCCCGACGCAATTTAACATACATCGAAAAATACTTGTAAACAAGCTCAAACCCGGGACTGCAGTTATCGTCATCGAGCACAACCTATCACCAGACAAGGGAATAAGGCATCAAAGAGGTCATAAAATCAAAGTGAATAGAACAACACTATCGATCCAGTTCCGGTACATTCACACACATAATGACCACACGTAAGTCTGATTAAATAACTCTTACTCAACCAGTCTCAAACTGTTTATATAATTATATTACTGTCTAGACATGAATTTAATAAGTTTTAAAATTAATTAGGTAGGCATTTTTTGAATTAATCTGCACGTAAAACAATTTTTCTTAACATGCACGGTGTCTTAATGTATTTGATTGAAATATTTGTAGCTTTAAAAATTACGATTACCTTCATGATTATTTAATTAATTAAAATCAAAACATCCTAAGTATTTTAAAACACACGACGGCGTTTCGTAAAATTATAACACGCAACAAATTAAGAGTTCAATATAAACTAATACACAGTAGTAGACAGTACTAGGTTAATTAAAAATAATTAGCGCCAATTATTAACTGAGGTTTCGTAGAACAAGCCACCCTTACTTCGAAACAAGCCGCAAATAAATATCGACCTAAACGTATGAATAAATAACTAAACTAACCATCAATCACAAACAATCAATAACTTATTAAAATTCACAATACAAACACAAATATTTTAAACACTGCAGAATAAAATGGAACACACAAAATATTTTTTTTTGGTAAATTTCAAGGTGAAAACATTCGTTGTTATTTTCGATAGTAATTCGATTTAAATAATAGTTTGTTACTCACAGTGTGTGTTGTCCCGCAGTTGAGCTGCGACTGACGAGCGAGTGCCCGCGGCAGGGTGGCCAACAGCCGACGTGGGGATAGTACTCGATTAGAATTTAGATGGCACGACACGACAAAAAGTCGTAGTCCAACTTACACAAATATTGTCCAGCTACTGTTATATCTAATGTATGTTTACATATAAGTAGGTGTGTATAAGATCACTATTATGAATTGATTCTTTGTGCTTTGTTAGGAGAGTTGAGATTTAAGATTGTCTCGTGAAAGAACGGTTGAGGTTGAATGAGTGTCGGATGATGTCACTCATGGACAACAACTCTTAATTTTGGACATTTTTAAAGTGAAGTAGGTGTTTTACAGCAGCGGAACAATCCTGTTGACAATGGATAAAATATTTAAAGGATAAAATTAAGCCACCAAACGAATGCATTGTGACGTACATACCGTTCTTATTTATCCTAGCAAAATCGGTATAGCAGTTTACACGCAAACTGACAGAAATAGTAAAAGAAAAATGAGCAATCTTCTTAAACATCTGCCATTCAATTCTTAAATGTAATGTACCTACTAAATACATATTATCATATTGCCACTACGCGACTATAAAAAATAATTGACTATCAGTAGGCCAATTCCCATAATTTGCCTATCAATTGAACAAGACAAAGCCGGTATGGGTCAGCTAGTAGGTTAGGTACAAAGATAACATTATTAAGAATTATAGCCAAAAAAATACGATAGCGGACAATGCTTGCAGTTAATTAATTTATGATAGTTGCCATGGTAACCGGCACAAACAGCGCGGTTCAAGGTTTTCCGCAACTTTTGTTTGCTTTCGACGCCTTTGCACTGTACGACATACTATAATAGTTAAGTCAATGAAGTCAGAAAACAAGCGAAATCTGTAAATCCTCAGAAACAGCACCGATTTAATTATTTTTATAATGATTATTTAAGTCTTTTTACCAAAAGGAGTGGCAAAAAACAGTGGGTAGGTTGTTTATACAATAATTTTGTTAATTTTGAAATGGACCAACCCTAACACCACCTCTCCTAAAATGGCAAACAAAGAACAAGTGACCTTTAAAAAAGTTTCTCTCATTCAAAAACAAAACAAATAAAAGAAAAATCATCAAAATCGGGTATTATTTTGCTTGGTAATGCTTTAATAACTCCACTAGATATGTTCATATTAAAAATGCAGCTAAAGGAATAGAGATAATATTAGCTACTTTAAAAATCTAAGTTCAACAAATTCCATGGATTTGCGAAGTTAGTATCAATCCGTTGCCCCGTCGACAAAATTAAATGGAGAATTTCTATCTCTTATTGATATTTTTAAGTGGCGATCAGTCCTTAACTCTAATCTTCAGAATTCCATACTTAAGATGAAAAATAATAGCAGGTAAAATAAATACTATTTACTGCAAGGACAAAAAAAAACATATGTAACGAGCGCAAAATAAATAACGTAAATTCACTTCTCATTTGCATATCTAAACAATATTTTATGTGTCCGTTTCGACTGCTCGGCCACTATGTCGTAGAAAAAAAAAACTTGTGTCAGCATTTCGAAGGAATTTGTAAAAGATGAACAGTGAAAACCGCAAATTCGAAGAGTCAATAATCAGAAAGTTATGTGGGTTTAACCGTGGCCGCGCAGTCCGCATGAATTCAACTGCGCGGCCACCAGTTCTCTTAAACGGAGCGTTGTAAAAGTCTAATTCCTTTTGCTAATCACTGACAGGATTTCGAAGAAAATGTAGATCATAAAAATAATGCCCTACTGTCTGTAGTTCACGACCTACATCACTCCAAAGTTTGGCCGCGCAGTCCGCACAAAGCGAACCGCGCGGCCACGAGTTTTTTTTTAATAGACCTTACACGGAGCTTAGTAGAAGTCCCATTCTTTTTGCTAATTACTGACACCATTTCGAAGAATATGTAGACAGTATAAATAAATCCTATAATTAAGAACTACAAGACCTACAGAACTTAAAACCTATAATCGAAGGAAAAAATAGGGTGACCAAGATTTATAGTGCGTGAATCCAGGCTTTTTTCCATTTCAATATCATAGTATAAATATATCATCACTACACAATATACAAAGTCGCTTTTTCTGTCCCTCCCTATATCCCTATGTATAGATTTTAATGCGGTTTTTTTAATAGATAGTGATAGAAGAGGAAGGTTTTTATATGTATAATAATAAAATCCATTAAATAGGGGCTGTTATTTTTGATGTTTCTAACGTGATGTACAACGTTCGAAGTACTTCGCCCGCGCGTATTTAAACGTTTTTATAAACCTGTTCAGTAGTAGTTGCGCAAACACACACACACATTATTACAAACTTTCACGTTTATAATATTAGTAGGAAGTAGGATGCCTCAAAAAAAAGTATAGGGTAAAATAAAAGCTAGCTCGCAAAAGACAGATTTTTCATACGTTACATTTTAATTTTTTATTTATCGTGATATTTTGAAAAATGTACACTATATCTATATAAATTATAGCACATGAGTTATTCTGACATGTAAGCTATTTTACTGCAAAGTTTCAGAAGAATCCGTTCAGTAGTTGTTGCGTGAGAGCAACAAACACACACACACACACATTATTACAACCTTTCACGTTTATAATATTAGTTAAATTATTAAATTATATGACAATGAAATGAAAACTTGTGACAATATGAAACAGAATGTGACAATGAAAACGTCTTATATGGGAATATCTCGTCAGCGCATCGTAAATCATGGTCACCCTTCTTTTAACTCTAGTTACAGGGTATAAGTTCTGTAACTCGCGATTTTCAAACATTAGAACTTCATTCATGATGTTTACAAATTCTTCGAAATCGTATCAGTGATTAGCAAAAAGAAAGACACCTGTACCAAGCTCCGTTTAAGCTCCACTTTAAGAAACACGTGGCCGCGCGGTTCGCCATTACGTGAGTGTTGTGGAACGAGAAGTCCAAACTTTAGAGCTATATTTTTACAATGTATTTTTTCTTCGAAATCCTATCAGTGATTAGCAAAAAAACTTAGACTTTTACAACGCTCCGTTTAAGAGAACTGGTGGCCGCGCGGTTCGCTTTGTGCGGACTGCGCGGCCAAACTTTGGAGTGATGTAGGTCGTGAACTACAGACAGTAGGGCATTATTTTTATGATCTACATTTTCTTCGAAATCCTGTCAGTGATTAGCAAAAGGAATTAGACTTTTACAACGCTCCGTTTAAGAGAACTGGTGGCCGCGCAGTTGAATTCATGCGGACTGCGCGGCCACGGTTAAACCCACATAACTTTCTGATTATTGACTCTTCGAATTTGCGGTTTTCACTGTTCATCTTTTACAAATTCCTTCGAAATGCTGACACAAGTTTTTTTTTTCTACGACATAGTGGCCGAGCAGTCGAAACGGACACTATTTTATAAGCATTTTTTAGGATATTATGTAAAATATTGACTCATATTATTAGGCTTGCTATTTTTGCGAGGCCTTGAATTAATGACGTCGCATGCTCGAAGCCCAACGGTCAAGTGACCCTTTGACAGATAAGTAGATATATTAGGGTTTTTATATTTTGCTTATATAAATTTACATAAAACAATATTTTGTATACTCATATGAGGCCTACACTGAGCGCCCTTAACGTTATCGCCCATCATAACAGGGGCCCAAGTCTGCTATTTACACTCGGTTCAATGTCTTCATAGTGTCGTGCCAGCAGAGCCATTTTCGGAAAATTGGTATTCTACTAAATGTCAAAACGTTAAAATTGGCCATTGGGATGATTGATCATACGATTTGACGATTGGTCATAGTCTTTGAACATTGAACCGAATCGTCCCAATGGCCAATTTTGACTATTTAACATTTAGTAGAATACCAATTTTCCTAAAATGGATCTGCTGGCATGACACTATGAAGACATTGAACCGAGTGTAAATAGCAGACTTGGGCCCCTGGTCAATTAGTTTAGGAGCTACGATGACATGTCAAACTTAAAATACAACATTTTGGATTAGAGGGATAAAAGCTTTTGAAAACAGAAATGTTTTTTTTTGGTAATCATTCATTGATTATTTTATACTTTATTATATAAAAGGCCCTTATGCCTATTTCATAACGCTTTTAATTTAAGAACCTCCTTTTTTTTGAAGTCGGTTAAAAAGGAAAAAGAGCAATAACAAAAATTTTTAACTTACGTCGAAAGCAATTCACACAAAGAAATAACCTTATAAAACATGACGAAAGGCCCTGAGGCAAGTTTACGTCAAAATTATGTTGACTTACTAGTCCTGTGTCTAAATCAGCTTAATACAATACACTATCTTAGCAAGTAGTTTGGGGTGCATGAGAGGAGCCTCCCCGAGCGACGTATCTTAAATACCCCATACGTCCGGCGCACCCTGGGCAATCTGCGTGGACAGCTTAGTCGGTAACGCAGATTAGCTGATCCTCTCACCACGATCAATGGCAACCCCCCGAACCATGGCTCACTTAAAGAGTTGTCCAGCGTGCCCTGCCACCTGCACACGCGAGGACCTATATGAGGCGACGGACAATGCCGTGTGCGTGGCCTAATACTGGTCGTTAAAAAATTAAAAGCCGTTGATCGATTCGATGAGAAGAAGCAGTTTTGGAGAACTTTGCGAACAGTCATTCGTCTGTATTTAAGTTCAATGCAGCTTATTGGACCCTAGGATCAGTGGTGATATTTAAAATATTAGGTCACTCTTTCAACAGGTTTTCAACCCGGAACAATTTGCGGACCTTTAAGTCAATGTTCTCAACCGTTGAGTCACCACAGTTTAGACGTTACTATGATGTCAATACTTAAAAACGATTGGAAATAGCTCATTTTAATACTTACTACTTGTTTGGTTGATGATACTTTACTAGATCTCAAGGCCTCCAATATGGTAATTGATTGCACATATTTTTACCTGAAATCGAATTAAATGAATTTTATATGGGGATCTCCGAAATAGTCCCTACCGATGACAATAGGATCGAAACGACTAAAGACATGGTGGTTCAAAAAAAATACCGACGAATACGAACCTCCGTCTATTGAAGTCATTTAAAAAATACAATAAAGCTAGAGGATTTGAATTGGCAAGTCAAACTGCTGGGAACCAACAGTTAACCATTTGCAAATCTAGCCATAACACAATCCGTGTAAGATCTTTGAGTGCCCTTAATAGCCTACAATCCTGACATTTTATGTTACTTCAGGGAATTGATGACTCCCGTAAATTTGATTAATGTTCTGTTGCTAGGAGTGTGAATACCCACATAATTATCTGAAGTCGTTTCTATTCTATTCAATTCTAATGTTAAATATTTTAAGCAGGCTTTGACGCAGTTTCGAAAAACTTAGGGGTTGATAAAGAATCATACAAAAAGCAGACTTATCAGCACATTTTTATTGGATTTAATTTCGACATTGACAGCACCTTTATTTCTTAGCAAATAGAGTCGAGTTTTGTATTTTGTTGTTATTGCTATTTTGCGGGTATTACAAGTTACAAGAATTAAAAACCACATTTTTTTAAGAACATTAACAATCTCCTCTACCTTGCTATAAAACTATATCAACTAAGCATTAGCTAAACTATTTGCTCTTATGCGGGAGTCGAACCCGCGTCATCTGCGCAATTCAGGTCGCTTGGATAACAATCGTTATTGGATATTTTGCAATAAACCGTAATATTATCGACAATTATGCTGGCAACACCGATTAGCCGTCATAATTGCTGGCAATCATTTGTGTGCAAATTGCTATAATTAGTACCATAATTACAACTTAACGGAGTACCTAAGTTATTGTTTTGGGGCTTTTAAAACATTTAATATGTTAAAGTTTGATTTTTGTTGATAAAGTAAAGTTTCAAGGAAAGCTTTTTGTCGTATGGAGCGCATTTCGACCACTAGGGTTTTTGAGAATATATTCTGATAAACTAGACATAAAGCACAGTAGGCACACGAGCGAGTATTAATAGTTAAAAGGTCCGGTACATTAAGTCGCTTCCGTTCAATTCTACCATAAAGTCCGGTGAAGCAGTCAAAGCCTCCGCTGCTAAGATCTCTACCAAAAAAATAAGTTCCATTCTTGTATCGTTATTTTTAAGTATTTTAATTATTGTTACTAACATGTTATAAATATTTATGTGTATATATGCTTGCCTACGTCCGTGTGTCACTGTGGGGTTCCAACTGAAAACCAGCGCTGGGTGTACTACACCTAGCATATGCTGAGTTGGTGACCTTTTTGGTACTGTATGCTCGACAACACCGTTGAAATTGTGTATTTGTACTTTTTATTATTACTACTTTTTTATTGACCTTGTTTTTTTGTGTTGCTTGTTTGTGTTTATTTCTTTGTGTTGTCTTGTGTTCCGTACTAAATAAATAATCTTTCTATTCTAATCTTTCTATTCTATTCATTCTGCCGTGGTGTAAATTTAGCCTAATATTTTTATATTAATACATATAAGTAATAATTTCTCGCGACTCAGGTAAACCAAATTCGTTTTTTAATGGACCTTCAATATGACCTTTTGCTCAGCGAAAACTGGACTAAAACCATCAATGTTTTAATAAAATCGGCATGACTTTCGGACCTCGCCAGAGGTTCGTCGAAATATGAACTTGACAAACACTATTAATTAACTGTTTTCCTTATTTTTATACAAAAACAACATATTTATTTCTTAGAACTTCGAAATGATTATAACAGAACTGATCTGCTTGTATGAATTGCGTAATTTGAATAACTTGGCGACTTTTAATAATTTACCTTAGATCACATCTTTATCACAACGTGGTAAGGTATATTTTTGTAAATCAGATATCGGTTTTCCATTGACGTGCAATCAACCGTTATCTTATATACCATTATCTGAGCTTACCCCCGTAAAATACTAACATTTTCCAAGTTTTTAAGTTAGCTTCCAAATGTATCTAGTAAAAAAGCTAGAATTACTAAAAAAAAAACCCAAAACTGATTGCAATGATTTATTTAACAAAATCTGCCATATTTATATTAAATCATCATATTTTATATAATTCAATAGAACTAAACTATAACTTATCTACACAAACGAATCAAATCAATGTTGCTATCAATGCGCTGAGTTTATGACATAATGTTGTGAATTTGAGCAACACTTTGAGAATCACACAAAACTCAGCGCATTAACTATGTAAGGACTGGCAATAACACTATTTATTTATTTATAAACTAGGCAATAAGCAATAGACCGTACCGAGTGGAAGGATAAAAGTAGCCTTTGCCCTAAGAACCAAAAACTAAATGCAAAAAAATGCTATATTCAACTGGAGTTTTTAAACACGGCTTGTCTCAATTACAACAATGTTATCATAACAACTCTTTTTACATTAGGCAATGAGTAGACAACCTTTTTCAAGCGACTTCATGAAGAATGGACGTTATTTATTTTTCGGTTGGTACAACGTTATAACACATGCAAATATTGCATTTACTTCTCCCAAATATTAATTGAACTATAAGAGACAATCATAATTAATAACTAAATCAGTACTATAGCCAGCCCTTACGATCAATTTCAATACCTAATAATACTATTTAAAACAAACTATGTACTAATATTACACTATCTCTTTTATAAAAATATAATTATCCGAACTCGTAAAACGCTTAAAATATAAACTTTTTGCAATTTAACGATATTCTTAATAATTTTGCTGCCTGGCCGCTCAATATTAAACATTATTTTAATTTCAAACACACTTTTATTTATAGTACAAGATACGGTGTTTTGATATATCCCATGGACATTCTACAATATGTATTGTGCTACTGTTGGTGAAGGTAGGTTTAAACTTATATTTTAGGGTGTACATAAATCCATTTTAGGAGTCAAGTATTCCATTGATCACACACATTTTATTGTTCTTTTATGAGCTGAATTTTTATATCGTTTGTGTATCTTTGAAATAAACACCAATACTTGTAAATATACACAAATCGGTTTCAAAACTACACACGGACAAAATTATTATTACCAGTGAAATTTTACAAATATTCAATGAAGCAGTAAAAACTACTGCTCTGGAGAACAAGAAAAATATCTGATCCTGTGCGCCCATAATAAAATAAGAACAAAAATAATGTGAATTATAAAGCAAATAAAAAAAGGATCTTATGACCTGCTGAAACGCAGATAGTCTTACTGTGCTAAAAAGTGCTCTTTGTAAGTCCATTTCAAAAAGTAATGTAAGATAAAATGTGTGGCAATAACCTGTATAAATTGACCATACATATGTATAAATCTGACAATCTGTCCAGTCTTGTAACATGAAGAATGAATAATCTCCGTGAACGCGTAAAATTATACATTTGTTTTATGGCAATAATTCGGTGGTTTTAAAAACTATTGTCATGAATGATATTCGAATTAATATGGTGTAGAAATCAAATAATTGTAACTTATTCTATCTAATGTAAAAGGACGACAATTTGTTAGTAATTTTGAACAATTATAAAATAAAAATTCTGTATAATATGATTGTATTTTATTAGAAAATGCACAAATGCTATTGGCAACATAATTGTTCATTCTTTGGGTGGTGTACAACTTAAACTAAATGATCATTGTTATAAAATAAAATCCGTGGGGCGATTATAAACCGCGTTTCACTACCTAAGTATTAATCTAACACGATTGGACATGTCGAGGACTAGAAAACAAGCATTGAACATTTTATGCCTTTTTTTAACACAGTCCTGTAGCAAAAAAAAATATGCATCCGCCTTTCTGCCTATTGGCTTAACAACTGTTTTTTTTTATTTGAGTTACAAATGTTATTAAAATAAAACGAATTTCACAGATTCTTTAGTCCTGCATACACAGATAAAAGACTCCACAAAGTTGATCTTATTTTAATCAATATTTCAGCATAAAAATAACCTCTGACAATAGTTTGTAGTCCCAAACATGTCCAATAAAAAAGGGTCAATAGTTAAAAAGGATAGTCCGCCAGTAAACTGCGATACATAATAATATTATGTACAAACACATTGCTGTTATATACTTGTCTTTTGTATATCTAATCATTATATATCTATTTAACTATATTACATTTGCTTTTTGTGAAGTGTGCTTTGAATTTATGATGTATCATTTATTTACAAGCTAGATTAGTTTATAAGAAATACATAAAAATCAAACTCATGTACATTTTGATAACTTTTCTTTACAATTATTTTTTGAGTTTTGGGAAGAAAACATGATATGAGTAAATGCATAACATAATTCAGTTGGCAGTGAAAACAATTGTTCTAATTTACATCTTCGAGTTCAGAACACACTTCACTCACTATATCTACATATAGACGGCAGGTGGCGCCACCACAATATCAATCCATGGACAACTATTACATTTAGATATAAAATTGAGACATTTAAATTGACGTGTAAGATTTTATCGACAGACATTTAACACTGAAGAACAATATCATTATTAAAGAGTGGTGTAAGATTGAATCGTTGGCCTAGTGGTTTTAAGCGCGACTGTTCCCAAGTCGACCAAGGTGTTATTGGATTTTTCTATGAAATTCTCAGTAGCAGGTCGGAGTTTGGATTAGTGCCCAGTTAGTGGCAATAGGCCCCTATTACACGGGACCTAAACATATCGGCGAACTGTGGGTGTACATTGGTACACCTCTGCCTAACCCTTCGCGGAATACAGACGTGATGATTGTAAGTAATCTAGTTACAAGAGTGTACTGCACAGTTGATGTTAATTAACGTCCACGGTATAAAGACGTGTGTGTGGCGCCACGTGTAATATCAGAGTGTATTGCAAGCCCTCACATGATGGCGCAGCGCTTGTTGTCGGCTTCGCGCGCGGAGGGCACGGTGGGTGTGGCGGCGGTCAGTGTCGGGAGGGTGGGGAGGGCGGCGGGCTCACTTGTCTTCAGCGCCTCGGGGTCGAAGGTCGGGGTGGATATTATTGGGGTGCTGAGCGGCAAGTCTGTGTTGATGCCCACGATCTGGCGAAAAAAGAATAAATGAAATATTTTTTATGTATTCTGTGATAGACTAGTGTTTTTTTATGTGTCATGGGATGTTACCCAGTAAAATAGGTTGTGGAAGTCAGATAGGCAGTCGCTCCGTAAAATATGGTATTCAGTTGCATTTGGTAAGACTGGGAGCCTGACTAGTAGGGTATTTGCGTGAAACTCTTGGTTTTAGTGTTTTTTTCTTAGTAATTCTGCTATTTGGGGTGGAGCCGAGCCCAACCAATTCAAGATTATGAAAAATAGGCCATCCATTTGTGAGTGAAATTGGTTTAATTAATACATCTAAATAGAGCACTACGTAGAAGTTATAAAAGTGTGTGCAGAATACGGCAACAGTTTTGTCCACGTACCTCAGCGTTCCTGCGGTTGGCAGCTGGGAGCGCAGCAGCGGCGGCCACGCGGCGGAAGGGCTCGGCCAACCTATCGAGCACGCGCATGCGCTTGCCGGGCGCGGCTCCCGGCGTGCAGGCGCCCGCCACGTCCACGCCCACCTCCACGCTGTCGTCCGCGTCCGGCTTGCGCTTGCGACCCACTACGGTGCCGGTGGGCCGGGAGTGGTCGCTCACTAAGGGGATCGCTGTAAAAGAAAAACATAATTTAACTATACTCAAAATGTTAAATACTGAAAACAAAACAGTCAAAAACATAATCCAACCTAAACCCACCAGACAAACCCACATTGATAATCTCTAAAATGAATGATACCCCTCTGTGTCTTACTATCATTATGTCATCTTTGACAATTGTCTTCTTTGTCTTCGTATTACTTTCCCTCGAAATTCCAACAATCAAATTATTATGAAATACTTTATTTCCCAACAAAAAAGTGCTAGAAATCACATAATCACCTATCAAAATTCAGTTAAAAAAAGGCTGTCAGAAAAAAGACATTCCGTTTACAAAAACCACATAACCCCACACTTTTAACCTTCAAATCTAGCACTATACGGTTAACACAGTACTCACGCGTATTCCCGGCGCTGGTGCCCGCGCTAGCATTGGACCTGGTGCTCCTGTTGGCCCCCACATGGCGCAGCGCGAGCTCCTTGAGCGGCTTGTATGAGGAGCGGCCGCGGATGCTGCGCAGCCCGCGCAGGTACGAGCTGTCGTCCAGATTCGTCTCGTCCAGGATGGAGGAAGATTCCGTGATGTCCATCTCCATTGTTGTGTTGTTGCCTAAGAATTGATAAGATTCATAATAAGAAGTTGACTATGCTGTTTATTTAGGTATATGTACAACAGGAATAAAACGAGGTTCTACAAATTTACTTCACTTTTCAACCCCTTAGCAATAGATCTAGACATGGTGAACTGGCAAAAACATAGTTCGGGTATTTTTTTGCCACGCACAAGCGGCCCGTTTATTAAAATACAGGAAATAAGGATCCTAATATTTTAGATGATAATGATATTATCAATCTAGTATGTATGGAACCTTCTTCAACTGTTATGAAATTCTAAATATTCAATACAAGTCAACTGGGTGAAAACGGAAAAATATAAAGGTAGCTTGAATAGCAATGGCGCTGATTGCTAGTGGCTTAAATTGAAACTATTTTGATGCGTTCTTGTGGCTATGTGTTATCATCTATATCTATAACAATAGTTTAAGCACACCTATGCACACCTATAGACTTATTTTTTACTTTAAAGAAAATCCATGTTTAATATAAGTATTGGTGTATATGTATACTGACCAGTATAGTTGGCGAGCAGCGAGGTGTTGGTGTGATCTGCGTGGCGCATGCTGCGGCGGTAGGGCGACACCTTGACGCGCGACTTGGAGTAGTTCGTGTCCGGCTTGCGGCCTGCGGGGGGCCGTCACACTACACATCACGTTACCGGTACATACCACTACTACTAAGGCTTAGGACTATGCTAATATGGCTGGAGCATTACATACGAATGGGGTCGAAACGGGAACATTATAGATCAATAAAAAGATTGGCCTTTAAGAGATGCAAAAGACTTATAAAACATGTTCTAATAAAGGGTAATTATCCTCCCTTTTCCTCTCTCGTCAGACAGAATAATGTTATCTGACGACATAAGTTGCAGAATTTATGATTCTATCTAGAAGGTGAGCCACCTCAGCATTTTTCAGAAAATGGGCTTTTTAGAACCTCACCACTAGAAATGTTCTTAACCTTCTTCCACTCTCACAATAATGTAAAAAAACTAATGCTAACGCCTAAAGCCAACAACTGCCTCCCCTTCTGTGAGTTATTATTTATTTATTTAAAGCCTGAACTGTCCCACTGCAGGGCAAAGGCCTCACTTTCTTCCTTACACAGGTCTCTCTTATTAGCTGTTTGTTGCAACTCCTATTTGTATGCGTCTAATTCATCCCTCCATCTCCGCCTGGGTCTTCCACGCGGCCTTCTTCTATTAGGAACCCAATTTGTAGAGGCTTTTGCCCACGGTCCTTCTGTGTCTTTTATAATTTTAAAGAACAGTACTCACCCTCATTGACCTCCACATCGACGACCACCTCTACCTCCCTCTCTTCCTGTCCCTTCCCGAACTCGTCCAGAGTCTTCCCTTCCTCCACCTTCTCCAGCTCCTTGTCCTTCTTGGGCGAGTCAGAAGACTTCTTCTTGCCGTCCGGCTTGGGAGAGTCGGCGGAACGTAGCTTCCTGTCGGTTGACGGCGTGTCGTCTTTGAGCTTCAGCACTTTGTGGGATGGCTGGAATTTGTTGAAGAATGGTTATAATATTGAGTAGTGATAGGAGGGAATTTAAGGGCCTTTTCAACATTAACAATCTAACATGATCTCGGGGGCAAGTAAATGTTTGAAAATTACTACTGGTCCGGACCAGATAATGTGAGAAACAGTAATAGACTGTGTAAATTAATTCTCGAATTCCTTGCTTTAGCTCATTTATTTACTAAAGTATTTTCTTTTATTTCAGTTATTTAGGTCAATTAAATATCCTTGAAAATTTAACTCACATTAGCTAGTCAAAAATGCAAAAATCTTGTTTTCTAATGCCATTGCAGTACTTGACCTCCATGCTAAAATGCCTATATAAACCAATTTCAAAGTAACATACTTTCCGAATAGTGTAATCGTGATGAAATTATACAATTAGGTCAGTTATGTTAGTATTGCAAACAAACGTGCATAAATGTCTTTTGTGCAGATGTTAGCTGAACAAATATGTGCTGAGCACTGGCTTGTGCGAAAGTGGAAAATACGACAAAATAGCGGTTGGTAACAACTGTATCTCTTGTAATTAATAAATGTGCTCATTACTTAAACGATATTAAGAATTAATTATTCAGTAAGCATGCACATCCGCACATGTGGCCATAAGATAGAAGATGCATTCAATTTTTACTGTAAAGTATAACCTTATTTTTTCTAGCATTTTCCACATTCACAAATTATTCTAGAAATGACACGGAATATTTAACAAAATACACAACAAGAGTACCCCTTTAAAAATGCCGTTATTCATTGATATCCATATGACAGAACCTAATTAAAGAATCGATTTAAGAAGGAATCAAATTACTTTAGTATTGCCCGTAACCGTATAATGTTAGTCGTTCTGGTAAAGTGGCAACACTAGTAAATACGAATATGCGTAGCATTTTTTAAATTCAGCAGACATGTCTTAACTACAGATATATGTGAATAATAATAATTTGTATCCACAAATAGAAAAGGTACTAAACTTCTTGACGAAAATGTCCGCAGAGCAGTACAATTCTGCCCTATTTCATGAACCAAATGGCTGAATACTGAAATGTCAAGATATTTTACGTCGCCGTTAAATACTGTCATCATGTGACGATGTAAACAGCGACAGATACCTAAGAGCGTCTTATCGTTAAGTAGAGTTTCATTATTGAGGAGGTAAGTTGTGTGTTGATTTGTTATATATCCCGTATGACATATATATCGGCGACTTACATCGTCCGCCTCCCTGTCAGTCTGTCTGTCGGAGGCGGGGCGCGGCGTCTCGGGCGTGCGCGTCGCCTTCACCTTTACCACAACACGGGATTAGTCAGGTTAGCCTGGACATATACTCAGGTACTTTACTGCTAAACTTTATCTAATGTCTGTTTCTTTATGCTGAAGGAAATTTAAAGGATCATGCATCACTATTTTTGGGTAAAAACATGTGAGACTTCATTTTGAATAACAGGAAATAATGATAGCCAAATGTTAAAGGGTAAAATTTAGCAGTAAAACATCATAAAACAAAATGAACACCGCAAAATAAAGTACAAAAATCGAAAAATTGCCATCTCCAATTCCAATCCACCATTGAAAATGCAAAAATCAAACAAATTAATAATGAATTAAATTTCTGATATATCTCTGTGAAACTGAAAGATTAGTTTAGTTGATTAACATTCCTGCACCTGCACCTATAACCAACACATAGTCTAGCCATCTATTGCGTCCATTCGGAAGACTTCAAAAAAATGTTGACGGTAGCTGAATTTTTCTGGTACGAATAGGTGACTAAATCGAACAAAAAATCATCTAAAAAAAAAACAAAAACTGATTAGTGTTAAACCAAAAAGGGGGAACAAAGCACAATGACAGGTACCGAGCGAAGGTACCTGCGATCGTCGTGTGAAGCTCCGACTGGGCGCGTTCTCCGGTGTGGGCGGCTCGAAGCACTCGACGTCGGACGTGTCGTCGTACGTCAGCTCCGGGAAGAGCTCGTCGTGGTCGTGGTCGTCGATGACGAGCATGACGTCATCGTCCTCCGAGTCCGCACTCACCGTTCCGTTGAGTACGTCATCGGTGCCGTTGGTACCGAGCGTGACGTCGGACACACCGTTGTGCACGCGATCTCGCCCGTTCTGTTTCTGTTTGGACGCTTCTGGCTTTTTGCTCTCTTGTTTCTCTGGCTGGAATTGTAAACAAGTATATTATTTTACGTTTGAATAGTATACCAAATAGGCGCATGGAAATTCTGCTCTTCGCGCATATGTATCAAACCAACGGGGCAAAACCATGTGCATAGGTCCTTACAAGAAAAATCTTGCATAGGAAAAGGAAAAGCAGAATTCTCGACTTTATAGACAACCCAATTAGGTATGTATAAGTTTGAAACAATTAAAATGAATAAGACTAACCTTTCCATTCTTATCTTCTTTACTGCTGTCTCCTTTCCCTTTCTCCGCTTGTGGCTCTGGTTTCTTCTCAGCTTGTTTCTCTGGTTTCTTCTCCGCTGGCTTCTCGGCTGCCTTCTTCTCTACTGGTTTCTCAGCTGGCTTTTCATTCTTCTTATCGCCACTCTTATCAGGCTTCTCATTTTTATCTTGCTTATCAGTTTTCTCTGCAGTTTTCTCTGCTACCTTTGGAGCGGGTTTCTCTGCTTTTTCGGCTACTTTCTCTTGTTTTTCTGCTGGCTTCTCTGTAGCCTTTTCTGCAGCCTGTTTTTCCTTTTCTGCATTTGCTGCCATTTTCTTTTTCATTTCTTTTACGGGACTGGTAGCTTGTCTCTGAAACATAAATATAACTAATTTAGGCTGGTGTTTCATGTAAACTGAGAGATCGGTCGTATATGAGTATACAATTTACAGTAAGTTCTAGGCTTTTGATGTGGTACAAAACTAAATTCGGATGTAAAATAGACATCATCACTCTTAATCCTAAAAGACGATTGCAGAAAATTCAAGGGTAGGATACAATGACACTGACATACATTTCTGAGATAAACTCCTTCAAAATGATAAGACAACAATGTCATACCTTATCTTTATCTTCATTGACCGCAGTTTTGCGGGTCACCTTCTGACTCATGATTTGCCTGAAACAAGACAAATAGGAAGTGAATATTTATGACACTGACTAACTTACGCATTATGAATGAGCAAAGAAACTTATAAAGTTAAGGGTCTCAGTCGGGCTTGAAACTAGTCGAGCTATATCAATAATTGATTTTTTTTTATTAGTATTAGTTTAGTGCTTAAGCTTTAATCTTAGGACATAATATAATATTCGATGGGACGATTCTACGATGATCAAATGCACAATCCACAGCATAATTATAAAATTAAGTAGGTACTACACGCGCCAAAACATTTTCTATATAATATTATTCTAACGATGTTAATGGACTAAAGTTTGTACACAATATAAATACAAACATTGTAACAACACAGTTTCGAGTTATGAACATGACTAATATTATCTAACAGAATTTCGTCTAGCCTGGTAAATATAGAGTCAGTATTATCGGCCAAACACTAGCGGTAGATGTTAAATAGTGCCGCCATTTATGTCCTAGACTGAGTTTACATAGGCGTTAGAATATCCTTTTATGTTGGAGACGCAGTTAGGTAATGTTTAACACACTTTCTCGTGTCATGTTAGGAGATATTTGAGTATTTGCACTTTTTTATTACATGTAAAATACGAAAACTTAAAGAAATATTATTTAATGCACATAAGCTGTACTTTGGAACTGTTACCTTAAGCATGATTCAACAATGTAGGTGTGATGTAAGTGATTTTAGTAAGTTGCATACAGGATACACTTATTTAAAAATATTGTACTGTACACTTTGAAATAACGTCGACTTTGGTAACTGTAGTTTAATCTTGATCATAACCCTTCATTATTTCATAGGTTGCAATAGAATTCAATAGAAAAACTACTCAAAT
Source organism: Autographa gamma (assembly GCA_905146925.1). Classification (NCBI taxonomy): domain Eukaryota; kingdom Metazoa; phylum Arthropoda; class Insecta; order Lepidoptera; family Noctuidae; genus Autographa; species Autographa gamma. The sequence continues at coordinate 620,931 of LR989871.1, forward strand.
TATCTGTAGATCCATCAAATTGGTACATAATGACGGTGCACGTACATCAGGGCACATCATATCGGCAAGGTCATTGTCTAAAGTGATTTAACGCTTTCTCAGAGATATTAGCTCTCTTCTACAAATAGAGGCGAAGGGTCAACGAACTCTCGCACACGCACGCCAGTAGCGTGGCGTGTGGTCCAAATCACTTGTTCATTAAGGATTTACGAGGAATGTTTATATTGTTAGAATACATCAAACTTCAAAGACTTGAAAGAAAGTTAGTAAGTTTTATGGTGGTATAAACCTATGTAGAATAATTGTAGATTCAGATAATTATTTCATAAAAAAACTAATTGATCTCGTCAAGTAACATCTCATATTTTTACTAATTCATTTTATGAACCACACATAACCAATAATAAGTCTTATTTATTTTTACTATTTTCATCCCAAAATGTGTCTGGATTGGCTTTCAGATCTTATTTGTTATCCCGGCCTTAAATCACAAGTCTGGAGAAGTTAGAGTAAATCCTAATTTCTAACATGTATGTAATGTCCGCTAAACGCCAACGTTTGCGCCCCCCCCCCCCCCCCCCCCCCCCAGGCGCTTATAAAGGCCAGCAGCGCAAGGGCCGTTCATTTACCACTTGTGTCAACAGATGCCATACATATTATAATCGCAGTAAGCGTTTTTATACACAAAGCAAATTGCGATTTCTATTGGTAATTATTGTGTTTAGATTATTATTACTTTCTACTACAATGGTTTCTTATATTTTTCATTTATTTGGAATTAAAATTGATAGAACTATTTACTGTTTTCTGAAGTGCGAATATATTTTGCATGAATACTGTCTAGTGGGAGCCGACCCCAACGTAGTTGGGAAAAGGCTCGGGAGATGATGATAATATTAGTGACTGAAAAGTCCGAGCGTCCAAACAATAAAAGTGAAATTTTAATTAGAACATTGTGTCTTATTTACTTCTACAAATAGACATATCATAGTTTTAAAAGCACCAGTACATGTACAGGTTATCATGATTTCGACTTGCAGACTGGGATTAAAACAGGCTTTACACGCAGATTCACATGATTTATCTGAGCGCAAGCGTGAAGATCAACGCTCGTACTTCATTACCTGTATTAGAGGCATTTGCCCTTTACAGTTTACTGACTATTTCTAGCAAATACTTCAACCTCTAAATGTTATTAACGCCCCTTTTTCCAGAGCACTGCGATGACAGGGGACATGTATCATCCGAGACATGTAAAACCACTCCATAATGTTGTTCCCGATCTATTTTCGTCTACATAAATAAAAACGGTGTTAAGTCAGGCGACGACAGATTTATTTTCAGTTTACACCAGACCGGTACACCTGTTTACAGTGGCATGGGATTCATTAAGTGTTGTGTGTTGATTGACGTTCCATAAGTAAAAATATAGTTTTATTTAATGTGGTAAAGCCAAACCTGCACGTTAGAATTTTATATGTTACTCTTTTTTAGAAGAAGGAACAAAAATGTTAATAAAAACAAAATATACAGCTTAGAAATAGTTGTTATTTATCCATTTTGTCACCTAATGTTAATAAAGCTCAGTCGGATTTCACATATATGTATATGATATTGAGTTACATACCTTACGCTAGTACGACGCTTAGCCATTATTTTTGCAAAGTAAAAACAGTTTCCCAAAACTAAGACAGGGGAGGCCTTTGCCCAGCAGTGGGATAAACAGTAGGCTAATAAAAAAAAAAAAACTACAGTTTAATCGAACAACTGAGTCGACCCCAATAAAAATCACAACGTAACACAGTTTTCAGTCAGGCTGATCCGATGCACAATAATATCTTTAATATATCTAGACTATAAGTAAGCTAGATTTAAAGTCCTCTAACAACAATCACTGCACATTCACCTCGCCACCCACACTTTGGACTGAATGCATTACAAAAATGCATTGCACTTTAAAATCGTGGGCAACCAATGTGAAAGGCGATTGATAAAAATTTTGCTTACCTATCTATTACGCATAGAATCTGTTGAATGTCCGAGTCACGTAAAACAACGGCTCTTGAAAGCTTTCGCTTACTGCACAAAACATGAATCATTCGTTTATGAGCAACATTTTTTTGAATATTTTTAAAACAAAAAGATTTCTAATCAATCAGACACAGAAACAATGTTTTTTCAACTTTTCGAATTGCTTTATTATTAGTCATACCGTTACCCACAGCATGAGTTAGAAATTAGTACTTTACTAGGGAAGTGCGTTGAACTATGCAGGTGTTTCGAGCACAAAGGAAATATTTAGACCTTAAGGTTTAATTAGGTTAGCAAGCATCTGTTCTCGTAAAGAACTGCCAAAATAGACTGACTGTCTTTAATAGGTGAAAACTAACACGGAAAAGCAAAAGACCATGTGCTTTACCTAATTAGAACAATATAAAAAGAAAAAATAACGCTCTGCGTAGATTAGATTGTCCAGGAAAAATATGACCTGACGAACCTGATAAAACATGGGAATTATTACCTTTTACAAGAGTAACATAGTAAAGGAGTCATCGTTTTATTTGATAAAACAAATGATTATAAGGTATCATACTAAAGACTAAATAATCCTAGCTTATGTATAGTATGGTACAAGGTACGGTAAGGGAAATTCGATTAACCACAAGGTAGTATATAAGACAAAACATTAGCGATACTAATACGTTTATAGAGGCACGCCAATAGCGACCTTGAATGGTATGGTTACGCAACGAAGACTGAACAAAAACTATAATGACTTTTTAAACTGGCTTTTGGATGTTTAAATGCGTGGGTACAGATATTGGCAGAATATGTAGTCATTTATTTCTAAGGATATTTTCGATGTTTCATAAAGTTGTGAAAAAATATGAAACTTAACACCTAGTTTAAAAGCACTAACCAGTTAAGCACCTTACCAAACACTAGAAAGTGTCACTTAAATAACACTAAGTTTTAAACTCAACAAATATTATGCGCATGCATTGTACATTTTGCAATATTTAAATAACTGTTTTTAGTCTGTATTTCCTTGACACTGAGTCATCGCCTAAAATAAACATTCGATACTATCGGATCATAGATACAATCCTGTTTTTTTTTCTTGTATTTTGGCTTGAATCTATTTAATAAGACCAATTAGGAGGCTATATCAGGTAGCGAACAGTTCATTACCTGTTTCCGGAACATCTATCAGGCTTCATATTTGTTAATTAAATAGAATTTCCCAACACACCAGCAAAGAGTATTGATTAGAAAGTGGTGTGTAATAAAACCGAAAATAATGATAATGTAATGTAATGATCAAATTAATTCAGAAACAGTCCGCGTACCATAGCGACTTTTCTATTCTATTCTACTTCGAAACTATTATTCACTAATGCGAAGTACCGAACACAATGTTGAATTGACATATAAACAAATATTGGATTAGATTTATAGAAAACATTTTCAAATATAATGGTTTGTTTACAATGTGTACTATTTCTGAACTACATAACTGGTATATTATGACTATAACACCAGTGTCTGCCCGGCCCTAGAAACTATAAGTGCGTTAATATACTTCCATTCCTTATCGACTTGTCTATTAAGCAAAGCACGTGTGACTTTTGAACTTCACGTGTTTCAATAGGCTATTGCCTACATAAGTAGGTCGTGTAAATATTTTAACGATACAGACAAAGTCTTTACGACTTTCACAATTTAAGACCGAGTCACAGGACAGTACAAAACCTAGATTTTACAGTTAAGTGAAATAGCTGTCTATTCGACAATAAGAGAATATTGAAAGTATTGTCTAGTTTTTGCTAGTCTGTCAGGTGTATTTTATTTCTTTCACCTAGATTTTTGTCTAGACTTTAGACTACTTTTTTGGGGTTTTTTTTATTTGTAACACTTTTTTTAATAACTACTTTGCTCTGATTCAATTTTCCTTGGATTTATTAGTATGAAAGAAATGGTCACTTAACAGATATTTTTATAAGTAGACAATAAGTGATACAAACCGTCTTTAAAAATGTTTTTTTGTAGTGTAATTAAAAACGCAATAAGGATCACAACGCACAATATAAAAACATATTGTAACATGACACAAAACACCACAAATTAATTAACAACTTGTGGCAAGGCGATATGCGCGTTCTTTTGTTTTCTGGGCCGATGCCATAAGGGTTAATGTACTACGTAACGCTCCAAAGCGGCCCAACTATTGAACCAACATTTGTATAATTGACACCAACCATTTGAAAATAAAACATTGTAGTAAATTAACTATCACGTTATGCTACTACTGAGTGCTTTTAGCCATGCGCAAATTTATGCTCAATCATCGAACATAAGAGCCAGTACATTATAGGGCTGGATATTAATTAATTATGAACTTATTCTATTCTTGTAAACTGTGACTAAAGTGAAGTAACTGTGTTGTAAACGTAGTAGCTTTGAAAGTTCTGCATGAATAATGCAAGCGATCGATCAAAGGTTGAATACTTTATAGCTACCGTGCAACGAATGCAAGGTGTATTTATTTATATGTATAACTTCGTCAAAATGTGGATCATATAATATAGTCAGGGCCTAGAGATAGTCATAGGAGAATTTTAATCTCGAAGAAAAAAGGTACGGCAACAAATGTTGGGTCCAATAGTTGGTACAATATATTGGTCTAAACTCTAAGGCAAGATTAGCAGGACTTAATGCGTTTCTAATGGCGGTTTGGCGAGCCAGTAGTTAAACGTTGGAGAAGTTATAACGGTGGTTAATATTGATGTTACGTTTTGAACTGCTTGGTTTGTGCAAGAAATTGTCCGGTTTATCTTCAGAACTATACATCAATGCGAGAGGAAATGAAAGAACTTAAAGCAATATTGAAATTGTAACTTGGAATACATGTGTGATTAGTCTTGTATTGTACTACGAATATTGAACTAATTTTCTGTAAAAACGTTTCTGGGTCATAAAATGTTCTGTTGCGTGCAGGTAACATTTATTGCTTTATCCTTGAACTAGTATTGATATTTAGTAGGTTAAATTGGACACAAATCTTCCTCGATACAGGTGTAACATGATCACAACACACTGTATTTAAGTAAACAACACGATTCTACATGTCAACAAAGGTATAGGATAGACATTTAGCGCTCAAGTAACAGTAAACAGCGAAGAAAACCCACAAGCTCTAAGTAAACTGCCGCCATGCCGGGCGCGGATGGCGCGGTTACGATTAGCAAACATACTTTGTCAACTTAAGGTACTTATGAGCAAGTGTTAGGTTCCTCCCTATTTATAGCTCAACTTTAAATAAATATAAGGTATTTGTGCATTGATTAAAAAATCACATTTATAATGTATGCCAACAACGGGATAATCATATAAACTTCATCGAAATCGGTTCAGTAGCATGTCATTAATGTCGACTCGAGAACGACAGTTACAATATTACTATGAGGCTAATTAACATTCTTATGATTAAAATAAGGTAACACACACTTGACCAGATTATGCTACATACTTGACATATTTCGGCAAAGAATCTCGTTATGTAAATCAAAGTCGAATGGCTATAACATAGTTACACTTTAGTTAGATCCAAATACCATTTCTGAGCCGCAAAATACAAATGATTACAACATGTTATACAACAAGCTACGTTTTGAACATAAGAATTCAAACACAAGACAGATTAATTAGCCAAGTATGTCTAGATGAAAAGTGTTCTGCATGAACAATTCGTATTAATTAAACATTGTATAATGATAACAGTGGCGTGAGCTGCATTTGTTTACTATAAGCGTTGGTAAAGGGTTCTTGAATATGTATAGAAATTATTTTCATACAGGTGTTCGTGGTAACTAGAATTGTCAAATTTTTAATCATCTAAACCGTTATTCATTAACACACTGACCGGTTTGATTGCTGGATGCATAAAAAAGACATGCAGTTAATTGACAAGTTTATCTAAGACGGTAAACCAAAAAGGAAAACTTTAACAAACAGGGAAAATGGTGTGAAATCCAAACGATCTTTGTAGACTACACCTGCAAAACGCAGGGCGTAGGATTGTCTAAATTATGGGCATGTGCAGTGCTTGTGAAATTAGGACAAGTAGAGCAACCTAAATTAGACTATTAAACTAACTAATTGACTACATATATGATTTTCCAAATGTTATATAATAGATAGACCATTTATAGATCCGAAATTGGCAGACAATCAAATAACGCTGCATTTGGTATCGTGTAAGGCTGTATCGACACAGGAAGGGGGTCCATCGAGGCATGCGCGCGCGCATCGATGCGCGTGCTGTGCATCACAATGTGACGGCTTGTGTATTCATGTCTTTACTCTTCAGAGTATTGGATAGGTGTCATTGAATATAATCAATGGCTCAAAATTGTTTGAATGGTCTGGAGTGGGCACTTGATGCCGTGATGATGAATTTTATTTGTAAGTACTTCAGAATGAGTATTAGGCGTAATTGAAAAGTTTACACCATTTTAAGTATCTTTTAAACATTGCTAAATAAACTTTCCGCTAAAGCATTTACTACCTTTTGTCGAGTCTTTTAAAAATGTGCTGTGAAATAAATATTATCCTTAATAGCTATACATCAGAAACATTACTATACACAAATAATAATGCGTATACAAATCCAAGACGAGCACGATGTAGAAGCTTATTTAGCTTAGTTATACATGTTTATACGTTAGCTCGATCTTTCTCCGACCTTGTTTGATCGGATTCCGCCGCCGAGCCGTCCTATGAAACAGGTGGGAAAATAGAGAGAGCACTGCACACAAGCGTAAGTACATATAACATAGATGTAATCTAACTTCAATGTTTTTTTTAAAGTGTCTCGCCGGCTCTTCTCTATAGGAAAGACACTTTGGAAGCGAGCAACTGGAGCCAGTAGTTTTTTACGTAACGTTTCTTGGGCGCCTTTTTTTGGTTTATAAGAATAAAAATAAAAATAATTGAATTTTATTTTGTAGGTATTACCTTTCTACCAGGTATTCACCTACATAGCATTACAATGGCTTAGTGAGATTAGTCCATCGAAATTCAGTCATGGGATTTATTTGATAAACGACTAACAGAATGGTTGTTATGTTGAAACAGACTATGTTATCCTCATGAGATAAAATAAGTAAATTTTATACTGTTTTTGTTTAATAAATGAGTACAATGACTTTTCCTGTAATAGTATTAACAGCGAACTGTAGCCACGTTTTACGATATATGTGATTTTATTCATTTATGTAACTTACGGTGGATGTACTGCTTATCCGCCGACGGATACCAAGGCGCCTCTTTTAGTTTTATAGGAAACCAGGAGTGAAAAACTATTATAACACAGCTTCCAAGATTCTATGTCCCTCTCAATAAGTATAACGATACAAGACATGCAGCCTATTATATGAGAAACGTGGGTCTACATGTGCACCACTTATCCACTATTATCCTATTCCTCACAAATGCATCCTGCACGTTCTATTGACAATGCAGTTTCTGAGCTCTCTAAAGATTTGCAAGTTAATGTATATGGGCAAATAGCTGCCAATGAACTCTTGCCACCTCTTACGTTACTGAATAGATTTCTGCATGTATTTAGAATAGTAATAACACTAACTGTATTTAGATATTAGCTTGCTATTCATGATACACCGTGTAACTACAAACCGTTTCTGCTAAAAATAAATTTGGAATTTCTATAAAAGAATTCTATTGAAATGTCAAGACCTGTCTTTATTGTCACTGCAGGACAATCCCTCGCTGTTTTCCACAATAAAAGCAGGCCCATTCCTATACAAAACAGAAAAACATATCTACCTAATTTCTCATTTCCCATCTTTAAGAACACCTAAATCAAACGAGCCTACCATTCATGACCTAATTCGTACCACGATGTTATCGTACTATAAACGTTTACTAAACCTTACCTTAAAGCCAATGAACGATGGTAATTGTAATCAAACTACTTTATCTTAAACACTACTACAGACTGAACGTAAGTTTAAATAGGACACATACGTAAAATGGTCAGATGCACCTTTCTGGATTTAAAAAAATCTTTTAACTGGATTTTATTTAGGTTTCTTTACGCAGTAAGGTGCATTTTTAGAATTTAAAGAGAAAATAATGCAAAGAAATATGAGAACTCATGGCAAAGCAGTTGTTGCAGAACAGTGCTTCATAAACTTAACCACAATTTTAGATGTAGCGTACCTCCTTGAACAAAGCAGCTTTAATTTCCTCTTTTAATACACACACAAAACAAAAAACTAAAACCACGTCGTATAAAGTTACAAAAATCACTATCACAAAGAACTGCACACCATTGGCAAGACTTGACAGCACATTGAAAGCACCTGTATTTCAAAGGAATAGAGTTCATATTCGTTTAGATAGGATGTTCACTTGTTGAGTATGGATGTGTGCGCGAGCGCAAGTCACGGTTCAATCGTTTTGATACGAAGGGACGGGCTTCGTCCATTAACTTATGCCTCTGCTCGAACTAATTGTCTGGAGGTGCCTTATGTTCTCTCATATTGCACAATAAAATTATAAGGTATTTTAAGTATGTTGACTTTTACATAAGGTCAGAAGAGGCCCTAAGTAAAGTCGCATGCATGAAGGCTATGGAATCTAAGTTTTTCATCTTTGACCTTCAGTTTACACTATGATTTCTCTAGCGTCTTTAATAATGTAGGTCTTAGAAACCAATTTCCGCAGTGCAGAAACAGGCTTTGAAACAGACGCAGAACATTTTCGTCTTGTTTCTACACTGATATAGGTAAGTTTATTTGTTAGAAGATAGTACAAATACGGTAGTTCCACTGTCTGATTGAATGCGGGTCTACGTTACAGTTGATTAAGCTCGATGCGAAGGGACTGAGCCCTGCCAACTCGAACTAATTGAGCGATTTAAGTGGAGTACCTTTGTAAATAATCATTTGAGATATAGGTACGGCACCGCTACTGTTGATTGAAATGTTATGATCGGTCCGCAGTACATACATACTTACTATGTAGATAGTTTTATATTGGTAAAACAAAAAAATATTTCAGAAATGGAGGTTTGTGTTTGTTCGTATTTACATAACATAACATCACGCCTGTATCCCCGAAGAGTTAGGCAGAGGTGTTCCAATGTGCACCCATAGTACATAGCGGAAAATTACCCATTTCAGAATTTAATAAATATACAGCTACTTCATAACATACATATGCTGAAACAATCGTTACATGTATAGATAAACCGATTATCCTCCTTAATAATGAACTACAAAACAATTGACCTAGATGTAAGTCCTAAAGTTAATTTAGTTTAATTGTTCTATCGCAGCGTTCTATTTAACTTTGTATCATATGCACGTGGTGACAATCTTCAAGACTCGTGCCTAGATTCTATACACTGTAGTATTCAGTACTATTTAGTCACGCAATGGGCCACATTGCAGTAGCATTGACAAGAACAAGCGTAGTAAATAATTCTTTGTCTCGATGTATTTTATAAATGAGTGCATTATTCAATAAATCGATAAGAATGGTGTATAATTAAATAACAGTTGTTTCCTACTGCTGTTAATGCAGAAGTATGACTTTTTGTTGACCTAGCTGCATGTTTAAGATATTCGGCGTTTGAGAATAGATCTTATCATAAAAAATGAGCTACTAAAAAGGTTTTTTCTATATTTGTACTAAGTTATCGGCCCTACTATGGGCTCGTTTATCTCTCGTCCCTAATCTATTTAAGAAAGTAAACAAGATTATGTCGTTCTACCAAATTTTTCATCCTCAAATCGGCAAACACTTCTGCCATATTTTTTTGCGAGTAAATTAAAGTAAAACAAATGAGAATCAGCAGACAAGTCGTTGACTGACACTACCCTTCGCTACAAGTCGCCCGTCATGCTCTGGGGAACTTGTACGAGCGTTTTTTGCTCACTTGTCGGCCAGACGGGATACGATGATCGGTAAACCACAAAAGGAAACCTTATTGGATTTTTAATTAAAGTTTTATTACCTGGCCTTTGATTGAAATAGTTCAATAAAGTTTTTTAATTATCACCATTTAATTTGTGGTATGTTTGAAGATTAATTAATAGAACCCTAAGCGATCTTTAAATTTTACCTGAAATTCTTGTCAATTGCTTAACATTTTATCACGTGCTTAGTAGTTAACTTTTTTTAAGTAACTTTCGGTGTAACAGCCCAATGTAAGAAGAATGATTCTTTTACATACACCTCTAGAAATCTCCTAAGTTTCTTGTGCCTTGAAGAAGGCAAACTATCACTATCACATAACTTAAAACTACACTCGATCCTAGACGAGGGTCCCAAGCAATCATAACCTATCCGAGTAGCAAACATTTGTCTTCCAGCGAGCCTACACCTCCATTCATATCACGACTAACTAGATAATTAGTTATGGTACGACGGACGTAATTGGAGCTGTTTGAGCGCCTACTCGTAAATACCGCGGTGGAATACCTACGTAGAGAGACACGTGCGAACTTAATGTGGCTTTATTATGTAATAAGGCTGTTCTTATTGGCATAGCAACAATTAGTACAGGTAACATGATCTGTATGAAACAAATGTTGGGGAGATCGTTGGAAATAACGAAAAAATCTGAATATGTTTTGTTATTTTGAGAGAAATTGGTTGTAGGATATTGGACCTATGTGCCTTTAGGAATAAATTAAAGGTTCAGATATCTCATGCTAATGAAGTGTTGATTCATAAATACGCACGTGTTTCGAAATAGTTAAATGATGATATTAACTTATTTACCTGAATTTAATACAGCATTGCCAACCTTCAGTAAAAGTAATATTATACCTGCATCATATGAAGGCTAATGGGGAAGGTTCTGTCATAAAATAAAAAGGCTATTGTTTAGGGAAACAAAACAGCCTTCAATTAAGACTATCTGTATGAGAAGTGTCCTTTGCCCTGCTGTGGGATATTTACAGGCAGTATTATTATCATATTTCCACATAAAAACTATACCTATGGTACAATATGATTAATTTACTTTTTTGTTGCTTAGAATAATTTTGCAGTCAATTTATTGTCACAGGAAGTTATTCTGACCTTCAAATTATAATGTATTCAAATTAATTCATAACTCAAAGATTGCCAGTTCTAAAACTATGGACAACATAAGAATGAAATTAAAAAGTAAATGTTACTTTACAACAGTAAAATGTCTGATAAGAAACTCGCAAATGAAAATTATTTGACACAAAGCCTTATCTTGAAGTTTGTTTAAAATGAAAATACAAATAGTCTTTAGATATTTTAGTGCCTATCTTAATGCTGTAGTTCATTCACTCCAAAGGTTTGTATTTAAATAAAAGGTAAATAATTCCGTCTGTAAGGTAATTGTGCAAAATTTTTAATATCATACATATAGGTGAACTTGCCTGAAATAAATGACATTTTATTTATTTATTTTATTATATAGCCATAAATAAATACTACACTTAATTCCTTTACATCATATTGTAATTAAATAAAACTTACCCAATACAAAAAGAACAGTCATAAGTTACTCACCGTCAGTGGATATTGCGTCTAATACGGACAATTTTACTGTATATGAAAGAATTTACTTGTGTCCATTAAAATAGTAGTAACACATTAATCCAAAGCCAAGCTAACCTCTAGTAACTGGCCATTAACACAGCTTTATCAGTTAAGAAGTATAAACATACTGTAGTGAGAGATAAAGGGGTTACGCACAGGTGCGGCTTAGATAACTACTATTATCTAATACGGCAACTCATCTATAACTCTTCATCCAATCTAGTTTTCTTGACACTGAACTATGAGAAGTCATTTTCTTCCATTCACACTACACAGTAAAAAAACATGGGTATAAAAAAAAATGACTAGGTAAATAAACCAAGATTTAACCTATAGAGTTTTATATTTGAATGTTGACATAAAAACCATGTTTTTATAAGGTAAATTGTTGATTGATTACTTTGTGAGTGTGAGGAAAAATGTATCAAAAACTTTAGGCATAATAATTGCTTTGACAATCCATGAAAATAATAACAAACATAAATAATTGTTTTTGTTATTGGTTCAATCATTGATTGCAAAGATTTACTGAATAATGATTTTAACCTTCAGACAATCACTAGTATCTACTCACACTAGAGTAAGGAAATAGTAAGTTAACATTTTTAGCGAAATAGAAATACACGTATGAATTGAGAGGCAATCATTTTAGAGCCATTTTTAAATCAGTTTAATCAACAATCTAACTTCTAAAAATAAGAGCAGTATTAGCATAGTAATCCCGCGAAACTAGTTCCTTAATAACAATAGAGCGAATATAGAAGTTAAGGTCAAGGAATACTTAAAAAACTAACTCAATGTTAAAACTTCCTGTAACAAGCTGTTCTACGGATCTAATTTCATGTGTTTCTAGCAAGTTTACCACAGAAAATATTGTTTTGGATAACGTAATACGAGTAGCACGCTTCAATAAAATCATATATAGCAATCTATAGAAGTAATTTAAAAAATACCAACGCTAGCTTGGGCGTGAGCCGCGCATAACCTAAATATACATTAAACATATTTATACAACATACAATATGTCTTCAAAAATATATAAACACTTTTCTAAATCATATTATAGCGTTTGTGCATTCATTCATATTGAACAAACAAATAAAAATCGAAATGATGGCGGGCGGCACAATGGCGCGCTTATGGTTTGATAATAAAACAAGTAAGAAAATCAGGAAAATACTTACGTATAATTTCAATAATCCACACTCACTTTAAAATAACACTAAACGAACGAAAAATCACTGTGATATTTCGATAACAATCAAACAAACCGGTAAATTATCGATATAGCGTCGTTGAAGCACATCGTTTTTCCGGAACAATCTGTGTTGCCACTACAAACAGCGCGTAAATTCTTCCAAATTTCAAAATGACGGATATGTTACTACCATTTTGAGAGCCATAAATAAACGATTGCGGGCGCTAATAACCTGGAAAACAGGGTTATACATAACCCTGTTTAGTTGTTTTGATTAAAATAATGTAACTTTTAATTTAATCACTTATCATTTAGTAATATATCCAACAGATATTATTCTAAATGTTCTTTTTATCCAATTTATTAATATTGATCGGTATTTTCGTCATCGTGTTTCAACTGGTAACACATATAATGTTCTCAATTCACAAAACTTCCTACAAAAAAGGGAAAATCTTTAAATATAATTGTGATGTATGTAGACGGAGATTTAAGTAGAATTTGTGCGAAAAAAAAAACTGAGGTTAAACTGAGGTTTGAACTTGTAATTTTTTTATGTGTGTAGTCTCTATGTTCTGACCTTTTAAGCCGATTGGTGATTATAATGCTAGGACATTAGGTTACATTATGGTCACAAAATAATTACATATTTTGACTTGCCTAAACTTTAGCATTGAAATTAAGGAAAAAATGTAAAGCCATGTTTTTATCAGCGCGCAACTGAGAACGGGGTCGGGCGGTGCGACGCGATGGGAAAAACTGCACTGGCTTTCTGTTTAATAAATTATGGCTCCAACTTGCTTAAATATTTGATTATTTTATTTGCATATGAACAAATCATCTTTCATTTCCTTGTGTTTACAGAATATTTAAGGTTTACAGAAAATAGTAAGGAAAGCCGCAGTAGGCGAAAATAAACTATAACGTGGTAGCACTAAACGGAACTGTCATTTAAAAGTCAAAATAAAATAACCAAAAACAACCATGTGCGTAGCAACCGCACACGGTGTTTGATTGCTATTTATATATGATTCACGTGTTACTCGTGCCATGGATTACGTGTTAGGTGGAGTGGCAGCATTAATTACCGGAAACGTGACACCCAACAGGCCCAGGCTTTTGAAGAGGGCTTTAACACCTACAAAACACCAGCCTTCCCCGAATGTAACTCCGAAGAGTGAATTTGTTGAAGACAGGTCTATATTTCTTTCACCAACCATGCAGAAGAAGAAGGCGATAGTCAAGAAGTCGCCCAAGAGAATATTCCAGAACCCAGATCTAGAAACAACAGACAATGAGGAGGGTAATTCTAGTCTCACCAGTCCAAAGGCAGACAAAGTTAAAAAACACTTGAAAGACGATTTAGAAGCTGACAGTGCGGTAAACAAAAGCTTAACGCCTCAGAAATCACCTAAAAAGAAGTTGAATAACAAAAACGAGTCCATAACACAGGAAGGTGCAACTAGTGTGGGTGAGCAGAAGAGCAATGAAAATACACCTAAAAAGAAGAAAGGAAAACAAATTTCAGAATCGGAATCTACTGTAAATGTCACTAATATACAAACCACAGAGAATGTAAGTACTCAAGAAACTGTAAGTCCTAAAAAAAGGAAGCAAAAACGTAAAAAGTCAATAGCGGACACAGAAGGTGTCAAGGAAAATGATGTCTTAGAGGCTGCAACAGAGACTCCGGCACCCGCTACAAATTCTAAGAATCCTAAAAAACAGAAATTAAATAAACCTAATATTGCAGAAGAAATCAAAGAAACCGCACCACCTGTTACCGCAACAAAAAAGAAAAATAAGAGGCGTAAGAAGAAATCTAAAGCAGTAACAGAGGCTAAACCAGTAGAAAATGAATCAACTACAAAAGAAAATGAATCAGAAGAAACAAATAAAGAAAATCTACAAACAGAAAATCAAGGAACACCTAAAAAGAAAAATAAACGCAAGAAATCTAAAGGACAAATAAATAAACCAGAGGTCAAAAAAATTGAAGAAAAGCCAGTACCGGAAGAAAATGATGATGAAGATGATGGTGATGATAATGATAACCATGATGAAGATGACGACTCTGACTCAGAAAATATAGAATCTAGTACAGTTAATCCAAATGCAATAACAGATAAAGAATCAGATTCAGAACATGAATCCGATGATGAAATAGAATCGGAAAATGAAGAAACAAATAAACAAGTATTTGAATCAGAGAAACCGGATGAAAGTTCAGATGATGAAGAAGAAGAAAAAGATGCTCCTAAAGAGAAAAAAGAAGTAAAAAAGAAGGAAGCGCCTAAAACAGAAGAGGTTAATACAGAGGAAGAAATCAAAAGAACCCTATTTGTAGGCAATGTACCTTATAGTGCAAAATGTAAGAAGGAAATTAAGAAGATTTTTGGTAAACATGGACAAATTGAGACCATTAGGTAAGATTTGATTTGTATTTTACTTATCATTGGCTTCTTGGTTATAAGAAGTTATTTTAGGCGTCGTTTTTTAGAGGCGTCGTTTTTAAGTGGCTTCGTTTTTATGTGGCGTCGTTTTTAAGTGGCCTCGTTTTTAAGTGGCGTCGTTTTTAAGTGGCTTCGTTTTTAAGTGGCGTCGTTTTTAAGTGGCCTCGTTTTTAAGTGGCGTCGTTTTTAAGTGGCCTCGTTTTTAAGAGGCGGCGTTTTTTTAGAGGTGTCTTTTTTAAGAGGCGTCGATTATGAAGAGGCTTCGTTTTTAAGTGGCGTCGTTTTTTAGAGGCGTCGTTTTTAAGAGGCGTCGTTTTTAAGTGGCGTCGTTTTTTAGAGGCTTGGATTATGAAGAGGCGTCGTTTTTTAGGGGCGTCGTTTTTTAGAGGCGGCGTTTTTTAGAGGCGGCGTTTTTTAGAGGCGTCTTTTTTAAGAGGCGTCGATTATGAAGAGGCGTCGTTTATGAAAGGCGTCGTTTTTAAGAGGCGGCGTTTTTTAGAGGCGTCTATTTTAAGAGGCGTGGATTATGAAGAGGCGTCGTTTTTTAGAGGCGTCTTCTTAATAGGCGTCGTTTTTTAAGGGGCATCATTTTTTTGAGGCGACGTTTTTTGGTGGAGTCGTTTTTAAGTGGCGTCGTTTTTAAGAGGCGGCGTTTTTTAGATGCGTCTTTTTTAAGAGGCGTCGATTATGAAGAGGCGTCGTTTATGAGAGGCGTCGTTTTTAAGAGACGTCGTTTTTTAGTGGCGTCGTTTATGAAGAGGCGTCGTTTTTAAGGGGTGTCGTTTTTAAGAGGTGGCGTTTTTAGAGGCGTCTTTTTAAAGAGGCGTCGATTCTGAAGAGGCGTCCATTATGAAGAGGCGTCTATTATGAAGAGGCGTCGTTTATGAGAGGCGTCGTTTATGAGAGGCGTCGTTTTTAAGAGGCGTCGATTATGAAGAGGCGTCGATTATGAAGAGGCGTCGTTTTTAAGGGGCGTCGTTTTTAAGAGGCGGCGTTTTTTAGATGCGTCTTTTTTAAGAGGCGTCGATTATGAAGAGGCGTCGTTTATGAGAGGCGTCGTTTTTAAGAGACGTCGTTTTTTAGTGTCGTCGTTTCAAAGTAGCGTAGTTTTTAAGTGGCGTCGTTTTTACGGGCAGCGTTTTTTAGAGGCGTCTTTTTTAGGAGGCGTCGTTTATGAAGAGGCGTCGTTTTTAAGTGGCGTCGATTATGAATAGGCGTCGTTTATTAGAGGCGTAGTTTTTAAGTGGCGTCGTTTTTAAGATGCGGCGTTTTTTATTGGCGTCTTTTTTAAGAGGCGTCGTTTTTAAAAGGCGTCCATTATGAAAAGGCGACGTTTATTAGAGGCGTCGTTTTTAGGGACGTCGTTTTTAAGAGGCGTCGTTTTTAATTGGTGTCGTTTTTAAGAGACGCCGTTTTTAAGGGTCGTTTTTAGGAGGCGTCGATTATGAAGAGGCGTCGGTTTTTTATAGGCGTCGTTTTTAAGAGGCGTCGTTTTTAGTGGCGTCGTTTTTTAGAGCCGTCGTTTATGAAGATTCGTCGTTTATGAGAGGCGTCGTTTTTAAGAGACGTCGTTTTTAAGTGGCGTCGTTTTTTAGAGGCGTCGTTTTAAGAGGCGTCGTTTTTAAGTGGCGTCGTTCTAGGAGGCGTCGTTTTTTACGGGTGTATTTTTTTAGAGGCGTCGTTTTTAGGAGGAGTCGTTTTTTAGAGGCGTCGTTTTTTAGGGACGTCGTTTATTAGAGGCGTCGTTTTTAAGTGGCGTCGATTATGAAAAGGCGTCGTTTATTAGAGGCGTCGATTTAGGGACGTCGTTTATGAACAGGCGTCGTTTTTTAGAGACGTCGTTTTTAAGAGGCGTCGTTTTTAAGTGGCGTCGATTATGAAAAGGCGTCGTTTATTAGAGGCGTCGATTTATGGACGTCGTTTATGAACAGGCGTCGTTTTTTAGAGACGTCGTTTTTAAGAGGCGTCGTTTTTTAGGGGCGTCGTTATTAAGAGGCGTCGTTTTTTAAGGAATCTTCTTTTTTAATAGGCTATCGTTATGAAGAGGCGTATTTTATGAGAGGCGTCGTTTTTATGAGGTGTCGAATTTAACAAGCGACGTCTTACGAGGTGTCGATTTTAAAGAAGGGTCGATTTTTTAGGTGTCAGTGTACAAAACGTGGGCATCGGTTATATAAGAGGAGTCGTTTTCAAGAACTTGAAAGTGAAGAGTTGTTTGTAAGAGGCGTCGTTTTTAGGTGACGAAATTTTTATGAAGATTCGGTTTTAAGACCTTTTTAAATGACCCTTTTAACAGGCGTCTTTTTAACAGACGTCGATTATGACAGGCTTCGGTAATTTATTATTATTTTTCCACCTTCAGGATCAGAACAGTACCGATCAAAGATGGACGCTTCACTCCCAAGCTGGCGCTGATCAAGAACGAGCTGCATCCGGAGAGGACCACCGTCAATGTCTACATCAAGTATGCTGAAGTTGACTCTATTTATAAGGTTAGTGGCGATACTACTTAGCGATACCTAAATAGTCATTTCAAGTTTGCAGAAAGTTGTGAGCAATATAAGTTCTCATTTGTTAAATTTGATTTGGCTCTTGCTTTTAATCCCAAAGACATAAAATGGTTTAAGATCTCTCTCCTATGTCAGATTTTGTGTCTACTTGGTCATGTAAGATAACGTGAAAATTGTACATATGAATGAATTACTTGCACCACATAATGGCAAATGCTATTAATTAAAATAACATAAAGAAAGTGTAGAATATTTTTTATATAACCTTTATATTGTCCTGCTGCTGAGGAAAGGTGCCTCTTCTGACTTCAGACTTTGAAAATTAAACAAATCTAAAGAAAAAAATCTTTAAATCTACACTAAACATAGACAGCGCAGACGCCCCGACTATGTTTACTTTGCAAAAGAAACTAATAAGAATCTTAGTTAAAATTAAGAATACTGAAACATGTAAGCCTCATTTCCAGCAGCTTAAGATATTAACCCTCCCCAGCATATACATACTAGAAACTTGTAAATTCGTAAGAAAACAAAGATTTTTACACAAAAAGAGAAGAAATACAAACTAGATATGCCCTAAGGCATAAAAACAGATTAAACCTACCTAGCTCAAAAATGAAAATGCATTCAACTAGTCCATATGTTATGTCTATAAAAATATATAATAAGCTACCAGAAGATATTAAAACCGTAGATAAAGATAATATATTCATAAATAAATTAAAGAAATTATTACTACAAAAAAGCTATTACCACATAAATGAATATAAAATGATACTTTTTAATAATCCTATCATAAATTTATGATTATAATACATAAAGATAATAATAATGCCTACCTAATTAAATAAATTAATAAATAAATGCCAAGAATAATAAGTTATTAAACCCTGCAAATATCATCTGCTACGTACAGTATATGCTATAATAAATAAATAAATGCTAAAATAATAAATAATTACTTATCTCTATGGGAAACTACATAAACTTTTATTTCCTATTGAGTATTCTACATTATAATTATAGGTTAAATTTATATCATGTATATTATGGATATACACAAGTATATACTTACATATATCTATAAATAAATTCAAAAACAATACTTACACTAAATTAAATAAGAATACCCTACAAATATAATAATGGCATAACCATACCATTGTTCTTCCTCTCTCCTAAATTTTGCGTGCCCAACAGGGTCCACGATGTACTATATATATTTTTTTACTTACCACCTACTAACCATTGTGGAAAGCAAATAAAAGTTTTGAGTTTGAGTTTGAGTTTGAACTTCATACTAAAAAACATCATGTTCTTTCCAGGCGCTCATAGAAAACAACACTGTCCTGAACGAGCACCACTTACGCGTGTCCCGCAGCGACAGCACGGGCGCCGAGCACGACCCGCGCTGCTCCGTCTTCATCGGGAACCTGCCCTTCGCCATGGAGGACGAGGCGCTGAGGGCCAAGTTCGAGAACTGCGGGCCCATACAGTCCGTCAGGATTGTCAGGGACAAGAAGACTAACGCGGGGAAAGGTACGTGTTTGTCTCTACCCATAGCAAGGGCAGGGATTTTATATTTTTTTCCAGTGTCAGTGGACCATTCTTCAATAAGTCTAGAAAACTTACTACACTTTGATGGCACTTGCCAATAATCGAATGTGTCACCGATTCCTGTTAATCCATTCATAAGCTTTCGGAAATCAAATTATTTAGTTCCAAAATCCTAGTGGACTAGAAAAAACATCCTCACTCACATAGCCCTTTTTTCCAGGTTTCGGCTATGTAAACTTTGAATCAAAAGACGGCGTTGAACTAGCTCTCGCTTTAACCGAAGAAGACTTAACAGTTAAGAACAGAATACTTCGTGTCAAGCGATGCACGCAAGGCACGGACAAGAAGAAGCAGGCGAACCAACAGACAGGGGGGACCGTCCAGGATAGACCTCAAAGAGGGGGGTCTAGGTCAGGTCCCGGTAGAGGTGGCAGGGTCAGCCAGGGGGATAGGCAGAGGAGTGGGTCTGGACCGCCAGGCAATCAGGGACGAGGTGGCTTCAACTCTGGCCGGGGAGGCGGTAGATTCAATTCCGAAGGTCAAAGGGGTGGGTTCAACTCTGGAGGTCGGGGAGGTGGCTTCAATTCTCGAGGTCGGGGAGGTGGATTCAACTCAGGAGGTCGCGGAGGCGGAAGATTCAATTCTGATGGCCCCGGAAGAGGCGGGTTCAACTCTGGCGGCCGAGGAGGAGGTAGATTCAACTCTGGCGGTGACCAGGGCGGTGGGGGAGGGTTCAAAAAGTTCGACAACCAGAGGAATCAGGGACAGAAGGACGAGGAGGGCCGCGAGGGAGCGTTCAGAAGAATTATGCATAAGAGGAAGAATGAGGTGAGATTTCAACTTTCTTAATAGCTATTGATGTTATATGTGAAACTATCTTCAGGTAATATCCAAATGAGAGTTTTCTCTCGTTAGGAATCTGTCATTATCTAAAATGTGCCTTATTTCTAGTGCAAATAAGTAGCTTTTTTAATGTCTTTCAACATGCATTTTAATGTTATATTATTTACAGGAGGGTAGTGGTCCCAGTGACGGGCCCCCGAACAAGAGGCCGAACACTGACCAGCCTAACAAGGAAAAGAAAGTCAGGAAGGAATTCGTAGGAATGACTGCTGAAAAGAAAAAGGTAACATACTAATATACTCAGTGTTCGAACTTTTATGGCTTACTAGCTGATAGACATATGCCAATTTTTCGAAATTTTTTGTGTATACCTTGTTCTGATAATCATACAAAAATTGCTAACTTTTATATGCCTAAGCATTGGTGCTGAAAATTATAAGTCTGGGTGATGTGTATGCACTTTTAATGCTTTATTCATAATTCGTATAAAATAAGTGTTTATTTTTCTCGTTTCCAGAAACAAAAGTTTGACAAGGGTCAAAAGAAGAAGAAGGCTCTGAGCGAGATTTTAACGAAATAGTGTGATAACGATGCTTCCAGCTGTATGTAACTTATTACTGAGTAATGTGCATTAAAATGTGATACGTTTTAAGTTATTCCCGTATTTTTATCACACCCACATACCAGGTATTTTTAGTAAATAAGCAATTGGGTAAAAAAGTAAATAAAATCCCATCTATTTGGTACAGTATTTATTGTATAGTTGTCATTACAAAAATGTCAATGTTAGCAAAAATAATCACAGTCTGACACTTCTAAGATACAATTAATTTATTCTACACACAATCGACACATTGCCACGACATCTATCGACCGATTTACACAACTATTCGATGTTTATTTGCTAAAGCGACATCTCGACCGTTATAATAAAAAAGGTAATATTTTATACAAAACGCCACGTATAACTTAAATTCTATTTATCTACCAAGTCTAGATTCCATAAGACCTAACTATCTGTACATCACTAAAATCTATAAAACATGCGACCATTGATTATTATAGATTTTGATACCATAAAGTTTGGGGTTGCCGTTCAAAAAACAAGATGGCGCTGCTTCTAACCTTGTAATTATCATTTTGGTAACTGCTTTATAACATTTTATTATTCACACAATTTATAAAACAGAAAATACAAAAAATAATAATTACAAAATATTCAAGTTAACTTCAGTAATGAATTTGGATCCAATGAAAGGTTTTTGAAAAAGTTTCTTACACACCATTATTGTTTATGGCACCATCTTATTCTATGGTAACTCATTTATCAGGTATTTTCAACATTGAATGTTAAAATCTTACATATAATGTCCCTTACCGATGATAGCAAAGTGCTCTTGTGTTTATTTTAAGACCTTTAAAAATATATTTTTTTGAAGCATATTTGTGGGCAACACTAAATACAATTTTGGTGTTGCCATCCTATGTGTGAATAGCTCAAAGAGTACTATAAATTCAAATAATTAAACATGCGTTATTTTTCTGTATTGCAAGTTAAAAAAAAAGTCCTAAAATAAAAACAAGAACACATTTAAACCCTAAAAAGCGTTGGACCAATCATTATTGCTAACATTCCCGTTAACCCTACAAGTACATCTTGACACTAACGTATAAATATAGGCTACTATTTACATCGTGACTAACAGTCAATTAGCTATAGAACTAAGTAAAAAACAGTTTGTTCGTTTTTGAGCAAAAGTTATTCGAAAAGGGTGTCAGAGCAAAAATATTTTAAAGTAAAAGTAAATTATCCAATTGATATAATTATTATTCTTAGGTTTTCTTTTATTAAATATGTTTTGTTCGGCCACTTTTGCACTGAAACCCATAAATAATCTAAGTATATCCGACTCAGTGTAAGTTATATAGATTTGAGCATTGCTTAGTATGCTTTATTTCATACATCGTTGGTAATTGTCATTAACATCAAAAATATTGTTATATTAAATGTTTTTATGAGCAATCGTGGAGATTTTACATTCTTCTATGAGTAAGTTTGGGTAAATGTGCGTTTAAATATAATTTAAATAAATACTTTTGAGTTTATAACGCTTAACGTTCTTTAGAACTACTTTTGCAAATATGGAGTTGACTGTCCTTTTTTTGTTACTTTTTCATAGTTTATTGACAGTGTATTTGCAACTCTGAATCATATAAAACTTACTAGTTATATTTGACTATACAACGTGAATAATGAAATATTAATATTCCTATCATAGCTTTTTACTTAAAATTCATATTTTTAAGTACATAAAATCGTCAAACAGTTTACAATAGTTCACAATAGAGAAATTTATTTACCTTACTCATATAAGAACACAAAACCTTGGACGGATCAACCAGTCAACCGGCAAGCAACCGTCTGAAATGGCAACCTAATTCCTCTTGAACCTCAGAATGGTCAGAGTAACGACTAAGAAGAGCGCGATCCACGCGAGGGTCGACACGAAGCCCATGTACACTTCGGGATCGGTGATCGGCCAGCCTCGGGTGAGAATGGAACGGAGCGAGTTGGTGGCGAGCGTGAGAGGGAGACAGAGCGAGACGTAGCGCAGTACCCAGGGCATGCCCTCGATGGGCCAGATGACGCCACTGAGCAGCAGCGTGGGGTAGAAGGAGCCGAGCGCCAGTTGGATGGCGTTGCGCTCCAGCTCGCACGCGGCGGAGATCACGAAGCCGAAGCACATGCCGCACAGACCTGGGGGAAAATAGTAATTGTAGTAATGGATGTGGAAGTTAAGGGAGTGTTGACTACGAAAAAGAATTTTGACATATTATCATGTTCAGAAGATATATAGGCAGACGCCTGTTTTATGATAGCAAGTTAAGATGTACTCAAATACTCAATCTTTATTAGCATTCCATATGTTACATAACAGGTGGTACACTTCTTATAGTATAGACACAATATGGACCCGATAGGGCACAGCTTAAAGAAGTTCGAATATAACTAAGTAGACGTTACAAAAATTATAATTATATTTGACATGTAATGTAACTACAAAAGTACAGAAATGCCATATTTGATATTTTCCAGATGTATGCAGTTTTTCATCTCGTTTGGCGAATATTTTGTAGTTATTCTTCCTCACATTTTATAAGCTTAAGATTTATCTAGTCTATAGTTTTGACACCTTACAAATGATTTTCTTTCTTTATATTTAGGTCAAACTTTTATTTGTTGATCTAGTGTAGTCAT
Organism: Autographa gamma; assembly: GCA_905146925.1. Lineage (NCBI taxonomy): Eukaryota > Metazoa > Arthropoda > Insecta > Lepidoptera > Noctuidae > Autographa > Autographa gamma. Next base: position 644,364 of record LR989871.1, read on the forward strand.
ACCGACCAACTTATTATTATAATCTCTTACACATATCCTTTTGTGGATTTACCTACAAAAAAAAACTGACCTACCGCGACCGCATAATGACAGAAATCATTTAGATGTATTTTTAAAAACCATTATCATTACATTTAATGACAGTAAAAACTATATTTATCGAAGTAATTACGATGATTTCTTGAGGAATATAATAATAATAAGCTATGTAATGATGGCAAAAAGTTCAAACGTGTGTTGGTCACACTAGTCATTATAAAAATTATGTGCATTTGTAGAGAATTATTGTAATGTTTCTAGGTATATAAATATCATATAAATGCACTATTTAATTGGCTATAATTAAAATAAATGTATTCCAATCAGTTTTAAACTACTACTAATGACTGGACTTTATATCAGACTGCAAATATTCAGGTCTTCAGTTGAATTCCTCAAGTTTCAATTTCGTCATATAAGTCTGGTACATGTCTAGAAAGTTCATCAATTTTGTAGCCTAGGTCCTTTTTAACAGTCAAGTCAAAGATTGTTTTGCTTTTCATATAACACCATGAGCAAGGCAAGCGAAAATAATTATTTAAAAACAAAAATACACTCATTTATGAAAACTGACTAAATTCTATCTAAAATATTGAAAACTTTCTCACCTAAGTAAATTATTCTTAGGTTTTGAGACACAGACAAATCCAACAAATCAAAGATCTAGAGAATGTACAAAAAAAGTCAACTCACCCTGCAGCAGCGTCAGCATAACAACGAACACGATATTCCCGTTATTCTTGACTCCAAACACGGAGATCATGAAGATGAGCACGAGCGCGGTCTGTCCGCACATGACGACGAACTGCGTGACGACGTGCGAGAAGAGGATCTCCCCGGGCGACACGCCGGCCACCCACGACCGGTCCAGCAGCCCCTCCATGCGCTCCACTATCAGGGCGGATGATGTCAGGGCCACCGCTAAGAAGAACACGATGCTGGAAGGAAAACGAGAGTATTTTGTGTAAGGTGGTATTCAACTTATGTACATTTTGGAACGCTATCAAGAAATTGAGTATTTAGATATGCGTTATGCTTCACAAATACTATTGATTAAAGCTATCAAAGGAGTTATCTTTTTGGATGTCTCTGTTCTTTGATGGTTTTTTTTCTACTTAAGGGTGTTCAATAAACTTTCCTTTCAACTTGACTATTTGACATGTATAATTCCAAAGAAATCAGAGCAGTTCAGGTACATGGTAGTTCTAAGCTCAATTGAAATAATTTCAGTACTGATTATGCTGTAAACAAAAGTGATTAAATATCAAAGTTGGCCAAGTGCCCCTATACATATTAGTGTGTAGGTGTAGGTATCAACAGAAGTTCTTTCCGACTTTTTTAAGCAAAGAAAGATATAAAACCCTGCTTCTAAATAAAAACATTAATATGCATTGTGTAACTCACGTCAAGATGACACCTGGCGCGACGAAGTCCGTGAACGAAGGGTTCTTGTTGCCGTAGATGGGGTCCATGAAGTCGATGGGGATGTCGCCCAGCTTCGGGTTGTAGTGGCACGTCTCCAGCAGGTCCTGGAAGGAGGAGGGGGATATAGAAAATGAAACTAAAGGGATAGTTTGAAATTATTATTTTTCGACGATATTTTTTCTTTGAAATGTTTTAATTTACGGATTCAGAAATATGGGATCACATTTGTGATTGAAAAAAAAAATGACTTATCTTCTCCGGAAAATTATAGAGGTGGGTTTCCATTCTCCCGGTAAACGGGTATAGATATAATGCTTCATGAATAGGTTCTCAAAGTCATACATTCAGCTGTGTACTAGACAATATGTGCGGAATTTTCTGGTAAGACTCAGTGCCAAACTTTTGGGGTTCTTAAAATTAAGATATAGTTTTCAGTTTTGTAGTTACCTTAGCAAAGTCTCGGTAGGAGAACTGTATGTCCCTGTTGAGCATGAGTCCGATCTGCTGGTTGGACATGTCGAGCCACACCTGCACTTCCGAAGATGTTATGGTTTCGTTGTCAGCCGTGTCCGCTGTGGATGGTAATTATAATGCTATTAATTTATCTGAACATAGTTTGTGTGTAATAATAATAATAATAAGCCCCCCAAAACCCTTTCCTTACGTCCGAGCTGAACATCGAGCTCACGTGGGGGGCGGACACGTGTACAGTACTTCTGTACTAAAAACTTACACGGCTAAACAGGAAAGGTAACCCAATATGGAGATGAGTAAAAGAGTTTATGATTTACGGTCGCTTCCCGGGGGTCGCCGGGGCACATCTGGAGCCGATGCTGGATGTCACAGCATGCGAACCATCGGCGGTGAGAGGCTGAGCAGGCGGGCTTCTCCCGACAAACATACTACAGCCGGTCGTCGTGTTCTGAGCAAGCGGGCTCACGACGTAGAAGCTACAGCTGAACTTTCGGGCGATGATACAATTTCGTTATTTTCTTCCATCCCTTCAACTCGCCCTTCATATATGACAAGAAGTCTATCTACCTCTAGTATACTTGAAAGTGTTGTGCAAGAGGTCACCCTCGACCATGATCTTGCACCCACAACAAGTTCTTCTAATACGCGCAGACGATGGACACCAGAAATGAATGAGTTCATACTGCGCACTTATCTTCAGTTAACTTTGATAGACACAGATACAAAAACTTATCTCGAACCCCTACATCTTAAATTCACCGAAAAGTTCCCTAATATGCAGGTTAGTAGACAGAGAGTAGGAGATCAACGTAGAGCCATAATTAGAAATAAGCTTTTGCCACAGGAAATTATTGACAAAATATATAATGAAGTTAAAGAAGAACTTCAACAGATACAGGCTAATTTACACACACCTTCACATACACTAGCCCTCGGGCATTTGACACAAACACACGGCTCAGAAATGAGCAACACACAAAACACAACACAGACTCGGATGAGATGGACCAATGAGTACAATGAGGCTATAATGCGGGCATATTACCGAATAACATCACTTGGCACAAATGAAACTGCATACCGAAAACCCTTGCATCAGGACTTTATAAACAGGTACCCCGCACTTGCTCACTTAAGTGAGCAACGAATAGCCGACCAGAGGAGAGCGATATTAAATAATAAATATATTAGCGATGACAGGTTAAATATGTTAAAGAACGAGATTTCTACTGAACTAGGGCTTAATAGTAATAATACTGGTAATGACCCTGGTAACCTTATTAATACACTAAACCTCAGTAATAATGAGAATAACTCAAGTTTTCAAGCTAATAGCACTCCTACAAATCTTTCATTTAGACCAAACAGTCCTATACAACCATTTAATAACATTCTGTTAGATCTATCTCATACTGAACATAACACACCAACACCTCAAGGAACACGTAATCCGGAAATAGATGAGACATTTCAACAAGCTCTTCTTTTCTTTAAAAACACTAGTCCCACTGACAGAGTCTTCATTCCTAAGCAAAAATCGTCCAAAAACTTATCGCGCATTGTTAGCTATTTGAATCAAGTAATTATTCCTGAAAATGTTAACATAGACACCGATTTTTTCACGTTACAAACGGTTATATACAGTGCAGCGTGGACTACAGCTAAAGTTAATGGAACGAAAATAGCGCTTGAGCCTTCAGAAAATCTTAGGGACATTAGGAAAGAACGTAAGCCAAATTGGCAAAAACGCTTAGAGCGAAGAATTAATGATTTAAGATCAAAGATAGCTAGAGTGTCTCAATTCATTAACGGTAATAGAACTAGAAAAGTAACTACTTATTTTAATCGTATTGTTAATCAATATAAAACCCACACTATACACGACGAACCCAACACACAAGCTATACACACATTAGATACACTAAAGCAAAAACTCTTCGTTCTATCAGGCCGACTCAAGAGATATAATGCTTGTACTCTTAGAAAACAACAGAATTTTCAATTCAACCATAACGAGAAACTTTTTTATCGCAACATTAAAAGAACCACGTCCAATATACAGGAAAATAGATTAAATGACAATGGACCCAACAGCCCGGACCCACAGGCTTTGCAAAATTTCTGGTCTAGAATCTGGGAGAATCCAATAGGACATAATGAACAAGCTGATTGGATACAGGCAGAAGCGGCAAATACGAACACCCAGAATATGGTATTTGAAAATGTCTCACCGCAAATTTTTCATAAAGTCCTCTCCCATCTACATAATTGGAAAGCACCTGGGTCCGATTATATTCACAGTTACTGGTATAAAAAATTTACGTCTGTTCATTGTTATTTATGTAATTTCATTAATATTTTCATTAAAGATCCCAGTCTTATACCAGCATACGTTACAGCAGGTACAACTTATTTGATACCGAAAGACTGTAACGACCTTAGTAATCCAGCGAAATACAGGCCTATCACTTGCCTGCAGACTTTGTATAAAATTGTGACATCCTGCCTGTCTGAATTAATATATGAACATGTTGATGCTAATGACATCCTAGCAGAACAACAGAAGGGATGTCGCAAATTTAGCCAAGGATGTAAAGAACAACTAATTATTGATTCTGTTGTTTTGAATAAAACCCACAAAAGTAAATCTGATCTATTTAGTATGTACATTGATTACAAGAAGGCTTACGACTCTGTTCCTCATTCGTGGCTTGTCAAAGTGTTAGAAATATATAAAATTCACCCAACAATAGTAGCGTTCCTTAAGAGTATAATGTCAAACTGGACCACGGTGCTTAGACTCTCTACTGCAACCGGAACATTAGAAACCGATACAATAAAAATACAGAGAGGCATCTTTCAAGGAGATGCCCTCAGCCCATTGTGGTTTTGTCTTGCTCTAAATCCTCTCTCTAATATATTAAATGCTACAACTTTAGGAGTACCTCTCACTTATACTGAAGAAACACAGACAGAAGTAGTAAAATTGAATCATTTGCTCTATATGGACGACATTAAATTATATGCAAAGAGTGAGAGTGAACTTAACGAATTAGCTTATTTAACAGAACAGTTTACTAACGATATTAAAATGGAATTCGGCATTGATAAATGTAAAATTAATTCAATTAGAGCGGGACAGAACTATCAACATCACTACACTTTATCAACACTAGAACACATAGAACCATTAAATGAACATGATACATATAAATATTTAGGTTATAGTCAGGCGTCACAGATACAGTACAAAGAAACTAAATGTAAATTAAAGCAACAGTTTCAACACAGATTGAACGTAATCTTAAGGACAAATCTTTATTCCCGAAATACAGTTAAAGCAATTAACACCTTTGCGGTTCCCGTGTTAACTTATTCTTTCGGGATAATAAAGTGGACCAAATCAGACCTAAAAGACTTACAACGTAAGGTAAATACAACATTGACTAAGTTTCGCAAAAACCATCCTAGATCTTGTTTGCAAAGGCTTACACTACCACGAAAAGAAGGAGGTAGAGGACTTATTGACATTTCAAACTTACACAATAGACAGATAACCACACTTAGACAATATTTTTATGCTAAAACAGAATCCTCTATTCTTCATAAATTAATAATGAAAAATGATAATCAGTTAACACCATTAAATCTTAAAGACCCACTAGAGCAGAAGAATGAAAAACAAATCGACATGAAAACTAAGATTCTAGAATGGAGCCAGAAGTCCCTACACGGAAGACATCGCCATGACTTATGCCAAGTAAATGTCGACAAAGAGGCGTCGAACGCGTGGCTGAGTCGAGGCGAACTCTTCCCGGAGACTGAAGGCTTCATGATTGCAATTCAGGATCAGGTCATAGAAACCAGAAATTACAGGAAATATATAATTAAAAACTTAGCCAATGATGTATGCCGAAAGTGTAATAGTGCTCCGGAAACTATACAACATATCACTGGTGCGTGTAAGTCAATAGCCCAGACTGATTACAAACATAGGCACGACCAGGTAGCTAATATTATCCATCAGAAACTAGCATACCAATATAAATTAGTAGATTCCATAGTACCATACTACAAATATAATCCTGAGACTGTGTTAGAGAACTCCACAGTAAAATTATATTTTGATAGAGCCATCCTTACGGATCGGACTGTTCACTTCAATAGACCAGACATTACACTTATTGATAAAATAAATAAAACTGGCTACCTTATTGATATCGCGGTGCCAAATACTCACAATTTGCAGACCACCATAGCAGAAAAAATGTCTAAATATACGGAGCTAAGGGATGAGATCACCCGAATTTGGCATCTGCAAAAGGTAACAATAGTCCCAATAGTGCTATCCACGACAGGAGTAATACCCTGTCAGTTACACCAATCTCTTATTTCTTTAAATCTTACTCCGAACACTTATCACCTACTGCAGAAAGCAGCAATCTTAAACACGTGTAGAATAGTTAGAAAATTTCTGCAGTGTGAGCCTGACAACTCACAACCTAGCAATATTAGACCACAAGTTAGTTTTAGCCCATAATTAATAAAACTGATGGACACTTGGCTTAGGCCCGTGCCATCAGTTCTTCCGGTTTGCGCCGAGAATTGTAAAGATCTATCATAATAATAATAATAATAATAAATTTATTTGTCAGAATATTGTTACAAAAGATGTTCAACCATAATATCATGTCCAAAATATTCTGCTGTTTCCAGCGTACAAATGTTTAAAAAATCAAATCACACAATGTCAAGACTAAAGAAAACGTATTACGAGAAAGTATTCAAGAGGGCACGAGAATAAAGTTACATAAATTACAAGCTTTCATATGCATGCATGCAAAGACCAGTCATAAGCCTTCACGCTATTGATTGCAAATGTGTACCTAACCACCAAATTTTTACACAAAGGATGGAAATCCAGTAATTTTAACTCTTAGAGGCCCACTTTGACTGTCCACCTTTTGACCTTTGAAGTCAAAAGTTGCCCAAAAAATATCCACCTTAATCTCCAGGGCTTAGAAACTCTATCAATCAAGATTTTTCTGAAGAAGAACGAAGTCGATATTTATCGGGCTGCTGAAAATTGCGTCAAGTCAAAAGATGCTAAAGTAAAAAGAACTTACCTAGTTCGGGTATATCAAAGCCCAAAACTGGATCAACAAAGTATATTACAGAAAAGAACTATTTTGACCAGTAGGTACAAAAATATGTTACAAAGAATTTTACCTAAAGCCAACCTCGCGACAAGCGAGTCAGTATAGTTCTCGTTGAAGTAGAGCGCGCCCCAGGCCTCGCCCTGCTCGACGGCCCGCAGCGCGTCAGTCAGGTTGGCGTAGTACTCCTTCACCGTGTGGTTGTTCAGGTGGTCCAGGTAGCGGCACGACAGGTTCTTCATGGAGCACGACGCGTTGTAGGGGCACAGCCCGTCGAAGATGCGGACGTCGTCGTTTACTATCGCCTGGGGAAGCGGAAATGGGTTTGTAAGACGTTAGAGGTTTTAGAGGTGGGTGGCAGTTGAGATATTTTTTCATTTTTAGGGGTTTGGTATTGATTACTACAAGTATAGGAATCATATGCTAACAGTATATAATACATGCAGGATAGACCTTGTAACTTTAATTTCTGTTACAATACAACATCATTTTGGATTTTTCTGCTATTCAGAAAAAAAAAACATCGCAAATAACTAATGATTGCTTTTCAGGCATATGATGAAGTCTATCATAAATTCAATTAACGAGAACAAGAGAAAGAGAACAATAAATTACGTTTTTTTTCCGAGACTACTAAATTGAAGTACAAACATTGAGCGTTAAAATCATGATAATTTGACATTTCAATAAATATAAGAGCAACAGAGAATTAGTCCAAAGACATCAACACAATCAAAAAATATATATTTTATTTCATAGTAGTTCAAACACCATTTTTATTGCACTCACCAGTCTCAGCCCGCTAGGATCCCTGCCTATAGCGAGACAGAACAGGATGACCTGCATGACGGGCAGCACGAAGATGAACAGCATCACGCCGATGTTGCGCCACATTCGCAGGAAGTTCTTCTGGATTAGAGCCTTTATCTTGCCTCGAGATGTGAACTGGAAGGAAAAGGGGTATAATTAGGGCGAGAAGATTTTTAAAGGTGATTTTGACCTCAGAAATGTAGTCTGGTAGGGCTAAATGTGGAAGTCTAAAGTCCAAGAATTATGGTGGTCCAATAATAAGATATTATTATATTATGGTGCAACTTGTTAGAGAACTGTGCCCAGCTGTGAGCTAGTTATTTTTTCTATCATTATTATTATATATCATTTGAGTATTTGATGAGTATTCCTTATATTATCAAAATGTCTATAAAATACTTACATTGAAACAGTCTCCGCAGTCCTCGCACTCAGGAGTCACGTCAGTCACTTTTCCGGGAATCTGAAACGCCAACATTTTGTATTAGTTACTCAACGTTCTGAACACACAATGTTTTTTTATCTATCTTCAAGGTTTACTTCTCATTCCTCTCATCAACCCCTCTTTAAAACTTCTCTCTTTCTTATCCTTTTTTTCCTTTGTGATAATCACCATTTATCACCACGCTTGCGCACTTGTTTTTTGGTGATGATCAAGTTAGCCAATCTAGAGACGACTTTACCATTGTTAGACATTTTTCAAAAGCTTAGAACTCACATCGCCATTAGATCCAGCGCCATTTTCCACGATGAGCACCTCCTTGCTCTGATGGAAGACCAGGCCGACGACCTGCGCATCCTCGGCCGCGTACGGCGCCTCCTCGCGCTTCGACATCTTGTTCAGGCCCAGAGCTCCTCCGGTCACGTTCAGCTCCACCACCTGGTTCGCTTGACCTGTCAAAAAATGAAGCATTAAGTAAAAAAACGATTTAGATTTTTTTTGACGTAGCCATTTCACCAGTTGCAGAGTTTTGTTGGTATGGGTCTTGTGGCTGATACCATGAAGTGTGAATGTGCTTTTTCTTGTTTTTGAATTGTGTGTTTAGCTATATTACAGACGATAATTCGCTTTAAATATAAGTTGCTATGTGTATATAGTAAAAAAAACTATTTTGATTGTTTGTATTTGCCATTTCACCAGTTGCAGACTTTTGTTGGTATGTTGGGGTGTGGCTGATACCATGAAGGGTGAATGTGCTTTTTCTTGTTTTTGAATTGTGTGTGTAGCTAAATTACAGACAATATTCGCTTTAAATATAAGTAGCTATGTACAGGTTTGTTATTGACAGTAGCGACCGACATCAGAGGCTCCAAAGTGCAGGTGTATGGAATTCCATGAACAAAGGCATAGTCTGGTCAGAAACTCAGGAGCACCGCTTTACTCACGAACAAGGTGTCGGAAAGTTTACACCACCTGCGGTGAGACTCTTGTTATGAGGAAAACATAAACCACAACCAATTGACTATTTACAACCCTAGGAAAACCCCCATCCGGAAAGACCGATAGCCAAATGGAAAGTCAGACATCTTTCCACTTTCACTTGTTACTTTCCAGTTGGCTTCAAATTCCAGTCTACCAAATAAGGGAGTACCCTAGTCCTTCCGACACCCAGTGTAAGTGTTAGTGAGACTGGACCAGATCTTACCATTGTTGGAGGAGCCGTGTGGTGCAGAGGTTAACTGATTGGACTGCTGCGGTGTGGGTTGCGTTTCCGATCCTAGTGTGGAGGGAACGGATTTTTAGCACGTTTTGGAAGATAACTTCTATTTTAAGTTATAGATACTACCTACCTAATTGCCGTAATGGAGAAAGTATGGATTGTATTTTGGAGTTATTCGTCTGTTGATGTGTTGGAAAGGATAACCTTACTAATAAATACTATTTTTGTACATTGTTCATCAATATAGCAATCAGTATGCTTAAATACATATTGAACGTTTATGTCACTATTATAGCATTAAATTCATCTCATCTAGTGATAGGTGTTTTATTCAAATCAATGGATTCCTGTACCGTAAGAAATGTTTCGCTGTTGAATGCAATGAAGTAGAAAATGCTTTCCTCGTGACTTTGAGAGAGAGAGTGCCAACTAATGGCGATGCGTCATGCGTTCGTACCTATGTAGGATTCTACATATGTCACGAAAATGTAGATACGATGATTTAAAGAATTTGAAATAAAAATTTACATATTCGACATTCCTATTATTAATTTATCCGTGTCGCAGAGTTCACACATTAAAAATCATATAGACTTTGAACTCGCATATCATCATCATCATCTCCCGGCCCTGTTTCCAATTATTTGGGGCAATGCGTATTCAGCTTCCATTCATCTCTACAACTTGTCATCTCAATATTCACTCCTTTCTTTCTCATATCATCTTTCACACAATCCATCTCTTTTTTGGTCTTCCTCGACATGTATACCCATCCACATTCATACTCATAAATCGTCTAGTTACGTGATTACTTGGAACTCGCATATACGGAATAATTATTTGTGTCATGCGGGGATCGAATCTGCAGCACTTTGGGCTGTGGGAGTTTGAATTTCCCAATCCATTAAGTTATCCGCACAGTCGTAAAGTTAGCTTTCAATTCATCTTACTATTTTATTTTTTGTAATTATCATATGAGTTCTATTTAAATAATTAAAACCATCGAGAGTTTTCTTTACAGCTAGCATAATTAATTGCCTTCGGAGTAAGATAGCATCTTGTAAATAAGGTTACGTCTAACAAAGGGGGGCTCGGCCTTCACTGCGCAATTTCCTCCGCGCATTGCGACGCTCAAGCAATAATTATTATGTAATTATTGCCTTCGAAACTTAGGAAATTATCATTTGTTTGATATGTATTTTTCTTTGATTATGTTTGTTTTACAGAATTAAGTACGAGACTCTATTTATCAGATTGTTAGGAGACCATCAAAGTTAGGATCATATCGTATAGGTTATGGAATTTCAGCTACTGAACTCTTCTATAAGCATTATGTTTCTAACAGAATTGGAAAGAGACAGGTGAAGATATAGCTAAAAAAAAATTAACAACGAACAGTGTGTTACGACATGCGAATATATCTGTATAATGCCTGTATATTATAACAATAGCTACAATGAAGTAATAAACATTTGTCCACTACTGAGCCAAAGCAAGTCGCCAGACGTGTCCACGTGTCAACATTAAAAACCAGTTTCCAACAAAGAAACTACATCATTTTTCTCCGCAATCAATAACGAACAACCGCCCCCCTCATCAATGTGACATCACTGACAAAAAACATAAATATCTAACTCATAAATAATGCTTAAAACGTGAAAAATATCCAACTATATTATTCTACGACAAGTACACATCAGAAAAGACATTATGATTAATTAAAACAGCTTTAGTTAAAATGTTTGCGATTTGTCATCATTATTGACTGTCATATTAACTAACATTGCATACTTAAAAGAAATATGTATACTATTATGTATTATTGGCGAAAACTTAGGAGTGCCAACCTTGTATTGAATCAGTAAAAGCCAACTGTGGTTAACAGCAAGGACTTACACAAAAAAGGATGGCATACAAAGCATGACTTGTGAAAATTTAAGATATTTTAATATTTGTTACTCATATTTGACAACACTCACCAAATAAAAAATATCGATAAGTTTTAAAATTATACTGGTCATCCTTATTTTGACTCAGCAATTCGCTATCAGATTGACTGATCAAATGATATAAATTCTCTACAGATTGAATAATCTACTTCCACGTGTAAACTGTTGACAAAATATGTTAAATAATCCTCTAAAAATGGAACTCTGCTTATTTACTTACACAAGCGAACATACAAAGTAGGTATGTATGAATGGAATATCTTATTTGAATAAGCAATCTCCGTCACGTGTTTCCACAGCCTTGCGGACGGACCTTTGAACTGCAAGTCTTAGAGATGAGCAATATAAAAGAGACTTGTGACGAAAATAATTGCCTGAACAATAGTTATGTCCTATTTACGATACTGGACCTTGCATTGTGAAGCTGTTTCGTAAGGCCGCGGCGACACGCAAGACGCTCCTTGTTATAGTGATGGGCTAGGCTTGGACGAATATTATCGATATTGCCGAATACTTTGTTGTTTGGTATATGAAATAAACGGGTATGGTTTTATGTAGCTGTCTTGCATTATGGTAGAAGTGCCCATGGAAAATAGATTTGTATTTTAGGTTCTAAAACAGAAATTGCGAATGGTAAAGTCCAAAGAATTTTTTTATTAATTGAAATATATCTAGACATACATAAAGAACCAAACGAAAACAAAGAGATACAAAACGTGTTTGAAGAAAACTTGTCGCTACTAGAAGTACTTAGATAATAATATGTTAATTATTCAACCCGTTTTTTATTCAAGTTTTACGCAAGTACCTAGTGATGAACAACTTAAAACATAGTTCCCATACACGTTCACAAACACGCTCTCAGTAAATGGTTGAACAAAATAAGACATTTATAAAACCAGAACAATGGGTCAAGCTACAAAGAATATAATTTCGCCGACTATCCGGCATTCGGCAAACTTTCTTCCCATCCCTAGTTACATTAACTTCTAGATCAAACCATTTCACAATAGTAAATGCAATAACGTATAAATTTGCATCAATTTTAATGTTGAACGTTCTGTTGTGCGATAGGAGGCGATGTCGACACTATAGCAGATGATTATATATCCCTTAAAACAAATTTACACAAAATTGGTCTTCATTTAAACACAAGTAAGTGTGAAATATATATTCCAGATACACATCTTGATAAAAATTTGGCTTTACAAAAAATACAAACTATAGTGCCTGAAATTAACATAGTTAATAACTCCTCTCTTCGCCTTCTAGGGTCCCCAATTTTAGAAGAATCATATGAACATTTTATAGATGATAAAATTGAAAATTTTCAATCAATTTCGAATAGACTTTTCAAAATCTCTTTACATTCTGCTATTACTTTAATTCGTTTTTGTTGCTTTGGTCCAAAATTTACATATTTTCTTCGTTCTTCACGATTATGGAAACATTTACCGCTTTTGGAAAAAATCGATAAAATTATTCGGTCCACGTTAACGTCCATTTTCAACGTAACGTTGGATGACCGAGCCTGGACCCAAGCCACGCTGCCGATCCGTTTTGGTGGGCTAGGTGTACGTAAAGTTTCCAGTTTAGGCTTACCAGCATTTTTGTCATCTGTCCACAGCACTGAAAAGTTGACCAGGCAAATCTTAGGGTCTTCTCTGGTTGATTTTCAGATTCTGTGCATGACTGAGGCAGTAAATAGTTGGGAAATGTCCTGCCCGGGCACAGATCTACCCGAGCAACGTTCTTCTCAGAGGCAGTGGGACGAGCCGCTTTGCAGTTTGATACGGAAAGAATTGATCAATACGTCAATCAACACTGCAGAGCGTGCGCGTCTCCTGGCTGTGGGAGAATGGGAATCGGGCCTCTGGTTACAGGCACTTCCATCATCCACTATTGGATAATAATACTTTTCGGCTCGCCATGAGTTTACGTTTAGGTATACCCTGTGTCGCATGTCATCGTTGTCAATGCGGTGAGACAGTCGACAACCTCGGTCACCATGGCCTGTCCTGCAGCAAGAGCGCAGGGCGTATATCTCGCCACTCAAATTTGAATGACATAATTCGTCGTGCTCTTGTCACCGCCGGAGTACCAGCTGTTTTGGAACCCAATGGTTTGGTGCGCGGCGATGGCAGGAGACCTGACGGTATGTCATTGCTGCCTTGGAAATTGGGTCGGCCTTTGGTGTGGGACGCAACGTGCGTCGACACCCTTGCGCCGTCCCACGTTCTAAGTTCAGCAGCCTCTCCTGGCGCTGCTGCTGGAGCTGCGGAGACCCTTAAGCGGCGGAAGTATAATAACATTGTGGGTGATTATATTTTCGAGCCGTTTGGGGTTGAAACGCTCGGGTCATGGGGTCCGAGCGCACGAAATCTTTTCAAAGAACTTTCCAAACGTTTGGTAGAATCTACTCGTGATCAGAGGGCTGGTTTGTTCCTTGCACAGAGAATCGGCATAGCCATTCAACGTGGCAATGCAGCCAGCCTTCTGGGCACGTTCCCCGCCATTGACAGGGATGACGATGAGTTCTTTGACGCCATTTAGTTTTTATTTATGTAAGTTTTAATTTTAGTATAGTTAGAGTTTGTTCTTATATTAGATTTAATTGTGTATTAATAAATAAATATTACAGTGAATTTACTTGAACTTTTAGTTTAAATCTTACATAAACGTTGACTAATATGATGATTCAGAGTTACTAGCACAAATAATTACGCATTGCTTCGTACCTAATTACGGCTACATAATATTTTTCAACAAATTACAATTAGGATATAAATATTTGGGAACAAAAAATATTTGTTGTAATTTAATTGTTTAAACCCGGATTTGATGCAAAACGAAAAACATAAGAACAATAAACTGCTAATTAACGATTGCGATGAGTAATTTGTAAGTTTTATTCTATATTTTCTTCATCGTATGTCCTTTTCTACTTAAGTTTCTTTTTTCTTTATACACTATTAGTACTGACTGACATAAGCTGATCTATGAGGGTAATAAATTCCGTGAAATTAAAAGGAGACTGAATTTTATGGCTCAACTTAAATAATAGAGTCCAACAGATGAATGGTACAGGACGCATTAAAAAAAAGAAAGATCTTTGTGGAGGTCACATACATCACATATGGCCGTAAAAATATCTTTGTAAAAATGTGGTATTCAGCTCAATCTGATGAAAATGGATTCTGACTCCATCGATCCAGAAAATTACTAATTGAATTTCATGGTTCTTCATTTATACTAGTTATAGAAGAATAAACATCAAATTAAATCGTCTTTTCTCTCTAATTCATGTAAAGATCTCCTAGACTATCCCATAAGAGTCAGGTGTAGCGTATCGCTCGTGTTTTGTTTCTCCGCAGCAGGTGCACTCAGTTCCCAGAGAAAGTGGTCAATATTGACAGTATATGTAACGTGAGAATCTCGCTGCTGTTATTATTGTAATTCATATCAATTGGACATGTTTATATGTAGGCGTAGCGTAGTGGGTTGAGTGTGTCGGTGGTCTTAGAGTCTTAGTTATCTGTAGTCAAAAAGGAGCCCTTCAGAGTTTGTCCTGTGAGTTCTTAAAGGAAGACTGTTTCTTTTGTGGAACTGAGATAGCGCTTAGGGTAGTGTAGTGCGCTGTCCCGCTTCCACGAAGGCAATAGTCAACTTTAAGAGCTCATAGTACAGGCTCTGATTTTTATTCTAATAACGGAACAACTTGATAGATAGTTGCTGTCTGCTGTTCAAAAATGATATCGTGTCTACCCTTCAGCTGATTGAATGTAAATTGTGACAGGCAAAAAAACAATTGTTCTGACACTCATTTAGATACTCATAAACCTCGCTCCAAGCATCACTTTCTAAACGATCATTAAGGTCTCTCGTATCCTCAAATTACCTCCGTAAATTATTAGCATAAGCAGCGGTTATCTTACCTTGTTTCCTGGACAGCTTGAGGAAGACATCCTCAAGAGAGATGCAGCTGTACATCTGCAGCAGCGCCTGCGGAGACTCCTCAGCCAGCAGGCGACCGCTTCGCATCAGACCAATCTGGAGAACAGAACATTAGAATACATTAGAACTGTTAAGACATCCAGGGGGGATCCCTAAGACAAAAGGTATATTAAGGAAGGTCTGCGTCATTCCTTTGCAGTATTAAGATACATTCAGTAAGGAATCCCGATTGAAAGGTGAATAAAGAAAGGAGGTTTAAGTTATTTTCATTATTATCAAGAGTCGTGTCTTAATAATCATTAACATACGCTAATAGTTTATGCAAGTATCAGCTTCTAGAAATAAGCTAAATGGGTAAGCTGAGATCCTAACAACGCTAATCAAAATGATTAAAAATTACACCTAGCACAGGATAAGTTACTAAGTCTTAACCATATAGAAAAGAGATCTATTATTTCTAAATATTTTATACTTAGATGTAATGACATCATGATATGTGATGATGTGGTTTCTCAAAACATTTGAGACCATACCACAAAAAATGAGAATCTTTATTTTTGTATTCGTTCAAAATGTTTAGTCATTGCAATGCACATAGTTAGAATCAGCTTATAACGGAACAATTATGAGTACCTGGGTATTATATTTCTGCAACTTTTTGTCCATATTGCAGAAAATAATAATGTCTGTCTGACTTTTTGTCTGGTCCATTAGCGAATCCGGCAAAGCTAGAATTTTAGCAATACTAGTGGTTCCACAAGATAGATAAAAAAAACTCCTGGGAATTTCTGACCTGTTTTATAAACTAGAACTCATTTCTTACTATTGCTACTTGTAATGTTATTTGTTTTATATTTCTTGTAAATTCTAAATAAAATATGTAGTGTTATTACTACAATAAAACAAAAAATATATATTTTATTTAATTATAAATCTGAAGGTAAACTGGGGGCAACTAAACAAGTTTAGATAGTAATTAAATGATGCTCGCAAAAGGAATGTGAGACTGAGAGTCGACAACAAAGTAGCTTGGGAAAAAGGAGCTATCAAAAAGAAATAGAAAATAATGACATAAACATATCATCACGCCTGTATCCCCGAAGGGGGAGCAGAGGTGTACCAATATATACCCACAGTTCGCCAATATGTTTAGGTCCCATGTAATAGGGGGCGAGCCTATTGCCACTAATCGGGCACGAATCCAAACTCCGACCTGCTACTGAGAATTTCATAGAAAAACCCAATATCACCTTAATCGACTCGGGAATCGAACCCAAGACCTCTAGCGTAGCAGTCGTGCTTAGCACCACTAGGCCAACGAGGCAGTCTGAGAAAACGATATTCCTTAATTTATATAATATTTGTATAATACATAAGTTTAAGCTTCTATGGTCATATGAAGAACCTTATTTAACCAAAATTATGCGCATGCTAATGATGATTCAAAGTCAAACGAGGAAGCTGGCTCGGACCTCGATTAGTTGGTTTTTTGATACGAAAACATGACTCAAGGAAATCGGTGTCAATGTAATAACATTCCGGAAACATTCTGATAATATTGTGGAATATTAGATATTTATGTGTCGTCTCGCTAACATTTTTGTTATACCTAGACTTTTACGGAGTTTTTGGTGAGAAATATGAATATTATTTGCATACTTAATGTTATTCAGTTTTTCTCACACAAGTTGGACGACGTAAAATCATTAATTAGTTGTCTGTGGCTCGTCAGCGAACCAGTTAGGCGCGCCCTCCAAAAACAAGATGGCGGAATTTAATTTATGACAGCTAAATATGACAAACATTGCTAACTTTGGACCTTCAATAATTGCGACTCGTAATTTTTTTCTGTATTTGCACATATTTTAAATAATTTTTTCGTTGCTAACTTCAACGTGCGTCAAAAGTTTTTGTGTAAATTATATTTATTTGAATAATTGTCGATCTTGAAATATGAATAAGATATAAGATTCCTAGTTGTAGCTAGCCTACTTGCCTTGCTTTAGCCTTGGTTTTTTTTTTATTTTAATACATTGAAATCTTTAGTTAAACTTTTCAAACAGCTAGTTCTTAGGCTCATATTATAATAATACTTTAAAAAATATAGGAATAAGCCAAATTAACATAATTGCAATTAAGTATTTCGTCAATTTGGAGATGACTAGAAAACCTTACGGAATGGACAGAAGTGTTATTTTGAGTTCTGAGGTTTATGCGAATGTTGGACATTGAAATAAAACTACTTTTACGAATTATGTCGCGGTTTTTATTTTTATTTAGGTCCCTACATTTCGACACCTTTGCAGGTATCATTGTCACGTAAACCTAAGAAACCAAGAAATAATTATTAAGACTGGAGTTAATAAGTTGTATAGAATTGAAATACTCACGCAATGCGCCTGCCTCGCCTCCTCGATGTAATGTGTGGTGATGATGACGGTCTTGTCGCCGGAGCTGGTGATGCGCACCAGGTGCGTCCAGATGGACTGGCGCAGCAGTGGGTCCACTCCCACGGTGGGCTCATCCAGGATCAGCAGCTCTGGGTCGTGCATGAGGGCCACCGCGAAGGAGACGCGCCGTTGTTGCCCACCACTGAGGAGGAAGAAGATTTTTAATACTGGCTTACGAGTTGATGGTAAATGGACTTTGAGGTTAACAAGGGTCGTTGATGATGTTGTTGTTGTTGTACTTTTGTGTTGATGGTAAATTAACTTTGAGGTTAACAATACATAGGCCCACAACGATGGGACTACCCTAGAAAAAAGGTGAGGTGATTGAGTATTTTTGGCCCTACTCAAATATTTATGCGCTGTCAACGGCAGAATATTATGTGTTGATGATAATAGGTCTTCGAGGATAACATGAGATCATTATGTGGCCATATCTTTGGCGTAGTTTAGACTATTTAACTTGCAATATGTAGACAAGTTAATTGCGGTATCTTAGGCTTGCTTTTATCTGTTTGAGGTGTAGGTGTGTACAGGCACTTATTTTACAAATAAGATTTATAGACAGATTTTGTAAAATCAAGTATCTTTTAATTAATTAATTCTATGCACACTAGGAAAATTCATAAGGCCATTTTTTCCTCTGAAAAAAATAAATTGTAATTAAAAAGCAAAGTAAGTATTTAGTTGTTTCTTTGTCTCGAATTTACGGACAATACGTTTTTAAGCCGTTGTTATTATGTTGTATTAATTTAGGTTTTATAACAGTTTCCGCGTAGAATAAGTGACCAGGTTAATTTAGACACTATTATTCGATTACACAAATATTACACAATCCGCGACCATATTATCTTA
Source organism: Autographa gamma (assembly GCA_905146925.1). Classification (NCBI taxonomy): domain Eukaryota; kingdom Metazoa; phylum Arthropoda; class Insecta; order Lepidoptera; family Noctuidae; genus Autographa; species Autographa gamma. Next base: position 663,134 of record LR989871.1, read on the forward strand.
AGTAATATATTATTTAATTATTATGTATGCGAAAGTTTTAATGCAAACGTTACCCAATCACGGATGGAATATGAGTTGGGGTCAACTATATCCTGAACATTTTGGAGTTTTTAAATATGTATGATTATTTATTAGTTTCCTGCAGTATTTCTAGCTTAATATAAAAGTTTTTGATATTTCTTGTGCTAGTGTGTAGTGCTAGTGCAGACGAAAGAAAATTATTTCAATTGTAATTTGTTTGACGAATTTCAAAATCTCAGTCCATATCAGCGTTTATCTAAATCGGTTTAGCAATTTAGGCGTGAAAATAAAAATGAGAGACAAAGTTATCTACTTTCTTATTTATAACGTGAGCATGAATTTTAATCTGCTTTTCAAAATCGAAATATTTTTATTTCAAAATAGCCTGTCCAAACTCTTCTAAAACGTTAGATGTACTGACTCTAGATGCAGGTTCTAAAATGTCACTCTTATGGACAGGGGCGCCGAGTTTTTAAAATTCCCGTGGGTGCTCCAACTTTTTTAATGACATAGCTAGCTACTTATATTTGTTTTTGTTATTTAATAGACGCAACAAAATACAAGATATTTTGCAAAAAGATAATTACCGAACAGAAACAAAATGCGGAATCTATTAGGGGTAATGTGTGGACTGATTTGATGATAAAAAAAACCTACATTATTTAGTCAAAAGAAGAGAAAGAGAATTATTTTAGTTGTTCATAATAGTGGGTGCTGGGCACCCACTATTACCTCTCGTGGGTGCTGGGGCACCCGAGCACCCACGGAGTCGGCACCCCTGCCTATGGAAAAGAATCGGCAAGATAATCCATTCCATTTTATAAAACATTTGACAACAGTTCCGCGGACTTTTGAATGATGAAATGAAGAAGATGATTGATGATGACGACAACGCTATGTATCGCATGCTCCCATTGATATCGTGACCGAAACCCATCAAGATGAGATCTCCCCTACAAATACAATACATGTAACTCATAGAAAGTTGATCGGTTACCTAACATTGTTTCATGATGTGTTAATTAAATCTTTATTATTGCGAAACATAACATACTTTATTGTTGCGAAACATTTAAGACCTCTTTGTTATTTAACGGTTTAATTGTTACGGCTCTGTGTGAGGTCTTTGACTTGCAAGAAAGAACATAAGCTACATAAAGTAAGTTTGCTGTGATCTGTTAAAATTTTAACGACGGCTGTTGATATCTTAACTTCGGTCTTCTATAGGTCGATTAAACCACACCAAGACGTGTGTGTCAGATATGTGTAAAAATAAAGATCTAAACAGGCAATGCTAAAGTAATTATTGAAACAATCGTTTTTTCTAAAAAAAAAATGTTTGATATAGGTACCTGAGCAATTTGAAGTTTAAGCTACTATCACCTTACTGTAATTCTCTATGTATACAGTAATTTAACTGCAGCCTAAGTTTTACTAAGTATTAATGACTTAGGTCTCATAATCGCCAGATATAACATAGCGTACACGTCACAGCCTCGTGGATACAAGCTGGAGGCTGCGGAGGCTGTGTCCACATCTCTTACCTAACTGTTACAGCATCCGCTAATGCCAGTTACATGATCACATCTAACTCAATACCGATCGCTAAGGCTCAATGTACAATCGATACGTAAATGGCGAGATATTGGAGTACAAAAGTTTTTGTTTAACATTAAATAGAATTTAGAGTAGGATAACCTCAATAGAGAATTTGAAATTTTACTAAAATAATCATTTTCATGGGGCATACTCAATGTTAGATTACTTAGAGGTTCGTCAATAATAATATTATTCTGTAAAATAATTTTATATCCTTTATTGTGCCTACACCACAGAAGGTACAAAATTATATGAAATAAAGTTATTAACGCTACAATAGCGGTCTTATCGAAAAGACTGCGGAAATTTCCAAAACAAATATTGTATTTATTGTACCACCAAGTCAAAAGTATATTTAAAACGAAATAAAATAAATCAATCAAAACAAGGTTTCCGATAAAACTATTCACACAATAACAACAATCACTTTTGACATCGATAGTACTAAACGATCTTACGAGGTGTAATGTCTCTGATTACCTCCTACTTGTGTTGAACTTAAACACTGCGATGTGTTTACACGTAACTGTTGTGTCTCGATTTTGGCACGATTACAGCTATGTCTAACGACCTCTCTAACATCTATTGGTGAATGCAAAACATAAAAACCTTAGTATACATAGGTATGTTATAAATGCTGTGTGTACCTATATGGGCAAGCATATAAGAAATGTTGTCATTACTGTTTTAATTTTGTACCCAATTAATGTTATGCTGTTATAAAATAAATAAATAAATTGCACTCTTAACACATGTAACAAAAATTTTAAATGGTGTAGTTTGACTAGTAAACGCAAATAGGAACTAAATAAGTGTAATAATTTGGAAACCAGCTAACGCCAGTTACAATATATTTTGTGGGTATTACAGTATACCTTATAGGGACTGATTTAGAATCGTTGAAAAAACTTTGTCAAAGATCAACTTCTGATACTTAAGACCAATGGCATTCACTTCCTTCTTATAAAATTATTATTTTAATATTTAAGTGTACATATTTTCAATAAACTATTGACAACATCCCACACTCGTAAGTTAGAACGGACATCCGTCGCCAAATACGATTTAAAATAACATTTAGTCATCTCGTTTACAATGTTCAATAGTACCATTGTCTAATCTTTTGAACTATCTAAACTTCCTGAGAAAAGATTTGTTTTGATAGCCCGATATGAAAAAGTTTTTGATCTTTGGTTTTATCGACTTGGCATGTCCCAGTATAGATATTTATAAATATGTCGGAGAGTGTAAAGAAGAGCGTCAAAGTTTAACCGCCTTGGGCGTATTCTTATCAGATGTTGGCAGCACCGTGCGAGCAGTCAAATTGGCAGTGTGGTTGGACATCGGGTGAAATGCACGAGAAGCTAACAGAAGAAACCGACTTCGCCGCGTTCCTTGAATACATTCACGATGAAAGGACTGCTGAACAGAAGGAGAGCTGAGCAATAACGACCGCCCGCCACCCCTCTTCGTCATGTATATACGTTTAAAATTGCATCGATGATGCTGTAAATTCATGAAACCCTTCATGAATTCATGTAGGAATCTTGGCCCATGAGTGAGGAAATATAGGAGCCTAAATGCTTTGTATTCTTTTTTAGAGTTCGTTATATCAAGAGGGGGATAAAATTATGCAACAAGTCGCACAATTATATCCATATAAGTTACCCCACTAATTAGTCGCGGGAATCAGGCTTACAAAACAATTAGTTTACACAGTAAAACATACAACTATTAGCCACACTCATTAGCTTTACAATTACAACAAAACCAACATAACATGACCCCTGTGAAGTTAGGCGATGTGTCAAAAGAGCGAGATGCGAATACTCACAAACCATAAGTGTAAAAGGGACGGCGATATTATGTGGCCCATTTCAGACGGGTCGTTTTTAATTTGGTGTTGTATAGTATTTGAATAGTCCAGTAAGCAGGTGTGGCAGCTTTTGTCACGGCACTCACTACACAATGAGCGTGACAAACTGACTTACACACGATTTGTCACGGGAAACCGTATTGACATGTATTGTAGTCTAAACTATTCTGTCCAGACCGTGTGATTCAGCGTTTGTTTACTGTTTATTTAAAATACTAGTATACTTTACTGTGGCTAGCAGGTTTTTTTTAATTAAAATATGTGGTAGGTAGTAAGAATTCAATTAGGCTAAATTAAAGTAACATCTGTCGGGCAACGTAAAACTTTAAATAATATTTATTTAAATGTATCTACATTTTATAAACCTCTATCATGTCCACTTCATTTTTAATAAATAATGGAGTGGACATAATAAAGGTTCATATATGAAAATAGAAAGGAATGAATTATAGAACTGTTAATTTAATTTATTTTTCATACATTATATCTGGACCTAGAGACCATTAAAGTGCAAGGTTTTAAAAGCTAGCATTTATTTTTATATACTTTTTACGTCATGATTAAAAAGAAAAACAACTAGCTTTATTTATTAGTATGACGAACTTTAAAAAATATTTAAAGACATAAAATGATGGATTTAAATCGGATTTAATTATGAAAAACGAGAGAATAGTTCATTTTATTAATTATACCTTCATTTTAAAAATTATTTTATATTTCCGCTTCAGATGCAACCTACATGCTAACCACGATCCTCAGACATAAGGCGTCGTTTATGAACAATGAACGCTTAAAACAATTATTTTTCTACTATCATACAAATAAATAAATCATCAAATAAAAATGGCTTTCTTTTAAGAATAACACCATTTTTAAAACAAATTCCAATTCGTCACTCTCTAAATTTATGGTAACTACATTAGTGGCAACATAACAGAAATACATTTACAAAGCAAAAGCTTTTAAATACTCAGTAAGTACAAACAAATCGTGTAAACGTTAAAACACAGATCATTCGCCTGTCTACACAATCAGGCAATTATCGTAAAATAAGTGTTAACTAATATTATTATGTAAACACGGTAAAGTATCCAGTTAATATGTTATCTTGTACCTAGGTTTATGAGTTTGTCTAGAAGCTTAATCATAGTTCATGATCGTTTAAATTGAAAATAGGACTAGGTATTTGTGTTAGACAAACTTGCTAAAATAGCTTAAGTTTTTTTACTTTGTTTTAACATTATAAGTGAGATTTCTTATTTTTTAGACCCTACTTCTATGTTTCGTGTCGATGGTTATATTTTACATAACCAAAACTGATGACGATACATTGATTTGACAAAAACGTCACAAATTCATAAAAATGTGCAAAAGCATGACGTAGTTTTACAGCCCCCCTAATTTAATTAATCTTCATGTTTGCTTATTTATGAAAAACTAATAATTTAATTCCACTTTTTTTACGCTCTTTCTGAGGTACTAAATTTAGCTTTAGGTTCTTAATACCTACCCCTATTATAACCAGGTACGAATTGGCAAGAAGCAAGTAACATTACACCTTTCTTTTACTTAAAAAGGCTAACTGATAAATGACACACAAAAAATTCTTGCCAAAAAGCAGGTATTACATAAAGTTAATTACTTGAACATACGAGTACATGTCGAAATAAGCGATTATTGACTGAGCGAGGAACTTTGCGAATTTACTTATGTATTATGTAAACTTGTCTTTGCCTTGTCAGTTGAGAGACTTATTTTTAGTTGTGAATCAATATTTGTAGACGGTGCTTTAAACTAAGATTGGTTGTAGACCTATTTGAAGTTGTTCTTAAGGATAAAAAGATTTTGCAAAGTTCAATTTATTTTGTTGATTTTTTTAATTTAGATTTAGGAGTATGAATGGTAATTTTTGTAGTTTTAATATTAATATATTCTTAAATAAGCAAAAATGGACTTTGTACTTTAAATAAAAATAAACATAACCGGTGTGGTTATAGCTATAACGTTCAAGTTTCCGATCTAAAACTCAACTTATGGAAAAAATCTTAATCTTTTGATTGAATCTTGAAGTTAAACAAATACTTAGTAACTAAGCAATTAAAATAATTAGAAACTTAGGCTTGAAAATGTAGCTCTATTATACTCGTTATCATTATTTAATTAGTATAATTGGGATGAGCCGATCTAATTACAGTAAAATAATAAGTAGACATGGGATGTGGTTTAATGAGTTAATTATAAGTAAATTCTTATAAAATCGTAATGAGAACCTTTCCGTTTTTGTAAATAGTATTTGTCGGTGAAGTATATTACAATATAACCACTTGATATATTAGACATATGCATAATGTTCTGTGGAACATTATTGCTCTTTAAATAAACATAGCTACAAAACGAATGCCATCCTTTGGTTTATATTTTTGGCTATGTCTTTGGAGCATTTGCGACTGAAAACCACTACGCCCCTAAGAAACTAAGCCTTTATCTTCTTCGAGCTTTCTATGTCTCACAAAAATGCTTATTTATTGTTAATATAAAGAGAGAACACCGTCATAGAAATAAGAGATAAGCTCATCACTGTTTTGCGGATCTATTTGGCACATCCAATTTTGGGCACTAACCTGAGGTTCTTAACCATCCTGTTCTCGCTGGGCAGGTCGAGGAAGTCAAGCAGGAACCGCAGCCGCTCCACGATCTCCCTGGTCTCCATGCCGAAGATCCAGCCGAAGTACATCATGGTCTCCTTGATGGTGAACTCCCCGTAGAGGGCTATCTCCTGAGGCATGTAGCCCACGCGCTTGCCGGGGACTCCCGACCCTGGGGAAGAAGGATTAGTGATATAGGTGATGATGATGACATGGCATAAAAAGGGCATGTTCTTGAAATAGTTTGTGTCGATATTGGAGGAGGAGAAGCCTATGTCTAGCACTGCTATAGGCTGATGATGACTATGATGAAAACAGTTTCTGTCATGGGTGATTAAATATTTAAACATGACGTCATCTCTAGCTTTGCATCCAGAAAGTATGGATTATGTATATGCCAAATAAAGAGCTTGTTATCATTATAAACAAAATGAAGTTAGTCGGGTGTGCGAATAACAAAATGGGGGTATAAAACAGTATGAGAAGTGCAGCACTTAAAATTCCGTAAGAAACTGACGGTAGGTAACATTGATTACATTCCGAAAACAACACATATTATAGACTACTTAATATTATTGAAATAAAACTACTTTTTACGGATTTTTTCGCGGTTTATATTAAGATTTTAAGTCCCGACGTTTCGACACCTTTGCAGGTATCATGGTCACGGGTAGACCCGTGTCTCAGTCAGTCTCATCAGTCTACTCTAGTCGAAACGTCGGGACTTAAAATCTTAATATAAACCGCGAAAAAATCCGTAAAAAGTAGTTTTATTTCAATGTCTAACATTCGCGTAAACCTAAGAAACCAATACTTAATATTATAATTACCTTTGGTGCCCGGCTTGCCGCCCAGCACCCATATCTCGCCGCTGTTGAGTTTCCGTCTGCCCACGATGCAGGAGAGCAGCGTGGTCTTCCCGCAGCCAGACGCTCCCAGGAGACCGTATCTGGAAGGAAGGATATGTTTAGTATTGTTGCTTTTACTATTAAACAATGGAATACAGCATGGTATGAATCTAAGAAGAAAGGTCTATCCGATAGAATTTGTAGAAAACATTGCCTAAACCAAGGTTTTTTTTTATTCTGCACTATTCGTTCTACTATGAAATGGCAAAAGTAATGTTAGTGTTTGCCATTTAGTTTATGTGACGTAATCTACCTTAGTTAAACTAATCTAAACTTTGCATCACATTTTCCAACAACAACTAATTTTAAACAAAATTAAGACATTGCTTTAATCCAACATTAATAGCAACACAATAAAAAATAAACCAGACTCAATTTATCTAGTCACAGCGCTTGAGCATTTCCTAAATAAGATGGCAGCACTCGGACGTTCACGCATGCGCAATGCACACGAGGACGAGCTCTTGCGAAACAGCACATTCTATTCCAACCACCAACTTAACTATACCTCTTGTATCACTCTTATGTGTGTAGACACAAAGGTGATTTTTGCGTGTGTAAGGTTTGTGTTAGTGTGGTTTTTTATGAAGTGTTTGAAAAGACGGTATTACGGTGGAAAGACACAATTGAGTAGTCAACGAATGTGAGTTATTTCTCAATTATAGAGGATGTGTGTGTCGTGTGTTTGTTGACTTTGGGAGGTGCCGTCATGCTGGGTGGACGAGGATGTGGGTAAATAAGGTAAAGCAACGGGTCAAGGAAGGGTCTTGAGAAATAAGAACAGGTGGAGGGACAATTGGAACTAGATTGAGAACTAAAATACTTTCAATGCAAATACAATTTAATAAGGTAATAAATGAAGTATTTAAGAAAAATCTTATGATCTAAGAAAAGTTGTATATAGATCAATGAAAAAATAAGGTATGAAAGATGAGCAAGGCAGATAAAAAGTCAGCAGTCATGTTAATAGAAAGGAGGCCCTACAATAAAACTAAACAACCTTAGCAAAAGTTTCTACATAATAAAATCGTACAAGTAATAACCTATAGAACCTTGAATATCTTCAATGACGACATATTTACATAAATATAAATTTAGAATCGTAACTAATGGTATTTATTTCACATAAGGTCACGACTCTTGTCGACTGTTAATGGTTCCTATCTTAGAGTATACATATGAAACTATAGAGTGAGCCTATCAGAGTTTAAACCATAAGCACTAGTGTGAACAAGTGTTGTCGTGAATTGTGTATGAGGATGGAGCTTGCCGTTTTAAAAAATCTATCTAAAACACTAATATTATCCTAACAATGTCAAAACCATCGATCTTTTCGTATATAAGTTTCTCGTTGCGCGAAAATTAACTTAAATGAAAAACGAACTGTACTAGGTTCAGACTAAAAACTGCTCTCGCTTGGCACAAGGGGAAACTACCGATAGTAGCAGTCTATGTATATAGTACGTCAATGGCTCCTATCGATATGCCATTCATTGATATAGAAAAACTTATTACGTTGGTTGTGATATTACCTGAATATGTAACGAAGTTTTTCTTTAACTTGTCAATGTTTTTGCGTGATTTGTCTATCTGTCGGAATTATATAAATGACTGGTTGTTTGTCTTGAATAATTATCAGGTTTTTATTTTTAGTACAGAATTTGTTTGCGAAAGAGATTTTAATCTTTGACCTGGATGCTATTATTTTAGATTCCATTTTCGTAAGCTTTATTAATTTTGCTCTAGTCCTTATCAAATTAAAATATAAGTAAACAAATATAAGCAAAAAAAAAGGAAGTAACAAAGAGCTCTCTGTTGTATCTATTGTATTTATTATCAAACACAACTTTTTACATCGTTATGTTTTCAGCGACATTCTGCCACCCCCAATCTTTTCCGAACCTTGTCGGAAACACTCGAAACCCCAAACATATTCCACAAGGCAAATAGTACAACAAAGTACAAGACGTAGATTACAGATTATCGTAACCCTGTACCCATCAAACACTACATAATCACATCCAAATCTGTCTTAATTGACCCACATGCATACCACATTGGTATGTTCTGCACGTGCTCAGTGCAAACCCATCGCCAGTGCAAAGCCATCAGTCACAAATAAGGCTGCGCTTGTATGGCACGATGTTATAATTGTTAGGCTTGACGTCAGGTGACTAGTATGGAGTTCCTGATGATATTGTACTAGGAGTCAGTATGGTGTAAACAATATTGTTCTACATTTGACTATATTTGACTAGCCTGTAGGTCTAATGCTTAGTGATCCTTACCGCTATACTGGAGGTCATCGCTTCGATTCCCACCCACGAAGAATCTTTGTGTGAAAATCAAGATTAATTGTGCTGTGTTTAGGTGTAGTTTATCGATAAAACGTATGATCTTTAGAAATACATAAGTATGTTTATCAAATGGCTGGTTACCATACAACAGGCACTGCCTAGTTTGGGATCAAATGTTAAGTATTCCCTATTTATTATTTGATTAAAGCTAGCTCAAACATTATCATTCCATGCAAAAAGTTTGTCGTAATTCAATCCAGTTCTTGAGCGTCGCCAAAAGTAAGATGATTGTATACCACGTCAGTTCTATTGGATACCAGTTAATTGATTATTATGACGTCAATAGTGAAGTATTGACGTTCGATCTAAATGATTGCTGTCCCATTATAATTTGCGTAATTTTTGGTAGAGTCATCGTACTTATTATTGAGCTAACGTCTGTAGATTAATTTACAGATAAATCTGTAGGACAATGTTTTTTGTCTTATAATTTGAAGCTTATAATAATATGGTAGAATCTATAAGCTCGAAGAATAGCATAACAAGTGTGTTATTCCTTTTTTAGGCATCTAACAGGGAACTTATATAGTTTTTAATTAACCGTTTTTTACAATTAATCATTATGTTATTTAATATTTACATACAGTTTGATAAGATGTTTATTTACAAGTCTTCATGACGTATTATTTGTTGTTGTAAAGTTATTAATAAACGGAAGTTTTCAATTAGTTTCAGTTAGCATCATAATATAAGAAAAAACGAAGAAGGTCGTTATAGCCTTCCGCATGCAAAGATATAAAAGTATAAGTTAGTCTAAGAGACTATAGAATTTAACTATACATTTTTGACACGTGAAATAAAACCAAGTAGAAGAAATTATACTACGAAAAAAGAGATGGTCTGGAGATTATCATTTGTTGGTCTATGTAGATAGGTACTTTACATAAGATCCTCCACACATAGGAGACGAATTAAAAAAAAAACTAGATTCTTGGTTGAGGAAAAACAATGTAAATCAACTGTGTAAGACCATCTTAACAAGAATTCGGGAAAATAATTAAACAATACTCCATAAAGAGAAAAGACTGACTAAAACCACTAAGATCACCTGGCTTTTCAGAACTGCTAGGTGAAGACGATCAAGATTAACAATTATTTACCAGCAGGAAAATACTTAAGTTGACATCCGAAGCTCATAATAATATACCAAGTCATTATAACCGAATACAGTCAGAACACTTATTATTATTATTGTCCTCAATATTTAAGATAGCCCTTGAGAGTACAACAGGACAATCGGAAGACAATAAGTCCATACGAGTGTAGCAATCAATTGTTTTATAATTGCTTTGTCAGAGGTTAATAATCTTTTGTTCTTCGCTTTGGCGACGCGCCAACTTCCTAGGTACCTACCTACTTAGGTATCTTTAATCTGTTTGTGTAAGTTACTTTGTTGGTTAGTATTCACTGGATTGCAGCCAGATGGTTTCTTTATAAGTTGTAGTGTTGTTATCGTAAATCATGTGTTCGCTTTAAATTATTCGATAACTACCTTTGTGCATTTGTGTTTGTTTGCATTCCTCTAAACTTTTTTCTATGTACTGCTTTATTTCATATGTAGATTGGAAAATGAACTTATCTAATCAAAGAAATATATTGTGATGATTTACTGCCACTCTTTGTCTAACTTTAAATTTAAGTATACTATAATTATAAAGACATACAACATTTTCTCATAGAAGTAGGGAAGATTGTTGTCCTGGTCGAGACGCACTGAGCATGCTTAGCGGTCCCGCGGCACGGACAAAGGCGAGGATGCGACCGGGGTGGTCTAATCGGTGCAAGATGACGTCATGCCTGATATTGATAGTGATATAGTGTTAGGTGTAGTACTCACATGGTGCCCTTAGCGACTGTCATGTTGAGGTTGCTGAGCACGTGGTTGGGTCGCTTGTTGGAGCCGTAGTGCTTGAACGCGTGCCGCACACACACTGCCTGTTGGCGTTTCTGCCATACCTGGAGGAAAGATAAGGATTAGACAGGTGGATTAAATAGAGGAAATTAAAAAAATACACATATCTAAGGTACTAATTCAAAAAACATAATCCTCCTTGTTTAGCTCGCCACAGTCGGGTAATAAGGTAAAAACTGCTATTCATTTTAGTCCTTATTTGTGAGAGACTTTCTCCTGATATAATACAAAAAAGAAACTATGTAATATTGTTTCCTTGTGCCCTTTATAAAGAAATATAACAGCTTGTAGCGAGATGAACTAAGACATTTAAGGCGGAGACGTGAAAGGACTTGGTTTTTTCTTGTAGGTTGTAGTACAAAAATATGTTTACATATAGAGTTATTCAGGTTCTGAGCAATAAATGTAATGTCCTCATGCATTAAGATACTTCGTTGACAAATCACAATCGTCACTAAAAACGAGACGTCCGGAATCGAAGTGGTGACCCATCGTGAAGGCTTCGCTTACAAACAATAAGGCATTGATTGTGCCTCATTAGGGACTGCCTTAGCCGTCGGTAAGTAGGCATTGTGCTGCGAGTACTTTCAGGCAACTGACTCATTGGTGAGGAAATGCGTAAGTGTACCCTTCTAGAAGCTTTAATAAATTTACACTTCTACTAATTGATAAACATATTTTGTGTTTTCATATCTAAGTATAAGTAACTTTTCTTCTTTTTGAGTCGATAGGAATCTTGTATATTAAAGTTTAAATACGTTGCGCCCAGTAGTTGGCCACACTAAATTAGACAATAAGCCTTAAACTTTGTGGACTGATCCACGAAATGAACTATAAACAAGTAAGTCTAAATTGGATCATATTGAGAACCTTATTACGAGCTCAGAAAAAGGAATCCTGCTTTATTTTCACTGACAAGCGAAATTAACATACATTTATAGAAAAATATTAATTTAATTACTAGCTCATTATGAATATTCAGTAACTAATGTATGTCGTTAAAATTAACTGTCATTATATAACATGACTCAGAGCTATTAACAAATAGAGTTAAGTAGAACTAAGAAAGGAGCTAATACAAGAAAATGAAAAACAATTAAAATAATTTCCATAATTCTTTAGTTTAGGATTTTCCAACGGATATTGAAATATTCAGTTTTTTATGTATTCATAACATGTAATATCTTTATAAATAACACATGACGAATTTACTGCGTTGTACAAAAATGTGCGAAATCTTCAAAACGTGCTCAAACAATTATCATACAGTATTGTGACATCTTAGTCATAATACTAAAGGAAAATCCCATGTATGAGTTACAAATCTTAACGAAGAAACGTAGATGATCTTCCATTTATTTATTACTTGAGATTTACCAATAATTATTGACTTTGCGTCACGCGTGTTCGCAGAAAGATGGGATTAATAACAGTTAAATTCCAAAAAGTGTCAAAGGTTTCCGCTGATTAATGTCATTAAATAGGTATTTTTCCTCATTATTCTTACATCGTTTTACCAGTTTTTAATATTAGCATAACTGACGCAGCATTATATTTTCTTCTTCTAATAAACTTATGTGAATTACCAATTACACCTAAGAGATAGGTTCTGACGCAGGTCTATTTGAGGTCGGACTTCGGTCTCATTGGATTCACACAATTGAATATCCTATTTTACATGGAGCGACTAACTACAAAAATATTTTACTGGGTATCGGTCAGACTGCTGGTGCTGCCCATTTTACTGAATTATCCAGTAAAATGGTTGTGGAGGTCAGATAGGCAGTCGGTCCAAGTAAAATACGGTATTCAGCTGAATCCGGTCAGACTGGTAGCCGACTCCAACATAGTTGGGAAAAGGCTCGGGAGATGATGGTCAGGCTGCTTTTCAGATTTGAAAGTGTGCGTCCTAATTTTTTTTTTCAGCCATGATCGTCCTTTTGCTTGGTAATGTACATATCTCGCCCGTTCATGAACGAGGCGGTATAAGACCATTATAGTCCATAACTTGGAACAGAAGTAATATTCATTTGTCTCTTTCAAATATTATAAATAACTATAATAAGTAACTGTTTGTACTGACCGAGCTCTCTTGTTTTTCGAATGGCGGTGAGAACTGTATCTGGCTCATCTTTGACTCCTTCGCGTCGCCCATCGGCGACGGAGGCGAGGTCTCTCTGTAGACAAAACAAACACAATGTTAGTTACTGTTATATAAATACAAGAAGAAGAAATATAGTGAAGCTTTGGCATTTTGTGAAGGTTTAAAAATGCGATAGCGAACCAGTCAAAGCCTCAGGCTAACAACGATAGACCTTTTCCGGAAAGACCTGACAAAATCCAAAAGTCAAAGAAGTTATTCATTATTATTAAATCAAAATACATTAGAAAAATACAAGAAGCTAAAAACCAAAATTTATATTACAATCTTAAAAGTTTGACGTTTAGTTTTTCAGTTTAAGATCCATTGCAGTGTTATGGTCTATAAAGAAAATATAACTAGTAAATAATACAATTGTCAGAGCCTTATTTAGCTTCTGGCTCTTTATCCTCTCTCCTTCCACACGACTCCGTAAAAAGCGTTGCGCAACTACTATAAAGCTTATTGTCCTTTCAGACAGCAGTTTACGAGCTATAAAACGAATAACTCGGTAATTCTAAGAACAGCTCACATTAAATACTAGTTTTACCCGTACGTTCGTGCCTCGCATAGCAACAAGATGGGTTGTAGATAAATAGGATAACCTTATAGTATACATAAGAAACTAGAGTGAGCCTATCAGAGTTTGAACCGTAAGCACTAGTGTGAACTGGCTTTTTCGTGAATTATGTATGAAGATGGAGCTTGCCGTTTCAATAAATCTATCTAAAATACTAATATTAGCCTAACCATGTTAAAACCATCGATATTTTCATATATAAATTTCTCGTTGCGCGAAAAATAACTTAATTCAGTAAAAGAATGTACTAGATACAGACTAAAAAGTGCTCTCGGTTGGGACAAGGGGAAACTAGCGATAGTAGCAGTCTATAGTATATCTATAGTCTAAGGGGATAACTCATATAGTATCGGGCACGAAAATCTTTTGATATTATGTAACATGGATGGCGTGTTAAAAGCCTTATTAATTGGAAACCTTCGTAATCTTTGACCTGTAGGTTCACTTTACATGATATTAATGGTAGGAAATAAACGAGAGATAAATTCAAGTTAATATACGTAAGTAATTTAAGTAATGTTTTCAATACATTTTATGCCAGCTTTTTCCTGCGGCTCCGCCTGCTTACATGACGCTTTTTTCGTATTATCTTAAGAAAGATACATTTCTTTTTTTGGAGTTAAAAATAACTTCACACGAAATTTAATCAAAAATGGTTCAGCGGTTTATCAGTAAAAGCGTAACAGACAGACAGAGACACTTTCGCATTTATAATATTACTACGAATGTGTTTGTTATAACTTAGATATGATATGATATTTCCAGTCTAAATACTGCACTGAAGGAAAGAAAATTCCAACTTAAATCTTTTACAATAATTTAGGAAACTCGACCATACCACTTAATTAAATAAAGTTGCTTTTCAGTCTTCAAGACCTAAGTTTACACAACCAATTACAGATGACCTGTTTTTATACGACGAGTGCTGGTTACGACAGCTCAAGTTATATCAGTCGGTTAATCTAGATCGTCAAACCTCTTTACACCGAGATGCGAGTTGCGTGTGTCTTCCGCCATTTTATTTTCCGCAAAGCGATGTTACAACATGTTACAATTGTCACACTTAGATGTGTCGTTATGTTATTCACGCGGTTAATGTAGCCACTATTGGGAGGCGATTTAAGCACGTGCTTAATGTTTTAAACTTTAGAATATACTGGGATAAGTGGGATAATTCATTATACTTAAAACATATTACTAAGTACTATGTGTATATACTTGCCACTCTCTTATGCAAAAACAGCCGAACAGAATTCGTTGAAACTTTACAGTACTAGACTAAGAAGTAGGCTCTAAGTTGTCAATCAAAAACATCAAAAAGGCTTCCGATTTCTAATAGAAAATGTGTGACTAACCGCATTGTTACTTGAATAATATTAAATATTTAATTTTTGTTATCATATTTCACCTTTAACATAATCCTACAATAAATCACATAACCAATCGGTCTCGATTATCGATGTAACATACGTCACATCTCACATCGATTACAAACCCTCTGACGACACGTATACGTGACGACGTGACAACGTGACGAGTGCGACGTGACGACGTGACAAGGTCGTATTGCACATGACTCACAAGTTATACTCCGAATCACGTACGGAATGCATACGTGAAATGAGAAAGAGCCTGATTTAAAGAAAGTGATTTTTTTGTGTTATGTATGGAAACCTGCAGTTTCGTTTGTGTAGTTTCTGTAACTATGTTTAGTTTTTGTTTACTATGTATTTAGGTATCAAAATTAGACAAAAAGAAAACCATTACAATAAAATGAAACATTGTAATACTTCAGTAGAATTTAGTTAGTTTCCAGTACATCTTTTTCTGCATAGTATTTTCCGATTATCTTACGGGCAGTAAGAACAATGTTCACAAACGCTATTTCAAATATCATTTTGTTAAAAAGAGCTGTGTCAAGATAAAATTTCGATACAAGTTGTAACATTTTTAAAAAATAGTTTATTTACATGGAATTTTACAGTATACGATAGAGTCAAAATGTCAAATAATGCATAAAATCCTTCGAGAAAACGGACATGATTACAAATTTAGATAATGTTCAGAGAACAAACACTAATTGACGTTAATTAATAAATTCCCACGTGGAAACCCAACAGCTAATCAGTATTCAAGCTTCTGTATATTTATACAATAATACACATCGAAGTTTCTTAGAAATTCGGAAATATTCGCTCTTAGGTTTTTCATTTTGCCTCATGACGTAAATATAAAGTTTATCCAGTAAGACTGTTTTATCATGGACATGTCTGTTACATAAAAACACAGATCTGTGCTAGAATTTTATATAAAATATGCTTCCAAGTAATTTATATAAAACACGCATAAAGAATGGACTACCATTAGCTTGGTATGTTCAAATAAAATATGTATTTAAAGAATGCAAATTTTAAAACATGAGATTTTCTCAAAATATTATCGTAGTTTAGTATTTACAATACTCTTTTAAATGTTATCAGAATTAAGATAAATATCGTGGAATTTCGCGACAACTAAAATAATAATAACAATTAAATAACAACACAGATTCTAATCAATCTTACAAGTGACAGGTCATAAAACAAAGACTTAGTATTACAAGGAGACCATAAACGAAAAGAAGAAACAAAGCAATCTCGATTAACAACATTAAATACCCATCTCTATCTCCCACTCACACTTTATAATTCAATAAGTTAGAAAGAGACAACGGTATGGTAATCAGTTTCGTATCGTAATCGTAATTTCGCCATGCGACCGTGGGCATGTCAAAACGTTAGACGCGGCGGGAATCAAAATGAGTCTGTGACAAGAATATAATTTGTTAAGACAATGACAACGAATGACTTTGATAGACTCAATTAATAGTTGTTGTACGTGGATAGTCTTACATTATATCTTAGTTATATCAAAATGTTTAGTTATTGGTAATCCGTGATATGGGTATTTTAACTAAGGATGACCTTTGAGAATGATACACTGACATCTGACAAAATAAATTGTGGACGCTTTTAAAACAACAACTTCACAAAATGCAAAAACGGTTGGTTTTAAAAAACACAAATAATTTCTTATAATAAATTAAATTAATAAATATAATAATTAAATACAAAAAGTTTTATGTAGAAAGGATGATAATTTCAAATTACTTTTGTAGAGATATGTTTTTCATATTGATATAGCAAAACGCTCATATTTAAATATAACGAAAGTAAGAAAAAATCAAAGAATTATTGTAAAATCTTCCACAAACAATCAGGTAAATATAATATAATGATAGAATAGTAACGTAAAGTATAGACGGATGTGCGGAGGAAACTATTGGAGGCCGCGCATGAAACGTTACACTCGCACGCTCCGCCAGGCACTTGCGATATTCTATGATACCCTACTGGCTTATGATAGCCTGGTACCTAAGACTTTACTCGGACATACTTGACAATAAATATAAAGAATTATTATTATTAATAGAGAACATTATTTTAGTAATTAAGAGAAATAAATAAAATACAAAAAAATAAAAAATGGATAATTTTCTCAAAAAATTGTTTAAAATCCTCAATGTAAAACGGACGATTTACATCAAATGAGCTAATGATTATTCATCACCACATTTTTTTTAATTCTTGTTCAATTTATAATTATAGGCATCCCTCGTTTGGTTTAAATTGGCCATAAGAAGAGTGTTTTGTAATCCAGTATTTACTATTGTTTTTCCGTTTGGACCAACAATATTTTCCCAAGTACACGTGTCTAAAACACAATTTATATAGCTTAAAAATCTGTATTGAGTAGGTTCTGCTCTTGACGATAATAATTATTAGTAACTTTATGAGTAAGGGTATACATGACATATTAAATAATTTAATTGACTTAACTGTCACATTAAAAGTTCAAAGTATCAAACAAATAATGTATGTAAATGACGTGTTCTCAGTAAGATGATCCTTGATTATGCTCTTTGCTCGACATTGGTGCCGATTCTCTTGTACACCGAACTAAACTAAACTAAAACTAAAATTTCTTATTTTTAGTTAGTTGGTTATAGTAAGTTATTCTGAAAACAAGATTCACTAAATTTAAATTACAGTTTTGACACAACTAAAATCGAGTTTGACATTCGTTAAGTTGAGTTGGCCATAGACCAAGATAGCAGTAGACCATAGACACAAGCTGAATGAAAGTGAACGAAATGATCTGAATTGCAAAAAAAACCTGAGTAAAATCGAATAATTATTTAAAATTTGTCTATTAGTAATCATTAATGAAGTTCAGGGAGCATAATGATGGCGTAAAACTTTATAACTGTTTATATTTATTTTTTAGTTTTCACTATCTGTGACCATAGTAATCCTGCTAGGGTTGAAAATCGAAAATGATTTAGAACTTTGGCGATACTTTTTCGGTTTTTAATAAGAAAATTACCTATAATTTTATTAAAATCAACTTTACTGCCGTTTAAATAGAAAAACAGGTAGCATGATTTATCCTGCTATTTATTTTAGATAATTAAAGCTAGTTAGAGCTTTATTGAGAGCGGCTCCATACCGGACTGGCGTATTCGCCAGCCGAGTAGCAGAGTGCCATCCCCGTTGTCCGTAGGACGTGTGGTGATGCTCTCCTCTTGGTAGAGGTTAACCGCCTCAGGATGTTGTTTCTTGTGTGCACTTTAATTTTGGTGTTTATGCAGTTTTATTGATAAAACGTTTAATTACGCACAACGTTGGCCGAGTCCTGATAATATCGATTACGAGTGTACAAAATCGATCTCGCAAAAACGGTTTGCGGATGTAGCAGTAATGACAGAAATTCAGGAATTAGGATTTAGGGTTGAAGAACAAGAAAATATTAACGAGAATATGAGAATATCAAATGTAATGTTTTGCAAGTTACTTTCTCATGACCTTCAACAATATTCTGGGCATAAACGTTTAATCATGATGCAAAAAATTATAAAGCTCAAAAAAATTATGAATAAAATTGTGTATTAAAAATATTATTTAAATAATTTAGTTAAGAGTATTTAAAATATATTTTTAAATTTCTCCTCTGTCATTTGGAATGGGTTGGATTGGTCTCGCAATCTTTCCAATTTAATTCTTTCTTGTATTTGTCTAAAAAATAGTTAAAAATAAATAAATTCGTATTAGTTTATTACACAGAACCTAGAAGTAGGTTTGATTACGAGAAGTGGATTTATCCACTTCTTTTCCAATTAATGTAGAAAGGGCATAGATGTTGAGTACAAAAATCCCTTGTAAGTTTACATGAATGCATTTTGTATTGTATCTTAATAAAATAACACTAAATTTACCTTTCTGCCGCATCAACAACAGCTGCAATCACATAAGCTTCCATAATTAACTCAAAATCATAAAAAGAATCGAAAAATACAACAGAGAGGTGCTTTCAAAATTTTAGTTCATGACAACTAATTTTATTCCACATCTTTTTAATCGCGATTAAAAATAGTCTGATTTAGTTTGACAATCGAAATTTTAGGTGAAAAACGTCAATTTCAGAATAGCAAAATAGCCATTTTCATTAAATTGAATAACTTAGTGCTGTCAAACTATAATTTATTTAAGTAACGTCACTTTAGTTAATTTCAGAATGGGAAACGTCGTCTGACAGGAACAAACTAAATTTTAGTGATTTTTAGTCTAGTTTAGAGAAATTTGTGACAAGAGAATCGGCACCATTGACATGTAGGCCGATTGTCTCACAGTTTTCCTGGTGACACCTACATAATTAAATGATCTTGCGTGGTTTAATAAGATTGTCTTTGAACTCTCTTGATCTTAGAATACTAGACTATTATTATAGCAATTAATAGGAAAACAAATCATGAGCATTTATAATATCTAATACTAGTATATAACTTAAATGTTATAATTTATTTCAGCAGTTAATTAATTTTAATTGCACATGACACTAAAACGATACAATTATAAATTTGATCGGCTACACAATGAATGTTTGTTTACATTTCGGTTTCAGTGCAGCTTCTATATGCTATTTGTTAAAAAAAACTAAATCCTTCACAAAATAATATATAGTAAAAAAGTAACTTAGAACTGGAGTAGGTCATAATAATTACTCTATCCTACTTTTAAAATAAAAAGAGCGTGTAAGTAGATAATATATAATGATATAAATAGCTTTATATCACAACGCTTTTAGTGTGAGATAGTCCTAACGCGGTAGAGTCACTTAACGCATGTTTCGGTTAGTTTAACTCGAGTTCCGTAAACTAATTTAGTACGCGTTAAAGAAAAGAATTTAATTTAAATTTCGAGTATTTTACATTTTCATGGTTTTAGCTTTTTTAGAGTTCCGTAGCCAAATGGTAAACACGGAAACCATTAAGTATGTACATGTTTTGAATATATTGTAAAAGAGAAAAAATCGATAGTCCTACAAAAGCAAATGTATATTCTCTAATTTCTTCTACGGCGGTATGTCCGAGTGTTGACAAACGATGTCTTGTAACTAGGAAAGAAAGTACTTTCATTTTTTTTTTATTTTACTTCTACATATAAAACAGTGGAAATAGACAAATATCTTCATAACCGGAATCAATCACTACAGAGTATAAGTAGTAACATTTACTGTAGGTAAAGCTAACAAATAATCTATAATCACAGGCTACTTACTTAAAGTAAATCTATTCATCGATATTATCAAACAGTTAAAACAGTTATAACTCTAGTATTTGAACGTCGTTTTCTCATAAACAACGCTTGTTAGCAGTGAAAGTTAAGAGATACCACGAAGGGGCGGCTTCGGTATCTTGCTTTTAGTTTAATGCTTTAAGAAGATATTACGTAATAGGGAAGGTCAAAATAAAGAAAAACCGTTTATTTATTTAAGTCATTTCATATCTCGACTTTTCTTTTTAATCTCTTGCCTAACTATATCCTTACCAGTATTTTACAGAGTTATCTAAGTTAATCTTTGTTTATTTATTATAAAAATAATATAAGGATAAACACTACCTAAGTTTAATAATTACATATTTAAAGTTACTGGATTTATCTTTTTACTTTACATTTTTTTATTACTAAATGGCTGTACTAAAAATGTTTACCTTAAGATATCCTGTTTTATTTATAGTACATAACTATTTCTTAGTAAATGTATATGATCTCTGAGGAGACGAGCACTAAATTAATTAAATATCGATTACATGTCTTTAACTAATTAGAAGGTGCATTAGTCACCACACTTAATTATACATTAGTGATTAAAGCGATAAAAAAAATTGATTTCCGTAAAAATTGAAAAAAAACATGCATTATTTAAAATATCGAACAAAACTGTTTAAAAATTGTAACAAAGTCGATTTATTGGTGGTCAAATTACTATTTTAGAACTCAACTAAAGTATCGCTAATATATACATTTTGTAAATATCATTAATCTTGCGAGGAGGAATAAAAATTAAAAACCCTTAAAACAAACTCTTTTAATGTCAAAATACTTTCTAATTATAATAATTAAACTTATAAAAAAGAAAACTGCCTACCCTTTCTCAACATAAATAGCGTGATGATACAAACAATCATGTGTTCCAATCAATCGTACTTCAATTGTTCGTCAGATAGTATACTGCTGACCGCGCAGACGTGCGCCGCGCATGCGTGACTCAACCCGCTTTGTATGCTAAATTCTTGTCAACCATATGCCAAGCATCACGTTTGTCCGTCTGTGCGGTAAAGTATTGTCTTTATACCATTGTTTATTTTAAATTGACGATTAATAATTGTGAATAAGATGTAAAAATTTTAAGAATTTTGTGGAGGTGATGCTTTTAGAATAATAAATTCAATTTTAATACTGACAATAAGCGTCGTGTGTAATGCTCATGTTTTGATTGTATAGGAAGAAATTCTTTGGATATTAAATGAATAATCTTGTACTGATCAACATAACATAAGATATAAACACTTTGTTTTCGCTTTCAAAGTCTTGGCCGTCACGAAACTTGAAACCACAATCGATAGATGACCAATCCAATCTTTTGCTTTTAAACCATTGCTCCATTGGGTGGTCCACCTACATTTGTAAATCACATCTGAACATACAGTCTTAATCTTAATTTTCACTTGTCACACAAAAAATGTAAATTCATCTCAACAAAAAAGGAAAGTGCTTCGTAACATGAAAGTAAGTGTCGTTACTCGCACATTTTATGTAACAAGAGATAGTTCTCGTAATTATTGCGTATTGATACCTCATTATCAAGCAAGTACCTTAATATCGTGATTAGAAAGTCAAGACAAAAAACTATTGTGTTATGCAAATATCTTTTTTATCTGGTGAAATTATCTTTAACCAGCTAAGTTGGCCTACTATTGGACATAATATGTAACAGAGTAACATGTATGTAGAGCTAGCCACCAACATCTGAAGTGATGACCACGACGAATCTGTCAAGAGCGATGCCGACAAGGAAGAAGAACGTGTATGTAGGACATAGAATAATAATAAAAATATATTCGGTAAATCAAGCTACTAAGTTGTACTAAGATGTATAGTATAGTATACTATACATTGTATAAAGCACTAGCTGTGCCCCGCGGTTTCACTCGAAAGAGTACCCAGACCGTGTTCCTGATGCTATTTATTTTGTTATTTGGGGTGAAGACGAATCCATTCAGATCATGAAAATCGTTGCCTGCCTCTGCCTCGTGGGCCTAGTGATGCTAAGCGCGACTGCTACGCTAGATGCCTTGGGTTCGATTCCTGAGTCCACCAAGGTGTCATTGGGATTTTCTATGAAATTCTCAGTAGCAGGTCGGAGTATGGATTTGTGCCCGGTTAGTGGCAATAGGCTCGCCCCCTATTACATGGGACCTAAACATATCGGCGAACTGTGGGTGTACATTGGTACACCTCTGCCTACCCCTTCGGGGATACAGGCGTGATGATATGTTATGAAACTCGGTGCAACGCTCTTGTGTTATGGTTAACTAAATTAACTTTGTTATACATAAAGAAAGACCAAGACTCAGTTGTTTTCATTTAAAATGCTTCCGCCTCAATCTTGAATGACCCAAATCAGATTGATATCAAACCACAAAACAATTTAAATTATAAATTACTCTGATTATATCCATTATAATCATTGACTCCAATAAGTTTGATGTAATATGAATTAACTGTGGCCGCCATTACGAATGGTTAAATAACACTATCTGTCATGTTGTCTGTTCTTTAAGATACTATTGTTTGAGAATATAATGGAAGTGGAGAGTTTTAGAACACAATAATACATATATAAAGTAATACTTTATCCATATATATTATTATGAAACAACAGCAAGAACCAAGCGTGATGAACTCAAAAACGAACGAACGGATTTTCATTTGTTTTTCAGCAATCGATAGAGCAAATCAAGAAAAAAGTGTATGCATAACGCATTCAAGTTTTGTCGACAAATATTTAGTCGAAACGGGTCACTAATTGATTTTTGATACCACAAGTTACAATAAAATTTTAATATTCAAGACACAATTTAACAACGGTGCTAATCCTTAAAGCGCCAGCGATTTTGCCAGACACATTACAATGCCAATCGAGTTGCAATATAAACTGGCAGCTTGGCAAATAATGCCAGCTCATGGCAAAGGAATGTAAGACATTCAATAGAGTTATATTAAACTGCAAACATACATAAACCTAAACATTTAATTGTTTTGTATAATAAAATCATAATGTTGTAAATAAATATAACTGTTTATGTTTTATATTTGATTATTCAGAAAGCTTAGTATTTTTCCTAAAAGTGTGGGCAGTGACTTAGCATTTCTAGTTCCTAATTTAGTTCCTATCTTAGAACCGCTTTCGCTTTCAATTTAGCGTGCCAAATCAAAATAAATTTAATCATAATATTGTTTACCGAATTCTCAGGTACCACAAATATTGGTTATCAACAATACCGCTCGCTCTACGTAACACCCAGACAAACGTATATGTATGTTAATTAATTAGCGAATCAATCGCCAACATTGGTGGCCACACGGCCAACAGCTTGCCAAACCTCCGGCTAAGGCCACGTTACATAATTTCGGATGTGACCAACACTCGCCTTCCATAGCTTGGTGACCGTAATTCTTATAACTATATAAATAATTCGGTCAAGTGCGTATTTAATAGTCCGCAATTTTTCGTCACTGACTTATTCCTTTTCGGAATAAATTGTGGGTTTCATTTCTTGTTTTAATATGGTGGTTGTATGCAATGCGGTAAATAATTCTCTGATGTCTTTAAAAGATTATTATGAGAGAAAAAAAAACCAAGAGTGGTCCTTGTTTGTTGCCTTCTACAACAGATACAACTTACTGGCTCTTTTGAAGTAATATCGGGGAACATAATTATGTGTCTACACAGTCAGTCGTTTTTATTACTTCTAGATTTTATAATTTAGCATCAAAAACGTCACATAGAGAGTTAGTATTTACTATGAAACTTGATCTGTGACATTAATTAACCGGTTCCTTATACGACAATTTTTGACCAGCCAGGTCTATTCACCAGTCTTCGTCAAGTAACCATGGTAACCAATCCCCGTATTGTCCCATAGTTTTAATAAAGTCAACTTATTTGTAATATAAGACATTTCCTTCAACATCCGCCTGACCCGAATCCACAGCTTCAACGTTACTAGCGGAAGGCGAGGAGTTGCGCAAACGCCGATCAATGTGACATAACTGTGATGAAACCATTGCATCATTACTGACCAGAGACTGAGTAATTAACTGAATTTAATGTACTTGGGAAGGTATATTCATCTTCTGACCATAGACTAAGATAATGGTTTAACGTAATTAACGAAGTTTTATGTACTTTGGGAAGGTATTCATAAGATGAAAAGGTTTTGATCTGCGCAAGCCATTTTAAATTACCTTTTATGGTTATGGTTCAAAGATGTAGTATATTCTATATTGTATGGATTGGTGATCAATAGTTGTTTTTTCTTTGAATGAGGCTTTTGTAATAGAACAGTTGTTGTATAAGTGAAATGAAGGATAGTTTAGAGTATAATTTTAAGTTTCACTTCTAGTATGTGGTGTGCAGTAGTGGATTGCATATTTTAATAAAATTGTGTTTATTTGATAAACTGGGGAAATAATCTGTATAATAAATATTTTGTTTTCGAATAGAAAAAACTTTATCTATCTTTACAACTGCAGCATACGTGATAAGTAAGGTGATCACAATTTTAATGAAAATAATTTAGTTTTCCCGTACCACACAATAATCTTATTATAGTTTTACAACAATAGGCAAAACGCATATTACTAAGACTTGTTTGTTCTAATATTGATTAGATAATGTAGTATTATTAAAACACTTTTTGTGTTGTGAATGCCATGTTACCACAATTGTTTAATTACATGAAAAGGGCTGTAAGAATGTATTGATTAACGTAAGATAAATTCTTGTGATTTGTAAAGTTATTCAACACGGGTTTTCTGGTGTTGTATAAGAAGTGCCTTTGTAAGAGCTGTTTTATTTTAAAATTTATTGAACATTTGGAGTAGTGTAGGAATAAGGAAGCATATTTAAGTATTTATCATATAAATTAGTCAAACTAGGCAAAAGCCCAAATAGATATAGGACATGCAAAATTTTCATTACATTGAGGTATTTTAGAACAAACATTGAAATAAATATACCTACCCACCTATAAACATGAACTAAAATATCTGCAACTTAAGTAAGCTAAGTCGAATAGAGCCTACTACTAAATGTGGACCAATCAGGGCGCAGCACTAACCGCTCATATTTTGCGAGTTGCGCACTCGGGTCGCTCACGCCTTTCCAATTTACCCACCTATACTGATTACTGTGTATTAACACTGCGCCATGATACTCCCTCGGTTTAAACTGTTTACAAGACTTAAGAATATTATGAGGAAAAATCTACTGAGAAGACGTTAAAAAAAAGGATCTCGTTTTTCGAAGGATCTATCGCGCAGATAATAAAGATTTCTACATTTAGGTTAACAATTAATTACGGCTTAAAATTTATTTGATTAAAAGTATTCATTTTATTAAAACGGTTATGAAGACCTTGTCAGATTCTTTGAGTCCAATAAATATCTTGACGAACACCATTTGCTGTTTTATTTTATCTTTACAATTTGGACATAAACGATAAAAGAAAACGGCTGGGTGGCACTTATTAACCTGCATCGATTCACAAAACTGCAATTTAGTGAGATGTTTGCGTCCTTTTTTATTGCTGGAAAGTCCATCTCGGATATCCCGTACGGTTTTACCGACGAAAACAAAATAAAAATAAAAAGCCGCGCCTCTGGAAAAATCCAGACTACAGGCTATTTATAAACTTTTGGGTATTTTGGAAGACATTTAAGTTGATATATCTTTAAAGCAAAGAGGCTTTTAGAGTAACAATTGATAGATTTAAGTAGAGTCTTTTAAAGTTATGATTGATAAAAAGTAAGCTGACATGATTGAACTAAGTCGTTTTGGTAAAGACTGTGAGATGAGAGGTGTCTTACGAAAATAATGACTGTCGGACTTTGGATGTGAAGTTCAAACCGATTGAGGAGAATAGTAAAATAAAGAGTTGCGAAGAGTTTTTAAGAGGCTTAAAAATTAAGCTTTCAAATTCTTCACTGGAATTTACCTTTTACTTGTGGAGCTCAAAGGATTATAGATATACCACATCATGAGCCTTGAGTACTCATCATGAGTACCATACAGGGGTTTATTTAAATCTATGTTACGTTGCACAGACCCAGACTTGATTTGACCCCATTAAACAAATAAGTCGTCAAACATTCAACGTCCAGCCTAAAGGTCAGCGTCCAAAACGGATTGTTTTCTCTGACCTTGGCTGCGCAACACATGTTTATATGCGCAGGCGCACGCCGCGAAGGTTCGCACGTTGCGACACTTGCCGCGGACTGGCAACGTCGCGTGATGACACCGGTGTTGATAAGAATTTTGATTGATTGGTATCTAGATTGATTTGGGATAGTTTTGTTTATTAATTAGTTTACATACCTATATACCTTAGTAACTATTTACTGCCAGGGGGTATGTAATCAAATGTTTTTTTAGGTATTTACCACGAAGACTCGTTTTTTTTTAAGAAAAACACTTAAATATACTTTAGTATATAATGAGTTAGTTAAGATATAATATTATCCTGAATAATGGTTTTATAAGAATCACAAAAGAAATAGAGTCCTGATGCACTTCAAGCACTGCTATGGGTAATTGTTGTATGTATGACATCTTCATGAACTTTTTCTTTCATCTTTTCTAACCAGCCAAACTTCGATTATCGTTTCATAAAATATAATTGCATGCTTACTATACAAGTATTGCTATATTTCGCCAGCTGCACCAACATTGACTCACATCAGAGTAAAACTCAAAGCCAACAAATATGATCGTCTCTACATTCGTGAACATTTGCTTGAAGCCTTGCACCGACCTTATAACGAGGACAGGCTATATATAGTTGAATTTGGTAGATTATGTAATATATAGACCAAGAAGGATATTCAAAAATATCTGTGCATCTAAATTAGAATTTAATGGTAGTAAATATTATCTTACTGTCTGTGTCTTAAAGGCAGACTAGGTAATTATTTTAATATTACCTTTGTAATGCAGTTAGATTTTGAAATAGTATCAAATAAATAAAGCAATAAAAAGTACGTAAGTTACACAAAAATTTGTTAAAAGTTCTTGCAGTTAAGTAAATATTTTTCCGGTAAGCTATGACGTCATACAGGTCATTAGCCACTTAAATGTATATTTCTAAGTACACTTAAGTATATAATAACAATTAAACTAAATATTGCAATGCGCACGGATAATGACGAAATACAAAACAAAGGTGTTGTCTAAGTTGGAGCGCGTTGATGTCTTTTATCAGTAAAATAATTTTGGGAGTTTTCTCTGTTAGTTCTTGATATTTAACTACCGTAAATCATTTATATGATATTGGTTTTCAGTTTTGTCTAAGATTCCTTTCTTTTTATTGCTTTTCAAACAAGAATAAAAATATTTTTCATCTGCACATTATAAAATCAATAATGTCGACTCTACTTTTTAAAATGGATTGATTAATGACGTGAACTTAAAAAGGAAAAATATACTGAATACAAATCGTACATAACAGGCAAAAATTCTGAACCTGTATACTTGTGCATTTAACTTCTAGACAACCACTGAGCCATTGCGACAAACATTGTTTTTCTTTATTTATACAGCCGATGGGTTTTTCATAGCATTGCGTCTAATACGACCTTACTCATAATTGCCGATGACCTTCGAACTTGGCCTAAGACCTTATATATTAACTCACGTCACATTTTCTTGCGATTTCCTGCTCAATACATAGTTGCTTTGACAAGAAAAACACTTTTCAAATTACACTGAAACTGTGACGCAGGCTGTATATAATATAAGCCTTCTGAATCTCTATTAACGTAGAAAAATGCATACTCTATACTAATATTAGAAATTAGATAAAAACTGTCTGTCTGTCTTTCTGATTGTGTGTCTGTTAAGCCTTCACGGATAAACCGCTGAACTAATTTGGATGAAATTTGGTACGGAGTAAGTTTACATTCTAAGATAAGATATAGCCTACTTCTCGACAGTTAACGACATTCATACGTGCGAAACCCCGGGAGACAATATATGTACATGTTATTTGTTATAAAGATTATAAATTATTACTTATACAAGTTTTTTCAAAATCGTCTCAGTGGTTTCACCGTGAAAATGTATCAAACACACAGACAGAAATATATTATATCAGTGTGGTAGATTTATATCATATTTAGTAATATCACGCTCCAATGCTGTATAAAATATATTATACAAACAATAAGAAATCAATAACCGTCTATAAATGGTTTATTGTTAATCTTCTAGATATGTATTGTTTAATCTGAGATAACTTATCTTAATAAACTATAAAAGATAGATTTTCTGAGGCATGCGAGAATTTTATTATCATAAATCTAATAGGCATATATATTTTTTTGAGCGTCACTCTTTGTCAAATAATTTATCGCTTCTAAAGCACCGTCGAGACACATTCCGTCTCTGTCACTTTAAACTAAAAAGTAGAGACAGATACACTTTAAAAAAGTCCTATAGTTGACTCGTGTTTTTAATACTGGATCAAAATATAGGAAGAGCTGGAGACCTTCCTTGGACCAGCCATATACGTCGACAATTCAAGCGTAGACTGTATACAAATAATAGATAAATCGCAATCGACATTAACCAACTCGGATGATCAAGATGGTCACGAACCTTAGTCGATACGAAAGCCTTTTGTCTAATATCTGTAACCAGTAATCATCACATCACTGGTAATTTATAAAGCTGGACTACGAAAAATAGAAGCACCTTGTATTTTGAGCCTATATTGAATACACACCAAATAAAATTAAACTTTATGACGTTGATTGAGTTGTCAACCAAAATAGCCATCGACAATCAAAAGACCAGTAGGTATTGGATATACTATAGTACATTATATATACCTACCTCTACCAAGTACATTAAACAACCACAAAACAAAAGGCAAGTATATCGCATACTAATAAAGTTACAAATCTGGATGTTTGCGCTAATCTGGAAAGCAAGTGGAGCGGGATGGAACCGGCCGCGGTATTCGCGCCCTTCCGACCGACGCGTTACGTAACTACCGGTTCTGAAATAGTTTGTATCGGTTTTAGTGATTGATTCAATTGGTATATAAGGTGTATGGAGGCTAGTGGGACTAATTTACTTGGAAAAGAGTTAGTTAACTATAAAAGTTTTTGAAAAGGTAGAGAATAGAGAGCAGTTTGGATTTTTAACCGACTTCAAAAGGCAGGAGGTTTCGACTGGGTGAACTGATTTAGACGATGCTTTTTTTTATTATTTTATCTGGTCCCATTTTAATTTGGTCTAGTTTTTACAGTGGGAGGATCCATAAGACTTATTTTGAAGTCGGTTTTTTTTAGAATTTTTTAATAATGCGTTAGCTCTCGTATTTTTATACTAGAAAATCTTAAAAATCGTATTCAAAATTAAATTGTAATTTTGTACATTTTTACATAAAATCTTGCATATTATGTAGAGCTGGTGACTTAAACCCAGAACAGACATTTAATAGACCAAAACAGCTAATGTATGCTGGACTAAATGACACTGCGGTTTCAACCACTTTTTTTGCTCAAATTCGAAACCTTCGAATTGGACTCTAAAAGCAACAATCGCTACATAAAAATGTGGTGAGTTTACATAAAAAAAGGTTAAAACAAAAGTTCCCAGACCTTGCTTTCTAGACAGCTTAACATTGAAACCACTTTTACCTAACCAAAGAGACTAACAAAACAACGACCCCGTTTTTTCAATATGGCCTGTAAAAGTATTTGTCGAGGATTTTTATAGCGAAATTATTGCACTGTTGTGACTTACTAAGACTTCTGCTTATATAAAGATTACTAACGTACGCACTTTTATTTTACAGAAGATTTTAGAGATCGGTCAAGAAAACCTTCGTGGAATTTTCTGTAAGAGTAATTTTGTTGGAGACGTCAAAAATCATAAAAAAAAAACATAATAATAGCCCTTAAAAGTATTTCTTCCTTTCGTAAAAACCTTTTACGAAATCATGACAAGATCAATTGACACAAAAATAAAAGACGTTTCCCACTAAATACACTCACACTTTTTATAGTAACAACAATTGAAGTAATACAGACACAGAAACACATTGAGACATTAAACATCGATTAGCGCCACATTATATTCCCTCTCGCTCTATCACCTACAACAGAGAGAGACAGCAGATCTCATAACAATGCATTATAACATTTGCATGTCGCAAGCTATCTACCGCATTTCTTATTTTATCAAACACATCTGATTACAACAGTACCTAATCAGAGCAAGAAGGTTTTATAATATTATTTTTCTTACATCGCCGGTTATGTAACGCGCTCACTTACAGATTACGTAAGGGAAGCAGAGATGGAATGTGTCCAACTGAACTGTGTCGATACACTGCCGGACAAAAGAAAGGAGTCGTTTTTTTGGTCGGTATTATGCGAGGTAGGCTTTTTGCGATATTCAATGTATTGAGGTCAGATAATCATAGTTTCTTTTTGAAACATGGGTATCGATTGAGTGTGGTTCCGGAGTCTTAAAAATAACAACATAATAAGTGTGCTGGTATTTAATATACAGAACTTTTGTTAAGTATGAACACTTTTTCTTAACCTGAGAAGCAGCTGAGAATTAGATACTTACTGTTTAACATTTTTGTTTGAAGACTAACAAATAAAATCAAAGTGAAGGCTGCTTTCTTATCAAATACACCGCAATTTCAGATTTGACTATAGCTTTTAACATATCTACGAAACTAGTGACTGTCTAATATAGGTGTATCATCTCATATAATAAGTGACCACAATTAAAACATCATTAGCCTTAATAAAAACTTATTTAGTTACCTATCAAATTAGTAAAATATGCAACAAATGAATCTTTAGTATTATCATAGTGTAATAGCAGATAATTAAGATTTTATCAGTGCAATCAGATACATCACGTAATGCTAATTAATAAATCGATGCTGTCTAAACCATCAAGAAATTATTTTAAAAAGGGTAACCAGAAAGTGTTTAAACTGATATCATCAACGATTTGATAATTTACTTTCTTGTGTCCTTCTCTGTCTATATGAACATTAATTATATTAAATAAAAAAAAACATTCGATAAAACGACGAGATGGATACAACATTTGCTTCTTCGGGAAAAAATAACTCAGTGGGTACCGAACACAATACATGCCTTAACGCAACCTTTCGTTTACACAATTCGCTAGCCAACACGAAAACAAACCACATATAATTATCAACCTAAACAACAGTACTTATGCGTAGATTACTTTAAACTTTTCCCAAATAAACACGCGTCCAAACCTCCTATTACAAGCTAATGATAGTTCACAAATAGTTACTTAACAACTAACCCTGTACCACCGAGCACAATAATTTGCGCCCAAACCTATCCCAAGTTAAACTGTGTAATTTATATTGCACGCCAGTGTACACGCAAGGCCGATGACGACATGCCTCTTAGCAAACGATTTTCGACTTTAGTGTGATGTGGTTAATGGCTATTTTTAGATGGCAAAGTTTGTGTTTTGAGAGAAATCATATCCTTTTAATTGTGTTCAATTAATGAACCGTTACAGTGATTTTGATGAAATATTGTTTTAAGATAGATGAGCGCTGGTAGGGTAAAAGGTAGGTCAGACGTATAAGGTAAAATCTTTTTAGTTTTGTATATGAGTATCAAAATGAGCGGTATTGTAGACAAGATAATGAAATTTGTAGTAAAATCGATGTACCTAATAGTTTTGTATGTTTAAGAAAAGTCAGTTTTTTTTCACATTAATTTATATTCAGTTATTGTGGGGTCAATTTGTGCGTGTGTAACTGAAAGATTCACATACAGAAGTTAGGATTCAATTACTGCTTATATATAAGTACTTATATAATATTAGTTCAATACTGCATGTCATTTGGAAGTTATCGCATCTAACTTATATCATTATACATCATATAAGTGCTGATTCAAATATGTATTAGATGAGATAGCAATTGCTATGATCGATTCAAAATTACATCTAAATGTCAAATAAAAGGCATCTACTTTTCCCTAAGATTCGAGTATAACTAAAATGAAGCCTTTTAATATTATTTTGCTTAGCTTTTAAACATATTTTATTAGCAATATAGAGTTATTTATTGAATGGGTGAGATCCTTGCAAAATTCTATAGATGTTTATTGTTTCGCTTAAGTTAAATACCAGTATGGAGAAACATATATGCACAATAACACACTTATAACTAACACTACTTCTGTACTTGACTGAGAACTGCATTCTAATGACATGTTGATAAAAAAGACTTTTTCTGTACTAGGTATATGAAAGCCCGAACCTGGATTCCAAAATTGGGATCTGAAATCGCCAACCCGCAGAGAGCAAGCGTGGTATCAATGGTCGTGCCTTCTCTATATGGGAAGAGGCTTGTGCCCAGCAGTGGGTCGTTTATAGGCTGGAATTATTATTATGATTATATGAAAGCCTTTTTACTGAAGTTATATATGAAGATGGTGAACAGATATCTTTTTAGACATAGTTATACAGAACCCGTCTACAATCCTTATCATAGCAAAAAGTTTTCTTCCAAAAACTCGCTATATTAAATTTTCATACCAAAATACGGGTGAATAACCCTTTCTTCAAACGAATTAATATATCGCGAATAAACATTAAGAACCTCGCACGCAATACGACTATATTTGATCACCAAACTAAAATAAGTAACCATAGCTCTCTATATAAGGTCTAGCAGTACAGCCTTATTGTACAGGTCAATGCCTCATAAGTGACCTTATTGGTGACCTCCCAACACAGCCGTCTGGAAAGTTTCCCCGGGTCATTCCTCTTTAACTGAGTCAGATTAATACAATCATAATGTTATAAAAACATCGAGTGTTGTGCTACATGACTGGCGAATTAAGTTTGTGGCGTACGGTAATTTACACAAAAAACTGAGATGTAATTCATTAAAATGTGTTTATATGGGTTAGCTTATAAGGCAGGGTAAGCGCCTCATTGATGGTAAAAATAAGTAAAATTGCCAACGAATATTACCATATAATTCAAGGTTTTAAAGATGAAATGAGTGAAGTTTGAGAACTAGCATAAAAAAGTGTAAAAATTGAGTAGATCAACTTATAGGCCATTGACGTGTAAGATCGTGTCGCTTATCCTATAGACTGAGTAGACTATAAGGATAGCAGCAAAATTGACAAGGCAGGAAATACCTAGGCAATACATTGCAAGAACCTACTTCAGCATCGTCAGTTGGGCACTTGCCTATTTGCTCTACTTTTGATAGAGAGCTATTTTTCAACATATTCAGAACACTATCTTATACTTGCTACTAATGTACTTGTTCTTACTCTATACATATTACTTTTAAATATATATAATACATAAAATATATTTGTATACGTTGCACAATTGATTATTAGTAGTAAACAGACCGCAGGTTCGTTCGCCGCCGTACCTCGGAATGAACGACTCGCGGTTGGAGTACAGTTGAACAGAAATGACTCGGTACTGTGGCATACTTTAAGCATAACTTCAAGTTACTACTGTAAATAGGTAGGAATCTAGGAATAGAACTAGCTAGAAACTTAGTTAAAGATTTTGTCTTTCGTTTAGGAATTCAGGAGTCGGCTTTTGCATTGTAATTTTTGACACAAACTTTTCATTTAAAGATTGATTGATGTATAAGACTTATTGCCGACCACAGATAATTCAAAAAAGTTACACTTAAAAGTGATGATTTATAAATTATATCTTTTATTATTGATTGGGTACCTTTGCCATTTTTTTTTTGTTTTATTCTACAGAACATTTACATTAAAAGTCAGCCCAAGACGTTATAAAAGACACTGAAATAGCTATAAGGATGTTGTATTTAACCTCTCCTCTCAAGTCATTAACTAATCCTATAAAAAACAAGTATATTCGTGAGACAGGTTGACGACAGTCACGTTTGTGTCCACGAGACTAAAGGCTTAAACATTTTGAAGCCTAATCAAATATTAATGACCCGACACGGGTTTTACAGAAGTCAATGAACTCTTTTACGAAGATAAATTAGACGAAAAATATATATTATAAAATAACTTAATTGTCAATGTTCTAGAAAGAAATATATATTTAAACCAGAATTCACAAGTTTTTGTTAACTATTTTGGGAGTTTTTTTTTAGTTTATTTCGTCAAAATCGTTTGAGAGCAAAGTTGGAATAAAATATTAAACTTCTATTTTTCAAAAGGCGTAATTAACGCTATATTCTAATTAGCTAAGTATTTCAATATTGTAAATATTACAATAAATAATTTATTTGCACACATTTCCTGGTTTTTTTTTAATTATCCCTTAGAGACTCGTAATTACACATCATTAAATGTACAAGGAATCTTACGATATAATTAGAGCACTATAAATATATGTATTTATAACGAAGAATATAGGAAGAGACAAAGTCGGTTTACTACCATTATTATATTCTTTACAAAACCAGTTGTCAGTTAAAAATGTACGTTTAATGGAATTTTCCTTACAAGAATTATTCTAGAATATTACTTTACTGTACACTTAACAACACCTTACCTTATAAATATAATAAGTCTTAATTTCGCACGAAATATTTAAGAAAATTTTGTTCATTGTGCAATGTTGTAGTAGGTACACAAAAAAAATACTTTTCGATACAAGTATTTATACAAAAGGAACTAACTTTTGCTGGTATGTAAGGAAAATCCAATGATTAGAATTGTACCAACTTAGATAAATTATTTTACATCAAAGGGGAGGTTGTCCATTCAATCTGTAGCATAGAAAGCGGTTTCACAATAAGATTTTCATAACACACAACGTGGGCAGATGTATTACAGCCATCAAGCGATAATACACAATAAAACAAACATTAATATTACTTGCACAGCCTTCAACCATTATAACCCACGTTAAAATCTTTACATCACACAAAAACGCGATTCTGTAACCATCGCCATGTCTAAAATTATTCATAAAATATTTTAATGAGTACTTAAATGTTTGTGGCATAGATTACAACACATAAAGACGTATTATGAGTATATAGGTATTAAGTTTTATGCGCTTGCAACACACGTCCGTTTTGTCGCACTCAGGAAATAGCCGTAAATAATATGGAGTCTTAAATATCCTCGAATACTTTCACCAACTTTATAATGATGTAATGAAGAATAGGAACTCATTTTAATATATCTGTGATGTGATCTAACGTAATTTAGATGTTTGAATGACATTAAATATGGAATATATTTGCTTACTTAGATCTAATTAACCCCGTTTTATTTTACATACACCTTAGTCAAACAGTAACTTATAAAATTAAAAAAAAAAAACTTTTTTACCTCAAGCTATATACAGGTGTTTCCGATAGATTGTGTGTGAATAGATACGAAAAAATGGATTTCAGATTTTAAATCAGCTTAGTTTGAGTTGAAATGTAAACCAAACGTATGTACTCTACACCCCTTTTGGATAGATATATCCTTTCTACAACAATCCGTATCCTCGCCTATTTTCCTCGACAAAGAATGTGGTAACTATCGTATTATAATGTTAAGCATCTTTATTCACTTATAGAACATTGCTTAACTAACCGTAGTACAATCATCTCACATCTTAACCCGCCAGTGACTTCAGCATGTTTATAGCATACAGACCGTGAACGATCGCGAGGAAAGTGTTAATGTTAAGAATTGTTGCTTAATTGGGAACGGAATTTGTCTAGACTAGTTTAATTTAATATATTCTTCTAGTAGTAAGACTTGTAGTGTCACGAATAACTTATGGCTTGTATAAAAAGCGAAGAGCATGTATGGATGGGAATAATGACAGTGGATGAAGCGAAACAAGTATGTAAGGATCGTAGCAAGTGGAAAGAAGTGGTCTCTGCCTACCCCTATGGGAAACAGGCGTAAAATATGTATGTAGTATAAAAAGGCCTATGTATTACCTCGATTATGTTTACCAATTTACATGGCAACTGGGAAATCAAATAAGAAATAAACAGGTTTCTTCCTTTGCCATTGGCACATCATTTAAGGAAAATATTTATAAAGGAATTTATAAAAATGTCGTGCAGGTTAAAATGAAATTAAGGTGTAATTTAGTTCTTATGTGGTATGCAATACATCCAACAAGGTCAATCGCACTAATTTAATATCATTTTTGACTGTCCAACACTAAACCACACTTACTGGTATGAAAAATAAGAAGATATAAAAAAATTGCGTTCTTTTTGTGGTTTCAAGCGTCAACTACAAAATTACCCATAATGTCAGCAAGAACTCAACAGGTCAATCTCGGCTCACATCTGTCTACTTTTATTATACAAAATGACGTTTATAAACCGCGTGAGGCTTGTACTAGTTAACTATAGAATATGTCTGTTATAGGTATAAGGTACCTATTGTTTAACGACCAACACCTGCCTAGGAGTTAGTCAGCTGAAGCCATTCAAATATGACAAATTATCAACTAATTATTCTTTGAATGAATGTGTCTATGCGTTTGGGAAAACATGTTTTAGGGGTCCGTGCGAAAATGGTTAACACCTTTGTGTGAACTTTTTCAATTGCTTATTTTACTGGCCATTTATGCTGTATGATTTATCAAGTCAAATTATATTTTTACGTTTGCAATTAGGTCAAGTATAGATTCAAATGTAAAATTAATGTGTCGATACTAATATTACCGGACACAAAAAATGCAAAATCTTCGAAAATTTTCCTACATTCAATTACCAATATTATCAATACAATAAAACTATAATTACGCCACTAACAATTAGTGTTCGTGAGTAATCGATTTAGAAATTAATCGTTTACAACAAAACATCGGTTATGAGCCTCAGTTCATGTTTAACACAATCGAGAAGCGAATCATAGTAAATCGATAAAATTCGCAGCGACCGCATCCATTGTTATGCAATCCGATTCATCAGCTGTCATAATCGTTAAGAAACATTAAGCTGAGAACATATTTCTACATAATCTTCACTTCACATAAGTGCGTCTAACTCAAATACCTGAGAAAATAGCATTTCTGGGTCAAGTCGAAAGTTTCTGAACGACATGACACCGGAGTTGACCAAAGTTTTCGCAATGCGAATATTATGCTGTTTGCTTTAAATCTGAGCAAATTATAAAAGAGATATTGAGGTCACCAAACAAATTCTTGTCCTACACAACGCACTCGATGAGGATCTCGTGCGTTCAATACAATAATTAAATACTAATCCAATCATGTTAATTATGATTCTAATCACGTCACTTAATATTTAAAAACTTACGTTATAAGCATCTCGGTGGCCTTTGGTCAGCTTCCTTGTATCATGTACTCAATTCACAGCACAATACACAGAAACATACACCAAAATATATTTATTTTTTAATTAAATGTAAAAACACTCACACACACACGTAACGCGGAATTTGCGTAAAGGTTTACGAAACTTTCTAATCCGTGGCGCGAATTTTGCGGCGCGAGTAGGCGGGGACGTGTGATGTGCGGCGCGCTCAATCGCTGACTGGCGCGTTCCGTTTTCGAATCGCAAGCAGCGGAGCGTTTTTTTTTTAAACCGGCTCCCACAGACTATAAAACTGTCTTACTGGCCAGTCCGGCGTGTCAGGCAAGAAGGTATGACGCAAGTAGTTTCGGCAACACTGGGTTTTTTTTCGTTGCCCCAATCGGCACACACACATCCATTTATAATGACTAACTATATTCGCTTGGTTCGCTCCTGACGCTAATTTTGTATATTAATTAGACTGAAAGCCTTCGACTCACGTGTTGCGAATAGCTTAACGCCGCACGACATTTTGTGTGAATGCTAGTGAGTGTGTAATACTGACGACAGTCTCTGATAGTCATAGATCAGAGACGAATCGATTAAGTCGATTGATAGTGATGGAATCCGTAATCGGGACATGCGTACAGAGGCACGCGTATTGGACGAGTATTAGTGAAAGTCTTATAAACACTGTAATTAATATCTAGACCGACAAGTGGTTGGGCTCGCCAAAATACATGCCTAACTAGGAAGGAACATAATAGATGACCTCAATTTGCGCCGCGTGGATTAGAAATCGAAAGGTGTTGATAATTCAACAATACCATTACTCGAAGAACTTCATAACCGAATTTAAACTCTTAGCTAATGTAATTTAAAGAAGAATATGGATTAAAATGGTCACGAATAGTCATATCCAGACTTCGAGGCATTGACCTGAACGAAAAAAACCTTCTCATAAAAAAGCATTTGGAAAGATTTAGTCGATCGAAGAAGAACTAATGGAAACATTAATGTTTCCATAATCTATTACAGGGCAAAATAGAGGGTTAATAAACGACTAAATAATATATAAATTTAGTGTTCACCTGCATTAGTCACAGATACGTTTTTCCCCTGCATGTACTGCAAGTTACAATAACAACAGAACAAAGTGCATAAAACCTTTGCATAATTATATGATTGACGTAAAGAATACTAATGGGTTAACAACCCTTGTCACTACATAACAAGCACAGGAAGTAAGATTTCTTACTAAAAACAAACAAAGACGAAATTAATTAATTTTATTCCAGTTGAACCCGTTGACCGTTGTTAAGCAGAAATTGGTATCAAACTTGGTCCAAAATCAAATCCAAAAAGTCCAAAATTTTATCAAAAAAATATCGACGTTGCAAACTTTATAAGTATTATACGAATAATAAGACAACTGCAAGTAATTTCAGGTTTTTAAGTATGAAAATATTATAACTGGAAACGAAAAGGGTTACTTAATAAATAGAAAACTCTAAAGAAACATAAAATGTCAGCAAATCATATGAAGAGTTTAGGGCAATGGGTTCTACTTTTTAAATCAACAATCTTGATTCCAGGCAAAGGACCGAAGTGCCAAAAATGTTTCCTTTTTTGACAAATAACAAAACACTACTTTCTTTGACTCTTTCTTTACATAGCGCATCTTTTTAGTCTTTAAATCCAAACATAGGTCATCTATAAACATACATACAACACACACACTCCATCTAAACTAAGATAAATTCCACATTTAATTTATTCATAACATGAGCGTCAATAGTTTTTAGGTTTAGCGTAACATCACAGATAATTAATAGAAGTGCCATTAATTTTAATCAATTATAAATATAAACAAAAACTCTGTAGGTAGGTTTTTGCTGAATGATCTTACATCTAAGAATAACTAAATAAATAATACAGGTATATTATAATGGGTGTGTTCAAAATATTTAGTAATTAGCATTTAGATAACAGCAAAACCTGTATTTTTGTTATGTTATCTGAATACTTAATTAAATAATTCAACTGATCTTAAAATCCTTAGATTCTAAACCATTTATTAGTTAATTAAATTATTCGTTTTATAAAGAAGAAAATAAACAACGATTTTCTTTTATTAATTCTCAATTTTTTTAAGGCCTTTGCCCTGAAATTGGACGATAATTGCTAGAAATAGAAATAACAAGAATTTCTTAATTTTATTTAGAGCATGTTCCACATGATCCCTTCTGCTGATATTAACAATGTCAATAAAATAACATAAATACACATCGTAAAACCATCCATAAGCAAGATTTTTTATCACCTTTCAGACAGTTTTAGAGTACCAACAAATATAGTTATCCTCAAATAATAAACATCACATTCTAAATGCAAGTAAAACGCTCGCAATGAACACACGGCCCATCTGCCCAGTGACCGCGACTCGCGTTGCTTAACCGCGTGATTCACTCACAACTCACTGATAGGCGATAGTTCTTCATAACCTTCGCTATTTTCCTTAGGTAATGGGTAAGCAGAAGTAGTCATTGTCGTGGAATTAACAGGTAATTTTATAAAGGGCCATTTTAACCGTCTTCAAAAGAAGGAGGTACTCAATTCGTCTATGTTTCCTTCTCATTAATTTTTTTGGTATGTTTGTTACGACAAATTTAGGGTTGTTGTGTGTCGGTTAAAAATGATTTTTATCATTTATAGGTGTTCTTGCAAATGTTTTGCATCTTCTTAAAAATATAATACAAATTAAGTCATTAATTTTAGGAAATTTCAAATGATTTCACAATGAGTAAACTCGCATTTTCAGGAAATATTCATTAGTGGATGCTGATTTTATTATTTACATAGTAATTAGACCCTTTTATGAGTCAGTCCTTCCATGACGTCAATTACTGCGGAAATGTTAAACTCGGGAAACACGTTTAAGATTTTCACATGTTTATAATTTATTTGTATGCATTAAATATTGAAGTTTATGATTTATATTTACTGAATCTTGATTCCTATCTCTTCTCGTATATCAAAGGAAGAACATTTATTTCTTCACCCTGTACTATCTCTAAATATCTAAGAGGGTTTACACAAATTTTAAACAGTCACTTTGACTACTAACTTAGTTTGGAACCTGCACTACACTTCTTTTCCTGTGAAGTCTAGCCTAAAGTCTAGTCTAAGCCTAATTCTTCACCAAATTAACGTAATAATTTTCTAAAATGCAAAATATTGTAGACCATTTAGACCACTCCCAAATAAACTGACGAAGAAAAAAATGGAGACCAAAACTGGCACCGCCTACCAACAGCGAAAGCCGTACACCAGAGCCTTACTCAGTAGAAACCTGCCTTCTTCAACTCTTAAGAAACAAGCGTAACTTGTCCACACATTAACCTAATCCATTATCAGAACCAGTTATAATAATAGGAAGCTCGCAAAAATGTTGAACTATAACCAAGATTTAAAGATAAGTTCAAGTTATATCACTGTGGTTTCTTTCACCATATTTTAAGGAAAACTTGAAAGTATGTATGTTTTATTATTTGTAGCTTTATAAATTGAGTCGCACACTTTGACTGCCAATATCGACGACTTCTCCTTTCGCGGGTCTGCTGGCAGAATTTTCTTGAAGAAATAAGCAGCACCTTTGTACATAATTTTTAAATACGAAATATTCCTGTGTGGTGTGTACATAAATGATTAAATAAATAAATAAAAACAGGTAAAGACCACAAGAAGTATAATATAAGTCCACTGACGGTAACAAAATATGAATCGTATCCGAAAGTGAGGTAATTAGCCTCAGACGTATTAATTGGTTCATTTCTACTATTTATAGCAACCCGATAATAAAGCAATTTTAACTGACTTAAATAAAGGAGGAGGTTCTCAACTCGACAGTATTGTTTTTGCCCCATGATTTCTTTTATTATTTAAAAACTGGTGCTTCCGTGTGGTTTCATTTTAAATTAGTCCATTTCAGTTTTGACAATGGGATCCAAAAGAAAATCATATAGGAAAAAAAATGTCTTCTAACAAAAAACTGTCTTCAAAATAAGTAATTTGAAGACAGCTTTTTGTTGTTAGAAGAATAGCATTAGCTATTGCATACTTCAAGACCATCATGACATGTAACATTACCAACAAGCAATATAACATAATAGACCCTTTTATTTTCTCAACAAGCTATGTAATATTAACATAATAGACCTTATTTCTAGATTGTTTTCTAGAGCAGTAACTCATCAAGATTATTTTTATTGCCCTTTAGTTATCCACATCATACTTCAATGTACCATCAATAAATAGATGAAGTATTCGTGTCGACGGGATATGAACGTGATCAAGTTATTAAATGGGCACTAACCATGACTTTATTGTTTATAATTGAGCCATAAAATGTGCTAACTTTGTAAAAATATGGCGGGATGAGGGAAAATCTGCTATTTTTGCTTAGAATGGTGGTGGACTATGTGTGTTAGATATATTATTAAATGTCCAGCTGTTGTGACTCTACCTTTAAGACTATTTACTGCTACTAAACTTGCTATATGTTCTGTTATGTAAAGTTGGATCAGTATTCAGAAGTGCATTCATATCCAGTTAAAATAAAATATGTTTTTTTTTTTCTGTTACAGGTATTTTTGGTTGAGTGGTTCCGGAATGTAACTTATAATATGGAAATGGCAATGGCAAGTGCATAAATAAACTTTTCTACCTATTGTTACAGCCTGACTGACGACCTAAAAAATGCTGGGTAAGGTCCAAATTGATACATATTTGCATAATTA
Source organism: Autographa gamma (assembly GCA_905146925.1). Taxonomy (NCBI): domain Eukaryota; kingdom Metazoa; phylum Arthropoda; class Insecta; order Lepidoptera; family Noctuidae; genus Autographa; species Autographa gamma. The sequence continues at coordinate 705,966 of LR989871.1, forward strand.
AGACCTATTTTTGTCGTGGAAATCGAAAAGGACGGAAATATATGACGTCAGTGACGTATAACGACAAAAAGAAGATTGAACTAAAATGTATTTTTAGCTTAAAATAAAACCAAATTTTGCCCACCCTAGCAAAAATCAATAATTACTTATAATAAAAAAATAACACACTATAACATTGTTCGTTTACGTAAAACTTAACAAAATATCTCTGAAGTCGGTTGGCGAGGTGCGCAAGCGCCGTCCTTGTGTAACCAGTTTGACGGACTTTACTCCCAAACGATTTACTCAACATATTACTTATAAATACGTCGAGGTTTACTCGAAACTTCATTTTAGTAAAAATGTATTGGAGTTACTTTTTGGTAATGAAGATTTATTTCATGAAGGTATAAGGAAATAAATATTTTTGTGTTTTAGAGGGTTCTTACAGACATTAAAATTAATTAAACTAACAAAAATAACCGACATCAAAATAAGTCTTATACTTATTTATTTTTTATGCATCCCGCTTTCTAAACAGAACCAAAATGCAATGGGACCACATGGGAAGCCAACTTTAAAATCATTAAAATCGGTTCACCCGGTCAAAAGTATAGTGGTAAGAAAAACAAAAAAAAATACAGTCTCATTGAGAACCTCCTCCATTTTTGAAGTCGGATAACAAATACGTACTTAATACATTATAAATTATGTAGGAGTATTTTAATATACATTTTTGCTGAATAAAAGAGAGCTAAGTATGTACACTTATTTATTATCAAGCCTGTCGGTACTTCCCCAGACGGGAGGTTGTATATTTTCTGATTCAGATTACATTGGATATTTCCGTTTGGAATTTTTCAAACTAAATATAAATATTGCGGGCTGTTTCTAACAAACACTTCGTTTATTTATTTACAATACATAGTAACTATATTAAGTAATCATAGTCATAACCACAGAATGAGCAGTTAAGTACTAAGCGAGATTGTTATATAAAAATTTAAATAGCTTTATGTACCTAAATAATACTAAAGTACTCTCTAAGTTTTGAAACGAATAGACCTCAAAAGGCACAAGAATGATGTGGACATAAGTAAGTAAATTGCCAATTGTTATACCTTTACAAAAGCCTCCGTGGTTCTTACATAACTTATATTTTAGTTATAATATCAGACCCTACATATACATGTTTACGAGATAATAATAATATTCTGGGAGAACTCACACACGGTCATCTGATCCCAAACTAAGCAGAGCTTGTACTATGGTAACCAGACAACTGATAAACATACTTATACATTTCAAAATCCAGATTAACTACATCCAGACACAGAACAAATAAAAATGCTTATCAAGCAAATATTTGTCCTGGGTGGGAATCGAACCCACGACCTCCGGTATAGCAGTCAGAGTCACTAACCACTAGACCAGGGGCCCGATACCGCTATTTTAAGTCAGTGAGTGGCAGGTTATCGTATTCAGATAAGAACAGTCACTTGCAATCCTACAATGTCAAAAGTGGCAAGTAGGTGTACATTTGACATTAAAATAAAATTATCTGAATACGACGCACAATAACAAGTACACTGGAACGTTTATTGCCACTCACTGACTTAAAATAGCAGAATCGGGCCCCAGCAGGCCACGAGATGAGCGTCAGGTGCACAAAAACACGCCTTGCAGTGCTTCCTAATAATTCTATTACACCATTAATAACAACAAAAAGTAACGAGCCTTATTAATTAATAATTACATAAATACTTTTTGCACGATACTCGTTTGACAAGATTTCAGAGTTCCGTGTGAATATGATGGAAATAAAGATTGTAACAATGTTTAGTTTATGGTTCCTGAATTGTGTAATGTGAGTTAGAAATATATATTTGATAAACACAGACATATATATGTCTGTGTCTGTGTTTAGTACCTAGTTAGTCTTCCAATAAGTTGAGACTATCTCCTGGATTTGAATAAAAGTATAATAATAAATAATCTCTACTTTTCAAGATTACCTATTTCGTTATAATAAAATTAAATATAATTAGTAAGCTCTATCACCATTAATTAGGACTTTTGACTGAATCTTCTTATTTTATTTACTTCTTAACTTATTAATACAACAGATCTAGAATAAGTAGATATTCAGTGAGAATAAATACCTTTTACAGGTATTTTTCTCTTATTAAAATTTAAAACAAATTCATCTTAGCTTCAAGGCAACGTGTAAAAAAAACTACTAAAGAATACGAATATTTCCAATATCATCTGCTAATTGATTAATAGTGTTGTCAAACCTACAAATAACAAAATAACTAGTTAGCCTTAATATTGAAGAACCTACAGGGTCAGGCAGGGTCTACTTATCGAGGGTCACTTTTTTGCCTGAATGGTGTAGTAACATGTCTCGAATTAAAAGCAATTAAACCAGTACATAATAATATGCTAAATCTTACAGCGAATATGTCTAGTAGATGACAGGACTGAGTTGATTAATTGATGTGCCAAAATACGAATGAATAAATAAATATTCTGAGTTCTTTTTAATAAAACTGTTATTGAAAAGTTTCTACGGAAATATGTAGGCCTAAAAATTATGATTCTAATATCAAGGAAACTGTAGATGTGACGAGGATATAAATTGGGTCTTAATAAGGCTATTCGGTACCTTATTTTTAAACTATGGCCAACTTAATACTTTAAATTACTGACTCTAGTTGCAGGTTCCAAAATGTCATTCCAATGGAGAAGAACCGGAAATAACCTCCATAGGTTACTCTTTTAAAACAAAAGGTTAACATCAATGTTAAAATACAATTATTAAAAAAAAATATACACAAATATGCCTTATGTGTTGTTCTTTTATATAAACACCAAATCTAGATCGTAAGAAAATAATTAAAGACCAAGACTAAAGTCATGCAGCTTAACACCCTCAGCCCTTGTTTCTCCCTTTTTTAGTATCATTTTCCATTTATTTTCCAGTTATCATTCCTTAAAATGATGACCTACGCGGTATGTTAAGAAGTTCCTTAAACTACCGAAGGTCACAAAAAGTAAATACGTTAAAATATTACACTATTACTGCCTTTGACACATGTATAGATAACGTCGATTTATTCCAAAACCAAAGTCCACAATGAAGTTATATTAATTTCACAAAAACTATTGATGTATGGAGGAAAATAAAAGTTACACGTATCGAAAATAATTTAAAAGATTTGTTTGTTTGATGGTGTATTTATAAATAGCAATTCAATTTATTTTAATTTGTATTTAATCTTCAAAAGCTTTTAAAATTGTTTTCTATAAATAGATGGTGAGATTGTTGATTCATTTATAATCATAACTACTACTACTATTCGAGACAATAACATATTCATTTATAGTAACCCAGGTTTATATACAATTATTTCAAAACAGTATAAATAAATGCGGACAACATCACATATATTGCTCTGAACTCAAAGTAAGTAGCTATAAAGCAGTTGTGTTATGGAATTCAGAAACAACGAAGGTACCACAAACACCCAGACCCGAGACAATATAGAAAAGTTAGTTTCTACATTTACCCGTCCGGGGATCGAACCCGGGAGCTCAGAGCTAGCGACACCTTGAAACCGGTGCGTATGCCACTCAACCACGGAGGTCGTCAAATCATATAGTACCTAATATGTTTCAGAAGAAGCTCTTCATTACGTGACAAAAAGATCTACAAAATATCAATAACCTTGGACATGAAATAAAAATAGCATTTTATTCCGTCCTTAAATATTATTCGAATGGTCAATAATAAAATGTATTCACATAAACATTAGCAAATTTATAGTTATCCTTGTCTACGACGTTATTTCTGACAATGCTAATTCTATTTAGCATAAAAATGTGGACAAGTGTGAATCGAATTACAAGACTATGGAACCGTGTCTGGTGTAGATAACTCAGACAAGTAGAAAGAACAAGTCAACAGCATACTTCTTTTTATAATTCTGGCTAAAAGTAGGATTAATATACGCATACATAAATTGTAGTAGGTACCATGACCGTCAACAGTATTAATAATGAGATATTATTGTATCAAACTTTTAAAGACTAAGACATACATATTAGACATCACATAAATGTAAAACGAAGAAGTTCCCAACAACTTTTAGTGGATGTTTTTTTTTGCGGAACTCTAAAATCCACCGCTGTAAAGTATTTATGAAGTACCTTTAGGCCGTCCATTGTATATTGCGAAGATTCTAAATACACAATTTGTTTTAAATTTAAATAAATTACGATAAAAATTACCCACTTATAGATGACATATACGTAGACACAGAATAAATGTATTTCTTTTCTTGTGATTTGGGCATGGACACAAAAAAACTTGTCAGTAGTGCTTTTACTATAGAAGGCTCTCTCTTTTATTTATTACTTCCCTATCATTAAAATCTATTCTTCACTACCATCAAACATCAAACATAAAAGTAGTGAAAAGTAAATACAATATTACCCATGGAAGAAAGCACTACCAATTACATTGCCTAATTTTAAAATATTTCTTTATTAGCAGGGCTTTGGTGTACCCGTTTCTATCAAAGGAGTTTAATTTAACAAATTATTATTATAATATAATACTCGTATCCTGGGACATCTCACACACGGTTATCTGATCCCAAGCTAAGCAGAGTTTGTGTTATGGTAACCAGACAACTGATAAACATACTTATATATTTCTAAATACATACATAGGTATTGTAGATAAATTACAACCAGACACAAAACAAATGATCATGCTCATCACACAAACATTTGTCCAGAGTGGGAATCGAACCCACGACCGGTATAGCAGTCAGGGTCACCAACCACTAGAGCAACAGGCCCGTCAAATGGATTAAAAAATATAAGCCTAAGATTTCTATGTATGGAACCATTACACATTTACGGTGTGTACACGGTACTCTAATTAAAGAGATAGAGATAATCCCAAACAACAGTATCTGTGTTCGGAAAGCGTGTCGTGATATAAGATGGACATTAAGTAACTTGTACGTAACAGATCTTACAATACAGAGTTATGGACCCTTTGCCTTTCGATACACAAAAAGATAAAAGTGAAACAAAAGAGAATAAAACATGGCATCGAAAAGTGTGTCGCTGAAAAAGAAAACTAGAACTTCTGACGAAAGTGCAGAAAATAGGGAAAAGCCCTTTGTCGCCTACCATTTGTCATTCAATGAGACAATACAAGCTTCGAAATAGTATATAGATTATGTATTGGTACTAATAATAATAAAATCAAAATTAATAAATAAATGCGGACCACATCACTTGCATTACTCTGAACTCAAAAAGTAAGTAGCTATTAAGCACTTGTGTTATGGAATTCAGAAACAATGAAGGTGCCACAAACACCTAGACCCGAGACAATGTAGAAGAGTGACTTTCTACATTGACCCGTCCGGAAATCGAACCCGGGACCTCAGAGCTAGCGACACCTTGAAAACCGGTGCGTACGCCACTCGACCACGGAGGTCGTCAAAACGGTCGGTACTAATTTAAAGATAATAGTATTACTTATTAATGCTGTAAAAATAACGATTACTGCAATAGAGAATTAATCGCTATGTTTAAAGGAATGTCTGATTTCACAAACACAACAATCATTAACTTGGTCAGTTAGCTCAACAACCCAAAGTTCACTGTTAAGCTATCTCATAGAAAGGCTTTGTGTTATGTAAAGCAGGGTGAGGCTCTTACCTAAGACAAGAGGCTCCTAAAGTGACAAGTGTCGATGTAACTGACGCACCCAGGGCTAGGCTATTAAACTGAATACTTTTTAAATGACCAGTCTATGAATGACTTTGCTTGCATTTTTAGGGGACGGTTAATTTATTAATTTATTTATTTATTTAATCACAAATCACACAACACAGGAATATTTCGTATTTAAAAATTATGTACAAAGGTGCTGCTTATTTCTTCAAGAAATTTCTGCCAGCAGACCCGCGAAACGAGAAGTCGTCAATATTGGCAGTCAAAGTGTGCGACTCAATTTATAAAGCTACAAATAATAAAACATACATATAAATACATACATATACACAAATACTACATATTATAAACTATATATATATATATATAATAACACAATCACAGGGAGAGATAGTGTTCTTTATTGAAAATTATACAGATCATACCTAATAAAAGCCACATCAACCTCTATTCCCAAACAATACCAAATCTTTTCAATCGTTTGAGGATTCCTGCAATCTTAAAGTTGCATTCCCTGTTTTATATTGATACTAACATTGAGCTTTTCATTTGTCATTTGTCATTGTCTTGTCTGTACAAAAACTGCCTCTTATAATATAAAAAAAATAGTAATTCCTTGATCTCTTAGGCAATTTATTTTAATCCACTCTCAATTTCCGCTGGCATTGTTAAATCATAATTACTACAATTTCTATGGCGAACAAACTTTTATATTCTTTAATTACGTTGTATAATTATAATTACCGGCGATTTCCATATTTTGTTCTATTCTAGTAACTTTAATTCGAGCTAAAGTTGTTTATTTTACACTTTCTGCGTTTGCCCGCTCTCACTTAACCAGCTTCTTATGAAGTAATGTTTTTGTTATACTTATATTTTATAGGTCTCGGAAAACAAGCGCTTTCTTTTGTAGTTATTGAGTTTTGTTTGAAGTTGTCATTTTGTGATCATTGTTCAAGAAAAGTGGTAAATTATGATTGGCGGCAGAATATTGTGGATCAAAAGGTTTGCATCATTGTATTCAGATAATTTTAGTTTAAAGACAAATGCACACCTACTTGCCACTGTTGTCATTGTAGAATTGCTAGTGACTGTTTTTATCAGAATGCGAAAATAAGGCACAATGAAAAGTACACTGAAACGTTTATTAACCCGCCACTCACTGACATAAAATAGCCGCATCTGGCCCCTGTACCACATGGTTACAAAGAAATATCTTTATTATTTAAAATTTGACATTTTGGAATCTTTACAGTTACGGAAATGAAGCGCAAAGGAATCTTTAGATATTTAATTAAGAAGATTAATCAATTTATGAGTTCAAAAAAATATACCTCTTTATGACGTGTTGAACTTAAAAAACTGTTGTTTGTTAGGCAACCTGATAGATATTCCGGTTTGGCGGGTATCTTAGTTTTATCAATTACATTCCAATGTTATTTAGTAGAGTATTAACGTACGAGGTAGCCACAAGACTGTGTGGGGACTTTTAAATCAGGATATAAAGAAAAGTGATGAATATTAAGCTATGTATAATATTATATTGATTTGTTCATTTATGTTGTTGATAAATTAATTAGTAAATAAATCTTCTGGCTTTGTAATCTGTTGAATTTCCGCTTTGTCATATAGTTCGACAGGTGGCCGTCTGAATACGGCTGTTTTTTTTTTGTTGTTGTTTCCAATATAAAAAAATGCTCTTAGTTAAAACTTATAGATGTAAAACTGCAGAGTGCAAAAAATATTGTTTCTTGTAGGTTGTATCTAGTTTATATTGTCTTTAAAAATGTACACCCACAGTTCGCCGATATGTTTAGGTCCCATGTAATAGGGAGCGAGCCTATTGCCACTAATAGGGCACAAATTTTGAAAATTGAAAATTGTGTTTGTGCATTGGTACACCTCTGCCTTACCCTTAGGGGATACAGGCGTGATGATATGTTATGTATGTTTTAAAATGCACTAACTTTTTATATTTTATATTTAAATAAAGTTGCTAAATAAAATATCCTGTGCATATTTGTGACAAAATAGCATTATGTTAATTACAGACCTCACAATTTTAAACTTACCATCTTTAGACTGTCTTCCAGCCTCTTATAAAAGGCTGTATATCTCAACAACATAATTAATGTCAGATCATATAAATAGGCATGACAAGCATGGGTAGGGTGCAACCTTCCACCTCTGACCCTGGCGACTGAAGCTCAAGGCGAGCAGTTTTCTACCTTTGTTTACCAGACTTTACCTCACTGTATGTTTCTTAATATTTGCATGTATTACACAATTTATTGACAAACAATCGGCCGAAATTCAAAGCTTTGTGTTTTCTAATTACAAATATCCTAAGGAGCTTTTTTTTTTAGTGTTGATGTTTTGAATATTTAACTATACAGCAGGTGTACATTATTTTAAATATCGAGACAAACTTTCGTACCCTTCTATAAATTTGAATATTTCGCTGGAAAACTGAGCATCTTTTGAATAAGAAACCTGCACTATAACTTCATTCATGTCAGAAAAAAAACGCTTGTTTTTTTTTGGTAGAAATCTTTGCAGTTTGCCTGAGCGCAGGCTTTGACTGCTTCACCGGACTTTAAGTCGCTTGTTTAACGATATCTAAACCCCGTGTCTAAACTAATTAATTAGTAGAATACTTGTCATTACCCGAAAAAAAAATACATTAAAAATATTGAATTCAGGAAACCAAATGTTGATTCAATCTTTCTACATTGCTACAAACCACGAGTCGGTAACTAAATAATGACCCAACTATGTAATTAATTGATATATTAGATCCATATGTAAATAAATTATACCTGTCTACTACATAATATAAAATGTCCAAAGACCAAAATCAATGTGACCTCACAAAAAGGTCGACAACTATCTTACTTCGGTAAACTAATAAAAAACCGAATATAAATTGATATCATGAACTTGAAAGTCTCTAAAAAGGATTTCGTGTGTGAAAAGAAAGATGGCAACATGGCAACCAATTATTCACACAAAACCAGAAATTCAATCTGTAGTCAGAAATAAGAAAATATTAAATCCAGGAAAGCAAAAAAGAGTTAAAAATGGATGTGTTGGCACGGTTTGTATAAATAAGGCATTTGTCCCTGCATTGTAGGGCAAAAGGCTCTTCTTACTGATCCGTTCATAAAAGCCGCGAATGGACCCACATGAAATGAATATTTCTGCTTTGCAAACCTCTCTGTTGTTTTTAAATTAAAATATTTTTGGGTTAAAAAAAAAGAATAGACCTTTTTGTTGGGAATTATTATTAAGAATTTATTTTAGAACTCCAATCTACGTGACATTGATCGCGGATGCTTTTACTAATGACCCGGTGCTAATGAAGGTTGAAGATTTGGTAATTAACACATCCAAAAATATAAAACCTTAATATGAAGTCGATTGACCAGTAAATTATCATTTATGACCCAAATACCTTATATTTTTTTCTTTTGCATGCTCAATAACAGGACTAGGTTTTAGCCAAAATCTTCAAGAAAAAAGACTAGTAAACCGACAATAATAGAAAGTGAACAGACCACGCTTGACCTCAAGAATGCTTCTTAATTTATTTCGTATCCTTGGCAAATATTACGTAAACAACATTATGTACCCGCAAAAAATATGACATTCTAAATAATTCTTCACACATATTAAATTACATTTACAACTGATAACCATCAAATAACAAAAAACATGGATATCCAACAACAATGCTAGGAAATGTCATACTACTCAACCAGCGATATGCTATTTTTATAATTTCGTAAGTTAACGGTCAATAAAAAATAACGACGTGCCCATAATACTAGGCCTGCCATCTAGTGGAGTTATGCGGCATTACGTAATAATTGCCACTCACCGCAACTCGTTCGCGGTAACACCAACAGGTGGCACTATTCTAAACGATTACGTCATACCATAATTGGCGGACAGATAGCGGTGTTTTAACAATGGAGTAAAAGTCATTTGGGAGAAAGGTATCAATCCAATTCTTGTGAAGGTTTGTAAGGTCGTTTATTGAATGAATGGTAAGAGATATCTGGGTTATTGGGCTTGCTCATCGACCTCTCGGCTGCACGGGAAAGTGGCTCTTGCATCATGGACAGGTCATCTCATAACGCTTGCATCACTCAGAGGAAGTTATGTGAGAATCTGTGAGGCTGCGTGTGCGTGTTTATTCTGTCTCTGTCACTGCATCAACCTGTTTGGTTTTAAACCTGCCTGATATTTACAAAATTAAGGAGTGGACTAACCAATAAGTATCTTAAAACAAAAAGCTTTTATCTTAGTAGTTGCCTATATTACTTTTTACCCATTTCCACAAACACTACATCTACCTACATCAGATGATTTTAACCTGAACACTTAATATGAGTAGCTACGAGATTTTTAACACGTCATTTTATTTTTAACGACTAGAGGACATTCGCTATTTTGCTTAACCACTAAAGGTTTCTAGCTTTCCCTTGGGACTAAAACTGCGAAACGCACTAGCATTTTACAACAATTCGTATCACATAAAGGGTGTTTAATTACGGAAAGCCATATTGTTGTAAGTAGACTCACCCCGCCGTAGTCCAACTAAACATTTGCTTCACTCTCTCAGAACGTAGCTCTGGTGGGTTTGCCATATTTCTGAAACAAAAACAAACAAACATTAGTCAATTTAGAAATAAATGAGCGACACTTTAGCTTATTCCCTATGACTTTAAAAAGAAGAGAGAAGCTTAGGCTAAGTATTTCCTTTATCTACACATAAGCGGTCCCTATGAAAAGTAGACTGTGATTTAATAAAGGCTTTTAAAACATTTTAACCCTTATGTATGGACATGAATAAGCTAACCCAAAATAAACTTGGGTAGGTAAGCTTTTTCCTATCTCTATCAGGCAACCAGTTACCGATCAGTAGAACTTTAAAACTATCGTAGCTAAGCTCTTTATTATCAGTTATGATAGGTGTCATCAGTTATAATTAAAGAAGGTACCTATTACTTAAAAAGCTCATTAACGGGTATAGTTAATAAGCCATTATTTCTCGGATATGCATCTGGCGGTAAAAAACTCCAATTTCGTATAAACCTTAAGGGCTAAAATTTAAAAAAATCTCATGAACTAATAGCTGAAGTATATAACGTTTGCACCTTGCTCTTGCAGTGGTACTTATGCAATTAAACCTAAACTCTACCTCCGCAAAACAAATTAACTATTTCTCAAGAAAATAATATCAAGTACAGGTCAACAGTATTTGAACCGAGGCTGTTATTCCAATATGGCGGCCGTCACGTGCGGGGACACGTGAGCAGACCAGAGATCACACGAGCTTATGTTTACCATAGTGATGTAACCGGCGCGGACACAACATGTATTCCGTTTTTTTCCATCTTGAGATATCTGTGTCAAAATGGCGGCTGTCTGCTCAACTATGCTCTTAATTTAAAAAGTTTTGATGTGCACAGGTTATAGACTATGACAGAGATAGTTCAATTATTATTTGAGAAGGGACAGTCCGGTAGATAGTCTTCTTGACAAAAAAGTTTTTTAAGACTGCCTCGTTGGCCTAGTGGTTCTAAGCGCGACTACTACGCCATAGGTCTTGGGTTCGATTCCCAAGTCGACGAAGGTGTTATTGGGTTTTTCTATGTAATTCTCAGTAGCAGGTCGGAGTTTGGATTTATGCCCGGTTAGTGGCAATAGGCTCGCCCCCTATTACATGTGACCTAAACATGTATGTGATGTTGTCCGCATTTGTTTATTGATTAATTCAGTATGAAATTATTACCTATATTAATTCTAATTTGTTGGTCGAATGTAAATACGCTGCTTATGGCTACAAGTCAATACTTTCTGCTCAGGTATTAGGTTTGACACTAATGTTAGTCTCCACAGGAAATATTACCACAAGACTTTGCCAATTGGCACTAACAACTGCCCCGCCTTCCGTCGCAGGAAAACCAGCACGTTTCACACAACACTTTCATTGACAAACTAGAGACGTTACAAGACGAATAAAATTGTACGAATGACAGCTAGAGATGTACCTATAAATAGGTATAGACATAGGATGGAAAAATTGGTGTGCTACCAATTTTTCCATCTGTCCCTTTTCTAGCAGGCTTTTATTTTGTCTAATCTAGTCTAATTTAATCCTGTATCGTCCCACTGCAGGACAAAGGCCAACCACTTTTTGTGCTCTCTCGTTTTTTCGTACGATTCTATTCTTCCTTCCAGTCTCATCAGATTCAGCTAAATGACATTATTTTACATGGAACGATGACTTATCTTCATGGCATATTATTTACTGGACACCTAATGCAGGCATAGGAGCTTTTACACCTTTTGCATAACTGAATACCACCAATATGTTAGTGTACTAAAGGTTGTGGCGCAACTTAGGAGAGGTCTACGTCCTCATGATTAATTGAATACGGTCGCTCATTTCCCTCGTAAGTTTGTAGGGATATTAAAAAGTGAATGTTTAATGAAACCTTTGCGAGCCATTCACCATCCGGTTACCAAACATTCTGGTGGAATTTTCCTCCACAATCTTTTGCAATGGCTACTTGGTACTATCCACTATCGTATCCGTAAGAGCCAATCGTTGCAGCTACTCGGTACTATCCACTTATTGGTAATGATACAAAGAATGATTTTTGACTGGTTGTGACGGATAAGGTGGTATGGAAATAAAGGATGGTAGCAAGGTTATCCACAAGGAAAAACATAAAAAAATATAATATGAAAGGTGGTCAAAAGTTACTACACCAACAGCGTAAGTTGCTTCCACTGAGTTTGAGTCAAGGAATAGTTGTGCATTTGTTAATTTAATTTGTTCAAAAACGAATGATTATGCATATTAGTTTGAATTATTCCTCCACTACTATTTATTATGTAGGCCAAACATAACTGTGTCCTTTGCGGGAATCGAACCCACATACCATCACGTCGCGCAATGGTTATGACGTCATTATAATTACGTACTATTTGTGAATAAAGTATTTTAGCATTAACTCTAGCACGTGGCTATAAACGTTATTTATTCAACAATTTATTGACCGAGTAAATACAGGGTGTTTGTCGTTTATGCAAAGCTTACATTTAATAAAGTTTTCACGTGTTTTACAAATTATTTACAAACTACATTCGTGATGAGAATCATCAATCATTTTAACTGTTAATAAATAATGAACTGTAATACCATTTCATAAAGTTTAAAATCGATATCTAAGTTATAGTTTAACGAAAAATATGAACACTTTAATATTGAAATTTAATTCAAAAGTTGAAGACACAAACCTGAATGGGTTTGTATTAAATATTAATCGATTTAATTGTTATTTTGATATTGTACGAAATAACCTTGCAAGAGCGTTTCTCAAAAAAAAAAATAACGTGAATACTATTATGTGCACATGTGGTTGTTAGATAGCTCTTTTTTAAAAAAGCCCTTTTTCTTTTCCTAATTAAGCATCTAATCCGCTACTTATCCGTTAAAATCCAAAGTTTTATGTAATGGGATCTGTAAACCTAGCTAAAATAGTACTATTTAGGTACTATAGTTACAGGACAACAAATTATATCGTCCGATGATGCATTAAAATCCATAGATACTATTGTTAAAGATTACATAGTCCATTACTATAAAATAAACATATAATCCATAATAACTTTTAAACTATCGCGCTGCATGTTTATATTAATATTATAGAACGGGGATTAGCGCGAACATGCATAAATACCTTTAGGGCTTTGGCAGTCTGCTTGCGACCACGGCCGGTGTTACCTGGTCGAAACGTCAAGCCCTAAAGGTATTTATGCATGTTCGCGCTTATCCCCGTTCTATAATATTAATATAAACATAATTATAATCCGATTGTAAAAGGCATCAGGGCCTCGATTCAGCTATTTCAAAGTCAGTGAGTGACAGGTTATTAAACGATCCAGTGTTCTTGTTATTGTGCCTAATTTTCGTATTCAGATAAGAACAGTCACTTGCAATCCTACAATGACAACAGTGGCAACTGGCAAGTAGTTGTACATGTGTCTAACTAAAATTATCTGAATACGAAAATTAGGCACAATGACAAGTACACTGACAGACCACTGACATGCATTTAAAATAGCTAGTTCGAGGCACTTACAGTTAACCAACAGCCTTAATAAAGCTGTGCTTGCGTGCGCGCATACAAACTGACACAAAGTGTATCGCAACCCGCTGCCCGGTGGCGCCATCACACGCACACGCAACGCACTTACACTGACACTCGACTATTATTTAGGTGCTCAATCTTTTTGTTGCCACATAGATGCTTGTTGATTTTATTGGTATTGCTGACTACATACAAAGAATATATGAAAATAGTGGAGTGCTTGTCAGTAGATCTATGTGTTTTGTGGAGATTGACGTGTATAGATGAAGTTTAACTAAAGAAGACTAAAACATTATAGTAGTCTCGCCCTTAATAAACAAGTCTTTTGAAGTAAGAGAATCAGTATTAGTGGTAAATATTTTATCAAACCGAATAAAAATCAAAACCGTTTACTTGAATTAAGAATTTGATACAATAGGTCTTATAATACGTCTTTATACAGATTTCAGCATATACAGCCTGAATAGGACGTACAAAATATTACCGTTAGATATGTCTATCTTCTAAATAAATTCAGGAAATCAGAATTACCTCATTTTGCATGATGCTATATTTCCAAGACTAAAATTCTAAGAATATTAATATTATTACCATTAAAACATATCTACGTCATGCAACAACAAAGAATTACGTTTTACGGTACTAAGGGTTAAGGTTTATGTCAACTGTTATTATTGAATGGAGCATAATTGTGATCTTTCAACTTCTCAACACGTGATGAGAAGTAATTAGCTTAGCCTAGAAATAACTATACAGAGGATAATAATATGGTTCTATAATAAAACTATTAAAGTAATTAAAAGTACTTATAGATGGTTTAATAATATAAATGATAGAGTCCTCAGAGTGTTTATAAAATTGTTATGTCTACTTCGTTATAATTACCACAGTGAATTCCTTTATTAAAAAGGTTTCATGATTAGTTAAATATATAGTTAACCCTAACTTTAATTAGTCATGTTAGTTTTGGTCAAAAACGGGATTGAACCAACACGCCTCGCAGGCCAGTTAGCCTCTGAATCCCTTTTACCTATTTTAATTGTGGGATTGCTAATAGGCTCTCCTTTTATGAAACAAATCTCCTTTATAATATTGTTACTAATAATAAAATATATAATACTAATAATAAAATAATTCAATTGTCGATTGAATGCATGTCAAGGACTTTCAATCAACTTACTATAGAATTAGTAAACTTCAAGTCACATCAATGATGAATGAGGAAATCAGTTAAATCCAGGGTTTACAGAAAGAGCCTTTAATAATAATTATATTCCGGGACATCTCACACACGGTTGTCTGATCCCAAGCTAAGCAGCTTGTGTTATGGTAACCAGACAACTGATAAACATACTTATATATATTTCTAAATACATACATATTATAGATAAATGACACCCAGACACCGAACAAATGATCGTGCTCATCACACAAACATTTGTTCTGGGAAGGAATCGAACCCACGACCTCCGGTATAGCAGTCAGGGTCTCTAACCACTAGACCAACAGGTCCGTCCTTTCATTGAGAAATAAGGCAGACTCAAGACAAGAGCCACCAACCAGATGGCAGCACTATACTTATAACTTAATATGATATTAGAAGAGGCCATGACAATGGTAATTGTAGGAAAAACACTATAATTACAGAGGACCGGCGCACGCGCATCGAAGATGTGCGCAAACCGATGGCTCTGAGAAAAATGTAAGCAAAATGATCGTAAACGTTTTATTGGTGCGTTTACGGCGCGGAATTTAACGGGTTTTCTCGTGAGTGAGATTTTAGATTAATTTCTATGTTACGTTTTTTCGTCGGCCTAGATTTGTGCGTATAGTAACAAGCCTTCAGTTTTGTGACGAGAATTGAATCATTGATCACTCCCTTTGTTATAGGATTACCATCTAGATTTATCTGCTCATTGAAAATTTAATTGTAATCAGAGGTTTTAAGGACTGAAATAAAGTCCTATCGATGATTTTTCTTTGTAGATATAGGACTTAGATCCAATTTAGCGTTTAAGTCCTAATTCTGTCTTCAGTACCTAGGGTTCGATTCCCTCGTGGGAGTTGGGACAAATTCCATGGGGTTCGAACTTACAGCGCATCATTCATAGTATCCAGTAAGAAGTATCTAAGTATACAAGAAATGTAAGTTAAAATTAACACAAATAATAATACCTACTATAGGTAGTTACTATCAGACACAGCAGATGATAGACAACAACAATACATCTACACAATATAAGATCCTAAACAATAAATACTTTACTGTCTTGAGTAGCTTGCCAACAGACAATCGACAATACCTCCCACGTTTTTACTTACGTAAGCACCAATAACCTAATAGATAGGCTTTAGTTATATAACTGGCAACACCTAGATCTGTTGTTGACATTACATCAGTGGCAACACTGCTGTTGATAGTGCCTTTATTACCCGACTGCGGCTAGTAACAAAAGGAGGGTTATGTGTGATGGCGTAAGATGTAAAGATAATTTTAATTTAAAAGTATATCTATAGTTGTATGCTCATGCCGTTTAAAATCACTTAATAAATTTTTCCTTTCGATGATAATAATATGTGTAGGTATAAGATTAATAATTTATTAGTACAGTAGAAAAAATAGATAAAGAAAGTCATTAAAGTTCTCTTACTTAAGCTGTAATTCCAAATTTTACAACTTTGTTTTATTTTTTTATACAAATACTATGAATTTTAAGTAAAAGAAGGAACTCTACCTTTATGTTCTTTGAACATTGCACTTCTTTATTAACTGCAGTGCACTTGCATTTTCCAACAAAAATAGCTTCAATTTCATCAAACACAAGGTCGATAACATTTTCTGAATATGAAATAACAGATTGATTACAAACCCATCTTACAAGGGATACCTCGGTCAGTGACTTCAACCGGTCACTGGAATGTATCAACACCTTAATAATGCCTCTATCTCTTTTACTCATAAGACAAAAAAAGGGATAACAGGTGGTCCACATTTTTTGTATGAAAGTGATTAAGAACATGATATATTGAGAGAATTCCTCGTTTTTATTGGAAGTCCAGGGGCCCGAGTCTGCTATTGACAATTGTTTGAATCGTCTGAGTGTTTTAAATTCTACTCTATGTTAGAACGTCAAAATTGGCCGTCCCAATAGCCAATTTTGACGTTAAAATGACGTTTTACATACGTAGTGGGTGGCGTTAGAGGGTCCATTTTAGGGTTATCCTATAGAGTAGAATGCTAATTATCCTAAAATGGACCTACTACCGCCACCCACTCAGACGATTCAAACAATTGTCAATGGCAGACTCGGGCGCCTGGGATTAACCTATAATTCACCTATTTCAGCTATTATTCATCACCTATTTATGGAAAGTTCACAAGAAAGTCCACAGATACTGTTTACAATTTTATGATAACAAAAGTCTGCATTGGAACAGTTACTGGCTGGGTTTTGTTTATTTTTTTATAAAGTTTTATATTTTTGTGATGGGTTTTTAAAGGTATAATAATTAAAAGTTTGACGTAAGCACAAGGTCCTTATTTAGTAAAAGATTATCTTTCTTAATCTGGCGTGAAGACAATGGTCCGCTCCCTGGTTATCAAACCGTACTTTTTTTAAATATACTTTAATGTCTCTCGTTCTTCTGAAATTGTAGACGCACTCAAGTCCTCTGTTTTTTTAAGAATATTTTTTTTGTGTTTGGAATTTGTTGATAGATTTTTAGTTTCATTACAGTTATATTAAAGGCTAGTTATATTAAAGATTTGGATATGCAAAAAGGCACCTGGGTAGTAGTTAGAAGGTAGATAGTAGATCAGCAGAGAAATGTAGAGTCTACATAACATGGCCCGTGACGTTACAAGAACTCGTAAGAAAATTTAATATATTTCAACGGGTATGTTCCACTTAAAGAATGAAATATTAATCTTTTTTGTAACTGTAGTATAAAAAAGAACTTAAAAATAGTACTATGTAAATGAAGTTTTACACTTAACATTATTGTAAAAAGTATTGGCATTTTGAATCTTCACAAAGGTCAACTGGTAGAGAATACTATATGCCAGTTTTCGCCTCATACTTGACATTTATACTTGCTGACCCCTAAATGCCCAATTTTGGGCAGGTGGTCATTATATATTTAATTGTCTTGACTTAAACTTTCCACGAAATTTTATTTATGGATGAGAGAAGAAAGAAGTAAATATGAGGTTCATTGCTGGTCAGTTTAAAATTTGTATAGTAACCATTGCGTAGCTGAAGAGCATAAAAACTTTCTCAAAAAGGTTACAGTGAGCAGTGAACATTATACATTTCTAAATATTATTTAAACCCGGACTAGCTTAGGTGTTGTTGCTTAAATTTTTGCACAAATTAAATAACATCTTAGCAATTAATTTTGTTGCTAAAGTAAATTAACCACTTAACTACTAAATTAGATGCTTTTCCGTTTTGGCAAAATTATTATAAGAGTACCTTCGTGTACTGCCTAGTGCAAGACGATTTAAAAAAAAATATACTAATTTTATATTTGTATATTAAAAACAAAACCCTTATTACCGACGATGACCAAACTAACATTTAACCCTATAGCTACTATCAGTAAAAGTTCTAGCAAAACCTCCGGCTTATACGTCATCATCTTACATTAGATAAAAATAGGCTCTTATTGCCGACTGTACATGGTAAAATTCCACGGATAAATAAATTATAATCAACACAAATGCAACCCTAATTACTACACATTAGGTATTATTCCGTTGAATAACACAAATTTGCAACAATTGATACAGTTCCTATGCTATTGCGAAACCCGCCAATTTTCGAACATCCTTCCAATTAAACTGATAAAATTACACATCCCGAATAGGTTAAATATTGCTCAACATCCATTAGACATGGCCGTTAAACCCAATTATCTATGCATTTGTGCGTCAACCGCGCAAATGAGAGAGAAAACTTTTAAAAACCTTTGTAAAGTTATTTGACAGGTGGTAAACATGGCGGGCTTTCAAACTGTCATGGCGGTTATTAAATGACATTTAACCTAAACTATCAAAGCTCAGAACAATGAACAAACTTTATTTTAAGATTCAAAGGCTTTGTTTATTGTCCAGTAATTAATGAAACTTATTCCATAAGGAAATAAATAAACTACAAAATGGTTTGAAACTTTTCCATACATGCAAGGCTGTGGGTTCAAGGCAGGTAAACATCTGAGGAAACTTATATCTTTACAACAATACATAATGAGGTTTTTGTTACTTATGAGTATTATTAAAGTCCCAAATAAAACTTTGAGAGGCTACTTTTCACGCTCAGTGACAGAGCATGTGACTTAGTGGATTTAGTTTAATAATTAAGCTCAATTATAATTATTGATGAAGAGGCCGAAAGGCAACATGAATCTACGAAAAAAATCCAAGAGTATTAAGGCGCTGTGAATAGCCAATTTTGATGCTTAGAAGTGAGAAGTGCGGGACTTCAAATCAGATTTAGAGTAAATTTTACAAGAGAAACTAAATGGTCATTGTGTTCTTATTTCTTCATGGCTGTGTATAGCAATACATACACACATCACGTGCAAACAGCTCAGTCTTGACGATCAAACACCGCGGGCCATACAAATATTTGTCCTGTTGCGGAAACATTCAGCTCGACGTCCTTCCAACTAAATGAGGTTATTTTTATGGACAATATTAAATAAATAACCTGACTCAGTAGTAGTATAACGAAATGTTCTTGAATTATACAGGGTGTTAAGAAACACCTGTCCGACCCGAAAGGGTGATATAGGGTTCACAATCATATGCCCAAGTTTCAGTTTCATTTAAATAGTCACTTAAGTTCCTTGGACGATAATTGTGTGGCACATTCAAGCCTAATAGGTACATTCATCTAAGACATGTTAGATTATTATATTATTACAATACAATTTACAAGGCTCGATGCCCTTGGTATCCTCAGATACCTAATCGGAAATAAGGCGAAGAGAGTTGAGCTGTGGTCCGGAAAAGTCAGACGTAAATTTCCAGCGAGTAAAAATGATAAAAACGTATTTTGGCTGAAAGTTCCCCAAAAAGCAAGATTTTTAAATTCTACTGGCAAACACCAAATAGTACAAAGCGATAAACTTTTGAGCCTTGAATGAAACAAAAGCTAAAACATTGATGCAGGGGCGCGATTCCGCTATTTTGAAGTCATAGAATACGAAAATTAGGTAGGTACAATGACAAGAACACTGGATCATTCATTAACCGGCCACCCACCACCTAACAAATTGCCATTGTAAACCCATAGAAATTGATAATTCTGTAACATATCTCAGTGTAAAAGTAGATCAAAGCTTCTCTTGGTCTCAACATATTGATTATATAGCTGGTAAGTTAAGAATATTACTAAGTAAGTTTTATCACTTAAGCTATAAGGTTCCTGTTAATACATTGAGGTGTCTTTATTTCTCTTTGGTGAAATCAGTGATGGATTATGCTCTCGACAGTTATGGCTTAACATTCAAAACCTACATAGACAAATTAGAATCATTACAATTAAGATTTATTAAATTATTAGTGTCAAAAAAGACAAAAAACAGATATAAAGACGACTACCGACAATTATTTAAAGTATGTAAAATATTACCAATTAGTATCAAACATAAATATCTACTATTAGTAAATCAGCATGGCAAAAAAGAGCACAACCTGTCAATGGTTAACACTGGCCACAACACGCGACTGATGTCTGCTGGTAAATTTGACGTTCCTAGAGTAACAAACTATTACGGAGACAGAACACTAAAGAAACGCTTACCATATCTGTTGAACAGTTTGCCAGCAGATATCAGACAAGAAACTAATAAACAAAAATTCAAACGGAGACTTAAAAAGTACTTGTTAAATAATATGTAAATAACTTCTAAATGTATATGTGTAAACTAAACTTAATTGCGACTCGTCCACAGACAAACCGATAAAACGGTTTTGTGGAGCACTACATATTGTAATTGTATATTTAACAAATAAAATAAATAAATAATAATAATAACCCACTGACTTTATAATAGCGGAATCGCGCCTCAGGTAAAGTTTATGGGCAGTGTTTCAAAACAGCAGTCTTTAAAATATACCCACCCAAGTGTGTGACCTCGTGAGGTCTTCCCTTAATGTTTCCGTGTTTGGAGACTCGTACGCATTTATAAATCTTGTGCATTAAGGCTGAATTTAATGTTAACGTTTATGCTCATATAAGCAATGATAAGTCTGTCGAATATTAACATGTGAACTTTTTTGTTAAATTCTTATGCAAATGAAAGCAACAGAATTTAGCTTTTTTTGGATTTAGTACTATGCACCAGTAAATAACTGCCTCTTAAGAAATTCGTTGGAGTCATTATTTTAGATTTAAAATAATGTGTATGAGCAAAATAAACTCTACATAACATATACCCCCTCGAAGATGACGATGATATTTCTATAGACATACAACGGTATTAGTACGATAAAATATTTATAACAAAAGTTCCAAGAACATAATGGATAATGTCTCTGTAACCAAAGTCACGTGGAATCCCGATTGGAAAGTTGCTCAAAACCTGTTCAACTATTCAAGAGGTGTTATTTGAATCCGTTGTACTAAAGGAATTCCGATCTTAGGTAATTGGAGATGAATCCAAAATATAATTACTTTGATGGGTAGAAGCAAAACAAGCATTAGGTAAAAATATATGTAAAGAAAACAATTGCAGGACAGTACAAAATACGATTGTGTTTTGTCATTCTTGGTTATTTCGACAATTATTTAGATTATTGACGATGAAACTATATTTTGAAAACTATTCACAATAGCCGGATAATTGCGTAACAGACAAAAAAATTGTCAAATCTTATGGTAAATATTATTGAAACACGTTTATTATTCTATCGTGTCTTGAAAATTACCTTTATTTTATTCTGAAGTGAATTGCTCTATTCCTAAGCTTAAAACCAATAATTCTGCATCATAGTCATTCATTTCCACTGTGTAAAGTTTCCGACATTTTACATGGTACACTTAAATTACTTCCGACAACAATTTACAAAACAAGCCTTGTATTATTTAAGGCTTTCTTTAATGAGGCTTCATTAACACTGTCATATAATCTGTCCTCAGTTTAATAAAGAGGTTAATTTCTTTTCAAGAACCACAAATACCAAGGCTTAAAGTAATTTTAAGATTAAAAATGAACTTTAATAAACTTAAACTTTATTTGGAGGTAAACAAGTAAAGGACGGTTTCATACGATAATTTTCGTTCCTTTTAATGACAAGTAATTTTGTGGGTTCATCATTTTTTATTGGCCCCGTCATTTAACATAAGGTTTTCAGAAAAACCTTTTCCGGTTTCGGCTCATCGACTTTACTTATCGACCTTTTAATATGTTCCTTGATGATTTGTATTGTAATCGGATAAAATATACGTAAATAAGGAATAGGGTTTGAATGTCACGCGCAACGAAAATCTTACTTCAACAAGTGATGGCCCGCGGGTTTCAATATCTAGTATTTAATAATACTTATTATTTATAGTCACTAACAAAATAGTACATGTACCTACAAGCATTCTCCAAGTCAATGGGAACTATGACAGGTTTTACGACGCACACCATTGTGAGAACGATGCAATGTTTTTGCTTCTACGATGAGTTTTCCCATGCATACAGACAACGTAAACGTGCAATTTGCATCTTGCATTTTGCCTTTATTGTTAAAGAAAAGTCAGCAATTTGTATAAGTAGTAAAGTTCTTTATTAATAACTACCTACTTGTAGACCAGGGGCCCAAGTCTGCTATTTACACTCGGTTCAATGTCTTCATAGTGGCGTGCCAGCAGAGCCATTTTCGGAAAATTGGTATTCGTAATTGGTCAAAATTGCGCATTGGAACGATGCGGTTCAATGTTCAACGACTGTGACCAATAGTTCATACATTTGGTACAAATTGTAATGCGCAATTTTGACGTTTTGACGGTTAGTAGAATACCAATTTTCCGAAAATGGCTCTGCTGGCACGCCACTATGAAGACATTGAACCGAGTGTAAATAGCAGACTTGGGACCCAGTACTTTAACCCTTTAATCTATCTTACAGTTTATAGTAGCTTTCAAAACTATGGAACTTACTAAACTTATGATATTACGTTGTACAGAAAAATCCCATCATACAATAAATTGTGTGGGTAAAATCATAAATAACTTAATTTAAAATGTAAAACTAAAATTGGCGCGCACTTTGACGTAATATTGACGACAGATAACACACGTGCCACAGATGAAAAAGGACTAGCTAAGTGAAAGGAGTCCGAATGCTTGCGAAGTTGCCAGTTATTATGTGCGTTACATAACGTGCCGGTATCAAACCAGTCTCTATCTGGGACGGGTGGAAATGCCTTATTTATCTCCACAAAAATAAATAAATGTAATAGAAATTCTCCGTCTCAAGCTTTTATTTGAGGTCGTACGTGCGTAGTTTATAATGCTGTCGCAGTTACAGATTATATTTTAAACATTGTCTATTTTTGTTTGCTCAAAAATAAGTTTGATACGATTTAATATTGTGTAACACACATTTTAGTATCTACTTCGACTATAAATATACTACAGACTTCAGTTTTCAAAAGGATATAGATATAGGATGCCTGACAACGAGGTTGCATTTGAAACTATAGTCACTCTATAGTTTCAAATGCAACCTCGTTGTCAGGCCTATCAGACCTATCAGAGTCTAAACCGTAAGCACTAGTGTGAACAAGTGTTGTCGTGAATTATGTATGAAGATGGAGCTTGCCGTTTTAAAAAATCTATCTAAAACACTAATATTATCCTAAAAATGTCAAAACCATCGATATTTTCTTATATAAGTATCTCGTTGCGCGAAAATTAACTTAAATGAAAAACGAAATGTACTAGGATCAGACTAAAAACTGCTCTCGCTTGGCACAAGGGGAACCTA
Source organism: Autographa gamma (assembly GCA_905146925.1). NCBI lineage: Eukaryota > Metazoa > Arthropoda > Insecta > Lepidoptera > Noctuidae > Autographa > Autographa gamma. The sequence goes on from LR989871.1 coordinate 729,857, forward strand.
GCGATAGTAGCAGTCTATGCATATCATACGTCGATGATGCCTGATCTAACGAATTCCTTTTGTTTTATTTAGAGTTCAGAAATCTCCAATAGTCAAAGAGTCGAAATACATAACTGCCACCTTCTGCTTTCTGCTGCAATTACTCTGATAATTAATCTTAGTTCATTGGTACTTTTACAAATTATTTTATTCTACAATAATTAATATGTAACATGTATGACAACATAACACTATTCTAAGTATTTATCTACACGTGCCAACCATTCAGCCATCAGAAAAAAATATTATATATTTTATAACAAGACATAGTGATATAAAATTTAATTACTTAGACAAGATTTTCTGTCTTAGACGTATTATTATTTATATGACAATAAATATATAGTATGTATACTTGGCTATTAAATAAATTGTTCTAAGATAAGTGGATAGTTAACTTGGATACAACCAACACAGCTGAGTGAACAAATAAATAAATATTTACATAAAACTATAAAACTACGCATTTGGCATTCAACTCATAATTCCTACACAGGACTCAGTAATGGCTACTGAATGATTATTACTACTTAGCAAATAGTTTAAATTGTTTATTTAAAGATATACCTATCTTCAATGATATTTTAATAAACAGATATGTTATACACATACAAAACAATCGAAAAAAGTGTTCCGCGCAGCGCGGCAGCTAGCGAAAGAGATAGCGCGATAAAACCCATAAGAAAAAGAGAGACAAATAGTGTTGTTGTTAATGGCAATACGTCCCAATTAGGACGTTTTCGAGTCTTCACGATTGCACGCTTATAACATATCTGTTTATTAGAATATCATTGCCTATCTTTATTTTAAATAATTACAAGATTGTTCATAAATCTGTGAGCTCTAATGGTTTAACATCAATACAATATTATGATGAAATAATCTTGCCACAATATGATCACAGTTCAATTGAAATTTTCTTGCTACTCGAGTTTTTGACGTGGGTGTCTGTATAAACATGATCGTATGAGAGCCTTCTTAGCTCTATTCGGAAAAAATATATATAAAATAGCATCTATCTTTGATGTTATAAAAAAAACCAGCCTGTAACCGTCCTGTCGATTGCTCAAAGAAGTAAAAATTATTCTGCATCCCTCTAGGTACTCATAGATGACGTTTATTTATACTAAGTATTTGATGGCAAAACAAATAAGTTATTCAGCTGAATCCAGTAAGACTGGTACCCGACCCCAACATAGTTTGGGAAAAGGCTAGACAGATCATTATTTGATGGCAAAACATAATAGTACCTATCTAATTAAACTACAAAGAAATGCACATAACCGTTTCAATGGCCATAAAGTACATATAAAAATGAATTATGTCATTTCCACACTTTTTGACGGCATATAATGAAGTCTGGTGTAATTGACCTCCCATAACTCCATTAAAATAACCAGTATAGTAGTAAAAGTTAAATCGGACTTCCATCTAGAGTAGTCGTAACCGTGTTATAATATGATTTATTGCATACAGACCGTAAAACAAAGAAACAAAACATTTGAATCAGAGTTCAAAAGGCGGAGTTCACGGCTGTGGATTTATAGAGCAGAATAAACTAAGCCTTATTATGTTGACGACTTGACCAGACGTTAAATAATCTATTTACAATGGTACATAGCGCAGCAATTCATTGACAATGATATTGACTAGCTATTTCCATCCCACTGCAATGCAAAGGCCTCTCTACCCTCCTTTCATTCCTCTCTGGTTAGGGCCGTGGTCATCCACTCCTTATTGAAGAAGTCCAGGGGGCCGAGTCTGCTATTTACAATGGCTCCAATCGTCTGAGTGGGTGCCGTTAGTAGGTCCATTTTAGGATAATTAAGTAGGTAAAACATCATTTTAACGTCAAAATTGGCTATTAGGGCGGCCAATGTTGACGTTTTGGTGTTTAGTAGAATGCCAATTATCCTAAAATGGACTTATTAACGCCACCCACTCAGACGATTGGAGCCATTGTAAATAGCAGACTCGGCCCCCAGTTCGTCCCGCCATCTCCGTCTGGGCCTATCGCGATGTCTCTTGCCATTTAGAGGGACCCATTGGGTTGTTCGTTTGGCTTATTGGTCGTCCGCAGAAATGAATTTATTATTAAAGTTAATATGTAATCTACTTACTAATTGCTAGTAACTGATTATATGCAGCACACTCTTCTCTCTTCACAAGCGTGTCATCATAAACCCAGTTTTATATACCTTTGAAATGACATTCGGAAACGAATAAGGAGAAAAATCGTTAGCACTCTGTTCGAGACCGACAGATTGAAATAAAATAGGTAAATAAATAAAAACTTTTAAACGAACATTTTGTAGATAACTCGAGAAAACCCCCGTCCTCACCAAGCGAGTTAATTTACATATCTGAAAGCGGTAGTTGACAAGATAAAGACAGTTGTCGCCTGAAGAGACTTCTTGGTCGGATAAACGGAATAATATCGGTGTAGAGATGACAACGGTGGTAATATGCAGGTATTTACGGTAAAACTACATCATCATGTTATATGTTAGCTGTGATTGGTCCGTAATGGGCTTGCTTACATCGTTGCTGATCAAGGTCGTGGTAACAAACCTATTTTAGTAAATATTGTTACAAAACGGATATAGTTCAAAGAAGGATCCGTTTTAACTAGGTTATCAGAGACAACTGTGTCAGGCCCTTTGGTCCTTAATCATGAGCTTAATATTTCTTACTTAAAATGTTCTACATAACTTAGGTCTTCTTTTAGCGAGTAGGAAATCTTTCTTACAAAGGGTCAACATGCGAAGATGGATATAATCAGCTGGTCTCTCCTTTTGCCTTACTGGGGGCTATAGATGAATTTATTTAAATCCTGTTATACTTTGTCGCAGCATCTACATTAGTACACATAATAATATGTCAACAGAATCATTTGCACTTATTTCACCTGCAGCAACTAAGGTCGAGTACTCTTTGTCCATCTGTGCCTGCCCATAAGGCTAAATCGATAGATGGCAAAAACCAGTCACAGAATCCTCATAGTCGCTTCCACCCCTTTTTATCCCACTATAATAATCTAAATAGATATTATAGTGATATATATAGAGCAGAAATCGCAGTTGTGTTCTTTTTTTGTTTTTTTTTTTGTTTGTTTTTAATTTTTATTATTACTTTTTATTTTATGTGTGTGCCTATAAGTGGCAGAATAAAAGCTTTTTCTTTCTTTCTTTCTAAATACCTAATGAGCTACCGACAAATAGTTGCTGCATTTTCAGCCAACCGTGATAGCCGGCGATAGATAAAGTTACGTGCAACCGCAAAACAACCTGTTTGGGTTAATTGCAACTTGCAATCAATTGCAGTTGCAGTTGCGAAGGAAGACATACCGGTGACTCAGCACACATATTTCTTTCACACCCAATTGTGCAAGGAAATACTATTTCAATATTTCCAATGGTTTAATTTTAAACTAGTTTTGCGTGAAAATCTTGCAATAATTGCGGTAGGTGATACTTACTTTGCACGATATTCTAAAGCATAGTTATACTTAGTAGAATACAATTTATTACTTTTGAACTATGAAGTCATTAGGTACTGTGAGCAATGATGACATTAAAAAGGGCTCACTAGCTTTCGAATAAAATAATACTAAAAAGAAAGAAAAGCGATAGTTGACTTCACTATAAAATTTGGGTAATTAAAAAAAAAACATGCGTAACTTTTTTTTTTTTTTAAGAGACCTGCCGCAGTTAGCCTCATGGAGGCTTTCACTGCTTTACCGGACTAAGTTGGCGAGACATTACTAATACGCCTCCAGCCAGTAACATGCGTAACGTAATATAGTTTTCCATGCTCTTAATTATCTATTATTTGCGGAACTTTAGGGCTGAATATTTGTATGAAACCGCGCGGGTCCCCGCTTAACGCAGCCCTTACGTTCATTATACTTCATCTAAGTAATTACTATAAAGCTCAAACACCTGCCTATTGGAATTAATTAAGGATGTAACTAATTATTCGAGGAATGTCAATTAACATGTATGTACCTAGAATAACAGATGATACCTATAGAAAAACATATTGTTAATTATTCTTACACGGAATGCAAACAACAAAATAAAACCATCCTATAAGTCATTGTTTAAACAATAAACATGATAGAAATTGCCGCCATTATGTTAGGGCATCAATTAATACCGCATACTTAATTAAAATGAGGTTGGATTACACTCTTTCCAAATTTCTCTTTGCATTTACCATTTAGAATACTAATAGTGACCCACTATGAAGTATGGACGACAGTAACTGTAGCGGGCTATAGAGTAAGCTTGCAAAAAGATATAGCGGATAAGCGTGTTTTAAGCTCTTTTCTAAATAAATACCTAGTGTAAAGGCATAAAATAGTTAATTATTTAAATCAATTTATGAAACATTAAGTTAATATAAATTTATAGTCTTTCATTTAGGTAAAGTAAAATTGATATCAAGATTTTGAGCTTCGCTCGCTAAGTATATTCATTCTGACGAAATGCGTAATAACGGTAAACCATTTTGCTGTTTAAACGAAACTAAAAGTGTTTGCATTTCGAATATTACATTAGCTACTCAATGAACATCGAACATCGAGATCCGGAACTTGCACACCATAAACAACATATAGAGGCAACGGCACACAGACAGACAGCCCACCACAGCTGGGTCACTTTCTCTCGCAACCTTGATTCCTTACTCCGTACGTTAACACTACCGATGTAAACTGATGACAAATTCGACAATATACTGTTAGAACTTTTACTTTTTCAATCCAAAAGAAAGTGCTAAAATTCGTACTTAGCATGTTGTATATACTTCGGTTTTCCTCTTCCTTTCATAACGATACTACAGGATATTATATAAATGATTAATTAACCAACTTACGGAAACTTGTGCGTATTAACAGAGAAGTTAACAAACTATTTTCGTTAAATCTTTATATAATATCAAATTATTTGTAGTTTACTCACCAAAAATCCGAACGGAAGGATTTAAAAAAATGTCACAGATAATCACAAAAAAATGTCACTGTCACAAAATTTGGGCGCGAAATCGCGCGAACACAAACACTTTCTTTTACAATTTATTTATTAGTCGGAAAACAGAGCACAACTAAATCAATTTCTACACACGTTGGTACTACGGTCGGCCACGTACGTTACGGACTGTGGCTACGCCGGTTGTGGTGAGACCGTTTCTTGTTTACACATCAAACCGAGAAACTCGCCTACTAACCGATCGTAGGGAAAAGTTATTGATGAAAATGCATTTCCGCATTTTGACGCGTCGTTTCAATACGGCTGCGTAATAGAGTTAACAAACCATATTAGCGCTGTGTTGTGTCGCAATACTTGTCTTGTCTGTTTTCGCAATTATGTTGTGGGTAAGCAAACATTTACTAGAAATGTTCTCATACGATATACATATTAACGGTTATGCAAAACAGCATAGTGCCTTGTCATGGTCTTAAATGTCCTACCTGCAGTATTCCACAAGACATTCATAAAACTTTGCCTCGGGGCTTAGGTCTTACATTACATAATCACTGGTTATACATCATAAAATAATATCAATAAAAGCAGAAGGATATAAAAAAAAAACATTTCGCGTCATAGACTCTATGAAACAGGTTCTGATCCAGTATAAATGATTAATCATTATTTGATTGCATAGTTTATTCTTTATGATATAACAACAAAACAAAGTAACTTTGAGCTATAATTTTGAGAAATAGAAACTATTTACTTGTTTTGCCTTCCTAGATTGAATCATTTGATCCAATTAACGAAATCAAAGGCTCTTCAGTTGTAGGATTACCGATTAACTTCCCAAGTGCCATTAACTGGGCAGTAACACCTACAGAAGTTTAGATATAAGTTAAAGAAACTTAAATTGATGGACAAATAAGTATGTAATACAATGTTAATCTTGGCGCCCAATAAGTACTACTATATCTCATACGGCGACGTCCGAGCTTGTTTGAAAGCGACGTTAAGTTGCTATTTATTTCTTGTAGGCGCTATTGCTTTGAGAAAGAGATTTATCCGTAAGATACAGATAAAATGAGCCCTTGATTGAGTATTTACAATATTTATTTAACTTATTGGCCATGACGTTGAAATACGACCTCAAATGGAGGTTAACGTAGTAAAACGTTTTATGTATGAATTTTACGAGAATGTCGTCAACATATGATTCACGATAACGTAAGATTTTTGACTGTAATAAATTCTAGCTAGGGTTAAATTAAATACGTAATTTTATGATGCTGATTAACAATACTGTAGTTTTACATAGTTTTACAATAGGTTTAAAAACGCATTCGACGGTATAAAGTTTATTTTAAAAAGGAATTACTCACACACAAAGAAAAAGACATTTTGTTCCTTTATCCAAAGTAAGCTCAAGTGGTATTGCCTTTAGTTTAGTAGATGTTACTGCGGTTAACGTTACTTGTGAAACTTTAAACGTACAAAAATGTTATTGCCACATCTGGCTTGAAGGCGCCGTAAACAAAAAAATATGTCGAAGTTCCTTTAAGTCTTAGATAGGTACCTAACTAACTACATCTAAAACATACGCTATTAATAAGAAAGATGCATTAAATAAGAATAACAAGTTAACTATAGCATTTGAAAAATGTGTCACGTGCCGTACGATTCAAATAACTAAACGTAACTAATGTCAAATTATTTTCCAGACGTCAACTTCACTTAATATATTTTTAGAGGTTATGTTGTGTGTTGTTATGTGAGAAACTGATCGAACGGATAATATTTTTACTGTTCACTGACTTTATTACTGAATAATAAAAATGTCCTTGATAAAGACATTTTTGACTCGTTACGTCTGTATGTATTCTTAATACCTTATTCTACTCTTTAGTATATTATTTAAGACACTAAAATAACAACCTCGATCTAATTATATTGCAAAATCATTATGTTTTCAGTACCAACCTCACATCGCGCAGCAGCTACAAGATATTCATCCACAGACGCAAAAGTAACTGCCAACAATGACGAACCAGTTGAAATGGACAATCCCTACAAGAAGGAACGCCGCCAGTGCATTCTATGCAAGTTTAACATAACACCAGACTACAAGAACTATAGATTGCTCTCCCAGTTCCAAAGTCCTTACACTGGTCGCATTTACGGCAGACATATTACTGGATTATGTAAATCTAAGCAAGAACTGGTTGAAAATGAGATTAGAAAGGCCCAAAACTGTGCTTACATGCCATATTATTATAAGGATAAGGTCTTCCTAAAGGATCCTAAACTGTTTGACCCAGAAAACCCTGTGAGATCCCATCGATTTTAGCTTTATTAGTTGTAGTATGTCTGTAGATTTGTCAAATTGTTTATTGAAATAAATTATGATGTTAACTTGTTGTTTTCATTGTACATAGAATCTTACTTCCCTGAACATGATATTAAACAGTTAACTTTGAAAATAATAATTCACCAATCACAATACAACGTTGTAACTAAAAATGAAAACCAATATCCCAAGACACTGTACATTTGTCTTCTTAACTGCAAACAAACAAATGATATCTTTTATAGAAACATGTATATTATAACTATGTTTATAAGTAACTCGACTGCCTAAAATTTGAGCTAGAATTGAAATAAGTTAATGTAAATATAAAAATGCATGAAAAGATATAATAATAACTTTTATTAATTAACTAATAAATTATGCAAACTTAAATAAAGATTATTTCATTAACTAATCATTGAAGTGCCCTAATATGATAGAAGCATCATCGGGAGTATTAAAACAATCATTTTCAGAATCATAGCCGACTAACGAAGGTGGTATTTTTAATGTCTTCAACATTTCCGAGTAGTCCATATCTTGTTTATCATGGAACTTTGTCTTCATAAGATCTAGCAACTCTATTAAGGCATCTTGACATCCCTTTTGCCATTTCTTTATTAAAGTCCTTAATTCTTCAGTATCCGGATTAATAGATTTAGCTAAAAGGAGTTTCTTCTTAGCCTCTATTCTAGCTCTAAGCTCATCAATGTCTTTTTGAGTAATAGAACCTGTAGACTTAGCTTTTGAAGGCTTTACTACCTTTTCATATGTTTTTCTTACTATTATTGTCTTTTTATTGTCAAAATCATCATCTTCATCAAATGAACTTTGTGAGGATGGTTTTGGTTTTTCTTTTACTTTTTCTTGTTTTGTTTTTGAAGACTTTGATTTTAGTTGTTTAGGAGACTTTGCATCTTTTGTTTTTGTTACAATCACCTTTGAATTATCCTTGAAATCATCATCCTCTTGTTCTTTTCTTAATTCTGTATTATTAATTTTTTCATGCTCTACTTTCAAATTAACTTTCATTTCAGAATCAGGCTTCTCCAAATCTTTGTTATTTATTTGATTTAGGGGCACATCATCAGAATCTGAATCAAACAATGCCTGTGAGGAGGTTTTCTTGCTATCTTCACAAGACTTTGGTTCTTTACCATCTTTTTCAGTATAATCAATTTTCTTGAATATTTTTCTTTGTATCACAACAATACATTCTTTACTTAAATCATTAGGGCTTCTTTCTTTAATTTTGTAAACAGGCTCTGCCTGTTCTTCAGGTTTTTCGTCAGAAGAATTAGTGGCTAGTGATGAATTATCTTCATTTATCTGTTTTAATTTAACTTTGTCCTCTTTAGAGCGGCTTTTAGCTAAAGGAGATTGTTTTTTGCTCTTTTTAGACTTAGTTCGCACCGGCGTTGGAACTACTTCAGTATCTTCAGCTATTATTATTTTGGCGCTTTCAACAATGTTTTCTATTTTGGTATTATCTTCATTAGTTGTTTCTGGATTATTATCAATATCCTCTTGGGACTTATTAATAGCTGCTAATAGAGTTTTAGATTTCTTTCTCCGCGGTACCTCAACATTTCTTGAAGGCGTTTTATCAGTATCATTAATTTGGTCATCATTTCTTTCAGCCTTAACAACATTAGGGGTTATGGATAAATTCTCATTATTTTCATCCAAGACACGTTCCTTCCGCTTTCTAGTCTCGGTCTTTTCTTCCTTCACTTCTGCACTGCTAGTTACAGGCGATATAAAAGGCGAAGGCCCACTTTTCCTCCAATTCCGAGACAGCCCAACTCTTCGACAAGGAGTTAGCAACGATTTACTGATTCCACCAGGAGTCTTCGGAGAATTAGTGCTATTTGATTTCAGTGACGAGACATTCTTCATTTTCGACGATAATCTCGTTGAAGTTATTTTATAAATCTTTGTTTGTAAATATTTTTTATCGAACTGTCAAATTAAATACATTCCCGCCATTGATAGAATGAACGAATGAAATCTGTGTAACTAAATCGAACAACAGACTTCAACAGAGTATCAAAAGGAATAGTGCAATACGTACTTCATTCTTTTCAAATGTTACCATTTACTAAGTCAAATATACCTCAGATGAAACAAAAAGCAACATCGAGTAATTAATGCGTAACCTGTTATCATAAATTATAGCAAACCTGAATTAATGAATGGTTGAAAATCTGTTTACACCGATTTTAATGAAGATTGGTAGAAGTTAATTGAAATCTTTATAAAGAACGTAGGTCTACTTTTTGCCGAGATTAAAGTGGGTTGAGCCGCGGTCTTACATATAGTTTAGTAAAAAACGTTATAATCATTCTAGGTATGAGAAAAGCTCACACTTAATTTCATAACACCCTTAAAAAAAGGAATTATGTTAGCCATAGAAACATCGCGTAATTAGTGCCAGTTCTAATATTGCACAACATTTTATGATATGATGAAATGCTGTTTATTTAGAAAGTGATATTGGCTACTAAATTATTAACCCACTTATGAGGCATTTATGTTGCCGATTTCAGTTTCAGAACATATTTAGATAACAAAGCTTATTGCGTGAATGAACTTCTCCTTGACCGATATTTGACCAAGTTCCATTCACTTCAAGTTCATGTAACAAAAGTGAATGCTTTTTCCAGTTTCTTAAATCTTTCACTCACTCGCTCATTTATCTTTCAAAAATATTCCGTGCCGTCAGCCGTGGTGTTATCGATACGACTGTTATTTAATTAAATATTTCGACTCGAAAGCGATTAATGAACGACTGCATTTAACCATATAATCTAAGTGCTAAGAAATAATACCGCGTGCAGTTTTCACAGTTTTTTGTGAATAACAACATTACATAATGCCGCTGCTAAGGTTGACAACGGGTACTTTCGGGCAGCTACGCACTTTCGCGACGTCACCAGCCCTTGGAAAGAGAGTGAAGACCTTCGCTGTGTACCGATGGAACCCAGATGAGCCCGACAAGAAGCCCTTCACCCAGAACTATGAGGTGGATCTGGATGACTGCGCGCCTATGGTCCTCGACGCCCTGCTGAAAATCAAAAATGAAATGGACCCGACGCTGACTTTCAGGCGCTCGTGCCGCGAGGGTGTGTGCGGATCATGCGCGATGAACATCGACGGTGTGAACACGCTCGCCTGCATCAGCCACATTGACACGAATCTCTCCAAGCCGTCAAAGATCTACCCGCTCCCGCATATGTACGTCGTAAAAGATCTGGTGCCAGATCTCACGAACTTCTACCGCCAGTACCAGTCCATCGAGCCGTGGCTGCAGCGCGACAAGGAGGCTGCGAAAGGTAAGGAGACCCAGCTGCTGCAGGACGTGGAGGACCGCGCCAAGCTGGACGGGCTGTACGAGTGCGTGCTGTGCGCCTGCTGCTCCACCTCCTGCCCCTCGTACTGGTGGAACGGCGACAAGTACCTCGGCCCCGCCGTGCTCATGCAGGCGTACAGATGGATCATTGACTCCCGTGACGATGCCACTGAGAAGCGTCTGAACAAGCTTAAGGACACATACTCTGTCTACCGCTGCCATACAATCATGAACTGCACACGAACATGCCCGAAAGGCTTGAACCCTGGCCGTGCTATTGCCCAAATCAAAACTCTGCTATCCGGTATTGTCAAGAAACAGCCCCCAATCATGGACCCCGCAGGTCTGGACAAGCAGGCCGCACACAACTAAACTTGCACCTACTGATCACAAGGCTGCTGGGCATAGTCCGTAAGTTGATGTACTTAATAGGTTTGATCAGGCATACAACCTCAATAATTAAGCTACCTTGAAATGTTACCACGCATCTAAAGCAGTAAGTAGAGTAGATTTGTATTTTATCCAACTGTATGGGGCTGTAAATATAACACATAGAACAGAAAAAGTAGTTGCATCCATATTTAAAAAGCAGCTATTTATGTCAACTTTTTTTTGAGCAGCAGGAACTGCTTTCATTCTTACTGAAACTTAGAATGTAAAATAATTTTTGATGTTTGTTGTTGGAAAACAAAGCAATGTAATGATTTGATAGTATTTTAGCAATTTTAGATAATTTTCTCTTCATGGAACTCTATTGAGGCAAGATATAAAGGCAGGTCCTGTAATCATAAAAAAGTTTTTTTATAAATCTACCACACAAAGAACTTGCCAACAATAAAAAAAAAAAACAAATTATTCCCAATTGATAAAACAATACTAACAATTTGAGTTACTTTTTTAAAGATCTAATTCCGATTCAAGGTAAATTGAGTATTTACATAATTTTGTCTACATAGACAATTTTGCTATGTGATGTAAAAGCACAGAATGTGTAGCACATAAACTTTTATTCTCATAATTGTGTCATCAATTAAAGGACAATGGCAGGTCTCCATACTAAGAATTGTCTGGGATCAAATTGAAGCGTCCCTTAATGAAAAATATGTTAAAAGATTTGGCGTTAGTTCTAGAATCTATAAATGAGACTATTTTCATTTGGGAAAGCCGGAAAAAAAAGATTTCGGTGTTAGAATTTTATTATTTAGGTTATGAATTAACGTCAATGTCAATTAGCTATATCTATAAAACATAACGCAGATCGAAATTATGTCCTTAAGAAATGATAATGTGGTGTGGTCTAAGTGAGAATAAGAGTATTTACGGATAAATGGGAAAAACCTAAATAAATTCTAACACTCGGTGTAGAGTAGTACTCAATTTAAACTTTTAAACTATCGCGCTGCATATTATAGAACGAAACATCAAGCCCTTAAGGTATTTACGCATGTACGCGCTAATCCCCGTTCTATGATATTACTATAGTACTCAATTATTGTATGTTTAAGAAAGCTGAGCGCGTATTAAAAAATGCACTTGCCGCGTAAACAATGGAACTATGTTAGGGCAAATAAAAAACATATTTTGTTTAACATAATTATTTATTTCATTCTTCATCTCATTATCATCATTACACATAAAATGCGCGTGCGACGATGATCTCTATCGTAATCTTCCATAGTTATTGTTATGGGTTTACAACAAAAATCCAATTCACTATATAGGCACAATCGAAGCAAAGTAAGATTAGCTTATGCTCACGCAAAAGCAATATCGTAGTCCTAAGGGCACGCACTAGTCACACAAGGCAGTATCAATCAGTCCATAAACAGTCCAGGTAGGGTAAAAATAAATAGAAAGCCAAATATAAACATAAAACACAACCGACATAGTAAACACGGAAGGATTTTGTAGCATAGAAAAATATAATGGAGGGTAGTTCTGTAGCGTGTTCACTTGACAGACAACCACAGATAACATTCACTGTCCAAAACAAAAGTAGTGCTGCACTTTTGGATTCGTTTTTCTTGAGAATCGATACGACACTGAAACGATCCTCTGATATTTTGATCCATTATTAATTGGATTTAAAAGTAGGAGCATTTCTTCAAACATATCATTGATTAAAGACGAAAGAATAGATAATTCTAATATTATGTTAAAAACAAAACGAACTTTACACGGGTCGATCGATCGGTCGATTATATCGATCATTCGTTTAATTATACAGCGTCACACCACTATTTGAATGGTAAAATGTCGAATGTAGGTAACCTAAATCGAACATCATTTTATGAGCTTTTAAAAACATAAAAATAACTCCGGCTTTTACAAGAAGAAGTGAATAATTGAAAAATCGTAGAAAATTAATTAAATTTGATTGATATTTATGAAATCTATGGACGCCAAAAAAAGTCCAGACCAAATTCTGCCATTGTTCTTTTGTGTAGGCCAAAGTAGATAATTCAATAGATTGTAATAAGCTGACAAAGATTTTACCTTTTGACTGCCATTTTGTATACGTAAAAATCTCTTTCCTTTTAGGAAACTTTATGAGGAATATTTTTCTTATATCAAAATCATGGCAGTTGAAAGGTTGAATGATATTTGACGCATAAACCTATAGTACAAAATGGACATTTTCAATAACACAGACAATTAATTTTATGATGAATTGTGAAAATATTCAAAGTATTATAGTGGGAAGTATTTTAATGTACTGATGAAACTTCATGTTTAAATTATTGACCATCGCATGTTATATTTATTGTTCATTTCATGTGTCGCGAACGCATTGAATTGTATTAAAGTTGTTAATAAATAATCATTTAAGTAGGTGATTGAGTTTTATTTCAAAATCAGATTATCATGGTGCAATACGAAATGGTTGGTTGGTGAATACAATGGCGAAGTTCACAGAAGCGAGAAAATGCGTTTGTTATCATAACATTATGTTTTCTAATAACGTTTCATTAACAGTAGCACTAAGTGTGTCATTAGAGATTGTTTTCTAGATATTTCATGGTACAAGATTTTAAACATCTGACGTCAGTGGAAACGTAATGCAACTAATTCTGCTTCGTAAATAAAAATACCACGTGGTATCGACGAGCAGGTAGCTAATAAACAGGTAGATTTTTTGTACTCTTCTTACGACAATAATGAATCCACTTTAGTCGAAAATAGAACTCGTTTCTCAACTTGTAGATTCCAATAAAAAAGTTACATCTCAGATTTTCTAGAATTCGTCGCGGTATTGTTTTTCGCCCGCACGCAGGTAGTGGAACCAATGAACTAAAATAATAGAACTTTATAAACAATAGCAACATATCTATCAATGTTACCACTGATGTGCGTTTTAGACTATCCACTTATTTCTGAATGATTTTTTTTTATCAGTAGGTAAACAAAAACTTAGCGATGTGAGGGTATTATATAATTACAAAGTTCTTATTTCATGAGCTCATCCAATCTTCGGTCGCCGACCCCTAATTGGGAACAGGGCAGGGAAATGATGATCAGATTTTTGGTAATCAAAGTACCTATTCAATACGTACAAGAAAGAATTGCTAGGTAGATTTTCTAACTTGTATTTCGCCAGGGTAAATAGATTGACGGAACAGACTGATTCTAGCCGGTACCTAGTACGTCGGAAGAAGTCTGTTTGTGTCATCCTGAGCCCCAGACAGATAATTGGTGTTATGTAATGACCTTTATGTCGGTTGCACCCACGTGAGCAAGTCACGTTTCAAATCACGTCATAATGATGCTGTGCATACTGAAACGAAATAATCCTTATTTATAACTCGACCTGTAGCTTTTTGTGGCTGTTTTTGTCCCCTTTTGTTTCAGGATAATCATCAAGCGATGGCTTCAAACCTATTTCTTCAAAATTCAGTATGGTATTGCTCAACATGCTGTATTATTAAAACTGTTTTAGTATTACATGTACAGTGAAGTTATTTGACTTGTCTGTGTAAACAATGTCAACGGTTGAAGAATCGGATCAATATTGTGAAAGCAACTCACTTAGTTTTATCGATCTTTGCAGAAAAGCTATCCGATTATTTTCTATTGTTACCATAATATCCTGCTAGAGGATAAAAGTTGCTGAGTTTATATAAATTTGGTCCATATAATTAGAAAGACTAGGTACCCGGCGGGATTATTCTATGTCAGCATTTTCAATATCAAAAGGCGTGTCTCCCAGTTTAATGTCAGCGTCATTAATTAATTTAAGAACAAGATTACATGGCTATCATTTGGACTGGTTGACCCAGTCTGACATCGATATACCTACGTCAGAAACACGCCTATATTTTTTATTAATCGCTTTTATACAACATACCTATCACCAAAGAACCTTTATTTTACCGATATTGCCATAGCAACGAAGTTAAAATGGCCATTGTTTTGCTTTTAATGTAAACCTACTCTGTTCGTTGGTAAAACACACTATTTCATTTTATTATACCAATGCGACGAAAGATAACAAGTATGAGACTTAATTTACTTAAGTCTTATTTGCAGCCACTCTACATAAATTTCATGTAAGAAGGCGGGTAGCTCTAAGTATAAATGTATGGGTAGTTTTTTGTTTATATTCATGGAGAGTCAGCTAACGACACTACATAATATTATTTCGTAGCTAGGTTGATAAATGGCAACGTAATAGTTAGCTGGGTAAATTCTTTAAAACAAAAAGATTTGCCTATGTAAAACGGTTAGAAGACTGAATGTTTTGCTAATGATCCTAATGCGGAACCTAACTCTCTTACTAGGTTAATCAATCCTCCCGTATCATAATATTAACAATGCTATCCTATTACACAGCGTTGTAAATACGAATAACACTCTTTGCCTATTGTAATAAAGTCTATTATAATTTATTCTATTTGCGCATTATAATGCTATTGCATAATTCAATTGAAATGGCAATAACCTGGCAAATGAACATGAATCATTGTACTATTTACTATTCTCTATTATGTACACTTCAAGTCCCCTTGTCGTAGGTAAGCTTCAGAATGACTGTATTTATTTATCTGAATATACTCTGTGGTCGTTTGTATTTGGCGCGAAACTATTTTTCCTTTCGTATCGAGGTTTCATTCAACATTGCATTTAATTGGGATACCGCAATGGTTTTGTAATAGTGTTAAGTGTGTTTTGATAGAGACGTATAGTGAAAGTGAGTAGTGTTATAACTCTGTCGAAATTGTTGATTAAACAGTGTTTCACAACCTTTTCAAACCCTTTCAGGCCCCTAGGAAATCAACCTCAGTTTTCACGGACTCCCTTCTTAAAATAAACAGCAAAAAAAATCGGATTAGGATTTTATTTTAGTCTGACACCGCGGAAACCCTTACCTATAGGTACATTGGGTACTCGCAGACCTATCCCCCAGTGGACCGCGGACTACTGGTTGGGAAACAGTAGATTAAAACAAACTTCAAAAGAGTAGTCGGTCATTGGTGATATCATAAAGACTAGTTAATAATACTTTTCTGAAAATGTTCCAAGATTATTTACGTATTTGTTTGTATCATTGCGTTTAACCTCCCTCAAAGTTAAGAAACGCGTTACACTCACTAGTCACTCATCATCGATAAGATAGCTACAAAAGTATTAACATTAACACCGATAACATAAGACAACTTTGTAAATAGGTAAGTGGATAGCTAGTTTTGTCAATGACTACAATACTATATGTCAATGAAAACAACGCGACTGATTTAGTCTTATCTATAAAAAAATGTAAGCCTTGCATAATAATTATTTTGTATTGGCTAAATCAAGTAAAATTGCCAAATGTGTTACGGTCTGACGAGCATTAATTTCAGCTAATAGCTAGCGCTATTCTTTGATAATGAGTAATGACTCAGGGGCTAATGTGGCTAAATATAAAATAATAAATACTTGTCATTAATTAAGTATGATTTATCCGATTATTTGTGAATCTAACGAGTTATAATGAGAGCAATACAAAATTAATCATATAACAAGTATTGCATTTTGTACTAAAACTTAAACCACATTTCTTCTCGATTATTTTTCTTAGATAAAATAATAACTATCACAGATTGAATGGAATAATTTCCGGTAGATCCGCATTGTCACCTTGAGGTCGTCTTATATCTAAGTGGTGTTAAGTCACGACCTCTGGTTAAAGGAGATAAATAATAAATGTCCGTTTGTGTGGTCTACAACTTGAGATCTCCCCTTATCAATAATGTTCTAGACGCAATATAGAATCAAGAAGGTTTATTCGAAGTAAGCTAAATGGGTTTTTATACTTGCCTGAAATCTGTATTTCGGAGACATTTAAAAAATAATAATTCAGTAGGTCCCCAACATTATGTAAAAGAGATGCATTTCTGAATAAATTATATTTATTATTATAACAACAAATTATAAATTCGCGACACATAACTGCCGCGATTTTACATTACAGAAAATAAACAAAATATATTTAACTTACATAGTCAAATCAGTAGTGTATTTTGGTAGATCTAACACAAACTAATACAATATATACATATAATTGTCTACGTAAATAAATTGGCGGGAGAAGCCATTAGGTACAAACTATCATGGCTCCCGCCATATTCTTCATACAAAATAACATTTAATCAAACTCATTATTTTGGATTATTTATTACATAGTAATAGGGTTTAAGAGATGCACTATAATATATTATAGTTAAAATATAACATGGAAAGGGAATATATGGAAGTTATCTAAGATGAAATAGAGAATGACAATTAGCTGTTTCATTTAAAAACTTGTTACAAGAAAGGGAATCAGAGTAGGTACCTACTGTATGAATCGTGTTACAAAATACTTTGAAGAACGAAATCTTCAACTTTATAACAACTCATTATACATAAACTTTGTAACATCTTATTTGAATTCTTAGACCACCATTAACAGCCAGACATTGCATGTTCATAAGTGCGGATCCTTTACCATACTTTAGTGTCCCATGCTTCTTGTGCCACATTATGGTCACTCTCTATTCTATGTCTATGGATAATATTTTAATGGACGTACACGTAAATGTACAATTATGTACAAACTACTAAAAACGGCATGTCTACTGCAGCTATGGGTATGTATGTTTCTATAGGCACTTTATGTATTGCTGTATTGAATAATATTTTTATAACAATAAAATAATATTACATATTTGTAGAACTGCTATTTTAAAATGTATTCTAGTTCTATTTTTTAATGATATAATCGATAAAACAAGGCACATAACAGCTACAGAAAATCAATCAATTCAAAAAGTTTAAAATGAGCTCTATTTTATAGGTATACATTAAAATTTTATTGCTTAACATGCATCTGCAGTAAATGGATATTAAATAAATATAATATAAAACTTAAATATATTACTATGTTTAAATGTAGTTATTATACGAATAAATTCCTTAAATATGTAAGTTGTTATCACACAATTTAACTGTACACAAAGTAACGGACAAAGATTTGTGAAAGGCTGGAGTAGCAGCACACTGTTAGAATAGTTACATTAAAAATTTATTCTTAATTGGGAGACAACATGGTTGAATTTAGTTTGGCATTCAGGTGTACAATAAATATATAAAGACATATAGAACAAATTATATGCAGATTTTTCCAAAAGTTTTGATAAAATGTTATTCGACCTATAGCAGTATGTGTACGTTGAATATATCACAATTATAACCTAAAGTTTCGATGAGGTTTTGTAACGTGGGTTTTCTCTGAAATTGTTTAAAATGCCTACTGTTTTGTCACGTATATTGTAATCGTCATGAAGTTATTTTCAGTACATTATTGCATAAATGAAACTCTATTGGTATACTTTTCTGTACCATAATGTTAGTGAGTTTCTTTTATTTTTTGCTTTACCACAGTGAATATTTACTAAAAAAAAACATCGGCTCATAATAATTCTCTCCTGTCAGAGCGTTTCATAGACATTAAATATCACATTCACAAACACCCAGATTCGGAACAATGTGTCCCGTGAGGGAATCGAACCCACCAACACTGCGCTTGTAACCACAAAGCTACAGCGTCATCAAATCGTCTACACAATATAGTAAATGTTTGCAACAGTCACTAAACTTCCATTAAAAAGAATATGTAATCTAAAATGCATAAGTTTCTTAGATACATTGAATATTCGAATTTAAATTATATTTTTCTTTTAAATAGCATCTGAAAGACATTTATATTTAATTTTCTTATTACGGGTATACCCGATTACATTCGAAATCTTTAAAAAAGAAAGTTTATTCTACCTTGAAATTATGTAAAAGATTTACGAAGAAATATTACATCATAAATAACAATTTAGTAAATAATTTCGTAAAGTAATACTATTATGTTACTTAAAAATATTATTACAGAAAATATATTAAACAGTTTTATTTAACCTACATCGGCGTTACATGGGGACTGAATATATCTATGTTCTAAGTATTTTAAAATAATAGTTTTATTAAACGGCTGATATTGCAAAACAGATTTGTAATAAATTGATCAAAACGAAACTAATCACCACTCCCTTACCAATTAAACGACATCCATCTAGTTAAAACATTTGAAAACAACATCATGTTGGGAAAACTGGCGCTTATATTATTTTACTATATAAAGAGTATAGATATAATTTCCCCATTGTAATACTTGTATCTATGGATGTCGAAAAACTGATATTTGGGACCAAAATGAAAGCATTCACATTGCTCTAGGACCATCTCTCAACTTTCAAAAGTAATTTCTAATAGAACTTTACAACCTTTTTCCGGCAAATACCATTTACCCTACAAGATGTACCTTAATTATACCCACTAACCGGAACAAGGAACAAACATTGCCAATCTAAAACCGATCAATTAATCACCAAAATTGCTAAATTATGTAATTAACATCAACTCAACAAAGTGTTGCCATGTTAAAAACCATAAACGAATATTGCAATAGTCGGTGATTTTAGTACCAAGTACAACAAATATAATTGCCGGCACGTAAGTTGGCAAGAGTCGTTAGATGCGCAGAAATCGTTTTTTAGATCTATTTGGTGGTCAAGCGGGACGCGGGGTATGCGGTAGCGCGATCCGAGCGCAGGATTGGTGCGTTAGTCGACCGAGTCGATTAGAGATTGGTGGGTTAGGTCGAGTATGCGCGTGTTTATCCCCACTACGTCAAAATCTTGCCAACTTATTTGCCGGGTATAATACATAGTTTTTACTGTGGTGATTATGTTAACAGTTAAACATATTAATTCAACTAATACCAGATGTATTTGTTTATTTACTTAACTGATGTTATTTCTTCTAGATAGGTAGTGTAGTTTCGGCTTATAGAGGTCGGAAGTGTCGTATCTTTGCACTTTGTTTCTGGTCACGGATTTGAACTTTCCGTTATGTGTCTGCGGGGCTGTTTGAGTGTTCTGTTCGTAGTTTTCCACTGATTTATCACTTGATGGACTGTTTGGTAGATCTATGGAATAATAGAATTTGATTTAGTAAATAGAATCGTTGGTAAATAATTGTGTATAAGCAATTTGGTTTTTTGGTGATTATAATAGCTCGTTGAATTTCATTTACTATGTACTACCTAGTAACTATTAATGTTACTTAATATTTAAAGAAGACTTGTACCGATCTGGGTCTAACCAAATAGTCGGTAAGTCCAACTTCGAATTAACTGTAAAAAGTATTGAAACTCTTTGATTTTTAAGTGATCACACAGATCTATTTAATAAATTCACATTGATTTTCCTATGTTTTTTTTTAATCAATTCACCTGCACTTAATTCCTATATTGCTGTACCCACTTTATTCGTCACCAATCTAGACCATGAATTAGCTATTACCCTTTCGTTATATTCATAATATGTCATAAAACGACAAGAATATTTTTAATTTTACAAGGCCAAGTTTTTACCAATATCGACTAACCCATTAAGGCTTTTAGTCAAATAGTCGGTTTATTTCAAATTTAAATACAAGAACTCACTATTCCGCCGAGGTCTTGGCAAGCCGACCCGCCTCGCCCTTCCCAAGTATTTCGACCGAGTAGCGCTACATACTCTATTGTTGTTCGAAATCTCTTCACTCTCTGAAATATTTCGGAAATTCACACGCTGTAAGTATCGCCATAAACTCATTGATTCGCAAGCGAGAGATTATAATTGTACACGGAATTGTTCGTCGTTAAATATTGATTTTACGACTTTTTAATTCTGTGATAAGCTGAAACGCTTTACTTTAAGCAAACTTTAAAAGTTCCTATTAGAAATATGTTACATTCGCATCTACTAGGGTACATTGCATCACCTAATAATGAAAATCTCATGTATAAATATTTGGAAAAATCCTCAAAATAGCCAAAATGTACAGTAAGAACTAAGACGACTAAAGAGCGGTCGCTGCGCACCTATATAAAATAGCGTAATATATAGCACCCATTATTCTACAAACAATAAAAAAGCTCCTTACCTTCAGTAGTCGAAGAGATTTGATCAGAGTCGCTCAACTTCCTCACTTTAGCCAACACATGCCTATTATTATTCTTCGGACTCTCAACTTCAACCAACTTTCTCTTCAAATGCACCTCACTATCGATACTCGATTCCGTACAGTAATCGATTGTCGGATTATCTGTCTCATCGATTACGCTGCCGAGTATAATCTCCATGACTTGTTGCCTTGACGTTTTGTTGACCATTTCTTCTAGTTTAGCATCATAATCACTTGACAGTTCGAATGAGCATTCAGATTTGACGGGACTGAAAACTGGTGACGGCGATTTGGGTTCGTAAGTTGTGTCTACTGGTAAAGAGATTTCAGTGACCAAGTTAATATCTTTGACGACATTTTTAGATGTTTTCGGTAGCCTTAAATGGCCGTTTTTGTAATAGTTCACGACTTCGAAGGTTCCGAAAGTTGCGCAGACCTCTTTGAGTATATTTTCTTCGTAAGGATCGCAGTTAATAACGTGGATTTTGTTTGAAACTAGATTCTGTTCTGTGAATGTTTTTAGGAAGGTACTGAATTGATGTCTTTTAAGTTCGGCGTCGAATTTTTCGTGTTCGGCAAAATATTTGAGGTTTTCTTCGTCGGGATTTTCTGGGTTTTTAGTAGTACTTAGTGGTGCTTCAGTTACAGGTTCTACAACTTTCTCTGTTCCTGTTATTACCGGTATTTCGTGGGGTTCTTCTGTAATTTCAGCAACTTCGGGCTCTGCTTTTATTGGCGATTCAGGTATTTCATCAGGTATATTTTCATCTGTATCCATTACTTCTTCAGTAATTATAGTGACTTCAACATACTCCGTGCGTTTCTTATCATCATCTTGTACGCTGTCTAGAGAATCTTTCTTATTTTTCTCAGATGCCTTACTGTATTCTGATATCTCGTCCATGAGTTGTGAGAACGGTTTGTTTTCGTTGTACGTTTCGCTTTTATCTAACGAAGATGATTTGGAGTCATCCAAATCTTTTTCTTCGATTGATTCTTTACTTTCTGTCATGGTGTCTTCAGCTTTAATTTCAATTTTAATTACATGTTCATATTCTTCTATTTCATTTTCTACTGTTGGTACAGGAGTAACTTCGGGGATTTCTTTTGTTTTTTCATCTGTAGTAGTTTCTTCAATTTGCATGGGTAGTGTAGCAGGTTCCTCTACTTTAACTACTTCAGCGACTTCGTTAGTAACGCAGGCAAACTCTAGTTCTGGTCCAGGTATGCTAGAGTACACCTGACTAAGACTAGGTCTCACGTTAGCCTGGAATTCTAGAAGCAAAGCAGCTTCTTGATTCATTCTCTTCTGTTCTTCATCTAAGAACTTCCTCATTTTCATCATACGTTTAGCTTCTTCTAAATTTGCGGCAAATTTCGGCTTCTTTAATGTTACATCTGGTACGAAAGGCAGTCTTGGGGGGCTAGCGATGGGGATTTCTAAATGGTCTACTCTAATAGGCTTTTGGTTGCTTTTGACGTCATTAGCAGTTATTATAGCATGGTCTTTATCACTTGGGCTTGTAGATCCTCCACTAGTTGATGTGTTATCGGACTTTGAGCTTGATTCCTTCGTTTCCTTTTTAGCTTCAGTAGTTTTAGAGCCATTCTGGTTGTGGGACCCTTTGGAAGATGAACTTCCATCGTTAGAATCCCTGTCAGTTGATCGTCTCCCATGGTTACCCCTACCAGATACACTGTAATGATCGTCAGTATCCTTCTTTTCTTTTTTCTTATCTTTTTCATCATGTTTGCTTTTGCTACTGCTCTTCTTATCTTTATCAGAACGATGTGAACTAGATTTAGAATCTCTTTTGTCTTTAGAACTTCTATCGGAGCTCCTCTCTGATTTGTCGGTTTTATCTTTGTTTTTATCATCTCTGCTGGATGAAGACTTTTTGTCGTCAGATTTCTTGTCACTCGAATGCCTTGAGCTAGAGCTCTTGTGAGATTTAGAATCTCTACGGCTCGAACTGCTTTTATGAGAAGAACTTCTGTGCTTCGACGAATCTCGACTGTCTTTCTTCTCGCTCCGATCTCTTGACTTCTCTCTTTCTTTTTGACTAGACTTGGATTTACTGTGATCGTCTTTAGGCTTCTTGTCATGTCTGCTGCTGTCTCTTGAAGTGGACTGTTTGGAGTCCGACCTTTTGTCTTTGCTACTAGTATGTCGGTAAGAGTCTCTGGACCTATGAGAACTCTTGTGACTACTCTTTTTATCATCACTCTTCTTTTCTCTTTTGTCTTCGGTGTTCTGATCATTTTCAGGGACCTTTTCAGTGTTTGTCTTGCTATTTACATCACTTTCATAATCAATTTGTAGATTATTGCTATTGGAACTGTCGTCATACACTGGCGTGTTAAAGGTATTTATATTAACTTGGTTGTTGAACTGATAGGCTAGGTTAGCTTGCTCAGTATCTTTCTTTTCTGATTTCTCTGGACTGTTTTCAGCAGATTTTGCTTCTATAGCAAATCTAAAAGAGCTAGGCTCTTTCTTGTCATTACTTTTGCTGTCAGAATCATTCTCAAACGCTTGTTGTGCGTCACACGAATTCTCATTATTATAATTACGGATTGGTGTTAATGGAGACATATTTCTGCGCAAGGATGAATCACTGCTCGACTCGTCATCACTGTTAGGTCCGATAGGTTTGAAGTAGTGGTCTTTCTCGTCTTTCGGCAAGGGTATTTCGTCGGGGTGAGGTATATCACAAGCTATATTAGGTTCTTTCGGCAGCTCGATTTTCTCCAGCTCGACTTTCGGTGGGCTGTTGTCAGGCGGCGGTATATTCTCTAGTCTAATATCTTCGTGCATTTGCATAACCTTTTTGTCTGAGTCTTCATCTGAAACGTTGGTAAGGTCATGGATGCGAGCCGATTGAGATTCCTCTTCATCTTTAGGTTTGTCGACCTCAAGAGCTACAGTTTTTTCTTCGGCTTTAATGTCTTTTGTGTCTTCAACTTCCATCTTAGTTTCATCATTGAAATCTTCGTCCATTGGTTCATTTTTATCATCATTACTTTTGACTGAGCCTGGACTGACTGCTTCTAAATCAGTTGGTAGGAGATCATCGGTGCTTATTTTCCCGTTAGATGTTTCTGCTGTAGGGGCAGTTTTCTTCCTGGATATGCCAAGGTAGTTGTATACTAAGTCTTCAACTTGTGGTATGAATACTGACGCTACTTTGGGGTTTACTACTTGATCGACAATCCTTTCGACACCTTGTTCCAAGTAGTTCCCACTGTAAGATAAAGAAAATGTTTTTATTAATATAAGTGACAAAAACAGACTTTTTAACAACCTACATAACAAAAGGTAACTAAATATCTATCAGGACTAATCATTCAACTGTCCAAAGTTGATGATATATCAAATTTGAACTATGTGAACAAAGCTAGTGTGGCAAATCAGAGCATTTTATTAGAAAACACACAAATATAATTTATAGTTAAAAGTTTCCAATCTGTACTCTCCCAACTTACTCAAGTATATGTTTCCTGAGCTTCTCTCGGAGCTGGTTCTTGTTGAGGTCCGGCTTCCAGCACTGCCGAGACAGGAACGAGGAAACAGAGTTCTCCACACGCTGCCTTAGGTTCTGGTATGCTGGCCTGGTGTCTACATCTGCGATGCAATCTTTACGGAACTGTAATGGAAGTACATTTTAATTATTATATTGATGGTGTTAAGAAGAAAGGGAGGCCTTGGCCCTGAGTGGGAGAGTTAAGACTTAGTAGATCTGAAATAATATATATAGATATTATATATTTTTGGTGCTGTGAAGATATTGTTGATAAAATAAATTGTAAACATTAACCAATTTTCCTAAACATTTGTAAAACAATAACTACATTCAATAAAAAGGCAATTTTAACCCAACTTGTTACAAAATTTATTTTATTCCCAATATAAGCACAATTACTTTATTCCCAATGTAAGCACAATCAGTGATATTTCTTAAAATTTTAATCATATTAATTTACTCTCTTAACCTAAAACATCTTATAAGAATGTAATAGTTAGGTTCAATTTGTTTCAATAATTTTAATGTAATATAGACAATTATTGCTCCTAGGTTCAAATTCAGGCACTTATGATGCTTGCAATGATTGCTTGATGAAACAATTTGTTATCAAGTGTTGAGTATTAATATAATATTTGTTTTTAACCAATGTCTGGTTTTTATGTTTGGTATCAAAGTTGCTACACCTTATATTATCACTGTTTGATCACTAAAATGTTAAGGGATACATAATGCAGTTTTTGCGAATATATAAGCATAAACATATATTTATTTCCAAGAGATACAGCAACAGCATATATCACACTTTGTATTTAAAATTATTAAATAAAAAAGTAAAAATCTGATAGAAATCTGACATTAAGGTTAAAAATCAGACACCTACACAAGAAAAAAAATACACTTACGGTAGGTATTAGTGATGAAATATTTTTTTCTTTTAAATAACCCCTACATAATTACCATATAATTATTATTCTTGACCATTTAACAACATTTCATGACATTCCATGTAATTTTTTTTATAGTTATGTTATTGTAATGTCCGAGCAAGAAAAATTTGTCTTCTTGAATTACATTTCATTACTTACATATTTTGGGCAACAAATGTAGATAAGATTTAGTATTACACCTTGAGAAATATAATGTTTATAAATGACACTAAAGTTATCAAATATTTATGAGGAATAATGACAAGAAACTAACCCATTAGATGAAATGCAATTAATTATATGAATAAATAATTAAAAGACACCAACACTTTCAATGATATTTCACATTTTGACTTATAAGTCACCAAAGAAATATCAATCTATCAAATCAGAGTTTTTAAAAGCAATAAGGTGTATGCAATCTGTAAGCATCAGACACTAAAAAACTTCCAATTCATAGTTTAAGAAGTAAAAATCAATTAAATGTTATCACACAAATTTTACAAGGGACATAAACAGTAATAGACAGTCATGAGACAAACAAATCAGCATTTAAAATATGAAATCTCAATCCATTTATGTATTGATTTTATATCATGGATTGAAAATTATGCATGAGATGAGATTAAAATGTGATTGATGAAAGGGACAGGCAAGGTCAGGCTAAAATGGCGACCTAAGCCCTAAGCACACTTTAGAAGACACAACCTGGACATATTTAATAGTAACTTCACTTACCTGATCAAATATACCCTTCGACTTCAACTCATAAACTAGTTGATCCACCAAACGCGGATCCCCTGGCATGTATTGTAAATGCGCCATATTTAAGGCATTAAACTATTCCGATAATAAACAATTATATCCCTCTAACAGTTTAACCTATGTTATTGCTATTACAATATTCAATAATGGAAAATAAAATATAACATCTAAGAAAAGAAATACGACAAACACAGTCAATATCTAAGGGATGCACCGTCTCTGTCATACTCAGTTGTCGATAGATTATATCGACAATTATCGTATGAGAAGATGGCAGCGAAAGTCGGTACCACATATTGATCGAATATTTGTTTTTGGACACTAGTCCTAAATAATGAAAGAAACTAAACAAAGTAGCTTATTCTTTAAGGAGAACCCATCGATACGATAAAAGGAGATGTTAACGATTTTAGTTTCAGATAATTATGTATTATTATAATTATGATTCCTTACAATGTTATTTAGTACCTGCCTTGATTTGTGACTTAAGATACGTAGGTATATTCTATTCCACAATTAAGGTTAGATTTTATTCTACTCGGTTTTTAAGGTGTTTGATCTGTTTGTTTGAGCAATGAGTTGAAATCTTTGGAAAAATATCGTCAAAGACGAGTTCAATTACGATACAACACAAAATACTGTATGTTTTTAAATCAGATTGGTTCATCTAAATTTGATGTTAAATTTATTCTCAGGAGTGGGTATAATTATAATCAGAGCATTTATTTCCTATTTGCTATTTAAAAAAAAAAGGGATAGAAATGAAATTCTATCATAATCAAAGCCACTGCCTTACAAAAGTCGATACTTTTTCATAGTCAGTAGGTGCGTCTCTAACGTCATCAGAAAAAAACTTCCAAGCGTTGGAATATTGATTATACAGCCAATAGAAAATTTCAGAATATTCACTATTTTCTGTTAATGGTCTTTTACAATATTATATGTTTTCGCTGTACATGCGTGCATTATTACAAGATATGTTCTGATGTTAATTAGAGGATTTTAGAGTTGAGAGGAACGACAAAACTTAGATGAAACGAAACGCCTTCTATAGTTCCTTCAAAAACCGCAAGCCGCTGGGTGGCTCTGATTTGTTGTCAATATTTGAAACTGACTTTGTTTATATTCAAATTCAACAATTACAGTTAAAATGAAGACTGTTTCCTCAAATAACTTGGAACATGAAAGAATCCATTCGGGTTTAATTCAGCGTGAAACCCAGGAACGTATAGCCACTGGTAAGTTCTCGTTTTAAAAGTAAGCTTAACGTATAACTTGACTACAATATTGGAGCCTATTTCTATTTGACGTTTAGTGTATTGACGCATGTTTTTCAATTTTGTCGTATTGTCATCAGCTGCAAAAATTTGTGAATAACCTATGGCTACGTAATTTTGTATCAGTTCTTACAAAAACCACAAAAACAAACATAAACATGAATAAATTAACTTCGTACACAATAAAAGAGATTCACAAATCATATTCTGACAAAATTTTGACACCGACAAGTTTCGTTGATTTAAGTCTTCAAAAAGCCAAACAAAGCAAAGAATTTAACGCATTTGTGACTATAACCGAGGATGTTGCCGAAACCCATAGTATTGAGAGTGAAAAGAGGTTTTATATCTACAAAAAGCCAAAATATTTGGAAGGTGTAACAGTTGGTATTAAAGATAATTTTTGCACCAGTAATATCTTGACTACGTGCGCTTCAGAGATGCTGAAGAACTTCGTGCCGACGTACGATGCCACTGTGTACGCCAGACTAAGGCGCGCCGGGGCGTGCTTGATCGGCAAATGTAACCTCGATGAGTTTGCCATGGGTTCTGGGACAGTTGACTCCGTGCACGGCCCTACCCGTAACCCGTGGTCCTATGACAAGGATAGGTGGAGGATTGCAGGCGGCAGCTCAGGAGGAAGTGCTGTGGCTGTGTGCTCAGGATCCTGCTTGGCAGCCATAGGATCAGACACTGGAGGTTCCACTCGGAACCCTGCAGCTCTATGTGGTGTGGTTGGCCTCAAACCAACATATGGCCTAGTATCTAGACATGGCTTGATACCATTAGTGAATTCTATGGATGTGCCCGGTATCTTAGCGAGGACAGTTGATGATGTAACATTGGTATTGAACGCAGTTGCTGGACCAGATATAAATGATTCAACAACTATTAAAAGGAAGTTTGATCCAATAAAATTAAGAGACATTGACTTGTCCAAAGTTAGGATTGGCATTCCAAAAGAATACTTCTGTGAGGGAATGACCAGGGAAGTGGTAGAAACATGGAGCTATGTGACAGATTTGCTAGAGAATGAAAAGGCAATAGTAAAGGCTGTGTCATTACCACACACATCAGTGTCTATAGCCGTCTACTCCATATTAAACCAATGTGAAGTAGCGAGTAACATGGCACGGTATGACGGCATAGAATTTGGCATCAGGGCAAATGCTACTAATTCTACCGAAGAGCTGTATGCTTCTACAAGGCATAAAGGCTTCAACAATGTTGTCCGTTCAAGAATTTTAGCTGGGAACTATTTCTTGTTAACGAAAAACTATGTGAAGTACTTTATAAAAACTCTCAAACTGAGAAGACTGATTCTAAAAGACTTTCAGAAGATATTTGACAAGGACAATGGAGTTGATTTGCTATTGACACCAACAACATTGTCTGATGCTCCTACTTTTGAAGAGTTTGCGGCTAAGAATAATAGGGATCAATGTACCTTCCAAGATTACTGTACGCAACCTGCAAATATGGCCGGTATTCCGGCTATTTCAATACCAATCAAGCTATCGAAGAATAACATGCCGTTATCCCTCCAAATTATGGGCCCACCGCTGTCTGAAGATTTGCTCCTCAATGTTTCTAGGAAAATTGAAAGTTTAGTACAATTCCCAGTGTTAAAGACAGTGAGATAATAGTATTCTAGGAAAGTAATATTTAGACTTCTCTAATTATAATATGCCATAGGACAAAATGTTTTATTTAACAAATCTGTCAAAAAGTTTCATTAAAAAAGTATTCAGATGTATATGCTTTTTATTATTGTTCCTATGGGTATAGGTACCTAGTTATTGCATAGCTGTGCAAATGACGAAAAAAAGAAATACAGAAATAATCTGAACATTAAAGATCAATCTGCATCTCAAGAATGTATTTAAAATAAAAAATGTATCAAAAATGTATAACAAACTATTTAGCTGTTATTGTTCCTTGCTATCTTATATTCCTATGCCTTCCTTAAAAACTACATGAAGTTTCCTAACTTTTCTAGCTGGCCTAACAACAGAGATACTATCGAAACTCAACATATCCATTGAGGGCTTACCACAAAAATGCCAACAGTTACTACGAGAGGCCGCCGAGACACAGCGAGCAATGGACATCGAAGAACTCGATCCCGTCGCCATATCCCTACACCAAACAAAAGAACTATCACAAAAGCTAGATGATGAATACGAGATTCTCAAATTAAAACAGAAAAATACAGAGTTGCAAGCGAAAATAGACCGTAATAACAAGTTTTTGGAAGGTTTAAGGAAAGAATTGCAGAACTCTCAGGATTGTCTGGCTGGTCAGACCCCGAGTCCGGATAATATTCAGGATTATATCCGACAGATGAAACAGAAAGTGGCTTCGTATGAAGAGAACTGTGAGAAGGCTAAGGTTTGTATCTATTTTTTGGATATAAAATGCTTTGATTATATAATGTCTAGATGGAGCGTGGCCCTACATTCATACCAAAGAAAACTAGGACGCCATTTGTGTATGTGTGCGTGCAGGCGTCGTTTTACACTATACGTCAATGTCTCTGTGTGCGTAAATAGTGATACCAGCTATTACAAATTCTCCCATAAATCACATTAAATAAAGACGAATTAATTATAATAAAATATTTACTTATTTTAGTTATATGTTGGTACTTATGTGGTATTATTCAGTTTAAGTGTATTTTAATAATAATAAATTTTTTTTTTATTAAGTATTTACTTTTTAAAACAATAAAAAAAAAAAAATTGGAGTTGTGTGTTTGAATCGAGTATTAAATCAACTAAGTTAGTATTTGGTACAATATTAAAACATAATGAGGTATAGGTACTTTAACATTGAGTTATTTATTTTTTTACTTTTTATTTATTTTTTTATTTGAAAAAGTACATCAGCACTATTTTATAAACGTAACGATAAACCAACAAAATTACCCACAAAAATGGGAGAATGAAAAACAGAAACTGGCAACACTGATAAAATATGGCGTGATTTTAATAATCATAAAAATAAAATTAATTATAAAGTTTCTTTAAATAGTGTGCAGTAGTTTTAGTGATAGGTGATGTGTGTTGGTATTTTTTAGCCTTCCTTTTTAATTCCAGCACACTTTAGAAGCACATACTATCATTTTATCGCTGTTATGTGGTTATTCCTTAGAGCGCGTAAAACGTAGTGTCACGAAAGCGGCACGATCTGTACTGGTGGCGGGAAAGTACTTAACAACCACTTTTGGTTGTTATTTTTTGACACGTCTGCGCGCACTTGACAGTCCATCTAGACATTATATAATCAAAGATAAAATGTTGCTATAATTGTTTTTCCGTAAGAAACTACAATTTGTGGAGATTTAAACGTGAAATGTATTTAACTTGATACAGTTGCGAAATATTCACTTTTCTTCTATAGTAGCTAGGAATTACTTCAGTAAAAAATAAACCTGCAAATAACTATGAAATCAGTAAATAGAAATAAAAAAGAAAACTTGAAACATGAAAAAAATATAGGGGTCTATTCTCAAACCACTCGTTAACTTCTCTTGCAGTCAAAATTCGCTAAACTGTCAGTGCCTGACGCCATCTTGCCTACGTCACTATCTACGTTGGTCAACACTCTCGTGGCTCTGCGCGAGGAGGCTGCGTCTTTGAAGCTACGAGCTGATGATGTGGCCCTAGCCAGGGAGGCGAGGGATACCTTCATTCGATTACGAAGATAATTGTTGTAATAACTCAACTCTAGCGCTGCATGTTTATAGTAATATTATGTAACGGGAATTTGCGCGGGATTTATAGGCTTAAATACCTAGACTGACGGACTGTCTGCTTGCGACCACGCCCTGGGTAACCCGGTCGAAACGTCAAGCCCTAAAGGTAGTTAAGCATGTACGCGCTAATTCCCGTTATATAATATTACGATAATTGTTTTAGTTATATACCTAAGTAATACTTGAATCTGTGAGATAATCCACCTACCTAACATTTTTTTAATAAATTACTATAATTTGAAAATTTGTTTTCATTTAAAAAAAAATTGTGCTTATCTAATCCTTGAAAAAAATATGAATAGGTAAAACTGAAGTGCTTACGCAACAATATAGCTGTGAATCAGTGTCCTGTGCTAAATAATCAGCCAATTATCAACAGACCAGCAACTAACAACAAACAAAAAAAAGTAAACCATTATTTATTAATAAGTAAATAAAAGCGACAGACATGAATAAAAAAAAACGTCATTCATAGTCATGGTGCGGCACGGGGAAGTAGAAGTCCCTTTCGTCGCTGATGAAGGATTCCTCGCTGTCAGACGACTCGCCGACGCAGGGCCACGAGCACCGCGTCACGGGGTGCGCTGCGGAAATAATCAGGTGCAAGGTAAAGTCCCTGGGTGAGTCGTGGTGGCCTAGCGTTTCAATAAACGAATTTGTATGCACTAGGTTGTAGGTCCCAGGCAAGTACCAATGTGACTTTTTCAAAGCTATATGTACTTTCTTAATTATTCTAAGACACTTCTGGGAAATGGTGAAAGAAAACATTGTTAGGAAACCTGGATTCCAAAATTTAGGATCTGAAAACGCCAATCCGCAGTGAGCAAGCGTGGTGATCAATGCTCGTGCCTTCTCTATATAAGAAGAGGCCTGTGCGCAGCTGTGGGACGTTTATAGGCTGGATTATTGTAAATTTCCTGAGCTCAGGCTAACTGTATAGACCTCAACGAAAAATACCACCTACACCTTGGCCTAGACCAGTTTTGATATCCAGTCTTACCAATACTGGATTACCTGGTAGCCAGAGACGCTCGCGGCTAAGTGGAAGCTGGTTTAATTTAAATGCCTTTTCTGTCCCACTCCAGGGGTAAACGCTTTTGCCCAAGTCGTTCCATTGGCGGTATATGCACAGTTTGACCATCTTAAAAGCTTGTAAGAATATTTTTGTATCCTTCCATGCCTTTGAAAGCACGTAAGTCCCCACTGTCATAGGTCACTTGACGTAATTTCTTCATTTCCTCAAGTTATTTATAACAACCAGTTTACTACTAAGAAATACTGAATTTCTCCGACAAAACGGTTGTAGCTAAATGACTTTCTAAAGGCCATATTCAGTTCGATAGGATGGCACGAGATCAGGCTCAAAATCTGTGACAGTTCTTAACAGTTCAGAATTCTTAATACTTACCGGAAAAGTTAATCGTAGAAACAAAATCATATCAGGGTTTCGAGGTTCGAACTAGAAACCTTTTGATCAGTTATGAGATGACGACTACCTAATGGTTCATGAATTCGGAGTTTCATAACGCGCTGTAATACTAACGCGATAAGACAGTCAAAATGACATTATGAAAGT
This sequence comes from Autographa gamma, assembly GCA_905146925.1. Lineage (NCBI taxonomy): Eukaryota > Metazoa > Arthropoda > Insecta > Lepidoptera > Noctuidae > Autographa > Autographa gamma. The sequence goes on from LR989871.1 coordinate 762,914, forward strand.
ATTTAGTTCTACTTATTTATGGAGTGTTTTACATTTTGTTTTAATATCTTTGTACAGAGCTTTCCCAGTGGGCTTCCTCTTAACAGAGTAATATTCAAATCCATATAACGGTTTAAATGAGGATTTTGACTGAACCTATATTTCTTATCGGACTGCGCTCTATGTAATATCTACGGACCTACCTACGTCCACAGGGTAGTTGACTAGTTTTAGATATACTTAAATGGTTTCCTGAAATCGCTTGCAGAAATGATTGGTTTTGGAAAAAGGTTGACAAAGAAAACAAGATATTTTTTCAACAGTTTTATTACTTAAACGGAATCTAACTTAGGTAAATAATTAAATATACTAAACTAATATGCAAATAAGTACAAATATAAGATAAACTACTATACTAGTTGACAATTCAGCGACCCGTTCACAATAAACGACCATAAGACCTTTACAATAACGATCACGCCACACTTTGATGATGTATAGAAATAAAATGATTTTCCTATAAAATAGATTTTAAATAATTAATATATTTTATACATACCTAATAAGTTTCGATTGAGATTTATGAAACTCTCATGTGACTTCAATTACGAGTGACTTAAGGACTCTATATTAAATTGACTACCTACCGTTTTATTGTATGTTTTGTTTATTTATTATGTACATATTTGTGTACATTTTAAACATCTATGAGAAATACAATTTAAATAAACCTCACAAATATGGCACTATAAAAATATACAAATAAAGATTCTAATTATTAATAACAGGTTCAAAAATATAATCATATAAGTTGGTCCAAAATGTACCGACTAGAAAAAATATCTTTAAATAAACACCTCAAGAAAACCTTGGTAAATGTTTTGAAACGACGATTAGTTTTTCTACCAATGTATTAAAGGCTGTTTATGATGTACCTAATAACAACAAAAATGATCTATCAAAACGTGTCACTCGTAAAAAAGTCACATGTCGTTTCATAATAACGCGCGCGCTATCAAAAGTTTTAATAATAAGAGCCAATGATTTATAGCAAAATAATTTAAAAATAACCAGTAATTGTAAACCCTTTTAAAATGGCTTGATGACGCTCAAAATCACGAAGAATAGATCAAAAATGTTTGATTGATTGCAATTTTATATCAAATTGTGACGTGTAAAGCGTTTAGTTTCACGTTTGATGTGATATATTTCTTAAAGGGTCTTAATATTGTGAACAAGTCTTTACCAAATATACGTACTAAAACAAAAACGACCCTTATAAAAAAAATCTTGGCTCTTTGAACTAGTTAGTAACAATGGCTGTGCATTGTCAACACATCGGTTGTGCTGGAGTCGTATTCCAGACAGGGCAAACGCATAGTTGTGACTTCTGTTAGAACAAAAAAACTGTTTTAGCCCGATATTGAAAATAAATAAGAAAAAAATAGTCAACTACCCTATTGAATGAAAGGCCTGTGATTCTTAGACCCTGGGTTCAAAGTTTTTTTCAATATACAAGTTGACTGTATCTGGGCGAAATTAAAAGAAAATACAAAAAAAGCAGTCACTACTAACCTATTATATCTAGCAAAAAATTTCAAAATATGCCAATAATATAGACTAAAAAAATGACTAGAATTAGAAACATGGTGATACAACTAAAAATTACTCTTTTGGCACGAAACGTATCTGTTCAACTGGTAGATGCAAGCCTGAATTCATCTTAGTAGGTATACCTTTAGGTTTAGCCGGCGAGAACCTGTACTTCAGCGCTAGGGTATGCTGGCCGTAGCCCCGCTGGCCCTTCAGGCCCCAGATGAAGTTGTTCCAGGGCACTGTGTTGACCCCTGTGTCCTTCTTCGTCTGAAGGCATTTGTCGCGAGGCTCCACGGTCTGGCAGTGGACCTCGGAGCGGAGGTGGCTGTAGTTGGTCTGAGTTGAGTGCGTCTGGCAGTTCACTATGGATGCCTGGAAATGTAAAAATAACCTTTAATTCAAAATTCTGTAATAGAAAACTTTCATTTATGATTAAAACGTAATAACTGTTTTTAACCCCTGATGGAAAGTGGGGTGTAGAGTTTTTTGCATCCTAGGTCATAAACGAATATACCAATTGTGATGCGGTGTTTTGTTTGAAAGCTGAAGTAATGGACATGGTTCTGAGCTATAATTTGTGAGGAACTGATCAGCAATTTAAAACTTATTAGCAGAATTTTATAAAACGTGTCAGGGGTTTCTTACAACTTTGTACAAAGGTTGTATTTTATGGCGATGTATTTGTGAATATGCGTACGTTTTTACTTTAGGTGTATTAAAGTGTATCTACTGACCCATTGGCAAGCCCTCCGCTTCCACTCCCAGAGGTCCCAGGTGTAGTTCTTCTCGTGGTACGACTCCACCGGGTGGTCCTCCGTCTGGATGTCCTTGTCAAACACCTTGACTGTGTGATAGAACATATTAATGTATCTACAGTTCAGTCGATATTGGATGGAACACGAGTTTAGTAAAAAGAACTACCACGCAATGGGAACCTACCTAAGTTAAACTAATAATCAACTGATTAATAGTTTAACTTAGTAATTACTGGCTACTTGTTATCTGTTTTTTTATCCGCTATTATATTGATGGGACTTACTCTTCGGCACACGAATAACGACAAGATCGTCGACATCCTTGACGCCGTACACGTTGTCCACGATGTTCAGCAAGTTGATCAGGTGCGGGTTGTTGCGCGCGTAGTTCAGCACCTTCTAACGATCGGCTGTGTCTATATTGATGGGACTTACTCTTCGGCACACGAATAAAGACAAGATCGTCGACATCCTTGACGCCGTACACGTTGTCCACGATGTTCAGCAAGTTGATCAGGTGCGGGTTGTTGCGCGCGTAGTTCAGCACCTTCTAACGATCGGCTGTGTCTATATTGATGGGACTTACTCTTCGGCACACGAATAACGACAAGATCGTCGACATCCTTGACGCCGTACACGTTGTCCACGATGTTCAGCAAGTTGATCAGGTGCGGGTTGTTGCGCGCGTAGTTCAGCACCTTCTAACGATCGGCTGTGTGTATATTGATGGGACTTACTCTTCGGCACACGAATAACGACAAGATCGTCGACATCCTTGACGCCGTACACGTTGTCCACGATGTTCAGCAAGTTGATCAGGTGCGGGTTGTTGCGCGCGTAGTTCAGCACCTTCTAACGATCGGCTGTGTGTATATTGATGGGACTTACTCTTCGGCACACGAATAACGACAAGATCGTCGACATCCTTGACGCCGTACACGTTGTCCACGATGTTCAGCAAGTTGATCAGGTGCGGGTTGTTGCGCGCGTAGTTCAGCACCTCGTTTATGTATCTACACAAGAGATTATATTACATAACAAATTCTCTTGTCACTGTGTTTGTAACAAAACTTCTTTGTAACGTTGGCACAACAAACGGGCAAAAATCTGATGCCGAACAACTGGGCAAAGCATATAGGTACTATAGTAAGCAGACAACTTATCCTACCTACTTAACTACTTATAGATTTCTGAATATGCAGGACTGGTATCAAGTTGTAAATGGCATGGTAAGTAAATAAAAAAATACATGGGATTAGGATGGGTTACGGGATGGTTCAAGTGAAAAAGAAAGGAAAAGTCAAGTTTGGAAACTGGTAGAAATTTGTGACCTCTGACTATATTACGAGTGATTTCAATAATAGGTAGTTTACTTACCTGAATTTAAAATATCGATGAAAAATAACTACGAACATAACGAAATAAATACCTAATTAAAATCATTATCGATCACAAAAAATGAATGAAGGAACGTAAAATTATTGCTTTGCCTTGTTCTGTGTGTAAGATACAAAAATACTTTCACCCGTTTTTATAGCTAAGTTATAACTTTCTTTTACAATTCTATTATTTCGAAGAACATGCACTATCTATTTTATTTATATCTTATTTTGGCAACCCATTTCTCCCGCCCTTTTTTGACAACTAAGAGACATAGGTTATGTAGTTTATGGGCGTACCTCTCTGGCTCCTTGCTGAACCTGGCGGCCATCTTGACGCTGCAGAAGCCGTAGCAGCCGCCCTTGGCCTTGATGAGGCCGATCATCATGTTGCTCGGCACCAGCGCGCCATATCATAGGTTATGTAGTGTATGGGCGTACCTCTCTGGCTCCTTGCTGAACCTGGCGGCCATCTTGACGCTGCAGAAGCCGTAGCAGCCGCCCTTGGCCTTGATGAGGCCGATCTTCATGTTGCTCGGCACCAGCGCGCCCACGCTCAGGCATAGAGCGCAGAAACCTAGGAACTGGGAGGTGATTGAAGTTAAGATATTTGTTTGAATGTTTTCTTTTATGTACAATATAACACTGTGTATACTTCTTGTATGTATGTATAACACTGTGTAACATCATATGTTACACAGTGTTGCTACTCGTACCTCAGCCTGTCTGACCCGCATGCTGTCCGTACTCCCAGAGCACGACACGTAGTTCTGCAAGGAGCCCAGCGACAGGCGCTCGTCAGTGCTGGGCCGGAGGCTCATTCGTGACTGAAACGAAAACAAATAGGGGTAGTAAGAAAGGCTAATTAGGTAATTTGATCTGTTCCGCACTTTTATGCAAACCTTATTACTTTTAGCGAAAGTCCTTCCACTCATATTCAAAAGCTGGCCCAAAATTTAAAAATATCCTTACATGATCAGACACCACGGGCTTGCCCTTCAGCATCTTGTCTATCACGAGGTAGGGCATCTTGATCTGCTCCTGTTGAAGCTACTTACATGATCAGACACCACGGGCTTGCCCTTCAGCATCTTGTCTATCACGAGGTAGGGCATCTTGATCTGCTCCTGTTGAAGCTACTTACATGATCAGACACCACGGGCTTGCCCTTCAGCATCTTGTCTATCACGAGGTAGGGCATCTTGATCTGCTCCTGTTGAAGCTACTTACATGATCAGACACCACGGGCTTGCCCTTCAGCATCTTGTCTATCACGAGGTAGGGCATCTTGATCTGCTCCTGTTGAAGCTACTTACATGATCAGACACCACGGGCTTGCCCTTCAGCATCTTGTCTATCACGAGGTAGGGCATCTTGATCTGCTCCTGTTGAAGCTACTTACATGATCAGACACCACGGGCTTGCCCTTCAGCATCTTGTCTATCACGAGGTAGGGCATCTTGATCTGCTCCTGTTGAAGCTACTTACATGATCAGACACCACGGGCTTGCCCTTCAGCATCTTGTCTATCACGAGGTAGGGCATCTTGATCTGCTCCTGTTGAAGCTACTTACATGATCAGACACCACGGGCTTGCCCTTCAGCATCTTGTCTATCACGAGGTAGGGCATCTTGATCTGCTCCTGTTGAAGCTACTTACATGATCAGACACCACGGGCTTGCCCTTCAGCATCTTGTCTATCACGAGGTAGGGCATCTTGATCTGCTCCTGTTGAAGCTACTTACATGATCAGACACCACGGGCTTGCCCTTCAGCATCTTGTCTATCACGAGGTAGGGCATCTTGATCTGCTCCTGTTGAAGCTACTTACATGATCAGACACCACGGGCTTGCCCTTCAGCATCTTGTCTATCACGAGGTAGGGCATCTTGATCTGCTGCTGTTGAAGCTACTTACATGATCAGACACCACGGGCTTGCCCTTCAGCATCTTGTCTATCACGAGGTAGGGCATCTTGATCTGCTCCTGTTGAAGCTACTTACATGATCAGACACCACGGGCTTGCCCTTCAGCATCTTGTCTATCACGAGGTAGGGCATCTTGATCTGCTCCTGTTGAAGCTACTTACATGATCAGACACCACGGGCTTGCCCTTCAGCATCTTGTCTATCACGAGGTAGGGCATCTTGATCTGCTCCTGTTGAAGCTACTTACATGATCAGACACCACGGGCTTGCCCTTCAGCATCTTGTCTATCACGAGGTAGGGCATCTTGATCTGCTCCTGTTGAAGCTACTTACATGATCAGACACCACGGGCTTGCCCTTCAGCATCTTGTCTATCACGAGGTAGGGCATCTTGATCTGCTCCTGTTGAAGCTACTTACATGATCAGACACCACGGGCTTGCCCTTCAGCATCTTGTCTATCACGAGGTAGGGCATCTTGATCTGCTCCTGTTGAAGCTACTTACATGATCAGACACCACGGGCTTGCCCTTCAGCATCTTGTCTATCACGAGGTAGGGCATCTTGATCTGCTCCTGTTGAAGCTACTTACATGATCAGACACCACGGGCTTGCCCTTCAGCATCTTGTCTATCACGAGGTAGGGCATCTTGATCTGCTCCTGTTGAAGCTACTTACATGATCAGACACCACGGGCTTGCCCTTCAGCATCTTGTCTATCACGAGGTAGGGCATCTTGATCTGCTCCTGTTGAAGCTACTTACATGATCAGACACCACGGGCTTGCCCTTCAGCATCTTGTCTATCACGAGGTAGGGCATCTTGATCTGCTCCTGTTGAAGCTACTTACATGATCAGACACCACGGGCTTGCCCTTCAGCATCTTGTCTATCACGAGGTAGGGCATCTTGATCTGCTCCTGTTGAAGCTACTTACATGATCAGACACCACGGGCTTGCCCTTCAGCATCTTGTCTATCACGAGGTAGGGCATCTTGATCTGCTCCTGTTGAAGCTACTTACATGATCAGACACCACGGGCTTGCCCTTCAGCATCTTGTCTATCACGAGGTAGGGCATCTTGATCTGCTCCTGTTGAAGCTACTTACATGATCAGACACCACGGGCTTGCCCTTCAGCATCTTGTCTATCACGAGGTAGGGCATCTTGATCTGCTCCTGTTGAAGCTACTTACATGATCAGACACCACGGGCTTGCCCTTCAGCATCTTGTCTATCACGAGGTAGGGCATCTTGATCTGCTCCTGTTGAAGCTACTTACATGATCAGACACCACGGGCTTGCCCTTCAGCATCTTGTCTATCACGAGGTAGGGCATCTTGATCTGCTCCTGTTGAAGCTACTTACATGATCAGACACCACGGGCTTGCCCTTCAGCATCTTGTCTATCACGAGGTAGGGCATCTTGATCTGCTCCTGTTGAAGCTACTTACATGATCAGACACCACGGGCTTGCCCTTCAGCATCTTGTCTATCACGAGGTAGGGCATCTTGATCTGCTCCTGTTGAAGCTACTTACATGATCAGACACCACGGGCTTGCCCTTCAGCATCTTGTCTATCACGAGGTAGGGCATCTTGATCTGCTCCTGTTGAAGCTACTTACATGATCAGACACCACGGGCTTGCCCTTCAGCATCTTGTCTATCACGAGGTAGGGCATCTTGATCTGCTCCTGTTGAAGCTACTTACATGATCAGACACCACGGGCTTGCCCTTCAGCATCTTGTCTATCACGAGGTAGGGCATCTTGATCTGTTCCTGGATGCTGCTGAGGATGGACATCAGACGGTTCACGGTGGACACCAGGAACATCACGTTCTGCATCGCGCGCCATACTGTCCACAGCTTCGAGAATAGCGGCTGGGGAATAGGGATAGGGTTATAGGAAATGAAAAAAATATAGTCTATATTCCTCGTACCATAAGGTTCCAATTACGTGTCTATTTTAATGGTCCAGAACCGGTAATTCTTAGCTACTCTGAAGGGCTAAATACATACTATCCCTCTGGTGGTGTAACAGTGGTTAGTGATAAAAAAAATGTTGTCCATTAAGTAAAAAAGCTCCTATTTTTGAAATTAAAACTAGCATGTATTAAGAGGTCTTCTAAAACTTTGAAAAGTCTTTATCCAGCCGTTATTACGGTTGTACAAGGACTGTGGAAACCACTACCTCTAGTATAGCAACCATAGGTTCACTAACCAAGACCAACTGGCCAATTAAACTTTACTTCTAATATCACACAAAGGATAACTTACAAAGACATTATCAACGGGCACGGCGGCCTTATACTTCACAGCTGTATGCAGCTCTTCCAGCACAGCCTTAACGCGCTCGACGTAATGCGCTCCCTTCTGCGTCATGGACTCCACGTCTGAGAGCAGCTTGCGGATGAACACCTCGTACTGCCGGTTGAAGGCCAGCAGGTCGAAGAGTTCCTGGTAGCGTTCACTGGAATATGCAGCTGAGATTGGTAAGTGGGCAGATGATGGGCATTGAAGTCTTTTTGATCAAATTATTAGGGAATATGCAGCTGAGATGTTTGTATGTGGGCCGATGATGGCCAGAGTCTTATGTACAAAATTACCAGGTTATTTCACTTAGTACCTACTTAACTAGTAAAATAATAATGATACACGTCCCACTGCTTGGCACAGGCCTTCTCCCATACAGAGGAGGATCGAGAATTGATCACCGCGCTTGCTCATTGTGGATTTCGGTTAGATTCCAATTTTTTGAAACCTGGTTAACATACTGATTTCCTTCACCGTTTTCCAGAAGAGTCTTAGAATAACTAGGATTAAATTAGTATTACATTATTTATTATTTCATTTTCAGTCATGGTCGTCTAACTAGCAGGGTAAAGGAGTCAGTTTCATAATAATATACCTAATGGTAGGAATCGAACCCACGACGACCTCTAGTTTTGTTTAGCAGTCAGGGTGACTAACGACTAGACCAGCAGGCCAGTTAAAATTCCGAAGTATTGAAAAGTATTTTTATAAATATATAAAATGTAACTACAGAAGCAAGTTGCTTAGAAATATAATTGTAGCACAGTCATACTTCAGAACTTACGTGGTGATATCAGTATTCTTGGTGGCATCGATAACGACGTTCCCGGTCTCTTCCTGCACCGTGATGGCGTCTTCTATGGCGGTGGTGAGGCTGTTCACTCGCTGCATCACCGTGATCAGCGAGTGCGAGAGCGACGCCATGCAACCCTTGCCGGCGTCCACCAGGTTGTGAGGAACTAATGGGAGTTAGAGACAGTATCATCAAAAGATGGAACTGGCCACGTGATATGAAAGAAGTGGTATCTGCCTACCCCTACGGGAAAGAGGCGTGATTATATGTATGTTTAAACTTTATAGTAAAACATGGAACAAATTCTAAAATAATATCGTTTCTACAAGTGTACCTACGCAATCGTACAATAGCTGCCACGATAAAAGTCTATTAGATCCATAGTATACAAAAGTTTCATTTCCGGTATTATATGAACAGTACACAGGCAACTTTTATCTCTAAATGACGGACCAAATAGATTTTGTCTTTTCCCATTTCATCACTTGCCTCATGTAATATGAATTGTTTACACTGTTCCTCGTTTACTCACGGTCAGGTATCCCCTCGCCGCCCTTCTTGCAGTCCCTGTTGAACAGCCTGACGCCGGACACGATGCCGAGCAGCTCCTCCAGGTGGATGGTCTTCTCGGAGCGCGGGAGAGTCACGAACACCCGCAAGTCGTCGATCAGGAACACGCTCTCTAAAGCCGCCATACCTTCTTTTAAAGTCTGGAATGTAGGTAGAGGTTAAATAACTAATCTTGATGTCTGGCTACCATTGAAATAAAACTACTACTTTACGGATTTTGTCGCGGTTTATTTTGATTTTGTTCGTTTCGACACCTTTGCAGGTATCTCCTTAAAAAGTAGTTATATTTGCATGTCTAACATTCGCGTAAATTTAAGAAACCAATATGTCTGGGCACCAGTTCCACCAAGTTTTACCAAGATACCAATAGACTGTGACGTCTCCCATATCTGAACTTCAGTTCAGGAATAGATTCAGGTTTTTGCTTAGCCCACATAACTTCAGGTTTCACATAGTGGACGAGTTTTTCATGGACTTTTTCAAAAAGTTTTTTTTTATTAACATGTTATGTGTCCCACAGCTGGGCAAAGGTCTCCCCGTCTGACTCTAGACATTCCTGTCTCGAGCCACATGACACCTATCGTTTAGGAAGCGATCGATGTCATCCCGCCACCGTCTTCTCGGTCTTCCTCGTCTGTGCGAGTTCGCCGCGTTAGGAATCCACTCAGTATTACTTATCAAAAATGTGTCTTCAGGTTGTCACTTCATTTAACATACTGGTAAATACCTACCTATCTATAAATTGGTGGAACTTAAAAGACCTGCATCTTTTCCAATGTAGGACCAAGATAACGAGCTACACTGCTCGAATGGCGTCCCTCTTTTACGACCTGCTAGAGCTTATTAAAGGCACTGTATCCAATGGTAACTTACAACGATATACCCTGGGTTCCCCAACCCGCTGGCTAATATGATGTAGATGGATATCTTGCGGAACAGCTTCTTGAATTCGCCCTCGTTGTTGGGGTCGGGATCAGCGTCCAGGATCTCCGTGTGCAGCGGCCGCAGACACTTCTCGATGGTGGCCAGGTGCTTGTCGATCAAGTGCTCCAGCTTGTCGTAGTTCGTTTGCAAGATGAACTGGATCTTTAATGTGTTTAACGCTGTGCCTCCACCTTTAGTAAGGAAATACACGAACATTGGTGATTTACATTGTACCTACTGTCTCACAGCTTGAGAATGTGTCTCTACTATCCAACAATCAAAGTCCTGATTTGTGTCTTAAAGTAAATTAGTTCTGCCTATAATGACATCACTTGTAAAACACCTAAGTAGTGTATCATCATCATCGTCGCTGCCATGTTCCCAATTATTTGTGGTCAGTGCCAATAATTAGCTTCCATTCATCTCTACTCGTTATATCCGCATTCACCCAGTTCATTCACCTCTTCAGGTCTTCCTCTGCATGGAAGAACATGGAGGCACAAGGAAGTACAATAGAGAAAATGAGTAACGGAGATAAATTGGGAAATGACGCTGTGACCTTGTCCATAAAAATAAGCGCTGAGCCACCGCGGACCACTCGACTGACAATCTCAAGCAGTTTTTTACTGATAAACATATTAAGTGGCTATTAGGAAAGGTACTTACGCTGCAGCTTAGTAACACACTCTTCCACAAAGTACGCTAAGTTGTTCCTATTGATAGTTCTAGCGAATAGTTTGCCGTACTTGGGGTTTAGGAGTAGCAAGTCTATAAGATATATCACAAACTCAGGGTCCACCATCACATTGTGGGCCTGACAGTTCCTCGTGATTTCGTTTGCCATATTCTTTATCACATTTTCGTTGCACGCCATCTTTTACTTGCAATAACTAAAAGAAATATACTTAGAAAATGAATCAAAATGGTCGATCTAAAATTATAATATGATTTGTCAATCAGGTTGCTAGGTATCGTTATTGTCAAAGAAAAAAGTAGTCATGTTGCTAAGGAATTATAACTTTTGTTGTTCCGTTGTTTATGATGTGTACCGAACTGTTTTCTAGATAGATAGATTAGTAAACACAAGTATATTATTGCAAAAATAAAAAATACAACTCCTATAATACAGTAGGAGTAAATATTATTATAATGTCTGCTTGATTTTCTCAATCTTCATAGTGTGGAATGAGGGTATTTGAACTTTTGAAGAGGTATAAATGTGAAAAGGACAGCAATAAATTCTTAAAATAAAGATTTTAGGTGTTTTTTTATTAATTTTATGCTTTCATAAAAGGTGTAAAAATAATAAGCTAAGTGATATTTTCAAATATTTATTTAATTCTATTCAGTTCCTCGACAGTTACCGTCTAGTAATAATTGGACTTAGTTCGTCTTTCAGCAGACTTAGTCGAGGCCAGACTTACACATACGAAGAATTAATCATTAATGTACTGTTATATCTTTATCTGCGACTAATAAGATACTAGATAATAATAATAAAATCATCATTACGTCTCTTTTGCATAAGCTTTTTCTTTACAATAATTCTTACAAAAAAATCACACTTCAAAATAATTCTTATATTTATTTATTATGGATCCTACACAAAACTAGGCCAAATTGAAATGGGACTACTGGAAGCCACACCAGCTTTCAAATAAAATAATTATACATAATATATAATAATAATAATTATAGTTCACCCAGTCAAAAGATGTGAAGTCAAACAAAATTAAAAAAAAAACTGTCGAATTGAGTAGGTACCTCCTCCGTTTTTAAAGTCGGTTAAAAAGCAATAGAATTCAATTTTAAAGTTAACGCAGACCAAACATTTATATTTGTGTGATAAACATGCAAAATAAAGTCGCAGATAAATAATATTAAAACAATACACCAATAACATCGCTAGTCGACTTTATTTACAAATATGAGCTTAATATTAAGACAATGAGCTGCCTGAATTTAGGACACTGACACAACTACCTGATTTTGGTATACACAGAATTATAAGTGGTATTGACATAGGAAAACAGTATATTTTCTCGTGAATTTATTTTGTTAATAAGAGCGATTTTTGCTTGCACTTTTTTCTCATTTGAAAAGACTATACCACTTGTAATTTTGTATGAAAATTCTGAAGACAATATTTAGATATGTTTATTAATGAATACAATGGAAATCTACTGTTATCTATGTTATATTGGCAAGAACTTATCCTAATTATTTCAGGTTCACAAAGTTAGTACTTATTAATTTATTATTTAATGAGTACCTCCTCCTTTTTTAAAGTCGGTTAAAATCCAGCTATAATTGTGTTATTTCTGTCGCAGACAAAAAGTATAATTTGGCATTTTACAAACGGCGTCGTCAGTTTAAAAACGTTTGCGGTTATGTAATATGCCGAAGGCAAAATGTTGATTGCCGTGTCACTTTATTTTTAAACGATCGTTACTGAGATTTTCAAATAACAGATTTTAGAAAGTTTTGTAATGTTTTTACTTTCGACCGATATTTTATTCTGTTTCTTTTGAAATCAATATCAACTGCTGTCATTAAGTTACTAAAGTTTTAATATCGAAATTCTGATCGATTAATATCGATTATTGTACTAGAATGAGAATTGTGTAACCTGAAATAATGTACAATATAAATGCATTAAAATCTTGACTGTTGACTGAACTGTATTAAGATATATGCATCATAATAATGTATGGTAAGATGATTTAAAAACTATGTCCTATGAAGAATTTACCTACAATTAAAACTCCCATTCAACATCTTTATTTTAATACTTAGGTTAAAGTATTAAAATAGTTTTTTCTTCGCCCAAATATTCATAAATTCCTAGTCAATTAGATTTTTTTTTTCTAAAAAATACGTCATCTTTTTTTATTTCAGGTTTCATCATAATTGAATGGTAAACCAACCATTTAGTCTTGATAAACATAACATGAATTAAAAGTATACACTCTTGCATTCTTTTAAATACGAAATCGTAATGAGCAATAAATCAGTGTGTTAATAAAACTCAGTTGTTCCAATGAAATATAGATCTTAATGCTTAGTTTTAAGATGCGTTTTTACTTGGAATAACAAAATTTTCTTTACACATTGTAAAAGGAAGTTAAAATTTCGATTTGGACGACCCTCAAATCATGGCATTATTAAACAATAAATGCATTACACAATGCAAAACATTAAACTTAGATCAAATCTAATTAATTTTAGTTAAACACTTAAAATAGCCTAAGATGTTGCAAAGAAAATAACCTCTTGTTATCTTGTACAATGCTGTCACTGTTAAAAACTTTGTTATGTATTCAGTAAGCAACAATAGTTGCGCAACATGTTATTCAACGACTTTTGATACAAGTATAATTGCCGGCACGTAAGTTGGCAAGAGTCGTTAGATGCGCAGAAATTGTTTTTTAGATCTATTTGGTGGTCAAGCAGGACGCGGGGTGTGCGGTAGCGCAATCCCAGCGCGTGATTGGTGCGTTAGTCGACCGAGTTGATTAGAGATTGGTGAGTTAGGTCGAGTATGCGCGTGTTTATCCCCACTACGTCAAAATCTTGCCAACTCATTTGCCGGGTATAATAACTTGCGTATCATAGATTCATGTTGCGTTACATGTTACGCGTTATGTTGCATAAAAAATACACGGAAATATAAAGTACACATTATATTTATTCATAGTTAAAAAGACTGAAACTATTCTATGGTTAACTACTACATATCATGGTAAGGAAGAACGTATAGAAAAGTCACTGTTAAAAGATTTGACTGAAAACACGATTTCAAGCATTCGAATCTATAAAAAGCTTTTAGCTCACCCTATATTACCGTCAAACTTAGACCGTATGTCGTGTGGGAAAGAGACAGCGCTATTTGTCAGTATAGCTACATCTCTGTCATAATAATGATTCTAAATAGGGGTCCGATGGCTAAAAGCGTGATCGTAAATGCGAATTCACCATAAAATACTGACTTAGATAAAAACTTACTCTAGTTTAATCAATGAAGTGATTTTTCAGGTACTTCATCATGCCGAATGTGTGAAACCTTTGTGTGCCGATGACCTTGAATAGTGCCTTGTCGCAGATGGCGAACTGTCTGTTGTTGGGGTCGAAGAGTTGCTTCTCCTTGATGATGGCCCAGACCCTCTTGACGACCTCGTGTCGGGGTAGCTCCGTCTCTCCCATGAGCTCGGCGAGCGCGGGGGATAGTTTGTAGGCGCGCGTGTAGCCGCTGCCTTTGCCGCGCTTTGTTACGCCGCCGCCCTAGAAATGAAAATAATGTTTTATTTTATTTATCTATAAACATTTACCATTAATGGCAACCCTAATGCTGTGAGATACTATTCAACTGTATATCAGGACTAGAAAACCGTCATCATGACAATTATGGTATGGAGATCGAACCCACCAATTTGCTTAGCAAAAATCTCTAGGCTTGTAAAGTTGTCCTTACAATACATTATTCCAAGATTTACAGGTAAAAATTTTTTTTTGTATATTTGTACGTTGGGCATCAATATTTTAATAACGTTATGTGATTCAACATGAGCGTGCAAAGTAAATTAATAAATGCCATACCTTTTTAGCTTTGGGTGTTGCTTTCTTTTTCTTTTCTTCAACCTTCTTCTTTTTACCAGACTGTAACAAGGATTAATGAATTATAAACTAAGTATATGTGGCTCTTTTCTTAAAATAATGAAAATAGTTGCGCTTTATAAATGTCGCACTACTAAATCTTAGGCTGTTTTGTTGAAGCATAGAGAATGAGCAGTAGATATTTGTCGGCTATGGTTGTGTGTCTAAGATGCTTGGCTTGAATGGATGTTTTTGTTCATCGCTGTAAGAAGTAGCCTATGTCCAAGCTTACCCTGCACGGCTGCACAAAGATACATCGAAATCAGTTCACTGGTATAGTGACTGCCAGAGTGAATTACACATTAATAATGAATAAGTGTAATGTAGCTAGGATAAATTACCTATATGTAAGGCAGATAGGCCAGGCGATAGCCGCGTCCGCAAAAGATAATAATAGAAGGTCCTATAGTAATGAATGGGTTGGGTTCTTATTAATAAAACTAATGCATACTAGTGAAAATCGCTTTATTTAAAGACTTTGATCTTAAGTACAGTAGCAATAATTGAGTGGCTCACATGTTATTGCTTAGCTCTTACAGAGTATACAAGAATAAGCTCGTAATAAATAGATTATATATATCTTGGTGCTAAGAGTTAGTATATGGCTCGAGCTATACCTACGACATCAATGCTTATAGAAAGATTGCGTTTTACAATAAAACAGTGTTAAACTTGGACAGACGGGCCTGTTGGTCTAGTGGTTAGTGACCCTGACTGCTATACCGGAGGTCATGGGTTAGATTCCCAGGACAAATCTTTTTATGATGAGTTCGATCATTTGTTCTATGTATCAGTTGTCTGGTTACCATAACACAAGCTCTGCTTAGCTTGGGATCAGATAACCGTGTGTGAGTTGTCCCGGAATGCTATATTTTTAAAATGAATATGATTTTTGAAAACGACCCTTACAGTTTTTTTTAATTTTAACTGTCTAAGACTAAACACTGTTTTACATAAAACTTTATTTCTAAACATATAACTAGTTAAGACATAAAACTACAGATCAATTGATACACAGTCCTTCTATCTCTTAATAATCTAGGTGGGTAGATAAATGATTTTATTCGAGAACATTAAACTACATCATGATCTTAAACAACACCAGATAATTAAAATGTTTTTTTTTTTGTGTAATTTTCTTTCTTATTTCAAGTTAATGGAAGATTTACTCCTAGTTTCTGAAAGGCTTGGCTTATTTGAGTAAAATTTTGATCAGTAGATTTTATTTAATCTTGACTTGAGATTTAACAGATGATCATTTTTTTTTATGTTAATTGACCTTTCAGTAATTGGGGGTAAATAACTAATGAGTAATGTGATGCGTAAGCTCTAACATCTATACTAGTTTTACAACATAATTTAGCACAATATCAACCTACTTTATAAAGTAGGAATAAGAATAAGATCACATAGAAACACCTAGACTATATTTAAAACACATTTTATTACGATTATATCACCGAATTACAAAAAATTGAAATAACATGGCTCCGTCATTGCCACTGTAACTACATATATTTAAAACAATGCTTTGCTTTTTAACTAAAATAAATAATACTGATTGTTTAGTAAAGCATGAAAAATACTCGCCAATGGATATTTCTTTTGCTAAGGAAAACAAATTGTATGTTATCCGTTCAGTGCCTGATTGTGAGATTCAATTTTATTACAAAAAGTAACAAATAAATACTGGCTTTTTTAGTATCCAATAGTAAATAATTTACTAGTTATAGAAAACACAATTACATTATGACTTGTAGTAGCTAAGTGAATTTTAATACGATTTTTGAGAAGTTATATTTGTGATTCTACCTTTCTTTTCCAAAGCTTTCTTAATACCGCATGCACTGTTTACATCAATATGGCCGACTATCACAGAATAAAATTAATAAAAAAAAAACGAATAATTTTGGAAGGTGGGTTAATAAATACTTAATCACGACGAACCTTAGGTCTAAGTGAAGAAGGCGGTATATTAACTTAAATAATTAAAAACAAGTCTATTTCAACATATTTGTATGACTAGCAGACAATTTCGTTTCACGCAAACCATCCTTCATGACCATACCTTATAAAAACTGTTTCTACTTATATTTGAAATAATTATAAAATAAATATAGTTTGTATTTAAAACTATGAATTTAAAAATCGGAACGTAATGTACAAAGATTATTTAAATGTATTATTATTGTGTAGTTCTGACGTCAGCAAAGTGGGCGTGGTTGAAAGGCACGTAGATTTACGTGCGCATCGGAATAATATGTTGGAAAATGTGCCGTATTTCCCAATGTTCAAGGTACAAGGTTCTAAGGACATATCCTTAGTTTTTGTTTCTACCGGTACCTATATAGTGACTATATCACTTTAGCAAATGTTTATACCACAAAAAAAAATAACATACAAAAACATCTTCAGCAGGTTTAACAAACCTAAATCACACAATAATTTAAGAAGACAAGGAAAAAACCTTTTTTGACACTTAGGTAGTCAGCAGCCAAGAAATACCTCGACAATCGTATACTTTCGCTTCATTTACAGCCATCATACAAAAAATACCTTACAATGAATACATCCGTGCAAACTACTTTACATGATATTACAATTATTATTTTTCCTTTCAACTGCAGGGGTTGGTTTTATCACCGGGGTCACTTTAGGGCGAATTTTCAATGCGCCCTTGACATTTTTCGGTAAAGAATCGAGACGGTAAATCATCTTAGCTTTGAACTGCGCCGGTACCTTCAGATTCCACTTTGCCACGGGATTATGGCACTTATTGTAGATCAGTTGATTGATTTCGATCATTAGAGAGTCTCGGTCTTTTTCGGGTAGTTTTCGTAGTTTCTTAGCTGTTAGTTTCCCGAATATCTCAGATTCGTCCTCTTCAGGGGTTTTGGCGACTCTTTTGAGGATGATAGCTTTCTTTGGTTGCTGAATCTGCGGCAGGTTACGGCGCAACTGCGATGTGGATATTGTGGGCTCCTGCTGCTGCGGTTTCGGATAGGTATGATCGGTCTCATGATGCATATGATGGTCGCAGTTGCGCTGAAATAGACAGATTATAGAATGATTTAAGATTTTTAGGAAGCAGCAGTTACTTTGGGAAATATGGTAGATGAGAAAATATTATCTATGTATTTTTAGATGCGACGACAAATAGACAGAGTCGCAGGTTCTTTTTTTACTTTCTGTTTCCTATTTAGCTCATGTATTGAGATAGCCTTAAATAGATATATGGCTAAACAATCCAGTAAAACGTTTGTTATAAACCCGATAACTAAATAAACATTTTTAGTATGTTTACCGATCTGGCAATAAAACTGTCTTTAAGACTAAAATTCTTTAGTAGACGAAAATGGGCTGATATATGAACATTAGAACTAAAGGCGATAAATAGCAATGGCGGCTGAAAAAACAATATTTAGCACGAAAATATTTAACGACCTTATTAAATGACTTATAGGAACGAAATACGGATTCCGATACTTACTACTAAATACTAAAGTATTTTATAATTTAATTAAACCGACTTTCGAAAATAAAGTTTTCTAATGTTGGCGTATGTCAAATAATCTCGTGCTAACCCCAAAGATCCAAGATTGGCATGAAGCTTATTTAGCTGTTTGTTAGATAAAGCTATGAAATGAACAAACGAAATAAAATGGGTTACTAAGTAATTTGTAGCATAAAAATAAATAAACATTACATACCTCGGGGAGCTTACCATTAATTTATTAGAATCCGTTCATTTCCCGCACTTGATGTACTTCTTTTAGCTGAAATTGGTATTTCGATACCAAATAACGATGCAAATGGACTGATTCCGAAATAAATGCTTTTTTTTTAAAACAGTATTTAAAAAAAAGTATGGTTTTTTCAAGATTTTTTTGAAAAATTGTTTATTTTAAAAGAACCCTCAATTTGATTTTTTTAATAGATAATCGTTTGTTATCGTAAGGCCAACGATTTTGCGACTGCGTGAAAGTAAAAAGTTTTTTCTTAAACATGCCACAATCGCAAAAGCAGATTAGCATGGCATTAAGTCTTCCCCGAGGCAGAGGTAATATAAGGCTAATAAAAAAAATATCCTGACCTAAATTTTGTACAGAAATTATACTTCAAACGAGACTGAATAAGAAACATGTAAGACATACCTACTTCAAAATCACGTTCAATCAAAAAATAAGTATAAGTACTGATTGTCACACAAAGAGCTATGCAAAACATTCGCGTAACGGCCTATTTACATGAAACGAGCGAGTTCTCATTCCATCCCCACCATACCAATTTCTTAAAGAATCTCAAAGAATTTTATGATGAGGGCAAAGATTGAGCAGTCAATCGATTGATATAAAGCGGCCTTAAAAGAGCGATTACTTCGAACTCGCTTAGCTAGGCGTACTCAACTGCATTTATACATAAGCAAGTTCGGTTCGTCCTCGTAGTATGCTTCGCTCTTGATGTAACCTGCCCTTAAAAATTAAGTCAACTCAAAACGAACGACTCAGGGAACTAATACATCATTATTTTTCAACCGTCTTTCATATAATGAAATAGGAGATAGGTACCAAACTGTGGTACACAAACAAGTGGTTTCAAAGCAATCTTGGATCCAAGGCCACTCTGTGTAAAGAATAACTTCTATTTATAATACCGGTATTATTTAAATGTGGGGTGCTAAACCTGATTTTAAAATGGCCCTTCTGAGCAAGATTTATATTAAAAGATTCGCTGTGATTCACCCTATTTTAATCTAACTCAAAGGGTACGTTCAATGAGATTCAGATTGTCATGAACGTAAGGAGGTAAATTACTTTTAACTAAGTAAGTAATAAGTAAAGCAAGCACTGCATTTATCCTATCTGCTACTAACTTAATCTCCATCTCCGTAATAGTAACTATTATTAATTCCCTACCAACTATCTTCACAATATGGTACGCAATAACGAATGAAGAATTGAAATAAAAGTACCCCACCTACCGCTAAGGGCCCGTACACAAACTGCTCGCGCTTAGTCAGTGAACAACACACACGCAGTCAAACTGCTCGAAAAGTGCGTGTGCGCGCAGCCTAACTGCCTACTTTTTTGTTCCACCTTATATTGAAGGATCAAAAATAGTTTTTTCCAAAATTTTATTTTTACAGCTTCCTTACCAGAAATACTTTTTCCTACGTGACTCCTATTCGTAATATCAGCCCATAAACATCTACTACAGTTATTCGACAGATCAATTAAAACAATTCTTATACAAAATATGCCTTATCAAGCTTGTGACTTTTTCTACTAATTAAAACAAGCCTGCTTTCTGTTGTTTGAGAATATGAAATGTTATACATTGTGCTGAGAAAACACGAATGGCCTTGTTCATCTGTGCCAAAGATGTCCTTATTTTGTTACAGACAAATAACTTGATTTTGACAAATTATAAGGACATATTTTGTTGGTATTATGGAGATTGCTTAATTGGCACCCTTCGTACCGTTTCCGCCAATGCTTGCGAACTAGATGTTTAGTATATTGTTTTCAAGTTATTTGCCAAATAAATAGACAAATGTTAATACTCTTTCCACAACTGCAATGAAGGCCTCATGCGCACAGCTCATCTTTCATATGAGAAATACTATGTAAAGACTAATGATTAAGTAAAGGCTGCACAGATTCACTATTCATATCAGTGATGATGTGTCTACCGTATGTACAGTATTCAGCTCAATCCGGTAAGACTGGGAATCGACTACACAGCTAGGGAAAAGTCTAGTTTTACTACTACTCACCCCCCAATCGCTGTCATTGCTGTCATCCCTCTCCTCCTCCTCCTCATCGTCTTCTTGCTTCTTCTTCGGCTTCTTCACCACAACCTGTTCCTCCTCCTCCGCCTCATCGGACTCAGACTCCAAGTCGTTTACATAATCCATCACTAACTGGTCTATGAGCTTCTT
The DNA here is from genome assembly GCA_905146925.1 of Autographa gamma. Lineage (NCBI taxonomy): Eukaryota > Metazoa > Arthropoda > Insecta > Lepidoptera > Noctuidae > Autographa > Autographa gamma. The sequence continues at coordinate 783,745 of LR989871.1, forward strand.
CTTCTCGGAGAGGTCAACTCCGAGCTTCTTCTCCAGCTTCTGTATGACCTTCTTGGTTGAGGTGTTGGCGAGACTCGCATTTTTGAGGATTTCTGGAAACAAAGATAAATAATAAATGTCAATGTGTATGAAGGGAATAATAAGGGAATAAAACCTAATTAACGAACGCACTAACAAAAAACCTAAAAAAGATAAATCCAATATTAAAATATGTGTTAATAAACAAATTGTATCCGACCCCAATCAAATAGCTAATCACTTCAACGATTTCTTTGCTTCAATAGGCGAAACGACAAACGACTCAATTAGTATCGATCCAAGTCAAACCCACGTGATACACCCTACAGAAAACTCCATTTTTCTCCAACCAGTAACCCCTAAAGAAATAAATACCATAATAAAGAGTTTAAAAAATAAAAAAAGCCATGGTCTAGACCAACTACCCCCATTGCTGTTTAGACAGTGTGCCGATGAGCTTACTTTACCACTCTGGGCGCTAGTTAATCAGTCATTCGAAGAGGGAACGTTTCCGGAACTTTTAAAACATGCTCTAATTAAGCCGATTCACAAGAAAAACGATAAAACTGACGTAAGTAACTACCGCCCTATAGCCCTGTTACCTACAGCGTCCAAGATCTTTGAGAAAGCTATGTGTAATCAGATGTATCACTTCTGCGAAAAATATAAAATCTTCAACGATTGCCAAAACGGTTTTAGGAAAAAACGATCCACAACCTTAGCAGTATTTAAATACATCCAAGAGGCTTTAAACATTATTAATAATAAACACTACGCAATAGGCATATTACTGGACATGACCAAGGCTTACGACAAAGTGCAGTTTAAAATATTACTAACTAAATTATATCAAATAGGAATCCGAGGTAAAGCCCATGAATGGCTCGCATCATACCTCAAAAATAGGAAGCAATTTGTAGAGATAGAGTCAATAAACAAAACTAATGAAATACAAACTATAAGATCCGAATGTAGAACCATAAACGCATCAATCCCTCAGGGAAGTGTTATTGGATGTCTTCTGTTCCTCATTTACATTAACGACCTACCCTATACAGTGGAGGGACCGTGCGTTCTGTTTGCTGATGACATCTCGCTACTTGTTCCATGCCCTGACTCTTCTAATCTAAACCAGAATCTAAACTCTATTTTAACAAAAACTGTAAACTGGATGAATAATCATAATTTAGAAGTAAATTTCTCTAAAACAAATTTCCACCCACATCAAAAAACATCTTTGAATATTAACTTCTGCTTTAACGGTACTAAAATAGAAAATGTGGATAACTTCAAATTATTAGGATTAACCTTAGACACAAACATAAACTGGAAGTCCCATATAAAAAACCTAAGAACAAAAATATCCCAATTTGCGTACGCCTTACGAGAGCTAAAAAAAAGTACTGATATCAAAACTGCACTGATCACATACTATGCATATGCCTATTCGTGGTTTAGCTACGGCATTATTCTCTGGGGCAACAGTACAGATGCACCAACGTTATTTACTCTTCAGAAAAAATTGATTAGGATTATAGTTAATATTCAACCAACAGACTCCTGTAAACCGTATTTTAAAAACCTAAAAATGCTAACATTGCCTAGTTTATATATACTAGAAATTTGTAAATTCGTTCGCCAGTATCCAGAATTTTTCAATACAAGAGAAGATAAACAAAAAAGATATAATTTTAGGCACAAAAATAGACTTAATTTACCAAACTCCCGCCTAGCAATGCACTCTCATGGACCATTAGCAATGTCAGTTAAAATATATAACAAACTCCCAAAAAATATAAAAAACGAGACTAATCATTCCAAATTTATTACGAGATTAAAAGAACTGCTGATTAATAAGGCCTTTTACACTATACACGAATATCTAGAGTAAGAAAGTCATACTACAACCAGAATAACACTAAGTTAGGGAAAAATATAATAATAATAAGATAAGATAAGAAGAAAACTAAATAAATTATATAGTAATTATAAGTAACAAATGTGTAATTAATAGGAATAATATATCATATTGAATGCTATAATGTGCAATAATACAATATAATTGAATTACTTATAGACTAGGTTATGGCAAATAGTACAAAATAAATTAAGATATATACAAATAATATAATAAATATACCAAAAATTAAAGGATAATTATATAAAATGCGCACAATATATTATATTAAAACATATTATAATACTATCTATGAAAAGCAAATTCCTCCTCTCTCCTACTTTTGCTGTGCCCGACAGGGTCCATAATGAACTGTTAACTCACTGTACTGACCACCTATGTAACATTATGGTATGCAATAAAGAATTGAATTGAATTGAATAAAAGTGGACAAACCGAAACAAGTATGTAAGGATCGTAGCAAGTGGAAAGAAGTGGTCTCTGCCTACCCCTATAAGAAAGAGGTGTGATTATATGTATGTTTGTCACCCACAAAGTATCTTGTCATTATCATCACCCTGACCCATTTTCAAATATTTAGGGGGAAAAGTTATTTAGCTTTTATTTTTCTCTACTTGTCTACAGCATTTAGGTATTTCTTTCTCATATGATCCTTCACACAAGCCACAAATCATTTTCAACAAAGTATCATGTGTAAATGTACCTATGGAAATAAGATTTCCACTGTATGTAATGTTAGATGAGTGGTTAGGTTATCAACATTCATACCCTTTGTTGATTTTAAATGTGGAGTTCAATTACCTATTGAAATTCTTTAATTCTTTTTAAATATGATGTGTTTGAGATGTCTATACCATGTGCTAGAATTATTTACCTTTAATTAGATAATTAATGTAGGGCATGTAAATAAGGTTAGGTTATCACCGCAAAGAAATCACACAACCATACCACATATTATTATGTTCTTTGCACCATCTAATGGCAATGAAGAACATGATAAATCTTATATTTGGATTTAGGTAATCTTCTACTGTGTGCAAAGCCATATAACTAACATTTTAGATAGTGGTACCATTTTTTGGTTATTATTAAACCCTTCTAGAGCTTGCTTAAACAATAATACTAAGTACATCATTATTTATTTTGGTTTTTAATTATTTCCATTTTGTACATAATAGGTGCATGGTCGATACATAGTAACCTATTATGTACATGTTACAAGAAAACTAACAAAATATTGCTAATTGCTGTATTGCAAAATTCTGTTGTTTATGTGTTTACAATAACAGAAAGTATGTTTGACTTTATTCGTATTCATTACGTCAATTAACTCTAGAAATCATCAAGTACCATAATATTAATTAAGTAATGCACCGCGATAAGAGTCGGGCCGCGCAGCGCGGGCCGATCGATCGATGCATTGCAAACTTGCAACTAAACGCAATCATGAAATGGCAGGTCATCTGTCAATTCTTCCATTACAAATTGACAAATATATCAAAAAATAAACAAGGAATAGGAACAACACCACATGGATATCAACATTCATAATTTAATTCATGTATTTATTACAAAATACGAATGTTTCTAGATACATTGCCTCTCATTTGATATCTATAACAAATAGGCGGGCGGGCACTTCGCTCAAAGTAAAAATAAACCATCAGTATACAGAAGCGAGGGATTATCATCAAATAATGTACTGTACAGAAAAAGATTCGCAATTTAATTCCAATAAACTTTCATATAAAACAATTTCGCTGTAACATCGTATTATCAGAGATATCTCGATTCAAACATACAATAAATCTAAATTCACATTCATTTCATAGAGGGAAGCCATTCCATCTCTAGGCAGAGGGCGCTTCATGATATTTCAGCACTATATCATTCAAATTGCATTGAATATACAAAATAAAACAACAAACATACCGGTAATTTCCCTCTGAAGTTCTTCTTCGGTAATGTCTTCCATTATTTCGGTTTGAACGATTAGTTTTCTTAACAACTGTTGTGAATACAGACAGAGGCCTGCTTGCTTTCGCCACACAATAATATACCTAACGCGCTATGTGCAACACGGCGTCATTGCGAAATTAGCCGAATATCACTTCAGAGCGGTCCGGTCCTCCAATAAAATTGAAGAGGGATATAGTAAACACAGCAATGCCAAAATTTGTCATAAATTATTCACCGAATAATGTACTATACTCGAACAGCATAAGGTTGAAATTTTTCACCACAATGTCTCATCGACTGCATGCTGTTGTCAATAGTGTATTTCAATAAATGCGTTCAGACGATGTTAATTTTTAGTCAAGCATCGATTATTTTGTTTGGTTTATCCTGATGATATTTAAAAATATTTTAACGTAACAGCAACATTCAATACAATACTCTGAAGGCTCTATGATGATATAGTAGCTGAAATAACTTAGAATAAGACCAAACAATTTATTTTAGATTTTGAATCAAAAGCACGTTTCTTGAATGATTCTTAGTAAACGTCAAAAGCACGTGTTGTTATTCTCCAGTGACAGTGACAGTGATTGAGTGATGTCAAAATCCTAACCTAAAAGAAATACACCACCAGGCACAACCGTGAACAGTCCTTGATTTGTATTAAAAACTATTTAGAAAGTTTTATGATATTTGTCTACAAAAAGTTGTAACAATATGGCTAAAGTTAAAAATAAGAGGAATTCGGGCCTCGCCGATAAAGTAAATAATAAGAGGAAAACAGAAATAAATAAAAAGAAGTTAAATCCTTTTGAAGTGCATATCAACAGAGAAAAGATTAAAGTGTTGGGCAAGAAGTCTAAACATGACAGAGGATTACCTGGAGTGTCTCGTGCTAAAGCTGTTCAGAAGGTAATTATTGTATTTTACTGACATAAAGTCATCCTGCATTTACCTGCATGATATGCAATAAATAATAAACATGATGCATTCAAAATGAGATAGGTTTTTCTTATGTAAGGTTTTATATGGCATACTAGCATAAGAGTGTGTACATAAAATAAAAAATTGGTAAACTAAATAATAGCATTTTTAAATTCCATCATAGCTATACAAAACTGTTCAAGTGATTTGCTATGAAACCAATAGGAACTATTATTATAATCTTATATATTTCTGTAGAAAATAAAAAAAATACAAGTATAAATAAATTTACTAAAAATACAAAACTTTTTTATTACAGCGTAAAGAAACCCTTGGTACAGAAATGAAGCTCATGAACAAAACCAACACGTTTATTGACCGTCGTATTGGTGAGAAGAATGCGCAGCTGTCGGCTGAGGACCGCATGGTGGCCAGGTTCGCAGCTGAACGGGTTAAGCAGCACAACAAGAAGGATATCTACAATCTGGCTGATGATGAGGTTTTAACCCATAGGTGATGATTATAATTTTATTATACACCATACAACCATCATTACCCATCAATAAGTTAAAAAAAAAAAAATTGCTAATTGAGTTTTCACATTTAGGTATTAAAGACACTGCCATGATCATTGTCATTTATTCTAACAGTGGCGGTAGTAGATGGCCGTGATATTTTGCTAAGTGGAAAGTAATATCATTTAAAATTGGGTAGGTAAAAGACATTAAAAGTAGGTTTCAGTACAAAAAAGTTGTAAAAATCTATTTTTGTCTGTCATTAGTGAGAGTTAAATTTTAAGTACATAGTTACTTTTTGATGTGAATAATAACACATTATTATGAACATTTTACTTACATACTATAACTTATCATGTTCTTGATATTGATGTGTACTAAGATTTTTAAATATGTTTACAGAGGTCAAACACTTGAGCAGATTGAGAAGTTCGATGACCCCAGGTCTGATGATGAAGAAGATGAGGATGGCAGGAAGTTTGGAGGTCTAGGTGGTAAGTTATAACTTTCTGTAGCACCTGCAGTATTATTATCTAAAGTTAAAAGGTGTAAAACCCTTTAAAAGACCTTTATTAAGTATGTGGTTGTTAAATATAAGGCTATTTTGACAAGTTAACAATATCTTAAGCCACTGATACACGGCCTAAACCAGGTAGAGCTTCTACTATTTTTATAACTGTGAAGCTAACAGTGGCAAAGTCACAGGTCAATGAAATACACTCAATATCTATGTTTTATAAACCAAAAAAATGCCCTACGAAAAAATCTGTTGTCTTTTGCTAAATACAGAATACATAACACTAAGTTGCATATTCGAGTAAATAGATTACACTATCTTAATTTGGTCAATTTAAAAAGTTTTAATTTTTTCTCAGATGACTTCGTGGCAGAAGGCCATTTCGGTGGAGGCATGCTATCCAAAACCGAATCGAAAGACGGCGCGAAATCCCACAAAGATCTCATCGAGCAACTCATTGCTGAGTCAAAGAAGAGAAAAGCAGAGAAACAGAAGGAAAAAGAACAGACTTTGGATCTAACGGAGAAGTTGGACAGTGAATGGAAAGATCTCCAGCCTGTAGTGTTCAAGAAGATGAGAACGGAAGAGAAAGAGTCTGCCATTGAGAAGCTGTTGAGTAAAGCGGAGAAGCAGAGCTTTGATTATGATAAGATGATGAGGGAGTTGCGATTTGAGAAGAGGGGGACGGTAAGTGTTATCCATAACTAGGGTGTAATTTATCTATGATATGTATGTATTTAGAAATATATATTTTTTTTTTTTATAACCTTTTATGTGTCCCACTGCTGGGCAAAGGTCTCCCCCAATTTGCTCCAAGCTGTTCTGTCTGGAGCCATCTCCCACCAACCCGGCAGATAGCGATCGAAATATATAAGTCAATTTATCATCAGATAACCGTGTGTGAGTTGTCTCGGAATATTATTATATTATTATTGCAACTAATCAGAGTAATTTTATATCTATTTAAGAATCTGCAGATGTATGCAGATGTATGTTAACACTGTTTTGTCGTTATAGTTCGAGTGTAACATATGGCTATTCATAAAATTATGTGAGATGGTAATGTTTTAATATTCAACCGCCACCTCTGCAATTCTTATATGGAATTGTTTTGAATTTTATCGTAATGTTAGTTCCATTTTACGCCACGAAAGAGAACCCTCTTTCTGCACGGACTAAATTCAATTCTTAATGTAATTTTGCAGATTGAGAGATAGATTATATCCTACTTTCAGGATAATACGCCTATGTGGCTGATTAAGTTAATATCCATATTATGTAGGTAATTATAAAAATATTATATTTACACATTAAGCTCAATTTAGAAGGTAGTAAAAATCAAGCCACCCTTAGTCATATTTTATTCGTTTAATCAAATTTCAGCCATCAGACGGCCTGAAAAACGATGAAAAGCAAGCCAAAGAGGAGATGGCGCGGCTAGAACAGTTGGAAAAGGAGCGCATGCAGAGGATGATTGGTGAAGAGGTCACGCCGGCGAAACCTAAGCCAGAGGCCAGGAAACATAGGTATGTAATATATTTTCGTTTATTTTAATTCACTTATAATTTTTATGGGTTTTCGGTACTCATTGTTGCGCTAACTATTTCATTTTCTTGATTCTTGAATGTATAGACTATCATTTGGAGACACATAGCATAACATACCATCACGCCTGTATCCCCGAAGGATTAGGCAGAGGTGTACCAATGTACACCCACAGTTCGCCGATATATTTAGTTCCCAAGTAATAAGGGGCGAGCCTGTTACCACCATCCGCTCCGACCTGCTACTGATATTTTCATAGAAAAACCGAATAACACCTTGGTAAACTTGGGAATCAAACCCAAGACCTCTAGCTTATCAGTCGCGTTTCGAACCACTAGGTCAACCAGGCAGACATTAAGCTGCCCTTTTGCCCAGCTGTGGTACAGTTGATTATTTGCTTCGCCTATGCCTATACCCACTGACTAACTGCTCTAAATGCTATTTCAGATCAGCTGAGGACTTGGACGATAACTTTGAGTTGGAAGACGAGCATGATTTCATGTTAGCTTACGACAAGGACGGAAAACCATTGGTGCCTGAAGAAGTGCTGAATGATTATTCTGGTAAGTTGTCTTTTCATTTCAGTATATTGTCGATTATTATTTGCAGATAACTAAAAAAAATCTACAGGCTGTACTTTTAAGTACTAGTCTTCTGCTGAAACAAATAGTTTTTTTTTTCTTAAACACTATAATAGTGTCTAAGAATAGTTTCCTAGACAAGAAAAAAAAACTATTTGTTTTCTTCAAAAGCCTCTATTATTTTATAACTAATCAATTGTTAATAATAACTTACGTTTTAATTTTTAGTGCCTAATGCAAAACCAAAATTCAATGACGGAATATCAGACACATCTGAAGAAGGAGAAGAAGATGATGAAACTGATGATAATGATGATGATAATGACTCCGAAGAAGAATCTGATGATGAAAGCCAAGAACCAACTGAAAAAAGTAAGGCCAAAGATAAAGGCAAAATCAAATTATTTTCTAATAAAGATGATGAATCTTCTGATGAGGAATCAAGTGATGATGAAATTAAAGAAACTAAGAAAAGTCAGGTTAAAAGTAAAGGCAAGATTAAACTTCTTTCAAATAATGATGATGATGACTCTGATGATTCCAGTGACGATGAAGAAAGTGACACTCCAGATGTTAATTCAAAAAGTAAATCCAAAGAAAAGGGTAAACAAAAATTAATATATGATGATTCAGAAAGCGATAACGTAAAAAACAAACCAGAAGTTAAATCTAAACCTGAAATGTCTTTAAATAAAAATAAAGAAGATAATAAAGTAGATAAAACCAAAGTAAAAGAAAAAGTAGTCGAAAAAGTGGAATCAGAAGATGATGATGAAGAAGAAAGTAGTGATGATGATGATGACGATGATGATAATGATAAGAGTGAAATAGATCTAAATGATTTGAGAGATTTGAAGGAGTCGGATGTTGAGAGTGATGAAGAAGTACATTTAGAAAATGATGGGAAACTTGGATCTTTCTTTGATGTTAATGTTGGTGAAGGTGATAAATTGAAGGTATGGTACTTTCCTTTTTATATTTTCAAGTAATTTTTACACATTACACATGGAAGTTTAGGAACTGTCTTGTAGTTTATAGTTTAATTATTTTCTATATGTTTGTAAATGATAATAAGTTGCGTATTTACACCTTATACCTAAAGAAAAAAATATCAATGTGATCAAAAAAGTCCCTTATTTTTCTGCCATACTTTAGGAATTCATATTTCTAAAACATACATGTCTGAAGTAACTTGTTTTTTTTCAGGATCTTTTGACTGGCAAAACCCCAGCGCAGCAATCCAATGCCTTACAAAGTCTAATCAAAAGTTACGATCCAAGTCTGGCCGAAAATAATAAAGACAAGCTTAGCAAACTCTTCGCATACATGCTACAGTATATTAACGATATATTTAGCAATCTAAAAGAAGAGAGTGACGTCATCAAAGCATTCTTAATCTTCGACAGAATAGCCCCACACTTCTATGACCTAGCACAAACCAATAAGGTCTCATCTAAAAAGTTTATAGTAGAATTACTCAAAGAAAAATACGAATTATTTAAAAAGAGGCAAAGGAGGGTCCCGGATATGGATACGTTGATATTCTTTAAATTAATATCGCTTTTGTATCCGACGTCGGATTTCAAGCACCCAGTCACAACACCAGCTTTGATATTTTTAACTGAAATTTTAACTTTCTGTAGGTTTAATGACGCTTATTCTATATCAAGGGGGATATTTGTTACTACACTTATTTTAGAATACACTATTCTATCAAAAAGATTAGTACCACCCGCCATTAATTTCATAAGGGGTATTTTATACCTTTGCGCGAACACAACAGTTTTAAACCCAATACAAGTTGTCCCGCCATTTAGATTACATAAAGACGCAAAGATTTTGAATCTAGAAGAAGACTGTTCCAAAATGTCCGTCGGAAGCAAGATGGCGGCAAAAGATTTGACACTAACAGAATTGAATAACGATTTCAAAATACGTTGTTTGACTTCTTGTATGGGGATTTTGAAAGAGTTTTTTGATTATTTCTGCGATATTGAAGCACAAGTTTATTTATTTGAGCCTCATATTAAGTTAATAAGTAGGATAGATTTAGATTTGTATCCTGTGAAGGTAGTTTGTAGGGTTAATGAGATAGCTAAGTATATGAAGGCATGTTTGGAAGTAAAGACTTTTACGCCTTTGAGTCGAGAGAAGAAAAGGCCGAAAGCTTTAAGGCTTTATGAACCGGATATACAAGAAGTGTATGTATTTTGTATCTACTTTCTGATGTCACACTTAATTTCCTCTTGAAATCTGGCAACATTGCTGTTTTAGAGGGCAACTTTATTAATTTTGCATAAAACATAAACGTCCTTTTTTAAATATTTAAAATCAAGGTATATTTTGACCCAAAACAGATTATATTTTAAAAGCAAATGTTCCAGTTTAGTTTTTCTAAAATTCTGATTCTATCAGAAGTAAGTTTATCCTGACTTTTGTTTGTGTACCTATACCTAAATCTTTCTGGTTTAGAATTATAAATATTAAATGATTATTTATTTCATCAGGTTCACTGGCAGCAAGAGTTCGAAGCTGTCTCGCGAGCAGGCCGAGTCGCAGCGTCTTAAGAGCAAGTACAAGAAGGAGATGAAGGGAGCTCTCAGAGAAGTCAGACGAGACAAGGCCTACATCGCGTCCGTCAAGATCCGCCAGAAGATACACAGGTATGTACTGTCCTTTGGCTAGTAAACTGCTGAGCTGATTTTGATAAGGCACTCTGGAATAAGTAATATTTTTAATTGTTGTGAATGACGCGAGCCATTTCCAACGGTTCTTTTTACGGCTCCAGAATTTTTGATATAAATATCTTAATTTTTTAACCGACTTCTAAAAAAGAAGTAGGTTCTCAATTCCGATGTTTGTATTTTTTTTATAATATTCAGACAAGTGTGATTTAATTCTATTGTGGTTCATTTAAGTTTTATTTCCCGACACTCAAAATTTTATTTCAATGTCTAAAATTCATATAAATATCAGAAAGCAATTTGAGACATATAGTTCAAAGTAACAAGAATTAATGTTATATTTTTATTAATTTTCAGTGATAACGTAAGAAAAGAGAAGGTGAAACAGATTTACAAAGACGCTTCAATACAGCAAGGAGAATTAAACAAAATGAAGCGAATGAAATGAGTTAGGTGTTGTCCATAGCAATTGTAAGAAAACATTGAGAAATAAAATGTGTTAAAACATTGCATTTTTGTTTTTATTGAGTCTTTATTGTATTAGTGCAGAATAATCGTCAGTAATTCGTCGTAAAAATCCGTTTTCCGAAATTTAAAAAATGGAATTCCGAAAGCTGATTATTATCGATTTATCAGTTATTCAAAGATTGATATATCATTCTTTACATAACTAAATATAATCTACAAAATAATAAATGCCAATGATTTCTGAATTACAAAAAGGTCTCTCCTTGGGAATTATTTGGGATGCCATAACTGAATAAGATTGATCTAATACACAATATCGATCGATCTCACAGTTGTCTTATCGATGTATAAAAAGTACTCAGTAGTTCTCACACTGAAAAAGTGAAAAATCTCGAGATGCATTGGTGTTGCAAATGGTACTAGAAAAATACATACATACACATAATCACGCCTCTCTCCCTTGTAGGGGTAGGCAGAGACCACTTCTTTCCACTTGCTACGATCCTTACACACTTGTTTCGCTTTGTCCACTTTCATTATTCCCTGCATACATGCTGTTCGGTTTATGGTATGCTCTTGATGTGGCCTTTTCTCATTTACACTCACCTTATACACTTTTTCGTCAATCGTTCTTTTATTCATTCTCTCGACATAGCCAAACCATCTCAGCATACCATTCTTTATTTTCGTCTCGACATCCATCTGACACACTTCATCCACCTTACCATCCATTCCTCCTCTTGCATTCAACGCAGCGAGGCGGCTCTCCGTGGCCCACTTTTCGCTCCCGCGAGGAACGAGACGTGATGGGTGGCGAACCACATCGCCGCCATTTTAGATAGTTAAATTATTTTTGTAATTATCCGTTGCGTTCCTGCGGGATAAGGATTTGGGAAAGGATATGTTGGAAAGGATAACAAGGTAGGACGGGTTATAGGATGCTACCTAGAAAAATAGCCTAGATTTAATAAATATTTATAGAAAGGACTAAATATTTTTAATTGCCTCATTAAAAATTAAGGTTCCTGATAATTTGAACAATAACTGATAAGGTAGATGTAGGTATATAACATAATAAAATAAACTTTTAAAGCTGTGTCACTTAGTGGTTCTTAAACTTAGTGAACACATTTAATAATAATATCATAGCTCATGGTTTGAGGTATAGCTTTTGTAAAAAAAAATATTATACCTACCCACTTTTACTGTAAAACTTTATTTTGTGGCAACACGCTCACCTGGCGTCAATGCACTTAAAACGTCACGAACGTCACTCAATATAGTAATCCTACCAAATTGAGAATCCTCTAAACACAATTGTATTGCTTATCTTATATGTATTCTGTATTTAGCAGCATAATATTTGTTCCGGGAAGTTGATTTTACTTGGGAAAATATCTTTTTATTATTATTATTGCGTGATCTACGAGTTGTGAAGCTAGGACTAGCTAGTTGAAGATTCCGGTCGTCAAAACATAAATGTAAGTAACCTTAAGCTTAACTATCTAATGCAAATTACAATGGTAAACCTACCGGCTCAGAATTGATTAAGTAAATATTAAAGTAGGCACCTACATTGCGTAAGCGGCGTATAAATTAACTGTTTACACAATATCGGCTTAATCATCGTCGTTAATAGAGTGCGTTACGTCAACGTATAAATAATTATTTCTACTGGTAAGTTTTTTTGGCATATGTATCTAATCTAATCGTTTTTATAAATACACGTCCAATAGCCAAATAATCGGTATCTGGGAACCGGTTCATTATTATCACTAATTTTATTTGTCCGTAAGACGCGTGCTGTCGACTAAAATGGATATTTCAAGGTACTGTTTAGGAAATAGGGATATTTTTCAGTGTAGTGAATTGTCCATTTAGTAATTATTTCAATTACTAGCCTAAAACTATGAAGGAATCCATACTTTCTGTGATTTTTTAACCTTTGCACTGAGTTATTCTAGAAGGTGTTAAGTAAACAAATCAAGAAAAGTTAAAGTTTTCCCGAGTCTTTACTAGTAATCTTCTATTAATTAAGACACTACAGTGTTAATCTTTTATTTATTTGTAAATACATAACACAGGTACATGTACATTACTATGTTATAGAGTGTCAGCCTATATTGTTCTCCGATAGAATTTTAATTGAAAAGTACAAGGTTCAACTTAGGCCATTAAGATACCAATTGGTATTTTTAATGTCATGTATGTTGTTTTATAGTTAAGTTATCACTAACTAATAAATTATAACCTGAGTATTATGTCTGATAAAATAGAGAATGTAACATTGTAATAAATAGTCTGGCCATACAAGCAAGGCATTGTTTAAGTTCCGTTTGGTTTAGATATTAAATTTTCATAAATTGTGTTTCAATCTTTCAAGGATGACTTGAATAATACATTCCAAATAACACTTACATAAGATAAATTATTGTTCTAGAGTTGAGTTTTTATGATTATCTTATAAAGAATAATGTAGGTATAACAAAACCTTCAAAAGTACTGTATACATTGAAGATAATCCCATGTGTATATAAAACAATTGTATAATGATAATTTTAATTGTTTTACCCCTATATTGCTATTGCCATTAAACAATAAAAGTAAATCTTATCAATAACAGTTACAGTACACACATTTAACTATTTGATTTAGTTGTTGTGTACACCTTAAATTTGGTGAATTTTCCATGATTCATATTTTTTTCCTGATATTTTTAGTCATTGATTATTATTATCTATTTAACCTAAATTTAAAGGAAACAAGCATTAGTGTTGATTATTTCGTTTGAAATGTACGCCCTGTTACTAATGTGGGTTTCATTAATATAAAAATGTTTAATAACCTTTTAAAAATAAATGACATGGTTTGATTTTCGTGTACTTAGTAGTAATTTATAACTAAGTAACCTATTTTTTTTGTTAAATTCTTTTGTTAATATTTAATAAATGTTTTTATTACAGCATAAAAGATATCGCCATGCTCCACTGGCCCGCACTTGGATCTATCATCCTGCCCAACACAGGAGGCTGGGCTAGCGGCTTCTACTTTGCCAAGAAGATCCGCGTCGAAGGCCAGAAGTCCTGGTATGATGACCTGAAGAAGCCATCCTGGAACCCCCCTAAATGGGTGTTTGGCCCAGCCTGGACCATCCTGTACAGCGGTATGGGGTATGCCTCATACCTTGTGTACCAAGACTGCGGTGGATTCACAGGTAAAACTTTAATTCTAGTGGTAGCATTCTTAAGTTTTACTTTCAATTATAATAGACTGATAAAATTACCAGTGTTTGAAACATGGGTCAAGCCCAGTGTTAATGCACTAATCTGGGAAAAATAAACCATTTTTTTTATTTATACTTGCATGTACAATTGTGGTACATAAGGCGGACTTAATGCAGCAAGGCATTATCTACCAGTCAACCTTTGGGTCAAATGGAGAAGCAGCTGCACAGTACCAACAGCTACTAATATCACATATTAATAGCTGTTGGTACTGTAAAAGTTTACAGCAATTTAATTCTTCAGTTCTTAAACTTAAGTGTTTTTTGCTTCTATTCACAACTAAAGCAGACATAATTAGTAATACTTTCTCATTCTTGGTCATATTCAAGTTTTTTACCGATATCTAACATACCTATGAAGCAATTTAAACTTACTCATGTATGTCAGTGTATTATTACAAGTGTCTGTACTTATTCTAGAAAATCCCCACGTTGATTATGTAAAGACGTTACATATTTGGATCATAGTTATCTGATAAGATATGAGTATATCGTAAGACTTGTTTTGAGTGGTTTGTTGATAGGTAAATGATGTATTAGCTTGTTACTGACCCATTGCAAGGCTGGAAGAAATTTTGCATTAAGTTTTAATTCGTCCGCTGAGAGAATGCGGCTTTAACACATTCAGTTGATGTCGATTTGTATGGGAAATAAAAAACTGTTACATTATTCATTGTAACACTGTTTGACCAGAAAGTCGCCACTTGAATGGCTTTGTCGTTGGCTTCCATTAAGTCCTGGAGGGTGCCGGTGGTGGTGCAGGACGGGCACTGTTACCTCTGACAATAACTAATGTAATAGTTTTGGATGAATATTCGTTTATATGACAAATAAGTGTTAGTAATTTATGTTTTGTAAATTCTTCCCCATATTAAAGTTATATCTTCCCGTTGACAACGACCTGTCAGGAAAGCATTCCCTCAGTGGCCAGACTATAGTTATGATGATGATTTTAAATTCACACTTGTATCATAAGACCACTTGTTATGATTGAGTGCTTGATAGATAGGTAAATGATATTATTATATTAGATTGTTACTGACCCAATGCAAGGATGGATACCTGCAAGTTTGCTTCTAGTTATAATGATGATTTAATGTCCACTTTTATTGTAAGACCACTTGTTATGAGTGGTGTCCTTAGCTTGTTACTTACCAACTGTAAGCGGCTTAGAAAATTTGTATCAATATTCAATACCAAGTTAGTTTTAATGGTACATATTTATAGTACTATATACTATTATAATTCACGGGAATAAGCGCGTACATGCATAAATACCTTTTTTGGGCTTGTTGTTTCGACCGGGTTCCATCGGCCGTGGTCGTAAACATGCATCACGATAGTTTAAAAGATATCAGTACTATACTCTTACATTATTTTAACCAATACTTCTTACGCCATTATCTTTCTTAATCTGACGTTTTTTACCTTGAACTGTAATCTTAAACAAATGTAGATAAAATACAGGTAATTTTCTGACTCAAAATACAAACATAATAACAACCTTGACATACCATCACTATGATCGTATGTTGCTTATGCTGTGTTTAACTTAACTTCCAAAATGTCTTAGCTGGTAAATAAATCAAGATTACCCGGAGATCATTTTACACCTGTTACACCACAAAATACATTATGTATTTAAAAAAAAAATACATAATGTATTTTTTTTAAATCTAGGTTGTCAAATGTGTATGGCATTCAAGTCATAATTCTATCTCTATTAAAACCTAAAAATAAATTATTTTTATTTTTATCTGTTTAAGATGTGATTAATAGCTGAAAGCACTAATTAAGTGTAACAACATAAAAAATAAAAGTCATCGAGACCAGCCGTTATGCTGTATATTATCCATAGATATATTTCTCTATTCAAGATGACAGTTTGAACTAAATTGTTGGCCTCTTAAGTCAAAACATATGTTTATATTGGTCGTTGTGACCGCGTGTTCAAGGCTAAGTTTGGTTTGCGAGTCATAAACGAGCACATGATCGAAACCAAGCTGCCAGTATTTGCCAGGGTGTCGCCGTCGACGAAAACGTCTAGGAGGACATCATCATCATCATATTGGTCGTTAGATAACTATTTACCTACTGAGTTATGCTTATAATCATGTTAATGTCTTTTCAGATGAGGCCGTCCTCCCCCTGTCTCTCTACGGAGGCCAGTTGCTCCTCAACTGGGCGTGGACCCCCATCTTTTTCGGCATGCAAGACTTGAAGCTGGTATGTACTGTTCTTAGAACCATATTAATATAACCAAGAATAGTTATTTGCAAGCTACAGGTATGGGTGAGGTATAGTGGTCCTAAGGCACCCCGCTGGTGCAAGGTGCCCCAACAAGTTTTCTCCAAGCCGGTCCCGCGCGATTCTTCGAGCGTCTTCCCATTTCATTTCTTCGTTCCTGAGCTCCATGTTCACCAAGGATGAGGTGAGGTATAGGGAAAGATAAATCATGTAAGGAGAAAATTCGCACACAGGGGTAGTAATAGAACAAGTTGTGCTCGCGGTTTCATTGTTGCAGAAAGACAAAAAAAAAAAATTATTTATTGCCGGGGTTTTTTTTTTTAGTTATTCTGCTATTCAGAGTGGAAATGAATCAATGATCATGAAAATCCATCCACCTGACAGCATCAAATTATAAAGTGGCGCTCCGAAGTCCAAGGTCAAAGGTTATTTACAAACCACCCAGTCGTCATAACACCCTAATTGATAACAAATTCTGCATATTCATGGTCTATCTTCAAGTTAGTTACCGATATCTAACCGCGACGACTATAATCAAGTTAAGTCCAAGGTTTAAAATAATGTAGATATCGAAATTTTCTATTCATTTAATGAATGTACAGTACAGAAAAATAGTAAAGTAGGTGTCACATATGATAACAATTTTACATAGGTAGTGGTTATAATATACATACTTATTATATTTTTTAATACTAGTATAAAACATATTAATACGTCAATAACTAACCTAGGATAAGAAAATAGTTACTAGCTTGATAGCTATTATCAGATTACGAATAATTTATAATTTGTGTATAGTGCCAACTTATTTACTTTTACAAGGGCGTTATCTTTTTATGGAACAATGTAACTATGATAAATAGTGATAAAGTTACAAAAATACTATATAGTGAAGAAGCGTAAAACAAAATACGTACCTAGTTATAATTATTTTCTTAAAAATAAATAAAAATACCGACTCATTGTAACTGGCAATTTAAAAATGTTTACATTAAAATGAGTGTGATTATAAAAGTAATAGTAATTATTACTATCCAATATTTTTGCGATTCAAGATGACTGGTAAAAGATCTTTGAACTTTCTAGTTTTGATTTTAACCTCCAGCGCTAAAGCGACAAGGCCTTATAAATAAAACGCGTCTGACTGTGTGTGTGTTTGTCTGTAGCATCGTATCACCAAAATGAATGGACTGAATTTAATGCGCGTTTTTTGTTTAACCGAGATGGTTCTTAGCTATTTATGAAAAACTGTTTAGTATTTTTAAAGACTACAATAAAAAAATGTCCTGGATTTCTTAAACTTTTTTTATTTATTAATTTATTTAACAATTAACATTTGAAATTATAAGATACATCATTCGGACACACACTTTCATTGCTACTTTTTTCCACTAAGCTATATCTCATCCCATTGCTGGGCAAAAGCCTTTTCTTTCGTCCTCCTATCCTTTCCGCGATATCTGGAACAATCCTTCTTACTTGTAACAACAACTTACCAATCCCCAGGCCTTCATCGAGATCTGCGTGCTCTCCGGCGCCGCAGTAGCCACCACCATCTCCTTCGCGGGTGTCAACAAGACAGCCGGCGCGCTGCTGCTGCCGTACCTGGCGTGGCTCGGGTTCGCCAGCGCTCTCAACTACAACATCTGGAGGAACAACCCCAAGGGACCCCAGCTCAGGGAGATTAAGGATGACAAGGCCGAGTGAAGGTAAAACACTATTAATTTATGATAAAAAAACTGTATAATTAGTCTACAAAATAGTAATTATCGAAAATTATAAAATTGATGGAAGGTTAATTAGGAATAATTTGTAAGAAAAACAAGAGTACATCACATCATTTCAACATCACGTTATAGGTCGCGTCACGTAAAAAGAACGCTAGCTGTCAAGATGCGCAGAACGCTATCTATCGGTCTGTTTGGTGGTATGAAGTGCGGGGGGGGCACGAGCCGCATGTTTGCCGGTGCGCTATTGGTTCGTAGGACGACCTTCGCCTGCCGAATTGTATACTCATGCGCAAACGTACCCCCCCCCCCACCTTCCGCCAGCGTTCTTTTTACCTGACGCGACATATACTTCCCTTTAAAAAAAACTAAAGCTGCAATGTAATACTTTTGTTGTATGGAGGTACAACAATCATATTTTTGATATAGGCTACAAAGTAGAAGTTTTCGAGCAATACATTATAAAATGGACAGCTGCAACATTCCCCTTTAGAGTAAATATAAATATTAAAAAGTTAAAATAGTTTGGTGATTATTTCAATTCCTAACTATTTTTTATTGTAAGTATGAAACTGACATTAATAAATTCCAATCCGAACCATTAATCTACATACAATTGTTAGTACACTTTCCAAGATATGGTAAAACCAAAAACATACGTATCCATAATTATTTTCCCACCCACCAAATTATTTGTAACTCATTCTGCGAAGAATTTTCATTTAATTAACATGTTCTTTTTGTTTCAGATAATCAACAAAAACGCTTAAAATAATCTATTTACTTAAGTTTATGAACAAGCAATGTGTTCTTAGTATTAGACGCATACTTCACGCATAAGTGCAATTTCTATGTACACTAAGAATAACTAAAGGAATATTCTTCCTGCTATCGGTAGGGTCTTATTTAAGGTAATAAGATAGTAAATTGTTTAAAATCTGCAGTAATAACGGCCCGACTGACTATTATATACGACCTGTTTGAGTTATATACGGCCTGTTTGAGCTATACGACCTGTTTGAGTTATACATATACGGCCTGTTTGAGTTTAATTCGATCTGTTTGAGTTACAGACGGGTTGTTGGAGTTATATACGACCCGTTTGAGTTATAAACAGCCTGTTTAAATATATGCGGCCTAGTTGACTTTTAAACATTTTACTATCTTATATAACTGAGCTGTTGTTTAATGTCTATAAGTATCATCGACTTATTTAATGTTATTAAAGCATAATTATATCTAAGCACTGGCCGTATTCGTGCTTCAGTGTGACGTCATCGCGCAATATTTTCGCACGAATGTATCTGACAAATAATATATTTTCTTTATAGAAACGCGTCTCCAAATAAATTAAATAATCAGTATTTGTGACGTTATTTCTAGTATTTATTTATACGGCATTCGACTTAATCTCGTTTTGTTGTCTGGTTGTAAATAAGCATTTATTGACTTTATAAATTTGCCTTTATCACAGTTTTTTTTTACTTGTATAGTCGAACCCACGTTTTTGGTAACACCAACCAAAGTTATGCCTAGACTGTCCATACTACGACACTTATGTCTAAATAATGTCTATGTCTTGCGATAAGGGTCAGACACTCATAGATACATACAATTAAGTGTGGTATACCGAGTGTATGTTTTTTATGGTGTCTAAAACATCATAACAATAATCAACCTTAACGTTATTCAAATAAAGGTGATTTTACTGTTTTACCATTGATGTGCGTTCGACTATACTATAGACTTAAGGAAAAGTGTCCTTCAGAGCATAATATATATATAAGCATTCCCTACATTGCATTTAATGCGTTTACTGAATAAATGGGATGACTTGAAGAGTTTATTTTTTGGTGTAATTTATTGTTTTTTTTCGAATATTTCTTGTTTGGAGTTGTTTAATGTGAAAACTTTCAATAAATAAATGAAATATAATGTTTTTCTATATTTATTTCGCTTCCCGCAATTTCATCCCTATTTTTGGTTGGATTAGTTTCAAAGGACCATTAAATTGCATGTTTTATCTGACTGGCGTTTCGACTAATAAGTATATAGTATATATAATATATATAAGGGTCCAAACAATCAAAGCCCTATCAAAAATAATTAATCATGTTTTTTATGATTGAGGCCAGAAAATACATAGCTATAATATGGATGATGTAGCTTATGTTCATTATAGCTACATGCAAATTTCTGTGGTGTTTTCGATATTCAATTATAGAATATCGAAATAACCACAGACATCTC
The DNA here is from genome assembly GCA_905146925.1 of Autographa gamma. NCBI lineage: Eukaryota > Metazoa > Arthropoda > Insecta > Lepidoptera > Noctuidae > Autographa > Autographa gamma. The sequence continues at coordinate 804,381 of LR989871.1, forward strand.
GTCAATAAACCTTTTGACGATTAGAGATTATCAGAGTATTAAGACTAATGGTAAAATAAATACTGCACTATTTATTTAAATCTATTTCTTAGTGCATTGAGATAGGGTAGGTTTTTGTAACACAAGCTGTCAGAGGAGATTAGTCAGTAAGATCCGTTGTCAGTGGATGGTAGATTCGTTACTTTGATTTATTTGGTCCCTTACTACTTGTGAAAAACACAATCAGGTTTGTCATATTAAAGGAAAGGGATGCCCTTGAGGATAAAAATGGCTGAAAATAAATAAATATACCAAACATAACTATCGACCTTCAGCTTTTTTGGGTTTTCATGGGAAAACAGTAATTTTAACAATTTCTGCTACTATCTGCTAATATAGGTTTATCTTTTGTTGTGGAACATAAAAGCGGAAGTATCATAATTATGTAAAAGGTTTTGCACCTTCTTAATGGTTAATCCATTTGCTATTAATTTGTCTTTGAAATTTAAAGTCAGTGGTTAGAAGTGAGTTTCAATCGAGTTGCTATAGTAACTAAATAGTTGGGGTTAAGATAAGAGCAATGACTGGTTTCGCGATGGATTATAGCCATTTCTCCGTTTGACAGACCAAGTTTTTAGTAATCGCTGTTCGCTATTAGTATTCACATTCTCATTTTAGGTATATAGGTAAATAGGTCTATTTACCTATATACCTAAAATGAGTTTACACAAACAAAGAAAAACAAAGTTACCTCTATCTGGTCAGATAGAGGTAACTTTGTAGGTAAAATATTTACAGGTAGGTATTGGTAGGTATCTATCACCGCCAATGCGTGTAGGATAGTTGTGAAGGGAAGTAGTTTTAGCGGATTTGTCATCGATAGCCTGTAGCGAAGACTTCAGAGGTGGTCCCACATATATTTCACTGAAATCTTTTTTACATATGACTATGTATGTTATCCTATCCATTTATTGGTGACTTATCAAACCTAAAAAAAAACTACTGCCAATTTTCGTTCATGATAAAAACAATTCGCGCTCAAATATAAAGAAAATAATATATCCGATTTAACAACCCCCTCCTTTTTGAAGTCGGTTGTAAACAGCAAAATACCTTCAACATGTAACTTACACTTGTAACTTGTAACGCACATTGCTAACCAAACACCTGAAGAATCTTCACCAGGCTCCTAGGAACTCGCTACACTAACAATGCTATACTATACTATACAGTAGAGATGTATGGATATGAATTCTCGGATACGGATTGGATACGGTTATAGAAATGATTAGTATACCGGATACGGATACGGATGTATGAAATTATTTCGGATTATCCGTTTCGGATATAAGATTGTTAAGGAAGAAGAAAATTTCAGAAGTTAAATTTAAATAGCCAATGCAATGGTTTTATTTGGTAAGAACAAAAATTAGTCAGATGAATGTTCAGTGTTCACCCCTATCCAATTTTATCCGAAACTTTTATTTCGGATCCGATTATGATTATGGATATTATTTTATATCGGATATCCGATAGTTTCGGTTTCGGTTACGGAGTTCCCTAACATCCCTGCTCTACAGCACAGTGGCATGTAAGGTGTGTGCACAGCGCATGCGTTACATTCGCGTAGCTGTCACGGCGCGCTCCGAGACATAGTTCAGGTGAGCTGGCTGTGTTGTGAAAGATGTGCTATGCTGTACTATGTAACGAAGTGCGATGGGTATTGGTTTATAAAAGGTTATTAAGCAATGTCTGTTATAATATGTATTTTTTTTATTTTTAACGACACCTGCACCATGGCTTTTAATCCTTTTTTTTCGGATTTTTACAAACTTTTAAATTATTATAAAAAGTTCTTAAAATTAAATGATTATGTGGTGGTTGGATGTTTAGGAAGTAGGGGCGGACCTATCCTACTAAAAACTTTCTCACTATAGTTGCTACTATAATTATCCTCGCTTCAGCATATCTTGCAGTACCCCCAAGTCTAACATCAGTGGCTGTATGCGCGGCGCCGAAGCACGCGACGTCATCGGATACTGCCTCTGAGCTCTGCTCACATACTTGCCGTGCTCGAAACTTACACTATAGGTACGCATACCTATTGAACCGCTGAATCGATTTTGATGAAACTTGTTACGGGTAAGATTCCATTCCATGTCTTAAGAAGGAACTTAAACTACCTTCTTTTTGCAGAGATAAGCAAATCCGATGTGGGCGAAGCTGGTGGTAACAGCTAGTGTAGGTACTTACTTATTAGCAGGTACATATTTATGATGTCTCCTATCCGAAGTAGGGATTTGTCATAGTTTTATGGCGGAATTCTATGACTATTATGTAACGTGGATGCCATACAGGTTTTGGGCTGAACAAATCGTTTGCGCATATGTTCAAATTTGATCGTGCATGAGCCTAAGCGGACCAAAAGGTTGAAATATATCACATTGTAAGCTAAAACGCGCAAAATAATCTAACGCTAAACGTCATAATGATCTCTAATTTGCAAATATATCACAATCAGCGGTTTGTCAAATCAAAATGTTAATGACGTATCATTGCAACGTTCCAGTTTGGCTAATTACCATAAGAGTAATTAGTTTGTAGTTAACTATTGATCTCTGCTTTGATCTAAGCCGATGAACTTTGTAATGAAGTTAGTAAACAAAGTACCTTGGTATATTGGAACCATAATTCATGTTACACTAATTTGATAATTATTAGTTTATGTATTAGTCAAACTGGTGATATCTTTGATGTTAGGTATCTGCCTGCTTTGAATAATTTTCATCATTCAGCCAATCATAGTGCACTGCTGGACATAAGCCTTTCCCAATTTGCGCCACAACACCCGGTCCTCCGCCTCCGCATCCAGTCCCCTCCAGCGACCTTTCTCAGGTCAGTCCACCTGGCGGGCGGGCGTCCTACCTTACGGTTGCCGAGCCGTGGTCTCCATTCTAGGACTCGTCTGCTCCAACGGCTATCGGTCCTTCGACAGACATGGCCAGCCCATTGCCACTTCAGCAAGCAAATTTTGCGAGCTATGTCGGTTACCTTGGTTCTTTGTCGGATGACGTCATAACGAATTTTATCCTTCAAAGAATAATTTTATTGAAGAGAAAATAAGCGAGAAAGGCCACAAGAAAAAAGCCATCAAAAACTAATTGCCTGAACATAATTAATAAGTCGGATTCATAATTTGTACGGCATAAAGACGACCATGTAAATCCTACCAAAGTCTCATTAGAATTTGACCAATAGTTTGGGTAAACATACAGGACAAACATACCAACATTCAGTTTTTTATATATGGATAGATAATTAGGTATAGGTGAAAATAAAAATAAGCAACACTTAATTTAAGTAGCTACCTACTTATTTTGGTACCTAGCAATGCTGGTTTACCTACTTACTTCACGATTGCTATGTGGCATAGTTAGTGATGTAGAGGTTTTAATCTCTGCTTTTTTATCTTAAATATATTAATCTGGATAGATTTTCCGACACATTTTATATAAATCCCCCATCATTTCCTTCCTTATTACAATGTAAAAAAGATGACACGGTTCGCTAATAAGCGAGTCTAAAACGTGAACATTACAAAGCTTGGCAAAATTCCAGGAAAACTAGGATGAACAATACTTAATCTTCATTTTGTATTTAAACAAAGTTTTAAAGAAGTTTTTTGTGACACAATTCCAGTAAGTTATTCTAAAACATCATGTAACAGCGATCAGTGGCAGCCATCTTGGTTTCTATGTAGAACAAAATGGCGGAACGTGTTTTAGATAACGTTTAGTTTACAACTGTTTAACGGCGCTGTTAAAAATGAGACAAACTCACATTGTTACAAAGTGTATACTGAGTAGGTTTTAGTTAAAATTTGAGGATATATGGGTTAGAATTAAAATGTTCTAATCTGCACTGATTATTCCTTGGTCAAGCAGCGAGCTGAAAACAGAAATATCTGGAATGGAAATTAAAATTACTTCTCGCTTAGTTATATAAAGCACGCTCCTAGCTAATACATAGTTTCCGACATAAAGGTATACTATGCATAATGCTTATTTTTTTAACTATACGTACCTACTAACCCTCTAACATAGTATTTTTCTAAAGTCTCATGAAACACGTACCACAAATTCTTTAATCCTTTATTATTCTTTCAAAAGCCATTATCAACCCACACAACTCTTCAACAATCTTAGAGATTTCCTCAGTTTCTTAAGGAGAAATGACCCTCAAAATTCCAGTGGGTCTGTAACCACGGATTACGATACCCAGCCATCGGGCACTGCATGAATTCATTGGTTCCTGCCCATTACCCATGTTAATTTGCTCCGTCGCCGAGAAAAGTTACTTGAGACGAGTTTTAAGTCAATTACGCAACACTTCAGCTTGTTTAGGACGTAACGCGTTGCGGTTTGGAGAAGTGGAAGGATTGTGTTTTGGAAATATTTTGGGGATTAGCAGCAAAGTAAATTTTAAAATGAGTCTATTTATACAAATAAATTAGATATCGTTTGCAGTGAATTTAAAATAAATACATTAGTAGTAAAGAGTTAGTTTTAAATAAAAAAATAAGTCTGTACTGCCAAAAATGCTTCTATGTATAATTTTTCAGTGTATTACATATTTCTATCACTGAAATAAATTATAAATTATTTATGATACAAACGGAATTTTGGAGACCAGTAAATAACTATGTTATTTGCTTTTAAGTTTTAACCCGTTAGTAACTAACTGAAATTACTAACGGATATATTAAATTTACTGTAAAATTACACGAGACAAGAGAGAGAAATTCAAAAATACCTTTTTTTTCAACTATCTCGTAGCATCGTAGCATCGTAGCCGCGTAGCTTAACCGTAGCAGTTACGCGCTACGTCGGTGACGTTAATAGAGTCTAACGGATCACCGAAGCGGTGGATTATTTAAATGAGAGCCACCCCACATTTCTAGTTAAAAAGTTTGCCTAACAACACCATTGTTTGGCCCTTGTGTACTGATTCACTCTATAGACATTCAAATCGAGTACTGTGATTATTTGCGTGTGTTCTAAGACTTGCCTTTGTACAAAATTATAATTTAAAGATTTTTTCTTTTTCAAATTGTAGCTCCACAATTCTTTTATTCCCCTATTAAAAATTAGGTAACACTATTATTTATTATATTTTTATTTTTTTGATAATGTTCTCCACATTTAAAATTAATGTTATTTTTTGTATCTTCCTATAGATTTAACCTTTTTTGATCTCATAGTTTTATCTTTAGTTTAAGATTAAAATACCTATTATAATTTAGACTATAATTCTCTCTCCATTAATACTTTTATGTCTCTTCGGAGGGTAGCCTGGTGATCTGTAACTCAGGTTTTACCTATCACAGACACCAGTCTCTATTTAAAAACATATTTACTAACTGTGTAATATTATGTGATGATGAGAAAATAAACATTTTTATTATTTATTATTATTTACTATTTTTCCTTGGACATATAGATCGAATTGACATAAGAACGGAATTCAGATCATGCGAAAGCGAATGAAACTACTTAAAACATTCTAGAATATTTTCACAACATTTATACAGGGTGTGTTAAAACCACTTGACCAAAAGTGGTCAAACGAAAGCTTAAAATTACTGCCCCTATCTTTTAAAGAGCAGTATAGCAGTAGTACAAGCATTTTACATTTAAGAGATTTCCAATAATTCACAAATGTAAAAAAATCATCCGACTTCAATAAAATTTACCACCTCTGGACCATTTACTCCTAGGGATCACCTCTGAGTTACACCTTAACAACCTTACCAATAATAGTTTACTAATCGACTTCCAAACCCGACGGTAATATAGCGTAGAATAACATACACAAAATTTATAAAACACATAGTCGAGTTGAGGACTCCTTTTTTTGTAGGACATTATTAATTATCATCAATCTTTATCAGTTTCCTGGACATAATCAGTTTCTCCAAGAAATATCTATTTTTATGTCTCATATTAATCTAATAACTGGCATTTTCTTGGCAAGGGAACCAATTACCGTAGTTTGTGAACAGGAAGCGATGCCACATAACAGCTGATGTTATTTCGTCGTTTGTTGAATACAACCTCCTTACTCACTCAACTGTGTTATCAACTATTATTAATGTATAGATATTTGTCTGAATACAAACTTTAATGTTTAGGAATTGAATCAACAAATGTTATTTAAAACTTCATATTCCATTTAAAATTTTAGATATTTTGATAATTAAATATCATGTTTCATGTACCTACTGGAGGCTACGTAATAAATAAATTAGTTGTTTACCTTTGATAGTAAAATATTCAGTAAGCTACTGATTTTTATAGTCGTTACTGGAATATTTTATATTGACCCTAAATGAAGCAATAAGAAAGAAGATATAAGCAATTGGCATATTAAAATCAGTTTGGCAATATTATTTAACGTAACTGAAAATAATCAATTATTTACTACCAACTTTTACATCACCGAGTTGACAAATTCTATTTACCCGCACTTGTCTTTCTCCAAAATTTTGTAGAAAGTAAAAACACGTTCCTCCGTAATGTTCCTAAGTGCCTAACTTCAGGTCTCCAAAACAAAAGAATTTTCATTACCCTTAACGAGAGAAAAGTTTTTTAATCGTAAACATTTGAACGACAAAGGCAATTAAAGCGATACTTGGATGCTTGAATTTGAAACTTGAACTCGAAATATCTGGGCTTCCTTCAGTTTAAGGCAGTTTAAGGCTGTTGAAGTTAAGAAACTTTCAGTCGCTGAATGAAATTGTCATTAAAAATACTTAATTGCCCTTTTACCTGCAGCATGATAAGGACGCAGCTATTACTTGAATATGTTTTTGCAAATTAAGCGTGAAATCTTCTTCTTGAAATAGGTCTAAAATTTTTGGGTTTTATGTATTCACGTCAAAAATATCTAACAGTGACACATTTGTAAAGCAACAAAATATCCTTAACTTTTTAAAAGAAAGAGAGTAAGCGTGGTGATCAATGCTCATGCCTTCTCTATATGGGAAGAGGCCTGTGCCCAGCAGTGGGACGTTTATAGGCTGGATTATTTATTACATTATTATTATTTTACCAAAAACGTATCGGTCACTTAGGAACAAGGTTGACATGAAGGTTTTGCTTATGTGATGTCATTACTCATGTCGTGTTAACTTAGGTACATATCATGGATGGTGATGGTACTATCGGGATCAACAATAACAATAGTAGCTATTTCATCACCATCACAATCCACAGCCGTTGTCCTCCCACTGCTGGGCATACGTCTCTTCTTTTGGTGCTAATTACTCAATAAAAAGTTATCAGTCTCCTCAAGCTCACATAATACAAAATTTCAACGCATAAGCCCAAAATTTGCTCTAAAGCTTTAACGAACAAAATGAGGAGGATAAAATACATTTTCAATCATCATCAAATCCCCATAATGTCTAACATTCAATTAAGGACGCCATTCAAAGGTTATACCCACCATGCTTTGAAACAAAGATTACCGATGGTGAGGAAAATCAATAGGCTTTCACTTGGTTTCATTCTCTTTTGGTGTGGTGAAAAATGGGGAAATAATATAACTTTAGCTATGTATTAATTGGTTGCATGAATCTGCTTTGATGGGGTGGTAAATATCTAGCAAGAAAGTATAGTCGTTAGCAGTTAATTAAAGGAATAAAAAAATTGTAGGTATGTTGATAATGCGAAAAAAAAATCTTTACTTTCTACATATGAAAGGACTGGAGTATTTATTATAGTTTGGGAGAATAAGATAGGTACTTAATTTCGGATGTAAGATTATAATAATATAATATTTCGGGACATCTCACACACGGTTGTCTGATCCCAAGCTAAGCAGAGCTTGTGTTATGGTAACCAGGCAACTGACAAACATACTTAGCTATATATTTCTAAATACATACATATTTTAGATAAATTATACCCATACAGAATAAATTATCGTGCTCATCCCACAAACATTTGTCCTGGGTGGGAATCGAACCCAGGACAGATATATATATAATTGTGTTTTTGAGCTCGGTACTTACGTATAGAAAATCAAAGATTTTTTTATTTAAAAAAACAAGGCAAATTTCCTGTAATAATACAATATTAACCATCCACATAAGGTGACAATTAGCATCCCATTTGTAATCTAACATAACGTTATGTTGATGTATTAATTATAAGGTTTACATATAACTAGGCACAATATAATTGTATATAATTATTTCTGATTGAAGCTCCATCTGAGTAACAAATTGTAACATAGAATACATTAAATTAATCCGATGAAATGATCCGCAATTAACGAAAGTCCACAAAGTAACATTATTATTGGAAATGTAAACTTTGAAGATATTAATTACTCAAATATACATTTTCTGAAAGCTTCGTCCTTTTAAGTAAATAGATTTAGGTTTATTTCATTAAATGTAGATTTATATTATCATTTATCAATTTGGTCTGTTAAAGGTCAGTATTATTAGGTAATATGAATTAATTAGTCTTTTTGAGACGAGGCTCCGCTCACATGGACTGGTTCGAGTGGTCGACAAAATAAGTCTTTTCATTTCTTAGCGATCCTGTTTTCAAAATTGTACCAAAATAGGACCACACCCACAGGACCAACCGCACCACACTGGAAGCACCAGCTTTCAAATAAAAAAGTATCATCCAAATCGGTACACCCAGTCGAAAGTTCCGTTGTGACAAATATAAAAAACAGTCGAATTTAGACCCTCCTCTTTTTTTTGAAATTGGTTAAAAAATGGCAAAGTGCGCTCGACAGTTCGCGCAGTCCGAGTTCGGTTTAAGATCCTTGGACGTCATAGAAATTCGTGGCGCATAATAAATGGTAACATAATTGAATCTTCTTCATTCCTTCTTTCCGAAGCTAGACTCTGCTATGCTAAACTCTGTTGCCGTCGTCTTTAATAAATCTTAAATTAATTCATCTGACGATTTTTGTAAATAAACTTTTGTATTTCAAAGCTGTCTGGTTAATTCTGTGTGTTCATTACTAAATCCGGAAGAATGAAAAAGTTTCGGAACATTCAAATTCAAACAATTACGAATTAGCAAGCGGCTACAAATTCTTAGCACAAACTTGCGCCGTTTAACTATATTTGTACTCAAATCAAAGCAAATAACATCAAAAACAGAATTGCCAAAGTTATGGAATAATTTAACAAACCGACTCAAGACGGGTACATATTTTAAAATGGTTAACGTTTCGGGAACAGAAATTGTAACCGTCTTATAATTTACACAATTTAAAATTTAAAGTTGGAGATTTCACTAAAGTAATTAGGGGATAACAATGCAGTTTTGTCTTTGCTTTTTGAGGCGAATATTGTATTTTATTACATAATAATGTTAGTGAGGCCAAGATTGTTTTATGTGGGATTACTTTAAGTACTTTCTCTGTGGAAAAAAAAACATCACAACTTGGAGTTGTGATGTTTTTTTTCCGTCTTATAACCTAACAAAAAATATCTAATAGAGCAATCATAACTACTATGTACTTTTTTCTCAATGACTTCAATCTCCATTTATCAAACTACTTTTGCACTCCATATGCTACAAATTAAATCACAAAGGTCACTAAATGAATGTTCTGTTATTTCTTGCTTTTCCATATTAAATTATTATTTTTCATTTCTTTGGATAAATCATAATTTATATTTCCAGGAGATAAGACATCTTTTACTACAAATAAAACAAATAGAAAACACGAAGCAATAAATAAGGACATAAGCGGAAACTTAAAGTTAACCTCTCTAAAACGTCTTCAATAACGTCAAGACACTACGTCCTTCCCGTAATGCAGTTACTAACGTCTTAAGGTCAAATGGTTAGCCTTACGAAGTGCAGTATATTGGGTTAGTTATTTATTACTTGACTACCTTAGTTCAGGGTTAAGGGCACGACAGGACGTGATCGGTGACGCTTCTTATTAGTTCCGAGGTAGAATGGCCTTGGTTTAAGACGATTTTGCTTTTTAAAGATTACGTTGAAGGTCTTTTACAAGGGCTAGGGATAAACAGGGTGGTGAGAAAACCCGGTTACAATCGCATATCCAAATAAAATATTAAAATTGGAATATTCATGATAGTATCAATAATAATGAACTTTGAAATAACGACTTTTTGCGACATAATTCCCTACATTTGAGATTAAAACAACAATTACAACACTATTTTCGTCGATATTATTGGTGGCCTTTTGTTTGATCATTTGGCGGTGCCTGTGACTCTCTCTCTCGCAATATAAGAAAAAAATATATTAGTTTAAACTTCTTTTTTACAATTTTTTTACACTTCTGTCAGTTATCGATACAAAACAAGACCTTATTGGATCGGACAGGGTTTTCTTAACACCCTGTAGGTATATACCTACCCCCCTTTGTTCTGTATGTGTTTACTTTTGTTTATCTGTTGTGTGTACATTATTAATTTATAAATAAGTAAAAAGTATTTAATGCACTTGTGTATGTTTTAATATATGAGTAAAAAATGCTTTGGGGACTGATTAAGATGCTAATCCTTCCGAAACTTTGGTTTCAATTGCTAAATAAGCAAAAAATAACTAAAAATATGTCAGGCTTTTACATCAACGTACTGCTATCGGCCTCGAAAACTATAATTTGTACAATATTTCTAATCGAAAATAAGTATGATATGATATAAGATTTTTGAAACAGAAAATGTCATTACCATCTGCAGTTTGCAAATATCCTGAAGCGAGTAGGTGAAGATAAAAAATATTTGCTCACACCGGAAGTACCGCCATAGTTCCGGCTGAACCGGAAGTGAGGTCAGCACTCGCTGTGCCCGTCTTATGCCAAGATTTGTATTTAAAAATTGTTATCCTTATCCCAGCTTTGGATTAAAGGATATTGTACTTAGGAATGATTTTGGTAAAACGTTTAGATTTCTTGTTTAGGAGCTGATAGATTTTTATTTGCATAATAAAATGGTAATTTGGTGATTCCGGTCCATTAAAATGATTTCTGAGACAAGTGCGAAAAAATCATCTGAATCTTGACTCTTCAATTAATACAATGCTAATGCAATATTTACATTCGATCAGAGGACGCGTGATGTTTTTGATAAAAAAAAAACAGTCTCCGGAAGTCGGAATGACTTACTTGTAGAATAGAATAGAAAGTAATATTTTAATTGTCCACCATACTGGTATCTAAATGTCAACAATTTTTTTTTCCACTTACATGTATTATTTGCGTGCCTGCTTCATTTACAACAATTCAACGGTGGCATTGTTTTGGAATTAAAGTTAATTTAGTTTTTAATTAATTAAGTCCCCTCAGACATAAAAAAAAAACACATAAAACAGTGATAAATGCTTTATTCAGACCAGCCTTAATGGTTGAGGTATCGTCTAGCGAGAATAGCTCTGCTCCTCGGGACCCTGCACTCCGTGATGGTGTGGACCCTATCGCTCCTGACGTACGCGGGGTCTGACGACAGCTCCGTGAGCGCTGATAGCGCCATCTGCACGTCGAACGGGGGCTCCGGCCCGTCGGTAATGCGGGCCATCCAGCGAGTTTCAACGCAACTGAAATAAGGGATAAATCAAAAATCTAAATATTTTAATTTCAAGTAGGCCTTATAAAGCTCTTTTAAGTGACTCTAGTTGCAGGTTTCAAAATGTCATTCCAATGGAGACATTTTGGAATGTCATGGACATTTGTTAATGAAAATACGTCGTAATGTTTTTTACTATTTATAAAGCGTCTCGACGCCTATTACAAACGAGGCCTCTTATCATATATGGAAGATCTCATATACGTGGAAGATGTCAATCTCACATATGTCCCCCCAGTCAATTTTTTCATATGTGGAAGATGTCAATCTCACATGTGGGGGGAAGATGTCAATCTCACATATGTGGAAGACGTCAATCTTACACATGGGGAGGGGGATGTCAATCTCACATGTGTGGGGGGGTGTCAATCTTACATGTGTGGAAGATGTCAATCTCACATGGGGGGGGGGAGGTAACTTTTTTCGTATGTGGAAGATGTCAACCTCACATATGGGATGTCAATCTCACATGTGTGGAAGATGTCAACGTCACATATGTGGAAGATGCCAATCTCACATATGGGTTGTCAATCCCACATAAGGTCGCAGCACACATATCAACTCGGAAAGGGATCGTAACCGTATCAACTCGAGCCGTTCAGTATCATTTGTATGAAACTCCATACTGCAACGCACACTAATGGGAATCGTAACGCCTCGGGACAAGGACGCGGACGCCTCGTTGACGAATAGTCGTAGAATAGCTGACAAACATTCGTCGAATAGTTGACGAACATTCGTCGAATAGTTGACGAATAGTCGTCGCCTCGATCACGTCATTCCGTATCGTAGCAACGTAGGGTGAGACCCATTGTTATTGGATTCAACAATATTTTAGATTATTTTGTTAACGTATTGGATAAAACATATGTCTCTTCGTAATCATACTCGTATCATCATAATTCAGACTGCTTTAAGTTTTTTATATTTAAACTTTAAAATAATACCTAAATAGAAATTCGTTATTGTTATATCGTTGTTTTATTCTTAGCACTAGGTTATCCAAGTGCTAACCTAATCATACCTACATGATGGCGAGGTGAAAGGCGATACGGTTCCGATCCGTTTACGTCACGTTTATGTGTGCTGCGACCTATATAGGGGGAAGTCACTTTTTTCATATATGGAAGATGTCAATTTCACATGTGGGGGGGGGGGAGTCAATGTCACAAGGGGGGGGGGGGGCGTCAATCTCACATATGAGGAAGAAGTCAATCTCACATATGTGGAAGATGTCAACCTCACATCTGGGAGGGGGGGATGTCCATCTCACATGGGGGGGAGATGTCCATCTCACATGGAGGGGGGGATGTCCATCTCACATGGGGGGGGGGGGATGTCCATCTCACATGGAGGGGGGGATGTCCATCTCACATGGGGGGGAGATGTCCATCTCACATGGAGGGGGAAATGTCCATCTCACATGGGGGGGGGTGTCAATCTCACATGTGGGGGGGGGGGGATGTCAATCTCTCATATGTGGAAGATGTCAATCTCACATGTGTGGGGGGGTGTCAATCTTACATGTGTGGAAGATGTCAATCTCACATGGGGGGGGGAGGTAACTTTTTTCGTATGTGGAAGATGTCAACCTCACATATGGGATGTCAATCTCACATGTGGGGGGGGGCGTCAATCTCCAATATGAGGAAGATGTCAACCTCACTTGTGTGGAAGATGTCCATCTCATATGGGGGGGGAATGTCAATCTCACATGTGGGGGGAGGACGTCAATCTCACATATGAGGCAGATGTCAATCTCACATATGTGGAAGATGTCAACCTCACATATGGGATGTCAATCTCACATGTGGGGGGGGGGGACGTCAATCTCACATATGAGGAAGATGTCAACCTCACTTGTGTGGAAGATGTCAACCTTACATGGGGGGGGGGATGTCACTTTTTTCGTATGTGGTAGATGTCACATGTGTGTGGAAAGGGGGGGGTCAATGACACATATGGGGGGGACGACGTCAATCTCACATATGTGGAAGATGACTAAATCTGAACTCTGCGAAATAGTGCAATCAATGGGGAAAACAATCAGCGTAGACATCAATACCTCGGACATCAAGAACATTTATAGAATTTCCGCTAAAGATTCCTCACATCCAATAATTACCGAATTTACTTCTGTAATTATGAAGGAGAAGGTATTATCAGCCGTAAAAAAATTTAATGGTGATAAGCAGAAGGGCGATAAATTGAACACTGGCCATCTGAAAATGTCCTGTCCAGTGAAACCGGTTTTTGTTGCTGAAACTTTGTCAACAAAGTCTCAAAAAACATTTTACTCAGCACGGACTTTCGCCAAGGACTATGGGTACACCTTTTGTTGGACGTCAAGAGGAATAGTCTATTTACGTAAAGATGTAAACATGCCCCAAATTAAAATCGAAAGTACTGCAGACCTAGATAAACTGAAGGCTAATAAGAGTACGTGACTAATTTTAATAACCTTTTCTCACTTTATTTATTTTTGTATAAATCCTTATAGTTTATCATTAGCTTCAAGCGGGCATGTTTGTCGTGCATTGTATTTACTAACTATGCTTTATATTGTTTGTATTAAGCTTAAGTTTAAATTCTTTTCAACACTATTTTGTTATACACAATCACTATTTAACTCTAACTATTATGGTACAACAACGTATGAATACAAAAACTATGTTAGCTTCTCACAAAGATGTAATGACTTTCACAATCATTTGAGATTGATTAATATATTGATTAGTTACCAATGCCCTAAACATTTGTCTGATATACTTAAACTACATCTATTTTCGATAACGTAAACAATTTAATGGTCGATCTGGATTCACTTTGTAACGCTATAAAAATTGAGTGCAGCGTAGAAGACTGTCGGTGTTATATACCTGCCACCTCAAACTCTCTTACAATTGTGACCCAAAACATACGTAGTATCAATATGAATTTTCTGGGAATTGATCTGCTACTCAAAATGTTACAACGTAATGTCGACATAATAGTATTAACGGAATGTTGGCTCTCACATGTATCAGCTATACCCTCACTAAATGGATATCAGTCCTTTTCAACAACTAAAAACATATTACAGAATGATGGTGTTGTTATATATATAAAAGATGAGTTGACTGTCACTGTTGGGGAACCACCATTTATGGATGCCAATTGTCTGTTACTTAAAATGATGGACTTGGCCATATTAGGCATATATCGCTCTCCGTCACACAGTAACTTGGATCAATTCCTTAATTCGTTAGACAATAACTTGCAAAAACTTACACAGTACCAAAATTTAGCAGTAATAGGAGATATAAATATTGCAATTAACCCAGAAAAAGCTCATAGAAACTCGGATCAGTATCTAAATCTTGCAGCATATCATGCTCTTCTGCCATGCTATGATTTTGTAACGAGAGATGCAAGCGGGACTTGCATTGATCATGTATTATTGAGAACCCGACTTACGGCAACCACAATCGTTATTCAGGCTAGTATTACAGATCACAAACCTGTTTTACTATGTTTACATAAAAAGCAGAACCGTAATTATGCTACGATAACCCTGAGAAAACTAAACTACGACCAAATTGAAAAGGATTTTGTGCACATTGATTTTGCTCCCATTTATCAATCCCTTGATCCAAATTATTCGATGCACTTCTTTATACAAGCTGTGACCACGTTGATTAATAATAACACTGAAATTATAGTTCTAGCATCTCGTAAAAAAATGATTAAACCATGGATGACGCCAGGTCTCCTACGTTGCATCCGAAATAGAGACAAATTACACAACAAAGTGAGGGAATCTCCGAATAACGAAATACTTAAACTGACGTATGCGCGATATAGAAATTTTTGTAACTCGCTCATAAAAAAAGTAAAACGGACTTATGACGCAGAGCAATTAAAGCAAGCAGGTAGTAACTCAAAAAAGGTATGGCAGGCCATCAAAGATATTACAAACACTTCTAACACGAAACAACCGTCGAGAGAGTTGTTGAAGATAGCTGTAACTCCAGAATTATCGGTAAAAGAAGTTAATAAATACTTCATAAATATCGGCAAAAACTTAGCTGAAAGCTTAACAGACGACAGAACTTTTAGTAATGATAACTTCGACTGCGCATATCAAACTAATTCTTTTGCACTAACCGAAACAGATGTCAATGAAGTTAATAATATTATTAATGGCCTCAAGACTGAATGTGCTGTTGGATGGGACAAAATTTCAAACAATTTTTTGAAGAAATATAAAAAATTCCTAGTTTCACCACTAACATTCATCTTTAATCTTTGTTTCCGTTTCGGGGTCTTTCCGGATCATTTAAAGAAGTCCATTGTAATCCCTATTCATAAAGGTGGCGATAGAGACCGTATTACTAACTATAGGCCTATTTCATTGCTGCCTTCAGTCTCCAAAATTTTAGAAAAAATTATTAATGGTAGGTTAACTAAATATTTAGAACAATATAATATTATATCTGGAAATCAATATGGTTTTCGATGCGCTAGATCTACCTCAGATGCGGTTCATGTTGTAACAAATTATATTGTCACTAAGCTGGATGAAAGGCGTAAATGCTTGGCTATTTTCTTGGATCTAACGAAGGCTTTTGATACGGTCTCTATCCTCATATTGCTGGAGAAGCTAGAGCGGGCTGGCATAAGGGGCACACAATTAAAATTGTTTGAGAGCTATCTCACTGGTAGATATCAGGCCACGGAACTTGAAGGACACTTGAGTGACGACTTACAGGTGATATGTGGCGTGCCTCAGGGTAGCGTCCTTGGACCAACTTTATTTAACATCTATATAAATGATCTGTGTTCTATGAAGCTACAAAATGGTAAGCTGATTTCCTACGCCGATGATACGGTCATTTTAGTTTCGGCGAATACCTGGAATGAAGTTTTTGCTGAGGCCCAGATGACGTTAAATAGTGTCTCTATTTGGTTACAGAAGAATTTGCTAACACTGAATTCAGAAAAGACCAAGTACATAACCTTCTGTATCAAAAACAATTGCGAGTTCCAGGATAATTTCTATTTGACAGCACATCAATGCAGCTTTGTGAGCAATCAATGCTCTTGTGTAAAATTAGAGCGCACCGATCATATTAAGTATTTAGGTGTAATATTAGATGCGAACTTAAACTTTAAAAAGCACTTTGAGGTGTTGACTGGAAGAATCCGCAAACTCATCACAATATTTAAAACTCTGAGACATGTAGCTCCTTCCGATCTAGTAAAGCAAGTCTATTACGCACTGTGTCAGTCTCTAATAACATATTGCATCACTTCTTGGGGGGGAGCCCCAGCCACTACAATTAAATGTATTGAAGTTGCACAACGTGCTATTCTAAAAGTAAGTACATTTCGACCATTTCGATATCCAACAAAAATTCTTTATGAAAAATGCAAAGTGTTAACAGTCAGGCAACTTGTTTTGCTAGCCATAATTTTAAAACAGCACCATGAACTTCCTTATGATTCTGGCAAAGATATAAACCGTCGAAGAGGTCGAGTCTGCGACACCATAAAGTTCAAGTTCAACACCTCATTCGCACATAGGTTCTATTGTTTCCTGGGACCCTTCATTTATAACAGAGTTAACAAAGTTATCCCTATTTATTCTTTAAATAAAGTTAACTGTAAAAACAAATTGACGTCAAAATCAAAATCAAAATCAAAATGTTTTTATTTCTTATAAACCAAAAAAAAAGGCGCTCAAGAAACGTTACGTTAACTCTACTGATTCTAGTTGCTCGGTTCCAAAGTGTCATTCCTATGAAGAAGAGCCGGCAAGAAACTCCATAGGTTACTCTTTTAAAAATAAACTTATTACAATTATTTTACATTATTGGTTAAATATATGCGTCAACACCGAGGTAAAACTACGTTAATAAAATAACGAAAAAAATAAATTAAAATAATAATAATTTATGGCAATCAAACCGTTATAATGAATAATAAAAACCGCGTTGTTGACGCATTCACAACAAAAAAGTACCAAAATTTAAAAATGAAATTGTTTATAAAATAAAATAAAAAGAAAACAGTTTTACATACAATACATATGTAGTCACAGAAAAAAAAAAACGAAATACCCTAACAGGAATGTCAAGGCATGTCAAGTGCCTTCAGGAAATACAGGCGGCTTATGAACTCCTTTAAAGTAAACAAGCAAATCTTAAGGACCGCCAGGGAGGCCACATGTGCAGATATTAAACACTCCACGCCCTTTTGTCTTCCACGTAGTCTTTAACTTTATAATACGCTTTCTTTAAGAGAATAGATTTGACACAAGATTTGAATTTCTTACCGGGCAGGTTGGTAATGACCTCTGGTAGTTTATTATAAAAACGTATTGAATTCCCTAGAAATGATTTTGAATTGGTTTTAGTAAGCCGAAATTTAGGAACTACTAATTTATTTTTATTTCTGGTATTAATGTCGTGATAATCACTTTTAACTCTAAAATCGTCATGGTTGCAAACTTTGGGGTATAGTGAAACTGAGAAGCTCCTAACTGTATCACGTTAATAATAAGTTGAGTATCTATATGTTTTGTATCCTTGCACACATCCTCTCACACACATACACGTACATTCTTCATAAAACACAAAGAGAGGCTCACTTATACACCTTATATTTAAGTTTTTGTAAATTAATTTGAAACTATCCTTTTTTCCATAAGTGTGATGGTCTAGCATTTAGGCTGGTATAGTGTCATACACTAAGGGGAGTGGCACCAGATGCCGACACACAGGCTTTCAGCCTAGTTCGGCAGTGGATGCTGTTCAAATTTATTTAATCTAAAATGATCTAGCCCTAGAGTATTGTATATGAACCACTTGTGAATATTTTATTGGAAATAAACATTTTATTTATTTATTTATTTATTTTTATGTCAATCTCACATAAGTGGAAGATGTCAAACACACATGTGGGGGGGGGGGAGGGACGTCAATCTCACATGTGGGGGGGAGGACGTCAATCTTACATGTGTGGAAGATGTCAAACTCACATGGGGGGGGGGGGATGTAACTTTTTTCGTATGTGGAAGATGTCAACCTCACATATGGGATGTCAATCTCACATGTGGGGGGGGGACGTCAATCTCATATATGAGGAAGATGTCAACCTCACTTGTGTGGAAGATGTCCATCTCATATGGGGGTGGGATGTCAATTTCACATGTGGGGGGGGGGGGATGTAACTTTTATCGTATGTGGAAGATGTCAACCTCACATATGGGATGTCAATCTCACATGTGGGGGGGGATATCAATCTCACATGTGAGGGGGGATGTCAATCTCTCATATGTGGAAGATGTCACTCTCACATGTGTGGGGGGGTGTCAATCTTAAATGTGTGGAAGATGTCAATCACACATGTGGGGGGGGAGGACGTCAATCTCACATATGAGGAAGATGTCAATCTCACATATGTGGAAGATGTCAACCTCACATGTGTGGAAGATGTCCATCTCACATGGGGGAGATGTCCATCTCACATGGGGGGGGTGTCAATCTCACATGTGGGGGAGACGACGTCAATCTCACATATGTGGAAGATGTCAACCTCACATATGGGATGTCAATCTCACATGTGGGGGGGGGACGTCAATCTCATATATGAGGAAGATGTCAACCTCACTTGTGTGGAAGATGTCCATCTCATATGGGGGTGGGATGTCAATTTCACATGTGGGGGGGGGGGGATGTAACTTTTATCGTATGTGGAAGATGTCAACCTCACATATGGGATGTCAATCTCACATGTGGGGGGGGATATCAATCTCACATGTGAGGGGGGATGTCAATCTCTCATATGTGGAAGATGTCACTCTCACATGTGTGGGGGGGTGTCAATCTTAAATGTGTGGAAGATGTCAATCACACATGTGGGGGGGGAGGACGTCAATCTCACATATGAGGAAGATGTCAATCTCACATATGTGGAAGATGTCAACCTCACATGTGTGGAAGATGTCCATCTCACATGGGGGAGATGTCCATCTCACATGGGGGGGGTGTCAATCTCACATGTGGGGGAGACGACGTCAATCTCACATATGAGGAAGATGTCAATCTCACTTGTGTGGAAGATGTCAATCTCACTTGTGTGGAAGATGTCAACCTTACATGGGGGGGGGATGTCACTTTTTTCGTATGAGGTAGATGTCACATGTGTGTGGAAGGGGGGACGTCAATCTCACATGTGGGTGGGAGGACGTCAATCTTACATGTGTGGAAGATGTCAAACTCACATGGGGGGGGGGATGTAACTTTTTTCGTATGTGGAAGATGTCAACCTCACTTGTGTGGAAGATGTCAACCTTACATGGGGGGGGATGTCACTTTTTTCGTATGTGGTAGATGTCACATGTGTGTGGAAGGGGGGGGGTCAATGTCTCATATGGGGACGACGACGTCAATCTCACATATGTGGAAGATGTCAATCTCACATATGTGGAAGATGTCAAACACACATGTGGGGGGGGGGGACGTCAATCTTACATGTGTGGAAGATGTCAAACTCACATGGGGGGGGGGTGTTACTTTTTTCGTATGTGGAAGATGTCAACCTCACATATGGGATGTCAATCTCACATGTGGGGGGGGGATGTCACTTTTTTCGTATGTGGTAGATGTGACATCTCACATATGGGTTGTCAATCTCACATATGGGGGGAAGTCAATTTTTACATATGTGGTAGATGTCAATCTCACATGTGTGGTAGATGTCCATCTCACATGTGGGGGGGTGGACGTCAATTTCACATATGTGGAAGATGTCAATCCCACATATGTGGAAGATGTCAATCTCATATGTGGGGGGGGATGTCAATCTCTCATATGTGGAAGATGTCACTCTCACATGTGGGGGGGGGGACGTCAATCTCACATATGAGGAAGATGTCAATCTCACATATGTGGAAGATGTCAACCTCACATGTGTGGAAGATGTCCATCTCACTTGTGTGGAAGATGTCAAACTTACATGGGGGGGGGGATGTCACTTTTTCCGTATGTGGTAGATGTCACATGTGTGTGGAAGGGGGGGGTCAATGTCACATATGGGGGGGACGACGTCAATCTCACATATGAGGCAGATGTCAATCTCACATATGTGAAAGATGTCAACCTCACATGGGGGGGGATGTCAATCTCACATGTGGGGGGGGGGGGACGTCAATCTCACATATGTGGAAGATGTCAACCTCACATATGTGGAAGATGTCAACCTCACTTGTGTGGAAGATGTCAACCTTACATGGGGAGGGGGATGTCACTTTTTTCGTATGTGGTAGATGTCACATGTGTGTGGAAGGGGGGGTCAATGTCACATATGGGGGGGACGACGTCAATCTCACATATGAGGCAGATGTCAATCTCACATGTGTGGAAGATGTCCATGTCACATGTGTGGAAGACGTTAATTTTACGCATGGGGGGCGGATGTCACTTTTTTCATATGTGGAAGATGTCAATCTCACATATGTGGAAGATGTCAACCTTACATGGGGGGGGATGTCACTTTTTTCGTATGTGGAAGATGTCAATCTCACATGTGTGTGGGGGGTGGTCAATGTCACATATGGGGGGGGACGTCAATCTCACATATGTGGAAGATGTCAATCACACATGTGCGGGGGTAGTGTCACTTTCTTCATATGTGGAAGATGTCAACCTCACATGTGCGGGGGTAGTGTCACTTTTTTCATATGTGGAAGATGTCAACCTCACATATGGGATGTCAATCTCACATGTGTGGAAGATGTCAACCTCACTTGTGTGGAAGATGTCAACCTTACATGGGGGGGGGATGTCACTTTTTTCGTATGTGGTAGATGTCACATGTGTGTGGAAGGGGGGGGTCAATGTCACATATGGGGGGGACGACGTCAATCTCACATATGAGGCAGATGTCAATCTCACATATGTGAAAGATGTCAACCTCACATGGGGGGGGGATGTCAATCTCACATGTGGGGGGGGGGACGTCAATCTCACATATGAGGAAGATGTCAATCTCACTTGTGTGGAAGATGTCAACCTTACATGGGGGGGGATGTCACTTTTTTCGTATGTGGAAGATGTCAATCTCACATGTGTGTGGGGGGGGTCAATGTCACATATGGGGGGGGGGACGTCAATCTCACATATGTGGAAGATGTCAATCTCACTTGTGTGAAAGATGTCAACCTCACTTGTGTGGAAGATGTCAACCTTACATGGGGGGGGGGATGTCACTTTTTTCGTATGTGGTAGATGTCACATGTGTGTGGAAGGGGGGGGTCAATGTCACATATGGGGGGGGGGACGTCAATCTCACATATGAGGCAGATGTCAATCTCACATATGTGAAAGATGTCAACCTCACATGGGGGGGGGGGGGGTATGTCCATCTCACATGGGGGAGATGTCCATCTCACATGGGGGAGGGTGTCAATCTCACATGTGGGGGAGACGACGTCAATCTCACATATGAGGAAGATGTCAATCTCACTTGTGTGGAAGATGTCAACCTCACTTGTGTGGAAGATGTCAACCTTACATGGGGGGGGGGATGTCACTTTTTTCGTATGTGGTAGATGTCACATGTGTGTGGAAGGGGGGGGTCAATGTCACATATGGGGGGGACGACGTCAATCTCACATATGAGGCAGATGTCAATCTCACATATGTGAAAGATGTCAACCTCACATGGGGGGGGGATGTCAATCTCACATGTGGGGGGGGGGACGTCAATCTCATATATGAGGAAGATGTCAATGTCAAATATGTGGAAGATGTCAACCTCACATGTGTGGAAGATGTCCATCTCACATGGGGGGATGTCCATCTCACATGGGGGAGATGTCCATCTCACATGTGTGGGGAGGTGTCAATCTCACATGTGGGGGGTGGACGTCAATTTCACATATGTGGAAGATGTCAATCTCACATGTGGGGGGGGAGTTTATGTCACATGTGGGGGGGGACGTCAATCTCACATATGTGGAAGATGTCAATCTCACATATGTGGAAGACGTAAATTTTACACATGGGGGCGGATGTCACTTTTTTCATATGTGGAAGATGTCCATCTCACATATGGGTTGTCAATCTCACATATGGGGGGAAGTCAATTTTTACATATGTGGTAGATGTCAAATATGTCAATCTCACATGCGTGGAAGATGTCCATCTCACATGTGGGGGGGTGGACGTCAATTTCACATATGTGGAAGATTTCAATCTCACATATGTGGAAGATGTCAATCTCACATGTGTGGAAGATGTCAATCTCATATGGGGGGGGGGGGACGTCAATCTCACATATGAGGAAGATTTCAATCTCACATATGTGGAAGATGTCAATCTCACATGTGTGGAAGATGTCAATCTCACATGTGTGGCTCACATGTGGGGGGGGGTCGTCTATGTCACATGTGGGGGGGGATGTCAATCTCACATATGTGGAAGATGTCAACCTTACATGGGGGGGGGTGTCACTTTTTTCGTATGTGGAAGATGTCAATCTCACATGTGTGTGGGGGGTGTCAATGTCACATATGGGGGGGGGCGTCAATCTCACATATGTGGAAGATGTCAATCTCACATGTGCGGGGGTAGTGTCACTTTTTTCATATGTGGAAGATGTCAACCTCACATATGGGATGTCAATCTCACATGTGTGGAAGATGTCAATCTCACATGTGTGGAAGATGTCAATCTCATATGGGGGGGGGGGACGTCAAACTCACATATGAGGAAGATTTCAATCTCACATATGTGGAAGATGTCAATCTCACATGTGTGGAAGATGTCAATCTCACATGTGTGGCTCACATGTGGGGGGGGGTCGTCTATGTCACATGTGGGGGGGGGGGTCACTTTTTTCATATGTGGAAGATGTCAACCTCACATATGGGATGTCAATCTCACATGTGGGGGGGGATGTCAATCTCACATGTGGGAGGGCGGACGACAATCTCACATGAGGAAGATGTCAATCTCACATATGTGGAAGATGTCAATCTCACATGTGCGGGGGTAGTGTCACTTTTTTTGATATGTGGAAGATGTCATATTTACACATGGAGGAGGATGCCACTTTTTTCATATGTGGAAGATGTCCATCTCACATATGGGTTGTCAATCTCACATATGGGGGGAAGTCAATTTTTACATATGTGGAAGATGTCAATCTCACCTGTGTGGAAGATGTCCATCTCACATGTGGGGGGGTGGACGTCAATTTCACATATGCGGAAGATGACAACGTCAATTTTACACATGGGGGGGGATGTCACTTTTTTCATATGTGGAAGATGTCCATCTCACATATGGGTTGTCAATCTCACATATGGGGGGAAGTCAATTTTTACATATGTGGTAGATGTCAAATATGTCAATCTCACATGCGTGGAAGATGTCCATCTCACATGTGGGGGGGTGGACGTCAATTTCACATATGTGGAAGATTTCAATCTCACATATGTGGAAGATGTCAATCTCACATGTGTGGAAGATGTCAATCTCACATGTGTGGCTCACATGTGGGGGGGGGGTCGTCTATGTCACATGTGGGGGGGGATGTCAATCTCACATATGTGGAAGATGTCAACCTTACATGGGGGGGGGTGTCACTTTTTTCGTATGTGGAAGATGTCAATCTCACATGTGTGTGGGGGGTGTCAATGTCACATATGGGGGGGGGGCGTCAATCTCACATATGTGGAAGATGTCAATCTCACATGTGGGGGGGACGACGTCGATCTCACATATGAGGAAGATGTCAATCTCACATATGTGGAAGACGTCAATTTTACACATGGGGGGGGATGTCACTTTTTTCATATGTGGAAGATGTCCATCTCACATATGGGTTGTCAATCTCCCATATAGGGGAAAGTCGATTTTTACATATGTGGTAGATGTCAATCTCACATGTGTGGAAGATGTCTATCTCACATGTGGGTGGGTGGACGTCAATTTCACATATGTGGAAGATGTCAATCTCACATGTGGGGGGGGAGTTTATGTCACATGTGGGGGGGGGACATTAATCTCACATATGTGGAAGATGTAAACCTCACAGATGTGGAAGATGTCAATCCCACATATGTGGAAGACGTCAATCTTACACATGGGGGGGGGGACGTCACTTTTTTCATATGTGGAAGATGTCAATCTCACATATGTGGAAGATGTCAACCTCACATATGGGTTGTCTATCTCACATATGGGGGGACGTCACTTTTTTCATATGTGGAAGATGTCAATATCACATGTGTGGAAGATGTCCATCTCATATGTGGGGGGAAGATGTCAATCTCACATATGTTGAAGATGTCCATCTCACATATGCGGAAAATGTCAAATAACGACTCCAATCGTTAACGACGCCTCTTATTACTGACATCAATCGTAACCGACGTCAATCGTAACCGACGCCAATCGTTACCGATGTCAATCGTTACTTTCGCCTATCGTAACCGACGCCTCTTATAACAGACGCCAATCGTAAACGACGCCTCTTTTTACCGACGTTAATCGTAACCGACGCCAATCGAAACTGACGCCAATCATTACTTCGCCTATCGTAACCAACGGCTCTTATTACGGACGTCAATCGTAACCAACGCCAATCGGAACCGACGCCTCGTACAACATACGACAATCGTTAACGACGCCTTCAATTACGGACGTCAATCGTAACCAACGCCAATCGGAACCGACGCCAATCTTAACGTAACCGACGCCAATCGTAACTGACGCCAATCTTAACGTAATCGACGCCAATCGTAACCAACAAGAATCGTAGCTGTCGCTTATTGTAACCGGCGCCTCTTACAATGTCTGTATCGTTAACGACGCCTCTTATTACCGACGTCAATCGTAACCGACGCCAATCGAAACCGACGCCAATCGAAACCGACGCCAATCGAAACCGACGCCAATCGAAACCGACGCCAATCGAAACCGACGCCAATCGTAACCGACGCTATTCGTTACTTTCGCCTATCGTTACCGACGCCTCTTATAATTTACACCATTGTTGACCAACGCCATTTGTTAACGACGCCTATCGTAACCGACGCCTCTTATAACCTACATTAATCGTAACGCTAGATATAACGGAAGTCTCTTCGGCTTCGCCAGTTCTCAAAGCAAGAAGGAAAAATACCGTCGTAAGTAGTGGAAATAGGAGATCTTTGACCTACAGTGGGAAGGTTCAGGCTCAAATGGGAAACATATCGTAACTTACGATGGGCACGGATCAGCCGGTACTAGGAAGTTGATGGGGGTGGGCTTGAAGAAGGCGGGCGGTTCTGCGTGCACGGTGTACTTCTTCAGTCGCGATGTTGTTGATGTTTTGTCGCTCTTCTTTTGGACGCAGTGTTCCTAAACATTTGGAGATGTTAATGCAAGAGTTAACAAGTTATTAAGTAAGATACGTTCATAAATCATGTGCAAATAGGATAAAAATATTCATTCCCAATTATGGGCACAGATACAAATTGTTTAACTGTAAAATCGTAGGGGCCAAACGGGTAAATTTATTTTGAATCTGTTATTTAGTTGTAAAACTTGATTAACATTGTTTGAAAGATAATTTAGTTAATGGCGAATAACGTTTTAGTTATTTATTACGATATACCTATATCTATATGTTTCTTCAACCGTTTGAAAATTAATCAGTCCTTCCGACGGACAATTTTAAGAAGATTTTATAATTGTTATTTACATAATAGTACACGTTCTCCATGTACTCCTTGATCCTCTCGGTGATGAGCCGCAGCGACAGGTCCAGCTGGTGCACGGAGGGCTGCTTGTCGCCCAGCAGCTTCTGGAAGGGCTCCAGGCTGCAGTCCAGCATCCTGGGAACATCAGGAGAACACGTCTTCATTATCACATCTTGCACGTCCTGTCAATATAAGCAGATACAATAATAGTATCGTAAAGCTTATTAAATAAACATAACATAACATATCATCACGCCTGTATCCCCGAAGGGGTAGGCAGAGGCGTACCAATGTACACCTACAGTTCGCTGATATGTTTTAGGTCCCATGTAATAGGGGGCGAGCCTATTGCCACTAAACGGGCACAAATCCAAACTCCGACCTGCTACTGAGAATTTCATAGAAAAACCCAATAACACCTTGATCGACTCGGGAATCGAACCCAAGACCTCTAGCGTAGCAGGCGCGCTTAGCACCACTAGGCCAACGAGGCAGGTAGAAGAGGCTTATTAAATGGACTTTGAAAATTGCTTAGTAAGTACTGATAACCGAAATTAGTATCTCGACTAACATGTCGCGTCTCTATTACCGAAAGATCAACACTAGTGAGAGCGAAATGTCAGGGCGGCACGAGCGATTTTCGTATTGAATAATAAGTCATTATGGCGTCGCTGTCTTTCAAGTATTGAAATGTAACGTATAATCCATTATTATGATAATTGATTGTACAGTTTAAAGTAGTAGTAGGTTTTCCTTTTAATAGTACATAGATACTGCAGTCATTACGTCAATTCTGACAACCAGTCTATGGAATACTGTCTTTCCCAGTAAAATGGGTTGTGGAGGTCAGATAGGCAGTCGCTCCATTCGCCGACGGCGGGTGGGTAGGGCGCGGACAAGAACTGCCGTAGCCAGACCTGTCCTGGGGGGGACGCAGAGGGCAGGGACGGGGGTCCCTCAGCCTTCTTTGCACGCGTCTCCTTCTCTGCTGGGTGGGGGTGGTGTAGTGCCATACACTGCCCCCGCTGTCCTCCCTCTGGCATAGGAGGGGGGTCATGTCGGGCCCGCCACTAAGCGGGCAGTCACCGGGGGCGTTATGGAGCAAAGACTTCGGTCGGTCCTGTAACGCCGCCACTAAGGCGAAAGATGGCGCCAGGTGTTTTGCCGGAGTAGTCAGAGCCTTTTTCAAGGCTCTGGAAGCCCGGACTCTTGCATCTTCACCCCCCATGGAGGTGCAAGACTGGCTCATAAATGAGTTTCACCTGAATAAAAAAAAAAAAAAAAAAAAAAAAAAAAAGGCAGTCGCTCCATGTAAAATACGGTATTCAGCTGAATCTGGTAAGACTGCTAGCCGACCCCAACATAGATGGGAAAAGGCTCGGGAGATAAATAGTTTAGTAAATACGGCTACAAAGACATTACAACGCTGCGGCTGCATGGTGAAATAAAGACTTCTAAGGTCGTGCGTACACGGACTGCCTCAAGCATTTTGAATGCTTCGGGCGTTCGACAGCGCCTTTCATGTATTAGCGGCCTATTAAATACATCCGCACCTACAGACAAACCGTTTATACGGTTTTATAGGGCCTATTTTTTATTATTTTCTGTAATTAACCTTTTTTTTTTTATTTTTTTTTGTCGGGGTGAAATTCTAATGATTTCAACCCACGCTGAGGGCACAGCGTAGGGATATGTCGGACTTGCACCGACTAAAAACACCCCGGTCCCGTCTTAGCCTTGGTCAGAGCCACGGGGTCGCTTGCGCAATCTCTGCGCGGCTCCGGCAGGCTTCGGTCCTGACTGGACCCCTTCCGGAGGGTGGGTGTAAAGTGCCCAACCCTCGTTCCTTCCGAGGACGGACGCGTGGGACCTGGCGTCCGTATCCTTCTTGGCCTGTCAGCGGATCGGGTGACAGGGTGCCCTCCCGGTCACCCGCAAGCCCGACCTCAAGGTGGTCTGAGGTCGTTGCGTGCCAAGGGCACCACAGTGTTGCGGCGGCGATGGCGTCTGCGGCGAGAAGGGAGCTGGCTCGTCGCCTCCCTAACGCGACGTCCTGCGTGAGCGATCTAGACGCGAACGCGAAGCGGCGCGGCGCGGCGCGAAAACAACAAACATTCGAAACCTATTGAAGTGGCCTACGTGACCAAACGCACGTGGGGTGCGGTGCGGAGCGGCGCGAAATGAAGCGAACGCGATCAGTTGGCTTGATATTTTCGCGCGAAGTGGACGCGTCGGCCATATTTTTTTTCAAGCAAAAATTGTAATGTCGGAGGTAGAACTTCTTATTAATGCTATCCAAGAACGTCCTACATTATGGGACAAAAGGACTAAAAGTTATCACAACCGGTTATTATCGCACCGCGAATGGGAGGCTGTGGCTAAAATAATTGGGACTACAAGTAAGTACAACATATTTGTTTATTATTATTACATTCTTGGCAAAGGATGTTGCTCAAAATACAGTTTAAAGTTTTCTCTTGCCTGTGCGGCTGCTCGTGATGTAGCATTGTATCTTCTTTGAGAATTATGTCTTTGTGTTTGTGTCATATTTTGATATGTTTTTCGGAAAGACATTAACTCATTCTCATTTATTGATTCAAGATCCCTTATAATATTGTGTAGTAAACATATGGCTTTGACGATATGAACTGCATTTGTAACATTCGTTTCGATAGATTTATGTAGAATTCTGAATTTAGAAGTTATTGAACCAAAAGAACATTCTACCACCATTCTGGCTCGAGATAAGCGATAATTATAATTATCTTTGGCGTCCCCTTTAACCGTTGACTTTTCTGGAAAAGGTCGCAACAGGTATTTCTTTAAAGGAAACGCCGCATCTCCAAGGAGCACATACGGAGCTATGATATTAGAGCCCGGTAATACTTGTTCTTTAGGTATTTTTAGTCTTCCTTGTTCTATTGCTCTTCGAAAGGGGCATTCCTCAAAAACACCGGCATCGTTGTCTTTTCCATAGGAACCCACATTTATCATTACAAACTTATAATTTGCGTCAGTGACTGCTAACAACCCAATCGAAAAAAAGGATTTGTAATTATAATACATGGAACCACTCTTTTTTGGTTTTATTATGCGAATGTGCTTTCCGTCAATACATCCAATGCAATTAGGAAACTGCCATCTGTCCCAAAAACATTGCGCTATGTTTTTAAATCTATCTTCTGAAGGTTCGGGCATGTGTTTCCTAACTAATTGAGTCCATATAGCTTTGCAAACTTGTGGTACGATTGTAGAAATAGCAGATTTTGAAATTCTGAACGAGAAAGCGAGTTGCCGAAATTGTATACCTGTGGCCAAATACCTGAAATAATGCAAAATATTAAGTTTTTAATTCCTTTTCTTTTTTCAGGTGAAATGACTAAGAAAAAATGGAAAAATTTGAGAGACACGTTTAGTAAAGAATTAAAAAAAATTCCTAAGCCACGTTCTGGGACTGACGCTGATAATGAGCCGAAGTATACAGGCACATGGCCACATTTTGAGACCATGTCTTTTTTAAAAGTAGTTCTGAAACCCCGACAAACAGAAGGGAATATTATATCACAAGACTCCGAAAGCAATTCTGTAGATCTGTCAGTGTATTCAGACACGGCTAGTCCGGAAGAGATATTCAACATGAACGCATCCGACAATGACAACACCCAGCTCCCTGAATCTTCATCTATTTTAGAAGAAATACCACAGAACATGTCCATAGATTACAGCCTTCGACAAGATCGTCGACCATCGCCCTCGTTGCCAGGTCCTTCGCCTTCATTCTCGTTACCGGTGCCTTCTTCTTCTTCCTCGTTGCCAGCTGTCACAAGACAAACACGCAAAAGAAAAGATATAAGTCTCGAAGCATTTCTCGATATTGAGAGAGAAAAAATGAAAATTCTTCGCGAAGATCAACCAGATAATACTGACGACGACCTTCTTTGGTTCAAATCAATATTACCTTACATGAAACAGTTGCCATCACTCAACAAATTACATTTTAGAACGCAGATGCAGGAGCTTCTTCTAACGGAGCTGTCAAAGTTAAACCCACCACAATCCAGTGCTCAACAACATGGCTATTACACATCTTTGTGAAAGTATTGCAATTATGTACATACTTACTAATTAAACTTAATTAATATTATATGTAATTTCTAACATTTATTTCATAGTTTATTATTTCATAGTTTTCTTACCTCAAAGTCACCATAAGTCGTTCTTCTACAGAAATAGGTTCCTGAAAATTTGTTGTAGTAAATTGCAGAACAGGTTTAATGGCTTGTACAATATAGTCAAACGTTGTAGGTAACATTCGACAGTATTCCTTGAACAACAAGGGTTGAGTACGTAAATCCTGGTACAAATTATGAAATTCCCCATGAGTATGCCTTTCTAAGTACACAGTATTAGTTCCACTTCTCTGCTTTATACACTTCTTCAATATTTCATATTTAAGATATGAATTTTCCAACAACATTAGCTTCCGTCCGTCCATGACAAATGTTTAATGCTAACTGAACTGAACGGCGGCGGAGGGCGCGGAGGGGACGGTTCGCGCGCACGTAGGACAGAGTAGCCGCATCGCTCCGCATCGCATTCAATTCGCATCGGATCGTTTCGCAATCGCGTTCGCGTTGAGTCGTCCACGTAGGACATGGCCTTAGTCTTTCTGCTGCCTCTTTGGCGGTCATGACAGTGTCGCAGAAAGCGACCACCGCCCGCCAGACGCCCTCGCTCCCGACCATGGATGATATCACAGCCCGAAGCGAGAGCGTCTGCCCTCCTATTTGCGTGACCAACTCGCGCCTCTCCGAATCCCAAGCTGGGCAGTCCAGCAAAGTGTGCAGAGCACTGTCTTCTGGGGCCGCGCAATGATGTCACGCCTTCGTGATTTCTGTAATTACCCTAGCCAGACAGACATGTCTAGTCGAAGTCTATATGAATAATTTTAAAAGATGTAATATAATATTGATAAAAAGAATTGCGTTTGATCTCATTGAGTATTTAAACTCTCTTGTGCAGTTTACAACAC
This sequence comes from Autographa gamma, assembly GCA_905146925.1. Classification (NCBI taxonomy): domain Eukaryota; kingdom Metazoa; phylum Arthropoda; class Insecta; order Lepidoptera; family Noctuidae; genus Autographa; species Autographa gamma. The sequence continues at coordinate 835,761 of LR989871.1, forward strand.
TAATATTTAGATTTAAGCCAGCCTCTAGACATAATGTTTTCAATGAAATGTTGTAAAGAAAATATTATGTTTTTTATACCTTCATTTCCTTGGTGTGAAAAAGTAACATTTTAAACTTCAAAGTTCAAGGGGGATTTTCTAAATAATTAAATTACGAGAGCCCTTAAAGGCGTTCGTTACGTGTTTCTTCAGTACAGGGCGGCTGTAAATAAATGTACAGTCTTTATAACGAGGGACAAGTATAACTATAAATATAATTTTGATAGAACATAACATTAAAAGAATGTGAAATTGTTGAAAAATAATATGTGGACGGTACGATTTTCTAAAAAAATATGTGTCCATAAATGATTAAAAAAACTCACAATGCGCTGCCAATTTTCTACTACGCTACAAACACACAAAAAAAATAAAAGATATGAGCACCCTGTTTAAATACTGGTCGTTTGTACTATGCCATAGTATAATCTGGCATTTACCATACACATGTACGATCCATCGTGAGGCATTCAATAACATAAGTTCATTATAGAGGCCCAGTCACATTGATTGTACATGCACAATCATGCCAGCCAATGCAATTTCCATTAAACTGGATTAGTTGGACAATGTATTTTAGTAATGGATGTAGTGATACATTTGGCTGACATATGCTGCTTATTATCGATACATCGGATCTTAATCGAGACGATACATGGGTAATTGATTCATGGTACGAGTACCTTATCGAATATTGAGTTATGTGGGTTGAATTCGATAGCGATTATGTCTTAATTCTAATTTTACTAACTACTACTAACTAGGTTTTGCTAAGACTTAATCAAGCTCAAAATGTTTGTACAATGGTAGATATATTTATGTATTGTTCGTATAATATTTTTATGGTGTTTTATATTGTAGTTTATTTAGCAGACTGGAGGTGCGGTGTCTTTGATCACCTGAAGGACAGAGGGTAGATCAAATAGCATCTACTTCGTGCACGGAGCTATGACACCACATATTACAAGTTTTGCGTTATTTTGTTTATATATATATACCTTCATTCGAGTAACATTTCAAGACTAATTGGCATTACTAATGTTCAGATCACGTGTATTATTTGCTCATTTATCGATTACACCAAATAATAACTCGACGTCGAATTAACGACATCCGTGGTCGAGTGACGTACACACCGGTTTGTGAGGTCTTTCTTGCTATGAGGTCTTGGGTTCGATCCCCGTACGGGACATTGTTGAAAATCATTTTTTTACATTGCCTCGGGTCCGGGTGTAAGTGGTATCTTCTTTGACTGAATTCCATAACCCAAGTGCTTTTTGCTGAAATCCACTTACTTTGGGTTCAGAGCATACATTTATATCTTTTAGTTCCAATGTTTTCAGTTCAATTGCCAGAATATTTACGACCTTTATCAAGTAACATATCACTATAGATATAGTAAACTAAGTAATATGCGTAATTAATTCCGTTATAATGATTGTGTCAGCGCCCTCTGGCGGCTAACGTCGGTTTGATGGTAATGACGGCGTGACGTCACGAGAGTGATTTGTTGATTATAACGTGATGTTGTATGTCATGCTCTGAGTCGGATTGACACGAATTTGCTGGAATTTTATTGTTAAGTGCTTTTTGTTGTGTCTGATTTTTGTCTCATGGTAGATTAGGTTTCGGATCGGAGTTCAGTGTAAGAATGCAAGTTTCAATTCACACAAATACTTAATCGGATATCTAATTATTTTGTGACAATTAAACTGTGTCTGATGTTCTGATCATGTCGGCTTCAATAATAAGCTATAAGAAACCACCCATGCTATTCTTTCAACGATAAACGTTTGCACAGAAATTTATCGTTGAAAGATATTTTTTTTTACAGTTTACGCACGGTTGTCTGATCCCAAGCTAAGTAGAGCTTGTGTAATGGTAACCAGACAACTGATAAAAATACTTATATATTTCTAAATACATACATATTATAAATAAATTACACCCAGGCACCGAACAAATGATCGTGCTCATCACACAAACATTTGTGCCGGGTGGGAATCAAACTCGCGACCTCCGGTATAGCAGTCAGGCTCACTAACCACTAGACCAACAGGCCTGTCGAAGAATGGCACGTTTTCATACAATTATTATCATGCAATAGGTATGCCCGTGATCTACTCAACTTTTCTTCCTTACGTTAGCAAAAGGAATCGTCAACTGGTTAAGCATTTTTTCAAAAATTACAATAAAATACACTAAAAACACCATCCAATTGAGAACCTCCTCTTCTTACAGTCGGATAGTAAAAGTAGTATTGTTTTTAGTGACTTACGTGAAGATATCACTGATTTTGCCCATAACGTCATGGATCAGCTGTTTCTTCTCCTCGTTCTGTCTCCTCAGCTCTTCTGTCTTTGCTGTCTGTGCTTCTAGAAGTTCCCGTAAGTACTCTATCTTGCTTTGCCGCCTGTTTTCCATCATCTGATTCCAATCGCGGCGGTCATCTGAAGATATAAAGAAAAATATTGACTTCTTACTGTATCTCTAAAAATTATGTTTTCACAAAAAGGTAAAAGAGAATCCACTTTAATAAAAATTGAATGGGAAAACCTTTTAGGTTACCCGGACGATATCCAAATAATTTATATTGATCTACAATCTCTGTGAAACCGCTTAAAAAATACATGTAATCGAATTGAGAACCTCTTCCTTTTGGAGTTGGTTACATGGTGGATGGATTGCCAACAGCAAAAGACTAAGGTAGGCAAAAGAAAAGGAAAATCCGATTCTTCTGCCAAAATCAAGAAGAATGTATGACCGATGCTGCTTCTCCGGCCTAGGCAATCACGAGACCGGGGTGTTTTAGTCTGTTAAGGGCATAAGCCTATCACAAAGAACACTTACATCTATTATTTTTTATAGGTAAGTAGTCTATATTGATATTATACTTGCTGAATGGTAACAAAATGGGTGGGCGTTTTGGGGTCGGTTCATATCTGGCGGTGGTGGCGTGTTGTCGGTCGCTTGGCGCTGGGGCGGGCGGGCGCATGGCGGAGCATTCGGCCTCTCACACTGACCTGACGACGCTTTGGTGCGTCAGGTGTGAGAGGTTGGATGTTTTGTTGTGTGCTTGTTCGTTCTGGCGTTGCGCGGCCGATGTTGCGCGCTACCTTTTCCGCCGGATATGAACCGACCCCTAGGGTGCTGTCTTTTGTAAAGAAAATGATGTGTTTGAAAAAGTGCTACTTTGTAGCCTAAGTTAAATAAAAGATTTTTGATTTTGATTTTGAATGCATACCCGTTGATTAAACGCCTGATATCCAACAAGCGGGTTTTATATAAAACATATAAACATAGGAATAGCCTATGTAATTTGATAAACAATAAAACTTTATATAAAAATGTGTAAACACAAATAAAAAATATAGTATAAACAATTACTGACAGGTATCAGCATTGACACTTATCCTTACATTGCGTTCATATTTAAGAAGATTTTCTCAAGTATTCAAGAAAATACTTCGACAAACTGCTATATCCCCGCCTGTATCCCCGAAAGGTTAGGCAGAGGTGTACCAATGTACACCCACAGTTCACCCGTATGTTTAGGTTCCATGTAATAGAGGGTGAGCCTATTGCCACTAACCTAACCTAACTTAACTTACTGAGAATTTCATTTCAGAAAAACCCAATAAAACCTTGGTCGACTTGGGAATCGAACCCAAGACCTCTAGCGTAACCGTCGCGCTTAGTAGCCACTAGGCCAACGAGTCAGGTTTTTGCTTATGTATACTCTAATATTTTAGTACATTTCCTTACTGGCGTTCCTCCTAATCTCCTCTACTTCTCGGCGCAGCACCTCGCACTCCGCGCAGAAGTCAGCCAGCAGCTGGTACATGGAGAAGTTCTCCTGCTCCTTCTTCCGGAACAACTTCATTATCCTGTACACGCTGTACTCTTCTGTGAAGTTCTGTGAGTAAATGGGGAGTTTTAGAAGATGGTTTTGAATGTTAAAATGGGTCATTTTGATCATATACAGGATATTTCTTCTTAATATCACTTTTAAGGAAAGTTATCTAAATACTGAAAGTAGCTGATCAAGCACCAAAGAAACATTATCTTATTTTTAAAAAGAATGAAAGTTGATATTATTTTAACACGCTTCTTTAGCCTGGAATTTATATACATAAGGGATATATTGAATCACCAATTAATCTGAAACTTTAAATAAAAATATCAATATTAAAAATATCTTAATATAAACCGCGAAAAAATCCGTAAAAAGTAGTTTTATTTCAATGTCTAACATTCGCGTAAACCTAAGAAACAAAAAATATCAAGATAAAGCACTAAGTATTCAAAGCCGCCAATGCCTTCTCTCTAATCTCTAACTTTCCGACTACTTGTGATCCACCTCTACCTACCTTACCTTACCTATAACTTACCCCTTATACATTTCAGAATACTCACACCAATATCATCCAACAGCTTCATGTAGTACTGCTGCTGCCGCTTGGTGTACTCCTCGTCGCTCCTCCTCAGGGCTTCCTCCTTCAGCTCTTGCTTCCTGTTGACCCTCGTCATGCCCTTCGTCGCCAGGAACAGGTACACTTTCATCTCGTGGTCGTAGGCTTTTATGAGGTCTCGCATCTCCTGGAAGGCAGATGGTTTTGTATAGGCGATACCTTAGTATTTGCTCCGTGATTTGTACTTGACTGCCTCGTTGGCCTAGTGGTGCTAAGCGCGACTGTTGCGCTAGAGGTCTTGGGTTCGATTCCCGAGTCGACCAAGGTGTTATTGGGTTTTTCTATGAAATTCTCAGTAGCAGGTCGGAGTTTGGATTTGTGCCCGGTTAGTGGCAATAGGCTCGCCCCCTATTACATGGGACCTAAACATATCGGCGAACTGTGGGTGTATATTGGTACACCTCTGCCTACCCCTTCGGGGATACAGGCGTGATGATGATATGATTTGTACTTGATACTTGATCGTGATCATAGAATATGAACAAATCTTTTTAAATAGTTTAGATAATTGAGGCATGGAATTTACAAATGGGCTAAGTACAAACAAAACACATATTATTATTTTAATTTAAGATTTTATAGGAGCTATGTTGTACAGACATTCCATATCAAAGGTGCAAAGAACCGAAATAAGTTTTGGCACTTAGACTATTTGTAAATACCATGCCTCAATTTATGTTGGGTGTATACAAATAATTAAATTTAGTATCATCATATGGGGAATATATAAAAGGGTAGTATCATAATATAAAGTATGAAACAAATAGGGCCTGTAAACCAATAATTATTTCCAATTCAATTCATTCTTATTGATTTTATCTATATAAATGTAGAGCGCATGAAACAACTACTACTACAACGCTACACTTACAAAAAAGTCTGACAAACTGGCGCATCAATCATAAATCACATCGAAAATCCAAAAGTTTACAACCATCCCTCATGCCATACAGAGAGGCACTAGTTGAAGAAAAGGTGCAATATATTACCATCTTTTGCGTGTATACCTGAACTTGCAGCATCTGATCGATCTTGCCTTTCTCCTGCATGGACTTGAGCTTGGTGCACCACTCGTCGCGCTGGTCGTAAGCCAGGGTTGAGGACTCGAATAGGTCGTTCAGGAACTTCTTGCCTTTGCCGAGCGCTGCCAGCATCTTGTCCCAGGCTTGGTTGAATAGAGCCCTGGGAAACTCTTGATGATTAATTTTACTACTTAATTACTTTGTAAAATTGTTGGAAAGTGTGTTGTTGGAAAAGATATAGACATAACATACACATGCGTAACCTACTTAGGTATGAAAGTAGATGAGCATTTCTCTTGGGCAGAACATATTGATCTCATATGTAATAAACTTAGAGTGTTACTTGGCAAATTTTGTCACCTTAGTTATCGTGTACCTAAGGGTACACTAAAAATTTTGTACAATGCCTTAGTTGAACCTATCATGGATTATGCCCTCGATTGTTATGGACTAACATATAAATCATTTATAGACAAAATAGAAAACATTCAAATTAGATTTATTAAATTAATTGTAGATAAAAAAACCAGAATTAAATATAAAACAAACTATTACAAACTTTTTAAAATTTGCAAATTATTACCAATAAAATTAAAACACACTTACCTTATAGCAACCAACAACCACGGCAATCGGGAGCATAATCCATTAGTAAATGTTAGTAATACGTATAGTACGAGGGCGATGACCTCGGGTAAATTTGTTGTGCCTAGAGTAACTAACGTGTATGGTGACAGAACGCTAAAAAAACGTATTCCATATATTCTCAACAGTTTACCCGCGACCATCCGAGATGAGTGCAATAAAAACAAATTTAAATGTAAACTTAAGAAATATTTATTAGATACCTTACCATAAAAACGATATATATGTATATATAAGGTGTTTCCGAAATATCTGCATCGGCTTTAATAGGAGGTAGTATTGTGTTTATAGATTACAATAGTGAAGAAATTTCGTACCCCCGAACAGTCAATAAAATTTTAGAGATTAAAATAGTTAAATGAACATTAACTCTATTCTGCATAAAGTGTTTCACAAATTACGCGCAATGTGACGGTTCGTCAATGAAAACAACTGCTATCTCTTTCAATCATTTCTGTGAATAAGAACTGTAATCAGCTGACTAGTTCGTCACTACAAAATCTACTAGGTACACAATAATACGCAGGCATACAAGTGTTTTAAAAGTACTTACAGTAAGATTCACGAAAGATGACCACTGCGCAGAACGCATATTTTAGGTCCCCTTTGAGGTGCGGGGTGAGGCGCGGGCGGAATGCGTCACGGCCGGAGCGCCGCCATTGGTGCGCGCGCGTCTCGTCATAGGCCGCAGCAGGCCGCTCAGTCGCTATTGGTCTATCGCAACGTTGACGCGCTCACGCTGCTCTCGAGTACAGTCGAAAAGAAGTGTTTCCTTGTTTTAAATTTATTTTGTTTGATTTTGTTCTCTTTCTAAATGTCATTTTCTTATACTTATATTTATGATATTTTTAGTTCAACTTATTTTAATAAACATTTTAAATTACTTACATTTGATCTATTTGCATAACCAGCATTTACAACATAACACAATATTATTTAACTAAAATCAAAATATTACTTTATCATGTCTTTTTTTCACGAGTGTACGTGCGCAGACGGCCGCCATTTGTGGTCATCTTTCGTGAATCGTACTGTACCAGTAACCGCATTCTTCAAAAACACTGACGTAGGTAAATAAGATGATAAACTTCCCATCACACTTGAAACAGGCTTTGGACTGACAAGTTAGTGTAATAGGTATAGCACGCGTAACAGTTTTGTTGATAAGTAGGTAGGGAGTGTGTAAATAACTGTAAATTAAATACGGTGCAGTTGTTGTAAATAAAATTATTAACTTTTAAACACGCCAAGTTACTGTAATCGATATTAATCTTACTAAAGTACGCGCCAAATAAACCTGCAACAAAGTTTGTTCACCTCCTTCTACTAATGTATCCCAATATTTAAAAACGATACGAAAAAAATGTATAGGCATATTCCTTGATGCATGTAGGTACTGTCTTGCGATAAAGACGCCTCTTACCACGAAACACTTGTTTCGATCGTGTTAACGACACGTATCGTTTTTTTTAATATTGGGATACATTAGTAGAAGGAGGTGAACAAACTTTGTTGCAGGTTTATTTGTCGCGTACTTTAGTTAGATTAATATCGAATAACGATAAGTTACAGCTTTTAGCAGTTACAACTTGGCGTGTTTAAAAGTTAATCATTTTATTTACAACAACTGCACAGTATTTACAGTTATTTACACACTTCCTACCTACTTATCTACAAAACTGTTACACGAGTCCGCCTTCGCGTTGCACACATGTCTCTTCACTTTAGTTAATGTGTCCGATTCACTTTTCACTTGCCTAAATGCGCGTTTGATCTCGTCAGTCCACATAATGTTACGGCGTTCTTGCACTCTTGTGAAGTGGTAAGGATGGAGCCCTTCACGATTTAAAAGTCGCCACACGTAATTGTCGCTCACGTCGAAGACTCGAGCAGCATCCCTGGTGCTCGCAAGAGGATGACGCCGGAAGAAGTCTAACACTTTCTCTTCGAGTTCGGCCGAGTATGAAGGCCTGCTTGCGTCAAGGGATTTTTAATCAAAGCGCGCGCGAAATCCTTGTCGCTAACCACTAAACTAACTTCCGGAACGCGCGGGAGGCGAGGCGAGACTGGCGACCGGCGGGCGGCGGTCGCTAGGCGCGTGCGACGAGCGGGGTAGCGGGTGAGGGTGGGGGCGCGCGGGGCAGGGCTTTGTAGACTGAGCGGCGCCGGCCGGCGCGTACGGCGGCATGCTTTGATAGGAATGGCAACAGCGCATGAACGAATTCGGTGCGGTGCGGCAACAGCTTATGACACGGGATGGTTTTATACTATTAAGTAAATTCAAATTTATATGATATTTATTTTTGTATGAAATAAAAAATGATAAATTATCAATAATTTATCTTTACTATTGTAATCTATAAACACAATACTACCTCCTATTAAAGCCGATGCAGATATTTCGGAAACACCTTATATATTATGTGTATTGTGAATGTGTATATATATAAAGCACAATATAAATAATTTTGCCTGATGGAATGTTGAGATATAATATAGTATATTATACTATGTTATGTTTCAGCATTTTATTAGGCAAATTTTTTATTATAAAATATGTTAAATGTAAAATAAATGTTAAAAAATGTCTAAAACTGATCTCACAGTCAAACAGTTTGTACTGTTTTGTGGGACACTTATTAGTTCGTAAGAATACCATGTTCCTTTTTAAAGAATAAATAAATAATAATAAGAATGATTTTTATGGAATTCATAACCTCAGAGGTATACACTATCAATCATACTTGCCAGAGATATTGTGACACACAAATAAAAAAGACACCATTGATTTGAGAACAACCACCAAGACGAGGCGGGGAGGGGGGAATGCTTTGCGACGTCGGAGCGGCACCGCTCAGTTGTTACGATCCATTTTCATTAATTTACTGTCCAACGTTACTACGGCGCCGCTGCGGCATAGCAACGTTACGGCGCCGCACCGCTCAAGTGCCCCCGCTCTTGCTGACTCTAGTTGCAGTTAGTTTACCTGTCCTGCAGCATGTGTTCTATCTCCTCCCTGATCTTCCTGTTCTCATACTGGACCGCGTTGAACCTCAGCTTGGCTGTCTCCAGCTTATTCTCAGCCGATACTAAGCGGTACTCGCTCTGGTTGCGACGCTCTTCCAACTGTTATATCAACATGATTTTATGCATAAATCATGTTGATGCAGATATAATTATTGATAGCACAAAAATGAGAAAATAAAACTGCAAACATACTTAAAAATTTAATCGATTAAAAAAATATTAGTATATTTGAATACCTTTGAGATATTTCGATGAAACAAAGATTTTTGAAATCGGTCTCTAATTGATGTAGATATCGCGTAACGTACATTGAGAATCTCCTCTTTTGAAGTCGGTAGATAATATAAAAAAATATTGTATCATCTTTTTCAAAATTTAAAGCATCAACCTATTATACATTTTGGTTATAAAGAAGAAGTAGATAACAAAAGAAGAAGTAGACAGATTTTCATGAATATTTATTAATTGGGGTCATCTCTACTCCGAATAGCAGAATAACTACAAAAAAAAACTAAATCACAAAAAGTATGTTCTTTAAGTAAGCAATGTTAAATGAGCTATTAAAGTTGAAGATGTAAAAGTAGAAAACAACCCAAAAATCTGTACCTTTTTTTATTTTAATAAATATTGCCAGTATTTTACCTGCCCCTGGGTAGTGCTGGCCAATTTCCTTAACTCCAGCGTTTCCTTATTGTTCTTGTGTATCAAGCCGTTTATTTGATCCATCATCGTCACGTCGCCTGCGAATAATTAATATTCTTTGAAATATTTTTGAAAGGATAGAAAATATTTTGTTTCGATATCTTGTAGGGATTTTTCCCTTTAGACGGTAATTTATAAAAAAAAGGTAAAAATATTGTATATCAGTCAATGTAATCTATTTTTAATGAGAAATAATTGAATATACCTAAGATGCTTTTGAAAACTAAAGACAAAATCCATTTATGAAATATTTTTACGTATTTTGTATTGATTCATTAAACGTATTTTTTAATATACATAGTGCTTATAATATTACCGTAAACCGATGAGCATAAAGAAGGGAAGAATGAAAGTGCACGAAGCGAAACAAGTATGATAGGATCGTAGCAAGTGGAAAGAAGTGGTCTCTGCCTACGAGAGGCGTGACTATATGTATGCAAGTATAATGAACTTATTTGAAAGCTGGTAATTAACTAAGTACCTTCACACTCCTGTTCAGTCTCGACTCTGACCCGCAATGAGTTCTTCAGCTCCAGTTTCATCTTATGGTCCTTTTTCTTATGAGCTCCAGATCTGGCTATCTGTAAATGTTAATTACGAGTCAATAGTTGAAATATGTGGAAGTCGATAAATGTTTAAAGGAACAAACTACAATGAAGTTTATTTTTGAGAACAAAAAAATTAAAATCAATTCTTAAATACCGAACATATCGTGTAGCATGCTTACGGAAAAAAACCGTTAGTCGAAATGAGAACCTTTTTTGAAGTTGGTTCAAAAACAATGATGTTAAACCAAAGCAAAGAAGACTCAAGGTGACGTTAATTAATTTTTGTTTTAATTTACTACTTGACTGAACAGCACACTGCTTACGTGCATACTACACATTTCAGTCATCAACCTGTTTTTTTTTTCCAATATCTTTAGTCTATAGTTTCCAATTTCAGGCTCATACCTTAAGATCCTTACAAAGGTTGATGTACTCTCTCTTCAGGGTCCTCATGAGCTCGTCTTGTCGTCGGAACTGCGGGTGGACTCCCATGGTGCGCTGCTGCCGGTCTACCTGGATCATTCGGACCTGGGGGGAAGAGAAACAGAGTTTATAACTAGTATAGTAATGTGTATCAAGGCATTCATAGTTGTTTAAGGTAATATGATATTGTTGGAGCGCCTGCGCATTTACCATTTGCAACGAGCTCCTGTGTTAATTAAAACTAGTTGTATAAGTTAACGTTAACCTAATTTTGCATGTCATTGTCCCACTCATTATAAAAAGGTCATTGAACCAACACGTTCTCACAGCTGTTTTATTGTGATCCCCGGATTTCTATACATGGTCCTTCGAGCCGGATATTCGTGGATCGGCTATTATTATTGAAGATTATAAATCATACAAGGAATATAACCGAGAAGATATTAAATTAAAAGTTACAGAAGATTAAGCGTTGGCTGTGGGGTGTGCAAGGAGTACATGTAACTACGGTGTTAACTCTTATATAAACTATATCGTTACCCAACACTCAAATCAGGTAGTATAGTTAATATAAATCGAGGATTTATCAGGTTAGTGTGTTTATATTACCAATATTTGTGTTAATTAGTGTCGTTTCTTCGAATAGGTACCGTCCAGTCACATTGTGATTGTGAATAGTGTTTTATTGTATTTGTTAACAGTCATTAAATTGAAACCCGTACTTGCCAACTGTAGCAGGCATAGTAATTATATAAATTACATTATTTCAATTTAATTTATACTGTAAGAAGTTAACAATTTAATTTATGTGTAAAACTGATAACATTCACGTTAAATAGGTACTTGTCCGTAGGTAGTTAGCCAGAACTTTAACACAAAGGATTGAGTGTTAGATATTGTTTGCTGTGTAATCATTAGTAACGTATCATTAGTTAACGATTAATTACCGTATTTATGTAGATAAGGCAATTCTTTAAAATTATTGCACTCTTTGTTTGTTTATTTATTGTTGTTCAATGATTTAAAGTTATAACATAAACGAGTTTAATTTTGTATACGCTGTTCGTTTGTGCATATTAAATTGTTAGGATTTGTATTTGTCATTAGCATCTACTTACAAGGGATATTAGTTATATCAATTAAGTGTTCACGTTTGATTACTGTAAATTACAGGTTTACGCCACCCGATTCCCAGCATGACCGACGAAAGGGAGTTAATAAAGAAGCGGGGTAGCTTCAAGGGCCGTTTAACCGTATTCGTGAACTATATAGATGCACTTGAATCCAAGTCCATGAGTAACTGCGACCTCACGGAACTACAGCTGCGCATGGGCAAGATTGAGTCGTTGTACGACCAATATGATGAGGTACAGCTAAAATTAGAATGTCTTGTCGATGATATTAAATCGCAAATGTGTGAGCGTTCAGAATTTGAATCCCTTTACTATAAGACACTTTCTAGGGCTCAAATCTTGATAAATACATTTAATAAGGATAATGAATCTGTTGGTAGTGGTAAAAGTACTCGTGCCAGTAATTATAAGCCTGTCAAGTTACCTACGATACAGTTGCCTAAATTCTGTGGGTCTTATAGCAATTGGTTAGAGTTTCGTGACACCTTTACGAGTCTCATCCACTCCAATGACGATATCGACGAAATAAATAAGTTTCATTATTTACGAACGTCACTGGAAGGTTCCGCTGCAGTGGTGATACAATCCATTGAGTTTTCAGCTGGAAATTATGCTGTAGCATGGCAGGTATTGTGCGAGCGATTCGACAACAAAAGATTGTTGATTCATAATCATGTTTCGGCTATATTTAATATTGAGACGGTCACGAAAGAATCGTCAGCCGGTTTAAAAGGCTTAATTGACCAATTAAATAAAAATTTACGTGCTTTAGATACGTTAGGCGAACCCGTCAAGCACTGGGACACACTATTAATTTATATTGTCACGCGCAAGCTAGACAGTAAAACGTTCCGTGAGTGGGAGGAGTGTAAAGGTAGAATAGACAAGGACAGTAAGATCACCTTTGATACATTCCTCCAATTCATGCGTGCGCGCGCTGACTTAGTTGAAACTTTAGAGCTGTCGCGGAGTAACTCGTCCCAGGTAAGTATGAAGTCGGGTTCTAAGGTAAGATCTATGGTAACAGTGCCAGGTCATAACAATGATGTTACTTCCAGTACAGATTTAAGTACTAAGGTCTGTCCTAGGTGCAAAGGTGACCATAGTTTAAATAATTGTGCACAGTTTCTCGCATTAAGCAATGAAGCTCGTATAAAATTATTGCCAACTTACAAAGTTTGTTTTAATTGTTTTCGCCCGGGTCATTTTGCCAATCACTGTAAGAGGCCAGGTTGTAAGCTTTGTAAGCGTAGACATAATACCCTAATCCATATAGCTGAATTTAAAAATATTGCGAATACTCGTCAACATGATTTAAATAACTCGTCTCAGACTTCTCAGTCATTGTCGCAGTGTTCGAGCACTGAGACAAATAATGTTGCGTTATCGGCAAACGCCACATCTTCCCGTGGCATTAGTCATCATGATGTGTTGTTATCAACCGCTTTAGTCAAGGTGCATGATCGTAGTGGTCGTGAACATGTAGTTCGCGCAGTGCTTGACAGCGGTAGCACATCCTGTTTTATGACGCAGAGACTGTGTTCACAGTTAGATATAGCAACGAATGAGATAGATCGGTCGATATATGGCATAAATAACGTGACATCTCACGTAGGTAAAACATGTCGCATTAATATGACGTCATTAAATAATTCTTTCAAGACTGAATTGTTTTGTTTTGTTTTACCATCAATTACCAATGAAGTGCCATGTCGTGATATCAATATTTCTACCATGAACATCCCTTCTTATCTCTGTTTAGCTGATCCTACATTTTACAAGCCCGCTGAAGTAGACATTTTAATTGGTGCTGATGTGTTCTGGGACTTGTTGGGGTCACGGCGGATAAAGTTAGGTGATGGTAAGCCAATCCTATTTGAAACCAGTTTAGGCTGGATAGTGTCCGGCCCTATCAGTAGGAATTATGTCACCTTGTTGTCTAATAACATATGGTGCCATTTTTCTAAATTGGTTTCTACTGCGTCCACGGATTTAGACAACCTTCGAACTGATTTATCCAAGTTCTGGCAGTTAGAGGAAATTAACGTTAAGGCTTCTCACTACTCCCCGGAAGAGAAAAGGTGTGAGGAACATTTTATAAAAAATACGACACGGTTGGCGAACGGTCGCTTTTGTGTTCGCATACCTCTCAAACAAGACCCTTCTGTTCTGGGAGATTCATTTCGTAAAGCTACTCATTGTCTTCATTCCTTAGAACGTAAATTAAAGTCAAAACCCGAATTTAGCAAAATGTATCAGGCCTTTATGTCCGAGTATGAGTCACTAGGACATATGACTAGATATAAACAGTCGGAGTTTAGCCCTTTCAGTTATTATATACCGCATCACGGCATATTACGGGAAAAAAGCAGCACGACAAAGCTTCGTGTTGTGTTTAATGCAAGTTGTCCCACTTCATCTGGCATTTCATCAAATGATTTACAAATGGTTGGCCCATCTATTCAGGATGACCTATTGTCTATTCTCCTTCGCTTTAGGCAGTATAAGTATGTTTTATCCGGAGATGTGCAGATGATGTACAGATGTGTGGATGTACACCCATCTGATAGGCACTTGCAACAGATTCTTTGGCGAAGTCAAGGTAAGGAATCGGAGCCTGTGAAAGTATTTCAATTAAATACAGTCACTTATGGTACAGCTAGTGCACCATTCTTAGCTACCCGATGCCTTTATCAATTAGGTCTTGACTGCAAGAATGAAAAGGTTGCTGAAGTCATCAAACATGATTTCTACGTGGATGATCTTCTCACTGGAGGGGATGACTTAAATGAAGTCCAATTTATTCGACGAGAAGTCACAAAGACACTTGCATCTGCCTGCATGCCACTACGCAAGTGGAAGTCAAACGAACCTCAGTTGTTGTCTGAGATAGAACAGACATCGCTTGACTTAAATATTGGGTCTACTGAGCCTGACAAGTTGCTAGGCTTAGGCTGGTATGCACGTTCGGATCAACTTGTTTTTTTCTTTTAAATCGTCGATGCCTTCCACTTATAATACTAAACGTGATTTGCTGTCTATCATTGCAAGAATCTTTGACCCTTTAGGTCTGTTATCTCCTTTCGTGATAACCATGAAAATGTTACTACAGAGAATGTGGCTTAATAAGTTATCGTGGGATGAGCCATTGAATCACGAAATCAGTTCACAATGGCAAGCTATTGTAAAGGAGTTGCCGCATGTAAATGATTTTCGTATTCCTCGTATCGTCGTTTGTGAATCGTACACAGAGTTAGAACTCCATATCTTCACCGATGCATCTGAACGAGCATATGGAGCTTGCGCCTATGTTCGTAGCATTAATAAAAAGGGTGAGTAGGGTGATTGCGCCGGTTAGCGACCAGTTAGCTGGGTTGCCCACTTAAGATGAGGAAAAAGAAATGTTGTTTACACGCAAAATAGTATATGCTAATGTGAATTTGTCACAAATATAATGTAGTTTAGATATAAAAACATAAAATATAATACATTCATACAAAAATATTTATAAAATGATGAAAAAGTGTAAATATTGCGAAAACGTCGGTTTACGACCATTTTCATCAGTTTATGACCACTAGTGGGCTGGTTTGCGACCGCTATTTTAATATGAAAAATATGACAATAAAACAATTATAATCGCTTTAAAAACATTATAATATATATTATAGCATATTAAAACAAAAATGGTAACCATTTGGTGTAATGTTTTCTTATAATTAAAAAATAAAAATCTTACATTTTGTAGAGACTTAGTCATAGTTGTAATAGAATCAACAATCAAACAAAGGTATAACATTTAAAAATAATCAACTAATTTATTATATATTTTAGGAACCATATTCCGTTTTTCGGCATACCCGTTGTCAGTGTGGCTCAGGACGCTAGAGCCAAACTGACCCAGCACTATACTGAGGATATCCCAGACATCAGCCTGTCCGAGATTAGAGTGGCTCTGAAACAACTTAAAAACAACAAGGCGCCGGGTGATGACGGAATTACAACGGAGCTTCTGAGAGCGGGTGTCAAACCGGTACTTTTAGTCCTCCAGAGGCTATTCAATTCCGTCATACTCGAGGGTACTACGCCAGAATCATGGCACAGGAGTGTGGTGGTGCTCTTCTTCAAAAAAGGCGACAACACCTTGTTGAAGAATTATAGACCCATCTCGCTCCTGAGCCATGTGTGTTGTTTTCGAGGGTCATTACGAACCGTCTCGAACGCAGGCTCGATGACTTCCAGCCTCCCGAACAAGCTGGTTTCCGAAAAGGCTTTAGCACCATAGACCACATTCACACGCTCGGCCAGGTTATACAGAAGACCGAAGAGTATAATCGGCCACTGTGTTTAGCGTTTGTGGACTATGAAAAAGCCTTCGATTCAATCGAAACCTGGGCTGTATTGCAGTCCCTCCAGCGATGTCATATCGACTATAGGTATATCGAGGTGTTGAAGTGTTTGTACAGTAAGGCCACCATGTCAATCCGGTTACAGGACGAGAGCACGAAGCCAATCCAACTGCAGCGTGGTGTGAGACAGGGAGACGTTATTTCTCCGAAACTCTTCACAAGTGCGTTGGAGGACGTCTTCAAGCTCTTGGACTGGAACGGGTTCGGCATCAATATCAATGGCGAATACATCACTCACCTTCGTTTTGCCGATGATATAGTGATCATGGCAGAGTCGCTGGAGGAGCTTAATACTATGCTCAGCGACATCAGTATCGTTTCCCAACAGGTGGGTCTTAAAATGAACATGGACAAGACGAAGATCATGTCCAATGTCCATGTCGCACCTGACCGGTTGTTGTTGGGAATGATACTCTCAAAGTTGTCGACCACTACGTCTATCTTGGACAGATAGTTCAGTTAGGCCGGACCAACTTCGACAAAGAGGTCGCCCGAAGAATCCAACTCGGATGGGCAGCGTTCGGGAAACTACGCGACAACTTTTCGTCCAAAATTCCGCAGTGTCTGAAGACTAGCAGGTCTTTGACCAGTGTGTGTTGCCAGTGATGACATATGGCGCTGAAACGTGGTCGCTAACGGTTGGCCTTTTGGAGAAGCTCAGAGTCACTCAACGAGCTATGGAGAGAACTATGCTCGGGGTTTCTTTGCGCGACAGGATCCGGAATACGAAAATTCGCCAAAGAACTAAAGTCACCGACATAGCTCGAAGAATATGCAAGTTGAAGTGGCAATGGGTAGGCCATATCGCTCGAAGAACCGATGACCGTTGGTAGTTGGTAGGTAGTTTGCTTTTTATGATAACATTTTGTTCTAAACTGAAAAATAGTACATTTCAATAAACAACGAAATTAAAAAAATCAGACGTGGTCGCATACTCAATGAAAATTTCATACTTAGTTCTGTTAGCGGCCGTTATTTTTCTCATACTAAATTATGGTGGCCGGAAACCAATGTCTTTATTTCGCTTAGTTTGGTTTACGACCACCTGTTTAGCGCCCAATTTTGTAGGTAAATTAAACAAACTTCTTACAAAGGAACTGGTGGTCGCTTACCAAATAACTACAAAGAAAAACTTTTACAATACTACATTCAAAATTGTAACAGTCCTATATGAAGCATTAGGATCATATCAATCAAAACAAAATAATGCTGATCTCGTCGGTTTGCGACCAAGTGGTCGCTATCTAACGTTTTTGATAAATAAGCATTTCGGTTACCGACCACTTGATTTTACATTAATAACAAGTTTTAAAAAAGCAAAATACAACTAAATTATAACCCATACTTATCGATTGTACAATTTAACATATAACTGGTGTGTAAAACATGAAATAAGTATTAAAACTTACCTTCGAGTGGCACGCGTCGTGTTAGTTTTTTTTCAACTCGCGGTACGTCCAACTAACCACGGAATCAAGACGCGCACTGAGAAATACTTTTTCGGCTCTGGGTTAACCCATTTGTTTCAAACATTGCAAATTATTATTTCATAATTGTTTATAAAGCATGTTAGAATTATTTTTTATGTGTGTTAACCCTACAAATACTATTTTCGTGATTTAAAGAAACTTAGTCGGTCAAATGGTCGCCTACTGAAGGTGGTCGCGAAACCGGCGAAAGAACCCTATATGGTTAGACTACTAATGGCCAAGAGTAGAGTAGCACCAATTAAACCAACCACAATTCCCAGATTGGAGTTGTGTGGCGCTTTAGTGGGAGCTCGGCTGTGTGAGAAGGTATTAAATTCACTTAGGGCCAAGTTTAGTCGCGTTTTTTGTTGGACTGACTCCACAATCGTGTTGGGATGGTTACAGATGTTGCCCTCTAAACTTCAGCCTTTCGTACGCAATCGGGTTGCTGAAGTTTTAGAGCAGGCTGGTCACTGTACTTGGCGACATGTTCCAACCGATAAAAACCCCGCAGACCTGATATCTCGAGGAGTGGATATTGGAAATCTGCAGGGCTTGGATCTGTGGTGGTCTGGTCCTGAATTTCTTTTACAAGACTCATGCGATTGGCCCTCTCTCGACAGAGGTGCTGAGTTAGACTCACTCCCTGAAATTAAGCCGGACGTATCTTTAAGCGCTATTGTTGCTCCCGACAAAAGCCACGAGCGGTTGATAAACTTTAGTCGTTTTTCTAATTACACCCGAATTATCCGTTCTATGGCTTATGTGTTGCGTTTCATTAACTTATGTAGAAAACAATCACCAACCTCTAGTTTTTTATCAAGCGACGAGTTAAAAAAGGCTTTAGAAATTTTAATATTACAAAGTCAGCGTGAATCATTTCCGGAATATAAATTACTTTTGTCCAATCAACATTTACCTAAAGGGAGCGTCCTATTAAAGTTTAACATTTATTTGGATGATAGTAAAATAATGCGTGTCGGAGGACGTCTCGATAATTCCGATTTTGATTACGATAAACGGCACCCCATAATTATACAGTCCACTCATGATTTTACTAAATTATTATTTAATTTCGAGCATAAAAGATTGATGCACGCAGGCCCGCAATTATTACTAGCCTCAATAAGAGAATCTTATTGGCCCATAGGAGGCCGAAATTTAGCTAAGGCCTGTTACCACAGATGCGTGCTTTGTCAGCGACTAAAGGGTAAGGTTGTTACTCCGTTGATGGGTAATATGCCGCGGCAGCGCCTTCTTCCAGGATTTCCCTTTGAAAGCACAGGTGTCGATTACGCCGGCCCCATTATGTGTGCTAATCGTCAAGGTCGCGGTTGTAGGCTCGTAAAGGTGTACATCGCTGTTTTTATTTGTTTTACAACCAAAGCTACACATTTAGAGCTTGTGGGTGATTTGACTAGCAATAATTATTTATTAGCCTTATACCGATTCATTTCCAGAAGGGGAAAACCCGTAAATATTTATTCGGATAATGGTACCTCATTTGTTGGTGCGTATAACGAACTTTCGAAGTTCTTAAAGACTAGTTCCGATTCCTTGGGTGAGAGTATAGCCAGCGAGGGGATCAAATTCCATTTTATACCTGCATATACTCCACATTTTGGCGGTCTCTGGGAAGCGGGTGTCAAATCTGTAAAGTACCATTTGCAAAGAGTGTTGGGAAATTGTAACATGACTTTCGAAGAGCTTAACACCACGCTAGTCCAAATCGAAGCCATTTTAAATTCACGCCCACTAACGCCACTGTCTTCAGATCCAGACGATTGTACACCGCTGACACCAGGTCATTTCCTCGTCGGTCGCCCGCTCACATCCTTGCCTCTGCCGAATGTTGAAGAGTATTCGACTCATCACCTTAGTCGCTATCAGCGCATTGAACAACTTCGCCAACATTTCTGGAGGAGATGGAGTAAGGTGTTCGTTGCTGAGTTACAGCAACGAGTCAAGTGGCGCTCCTGTAAAGAAGGCTTGAAGCTGAATACCTTAGTGGTAATAAAAGAGGACAATCTTCCGCCTCTGAAGTGGAAGCTGGGAAGAATTGTGGCTGTTCACCCAGGATCTGACGGGATCGTCCGTGTCGCTGATGTTAGGACGTCAAATGGAATAATTCGGAGGGCCTTCAACAGGATATGCCCATTGCCAGTATCCTCGGAGTCTGGTTGAAAGAGACACTTTCAACGCCCGGGGGCATGTTGGAGCGCCTGCGCATTTACCATTTGCAACGAGCTCCTGTGTTAATTAAAACTAGTTGTATAAGTTAACGTTAACCTAATTTTGCATGTCATTGTCCCACTCATTATAAAAAGGTCATTGAACCAACACGTTCTCACAGCTGTTTTATTGTGATCCCCGGATTTCTATACAGATATTGATATTTAAGTTAGTTATTTTACAAAGTCGGTTTTATTACACCATTTATAACGCATGAACAGGTGCACCAAATTTCATGACCTTCGAGTTCGTCCCCACCCCGAAAAACAGAATAAGTATAAAAACATCAGAGAGCCACGAAAAACTTATTAGGTATACGAAACTGTGGGGCTATACATACAGATACTGCCTATCCCTCTTCCCACTTAGACTTTTGCTTATCAGCATAATTATATTAAGCACATAATCAATAGCTCATGCATTGTAGAGATTCAGTAAGTCAGCAGCTAGCAAGGTTAACCACACAAGGTTACGCCCCGACTAGGTCGGTATCGTCACTCAAAGAGGCTTTTAATTTCCACCGATGGATAAGACTGGTTGTCAGAATTTTGGGGAACCGAACGACTGTTTAGAAGTCATAGCATCTTACCCATCCCCCAATCTAACCTCAACTAGCGAAGCTTAACTTAAGTCTGAAGATTACCTGTCTCTGCAACCGTAGATGTTCATCCTCCATTTTTTTCAGTACTTCTATGTCACTGGTCTGAATTTCAGGCGTTTGTGTCGCGTCCATTTTAATGAAACAATAATATAACCAACGCTACGTAAATTGTGTAAAAATTAAATTTGATTATGAAAATGAAATACGGCCATTATTTCAGCCAACTGGATGTACTATATTTTTTTTGTTATCAAATTAGTTGGAATTACTTTTTTTGGTTTTGTTTAAATTGAAATCTGGACGAGATTCCGCCGTTGGACATTGTTTTATTGAAGTTTTTATTTCGCGAAAAAGAAAGGAGATAAGAACCTATTATTATATAACTTTTATTTTACATAATACAAAGATGTTATCTCAGTTACAAGTCCAATTCTAATAACATACGAGTATTTTCTTCTCAATTTTTTTCGTTTATCTTTACTTTTATTATTATTTATGCCTGCATTAATACAGAAGAACAATTGGTGTGCCTATTGAACAATATAAATTACTTGCCACGAAGCTTATGTAGAGTCTATACCTACCAATGAAGTAAATTCGAAAGTAGTTTTACTTACACAAAAATTTGTTTTTTTTTCTACACATCCCAAGCCAGCCAACATTTTGTCAATTTTTATGATATTAATGTCCAGTTATTTAACAATAAAATTATAATGAAAATATAAAGTTATATTTAAATTCACAATACCTACTATTTCTAACAATGCAAATAGAGCCAACAAAATCCTACATTACTTTTAAATTAACAAACAAACTACTTTTATTTTTGTGTTTCCACAATTCTCACAATATATGAACAAATAAAAGTCCTTTCTATAAAGAATAGAGGTACGCTGTAGTTAAGCAGTGTTTTCACTAAGTTGGCTATTGTCGACGACAAATAAAACGTCCATTGTTGAAAGATAAATGCTTTGCCGACTCTCTCTTATGTATTTTATAGTATATAGCGGTAATAAGATTAAATGTTAAGTATATTATTA
Organism: Autographa gamma; assembly: GCA_905146925.1. NCBI lineage: Eukaryota > Metazoa > Arthropoda > Insecta > Lepidoptera > Noctuidae > Autographa > Autographa gamma. The sequence goes on from LR989871.1 coordinate 857,523, forward strand.
TACAATAGCGTATGTTACATCAGAATAGAAGCAGGAAGATGGAGTGCGGAAACAAAAGTGTTGGTTGACGTAAATATACAGGCTTATGATACATAACCGTATTTTCCCAAAACTTATAACTTCTAAGGTATATAAGACATTAAATGGCCTTCTTTGACATACATACATATAATCACGCCTGTTTCCCGTAGGGGCAGGCAGAGACCACTTCTTTCCACTTGCTACGATCCTTACATACTTGTTTCGCTTCATCCACATTCTTTGACACAGGCAAAGCATAACCATTTTGTGGACTCCGACTAATAGTTCTTGTCAAAGTTCAATTATTATATTTCCTATTCTGGGGTATAAAAACGAAATGATAATTATACAAATAGGGCCAATAAATTAGTATTTACATGAAATCAGCCCTCGCCGTTATAACTGTAAATGTTTTTAATAATCTATTCCTAATTAAAATGAACTTGAACCTAAACAATATAATTAAAAACAAGAGGCTTACTAGACCCCACAGAAGGCAGTTTGGTTAGTTATAACTGATCAGCGCGGTAAAGACGCTAAGACGACAGATCTCGTATTCATTCGCACGCCGACCGCTTTCATTCACACCGCTTCTGCCGACGCTCACACCGAAGCGTAACATCAACATCATTTGTTCAATAATTTTAATCTAATGGACCAGCAGTGGGACACTTGACAAGATATAAAAAAAAGAATAACTTTGTCACTTTACAAAAGTCTAAAAACATACTCGTATGTGTATTTGAGATAATATTTAAAAAGCGTTAACAATAACAGAAAATCGCAGAATTATACACATAACGTAATCAGTAAATAACAAAAGTACTCCCACACTAGGTAAAAATCGGTGAAAGGGGGCGGGAGATTCCATTTTCAATTCAGATACGCGATAAATTTTATATTCAGACTTTTGGCAAGCATTGGGTCACACGAATGATTGTCCCATGCGGGAATAGAACCCGCAGCGCGTCATCGCTGTGGTAATTGGAGAGTTGATCGACACCACTCAGCTGTTGGCAGTCAATTCAATGTGAAAACACTATTGTCAAAGTATTTTTTTTTATAATAATAATAATTAATTCTTTTATTTCATCTCCACAAATTACAATATAAAGGTACTTTTGCTAGATACTTAGCACTTACTGCTTACAATTTAGCTTTTTATTGAAAATAAATGATAGAGATACTAAAGACATTATTTAGAGCTAAACTTTTGTCAACTAGTATAAAGAATTGTTCGTGTAGATAAAATGTAATATCTTTTCAGGCATCTTTTCATTTCTTTATAAATAAAAATGTTGTGTAACAATAATTGGTACACGTATCGTATCTTCATGCGCTATAAAGAAACTTCATAAAATAAATAATCATGAAGGTATGACGAGTCATATTTTTTATATTAGCTCCGTAAAGCCATATTTGTATAAGTATACGTTTCAGTACTTACAATTTTACTGATACTATAAAATATGTTTCTTTGAAACATGGACTGAATAACTTTATTTGGAGGTTCGGAATTGAGGATGTAGGTTTTGGAATACATGTGTTGAAGTTAGAACTTAGGTCTTTACATTTGTAACTGAATTCAGCAATATAGGTTCAATACCCGTGCGGAGAAAATTAGTAAGTTTATGGAATTGACGGATTTCGATAGATGTAATCATGTGTGTTTATAAATAAAAAGATATTTTTACTAAATGAGTACCAACATAAAATTGTCTTTGCATTATACTTGGTAAACAGTCGTGGTGGCCTAGCGGTTCAATGAACGGATTTGTATGCACGAGGTTGCAGGTTCGAACCCAGGCAAGTACCAATGTAACTTTTCAAACGTTATATGTACTTTCTTAATTAATCCAAAAAACTTCTGATAAACGGTGAAGGAAAACATCGTGAGGAAACCTGGATTCCAAAATTGGGATCTGAAATCGCCAATCCGCAGTGAGCAAGCGTGGCGATCAATGCTCATGCCTTCTCTATATGGGAAGAGGCCTGTGCCCAGCAGTGGGACGATAATGGCTGGATTATTATTATAATTTACGTCTAATGTTAAGAAGATTCTCATACACCTATATAAATCCGACCATTAAGTCCAATACACAGTCAAAATCTCTAAAAACACAATTACCAATTACAGTTCGGTGTGAGCGCCGCCCCGCAGTCGGCCTCTTTGTGAAATCCCCTCTTTAATGTTGCCTTCAGTGCCTTTGAATCTGCCGCTCTATGCAACTGTGATTTTCTTTTTTAGCTATTGGTTTTTAAATGCTTTGCGAGATGGCTTTTCGTAATTAGCTGGGTTTTAGGTGTGCAGTCATTTGTGGGGGGAACTGGCGATAATTCGACAGGGAATGGTGTTATGGGGGGGATGAGTAATTAAATGTGGAGTGGATTGGTGTAATGATTTATGTTTGATTGGTCAACTGTTAACGAAAAAAAATCAGATTTCTGATTTGTGTATGTGTATTATAAACCAAGTTTTCTCGTAAATTAAGTGAGCTATCTGCTAAATACATATTATGTAGTAAAACAAAGGTTAAGTATATATTTTTTAAGGTATATATTAGAAGCACAAATTTCATATGAAAACATGTAAAATTAAATAACGAATTTTCAATACATTTATTTACATGTTTAACCAGTTAACAGTCCACATAACTACAAACAATAAACAATTACAAAATTCCATCATTTAAGCTTGCACAGTAATTACTGAAGCTAAATAAACCCAGCATTGTAACAACGAAAAACTGAAAATAAAACAACAACTCAGAACTGGGAACAGATTTCCTAGTATTGGAAAACCTATAATTTTCGTTGGGAGAAAACAATGAAGGATTTATGGAGTAACCTCGACGTCACAATGTTTGAAATTAATCACAGTTGTCATTGCAACAAAGAATCTTCTTTGATTTAAGATGCACTTAGATACGAGCCATGGAAAGTGTTTTTTTTTGTATCTTTTTTAAATGTGAATGGATATTGTATTTATTTTGCTTTCACCTGCCAAATTTTTGGATCGGATTATTGTTTTTTTATTTGGAATGAAAGCATTAATTTGGAGTGTGCGAAATTCAATTTTCTGATAATTAACAGTGCATGTTACTTATTGTAGAAGATATGAGCCTCGATTCAGTTATTTAAGAGTTGCTTGAATTGACCGAATCACCTGCTTCATTTTTACAATAATTGGCATTCTGCGAACCTTCAATACGATCATTCTCTTCGAGAGTTCCATAAGATTTTATTGTAGGTATATCCGAATACGAAAATTCGACACAATGACAAGAACACTGACCGACCACTGACATGCATTTAAAATAGCTAAATTGAGGCTAAGAAAGTTCAGTCAGTTATGATAATGACTTTGATCTTTCATTGAAACTTTGATGTATTTATCCTTTTGTCTTTCCCTTTGTTTACATCGCCATTACATTGTTACATCAAAATGACATTTTCAAAACATAAAGTTGGGTTCAAAATACTAATTAACGTCTTATATTTTACATCAAACTTTATTATCTTTAGGTATTTCTATAACTGCCTCGTTGGCCTAGTAGTGCTAAGCGCGACTGCTACGCTAGAGGTCTTGGGTTCGATTCCCGAGTCGACCAAGGTGTTATTGGGTTTTTCTATGAAATTCTCAGTAGCAGGTCGGAGTTTGGATTTGTGCCCGGTTAGTGGCAATAGGCTCGCCCCCTATTACATGGGACCTAAACATATCGGTGAACTGTGGATGTACATTGCCTACCCCTTCAGGGATACAGGCGTGATGATATGTTATGTCATGTTATATATTTCTATATGTATACACAACGCATGTATACACCTATAAATATAGAATTACTTACCATTTATATGACTAGCTTTTTTCAGTCGAACAAAAGTAATCAAACAAAGCTAAGCACAAACAATTAAATGCTTAATATTCAATATTGCTCAGTCTTTCCAATTAAATACTTCACAAAAATCTTATTAATCTTTCAAAACTCGCTTAATTTCTGCTTTGTCAAAGCTTCTAAGGAACGTTGTATTATTTTTTCTGTTCGATGGCTTTGTAATGAAACAATTTGATGAAAGTCTTGGAGGACAATGTTCTTTATGATTTAATATCACTCTGTAACTTACTATATTCCTCACATATAATAGAGAAGGAACATTGACAGAATATGAGATGTGAACATTTCGACATTATTTCACTAGATTAATGTCGAAATCTATTTATATGCGGAAAGTGTCAATTTGTTTTATTTTAACTGCAAAATCACTTAACATAACATAATAAATAATAAATAAATAAATGCGGACAACATCACATACATTGCTCTGAACCCAAAGTGAGTAGCTATTAAGCACTTGTGTAATGGAATTCAGAAACAACGAAGGTACCACAAACACCCAGACCCGAGACAATGTAGAAAAGTGATTTCTACATTGACCCGTCCGGGGATCGAACCCGGGACCTCAGAGCTAGCGACACCTTGAAAACCGGTGCGTACGCCACTCGACTACGGAGGTCGTCACATCTATTTCATTCATCATTTCTAAAATACAATAGAACAGAAAAGCATTTATTTAGTACAGCACACAAGCCAACACACAGAACATACAACACAAAACAAACATGACAAAAAAATGGGAAATTAAAAATGATTAAAAACAAAGAAAAAGAAACAAAATTTAGTTGAACACGTCAACTTTAATTCGAATATTAATATTTTTTTGTAAATTTCCTCCCTTGGAGGGAAGATTGTTCTCCTTCATTTATACAAATCTGTTTAGTGCTTATAAAATCTACTCTAAGTCTAGATAATGTAGTTCCCGGTTAGGTCATACAGTGATTGACACGTTTGAGAAGCAACACTTAGTTGGAAGGTGGTCTGTAACCCGATCCATGGGCTATCGGTATCGCCCGGTAATTGGGTCGCCCGGACGGTAGCTATAATTTAAAATACCCGCCATAGATTATTAGAAGGATTCTAGCTCAACTATAATGGGTTAAAATCTTAATAGATCAAGTCATTATAATGCTTTAATTTCAAATATAAGTAAATAATTCTGACAAAAAAAAATCTACTTCAAAATAAGTCTTTTACGGTTTTCAGATAAAGTCCTTATAATGCTTTGATTACGGTTATGTAAAAAATTCTTACAAGAAAAAAGACACCAAAATAAGTCATACATGGTTTTCTTATGGATCCCACTGTCATAACTGGACCAAATTAAAATGGTACCACACTGGAAGCACCACCTTTCAAATAACAAAAGAATCATCGTAATCAGTTCACCCAGTCATAACTTTTGAGGTAACAAATATAAAAAGAAAATACAGTCGAATTGAATACTTTCTTTTTGAGGTCGGTTAAAAACGGTTGTCATCAATTAAAACAACCAACATGCACTTTTGAAGTGCAGAATACGAAATTTTGTTTTGATATTGTTAGTTTACCAAAAAGGTAGTGCATTAGGAAGTAACCTCTTTACATTCTAACATATTTTTTATTTTCATGGACAGAGCTGTGGGTTGTAAATAAAGAATATTGCATACATTTTTTATTATGTTTCTCGTAACTGTTACTCCTTTGAGAAAGTTTAACGCATTACATACAACTAAGAAAATGTAACTGGTCCCGATTTGACCTTGCAACTTTGTGCATACGATTCCAATCTTTTTGGCTATAAAATATAAAATAAAGTGGGTGGAAACAATTTTTTATAATATTAAGCTATTGTTGCAGGGTAGTGTCTACCCTTTTTTGCATAGCAAGATCTAACTTTTGCTCCCATTTTTTGTAATTTTTTATATTAATTAAGTAATGATCATCTTAAGTGCTAGATGCACGGCTAATTCATCACTTCGATTGGCGCTAAGTTTTAGCCCGGCGTGTGTCGCGCGGGAGCGGGGGGCGGAGGGGACGCAGCGGGGCGGGGGAGGGGTCCACGCAGGCGCCACTTCCCGCCATTTCCTCAGAGCGGGGATACCAGGGATGGGAGAATTTGCTAATGTTAGGGAGACTTAGGTTTTTTATTTTGATTTTAGAAAAAGTATGTAATTACATGATTTTATTTAACTTGAAATGTATGTAACTACGTTTTTGCGGGTGCAATATCTCAGCTCAGTTTTGAAGCCGATATGTTTAACCAATTGAGCTAAATTTCGTAAAAAATATAATTTAAAAGCTGGTGTTTAGAAATAAATGATATTAAGCATGTCTTGAGATTATTAGGAACATGATGTCAAAAGTAAGTTTTTGAAAAATATTTCTTAGATAGTACGAAAAAGATGGGGCTTATAATAATTTTGATTTTATTATTATTAATAATGCACGTAGTAAAGTTTATGTCAGTACTTAATGCTAAGTGCAGATCAGTACATTAACTACTTAATTAAAGGAAGTAGATAATGTATGTAATTTATTTATGATGTAGTAGTTTATTAGATTTTTGTATGACAGCATGATGAGTATGAGATTACTGACTAGAATGCTTCCTTAATTCATTTGATAATTTTATACTTACTCTTTAAAAATATTGTACTTGCATGTTTCATGAGTTCTTTATAATAGGTTTTTTCTAATGTAACAAAAAATTTAATGTTTAAGAAGAAAAATCAAATCCAAAACAGTATAATTGTTAAGGTTCACGCGAATTTGTATTTTATATTGTAATGGGTATGTTTAAATTGAAATAGGAGTAATTCTATCGGTTTACATGATGTTTATTATTTAATTTAATCATTGACAAGGTTAGGTAATGCCTATAATGTGTGCGTTTAGTGTGAATGTATAAATAGCTTGTAAAAGTTGTTTAGTTTTGGACCGTAAAGAGTACTGCTTATACCTTTTGAAATAGAAAGCGTGATAAAAAAATTTAAATATTCATGTGACGATGATTCACATTTGTATAATTTTATAAATAGATATTTTATTCATGAGAATTATTTACTGTATGCCGGGCGGTAATTGCACCGGTCTTACAAATGAGCCTAATTATTTATAATAATGTAGGTATGTATCTGTTTTATTGTGTGTTTCTGTGTTACTTTGATTCATAGTAATTTTAATACTTGAGCATTTTTTTTTACTATTTAAACATAATTATTTGTACTCACTTTATTGTGCCTTAATTAGCCTTATTGTGTAGATAATAATAAATTAAAGTCACAAAAGAACAAAACTGAATATTTAAAAAATACAGTATCAATTTTTTGATGGGGTTAAATAAATATCAAATCAGTACAAAAAAAGTATAAAAACAAAACATTGCAACTATATTACACCATAATTTTTTCAGGTAATTTAAACAATTTCTCAGTTCCCGGAAAAATCTCCCCGCAGTTTTCCCTCCCCCTAGTTTTCCCCGGGAGTTTTGTTCTCCCGGCGCAGCAACCCACCCGTCCCGAATGGTCAGTCATTCAGGCGCCGTCACCGCAGCCGGTCGCCGTTCCGAACGCTCCCGACCGCTCGTCGTGACTAACCAAAGAAAATAAATAAAAATAGTGCAAAGTTATGTGTGCTGTGTTACAGTGACAGTGTTTCTTAGTGTTTTCCCTTCCCCCATTAATGAACGTGAGTATTTTAGTTTGTTTAATTTATTTGGTAAGATATGCGGTTTTTAGGATTACATAGGATGTCCTTCAGATTCCTTTGCCCAAGGGCTCGTAGTATCGTAAATATTGCTGGATTGTACTTCGCAAGCGTGTCAAGATTTTATAAAAAGGTTCCTTTCTATCTCAAGAATTTTAGCGAAGGATTCTAGTTGGAATCGCACTACGAATAGAGCGATGATTTTCATCGAATTTTTGGGATTTATCTTAAAATATTGACAGAAATGTAATGACAAAACTGTTTGACAGCACATGTTTTAAATAGTAGCATTAGACGAAAAATAATTCATGGTAAAATAATCCAAAATTATGGGTGAATAAGGTATGTCGTAAAATATTTTTTTGAGCGACAATGTTTTTATCTTTTTTCTGAATTTTAGTAATTTTATTACGATTTGATTACGATGTTTTTATTAATTTAAAATTCTATTCAACTGATAACAAATATTTTATGTACTTAAACATAAAAATATAGGGAGGATCATTTTTATCAGATATCTGGAGTTTTTATGCTTATGCGTATGTAAATAAATAAGACGTCGACATCAATTTTATGTTGGAGTAATGATATGACTTTTGCCATTAGATATTTTATTCGATTATTTTTTGATATTTGTTTTAAACTATTTAGTTTAAAACAAATATAATGTTTATATATAATATACATATTGCAATTTAGATAACAGAGTTAAACGATTTTCGGTCATGAGTCAATTTATTTTGAGTTTAGAATTTATAGGTAGGAAGTATTCTAATACAAATATTACGATGTACTCGTAGAAATAATTTTTTTTTTGTAATAATGTACTGCAAGTACTTATTTTGTAAAGAGTTTTTAAAAAAGATTTGAATTCTCGGCACTAATTAAGTATTTAACTATTTAGGTGTTGAATATAATTAAAGAATTGAACATATGTGTAATTTCGTTTAAACTTCTATTCATTAAAAATACTGAATTTAAAGTTATTCTTTTACTAATTGCAATCTCTCATTCGAAAGTTCATAATTATTTATTTACTAACTACTAATGTAGATTTTAAAATTCAAGTTTCGTTTTATGTGGAAATCGTTTGACATACTCTGTACATCGAATTGTGAGTAAAACACAATTAAACCTGCATGGTATGGAAATTACATAAAACCAACCAACTGTGTCGATGTAATTTTATTGATTTTATTCACTGAGTTTACCAATTTCCTGCTAATTTAGTTTCAATAACAATTATATAAGTTTTACTTTTATTAACTTTTAAGCATTAAAGGAATAACTCACGAATATTTTACATATCCCATGAAACAATGAATTAATATAGATTATGTAGGTAAAATTCAAAATCTATTAATAATCCGTATACAAAAAACGTATATCCGTAAAAAACTAACAAACTTTAGTTCTCCGTGTATTTATGGCTTAAAGTCTGAAAGAGTTTAAGATGAAAACATAGTAGAAAATAAAACCAGATTAGAATTTTCTGAAAATTATATTTGGGTACATTCTCTTTTACCTATTCTTCCTCCTACAAATATTCTGACCTAGGTATATCTTTACTGAAATTACATTATGCACTTGTTGGAATAGGATTTCCGGTTCTTTAACAGAGATTTATTATAGAATATAAGATCTCTAAGATCATCACCACAAATTTTCAGTTAATAGATCATTACGATATGCAGCTATTATAAGTGGAAATAGAAAATACAATATCATCTAATGGACTATCTTTTACATCACGCGATCGTCTTAAATGTTAGTTCATTTAAATACGATGATAAACCTTATAACATGAACTCTAAATATGCATAATGCTTCCTAAGTCTTAAATGATAGTTTATATACAATGACACAATTATAACATAAACTTTAACATGTATAACGCCTTGTAAGAACTTATTTTCCATTTGACTACTTGTTAACTTGTAAAATTCTTTCAACATTTTTCTATTACTTCCTGAGGCCCTATTCTACTATTTTAATGGCAGTGGATGGCAGGTTAATGAACGTTCCAGTGTACTTGTTATTATACCCAATTTTCGTATTTTGATAATTTTAGTTGAATGACAAATATACACCTACTTTCCACTGTTGTCAATGTAGGATTAGCACTGACTGTTCATTGTAGACTTATATAAGAAAATTAGGCACAATGACAAGTACACTGAACCTGCTAACCACTGACTTGAAATTAGCGGCATCAGGCTGTTAACTTGTAAACTTGGATACTTTCAACATTTTTCTATTATTTCCAGTAGTTACTACGTCGCGACGAGTTCTTTAGAAAACAAGTGAAGTTCTAGGAAAATGTTTGTATGTCCTATAACATAGTCTCTTAAATAATAGGAAAATAGTTTTTCTTGTTTATTCTAAAGGGATAAAGTATTTTACTTGTTTGTGTTCGTATTGACCTACATAGTAATTTTGTGTTGGTTTAAGATTTATGTCATAGGTTATGGATTCAAGATTGGTTAGTTATGTACTGTTATTAAGATATTGTAGTCATATTTTCTCAATACTCAATAAGTTTATTGCATTCCACAAATGGGAACTTAGGTGGTAGGTAGACTAAATTGTAATATACAATCAGTTTTGGATCATTGTGGGCCACGTCGGGCATAACAAAATAAAGAAGATTACCAAATGAAGAATTAGGAGGGCTATTATAAATATTTTACAAGTTGTTTGTCTTGAAAGACAAAGACTCAGGCAAAAGAAATGACTAAAGTGTTGGGCAGTAATCTAAGATTTGGACAGGTCAAGTGTAAGATGACGAACGTGCATCTAGTTTATTAAACTATTCCGGCATCAAATGCTATATCTATGTAAAATTATCTATGTAAAATTGTTAATCAATCTTTGGTTAAGTAGAAGAAAAAGAGAATTAGGTATATTTTATGAAATTATCCTAAAACCTATTTCTCCTTTTTTTTTCGTTATTAATAAAGAAATTAATTTGTTTGAATAATTAAATTACTATGAAGGATTTTCATTAGCCGTTAGAACACCTTATACAAACTTACAGTACACAGTCTAAAATAATAGTGACATAAAATGCAGTGGGTACATGACCTACATTCACACTTGTTCCTCGCTGGACTAATATTTGTGTTATCTGTGGACATTTGTCCCGAGTTATGTTATTACTGAACTTATCGACACAAAGATGGTTTAGTTTCTGTATTTAGGGAAACAATCAAACTAATTTGGTTTCGCAAAATTACCTAAGTAAGGAGTAAAAATTAGGAAATTTGCGGGGGCGGAAAGCTTCCCACGGAGGAGGAATGGATGGTTAGGTCGATGAAGTATGTCGGATGATGGATGTAGTCACAAAAATTGAGAAAGGTATGCTAAGAACGATTTACGAAAAAACTGTATAAGGCGAGTGTGAAAAGAGGCCAGGTTAAGAGTACCCTAAACCGAACAGCATGTATGAAGGAAATAATGAAAGTGGACGAAGTGAAACAAGTGTGTAAGGACCGTAGCAAGTGGAAAGAAGTGGTCTCTGTCTACCTCTACGGGAAAGAAGCGTGATTATATGTATGTATGTGATTATACATATTGAAACGAAAAGCTGAAAAAAAAAAACAATTTTCATTAGGTATATTAACGATATCGTACGTTTTGTGCAAGATCCCTTATTAGACCTAAATCCTGACTTTTACTTGAAAATCGACTTAGGTTTTACTGACATGAAAAAGGCAAATAATACTTGTTTATATACAAATTTTTTCACAATTAAATCTAATATAAGAACAAACTCTAACTATACTAAAATTAAAACTTACATAAATAAAAACTAAACGGCGTCAAAGAACTCATCGTCATCCTTGTCAATGGCGGGGAACGTGCCCCGTTGAATGGCTATGCCAATTCTCTGTGCAAGGAACAAACCAGCCTTCTGATCACGAGTAGATTCTACTAAACGTTTGGTATTAATTTTTTCATAATCTAGCTTTCGAACTAAATAATATATTTTTACTTTTCTCACCCAGTGTACATCGATATTACACTATTCAGAAACTAGGGAGTAAACCTAAGTTTACATGATTACTCACAGCTTGTCTATAATTCTTAGCAAAAGAAAATAAGGAAATTAAATCGTGCGTCCATCTAAATGAACAAACGAAGGGTTTATCACACAAACCTTAGGAACTGAACTGGACAGGGTAATAAAAAAGGATTTCCCTAAGGAAATCAGGTTATTGGGCGGTATGAACTGAAATACTGGAGCCTCGTAAAACTGTGTGCCTTATTCGTCTAGTTTTACTTCAGACTTTTACCTGAACCTTTGGACAAAGCGCACAACTTTTATTTTAGAACCTATTTGCATATTACAGGATTCTGAAAGGTTCGTTACGTAATGGTGCATTTTTTGATAAAAACTTTCTCTTAAATATAGTTTTAGAGATGTTAAAGTAACATTATTACTGCAATTACATCTGATATCCAGGCGAATCTTCTGGGCTGATAAAGATTAAGTAAACAATATACTATATAATTAAATGACTTGGTATTCAAAAGCCAGTTTTTTTATATATAATATGTTATGTTACAAAAATCTGTGAAGATAATGCCATTAAGCCGGAAACCCACAGCGGCGCACGGAGAGCCTGTGCACGTGTGTTTAGCTTCGCTTTAGTTCAAAATGTATGAAAGCGTTTTCACTGCAGCGCACCGACATGCTACGCAGCAATTGACGTCATAAACACACGCGTAGCTAGCTCGAATGGCCGGTACATAGCTCAACCCACGGCCGTGCGACGCATCCCAGCTGCGTGGGTCGGCCATTTCTCGGCGACCCACGAATATGTACAGTCTCGAGCAAAAATATGTATACACATAATATTTTTAAGAAATTATTATAAGAATAAGCTACTATAAATAAGAGGTACAATTAATGTTCCTAGTATATACACCGTGAAAATTGAATCGTTGTTTTCCCGCGGCAGGACGGTTACCCATCAGTAGTACTATCGAAATACAAAGTTTAACTTAAAAAACATAATGTTTTTTTTTCACATCATTAAAAAAGTATTCATAAACTCGAAAGAGCGATAATCAATAGTAGTTCACTCACTAGAGATCACGTAGGCACCTGTAGGTAACACGAAACGCACACGCCGCCGCCACGTGTTGTCGGCAAACTTACAAAGAAAGAATCAATAATAAATGTTCAGAGCAAAATAAGGTCTCGGTCATGGTGATACGGTATAAATTAGCTTGCATGCACGCGGCAAGCGCCGAAACACAATAGAATGCCGCCAAATGTTGCGCTCTGTGCCTACGGCTTAGTTAGTGTTCTGTGCGCGAACGTCGATGACGTCAAGTGATGAATGTGCGATGAAAGTGCTCAACACAGAAGGACTGCATCCTTATCATTTTTTTTTCGTGGCGGGCCACACCCTTAGCCACCGAGGAGCCCGGCCTTGACTCCCTTGGACTTTTATTTGTGGTAGAGTCTGAGCTCAAGAACTTGGTGTATCGTGAGGAACACCAAACACGCGACTCTTTGATAAGTGCGATAGTGGACGCTTTTAATATCGTGAGACGTGACAGAGACACTTTAATGAAACTGAAAGACAATCAGTTAAAACGTGCTCGTTTGTGCATTGAACGTAGTGGTTTACATTTCGAACAATTACTCCGCTACCGTTAAGTGTAAGTACTCGTACTTTGTAAATAAACATTTAAAAGTAGGTTAGGTAATCAAAATCATTGTAAATAAGTCGATTCCATTTTTAAATACCTACGCCTTAAATACTTAATTATCAAATTCCGACTTTTTTTAAAGATACCTATTTTGATTTTTTAAGTATTTATGACGATCCTAAGCCCGTAAAAGTTTGAAGCGAAAATTTGAATTACTTATTGGTTTTGTGTTTTATTAAATCACGAGTAGCGATCAGCTGATTTACACGCGAAGTGCAACGACCGCGCGGCGTTCGGGGTAACCGCGCGCCCGCCCGCGTAGGTATAGCGCGATGTATTACTACTGGGTCAAGTCACTTTCGAGTTTTGTTTATAACAATTGTTAATCCGCCATTTATTGAGTCTAATTTTTTTTACATATATTAATCGATTGTATGACCGATACAAACTCATTTCGCTTCGGGAAAACAACGACTTGATATTCACCCTGTATACATACATTTAAGTTGTGATAAGTATAATTTATGTAAGAACTAAGTAATTTATAATACAAATAAGTAAAACAGATGTTACTACACAATAGCTAAATTATATTGTTACTTGGAAGAGCTATTGTCTATATTATAAAAATAATATATTGACTTTAAGTAAAATATTTTTTTTTATTAAAAAAAATATTTGAACTATTTCATTTTCAAGTGTCATCCGTCAGTATGCATTGATTGCTAGACGGCAGAAGAGATTCGACAAAAAATCTCACTAATTTCGTTTAACAATTTCGCATATTATTAAGTATACATATTTTTGCTCGTGACTGTACCCCACGCATAGCTATGAGCTGTGTGGGCGACACATCCGTGTCCGTGCGCCGCAGTGGAAACGGAGGCCAATTGGCGAAGCCAAGTGTGTATTTGGAATACACACAATTGTACAAATTTCGCATAACAAATAAAAAAAAACATTAAATTGATAACCTCCTCTTTTTTAAAACACCATCACACATCTCAGTCCAACAAACCGGTAAGTCACAATAAATACAGTTATAATGTCCGCTACATGGTCACGCTAACAATTAAAGAAACGTATCATTACACGTCACTTATGACGTCATCGTTTAAGTACCATGATTAATTTACTTGCACTTGTTAGGAACGATGATTTGCAAACTTACCTTATAATCAGCGTTTACTATATTACAAGAAACTTACCTTATTATGACCGTTTACGATAATACTTGTATAAGGAATACTGTCAGCGAAAATGATTGCATACATTGTCGAGTGGTATACAGGCTGTTAAAGAAATAACCGGTATATAATTTGAGTACTTTTTCAACGAGTTAGTTTTGGTCAGCAGTCGCTCTATGTAATATACAGTGTTCGATAAGCAGTCGCTCCACGTCAAATATGGTGTTCAGGTGAATCCGATGAGACTGGAAGCCGACCCCAACTTACATGGGAAAAGGCTCGGTGACTGCTACAAGCAATTTTATGTACATAAAAAATAAGGCAGAGATAGCAAGAGATTGTCAAAAATGAGGATGATTAAAATTTTAAATTATTTTTCTATCACTTTCCATCTCACACATTTTACACGACAGTTAAGCCGGAACCCCACCGCTGCGCAGGCTGTGCACGGATGCGTGGCTCACCTCTGCTGCGTGGGCTCATTAGTTCGGCGGCGTCGGCCTCCGTTTCCACTGCGGCGCACGGACACGGATGTGTCGCCCACACAGCTCATAGCTATGCGTGGGGTACAGTCACGAGCAAAAATATGTATACATAATAATATGCGAAATTGTTAAACGAAATTAGTGAGATTTTTTTGTCGAATCTCTTCTGCCATCTAGCAATCAATGCATACTGACAGATGACACTTGAAAATAAAATGGTACAATTTTTTTTCAATAAAAAAATATTTTACTTAAAGTCAATATATTATTTTTATAATATAGACAATAGCTCTTCCAAGTAACAAATAATTTAGCTATTGTGTAGTAACATCTGTTTCACTTATTTGTATTATAAAATACTTAGTTCTTACATAAATTATACTTATCACAACTTAAATGTATGTATATATGTCGCAGACAAATAGTATAATTTGGCATTTTACATACGGTTTCGTCAGTTTAAAAACGTTTGCGGGTATGTAATATGCCGAAGACAAAATGTAGATTGCCGTGTCACTTTATAATATGCCTCAACATTTCATCGAAAATTTAAATACCATATACATAATGCCGAGGCAAATTGAAGTATTTAGTTTTTGAGGTTATCTGGCACGTCAAAAATGCTAAGGTATCCATAGACTCTGGGTCGTGAAGGACTCCTGCAGAGTATTTTTGGTCAAAAAAACCTGTATTTGATCGAATATTCATATATTCATAGGCCCAGAAATCCATTGCTTGATTAGGTTCGACTTTGTGGCAGAGATCAATAGATCAATATTAGGTTAGGTTAGATATTGTGACCTTGCAACAGAGCGAGCGAAGCGAGCGACGACGTATGTAATTCAAAATTTGTCTCGAGATTTAAATGAGCATAGTCACCCTAAAATAACACTAACGTCGCATTATGACGATTGAATGATTTGACATTTTGCTTTCGGCATATTACATAACCGAAAACGTTTTTAAACTGACGACGCCGTATGTAAAATGCCATATTATACTATTTGTCTGCGACATATACATATAATAGGAACATTAATTGTACCTCTTATTTATAATAGCTTTTTCTTATAATAATTTCTTAACAATATTATGTGTACATATTTTTGCTCGAGACTGTACATAGTCGTGGGTCGCCGAGAAATTGCCCACCAACCCACGCAGCTGGGATGCGTCGCACGAGCGTGGGCTGAGCTACGTTCCGCCTATTCGAGCTAGCTACGCGTGTGTTTATGACGTCAATTGCTGCGTAGCATGTCCGTGCGCCGCTGTGGAAACGCTCTCATACATTTTGTACTAAAGCGAAGCTTAACACACGTGCACAGCCTCTCCGTGCGCCGCTGTGGGTTTCCGGCTTTAGGTAAATCGGATCAGTTTTTAAACGTCTCGGGTCTTGCATTATTGATGTTAAAATGTATTGGCTTGAATTCAACACAAAGAAATGTAAATTTTTCTGAGAATGAAATTAATTATTCTGAAAAAAAAACCCTGATGATTATTTATTATAGCAAGACCATTTTTTTTGGAGCTTTGCCTTTGTCTTTGTTTAAGAAAGTTGTTCATCACTATGCGCTTGTAGCACCTATTTACTGGTAACCCTTTAGTAGGTTGGTAGTTTGGTCATGTTCAGGCATTTTTGTCTTTATGTTTAATAAAATATTAAATCGATGTAGATTTTTGTTTAAGTCGCCAATACGGACTTAAAATTTTGTGATTAAGGTCTGAACGAAATCTGCAGACAAACCGAAAATCTCATACTCAAATATTTAAATAAGAGAAAAGTTGAGGATTAAAGAGAGAATATACTAACTTTGTAAAAGAGGTTAATGTCACATACAACATTATTGGAAACGACCTAATTTCCATAATGTGTAACCCCGATGCGGGGTGCAAAACATTTTATTAAATTCTTTAAATATTAAATTGTGTAAATGGTATTCTATTTTACAGGCACGCGAACCTTTTAAAACTGCTTTATGAATATTTACGAATTTTTCAGGAATATTCCAATGAAACTGAGTGTGGGAATTATTAAAATATGCAATTTTAAGTGAATTAATTTGTTGATACATTTGTTGGGAATTTTATTGTGTCGTTGTCACGCATGGTTGTGTACACGTGTCCTTATTTATGGTTGGTGGAGACCGTTATAAATGTTTTAAACATTGTGTATCAAATTAAGTAATGTATTCGAATCATCCACATCAATGTACAATTGGATATGCATGAATTGGTCAGTTGTGTTGTTATTTATACAAACCGCCTTTTTGTCAATATTAAAGCGCTTGCAAATTCTCAATGAAGCAGTTACTAAACCTTTAATATCTGACCTCAACCGACGCCGAAATCGTTTAAAATACAAAAAAAAAGAAAAGTACAGTCGAACGTGAAACTTCATATTTGGAAGTCTATTAAAAAGTATTTTTTTTATTTATTTAACTAATTATGTACCGAATTAAACGTTTGTATTTTTTTTAGAATACATACATATACATACATAATTTATCTTCAAAATCATTTAGCCTTATTGCTCCTTCCGACACGAACAGGTTAAAAGTGCCACAAAATGCACCCGATCACGTATCCAACTCCAAGGGCCTACCACATTGCGAGGGTTAATTAAAACGAAGTAACTTTGATGCGTGCACTAAGCTGGGGTTGTCCAACACAGAATGGTGTGGATTACTGAGGTACGGGCATTGGTATGTCACAGAGTAAATGAGCCAGTGGGACAAATTGAGGTGGAGTTGTTGGCCCATTTTAAAAGGAGGAGGTTCTCAATTCGACATATAAATAAAAAAATATAGTTTTTAGGGATATCTATGGCAATTCGTTTTGCTATCGTTTACTTTAGAGTTGGACTAATATAAATTTAGTTAAAGTAATGTAAAAAAAATAGTGGTTCAAAAAAAGCGAAAGGTTTTTTAGAACCACTATTTTTAGAGATTTTAAATTTCTTAGCGTGTTTGTGGTACTCTCTACTACTATACAGATTTCGAGAAAAGACCTGCTGAAAGAAAAATGGACGAACAGCGTTAGTAAGGCACTATAAAATAGCTTCTCATTAATTAACAATAGCACCAAAATACATTAAAATTCTATCAATAACAGCATCGAACATAAATCATTACACAATACAATTAAAAAACAATATGCAATAAAACTATTTACGACACCAATAAAAAAACAAATAAAAATTAACAATTTAATTACACATATCCAAAGTATTCGAATCGGACCACAGCACAGGTATTGCGAAAACAATTACGGAATAAAAAAGGCAGTGAATTAATTTATTTCACTGCATTTATTTACTCTGTGGCCGGCCTGTTGCGTTGAGACGCGTGGCCAATTGCAAATGTTTTGCTTAATGCTACACCGATGCGCTCGACTGTACCTACACTTTACTGAATGTGCTGGATTGTACTCGACTGTACTGGACTTGTAAGTGACCTATTTTACGTGAATTGAGTATTAAGGGGCAAAGACTAATTGTGCAGTGGATCAATGGTTGGCTTAGTATAGTTATAATCGATTAATATTGTTGTAATCGATAAATGTATTTTTAGTTTTAGGTATTTAAGAGTGGTTATTTAATATCTAGATAGTTTAACCATGTATTTATGGCACTGGTTTTGACAAAAGTGGAAATGATTTTTGATATTATTTATAACGTGTAGTTATCATGTGTGTTTTTTATATTATGTTCTGTATATATTATATATATGTATATATATATATTATGTTCATTATTTTCTGAATAAAAAAAAGAACACGTAAACTGATCCAGAAGCATTTTTTTAAACCGTGATACCTTTACCTAGGCAAAAAATTGTCGTGTGTTTTTGAATAAAGGTAGTCTTTTATGATTACTATTAGAGTTACACGTTTCAATCTGCATATATTATTTGTTGGTACATATGTTTGTATGTACATTGGCAAGCTATTGTTTGCTGTTCGGAATCAACGCCGGCAATTGGTGTAGTTTGATAGAATAACATTGATACGTCACTCACTCGATAATATTGTTAAACTCGTGTTATGTATGTTTACAACATTGTCAACCCTCAACGTTTGTTGTCCTAACACTAGAATATTTAAGGGCAACTATACTTTAAAACGCTCTTAATGCTGCATCAGTCGCTAGTTTACACCTTAAAGTAATAATAAAACATAAAATAACATATCATCACGCCTGTATCCCCGAAGGTTTAGGCAGAGGTGTATCAATGTACACCCACAGTTCGCCGATATGTTTAGGTCCCATGTAATAGGGGGCGAGCCTATTGCCACTAACCGGGAACAAATCCAAACTCCGACCTGCTACTGAGAATTTCTTACAAAAACCCAATAACACCTTGGTCGACTCGGGAATCGAACCCAAGACCTCTAGCATAGCAGTTGCTCTTAGTAGCACTAGGCCAACGAGGCAGTTAGCTTTAAAGCGTTCTTAAATGTGTAAATGTCGCTACTCATAATTCACGTATACCTATACCTTTTTTGGGATTGACGTTTCGACCGGGTTACACCGGTCGTAGTCGCAAGCACACTGCTTGCTACCAAGCACAACGATATAAAATTTAGAATGTCGCTACTTTATACCTTAAAGTAATAATTATATTGTAACAGAATAATAATATCTCGGGACAATTCACACTCGGTCATCTGATCCCAAACTAAGCAGAGTTTGCATAACCATACCCAGACAACTGGTAAACATACTTATATATTTCTAAATACGTACATATTGTAGATAAATTACACCCAGACCCCCACACAAACATTTGTCCGGGATGGGAAGCCAACCCATGACCACCAGTATAACGGTCAGAGTCACTCACCACTAGACCAACAGCCCAGTCATCATCCCTGCTCTGTTCCTAATCATTTGTAGTCGGCGCATTGCGTCTTCAGTTTCCATTCATCTCTACAACTTGTCATCTCAGTATTTACTCCTTTCTTTCTCATTTCATCCCTCACCCAATACATTTATCTCTTTTTCGGTCTTCCCCTGCATTTTGTGAAGGGGTATCCTTCACAGATCATCACATGCATCTTAGAGTCTTCTTCTTCTATTTAGCTTTTTATCAAGCTATGTTAGGATCGGCTGTTTATTTTCACTTTAGAGTATTTTCGTCATATACCCAAGTTAAGAACAATAAAATGCCCTTTATTTAAAAGCAAAACGCGTCCTTTTTAGAGTTATTTGTTCCTTCTATTTGCGTATCTCCAATTAGGGACCATGCACAGTTTAATAGGAATGATGTAAAGTGCACATATTATTATGATTCCCGCGCTCCCGAGTAATTCGTGATGTCGCATACATTAGCCAGAATTCATGTTTTAAGGAATTTTTGGGATTCCCTTCTAAATTGTTTTATCTTTTGGCTATTTCTTTTGGTAATCTTTTGTTTGTTTTGGTGTTATAATTGGGGTTTGTAATGGATGGATTTAAAGGGTGAGAATTTAAACTTGAATTTGTTATTTAATGGGTTCTTAAGGACGGACTGGCACTTTGACAAAATTAGACATATTTATTTAGATCATAGATCATACAACCTGTGTTAGTACTACTCTTCACTAACCGACTTGAAAAGAAGGCGGTTCTGAATTCGACTGATATTTCGCGTCATCCTTTTTTTCGTAATATCCCACTTTAAATTAGGACTCGTGGCTATGTGTAAGGTTTGACCGATAATACAGGTTAAGCCGTGCTCGCCGCGGCTGGTGCGTGGATGGGTGACCATTTATAACATACCGAGATCCCTCCTTGTTTTGCAATCCACGTTAAGCTGTAGGTCTCGAATGTCATATGTATATTTTTAACAGTCTTTAAGCCAATTCTGACAAATAAAATGTTACAGTTTTAAAATATGTAAGTATGTGTATCAGTTGTCTGGTTACCATAACACAAGCTCTGCTTAGCTTGGGATCAGATAACCGTGTGTGTGATGTCCCGGAATATTATTATTAATAAATAAAACATGTAAAAGTTTTGTCCACCCATTACTATCAAATAGTAAGGGAAGTCCGTCCCAGCCAGACTGTAGACAGACTACAGAGTTCTGGGTAAACAAGTTTCTAGGAATAAAACGAGGATTCACGGAAATAAGCTCGTTCTATTGATATCGGTTCTCGCTATTGTGTACATAATACTGTTTTATGTTGCAGCTAATGATTTGAATAAAATGTTTTATACTTCAAACAATTTTTTCTTAGTATCCGATAGTATGAGACTGGATTTTAAATATTGGTTTTCGGATTGATTTAAAACATACTTTATGTAGATAGGGTGGTTCTATATTAAATTAATTGAAATCGATTCTTTTTATGTATAATGTTCCTTAAAATAACCCAGGAAACTGATCACAACAAGGCTTTATTTGTGGTTATTTTTAAAAGCAATAGTAACTGACTGTTTTCCTGATACACTTTGACGGCTAAACCGCTGTACCGATTTTGATTTGAGTTAGTGCTACATTCTGCGAATAGTGTGGGGATTTGGACACCTGTATCTATCCTTTCAAAGAAAACTATGATTGTGACTGTAATTATATATGTATATAACCGCATTATTATGAATTTCAAGTTAACTGAAGAAACAAATTAAAAGGCTTTACGTATCAAACAGGTTGTTCTTAGAAATTACGATGTGTTATTGGAAAGAAAAATAAAGTTGTTTGAATATTTGTGAATTATTTATGTGTTTATTTTAGCTTATCTAAATAATACTATATAAGCGAAAGTTACTCATTGTCCTTTACGCGTTTACGACTTAACCGCTTAACAGATTTTCCGCCGCCGGCGAGCCGAGCCGCAGGAAAAAGCTAGTGTATTATAAAACCCAAAACATTACTGAATAGACAATCATCTACGTTTATATTATCTTTTGGTCATGTGGTTTATTCGATGAACATATTATAACGCGAATCTTCAGAAGACCACATGATGTAGGTTCAGTTCTTCACCTGACCTAGTTAGTATCTTCTATAATAAAAAATTGATCACTGACTGTGTTGCTCAGCGCAAATCTCGAAAGCTGCTTAACCGATGTTGCTTATTCTTTTTTATAATATTTCTTGAAGTATAAGGACCATCCTCATATGCATAGAAAAAAGTAAAAATACCTGAAAAAGTTAAAAAAAAAAACAGTATTTGTCCGCCCCTAATAACAGAATAACGATAAAGGCATATTAAGCGGAACTTGGGTACTGTTTTGTATTTTGTAAACCGTGGGGCACGGTTAGTGGTATATGAAGTAGAAACATTACTACTCACCTTTTCAGGAACTAAAACCGTTTCTAAGACAGTAAGTATAGACTTCTGCGAAGTAAGCTATAACAGGCAAAGCCGGGGCATTGACTTGTGTTACGCAGAACATCGTAAATAGATACGTCGCAAACTTAACTGCCTGTGATTAGCTATGCGTGAGGTCTTAGCTTTGATTCCTATTCAGTAAACTTTTCAAATAGCATATAATATTTGTTTGTAGGATATAATTTGTGTTTTCATACTGTTTTTTAAACAAGTATGAAAACACAAATAATAACCTACATGTGCAAAGATCAATTAATGCAAATTTTAATAAATATGAGAATATTGTGCTTGTGTGAATATTGTGTTTTGAGCGCGACTTCGCCTGCGTTTATGCCAGTAACTTTGGAAAAAAGTAGCTTACAGGTTTGCTTTCTCTAGGGATTCACAAAATAGAAACCAATTTTTATTACAATTGGTTCTTACGCAATGATAAATATTGAATTTATGTAATTTAACTATTTAATTGAAAGCAAATTGATTGAACAACTTATTAATCTAAATGCACATACCTTTTCCATTCTACTTTGGTTAAAAATAACTGTTGGAAAAAAGGTATTAAAATCCCCTCTGAAACCAGTTACAGGCGCCCTAAACTTGACATTCAAACTATACCTACCTATACATGAAGTAATAAATCAAGGCATAGCGCTGTACCATTGATCTGCTAATCTCCCGCCGCTGCAGGTCAGCCGTCATTCGTGGGGATAGGGGCCAATAACTAGGTCAGACTCGTAATTGGATGGGTTAATAGGACCTTAAAATGGTAACTACGATCTCATGTATGAAAAATATATTGAAGAAATGTATGTAGACAAACTAGAATTAGTTACTTTAGAGTACACAAATTAAAAAGAATAAAGCTTATTGATTCCAAATGGTTTTAAAGTTTGCAAGATTTTGTGATGGGGGGCGAGCTTATTGCCACTAACCGGGCACAAATCCAAACTTCGACCTGCTACTGAGAATTTCATAGAAAAACCCAATAAAGCCGGAACCCCACCGCTGCGCAGGCTGTGCACGGATGCGTGGCTCACCTCTGCTGCGTGGGCTCATTAGTTCGGCGGCGTCGGCCTCCGTTTCCACTGCGGCGCACGGACACGGATGTGTCGCCCACACAGCTCATAGCTATGCGTGGGGTACAGTCACGAGCAAAAATATGTATACATAATAATATGCGAAATTGTTAAACGAAATTAGTGAGATTTTTTGTCGAATCTCTTCTGCCATCTAGCAATCAACGCATACTGACAGATCACACTTGAAAATAAAATTGTCAATTATTTTTTTTAATAAAAAAAATATTTGACTTAAAGTCAATATATTATTTTTAAAATATAGACAACAGCGCATCCGAGTAACAATATAATTTAGCTATTGTGTAGTAACATCTATTTTACTTATTTGTATTATAAATAACTTAGTTCTTACATAAATTATACTTATCACAACTTAAATGTATGTATATATACTAGGAACATTAATTGTACGTCTTATTTATAGTAGCTTATTCTTGTAATAATTTCTTAACAATATTATGTGCGTACATATTTTTGCTCGAGACTGTACATAGTCGTGGGTCGCAGAGAAATGGCCGACCCACGCAGCTCGGATGCGTCGCACGGCCGTGGGTTGAGCTACGTTCGTGTGTTTATGACGTCATTTGCTGCGTAGCATGTCCGTGCGGTGCGGTGGAAACGCTCTCATACATTTTGTACTAAAGCGAAGCTGAACACACGTGCACAGCCTCTCCGTGCGCCGCTGTGGGTTTCCGGCTTAACACCTGGGTCGACTTGGGAATCGAACCCAAGACCTCTAGCGTAGCAGTCGCGCTTAGCACCACTAGGCCAACGAACAGAATCTTAACCTTTAATAATGGAAATGGAGTTTCTCTTCCTTTGCTCTTTTCTAGTGGCAAGTAACATGATGTTAAATACCCTGTAAACTTCCTCGAGAAAAGGGCTATCAAATGCAAAAAGTTTTTCCAAATCTGACTGTTAGTTTCAGAGATTATCGCGTCCAATCAAAAGCCTCCTTAGCTTTAAATTTTAGTTACACAAAACTTATAACTGAACTAAAACCAACAAATTACGTTTATAATCCGTACTTAGTAGAACGTTTACTGCAATAATGGTTGTTAGAGTTGAACTCAGACGTGAGTAACACTTAGTTAAGTAATTAACTGTAATCCAACCAGTTAAAGTTTTGTTACGAGATCCGACTTAAGTCGTGCTTGTTATAATTATAAATACTTCGTGAGGGTTAGGTTTTGGCACTTAGGTTTGTGACATTTATTAAAGTAACGAAGATAGACAAAAGGCTTTTCTGCTAACTTATTGGGGTACTTTTAGTCCTTCTAATAACTTGTAAAGTACTTTTAGCTGTACGTGTGTTCTATGTATTATTGTTCATAATTTTTAATGTTATGTAAAAACTAGGCTTGAATATTGTAAATATAGGTAATTTAAAGTTGCTTTTTAAGGTTAACGCAAATGTAGTTTTATTTCAATGTAATTTAAAGTTAATTGTCAGCAGATTGTGCTTAAAGACTGGAAGACAAGTCGGCTGTTGTATATGTATATGTAAAGTAGAATTTATCTATTTTATTACTAAAAGAAATGAAAAAATTACGTATACAAATAAAATATCACACAGAAAATCAATTATCAAAAGAACACATCTAAAGTAAACTCGGCTCTTTTTAGGGATCACCTTGAAAACTTTCCCGGATTTATTAATAAAAAAGGAG
This sequence comes from Autographa gamma, assembly GCA_905146925.1. Classification (NCBI taxonomy): domain Eukaryota; kingdom Metazoa; phylum Arthropoda; class Insecta; order Lepidoptera; family Noctuidae; genus Autographa; species Autographa gamma. Next base: position 882,526 of record LR989871.1, read on the forward strand.
TTTTCTCCCGGGGCGCGTATTATACATGTAAGGTACGGACCCTATTTCCGGAGATCGGCTCCCAGGGGTCCCTTCTGCCTTGTATATTTTTATTCACTGTCAGTGCAGTTACACCTTTCTGCCAATCGATTAGGTGTGGCAAATTCGATGGGTAATCGATTTCAGTGTCAGAAATAGGGGTGGGTTATTAAAGTCCGATTTCGATGATTTGTTTTAAGTTGAGTATAGTTAAATAAAATGTCTTAAAAGACAACATTTTTAATCGTATAAGGGCTCATTAGGCCTTTACTTGTAGCACTAAAAAAAATACCTTGTTTCCTTTTATATTACGCTACGTAACTTTATATTTTGAGATATGCTGACTAATTATGAAAGAGTTTTAATTACGTTGGACTATTTAATAATGCGAAATCTTAATTGTCCTTGCTAATCAAAGTAATTGGGATATAAGAACCTTTTTTTTTACTGATGTAAAATCAGTAAAAAAAAAGGATTTTAGATCCTTAAAATTCATTAATACATGTTTGGCGCTACATGACTTCATTTAATTAATTCTCTCTCTCTCTAACTCGCCCTTATCAGAAGCCAAACTGTTGCATAAACGCCTAACCAAACCATTGTAACAATACATCCAGATAACATCCAGCAATACCGATCACAGTACAATGTGTGATGTAGGTCGCGCACAAAGACGCCTAATAAGGATACGTCGACCCTATCAATGAAGCAATGTATGTTGATCTTTTAATGTTCGAGTTGATGACCGATTAGGGAAGATAGTTTGTGAGTAATTGGCGTACGATTAAGTGGTAAGGTGTTTTGGATCAAGGATTATTATTTATTATTTTCAGTGGTTATTGTTCCACAGCAGGGCAAAACCATTTCTTTCTTCTAATTCTCCCGGACTTTAGCTATTGTGTGCCATAATTATGGGAGATAGTTTGCTAGTAATTGGTATAACGAATTATGATGTTGACGTGTTTTGGATCAAGGATTATTATTCATTATTTTAGTGGTTATCGTCCCACTATAAGGCAAAAAGAAAGAAAGGGATTTCTTTCTCCCAATTCTCTCGGTCCTGGGCTATTGGTCAAGGATCAAGGATAGTACATATGAAAGAAAAAAGAAGAAGAGATTAGATAAAGAATAGATAATTTCCTTTTTTAGCACCACAAAATACAAACCTATACAAATGCACTAATGAAATAACTTCACACACCGTTTCGCAAGTTTTACAACGGAATAAAACGATTGACGACGGCCAACTTCGGCAAAGTTCGTCAAACTTCGGGCAACTTCGGGCAACTTCGGGCCTTTCCGTAAAGTTTCTGGTGTCAAAAGTTCAGGTATCAACGGAAGCATTCTTAATATATGAGCCACTGTCCACAGTTTCCCAAAGTTTGTGGTTTTTGTGAAAATTTTGATTACTTTTCTCATTGTTTTAAGTAAATTATTGGTGTGGTCGCCTTTGAAATTGGAATTCATTCGTTTCTTTTGATTTCAAATTTTGTTCGAAGTTTGGGGTGTTTTTCTTCTTCTAAATCTTAAATTGAGATATTTTCCACGAATTTTCTATTTTCCGTTTTAAAGTAGTGAAGGCTCATATGGCTGTATTGCTAATGTAGCTTTGCAAACATACTAAGAGAAAGAAAGAAGTTATTTCTTGCTAATGATTTGAGATTTTTCTCGTTTATGCATCCAAAATATAATTGTCTGAAATTCATATCTAAACATTATGTAATCTGAAGGATAGCTTTTGACCCTTCTTATACAAAGCAGTGACAACGAGAAGAGTATTATTCATATTCAAATTTCACAAACTTTAATATATTTCTGATTGCCAAAAACATCACGGCAAACCAAATGTTTTAACTCGCGCAATTGAGGTCGGTTTAAAGTGCCCAAGTTATTAGTAATAATTGTACGTCGAGGATCCCGCCCAGGGCTGATTGTTAAAACTTCTCGACGAGACATGAACTTTGAAATTAAAATAAAAAAGGACTTCCGCACGATCGGCAAGATGCTCTACTATAAAAGTTGGTGCGATCGCAACGTTGCTCTGCTTCGATAAGTTAGGCATAGTTTTGGCGTTGCGCTGTCACTAGGGAAAATAATAAGTGTTTGTTATTTTTTTCTTCGACTTTGCATCGGAAGGCGGTCGGAAAATGTTTTTAATTTGCAATTTTTCTTGGAGCGCTCTTTGGCGGCTTGATTCGGTGATTTAAGAATGTCGAAAACTATGCAAGTTTTACTTTTGTTTACTGAAGATATGTATTCATTGCTTCTACTAATTGCTGTTTCATTTACATTTTAAGTATACTCTTCTAACTCTTTACTAGGTAATATAATTATTTGCATTTATAGGATTTCTAAATTATCGTTTAACTTTCTTTTTTTGCTCTTTCATAATCGTTTATGACACACACTATATAATTTACATACACAAGAAAAAAAACAATGTACTTTCACAACAGTAGCCAAATTATTTTTACTTTGTTCTACCCACCATTCAATACACTCATACCAATTCTTATTCCTTTAATCAAATTCTTCTTATTTTGTATACAATTTCCATAGGACCCGATAAAGTACAGGCGAATATTTTTGATAGTGTTTCGTTTCCAGTTTCGTTCCCTTGAGGGCAGGAATAAGGAATATCCCTTTATCTATAACATACAAACGCTGACTCTGTTCACGATTTGTCGACTATGTTATATGTTGGTAAGCAGAAATATGTATTGTGATATTTATTTGTGTATTTCTATTTGCAGTTTTGCTTTTTGTTTTCTTGCTGAATTTTATAGAATTGCATTTTTGGATGAAGATGGATGAAGATTAGAAGTACTTTGTGTATGTAATAACACTAAAAAAATATAAACAATAAAATACAGCTAAAATACTAAATTATAAATTAATAAAATCTTCATCCACATTAATAATTTTGTTTTGCGGAGTCCGACGAGGTAATATTTGTCCTATTACAAATATTTACTAAAGACCTAAGCATGGCAAGAATAATACATATGTATAGTATTGAGTAATTAAAAATTTAACAGGCCTCGTTGCCAAATAAAGCATACTTAGACGAAAAATCTTAAAAAAAAAACTCGTTCTTTGCAATTCTACAAAACACACAATGATGCCAGTTTGCCAAGCTTACCGCGTCTGGCAAATCCAGCAAGTCCTGGCAAGTATGCCAAGTCAAGTATTCCCTGGCATCCCGCAAGTTGGCGTTAATTAATGAAGCCTACATTCAATCCGCCACTATTTAAACTCGACTTGGCAGACGTTGATTTAAAGGCTAATCAATTTTATTTGGAAAAAATGCGGTTGCTGAAATAGTTTCAGTTAATTATGGGGGTGTGGGGTCATCGTCCGGTATTTTATATAGAGTTGTTGAGTATTGGTAGTCTTCGATCTATCTTTAGCCACCATATGAAAAAGTTTAAAGAGATTTCTATCTCGGTTAATGTCGACATACCAAGTATCGATAGGCTGATTTTACCTAAACTAGGTGCATCATCTTTTGTGGCAATATTTAGGGTTCTGAATTTGTTTTATTCATGGTTCGCGCTCTTTCTTATGATTGTCACCGCGCATTTAACTGTGTATGGTATGTTCGTATTTACTTTTTTATTCTTCTAACCCATCATTAATTTTTGATAAGACCATAGAACGTCTATCAATTACAATAGTGTATTACAAGCTATACAAACTTAAGACTCCGATTTACTAAAATTTTTGCCTCTTCACTTCACAACTCTGCCTACCTCAAGAAATAAAAGCGCGATGTTATTCTTAGTAACACAGAGCGGCAACGAACGCTTACTAGAGAAAACTAAAAGAAAATTGTGTCCCAATTGAATTTGTTATACAAACTACGAAAGTTAACGCCAAATTGGCTTCCTTTTATATTCTATACTGGCACACATCGCGCTTTTATAAAATGGGGGCAGCAGAGATCAAATATGAAAAGGATAGAAAATGATAATAGTAATTTTGTAATTTTCAAGTTGAGTGTGCTAAAAGTTTTTATCTGCATAAAATATATGCAGTTCCAAAAATAGGTCGAAGTCCTAGTAAGACCTATTTTTTAAAGTTAATATTTAAAGAAAAGTGTATGTTATTGTAAAAATAAATCAATTAAAAATAAGATTGCTAACCTATTCAAAAACGTTTTTTCTTGTCGTGATTTATGAATAAACATATGATTTTTTAAAGAAAACAGTCTTAAATTTTCTAAACCTACACATCTATTTTGACAATGTAGTATTAAGTATTCAAGGCTTGAACATAGACAATAGGCACCCTAAAACAATAGACATACGAGAAAATAATCCCAAAGAAAATCTACACTATTTAGTATATTCTAGTTTCTTTAACCAAACCCCTAATCCTTTACTATAAGCAAATAGACTTGTAAACATATCCATATACCTGAAACTACGCCTACCCACAAAAACCGCGATCAATTAAGATGTACTTAGATAACTTAATAGCTTTCCATTGTAGGAATGATCGAGCGATACTCACATACAGGGTGTTAAGAAAACCCTGTCTGACCCGAAAGGGTGATATAGTGTTCATATAAACGTGCCCAAATAAAATATTAAATTTAGAATAATGAATTTTTCAATAAATATTTATTTATAATTATCCAATTTTCCAATATAGTAATATTAAAAATAAGAATTATATAAAAAAGTATGATAGAAAAAAAAAAGAATATATTATATGAGATAAAAATGACACCACCGAACCGACGTCACCAACTCACTCTCTCTTTTTGAGAAAAAAAAGTTTTTTTTTGTTATAACTTCTTTCATGCCTCGGATAGCAGGTTAAGCCCGTAGGTCCCGACTGTCATACTATGTTCTTTAGCAGTCATTAAGTCAATTCTGACAACCAGTCATACCATGGGATACTGTGCTACCCAGTAAAATGGTTGTAGAGGTCAGATAGGCAGTCGCTCCATGTAAACTACGGTATTTAGCTGAATCCGGTAAGACTGGGAGCAGACCCCAACAAAGTTGGAAAAAGGCTAGGCGGATGAGTTGACGTTTTTTTTTTCATGTTCCAATTTTTACTACATTAATGGGATTAAAAATATCGGACGGGGTTTTCTTAACACCCTGTGTAAGGGAACCGTAAACAATAGGTCCGTATATAATCCATTGTGGATCCAGGCTAGTTTTGGTCGACTAGAATTAATTATTCGGCGGTGATGTCAGATCGGTTGGATTGAACTAAATCGCGTGTACCTACGGTGGTTTATATACCTTCCCGTGTACTGAGGGTATTTAATTAGTCAAAATGTGGACTTCAGTAAGTTAAAAAGAAAGAGTGGAAGTGAGTGAAAATCCTATTGGCATATTAATTGATATCAATTACATACTTTTACACTGCTTTCCTTTTCAAAAGCTCATATTCCTAAAGATTGATGGTTCAACCAGTACGCAATCTATGCTAGTTACAGGTTTTAATAACTTTATACAAGTTTTTTTTCTAAACTATAAGAAAAAAATACAATCATCCGAATTGAGAACCTCCTCAATAGAAGTCGGTAGAAAGGCATACTAACCTTTTTGTTATGGTAAATGCTCATGAGTCATTTGCGATACTGCGACACTTAAAATTCGCTGGAATTGGATGTGGAAACATCTAAATATCAATGAAACGTAGTATATAATAGTAATATACATAAAGTTACATAACATAATAAAGTCAGGCCATATAATAATCAACCAAAAAAATCTCGTCCAAATCAATTTGATTCCCGCTGACTGACCAATATAGTCTTATTAACAGATTATCAGATGGGCTCAGTAATCAGAGTCGAGGCGGCAATTCTGAGGTCCCGGGTTCATTACTGTGGTAAATTGTGCACTAATCGCGTATTAGATACGTGACTGAAATGTTGATACATGGTCCTTTCCCTTATGTGGTAATATAACCTATGTGTGACTGACTTTCCTGATGTTTGATTTTACTTGTTTTGTATATTCGTGTTTGAGGTTTAGTCCTTATCATTTCGTGTCGTCACAGAGGTAGTGCATTTGTTTTATATTTGTTACTATTTTCGTTCCTCATAATTTGATACTTACATAATATCGTAATGGCACTGTAGGATATGCTAAATGTCATCTAGGAGATTGGTGGTACTAATTTAGTTTCTAAATTTTGACCGAAAATAAGAGGACTGACTCGAATGAATGAAGACTGCCTCGTTTGCCTAGTGGTGCTAAGCGCGACTGCTACGCTAGAGGTCTTGGGTTCGATTTCCGAGTCGACCAAGGTGTTATTGGGTTTTTCTATGAAATTCTCAGTAGCAGGTCGAAGTTTGGATTTGTGCCCGGTTAGTGGCAATAGGCTCGCCCCCTATTCCATGGGACCTAAACATATTGGCGAACTGTGGGTGTACATTAGTACACCTCTGCCTTACCCTTCGGGGATACAGGCGGGATGATATGTTATGTATGTTTGTAAAAAAAGAGGAAAATCATGCATAAACATAAAAAGATAAAAATTGGCAGTGGGTTACGAAAAGCCTAACCTATTACCTTAAACTCTATCATCAATTCTATAAATACTATAATTTAGCTCAAACATTGTACACAAATCCACCCACACTTACCAACTTCTATTTCCCAAACATCCATACATTTTACTGTCACCTCGTAAACTTATGTTAAACCTTTAATTAAAGAATAAGCCCTTAACAAAGGCGTCGATAAAAGTTGTGACAGGTTTCTACAGAGGTCCATCAATTTGGACCCTAAAATAAACGTAGCCTCATTACTCTTAAACCTCATTTATCTGTGTCTAAAAGGCTTTGTTGAACAGAAATGGGACTTAAAAAATGTCTTTTTTTATGGCCTGTGAAGGTACTAGTGGGAATCCAAAACTTATGGCGTTTTAGTTAGGGATAGCGTTTAGCTAGGTCGGTATTTTCAAGGCTGGATAAGGTTTATGATTTAAGCCACGGAATTGATTAATTCAGGTTTTATGCATGAAAACTTATATCACTAGCTTTTGTCCGCGTATTTTCTTCTAATTCAAGTAAACTTATATGTATAAACTTACATAAATATTTTTAACAAAATCGGCTGTGTGGTTAAGCTGCAAAAGAGGACGAAAAGATTTATTTTTGTATTGTACAAGGAACAATAAGCTACGTGGACCGTGACTTTGTTTTTTATTTAAACTTTAAAAATTTACAACATCGAAAAAAAACTAAAGAATTTTTTCAATATAAGAGAAATCTGAAAATCCACGAAATAATACCAGGAAACACGGGAACAAATCCAATACTTATTCCACAATATTTTCCACTCACAAATCCGCGTCGAATTAAAATATTTGTTGCGTCATCGGAACTCAGGTTGAAATTGATGAGTCAGCTCTGAACGGGTTAAGGCTGTACAAAGGATTTTTATTAGGGGATTTTATCGAAAAATTGCTTCAGCAATATTTTTTATTTGACCCCATTTTAAAGGTTTTACACCTAGGTATAGGAGTCGACAACTTTCAGCTGGTTATTGATTTCATTTTTCCATTTTCGATTGACATATTTTTTGGATGGAATCTCTTGCTTGAATTTTTAAAGGTCTCCTGCAGTGGTTTACTGACCGGATTCATATAAATAATGCAGGTTGACCTGTAGGCTGTCTTGGTTACTCTCGCTTCACTGAATTTTAATAAGCTTCCCCCTCTTGCAGTGGATTAATATTCCTTGAGAAAGGGGTTGCAGTACCTACATCATACATGCCTTCATACATAATATCTACCATAACTGGTCAGGCAAGTCCCAACAATAAAATGTTTAACAATAGCCGTCCCTACACAGTAATCTCAACACCGTACTCCAAAAAAATAAAGTGGAACTAACAACACAATGTCAACAGCGGACTGTCGCAAATCACTCCGAATCATTTCGCCGTTTCCTGACCCAGGGTAAGCAGAGATCCATCTTAATTTTCCCCTGGAACCCAGGGTGATTTTCCCTTGGAAACACAGGGTGATTTTTCACGTAGGCCAACGGAAAGGGTGGGTCCCGAATTGGATTTGAACACAAAAGACTGTATTAAGTGATGTTTGTAGCTGCGCGACCATTGTTGCCAGAATGTGTCCGACAAGAAAACGCTTTTTAGGGGTTTCTGTGTATTTTTTTGGGTTTTAATTTGGAGATTGTTTATTTTTGTTGGTGGAACTGTGTTATGAAATAATTTCATTTCAAGAGGTTATTATTTAAAGAATTATGTGGCACTATGATCTTAGTAATTGACTATTTACTAATGTGTGAAAATGGCAAGAATTTGGTAAAAGAACGATGTAAAAAATATTTTTACAGAAGATACTGAATATTTTGTGTCCTTTGTGTTATCTGGACAAGAAAGAAAAATCAACTTTAATCCTTCATTGCACTCTCATATTGCATTGCTCTCTTGGGCACAAGGGAATGCGACACCAATTTCATTACTATCACACTGGTCCAAAATAACCCTAAATAAATAACAAGAATGATGTTGGCATGTGACATGACAGAAGTAAAGAGTGAGGGCCGGACTCCATAGCATAGTGTGAATAACGAATTCATTTTGGTTATGTATGAAATGTCGTGATGGCCTAGCAGTTCAATGAGCGGATTCGTATGCACAGTGTTGCAAGTTCAAACCCAAAAGAAGTACCAATGGGACATTTTTCAAAGTTATAATAGAGATTTTCTTTATTTTTTTTAATATCTTTTGACAAACTGAAAGAAAACAAAAATAGGATCGGAAATCGCCAATCCGAAAATGAGCAAGCGTGGTGATCAATGCTCGTGCCTTCTCTATATGGGAAGAGGCCTGTGCCCAGCAGTATGGCGTTTGTAGGCTGGATTTATTATTATGTATAAATCGTCTCCGCTCAGCTCTGCTCGTTTCTCCTCTAGTGAAGTCCAGCCCTGACTTTACAGATGGCGCTCATGAATCAGGTAAGCATTATCATGAGCAATAAACTGCGTGGAAGGGTGCCAACATGGCTAGTCTTAATGCGACGAAACTCGTAAATAAACTGAACTATTCTGTGACTGAAATTTTGGGTGGATAATGGGTTGGTATTTTTTGAGAAAATTTTGTAGTTGCCCTTTACTAAGCATCCTTTTTATAGCAATGTAGATCATTTTAGCTTCTAAAAATATCAACGTAGTTTGAGCACAACATACATACTTAGACTTTAGTATTATGAACACTGTCCGATCCATCAATTAGTATTGCAGACCACAGTCCTTTTTACCATTTGTTTATACAGGATGCTACCAAATCTGTAGATCCTAAAGAGGTAATCAAAACATCTGGTATAACGTCAGTATTCAGAATTGTTAGCTCAAAATAAGTTAATGTACCTGTTATAATTGTCCATTTTGTGCTCTAAAGTACATTGTGTAGAGTGGGATCAAAATAATTTTCTAAAAAGATGCATTTTGAATATTTTCGCACGAGGTTAATACGTGTTTTGTTTCCATTTATCAGGAACAATTTCTCGTCGGACAATTACTGAGAATTTCCATACTAATAGACTCTTTGAACTAATACCTCTCATTTCTCTCTCCCGTTTGAGTTATAATAGTTTAATCTACAATGTTTCATATCCCAAACTCATCTATCGAGTGTTGATAACTATATTAAAACACGAATTAACATGAATAGTGAATACACTTATACAACAATAAAAAAGAGTTCCCCATATTTATAATATAAATAATACTGACCTATTAACGTCCCACTGCTGGGCACAGGCCTCTTCTCGTGTAGAGAAGGGACGAGCGTTGATCACTACGCTTGCTCACTACGAGATTTCAATTTTGAAATTAAATTTCCTCACGATATTATAATGTACCGATTGTAATTGATGCTTTTGAATAAAAAAAGAATAAATATACCTACCTACATATGTAACTTTAAATGTCACATTATTATTTGCCTGCATAGGGTTCAAACCTTCTTACTTAATCACAAAACTGGTCGAACCACCATGAAATAAAAATAATTCTTACAAATAAAATGTTTTATTGTCATTTTACGTCATTTTTATCACGGAGGAAAACCGGATATGACGCGTTTCTGTTATCAGGCTAAACTTCCGACAGTCAGGGTTACAGCTTCGTTTCATGGTAAATAAAATATCCTAAAAATGAGGCATTTTTCAAGTTCCAAAGAATATTATTTAATGGTGATTTTTGACACTAATTGATCCCTATGTGGTACAAATAAACTTGTAGAAGAGAAGTTTTGACTGGCCTGTTGGTCTTGTGTTAGTTACCCTGACTGCTATACCGTTCGATTCCCAGTCAGGACAAATCTTTGTGTGATGAGCATGATCATTTCTTGTGTGTGTAATTTATCAATAATATGTATGTATTAAGAAATATATAAGTATGTTTACTAATTGTCTGGTTACCAAAACACAAGCTCTGCTTAGCTTGGGATCAGATAACCGCGAGTGCGTTGTCCCGGAATATTATTATTTTCTACGTATGTAAATACTTTGTCGTTCAACTTAAAAAAATGTACTTAGCAAATTAATAAGCTAGCTACCATTGTAAAAGGTTATTTGATTTAACCAAAAGAAGTTTAAACTTTATAAAAGAAAAATACAAAAAAATATACAAATTATTTCTTGTCGTACTATTGTCGTCTTAAAATTCTTTGTTTAAAAACTTTAGTTTCTTAGATATTTCATTTTAATCTGAAGCCAAAGTAAATAGACCTTTATTTAATTAGACTTAATACTTGTAGTTGTGATTTATAGTGTCCTCAAATATTTGCGCTATGATCAGGTGCCGACTGCGTACAATTATGGAAGCCACCTGAACACGGAGATTAGGACTTTTACAATTAAAGGGTAAATGTATACAATAAGTAAACATACAGTCCATAGTATCATGAAATTGTTCCACTCATTGTACCCGTATATAAAAAGTGTGATCCAGTGACACTGTGCAGATCCTAAACGGATGCTCTCATTTTATTGCGTTTTTCTGTGAAAACAACAGATTATCCCTTTAATCATAGATAAAGTAGTAATGTCAGAGAGAAAGAAAAACTGATGATATTTTTTTTTTTTTTTACGTTTTTTTCCACGTTTTTACGATTGAAACATGTATTGTGATCCTACTTCACCTACTTGCTGTTGTATTTTTTACCATACAGTTTATTTTTAATTTTAATATGGTGCATGATTAGATATAATTACCTTAATTCTTAATTAGCCTTAATACATAGTTATTAAAATAATGCATATTTTACGATCTATTGTCATAAAATAATTCAAACAACATAACTCATATTGCATGTTTCGTAAACATGCTCTGACTCTGCCCACCCCATGGGATGGCTAGCGAGGTGTTATGCATACAACATGTATAAGCCGCATGCATATTTATCTTTTTTACTGACCGCACACAACTATTGTCCACCAACTTGTCAGTTTTACGTTTACCTTTTTTATTAGGGTTCCGTGGCAAAATAACAAAGCGAAAACGATGTTGTGATTTTTTAAGGTTAAAAATTAGGCACACGTTAATTGACATTGTATTCGCACTAATGGATGCTGTGGTGTAATGATTGACTGGTGTATGACTATGGAAATTAGTTTGAACTATCTAAAATACAGCCTATGTGCGTAACAAAAATAAATTTGGTAAAACCGCATAAATTGTGATGGCTAAATGCTAAACTAAGACAACGACAACACACCAACATTATGTTAAAAAATGGTTTAATCTCTTTTACAACTAGTTTATTGTCTTGTTTGTGAATCAAGGTATCTGGAAGGCGTTTAATAAACAATGAACAGTCGTTTCAGTTGACTTATAGAGGTTTTTGTATCTACGGAACCGTCTGCCCAACTTTGGCTCGGACTTGTCGACTTTATTTATATTGTGTGTACATTCCGAAGTTGAACGAGTGTGTTCTATTAAAAAACAACTTCAATTCGTTTCGTATGCAAATACCAGTTGCCGTACAAAACATTCAGTAGGGCTTGTGCACAGCGCAGAATTGCAGACTAGGGGTGAATTCACTAGTTACATTTTAACTGTGGTATTACGAACTAAGTTCCATATTAATATTATAGAACGGGGATTATCGCGAACATGCATAAATACCTTTAGGGCTTGACGTTTCGACAAGGTTACATCATCTACTTCGTGCACGGAGCAATGACACCGCATCTCCAGTCTGCTTGCGACCACGGCCGGTGTAACCTGGTCGAAACGTCAAGCCCTAAAGGTTTTTATGCATGTTCGCGCTAATCCTCGTTCTATAATATTAATATAAACATGCAGCGCGATAGTTTAAAAGTTATTAAGTTCCATAGTTTGAAAAAGTTCAGTTTTTACTGATAAAAACCTTACAAGTGTCAAGTCGCAATGTCTTATGTTTCTATTTTTTTCCATACATGTTTTCAGTTTTTGTTGGTGGATGGGGTATGGAAACCCAAAACATATTAAATCGATCAGTTAGGTAAAAAAAAGCATTGTACTTGTATGTTTAGGCTGTCTTAAGATAAGAATAAATTAAAGACACAAAACAAATCGATGTATCTCTGTCTTGAGTTTTTGGATAATCCATAAAGAAATATTCGTCTAATTTTATATTTATTTACCCAACAAACAATAAAAAAATCTCTATCCTATTGTAAAATTAATTATTGAACTTAGATAAGTTTGAACTGATCGTGTTCAGATGCATCGGTGCAGTCAACCCCTGCAACAGTTTAATGATGTTAGTTTATGCAAGTAAAGAGTTTCTTAAAGTATTGATTGCTGTTCATTAGGGATGAGCAGAATAATTGTTTAGTTATTTGTTTATAATGACTTACTTTATTATTTTAATTATTTTAGACTAGGTTAACAAAATGTTATAATTGAAAATGAAATGAATCAAATAGGTATTTTAAAATAAAAATATGATAGTGTAAAATGTTTGCGTATCTATTAGTTCAGTATCTATATTTAAAATTATAAGAAAGTATCATAATATTATGATTAAGGCAATGATATTCTAATAAACAGATATGTTATAAGCGTGCAATCGTGAAGACTCGAAAACGTCCTAATTGGGACGTATTGCCATTAACAACAACACTATTTGTCTCTTTTTTTCTTATGGGTTTTATCGCGCTATCTCTTTCGCTAGCTGCCGCTGATGCGCGGAACACTTTTTTCGATTGTTTTGTATGTGTATAACATATCTGTTTATTAAAATATCATTGGATTAAGGCTTATAAAAGAAAAATATCAAAGACTTGTATATACATACTTAAAAAAGGTTCCGTTAAAGTTACTCAAAATAATTAATATCATAATAACTTCTTATTATTTACCTGAGACTTCAGTATTTGATCGGACTATCGAAGACTTTATTATTTTATTGATAAGCCAGTAATGATGAGTTGTAAAGGTCAGATAGGCAGTTGCAATTCATTAACCATTCTAAACTCGAAGCCGTTTTATTACGAGCCTTGTTATGTAATATAAATATCGTTAAATTTTAACGATCGCACTGTCTTCGCATAAAATATTTAAATGCAGGCGATATCTTTGGGGTTCCGTATCCATGGTTTATCTGTCCGTTATATACTTAGACTAGAAATCTATCTGATTTTTAAGTAATTGCAAATATACCAGTTCTAAAACACCAAAGACATTTAGTTTACAAAATGGTCGTTACAGACAAAATAAAAAAAATGGTTCAATACTATGTTACAAAATTGTACGGAACTCGTCGTGTGTTAGTCTGACTCGCACTTGACCGGCTTTTCATTTGCTAATATGTCTATCAGATTCAACTTTTAAAAGGTAGGTACTTAAAAATAGTCAAGATAATAGGTCTATTGATAATCCAAAAATATTCTTCCGCATGCTATTGTGTCTATTTTTATGACAACCACAAAACAATTTAATGAAGGCAAAGTACCCAGTCAAATTGGTGGAGGTCAGATAGGCAGTCGCTACATGTAAAATACGGTATTCAGCTGAATCTGGTAAGACCGTCCCCAACGTAGTTGGGAAAAGGCTCGGGGAAAGAAAAAGTGTCCTAAGAAACTAGTTTATTTACCGTCTATGAAGATTAAAAGGAAGAGTAGAAACAGCTTCAGGCAACCAATATGTAGATAAAAAACGTCATTTTAAAAATAACCTTGACATTTACCCTAAATTTACGCATTTATAAATAATTTGGTCGGAAATATCTCACCTAATCTTAGGGTATTTCATTACGTACAATTTTCAGGAATGGAAAAATTTAGATTTCAAGTGACCTTATCAAAAAAATTTGTTCGTCTGATAATATTATGTATGTCCTGTGTTTGTTTTGATCATTTTGCTGAAAATAATATTAACTTTTGCATTGAAGAATACATGGTCTAGTGCGGTTTTTTAATATGATATTGATCAAATTATATTTACATTACAAATTATACACAATTAAATTCAATACAAGAACAAAGTGTAACTATACTAAAATTAAAACTTACGTAAATAAAAACTAACAGGTAACTATTGATCAAATATTTGTATGATTATGTAAATTTAGTCAGTTAATAGACGTTCGTCGTATTCAACAAAAAGTAGCTTAGGTATGATCAAATTTACCCCCATACTGCCCATACCTAATTTCTTTAAAATCAGTTCAGCGATTTACCTACAGACATACATACATATAATCACGCCTCTTTCCCTTGTAGGGGTAGGCAGAGACCACTTCTTTCCACTTACTACGATCCTTGCACACTTGTTTCGTTTTGTCCACTTTCATTATTCCTTTCAGCTGTTCGGTTTATGGTACTCTTGACCTGGCCTTCTTTCATTCACACTCACCTAATACATTTTTTTTTTTCAATCGTCTTCATTCATTCTCTCAACATAGCCAAACCATCTCAGCATACCTTTCTTTATTTTTGTCTCAACATCCATCATCTGACACACTTCATCCACCTATCCATTCCTCGTCTTGCATTCAACGCAGCGAGGCGGCTCTCCGTGGTCCACTTTTCGCCCACGCGAGGAACGAGACGTGATGGGTGGCGAACCACATCGCCGCCATTTTGGATAATTATTGTTTTTGTGATTATCCTTTGCGTTCCTGCGGGATAAGGATTGAGAAAGTAAGACAAAGCGATTTAGCCTTGAAAAAATATCAGACGTAAGCAATGCTACTTGGGCATTTTATACCTAAAATTAACATTGAGGTCCAGTATAAAAATATTTTAACCTATAAACCTCTTGAAACAATACAATTTATTAAACATATAAATACACAAGTAAATCCTGCGAAAGGATTTGGAATGAACACAAAATATCAAGGAATGCTTTCTAAATATTATCGCGAAGGTTGGCTTCTTGCCAGGTTATACCCGATATATCTACTATAACCTTATGTGCTTGTAATACAGTGTTAGACGCCCGGCTTTACTCGCTCGAATCTGAGACAATAGTAATGATGGGAGTATCGACTGGTACTGGGGTAGGGATTTATTTTGAGCTATTGTATTTGTATTGTAATGTTTAATATTGTAAATGTAGGTCTATTAGTGCTTTTGAAATAGGTCTCAGTTTTATTCTTACACGTTTTTGGAGATGGTTATAATCTCGCCCCTATTACATGGGACCTAAACATATCGGCGAAAGTGGGTGTACATTGGTACAACTCTGTCTAACTCTTCAGGGATACAGGCGTGATGGTATGTTATGTTATAAGTAGGGACTATTTTGATCCTTAGGACTCCAGCCAATAGTTAAGTGACATCGCGGTGCACAGTTTATATGAGATATAACTAAAGACTAAAGATTGATGTAAACAATCGGAGTCCTATGCCCAGCTGTGAGTTTTACAAGGCTAGTTATCCTGAAGCTTATGATAAAGCTACTTCCTTCGTCTTGCACTGAAACAACTTCTTCTCTTAGCTCATTCTTCTCCACTGCTGGGCACGCGTGGCAACTAAAAGTGACAAACAGTAGCACTATCCAACTACTACCAAGGTCAGAATAAATGTTGCTAACTTAATTAGGTGTTTCTTAGGATATTGTCTTGAATAACTAATCCTATTACATATAAGAAGGATAAGGAAAACGTAGTTATATTAACTCGAGCGTTTTCTTTTAGTTATTGAGCATGTCCATAGTTTTGGCAGCTCTCCAAGCTGGCCCGCAAATGTACAAATTGTATACAGCTGTATAAATGTATGTATTATACATGTATTGTTTATTTATGTATTTTTTTACGTGCTCGTATTTGTGTGAATGGGTAATGTGACATAAGTTGTGTATGGATCGAATTTTTAGGTTTGGATTTAATATTTTTAGAGATAGGGACAATTTTGACTACTGAGTATATGAGACATTTTAACATTACTTTTTGGTACTGAACTTAAAAAGGTTTTTGGTTCCATGTTTTGATGTATTTTATGTCATTTTCAATTTTTGATTACTTATTCTGTTTGTAATGAAAAACAAAGAAATAAATTACTTTTGCGTACCAATAGGGATGGCCACATTTTTAATTTTTTCCTATAGTAATTATTAGACACTTATTTTTTGTTCGTCTCGTAAACGAAAAATGATTATTATCGTTTACAAAGAACCCCATACACAAAATAAATATTATTTGACCAACAATGCATTACATGGTCTCAACTATCAATATAGCCCCTTGTGTGGACACAGTTATTAATGATGCTGGTTAATTAATTAGTGTCACCGCCGCGGATCCATCACCAAGACCCACCCATTTTTTGCCGCACTTGACTTTCCTTATGGTTAAGCCAACTTTCGATAGAGTTGGAACTAACCAAATTGATTGTGCTTTATAAACATCTCAAAATGAAAAAAATCCATAATTAGTGGGTCCAAAGATGAGTTACTTCTATGCATATAAGTACGCTAGCAGTGAAATGACAATTGGATTGACTATTTCTTGTAATATTTTTACGTAAAAACTGCCTCGTTGGCCCCGTGGCGCTAAGCGCGACTGCTACGCTAGAGATCTTGGATTCGATTCCCGAGTCGACCAAGATGTTAAGGGTTTTTCTATGAAATTCTTAGTAGCAGGTCGGAGTTTGGATTTGTGGCCGGTTAGTGGCAATAGGCTCGCCCCCTATTGCATGGGACCTAAACATATCGGCGAACTGTGGATGTACATTGGTGCACCTCTGCCTACCCCTTCGGGGATACAGACGTGATGATATGTTATGTAAAAACGAAATAATTTTGATGAGGGAGTTACTGTTACATGGGGGATCTATCGCACTAAACGACATGTAAATAGTAGTGAAGGTTCAATTAAAAAACACATATCAAATAGAAAAATATGACTATAACATTATGTATTTGTTCTCCTTCCCCACCACCGAACATACATCTTATTCAAACATCATCTTAACAAACGATTAAGCAAGTTAAATTATTTAATCAAATCAAGCATTACCTCCATTGGGTTCCCTTCTGCTTGAGGCAATAACTATCTCTCAAATACGTGGAATAGAGGCGAAGTATAGGCGAGATGGAGGCCTACCGCAATTGTATCTAAGTTCGTATTTAATCAGATTCTGATCTTGATAGACGAAGCCACAATTTATTCCATCGATATAATATTAATTGCGACCACTTGTTCCCTATCTTGCAGATGAAGCAGCTCCATTTGTAACTATCCCGGGCACACTTAATTTGGGATACACATACATACGAGTACATTGGATTTGGTATATTTTTCCTGTTAGATTTTCAGTTGGTTGGATCAGATTAGCTTGTTACTTGTTAGATGGCGCGAAATTTGCCTTTCTGGGTTTTTGGTTCTTCCTGTTAGCTGTGGTTTCGTTTATAAAAATGTTGATGAAACATAAACATCTGTCTTTTTGTTTAACATCATTTGAGTTCCGATACAGGTTTTTGGTTTAGTCTTTATTTACTTGAAGTTATTCTTTAGGACAGGTAAATGTTACAAAAAAAGGCTGTGAGTGTATTTCACAATAAAACGGGCAGGTAAATGAAAACGTCATAGAACTTACGAGATTATTATATAATAAATGCGGACAACATCACATACATTGCTCTGAACCCAAAGTAAGTAGCTATTAAGCACTTGTGTTATGGAATTCAGAAACGACGAAGGTACCACAAACACCCAGACCCGAGAAAATGTAGAAAAGTGACTTTCTACATTGACCCGTCCGGGGATCGAACCCGGGACCTCAGAGCTAGCGACACCTTGAAAACCGGTGCGTACGCCACTCGACCACGGAGGTCGTCATTGCCGCGGATTCATCATGATGATTGTATCTACCTTCTGTTTAGTTTGACGAGTAAATAATAGCTAACCAGAATGGATTTCGGATTAATACTACCGTTTACTTTAAATTAAATTCTTGGTTAATCTAACAATAAGCCAGTTTACTATTTTCCAGCTTCCAATTTACTGCAAACAGCCGCCGTTGACAAGTTCCGACCTTTGGAATTCTAGTTAGTTCGCCAAAAGGGAAACAATTAACTTTTGACCTTAGGGTGATGCCACACGGTGTCTTCTGAAATCGCTGCGTTGCTTTTTCAATGTCTTTGAGAAGTTCTATGAAGTAAATAAAAGCGTTTTCATGTATAGAGAAAATACGCACGATGATAATAGTTGATGTTATTTAGTCATGTTATATCTATGTTTTTATGTTTATCTGTGACATCGTAGTTATTAAATGAGTGAACCGATTATGATGCGATTTTTTGTTTAAAAGCTGAAGTTTTCGAGATGGTTTTGAGTCTTCATTTTAATAGATCGGTTAGGTATTTTAAAATTATGAATTACTTCAGTACAATTGCCAGGGGCTTTTTAAATTTTCTCTTTAGCGATGGACATTATTTAGTGTGTCTTTGTCTGCGGTTTAGATGCTTTAAATTTGTTCTCGTTTTCCTGCACTGCGGCTCTTCAAGGTACCGTGTGATGATACCCTTACGTTTCCCACTGTCGAATCAGTCAGAGCCTTAGGTGAAACAGTTTTAACAACTTGCTCGTACTTTAGACATTCCAAACTGTCTAAGTCAGAAGTTTGGACCTTTCAAATGAATGTAGTTCTCATTATCTTCCTAATATTTTGGACTAAAGGGTGGAATGAGGTAGGCTCGGTTTTGTCAGAATTCCTAAGTAAAAAATATGAAAGGTTTTTCTTTGGCACAATTAATTTTTACTATGCGTATTTAGATAGTATGTCAGTGCTTATTCCGTGGTCAGGTTTAAGATTTATTGTTTGTTAAAATTTTTGATTTATTTACTAGAAAACTTACCCCAAAAAAGTTATGTAATCTCAATAACGATTAAATATTTGACGACCTCCGTGGTCGAGTGGCGTACGCACCGGTTTCAAGAGAACTCTAGCTCTGAGGTCTCGGGTTCGATCCCCGGACGGGTCGAGGTAGAAACCAATTTTGTACATTGTCCCGGGTCTGGGTGTTTGTGGTACCTTCGTTGTTTCTGAATTCCATAACACAAGTGCTTCAGCTACTTACTTTGGATTCAGAGCAATGTATGTGACGTTGTCTGCATTTATTTTTAAAAGTAAAAAAAAACAAAGATTTTTCTTGTTCAAAAATATGAAAACTGAAAAATCATTAAAATTTTAACCATCGTAGCACAGTTTTTTAATAAAGCTTAAGGTTTAACCGTGTGCTGTTTAACATACAAAATTTAACATTTTAAATTAGAGATAGTATAATTTACAATTCCCAAACTGCTACAAATAAGCTAGTCTAATGTTATAACGTAAACCTTTCAGTGCCTACAATTGGGTTTTCATCGGAGTACAGTCACGAACAAAAATATGTATACACCTAGCGAAATTGTAACACGGATTTAATGAGTTTTTTTGTTGAAAGACATACTCAAATTTAAATTCATTATTTCCAACATGGGTTACTAAGATGTTTTCAGTTATAGTGTCACTATAATGCACCTTTCTGTATGAAAAATCTTAAAAAATTGTTTCTTCACCATATGTTTCACCAATTAAGTAACCTGTACCAATCCAGAATTGGAGGGAAAATCATTTAATAATTGCTAGATGTCTACATATTTTTGCTCGCGACTGTACATGTTAAATAGGATTCCGTAGCTGTTATGTCGTATTAACCTCGTCAATTAGTGACGCCCTTCTTCTAGAAGAAAAGCATTCATAAGATCTCATTAAAGAGCTAGTTCTTAGCTGATGAAAAATAGGGCGAAGAAGATTACAAGTATTCCTATAACGGGAAAATAGAAGTATGGGAAATCGTAGTTATTAGCACATATTTGATGAGCTCCGTGGTCGAGTGGCGTACACACCGGTTTTCACGGTATCACTTGCTATGAGGTCCCGAGTTCGATCTCTGGACGGGACTATGTTGAAAATCACTTTCTGCATTGTCTTGGGTCTGGATAATTTTGGCTCCTTCGTTGTTTCTGAATTCCATAACACAAGTGCTTTACCTTCTTACCTGGGGTTCAGATCAATGTAAGTGATGTTGTACTATATTTTTATTTATTTAAATATATTTATATTATATAAGTACAGCACAAGTGTATTGGTCATGCTCGGCCGGCAATTAAGAGATTATACCATAAATACTCAGTTCTTAAATAGCTGTTCAAAACTACATTTGGATTATAAATCTACGTATGGAAATAAGGACATAAAAATATTTATAAATCTCTACCAAGACAATATTTCCCCACAATTTTGATATACAGTCCATATATTCATAAGCTTTTAACTTCAAAATGGGTACTTTCTATGCCTCGAGAGCACTTTTAAAGCATTGTATTTTCAAGGAAAATTAGCGAAGAATTTTATGGCCCTAACTACTTTCCTCTTCAGAGTCCATTCATTTAAATATTCCCAACTATTTGACGGCAGTATTTGAGGGCTCTTAAAATAAAATGGTTATTTGTATGTAAATATGGTGAGACTGCCGGATATTTAATGAAGGGTGATAAAAGTTTGTTAGATAATTTACGGGTTTAATGGGTTTCTTGCTGTATTTTAAAGTTTTTTTAGTGGGTTTTCATAAAAAGGGGTTAGGAGCAGAAGAAAGACATTTTGATGATATTGACTTGTGGCAAAATTTTGAAGTTGAACTTAAGTAAGGTGAGAGTAACTACTATTATAGATGATTTTTTTAGAAATGGTTGAGTTATTTTTATTGCCTGTTATATTTTTTTTCTATATAACATGCTAAAGGATAGTGTGATATATTTCGTTTATGCATTAGATAATGTCAATCAACCTTTAACATAGGTATTTAAAAAAAGTTTGTCTAAAAAAGTCGTAAAGAAAAACGCAAAATACCAAGATACGTTAAAAGTGTTTGAAAATATACAGAAATGAATATTCATTAAATTATAACTCGAGAACGTAATATCAAAATGAAGCAATCTGGGAGCAGGCGTGACTTTACGTTCGCATTAAATCATGATTTTAAACAAGCAAAACATATAAGCTACTTACAAAATTTACTTAACGCCCATACTAATTACTTGCTTGACTTAACAATGGAGGCAGAAACAAAATATTCGTGAACTTTATCTTCGTCTTTGAGGTCCTTGTTTCGATACTCAATGGAGGAAAATATGTGTATATATGAATGCTAGATGTGTTCCATTTATGTCATAAAAAGTATCTAATCTACAGTTATAAGGTAAAGTTAAAAGGTTGGTTATAAGCTATGTTATGATAAATGTCATCTACTGACATCGGTCGGTAGTTTTACGAGACTTCGTAGCTTACAAAGTTTTGTGAATGATTTTGAATTATTTGTATTTAGTGATAGTTATTAAAGCGATTTTAGGTATTCATTGCCTTAAGCGACGCATTAAGGAACTAATAAACAGTGCTAATGCTACCTACACCTATTTTCTCAGCTAAAATAATCTGAAAAGAAATACATACCGAAAGCCAGCCAACTAAAGGCACCTACCAGAAAATTCAACGAAAATAAATGAGACAATTTCTTTTATTCCCGCAGAATGAGCGTAATTAGTTCCTCCCTAACCGGGGTAAGATGACACGCACACAGATATACTACACTATAGTACATACTATACGCACACAGACACACTACACTACATGGTATAGTTGGATTCAAAGTTAATGGCGGCTCTGAAGTTAGCGACACGCTGCGCAGTACCTCGCCCCGCACCCCCGCTGGCGCATAAGTTTGTTACTGCGCAGCGACTCGCCTCGTGTTCAGAGCCGCCATTAAGTTTGCACCGCACTGTACACACTACACGCACACATGCGCACGTATTGATAAAAACGCACATTACAGGGGTAACGATCGTCATCTTTCGGGGTCAATTTACTGTCATGATCGGTAGGGCTGACACAATAAACATTATTTAATCTTTTTTTAGACTGGGAATGATTTTAGTCGTGTGTGGATATAATTAGAATAGTCTACAGCTGAAGATATCGTTTTAGGTTAAATTTTTATACGAGAATTTTTATTTCTTTGTATTTTTATTATAAAAAAGTTTTAGAAGCACCGAGTTTTGAAGATGCTTCACAAACTTTAGTGGTTTGACATAAAACGATGCCAAAATCAAAAAAGTCACTGATGACTTAAACACAAAACAGTATTTTTTATCTAGTAAGCATATTTGCCGTTTCGCTAAAAGGTATCTAGACATAGAAACATACCTGATAAATAGGATTATTATTTCTGTTAATACCTCATACGATCATAGCTCACACTTGTCCAAAGAATAAAGGGGCTATTATACAAAAAATAAAAAGCCAAAGTTCAAAATAAACGCGGAAACCTTGCTAGCCTTGTACATAAAATATAACATTGTTAAAAACATTGTATTACCTGCCAACCCTACCGCTGTACGCCTAAAATACGGCGCCATTAAAAATTCGCGTTTACTCACAATGTTCAGGCCTTACAATAAGGTTTGCTAACTTAATTTGACAGTTGCGCATTATTCATTGCTCGTTGCTACCTTTTTAGGAAGCTGTGTATGTTTTTCCAGTACGCAATGGTTGCTGCTAATGTGTAATTTAGTGTGGGGCAAATGAAGTAATAGTTTATTTTTATTTGAGTCGGTTAGTGGCAATAGGCTCGCCCCCTATTACATGGAACCTAAACACATCGGCGAACTGTGGGTGTACATTGATACACCTCTGCCTAACCCTTCGGGGATATAGGCGTGATTATGTTATGTAAATATGGATCGCAATTCGGCTCGTCTTGCAGTGGCATTACAATATATAATTTTTTTTTATTACAATTTCTATTAATGAAAGTCTTTAAGAACACGATTACAATTTTATTTTTACATTGTTTTTGTGTATTGGCAAATAAATTACAAAAAAAATCACCTAAAATAGCTTTTTATTTAAAGAATTAGACTAAATATGCTTAAGGAAGATCAACATTCGTCTATTATACAGTTGATTGTATACAGATTCTTTGCCAAAAAGTCTACCATGAAAAAACCGATTTACTAATGGCATAACACTTAAATAACACTAACAGATAAAATATAAGTAATACGTCATCTCGCAAAGCTGTGGATTAGCCAGTCATTAAGTTGTTTTCATTATAAAGATATGATTAATGGTGTTGTCGACCTTTGTGTAATAATATGTGGCAGCCAGATTTGTGGAGGCTCTGTGTGTTGTAATTGATTGAGATTTTTCTGACTTGTGATGAAGTATGGAAGATGACTATTTTGTATATTATTCATACCTATTTATTAGATAATAATATGTTATGATTTTTAGGGTACTCGTGAAGATATCGAAAGTTTTCTTCTTATTAAAGTGCCAATTAGGATTAAAAAAAAATATGTCTTATTTATTTATTTTTATTAACAATGAATGTACTACTAAAATTAAAACTTACATAAATAAAAACTAAACGGCGTCAAAGAACTCATCGTCATCCTTGTCAATGGCGGGGAACGTGCCCAGAAGGCTGGCAGCATTGCCACGTTGAATGGCTATACCGATTCTCTGTGCAAGGAAGAAACCAGCCCTCTGATCACGAGTAGATTCTACCAAACGTTTGGAAAGTTCCTTGAACAGAATCTTAATTATGTCACACATTCTTAAAAATTCGGCATTCAAAATATTACGAGATTATTATTACTATTATGTACGATATTTGACATGTTTTTCGGCTTTGTATTATGCTGCATTCTATCCACAGATCACCACCCATGTTTCTTGCTGCATTTGTCGTTGATTTTTTAGAGTATAGCTCTGCGGAACCCAAAAACACCTAGACATGAATAAGAAAGCTAAGTTTGGTTCAGTTTTATCTTACAGACAAAGCCTATTTAGTCTTAATATAATGATGACGTACACAATCTGCTATTCTTAGCTACATTTTAAATACATAATAAATGTTTTGCTTGATGATTTTATAATGAAAACGTTATATTTAGTTTTTCTCACTTTTCTTAACTTATAACAAGATTATTTTATAAGGAATGTTTATATCGAAAATCTTGAGATGTTTTGCCAATTCTGATATTATATTTTTGTCTTTTTCATTATCATAAATAATTTTTATTTTAACCTAAAACATTGAACTCTAAAACTTAACCCTTTTTAATTTAAATGACATTAAAATAATACCTACGCAAAACCTAGGGTCATTTTAATCCATTTATTTTAAATTGTAATTAGATGTCTCTTAGTACTTAAAGATATTATATTTAAGTCTAGTGTTTTAATTTCGTTAATTGAGTTCTAATTAATGTGGATTAAATGTGTGTTTTAATTAGACATTATTTAAATTAACCTATTTCAGCTTAAAATAAATACCTACTTGTTCAAGCCTTTTCATTTAAATTAAAGAAAAAGCGATCATTAGGTACAATAATAAAATTAATAATTTCGTAAGCAATAGCTTGGGTAAATAGGTAAGCCGAGATTTATAATAATGCAACTATTCAAACGATATATTATATAGTAGAAGAAAATAATGTATTATAAATTTTTTTTTTTTTATCTCATACATAATAACAATTTTAGC
Organism: Autographa gamma; assembly: GCA_905146925.1. Lineage (NCBI taxonomy): Eukaryota > Metazoa > Arthropoda > Insecta > Lepidoptera > Noctuidae > Autographa > Autographa gamma. Next base: position 907,568 of record LR989871.1, read on the forward strand.
GGCCTATAAACGTTTATTCCTGGGCTAGTAATCCTCTGCCCATATAGAGAAGGCACGAACATTGATCACTGTGTTGGTCCATTGCAGATTTTTGTTTTCAGTCCCTAAATTTAGTATCTAAGCATCACGAAGAAAGTTCATAATTATACAATACTAGCTGTGACTCGCGGTTTCACCCTCGTGAATACCCGTTCCGTCTTTATATTATTGGGGGCGGAGATGAATCCCAAAAATCCCTATCGTAACAAAAGTTAGGGTTTCTTAATGTAGTGGTTAAGTATTCTTATATTATCTAATTTTTCGGGCAATTTTCAATTTTTTTTTCTTTCATAATAACCATCTCTTGACAATAACAAATACTTACATCAAAAAAAATAATTGGCCAAATCGGTCCGGGCGTTATTGAGATTTGCGCTTACCAACACATTTAGCGATTCATATATATATATATATATATATATATATTTAATAGATAATGCAACATAGTATGTAACTATCCCACTGTTGGAAAACGGTTCTCAAACAAAACAGTAGCGAGTAATAATAAAAAATAACTTGAACATAAACTATTTATAAAGGTAGTCATCTAAGATACTTAAGTAGCTAATTGATGTGATTTCCTCGTATATTGATGTATTAGGATCGTGTTAAGTGCATTACGGGCGCATTAGCGAGAGTGCGTGCATTGCTAGAGTGCTGCTATGTTTTGGAGATGGATGCTGGATATTATTCTATAATCTATGATACATATAAAGGTATTAGGTATTTTTACCTTATGGAAAAATTCATTTCGACTTTTGTTTCGGTTAAATTATTTATTTAAAACTTAATACAGACTAAACACAGATACTAAAGATATTATTTTTATAAAGTTTTAATAAATAAACGTGTAAAATTGGTAAATAAAGGTCAAGTTTTAAAAATTCTTAATGATCAAAAAAAGGTGTAGGATAGTTGGAAGATGAGACAATTATTAATTCCTAAAAACCTATTAATTCATAACTTTATAATCCTAAAAAAACATTAAAGAGAACATTCTAGATCGTAAGCCAAAAACAAAAGGCCTATAAACACATATTACAGAAGGTAACTATCTAGGTCCTAAGTAAGGCTTATCCTGTACGAATGACGCCAGGCTTACTGGGCACAGCCTCCGAGCTATCAAAATGACCGGTTAAGGCTGCAAAGGGAATTAAATATAACCTTGTGGTGTGGAGAGGGGAAGCAGAAGGTTTAGTTGGAAACAAATTGCTCTTTAAAGTATAAAAATATAGTCTCTATTCGTTTGCCTATATCAGTTTAAAAAAGTTTTATTCAAAATATTCCAGCTACAGTAGCATTTTGATTTCTTTTTGTTTTTGTGTGCAATATTAAAACTGGGGTGATTTTAAATTTACCACCAATGTTTAAATACCTGTCAAACTGTGTAAGGTCTGTGGAAAATAAGTGAAAATACCTCTGATATAGTTTTCCTAATAATTTCCTCTTCCATTGACATTTCAAATTACTTAAAACTGAACTGATATGTACAAAAAAAAATAACTCAACTATTTTTATCACTATGTTTAAACATCTACAGTTAGTCGTTCTAACTGCGTTATATACTTGTACTACTGTTATTTGTCGGCAGTGTACATTCATGGCTGTAAATTTTTCTGTAGCCCCGGAACGGTTCCTGTGGGCCTGTATACACATACTTATGTATCGTATACAAGTACTGACATGACTATAAGGTACTGTTTATTCTTTGAAAGTATTGAAACACGTAACTTTAAAGTATTTTATAAAAATATGGGGTAGCCTGGCAAGTAGGCAAGCTATTCACGACGACCTCTGTGGTCGAGTGGCGTACGCACCGGTTTCAAGGTGTCGCTAGCTCTGAGGTCTCGGGTTCGATCCCCGGACGGGTCAATGCAGAAACCAACTTTTCTACATTGTCCCGGTTCTGGGTGTTTGTGGTACCTTCGTTGTTTCCGAATTCCATAACACAAGTGCTTCAGCTACTTACTTTGGGTTCAGAGCAATGTATGTGATGTTGTCCACATTTATTTATTTATTATTTATTTATTCACACGTGAACACAGTTGCTAATTAACAACTCTGTGTCCATTAAAAATAATTTGGAAATCTGTATAAAACATAGTAGTTTTACCATTAAGAAGTGTAACTTGGGAGAGGCCTATGTCCAGCAGTGGACTGCAACAGGCTGATATTTAGGCTGAGATTGTAAACCGATTTTCAAGGTTCTATTTGTTTCCGATTCGCCACCGCTACGATTCGCAGATGACAATAAAAACATAGAAACATAACGGAACGGTGACTATTTACGCGATTGAAACCGGGAGGCAACGCTAGTTCAGTTAATTTTTTATACTTTTATAGTTGTTGAATTTTGGGCTGGTTCGAGGCGGCGCGGGAATTGGGGGAGGCCTTTGCCCAGCAGTGGGACAGTATAGGTCAGGAAAAAAAAAGTTGTTGAATATATTAGATAGAGTATTTCGCATGACCAATGAATACTTTGATGTTAAATGATGATTAAACCTTTGCACTCCAACAAAACTTATAGGCGTATTAAATACATTAATATTTAAAGCTTATCTTATCAAAATTAGTCCGACCACGACGAAACTTGTTAAACAAAATATGCATTATATATAGGTTTAGATCGCTTCGGTCCCTTTATGTAAATTTTAGGGTTCCACACAAACATAGCTAGCCCTCTCTAAGTCACTGGAGTGAAGATGGCGTCGATACATTAATAAATAAGTGAAGAATAACATTCGTTATCATCACGCTTGGTGTCCCAAAGGGGTGGGTAAAGGTGTTTGTACCACATTTTCATAATTGTTCAATTAAAAAGGTCTTAAAGTATGAAATACATCTAAGTTTTTATTATATGGTTTCAAAAGATGCTCTGCAAAATCTTTATTTTCATGTTTATATATGTACCATTAGAAACTAAACATACATACATACATACATATAATCACGCCTGTTTCCCGTAGGGGTAGGCAGAGACCACTTCTTTCCACTTGCTACGATCTTTACATACTTGTTTCGCTTCATCCACTGTCATAATTCCCTTCATACATGCTCTTCGGTTTAGACTAAACATGAGAAATTGAAATGACATATTGAAGTATTATAGCATATTAACAACTTAAGTATACTACGCAGGAGGACTCTCTTTTGACATACGTTATTAATATGTTAGACAGTTAAGCTTTTGGAAAACCTAGATTAGATTTTCTTGATTTCACCTATAAGATGAAAAAGTATTCTCATATTTTGTGTTTGGTATTAAAAATAACGCAGTATATATAAGTATTGATTATACACATTTTTCTGATAGTAACAGACTTGCAATGACAAGTAAAAGAGAACGAAAAATAGAGTTGTTAATACCAAATAGGTAAATTACATACAATCTAAGTAGATACAGCATACACAACATATAGCAGACTATGAACCTTCTTCAAAGTACCAAAGGATTTTTTAACCGTTTAATTTTTCTTTCAAATCGTTCCACATGAGATTTTTAAGCATATTTCTACTAATTACACTCACGTGGCTGATCACAGGTAAGGAATGGGTATCTTTTGATCAGCTTTCCAGAAAATTAACCGGTTTGAACTGGTTATCTTTGCTTGATTTCATTCATCTTTGTTCAAATCATACGGCGTTACTGCTTGAGGCGTTCACGCGTCTTTTCAAAGGGGTCGGCAGAAGTGTGAGGTTTTGTACCTTGATCGTGTGGTGGTATGGTGTTGTGATCATGTTAATTGATGTTTTTGTTGTATGGATGGTGATGTTTTTGTATGTGCAAGTTCAGGGTGGCGGAAGTAATAATTGGGGTCGAGTTTATAGGCCTTTATTGAGTTATATTTGCTGAAATTACAAAATCATAATTGGTTATAGGTACTCAAGTAATCAAATATATTTTTAAACTAGCTGTGCCCGCGACTTTGTTCGCGTGGATGACGAAATTATCAATAAGTTTTTTTGCGTGGAACGTTATATGACATAACTTTTTTATTTATTAACCGATTGACATAAAATAAACACTAAATGTTAAGTGAAGCTAACTACAATATATTAGTGTACACCGCATCTAAATCGAATGACAGGTTTTTGATATTAGCGTGCACAAACACACAGACAAACAGACAAAAATAATACAAACATAATTTCTTATTTAGTTCTACAGTATTTTTTACGTTGATTAGTCAAGTGTCTCAGTCAAAAGGTTTCTTCTCACTTACTGACACAAGTGTAGGGATTTTACGCATCATCGGAAGTAAGTAAGCCACTAAGACTTCCTAATTGGGATAATCATATTTATCACTTCAGTGCTTTTACACTCATAACTTCAGAACACTGTAAATAATTTGTATTATGAGTATCATTCAATAACGAGCCAATATTGTGTCATATTTCAAATGTCTTTGAGCCATCTTCGAATGTAAATAATTTGTAATATTAATTGTACATAGTGGATACTATTCTGTTACTTCTCAAATACTAATGTATGGTATTATTTATGTTGATTTCAATAAATAATAATTCTGATAAATGCACTGCAGGACTACTTTCAATATTATTATTATTATAGTTATTAAACAATGATTTTTAATTTTTACCACAAGTCATAGATTGATTATTAAAAAGAAGCATTATATTTCATGCCTTCAGTGTCAATAAGAAAAAAAAGATAAATAAGAAGTGATTCAATCTCCAGTATGTAATTATAATTTTGTCTTACTGTTACATACGTAAAGCCACGGAACAGAAAAAACAAGTGGAAGTGCAATACGCCAAAATTACTATAGGAACCGCTGTCGCCAAACTCACACTAATAATCCGATAATAACATATGCACTACAACGAAATAATCCGTATGATTGGTAGTTTTAAATTTTGACAAAATTAGCCTACATCACAGAAAAAAAATAAACTCTGACATACTAAAAAATAAGGTTTATTTTGCATTAGTAACAATACGTATTTACGGTCTACAGTCGCACTAAATTCGATTGACGAGTTAGTTTTGCTACTTGACCATAGATGGCGATATATAATCAATATAAGCAATTATCAACTTAATTGCTTTAGACATACGGTTGACAATGGCGTGACTCTAATGCTACTCGGCCAAGGACACACCACGTATTACATTTAAATTCTTTATCGATATCGATAGATACCCGATTTTTGTTCAAATACTATAAATACGACTCGTTGGGAGTACATTTATTTATTTGTTACACAAACCGCTGTACCTTTTAAACCATTAATTAATAGACACACAAGACTGACAGACAGATAGGTAAAGGGCCATGCCCAAGTTTCATAGTGAGTTTGGCCCAGAGTGCACACTTATGATTATGATATCTTAAATTTAATATAGATTGTCAACATGTAATTAAAGAAGGAATCAGATAAATAAACTTCGGGTTTTTTAGTAAAAATTCGTCTTTAATATTCCGCATATGTTGAAATTCTCATGATTCTCGTGAATTAAATGGACTTTTTGCCGTGAAACTTGAAGAAAGGAAGTGCAGTGTCGATTTCACGAGTTTTCATCTATCCACCGGTGGATGAATCAGGATTTAGCTTGCCGGCCGGCCTCCCACAACGCAAGGACGCACTCTCTATCCATTTCTCTTTCATGCTTGTGACTTTGGGAAACCTGAAACCCTTTTTTAATGAAGGTTAAAAAATCTATTACCTACTGTTTGTAACACTCTGTGTGTAACGTCTCAGTCATTCATAAATTATAATAATTATGTTACTATTTAAAACATTGATTATATTTTTGCTTTATACCACTTAAACGACCATAAATTTACTTAATATTAATTTCGTGTATGAATTAAGGCGACCACGTACCTATATTGTAATGCAAAACGAAATAAATAAAAATAACTGTTTGGGTTAAGATAGTTATTCCTCGTATCGACGTCAATCGACAAAATAAATTTTCGACTTGACCACATCACTACATTGAGTAGCGAAGGTCTTTCTAGAATGTTCTATGGAAAAAAACAATCGAAAATAAACTTTGTCTTTACTGCATAAGGTTTATTTTGACTAACCGTTCTATTAAATTTTTGTAAATTGGAAGAAAATAAGATTTTTATTAGAAAACAATAAAAATCGTACTTACCGACGATACGAAATACCTCCATTTGTAGGATTTCTTCTCCTACTATCATTTTTGCACGCTAAAACGGAACAATACGGCATAGCTAGGTAAATATTAATTTGTCACGAGACGAGCAACTCGACGCGATGACAGACGCAACTGGGATCGGTTAAGCGCAAGTTAAGCGTAACAACGCTTAATTGTGACACGCGTGCCACGCCTACTTAGCACTTCCACCTGTTTTTTCTGTTCCGTGCGTAAAGCATTGATCAATACTACCTTTGACCGGAAACCCATTTGGACAAAATGAGAAATGCAGTAAACCTTTTCCAATCATTAGCACCATCTTACGAGTCATATATCACGGGGGCTACCGGGGGCCACCTCGGCTAATTATGCGGCCCCAGGGGCCCCAGTGACGGGGGTCTGACAACCGCGGCCCTATTCCCGTACAAAGTACATAAATTTAATTATACTATGTTGTGTGCTGGCTTTTTAATTGTTTTGGCTAAGTTTTTTGTTGTTGCTTTTATTGGGATAAAAAGGTCAGGGGATGTTTATTTTTATTTGCTGAATTGTCGCAAAGCGTTGTTTGATAAGCTGTGAACTCCGTAAGAGAATTAATGACTAACACATTAGGTTAGATATTGGTTTCTTAGGTTTACGCGAATGTTAGACATTGTAATAAAATTACTTTTTACGGATTTTTTTCGCGGTCACGTGCAGACCTACAAAGGTGTCGAAACGTCGGGACCTAAAATCTAAATATAAACCGTGAAAAAATCCGTAAAAAGTAGTTTTATTTCAACATTAGTTTAGAGTTTTTTATTTAATTAGAATTATTTAACACTAGTGACCGACTCCGGCTTTGCATGGCTGATTAAGCATTTAAGTCCAAAAGTAAATGATAGTTTTTTTTTGAGTTTTTGAATTGCTTGCTTTTGAATTAACATTCCCAAACGATAATAATTATGTTCATATTTATCCATGGTTAAGTTAGCTAATTCTCACTTGATCTATGTTAAACTAAAGTTTAACTAACACCATGTATTTTAACTACGCAATTAAACTGCGTCCCCCGTCAATCGGGGCCCCAGAGGTCCTAATTAGAACTGTACAGAGTATAGTTAAATATGTAAGGTCACGTGTAAGCCCTACTTACTCAAAGAAGAAAAGTGCTGCATTTAAAAATAATCTTAGATACAAATTAAGTATATTGGTCAATGGACAAACTTACTTGCTTATCATATTTATACTATATAAATAAACAAATAAATAAATAAAAACTAAACGGCGTCAAAGAACTCATCGTCATCCTTGTCAATGGTGGGGAACGTGCCCAGAAGGCTGGCAGCATTGCCACGTTGAATGGCTATGCCGATTCTCTGTGCAAGGAACATATACCGTTTATATACTAACAAGTATATAAACTAAAATGTTTGTAATTTGCTTGTTTTTGCCTATAGTAATAAAACAAAACACTGTTCTCTATTACAAGAATTCATAGAGCGAATGAAAGTATAAGAAATTGTAATATGCCTTTTTCACATCATAAAAGCATAAAAATATGTCTGAAATATTTAAAAACTGTCTCCTGAAACAGTTTTGAATTCACATCAATATTTGAGTTTGAAATTTTATCCTCTCACGTATAAATTTTATATCGGCATGCAGCTAAAAGATGACTTTATCTCCGTTTTAAAATAGGCGAGCCGATAACTTACGATCAACTTACAAGTTGAGGTTTCAACTTATTTCCAAGTTACACTAGTAAATCGCTGTTTTAACCGACTTCAAAAAAAGGGGGAGGAGGTACTCAATTTAACTGATTTTTTTTATGTTTGTTACCTCATAACTTTCGACTGGGTGAACCGATTTTGATGATAATAAATTCGGACAACGTCACATACTTTGCTCTGAACCCAAAGTAAGTAGTTGAAGCACTTGTGTTATGGAATTCAGAAACAACGAAGCTACCACAAACACCTAGATCTGAGACAGTGTAGAAAACTTGTTTTCTACACTGACCCGTCCGGGGATCGAACCCGGGACCTCAGAGCTAGCGACACCTTGAAACCGGTGTGTACGCCACTCGTCCACGGATGTTGTCATATGAAAACCATATAAAACTTATTTTAAAGTCGGTTTTTTTTGGTAGAATTATAAGAAGTATACCTGTAAACATCCTTTTAAAATCTTTCGATATTTTAGGACTCTAAATGTTTAGGTAGACTGTTTGTAAAAGATTAAAATTAAGTGGAAAATAAGTAGGGGTTTCGTTTGCTTTAGCTTACGTTATTTATCGATTGTTTTGCTTTAATTTCAAAGAGTAACCAAAGAGGTTCTGGTTCATTTTCGGTTCATAATATTAATTAGAAGACAGTCAGTTAACTTTGTACCTACAATAAAGAATTCATGGAGAATTAATGGTGTACAATAAAGAATGTTCTATAGATCTATCAAGTTATTTAGACTATCAATAAAATTATACCTATAATTTTTTTAAATTTACAATAAATTGAATTGGCTCGTTGGCCTAGTGGCGCTAAGCGCGACTGCTACGCTAGAGGTCTTGGGTTCGATTTCCAAGTCGACCAAGGTGTTATTGGGTTTTTCTATAAAATTCTCAGTACCAGGTCGGAGTTTTGATTTGCGCCCGGTTAGTGGCAATAGGCTTGCCCCCTATTACATGGGACCTAAACATATCGGCGAACAGCGGGTGTACATTGGTACACCTCTGCCGAACCTTTCGGGGATACAGGCGTGATGATATGTATGTATCTACAAATAAGTGAAACTTTCCAACCCTAATTCCGAATCATCATAATATCGCAACTAAAGGCGTGATTTTACGTGGCATTAAATTTAGTGTGGACAGCCTGATAACAAGGACGGGGCATTATGTGTCACAACTACCGTCCCGGGTGAGGGATAGTTGATACACTGAATTTAAAGCGTTAAGGCTGGGTACACAGAGATGCCAGATGAGCGATGCGAGAAACTGACACTTTTTCTTCAATTTTTTTTTAGTACTAAAATATATTATGTTCCTTTACTATAAAGGGAGAGAGACCTGTATCCAGGATGGACGTTTAAAGGCTGTTATTATTAATTTTTATTTTATAGTATATTTATGTGGACGTCGCTCTTGTGTTCTAGCATTTAGTCTCCCACAATACACAGTTTTTTTTGTTTTTTTTATGAGACGCTGAAACGTACGTAACGTGTATGTATTGTGGTGAGAAAATAAACGTTTAATATTATTATTATTTCTAGATTTTTGGATCCTAATTTGATCGACGTGAGCTGATTTGTTCAAGTTGGTTTATCCAAAGGTTACACATAAATTCACTATTCCAAACACACTAATAAACATATCTGAAAGTACCTACTAGTTTAAAAATTTGTTTACTCTAAGGTCTGATAACCTTTTAAGAAAATTAGGTGCTTTTTTTTTTACCTCTCTCGCTCCGTTATCTCAAGTCTATACGTAGCCTTATCCATAATAATATGTTAACGCCATCACCAAAGGGGTGTGGCAGCAATAAATATGTAAGGAGAGGAGGAACTTGAAGCCTTTGGGAGAGAGTGCAACTTTAAATATCACTTTATAACGTATGGGCTTCGGTTTTTAAGGAGTTGACGTTTGAAATAGTACCTTAGGATGAGGGTAATAAGTTTCATGTTTTGTGAAGTGAACTAAATACCCCAGCTGTTTTGTAAATTATTTTCTCATTGTATTTTGCTTTTCATCGTATTTATAAATATTTGTTTATATCGGTTTTTTAATGTGTCTTCATTTATTTTAATTATCACACATATTTACATTCACAGTTCGCTTACTAGAGGTAACCGAAGGTATATTTTGTTTTCCTAGAGAATTCTTTTTTTTTCCATATATTTTCCTATAAGTATTTTAATAAACAATATCTACAGGCACTTGGCGCGATACCCATATTGGCATGTACCAAGTATCCCTTAACTAACGCATAACAGATAGTATTTTGTTTACGCAGCCCTACTCGACTGTGTCAACATGCATTCCCGTTGACGCATGAATATTTGACGCCGTACGCAGTAGCAGGACAAGGGTTAATGGTGTGTGTTTGTGTGTCCTTAACGTTACAACACTAATAAAACACAAACACGACTGTTTGATCGACGTTTCGATATTTACGTAACCCTAAATCGAAGGGTGTATTGGATTTTGGCGTGAAATGTTAGGTTTAAGGAAAATGTTTTTCTAATCGATAATTTTTCGTTGGTCGTTAATGCTTGTAACATAGTATATTACTTTATTTTTTTTGCAATGTCGATAATAAAGTCTTTCGAAGTTCTACTTGAGTATATTTAAAGAAAAAAAAAGCACTTATTGTACGTGTTTCCTTTCCTCTGATTTTGCCAGGAAGATTGCTGCTGATGCAATTGTATTGAATCACATAAATATGTTAAATAGTATTAGAAAAATACATTTTGACGATAAAAAATGAAATATAATAATATAATATTCCCGGACATCTTCACACACGGTTGTCTGATCCCAAGCTAAGCAGAGCTTGTGTTATGGTAACCAGACAACTGAAAAACATACTTATATATTTCTAAATAAATACATACTATAGATAAATTACACCCATATTTTCGACTCTTAATAATTGCGACTTTGTCTAACGCGATGTTTGTCACAGAACTTCTCTATCTACCCCTTAAAATAACAAGCTTAATAATACAAGATATTTGAGGGCAATCTTTCTAATAAGAGACGGTAAAACCTTGTTGCTTCTGTAAAGACTTATCTAACTTCAGGCTTCAGGCAGCATCCCAAATAATCTGTCTTTAAACTTTAACACTTGTATCTCTTAAAGTTCGGCGTTGTTCTCTAAACAGAAAGTATTTATAATTGGAGACTGCCCTTAAATTGTTGCTTAAATAGCAACCGAAGTTACTTATTTTTAGTTCAATGAAATACAAAAAGTTGTAAAAGTTTTCTTTTTTTTTGGCGTGGTTTTAGATTTACTTTAGTTTCGATGTAAAATTTATTTAAACTTACATAAATAAATAAAACTAACAGGCGTCAAAAATCTCACAGAAGGCTGGCAGCATTGCCACGATGTACTACATATTTTTTACTTACCACCTACGTATACCATTGCATTGTGGAAAGCAAAAAGCAAAAGTTTGGCTTTGTTTAGTTTCTGTGTTTTGTTTTTATTATTATATTTATTCAAATCTATTTCACTATGTGAAGTAAATTGAAAGATACAAATCGGTGAATGTCTGAGTCCTACAGCAGAACCTACACTACTTACCATTCTAATCTTAAAAAAAAAATTAACCACGTCCAAATTGTATTAATTAAACACCATTACCCTAACTCAATTTCTAAGACACCATTTTAATGACATCCTTAATTGTTTTATTTAATCACGTACGTGGCACTTTTCTTAAGCTTTTCTTGTCAAAACTGGAATAAATCCTCCTTGGTTTTAAAACTTTAAATTTATTTTCGCTTAGTATTCCACTCGGAGACGCCTCATGCTGTACTGCTTTTGTCAATTGAATTGAATTCTTGGGTGAATGTGACGTGCTGACACGACAAGCTTGAATACAAAATCTTGGTGGAAATATGAATGCATACCTATATTTTGAGCCTTGACAAAGATTTTTGGAAATAGACTGAAAATATTATTGCAAAATAAAATAATACTACACTTAAAATTATTTAAGCATTTCATTAGACATGTGCAATATAATGTTTCTTAAGTTTAAAGTACCTATGTTGCGATATAAAAATAAAACATTATTATGATTTGGGCCGTGTAAACTTGGAAAAAAATAAAATTTTGTAAATAATCTAAACATTTTCTTCAACGTCAACTCTTCTCTTCTCTTCAACTTCAAATCAAATAAGTATTATTAATGGATCATAAAATATGAAATAATGATGATTAATTAAATTCTACCCTCATTATGTAAAATCAATACATCCACCTATTACCAACACACATCTTCAAAACTAAATACATATTCCAACGGTCATCCTTCACCTTTCAGTGTCAAACACGACAGCCTTACCGTAAAGAGACAAGAAAACCGTCCCTTACATAAAAGGCAGATTTTATTTGGCATTCCGCCCATCCCCTGTACCACGATCTCTTGAAGCAGTACATCGCGGTACTGTCGCGGCTGTGGAAGCGAGACGGCGCGCTACACTGTGCATAGCGCTGTCCCGCTTACTCAACGATAACTGTCCGGTGTTAAGAGCTCATGGTAGGTGTGCAGAACTGTTTGCAACGTAAATAGTTCATCTCAACGTTATTCATACATCGAGTGACACTTCATTTTTATTGGTCGTCTATGAATAGTAATGTGTATTGTTGCTTATTAGATTGTAAGCTTTAGATTGTGTTTAAGATAATGTTCTTCTGTAATATAGGTCGTAAAATACATATGTATATAAGCTAGCTGTGCCCTGAGGTTTTACATGACATGGAAGGAGCGAAGAGAGCCTGTAGTGTCCCACTGCAGAGCATAGGCCTGCTTTCCTTTATCAAATTATACCTGTCTACATTTATTTGGGGTCAGTGCCGCGCGAAGGACTTGAGTACGTCCCGCCATGTCCTTCAAAGTCTGGTCTGTCGCGGGGTCTCTTTTTAGTTTCTGGGATCTACTGGGTAGTTGCTTAAAACAGACTAGAAACAATCTAGAGTTAGATACTTTCGAAGATTAGTTAGTTTAACAATTTCCCTGTCCTGTGAATAACATATAAACATTTACATTGTTTAATTATTATATCTACTGGCCAGACAGTTAAGTTTAATAATATGTATTCAAAACGAATTTAAATAATAAGAATATTTTTATTATACTGTTTATAAATAATTAAAACGCATCAGAATATCGCAAACAAAATTAAAAATGAAACAGCAAAGTAAACAAGCACTTTAAAAAACATCACAAAAAGATAAAATAAATATAACGAATGCAAAAGTAAATGTTGAATTAAACAGTAACCCCATGAAAATGTATGAAGGCTTTTATTTGCAACTTAATCCTTTGGAAGTGCCGTCAAACTAAATATTTTAGTTTTAATTTCATCAGGCCCGCGGGGGCCATTACAGCTCCTCGTAAAATATTCAGTGTTAATCTAGATGCAATTCTGAGTGTTATCTACTCTTCATAATTACTGGAGCCCTGGTGCTCACTTAATGTGACACGTGATCTGATTTTTATCAATGTTTCTATAAAGATTTTGTGGTAGGTAGGCTTTGCCCTAGCTAGAAAGAGATGGAAGGAGGGTAGAGAAGTCTTTACCCTGCAGTGGGCAGAAAGGGCTAGGAGAAAAAGCTTTTAAATTTCTAGGTATTTTATTATGTATAAGTCTGTTAATGAATATTTTAAGAAGAATGACGGCTATGTTAGTCTCTTTGAAATGTCCCACTTCTGGGCTACTGAGCAACTGTCTCCTAACGTCAACTCTACTCTCTCAACATCGCAAAATTTTGAGAATGTAACATTTAAATGATGAATTAAGGAAAGAGAGAAGATTAATTTTAAGTTCCAGGATTTGCTTACATAGTTTAGTTAGAGGTGCAGCTAATAAATATTTTCACAAAGAAATAGGAAGATAACAAAAAGTTAAATTTCAAAAAAAGCTGACATCTTAAATCTGACTAGTTATCTATTGAATTCGTCAGTATAGTTGAAATTTCCATAAAAAGCCTATAGTACTATTTCCTCCTTAAAAATCTACGTGTTTCTCTCATCTATCTTATTTATCATTGTATTGCAATTCAATGAGAATATGTATGTAGTAGATATTTCCAATTTATTTATATATGTAAGAATTGTTTTTGTTTTAGTTAGAATAATATGTCTTTTTTTTTAATGTGATTTATATACCTAATTGGCGTCAAGCCGTTTAAATCTTAAAGAAATAAATAAAATAAATAAATAAGTATAATAATTTTTTTTTTTTTTTTTTATTTTATTTTATTTGGGAAACAAACAGATACTACATAGCACATAATACAAACATAATAAACGATACATAATCCAAAACAGTTTCCACATTAAAAGCTAAACATTTGCGCCAAAAAAAAAGAAAACTAAATGAAAATAAACAAACAACAAACAATTAAAAACGTGAACAAAAATAGCATTAGGTACTAATATAATGCATACATAATAACTTAGCAACAATTATTCGGAGCTGGGAGGAAACAAACATGTGTGAACGGCTTTTTTAAATTTGGGTAAAGAAAGGTTAAACATATCTAAGTTGTTTGTATCATCACTCGTATTAACGAGGTCATTATACAAACGACAGGATCTTCTAACAAATAAGTTCCTTCCATAGTTAGTTCTTGCAGTGGGAGTAAAGAACAAAGATTTTTTACGAGCATTAATGCGTGGGCATCTCAGACCTATCTTACTAAGAAGGTAGGAGGAGTCAACTTGACTTCTAATTATTTTATAAAGAAAGCATAAGTCTCGTTCATTTCGCCGGACCTGTAGAGGTGTTAAATAGGGTATTTTTACGGGGTTTTTATTATTTCGCCATATTAAATGCTTATATAATTTATTTTGGATACTTTGTATCTGATCAATATATATGTTGTATTGCGGATTCCACACCACAGACGCATATTCGAGTATTGGCCTAACGATGGTCTTATATAGCAGCAATAAAGTAGACAACTGCTTAAAGTCCTTAGTGACCCTCAACACAAAACCTAATAGGCGATAAGCCTTATTGGTAATAGAAGTGATCTGGCTATCAAAGATCAGTTTACTATCCAACTGTACTCCCAGGTCTCGCACCTCGGATACCCGCTTGATGGTTTCATTATTCATTTTGTAATTGTATTCAATATATTTGTTTTTCCTTGTATATGTGATGATGTTACATTTCTTAACATTAATGTATAGCCTATTATTACTACAATAGTTACATAAGTTGTTAATATCATTTTGAAGTTCATTGCAATCATCTATGTTTCTAATTATTTTAAAAATTTTCTTGTCGTCCGCATATAACAAAAAAGTTGAATTGTTAAAATTTGTGTAGACATCATTTATATAAATATTAAATAAAAGCGGTCCGAGATGCGATCCCTGAGGCACGCCAGATGTGATAGGTATGAATGTGGAACAGAACCCCTTGACAGTAACGGCTTGACTACGGTCTCGGAGGTAAGATTCCAGCCATCGCAGCAAATCACCATGTATACCAATATACTCAAGCTTGCGTAACAGTATTCTATGTGATATTTTATCGAATGCTTTTGAGTAATCGGTATACACGACGTCCACTTGACAGCCCTTATCCATAGCCACAATTACATAATCAATGAATTCACTTAAGTTAGTTTCAGTAGATTTCCGGCTTATAAAACCATGTTGTTCAGGTATCAAAACAGGCTTTACAATCGGCGTGATTATATCACAAACAATACATTCAAATAATTTAGGGATAATGCTAAGCTTTGAAATAGGACGGTAGTTTTTAACGTCATGTTTGTCTCCACTTTTGAAGATGGGGACAACAAATGAACGTTTCCATAACATCGGCATGGTACCTGATCGCAATGATGAATTGAAAAGTTTGTGTAAAGGGGCTGATAAAGACCTACAACACTTTTGTAGAAATATAGCAGGAATGCCATCGGGACCAGAACCCTTATTAGTATCTGTAGGTGTTTCTACCTTTTTCTATTGAATCGGGTTACCGGCAGCCAGGATTGATGGTTTTTGTTAGATATTAATGCATTTCTTGATATTTTTAATATTTTGTCACTGTATTAGTTTTGTGGCCGTTTGCACTCTGTTCTGGATTTCGAATGAATGGTTCACCCACGCACCACCGCGCCGTTTGCTCGATTGTGGCGCTAGCGTCGTGAGTACTTTTCTGTGTTTGCCGCGCTTCCGCTGGTTTTTTGAAATTTATGATTTATAACAGCGCGGGAATATTCAAATCACAACATTTTAATGACAGCGCGGTAACATGCCCCCGGCCTTGGAAGCTGGAACTGCTTGCAACGAAGTAATAATTGATTGATTGAAGATTGATTCATAATTGATACGATTGGTTGAAGATTGATTAGTGATTGAATGGGTTACGCCTTCTCGTCATCATTCACTTGCGGGAATAATGGACAAATTTTAGTGAATGCTCTCTTTATCAACCCGGACGTTGTTTTTATGTTGGCCACGCGGGAAACGCCATCTTTGCCAGGAAAAGTTTCTATCACTCTCCCAAGTCGCCATTTTAGCGGGGGAAGATTATCTTCCTTTATTAATACCATTGTGTTTGGCAATATCTCTTCTTTCCTTGACTTCCATTTTGTTCTAGTTTGCAGCTCCGCCACATACTCTTTGGACCACCTTTTCCAAAAATGTTGTCTCATTTGTTCGGTGCGGTCATACCGAGACAAGCGGCGTGAATCAATGTTGGTAATGTCTGGACTGGCAGGTGCGGTGAGGGGCCGGCCAATCAGAAAGGAGGAAGGACAGAGAGGGAGTAGGTCATCTGGATCCGCGGACATTGGGTACATAGGGCGTGAGTTAAGGACTGCCTCTATCTGCGATAACACTGTGCTGAGCTCCTCATATGTCAAATGGGCATTACCTACAACCCTACGTAAATGAAATTTGCAGGACTTCACTCCCGCCTCCCATAGTCCCCCAAAATGCGGCGTATAAGGTGGTATAAAGCGGAATTTAATATTGTTATCAGCTGCGAATTCTATTATAGTATTATTATTATTATTCAAAAATTGCGAGAACTCTTTCATAGCCCCTACAAAGTTCTTTCCATTATCGGAGAATATTTCCGACGGTTTACCCCGGCGGGAAATAAACCTTTTTAATGCGAGTATATATGCGTCGGTTGTTAGACTTGATACAAGTTCTAAATGAACTGCGCGAGTAGAGAAGCACACGAATAAACAAATGTAACATTTTTCTAATTTAGCACCTCTTCCTTTGCGGTTTAGAATAAACAGCGGCCCAGCATAGTCCACACCACAAATTAAGAATGGATAGCCCGGATGCAACCTTTCAGCAGGTAAATCGCCCATTTGCACATCAAGGGTATTGCCTTTAACGCGTGTGCAAGTTACGCAATGATGTACAACATACCTAGCTAGGTTACGACCACGGAGAGGCCACCAACTTTCGCGGATTGTTGCTAGAAGTGATTGAGGACCAGCATGCAGTTGTTGCTTATGTTCATGTTGAAAGAGGAGACGTGTGAATGTATGCTTACTACATAGCAATACTGGATGTTTTTTATTATAGGAAAAATTTAAAGAATTATTTAGGCGACCGCCAACCCTAAGAACATCATCATTATCTACAAATATATTAAGACCGGAAATGGTACGTTTTAATGTGGAATTTTTCTTTAAAAAAGACTCATTGAAATCTGGAAACGATTGCTTTTGAGAAAGCCGTGATAAAATTAAAATAGATTTACTTAATTCTTCAACTAAAAGCGGCCCGTATTTGCGGTTTGTTTTTATTTTTATACGAGAATTTTCAATAAAGCGTAACATGTAAGCACACACTCTTTTCATGCGATTAAAAGAAGAAAATCTCTCAAATGGAAACGTATAATTATTTTGACAAACTAATAGCGTAGTATTTAATTTAATATCTGGCAACTCTGAAACGTCTAAATTTTTACAATCATATTCATGATCGAAATTACAAATAGGTTTATGTAAGAACTCCGGACCGCGCCACCAAATATCAGCCGTGCACAATGCGTCGAGCGTAAGCCCACGTGACACTAAATCAGCTGGGTTCGATTTGCTGCCGACATGATACCATGGTAAGCTACCGGTAAGTTCATTGATCTGGGCTACTCTATTTTGTACGAAAGTTTTTAAAGAATTGGGAGACATACGGAGCCATCCCAACACTATTGTTGAATCCGACCAAAAATAAATATTATTAAAATTTAATCGAAGTGAACTAATAATTTTAGTATACAGTTTAGCGCCTAATAAAGCACCGCACAATTCTAAACGCGGTATGGTTATAGGCTTGACCGGCGCGACCTTGGACTTAGCGCATAATAACTTAACCGATACATTGGAATCATCCGAGTAGGTACGAACATAAGCGCACGCACCGTATGCGAGCTGTGATGCGTCGGTGAATATATGAAGTTCACAACGCGAATGATCTTGTTCACTATCTAGAACATGACGCGGTATACGTAAATTTTCTAAATAACTTAATGTCTTAACGAACTTTATCCATCTGTCAAAAATCTCATGCGGGACTGGGTCGTCCCACCCTATTTTAAACAACCATAATTTTTGTAGAAGTATTTTTGCGATTAATATAGTAGGAGCTAATAAACCTAGCGGATCATAAACTTGTGAAATGGCGGATAACATTATGCGTTTACTTACGTGAGTTGTAGGCATTTCTAACTTGGTCGTGTAATGTAATTCATCTGTATTGGCCATGTAACCTAAACCTAGCGTTTTATTCTGACAGGTATCGCCTAAAGATAAATTTTTCGATGAATTTAAACCTGTTAAGTCAAAGTTAAATAACCATTTCCTAAGGGAAAAACAACCGGATTTTAAAACTTCAGAAACTTTATTACAAATGTTTAACAACTCATGTTTATCATTATAACTTAAAATCAAATCATCTACATAAAAATCTTTACTTATGATATTCGCGGTTAAATCATCCGAGCACTCGGTAGCCAACTGTTGTAAACAACGCATGCTCAAATATGGCGCGGACGCCGTGCCATACGTCACAGTATTAAGCCGGTATACACCGAGCGCATCGTTTGGATTTTCCCTCCACAAAATAAGTTGTAACTGTTGTTGATCGGGTTGAATTAAGATTTGTCTGTACATTTTTTCTACGTCTGCACAGGCAATATATTTGTACTGGCGGAATCTTAACAGAATGGATAAAATATCGTTTTGTAATGCGGGACCGATTAATTGTATGTCATTTAGAGACTTACCAGATGTAGTTTTAGCGCTTGCATCGAAAACGACACGTAATTTTGTTGTAGTACTAGAGTCTCTAAACACACCATGATGCGGTAAAAAATAATGCGGAATTGAATAAGTATTTATTTTTGTCATGTGACCGAGCTCTTTGTACTCACGCATAAAGTCGACGTATAGTTGCCTATAGCTCGGTGTGCACCGACCTAACTTGCGCTCGAGTGCAAGGAACCGGTTTTCTGCGAGTTTGTATGAATCTCCTAATTGTTCGGCAGATTCGCGTAATGGGATACGTACCGAAAAACGGCCTAGCTCATCGCGTTTTGTAGTTGACATAAATAAATCTTCACATGCGCGTTCATCTTTTGTCATATTATTTGAATAAGAAACAATTTCTTCTAATTCCCAAAATTTGCGTAATTGACTATCTAAGTCTGTAGTATGTGTAAAATTACACTGAACTCGATTAATGCGCGAGTATTTGTTATGAATAGTGCCTGATACGACCCAACCTAATTTTGTGTTTTGTAAGTAGGGTCCCGTAACAAGACGAATTAATCCCTCATTGAGGAGATCCCAAAATGTATCCGCTCCGATTAATAAATCTATTTTGCAAGACGAATAAAAGTTAGGATCAGCGAGTTTTATGTTATTCGGAATACATAATGTATCGATATTATTGCGGATTGACGGCAATGTTGCCGTTATGCAAGGTAAAACAAGACAATTTAAATACGTACGGAATTCACTTGTTTTGGATCGTAAATGTACCTTGCATGAATGAGTAGACTGCGTAACGGAATTACCTACTCCTGTGACGTGTACAGTGGACTGTATAGGACGAATACGTAATTTATCGCATAAGGATTTTGTTATGAAAGAATGTTGACTACCATTATCTAGAATGGCGCGAATTGTATGAAATTTATTGTTATTATCTGCGATTTCGACTAATGCGGTTGAAAGTAAAACGGATTCTTTTGCGTATATGTACTCTGTGTCAACCTCGCACGTATTTGTTGAACTAGAGTGTAGCGATGTACTCTTTGCGGAACTCGTCGCTTTTGGCGCGCTGTCCGACGACGTTGTCGGTGCAGCTCGCGGCCTTACTGACGACGACGATGCGCTGCTGTTGTCGCAGCACTCGCTGTGCAGTAACGAATTATGTTTGCGGTTACATTGCCTACACGGACCGAGCCAACAGTCCGACACAGTGTGCCCGGCGCGCATGCAATTTTTACAAAGATTGTTTTCAATAATAAACCTTAACCTGTCCTTAACAGAAAGTTCAATGAACTTTGTACACGAATAAAGAGGATGATTCTCCATGCACATAGTGCATTTAAAGCGCTTTGAATTAACATAAGGTTTTTGCGGTTTATTTGAATTATAAGGACGTGTGGTTAGGTAGCTATGCGTATTAATGTGATTCGACGAATTTCTCTTAACTGAACTGTCACCTGTTTTGTTCGGATTATGCGTAATTTTAATAGTTTCCAACATGTCGGCTCTATCCGTAAGAAATTTGACTAAATCTTTTAATGTGATTTTGTCACTTAGCGGTTTTAAACTAGACAGAGTACCTTTGTGTTCTTCCCACTCCCGTTCAGTCGATGGGTCTAACTTGGAAACTATTAAATAAATAATAAGCGTGTCCCAACTGTCGGTGGGCTCACCTAGACTTTGAAGCGCGCGAATATTCTTCAAAATGGCGTCTATTAATTTGCGGATTAAGGATGACGATTCTTTATTAAGAGATTGAACAGAGAACAAGGCCTTAACGTGATTGTGCACCAGTAATCTATTGTTATTGTACCTATTTTCGAGTAAACCCCAGGCTATAGAATAGTTTTCAGACGTGAATTGTAACGACTTAATTATTTGAATAGCACTACCGCTAAGTGCCGAGCGTAAATAATGAAATTTTTGTATTTCGTCAATATTGTTAGATTTATGGATTAAAGACGTGTATGTATCCCTAAACTCGAGCCACTGCTCAAACGACCCATCAAAGGAAGGTAAAGTGATGGTTGGCAACTTGATAGAAGACGCTTTATTGTCACTCGCGTGCTTCTCCACTACGTCGGCAGTACGAGTTTGAAATAAACATTTTGCTTTAGCGATGTATTCGTAAAAAAGATTTTCAAAGAGTTCGCGTTCGACTAATTCTTTTTCAAGGTCTTGCGATTGCAACTCAATATCGTCTTGAAATCTATTAAATTGAACTAGTAATGTATCGGCTTTACTGCAGCGTTCTTCTAAGGCTAACTTTTGCTCGCGGGTTAGTTCCGTGCCTTCTAACGACTGCACGTGTTTGACGAACAACGTAAATTTACCTTTGACTAAACCGCGCTTTTTAACTAAATCTTTAAAAATATCGTCAGCCGGCATTTTGGGAGAATAATAAAGACAAAAGAAAAGCACTTACAGGGGCGCTGCACTGGTTCTGGCGCGAAGTAGGTATGAACGCACGTGGCGTGCGTAGGTACGCCGCGCCGCGATCTCGACGAAAAGCTAGTATTTCAGCACAATATTAACACAGACAAGCACTGGGATAGGTTAAAGTATAGATTTTGATGGCCAGACCCTTTTGCGATGATCTTCTTGGCGATTCTTGGCTGCCCGGCTCCGCTGCGAACCGCTTCGATCCGGTTCGAAGGACCAAATTATGTAGGTGTTTCTACCTTTTTCTATTGAATCGGGTTACCGGCAGCCAGGATTGATGGTTTTTGTTAGATATTAATGCATTTCTTGATATTTTTAATATTTTGTCACTGTATTAGTTTTGTGGCCGTTTGCACTCTGTTCTGGATTTCGAATGAATGGTTCACCCACGCACCACCGCGCCGTTTGCTCGATTGTGGCGCTAGCGTCGTGAGTACTTTTCTGTGTTTGCCGCGCTTCCGCTGGTTTTTTGAAATTTATGATTTATAACAGCGCGGGAATATTCAAATCACAACATTTTAATGACAGCGCGGTAACAGTATCTAATCTTTTGAGATATTTAAAAACAGTATCTGTGGGAATGTTAATTTGATTCAAATTTAATGAAGTATGGCTGGTGGTATTTGAAGTGACTAGAGGGCTTATAATTTCATTTTCAAAGGCGGAGCCAAAATAGGTGTTGAAAAGATCCGCAACACATCCGCCATTGGATGAAGAAACATCGTCTAGGTAAAGGCTATCGGGAAGGTTATTTGACTTTTTTTTAGATTGAATATAAGTCCAGAAATGTTTACTATTTTTTTTTATGTTATTTTCTGTTTTTCTTATATAATTATCGTAACATTCCTTAGTAACTCTTTTTTGTCTTTCTCTTAAGAGCACAAAAGTCGAATAATCTCCATATTGGCCATAACATTTCCACTTTTTGTGAAACTTACGTTTTTCTTTAATAATTTTCCTTAAGGCAGAGGAGTACCATATAGGATATTTATTATTATTATTATAAATAGTTTTTGTTGGAACATGATCGTTTATTATTTCCTCGAGAATATTATAAAATTTTAGTAAAGATTCATCAACACTGTATTCATCGATAATATCACCCCAATCGATAGAAGAAAGACGTTCATTGATTGAATCGTAATCCGCACTGCCAAACAAACGAATACTCCTCGGCTGTGAGCGCAATGTTTTCACAATGATGTTACTTATAGTAACAACAAAGGCAGGGTGGTGAGGATCTTCCTTAACTAATGGAAATGGACATTTGGCAACACTGCATTTAAAATTTCCAATTACCAAATCTAGTTGCCTGTTATTTAAATTTGTAATTAAATTATATTGTGTAAAATTATTAAATGATAAAAAGTTTGACAATACTCCAACTAAGGGATCCCTACTTAAAGAATTTAAAACAGCGTGGTCATTCTGTCCCATTACTATCCAGTCTGCATTTCTGACGTTGAAATCCCCGACTAATAAAAATCGGTCATAAGGGTTACTTATGACAGAATGAGAAACTTGACCATAGAATGTTTCTTCTTCACTAAATTGGAGATTATTTTGTGGAAAGTAGCAACAATACAACCTTAGCTTAGAGTTTAGAGAATTTTCCTTAACAAGAATGCTTAAAGATAGAATATCAGCCGACACTAAATCATTTGATGGGCTAACGCTAACATCATTGATCGTTAAGCCTTTTTTTATAGCAATAAGGACACCTCCACCCATTTTGTCCGATCTAGAATTGTAATCTCTATCACATCTATAAACAGTAAACCTTTCGTCGAATAATTCAGAATTAAATATTCCTGGCAACAACCATGTCTCGCTCAAGCAAATGATATCATATGTGCAGAGCAATAAATTATTAAAAAATGAACTGGTCTTTGTACGCAGCCCCCGAACATTTTGATAGTAGATATTTATGTTAGAGAAAACTATGATAATTAATAAGACATTTAATTATAATTAATAGATACCATTTTCCTGTTAACGACCGTATAAGCGACGAGCCCACGCAACCAACTATGGAATGATTAAAATAGTTTTCAAACTGCATTTCTATTTTCTGTAATAACGCAAACCTAAAAATATAAATTATAACCAGGTTCACAAATATCAGGTCCTGCCCAGGGAAAAACTTAAAGAATAACATAAAAACTTTAAAAAGAACTAAAATGAACAAATAGATAACAATATGTCTTCCTAAACTAACTTTTTTAAGTCGTCCTCAGACGTAATAAGAATTGCTGCGCTGGAGTCGACTTTCCGTGCCAATATTGAATAGTTTTTCACCCATACGTACTTGTACTGCTTTACTTCAGCTAACTTTTTTACTTTGTTCAATAGGTTCTTTTTGTAACTTGTTAGATGTTCATTAAAAAATATACGGGATGCATTATCAGAGTAGCCAATGTCACTGGCTTTTAAGTCTTTAAGATCTCTCAAGCGGGATAGAAATTCGTCCTTTTTATATCTGGCCAGGAAGCGAACTATCACTGGTTTAGGTTTCTTGAGGTCCTTGTTCAAGTGAGCTACTCTAGTCACAAAGTCAATATCAGACTGCGCATTTAAAGGACATTTGGCGTAGGTTGCTAGCTTAGACAGGATGTTGATCAAATTTTCGCCATTTTTTTCTGGTAAACCGATAATTTCAATATTAGATCGTCTTCCCCACTGCTCTTGCTTTTCGATACTGCCATTAATAACCTTCAATTGAGATTTCAGGTCACCAATCTCCTGTTCAAGCGTACTTATTGTCTTGGTCTTCATTTCGACACACGATATTCTTTCTATAACAGTGTCGTATTTGGCGCTCAAGAACTTAACATTATTTTGCATATCAGCGACTTCAGACTTTAGTTCCAATAAGGTACCATTAATGTTGGAAAAAGCCGCATTAATCTCTTCTTTGATAATGCTACGTAATGTCTCCTTAGACATTGAGAGTAAGTCCTCCTTTGCAACAGCAGAATTTTTTCTAATAGTAACATTTTGACGGGATGGGGAGGTTTGTGCCTTATCGACTTTAGCCTGGTCCATGGTCGAGTAAAAAAATAAAATTTACTTGCGGGTTTCAGAACGCACTTTTTATAATATTAAAAATGTAGAATTATTTGTACATGGAACGCAGCGCGCTGCGGGTTTCCGTAGAATGTTGGTAGCACTGCTGTGTTCGCCGCAGGCGCAGAGTACACTCCACTTTAACGGTTACGCGGTATGCATAACCGTGAATATCCCATACACTCGCGATTAAGTCACTATGACGAGCACTTTTTATACTTGTTGTTTAATGTTTTATATTTACGTTCTTCGTGAAATTATCTTGTAATAAAGGCAGCACTAAGTTAATATAATGGAATGTATGCACTTGTGTTCTTAGATGTACGGTAAAAATATGATAAAACTTATTTTTTAACTAAGAGCTTAAGACGTATTGTTGTTAAGGCGCGTTCCAGATGAATTTCTGTAATATAGTACATCTTTTAAGATAAAACAAGTGAAGCATGTCGCACAACTGTCAGGCTTGCACCGCTAGGCCGTGCGTGACGTAATCCTTTGTAGTGCCGCCATCAATTTGCATTTAGACAGGATAAGTCCCGCCTGAGAGGGTGGCCACGCTACCGTGCGGGTCTGGACTTTCAGGACTAGTTGGTGTAAATCTAGGACTAGTTTGAAGTAAATATGTTTATAAGCAAATCCAAAGTAATGAATAGTTGTAAAGTTTAGCTTATCTTTACTATATTGTATTATGTAGTTAACTCATGTACATGAAATCACAATTGGGTGACTACGATTTTTAGATTCGGACTAAGAGCTTGCAGACAATCGCTTACTTAATTTTTGTTTTGGTAGTTTCTTAGTTGTAAAACTGAGAGTAAATGTACTGTCACTGAAAATACTACCCTAAGAGGTTGCAATAAGAACTTATTTACTTCAAAAAAAACCATTTCTTATCCACTTAACCTTACCAAAAATACTAAACAAACCTAAACTACTGAAAAAAGCCGAGTAAACATTTTCGGCTTTCGGCCTCCGAAATATTTTTACGTTCTCCGTTAGATTCTATAAGCCGAGGCTTAAGGATGATGACAGTCAATGCATTATGTATTTTTTCCTATCCCCAGCCATAAAAATTGGCCACTATAAAAATTCTTAGTAATCGCGATTTACCGACATAAAATATGGCCTTTGACAGTTTGCGAAATAACAACCGAGAGATTCGGCCTCTAGGTTACGATACAACTATATAATACTAATGTAACTATAATAATAAAACTGTTTGATTATACTTTTTAATTTCCGTAACTTTCTTTAAAAAAAAGGTGAGAAGGTATTAGGACTTTAAAATAGTAGCAGGCTTTCCCAAACTTGATTATGGTGATTTTAAAATGCTACTGACGCATTTAGAAATCTTTATAGGATATTTGATTCATTTATTCGCGACTATATGAGAACCTTATGTGTATTTTTAACATCCGATCATCTCTCGATAAATATCAGCAACGTCTAATTTCTAAGCAAGGAATAGTCACATTGGAATTTAAATAGCTTTTTACTTTAATCAACAAGTTTTATCTAAAACTCTTTGCATAAAACGAGGGTTAAAAATATCAAAGGGAATCATTCGATCTTGTCCTGACATCAAAATGCCGAATTTATTTTACATCCAAACTTAATGTTTTCCCCAATTTATTATCTGATAGGTCTTTGATCATCTCCAAAGTAAGCCTTATTTACGCCCGTCAAAACCGGGCACAACCGAAAATGTAATAAAAATAACGTCAAAGGTTTATTATAAATGATCACATTGCTATTTCTCACTGTAATATAATCAATCATTATTATTCGGACAAAGACAGGTGAAAGGAAAAAAGGAAGGGATGGCAAATGAAAAATTAAAATGTGAGATAACTTAACATTTCTGACATGGACACATAAATCTAACTTAGTTTGTAACTTACAGACGTAATTCTTTTGTTCTTTTAAAATATTATTCCCAAAAAGTTTGAAACAGATTCCTGAGGATATAGTTGATTAAAAGTTCTAAAACCTAATTTCTTTGTTTACCCACTGGTTGGTAAAAAAATCTTAAGGTAACCTTAGCGGTAAGAGATGATTACCAACTGCAAGAGATAATTAATACACAAAAATTAATACTAACTAGTAAGGGAATAGTCATTTAAGTCCGCCTATGTATATAACAGTAATAGGTCAAACAAAAACCTATAATTTTTGAAGTGACCAGAGAATAAGAAAAAAATGATCATAGAAAACAATTTTATTTTCAAATTCCTATTACTGTTAAGAAGGCATATAATATACCCATTGATACACACACACACACACACACACAAATGGAAAACTGATTTTTTGCATTGGTCTACTGACAAGCTAATAACTAACCAAAATAAATAATATAATAATATGTACATAATAATATAAGCTTTAAAACTCTTTATCCATAAATCGTGATTACTTCCGAACAAATAGTTTTACACCAACAAAGCGAATTGTGTTGCATAGAAAACAATATATTTAATGCATAGAGCAGCTAACTCCGCGAAATTCTGTATAGTGCCTGTTTTTGCTCGAAATCCTACAATGTTGGACTAACAGGTTAATAATGAAGATAATAAGCGGTCGACGCACTAGGTGTAAATAATGCAGCTTTTTAATGCCGCGTTTTTTTGAAGTGAAATTAATCTAAGTTAAGAGAAACAATACCACTTTAAACTGATTTAACGATAAAAATTATAATGGACTTTATTTAGTACTTATGTTTTTTGTTGTTCTAGTGTATTTAGATATTTTGTTTGAAAATTTATGTTGTAGCCAAATTATGTTTTGTGCTAGTTAAAAGTTTTAATTGTAGTATTCGATTATAATATTAAGTTAACTGTTGTTTATCACGTCCTTCTTTAAAGTAGTCTTGTTTTAGGGACTTTTATATTTTAACTAATCAATATAAATATTGTATTCTAACGAACGCTCTAGTCTTGACATTTTTATACATCTTGTCATTTTTATAAATTTACGACATAACATTAATCACTCAATAAACATTTATTTCAATGTAAACACAGAACATTAGAAAGAAGTCAAATTTATTAGTAAGTACCTACAGCCTCTAAAAGAATGCGTTCTTGACAGGCGGTGGTCAGGACGTTTATTTTGGCCAAATACTCGCGAAGTAGTTTTTATTCATTTAGGTATTTATTAATAAAAGTACAGCCACATCACAATACAATTAAAGTATGGATACATGTCATATAAAGTTGGTATAATATAATTCAAAACTATATCGTTATGCCATAAGGAACGTTTACCCGCGTCAGTTTTCCTACCTAGTGCGTACGTATCTTACTGGCACAAGAGTCAGTGATTAGGTAAATTAGCTCATTTCGGCTACCGCATTGTTTTATCCTAATAATTGTAAACAAAGGAGCATCCATTAGGACTATGATTATGTTGTATTATTAAGATAATTTATGCTTTTAGGTTATGTTCATCCTTTATGTTACAATTATGGTTAGTATTTCCTGTAACACATTACACATGACTTTGGAACGTGTAAAAAGTATGTTATTTGTGTGTCGATTTAATAACGACTAATGTATGGTTTTTGTTTATTGAAATGCTATCTTACTGCTTGGAAATTAGGATGCTGTTACTTTGTCACCTTTGTCGGATGATAAGTAGGTCTTTTTTAAGGAGAATCATGGGAAGGTTTTACTTTATGTATTTATTTTTATTCACATTGTTTAATTGAACAGGATACAACTTTGTGAAATAGTTTTTCTTTTTCATCTTATTTAACAGGACAGGCGATTGACTTCGAACATAATGTCTTTTAAATTATTTATGATGTGAAATAATAATAATAATAATATTCCGGGACATCTCACACACGGTTGCCTGATCCCAAGCTAAGCAGAGCTTGTGTTATGGTAACCAGACAACTGATAAACATACTTATATATTTCTAAATACAACATACATATTATAGATAAATTACACCCAGACACCGAACAAATGATCGTGCTCATCACACAAACATTTGTGCCGGGTGGGAATCGAACCCACGACCTCCGGTATAGCAGTCAGGATAACTAACCACTAGACCAACAGGTTGAAGTTTTTATCATCCTAACCTAGGAGCCTTATTAAGTGGTGCCGTTTTATTGATAAAATAAAGACAACACCTCTAAACACTGGAATATCAACAATATAAATAAAGCGACTTGCATTCTTCCTTAATTTAAATTTCTTCGTTGCCGCGACCATCTTGGAATTTAATTACAATTGTAAAAACTTTAACTTTGTCCGCCATTTTGTGAAGTGTCATGGTGGTTCAATAAGGAAGATAGATTGTTAAGAAAGCTCAGATTATATAGCTAATGTAATTTATATAAATTGCTTTATTATTATTATGGGAAAACGTAAGAAGAAAATTAACAAATATGTTTTATTTGAGGTCTTTAAATTTGATGATTTTTATTTCCACATATTATGCAGACATCCATTAACTAATTGAAAATATATATTTTATTTTACCGAAAAGAATGCTTGAATTGAATGCTGCTAAATGCATTTACTCTAAAATTATTATTTAAAGAGAAGACAGAACTGTTGAATATTTACTAAAAGTACTGAAAGATTGTAATCAACAGGTATCAATAAAATTTATCTATTCTGATTTACTGATATTCAGTGTATTTTTTTCTCTACTTTCACATAAAAACTACACAATTATATTCTCTTACCCAGTTTTTGCAATTACAAACAATTTTCACCATCACTTATTAAGAAAACATCGTATAAACTCAATTTACCCATTACCATGATACCTGCAAAGGTGTTGAACCGTCGAAAACTAAAATCTAAAATAAACCGCGATAATATTTAAATCCGTAAAAAGTATTTTCATTTCAACATCTAGAAAAAATACCACAATAGTTGTTGTCCAGTTTAAATATGAAATCTCTTCATTTAAAATTTTCGTCTGAAAACTTCTGTACTACTTTCCCACTTATTATTTTGGGGTGAGCAGTATTTAAAGTTGTTGGGCGCAGAACTAAATGTTTTAAGTTTTTTGTTTGTAAATAAAGTTTGAATATTAAACTGGTCAGAGTTTTCTTGTATCTTGTGTCGGCCTGTTCTTGTTGTAACTGAATGTTGGGGTAGGTCGGGCAAAGTTTTCATTTAATTATGTAACTATTTTCTGCTATATAATTAAATAAAAATTAATCAGTAGTTGTAGCACTAGTTTGTACTTTTTGTAGATTTTGATGTGAATCTGTTAGTAACGTAGCGATAAAGTGATAAATCTATCTAGAATAATTCAAGTATAAACTTAGGTCTTCCTATATGAATGAAATTTGTCTTCGTGTTTTTATGTTGTGTTTTCTTAGTACTTTACTTTCTTAGAATTTCCCAGTAGTTAAGTGGTAAGTAAATTAGTTTAATAAAAAATATTTTAAAATCACATTTACAATAGAAATATTATAGAACGGGGATTAGCGCGTACATGCGTAAATACCTTAAGGCCTTGACGTTTCGATTGGGTCACATTCACAATCTTGCAATTATGTCACAAATAAATATTTTCCGTTTTTAGAGATTTTCCTTGTATTGCCTGCTATTATTGCCATATACATCTGTCTACCCTTTTAGCTTCTAGCGTGATATTTATAGATTGACTTAACATCTGCATAGAAACTAACCCCACACCTACCTACCCTCTAATTACTAACTACCTTTACAAATATTGAGAATCATAGCTACACTGACCCAGTTCTAAGTTACTATTAAGTTAAGTTGAACTTTAACTTGATTGTTTGTGAATAAGCAATCATAATTGTCCGGCCATGGAACTGCTTCGTAAGATGTTAGAATAGATGGTTCTAGAAATCACTTGGTACTGCAGTTTGGGTTATTATAGGAACTAGTTAATATTAGTTCCTTATAATAGCTATTAATATAAATATTACCTATATTCATACAAATGGTACATTTCTCAGACACAACAAAGAGTTAAAAAAAATTAAAGAAACAAGCAAATTATTCATAACATCGGACCAGAATACTAATAAATTTATGAATAAGAATTGTTTTCTAAACCAAAAGTTGTAATTATGATACAGTATCAAAAAATGCGAACAACATCACATTCCCTGCTCTGAATCCAAAGACAGTCAGTACATTAGCTAAAGCACTTGCGTTATGTTATCCGAGACGATGAAGGTACCAAGAGCAGCCAGACAGGAGACAACGTCTATGGATCGAACCCGGGACCTCAGTACTGGCGACACCTTGAAAACCGGTGTTTACGCTATTTGACCACGGAAAAAATATAATATACCATCACGCCTGTATCCCCGAAAGGTTACGCAGAGGTGTACCAATGTACAACCACGGTTCGCTGGTATGTTTAGCTCCCATGTAATAGGACCACGGAGATCGTTAAAATGCAACCAAATTTTAAAGAAACTAAATTGAATTGACCAAAACGACACTAAACCAAAAGAAACTAGACCCTCATTGGTTCTTAAATAAACAAGTTGGGTACGCCTAAGGCCGAGTGCTCCATGCTCGGATCCTATTGTTTCTGTAAACTTGGTTTAATCTCTCGTTAAGTGCGATCCGTGATTCCGCCTCGAGACGTCGGTTAAGTACCCTTGTTGAGAAGGTCAGAACTACATTTTGTTGGGACATGGAGATTGGAGATATTCTAGTTGTGTTTGAAAGTAGTTCTGTGAGTTCTGTTCTTCTGTTCTGTGAGTAAGACTAGATATATAGCCAACTACATGAAAAAAAAAACTATATAAAATCAATGTTTCTAAGTTAGATGTATCTATCATTGACGACCTCCGTGGTCGAGTGGCGTACGCACCGGTTTCAAGGTGTCGCTAGCTCTGAGGTCCCGGGTTCGATCCCCGGACGGGTCAATGTAGAAACAAACTTTTCTACATTGTCCCGGGTCTAGGTGTTTGTGGTACCTTCGTTGTTTCTGAATTCCATAACACAAGTGCTTTAGCTACTTACTTTGGGTTCAGAGCAATGTATGTGATGTTGTCCGCATTTATTTATTTATTATTTATTTATTTATCATCATTATAGCCAATTGCACGCCACTTTAACATATACTAATATATTAACGTGGAATAGTTTTAGTTGCAGATATTATGGTCACAGATAAACTGAGGTTGTGTTCTATAAAAATAATTACTAAGTCTGTTATAAGCAGTTTTCATGTACCAAATGTTTTTCTACACAAAAGCCCATCATAATACTTCTAGGATCATATTAAATTTCCATCGTAAAACTTTATTATATATCGCTTTAATTTAAAAAATCAGCAAAACTACCCAAGCAACCAACTAAAATTAAATTAATACTTGCAAAAAAATATATAGGTTTTCTATTTATAAGGACAAACAAATTAAAACATTACATAATGAGTTTTAAAATAAATATCTTCATAAAATTATTTTCAGTAAACACGTCTGAATTACGTGTCTAGGCGCCTAAAAATGTCTACGTCATAGCTTTGGTTAAGCCTTTAAGGCTTTAGGGCATTAAATAATATTTAGATAAAGCATTGTGTTTTAAATGTACCCCGTTTAAATAAATGTCACAGTTTAATGTAATGTACTTTGTTTTCAAAACTGATTTAGATTTAAGAGTTAAGTATTAAGTTAGTAAATGTATTTAAATGCCTTCTTTATATAACTATAAGCAAAAGAGGAAAGAAATAAAAATAAAGAAAGAATGTAGACAAAGTCAAAATTTCAGTCTCTAGTTTTTTTTTGTTATATTTTTAACCATATATTTACTGTTATTTTTATGATTTATTTTATCCGATTTTCATAAATTTGAAATAATTTGTTTGTCTGTTTGTAACCCTTTAACAGTTAAACAACTAGACTATTTTCAATGTACCCAAAACTGCTAGCAAAATCTAGTTTCCTACAATAATTTCATAATTTATTTATTTATTTAAATATTTATTTATTTAAATATTACAACACTATCCTTACAGGTTAATACCTAATGCGACAATGTTGGCATATATATAGTAAAATTATAATTAAAATAGCTACAATCTTAAAATTGAAAATAAAATTATACACTTAGAAATTAAAATAAAATACACATCTATAACTAAAGCATGATAACAAAAAAAAGTACACATCTAGACATAAAATCTCGCAAAAACCTTAAAAAGAAAACAACAAAAATAATATTGAAAAGAGACAATTAACAAATTAATAAAATATGCAATAAAGAAAATAATAACAATAGTAACAATTTTTCATATTATATTTACACTAAGCTGTAACAAACAATTTCAGTAGTCACCCTAGTAAATTCTGCCAATGAACAACTAAAAATATCTATGTTCTTCGCAACTTTATTTAATAATTTAATGGCCCTAGCAACTGGAGCATGTTGACCCAAGTTAGTGCGAGCTGATGGAACCTCAAACAAACGTTGTCTTGCACTGCATCTTAATCTACTCTTTGGGACAAGCAGCCCCAAAGAAGCTAACACAGATGGATTGTTTAGTTTGCCCCGGAAGACCTCGAATACATATTTTGCAAGTGCTACATCACGTCTAACTTCTAACTTATAGTATCCAACCATACCTATAACAAATAAGGTTGGATACATAAGGGGATAAAAAGGATACACTCCATATTGTTTTAGGTATAGATATCGGGTGAATTTGTTTTGCATCTTCTCCACCATGAGGCTATATTTAACTTCATGGGGATTCCAGATGATGGCACTCGTCTCTAGTTGACTCCTAACTAACGCATTGTATAAAACCTTCACTGCAGATAAGTTATTAAAGTCCTTGGTTTCTCTCATGACGAAGCCTAGGTTTTTGAAGGCTTTGGAGCAAATATTTACTATATGTTTCCGAAACTTCAAATCACTAGTAACTAGTACTCCTAAATCTCGTACTGAAGTAACACGTGGAATCATAGTTCCTTCCATGTCGTATTGATGATACAAAGGATGAACAGCACGAGTGCAAGACATTACATTACATTTGGTAACATTGAAGAACAGTTTGTTTTCCCTACTCCATTTAATTACTAAATCAATGTCCCTTTGCAAGCGCTCACAATCACTCTCATCGGCAATACGCAGAAAAAGCTTCAAGTCGTCAGCAAAAAGTAAGCACCTCGCACTCGTCACCACGTCAGGTAGATCATTGATCATTAAAATAAATTCCAATGGTCCTAGATTACTACCTTGGCTTACGCCTGACATAGTGCGGTATTGACGTGAGACATAACCGTTGTATTCTACGTATTGCCTGCGGTTTCCTAGATAATTTGCAAAAAATTTTAGTAGATCTGGGGTAAATCCAGCTTTTGCGAATTTCATCAGAAGGATGTCATTATTTACACTATCGAAAGCTTTTTTAAAATCAAAATACGCAATATCTAATTGCGCACCAGCTTCAGAATCGAGCACCGGTGCTGCGTAGTTCATGAAGCACATAAGGTTGGAATTGGTGCTGCGACCCGCACGAAATCCGTGCTGGGCATCACTAAGGTAGGCGCTTACTTGAGGTGTTATGCATGTTGATAAAGCAGATTCAAATATTTTTGCAAATGTAGACAGTACCGCTACCGGTCTGTATCCACTGACGTCCGCCCCAGGCCTCCCTTTTGGAACCGGGGTGACTCTAGTCAATTTCCAACCGTCTGGGTAAACACACTCCTTAAGACAGAGATTAAATAGGTGGTGCAGAGGCCTAGCCAGTAATTTCCTGCAATCTTTTACAATGTACGGGGGTACCCCGTCCGGACCCACCGACCGCTTGGGCTCCAGACGAGAAAGGGCCGCCCGCACATCTCCGAGGGAAAGCTGCCCTACGTGAACACGCAAGCCGCCTTCAGGCGCCACGAGCGCCGCCGCCGTCGGGTCCAGCTGAGGTTCCTCTCTTCCATAAACAGAACTAAAATAGTCCGCAAACTCCTGAGCACACTCGTCCTCTAACAGTTGCCCACCATTCTTAACGATGCGTGTTTTGTTACGTTTAGAACGTTTATTTCCAATAAAAGCCCAGAACGATCTTGGCTCCTTAACAAATTGCGACTGAATTCGATTTTGGTAATTTTCATATTCATCAGAAATACTACGTTTGACTATTGAGCGAAAGTAGGAAAACTTTTGATAATTATACGGCGATCCGCTACCCTTGTATAATTTATGCCAGTACGCTTTCTCCTTTATGTTAGCTATAAGTTCAGCCGTATACCACCCTGGGTATATATACCGAGAGTGGCCGACTTTAGCCTTTTTTCTGGGAGTGCTATCATCTAATGCCAAATAAAATAAATTATAAAAAGTAACGTACGCTTCCCTGACGCTGCCTGCTCTATAGACTTCACTCCAATCGATCCGTGAGATAGCTGAGTAAAGCGAAAAAAAATCAGCCTTGGCGAAGTTCCACCGAGGGTAAACGTCTGGGGGCGAGTTCGCTGTAGATTTAGTCGGCGGCCCGTTATTGGGCGTGCTCTCTATTGTTACATACAATGGCGGATGCTGCGGGTCAATGCAAGACAGACTCTCGCTTGCCTCAGCTACCCTCAGCTCGTCACTGGGAAAGGAGGTTAATACAACATCAAGTGTGCGATTGTTACAGTTGTTAACATTGTTGCACTGGCAGAATCCACAGTAGGTAATAAAATACTCATAATAACATTTCACATCTTGGTTAGCCGAATACATATTTAAATCAGCAACAAGTACAACCTTATCATATTTAGTACTTAGTTGTTCTAGTATGTGAAACATTAACATATACTCACTTTCACAGGTGTTAGGAGGTATATATGCTACAATACACAAAAAAAGGAACTTATTATTACGATAAACCGTAGCAGACACTATTTCAAATAAATGGTTATCTAAGTCAACATCACCGGGCACAGACAGTCGGTGTATTTCAACACCGCGGTGAGGACTGCAAGCTAATAGTACACCTCCATGTTTGCGACCGTCTGCGCGATCACATCTTTCTACCACGTAGCCGTTTGGTATTAGCTCTCCGTCACTTATTGAGTTATTTAGACCAGTTTCAGTGATTGCAAAAAGGTTGGCTGTGGATGCTAATAAGCCTTGATGGAATGTTTTTAATTTAGTGCGGAGTCCTCTGACGTTCTGATAATAAAGATCTAGTATGTGTTGTGTTGGCTTTTCTTGTTGTCTAGTGTTGCCTGTAATGCTATTGGGTTGTTTTTGGCTCTCGAAAAGTTTTGTTACGAAAGTTCTGACGCCACGATTTGATACAAACATTTTCAGGCCAATGCTTAGAAATCATCACACTATCAGCAAGTTTAGCAGGCACACTCAATTTGAAAGAAGCGTAATTACCTCTCGCCTTTAAGCTTTCCACCATGCAAGCATCGCTACCACTTATAAATTTGAGGTGAGACTTCACTTGGTCTTCAGAAGTACCAACCTTCACGTAGTACAGATGCAGATATCGCCAGCGCTCAGATGCTTCTATTTGCGTAGCACCAGGTGAGGCTGTTCCTCTTATAATCCCTTTTTCCTGTTTATTCTTCGGTTTCCTTTGGACATCTATCCACCCACTATCTTGTGTCTTGTCGTCCGGGTCATTGGCTTCGTATTCATTTGCCTCACTATGTGTATTTCTAAGTTTTGTTTTTTCATTCTTCTTTTCTGCCTGTGGTAGTACATGTGCGCTTGATTGTGCCAGCAATTCAGGTAGCTTCTTCTCAGAGTTTTGATCTGCCTCTAACAATTCCAACTTCCTTTCAAGTTGTTTGATTCGATCGTTTAACTTCGCCATAGTGTTGTTTACAACTGAAGCAACTTGCTCTGATACAAATTTGCTAATAATTATTGGCAGGCGCTCATTTAAGGTTTGTTCTAATTGTTCTCGAATGCTTACACGAATATTTTCCAAAAGGGATCTTTCAGGCGTGTTGGACTTATCACATGAATATCGGTTTGGGTTCGATAGTTGTCTGCGAGTTGTAACATTCATATTAGGATTATCAGTAGGACTTTTGTTCTGATGTTCCTCCATGTATACACAGTCGGGAGATGCTGCATTATTCTCCTCTGACTCCACCCTAGTGCAATATTCAAATTCAACCTCTGCTTTTCCTGCGCGAATTGGAGTATTTGAGTTGTCAGCCTTGGGTTGCTTGCATTTACACTCTACACAAGTCCATTTTTGCTTGTATTCCAAGTTCTTGCTGTTGAACTGTTTGGTCGTTATGTTGGCACACAGAAGATCATATACTTGGCGACAGGCACAGCATTGTAAATATTGTTTGCTTTCAATTATTTTCTTTCTACAGCCTGCACAAATATTTGCGGTAGGCGCCATCTTGTGTCAACTCTAGGAAACAACAACTTAACTTGTCGTACTAAGACAATACAATATACTAGATGGCGGTTCTGTGTATGAATGAATGTATGAATCTGTTTTATCGACTGTTATTTGGAGAATTATTCCAATTATCTGTGGTGAATTTAACTGTCACATTCAATTGTTCATTCTAATGTTTGTTTACGTTTTAGTTTAAACATTAACGACTTATCAAACTTGTTTTTGTAGTTTTTCATCAATTTCTCCCTTGTATGTGTTAATTTCACTGTGTAAGTTTATACAATGCACTAATTATCAGCGTCCTTTGCACTTTTTTTCTTATTTAGTCCACTATTTACACAATTTTTTAATCTCAGTCAATATTTACACTCCAAGATTTAGTTCTATTATTATTTACACTCGTTTCTTTGGATAACACTGACACGTGAGTATTGTACTATTATTTGTTAAATACAACTATTACTTCTTATTATAGACACAATATTCAAATTTAAATCACTAATTTATTACGAGACCTTATTCTTCGAACGAACGAACGAACGTAAAAAATAATAATAATAATCAATATCAAGTACCTACTGTTCACGAACCGTTTTAATCTCCCGAAAACAGTGTTATAACTTAAGTAGGTACGTATTATAGCTAGGTATACATGCTGTACCTTCGTCAAAGCCTACAACGGGTCACTTTGATCGAGCACCGAGAGAATCATAAGATTATGTATTAACAGAATACCTACAGTTTCGTTCAATCGATAGTTTATGGACATTTTGACAAAGGAAAATCAACCCTATCTTTAAAACTCCAAGGTTGAATTTTGGTTGCAGCACTGTCGGTCACTTTGGTCTTTTTATTTTTATGTAAATCGATAGTGATAAAGGAAAATCGACCAAATCACCAAATCTCCAAAGTTGAATTTTGGTTGCAGCCATGTCCGTCGCTTAGGACTTTTTATTTTCATGTTACGGTTTTTATAAAATATGTGTTTTTTTTTATAAATATAGTCGTAAACAACGAAAGGTATATATTGTTTATAGGATAGGTGATATTTATCATTAGTGTAAACCTATCATTATAAGCACCGTATAATCATAGGCCTGCTTAGGGTTTTATCGGAACTACATCGGTCTCATCATTCTTACTCATTTTCAACATAATGTTGTAGTGATATTACTCGTTTGTTAAATGAACTAGAAAAAAATAAGTGACAAAATAGACACAAAAAATAGTTCAAAATAACTCAGGATTACTCTCGAATGTTATTGTGAGGTTTCGCCTCTTTGAAAATATTTCACGCATACAGACATATAATCACGCCTGTTTCCCATAGGGGTAGCCAGAGACCACTTCTTTCCACTTGCTACGATCCTTACATACTTGTTTCGCTTCGTCTACTTTCATGTTTCATAATATACCTATTTCACAATAAAATTCAATAGTACTGAATTCATGTATTTGCTAAATGAATATTAATTTTATATTGGAATGGAATTTACCGGCCTCTGATGACCTTATAAGACGTGTGATGACCTCTATTCCCATCACAGATTACAGGTGTCGAACATTCCAATCCTAATCGAAAGTAAGGAGCTTATAGGCATCTCAGATAATCCAGATTAAGCAATCAAGCATGTAAGACTAACAGGTGGGTGGTCTGAACCTAAGTGCTATATACAGGGTATATAAACCTAAACATAATATATATATAAGGCTATATAAAAACCGCGAAAGAATTCGTAAAAAGTAGTTTCAAAGTCAAAATATTTATTGTTTATCACAGGTACATAGAAAGATGTTACATTAGTTATATTTACGAGATCGCTATAATATACCCTGTAGTTTTATTTCAATGTCTAAGTAAGTTTTTACAGGGTGTTAAGAAAACCCTGTCCGACCTTAAAGGATGATATAGGCTTTACAATGACAAGCCCGAATAAAATACTTTGGAATATTATTGATAGTAACAGTAATAATGAATTTTGTAAAAACCAGTATTTGCCACGAAATTCGCTCAATTTGAGATCCAATCAGATTTTATACTTATATCAGAATTTTCGTGGGTATTTTTGGAAACCTTTTGTTTGTGTTAATTTTGCAGCACCTGAAATGACGACTATCTCTCCCGCGATTTGCAAAAAAAAAATAGATTATATTTTTTTTTACTTTTTTGGCATTAGGTATCTATACCTCTCACACACATCACAGATCGGATAGTGTTTTCTTAACACCCTGTACACCACTGTATAACCTTTGAATTTGAATCACAAATAACTGTAATTTAAACTAAAAGGGAATCCATGAAAAGCTCCGAAAATATCGTAATTGTTTTTATTAATTCATAGTGTTAAATTACTTTTAGAGCTGAAAAAAATGCCTTTATAATTTTATATTTTAAGATAGATTTGACATTTATAAGACTATGTTGACTGAGAAGAAAAATATTTACATAGTTTAGTACCTAATTTTGTTCTAATGTAGCAGAAGTGGAATTTCTTATAATAATTAAGAATTAGGAAAATAAGTTTTTTAACTTTTCTCCACTAGGTATAATCTAAAATTATGAGGCTCGATTCAGTTCTCATTTGCATCATCATCTGCCGAGCCTTTTCCCAACTATGTTGCGGTCGGCTACCAGTCTTACCAGATTCAGCTGAATACCGTGTTTTACATGGAGCGACTGCCTATCTGACCTCAACAACCCTTTTTATTGGGTAACACAATATTACATGGTGTCACTGGTTGTCCGAATTGACTTAACGACTGCCAAAGCTCATCGTATGACAGTCGGGACCAATGGATTAACGTGCTATCCGAGGCACGGAGGGGTCTCGGTATGTTCACAGATGGTCACCAATAAATGGACCAACCGCGACGAGCGCAGCTTAACCGATATTATCGGTCAAACCGTACGGCTCACACTTAGCCACGAGCCTCTCTCTCAGTCCTTATTTGTATAAAGTTCATATTTAGCTTTCTAAACAATAATTTTATTTATTTTATTTCTTCACTTCACAGTTTAAAGTGTATACAAATGTCTATTTTATAGACTTTTCTTCAATATGAAAAGCGCATTCAGATTGGATGCAATGCGCCGCTAATCCCCTTTGGTAAGGGTGTCACTTTGACGGGTTCGTCACGAGACTCGTGCGAAGGCTGTATCAAAAGGCTTTTACTTTGCCTTCTATTGATGTTCGGTGTACTTGAATATCGTAGGTTAGTGTGGTGTGAAATTTTTAAGACTATTTTTTACTGTTTTCTTGTTTTTCAGTTAAAGTTACGATGAGTATTTATCAGCATATTGAATGGTCAACTTTATCTATATCCTTGATAATTGGACAAGATAAAGAATCATTTTCGTTGATAACAAAATAAATATATTTTAGGACATAGGTTACATAAAAGTGGACGAAACGAAGCAAGTGTGTAAGGATCGTAGTTAGTGGAAAGAAGTGGATGTCTGCCTACCTCTCCGGGAAAAAGGCTAGGGTGATTAAATTTATGTATGTATAGGTTACATTTGGATAAAACTAATACACATCTTTTAAAATATTATTACAGTAAACAGTATAGAATGAAAGAAACATCCTTATAAATGTCATTTGATTTTCATTCCCAACACGGTTGGCATACAAAATAACACAACCATCAGAGAAAATAAAGGAAGACTTAAAATATGACCTCATAAGAGCGATGCATCCAAAACGGAGCGGTTTTATAATACAATACGTGATGCGATTGTGTGTATTGTGCATCGTGCATCCTGAATGCAGTGCATGACATGCAGGCGAGGATGCGAGGAATGTGGCTTCCGTATAGAACATGTGTTTGCCAAGTTCACGCAAAATTTTCACGAATATGGTGGTATTTTGAGTTCCTTGAAGAAATCATGTAAAATGTTTTTAATAAATTCGTTTCTAGATTTTCTACACCTAGGAAAAAAGAATTTGCTAAAAAACAGTGCAGGCAATACAGGACTATGTTACTACATTTAAAAAAAGAAAATTATATTTTTTATGATCCCTTTGGCATTTTACCATAGCGTTTGAGTAACATTCTTCTGTCTAATCAAAAATAATAATTTCACAAAGGAAATACCACAACACCTTAATTTCAAATACCAGGGCATTATTACAGTTCTGTTTCGTAAGATCTTAATTTTCCCTGTCCATCAGAGCAACCGCTCAAACAAATCAGGGAAACCCTTTGGTTGCCATCCATCTTGTTTATAGCCTAAACGTTAGAAGCTTGGAGTCGGTTAATCCCTTCCAGGGCATCCTCATTCCACTATTCAAGAGTTGCTTGAATTGACTGAATGACCTGCTTCATTCGGTCATTTTGACGATCATTTTCATTCTGCTAAGTGTCATTACGATCATTACGATAATTTTCTTTCCTCTAATCAAATATCTCTCTCTAACTCTCGAAGATTACCTGAATACGAAAATTCGCGTTTCGGAAAGCACGTTAAACAGTAGGTCCCGGCTGTCAAACAAAGATCTTTGGCAGTCGTTAAGTCAATTCTGACAACCAGTCTTACTATGGTATACTGTGTTATTACTCAGTAAAATGGGTTGTGAAGTCAGCAGTCGCTCCATGTAAAATACGGTATTCAGCTGAATCCGGTAAGATTGGTAGCTGACCCCAACATAGTTTGGGTAAAAGGCTAGGCAGATGATGAAGATCTGAATACAAAAATTAGGCACAATGACAAGTACACTGACTGACCACTGACATGCATTTGAAATAGCTGAATCGAGGCCCAGTGCGAATGCCTGTACATCATTCCATCGACTCCTGTTATTTATAGACCCGCCACAGAATTACTCGCGCATAAATTGGCCAACTGTCAAGATTTTGGAATTCGGATGCCAAATATTAAGTTAGTTCGTTCTAGAGAATATTTTGGAGACTTTCTGGAGATTTTATGCCCGATTTACATGCTTGTTGGGGAAATCATTTGGTTTTGTTGTAAGCATGGTTTTTGGTGAGACAAAGATTTGAAGGACAGATTTTGATCAAACTTGGTTTAAATATTTGTAGAAAAAACTGCCTATAAAGTAGGTAAGCAATAGACTATAAAAATGCGTAAAACATTAGTAATTTGTCAATTTTCACAATAAAAAAAAATCCAAACTGCTCGGTTCTATTGAATGGGTTACCGCCTTTATTCGCGTACACACATATAAATAAATTATAGATCATTTAGTAAATCTAGAAGACCATTATTACACTCCTGCTGACCCTTAAGAAATTAAAGCTACATAATAAATAACTTAAAGTAATATAAATTGAGTTAGCAGAACATTATTGTAATGGAAGTCAATTTCAATGTCAACATTTAAAGCCTCCTTTGATCACGGGACTTTTGTTAACCGACAATAGATTTGATAACTGCGTGACATCTACGCCCTTGCTCGCCCTTCGCTCCTTCCTTAAGGGCCAAGGGATGAACTGAAGCGGAATAATTCAATTTAGTTATTTTGTGTGAGGTCACTTAGATGAATGACATTTGAACAAAATTTTGTTTACTTATTTAAAATTAAAATGGGTATTTATTGCTTTCTGAGATTATGTAAATGATAGATAAAGATATAAAACCACCCTTTGAAAGATTCTATAGCAGTATATGTAACAGTCTGCCCTTGACCATGATATTTGCAAAGTTGAGAAACGTTGAGCACTAAAACATAAAACCGGTCACCTTGATATCTTCAAAATTATTGTCTAGCTTGTGTTGTGTGTATAAACTTTAATAGTACAATTTTAACCAACAGGAAGTTTAAATATCCTATATGGATATGACAGCAAAAATGTGAAACTAAAATAGTCAGATTTCATGCAATAATTCAAAGTAACACCAATTAAATCTTTTACTGTTCCAATATTTTTGTACATATTTTAATTTTTTTTTTATTTTCCTTCATATATTAAATCGTAGTAAATATTACATCATTAATTAAATACATCAATAGCATCGCTCTTGTAACTTAGACCAAACCCTCGGTATTCGAAAGATCTTATACGTCGGACGATATTAAAAATGATAAGTATTCAGACCAGCCTTAATACAGCCCTCCTTCAGATTGCTCCTGGATTTGTTAAATTTTTTCCTTTTCCAAAATGTCATCTTTTATGTAAAGATTTTAGCTGATTTTCTGTACGCCCAGTGATTAGGATACCTCATTGACGTACTATAAACATAGACTGCTACTAACGGTAGTTTCCACTTGAGCCAAGCGAGAGCAGTTTTTAGTCTGAACCTAGTACATTTTGTTTTTCATTTAAGTTAATTTTCGCGCAACGAGAAACTTATATACGAAAATGTCGATGGTTTTGACATTGTTAGGATAATATTAGTGTTTTAGATAGATTTTTGAAACGGCAAGCTCCATTTTCATACACAATTCACGACAAAACCATTTCACACTAGTGGTTACGTTCAAACTCTGATAGGCTCACTCTAGTCCCTTATGTATGCTCTAAGGGATACCGATATTTAAGAGCTCTTAATTTGAACGATCGCTTTGTTCTTTTTTAATCAATTTCGATATAGCTTTTTGTATAGGTTTTGCGTCACCTGTAGATAAGTGATTTTTGCCTGTAAGATCGCATCTGTTGAGCGTTTGGTAATATTATTCTTTTGGTTCGATTTTAGATTGAAGTTTTTAGTATGGTTGGGACATGAGTTGAGTGTTAAGTGTAAATTTATACCAATAAGAGAATATTAGCTATGTATAGCTTTACCTAGGTGTGCATAGATAATAGTTATAGACACCTAGGTCTCCGATTTGAAAATTTAATCTATATCTCAACGAAATCTTTAGTGAATCGTAGGTTGAAAGTGTTTTAGAGTACCTGCGATCAAAGGATAGCCAAATTTTGGCTAAAATAGCTGGTTGAAGTGTAAAAAAAAACTCACCGTTGTTTCTAAAGCGGAATACATAGGTGAAAATTGAAATTATGCCTTATCAAATACTTTCTTTTCCTCATAAATCTGGGGCACGTTACAAAAACAGTGATAGTTTTTTTCCCATTTTAAGATCTGTTTTTGTTTTGTCGAACAAATTATTTACCAAACAAACAGCCAACAGATTCTTTGTATAATCTTTGTGATCACGTGATCAACGACGTGTGTTCTCTTCAAAGAGGTTATGGAAATGAAGGCTCTGTTTCAAGTCAGATAGAAAATTAATATATGAGATTTTGGTAAGATTCTAGTTCAAACATTGTGTTTGTAGTTTAGCGGATTTTGTTAAGATAATATTGAAGTAATTTATGGCTTTATTAGTTACTTAAGAGCGCAGAATAACTATCCCTAAAAAAATTTTTGTATCGTAGCGCTTTTGTATCGTAAAAGTTGGAGCGAATTGAGAATGGAAATCTTTTGGCTGTAAAATAAAAGTTTTATCAAAACATGAATGCTACTATTACTATAAAAAATACTGCTTTCATTGCGACATATTTGACTTAACTTTAATTATTTACAATTGCAGTACGAATAAACTAAGTTCTTTCACCAAATGTGTAAACTATCTCTGAATGCTTACTAAATGTATTACATTTTAAGAATCGTTTTTATGTTGGACTAAAATCTTTAGAGTAAATTGCATTTCAATTCTAGTATTTGCTTATTTTAATGTGTAAATATTATTTGTGTCAGAAAAATACATATTGAAAGTAGGAGTATTATAACAGCAGATTTTTATATATAAAAAAGAAACCGACTTCAAAATAAGTTTAATATGATTTTTTTGTGGATCCCATTGTCAAAAGTGGACCAAATTGTCAAATTGAACAACACGGGAAGCCTTAGCTTTTAAATCAAAAAGCGGTTCACCCAGTCGAAAGTTCTGAGGTTACAAATATAAAAACTACAGCGGAATTGAGTACTTAATAAATAGAAAGATAATGAATAGAAGTCAACACCC
This sequence comes from Autographa gamma, assembly GCA_905146925.1. Classification (NCBI taxonomy): domain Eukaryota; kingdom Metazoa; phylum Arthropoda; class Insecta; order Lepidoptera; family Noctuidae; genus Autographa; species Autographa gamma. Next base: position 952,469 of record LR989871.1, read on the forward strand.
TGATGTGTATACAACCGAGTTTCGAAGCGTCAAAAAAATGCAGTAAAATAATAAACAGTAATTTAAATTAAAGCAATACACATTCCCAAAAAATGATTAAAAATAAAATCCCGTCATTTGAACATGATCAAATCTAGTTCGATCCGGTTAAAACCGGTTATATCTGGACTAATCCAGATAGGGGTTGACGTCATTAACCGGCCGGATATGAGGCGTAGGCTCATCAAGAACTACTTATTTGAATATCGGGATAACCGGGTCGGTCATGGCATTTAATTATTGCATTACTCTATACGGCACGTGCATAAGGTCAAAGGGCATTATCCTTCATCATACTTATGCAATTTATGTATCCTACTTACTTAACTTTGAAGAATAGCTGTGCCACGCGGTTTCACGTGCCTTGCTTTTATCCTTTGGCAAGTTATGTGATTTTAAATAGCACAAATCGTTTTTCAAAAATTGGGCCATTAAATGCAATAAGATTTTGTCGCATCTGTCTTTTAGTTTTAGTGACAAGTACGTTTAAACTAAATGATAGTTTAATATTAAGAATAGATTGAATTTGGTGTGGTCATAAATAAAGTGATTTCAATCTTCATAAATTGTTTTTAGTAAACTTCTAACAGGTGCTTTTCCTGACCAAAGTTAACCTGTGTCATACACATGATTTTTGGCTATTGTTCAATTAACAGACCTGTTGTCGGAAAGCAGATCTGTAAACCTAACCCCAGTTACATAGTTTCAAAGTATAATTCCTATAATTAAACAACTCTTGCCCCGGTTGTTTGTGTATCATGCAAAGTTTCGTAAAGTGTACGATGACCTGCAATACATATAATACAAAACATGATAATATAATGTACCTTGCATAAGACAAGCGACAGCAAAACATAAAAATAAATATTGCTATCAAAATGATAATTGTTATTCGCATCAGACAAATCACAAACACATCAATGACTGCACATTTTTCGCTGTCAAATTCTATCGCTTTGTAAGTTACATAATATAGCGAGATTAGGGGAAAACAGTTGCAACTGATATAAAATCTGATTAATTATGTGGAAAAAGGAACTTTCAGAACAAATATCAATATTTTATCGGAGTCATTGTTCGCTCAATAGCTCACATTTGTGTGACGAATCACCCACATTCTCTGCTCACCCTCCCTAACTTAACAGGGTGTAAGCGAAACGCTTAGAAAGCGAAGATACGATAGTTGATAAGGCTTTCGATGATGAGGCAAGAAATAATTGATAACACATGAATGTAAAGAAAACCGAAATGTGAACAGCTCTGAGTTCTAACTTATCGATAAATAAAGCCTTTTTTGAAACCGTTCCGATTGCCGTAGATAATAAAAATGCGGAAAACATTACGTACATTGCTCTGAACCCAAAGTAAGTAGCTAAAGCACTTGTGTTATGGAACTCAGAAACAACGAAGGTACCACAAACACCCAGACCCGGGACAATGTAGAATAGTTGGTTTCTACATTGATCCGTCCGGGGATCGAACCCGGGACCTCAGAGCTAGCGACACCTTGAAACCGGTGCGTACGCCACTCGACCACGGAGGTCGTCAAATCGTAGATACCGTTAAACAAAAAACAAAACAGACTAATTGAGAACCTCCTGATGGCTACTATCATCCATCTTTGTTTACATACTGTAGGTGTAATAGAGCTAATAATATCAACTTGATCATACCTTACATTGGTTCGATTTGGTTATTGTAAAATGACTTTTCGTCTGACCTTTTAAGGTTACAAAACTGGTGAAATATCTTCGGATTTTTGGTTAAAAATTCACACTCGATTCTGTCACAATTCGCTGCGAAATCAAATCGTGAAAGGCAAAGTAGACGTGTCGGTTATGGGTTCTGTTCATATTAGTAGTAGTACTTTATTTAAAATGTAGTCTAGTAAGCTCTTAGTACTGTTTTTGTTGTTTGGAATATTAGGATTACTACTTCCACTTAGTACGATAAGAAAAAAAAAACTCGTATTGAATTATTAACATATTTCATCGGAGAAAAAAGCGACCATCAACTACATAAAAAAGAACCTCCTAAATAAACAATTATAGAAAAAAGTTTTTATAAAAATGTTTATTGCACCCAAAAGTTTAACGTCGAATTCCGGTCAGGATAAAAACGTAGATCTTAAAAAAATGTTACCATGCAGTAATCCACCACGTAGCACACAACCTAGTGGTCATACACCTAACAACCGTTCCGTTATTTGTGACGGTTTTTCTAATACATTTACGGAATCCCAAAAATCATTTCTCGTGACGAGTTTCGGTGTGCCAATTCAATACACATCCTGCGATATATCTAGCTCGGTATAGAGGCAGTGTTTTGTTTCAGCCTGTGAAGAACAAACATGAATCAAGTGGGCAAATGCAATAAAAATCTAGCCTGCATTGTGTGGGAATATAGTCCTAGTGTTATGTATGGGGGGGGGGGGGAGATTTTGAATGTTGAGTGAGGGTTTGGTTCCTAGGTAGGATACATAATTTTGATTTGATGTGAAAAGTCTTTAATGAAAGGAAACATAAATGTACAAAAAAATTACAAGTAGTTACTGGGGTGGTTTCTCTGGTTGAACTAGTAAATAAATAAAAATACGTACAGTAATAAAATTGTATCTATGTTTTCAGTTGTGTACAGTAATGAGGATGTTTTTTTGAAACGTATTATTTTTTGTGTATTTGAACATATTTTTTTTACTAATATACCTATATTAGCTACATCATCCTAATGTCTTAGTGCCAAATAACTGTTGTATTTGGTTTATATAATAAAAACTAAACAGTCACCACTGAAAAATCATCTCAATTTTATTTTTTTTATTAATTTTCTTTTTCTTTTTTTATAAAGTATTTCATTCACTCCCTAGAACAAAACTGCACCTCCACATTGCAACGAGCTAAACACATTGCAACTAACACAGTATACAGAACTAAACCCTATTTTACGACTACCTTACTATGTAGTGCATTCGCTGCGTTTTACCTGAACTAATTGAAATCCTTGTGAAAAACGTTTCCATGGCACGAGGAGGCGGTACTAAGTGTTTGTATCTCGCTTACAACTCACTTTAAAGTCTGTTCGAGTTGAAAATGAATTTAAATAAATGTAGAAATTCAGTGTCAATAAAATATGTTATAGCCATCAATTAATCATATTCTTTATTGCGAAACACAGGTAGGTACAAAATACAGATGTAAATGTAATCATGTAAATTAGCTCCAATGTATGATTGTATAAACGGGAATTAATATTAAAAAATTATATTAGGAAATCGTTATTTTACAATTTAATAATGAACGCTGGAAATGTTTACTTTTTAGCTTGGCTACTACTATTTTTTGCAGTAAGTAAAACACACGACGTAAGTGAAGCTTATATAACTATTTGTACCGTTAAATACAAAACAATAATTTTATTGTTCACTCAAATAGCATAAAAGGGTAAATAGAATGCAATTAAGAGTAAAGATGCTAATTGCGGTCGATTTATTCTTTCGACGCGACAAAACCGTTGACGCATAATACGAGTACTCTATTGTCTGATTGTAAATAATAAAACCATAAAAACTTCTGTATGCAAAACAACACTAAATATGCATTTTTTGTTCTGTAATATGCAATGAAGAAATATATTAAAAACTGCCACCATTAACTTGGATATTAAACGTGATCTGCAAAGGGCATACGAAACTAGCTTTTACACGCGTCGTTGAATTTATAGTACCATGTACTAAATAATAACTTATATAGTAGTTTATTAGTTATTAAATAAATATGTATATTTGTATTTTCTATGGGTCCTAGTTGCCTGAGGCAAGTAAATAAAATAATTGCGATTAACTATTAGAGAAATTAATATTTATAATTTTACTCTAATTAATAGTTCTTCTCTATAATACTTCTTGCATTACCAGAATATTGTGCTACTTGATGCCAGACTTTTATTTATTATCTTAGTAGCTTTTGTGCTAAAAAACAAGATTGATTCAAATTCTACTTCAGAAAATATAATTTGAATCAGAGTTTTGTAAAATAATTACATACTATAGAATAAAAAATCACAAATAGTAAATGGAATACAATTTTAAAATTGAATGTTGAAAAATAACCAATGTCCATTGTCTGAATTCCCTTTTTTCCCTGATTTTATTGCTGACTTTTTTCCATTACCTAATCCAATTTCCCATGGTAGGGGCACACAGGTGAACTCTCCTACAAAAAGGTACATTTTTCCCTTCCATTGCAACTGCAACTAGTAAATGTTGAGTTAAAATGTGCACAAGTTGTGTGTCTTGTAATTAATATCGGGCTTTACTGAACGAACCGGACTTGAATGCCACTGGGTTTTACCCGACTGCACAAAAGGAGGGTTATGTAATTTTATCCAACTTACGTAATAAAATGAACTAGATCTTTTACTTTTTTTTTGGTAGAGATCTTTGCAGTTAGCCTGAGCGCAGGCTTTGACTGCTTCACCGGACTTTTGGCGAGGACCTTAAGGCTTCCAGCCAGAGCAAGGCCTCCAGGCAGAGCAAAATGAACTAGATTTTAGTTCTTAATGTTGGAGACATGGAATTTTTCTATTTGATTGCTTTATTAAGTTCATATGACATGATAATGGATGCATATTATAGTTACTAAGAATTTTTCATATTGCCATTAGGGATTTAATAGAAATAATTATTCAAATAAGCCGCAATAAATAAGAAGATATATGTAAATAACATTCTACAGTCGTTAATAAAACAATTTAGCACGAATAAATAGATATTATCCTACCAATTATAAGGTATTTAATAAAACCGTTCAAATATTATTTAATGACTAACATTTTAGCGTATTAGCATTTTCTAATAAACTAACAAACGATCCTACATTACTGAACATCTAAATTAACACTTCAACGTACTAATTACATAATTTATTTGAAAACAGCAATTGTGTGGGATTTTAGTGCAATATTGTTCAAATAATATTAATAACAGTGTATCATCAGTTTTCAGTTAAATTTACTAATTTGAAATTATGTTACTGATATCTTTCCCACGTTAGATCATGGATTTGTGCCCGGTTAGTGGCAATAGGCTCGCCCCCTATTACATAGGACCTAAACATATCGGCGAACTGTGGGTGTACATTGGTACGCCTCTGCCTACCCCTTTGGGGATACAGGCGTGATGATATGTTATGTTATGTTATTTTAGATCATGATAGCATTAAACATTTTAGGATTTGTCCGCTTTGAGCGCATATAAACGTTAGGTATTATTGATTTATAACAACCAACCTTTTCCTTTAAATAATATCTCTATGTCTTGAAATAGTTTAGAATAATTAATGTATATTTAAAATAGTTGTGCAGCAATATATAGGACGTTTTAAAAATAATATGAAAAATTCATATAGTATAATTAAAAAAAAACCTTTCCTCCCTGTGTAAAAAAAATATTTATTTATCTTTCAAACAAAACCAAATAAAATTAAGTAGGAACATGTCTTAAAGGCGTTAAGACGTTAAGAATAAAATCAGTAGTTTTATCTTAATATTACTCAAAAACCTTACGAAACATTAGGTACACAACAATAGTATTGGTTTAAGTCTGAATTATAGACCCAAAGGTAGTAAACTTCTGAACTATCGCGACCAAACATCGCCTACCGCTGTTACAAACAACACATTGTCCCCAAATTGTACCAAGGGGAGCACCGGATAGGCAATCTTATTAGCAAACCGCATGCACTTAATGTGTACATAATGATATCGAATTCCCCACACATTATGCTTAACACGAGAAGACAATTTATATGATAAGCTCACTACGGCCGTAATGCGACCGCGATATGTTACCAGTAACTCAGTAATACGCGTATTAACCGCAGATATCTGATTCCAACAGAATTCTGGCTTTATACATATGCGAAAATAGTTCAGTCATTGCGATGTCGTGGTGGCCTAGCGGTTCAATGAACGGATTTATATGCACAAGGTTGCAGGTTCCAACCCAGGCAAGTCACAATGTGGGTTTTTCAAAGTTATACGTACGTTATTCTAAGACACTTCTGATAAACGGTGAAGGAAAACCATCGTGAGGAAACCTGGATTCCAAAATTGAGATCTGAAATCGCTCGTAGTGAGCAAGCGTGGCGATCAATGCTCGTGCCTTCTCTATATGGGAAGAGGCCTGTGCCCATAATTGGGACGTAGGCCGGTATATAATTTGATTATTACGCTTTTTTAGTTTGCTGGCTTATATTGGATTTCGTTGCTGGACAAAGGAATCCCCTTTTTTGATTTAATACTCCGTCGATTCAAATTATTACAAATTTTTCATAAGTCTTAAATCATAAATCACATCGCTATCGTTGCTCATACCAATAAAGTAACTAAACTAAAGAATATTTTAAAGCGACACCTTTAAAACCATATTACGTCATTCTGGCGCCTTTCTTGTATGATGAAGTAAAAAGCAATAATCGTTAGCTGGCTCCTTGCCCGAAAGTTACTGAACACCACTTAACACCAGCTTGAATATATGTATTTTATATAAAGTGCTAACTCAAATACTAGCTTTTGTAGCCTTTTAAAATATCGTAAAAAGCATGGTGTAGTAAAAGAAAGAAAATCAAAGTATCCTTGTCGTAATTCTCTAGAAATAAATAAATGATTATAAATGTTTTTATTTTTATATATTTTTAACGACATAGATACTAAATAAATTAAACATTGATATAAAACTACTTTTTACGGATTTTGTGGCGGTTTATTTTAAATTGTAGGTCCCGAAGTTTTGACACTTTGCAGGTTTTAAGGACACACGCAGACTGACATAATTCGTTAAAATAATTTTATATCAATCTCTAATATTCGGGTTAAGTTAAAAAAAACATCCTAAAAGCATGACCAATAAAGTATTACCTAGATATTGTCTTCAAGGAACTTTTTTGTAATTTAAAAACTGGTCTTAAAAAAATATATTTTCTAGTTTCTTAAGTAATGTGAGTCACAACTTCAATATTCAAACTGTGTCGTTATAATACGTAGAATAAAAGTATTGAACAACTCATTTAATTTAGTAAAGCTTTGGAAAATATCTGGTAGCACAGAAATATGTAACATAACATCATTATCAACCACAAAAACACATTTTTTACCAACATTACTAGAAAAACACTTAAACCACATAACCTAAATGAAAAATGTCTACCTGGATAAAACTGGCTAGCACTATCGATAATTGACAACTTCCTTGCCAGCATGACATCACTACACGAGCAAAAAGTACGTCGGTATCAATTAAAACGGACTCGGTTGCGAATAGGGATGGGACACGTTTTCTATTTGTCGATGTTTTGGTCGATTTTCCTTTTACAATTTGGTTGTTTACATTGCAGTAAATTAGAATTGCTGGCTTTCTAGATTTTGCGCTGTTTACTATTCATTAGATAAATGTTTCACCGAATTTCGGCTATTGCTGCGTTATTTGAATGTGAATTGTTTATAATGTTTTCCGAAATGGATTTGCTATTTTATAACGCAACGTGTAATTGTTTTGGCTTTAGAATGAATGAATAGTTGTGAATGGTTTCCGATTTGAATGATAACATCATTCATTGTTTGTTTGCCTTTGAGGTTTAAAGCTTTCTAAATGTAGAATTTAACTGAACCATTTAGTTTTCATATTTATAGTGTTAGAGACTATTATATAAAAGCGGTTAACGTAAATGCTACTGTTATTTAAAAACGGATCAAAATAAATAAAGTTCTAGAAAGTTTTACGGTTTACATAAAATCGATTTAAGTATCGTTTTACAAACCTCAAAATAATAATAAATGCGGACAACATCACATACATTCTCCTGGACCCAAAGTAGCTATATCACTTGGGTTCTGAAGGTAAAAAACAACGAAGGTAACACAAAATCCAAACCTGAAGCAATGTAGAAAAGTTGGTTTCTACATTGACCCGTCCGGGGATCGAACCCGGGACCTAAGAGCTAGCGACACCTTGAAACCAGTGCGTACGCCACTCGGAGGTCGTCAAATACACCTTATTGGGTACCGAAATGTTTAATGTATTGCTATGAAGACAAACTAACAAGAAAATTTATACATTATCGTAATGACGAGAAAGTCTTCACGGTATTGCAGTCACGTCAAAATAAGTTAGGTTTCCTAAGGTTTATGATTATTTTAATTGGTTCAATCGTACGTAACATTAATGCTTATCGAGGCAATTATAATGCTGTTTACCTCAGGATTAATAGTTAGAGTCACGCACGCTGGGTTGCCAGATCACATTTTTTTATTTGCTTGCAAAAAACTTTAGAAATCTTGCAAAACTTAGGAAGTAAATTCTGAGTTTTTTTTTTTTTTGGTTGGTCCGTAGAATATTTTTTTTTTCGATATTTGTAAAATTAAAGACACAAATAAAAAAAAATGGTTTGAAACAAAACCGTGTTTATTTATTAAACTGTGATGATAAATGTGTAAGGTCTAGAGAGAGAAAAGATAGTTTTATTAGTGGTCAGTTGAAACTCATTTTGTGCATTATAATATATGTTACAAATAACTTGAATAATAATAATTAATAATATATAATAATAATTCACACACGGTAATCTGATCCCAAGCTAAGCTCTAAGAGAGCTTGTGTTATAGTGACCAGACAACTGATAAACATACATATATTTTTCTAAATACATACATATTATAGATAAATGAATGAAAAATGAATTTCACATTGTTACGTATACGTAAAAACCCAGGATAAAAAAAATAGTTTTTCGTTCATTCCACGTAAAAGAGAAAGTACCTACAAAAATTACTATTTATTATGTACTGGCAACAAATACACGTTGTAAAATAATAAAAAAGTAAGACAATTGTTTTGTTTTCCCATAATCGGTTACCTACTATGACGTAATGTTAGCGTCAATCATTGTCAATCGATGCATAGTGATGTGTTGAAATCAATCGATAAAACCAATTAAAATCGAATACAATTATGGAGGTTCCATTGTCTTTGCTTACGTTAATTATTTATTAAATGGGCATTTAAAATTTAATATTATCAAGTATTTTCTAGTCTGTATTTTCGAATAGATTCAAAATTAAGTTATCGAAAGGACTGAAATAGGCAGTTCAGATATTGTTTTTTTTTGAGAGAATGACATTTTTCATATCATTAACATAGTCTGTCATATATAGATCTTTGGCAGTCGTTAAGACAATTCTGACAACCAGTCTTACTATAGGATACTGTGTTTCCCAGTAAAAATAGGTTAGTGGAGGTCAGATAGGCAGTCGCTCCATGTAAAATACTGTATTCAGCTGAATCCGGTAGGACTGGTAGCCGACCCCAACATAGTTGACAAAAGGCTCTCGAGATTGTGATGACGCATAGTTAAGTTAGGGCTACAGCAGAAGACTAATAAAAGGCTTATCAAAGAGCAATCGATCTTGCTATATTTTGGTCTCTATCTGGCCAGAGAAAAAACATTGTTAGATTTTTTTAAAATTATATAAAATAATATTCCGGGACATCTCAACCACGGTTATCTGATCCCAAGCTAAGCAGAGCTTGTGTTATGGTAACCAGACACCTGATAAACATACTTATATATTTATAAATACATCCATATTATAGATTAACTACACCCGGACCAGAACAAATGATCGTGCTCATCACACAAACATTTGTCCTGAGTGGGGACCTCCGGTATAGCAGTCAGGGTCACTAACTGCTAGACCAACAGGCCCGTCAATTGCCTCAAAAAGAACTACATTGTAAGTTACAGGTAGTCAGTATTTGCTATAAAAGTATGCACTTCGAGAAAAACCAGTAAAATAAAGTACGTATTGGTACGAATTTTATCGATATTGCCATCCTAATTCAACAGTTTATTGGTATTCCTACAAAGTGGGAGTTGACATTAAAATGTTGCGGAATTCGTTGCGGAAGCGCTGAAGCTGCTTTTTTTATAAACGCTCGAATGTAATGGATAAATGGATTAGACGGTACACATTTTTGCGGCGCTTTTTTTGCTTGGCGTTCACAGAAATGGTTGGTGTTATGTGGTGTATGGAGATTTTAGATCGTTATTTGGTAACTTATAATGTTTCAGTATATTTTTAGGTGTTCTAGTTCACTAATATTGCTATTTAATAAATGAATTCCTTATATTGTAGTATGATTGTCTGATAGTCTGTTTGTGTTATTGGTAATTGTAAAGCCTATTGTTAGTTAGAGATAGGACCACTTATAATTTGAAATCAATTTATTTATTTGGTTTTATCGTTTTATTTTCTTATGATTCTTATGACGAGAACCAATAGAAGGACTTGGGGTAGGCCTTTACCCAGCAGTTGGACAGTAAAGGCTAAGAAAAAAAAAATGCTTATTCCTCTTAACTTAAATACTTAAGACGTTACTGTATGGGTGATTAATTGGCTTTGTTATCTAGTTATTTGCTTTTGTAGTTTTTAGACAGTTGGCGTTCCTGAAAATTGTCAAGATATTTAACTAGAGTACCGCATATTTAAGTGCTACATAAACTTAACAAAGACTATGTTTAGACTTATGTCAATATACTAAGATAATTACAAAGCGTTATGGTAGCTGTTGAGTATCATGTATCCCATTATCTGAAGCAGCCATTATAACGAGGATAGAGCACTCGGTAACGCAAATACTCTTGTTCAAGGTCGGCCTTAGTTTGATGTTTATTAATATGTCATTATAATTTAGGTAAATGTGTCATTAAAATTATGAACTAGAGTTTCAGGGAAAATGTGTATGGAAGGAAGCAAAACCTATGTGTATAATATATATATATGTATTTATTTAATAAAGCATGGAGGACTTACTTATATTGTCTATTGTGTCTTAAGGTGCGTCTACATCTGACCAACGAGCATTACACGAGCAGCTCGCAAGCATGCCGCGAACGCACTAATGTTAATAAAACCGCCTACCAAACGTGCGCGCTCCGCTCGCGCCATGCTCGTGAGCTGCTCGTGTAATGTTCATCAGATGTGGACGCACCCTTAACATAACCAAGAAAGTATTTATTTATCTAGTATTTATTTATTTGTATATAAAACTATGAATAAGTCTCATTGTTAGTTGCCTCGGTTTGAACCTACAACCTTGTGCATATAAATCTGTTCATTGAACCGCTAAGTAACCACAACATGTGTGATCAAAACTAAAGGAGTGGAAAAATCTTGTCAAATAGGTATAGGTTGTTTTTTTTTTTTTTTTTTTAATATAATAAATAACGTTGACTTATCATTATTATTTATTTTATTTTCAGCCATTGTCGTCCCACTGCAGGGCAAAGACTTATCATTACAAATTATTATTACAGTATATCATTACATTATCACAGAATCTATTAAGAAAGTTAAAATAATTTTAAAACGTGAACAAATTACACCTGATTAAATAATTTATTTCACATAGACAATGTATAACACAAAAAAAAAACACTTTTAATCTGTCTTACATTTTTATGAATCTTACTAAAAAAAAAAAATGTAAGAAAAACAATGAAAAATGAATTCTTATGAAAAACTATAGGAGATAAGTTAAGTTGAGTGACCTTAAAAATAGGAGTATGTCACTTTGAATAAAAGGCCATTGCCTTCACGATTCATTGGGTACATCTATTAATGAGCAAATCTAATTGAAAACTTCAAACTGGAATTTGTATTGCAATTCGAAGCGATTAATGCAAAACTAATTAAATCAATTGTTTATTGAAACAGGGAGAGAACCATGGAATGAATTATATTATCAGCCTCCCTTTCAGACTCAATTAGCATACCTAGGTCCTAAATAACTCAAGTAGGATTTCTGATAACCTAGTTATTTGTTGGGTTATTTTGGATTATTTTCGTTTATTGTCCTAATAAGTAGGTACTCGTACTTCAGTAGGTAGATACTTCAATACCGATTTTCACTTGTTTTTCAAGATGTCGGGTTCAAGTCTCACTGGATACAGCTAAATACGAGCTTTGAACCGATTTCTAGAAAGGAGGTTGTATGTTTATATGACTGCTAAACCGGAGGTCGTGGGTTCGATTCTTACCCAGGACCAATCTTTGTGTGAGGAGCACGATCATTTGTTCTGTGTCTGTGTGTTATTTATCTATAATATGTATGTATTTTGAAATATATAAGTATGTTTATCAGTTGTCTGGTTACCATAACACAAGCTCTGCTTAGTTTGGGATCAGATAACCGTGTGTGTTTTGTCCTGGAATATTATAAAAAAGACACTGATCTGACTCGCTCGAGCAGCTCACATACAGGCAGCCTTATACATTAAAATTAAATTATATCCACGTAGCTTCAGCGTAAGGTATTACTAAGTAAATTAATTACATTCACCAATTATAATGATGTAGTGTAACGTTACGTGATAAAGAGATTACTTTGACGAACAGTTTTTGTTTAACGCCGAAACTTAATTAATAGGCTTTATTCATAGAACAAATATTTAATGAAGGGACTATAAAACGTAGGAAATGGGTGGATAGTGCTACCTCTAAAATACGATATTCAGCTGAACCAAGAGAGATTAAATTCCGACCAAAAAATAGCTCGAAAAAACTGCATTTACTGTAGCTAAGAAGGTATAATCTCATAGAAATATTACGATTATCAATATCAGCTAGATACAACAAATACTTTATTTTTCTGCACCTTTATTTATTATAAAAGTATACATTATTATAGCCTGAAATCGCTACACGAGATTTTAGGCCAACGATAATTGCATCCTATATTTCATTTATTCATCATCATCCACAGCCCTTGTCCTCCCACGGCTGGGCATATCCTCCTCTCTCTCTTACCATTCTCTATCTATTCATGACTTATAAACAAAAGCTATTCAGAAAACCTAATCCTTTGCCTGCAGGTAGAGTTACATCACTATTCAATCAGTTAACTGCAACTCGTCGGTCAACTCGTTAATTAATGAGCCAACAAACTGCCAGCTAATTTAGTTAACTACGTATTTGTGAATCATTAGGATTAAATACTTAGTTAAAGTTCACGTTAAAACTGTTTGAGATAGACCTCGGTTTGTGTAGGTTAAATTGAGCAAACTATCTGTTAAAATGTAAATGCATTTCTTTTAAATCTAATAACCGAGCATTTATTAATAAGATTATGATAACTGTGATGAGAATTTCAGAATGCTTACTTTTTATTTTAAAACCGAGGTTCAGCATATGGTTTTGCAAAAGTACTGAAAATAACTGTTTTTGTCTAGACAAAAATAGAAGTTCAGGAAAAACTAGTTTTTCCTGAGTTATGTTGGGATCTATTTTCAATCTCATATAATTCAGCTAAAATGGAAAATAATGATTTTTTACGTAGTCTATCTATTTTAATATAAGAAAAAAAAAAACGATCGTTTTTCAAATACATGCCTAGATGATGTAAAGTACATTTTTTTTGTTTTTTACTTATATCACTTTTCACCTCATTATTTTTGATTTATCGATTAAATTACTATTTACACATCCCTATCTAACCTTCCGAAAGCTGGCGGGATAAAAGTGCGTGTCAGACAAACATTAATGTATACCAGTTGAAACAACAACACAAACTTCTTTGAGGTAACCTACTGAGCTGTTGCCATGGTAACCAGATAACTTGCTTTTTGTTTACTTATTCATTGAAAGTTTCGTCTGCTCGGCGTGATTTTGGCTCTCGAAAAATATTTTACTCTCATGCCTTCTATTTTTTTTATCATCTTAAGTATTCTTAAGTCACCTTTATTAAGAAATTATACATTCAATACGGTGAAGGAAAGCATCTTCAGAAAACCTGGATTTCAAAATTGGCAGTCAGCAATTAAGCAAGAGTGGTGATCAATGCTCGTGCCTCTTCAATATGGGAAGAGGCCTGTGCCCAGCAGTGGGACGTTTATATGCTGGATTATTGTACATTCGATACTTAACCTTAAATTAAAATAAATAGTTTTCACTACTGTAAAATAACACATAGGTTATAATATACACATTTGTAAAATTATACCTTGTTACCATCACTTTTTGACCCAAAACACAGTATTTTTTTGGTACTGCCGCTCCCCATACGAAATAGCTTGATAGTAATCACACAATACTAAGGGCAATATTGCAGAATTTTGTTGAGCTAACAAAAGGATTCACTCAGTTTAAATGCAATTCAATCTCTCGCTGTACGAGTTTTAGTGCATTCACTTTTGTAGGCCAATATTTTTGTAATAAAAATAACAAATATGTTCTGCCTACTATAGTAGTTTTGATGGTCATAGCCATATTAATAAAATTACTTGCATGTAGGGTATGAATGGATTATTTAATTTTGCAAGCATTTTGTCACATGCACCTAATATTTATTTCCAAATTTTACATATTATGTTACCTACACTAAGAATTTTCATAGCTAAAAATCTTAACTTGCTTTACACATAATTAACCAGTCATCTTTTCCAAAACCTTCATTAATCCCTAACAAAAATATAAGCAATATTATCTACAACATTTATTTATTCCCCATTTCCAATTAAAATTAACACCCAATTAGTACCACGAAAAACCCTCAATAAAAAATAATACAAAAAGCCAGCCGCAAATAAAACCAAGAAACTAGCAAGCCTATTAACCCGTAAATGAATGTAAAAAAAGTCAGTAAAAAGTGGGCATCAAATGAACAAGCAAACCTTGTAAAGTGTTCAGTGGTCTGTTGACTAATTAATTGTGTCGACTGAGTAGTTTGCACCTGCAGCCGGGTTGGTTAGGGGTGGGGTGTGTCGATGTCGATCTATCGATGGATTTTTTTTTGTGTTGTTTTTTGTTGGCGGTTTATTGATTGGGATATTTGTGAGGGAAGTGAGTATGCCTAGATAATTTCGTGTAGTAATCTATATAGAATCTGAAAATTATATTAATATTTAAAACAATTTAGAACATACGTAGGTATTTGTGAATGAAATAATATCTAAAAATGATTTATAATGCGACATAAAAATAATTGTGCAATTCCGTTTCCAAAACCATCCTATAAAACGTGTCTTAATACGATCTACGTACGTATGCCATTTTTTCTTTTATGTACTGGTGGTATACAATTTTACAACTATTTTTAGTATGAACACATAGTAAAACCGATGTAATAGGGACGCGACCATCGCCTCATTACATAAGACTTATAGCTGCCTACCTATGTTTACCAATCTATGTAACCGACATCATATTATGTATTAAACCAGTCTTAATAGTAGATATACCTATTTATATGATAGTCATAAAACAAAATAGTGCTTTGTTAGACGGTGATCAGCTCATAAATTAATAAACTGTTGCATTTTATATTTAAATCCAAACCAACACGAAAGTTATAATAAATTATTCATCATCACGACCCGCCACAATCCATTTCAATCCAGATTTTTAGGGTTCCCTATTAAAATAACAAAGAGCCTTACAAAAGGATATAGAATATTATACGCTTTTTTCGCTTTTATGAAATAACTAGCTGTTGCACGCAGCTCCGCGTGTGTATTGCCTATCGTGCTATAAATACTTATGTGTTTTTTTGGGATTCTTACTTATTTGATGCCAAGTCTCTTCCAAATCGGTTCATCGGTTTAGGGTTGAAAGTGTAACAGACAGACAAACAGAGGCATTTTCGCATTTAAAAGATCGAAATTAAACATATTAATTCTCGTCTGCATGATGTTTACTTATTATGGAAATACTATTGAATCTTCAGAAAATATTTTCTCACATCTTATATATAAAAATGTTAAATATGTTGGTAAGCGCATAACTCAATAATGCCTGGACTGATTAGCTAATTTTTTTTTGTTGTGTTAGTTATTATCAGGAGAAGGTTTTTATGAAAAAAAAAATGGAATTTTGTGCGAAAAAAAAATTAAGTAATCCTGACCTTTGCTACGATAGTGATTTGTTGGATACATCTGAGGCAACGGGAACGGGAACTAGGTAATAGGAAACCGCAGGGCACAGCTAGTTTCAAATAAAAGCTTACATAATAATCTACGGAACCCTGTGTAAATAATACCTACTTGTTCTTGTCCACTTGATTTAATTTTGGTATTCAATTAAAGCAATGAAAGATTTTTTCATTTTTGGTTTACGTTTTTTTTCTTTGATTAATTGCTCTACGTTTTAGATTTACGTTTAGTCAATAGGTCGGATAAAGGGCATAGAGTAAAAGCCTTATAGAAATTATATGCTATTACCTTTATTAAAGATATTTGTAATCCCACTTTTGGGCAAAAGCCTGTCTTATTATACAATCCAATTTTTGAATATGTAATTTCAATGTTGTATAAAATATAATCGGAATATTATATTTGATATTTTTATTATTATGATCATAGGATAAATGGTATGTCAATTAGGTAGGCCTGCACAAAAAAAAAAGAAAATTATCCTAACATTGCAACGTCCGGGCATCAAATCCACAACCTATTAATAGTGTAGTAGTATAATTTGCACCAATCAACACTGGATTTAATTATCGGAACCAATTCGAATCAAACCGATTTGATCCCTAATTAAACCAACGTGCAATATCATAGGTTTTGCTGAACATTTCCAATTTTTATCCTTAGAGTATACATAAGGAACTAGAGTGAGCCTATCAGAGTTTGAACGTAAGCACTAGTGTGAAATGGTTTTGTCGTGAATTATGTATCAAGATGGAGCTTGCCGTTTTAAAAAATCTATCTAAAACACAATTGTCTTACAATGTCAAAACCATCGATATTTTCGTATATAAGTTTCTCGTTGCGCGAAAATTAACTTAAATGAAAAACGAAATGCACTAGGTTCAGACTAAAAACTGCTCTCGTTTGGCACAAGGGGAAACTAGCGATAGTAGCAGTCTATGTATATAGTACGTCAATGTTTTTATCTCCTCCATTTTATAATTCTCGCTGTCAAGTATTTCACCATGAAGGATTTATGTAAAAAATGTATTTTTAATGAGGTTCGCTTGTAATGTATTTCGAATTATTATTATTAATGTGTTCTGTGTTCATAGTTCTGGCTTGAATGCATTGAAAAATAAGTCAAAAATAGTTTTTTTTTTAATTGGAATGAGTATTGACGTAAAATTTACATTATGCTGTTTTCTTTTACGTAAATTTATGTGTTATGTCATATTGCTATTTTTTGTTAAAATATAATTAAAAATCTAATTTTATTTTGTAGAGGTTTTTTTTACAATATAAAGTACTTTTACTGAACAATAGTTTTAATAACGTCAAATAAAAACCTCTTTTAAAAAGTCGGTTAAACACTTGGAAAAAATAAGTTCAGTAATTAAAAATTCGAATACTGACATCGTATAATCTGTCTAATGAGGAACAAACTTCTTTGTTAAAAGAAAAGTTTATTATACAGCTCCGCGATTTTGCAGCGAGTTTTTATTAAAACACGAGTATTCTGTACAGATTTTCCTGTAAGAATATTAAATGAAGCCCTCTTGAAATGTGAGTGATAATTATGTATCGCTGTGTTTTAAATTATTTAATTTATACGATCACATACTTGAAAAATATAGAGTGAACGAAACGAGTGCATTCAACGAGATGAAACCGCACAGATACAAAAAGAATAAAAAGAGAAAAAATAATTTATATTTATAAAAAAAAAAACGATTCCAAATAGAAAAATAGATTTATCTTTTTGTTTCCAAAAGGTACACCAATAATATACTGGTATACGTAACATGAAAAACATCCTTTAAAAATTTTGCCATCCTAATTTTAGAGACATTTTAAGAGTGTAGATCTGAAGCCTATATAAACCTACATATTTATGTAGTACAAAAATACAGAGACAGTCTCGGGAGACAACCCTTTTCGGAGTTAACTTTGTACCTAAAGGCCCTAAAGGTCACATAAATATCCTCTTCACTTATACGTGAGAGGTCAATTCCTTTAATTAACATAAGACTCAGACCTTAGAGTATACATAAGCAACTAGAGTGAGCCTATCAGAGTTTGAACGTAAGCACTAGTGTGAACTAGTTTTGTTTGAATTATGTATGAAGATGGAGCTTGCCGTTTTAAAAAATCTATTTGGAACACTACTATTATCCTAATAATGTCCAAACCAGCGATATTTTCGTATATAAGTTTCTCGTGCGCGAAAATTTACTTAAATGATAATCGAAATGTACTAGGTTCAGACTAAAAATTGCTCTCGCTTGGCACAAGGGGAAACTAGCGATAGTAGCAGTCTATGAATATAGTACGTCAATGACTCAGACACTCTAACTTACTTCAAAAACCCATCAAAATAGATTAACGCAACTAAGAAGTTCCCAAAACCAATTTAAAACAAACGAGACATTTCTAAATTCATAAAAACATTTGTAAAGTAACATTAAAATTAAGTTAAGCTTTGAATGTAATGAGTCCATTTATTGAGCACTCATACAAATTGCTCCGAACGTCGATCAATTAGATACAAATAAAATTTAGTCTTAACTTACAAATTGCTAAGTGACTCGTTGTTACTGATTTGTGTCTTTGAGAGTTTATGCTTCAATGGTTTTGGGTGCCTTGGCCTTTTTTAGAAGATTAATAATAAAGTTATATAATAAAGATACCATAAAAGAGGTTAGCTAGGTACTGTTAGAAATAATAATATTAGATATAGGTATCTAATGATATAGGATAGGATCTGCAAGACATATACCTATGATATATATATCATAGGTATATAAGATTTAATTTCAGGCTTATTCTCAACACGTTCTTATTTTCGTTTTATCTTTTTTACTTTGAAGGTTGATTTTCTTTTTTATCTAAGAATGAATGGCGGAAAAAGCGTTGCGAGTTTTAGTCCATCTTGTAAACCATTTTTTTTATAGTTTTAAATAAAAAATGACATTTCTTAAAATAGAAAATGTTAGATTAAAATAAATGCCTAAACGGAATTTCATAAAAGCACCCTGTTAAAACGGCCTCGGTTCAGAAACCAGAGCCAATCATGTGAACTGAATTACTTATTTATACGATAACTTAATCGGTACTTAGATATAAGTGTGTTATTTTAAGGTTATCGATAAATAAATGGTTTTTCTCTTGTAGAAACAATTAATTATGTTATCCCCTAATTGAGCTCGTAATAACTACACCTCTTGTTTTCTTATGCTATTCCAGCATACGTCACAAGGCCGTTTAACACAACCTACAATAAGATGCTGTTTGTTTCAGGAACCGGTACCAGTCGTCATCTAGATAATCATCAGCGACATTTGATTACAATGAGCCGCTAATGAGTGGGCCTTAGGCAGTCACGCGAGAGCCGCCGCCATGGTCGGTATGTGAGCCAGCATGCGCCGCGCCAACATGTTCGCCAAGACGCACCGCTATTGGGACCGACGGAAGTACAAGACCGGGCGATGACACCACCGGCCGACGGCGTCAAATAAACCACAAGATTTTTCGTTACAAACAAGCTTTAGTGTTAAATCGCTTTTTTGTGTGTTCGCAACATACCGTAATCTTCATTTGCTACTTAATTTCATTTCACGTTAAGTGTTCCTTCATAGTTTCAAGCAATATTAGGTAAGGCCTTCGTGTATGTGTTCGTTACTGGTTCTCCACGGGTGAAACGGGTAAATAGTAAATGTAAATCAGAATAGTCAAACACTTCCGTTCCTATAGGCAATACGTTATTTTAAAAAGGTATCAATTATACAGTTATTTGTACGGGGCCAAACTTTCGATCCGGTTAACAATAAAGTTAGTTAGATGAATTTTACAAATTCGGATTGGCGGGTCACGATGGTGTCGAACGCGTCGCTGCTGGCTCGGACGACGGCGGCGACGCACTGGAACGCGACGTTCGGGGGGAACGCGACGCTCCTGGTGCCCACCTACATGAGCCAGGAGGAGTTCCTCGCGCTGCAGATGACGAACGCGTCAGACGCGAACACGACGCTATCAAACGACACGACGGTCAACTTAGTTCTAAAGACGTGGTACCCCAGCGGGTACTCGCCCGCGCACATAATTATAGCATCGGTGGTTGTGACAGTGTTAATGATAATGGTTGTAGTGGGGAACATGCTGGTGATAATAGCGATCGTGACGGAGAAGGCGCTGAAGAACATCCAGAACTGGTTCATAGCGTCGCTCGCGGTGTCGGACTTCTTCCTCGGGCTAGTGATAATGCCGTTCTCTTTGGCCAATGAGCTGATGGGCTACTGGATATTTGGGTTTTGGTGGTGCGAGATACATTCGGCGATGGATGTGCTGTTATGTACGGCCTCCATCATGAATCTGTGTTTGATCTCCTTGGACCGCTACTGGAGTATAACTCAGGTGAGTCATCTTTTTTCATTATTCTATGATTAATCAGTATGTTTTCGTGTCTTTAGGTCATGTCTTCGAGACTTGACATCTACAGCAGTTTTATAGTTATCAATTTATGATCTTAATCAAGTCCTTATTGCAGCATAGGTTACATAGTTATTGACCTATCTTTGACGTTTCATTAAAAAAAATCTCTATACACGTCGTTAATGCTCATTAAAACGACACTTCATATTCTTACACACTTCAATTCACTTCAGAAAACAGCTTGATAATATACAATAACTTCCCATTTAAAAAGATGCCATGTAAATTGAGTGTCAAACAGAAATGAACCGAACGAACGATTGACAGAGAAACTCGGAAGTAATATTGAAAACTTTTAGTTTTCCAATTACAGACGTCGGAAGTTAAATTTAGTTTTTTTTTATTTCAATTCCGGAAATAGTTTTAGGGGTAAAGTGAAGTTTGTAAAGTCGTTTAAAATGGCAGTTTAAAAATACGTGATTTGCTTCAGTAATGACATTTTAACTTTTTCTGTTGCGCTGATTGTGGATTCAGAAAATGTTAGACTAAAAGTGAAATTATTTCTTTTAGAAAAACGTTATTTAGGATTTTATTTTTGGTGAACTTATTGACACATTAAGACCATAAAAAGGAAGACATCGATAGTTTTTCGTACGTGGTTAGGTTTCGTACGTGGTACGGGGCTACGTAGTTTTAAAATAGGAGGCCTCCCTCGGGATTTCTATTTCTGACGGGAAAACGAGACCCTAAACCTCACCTTGTGTGCCGTTAACCTAAGATTAACAACACGCTCTAAACTTTATCATGATCAGCATAGCATAGTACACTGTCTTCCACACGCCTCGCTTAGTTTATGCTATTTTTAGAGCTTTCTTTCTTATCAGTAGCATCTATCTTATATTTTCAAGATCCTAAAACAATACCATCGAGAAATAAATTCAATCCACAGTTTACAGATAAAAGAATTTCTTAAGATTATCCGCATCCTAATACAAGCATCCAATATACATTTATATTGTCTGTCAGTATTTCTATAACTTCGATATCTAGTTGAAATCCAAATCTATTCAAATAAGGTTTATATCAGCTTTCTAGCATCGGAATAGTGCTGCCACTTGCATCACTACAGAATTCAGCATTCCACTTTTATTTGAGAAAAGTATGAGAAAACATTACCAATTTTTTGGGCTATTATTTTATAATTAGTTCACAAATGTCCAATGTTGATTAGTCTTCAGAAGTATAATGTTAAATTCAAACATTTTAGTTTAGAATTTATTTTAAACGAACAGAAAATATGGTGTTCGGCCATAATGGATTTTTGATGTTTGTCGTAGACGATTTGGAAGTTTGAAAATAATATCGTTTAAAATGTTCGTTTGGTGAAATTAAAATCGTATTTTGTCTCGATTTTAATTTTGAAAGCTGTAATAAAATTTAGTGAATTTTAGTTTCAAAAGCCACTTGATCCATCTGAAATATTCAAGACAAAGTTTGTAACCAATATTGGCCGATATTGGTTGCATACAAAATTATAGCTTGTTCATTCTTCGTCATAAATGTTGGCAACTGGAGGCCGGGAGCATACGCCAAAATCTGTTACTAAAATCATAAATTCAGAGCCCATTTGCAAATCAATACAACGTAGCTTGCAGCCCGCGTCTTGTTTAACAATGAATATTTGAAACAGCTTTGCCTATCGGCGAATTTCAATGGTGACAAACCGGCCAACCGGTTTCAACTTGCTTGTACTGGTTTGTACCGGTTTCGGCTGGTTACCGCCGGTTCGAGGCGGCTCAAACTAACTCACAGTGGCAGAACATTGGATTATTCTGTTGCGAAGTGGAATAAGGCCTGTAGTTTGAGTTTATTTGTGCGTGAATTTAATTCACGGTTAAGATCGACGTTCTGGAAGCAAGGTTTTGTTACAATTGTGCGGTATGTTTGCCATTGTTTGTTTTGTTGTGCTATTAGCATGAGTGGGAATGGGGTTGAATTGTGGAAAAGTGAAAACCAATTCCTAGATTCTTGATTTATTATTATTGAATAAATCAAGAAGCATAATGATAATAATACCTATAAATAATTACCATCGTGTTCCGCTTTTAGAAGAAAAACTTCTATAATTAAGTAAAAACAATGATGACAATAATTGAAATAATTTGTCCCTGAAATCGAATAAAAAAAATTATGTTTCTTATTTATGTTTTTCTAAAGATTACCGGAAGTCATTTATGTATCTCCAGTATAAATTAAAATGTTATATATCTAGGTAAACAAACCGACAGTAACATTATCTGTATGTTTATTATTTCTTTACAATAGGGTAGATAACTAGGCATGAAAAGTCAAAATGTATTTAGTCCGCCATTTAGATAATAAAAAAATATAATAGACACCTATTTTTTCGTTAATCAAATCAATAAAAAAATACGAAGATTAACCGCTTTAAAGTTCGAGAGTGGGGGTTTGTGACGACACGGGTAGATTTAATTTTTGCTTGCAAGACAAAAGAAAACTACGTGTCTAATATTTTTTTATTATCTAAATATACATTGAAATAAAAATTATTCATCATCCCTATTGCCTACGTACATTTAATTTGAGCGTAACAACCAGTCATCTACGCGGTTAAAAACCGGGTAAAATATCGTAAACCGGGTCTTACCCAGGCTTAACATGAATACGTTTCAACCGGATCATTAATTATGGACGCTTAACTGTTATAAATTAAATAAACATTTTATTAATTTGCTTATGAATTAGTTAAATAAATAAGGATTTTCGAAAGCGGGTACTAATAGGGTTTCAAGCATATATAATATGTATCTAGGGAGGGGCTCGTGGCTAATAGACTACGGGCCCATGAACAAAATGGATGGGTCATATGAACCACCAGGTGACGTATATAGGACGATAGAAGAGCATCAAATAATAAGATTCAGCACTATGCCGTCACTTGTGAGCAGTCCAACTGAGTGCTGGTGAGCATTCAAAAGTGCAGCTAGAGTGTGTACATTTTTATATATACCAGTCACCTGGTGGTTCATGTGACCCATCCATTTTGTTCATGGGCCCGTAGTCTATAAGTCTAAGCTGTACGGTTTGACCGATAATACAGGTTAAGCCGCGCTCGCCGCCGTTGGTCCGTGGATGGGTGACAATTTATAACATACTGAGACCCCTCCGTGTTTCGGAAAGCACGTTAAACAGTAGGTCCCAGATGTCATACATAGATCTTTGGCAGTCGTTAAGTCTCACTTTCACTTTGAATTGTGTTTTGTAGCGGGATAGCTCTCGCTATGTTTTAATAAATTAAATAAATTAGATACTTATGTTATAAAAATATACTTCTATATTGGATTGGATAAAAAAATATTGGTTTCAATGATCACAATATGCGCTGAAACCACTATACCTCATATATCATTTACGACCAATTTCATTTTTTTTTAGTTTATTTATTTATTTGTTACTTACTTATACTAACAGTTTACAAAAACCAGACGTACAACTTATAGGAATAAGTTATTGTAATTGTAACATTAACAAACACATATTTTTTTTTACAGAATATTTAGTTTTTTACAAATAGAATATAGTGACAGAAAAAAAATGGGAATTAATTCAATTATGCTGGGCGTGGCAATAGTGTCAAATTTCTATCTGTCGTAAGGAAAACTATCTACGGACACGTTATTGAAATTGGCCGTCAATCTTTCAATGTGATCAAACTCTAAAATGATCAACACAAACTGGATCCAACGTTACTGTATCCCAAAGCCTTAGGCCTTGCTTCAGGCCAACAAAGGCTTCGCTTTCCCCTTTACTCCTTTTTTAAGCCCCTCGAGATTTCAAAGTCGTTTGTACATTGATAGCGAGAAATGTTGAATTATACATGTTGTACAATTTGTATTGAACTACCGCTGCAAGATCTGGTTTATATTTTTGGGTTCGGTATGGAATTGGAAAATCCCTTTTGGTGTTACTTTGGTTTAATAATAGAAATACTTGAGCAATTTTGTTTTGCAAATAGCTGACTTTAATAACAAAACTTTACGTTTTGTTAAAAACTTTGTCTCTATCTTATTATTTTTGTACGAAGGATTTTCAGGATAGTTTTATATTATAATAAATGCAATGTTTTTTCATCATATCAGCCTGTTGCAGTCCACTGCTGGACATAGGCCTCCCCCGAGGAACGCCACAGCTCACGATCCCCCAATGTTTTTTACATAATTGATTATATACCAAACAAATTATGTTATTCGAATCCAAAATGATTTCGTCTGTTTGATATTTTTTTTTCTTAATAGCATTTGTGCTCTAATATCCGTTTAACGTTAAGTATACTTAAAGTAAAGAAGCTATCCAATATCAAGCAAACGAAATTAAGAGTACCTAGAGTAAATCCTAATTCCTAGTAAACTACTTATTCCCTAGCGTCAGCCCTAGGTCCGGTCATTCGTTTCATCTTCCCTTTGTGTTCGTTCCACGTGGAACTACTCAACACTTCTCAGTCAGACTAAAAATAAGACTGAAGTGTAGACTATGAAGTATACATATATAGGTATACATACAGGTTCCTTTGATGAAAGTCAATTCTTAGATTTTTTAATGAAAATACCAATGGAGTATACATAAGTGTCAAATATTTTTCAAAATTGATTTACTATATGTCAAGGTATCGATGGCTAAGTTAGCACTAAAACTAAGAAAAAATAGATCTTATTTTGGTAGAATTATGGCTTGTTCGTTAGTTATAAGTAACTTACCATTAATTTTATTAAACAAAATAATTAACCCGTAAACACTTTTTTTAACATAATTTATGTCATTTTTCCGGTCAGGCACATTAAGTTATTAGATTACAAAACCCACCTTGGTTGTAAATAACGGAGGAAAGATGAAATCGGTTTGTACATAAGTAAGAAGGTTCAATCTCTCCCAACCTAATCTGTGTCTGTCGAAAATAAATTATTATGATAATCAAAAGGAGGGAATCGATTTTATGGTGAATTTCTCACTGTAATGGAATGACATAAATATACGGAGGTATATCTGTCCCGGTTTATATGATATATTCCCTCCAGTCACAGGAATACCTTGGATTTTGTTTTATCAGTTCAAAAAATGTTTGTGTGTAAATGCTTTTTAGATTAATTCCTTTTTATCTTGTGTATCCAGATTTAAGTAGACCTAGATATTATTTCTTTAGTTAGTTGGGTATACAGGAATATTAAAAAAAAGTCGCTATTTTTGAATAACTTTAAAAGTTATGCAAACTTAACTAAACTATTGACAGAATCAAACATTAAATAAATATACAAAATTAAACTTTAAAGTTGAAGTGAGAATTCCTCTTTTTTTGAAGTCGGTTCAAAACAAGACATTAAACAATGAGTTCCATTAATTTCCTGGACACAAATAGCGTGACACAACGCATTACCTTACATGAAGCTTTGGGACTACCATTATCAATTTAACTTAGAAATCAGGACAAAAAAATTAAGATTCTAAAATCGTGCGTAAGACAATTTATTAATGCACCCTCTGGGGTAAAAACTCCCCGCTATGGAGATTTATTATGCCTACAACCTTATCTGAAATTAATCTCTGATTTCACGTAAAGTATTTTTTTTGGGCCGAGTTCCACCAGTGAAAGTGTAGGTACATAGGATCTAAGTTAACCGGGATCTAGTCTGAAAATGACATTATTTATGCCACAGACCATGTAATTTATAAGTGTTTGAAGAGTAATGAGTTAAATTACATATTTCATCTTAAAAAATGTTTCTAGGTTTAGCCTAAACTGCTTTCAGTGTATATCGTTGAAATTATGCAAATTGAAACATTTAACCCAATGGAGTGGCCGCTAGTCAAAAGCCGCTAGTATTCTTAGCAGCATTAGGTGTATCGGTCATTCAACTCGAATGAGAGACCAACTGACCTGTGATTGGTGTAAATTGAGGGACAGACCTTGTTGACACTAGTGAACCTAGCGGATTAAACACTTGCACCGAGATTAGCCTTAGTTGATCAGGTTCATACGCGACGTTGAAATTCGCCCTAAAAGATGATTTTTCCTTTTGGTAACCCTTAAGTTAATCTTTTTTTCTATTAAAAAGAAAGAATTTAGAAATGTTATTTAGTTTTAATTTAAGAAGCGAAACGGTTTTTGTTTTGCTTTGTAATTTCTAATGATCTTTTTATGAATGGAATGAGATTATGTTCTTTGTAATGATGTTTTAAATAACTTTTCTATGTTGAAATATTTTTGAACATTCCGTCTACATTTTCTTAGGATGTTCGTTTAATGAAAAATGTTATTTATTTATCTAAGCGCTATTTGTACACATAATAACAAAATTGTATGTACATGTATGTATGTATAAAATATAAACTTATGTACATACATACATACAATACACTTCCTATTTTAAAGAAATACAAATTTAGCCTACCATCGAGTCAATATCCTATTTGATAACATATTTAGTAAAACTAAAGTATTTTTATCATCTTTTAAGTACCGTAAGGATTTCCACCACTGTGGTCAACTTAAGTTCACAACCGACCACACAGGACCACATAAAAGGACTTTATTGACCAGTAATGCTATTCCAAATGGTCGTAAACCACAGTTTAATTATAATGCGAGGCGTAAAGTTTATTAGTAATATCCGCGACATTATTATTTTATAGACTTGTAAACGACTGGATGGTTTGTTTGCAAATGGACGTAACGAAAGTTTGTGTCAATGTTCTGAAGTCCTGTGTTCAATAACACTAAACACTAAGATTTTATGGTCATTAATGGTTTATATTACGGTATTCAGCTGAACCCGATGACACTCGAAACGGAATTCAACATAATAATAAATAATAATCCAGCCTACAAACGTCCCACAGCTGGGGAAAGGCCTTTTCCCATATATAGAAAGCACGAGCATTGATCACCACGCCTGCACAACAAAGATTGGGAAAAGGGTAGTCAGGCGAAAAAGGGGTTATAATTACTGTCAGTATCATCATTATTTTAACTAAATAACGAATACAATCAACCAGTCAATAAAATCAAAGAAGTCAATAAAGTCACATTAATTTTATGGTATAACTTCTAATATGCCACGTGAAAATCAACCATAACGACCTTGTAATAAGAGCGTTATAAATTTTCGACTGTTACTATTGACATGCCATGGGTATAGTGATCCTATTATTGTTGGAGTTATCCTGATAAGCCAAGGTTTGAAGGGTGACGAGGGTCCACCATCAATCAGTGACTATAATCCTGGTCAATAGGCTACATTAATTAATTCGAACTAAGATAATGCACATATATTATCTACTGATGAAATGGGAATAAAAACCAAAAAAAAAAACATGTTTAAACCATGTTCAAAAGTGGAAGAATACTTACTAATATTATGCGAAATTTTGTTATTCTATCACTAAAAAACTACTGAATCGATTTTAATGAAACTTTACAATAACGTAGCTTAAACATCGGAATAACACATAGGCTATAATTTACAAAGATAGTGTATGAATTGTAATTCACGCGAGTGAAACCGCGGGCACAGCTAGTATCTTACGAGTATAATCAAAATAAAACGAATATATAAAAGGTAGATAAACCATTGACCCTTGAATACCCACAAATGAATCGTTTAAATATAATACCGAAATACGAATTATATTCAGAGGATAATCTTACAAATTCCAAGATATAATAAGTACGAACGTACTGATTCAAGGTTCAGGTATTTTTATCTCAAAAGTTTCTTACATTAATTTGGTGCTTACTGTTCAGAAATGAAATAGACTACTAATCTATTTTGATGACTCGATTTGAGTCTGATACCCTTTTTCTATGACAAGAGTTGATTGAAACATATTGTTTTCTTTCACGGAAATGGCATTATCATAAAAAGTCATCATAAGACAACATCCTCTCAATCGATACATCATAAATCTAATATTGCATCTGTCGAAGTAGATAAGGCCAGCAATGGTCAACCCAACTACTCCAAGTTTCTATATACCAATTCGTGACATCTCCTTTTGTCTTCATCCGGCAGAAAATTTCCTGAAAATTGTCTAACCTGGTTAATTAGGTTTTACTAATATTATACCACTATCATTACACCTCCTTTATTTTGTCCGAAAAGAGGTTAATATCACACCAAAAACAATTTCACATACACCCAGGCCCCAACATCGTTATCAACTCCTAACAGCAATCTATTCGCGCATACATAGTTACCGCCCTTTGACAGCGTATGATTTATAACTCCAATAAAATAAAATATTTTCACGTCGATTGACACGCACTGTCCAAAAGTTATTCTAAAACCTAAACGAGTGCCGGTATGAATTCATATCTATTGTGAAAAAGCGAAATTTTTTAAATTGATCGGATTTTTTTTGGAAAATGCTATGTAACATATACATTTTAGTTAAAAGAAAATATAAACAGTTGATGTTGACAAATTGTATGTAAATTATTAATATAACATAAGTATGAAATCCTTGACTCTGCCTCGTTGGCCTAGTGGTGCTAATCGCGCCTGCTACGCTAGAGGTCTTGAGTTCGATTCCCAAGTCGACCAAGGTGCTATTGGGTTTTTCTATGAAATTCTCAGTAGCAGATCGGAGTTTGGATTTGTGCCCGGTTAGTGGCAATAGGCTCGCCCCCTATTACATGGGACCTAAACATATCGGCGAACTGTGGGTGTACATTGGTGCACCTCTACCTAACCCTTCGGGGATACAGGCGTAATGATAATATATGTTATGTTATGTTTATGAAATCCTTGCCCAGCTAGTCCCACTTGGGCGTCAAAAATCGCGTCAAAAAGTAGATATATCCTTCCAATCCATGCTTTGCTTCCCAGTTCCATCAACATCAGTTTAGTGGTGTAGGGCAGCCGTGACAGCATTACAGACAGACAAAGTATCTTCCGTATTTGTAATTTTCATGATTACGAGTATATTCTCTTGTGCATCCTTCCAACTTTTTAAAGCTTACAAATTGTACCCATTCTCAAGTTTCCTACGTATTTTACACCGATTAATTCAGTGGACATAATTGTAATTCCTGAACCGGTAACAAATACCCCTGTCTGGGTGGACGAAGGCATTTCTTTGTGAGATGGGACCACTATATAGTGGGATAAGAAGGTTTATTTATAGTAAGAATTTAAAGTAAATGTGTAGAAGGATTTGTTTCGTGTTTAACTGCAATTTAGTATAAAATTTATCTTCTATGTTTACTAAAGTCACAATGTATTTTATATTACTGCTTTATATTGCACTATTTGTGACCCTTGGTTCTACTCGCTTTGTTGTTATCACGTGACATCAAATAGTCTTAGGAAACGTGTAGAAAACTTGAGCTATCAAATGAAATAAGTTTTATTTAAATCCGTCTTGTTATTTTAGAGATTAGTGTGTACAAACAAAGAAACTTTTTAGCTTTAATATAATTAGTAAATTGGTATTGACTGTGATTTCCCTAATGTAGGTAATAAATGCGTATTTAAATATAAAATGATTCCCATCACGTTAGATAATATCAATTGCATTTATTTGCATATTTTGATTTAAGTGCAAATATTTTCCACACACGTATTTCCCGTGTAATAACAGTTTAAATAAAATTACTGTTGAATTATGGTTCAATTACGGTAAATTTATGTGTTATCCATACTAATGTTATAAATGCAAAAGTAACTTGGTCTACATGTAAGTTTGTCTATTACGCTTTTAGGCTTAACAACTAACCTTTTTTTTTTAAACTGCAGTCACCATTGCTGTGTTCGAAAATTGCTGCAAAAAGTAACCAATGTTTTTTTTGGGCATCCTAGCTTGTCACTTACCTTAAGTTTCGTCAAGATCGGTTTAGCGGATTAGCCGTTAAAGCGCAGACAAACAGATAGATTTACTTTTGCATTTACAATACATAACATTAGCACAAAATAGGTTCAGCAGCTTAGCAGTGAATACATACTAGACGGAAAGGCAGAGTTATTTTCTCATTTATAACATAAGTATGAGAGATGGTGGAAGTTTTTCTTATCAAAAGACAAATGAAGATCAACCCACTTCCTCACCTATTGACTAACATAATAGCATCCATTAGCCTCTACACAGTATAATAGAAAACGTCAGTAAATAATAAATAAAAACGAATCAGTTCGATTCCCCGGCTGACGAGTGCGTCATAAAGTATTCACCAACAATACACTGGCGGCTCGTGTGCTGTTATTTATTGACGTCGGTGTACACTGCTGAGCGGAATTGTGGAGCCAGTGAAATAAAATTAATTATTTTAACTTGATTTAGTCTGATGAGAAGACTATTTAAGATGAGACAGGGTGTTCAGACGTCGATGTACACTGTTGAGCAGAATTGTGGGGCCAGTTAAATAAAATTAATTATTTTACCTTCTTTTAGTCTGATGACTATTTACGATTAGATAGGGTGTTTAATCTCTATATATAGTCAAAAAGAGGTATATTATAGAAATATTAGTTGAAGAATTGAACACAGTAAATTTTATCATCGCCTGCAGAATGATTTAGCAGATATTTTTGCTAAAAAAGTAAATATAATTTGCAAACTACATTGCATACTTCTACAAGTTTTTTAAGACATACATTTTAAATATTCTAGCATAATTTAAAACATGTGCTTTTAAAAAAAAACTTTTTTGTCTCTAAAAGAATACATACGAATGTCCTTTTCGTAAGATAATACACAAAAAAAAAATGCCAAAAATAGTTTACCAAAATAAGAAAAAAGCCCAAGCTTAGCTCAGTCTCAGTTATGACATAAATTCCTATAAAACTCTACTACCCACAACTTTACATATTAATATTCCCCAGTTAGGCTTACATAACACTTTTAGGTTTCCTAAAAACTAGTTGGAAAAGCCTTGTCTTTTTAAGTTACTTACTTTGACCCGAATCCTCTTACTACATGTCCAAATTAATTTAAAACTAGGGTTCATTAAATAAATGCTCGTTTTGTTTGTCTAGGTTGCCCACAAGTGTAATAATTAACATATTGTCTGTTTATATTTTAAGCAGCAAAAAGTAAGACTAAAACATTGATTTATTAATAAGGTTATAAAACTAATTATTATAACATAATATATGAACTCAAACTGTACATTGACAATTCAAGAAATCCCGAGTAATTTTTTTAAATTGCCGATATATATAAAAATCATAAACGGATCATCATCATTTTTAGTTAAGAACTGTCTTAATTACTTAGTTTTCAAACAAAACAAAAACAAATTTCATCAATATAGGTCTACTTGTTCTGAAGCTACAATGCCACAAATAGATAACAAATTAGTTTGAGTCTTTTATCACTTCGCTTTTTGCTTTGGGGGTTAAAACACACACTTACTTGTATATATTAATCCTGATTCTGCTAAACACGAACTAAACTAATCACAAGCTATCTGTATCTCTTTCTCACATACGTAATCAGACAAGGACATACATAAATTGGGGCTGCAAATTGAGTTCGAACAAACTTGGCGACAAGCTAAAACGTGTGCACTAAAAATACAGTGATGTTCAGGAAAGTTTTTAACTCTAATAAAATATTACTACACTAATTTCAGTGCGACCGCATTTTAGTAGTTTCAACTAAGTATAAAATTCAAGCCATTATTTTTAGGGAAATTGCAGTTTATTTTCCAACTCTGAAGTGCCTATTTTTAGGAAGTCATCATCTCCCGAGCCTTTTTACCAAACTTTGCTGGAGTCGGCTACCATTTTATCGGATTCAGCTAAACCTTATTTTACATGGAGCAACTACCTATCTGACCTCCACAACCCATTTTACTGGGGAACACAGTATCCCGTAGTAAGACTGGTTGTCAGAATTGACTTAATGACTGATCTATGACATACTTATGTATGACAGCCGGGACCTACTGTTTAACGTGCTTTCCGAAACACCGAATTTTTAGTAAGTATTGTTTTTATTATGTTTGTCTTTAATGGGTATTTTCTAGATAAATGTGGTTCTTTATAAAAGCGATAAATGCGTTGAAGAACTCGTTTTTAGAAGCCATTAGTAGCTTTTAAAACAAAAAGCGGTGAATGCAGCTATTAATATCAAACTGAAAGTAGAATGGAGTAGTAAAAGAAATATGATATTTGAAGAATACAGGTATCTTATAGAAATGTTTTTAGTACCAGTAAATTAAATATTTGAAGGTAAATATATAAAAAAAACCTATTTAATAATAATGTCTCAATCAAAACTATTACAAATGTAAACAGCTTTTGTTACGTATAAATCTTTAGGTTTGTAAAATTCTCGTGTCACAATGTTAGTTACCATACTCCTCCGAAATGGCTTGACCGATTTTCATGAAATTTTATATGCATATTCAGTAGGTCTGAGAATCGGCTTCTATCTATTTTTCATACCCTTAAGTCGTAGTAGGCCCACCTGCCTACCACCTATAGGCAGATAGGTAGTAGGCAGGTGCAAGGTAGAAAAAATTGCATTGCAACGCATGCCGGGTACCTACAGCTGGGTACAGCAGTAGCTAGTAAGTAAACAAAGTTGTAAAGGACCATAAATAAAACTTAATTTAATTTAAATCATAATAATAATAAATACACATGCAAAGCTGGTGCCATATTTCTGTCCCGACTTGTATTCAAACGAGCCGCACTTTGAATGGAAAACTATAAACTACGAAATTAAATGTAGGGATTTGTTTGTAAAAGCTATGGATGCCTGTCAAACAGAATCATGAGTGTATCATAACTCATACTATATCCTGTATATGTAATATAACATATATAATAGTAATACATTGATGTAGGTCAGAGAGGAGATAGGCTATGAGATTATTATAATAAGTTTTTTTTTTCTATGGACTTCCGGTTTTTTTATTCTGTGTATCGGGGTTTTCATAAAGTTTCAAAACATACAAATGGAATAATTTGTAATATTATAGGAGGTGGGATCAATAGTGTACATGCAATTTAATAATTTCTACACCTAAAAATTAAGTTAATTTATGTAATTCTCGCATGAAATAGAAATTTGGTAGCTAATGATTATAAACACACAAGTTTTGCAAAATGAATTTCCGAACATCTGACTATTGACCACAGAGTCGTGGTCATCACTTCAAATGTTCACTCTTCTTTGATGGCCATTTTCATCGTAAAAAATACCTCCATATATAAAACAGACGGTTGAAAAAGCTCTTCGTTTATTTTTACAATGACATTTGCGTAGATTTGGAGCCAGCTAGATTATCTTACTCATTTATTAAGTCGTTAGAAAACATCGTGAGGAAACCTTGATTGCTAAAATTGGGATCTGAAATCGCCCGCAGAACAAGCGTGGTGATCAATGCTCGTGTCTTTCCTATATGGGAAGAGGCCTGTGCCCAGCAGTGGGACGTTTATAGGCTGAATTATTATTATTATGTATTTCCGCACTTTTTAGTTTGTGTAACGCGGGGGTTTTTATCAACTAACGACTGAAATTCGTCGACTAAAAGACTGACAACCAATCACAGCTTAGAATGATTTGAAATCAGATTAACTTATTTTTATGTTGAGCAACGTTCCAGAAACCGGTAAGACACTAACCAACGTGTCTACAACCTCAGCCATTGATCCGCGATAAATTCACGCTAGTCTCCATACGGTATGGGCAGAGAGCCAAGACCCATCAAAATGGAATGCTCTCTATTCGCATGGAATTGCAAGTAGTGGTCACATTTAAATACTATTGCAGTTATGTGGAGGAAATAAATCTAGACACAGACTATATCTGGCTAAGTCTTGAAAAAACTTGTTTGAATGTTTATATCTCTGATACTATTAGTCGAATTTGAATATATCGCTATTAGCGATAAGACTATTGTACGTTGTTGTACTGTTGATGTATTTTATTATTATGTCATTTTAATGGTTTATTATTATTTATTTCCAGCCATTGCCGTCCCACTGCAGGGCAAAGGCTTCCCTTTCTTTTTTCCAATTCTCTCGGTCTTGAGCTATTGTGTTCCAAAATACTGAAAAGGAGTCAAGTTAATGGTTTACAATAAAGAATATTCTATCTATCTATATCTTTTTGCATTTAAGACAAATTGTCTAAGATGTTTTGTTTAAAATTACGGGAGAGATAATTAGGCCTTGACAGAAGCAAAGTGATTGAAACCGCGGGGCACAGCTAGTACTAAATAATTAGTATCCAAATTCAACTGTCTATGTGCGAATACTTAAATATTTATAATGAGTCTATTTTAATTGTATTCGTAGTGAACCTAGTAAAAGTTTTGTTGTTAAAATTATTTTCTTCCCGTCGCTAGACCAAGCTGGCCCGAGCCGGCCAAACTAGCAATAAAAATATGTCCCTAAATAATAAAAACTTAGATCCAGCCATCCCTTGTTGTTTTGCTCTATTAAGATTGTTAGCAACGCACTAAGTCGAGGTCCGAATCCCGTAGGGGGTGCCCTTAGTGGACGTTGCTGACATAGTTAGTTTTTTCCTATTGCTCTGGCTGGAGGCCTTAAGGTCCTCGCCAAAAGTCCGGTGAAGCAGCCAAAGCCTGCGCTCAGGCCAACTGCAAAGATCTCTACAAAAAAAATATTTTAAAGCGCGATGAAAACACATATTTACAAACAAGTAATAATATTTCAGAAACAGCTTCGGAAACTTTAAATACTGAAATACCATACTGTAAACAATTTAGAACAAATACCGCGTTTATTTCTCACCTAAAACGAAAACTATAAAACAACTCAAATACTCATAAACCGAAACCCATAGAAACTCGCCTAAAACATTAATACAATTACATTCCTGAATTTATTAGTTACATGCAGAATAATATACACACGAATATGATACTTATTTGGTACAGTATAAGTGTGATATTTGCATGTGCGATTAATAATGTTAATTTGTGCTGTGCTCGTTGTTGTACAGAAATCAATGTGACAACTAACGCTAGTGTCAGTCGCAGAAATGTTACTATTTGTTCTCGATTTTTTGTGAGTTTATATTTTAAATAATTTACTTGTATATGTTTACTTTTATATGTAACTAGTTTATTGTGTGACTTAGTCCACAAAGACTTTTGAAGGAAAGTCGTGATAAAATTATGAACTTAGACAAGTTTATTATTAAAGAAACATAAAAGGGATTTTAAATAATACTATAAATTAGTTTTTATTTATTAACTTGATTTTTCTTCCTTGTTTTGCGTGTAAGGCTAAAAAAAAAAATTTTTCCTTCAAATGAAAGTTACCTGTAGAAAAAAAAATACTATTAGAAAGCAGTACTTTAATTTGTCCTTTTCATTAATTTACCTTCTGAACTAAATCAAACCTTAACGTTTCTCAATCAGGGCTATCTTAGTTAATATCGTCAACCGATCACTGCCTACTGACCGACACTTCGTTACCGCTGTCCAGTCACTTAGATCGCCTGCCGCTATCCCCAGTCACTTTGTCTAGCTCACAGATATGCTCTAGAGGGTCTAGAGAAAGCATTATCTTAGATAGTCTAAGTTCACTGAAAATTGTAATATCGATAGGTACTTTGGGTAAATGAATCAAGCTTTAAATTAAATTAATTCATAAGAAGGATTTTATTGGTCTCCTTACAAAAATACTTAACAGAGAATATTTTTACATACCAGTGTTTTTGAGAAGATTGCATTGTTTCCTAAGTCCGAAGATGATTAGAAATGAAAAATAAAAAAATGGGTGTGTGAATTACACATTTGCTTTTTTATCATTTGTTTTTAAGGTTCTAAAATGTATTTTTTTGTATATTTTATTGTAATCAAGTTTTGTATTATTATAGTAATAGTGAAATTGAAAGAGACCTAGCAGTGCAAGCCCTTAATATTTAGTTTCGAAAGTATCTAATAAATAAAATATCAAAAATCTGCAGCACACATTACCTCTATCTTTGCTAATAACAGACAATCATTATCATCAAAGCACTTGTAATTGTCATAATCTTTTCTCAGGTCAAATCGTATTAAAGACTCATAAATTCAGCGGCAACTGTATCATAATAATTGAAAGAGAACAGCTTAATCGATTGCGACATATCTCAGAAACTTGGCACAAACTGCTGTACCAATTAAATTAGATTTCTGGGACACAATTATTTATTAAATTTATGTGAATTGTTGTATTATATAGCGAATTAAATCAGATTTATTTGTTTGGTTACTATGCTACATCATAAATGCAATAAGGGTTATTAAATCTCACATTAAACTGAAGATTTGTGACTATATTTAATTTCTAGAAATCAACAATTGCATTATATATTTCATAATCGAATTTTGAAGTTTCACTTTTAATATTTCTACACTGTTGTATAAATGTAGCCTATTCTGTAATTACTATAATATTATAAATGCAATGACATAATCAAAATAACATAAATTGTGCCTATGGAATGATCACATAATGTAATTTTTACTTTGTTGTAATCAATAAATCATTTAAGGCGTGATTTTTCTCATTTGTGTCCTGTTTCAAGGTACCTACCAAAGTACTGCAAATTTAATATTTAACATTAATATCATTTTATTTAAATTAAAACATATGGTAGGGGAAACGTAAATTCAAAATTTCAGGCACCGCGTGTGACGTCACGTTGCGGGAGGATTGTGAAACATTCGCTGTTTTGGTAACCAGAGCTGTGGCGACTGATCTCTAGCTAATTATTTATACAATTATATTATACATCGTTTTTTAAATACATATTTATGGGCCTGTTGGTCTAGCGGTTAGTGACCCTGCTATACCGGAGGTCGTGGGTTCGATCCCCACTCAGGACAAATGTTTTTATGATGAGCACACGATCATTAATGATCGTGTTTACACCCAGACCAGAACAAATTTTGTTCTGGTCTGGGTGTAATTTATCGATAATATGTATGTATTTAGAAATATATAAGTATGTTTATCAGTTGTCTGGTTACCATGACACAAGCTCTACTTAGCTTGGGATCAGATAACTGTGTGTGAGATGTCCCCGAAAATTATATTATTATATTTTATTTATATGGCAATATTGTAAGGTAGCCCAATTGAAACTTTTAGTCATTCCTACATATAAATGGCTAAAATATGTTGATTAAAATAGAATATCAACTTCTAGAGCATAATAGAGAAGTCAAAAGATCTATATGAAGAGACATAAAAGAAGAATAGATTAAGATAAAATGCGAGAATAATAATTAAATGCGGACAACATCACAAACATTGATCTAAACCCAAAATAAGTAGCTATAGCTCTTGTACTATGAAATTCAGAAACAACGAAGTTGTCACAAATACCCAGATCCAAGACAATGTAGAAAAGTGAGTTTCTAAATTGCCCCGTCAAATAGGAAAACTGTCACATAAAAATTCAAACTATACATTGTTTTATACATATATACATATTTATATAACAATATTGTAGAAATGGTGGACCAATTAAAACTTTTTGTCTTTCCTACACAGAACATGGGAATGTCAAAATATAAATTGAAAACAACATCATTATTAAGAGAAAATAACTGATTGTTTATATACATAGTTTTTTAAAGGAAAATCTAGATTTTTCTTGTTTGTGTAATTTATAACAACACCCTGCCCTAGCTTGACAAGATTAATAACAGCAACAAAAGCACATTTATTACAAAAAAAGCAATTTATCAACTAGTAATATTTCAGGTTACAAATTAAATAATAGTTTCTAAGTAAACAGTATTTGCCACCTAACCTCAATATTTGTAAACATTGGAAGCAAAGAAAAAGTAATAAAAAACTTGTCAAATCTTTATATTGTTTATATAAACAAATTAGGTGGTTTTCTCGAGGTTTTCGTCGTTGTTATTCCGATCAAAGTTAAATTTTTGTATTGAAGAAGTTCAGAATTTTTTAACTGGCTTGTTTTTTTTACAAGGAAAATCTGAGGTAGATTGGCCTAACAAATATCTCATTAAAGACTTTAATGATCATCAATTAGTATTAAAATGACTTGAATTTTCGTCATTTTTATGCTATTTTCTTTCAAATGTTTGTTATAATTATTTTTTAAGGATCTGAAATATTCAAATTTTTCCCACCGCAAAATTATGCTATTAACGCACTTTCAAGAATTCGGAGTTAAAACTTTTCGGGGCTTTCTTAAGAATGTTACTATTTTACACCCTTCGACCCTTAAAAACTTGTTAAGTTATGTGCATTAAAAAACGATTAGAACAATATTTTTCTGTTGAAAACTTTTATACTACAAAAGTTTTAAATACACACGTTTCTTCTACACATCTTTTACATATAATATAATTATTTATCTAAGAGCACACAAAACGTATGAAATGAAACAAATCCAATGAAAAACAAAATAAAATGAAAAAAAAAACTCGCAATTTTTCCATTTCCCAATCAACAAGTAACCATTCTTCTATTTCAGTCGATCGTTCATTCACTCGCTCTGTCAGTGGCACGTTCACTCACATTCAACCATCAATCATAGCTTCGTTCAATCAGTCTATCATACAATTACCCTTTTCCTAACATTGGGACCGGTTTTTAGGGTTCAATCCTCAAAGGGTATTGATAGAACTGTGGTCTAAAAACACTATGACTTTTGAAGAACAATGTTTTTCTTTTGAGCCTGTCGAATTTTCGTATATTGTTCGTTATTTTTAGGGGTTTACTAAAAAATAACAATAAAAGATAATATGTTGAAATAAAACTACTTTTTACGGATTTTTTCGCGGTTTATATTAAGATTTTTAAATCCCGACGTTTCGACACCTTTGCAGGTATCATGGTCACGGGTAGACTGAGGTGGTGTTCGTCTTGACGCTTGTTGTTGCTCGTTCTACCTTCATATTTTTATTAATTATTTGTGTTCCGGCCTACGCAATATGAGCTCACGGTGTCTTGAGGTCTTGCAGCGCTGCTCTTGGGTTTGATTTTGAGTTTGTTAATTATTGGATCCCAAGTAGGTGATATCTTCCAGCCGTCTTCTCTATTGAAGTAAAAGTAGTTTTATTTCAATGTCTAACATTCGCGTAAACCTAAGAAACCAATATAAAAGATAATATGGTCTACCAAACTGTGATATTTATAAAATTAATACACAGTCCGGAAAATTGTTTATTGTAAGTACAAGTCAAGTACGAGTGCCCCGCGGTTTCACCCCGTGAATGATAATTTATACACTACCTTTATAAATTATAGCCTATGTGTTATTCCGATGTATAAGCTACATTATTGTAAAGTTACATTAAAATCTATTCAACTGTGTTTGCGTGAAATAGTAGCAAACATCCGAACCTCCAAACAAAGTTTTGCATGTTTTATAATATTAGTAAGGATAGAAAATGAAAATGTGTGTGAGTCATGTTATAATTGTTTGGTTTGCAAGCACGGAACCAGGGTGTTGGATTTTAATTCGTACATGACTGTTTTTACGTTAACACGTTCATACGTTTTTTCCATTAAATTGAAAAGTTTTCGCATCCCAGAGACGCCCAAAAAGTTTATCTTAAAGAACGTACATTTTTTATCTTCAATTACTTAAACTTGGAAATGATTAATTTATGCATTAGGGATATAGATGAAACATATGTGGATTTGTGGATAAGATACAAATATATTAGAGCTGTGAGAAATTGGTATTTGTGGAAAATACTTCCTTTCATTCTAAATTATTTATTAGAGTTTTCGTAATGGTATAAATTATGAGTGACTGAGTAAATTCCGAATGGACAAAATATTTATTTTTTCTACTTTATGCTTGGATGCTAGGTAGTTATTAATGTATTTTTTTACTAAAATCACATATTTTTTTGGGTTCTACAAGGCAATAATAGATGCTCATTGTTTTCATCCTTTTTCAATTGTTCTG
This sequence comes from Autographa gamma, assembly GCA_905146925.1. NCBI lineage: Eukaryota > Metazoa > Arthropoda > Insecta > Lepidoptera > Noctuidae > Autographa > Autographa gamma. The sequence goes on from LR989871.1 coordinate 992,836, forward strand.
TGATTTTTGATAGATTACAGATTCTAATTTATTGTGCTATATTTTAAACCGTAAACTATATAGGGATGAATATTGTGACAGTCGTGTTCCTGTTGTTTAAGCATTAATTGCTTACCCCTTGAGTTTCCAGCTCAGCGCTGTTGAAGCCAGGCTTGCTCAGTGGCACGTGGCCACTAGGGTGGGATGTACTTGTGTGGACACAGCTTTAAAGGGATGATGTTTATCGTAAGATAGAAAAAAAAAGATAAAAAAGTTAAAAAATCGTGCCAATATTGACGACTTCTCCTTTCGCGGGTAGAAAAATCTTAAAAAATAAGCAGCACCTTATACGTACATATTTTTTAAATATGAAACATTATTTGTTAATGTGTTGTGTGTAGGTACATAAATTATTAAATAAAAAAAAACCTTGCCTATTAATTTAAAAAGAGTCAAAAATGGTTTCGTGAAGTGCAGATAAACTTATTTAGTTGAATGTAGATATAAAAAAAAAATACATGATAAACACTCAACATATTATAATAATAGATATTTTTCTAAATACATCTATACCACACACACATACATAATACAGTTTATAATATAGAATATTCTACGTCACCAAAAAAACACAATTACACCCCACTATTTACACTAATCTCAATTCCATCCCTTCCGTAATCCAATCAAGCCTAATATTTACTTATCAATGAACCCTTTAAACAATTGCTTTATAATTGTAATCTGCTAGTAGCTTATAGAAACAATGCCTCCAGGTCCCTTCTCCGACGTCGCTCTAACAACCAATTAATTGCTGTTTTCACTGATAAAGGGATTCATAAAAAGGAATTAGCTACTGTTTTTGGTTTTTTGAATAGTTTTCCTGGTAGGTAATAAGTGTTTTAATAGGTGTGGGAATTGAAAATCGATTTAGTACGTTGGATATACAATAAAACATGTTAGACACGTAATTTTTGGTTTTCCAAAATAAGTAGAAACTAGAGATATGACAAATATAATTAAAAATACTGACATATACTATATGTCTCACTACTATGCACAGGCATCTTCTTATGTAGAGAAGGAATGAGCAATAATCACTTCGCTTGCCTACTTGCGTGTTCACAATTTCTCTGTTTTTTGATTCTCCAGTTTTCTTCACGATATTTTAGTGCAATTAACTTTTCGCTTGTCTTAATTAAAATAGTTCGACGTAAGAAAAAAATGCTCCAAATGTCTCTTAAGTCGGACAGTTACACCTAAGGAATTAGTCAGGATTGGTAATTTATCGACCAATCCTGACCAAGCTTTTTTTTTAATTTTTTTCTCATGTCAAACTGTTCAACTTAAGACACGCAAAAGGTTAATTGCAAATCATTGAAGTTAATCACATTATTTCAAATTATTTAAGGAAGCAGATCCATTACATATTCAGTATATCTTTCCCTACAGTCCGTTTTCCCATGGGATATATTCCAATAATCAGTACACTTGGCATGCAGCGGATGTGTGGAGTCCCTTCCTACTTCTTATGGCTCCCATGGGGTCTAATGAGGCTGCTGTTAATGGAAGAACAGACAAACGAATAATTATGGGGTGGCTGGGAATTGGAGAAAGGAGGTTTTGTTTGTAGCTAAGTACTTGATTAACAAAGAAGTTTTACTGTAATTTGATAGCTGTCAACGGTCGATTTTTAATCAAGGGTTCTTTTTGTTTACATAATCAAAATCAAAAAGTCTATTTCTTGTAAATTAAAAAAAGGCCCTTAAGAAAGGTTACGTTAAATACTACTGAGTCTAGTTGCTCGGTTCCAAAGTGTCCTTCTTATGGAGAAGAGCCGGCAAGAAACTCCAACTTTCTCTGAAAAAGTAGTAATAATCTATTGGCTATTACTACTTTTTCATCTATTTTCGTTTATTTTCGTATACCTGGTTTAATCAGACCTAAGGAAATATTCAGAGCAGGCTCCAAAGCAGAGGCCTACATTCAGAAATAGGATTACAAGAGTTTAAAATGATTTGCTCTTTTCATTCCTCCTCAAAATCAAACCGAAAAATTATCTTTCTCAGCTTCAAAGAAAAAACAATACGAGAGACCACTAAATCACTTACAGACGGTAAAAATGGCATTAACAATTCAGTTCGAGTTCCGTAGTATCCGAGACCACAATTATTTATACACCAATCAGAATCCAAAGTGTAAGATGTTGCCTATTTAATATTCCCTCGGCGCTTGCTCGGCGCTTGCTCGGCGCTTGCTTGGCGCTTGCTTGGCAACTAAGTTTGAAGCACATTGGTGTCGGGTAAAGATGAAAAGTTAACGCTGAAATATTGTGTTTTTTGTTTAGGTGTTTTAGGTATATTTTTGTGGTATGTAGGTTTTATTTTTGTAAGATGTTTTTAAGTTAGAAGGCAGATTGGTAAACGTAGCAAAGCCAATTCAATAAATAGGAATATGTGGAAGGTTTGTTTTTTTTTATTTATAAGTGCAGAACAGTAAATTGAAGAAGTAATTAAGAAAATATGATCATGTTGATCACCCAAAAAATTAAGACTAATTAGACTTAGGAATGGATTGCAAATAGAGCAGTATATAGTACTAGAATGCTGTACTAGAAATTACATCATATTTATTTACCATTAATTATGTTGATAATTGCCAAAATTAAAGAAATTGCATAAAAAATCGCAAACACGAGATACAGTGTAAACAATTTACCGCCCGCGCTTCAAACCTACAACCATTAGCAATGACTAACCGCTAAACAAAAAACTTCTTCCTAATTACGAATGCAAATATTGTATATTATAATTAGTCGTTTGGTGCCGCAAACTTAATATTTTGTTTCCTTCTTGTTTAAGACGAAGTTAGGACAAACAAACCGACGGAATACGCAATTATTTTATGTTAAGACTTTTTCATATTGACGGTAAACATTGAATATTAATGCTTAATAATATTGTTGTTGGTTAAAAGTTTTACAAGGATAAACAAATAGGTAAACACGTTTTCGATTATTTTTTTCTGGGATTTTGGACTTATAGTATAATAACTGCCACGTTGGCCTAGTGGTCCTAAGCGCGACTGCTACGCTAGAGGTCTTGGGTTCGATTCCCAAGTCGACCAAGGTGTTATTGGGTTTTTCTATGAAAATCTCAGTAGCAGGTCGGAGTTTGGATTACTATTATTATTATTATCTATGTTGGACTTATCTTGTTAATCTATCACCTGAAGCTAGCTAATGATAGTAAGTATACAAAAGTAATATATAGTTTTCTAATTTTAAATTTGTAAAAGTATTATGATCAAAAAACTGACACAACTTCGAAAATATTAGGCCTTTTAACTCCCATAAAAATATCCTTTACTTATTTTTTAAAACTCGCTAAATTCTGTAATTGTTTAGTGGGTACATTTAACAGAAGAGATAGTCGGTAGGGATGCTATGGGTTCGATTCCTACATGGAACGACCATTTGTGTGATCCAATGATCCAAAAATGCTTGTTCTAGGCTGACCTAGAACAAGCATTTTTGGATCATTGGATCACATAGCACTGATGCTATCTTTGTGCATATGTTTAAAAGGTTTATGAAACTCATCACGACACAAGGAATAAATTCCATACTAAATAGTCGTTCATAAAGAAAATTGATTCCTCTATTAGGATTACTCTTAGCATCGGTAACGATCCTCAACATACAAGTGAAACCGTATGACTCAGCTATCACACATTATAATGGTTTCCCTAGTTCCAAACTTGTAAGGAGGTGTTCATATCTTGACCGGTAGCTTGCGGTGAACTAGCAAGTTGCCCGCGGCTTCGCTCGCTATGCAGAATGTTACAAGTTCACATAGTTTGGCTCGGTTGTGTACACTTGAGACGTGGGAATATGTGGAATTTCGTGTTGAAAATATTTGAGGTAGGTATGAAAATTGGAAGACAAAGAAAATGATATGTGTACATAGAAACTTTTTGCTTGAATCACTCCATTGCTGCTTTGGAGAAAAAAATAAATAAATCTGATCTTAAATTTTTGAGTTTATCGCGGTCAGGCAGAAAGATTAGCACTATTTGATATTTTAGATATAATATATAGAACGACATATAAATCGTTTCTAAACCAATTAACATAACACTGGTGTAGCTTAAGCTAATAATTATAATTATCTTACTTATGTGACCTATATCAATAAAAAGTTCCTTATTGTATAGCTATTACGTTTAAAATTTTATCGTTGAAAGTAACATAATATTAAAGGATTAAACTTCAGATACTTCATTAACAAGTCAACGTTTCACCAAAAAGGTTAATTTTACTGCCTGTAACTCAAAGATAAGTAGTAACTTTTATCCTAGGCCTATAAGTCAATTCTGTAAATAATTTCTTTATCGAGCTTCACCTGAGTGACAATAAAGCTCATTTCAAAATTTTACCTAATTGGCCTTGATTTAGAATTCAAATTTAACAATACGTATTTAACATCTCACCGCGGATTCCATTAACATTACCATTAACATATCATCACGCCTGTATCCCCGAAGGGGTAGGTAGAGGTGTACCAATGTACACCCACAGTTCGCCGATATGTTTAGGTCCCATTTAATGGGGGGCGAGCCTATTGCCACTTACCGGGTGCAAATCCAAACTCCGACTGAGAATTTCATAGAAAAACCCAATAACGCCTTGGTCGACTCGGGAATCGAGCCCAAGACCTCCAGCGTAGCAGTTGCGCTTAGCATCACTAGGCCAACGAGGCAGCGGATTCCACTGTCGAGATATGAAAATAATGTTACAGAATAGCACTACTGGTGGAGTGTAATAATGAAAATAATCATCTCAGACAATGCCATCTCCGGACGCTGGACCGTTTCTCAATATCCGAACTTGTACGACCTGGATTAAGGTAGCGGTTTGTGGGTGTAGCTGAGCGTCGAGCGGAGCGGGGGCGAAAAATTACATTGGTAGCGCCTGTGGTGTGTAGAGGGTTCTATAGGGTATACCCTATAGAAAGGTAAGGTATACCTTGTTTTAAGAAAAAATGCTGATAATTATAAAAAAAAAAATATTGAAAAAAGGTTTACAGGATAATAAAAAAATCTAGTAGGTATTTAACATATAAGTAACATAATACTTTTGATTAAATAATATTTTTGATATGTTCACAAAAGGCTATTCATTCTTTATTCCTGGTACTCAAAAAGCACTTTTGATGAAAGTTTTTTTCTTCTACAAATCTTTTGTCTAGCTTATTCTCAAGCTATGTAGGGGGTTTTCCAGTTTTACAAAATTCAGCTGAATACTGTATTACTATTATTACGATCTATCTGACCTAGACATCCCTTTTTACAAAGAAACACAATCCCATAGTAAACCTGGCTGTCAGAATTGACTTAACGTCAGCCAAAAATAATAAAAAAATAAAAAATAATGTATGACGTTTTCCACTACTAATCATAACATGTTAGCAGCTGAAAACAGCGGAAATCTCAATCTAAATACCTAGAGTAAGGTAGTCTAAAATACTTGGTTTCTGTAACTCGGTCCGAGCTATCAAAGGACTTACTGGCGCGGAACGCCGGACAGACGTACAATTTATTGATATATACCTGTATTAAATTGTTCAGACGTTCTGTCTTTAATCTATATTATTTGACCTTGTTATTTGAGTAGTTATGTAATTGTGAGTTATTGTGTCGGATTGTAGTAGAAAGAAAAAGAAAGAAAGAAAAAATATTTATTCGCCATGATTATGTCGCTAAGTTGTGTCGCCTTTTGACTTTCTTCTTAATGTGATATTTTTTTTTTTTTACTAGCCATTTCTTTCCCACTGCAGGGCAAAGGCCTCTCTACCCTCCTTCCATTTCTCTCTGGTTAGAGCCGTGGTCATCCACTCCTCATCAAAGGCCTCCAGTTCGTCTCGCCATCTCCGCCTAGGCCTACCGCGATGTCTTTTGCCATTTAGAGGGACCCATTGGGTCGTTCGTTTGGCCCATTGGTCGTCTGACATGCGGCATAATGTGATATTATAATAATATGAAATTATTACAATAGATAAATTATTAAATGCACATGTGTAAATAGTTCATATCTTTTTGCTAATATAAAATCAGGTTTTATACAAAAAGCGAGTACAAAAAAATGTTTTTAAAATCAATGATCAGCTGGTCTATCTCATTTTATTTTGTCTTTCGTCATTATTATCATCATCCACAGCCCTTGTCCTCCCACTGCTGGACATAGACCTTTCTTTCTCCAGACATTCTCTCCTGTGACAGTCTCATCCAGTCTCGACCCATTCATTAATTAAAACGATCATTATAAAATCTGCTATGTTTAAATCTTGCATGCAGTAGCGTGAACGGATCCTAAGGGTAACTTATAACTGACCAACAGACAATGAACAAGTGGGTATTATTAGTTAAGATGTAAGTAAAGCTATTTCGATCCTTTGTAACCTTTTCTAATATTAAAAACCCCTTAAAGACTCTTATCGAGGTACTTGTAGATATAAGAATGATTAAATAAGTATTTGGGTCCCTTTATATTCAGGACATTTGTCATTAAATGTATTTATTATTTAATATTGTTATATTTCTGAATGGCGTAACCGAAAGGCCTGTTTTAAAAAAAAGCTTTAGCTTATCTGATCATTATCCTAATTAATCTTTGAGGTACTTTAAATTGGTGGACTCGAAAAGTTTTAAAAATTGCCCTGGAAAAGAGGAAGGATGACTTCATCACATACCGCTGGCTGGTTCGAGGTAGCACGGGATAAGGTTATATGAAAGGAATTTGAGACCTTTGCCAAGCGATAGCATAGTATGCAGGACAATATTCTGTCCTGACTATAGTCTAAGGAAAAGATGACTGACTGTGAAGTCTGCTGCAAAAGGTCTAAATAAAAACTACAAACCTCAAAATCACACGATTGTTGTATACTCTACTTTTTACGGATTTTGTCGCAGTTCATATTTAGATTTTAGGTCCCGACATTTTGACAGGTATCATGGTCACGGGCAGACTTGTTGACTTTATTCTTGAATGTTAGACATAGAAGTTTTATTTAAATATCTAACATTCGAGTAAACCTAAGAAACTAATTTTATACTATCTAATAATCTAGGTTTGCTAGTATATCTAACTGTGCGGAATAAGTGATAGTTTCCAATGACTGCGAGTGTTAATAAGAGCTGTGTCTGGCGCTCGGACGGTTGATACAGCATTCCCTTTGCTACGTAACCGCTCGCCTACCTTTATACTGTGGTACAAGTAGGGGAGATAGCGGGTAAAACACAAGCTAATTTAATTTTCTAAATATCAAAAGTTGGGTTAGTTAGTAGATTTGCTTGATCTTGGATTTGTTAGATCTGTGTCTACTCTCAATGTGAGAATAACTATTTTATAGTTATTCTGACATTCGAAAAGGGGAACATAACGCGGGTGAAATCATGCTGCAGCGCTATACATAATAAACCTTAAGGTCTTTATCATTATCACTTTTATATAAAAATGATATGCTTATTTATGCTTTGTTGCTAACAAACTTCTATTTCATCATACAAAACCCTTATAGGTTATTCCTTGGCTTAATGCCTGTTGCCCGTTGTAAAATGGAAGGAATACGTATCTAAACATATAAAAAATATGATAATTTGGGATTGGACTTAAAAGAAAAATGTGTCTTCAATATGTAGTTAGACATTGCAAAAGCTTGAGTTAAAATATGGTAACAAGAACCGCTATAATCTTTTATCTTATAATCAAGATTCACACTTCTCTTTAGGCAGACGGTCTTTGAGAAAACATCCAGTACATTTACAGGAGTAAATATTGAAATTTATGCGAACCAACTAACTGTTGCAGAAGTGCTATCATCACTCTTGAATATTTTAATAACAACATCCTTGTTTATCTACAAAGGGGTGGGCAGAAATATCTTGTAAGAATTTCTAACCGAATTTGAAAGGAGAAGGTTCTCTATTCGATGCAATTTCGTGTTGTTTGTTTCGTGAAATGTCTTATTGATTGGTTTCAAAAGTATTTTTGGCATCGATGGTAAATTACAGAGGTGGTCACATTTCTCATATTTGGAAGTTGTTTACTTTTCACATTTGTGTTTAATCTAGTGTAGGTATTAGATTTTAGACTGGTGATGATGATTGCTGCTGATGACGGATGATTTCTGGTATTAAGTCTTTGTCTACCTCATATTACTCACTCATTTTGTTGCGCCGTTTCTTCTCCACTGCAAGATAACTAAGAATACAGTGAAAAGTGCGTATTGCCGTCCTTCTTATAAATTGGATGGCCTTCAAAATGTATTACTGAGTAAGCCTAAATTGAATTAATAAAATATTAAAGTACCTTTACCTATTATGAAGAAGCATTATAGTCTTATAGACAAAGCAGGATAAAGCAATACAGATACATAACACTATCTCTTTCTAAAACGAAACAATATTGGTATTACCCCTACGTAATTCGGTCCTAGGTCTATTATTAGTAAAATAGGTAAAACATTACCTACGTTACAAGATAGACTAAATTATATTTAGACTATTACAGGGACTGTATTTATGTGATAGAGTGTTTCAATTTGAACAATTAACCATTTCTGTGATGTCTAGAAATAGATTGTAATATTATAAACTGGTTAAATGCTGGTATTATTAGCTACTAGCTGTGCCCCGCGGTTTTACCCGCGTGAATGACAATTCATACACTATCTTCATAAATTATAGAATATGTGTTATTCCGAGGTATAAGCTACATAAGTGTAAAGTTTCATTAAAGTGCATTCAGTAGTTTTTGCGTGAAAGAGTAACAAACATCCACACATCCATTCTCAAAAACTTTCACATTTATAATATTAGTAGGATATGATTTAAATTTCAGTGTTCAACTATCAAAAATATTTATTACAAAAATTTCTCTCAACATATTTCTTAATAAATAAATCCACTTTCGTCTCCATTTCAATATCCAGGTAATTCTTTATTCTCGGAGGCAAAGGAAATTTAATTCTTCAACTACTCGGCAAATAGCTACTCCAGCAATTTGAATACTGCATTGCAGCGATAAATCGCTTTAAATCAAAGTGTAATCAGGTATGAGACGACTGATCGAAAGCGCTGTTTCGCTATCAATTCGTCGTGCCACTTTTGAGCTGAGATTTATTTTCCAGCTTATTGTAACAAGATGCTGTGAAATATGTGCTGTTTTTGTGTGCAACGATTGGTAAAGTTATCTCCTTTGGCAGGATTGGGGATAGAAAATATCATAATATAGTTTGCCTAAGTAATTCATGATACACATCCATCCAAAAAACTCAGAAAAAAATACAAAAATTAGGTAAAACTGGAATCTAATAGAAAAGTATATTATCTTAGTTGAACAAAGCTTTTCTTTATTTGTAAAGAAACAAAGATTTTTATTATAAAGAGTACGATAAAGCGAAGTTAACACTCAGCGAGTAAAATAATAAGATACCCTTTCATTTCATTGACCCTTTCATTGCAGAGACAATTTACGGGCCTGTTGGTCTAGTGGTTAGAGACCCTGACTGCTATACCAGAGGTCGTGGGTTCGATTCCCACCCGCGACAAGTGTTTGTGTGATGAGCACGATCATTTGTTCGGTGTCTGGGTGTAACTTATCTTTATTATGTATGTATTTAGAAATATATAAGTATGTTTATCAGTTGTCTGGTTACCATAACACAAGCTCTGCTTAGCTTGGGATCAGACAACCATGTGTGAGATGTCCCGGAATATTATTATTATTAATTGTCTGTTATGATTTTTTGGTGTCTTACTTATAAGCAAAAATTTAATTAAATAACTCTTTATGAGCTAAAATTTTGTAAATTACCTTTAAACCAGATGCATTCTACACCCCTTTGGTAAAACTATACCCCTTTGCCAACACCCTGCATTTCAAAAGCCAAAAGCGAGTCAAACAAAGCTCCGAAATTCGTTAAGCCGCGTTATGCTCTTGTGCATGTAAGCAGAAAACGTGGCTTACCTGAATGCCGCACCAAATCAACTGACAACTTCGCAAATTTGTCCGCGCCAGATTTGTTAAACGCATCACATTTGCATTCCAGTAATTTGCGCTAGAAATGCCGGTTTCAATCTGTTTCTCTATTTTAGAACTGAAATGTGTTTGGGTTGGTTTTTGAAATTAATTGATTGTTAAATTAAGATTCGATCATGATTTTCCTTTGAAAATAAATGTGTTCCTTGATTTTCTTCGCTTTATTGTTACATGAAAATTATTACTTCGTTTTGTGTCGATAATTTAGAAAATTAACTATAGTTACTGATGAATTTAAATGAATGTATTTAGATACTAACTCTCCTATTATAAAGTTGTTTTGTAAAAGTATCTCCATGATACAAATTCAAAGGTTTCACATTACAATGTTGCCACACTCGGTAACGAAATCGATCAATTTTTATTGTCTTACCGGGATTGGTGTTGCCAGTTGATATGTGTACATTTCCAATGCATTGCTCTGACTCCTGTATTGGGTTGCCAGAATATCAAATGCTCGCTTCTGTTGTATACAGTTACGTGGACGCTTGTTTTCCGTTTTGAATTTCAAATTTTGACCAGATTTTTGAAGGTAGTCATACTCGTCTGTCTTTTATGGGTTTGATTCATTTTCAAGCGACTACATAAATAAGAGGTTCTCAATTCGTTGGTTTTTTTTTGCCTATGTTATGCGATATTTACGGCAATTGTTGACAGATCATAGCAAAATCAAGGATTTCTCGGTTTCCATGTAAAATTCATCGAAATCGATCCAGTATTTTGTCTCTTTTTGAAGCCGGGGTTTTTACATTTATGCGCATTTAATTTGTGCATTAAATTAGCTACAAACTCGTATCATAACATTTCTTCACAAACTAACAAGAAAACAATGCGACATTGGTTATTTTCTTTTAAGATTGGTTATACCTAAATGCAGTTACTAACATACTAAATACACTCCGGACTGCAACACAATATCACGATTCTCGACGTGCACAAATCTCTGCTTACCCCTAAAGCAGAGTTATCCTCAACTGGCGGGATTGCATCTAAATCCGAACTCCACAGGTTGGGCGCCATGCTACAAAGATTAAGTTCACATGCATTATGTATTGTTGTATGACATACGGCCGTGGGGGATGGAGAGCTCATTTGTTTGTAAGCTTGGGTGTTAGGGATGAGTGGTTGAAGTTGGGTTTGGTTTCTTGGTGTAAGCTTATGTTATTTGTTGTTTAATGCATTGGTTAAATGTACTATTTTGAGATTGAAGACTGAAGCTGTAAATGAGTACTATTCTATGAGAATGTTGAAGAAAATATGTACGAGTGTTTTTTGCATAGTGTCTGCTTTAAACAAAAAGCAGGAGTTTTGTATTCAGAAGGTTATAATTAAAATGAAAAAAATAACTGGGAAACAAACTTTACAATAAGATAACCTAATTAATAAAATGGTTAAAAAATAAGATTTATTGGCTTAGTTACTCAATCTTATTTTGCCCTAAATTTGGGTTTTTTTTTTTGGGTATTTTTGAGTTACATATATGAGGATATTTACACGAGGTTTGCTGTATATTCTGTCCGTGTGTCCCCACACAGTTGCAGCGCCAGTATTTGTGACTTATTGCCTCGCCCATTGTATTTCTAACAACTCTCGGGTCTCATAAAATATAATAGTTTTCATAAATATACTCCCTGTATATCCTGGCTTTGTTTATATCTATGTTAGGTACAATTAAGAGGAACTTTAAAGACAGGTCAGGTTTCATTATGCCACACTTATTAGTATGATACATAAATATTTTTTTATTTAGATTTTGATTTTTTAGCCGCTGATATGAAAATTTGTGAAATCTCGTCAATAGACTCTTGTTTAATTCTCTGTCTCGAAAATTTTATAAAAACTAATTATTTTTATTGGTAACCAAACATGGCAATGGCTTCTATGATTAATCAATCAATAGGATATTTTCAGTAAAATTCTTTCATAATTATTTAGTTATTAGTTACAAAATTATTTTCTTTATTATTTAGCACCAGCTATGCCCTGTGTTTTCAGGCACATAAGTAGGTAGTTCCCGGTTTTTTGCTATTCAATACGGAGACAAAACCAAAAATATCAAAGATCATAAAAATCTCTCCGTCTCTCTAATCTATACTTTCTTTATATAAATGGTGTATGTTATCATATAATTCTCTAGTCAGTATGTCAGGCACCGCGTCAACACATCTAGCCTGACTTATTGCCTGTGCATTACGAGCTCGAGCCACCTGACGTTGGAACTGCCTGAAATATGTTGTTTTGTTATTTCGGGGTCAGTTGGCTCGTAATGCCCACAAATCGGTTTTCAACTAAAGATGGAGGTTGGTACTTTCTTTGAGAAGGTTTGTATGTACTGCGGTTTATAGTCGGACTTTTACGTGTAGAATAGTTATTATAGTTTTGTGCAATAAAGAAGTTTTAGAATTAAGAGACATTATAACAGTACAATGGTATAATAGCGGTTTTCTTTTGTTCGGTTTGGGCTTAAAATATAGAAACACTATTAACATCAAAACATAGACACATGCATTTATCAATTAGTATGTAATATTCGCCAAGATTTTTTTTTAACTTTTTTGCCTTTTTAAAACATTTTCGTCACTTACACTATTGTGATGATAATTATTGATATGAGGCGTAATAGACGTATAAGTAGGTCTCCTAAAACAAAATTCAAAATTTACAACACAGTGAAGTGAAAATGAAGTAAATAATAGCTATGATTATGTAATTTGAGTATCTCCCATTCTTTCCCCATTCTGTTGAACCAAGTCTTGGCTAATTAGCGTCCCATACAATTGTAAAGCAGAAACAACAGTAGTACGTAATTTTTTGTTTGTTGTGTTCTTCGTCCGTATGTGTTATTTTGTTCATAGCATTATGTGAAGTAGCGCGGAGCAGGCCGAAGTAGCGCGAACTAACGCGAACCAGGCTGACCTCATTAGCGAGGCTGTTGTGCACTGTTTTGGACTAACTCCTACAATGTGCTAAACGTTTTTTTAACCTACTTTGAAAAAGGAGGATGCTGTTTTTGGTGGTTTTATTTTTGGGTTTATTGTCGAGTGCTTTAGATACTGGAACTGGCTCCTTGCCCTAGTGGTGCTAAGCGCTAGTGCTACGCTAGTGGTCTTGGGTTCGATTCCCAACTCGACCAAGGTGTTATTGGGGTTTTCTATGAAATTCTCAGCAGCAGGTCGGAGTTTGTATTTGTGCCCGGTTAGTGTAGGCTCTAGGGTAGGGCCCCTATTACATGGGACCTAAAAATACCGGCGAACTGTTGGTGTACATTGGTACACCTCTGCCCAACCCTTCGGGGATACAGGCGTGATGGTATGTTATGTTTTGGATAATATGTATTGTGTATAATAAAAAACTATGTTAATCGGTAATTTATAAGTATGTAGATCACAGAGTCGGTAGTAAACGTATTGTAACTAGACCAAGATTGTGGTTTAGTTAAAAGTAATGTCATTGTTTTTATGATAAGATAAGCTTTACTTTCTGAACTTTATTTTCTACTGCATGTAGTACTTATAGCTTTACTTAAGTTTTGCCTTTTTAAAATGCGTAACAAATTTTTAATTTCATCGCAAATTTCAAACAATTTATAAACCATCTAAGCAACAACTTACATCTAGAAATCGACCAAGAATAATTCACTTAACGGGGAAAATAAATCTCAAAAATACCAAACACCAAGTAGTTTTGTGTGATATACCTCAATAAGTATGATGTCAACAATGCATGGATGCAGTGCGTCGGTGTCATATTGCATCCGGGATTGAAATCCAAGAGTCTTCAGATGAAATACGGATATCCTGAGAATGTTAGGAGATTTGATCTGGGTAACACCGATTTAGTGGGACTTGGGATGTAGTTGTAGGAGGTTTACCCAGTACTTAAAAGTAGTATAATAAAATAATGGTATTCAAACAAAGTCTAAAATTAGGTTCGATTAAAAGTGGTAGGTGACAAGAAAGAAAAACAAAACGTATGAAGCATGTGGAAAAAAAAAAAACAAAAATAAAAGTTATGCGTTTTTCAAAAAATCCTAATGGTAGGTTCAATTCGTCGGTATCTTTCTGGTATTTATTTTTGTGCGACACAAACTACAATTGTGAATTAATTTTAAATACAAAAAATCATCGATATGGATATTTAAGAATTGGTCCATTTTAAATTGCATTAATACTGTTTTCTTTTTACATCTTTATGTGTGATCAATTATTGCCGCCCCATTTCTACGTCACCACTACATAACCACCCACAAGTGCTCACCTGACCAACAGTAACATCTATACCAACACCTAACACCATGTCATACAAGGTACACTCACAAACAACAACGCTACAAGTACAGTCACACGGTACACTCACAAACAACAAGGTTACAAGTACAGTCACACGGTACATGCATTGCAAGACATGCGTTTACGTACAGTTACATACAGTTACATGCACATTGCACAAGACATGCTCGCCAAACGTTTACACGACATTTTGACGTTAACAAGTTGCAGATGTGTCTTTGTAAATGTAAATGTGGATGTATGTGGGCACTCGATTCTGGCTCTCATTTCTGTGTTTTAATTGGTAGAAAAGTCAATTTTTTTAGGGCAATGTTATATATTTATTTTAGAAATGAATTTTATATTTAAAATAATAAGTCTACACAATAAATAAGAAAAAGTAATTTTGGGTTATTAGGTGGTAGTAGTAGTTAGTTTTAATCACGAGAACTGTTTTTTTCGAAAATGCGAAATCAAAAAGAAAAGCTTAACATATGAATATATAAAGTTATTCCTAAATTTGAGATATTGTAGTTAGGTATTGGTTGATTTGAGGTTCAAATATTAATATTATTTTATTTCCAGCCATTGTCGTCCCACTGCAGGGCAAAGGCCTCCCTTTCTTTTTTCCCATTCTCCCGGTCTTGAGCTATTGTGAGACAAAATGCTAATATTAATAAGATCCATAAAAAAAGAGAAAAATATTGATAAGAATCTTTACAACCTCATAAGTAGTAGTGTGAGTTTTCAAACATTTCAATACGTTTTCTATTATAAAAACCTTGTCCTAAACGAACATAAAAAAACACTTTAGTACAATTTTTCAAACGTTATAACATGACCGAAAAAAATCGAGATTCATTTTTACATAAATTGTAAAAAATACAGATGACTGTGATTCGTGCATTTTTCATCCACAAAATTATTATTAAGAGTAACCTTTACATTCAACCTTCATATCCCTTCAAAATTATTATTGTTTGGCTTCACGAACAGCTGTCTTTCATGCATCGTGCATCTTGCAGCGGAATGCAACAAATCAATTGGCTATGTCAGTTATTTTCGATGTGTTTATGATCGATAAATAACAGCCGACGAATATAGTTCTGGAGACGTGTTAATATTATATAGAGCAGATCAAAGATTCTAAAAGCTGATGAAGTATTTAAGTGCTGATTATAAACGCGAAATTTAGTCTGTATGATAGTTTTCTGTCTTTTTGCGTTCGAACCAATTTGGGAAAAAATTTGAAGATGTAAGCTTGAGATTAATTAAATATTAATCCTAAAACATTCTCCTTGATCTAACAAACTATTTTCTGAAAACCGCATCAAAATCGGTTCGGCCAAACGAGGGATAATCGCGGACAAACATACATACATACATAAAGGTCAAACTGAGAGCCTCCTTTTTTGAAGTCGGATAAAGTGTATTTTAAACTTTAATCGTAATATATTTTCCCCTTAAATCCATGGTACAGGGAATAAATGCGAGTGGAATTATGTGAAAAAGCTAGTCAACCTTTTTAGTAAGTAAAATATCAACAATCTTGTGCATTTCTCTACGTAATAATATTATCTTTTCCGAGCATGAAATTTTTTGATCCAATTTTTTGTTCCTTCCGCTTTTCATCTCCATATTACACATTATTTCTTCCCGTCTAATCAATTGATTACAGCCTCTTTCAAGATTGAGGTAAACCTCTGCCCACCTACCGAAAGGTCAGTTTTATAATCACATTACGAACGTAAAGACTGTTTGATCATGTGAAAGTATTTTTACACTGACCAAAAAGGATTTTTCTTTGTCCTTTTGTAAAAAGAAACCTTTCCAATGATGAATTTAAATAGGACTAACAATATGAGGTTTCAACGAAATTAGAAATGGATAAAAAGATTTTGTGAGTAATTTCATTGATTTTGAGAGATTGCATTTAAGCCGTATTTTTTTTACTGGTGCACTTAACCTCGATTGCTCGATGGAAATCGATAGATTTTTATGTTGCTTTTGTTTGGGAATCTATCAGTCCACATGGTAATTGATAGATTCCCCCATTCTAAAATAGATTTTTGAAGAGAAAGTCTTTAGCTGTTTAGTATTCTATTTTATGCAGAGTAAAGATAGTCTATCAGTTCCTAAAGAACAGCAGTAGAATACTTAATAATTCTAATATAACTACTTAAAACTGAGGACCTCCGTGGTCGAGTGGCGTACGCACCGGTTTTCAAGGTGCCGCTATCTCTGAGGTCCCGTATTCGATTCCCGGACGGGTCAATGTAGAAAATCACTTTTCTACATTGTCTCGGGTCTGGGTGTTTGTGGTTCCTTCGTTGTTTCTGAATTCCATAACACGCGTGCTTTACAGCTACTTACTTTGATTTCAGACCAATGTATGTAATGTTGTCCGGATTTATTTATTTTATTTTAACTACATACAGACACTTTAAAGGTTACTTAACGGGATTTGTTATATCGGTTGAAGTAATCAAACCCTTAAAATAAATCTTCTTTCTTCTGCCTATCTTTTTCCAAAGCTATATTGACTTCTAATTTCACCAAATTAAGCTAAATTTAAATGAAGCGAGCCTATCTGACCTAAACAACTTTCTCTTAAAATATAACAGAGAAACAATAACAGCTTTCATCGAATCCGATCTATTTGCATCGACTTTCGCCGTCTGGTTTAAATATAGGCAGATGCAGTCACGGTCTAGTTCAGAGCCAATTTATTATAGTATCTATAGATTGCAGATATCTGTTTGTAAGTAAAACGAGGCTTGGCAATGCTACTCACTTTCTACTTATGTAAGGAGACTACAATACTACTTATTTTTTACTAATACAAGTATGAGGCATGTGAAACTGTGAGTTTTTTTATGCTAAAACTACGAAACGCGTTTGGACATAATTTGGCATACAGATATTTTTTACACTGTAGAAAAAACGCCTCTCTACCGCCCTTTCATTTTTCCCTGATTAGGGCCGTGGTCATCCACTCCTTATTAAAGGAGTCCAGCTCGTCCCGCCATCTCCACCTGCGCCTACCGCGATGTCTCATATAGCAGAAATATTATAACTTTGATAATTTCATAGAATAAAGACCAATTGTCTTGATAAGCGGCAATAACAACGTCGCAGGTAAAACCTTGAGACTCTGCTAGTTACTTCTTAAATGTGTGTTTCTTTATAATTTCTTCACGCCTAAAAGTTCTGAATCAATCAGTTTTATGAATTTCTGACTTTAGAAGTTGTTGTTATTATTGTTTATAGATCTTTTGAGAGGTAGAAGCTTCTTAAAAATTTCACTATAGCACTGAAATCTGTTTAATTTTGTATGTCGATACTTAAATTATTAACTGCAATGTGTCCCTAAATATTTCAATATTTAATAATGCTTATGTTCTAAAGCGGTAAAGATATGAATATAAATTATATTTATCATTTTAAATACTGAGTTTTATAACATCGGGCTGCATGTTTATAGTTAAATGATGTACCGGGAATTAGCGAGTACATGCTAGAAGACTCAGTCTGGTTGCGACCACGACCGGTGTAACCTGGTCGAAACGCCAAACCCCAATAGGGTATTGAAGCTAATACGCGCTTATTCTCATAACATAATGATACTATAACATTTTAAATCTCTTCTCCTAACTTTGATGTCAATTTCCATCCATTTAACATATAAACCTTCAATATTCCGGTGATATTTCCAAGGTCGTCTGGTTACAGATATAGGTGACTGCATTTCTGGACTGAGGTCAAATTCATTAAGTTTCCGATCAAGCGGGTTTCTGGGCAGATGGCTGGAATATTTTTGAGGCTTTTCATCCCTTTTGTTGTTGTTTATGACTTAATTTATGGATAAAGAAAGAACTAAGCCTTATGATTTTTTTTAGTTTTATTCATCACAATTTTTTTAGGGATAACATATCAGTATATACTAAATTACTACTTTTTTATGCTGGTTAACCTATAGTAATATAGCTTATATAGGTTTTGCTTGTTTTTCTCCATAGGGACGACATTTTGAAAACTCTCGACGAATGTCATTTTGCGTTTCTTAAGCCTTAATCTCGTAAACGGAACCTCTAATTTAAATGTATACAGAACCATCCAGCATACGCCGTTTTGACCCCACACATCCACCCCTAAAGATTATACTTATGATAATATTCCTCTGTCTAAAAGAAAGAAAATATTGATAACAGCCAGACAGAGAGTTACGATCCTGACCTTGGCTCGACCTTGGTCCAGAGTAAGTGTCCAATAAATTATTTACGCTTTCCAAGCGAATGTCACTGGCACTTATATAAATAAACAACGGGTCTTTTTTGCTGGCTTTAGCTACATGCGTCGTAAAAGGAATTGGGAGGGATTCTGAAGATGGCTGCGTCTGTGATTAGTCGAATCAGAAAGGAGTTGATAGATGAATAGTGGTATGATAGGTGTGCTGTATGGAGGTCAACCTACTTCCTGCCATAGTATAATGTGGTGTGGTTTCATGTTTTTCGGATCTAGAAATATTTGTTCTGTGTCTAGGCATAAAAAAAAAAAAAACTTTCGTGTGCAATGGAAAATATCAAAATTAGTGTCGGAAAAATACTTCACCATTATTATACATACAGTTTTTTTTTACTATTACCTATATGCTGCCACAGTGCTGGGCAAAAGCTTCCTCAAGAACCTTTTAATATAACCTTGTCTCACGCCAGCTCGAAAATATATAGATTTTATTCATTTTTATCCTGTGACCTCCGGGAAAAGTTCTTCCCGAAATCCTCCACAAAATAATATGAAAAATAAAAAATACTTGCCCAACACTGGGAATATTACAGCCTAATATCAACAAAGGTATCTAATAGAACACATTTTTCACGAAAACCTAATAACACTACGTTTAACCTGAATTGTGCCCAAGGCATTACATTACACAACGCTATTCAGCATATCATAAAATAGATAAGAGAAATTGTCCTGTGGCCAAAATTTGCGATTCTGGCGATAACCGAGCCTTACATACATTATTGTCTCGAGGAATGATTGATAGTGGGCAAATGTATTCGTGTATTATGTCTATGGCATTATATGTGGGAGATAGCTACCGTTTATATTTCAGAAAGTAAGATGCCAAGTCTTTCTTAGCGAGTATCATTCTTGTTAATTGTTCAAGATTAAGGGGACCACTAGGTATTGTCATAGTTTTTTTTTTCATAAGTGAATCGAATTTGTGTAACAATGTGGCTTTTTCGAAGTTACTAAAAGTACTTTCTTATTAGATACTACTTTGACAAACGTTGAAAGACAACATCGTGAACTAGGACTAAAAAAAATGCGATCTGAAAACGCCCGCAATGAGAAAGCGTAGTGATCACTACTCTTGCCTTCTCTGTATGGGGAGAGGCCGGTGCCCAGCAGTGTTTTTGCTGGTATAATAATTTTATCTGTAGTTATAACATTATTCACCTATAGCCCTTAACCCTTAACATCTCCTGGCAAGGTGTGGCCATTGAACACTGTTCCCAACCCCGATATTTAGGTGTCACTCTGGACAGATCTCTTACATATAGAGCCCATTGCTTGAAAACAAAGCAAAAAGTATCCACAAGAAATAATTTACTCCGGCGTCTAACATCAACAACCTGGGGAGCATCACCGCAGGTTCTGCGTACAACAGGCCTATGTCTATCTTTCTCTGCTGGAGAATTTGCATGCCCAGTGTGGCATCGATCCGCCCACGCTAGGGAGGTAGACATAGCGCTTAATGACACTTGCCGCATCATTACCGGGTGTCTCAAACCTACCCCTCTTGAAATGCTGTACCCTCTGGCAGGCATTGCTCCTCCAGATGTACGACGTGAAATAGCCTGCCGTATTGAAAAAAATAACCAAGAGACGGATAGGCGTCATCCTCTGTACAAACATCATCTTCCACGGGCCCGTTAAAAGAGCCGGAAGTGTTTTTTGGCTCATACGATTCCTGCTAAGGATAGTGCAGAGGATGAGAGATATGATGTGTGGAGGACTAGACACCCCACCCCTCCAAACTTTGTCCTTCCAGCACAACATCTGCCTTCAGGACACGAGCTGCAGTGGCCCATTTGGAAATCTCTCAACCGATTACGGACCCAAGTGGGTCGCTGCAAAACAAACCTGTGCAAGTGGGGCATCGTCGACCCAACACTAGTGGCATGCGAGTGTGGTGCTCCATCGCAGGACATGGCACACCTTTTGTCTTGCCCGTCCTGCACTACCACCTGCACTCTCCAGGACGTGATGGAGGCCAGCGACCGAGCCATCCAGGTTGCATCTTTTTGGTCAGACAGAATTTGAGTTGGATCTTTGACTCGAAAAGTTGAAGAAGACCTATAGCCCGACAGAATACAAATAAATAGGTACCAAGAAATCCGATTGCTGCCAACCTTCGATCAAATATAGTATATTTGATCAAAGCTGCCAACTTTCTTTTAGTGCTTCTTTGAACATTTAGCTTTGAACTAAACGCTGTCCAATGTCAAAAATTAATCTATTGAAGATTGCAGGACTGATGTCATCCAATATTGGTCAGTAAACTATTTAATCTACGTGTAGATATTCGATTGCAGTAATAAGGCCGAGTGCCTTACTCACTGATCTCCCAAGTTTGATTAAAATATTATAAAAATAAATAAATTGGAATGTCTGTTGGTAATTTTAATTAACATGTTTCTACAAATGCATATGGAAGTATATATTTACCTCAAATCTAAAAATCTAATCTATAATTTTTATCCGTCTTTCTATTTGTTCTGGCTTAATCTATGAGACTTTCTCTCGCAGATGGCTGATGTAATGATTAGTAACTTAGTCTATGTTTATTTTTAGAGTGGTATTTAGGAAAAACCGCCTGGTACCAGCTAGTTAAAAAGGATGCTACTTGTATCCTATAAAAGTAGAGATATTTAAAAACACGAGTCAATGGCGCCAGAGGCTACAACAGCGAAATTATTTTTAATTTTTCAATTTGAAAACTGCCAGTGAATGCATTTCGCCATTCGTATCAGATTTCATTCAAATACGGATTAATTAAGTAACGAACAGGTTATTCATTTATTTATGTATGAGTGGATGAGCAGTAGGCTGCCTTTACACGAGCTGCTCGAGCAGTCAGGCAGATCAACGCATAGACTTTGGATATACATTGATCGCTAGTTTCCCCTTGTTCCAAGCGAGAGCACTTTTTTGTCTGTATCTAGGACATTCGTTTACTTATTTAAGTTATTTTTCGGCAACGACAGACTTATATGCGAAAATATCGATGGTTTTGACATTGTTAGGATAATATTAGTGTTTTAGGTGGATTGATTAAAACGGTGAGCTCCGTCTTTATACAAAATTCACGACAAAAATAGTTCATACTAGTGTTTACGGTTCATACCCTGATAGGCTCACTCTTTAGTTTCTTATCTATACTCTAAGGATCAACGTAAACAGACTGCACGAGTTGTCGACCTTAACGGCTTTAAGCCGGCCGTGTGCGCGTGACCTTAGGTTCTAGAATAATTCAGGAGTTATTAATTCCATATTTAATATAATTTATAAGTTTATTTTGGTTGTTTGTTTTTATTACAGTTTACAATAACTGCAACTATGATTTAGCAGATTTAAGAAAGTTTTCCTACATATTATTTTCCAATTTTGACCCTGTTTAATCTAGGGTATTTAAGAATAGCTTAATTTAATAGATTGACTTTTTTAAATATTGTAACTTATTTATTGTATCTTCTGTTTCAGGTAATAACAATCTTCTTTAAATAAGGTAGGATGCAAAAACATTTTCACTCGATTCGAGCTTTCAGGAAATAAAAATGTAAAGCCCAATGAATAGCAGAGATTCAGTGAATGATGATCAGGGTTTATATGGAGTACTCCTGGGGGCTGATGGAAATAAATGGGGGAAGATAACTGAGAAGGGAGAACTCTTATTTTACTGTTATTTGAGCGGGTTTTTAAAGTATGTTGTACTTTATGTTTTAACGGGATTAATTATAAGGACTGCCTCGTTGGCCTAGGGGCGCTAATCGCGACTGCTACGCTGGAGGTCTTGGGTTCGATTCCCGAGACGACCAAGGTGTTATTGGGCTTTTCTATGAAATTCTCAGTAGCAGGTCGGAGTTTGGATTTGTACCCGGTAAGTGGCAATAGGCTCGCCTATTACATGGGACTTAAACATATCGGCGAACTGTGGGTGTGCATTGGTACACCTCTGCCTACCCCTTCGGGGATACAGGCGTGATGATATGTTATGTTTATGTAATTATAAGGAGCTGGATTTTTTATGTAATTTTAAGTAATGGGTTCATAGCAAACAGTTATTGTTCGGGAAATCATCGGATAATTATTTACTGATATAAATAGTTTTGATTTTTACTATATGAATCTAGTAGTTGAACAGACTAATCGAACTTTAGCTTTAGATACCTAGTTTATCTGCGTAATGATAGGTGTTCAATATGTTAACATGCATTCTAAAAGTTTACACCAATTATTGGTCTAAAGTAACTATTGACCAGTACATTCTCATTATTTTTAATAATATCTCCACGGAGAAAAGTATATAATCGTAATCGTGAGTATCTCGATAGGGTATGAATTTGTATAAGACATAATGAAACAAATGATCATTAAACTCTCACTCAAAAGAGACACTCTGAAAATATACAGCCATTGTGATTTCAACTGCACTGCAAATCGTATTCCAAAACCAGAGCTTATTAGCAATCAAACCAATCAGCGTAGTTTTCCATCTTGTTACGTCACCAAATGACAAATCAGCAATTTTTTCGTTACCCGACCACCGTGAATCTAATCCGATGCTAATACGGGTGCGAGCGAGACAACGCTATATAACGTGTCAAATCTTCTAAAGCATCAATATCGCAGCCTGAATGACATTTCTAATCTACGATACCCAGTAAATTGACGACGTATCCTGCTCAACAAAATTGAACCATACACTAACGTAAAAAGGTACAAAATCGAGTGGGATGTGACGGTTCTGTATGTGACTGGGTGTGACCATTACACCGTTTGGGTTTCGAATAAATTGAATGTTATTTTTTATATGGAACAATAAAACAGATGTTTTTGAAGTACTGATTTGTAGACTGTTTGAGTACGAGTTTTTGTTTGTTTTTTATTTGATTTCATTTAGGTAACTGCTAGTACCTATTGGTTGGGTGTTAAAGAGTTATGTACTTCGAAAGAGAAAGAGGTTTTACGTTCCGTTGTAAACGCACAAGAACGTATTTCAAATATCATGACACTTGAAATTCAGTTAATGTTAGGACACGCTTTCCTCTTTACTTATATCTTTATTTTTTTAATAATAATTTTACGTTGTATTGTCTGGCTGCTAAAAGATTTTGTTTCTGTCACCTGTCAGCTTGTCATGATTTGTATGGGGAAATAAAAACCGTATAAGTGTCAGCAATTTACAATTATAAATATAAATTACAATTTAGTTACATTTTCCTGTTTACCAGCACCTGTCTAAAACACATTCTCTCAGCAACTGGACAAAAGTTTCTGTAACCTCAAACATCTTTGTACCAACTACTACGGTGTAACAGCCGGCCATCCAGTGTGTAGACACACGAAATGATTGAATTAGCAAATGGAATCGCGCGATTTATTGCACTTCTGACTCGAAGATGTATTCACACTGTGACCAAAACATTTACGATGGTGCCAGTGTACTGTGGTGTCGAGTTTCCTTATAGACGAAGTATTTTGGGGGAAATTAGGGAAAACAAGAAATTCGTATTATGTTTATCGTCTGTAAGACTGCCTCGTTGGCCTAGTGGTGCTAAGCGCACCTGCTACGCTAGAGGTCTTGGGTTCGATTCCCGAGTCGACCAAAGTGTTATTGGGTTTTTCTATGAAAT
This sequence comes from Autographa gamma, assembly GCA_905146925.1. Classification (NCBI taxonomy): domain Eukaryota; kingdom Metazoa; phylum Arthropoda; class Insecta; order Lepidoptera; family Noctuidae; genus Autographa; species Autographa gamma. Next base: position 1,017,108 of record LR989871.1, read on the forward strand.
TCTCAGTAGCAGGTCGGAGTTTGGATTTGTGCCCGGTTAGTGGCAATAGGCTCGCCCCCTATTACATGGGACCTAAACATATCGGCGAACTGTGGGTTGTACATTGGTACGCCTCTGCCTACCCCTTCGGGTATACAGGCGTGATGATATGTTATGTTATGTTAATTTATCGTAATATTATCTATTGGTGTAAGTGGGATATGTTAATGGAAAGAGTGTTTTGTGTAACATCTTTTATCTGTTGATGTATTGTTTAATTTATTGGCTGTTTCAAAAAATATACTAAATGACTAAAAATAATATAAATAAGCGTATAACTGAATGAAAAGAGTCACGTAGGTTTGATGGTTTTTGGTAGAGATCTTTGCAGTGAGCGCCGGCTTACCTGCTTCACCGGACTTTTGGCGAGGATCTTAAGCCCTCCAGCTAGAAGGATGGTTACCGATGGCCGTATTTTTTACAACACAATGAATTTTAAATAATAATAATAATAATAATAGCAAGTGATGTAAAGTCAGAAAAAAAAAGTGTTTCTGGGATATTGGTATCTAGAATTACCAGAGAATTGCATCAAGGTATACGTGATGAACAAAATTAAATGTGATGATTCAAATTAAAACGTAAACATGTTGCGATTCGGTGTGACACGCACCCAAACTATACAGACTAAAGATGGAATTAGCAAATCAAATTGTAAGACATGTAGTAATTCGTATTATTAAGCCCAGTTTACTGTTGCCTCAGTTTGTTGGTTAACGCAGTTACAGTTAGTTTAACTGGACTGTGTGCGTTTAACTCGGGGTTTAACCACAATTTATTGCTGGCTTAGTAGGGTTTAAATAATTATTTGTACTGTAAAAAGCTTGTTGTTTTGATAGTTACGATGTTAATTGTATCTTTAATATTAAAAGCTTTTCTTTTTGTCTGAATTCAAATTATGTTGTAGCTCTAAGTCTGCTAATATTCAGGAAAATACCCGTGTCTTATATAGTTACTTTCTGTCTGTGTAAGTCTTTAAAGTAATCTAAACATTCTGCTGTTTACGTTGTTGTCGCATATTTTAAAAAGATTAACCTATGGAGTTTCTTGCCGGCTCTTCGTCATAGGAAAGACACTTTGGAACCGAGCAACTAAAATCAGTAGTTTGTGACGTAACGTTTCTTGAGCGTTTTTTGTTTGGTTTATAAGAAATAAAAATATTTTTATTTTGATTTTGTGACCACCACTCTAGTAAAGACAGTACCTTTGTATTGGTAAGACTGTTTCTCAGGATAGAGAAAAAAATATCGCTGTTTGAGTTCTAAAACATGTGTAAATGCATAAAGCACAATTTTCGTGCAAACCATATTATATCTAATTAAAAAAATATATATAAATTACTTAGTTATTTTAACAAAACTCAGCATATTTCCCCTATAACACTATGTGTCCTATACAAACATACAGACATAATTTACAACGACAATACACGTGGCTATCTTAAAGATTGATGAGTCGCCATTTTGTTGAGAATATCACTCCTGCCCGCGGCTCCGCCCGTTTAAATGCACTTACAGATAGAATCTAACTGTTTATTAAGAACCTTTTGTTTGGTTGAGAATTTGTAGTTCTAAGGTATTGTTCTTATTTGGACTGCAGTGAGGTATCTCTGGAACAAAGAAAAATAAAGTTTGTGATAAGAGTATTTTATCTAAATTGTCACATAGTCACAATGCACAAGTATGTAAACAGAACAGGATTTAAAAATGAAATTGTTTTTAAAAAAAATCTTCACATTTTACTTCAAATTATTTATTTGTGAAACAGGTAAATAGGATGAAATTACAATTTCTTGTTAGAGCAATAGTAAAAAATGTTGACAATTTAATTTAATTCCTAGGTACTACTAAAATTTATTATTAGGTATTAATTAATAACATAACATATCATCACGCCTGTATCCTCGAAGGGGTAGGCAGATGTGTACCAATGTACCCACAGTTCGCCGATATGTTTAGGTCCCATGTAGTAAAGGGCAATAGGCTCCTATTGCCACTTACCGAGCACAAATCCAAACTCCGACCTGCTACCGAGAATTTCATGGAAAATCCCAATAACTCCTTGGTCGACTCGGGAATCGAACCCAAGACCTCTAGCGTAGCAGTCGCGCTTAGCACCACTATGTATTAATTAATTGTCACATATAACCACGCAAACCTGCAAAGCTTTTAATTAATTTAACAAATTCAGTAAAGACAAAAAAATTGTCGAAGATGATTACGTGATGCCTGTTCTCTTGCAAGTATCATATATTTTTCAGTGTATTTAAACATAAACAAATATTCTCCATATTTATATTACGAAACTCTATTACGTTTTATTGTCGTAGATATCACCTCATTATAATGATTTATTTCGTTTGCAAAATGTATCTTGACGCCGTACAGTTAATGGCAGAAGTGTTCATGGAAAACGAGTTGTTTAAACAACTTTTACATGATGGAAGAATATCTTACTTTTAAAACAACCACTTTAGTAATAATTTTCTTACATTTAAATTTTTAAAGTAAACCTGCCTGACAGCTATGCGGGACGCACGTGGACAGAAATCGCGAAGAGCAGAGATGTTTGGAAGAAGAAAGGGGACGCCTTTGCTCAGCAGTGGGACATAATGTAGGCTAAAAAAAACATATTATGTAAAAAAAAACTATTACGACGTGATTCCACTCGATCAATTACCTAGGGCACTGGTTTACATTATGTTGGTTTTTGTTAACTAAATTAGGGTAATAGATAAATATAACAGTTAGTTATTTATTATTATTATAAACGCTAAGCTCTATTTCTAAATATTATTGTAACGAAAGCCATATTAACTGAATGTTTGTCACAGCAGTTTCTAACTCCGTAGCTCACTTCTATCATATTAAAAATATTTAAACACTTTTCTCGGCGACTGTACAAGATGGAATATTTACGTGAATCAAATGCGTATTGTGGCATTTTTTTATTAATGTTCTTTTTATACGAACATGGCAAAAATGTATGTTATTTTGTTATTTATATTATTACGAACGCGACAATTTCTATGTACTGTATGTAATGTGTATTACGCTTGTACTTCTCAAGGGAGTGAGCAGTACTTGCCTTGTTTGTAGGTCATTCTATTTTGGTATTTTTATTTAAATTATATTTCTTTGAAACGAGCGATATAATGTGTAATTACTATCATGTAGGTATATTTACTCTCTATTTAGTAGCAACCTTTATGCAACTCCAATGTATGTAACAATTATAAACATTTTTATGTTATTGACATATTTCAGTGTCACAATGCGTTAAAAATACAACTTCAATAACAATCTTAGCATCATCATCATTATCTCCCTGCCCTGTTCCCAATTATTTGGGGTCGGCGCAATGCGTATTCAGCTTCCATTCATCTCTACAACTTGTCATCTCAGTATTGACTCCTTTCTTTCTCATATCATTTTTCACACAATCCATCCATCTCTTTTTTAATATTTTAATTTTATATCTTAGCATGATATAAAATTAACATATTTAATTCGGCAATCAACTAAGATTTACCGTCTTACTCTCAAGTCAGATTACAAAACTTAATACTAAACATCCCTAAGGAAAATACTAGATTTTCAACATTTACATTCTCCAAGCAAACTTCTAGCTACCCCCAAAGGGAAGCAGCTTGAGGATATTTAAATATAACTTAAACTGCTTATGCAACTTCGCAACATAGTTACAAAATACTTGGCAACTTTAAACAAAATGCTAGTAGCCGGTCAAAGTTCAAACTAGCCGGCAACTTTGTGAAATTTTAATTCACATTTTAAATTCAGATTTTTTCTGTAAGTTTTTAAGGTTGTAGTAGTTTAGTGGTCGTTGGGTGTATTTAAATTGGTTTATTTCTATCAACTTTATGGTAGTGTGAATAAATTTTACTTTAGCATGACTAATAATAAAAAATAAAAAAATAGTCATGCTGTTGCTAGAGCAAACTAAACCTTATAGTTACACGTTACAGTTGAGTTTCCTAAAACTGCCATTTTTTCTAACCTGAACAGATATTCTCTATAGAAACATACTTTTTAAATAACAATAATAATTAATCAACAAATTTAGGTAAAATTTTACCAAAACTAACATTGTAACACATTAACAGTTAAGCTAACTAAAAACCGAAACGGTACATTAAAATGGCTGACTTTTTAAGCCGCACCTATTCGTTGGACTGTACACACCGTACTTACCACTTAGAACTTCGCCCGTACAGTTCCGAACGAAAGTTTCGATGTACATTAATATTCTGTTTTATGAAAATTATGACGTGTTTTCAGGAATTTATCGTTGTTCTGTAATGGAGGCTTTTGTTCGAGATAATGTGCTTCTGTATTATGTGTGGAATTAATAACGTTATGTTGGCTACTTGGTGAAAACTAGCGTTCTATTTTATACTTTTGTGGTGTATTTTATTAACATTAGTGGTGATCAATGCTCACGCCTTTTTATGCGGGAAGAGGCCTGTGCCCAGCAGTGGGACGTTTATAGGCCGGATTATTATTATTAATTATAAATTATACATTTGTATTCAAATAAAAACCTAATCCCAGTCTAAAACGGTTGATTGACAGTTGACAGTTGACAGTTCACAGGATTGAATTCAGCACAAATTGAATTCAGCAGCGAAACCTCATGAATAATATGCATGCAATTAACTGCAAATTAATTAGCTTAGTGCGCTCTATATTAGGTAGATGACCCTTAAACCTATTATCTAAGGTATTAACAGTAAGCTCTCAAAGATTATGTTCACGTTCATTTTTTATATGAGATGTATTCGCCATAATTATTTACTAAAATAGAAGTGTGTATATTAAGTTTTATTGAAATAAATTAAGTTTAACATTTTTGCGTCTTTAAGAAAAATATGATTAAGAAATAATTTCTTCGAGCCCACGGTAAATTACTGAAAATAAAAATAAATGTGTCTTATGGAACGTAAATAAATAAATATAATGATCACTTGCGTTCAATTTCTATAAAAAATGGTGTTTTTTTTTTGTTTCGTTTAAAATGATTATCATTTTATCAAACGCACACATATAAAATTTATATCTTAGTCACTATTAACTGCCATATTTTCTTCATAATAACAAGACATTAAAATTTATCCTTTTAAATTTGTCCTTTATAATTAATATGTATCCTATAAAAGCCAATATTTTAGAGTCATTGATCCATTAAATTATCTTTTGTTCAAACTTATTATTAAACTAACAATTGACAAGTATGAACGAAAACCAGTACAAGACAGGCACCAAACCAGTGTTCATGTATAATTTATAAAGCTAATACACACTGCACACTCGGCATAACTTTACGGAATCCGGGGTAAGTTTAATACGACGGTGACGTCATGCGCCCGTGTGCAGTCAGCTTTATATGCCAACTATGTTCGGGGTACGGAAATAGGAAGTTTTTGACGTTATAAAGACTTTTGGATTTAAATGCGAATCGTTTTTTATTAGATAATAAAGATAAAATCGCGGCGAAGGTAGTGTAATGATCTAGTTAGTTATGCGTTGATACGTGGATAGAAATCGCCACGAACAGAGAGGTTTAGAAGAAGAAAGGGGAGGCCAGAGGCCTAGCAGTGGGATCTAATATAGGCTAATCAAAAATAATAAAGATAGTTAACTTTTATGCCTTCTGTTCAGATTAATTCCAGAAGGTAGGTAGAAAAGGTATATAAAGTTTTATATGCCCAAAGCTTTCAAAATGCTTGATCTTAAACTAAATTATAAAAGAACACTACTACGAGTTATATATTAACAAATTATTGTTTAATGTTTTTCTTTTCTTGTTAATCTGAACTATAATTGGCAACCGCATATTTACAAGTTATTTCATTCTACACTTTTCATTTTTATATAAAGTTTGCTTTCTCTTTCAAATCCTATAAACCAATACAAATGTACACTATCTATTTGTACTAAAAATATTTATTGGTCATATTAATAGCCAGCTACTTCTGAACATGTAAGACAGAAGTCGATTCATATCATAGTCGTTACGTAAGGCAGTATCACACGACTTCGACTCGCATCATAGTTGTAGGGACGCGGCAAACTTGTGCAGAGTGTATTGTGTATGTGTATTAGCATTTTAAACAACTACTTACTTATATTGTAAGTATTGTTTGATACAAATATTATTATTACTAAACTATAGCAAAAATCCTTGAGTTTCCTCCAAAAAAATATGTACTATATTACCAGACCATGTATCTTAATAACACATTTTGTGAGTAATAACTAGACAATGATTTAAAGGGCCTGAAAAACTAATAGGTTTCTCTAAAATGCCAGAAATCTGGTAGGTTATTTTTGAAAATGATCCTATTTTTTGATAAAATATTTATGGTAGAAGTCAAGATAAATGCTTTGATCTGTAAACAATTTATAAAGTGGAGTTAATAGTTATTTATTTTTAATTATATTTAAAATTATAGTTAAAAATAAAGTTCCACATATTTTAATCAATTTTTATTGATTCCTTTTTACGTCGCTACTATTTTCAGGCATCTGTAATATAATGTATTTCTAAACATTCATAATGCAGTATTGATTCATATATCTCCCCTGCCTGTAACAAGCCTCTGGAGTAAATGAAAGTACTCTTATTGTATTTGACACATTTTCTATACGTACAATTTTCATGAAATATCTCATATGAGGTAAGAAAGTGATATCTGTCTGTCTGTCCGTCATAATAAGCTGTGACGTATCATGTGTATGTGATATTGTCTGGAAATGTTCACTCAAACTTGTTGGGAATAAATGGTAGGCAGTGTTTGTAGTGCTAAATAATATGACTTTTTGTAGTAAATATAGTTATGTTCGTTTTTTAATTATCCCATCGAAAAATAAAACTATTTTGAATACCACAAAAATGCCAAAAATAAATAAACTTAATTATTAGATTACCTTTAGAATTTTAAAAATCACTCCTTACTTAACAAAGAACTGAAAGAAATAGATATTAAAATATATTAATAATATAAAATAATATAAAATGTATTAATCCTCATTTTTAAGTCGGATAAGTTTGGTCTTTAAACTAATATAATAAAGTTTCTTTGTAATAGCCCATGCATCTACCAGTTAGATTAAAACTTGGAACAAAATATTGGTTGACCATTTATCGAGCAAAGTTTAAAACTTCATTAAAATGTATGTATTAAAGGTAAAAGCTACTAAACTTAAAAACTCTTAAACCGAGCATCAAACTTGGACCACTTAGTATCGTAAGCCGAAGCTATCAAGTTAATTGCTTTGCCGAGGTAATGTGTCAAAGGTGAACCGTTCTATCTAGACTTGTAACTCATCCTATCAACTGGCTAGATAAACCTAACTACCTAGCTACCTAGGTTAGTCGACCTAACCTAGGTAGCTAGGTAGTTAGGTTTCAACATTCGATTAAAATGGCCGGCTATCCTTTGGGATCTAAGTTAAGTTTTCTATCTAAGTTTAAAGTTAAAAATGTATTGTATTGGTTATTGGTTAGATGTGGTTTATTTGGTCTATCTCTCGAAGGAGCTTGAGTTCTCGTTTCATATCGAGTTGGTACTAAGTTTTGAGTGATAAAAGTACCGTAGTCACAAAGATTATAAAATATTAGGTGATGTTGTGTTGATTTGTAGATGGTAAGGTATTGGTTGTTTTATAAACGATAATCTTAAACTATTTAACTGCATGTCAAAGGCCATTCGCCTTTCTATTCTCTTTCAAAGTCTACTTAAAGTTATCTAAAACTTAGTATTTTACAGTTAAAGCTCGTATTTTTATAACTTAAATAGACAAAAAATCTTTAAAAGTCACCAAATTTTAACAAACTAACGAAGAAATCTGAATTCTCCCGCATCACACACATAATCTTCATATTCCCTTAATTCCATTCATCTCACAAACATTGGATGCTGACGTCATGCACCAATGCAGTCAGATGCGAACTTAGCATAATAAACTGAGAATATTAAGGAAGCTCATAGTCAGCTTCAACATGTGAAATGGTTAGTTTTGAAGGAAAACCCAATTCTTTATTGCATTACAAATGTTAGAGAGATGGTGAAAACAAATTTAAGATACAATATGGACCCTCAAAAAGTTTGTCTTCAACTTTAAAAAAGGTTTCAATAGCACTTTAATCACATCATTAGATATATACTATTCATTATTAGATTTTATGTATCATATTATGAAAGAGGAGCAAAAATTTTTAGTGGTGGTTAAATTTAATCTTTTTTTTAATAAGAGTACAATTACCTTCGGCTTCACCCGTATAATAAATAATATGTAGGTAGTCATCATCTTCGTAACTTTTTTATGTTTTTTTTTATATATACAGGGTGAATATCAAGTCGTTGTTTTGCCGAAGCGAAATGAGTTTGTATCGGTCATAAAATCGATTAATATATGTAAAAAAAATTAGACTCAATAAATGGCGGATTAACAATTGTTATAAACAAAACTCGAAAGTGACTTGAATCAGTAGTAATACATCGCGCTATACCTACGCGGGCGGGCGCGCGGTTACCCCGAACGCCGCGCGGTCGTTGCACTTCGCGTGTAAATCAGCTGATCGCTACTCGTGATTTAATAAAACACAAAACCAATAAGTAATTCAAATTTTCGCTTCAAACTTTTACGGGCTTAGGATCGTCATAAATACTTAAAAAATCAAAATAGGTATCTTTAAAAAAAGTCGGAATTTGATAATTAAGTATTTAAGGCGTAGGTATTTAAAAATGGAATCGACTTATTTACAATGATTTTGATTACCTAACCTACTTTTAAATGTTTATTTACAAAGTACGAGTACTTACACTTAACGGTAGCGGAGTAATTGTTCGAAATGTAAACCACTACGTTCAATGCACAAACGAGCACGTTTTAACTGATTGTCTTTCAGTTTCATTAAAGTGTCTCTGTCACGTCTCACGATATTAAAAGCGTCCACTATCGCACTTATCAAAGAGTCGCGTGTTTGGTGTTCCTCACGATACACCAAGTTCTTGAGCTCAGACTCTACCACAAATAAAAGTCCAAGGGAGTCAAGGCCGGGCTCCTCGGTGGCCAAGGGTGTGGCCCGCCACGAAAAAAAAATGATAAGGATGCAGTCCTTAAGTGTTGAGCACTTTCATCGCACATTCATCACTTGACGTCATCGACGTTCGCGCACAAAACACTAACTGAGCCGTAGGCACAGAGCGCAACATTTGGCGGCATTCTATTGTGTTTCGGCGCTTGCCGCGTGCATGCAAGCTAATTTATACCGTATCACAATGACCGAGAGCTTATTTTCCTCTGAACATTTATTATTGATTCTTTCTTTGTAAGTTTGCCGACAACACGTGGCGGCGGCGTGTGCGTTTCGTGTTACCTACAGGTGCCTACGTGATCTCTAGTGAGTGAACTACTATTGATTATCGCTCTTTCGAGTTTATGAATACTTTTTTAATGATTTGAAAAAAAAAACATTATGTTTTTTAAGTTAAACTTTGTATTTCGATAGTACTACTGATGGGTAATCGTCCTGCCGCGGGAAAACAACGATTCAATTTTCACGGTGTATATGTAGTTATAATTATTCCGCTATATGGGATTAAGATCATAAAAATTGGTCCACTCGTTTTCAAGTTGTAATATATATTATATACTATATATTACAACTTGAAAACGGATACTAAACCCACATAATGCTATTAAAAAAAAAATTGAATTCTGACTACCAATCTTACCATGGGATACTATGACACCCAGTAAAATAGGTTGTGGAAGTCAGATAGAGAGTCGCTTCATATAAAATAAGGTATTCAGCGTAATCCAGTAAGACTTGTAGACGAGACCAAAATAGTTTGGAAAAGGCTAGCCAAAATAAAAATAAAAATCCTAATCTTCTGTCAGAAATCATGACCATTAATACTGATTCCTTTGACAATATAAAATGTCTTATTTTTAGGCCATTGCCGGCTAGATTTTTTTCCCAGCAATCTTGAAATTGGCCTATTTTATTTTTGTGTTTGGTTAGTAAACCTTTGATTGACTTACACAGGTTAAATGTTACAGCATTTTAAAAAAGTTTCGTTATTCAATCAAGTTCAACTTAATTAACAATTAAATAAAACGACGTTCTTTAAAAGCAGGCTTTTTTATTCCGCTCTAGGTGAGATAACATTGTTTGTCTGTGAAACTAATAGCTTTTCGACAACAAAACATTACAAGTCGCAGAACTGATATTAACTTCAGTAACGTCGTCTACAAAACAGACGGGTTTTGAATTCAAACTGTACTTGAAGTTCCCTTAATAAATCTTCTACTTTGTCACCTTTCTGAAACTCGCAGTAGCGTCTGATTAAGCCGTCTCTACGTCAGAGACGTTTGTGTCACTTTCCCGCCGAAAATATCACATTTTGCCATTTCAAGATATGTCGAAATGGCGAAATTTCATATTTCACCAAGAAGCGGGCTTACTGGGCTGAGATGTAGTTACACTAGATGTGTTTAGTGTTGTTGCGTTGTAATTTGAGCGTACTTTGATTTTGGATTTATAAGCTCGATTTAATTCTTTTGCAATAATTATCCATAAATTATAATTTGGTAGCGCCTGGCAAGACTAAATATTTTGCTTAAACATCATAAAAAAATAGGAAGCATAAGTTTTGCCACTTGCACTTTAGAGAATTTTGAACTTGCCAATGACGCACAGTTCGTGTTACAAATTACTTTAAAATATTATTTTTAGCAAACTGATGAAGAAAAAGTCATTTATTTTCAAGACTTGAGAATAAAGAGCCTTGGAAATAGAAAAATCAACCAAAAAACAAAGTAAATGCACAGGCTAATAGTTTAGCCCCTTCCAGTAATAGACTGGAGCTACGTATCATGCACTATGGCGCAGGTCACAGATTCACGTAGTCAGTGGTGAACAAAACCCGCAATATATTGTGACTCGACTTACTTTGTCTGCCACTACTTCAATAAAATTTGAATACTTACGTTCTTGGATTTGTTTGTGAATAACTTAAATGTATTTTTTGGAATTATATTTTTTTGATTTATAACTATACCTTCATGTTTCTTATTTGGTACAAAGACAAATTCAACAAATCAAAGTTCATGAAAATCGGTCTACTCATTCTTGAGTTATGAATTGTGTACGTGTATTACCCAACTGTTTTTCTTTACAAATATAACTTTTCTCCAGAGAGTTTATTCCAAATTAAATACTAGATTTACATTCAAGTTGAAATAGAAACATCGTCAAAAATACAGGTGCTGTTCTTATTAAATAAACAAAATAATTAGCGCCAAAACAAAATTGCTCAATTTCCATTTCATTAAACAAACCGTGTCAAATTAAATAACAAAAAACAAACGATCTAAAATTGTAAACATGCTATCTAAAAGATAACGTTAATTGAATTGTTTATGTAATTGATTAATTCAATTTAATTGAAATGTTTGTGTAATTGATTAATTCAATTTAATTGAATAGAGTCGCGCCCTGGGGACGTTCGTGCGTGAATCAGTTTCCTGGTGAACAAATGTTAAATAAGGGTGGAAAGTTTTAACCCTTTCGAACTATTACAATATTGTTGTGGTTTTCTGAAGTTTCGTACACAAATCTTCCATTAGTAAATGGTCCTTTTTGGAGACTATTTCAATTGATTTTGTGTCTCGTATATTGATTGAGGAGTGATGCTATTTATTTTATTACACTTAGTTACTGACACTTCTGACAAACGGTGAAGGAAGACATCGTGAGGAAACCTGGATTCCAAAATTTGGGATCTGAAATCGCCAACCCGCAGAGAGCAAGCGTGGTGATCAATGCTCGTGCCTTCTCTATATGGGAAGAGGCCTGTGACCAGCAGTGGGACGTTTATAGGCTGGATTATATGATTATTTCATTATTATTATTTAGTTGCTGATAAGGAAAATAATTTATATGTTTACTATTAATACATTATTAATACAATATTGTTTTTTTTTTTTGGTAGAGATCTTTGCAGTTAGCCTGAATACAATATTGTGTGTGTGGTGAAAATGTTCACATTTTGATTTGTCGACTTGCCATACACAAAATGAATAAGACGTATTTCTTTTTTTTACTTGTAGCTTTCTAATTTCCCATGAGTTTTTACAGGAAATTATACTTACAATATATATGATATACTACTCTCCTGGCAATAGGCTACAAAACACCATCATAACATTATCAATCTACATGTTTTTGATAAAAAACATCATTCAAAACACACTCTTAAGGGAAATAAAGAGTTATTCGTAGAAGAAACATTTTTACATTTCCTTCATACATAAAGTATCAAAGTCTTGGATCCCACTTGCTGGAAGCTTACCCAGATTATCCTGGAATATCCTGGATCAACCTGGTGTCAACTACATCTGGATGTTTTATTTATGTTTATTTTTACATGTTTTGTATTGATAAAGCTTTTGAGGAAAATGTAGGCTGAAGTGATGTGATAGACGTGTGGTTTTTCGCAAAATTATGTTTACAGGAATATTTTATAGAATTGTCGTTTTTCGTATTCTTACTTTCGTATTTCGATTTTATGTTGCAGTATTTTTAGGCAATAGTATGTATGTATAAAAAACTGTAAATGAAATTTTAATTAAAAACATGTTTCAAGTAAGTAACTAGAAAACGTGGATTATATTCATTTCTATAATATAAAACTGAATGCAACTAAAATAGTTTCGATTCCCGCTATTCACTAATGAAATTTATGAAAATAAACTTTTTGCAAACATTAAAATTACATGAAAATAATTAACAAAAGTTTTTAAGCAATACATATTATTACGATCAATGGAGCGCAGCATACTTGGTGTTATACTAACAGACCGTGTTAGAAACACCACGCTGCGTTCTATAACTCAAGTGGCGGATGTGTTCAAACCAGCCCACAGCGAATGCAGCCTGACAGATGGGCAAAGATCGTCACCCACTGGACGCCGGAAGGACATCGCCGTCGCGGTCGTCCGCGGCGCAGGTGGTGTGATGATCTAGTCAGTTATGCAGGAGGCACGTGGCCAGAAATCGCAAAGGACATACAAGTTTGGAGGACGGAGGGGGAGGCCTTTGCCCAGCAATGGGATCTGATGTATATCAAAACATATTATAAATAATAACAATTTACGACATCTTATATTTTTACCTCAAATCGTTCTCTGATTTGAGAGCGTCAAAAAAGGGCGTAAATATGAAAATAAGGTTTAACACCGCACTGATTTGATACCAAAACGGAAACCCGGTATCCAAGGAATAATCAGAGTTTGATAATAATTCAATAGAGTTCAACTTTCCTCGTTTTCTGCTCTTACTCAAGGAATGCTTCTTCAATTTTATATTTAACCTTGGGTGTAGGAATATGACCTTTTTAATTTACATGTAATTGTAACCTCAAACCTGAATGCATTGCTTTAAACTAAAAGTGAGTAGGTAAAGCATTAAAGGCTTAAGCTACTCACTTAACTGCTTTAGCTACACCTTCTTTGTCCCTGATTCAGTAACATAAAATTTATGTTATAGAATCAGGGACAAAGAAGGTAACACAAAACAAAACAAAACAAATAAAAACGTTAGACAATCGTTTTAAAACATCCATCCGGGGACCAACCCTGGGAACGCTAGCTAACAAACCGGTGTGCACGCCACTCAAACATGGGGGTCAACAAATTTATGTGCTGACGTATATAAGAAGAGCCTTTTGCCAAACAACTTAACCTTAATTAAAATGTATATTTTTATAAAGTTTTAAATAAATATGTTACCATAAACATTTTCGCAAATACAACTTGCTGAGCCTTCTGAAAACGGCCGCCATATTGAATTAATATCGACGTTTCAGATAACTAGTTAGATTTCTAGGCTATCGTCGTATCTGAATCTAGATAAACAAATATTTATAACTAACTATGTTCCTCAGTATAATAGCCTGTTTCATAATAGAAGGCAGTTGTTTCGTTCAGACATCTTGCTTGTAAATTTTGTTAGATCATTATTTTTATTATTTAATTTAGTTGGAGTATTCGTTTTTATTAAGTATAGCTATAGTATAATATAGTGCACCTGACTGGTTATATTATATTTTCTTTTTGAGATAGTGTTACTGGAATCTAGGATTTTTTTTGTGGGCCAATGAAATAGTACCTTGAATTCTTATTTTTTGCAGTGTGATATAAATCTTGTCTTTAGTGGTCTTGTATTTATAGTTGGTAAATAATAAATAAGTAAAATAATAACAATTGTCACAAAAAGGTGTCATTATAAACCTAAATGTAAAACTTGTATTTTATAAATTTTAACAACTTGTGTCTCCAGTCGAAAATAAGACTAAAATGGATTATACATATTTTATTGTTTCATGTAATACAAGTATTACAGGAGATTTCATTACTATCATATAATAATGCTTTAGCCATGTGGTCTGTCTTGTTAATAAACAGCTGTGTCTAATAATACTTATTAAATAAGACAAGTCAATAAATAATTCTTTTTGGGCTTTGGATTTGGTCAGACATTATGTTTTGGAACTTGACCGACTTCAAAAAAAGGCACTACATTATTTAAGTCAGTAGTTTAGTTCTAATATAAGTAGTGGATTTCTAAAGTTGATTATATGTCTGAGACCGCTACCCAAAAAAATACCTTTATCCAAGACAACATTTCAAATCCTACCCAAGACGCCTAAATTACCTAAAAAGGGGCATGTTTTATTTAATCCTAATTTAGCTAAAGTACCTTTATAATTCAACTGGGAAGGACTATAGATCAGGGTACCACAAAGTGCCCGAGATTTGGCTCTAAACAAATTTAATGCCTCCACTGGGAGTCGAACCGAAACTCCGAGCAACCGCTGCTAACAAATGCTTAACCTTAAATTATAAAGTTTGGATTGTATTTGAAGTTTCATAACAGGATGTCCCAGGAGGCACGTATTAGGTATTACTATTTTGTTATACAGCCTGTTTGGGTTTGATATTCCTGAAAATGTTCTGCTAATATTAGTTTTTTTTATCAGGTCGGGTTGGTCTTATTTGTACATTTATACACCATATATTATTCATAATATTTATTTAAGTACCTAAACGGAACAAGTTCAGGGCGCTTGTGACTAATGAAGTAAGTATAGAAGATTTTTTTAAAATTTATTATTAATTTGTGTATTGAAACAAAAAAAGACAAAGGTAAAAAGTTACAGGTGATTTTAGAAAATACTTTGTAAGCTGTTAAGAACAAAATAGGTAAGGACAGATTTTTTCATAAACTAATTTATCATTTTCAACATTATTATCCCTTTTACAAAGGGAAGCCTTCCCTAATTACCTTTTTTCAACATTGATTAACTTTGATAATTTTCAGACGGATCCCCAGAACTAATTTTTTCACTTACAATTAAAATCAACTTTGCAAAAACTGTCAAAATTAGTTTAAAAGATGGATTGCGAATGAAATTATTTGAGATCGAAAAGCGAATTCAGAAATTTATTACGCAAAAGATATAATTGGATACAAGATAGAAGTGACATCTGTGACATGGAAATCGTGAAATATTGGATTATTTACATTTTCGTTTAGTGTGTTTTGATGAAATTTTATTTATATTTTACTGAAATGTAATTCTGCGTTGGATATGAAAAAATGTTGGTGCTATTTTTCCGATGGGATAAATTAAAATTGCCAGTTGTCAATCTATTATGCGTTATAATTTTTCAAACTCTTGCATTTGTCAAGCTCTTCAAATTATTTTTGTTGTCATTGTTATCACATACTTATTTTTTATGGAAGTCGCTCAAAAAGTTTTCAGGAACAGTTAACACACTTTATACTCTAAAATAACGGTAAATTTCTAATGCTTTTTAAGTACCTTTGAAGTGCTTTTAAAACTTGAAACATCGAACCAAACCGTCTTAATACGTCATAATTTTTACCGTGCAACATCTAGATTTTGTCGCAATAAAATTAAGTAACGAATTTATAATCCCAGTAAAAAACTTAAAAGGAATAATTAAAAGTTTATAAGGATTAATTTATTGCTAACCGGGGACGCAACTTCGGGTGTTTGTCGACTTTTATCAGAAGTTTTTGGCTTAATTTCATTTAGAATTTGTTTTGAAATTCAACTCTGAGTATTCTTGAGAAGTTCGTTTAGAAAAAACAAATGCCATCTGGGAAATTAAATAAAACTTGATGGTTTCCTTAACGATTTATTAAGCAAATTAATTTAATATTATGACAATTAATTGCAATTGATTTGAAATGTATCATGCGTTAAGTACTTATAATAAATATTTTTACATAAAATAAAGCAGTTGTGTTTAAGACTGGTTTCCTTAGTTATTCCTTAGTTTTCGACGGGCCTCTTGGTCTAGCGGTTCGTGACCTCCGGTGTAGCAGTCATGCTATACCGGAGGTCGTGGGTTCGATTCCCACTCAGGACAAATGTTTGTGTGATGAGCACGATCATTCTTTTTTCTGGTCTGGGTGTAATTTATCTATAATATGTATATATTTAGATTTATATAAGTATGTTTATCAGTAGTCTGGTTACCATAACAAAAGCTCTCTTAGAGCTTAGCTTGGGATCAGATTACCGTGTGTGAATTGTCCAGGAATATTTATATTTATTTAGTTATTACGAAAAATAAATAGCATATAGTAGTATGAAGTATTTATAAATAGAACACTGGAATTATTATTTAGGTTAAACAATACTGTCATAAACAGAGCACTCAAGTTTCCAAGTCAGTACCCAGGAAACGATAAACTTAACTTAAAATTCTTGAAGTAACATAACCATAACAACAAAAGCTTAAACTATTAAAGTTAAAAAGAAAACTTCAAAAGTCTCAATCAAACTGTAGTCTTAAACCCTGGAAGGTTTGTTTTCAAAATAAAAGGCTGTTGTTTTCAGTACAAAGATTCGTTGGTTAAATGGGTATTTAAGGAACCACAGCACGATCTTAACTGGTTGTCTTGAACATTACAAATTGGAGTTCGATTTATTTTGTTGTTTTTTTGGTAAATGGACCTGGTGGAGTGATGGTCTTTCTTTGTATTGCTGTTGTTTATTAATATTAGGTTTTCGAAGGCTTCTTTTAATGTTAATTCGAAAATAATTGTGGTGACTGTTACTTCTGGCCTATTATTATAATGTGTCCATATGGTATAAGACCTCTTAAAAACTTCTTAAACTTGATAGTAAGTAGGTAAGTGGATGGTTGGTATGACAATAATGCACGTTATTTATGTTCAAAATAAAAACTTATTAACAAAAAAATGAAACCGCCGAAAAAATTGAAAAGCAAAAGATAAGAAACCTTTTTTTAATTTAACCTTAATAACTATGTTCTTAAACGAATGTGAGTATACCTAAATAATTCAAAATTTATATGGGACCAACTTTGGAGAATATCCTTTCCAATAAAAAAAGAATTATCAAAATCGGACTTCAGTAAAAAGTTATGCATGATCATAAATAAAAAAAAAATATATACGCGTCGAATTGAGAACCTCCTCTGTTTTCGTCGGTTAAAAAATATATTATCGCTAAAAGAATGGGTACAGGCGCCTGCTTATAACTACATATTGTAAGAAAGAGGTTTCTAACTAACTTTATAAACAAAATATTGAACGAACTGTATATCATAAAATGAAATGGGATATTGCAACAACTAGAAACTACAAAACAAGTACTTTACCTTTTATATCCGAACTCTGTTTTACCCGGACTCCCATCGAGCCGGATAAGTGATCCGGATATTACGTACATAGGTCATTTATCCGGATGTTATCAACTACAGGACACAGCCTTAATGGCTTTTAATAATCAACTATTTGATCTGCTGTCAATTTGTTACTCAAACATTCAATATCCATTTAAATGTAAAGCTGGTATTATGAGTATTTAGCTTTATTTGTTTTCAATAGGTATCATTTTAATCTCGTATTTGTGTATAAATGAGTTGGTAGTTATAACATGAAAGATTAGTTATGAGTTGTGTATTAATGAGAGCAAATTTTGATGTAAATAATTCTAATGGATACTACCTAAATCATGTTTTTTAGAATATGTGCAGTAAAAGGTTTAGTCTCTGAAGAGAACTAATGTTTTGTTTGATTGTAATCAAATCAAATTTGAGTGTTTTTTGCGTCATTAACAACAATATCACCTTTTAAAGTCTGCTTGAGAGTGAAATTAATTTGGTTAGTGTAGATGCTTTTTTATCCAATGAACTTATTTATCAATCATCTATTTATTTATTTACGTAGTTAACAAGAGTGCTCATCTTAAAATATATATTACAAAATCAGGGTAGGTCCACCATTTATAAACCAGGAACAGGAGAACCGATTTTCATGATCTTCTATCGTTTAATGTTTGTCTTGAATAGCAGAATAATTACAAAAACATTGGAAACCGGCACTAGGTTGAAACGTAGATGAAATAGTGGGCACGTAATCCACAAATACTATTACTACTACGCTTCAAATAATTAAAAAGTAAGATAAGACAAGCTAAATTTAATCGTCAATCAATAACACACACCTAACTATACAATTCACAGTTAGACGTGTATCCAATTTGAAGTCAAACTCCACACATTTAAGTGAACGCCTAAGTGAGTCGGTGACAGCTCTAAGTTCAGCTGTTGGCGCCAAGTGTTCTGCATAACTTGCGCGATAGCTTACGTGTGACAACACCTATCCCTGAAGGTAGATAGAGACTATATTTTGATGGGGAATGTAAAAGATTAAGTTTTATAGGAAGGTGAATAAACAAAAATGTAAATTACATTTATTGATTTATCTATCATATTATTATGTATGTATTTAGAAACATTTAAGTATGATTATCAGTTGTCTGGTTACCATACACCATACCATATCATTTTTGACAGGCCTGTTGGTCTAGTGGTTAGACACCCTGACTGCTATACCAGAATTTGTGGGTTCGATTCCCACCCGGGACAAATGTTTGTGTGATAATTTATCTATAATATGTATGTATTTAGACATATATAAGTATGTTTATCAGTTGTCTGGTTACCATAACACAAGCTCTCTTAGAGCTTAGCTTGGGATCAGATAACCGTGTGTGAATTGCCCAGGAATATTATTATACCATATATAAGATGACCGTGTGTGAATTGTCCCAAAATATTATATTTATAGAATTCAAACTGACCTTAGCGTAAGCACTGGTGTTTTGGAGTCAGAAAGACGTGGACCTGGACAACTATATATAACTATATACTAATCTAGAAAAATGTCTCTGAATTGATTTGTCCGGGGATCGAATCTGGGGCCCATAAGCTTGTATCACCAAAAACCGGTGTGCACACTACTTCACTAAGGTGTCCATCGTTCAATAGAATAAGGTCGATTCTTTTGGTATATATTGAAAGAAAATGAATATAAGCGTAAGGTATACTTTATACTGTAGACTAGTCTCGAACGTGCCATCACCTTCGTCTAGAAGCCTAGGTATTTTCTTAGAGTTTAAGCTTACCTCGAACTAAATTACATCAACATTGCTTTAGTAATTCAACACTGAAAATGTAATAGACAAACAGACACGGTAACATTCGACCTCGTTATATTAGTAACGATTAATATAATTTGTACTGACAGTATATTTCGTATAATCTATAGTAATTATTCTTACATCTAACAAAAAAAACTATACATCTATAAATCTATTACAGATAATTACAATTTGCAATAATCTAGTTCCTCGTATCACTTGACTGTAACTAAATAAAATACAAAAAAAAAACGTTTTAGATTCAAATTTATTACAATTAAATGTAAATAAAACTAGACTTTTATTATTAATTACTCAAATTCAAAAATTCAAAATTCTTTATTTGACTTAGGCTACAAAGTAGCGCTTATCAACGTCAACACATACAAACACAAAAACGACAGCACCCTAAGGATCGGTTCATTTCCGGCGGAAGACGCATCATCGGCCACTGAATTAAGAATTCCCTCCTTTTGAAGTCGGTTAAAGAGTACACCATTTTTTATCTACTCCTATCTTTATGTAGTTTACACATCTCGGTCCATCAGTCAGACAGACAGACAATAACTGTCCCACTAACTAAACTATACTAACTAACTCCAGTTAGAGCTAATATGAACTAACAGTTACGCAGTTGCCTCTAACGTTGACAGTTAGTTCTAAGTTAACCGTAGTTCACCGTCAAATACACTGGATGTAACGGTAGCGTTAGCAAGGGTGGCTAATTATATATATTATATTTTTTATTCGTGTTTCTTGTTGGTTGTTTAAAAAAATAATGAAATGTGCGTAGACTGAATATAAATGCAGTTTTCGAGCAGTATGTCAATATGAACAAAACTTTTAGACAAATTAAAGCAGCGTTTTTATTAAAGATTAAATAAATTACTGTATTAAAAGCTTAAGGTTAATACCTAATTTACTGTTACATTTATAATTAACTTTAACATATAGCTATTTTATTGCTTTTGATTAAAAGATAGATATTTTGTTTTATAATATTTTCAAAGAACCGATTCAGTTCTTTAAGATTTTACTTCTAAATAAGATCTTTTAACCGATATTTAATTTAATTTTCTCATAGGAAAACCAATGATATTCTGAAACGTAAAGTTTGTATGCTATACATGAAAACTATATTCATCATAATAATCTGTTTATCTACTCTAGAATCAATAGGAACTAGAAGAAAAATATACATCTTCATTTTAAAAACTATGTTGACTGTTAATTAAAATATCAAAACAACATAAATATTTTAAAAATAATGTTATTTTGCCATCTGTCCTCCAACAAGATCGAACATGGTTCAATAGTCGATCTGGAGCGCGTACAATTGAGCTCTGTATCCTAAACTCTAGTTAGATAGCACAGTTTATTGTGCTTACTGAGCTACTGTGACCAACTTATACTTAGCTAGCTCGTTTAGAAACCGATGTTAAGTTAGGTATACTTTGTGTGATCGCGGTAGTTTGCACTGCTTTCCCGCCTGGTCTCCAGCATAAAGGAAGGGTGAAGCACTCCGGTGGTTTTAGCCGGTAAGAGTCCGGCATACCCCTCCGCCTTGCTCAGGCGGAGGAAGTCCATGAGGATTTCCCCGGAAAAAAAAGGATATACTTGGTGTCCTTTTTGTTGTTAAAGAAAAAGTTGGTTGTTCTAAGTCTACTTATTCATGTTATTTCGTTGGCATGCTAGGGTTATGGGCTAAATAATATGACAAACAAATAATAAATTATTCGTTACTTTCAACAGGGTAAATTTTACAGTGAAGGTGGACTTTTAAAAATTTATCGTGATTTGTCAATGCTTGTTTATTTTTTACATGAAAGATAAGATTTTTATTTTTATTTTCCTACGCGATAGTGCCACGAAAAAGGTATATGTGAACTGATTAGGGCTGATGATGATAATGTTGATTTATAATTATGTAATCACTGCAGTTTTAATTGTCTTTCATTCATTATCATTTCTATTA
The DNA here is from genome assembly GCA_905146925.1 of Autographa gamma. Taxonomy (NCBI): domain Eukaryota; kingdom Metazoa; phylum Arthropoda; class Insecta; order Lepidoptera; family Noctuidae; genus Autographa; species Autographa gamma. Next base: position 1,038,698 of record LR989871.1, read on the forward strand.
AACATATCCTCAATTTATTGGGGATTTTCACCAGACAACAGTGTTAAATTCCACGCCATAGCTGATTTATTTTATACATTTATTCCTCACAGCAGACACCATTCGTTAAGCCATCGCAGTCAATTAAAATACCTTAAAGATAGCCTCGAATTTCCAAATAAATCCACCCAATTGGCAGAGGGTAGCAAATTTATGGTTCTTGTTAGATATTGTTACGTTTATAACGTAAACGTGAAATACAGGGTGTTACGAAACCCCTGTCCGATCCGTTAAGGGGTTGTTAGGTATCGATATCTAATTACAAAAAAGTGCAAAAAAAAAGTTATAACCTAAAAAAAATTTTTTCTTCATATTGTGGGTGAGAGTGACGGCATCGTCTCGGGTTCTGCCAAATGTTCATACAAAAGGCCACCATTAATACCAACGAAAATGGTGTAGTTTTTGATTTATCTTCAAATTTAGGGATTTTAGACGCTATTTCGAAGTTCATTATTATTTTTATTATCATGAATGTTCCAAATTTAATATTTTATTTGGGCATGTGATTGTGAACCCCATATCGCCCTTTCGGGTCGGACAGGGATTTCGTAACACCCTGTATAAGGCCGTTTGTATCAATTCTACCAACTTTAACTTTTTGACAATATCACCGAAGTTTTTGTGTTAAAAAAATGAGAATGTAACAGTTAGTGGGTAATTCGAGGTAATTTTGCGGGTAGGCAGGATTTGTGGTATGAACTTCTATTACAATACGGGACTTGTTTAGATTTTATTTTTTAGCTTTTTATGGTCTTTCACAAGTATTTGTTACGAGTGTCGCGGGAAATTTTGTAAAGCGCTTCCTAGGGAGTTTATTTAAATTGGAACGTTATTTTGGTGGTAATTCAGAGCCTCCAAAGTGTGGAAATTTATGTTTGTGTATACATTTTAAGTATAAACCATACGAATTATTTGGCCGCTACCTATTTACCATAAAGCGGTTGAGTCTTCCGGGTCTTCAAAAAAACTTTGCTAAACCATTCATTAAACATTTATGAATTCAATCTATTTTTGGAAAAATTGACGTTAAGATCGTATTTTTAAGATAGAATTAAAAAATTGCTATAAAATTCGGAACACCCATTTCAAACCAAATTTAAACAGACTATTTCTCTAATTTTCTATTAAACCCAACTTTCTCTACTACTACAAATTAAATTGATCATTTTACTTAATCAAAGAAACACAAATTCAACCCTTAGCGGAGGCTCCAATTAGCCTTGTCTCAAAATACCCATTTGACCGTGTACACGTTCACTCGAAGTAATTTAGCCAGTGTCTGACCAACTGGGTTGGAAGGTGTTGGGAGGTGTTGGCTCTACACCGAGAATTTCTCTACAACTCACTAGGTTTCTACTGGCGTAGAACACTATATTTTGCTATAAAATGACTATTTCTATAACGTATTTCCCTCACAGTACTTTTTTTAACACTCCACATTTAATGTATCATTCTACTTAGTTAAAGAAACACAAATTCCTTGCCTTATCTCAAAATAAATAAATATTAATAATCCAGGATATAATCGTCCCACTGCTGGGCACAGGCCTCTTCCCATATAAAGAAGGCATGAGCTTTGATCACCACGCTTGCTCTCTGCGGATTGGCGATTTCAAATCCCAAATTTTGGAATCCTGGTTTTTTCACGATGTTTTCCTTCACCGTTTGTCAGAAGTGACTTAGAATAATTAAAAAAGTACATACTTTTGAAAAGGCCGCATTTTTACCTGCAACCTTGTGCATACAAACCCGTTCATTGAACCGCTAGGCCACCACGAAATTTCGCAAAGATTGTCTTAAAATACCGATATGTAATTTAGCCATTGTCTGACCAACTGAGTTTGAAGGTGTTGGAGGATGTTGGCTCTACATCGAGAATTTCTCGACAACACTAGGTGTCTATTGGCGTCGAACACTATATTTTGCTATAAAAGGACCATTATGTAAATAGAATAGAAAGTGCTTCGCAAACCTATTGTGGTGTGACAGCTATGGCGGCAGAAGTTTAAGATGTATATGCGTCTTGCAAATATTAAGGGCAAAAAATATGACATAATTCCAATATTAAAAGATTTTTTTTCTTATACAGAAATATTGATATTTTTTTTGGTTTGAGACTGAAATAATATGTCTTAATTTAATTACAGCTTGCACTTGCACCATGTTAGTGCAACGACGCTTTCTTGGAATCGATTTTTTTAAATCTTATTTTACGTTACAGCAACAAAATATACCAAAAATATTTTTTTTGTACACATCACGTGTTTTTTTTTAAACCAGCCGATGGTTTAAAAAATATGTAATGACCAAGAATATCTTTGATTTGCAATCCAGATACTTTCAGATAGAAACAGAATAATTTATATCATAGCTTAAATTATTATTAAAGTTAATATTTCCCACATATCTTCTCCCAACTTACATAATACCCTTTGTTACTATTTATCTGCAACGTAATAAACCGAATACTATCCGACCGCATGTCAATAATGATTCACGATTAATCAGCGAAAAGTAAGTAGGACGGAAAATATCGCGTTCGTCATTATTGATGGTAAAGACCGCTGTCGTTAACATACATGATTGACTTGATATATACTGTTTATATATGTATTATTATATAGTAGTTTATGTATAATGACGACCTCCGTGGACGAGTGGCGTACGCACCGGTTTCAAGGTGTCGCTATCTTTGAGGTCCCGGGTTCGATCCCCGGACGGAACAATGTATTATTGTCTCGGGTCTGGGTGTTTGTGGTACATTCGTTGTTTCTGAATTCCATAACACAAGTGCTCTAGCAACTTACTTTGGGTTCAGAACAATGTATGTGATGTTGTCCGCATTTATTTATTATTTATTTAATGATGATGTGCGATGGTTGGTTGCTGAGTGGGTTTTGATTGCTCAAGGTTGTAGGTTCAAATCCGTTAGTCATGTAAGTGACTTTTTTGATATGGTTAAGGTTGTATTTCGTAAATGTAAAATGATTGTTTTATGGTTATGAGAAACTCACAATTTTAACATATATATTATTCCGTTACGTCAAACTAAAATACTTATATATCAAACACACATACAATTAACGATAAAACTACAAAGTTACTCGTTTGCAAGTATACTGTTTCAACTAATTATCTAAAACTTTATTCTGTAGAGACATTTTATATGAAACGTTAGACAATATTATACGAAGCATTCTCATTCATAAACAAATACCATTACTATAGTAATTTGCCTTCTGTAAATTTACTTACTCAGCGCACCTCTCATCTACGATAGAGCCCTTCTCGTAGCACCGTAGCGCCGTAGCACTGTAGCACCGTAGCGACGTAGCTCCGTAGCGACGTAGCTCCGTAGCGCATACATAATATATCACTCGACACTTTTTAGTGGTCCTTAGTGAAACGAGAAAACTCTATATTTTTGTTTACCTTCAGAAATATAAGAATTTTGTTTTATTTTAAAGCTTTTGTTCGTTATTGGAGAGCTTAGAATATGACTTGGCGGGGTCTTTTACCGTTTGATAACTTTAAGTAAGATATTTGTATGCAGTTTTCAAACAAAATTGTTTTAAAAGGAGATATTTTTATATAAAATGTGTGAGACTGAAAAATAGCTTGATCTTCGACAGATGTAGAGAAACAAAGTCCGAAATAAAACATTGTTAAACAATTTAGTAATGTTACGTTTTATGATATTATTAGACTTTATAGGAAGAAGAATAATCTGTGTTAAATGTATAAGATTTTGTTTTTAAGAATTTAATTTCGCTTTACTATCAGAGAGTGTTTTACGTACATATTTTTTATTTTAGTTTCAATAGTGTTATTTAATTAGTATGTGTAGTAACCTCAGTTATTTATCAAAGTAATTGTTATACCATAATAAGTAGCCATTAGTATTCAAAATAAATAACAAAAAAAATAGACATCGAATTCCCAGCTGAAAAAAATATGATTGCTATCATCAAAAAATAAGTGCCTTTCTACATATGGGAATAAATAATAATGAATTTATTCACATCAACATAATTTTGGCAGTCAACAAAGACTGAATATAAATAAGCCAATCAGGATATTGATGAATCTTTGTCGTTCATATTAAATTGGACATTATACATCGATGGCTGTTAAAGGCATCTCAATTAACGCAGTGGTTTAAAAACGACCTTGTATTGTAAAATATTATTTTGTTTGTTCTTTGTGCTGAGTTGATTATCATAATAATTTATTTTGTTATGAGAGAATCAGAACATTTCAGCTTTTCAGTATTTTTTATTAATAAAATGAAATATTTTTTTGGCCTACCATCGATTAGGACGATATTTTTTTATTATTTCATTTAATTTATTACATATTACACTTAATCTATCTTATAGACTGTACCTTTAAAAACACAAAGAGTTTATGCAAACTATCATTAAAGATAGAAGAACAAAATGCCAGAATGAAAAACAGTGCAGTACATTAAAAAAGGTCAATTACTTGACCGACAAATAACCGGTACAAACTATCAGTTTTCCAGAATACTTAAAGAAAAGTAATTTTCACAAGGAAATCTTTCAGCTCCACAATTCTGATTAGAATTGACGCCATAACTCAAAACTCTTTATTTTTAAACAAAAGACAGTTTACAGCGTTTCTTTTGAAACCCCTTTTTCTCTTCTCTTTCTGTGCATATAGATCGAGCAATGCTAACGATTTGTACACACCGAGAGCGAACGAGCATTTCTCTTATTTTATAAGATCCCAACTAAGAGTTAAAAAAGTTCAAACTATAGAGTGCATTAGAGTATGAACAGTGAGGACTAGTATGATTTTAAGAATATAGATTTTTAGAATTTCAAAATAAAAAAAATACCTAAAGAGAGCAATGGTTAAATTAAACAATCATAGAACCCCAGAACTGAAGTCCAAAATAAACTGCAATATAGTCCGTAAATAGTAGTTTTATTCCTAATTTTATAATCATCAATATTTTCGTTTATACATTATTTATACGTCTACAACTACAGCAATTCGAAAAAATGTTTTTTGAAAACCGCATCAAAATCGGGGCAGCCAAACGTGGGATAATTTGCGGACGAACATACTAACATACATACATACAGGTCAAACTGAGAACCTCCTTTATTATCTGTGTCAATTATAAAAATACCTACTGGTACTTAGCCCAATAAAGCTCAGCACACTTTTATTACGAACACTCTATGGTTTAAACTTTTTATACTCTATGGCTCTCAATTAATCCTGACCGAGTTTTAGATGTAGATTGGAAATGCTTCGCTGCCTTTTACTATTATTAATTAGGATTGCGAGTTACTGGTGCGAAAGAATGAAGATTATTATAATTATGCTTTGTGCTGTGTATACGTTAAATGAATAAGTTCTAAAACCACTAATGTGTTATGTGTTTTATACATAAGTGCTTTATAAATATGTACAAGTAAAGGTTGGCAGAGTTACTACCGTAGAATTAAATCGCTAAGAGTAGACTTATTAAAATTTGATTTGATACTAAGCAATTCCTTTAGTTACAACTACTGTCTGTGAATATGGGAGTCAGTATAATAATATTAATTAAAACAGTAATTGATAATACTAAGAAGGAGCCGTTTTTGTTGACAATTAAATGTACAAGTCCAATTAAAACACTTTTAAATCTTGAGGTTAGACTTAACGATGATCCATCATCAGACAAAAAAAAAACTACAAAATGATTTACCAATAAGAACGCAAGTAATTAAAAAGTCACATTTTTACTGGGTTTTAAACAGCCTTATGTTTATGTATCAGGCCACAACCACAACCGCAACCTACATTTTTAATTACAATATAAAAATGCTTTAAAACGAATTTAAATCGATCTCATTGTGTCACCGACCGCACCGCGATCCGACGCTTTTTATTTCTATCGATAGAAATTTATTTGACGCATCTCTGTCTCGACCGTCGACATTAACGCCGTGTTTTATCGACAACGAGTTATCGACTGTCCCAGCTCTAGTGAGCGTAATTGTGGTAGTAAAAGTTTTTATTATTTTTTTAAAAATTGTTAAGTATGGAAGCGGTTATAGGGTTATTGATAGTTTTATTCTATTTTCTGCAATAAATAGTTTAAAGCGTTCTTCTCCCATAACGGCGCTAATGGTTATTTATTTTTCATATAAAGTCTTAAAATAATACGTTTGTACTAATTTCTCATCCTTAAAGTCCGGTAAAACAGTCAAAGCCAGCGCTCAGGTTAAATGGAAAGACCTTTACCAAAAAAGACACTCGTCTTTTCTCATCTGTTTTGAGTTCACACATAAGCTTATTTTGCTTTGTTTATAAAATTAAATACTGTCTAACATACTATCAGCAGTTGTTCATTGTAAGTTACAAAAATTATACTTTTATTTAGATTTTATAAACTTAAATGGGAAAAATCACCCTTACTGTATGGCTATACATCATAATTTTTCAATAATTCATCAAAACATCTCTGAAACTGTCTGCCTACTTACCCTTTGCAAAATAAGTCATGACACACACCGATAACTTTTTCTTACTCTATTAGCAGAGTACTTGGAACTCAAGAATGTACCATAAAGCCTTCGGAAGGCAAACCGAGTGCGTTAGGACAATGTTGCCTAGTCACGACATCTTGTTTTTGTCAGTTATTTTACAGCCTTTGTTTAGTACGATTTAGTGATGTCGGTAGTGGTAGTATTAAATGTTGAGTAGTATTGAAAAAAATATTTTTTCATCAAAATGTTTAGATATCAAATAAAAATATGAAATATAAGTATAGTTATATTTTATTGCGTAGTTGTAGGTATATAAACTTTTGTTGACAAAATAATAGATGTTAAAAAATAATCATTAAAATTATTTATCCATCTGACTAAAAGTTCACGAGATACCGAGTTCAAATGAGAAATTAGTTATTTTAAGCGTAGAAGTATATATGTAATTACTTAAAATAAATAATTCGCCCTAAAGAACGGATATACAAAAGTAGGTATCAAAATAAAACTAGACATTACCGATTTTGTCGCGGCTTATTTTTAGATTTTAGGTCCCGACGTTTCAACACCTTTGCAGGTATCATGGTCACGGGACAGTCTGCCCGTAGTGCTCGCCATCAACAAAAATCCGTAAAACCTAGTTTTATGTCAATGTCCAATATTCGCGTAAACCTAAGGCTCAGGCCAGACAGAAGAGACGTAAGACGCAGACGGGGCGCAGACATTTTTCATTTTCTATACATTTTGTATGAAAATGAAAAATGAGAGAAGCGTTGCGCCCGCGCTCCGTCTCTTCTGTATGTTTTGCGTCGCGACGCTTCTATACATTTTGTACGAAAGAGAATCGGTAGAGACAAATGTCCGCGCCCCGTCTGCGTCTTACGTTTCTTGTCTGGCCCGCGCCTTAGAAACCAAAACTAAGTAGTCAAAACGTAATGGGTATATACTCGTACTACACATGTACATATTAAAGCCCACTTTAGATTAAACATTCACAAATTCTATCTATCTACAACCTTGAGAGTGAGACAGATATATACCACATCATATATTATACATACGCTTCCTAATGACTTACAATTCTCTCATTATTTACATTTCAATATAATTTAAATGCGACACGAAAGTGACGAATAATTTAGCAACATTTCGATTTTAGCAAACCTTTCTTAATTAATTTTGCTTGATAAGAGACTTTCTGGCGTTTTGTTTCACAGAATATTATTGTACATTTTGTCACAGATATTTACGTAGAAGAGTTGTTGTGTACTGAGCTTTGATTCAGCTATTTAAGAGTTGCTTGAATTGACCGAATGAACTGCTTCATTAAAATTTGATCATTTTTACTTTAATTGCTCCCGGACGACCGATCGTGGGTCGACGACATAATACGGGTCTCGGGTCGTCTCTGGATGAGGCTGGCACAGGACCGTATATTATGGCACGAAAAAGGGGAGGCCTATGCCCAGCAGTGGGAGGAAAAAGGCTGTGGATGATGATGATGATGATACTTTAATTTGTCATTCTGCTAACTGTCACTACGATAATTAATTGTTTATTACGATCATTCTCCTCGAGACTTCAATGAGTTTTTTTGTAGGTTTATCTGAAAACGATAATTAGGTACCCTGACAAGTACACTGACCGACCACTGACATGCATTTAAAATCGCTGAATCGAGGCCCTGTTTTAATTTTGCTGTAAGCAGAAATATTTAGAACAATAGGTTTTAATGTAGTGTTTGAGATAATCAAGTTATTTGTTATTGTAATTTGATGCGCGATAACTGTTGTTATTGTTTTAAACTTGATTTTAGTGATTTGCTGAAATGTATTTAAATTATTTAAGCTTGAAATTTTTTAATTGTGACTTCTGCTAAATTTATTTTTTGTTGAGAAAGTACTTTGAAAAGAAAAATAATACAACTTCCTCTAGTTATTTAGTTTTTTTTTTTTGTAAGAAGCAATATCATTGACGTTGTCTATAAAAGGGAATTAAATTATTTTTTTATTTTTATTTATTAATGACGAAAACCTGTAGTTTCTCTTATCTTTAAAAATAAACACTTTTCTCAAAATTGGTTAGAATTTTATGATGAACATGTATTTAAAATGGGATCTAGGTAGAACCATAGTTTATGATAAGCCAGCATAAGAACGGTGTAACATTCCTTCAGGTTTCATAAAGTCTGTCCTTTTGAGTGAAAATAATCCAAAGCTTAGGAATTGCATATTTTTTCCCTCATTGGACATAGACTATAGGCATATTACTTAAGTATTAAGCCTCTTCTAGGGATCAACAGAGGAAGGGCTGGTTTTGGGACTTAGAATTTTAAAATACGTAACTTTTGGTCTAAGGTAGACAGACAGAATGGCCTCGCTTCAGATAGTGTCATTTCCACTACGCTTAAATTAATTTCTTTTTTTTATGTATTTTTGTATTTATTTTTACTATTTCCTAATATGCACATTCAAATGTATGTTCAATTTATCGCAGTTTGATGAACGAATACTTACTAGAATTGAACTGTCTGATTTTTACAGTATTACTTTACCTGAAAAAACGTTTAAGAAATGCGTATTTAAGATCACCTTCGACTGCCATATTGAGTCTACCTAACGATATTTTCTTTCACCGTTTACCAATGATATCAATAATATAATTATCCGGGACATCTCACACACGACTATCTGATCCCAAACTAAGCAGAGCTTGTGTTATGGTAACCAGACAACTGATAAACATACTTAAATATTTCTAAATACATACACATTATAGATAAATTACACCCGGAGCATAACAAATGATCGTGCTCATCACATAAACATTTGTCCTGAGAGGGAATCGACGTCCGGTATAGCAGTCAGGATCACTAACCGCTAGACCAACAGGCCCGTCACCGATGATAATACTACTATATGACCTCAAGAACAGTAATCTGCGTATAATCGTTACATTTCAATATCCTTTCCTTACATAAGTTGTAAATACAATCGAACTGTTCGCCCCAAATCAAATAAGGGCTGATCCCAAATAAACAAGGTTCCCAACTTCTAGAGACCTCAAGTGTTCTTGTGGACCTTCCTGCTGTATCGAGAAGGCACTCGGATACAGCCTCCTTTTGTTTCAAATTAACATATGTTGGACCTTTTTGGTAGTTACTCTTTTATTGGGTTTTGTAGGGCAGGTGTAGTTTGTTTTCTGTTGATTTTTTTGTGATAGTTTTGAGGTAATTATGACATACGTACAACATACATTTTTTCCTTGTTTTATTATTATGATATCGCTGTTAGCAATAATTTGTTATTATGAGTATAGGATAGATAAATGATAATATCATCTTTCAGCCGAAAGACGTCCACTGCTGGACATAGGCATCCCTTAAGAAGGGGGGGGCCGTAATCACCACGCTTGGCAGGCGGGTTGGCGATCGCAGTATGGTTGTTAAAGTACAAAACGCCTTTTACGACACCCATGGTAAGAGACGGGGTGGTGCTATTCTTTATGTCCGGCGCCACACGAGACAATTATAATATAGATACTTTTAATTCTGGACGCCCCATCATAGATGGAAAAATATTTTCTTGATCAATAGGAAATAATACAATAAATAGATACGTATCAACTGTAAATCTTAAACTTATAATAAGCTAAATTTCTGGATTGAATGCAGTCTTAGAACATACATAGTACCTACTCTAATCTACAAGACTCCAAAAAATATTGATAAACATTTTTTGTCAATAGCTCAGTCGCCACTTTTATTTTATTAAAAGGAATTAGACCTTACAAAACTGTCAAAAAAACCTTTTCATATTTTTGATGAATTACCTATTTAGGCCCTCGAAAAGGCAAGGTGGATGACCTAGATTTTTTAGGAATATTCAGTATTTAAAAACAGCTCGCGTTCTGGTTTTTAGTAGTGAATTATTTTTCTCATGTACAGGATGTTATCAGAAGGTTTTGTCTATCCAAAAGTAGTGAAGAGTACATCTAATTTAGAGTCAGTTTACAAAATTTTGGTTAAAAATTAGTTTCTTAAATAATTGATATAACATCAAACCGCGGCGACCACCGCTAAAAATAACTAACTGGATTCCGTAATATATTTAAAAACCGTCTCATCCAATACCCAGGTAATGAAGATATTCCAAAATCCGTCACATACCTCTGGGTATGAAAACCTAGATTACAATAAAAAACATTTGTGGATCACATAAGACGCAGTAATCAGTGCAGGTTAAAACCTTTTTCCATTTAACTTCTCGTATCTTCCAGAGTTACTTATGGGTATCATAAAATACATATTAATACACTTCGGTCATAGTTGACGCGCAATAACTAATGTAACTATGTGCAGATATTAAAACCGTCTGCGAGCTTCATCGTGGGCTATCAATAGATCAAAACTATTAGGATGTTGGTTGGTGCAAGTTAAAAGATTATGGCTAATTCGCTGATAAAACATTTTTAGTAGAATTTTTAACGAATATATTGAAAATGAGCAATGGTCGTGGCTTCTCTATATAGATAGAGGCCTGTGCCCAGCAATGGGACTTTTATAGGCTAATATTATTTATATACTATGCTCGTTTATATAATATATTGTTACGTTATTGTGGTATATTGCCGTTTTAACTTTCAGTGGTCTGAGTTCCTGTCATGCTAGGTACTTAATAATATAAGGCATATTTTTTTGTTTTGACATTATTTTATTTCAGACCCATTTGTAAAAAAAACAAAGACAATACTAATTAGCAACACAGAAGAAATCAGTTATAGCGTGTAGGCAGAAATGCAATACAGTATTAGTCATATCCAAGTTTAATAAAAAAATAATCACAAAGTAAGCCTAATGTTATTAAATTCCAATACACAATCAACTTAGTTATGTCTAAACATTTACAATAAAATAATAACCTCACAAACTCGCTGCCCTTTCCTCAATCACACCGCACCGTAACGTACCGGTTCCTAAATTCGGGGCGTTCGCAATATCGTAAAGCAAGGCATCAATATAGGATCATTGCGGTGCTCTCACATCTATCAATAACTAAACGATGTTGTTACGCGATGGTCTGAGTACTGATGTGTTGATTTAATAGGAGAATCTAATTCGTGTGTAGATAAAGAGTGGAGTAGAAAGAAATGTAGAGATTTGTTGAGTAGTTTTTGTGTGGTTGATGATAGATATTAATGAAATCTCAATAGAATTGAAACTGGCCAGAAATATCTAGAAAATATTTTTTGTCCTTTTTGGATCTCAGGCTTTTTTTGTCTAGTACATACATACACATAATCACGCCTGTTTCCCGTAGGGGTAGGCAGAGACCACTTCTTTCCACTTGCTACGATCCTTACATACTTGTTTCGCTTCATCCACATTCACTGTCATTATTTATTATTATTGTCCAGTACAATATGTCAAAAAAGTCAGTGAACTCAAAAATCCAGATGAAAATAAGAAAAGTAGCAAAGATAAGATGTGTGATGACTAAAATCTTAACAGAATATGCCAAATACCTTCAGTATTTTTCTGCTACCGTTTCAGTCATTATGCGACCTAATGAGAATCATTCTTCCATTCATTCTGTCCGCTCACTCGCTCATTACTCACTCCTAAGTAAATATAATCAGTCTTCTATTCCCTAAAGCCAGATTTAGGCAGTTTAATCCCATGTAATATGTGACGAGCAGGGGAAACTAAAAGCTGTTTGCTGTATGTAAACAGTGAGATAACATATAAAGTAAAAGATAACATAAGTTTCCATTAGGTCTCCATACTGTTAAATATGTAAAATGCAAGATTAATAAAAATCAAAGACACCAAAATTCGTTCTAAAACCAAGGATTAGCAATTTTTATTCGAATTCTTCTTAAACTCAAACTCTCTTTGGATACATGCTACGTTATGTTCTACTATTTTGTACATTCATAAATGATTTAAACAAATAAAGGATTTTCATTTAACATTACAAAAAAAAAAAAAAAAAATAGGTTTCGTTAATGTCATTAAATGACTCAAAGAAAATAATATTTGTTGTCTCTGTTTATCCTGCTGCATGACATAAATATCTTCCCTAAAACGCTATTAAATTAAGAATCTTGCCACGGTAAACAAAAAGCATATTTAGTCAAAATAGCAATAAACAAAAGCCTTCAAATCATCGACGTATGATATGCATAGACTGCTACTATCGCTAGGTTCCCCTTGTGCCAAGCGAGAGCAGTTTTTAGTCTGATCCTAGTACATTTCGTTTTTCATTTAAGTTAATTTTCGTTCAACGAGAAACTTATATAAGAAAATATCGATGGTTTTGACATTGTTAGGATAATATTAGTGTTTTAAATATTTTTTTTAAAATGGTAAGCTCCATCTTTATACATAATTAACGACAACACTTGTTCATACTAGTGCTTACGGTTTAAACTCTGACAGGCTCACTCTATAGTTTCAAATGCAACCTCGTTGCTTCAAATATACATAACATCACTCCGATATTTCCAAAAACAATTTCACCTGTTTCGTCAACAGCCTGAAAATAATCTCTGAATACAATATCCCTAGTGCCTCCTGAAATGATGAACAGATGCATCCAATGTTGATTCAAGGCCGCTCCACAAAAATCTGATTTCCCCGAGGATAGCCAAGATCAGCTCGCAAAACAAATTCGTCTTTTTTCAATGAAGGGGAGGTTTTTGGTACTGAATAGGTGTCTTGTAGAAAATGAGACAGGTATCTTAAGAATATGTTTTCAATTCTTGAATAATAAAAAGAGGGGTTTTTAGGTAAAATGGGAAGTGACCACTGTTAACTTTTAAGCCCACGTTCAATAATCGGAGACCGATTATTTGTAGGAGAAAAATAGAACACTCAGTAAACAATAGTGCAACGCACATGTCCTACATAAAGTCGGTCAGAATTAGGTTCTTAGAAACGGCGGAAAAAAGTCGGGCGTGCAGCGTTAAACTATTGGGCTGTATGTTTGTATTATCGGTAATTAACTATTGAACACTGTAATGCCAAAACGTCTTGTCCCTTTAAGGTGTGCATAAAAGCATATACATACATACATACATGCATGTTTACTCTAGTACGGGTTACGTAACATTAAAAAGGTCACTATGCATAATATTTTTAATTTAGAAAAAGTAATAGCTTGGTAAATAAAATGTCTTCACATTGGATTCTGAATTTGTTTAAGCAAAAGAGCGATTAAAAAAATGTATTTAAAAGCTTTTAAATCCGATGAATATTTACTATTGAATCTCCTTACAAAAGCGCATTCTGCAACTAAGAGTTTTCCAGTCAACGGTCCTTAACGAATATTTGTCGTGCACTTTGTTATTCTATTCATTTTAAGTTGCATTCAACCCATTTTCCAACATATTGACCAACAAAGAAAAATCACGCAAACATCAGATTATGTTCGGAAAATAAATTCTATTATTTGTTACAATGTTGGATCCAATTTGGACGCCAACCAATCTCTTTGTTACTTTAAATTACAATGTTTGATCAAATAGTTTGTGATGTAGATTTTTGTTTATTTACTTCTTTGTTTTGTAAATACAAAGAATATTTAAACATCTTTGTAGCGAAATAGGTGAGTATTTAGGTTGTCTGATATAGGTATTTTCATCTTCGTAAGTTTAAGTTTATGGATTATGATCACATCATAATATCATCTTTTCTATTCCCAGTTACAAATAATCTAATAATTCTTTAATATAAAAAAAATACAGCACAACATTGAACAGAACTCAAATCTTCCAGCTCAAAAGCCATCAGTCTACACTTATAGTAATAGAACTAAAATGTTTGTTCATTTGAACGCGTTTCTGAAACCACTGGCCAAGTCCCAAAAAAACATCTTCCACTTATTAGTATATCTCTGGAAAAAAGAGGCTATTTTATCATCACATTACTTGCCCCACCAAGGCGAGTGCACCCGCGGCTCTCAGCTAGCCTCCATGACTGACAAGCCATAAAACTTTGACGAGCCATCCCTGCTCGGCGATAACGCGCGTCGTAAAGTTAACGGCTTCGAACCTGGGACTTCCATCTGTCCAGCGGTTAACTGTGCAGGGTTAAGTTATTATACATGTTTATCATCTTGTAGGTTATATGTTTTTTTTTTGTGTTTATCGATTTTGGTACGATTTTTGGTGCGTTAATGTTTAATAAGAAAAAGAGATTCAGAATAAATTTTGATGATCACATAAATGATTTGTTTCATGTGTGATTTAAATTAACAAATTAACATGAGATCATAGTTTCAAAAAATTTGTCTTGAATAATTTTATAAATACTAATATACCTACTCACAAGACTGTGAAGGATGAAGCGATATAATTTACTTCACTTGGTATAATCCTATCCAAATATAAAATACTAGCTGTGCCCCGCGCTTTCACCCGCGTTAATATGTCCTATAGATCACTAACTTTTTGAAAATTTAATATGGCCTATGTTAACAGCAGATAGTGTAGCTTTCCAACAGTCAAAGAATTTTTCAAATCGGTCATGTAGTTTCGGAGCCTATTCAATTCAAACAAACAATCAAATCTTTCCTTTTTATAATATTAGTATAGATTTCTTAACACTTTGTCTATCAAAGTAAGATTTGTTAACAAAAAAAAAAATATTTTATGTAATTAATTATTACAATTTAAAGCATAATATTAAATTCCGTAACATAACTCACATTTCAATGAATATATAAATACATTTCAATGTGTAAAATCCTCATAAACTTTACAAAATATTCAGATCTTACAATCTTCGCTACACTACAAGTCGAGTTTGGTCACAGTGCTCGACCCGTCATAATGATGATTCGTTTCGCTACATTTGTCGCCGGTCCACAAAGGATTTCAGATCATAAAACATCACACGAAGTATGCTTTTCTAATTATATTTTGTATTTTGTTGTGCCAAGAATTTGTGGGAGTTTGTTGTTTTTATACAAGGTGTGACTTTTTAGTTATGTGGAGAAATACAAGTAAGTGGAGTATTGATTTTCACTACATTAAATACAAGAAGTTGAAGGTTTTCTCATGTTAAAAAGAAAATCATGAAGCTGGTTTCCGCCATTTTTAAACTTATTACCTGAAAGCATAAGTACTAGCCTTAAAAAATGACTTGATTTTCCTATTAGTTGAAATGCCGATGTTTAATTTCGTATGAAAGAGGATTGAATAAAACTACTTATTGCGGATGTTTTCGCGGTTTTAATTTTAGATTTAGGTCCCGACGTTCCGACGAAATCCGTAATAAGTAGTTTTATTCAATGTCTAACATTCGCGTAAACCTAAGAAACCAATATGAAAGAGGATGTTATGTAGCTACGTTAAAATTAAATATCGTACCTAAGCTATATTTTTCTTAAGAAATGTTCCAAGGTAGCTACAATTTTTTTACACCCAGTTAGCATTCCATAAAAAGTACATTGTTTGAAATTTGATGTAAAAAAGTAACATACTTTCAAATCCAAAATGTTTCACCAAATATAGATAAAAGTATAAACAAAAGACAAACAATCAAACAATCGAGCTTTCTTTTATGTTCAACATTATTTTTATATTTTATGCAAGTTGTGTTTACGCACAAATTGCATGACTCTGTTAAACTTAGCTCTTGTTAGCTCATAGCTCAATGGTTTAGAAATATTATAACTAGTTGAATTCTTTTCTAGATACTTAAGCAAATAAGATTCACTTATAAAATACCTTCTAGAGATATAGTTCTAAAGTTTACTTGTTTTCGTATCACTTCGCGCGGAAACAACTCAATCGATATTGATGCAATTTAGGGAACAAATAATTGATAGCTTAGAATGTAGGATTATTGTAAATAATTTTATATTCATAAATAATTAAATGCGGACAACATCACATACATTGCTCCTAACTGAAAGTAAGTAGCTCAAGCACTTGTGTAATGTAAGTCAGAAACAACGAAGGTACCATAAACACCCAGATCCGAGGCAATGTAGGAAAGTTGATTTCTACATTGATCCGAACGGGGTTCGAACCCGGGACCTCAAAGATAGCGACACCTTGAAACCGGTGCGTACGCCACTCGACCACGGAGGTCGTCAAAATTATATCCTATAGTAAATAATATTTTACGTCGCTTGAAACTATGCTTATGACATTTTTGAGTTTTTTTACGATAATTATGCCATCTCAAACTATCACATTTGTACAAACCAAAATATATATCGTGAACTGATTTTCCTTCAACGCGGTATAATACCGCAGGATTATCTAGCATTTAAATAAATGTTTAGTTAGAACTCAGTACAGTCTAGAAAGTCTATTTGTACTGTAAATAAATATTTAAGTTTTATCCCTGCGGTTAGTTACCACGCTACATGTGTATAATCTTATATGAGATTAACTTCAATCCTTTACGTAGTCTTTAATGAGATTTACTTCGTTTCATATTTATATTTAAAGGATTGTAATATCATGTAACTGAAGCACATGGAACTTTTATGTTCAATGACCATCTGCACCAACCACCAACTCACGTATAAATATTTAAAGTGGCGGACTACATCCTTTCAAATAATAACAAATTAACTATAATAGATAAATTACATTTGACAAAATGTGTCAATTCGTACACCATCGCGGTGCGAGTTCATGATTAAAGTTAGCACTTAACAAACCTAAACTTTAGCAGCTCTATAACATAAAATAATTCTAAATCAAGTAGAAATACGATGTCTTCCACCTCTTAAAGTATTCTTCGAACCTTTTTTTTTAAGATATGTACTACCTTCCATATGTTTTGGATCGCCAAATCACCTCATTCTCAGCCATTCCACACTCCATCAACGAACAGCACAAGCATTCAATCATTCACTCCCACAAATTCAAAACACGAACAACATGGCGGATAAAAATGGCGGCTGAAATTCCCGTTTTATATTTCCATCATTACTAACCTCTGCTTATCCGTAGAAAGCTTGAACCCGAGTAATATTATTAATATCACAATATGTTCTGTGCGAGCCCATTTGCGGAATGTCGAATTGTTTCGTATGATTTATAGTAGCTCTGTGGCTGTGTGCGCGCCTGTCATGCACACGCGGGCAACGGAGTTAGAACCGCCTGGATCTGGTTACAACCGGTTAGAAGTGGTTTCGAGCGGTTTGTAGTCAGTTTGAATCAGTTGGCAGAATATAATTGGTTTGCTGTTTGTTGACAATGGTGTTTGTGATAGTGTGAATTAAATATGTATGCGCATGGTGGTTTCCTGACTGGGTTTGTTTCTACAAGAATATCAGTTCGTAGGTAGTGCTTATTTTCATACTCGATTACAATACTACTCACAACAATATCGATTTTACAAACACTCCACTGAAATACACAAAATAAAACCCAGACGCAAATCAAACACAAATTGAGTATTTCAAAAAAAGGATTTATTCAAACCTTTTTCAAATAGTTAAACGTAAGCTTAATATCATCAGTAATACAAAAATCCATGAGAGACAAGGTACCATTTTTCGAACGAATATTATAATCATGCCATATCCAGTCCGCACCGATCCATGTTTAATATTATTTTCTCTTTTATCATAACATCGCTTGACTTATTCTAGCTCAGTCCGGGCCAAATACATTATATTACAAACGGCCGGAGCCAGGTGACCGAGTAATAGTTTGTAAGTGCCCTCCACTTAAGGAGGTCACTTTGCTATGATCTGTGGACCTTAATAAGTGGTATTTGAGTTAAATAGCTTTAAGTTAGAAAGAGAGGGATGGATTTGTGCGTTCGTTTTACTCTTGTTTCCTTTTTATTACTTTATGTATTTGAATAATATTGGAAATGGAATGAAAATAGTAATTGTTTTTTTTTTTTTGAGAAACACTTCTGAACAGTACTCCGTTGCAATGATGATTTATGTCTAATCTTCATCAATCGTGAAACTTGTGATTAACCGACTTCAAAAAAAAAGGAGGTTCCCAGTTTGACCTGTATGTGTGTATGTATGTTTCTTCGCGATTATCCCGTGTTGAGCCGAACCGATTTTGATGTGGTTTTCAGAAAATTATTTGTTAGATCCAGGAATACTTTTAGTATTCATTTTCACAATACATCTGCCATGTATAATAAAAGCAGAAATGAGATTTAACAATCCATCACCAATTTCAGTTTGAAAGTTTTCTGGCCGAAGCAAATATTTTATTGGAAAAATATCTTAGAACATCAATTTTATATAAAATGACCGATACATCTTCAGATTAAAATTTCGCCATAACTTTGATATTTGTGCCTATCTAAAATGCGCTCATAAAACATATCCCTGATGCAATATTTCGTTTACAATCAAATGCTTTGGCTTGCATCAGAACTCTCAATTTAGATCGGATCATAAATATTTAGCACACTGAAAGTATGCTGGATTTGATGTGTAAAATGCGATCGTTGCACTTGCATTTACAGAAGGATTTATGTAGTCTTTATTTATATTTGGATTATGCAACTGAATGATAGTAATCTTTTGATCTTTGGTAGTGGAATATTTAATAAACTCAGACCTTTTTATTACTATCAAGGGAACAGAGCAATCTAATCAATTGATTTTCTTACTTCTTATGTTTTTGTATAAGATTCCAATTACATAAAATTCTACCATAGTGCAAATACTCATTTTCAGTTAAGTCCGTATTACTACTGTAGGATCAAAATAAATTGCATTCCATTAGACATTTAAGTCCAGCCAAACTACTAATAGCAAAGTCCAAATTCTAGAGACTTTGGCCTCAAAATGTACGCAGAAAATTATGAAATTTCCTCTTAGCACTAAAAATAGCCAGACATTTATGCGCTACGACCAAACGTCCTGGAATTTCAGCAAATATTTTAAAAAGCTTTCTTGAAAGGAATTTTAAAATGGCGTGGGTTTTTTTTCATTAAATATTTAGAAGGGAAATGAGAACTGTTTCCTCTTGATCCGTTATTATTAAGCCGAGCTAATTGTCTCCACTAAGCAATGTTTGGAGTTCAACCTTTGTCTTCTTAATCTGGGTTGAGACATTCGCAAGGAATTCTGTTTTCTTTGAGGCTTAAGGAAAATGTATTTTTCTTTTATTTAGAAAGTGTTAGCTTGGATAATATGGAAAAGAGCTGTGTGTAATTATGTCTTGCGTTCTATGTGAATTGACAATGATATTGAACAACTTTAAAGTCGTTTTTATTACAAATTATGTGTCATTTTTTCCATAATTATCTAGGACCATCCCTCTATTTATCTTCTTGATTCTCCTATCATCATCGTCATCTGCCTGTTCTGTTCCCAATTTTTTGGGGTCGGTGCAATGCGTATTTAGCTTAGCTTTCTGCTATCATGTTTCACACAATTCATCCACCTTTTTCGATTCCCCTGTGATCTTTTTCCTTTTTTTAACATCTTTTTTTTCCTTGTTCCAGGCGGTCGACTACCTTAAGAAGCGCACGCCAGCGCGCGCAGCCCTCATGATAGCGGCGGTGTGGCTGATGTCGGCGCTGGTCTGCATCCCGCCACTCCTCGGCTGGAGGGTCACCAGGCCGCTGGAGCAGTTCCCGCAGTGCAAGGTGAGATAGAGAACCTTCAAGAACTGTTTTAGAAGATAAGTTGTAGGGCTTGTAGAGAATATGTAACGGCAGTTCTATTACACATATTATATCCAACAGAGGGGTATTTCATGCAACAGGGGTGGTCTTGTACTTTAAATTATAATAAAATACGACCAACTATATTTTTTCTTGCGTATGACCATTGAGAAAGCTATGTTATGGTTGGCTTACAATCGCACCGGATTCAGCTGAATACTGAATTTTAGATAAAGCGACTGCTTATCCGATAGTGGAGTGCATTCACACAGTATCCCATAATAAGAATTGCTATATTTAAACCCTATACATGACTATAAGCTCAGAACCCTAACTGTAAAACGAAGCACATGTAATATTATTACTTTAAACGACAAACTAGATAAAATGCTGCACAACGTCTCTAACACAATTTATTAGCTAAACCAGCACAATAAGCTTAATACGGCAAATTAAAAGGAAGTGGGACACTATATGATAATGAAGAAGATAGGGAACGATAAATTCTTTACCGAGAATGTTATGTAAAGAAGTAAACATTTGGTCTTGTAATTAAAATGCAGTTACATTGCTGGAGGTAAATTTATTTTGAGTAAGTTTCTGGGTATGATGACCAGTTACGGAGAAGATGATGATGATAATAGAGACTCTGACTGCTGAACCGGAGGTCATGGCTTTGATGCCCACCCAGGACAAACTTCTATAAGATAAGCATGTTGAAATTGTACTGTGTTTACCTAGTTTGGAATCTTATGACCGTGTAAGAGATGTCCGGAGATATTTAATTATTAGGTATTTTATAGTACGAAATCTAATGTTGCACAAATTACTGACTTCAAATACCTAAATGAGAAATCAATCACATTAAATCTAGCTTTAACGGAACTAACATAGGATAGAAGTAAGTATTAAGCTAATACTGAATTTCCTCTAATTTGAATACTAACTTACTCAGATAAATAAACCTTAGTATTCTAGGAGAGGTAGCTAAACTTAACCTGTCGATATAAACGTCAAAGCATCATTTAATTTGATTACAAAGTATAAAAAAAATAATAGAACATTTTTTTTTACGGATATAGTAAATAATTCTTACAAGAAACAACCAACTTCAGAATTAGTCTTATATTATTTTTTTATGAATTCCGTTGTCAACCGCACGAAAATGGAACAACACAGGAAACACCATCATTCAAAAAAAAAAAAGATACATCATTTTTTTTCTGTTTGATACCACAGAACTTTCGAATGGATTTACCGATTTTAATGATACATTTTTGTTTGAAAGCTTGCTTACATTTCATTTCGGTCCAAGTCTGACATCCATAAGAAAACCATATAAGATTTTGTTTTAAAGTTCTTTGTTTTTATTAGAATTATAACTATAGTAGTACTCTATACTCCTTTTTGGGTTTATATACCCTTTTCATAACGCTCTGTTTAATAATAAATTATTGCAGACCTAATATCAAGTAAATTATTAATAATAAGCAGCCATATTATGTTCTAAAAACGACACTACATCTCCACTATCATTTCCATTTAAACTTGCAACGTAACTGGGGAAGAGAAAACTATTTTAATTAAGCGAAATTTTCAATTAAACACAGCGCGGGTCGTTACCACACAAGTTTTTGGGTCCAAAAATCACGGGCCACTAAACTATTGTGGCGAGCTCGACACCTAATAAGACCGCCGTGTTAAGGTGAGTTCTTAAAGTTAGGTAATATATTACATTGTTATTATCATTACTGTTTGAGTTTTAAACTTGTATATTATATTTGTAACGCTTTTTTTCTGTTATATTTCGAGTGGAGATATTTTTTGTGTGTTGAAATAAAACTACTTTTTACGTTTTTTTTCTTTAATAGAGAAGATGGCTGCAAGATATCACCTACTTGGGACCCAATAATACATAAACTCAAGGCCAAACCCAAGAGCAGCGCTGCAAGACATCAAGACACAGTGAGCTCATAATATATTGCGTAGGTCGGACCTCAAATAATTAGTTGTACGGATGTATTGTCATATCTATGTTCAATATCGAGGAAAGGTGTTTTAAATTTAAGAGGTTATGGGGTATTTTAATTGGTAAAAAATTGCTCCAATTTTGCAAACGACTTAGTACAGCAGTAAGGCCCTTAGGAGGTACTGGATATTTCTGCATATAATTATTACAACATAATATATTTACAAGCATTAAATTACAATTTGAAAATTTTATTAAAAAGAATATGTCATGCTGTCATTCTAAAGTAAACAGTAAATTGATATATCCAAAAAAAGACAAAGATAAAACCTTTTCTCCTCGTTAAAAACAGTACATTGTAACCTCAAAAACCACTCAAGCAACATTATCAATAAAACAAGACCGCATAAAAATCTCCATACATGGAAACAAAACAAAGGAATTCCCATACCGGTAGGTAAATTGATAAATAATGCTTTCTGACGCAAATCCTCTTGATATCTTTAATTCAAAAGGACTATAAAGGGAATAAATCGGAATATTGGATGTATACTTGCCTGTGTTACGCGGATTGAATTTGTATCGATATCCTTTAGTAACTTCTATTGGTTCATGTTAGCCTGGTACTTTGGTTTGTTGTTGCACTGATAGAAACTTCTATGTTCTTATTGTCTTTATTTGAGTTAGAATCTAAGTTCAACATGGCTAGGTTTACTTTGTTTCCTTTAAATGCGTGAATATTGTGAATGATTCTTATTTCATCATCAGAAAAAAAATGACAATTAATTATACTTGGTCATGACATTTATATACAATTTAACAAATATGATATAGTAGTGAAATAAAATTAAATCTAAACTGATGCGTATTTTAGTTCATTTTCGTGTTAGTAAGAAACATATAACCCTAAACAATAAAAAATAGATTGTCAATAATAAGAATAAATTAAATAGATTGAACTGTAAAGGCAATGTAAAGGTGAACTATTCTATCAAGGATTTAAGACACGCAAAACAAATTTAATAATTTAAAAAGTAAGCCCAGAATTCTATTCTGATTCTACCTTGGTCGTACTCATTTTCAAAATTCTTTTTTCTTAATGTTCAAAAAGATTAGCACATACAACTCACAAACATATTCAGTTTTCGAACAACTTAGCCCCGCACCGGTCACGGCTTTCTTAAACATAACTTGTTGTGTGTGCTGTTTAGTCCTGGGGTCTGATTCCGGTATGCTAAAGTCAGTGGGTAGCAGGTTAATGAACGTTCTGCCGGAGCTGCGGTGAGAATGCTTAGCGATCCCGCGGCTCCAGCAAAGGCGAGAAGGGAACCGGGGTGTTTTTGGTCGGTGCAAGTCCGACATATCCCCACGTCGTGCCCTCGACGTGGGTCCAAATCATTAGATGTTCACCCCGAAAAAAAAAAAAAAAAAAAAAAAGGTTAATGAACGTTCCAGTCTACTTGACGACCTCCGTGGTTGTGTCGCTAGCTCTAAGGTCCTGGGTTCGATACCCGGACGGGTCAACGAAGAAACTCACTTTTCTACACTGTCTCGGGTCTGGGTATTTGTGGTACCTTCGTTGTTTCTGAATTCCATAACAAAAGTGCTTAATAGCTACTTACTTTGGGTTCAGAGCAATGTATGTGATGTTGTCCGCATTTATTTACTTGTTATTATGCAGATTTTTTTAAAGTGACAGCAGTGGCAGATAGGTCGAATACGAAAATTACGTACAATTATAAGTACACTGGGACGTTCATTAACCACCCACTGACTTTAAAGTAGCGGAATTGGGCTTGCAGTTACGGGTTGTTAGACCCATACATCTTTGGATCTTGACTGCATAATGCGGTTGTTAACTGCAATTTGTGTTATGTTGATGTTATTAGAAAATAATATGGTGGAATTATGGAAGTAGAAAGATCTAGGTAGATCAAAATAAGTACTATTTTGAAAATATTAATAGATAGATGTAGGTATGTTTCTAAAGTTACATAACAAATAAAGAACATAAAAGTAAATCGTACAATGGCGGTCTTATCGCTTAAAGTGATATCTTTCAGAAAACCTTTGGATGGATAGGAAAGATAATAAACATAGATTAGATAGGTAGCTAAAACTTTTAGGTAACCCTCGGAATTTAAGGTTAAACTTTTAAGGTTTAGATTTTTTTAAATTCTATATTATTTTCAAGTTCAAGTTAGAATCTCTATGCGGAAATAAACCTGTAAATATGTCAAATTCCATAATTATTTTTATTCCTCAGCCTCATAATTCCAAAACATTTTTTTTTATGTCTTTCAAGAATTGAATATTTGTAGTAGAAGGAAGTTAAAAAACGTACTTATTATTTTGAAACACAAATGTCAGTGTGATATAAATATCTTTTTATTTGTTGTGAGCCTCACAAATTGACCGGAATAATGGATTCTCCTAATGTTTAGGCAACTTTGTCCATTGATGACATGACATTAATGAACATTCGACTACATTATTCACGGGGACTATTATGTTAGTTCCAATAAAAAGGATTTATTGATGGGCCTATTTTTATGTGTATTACGACTATACATATAGGCGGTTACTACAAGTAGGCAGGGGTTAAGTATAACATACATACACGTATATATAATACATATTCTCATTAATATAAATTTACTTCCACAGGAGGTCAATTTAAAATCCTAGTACAAAAATACGTTACCTATATTTTACTAGCATTAAATCAAAAGAAAAATTTTTGCTTTTACCCCTTAAAACAGATTTTTGTTAATTATGATAGTTGAAAACCATCTCGATCATATTAAATTCCGAACTAAAAACTGCATCATAATTGGTCCTTTCGTTTTGGAGTTGCGATGCCCCACAGAAAATTGAATTTAAAATTCGAACGTTACAACCCTCTTTTTGCGTCGGGTGTTAAAAATTATATCCTAAGCTAAATTCCAAAGATTTATACAAGATCAGATCACAGCTATGTGCAATCATAGTTCGTTCACCGAAGGCATCGCCGCTGTGGCGCCTCCTGTAAGTGTGCCAACACTCTGTAAATTATGGACTTCACATTAAAACGTCTGATCTAACGAGATATAAAGATCCTGTTTGATAGCCAAGTGATATATCTTAAAGCGTTTATGTTGAGAGAAATCGATAATTTCAGTATTAAATATATGGCAATGTCATTTTATTTCAAAAGGTACATGATTGAGAATTGTCGTTTCATCATCATATTCAGCCTTGTATGACCCACTGCTGGGCATAGATTATAATAGGCCTTTTCCTCTACCTCTTGCCAGTTGCATTCTACTTCTGCCATCTTTTTTAAATCATCGGTTTATCTTATTCCCGTATTTTTGTAATTTACAGGTAGATACAAATTTTTTGATCTGTGATATTTTTGTTTGTAAATCTGGGAAATATTTTTTACAAAAAAACAACTTCAAATTAAGCAAAAACCAACTTCAAATTTAATAGGACCATACTAGAAGCATCATCTCAAATAAAAAAATAAACATCAAAATCAGTTCTGAGATAACAAATATACAGAAAAAAAAAATACAGTCGAATTGAGAACCTCCTCCTATTTGAAGTCGGTTAAAAATTGTAATAACACCTTCACAAATAAACAGAGAAAGCAAGCAGACTGTTTGTCTTTTCTGCACAACAGCAAAACAATTTTCACCAAATACATTTCCATAAAATATGTTTTTCAGCCATCTCTGCTAACGTTCAGAATAGTATTATTCAATCACAAAATACCTGTCCCCTATTCCATTAGCAGAAACGCGATAAAAGCCGTTAATATTCAGGAAAAGAATGATTTTACGATGAAAAAAAGGTCTGAATCCATCGTAAAGTGTAAGTTAAAACTAAGATTGGGTTCTGATATCGTCTTCCTATTAAATTGTTCTTGGAGTTCAGAATAAATGTGTATTTAAAATGGAATTAATGAAAAAATTTGAGCAGTTTTTGGCGTACATTATACCTAGCTATGCTGTCGTTGTAATATGTTTTTAGTGACCACCTCATAAGGTTTAATTTGCAACATGACCTTGTTATAGAATATTGATATAATTATAACATATATCAGAATGGCGGGAAACATGAGTTATTCTCAAACTGACAGCTTCTTGTAGTCATGTTTGACTATTTGGACGCTCGAACATTTTTACTTTTATACACATTAGTGACTTTAAAGGTGTGTTCACAAGAACATATAGGGATACTAATAAAAAATATATGGGAAAATGATTATTTTGGATCACATAGTAAGCGTGAGAAAAGAGTGACGGACCAAAGAAAAACATGTTAATTGGTTTATGGTATTCCCATACATTCCTACATAGTTCTTAAACTGCAAAATTATCATTTGTTTACTCAAAAAAAGACGGTTTATTAAATGCAATTTTTCCCTTTCAATGTTTTGTTTAAAGGTAAACTAAATATTACGGAGATTCATAATTTTTCATTATGGTAGCTACAGATATACCACAATAAAAAAATTACAAACTCAGTGTAATCACAACACACACACTTTTTTTAAGTTGAAAGCAGAGACTGAAACAAAATTTACAAACTTATTATATCTTTATATACTAAGCAGCATGTGCACCCCGCCTTACGTGAACATAAGTAACAATACAAGACACACCATACATCACTGCGGGCGGGCCATGGATCATTTGTGAACCACCCCTAATTTATGTAGCACTGCCTTTATACTGGGTTTAAAGGATGCTGGGTGAATTGAGATTGTTACCTAGTTTGTAGTCATGTTGCTTGATACTGAATGACCTGCTTCATTTGGTAATTTTTACAATAATTGACATTCTGCTAACTGTCATTAGGATCATTAATTGGTCATTACGATCACTTATCTTCGAGAGTTTAATGATATTTTACTGAAGAAAATTAGATACAGTGACAAGAACACTGACCGACCACCAACATGCATTTAAAATAGCTGAATCGAGGCCCAGTAATGTGGTTGGTATGTAGGTTCGATGTCCGTGACATTGATTTTCTTTTAATTTGATGGTAATTTGTAAAGTTCTTTTTATGTAAGTACTAAGAATTTTTTCCATCTTAGAATCTCTCTGCTACGAATTGATTTTTAGGATTTTGTCGTAGCAGGGTTCTTAACCAGTTTAACGATGTCCAAGCCAACGACAGATACACTTGAAATAGAAATGTCCCCAGAACGTGTAAATATTTTCAATGAGAGATAAAAACACATATGAATGAATGAATGTGTGTTTTTACGTCCCATATATTTCATACTGGCAATAAACAAAACATGGTGATTTATCATCATTTCTTATTTATATCAAAACTGTTCCTCCGATACTCTATTAAACGGTGTCACTGCTGGGAGGATAAAACCTATTTTATTAATTATAAATTGAAAGAACTGTCTGAACTATTCCACTGCAGGGCAATTTCCTCCTTGATCAGGTAAAATTTTAGCCCATAAAATATTATTAAATAATGCACTTTTTAACCTGCTGCTGAGTGTTACAAACTTTATGTTATTTAATAACAAAATTCGAAACTAAGGCACTATCTTTAGCAGGTAGAAATAGTATTAATATCAATAGATATATTTTAGTAATACCACCTAAACGTTTCACTAACCCAAACCGACAATACAATTTACAAAGGCTATAATTATTTAGCCGTCTCACTTTGAGTCCATAGCCTTATTGTTTAGCCTTATTGAAAACCGTAATTATAACAAATGGGCTATTTTACGCGCGAACCCTAAATTATTTAGATTTACAAAGCCATAAATTGATAACAAAACAATGTTAGTAAACGAAATAATTTAAATAATGGCTTTCGTGTTTGTTTTATGTTATTCCAGTGGAAATTATTATTGCATTATTTTAGTCAAGGTCACCTTGAATTTGTTTGATTTGCATAATCAAACGAATATTATGTACGGTCTGTCTGTCTGTTACTTTTGAAGGATAAACCACTGCGCAATCTTTGATTTTTACAGAGTGTATAAAGATTAAGATCAAAAGTCTTGGAAACATAATTATTATGCTAGTATAATTTGTAAATATAGGTATGATGACCTATGAAACGCTAATACAAATTTCAATTCATAATTTTGTCTACTATATTATGTCTCGCGATACTAAATTAATAGTAATTTCTATTCTATATAAATTACTATTGGAAACTGTATTAAGAAATATCCTAGAATAGAACCTGCCTGTTTCTTAAATAAATAACAGAATAAAAAAAATATGATTACTGGGTAGCTAACCAAGACTTCAAAGACGGCTTTGTTTATAAAATTTGCTTTAAAAACTTGAATGCTAGTCATTCAATTCATATTACCACAAGAACCATGAAAAGCAGCACTCCTTAAACATTTACCTAAAACCAGGCGGAACGACTTTCAGTCTTACAAAACAACTAAACCTACCCGTGAATAATTTAAGAGAAACTCAAGCTTAGTATTTAAATATTAAAGTTAAAATATAGATGGAAGGGAGCTTTACCTGTCTACATTAAGTTTCTAGGAACTGCTAATCAAAGAAAAACAGATAGTTTCTGCCTGCTTGCCTGGGCCTCGATTCAGATATTGCAAATGCATGTCAGTGGTCGGTCAGTGTACTTCTCATCTCTCTTCTCATTGTGCCTAATTTTCATACATACATATTCACGCCTGTATTCCCGAAGAGTTAGGCAGAGTAGTACCCATTTAAACCCACAGTTTGCCGGTATGTTTAGGTCCCATGTATTGCCACTAATCGGGCACAAATCCAAATTCAAAATCTCAAAAACATCTTAGTCGACTTGGGAATCGAACCCTCTAGCGTAGCAGTCGCGCTTAGAACCACTAGGCCAACGAGGCAGTTAATTTTCAGCAGCCTAATTTTCGCATTCAGATAAGCCTACAATAAATACTCATTAAACTCTCGAAGAGAATGATCGCAATGAACGTTAGCAGAATGCCAACTATAGTAAACCAACTATAGTGACCAAATGAAGCAGTTCATTCAGTCAATTCAAGCAACTCTGAAATAGCTGAATCGAGGCCCTGGTTTTCAGTCTAAGTTGTGGCTTAGTGAAACTAATAATTAAATATTCTTGGTCCCGACAGTTTAAGCGTATCTTTGAGGAACAAAGGGAGTTTTTTGTAGCGTTAGAAACAAAGTGCATTCCTTTGTTAAGTGCATTTTAAAGCTTGTTGTAATTTTGTTAATCTTTGTAACAAAGTATTGTTTGTTAAGTACGTTGATTTTGCTTTGTGTTTTTTTTTTTGAAATTAAGTTTTTAAATAGCGTGTTGTTATCTAGGTTTTACATAGATTCTAGATTTCTATTTAGGTTTATTCCCACGTAATTAGTATCATATACTTTTTTTGCTTATGCTAAGTTTCAAGTGTTTTATGCGTGGGTAAATAGTTATTCTTAAACTATTGATAGATTTATGGAAAAATATCTAAATAAACTTCTTAAATATTGCACCTACTCATATAAAAATGGACGTGACTGTGAACACAAACAAAAAAACATATTTATTATAAAGTAGATTTAATATTTTATTAAATAATTATACGCAAAAGATTGTTAATTTAGACAAAATCTTTCCAATATCTTCCAACGCTAACAGTAAAATAATGACTTTATAATTAGAAAAAATCTTATTGACAATCTCCGTGTCTACATTTCATAAAAAAATCGAAAGTTTCATTAAACTTGCTAATAATAGCTCGGAGTTCAATGGAGCATTAAACATTAATTATTAAACTTTTCTAATTAATTCTGTATTACTTTTTATATTGGTATTATATTGACATTATCGACGTTTATAGAAGACACACCAATGCATTGTTTAAATAGCGTATCTATTTTATTGGTGTACAATAAAGAATATTCTATCTATCTATGTATCTATCTATCTATTTTTTGTTATTTTTCACACTAATTTTGTTAATAAAAAAGACTGTATTAAGTGACATTATTTGATTTAGATTTTAAATTATGAATTGGGGTAAAAGCTGGCTTAAATTAAATCAAATTATAATCATGTCAAATATTTTTAATGAGGTTTTTAATAAATCGTTTTAGAAAAGACAGCTTTATCACGTATCAAAATCGAATTTCAAGACATAAACTATAATATTGAACATAATACTATACTAAACAGCTCACTAAAGCAGGTCTATAAACTGCCTGAAATATATTTCTAAAATTCGGAAAGCCACACACAGACAGTTTTCAGAACAGTAAACAGTACCTTTTTCAGGTAATTTTATTCGACTACGCCTTAAATTTTCATATTATTTAAGCCGGTTATAATTAAACATAATTGTAATCTAGCTTATTGCGCCATCTTCTTGGTAGCGAAAAGCCCAAGGATTAAGTATACAAATCATCGAAATAAGAATATAAAAACCTCTTAAAAAATAATCCACTTTTTTCCCAACAAATTCTTTCCTGTGTTAAAATATTTAATAAGCTCCTTTAATTCTTTACCATCATTACCTCTAGTTCGGTATTATTATAGTACTCTGGCTGCAGGTTTAGACCCAGTCTAGTAAAAATGGTACTTCCAAAAATTCCTAAACGTCAAAAGAAAAAGCCCTGAACTTAAAAAATATGTTTTTGTACAATATATGCAGACCATATTTAACAAGGAGTGAATGCCTATCTGACCTTTAAAACCCATATCTATCTAGTAACTGCCTACTGCCTATCTGACTTCCAAAATCTCTCACAAACATAGGCTGAGTGAGAAATTCGCTGAAGCCAGTTAACAAGGAAATGCTGCCTACTTCCTATCTGACTTCCAAAATCCATCTCCTCAATGGTCGAGTGGCGTTCGCACCGGTTTTAAGGTGTCGCTAGCGCTGAGGTCCCGGGTTCGATCCCCGGGCGGGTCAATGTAAAAAATCACATTTTTACATTGTCTCGGGTCTGGGTGTTTGTGGTACCTTCGTTGTTTCTGAATTCCATAACACAAGTGCTTTAGCAACTTACTTTGGGTTCAGAGCAATGTGTGTGATGTTGTCCGCATTTATTTATTTATCTCTACACAGTGACTGCCTACTGCCTACCTGACTGCCAAAGCCCATCTAAAAGATAAGCTGACTAGGATATTCGGTCTCTTAGTGACTGACGATAGAAATAACGCTTTAATTCTTTCTCGGAGTGAACTTTGAAGGCAAGACTGAGCCGCATAGCCGGAATGCCTTATTTTATTACACAACTGTTCAAGGCATAAGTTGAGGCGAAAAGCGAGACTATCACAAAAATGTACTAGTAACTGGATAAAACAAACAACCGGTATAGTATTCTCATAATAGAAAGTTTTAAATAAGGCAAATTTAGATAAAAAAGTCCTAAGTAGCTTGATCATGTAAATGTCGAAAATTCTACTAACTAATCTAATATTATGAAAGTGGAATTCAAAGTGTCTGTAACACATCGACTGCAGTCTGTCCATTACGCTTTTACGGCTAAACCACTGAACCTATTTTGATGAAACTTTATATGTAAACCTGAACAAAAAAGAACAGGTTTTTGCCGCGTTAACCGACACCGAAACGGGGAAAACCACGCGTGGAACTTAGTTCATAATATCAAGACTGAACTGTAGTTGATATACCATTGCATTTGTTTGATTTCCTTTTTTCTGCCCTCACATAATTACTATAGCTTTTTATTATCATTCTATGGAAACTCACTATTAGAAATTTTCTAAATATTTCACAAAAAAAAATTCTACCACTTCTTGAAAGATCCCTAAGGAATAAAATCGCTCACAGCTTATAAACTAATTCCCATCCGTTGAAATAAAAGAGGAGACGCATACCTCACGTAACTGACGACCTCTAACTCGGCGGTACGTGAAGTGGGCTGCTGCACCCGTTAGCGGGTTCCCTTCCCGACTGGAATTTATTCGTCATATTTAATATGAGTCTTATTAGATGTTTTGTATGCGAGATAGGACTTGTATTAGTGTGCTGTAGTGGAAGTCTAGACTTAGGTCTTATTTATGGAATACAGCTTAGTATATAGGACACAATCATACTATAATAATATTCCGGGTCATCTCACACACGGTTATCTGATCCCAAGCTAAGCAGAGATTGTGTAATGGTAACCAGACAACCGATAAACATACTTATATATTTCTAAATACATACATATTATAGATACTATGGAAATTAGATCCAAAATTACGGCTTATTTATTACGAAAGAGGTCTGCCAGCTGAGCAGTCTTGTAACTATCCTAGTAGGCAGAGCAAAGGCCTATTTTCTAAGGTGAGAATCAACAAGCTTAAATATTGTGGACTGGCTTTTTCGATATTCCTCTTTACCAAGACTAGGGGACAGAAGTATAAAAAATACACAATCATTTCTGAAAAAAAAAACACAATTTTATTCTGTGTATTGTATAGAAGTTTATGCTGATATGCATTGCCTGTTTTATATTTTTTCTACTAAAGGCCAGGTTAAAACAGCAACCTTACAAAGCTGCTATCATCATTCGAGAAGGCTCACATTACCCCAATTAGACGTGAAATATAAATACAAACCCCTTTATCTTTCCCTGAAATAAAACGCAGTATTTCGAAATGAGTGAGGCCCAATACAAACTGATTAGAGTGTTATCGAGAGCTTTAGGAACACAATTATCCCTTCCAACTGTAATTACTCTAGTATTGTTCAAAGTTTTTATTACTTTTACTTGGTATTTATCGATTGGTTTTGTTAGAGTAAAAGTGTACTACTATGAATAGAATAGAATAGGATGAGTATAATTAAAATATCTACGTGATATGTTAAGAATAGCACACTCATAATTTTATTGGTTGCACATAAATGTAAGAAGAGATTTCAATAAAAAAAAAACACAATTACTTAATCGGTTTGGATATTATTTCTACAGTATTATTAAAAAAAAAACATACTAACGAACTGAGGACTTCCTCTTTTTGAAGTCGGTTGAGAATATGGTCTTATAGATATGCGAAAAATATGCACTTGTGGCTGTCATCCATCGCTAATATTTGGTTTCTGAGAAAAGAATCTTGCTACCGTTGACCACGAAAGATAGAAATACTTTCTCTGCATCTCTTCCTGGTAACTCCTTGTAACTGAAAATAAAAGTAACCTTTAGCTTTTAGCAAGAATTGTCAGGAATGCCTTTCGTTTACCTTAGGTCAAGGCCACGAGGGTTTCCGCTGACAAAGAAGAACAACTAATGCTAAAACATTTCTTACATATTCTGTATATCTAAAAATAAAATTATGTAGTGTTAATTTTCTTTTGGCATATTATGGGTTTCTGCACTATACAGTGAAATGTGTTGTGGTGGTCAGATATGCAGTCGATCGATGTAAAATCCGGATAAATTGGAAGCCGGCCTCAATCTAGTTTGGTATAAGGCTAAGCAGAAAAAGCCTTCC
Source organism: Autographa gamma (assembly GCA_905146925.1). Classification (NCBI taxonomy): domain Eukaryota; kingdom Metazoa; phylum Arthropoda; class Insecta; order Lepidoptera; family Noctuidae; genus Autographa; species Autographa gamma. Next base: position 1,072,263 of record LR989871.1, read on the forward strand.
GGCGCTAAGATCTTAGGAACATGCATATAGGTTTATAAGGAGTAGGTTTGTTAGCAAAGGGGAAAAAATCTTCGAAAAATTTAATCGTGAAGATTCACTGCCTACTTTATCCTTCTAAAAATCCCTTTCCAGATAAATACAATAGCAATATTATTGAATAAATTGCTCCCAAGTTAATAAGGTTTTGTTTGTTTCAGGTAACATTTTGTATTAGATACCCGACCCCAATACTTGAGGGCCTGCGGCAAATTGATCCTGAAAGCAAATAGCGGGGTAAGCAGAACTTAATCAAATGTCACTCATCATGCGTTAGGTGAAGTCTTGTGATGTTTATAATACCGTAAGAAATAGTACAACCTATATTGGGCTGTATGGATGGTAAACATAGCTTTGTTCTTTAACATTGCAAAAATAAGGAAATTAATTTGCCTATTTTGGGTACAGACAAATTTTAAAGAGTATGTTAAGATGACTGGTATTGCTTAAAAAAATGTCCTCTGTTTTTCAAGATATTTATACATTTATATCAATCAATCGAAACAGCATGCTAATCTAGTGCTAATCACTGGGCAAATATTAATCGATCAAAATCATTCCATATGTGCTGCTAACAATATAACCTCAAATCAATTAATACAAAAGTAACATTCAAAGTAGAGAAAACGAATAAAAATGAATATCCATCGAATTCACAAAGTCAGCCAATCCTAAAGCCATCTGATTCTATACCTTCTGGAACATTAATCGAACAATATATGTCTGCATGAAGGTACGAACCAAAGAGATCGGCCTTTAGGAAATTAAATCTCTTCCGAGCTTCCTTGAGACTTTACATTTTAATGTTGTCTGCTTTTACACCGTCTCGTAACTTTATTGTCATAAAATGTGGTGTAATGTACTACTTTTTAATTTAAAAGTAAGTTGTTCTAAAATTGTTCGTAAGATATGTTTTATAGGATCATTTATGTGGTCGGACATTATAAAAAAAATATATGTCATAATTTTATTGATAGAGATGGAAGGAGGGTAGATAGGCCTTTGCCCTGCAGTGGGACAGAAACGGCTAGGGAAAAAAAATGCTTAAATGATTTTTGGTACTTATCTATTTAATTAACATAACCATATTGTGCAAAGATTGACTAGTCCATAAAAGCCGCGAAAATTGACTAGAAGAAAATGTATGCAGAGATACAGCTATGTTAATCAAATAAATAGTCATATGCAATTTGTAACATATTTTTACCGCTTCGATATGCCATCAATTAACTTTCCATTCACAACAAAATATCTACAAACAATTTATCCAAAAATTACCTCACAAAACATAAATTACACTTCGGTGTAACACCCGCCCTTATTAAATGTATTTTCGTGAGCGCCGCCGCTGAACGTTTCACATTAAATGATGTGAGAAAAAATGTCTTCCTTCTCCCTCTCTCGTATTGGCCTCTCGCTCTGCCAATACACTTATGTGCTACGTAATAGCGATGGCCGCGTTGAGTTTTAAATTGTTCTCATAAGAGGGAAAGGGTGATTCAGGTTTGAGTTAAGTATAGGGTGTGGTAAAAATATTTTTTGGTGTAGCCTCCTTGAATATTGAAGAAGTGAGGTGTTCTTATTGATATGTGGATGTTGGGTACGATGTGATAGAATGTTTGTAGCACAATAGAGGAGATATCTGTCAGAGACAGAATTTTTGCTATAGGATGAGTATGCTCTGCATTCAAACTACCAAAGTTTGAAGACAAATCTGTAGGATTTATAATATAAAAAGATATTGACAATGTAAATATTGCTTTGCAATATTTTTAGATTTAAAAACATTATTCAAAAAAGTTAATTAATATTAGCAATTTAACATTATTTAGCCTAAATTGTTCCGCTGGTGGGCGAAGACTTCCCTTCACTCTTTACAGCAACTAAAGCAAAAAATAACTATTTTTAAACTAACTACCTTCCTAACTACTTTCCACTACCTTCACCACCAAAACCGATCACCCTACCAACCGAAAAACTAACAAGATTTATAATAAAAATAAACACGCATCTCAACAAGCTCTAAAAAGAGCAGGGAAGAGCCTTACCCCTCGACAGGGTAATTTAATAACGCACCCTACTCCCTGATAAGGGCTATCGATTCGCAATATTTACCCTCAAATGGTTCGAAGGACATAGATTATGATTCGGGAGCTGTAGACTGTACGGTGGAGGTTTCTGGCTCAAATTAATTAAAAATCTTTTTACTTATTGGAAATTTGAACTATCATCATCATCAGCCGGAAGACGTCCACTGCTGAACAAAGGCCTAAGCCGGATATCACACGGCGTGAACTATTGTCTAAATGTATTTTTCTAAAGGTCTACTGCAGTTACCCTTTGCACATGTTTTGAATGATTAACCGCTTGTAATCTACCGTGGAATGTAATTCGATAAGAACAGGAAGAGTGAACTAAGTAGCGCTTATTTTAGATGTTAGATACTTTGTATTCATTGCTTCGTATTTGGTAATTAAACAAATAAATCATGTTCACCTCAATGTCAGATTCGTGCAAATTGTTCTTTAAAGAACTGACAGACTGAACAAAAATTGTTAAATATTTAAAGTTACTTACAACACACAAGGGAGACCTTTGCCCAGCAGTGGGAAAATAAAGAGGTTACATAAAAAAAACACACACACAAGGGGGCTTGTTCTTCTGCTAAGCTTTTTCTCAATTTTAGTCGTGTTTCAATCTTGTCAGATTCAGCTGAATACCGAAGCAAATACAAAAAGTGTCCTATCTGCTACTTATTAAAACTCTACACTACATATTTTACACCAAAATGCAGATTATATGAAAACTAACCTTTGTGACCATTTTACTATCGATACCGGTTAGGTCGTTAGTTCGATCCCGGTTGTGTAATAATTATCAATTATATATTATTTAGATCTGTCATTAACGATGTTAGTGGGAAAGTAAATGGGTTTTAAATAGCTGCTATCTATTTGGAGCGAATTAGTTTGGGTTGTGGCTTAAATTGTTTGCTAGATTAATGTAATAAACGGTTTGTGTGATACTAATTATAGTACAGTTTCATGTGGATGTAATACAGGTAGCCTATTGTTTTATTTTAAAGTATAATATTATACTAATAATCTAGCCTATAAACGTCCCACTGCTGGGCACAGGGCTCTTCTCAAATAGAGAAGGCGCGAGCATCGATCACCACGCTTGCTCCCTGAGTATTGGCGAATTCTTTTAAAGTAAAAAAAAATATTGACCTAGTTCGTTAAAAGTATAATAAGAAATTACAATAAGGTTTTAAATTCACACTCATAGAAAAAATGGTGCTTATTTTTTGCTATTTTACATTTAAATAAGCTTAAACAAAATTTAAAATACAGTTTACTAAAAATAGTCACCATTACTTACAAGAAAGTCTTTTAAACATTATTCAATAAATCCCAACTTAAACAATATTTAACTTAAATAGAAACATCAAACAGAACTAACAATTGAAATCAAACAACATAGTTGGTATCGAAAAAGTTTTTATGAGCGGTGACGTCACGGATGTCTGTAAACTCGTGTTATGCAACGTGTCCGATATTTTTCGTTTTCAACAAATAGGTCACTATTTCCTCTTACGATATCTTAAAATGTGGTTGTTGTGTAAATGAGGGTTTATTTTGATTTTAGGTTTTCTAGTCATTTCATTTTGAGTGATAATTAAGACTGTGTTGTTTTTACATACAATTCCTTTAATGAAGATCTTTTATACAAGCTGTTGTTTTTTGTGTAGTTTTAAAGATTGTGATATGTAGTTTACAGTTCAGATATAATTTAAAATAAGTAAAAATACTAATGCATATTGCTGCAATTTTCTGTGTCGTCTCTTATGAATGATAAATTCAAAATTCAAATTGTTTAATTTGTAAATAGGACTACATACAATCAATTTCACACGTCTTCTTAATCTAGATGAGGTCGACATTTCCTAACTGACTACCCTGAGAAGAAATGTCGAAACAAACTCGGGGGTCACAGTCTCTTGTTAATTCTGACATAAAACGTATTGTCGATTCTACTTTTACCTGATTTATTGATTTGTTCACACACAAGATAATACATTAGGGTAAAACCGGGATAGATGCCGCACTGGGATAGATGCCTCGTTTCTTAAAACTCAACTACCAGAGAACGAAACAGCAAATTCGTTGTTTACATACGCGCCACATGCACCCCCCATCTCCGTGACGCGCGAGTTGTTGTGCTAAACGGACGTTTCTTGCTTGTGTGTCGAATTACATGCGCAGCGGACGCGACAAACGCTTCAAAATTTAAAAGGTAAGTATTCACTATTCCATATCTTTATAAACAGTTAAATGATTACATTTTATTTGAATTGTTTTAATACATTGGTTCTTTGAGAACACATTTAAGAGTCAATCACTGATGTTTGCATTTATTTTATTTATAAAATATTGAGAGGCATCTATCCCTAGTGAAAAGGATAGTTGCCCCGAGTTTACAAGGGATAGTTGACTTTAGAGGCATCTATCCCTCTATACTGCAAGAGCCTTATCGAAGTATTTAAAAGTCATGTTCGTGAATATTTTCGTATTTTCTAATAGTAGAATATTAGAAAACACCAAAAAAAATGTATCCAACTTTAATTTCATAATTCGAATGTGATGAGATGAGTGTAGATACAGTGTTTTATTTATACTTACTTTGCTTATTGTAGGTGAGCCATGCCAAGGAAATACAAAAGAAAGGACAACAGACCAGCGACAGTCAGCTTTCCATGAATTGGATAAAAAAGAATTGGAATGAACTATCCGTAGAAAATATAATAAAAATATCCGTAGTAGAATAAATAAATAAATATAAATAAATGCGGACAACATCACATACATTGCTCTCAATCCTAAGTAGCTATTAAGCACTTGTGTTACGGAATTCAGAAACAACGAAGGTACCACAAACACCCAGACCCGAGGCAATGTAGAAAAGTTGACTTCTACATTGACCCGACCGGGGATCGAACCCGGGACCTCAGAGCCCATGAAACCGGTGCGTACGCCACTCGACCACGGAGGTCGTCAAAATAATGCTTCGATACCTATAATAACACGAAGTTCAAATCTGATTGGATCCAGTGCGTTATGTCAGAAGTGGCTGCACGAAACATGCACTCTTTTTAAGAATTATTGCTCAAGATGTAGAAAACTTAAAATGTCCGGTTCCACTTAATGAAGGATAATTCATTACAAATAAGTTGATTTTTTCAAATGTTTAAATAATAACTAAGGTTAAACGAAATTATTAATTTTTATTTTGTTAGAGATTCATATGAATGTATTTTTTTTTAATTTTAAATAATTATTTCTACGTTAAAACGTGAATGTTTCGTTTGAGATGATTCTATATGATAGTTTTAATATGTTATCGCTTAAACAGATTTTTTTATATATTTAGTAGACATACATTAATATAATTAAGGCTTATATTACTTACACATGAAGATAATAAATAAATATTACATTGTGATTACGTGTTCTTGTTAATTATTTAAAAAGGCATCTATCCCGCATCCGAGGCATCTATCCTTCTAAGTGATTTCATAGTGGGGCATCTATCCATATAGGTAGGCATCTATCCCCAAAAAATGTGTTTCGCAAGAATTACATTTTTGCAAAACCAGTAATGGTTAGGTAAATAAATACAGTTTCTAAAGCTTTATGAATGATTAAACTAACTATATTACAGGGTCAATCTAAGCAAATATGTTTAGTATTCAAATAATGAAACACTTTCGAAAAGTGGGGCATCTATCCCGGTTTTACCCTACATAATAGAATAATCTATGCACAGTATTATGTTTAGTTTTTAAGATTTTTGAGACTGACAAAGTATTGTTAGAGAAATAGTGCGCTCGTTGTTATTAATTAATTCAATGGCAGCTCAACAAAGACTTAATAAAAAATATATGAAAATCTACATAAAATAACCTATCTTACCGATATCATCTCTAGTTTCTAACGAAGTATATTACGTAAGCAAGAACAGTAGGGTTAATCTGCAACCGCTAACTGCTAGACCGGCAAGCGTGTACTCGGAAACAATGGACTAGTGTTGTAAAGGAGCTCCGTATCCGAAACTTACGGATATACGAAATGTTATCCGTATCCGATGTTAATTCAAAATAATATTGGGTGTTATACGTTAGAGTAAGAGGTTGCCTCGATGGCCTAGTGGTGCTAAGCGCGACTTCTACGCTAGAGGTCTTGGGTTCGATTCCCAAGACGACCAAGGTGTTATTGGGTTTTTCTATGAAATTCTCTGTAGCAGGTCGGAGTTTGGATTAGTGCACGGTTAGTGGCAATAGGCTCGCGAACTCATCGAACTGTGGGTGTACATTGGTACACCTCTGCCTAACCCTTCGGGGATACAGGCGTGATGATGTCTAATGTTATGAGTAAGAGGTTTTGGTAGCAAAGTCACACGATATAATAAAGAACGTAGAAATATTATTACATCGTAACTCGTTGTCGTCTAATTATTTCGGTATGTAATTTATTTGACGATTCCTAAAATATTTGATACCTATCCGTATTAAATGAACATTAGGATGGCCTCAGAATATTGTATTTCTGTACATCATTATTAACTTAGTGCTCATTAACGTTTCACTTCCGTAATACCCATTCAACGTCACCTTCTTGGTATAAAAAGTATCAAGAATTTTGCTTGCTAGAAACTATTCGTAAGCTTTAAATATTCTAAATCCGTTAAGTAATTTTGCGTGAAAGAGTAACAAAAATCCACCCATCTTCACATACTTACCATTAAATAATAATAAATGCGGACAACATCACATACATTGCTCTGAACCCAAAGTAAGTAGCTGTAAAGCACTTGTGTTATGGAATTCAGAAACAACGAAGGTACCACAACCACCCAGACCCGAGACAATGTAGAAAAGTGACTTTTTATAGGACTTTCTATAGGATCGAACCCGGGACCTCAGAGCTAGCGACACCTTGAAAACCAGTGCGTACGCCACTCGAGCACGGAGGTTGTCAAAAGTATCATGACTTATGCATGCTAGTAACTATTCGTAAGCTTTATTTATTCCTATTTCGTTAAGTAATTTCCGTGAAGGCCTAAACAAAAATCCACCCATCTTAACATACTTAACATTGATAATATAATAAATAATAATATTCCGGACATCTCACACATGTTTATCTGATCCCAAGCTAAGCAGAGCTTGTGTTATGGTAACCAGACAACTGATAAACATACTTATATATTTATAAATACATACATATTATAGATAAATTTCACCCAGACACAGAACAAATTGATGGTGCTCATCACGCAAACATTTATCCTTGGTAGGAATCAAACCCACGACCACCGGTATAGCAGTCAGGGTCACTAACCACTAGTCCAACAAGCCCACCAGATAGAAAATATTTCTAATATATAATCGTATCCGTTAAAATTTTTTGTAATATCCGCATTGACATCCGGATCCGAAAGTTACGTAACATCCCTACGACCGTTGCTTCTGACATTTTTACCTAAGACAATGAAAATCGACGCCAACCCATTGTTCATGTGGCAACGAGCGTGACTTCGATAGTTTACCCATGTTTTATTTGTTTAACTAATTAGTATATAGTTAGTAATAAAATAGAACAATGTAGTTATTTTTCTTAGACAGTAAATAAAGTAATGTTTTAAACCCCCAAGTAATGTGTTAAAAGTTTGACGACGTTGTCTGTCTGTGCTAAAGCTGAAAGCTGAAGTGATCGAAATGGTACTTAGCTATAATAATAATAATAATCCAGCCTATAAACGTCCCACTGCTGGGCACAGGCCTCTTCTCATATAGAGAAGGCACGAGCATTGATCACCACGCTTGCTCTCTGCGGATTGGCGATTTCAGATCCCAAATTTTGGAATCCAGGTTTCCTCACGATGTTTTCCTTCACCGTTTGTCAGAAGTGTCTTAGAATAATTAAGAACTTAGCTATAACTTATGAAAAATTATTAAGAATAAAACAAATTGCCGAAGGATTTCTAATGTATAGTTATTAAGCAACTATATATGTAGTTATTGGCAACGTTGAGAGTTGTTTTAGGTCACCTTCTTCATTTGATAAATATACCAAAAAATAGTTGCGAATGTGATGTAAACATAATTGTTTAGTCTTAATTATCACTATTGACTACTAGTTAGTAATGTATTTGGATTTCCTTTACCAGTAGTCACCGGTAAAACAAAACATCTATAAATTACTTTGCTACTATTTTTCCTCCTATGCCTTACGTTTTCTGTGTTCTATAAGGTCCATAGTTTTTACCTAATTCAAGATCATTTCGAAAGTTTGTATCAAAAAATATATGTTTAGTCCATAGTCGGCTATACCTAAATATGAGAACTTTTTGAACAATGGAATTGATAACTTAGATTCGGAAATTGGAAATAAGTATATATGATGATTAGTATTTTTAAATTATGTATTATCCTTACAATTCGTCCTTCTCTTTGAACTGCAGTCAAAACCTTGTAATTTATTTTCATATTTTCAAACTTTATGTATCATTTATTAGCTTTTCTTCTAAAACCTACTAAGCCAGTGCACAAATCCGATCTCAAAGTTTTTGAATAAAAGAATCATGAAACTCTTGAAGTCCAAAAGACAGAGTTATATTTATTTTATTGGAATTTATCATAAAAACCTAAGGTCAAAACCCTTTGTATTAAATCTCGGAGTAAACAGAACTTTATTTTGTATTTAACTTGTTATAACTTTGTTAAACAAATAAGACTGAAATAGAATTGTTTATTTGTGCAATGTTTCAGTTATTTATAGGTTGTACGTGAGAAGGAATTGATTTTTAACCGGCTCCTTAAAAAGGAGGGGGTACTCAATTCGACTGTAGTTTTTTGTTTCCACTAACTTTTGACTGGGTAAACCGATTTTTATGATTCTTTTTTATTTGAAAGCTGCTATTTTTCGACTTCTGTTATAATTAAACAAATCCGTTGTCATGATTTTTGTAATAAAGTACCACTTGGGCAGTTATTAACACCAGCATATAAACGTCTCACTGTTAGGCACAGGCCTCTTCTCATCTAGAGAAGGCACGAGCATTGATCACCACGCTAGTTCACTACGGATTGGCGATTTCAGATCCCAATTTTGGAATCCAGGTTTGCTTAACTCTTGTCCATAGGAAAGACACTTTAAAACCGAGTAACTGGACTCAGTAGGTTAAAATGTAACGTTTATTAAATGCTCTTTTTTTTGGTCTTGAGATGTGAAATATTTTGATTGATTGATTCCTTACGATGTTTTCCCTACTTAGTTACTCTCAGGCAGTATTTTCCTAACTAATACGTTTACAACAAAATACTATTACAATCACTTAATTAAAACATTTAACACAATATAATCACCGCCATTAAATAAGAAACCTACACTAATAAGCCGTAACTAAAACACTCAACACGCAGAACTATTTACGTCATATCCGGTGAAAAACGCAACCGGAAACAGTTACCGCGGCCGTTTCCGGCGGCGACAGGAAGCTTGCGTGTCCGCGATAATGCCGGCTTCCGGTTCCCGCCGCAAATCACTAATGGACATATTGTTCGGGATATCTTTTTCTATTAAGTGTTAACAATTAAGGTGGTTGCGGTAAGGTGTTTTTTTGTGATGTTAATTTGTATTGTGACAATAATAATTAGAAGGTTTTGTGACTTACTTTGGACATTCTCGTACGTCTAAGTACCTTATTGTTTTATTAAATGGCTTCAATAAAGAATGACAAGAAATTTCTATATTCTTTTTAAAAGCCTAGTTAATAGGATCTATATACGGGGCCACTATTCTGGAAGTTGGTTAAAAAGATCAATATGACAAATTATAGAGGGTTCTTTTGACTGAAGTTGGTTTTCTTATAAATATGTATAATCCGTTGTATCTAATGTTAAATACGAGGGAAGGCCTTTTACCAAGCTTAATGTAGGTAATTGGCCGCAACTTATTATCTTATCGTTCAAAATACTTACAAGTTACACATATAAGTTTTCCTCAAAATGCATCTTAAACTAAAAACATAATTCTTTGCCCCGAAGCCGCAAAACTACCTCAATATCTTAACAATGTAAAGCCCAGGAAATACTTTAGCATAACGTGGGGGAACAAAGGGGGGGGGGGGGAAAGGGGGGTAAGTTAAGCAGATTCAATAATTAATGCAATAAATATCGGGAGTCTTGCCTTTAAGTAACGGCCCCTCTTACACCTAGGGTAGTTCGGAAATAGATTTGACGTAAAATATTGCTTCAAGTAAGATTTTTTACCGACTAAAAAAAGAGGATGTTCTCAATGCGTATGTAAATTTAATTTGTCTGTATGTGTGTTTTCACTTTTTGTTTGCCGACATTTTCGAACCGAGATTTTAGAGCTAATAAAGGCCTACTCAAAAAAAAAAAAACATGATTTGATTCGATTTCAGAAACGTTTTTCTTTTATTTTAACCGCAGTATCAAAAAAAGAGGTGTTGCAATTTTGATTTATTTGTATTTCTGGTTTTGTTATAGCATGTATGCGCTAATCCCCATTCTATAATATTAATTTAAACATGCAGCGCGATAGTTTAATAGCATATCAGCTGTATTTAACAGTACAGCTCTTAAACGAATGCACCAATAAAATATCTAACCAACATTTTTTATAAAAGGATCAAATTCTTAATTACAAACGAAGACTGAATGAGACCTCAAATTAATATAATCTCGGTTTAAAATCCCCCACCCTTGGCTTGTAATTAAGATATAAAACAATGGTAATGGCGTCTTATCATTATAACCCGTTGTTGGAGCATCGTGATAACTGTTCATGGGGTCCCATTGTAGGATATGGTATTTAGTGACTTACATTTATGCTGTAAGAAAACATAATCATATTCGTATGTAGGATTTCCTACCAAAAGGGTGAAAAAGGATACGTCATCGACGTATGATATGCATAGACTGCTACTATCGCTAGGTTCCCCTTGTGCCAAGCGAGAGCAGTTCTTAGTCTGATCCTAGTACATTTCGTTTTTCATTTAAGTTAATTTTCGCGCAACGAGAAACTTATATAAGAAAATATCGATGGTTTTGACATTGTTAGGATAATTTTAGTGTTTTAGATAGATTTTTTAAAACGGCAAGCTCCATCTTCATACATAATTCACGACAACACTTGTTCACACTAGTGCTTACGGTTTAAACTCTGATAGGCTCACTGTATAGTTTCAAATGCAACCTCGTTGGGATACGTATTACTAAACTTCAGTTCTCTTCTGTTTGCCTGTCAGTCAGAGAGCTATATCTCATGATCAGTAAAAAGTAGACAGTTGAAAATTATACACGGTATGTATTACAATTACCGCTTGAACTCAATTTAAAGAAAAGAGTCAAAAATGGGTCGTGGCTTACAAGAGATGTGGTTTTTGCAGTGCTTTTGATAAATTTTAAGGGCATAAATCTAATACGGTAGTATATAATCCTTCATGCGAAAGTACCACTGGCACTTCCTGGGTTTTTTGATTTTGAACGCAGACACTTTTTGTGGAGTAGCATTTCCAAGTGTTAGTAGTCAGAATCCAACTCACAGTAGTTTTAGAGTTTCTTGCCGGTTCTTCTCCATTGGAATGACATTTTGGAATCTGCAACTAGAGTCAGTAATTTAACGTTTTAAATAAGCTTAATAAGACCTACTTGAAGTAAAAACATTTTGATTTTGTTTTTGAGTATGTCGCGTAGTTGTAGTTAGCGTTGTGACGTATACCACTCAGCTATGTACGCCATCTTGGGTACTAAGAGCTTTTCAGAACTGAATACTGAATAATTTCTGAAGATTCTAAATATCTTTCTACGCATAAACAAACAGGTATCCAAGTAAAACTAATTCACTAGTCTCCATAAATCATTGAGTAAGGTTTAGAAATGTTTTTCGTAAGTTTAGCAATAGACTAAGCACATTTTTTCTTTTATTTATGTTAAATGAATCATAACTTTTTCTTTAAGTTATAGACTTTTCTTTTGAATCAAGATGATTTATAGGTCCGTGAAGGTTAAATGAAATATTTATTCACGAATTTGGTTTTGACCTTACAAATCAACTTTTTACAGTAAATACTTTACATTAGAATTCAGATTTGTTCTCTACTTATAAAGCTGTTACATAAAACTAAACTTAATTTCATTTATTGATGATAAATTATTTTTTTTTTTTAGTAGAACATACTAAATACCTAATAGATATACTTATGCTTTTTTCATGAGATGCATTCATGGATACGCGATCTACAATTGTAATTTGTAGGAATAAAAACTAGGTAATTACAACCCTAAGAATAAACCCTCAATCATTTGTTTCATTATATCCAGGTTAAGTTTAAAATATTTATGTGATTTTAGGGTTAAAAGATGTTCGAAAGACAGACAACCACCTCGATCATACGTAGTCTATTGAATGACCATCATAAATAATAATAATAATATTCCGGGGCATCTCACACGCGGTTGTCTGATCCCAAGCTAAGCAGAGCTTGTGTTATGGTAACCAGACAACTGATAAACATACTTATATATTTGTAAATACATACATATTATAGATAAATTACACCCAGACACCGAAAAAATGATCGTGCTCATCACACAAACATTTGTGCCGGGTGGGAATAGAACCCACGACCTCCGGTATAGCAGTCAGGGTCTCTAACCACTAGACCAACAGGCCTGTCAAATATTATAAAAAAGTGCATGTGAAGTGAACTACTAACTAAGCATTATTTCATTACTAACAAGCTTACACAACGAGCGATTTAAACTAAGAGAGCCTGTACACATATTGCAATACTTCTTTTTTTCAGTAATATTATTTTGCTAATACTTTTCCCAAACTATTTTGGCCAACAATTCTCCATAGCAACTGAATATCCTATTTACTGATACCCAAAAACTTCCAACACGGAAGGTGGATATGATTACTTTCCTACATGGGCCCAGCTGTTGCCGATGTCGTAGGGGTCTGCTCCCACAAAGTAAGGCTTCTTGTAGTCAATCGATCTCGCTTGTCCCCCAATGTTATCAACCTCTTTTGCCTCAAAAGGTTGGGAAGGTACTTGGTTTAAGTTAGAAGCGAGTTCTATTCCAGCTTGGGCTAGAACTGATAAAATTTCAAGTGGCCTTTTGGTTTATATGGCCAACAGTGGGCTTCTTTTCTTAGAAGTTTAAGCTAGATACACACAAGAAAAAGATAATTTGCAATGTATATTAGCTGGCTAGTTTAAGCAGGTACTTTGTGGTATATAGAGAACAAAAAATCTATATAAAACCTGACTTTTAAAACATTCAGACAGACCAGGGGGAGAAAGAAAACCTACTTTGGGTATGGGCATTATTTGCATATATTTTTTACAACTTAAAACAGTGGTTTTAAATTCAAAGACAATGTATAGTAAACAATGAGATAACAAAATTACACGATCTATCTTAGTCGTTACTCCGTCATATATCATAGGAACCACAAATACCCCGCACACGACAAACAGAATAATCTCTTAACAGAAATCAATCAACGAGGATTCAACTGAGACGCCTCGTAAAACAAAAGACGTCTAATTGAAATTTCCACTCTATTCGCTTGACATTTGCACCACGGAATGATTCCTGTCTATTATTCCTACAGTATTGTATTATTATATATCGCCGACATCTGTGACCCGTTCGCTTCGTGTTACAATAACCTTGCGTATTTCAATTTCAATCGCTACCAGCCCCCTTACCACGAACTCCTAAAGAAAAACTCGTCCCCCTGTGTGAGCGAGACGCCGCTATGTACAGAGTATCGCCGTCTCGCTTCAACAACAGCTAGAGTGGTGCTTTTAGATTGCACGGTACGGGAGTAGCAATGGTGTAGGCAGAGAATACATTTTTTCATCAGATATTAAGATAATACAATGTTATGAAACGATTTCGGAGAATGTGATCGTATTATTGGAATATTCGAAGGGATATGATCTTTGAGTGCCGACGTGAAAGTATGATATAATACTAATCGGGGAATCTGGAGCGATGTTAGACTTAATATCAGGATTTGCGTATTGAAAGAGTAATTTATATTCGTTCGGTTTTTGTTGGAGTATTTGATAAAATTATAATAAAAAGAAAATCTTTAATACGTGTGTTATTTTTCCTTAATAACTCTGTTTGTACTTAGTTTTATTACTTATTTATACAGTTTAAAAATTATTGCAACTTAAAAGTATACATTCTACAGACACTCTCACTGAAAAATTGTAGAAAAATCACCTATTAACATGTTCCCAATTTTTTTTTTAAATGTTATTATTGCCGGAAAAACAGAGAAAAACAGTTGTAAAATTATGATTATTTCTTAAATTGAAGAAAAAAAATCATCCGTTTCTCCCAGAAGTTAATTTAGAGACATGACGCTTGCTTTTAAAGTGACGAAAGAAAACACCATTTAATTCACAAATCCATACAAAACATACCATCGGAATCCGGAAGCCAACGTAAGGAAAAGGCTCCGTCAAAATTAAGAGCATCAATCTTCATTGTATCCGTCTCAATGTTTTTCCCAGTTAATTGTCAGGGCTTATGCGAACCTGATAAGATAGGGGAAACATCCATTTATATTATCTGATGGGTTTTAGGAGAAACATAGATTTGAATTGCTTTGAGACACTATTTTGAATAAGAGAGGAGGTCTTAGGTTTTTGGAATAAGTCGTGTTTATAAACAATAACTGAATAAATTAAATTTTCATGTAAATTTAATTTGAGTCAGACAATTTGTAACCAGACCACCTCTGTTTAATATACCTCTTAAATAGGAAAAATCGCTTGTTTTTTGCTAGAGCTATTGCGTATCAAATAATACAGAAAAAATATGCAGTTAAATTGAGAACCTCCACCTTTTTAAGATGGTCAAAGAGGGCTTAAAAATTTAAGCAATTGAGAACTTTTATAATTTAATAGGTACGTTTATAAAACTACACCACATAGGTTTTTTGTAAACAAAATTTTCACAAATTGATGCTTTGGATCTCTATAAAATACCTGACAATAACCACTTCACCCAATAAAGCCCAAAACAAGTCTCCAAAAATGCGACTTAAAAAATCTCTCCAGTTTTAATTCGTTCAACAGTTTCGTAGCAATAAACCCCAGGTCTTTACCGGCCGTTCTGGTCCATAAATTGTTATCCTTACAAAGGTATTTTCCGACGCATCCGATCCGATAGTAAAATAAAGTGCATTGCCGTTTTCATTAACCGGCAGATATTGTACAACGGATTGATGTTTCAATGTATAGCGAATTGTACTGTGACTCGATTTGTATAAATATTCAACAGTTTAACTGTTCCGGCTATTTGTGATGATATTGATGGCAGTGCATTTATCACAGCTGCTAGACTGAGAATTAATTAACTGGAAACGGTTTTAATCCTTTGTTTAAGTATTGAGATGGTTATTTAACTGTATGTGAACGTGAAATGCAATACATACATACGTACATATAATCACGCCTGTTTCCCGTAGCGGTAGGCAGAGACTACTTCTTTCCACTTGCAACGATCCTTATTTCGCTTAATGATGTCTATCAAATTGACACAATAAGATTGTCTTGTGACATTATTTATCAAATCAAATTGGTTGCAAATAATATACATCAAAATCTGAAGCTGTATAAAAAAATTAAATGAAAAAAACTTTTTATCATGTTACCCATAATTTCTATTACTGAGTCTATCCTCTATTAATAAAATAACCTTAACACCGATACCAAAAACCCTAGTTAATATCAAAACAAGACTCTATTCTCATCTATTTTCTATCACAAGCACTTGTTACCTAGACCATTACTTCAAAATTATAACACCCTTTCGAATTACCCAAAATCCTCTTTGCGCCGCCCACGCCATACTTTTCGTAGGTCAGATAATCGGGCCGATTTTTAGTACTAAATTCTGACCTACTTTCTGTAGATAAATAAATAATATACCAGGACAACTCACACACGGTTATCTGAGTCAGCAGCTCAGCAGAGCTTGTGTTATGGTAACCAGACAACTGATATATATACTTTTTTTTTTTTTTATATTCCGTGTCATCTCACACACGGTTGTCTGATCCCAAGCTAAGCAGAGTTTGTGTTATGGTAACTAGACAACTGATAAACATACTTATATATTTCTAAATACATACATATTATAGATAAATTACACCGAACAGGCACCGAAGACACACCGAACAGACACCGAACAAATGATCGTGCTCATCACACAAACATTTGTCCTGGGTGGGAATCGAAACCACGACCTCCGGTGTAGCAGTCAGGGTCACTAACCACTGGACCAACAGGCCAGTCCTGTGTTCTTTTTATTTCCTACAAAATTGGTCACCGATTATCGGACGTGATGGGCAGCCTTACTTTAATCTTATAAGGTGCTAACTTCTAAACAAGTAACGATATTATTTAACTATGTGTACACAATCATCGTAAAAAGTAATGCCTTAGCCCATGGTTTATTCGCAATTAACTCTTACGATCATCGGAAAATGGAGGCTGATGCTTATCTCACGGGTAGAAATCTATAGCCTTCTGGTTGTAGATTAGAAACTTGTTAGAGAAAATGGGATAATTTTTTTACACACAACCTTAATGATTTATACACACAAACCTCTTGAATTACTCTATCTATTGGTGGGAACCATATGAAAATCTGTTTGTTACTTATTGATATTTTTTTTATTTATTGAAAAAGGTTTACCAACAGCTTATGTGTATAAGAGATTGTAAATAATAGGATAATAAGACTAGGACTTACACAGTTGTTGAATTTATCGCATTCAGACAGACAGATACGGCAGGGGAGCATTTTTGTGATATTATTTTGAAAGTTGGGTGTGTAAAGCTTTTTTTTTTGTTTACTAAGCATTTGAAAAGTTTTTAAGGTTAGTTAATCTTGGCTTTTTATTCATTAAAGTTTTAGTTACAAAGCAGCTTTTAAACCCGAAATTCGTACTGATATATTTCTTTTTTAAAATAAGGAAGTAAATCTCCATAAATCACTTTCACATGTCATCCAATCATTTTCAATCATTTTCAGTGGGTAATTTATTTGTGACAAAATAAGGATGACTTCAGGCCTTCGCAGTCAGCCTTCGCAGTATATAATTTCATGTCATTTAATAATAATAAAAATAAAACAACGGGTTGCAGTAGCAACTGGGAGTACCGGCAGAAGTGAAAACTTGAATATTAACGTTGTGTATTTTTGCTATTTTGGAATGGTTAGAAAATAATTTGCACGAATTGCTTTAATCATCAGTATAAAAGTACTATCACTTATGTGGTAGAATACAATATTTATTTATTGCGCTATCATACACAAACATAACATCCGTCTTACGAATTTTTGATCAGGTCACGTGTCCTGACGCGAGTTAATCATTTACCCAGTTCAAAAAAGTGTAGAACGCCGTTAAACTAATTTTGATTTAAAAAAAACCTTTTACACACATACATACATATAATCACGCCTCTTTCCCTTGTAGGGGTAGGCAGAGACCACTTCTTTCCACTTGCTACGATCCTTACACACTTGTTTCGCTTTGTCCACTTTCACTATTCCCTTCATACATGCTGTTCGGTTTATGGTATGCTCTTGATGTGGCCTTTTTTCATTCACACTCGCCTTATACACCCTTTCGTCAATCGTTCCTTTATTCATTCTCTCAACATAGCCAAACCATCTCAGCATACCATTCTTTATTTTTGTCTCGACATCCATCATCTGACACACTTCATCCACCTTACCATCCATTCCTCCTCTTACATTCAACGCAGCGAGGCGGCTCTCTGTGGCCCACTTTTCGCCCCCGCGAGGAACAAGACGTGATGGGTGGCGAACCACATCGCCGCCATTTTGTATAATTAAATTATTTTTTTATAATTATCCATTGCGTTCCTGCGGGATCTTAAAAACCTTTTGCATACAATAATATTGTAAGCATTACTTAAAATTCCTACTTTTTGCAAAACAACACTAATCCCCTTACGTGACTCAAAAGCCAAGCATTTTAAAGGTTCAGAAACACATCCATCATGTTTTCCATTATATTAACGAAAACGTAATGAATGTGCAGAATCCCGACATTCCCCGAAAAGCCTAGAAAAACCCAAATCTCATTACAGCAGTGAAACGTAAGAAATAAATGGTTGTTTCATTAATTTAATTGGTAATACTAATGCCATTTATTTTGTGGTAAGCCTAAGTGATGGATACCTGGATGATTTGGTAGTTTTTTTTGGGTTAGTTCTTGCTATTGTTTGGTTAGTTTTACTTAGTAATTAATTTTTGAAAGCCTAACTTAATCCTAGAATCAGGAATAGCATATTCTGATACTAGTTCGTAACGTTTTCTGAATTCACATCAAGGAGGTTTTCACTTTTATGTTTGTTACGAGATATTTCTGAAAGTTGTGGATCAATTCAACAATTATTCATATTGTGATACCAATGCCTCGTTGGCCTAGTGGTGCTAAGCGCGACTGCTACGATAGAGGTCTTGGGTTCGATTCCCGAGTCGACCAAGGTGTTATTGGGTTTTTCTATGAAATTCTCAGTAGCAGGTCTGAGTTTGGATTTGTACCCGGTTGGATACGATGGGACCTAAACATATCGGCGAACTGTGGGTGTACATTGGTACACCTCTGCCTACCCCTTCGGGGATACAGGCGTGATGATATGTTATGTTATGTGATACCAATAATAGTTAAGGTAGGTATATAAATCGTATGAAAATGGTTACAGTAGTTAGTTTTTTTACACAAAATAAAATTGAAAAAATAATCTATCAATTTTAATATAAGTCATTGATAAGTGGAGCATACCTTCTTTTATTAGTCATTTAAAAAAGTTAACATAAGTCAGAGTTAAATACATAATCATTTTATCGTTTTTGAAGTAGGTATGTTCAATAACCGTATAAGCCCACTTAGTTAATGTAGCTATTCTATCATAATCTCTGATCATTCAATTGTTACTGCGACACCTGTGTTGAATCACTTCGTGTGTGCTCGATATCAGTACATCACTAGCATAGTGTTGTTATCTTAGAGTATACATAAGAAACTATAGAGTGTGCCTATTAGAGTTTGAACCGTAAGCACTAGAGTGAACTAGTTTTGTCGTGAATTATATATATTCCGAGACATATATTCTGGGACATCTCACACACGATCATCTGATCCCAAGCTAAGCAGAGCTTGTGTTATGGTAACCAGACAACTGATAAACATACTTATATATTTCTAAATACATACATATCATAATATAAATAACACCCAGACACAGAACAAATGATCGTGCTCATCACACGACATTTGTCCAGAGTGGGAATCGAACCCACGACCTCCGGTGTAGCAGTCAGGGTCACTAACCACTAGACCAACAGACCTGTCATCTGTCATTATGTATGAAGAAGGTGCTTGCCGATTTAAGAAATCTATTTTAAAACACGAATATTATCCTAACAATGACAAAACCATCGATATTTTCGTATATACGTTTCTCGTTGCGCGAAAATTTACTTAAATCAGTATGCGAATGTACTAGATACAGACTAAAAACTGCTCTCGCTTGGCACAAGGGGAACTAGCGATAGTAGCAGTCTATGTTTATGTTAAGTCTATGGTTGTTATTGTGCTCATGTCAAGCGTAAGTCAGTTGTACTAGCGTATTAACATGTATTGGGCGCTAATCTATGTGTGTCTGTATGTTTGTGTGTTTGTTTGTGGGAGGAAGTTATTTGGTGTACTATAGCTTGTGGTATACCAGTGTTGATATTATTGTAGGTTCGAACCCAGGATGGTAGATGTGTGACTTTTCCAAATATATGGTTCGAATTAAAGGAAGTAACAATGTGACTTTTCCAAAATTATTTTTATTAATAGAGACTTACCCAGTTATGCATGGGTGCAGTGTGTATAATATGCTTATTTTATATATAACAAAATCCCCCTAAATTATTTTATATCTTCCTCGAAATTACACCCAAATCCGTTGAGTATGTAGTTAATATGACAAGTAGACAAACATCGGGAGTGACTTTGTGGTAAATGTCCCACAACTTTGCCCAGCTGTGGGACATTTACGAGCCCGTATTATAGTTACTTTCCTGTCCGTTTTTTACATAAAAAATTAAATCTGTAACTTACAAAACAATCTAAATGCAAGCTAGCTAACCAACATTTACTATACATAGAATTTTAAATCTTAATGAAAATAACTAAGTCCTAAGCAATATAAAACAAATCCTTTTTCTAAAGATAAACCAATGTAAATTTAGAGGAGTAATTAAAATCTGCGCACAAGCTTCAGATTAATGTGTTTGCCAAGTAAATGCAAGTCTAGGTTTAAAACATGTTTGTAGGGATACCAGCGTAAATATTTATTGCTGATCATTTTTTGTTTAATACTTTTTGAGGAGATTTAATTTAAAATGTACTTCTAGTATATATTTTATACGATAGTTGAGTTTTTATTCGGTTTGGGCATTTTTTTTTATTTCCTTATAAATGATCGTTTTGAATTTTTGTTGACAGGAAAATTAATGCTCCGTACGTGAAAACCCACAGATCTAGCTTTAGGTGACTAGTTTCTAGAATAACCTCTGTGACCTAAACAAACCTAATCTCCTTTGACAAGAATACTAACCTCAATCCACAGAATAATGTCAGACGGAAAACATCTCAGAAGTTTTAACATAAATATGAGGAACCTCGACCACTGGGCCAATCGGGACATTAAAATCTGAAGCAAACTAACCTAACCTGTAAGAATTGCAAAACTATCTTTAAAACTACTCTCCATTACAATTCTACTTCCAAAGCAAATAAAAAACAGGTTTACCAACTTTTTCGCGTCAGGATCCACATTTAACCATGAATTAGTAGCAGCACATACATTATTATGTAACGCCTCAAACTTTTCGCATTTACCATAGTTCTGCAAACGTTAGCGACATAGTTTCACTAACTTTACATTCCTCACGCTCAAAAGGTCCAAAGCAATTTAAACTATAAGCAAAACTGAATTCTCTGCCGCCAAAGTTAAGGTTTAAAATTGACTGCTTGTACAAATAAAAGGGTCTTTTAGAAACAAATTACGTTTTTACAACACAGCGAAATGAAAAGTTGTCGGGCTTGTGAAAAAGTGACTTTTTTCAGTACTGTGAGATTGTGAATTTCGGCTTTGGAGTATCTACTGTCTTATCTAATGAGTTATAACAGAGATTGGACACGCCGCCCGTTTGTTTTTCCTTTTTATTGCGACGAAAATGAATGGTGATAAAGAGTGATGAGACGTCGGCCAAATGTCGGCGAAATGTCGGTGAAGTGTCGGCGAAATTCGGCGTACGGATGTTTTGTCGGTGTAAATTGGGGGTTGCAGTGAAACTGATTACTTTTGTTATGGTTCATCACGAGTTTATATTGATGATTCACTGATTTCCATTGTTGTAAAGTTCTGTTTCTTCTTGAATAGAAAGTTTGTAGGACATTGTGTTTCAGAGCCATGTCGTATAATTCCAAACAGGTTTCGCTGCATCAATGTATAGATTGGGTTTTACTTCTAATTAACAATTTATATCTCGTGATCGATTCGTTACTGAATAGAATGTTATCTGATACTTTTGAAAGAGTACTTTACTTTAAACTGCCTCGTTTGCTACTTTACTTTAGACTGCCTCATTGGCCTAGTGGTTCTAAGCGAGGCTGCTACGCTTGATGTCTTGAGTTTGATTCCTAAGTCAACCAATCTATTATTGGGGTTTTCTATGAAAATCTCAGTAGCAAGTCGGAGTTTGGGTTTGTGCCCGATTAGTTGCAATAGGCTCGCTCTAAACATATCGGCAAACTTTGGGTGTACATTGGTAAACCTCTGCCCAACCCTTCGGGGATACAAGCGTGATGGTATGTTATGTTACTTTACTTTAGATTAATAGCCGCTGTATCTATAGCTTCCTCGTATCATCAAAGCTCGTCGAATCATTGAATATTCTAAAAAGCATGTATCTACTTTCAACAGTTTTGCCAACCCTATCACATATCTAAAATGGAATGAATAAGCGCCATTCCATCCGAAAAACAAACTAAAAATAATTTCAAACCATTCCACTACAGCTGTCATACTTTTCAGTGCGTGCGTAAATAATTTATTCAGTCATAAAAATAAAATGTCGGATCATTTCGCGTCCGAACCTTACTTGAATGCCGCTTTTCATATACAATTAGTAGGGATAGGATGGTTCTATTCATACATACCACATGCCATTGAGAACCACTCATGTGGCTACTTTTCTGGCCCACGGATCATAAGTACATATTTAATTTCTTTGTCTTTATTTTTACAAAATGTGCCCGTCGGTGTGGAATCAACATTAACGAAATTATAAACTTTTTTGTTGATTCTGTTTTGGAATTAGGCTGGATGAACACTTTTCTGTTTGTTTTGTGTAATGTATTCGCTTTACGGTCGGAATGATAATTTGAATTTATTGAAAATTCTCTGTCTGTTGGGCAAATACCGCTAATTATGTTGCTTTGAACTCATTTTTATTCTCTAAGGCTTATTTAAACTGCGCTAAATCTCTCGTAACACTAAATTTAGCTTAATATTTACTTACATTTAAGTGAAGTTTTCAGTGACTTTATTACTATTTTACCTATATTTTATATTCTCTATGCATTGGTTATATATTTGTCTATCCAAATATAACTGGATTTCCCTTGGAATATCATAAAAGTCTAACAATAGAGGTCAGTGGAGTCGTCGCCCTGTATGCAAGGTAATAAAGTTTTCGTTGATTGAAAACCGTATGCTCCAGCGCCCTGTCGCTTTGTTAGGGTACTGTGTGACAATTTAAAATCCCTTAGAGTTTTTAACGACAGTCGTAAAAGATATTATGTAAAACTTTAAAAAAATAATTAAGGAAAATCTTTTGCGGGAACATGATGGGATTCGTAACAGACTTCCAATTGCCACTATCAGACATGGCTCCATCATCGGACGGGCTCAAATACCATAAAACTGAGAACATTATTTTAGGTTAATAGGTAGAAAAATACTAATAAAATCGCATGTCAAGTAGTAGTTTTAATTTAGCAAGCAAAATTTAACTTAAAAAACCACGCGGAATTTCTAGACAAGCTTGTAACAAAGAATGCACATGGCACATACTTTTATCAACTAACCTTAACTATCAACCTTTCATTTTAAGTACAGGCGTAACATTTTATTTTAGTTTTTAAAGTAACTATACCCTACAGAACCCAAGCCCACAGGGAGTGAGATTTGTTTTTTCCACCCATTCCTGTTGCCAACCACTCGGGCAGTATGTTGTTGTAACTCCATTCAGTGCACTGTTGCTATTAAACTCTCATCGCAATTGTAACTCTATTCAAAACGGTAAAGAGTATGTATTCGCTTCATAGTATGTTAATTTGGATTGCTCTGAATAGTGGTAGGTATAAGGTATTCAAGTTTAAAGGTTTTCTCTGTTTTTGCTTTATAAGGTGTCTTGTATAGGAGCTACTTCTACCAGAAATAATAAAATTTATTATTGTCTAACCATATTTTTTAACAATTAGATTAGATATTTGGCTATATAAGGTTAAATTATATTTTTTTTATTTGTCCCACTGCTGGCAAAGGCTTCCCCTTTCTTCTTCCAAACCTCTCTGTTCTTGGCGATTTCTGTCCACGTGCTGTTAAACTATATAACAGAACTTTAATTTAAAAATATATATAAGTATCTATAGTAATACAAAATAAATAATTTGTTATTGAGTTAACATTACAATCCCATTTTCAAAATGCGTTTCAAATCTTTGAGTAGATTATTTTCTTACACTACTGTTAAAATTTAAATCAATATTAAAAGTTCCACTTAACACAAATAACAAAACACTTTTAAATTGGCACCTACCTTCCACTTAGCAGGCGTGAATAACCCAATCAGAGTCTCACAAGCAGTTACATAATGCCAACCTTTAATGCCAGCCGACTGGCAATATGCCAAGCAAAAGGCCGTGAACTTGGGAGTCCTTTGGCAGAATTTATGGCATAGTTACGTAAGTAGGGATATGGGACGAAAACATTCATGGAACGCCTTGTTTATCTCCTAGTTTCCAAGTTGGGGGGTAGTGGGTTCGATTTACGCGTTATACAAGGACTAGGAGTGAAGGTCTTTCGGTTTTTTGGCAAAGTTTTGGATTGAAGTTTTTTTTCTAGACTACTAGGTTTAGGGCAGACAACGTGTTAGTGTTCAATTAAAGTTTTTGGGCTGGTAAACTAAATAATTTTAAATGGAATATAGTACACTTAACATATATCATATTTTTTGGAAAAATCAGTATCTATTAGATCGAAGGCATATAAAATACTGATGATGACCAATTTAACAATTTAACATTACAATACAAAGCAAAAAACCTGTATTTCATTTAAATTAAAACAATAATCTCCAACAATTTCCATACACGACTAATCTCGAATTAATAACAACAATGATACAATTCAAACATGTTTACGGCAACAATGGGATAATGGCGGATCGGTGACGTCACAGATCACGTGATCAAGTGCCCTTCCGTCGCGCCATTGACAGCCACTAGAGGAAGGCTTCGAGAGCTTAATATGAAGGCTTTTTATGAAGATATTATTATGATCTAGATTATGGTTGGTGCTAGTTTTGAATACCGATTATTTGTTTTCTGAGGGAAAAATAAAATGGAGTTGAAGAAAAAATCATGTAAAAGTTCAGTAATTGTTCAGTTCTGGTAATTGATTACATGGCTGGTGATTTGGTGATTTGAGACATCATTACGCTGTTTTCTATTACTTTTAGTTGCAAAAGTCATTCAAATTAAACGATTACCTAATGAACTGCTTTTTTTTTATTTGTAAAATTGGCTTTAATAAACATTTAAGATTTATATTAAACTCATTGCCAGAAGATGAACATTGTTCAATTCTGAATATAATAGTCCAAAATACATGGAGCTATCTAAACATGCATGCAGCCATATGGTCAATATTTTATGACCAACAACCCCATTTATGGCCGTAAGACCAGTAAAGCGTTAAGTAAACATGGATTTTGACCAACAGAAGCAATAGTTTATTTAGGCCAAAATTATGACCAAAATAGTGTGTCTAATGGGTGCTTACAAATTAATATGTTATCCAACAACTCCTCTTCCATAATCATTCCAGCCTATAAACGTCCCACTGCTGGGCACAGGCCTCTTCCCATATAGAGAAGGCGCGAGCATTGATCACCACGCTTGCTCACTGCGGATTGGCGATTTCAGATCCTAATTTCAGAATCCAGAATTCAGCTGTACATAGTATAATTACATACTGAATAAATTTGTTTATTGCATAACATTAGTACAAAAAGTCTCAAAATATTACGATACAGATTCTGTTAGGACCCTATCGGGCATAGCAAATACATTTAAGCCATATATTAACATTGTAATTATCATATACCAGTAAATACATATTTTATATTATTTGTAGTATGTATTGTATATGTATACTTTATTATAATATTTTGTACTGTAAGATGCTATGAAATAACATGATTTAATTCAGTTTGACCTCGAAAAAATCTATGGTGTAGGCTACAACACGACATTGAATTCTATTACTATCAAAATTAACTCCATTAGAACTTATGGCCCAGAAAATTCGAAAACAGGCCGAATACATTTGTTTAACAGGCTTATTTTAGGGTTCCGGGGGCTGTCCGAAAAACGTTGCAACCTTAATAGAATTACTTGTAATCCTGCGTGATGCCACATTGTAATTCTCCTAATTATTTAATCTTTACAAAGCTCTGCTTATCCTGATTTATATGGATGGCTCTGAATGTATGTTTGGGATGCTGTAAACAAATTTAATGTGACATGTCTTGGTTTGATAATGGGACGACCTTGTGAGAGGATTTTGTGATTGCGTCTTAAGTTTTGGGAAGATTAAAAGTAAAAGCTGAAGGAGTGGTGTTAGTATTTAATAGTCATGTATATTGTAAAATTTTAAGTCATAAGCGCACAATGCTCTTTGAATCATTCAATTCATCTACGTAAAATTGCTTTATCTCAGGACCCAGAAAGTCTGTAGACAAATCAATAAAAATATCTGCAGTTTCTGACAGTTTCTGAAAAGAGGAAATACGAGAAACATAGTTTTCTCATATTTCATCTTTATTGTCTCCTAACTAATTATACTTAAACTTAGATAACAAAACAACATTGAAATTGTGTCATTCGATTTAACGTCCACATACATAACTACACTATTTACCACTATTAGCATTCTCTCACGTACCCGATTATCGACTCAAACGAATGCAAACACTCCAAAACCGTTTCATGCGTAGAGCCACAGGCGCTCCAGGTTACGTCCGTAACTTGCAGTTGCACTGTGACTTAAAGCTGCCAACAATCAAGCAGTTCATGAAACGCGCCGCGATCCGTTTTTTCGACTCCTCCGAAACCCACCGTAACCCGCTAATCGTAGCGGCCGCGCGATACGTACCTTCCGTAATATCTAAGATTAAACGCCCCAGACTTACTCTCTCCTACCCCGACGATAAAACAACGCTTCTCCAAGAAGCATTCGATTTAGCTAGCAGTAGCAATACAAAACACAACCGCCGTATATTACGTCCTCGCCGGAGAGGCCCGTCGCGTATTATAAATAATAGTAACGTAAATGTTATCCCCCCGTCCCTAGACCAAGCTGGCCCGAGCCGGCCAAACTAGCAATAAAAATATGTCCCTAAATAATAAAAATTAAGATCCAGCCATCCCTTGCTGTTTTGCTCTTTTAAGATTGTTAGCAACGCACTAAGTCGAGGTCCGAACCCCGCAGGGGGTGCCCTTAGTGGACGTTGCTGACGTAGTTAGTTTTTTCATATTGCTCTGGCTGGAGGCCTTAAGGTCCTCGCCAAAAGTCCGGTGAAGCAGTCAAAGCCTGCGCTCAGGCTAACTGCAAAGATCTCTACCAAAAAAAAAAAAAAAAAAAAAAAAAAAATACCACTATTAGCCAATTACACAAACATTAATTCAAAAGGAATTTTTAAACCTCAAAATTTGTCCAAAACCCCATTAAAAAGGTCCTCGAGTGGGTTTAGATTATTTAGGCGCGTTATCAGACCCCCTCTTATTAAGGGCCTAATTATGAGTATAAACAGCACTCAAGGACAAATGCTAAATGGGGTCCCCTCGAGAACCTATGAAAGGAAGGAATAATTTCGTCTGTCAAAATTTGTTTACCGTTCGTGTAGGTCAGGTAAGGAATGCTGGTTATTTTTAGATGTTGTGTAAATATAGGTGTTATTGGGTAAACAACCCGATTTTAAGCACACAAAACAGATTCATTTAAAAACTCTTTAACAGACCTAGATAATTAAATGCCGTAAGCATCAAACTCTTTGTTGAACTGTTCGGAGTTTATAAAGGTCTTAATAAATGGATTATAGTCACACAAAAGAGTCAAAATCGTCTTAGAATGACCACAATACGTAAAGTCATATACTATTCATAGTCTCACTGGCCTAGGTGCCAAATTCAGAACTCATGGGCCACCACCGCTCTTTTTCAGTATCTAGAAAATGTTTTCTAAGTTAAACTTGAAATCTGAAGATATACTCTAAACCTGCTTACTCCAACAAAATGCAAGGTTACAAATCTTCAAATTTCTATATACTAGAAAATATTTAAGCCTGAATTTTATGGTGGAATATTCAGCGCAACCCAACAGATATTTTCCTCGATATTTTGAAATTTTGCCAAGGGGATTTCAGCTTTATGTTCAGGGGATATGGTTTAAAGTTGTTTGGGGTTAATTTCAGCCTATTCAAAAAACACTAAGGTTTGCCTTTAGCTGTCTACATGTCGGTTATGACAGAACTGTTCGTCTACATCGGATGACTCTCAATTCTACCCTCATTTCCTGTTTCAGACGTTACAACCTTCTATGGGAATGGTAAATAAGAGTCATGGTGTCATTTTATGATACCCTTATCTGGTCCTGATAAAAAGATTAATGAGTGTCAAAAATAAAAATACGTAAAAAAATCCGTGAAGGTTTTTTCAAGGACACCAATATTTTCTTAAATTATTAATGTACACAATAATATCTTCAACCCAGTATAAAAATTGTTAAATTAGAAAAAATATGGTTTTGGCTATACCGCAGAGAGCAAGCGTGGTGATCAATGCTCGTGCCTTCTTTATACAGGAAGAAGCCTGTGCCGAGCAGTGGGACGTTTATAGGCTGGATTATTAATATTATTATTATGATTTGGTTATAAAGATCGGAATCGCAATATTATTTATGGCTATACCTAAATAACAAATATTCGAATACTTTTTTTAAAAACATACCCAAATCTTACGTCACGATTTTTACAAAAAGCTAGCTTTTGTCTTTTTCAGACACTGCTATTATTTTCAGTTATTATCAACGTCTGTTATTTAAAAGTAAATAGATTTATCTACTAAACAATTCTGATTTCTGTATGACAAGTTTCTTACGCAAGAAATAATAAAAAACACAACCCTCCTTTTTTTTCAGTCGGGTAAAAATATTGACAAGAGGGATATTTATTGTGGCTCGTTACGTTTTTTATTGGGTAAGCAGAATTTTAGGGTCCGGGGAATAAGGTTCTCGTTTGAGCCTTTCTGCAGTCATTTATCACTGGCCGGTATTGCGTAGTGTTGTGATATGATTTTTGTAATACAGCCCTTTTTTATAAGAAAATGGTGGCGTATAGGGAATCAGTTGTGTGATTTTGAAAGTTTTTCAATAACAAAACAGGCGTGAAAAAAAAATGGATTAGAATGTCAAGGTCATTTTTAAATATGTTCAAATCATTTTAGCATATATTCAGTTTTTGTTCAGCTATTTATTCCAGCAAAGATTTTCAATTAATTATGACCAAAATAAAATATTCTTCAACAAAAAATATTCATTTATTTACCTTTGTATAACAAGCAAACTAACGAGTACATCTCAACGGTAAACAATTTTAAAGAATACACAAAAAAAAAATCTTTTATTCTTACCTTTTCAATTCACAACACTCCCTGAAACGTTCACAAATTCTAAAACACATCAAACAATACGTCATCAATAAAGCACGATTTTCTGAATTATTTCACAAAGAATTAAGCCCCTTTATGATCGAATAAAAGGCATTAAGGCTTTATCATTATAATCGATTACATAATAGGCGCGAATGCATTGAAAATCTTTGTAGCAAGTCAACCTTTTGAATTTGTGTTACAAGACAGCTTTGTTAACTTTTATAAATCATGCTCTAATGTATTTAATAAAAATATGAATGATCGATTTTCGACTTATTTTGTGTTTTTGGATTGGAGATTTTTCTGAGTAATTTGAAAAGTGTTGTAAGGCTTTTGTTATGAACATGATTTTTTCATTTTTTCTTTAACACTTAGTCGAGTAATTGTACTGTTGAAAATATAAGCTAAGTTGGCAGCAACATCTTCTAAATAATTAATGTTATGTGAAAGTCTTTTCAATGTTCATTACTTTATATTGTGTGTCCAAATAGACTGATTAATGTGACACTTTTCGTACCTAGACAACTCAATAAAAACGTCTTGTGTTCTTTTCTATGCATATTTTTGTTTCTTTTTTCGTAATCTTTCTTATAATTATCTCAATTGTTTTTTTAAATATATAAGAAAAAAAATATTTTGGTATCTTTATGTTATTTCACAGTTCACCTTTTATTTTTTGCTCCACTTCATATCATGCCGAATAAATAAAACAGTTTCAAAAACTAGTTCAAAATCAACACTTAGTTTTAACGCTAGCAGTTGAGAACGGGTTCAGCAGACGTCTGGGGAACCGTTGATATAGGATGCTGGTAAAGGTCAGGTCTTTACAGCACTCTGGGGGGTCAGGAATGTAACAGTATCAATTTACAACGTTATTACTGGAGGAACTAGAATTAAAACTGATGGTTTTGAGGGAGAGACTTAGCATACGAAATCGGGACATGGTTTCGTCGGACCGGACACGAAGGGCAAGTTTTGATCCATAATTTTTAAGAGATCTATGTCCAAATGGAACGATATAGGCAGAATTAATTAGTAATACAAGAGGTATATTAATTATCTAAAAAGGCGGCGTTGTAGTTCGCCACCCATCACGTCTCGTTTCTCGCGGGGGCGAAAAGTGGCCCACGGAGAGCCGCTTCGCTACGATGGTGGATGTTGAGACACAAATTTAAAAAAGGGATGCTGAGATGGTTTTCTATGTCGAAAGAATGAATGAAGAACGATTGACGAAAAAAGTGTATAAGGCGAGTGTAAATGAAAAGAGGCCAGGTCAAAAGTACCATAAACCTAACAGCATGTATGAAGGAAATAATTAAAGAGGACAGAGCGAAACAAATGTGTAAGGACCGTAGCAAGTGGAAAGAAGTGGTCTCTGCCTACCCCTACAAGGGAAAAAGGCGTGATTATATTATGTTTGTATGTATGAACAAGAGGTATGTCATGTAGCTTGTTATGGTTTAGCAATATCTTAAACAAGACGAAAAACCTTCTATGTAATTAAATAACTAAAAAGGTTCAGTTTTGTTAAGAGAATGTATGGATTGTTCTATAGAAGACCCAAAAAAAACTTATTGTATTTAAACAACAGAGAATTTTGGATAAAATTCAAAACCTTTGTAAATAGTATTTAACATTTTTTATATAATGAAGCTTTTGTGTAAGCATATATAGGATGGTCCCTAAAAAGAGGTATTTAAAATAGTTTTATAAATAATGAAACCTTAAAAATTTTCAACCTTCAATTTAATTTTCAAACTAAATTACCTTTAAAATGTTAAATTAAGCTTTAACAAAAATAATACGAAAATCCAAGCCGTAGAAATGCTAGGTAATTAAAAGACCTTGGAAGCTATACATCAAAAGCCTGAAAATAAATACTTGAGAATAAAAGTTTAAAAAGAATACGGTAGATGTCGCTTTCACTGATTAAGACGAAGCCTTCGAATCGAGTTTTTTAGATATTAAAAATTATTCAAGTGTAGTTTGTTGGCAGTCGCGACAATTTATTGTTTTTCTTTTTAAAAGTATTTTGACGTTAATGACGAGGACTCAAGAGCTGTTTGTGAGTTTTAAGTACCTACTTTTAAATGATTGATTGGACATTGTGTTGAGAGATTCCTGTTTTGCCATGTTTTTACATGAGTAAAACGACTTTGAATGCAATTTTTTTTGTGCCATTTGAACTCCAATATAAACCATGAAGAAATAAGTAACTTAACCGAGTTCATAGTTGGCATTTCTAATAGTTTATTGCCTGAAGAAAAAAAAGCAATGGGTTTTTCGAAATCTTTCCGTCTCCTGCTATATTACTTATCTTGTAGATGGATTTTAAAACAAGAAACTAAAGCTATTTTCACACAAATTTGCCACAAGTTCGTTGTTATTGCTTTTCTTATTTAAACTCAAACTCATAATCTTTATTTGCATGTTAAGGTCCTACATAGATCTTATTGAAATAACAGGCACAGCTTAACGGCCTTTTCCAGGCATAGCAAATATGAGGGCTAGTACTAAACTTTTCATAAATTACATTAATTAGAACTTAGCATAACTTATACATAATATGAATAAAGAGTATAAACGCTATATATTATTTATTTTCGTTATCCATATTTACTATATCCCTAAATATTTCGAAAGCTATCCCAAGGTCAAGGTCACTGACCGTTGATGATGCATGGTTTTCACGTTTTTAATTAAAACCGACCATCTGTATGCTGCGGAAGCGAAACCGAGTATTTTATTTCTAAAATTATTTATTACTCCATTTAATTTTTAATTTTACCAGATTTTTGTTCCATATTTTCTTCTGTCTGCTAAAATTTATCTGTATGTGGATATAGGAAAGACTTTGGGATCGAGAAATTCTTTAGTTATTTTTAATAATTTAATTAATTACATTTAGAAATGATAACTATGGCTAAGAGCCTTCGATTAACAAGCTCTAATTTCTCACACTCTAAAATAAAAAAGAACAAATTTTAACAGTGGATCTTCATCGTAAAATCTAATAGTAGGAATGTAAAAGAAAACAGCTTTTCTTATTTTGTCGAAACACAGGCCAAACGTCGATAAAAAAAAATATTTATATTCCTACATTACGGTCAATCTGGGTAACTTAAGCTTTCAGTACAACTTTGACTCACCACTTCCAATTCCGATTAATATTTTTTTTTCTGGCTCTGTACAAAACTTTACGCATAGAAATATTTTTTATTAGATACATAAAGGGCTTCGTTAAAACCCATCTAATGTCATTATTTGATAAATGTTAAAAATCCATAGATATAAAATGAAAACGGCGGGCTGTGCGCAACGTATTTTTAAAAGTGCTCAAAAAACTTTGTTGCTTTGCGATTCTTAGACGCTGAATAAAGGTGAGTTTCAGTTCAGACAATAAATTAAAGTTTAAAAACTTAAATACAATTAAAATTTTCGCAATATTTTTATGAATATGATATGAATATTGTTAATATTAGCAAAATTGTGCTTCGCAATATTTTTATGAATATGATATGAATATTGTTAATATTAGCAAAATTGTGCATCGGGTCCTTTAGAACTATCAAATCCGGGTCACTTTGACTCGGGTCAAAGTTACACTGATAGTTTGAACTAACTCCAATAACGTACTCGGGAAACTTATTTTTTTTTTAAGGTAAACTTACATTAACATGGCGCGAAAAAAGTAGGTAAAAAAAAATCTATACATTACATCATTATTATACATTTCGATGGTAAAAAAAGCTTAAAATGTCGCTCATGCAGAAGGCGATGGAGGGTTGAAAGCTGCCTAATAAGCCTGATATTATACGCTGTTTCCCAAAAAATGTCGTGAAATATTTGCCTACTACTAAAGTGACCAAAAGAAAGAATTTTTTTATCATTGATGATGATTTTCTTTGTATGGAATGGGGAGAGTAAGGCTGGTAAAGAGCTGACTTTTTTATTTTCATTTTGGATTTTTATGTTAGTTTTTATAATTGATTAGGATTTGATAACTTAGTTTTGTTATTAATGAACAATTTAAAAGACTTACAAGACTGATTAGATCTTAATAAGTTCTAAAAACCCGTCTCCTTTTAAAAACTAGTGATTTCCCTAACTGCGCACTTTATTTTTCATGTTTTCAACAGTAAACCTTTGAGAAAAAAAATAAAAATTGTTTCTAATGTTAGTTTGTTTCATATTATGGCATAAAAAGAGGGTTAAGACTCACCAAATATAACAAAACCTAATTTAAAACAGCAAAATCCGTATCATTAAGTGTGTGAGGTAATGTTACCCAAGTCACCGTATAACCTTGCCTCGTTGAATTTTCAATGATTATAAAGCAGTAGTTTAAAAAAAAGATTTAATTTTTTTTATTTCTTAAAAATAGGCATTGTAAAGCCACTAAAAACATTTATTTCACAGTAGTTTGGTTAAGAATTCTATACGTTATTTTAAAAAAAGCTCAGTGGGTCAAAGTTACCCAACATGATGGTATTTTAAATTGACCAAATCCATGTTCTAATAGTATTAAAACCTAGTATAGTATACCTTCAAGTCTTCTAGTATACTTAGGGCTGGTTTTTCCAACGACATCAGGAATAATTTTAATTTTTGTCAGTTCCTCAATAGAAAATATCCAGACGTGAATTTTGTCTCTTGGATAAAAATCATCTGGTGATGAAAAAACCGGCCCCTCAGCTATTATCTTTTCATGTCTAGTCTAGCCTACTATTCTACATTAAATTCACCCTCTCATTCTTTCTACATATCGTGCCAGATGGTTTACATAAAGACAGATTGCCAACAATGGCACACAATGATTGCCAAATTCATTACTAAAGACCGCGTTTGGCAGAACTCTGTTCATTTGAACTGGACGTATGGTATTGACTGGTTTGTTTTACTGCAGCTTTATACATACCTATATAAAAAACTAAGAATTCTTTTTCTTTTTGGCAGTAGTCGATCGTACGTTTTTTTAATCCTTATAATAGATATTGTCAATATGGGAAAAAAGTTCTTTCTTCTTATTAATAAATTGATGACAATGACCATATATTTTCTCATATTTGTGTATGTGTGGGAAGATGACAAAAGGATATTTTCCAGTTTTTTTAACTCTTATTTAAGTGTTTAGTAATAATAATTAATTAATTTAAATTAATTAATATAATTTAAGTGTGGAAACTGTTTTGGATAATGTGTCGTTTATTATGATTGTAATTGTTAATTTATAGTATCTGTTTGTTTCCCCAATAAAATAAAAATAAAAAAATAAAATAAAATAATATCTTTGTATCTATCCCTCATCTATTGACGACCTCCGTGGTCGAGTGGCGTAAGCACCGGTTTCAAGGTGCCGCTAGCTCTGAGGTCCCGGGTTCGATCCCCGGACGAGTCAATGTAGAAAATCACAATTCTACATTGTCTCGGGTCTGGGTGTTTGTGGTACCTTCGTTGTTTCTGAATTCCATAGCACAAGTGCTTTAGCAACTTACTTTGGGTTCAGAACAATGTATGTGATGTTGTCCGCATTTATTTACTTTATTTATCTGACTACAACGTCGCATCAAGAGTAAATAAATAAATCATACATTAATTTAAATAACTGTTGCTTTTTGATCTATTTTGCTTTTCCAGTCACTCAATTGCACACAAACAGTCTCCTTATTTACCCCGCTTAAAAACAACATCATCAAAATAAAAGAAACCCAGGTAGCAGATTTCACTATATCAAATTACAAGCAGAGAATGGTATCCAAAAAGACCCGGGAGATTCCCAAGTTAACATAACCTATGTAATTACACTTCACAACCGTCTTGGGACTGATACACTTTTCTTGTTTATTTCAACAAAAACCTTTGCCTTATACGAGCGGAATACTAATTCTTTTTGGGAATTGAGATTCTGAACAATAAAGGAATGTGGCTTAGGTAGGTAGGTAGGTGTATTGGTAAAGCATTAAGATTTAAAGAGTAAAAACCGTGTGTTGTAAATTGTTTTAAATTAATTTTGTGAATAATTTTTAAAGGGTTGAAGTAGATTTTAATTGACTTCAAAAAAAGAGGAAGTTCATAGTTAAAAAAAAAAAAAAAAAAATATCTTTATTGTACAAAAATTGTTCACATTACATTTAAGCCCTGGACCCCACACTAGGATTCCCTGTGTCGTGGGGCCCAGTAGTAGTTGTCTAATAATAATTTATGTTAATGTTTTCGTCATGCCTTTTTTGATTTTTCTTACGTTATCGATAACTAAGACAATTTGTGGTTGGATCTCAAATCAAACAATTTTCTATAATCAATAGCATATATATACCTCTCGAGAGGTCCCATATTTTCATGTAAGTCGGTTAATTTTTACTCTTACGTATAAATCATATTTATGTTTTACCTGTGTTAAAATATTAAATTGGTTTTTGCTAGGTGCATCCTAATTTGAAGATTTTGTGTCCTTTTTATGACACGGTGTTTTTAAAGCAGAATAACACTTGTTATTTACTTGATAATATTTAAAGATATTGTCTTTAAAAGTGAAATAAAACCCTATGCTTTATATAAACAAAAAACCGTCTACAATAAATTACTGAACCACTTAAAATAATTTAACTTTACGACAAATGTTCGAGATCAAATAGCGTAATATTAATAACATTAATGTTCCAATAACATGAAATAAAACTAATTTATAGACGCGGTATCGAAAACCGATTAACGACACTGTTCGACTTTGCTAACGACTTAAAATTATACTTGGAAAGTTCGTGTGTGACTTCAAAACTACGTTTGGCTTATTTGAAGTCGGCTTTAATAGTTTGTAACTGTTTAAGGAGCTAAGTAAATTATGGGGGATTGTTTATTTATTTGCTGCAGAAAGGAGAAATAAGTTATTTTAAAAATATTCTTAAGAATATGGTATAATAGATCATGTATATCATTATCATCATCAGTGCATAAATGTTTAAAGATAAAACTGCTAGATAAGTTTTGACGAACTTTATATTATGGGCTGTAAAAAAAAATATTTTTTTGTATTCGGCTAACAAATAAAAAAAAAACCTAAAGACAAATTGAGAACTTCCTCGTTTTGAAGCTGTTAAAAAACTAATTTTAAAATAAATAAGCTTTTCTATTCTTCTAATCCCCGCAATTTCCAACTAAATAAGGAAATTTAATAGACATATTTTTAGGAAACATTTTAAAATCGACCACTACTATTACTAATAAACAGTAATTCGAGCTATAAATATACACGGAACTCCATCGATCAAATTTAAAGCTTTCAAAACCTGATATTTCCGTAGATTATTCATCAATTAAACTAAGTATATAAACACGCTGGCCCTCAGAAGTTAATAAATAGTACAAAAGACATTCCGATACATTAATAGCAGCCATCCATCATCCTTAATTCATTCAGAACTCATCACACGATTACTATACAGATATAGACAGAAGGTCAAGTCCAAAGAAACTTGAAAAAAAATACTAGTTTATTTTTCTTTATACGTTGGTTTTACTGCACGGCAAAGAGTGCTATTTCCAAATGTTTTTGTTTACAAATGTTTAAAACTACTTTTTTGTTAACAAATGTTATGATATAGTGTTTATTTCAAAACACATTACTAATATACCTACCCCGTAGCAAAAGGGTGGTGTTATAAGTTTGACGTGTCTGTATGTATGTCTGTTGCCTAGTAGCTTTTTAACAAATTGAATGATTACATTTTTATTTAGTTTGAAAACTGACGACTAACTAAATAAATAATTACGTGGAACTAATAGTCACAAAAGTTGACTGCGTTTTAAATATTTTACTAATGTTTTCAACCTGCTGTCAACAGTTGACCTTTTGCTCTTACCTATATACAGTGTCAAATGGTCATTGCTTAGAGTTTCCTGTATTTTTTCATGTCACGCAATATGGAGATACATCACTTAATTATAAACATACCTGTTGTTTGAGGCACGAACTAATTAAAGATGGTTTCCGTACACGTGTACTAAGTACTGAAATATTTTTACACCTAAAAAAATATGCAAATGTCAAAAAAAAAACATATTTTAACCGACTTCAAAAGAAGGAGCTTGTCAAATAAAAGTTCTTCCCACAAAAAAAAAAAATAAAGTACAGTAAAACCCTTATTTGGAATAAAAGTAACGGAACTCTAGTACTACAAAAAAAACTGAAACTTTTAAATGTTTGCCCAAGAAACATAATACTTAATAGTTTATAAAAAGGGTCAGTAATATGCATAAATATCTGTTTATTATGTTTCTAGTTTAGCTTTACAATAAACCAGTAACCAACCACAATTATAATCAACATACGCTAACAAACTTGATTATTCTAATTACAACAAATCATAATTTTCGTTACAACACAAATAGTGTGAATTTAATCACTCACGGATAAAATGGCAGCTTGATGTGCATCGACCAATGATGTGGAACAATGATTTTGTGCGTCATTGATTATTATTTAGAGTTCATCGGGTTTTCAAATTATATTGTTAGGTTGTTTTGTTAGATATTTAAGAAAAAGTTAAACAATTAAGTAAGAGGTTTTTTTTAAAGTAGTATGACATGTATAAGTCAAGGGATAAATCTAGGTACTATCTATGCCGTTAGTTTATGTTTTTTTTTTAGGTTTAACATTGTTTTTCTTGTAAAAAAAATAAGAATAAACAGAGAGAGAATTCGATAAAGAGAGAAGAGTCTTAGACTACAGCTTTTATCATTTTTATTCTTTCTTTTTTTAATATGATCAATATAGAGCCGTATAGAGCTCAAAAGTATACCCTAGATATATTATATAGTTTGCATACAATTTAAAGTCATTCTTTAGTGTTAGTTATTTTTCAAATATTTTATTATTAAAATGGTTATTAAACACTTCAATCTGACTCTATTATAATTACTATAATTAAAAGAAGGCCCTTGTTTTTTTAACGCGATAATTTCAAATAACGGGTTAGAAGTCTTTGTAAAACATGGGATATTCAGAGCTAATGTATCAGAAAACGGATATTTGGAGAACAATCCAGTCCGGGTCATTGCGTCACACGGTTATCCCGGTGCGTTGGGGCAACTGGGTTTTGTTGAACTAGTAAGTTTACCCGGGTTTTCTTAATTTTGTGGGTAATTATAAGTTTATGCAAGGAGCAAAAAAATAGAGAAGCAAAAAAAATGTCTGGAAACTACTCATAAGAATGGTGTTTGGTCTCTGCTGAAAAATAATAATAATGCTTCTATGCTTAACTGATAAAACTTAACTAAAATGACCTGCCAAGTAACATAGAATTAACTAAAACTTTATTTCTACATCTCATGTCTCGCACAAAACAATAAAATAACGTAAAACAATACCGAAATCAACTATTTATTTAGATTATTAGGCTACTAAATATTATTTTACCTACACTATCCTCAGTCACACAAAACACCTACAATCTCTAATCCGTACAAATATTTGTTTCGTCAACCAATCGACTCGTGAACTGCGTACTGCCTGATTCCTTAGTTTTACGGCAACATGAGCACAGAATAAGCCTTATATTATCTTCCAGATGACAAGAGAAGAGTCTTCGAAGGCTTCGGATGTTTGAAGGACATGTAGTTATTGGGATCGGTTTATTGGACAATGGTAAAGATTTGGATAATCTCACTTGACAGGAAATTGTGGATTATGGTGGAGTGTGCTGGATTTAGTAGATTTGTCTTTAAAAATGATTGTTGCTTTTTTTTAGTTGTACTCTGAAACGCGAGGATCCTGGTACCCATAACACAAGTTTAATCTTTCCTTGGCCGTTCTCAAAATTATGTAGAAAAACTCAACGGATTTTCATAAATTTGTCACCAACGGATAGACTTAGGTGAAAAATACAATGTTACGGACACAGTCTATATCCTTCATATTCAGTATTCGAAATATATTTATATAGTTTGTATAAGAGGAGGAAAAAGGCGAAAACCCTCTCAAAATAATAACCTATTTATTCATTAAATAGCTGTGCCCCACGGCTTCACCCGCGTTATTACCTATATCCTATCTTTTTTTTGAAAATTTAATATAGCCTATGTTAACCGCAGATAGTGTAACTTCCCAACAGTGAAAGATTTTTTCAAATCGGTCAAGTAGTTTCGGAGCCTATTCAATGCAAACAAACAATCAAATCTTTTCTTTATAATATTAGTATAGCTTAACTATTAAGGGTGTTTAGTGAAATCTTTAGTTGTTTTTATAACACTTGCATACATGTATAGTCAAGTCTCTTTAGAAACGAAGGATCAGGAACTTTTTCTTCTTAAACATATAAACCTCCGAATCTTTTTAAGTAAGTTGTTAAATCATTGGCCCGATTCACTGTACACAGTTGCCCTAGCTTCTTCAAAATTTTAGTACATTTTCAAACTTTAAGTTTATACTACCATGAAATCTCTTCGTCGAATCAATTCGACAAGTTAACCTCCACAGACCAGTAGTTAAAGCTTACTGTATTAAACCAGTAATAAAGCTTACTGACCGTTTACCGTCGTAAAATAACTGCTATCACTAACTGTACGGTTAACTGCGAGTTTAAGTTGTGTATTAAACATTTTTTATAGTCTTGGCGAGATCTAGGTCTGTCTTTAAGATAGACTGAACTAATATTTAGTGCACTATAAAATTATATAGGTACTTAAGTAACTTAGCCGTTATTTCCTTCACTAAAAGTTTACTAGATTAAGACGACGTGTGAAAGTGATTGTATATAGTCCTATTTGCAAAATAAAGAATTTGAATTTGAATTTATGCATACACATTCTTAACATAGCTTAAATGGCCTGTTGGCTGTTGCTAGTAAGTGATTCTGATTGCTAAGCTGAAGGTCGTAGGTTCGATTCCCATTCAGTAAAAACTGATAAGCATGTAGATACCTATGTATAATATTTAAAAAATAAATAAGTTTAGTTATCAGTAGTCATTTTTGTTTTCGCAATATATTATATTTTTAGGCAAAAAATAACTAACAATAAACTAGGATTTGATATGTGCACTTTCACTCAATTGTTTAAAAAATTTAATAATTAAATTTTATTATGCATTTTCATTATTTTCTCTTTTTGGCTCTTCTTCTGTGTCTCCATTTTCCAAAAGGTTGCTTTTATACTAAGCTCTTCTATTTTCTATTTCATTGTGATTACTCGCGAACTTTGTATCCACCTGAGATCCGAAAAATGGTTTATATCCTTAATTAACTTGAAAACGGAACCTGCCCTCTAAATATTTGTTTTGTAACCCAATGTTGCTAAAAAAGGTTCTAATTCACAGTAATGACTTGTAACTCAGTTAACTTGCTGCCAATGCCCGGTAATCTTTTTACTTCTTGTTAACTACGATTTCGTTTGTTTGGTTTATTTATTTCTGAGGACCGTTTTGAAGGAGGTTGTAAATTTTAGTCTGTATTTGTTTACTTAACGAAGGTAAGGGTTTGTGTCCAACTAAAAAGTGTTTTAAAATAACATGATATATGTAAAAGATTTTCTTCTTCTTAGCGTGTCGATGACAATCAAATTATATAGTGTCGGCCCAAAATTCTGCTACGAGAACTGCATTGTCAGTAGCTTGCATTAAATCGTCCATCGTGCAGGTGTAAGGGCACGAAGGACAAGATAACAGGTGTTTCATAGTCTGGGGAGTAATGCCACATCTACAACTCAGTGTAGATGTATCTATGTATCCCCACCTAGACATATTGTCTTTACTTCTGCCAACCTGTGTCCGAAGTCGGTTTAGAGACTTCCAGGTAAGCCAAGGCAGTCCATGTCCTGGAGGAAGTTCTTCTTGTGGAGAGACAAAAGGATTAGGCAAGGTGGAGCTGTTTTTCCATAGTGATGTTCTAATCTGTGAGCTTTCAGGGGGGAGAGGAGGGATGCACTTGATGAAATCTTTACGGCTTTTTAACCTTTGCGGTACAGGGGTGTGGTTATATAGAGGGTGTCTAGTATCTACTTCCATTTTCGACCTCTCAGTGGAACTAGCGACAGCTCTGCGAACGTCCGGGGGCGCTATTCCTGCTAGAGGATACAACAACTCTACGGGTGTCGGTTTGAGGCAGCCTGTAATGATCCGGCATGTCTCATTTAGTGCTGTATTTACTAAATTTTTAAAATACTTTACTTAAAAATAGTCTTAAACTTCATTATCACCATTTCACAGCTCTTGCAGTCTCTTTTTACGAGCAATTTTCTCAAGTCCTGTGGCAGTCTCATTTTGATTCGATCCAAATACTTTATTATATCAAGTGATTTTTTTATCTTCCGACTTAAGTCTCACTTAAGTTCAGAAAAGTAAATAACTATAAAAAAACCAACTACCTAACTAATCATAGGTTGACACAAAATACATGACATTAAAATAATAATAATAATAATAAGCTTTATTCATAACATACAATATACACAGTGACATGTTCCCTGGCTCCCAAACTAGGTTTATCGCCTGTGACTTGGGAGTCAGTTCCTCCAAAAATACATATTCACAATAGTATGTTTAGAATTAACTACGTAGATGGCTGCAATCGGATGTGCTTATGCATATCCGTATATGCATGCGTGTGTGTGTGTGTGTGTGTGTGTGTGTGTGTGCGTGTGTGCGTGTGTGTGTGTGTGTGTGTGTGTTTGTGTTTGTGTGTGTGTGTGTGTGTGTGTTTTGTGCGCGTAGATGAGTGAGGGTGAGTTTGTGGGTGTAAATTGTACTTGTGTAGCTAATTTGGGGTGTTTAGCAGATTCTCTATTTCTTCATAGCTTAGGTCCATTAACCAAATTTTCAATTTATTTCTGCACTGGTATTGGTTTAATGTGTGTATTTTAAGCAGTCTATTTACTTTATTATATAGATTTCCACCAAGGTAAACAAACTGATGCTTAATAAACGTAGTATGATGCTGGTCGAAGGGAAAACAATGTCGGCGCGGCGTTTATGAGTTTTTTGGATTGGTAATCTATGCTTCCTTAGAATGCAGTGAAGCACAAAAAGGCCTCTGATTGGCAATACTTTACATTCACTGTAGAGCTCCGCTGTGGGGGACCTGTAAGGCTTGCAGCACATTACTTTAAGTACTGCTCTTTGAGCTCTTTCCAATTTAAGGATAATATAATATAATATTCCGGGACATCTCACACACGGTCATCTGATCCCAAGCTAAGCAGAGCTTGTGTTATGGTAACCATACAACTGATAAACATACTTATATATTTGTAAATACATACATTTTATAGATAAATTACACCCAGACACCGAACAAATTA
Source organism: Autographa gamma (assembly GCA_905146925.1). Taxonomy (NCBI): domain Eukaryota; kingdom Metazoa; phylum Arthropoda; class Insecta; order Lepidoptera; family Noctuidae; genus Autographa; species Autographa gamma. Next base: position 1,114,802 of record LR989871.1, read on the forward strand.
TCGTGCTCATCACACAATAATTTGTCGTGGGTGGGAATCGAACCCACGACCTCCGGTATAGCAGTCAGGGTCACTAACCACTAGACCCAACGGCTCGCAACAAAATATAAAACTAAAAAAATCTTTTCTATAGAAGAAAGTCTCGCAAACACTAACTACATAATACAAGAAAAACAAAACACCTAGAAAAGTCTTCACCCCAGTTATCACAGCCAACAGTCCAATTGTAACGAATTATGAAGACAATATAATAAAATAAAAACAAACCGTTTCCTTGAACCAGATTCGTACTTCATTAGTGCTACAAAATACAGGCGAACCCTGAAAGCGTTCTAAGTGCATTTTAGTGTTTAGGACACACAGTAATGTTGCCTCCGGCTACCCTGAGACGGTGGAGAGCCTTAAGTTACAAGCGGTAGCGTGCATGTTAAATACCACCATAAATTGATAAATGACATTTCGTGTAACTTTTCCAATATATGAAATCGAAAAATCAAATCGAATTCAAAATCCATTTTTTTTCGTACAGAAGTACGGAAGGAAGGCCTTTGACCAGCAATGGGACAGCATGGGCTGAAAATAACAATAATATTTTATTTGTAACGTAAGGCTCTTCTTTCGAGCATCATTTCCGTTCAAAATATTTATGCAATTTTGACGAAGGACCTGTCAAAAAGATAAAGGATCGGTATTCGTGAATTCTTACTTAAAATTCATCTCTATTTCATAATATTTTGATATCAGCAATAACATACCTTAAAACATGATTAGTGTTCTCGAATTTTATGTGGTAAATATTATTTTTTCACATTAGTACCTTATATTGATCAAAGAAACGATTTTCTGTTATACTCTGTTCTTTATAAACGTTGACGTATGGAAGAAGAAGAAGAATGACATAAGCAATTCATAATTTTGTTAAATCTCCGAAAAAATTGCTTCGACGTGAACTATGTATACCACTAAAGTATGAGAAGACAAAGAATAAAATACAGCGTAACTGACCAAAGTCTATCGACGCTTTCCAAACTTACACGTGCACACAAAACGCTGTCTCTTATAACTTGTACCACACTCAGAAAATAACGTTAGCGAAACTTAGTAGTACAATTACTTGCGATTGTCTTCAACATTTAGGGGGCTGCCACTCCGAGGCTCTTCATACTTATGTTTGTACATTATACTAAATTCTGAGATATTGGAAATTATGGGCACTCGTATTTACGATAAACTTAGTAGGTTGTGAAGCGATATGCTGAAAGCATGTAAGCATAACTAAAGTAATGTGTAACATCGTATATTTGCTAGTAGATTAAATTATTTAGATAAAAAAATCTTTTCTATTGTATTCAATTACTTAAGTTCATAAATAGTACAAAATTACGTATCACTTTACCTATAGTAATATTATAAAATGGGGATTAGCGCGTACATGCATAAATACCTTAAGGGCTTGACGTTTCGACCGGGTTACACCGGCCGGTGTATTTATGCATGTACGCGCTAATCCCCGTTGTATAATATTACTATAAACATGCAGCGCGATAGTTTAAAAGTTTATATCACTTTACCTAAACTGATAATATCGTTTTGGAGATAAATGCCAATTTAAGAGTGCTCAGTGTGTGCATGTGCAACAGTTTTGTTGCACATGCACACACTGAGAAAGTGCCTCTCACCCTAGATCTCAATAAGCATATTATTATAAAAACGAACCTAAAATAAATTCCTGTAACATATGACGCAAAAAAAACAATTTTTAAGTTCAGACTATTTTCGTAATCTATTTCAGATTCAACTTCTTTATAAATAGCTGTAATTATTTTGGTCACAAAACATTTCTATAAAAACCGCGATGTTTTGTTTTCGAAATAAACTCTAATTGAACTCTACGAAAGTTTGAACGACTAAGGCTTCGGCGCCGTAATTCTAAATTTAGATCAGGATAAAGTGTATTGGCCGGTTTCCGTTGAAAAATTCTACAAAGCTATCCGGAGAATTTAGTTTAGTAAATTATTAGAAAAGTAAGTGGATTGAAAAACGTTGATGTTTTTTGAAGCTCAAGACTTAGTGATAGATCTTTCTTAGTAGACCCAAGCTAGAATGTTGAGGAATCCTTATTTATGTAAATGTCTAGACTAGGTAAAGGATATAGACGACTGAAATAATAAATAATAATATTCCGGAACAACAGACTCACACTCGGTTATCTGATCCCAAACTAAGCAGAGCTTGTGTTATGGTAACCAGGTAACTGATAACATACTTATACATGCATATCGTAGATAGCTTACGCCCAAACATAGAACAAATTATCCTGCTCATCACACAAAGATTTGTCCTGGGTGGGATCGAACCGACGATCTCCAGTATAGCAGTCAGGGTCACTAACCACTAGGCCAAGAGCCCCGTAAACAGATTTTAACTGCCGATTTCTAAGAACCAAACCTCAACGAATCTTTGTGAAGTTAATAAGTCGAATTGACTTTATTTGAGCCCAAAATAAGGACTAAAAAAGGCAGTAAAAAATACAAGAATTGGTTTTCTTTACTCAGTGTGATGTAATCAGATTTAGATGACAAAAACCATAGACGATGTCATCTGTGTGTTCTCACGCAAGATAGACGAGTGTCGGACTGTTAGCGGAGCGGGTATGGAATAGGAAAGAGAGAATTGCTCTTTTATTTAAGGGAACTTGTTAATTTTGTAATACCTTAAAGAAGCAAAATGTAAGTGAAGGAATTATGTATAAAAAAAATTATGAAAATTATGTATGTTTAATAAAAACGAGACTTATTATTTTGGTATTAACAAAGATTTATATGAAAGCAGATTGATAGAAATTATGTATGTCTGATGAAAAGAAGTCTTAATATTTTCTTACAAGCAAAACTACATGTATTTTTAACGCAAACTATTTTGTATCAAATGTTGGATAAAAACAATAATTACATAACTAAATCCCAAGCAAAATAAAATTAAAATGAAAAATGAACGAATATCGAATATCACAAAGCTCGAGAAATGATCTTAGTTGGGAAAATAAGTTAAATAATATCGACAGACGCTTTCATTGCGACGTTTCCTTACATTTCACTCATACGTAATTCAAAATAAACAGTTTCTGAGATTTCAATTGAGTTTGTGAGAAACACAACTAACAAGGACAAGGAAACAAAGATTGTTTCTAAACAATATCCTTGATTCTGTTATTTACAAACTAACCTTTTTTAGACTATCGATATTCTTTTAAACCTTCTAGCAAAAAACGACGGTATATTATAAGTTTTTTGTGTGTGTATGTCTGTGGCATCGCAGCTCCTGAATGCATGAAGTTATGATTTTGTTTTTTTTTTGTTTGAAAGATGAATTAGTGGAGTCACGAGTATTCTTACCTGATTTTATGGAAATTTGTTAAGTATAAAAAAATAATTTGCATTTTTGTAATAAAGGGATTTCATAATATTTTGTATAGTAAATTAGATATAAATTAAGTTCTAATAACAATTTCATACATAACCTATGTCAATACCACCGTCCTTTTCTCAAGCTATATGTTAGAAAAAGACAGCAATACTATAATTTAAGTTAAGTTCAAGCTAAAGGGAAGATCGGCAATATCCTCTTTGAATCTACCATTGGAGGTCTCTTTCTTAAATTGTATATTAGAAAAAGATAGCAATATTCCAGTTCAGTTTGAGAGAAAGGGAATATAGCAATATCCTATTTGAATCTACCATTGGAAGTCGCTTCATCATTGTCTTGCGGAAATTACGTGAACTTGATGAGTGTGAATTTCCTCTTAGTTACCATCCTTTCGCTTTTCTTAATAATGGTGTCATTAAACGTGATAATTTTCGTAAATTTATATTTAAAATAATTTGAAATTTTAGCTCATTATCTGTACAATCCTTGATCTTTTCTAAGAATCGGTTCTGGTATAGTAAACGGTAACTATTGGGGTTTTTTTTACAAATATTGGTTTCTTAGGTTTACGCGAATGTTAGACATTGAAATAAAAGTACTTTTGATTATGACGCGGTTTATTTTAGATTTTAGTTCCCGATTTTTTGACACCTTTACATATGTCATGGTCACGGGCAGACTGACGAGTCTGCCATGATACCTGTAACAAGTAGTTTTTTTTTACAAACATAGTATTGCACAATTATCTCAAGTGTATTCATGTGTCCATATCGTAATGTGTAGAAGAATTAACCCCCCCTTTTCTTTTTTGTTATTATGATTAAAGACAGAAGTGACGAGTAATGGGATATCTATCCTACGCTTTCAACTCAACACCAATCCCGGAAAAACAAACACTTTTAACCCTTTAAAAATGCACACAAAATCAATATCACAATTTATCCTTCCTATTCGTGATGATATTTTGCTTCTGAGGATTATGGCGTAAGAAGGCGAAGTAGGTTCTATAGGGAGGCTCCATTCCACCCTTTAGATATTGGTTATGCAAATATCGGCAACACGAACGAGTCAGGAAATTGTGAGTTTCATGAACGTAGGTGCTAATTTTTGAGTGATTTTAACTCAATTTTAAGAAGATTTGTGCTTGAAAGATGTATTTTGAAGGCTTTTAATACGGATTCGATGTCTTCGTTAGAGTTAATGTGTTGGAATTTATTGAGTTTGGTGGAGTTGATCGTGTTCTAATGATGTAACCGTGTACCTATAACTATGATAATAAAGTTTTGAGTCTTATATTTAAAATGACAAATGATTAGAATTATTGTACCTTACTGATTTAGTCTTATTAATACAAGGGTCGACAAAAATATCTAACCGCATAAAATAAGTTGCCTTCAGTTACATATTATGTTAACAAGCCCATGCGAATAATTAGAATTTGCTACCATCAAGATAACAATAAAATAAAAAATCCTCTTTTAAAAATCCTTCATGAGGTCAAACCTTGATCTACAAAGACCCAAAAAATTTCGATTTCCTCAAAACGCAAAGTTTAATATTTCCTCAGGCGATTCAAAACTTAATCCTTATTCTTTAAGAGGTCTGACGTGAATAAAAAGAGGGCTCAATTGAAGGGAGATTATTTTTGGAATTTTGAATGAAGGGAATTGATTAGGATTGTCCATTGTGGGTCGATGACCTTCGGATGAAGGATAGAGATTATGGGATATAGGGTCATGATGCTGACATTAAGGGCATGGCGTTGGTGGAAAGAATCTCTTTCTTTACAAAAAAATGGATTTAGCAAGACAAACTTGCTATGACTAATTTAACTGATTACGTCGGACTTGATCCTTATTGGGACATGGTGTGAAATTGTGAATTAAGAAATCGATCAATTATTATTGATGGGTTTCTATTACAAAGGAGGTTAGTAGAAAGGAGGGGAGAAAGTTACATTAAAAGATCTTAAAAATACACTTAAGTAGTAGAGCATGTCTCTCAACAATAATACAAATTAATTGCATTTTTTGTATTTATAACCAGTTGATTTTACTAACTGTTTCATTCGACTACATTTTAGCAGTACTATTATTAACAATCCCGAATATAAATAACAACCCATACAAAAGTCTATACAAAATACTATTCTCCACTTCAAATACCATGAAAACAGCTCCCATACTAACACCTTTAACATATTTAACTCCACAAACGACCAATAGATGGCGCTATTCTCAATATCAGTTCGATCATTATTGTGAACGGTGAGATCTTCATCTGTGCAATTATATTCCTGTTTTACGAGCCCCAGCTTTTGTTCTATCTTATCTTAGTATTAGGGAGATTATATTATTATTTTGTTTTAGTTTGAATGGTTTTCGTAGTTTGTTAACGTGTGTTTTAGGTGGTTAAGTTAGGGGTGAGTCTTGTGAGCTTATTGATAAGGCGTTAAAATAAATGAGGTTCTTGTAAGAAATATAAAGGGAGAATACATGTTAATTAGGGTTGCTGGTTTGAGTAGATAAAGAATAGTAGGTCCATGAAAACTTATTGCCTAGATTGTACGCTAGTTGCTAATTTATAATTTTTTACAACTGTATGTGTTATGTGTATGTATTTATCTAAATCCTACTCAACAAATATAGAGCATTCCAAAAGTGTACTTTTAAATGTGAACACATACAAAAATATAGCCCATAATCCACAGCCCTAAAACCGCTACTAAACCAAAGCCCCCATAAATAATGTATAAACCTAAAAACGAGTGTATTTCAACTAAATCCAAATCAAATTCACGCACATATTTAATTCAAAACCGTCAATCCGAAATTCTAGTTAAAACCGGCTTGATCAGCCCCTAAGCGGTTTAAACCAGTTCAAACCAGTTCAGTGGCAAAACGAACAAAATCCAACCAAATATTTTACTAGGAACGAATTGATGTACCGACAAAGTTGTTTGGAAACTTTAGGAAACTAAAAATATCGGCTTTTACTCCGATGTTGTGGGGAAATGTGATTTTGTGATGAATAACCCACTGTTGTGAGAAAGTAACTATTAAATAAGAAAGTTTGGATCTTTTTTGGTTTTATTTTTATTTATTTCTCTCGCGGAATATTCGGGAATCAAATAGAAGGTAATATTCTGTTAAAGTTTGGCGGCGCTTCTGCAGTTTGTGTTGAGAAAGATAGTTTGTTATTTATTTCTCAGGTTGGATTGAGGTTATGTCAACACATAGAAAATAATAATGGGACTAACCAAGTAGTTATTTTTTTATAATTCACTGCAGCTTAATTTTTTTCCAAGTGGATGGAAGTACCCTGAAAGTATGTTAATTTACATAGTTGGTGAAAAGTTGATCAACGTATGAATCTCTAGTCAAATGCTGAGTGTTACTGTTACTTCTAGTCAACCAATAATAAGTTATTATAAATTATTAGCTTTATAAGTTTTCTAGGAGATTACACTAAGAGATAAGATCGTCCTCTTATACTATATTAGTTTTTGTTTACATTGTTAACCAACTTCCAAAAAGAAGGAGGCTGTAACTTTATATAGACACTCAGGGGCACACTCTGCTATATTTTCGTTAAATCATTGTAGAATTATTATATTTCTTGACAATATTATAGTTTAATTCATTTCTGATAATAGACAACACAAAAAGAATTTGCTATTGCTTTAATTTTCTAACAATCTAAGAAAGTCTGAGATCATCGATAAATTAACCTCTTAATTGTGCCTCTGAGTGTATATAATATACATAGCTCTTTTTATGATGTTCACCGATTTGCGACTTATTTTCATCTTTTTTTGTTTACGTTTAGTAGGTATAAGGCGTTAATTAAAGTGTCATATTATTGTTAACATTCGACATAACATTGAATTTTGTAAGAAGTTAAATTCATTCCGAATAAACGTAACACAGAATTCCCCTCAACAGTAGCTAACACAACTTATCAAAATTACTCAGTGCCCCAATGTTGCTATTAGCGAAAAAACACGCGAAACGATAAACAAAAGTCTAACTAGTCTGCTCACCCCATAAATCAAGCGTCGCTATGATATAACGTTATGTACCAAAGTTTTTTCTTTGCCTGCCCTTCCCTTAAAGGTCGTTAAGCAATTATATGCCTTAAGTTCTTAGCCTAATGGTGTAAAATGGCTTAAGTAATGAAGATTTAGTGCTTCGCTCGTAATGTGTAGAGGGATACCTATGTGCTGAAATCTCTTTTGGGTTGGGTTTCGATAGTGTTGTGTAGTACCTATAGTCTATATTTTATTATTGTGCTCCTCATTTTGACTACTAAGGGGTAAGCAGAAAGAAGTTAAGGTTAGATTTCGTAGACTTGCACTGTCTTTTGTCCAGTATAGTCTAGTAGTCTAGTGCTACAATTTTTGTTTAGATTTTAGTGATTTTTGGGTTTTTTTTCAGAGCTTACTGTAAGAATGAAATAAATACAATAGTTTGTTTATTATTTCCATGTATCAAATCTACGAGGGAATACCTTTATGTAATGTGTATGCTCTTTTCAAATGAAATGAATCTATTCCTATCATAAAAAGTTCGAAAAATAACCTTCTCTTTAATTGATGTTTATTTACATTCTAATTTAATACTACAAAGGTTGATTAAAACCGTTGACGAGACAAACACTAAAGTCTTATAATAATAATAATAATAATAATAATCGTTTATTTCAGGTATACACCCATATTACACATAACAAAAATTAAAATAAAAACAACAAAATCTTAAAAATATTTAGGAACATACAAATCAGTCTAAAAGTTAACAAGAAAATCTAAATAAACAAAACAATTAAATACATATAAATCTATGCAGCTAGTATGGAAGGCAAGTCAAGTTAGCTGCTCTGTCTGCTTTGTCTTCCTCAGTAGGTATACATTTCTGAACACGGTAGCCACAAGCTCATTAGTGCTAGCTGCTACTCGTGAGTAAAATGATGTTCTAAGGTTTTTCATTAGCTCGTAGAAGTTGATAACTCTGCTCTCAGCGAACATATCAGTCGCACTACACCGCCAGGGCAGGTTGAGCATGGCCCGGAAAGCATTATTGTATTGTACACGAAGAGTGTTGTATGCACTCTTCGTGAAATTGTACCAAAGTTGGCTAGTGTAGAACGACTGACAGTATGCCTTGAACAGCGTTATTTTTACCTGCTTTGAGCAATGGTAAAAGCGCCTATTTAGCATATTGCTCCTACAAGCAATGCTTCGTCTCTGCCTTTCTAGATCGTCATCATCTTTTAAATGTTCGGTTAATATGTGACCAAGGTATTTAAATTTACTGACTGTTTTTATCTGAGTGTCGTTTAAAATGATTGGCAGCATTTCAATGAGACTATTGTTACATTTAAAGACCATTATTTCTGTTTTTGTAACATTGTACGTTAGGCAATTCTCTTTCGCATAATCTTCACATATCTTAACTAGTTTTCTCAAGCCATTAGGCGAGGGGCTAAGCAGCACCATGTCGTCCGCGTAGCTAAGGTTGTTTAGACATTCCCCGCCAATGTGGCATCCGACCCTGGCACTGCTTAGCTCCCCGATTAAGTCATTAACATATAGGTTGAACAGAACTGGAGATGTCAGGCCGCCCTGTCTGACCCCACTTGTTAGCCTGTATGTGTCCGAGTAGGCGTTATCCCACCTTACTTGGTTAGTTTGGTTATTATACCAAAATTCAAATAAATCTATAAATTTAGCCGGTACTTGAGTTTTTCTTAGTTTCGCCCAAAGAATGTCATAATTAATAGTATCGAACGCACGGCTAAGGTCTAAAAAACAAGCGTATACTGTGGTATTTCTATTGTTGTAGTAGTGGATTGTATTTTTCAATGTGAATATAGCAAGATCTGTGGACAGACCCCTGCGGAAACCGAATTGTGCGTTATGAAGAGGTAAGTATTTTTCATTTAAGTATTTCATAACTAGATTTTCAAATATTTTTGAAAATATAGTTGCTAATGATATCGGCCGGTAGTTAGACAAGCTAGACACATTCCCAGTTCTGTTCTTCACAATAGGTACAACAGTGGTTTTCATGAAGTTCTCAGGTAAGTAATTATGGTTCATACATATATTAAATAGAGTCGCACATTTCTCAAATAATATTGCGGGAGCAAACAGTATATGTTCCACGCTGAGCCCGTCGTGGCCCGGGGACTTGCCTCGCTTCATATTTTTAACACATTGCATGATATCCTGCGCAGTAACATGCAGGTCAGTAATGTCACTCGGCTCGGCCGGCGTCGCCGTCGCCGAGGGAGTGCGCATGCGCGGTAGCGGCCGCGTCTCCGCGCCACAACTGGCTGAGGGCGTCGCACTTACGTTCGGGGATGTTACAGGCGGTGGCGGTGGCGGATTAAATTTACTGGCGAACATATTAGCGATATTAACAGGATTCTGTTCACCATTTACACATGTAGGCAAACTAGATTTATAATTTAATTTGTTAGTTTCCTTCCAAAAATTTCCGAAATCCTTATTGTATCTATGTGTAGCTATTATATCCATTTTTATTTTATTTTCATTATACTGACACCACTTTATCTTATTTTTAAATATCTTTTTACTATGAATCATGTCATCATATATTTTGCCCTGAGTAGGACGCCCATTCAAATTCCACAATTGAAAATACTGTCTAGCTATTAAGTGACAATCCTTTAGGTGATAATTCCATCCAACCACTGGTTTTCTCTTACTATTAGATCTACCCTCGCACGACTGTTGAGCGGCTTTAGTAATGCTGTCGATAATCTGATTATAAAACTTATCAATCTGAACAAAGTGATCTATGTGATGACATGATTTATTTATGCATGGAAATAATGACCACTCACAGTTATTGAGGAACGTATCACATAATTTTGCATAATTACATTTTTGTTCGTAACTACGAGTACCCCAGACAGTTTTATTGTTTTTTTGAAGATTGGATTTATTAATTTTAGGCAAAATAGATTGAATATCACAAGTAATTACTAAAGGAAAATGGTCAGAGTAAAATACATCATTTAAAACAGTTATATCATTAATAACATTTAACCCTGCCGCGGTTGTAATGCAGTGGTCAATCCAGCTCGTGGTGCCATGCGCATCACTTAAATACGTATAGGAATCAGAAGACATACCTAGCATAGCCAAATCCGCACATACCCAGTCCTGATCTGCGCAGAAATCCATCAGCTTACTACCGAATAAGCTGTGAGACCGCGACACATCGGCATTAAAGTCACCGAGCACTAACACACTCTCCACATCATTCATTTCGATAACCGCACTAATGATACCGAGGCATTCCGTGAACAGAGGTAAGTTGTCCGCATCTTCCGTAGGCATGTACACCGACATCACGATGAACCTGCGTCCGCCGTCGAGCTCGATACACACGGCCGCTACGCGCGTCGATCCGGTGACGATCGGAGTGACATTCACGAATAGTGATTTTTTCCATAGTATGGCAACGCCTCCATATGGTCTACCTTTCAGCACCCCTGCAGTCGTGTCAACTGCCGATACTCCATGGTAGGAAAAATCAGGATGTATGTTATTAAGGTAACCCAAGTCATCAGGTAAGAGCCAGTGTTCTTGCAGGGCAATAATTTCGTGTGTTTTGCACAGATCCGTAACATGATTGCATGATCGTTTTACCGATCGACAGTTGAAGGAGACTAGCTTAATTTTCATTATTTTTTATTTTCAGGCCGGTAGCGTTTTGCCGTGTATCTTCTATATTCTACCCCACAGGGCCAAAACTCGGCACTAAGAAAAATGCTTTCCTGATCTTGTGTAACGGTAACTTTAAAAGACGAAAATGCAGTTTCTTTGTATTGGCCAAGTTTTTCAACTTTTACGACCGTGTATCCACAATCTTTGACGAAATCGTAAATATCGTTTTCCGTGGTATTTTTGTCAAAACGAGAGGCGTAAATGTAAGATAATTTGGGCGCTATTTTAAGTTTGCTAGAGGTCAATATAGCTTTTCCCTGCTGATTGGGGTTCCTGTTGCCTGTATATGTATTTCTCTTTTTCTTACTCACGACGGTCGTAAAACTATCATCAAAAATTGCATTTAATGTGCTATCTATTTGTTCCGTCACTCTCACAGGGCTGCCAGTTCGTCTTCTGATTTGTGTGCTATTAGTATTACGCAGTTCAGTAGGTTTAGGTGTGATAGTAATATCGTTCTCGGAGCGATCAGCTGACGGGGTCGAGAGGTCAGGCGTGTGCGAGCGCACGGGGAGCGACGGTGTTGCGGGCGCGGGGGGCGGCTCTCGTACAGAAGCAATGGCGGGCGCAGCGGTGCCGTTCTGCGCGAGCGTGCGGAGCGGCAACGGTGTCGACGACGCTACGCACGGCGCATGCGCGCTGGACGACGCTACGCACGGCGCATGCGCGCTGGTCGCCGCTGCTGGCTGCCGCGAAGAAGACGCGCTCGGGCCGCGCGTTGCTTCGTTATTTGAAAACGAGTCGTTGCAAATTTGCGCGCCAATGTTTTGTTTCGGGTATTGACTAGTTTTAATGTTAAAATCTATCTCTTGCCGCAATTGAAACAATTCCGATGCTTTCACGTAATCTGTTTGAATACAGTGGATGTTTTGTTTAAGCACTAGAATGTCTTTAAGTAGGCTCGTTACATCCACGTAGTCGAAAGTCACCGGCGGAAGACGGTGTAAATCTTTCGCCACAAAGATGGGCAGTAAAGTGGGCTCAGTTTCTTTTAAAATTTTTATAATGTCCTGTAGTAATCGCTTGTTCTTGCCTTCCCCTTTTCTTGTATTACGACAGTTTGCAGCTTCGAAGAGAATGGTCTTAGCAGTAGAAATATCAGAGTCTTTAAAGTTGGATTCACATATTTGCACTAAACTTATTTCGTCCATAACATCAATTTTACATTGTAGAAAGCACAGTAGTTCGTTCACAACTAGGTTATTGCACTGATTCGACAACGACATTTTATTATTTCACTAATTAAATAGGTATCTAGATAGTACGGTGCGTTGACGCACAACCGTACGCGGTAGGGGCGCGCGGGGGACTGAACTTAATAGGGATTTCCGTTTTTAATTTACGTTACGGACCCCTAAAAATATCGAGTATTAATGCCGTGTAAAGTAGAAGCGCATTATAGTCGCTTCGAGTTTGAGCGGTGCTTGGCTAAAATTGCCAGATAGAGAAGCTTACTGCCATCCAAGATGGCGGCGGGGACCTCAAAAATTGTGTCGTTAAATTGTAATCTTACGGCTGCAAGGAAATGGAAGGATTTCCACATAAATGTCTAATGTACTGTGCTGGTATTGTTATTATATTTGCTTGAGTCAGGAAATCAGATTGGGATAGAAAGAAAATGAAGTTATTTAGGTCAAATAAAATAAGATACTTAAAGCATCAGAAATTGTTTTTTCGTGAGTAAGTAATCTTGTAGTTGTTCTACTTGGCAAGGGTCCTCTCTCCCTTAAACAATTAATTTGATCTCAAGGTCAAAGGTGATCAAAATCTCTAGGTTCTTCGATCCTGAGTTATACTCACCAGTTCAAAAGAAGCTGTGTCAAAAGGAAGTTTCCCCGCAAAAATATTTATTTTGAGTTTTTAGAGGAAAATATATACTGACGATGCACAAACCTCCTGTTTTTGAAGTCGGATAAAACTATAGCCATATTCTTCTATCTACCAATTAACACTTATTATTGTAAAAATGGGTCCCCAAAATAATTCAACTCTTCCAAAATTCCACACGTTAACTCCACAACCAAAATGTTACAAAACAATTTTATTCCATTATAACCAACAAAATAAACTACTGAAATTCACTAAAATAAATTATACCTTTCAGTAACACGTCCTGAATACAGTTACAGTTGAAATTCTCTTTTGGACCGAATCCAGTTTTAACCAGAAACTTGGAAATTAAAATAAATCTAAAATTTTTAATCCTGAAAGCGGTTAAGGCATAATAAGTGAGGTCTTCTGCTGTGAATTTTAAAAGCATGATTATGATAATAAGATCTTAAAGAGGTTGTGTTTGGTAGTGTATATTGAAATATATTGATAGGTAAATAAAGGTTCTAATGGAGTATAATAATTTAAATTTCAGATTTAAGGTTTTGCTTTTAACTTGGTACATTAGGTGACCTAAAATGGTAAACCCAAGATTTTTTATTAAGCGATATTGCTAAACTTACATTTTTCTACAATAGCATATGCTTTGGCACATATTCAATGTGTTTGGTGCATATTGTTAACTCTCGTTACTCAGGTTCATCAATGAGTTTTATTATGTTATGTACTTCCATTGGTGTTAATCTGTTATCTAATCTGTTTATTTTTAAAAATACTGTCGTAAATATAAACTCTTAAAAGAACTAGGTTTATTTCTTGCGCATACTACCAAAAATAAAAGATTTTACGTTGTATTTTCGTTAAAATATCAAGTAAAATCTTATATTTCAGTCACTCTAAGTAGCACAAGCTACATGCCAAACCAACCTCGGTCTAAAGACTAGTTTAGTTTAATAAACTGAAAAATGAAACGTTTAGAAAATGTTATAAAAATTGGAAGTATGCCAGTTTAACTAAGATCTTTAATGGTTATAGTTGGAACTCTAGTTAACTGTTTGCGATTAGTTTTAACTGTAAACGTTGACCGTATTGGCAAAGAGCTAAATTGTTTAATATGCGAGATGGTACAACTATTTATTTTGTACATAATTACGTTTACAGAATTAAATTGTTAATAGAATAAATAAATAAAATAAATAAGAACTAAAGCATATTTAACTCCCAAAGTATCATTGAAACTGTCCTAAATTCATAACTATGCCTACTAATTTAATACAGTAAATGCGAAACTTTGTCTCTTACCTGTATACACCTAAACGATGAACCGATATATAAGAAGCTTGAATCCCAAAAAGCACAAGCCTATGCTATAATTTTTTTACACTTACACAGGCTAAACCGCAGATATCAACTAGATTACTGTTATTTCACCCAAATAGAATGCATAAGAATCCCCAGTATATACTCTTCGTCTCATTGATCGTCGTCTGCACGGATAACCGGGTGGTTGAGGATCACTGCACCGACTCCCACGGCGCGACGTGATGCGGTTGCCATGCCTGTTGGAATGTTTGTGACAGAGAGATAAAATGTCCAAGCGTAAAAGTAACTAGATGAAAATAGGAGTTAGCACTTTTACACTGATTTGGTTAAGAGGTAATGTATGTTTTTTGAGTGTAAATTGTAAGTAAGACTCAAAAATTATACGATAAGACCTGCCATTTTTAATCAAGAGTATAGGACCCACAGTGATACCTTAATATTACAAGTGTTATTTAAATTAATATCATTCATAGACACTCATCATCATCATCATCATCTCCCTGCCCTGTTCCCAATTATTTGGGGTCGGCGCAGAGCGTATTCATCTTCCATTCATCTCTACAACTTGTCATCTCAGTATTTACTCCTTTCTTTCTCATATCATCTTTCACACAATTCATCCATCTCTTTTTTGGTCTTCCTCTGCATGTATACCCATCCACATTCATACTCATAACTCGTTTAGTAACGTGACACTCTCATAATGAAAAATAATATCAAACCCAATTTCTTAACGTAAGTACAAAAACGATCCTACGTGTTTATTTATTTATTTACGTCCCAAAATAAAGCACGTAGCAATCCCTACACATAACCAAAAACCTAGATACTGTAACTGTCATACAGAATCGACGAACTAAATCCCAAGGGGTGAGCAGAACGAATAAATAGTGTCTTTCACCTATAAACCTGCTGAACCTAAGTGGATTTCCTCACAAAAAGCTAAGAGTTTCTATAGCTCGGAAGGCTAACGAGGGACGTACAAAGCCTATTCGGTAATACACGTAAGGTAGTGGATGGTTGGCACGTACCTACTCTTTACAAATCGGAGTGTACCTGACAATTTGGTGGAGCGTTTAGACGTGGTTTTACTAGTCTGCCAGTGAGGTGCGAGTTACTGGTCAGAAATTTTAAATATTTTTGTGACGATACAAAAGAGAGAGTAGATAGGTAATTTATCAGTAGATACTAGACTGAATTTATGGTGCAAGTCATAAAATAATAATGGTTTCAGTTTATTTGAATTATAAGAATGTGTAAAAATTTCGATAAATGAACTAAATAATTTATCAAATAAATGACAACAAGGTTACCTCAATCATGTTTTTTTTTTCCTTTAATGTTTACAAATCTAGTTTACTAATTATTTATACTTACTAGTAGTTTTATTTTGACTATACCTACAATAGTAAAGCTAGTATTAAATAAACGCGGAGAAGCTCTATCAAACCCCGGTCTAACACGCCAGCTTGACACAAGATTAATTATGTATTTCATTATGCAGCTACATGAAAGACAACATGCGGTACTTTACTATTTAATAATTAAAAATATATCACAATAACTGTAATTATGTTAGATAAAATAAGTAGTAACCTATACAATGAGTACAATAAAAAAATCATATAATTTAAATAATAAAACTTTATTTATTGGCCTGTTTGCGTGTACCTACTATAAAAATAATACTGAAATTACATATAAATAGCACAGACCGTAGTTTTGCTTTTGATATAGCTAAGTCAAAAATAATTTTTGATAAAACCTAAACATGAGCTTTACTAACTATAAATTATTTTATAAACAGGACAAAGCTGAACAAAAGTACTTACATAAAGTCGAAAAGATCTAGCACCTTATTTATACCAAATGCCTTAAATAAATGCTATCCTAAAAACAAACATCCTAATTGAAAAGAATGATAGCGAAATTCCAGCATTAAGTGCAGTATTCTCTTAATTAACTTGAGACGAAACTTGTCTTGATTATTTATTAGCCAGTCAGCTTTTCAGGCTGAGTCTAGCACATGAGATTACTTAACTAAATTAATGTTTTAGTTTCATTGTTGTTTTAACTTCGCGTTTGGTCATTTAGGTGTTAAGGGGATTTGTAGGGTTTATGTATTCTTTGTGGAGTAGGTTTATATATATTCTTTTTTAGGAAATTTACCCCGCTTGAAGCGTTAGCAATCTTGCTTGGGTATATCATATGATTTACGTAATACTTTTGAGTTTTAATTTTTAAAACTCCAATCTAAATCTTTTAATATTTGAAGGACATTTAAACAACTGCATATCACATTGTATTTTAAATAATTTATCACCTATTTCAAAAAGTAATAAGATTGTACCAAGCTTTAGCTTAGCTTTAAAAATAATATTATTTTCCTAATAATTTAGAGTTTCAAAGATTTCTTAGATATCATATTTCAAACAACTGCATTTTTAATTTTATTTAAGCCATTTATAAACGACTTCAAAAGGAGACGATGTTTGACTGCGTAAGATATTTTTATTCTTATCAAAAATAATAAAATTTGCAAAAAATTACTATCCTACTAGTAGATACTAAACGCAGCATCGTCCACAATACCAGCCAAGTCCAGTGCCAGCGACGATCGCCGACGCCAACGGAATACATACGATAGCTTTTCTAAAGTTTGACGAATTGGATTTACAACAATACTCTAATACGACTCGATCGAACGTTTACAGGTACGTTTCTTTTTTGTAGAAATAAGATTGATTAAAAGGTTTTTTTTCTCTAATGAAATGTTTTAGAAACTGTTTTTGCCATTTTGTCTAATGATTTTAGGCATTCTTTGTTGTTATTCATTATACTTTGTTTTATTATAAATATTGTTACATTGTAAATAGTAACAATATAATTAAACTTAGAATATGCCTCAGTCACTAGTATGTATTGGTTATTAAAACATGCATGCATTTTTCTCATTGAGCGATGAATAAAAAAATAAGATACGTTCTGAGCGTTGCAACACGTCTAAAACCATTGGAATCATTAAGTAATAAAATAACACTAACACACCTTTTCTCAAGAGGTCAGCTCTTCTAAGAATCCGACTCAACAAAGAAATTTTATAATAAGTTTCACTCTTCTAAACGAAGCATAACACATACTACTTTAGTTAGTAGTTTATCCTCCCTAACATATCAACAGTCGGTCTGAACGCAGCATCACAGTAGAGTCCGGTCCCCCAGAGAGCGGCTATACTCTACCGACGCTATCAGAATACTTACGAGGATTTTGTCTCTCGCATGTCACTTAGCCGATTATATACCTGACAGTGACCTAAATGTAACGTAAATGTAGGATTGTAAATAAAATAGGTAGTACATGGATTTATTGGAAGCTTAAAGTATGATTATATTTTTCTTAGTATGAGAAAAGGTTTTTTGACAGTGGTAGTATTGCAGACTGGTATTTTAAGGTTATTTTCAAAATTTCATTTGTCACTGTATGCGATGAAAAATATTTAATTTTAACTGTTAAAAAATATGAAGGCAGTCAATAACCTTATTACATAGTATTTTTTTTATTAACATTTAGCCGTATGAAATGACGTCTACAATAAACAATATGACTGCGGTCACAACTAACCACACAATAATTAAATCTAGTTATAAACAAAAACAAAAACAACCGCCAACAAAATTAGCGGTCTATTAAAACGTCATTCATAAATACCATTAGTATCGAAAAGGCGTGTCAAAATAATTAACCCTCACAAACCGAACTGGGTAGAATTCTACCCATTAAATAAATAAAATAACAAATAAATTTATTAAATACACAAGAGAACTCTTATCTGATAAAATAATTCCAACATAAAATTAAATGATATTTAAATATTTGCAATACCACGTTTGCATTTCAGAACGCCGCAATCATGGTGGGCTCATTATCACAAATAGGCCTGGAATAGGCCTTTTTATGTGTCAATAAGCGAGGCTAACTTCGTAACGATGTATTGACAGAGTTGAGGTGAGCTCAGTTCAACTGATATTCATTTTATGAAATCAAATATTATCATCATTTTATTACCATAATTGGCGTTTGGGAATTTTATTCGGTGAATTTTGAGGGTGATGTTAATTTGTAGATAATTCGTGTTTTATATTATTTTCTATGTAGGTACATTTAATCTGTATTTTAGTAAAGAAGGGAAGGGGTTATTTGAAAAGCTAACGTAGGAACACTACGCACACACAACGGATTTGTTGAGAACTATACGTTTAATAAATATAGTTCTTTATTAATTTTTAGAAACATTTTGAGGTAAGGCATTGTTAAAATTTGGTCTTGTAACTGAAAAACTTTTTCAGTTACGAATACTGTAAAAACTATAGGAATTCTCCTGTGTCACCCTTTAAGAAACTTTAACGTAAAAAAACGTTAAATAATGTTTTAAAACCTCTGAACTAATACCCATTTTATTTTTTACTACGTAAACGACACAAACGATATTTTTATTGACACCTACTCTCTTTCGACTTCTAGCACAATAATTTACACCTTTAGGGAATACAATAAAATAATAAAGTGTACTAAGAGATTGAAGCATTGAAGACACTCCTTCAATTCCCGGCATATTGTACCCAACGCGGCATGTACGGGTTAACTGTCACAACAAACATTTGAAATGGGTTGTAACGTTTTAGGCAGAGGTCCGACTACGGGCGAGAAGCGAGTAACTATCGAGTATTTTATCGCTCAAGAAACGTACAACAAGAGTTACGAGTATAAATATGTATACACATAGCGAAATTGTAACATGAAATAAGCGAGTTTTTGTGTTGATATTCAAAAAGAAAAAAATGTGCAGTTTATGAAACTATGTTAAATAATTTCTTCATAACACCTTTCGCAAAACCAATCTAGAGAAAGAGAAGAGAAAATCAATGAAAAATTGGAGAACGTATACATATTTTTATTCGTGACTTTAAATCCCGTGTAAATTAAGGAGATGCATACATAAATTGTTTCTCGCTGACTGTTCACACTGGCCAGCATTTGTTTGTTGCGGCGACAAGAACTTTCAAATGAAATGAAATGAAGTTTATTTACAAGTAGGACTATATAAATCACTTTTACAATGTCTTCTTAAGCTAGATGAAGTCGCGTAAATTTCCTAATTGACTACCCTGAGGAGAAATGTCGAAACAAACTCAGGAGTCTTAGTCTCTTTGAATAGTCCAAATAATGCGATAGTAAATCTTTGTAGATGAATGCAGAGTATTTACTGGGCTGGTCAAAAATATACTCGCTGAGCGATGCTCGCTAAGGGATACTCGCTGTACTCGTTACTCGCTCATCGCCGGCATTGGGACAAGTGCCTTCGAGCCATTTCTTTCTTAAAACTTATTACATCGGTGCAGGTCGTACGTTTACGAGTTGACGTACTATTAACGTTATTGTAGACCGCAGTATGTTGTTTGTTATGTCATTGTCTTTGTTTAGGTGAAGTAGAGTTTTGTTACATACCGATGCTGCAAGAATAGACCTTATTTAATTAAGGCCTAGAATGAGCTCTGGCTAAATTCAAATTTTAGATTTTTAAGTTAAGCTTTTTACACGCAAGGTATGTGTCAATGTGTGACTCTAAAAACAGAAGTTATTTTTTTCTGTTAACTTGATTTGCCTTTAATGTTACGCAATTTCGATAAATTAACTGAAAATCGTCATCGGTTTCTGGTATTATTTATTCAAATAACAACATTTTATCACAACTAATATGATTAATTGATCAAATGATTACCAAAAAACACAACACTTAAGGTTTCCACCAACCGTCAAGATTCAGAATTTTAGAGACTAATGAGTGGCCATTATCAAAAACCATTAAAACAAGATGCAACCTACAATTTCAAGCTCAACATGTACTAAGATTCCCAAAACACGATGACTTGTCTACTCATCTCCCCTCTAATAGTACGTCAAAACATATCGGACGGAAAGCTCGGTGGAATCGATGAGAATGATACGAAACAATCGCCGGGAGAATACAAATGATTGATAACATCGATATCTCACGATGACGTGTCACATCACTAGCGTTACCGTATTGTGGGGGTAGATTTAGATACTTTTGTTTTGTTACTTCATGTTTTAGTGTAGTGGGATTTATGTGCACTGTTAGTTTTTTGTTTCAGCTTAAATTAATTTCTTAAAAGTTTTTGACAACAGATATCGTAGTTTTGATTTTCTCATCAGGTTAGTTAATATTAAAGTTTGAAAAGTCATATAGAAAAAAATCCGGAGTAAAATAAATGTTTAGTTTTACAGTATGTTTAAAAATAATATGGATATTATGAAATTAAGTTCTGCTTACCCTTTTCATAAATATATTCATGGCGATGTAAGATACAGTAACATGCATTTCTTATTTATTTAGTTATCAACAAGGAGACTAATTACTGATATTTCTTTTTCAGGTAAGGAATAATTAAATCTACTTTACATGAGCCATCCGAAAGCTAATGGCATGGGTAAGTTTATTTTAATACAATTAATACACAGATAATTCTTTATCCTCTTTAAATATTATATGTCAAATATTTTCTATAAACCTACTTTTAAGACATAAATATTTTTAGTCAGTCAATCCCAAACCCAATTACCCGTATGATCAAACAATAGTACAGTAAACGGTCAATAGATGGCGTTTAACGACGTAATTACTTTAAAAGCAGCAATTTGTTAAACAATAAAATATACAAGATTCCCTTAACTTTGCGGAGAACTTAGTTAGCGACTAATTCCACTTTGCAATCCATTTATTTTGTATGTACTTTTATCTATTTAGTGCTAAGTGATTGGCTTTTAAAAGGTATCTACAGTTTCCCTGATGTATTAACTAACAATATAAGCAAAGTTAAATAGGAGATTACCTATTGGATTCACGATTGATTTGACATATATTTTGCGGTTTAGTAGGAATTAAAATTCAGAAGCCTGTTAGAGAAAATTAGGTAACTTATTAAAACACATATAAAGCAGACTCAGGGTCTGCTTTATAGGTGTTTTAATATTTTTTTGTTTTTTTTTTTTTAAATATGGATTTATTTGGTGCCAGTAAATTGGCCATGGTTTTAGTGAGTAATTATGGCCAGGCCCCTCATATCCTAACATTTATATTTTTTACGTTATAACAAAAAAATCGCACAATAATAATACGTACGTAATACTAGAAGGAAAAAGGTTTTACACAGTACACCACCAATGGCTTATCAAAAATCATAATAGTGAGTATTTTAAGATTGTTTCGTATAAAAAAAATATCTACAACAGTCACCATCGATTCTAAAACCCCATAAATTGCCAACGTAAACTTTCGAGAGCTAGGTCAATAAAAACAGCAAAACACTCCATTTGTATCGTACTCGGGCTTAGTAACAGCACTTTGGTACTTACACACTCAGTTTTTCCTCATTCAAAGTAAATTCGAGCAATAATTCCTTTTTAGCCAGACGTCTGGAACGACAGGCATTTTCTAGTCGACACGGACTCCATTTTACAGTAATATGGTGAAAGAAAACCTTTGCTATTCATTTGATTTAATGTTAAAGTTTTTATATGTGCTTAGATATGTGTTCTATTAAGCACATTTATTCCTATGTTAACCATTTCCCTGTCCCATGAGTCACATATTATTATGAACATTTCCATTGTTTAATTATTGTGTCGACTGGCGGGACAGTTAAGTTGTTAATATAAACTCTGATTGACAAAATATTTAAAAATGTTTTTGTTTTGATAAATATCCAGGTAGTTTCGATACTAGCTTTCCGCGCCATTTCGGCGTCAAAATGCCCTAAAACCTTAGAGTATACATAAGGAACTAGATCGAGCCTATCAGAGTTTGAACGTAAGCACTAGTGTGAAATGGTTTTGTCGTGAATTATGAATGAAGATGGAGCTTGCCGTTTTAAAAAATCCATCTAAAACACCATCCTAACAATGTCAAAACCATCGATATTTTTGTATATAAGTTTCTCGTTGCGCGGAAATTAACTTAAATGAAAAACGAAATGTTCTAGGTTCAGACTAAAAACTGCTCTCGCTTGGCACAAAGGAAAACTAGCGATAGTAGCAGTCTATGTATATAGTACGTCAGTGCCTAAAACACTTCAGTTTTTACATGCTTTCACCTTTTTATGACAGTCTTCATATTATTATCTTCACTAAGTTAGTTTCTTTTCAAGTCCCACATTAAATGCTAGTTAAATAAGCACTTTTCTATTCACAGTAGTTAAGTCTTTACCCCTACAAAATCCGAAATAAAGCAACAACAAATAACATTGGAATCAAATACAAATCCAATTTGATTATAATAAAGGTTAACAAAAAATGACGCACGCATTTATCAAATGCTTGCGACTACTGACGGCTTGCGAGCGAACGCGGATGCTGACTAATTGACACTGGATGAGACAAATAAAATATATTTTTTTACTTTGTTTTGAATCCAGTAGTAAATTAGTAAGTGAAGAATTTGACAATAGAGTACATTTGAAGGCTGAAAGGGAAGGCTTTGTTCAGAAAACAGTTTTGAGAATATATTAAGTAATGTCACTGTTTTATTAAATTGGTAAATTAGTAAATTGGTCACATAATAGGTTGGTTTCATTCGATTTAATTACTAACGAAAAAGAAGAAAGTTCCTCTTGCAAGATACAAGCGGAAGAAATGCGAGTAGGTCTTGCCGAGCTGTAGGCCATTATAGGCTAGTAATAATAAGACTTAACGTAATATTTATAGAGTGTGTTGTAATATCATACACAACATACTTTTCTCTCTCTTTCTCTCGTGATTCGAGACGATTCATACATAGATTTAATATTACACCTCAATTCATTCACTATCAAAAATTTATTGCACGTTCAGAAAAATACATAACTTTTCCAAAAAACCTTAAACCAATATGTCACAACTACGCTTCCCAATTCTAAAATAGTGCGCTAATCACTTCCATCCACGATACATCTGCGCTAGCCGAGGGGTGGCAAGCGATCCATCACGATCGCAGAATGTAAACATGTTGCGTAGGGCTGCCACCGCGGATTTATTCCAACAGCGGGTAAGTACGGAATATATGTGATAGGGATTTTTGTAGAGCAATAGTGTTTTGCAAATTTTGTTAACCTTTTTTGTTTTCTGATTGTACGTTTATACGTAAACGATGTTACTATGTATAAGCAGTGGTTTATAAAAAAATGATTTAAATGAGAGACATATTTTTTTTGTATTAATTGTGTAAACATGCAATGCAAATGGTCTTTATGAAAATAATTGGATAGAATACGGCTACAAAAATAGGCTCTTCAAAACCGTATATATAGTTTGTCTGTAGAAGCGGATACATTTTAAATTACAGATTTAGTTGGAATTTTGTAGGAAGCGGACATAGAACATACGAATGAAAACGAAACACAATTTAGACGCCATCAGTGCTTTTACAATCTACAATAAGTACTCATCCACCAAACAATCTTACTTCAAACATTCTAATCCACCAAAAAAAATAACACTTAATATACATTAGTGGCAACCCTATGTTGCAGGATTAGTATGGAGGCAGCTTGGATGTGATTTGTTTATGATTATCTCAATCGGCTCGCTCCTCAAACGTTTACGATCCCATTTGTTTTAGCTGCCCCTGATTGATTTGACGCAACGTTTTTCATATGAAACATTCGTGTGTAAGAAGGTTTGACGTTCTTCTGAAAATGGGTGAAGGAAATACCGGTGCATATGGAATAATTTTGTACCCGAAAAAGGTTTTGTGTTATTTAGTGACTATAATATTTTGTTCAGAAGGCATTTTCGCTCTTGAATCCGAGTTGTAAATCAATCCAATGATATCTAAAAAATAATAATAATAGAAGCTCCCCACTATAGAGTTCTTCCCACATAGAGCAGGCACGAGCATTGATCACCACGCTCGCTCTATGGATTGGCGATTTCAGATCCCAAATTTTGAAATCCAGATCTCCTCACGATGTTTTCCTTCACTGTTTGTCAGAAGTGGCTTAGAATAATAAAGAAAGTACATAACTTTAAAAAAGCCTCATTCGTACTTGCCTGTAATAACTACATATAGTCCAAATAACAAATCGAATAATAATATTCCGGGACAACCCACTCAAGGTTATTTGATCCCAAGCTAAGCAGAGCTTGTGTTATGGTAACCAGACAACTGATAAACATACTTATATATTTCTAAATACATATATATTATAGATAAATTACACCAAGACACAGAACAAATGCTAGTGCTTATCACACAAAGATTTGTCCTTGGTGGGATTTGAATATAGCAGTCAGGGTCACTAACCACTAGACCACCAGACCAGACGATCGAATCAAAGTCTTTCGTTTAAATAAATAACAAATGACTATATTCCTCTAGCAATTGTCAGCCCTACACCAGATCAGCGCGCATCCGGATCCTGTGTGATTTGTTTATGATTAACGGATCCGGCGCCGATCGCTTACGTTTCAACTGAAGCCGGCGACTTTCATTGACTGGATTAACGACTTTTAAAGTTGATTCGTTTGACGACTTTTGTAGCGTTACTGTTGATGCGCTTTTTGTTTTAGATTCATTCATGGTTAATTCATCCTTAGTTAGACTCTAAAAAGTATCAGATATCCTTTTCAATTTAAGGCCGTACTACAGACAAAAGGTGCAAATAATAGCACTACTAAATAATGAAACAATATATGATATGAGAATATTATTTTAATAAAAGCTTTGTCTTCTAGTTTATTTTGCTTTCCTTTTTTTTACCCTCTGTAAGTTAAAAACCTTACCCCACTTTATTCTAAGACTTTTTGTTTTTGCTAATCTTATAAAATTTTACACATACTGTGCTAGCACAGGATTAGCAAACATTAACTTGCATTAGTGGAACTACCGTTAAAACAACGTGAAACTTTACTCCAACAACTTCACCGCTGAATATTTAAAGAATCCTATTGTAGTCTACATCCAAATCGCTAACTAGGTCATAAGCCCTTATCGATAGCGAAGTGATATCAACCGTTAACCGCCACATATTGACACCCATTCAAATGTAACCCTCATAAACCCAAGAACATTAAATGCAAACCCTTTATTACGCCAGAAAGGGACAGCAAGCCACAAAGTACCCCCCTCTCTTTCCCACCAAAGAATTTTCGGTACTTAAGAATCAATATTCAAGCCATAAGAATGGCCATAGATTTATGGGTCCCATTGCGAAAATCTCATAAAATATTTAATAGGGTTTGCCTTTTGTAGGTGTAACATTGGCTTTTGGCTGCAACAAACCGGTTTGAACTGGATCGAACCGGTATTAACTGGATATGTTAACACATTTCTTTTTATGGCACCTGTATTTCTCGTGGGGTTTTCAGTGTTTGTTTGTTGTGCAAGCAATTTTGTCTTGTGAGTTTGTTTTTTAAATTAAAAAACATTTTAACTTACAAAACCTTAGATAGTTTTCAACAGGTTTTCTTTCTGTGAAATAATATTTTCGCAAAAGATAGGTATGTTTGGAGAAGGAAATCGGAAGCTTTTGCCTAGCAGTAGGAAAACATGTAGGCTAGGAAAAAGGCCATGGTTAATTACAATGCACCAAGTTATGTGGAAAATCTTAACCTTTTATTTTTATTCGTGGTTGTATTTTGATCTT
This sequence comes from Autographa gamma, assembly GCA_905146925.1. Classification (NCBI taxonomy): domain Eukaryota; kingdom Metazoa; phylum Arthropoda; class Insecta; order Lepidoptera; family Noctuidae; genus Autographa; species Autographa gamma. The sequence continues at coordinate 1,140,839 of LR989871.1, forward strand.
CTTGGTTATCGATCCATTGTTTCTTCGTATTTCGATGATTCTGATCTTTAATCATAATATAAAAACATAGAATATATTTCCATACAGATGGAATATTATTTATGTTTTGGCAAGACACTTATCGACTTTACTTCCCCTAAATCTCAATATACAAGGATATTATGATTGTCTCGCAAACGTATAAATCAAACGGTTATTTATTACGAGAAATAAATGTAGCGGCGAAACAAAACATATTTGCTACATCTAAAAAGATGAAATACGGACCAATAGTCGACATATAGCAGGACAAAGGCATCTCCTCAGATAGAAAAAAGACTCAATTCTCGTTTTATTTACACACATTAAGAAAATTACGTGATTAATGTCTGAAACTACAAAAGTTTGTATACAAGTGAATAATTTAAACTATAATATTGTTTTTTTTTTTCTGGTTTGTGAATCGCATGCCAAAATACTTTCAAGCAAGTCAATTCAATAAAAAGGATCATTATAAATTTAACCATTGAGGATACACACACACATATTTTTATTGCAAATAGAATTAAATAGAATGAAGGAATATAAAATAATTCTGCATTCACACACTTCTGCTTAGCCTAAGGCTGCTTAAGGCAACATTCTCAACAATATACATAAATCTCCAAAAGAAAAAAAGAAAACAGAAAATGGAAGACCTGAAAGTCCCTTTTAGACTTAAATGTATATTTCGCAAGTCTCCTAGTTAAAAGTGACACAAAAAGCGTTTTTCCTTAATCGACTTAGTGCGCAGGGAGACCGTTTTAAACCACTTGTAGCTATCCACTAACTGGGAGTCAGTTCAAGAATATATTTAATGAGTACTGTACTGCTTGAGTTGTTCAGAAGTGAAACTACTTATATTGTTTTTTAAAATATTTTTTATAGGGTTCTGACCGTGAACTTCTTTTTATTACAAAATGCCGCCCCTCTTTTGGCATACTTATAGTATCTCTAAAATTAAAATAGATAGTTATTGATTGACAAGTTATGCTCATGCGAAATCAAACCCGAGACACATAGACAATGAAGTACATTAGCAGTTACTCATTGACCCATGTGAGTTTTGAGCCCACTCCTTTTATTGGTAACCTCTATTGTCAACCAAAATGAGTAAACCTGAGTTCCATGGATATCCATGTATATAATCTGAAATCGCCATGTGAGCAAGCGTGGTGATCAGTTCCATCTTATGTTATCCTTGTATTCATGAGAAGCGACTTGTACCCTGCAGTTAGAAATTTACTGGCATATTCATATAACTATAAAAAAATAATAATAACAAAGTTAGTACAGGGATTAGCCACCCAGCAATATCAACGTTAACCATTTAACCAGACGGTATTTCATCGCTTGGGGACTTCTAATAGTCAATGCTTCTCTGGTCATCCTTAGTAAATATTACAATGACTCTCACGACTCGTCTTAATTGTCTATTCGATTCCCCTGGTCAAAGTGGTCATCCTCACTCAATATTACAACGATGGTAATGGTCGAAAGTGGACGTAGCCGTTGGGATACAATATTAAGGCTTCGAGTGAATCTCTTGTAATGGACTTAACTTGCAGCAAGACACCGTTTATGCCGGATTCTGCTGTTATTTAATTTAGGAGTAAATGTCACGCCAATTGCTTGGAGAATATTATACAGTGGTTTCAAGATTGCGTTTCGTGGTAGTAGGTTGGATTTTGCTTGTGAATGGAGTATCGAAAAAGTAAGATTGAATTTCAAAAAGTTGGCAACCATATTCTTTTTTGTTTGTTTTTGACCAAAATCGTTTAAGTTTTAATTCCGTTATTTTTTTAAGGCAGATAAACTTCACGTATCTGTTTGCAGAAGAATCATGTGTATCAAAATTTCTCACGCAAATATTGTTTTTTTGCGTGTGAAATCAATCAAATTTGTGTCAGGATGCAGTTTTGCCATCACGTAGTCAACTTAAAAATTGCAATAAACCTTGCAGTTTAAATGTGTCTGCTGTACAGCAATACTTTCAAAACAAATGAGCATCAGTACCATTAAAAAATAGCGCAAAACTATTTCCCCATTCACCATCTCAAAGTTAATACAAATACCTCATTTCCCCATTCGACAAGCGAAACTAAGCAGTCGGTTAAAAAAATACGAGCGAACTCTTTGCAATATTAGTCAGCCCGTTTGGCGCGAAAAGTGTTTTTTTCAGCAAAATAATGTTGTTACCGTAAATTAGTTTTGTGAAAGCATTTGGGACCTTTTGTGATGGATAACCGTTGCGTTTATTTTCAGTCGCTAGAATTTTTTTGTTGGATGGACGAGTCCATTTTTGTCTGTGACTGACGGGGTGGCATGGTGTTTTTGTTGCCTTCGTTTCATGGCTTTTGCTGTGAAGGCAATTTTGGCGTTTAGGTAAATAGTGGTTTGAATGTTAAATTTTTTTTCGCAGGCACTTTTTCATTAATTGACATTAAGTGTTTTACACTTAAATTTAGAAAAATGAAGAGTGTACTAAGTGACAATTATGAAAGACAATAAGTATAAGTTGTACTAATTTAACTAGACAAGATTTCAGATGACAGGAATGTAAAAATAATCCATAAAAATCTTACTTCAGTTATACGTCGTTTAAAAAATCTACCCTGTGCATAACCACATCACTAATTTTCAAAAAGTTACATTGACCCTGGGATCGAACCTGATAACTTGTACACACAAACCTGATTTTTGAGTAGCAAAACTTATCTAAACTCTTTTGTCTTAATGATTCTCCAACTTTAGCGAAAGTTAAACCACGCATGCGCTTCACAGTAAATAAAGGCTTATACGTATAGCTGGTGACGTCATCGATGATTAGAATTCTCGGGGAATGTCAATACCCTGGCTCTCTATTACTCGGGACATAATATCCTCGGCAAACTGAGGGCGATAATGCCTGCCTATATCCCTCAGGATCGAGGGATGAATGTACATTCAAGTTTATTAATATAGGTTTATGTTTAAATCTGGGCCAGTAACAGTCTGCTTTATAAATCTCATGTTAGAAGTGCATTTTTTAGATCATTAAGATTTTCTTAGGCATTTGAGCAGCAAGAAATTAGGTTACTTAATGCTTAATAAGATAGATGATAAAATCACAAAGTTAATTCAACATTAAAACGCACCAGGAAAATACAGTTACAGTATACAAGTTACATAATACAGTACTTACTGCTAATTTCTAGTAACTATCACAAAGATAAAACCCAAAATAAAAACATATTTTGTTGCCTTCATTCTGCTAGTGAACTAAATTCATCACTAATTTTGGCTCAAAAATAATCACTATAAATTGCGGAATTTCGACAAAAATCAATACGAACCCAGGTCTTCTAAAATAAAACAATGCTATTTAAAACTATATTTATTATTCACCATTCGGGCCAAAAACATTATTATCATGCCCATAATAAATCTTGAACCGTCTAATAAAGTATCACTATTAAGATCCGAGTTGATCAGCTATCCTAGGCGCTTAGAAATTTGCCAATCTAGTGTAAAGGTCTCAGCAAATACTTGATCACTAATTACCTTGCCGTCATAAATGTAATTAATTTTAGCGGTATCTTGGGTTTTGGTGCAAGTTTACAGCTTTTGCTGGTTGAGAATAAATTGTCAACTGGGTTGAGTGATTGAGTTGAGTTTTACAGATAACTAGAGTTTTAAAGACGTCGTGTTTTTTTTTTCGTTATTCAAATTATTAAATAACCTCTACAGCTAAATAACTAGTCGTTTTAAAAATATATTATTTGAATGAACCAAATAAAATTATAGCTAGAAATGAATGTTATGTGCGGTATACATTTTTTAGGGTTGATTTCTCTTTTTTTCTACTACTGTGCAGTGTGATTCATAATACCTTATTTTTTTTATTTTGAACCCCGTCTGAATTAAATTACTTGCTTTATTCTTTACATTTTCACTCTTAAGACCCTAAATTGTATCGTTCTAGAATTCTTTACTGGTAACAATCTCTAAAAACCGTTTCAATTGTTTCAAACATTGCTTACTCTTCTTACTACTACCGCCAATAAACATCTTTAATGAACCAAACACCGCTACAGTTCCTCCCTTACACCACCCCCACTAGCGAAGGCTCTACGCAAAAAGGGAGCCCCGCTCATCCCAGATATTAACGTTGGCACATGAAGGATGGCACCACGCCGGAGGGAGCCAGCTAAATAAATATACAATGTTGCGCTTGAGTATTCATTTAAGAAAGTTAGCAGGTGTGCCACGTATTGTGAAGCTGCAGTCATCTACTTTGTAATGAATTTGGGAAGTTATGGTTCGAAACTGTAAATACTTTGTATTTGATTATGTTTAAAATTTTTGTTTGAAATTGGAGGTGGTATGTCTAATGACAATGTTAAGTGTTTGTATATTCAACGATTTTGAATGCATTAGCTCGAGACTTGTATAGAACTGAATGTTGAATTATTGGAACATAAGTTTCTTAAGATCATGTAAAATAGATTGAGTAGGAAGTTGCGTTTTTTAACAATTAACAATGATTAATAGTGTGTCTGGAAAGCTGGATACCAAAATTGGGATCTGAAATCACCAATCCGGAGAGAACAAGCGTGGTGATCAATGCTCGTGCCTTCTCTATATGGGAAAAGACCTGTGCCCAGCAGTAGGACGTTTATAGGCTAAAATTATTATTATTATTTATAAAAGCGTGTCTTAGTTAAGTGAAGTCACTTTACGGCTTTCTACTTGCACCTATACTTAATCAAATTCATACTCTAAGGTCGTGTACCTTCTAATTTATACACCGACGCTATTCAGAATCTGTGGTATAGCGTTAAATTATTTTCTCTATTTCGTCTGTATAATTGGGGGAAGATTGTTAATTTTCGTCTTATTTTGGTGTAAAATACAAAAGATATGTACTATTTACCTAGAGAGAGATAAATGTATTATGTCGAGAAAAACGGAATGAGGATCTTACGTACGTTTTGTCTGATTTACTTTGTAACCGCGAGACGAGCGAGTAATTAAACTTATTTATGTGAATTCGAGTTACGTACTCCGATTCACGCTTATGATTTGTTAAAAAATACTGGTAATAGTAGGAATCAATCTATTTTTAAGTATAAATCAACGTCCAATTTTAAAGTGACACAAAATTTTAAAAAAATATACCTTTAATAAAAAAAATTGTCGCCTACGTCAGATCCCTCTGCTGGGCAAAGGCCTCCCCATCCATCCTCCAAACCTGTCTGTCCTTTGAGATTTCAGGCCACGTGCGTCCTGCATAACTGACTAGATCATCACACCACCACTTTAATAAGTTTTTTTTAATACAAAAACACACAATACACACAATAAATATTATGGACTTAAACTACCATTTTAAATTAGTATTTTTAAACTGCTGGTTACATCTCACATGGACCATCCAGGGCAACCCGTCCAAGATTAATGAAGTGGCCCAATGAATGACACTGTAAGCAAATACATACAACATCCATACAACATACATACACACAACTTGTCTAATAAACAGGAAATTTTGAGTAAGCACTACTTTTGAACCGACTCCAAAAGGAGGTACTCAATTCGAATGTTTTCATTTTGTTACCACAGAGTTTTTGACTGGGTGAACCGATTTTGGTGTTATTTTTTTGTTTGAAAGCTGGTGCTTCCCGTGTAGGTCAGTTTTGACACAGATCTATGTATAAAAAATAAGTATAAGACTTATTTTGAAGTCGGTTTTTTTTTCTTGAAACTATTATACAGATAAAAGAATGTGTTTTGATTTTTGATTTTAAGCTGGCATTATGAATAGTTTGAATAATTTTATTAATTTTAGGACAAACAAGTGATAGTAATTTATATTAGTATATTCTTCGCCTCATTCCAGTTATATCTTCCTGTTGATCACCTGACAGAAACGCATTTTCTCAGCGGCTGTACTATAATTTTCATGCTTTCACATTTTAATGCTTCTTCTAAATTTAGAGTCTTACTTACAGATGTTAAATTTATTCTTTAATACGTATGTCACGCAATCTCTTGCCAGATGAGTGGCTTTGAAACAAAACTTGCGTAACTTGAGAAAAAGCAAACACTCACTACAAACGTTAAAATGTGTGATTAAATGTACTACATTTATATAATCCATTTATCTAAGAGTATATTTTATGCTTAGTAACTCCAATAACTTATGAATTAAATTCGGTATATACGAGATAATACGAAAAACAAGCTTTAAAGCAAACTTTGAATCATTATAGTATAAGAATAAATAGTTTTGGAAAGACTTGGAAAATTTTAAATTACATTTTCTTTTAAAATAAACTTTCGCCATACCGATAGTACTATGCAATCCGCATACAAATATTCTTCTTTGTTATGAGAGAATTATTATTTTATACGTTTATACAAGAAAACTGACTGACGTACAAAAAACTAACCAAGCACGATCAATATAATTATAACGTATTTTATTTCGTAGATCATGTAGCTTCCTAAAATAATATAAGATCAATACTAAATTAATCCAAAATTTTAGTTTTTAACTCAGACATATTATCTGGAATTTACACTACGCATTCTAATATATTTAATACAATTAAAACCAGTATTATCACATCCCTTAAACCGTTACACGTTCCTAAAATAAACGAACTTTCACCCTTTTGAATTTCGAACACAATATTCTAGAATTAAAATTCAAACTCGCGATTCATATCGCAAATCAAATTTGGAAGTTTCAATTACGTCACGAGTACTTGCCAAAGTGCTTCTGTATGGTAAATGACAATAATTGTAAAAGTACTCAAAGTTACTTTGGTACTTTGAGTGAAGTGCCGCGACGGTACCTTTGTCAAAAATTTCGGAGTTCGCGCTAGACTACGTTAGGAGATAATAATATGTTTTTGTTTTAATTTCGAGTTATTTTGGGGTTCTAAAAGGTTAATTATGAGAATGTTTTGTGAAATAAAGTGATTTAGATTGAAACCACGCGAAGTTTTAAGCTGGCTCGATCAAAAGTTTTGGCTTTAACAAGAATATTGTTTGTACCTATTGGGTTAAATTTAAATTCATAGATTATCAAAATAACAGTTAAATTTAGGTCTTAAAGATTAAAATATATTCGATCCCATACAAAATGTACTGGCCAACAAAACACCTCTTGATGTTATTATTATTAGTCTTAGCACCTACTAGATATCTATAATACTTGCTGTGCCCCGCGGTTTCACCCGCGTTATTACCTATATCCTATGGATCCCTAGCTTTTTGTAAATTTAATGTAGCCTATGTTAACCGCAGATAGTGTAGCTTCCCAACAGAGAAATAATTTTTCAAATCGGTCCAGTAGTTTCGGAGCCTATTCAATTCAAATAAACAATCGAATCTTTCCTCTTTATAATATTAGTATAGATTAAGCTTTTGCTAATATGTCTGCATGTATATAAAAATCAAAATAAAAAGTAAACGAGGATCGACTAGTTTAAAAATTAGTTTTTACGTGAACATTTATGTTTTAATTATAATGTATTAGTTTTTTCAACCACTTCATACTCGCTAATAAAGTAAATATAGAATCGCTCTACTGAAGTATATACTATATGTCATTGTATACCATCCAAAAGGATGCCGAACAAATAGGTATGAAGTGAAAAAGGTAAAATTGAATTTTTAATATTATTTTCCTTTCCCTGTTAAAATAAAAGGCTAATTTATTCGATTAAACACTTAACCGATTCAAGTAAGGCGTCAAGTATTATTGACATAAAAATTTCATGGCACAGTTAAAATAGAGATGGGCAATGAAATATCGAATATCGATACTTTACACGAAATTAAGAAGCAGTAAATAAAATTGAGTTTTTGCGAAATGTGTACCTACTACAAAATTAATAAATGATTTTCTTCTTTTTGCAAGCACGTAGTGAACTGGTTACGTGTTATTACTTAAGACACTACTTTAGATACTTAATCTCACTAAGTTAATTAGTCTCCAATAAAGATACCTAACATTGTGTTGGAATCGAATAAAATTAAATACTTAGTTTAAAAATACTCGATATCTTTATTGATTATTCATCGTGTCCCACCCCTACCATTCAAATTAATGTCATTACGACAGCATTCGCTTAAATAATTGTTTGGTATAAAATGCATTTTAATATAAATTAATCATCATTTTAATGAGAGACGTTATTTAATTTCGAGTTTACGAATTTTCAACTTTCCACCCATTAAATAGTGATTATAATTTTAATCGTTTGGAAGTTTTGAATTTATTTTGAAAAGCTGTGAAACTTTGGATTTGTTTATGGGTGGAATGGACCTATTAAATATTGGAGGGTTAAGAAAGATTTTGTTGACCATGTTTTGTTTCAAAGTCAAAAATAGTGTTACATTATTTAATTTTTGTTTTATTTTAGCTGCATAGCTAAGCGGCCAGTGACCACGCTAATTACCACTGAGCGATGTTTTGTGCCCGTATAGGGCAATGTATGGGGGAAATATATACGATAGATTTCATTATAAGCTCATTATATATTATATTCACAAATCTCACACATATTTTTTTATATATATAACCTTTTATGAGTCCTACTGCTGGTCAATCTCACTCATATATCCAGCAAAAAATACTCTAAACTCAAATCGTACCCCAAGATTTTATCCCCACTCTCACAAATAAAAGCACAAAAAAAACGCAAACAATAATCAAATAAACATCACTTAAAGTACCAATCTGCGCTACAAGTGCCACGGTAGCGCCACGACCGGAAATGCGGGTGGTGATAGAAACCGCCGGCCGCCATTACCGCGCCGCCTTTGACGACACTTCCGGTGTTCAACGGTTGAATCGTAAGCACTTCCTGGCGCCATAATTTTAAGTTTTCAAGACTTTTATAAAGATGGACGTGCTAGTATTTCCTTGGGATTTATAGAGTTCTTAACAATTTGTGAGGATTATATTTCATCTGGATGTTTTATATAAGATGAATAGTAAATAAAAATACAACATTTAGTGCAGTTTTCATAGTTTTTATTTATTATTTAACTATGCGATAGGATTATCAAAAATACTTCAGCCTCGAATAAACTTTTAAAAACTATAATATCCACCAACATATATTATTACTAAATTTACGCCTTTAGCTTTAGACGTTAATGTGTTACAAATCATAATAAGAAAATACAACAGCATATCCCTAGGTTTCACCCACATACTACCTAAATACCATTTACACAATGAATATCCAACTAAATTAATATCATTCATATCGATAACTAAAATACCTTCCACCAAAAATAAAGCAACATTCCATATTTAATTTAAAATCCTCATCGGCCATCTTGAATCCAATCCCAATCGAAAATTATTAATTCTCTATTCAAAAAAATACACCGAAGTGTAAATTTCAATGTTCGAAATACGAAAAGTTTTTTTTTTAATCTTAAGAATCGAAGCACAGATTCTTTGTGGACGCACCCGAACAGATTTTGATTTGTACTTTATAATGAACAATATTGGCAGGTGAGATTTCTTTTTTGTTAATTTTAGTTATTCCTTTTCGGAACGGTTTTTGGGTCATTTCTTTTTTTGTAGCTGTGATTCTTTATTTTTATGAATGAGTTTGCTGGCAGGTTATGATTTTTTGTTGAATGTAAAAGGAAGACATTTTATTTACCTTACTAACGTTGTTTTGCTAGTCCTGTTTTCCTATGCCTAGCACTTAGGTGTTAGGAAAATAAACATTATGAAAACTAGTTAGCATCTAGTCAAGAGTACAATAATTTATAACTAAAAAAAAAACTAGCATTAGCATTGATCAAATATCACATAGTGCTTTAAGGAAATAAGAAGAAAGAACAAAAACATAATCTACAACAGTTAATTAAATGAAGACAAAACTATTTACTACACAGATAAAAAAACACACACAAAGGTCTTTATAAATCTCTTAAACCTTTGAGTTCTGCCTACCCTACAAATGTAAACAACTATGGTGCCCGCAGTACAGTCGGCAAGTGGTCGGCTCATTAGGAGCACTGTACTTGGGACTCCAGTGCTGTTATCCGGCGCCTTGTTTATACCCGGATTAAACTACCCGGGTATTTTTAGAGTTTAGCTTGATCTGGGTAAGAATGAGGTGAAACAGAAAGAGTTTTAATATATTAATAAAGAGTGCCTTTTTAACACACTTTTATTTACTTCACCTGTGACAAATCTAAATGAATATGAATCTAGATATAAATTCAGGAAGTTTTTGACCCACTTCCAGGTTTTTCAGTTAAACTGAAATTATCAATTTACTATACACGCTGTATTTGGATGAAAATGCATGGTGTGCTAAAAATGGTTATTTTAATTATTTGTCCAAGTGTGTTTCATTTCATTTTTTCCCCAATAGTAAATTTAAACTATACCTTAACTTTTATTGTGGGTTACAAGTGTAAAAAAAAAATACTTTTTACACTGTTTCTTGCCGAAATAAAGCCAAAAGGTAACAAACATATACTCCTAATTGATCCATACAACGCATACAAAATCCAAAGAAAACTCTAACAATTACACCTGAATATCACAAGATTATAAATCATACTACAAAGGATTCAGTACGCATCGTTATAAAGGGGACGAGGGGGGATGAAGAGGGGTTTAAGGGGGGGGGGGGGTTGACGTCTGTTGAGATAACATGCCAGGTGGTACGAAACTTGGTGACAAATTACTGCGAATGCTACCGATAGTTGGAGATATCGGGTTTTAATGTGAATTTCATTTACTATGGTTGTGCAGATTGATATAATTTTGTGTAATGTGGAAATTATTGGAAATTATGGTGGGGAAGTACTTGGCAGATCTCATATGCATGGCTCGTCTGTTGATTTAGAGATAGGACAGATATGGTGGTAAGCTTGACCACGAAGGGTTTACCAAAATGTCGGAATACTGCATAATACTAACATAATATTCCATTGATAGTTAGTACACATTATGGATATAAGAAAAAAGTAAATCCTTCAACAGTTTATTTTAACTTTACAAAATACTATAACTAAGAGAAGTAAGTCGGAATCTCTAAAACTCTTAAATACCATAATTAAACTCGTATATTTTTCGTTTCGCAATCTAATATGCCGCAACTAATAAGCAGTCTAATGAGCCTTTAATATTCACAAAGAACAGAATAAAAATTATCCAAAACAGAGCCTCTATACATATACCAACATAATTCATTCCATTTCGGAAGGTAGACAAACAAAGTCACCTTCCATTTCTCAAATTACCATAGCTCCTCAAATTGTGTCAACATCGTTTAAGACTGAAATGGCGGATGTTCGCAGGAATGAGCGTCATGGTAAATGACGTCACAATACATGTTTTTGAGTTTGGACAAAGGAGTTGAAGATTAAATTTTTGTCGGAGTTTTATGAGATTTTTGTTATGACATCTTTAAATTATGCTTTTGTATTTATCCATCGTAATTTTACCTTTTTACTTACCTCAGACGGTTCTTAAAAATTTGGTCGATGGAATCGTAAGAAAAAAAATGTTTTTTTTTAATGGCTACTACGCAGATATACTCGGTACTAGAGAAAAACAGCTACCAGGTAAAAATATTGGGTACTTATGTTCAACTGATAAATTGAACACCAATAGCACTAAAAATAACTCTTACTACGATCAAAGACTAAACGATCGAAAAATAGCACCATAACTAAAACGTATGACCTACCTAAAATACATAATTCAGGCTAGCCATACATTTTACGGTCGCTACAAAATGGTACCTCTTTCTTAAAAAAACAAAGCGCTGAAGAAAATGGCTGTCGCTCTGTAAAATAAAGGCGTATGACGGAAATGTCCCAGTTTGGACAGTTATATAAGGCATGTGTTATAAAGGGTGTTCAACCCTGTCCGATCCGTTGAGGTATTGGTAGGTATCGATATCTGATAAAAATATAACCTAAAAAAATATTTCTCAAAAAGGTAAGAGAGACAGTCCCCGTCGTCAAAGTAGCTGCCAAATGATCAAACAAAAGACTAATACTAAATTTGGTGTGGTAGTTTTGTTCTAATTGAATTAAGAGGCAAAAATACGTTATTTCAAAATCCATTATTATTGTTTTCATGAAAGTATTCATGAACATTCTAAATTTATCATTCTATTTGGGCATAAGTGTTTTTTTTTTCCGAGACATCTCACACACGGTTGTCTAATCCCAAGCTAAGCAGAGCTTGTGTAATGGTAACCAGACAACTGATAAACATACTTATATATTTCTAAAAACACACATATTATAGATAAATTACACCCAGATACAAAACAAATGATTGTGCTCATCACACAAAGATTTGTCCTGAGTGGGAATCGAACCCACAACCTCCAGTACAGCAGTCAGGGTCACTAACCGCTAGACCAACAGGCTGTATATCTCCCTTTCGGGGCGGGCAGCTTTTTCTTAACACCCTGTATTGATGGAAATATGTAATTTGTGTGTATTTGTATTTATTTATGCATAGCTTTTGTGTATTGTGATTGAGTTTAAGAAATATGGTTGTTGTATAAGATGTGGATTCATGGAAAGCTTGCCAAAATGGAAATCTGGTAATGCGACAAAATCGCCTATGTTTTATCAAACCGGTTTAGTGGCTTGGCCGTGAAACTCTGTTTCTTCTTCTTCTTTCTTTCGCATGCATAGTATGTTTATTATGCCGTATGTAAGTAAAGTTATATTAAAAGTGGAAATCAGAATTGACTTATGCGGAATCGTAATTGTGTTTCTCAATTTAGGAAAAAGTATTTTTCCTCGATTTCTTTTTGGTAATTATGTCTTTTAGTTAGCGATAACTTGAATATAGTCTTATTATAAAACAAATTCCTTCATTTTTTTGCGATTTCCCTCTTCAATACCAACATGAAGATTAATATCTTTTGTTTTATATGGAAATAAGATGTCGCTAAATTCCGTGCGAGTAATTTTGTCACTAAATGTATTCATAGATTTATCTCAATTCTTGAACACATAAATTTTTGGGATGAATTGTATAAGCGGTTATGTTTTAATTAAATACATTCATGTATTTTTTTAGTGGCAATAGGTTCGGTGGCATAGGCTCGGTGGCTCGCCCCCTATTACTTGGGACCTAAACATATCGACGAACTGTGGGTGTACATTGGTGCACCTCTGCCTAACCCTTCGGGGATACAGGCGTGATGATATGTTATTTTTTTATTAAAATTAATGAAACATTTTTGCGTTTTCCATTAAAGTCCAATGTTTTGCGAAATATTTATTAACCTTTTTGTTTTGTTTAAAAATATTCAGTATAATGTAGAAATTGTTTTGTAATTGCAAATGGTTATATTGTGGTTCCCTTTGTTGACAGTTACCAGTAACCGATACCACGAATTTAATGTGGTTTGTTACAATATTTGGCTTTTCTTTTTGTAGCAGCTTGCTATAAATAATAATAGGTGTAATTGATGTTAAATTAATAAATTCTTGTATCAAGACTCCTTGTATCTTTCATTATAATATTGGGTGTTCTTTCTAAAGTTGTGGCCATTATATAAAAGACTGAATTCGTGTTCATACGTAGAAAGTTGGTAGTTCAAACATTGTCTAGCCATTTTTTTTTTTACTTAAATTTTTACAATATATTTGAGGTGTTCTGTTGCCGTTAAAAAAATCAGAGGCGAATTATTTTTATTTTTTTTTAAATTGTGACTACAAAAAAAAACTTTTTTTAACATTACTGAAAATATTATTTTCTGCTATTTCCTGCCGTTTCTAATATAAAACGACATAAGATAAATAGAGTACAGTCCCCGATTAGCGAGTAACGCCGGGGCTATTACCCCACACGTAAACTTTCAGCTGAAACGTTTGCTGAAACTTCAGTCATTAACAAACGTCGCGAAGTATTCTACGCTTGGGCGCGATTGGGTGCGGACTAAGTGATGAGATGAAGCGATTCTTAATGGTATATTGATTGGTCATTAATTTGGTAGTCTTTTGTTTTTATTTGTTTGTAAAAGATACAATGGGGTTATGTATTGGAAAAAAAGATACCGTGGGGCGATATATAGTTGTAAATAGTTATTATTAAGAACATGTGACATGGAAAGAGATATTCTTTATGTTGGCTCTCATTCCATTGCACCTGCAATATTGATAACTTCTTAAAAAACTTTTTTGATATTTTTTTTTTTTTGATATTATAATTTTGATATAAAAATTCTAACTCTTAACGAAAATAAATGGTGCCTAACAGGCTCTCATTAGATCGCAATGATCAAGTTAAAAATTGTATAACAGTGGATATTAAATATAAATTGTAAAGATAATTCCAAACTTTAAACGATGTTCAATTTCAACGGCAAAAGGTATATAGGTACATAATGTTCTGCGATTTGCCGGACTAGTTTTATTTAAATTTTCCTGGATAACAATACTATGTCTGATTATTTACAATCGCTTCAATTGATCTTAATTCAACTTAAAAATAAGGAAGAAATATTAAAAATAGAAATAAAATCCAAAAACCCTTTTCTTAAACCACTCTCGCTTACATATTACCTCCCTGAAAACTCAAGCCTTATTGAAATAAACATACAAAATAATGAAGACGCTAATTGCATTCCAAAAGTATAAAATTAAATTAATATTAACTTCAAATACTGTTTGGCGTTAAAAGGCGAGTTAATTATATAAAACCACATGTAACTTTGATGTTATGTTCTCAAAAATTATAATTATAATTAATCAATTGGCAATTTAACGTTCAGTTGTTTTCAGTGGCGACAATTTTGTGGCTGATGTTGGTGACAGGTTATTTTGTGATGTTTTCAATATGATGATTAAAATAATTGATCAAATAATAATAGGTGTACCTATTGGAAAAAAAAAGCTAATCTATTTCTGGAGACAAAACTTATTCTCACGAATAGAGAAGTAGCGATTTTTTGAGGTTTCAGATGTGATATTTCTGAAGATTGGCTTCAATACCTCCAAAACTTGCTCTGGTTTCTTTATTTTTTTTCTCTATTAGTTTTCGCCAAATTTTGAACTTAAAAACGTTTGAAAGACAGGAGAGGAGGCTTTTACCCAGTAGTGGGATCAGACGTAGGCTACAAAAAAACTTTAAACTTATAAACGTAACACATAACCATAGAAGACTAATCATTTTCAGATATATTTTAGGTTCAAATTGGTACCTTGACCTTGTAGTACATTTCATTAAAGATTTTATTTTTTTAACTTAAATCTTTTTGGTAACTAATTTAGGTACTAAAATAATGGTATAACTACAGTCAATACTAGACATGTTATATTTCCCCTTGTAACTAGAGTGACAATTCTTTACCAAACAAAAATGGCGCTGCAAAACTCCGGATGTATAAAAGTTTTCATTTTCCTTCAGTTACAGCTTCATTCTGTATTTCGAGGCAACATGGCGGTCAAAAGGCATAAAACTAACAATAACACCAACTTTTATATTAAAACATTCACTTTTACAGCTAAATCCAGAAGGTTAGGAAGGTTTCAGGAAACTTAAGGTCGCTGGAAAATTATTTAAAAGGATTCTATTTTTGTGTTTTAATAATTCATTTTTAATTTCGAAATTTTGTAATTTTATGAAAAAATATGTATCATAAATCAGTGCAGTAAATATAGAGTGAAAAAGATATTTTAGTTCCTACTCTTTATGTAAATCATTCATTACGACTATTTACTAAATCTTACAAAAGATTTAGATCATCAAAATGCATAAATAACTTCGATCCATATTCACCAACGCTCCCTAACTTTAAAACAGAATGCAACTGCACTGTATACCTATACAACCAAACTTCTAGATTATACAATTCCATTTCTTAAAGCACAAAGGATATTCTTCCCTGAAGAGTTAGACTGGTTTTATATTATCCGACACGATATCGGTATCAGACACCGATACGACACCAAGTGAATATTTATTTCCTATGGATCCCTTTGGCATAACTAGACCAAAATAACATACAACAAACATAAAAAAAATACAAACATCCGAATTGAGAACCTCCTTCTTTTTTTAAAGTTGGTTAAAAATAAAGTCAAATTGTGTCGGTTAAAAAGGAAGGAATATACCATCTATTTATTGTACTACGCACTAGATAGGACATTCGAAACAATGACAATGTTCCAATGCACTATACTTCAATCCATTACATCTTACATTTAGCATTACAGAAATAGGTACTAACTAAAGCGATCTGCCGCTGCATATTGTCATATTTTTGTTACATATATTTTTTACTGCAGCTAAAGCTATCAATTTGAAACAAATAGTTTAATAAAAGTGCTTTTCTACCAGTATAACAGATATCAATATTTCACATATTTACTTGCCCTCGATATCGTATCCGAGTCGTACCGGTATCGTATCGTATAATCTAACAGTGTAAGAAGGAACTACAGAATATTTCGCGATACGTGCTTTAATCAAAGTTTCCCGAGCCAATCCGCGTCGGATACAGTCCACCAATGTCATTTGTTCCGGAATACAAGAATTTATAAAACAAAGGAACGATGGATTTTTCTGTTATTTATTTCTAGTTATTTCTTAGAAGTTATGTATTGGATCGTGGTTCTAGATGTTTCAAAAGGTGTAGTTTGGTTTTTACACTAGCTGTTTCAAATGCATATGTGTATAATTATTAAATACTATCAACAGGATTTTTCTGATGTATAACATGCCTTAGACTTTACTTAAGGGCTAATCCTTCCAATGCTAGATAATTTCATTGAATTAATAAGTTTAATTTATGACAGACAGACGTAAATACAAAATTAAACAGAAGAAAATTTTATCTCTTGAATAAGAAAAACTGGGCTGGAAAAATTGGGCCATTTGACAACTTACATAATGTAACTATAGGACTTACACAAGATCTATCATCCGATGTATTAGATAGCCACTGTTGTGGCCTTGTTCTGGAGCTTCCAAAAAATCTATTAAAGTTCATCATATTTACTAACAATAACAAAACTTATTTAAGTTTTAATAGGTAGCTGTTATTGTCAGTATTCATCAGTTCAATGTCATTCGGATGGTCGTCAGTTAAATTATAACGATACGATATTTTTAGTAACTCATGAAAACTACTTTTTTAACCGACGAAAACAGAGGATGTTCTCAATTCGACGCGTATATTTTTTTTTTTTATGTATGATCACGCATAACTTTTTACAGAGTAGTCCGATTTTGATAATTCTTTTTTTATTGGAAAGGGTATACTCCAAAGTTGGTCCCATATAAATTTGAAAAAAGAATTCCCAACCTAAGGGTGGGAAAACAGGGGTTAATTGATTGTTTTCGCACTGATCGTAATGTATTACCACGCGTAACTTTTTACAGAGTAGTCCGATTTTGATAATTCTTTTTTTATTGGAAAGGGTGTACTCCAAAGTTGGTCCCATATAAATTTGGAAAAAGAATTCCCACCCTAAGGGTGGGAAAACAGGGGTTAATTGATTGTTCATGCACTGATCGTAATGTATTACCACGCGTAACTTTCTACAGAGTAGTTCGATTTTGATAATTCTTTTTTTATTGAGTAGGCTATACCTAGAAGTTGGTCCCATATAAATTTGGAAAAAGTATTCCAATCCTAAGGGTAGAAAAACAGGGATATATTGATTTTTCACTAACTGATAGTAATATATGACCACGCGTAACTTATTACAGAATAGTCCGATTTTGATAATTCTTTTTTTATTAGATAGGGAATACCTAGAAGCTGGTCCCATACAATGTAACCCGAAGGGTGGGAAAATAGGGGTGATTTATTGTTCACTCACAGATTTAAATAAGGTAGTTAGCTATTTTAAAAATAATGAAAAATTCAGCATGTAGCAATTAGTAGACTATAGCCACAAAAAAATATAAAATAAAAACTTTTTAACAAAAAAATTAAACCGCCGAAAAAACTGAAAAGCGAAAAATAAGAAACCTTTTTTTATTTCATCTTAATAACTAAGTTCTTAAACGAATGTGAGTATACCTAAATAATTTTGAGGCGGCGCCAAACTATCAATGAACAAAGATCACAAAATTACCTTAAATTTTAAGAAACAACCAAAGCAAAAACACTATATTCTATAATTATATTCCTTACTTACCACCTACTAATACCATTTATTTGTGGAAAGCAAATAAAAGTTTTGAGTGTCAGTTTGAGTTTGAATCGACTTAACAATGCAATGAAATCCCCAGCGAGAAACATTTAAATTTCTAAAAAAATTAAGTACCTATATATCGTAATTAATTAATTTGCCTGTTTGGCGCCGACTCGAAATTACTTAGGTATACTCACATTCGTTTAAGAACTTAGTTATTAAGATTAAATAAAAAAAGGTTTCTTATTTTTCGCTTTTCAGTTTTTTTACGGATTTTTTTCGCGGTTTATATTAAGATTTTAAGTCCCGACGTTTCGACACCTTTGCAGGTATCATGGTCTGCCCGTGACCATGATACTTGCAAAGGTGTCGAAACGTCGGGACCAAAATCTAAAATTAAAACCGCGAAAAAAATCCGTAAAAAGTAGTTTTATTTCAATTTAACATAATAATAAAAGTACATATTGTAACAGATTATTTTAATCAAATTCATTCTACCCTACTCTTTAACCAGAACCCAGGCCGACCTAGTATCATAAACAACAGCGCCCTCTGTCGTCATAACTCAGGAACCTTGTCATAGAACCTTTTTTGTAAATATATTAACTTGTCACAATGTTGCCAGATGGCTTGGATGTGTTTTGTTTATTTTTAACGTTATTTAACGTAAATTTACCGTAAATCCTGGTGTATCAGTTAACAGTGACCTCATCTGGTTTTTATTTTTTCAAAGTTAATTCTTGTTTTAGTAAAAGATTTTTGTTATTTTTGTAATAGTCTAGTATTTTACTGTAAGATGGTTAAGAATGTAAGTAATAGTAGAAATTTAGATTACATCATAGAAAACATAACCCTCCTTTTTCGGCTTCGCCGCAGTCGGGTAAATTTAATGTGTATTTTACTTAATGCTTTTAAAAAAAAGTTTAAAATAATACTATACATAGTTCAGGTAAAAAAAATAAGAATACTTTATTTAAATGCTTTCATTGTTAGATTTGTATATTGATGTACTTTTATTGCATTGAATAACAAAGAGGTTTGCTACTTATGATCAGGAATATATTTTAATTTAACATCTGCAATTATAATAGTTAAACTAACCATAAATGACTTGTTCTTAATTACATTTGGATCAAACTGCTTCGAATCCAAGCTTAGATCTAATTTCCCTGAGGTAAAGCCGGTTTTCTCAGATTAATGACACTGCATGTTGGCCCAGCATTGCTCTTTACTTTGACTTATTAGAATATTAACTTGTTATATCACAATATTATGTCAAGCCATCCCCAAATGTATAAAAGTAAACATGTCAGAATACGTAGTTGCAGTTTTATTTAATGAACAGAGAATTCGATTGCTCTTTTTAGGTAAAAATTAGACAATTTGACTATATCAATTTTGGTAAAAACAATTTACGAGCATCTTTGTTACGAAAAGAAATACAGAGATACAATATATGTCAAAACTACATAAACTTACTATATGCATTATAATGTACTAAAATTGTCTTTTAACCGAAAATAATCGTAAACTACACGAAATTATCTAACTGTAAAATATAAAATCACATACAAAAAGCACACCCATAAAAAACATTTTAGTTCCAACAGACTTTTTTGTCTCATCGGGGATCGAAGTTACAGCACGTATGCACAATAGTAAATGTCGCGGTGACCTACACCACACAACTATCCTTGACAATCAAATTATATAACCCAAAAAAAATCTAATTAGTTACTCATATAATTTTTGATTGGTCCACAATTTTAGTCATGTAAATATCGCGTAACACAAAAGACACCACACACACAAAGTGAGGATGTCCTATTTTTAAAGTCTAGTAAAAACATGGAAGCTTCTATCCTTCACCTAATCGTATTCAAAAACACCACATTAGTGCATAATGAGGCTTGCACACAGCTACAGTTGCATACAATAAGATGCCTCCTTTTGACTAAATGAGCCATCCTTTGAGTGCAGGCTCCGAGCGCAGTATTCAGTTCGCTAGTTAAGCTGAACACAAATACTTGAGTGTGTCGGCTTAAATACCAGATATGTGTAGCTTAGGACGCGGGCTGAGTCATAAGCGATTAGCGATTTTGCGGATTTGACTGTTCAAACGCAATTTTGCAGGTAAAGTCAAGTAAGCATTTCGGTTTTTTCTTTTATTATTTAACCTAATTAAAAAAAGAGTGCAGTTGTCAAATCATCTGTAGGTATATTATTCATTCGTTGTTTAACATACAAGTCTGGTTACGTTTTCTTTATCCATTTTCATATGTATTAGCGTATTACCTATGTAACTATTTATTATTCAGGGTTAAATTAATTACGCTGACGCAAAGAAAATTAAATTTCATCAGAAAAACTACATATTTCAACAACACACCGAACGAACGTCAAGTTGTCAAATCTCGTGGCAAATGGACTCCTATTTTCAGAAACAAAAATTAAAAAACAAACCTTTGCAGAAAATCGTTCATCTTATAACTTGTACCAAACAAAGTCTAAACTCAGCGTTATGCAGCACATACTTAGATACTTTGAAAATTGAAATAACCCGCATATTATTGAAAATGTCTGCCGGAATATTTCATGTTATGAACTACTAAGTAGAAGCCTGTCATTCTCTTGTTATCGAGTATGTTAATCGATGAATAACTTGTTTGTACTTACTTACTTGCTAGTATTAATACTTGGGTGGCAGAGTTCAGTTTTCCTCCGAAGTATTATAAGGAGAATTGTACGGATATTATGATCTTTTAGTTTGCAACATATGTTTTTGTGACACAAATCGATAAAAACTAAAACTTAGGTAATGAACTACCCAAGCAGCAAGTAAAAATAAGAACAAACGTGTCACCATACCACTCTGCAAAGGTCAAAGATATATATTTTTTTTTAATTCATTTTGACCTAAAATTTTGTTAACTGACTCTGTACCTGATGTACTCTTCACCCCTTTAGGATAGATATACCCTTGGGGTAACACCCTGTAAAATTAACTTTCCATTTCATAGACTGTTTGACAGATTTTTTTTTGATGTGTACAAATAACCTTACTATGCCTACCTTTTGGAGTAAATAGGCAACAATACACCAACGTTTTAAAATATAAGTCATAACTCCTCAATTATTTATTACTATCTATCATCACACACACACACACATATATAAATCTATACACACATATCTACACACACAAGCTGGCACGTAACTCATAGCTAAATACTCAATTAGTTTACATCACGATCACTGCGCGCCAATTTACACCTTACCCAATTGAATAAGGGTTGTTATTTGTATGTGTGTATAGTATACTATGATAGTCTGGTATTCAATGATAGTGAAACGTTTAGGATTCTAGTAATAATGAATGTTCCGATTTACGTAATAGGATTGCCTGAATCTGGTTTATTGTTTAATCATAAAGATCTGGTAACAAAATCCTTTTTTAACCGACTTTAAAAAAAGACGTTCTCAGTTCGACAATATTTTTTTTGTTTGTGATATCTGCGGCAAGGGACAAAAATCTTTTTCATACCTTCAAAAATAGACAAGTATTTTACCATGAAATAATTTATACAAAAATACTTTATAGAGAATAAAGTATTTTTTTACGGCATGGTTGCAAAGGAAATTTATTCTGCTTCCCTTAGGCAATTCTGGAAGGCTGTAGTAACAGCCTCCACCCAAAGCAAATCTTATATTCCAGTATTTGATAAGATAAATAATAAAATACCTTTGGCGTTGCTTCGTTGTACAATAGAATAAAGATTGTTCCGTGAACAATGACTACGAAATGTCTACGCCGTAGTGGATGACACAAGCTACGCTGTCGTAGCAAATGCGATTTGCTACGAATCACGGTACGCGCTACTAAATTTGATTCAGCGTTTCATGGAGATTGCTAGAAAGAGAGATTTAACGTGGTAAAGAGCTAGCTTAGCAATAGACCGAGACTGAGGTTGATCTAACAATATTGTCTAGCTTTGCAGTCAAAGAAAATTCAGATCTGAAAATGTTTACAGTCACAAGCAAAAACATGTATACCTATAGCAAAATTGTAAAATAAAAAAAGCCTAATTTTTTTATAAATTAAAAAAAATACATGTGCATGATTAAGCAACTGTTTTAGACAATTTCATCATAAAAATTTTCTACAATATCGATTTAAGTTGAAAGAAAATCAAATGAAAATTGCTTAGTGTATACTTTATTTGCTCGTGACTGTAAAAACACCAAAATTTTGTACTTTTCTGCCAAAATGTAATATTTTCTTAAGAAGAAAGAAAATATCAATCATTATTACAGAGCAACGTAATCAGTAATCGATTATCGGTCATCAATCTTGATTAATCGGGGTTTCAGATTCCAGGAAATTGCATCTCAAATTTTGTTACAAGAAAGATGGGGGTGGGTTTTATGTATTTTGACTGAAAACTTAATGCATTTGTTTTTTGCAATCATTTAGGATATCTTATACTGAACGGGAATAATGAAAGTAGACAAATGTGTAAGGATCGTAGCAAGTGGAAAGAAGTGGTCTCTGCCTACTTGTATGGGGAAAGAGGCGTGATTTTATGTATGTATGAAATAATATATTATGATACGTGATCAATCCCAAAAATAATAAAACTCAAAAAATAATTATCTTTTAACAAACTTTATATTCTTACAGACTAAATTAACCAACAAAAGTGTAAACTTTCTTTTTTTAATTTTTGATGCTTGTAGCAAAATATCTAAATATCATTTTGCTATGTATATCAACCTAATTATCTCCTATCGATAATACACGATAAGACTCACAGATTGGGGATCTCGACTTGTCAGGGATCGACGGAAATTAAATGTTGGAGGGCAACTCAGGGGTAAACAAGTAAGGGAATTGGGGGAAAGCACTCGACTCAATTGTTATGGAGGTAGGAACAGTTTTATCAGGAAATATAGTATAAACATGTGGAATCTATTTCATGGGGAAACATACTTTAAGATAGTATTTCCTTTTCTACTTTGTAAATGATTTTAATGGGGATTGTCAATTCAAGGGTGTGTTTTCTATTCCGGATCAATTTCAACAAACATTTTTATGATCGATGGAGTATACCTCAGAAGGTCCTTTACAAATTTTCTTGAAATTAGATTTTTTGTAGCTTTATAGCTGCGTGATAAACAAAAGTATCGCTACTGAAACTCTATGAAAACTGAATGTTATTTTTAAACCATATCAGTGTAAATAATGCATCAAAATAATATGATGACATTTGAACAAAATTAAAAAGTGATTAATTTATTTATATAAAAATAAGCTGTACAAGTAACTAACTATACTAACAAACAAGTTTTCAAAAACCTAACCCAAGAACAACAAACTACTTTCTTGTCTTTACTTGCACACAGTGTAATTCTAACTATTTAGCATATACTTATATATGTGTAACCTAGGTCCTAGGTATTTAGCTCGTGGCTAGCCTGACCCGACATACTACGTCTGCGGTTTGTCGCAGCGGCCGGTCACTACATCTCCCTTTAATTAAATGAGAAAACTAGATCAGCTTAATTATAGAACTTTTATGTAGAATTATGTTTGCTAATGCTAGGTCTGGGAGGGTATTCTTTGAGTGACCTAGGACTTAATTGGTAGTTCTAGAAGACCTATTCGCAATTGGTTATTACGCTTAATTAATAAGTTTTATACTAAATAAAACTAAGAACTAAAATAAGGCGTCAAAAAATTCACCCACGTCGCTGTCGACTGGGAGTGTGCCCAACTATTTAATGTGTAGGCTTAATTTTTATAGTATTGTAAATATTTTAAGGCATTCTGTACATATTGTTAACTATTAAATAAACTTGTTTACATAAAAAAAAAAAAAAAAAATAAGTTTTATTTCTTTTGTTTAAATTAAAATACGTAGGTTACCGTAACATTTAATTCAAGCTTATTTTTTAACATGTCATTGAATAGTAAACAATATTACATGAGACGATGTGATTATGTACCTTTGTGTATTTTTTCTATTAAATTGTCTCTTCTCTTATCTTTATCTCTAATCTTTAAATTGTGTAACCAATACATTAAATAAATTAATTTGTATTGAGACTGTTTTTTCGATTTCTCGATACCAATGCGTAGTGCAACCAACCAAAACAATGATGAAGACATTGTTGCACTTATTCATAATGATTACACCAACCATCTTTTCCTCATAAATCCTACCAAATTAAGTTACCTAAACATTTAACAAAACATTTTCACAGCACATTATCCATTGCTGCGTGGCTAGCGGCAGCTTAACGCGTCATTTAGCATTCCCAGCGATGGACTACAAACTAATTTATTACATCGCAAAACGTAATGTTTTTGTTTTTCAACGCACATTAGCGAAATTTATCGTCGTTAAATATGTGCTTGCTTTAGGAATAATTTATGTAATACTGTATAAGCAGAATTTTTAGTCAAGTAATTTAAGGTTAATATCGACATTCGTTTATTATATTTTCTCCTTTGGAATTATTGGCCTTTGACGGGCCTGTTGGTCTAGTGGTTGCTATACTGCTATACCGGAGGTCGTGGGTTCAATTTCCACCCGAGACAAATGATTGTGTGATGAGCACGATCATTTGTTCGGTGTCTGGGTGTAATTTATCTATAATATGTATGTATTAAGAAATGTATAAGTATATTTATCAGTTGTCAGGTTACCATAACACAAGCTCTGCTTAGCTTGGGATCAAACAGCCGTGTGTGAGATGTCCCGGAATATTATTATTATTGGGTGAAGTCAGCTTATTGACTATACCGAAAATGGCAAATAAATTATGTGCGGTCATAAAGATTTTTAAATTGTGATCAAAGATGGAAGATTTTTTCTACATCATAATGGATCAGTAAGAGGAAAAACAGATATGTTTGAACATTTACATAATAACAATATAGGATTTGTTTTAATAATAAACAATATAGGATAGGATAAAAGTATATTTACAAAACAGCTTACTATCATTTAGTAAAGTAAATAAAATAAATCTTTATTTATTTGAGGTTTAGGCCCATAAATATGTACAAGAAATACTTCCATTTACTAGTAAATCAGAAGTGGAGTAAAAATAAAAATTCAGTATAAAATTATCTAGCAATGTATAAAGGTTATCGTAGAAAGTAAACAATTAAAACTAGTCAGAACCTATTTTTACATTAACCATTTTATTCTTTCTAGAGTTTTATAATTTTGCAGCATTGCCATAATACTATAAACGTCCCACACGGCACAGGCCTCTTCCCATATAGAGAAGGCACGAGCATTGATCACCACGCTTGCTCTTTGCGGATTGGCGATTACAAATCCCAAATTTTGGATTTTCTTTTTATTGAGTTTCTTGATTCTTTTATTGAGTTTCCTCTCGATTTCCTTTCGAGTTTTCCTTCACCGTTTGTCAGAAGTATCTTAGAATAATTAAGAAAGTACATGTAACTTTGAAAAAGTCACATTGGCACGTACTTGCCTGGGTTCGAACCTGCAACCTTGTGCATACAACTCCGTTATTGAACCGCTAGGCCACCACATTATGTCGACTGTATCACATATAGTATGACCGTATCATAGGATAAAAATGCTTATATTAAACATAGTTTCTAGATAGTAAACCGAAAACAAGGCAGTTACATAAACAGCATTACAATAGTATAGCAGTCAGACTTGAGTTTTTCAGGCGTCGACGACGTAACCCCGTCTTATTGCATTCCGCGAACGCCGACCCACTTGCGTGCGGGTGGCTAGTACACTAGCGAGTATGTGTTATACTCGTAGTTTATATTAATATCCTAACAGAAAATGTATATTTACAAAAACATATATTTACAACATTGAACAATATTGTAACATTTTACACCTAAGTAACTTCTAATACAGAATGATGGGCGTTGGAGGGATTATCATTATTGAAAAATGTCAATTTTAAATAAAAATATCCAGAATTAACAATTGTGAATGCCAAAAAAAATATTGCTTAGCAGCGATCACTATTGGATTGGTTTTCTGGATACTTGCAAAGTTACCTGTTTTAGCAGATGTTAAATAGAATAAAAAAAGATATTCTTTTTCTCCGCATATTTTTTTTCATCATTCAGGCAGATCATATAAATCAACAAATACTATCATGTATACTCATCATTCTTCATCTGTCCCAGCCTCTGTTACTATCCAGAAAACAAATATTAATCCTAAAACCGCTAGTTTAGTGGCCACACTTCCTCTCCTACATACATACAACGCATACACAGCGCGCGGGAGGCTGACAGTTTTAATTCACGCATGCGTCCCTCCATTATATGTTTTTCACTAATTGTTCAGTTACATATTAAGCCTGAAAAAAAGAATGAATGAAAGCTGAAAAGAATGAACACATGAATTAACAATAGCTTAATTATAACTCTGAAGCAGAAATTTTAAAAGCCTTTTTAGCATTTCGTACCTAAGGCTTTAGTTTTAATTATTTAGGCTTTGCTACGCAGTTAAATTTCCATTGTTTGAGACCTTTTCAAATATACTTACTTTCAGTATTATTACTCAGCTATAAATTACTCTGGAAATAAAAAAATAATGCGAACTAAACTTATAAAAGAAAGGGTATTTTGTTTAAATATTTAAACTACAACTAGTTATTTACAGATACAGACTTTTATAACTTACAAAAGTTAAAACAAATATTTGAAATTTTCTTGATTTAAATATCCCAAAATTTAATATAATTAACTACCTCAGTTTGATCAAATCCGTTGTATTAAAAACTTTAAAAGCTTAGACAGTTAAACAATCTTCATAAAAATAACCTCTTGATGTCTCTCTCTTCATAAATATTTGTTAGTAACCCATTGAAAATTTTTAACACTATTCCATATTTCATTCTCTTAGAACTTTCAGTTTCTTAGAACGTCAAAAAAATAGGTTCGCCCACCAACAATTTTCAATACTCGTTACCGTATTTTATTCTCATCATAGAACACTAAAATAGAATACAAAATCACAACAACAAAAATAAACCCCGATAAAAATAATCCTGGCTAAAACAGTTACCAAAACTCTAAGTCACGCCTATCAGATCCGATTGATCACTTAATATAATATTCCGTTAATCGTATTCCCAAAGTAATGGGTTGCCCTTGCCCTTCTTAATCGAACCCGTCTTTTAATAAATAAATATTACATTTTGCACCCTCTTTCCCTTAAAGGACTAATGGAGGTAATCCATTTAGTACCTTATACTTACGTCGGCAGCAAACTAAATATATTTTTACGAAAAATCTCGAAAACGCTTCGGAAGCTAAAATATAGAAATATTTCTATATAACGAGGCATTTTGCACGTTTTATGGCTTGCTGTAACTAACTACTCTGATTTATTTTGTGGCGGTAAGTATTTTTGAGATTTAGGACTTTTTGAGGTAAGAAGGTACGAAGGATAAGTTTTTATAAAATTCAAGGTTTCATCCTAATAAAAATAACCTCGTTTAGCAAGTTAGATTCAAAAGTCATAATAGGTTATTTTTATTAAAAACTAAATACCGTTTCATATTCTCGTATTATTGAAAACATAGGCAGTACTTTCAATACATTTCAATATCGAATTAATAAATAAACTCAACTAACTTAACACTTTAACACTCTACAACAAAAATAACTTCGGACTACCTCTTTAGATACATTTATTTTAATATTCATACATAAAACCATACACGTATAAATAATGTTAATACCACCAAGTTACACATACAAAACTGTATACATGACGAACCAACACCTTCAGACAACAAGCGCGGTATGATACAAAATTTTGTTGAGGCGTGCAAATTACATACACACATACAGATGACTCTTATAAGATATGTTAGTAATAAGTTAGACGGTACTGCATCGTTTAATTAAAGTGAAGTGAATTATGTTATTAAATTCTTATGCATATAAATTATGCAACACGTTCTTATTCTATGATAGAATCGTGAAACACTTTATTTTAGAAATGTGTGAGAAATTGCGAAGGATTATATTATTTCTTAAGTATTGGTCCTTTTGTACTAAATAATTACCATAAGCAATATATTTATTGGTACATAGGATTATTGGCACTAAGTATAAATTGGAGAGCTATGATATTTCATTCTAGCACATAGATTTAGATTTATTATGATATTAGTTACATAAAGAGATGAAAATAAAACTTACATCCTATTAAACGACTAGATATTTTAAACTTTGTCAAAAACACTTAATAATAATTGTGTATGATAATGACGATTATAAAAGGTGCTTATAAATAGAACCTTCGATAATTTACAAGAGAAGCCATTGCCTTGTTTAATTGCTCGAACGTGACTTGCGCCAAATGAAAGCCTGCGTTAATCTCATCTAAGGAAATTGTCACACTGACGGTGTTATATTTTTGAGGAAATTTTATATTAAAAACACAATTTTTATAAATCTATTTACATTAAAGAAAGTCGGTTTTGTTCCAACACTTATAATTCGAGAACGGATGGACAGATTTCCATGGACTCTGATTTGCTAAGTTTGCCTAAGTCCATTACAAAAAAATCGGAAAAAGACACAAAGTAAAATAAATGGGAACAGGGGCTACTAACGTGAGTGAAATCGCGGGGAAACGCTAATTAATGAATGTAGACAACATCACATACATTGCTCTGAACCCAAAGTAAGTAGCTAAAGCACTTGTGTTATAGAACCAGAGACAAGGAAAGTACCACAAACACCCAGACCAGAAACAATGTAGAAAAAGTGGTTTCCTACACCGACGGAGTTTTAAATTAGAGTTTGAATGATTTATGTTAATCTTTAAGCTAATCCTTAAGAAAAGCCAGAGGGTTTACGGTACTCAAAATTAAGAAAACGATTATAAAAAGGGGCTTTTTTGATTATTATTTATGTTATAAAAGGTAGAAGATTTACTAGATGGCTTTGTTTCTAGATGAAACCAGCTATAAAACCTTTTTCGCTGCATATAAAGGTTGAAACAACATGCGTCTAAACTTAGTTTCCTAATATGACTAAAAGATGATTTTTATCAGTTTTTTTGCTAGTGACATACGAGTACATTTTGAATTAGTTTATAAATCAAATTCTTACATCCAGATTTTTCTAAAATCTATCTTTATCATTAAAGCAATAAATAGCGTCATATAACCTTTACCTACATAGTTAACTTATTTATAACATGCGCAGTCTATAAGCTTTATACCATTTATAAACTATCGTACGCACATAGTTTATTTATATCACAGAACAGTAACATAAATATTAGAAAGGTTTACTCCTAGTTTCAAGGGCCCTAACTTTCTCAAGTATGTCTGGGATCTAGACTAGAAATATATCTAGAATAAGTAAATAATAATACTAGCGTTCCACTTCAAGAAAAAGGCCTCTTTTAACCGACTTCAAAAAAGAAGAACGTTCTTAATTCGACGGTTATTTTTTTGTTTGTATCCTAAGAACTTTAGACTGAGTGAACCGATTATGATGATTCTTTTTTTATATTTGGAGGCCAGTCCAGTGTCCAGTGTGGCCTGACACAGACAAGTTTTATAATTATGGAGAGAGAACGCTCATTGATTATTTATTTATTTATTTATTTATTTATTTAGGGAAAACAAACAATTGTACAATGTATGATACAATAAATACAGACAATGTTGAAAATTAGGCAAATGTACAATCCACGACGTTTCCACAGATTACCTTAATAAGAGTACAGTGTAGACACAACATTTTAACTTATAACAACATGAATATAAATTAGGAGAGAAGAGGTAACAAAACAACAACAGGGAAAAAAAAGAAGCAAACTATCGTAAGTTACATAACATTATAGGTTACAGGTAAATGCAGGCTATCCACTAAACACTTTTTGAAGTTATAACGATTTAAAGCGAAAATGTCTATGTTAACAAAATGTTCATTATAGATCTTAACCATTCTATGGAGAGGCGCCCGTTCACCCGCATTTGTACGACAAAGTGTCGTGGCAAAGAGCGGGTAGACGCGCGCCTCTCGCCTTATAACAGTTCTGGGAACAACATAACATAAATTATTGATTATATCTGAACAATCAATTCTATTGTGCAGTAGATCATGAAGCATCATGGTTTGAAGCAGAATGCGCCTACGTTCCAACGTAAGAAGGTTAAATCTGTCCAAGGACTCGGTGTATGAGCTACGTTCAATATGGCACCTGAACTGCATTGTTCTTAAAAACTTGCGTTGTATGTTTTCTAAGGCGAGAATGTATTTTTTATAGTAAGGGTCCCATATCATACAGGCATACTCAATTTGTGGTCTAATTATAGAGTTAAATAGATGCAGAAAAGTTGTCGGCCGCTTGAAATCCAGCGATGATCTCATTACAAAATGATACATTTGAAATGCCTTGGCGGTAATTTTATCAATGTGTAGATTAAGGTGTAATTTAGAATCTAATAAGATACCCAGGTCAATGATCTGAGTCTCTCTAAGAAGGAGTTCGTTGCAGAGAGAATACTCAAAACTCACAATGTTTTTATTTTTAGTGAAGCTAATATACCTACACTTATTTACACTTAGCTTGAGTTTATTATCTTTACAATAATTGGATAACCTGTTGAGATCATCTTGTAAGAGGTAACAATCATTGATCGTCAAAATATTTCTAAAAATTTTGAGATCGTCCGCGTAGAGCAAAAAGTCACTATTTCGAAAGCAGTAGCTGATGTCATTTATATATATCACGAATAATAAGGGGCCTAAAATCGATCCCTGCGGTACACCGGAGGTAGCAAGAAAGGTGTCAGAATGGAATCCATTACTAACAACAGTCTGATTGCGGTTACTAATGTAGGACTGAAACCAGCGCAACAAATTGCCTCTAATGCCATTGAATGCGATTTTTTTCAGCAATATTTCGTGGTCAACTCTATCGAATGCCTTTTTAAAGTCTGTATATACGGCGTCCGTTTGGGATCTTACGTCCATATTTTTGAATAAATAATTTGTAAATAGCATTAAGTTAGTAGCAGTAGATTTATTTTTGACAAATCCGTGTTGTTGCGGTACCAATTGTTGTTGAATGAAAGGATAGATTTTGAGATGGACTAGTTTTTCGAACAATTTAGACAGGCCGCAAAGTAGCGAAATAGGTCTATAATTTTCGACATTTTGCCTAGAGCCACTTTTAAAGATAGGAACTAAATTTGCATTTTTCCAAACTGAGGGAAATACACCATCCTGAATACATTTGTTAAAAATAATCGTTACAGGTTTAGAAATGGTATCTGAAGTCCACTTTAGAAAACATTGAGGTATCCCATCAGGTCCTGGGCCTTTAGTAATGTCCATCAGCTGTAACTGTTTGCGAACCAAAGAGTCACTGAAGTGTAAACTATGAAGGGAGGTATGGCTAAAGTAAGATTGCTCAAGTGTTGGACACCAGCCGATAGACAGACTAGACGGTTCATAAACTGACTGAAAGTAATCAGAAAAGAAGTTACATATTTTATGAGGGTCGCTAGAAACATCACCTTTATAAAACATACGACTAGGGACTCCTGTCTTGCCTCGGCGGTTCGCTATGTACGTCCAAAAATGTTTAGCGTTAAGCTGAATACTGTCTTCGACACTTTTCATGTAAATAAGGTAACATTTGTTGCATTCGACTTTAAAACGAGCTCTGTATGAAGAAAATATTTCATAGTCGGATAAATTTTTGTAATTTTTCCACTTACGCCAGGCTTTCTTTTTATAATTGAAAATTCGAATAAGAGACTTCGAGAACCACACGGGAAAATCAGGGTTTTTACGGCTTGATAAAGGTACACGGTCTTTTATTATACCGTACAAGTAGTTGTAAAAAACATCTACACTTAATTCAGCAGACTGGTTATCTAAGATTGAATCCCAATCAATTTTATCAAGATCCTGGTTAATAAGCTGATAGTCGGCCTTCCGAAAATTATACCTTTTAATATGTTGTTTAGGCATTGAGTTGACGTTAATATTGAATGAGAGCAGGGTAAAAAATGGAGGATGATGACTATCAGCTTGGATCAAATCCTGATTGGGTTTGTAAACACTGCAATCATTATTAGATAGGAGTAAGTCAAGTATGCGCCCATTTGAATTAACAAGGTGATTATATTGCTTCAAATCGTGAACCATCTGGAATTCTTTTAACCGTTGACATATAGAAGACGTGCCCAAGCAACTTAAGGATTCAATGCAGGGATCGATTTTTGTCCACTGAGCCGTTGGAATGTTATAATCTCCTAGTAGCAGCAAACCATCTACATTTATAGAGTTTATGATGTATTCTATGCTTTCGAAATGCAAGTTGTAAACACTAAGCGGTGAATTATTAGGTATGTAGGCTGCACTAACAATACTTAGTGATGTCCCACTGCTGCCAGGAATTGCGACAACTACGTGTTCATAATGCTTGTCAAATGTACCCTGCGTAGGTAATGGAATATAAACTGGGTTGTAGTCCCGTAAGACAGCTATCAGTACACCTCCCCCATCAGATTTGTTGGTTGCGGATCTATTACGATCGCAACGAAATACAGTATAACGATCGTCAATAAGTTCACTGTTACTGATATCAGGGATCAACCATGTCTCGGTTAAGACTATAATGTCATAGCAATTCGATAGAATATTCATGTAAACTACATTTAGTTTAGTGCGTAGACCTCTGCTATTTTGGTAGTAGATACTAAAATCGTTGCCATTGCTAGCCATTCAGTGAGCTACAATGTAAAATAGTATATACAAAAAAAAAGTAAATATTACTAACATTTAAACTTAATTATTATTCAGTGGCTTGATTTTACATAAATCGTTAGAGGATTTTATCGCTATAGTAGAGGAATTTTCAGACCGCTTCACAAGAATAGTAGCATGCTTAATCCAGACGAATTTGTACTCATACTTCTTTGCCAGATCACGCGTCTCCCTTAACAGCTGCTTCTTTTGGAGAGTTAGGTGTTCGTTAACGTAGATAGTCCGAGGCGCTCCTAGGATACCTATGTCGGTGGAGGTCAGGCCTTTTTTTAGGCGATACGCGCTTAGGATATTGTCTCTTTGGCAGCGAGTTTGGAGTTTAGCAATTATATTTTTGGGCTTTTCGTTGGAAGCAGCGTGAGGCACGCGATGAACGGTGATTATATCAGCTCGTGGGATGGCACAATCAATTTTTTTCCCTATGTTCTCTATAACAGTGAAAAGGTTTTCATCACGCCGTTCAGGAACGTTAGATATTTCCAGGTTACACATCCGGGCGTGCTGCTCCAAATTATCTATTTTTTCTTCAAGGGCTTTTTGCTTCAAAATCCGCTCCTCTAGGCTATTAAGTCTTATAAGGTGGTCGTCGTATTTATCCGATACAAATTGAGCTGTGTTTTTTACTCCTTCAACTTCCTCCGTCAATTCGGAAACAGCCTTTTTTATTGTGATATTTTCTGTACGCAGATAACTAATTTCCTTCCTTGACTCCTGCATAAAGTTCTCGAGGTCAATCCTTATTGATTTCACATTATCATTAATAACCATCAAGCTGGCGTCCATGCTAGCCTTCCATTCGCTCATGGTATTTTTTAAATCAGTATGCATTTTTTCGATTTGCAAGATGTGTTCACACTCAGGTTGCTTTCGTTTCCGAGTTGTTATGTTCACCTCACTCTCTTGTGATAGATGTTTAGCAAGGTCAGGCTCTGAGATGGATTGCTCAGATCTTAGGGTAGTTTTTGGCGGTGTACGCTTGGTAGCAAACATGATGTTATGTGTGATTAAATTTTAGCAACAAACAGTGCAAGCAAACAATTGCTCGTAATCAAGCAGTAGGCGCTAAAGCAAAGCTCAATTCGGTGTGGCGGCGGTGCAGTGACGTAGTAACGCACAGCGTGGCCGCTTGTTTCAACGCGTGATGACTAACCTTGATGGCGCTTTGGTAGGGAGACCAACTGCAAATCTCGCGTCGCGGGTTCAAATCCGGGTGGAGCCAAGTTGAAGCAGGTTACCACAATTATATTTGTCTCCCTCTAGGACAGCCTACTGGGCGGCACCAGTGTATGAGAACACCGAAGGAGTAAGTGAGAAATGGATTTTACACCGATTGACCAATCACAAAATTGTAACAACTAGCAAGGCAAACACGTCTACACTGTACTGGGTCGCAAGACGAATGATATTATCTCGCTTACTGTATAAGCGATTTTTGTTGACAAACACTTTCCACTTAATTTTTAAAGCTAAAATCACCAGTCTAAAAATACCCATATTACCAGTCCTTACAGTAAATACTGGTACATTTAGGTAGGCTTTGGTCCTTAGATACGAGCAGATAACTCAGAGGCAAATCCTTTGCGTTGTTTAATTGCCGCGACGTGACTCGCGCGCGCTGTAATCTTACCTCAGATGAGTGTTATACCAACGCAATTAGGAGGTTCAAAAATTATATTCTTTAAGTTAGGGTGGCGATTTTACATCTTAGATGATTTTGTTACTTGGTGCGTGAGGTAATTTATCGTTTAACAGTTGCTTTTTTTCATCTTTTTTTTTTGGTTATACCAAGTTATAGAATTACGTTTACTGCTTTTAAATGACCTATTTTTATCAGGTCATTTAAATGCAGTGTAGCAAAGTATTTTACAAAAATAAGACATTCGACAACAACACTTTGACTTGGTTTATTTTCAAATGAAGGTTTTTTTTCATTATTGTATGTTTAAAATCAAACCAGATTGTTATAAATCACTTTCAAAAAGAAGAAAAAACGAAATATGTAGCTCAATTAAATTGGCTACAAACAAAGATAATTATATTTTAGTAAACGTAAAGTTGAAAATGCTCCTTTTTAATACAACCAGTAAAAACCTCTGCTCACTACTAAAGTATAGTATGTAAGGATAAAAAATCTATTTGATACGAACAAGGAAAAGTATTCCGTTCCGGCGAATACCGAGTCTCGGATCAGCGTTTTCTTTATATATTTCATTGAGTTGGCTTCGCTTGCATTTCACTGACCAATAACGTCAATGTGTGTTAGTTCTTTCTTTCTTTCGCTAATTCTTCGTTATTTATTGCCCGGATTTTAGTGATATATTTATTGTTGTATTGTTTCGGTAACCGGTTGATTATTACGACTGAAAAGTTCATCAACATTACCAATTTTTAAGTTTATTTTTACAAGAATACTACGAAATAATATAGGTGTAAAACATACTTTCACGTGGCACTAATTATAGAATTTAAATGTGTGTCAAAAGACCTACTGTAGGTAAATAAAGTCAATTCTTAAAATAAATTTATCTATTGACGCCAACAATCCAAGCTTATTATTGTATAAATAAAAACAGTTATCTACTTCGTATTCACGGTGACTTAGACACTTCAGCAATTTACCTTTAAATAATAATTCTATCTTTCACAAAACTCATTCACCCGTAAGCGTCCTTTTCATGTTATAATACACATTTCACTTTTACTAACAAAAATAAAAAGGCGTCCGGTATTTCGTTTAGAAAATGAAATACTCGCAATATTATAGAAAGTGACAAAAACATAAAATGAGTGCGCATCAGACTGACAGGTCCGCCATTTTATGCCGTTTTGACATCAAAATGTGACAGGAAGGGTCCTTTCCGTCAAGTTGATGTATCGCCGATAGATATAAAATGTTTTCTACCTGTTAAGTAAAATGTAGATGCTTTTGGACTCGATACTGTGGCGCCAAATATTTGCTTGCTAAAATATTGCATTTCGTCTCGAAAGACCAATATGTGTTCCTTCTTTAGTAAACTCATACAACTGAGTAAACTGCTAAAGAGTAAAATGGACCGTAAATGTTTATATTATTTATAAAATATTTAAAGCCAACTTGCTGGTTAAGTAAAACCAAAACCACAATACATATTCTCTTAATAAAACAATATACCGCAATACACTCCAATAAAATTCACATAAGCCAGCAAATTGCGAAAAAATCTATCCGCGAATTTCGCGAACAACGCATAAAAAGGTCACGTATGGATATTAAATTATCGGTATCGAAGAAAAAAACATATTACAAATCAATTGATATGTGTTTAATATTCCGCACACGTTTGCCCCAGTTAGTATGGTAAAGGGCCGTCTGCGAGGAATCTGAAGACTCGAGTATATAGAATAAGGGAGTAAAAAGTTTTGATATGAGCGTAAGTTAGGACCGAAAAATTGGTCCTTTGATCCGCGTTTGTCACTGGCAGACTTTCTACTAGACTTTTTTGTCTTCTGTCTAGTTTTTGATGTTTTTTTTTTGTAGTATATTGCTGAGTATATTGATTTTAGGAGACTGAAAGGAAATATATAAACTTCCACGTATCTTAGACAGTCAAAATATCTTATGTATCTTACTGATTGACTAGTAGTACTATGCATAACGATTTTCCCGGTAAGGTTTACCTTCGGTATCTTTATAAGCAAATGCTCTAATTACTAATTATCTTTTATTACACACCTTTATAGCACAGTTTTATTAATTTAATGAATTACGATTTCAGCCGTAGATTTTATTGAATGCTCTAAAATGTAGTACCACTTTAGAGGAACGCGAATAATATTGCGTACTTTGGATTAACACTACGTTGAAATTGAGTGGGTTTGGAAACGAGGTATATTTATAATAACTATGAGTATTATGTATGTCGTGGTGGCCTATCGGTTGAATGAACGGATTTGTATGCCCAAGGTTGCAGGTTCGAACCCAGGCAAGTAAAAATGTGGCTATTTCAAAGTTATGTGTACTTTCCTAATTAATCTGAGACACTTCTGAAGAAAAGCCCTTTGACTTGCAGTAGGATGAGAATGGTTGAAAACATTACAAACTAGATTTAACACATGAAAAAAAGGAAACAGATTAGTTTTAATTGATTTATTTTCCAAACGCCTCGTAGTAAAGATTAGCTATATTTATGAACTGAGACAAAAACAAAGTTGATTTAACAGTCCAACAATTTAAGTCAATTATTTTAAGTATTACACCGAAAACCGTAAGAAACATCCAATTATTTTTACCAAAAGAGGTAAAATATGAAGCAGGTGTTACAATTAATTATAAACAAGGCAACAATGTAGGCGCTGGTAACATAGCGAACCCCATGAGATTGCCGGCAATAATTTTGAGCACTCAAATCCACGGCGTATGCCTCGTGGAAGCTATTACCTAATTAATTAGCAACCAGTATGTTGCGAGGCCGAATTTAAGCTTGCAGGGGTGGCGAACGTTTGGTCTTGGAATTTAGTTTTTTTTTATTTAAAAGAATAAAATATCCAGTGTACAGTGCACTTGATATCCTACAGTTTATGTTGTTTTTCTGGTTTTCATATTCTCTTCTTTTTAGTATAAATAAAGGTACTAGTATCGTCTAAGTTTTGTCTTTATTTCTTAAGAATTTCTGTTTTCGCAGTCCGAAAATGCTGTCTTATAAGTTGAGGATTTTTTTTTGTAAATGATATTTTTAACGTTATTTATTCTTAACAAAACACAACATATCATCACGCATGTATCCCCGAAGGGTTAGGCAGAGGTGTACCAATGTACACCCACAGTTCGCCGATATGTTTAGGTCCCATGTAATAGCGTATCAGTCGCGCTTAGCGCCACTAGGCCAACGAGGACGTTTATTTATTTTTACTTCCTCTAAATTGATTATACTCGTAAATATGATATTTGTAATCATGTAATTACTTAAATGTAGAGCAGGCCCTTATCCTTTTGTCTGAACACTTTTGCGTTCCTTGCTACTTAAATATCAGAATTTGCATAAGAATAAAAAAAATCTAAGAGATAAATAAATTCAATTTTTTTTTTTTTTGTTGGTTTCAATAAGTGCCAACCCTGCTAACAAAATACAATAGTTGATGTACCCAGGCCAGGCTAGTTAGCCTTTCATTTCCATATTTAATATTCCTATTCTGGAATGGTACAATACACTAATGGTAGCCGCCACTCAGACCGTAAGGCTCGAATTAGGCACATAACCATTTTAATGTTTATTCATGAATTTGTATACATGTATAATTTGGAGTTTACGCCCATCTTACGTCACTGGTTATGGTGGTGAAAAATTGCAAATGACACAACGAATTTTGATTGAAACTTCAATAGAAGGACCATGAATGTTATTAATTGGGCAAATAATATTGATTTCAACCAATCAACCAACTCTGGTTTCAATTCACTACTGGACATAAGTTTTTACAAAGTTGTGCCATAATGCCTTACACCTCCTTTCGATATTGTTTTATCTAGATTCTAGATAAATTATTTTCAGTAGTTTATACTTTATTGAAATTTTGATAAAAAAATACTGTCTTTTCCTTATTTTTAAATGAGGGAATGATTAAGTCAGAAAAACATTTGACTGAATTTATTGCTCCAACTAAGAATTTACCGCAGTATAAATAATTAAGCTTGGCACAGACATA
This sequence comes from Autographa gamma, assembly GCA_905146925.1. Classification (NCBI taxonomy): domain Eukaryota; kingdom Metazoa; phylum Arthropoda; class Insecta; order Lepidoptera; family Noctuidae; genus Autographa; species Autographa gamma. Next base: position 1,179,519 of record LR989871.1, read on the forward strand.
TTTACAAAGGTGCTCAACACATGCTAATAAACCAACCGAACAAAAGGGTTTCACTGAATACCTACGGAACCCTAATACCAGTATGAATGTAGGCAACGTTTTAACCCTAAGCAGAAGTTTATTAAATTCTTTTCGGGCACCAAACATTTTTGTACATTTTTACCTACTTTTACTGTAGTCAAAAAAAGGGGATATAAATACCTCAGCCAGTTAGTAACACCAAAAATAAAAATTCTATTTCATCATTATCCCCATGAAATGTTTACAAAAGCAAACATTTTTATTTGTATTTTTAGAATTTTCAGCATTTAATTTCCTGAAAGAATTAACAGCTACAAAGTATTTCCGTTTACATGAAGATAAAAAGACTTTTAAGGAACGTGTTAAATAGCTTTTTAAAACAGCTCTTATTTTAGATGACTTTGAATTCTTTAAAGTATCAATTTCTTAAGAGGATAGTAATAAAACGATTTATAAAGGAATGCTCGTTTTTTTATTTAATGAACACAGTAAGTATCGATTACACAAAAAGTAAGGATAGTTTTTATATCTTGGTTTGTTTAAATTAGAACTACTCAAAAATATGTGTTTAAACCTAACATGATCAAAGTAATATATTAAATCGTGAGAATATTAGGAGCAAGGTACTAAACATAACATACATAACATAACTATCATCACGCCTGTATCCCCGAAAGGGTAGGCAGAGGTGTACCAATGTACACCCAAAGTTCGCCGATATGTTTAGGTTCCATGTAATAGGGGGCGAGCCTATTGCCACTAACCGGGCACAAATCCAAACTCCGACCTGCTACTGAGAATTTCATAGAAAAACCCAATAACACCTTGGTCGACTCGGGAATCGAACCCAAGACCTCTAGCGTAGCACTCGCGCTTATCACCACTAGGCTAACGAGGCGGTAAGGTACTAAAACGTTTAAAAAGAGAAAGAAAAATAGATTATAATATGTGGGCTTAGAACAGGTAAATACATATTGTATTATCCTCTCAAAATTATTTCATGTACACATCATTCTAAAAGTCTCCCTATATAAATCAATCTCTGCATTATTTAGCAAAAAATATTTTCTTGCCAAAAGTATTTTCAACTTAACCCTAAAATAAAGTAGCTCCATTGTCACGCGCCAGCATCACTGAATGACGTTTCATTAACCCTTTCTTGATGAAATTAAGTCGGGGGTCGCTTGGACCCGTACTTTGCGACGTCTATGCGAAAAGTTATAAAGGAATTTTTGATAAATACTTTTAGCATTTTTCACTTAATATTTTGATTTTTTGTAAACTGTATTGGCTTTTAAACAGCTCTTGTTTTGGTTTTTATTTTTCTAACAGTAGGTATAGTATTTTTTCATTAAATAGTATGCTACATTTATAGGGAAGACTGAATGATATTAATCTGAAACGCGACTTCTACGTAAGATCGAGACTAATTAACAATGCTCTAACTAAATAATGGGATCAAAAGTATGCCATGAAACTTACATATCTACTAAACTATGTTAATACTTAAAATTTCCCGAAAAATATACAATTATACATCCAACACATTATTCTTATCCTGACTTTAACCTAACCTTACCAATATTATAAATGCGAAAGTTTGTTTGGATGTATGGATGTTTGTTACTCTTTCACGCAAAAACTACTAAATAGATTCTAATAAAACTTTACAATAATGTAGCTTGTACATCGGTATAACACATAGGCTATAATTTAGAAAGCACTGTCATTCACGCAGGTGAAACCGCGGGGCACAGCTAGTACTTAAAATAACCCACAACGCCACTGCAGTTATTTGTAAAACACTTAAACTTAAAACAACTTAACTTAAAACAACTCGGAAACTCCAAAAACGTAGTGACAGTTTAAGAAACGAGACAAAATTAAAACTTTCCACAATCGAAACGATTATATTTGACGGAAAGTCACATTTATAATAATAAACCGTTTATTTCGGGAAATATATCTCGTTATTCAAATGGAAACTTTTCGAAGATATCGTTGTTCGTGAAATCGTGACGTTATAAAATGTTTTCTTTGATTGTTGTGTGATTTGAAATTTGAAACTTTTTGATGGCTGTATAGATCTTTGAAGATATAGGTCAACTTACTTTTGAATTGTGAAAAATATTGTTCAATAAAAAATTACATAATTCACATTTTTATGTATGGATTTGCTCTGATATAGTAGAGAAAAGTAAGGATTGTGGCAAATGAAAATGACCTTTGTCCTTTATAAGTTCTATTTTTTATAATCTACTATTAAACATTTCGAGTTCACAAATATGAAATTATAGTTTCGAGACTTCAAAATACATAAATGTGATTGTGACCAACCACTACACCATAAAATAAGCTATCCCCGTTTAACAACCAAAAAAGGTACTTACCGTCGAGTGGCGACGCACCAGTTTCAAGGTGTCGCTAGCCTTGAGATCCCGGGCTCGATCCCCGGACGGAGCAATGTAGAAACCAACTTTTATTTATTTTATTTATTTAATTCTTCATGTACAATTGCACAAAGGCGGAATGCTTAATGCCATAAGGCATTCTCTACCAGTCAACCTTATATGACAACTTTTGTACATTGCCTCGGGTCTGGTTGTTTGTGATACCTTCGTTGTTTCTGAATTCCATAACACCAGTGCATAAGCAACTTACTTTGGGTTCAGAGCAATGTATGTGATTTTGTCCGCATTTATAAAAAAAAAAACTTATTAGGTAGCTTTTATGTCCACCATCAGAATCCAACAAAATTAAAACTTAAAACGAACAAGTGAAAGTGCTTGTAATATCTTCCCAACGGTTATTTTTGACGGGAAATTTTTCCGATAGGTCACGCTTCCCATTACGGGATTAGCATTTTCATTAACCCTCTCAGTTTGAATGTAAAACGCTCGTAGGATGGGCCTGTGACCCAGAGGAACAATGGTCTCACCCCATTGTGATAAACTCCGACGAATGGATAGGACCGGTTTTCGGGTCGAGTTTTTTACATGTGATAATTAATAAGTTGGCTTTGTTCTGTGCGTAATTTGTTTTTCGTTTATTTTGCTTTTGTAAAGGCTCTAATAAGTTTTAATGTGGGTCTTAGTATGTAATGTTAAGGTATTTGCAAACTAAATATTTAAAATCAAGTATTAAAGACACAAATACGTTAGCATTACATAAAATGTATGAATAGAGTAGATGACAGGTATGAAAAGTCAAAATTTATTTAGTCCGTCATTTAGATAATCAAAATATAATGGACACGTATTTTTTTTATCTAAAAGATAGACTGAACAATAAAAAATTGACATCATCCCTATTATATGAGGTGTATCATAAATTACCATAAGATACTTAACAGTAATAAAATACCTATTCAGACTCAGTCAAATATTTTTTCTTTCTTTTGATATTGAGGCCTGTATTATTACGTCATAGCTTAAACATTAACAATTGTCTCTGTCACTGTGATTTTAAATCATCAAATCAGTATTATTTCTAAGATTCTGTCTCATAAAAAGTAATTTCAAAACATGCAATCTTAAACCCATCTTCCTGTATACAAAACCTTACCTAAGCAAGTTTACATCCCTATTTTTCATAAAATATATTTGCTTGTTCCTTTCTTCAAAATCGTATTAGTAAAATAAACAGCATATGTAAAGTAAGGTGGTAATTTATCGGGCCTGGCGCTTGACACCGGTGCGTGGTGTGACGCATAATATTCTGTTTTATGGGACATTTCGGGGGTTAAACTTAGGCTGGCTGTACATGAGAGATTTTTTTAATATTGATGAATTTTGGCGGTTAATCATGGTTTATTAATTGGAGTATGGACATTTCTCTACACTGTAGATCAATATATAAATTTAATAAATTGAAGTTAATAGTTTAGAATATTTACTTTTATTTATTTCCCGGCATTCTGCCTCAAAGATTCTGCACATGTTTATATCTGGAATCCATTTTTCAACTCTTTTAATTACTGGCTAGTTAACTCCAATATAAAAAGCGCAGTCTTTTTTATGCCTCAGTCTTTCAAAAATTAACTTAGATTTAGTTATTTATTTATTCATTAACACGTCATAATAATATAATACTAGTCAAGATAACCTATTTACAAGAGCTATTACAAGATATTCTTAAAAAAACCTCTTCTAAGATGCATCATCTTTTTAATTTTGAAAACCTCAAAAAGGCGTACTTGTTTATCTGCAATACAAAATCGATGGTATGCAAGCAGCCTAACGTATAAGACATAATATTATTATATTTTCCCCGTTTCCATCCATTTGTAGTGTGGATATAGTTTTTCATGTGTTTTTATGTTGGGTTCGATTTTAACGTACTTATATTTATTTTATCGCGTCAGAAAAGGGCGAAATATAAGGCTTAGTTGCTTGTCATCCCTTCGTGAATTATATTTGAGGAGAATAATAGGTTTTGGCTGTACATTGTTTTATTGTATTGGCGAGTTTATGCTAGTGGAGAAAATCAATTAGTGGTCTGGTAAGACTGACCTAGAAATAATACTAAAGCTTTATAGTTTTTTTTTACTCTGAATAATAGTTTTGTTTCTTAATTTGTGAAATAATAGGATTTTACTTTCATTGCTTTTAGTAGTTGTATTAGTGAAAATATTTTTATTTAGGTTTTTTCCGCAACAATAACTGCTTTCAAGAAATAAAAAAATCATCAGCAAAACTGAAATTACCATACCAGACAATAATACCATTACTTTTGCCTACATCTAACAAGAGGCACACAAAAACTACAAAAAATCCATCAGTGATCGCAATTAACTTCAACCCGAGCCTGTTGTAAGTACTACTTACCTACTTACAACATTGACAGTTATCGGTGACGTCACCAAATATTGACTGAGCGAGAGCTGTTGACTAATACTTAGGGATCCAATGTTAAACGCTCAAGTGTAGTGTAGTCTTAAGGCTGTGTATACACGGACTGTTAGGAGCAGTTCAACTGTTTAAACTAGGTAAAAATATAAGTAGGTATATATTAAGAAATTTAACAAACTCGTTTTTTTTATATAAATTGATCTATATTTCAGAATGCTGAATCATATCGATCGCATCTGCTTTTAAACACAAAAAAACTGCACTCAAATCGGTCCATTAGTTTTAGAACTACAATACCACAGACAGACACAATGACAAACCACAACATTAAATTTGTATTACTCCTCTTTTTGCGTTGGGGGTTAAAATGCAAACGTGACAGCTCGCACAGTCCGTATGCGTTGTTCACTGACTTACTGTGAGAACAGTTCGTGTACGCGGGTCCTAAGATCTAGAGACGTTTAGTTACTTACGTCTTGTTACATAACAAGTAGACCAATCTGTAAATAGATTAGATTACAGATAGGTTAGCGATAATACCAATGATCTATATTATCCGTTCTTACCAAACTTGTCAATGGCGGCTCTTGAGAGAGAGCAATGGAGGGACAGTTGAGAGGCCTTTGTCCAGCAGTGGGACATTTTGGAATCCTGATAATAATAATCGGTACTACTAAACGCGAAAGTAGCTCTGTCAGTCTGTCTGTGTCCAAACGATTTTAATGCAATTTTCTTATGATATAAGCTCGATATGACTGCCTCGTTGGCCTAGTGGTGCTAAGCGCGACTGCACCGATAAAGATCTTGGGTTCGATTCCCAAGTCGACCAAGGTGTTATTGGGTTTTTCTATGAAATTCTTAGTAGCAGGTCGGAGTTTAGATTTGTGCCCGGTTAGTGGCAATAGGCTCGCCCCCTATTACATGGGACCTAAACATATCACCGAACAGAGGGTGTACATTAGTACACCTCTGCCTAACCCTTCGGGGATACAGGCGTGATGATATGTTATGTGTTATTTTATTCATGTTATTCAGTCCAGAAAAAAATCTCTTTTGTTTGCCTAATCCACTCAGAACATCTATAGGTGTAATACAACCTAATTACAATTAACAATAAGCTTACCCATTTAAAAATTCAGCGGAGGGATGAGCGAGTCGTCTTCATTAATAATTCAGGTTTAAATGGATATTGAGTGCTGTGTAAGCTTGTTATAAGTGCGCATGGAAACGGTTTAGGAAGTCCATTTTATTGTGTCACTGTTGTGATAGGATTCTTCCGAAATAGAGAAGGTAAAATCATTGATTATTGTTATTGTTTTTTTATAATTTTAAGGAGGAATTTATATAGGTCTCGGGCTAATGCCGAGACCTATATAAATATAAATTCCTCTTTTTGACTTGACGTTTAGACCAGGTTACACCGGCCGTGGTAGCAAGAAGACCCATGATTTTTTTAATTAATAAAAAAATGTGTATTACAGTAAATGTAAATAAAAGTTGTAAAAAGGGGTTACAAGTTTATAATATAAATAAAGCACGACATTTTAAAATTTGGTATAGTTATTTGTATGGCTCGGGCATAGCAAGAAATTATATAGCAAAAGAAATCTAACCCTGACATATGTCACATTTTCTAGACAAGTTTTATTAATCCTAACAATTCCTCAACTTGAACGTGAACCTAACATTTCAAATTTATTTTGAATTGATTTATCAACAAATATTGTGATCTCCCTTCCGATCCATTTCACTACATCCTTATTGCATACCTGTCTATCCCACAATATGACGGACTATCCCTTCAAACCCAAACAATTGAAAACAAGCAAGTGAAAATCACAGCTTTATTCTACCCCTATTCGTTTCAAGCGAATTTATGGGGAATATTTATTATGTTCCGGGATCGAATAACTCAGGGTATGTGGTTTATAGGTAAGTAGATAAGTGTAAACCGGTTTATTTTTTTATTGAAATGAGTGTTTTGGGTGGTAGTAAAGTTTTTGGTTATGTGAGAACTGGGTTTGTGGTTGCCATGGTAACGCGTAAATAGGAAATGTTCGGAAAAAAATGAAAATTATGTTAATCTTTTTTGTGTCATGAGTTTTCTGTTAGGATTTTTCTTCTATTTGTGTGTACTTTTTTTAAATTTTATGTATTAATTATTATTTTTCTTTTTCAGGTAAAGCTTTTACTGACATGGTGCTGAGCTGTGAGTACCTACAATAAAAAAAATACGATTAATTCTAACTAAATCAGCAAAAAACTATTTCTACATTTTTACGGGAAAGTTTTAATTGCGTCGATCATTTTAGCGGTACATGTAATAATTCCTAAAAACGTCCCATTTATCAAGGTTCCAACCGTTAATAACTTCTAAAGTATAGAACTTATAACCAATACATCAACACGCACACACACACACATACACACATCTCTTTTAATAAAACAACCGATAAAAGTCCGATCAATCAAATGGCTGCGCGTATCAACGCCAAATAGTTGGGCCCGCCGAGTTACGGCGAGTTACGCCGAGTTTTGCCAAGTTGTGGCAAGTTGCGCCGAGCTTGCCAGTAACCGCCAACTTAGAAACGCGAACATATTGATGCCTGGAATTAGGGTTGCAAGATCTTATCAATTAAAGTATCGATACAAACTTACTGTGAGCATCAATCGATACAAAACAAAACTTATCCAGTTTTTTTGCATCGATTGAAAATGGTTTTTTTCTTTAGTTCGTTACGTCTAATGACCCAGATAAGCGATTACATACAATAAACCACCGTGTAAATAGTTTCCACGCCTATGAACTATACCAAACAAATTATGTCACCTCATACTCACCTCACCTCAAAAACAATACTAAAAACAAAGAAATTCTTATATAAAACTAATCATGCCAATTTTAGTCATCGATAAACGAACCATCGATAAACATCCCATCCCTAAAACGTTTTTACGTAGCCCCAACTCAACTTACAGAAAGTTTAATTGGTGACGAACTTGAGAACTACAAATATTGTTGTATTGTAGCGTAATAGTCAAGTTTCGGTTTTTAATTAAATATTAGAGTTGGTTGTTTTAACTCGGAGCACTTCAGAAAGTTTTCTCGGAGCTTCAACTTTTGAATATTGGGCTGTTTTTATGACCTTGCCATTTTGATTCCACTGGGTTTGGGTAAATATGATTTTAAACCTTAGGAGGGATTTAGGCATTGTGGTCAAGGTGGTGTTAACCGACTGCAAGAAAAGAAGCTATGTATGAAATATCATAAGTACTGTACATACCTATACACTTAATAAAGCTACGTTTGTGACAGAGAACTGTAAAATTTTCACAGGCGTGTAATGTGTATGTTATTCCAAACAAATATCTAAAATATTAAACGTAACATGTGTTTGTGTATTTTCTATCTGTTTGTCTGTTTGTTACGCTTTCACGGCTAAACCACTTGACAATTTTTGATGGAACTTGATGTGGTATAAGTTTAGATCCAAAAAAAGACAAGGCTTACTTTTTGTCGCCTTGTTTGACTACCACACAAGCGGATACGTAGGTAACAGCTAGTGATAATTTAAGGGCAGTTTGAACTTCAAAATAACACAAGCTACATACATATAATTTGAGTGTGGTTTCAACCTAAATACTGGTATTACCTACGCTTAATAAATTAGAAGTTAATGAGGGCACAACTGTTGTGAGATTTCGCCTTCTATTGCCCGACTGTGCAGATTAAAGGGGGATTGTGTTCCAGCTTTCAAGTTAAGCTAATTTATTAAGTTGTTTTGTATTATTAACCTTTCTTGTACAACTGAGATTGTCCAGCTATATGCTGTTAACAACAAGACTGAACTACGAAAAATATCTATTTTTATACACAAAGTTTTCTATACAAGAAAAGTTTCTCCTGAAAATAATGATCATTGGTCTTGTGTTATTGCTAAGGTCTTTCAAAATAGGACGCATATGAACCTACAAAAAATATAGGTATTTTATTTTTCTAAAACTTATACAATTAATAACTTTGACATAAAACATAACAATACAACATAACTATAGTATTCCATAATCATGACAATATTCTAAAAAATGAGTTCAGGATCAGCTGCTCTCAAGATTTGCGCTTAGCTACACGTTCAGCAAATTATTTTTAGTTTATAGATTTTCCTCTTGTTTTATCCAGAATATCTTTAACCTGTTCATTTGATCCGTCATAACACACATGACTACCTGCTCACCCCCGCAATGGAAAGCGACATGCAGTTGAAATAGGGCATGCAACACAGAAAGCTAAGCGAGCGCACGAGTGCACTCCAAGCTATATTTAGATGAGTACTATGTTTATGGGGACGAATGTTAGGTTATATATAGTGTGTTGTGTTGCTGATGGTGTGGATATTTTTAGTTTGACTGTTATTTAAATAGGAAAGCGTTGATTTCTTAGTTTCTAGTAATTACAGAAGTCATTATTATAGAATTGTTTACATATCCGTTGCATCCAGTAAAATATTACAAAAGGAATAAATATGTCAAATTTATTTTCTAGTTAAACTTACATATATTTAAAATGTGTTCATGAATAATATAAAAATTATTCAATTAATAATGAAAAGTAAAAGACTGTTTGTGATCAAGTATGCATGTGAATCAATGATTCGTTAAAAAATTACAGAAGTGAATTTTATTATGATATTAAGGCCATAGACATAAAATTTGGTGAACTAAAATATTGCAATAGAGAGACTGAATATAATTAAGCGTAAATGTTAAAAAAAAATTATACATAGCTTGTGTAAAAGTCAAATATGGATAATTTTTATCCAATTTTAGTTAGTGAATCTTACATCGTATTTTTTGTATGAAACTAGTATACATTTCACACTACACCTACAGGGAAATACTAACTATACAATATACATTATACATGTGTTACAAAATTCACAAACCCTCGGTGGCCTATTTTTATATCGAGCGAACCTCACCCGCGATAAAAGCAATTTATCTCGCGGCACACGACATAGTGTTTTAACTTTAACGTGACGGATATGTCCGCATTAATATCGAATAGCTCATGAATAAAGCGACAATTTATAAGCCCGTTTACACTCACACTAACTTTGATAAGAAACGAAAAAGAGGTATCATTCATTTTGTTTTCTACAGAATTTTAGTCTTACGTATTAATATAATTAATTGTTATGTTAATTAACATCATTTGATATCATATTATTTTATGTATTACACTTAAATTCATGAATTAGTAACCACAGTGGTATGTAGTACCTAATCTGCCTAGCCTGTTCCCAAACTATGCTGGGGACGGCTTCCAGTATCACCGGATTCAGCTTAACACCATTTTTAACGTACTTACCTTACCTACACGTTATATATTTTTATTTGAACTTTCTCATATCTCTAAGTTTTCCATTAGACTTTATAAGCCTCATGTTTGTTTCTCATGTTTTAATCACTTAAGAAGTGAGATACTGGTCTTACGAACCGAACGTAATTACAACAATAAAAAATGTAAAAAAGAACCTTTTTCGTGGTCTGGATCACTCTTGACAGAGTGGTCGTGTTCATTTCAGGTGTTGGTGGCGAGCTTCACAACACCTAACCTACTTCCTTTAAAGTATTTTTGAATATATTTTTTTTATCAGTTACCGAAAATATTGTGTAACACATACATTAAAAATTGACCTTCTAATTGAGAACGTCCTCTTTTTTTGAAATCGGTTTAAAGCTTTACTAATCTACCTACTATTATGTATCTAACTTTATTATGTCACAAATCCAAACAAAACCCAAAGAAATTCCCAAAAACCTACCGAACATGGCGTCCATTTTAAAAATTCAAGTACATTTACGAAAGTAGTCCGATTAGGCAGCATCACGACTAATGAATATTTTATGAGACAAATCAATAACAGACGGAGAAAAAAACAATCAAATTTAGTACAAATTGAAATCATTGATATTTTCCTCATGTTTTATTCAAGAGGTCTCGATAATCCTGGGTTTTCTAAAAATTACGTTAACACGATTCTCCTGAATATTAATTTTGAATTTGTTTTTTGAGGATTAAAGATTACAATTTCTTGGTGGTCGAATTTTTATCGCTTTATATAAGGATTTGTACAGATTTAATCTTACATACTAAATTTGTGTTAATTACTACTTGAAGAAATGCTAAAAACATAAACATAAGGTAAACCAAATCAGCAGAACTAATGAGGTCGTCCGCAATTAAAAAATCTGGTTCTATAGATTGCCACTCACGAGCCTGTAGCTTGTAACTTATTGGTGGAAAATCATAGATAAACCGCATGAAGGACTAGTGAACCTATCCGATGCATTTATATCAAACTCTTAGGAGCAAGAATACCATAGGAAAGAAAATTTGGAACCTGGAACTGGAGTCAGTATTTTAACGTTTTAAAAAGCTTAGAAAGTTTTATTTTAGTATATATTTTTTTTGTTTATAGCAATCTCATTTGTTTTTCTCAAAGCAAATGTACAGGGTGTTACGAAACCCCTGTCCGACCCCAAAGGGTGATATAGGGTTCACAATCACATGCCCAAATAAAATATCAAATTTAGAATATTCATGATTATAATAATAAATAACAATAATAAGGTAATATTTTTTTTATTTTTTCCATTTTTTTTTTTGTAATTAGGTACCCATAGCTAACAACCCCTTAACGGATCGGACAGGGGTTTTGTAACACCCTGTATAAACAATGAAATCGAACAACAAATCTATAATTTCTGATAACCGGAAGAAAAATTAGAGAAAACCCGTACTAAGTACTAAAACATAAGTAAAATCAAAACTACAACACTTGTGTTATACAAGTTTCTCTGTTTTAGCATGTTCCCTCGTTTACCTTACTCTGAGATTTGCATGCAATGTGCTCGGAACTTCTTTCTTACCGGTTGTTTCGTAAACAAAGGATTATCTTCCTGCTATCCTGAACAGATTTCGTTGTTTGTTTGAGAGAGGTCGTGTTTTCGATAGTTGTTTTCTTTAGTTAAAATAATAAGAACGGATAAGAAATTGGTCCTTTGCCGATTTCTAACAAATTACACTGTTAGGTATGAAAACTCTTCATATTTAACCAATCCTCCTAGCTCTTCTAACCAAGTGACATTATTGCAAGTGTTAACGATGAAAAAATCATTTAATTAAATTTAATGTAAGGAAATTTAATGTAATTTAAACTTGTCTCTTTTATACTTGAAATAAAAATACCTTGTACGGATTTTGTCGCGGTTAAATTTTAAGTCCCGACGATTCGACAGCTTTGCAGGTATCATGGTCATGGGCAGACAGAATTTTTATACTTACTTTTGCACTTACTGTACTTGGCTACAGAATCCATTTTTAGGGGCATCTAATAGATTCCTTTTAAAAGTGTTATACAGGTTAAGAACTAGAAGCTTTGAACTGGTACTGATACCAAGCTGCTTATGTTATGTAAACCAGCAAAACACAAAACATTTATCAGTCCGTGCATCAAAGTACACAATGCCATGTCGAAAAATATTAATAGACAATATCTCTTTCAGCTTAAATGTGCCTTCAGGCTTGTTCTATTCTCTTAGAATTCTCATCCATCTTAATATTTCACAACTATACCTTCAATTTCGTCTAAGATCTTTACCCTCTACCAACTATGTATCATCCCATATCATCACGCCTGTATCCCCGAAGGGTTAGGCAGAGGTGTACCAATGTACCAAGTTCGCCGGTATGTTTAGGTCCCATGTAATAGGGGGCGAGCCTTTTGCCACTAACCGGGCACTAATCCAAACTCCGACCTGTTACTGAGAATTTCATACAATAAACCCAATAACACCTTGGTCGACCTGGGAATCGAACCCAAGACCTTTAGCGTGGCAGTTCCGCTTAGAACCACTAAGCCAACGAAGCAGTTCTTTAGATCTTCAGTAACTTCAATTTCATCTAAGCTATTTCTTCCTTTACCAACTACGTTGTATCCTTAACCCTACATATTCCCTTTCCATCCAAGATTATCATCGTCCTCAACACTTAGTCTTCCACCTTCCACAGCTGTTCTTAAAGCTAAACTCACAATGTTTCTGAGCCAACATTTTTCAACAAAGTTAACGGAATACATAATTGTGACGACAGGACGTTCATTTAATAAAGTTTCTAGACACCTGTGTCACCTTAGTTTAGTGATGGGAAAAATATTACGGTTCACTGAGATGTTAGTATTTTTAACCACTTATGGAAAAAGAGTGATATTGTGAATCGTAGATCTGCAACGAATATGCTGATAGTGATGCGGTTCTTTTGTTTGACAGCTGATGTGATTGCAATGGTTCTTGGCTATAATTTATAAACATTTTTTGAGTGAATATTCTGAAAAAGATTAATATCTTTCAAATGTTTTGTTGAGCGTTCCACAATGCAAAAAATATGGTTATATGTAAACCAGATCATATCCAAAAGCACACCAAAGTCAAATATTGAAGTGATTAATATAATTAAAAATAAAGTAGTAGGCAAATTACATTCTGATGTATAGTTAAATCAACAAAGACATAACTAATTCAAAAAGATTCTAAAACACTTACAAACCACTTCTAAAATTTATAAAAGACTAATATGAAGAAGTAAGTTCACGAACAAAAAAAAGCCTATTTAAATATATTTCACGAAAAACCAACTCAAGAAAAATTCAAAGCCCACCACTAAACGAATGACAAAGTTAAACAAACGCCCGGATAAGCTAAAATGAGTCTTATCGTTATACAAATTAGGGTGTGTTCGTGAGCAATATAATTTGTCGTATGACCAACTTTTTTGAGGGAAATTCGCTTGCTTTGAAAGGACGTTTATGGAAATTTGGGTACCGTATCGTGTGTACAGTCTGCACCACATATATGGTTCAACTTACACTTCAAAAAAAGCTCTTATTTCTATAGTGTTAAGATTGATTGTTGTTTGTTTTTGTGGTTTTAGTTGTGGGGTTGATTGTACATATGTTTTTGCCTGTTTATCTCGGGAGACAGTGGAGAGATTTTAATGGATATTTTGCTGCTGAATGCTGTATTTTTGCCCCAATATTACATACATGCATATCTAGATTATCTCTTAGCGTTTAGAGATATCACTGGCATTTCGTTTAGGCTTGATTTTAGGGCAAGATTTTGTTGCTGTGGTACTCTATTTATTGCTCTGAGTTTTTTTTCTGGTTTAGATTATAGTTACAACACTAGGACTAAATGAAAAGCTGGTATATGTAGGTCGTTGTAGGTACTCATGAGTCTGATCATAAAACGGTATTTAGTTATTTATTATGTTATTAGTCGTGTATTATTTAAATGATTCGTCGTACGCTAACGTAAAATTGAAGGACCTTTTAATATTATATTAAAGCAAAATGTTGTGATTCTAAATTTACGTGTTACCATTTCATATAAGATATAGATAACTCTTACTAGGTTTATGAAATTGTAGGGTTGTTTATTTTATAGATCATTATTAACAGGTAAACACCTAGTAAGTTACCTTGCTAGGATTTAAAATGGTTTTTGTAACATAGTTTGTCTTCATAGAACCATTTATTCTTTAGTAACAGTTACATTTTACTGTCTTACACACAAAAAACGGTATAAGCACAATACTAATACTGTTTCGTATAGCCAACCATATACTGCATTATTTGAAATCACCCCCAACAAGCTAAAATAAGCAGTTTTGAAATGGCATGTCCTTGAAGTAGACAAGTCGTTTTTTGCTCTCCTGTAAAATTTGCCTTGAACCACTTGCTAGGTTTTGACTTTGGACAGCCGATATCTTTAAATCATACTTAATTAAATTATTCTTGATATTATTACTGATAACCCATTTTATACATAAAATAGCCAGATTATATATATTCCTTTAACTAGTAAATCGGGGAAAATGAATTAGGTGAAAAACGAAAGGGTTTTGTTACATCGACGGTTGCACGTCTAACCATCTGAGCGCATCCCGTCGTTAACTAATTGTCTGAAAAGATGAATCTGTAATATAAATAGCAACTACTATTTTATAGCGTGGGTTATTAAAAAATCGACTTCAAAATAAGTCTTATATTTATTTCTTATATATCACGTCGCCAGAATTGGACCACATGGGAAGTACCAGCTTTCAAATAAAAAAACAATCGTGAAAATCGGTTTACCCTGTCAAAAGTTATGTGGTAACAAACATGAAAAATTCAGTCGAATTAAATACTTCTCCTATTATCCTCCTAATACCCCTCCTTTTTGAAGTCGGTTAAAAAGGGGTGGGAATTTTAAGATGTAATCAAAAGTGTGAGACTGTTTTCACATTATAACACACGATATTGAAGGCAAATAAATGTATGAAAATTAACTTCAGTATTCCATGTCGGACCTGATAATGTGAAAGACAGCTACGTGTTTTATACATATACCCTACCTTCGTAAGTATTGTTAATTCGTTTTTAAAATTTTCGATTAACCTACTTTATTTTGTGAAACCTATAATTCCGCAATCGTTCTAATAATTGTAACCAAAAATTTAATAATATTTAATACAGTTTACACTAAATAACAAGCTGTAATTAACCAACAACGAAGGATGTTGTTGGTTCTAATATTGTAATCTTAATAGGTACGCTAAAGTCTAGATACTCTAGACACCAATATAGGTACCCTAAAACATCAATCCTATATAATGTCAACACGTTACAAAACATACCCTTTAACCTTTACTATAAAACCCAGACATACATTACAAGTACATTTCAGCACGTTTTTTAGGGTTTCAAGAGTTTGAATTGAAAACTGCCTCGTTGGCCTAGTGGTGCTAAGCGTGCCTGCTACGCTGGAGGTCTTGGGTTCGATTCCCGAGTCGACCAAGGTGTTATTGGGTTTTTCTATGAAATTCTCAGTAGCAAGTCGGAGTTTGGATTTGTGCCCGGTTAGTGGCAATAGGCTCGCCCCCTATTACATGGGACCTAAACATATCGGCGAATTGTGGGTTGTACATTGGTACGCCTCTGCCTACCCCTTCGGGGATACAGGCTAGATGATATGTATGTATGTATTGAAAACCATTTTAATATACTGTTTTTTAAATACAGAATTATAGGTGATAGAACTAACTCAAATGTTTTTATCGGTTAAAGGCAATTATATTCAAAAAAGTCTGTAACATTTACTTGCGTAAACACTGATATAAATAGATAGTTAAATAAATGCATGCATCAAATATGCGCAAGCGTTTTACTAGAATTAATAAAAAATATATATATTTAAAGCTATATTTAATTAAAAAAGGCTACAATAACGACATTTACTTTTATACAAATAAATGCTAAAATCCAAAATTAATCCATATTAAACAATACATACGGAACTCCATACCAAAAAACACACTCAACATCCATGTCCCCAATGTACCAAATAGAAAATACATGAACTATAAAAAACTAGTGATGTAGCTGATCCAATAGTAATGAATAACAGGTGCCCCACACCTGGTACTTACTGGCACTAGGCCAGGTACCAAACCTGAATCAAACTGTACTTTTAGAGCCAAAAATAACTTTGAGTCCACCAACGGCCAATTTTACAAAAATAACATGCATATTAATATGTTTTAGGTTAGCTTTTTTAAGAAAAAGAAATATTTGCTAATTTTATCGTCAAAATGTTTGTCGTAGTAAGTAAAATTTTATTAATTATATTTTTATTTATTAAGAGCTAGAACTGTCCCGCTGCTGGGCAAACGCTTCGCTTTATAAATTTAATGTTACGGAATATTATTTTGTATACTACAGTTAACTAATCAATATAATTCTTATTATATTAATATTTATTTACATACATTATTGATCACAGCATATTATTTCATAAAAACAGTAAGTTACAATTACATACCTACAGAGTCACAGGTATTGCCCAGTGCCTCGGATAGCACGTTAAGCCGAAGGTCTTGACTGTCATACCATGATCTTTGGCAATCGTTAAGTCAATTCTGACAACCAGTCTTACCTGGGATACTGCGTTACCCAGTAAAATGGGTTGTGGAGGTCATATAAGCAGTCGCTCCATGTAACATACGGTATTCAGCTGAATCCGGTAAGACTGGTAGCCGACTCCAACATAGTTGGGAAAAGGCTCGGGAGATGAGAGTCACAGGAATCGCCAACATTTTAACAATCAACAACCTTTATAAAAGTTACAACAATTAATTGTCAAAAGGAAAACACCAGCATGTTACTGTGTATCTGTCTTAGAGTATACATAAGAAACTAGAGTGAGCTTATCAGAGTTTGAACGTAAGCACTAGTGTGAACTAGTTGTGTCGTAAATTATGTATGAAGATGGAGCTTGCCATTTTAAAAAATCTATCTAAAACACTAATATTATCCTAACAATGTCAAAACCATCGATATTTTCGTATACAAGTTTCTCGTTGCGCAAAAATTAACATGAATCAGTTAACGAATGTACTAGGTTCAGACTAAAAACTGCTCTCGCTTGGCACAAGGGGAAACTAGCGATTATAGCAGTCTATATATATGTTTAGTCTATGGTATCTTTGTACATATTTTTTGTACTTTCCTTAAATAGGTTAAGTACTATTAAGTTTCTCATAACGTGATTTCGGCGGTTGAGCTTTTTATCTCCCACATGAGTATGGAAATTACTGGTGAATGTATTGTCTGACCTATTTTTGCGTATAAACATCTGTATATTATGTTATGTTAAGTATACAGAACATGGTCTACATTTACGTTTAGTATATGCGTTTATAGATGTCTTTCATTCAGAGTTAATCTACAAACATTACTAAGTCTACTTGTTTTTGATGCATACTTTATAATTATGCACTTCAACTTAACACCAACAATATTCGAATATAAAAAAACCGTTTTAATTGATTTCTTTACGTGCAACACTTATAAGGTAATATAATATATAAATAAAAAAAAAAAAAAATTACTCTGGGTGCACATAATGTTAAGGACCCCATAACTTATAGTATATTAAGACGAATACTAGCCTACGTAACTATGGCGAAGTTGTGACTGGTTATTATGGTGACTGGTTATTATGGTGACTGGCTATTATGGTGACTGGTTATTATGGTGACTGGTTATTATGGTGACTGGTTATTATGGTGACTGGTTATTATGGTGACTGGCTATTATGGTGACTGGTTATTATGGTGACTGGTTATTATGGTGACTGGTTATTATGGTGACTGGTTATTATGGTGACTGGCTATTATGGTGACTGGTTATTATGGTGACTGGCTATTATGGTGACTGGCTATTATGGTGACTGGTTATTATGGTGACTGGTTATTATGGTGACTGGTTATTATGGTGACTGGTTATTATGGTGACTGGCTATTATGGTGACTGGTTATTATGGTGATTGGCTATTATGGTGATTGGCTATTATGGTGACTGGTTATTATGGTGACTGGTTATTATGGTGACTGGTTATTATGGTGACTGGCTATTATGGTGACTGGTTATTATGGTGACTGGTTATTATGGTGACTGACTATTATGGTGACTGGTTATTATGGTGACTGGCTATTATGGTGACTGGTTATTATGGTGACTGGTTATTATGGTGACTGGTTATTATGGTGACTGGTTATTATGGTGACTGACTATTATGGTGACTGGTTATTATGGTGACTGGCTATTATGGTGACTGGTTATTATGGTGACTGGTTATTATGGTGACTGGTTATTATGGTGACTGGCTATTATGGTGACTGGTTATTATGGTGACTCCATAACACAATAATAATTGCTTAAGCCATCCTCGCTCTTTATTCAAAGTAAGTAGCACTTTGAGTAAAGAGCGATGTATGAATTATTCGCCCACATTTATTTATTTAAATGGGAATTTAAGGCATCTAATGAGAGAAGAGAAAAAAACATTGGCACACGAACTTGAATTTTGCGAATACACAAAAATACTTAAATCCATTGTTTTAACTTCATCACGTTTGTCTCTTATTGTTTCTCTCTACCTTCAAACCTTCCAGACCCACTTAATACAAGACAATCGATTTTGAACCTTAAAATGTATATCTAAAGTATATTTTACATTGTTTAAATAAACAATAGATACAGCATGAAAGCGATTGAATTTTTATGTTTTAATACATTTTCATTTGTTTCTGTTTTCTATTATTTTTATGTTTCGCAGTGGATTTGTTCGCCGATGTTTTAGTCAGCTTTTATGGATTTAGTTTATAACTGTTGGTTGTGAAAACAACAAGGTTTTCATTCTGATTGAGCGCTACGATACATTTGCTACGAGAACCGTAGCACATAAGCGTAGTACATACTCGTAGCACTTAAATATTTTA
This sequence comes from Autographa gamma, assembly GCA_905146925.1. Lineage (NCBI taxonomy): Eukaryota > Metazoa > Arthropoda > Insecta > Lepidoptera > Noctuidae > Autographa > Autographa gamma. Next base: position 1,198,776 of record LR989871.1, read on the forward strand.
TGTAGAGCTTTAATATGGATACACACTCTTCACAGATTGTGAAATAAATAAATGTATTTATATATTAGTTGTACGCTGACGAGTCTTGAAGGCAAAAAAAAAAAATACATTTTAATAAAAGTCATTTGATGTGTCATATATCGAGGATATTACCGTATATAGAGGAAAAATGTCGTATTTATTTAATACATTATATTCTATTGCATAATGTACGAACTAAATAGTGTGGTATTCAAAGGAAACCTTGGCCTCTAAGTTTCGACGTTTCCACAAAGAAGCAGTGAGACAGGAAATGCGGGCGAAATATGCTTGTTATGGTAGATAGAACTTATGTTCAGCAGGAAATACATTTCTTGGCATTAAAATAAACGCTTATTACATAACTTACTTATGCTCTTTACTAATTGTAAAGTAAATATATGTTGTTAAAGAAAATATGCATTAATAACAACAGCGTACTAAAGCTCCCTGTTTTGTCTATTTGCATTATATTATTGTTTTCGTACCAAAAATACTCTCCTTATTCCAAAAAGGTACTAATAAAATTAATTGATACAAAAAAAATACCGTTACTACGATACACTCTTGAAAACATACACTAGATTACAAAAAAAATAACATTTAATTACTTGTAACGAAACAAGTCTTTTACTCGCATCTTAATTATCATTATATCAAAGTCAAAACCGAAAAATATTTCGTATTTCAAAAAATATATAAGGCAGGTAAAGTCGCGTCCACAGCTAGTATAGCATTATGTACCGCTCGTTAAACTCTCGAACAAGCAAAGGGAGAGATGCTCTGTAGCGGAAACAAACTTAGTGCTTACCCCTCATTGGCTTTACAAATACCGCTCGATATTATTACGATCATTGTTCAACAGAAAAGGTATTTAGGTGTGTCAAAGGTTTTTGGGTGAAACTGGTCCTTAGAGACAAGATTTACTTGCGCAGTCTGAGAAACTAAGAGTTGCTAAAGAAATTATTATCGATCTTCCAGAAGTCAGTTTTCATACATTTTTATTTTAATCATTTTTGTCATCATCATCTCAGTCGAAAGACTGCCTACTGCTGGACAAATGCAATCTGAAGGATTTGCACAATGACCGGCCCTGCGCTTACCGCATCCAGGCACTTCCTTAATTTCAATTAAAAAAATATATATTTTTAACGATTGCTATTCCCACATTTTTCAACAGCTTATCATTTTATTTAAATAATCTATAGATCAAAAGTACTAGGCAAAATATAACTTGCCTATAAAATATCTTATCCCATGAGAATCAAACCAAACCCTACTTTTATGAAATTTTCATGCTTAATATTCTTCAAAAAATAAAACATAGTTAGCCATAGATCTTTGAGGGTATCACGACACCCTTGAGTGTGATAGCCGGTACAAACATACATACATATATTTATAAGTGAATATTTTAATAGTAATGCTCGGTTATGAGGTATTCCTTCAAGGTTTCTGAATCTAAATGAAGGTGTTAAACGAATTTGTTTCGTATGATTTCTTTTTGTTGGTAGCATAAATCGGATGTAAATGTTACATAAATTTCAAATCTGTTTTTAACCCTAGACGCATATAAAGTGGGGGTGCTATAAGATAAACGTAGTGGATAACGTACGAGGCGTCGTACATCCTGAAAAAATGGACCGATGGCAACGTGTTTTTTTTTTAATTTGCGATTTGTCTTCTTGACATGGTTTTCAGCTCTCATTTATGAAGACTCAATCAGCAGATCTTTTAACTGGTCAAGCCAATATTTTAAGCAAATCAACTTTCAATTAAACACTGAGATGACAAGTTGTTGAGATGAATGGAAGCTGAATACGCATTGCGCCGACCACAAATAATTGGGAACAGGGCAGGGAGATGATGATGAACTTTCAATTAACTGGTTTAAACAAAATATAGTTTTTCTGTCTAATGTTTACCTACCTCCATATTTCTCGTTTCATAGTTCCTTTATCCAATATCCTTGACCAGTTTGACCACATACTATATGTTGTATGCACACGATAAGACCAGAGACACGGTGACGTCACTGCCCCTGACGGCTGGCGAAAGTTTAACGAATAAAGTTCCGGCCATGTTAAGGAATTAGTTTCTTCCGCTGGCGTAGACATTGGGAACTAAGGCATAAGAGGTAGCGGGTGAGGTTGTAGGATGATTTAGCTTGTCTCATGTTTGAAGAAATAATATTTAACTATTCAACATGGATAAAAGATAATTGGTTATAAATGTGTCTATAGTAAACAAGTGCAGCCCTCAAATTTAGTTGGGTAACCTTCACCAGATCTTGATCTGATAACCAAGGAACCGCACTAAGCATACTCAACAAAAGTATATACTTTTTAGATATCTAAAGCAGTGCAGGTCCAGTGATCTTAAAACATAAAAACAAATATTCTATTTCTATTTTTTTTTCACGTCGTTTTTTAAATGTTTTTTACACAAACAAATGTTACACTTTACGTAAGTATCACCCTAAAACTTAAATTTTAGGTTGTCAACCAAATGCATTAAACAGACAAAACTAGACAAGTGTGAAAAGAAAGAGTTTTCATCCAGCATTTATATGTATTGTAATCTCATTACCATTACTCCTAAACCCGCTACCGCTTATGTGTTGAACCGCCTGTCCACGCCCGTATTGTCCCGCCACAGTACGGGGCAAGTTATGAGAGGAGACTTTTGTGTCACTCCCCGGATTAACTTTCGTCGACATACATTCTCAAAGGCCGGCATTGTTCATACATTTTGTTTGTTCACGTATATACGAATTAACTATTGTAATTACATGTTATTGGTTTATATTGTAATTAATACTGAGGATAGTCTGAAAGCGTCTCGATGTCTAGAATATTGAAGAATAGAATAATCATCAATAAATTATGATCCTCTTTCCCATTATATTTAACGCAACTTTTTACCTTTTTCTTTCAAGGATACTTAATGTAGATTGAGTATTTAGACACTCATAGATTTGTAAAATTGCATTAAATCGAGATTATAAGAATTTATAATAACAATTAAATAAGATAAAAATACAGTATATTTAATTGTTTTCTATTATGTGTAGGTTGTTAAAGGTCATCTATTTTTAATCTGGTTATTATTCATCTGTACTATACTCAACTTCCAAACCATAATTTTTTCAAGAAAATCCAGCCAAAGGCTTAGTACATAATACACTAAAACCTAAAATCTAATTAAATAAAAACTAACACCACCTACCGCTAGTAACACCAAAAACGTTTCCAAAAAACGAAAAACACATAAAACCTCATTTGAGGGTAAACCAACGTTTATACTAGCGCCATCTATGTTCAAGAATAGTAAGCCGCGGGCACTCGAGCGCGGTGACGTCATTAACCCAAGTGATGCCATTATAAAATATTTTCCCGCGAAAACTCGACATTAATCTGTGATTTTAATTTGAGCACATGTGATGCAGTTATCCTTGAATTTAAATGTCATCTCTCGGAGATATGTTTATTTTTGTAGTTTATGATTTTTATGATGTCAAGCTATTTTTCGATGTGTTGGGTAGGCAGATATTAGAAATAGAGGTCGATTAAGTTAAGGTTTGTAAACTAACATGGTTTCAGTGAGTGACCAAAGGTACGACATTATTATACATTTTTTTTTAGTTTCGGGTTTTTTTCTTTTTAACCGACTGCAAAAAAAGGTGAACCGATTCTGATGATTCTTTTTCTTTTCAAAACTAGTGCGTCTTTGTGGTCCTATTTTGGCAGTGGGATCAATAAGAAAAAATAATAACTTATTTTGAAATCGTTTCTTAATTAGAATTATATATCACTACATAGCTTTACACGTAGGTTATTTGTATTATAATCATTTTGTCTTCCTACTACGCTACTAGCTCTAATAACTCGGCTTTAATTTACAAAAACAATAAACGTTAAGTTGAAAATAGCAGCCTTACCTGCGAAGCCTCCCTCGGTATTTGACACCGCCGGATAACAAGCAACTCCTCCATTATAAAATGGAAATATTGTTTATAAACATTTAATTATAAACATCCTCTTGTTCGAAAAAAATGCAATAGTATTATTTACTTCAAATAATTCTAAATTCTTTTTTGATAATCGGAAATGACAAGCAAGTCAGCAATTGCAAAAAAAAATACTGTAAATTCGAGCTATTTCAAAAAGTCAATATCAATTTCGAACAACTGAATTCTTTTAAAAAATAACTTAAATATAACTCACAATTCGCCAATCCACAGAGAGCCGTGGTGATCAATGTTCGTGCCTTCTCTATATGGGAAGAGGCCTGTGCCCAGCAGTTCGACGGTTATAGGCTGGATTATTATTATTATTACTCATACATTGATTTAATTTCATAAACATACTAGTGGGCGAAGAATAAGTCATCAACATCTACCTACCCTCTTTCTCACAAACATTAATGTCCTTTAATGCGTCTTAGCTCTTAAAACTAGGGTCTATAAAATAACCTAAAAGTCTTCGTAAAAATGCTGAAATAAATGAGTTATGTTTTTTCGCATTTTCTGTTTATGACCTGAAAATTATGAAGGTACTTATGGCATTAAGAAATGGACTGTAATTAGGAGCTGCGGATGAAAAGGAAATCCAGGTAGTACCTATTTGTGTAAAGGAAAGCTAATTTTAAAATAAATGTACTTGTACCAGTATTTTTTATAATGAAGATAATATTTAAGATCTTGTCTGACTTGCTTGGATTCTAAACTGAGCATATTGCGTAGAAATAAATTATGTATTGTGGCTTAGTAAATAAAAAAGTAAAGTTATAATACAATGGATTAAAGGATCAAACCTAGTAATAATCTTTGGACTTTCAAAAACAATAATTTATTTATTATAAGAACAAACTCTAACTATACTAAAATTAAAACTTACATAAATAAAAACTAAATGGCGTGAAAGAACTCATCGTCATCCTTGTCAATGGCGGGGAACGTGCCCAGATGGCTGGCAGCATTGCCACGTTGAATGGCTAAGCCGATTCTCTGAGCAAGGAACAAACCAGTCCTCTGATCACGAGTAAATTCTACCAAATCTTTGGACTTATTTAGTCAAAAATCACAGGGCCCTTTTAAATTTCTGGCCCTTTTTTTTAATTCGCATACGTAATATGAAAAATGGCAAAAAACACTGTTCTACGCTGCGTTAGTGACAATAGATTCTTCCAAATTAAATATAAAGCAGCCCTCTTTTGAACCCAAATTGAAACTTCCAACTGACCTGTATCTTATCCCCTATAATCCTAAGTATCCCTATCCCTACGACACTCAAGGAAGAAAACACCTCATTTCTTCAGAATCACTCTATAAAACCCGTCACCATAAAATTTGACAAAAATTTAACATAAAAACAAGTTTTTACGCCATTTTTTACAACTCTAATCAAGGTACCTTAAGATGAGGAAGTTTAAAATGGATGTTAAAAACAAAAGCGTTAGACTGACTTATCTCTTAAACAAGTTGTAAAATGAAAGGTTTATTGGGCGTGTGTCTTGATAAGAGAAATGACATACATGTTTTATATAAATATCGTTTACTAATAGCTGTTAAAGGTGTCAAAGAGAACATAATAATATTGTATCTATAGAGACAGACTATATACAGATGCGAAAAATATTTAACAGTGGTTTCTTCAAGTTATCACTGTCATTGCCTGATAGAAAAAAAAAAACAATTAAAATAAATCTCCACTAAACCTCTTAGTTAAACTTAATTAAAAGCGGCACAAAAAAGTCTTTAATCAAAAAACAATAATCTCCATTTTCCCATCCACATCCCAACCTAAACAACCAGAGCTTACCATCGATCTGAACCTCTACGCAACAAGTTCCAAGATTATTGATTTCAGAGCAGCACAGCCTCAAGGTCCTTGACCCCTAGGTAAGTGAAGAGGTCATGTATTATTTATAAGTGGCGGTAAATGATAGCCGCGACCTGTCACCTACATACATTATTGAATAACACTAAGTTATTGGTGTTAAGGAGGCTTTTGAAACGTTTTTGTTGGCTTGCTTTAAGGTTTATTAAAAGGATTTTTTTTATGCGGAAAATGTGAAGTTTGTAGCTTCTAACCCAAAAATTATAACGTAGTTGGAACAGTCAATTTATTAATTTTTCAATTCCGGACTTAAAACTTTTTTAGCGTACCACAAATCCCACAGCTGGGCAAAGTCCTCCCCCTCCGTCCTCCAAACATGTCTGTCTGAAAACTTAAATTATTTTGTTTTAGCCCAATCTATCTTTCCTGCCACTATTGCTGGGGAAATATTTTTTCCATAATCTTCTGAAGACGACCAAAAATAAGTGAAAATTTCAATTCAAGACATGTTTAAAAAAAGTTGTAGACACACAATTCCTGCGAATTCTACTCATTTGTTATTGACGCAGCATTTTCCATTACAAAGAACCTCAATAAAGTATATTTAAATAATCTAACAAAACAAGAAGTTTTCAGTCTCAAAGTAAATTACTTAAAGTTAGTAAGTAGCAAGGAACTATGTCGTAACTTCGAAAGAACAACGCGAGTATGCCAAGCGAAAACATTGAGTTTGTGATGAAAATCCCAGCAGCATGCATTGGAATAGTTTGCGGGAACCAATCAAATTGGAAATGTAAGCAAGATAGAAAGAAAAATAACTGGTTACATTTAGATATAAAAAGGAACCGACTTCAATTTCACTAATTTGGAACCTCCTTAGTCCTCCTTAGACACTACTGAACAAAACAATTTTTCGTCCCGGGTATCGCAAAAACAAAGAGTGGATTTGAGACCTACCTCTTTTTTGGATTTCGGTTAAAAAGGATCCAGTTCTTCAATGTTTCTATTAGACCATATTTGAGCTCATCATGGTAGATATAAATCGGTCCACAATTGGCGGAGATATAGCAAAACAAACATGCAAAAAAGTCCATAGACCAGAATAGAGAACCTCCTCCATTTTGGAAGTCGGTTAAAAAGAAAATCCGATTTCCAGATATAGATTGACAAAAACAAGGATAAGTCCCAAAAGATCTATAATTAGGACCTCGAGCATTATTTATTGGATCTCTAAGTAATTATCTTTGTCGTTATTACAATGAAACGTCCTTGCCTTCATTGGCCAAGTTTAGTAAAACTTTGTCAGCAGCTTTGGATCGCAAGAATTATTGGTGAAAGTACTGGATAAGTAAATAGTACGAAAAAGTATTGATTCGTTTAGTAAAGTATAATTATGTGTAGTAATGTAGAAACAAGTCTTATATGGACTTTTCTGGACTGCCTCGTTGGCCTAGTGTTGCTAAACGCGACTGCTACGCTAGAGGTCTCGGGTTAGATTCCCGAGTCGACCAAGGTGTTATTGGGTTTTTCTATGAAATTCTCAGTAGCAAGTCGAAGTTTGGATTTGTGACCGGTAAGTGGCAATAGGTTCGCCCCCTATTACATGGGACCTAAACATATCGGCAAACTGTGGGTGTACATTGGTACACCTCTGCCTACTTTTTCGGATACAGGCCTGATGATATGTTATGTTTATGTCATGTAATTGACTTTTCAGATAACTAAGGAGTATATTGACAAAGCATACCAACTGCTTCTGGTCAAGGTGATATATTGTGGGTTCGATCTCCTCATGGTAAAAAAACATTTGTTGGAACAGTGAACCCACAAAATTATTGTTCTTTGCGTATGTTAGTTTAATGTTTAGAAACCCTATATAATTCTTTTATATTAGCAATATTATTTTCTCGTTTTTTTTTTCAACTAAACATTCCTCAGTTAACCCTAATTATATGATGCAGTAGTTGACATACAAAGGAGTGTTCTTTGCGCATGTATTTTAATTTTTAGTCCAAAAAAAATCCGAGTCCATTATTTTTTAATCATTCAACGAATTATTTTTCACAATTAACCTATATCCATGAACAGCAAAAGTAAAAGCATTTTACAGTAACCACCAGCTTAATCGCGAGGAAACCACATTATTTTTTGAAGCGAGTGGATCAGAAGTAATGGAGGCTTCGCAATCAACATTCCTTGCGTTCTCTCTTACAATTAAGTATAAAACTGAATGTTTCAGCGGTTATGGTAAGGCTTTCATGGAGATTTCAGGTGCTTTAAGAACATTTGCTTTGTTAATGTAATGCTGTTTGTTTATGAGATTCTTTAGGTGTTTAGTTTAAAGGATTAAAGTTTGTGGATTGTAGCTTGATTCTTTTTGGAATTGTTAACTGGTGAGATGATATTGCAATCTGAACTCTTCTGAAAATCAAGTATGTAACCTACCTTTTTTCTCTACCATCTATTTTCTTGGTATATGAAAACCGTATGTAAATGTTTACTACTTTTATGGAACGTTCTCAAGGATACAATACAGGATAAAAAATATACATAACAACCTACATCGTATAAATATCAACAAAACCCAAAATATTTTCACATCCACAAAAAATATATCCACAATCCCAGAAGGTTAAACATTTTAACGCACACATAATGTATTATAATATCAAGCAGAACCCGTTTTAGGGAAATATCTATAAGCTGAAAAATTGGGGAAGCCTTGTAAGGGAACTTGCGTTAACGTACAATAATAATGCATGGCCCAAGGGCGCCGTTACTATAAATAAGTACCTTCGTAGGTTCTCGAGCGAGAAATGAGCGGGTTCAACGAGGAAACGTATATGTAGGCTTTATGTTATGGTAACGGGGAGCCTTGGATATATGTAGACGCTTTAAGAAGAAATTTTTGTTAGAACCTGCTTTTTCAAATTAAGTTTGGAAAATTTTGACGTAGATCAGATGGTGAATACCCATTGCTACTCAACGGTGGAAAATTCTATAGACACAAACTTTAAGATAAACAGGAAATAATACCGGATTATAATCGTTCCACTGCTGGGCATAGGGCTTCGATTCAGCTATTTAAGAGTTACTTGAATTGACCGAATGACCTGCTTTATTTGGTCATTTTTACAGTAATTGGCAATCTGCTAACTGACATTAAATCATTAATAGTCATTGCGATCATTCTCTTCGAGAGTTCAATAAGATTTTATTCTAGGCTTATCTGCATACAAAAAATAGGCTCAATGACAAGTACACTGAGCAACCATTGAAATGTATTTAAAATAGCTGAAAGGCCCAGGCCTCTTCCCATATAGAGAAGGTACGAACCTTGATCACCACGCTTGCAAATAGAGAGCTGGCGAGAAAAATATAATTAAAGGCAATTAATTTTAAGCTAGGAAAAAATCTTCTGTCTAATATCCACTGTAACTAATACTATTCTATTCAACATTTAACTTAAGGTAGATGGTCAGAATACAGACAGGATTCCGTTTTTAAAAGCAATATAAACCTCGCGCTTTACTAGCAAAGTGTGTGCAAACAGCTATATAGCTAGAATTACGAAGCTTAGCTGGAAATAGCGCAGCTTTTATAGCTTACAATGCTGACAATGTCTGAAAATGTAATCAGTGTTACTTCGCACCTGTATTTTGTAATTATAATTATGTTTTGAAATAGGCAAAAAGGAATTTATAAGGTTCTAACAATAGGATTATCCTATGATTGTTGCATACACAGTTAAAATGAAAGCATTTTTACAATCATGTTTACATGTATTTTATTACTATAAACTGACTTCCTTACTAACAAAAACACTTATTGAGAATTAACATTTCTGAGCGTAAATTTACAAAACCAGCACTCTCTTTTCCAAAGCTAAACATTTACCACCCAATCCATTTCTCTTTCAGAATTCAATTAAAATAAATTTATCTGTCGTTCTATTAAAATGATGCATTTAATTGTAAAGAAATGTATAAATAGTGCTGCCTTAAAAATATAATATTTCTTTTTTTAAATCCCCTTTTCATCATTAGCACATACTTTCTCCCACCTCCCATTATTACACAAACAGTAGCACTACAATCACACTAAAGGTAAACAAACACGTTTGAGGTGTAAACCAGTAAAAACTGCATCAGAATAAAAGCTGACTGCATCGCGGAGATAGGTTCTAAACCAATTGGGGATGGACGCTTTGAACGCTGAGTTTAAACAAACCCTGCGGGGTTGGGTGGCGCATGGTCAGGAGCGGAGCGATGCGCTTTTAATACAAGTATGCTATTTTTGGCCTATTTTTTTTTTCCTTCTCTATTTGAAGAGAGAGGGTTTTCAGTAATATATCGATTTTAGTTGTGAAACATTTCATTTCAGTAATTCTTCCTGTACAACTTAACAACGGTAATTTACAAAGATTTTGTGACGTATAAGCAAATGTACCCAAGTAATTTAAAAGTAATAGAAACTTCTATATATGTTTCTTTTTCATATTTTTCTGCTGCTTTCTTAAGCCCTTTTAAATATATTGATACATATATTCTCATATATGTATCCAACAATCATTCAGTTATTTTAGTTCTGTCAAAGACCTTCATTAAGTTTTGTATATCAGACACTGCACGCAATAATTTGAACAAAGACCTATATTTTTAAATAGTTTATTCAATAGGTATCTATCTATTACTTTTAATTTACACCGCTCATCGCAATCGCTGTGCCCATCTCACAAACCACTCAGTCCCGGCGATGCAAAAATGCTGTTTGCTAAATATGAATTCCCATTAAGGTTGCTTTTAGTAGTAACAACGGCCTACTTGTAATTTAAGACTTACGCCTGTCGGATTTTTTATAGCAATGAAGCGCATAATTTTGGTTTAGTGCACGAAAATTGTAGGCGCTTTGTGTTAGAATGTATTACGGTTAACGAGTGTAATATATTACAATTTTGTTGAGGATAAGTCACTGAATTATTTAACGACTTTTTTTGTGTGTTGTATTCATTATTTAAATTATGATTTTGTAATATTTTCACTGTATTCATAATAATATTTTATGACCTGTAGAATGTACCTACATACCCTATGTAATTATGTTGAAAATATCAGAGAATTTCATTCATTTCTTTAAAAATAACACGGATTCAATTTTGTAATTTAAAATATAACTTTTATAGATTCTACCGTTCCCATTATATTACAGCTCGAAGCTACTCGAGAGAAAACATCGGTTCATTTTTTCAATTACATTTTTTTTTATATTCATCAAGTTATTTTACAGCTGCTGCTTTGCAGATTAAATTAATAGAACAAGTACTTATGATTGAGTTTTAATTAAGTCTAAATGCTTTACCAATGGATGAATAATTTTATAATAAATCATAGTTACAAAAACATCAACTGAAATCTAACCAGCTCAACATTTCAAAGGCGCTAAACATGTCAAGGAAACTAGAATCTAAATAGGGCTTCTAGGAATCTCCATCCTATTAGTATTAAAAGACTCCATCCCACACAAAACAGCTCCATTCATACTATTAACTTCACATCCAAAGAGAAAAATAAATTAACATTTACGAGTTAAAAATGGCGACCAACGCCTTTGAAATCATTTAATTACATTGCAAAAGTGGAAGTGTTACCTTTTATAATTATTATAATTAATGTGATTTTTAGTAATTTTCTCACAAATTAGGTACTTTTTGCAAGTGAAATATTTTTATTTTCGCGGTCCTTTAGTTCGTAATAAATTGAGAATGCGGTCCTTTTTTCCGCGTTGCTCATTTTTCTTGGAGAAAAAGGCTGTAAGCTACTTATCTTGTTATGGAAAGAGGTTTATTGATAATAAGTTGGAACTAATATCTAAGTTCTAAGTTCTAAGTAAAATTATAATAACTATTACGTTAAGGTTATGGAGAGTAAGCCGAAAATTAAATCTAAAATACTGAACTATCGAAGGTATAAGGAATTTATTAAGTTTTTTCATCTTTAATTGTTTCTAAGCATAGTATATTGTAGAAATAAGAGTTTTTTAATAAGTAACAAATTAAATTATTTTTACACAAATCTTGTTTGTAACCTTCTATTTCTTATAGTTACTTTTAGTATACTTTTGCCGTAGGTTTTTATTCCCAAGGATATAATGGAAGTTTAAAAGGTCTTAGAACAACCCAAGGCTACACCTTAACCCTTTAAATTTCTCCCATTTTCTACCATTAAGTCCCATTCCTTTTGAAACAACCGCGAAAACATGATTCCACAAAGAGCTGAGGAAATTAACATAATCTAAATAATTTTAATTTTAATTAGACATTACCACTCCGTTTGTAAAAGCTTCATTAAAATAAGGCGAGTAATTATTTTTTTAATTGCCTTAGAGAAAGTATTAGAGTAAGTAACAATGTTAAGATTTTTTCTAATGGTGTGCTGTCGTATATTTAAATGTTTTGTGTGGCTTTTAATTAATAAATAGGGGTGTTACCCTATTTCGTGAAAACTCTTCTATCTTTACTTTTTAATGTAGAAACGTTAATGCCTAAGAAAATTTTACTTACATAAGAAGACCTTATAATCAGCAAAAAATACACTAGCTAAATGTGTTTGAAAAATGAGTATTATTTGCTGTAAAATACGGATTTAAATATGAAATATTTACATGCTCGACATTTTTAAATATTAAATGAATGCATAGCACCAGCATTGTTATGATTGTCTATTGTGCATTGACCTTCATCTTTATTATTGGATTATATATTTCACTATAAAATAAATGTTTGGGATATTCAGCAGTAATAATAAATATATATAATAATCCAGCCTATAAACGTCTCACTGCTGGGCACAGGCCTCTTCCCATATTGAGAAGGCATGAGCATTGATCACCACGCTTGCCCTCTGCGGATTGGCGATTTCAGATCCCAAATTTTAGAATCCAGGTTCCCTCACGATGTTTTCCTTCACCGTTTGTCAGACGTGTCTTAGAATAATTAAGAAAGTACATATAACTTTGAAAAAGTCACATTGGTACTGGCCTGGGTTCGAACCTGGGACCTTGTGCAAACAAATCCGTTCATTGAACCGCTAGGCCACCACGACATTTAAAGATTTAGCAGTACCTTTTTAAATTGGGTTTTATTTGCATACTGTTCTAGAAGCGTTTTCACATTATCCGATGCGATATCGGCTACAAGAAATATGAATTTTACGAACCGGATATCCGAAATTAGATCAGATAATATGAAAGATGGGTCCATGTTTCATACATTCACTTGCGCCCATAATTAAAATAGTTAATCAAAATACATTTACTTACAGCAATTCTATAAACAGATATGTTATAAGCGTGCAATCGTGAAGACTCGTAAACGTCCTAATTGGGACGTATTGCCATTAACAACAACACTATTTGTCTCTTTTTTTCTTATGGGTTTTATCGCGCTATCTCTTTCGCTAGCTGCCGCGCTCCGCGGAACACTTTTTTCGATTGTTTTGTATGTGTATAACATATCTGTTTATTAAAATATCATTGGCTTACAGCCTTGATTAAGTTAATTGTATGAATTCCAATCCTAACCATCTAATATGTTCAATCTACAAACTCTGGAACAGCTAAACATTAACAACGTACAACTTTCGCGAAATTTATGAGTTTTGTTGTAACATTTTAGGGGTCCGAAGCGAAATAATAAAGCGATACATTGTTTTAGTTGGAAACTTCGGATCTGTTATTGTATTGTGATTATTGAATAGAAAGTTAGATGTGCCGAGTTTCGATTGAAATGTTATCAGTTAGATAGCGGAATCAGGCCGCGGTTTGCTGGAGCGTAATATCATGAAATTAAAAAGAAAATTTATAAAATATAAATTTATATTTTATCCTATCGCGCACAGTTGTTTACAGTAATGTTATGTACTTATTATTTATTTATTTAATAATTTATGTACACACAACACATTAATAGATAATATTTCATATTTAAAAATACTTATTAATTCCTGCTTAATTAAATGACTTTTAAAATTCAGTTGCCCAAAAATTACAGGTCTGTTAATCGACTGTATTTCGAGTTTGCGACAGAGTGGTGGTAAAGTAAAGACTACAATTTTCAATAAGTACGTATTAAGGCATTGGCATACTGGTTTAGTTAATAAAAAAATGCTTAATTACTTTAAATTTTTAGTTATTTCGTATACAATCCTGTATTTTAAAATTTAGTGAGACTGAGACCCCATCGTACAACTTTAAAGTATAATAAAACGATTACATGATCTTATTGCATACACACTTATTAGTATGTGTTATTACATATTCATTGATTTCTAAGAAGATACCCAACGCATTCAATGCTAAAATCCATAAAATATGATGTAAATTTCGGAAAAAAAACATTTTTTTGCTACCAAATTTTATCGCTTATTTGACATCAATAAAATGTAAAAGTAATTTGAATACTTTCATGAATTGTTTTATCCACTAAAACCTACTTTATTGCCTCACAATAACCTACAGTAGTTTTATAGATTCCGGTCGTTTCACCTTCGATAAAAATAGGTTCATGTATCATTCTCGATAACATTCGACGTTACTTTTAGGGCCAGCGCACATATGGCGGTTCTCAGCGCAGAGCATGCCTGCGACATTTTCTAAACTTCTCGCGTGAAAATTACGACGACCTCCTCTGACTAAATATGACGACCTCCGTGGTCGAGTGGCGTAAGCACCGGTTTCAAGGTGTCGCTAGCTCTGAGGTCCCGGGTTTGAACCCCGGACGGGTCAATGTAGAAAATCACATTTCTACATTGTCTCGGGTCTGGGTGTTTGTGGTACCTTCGTTGTATCGGAATTCCATAACACAAGTGCTTTAGCAACTTACTTTGGGTTCAGACAATGTATGGGATGTTGTCCGCATTTATTTAAAAAATATATATATTTATTTAATTTGGCGAATTTCCGCGAGTATGCGCGAGACTCTCTCGACACATCGTCGTTAATTGATTTTGTAATGCAATATTATAATTGCAATGACCACAATGTCGATAATAGGTCAACAGTGAAAAATGCTGCGCCCCGCCAAATGTGCGCCGGCCCTTAGACGGTTCTTATCTAAAAGTTGCCGTTACCGATATTATTATGTCACCTTACCGTATAGTGAATTGTGGATAGCTGAGCTTTCAAAATAAGACTAAGATTGGCGGTTTTCTTTTGTTTTATTTGGTGAATTATGTTATTGTATAAAGTATGTTTTGTTTGACATAATTACTACCTAAATTGTGTTCAAACAGGTTTTTTATGAACTATCGAAAATTGCAATTGTTTAGATAATATAATTTTACAGTTATTTGTATATTAGTTTAAATATTGCAACAATTTTTATCATTCACCGATTTTTACTTTTATGAAACTATTTTGATTTTAATTTTTTTATTTACTCCAATTAACTTTATCAATATTTAAACACTAGAAAAACAACATCTCAACTTACATCTGTGAGCATAGTATAAAAACTAATCGTCATTTAATTCCATCTAATTACAAATACTAACTACCAAAACAGAAGGGTTTCTAAAACCCAGTTACAAGGGCTGTAAACCCTAAATACACAGAACTCTAACATTCTTACGCGGACTCAAGCAGCGTGATAAAATTGTTCTGACAAATGCCACTGTGACATTTTAGCTCCGAAACTTCTAGAAATGTGCGAACGACACAGCTTTCCTCGATATTTACTTAAAGGAAAACAGAATTCTTATATTTTTAGAGAAAATGTAAGATCGTTTCATATTTTTGTTGAGGTTTGTTTGTGTAATTTTGTAAAATTAGGTTTTCTTGAACTGCTTTTCAGGATAATTTAGAATGAGGAAATAAAAGGTTTATAAACAAGTTAGTATTAAAATGAATAGTAAGTCAACATAACTGGCTCACTGGGTTTCAAAGAACCTTTTTATAAATGGCAATATTATACTGCTCCTTTTTCAATGCTTTTTTCACACATATAACTACAAAAACCATTAATGTTTATAAATATATAAAATTTACGTTTTTTAACCCATTGAATTCCCTCGCAATAGTTTTTTATCTTCAACAAGTCTCATACGTTAGTAATTTCTACAGTATTTACAAAAGTACAAAAATAGTTTTTTTTTTATCATCAAATATGGCGATGATATCTTGCGTTCACTTCCTTACTCATACTTATTATAAAAAATAAATATGAAAACAGTATTTTTCATTTCTCCTCGAATCTCTTTTCTCAATATATTACTCCACATTTCCAATCACCGCCACGCATGCGCAGAACATCTGTCCAAACGTCAAGGGAACGAGGAAAGTTGAAACAAAATGGAAAACATACACAAAGTAGTTTTAAAAGTTCCTCTATCAAACATCGATGGCTCGTGAGAGATTAAAATTGTTCGATGATCGATTTATTTTAATGTTATGTATGTATTTGGAGGCATATTGTATTTCTATTTGTTAATTAAATATTATTGTAACAAATTAGTTTAGCTAGAAGATTTTGTAGGTTATAGGGTAACAATACAATAAAATAAGTCGAAAATGTAATCTTTGGATTTAAATTGTGAGGTTTTTCTAACTTATAAAAAGAGCAATACTAAACAATCAGAAACAACCAATACTTTTCGTTACTTACTGCAATAATTTTAGAGAGTCGTCAAAATTTCACACTAAATAAATTCCCATTTAAATGTACACCAACAAAAATAACTTCATCTAACTTTAAATGGCTACAGTTCTGCATACGAAAAACTAATAAAATCTATTTTACTGGCACAAATTTCTGAACAGTATTCCGTTAGCATTTCACGTTAATTCCATTGAGTAAACTAAAAAAAAAACTATGTTTTGACACGGAAAAGCCGACATGGTGGTCGGAAAATAAAATGGCGGATAAAAATGTATGTAGAACGATGCTCTGTGGTCACAATTGTTAAATTTAATTCGCTCTCAGCCAAAAGCGACTGTATTTTGACGTTTTTGTGCAACTTTTGCATGCATTTTGAACGGTTTTAGTGTTAATAGTGACAGTTATTTTAACAGCGTTTTATTATGTGTGTATATAATTTGAGGTTTTGGTAGTGAAAATGATTAAAAATCCAGGAACTGTTTTAAAGTGATGTATTCCGTGACAAAGACAGACAAGAAGAAAAAATAAAATAAAAACATGTAGGTACATTTAAGATTGCATTCATAAACGCCTTATAAGAAAAGTTAAGCAATTAGTTAGGTTCTGTCAAGTATGCGTGTTTATGATAGGAGCAATCTATGAAATCTAAACATGCCCCCGGGCGTTGAAAGGTCATCTTTCAACCAGAATCGTCATTTAAAGGCAGCGGACAAATCTTGCTACATGCACGTCGAATTACTCCAGTGGCGGTGCGTATATCCGCAACACGGCTGATTCCATCAGGTCCTGGAAAGACTGATGAGATTCGGCCTAATCGCCATTTCAGTGGTGGTAGATTGTCTTCCTTGATTACAACCAGACGATCTATTTCCAAGGCAGCCTTTGAAGATCTCCATTTTGTACGCTGCTGTAGCTCCGAGATGTATTCTTTGTTCCAGCGTGACCAAAAATGTTGACGTAACGCCTCTATCCTCTCATATCGCGTTAAGTGAGTCAGAGAAGCTTCTTCATAGATAGTAGGTCCAGGTAATGATGTGAGCATGCGTCCTATTAGGAAATGTCCTGGAGTTAGCGGCAAAAGGTCATTAGGGTCCGACGACAACGGCGTGAGCGGGCGCGAGTTGAGGAGAGCCTCAATTTGAACCAGTGCTGTGTATAACTCTTCATATGTTAGGTGACAATTTCCCATTACTCTTTTTAAATGATACTTTACTGATTTGATGCCTGCTTCCCAAAGGCCACCGAAATGTGGAGCATAAGGAGGAATAAAAGAGAAATTAATTCCTTCAGAAGCAATATCACCAGACAACGAACTATGATTTTCTTTTAAAAATTTACCGATTTCACTATAGGCGCCTACAAACGATGTTCCGTTGTCGGAATATATGCGCGTAGGCTTGCCCCTACGAGACATAAAGCGACGAAGTGCTGATAAATAATTATGACTGGTTAAGTCACCTACCAGTTCAATGTGCACTGCCTTCGTCGTAAAACAAATAAAAAGCAAGATATAAACTTTGACAAGCCGACAACTCCGACCTTGACGAGAAGCTGATAGTATAGGTCCCGCGTAATCAACTCCAACACACTCGAATGGATGACCACCGGATGTCACACGTCGTTCAGGTAAGTTTCCCATTATAGGAACAATAGGTTTAGCTATAAGACGACTACAAATAATACAGCGATGATAACTCAACTTAGCTAAGTTGCGACCACCTATAGGCCAGTAAGTATCTCTAATAGTAGCTAGTAACAATTGCGGTCCAGCATGCATTAAATTCTTATGAGTAAATTCAAATAATAACTTAGAAAATCGATGAGTGGACTGTATAACTAGTGGATGTTTTTTATCATAAGAAAATGATGAATTTTCTAAGCGACCACCTACACGAATTAATTTATTTTTGTCTATGAATACGTTGAGTTTATTCAATGGACTTCCTTTTGGTAAACACTGTTTTTTAATTAACATATCATATTCAGGAAATGATTCCATCTGAGACAATTTAATAAGTAAATTCAACGCATTTTGCAGTTCATGTTCACTAAAGTGTAAGGAGGTAGGTTTTTGTTTTTTACAAATATTGATAAATCGTAACATGTATGCTACCGCGCGTATCATCCGTGAAAGGTTTGAAAACCGATTAAAATCAATTAAATGTAGTGGAGTGTCAGAAGTGATTAATAAAGAAACCTCAGTTTTAGTTTCAGGCAGCAGACCGACAATAGTAGGAGAAGGAGGCCAGTCGCTCGTATCCTGATTTAAAAAATTAGGTCCCGACCACCATAGGTTGAGATTTAGAATTTGACCTACATCAGTCCCTCTGGAAATAAGATCAGCGGGATTAAGATGTGTGGGAACATGTCTCCAGGTACAATTAGTACTAGTTTTTTCTACTATTTCCGCTACACGATTGCGTACAAATGATTGCAATTTAGTTGGAATCATTTTTAACCACCCCAGCACAATTGTAGAATCACTCCAAAATATACTGTGATGAATTGGTGCATTAAGTGAGTGAATCACCTTGTCATATAATCTCACTCCAACCAAAGCAGCACAAAGCTCGAGCCTGGGGATAGTAGTTGGCTTGATGGGAGCCACTCTGCTTTTGGCTGTAAGTAAGCGAACTAAAACTTCACCATTAGTATTTACACTCCGCACATAAATACATGCACCGTATGCAGTTTGTGATGCATCACAAAATATGTGTAAATCTATAACCTTCCAGAAATTACCAAGAACTAAACGTGGAATGCGTAAACTATTTAAAATAAACAATCGTTCAACGATATCTTTCCATGTCTTGGCGACATCTGCAGGCAAACAATCATCCCAAGATAATTTATGCAACCAAAGTTTCTGCATTATTACTTTCATTGGTATGACACAAGGAGCTAATATACCTAAAGGGTCGAATATCTGGGACGTTATTGACAAAACTTCACGTTTAGTTACATTATTTGAAATTGGTGTACCATTTATGGCAAAACAAAGCTCATCTGAGTCTGTGAGCCAGTTAAGACCCAATGTTTTGCTTGGCTCAGTACCTCCAATATTCAAATTCACTGATAAACTAGTGGATTGATCAGATATAATCTGTTTATTGTTGGACTTCCATTTCCGTAATGGCATTTGCGCGGAAGCCAGCTCAGCAGTGATTTTTTGGCGAATATCTATGACGTCATCTATTGAATCCCCACCTGTGAGCAAATCATCGACATAGAAATCATGGATTATGATATTAGCGATAGTTTTATCCCTGCACTCTAGACCGATTTGCTTCAAACACCGAGTTGCCAAATAGGGTGCACTCGCTGTTCCATATGTCACAGTATTTAGTTCATATGATTTGATGGGATCAGATGTGTTTTCACGCCATAATATTCTTTGTAAATATCTATCATCGGGATGAACCATCACCTGCCGATACATTTTTTCTACGTCAGCAGAAATAATGTATTTATGTTTCCTGAATCTTAACAGTATGGACATTAAGTCATCTTGAACAACTGGGCCTACCATTTGAAGGTTGTTAGATGAAATACCCGAAGTTGTAACACTGCTGGCATTGAAAACTACTCTTAATTTTGTAGTTATGCTTGCTTCACGTAGCACACCATGGTGTGGAATGAAATATGCCAGTTTTGAATCAATTGAACACTCAGTCATGTGTTGTAATGAAATATATTCTTTCATGAAATCACAATAAAGCGGTTTTAAGTTAGGCTGACTGTTAAACCGACGTTCAATAGCTAAGAGGCAATGTTTTGCTCGAGACAGTGAGTCACCTAGAACATTGGGTGATTGTTTGAGTGGTATTCGAACACAAAACCTGCCATCTGCTAACCGAGTTGTGTTATTAACAAAATGTTCTTCACATTTGGCTTCTTCATTTGAATATGAAGATGACTGATGGGAGACTTCCTCGAGTTCCCAAAACCGCGATAAAAGGGTTTGAATGTCTTCTTCAGAAGAAGTTCGTTCTGTCACTTGTGCAAAGTTAACTTTATAAGTTGATGGTGAACGCAATACTTGGACACTATTGATCAAAGGACCTGAGACTAGCCACCCTAGACGAGACTCAAATAGTATCGGTTTACCTTTACCTAAATTAACCTTTTGCCGTCCCAATATATCCCAGAAAACATCTGCGCCTATTATTAAATCCACGGATGCTGGTTTATAGAAGAGAGGATCGGCTAAACAAATATCACTTGGTATATTTAAATTGGTGATAGATATATTTTGACATGGTACTTCATCTGTAATGCATGGTAAAATAAAACAATAAAGATTGGTAGAAAAGTTTTCACTCAATGATGTTATAGAAACACTACACATTTTGCTAATTTGTGATTTAGAATTGTTAATGCCTTGCACCGCTTCATTTACTTGAACGGTAGGTAAATTCAGTTGATTACGCAACTTGTCTGTCATTATACAAGTTGTACTGCCGGTATCCAGTATAGCTCTCGCGAGATGTTCACGATTATCCTTATCATAAACTTTTAATAATGCGGTAGCTAAGAGTACTTGACTTTTATGGCTAAGGTGAGATGAAGCCAGTGCAGCTAACGTAACATTTGTGCTAGGTAAGTTTTCAGGTGCACTGACACCTGCAGTAGCAGTGCTGTTAGTTAGGGAAGTAGATGCACTGGGAGCAGCTTTTGGTGAAGCACTTGCCACATGGACCATGGTATTGTGTTTACGCCTACATATTTTGCAACCAGCAGCCTTACAATGATTAGCGTAATGACCGGACCGGAAGCAGTTGAAGCATACCTTGTACTCAGGCAGTAATGTAAGACGTTTCTCGTTACTAAAACCAAGAAACTGCGGACAGTTGAATAAATTATGTTTATCGTTACACTGCGGGCATGATACCTGTGAATTTATATTTTTGTTTTTATTTTGTTGTGCTGGTGGTTCACTGTTCATAGACACCAATGTTTTGTGTTTATTAGATGTCATGTCATGTTTAGATTTGGAAGAATTATTATACGACTGAGAGCGAACAGATTCTATTGTTTCAAGGAAGTCAGCACGGTTTTTCAAGAAGTCAAGTAAATTCTCTAATTTAATTGATTTACTTTTATCTATCCGTCCTTTTTCCTCTTCCCACTGTCGATAAGTGCGTGGATCAAATTTATAAGTAGTGATTAAATATAGTAACAATGTATCCCAGTATGAAACTGGTTCACCTAAAGACTCTAAGGATCGCAAGTTTTTATTTAAAGTATCAATAATGCGTTTCAAATTATCTGAGGATTCTTTATTACACGTTTCCATATTAAAAAGTGCTGCTACATGATTATGAATAAGGAGCCGCGTGTTATCAAACCTTTCACACAATACATTCCACGCAATAGAATAATTAGAAGCAGAGAACTCGATAGACTGTATGACGACGGCGGCTGTCCCTTCCAAGCACGCACGCAGATAATGAAACTTATTAATTTCATCAATGTTGTCATTCGAATGTATAAGACTTGAGAACGTGTCGCGAAACTCTAACCACTTGTCATATTTACCATTGAACTTAGGCAATTGAATCGTAGGCAACTTAACCAGTTGGTTATTACTGACACGGGAACACTTATCACTAGTAACCACCTCATTTTGTTTAGCGAGAATGTCTTGCGCCCTTGCGACAAGTTTAAAGTACGCGGATTCAAACTCAGTACGTTCTGTTAACTGAGTACTTATATCCTCCGCCATACATTCCAACTTTAACTGAATCTCGTCATACTGATTATAAACGTGTTCAATCTTACCGAGTCTTAGCTGTAGTTCGTTGTACTGGGCTTGCGTTAAAGGTTCTTTTAATTCCGATAAATAATTTGAAAACACCGTTAATCGGCCTTTATAACTTGCTCTGCGTTTAATGAGATCCTTGTCCTCCTTATCAGTCATTCTTTGGGAAGCAGGAAACCAACTGGAATGTTACAATTATAATGTTTAATAACCAACTCCTAAACTATTGCTTATTACAACAGGACACCTATAAAAGATCGTATTAAAACTGTAACAATACTTTTTACCAAGCTATAAACTTTAATCACCAAATAGAAAACAATAATATGTATTACCAAACAAATTTTAATACAACACCTTACTTGTACTAGCTTCTTTACTGTAAATACTAGTGTGAATGTATAAAAAGTCTAATTTCACTATCAACAATAAGTATGAATTTGTCTACTTACAATATAAAATATAATGGAATACAACATTGTATTTATGTATACCTAGGTTTAATTATTTGATTTGATTGGTATCTTTAATGTTTTAAATTATTTATTATTGCAAAATAATGGAACAAATTTCTTAAAATAATGGTTAACAATCACTGTAACTTAATTTGTCACTCAATTACCTTTACAATATTATTAGATTGACTTGAAACTATAACAATAATTTGTAATTTGAACAAAGAGAACGCACGTGCTGTATGATTTCTTGATATCTATTGTAAGATAACAAAGGAAACTGCTTTAAATTATGGTTAACAATAGATGTAAACCTAGTTTGCTGCTTAATTATCATTATATTAATAGATTAACTGCAAATTATAACAATAATTTGACGATATGAATAAAAATCATACATGTGCAAACGAACAAAGAAAGATACCACTTGATACTAACCTTAACAATTCCTTAAAATATGTTAAACACTACCTGAATTTGAGTAATGGGTTCTGAAATAAACACTATAATGGACAATGCACTGGTCAAATATCTGCAAAATATCCTTTTCCTGAAGTGATGACGATGTGCCCTTTTGACCTTTGCCAGCAACTCACAATGTTCGGTCGGCATATATCCTTTCCCATTAATAATCCTCAATTGTGGTTCTTATATCAGGCTCGACGGACCAAATTATGTATATAATTTGAGGTTTTGGTAGTGAAAATGATTAAAAATCCAGGAACTGTTTTAAAGTGATGTATTCCGTGACAAAGACAGACAAGAAGAAAAAATAAAATAAAAACATGTAGGTACATTTAAGATTGCATTCATAAACGCCTTATAAGAAAAGTTAAGCAATTAGTTAGGTTCTGTCAAGTATGCGTGTTTATGATAGGAGCAATCTATGAAATCTAAACAATGTGTTTTATAAATATTGTGTTAAATAAAATGCTTGCGTAAGTCAACTTTTGATGTTAAGTTGCAACATTTAATACTATGTAAGCACTCTTAGACAGCTTAAAGTTCTTACTTCTTGAGTCTCTTTGTTTGAAAATTAGTATCTAATTAGTAACTACATAATATATTTAAACATTAGTTTTTGCAATTTACATTCTTTAAAATTATAAATTTGAATGTAACACTGTCTGCCTGTCCATCACGGCTTAACAAAAGGCTGAACCGATTTTCATGAAACTAAGTACCTATGAGGTGAGCTTGGAACCAAAAAAATGATTTGCAAATTCTTTGTCATAATAGACGACAACTTAGCGACCGCATTCGCGGGCATCAACTAGTCAAGGAACGAACTTGGTCAGAAAATTGTTTCGAAAATCAAATATAAAATCTAAAAACTATCAATCGAGTCTCTAACTATCCAATCGATGTCGGAAACAGTATCCACAACACTGGCCACTTATAACTAATCCCGTTAAACAAAAACTCTTGACTTTGAATAAACTCGCGGCGCGGTGAAAAATCCGCCAATTTTCATGCAAAATTTCAGTTTCCCCAATCTATTCGATAACTTGGGAAAAACTGTGTGATATTGATGGCCGAGTAATAGCCGCCAGTGTTGGCTTTGTCCAATCTTTTGACTATTTTTTTAGACTTTTTTAAAGCCTGTTGCACTTCTAAAATCTATACGTTGAATTTTTCTTTTGACGACTGATGAAAAATGGGTCTGTTTTTGGTGACTATTTTTCTCAAGAATGGATATTTAAAAAAACTATATGAAGTTAAGAGATATACAAAATTATTTTTAATAAAAATGGTACAATTAAGTTTTTACAATCTGTAAATAAACTCGATATTCAAAACCATACAAAAATCCCACACCACAAACAGCAAAATAAAAATGTAACCCACATTTAAATTCCGAAATTCAAAACACGTCACGCAAACATTTCCACAGATAATAAAAAAATATGCAACAACTCATGTTTCAATTATTTTGTTCTGAATTCGGATTTTAAATATCACATGTTCTTCTCCCATGGAGCGTTGGGATTAAAAACATGTTGATAATTAAATTCGGTTACGAATATTCGAATTTCGAAATGCCGATTATAGTGTTGTAATTAATGGAAAAACGTTTTCTGTGTAATTGTCTGTCAATTCGTTTATTTTTGGGTCCGATATAGTGGATTTTTTTTTTATTGAATTTTGAGTATAGTTTATTCTTAGACCACTTATTTTACTTTTCCAATTTACTCACACGACTTTTATGAATAAAAAAGTCTATATGAACCATCCCGGGACATCTCACACACGGTTGTCTGATCCCAAGCTAAGCAGAGCTTGTTTTATGGTAACCAGACAACTGATGAACATACTTATATATTTCTGAATACACATATTATAGATAAATTACACCCAGACACCGAACAAATGATCATGGTCATCACACAAACAATTGTCCAGGGTGGAAATCGAACCCACAACCTCCGGTATAGCAGTCAGGGCCTCTAACCACTAGACCAACAGGCCTGTCACCTAGCTCATCATATTTTTTTGGATTTAAGATGTTAATAGTATGTATGTATATTATGCCTCGGACTGCCTAGTGGTGTTAAGCGCGACTGCTACGCTAGAGGTCTTGGGTTCGATTCCCAGGTCGATCAAGGTGATATTGGGTTTTTCTATGAAATTCTCAGTAGCAGGTCGGAGTTTGGATTTGTGCCCGGTTAGTGGCAATAGGCTCGCCCCCTATTACATGGGACCTAAACATATCGGCGAACTGTGTTTGTACATTGGTACACCTCTGCCTAACCCTTCGGGGATACAGGCGTGATGATATGTTATGTTATGTATATTATAAACATTTTTACTTGAAACACATTTGCTGGATCAAATTTAACCAGTATGTGTTTATAGACCAATATTTTAAGGAAAATACTTCACTGCTTTATGTGTAAATATGCTGTAGAAAACCATATCAGTTTTCCTTATAGTATTTCTGAGAATTTCACTCTGTATGCACTTTGTAAGATTCCTAGCACTTTACATTCTCTTTATAAAATAGTTTCCATAAAATATTTTGATGCAAAAACATGAGTAAGTAAAGATGAAAGTTTAATATTATCAGCTAATTAGTTTGCCTGGTATCTGAGAGGAAATGAAGGCGGATAATTCTGTTATTAAATTGAATAACTAAAAATATTAATTCAATATTGTGTGTCTGGTTAAATAAATCTATAGTTAAAATCTACTTATTATTGATCGTATATTTGAAAGATGTATTTTGTTTACAATTGCTTAAAAAACATATTTTTTTTCCAGTTCTTAAATCTACATCAAAATAAAAAAAGTTTCTACCTAGACCTTTATTTATAATAAATATTTATACATACTTGTACATTAATTATTCACTAGATTTCAATATCATTTGGTACTTTTTCAAAAACATGGTGAACCCATTAGCAATATTGTACAGTTGTACACATATAAAATTGATATAAAAAATAACTTCTTTCTACATAACCTTCAAAAGTGGATTTACAAGAGTTGAGTATTTCTATGCCAATAATACAAGATACTAAGCATTAATCTATCATAGCTATTAACCAATATAAAATAAATAAAAAAAAACTAAACCTATCACCAATGCAACGACTTTTTATCACAACCAACCAAACTATACACAAGCTTAATAATATTCTTTTCATCAGAATAAATGAAATTATTATCCTTATCAAAAGCTAAACCGTAAATATTCTTCATATCTAGTATTTTCTTTAGGCCATCAAATTTCCCATCCGCAAACACACCAAAATTTGTGACTACATACGTATCTCCTTCATTATCCTCAACTATCTGTCTGACTGTCACCAGCTCATTTACTGGCTGTGCCACCATCTTATCATTATCATATTTATATAACCCAGTTTTATTAGCAAAATATATAGTATTCGCACTGCTTACATGGAAATGATCGATCTCAAAACTTTCAAATTCCTTTACTGTAGCAAATTTCCCATCATATTCGATGTGGAGTTTTTGGTCGGGATAACTAATGTAGAATAGGTTCTTTTTGTAGAATAACGACCAGACGTTTTTGCCTTTTTCTTTGTAGAAGTCTGCTAGCCTTGTGAGCATGTTGTATTTGTAGATGCCGTCACTTCCACCCAGGTATATGTCATCGTTGAGTTGGTCTATGGCAACTGAACACCCTCCTCTTATCCCAGCTATGGTTTGGGACTCCTTGCTGTCAATATTGAAGGATGCTAGTTGAAAATCTATGTCTGAATAAGTTTCTGGTAAAGAATAACTAAAGAAGAGGGAATTTGAAGACTTGTGAACGTTGAGATTGTAAGGTCTTCCGATGTTTGCCCATAGAGTCTGTCGGTCGTACCAATTGTCTCCGATTTTTAGTCGGTTACAAGCGACCTCTGGTAGACATTCCACGTTTGTGATGATTGCAAGTAAAACGCATGTCTTGATGAACCTCAAGGTTTCCCTGGAAATGAAATATAAGTAGTATTTAACAAGGTCAAAGTAAATGTAGAAAAGGATTAAAAAAAATAGTGAAATAAAAACAAACTGATAATTTCTCATATGATGAAAGTAGTAAGGGTAATCTAGCAAAACTTTTTAAAAACATTTAAAGTAACAAAATCATTCGTTGATTCCCACGAAACACTACCTAAAAACCTTGAAACGGGACTTGTACATCCAAATTTTGGCGCAATTAATATTAGAATAGAACCTAGTGAATATCAAAATGTTATACAAGTGGACACTGAAGCAGTTAATTATTAACTAACTCATCAAATTACAACGGCTTTACCTAGCCTCCTTGGCCCCTTGGCCTCTTGGCACGCCAAAATGTCGGAACGCAATCCTGATATTATATTCCTATATTATATTTTGGTAACTAGAAACTGGTGTATTATGGCTTTCAGCAAGTGTCTTGTGTAATGGAAGATGAAAATCTAGGTCACTAAGCTATAAAGCTATTTGACTTAGTGTTAATAGATTAGACACTTAGACCGTGCCGTGATTGCGTCAGGAAGGGGGCAAAATTTTTAAATAAAAATAGGATAGCAAATAAAATTTAAGATTTTAAACTTATTTTAAGGTATATTATATACAATAACACATTTATATTTAGATTTTTTTACAGGAAATTTTTCTTTAAATTTTTTTACTAATAATAATTCCAGCCTATAAACGTCCCACTCCTGGGCACAGGCCTCTTCCCATATAGAGAAGGCACGAGGATTGATCACCACGCTTGCTCTCTGCGGATTGGCTATTTCAGATACCAATTTTGAAAGTTTTACTTATTTATATAAATAATAAATCTTAAACCACTTACTACATCTTAGACCAAAAAAATCTTTATAAACTATAAACCACAAATAAAAAACTAGATAAAAAATATACTTACACGAAACCAGAACATTTAATATCCATTACGAATTAAAATCAATTTACTATCACAGATAGTTAGACACATGTTTCTTTGCCGACGTCCACTGAACAATGAACAGCGTATTGTTATTAATTAATTGTTACGACAATTGCTTGTTTTGTTTCTCAGACGATTGTTTGTATCGATAATAAACAGTCGATGGATACAATAACATTTTTTTCTGTTGAGAGAATGGTCGATTTTTGTTTAATGTTATTAGTTTGGAGAATATGGTTAGGAATGTGTTAGAAGATTTCTTGATGTGAAAGGATAGTCATATTTTTTATTCTTCATTTATAAAAAAAACTCTGGAAATAAAGTTTTCCTTCCATACTATAATATATTTTTCTGTAATAACATACGATCACGCACTATGAGCTCTTAAAACAAAACTGTTGCCGCTGTGGGAGCGAGACAGCTATACACTATGTAGTACGCTGTCTTGCTCTGACAATAGCATTAGTTTTGCTTTAATATCCCATAGTGCAGCCAGAGATCTGATTGATTTGCCGATCTAAATGAAAAACGATTTCTTTAAATAATTATTTATTTTCATTTTCTTGACTTTTCATAATTATAAAATATTTGGGTAACACACTACTTGTTTGTATACTATTTTTGAGAACAATATTTGAATATATATTACAGTATAATTATAATACCAACAACAAGACAAAAATATATCTGATTCAGTTATAGATTGTAAAAAAACTCCTTCACAATGGAAACATTATTTACATGTGAGTATTCAAAAAATGCATGACTTTGGTTCTATATTTACAAGTTTATCCTTACTTAAAGATTTGCCATATTTGCCGCGCCTTTTATTTATTACTTGCCATCTCCATTGATTAGCTGATCAACGATTTTCTCATAGTCTGACTATCATCTTTTTCTTCCGGATTAATAATAGCATTTAAACAAAGTCCACTGTATTTGCTAGGATTCAATCTGTAAATCGCATCTTTATCTGAAAATATTATATGATCTTTTTCATCAAAAGTCATTCCAAAGGCCTGATCTATTTCAGCGACTTTCTTTACTTTGTGATAAGGTTTATCTTCTAGATATACTCCGTCGCTAGCACAGAAGTATACATCACCATAACTATCCTCTACTATCTGTCTTATAACTATCTCGTCATTCAAAACGATAGCATCGGTAGTCGGCCTTTCTACCTTATACAATGCCGTTTTATTTGAGAAGTAGACATCAATGTGCTTTGAAACGAAGAAATGGTCAACCTCTATGTGTAAAGCTTCGGCCACCTGAACGAAGTTATCGTCTTGGTAGACGAAGAGTCTTTGTGCTGGGTATTCTATATAATAAAAGTTTCTTCTGACGAATAAACCCCAGATTGATTTCCCTTCTTCGGCGAAGAATTCTGCGGATTTTGTTAGGAAGTTGTATTTGTATATGCCATCATGGCCGCCGAAGTAGATGTCGTCATTTCCTGCATCGTAAGCTATAGCGTATCCTCCGGGTACGCCTTGGATCTCCCGGCAAGTTCTCTTCTCGAGGTGACACGCTCTGATGCCGAAGTCCACTTGTGTGCCGTTCTGGATTGTGTGGCTGAAGAAGAGTATGCCGGAGAACCTGAAAAAGGAACAAAAGTAATTTCTGTAAATTGTTTAAAGTAATTTTTCCGGACATTATGTCAAAATCCGGTCATGAAATGCTTGTCACATGCAAGGATCGAACTCAAAAAATATCCCGCAGAGTGCTGCTCTTTGCAACAAAGCGATAAAATGAAAAATTTAACTGTAATGACAAAAAATTGGTTGAAATTAAAAAGAATTAATATACGCGCAGCTAACCACGACACAAAATCATGAATATGTTGTTCAAAACATTTTTCATTTTCAACCTCCTTAAAACAAATGGTAATAAGATCTATTTTCGCTTATTTCAGTGGTATTGTTAAGTTTGTTGCTACAAGCCGCTATGATTGACATACTGTTAATGGAACAGTTTTTACGCAGCTCAGTATTTAAGTTTATAATATGATGCGATGGCTAGTTAATTGTCAATGACGCTTTTCAGAATTGTGATTTTATTTGTCATCAGTTTTGACAAATATCCAGTTTCATTTAAATCCAAAATGATAAACATAACATAACATATCATCACGCCTGTATCCCCGAAGGGGTAGGCAGAGGTGTACCAATGTACACCCACAGTTCGCCGATATGTTTAGGTCCCATGTAATAGGGGGCGAGCCTATGCCACTAACCGGGCACAAATCCAAACTCCGACCACTGAGAATTTCATAGAAAAACCCAATAACACCTTGGTCGACTCGGGAATCGAACCCAAGACCTCTAGCGTAGCAGGCGCGCTTAGCACCACTAGGCCAACGAGGCAGTTCAATCCAAAATGATGTGGAGTATAATCAGATTGTTAAGTTTTATGATTGGAAGAGTAATGGAAATTATTCAGGAAGAAAGATGAGGACATTATTTTGGATGATTTAAAACTGAGAAGGTACAAAAGTAGGTATTGGAATATTTGAAAATGGTCCGAATATAAATAAAACCCGAAAATGAACCACCTATGTTTATCTTGTAGGGATGGTTTTCAGACATCTCAGCTGAATTCTGTGTACAGACATGACCAAAAATATGTATACATTCTCCTTTTTTCTTTCCTGGATTTTTTCTTCAATTCTAGATTGGTATTGCGTTATAAAGAAATGATTAAAGAAAATGATTAAAAAAATGATTAAAAAGTTCCTTAATTCTTTTTCTTGGAGTTTCAATACAAACATGAACTCCACGACCAATTGGAAAATTTTACCATACCATACATTTTTGTCCTACATCATACACATACATACAAGTACACTTACTTATGCATGACCAGGTTGTAAGGTCTTCCAAGATCCTTAAACAGTAACTCCTTATCGTAGTAGACGTGGTGGAAGATGACGCCGTCGCACAT
The DNA here is from genome assembly GCA_905146925.1 of Autographa gamma. NCBI lineage: Eukaryota > Metazoa > Arthropoda > Insecta > Lepidoptera > Noctuidae > Autographa > Autographa gamma. The sequence continues at coordinate 1,229,836 of LR989871.1, forward strand.
GATGAGGTCGGAGTTGTTCTCAGCAGTCGCCGTGGACAGCATCCCAGAGAAGACCCCGGAGAGGAGGAGTAGTATTAACATCACTTGCGGGGTCTGAAACAAAACATCGTTCAACACAATTAGCCAACAGCTATTAAAATCTGCATTTGCTTTGAGTTCATAAGGAGAGCTGCTAGAATAATTGAAAACATCTAAATGTAAAAAGAGAAAATCTTATTTGAAATATATAAAGAGCCACCTCTGAAAGTACCTTGTCGATGACGATAAATTACAACCATTGAATTGCGACCTAGCTTCTTTTTGAGTTTAAAAAATATAATCGTTTGGTTAAGTTTTTAAATCTTTTTCGTAAATCCACCTTTTACCTACAGCAATCTGTTATTTTGTTGACTTTAAAAATAGTTACTAGTAAAATGTGTTCTCAAAGACTAGTACTGGTAGACTCGTAAGACCACTTTACTTAAAAAATCTGTATTTAATAAATGGCTGATTGAATAGAATCTCCAAACAAGGAAGAAAAGACCAGGCACAATGCTGTACCAATAAAGTAAAACACTATTGTATTCTTCCAATCTGTTTAAAAAAATATATGTTTACATACGCACAATAACGCAAACTCATAGCACATAGTGTATCTGATAACACTAAACCAAGCAAATATTAGTCTAAAATACATTTAACTCTAACCAACCACCAAAAATTGTCACAATAAATCACAATACTAACCAAAAACTAAAATAAACACAAACCGTTAAAACCAACTCAAATAGATCACAAAACAAAAGCGATATAACTCATTACCTATCGAATACACTATCGAATAAAATACTCGATAAATAAAATACTCGATAACAAACTAAAACTTTAGAGGAAACAAAATTCCGAACAGTTCTGAAATAAATAAATCTATCGTACGTCTGTTCTGAACGGCGGTCAGTGGGTAAAGGAAAGCAAATAAACAAAAGCGAAATGTGTCGTCATAGTAACATATTGTTCATTTTGTTTCGTCATCAGTTGATAGCTGAGTTGTTTTGAAAGATTGAAGTCCTCGAGTCGATTACTAGTTGAGCCAATTTGAACGAAAAGAGGAAGGACCAGTTAAGGAAGCTAACATATATCTGTCTAGATAAGATATAAGATTTTAGGTTATTTATAATCATCATCATCACAATCATCATCATCCACAGCCCTTGTCCTCCCACTGCTGGGGCACAGGTCTCCCCTGTTTCGTGCCATTTTCATTAAAATAAGTAAGATAAATAATGACTAATTAGTTTACTGGTTTATTACTAGCAGTTAACAATATTTTAAAGTTATGACTCAAAAGACCAGTATGAAAACCCGTCGGTCCTTATCCAAAAAAACAATTTCAATCAGTTAATTTTGCAATATTACATACATTGCTCTAAACACACGACAAACTTCCAGACCTGAGACATTGTAGAAAAGATGTTTTCTACATTGTCCCATCTAGGGATCGAACCCAGGAACTCAGACCTGTCGAAACATTGAAAAGCGAAAACGCCACTCGACCATATTATTATTAATATACAGAAGTATTGTATGTAGGAAGCAAAGACGCGAGAAAACACTAGCTAATAGATAGTTATTGTTTGATTTATACACACAAACATGTTTATAAACAATGCTAGCAACATTCATAATAGATATTCTTCTAATGGCTCATCCGGTATGATTTGTCTGCATCATTTAGTTTACAAAATAAATTGTAGTGTAGAATACATCTATTCTAACAAATATTCATTCTTTAATGATAAATAAACATGGTTAAAGTAAATATCTTCACAAGGGCAGGCTTTTAATTCATGTGTGTGATTTTAATCAGAATCTAAATATTTTATTGTAGGTGTATTTCCAGGCAATTTTAAATTTTAAATAATTTTAGGTTTCGTTTCCAAAATGCCTTTCCTAAAACAGGAGGAAAAACTCCATAAGCTACGTTTTTAAAAATAGTATAAACTATCTTTTAAAATGCATTAATTTAAATGCGATACTAAAGCAAATATGTAGTATAAAGTTAAGATGATGCGTTTTCTCGGCAGATTATATTTCGTTCTTAGGTTTACGCGAATGTTAGATAGACATTGAAACAAATTACTTTTCTAAACGGGCAGATTACCGTGACCATGATACCTGCAAAAGTGTCGAAACTTCGGGACCTAAAATCTAAATACAAACCGCGGTAAAATCCATAAAAGTAGTTTCGTCAGATTATCTCAAATAAGGTACAGATCTACTTTTCAGACAAAAGTCAGGGAATATAAAAAAAAAATCCATATGTTTTAAGCATAACCTAAAACCTAATCTAAACAACCTGTACACTACACGACCTTTTTTAGTAATCAACTTTTCATTCCCTATTTCACGAGTATTTTACTTTGAATACACGAATCAGTCAGTTTTGATTCTCTCTTCTTTTCCAATTACCTTCTGAAAGGTTAATAGTGTCACTCAAATACGCGTGCAATTCAGGTAGGCTTGGTATTAAATGATTGCTATTTCAATGTTTTTCTATGAAGGTTGAAATTTATATGAAAATATTTTTTGGGCTTTTTGTATAATTGGTGTGACCTAGTTTTAGAAGGTTACATATTAATACTATGACTGTTGACTATATGTGATAACTGTAGGAACAATAAACTTTTTGAGTAAAAAATAATTTTGTGTGAGACTAGATTTCACTGGACAGTGAACACTGATATTTCATCTAAAGATTAAGTATCTAAATTATAAATAAATGTAAACTGAAAAATAAAGAATCTCATATTTTTTTAAACCCATACGTACTTTACCTGATATTCAATTTAAACAAAACTGCATTACAAACGGAACACTCGTTTAGAACTATGATGCCACAGATAGACCGTCGCATCAAACGTTTAAAACCTCTTGTTGCGTCGGAGGTTACAAATAATGATTCACTTTTAGTTTTAATTTTCTCTAATTTATTTTATGATAACTATACTAAATAAAATTCTTTTAGCAAAATATTACAGAACACATCACAAAAATTCTAAAAAGGAAACAAGGACACAAAGATGAAACACCATACGTTAGTTCCAAGAAGGTTCTGTTGTCTTACACAACCTGTATCGAATAGCAAATGTATTTCCTAGCATAAATCTACACTTTAGCCCCAGATCACGTGCACATCGATGTCTATATTCTGACAATTTATAAGTATTTTAGATTTTGAAGCCTTTCACTGCATAAAATGTGTTGGTGAAATATGGGAGAGATTTTGATATTTTTATGTATGAAGATAAACTGTGACAGTCTTAGAGTATACACAAGCTTTTAAGCAAGCATAGAGTGTAAGCATTGCTAGTGGTCCTTTGCGATGATCATAAGCTAATTTTCAGCTGTAAGTACTCCGTTAGATTAAATAAAATTATAAATAAATAAATTATAATAAATATTAACAAATGCGGTTCACATACATTGCTCTGAACCGAAAGTAAGTAAGTAGCGATACCTTGAAAACCGCTGCGAACGCTACTTGACTTCGGACGTCGTCGATTCACTCTATAGTTTACTAATTGATACTTTTAGGTTATCAGTATGAATATTATTATACTAATGCTGGTAACTTAGCTTAGTTTGGGCGTAGGGCGTAGGCATCTAATCTAAGTGCAATAATAAGTATTCCAGTCATCATTAATTTCAACTCAAGAAGTAGGTATTGTCAATTATTAATTATATTTTGTTATTTCTGTTTAAAAGAACGTTAAAAAGAATAATTACTCGTTAAGAATCGGGCCAAGTTGAGTGGTGGAAATTATAATAACGTTTCATTACGAAGATATATATGTAAACCTATATTCTAAATATTTAATGTATAAACCTCAAGGCACTTAGGTTAGACTTAGCTAAAACAAATAATGGTCCTTACGATCTCAAAACTTTGGTCCTTGGCGCCGCGAGCACACATTCAGAGCACAGAGCAATAAGAATATATTCAGTTCGTACAGTATTAAGATAACCCGAAGTATATAATTTATTTTTATTATGTACTTCCAAGCAATTGTATGTGGTAAACTGATTTGAGCTTTGAATTATTGTTGCGTCGATACTATCTGTGGCTGTTACTTCAAATGGTTTGTGCTTCTACAAAAGTCTTGGTAAAACGGTATCAGATGACGTTTATATAAGCCAAGGATAAGAATCAAGGTTAAAAGAATAGATCTATTTGACCTTGGAGCTGAATTGTCAAGCTAATTTATGAAAGATACAGATTTGTATCAAACTCTTAGAGTAAATGTAAATTAAACGATTGGAACAAAGGCAATGAAAGTGGTTTAGTTTTGGTTTTCGGTCACTTTGAATGTAAATAAATAAAAAATAAGCTAAAATTTGAACTAAATCAAACCACTTATTCATAAACCATCACTGATAGAATTTTTGAAATTAATTCTCGTATTCCGGAGAAATCGCAACACAAACATACAAAAAACTTACAGGCGAATTGAGAAGCTCCTTCTTTTGGAGTTGGTTTAAATTACTTCCTGATTAGAAACAAAAAATAACTGACTACTGCATTTCAACCACCGTAGAACCACTAACTGTTATTCTTCCATACATGATAATTATTATACGTTACTAACAAAAAATATTTTATTAATATTTGTAAACAATTTTAAGAAAATTTTAACTAGGAACCAAATGTTTTTGATGAAGATATTCAAACAATGGTAGTTTCTTAGTTAATTGGTAAACTATATATTTTTTTTTATAAACAGGTAATGCTTGGACTATCCTTAATACTATTTTGAAACTATAATCTAATAAGGGTAAAACTTCCGCTATCGAATTCGTACACAAGGTTGCAGTTTCGGAACTCAGGACCAATGCACAATGTAACTTTTACGCTGTCACAGTTATTTGAAATTAAATTATTATTGGAAATTAAAATACACCTTTTCCTATCGATAAAAAAATGGTGTCTTGTATAATTAAATTAATTTAACCTGCATTGACGTATGCATCGACATAGCTTGATGTATGTAGTTTTTCTTCATAAGGAATATTTTTTCACCTGCAGAAGGATAGATAAAAGCCAGTATTATCATTGAATCTACATACCCACGGAAGACTAATTTCAAAAACTCTAACATTAAACATTCGAGTTAAACGAATTACACCTGTGTATCCACACGGAACGAAAACCAACCGCTGTAAACGTACCGAAAAACCACCTAGTGTGTTCACACAGGTGAATTTGCTTATATTAAAATATTTGCTCGAGTAGCCATCTAATTGTGTAAAGTAAAATAAAAGTAAAGTTTGGGATTCACTGGTACGAGTATTGTGTTTAAATTGAAATAGTAAAATGTATTGTGGTACAGAGTTTTTGTAACATACATTTAAAATTCATTCTTTGGGCGCGTGAAGGTTAGGGTTTTTTATTTATATCTCATAATTGGTCTACAATAATGAGCCACTTAAGTATGGAAAAGTAATAATGTAATGAACTGCACTAGAAAGTCATAACAAAAAAACCTTTAACCGAGTGGGAATTGTAAAACAAACATTAAATAATATGTCATACGTCTTTAAAATTATAATAAGTATGTAGGTATGAGGTATGTTGTACGTACGTCCGCGTGGTAAGTTTGTCTGTATGTACGCTTAAAACCATTTGCTTGAGGTTTAAGATTATCATATCTCTACAAGTTTCTTGTATTCGTGTAAATATTTTGACAGACGTCTCAAAATTGCCAAAATATGTATCACTACTTTTTGTGGTTAGTAATAAAATAGTTATGATTCTTATGTCAAGATTTTTGTCTACATTTAAACACAGAAAAAATAAACATAATATATTTTCGAACATAGAACCTCCACCTTTTTGAAAGTCGGCAAAAAATTGTGCACCGAAGCGAACCAAGAAATCTAGTCCAAACACACAGAATTATATTCTGGAACACATCTCGCTGTATACGTCTTGTCATCTGTCCTTATTCAAAACTTTAACAAACTCGGCCAATTCCGAAAAGTTAGGTTTCCAAACTCCATTCGTAAACAAAAAAGTTTTTCTTGGTTTCTTTTGTGTAATGAAATCTAACCTTAACTTTGAGAGACGCTTGTTTTAAGTTTAAGACATACTTATTGTTCAAAGATGTCTTGAAACGTGAAATGTTTAGATATGTAATTTGTGATGTCATGTACATTGCTTGGTATTACTTATTTTCTAATTTGAGTTTTGTAATTTTGTTTTAAATGTTTTTTAAGGTAAAAGGTCATCATATGAAAACAGCAAATGTTGTGTAAGGATATGTGGCAGTGAATAGCAAACAACAGTTTTTCATCGAAATAGCATACAGTGTGAACTAAACAGTTAGCAACTCAAATTAGACCAACAAGTCTGTTGGTCTAGTGGTTAGAGGCCCTGACTGCTATACCGGAGGTCGTGGGTTCGATTTCCACTCAGAACAAATGTTTGTGTGATGAGCATGATTATTTGTTCGGTGTCTGGGTGTAATTTATCTATAATTATGTATACATTTAGAAATATATAAGTATGTTTATCAGTTGTCTGGTTACCATAACACAATCTCTGCTTAGCTTGGGATCGGACAGCCGTGTGTGAGATGTCCCGGGATATTAAAAAAAAATGTAGGAATCTTGTTAATAACTAAATACCACAACTTGTTCCACATTTTCTCGATTTCAACAAAGCGTTTAGTCTATCCAAAACTTAACATAATCCGTCACATACATAATAATAAATTACACTCGAACGACTCCAAAATTCAAAATATAAAACCGTCATAACCTGGCATATTTCGTCGCAAACAATATCCACACAAAATACTAAAGAAAAATAATAAAGATATATAATCCCAAATATGGACCCTTTTAACTCACAGATGTGGAATTTTAAAAGGCTTTTGTGATGAAGGAAACGGTCCTCATTTCGTAAACAGGCGTTATTTCCGACCCGATGGTATGATAAAAAATAAGTATACTTGCTTGTCTCTTTGGGATTTGCAAGCGGTGACAGTCTTTATTTTATATCTTTTGGAAAAAACGGTAAAACGGTATCAATGTGACTGTGTTATATCATGATATGTAGGTGTATTAAGTACTGAGGACTTAATTTTTTAATGTCCTTGGGTCCAACCGTGTCTATCACGAAAAACTAAACAGATAGTTCCTGCAATTCTTATGCGAGAATGCTACCAATATCAAAATAAAAAATACCCCAACATATCATATAATTTTGACATAGTCATATTTACATCAAACTTAAGTATAGGTCGCGTCAGGTAAATAGAACGCTGGCGGAAGGTGGGGAGGGTACGTTTGCGCATGAGTATACAATTCGGCAGGCGAAGGTCGTCCTAAGAACCAATAGCGCACCGGCAAACATGCGGCTCGTGCCCCCCCGCACTTCATACCACCAAACAGACCGATACATCGCGTTCTGTGCATCTTGACAGCTAGCGTTCTTTTTACGTGACGCGACCTATAATCCCGTACCAAATGACCAGTACATGTCTGAAAACGAAACACCCAAATTTTAAAGAAAAAAATTATTTTCTTGTAACGAAAAATCTTACCAAAATAAATGAACAATCCAATGATTTAAAAGCCAAACACTTATAAATCTGTTAGTATAACAAATATTTATCCAAAGCAAGAATTTTGTAAAGAAAGCGTCGTTTACCCTCAGCGTGAATTGGGTCGAATTAGATCTCAACCCTTCGCCGCCGGCGTAATGTGGAATGATAAGCATTCGCTAAATTATTCCCTGTTTTTCTATTACTGAACCAGTTTTAGGATTATATGACACTAGACATTTTAAGAACAAACTATTGAACGTAATTTTGGATGCTGACATTTGGCAACAGCATTCTTGATAATTTTTTCTTTTAGCAATTTGGCAATCAACTCTAAAGATCTCTGACCTAACCTTTTAAAAAACTGATCCAAATAAAAAAAAAGTCTCTAAGTATTACTAAATATTAGATGCAATTTTAATTTAAAAAAATACAAACTACACCTACCGATTTACATTAAGATTTTTGTTTTATTTAGTTTCCCACTGCTGGGCAAAAGTCTCCCCCGTCTGACTCCAGACTTTTTGGTGTCGAGCCACATGACACCAATCGCTTAAGAAGCGATCGATGTCATCCCGCCAACGTCTCCTCGGCCTGCCTCGAGGCCGGGAGTACCCGGACCCACTCGCTAGCTATTTTCGCCCATCTTTCCATAAAGCCATACGGCAAACGTATCCAGCCTAGCTCCGCTTCAACTTGGCCGTTTGTAGATTAACGACTGAAAAAAATCTGCATTAAAGATTATCGACTAGAAAAATAGCAAAGTACCAACTTTTCTTATTTGCCTTGATATCCATCATTGCAATAGTTGCACCGTTGCAGCAAACAATTGTCATTTCGGTTGAGTCTTGCAAGACATTTAACTACAAGCATTCCACATCTCCAAACTTTATGCATGTGACTTGAATATTTGTGAAATTCCACTCAGGGAAATAGGAAAAACAAATTTAGACAAAGTGACCTTTAAGACAGTCTTTCACATTATCCGATATCGGGGGCAAGTCATTTAATGAAACTTGTTTAATTGTTATTAATTTAATTTTAAACTCTGTTATTCCTATGTTATCTGTTTTTTTTTTTGCGTTACTACTTTTACTACTTAATACGATATTCTGGCAAGAGGCGTATAAGTAATGTCTCGCCAACTTAGTCCAGTAAAGCAGTAAAAGCCTCTTTGAGGCTAACTGTAGCAGGTCTAAATAAAAAATATATATGGATCTATGCTCCTACACCTCCTAGCTCAGGTATATTACATACTTAAAATGAGGTCTCTATTTATAATAAAAAATAACAGTCAGTGTGTAAAATTTTTAGAAAGAAACCTTTTATAGTGTACAGTCACGAGCAAACATATGCGAGATTTTTGTGTTGAAACTCAAAAAGAAAAACATGTACGTGATTACAGAACTGTTTTCAATAATTTCTTTATAACATGTTTAACAATGCCAATCCAGAATTGAAAAGAAATCAATGAAACATCGGAGAGTGTTTACATATTTTTTTGCTCGTGACTGTACCTGTCTTTCACATTATCCGATCCGATATTGAATGTCGGATTACACATTTATTATTAGTAACATACATATTTCTTGCCGCGGTGTCGTATCGGATGATGTAAAAAAGCTCTAAATATAACATTTTATATATATAAAAGCATTTTCCCGTAAATCTCTTGCACTAATTGTTCATCATTATTCTCTTCCACTTTTTGTTCTTCTAATATCTTTTGATTATGTTTCAATAAACATTACACATACATATGTAATGGTTATTGAAGCAAAAACATGTTTGCATGTTGTTTGTATTCAATAACAATTTAGTTTGTAGTACGTTAGTATAACAAAGAGGAGACAAAGAGGTTAACGTCATTCCTGAATTTGCTTCCGTCACTTTAAATACAAAATATTCAGCAGTTTCTAGTACCAAGTAAATGAAGTAAATATAAACTTACCTAAAAGGCACAATTGTTTGTTAACAAAATGTAATTAGTACCTTAATTGTTTGGTATTTTTGGTAGCGTTTTACTTCATCCTAATTAAACGTAAGGTTACCCTGTAATCGACTGACTTATAAAACAAATTTTAATAAACCAAATCAAATCATTTTACCGTAACTTACTTATCAATATCAATGTATTAGACTAGCCTTTATGTGTGAAAAGAATATTCACCTTAAGTATACACCTAAATAACAAGAAAGAGTTGTAAAGCAAGTGACAATAAAATAAATAATGAGTTGACAAAAGTCCTAGCAATTATAAATACTTCTAGCGAAAATATAACCCTTTAAAAATACACTAAAAGAAAACCACACAACATTTTATTTAAAACAAACTCAACCCAAGCGGATTACAAGCGGTTTGTGACTATACATTACAAAACAAACGTGTAATAACATACATACACTCATAAATGATCTTACGACATTTTTGTAGAGTTCTATAACATAATTCTAAAGTTCCAAACAAAAGGATTTCGCGGCTAAATGTGACCAAAAAGTTTTAGTCTACTTATTTGGTATGTAAATATTATGAGGATTTAGTCCTGTGTAGGGATTTTGGGACAAATGTAACATTTTTTCTCATTAGAAAAGTTTTGGTTGGATTTTCTTGCTTGTTTTTTTTTTTGTGTAGTAGGTTAATGTTACTTAATATAATTTTACTATAATATTCTTATGCTTTAATTAGTTCTAATCCAAGAGTATAGTACCTAATGCCAGTTTTTTTTTGTCGTTCCAAGGCATGATATTTTTACTAAGATGAATAAATTCAGAACTCTCTATTAAATTTCAAATACTCGTCTAAAATGTTTTATAGGTCAGAAAATTCTGCAAAAGGACCCAAAATTGTATTTTGGTCCTAAAATGCATTTAGCCAAACACTCAAAGATACCACGTCAGTATATATTCTGTCATTTAAAAATACATCAGTGCCCAGTTTTCCCTTATCAGGCTAGGCCATGAATTTCAGCATATTTGGAATCTCCCGTAATGAAATTGGTTACACTGCAATTTCGTTATGACAGCCTACAGCGTGTCGGACGCAAATATCGTTACATGTCCAGTATCTGTTCAAAATAATGATATTTTGCCCCTTGACCTTTTCCTGGTAAAATGGACAATTGACACCTGCCATCGTCAATACAACTGCCGGTAATATACGAAGATATTTTGGATGGTACTTTGATTTGTATGTTATGTAAGTTGAATGGAACTTTCGGAAAAGGTGGCATAACATTTTTGATCAAATTGTGTCAAAGCAATTACATAAACTGCACTGATAGCTAAGTGGTATACTGCGTCAAATACCACTGATTGCTGTGATCCGAGTTCGAACCCTCGAAAACCATTTTTATGACCTCCTTTGATTTTGATTATAAATACACCTTTTTTTTGAGACGTCTGCATATGAAATATCTTGCAGTATTACACAAAAGTCTTGCCATATACTGTTGACATAATCTCAATACTATACTGCTTATACGATATTTGGGTAACCTTGGCAGGCAGAAGGACTCTCTATGTAAATAAAACATTCCATGCAGAATCCCAAAAAGCTTCCAGTACATTTCCTAAGACACTTTCGAGTCGACACGTTCGACTTTATTCTGTCATTCGCACAAAATACACAAAAAACGAACCTACTACGTATCTGTTGACAAAAGAAGACACGTTTACACTAGCCCAAATTCATCCCGTTTTAGAATAGCTATAATAAGGGTCACTTGGACCCAGAATCTGTCACAATCGAAGGACCACTTGGGGTCTAAAAGGGTACATATGGAAAAAAGCAACACATAAGTCTAACTCTATGGGAATTTTCTCATAATGTTCTATGACCGGTTTTTGCCTGTGACATGGAAAAACCGGTCATAGGGTCCAACTATATCTTCTAAGAAACTTTCAAGACCTAAAGATACCAAAAATCGCTTCCTAAAAAACAAAAGAAACTCCGCGCAAAAAGACCAAAAATTTGTTCCGTTTAAGTCAAGATCTAGCTATTTCCCAGTAATCTCCAAGTTTCTATCATCATAATATATACCTTTAAATATATACTCCAGTACCAGAAACCAAACATTTCACAATATTGAAGCAGAACTCTTGCCAATAAGATACAGATCCAATCAAATTCTAATCAAAACTATCGTAAAAACAAGGATTCCACTATTTTACTATCAAATATTCAATACTACAAATAGTGCAAAAAGTGTGGGTATATAATCACACGGGATATGTAAACTTAAGGGTTGTCGCGGTAAGTAGAATGAATAGAAATATAAAATTTTAGACTCGAATTTCTGTTGTACCGTAACCCTATTTAATGAAAATATACGGAGGAGTAATTGAGACTTGCACGGTGCTATTAAATATGCATTATCTTACCGGATTTGTTTCATAAACATGCCTTACGCACCACGGAACAGACTGTTCCGTGCTTACGACCTTTTTTTGTTTTTGTATGTGTAGTTGTTGTTTTATGTAAGTAGTCGTTTTATACCATACGATATCATGGAATATCCTAAAGTAATTATTACTCTAGTGGCACGTGAATTCAGTGTGGTCTCAATTCGATTTCTGAATTTTGGAATTGTGAACTAAAACATCCACAAAAGCACGAAAAACAAAGCTCACTGTGGACATTACCTAAACTATATTTTTTGACAACCTCCGTGGTCGAGTGGCGTACGCACCGGTTTCTAGGTGTTGCTAGCTCTGAGGTCCTGGGTTCGATCTCCGGTCTCCGGTCTTAGTTGTTTGTGGTACTTTCGTTGTTTCTGAATTCCATAACACAAGCTCTAGCTACTTACTTTGGATTTAGAGCAATGTATGTGATGTTGTCCGCATTTATTATAATTATGTTTTTAATATTTTTATATATTTTATTTTGTACGGGTTCGGTCCAAAACCTTGTTCCGTATATTTCACCCTGCCATCGAGACCTAGTTTTTACGAGCCAGCCTAGACTGTTTGTGAAGGCTCGGATAAATTATTAGAATCGTATTATAAGGGTTTGTTCGGGATACGGGTATTATGTATATTATGTATATATTATGTATTTCTAATATATTCACCGCGTTTTTGTTTTGATGCCAACGGGTAATGAGATACTGCCTATCGATTTCTTTTTCAAATAAAGTGCTTTTAAACCGATATCTCTGTTTGAGAAAGGAATATTGCTGGTAGTTTTTTTGGTAACAGAAACTATATAGAAGAGTTAGTTTTCTTACTGCATTAGGTACAACAGAACAAGAGCCACTTCTGAAAACGAGAAGTAAAATTGAACTTTAAGGCTTTACAATTTCAGGTTATAAAATCAAGGCATTAGCAATTAGTTAGTCAGGGGGTGTCATATAACTGCAAAATATTAATGCAATAAAGACACAGCGTCTTAAGTCACTGCAAAATTAGCAATTAGTCATATGATAGTCTAATAAGTGCAATAAAGAAGTCACACAACTTTTTAAACCTATGCGAACGTGTAGTCTGAAAATGTATTATTTACCTAATCTAGATTGTTAATAAGTTCAGCTATTTTTTGTGGACTGTATTTGCCCTTCTTAGTACCTGTAACCTAAAGATGGACTACAAGTATTTTGCTTTATAATAATAATAAAAAAAAAAACAATCTTATTTATTTCACTCGTTATTGTTTCAAAAACAAAACAAAGAATAATTATAATTGAATCACTCTGTACCACTTATGGGAATACCATCTATATCCCTATTCTTTTCCCCCACATAACACAACGTAGGACAGTTCTCTCGAATGAAGATTTTAAATTAATATCCATACATTACTTTGCTTTTACTCTAATCTGTGGCTCATGAGTAATAAAAAGGATTTCTGAGTACATTGTGTACACACACATTTGTAGTATAAATTGGTGTAGGGATGGGAAAAGGGACAATTTATTATCGATACTTTTTCTTATTATGCAAAACAATTTCATAAAATGTGGTGTAAAAAGAAACAATTTCTTTTTAATATTGTCACGATGTCATAAATATCTTATACTAACTAAAACACTATTATAAATATTAAGAACTTTTTTTACCTGGGTTCGATCCTGCCGCCTTGTAAAAATCCAGTTGCTTATCCACTAAAACATCACTTCATATTATCTTCATATAAAATAAAAACACATAATACCACTTCAGTCTAATGCATCCCAATACAAATGCGACAGTATACTAAAATTTTAACGTTGCATTCAAGAAACGACTATAAATCGATCACAGAAAATATTACACTGTTTTTATTGGTCGTGTATCATAAAATTTTGCAATATAACATATTGGAAACGTAACTACACTTGTCTTGGCACTTCACTTTATAGAGCACTTTACTTCTTGTCTTATTCTTTGAGTTAAGAAATGAACAAATCTTGGAGAAATCTGGATTCTGTATTTGGTCGTACAGTACGTAATGATTTGACCGGGTTTCAGTATGACCGATTGGTTTGTTGATCAGTAAGTAAATAGTAATTTGGTAGTCTAATCTTTATTTATTTTATCGTTATTGAATGATGTTCAACGACCGATCACAAAAATTATATTAGCAATTTTCTAGAATTATGTTTTTCAATTAAATATAGGTGTGACTTCCAAATTCTTAATAAAAAACTATTATTAGTCTTTTTTGTAAAATTAATCAATATGGTTTTCCAAAACAATATTCCGATACGTTTATCGACAAAAAAAAACATCGAAACCTCCCCATCCCTAAAATTTCCCGCAGTAAAAAGCTTAGAGTTTGGTAGAATGACATATGAACACAATTTTTATGCGTTAGATATAACCCAACGAGTTGGGTAACAAAGTGGGGTAATTCTTTCAGCAGTAGGCCTGAGAGCCTATTTCCCAGGGGTCATATTAAAACAAATGCCGATAGACTGTGGACTACGTCTCGTTAGCAGAGTGATTAGATCGAAATGAGCTGATGTAATCAAGTGATGTTAATTAGTGGTGGTAGGTACAGTGTTTTTCTAGTATTGGACAGTATGCAATAGGTTAAGTGAATAGAAATAATTCAATTAAATATACCGTACATTGATACTTTTGAGGAAAGGAAAATAATAGTCAAAAATTCAAATCAAAAGGGTTTCTTAATTTCAGGTAAAATACAAATTGTTAATTCGTTCAGGATAACAGCTGATACACTTTCAGTTGCGTAACTCTATAAAAAACAACAAAAATATAATATTTCTTAAACGAATATTGATAACCTATTTATACTAATAGAAACCTGTACCCACATACTCCTTTCACAATCAACTTGAAGAGTTAATTCAGTACATCGAACGCCATTACTCGCTGAGCTCTGTGGCTTTCAATCCACGGCGAATTGGAAACCGCAATGGTGACGTTCTTGTTGAAAATTCACGTGAACACCGAACATTGTTCGTTGCTGCCCATTGTCAGTGTACCAACCAATTGGACTTTAGAGCATTTGAACTGAAATCGAGATTACATCGACGTTGTATGTAGTTTGTAGAACTACATTACAATCTGACCTGGATTTAATCGATACGAGTTTATAATACGAACTATACATGAATACTATGGAAAACCGCGTTGTAGAATGTTCGTTGACCGTAATTCTTAATAGCCTTGTTGGATTACCCTTACGTCGAAATATAGCCATTTCTTTCTCTCAAAAAATTACTTATTTATGTTTAATGATCTTAGTATATCAATTGACTCAGCCTATCACAGTCCACTGCTAGACCTAGGCCTCTCACAACTTGCACCACAAAATTCTGTTCTCCGCCATCCGCATTCAGTCAAACTCAGACACCTTTTTCAGGTCGTCGGTATACCTTCGCAGGACATAACAACTACTAAAGTACCGCCTGTTCCGTTAACTAGTCTTCATAAAGACAGGCTGCGACCAAAATTCGGTCGAGAGAGAATTATAATTTAAATATCTACTTATATATAGAAGCCAGCTTCCGAAAACCTTGTGTTTAAGCCTAACCTTTCCGGCGCGACCTTTCTCACATATATATTTAATTTATATACCGGTTAAGTTGTAACCCTTCGCATTCGGTATCGCCAAGTCGGCTTACAAAACGGCTTTTCAATTAGGGTCTTGCATGAAACGGGTGCCAAGGGATAATATTTAAATAATAAATAACAGCTGGCCACATCACTACGAGTGTTTATATAGAAAATTGGTTTTCAAAAAGCTTCGTTTTGGATTAAGGGTGCTTGTAAGCATGTATTTGGGATATTATTTAAGTCTCTGTTTTTATTAGCATACGTACTTCTTACCTTTTGTGGAAATTATATAAAGCTTTGCTTAAATCGTAAAGGTATTAATTTCAATCTATCAAAAAGTCAGTTATTAAAAAGCTTCCTAAGAATACTAACTTTTAAACTATCGCGCTGCATGTTTATAGTAATATTATGTAACGGGAATTAGCGCGTATTTGCTTTAAATACCTATAGGGCTTGACGTTTCGACCGGGTCACACAGGCCGTTCTCGCAAGCAGACTATTTTTCAGATATAGTTACTTTAGCTTCCTAAGAAGTTTATTATTTAAAAATTTACAGAAAAATTATCCAAAATAATTTATTTACCACCAAAAATTTCTTCCGAAATAATTTTGAGAAACATTTTACCAGGTTACCCTGTCTTATATTTTTCGTGAAACTGTTCTTCCAAAGTGTCTTTATTAAGGCCATCAGGCCCTAGAGCCTTAAGGCCTTCTACTAAAAGTACTGTACCGGAAATTTATTCGGCGCCATTTTCTACCCCTTTCAACCTTTAACGTCATGCCGACTTCTAGGGAACTATTTTATACAAATTTTGTATGTAGCCTGTTTTGGTGCCCTTGGTACTTGGTACCATAAAAGTGATGGTACGGTCTTAAATTGTAGCTTTAAGGGTGTTTTGGATAAAGTTTATTTTTCTAACAGCATTTTTACCGTTTACCGTCGGGAAACTGCGTAATTATAAGTTTGACAGAATAGATTGCAGAAATGTTTGCTACCTTAATATATTTTTTACATGACATTTGAGCATTTCATGAATGAGCGTATCAGCTCAAGCCTTACTTTACTTTTGGATCATTAACTGGCCAAATAATCACATTTCTTCATATATTATTTGGTTTAAGACCAGTTTCATTGATTTGCTTTCCCGGCAATGGTATGGTTCGCTCATTTTTAGGATGAAAAATGCAAAATACCTAAACCTTATTTATTTATTTATTTATTTAAAACATGTCTACTTTGCCATTACAGTATGCGACAAAGTAACTTAAAAATAAACCTTAATTAACCTTACATGCTACACAGTATGTGGCCCTTGTGAAGTCAAGTTGTTTAAATACTCTAAAATTTAACGTAAATTAGAAGGCTCCATTGCTATTGCATTGATATTTCTTGAAGGTAAACAGTTGCAAGTGCAATCCCGTTCAATCCAAACAGAGGTATACAGTTATATACAATACTACAGCTACGATGCACCATCCTGCATATTTGATGGCGACGACGTCTTCTGGCACAGATTGCCACTATCCTGGCAATATTCTGGCAATTCTGGCGTTTCTGGCAACGGGACCGAAATGTGCCAGTGATCTGTTCCGAATCTGGAAAGATGTAAATTATTTATGAAATGCTTTAGTATAGCAACGAAACAAAATTTGAGCCGCTAATTTAGGATTGATATAATACTTTCATGTACTTGTCTTTCAAGTAAATGAAAGTATTTTTATTTTAGTATTTATTGTATAATGTCCCAGAGCTCCAATCTTTTTTTCAGAAATTAGAGAAAACTCAAATTAAAACTTTGTAAAACATAATTGTCTATATTTATAAAAGTTGTCTAATTTTACAAGCACTCTTTGACTTCATTCATAAATGTTTATTAAAAAACTAAAACTTAGCAATAAAATAGGCAATGAATGAGGAAAGAGTGAATTCAATGATAGACAAAACAGACACGGAAAATACAAAAAGGCTTAACTATAAAATAATTGTGATTAAATTAAGGCGAGATAATTTAACCAAAAATATTCCACTCTTCCCCTACATAATCTGATACTACAGATAATTCAGTAAGTATATCCAATTAATATCAGAATTGCATTATTTTATCGAAATTTATGACCCAATAAATTACGTCGGCTTGTAATATTTATTTAGTAGCATATTTACATGACATCCCAATGTTTCTATAAAAGCTACGGTAACTGATCAAATTTTGGTTTTTAATTCTTTGTGTAGATATTTAATTTTCTATGTTTTAAGGTGCTCACTCACCGGGAGCATTCACTTGTATTGTAACATTATAGATTCGACTTAGAGCATTAAATTACAATAATTACCTTCCTGACTAACGAGCATTTGCGTGTAATGTAACATATTTTTCTCCTTTACTGATGTATGCCCGTTGTGTATAATTACAAGGCGCGCATTGTAATGCTCGGTACTTCTCCTTCACTGATGTAATGCTCAAATCTGTAACGTTACATTACACGCGAATGCTCCCGGTGAGGGAGCACCTTTATACATATATCTAATCCTTAGCTAATAACTAGTTAAGCGATGAGTCCTAATCATAGCATACCTCTTAGTAATTATGTGAAAAATTTTGTTTTTATTGATTTGGTTTTATATAACTTACTGATAAGTGTTATATATAATGTATATCGTTTTTTTTTTTTGTCCAAAAAAACTAAATAACCTAATTACCATATTGCCTCTCTTTTGTAACCGATATCTAAATTGTTATGAAAGGGTGGACAGAAGAAACTATTTTTTATTGACCCACTTCAAAAAAAGGAGGAGGTACTCAATTCGACGGGTTTTTAGGTTGGTTACTAGTTACAGATCTTTCGACTGGGTGAACTGATTTTGATGATCCTTTTTTTATTTAAAAGGTAGTGCTTACAGTGTGGTCCCATAGTTTGATGGTAATGGGATCCCTAAGAAATAAATATAAGACTTATTTTACAGTCGTTTTTTTTTTTGATAGTATTATTAAATTATCTTTTCAAAAGCATTGTTTTTGTTCTAACAACACACCCCCTTCTGCTCCCAATATAATAACTTAAACGAATTAGTCTTGTATTATTCTTCCAAAAATATCCACACCCTATTTCAAACCAGCTCATCACAGCCCACAGCACCTCCTAGCATCCTCAAAGAGGTAATCTTGACAAACCGAAGTAAATCAATCGCTTCACAAAACGGCATCTCTTTATACAACCCAATGTATGTGCATCTATTTGAAAAACACGTTCAGAACACGTGCAAATCGAATGCAGCACACGAAGATAGAATTTGTCAAGAAAAGTCCGGGTTTCTGACTATATCGGTGTGAAATAAATGTTTGTGTCATAAATCAGAAGCAAAGTGAGGTAATAAGAAGGAATTGTGGTTAGAAAGAGTTTAAAAAAACTGGGAATGGAAACTTATTTTGGTATCCTTATATTGACTTTGCTAGCTACCTACATACACATACACCATCACGCTTGTATCCTCGAAGGGTTAGGCAGAGGTGTACCAATGTACACCCACAGTTCGCCGATATGTTTAGGTCACGTGTGATAGGGGGGGCGAGCCTATTGCCACTAGCTACTTAGAACTTTGTTTTTTTTTTTTGTAGTTTTTGTTAGGGATATTTAAAAAAATAATTAAATTATTTCTAAGGTTTATGCACTTTTTCAGAAGGCAGCCACAAAAAGTATTTAACCGAATTTATAACATTATGTCTTTCATAGTTATATTTAAATGAATCAAAACAAATGTAAGAAATTAATTTAAAAGATCAACATTCCGAAACCAGGAATTGATCTGGAATTATAATTGATTTTGGTTACAAAACAATAAATCTGATGAACGAGTTAAAAGTTTTGGTATCTACATAAACTCGACTTTCCCCACGATCTATGACAATAAATTATTCTTATATGATATTATATAATATAACATAATATAATATAAATCTGAAATCGCCAATTATTCTTATATTATTATGTAATAATTCTTTTTGAGTTTAAATGTAAAATAAATATTTTGTGAGAAATTAAAATACTTTAATGTTACATATTCTACTATTAGCATAATCCAAACATATAATATATAACAAAAAAAAATTAAGCAGATCTGCTTAAACCCTTGTCTCATTGATAAAAAAAAAATAGTACCGAATAAAATACCAAAAAGTAGCAAAGAAGTTTTTCTCTAAATATAGAACTACTTCTTATATAAATTAAGTATTGACTTGGCAATCAACAATGCGACAAAATCACAAGATAGGCCAAACTTCCCAACTAAAAGATCTTTCCCAATTAATTAACGTAACGCTAAAATTCACAAAAACCATTAGCTAGGGAACCTTCAGAAGTTACCATTTATATCTAAATTATTTTCTATAACTTTGATATCGGCACAAATTGGTCGACAACTAAGGTCAGAGCAGCGAAGTTTCACGAATTTAATTCTGTTTCTCAATTACTTTGCTAATGTATAAAGCTTTCAATTATTTTAATTATTTGGATGAAAGCTGCGCCTTTGAGTTCGGATGGGATTCGTTAGTTCGAGCTTTACTTGAAGCATTGAGTCAATAACTTATCTAAAAATAAAAATGTCATGAAAATAACGTAAAATTGCTTTATCCAGTAAATATCAAATACCCCCTGCATAATGCCATATGACTTGAAACATATGCCATATGACTGAATTTTAAATCTATCCATAACTTTAAAACAATACCCAAAAAATCACTTAGATACTGTCATGAGAAATCAATGTCAGTGGTTTTTATAAATATATGTATTTTTTTGTATCCAGTAAATATCTCATACCGTCCGCATTATACTATGTCATTAAAAAAACTGACCTCTTAAAGGAAACTTAATTAAAAACCTATCCATGACGTCATACAATTTGATACTCGTACAAAAAAGAGTATTTTAATTTTGTAATGTACATTACAAAATTAAAATACTCTTTTTATTCACTCCATATGGCCTTCAAAATGAAATATTCAGAGTTTCGCGCAAATAACTCCACACTTAAAAAGCTTGACAAACACCAATAAAATTCAGCTTTAGTTTAAAATGTTCATCAATTAAGAGAAACAACATGTCGCTAAGTGGAACATGTCGCACTTTCTCTATTAACTCTCATTGTTTAAATTGACACCCAACGGACATCCAGACAGTTACAATAACATCATATTAAATGTTAATTTGTCAAGCAATTAATTTGCGATTGAAACGTAAATTAAATGTCCAATAAAATCAATCATTTTGTGTTATTTATTGTGTCGTGAATTGTTTAATATTTAAGTCGAGAGAAAGGGGTAGGTTTTTGTTTTTATGTAAGTGAAGATTGGTTGGCAAATACTAGTTTGATTGTAATACAGTTTTGAGTTCTACGTAAATATGTATCGGGTAGTATAGCCCTGACCGGGAATAAGCGCGTACATGCATAAATACCTTTTTTGGGGCTTGACGTTTCGACCGGGTTACACCGGCCGTGGTCGCAAGCAGACTGGAGATGCGGTGTCATCGCTCCGTGCACGGAGTTGATGATTTTTCATCTATTCCATGTTTTTTAAGCACCTGAGCTGTTTAGCTAGTTAAGGCGCTGTGTATAGCCAGCATTGATGTTATTGAAGGGGTGAAGCGGGCAGGTGCGGGACGGAGTAGCCCCGACCCTGCTACTCGTTTTTTCCGAATTCGTCCGATGCGTAACGGTGTTATAATATTGAAGCTTGATTTCGCTACTTGTTTAGATGTAAGCTTAGCCCTGCTTGACTATGTTTACTTTTGAGCTGCGCTCTCGCGGCGAACAGTAGGTTCGAATCCCGATAAAATCATAAATTTTTGGATTATTATTTTTAAAGTATTATGCACCAACTGCATATTATCGTGTTTTTACTTTTAAAAAAAGCATTTAATGTTGTTGATTTATTTTTAGAATAATTTTTCAAAAACCTATTCTGATTTTCTGAAAAAAAAAAATATAATAATTGAAAACCTGAACAATATGTTTTATGACAATCTATATTTTTGTACAGAATCAAGAGTAAAATATTAAAAAAAATCGTACACTACGCTTGATGGTTGAGTCTGGAGATACAGCGTGTTTCGAATAGTAACGAAAATTATTATTTTATTGTGAATAACTTTTGTGGTATGAAGTCCTCACACTGCAGATAGTCCAAACACTCACCTGTAAAACTTGTATGTTTATAGGTTTTTTTTTGTGTACGAAAGGGTAAATTGATAAACCTCTTTTGTTTTTTTTTATTATTCACGTGAATCTCATTTATGAGCCAGCCTTGCATGTCCAAGGGGGTGAGGATGCAAGAGTCCGAGAGAGAGCCCTGAAAAAGGCTCTGTCTAATCTGGCAAAATACCTGTAGTGCTATTCTGTAGCATTATTTTCGTATCTCGATAACGGAATCCGCGGTCAGATGTCAAAAACGTATTCTCAAATTTGAATTCTAAATCAAGGCCTATTGGGTTCACTTTTGAAATTAGCTTTATTGTCACTCAGGTGAAACTCGATATCAAAATTATTTACAGAATAGACATACTGGTGCCATCATTTGCCTTAGTGCTGGATATGTAGGAGAGAGGACAACGGGGGCAGTACATGCCACTACACCACCCCCGCCCAAGTACATACGTGCAATGAAGGCTGAGGGTCCCCCGTCCCCACCCTCTGCGTACTCCCTAGGGCAGGTCTGGCTACTGGGATTCTCGTCCGCGCACTGCCCACCATCGGCCATCGGCGGAGCAATGGAACGAAAGGGTCAGCCTCCCGCTCGCGTTCCAAGGTCACTTTCTAAGAAATAACGAGCTTGCAGAAATAAGACACTAAGGCAGACAAGTCGTCTGCGAGCAAGGCGTTGACCACACCCACAAGCGAAAGGTCCGGGCCAAGAAATCCACGTAGGACACGGCGCTTAGCTTCAAAGACAGTGCACACCTCGAATGTGTGCTATGCCGTGTCTTCCATTTCGTAAAATTTGCCTTCCCAATGCGCCGTTGGGGCCTGGGCAGGAGAGACAAGTTTACTCTCCAATAAAGACAGTCCTATATTGGGGCTATCATTAGCTGCTTTTAGAAGGCGTGTAGCAAGCATTTGGGAGCTTCCTCTTGCACTTAGACAGGACACCGCGTCCCCAAACTCTTCCGG
This sequence comes from Autographa gamma, assembly GCA_905146925.1. Lineage (NCBI taxonomy): Eukaryota > Metazoa > Arthropoda > Insecta > Lepidoptera > Noctuidae > Autographa > Autographa gamma. The sequence continues at coordinate 1,252,582 of LR989871.1, forward strand.
GGACAGCAGGGAAATGTCCTCCGATGAGCTCGTCCCGTAGGTTGAATTCAACCTGGGCAGGGTAACGTTGACGGCTTTCGGGAAAAACGCCTGAACCAATGAGATCAGTCTGAAGGGTCTCCGTCAGTGGAGGACTAATGAGGTGCAGATTGTTGCGCAACATTTTGGAAGGTCTGACCCAGGGATTGGCGTTGAGACCCTCCAACATCGCCTCTCTCTCCCTCTTAAATGGCGACTGTCAGCGGCTTCTTCGCCTCTTGCTATTGCAGGTGGAACTGGGTTGAACCCTAAAGATCCCGGTTCTGGCGACGTCGACGAAGCCACTCATAGCTTATTCTAGCGGCCGAGCAGGCACGTCGTAGATCGGTCAGCTCTGCAGAAAAGCAGTGAACCGCCTTCCTAGCTGAAGGTCCAAGTAGGTAATGGACCACCTCGAGAACGGTGAGCACCCTTGCGTACCCTGCGCTAACTGAGAGGAGAGCCCTATCCGTATGTATCGGTGATCGGATAGGTTCTCCACGAGCTTGACCTACCTATACGCAACGGTGGCGGCAAGTGCTGGGGTGGTGAAGGTTAAATCAACCACGGACCCTCCTTGCAGCCACCCGCACGTATGCGTCGTCCCTCTATAAAGGAGGGAGAGGTAGCTGAAACCGCCCACGAGTCCAAAGCATGGCCTTGTGCTTCGTTCGATGGATTACAACACACTAGTGACTTTGCATTAAAATTACCGAGGAAGACCACATGCTTCTGCGCTAAATGCAACAAGACCCCCGAGAGGGCAGCCAGAAATCGCTCGAATTACAACGGTGTGCGATTAGAAGAGAAGTACACTCCTAACAGGGCATTATGGCTTGATCTTCAAGCTTTACCAACTCGAGGTCGTCTAGTGCTCATCTTCCGAAACTTTTTTTTGAATCGGTCCTTTCGCCATCGCGTTGACCCTCACCCGATCCGCGCCGCAGTCCCTCAGGGCTCCATACTCTCTCCACTTCTCTTCACACTAACGTGACCATCTATTATTCAGGCAGCAGCCCCTTAGCGATAGGTCGAACTCTCCAGACCGCAGTCACGAACCTCGGGAAGTGGTTCACGTAATGGAGAATCGAAGTTAACCCTACCAAGAGCGCAGCCGTGGTCTTTAGCAAGGAACGGCAGCCTCCCGCTACCCCTCCACCTATCACCCTCTTCGGCAAGCCTATTCCTTGGGAGCAGCAAGCCAAATACCTGGGTGTAATCCTTGATCGGAAGCTTACCTTCATAGCTCATATTAAAGCGGGACGCGCGCGAGCCGCCTTCGCTCTCAGCCGACTTAATTGTATGTTGAGCAAGCGCAGTCAACTATTACTTTACTTATAAGAAGAGAATCTACACTGCGTGCGTGACACCTATCATGACCTACGGCAGCGTCGTATTCTCTCACGTACCCGATTATCGACTCAAACGAATGCAAACTCTCCAAAACCGTTTCATGCGTAGAGCCACAGGCGCTCCAGGTTACGTCCGTAACTTGCAGTTGCACTGTGACTTAAAGCTGCCAACAATCAAGCAGTTCATAAAAGTCACCGCGATTCGATTTTTCGACTCCTCCGAAACCCACTGTAACCCGCTAATCGTAGTGGCCGCGCGATACGTACCTTCCGTAATATCTAACACTAAACGCCCCAGACTTACTCTCTACAAATCACAACCGCCGTATATTACGTCCTCGCCGGCGAGGCCCGTCGCGTATTATTAATAATGGTAACGTAAATGTTATCCTCCTGTCCCTAGACCAAGCTGGCCCGAGCCTTCCAAACTAGCAATAAAAATATGTCCCTAAATAATAAAAACTTAGATCCAGCCATCCCTTGTTGTTTTGCTTTATTAAGATTGTTAGCTACGCACTAAGTCGAGGCCCGAACCCCGCAGGGGGTGCCCTTAGTGGACGTTGCTGACGTAATTCTTTTTTTCCTATTGCTCTGGCTGGAGGCCTTAAGGTCCTCGTCAAAAGTGCGGTGAAGTAGTCAAAGTTTACGCTTAGGCTAACGGTAAAGAACTACCAAAAAAACAAAATACTTTGCTTTGTCTGCGCGCACACTTTTCGTCGTCTTTCCACAAAACACCATACATATACTGAATTTGTCAGATCCGAAATATTTTTCATTAAATAAATGACTCCTCACAAATATCTTACATTAATTAAAAAACAGCAGTTTACTGCATTATTGTAATTACCTATTACAAACGTTATTGCGTTCAATTACATATTTTGTATTACTAGTTACTTCAATATTGTACACCATGTATAAGCTTAGTCATGAAAAAGTTGTCTTGAATTAAAATGAAAAAAATATGCATCTTATTAGAAATCAATGATTACTAATTGTTTTTTTTTTCTTATTATTAAAATTGAACAATTTATTAAAAATTACACAAAGAGTAAAAAAAATCCATCATTGAAAAAAACATGAAAGCAAAATAACAAATTTCTATAGCTAGGTTCGAACCTGCAGTCAGCTGTAACATCGCAAATATTCTATAAGCACGCGACCGCTAGACCAATGTAGATTCAACGTAAATTTTCAAATTACGCTTCTATAGAGGATCAATAGAAAAGAGATTAGATGTGCAAAAAGCAGTAAGTCTCATTGTTTGACAGATTTCATGAAATTATTTTCGATTTGTCATGTATTTTAGATCTGTCAATCAGAAAAAAAGTGACACAGGTCCGTCTAGCACCGCGCCTCAGCGCACACTGTCTGTCCGCGTAGGAATGAAAGAGAAGCGAACAAAACGCCATATTTAGTTTGTCAGGAATGTGTTATTTTTCATTGAATATCTGAATATTTGGAAAAATACTACCTTAATTGAAAAACTAAAATAAAGGTTATCTTCATTATTAGTTATTACGTTTCTGTTAAAAAATTTATCAAGATTGGTTCATCAGTAATACCGGAAAACTTTTTTGAAAATCCATTTTAGAGGTATGTTTACGAATTTTTTTTATCGAGAAAAATTAATGAAATCGTGTTTTGGAAATAAAGGTTATCTCACAAAAAGGATGAAGATTAACATATATTTTTTTAGCTGCTCTGACATTTATACAGTTAGCTAAAAAACTGTTTGAAAAAGCCCATTTTACTATACACAGCGCCTTAAGCCTGAGTAACCTGTTTGGCCTAATAAAGCGTCTGGCCACCAAAAACATCTATATCTTTAGACGCAAAAGACTACCTTTCGTCTTTAATCTATATCGTTTAATTTTGTTGTTATATTATCATTGTTTATTATATTTATGATATTTTATTAAAAAATATGTAGTATAAATCTCTGTTTCGCATGATGCCACAAATGGCAATCTTTGTATCCAAAACTAAATAATAAGTTATAATTTAAAAGTGTAATAATTTAATGTAATATCACATAAACTACCGATAGTTAAACTATAAAAGCCACCCAATAAATTAACGGAAAAATACAGAAACTTTCAAACTGTAATAATATGCCGCACCAAAGTAATTTATGTAAGCGAGTGGAAAAGCAATTGTTATATGAATTCCATTCGAAATGATAATGACTGTATCACAATCTTAATTCCTTATTAATCTGTCCACCGCTGTGTTATAGTAGAGGCACGAATAATGTGATGTGGTATTCTTAAAGAAAGGTTTAAAATTTTATTTTGGGACAACTCATATACGGATAGTGTTCCAAATTGGCAGGGACTGTACTGTGGTAACCAGATTATTGATAAACATACTAAAAAACAACAGTTTGTAGATAATTATCGATTTTTAATACCAGCTTGTTACTCATGACAGGGCAAATATTACTTGTTAGATAGAGACGAGTAAGTTTTATTGCGTATGATGCTCGCTACCCGAAAATTATGCAAGAGATTAATGTAAACAATGCTATCAATAAAGCGGATCGAGTGCCATGATATTAAATATACTTCAAAAGTCGTGTAAGCTGAAGGAATAATTTGACAATAACATGACCTCTGTAACTTAGTTAGTCGACTTATGCGCCTAACTAGTAGACTAGTACTAGTAACTGCCTCGTTGGCCTAGTGGTGCTAAGCGCGATTGCTACGCTAGAGGTCTTGGGTTCGATTCCCGAGTCGACCAAGGTGTTATTGGGTTTTTCTATGAAATTCTCAGTAGCAGGTCGGAGTTTAGATTTGTGCCCGGTTAGTGGCAATAGGCTCGCCCCCTATTACATGGGACCAAAACATATCGGCGAACTGTGGGTGTACATTGGTACACCTCTGCCTACCCCTTCGGGGATACAGGCATGATGATATGTTATGTTATGTTGTTACTCATGACAGGGCAAATATTTCGTGTTAGATAGAGACGAGTAAGTTTTATTGCGTATGATGCTCGCTACCCGAAAATCATGCAAGAGATTAATGTAAACAATGCTATCACAAAAGCGGATCGAGTGCCATGCAATTAAATATGCTTGAACAGTCGTGTAAGCTGAAGGAATAATTTGACAATAACATGACCTCTGTAACTTAGTTAGTCGACTTATATGCGCCTAACTAGTAGACTAGTACTAGTAACTGCCTCGTTGGCCTAGTGGTGCTTAGCGCGACTGCTACGCTAGAGGTCTTGGGTTCGATTCCCTAGTCGACCAAGGTGTTATTGGGTTTTTCTATGAAATTCTCAGTAGCAGGTCGGAGTTTCGATTTGTGCCTGGTTAGTGGCAATAGGCTCGCCCCCTATTACATGGGACCTAAACATATCGGCGAACTGTGGGTGTACATTGGTACACCTCTGCCTACCCCTTCGGGGATACAGGCGTGATGATATGTTATGTTATGTAACTAGTAGAAGCAGATTCGAGTCCTGCTTGTGGTCCGAATTACATCTCTCCATTTTTGTGTTCTATACACAAAAATCTTCAAATATTCCTAACCGGTTCTCAATTCATCTATAGTTTTTATTTGAATATTAAGCGATATCTACACCGATTGTCATCGCTAGTATATACTTCGGTTGTGGTCTCATATTTTCATTGAAGTTGGTTCTATTCTATATTTATGTGTTTATTATCTGAAATAAAATCTTGAACAGCTGATGATTTAATACCTCTTTGCCATCGTTATAACTATCAAAAATATCACTTTTAAAGTGTTTCCTTCCAACTTTTCATTAATATTAAAAGTAAAACGTTCTTTACTCCGGGCCCCGGCATCATGAGTACAATGTTTACATTTAATAACGTCTCCGTTTGCGTTTGCAAGCTGATTACAGATTCATATTGCGTGGTGAGGTTCTGATTAACTTTGGGACTTATACTTTAACTATCGTATAAGAGTATGTCGGTGGACGAGGTAGGCAGAGATGTAGGTTTGCTTGATTTGTGTTAAACTGTTTAAGTGTAGTTCTAGCTGCAGGTGCAGTTGTTTAGCTTTTAAATACATGCTGGTTTGTTTTACATACACATTTATCAAAGGAGACGGGGATTTCTGGGCCAAATTGTAATAAGTTAAGACATGGCTGAAAAAAAAGGCTATATTTTTCTATTTCAAAGTGTGAAAAATCAACTCAATTTACAATCTGGAAAATGAAATATCCAATAATTAAGTTTGGGTTACGAAGTAAATAGTCTAAGTAAATATAGACATACAAATATAGACATTTTAATGTCATCATCAACAGAGTTCGTACTATTTTCGAAAATGCTTTCACTAGATGATACATTTAATTAAAATAATTAAATCCATTAGAATTAGAGTATTAAGAGATTAAGTTTTACATAATTAAGATAAATCGATTCAAATTTACTAATCGATTATTGTATTCTTTAATCTGTGCTAACTCTGACTGGACATGCATGACATTGACATAGATCGACATTCGACACTAAACGAGTGTCGAATTATCTACCTTAGAGTATATATTATAAAAGAAACTAAAGAGTGAACCTATCTGGGTATGAATCGTAAGCACTAGTATGAACTAGTTTTGTCGTGACTTTTATATAAAGATGGAACACGCCGTTTAATAAATCTATCTAAAACACTAATATTATCCTAACAATGTCAAAACCATGGATATTTTCGTATATACGTCGGTCGTAGGGAAGCAATATTAAAATATTATTTTAACTGCATCGTAGGCAAACGGACTGTGGGCTATTTCGCCCATGTGATGTCAATAATATGGTACCTTAGTTAGGCTAAGTACCTCTACTAGATAACATAGTACCACCTGCACAATTCTTAGATGACGTTCTTGTAATAATAGAAGTTGAATAAAAATACTAATAAAATTCGATTTTCATTTTTGTACATCATCTCCTTCCCACTCTACAGAAATATTAAAAATCCTGTCCAAATTATAAAAAAAAAACAAAACCATCATAAACCTTGACTGCTAAGCGGACTAAACAAACCATGATAAATTCACTCTTTAGTTTCTTACCTATACTCTAAGGCAGTTAAGTATAGTTTTTTACTTAAACTTAATCTCTTTTATCTCAGCTCTCAGATTGCCAAAATCTGCCATATTTTCATTGATTGTTTGTTAATATAGTAGCTATCAATTCACACCAATTTCATCTTATTACATTCTGGCCCAAAATTGTATGAAAGCGTATCTGTCTCCTTTCTTCTGTCAATCATTTTTCTTCTGTCAAGCGGCCCTTGACAGAAGAAAAGAAAGAAGAAGAAATAATTAGTGAATATCTACGTATGTACAAATGTATGTGGTTTGAACATCCTTAAATTTTTGGTCATAACTTTACTAAGAATTGGCCTATAAAAGTAAGTTATACGACTCCTGTCATTTTTGCTTTCCCACTAAGATTGGAATAGTATTACTTTAATTTTTTCATCTCAAATACGCTATAAAATGTCAATAAAAAAAAGCAATCTTTTTATCGTAACACCTACATACATATAAGCCTTTCTTATACTGTAAATGGCAAAATAAATGTATTATCCTTAATCAAGTTCAATTGTGATGATGTAACCAGTCTCCTCATAAGGGTTTTTATCAAGACTAGTTAATATTAACTCTCAAGTTAACTGTAAGGGTAACTGGTACAGTTAATCTCTAAGGTTTAAGTTACGAGATAACTGCATTACTTTGATGTGTATCCGCTCATTGATTCCGCGAATTATGTCCCGGCTTCTCACTAAGGAAGTAACGGCAACACAACAAGTGTTAGAAAGAAGGAAAGTTATTTTAGATATATATTTTTTTTATTTATTTAAATTAGGGAAACTTTTTTTCGTGTGTATTAACCACGTATTATCTATGTTTTAAAAATGTTATTATTATAGTTACTTATATACGTAATTAATAAGCGATTTATAGACGCCCAAGAAAAATAAACAAATCTTTATTTACATATGAAAGAAAGAAAAAACTTTTATTGGCACACGCCACAAATGCACACAGTTTACTACAAAACGAAAAACAACGAAAACGAACTATGGAGAATTAAAATAAATTGATAAAAAAATCCTAGAAAGTATCGACAACTTGCAAAGTATTTAAATTTTAATTAATTAGACTCCAATACATAAGCTAAAAACTTATGTTTACTAATAATTAAATAGTCAATAGGTATTTCGCTAAAACACCAACATATCTTATAAGACCAGTATCTACGCAATCTAATTCAATACCTTTTATCTACCACATAAGGAAACAATCAAGATGCCTTTTTTCAATTGATTTACATAAACCTTTATCCCGAAGCCTTAACAGAAGCCTCATTAACTAGTTTTATTGAGGAAAACTGACTGCCTCGCTGGCCTAGTGGGTCAAGCGCGACTGCTACGTTAGAGGTCTTGGGTTCGATTCCCAAGTCAACCAAGGTGTTATTGGGTTTTCTATGAAATTCTCAGTAGCAGGTCGGTGTTTGGATTTGTGCCCGGTTACGGCAATAGGCTCGCCCCCTATTACATGGGATTTAAAATACCGGTGAACTGTGGGTGTACATACACACCTCTGCCTAACTCTTCGGGGATACGGGCGTGATGGTATGTTATTGAGGAAAACTGAACAAATCCTCGGAGAGTAGGAAAGTCTAGTAAACAATCAGTGAGCGATAGAAAGTAATTAATTAGATTGATTGGATTAGGCGGCGAAATCTTAGGATGAGTTGAGGTGGGCCAATCAGAACAAGTTATGGCTAGTTGAAGACTGCTATTAACACAGTGTGAAAAAGGTATTTATGGTTGTAAAAATTATATTTTAGAAAAGTTTTTTATAACCATCGATTCGAATTAATTTTCTAGATTTTGTCCATTTCACCCGGACTTCATAATGAATCCTGACCTGAACACTATAAGACCAACTGAGAAGTAAATTATTAAAAAAAAAACATTTCGGTTCTTAACTTCGGATTAAATGCGAATAAATATTTAAGCATTTAAATTTAAAAAATAGTGACTACTTGAGGACCTCCTCCTTTTTTCTGTTGGTTAAAAGAGGATTGGGTATTTTTATTCTACGTTGCGCATTTATTTAACCAAATACTTTGACCACTTTTACAACTCAAAGCAGTCGAACCGCTTCAAGGCTTGTGGCGCAGCCTTAAAGGAACTAAGATTCTAAAGCATTTTAATTATAGATGGACTCTTAGACAAACTTAGAAAAACAACATAGGAATTTATTCAACCTATCATTCGATTAAGGTTCCGTTTTACTAACGCTTCACAGGAAAATAAAAACTTAAGCACACTCTTGCTAACCCTACCACTTAGTGAGAAAGATTCTTGTTTTTATTCAGCAAAGAAAAAACCTCTCGGTTACATAGCATTAGTAAGATTGTGTTTAATAAAGTATTTTTGCTAACCGTACTCCTAAGGCTTTTGTTTTGTTTATTGCATACTAGTTTTTCTCTTGGATTTATCGCATTCTTTAGATAATTGTGTTTTGTTAAGTAATTTTGTAATATGAGGGAATGTGGAATGTTCGAGAAAAATATGTTCTTTCTTCCCACAAATCAATTTAAAATTGGTTATTCATAGTTATTTTTGTCTTTGTACTGATAAGTATTAAATATTAATTAATAATATTTGGGTATTTTTTTGTCTAGTTCGGCAATTATTAATATTTTTTTAATTTTAAGTAGCTGTCTTTTTGACTAAGTGAGGCTTTCTCTTCACGAGCCCCGTATTCAATGACTACAATTTAAAAGGTTCATTCTCTCGTCATATTTTGAAAAATCCTTCTAACTTTTGAAACAATAAACAGATTTCCAACGAACATAACTAAAAACATTTTGGCTCCTTCCAAACAAAAATAATACAAAATCAAAATCGGTTTATCCGTTCAGGAGCTACAATGCAACAGACAGACACACATAAACACAGAAAGACACTCATTAAACTTATTACATTACATCCCATAGTTTTTGCGTCGGGTTTTAAAAACAATATAACTCTTTTAACTATAGATACTATGTCACATAGCACAATTTGAAGTAAACTTTTATCATATACCATTATGTAATAACTATAAAAGGTAAGTATTCCAACAATTTTATTCTATTACAATCGTTAATAACGCCAAATGTCCCGTGAAAACGGTTCTGCTTACCTCATCTCAATAAACATGTATGAATATTAAATTAAAAGGTTGTAAGGTTACAAAAACAAGACGTGTTTGAATTAAAACCTTTTTTATATTTGAAGTAGAGTTTAGTTTACTCTAGCACGCATAAACAACTGAATATACTTAAAAAAATACAGTTTTAACGCTTATGCGTCATGGGATGTAAAAATGAATTGAAATCGTTTGACGAATCATGAAAAAGTCCTCATTTTTTACCTTTTTTTGGAAGAGAGAATATGTCTCGTTTTAATAAACATTTTTTTTTATTATTTATTTAACAGTCAAGGTAAAAATATATAATTACATAGCTATAGAATTAGTTTTACTTTAAACCACACGTGTACACTACACCTGCCTATCCCCTCCAGTATATCTTTATATTGTAAACATATACATAAAATGTATGTGTATATGTATACATATGTCCGTCAAGTCAGGCCCACCTCAGGAACACTCACATCACGTGCCGTTAGTTACGGTCCGAAGATGTCCTAATGAAAAGAGAGGTGTGGTCACACTTAACACTAGTATTATAACTAAAATAGATATTTTGTGTTATAAAACTATACTCTTCATTCCTTTTAGATTTCTATGACCTTTCGGTTCAAGTATACGTTTCTCTGCCCTACGGTCTACGGTTCGGTTGCCTGTTAACAACAGATCTGCGGTTAGCTACATAAAAACTCACATAACTATCATTATTATGCCTGTCTTTTTCTCCTTGTGGGATACATAACTACAGTAAAAAAAAAGATTTTCCAATTGTAGGTGTATAGACTTAAATCCATAGGTTATAAATTAAATTAAAATTTCAGTATACACATAAATTTGAAATACATATATATTATCTCAAATCTTTAATCGCACCTATATTTTTAGGCTACATAATAATATGGTCCCACTCTCTTCCTTTTTCCAAACCTGTCTGTCTTTAATAATCACACATTTATTAAATATTTTATTTATGAAATATATCTGAATAAACTTTATTATTTGCTGCTACGACAATGCTTTTACCAGAATACAAGTAATTGCACACAAAACTTAAACAATACGTTCTCGGTTCTCAATAAGAAACAGGAAGGTCAAGTAGAGGGCAACGAGGGGAAACTTGGGCAAAGCAAACACTTGTACAGGGTGATGTTAAACAGGTTTGTGTTTAAAGAATTGGCAAATAGAAATGTAATACGAAAGAAATAAAAAAAAAATTAAGATGAAAAATTATGAAAATTGTTGTCTTCCTGATAAGTTTTCGGATTGATATTTCTGATTCAGATTTCTAGTATCGACGTTAAGTAATAAGTAAGAAAATAGGTTAAAGTAAGATGAAAATGTGAAAAGACTCTCATTTGAAATAAAGTATTAATATTCTTTCAGATTTCTATTCAAGTTTATTCGACTGAGCAAAAGCTAAACAGCTAAAAAAAAACAAAAATCTCTCTAAAAAATAAAAATAAATACATAGAAGTGGAATCCATATTTTTAACTATTTAAATAGCGAAATACAAGCTGCAAAGAACATTTACGAAAACCCAAACTTAAAACACCCTGTTGTTATAATTTGAAGTATAAATTACAGCTTAAGGCAATCATGAAACTTAGTTTAATTTTCCTTATTCACATTTCCCTGAAAAAGTTGTCATTATTATTATCGCAGTATTTCCTCCCTTTTTGTACAATATTGTTAGTTAAGACATATGGCTGAAGTTGCATTAGTCTGTTCCTTTTAATGTTTTTATCTTTTGCTAGCAGGTAATGGCTTTTGGCGTCGTTTTTCTTTTTTGATCATAAAATACAGAGTATATTTTTTAATGTTTGAATAATGGTAATGGTCAATTTTATTATGATTTTGAAAAAACAAACTAGAGTTGATTAGCATTGAGAGGCCTATTTTTAATACACCCTTTTTTTGTTCAAAAATAAATAAAAAAATGTGGATAACATTCACATACATTGCTCTGAAACCAAAGTAAGTAGCTGAAGCACTTGTGTTCTGGAATTCAGAAACAACGAAGGTACCACAAACACCCAGACCCGAGACAATGTAGAAAAGTTGGTTTCTACATTGACCCGTCCGGGGATCGAACCCGGGACCTCAGAGCTAGCGACACCTTGAAACCGGTGCGTACGCCACTCGACTACGAAGGTCGTCAAATAAAGAAACCATGTTTTTTTTTATTTTAATCATCATTATAAATTAAATTTACAGTTGTGAGTTTTTTGTATTTTTTTTTGCAATGGTAAGAATTTTAATAACCCAAATAACCACTGCTAACACTGAGGACTAACCCCAAAAAACTAACAGAAATGTAATCACAAAATTTAAGTTGGAAAATGAACCGTTTCGTTAAAAGCATTGAGTTTATATTGCATTGCACATATCGTTGTCTTCCCTTCACAAAACGGCTTTGTCTTTAGGTAGAGTAATGAAATTGTAACGGACCTTAGTAATTTCCTATTTAGGGGAAAAACAGGAAAAGTGAGAGTTGAACTCGTGGAGAGGGTTCTGTACGATGTTACCTATTATGTCATGGACTTCTTACAGTCTTTCTTAAAATCTATCAGTAGAGAACTAATTTCAGTATTTTTTTTTTTATTTTAGCTTCAGTATTTTTGAAGATAAGGGGGGGGGGCTGTATATTTGACTATTACCTTGACTATTAACTCGGAAACTGCTCATTTTAAAATTACAAAAAATTATATCTTCACAGCAAGAAATTCCATTTGATATGTCACACGATGCAGATTTCAAAAAGGTTTTTTTTTTAATTTTCCACCTTCCCCCAAAAATGACTTCCCATAAATAAATTCCATCATATTTATATCACACCTCTGCGTTTGGGTCATAGAAATTTAAATGTGTACCAAATTTCAGGTCAATCGGTCTAGTAGTTTCGGAGATAATTTACTGTGACCGACAGACGGACACACGAGTGATCCTATAAGGGTTCTGTTATTATATTCGGACAACGGAACCCTAAAAACGCTAAAAGCTTAGGTAAAGGTTATTTAGTAAAAGTTAAGGATGCGTGTAAGAGATCGGACAAAAGCGAATTAAAATAACGTTTAAATAAAATTGTCTTGTTTTGTTTGCTGTACTTAGTCTTGATTGTGGATTTAATATTTTTCCCAGATTTGTTTTTTGATTGGAGTCTTTATTTGCAAGAACGCTATGCCCAATTCTAGTCAAATATATAGTCGTTTTTCTTCTTGTTCTAATGTTTTGCAAAATGTTAACAAAAAGTATGCAGTTTTCTTATCTTGGCTGTTTCGAAGGATATCAAGTTGGTTAAAAAATAACATATTCTGAAAGAAGTAAGTAGAACAAATACCCTCAATTTTATCGTCACACATTGGTTGCTTGGTTAAATGATAACTATTTAACTTTTTGTGTTACTTTAGTTAACCCGAAAATTTTATCAACACAATATAAGAATCCTCAGATCACCTTGTACCAATGTCAGTCAGCATTGTGCCCTAAAAGCATTACGTGCCCTTTCGGAATTAATATTAGCGACCCCATAACCATTGCCTACGTCCGGGTAAGGCAGGCAAATGTACAGGTTAAAGGGACCCCATGGTCAGTTTTGTTTTTAAAAGGGATATTATTTAGACTGCATTCTTTTCACGTAGGAATATTTTTGTTTGAAGGACATTCTTTGATATCTGTCCTTTTGTAGTTCGATTTTTCGCGTATCTACTGAGTGATTAATATCCTAGTCCAAAAATTCAAATGCTAAAATTTCAATTTTTTGAAGACAAAATAAAAATAATGGCATGAAAACGATTACACAAGTAATGGACCTTTTATAAGTGTAAATAACAATGTAAGCAGACTAATAAATACTATTCCAAAACTTCGCCTAAACCCAACTACATTCGTTTTATATTTACAAACCTACCTATTTATTTCTGTAAGATAAGTTGTAATGTTTTACAAACTTCAATATACAAGGTAACAGATTTACGTGACAACGTCTAAAGAAAGACTTTTTTTTTAATTAAACCGGATCCAGTACGCTTCTGTTTGTTGAACGCCGATTAAGAACATTCGCTTAGGAGTAACGTCGATCAAATAAAAGGACCCTTTCGGAAACTACGGATCATTTTGTTTTAGAGAATTTATTTAAATCAAAATGTATTTGTAAGACTTTTTTTTTTGTTGTGTAGAGTTTTGTTTCTCTAAAGTTTGTTTGAAAGATACTGCTGTTAGGTTACGCAAATAAATAAGTCAAGATTAATCTTTTAATTACAGCTAAACACATGTAACAAAGCGTCGACACTTTTTTCCTCTAAATGTTAAATCGTCTAATAAACGTCCTAGTTCCTACTTAATTATGAAATTTTGTTTTATTTTCTTAAGAGCATAATTAACTTATTCCTCACTTCTGATAACCAGCCGACAGGACTGTTCTACACATATACATAAATCTAATTTTTAACTTTAAAAAAAATATTCCCATCGTGACACGTTCCGCTATTCATCGTTGCTAATCAAACAATCTAAACACAAACCTAAATTAAATGAATAGCAGCTATAAACAGCACAAAGTATACCTAAAAACTATATACATTATTCCACATTTCCACCAAAACACCCACTTTATTCAAGTAAATCACATTTACCTGTTCCCTAACCGTAGTAAATCAAACCACCGTATCTATAAGCAGAACAGTCCAATCGGGCATATTGTCTACTTTTCATACGGACCCATTTAGACCAATATTTCAGTCCGCCATTGTGGAAACACAATAGATTCAGATTAAATTTCTCTGAAAAGAATGTTACAAAATAAGAATGGTTATGTGGTGTAGGAGAGAAGCGAGGACGTTAGAAATTATATATTTGTAGTAGTTAATTTGAGTGAATTTAAAGGACTAATGAATATTTAGTTTTGTAGAGATTATTAAACGGACAGAAATTGTGTAGGACCAAATTACTAAAAACATATATTATTTTTTTCTGATGTCATTGATTAATCTTGTACAGAAATGAATTAAAATCATTTATTTTGTAAACATGGTATGTATTCACTTTTACATATCGACGACTTATTAATTATATTATAACCCAGCCTATAAACGTCCCACTGCTGGGCACAGGCCTCTTCCCATATAGAGAAGGCACGAGCATTGATCACCACGCTTGCTCACTGCGGATTGGCGATTTCAGATCCCAAATTTTTTAAATCCAGGTTTCCTCACGATGTTTTCCTTCACCGTTTGTCAGAAGTGTCTTAGAATAATTAAGAAAGTACATATACGGTCAATCTGGGTAACTTAAGCTTTCAGTACAACTTTGACTCACCACTTCCAATTCCGATTAATATTTTTTTTTCTGGCTCTGTACAAAACTTTACGCATAGAAATATTTTTTATTAGATACATAAAGGGCTTCGTTAAAAGCCATCTAATGTCATTATTTGATAAATGTTAAAAATCCATAGATATAAAATAAAAACGGCGGGCTGTGCGCAACGTCTTTTTAAAAGTGCTCAAAAAACTTTGTTGCTTTGCGATTCTTAAACGCTGAATAAAGGTGAGTTTCAGTTCAGACAATAAATTAAAGTTTAAAAACTTAAATACAATTAAAATTTTCGCAATATTTTTATGAACATTGTTAATATTAGCAAAATTGTGCATCGGGTCCTTTAGAACTATCAAATCTGGGTAACTTTGACTCGGGTCAAAGTTACACTGATAGTTTGAACTAACTCCACTAAAGAACTGGGGAAACTTAAATATTTTTTTTTTAAAGGTAAACTTACATTAAGATAGCGCGAAAAAAGTAGGTAAAAAAAAATCTATACATTACATCATTATTATTCATTTCGATGGTAAAAAGCTTAAAATATCGCTCATGCAAAAGGCGATGGAGGGTTTAAAGCTGCCTAATAAGCCTGATATTATACGCTGTTTCCCAAAAACTGTCGTGAAATATTTGCCTACTACTAAAGTGACCAAAAGAAAGATTTTTTTATCATTGATGATGATTTTCTTTGTATGGAATGGGGAGAGTAAGGCTGGTAAAGAGCTGATTTTGTTATTTTCATTTTGGTTTTTTATGCTAGTTTTTATAATTGATTGGGATTTGATAACTTAGTTTTGTTATTAATAAACAATTTAAAAGACTTATAAGACTGATAAGATCTTAATAAGTTCTAAAAACCCGTCTCCTTTTAAAAACTAGTGATTTCCCTAACTGCGTACTTTATTTTTCATGATTTCAACCGTAAACCTTTGAGAAAAAAAATAAAAATTGTTTCTAATGTTAGTTTGTTTCATATTATGGCATAAAAAGAGGCTTAAGACTCACCAAATATAACAAAACCTAATTTAAAACAGCAAAATCCGTATCATTAAATGTGTGAGGTAATGTTACCCAAGTCACCGTATAACTTTGCCTCGTCGAATTTTCAATGATTATAAAGCTGTAGTTAAAAAAAAAGATTTCATTTTTTTATTTCTTAAAAATAGGCATTGTAAAGCCACTAAAAACATTTATTTCACAGTAGTTTGGTTAAGAATTCTATACGTAATTTTAAAAAAAGCGCATAAAGTGGGTCAAAGTTACCCAACATGATGGTAACTTTTGAAAAGTTACATTGGTACTTGCCTGGGTTCGAATCTGCAACCTCGTGCATACAAATCCGTTCATTGAACCACTAGGCCACCACAACATCATTATTTAGTTTTAATTAATATAATTTACTAAGCATAATAACATACATAAATGTTTTATATGAACCGCCTTCCTCTTATACCTTGCCCTTTCTAAGAAACTGATACGCTTTCTCTTCTTTGGGTAAATTAAATAGAGCACTTTTAACTTAACTACACGTTATTTCAATTGGTATTGCAACTTTATGTTCTTAAATTAGCACTAATACAAGATCACTGAATGAAGAAGTCCCTTCCTTCTTTAGTGAAATAGATATAGTGTATGTACTCATATTTATTCTTCTGTAAAAGACTTTAAAAAACATGATGCCACATAAGGGTAAAACGGAAAAAACTCCGACTATCGATGGCAAAAAACAGTTCCATAAGTGCCGGAGTATCGCGTAACAAAAATACAAAAAAACACATACCTTCGTATTAAGAATCACCTCTTTTGATGTGGTTCAAAAGATTATTATTACTTTACACATATACCTCCTCGCTGATTATTATTGTATTTATTGTCGGAAGGGATTTGAAATAATCCTTAAATAAATACATAAAAACTTATCACTCCATTCCCCCCAATTGAATCATACCAAATGAAAATCTACTTTCCCCTTCTCTTTTGCTCGTGCAGCAGACGTATCTAACCGTCTCTTTTCCCCCAGGTGTCAGATGACATCGGCTACGTGATCTACTCGGCGCTGGGCAGCTTCTACATCCCGTCCTGCATCATGGTGTTCGTCTACATCCGGATATACTACGCGGCGAAGGCTCGGGCGAGGAGGGGGATAAGGAAAAATCCCAGGTCTAGGCCGGTGAGTCCTCTTCTTCCTGCCCTATTCCAAAATTAATTGGAGTCGGCGCACATTTTTTCCTCCCATTCCACTCTGTTAGCTCTCATACTCTCATTCACTGGTTTTTCATGCATATTATCTCTCACGCAGTCAAGGCCTGCCAGTTTGGTAGATCTTGACTTCATTATAGCTATATCTGGCCTTTGTATAGCAGTGGACTTCTTTTGGGTGAGATGATGAGGATGATGTTGATTCCTATCTTAACACCTTCCTTTTCTCCACAGAACGAGCAGCAGACCAGCTTCAGCAACCCTCCGAAGGGCACGCGGCCGATGCCCTCCACACACCCCATGCCTCAAGGCCACCTAACTAATAATAATGGGTAACTATACCATATACTTTTTTTATGACAAGCAATGGAACATCACAGGAACATTTTTGTCTGTTCCGTGTTGTCAGGCAAAAAGGCACCAAGCTATAAAAAATACGGAATTGTTTTGAAATTGTCACCGCGGGTGCGCCCGCGTGAAGCCAAGACGGGCACCTAGTACCTGATAATAATTTGTTAAGGAATAATAATGTAAAGAATCAAGTTTAACTTATTATAGTTTACGGAGCTGATTGTTTGGTGTGCAAACATAAGGCCCGCAAAAATGATCGGATGAAAAAGATTGCACTTATCTTTGGACATAACTGCAGTTCAATTATCGGTATATACAACTCTTTAAATTACCAAAAAGGAAAAAACAGTGATCAAGTGACCAAGTGTATAACACAAAGTAACAAAAAAGCAACATAGGTGTTTCAACAAGTGGCCCGAGAGCCACCGGTTGAACTTTCCCCACACCTGAACATTTCCAATGAATTGTTAATGAATATAAGAGCTACAGAGAACTACTAACAGTGAATTTTGCAGAACTACTAGTTCTGAAATATTAAATTCTTTTGCAGTTCATAATTTAGTCATTCTTATTGAATATTTAAATAGAATTGATGTTAGCTTGATTTCGAAATTTTATTTACGTTTTTCCGAACGACAGTGTTCATTATAGATAGGTAAATCAGACCCTCCTGACTAAGTCAAGGTTCGGAATCTCAATTCAAAATCACTCTTAAACTGATGAAGAAATCGAAAAATATGTACATACCAAACAAAAACAAAAAAAATAGACACATACTGTCGAAAATAAAAGCTCCTCTTTTTTTCGAAGCTAGTGAGGTACGGGTCCAAATTCACAATTTGGGAGTTTATGAATCCCCTATAACCTGACAGAGTTCATAATGATCCATTGACATACAACTACATAATAGTAGATAGTCTGAACCGATACAGTCTATCTGAAAACGGACTATAAGCTGAACGTTTCCGTCCGTACTTCCGCCATTCGAGTCGCCCATTAAAATCTCTGATGGGGATCAAACTGTATGTACGGAGTATTTTAAGTATAGTTTCAGAAAGGCTTCAGTAAAAATGTTCCTAAAAATTTGTTTGTAAAATATTTTCACGATTCTGTTCCGGGTCTTTTTCCTAAGAGACGACAAAATCATAGTTTGAAAATGGATACGAAATGGCTAAAGCCTTTAAATTCACTGTAGATAAATATTTTGCTGAATAAATAATATACTAAAGATTAAACTTTCGGTAACACAATTTTACCCCTGCTATCATCAGCGCCAAAAATTCCACCACTTAATTATGTCGAAACTTTTATTCATAATAATTATTTATCTTGAAATTTTCCAGCGAGAGCCAAATATCAACAATAGAGACACCTCCGGTCCAGATCCCGACGGTGACGTGCGAGTTGGCGTCGGACATCTCCACCAGCGAGGCGGGCGACACCCAGCCGCCGCCGCCTGACGAGCGGAAGGATACGCTTAAGGTATACACTACATTTACACATAAAAAATTGGTAAAGTCCTTTAGGTACAGTATTCTGTCAGGAACATTTCCAACCTTTGCTGCGTTGAGATGCTTAGCAAATGCGAGGGCGGGACCGGGGTGTTTTTGGTCGCTGCGTGTTAGACATATCCCCACGTCGTGCCTTTGAAGTGAGTTGAAGTTTTTAGATTTAAACCCTGCAATAAAACAAAAAATGAGGAAGGCAATAAGGATTCTTCCCGAAGATTCTCTTAATATACAACCCAGTTCTTAATTTTTTTTATTAAATAACATCTTCAAATTATTTGCTGTTCAAAGTGCAACGCATTGATTCAAAATCACTTCTGATTGAGGATCGTTTATAAACTATAAATAGTTTAGCTAAGTGAATTGAACGTAAATAGACTATTATGTCCTAAATAGTCTAGTATCAATATGACCTGCGAACTGTGTCAGATAGTTAGCTTAGCTTCGGCAACCACGGCTAACAACTAACTCAACGCAAACTTTGGTTGCCCGAAGTCAATTCGTCGGTGACAACCACTCAGTGAGTTTCGCAGTCTCTTAAACAAACTGATAAAACAGTGGACATTTCGATTTCAATTTATTGGGAAAGCATTAAGAATTTTAATTAGTTATTGATTTAAATTAAAATTGAATGAGATCTTTTACTTTTAGGGTAACACTTCTTTTTAAAGGCAACACACTTGATGATGTAGTGCTTTGCTGTATGTAGTAGAGTGAGTTTTGGGGATCGACAATACGTGAAAAAAATATTAGGGAAATAATTAGTTATATATTGATTTCTAAATTGTGGCATCTCACACAAAATCTCTCCCACAGGTAATAACAACAGCAGCACAAGTGACAAAAAACCCTCTCGCGAGCTGTCCACTAAGAAGTTCGACGCTCTCAGTGAACGGCGAGTTGCAGCTGCAGCAGACCCGGGGCCGAGCGCCCAGCGTCGCCATCGACGCCGACATGGTCTCCGAACTCGAGCCCTCGTCCTCCGACTCCGGCGTCGTCAGCCGCTGCGGAGGCGTCAAACCACTAAAACTAAGAATCTTTAAAAAAACAGACAGAAGACAAGAGAAGTCACAACCGAGCAAGTCTGAACTAGAACCAGCGTTACCCAAACCGCACAAGCCAAGAGACCCAGAAAGAGAAAAGAAGAGGTTAGCTCGGAAGAAAGAGAAAAGAGCTACTCTTATTTTAGGGTTAATAATGGGGAGTTTTATAGCTTGCTGGCTTCCTTTCTTCTTCTTGTATATATTGAAAGCGGCTTGCAGGAACTGTGTGATACCGTCGAGCGCGTTCGCGATCGCCTTCTGGCTGGGGTACATGAACTCTGTACTGAACCCGGTCATCTACACGATATTCAATAAGGATTTTAGGAGAGCGTTTCGGAGGATACTGTTTAAGTGATGTTTAGCTTACGTGTGCTGCTACCGGTGCGTGGCCAACCGGATCCTGACGGCCCAGCAGCGGGCAGCACCGAATCTTTACAATGTACGATGAATTAACTCTCAATAGATAAGGAATGGTTCCGTGGTCATTAACCTTGGCTGTTTTTTTTAAACAATTCAGTGAAGTGAACTCAGTGAATTTTATTTTATAAATTACAATTCAATATTTTTTTAGTCAGTCAATTATTCATAGTGAAATAATTATTCACAATAATTGATTGACAATTTCACGTAATTATAAGGGTGTGGAGGTTTTCTGTTGTGATCGGCCAAAGGACGACTTCAAGAAACAGTCAATAGAAAAATGGTGAAATAGAAGGTTACGCTTATATACTTATAAAATTATCTATTTTATCATAATCATAATGTCTTAGGTCAGCTTGCTCATATTTTTAAGCTTTTTATAGAATGTCTATGGTCACTTTATGGATAAATTATTATTTACTGAAACTCTGTTACAAACAGTTAAAGGCTTAGCTAAATTATGAAATGTGAACACTGGAATTATTCATTCAATAATAAAATTTACGTTTAAATATACACTAATGCAGAATCAAATATAATTTATATTCTATAAATTAAATGTTAAGCATGGAATACATTTCAAGCTTACAATTTATAATACACAAAACATATATTTGAACAGTTAGAGCTAAACAGCGTAATTTGCTTAATTATGGAAAACAGCAATCATTTATATTAAAGTCAATACGAGGATATTTGAAACAAAATTATGGGTATTTGTGATATTATTTCCATTATATTTTGACGATAGTTTCATTTTACAATTGCAAGTATTGCTTACATCTATCATTAACTATGTATTAACCTTGTGTATAATTTCACAAAAATGCAGTACAAATCGTCACAAAGAGTACCTAAGATAAAAATACCTTACAGTTAGGTCATTTTTTTGCTTTATTGCACAAAATTAACATGAACAACACAGAATATAACATACGCTGCGTACATGAATGTCTGTAATCTTCAAAAGGGTAGGCAGAGGTGTTATTTTTGCAGAACTTTCTACACCAATTTAATCGGTTACACATTAAAAGATTACTTAAATTGAGAGTACAACTTCAAGACTAAGTTAAAGTTTGAGAAAAAAGCTGTCTCTACAACTTTCGATATTTGCACAAGAATGAACCCATAAATTAATTCCCCTTAAATAATTTGAACCACCAAAATCTCACGTAATATCATTACAAATTAACAGTAGATTAACTATTCAATGATCTGCATAGTACCTTAGACATCAGACCACATGATTAAGCTGCGCAATTGACTATGGACGAACATACTAACGGATTATTTGCTAGATTTGCTAAATTAATTCTAATTGATATCAAGTAGATCAACCATATTAATTATTGAGTTTGTCTTTGTTGCAAATCAAGGAAGTGTATTTCGGTAATCGGTGAGAAGTAATTTGAGTTAATTCTGTAAATAGGATTTTCAATATTATACAGCTGAGCAATAACAGTGCACCTCTGTTTATCGAACTGGAGATTATTTTTGGCATGATGTTATAATACATTGGTTTTTTTTTACTGTTACCCAGCTTGGGCAAGAAGACAAAACTAGTGTTACATATTTTTTTGCTTAATCAAAAAAAACTTGTGTTTATTTTTCAAATTATGAAAATAAATAATTTTAAAAAATACATTTATTAAATTGTAGTAACGACGTGAAGAATTTAACTCTCAAGTAGAAAAAAACCATAAAGTGACCGTAATTATTATTTGCAATATAAAAAGGAATTGTACATTATAAACTACATAATATATAATATGTAATTCATTTCGTAGTATTTATTAATATTCGTAGCTGAATCATAGATTAATATATAAAATATAAAGAAACTGCAAAAACACTAACGGATTTGAAAAATATACATAATTATATAATGATTCCTTTTAAGTACATAAAGGAATTACATAGCTTTAATGTCATCAGATTTTGTAAAACATTAGCATTAGCTGTTAGAGCCTGGGCCCACTATGGCGTAACAGATAACAGATTTATTCATGAAGGTAGATTGATAAATCCACAACTTGTAGAGTTGAACAGCAAGTAGTTTGAAAGCAAAACTTAATCCCAAGATTTTTTCTCCCCTATAGAATAAATCTTTATAGACTTTCACTGTAGTAAAAATTTAATGTAAACTATCAACCTTTATACATTTATCTAATTTCGACTACTTTTTTTCTCCGATCTACCTATTAATACTTTACAACAAACAATTCGAAATAACAAAACTAATTCCGTAAAAATCAAGCAATAGAATAATAAATAGCATTATTCATCTTATTACACCACAGTGGGCAACTGGTCTTAGAATCTCTAAACTTGCTAGAAAAACATTATATTAGCTTTTAATTCATAATTAAAATATATTTCTTTAACAATCCCTTCAAGACTTATTCATACGCTTAATACGTACAAAATAGTAAAAATATACATAATTATGTAGTTCATGTTAAATTATTTGCTATTAATAATAGCCTAAAATTCACCATTCTAAATACAAACACAAATAAATATATTAAACGTTATTTTTAAATGTAGGTGACATTTTACGAGTAATTATTATTGAATAATTATTTAGTCACTTAATTATTGTTGAATATTTATTAATCGAATAATTTATTTTATTCTACATAAATACGTTTGTTTTATTCACAAACTATGAACCTTTTAGTTGATTTTAAAATATTATGATAAATAGCTATATACGTAATTTTTATTAATTATTCATTAATAACTACTCGTAAAATGATTGCCACTTTAAATAAATATATATGAAACTGTTAATACACTACATCTACTTAATATAACAATTTAAAAACATTCATTGTAAAGATACGGTGTAAAAATAAGGCTGGTTTTATTGTGAAAGTAAAAATTACAACATTATTTTTTATTTTAGATCAATAAAAAACAGCTACTTTTGAAGAAAAATGTATAGAAATATTATGTTGTGCTTTAGTAAATGCTTTTACAATAAAATCAGTCTGCTGTAGGTTAAATCTTATTAAAATAAAATAAAAAATGACTGTGCCTCTGTGCCTATCGACAAGCACTACACAACAATAAAATGCACTTTATTGAAGAAAAATGTAAATAAAATTAGTTCTATTCCTCCTTATTTCTTAAGGATTTTATTCAACCAAAGTTTTGGTAAAAATATTCATAATTTTAATGTTTTTTAAACAGCGCTGGACGCTTGTATTATATTTATTTTAAGTTTTTTCTTGTAAATATTGTACTTATGTAGCCTAAATTAAGTGTTAGATTTAATATTTATAGTAATTTAATAATTATAATATACCAAAAAGAACACCAAATACTTCCTGTAAATTTTTCTAATCTTATGAATAATAAAAACATTTTATCCGTAATTTTAACCTAGAATATCGTTTCACGTAGAATAAGGGTTATTTTAATTTAATTAAAATAGTTCCTTCTCTTTTATTATAATTATGTTTGTGATCCTATCCTTGCTTAGGTTTTATTTAACAAATAAAATATCTATAAAAATATAAATATTTTCAAAAATGTTTTATTTGTTTTTCAAATTATTATCAACTATACCTACGACTGATGATAGATTTTAATAAAAAATAATCTTTTTCCTGCTAAATACAATTGTAAATAAAATTTACTCAATAAATATTGCGAAAAATCTTGTATAATAATTATTAATGAACAACAACGACAACTTAATTCTAAATCGGTGTAAACTAGATTCTTGGATTTTAGAATTAATAATTAAAAAAATACTAAATAATAAGTACTGTAATTACATTTAAGTAAAAATAATAACACTGCAACACCATTGCCGTTATAGTTATAAATTAGATTTTTAGCTAAATTAATTACTAGATATTAATTGTGTACTGAATTCAAAAGCAATAGAGAATGTAGATTTCTTTTCGTATATAATTTTGCACTATATTAAAATTTCATATAGTCTTCCAAAGTGTGTGTGATTATCAAATAATGGTAGTAATCTTTCATTACTTATTTATAAAAAACACCAAAAAATATATGTTTTTTTTTTAACGATGTATGAAAACTATTTTTGATGCGGAGTAAAATTTTTTTAAGAATCTGGAACCCCACAATCAAGCACAGAGCCCTTGCTGTTTGTGCCGGTTCTATTTTCGAAAGTCGAATTCAAAAATCGACTTTTAAAATTGTTCCCACAACATTTTATTCAAACGTTGTGTGAATAATTTAATAATGCAATAATGTTTTATTTGTAAAAATAAATGATTATTTATTTAAATGTGTAAATTTTCAAAATACATACAGGTTTTTGTACAGTTTAAAGAATCTTGTAAAAATAATAATTAATGCCATTACTTTCTTGTTTAGTGAAAATATTTAGAATGTTTTTAAAAATTAAATAACTTATAGGTGGCTATCCTGTGTATCTAGTAACTTGTTCAATAAAAAATGTTCTAAATTTAATAAAAAAAACTATTTATACTTATAGTATATTATTCTATATAGTATTTGTTACATATTTTGATTTTTTATATATTCGGAAAGTGTTATGTTTGTATTGTTCTTTATAAAAATATTATTACAATTAGAATAAAAAATCGTCTAAGACTATACGATTAACTATTAATTCTTATCGACTCAAAATGTAAATGAAAAAATATACGAAGTACCAATATACAAATTTTAATCTTTATGCATTTGTTTTAATGTTTACCTATCCTCATAAGATAAAGAATCTAAATTAGGTAGCTGTTTGTTGGGATATATATTTCCCTAATCTAGGACATTGTCAGGTATTATTTTGCGGGTCTGTTGGTCTAGTGATTAGTGACCCTGACTGGTATACTGGAGGTCGTGGGTTCAATTCCCACCCAGGACAAATGTTTGTGTGATGATTATCAGTTGTCTGGTTACCATAACACAAGCTCTGCTTAGCTTTGAATAAGATAACTGTGTGTGAGTTGTCCCGGAATATAACAATATAATATTAAAATTTAAACAGTTGTTATTTACTACTACATGAAATAAAAAACCGTGAAATGGCTTTTACTTAATGGTTCTAAAATGTAACCCGATTGGTGAAAATGGAAAAAAAACACACAAAATTAAAAACAACAGAAAACAAACGCCTAAGTAATGTAATGATCATTTAACGTGAAAATAGGCACACGGTAGTATATTGTGCCAAGTTCAAACTACATATTCTACCAAAATACATCTAGCTAGTCCACCAAACTACAAAACACAAAGTAATATAACTTCGACACCAACTACAGGCTTTCAGAAACATTTCTTACTCTATACAAGTCTACAACAAGTATATAACAGTTAATCATAATAATCCGACTAACTTAGGTCTAAGAAAGTTTGGACTTTCTCGGAGTCATGTTATTGTTTTATGATTTATTTATTTTGCACTAGTTTTGTCGGTGACTCTGTCTGTGCAAAACACTGAATCACTATGAACATGATATAATTTAATCCTATTAAATATGTATGGGACTTAAAGAAGGCTTTTCCTCGCCCGTCGGCAGTAGTTTCTTTTTCCTACTGTTTAGAATGAACTACATCAGTATAGAAAAAAAAACTAAATGGATAGAACAATTTTCGTGTATACCTTGATATGCCTCTCCTGCTGTGAACCGCTGTAGGGTGGTTTGATTTATTGGCTACATAATTATGATCAGTATACTGAATCAATTGAAGTTACAACAGACTAAAATGTCTTATATTAAAATCTCAAAAAAGGACTCAGAATCGTGCAACCGAATCACGTATCAAACACGATACAAAATCTAGACACTTTATGTTACAAACGTTAATCAGCAAAATCCGTTAAGACAAGATGGACACCCCACCACAATTTAAAAAAATACTACAAAAAATCACTGAACTTGGCTTGAAAAGATGAACAGAAGAAATACACCAACGCTTCAAAAGGCTAGTCAAACAGGACCGTACAAACTCTTGTTCCCTCTTAATATCCCAAGACTCTGGAGGTACTCCGATGTTGAAAGTTAGAAAACTTCATTAGACTCAGTAGGGAAGAACATAAATTTGAAATCGTATTTTCAATTATGTTGTGTGTGAGTTAAAGGGACATTTCCCAAGCGGCTTGCTCTCACTTCCTTTTATACACACGGCCGCGGAAAATTGCCAGCAAACTATACCTACACAAATTTAAAAAAATTGCCAGGTAATCATTGTATGTTTCTGGTTTTAAACAATGAAACAACTCGTCTGATTTAGGTTTTTTATTATTATTTACTACAAAATATTTATTCTTTTGTCTATCCTGGAGCGCAGTTACAAAAGGCAAAACTAAAGAACTAACATTTTCTTACTAAAAACATTTATATGGAACGTTTTGTTACACGATACACAAAAAAAACTTATCTTTATTTAAGTCATTTTAAACGCAGTTTCAAGAAGTCTTTTTAATTAACAATGTTTGACAAACTTCCGTTCTGTATGTCAGCAGAATTCACAAAATGAGCCTAACTCCATATTACACGTTTGTTTCGTTATTAGAGTAGCCAACAACCTAATATGTGGCTATTCCTGGCTGTTCCCTGATGATCGCAACTGTCTTCAATCCTTAACTGACTTATGTAATTAGATTCTTCAGTATATTTTATAAAGGTACCGTTTAACATTTGGATTTAAAAAGGTTTGAGTATATACAACCACCCTAGTCAAAATCCTTGTCGATTTTCTGCTCTTTCTATTTCTCAATATTTATAGTAAAAGAATTCTGAAAACTTAGACCTATACACTGCATGTAAAGTATCTAACTAACCCAAGGAAATGATGAGTAAGAATTACCGTAACGAAAATCAATAAACTCATTCTAGCTGCGTTCGCCGAGACAAATTATATAGCGAATAAACCGCATTTAGGGTCTATTTTGGAAAAATCTGCACATCCAGATCCAAATTAATTCTGCTAGCTAAGTTAAAATGCAATTTAGATGAGTTCGCACCTGCAGGGCTGCATTTGCTTTTAGATCCAAATTATATAGTGTCTAAACCGTATATATTACGAGTAATCATAACTTTTAAACTATCGCACTGCATGTTTATAGTAACATAAGAAACATAACATACCATCACGCTTGTATCCCCGAAGGGTTAGGCAGAGGTGTACCAATGTACACCCACAGTTCGCCGGTATGTTTAGGTCCCATGTAATAGGAGGCGAGCCTATTGCCACTAACCGGGCACAAACAAACTTCGACCTACTTGGTCGACTTGGGAATCGGACCCAAGACCTCTAGCGTATCAGTCGTGCTTGTACCCACTAGGCCAACGCGGTAGTCTTTAAGCATGTACGCGCTAATACCCGTTCTATAATATCACTAGAAAACCGGAAATATGGTGAATAAACCGTATCCTAACAGTCTGATCAAATATCTCCTTGCGAACGCATCAGTTGTGGACTCTGTATAATAAATCTGTGTTACTTCTCATATCCGCTAGTAAACAGAACTGTTTAAGTGATATTAATGGCAGTTGTACATTAGCGATCTAACTCCAGTTAGCAAACTTGGATGAATTAGCACTTCAGTTTTACTACATGTGTACTATGCTTATAATCTGGATGGGATTGATAATATCACCAACATAAAAGAATAGTAAATGTCTTGTTAAAAGTAAAGTACAAAAAAAACTATTTATTTAATGATTTATATACACACACAGAATTAAAAAAAAATACATTTTTATAAAATGGTGTACAAAGGTGCCGCTTATTTCTTAATAAATCTTCCAAAACACCCGCGAAAGCAGAAGTCGTCAACACTGGCAGACATTTTGTGCGACTTAATTCATAGCAACTACAAATCAGAAAACAAAAAAATATATAATATTTTTGGTAGAAAGAATTCTGGAAATTAGGACCTGGGGTTTGATAGTTAGAATACTGAATACGTAAGTAACGAGAGTAAATAAAGTAATGATCCTTTAATAACTCAAAACAAGACTAGGGAAAACTTTGTCCAGTAGTGGGATAAAACTTGCAGTTTCACAACACCTCTCAAAACACGGTAAGACATCATAACCGATATTTAACTGAACTATCTCCAAAAGCTATTATTAAACAAATAAACAAACGGAACAAACTTTAAACAAACAAAACAAACTTGGATTAACAAAACAATCGCGGAAAACGTTTTAAACAAATACGGATATTGTAGTATATAATATTTCGTTTCTTAAACTTGTAGAAGTTGTGAAATTCAGTTAAGATTTCGTTTGCAGACTGAGGCTTAATAACTTGTGGAAATCTGTGGGGACTGTGTTTTATAGTTTGTTTTGAAAACTCAGGAAGATGAGAAACTATACGATGTTCTACATTTTATTTGAGGAAGGTACTGAAAAATCCTACTAATATTATAAATGTGAAAGTTTGTGAGACTACCGAATGGATTTTAATGAAACTTTACAATAATGTAGCTGATAAATCGGAATAACACATAAGCTATAATATATAAAGATAGTGCATGTATTGTCATTCACGCGGGTGAAACCGCGAGGCACAGCTAGTTCTAAATATAAGGCGGTTTAGAAAAAAATAGATTGGTTGAAATTTTGTTAGAGGGTAGACAGATCTGCTATAATAAGGACTAACTGTAAAAAAGACAAAAATATATTTTGTAGATTTTGAATTTTAAAGAGCGTTCAGGTTCGCTATATCAGTTTCGCCGTCATAAAATAAAATTTTAAGATGACTATGGCCTTTTGATTACCATAGGTTCTAAAGTGCTACACGGTGGGGTTAGTTTCCATACATTCTTGGGCATCGTTCTTTGGTAGAACGGTAAGGTATGTATATGTTAATCCTAAGATTTTCCATATAAAACCTAAGATCCTAAGATTCTTGATGGTAAATGCCCAAAAAGGCTTGCGATTGGTGCTTTTACCACCATTAACCTAGTAAATCAGGATTTACAATAATGAACGATATAGTGATTATGTAAAAAGTTTTATCTCTTTTACCAAAAAGTATTTAACCTTCAGTCTCCTATCAATATCTGTCAAAATCCTAAAACGTCATTCACATGATGTGATGATGAGGTGTTAATCGCGATGTCAAAAGCAACAACACAAAACTACACAAAATTCAAAGAAAAATGTATTTAACAGTGAATGGAGTACTTCACAGGAAAGTCCACAGCTGATGTTAATGTGTTTCTGTGTCTGTGCGCCTCGCATGTGCTGTTTCCCTTCTATTCTATGCCCCTGTTTATCGTGCTTACCTATGTGTATCAGAGGTAGCTTCTGCAATATATATTGTAATAGAATCCATGGGTAGATCATCAGTCACAGCACTTGTGCTTCTGCAGGCTAGGCCTATCTTTGTATGTGTCATTCTCTCCGGTCTTGTGCTAATCTCATCTTGGTTTGAAACCTTATAAATGTTAACCTCATCTTCCTTCCCCCAATTATATATTAATACAGTACCAGCATTTAAATTTCCACTGCCCAACATTGGAATAGACCTCCTCTCTCTCCTCTGCTCATGTAGAGATGGAACGAGCACTAATTAGCATGATTGCGGGTTGTCGATTTCAGATTCCAATTAGAATTTAAATAACACTGTCTTATTATTGTTTCACCCTTACATTCACCTTTTCAATATCCATCTTAAAACCATAATATTTTTTTTTTTTCGTTCAGGTAAATTTGTGTTTATTTTAAAATCCAATTTTTTCAGGAATGAAGTGCTGCCAGTGCCTAGTTCTACATTTAGATGAAGAAGAGAATATTATGAAGAATATCAGTTCGAAAGACGTTGGACGTATGTCGAACGACGTCCGCGAACCAGGATAGCTCTAGTGCTGAAAGCTCGTGGAAATAAAGACTATCAATATCTAGATTGTTTTCCTAACAATAAACACTGCTGACTACATAATGCTTGTTAAAATGAAGTTTTTCCTGATTTTCCATACACGCCTATGTAACAGTTTTTTTATCTATTACTAGGTATTGTATTTCATGTGTCTTTGGAGATTGCTTAAATATTCAAATAACCTAAAACACATTTAAAGAAGTATTTGTGAGGCACGGGAATAATTATTTTTTCTCTTCTTTTGTAAGGAAACTTAAGATTCTTGATCAAGTAAGAAGTCAGAGAAAGCAGAGCAATTACATATTACCAAAACCTTTTGAAAGATCGAATAACTCTTTGGGCAGTCATGTAAAACTAAGGCGTTAGTTATCAAAAACCCTACTATCTAGGTATGTCATGAAAATCCGCATTATATGAAAACGTACTTTTTCATACATTCTCATTGGTCATCTTACCTACTTTCGAGAATTTTGTTTACTCTGTGACACATCCGCTATTGTCATTCACTTTTCAAACGTCATTTCGATAGAACCGTCATCAAAATTATCAGGAGATAAAACTAAATTTGATGTGTTTGTGCGTCTTCCCTGTCCTTCCGCTGTATTGCCTACCTTTGATCTGCATCTGTCCTCTGATCTCCTGCCTACCAGCTATCTGTCCGAGCTGCATCAACATCATCCCAGGCATCCACTATATTTGGTGCTATGACGATCAGGAGGCTGAAGTGAAAACTATTGTCAGGAAACAATTTTGATCAAAAGCCAAACCGATCAGGAAAAATCTCTGCTGGAAAAACTATAGCGAAATTATTTTTTTAAGCGTTGACATTTGTACTTGTGAAATTTTGAGCTTCATTTATAGTCAGAACCAAGCCCAATAAATGTAAAGCCACAAATGTGTCTTATGGTCTATATTTTACCGTTACTTGTAAGTCCTTTCGTGTCGTGCGTCCCCTGCTGTGATTGTTGCATGAAGTACGCTCTAAAGCACGAGGATAACGGTACTTAAGCCCGAATAATACGGAACGCACAGTGCTAAGCCGAAAATCACGTAAAATTGTGGCTGAAAAAGCACGTGTATTTTTTCAAATATGCTTAGTTTGACCCCTCATGTGCTGTATTCTGTATTAGCGCAGGTGCCGTTTCTCGCGGGCGCCCTTAGTCGCATGGTGTCCTATTTCATGTCCGTCTGTGATATTGTAATGAAAAGAAGGAGACGTGCTAAAGAATAGTAGTTTAAAATGATCTTGTAAATTATTTTAAGTGTAATGATGCTTTTTATTAAACATTGAGTTTTATTTTTTGTTTTTATTTTTTATGGGATCAATTTTTCACTTTGAGATACACATAAAACAGTACCACTCAAATTAGCAAGCAGAAAATGATGAACATTTCTGAAGTTCTTGAACTATTACTAAGCCTACTGTTTTCAATCCATTAGCACCTAAAGGGCCGATTGGCTTAAACTTTCTGAAGTACCTACTCAGTCACTGGTAGAAGATATCACCATCCGGTAAGATTGATCGAAAAATTGAAGTCACAACTAAGTTTTAAACAAATAAAAATATCATAATAAATCAAACACTTTAATAAATAAGTAACACTTATACGTCAAAGCTATCACACATATTTGGCTTTTTCTCCCTGTTATCACAACACTCGATCATGCAAGGACACACAATCGGATAGCAAGCTACAAAAGGTGCCAGCAAGAGCGGACAAAAGGGAAAAAACTGTAAACAACACATATGACCAAAAGCTAAGCGTATAATCTAAAAATACACGTGATTTTTAAGCCACTAGGAATATTTTACGTGATTTTTTGGCTTAGTTTTATTCATAGGAGTCGTCTTTCATTACTCGGTCCATGCAACAATCACAGCAAGGGATACAGGATAAAAAAGGACTCACAAGTAGTGGTAGAAAAAGACACATTTGATTACATCAATTTATATTCCAATCACATAAATGGGCTTAGTTTTAACTAAGCTAGATTTTAACAAGATGGCTTGACTAAAAATTTTGTTCTGCTTTATACTTCGGTTATGATGAATACGGCTAGTTTTTACTTATCCGCTTTGGTTTATTCGTATAGTCTGGATATTCTTCTATACCTTCAGAATTGAATTCTGGTTTGATATCGGTTTCGGGTATAAAATCGGGTTCGGGTATAAAATCGGCTTCGGGTATAAAATCGGTTTCGGGTTTAATATCGGTTTCGGGTATAAAATCGGGTTCGTGAATAATATCGGTTTCGGGTATAAAATCGGGTTCGTGTATAATATCGGCTTCAGGAATAATATCCGTTTCAGGTATAATATCGATTTCAGGTTTATTATCCGTTTCGGGTTTAATATCGTTTTCAGGAATCAGTCCGAATTCGGATTCAGCATAATCTTGTAAATTTCCTTCACTTTCAAATAAAGATCTGTTAGGGATTAATTCACCTTGTGATTTTATTAAAACTCTTATGGGTTTTTTAAGTGCTGATTTATCTGGTTCTGTTTTTGTTATGACGTCTGAGGTTTCTTGGGTTTCTGGAGTGGTATCGCCTTCGTTTATTCCAGGTTCTGTTTTTATTTCACCTTCTGGGTTAAGGTCACTTTCAGGTTTAATTCCTTCTTTTGTTGTATCACCTTCTTCATTTAATACTGTTACTGGTATAATCCCCTCTTCTTGTTTTTCACTTTCTTTATTTGATTCACTTGCTCGTTTAAGTCCTTCTTCTTTTATATCACCTCCTTGATTTAATTTAGCTTCTGGTTTAGGTTCTTCTTTCTTTAATTCACCTTCTGGTTTGACATCACCTTCTGGGGCACCAGCAGAAAAACTGACACGTGCTTTATCTGCCTCTATCCCTTCTTTATTTTGTTCCCCTTCAAGGTTAACTTGTGAACTATTTCCTTCTTTATTAACACCTTCAAACTTAAGTGTTTTGTGACTATGACTCGGTCTTCTCCCTCCGGTGTAAGTTGCAGGATTTGCTTTGCAATTATCCCATCTGCAGCCGCGTGGGAAACCTGGGATGCGGCAACAGCCTGGACAGATGATGGGAATGCACAGGAGCCAAGGGCAGATGCAGCAGAGTGGTAGATAGCAAAGGGGGACTATCGGTATAAAGCAGAAATACATTAAATTTAACAAATATATCCACTTGGGATTTTGACAGTTAAACCAAAGTGTCAGGATAACATCATGAAGTATAATAAAGTCGAAATTCTTTTAGCGTTGACGTTTTAGATTTTTGGTTAATGACATTGATAGCAGATGAACTGGTCTGAAAAAAGTTTTGTTTCATTTCATGATTTACTTTGTTTACATAATATTATTGCAGGTTTTGCTGCTAAGCACTTTCCAAAAACTGTTTTAACTTATTGGTTTCTTAGGTTTACGCGAATGTTAGACATTGAAATAAAACTACTTTTTACGGATTTTTTCGCGGTTTATATTTAGATTTTAGGTCCCGACGTTTCGACACCTTTGCAGGTATCATGGTCACGGGTAGACTGAGATGGCGTTCGTCTTGACAGTGGATGTTGCTCGTTCTACCTTCATATTTTAACTAATTATTTGAGTTCCGACCTACGCAATATGAAGGTAGAACGAGCAACATCCACTGTCAAGACGAACGCCATCTCAGTCTACCCGTGACCATGATACCTGCAAAGGTGTCGAAACGTCGGGACCTAAAATCTTAATATAAACCGCGAAAAAATCCGTAAAAAGTAGTTTTATTTCACTGTTTTAACTTGTTAAACTTTAGTTCAATTCATTTTAAGTTAGATATATGACAGCAGCTAAGTTTTAAATATGATCACTTACGTGCATAATGTTCTTACGCATCACCACACAAAGCGACCCCCACACCATTTTTCAAAAGCTATCTCCAAAACCATTACTCATAGACAAAACTTCTATATCCTCACCCACTATCCATAAACCAGCAACCGTCTATCCACCCCAAGACACTTTATGACCCAAGTTACGTTTTAAAATTCTCACTTAACTTCGATAATGCGAAAACTTTGAACTAGACGTAGATTTGTTCCAGTGAACGGTTAGACTCAACTTTTGAGAACAATTATAATATTAATCGAGAATATTAAAAGGTAATTAAAATTATAATTAGCTGAGATGTTCAATATTCAATACCTAGAAGCTTTACTCATTATTTTTAATTCAAAGTGATCAAAGACTGGAGACTGTTGGCAATAGTTAGGTATGTTTTATCATTTATAAAGCAAGGGAAATACTTGTAATTTAATACAAATATAATGCTAATTTTAGGGAAATATTTAAATCTTAATAGCTCTCGATCCCGCTACTCCGGGTTAGGCATTTAACTAACTAATAACTAATGATCAAGAAAATGTAGGAGGACTATAATCATCCAGCCTATAAACGTCCCACTGCGGGGCACAGGCCTCTTCCCATACAGAGAAGGCACGAGCATTGATCACCACGCTTGGCTTCTGCGGATTGGCGATTTCAGATCCCAACTTTTGGAATCCAGGTTTCTTCACGATGTTTTCCTTCACCGTTTGTCAGAAGTGTCTTAGAATAATTAAGAAAGTACATATAACTTTGAAAAAGCCACATTGGTACTTGCCTGGATTCGAACCTGCAACCTTGTGCATACAAATCCGTTTATTGAACTGCTAGGCCACCACGACATTAACGAACCAGGAAGACTATAACATCATACAATTTTCTACCATTCAATATAACATCAGTCATATAATAGTGATATATTCCATAATTTCTTCAGTGTTTCCAACATCAAGCACTAACAGTTTAAGTGTTATCGGGATTTTAAGATTGGCAACATTCCCGGAGATATGTCCCGTTTGCTGATTCTCTTCCAGGAGTGAGGCATCAATTATTTTGGAAACACTTGATTTTCTGCTGATTTCTACTTAGTCTTCTGAAATGTTCGTTAAACTAAAATTATTTCAGAAGTGGTTTCGTCCTATTTCTATTAACTTATCTACCATTCTGAACGGTTTCTTAATATAGAATACCATCATACATCACTAAGCATTGTCATACTAACAGACAAATCTAATCCTTGTCCAATTTATATATGCTTTTAACTTCTAAAACAAGAAGCACTGTCCGAACTTTAAAAAACAGCTATAATTCAGAGGAAAAAATAAAGCTGCTAAACTCCCCAAACCACATCTATATCTTTTACCACTTTTCTGCAATCTCCATCCAAAACTGCCTTCCAACGCATGAATCAAAAATATTGTTTAGTTGATGCCTCGAAGCATTCTCGTTAAAACTAGATTGTTATCGTCGCCGCCCGATAATGCACACGCTGCATTTGTCTTTGTAGACCACTCTCATTGATGATAACTTATTTGGCACTTAATATAATATCTAGGACGGTTAAAGTATCGTGAGGGATCTGGATTCCAAAATGAAGTCCAAAATCGCCAGGATGAAGTGAACAAGCATGTTTGTGTCAGTGCTCGTGCCTTCTCTAGTTGGGATGCCTGTGCCCAATATTGGGAGATTTAAAGACTGGTATTTTATTGGGATGTGGATGCTGTTCAGATACGGAAAATGGACCTTCTTCGCCATTGGTCTGAAATTCATCTAGAAGGTAAAAAACTTCAAAATCAGACGTCAGAAGTTGAGTTTATTAAGAAGCATGCAAGCATTACTAATATTATTGTGTATGTATGTAACAATATATATACTTATTTTAGATTATTTCATATTTACGATTACGTGTAGTTTTCTGGGTATATATAAATAGTATATAATATAACTGAATATATATATCTATATATGTATATATATTTATAAATGTATTTATGTATTACTTTGGTTTAAGTACACTTGTTACACTCATCTACCTCATCTATCTTTCCTGTCCATCCAAAGGTTGTCTGGAAGATATCGCTATTAGCGATAAGACCGCCATTGTACGCGTTACTATTGATGGTATTTGTATAATTATTTAATTTTAATTGGTGTACAATAAAGAATATTCTATCTATCTATCTATCAGATAGTCGTCAGGTAGTATGCGGTAGACTACTAAACATTCCACTCCCTAAGTGGATTAGTATCAGACTATCGGCTGTTCTTCTTTAAACTACATCTTCATTTTAAATTGTAAGCTTTGAGTATACATACATGTTGGGTATAGGTATAGACGTTTCTTCGAAAAACAACTGGGTTTTTATTATTGTATTGTAAAGTGCATTTAACAGTATACAACCCACTATCCTTCACGTAAATACTTGAGAGTCGCGACTCAACAAGTTTACAGTGACAATGCACATGACATTACTTTAAACCGTTTGCAATAAAAATATGTCTTCCTGGCTTCTGAGTGTTTATTTCTTTGCATCTCTGTGATTTTACTGGGCTATGATGCGATTTAATATTGTTTCTTTAGACTGGATATGATCATTTATTACGTTCAGTTTTCATAGATATTAGCTTAAATAAAAACCTAAACCCAGTGAAGAATAAAAGTAGAAACAGCATTACGTTTCTTTATATTTTGGTCTTAAACATATGAAACTTGAATTCCATTATGTTTTTTTTAGATTATTTGTGTAAATTTAATTTTTCCTCCAAATATTTCAATGAAATAAAAGTGACAGTAAAAGTAGGCTATAATATTAAGCTCCAAAAACCTACTCATCTGCCAGTAAAAGATTTTCAACAGTTTCAAATATCAAACAAAAAAACTCTTCCGAATTGGTAAATAATGAACAAACATAACATAACATATCATCACGCCTGTATCCCCGAAGGGGTAGGCAGAGGCGTACCAATGTACACCCACAGTTCGCCGATATGTTTTAGGTCCCATGTAATAGGGGGCGAGCCTATTGCCAATAATAAAGATAGATAGATATAGTCTACACAAAAACTAGAAAGTTAATAAACTATAAACATTACTACACACCACCTTATCCCACTTTAAACTATCACAAAATCGAAGAGCAGAACAAGACAGCAACATTATAACATAGAAACAAACAAACTTCATTGAGCGCAGATACGACACGTTTGTTACAAAACTCGCCAAGTTTGTAATTTCCGTGTGTCCCGTCGATACGATGTGTCTTATTTAACTTTGACAAGAATGAGTTGGAACTAGATAACTATTTAGTGGTAGATCTTGTTGTGCATTTTATGATGATATGTCAGATTGAAGATTTACCTGGTAATCTATAAAAGACTTGAATCTTGTTCTAAAGTTTAAGGATAACAGGCTTGGTGGTTCTAGATTTCCAAACCTATATTTTCTTAAAAATATGAAGTTTAAAAACTTCAGCAGCGTTATCACTAAAATTGCATAATACAAATTACGTGGTTGCACATATTTTGCAAACAAACCCTACCGCTTTACCATGACTTGGCTTTTGCAAGTTCAGTAATGAATCAGCATCCAAATTCTATCAAACTAAAGTTCTTTTAAAAAATTAAGTTCGAAAAAAAAAACAAGTAGGTAAATCTTCCTCTTACTTTAATCAACATAACTTACCTTTTTGAAACCCACTCCCGACTTGTCTTGGTGTTCAGTCTATTTAAGGCTCTGTTAAGTAAATATATCATTGATCTATCTGATTCTCTACCCCTTGGCTTACCTTCCACCAAACTTATACCATGAAATCTCCTAAACCGTCCTAATTCTTGAGATAAGAAGGTCCCACGTCAAGGGGACACCATAAGCTCTTTTAGTTTTATCTTTTTGCAGAAACTTTGTCACAAAACTTGGAGACATCTGATAAGTGCAAATGTTTGAAAAATGTAGGCTTTACAAGATAGAAGATACTTAGGGCCAAACTTTGTTTAATTTTGTAAAAGTTGGCGTCCTTTCTTTTTTTTAAATAGGTTTTATTACTGAGATAACATGAAGGATCTATTTTTAGGGATGAGGTGGTTGTGAAATAGGAATTTTCGTCAAAATAGGTACCTATAGAAAAATCTTCTTCTTATCGTGTCGATGGCAATCTATCTACATGGTGTCGGCCCAAAATTTTGCTACAAGAATTACATTGTCAGTAGCTTTCAATAAATCGTCCATCGTGCAGGTGTAACGGCACGAAGGACAAGAAACTAGATGTTCCATCGTCTGGGGAATGTTACCCCATATGCATATGCATGTAATTTATCTATCATATTATGTATGTAAATATATACATATTATAGATAAATTACACCCAGACACCGAACAAATGATCGTGCTCATCACACAAACATTTGTCCAGAGTGGGAATCGAACCCACGACCTCTGGTATAGCAGTCAGAGTCACTAACCACTAGACCAACAGGCCCGTCAAAAGAAGTAAGAGAAGTAAAAAAATTTTAGTATATAGAGACATAAACATTCTCATAAATTAGCAACTCAACAAATAAAAGAGCTCAAGCTTTCAAACTCTTTATTTAAACGACCTCTTATTTACTCTGATTTTAATACCAACATAAAAACTTCAACAGAATCTTACGATTTACATCAATGTAAGTTCTGTAAGTTGGTAGCTGTTGTGTAAGAATATGTCTATTTTATGCACGAAGTTAGCCAACTTAGCTGTAGATACATGCATGCATACTGAAGTTACACACAACTTCCGAGACTTACAATGTTTAAGTTTTTACTACTCAATTTGCTGCCTTGGTTATAAAATTCATGAAAAGATGTAGGGATCTTTTTGAAATTATGATTTTACTTGTAGTTAGAAATAAGTGTCCAGTCAAACTATGAAAAATGGTGTTGACTTTTGTTTTCTGATCTTAATATAACATTTATGTTACTTAATTGTTATAATTTAATCGTCTACAAAATGAAGATTTTAGTGTACACAAAATCATTATCTTCCTCTGCGTCATTTCCCGAGATTTCTAGTCACAATTTACCAAGAACACGGTCTTTCATCAGCATCGTCATCATCAACCTATAGCAGTCCGCCGCTGGACATAGGCCTCTCTAATTGAACAAGGTCTTTAGCTAAAAACAAATTAATATCAAACAGAGCACAGTTGTAAGTAGTTCTCCAAGGCTCCAATACAATTCTCAACCGTTGAGAAATAGTAAAAAGAAATAAGTCATTCCCTTTACTACATATTTCCTTGCCACATAACCCATCATTCATTCACACTGAAGTAAATCACAAACTATAAAACCTCCACTATCGTGTCAGCACTTTACAAGATTATATTATCAGACACAGTTTACAAGCGTTTTCCACAGAAATTGTTATTTTTTAAAACGACTCGTAAAAATGTGGTGTGTCTCATAAAGTATGAGTGTATCGTAAAATGAGAAAGCTTGGTTTAAGTTTAAATTTTTCATAGCAAATTGATACATTGTGGTTAGATTGTTGAGAATCGTAAGTTTTAGAAAGAAGCAATTTTATATTTTGCTTCGTTTGTTAAATTACTTTTCTCGTCGTTAGTATTTGGTATTTACTGCAATACGGTATTTAGATAATAATATGCGATGGTAGGACTGGAAGCCAAGACTTCAATTTACATCAAAATACAGAAGCAAGTATTTTTTGATATAATATATGAAGGTAAGATCGAGGTTCTGTGTTAATACCCAGGTAGGTCGCTGTATACACAATCTGGCAAAATGGGGAATCATAGATCCTTCCGATATCCGGTGTGAGTGCGGCCTATTCGACCAGACAATGCCACACCTGCTAGAGTGCCCAAATTGTCCGGACACCTGCACTTTGGAGGACTTTAACTGCAGCATCATTGGCAAGGTTAGTGTGGCCAAATCCTGGGCGCAGCGTATTTAAACTTGAATATACAATTACCATCGACTCGAAAAGAAGAATACCTAGTAAAAATGGTTGTGGAGGTCAGATAGGCAGACGCTCCATGTAAAATACGGTATTCAGCTGAATCCGGTAAGACTGGCAGCCGACCCTAACATAGTTGGGAAAAGGCTCGGGCGACGATGAGTAAGATTGAGACAGAAAATTCAGAACTTACTAACTTACTATTATACAATTAAAGATATCGATCTGTTCACCTTTCAACTCTTACACGAATACGTTTTAACGATCCACACAAGGTGGCCCCTTACCGCCGATGTTATTACAAGATCCCCATTCTCCAGACAAGCATTAGCTACAATTTCGATAGAACTAAAATTTTACGCTCAAATAAAGTCCCTAATGGAAGTCAATGTAAGAGCTTATCTACTATAGGTTTCTATAGTGCTTTAGTGTTGCAGTTTTCACTCGGAATGTTTTGGATCTTCTCGTAAAGTGTAGATTGAAAGTGTCGGTTTTATTAGCAACGATTTCTTGAGTGTGTTTTACTCAATGGTCTTTTGGTGGTCAATAATAAGAAGGATTTATAGAATACATGTTTAAATGAAATATGAATAGTAGTTGCTATGCCCAATAAATATAACATCATATCAAAGTCTCAATATGGTTTTCGACAAGGATTATCGACTGAAGATGCAATTCTATCATTAAGCTCACATATTGTTAACCAAGTAGATACCGGAAAAAAATGCATAACTGTTTACCTTGATATAAAAAAAGCTTTTGATACTGTCTCCGTTTCCATCCTTTTGCGTGATCTAGAGACTTTAGGCATTAGAGGAATCCCATTGTCTATGTTCACGGACTACCTTAAAGATAGGAAACAACGAATTAGGATAGGAGAATATGTTAGTGAGGAGGCAAATATGGAATTTGGCGTCCCACAGGGCAGTGTCTTAGGCCCAACCCTATTTTTAATATATATTAATAGCCTTTGTAACATGTCACTTGAAAATGGCCGGGTATTCTCCTATGCCGATGATACGGCCGTTGTTTTCACTGGAGATACGTGGGATAGTGTATATAAATCTGCCGAAATGGGCCTTGCCAGGATTTCCGCTTGGTTCTTGGTTTTTTTTTTTTATGCCATACATACGTTGTTGTCGCATAGTTGTTAATTTTTTTAAGATATTGTTTGTAACCTTGATTTTAACCTATTTTTCAAAAGAGTATCTATCCTATGGAGTTTCTCGCCGGTTTCTTCTTCTTTGGCATTCCAAAGAAAAATGTCATTACATGGAACCTGCAACTAGAGTGAGTATTTTTGAAAAGAGCTTAAAAAGGCCTACCATTTCGAATTTGCCTACGGCAAAATTTACAAAATGGCGATTTTTTTTGTCAAAAATCTGACGCACTCGTCTAGAATATCATTGCACTAGACCCTTAATAAAATGTTGGTACCTAGTAATAGGTTAATTTAGAAACTGAAAGGGGTACCGGCCCCTTTTCATTCTGTCACTTTATATTAAATACGTTTTCATATATTACACATGAAAGAAAACCTAACAATAAATAAATACAAGAGATCTAAACTTAGTCACAAGACGTTCGTTCGTTACGCTTGGTCACGTACCGTGCAAATAACACACGCCCGCCTTAATATAATATTTTGGCGCGAAACGCCGCCATTACCGCAAGCGTGCATCACGTGCTTTTTTTCTGAGAAAAGAGTTTGGTTTCTTATTTCTAATATTATGTTGTTATATTAGGCGTGCTAACAATATTTTTGCGAAATTGTTGTCGGGATTAATATTACTTTTCTTATAAGCTAATTTGTAAACGTATATTTTGTTTTAAAAAATATATAGCCTATTTTTTTCACGGTCTGAGAATGTTTATGAATTACTGATTCAGGTGTATAACTATTTTTTGAATTCTCTGTCTGGGTAGCTGGGAAGGGTAGGATTATAATATGTATATCTATCTAATATGTATACTTAGGTATAAATCACTCGATCACATCAATGCTGTCTAGTCATTTTTTTTTATCTAATCACTTATATCTGAATTCACATACTGAAGAATTTAAAATGCTTTTGCTACGTTAAAGTTTTTTTTTTTTTTTTAAGAATATTCATTCCTTTACTCCTTTATTCATACTACTTAGGAAAGAATAATGGTAGTAACGAAGCTACCCGATTTCAGGGTCCAAATTTTATTAATATGACTGAAATTAGTTATAGCTACCAATGAAAATGTTTAAAACCTATGATTATATTACT
Source organism: Autographa gamma (assembly GCA_905146925.1). Classification (NCBI taxonomy): domain Eukaryota; kingdom Metazoa; phylum Arthropoda; class Insecta; order Lepidoptera; family Noctuidae; genus Autographa; species Autographa gamma. The sequence goes on from LR989871.1 coordinate 1,294,856, forward strand.
AGACTATAAATAGGTATGTAATCTATCTACAAAGATAAACACATTTTTTGGTAGTTGTTGGATAGATTGTGAAATAAAGGCAAAACAAACGGACGAATAGGTACCACTGGGACACCTCATTGTGTGCCAGGAAAACAATGTCTTGATATATCTACTAATTTGAATCGCATGAACTGGTGGATACCCTGGTTATTGATACAAACAATGTGATTCTTGTATTAAAGAAAAAATAGTTTAGTGAGCCAGTAAGTCTCTCACAAATTCGTACACCAGAAATTTAATTATAACTAGACGTATAAGCGTAATTATAAGCGGGGCGATAAAAAAAACTCGTAGTAGATTATTTAAGTGATGTAACAGGTCTTGATTTTTTCCTGTTTTGATCTACCGGTGGTAAAAACTATAGTTATTTTTAACTTAAGCTCGCACAAAACAAAGGATATGTAATTTATTTGTAAACCATTTTTTTATAATTTGTTGACTTTTTTATTTTGCGTTTGGAAAATAATGTTAGTATAATAACTACATAATATATTTTTAATCTTTGTTTCCATTTCACAAAAATGTTTACTGCATGCAATGTTTACCATAAAACGAAACGTGGCACAGTTTTTTTTGTTATCTGTGGTTGTCAACGCATAGAATTGTCAAATAGTAGTGATTTTCGTTTTTGCATTTATCGTAAACATAAAATTATTTAAAAATGCCTGCCGGATCGTCAGCCATGGACGGGTTACGTGAAAAAGCCTTTCAGGACTACAGAAAGAAGTTGATGGAACACAAAGAAGTAGAATCCAGGCTAAAAGAAAGTATGTATTTGTGTCTCCCGTCATTCATTTCTGCCGAATCATGTCACAAACTTTTGTTCTAAAATCCAATATTCTCATTAAAATCATACTAACTTTGCACAAATAATGAGATATAAGTTTGCCTTTTCTATTTAAATAAAGTTTAATTTATCAGATATCCATATGTCAACTAAAATAGGTTACTCTACTATTAATTTTCGATTTATTCAAATAGTTTTGCTAACTCGTACTCAATATGTTAACAAACTACAGAAGTACAGGATAACACTTGAAAATCCTGTGTTTTTCATTTATTTACACATACAATATGTATACTTAAGTAATTTTGTACTATTTTCTTTGTTCCAGTGCGAGATAAACTAAAGGATGTAACGAAACAGTACGATAAGAGTGAGAATGACCTGAAAGCTTTACAGAGCGTCGGTCAGATTGTTGGAGAAGTGCTGAAGCAGCTCACTGAAGAGAAATGTTAGTATTTACCTGTTTATAAACATTTTTCTTAGCTTGTTCCACAGTCTGTGACTTGGCAAATGTTTTGATGTATCACTTCCAGTTTGGGACCTTTATTATCTAACCATGTTAGAGACATATTACAAAAAATAATCCTAAAAAAATTAGTACTAAAATTAAAAAGTTTTTGTTGTCTATGAGATTGTCTCAAAAATTAGCGAAGAATCTTAATTTATCACAATTTTTTATACTCATATTTTATAATTGACTCTCTAATAGTTTTGTTACCATTCTCAATAAAATCCAGTCTTAAACTTACAGACAGAAACTAAACATTACTAATGAATATAATTTATTTACAGTCATAGTAAAAGCCACAAACGGTCCCCGCTACGTAGTGGGATGTCGTCGCCAGCTCGACAAGCAGAAGCTGAAGGGTGGCACCAGAGTAGCCTTAGACATGACCACATTGACTATCATGAGGCATTTACCCAGAGAGGTAAGACAAGTTATTAATATTTTGTAACAAAATTATCAATGTCAAGTCTTTTTTGGGGATACTTGGCAAATTGACAATCAGTTTAACTGAGAACTGTACATTAACTAACTCAGCCTAACATGGTCTATTATTGGACAGAGGCATCTCCAAAATTGCCGTGTAAGAACTGGTGGTCCACCTATCACTTGAACTTGACCGGCTGGTCAGTAAAGCCTATAAAAAGTAATCTTGCAAGTGAGAAATACATTAGCAGAGCCAATTTACCCTGATATCATGTGAAAAAGCCTGCCTAGGCTGTGATCACTGCTGTGTGGTAGTGTTTTTCAGTTTCACATACAGTTAGTTGAGGGAATGTTACTCATTATATTATTATTCCAGGTGGATCCCCTAGTATACAACATGAGCCATGAAGACCCTGGTGATGTCACATACTCCGCCATCGGAGGTCTGCAGGAACAGATCAGACAACTCAGAGAGGTAATAAAATTTTAACTTAAATTTAAACATTCTTAACTATTAGTTCAGACAGGATTGGAGGGAGGGGGAGGCCTTTGCCCAGCAGTGGGATCTGATGTAGGCTACAAAAAAAAAACTATTAGTTATCTCGTTACTTGTAAATATGTAACCTTATACATTTCAGCTTTTATTAAGTTGAAACGCACATTGTCTCATCTTTAGGTATATTCCACTTTGTTGGTGTGAAATGTGTGAAAAAAAGTAAAATATACCCAACTTTACTGGTAGGTACTTTATTAATATACCAAATACGTAAAAACACGATGTATCTTGAGCAGCAACATATTATTTTGCCTATGTACATACCATTAGAGCGTGGGCACACGGTGCGGAGCGGTGACGTTGCGTCGTGTTACATAGTAATATCTGTGGCGTGCACACGATGCACCGGACTTGCAACCACCAACACGAGGCGGGGAGGGGGGAATGCGTAGCGACGCCGGAGCGGCACCGCTCAGTTGTTACGATCCACATACTGTCCGACGCTACTACGGCGCCGCAAGGCATAACAACGTTACGGCGCCGCACCGTGAGTGTGCCCGCGCTCTTAATTTACCTCTCATTATTGACAGGTTTTATTTCAGATGTTGAACCAATTTTTATGTAAGGGCTATCTCATCTACCTAGGCATGGTCTAAAACTAATTAATGAATCATCACCTTACTCCACAGGTGATCGAGCTCCCTCTGATGAACCCGGAGTTGTTTGTCCGCGTGGGCATCACGCCGCCGAAGGGTTGCCTGCTGTACGGCCCGCCCGGCACCGGCAAGACGCTGCTGGCCAGAGCTGTGGCTTCACAGCTCGATGCTAACTTCCTGAAGGTAGGGTATATAATATCCTTAGAATAACAGAAAATGCCTTATAAAGTTTGTTGTACAAAACACATAAAAAAAATGTGTAGATAGACAGTGCAACAATTTAGTGATAGCTAATAAAATGAAACTAAATAACTATCTCCTTTTCACACAGAGAAACGTTACAAGCGTTGTAGTGTTTGCTATAAGTCTTGAATTTTGTGTATTTAATATCCGGTTTTTATACCGTTTGTTTGCAAAACCCTTCATCCCAAAAACTTAAAATTCACAACACACACACGCAAGTTATTAGTGATAATATTCATAGAAATGTAGGATATGCTTTCTGCTTAATTATGATCACTACAACGACATGTGTTATTTCCTAAACCTTTTTTGAGACTTTGAATTTATTAAATCATCTGAAGACTATTTTTCATGGTAGATTCATCACAATATGAACATGTATCTATTCGCAGGTGGTATCGTCAGCGATCGTGGACAAGTATATCGGCGAGTCAGCGCGTCTCATCCGCGAGATGTTCAACTACGCGCGCGACCACCAGCCTTGCATCATATTCATGGACGAGATCGATGCCATCGGTATGTTGTATACGAATATACTTTTTTTGTAGCCTATATAGAATCCCAGTGCTGGGCAAAGGCTTTCCGTTTTTGTCCCTCGAACCTGATATTAAATTCATTAACAAATAATATTTCGATATACTGCACAAAAGTTTGCAATGCTTAAAAAGAATTTGCCTGAATAAACATATTGATGAACTAGTTTTTTCCAGACCATATAATATTATGTGTGTAATTTATCCAGATTTGTTCAAGTTTAGTGTAATTTAGTAATAAACATACACCTATTTTTCAGATTTATAATATTACATGTTCAGGGGGTGGATCTACCAGTTATCTGTCCGACAGTTGGCTAGATCCACCACGGGTACGTGACCCCGGCCTGCCCTAGCTGTTGCCGTCACATTCACTGTACCTCCGTGATGGTAGCATCCTATATCCCGTCCTACCTTGTTATCCTTTCCAACATATCCTTTCCCAAATCCTTATCCCGCAGGAACGCAACGGATAATTACAAAAATAATTTAATTATCCAAAATGGCGGCGATGTGGTTCGCCACCCATCACGTCTCGTTCCTCGCGGGGCGAAAAGTGGGCCACGGAGGGCCGCCTCGCTGCGTTGAATGCAAGAGGACGAATGGATGGTAAGGTGGATGAAGTGTGTCAGATGATGGATGTCGAGACGAAAATAAAGAATGGTATGCTGAGATGGTTTGGCTATGTCGAGAGAATGAATAAAAGAACGATTGACGAAAAAGTGTATAAGGCGAGTGTGAATGAGAAAAGGCCACATCAAGAGCATACCATAAACCGAACAGCATGTATGCAGGGAATAATGAAAGTGGACAAAGCGAAACAAGTGTGTAAGGATCGTAGCAAGTGGAAAGAAGTGGTCTCTGTCTACCCCTACAAGGGAAAGAGGCGTGATTATATGTATGTATGTATGTATGTATAATATTACACATTATACATATCGAATAGTGCTTACTGTTATAAATAATCAGTCGACATAGTAATAGTGGCTATCATTCCAAAAGAGTGCTCTTTTTTAAGCTATTTTCTATTTCAGTTAAAACCATAAAACACGGACAAAGATACTTTCTAATTACATTAAAGTGTATTGTATACTTCAGACTACTGTTCTGATCCTTTTATAAATGTGCTTGCTTGCGATCCAGGTGGTCGTCGTTTCTCGGAGGGCACGAGCGCGGACCGAGAGATCCAGCGCACGCTCATGGAGCTGCTCAACCAGATGGACGGCTTCGACTCGCTCGGACAGGTCAGATAACAGCTACATACATTTCTTTATCAACCTCTCTTCCCATTGTACAATGAGGACAAGAGATTTAAAAAAGCTAGGGTGTTTAGTATAATAGCGTCAGTGACATCCTCCGCAAATGAGGTGGAAACTGAATTGAACTTGGTGGAAACCAATAGATAGATTTTGCTCAACACACTAGTGATTATTCTGATGTAACTATAGGATCTGAAATGTAAACCTACCAGTGGTAGCAAAAGTAATACCAATTCAGATTGCCGAATATATCTCCTAACAAACTAAACCCTTATAATGAATATTTTTCGTATTTCGCATATCTTATTGCATGCACTCTTCTATGAGTAGTGCACATATGTTCTCTAAATATATTCTTAATACAAGATCCAAACAATAAATAAATAAGCAGTCGCATTGACAACCTCCTCCTTTTCAAGGCAGTTAATAATAACACTATTTCCCCTACAGGTGAAGATGATCATGGCCACCAACCGTCCGGACACGCTGGACCCCGCCCTGCTGAGACCCGGCAGGCTCGACAGGAAGATCGAGATACCGCTGCCCAATGAACAGGCTAGGTGAGGGAATTATTTTAAGGGTGTTACCACACCAATCGATCGATAGTCGATCGACATCGGTCGACGTTGATTGATTGGTGTGGAAGCTTTAGTTGATGGACGGATACCGGTCGACTAACCAATCGATCGAGTGCCGGTCGATAGCATCGGTCGTCGGATACCTAGTAGAAACAATCGATCGACGTCGACCAATCCATTCTACCATCGATCGATGGCATCTATCGGCTATCGATCGATTGGTGTGGTAGAAACTATCGAACGACGTCGACTAATCCATTCTACCATCGATCGATGGCATCTATCGGCTATCGATCGATTGGTGTGGTAGAAACTATCGAACGACGTCGACTAATCAATTCTACCGTAACTACCGTAACACCGGTATGGTTAGGTTAGGTATAGAAACAGCATTACACATTAGATTGTTTTTAGAGTATTCACAATAAAGAACTAACTTTGATACCTTAGATGCCTGATATACTTTTTCAAATGTGCTGTAGTATGTTCTTCTTGAAATGGCTTTTGACAGCAATTGACGACTATTACTTTCGAATTTTAATGAATACGGTAGACGTAGACTACTCATGAAAAGACAAACTCGCAAACAAAATATTTAGTGTGTAAGTTAGCCAAAAATTAATATGAGATGCCTATTTAGCTCCTTTAAAATAGATTTGATTACAGACGAACATCGCCAAGTGAAACTTATAATTTGTAATGAGCTAAGTAAATACAGGGCACAAATGTGCAAGGGAGATAAAAAAATTGTATCGTCGTGTTTGTGATTACGTTACAAAAGAAAATATACACGTCAAATATTTTATAATTACCTACAACGAAATTTTTCATCTCCCCTATAAGGCAGTTGTCCGACTTACGGGCGAGAAGCGAGTAACTATCGACTATAAAATCGCTCAAGAAACGTACAGCAAGATATAGATCCCGTGTAAATGAAGGAGATGCATATATAAATATTTACTCGCCGACTGTTCACATTACCGGCGACAACTCTCTCAACATTTGTTTTTTGCGGCGAGTAGAACTATAAAAATATACTCGCCGATGACCAATCAGTGTCATTCTGCATAAAAGTGCAGATTTGAACTGAGAACAATTTTTAGTAGGGGACGGGAGGGCAAGATGGAAGGCTTAATTTCACGATGTAATAAACAAAATCATTTATTTATTTTAGACTGTCGTAAAAGTTATTTTATTTTACTTTGATGATGCCTGTTTTTTTGTACTTATGGTGTTACTTTTGGGAAATTAAAGTTTTATTAACCTCAAACAACAACCATAATTAACGTTAATTAAATAATTAACGTTAATTATGGTTTTACATGAATACTTGACCTTAAATATAAAACTCCATCCAAAAGATCCAAAAGCACCCCGTCAGTTTTATGTTCAAGTTTCTAAAAAGTATTAACTATTTTCTATGTTAAAATATCATTACAATAAATCTATTCTTAAAAAATACTATCGTAAAATGGACATAACAACAAGACCTACCCTTTACTAGCAAAGCCGTCTGGTACTGTGTGCAATTTAAATCGCGCGTATGTCATGTGATCCGTTTTTTAAAGGCATGTGCTATTTTGCCCTCCTTTCCTTTATAGTAGTATAGAATGACCCGAGCGAGTGGAGCGAGTATCGCCTGTCACACTCGTCACTCGCTCATCGCTTGGCGAAAAAACTATCAAAACTGCATACTCGCTACTCGCTGCTCGCCGACTCGTTTTGTAGTTCATCGTTCTACTCGCTACTCGCTCCTCGCTCTAAGTGAGACAGGTCCCTAAGTTTACCTTTTTGAGTTTTATGTTTCGTCAATTATATTCTTATTTCCTGTAAATTCCAGGCTAGAGATCTTAAAGATCCACGCGGCGCCCATAGCGAAGCACGGCGAGATGGACTACGAGGCCGTGGTGAAGCTGTCCGACACCTTCAACGGCGCCGACCTGCGCAACGTCTGCACCGAGGCCGGGCTCTTCGCTATCAGGGCCGAGCGGGAGTATATTATACAGGTACGAAGAAATTTACTATAATCAATGTGTAATGCAGTTTTTGCCTTACATCGCATCCAAAATTCGTCCTGCAGACAGGAAAGGTTAGAAGAAAAGAAACAATTTGGAATTTATAATTTGATATGGACAAACAAATTTTAAATAGATGTGCATAAGCCCATAGTCTTGCCAGCAATCAAAATGTGAAGGCAAAAAATATAAACAGCAACTATTTTAATTCCATTTTCAAGGAATAAATCTACTTTAAATCCATCCAACAGTTGGCACATACAAGCTAGGTTTATTTACTAGCCCTTATATCAATAACTAATTTACAACTTCTGTGATTGAGAGACGTACGCACCGGCTTTCAACGTGTTGCCAACTCTGAGATCCCAGGTTTGTTCGTGAGCAAGTCAATGTGATAACTAATTTTCTGCAGCATCAGGTCGGTTGTTGTACCTACGACCTATGTTCTCTGACTACATAACACAAATGCTTCAAGTTCTTCAATTTCTGAGCAATGTATGTGTAATTAATTTCTACCCCTGTATTATTTTTTCGTTTTATTATATCTTACTGTTTCTTTGTTATTTGTAGGAGGATCTAATGAAAGCGGTGCGCAAGGTGGCCGACAACAAGAAACTCGAGAGCAAGTTGGACTACAAGCCCGTTTAAGTGTTCTTTTTTATATTGTCTTATGTATCGTTCATTTACTTCTTAATAAATAGTTATATACCGTATTGATATTATCTCTTTTGAAAAAAACACCTGGAGTTGTATCACATTTGCGCAAAAATTGTAACTTTTTTTTTTTTTCTTTTTAACAGATTTTTCTATAGCCCTTAAAAAGCACGAATGTTCATTTTGACATGTAATATTAGTGGAATAATAAGAAGAAAGTTATTTATAACAATTCATTTATTACAAAAACAACGTTTTAGTATAGTCACAGTCGTATTTACAATAGACAAAAATATATTTACACATGTTAAAGGCGCCTAATTGATGTAATATGCATTGTATTTTACTTTATATTCTTTATAAAAATCAACCTTTACAGTTTTTCCATTTTCATATTTATTTTGCCTCTGTAGGAAACTCTGGCTTACAGAAAACATTTCTCAAATAATTTAATTATTATTCTTAACAAACAACATACTGGACGAATGAATAATCTTCAAAATTTTCCAGATGTGTACCTGGCAATGAAGATTGTAGTCATCATTCAAACATAAATCACAAATCTTATTATCATTATTAAAAATACTGTTATTCACAATCAAATACATCTAAAAGCATATAAAAACCAACAAGTCTTATAAAGTACGGGGGTAAGCCTCAATAATACGACCAAACCTAGGATTCCAATATGAAACCTAAAGCTTGATACAAAAAGCCAATAAATTGACTCATTTGACTACTTAATAAAATCAGGCAGCGTCCCATTCTTCCTAGCCTTAGCAACATTCTCAAAATAACAAGAAAAATCAACATAACCCTTAATCTTCCGATCTCTATCAAAAGGTCTGCCAGTAGGGTAGATATCGGACGTCGATTCCATCGATCGATTAGTATCGATATTAGAGTCGTTCGTTTCGATTTCATTCGTCGTCCCAGACGAGTAGATTTCCGAATCGATTTCGTTTAGTAACGTATTCGATTTCGATTGTACAATCGGGTTAAAACGAACAGACGCGTTCCGAGTGACTGTTTGATTTGGGGCATGTTCATCTTCATTAGTAGGTAGGAAATTAAAATTCCTAATTAGTAAAGACATGTGAGTGTTCGGTTTTGGTGTGAGGTTATTTTTAACGCAGTAAGATACGAATTCTTGCTCGATTTCTTCGAGAACCGATTGGCTGACCATTCTGAAGTCGGTTTCTTTTCTGAAGTTCTCGACTATTATTTGGGCGAGCTGTTTGTTGGTTTGTTCGAAACTGCCTTTCGCTTCTTGTATGCGCTTGTAGACGCCGGCACTGACTAGGACTAAAAACCTGAAAAAAATAAGGTAAAATTAAGTATTTAGGAGTTTGAAAAAGTTCCAAATTTTAATTCACGTTACAGAAAGTACGCTAGTATGTATCTACTTTTACCATCGCCAATTGGTTTTTTAGTGAGCTAGATATTATCGTATATGTATAAATACAAAATCTTGAACTCAAACCTAACCAAACAAAAACAATAAATATTTATACATAACACAAGGCAAGCCTTATCAAATAGTTCAAATGGTCAAGAACCATGTGATTGTCGATTGTTAAATTACAATTAATTGGTTTAGTACACTTTAACCTATTTTTGGTAATAAATTGTTGCCTGGAAGAGATTGTCAGGTGCAATAAGGCCGCCTTTTGTACACATTTCTTTATTTATTTATTTTATTTTTTTATTTACTATTGACGACAAAGAATAAATAAATTCTAGTAATATGTAAATAACTGTTTGTAAAGCGGACCAGAAAAATAGAAGCTGACATGATAGTTCAATTATAAGATATTGGTAGTTACTATGAAAATTATTTAGTTTTCTTAAGAGGTCTTATTTTTTTTTTATAATTTATTTACACACACAAACATTTGTAAGAGAAAAACAAAAAACATACAAAGGTGCCGCTTTTTTCTTAAGAAATTTCTGCCAGCGGACCCACGAAAGGAGAAGTCGTTAATATTGGCATATATTAGGTTTTCTTCAGTTAGCTTGCGCCATGGTTTGGGGGTTTCTAATAATATCCTCAAATAAATAGCAATAGCTATTGTATGGAATTTATTTAAACTGTATGAATGTACGAAGCTAGGAACTCAGGTCGCTGCCTCGAATCTTGCCGTGCCGGGCCGTTACCGTACTGTAACCGAGGCATCGACTTAAAAGGTCATGTTTGGGTTGCGCATAAGGCGAGTACCATACTAAAGAACTGTCAATATACCATTTATTAATTAGGTTATGTAACATTCTGACCTGCAAGAGTCGTCCAGCACGATGGGTCCGTGTATCTCTGGCGCGGCGATGACGGGTTCGGACGCGGCGGCGCTGATGGTGGGGAAGGCCTTGTACACGCCCTTCACTAAGTAGTTGCCGAGGCAACGCGTGCCCGTCTGGTTGCCCAGGTATTGCGCTGGAAAGTGAAGGTAGATGATATTATATATTTTTTTTCATGCTTACTGTTTTTTATGTACCTGGTTTACAGAAGTTTAAATCAAATCAATAAAAAGGTAACAGGGAAATTAAAAGCTGCAAGTAAATAATTAGTAATTTCAAGTCAATACTTGTGTTATAAGTGACCAATAGTGGCAATAGTGTTAGTTATTTGTAGAGTAAATAACGGCCATAAGGCGAGATTGCAAGTATACTAAAAATATGTACATTTTGTATTAAAGGCACATTTTTGGACCTGTATCTTTGGCCCTTTTGATGTTACACAAACTCTTTGCAATCAAATCTTTACAGGCAGTAAGTAAAATGCTTAGAATTATTCTCTGGGGACATGTTTCTACTATCTGGCTTGCAGCATAGAACTTCTTCTTTTTTCTTCTTTTCGTGTCGATGGTAGATTGAAATTAAAGTATATTGGCCCACTAAGTTGTGACATTAATGGCAGCATCGTTAGCATGTTTATAAGCATAGAACTACCATCAGAATAAAATATAATATAAATCAACTCACCATTCCTCAACTTATTAACATCCAACCCAAGCTGCTGCAACCGCAACAGCTCATCTTCATTGTTCAGACTATGATCGACCGTCAACTGCACCACTCTCAACACAGCGTTATCATCGGTCCTGCACAGCAGCGCTCTGGTGTCCCCAACGTGAGCCACGAACAGCTTGTTAGCGTGCACCAAGGCTATCACTACTGCCGCACCACCGGATAGGTGCACGTCGATCTCCTTTAGACGGGCTAGGATGTTATTGTTTTGGGTTATCTGGTGATGAATAATGTTTGTAAGTTAATGTTGTGAAAGCACCGACCGACCATAGCCACCGGTAGCCATGTACTCAACATTTATTATTGGCTCAGATTGACATGGAGCAAATGCTTGCTATAGCAGACAAATATATAATAAGCTAGAGAGAATGCCACAACACTGGTATATCTACCAGTGCTGTGGCATTCTTTCTAGCTTGTTGCAAACTGACTATATCTAGTCAGTGGCCAGTTTGTACCAAACTTAAGAGTAAATGAAAAACGTAAGGCATTTAATTTACCTGTGTATCATTTAAAGTCCGTAACTGGTACTGCAGGCTGGTTCTCTCGGCAATCATACCATCATAGTTCTCTGCATATGCTTTCTCTACAGATATGAATGCATTCCTACAAGGCAAAAAGAATTATATTATTGAAGCAGACTGTTATAAACTATACTTACAGTTTCACAAAATGGCTCTTTGACTTTCCGTAATATAAAAATTACTAAGGTATTTTCTATATTTTTATTTGCAAAACATAATTATTATTCGAAATTAGACCCTGTATAACAGTTGTCAACAATAAAGTAGTTAAAAATGATACTTCTTAAATGCACGCCTGCTATAAGTTCACATAATATTCGAATCATAATAGACATATAATATTAATCAAATATGGTTGTAGTTTATGTATAATCTAGTTTCCTTTATATGTACCTCAGTCTTTCTCTAATCTCCTCATCAGTGTTAGCAGAAGGCGGTGGAAAGAGGATCTCCGCAGCCATTCTCTGCATGATGAACCTTGCTGCATCAAGGCCATTGTGTGGCTCAAATACTCCATAGAGGGAACTGGAATTGTGGAAGATACATTACATAAGTGTTATAAATGGTAGTATTTATTAAATTATTGTTATTTTGATAACTTCTACAATATGCACTCTAAATTGAGTATATATTATAATATATACTCAATTCAGACATTTGTACGAAAAAGTTATTTGATTAATTGTATAAATCTTGGTGACAATTTATTAGAGTATACTAGAAACTTCTGGATGTATGGTACTGGTGTTTAATAAATTATTTAATTACTATTTTGTCAGATCTACAGACTTAAAGCATTGTCTGGAGTTAATATCAATATGGTTATGTACATCAACACAGTTGTCGATAGGCCTGTCCCATCACACAATCATTGATATCCAAACACTCAAACTCTGTATAAAATTTGTAGCCGAGCGGGACTGAATGTGGAAGGCACAGGATAACTGTACTCGTAAATTACCTGAATTTTAAGTATTTTAATAGCAAAAAGTAAATAAACTCACAAATTGTCTTCAGTCTGGCAATAAAAACAAAGATAGTCATCAGTAGTGTTCGTATTTCCACCACCCAAACGGGAGAAATAGGACGCAACACACGTGTTCTTGCATTTTGGCAGGTCGTCGGTCCATGGCCGAGCAATCATAGTAGTAAATTAGCACAATGAACTGCTAAATAATACGGAAAAGAAAGGACAATAATAAATCCACTGTTTTCGTAACTCGATACTGAATGACAGTTGACACATGGTTGACACAATTAGTTGACAGCTTACAGATTAAAACGATGCAGATTATAAACACAGAATATAAAATAGGTAGCTATACAAAGAATAGGGACTGGATGCGGAAGGTGGAGTACCTACCTACCGGGTGTTGTGGCGCAAATTGGGAGAGGCCTATGTCCAGCAGTGGACTATGATTGGCTGATTGATTGATTGATACAAAGAATGCGTTGGAGACTTACACCCAGACTAAAGTTTTAAAATTAGTTCTTAATGTACTCATGGCACTTTGGAATTTAGAACTTAAATAATCAAAGTATACAGCTCTAATCACATTATTCGTAGGTATAAATATTATTTGCAACTTTCCGACCACGATGATGATATATCTTTACAAAATAAAAACCGCAATTTCCTTTCACACGTTAGTCATTACTAATCATAACATAACTTAAATAGGAAGCATAAAAATAACACACCATGTTTGAAATAATCTGAATTATTTATTATATTTTATCATTAAAACTAAAAAAAGGATATAGCTAAATCTCAAGTTAGATATAGAACATGAAATGTGTCTTTGTTTTCTATAACGAGGTAGTAATCAAAGCTTCACTAAAATCGGTTCAGAGTTTAGCTGTGAAAGCGCAGCTGGCTTACGCATTTAAACCATTAAATATTGAGTTTGATATTCTTCGTTAAAGCTTTGGATGTCAGTAGGAGCCCGGTTTAAAGTTAAAATGGGTATACTTACGATGGTATAATGATAGCTACTTTTCATACAAACAAGATTATTAGGTACCTATTTTTAAAGTTCTTATCTAATTTGTTTTATTTTTGTAATACCTAATAAACTTTTTTAGAACCTAATTTAATCTAAGTTACTTCACTCGACAGTGGCTCCAATTGACATGATTGTAGGCAGGCTGACGAAATCACGAATGTGCCTACAATTTTGGAAATAATAAAGGAACTTTACAAAATGAGACATCAAAATTCTTGCTAATGTTTAATTTGAATGAGTCATATTTTTATATTAATAATAGTATTGATACTTTATCTGTCATACTAGATATTCACGTATCATAACCCAATCAATTACAAACTAGTCCTTGAGTGTTTATTATTGCCAAGCGATTTTGGACTTTGTCCCCATGCGATTAAGGTGCTTATCGTGTATCTATTGGGTTAGCCATAACGGCCTACACGCTTTGGTTATAAATGCCGGTCCATGTGTTAACCATGCTATTAAACGAAATTCAAGGTGATTTGCAATTCAAATCCTGCAGTGTGATCAATTTATACAAGTCATTTTCGACTTGTAACAGATACCAATGCTTTTGTATTGCCTACTTATCATTAATTTACACTGGATAGAATAATAAAATGCTGTTGCTATAGGGAAGAAACTTTATACTATAAGGTTATGAGGATGAACAAAGTAAATGAAAGTCCATTTTCCTCGATCAAAGTTTTAATGTTCTCTCCACATACCAAACTCTAATCATTTACAATTTTTGCAATTTTTATAATTTTATTTATACAATGTTAGCTCCATAACCTAAAGAGCTACCTGTGACTAATGTTTTGTTTTAAAATCTATTTTTTAGAAAGCAAACCGTTACTTCGGACTTGAATCAACAACTTTAGAAAATATTATTTAAAAATATTATAAGGTACTTAACACCTTATTTGCTATACATATTATTATATACTCTATGATTTCCTGGTGCACTGTCAAAAATAATGTATATGTTATATACTTTTTTCATATAAATGTAACCTAGATCGCCAATATCTCAACAATAGGTTCATTACAACACTTAACTAAGTCCTATTATAATAGAATAGACATGTTTCATATCCCATTATGCAGTATGTTACAATATAAAACTAAAAGTAATGTATTAGTGCATGGCATAAGAGTTAAGCAGTTTTAAATCAGGATGGTGGAGGTTTCCAAAGTCACAATTATGAAATTTAAAAAAAAACCATTAGCATACAGTGTCCCTGTACCAACTTAACACATTCACAATTTACTCATATGAATAAACATAAAATTATAAATGAGAGTACATTTATTTAGGAACACAATGTAAAACAAAAATGAGAACTATTTGAGACGCCTCTGTGGCTTTGGAAACCCTATTTCACTGGGTGAGCATAATTAAAAACTACACCATTGTGGCCGACTCTAAAGTTTAATCGGTTTTTTTATCTGCAGCTTTGGTTTCTGATTCTGGTTTCTTTTCGGGTTTCTTCTCTTCCTTTTCTTTTTCCTTCTCCTTCTCGTTTGTGATCACTTCCTTGGCCTCCTGCTTCGATGCTTCATCGAAGTTGCCGACTAGGTTAGGGACCTCATCGTCTTCGTCCAGTGGTTTCGGCGCGGCGACGCTCGATGCCAACCTCTTCAGCTGGTTCAGACCCTCCGGCCCGAGCTGACTGAGGATACCGGGGAGCATCTCAGCGATCTGCTTGTTCTCTCCATGCCCGGTGATGGCAAAAGTGTTCGCCGCAAGGGATGCTTGCGCTTTAGGATTGTTAAAGTGTATCACTGTACCGTCATCTTTTATCATATTCACCTCCTCGATGCCAGGAATAGTGTTTACTGACAACTTTTTGAGCGATGACTGCAATTTCTTGTCGTCTGTCGCCGCGGTAACGTGAACAACCTTTTTCTTGCGTCTCGGTGTGCCCTTACCGCCGATGCGGACCTGTGACTGCAATTTCTTTAGCTTTTCGGTGTTCATTATGTTATTTTAATACACGTTGCCTGTTTATCGAAACACGGCGCACTTTTTAGCGTAACTATTTATTCAATATGCACCGTGATCACACAAGTTTTCCATGTAACTTGATCGTACGCACGTGTTTTGAACACCGGTTAGTTACAAAGGGAAAATGGTGGATTTGAGACAAGTTATTTCTGATTTCCTCTTCTTGCTGTTGGCAGCACTGTCCGGTTTCACGTTCCGTTTCACAAATTCATGCAGTATTCACAAACGTTTTCACAATTTATTATAGAACAAATTGAAGCTGCGCTGAAATATTGTTTTTTTTATAGAATAGTGAAACTAACAATTTATTTATTTTTTGTTACATATCTCATTTAGCGATTTTAATAACTTCTACTTTATTGCAAGTGTGACCTACATTAAAAGTGAAACGTAAAACGTTGCTGTTTTTATCTGACAAAAGCGACATCTATCTAAACCGTTAGTACTAACATAAATTTCTGAACATGAATTAGTTTCAATAAGTGCCACTAGGTGGTTGCCATTAGTAGTTACTGTCCTACCTCTAGCAGATGGCGTTAACGGTATGAAATAAAAATGAGTTTCATTCAATCACCATGTACTGGGTCTCATTAATTTATTTATAACCATTGTTAAACTGGTTATAAAATGTGACAAACGACTCCAATGGATGTTTTTGATGCGGTTGTCACTATTAAATTTGGGCACATGCATGGTTTTTGTCTGAGGGCTTTATCAATATCTACATAAGTTAGGTACAAAATACCATGCATACCTATGTAGGTATTTAAAATTTCTGTTCTCTCACTTTGCTGTTATTTAAAAATCAGCTTTTAGTTACCTCTGCGCAGTTAGAGGTCTTTGGTTCGATTCCCAAGTCAATCAAGGTTTTATTGGGTTTTTCTATGAAATTCTCAGTAGCAGGTCGTCCTTTGGATTGGCTTGCCCCCTATTACATGGGACCTAAACATATCGGCGAACTGTGGGTGTACATTGGTACACCTCTACCTAACCCATCAGGGATACAGGCGTGATGATATGTTATGTTTTAGTTACCTTCTTTACTTTAGTAAAGCGAGGGTGGCTTAATCAGTTGCTGACAGAAATCAGCCAACAGAAATATTCCTTTTAATAATTGTTTATAGCAGATAGACCAGGTACTCGTATTGCACCCCACAGGAGAGCTTTGGATTATTTATATTATTACGACTAATTTTAATAGAGAGGGTAGGGTAAGGGTAGTACAGAGATTAAACACAATTCGTTAATTATAAAAGAGATTTTTGCAATGAAAACAAAATTGTGCAGATTTGCTATAAAGTTTATTTAGTTATCCTCTTGATTAAAGCACTTTCGTTTGTATTTGGAAAATAAAAGTGATTACCTTGTCTTCAATTATGTTGGTAAGAAGGCCCGGTCTTTCGCATCTTGAAATAAAACCCTGAAAGCTGAAGGGAGTGTTAACTTTTTTCTTTTATTGATGGCGAATAGGAGGTAGTCATTTGGTAATAGTATTAGTATGTTAGTGTCTGTCTAGGTAAGACAAGGTTTAACTTTCAAAAGGAAAATAACAAAAAGCAAAACCATATTTTAGATATTTCAAATTTATTTAAATGTAGGTATGCGAGAACTGCCTCGTTGGCTTAGCGGTGCTAAGCGCGACTACTACGCTATAGGTGTTGGATTCGATTCCCAAGTCGACCAAAATGTTATTGGGTTTTTCTATAAAATACTCAGTAGCAGGTCGGAGTTTGAATTTGTGACCTGTTAGTGGCAATAGGGTCGCCCCCTATAATATGGGACCAAAACAGAACGGCGAACTGTAGGTTTACATTTATACACCTCTGCCTAACCCTTCGGGGATACAGGCGTGATGGTATGTTTAGGTATGCGAACTGTTTGCCGTTTTTACGTTTATTAACACGATTACCGAGCTACTTCCCAAAAATATGTAAGTTAATAGTATTTATCAATAAACATGAAATCCACAAAGTGCTTTCAGCAACGAAAATAAACGCCAATCATCAACATAACGAATGTTATTGAGACGATAAATATTTATCTGATTTTACTAAATGGACTCCAAAATGGTGGACTATAAAGCTGTCATCGGGATCCGTTCGCGCCATATTTTCAAATAATGTGGGGCTGCCAGATGTAAATAGAATTTGTTAAAAAATAGAAGTGGGATTTTCGATTTTTATAAATTGCTGTTTCTAAAAATTTGTTATTAAATAAATTTAAGTCGGATGACTTCCAATCGATAGCAAAACTGCACTCAAAACATGTGAGTAAGTATGTTCATGTTTTGTCAAGAATTATTTTGGTATTTACTTGTTTTAATTGACCGTGTGATTGATTGTTAAATACTCCTTTAGAGCAGATGTCTATGTAATAAAACATGTATTTTTTTCCCTAATGGGAACAGCGTCCTATTATTTGCATCCAGCACATACAGCAATGATTGTGAACTTACAATCTATCTAGGTACTTAACTATTAAATTCTCAAAGTGTTAATTCCCATAAAACATGTGCTCAGTGCTCATAAACCCTGGCAACCCTAATGTCAAGCAATCCGTTCGCGCCGTCACTTCAACAATACCTCACTTATTACGAACGCGTCTATTTTATATTATGTTTCGCTAAAACGAACGCACGTTCGCGCACTTATCCGTCGCGATGACAGATGTAATGGCGGGCTAAAAAGTTTTGAAAGGAAGATTATTTACTTAATTACTTCCAGATTCGTGGTTAGATTTGTAAACAGTTAAGATCAAAATGAGTTTGTTAATTATGTTTAAAAGTATGTTTACGTTATGTCCTAATATTTATTTTTTGATTGACAAAAAAGGAGATACTTATTACATAAATGGAACAAGTAGCTAGGTACTAGAGTTGGGTACTCAGCACGCGTGCTAGCACGTTTGTATCTACACACTTTGTCAAAAAGAGTCACTCGCACAATAGATTTAGATGTGCTACCACAGACACATTATGCACACTAATTCGTAATTCGAGGTACTTACCTAATAAAAATGAGATCAAAATAATGCGTGTTTTTTCTAACAATTTTCAAAAGTCACAATATGAGTCAAACAAATTAAATTTTAAATATCAGGTCTTTGAATATAATATATAAGCTAGGTTAGGAAGGATGAACGAGCTAATTTAATTCAGTAATGCAATAAATTATGGCATCGTTGCAACCGAACTTAAGACGGTGAAATTATACTATTTCACTGTACCTACTAATGAAAGATACTAAACAAATGGAGATATTAAAGCTAGTTCTGTCTAATAAAACTCAATTACGCTGTTTCAACACACACAATGAAGACATGCATTATCTATTACAGCAAGTTAATTAAAAAACAATTAGTGCATTCGTTTACATACAAAAAAGGCAACTGTACTGAAACGTATGCATGATAATTTCTTGCATAAAAACTGCGTGTAATAGCAACGTTGCTTGTAACTGACAAATTAAAATGCAGTTTGTATTGGTATCTTACATCTTATTTGAATTGAATAGATAATTAGTTGTAAAAGATCTAGAGCAAAAAAAGCGAATAGAGTGTAATCTTGACAGTTGTTTTGACAGCTAGAGTATTGTGGAATTTACGAAAGTTGATCTAATAATATGACGTAAAAGAATTGGTAAGATTTCCTTAATTTGTCCCACTTTCCGCTTAACCTGAATTAAGTAGGTCCTGTACTATAGAAAACCTGTTTTTTAAATGTTGAAAGATGAATTCAGGTGTCGAATTATGTTACTCGTTAATCTCTCTCTAAACTCTTTTTTCTTCTCTCTTTAAACTCGTATATGCCTTAGACACAACTTTCGTCGAAATATGCCACAAAAGTAATAGGTATAATATAATCTCAGGGTACCTAAGTAGCCCTGCCGGAGTTGCGGTGAGAATGCTTAGCGATCCCACGGCTCCAGCAAAGGCGAGAAGGGAAACGGGGTGTTTTTGGTCGGTGCAAGTCCGACATATCCTCACGTCGTGCCTTCAACGTGGCTCGAAATCATTAGATTTTCACCCCAAAAAAAAAAAGGTACCTAAGTACTTTTAACAGTAGGTACTTATAACACTTCTCTCGTCGACAGTACCCGACTGACTAATAAACTAATGCATTTAAATTTAGTTCCTGTTACCAGTTTATTACTTTTTTATAATCATATTTTAGTGCTGTTACGATTAGCTGCTATGCGTTATAGCGCAGGAGATAGATATCACTACTTGTCAGTGACACCGAGGACATAAATCTACTTTATCTAAACTCGAGGATTTTGTAGAGGAGTCCAAATTTAAGTCTCTATTTAAATAAAATACATAGCAATGTAACCATTCAACGTGGCAATGCTGCCAGCCTTCTGGGCACGTTCCCCGCAATTGACAAGGATGACGATGAGTTCTTTGACACCGTTTAGTTTTTATTTATGTAAGTTTTAATTTTAGTATAGTTGGAGTTCGTACTTATAATAGATTTAATTGTGTATTAATAAAATTAATTATTCAGTATTAGCTAGTATTTTGTAACCTCTCTCATTTTCAGGAACTTCTTTTTAAGGTCAGTTAAAAATTCGTTAGTTTATTTTCAAATACTATACTCGACTAATTATTTTAAAAACACAAAGAAAATTTTAGATGATTTTGTATTCAACATGTCTGCCTCCACTACACTAACCAATTTAGATTTATTTTGAGTAATGATTTGATGGAGTGCATCAATGACGACCGATAAACAGTAGGTGAGTGTAAAAGCATTGAATAAATCAAAATCTCTGTTTGTAGCAATATCTAATACTCTCGTGATTCATTGAGAAAACTATTTTTGTGAAATATGCGAATTATGTGGCTTTGACTAGTATGAAATGTAGGTTTGATTTCAGTCACAAATAGGCCCAAAGAAGGTGTGGTGGTGAAGGTGCATTTCGTCTTATAACAGACTAGCTTTTGACAGCAGTTCTGCCTGCGTAGAGATAGGTTTTCGTTAAAAAAGATGTCGTGGTGGCCTAGCGATTCAATGAACGGATTTGTATGCACAAGGTTGCAGGTTCGAACCCAGGCAAGTACCCATGTGGCTTTTTCAAAGTTATATGTACTTTCTTAATTATTCTAAGACACTTCTGACAAATGGTGAAGGAAAACAAAGTGAGGAATCCTCGATTCCAAAATTTGGGATCTGAAATCGCCAATCAGCAGAGAGAGATTCTCTATATGGGAAGAGGCTTTTGCCCAGCAGTGGCACATTTATAGGCTGGACTATGTATGTCACTATCTGCGGACCTTTTTTTGACGTGGAGCGAAATCGAGAAGTATGAAGGATTGGACGGACTCCTTTGCCCAGAAGTGGGATAGCTAAGAAAATGACATAAAATTATCTACTTACACATACCAAACAACTCATCGAATTTGTATGAAATTCAGTTCAGTAAACTATTTACATTATTTTAATTCTCTTATTTTATACATTTAGCTAGCTCTTGTTGTTTTCTAAAATACTTTCTGTGTGAAAAAGTATTTTTGTACTTATTTGAAATACCAACCTAATTCAGACAAAAGTCGACTAGGACATCCGCTCATTTCACATCCTAAACAACTGTGACAAAATACACCAACACATTCCAATTCTGTCCCGTTACTTTTTACACAACAGCCGTATAAAAACTTTTTTCCCCAAAACTTCAAAAATAGGGCAACACAAAAAAGTCAAGCGTGTTTCCTAACAATCGTCGGTTCTTTTTTTGAAATTCACTTTTTTTGTCCTGTGACGTTCCGATTCATCAAAGACAATTCGTTCGGAATCTGTCGTTAAAACAATTATTATTTAGTGATATCATTCTGTCAAAATTAATGTTTTCTCCGTAACAGAAATAGTTTTACATAAATGAGCGCCTTTTCTATCTCATTTGGTCTTGAATGATATTGATTAGGATTTAACGATAAGGGTGATGTATTTTAATGGTGTTTTTTCGTGTATTTTGGTGTTTTGATATTTGGATGACAGACAAATGATACTGGGTAGGTACTGTGGTAATTATTTAAGTAATATTCTTGACAAGTAAATTAATATTTCCTTGTATTTTCTTTGCAGAGAGTTTGGGGTCCAATTGGAGAGATGTGCGTGCTTCTAAAACGTGAGTAAATACTTACACTATTAGTTACCTTCCTACACTTATGATATTTTTTTTGTCAATTAGCGGGTAGCTAGAAGGTTAGTAATGCAAAGATTTCTAAGCATGTAGGTAGAT
Source organism: Autographa gamma (assembly GCA_905146925.1). Lineage (NCBI taxonomy): Eukaryota > Metazoa > Arthropoda > Insecta > Lepidoptera > Noctuidae > Autographa > Autographa gamma. Next base: position 1,316,836 of record LR989871.1, read on the forward strand.
AACTTTCAGCAGTAGCAAATGATAACTAACTCTTATTCAGGCATACCAATCTAATTATAATTTGTATAATAATATGTGCAACGAAAGTTTTAGATTCGTAAAATATTTTGTCAAATCAATCTATTATTTATCAAACAAAGGATTCCTTAAATGCGGTATACGGGTTTGCTAATGCGTAAAGCATGAAACTTTTTGCTAAACATAATTCATATAAGATTCTAATCCAAGATTAAAATATCTTGTTGCGAGTTAAACCTTTTTCTTAACGCTTAAACTAAAAACATAGATAATAACACATGTTAACGATTTCGAGATAAGTTGCGTTCATTAGTTATCTAAACAGGTCGGATTAAGTGGATTATGTTTGAACGCGACCACCCGCGCGAAAACAGCTGTCAATTTAGCGGCCATTTTGTATTTTTTTTTGTTTTAATGGGGCAAAGGTAATAAATTAGAGAGCTTAGTCTGAGGGCGCAGATTTTTGGGAAAAATTTAGTGTAATATTCTGAAGAAGGCACATAATTATTCAGCTTTTTTAGTATTATAGTACACTGTAACATTCCTAAATAGAAATTGGTGGGCCTAAGTATATAGTTGTGATCCTTGGAATTGCAAATTGGCGATTTATGAAACATATTTTAGATAACTAAATCAGAAATTGTCACGATAATTTTTCAATCCCACAAAATCGATCGAAAAATACTAAATTAACACTTCCAGATTTCAGTTAACACTTTTAACTAACCGTTTCCTCGTAGCGGTTTTAACAAATAGTTCCACTAAGAGCCCGACAGTTTTTGTGGCATAACTCATAGTTAAATTCTTAACGACAAATTAGTTTCGGGAATGTGGGTGTTCGCACCATGGAAGGAATAAAAAATATGGCGGAGACTTTAAAGCTTGGATTAGCTATGCTCTAAATAATGTTAAATGTTTTCTGTTTTAATAACCATGTAATACTATGTAGCCATGAAGATATGTGCCTGCATTATTCTTTTGTGCATTGGCATATTAATACTTGTAGAACGAAGAAGTCTTAGTATCGATCTATAGACATGTACATTTGATTTTTGTATATCTAAACCCTAGTTGTAGGTATTTTATTATTTAGCCAGCTAATCGTGAACACTCTTTAAAAGGCTTAGCACTTATACTTAAAAGACAATTAGTGGAAGGACACTGACCCACTCGTAAGGATTATAAAAATATCTTATCCTATCTAACATACCATAATTAAAGTGTCGGTTCGAGTCTGGATGAGGCTGACACAGGACTGTAGAAAATGACACGATAAAGGGGAGGCCTATGCCCAGCAGTGGGAGGACAAGGGCTGTGGATGATGATGATGCTTTTACATACCTACATATAATCTATACGTAAGCATCCCTTTTTTCGTACCGATGCCCGAAAATATTCTTGTTACCATATTTCGCCAAAACAAAACTAAATAAAAAAGGGTTAAACTAATATACATTTGAAGAAAACAAACAATAGTGATCAAATAAAATAAAACGGGTAGTGCCGGAACAGAATCAATGTAACAATCTAACGATCTTTCTGGGGTCCGATTTGTGGAAACAATACGAAACAACCTTTTTGGAACAATTGGGGTCAATGTATGTGGGACTGATATACTAAGGGAAATAATAGGATTTATGTTAGGATCATAACAAAAATAGTTCTTATAAAAAAACCGACTTCAAAATAAATGTCATACTCGTAACTGGACCAAATTAAAATGGGAACACACTGGAAACACCACTTAAAAAAAAGGGATGAAAAATAGTGTCGTATTGAGTACCTCCTCCTTTTTGAAGTCGGTTCATAATAAAAATATAAGTAGCTAGGTACAAACGCTAATGACTCTTTAGACAACCCCTTTCGCAAGCTATGTGGGATTTGTTTTAGGATTTGATGTATGGATTTAACTGAATATTAATCGTATATCTGTTTGAGTCAAATCTATATTTATACTACCTAATAATCTGTTTATGAAACAAAAACCCGAGGTCCGATTTTTACTATCTTTAATTTTTGACTCTCTTTATGCACCGAAAAACAAAATAACTACAACATCGGGAATGGGGTCTAGGTATTCAACGGGTGAAAGAGTGGGGCTGATTGCTAGTAATGTCTAGTAGCTAGTATTACTTACGAAAATTGTCTTCCATTTATTTTGTCCTTCTCATCAGCTTAAAAGTTGAACTTCTGTCCCCTCAACCTGAGGTGAAAATCACAAACAAAATCTACTTTTTTGTCACTACAATTTTACAAAATTGTGCTAGAGAAATTCGATCCTTAACAGTAAGGGTCAGTTATTTATTTCAATCAACTGAACTAGGCAACCCTACTCAAAATGTCTTTGAGAATTGGTTGCCTTCCATTCGTTTTTTTGAGGCAAAAATCTTTTTCGTTCTAAATCGATCCGTCGGGAGCAATATTCGTTCAACAACCGTTCAAAATATCGAGGGTTACGTTTCTGAACGGATTTAAGCGACCAATAGGATCGTCTTTGTTTAGATTTTTATATTGCTTACAAGATTTGCCCGCGGTTTTTGTTGGGAATATTGTGTTTTATGTCCAGTTATATTCTCCTTTTGTACATGGATAAATTTTTGTCACTAATCTGATTTGGCTTAATAACTAAATTTAGTTTCTGGTTGACTAAAACCATTCGAAATGACAACCTATTTATCTATAATTTCCGTATCTAGACCGAGAGTAAAAAAAAAAACTGGTCCCAAAAACTGAACAAAATAGATATCATTTAAAATTTCTTGCTTACTACCATAATCTTAGCCGTTCTGTCGAAATAATTGAGTCTTCAACATGCAAAACATTCTTGAACTTTAAAAACATTCCGACGAACTCCTTAAGACATTTCTGTTTTGAAACTAAACATTTTACACGAAACTTTTTATTGTAGACTATCGAATTTTTATTAGTTTGCTCTCTAGTCTATTTTCTTTTTACTGCCAACCGACATATTGAATAGAATTGGCGCGAAAGTGCGTTCCACGCTGGTCTTATGGTTTTGTTCCAAGTGTTTTTACTTTGTGGTTATTTTATGATAATAAGTAAAGATTACTTTTTTTTCATTTTATATTATATTGTAAAAATTTAGCCATGGTAAAAGATTCACAAGATTTTTTTTAAATGTGGCGTTAACGATAATTTACGTAATAAAATAAGTATTGAGCTCGTGTGTGTGTGTTAATTTAATTGTAGTATTATATTAGCAGTTGTTATATTTCACATGTTGTAATTAAGTAAGAGTAAAATTATTTTAATACCGGTTTCTTGAACATCCTCTTAATTTTTGTTAGGACTGCTTGTAGGATGGACTCTTACTAGTACTTGTGGTTTAGGATTCGTGTGGTGGTATTGATATGGTGTGATAAGGTTTTTGGGGTTTGTTTCCCTTAAGGCCTTGTGTTTCAGCATTTGTAGTATTTTGTGTGGCTTGCTGATTGACGGGGAGACGGGTTTTAGTTTACGTTTAGACGCAGTGGTTAGACGGGGCACTTATTCCCAGTAGGTGCTATTTATCGTCTGTATTTCTGTTGTCTTTATTTCTCCCATTTTAAAAGAAGACAAACGTACAATACACGAAAGGAATAATGACAGTGGATGAAGCGAAACAAGTATGTAAGGATCGTAGCAAGAGGAAAGAAGTGGTCTCTGCCTACAACTACGGGAAACAGGCGTGATTATATGTATGTATGTATTTACAATACGTAGGGGATAGAACATGTACCTGTATTTAATCATCTATGATACACAAGTAAAGTTTTTTTTAGATTAGTTGAATTCTATATTTTTTTCAAGTTCACAGTGAATCCTAACAAAAATAGCATCGGCACTCCAGTCGCAATCGGACCAAACCTCGCGCGGACGAATCTATCGCTTTAGGATTTATTACGTCGCTAGAAAATTGCTTGGAACACATAAACCTTGATTGTAGTGTCGAGTTACTTGTTTATGTCTCAACCCATCGGGGTTGGGTTTCAGCCAATTATTGCTGTTACTCATGTTGCTTTTATCGTCACACCAATTTTTGATTTTGAGTTTTTCCTTGTCATAAAATGGATTGATTGTTGGTGAGGATCTAGGGCCTTCTGTTTTGTTGTAGGTCCTTACCTAAATATATAAAACTCTATTTACTTTAGTGACAGCTTGAAACAAATAAAAAATCGGATTAATACTATTTTTAATAATTAAGAATCTTAATTATCAGGTGTTTAAAATGCGATTTAATTCAGTTTTAGCTCTTCTGTTCAAAATTGTCTTTGATTATATGTTATCTAACGACAATTACATATTCTCTTTATGACCGAGTATTTTTTTACAAACTTTATAATAAGTGACGTTAAATTTTATTAGCTAAATCACTATCTTGCGTGACTTGAAATCTCTGGTTCATGGTGGTATAATTGTCACGGTAAGAGTGATTAATTGAAGATTATTAATAATTATCTAGTATTATTAATAATTACCGAAAGTCGAGGTAAAAGTGATAAATTAATCACATTTGTCGGTTTTTATTAATAATTTAACCCTAGTAGTGATAAATGTAATAAGTGGCCAAGGGTTGCGGGGCTGTTTATTTAGTATGCTTGGTTAGGTTCGACTTTGTGACGGAGATCAATAGGTTAGGTTAGGTTAGATATTGTGACCTTGCAACAGAGCGAGCGAAGCGAGCGACGACGTATGTACCCATCACATATATTTTTATAAATTAAAGAAACATTAACCAAGTTTATATGTATAAGTCAGTGTATATGTCAGGGTAAGAGTGAATAATATAAATAAATACCTGCTGGTCAAAAAACATTGGGTTTTTATTTATTTTATCACTTTTACCAATATGTGTCGAGAATTATTAATAATTACTACTAAAAGTAATAAATTTCGATTGTTTATTAACATTTACCAAAACATGTGATTATTATTAATAATTTTGTAAAATTATTAATAATTTTCAATTAATCACATTTACCGTAACATAATCACAAGTTCCTTTTTGTACTGTAAACTTACATTGATGACGAATATGAACTGCGTACTCTTTCTATATTCTATTCAAGGAATAAAGGGATGAAATTCAACAAAACCCTTCAAATAACCCTTGAAACTACTCCTTGCTAGCCTAATAAAATGTTTTACACCTCAAGGTCTAGCCAGGATAATAACGCCAAAGTAATCTTAAATGCTCCACATAAGGAAGCACCAAGGTATTAGACGATCCATATTGTAGCCAGAACGAGAGGGAACGAGTTAGAGCGAGAGGACACACACAATCCATCGTCTTACAATCCCATTTCTGGCAAGTATCACTCCTTTAGCAAATACCTCCCACTTAAGTACAGTCGGGGTTAATATTACAAACTCTTCCTTTTTGCAGCAGCTTAGTAGTTTGATCTTTTATATAATCGCTCATCATTGACGCTCTGAAACAGTTCTTAATATGCTGTAAAAAACTGCTGATAAATAGGAAACGAAATTTTCCTAAATAAGGAATTCAAGTGCTTTTTAATAGTCGCATTCTTGATATTGACAATTCTCGCTCAGAGGAAAGAAAATTTTCTAACACTTTTTAGACTAAAGAAAATTATAGACTCTTTTTCACGTTTTTCCTATAGATGAAGTAAGACTATTGTTTTCTCAACAACTATTTTTATAAAAAACCCTAGTTTAACCACAGTTTAATGAGCATTATCCATATTTGTTAAATTTTAATATGAAAAAATCAAGCAAGCAATCAAACGGTTTTCAAAATCATACCGAGAGAAAATCTCTCCCAATTTCACCAAACGTACCAAACTCTTGTCACCTCGGTAGTACCCCCAAGGGTGGCACTTATCTCTGAGCTGTAGGGGGATGGAGGGGGGATGTTATTTGTCCCCCATTACCGAGCTGTTAGTATACGGGAGGTTGGCTAGTGTGGGACAGATGAGATGACTATTTGGAGCGGCCATTAACAGCATTTATGTACCTACTAATTTATAATGATGATATTATGAATAAATATTTTGAAATATTTATTATTGGCATACAGCTTAGCATTTGATAATTGTTGTGTCTATCTTGTATATATAGAAATTCGTACTTAGAAACATGGCTATTCTGAATAAGAATATTAAGCAGTTAGAAGTAAACATAGTTTGCACATATTACAACAGAACGATCACAGAATAATAAAGACCACTCCGGTAATATACACTAAGAAAATAGGCATTACTTATAGTCGGATGATAATAAACCAAGAGAGGCAGTATCAAATTCGTGTTAGTTCATAGTAATTCTTCTATTCATTTTATAGTAATCCCTGTAATTTTCTTAATTTTGACCAATACCTGATTTCTGCTTTTATAATTTTCCAATTTTTTTTTGTATTTTACCCAAGTAGATGTAGGTATTAACCTTTTCTAAAAACAAACTCTCATGTGCAAAGATACAGAGCAATACGTAATTCTATTGAGAATTACCTATTTAATCCTTCCAATAAGACTGTAAATATCTAATTCTTTACTAACGTTTTTTCTCTCAGAATAAAACCATGTAAGTTACTATATAAAGAGCAATATCGTCTTAATTAAATCCATTTACAGTTCCATTAATTATACTAGAACATTCCTCTACAGAGACTCTCTCAGATTGCCCTGTATACAGAACACCCCCTATAATGTACGTGTATGTGTATGTGTGTGTGTGTGAGACGTGCACCACAGCTAAACGTGTCATTACCATCCAGAGGGATACAGGGTGATTCGGAGTTCGAGGATATAAGGGATGAAAAATTAAAGAGTTTATAACATAACATATAACATATCATCACGCCTGTATCCCCGAAGGGTTAGGCAGAGGTGTACCAATGAACACCCACATTTCGCCGATATGTTTAGGTCCCATGTAATAGGGCTTTTAACGTTCATCTGTAATCATCAGTTTTTAATAATAGTCTCTAATATTTAACTTGCTCTATTGTAATGTACAGCAGTAGTTAAATAATACTCCTCTTGTCATTATAAGCTACAATTGGGCCTTAGTCGTTTTGTTGTCAGGGTTATCCCTGTATTTCATCAAAAGAAAAACATCTTCTTTTACTAGAGAAAGTAAGATCACATTGGAAGCAACATTTCTGTTTGTCGCGACTGGGCAATTTAGTATTTCAGTACTCCACTTTTGACAGATTCTTAGACTCCAGTTAAACACCTACAGAAATAATACTATCTTCTATTTTACCTCATCCAAAACACCCTGTACAAATACATCTGCATAGCACAAATAGCTCCAACATTCGCGCAATTCTCCTCTTTACACCAGCCAATCAGGTGGCTCCGTTCCCTGTGTGCGTGAGCTACATAAACTGGGTGGTTCCTTAAGGGGGCGCTCTGATACTCAATTAAACTTTAATACGACGATTGTTGTGTAATTGGCAGGGGGTTGGTTTTAATGTCTTCTGAACTTAAGGGGGGAGGTTTCAAGTTATTTTAGAGGAGTATGGAAGTTTGGTGATAGAGTTTGTGGTAGGTACTCAGTACAGGGTTATGGAAAGGCTGGTGATTATGATATATTTTTTTTGATGAATTTTCACTGGAATATCAACCATTAGTCTGCCAATTTGTAGATTGGCTAATCTTTGCAAGATCAGTGCTGTTTCATTTAATAATGTTGACGAGTAGCTAATTTCATTATAAATCGAGGAAAAGTGAAAATGTGTTTAAGATGGTCTGTGTATTCACATACAGGTTTACACGTACACATTAATCCTTCTACCTTTTTTTGAAGGAAAATTTTAAGAAGACAATAGGAATAGTATGTTAAATACATATAGCAGTACATTACGTTGAAAATCCGAAATATCCCATTATTGTTAAAGCCATGTAGTTTTTCCCATTTAATGATAAAAGCTTATAGATACATGTCAGACGTATTTTATTGATTTTACTGTTCCCTTTTTCTTTTATCTTGTCTATGAATCTTAAATCGTTTAGTAGTAGTCACAAGCACAGAAGCATACGGTCACACCTAACGTCTCAAAACGTTTAATGAATTCTGAAATTATATGTAAAGTGTCTTTCATCAATCTAATGTGCTGAAATCTTGTTACGACCAAGAGTAAACGTTTCAAATTAGCATTTCATCAAAAACAACATATTTTCCTTATGAAAAACCCTGAAATTCATCTACATAACGGGATATAACCGTAAAGGGGACGATTTTGGGGATATGCCGCCATTTTTATGGTAAGGTATAAAAAAAATCTCCTCTGGATTATTGTAAATTGCATTATGCAAATAACCTCCTCTTAAAGGAGCAATCCGCTTGTGGAAAATCAATAGAGCTTGTGTGACTGAAACAGAGATATATATGATAGTGTGTTAGAAAGAGAGGATAGAACAGCCTCTTTCCTCTAGGTTTGGTGCTATGAAAATCTGATGCTGAAGGCACTTTTCCACGATTTTCTATCTTATCCCCTGGAATATAAAGTTGGAATTTGATTGTTGATGCTCTTGGCATATTTTAAGAATAAATGTAATTGACAGAGAATTTTGAGTCGTATATTAAGGTAGATAGGTTTATTTTTCTTTGGGTTTGGTTCAGAGCAATTTTCCTTTAGTAATTGCTAGCGATTTCATAATAGTGATAAATGGTGGCGTAGAGAGCATTTGTTAATTATTTTTATTGGTTGTTAGTTAACGTTAACTGTATTATGACGTGTCGGACTTTTGATAGCCAATAAAGCTTCTATCCAGATAGTCTTGGTACTTTATACGATCTTGATACATCTGGTTAATAATAATTGTTAGATACAAGTTGTTGCTGACGGATTTCTGGATATCGCTCGAACGGAAAAATACCTAGACTTGTGATAAACTGTATATTTTTGTGTCTTTGATGAAATCATTTCTGTTTTCACTAGGGGTAACACACACACAAATAGGTTTACAAACGGACACATACAGATTCAGATTATAATGAATCACTCTACAAATTAATACACTTGATTCTTATAAAGCTATGAAAGGCAAATGAGATAAATATTTATCGTCAACTAATATGCCACGAATGAATACCGCTCGTAGGTAAATGCCCCACAAAAGAGCAAAGATATATGTCATCGGAAAATGAGGCTATCTATTAAATACGACCTGCGAAAAATATAAACTTGAAATGTAATTAGAAAGGGCTATATTATTCTTATCTCTTGGGAAAAAACAGCATAAAACCACACCATAATGTAAGTAATAAAACGAAATAAACCGTGTTAATAATACCATACCGTGATGCCATAGATTGATGACGTCATCCCACAGAGCCATGGGGGTCACAATCAGAACAAATTGAGTTTTATCTGAACACCCACCCTAATATGAGGGTATTTATGATTACTATCTTATAATAACTATTTGATTTTAATGACTTTATTGTTGAAATCTCGATTACAGATAGTAATTTTGTGTTCCGTTCACATTTTTGGGAGTAGCAGGGCTTTTCGTCGCCGATCACGTATAATATTATATGAATACCATAACTTAAAACAAAATCATTTTACACTAAACTGACACTATAGTCCCTACATAGGTAGTTACTACAAAAAAATTGATACCAAGAGATACTGAAGTAGGTAGTCAATTATTCATAAAGAATGGGTTGTGGAAATCAGGTTGTTTGCATGAATTAATACCCTGTTGAGCTTTCCTTCCAGACTGTAAGCTGACTCTTACATAGCTTCGAAAAACTCTAGATAGAAGAAGAAAAAAATAGGTATAATTAAAATGGTGTTTTACTTGCCGCAGTACGATTTTTTACAACACTGGCAGATATTTCACAATTATTCCAGAAAAATCTCTTATCCCGTTGACTTTTAACTCAAAGTAACATAATACGATACATCAAAGTTAAACCCCATAGATTCATGGTATAGGGTGGGTGTGATGCTAAGTTAATTTGTTCGATGATTTCCACCCCCGTGGAGCGTTCCCTAAGGGCTTGTTCAGTTAATATAACGGTATGGTGAATGTAATGTAATATCAACTTAACGCGTAACCTATACGGCTATATTTCTTGTTTATGGTAAAAAGTTTAATGTTAGGAAAGATTGGTAGTTTTGGCCAACTATAGAAGATAGGTATTTGGTTTTGGTTATAAAAGGATTTGAGTTTTTTATGTACAGTTATAAAATCCTCATTGATATCAATGAAATTAGGAAAAATCAATACGATTGTATAAACTAGAAATAAACCTCTTTGATTTAAATCTAAATATCGCCATTGATACTAATGAGACAGGATAAAACAATACGATTTTTTACACTAGAAATAAATATCTCTATTATAATGCAGGTCTGCTGGAAGAGATTTCTTTTAGAAATAAGCAGTACCTTTGTACAGCTTTTATCTTATGCCTTGTTCCTTTTTTCTTTTCCTGTTTGTGTACATAAACTGTTAAATAAATAAATAGGCAATATCCCAATGTTAGATTCGAATTAGAGACGCTTTTGTATAATTCTTTTTCTTATTGTCAAATTAGATGAAAACAGCAAAATTGCAGTCTTTAACCAAAAGTTAGATTTTTGTTCTATTCATTCCATATACGACTAGAAGCTAGGAGTATAGTAGGTACTATCGTTGTTATTCACAAATGAAGATAAGTGTCTGATCTATTATAAATCAAGTTATCATTATTATTTTTAGCCTGCACTGTCCCACAGCTGACAAAAGTATCCCTTTCCACACGTTTCTGCTGACAGCTAGTTTTTGCCTTCTTATAAGCGTCCTGTTCATCCCTCCATCTCCACGGGTCTTCCACGCAGCCTTCATGCAACATTTTATATTTCCAAGCAAACAACGCAGGGTAAATAAAATAGTACCTAACTTACAATGATATTCAGAACACAAAGAATACCAAGTCAGGTGCACAATGTGAGACACAGCACAGCCTTAAAAAACTCAAATCAATAGTAATACCCTTTCAATCAGGAGGTACAAACAAATTCAGCAGTCGTTAAATCCGCGCCCAGCTCCGAACATGGACACGACTGACGTTTGAAGATATACGGGATAATATTACAGACGGGAACGCTATAAAATAATAAATAAATAATAAATGCGGACAACATCACATACATTGCTCTGAACCCAAAGTAAGTAGCTAAAGCACTGGTGTTATGGAATTCAGAAGCAACGAAGGTGCCACAAACGCCCAGACCCGAGGCAATGTAGAAAAGTTGGTTTCTACATTGACCCGTCCGGAGATCGAATCCGGGACCTCAGAGCTAGCGACACCTTGACAAGGGTGCGTACGCCACTCGGAGGTCGTCGGATGGTAACCAGACAGCTGATAAACGTGCTTATGTACCTATTTCTAAATAAATTAATATTATAGATAAACTGTACACAGAGAAACGACAAATGATCATGCTCATCACTCAAACAATTGTCTTAGATGGGAATCGAACCTACGACCTCCGGTTCAGCAGTTAGAGAACCTACAAGACCAACAAGCCAGTCATAAAATAAATAGGTTATACTAGCACACCCTGCGGTTTCAATCGCCTTTCATTTCTCTTACGGCAACTAAGTGATGCTGAATATCATATCTTTCCACGATATTTCGCCTAACAAGAACAATTTTTTTTTTCAAATCCCACTTTTTTTCTCACCGATACCTCAGAGGTGGTCCCACCAAAAATCATAGAAATTAGCTCTTTTAACAATTATGTGTTCTTTTACCGGATGTGAATTGACTTCAAAATCTTAACACTAAATAAATATCACTACTTCAAAAACCTCACGGTCACACTAATCAAGTAATCACCAACATTCGTAATTAATCACAACACTAAACTCCGTGGGAAGGTACCATACACACACACATACATACATACATACATACACATTTAGTCTCCGAAATCAATACATAATTAAAGTATCTACATATTAATCGTGTACACATCGATAAAGAGCCGGTTTCCATGCTAATACCATGCTAATATCCATGAGAAAATTAGCAGCCAATTACATTATTAAGTTTGTAAATAACGTCGCCTTTTTTGGGTTCCGTAGTAAATGGTTTAAAACGTTTTAACTTATTTACTACGGCTAGAATTTCTGTTAAATAGCGATTGGTGTTTAGTTAATCATGCTTTTCTTTTAATACAATATTATTTGTACTAAGCTGTGAGTTGCCAACTTTTGCCATTAGTTCAACCAATAACTTACTATCGAATCACTTTATGATAACTATGCAGTCTATTTAAAAAAAGGTTTTAACATAAACCCACTAATAATCACAAAAAAAAATTACCCTAATTTATTGCCAAATTATTATTTTTAAACAACCACAAAGAATGTAATGATATTTTGGTACTAAAAGACCAAATAATTTAACAAAACTCGCGCTCTCCCATTTAATTGAATCGCCGAGTTAATTAGATGTTAATCACGGCAATCATTCACAATAACGTCAGTCCTGACCATTGATTTCCAATAACATAATCTTTTATATTAAAGCCTACAGTTTGACATACTAAATTACTTTGAATATATTACTGGGTGACATAAGTTTTTGCTGCGACTGTTCTTGTAGTATGCGTGTTTGTTTTTCCTTGTGTTCTAGGTAGGCAGTATATCTGAAAAGAGAAAGGATAAATAGGTAAATGTAATGATAAATAAATAAAAATAACAGGAACACAATGTTTAACTCTGCATCAGGTTAAAAGTTGTTGGTAATGACTGAATATCATTAAAATAAAAGAAAGTTTCCCAGCCTGAAACCACCCCTACTGCGGGAAAATGCGTGTTTTTAAGTCCGTGGAGAAAAGAGCGTCGTTTTACATGCACTCAAAATTGCGGTTTCTCAAAGTACTAGAAATCATACAAAACTAATTATTAGTAGTAGTAACGATAATTATTCTCCGTTTGGTAAAAACATGGTGCATGTTATGTTAATATAAACTGTTATTACTTTCTTAGTATAGTTTTTGGATCAACAAACAAACACAACTGTCAACTTCTTCAATATAAATAAACATAATCAAGAGAACCCATTAAAACGTTTGATAACATGATTAACATAGATTTGAGTTAATTTGACCTGTTGGTCGATAAATCATGGGGCCTTGGGATTTATATAAAATGTTTTTATTTAAGAGACACGCAAGTTACGCAATGATAGTGTTTTGGTTACAAATTAGTAAGCGTAGATACTTAATTGGAAGGTCCAACTAAAAAATAATAATAACTAAATAAAAAAGTGGGTGCAACATTTTAGTATTTGTATTTATAATTTTTCGTCCCTAATTTATTATTTTCCCGACAATTTTAATTTTGTGTCTAAATAAAAGAAGTACTTAGCTTCAAAGTTGCAAAATTGTGTTTAAGTTAAAGTAAGTTTTAATTGTCCTTTCCTCTTTGGATTTTTCTTTTTTTATCTTAATATGTCGTTCCATAGTTATGGTTTCGTATATATTTGCGCGAATAATCGTAACCGGAATAACATTCATCTGCCTATCTACCTTTTAAATAATGATTGGTGATATAGGTAAAATGGGCTCCCTTTCACTGATAGACAAAGTTTTAGTGTCGTTAACTTTACAACTTTGACAGGGAACGGCGTTTTAATCATACATTCTCCATAAAAATTGACACGTTACCAACAAGAATACTTCGCAAAGTTTCTTTATATAAGACGTTCAGTCCATGATATATATCCGTGTGTTTCCAGTAGCAGGGCACACGGCTATCTTCACATTTGACTCGCAAACTCAGCTCGCGGCTACCGATGCGTATCCAGACACTATTTGGTTAAAGTTCGTTTTACAACTTCATAAGAGAGCTTGTACAATGGGACTAAGAAGTTGGGTTTTGGGGTCTTTTCAGTTCATTGGTACTCATAGGTTAAATCCCATTGTTTTGGCATACAGTGTTTTTTCTATATTATCCTAGATTCGAGCATTCTGCAAATCTTCAAGTTTGCTTTATTATACTACTAATTATTTTTTTATCAGAGTTTGATGACGACCTTTTAATTTATTTTACGAAATGTCTTGTTTTTGCTCTATAATTATTATTTTGATTGGGTGATGTTTCAGCAATGTTTCAGCATTTGATAGACATTATTTTTGTATATTATTATCCTAAAGAAGGCTTAGATCACCCACTGGACACACAAAGAATGACATCGCCATCAAGTTCGAAACCAGCGAAGGTGGTATAATGATCTAGCCGAAAATACGGAGCGTACGTAGCCAGAAATCTCAAAGAATCTCAAAATCTCAAAAATAGATTTGAAGAATTGAGATTGAGATTTGAGAAGAGAGGAAGCCTATGCCCATCTGTGGTATCTACAATACACTCAAGTTATTTCTTTAATGTAATACTCCAGTTAGGCCCATGAACAGTCTCCCTAACCCTTCGATTATACTTGTCCATATGAAGTGAAGCAAACCTATTTGAAAACAATCGTCTGGTCGCGTCGGTGGCGAGTTGATTGACGGCCATTCTCGACCGGTGTAAATCCAAAGAGAAAAAACATCGTATACATAATAAAATTTTAAGTTTTCATTCGCGATTTTGTTTGTGACTTGAAATTGGTTAGCTTTAAGCGAGGTGTTGGGTTGTATTCGTGTTTTTAGTTTTTAAGGACTTTTGAAGGTTGTTTTTACATTTATATGGGCTTACGCTTTGGTAAGGTAAGTGACAATATTTCTGAAATCTTTTAAATTATCAAAAATTGTCATAATCTTTTTCTCTTTATGGGGATGAATTGATAAATCACTACAAGTAACATGTAGCATAACTTTCTAATGTTATTTAGTGTATAAGAAGCGTATAACATTTTCCTAAAATATTTAATGAAAATACAAGAAAAAGAAAACATAACTTAAGTGGTTAAGTATACTTAGGACAACCGGTCTTGTCTTCATAAAATATCTATTCAAATGACACTTAAAATGAATCGTATAATATTCATATCACAATCTCATAATTGAGCAACCATTATTCTCTTATTCCGCACCCCATCAGTCAGTGTTATTGTAAGCATCGCGATTGGGGGTCGCCGCCCCTCTTGTAACGGTTACAACAACCCCCAGGGGTAGGTTAAACCCTATGAATTTATCCAGCCATTATTTATCGCCAAGATTTCGATTACGTAATAAATTGGTGGCATTTTTCGATGGTGATTTTATAGTTTTGCTGGTGATGTGATATGTTTTGTGTTAATCGGTTTTATTGTTCTTGGTATGTGGAAATGAGTAGTGCTTTGATGATAATAATTAGGCTTATTTTATGTTGCTGGATACCTATACATGAATATTCAGCAGAGCAATAAAATTTCAACTAATGTTATATATTGGTGTGGATCGTATGTAGTAACATTACAAATAGAATAGCATGGCCATAGTTATTTTTTTAAGCACTCAGCTACCTAATTTCTCTGCTTCAGAAGTGAAAGATTTATGTTGAAAAGATGATGTAAAGTTCTACCCCTTTTATTTATTTATTTAATAATTTATGTACACACAACACATTAGCAGATAATATTTCATGTTTAAAAATTATGTACAAAGGTACTGCTTATTTGTTAAGAAATTTCTGCCAGCAGACCCGCGGAAGGAGAAGTTGTCAATATTGGTAGTCAGAGTGCGCGACTCAAATTATAAAACTACAAAATTTTCCTTTTGTTGTACAAGTCCCGTTTAAGTTGTACTTCAGCTCAGCTCCCAACAGCCAGAACTTTAATTCCCCGAAAAAACCACCAACACAAATCCAGATGCCTTAAAAAATCCAAACATTCATTTAGACTTTCGCCCGAAGCATCTACAATTTAATTAAATTCAGGGAAGAAAAAAACAACAATTGTTGGAACAGTTACATCAAGTTGACAAGATAATAAAATTGATGTCCGTTCGTCCGTCTGGGGCATTTCGGACAAAAAACTTACTCTAATGAAGAGATTCGCGCGTCCAAAGGAATTTTCGCCTCGATCAAAGAAACTCAGGACGGTGTGAATTGCCACGGGATGTGTATGTGTAGCTATATCCAGTATACAACACTAATAACAAAGTATAACATAGGACAAAAGGCAAAGAAAGTATACAAGTTGTGGATTTAATCTCCGTTGAATAGGCTATAAAAATGCTATCATTCGTAAAAAAAAAACAAGCTTTTTTTTTGTGTGAGATCTTTGCAGTTAGCCTGGGCGCAGGCTTTGACTGCTTCACCGGACTTTTGGCGAGGACCTTAAGTCCTCCAGCCAGAAATCAAACTTTTATGAGTTTTTATTTATATTAAACTAAGTATAAAAAATAAATAGAGAAATACTGTAGAAAATATCGTTTGACTCAAGAAATATTACAAGATACAACTTTGTAGGTATCGGAATAGTTTCAGTGGTTGCATAGGAAAACAATCAATCAAAACAGGCTCATCACTCAAATAAACCATAAATCAACATATCATTTACACATTTCTTCCTTTTATAATACCTCGAATAGATTATATTCAGCTGCGAAAGATCGCATCTCCAGCACTAGAATATTTTATACCCGACTTCGTGTAATTTATGAGGTAGAAATCAAAACAGTGCGAAAAACGACGTATTCCAATAATCCACTCTAACTTGACTGCTAAATAACCATTGATGGACATAGTCAAACACTTAATCCTTACTCTTAAAAATAAATCAGTTCAGATTTTTTTTTTGTATGTTGCGTTGAGTCACAACTAATAAGCCATGTCGTGGAAAACTCCTGGATAGATCTCACTAAAAATTCGATCCCACCATCTAAACAATTGTCAACCAAGCTACCTATAAAACATTTATAGGCCGCTTAAACACCTATCCGCAACAAAAACCACTACTATCAAAACACTGATTTAACAAATGACATCATAAATTAAACATTAAAGCGGACAATTTGAGAATCACCTTCTGAAACAAAAAGCGGTGTCGGTCAGAAATAAATCGGAAACAAGAAGGTCTTAAAGTATTCCTCGGTATAATGGAACAAATGTTCTGTAGCCATTACGCGGGTTTCACAAGTTTTTCATGGTGCCTCATGCATGGGGAACGCGCGGTGTTCGTCTTTTATCATGGGGTTTGGTGTTGTTAAAAGTGAGAAGCGAGGAACGTGGCTACTAGGATAAGACATAGCGTATTATAAATTAATGAATGTATTAAATGATTTTTTAAATGTTGGTGAACTTGATCATCATTGATGCATGTTACTTACGGTTGCCTAACCTAAGTAAGAATTTCTCAAGGTCTCTTTAAGTTCAGACAGGTGGTTCTTACTTATTTTTGTAGTAAACTGTTATGTATATCATTTTAATTTTCTTAATGTACCCACAACATAAAACAATTCTAGCTATAGCTTGCTTCAAGGCATTTGTTGAAATTTAAAATTAAATTCTTAATGGCACTGATTCCTAGTTTTAGTTCCGAACATTTTTTTGTGAATAGTAGATGCCTAATATGTACTTACACTCATTGTACAAGAAGTGATGACACATATTCTATGATCCATAGCATCGCTTCTAACCGACACCAAACGTAGCAAAATGTATTTATTTATGAGTTTCGCGTTTCGATGTCGGATCGGACGCGTTTTTGTCGCCCGCGCATAATGATCGCCAGTTTAGTCTGCCGCGAGATTTGTACGCCGATCGGGACGTGCAAGAATGTGATATCTCGACTGCTTAGCGTAAAGGGGTAGGCAGGGACGAAAAACTGAATATAGAACAAGGTCCAAAAAATACTATGTAGTTTGATTTTTGTTTTTGGTCCTGGTTAAGCGAAGTAACCCAGAACATACGTTACCAATACAATATTAGTCATGACATTGAGCTGTACCAGCCAGCATATCGTTTTCTTAGATGCAAAACTTGCATTAAACCGCACGCTTGCTAGTTTATTGCGTGGGTATTTCTCTAAGTAGGAATATTTCCATTTTAAGATGCGTGCCCTTACCGTGTCTAAAGCTCTAGATAAAGAACCTTATTTTCATTATAAATTTTCACAATTTAACTCCATTGTTTAGGTTTTTATATAAAAAGTACAGAATAATTTTCAAAAGCTGATTTTACTACGTGCACCTGCAAAACTTTTGAATCTGTGTATAAAGACAGAAGCTTTTCAAGGGACATTTTTTTTTGGTAGAGATCTTTGCATTTAGCCTGAGCGCAGGCTTTCTCTGCTTCACCGCACTTTTGGCGAGGACCTTAAGGCCTCCAACCAGAGACAAGCGACAATAATTTTACTCTTGTTTAAGCGAAACTTAGGCAGCGAAACTAATCTATATTTGCTATGTTATGGTAATTTCACATGAAAAGATTTGTTCTTGTTACATGTTAAACAAGTAACTAAATTTAACACACCTTGAAACATTGAAAAATTTACACCTTGGATAGGATTTGATCTCACCATCACTTAATTAAGAAGTACGTCTCCAAACCTCAAGTCCACCGTGACATACGACATTACATCCAAAAACAACACCACATAAAACAATAGCTACATCTATGTTAAACGTAAACCGATCTCAAGATATTTCATCTTAACATCACGTACATAAATCTGTGGCCACTAAACGGGCGTTATATAAAACACAATTAATTAACGGTTCGATAATACAAGTTCTCACTCGGGATCGCCTAACAAACTGCTGCGAGCCGCTTATATGGTCACCTGCTGTGTGTGGTGCAAGTTATAAGCTTTAGCGTCTTGTTAAACATCCTAATTATAATTTTATTGAATTTGAAAAATAAAACTGTCCTCAGTTTTAAGCTAAGAATACTTACGTAATGAAGAAAATGTGTCTTCTATTTTATAATATTTTTATTAACATTCTTTGATTCTCTAAGTAGTCGAACAGGTAAGTAATAAATAACGTTAAACTTATTAACGTAAATAAAAGTTAAGTTAAATATAATCATTATTTATCTCGATCTTTAACCACTATAATTCAATTAAGGATTAGTCTTCTTAAATTGGTTACGGAGGATACGATAAGAAATATTCTGAAAACCTACTCTTTATATCACATTTAAACAACGAGAAAATATAAACTTAATTTAACAATCTATATACAAGCTTCACATAAGCTGAAGCGGTAAGCGTGTCATATAATTATGATATTCCTCCCCGCTTCAGCTTATAACTCGCATCTCAAATAGTCAAGTCTAATAAATCGAGTTTGCCGACGTACCAGGGTATCTGTTCACATTAATCGAGTTTATACGTGCCGGAACAAATAGTTTGCTTTCTAACAAGCGCTCTTCAATACAAGAAAAACAAGTCGCGACACGCGGCAACGCGCGACACGCGACAACGCGCGACTCGCGGTTTATAGTTTACAAAATGAAGTTGTTTTGCGAATGTTTAGAGGTTTTAGGTCTTGGGGATAGTTGGTTACTTGATTTATTTTAAAGTTATTTTATTATGTTTTGTAAGAAAGTTATACCAGTACGAAGTAGTTTAATATTTTAATAGAAAGACCGTTTTTGTATTGGTCGATAAGTTTTATCATCTTAATGTGGTTTTGTGTCCTATATTTTCCATATTTTGTGTTCATTTATTTATTTATAATGATATATATTGTTGCGTCAGAACCGTGTTAAAAGTGTTTGAAAGCAAAGATTTAATCGTTAAAGATGTTATGTGATGAAAAGTGCTTTGAAGTATTTAGAGAATTATAGTTTCCGTTGTTTGAAACTTTGTTGCGTTAGTTAGCTACAAGCATTATAGTTTATATTATGTTAAGCCTTCACTATTATTAGAATTCTCAAGATGTTATCTTATACAGGGAAGGAATAATTAATACGTTCACTATAGGGCCAAAGACCCATTTAGAGCCATAACAAAGCTTTATTACATTAAAACACTCCAAGAATTCCGATCGATCTCCAATAATATATCGTTCCTTACCTTATTCCGTACAAAAGGACCAATAAACAATTTAACACACAATCAACACCAAGCATAACTCTATCCAAGGAGGACACAGCGTGAAAATATCTCCGAAAAACATAAAATTAAACGATCACACGCTAATTATCATAAAAACCGTCTTTTATCTCAATCTGTACGGAACCCAATGACATCATCAAGCCAAGATCATATCGTACTCATAAAACACCTGCGGGACCCCAAAATGGCACCCGACACCTTAGCCTATTAAAATTACCAATATAATAGGTGATTAATCTTTGAGCCAACAAAAACCCATGGATTTACGGCTCCTGTCAAAATAAATATAAGTTGACTACAGTTAACAAGATCCTCGTTTTTTTCTTAAACCCCAAATTTAGTTGTTTAACAAAACATTACAAAAAGACGAGTGAGTTTAGGGTTTTTTTTATTAATTGGGTATTGGGCGATAGCGTTGTTTTTTCGGTCTGGTTTGTATATGGAGGCGATATATGTACGTGCACATTAGCGCGAGTTTCGGATTTGTTCGGGTAAGGTAAGGCGCACAGTGAAATGACCGAGTGAATGAATGAAATACGATTGTGGTTCATCGTAGCATGGTATTTAGATATCACTTGTTTATTTGATCTTTCGCTCACTAAATTTTGATTAAGCTTTTTATTTTAAATGTGTGACATAGACACAATTACACACTGAGGTACTAGCATCCAGAGTAGGTATATAGCTAATTATTGTTTACCTACAGCACTTCTAGTAATTTAAAATTTATTTTTGTATCTTTTCCCATACCGAAAAAATCCTTCATAATTTTACTCATTTTAGTCCAATTACAACCCAAAAAAAAAAAAACATTCTTAACCATTATTTTCCAAGTGAATGAACGTCTGAACGATAGAACGAATGAACATATTCTCAAACCGTTCCAGTGTGCGTCGTCCCTCAGTAGATGTTATCTCTCGTTCCGGGAAGGACATATGTCCACCAATAAACTAATTGGTCGCGCTATGCCTGAGCACCGAGATGGGATATTTATTTTATTTTTATCTTGCTATAGCTGTGTTCTACGGCGTTGCTCGGTTACGCTTGTTTTTATAAATTGTGGGAATGATACTTAAGTTTTTTCTGAATTTCATCGAGTAAATGACTGTTTTAAATGGTTTAATTACGTAAATTAAGTATGTTATATTAATTTCCCTTTTTTCACATGAATTTTCTTGTTTAGTGATTTTTGGCAACTTTAAATTTTATGTATTGATTAGCTGTAAAATTAAAATGAACAATTATATAGTGTAATTAATAGTAAATTGATTATTTTGCACATTACTGTCATAATTTTATTTAAGCTCTTTATTTCTTAAGATATTGCGCTAAGCTACGTTATAAGAAGAAAATCACTACTTACAGACAGACAGACGACCAAAACCCTTTACATATAGAAATAACGATTTATTTTATTCGATAACATGCATGTTTGTTACACCAAGCCGAAAGATTTCATATTGGTATTCCACTGATTTCATCTTAAACTCTTAATTAATTTAAATTTGAAACTTCGTATTTTTTATATTTAACCAAGAAGTTTAATGTAATGAAATATGTTAATTATTACATTTTATACTAGTTATTTAAAATAGTTTTAGTTAAAAGTGTATTTTTAATTAATTAACTGGAATGTAATGAGGTGTGTTTAAAATTCTTTTGTGGTTAATTTAGATAGTATTGATTGTGGCTGATTTATTTTATGGGACCTGTGTTAGTCGTGTTGGAATTAGTTTTCTGATTTGAATATGATAAGGACGCGTTAAATGTGTCTTGCCTACATTGATTGAAAATAATGTTAGTTTTGTTTAATTATTATAAGAGTAAGCTAAAGCATTTTATCTGATAGAGAAGGCACACGTTAGCAGTTCGAAAAAAGTTATGTTGAGATTCAATATACATAGATCTTTAATGGTAACTTTAACGAACAATTTTAACTGCCTCGTTGGCCTAGTGGTGCTAAGCGCGACTGCTACGCTAGAGGTCTTCTGTTCGATTTCCAAGACGACCAAGGTGTTTTTGGGTTTTTCTATGAAATTCTCAGTAGCAGGTCGGAGTTTGGATTTGTGCCCGGTTAGTGGCAAGAGGCTCGCCCCCTATTACATGGGGCCTAAATATATCGGCGAACTGTGGGTGTACATTGATACACCTCTGCCTAACCCTTCGGAGATACAGGCGTGATGGTATGTTATGTTATGTTTAACTAACAAAGAAAACTGAGAGAAGATAACATTGGCTTTTTAATTATTATTTATTACTGTTATCTTATTTTTAATACTATTTAAGCAAGTGTAAATTGGAACTTTAGATATGTTTTTAGATATGATATACGTTAGCATTAAAACGTATCATTAAAACACATCAAAGCCTTCCTTATTAAGAAAACATAATTGCTTACAAAATGTGACATTACATCAAGAATTGTCAACATCATTTGTTACCGTTAAAGTTTTAAACAAAAGCTTACTATTAACTCTATATTTATTGTAAAGTTTACGTCAAAGTATGATATAATGTCTTAAGAGCATATGTGCAGCTGTTTTCTATGAAAGATGTCAGTTAAATGTAACTGTGTATTGTTATTTATGACTTAATAAAAAATATGTATCTATTGAAGTTGTCATAAAGGATATTCTAAGCAATTAAAAACAATGTTAATTATTATCACGAGTGTGTTTGTCTGCCTAGCGTTTTAATAACATACCATCACGCCTGTATTCCCCGAAGGGTTAGGCAGAGGTGCACCAGTGTACACTCTCGGTTCGCCGGTATTTTTAGGTCCCATGTAATAAGGGGCGAACCTATTGCCAGTAACCGGGCACAAATCCAAACTCCGACCTGCTACTGAGAATATCATAGAAAAACCTCTAGCTTAGCAATCGCGCTAAGAACCACTAGGCCAACGAGGCAGTTCCTGGCATTTTCCAGTCAATTCTACTTCATTATAAACTTATTTTATTTTATAACAAGTGTATCTTTCTCTAAAAACGAAGCTAAAATCAGTTTATAGTTTCACAAGATAACATTTTACAAATAAGGACTACCTATCGGACCTCCATATACAATTTGCTAGGCCATATGGTAGGCTTTGATAAGACATAATTTCTGATAGTTATAGCACTAGTAGGTTTTCTAAACTCTTAAACCATGTTTTGTGATATCAATTAGGTTCTTAGGTTTTCTTTGATAATACATATTTAATACACGTTTTAAGTTACGAGAATACTTATCGCCAATATACGTTAAAGTTACAATAATGCTTAACTTGTTTATTTCAAGTGTATGTATAGTTATCTATACTAATTTGAAGTTATTGCAGTATTACGAGTATATCTTTAAAAAAATATTGTGTGGTATTTTAATTATTTTGTATTTATTTTTATGTATTTTACTTGGCGATAGCTATAAAGTTATTTGTCTGCAATATATTTGACACATATGTGTGTATAAATGATAATATTCTAGAAAATGAGGTGTAAAAAAATAAATGGTTGTGCTTGTGTTAATACAAAACATACTAAAATTACATATTATATTATACTACTACTTACACCTAATAATATGCTAGGATAATGTAATAGTTTTAATGTCTCTTTTTTATTTTTATGTGTTTCTAAAAGCAATTTTTTACTTTAATAGTCAGACTTTTTTCTTTAATCAAATAATCATTTTGTCCTTAAAATGAATAAAAATAAATAAGTATATCGTCAAAAACGTTATGTCCATAATTATTGTAAAGTACATACCTACGTGTTTATACAATTCCTATAGATGTTTTAAATTGTAAAGTATACTTTCAAATATGAACACACCTATCTATATATATAATAAAATAATTTAAAAATAAATTAACCAGGATACCACAAACCACAAGTTCACGCAAGTCTGACTCGCACGTTATTTCCTAAAACGTCTTCCCATATGATTATGACAGGTAACGCAATAAAAAATCCTAAAAACAAAATGGCTTCCATAAATTATAATAATGTCCAATTTTTACGAGTCACGGGAGCTTTAAATTCGGCAATTAAGGTAAATTCATGTGTTTTTAAGTTAACCCGTAGAGATTAATATGTTGATAAATAATTTGATTAATTTTCAAGCTGTTTCTTAAGACTGTAGAAAGTTCTTTATGGACGTATTAATAATTTGTTTTGTGATAAGATTAGTTATAATTTGTTAGAAATATAACTTTCTAGGTTATAATTGGTGTGAATTATAATCACTGTCACTGTATCTGTTTTCTGTTTCGTTATTAAAACTTAACATTACGACAAAATACTTTTTCACAGTATAGTTCATATAAACATGTTTAAATCCATAATCATTATTGTTTCTTTGGCACAACACTAACCATGTAGTTATAAAAATAGAGACCAAAAAAAATGCGACTTAGACCTATTTTGATTAACATGACCAAAAATCTAATTCACTACCCCTGGCTACGATTCAGCTATTTAAGAATTGCTTGAATTGACCGAATGACCTGCTTCATTTGGTCATTTTACGATAATTGGCGTTCTCCTTACTGTCATTACGATCATTAATTAGTCATTACGATCATTCTATCTGAGAGTTCAATGAAATTTTACTGTAGGCTTATCTGAATACAAAAATTAGGCACAATGACGAGTACACCGAATGACCACAGATATGCATTTAAAATAGCTGAATAGATAGGGATAGCCCTGGCCACTGTAGTTTGTCAAATTGTAGATTGACAATTTGCCTCGTTGGCCTAGTGGTGCTAAGCGCAACTGCTACCCTAGAGGTCTTGGGTTCGATTCCCGAGTCGACCAAAGTCTTATTGGGTTTTTCTATGAAATTCTCAGTAGCAGGTCGGAGTTTGGATTTGTGCTCGGTAAGTGGCAATAGGCTCACCCCCTATTGCATGGGACCTAAACATATCGGCGAATTGTGGGTGTACATTGGACCTCTGCCTACCTCTTCGGGGATACAGGCGTGATGATATGTTATGTAGATTGATAAAATTTTAGTTTAATAAAGAATTTTTCAGTTACCGTTGTCTCTTATTCACAAAAAATTTAACCGTAGAACCTTCAAAAGGAAGTATAATAATATTTGCAAGTTCCGCGAAACGCAATTGAGATGTATTTGGGTAGATTGACTGTTAATCGTTAGCGGCGACACTGATATATTAACTGTCATTATCGGCAGCCATCTTGAATTATCTGTCAAGTTGCTAATGTCATGAGAATTTAAGTTTTGATCGGTTTATTATAGGGATTGTTTATTGCTAAACGGCTCAGCGGGAGGGTTTTGTCTTATTTTGTTACCTTACTAGTTGTGCTCTGCGGTTTCACCCGTGGTTTCGTGGTAATGTCTTATTAGTTATTCTGCTAATCAAAAAATCTAAGATCATGAAAATCGGTCCACCCATTCTTGAGTATAAATGGTAAATCTAACCCAACGTTGTTTTAATATGTTGCACGTATAATTTGACAATATTATAAAAGGTCTTGATAGTCATAATTTACTAGAAGCTATTCAATCATCAGATTTTATAGACGACATCCAAACTTGATAAATTAAAGATCGATCGAAACTTTTCTTGCCATCAAATCATTTCTTCTCAAAAATTATGCTTGTCTTTCATATCAGGAGCATTATACCTTTAAGTGTAGGTAAAACTAAAGCCTTATACATACATTTCGACACACAAAAAGACAAGCTTTACCTCCAGGGCTCGCTTTCAATTTAGACCTCAATCACTTTGACAGGCGACGGACAGGTAATTAGAAGATGTTAATGTTTCGTCTTTATTTGTAAACTAATTATTGTTGAGATTACTTTGTGGGTTAGTTTGATATCATTATTGTGTATTGTTGAGTTTAATTTGATTGAAAATGTTGTTTGTTTAGTATATCTAATGGACTTCGAGAAATTAAATAAATAATACAAGTCTACGTAGACTACTCCTACAGACGTTCCACTGCTGGTCACAGGCCTCTTCTCATATAGAGAAGGCACGAGCATTGATCACCACGCTTGCAAATTTTGGGAATCCAGATTTCCTCATGATGAAATTAGGCTTCAAATGATATTTAAGGCGATAAGCTGAAATCCTGAATAAAGAACAATTTCTTGAACTGAATTAAGAGTAGTTAATATGGCACCATAGTTATAAGGGAGAAGGGAGAAACTTTTGGAATGAGTATTTGTTTTTTAATTTACTCATATTATTTACTTTACTTCTGTAATGAAAACTTACTTTTATATTCACCACTTAATATGACAAATTTACTTGCTTAATGTCAGACGTAGTCATTTGATAGTGACTCTTATGACATAAGTATTAAGGTTTTGTTCTGTTCATATAATTTGAATTACAAGTTTACCAACCCCTTTTAGATCTACAGGTGTGACGATAAATAAACATAGTCACGTTAATATAATAACACAATACTTAAGTGGATACCTGCAGTTTTTTACGAAAACATTCTTAACTGGCTACCTCTTAGATATTGTATCGTATAATAAATCATTAACGTCAAAATGCATTCTGTTTGGGTATCAGCAGAATTGCCGTGTCATTGCGCCACCTATATGGTTTGAGATATTTTCGAATGATTGTTTTGTGTTCCGTATGAATTTTCATTTAATTTCGAAGTAATGATTTTAAAATAGTTATCCCTTTGTCATAATAATTGTTTATTACTATATACTGCAAAATTTCTAAAAACAGACAGCATACGTAATAGGCATAATATTAATTAGGGTACTGTACTCGTTTTACGTAATTTACAATAACATAATCTTAACACAGTTTTACTGCTCAATCTAAAACATATTGTGGAAAGATTAAACCTTCCATGCTCATAATGTTCATGAACAAACTCAACAAGTAAAGTCCATATAATTTAATACTTTTTCAAGATATAGTAGCATCAGTAGCCACAGAGCCACTTATAAAGCAGAAACAGTTTTAACACGACAATTTACTACAAACTATGTTACACATCCGAAATATTCTACAAACAAAATATTATAGGAATATTTTTATCCCAACTATTAATAAGAATCTAACATATATCAAGAAATATTCATACACCGTTTTAGTTTAATTTTTTAGTGCTCGATTTAATTTTTCTGGTTACCATGACTCTCTCGAAACTTCATATTTTGGTAACCGTGACTCGGACCTCTAAATTCCGAGTGGAGCATTAATTTTGACAAAAACACATACAGAGTGATGATTATCCTTCATTACGTGCCGGTGTGGGTTGTTAATCATCGGCTCGTTAGACGTGTGATCATTATCTGTGAGGTAAGGGGCACTGTTACTGGCCTGAGAGATGTTGGAAAATTTTGGTAGTATTTTTTATACCGGTATCAATAGTTATCTGTTTTGACTTTTAAATTGTGGTTGATCTTTTTTTTGCGATTTCATACAACTAAATGGGAGAAAGTAAGGTTAAGTATTCAATTTGATTTATTTCTTATGTATAAAACAATACGGGTTTATTATTCTTAACGTAACTAATTACAAGTTCAAGTACCTATTGTTATATTTGATCAGAAATATTGAAATCGTACGTTTAATAAGCAGGAAAATAGACGAAAAGGTTGAAAACAGTTACGGGTCAATTGCTTGTAGATTGTTCAACGCAATGAGATTATTGTAACCTTAGGAACAGCAATGCCATCTGTTAGGAAAATGCCTTATTTTTGGGCACTATAAATAAGAGTGTAAAATATAACTTGCAATACACTGTAAGCAGTGTAAGTAAGAAAACTTCTGTATTTCATTTATTTATTAATTAAAAAATATGTTAGACCGCTAACAGGCGCCTTCACCACAGGTCAAGTTATTTCATGTGTTCCCAATACACTGAGTCATTGGGTGTTTAAATAATTTATTTTAATATGGACGAAAACTGTTCTAATGTCATTAGTTATTTTTTTATTAGCTTTTATTTAGCTGTTGTCTGAATTTGATCACGCTTGTTAGCCTCGTAGGGGTCAGTAGGATTACAGAATAATGTTGTACTTAAGTTTAATAATAGTACCTTCAAGTATAGTTAATTTGGATAATATCACATACATTGCTCTGAGCACAAAGTTTATAGTAAAATATAGAAAATAAATACATTTATCACTTGTATTTTGGAATCAAAATCAACGAAGGTATCACAAACACCGCGAAAAAATGTAGAAAAATGATTTTCTTCATTGACCTGTCCAGTGATTGAACCCGGGACCTCAGAGCTACAACACCTTGAACATACGAAAATCGAATCCGCATTACACTAAAGTCCGGTGAAGCAGTCAAAGCCTGCGCTCAGGCTAACTGCAAAGATCTCTACCAAAAAAAAAAAAAAATCCGCATTACACACAGTATAAGTTGGCATAGTAACCTATAGCCACTCGACTATCGATGCCAACTCTTTCTCCACAAACAAAATTCATTAAAAAAAGGTCTATCATACTAATTCATCTAATTAGTGGCATGTAACAATGATTAATTAAGTAGACATTGATATAACAGTTGTTTTACTGCCACGTTCTGTGGTTAGAGTATTGGGTTTCGGCATTCCGTGGTTGAATTCCAGAAGTGTATGTTTGTTGTAAAGAATGCAATAGTTTGAATTCTTTATTGTTTTGGTATTTCAGGCTAGGTGTAATGTTTTGATTATTTTTGACATGGCCAGTGATAAGTTTTAGCTACACTTTTATCATTGATATAAAGGTTCAATATAAAATCATGAAACAGGGTTTCAATAGGTAGATAATGAAGGTTTTGTGATTAAAAATCGGTTTATCCGTGATTATATTCCTTAAGAAACTCATGCAATAATTGGCAGGTATACAACTAAGGTCTACATAGCAAAAGTGATTCGGATAGGCTACTGAAATCTTCCACAAAGGAAATATTTACGACCAATTCATGGCCACTCATGTAAAGCTACAAAATTATTACATCCAAGTATCGACAGGTTCATTATTCTACGAACAACTAACTCTGCCCACCCCATTTACATACAAGCGTGAAGATATTACAAATGACATGACATCACCTGTCAAAACCAATCGATCAAAGTGCGTTCACCTCTCGCTAACCAATCACAGATGAAAAACGAGACAAACAAATGAAGGTTCGTTTTAAAAGTCAATCGTTCAGAAATGCGTTAAATAAACACTTGGGAGCGTGACTTTTAATATCTTTATACGTTTAAAAATATCAAATTATAATATTATGCTCATCTGGGCTGGGTATTCATTTGTATTTGTACAAAGGCGCCCCGCTGGCACCCTTTAGGCCGAGTGTCAGAGGAGCTACCTCTCCTGACAACTCGATTATTCTGTTTGTATTAAGATTAAATTGATGATAAATATATATTCATTTGTGTTTTTGTGAGCTGTTGAAGTATTTGGTAGGCTTGTTCCTAGAAATTTTGGGATAGTTCTGTCTTTAGTGGTGTAGAAATTATTTGACTTCTTTGCTTTGAGAAATTTGTTCCTCATTTTGGGCTCTAGCCGATAGTTTTTATATTTCGTGTTTTAGTATAAGGAAAAAGATGAGAGTGAATCGGTACAAAAATCTCTTAAATTAAAATAGTTTGTACTTCTGCAGTTAAATCTTATCGTCCACAGTCAGTTAAAATTGTCAGTCTTGACAAGATTTTTTTCTGCAGTCTATAATTTTTTTTCAACTATTTTCTTTAATGATTGAGTAAAGCTATAACATTTAAGCCTCTAACATCAATACATAAAACTACATTTAAGTTACTTTCTCAGAACATAACGTTTTATTTCCATAACATTAAATACAAATGGAATCAGGCAAATCCACGTGTAAAA
The DNA here is from genome assembly GCA_905146925.1 of Autographa gamma. Taxonomy (NCBI): domain Eukaryota; kingdom Metazoa; phylum Arthropoda; class Insecta; order Lepidoptera; family Noctuidae; genus Autographa; species Autographa gamma. The sequence goes on from LR989871.1 coordinate 1,346,635, forward strand.
CAAGTAACGAATAGAACAGTAATGTAATCCTTGCATTTTATTCGAAGATAATCTCGTTTGTCGTCCATTTTATTCAGAAAACCAAGATACAATTACTTACATACTCAACCTTATCTCTGAGCACTAAGGGTTATTTTTGCATGACTTTCTACGTGTGATATGTTTGTATTCTGATATCTTTATTAACAGGTCTTGAGAAGGGTTTGTTGTCAGTATTTATGGTTTGTAATAGTATTATAAATGTTTTAAGTTCGTTTTTAACAACTTGTGGGTGTCGTTTGAGAACACGTAGTCCAGTAGTTATTTGGATGGAGTCGTGTCGAAAGGTGCAGGTTCGTAACCAAATAAGAACCAGACAACCAGTGTGACATTTGAATTATTTGTAGACACTGTTTAAGTATTTCAAGGCGACATTAAATAGGTATATGTATATTTAAAAGTATGCACCTCAAACAACTAAAAACATTTTAAATAAACCAAGTGCGATTGGCTTAGTGGACGTATGTGAATTGCTCTGGCTGGAGGCCTTAAGGTCCTCGCCAAAAGTCCGGTGAAGCAGTCAAAGCCTGCGCTCAGGCTAACTGCAAAGATCTCTACCAAAAAAAAAAAACGTATGTGAATTATAACAACTCAGTCCATTTTCAATATAAAAATATTTTAAGTTCACCTATAGCTCACTTAACCAAAATACAACTCCACGTATTAAAATCCACACAAAATTCCTATTACAGACAACTTACACAAAGTCTTACTTATTACTGACTTACCAAAACAATCTGGCCTAACCTACCAGTGATTACACACTCCTCATTAGTCAAAGGCCAGTAATACCCAATAGTGGGCCTGACAGGTAAAAAATGCTACCGTAGCTGTTACCGTAGGTCTGTAGGGTCTGTAGGGTCATGTAACAACATCATTAGCTTCTCTATAAAAGAGCAAATAGCTAGTGAGCTTATGCCTTATTATGGTAGGGTGGCCATAAGTTATGTTTAGTTTAGGATATGGTATTTAAGGTATTGGAGATAGAATATCGGTATTTAAGCAAGATGAGAGTAGATACACAATTTAAAAAGATATTTGACCTCTTTTCTTTATTTACCACATTGACTAAAAATTTATTGAAAGCGACTGTATCGACTTTTATGAAACTAAATTATGTTAATTTTAGAGCAACATAAAAATATATCTATAATAGAATTGGTAGTTTTAGACATATCGGCTGAAAAACATACGTCGTACATACAGCAGTGATGTAGAACCCTTAATCAATTTGTATACTTTTTTTTTTTTCAGTTTTCATATTATTAAAACAGATGTGCTAAATTATATAATTATACACACATAATTTCTTTATACATTTTGAGTTAGTTCATTTCTGTAAATAATTATGAATACATAACCAAAAGATTATTTTTATAAAATTACAGTTCTAAGGTATTAAATATTCTAAACTTATCCCTTTTTTTCCTTTATCATGGTCACCATAATTGAGCTGCTTAAATAAACATCGTTAACCGTGATAGATATGGGTAGTTATGAAAATAAACCAAAAGATGACCAACTTAACGAGCTGGACTACCACTTTGTGAGACTACACGAGAGTTATTGTTAGTTTACAATACATTGACGGTTTTGTATGGAGATTGGTTCGATGAAATTTTAGTATGGAAACGTAAAGTTGTCTTATTTTATCAAGCTTACTCTGATTACTGTTGTATTGAAAATAAAATTTTATAATAGCGTTAACCGTCAAGAGAATTCTCTCTTTATTTTTCTTTATTACTATGTTCCTTTATTAAAAAGTCCAAATGAAAGATTTTTTTTTTAATTTGTGTTGCTTCGAAAAGTACACGTATTACATACAAACACAAAAAGGCTAAATATCACGTTAGGAAGCTCATTTACTAATTAATCGTAAAGTTACAAGAACACTTGAAACTGCCTTCAAATATGCCCAACAAAGCCATCAATGTACACCAAGCACACCGATACACCCGCTTCCACTCCATCCCATCTTGCATACCGGGTAAGATACCCCGCTGCGTCCAACCTAACTTTATCCCTTTCACATCAATTGAAAATATATTATATTTGTCCTTTTTCCGCGCTGTTAAACTGTTTAGTGGCGTGATTGCTCGTAGACTTGTGAATATTTAGATGTGGATAGAAAATGGTTGGTTTTAATTGTGAGTTATTCTTTTGCAGTTTATTTTGTGATGATGATGAGATGTTTTCTTTGAGGTTGTTAGCAGCTCGTTATAAATTGCAATATATGTAATAGTATTTTATAAGAATTGCTATCAAACAAAGGCGTGGATTGAATACTAGATAAATAATGTAGAGAATTTTACATAATCCGTTATATAATATAATAAAGGGTTTAAGTGAGTTGAAAGCTTCCCTGACATTTAAAATCTTTGTGTATGACAATTATTAAAGAGAAATAGTATATGCAAATCTTTACTTGCGACAAACAATTTTTTATGCTTCCGTAAAACATGAAAATGCCCATGAAACTAAAACACAAGAACGAAGTTGTGGGTTTAGCTAGTCATTTATTATTTTATATTCTTACATCTAGTAACAACAGTATCGACAATTTTATCCTTCTATAAATGATTATTATCCTAGCTCATGTAACGTTTTTTGGTCCTTAGGGCAAATATTTTTTTTTGTTATAAACTGCATGATTAGCAATACCTTACATCTCTACGTTAATAAAGTCCTGTCTATCCATTATTAATTCTATAAGTGTTATGATCATTGGCCGTCCGTTGCGTGTGAAGTACAAAACGTATGAATTAATTACACGCAGCCAGTGCGATTGCTTTTATATCTATATATAAATGAGTGTTTGTCTGTACGTTGTAACTGATGAGATTGCTGTGCCTTTAGCTTTCAACAGATCGCTAATTAATGTGGTATGACTGTGTATGATTATGATATTATTGGAATTGGTAGTTTTTGTATTAAAGAATTTTTAGTTGACAGTAATTACTAGTTTTAGTTCTAAATGTACATTATACAGGTAGGAATTTAAACTAGATATTGGAAGTATGGGCCCATGCCTTGCAGTAGACTGATATCCATAAGCTGTGTTGAGAACCTTACAATTCTGACTACCAGGCCTACCAGGATATGTTGTGTTGCGTAGTTAATGAGGGCTGTAAATAAAATGAAATTGTTAGGTATGCAAATGGGATTAAAATCACTCTTACGCACATTTTTGTATATATTATATTGTATTGATTATTTTGTAGAGATCATATAGTCAGTTGTTCTATAGGTTCTTCGGTATTTACCCGTTTACGATTAAAAACCACTATACAATTGGGAAAAGTCTATGCAAAATAAGATTGGCATAAATAATACAATCGCACTGAGATGATTCATTCTTAATCTTTCGCATGGATAGTCTTATTGGTGGTTCAAATGAGACTTTCACGTTGTTAACTGAATTGTATTATTTATGACATACCTTACTTAGTTCTTATAAGAAGCTGCCTCTCTCTACTTTAAACTCACAACATAAATACCTCTACAGATTACAGGCAAAAAGGTTTTGTTAACCAATTACCCGGATGTAACACCCACAGCCTTACATAACCAATTGGTACTAATAAGTGAATTGAAGCTTAACACTAAAAGTACCACTTAACCTTATCAGATGTACCATTCAAATTAGTATACAAATTGGTCTCATTCAATGGAGAATGGTACCTTAATTGTGAGGCATTCGTCGTTCATTCTTGACAAATTAATTCTTCCATTCGTTCCGAGCTTCGCATCTTAATTAGTGAACTTTAAATAATGAGATGGAGTTAAACAGGTATTTTAATTGTGTATTTTTTTTATTTCAATAATTCTTTTTTGTGTAATGTTTTTGTATTGGCTGGATGCAAATTAAAGTAACGTAGATTGATTGAATTTAAATGTGTGATTTCAGTAAAATATACTACTAATTTTATTTTAAACTGAAGTTACTCTATCAATCTATCATTGGTAAGAAATACTACATTGCGATGGGCTTCAGAAAATACCCCTGAGTTTTTCAGGGTAGATACAAAATGCGGTATTCAGGCTTTTCAGCATAATCCTTTGAATAGTCGACACCAACATAGCTTGGGAAAAGGTATAAGAAGACGGTAAATGTCGATTTCATTGTTTTATGAATATAAGTGGTAAAAGTAATTACATATATTATATGTTTTGAAAACAAGAAAAGTTCCGTAATTTTAGAAAAATAACGGATTTGGTTTTTTTTTGGTACATGTGGCAATTGGATTGCCTTTGATTACAGATTACATACCAATATGTAATCTGGAAATTTGTATACGAAAGATTTTTGTGATTACTTTCCAACACAATCTGTGTAAAAATGTTGTTTTTTATTTAATAAGCTTTTTTTAACCATTGCAGAAACATAGTTAATTTTTAAAATGTTGCAGAAAATCAATTACGACAAGTATTCAAATCAAATAAAAAATACTTTAATATTTCTTTAATTAGTTCCAAATTATTTTCTTTACTAGCTTCAAAACTTCAAATCAATTATGTGTGAAGCCATCAATACATTTTATTATAAAGAATTCTCTTGATTAACAAATTAAAGCGAATATAACATTCCTCATTATTATTCTCCATTCAATTCAAAATAGGCCTAGATAACTAAAACCAGTAGAACTTTAGAGCGAGACACCACATCCTCCAATCATAGGAAAGAAAGAGACAGAGCGATACGCCTGTCACATGTCCGAAAGAGACGACACTACACAGATAATAACATTAAACCGTGCTGCGCTCCGATTGGTCAGTTGGTTAGTTCCAATTATTTGTAAATGCGCAGGAGTACTTGTAAGTTACTTCTTTTTGTTTTAACTTTAGAATAATGTAATTTAAACTTTATGTTATAGTTGATAGAGATTGTTTTTGGTTGTGTGTTTTATGTGGGGTTGTACACTGGTGTTTTGATTATGGTATTATTACATTTTTTTGGATAAGTACTTACTGTGATAATAGTAATAATAGTACTTGTGTTAATTATGTAGGTATTCCACAGTTTCCGTTGGCTTAAGCTCTGTATTGTGTAGGAGTTTAATGAGTGGATTCGTATGTTAGGTCGCAGGTTCAAATCCATTTAAATACCAGTGCTCATGACCTTTTAATAACAGCAGAGATTTACTTTGTGAGCGACTGATAGTAGGTAGGTCTAATTTCTTTTACCTATCACTTTATTTTTCATGTAAGTTTGCTCTGCTTCTAGATTACTGAAGAAACTGGGGTCAGGAATTCCCTTACTATTAAAATAATATAGTAGTATCATCTGCTGAAAGTAAAAATAATAAGATAATGGTACTAAAAACACGGTAAATTGTTATTATTTTATCAGTCTTACTAGGCGATGAGTTTCAGATTTTCATTCCTACTTTTAAAATTGTGATGTGGCAATTACAGAAGAGAATTAAATTGCACATATATTTAATGATAAACAACGAAATCTTCTGACGTGAGACATAAGTAATTTTAGGAAGAATACCTGCAAGTATCGTTATTATTATATTAAACCTCAGGAATACGAGTATAATGGAAATTCCTTAAGTTAGTTTCGACACATTTTTAAAAAATGTATTAAGTCGAAAATCTAAACTCTTATTCTATCTTATTAAGAAAATAACATGCACAGAAAACATAAGTATATTCTTGTGGAACATGCTATTTTATTGGTTGAATCATCGCCAATGATGCCGCAGTTAATATACCCAAAGATGTACATAAAATGACAGAGATACGAAAGTCTCACTATTTTAAAGGTATTTTCGGTCAGAAAGTGTCGATATTTAAAATATTTAAAAAAGTATTAATCAATACATCCTATTAGTTCTAAAAATCGGCAATAGATGGTGATAGTTATTCTTTTTCTGCTTTTTTCGAAGTTATGTTGGGGTCGACTTCTCGTCTTTTTGATTCACTTGGTAATATATTTTGCATAGGGTAACTACCCTAACTTATTTCCTGGTTAAGGCAGTAAGTCTTAGTAAATAATAGTCTTAGTAAAACAAGAGTTAAATGGTTAGTATTCTTTTCAATATTTCAACTTCATGAGCGATCACTCATAAGAATAAACTTAGGTGTAATAATTTGTAATAGCATTCGTATTTAATCTGTAAATCTACTAAGTACTTATAATGTTTTGCATGTCCGTAATCAGGGTGAAATATGTCATGTACTGTACCTACATAAATTTTAAAACTTTTGTACTACTATATTTCAGGCAAATAAATGATTTGATTTGAATATCTATTCTTGCTGCAACTAAATGGGTTATGTATTTGTTTCGTCTTATTAATAAAAAAAATGTTTGCATACGTAGGACGTATGTATTTAGAATTGTTAAATATAGTACCTTCCAATATTTTGCCTTACAATTAGCAAACATAACGCATCTCTGAATACATTGTATCGACATAACGAGTCAGCGTTATTTTTAGAAGGTTTAAGTGGTTTATTGCATGTAAAACTCTTATGAAGAGTTGATTGTTTAATACGCTTTTGCAGCCTTAATAACACTTAATTTCATTCACAACTACTTTAAAATGGCTGAAAAAAAAAATTAATCTTCATTTCCAACTCGAATCCGAATAAAAATCATACTCAATCAAAATTCCAACTATAATTACATATTCTTCAATACACACTGTCAACGAAACCGGGTCAAAAACTAGTTAAGCACCTATCATTTACTTAAACGGTTACCATTCATAAATAAAACACGAAAGGTTAAACGCGTTGATGTCTTTATAATGACGCTTACATCTCTCGACAATTATTTTGTAATTCTATGATATTATATGATTTTAATAATAAATTGTTGGATATGTTTTTTGTTTGGTAATCGTTAATGGTGTTTAAAAACATCTGCTGAGTCTGTTGGGCTATTGAGTACATACTATTGTAATGTTGATAACATTAACTCTTTCTTTGTCTTCCTATATTTCTCATGATAGAGCCAGTTTTCTAGATCTTTCTAGTTTGTAATTTCATCTTCTAGAGTTTCTTTATGTGGTTATTTCTTTATACCTTATGGGAACAAGTATTTTAGTAGGAACAAGTCAGTTAAATATTTGTGTTTCTAACTATACCGAGATTCACAAAAGTATACGTAGTCACTTTAGAATGACGATTTTTTTTTTCCAAAATCATCATATTTTGAAAAATTTGGATAACAATCTTTTAAGTATGCTTATTAGATGCCATTACAAATTCATAGGTCATATTAAAGCGGCACGCGCGCGAGCCGCCTTCGCTCTCGGCCGACTTCATTGTATGTTGAACAAGCGCAGTAAACTCTCTCTTACTTGTAAGAAGAGAATTTACACTGCGTGCGTGAGACCTATCATGACTTACGGCAGCGTCGTATTCTCTCACGTACCCGATTATCGACTCAAACGAATGCAAACTCTCCAAAACCGTTTCATGCGTAGAGCCACAGGCGCTCCAGGTTACGTCCGTAACTTGCAGTTGCACTGTGACTTAAAGCTGCCAACAATCAAGCAGTTCATGAAACGCGCCGCGATTCGATTTTTCGACTCCTCCGAAACCCACCGTAACCCGCTAATCGTAGCGGCCGCGCGATACGTACCTTCCGTAATATCTAAGATTAAACGCCCCAGACATACTCTCTCCTACCCCGATGATAAAACAACGCTTCTCCAAGAAGCATTCGATTTAGCTAGCAGTAGCAATACAAAACACAACCGCCGTATATTACGTCCTCGCCGGCGAGGCCCGTCGCGTATTATAAATAATAATAACGTAAATGTTATCCTCCCGTCCCTAGATCAAGCTGGCCCGAGCCGGCCAAACTAGCAATAAAAATATGTCCCTAAATAATAAAAATTTTGATCCAGCCATTCCTTGCTGTTTTGCTTTATTAAGATTGTTAGCAACGCACTAAGTCGAGGTCCGAACCCCGCAGGGGGTGCCCTTAGTAGACGTTGCTAACGTAGTTAGTTTTTCCTATTGCTCTGGCTGGAGGCCTTAAGGTCCTCGCCAAAAGTCCGGTGAAGCAGTCAAAGCCTGCGCTCAGGCTAACTGCAAAGATCTCTACCAAAAAAAAAAAAAAAAAAAAATGCCATTACAAACTATATTTTCAAATCAACATCATCATCATATCCGCCTGTTGCAGTCCACTGCTGGACATAGGCCTCCTCCAAGGAACGCCACAGCTCACGATCTCCTTATATTTTCAAATGGATTAGCTAAATTAGTATTTTTCAGTATCTTATACCTTTAGTACTATACGTTTTAATCACAAAACCAACCCGTTTAACAAATATACTACAGTAAAACCAGACGCGACAAAATGATTTGTCACGAAATGAATACTTCGACTATAAAGGTAGTTTAAGGTATCATCATATTTAATATCTCCCATCTAAGCAAATGAAACGTTAATTAAAATGGTGCCTGTTTACGAGCCGAGTGGCAAGTGTGAGCGGGATTGTTTAACGATGTATAAATTACTGGGAGAATCGCGACACGCCCCTGCAGCGCCGAAGGCGGTAGTGAAGGGACCAGTCGATAGAACTGTCGATGGAGTTGTCGATACGAAAGTTTTTGATGTAAAAATGTTGGTCAAACTAAAATTTTACAAGATATATTTTCAAGCATAAAACCTAAGTACATTAGTGTTCCTATACTTTTTACTGTAAACTTTGTAAAATCAAATATACACAAATTCTTAGTTTAATAGGATTTTCACATCCACAATCAATAATACTGAGCATGTATTGAGGAAAATATTATAGATATCGTGCCTGTTTGCTTTTAAGTAGACCATGTTTGGTGTCGACTTCGCCTATACTCATTGGTGTCCAAAAGGATCTATAAAAGTTAATTATAAGCTTCATAATTTGTAAGTTTGTTTAATTTGGATATGTACTATAGATTTACAGGACAGAACACTGACATCTGTATCCTAATATCTGATAGAACATCGATATATATAGTCGATATGTTTTGATAAAATGGTGTCCCATCACTACAGCTCTCAGTAACAAGGCAGCATCGAACGATGCATTCTGGTGATTAACCATTATTATATAAAGTAAATTCAATAATGGCCCGGTGCTAACTCGATGTTTACTGATGGCCAATAATCTTTGACAAGCAAATTCATATCTTATGTAGAAAGACATATAGTTCCAAACCACTTAGCAAGATCTCAACGGATTTTGACATCAACAACGATAATTTTGCGGCCAAAAAAGTATTTAAGGCATACAATTTTAAGAGGATTTTTATTATTGAAGTGAAGGGGTAAATTTGTGATGGTTATGGGTAATACTGGCCAGTGTTGCCAGTACAAGGCAAATTACCCACATAAAGGGTAATTGTGGTAAATTTTAGGGGTTGCCTCGAGAAGTGTTCGTCAGTTAATGGGTTTAAGTGCAGACATTTTGCAGTTAACTTTTGTAGATGAGTGTTGTATGTTTACTTATGTGAATAGCTTCACGCTATCTTTGTAGTTAAGTAAGCAGAGATGGTTATTGTGCGTTTGCAGGTATAGGAAAGTGTTTATGAGTTTTAGAATTATATGTTTATGTTTTAAACGGTAGTAAACTTTTACAGGTTTCTGTTTTCAGTTAGTCATTATTTCATAACAGTTCATTTATATTTTGAACCAATGGTAGAGTGGTATAGGTTAGTTTAGCTATCAATGTATGTCGTGCTGCGGGTTTGATCCTGCGTAGGACAAACATTTGTATGATCAATATCGAAAGTTAATATTTATCTAAAACAAGAATCAAATCTACAACGTACAGCTATCAAACCCACTAATTACCCAATGATTTACAAGAAACCACAAAATACTCAAAGTTAACTTAATCCACACCAGAGCTGTCATTTGGGAACCCTCATAAAATTAAAGGTAACAGAATTCATTACAGAACCGATAATTATAAATAAAGCAAATGAAAAACACTATCAATATCGCAGGTAACCCCGGGACAAAATATATAATTTAAAATATTAATATTAACTAATTATACGTTTAAAAGAAATATTTTATGCATAATGATATGATATAAATCTCGTTTAGTTTAAGGATGGGGGAGTGTCGATGTTCGGGTATCGATTTGTCGACAGATTTTTTGAGATATTGGTTTTCGACTTGGTTTGTGAGTAAGGCTGTTAGGTTGTTAGTTTCATTGGCAGGCTTTGAAGTTTAGATCTAATTTTACTTTGAGGGTGTTGCTATTATACCTAAATACTTTGAGTCTGTATTAGTTATTAGGGGTATTAGTGGAAATTACTTAAATGATATTATTCCCAACAATAATCTGGTTAACTTAAAAGATGACACAGTAGAGCTGACTTCGAATCACATATATATAATTCATACTACTAAAAGTTTCTTGAAAATAGCCACAACAAATATATTTCAGTGAACTAGCCTTAAGCTTCTACAAAAGCTATGCAAGCTAATAAACAACAGAAAATATTATAACAAGTGTACAAACAGAAACTGGCCAACACCAAAACCAATTCATAAGCAATTCTATCGACGTTCACATTCAATAAAACAACGTACGCCCATCAGCACAATCAATGCACATAATAAACTGCGAACGAACCACGGGCGTAACTTTAAAACAAATAGTTCTGAGAAACGAAAACTTTCATAACTCTACCAAATTGACACCTTGTTTGAAACGAAGCAATTCCTCGCGATTTGCGCTGTTCGTAAGTGGCCTATTATAAAAATACAAACTTAAAACTTAACCCCAAACATTCAAATACCAACCTTATTTAAATACACTTAAAGTTGAAGGTCGATGCATGTGTAATGTTGTAGAAATGTTCTCGGAATATCGGGCCTGAACACATCTCATCGACAAGTTGTTTTGTGTTTTTTTCCCATCACGGAATATCAATGAAATTTGTTCGAGCCCCAATTATGTGGGCATGCCTTTATTTTCGTATTGGAAAGGGTTCCGTAATGATTTTTAGTTAACGCGTTTATTATTGGTCATTTATATCTTATTGGTGATTAATCAAGTTTTTTTGGGGAAGCGCGGTGATTAAATTGTGTGGTGAGGTGCAAATGTGGTTCTTAGAATACTTGGGGTTTTTTAATCAATTGATATTTTATGGGCCATTGTGTCTTGTTAAGATGAAAGAAATCTTAATGTTATGTGTTTAAAACTTTTTAGTTTCAGCCTTAGTAAAAATATACCCATGTATTTTTCCGTAGTTTTTTTTTCATCTCCCATCCGTATTCAAAATTCAAACAGTACTGGCAGCACACAATTAACAAAACTGAAGCCTTCCATATTTAAACGTGTAGTTACGTCACAAGGGGCTGCGCGCGCACGTTTTTTGCTCGTGTATAATATGTTTAAATATTTGTTAATGCCGCGGAGCTTTAATAGCCCGTGAGTTATAAGTGGGAACGCCCTTTATCGATAACAGCACAACACTACTCGATACAGATTAAAAAGTACTCATTTTGTAGAGTGTAATTATGGTATTAAAATATCGTATCTACACTATCTAAGATGTAAGTTTTTGTATAAGTAGTATGTTGAAATAGTGTGGGTTAAGCAGACGTTAACGAGGTGGTAATTTAGATGGGTCGGTTGGTATGAAATCTCGTCAACTTCAGCTTGACATTTTAGTTGATATTACGAATTTTTATGAGAGGCTGCCTCGTTGGTCTAGTGGTTCTAAGCGCAACTGCTACGCTAGAGGTCTTGGGTTTCATTCCCAAGTTGACTAAGGTGTTATTGGTTTTGTTTTTATGAAATTCTCAGTAGCGGGTCGAAGTTTGGATTTGTGCCCGGTTAGTGGCAATAGGCTCGCAGCATTGCCCCCTATATCATGGAACCTAAACATATCGGCAAACTGTGGGTGAACATTGGTAGGCGTCTGCCTAACCCTTCGGGGATACAGGCGTGATGGTATGTTATGTTATGATTTTTTATCAAAGGAATCGAAGCAGTAATCCATAGTACAAAAGTCTTATTACTTAACCACTGTGCCTTTTTCATTTTGACGTTTACTGAGATAGTTATCTAGTTAGATCAGAGTGTTTGATAGTCAATACAGTTGCTAATTAAAAAGGTGCAATGATTGATTGTTGTCATAATATGACCTCTAATTGAGAATAATGCAATATATTGGTTTAATGTGGGTGCATATAAGATTGATTATGAGTTACAAAAGTGACCAAAACTAATAATTAAAATCGCATTGAATATTCTAGTATACAAAAAATAAGACAGCTTCTGAATTGGAATAAATAATAATAAAATGTTTATCCACTTTACACAGGGTGTTTACTAAATTAAATTTAAGTATACAAGCAGAATACCCAGATTTGAAACAAGCAATTTCAAATTACTTTTTATTTTTTGACAGTATATCATTACAAAATATCTCAGACGTAAAGTGTAGGCCTGTATCTCTCGAATGAAAATTACCTGTTTTTTAAAAACCCGGAAAAAAAGGCAAGTAATGTCATTGTTTTTGTAATCACATTAAAACTAGCTTTTAATAAACCAACACCATTCTAAATTTTACCTCTATACGTAACAAAAACAAAAAAGAATTAACAAGTTCAAAATAACTCATGATATAACCCGGGGCAGTCTACGTTAGATCATTATTTTATGGGCCTCAAATTTGGGCATTAAAGCCTATTATTTAGGCCAATATCAGGCCAATTATGGCCTTCTCAGAATTTCCATGATTTGTATCGGGAACGCTGGTTTTTAAGCTAATGCCTTTTGAGACGGTGGCTGTAGGAAATGTTCCTTTAATTATGGTTTAGTTATTAGTTTAGAGAAAGGTTCTGTTGGAATTTGTGTAAAAGGTTTTAGGGTTACGCAAATGTAAAGAAAATTTACATTGACTCAGACATGTATGCGAAAGTAAGTAATAAATAAAAAGAAAACAAAGACCACATTTATTCTTAATTTTTCAAAAGAGGCCTTTACGTTATTTTGTGAGTAAAACGGTAAATCATATTTTGTAGTAACTCATAATAATATGTTCAGTCATTTGCTGTGACCGTCGTCACCTCTGTAAAGAACTAGCATACATACATACCATCACGCCTGTATCCCCGAAGTTTTAGGCAGAGGTGTAGATACCAATGTACACCCACAGTCAGCCGGTATGTTAAGGTCCCATATAATAGGGGGCGAGCCTATCGCCACTAACCGGGCACAAATCCAAACTCCGAGCTACTGTGAATTTCATAGAAAACCCAATAACACCTTGGTCGCCTTGGGAATCGAACCCAAGACCGTTAGCGTAGCAGTTGCACTTAGCACCACTAGGACAACGAGGCAGTCCTGTGTAGATGAACTATCATACTGTAAAACATCATCAAAATCAGTCCAGTAGTTTACGCTTAACAGAATAACAAACATCATCAAATAACATCAATAATATAATAACTATTTCACTAGCATTGAACATTGAAAGCCACGTCGCCCGTCAGTTATTGAAACAAGCACAATAGTGAAGTTACGAGCTCTCGCCATATTTATTGAATATCGACGGCTGCATATTTATACGATATCTTTAATTTTAGTCAGCTAACCGACTTGAACAAACAGGTATTGTGTTTGCTGGTACAGTCGGTAGCAGAGGACTGTTTGGATATTTAATTATTCTTCAGTTGGTAAATACTTAGCGCTTTTATGACGTTTTATGTCACTTTTTATATTGCACCACTGAAAGCTAATTTCTGTCTTTGAGAATTCTTAAAGGCATATTACGCTATGCAGTTTTTGTTGACCATATACAAAATATGCAATACTTACTAAAACAACCGACATTACCTTAGGCGTGTGTGACATTGCAATCTATACTTTTTCATTACTTACGTACTTATATAGCTACAAAAGAATAGACACAAATCATTAATAAGTACTTACATCCTTACACATAAAATATATTTATATTTGTCACAATAAAAAATAAAAAAAACAAAATAAAAGTAAGTACTAAACACACAACATGCACCACAATACACTACACTATACATTCGTGTATGTATGTATGTATGGATGTATGTATGTATGTATGGATGTATGGATGGTGTTGAGCTCAAATTGGCTCCCACTTCGCCTCTGAGCATGAGTTGAGGAACTAATAGGCGGGGCTATGCTGCAGGGCTGTCAAAAGTATTTAATTCACATTTTTATTTCAGACAAGAGACTAATATGCTGTATCTACAGATATATTATACTCGGAAGACTAAACAATATGGTGGCCATGATTATATTGGTTACATATTGCATCTATTCATAGATTCAAATCTTAAACGGTCCTTAAAGCAAAATTTTACTCTCTGCCAATCAAAATGTGTATTCAATATGTTAATTTAAATGTCACTTTGGGACATACTGAAAAGCAAAGCTTTTGGTAGTGAAAAAAATATATTGAATATACTTAGCGTTTCAGCGATTCCACATATCAGGATGCATAAAGTAATTTAAAACCGTATCTATCGACTATCCGACTATCTTTGAGTTGTAAATGAAATATGAAATTAATGAATATATATAAAACTGCGTGCCATCCCTACACTGGCTCCAGCCGTGGGCCTTCAATATAACAATTTAGCGGACGTTTTAACAGCAATAAATTAAATGAGTTAACAGCCAACAAATACCGTCGACACTGCAGACAACATTTAAATACATAAACATTATTGTTGTTAATCATACTTTTATATCTATACTTATACTTGTCAAAGTGTGTTATAGAGGATAAAACTATCATCAGCTGACAAATATTATGTGAAAGGTTTGTAAATTTCTATGTGTAGTTGCACGCGATGGTCGTTTAAACTAAGCCATATGTGCACTGTATGTTCGTTCGGGGAATTAGGTACTAAGCTGAAACTACTGACGTATAGTACTTGAGTTATCAATACATCTTTTTCTGCGTAGCCTTCTCCAAAGCTTCCAGTCTTAGATTATTTAGCTGAACTTTGAGCTCGTAAGAGATCCCATTGTACGACAGTATGTCGGGATTAGAGAGTTACCAAAAAAAAATGAAGATAAAAAATTTAAAAGAACGAGCGCAAATCTGGCATACATCGAGGTTATCATATATTACAATAATTAACTTTTATTTTAACTAGAAAAGCTATATTTGGAGGTATTTGTATGGTTATAAGTTAACCTTCTACAGAGGCTTGCTTACATCTCTATTTAATATTATTGCTTGTGATGAAAATACCATAACTAAATTATAGCACACAAATGCAAAAAAGACATCACACAAATTTTAAACCAAGTTTACACGAGATTTCAAACGGTATTAACAATATTTTCCATCGGTCTAATATCGTCCGGAACTCAATATTTGAGATCAAAACATTTCACAAACACACGGCAGGAAGCGATGAGCGGTTATAGACAAACATTACTCTTTGCGGAGTAACTGTTAGTGGCTGCTTTCCGGTTCGATTCCCTAGCTAGAACAAGTTAAAGGAAAAATCATAGCATGCAATTTTTGGTGTTTGGAAGTTTGGCAAGAACTCTTGCTTTAATTATCACTTCTGTTATCGCATTTTTTTCTTGTTCCTAGCCTATAATTGTCCCACTGCTGGGTAAAGGCCTCCCCCAAATCCTTATTTCACTCATCACTTAATTGCATTATGCAACAAAGAAACCTCTAATGTCGCCATTATGTGTGCAAAAAATATTATAAGCAAGGTATTGCTTATAATATTTTTTGTACTAATACTAATCACAATTCAACAACCAAAATCACATTCTTCATTTTGGTAAATGCAAGGATTACACCGCCTAATCAACCCTTCAGACAATACCTAACAAAAATTTATATCAACCACCTGATCCCTTACTCTACATAAAACAATAAGGCAGTATTCTGCCCACCTCGCAAGCCTCCAACCAGTATTGACAGACAAACAGCGTCATCCGCTTCCGGTCGCTATTGACTCTACACAGTTTGACCACCTACCATATTATTCCGAACTAATGTTATTCCAACATTCCTTTCAAAGATAAACATATTAACAAATGGTAGTTTTCTTCCATTAGAAAGAAAAACACTCGTCTTTCTATACGTTTTTTGGGGTCGTTGAGAAATGTGGTGTATGGCATTTATTGTTGAAAAAGTTTTATTTATTTTGTTACATGTTTTTTTAACTTTCAAATTAGAAGGCTAAACTGTTCCTAATAATATCACTTTGTATCGAAGACATCTTCAGACAATTTTCATAAAAATAAGGAAAAATCAAATCTATATATGTAATATCTAGGTTTTCAGCAGTTTTTCTTAAGTACGCAATCCATGATACTGCACATGGCGATCAATGACCACCCTTTTAACGAGTAATGAATTTACTATCCTCTACATAACGATAAATTCTTCCAACCTTACTGCAACTGCAGACATTTACCCAGCTTTTTTTGTCAGTCAAAATTAACCATACCGGCTTAAAAAGCCTAAGTCTGAGGCCTAGTGTTCTAAATAACCTTGTTCTCAACTTGCCTGTAACTGGACTAACAGCTACTAAGCTTAGATCAAAGTTAACGCCTCACGTAACGAGCTCCTAAATGTAATGGCGTGATGCCGGCAACGAAACACAATACTTTATATTAATTGTCTAGATAGTCGGGTAACAGCCGGTTTGTTACTGACACGGTAAAAGTTCATTTGGGAAAGGAAGGTTCTTTTTTTATTATTTAGTGTTTTACATATTGATTAGAAAACTTATAATCTAAGCCCCACAAAACCGTAGTAATGGTTTGACTGTGGTGTCACTGAGTCTCTGCCTTGCTAATATTATATTTGAAACTTGTGAAAGGAAAAAGATGAAGGGGAGGCTTTTGTCATGGAGTGGGAGAGTACAGGCTTAAAACATAAAAAAATAATGACTGCATTACTTAATCTCATTTTTTAATTTAATAAATAAAAATCTCATTTTGAAGAGATATTAATTGTGTATTGAAATGCAAACATTGCACCTGATACCTAAATAAACCCAACCAAAGCAAGAACACCATTTCGAACTGTATACATTTATTTACTCTTATATTGAAAAGTATATTTTATGCCTCGCCATTTTTGTTGTAGAGACCAGCAAGCCCTTTAATAATATTGTACGATGACTTGAAAACCCTAATTCAAATCATTTCATTACCTCAACGCACGATGTTATTTCACTGGTACACAATACTTCCCGTTACCATGGCAACAAAAACATTCCCAAATACTGAACCACCGATTCAGGTCGAACCCTACACTGGGGGCGGTTCACAATAATATATAGCTTTTAATTAGCTATCAGACGGCCGTATTTGTTGGGCGCCTACCCGATCGTAAGTCACTAAATTGTTCACTGATTTTAATTATTAACTGAACGGTTAGAAGGCTGTTTGTTCGTTTGTAAACGATATGAGGCTTTCCTTAAAGAAAGTGATGATTTATTAGAAGAAGTAAGTACAAGAGTGTGAAGAAATAAGTTAGTTATTTGTCTTGTTTGTACTATTAATACTTCATTGCCAAAGTTTTAATATTATACAGGGTACTACTATTTCCATCATTTTCAATTTTAGGTGCTGGTCCAAGACAATTTTTTTGCTCAGAAAGGTTCATTGTATTGCTTTTGTGCAAATACGTTAAACCTTAAGTTATTTTAAGTAGGAGCATTTCATTTGCTTTAAATTGTAGGTACAGATCTATGTTACAAGATCTAATATAGTCAAGGGTAGTTTGTTATTTTTGCTTTGGGTTTCTCAGATTGTTTTATAATAAACTGCAAGAGTTGTAACTGCCTTCAACGTTTTTAATACTAAAACAAATATTTGCTATCAACAGTTCCGGCTATTGAACTCTTAACCCAGAATCTCATTCAATTAATCCAACACCAGTTGAGTCATACAAAGAGTTCCAATTGTTTCATACAGGAATGTATGTTAAATGTATGGCCCCTTGCCTGCTCGTCCAGTATTTAAATACAAAATGATTTCACGAACAAAATAAAAAACTCCAGCGGTAGTGTTAATCATTGCAAATTAAAAAGTTTGTCTCACTTTGTCCTTTTGTGGTTGGTGTAAGTTATAAGCGGAAGCGATTTGATTATTTTGTTAGTTATTGTGTGTTTGTGTTTTTGTAATATTTTGTATCGCAGCAGAAGTATGGAGAGTTATTTCATAAGGATGTTTGGAGTTAAGTTATATTATAACTAAAATATTTGCACCGCTATGGAACAACAATGGTTAAATACAATTGTAGTGAGATTATGTGGCAGGCAATTATTACTAGGTTCTGAAAATAGTAATAATTATTTAGCATTATAACTGTTCTACTGTTTATAAAAAAAGTAAAGTACATAACCCAAATTGTTTGTTGACAATTTGAGCCTAGTTGTTGCAATAGCACCTCATCGATTAATATTTAAGTCAATAATGCAATACCAACACTTTGATACATATTTCTTCTTCTTCGTTTCGTGTCATTGACCGAACTTAAATTTTTGATGACCAATAGTTGCCACCTGGATGGCACGATCGCTGGTCTCAAGTCCTGAGCCCAGGTAATGCTAAAATTAGTTATTTATTTCGTAAAAATCGCTTTCTCTTATATCACAACCCACAGCCAAGTGTTGTTCCAGCGATTAATTTGGTGAGAAGTGTAATCGATTTCTCGAGCAACTGCCTGCGATACGAGCAACGAAAGTGACGCGCGATGATTACTCCATAACTGAATATCATGGATATCGGTATTGTTATTTATGAGAAATAAAGTATTAAACGTATTTGTATTGTGAAGGTTACTGTTTTATATTTATTCATTAGAAATAGGCCTTATGGGGCATAAACGTTGGTAAAGAAATAGGATTGTTTAGTTAAAATTTTCAAAAAAATATATATTTTTGTAATTACCTATTTTATATTTTTTATTAAAAAATTATGGGCATAATCGTTGGTAAAGAAATAGGTTTGTAAGTAAAAATAAAAAAAAAAATGTTTTTGTAGTTCATTTAAATTGAGATATTTGAAATATAAGGCAATAAACTTCATTATCTTACATAGACAATGGTTGACATACAGAAACGAAAACATATTTCTTTACTACTCTTATAATATTAAACTTTTTACAAATAAAATAAAAAAGTTACTAAATAAAAAAAACACATCATCAAAATTCTGCTCGGCAAAATTCAAAACTTCACCATAACCACAATTGAAATGAAACCATCCTGTTTAAAGTTTAAAAAATAATCAACCCACAATTTTGTTCAGTGGTCAATAAATATGTAATTAATTTTTCGCGCCGTCTGTCTGTCTGTTTGTCTGCTTGTCTGCGCATGCGTGACACACCATGCTGAGAGCCGGATCGAATCGCGTTAATAATGGTCTTTGTAAAAAGTAAACGATTTTATTGGTTCAGTTACATATTAAAAGGTGTTGTGGATTTAACTTTATTTTTAGGTTTGTAAAAATAATCGAATTCTTTGAAACCTTTATTTTGGTGTGTACATTTATGTGACGGGCCTGTTGGTCTAGTGATTAGTGACCCTGACTGCTATACCAGAGGTCGTGGGTTCGATTCCCACTCTGGACAAATGTTTGTGTGATGAGCACGATCATTTGTTCTGTGTCTGGGTGTAATTTATCTATAATATGTATGTATTTATATATATAAGTATGTTTATCAGTTGTCTGGTTACCATAACACAAGCTCTGCTTAGCTTGGGATCAGACAACCGTGTGTGACATGTCCAGGGATATTATTATTATTATTGTGATGTCCTATTTTAATCCTGATTGTGGAATGCCTTAACAGATTAATATATTAACTGCATACAAATGTGATCATTGTAGAACAGACACACATTTAGGTCCTAACAACAATAAAAAGGATTGCAATAGTAGGATGGATGTGACTGACTATCGACATAGACGAGGGGCAAAAACAAAGGAAGGTTTATGACCAGCTGTGGGCACAATCATTCCATATAATATATAACATAGTGCATCCCTTAAATGCAAAGCTCTTATTGACAGTAAACTAAAAATCACTGACAAGTACTTACTAAGTAACAAAAGCCCCAATAACTCAATTTCCCTTATATACTGAACACGGTCTTTACCAATTACAAAACTGTCTAATTAAACAATTTTAATATTTTTATGACACAGCTTTAGTAGTAGTCAGGAGCAAAGAATTGGTCACCAGTGTGAGTTAGTTACCATTGTTCATGAATATTGGAATTGTCTGGAATGATCCAGAATCTAGAGTAATAAGAAAAGGATCTGTTGAAGAGTTGGTACCTACAACAAACCTTTGTATTTTTTTGTTACTTACAAGTATGATGGTTCTGAGCAAAAGTAGTAAAAGTAATGTGGTGAATTTAATGTTAGGTTATCAATATAGAGCTTAAACAGTAAATGAAGAATAATATAATTATAATTTTTGTAACGTCTACTTAGTTACTTGAACTTCTTTAAGCTGTGCCCTACCGGGTCCATATTGTGTCTATACTATAAGAAATTGTACCACCTGTTATGTAACATATGGAATGCTAATAAAGATTTGAGTATTGAGTATTGACTACTAACGATTTTGGACGATGACTTTGGTAACTTTTATTGAAATTTGTAAAAAAATAGGAATTATATTGTTGTTATTTATAAAAAAATACTACCAACTGGAAAACAATACAAGTACAGAGAAATACCGTTCCCAAACTACTAAACGAAAAACCCAAACACAGCCAACATACTCTTTTTAGTTTGAAACAATCAAAGAAACAAACATGATTTTTTACGAGCAACACTCAGGCAACATAAAGCATTGTGATTTAAAAGTAAAAATATCAGATGGACAGAAGGACAGTCGCCACGACATTGACACACGACTAAGGTCCCAAAATCGAGGGTCCCAGAATAAAAGGATTGTTTTGGGCCCAATGCCGCCGAATACCGCGCATAACTGAACCCCCAATTAAGATCCCGTAAGATTGTCGTTTCGAGTTTTTAGTGGTATGTAGGGGGAGTATGGGTTTGTGTTTATGTGGATAATTCTTTATAGTAGTTTTGATAAGTTTTTTTATGACGTTTGGTAAGTTCGTTTTTACGAAATTCAGAAAGGGTATTGCTTTCTTTATTGATCAAGATTTTTTTCATATCAACTAGAATTCAATGACCAAATTAAAATAAAAGTTGCTGGGCATTTATTTAAAACTATATGAAGGATAGTGTATTAAAAACGTAGGTATTATGTATAAGAACTAATCTAGTAAAGCTAGAGTAAATGAAATAGACATGACCATTTATTGTATCGTATCAATCACGTAAAAAATTAGTACGGGACTATATTGAACAACGCTTAAGCCTTAAAGCCTTAAACTATTTGTTCAAAACACTAACAGACACACATTGAAAAAAATACGGAACAAAACGGTTCGTAATTTTGAGTTGCAAACCAGGACATTACTAGGAATATCCCAACAAGTGTGTCCACCTTGTCACCCTACACAACCGTAAAGTTTTTCAACATTTTTATTTGTCCCAATCTGTTTTTTAACACCTCCCGTCCGTGGAGATCCTACGATAATTACAGAACACACAATATAATGACTTTGTTTCTGATTTTACTAATCGAGATTATAATGATTCATAACCGAGGTACTTCGACGCTAATCACCGTGTCGCCTTTATTAAGGGGGTGCACCTTAATAAAGGCGCGTAAGGAAGTGCGTTTGTAGTGCAAGGTGCAAGGTTCTATAGATAAGTAGTACATAAAAGTTTTTTTTTAAATCGATTTGTTAGTATTCTGGGTTTGAACCTGTGACTTTGTGCACATGAATCTGGTCAATGAATGGCTAAGTCACCAAAGTTAAGATAGATAGAAGTGTTTCTTAACACACCTACTATCTTTTTTTTTAAATATAAAACTGTGTGAAGCACTGGAAATTAGAGTTATGATGATCACTTGTTCCTTCTTGATATGTATAAGAGAAGCCTTTTGGCTATCTGTAGGACATCATGTAACGTATAATTATCTGACTAATAGTTAAAAAGACAATTTAAACTATGAAAAATCCTTCGATAAAACCACTTAAGTATTGATGTATTCTTTAAAAAAATAAAAATGTTTCTAATGTATCCTTAAAGTTAGTAGAGAAAAGTAGTGCCAAACTAGCATGTCCAAAATGACTTAAATGAAGACATACTACTTATGCAACAGGTTTTAGCAAAGCTGTAAATTATATTCATAAAAAAGGTTATTAATATATTTTTTATAGCTGTTGTAATTAGCTTTAGTATGATTGATTAGTTAAAACATGACTATTACTGCGGTTAGTTAGACAAAAATAAATTAGGACCACATATTGCATGAATGTAACTCAGGTTTTACCTATCACAGACACCAGTCTCTTTTTAAGAACCTAATTACCAACTGTATAATATTATGTGATGATGAGAAAAAAAAAATGTTACTACTCAAAACTTTTATATACTTTGGATATTGATAGTACTTAAACAATGGTATGCCATACACTAAAAGAAAAACAATACTGAATGAAATAATAAGAAGCTTAGTATCATAATTTAATATAAGAAATATTAAGAAAATCATCAAACAAAAATTGCTGCCATAATTATTATTAGTAAAATAAGTATTAATTAACAAGCATTCGCCGAACGCTCGCAGCGAGCATCGAACCTCAAACACGTCGTTGTCTGGCCCCACTTTTATTAGCCCAATATAATTGCTTAAACCATTTATACAAGAAACGATTTCATCAGAACTGTCAATCACTTAGTTTAGTAGATCAGTATACTAAACATTTATCCGTTTAATAGCCATATAGGTGTCTAATGAATTCCGAGTAGGTCTTTATGGTACCAATGATGCCTTGATTGTGACCAATATATTAATGTTGACTACTTATTTAAGGATTGGAGTTTTGTTACACCGATACGAATTTAGTGGGTGATTTGACTGTACAATACAAATAATATTATTATATTATTTGTATTGTACAGTCAAATCACCATAATATACAATACACATACAATCACATATATAATAATAGTAGTATGTTTGTTTAGTCGCTATTTAATGTTGTTTTTTTATGTAAATTTTGTTTTAACTCCTTGTAGTTTTTGTGTATGCACGTTGTGTCTATAATAGAAACTATTGCGAAATATACAATAGAGTAACAATAAAATATTGTAAGTGTTATACGTATTTGTCCATAAACATGCCTTCCTCCTTTCGCAGGTCTGCTGGAAGAGATTTCTTTAAGAAATAAGCAGTAAGTTATTTTGTATTTTTTCATAAACATCGTGTTTCATTATTTTACTCCTTGTTGTGTACATAAATCATTACAGTTATTTTATGAAAGTGAGTCTTAGGTTTACGTTAAATTGTGTGTAAAAAGCTAAGACACATACATTGTAAAGATAGAAATACTAATAAATAGAACATTTAAATAACGGTGCGTTTTGAGATGTCATATAATTTAATTAATTAATCAAAATATGGTGTATATAACCAAATAAGTACCTAGCAGTGATTTCAAAAGCAAGAAGTCTAAAACTAACATAAAGTACACGAGTATATTTTCTAAAAATATAACCCACTGCAGCACTGTTACGCTTCGGTGTAAATGCAGCCGCCTTAACAAGGCGTCTTGGCGCAGTTAACGAGATGATTGTTAACTAATTATTATGGATTGTAAACTGCCGTAATCAGGGTGCGACCACAGATAAAATAATAATACGCTGTAAAGCACTGAAATTCGGTGAAAAGTACCTTTATTGGGGATTTTTATTGATGGTATTTTGTTTTATGATTTTTATTTCTGTTTATGAAGCTAATCAGTATTGGCTTCTTGGTAAGTTACACATACACTTCGATTTGATTTCCACTTAGGTAATTGCTTGCACCACAGAGTCATCTAATGTAAACTGCTTTAATTAAAATGATAATATTTTTCATGTAGTAGGTAAATTAATAAATTCAGTATGTACAAAATTTTAAATCTCCAATAGTTACAATTTTCATAAATGTTTTTATTTTCTATCCTTCTGTCGTCTAATTTGTTTTTCTATTGCTACTACTATTCTGAAAATTGAATGAAAATTAACTAATTAAAAGCATTTTTACTTATAGTTTTCATATCCTGTGAAAACTCATTAACCAGAAGAAAGTAGATAATATCCTTATTCAAGAGCAAAATCAGTACAATGTTTTTATAACCCGACCAAAAGCGTAATAATTACCATCTAAAATCGCGAAAATAATGTGAGTTTAAACCAATCCTTATCTTCAAACCCAGCCGTAACAATTAGTCGTCATACGTAATTATAAAAACATGGCAAAATTAATTAGTTTTTCGTAAAGCAATTATCAAGTGTTTAATTAATCGAGTACGAGATTGATTTTAATTAGGATTGATTTCAGTTTTATGGGCAGCAAATCGCAATCTATCATGGTTTATGTATCATGGAAATGGTGAATTTATTTTTTAGTAAGGAATAAAGATTTTGATAGGATTAGATTTATTATATCAGTTCTGGTCTCACTATTATCTCAGTCATTAATTGTTTTACTTGACAGTATGCAAAATCAGTCAAATATTCGTGTTGGCCGTTTCCGTCGCTTACGGTTTTTTCCTAGAATCCTGTAGGATTGACTATAGTAAATCAATCTTTATTGAAACTGAATACGACTCGTTTTTTTAGCATTCATAATTGCATTAGCAAATAAACTCGTCACCTCGTAAATGGGTTTTGAAGGTCAGATATGTAGTGGTTCAGTATCAGGTCAATAGCAGTCGTCGTAGGTCAAGCAGTTAGGTCAGTAGGCAGGATTATTGTAAGGAAAAGATTTAATAAATCTATATTCTACACTTAATAATACAACCTTATGTATTTATATTTCTCATTTATTTTATAACTCATATACATTGTTTTAAATCCAAAGAAAGTAGCTAAGGCACTTGCGTTCTGAAATCGGAGACAACGTAGGTACTATAAACACCCAAACCCAAAACAATGTAGAAAAGTTATTTCTACATGTACCCGTCCGAGGATAGAACCCGGGACCTCAAAGCTAGCGATACCGTGCGTACGCGACTGCACCATTGAGGTGATGAAAGTCTTTAAATTCTCACACAACCTTGATACCGTTATTCTCCAACTAAACTAAGGAAGTTATTTCTTATTTCTATTTGAAAGTATATAGCAATGAATACATGAAAAGGTGGCACTAATTATAACGTGTGCAGACGTGTTATTTGTACCCACAAACAACAATAAACAATGTTGTAATGCTGTGTGTTTCCGGTGGAAAATGTCTATCTAACTAGCCGGTAAATATCTATAGGACACACGGAGAGTAAGTTAGGACAATGTTATGGAGATGTGATAAATGTTTTTATTATAAATTTTATTTTTTGTCGTTGAGTTACGGTAATTGGTGCAGCTGTTGTAATTAATTAGGTAAATAAATTAGGGATTGGATTGATGCTAAATAATTTGTATTTTAGGTCTTGAAATACAGCCTCTGTATAAATAATAGTTTTAAAAGTCTAACACCCCTATAAAAATCTATTTTTTGGACTAATGCAGAGTTCCGGATTAGGCACTTATTTCGGGTTGCTTGAAGCAAGCAACTTGCAAATAATGTAAAATATACTTTTAAAGGATCTGTAGAGTATGTGTTTTACATTTAACTTAACTCTTATTTTTTTTTATACCTCCCGCATCCTTAGATGCGAAAGCAACTAAATTAGAACCTCCCTCTTCTGCAAAAGCCTTTTTATTTTAGTTCTTTATTACCTCTTTACAACTGCCATGTTGCACCAATCTTGTATCCTATTTTTTTTATCAGAGTTCGTTTTTATGCTGACAAACCTTTGCAGCGATCGTTTTCCTCTGAACATTATAGTTTTTTATGCAAATATCTATCATTCCATAAACTTGCTATTCCATCTGTCTGTCCGTATGTCCGCAGCCGCCTCGGTACGTTCTCGTTCATTTCATTAGCGATCGTGAGCAGATATCGTAACAGCGTGTTCGCAGCGCAGTACACGCTAAGCTATCAGATAATATATAGTAGGGTAATTGGTGTGAAAGTTATGACTTTCAATTAATTGTGTTGTTAGATCTGGGTAATGTGGATGAGAATAGATATTGGTAAGACGTAAAAGCAATCGGTTGCATATTTTAGGTGGTTTAGGGGGAAGGTTGTAAGAAGGGGTTTGAAGACTTTTAAATAAGTTTATAAGTGTAATATTTATATAGTTTAGTATCTGGCCTATTACTCGAAGAACCGATAACCGCTGGGGAAGAAAGGTTCTCTAGTGGCGACCACGAACCGGAAGACGCAGCGTTGGCAGGCCTCCCACCAGGTGGACTGATGATATCGTCAAAGTGGCGGGCACCCGGTGGATGCAATTGGCGAGTTGTCGTTCATTGTGGCGTTCTAGGGGGGAGGCCTTTGTTCAGCAGTGGACGTCTTCTGGCTGATGATGATGATGAAGTATCTAGACAGACTGTTGCATTCTAAGGGAATGGCTCCTCCTTCAACAGTCCATGTTGGTTCCCTTATTACATGTACTACTTTCTGTATTTTGACGTAACATTTGTTGGTAAAGAAATTGTTACTGCAATTAAGTCAAAAAATATTTAAATATCGACACAAACATACAAATAAAATACATAAAACTGAAGTGCATGTTTGTAATTATTTGGATTTGGCTGAAAATCCGTTTTATTTCGGTTGGTTATTTGTACTCTTTAAAATAAAAAGTGCTTGACAAATATTGATGAAACTGTACAGTATTCTAGCTTTTACATCAGAATAAAATCTTGGCTATCATCAAGTTAATCTACCAGTAGACAACAAATATCCCAAAAATCATCTATTTTATTCAAATATACTGCATACAAAACCCACTCGAGTCTAAAACATAAATAAATAATTACATGATTATATTGAATGGACCTTAATCATCTGCTAATCACAGCTCTTGATGCCCCATGCAAGCTAATAACGTAATGACGTGGGAAAGAGACGCCGCTATATAACAGAGAGGGACGGGGGTACGTCGCGCCCGATCCACTCAAATTAAAGGAGATGCGTGCACGCAAATTTTAGAACGGATTTTTGTTTGAATAGGTTTAATTTGGTTCGGATATTGCTTGTTGAGTTTTGTGGAGTAAATTAAGTAAAGGTGTTGAACTTTTCAAATAGAAGTGGAGATAATTGAGGAAATGGATGAATTCAGGAATTACAGTGCTTTATAGCATTGGAAATTTAAAAAAAATATATTAATTCGGAGCATATATTAGGAGCTCCAATCGACCCAGATACACATAAAGATGGGTCTAACATATAATACATTTATTTTTGGGTCGGGGATTAAATAAGCAGCATACGTGCTCACTCAAAAGACCCCGTGGCCGGCCCAGAAGGAGATGGCGGGACGAACTTGACTCCTTTTTGACAAGATGGAATACAATAGCTCAAGACCGGGAGGATTGGAAGAAAGAAAGGGAGGCCTTGGCTGAAAATAAATAATAATAAATAAATAATACGTGCGCACTTGTTTTTGACCATTCATTCAGATCTTCAACCATCAGCAATTTATAATATCCTTGCTCATAGTCTTTTGGGTGTGTCAGATAAAAATCCAGGCTATAATTCGCTTTAAGGCAGATAAAGTAACTGATATAACTTTGGATACAAGCCTCTCTCAGCAGAAGGTATTTCTGGGTTAATATGATGATGATAAAAACCTCAAGATTGAAATCAAATATGTAACAAGATATTGAATCTGGTCATTAGACCACTGGGGTACCAAAACAGGCTGTCATTACACATTATTTCCAAAAACCTTTCTCAAACAATTTCGATGGATAATAATAATATTATGGATGAAACAAACTTGAATGAAATTTTAAAGTAAACCAAATGACTACTAAAGTGAGAACGTTAAAGTCACTTTTAAGAAACTTTACAAGTTAGTATTCATACTGATGATAAAGTAATAAAACTTTTTATTATACCAATGACGCAATCAAAAATATTTCCGCTTATAACCCACATATTGGTGACAACTGGGTTAGACACCTCAATCCATAATCACTCTTATGTTAATTCACTTTAAGGACGAAAATTGTGTGTATGTTTTTAGTCTCTGTGTTAAATTTTGTGGAAGACTGTACTTTAATATATTGTCGTATTACATTCGCGAATTTGTTTATCTTGAGTAGTGATAATAATTGTCCTTATTGGATTATTATAGATATCTTGTAAGATTACATTTTTAATAGGGTATTGGTTTAATTTTCAAGACTGTTGGGATTGTTATTAAGCCATTCACAAGACAAAATTCTGGTAAATTGTATCGTAAATAAATTGTATTGGTAATTCTGTCTGCAATGTCATATTTTAGGGATAATGTTTTACCAGAAGTATTATATTGAAGAGATTTTAAAATATATTGTATTTAATACTTTCGTGTTGTTTTTAATCTCTTATGCAAAAGCGGGGTAATTGTCTATATGTGTATCTCTGTGGCATAGTAACTCCAAAACAAATGGTCTGATTATGATGTTTTTTTTTTGTTTTTTTAAGGAGTCGCTTGTTTGTCGGGTCTGTTCAATTTCTTATTTAGTTATTTTAAGGCAAAAAGCAGTAACAAGTATTAGGCCCTAGCTAGATAATGACATCATGAACTTAACAAGCCTACTGATCAGCGCTCATTCCTTCTCCGTAAGACAAAGGTCTTTAACCATCATTTCTTCGAATCTTCTCCCGTATTAATGAACTTACTGATGTTTCTATCAATACCTTCTTAAATAAGAAGTCGTGCCTTCATTACCTTTAACTGTTATCCTTTCCTTTTCGTAAGCCTGGCGCTAGGCCAGGGTTTCGGAGAAAGAAAGCGCTGACTTGTTGCTAGGCAAATCTAGGTTTGGTGAAAAGGATACTGTTTGAAGCGAGAGTTTTGGCTAGACAGGCTTGCATTGCATCGCAGCGTTGAAAGATAAGTAATTTTAGCGTGATTGTGAAGCTAAAATCTGAAAGCATTGTAGAGGTTTTTTTTGTTCTACTTATTTAGGCAGTTGTCATTAAGAAATATGAACGTGTAAAATTATTTAACTTTATTACTCACTGGAAGGTACTATGGTAAAATTTTCTGAAAGAATTTTGTATGTCAATATAGAACTTTTTGTAACTTTTGAACACTAGTGATTCTGAAAATACCTGAGAGTAGGTAACATGATGAAGGTACCATTATAATTATTTAATGCATTCATGTTTTAAGAGACGTAATTAGGCTTACTCTGCACTATGGGCACTGTCTATACCTACATGGTGTAAGTACCTAACTATTAGAAAATATAAATCCGACTTAAACCTAAGGGCTCCTGCTGACCTCACACCGGAGCTAGCAGCGAAGCCTTCGTAATAGCAGTTGCATCACAATCAGGCCACGTACGATGACTTAACGACCATACATTAGGAGGCCAGCACGCGTTGCGAGAATGCCTAATTGTAGAGGGTTGTGATACAGGGTTACTCCAACAAGAAAATATGGTAGAAATTCAAGCTTTTTAGGGAAATGCTAATATTTGGGCAAATGATTCTTTACAATATCCCTGGTTTTTATGAAATACTCGATCTCTAAATAAATCTATATAAAATTAGTCAATCTAAGTCTTATGTATGGATAAGTAATTATCATATTTAGCACTCTTTTTTCATTGCACATACAACTATTCAGCGGTGTTTAAAAATATGAGGATGCTATAGGTTCTTTTTTTTACTGATTCCGTAAACGTCAATGGAAAATGAGGTAAAATGATGCTGAGATGAAGAGCAGAGAAGGTTGGAATATCTGTATTTTAAGAATGTTGTTGTAACTTGTACTATATTTTTTGGTACAGGTAGAAATAATAATAGATGTTCTCTGTCCTGAGGAAAGCGGAAGGGCGTATCGGACTCTTACCAGCGTAATTCACTGGAGCGCTTCTCCGTCCCTTTTATATACAGAAATATAGCGGCAGGCGTTGCAAACTATCGCCAACCTCGGCAACAGTTTCCCTCAGTGCCAACCCTAATCCCCAACAGCCAATGAGTGACAAATTAATGTAGCCCTATAATGTAGTTTCATCGCGTAACTGTTGCAACTGTGTTAGTAGTATTATATGCAATACTTCTATTATTAGCGACTAATAGGAATCGCCTGAGCTATTCCTATTAATAGCAATAGAAACTGTTACGTAATCGATTCCTAATAGGTTCTTATTAAATGCTATTGGAATTATAAGCAGATTGATACTTTAATAAATGGGTGTAGGTGTAGCCCAATGGCGCCATGGTATGAATTTAGCCTTTGATTTACAAAAAGGCTTTAGAGGATAACCAAGATAAAAGCCTTTTTACAACATGCAGTGAGCAATCGGTGTCTCCTTTCTCTGTTTTAATCGTAGCAATAGGACAGATATAATCTAATATTTTTTTACTAAAAACTATACGAATAGACTTCATACCACTAAGCTTTTTCTGACAATCAAACCTTCGGGTGATTATCAAAAATCAAGAAAGAAGCACAAAAAACAGCCAAAAGTAATAATGCTTAAGTAATAGAAAAACACAGTGTTTAGAAAACATGAATTGTAGTAAGCTTTTTACAAAATAAGGTATATTAAAATTTTCTGAAAATGTCTATTTTAGAAATATAACATGACAATATGTTTTCTGTAATAGCATTCGTATTTAATAACTGTAAATCTTTTAAGTACTTAAAATGTTTTGCATGCCCGTAATCAGGGTGAAATATGTCATGTACTGTACCTACATAAATTTAACAACTTTTGTACCACCATATTTCAGGAAAATAAATTAATTGATTTGAAATGATTTCACAAAAAAAAAAATCTTACGCTTAAAATTTATTAGAAGGTTTTTTATACAATACTCTATTGATGTAAGTTACATTATACAACATTAACGTGATCTTTCCTTTCTCCAAACACAGCTTATGGTGTTATCGCCGTATTGTTCCTATACATTGTTGCCATGCAGTATATTTACACCACCATCACGGGTTTACTTCCGTAGCGACAGTTACTGGACGCGACTTCAATGGCTTATAGCTTATTACATTTACATTATAGCTTATTATAATTAGATAGGGCCTTATATTATTATATTAGGGCCTAGAAATACTTCGCAAGTGATAGAAAAAGACTTAGAAATTAACCATATTTATTCGACAACCTTCGTGGTCGAGTGGCGTAAGCACCGGTTTTCAAGGTGTCGCTAGCTCTGAGGTCCCGGGTTCGATCCCCGGTCGGGTCAATGTAGGAACTGACTTTTCTATATTGCCTCGGGTCTGGGTGTTTGTGGTACCTTCGTTGTTTCTGAATTCCATAACACAAGTGCTTATTAGCTACTTACTTTGGGTTCAGAGCAATGTATGTGATGTTGTCCGCATTTTATTTATATTATTATAAACGTAGTTTTGTAGAATAGTTTCCTATATGTACCTTAAACCAAAGGGCATGTATGAAGGGAATAATGAAAGTGGACGAAGCGAAAGTGTGTAAGGATCGTAGCAAGTGGAAAAAAGTGGTCTCTGCCTACTCCTACTGGAAAGAGACGTTATTATATGTATATATGTATGATAGTTTTCTTTCGATAATAAGGTTCTATACTGATTTGGGTTTAAATAAGTATACATAGTTACCTAGCTATTTTTGTCCTTATTTTTTTAAATCTCAATGTTTTTAAGCAACTGCTTGTCAAGTTCTAAATTCAATTTACAATCCAATGGAGAGTAAAACCATAAAATAATAAAAAAAAACAATAAAAAATCAATCTGACAGCTGTCAAAACTCCCTCCAACCGTGCGTTTAGTTGCTGCAACACTTGCATTGTATAGAAAATTAATTCTAAGCGCATAACACGAATTAGTTATGTTTAAATGCGTCTCGTTGCGTCGCTGTGCATAGTTAAGGGGGCTTGACCACACCGTGTGTTCCTGTAACGTTTTGAATTGAATGCAACGTTGTTTATTGACTGTATACGGTTAGAATATTATATTTGGAAAAGGTATGGAGTCGATTGTGGATCTTTTTTTTGCTGGTACATAATTGATAGTTTTTTTTTTCGTTTCATTTAAGTTTCTTATAAGAGAGCACGTTCTGAAAAAGAAACGTGAAATATATTGTTAGAGAATTAAGTTGCATAATAAATTGACATAGACGTTTACTAATAATTTTATAAGTACCATGAAATAGTCCATTTATGCAAAACAGTTGTTGAATACATTTAAAATACCTATACTATATAAATTCTAACTAGACTTTGAAATGTAAATTATGTGCAGAAAACATTTATTAACGTTTTGTTTTTAAGGAAGATCATCAAGTTACATAAAAAACAGTCTTATTTGATATATTTTTTTTTATCACAGTTCATGTATTGTCCATACACCTTCTTCTTAAATATTAACACGCGTTATTTTCGCGATTACAGCTTGTCAGTGCGCATATTATAAGCGCATCAATATGCAACGCAATGCGTTTATAACTCTAAACAAAAGATTAACCATTAGGTTTGCGATCCCTGAAGGTTTGGCGCGGTGGTCTGCTACTTAAGGTTGACGATGACTGCTTTATATGTTGACGTCAAACAAGACCTATTGAATTATTCTTTTATTTTTTAATGGGACTCTATAACTTGGTTTTTCTACAATTTAGACAAACTGTTCGACTGAAATTTACTGGAATATAGCCAAAAATAAAGAGAGGTAAACTTGTCGATTTTAAAATTCGTCTACTAACAGATTCGTTATTTCGGGGTTTCATGAAATAAGTTGTATTGTAAAAATATGTACTAAGTCGGGGGGAAATGCTATGGAGTTTTTAACAGAACTAATTAACAAAATATTTAGAGAGATAATAGGAGTAGAATTGTAAATATTATAATTATTGAACCTGGAGTACAAAAAAAGAGTAGTTAAGTTGCAGAAGTAATTTTGAGCAATTCTTTCACTTTAGTAGCCAATGTGTTTGCAATCATATTACATTTATATTAAGACTATAAGCCGGAACTACTTCATCTAACAACCCATAAAATATCATTTCATATTTATACCCCACACCAGTACATACCATCCTAACCCATGACGCCATCACCATTGTGTCGCATCCTTTGACCAGCTTTGTTCTGACTACAGAAGATGGCTAATGCCTATAATATTCATAATATCATAGTTAGATCCCCAATCACATCTCTACAAGTCCATTCTTTGCCAACACGGCAAGGTTTAGTGATTTAATGTTGCGAAACGATGATCTGGTTTCTACACCTTGTGTAAGCTACTGTTTATACATCTAGATATGTTTGTAGGTGCCAACTGTTTAAGTTAAGTGTAACTTTTTTTTTATTTATTTTTTTCTTTATTTCTTTAACGTAGTTTTATTGCGGTGTTGACGCATATATTTACCCAATAATGTAAAAATAATTGTAATAATTTTGTTTTTAAAAGAGTAACCTATGGAGTTTCTTGCCGGCTCTTCTTCATAGGAAAGACACTTTGGAACCGAGCAACTAGAATCAGTAGAGTTAAAGTAACGTTTCTTGAGCGCCTTTTATTTGGTTTATAAGAAATAAAAACATTTTGATTTTGATTTCTTACGGTTTCTGTTTGAGAAGTTATAGTTTATGTACATAATATGGTAGGATAGGTGTTATACTAAGTTGTTTTTGCCTAGATATAGGGTGCGTTTTAAAGTAGGTGCCAACTGTTTAGATATTTTTTTAGGTACTGTTTTTAAGTTGTAATCTTACGGTTTCTGTTTGAGTAGTTATAGTATATGTAGTTATAGTATATGTACTATAATATGGTAGGATGAGGTGTGATAAGTTTTTGTTGGTAAAATTTAAAAACTGCCTCGTTGGCCTAGTGGCGCTAAGCGCGACTGCTACGCTGGAGGTCTTGGGTTCGATTCCCGAGTCGACCAAGGTGTTATTGAGTTTTTCTATGAAATTCTCAGTAGCAGGTCGGAGTTTGGATTTGTGCCCGGTAGTGGCAATAGGCTCGCCCCCTATTACATGGGACTAAAACATATCGGCGAACTGTGGGTGTACATTGGTACACCTCTGCCTACCCCTTCGGGGATACAGGCGTGATGATATGTTATGTTATGTTATGTTTTGGTAAAATTTAATTATTTTTTGCTAAAAGCTGCAATGTAAATTACAATAAATAATGAATTAACAATGCGAAGAGAAAATAAATCATATTATAAATAAAATAAGAATTATTTGTAGTATATATTATGGTAGAATTAATTGATTTGATCGTGTTTAGCTCATATTTTTTACTCTAACTAATACTTACTGAAAGCGCAATAAAAATTTGTTAATTATCTTAGTTTACATTTTTTAAGACCCAATTTTTAATTTAGGTCGGTTGGTAGTTTTAGCTCCATACATAAGATTTGACGCAAACGCAGAGTTTGATTTACTTTTGTTACCAAGATTATTATGAAATTGAGTTTTCTAGCGTCAATTCTCTTTATATTTGGTGCCCAATCATTTTAAACTCTATACCAAAGATTGGAATTTGACATAACTCTAAATAGGCGCTACGTTACACACTAAATTACAATTTCCTAAACGTAGTCACATTACTTGTCTTAACGTCGGGCCCACCTAATGACAACGACTTTTCTAATGTCAGAAATCCGTCATTCTGAGAGTCATTTCGAGGTAAATTAGTCGATTTAGTGTCACCGGGAGCCACATTTTTAAGTTGAAGTCGTTTACACGTATTTATAATAGTGATGGTTTGATCAGAATTCTTTGCATGTATAGTTATAATTTAATAGTAGCCTGTAGCCTCGTGCATGCTTCCTGCGAGCAGGGTGGGTGCTGCATTGTGATGCACTGTCGCGTTTGACGTTTTTAATCTATGACGTGATTTTGAATATTGAGAGTTGGGCCACTGGTTTTAATAAACTGGTTGCTATAGGATTTTTTTGTTTTTTTTTTTGCTATTATTTATTATCCCACACCAAGACAATATAGGTAATATAGATGTACCTTGATGTACTATCCATGAAATAAATATATATCAATAGGTATTAGCTAAATGCATAATATAAACGTAACAATTTGTGCATTAGTACTCTAAATAAACTTTAGGAACCTTATTAGCAAACATAAGTTAATTATGTTACTAATAAGACGCGAAATTTGACAGTGACACTTATTTTCATAAACTCAGTAAGTACCATAGCTAATTCCCAATCGCTACATTTCTATTCAAAATTCGCAAACCAAAAAAAAAGAACCCAAAAAGTATCGATTGTAAAGTGATACAGCTTCACATAATACGATGAACAAAAACTGTTATTTTAACGAATTAAAATGGGCGTTCTAACGCTGTCAGGAGCGAGGGAGCAAATTGCCATTTTAATTGGCCGCTTAAACATGTTTGGATTCGATTTTCGAAACACGTTTCGTTGCAAAAATAGAAAAAAGGAACGCATCTGTCATTTTGTTGAGTGATCGATTTGAAAGAAGAATGTTTGTGTTAATCATAGGTTGCGTTAGGTTGGTAGTTTTTGCTAATCGGTTGGGAAGTAAAAGGTAATACGGAGAAAATGTGGGTTCGATTAATTTGTTCTAAGTAGTTGGTAAAAAAAATATATGTTGCTTTTTGTCAGTAGTGTAGAAAAATAAATAATGTTAAAGTCTAATGTAAATGAATTTTTAATGTTATTTAGGTAGATATATAATTGCAATAAAAGTTCTAAGTAATATTAAAAACCTAATATTTATTATAAAAAAAATGACGGGCCTATTGGTCTAGTGGTTAGTTACCCTGCCTGCTATACCAGAGGTCGGGGGTTCGATTCCCACCTACGACAAATGTTTGTGTGATGAGCACGATCATTTGTTCTTCGTCTGGGTGAAATTTATCTATAATATGTACCTATGTATGTATTTAGAAATATATAAGTATGTTTATCAGTTATCTGGTTACCATAACACAAGCCCTGCTTAGCTTGGGAGCAGATAACCGTGTGTGAGTTGTCCCGGAATATTATATTATATTATTATTAAAGTTTATTAACACGACGAAAACATTCTGTTGAAATACCTAAAGCAACAGCAACTATTAAGTGCCGAACTCTCTGATTACATTAATTTAATCAAAGGTCACCAATCAATGAAATAGTTACTCACCACTAAATTATCATTCACACTTAGTAGTACAAAATGTAAATTAAATTCAGTTCAGAAAGCCTTCAGGACAAACATGGCAGTCATAAAATTGATTCAGTCGATCTCAAGTTCATTCATAAACTTACAGGTGACTAGAACCTTACTATCTGTAGTTAAAATATTAAACGGTAGCTGTGTTGACCTTTATAAGGTCTTAGATGCATTGGACTACAAAATTCAGACAACTTTTTGGCGCATTAAATTGTTTTGGATTTTAGCTATTTTACAACGGAATAGAATTCAATGTGGATAATTAAATGAAATTAAATGTCCACATACGATAATTACTAAATTAATCAGCTTCCAAGAAAATAATTTAAATAACCAAGATGCCAATTTCGTACGTAAAAAAAGTCTGTACTGTAATTTGTCAATACGTAAATTCTAAATTTCGCAACTTTTTTATTAGCAGTACCAATTATTTATTAATTACTACATAATTAAGAAATAATTTAAGTGAGACATACTTATTTATTTACTTATTAAAACCGAATTATATTTTTACACCTGGATTTCTCACAATATTTTTTTGGGACATATATCAGTCGCGCGACAAATCGCAAATGCATTCAAAGCCTACCTATTCAATATGTATCACTGACATATCTAAGGATCGCGACCCTACACTCCATCAACTTCAACCTTATTGAAACAGTCATAAAGTTCATTTTCGAACAGTATAAGTTGATTAGAATTCTTGCCAGGGATGTAATAAAGATGTATCGATAAGTTCCATTGTCACAGTTTAGAGTGGTCCATTATGCGGTGGGAATGTTTATTCGCGAATGGAAAATTATTTAACGAATTAATATTATATTATGAATTATACGGGTGTATTGACATATGATAAGTGTGGATGTACCATCAAGGATTAATTTAGGAAATAGATAGAATTATATACTTACTGGGATTTAAGATTTTAATTAAAATTCAGTGAGGAACTGAAATTATGTTTGATTACCTATTTTATTTATTTAACTACGTGTAAATAACATACAAAAAAATAATATGAGAAAACAATTTAACAAGTATATTATGTTTATAATTTTTCTCTTTTAATAATTTAAAACAGAAACTTACAGGAAACGGTCTCATATTTGTACTCATATTTCTCATATTTGAAATTAACCTCAAATAACTACTAACTGCAAATTAACGTAGCCAATAAGTATGAACTAGGTAATAAGTAAGAATAAAAGTAATCGCAAACTATATATCGTTAACGAGTTTTGATAAATAATTACCTCCTTGCAGTTAATTCAAAAAGTTATGCCCACATGTACAGTAAGGTCTTAATTTAATTCTCTGATTACATTACAAGTTCTTAATAATATATTCGAAAATAATTATTTCTGACACATATATTTCATAAAAGACAAACGCTCAGTATATAAAACTTCAGAATATACATCTTCGCAATATCCTACTCAGTCAATAAGCCCAACATCAAACATGTCTTATATCAATCAATCTGCCAAATGCTACCCATTGCTCAAAACCATTCGCCATTCTCAGAACATTGTTATATGCTACACCTCTTGAATTTCACGCTCCTCAACTTAACGATTTCACGTG
The DNA here is from genome assembly GCA_905146925.1 of Autographa gamma. Classification (NCBI taxonomy): domain Eukaryota; kingdom Metazoa; phylum Arthropoda; class Insecta; order Lepidoptera; family Noctuidae; genus Autographa; species Autographa gamma. The sequence continues at coordinate 1,384,543 of LR989871.1, forward strand.
AAAATTATTTGTCAAACATCCTTTGTCAAATAGCAAAGGCTTTTTTTAGGCGACAAAAATATTAATTTTATATTAACACCACCGTGAAAAGGGATTGACACAATGATAGTATCGTTTTCCACTTCATAAGCACCTTTATTATATTGGCAAAGTTAGTAATCAACTTAAGAAGTTGTACATAACCTTTATGTTAATAGACATAGAGTTTAAAATCGTGTGGCAGGGAGTTTTGGAGGTGTAAACTCCGGGCACACGATCAATAAAGCTCACAAAATGTCAGAAAGGGAAGGAACGTTTGATTTTTTTTTTCCAAACAACTGCCGGGTTCCGAGAACGTGTAAAGTGGCTGTATGGTTATTTATTTTTATTGTATTGTTAATAAGCATGCTAAGGGGAACCTTTCGTAAACTATTAAACGGTTATATCGAACTAAATAGAATATAATGACCGTGAATAATGTACAATGGGTGACGGCAATCAAAGCGCATTGTTAGGGCCTGACTTGACGTCTTTATCCATAGACAACTTTACCTCTACAACTCGCAAAATGTCAAACTCCTCAATTACGTTGACATAGAGTTGTGTTTGCTTTGTAAAGTTGGTAGCTCTGTGAATGACGTTTACAAACGGATAGATTTCGAATTTGGAAATAATTGTGTCATGGCGCCTTCTAAGAATGGCGAGTGACAATTTGTTGCGAATTCGTTTTATTGTCGACATGAGATGCTCGGTTTACAATGAAGCGTAGGTTTCTATTGAGAATAGATTGGTTATTGATGTACAGACATATGGCTTTTTGACACCTGTATTGGGTAAGGCCTGACAATGAATGAATGGCGGCAAAGTGAAGTACCACTCGTAAATAATTATGTGTTAAGTAAAGTTTCTCACAGTTTTTTGTCGTAAAAGTTCTGATTTATATTATTTTGGTAGACTTTACCTTATTTGTAAGGATTTCATTGTTCGACATTAAGTACCTATATTTCTATTAATAAGGGAGTAGAGGACTCCCTTAGCGATAGGTCGAACTCTCCAGACCGCGGTCACGACCCTCGGGAAGTGGTTCACGAAATGGAGAATCGAAGTCAACCCTACCAAGAGCGCAGCCGTGCTCTTTAGCAAGAAACGGCAACCTCCCGCTCCCCCTCCACCTATAACCCTCTTCGGCAAGTCTATCCCTTGGGAACAGCAAGCCAAATACCTGGGTGTAATCCTTGATCGGAAGCTTACCTTCATAGCTCATATTAAAGCGGCACGCGCGCGAGCCGCCTTCGCTCTCGGCCGACTTCATTGTATGTTGAACAAGCGCAGTAAACTCTCTCTTACTTGTAAGAAGAGAATTTACACTGCGTGCGTGAGACCTATCATGACTTACGGCAGCGTCGTATTCTCTCACGTTCCCGATTATCGACTCAAACGAATGCAAACTCTCCAAAACCGTTTCATGCGTAGAGCCACAGGCGCTCCAGGTTACGTCCGTAACTTGCAGTTGCACTGTGACTTAAAGCTGCCAACAATCAAGCAGTTCATGAAACGCGCCGCGATCCGATTTTTCGACTCCTCCGAAACCCACCGTAACCCGCTAATCGTAGCGGCCGCGCGATACGTACCTTCCGTAATATCTAAGATTAAACGCCCCAGACATACTCTCTCCTACCCCGATGATAAAACAACGCTTCTCCAAGAAGCATTCGATTTAGCTAGCATTAGCAATACAAAACACAACCGCCGTATATTACGTCCTCGCCGGCGAGGCCCGTCGCGTATTATAAATAATAATAACGTAAATGTTATCCTCCCGTCCCTAGATCAAGCTGGCCCGAGCCGGCCAAACTAGCAATAAAAATATGTCCCTAAATAATAAAAATTTAGATCCAGCCATCTCTTGTTGTTTTGCTTTATTAAGATTGTTAGCAACGCACTAAGTCGAGGTCCGAACCCCGCAGGGGGTGCCCTTAGTAGACGTTGCTAACGTAGTTAGTTTTTCCTATTGCTCTGGCTGGAGGCCTTAAGGTCCTCGCCAAAAGTCCGGTGAAGCAGTCAAAGCCTGCGCTCAGGCTAACTGCAAAGATCTCTACCAAAAAAAAAAAAAAAAAAAAAAAAAAAAAAGGAGTAGAGGACTGTCTTGTTTAGTGTGTGTTTATTCTTAAAACTCTACAAGTATTTATAACAATTTAAATATAAAAATGTCCCACTGCTGGGCCTCATTTCATACCGAGAAAAAGGTCAAAGTTATGTGTTAATATTTATGAATAATTTATTATGAATTAAACTTAAAATATTTACAATAATATAAAAACTATGCCTACACTAGAAATAAGAAAAAATGTGTTTATTAATTTCGAAACTAAAAGCTACCCATTAATCCTAACTCTGCTCCTTAAAGTAAAACTCTAAAATCAAAATAATTAACTGTATAACTTCCCGCCATTATAAACCGTCCGTAGGGTAGATCACATCATTCCTAATTCAATTTGGACCAATAAATAACGAGCTTGCAATTAAGTGCGCAGGCGCATATAAATTGCATTACAATTGAGTGGGGGAGCTAATGCCAGTTTAAATGGAAGTCATCGTTATTTGTATTATTTAAACATTATAGTTTCTATGGGAATAGCAGTTAGGTTTTGATTGTTATGTGTTAAGTTTTTAATTGGATGCTTTTATAATATAGTTTTTTGTCTATTTATATTCTATCGACTGTGAAAAAATATAAATATCTGCTTTATCATTTTCTAAATATGATGTTATATTATATTTGAAACACAAGTAATGTCTTCAATATTTTTTATTAAGAAATACAATTTAGATTTTTATTGTCAGACGAGAAATATCAATGGCCAGCAATTTAATTATTTTATCTATAGACTTTGAAGTGTAAAATTCTTCTACAGGCTTTCTTGAAACTAGAATAGTAGTTATTTACAAAAAATAATCCATAGTAAGTACATGCCACTAAATTCAGGTACTCATTACATTTTAAATATTATTATGTCCCTTTATGGCTTTTAAAACCCAATCAAGTAGCAAACCCAACTAAATGACCCCAATTGGCCAAACAATGCTTACCAACCAATGAGATAATTTCGATCTACCGTCATTCGTACGAATTCCGTAACTATCATAATAACATAGATACGATCTTACAACACAATGGTCTATGGTATATCGTCTATGGTCTGACGTGCAGGCGTTATGGACAAGCCCCCCGCTGGGCAAACTGTTGGGAATGGAAGGGACGGACTTAGGTGTGTAGATTGATTACGTATAATATTATTTTGAGAGAGGAGAAACTTAATTTATATACGATAAGGTAGGTCTTGAAGGAGGTGTTTCTTTGAAAAATAAATAGTAGACTAATTTCAGGAACATTAGTTCAAGTGCACGATATCGTTTTATTTAAACATTGACTTATAATATGTCACGTATAAAATTTTGACACTTCGAGTATTTTATTAATGACTAAACTATTCATATACATCAGAAAAAAAATACTTTAAACATATAAACTGAACACTGAAATATGTTTTATTAATGTAAAAAAATAGAAAGCTAAAAATGTGCAATTAGATTTTTGATAGATTTTCAGATAGGTGCATGTTATTCTGTCGATATCTTGCTTACAGAACAACCTTAGTTTTTAAATGTCGAATTAAACCTTAATAGTTACCTATCCAATCACTTTACGTAATACCAATTGAATAACATTGCTCAATATAACAAAAGCTGCAACCACCCAAATCCGTCTCTGCGAACTTCACCCGAATTTCAAAAACACACCAATACGCCAGAATTCTGCTAATTATCGGGCGAATAATGGCCGCAACAAATTTATGGTCCTCGAACAAAGATATATGGCCTTTTAATGGCCTGTCGCTGGCCACAAACCATGCTTTGTCCCAAGTCTTGTCCCATTGACCATAATAATTTTGTTTGGGCCACATAATTGGGCTTGTAAAATCTTAGTGAATTAGCCTTTTGTGTCGTCATCATTATTTTAGTGAGCCTTCATTTGTTTGAACCAACAATGGTTGTGTTGTGGAATGATTATTTTATGAGTTAACTGTGTCTGGGTTGTTGTGTAAGAAAAGGATTTAAAGAATGGATAAAAAATTGTAACATTGTAATTTTGCCTTAATTTTCAAATTGTCGGTTTTCAAATCAAAACTATACCTATATTAATATTATAGAACGGGGATTAGCGCGAACATGCATAATTACCTTTAGGGCTTGACTTTTCGACCAGGTTACACCGGCCGTGGTCGCAAGCAGACTCTGCTTGCGACCAGGTATTTATGCATGTTCGCGCTAATCCCCGTTCTATAATATTAATATAAACATGCAGCGCGATAGTTTAAAAGTTATTAAAACTATACCTACTTTATGAATTCTTTTGAGATTCAGTAAAAATCTTGTACTATTATTTTGGTTATGCTTTAGATACTAAGGTAAATCTTCAAGATCACAAAAGGAAAATTAAAACGATACCAAAGTTGAGCATATCTCAGTATAAATAAATAATGTCATAAATGGAGCCAACATTATAACCTACAGAAAATCCTTTGTTAACAATTATGGAAGCAATAACTTATTCAGTACATCTAGAAGATTTCTAAATACTTTGTCACCCATATACAGCAACAAAACCGATTTTATTCGCCTACATACAAAACAAAAATCACACAATAATTTACTCAGAACAAAATCTATTCATTGAAAAAACATCGCAAAAAAACACAAAACTTCCTTCAATAAAATGTGTAACAAATGTATTAAAATGTCTTGTTCTGCCCATCCCACGCGCTCGCTAGCGTGAAGATACATTGTAACTTGATCCGTTTACACGTTAAGCTTAATGTAAGATAAAACTTTAAAACTATGTACGTACAATATATACTGATATTATTTTGTAATGATGGTGTGGGTGTTCAGTATTTGTAGTGATTATGCACAGTTTTAAGCTTTCAAAAGTTTTGTATTTCTCATGTATATCAAGAACCTTTTTTAAATAAGTTCCCTGTAAAGTTTATAATTTCAATTACAGTCTAATATAAACATTTGTTGAGAATTGAAATCAACTTACCTATATAATTTACAAGACATCGTTTTTTTTACCATTACAAATGTTGTGTTCAAAAACACTACATTTTATCATTATTGAGAGACACATCAAGTACCTACCTATGAGTATATTAGTATTTTTTTTTCATTATGTAATATCAAGTAATAGTGAATGGTTAAAAAAACTCTGGAATCAATTCCAAAACTTGATACCTAAATCCACCCATTTTGCTTTGACAGTTTTCTTTTAAACAATAAAATAATGTTTGGCTACAATTGAGCTTGAAGTTCAAAGAACTGTTGAAACTACACTACTGCCTACCCTATTACCCAAAGCCAGAACAAACAACCACAAAGGTTCTATCCCAACAAAACAAAGAGCTACATTTCAAACATGTTTATCGCGACAAAAAGGTTACATATACAATGTTGTATTGTCGAGATGTTCCTAAATAATAGAGACATCAGAGGGTACAAGGCAGCCATAACTTATTCAAATTAGTAGTAATACGATACTAGGGACCGGAGTACGTGCGCCCAATATCTTGGATCTTGCTTACTTTTTGAGTGGATGAGCTTTAAGGTGGTACACACTGGCAGCGATGGTGGGAGATACATTGTGTTCTAAAAAGGAAAAGAAGAGATCTTATTTGACTTTTGTTCTAAAACTTTTCTTGTTCTTTTATTCATTTTAGTTTTTTTTTTACCTAAACGTAACCTAAGATATCTGCACTGAGCAAACATTTAATTATTTACTGTCGGTAAAGAATTAAATGTTCGATCAGTGCAGCAGATTTTTGACTTGTTTTCTTGTATTTGAATTTACTGAAAAGCAAGTGTTAAATTATTCATTTTGATGACTTTAAATATAATAACACGTTTGCGTATATTTTCTATGGAAAATACCTTATTGTTAATGCCACAAGCGGTAGTTATTCCGCTCAAAACTTGGTATCATATTTAAGTAAAAATTTAACAATAACCAAACCTTTACGACTTACTTTGTACATAAAACTGTACGTTTTCTTTTTATTCAGTATATACAGAAGGAAAATTATAATGCTATTATCATCTAAATAAAGCATCATAATCGTCTCGCTCCCGCTCCCACTGTGCCACCACCCCACAGCCTCTTTCTTTATCCAAACACGGCGCTTAAACTCGTCTGATTTATTTCAAGTTATTTTATAAAGAATTATATTACGTACGTGTTTACAATATTGAGTTAATGAGTTATGACCTAACGCAGTCGACACGATACTCTGTGATTAAGGTACGCACAGACTTCATAACATTTTATTTTTATATAGCTTACATCAGATCCCACTGCTGGGCAAAGGCCTCCTCTCTCCTCCAAACCTGTCTGTCCTTTGCGGTTTCTGGCTACGTGCGTCCTGCATAACTGACTAGATCATCACACCACCTTCGCCGCGGACTTGTCTATATAACATAACATATTATAAAAATTGCTTCATAACATGTTTCAGATAATGTGGGCACTGAATATTAGAAAAAAAAAATTCTTGTGTACAATATTGTTTTATGTTGCAATGTTGAATAAAAAGGTTACACAATGTGGACATGCTAGGCGCCCTGTCTCTTCTGTATGTTTTGCGTCGCGACGCTTCTATACATTTTGTATGAAAGGGACGCGGTAAATTCCTCCCGTCCCTAGACCAAGCTGGCCCGAGCCGGCCAAACTAGCAATAAAAATATGTCCCTAAATAACAAAAACTTAGATCCATCCCTTGCTGTTTTGCTTTATTAAGATTGTTAGCAACGCACTAAGTCGAGGTCCGAACCCCGCAGGGGGTGCCCTTAGTGGACGTTGCTGACGACTACGTAAACTAACTATAGTTTTTCCTATTGCTCTGGCTGGAGGCCTTAAGGTCCTCGCCAAAAGTCCGGTGAAGCAGTCAAAGCAGAAGCAGGCTAACTGCAAAGATCTCTACCAAAAAAAAAAAAAAAAGGACGCGGTAATGACAAATGCCCGCGCCCCGTCTGCGTCTTACGTCTCTTCTGTCTGACTTGCGCCTTCTAAAACACAAGATAGATAAGATAGTCTGTACGCACCTTTACATGTAACGCAAGACTTTTTTAAAAGTGTTTTAAGTTAATGCTCATGTAATATTTACTTTAAATATTTATAGTATTTCTGATAGGTTAGGCTATGTCGTGGGAAAGCTATTAACGCTTGGTGTTGAAAATCAGTTTTTGAATGGATGGAAATATTGTTGTCATTTTTCTTTGGTATTACTTTACTTGAGGTTTATTGCAATTAACCTTGAGGTTGGCTTTACTATTACTAGTTTTTGTTGATTCATGGATTTATTTGTTTTTGTGACGTCATAGTTCTACGCTTTAGCATTTCGATGGAATCTCTTAAAACCTTTACTTAGGTAGTTGTACCCAAAAGTTCTGATAGCCATTTGTTTCAGACACAGTCTATGAGATATAACTTCAGAAACTAAGGAATAATAAAGCTATAAAAACAAATAATGTAACTCTCGAATTTACAGTCGTTTCAAGCGTTCAAAGCTGCTGAAAACATAGGTATAGGCAGATAGACTCTCCTTAGCTTAAAATTATCTATTTTTTTTCTAATCATAATGTTAGTAAATGGCTCATCATCACTACATGAATGCACGAGGAAGGCGGCCATCAGAAAAGAGTGGCGGCGTGTTGTGAAGCTAGCCTCCAACACCTGAAGTGATGGCCACGACCACTCTGTCAAGAGTGACCCCGACTAAGAAAAAGAAGAATCAAAATGATTACAATGTTAACTTAATACGTCATCTGCCAAACTGCAGAGCAGTTAGTCGTCAGTCGTTCTCGTTTCGAACTCAGCCTTGTTTGCAACCAATAAGAACATTCTTTTCCATTACAAAATCTTGATATATACAAGTAAGGTTAGTATCAGACCCCCAAAAGTAATGTGACATCAGTATGCAGTATTACAATATATTAAATTGTATGAATAGTCGACTTCCCGTGGCTTGATGGCTCGGCCATTGTGTGGTAGCTAACTGGCTACCTTATACCATGCTGTAGATAATACAGAAAGGAAAGACTGTTCCAGTATACATAGAAATTAGAGCGTTATATTTACTTAATTCGAATATTGTTGTGTTCCTATTTAAAACGTCAAAAAGTGTTAATTTCTTCATAAATTTCTACCTTTTTTATTACAGAGATTTTTTTGGTACACTAAGCTTGTAATTTCCTGTAGCTTTTTTATTTCGTACTTACCTGTGTTCTTTATTGTAGTTTATCAGGAGTTCAAAAAACATAAATAAAGTACGTAATGTGAAGATGTATTGAGTCGCAAAATTGAATTGTCAATACTTTGCTCATAAGCGTCTTTTCAATTAAAAATATCCGTTCTTCAAATATGTAGGTAATCATTTTACTCCAATGCACAAGCATTCCTTCCATTCCTAACACAAGCTCTGCTTAGCTTGGGATCAGACAACCGTGTGTGAGATGTCCCGGGATATTATTATTATTGTATTTTGTTATGTACCTTTGGCTTTTATTTATTACTGTACTTCTGTATTCTTTGTATTGTGACCCAACAGTTATGAAGATATCCTAAGTTTTGAATAAAATTAAATGGACGTAGCTGTCTACTTTATAGGATTTATCGATAATTTAGGATTTTTGCTGTGTTTTGTTATGTTAAGTTGGTCGCTTGAATGGTCTTGTGCCCAAGAGGAATGGGTTTATTATCGTTTTTGGTTCCGTTCGGTGTAGGAAGTCAGTTTAGCTTGATTTTAAGATAAATATCTTTTCATTCATTTGTTAGAAAAGATATCTAAATTTCTGTGTGGAATCTGTTTCGTGTAAAATATTGGATATGTTTTCCTAATTGCGTATAATTCAGAAATATGCAGTACCCTGGTAAATGGAATATAATAAGAAACTGTGTCAAATTATTATAATTTTCAATTATTTGCGAGAGAAATAAGTTTAGACAATTTCAAATGCTACAAACACACCTATATAATATTTAAATATTGATTAAACTTTTAAATACTAAAGTCTGGTAAAGCATTCAAAGCCTACGCTCCGGTTAACCGCATAGAAAACTACCAAAATAACACTTTAAATACTAAATTGTTTATTCTAAACGAAGCAATCCCAGTATATTCATTTCAAATAGTTATAGGATACCTACATCTTCTCAAGTCCTAACATATATTTCTAACAACAAAAAAAAACATAAAAATATTAATTAAAAATACTGTCGGTACGTCACACACACATCTTATTTAATAGTTAACTTCAAAAAAACGCTTAACAAAATAACTCCAAGCACATTGACAGCTCAGTTAACTTCACAAACAACAATAGACACAACATTGTTAAAATTTAACGCGAAATTAAACTCAATACGAGAACCATTTAGTTAGGACAGATGCCCAGGTGTCGTTATAAATTATTTACTGGCTATGGACACGTGGTTTTTGTTTTGTTAGCTTGAAGTTCGAGATTGGACATCTGTTGTTTGGCCATTGACTCGTGCCGACGATGCTGTTTTTGAGTTTTTATAAGATTAGTGATATATAGAAAAAGTTGTGCCTGAAATTACACAAAACGTATTTGAATTGACGACCGGTGTTTTTGAAGTCAGTTTAAAAAGAAAAGCTTCGATCACTAGACATAATTACAACATCATTAGAAAGAATATAGGCTTTCTTACTTGTATTTTTAATAGCAATAATGAAATGCAATAAATAAATATTAGTAAAGTAAAGCGGAAAACAATGTATAATAATATATAATATAATATTTCTGGACAATTCACACACGGTTATCTGATCCCAAGCTAAGCTCTCGTGTTATGGTAACCAGACAACTGATAAACATACATATGTATTTCTAAATACATACATATTATAGATAAATTACACCCAGACCAGAACAAATGATCGTGCTCATCACACAAACATTTGACCTGAGTGGGAATCGAACCCACGACCTCCGGTATAGCAGTCAGTGTCACTAACTGCTAGACCAACAGGCCCGTCGATGATGTATGATGTTAAACATTACAAATTACTATATACTTTTGCATTACCATCGTCTCTTGCTTGCAAGTCTTAATCATGTCAAAATAGTAAACTGATAGTGTAACTTCATATTCAATTTAAATACAATTTAGTAGGTACTTTGTAAACTTATCCATTGAACAAATTACATCTAATAATATATTTCCCAACGTGTTTCTTCCCTTCGTGATAGAGCGACTAATATAAAGGTGAACCACATTAACTAACATGCGATGAATTAAAAACCCTTAGCGAAGCAAAAAAGCGCTTAATTCGCTTTTAAAAAGCGCCTTACTTAAGGAGGAACAAATTATAGAGTTACTTTAAAAGGCGAGCAAATTGAAATAGACACTAGATTAGCACTACATTTGTATTTAAAAATAGTTGATTATTTACTCCATTTTATAAAATATGCAGCAAAAAAAAAGTATTTTCATTGTACATAATATTTAGAGTTAAAACAAGTATTTGAATGACCTAAATATGCACTTTTAAATTGTGTACTCCTAGACGCTTTTAATAATTTTAGTTAAAAGTTGTAGCAGTTTTAGTATTCATACACAAAGCATAAAATAATTCATTTAAAAATAATGATTTTGCTCTATTAAATTGTGTATAATTTGGAATAAATTTTGTGTATAGCATTTTCTTTATTCTCACTTTTCTGTTTCCATTCCTTTTAAAGAACCTAGTATGTTATATTAATCAATACAATTACAAAAACCATACATTTATTACATAAAGTAATTCATACAAAAATAATTAAAAAAAGCACAATATAATAAAAACATAATAGATCACCACGCAACCGTTTAACAATTGCCGCTAAAAAAACCACTTCTGACTGACATTTAGAGGGACTGAAAACATTTTTGAAGTGACCGTACGAAATGAAAAGCCCACAATATGACAATGCATTGCTAATTGAAATCGACACTGGGGCTGTGACTCTGACAATACAAATAGGCTCTGAATAAGGGTGCTACAAAAAATGTTTGGGACATCTGGTAGACTGGTGGCGAAGGAATTGAGAACGATTTCTAGTTGGTGATCTGTTTGTCTTTTGTTTTATTAAGAGATAGTATTATTTTAGTAATTAAGAAATAAATGGTCGATATAATAGATAAATGAGGTGATTTGTTACTAAAGTCTCTTAAATAATTCAGTTTTTGAGATAGAAGGCAAAGCTCATCAATGATAGTTGAATAATAATATTTTTTACTTACCAAAACTCAACTATTTTACATGTTCACACTTTAAAATATTGTTTGTTATACAATTTAAGGCCCTGATTGATTAGATAATTAATTGATGTTGTAATCAACAATAGCAAAAAGGATTCGGGTGATAATGGTGCCAAAATATATTGTTTTCAGAAGATATTTATAATAAATCCAGCAAAGTGCAGAATTTTTTCATTAATTAATTATAATTTGTCATTAAAAGAACCACCTACTCAAGGTCAGTTTTTTTACCCATCACGCTATTTCACTTTCCATTCCCAACCTATTTCACGGTATTCAAACACTAAACGACACCGCAAAAACTTTTTTTGCAACCCTTGAATGCGATACGGCTTTTTTTCACAAGCCAAGGCAACCCTAGAATGCAATACGACTTTTTTTCGGTAAACTTAAACCAATTTGCTTTACTGGATTAGTAGGGGTTGAAATTTGAATCCGAAACGTCAAAAAGACGTAGTTATTGGAATAAGTGGTTTATTTAATGAGTTTCAAGAACGGTTTAACTTTGAAGGATTAAGAAGTTTTTTGTGAATGTATTCAAGGGTTTCTTTTCTATGGAGGCGTTGTGTGATGTATCTTACTTTTTCGTACATCTTTACGCTTAAATTCACGTGAGTAAAGGTGTGGTATAGGACACCCAAAATTTAGAAATTTATTCCCATCAAATAGTGGAATATATTAGAAAATTCTCGCTGATTAAAGAGATGTAATTCTCAGTGTTAACTTACCCTTATATTACTAAAGAGTGTTTCCATTAATCACTATTTAAAAAAAAAACTTGCTCGATATTTTTACCCTCAAATACAGAGTGCATTTAACACAGGAACATATATGTAGAAAACTATAGAAAAAAAGACCATCTAAAGTATCCACAGTAATGGTGTCTAAGAAAAGTGTAATTCTGTTTTGGGAAGCTTATCATTGTATACATTAATCATATTTTATCAGAGCTTCCCCAGCTTAGTACTACGATCTATCTCCGACAAGACGCCACGTCCTGGGCTTGCGCATGTGAACTACCATACAGTGTCACACGTAGATCGCATTCAATACTCATACGTTCACTCACTCACTAGCTCATTTGTCGCTATCGGCTCATCTGCGCGTACTCGGAAACTGTTTAGATAACCACCGTTTTGTTGGCGTTTTGACCGCTGGTGTCGACTCTTGTAGTGAGCTACCTAGTATTGTGGTAGATGAATATTGAGTAGTAGCAGTGGCTTTTGTACTTAGTCAGTTACGAAATATAGGCAACTACAATTTCATAGGTCCTTACCATCACCATTTTAATTAGGCTTACAATACTTTCATATGTGATTAATTTAATACTTACGAAATCTTATTTGATTTATTGAGACCACTAAGAATTATTATTTTAGTGCCTTTTATGCAAATTATCTTTTTTTTTCTACATGAAACAGAAAACTTAGTCTTTATCTGACTGGTACAATATTTTCAATTCAGAAATGACACATACTTATCAAATATATGAAATTCAAGTGACAGTACTGTAGAATGTTTATTGTTGTCACAGCGGTGCAGTGGACAAGCGCCACAGGATTTTGTGGCGTGTGACAACTTTTGCCGGAATTATGGTGATTCTCTTACTTGCTGGGCTTACATGGAATTATGTACATAATAAATAATAATATAACTATTAAATGTAATATTCAAATTGTACCTCACGAAGAAATATTAGACGACCAGAACCAAACGCACAGTTACCGTAGTTATGTATGATACTGATTAAAAGCCTTAGAAATGATAAAGGTTACCAATGCTACTACTTTTGTACGAGGAAGTTACCAGGTTTTAGGGATAATTTGTTCAGCATAAAAGTTTGATGATATTATTTCTCATACGATCAGATTTTGTGATTGCACCACAACCACGACAAATTGGCAAATGAGAAGACAGTGAGTTGCAAACGTCAGATTACAGAAATGAAGAAATCTAATAGGTAAATGTATGGATTGTCATATTTACTGTCAACTGTTTTGTCTAGATTATGAAGGACTTTCTCCCTCAATATTATTATAAACATGGAAATTTTGTGTAAAAATGCTTGCTGCACATTTTTTTGAAACTTCAATGTAATATATTTTTATATTATTAACTTAGCAGTTTTTGTATGATACTTATACTTATTTGCACATAATTATAATTAAATTTATTACTGTATATGTCTAACGTAAAACGTAGAACATAGTCAAGTACCATTTAATAGGAACCTTCCCGTACTTCTATCCGTTAGGTCCCATTAAACATGGCCACACGTTTAACTCTCCTGACCTATGGGGTTTTTAAGAAATCGGAACACAAACAAAATAAAGCAGTCGTTACAAACGGGTTGTGAGACAATTGTCGTTGTATTACGGTAATATTCGTTTTATTGTTGATTTCTCTGTGATAATTTTATGAACATAGAGTATAAAAAGTTAAAACTATAGAGTGCGAGTATCGCTAGTTCGGCCGCAGAGAGATTGCGTTCCTGACACAATATGTTAGTTGGCCTTGACATGTATGGGGAAATAAAAAACTGTGTTTTTGTTTATTGTAACCTATCACACAAATAATGATATACTTAGTTTTGAAAAACATTTAACTATAAACAAATAAGTGATAGTTATTTATGTTTAATAATATTTGGCTGTATGTATGCATTCGTTTACTGATTTAAGTTAGTTTCCGTACAACGACAGAAGTTTATGTAAATCGATGGTTCTGATTCCGGGTTCTGAGATACATACCTTAAAACAGCACTCACTATTCTGATACTCTTTTTATTACGAAACTATTTCATACTAGTGATTACGATTCATACCTTGATAGGTGCACTCGGTAGTCTTTTATCTATACTCTATGGCCATGACGCATTGTGTTCAGAGAAATTCGCGTTGTCCCGGTTTAGGCCGGGTTATAATTTGTGGTAATGCCTGGGAAAAAGTCGAGTAATGTGACTAAAATGTGGTATCAGTAGACTTCCAACTTTTTTATTGTTTAAGATTGTCTGTTAGTAATATTCCACTGAATGCAAACTATTTTGTGTTAAACTCGGTCTTTCATTCTTTTTTTTTTGTGTCTGTTTTCTCAGTTTTTCACAGTCTTCAAATTATAAGTATTTCTAATGCATTTTTTTTATTTACAACAATACAAATTGTCAAATAACTACAAACCATTTATGAACTTAATTATTAATAACCAATTGTTGAGATTGGTAAATAGGCTTCTTCTTTATATTCAGAATTTAATACCTCGTTTTATTTAAATTTTGATATGGCTGTAGTTATTATATCTAGTTAGTTAGTAAATTATTTTTCAAAATTATATTTTTTTTTATTTCAAATAGGCCTTTCCTTGCTGTTTTAAAACGTTAAATTCGTAAACGTCATTTTGGAAACTGCACGAAACTCCATACGTTATTCTTTCAAAAAAGGTTAACATCGATGTAAGATTAGAATGATTTTTAAATATGCGACACAGCTTTTGTCTTTTAAAGTAATTTTGTCCAGGTTTACGTTACAGAAATGTTTCAGTTTTTCTTATGTAGCATAATTATGGCTTTTGCGAGTCCATTTTGAATTAGGTATTACCACCTCTCTCTATTCAGTTTCAAAACAACTTAACATTCGTTCCGTATTCCATGTTTATTATTCATAAAAATGTTTACAAAGTAAGTAATTGTCTTGTAACTACAGTTTCGACGATTTATTCAAATTGTTTTCGAGTATTAGATAATTTATAGGCGTGTGTTTTAAATTTATGTTACTTAGAAGTGTTGGATTAAGGCTGTTTTTATGAAGATACCTATGTTACTACGTTTTATGAAGATATTAGATATTGTTCTTGTGTATCAAGTACTGATTTATAGTTTTGTTGTTGGAAAATAAAATACTTCCGTGATTCAAACCATTTAAAGCAGTTTGTTTTACTTGTAATTTATTATGTACTCTTGTATAGTTGTTTTGACTAGAATTCTGAAAAATTGTCGTAAATAGTGGGTTACCTAGTATTGTGTGGGTCGTAGAGTTCAGAAAGACAGCTTAAACGGCGATATTTGGCTTAACTTAGCAACACTGCCTTAGTTCCTAAACCGGCAAAGCTAGAGAATAAAAGTGAAGACTTAGCTGAGAATTTGTTTATTTGTAAAACATGTGGAAAATTCCCAAAAACAAATGTTTCATTATTATTATTAGGTCTTTCAGTCTTACAGGTGTCTACTAGAATCTTTCACGTATCCCACAGTGAACCAGACCGTTGTAACGTTTAGTGTGTCGTCATCATCTCCCGAGCCTTTTCCGAACTATGTTGGGGTCGGCTTCCAGTATTACCGGATTCAGCTGAATACCGTATTTTACATGGAGGGACTGCCCATCTGACCTCCACAACCCATTTTACTGGGAAACACAGTATCGAGCCCCTCTCGAATGTCGATGCTTTAGAATGTGGTATCTATAGCATGGACTATTACCACAATCTAACTAAGACGTTTATCCATCACAAAAAAAAACAAAATACTCAATAATTTATAAATGTGATAGACACACATTGCCCACCCTGTCAGTTTAACAAGCGTGAGGCCATTAACGAAATAATAACAGCTTTCTTAAGAATTTGTAAACGGTTACCTATTTAGAATAACAATTGTAATATTACCTATTCTGATCGCGGACAACACCAACTGATTCTTGTTAATTTTTGTGGATCTATTTTTCGGTAAGTTGTTATACTAAAATAATTACTTAAACTATAAACTTAGGATTATATTTTTTTATGATTGATTTACATAAAGTCTAGATTTTTTTTATGTAAATTCGATAACACAAGTGCTTTACAGCTACTTACTTTGGGTTCAGAGAAATGTATCTGATGTTGTCCGGATTTACTTTGTATTTTTTTTATATGTCATCTCAGATAGAGATTTATACTATGTTAATGTAGCCTTACGTTAGCTTTGCATAAAGAGCATTTAATAACGAGACACGAGACATTAATTTCAATCTTCAGATTAATCTAGACTAAAAAAAATCCGTTCATTTCCCTCCTAGTTTATGAATGTAGCAAATATGCTTAATTTTTATTTACTAACAGAATTATTTTATTTAAAGATTTTTCCAATAATAACAGTTTTTTTCGTAATGTGTAAAAATAAGTATCATGTCTACAGTTAGCATAGTCGTTCTGTTTTAGGAACAAGTAATATTCTAATGAACGAAATGTCCGAATTGTTTTAGTTTCTGAGAAAGAAAGTTTGAAATTTGATTGTGTATCAGTGTCTGTTATCCTTTGAATTGGTTGGTCCGTGCATGTTGCACAGTTATAGCAATGCGATATCTAGCTATAGCGAGCTATTTAGTATTGAGTATTTATCTTGATCAAAAATAATCATTCTAATGTTGCTGTCACTATTGGAGGAAAATGAGCTATGAAAATGTGTAAAATATAATAAACAACTTAACTGCATTGAAACGTCCGCCATTATATCGCAATACACAGATAGATAATGATTATAAAATAAACAATATTTGGTTTGGTTCAGTAACTAAATGTTTATATGGTTTCTAATTAAAATAAATTGTTAGTTGAACTATCTCTTCTATTTTTGCACCTCATTCTCAAAATACAAACATGCTTATTGACAAAACTATTGTATACCAAGATAAGTCACTAAAACGTCAGCAAACTTTTACTTTTTTCTATTTATAATAATATATATTATAATATAATATAATATTCCGGGACATCTCACACACGGTTGTCTGATCCCAAGCTAAGCAGAGCTTGTGTTATGGTAACCAGACAACTGATAAACATACTTATATATTTCTAAATACATACAAATAAAACTAGCTCCAATAATATCTATATCATAGCTTTTCTGCAAGAGTTTTAGGAGTTTACCCTGAGCACAGACTTTAAATGCTTCACCGGACTATATACATCTAAATCCTAGCTATCATTACGTCACATTCCTCCACGTTAATATGCGCACCGCACCTTCAGATAGCCAGCCACTAAACTGAAGCACGTGTATCGAATGCTACTTGCGCTCGATCTTAACGGACCCTTAGCTGTAGTGCACACGTGCGATGTACCGGCTTCTGGGTATTACTCGAATATTGTGGAGGACTGAATATGGCTTCTAGAAAATATGGTAGTATATGGGATAGGTAGGTGAAGTTGTAGAGAAAGATAGTCTTTAGTCTGTTAAATTATGATGACGATTTCATAACACGCTGGTGAAGGTACCATATAGTACCAAGGTGTCTTTAGGAATGCATACTGCTCTAGATTAGAATATACTTTATTGAACAACTTTTATTATTATTTATTTAATCATTCATTCATTTATGTACACACAACACAGGAATATTTCGTATTTAAAAATTATGTACAAAGGTGCTGCTTATTTCTTCAAGAAATTTCTGCTAGCAGACCCGCGAAAGGAGAAGTCGTCAATATTGGCAGTCAAAGTGTGCGACTCAATTTATAAAGCTACAAATAAAAAAAACATAGGTACATATAAATACATACAACTTTAAAATACCATAACAAAAAAAACAGTAATAGTGCTGTACTTAAAATATGAAGGCTTAGTTCTCGGGGAAGAACTTAACATTGAATGTATGTGTGTCATCATTCCCAAGCCTTTCCCCAACTATGTTGGGGTCGGCTACGAGTATTGAATGTATGTAAATAATAGTAATTTTAATGAATGAAGTCCGAAGCCATTTTAACCTCTGCTTTGACATAAAATCATGAGCTTTTATGTGCATATAACAGGTGAAAGATAGTTGGCCAGCTATTATAATAATAATAGTAAGTGGCAAAATAAAAATAAGTTTAAAGACCGTATAAAAAAGAACCTTACATCGTTATTCAAAAGAATATCCACTTCAACAGTTATTACTTTTCAACAGTCATTGTAGTCAAACCCTAACAATGATCGTAGTTCCTATAACCATATTTATCGATCTGTCAAAATTAATAGACAGCCTAATACCATTGGCCACAGACACAATTCAAGGAACCAAATAAGCACCTATTGTGGTCAAAAGTATTTGACCAATAAGCAAATGTTACGTATCCTGTCACATACACTTTTCAGATTCTAAATTGTTTAATTAAAGTCTTAGTTACTATTTATTTCAGACATTATGTATGGGATTTATGTATGAGTGTGTATCTGTATGTATGTATGTATGTATGGGTGATATACCTCTCTATGTTATATAGAAGTTGTATGTGTTTTTGCACGTGTATGATATCTACATACAAATTGTATGTGTGAGTTGCACATATTTTGAATACCTAATTGAGTATAAGAGGCATTTTATTGTCGCCGTTGAGGTCATTATAAAGGAATTTTAATAAAATCGCTTTCATTCATGAATGCTAATTTTTTTTGTTAGAGACTAAGCACGTGCAAATATTTTTAAGGTCGTTTTGGATCTCTTAATGTCGTACGACTATTGGTAGATAAAATAATTATTGGAAAGACACCTCTGCCTACCCATTCGGGTGATTGTATTATCAATAGACATATTTGGCGACTTCCGTTGTTGAGTAGTACCTACCGTCGTTTTCAAGGTGTCGCGAGCTCTAAGGTCCCGGGTTCAATCCCCGTGTCCAATCCCAATGTCCTCAAATATTATCAACAAATATTATCACTACTAAACCAAAAATATGCGCTTCGGTTATTGTGATGGATAGAAATAGCCTTAAAGGGCCTTATTTTTAATTGCATTTTTCTTTTTGATATAAACTGTATTCTTATTTCACTAATTTATGGAATTTTATTTCTACAATATGATTAACACAAATTCTACTCCATGACTAAATAACAATAAATTGTTGACATTTAAAATATTTTCCATCACTCGATCATATTATTTATAAAATTAGTTAATTCATATTGTATGAAATTAATTCAAATGCTACCGGGAATTGAAATAAATATAAAATAAAAACATTTAATTGTCTATAGGAGAGTATAAAGACATTATGTTGTTAGACAGACAAATACAGAAGATCAATTTTGTACGACACTTTAAATATAAAATATAATTGTATTTAATAAAAATGATTAGGTCTGTCAATAGCGCGTATTTCAAATATTTAATGAGTATTTAATTGGGCATACTATTGGATACTTTTACCTTTTTGGCATCGATTATATAACTTTCAAAAGATAATAGGAAATTTCTATGTTGCTGAATAAATGCAAAGTATTGTAAACTCTACACCCAAGGTGAACAGAAAAATCTAAAACATTTTTACAGACTAAAATATATTAGGTGCATTGGACCACAAAATTTACAATATCCAATATATATAATAATAACTTATTCCCTATTTATATTTCTCCATAAGTCCACATAAGTAATTCAATATGTATGAAATCTCCATACACATTGTATGTCTTGTATGGGACAAACCTTTTCAATACATTTTTATGTGCTACCTTTCACAGTAGTCCCCTAAGTGACCCCCTGGTGCGCTTCCGTAATATATAGACCAGTAAAAATTCTTTAGTTAAGACATAAAAATTGAAATTTTCTTGTTTTTTATAAGAATATCAATGAGATGTTATTAGCGGACATTTTTACGCTTTTAGACTCGCAGCGTGTTTCCTCCGACTGCTATTTAATATTATTTATAGACGTTTAAAGTAACTATATTGTTTTATATGTATCTTAAATTTGAGAAAAAACTACTGGAAATAAATACTTTTTACTTTTTTTAAGAGAGTCTTTGGCTATCAATGGATTAATTAAATAAAACTGAATACTTTGGCACAGGTACATAATCTTCCACTTTCTGAAAAATATGTTACTTTTACTAGACTATAGACGATTTTGCCAAAAGTTATGAAACTGATACAATTTGTATATAAAGCATGAATTAAGTCTAGTTAAAGTATATCTACTTGGTACATATTTATAAGTGTAGGCAAGATTTCTCAGCAAATAATTTCATAATAGCAAAATTTATATCAGATCCGTTTGTAAAATAATACTTAATAATCATTTCATTGATTATATTAAAGCTCATAACACTTAGAGAAAGAAACAAGCATAATAAAGTCGAACAACATAATTAAAGTATCAAGATTATTATTAAAGTATCAAGATTTCGTGACACTAATTGTCTAACATTCCCACATCAGAACTAATTTACGAATAATATATGATCCTAATTATAATGAAGTATTAATTTATGTATTCAATATCGTAATAAACGCGATTCTTATAGATAATTACCGTAAAGTTACGATACGGACGGACGAACTATAAAACCATAAATCTAAATGATTTCTAACATAATTATTAAATTTGTATGAGTTTTTGTGTGAAATGCATTGGATTTTTGGATCTTGTGTGACCGACAATAAATGCATAAATTATTTAATAGAATGTTAGAGTAGGAAGTCGAGAAATCAAAACATATCAAAGAAATCTACTGCTCAAAATGTTTTGTAAATGTTTTATATTTGACAAATAAAAACGAAATCTATAAAACTTGTTTTACGTTTATGATTTTTAAAGATGCAAAAGACGAATATCTTTCAAACCGTTTATCGACTGTTATTATTATTAGCCTGAAATGTCCCACTGCTGGGCAAAGGTCTCTTTTCCTCCATTTGTCTCTCTCAAGAGCCGCCATTGACCATTGTAAAATAGAATAGAATAGTATAGCATATATTTGCAAATATGGGTATATCTCAAAAATATATAAACAAAAAGTCCGTATTTGAATTTAATTTCTGCCATAATTTAGTCGTTGTGCAACTTTTTTTTTTAATTTCTTCCATAATTAAATTAAAAACACCTTCACATAACCCACAATAAACCATTCTTTATCTAAATACTTTATAAATTCGCTAAACACGACCCACTTGTTCGTCTCTAAACAACATTACAACGTCACCATTAACATACAGCTCTTATAGGAACGACCATAAAAACCTCTAATACACATTAATAAGCCATAAAGCGACATTTATTACTAAATACCCGTTCAGGTGACATTTGGGCTTGTCACCTGGTTACCGTAACATAGGTGATGGGAGAAGTACCACTCTGTTTCATTGTAAAAACAAAAGGAATGTTAATAAAATATATTAATATTTTTTTTAGTTTAAATATGTAGTTCAAAGGTTTTTTGCGCTTTTGGAATGAGTAAACTGGGGATCATTTATGTGTTATTTATTATTTATAAGATGATACAGTACAATAAGTATAAAGAATAGTGGTGAAAATGGCAGTTAATATTACACATGGCAATTACGCTAGGCATCATTCTTTTATATTGTTGTCATAATATCATGATTTGGCATGCCTATTAACTGTCCAATTCTAAAGTAATATAGTTTTACTGAAGAATTTGTAATATGTATTTCTCAGTCGCTAAAGACCTTGCGTAATAAGCATTGCAATAATCGAGACAAATTTTGCAGAGCCATAATACAAATACATAATAAAAAATAATACTTACCAACTTTATCCCAAAGCACCACAATTTTTTTCAAGCTACAATAAAACTTCTGTTATTTGTCTGTACAATGACAATACTCTATTCGTTAAGCCGTGATGTATGTTTACAGAATTAAAAAAGCCTCTCCGTGAGAATCAGGCTGGTAATAAATAGTGAAGGTTCTATCGCAGGTTCTAGTTTAGTTTATTGGTCCACACTTTGTTAACCCAGTGAATTTCGTTTAGAAATGTTTTATTGTTGAACTATAAATAACTACAGACACAAATATATCGTAGTTTACGAATCTATTACCTTAAAGAGACATGAAATAAATTAAATAGCTCGATCCAAATGGTAAAACATATTTTTTCAATCAGCAATAGGGTGAATGTGATGATGATGATGCAAACTCAAAATTTTGTAACTTATTTATTTCAAATAAGACATTTTTTTCAAGTCTCTGTCATACTATGATCTTTGGCAGTCGTAAATTCAATTCTGACAACCAGTCTTACCATGGAACACTGTGTTACCCAGTAAAATGGGTTGTGGAGGACTCTCCATGTAAAATACGTTCTTCAGCTGAATCCGGTAAGACTGGTAGCTGACCCTAACATAGTTCGGAAAAGGCTCGGGAGATGAATGGTACCACTTTTTTAAGGCAACATATCAGAAAGCACCCTGATTCGCACACCCTTCAGAGCTTCCTAATTTCTCTGCAATGGAGAAGAAATGACAAAAAAATATGCCAACAATAACATGTATTACATAATCATATCCTAATGTAATAAATGCGAAAGTAGCCCTGTCTGTTTGTTACGCTATCATAGCTAAACCGCTGTACGGACTTCAATGATACTTGTCATGGGGTAAGTTGGGATCCCAAGATCGCACTGATTTTTGCCGAAAAATAGTCTAAAGCGGACTGGTAAGAAAAATACCAAATTCTGGTTTCTTTTACGAAAAGGAGAATATAGGAAATAAGTAAAAAATATCCTCTTTCAAATGATTTAATTTTTACTATCTTTGAGGTCAATATCCTTTGATTAAAACAGCGCTAAAATATCAAAATAAATGGTAAATAGTGTTTGATTTAGTAAAGAGTGTTATTGTATGGTCCGGCCATCAATTCCGAGAAGTCTCTTAGTTTATTATGATGTAATAAAACAGGCACACGCTTAAATGCCATATTCAAAGTATCAGGTGACAGTTTTGGTCATAGAGGTACGAAAGAAAATGGAGTGGGTATACAAGCAATGGTAACTATCGTCATTTTTTTATTCATTAGCAACAGCAACTGCCTCGTTGGCCTAGTGGTGCTAAGCGCGCCTGCTACGCTAGAGGTCTTGGGTTCGATTCCCGAGTCGACCAAGGTGTTATTGGGTTTTTCTATGAAATTCTCTGTAGCAGGTCGGAGTTTGGATTTGTGCCCGGTTAGTGGCAATGGGCCCACCCCCTATTACATGGGACCTAAACATATCGGCGAACTGTGGGTGTACATTGGTACACCTCTGCCTACCCCTTCGGGGATACAGGCGTGATGATATGTTATGTTATGTTATGTTATTAGCAACAGATTAGTAAAAATCATAACAAAGAAATAAAACTATGTCTCTTTCTGATCGTTCCCTCAATGCTGAGGATCGTGACTGTATGTCAATCTTCTCCACTCGGTCTGATTCTGCGCCATATGTACCGCTCCCTGTATCTGGCCTCCAGTCACCTTCTTGAGTTGGTCTAAAATTATATTAAAAATCTAAAATATGGCATAAAAAACATTAATTATGAATCTATGCTATTTTGTAGAACTAGCTGTGCCTTTCGGTTTTACTTGCTGACGTTAAAGTCTTTTTAAATACGACTTGTAGTTTTAGATTAGCGCGTTCGAAAAATCTCTTTGTCTATTTTGCATTATGCAGATAATCAATATTATTTAAATGTCAGGTTATATACTATGCAAAGGTAGCAATTTTTTTTTATAAATATATTTTTTTCACTTATAAGCAAAGGTATCTTCATACATCCTTAACCAGATTACATTGTGGACAATGCAGAACTATTTCTCCTGCCCACACATTACCACATAAAACACACACGCAATAATAAACTCTACCACCTTCCATTTAAAGTTCATTATAGGTTGTAGTCTGTGTTTGATGTTGAGATAAAACTTTGCTTTAAGGTATTAAGCAGACAATGGGAAATGTTCTGATGAAGTTGTATGATTCTGTTAAAGCAGATGTATATATCATCCGGATTACTCCTTTAATACATTATCACTACAAGAAATATGAACAAGAGAAATTTATGAGCAAACGTAATAGTATTTTTTTTAAATGGCAGTTTTGGTGATTCTGGTCAATGCTGCCAGGCAAGACTAGGTATGGGCCAACAAGTGCATAAATGTTTTTGAAAATGGGTGGAACACAATTTTATGCATTTTGATCAAAAGTCTGACGTTATTAGTCCGCCTTACTTCTTAGCTTTGATTGGCTATACACATTCTTTATTGTGTATGGAATAATTAAATACATTTGGCTTCTTTACCCAGTCATGGACCCGATTAGTTACGAAGTTCTTGTAAAGTTTTACATTTCAATAGAAATTCACCCTGTATGGAGCCTATGCTTTTGTTGCTGGGAAAAATATATATTTGAATATTCCCATGAAATATAGCACTCAGAAGCAATAGAACCTAAATAATTAGCATAGGGTTATACATATATCCTTTTATCCCAGTTGTAACCCTCACAACTCACGTGTTTTTCATACGAATCGCAGACAAAGTCACACGCGAAGCTATTTAATCAACGAAGGTGTGAGTACATTTACATCAAGTATATATTTGGTAGCGGTTACAATAAATCTCGAGTGTTGTGTGAGTCTCACAATTATGATGTTAAACAAACTGTGCCTGCTATAACACATTTAGCCTTTTTTGTTGGACCTTATTTGGATGATGCTTTATTTGTATGGAGAAAGATTGTAGAGAAAATAGGTGGTGAATCTTTTATGTAATTGACTGGATTGGATTGGATAAGTGTAATTAGATATAATAATTTAACCTTAATTAGGTGATTTATTCAAAGGATTAAAAAGCATGAAACGAGATCATGATTTATGATTGAAATTATGAACAAAATATTTATTTCTTTTTCCATTCTCTAAAGTTAAAGCTGCAAAAAAAACTAAATCGTTATTTGTGAAATTACTTAACAAAAAACTGTTTGTACTGAATTAAAATAAGTTATAGGTTAGCGTCATCTAATTGAGTAAGTAGGCACTACTGTAAACTAATATTTGTAACACCACTGTCATGTAATACATTATACAATTTAAAATATAAATTAATACTTAAAGTATGCCTCAAATAATTAGATACATAAACTGCTAAACCAAAGCTAAGTAAACAGCACTAACTTACCAATCAAACTAACTTAACACTTAACTCAAGTAACATCCACTCACACTTAACTTAGTAAATAAAGCCATCTCCACATTATGTTGCAGCTAACATTAAGTTGGAATAAGTTATCTTACTTATCATAATCTAACAAAAGATCACAATAGACAGTTACAGCATCATCAATATATTACTCTTTATACCACGACTTGATAATCTTGATACTTGATCTGAGATCATTTTGAAAACAAATATCAATTATTTTTGAACGAAACATGAGGCTAGAAAACGATGTTAAAGTAATTGTATAGGTAATAAAATACTATAATTATATTCGTGTAAAAATGCGAAATGTACCATAGATATATACAATTTGAATTTGTTTGTGTACACTGTACGGTAAAATAAATTAATCACATTAAATAAATAACAGATACCCAAGCCTTCTTGTTAAGCATGATTAAATAAACAGGTAGGTATCCCGTATCTTCTAGACGATATTTTTTTTTTTTTTGGAAATTAGAATTCAAAAAAGGTCATAATATTATTTAAAGGCAAACCATCATAATCCTTTTATAAAACACCACCATCAAAATTCAAGTATCAAAACGACTTAATCTACCTACACTACAATCCCGCTGGCCGAGGTGTGAGTGGCGTGAATTACCGGCGCAGCGGGGAACCGAACCCCGACCCTAGCGGAGTCTTCTCAGAACCGATGCCAGATTGTACTGGCATTTTGATGATCAACACCACAATCCGTGTACCAGTACTGTGAAGATAAACAATTGAATTGTGATCGTTGTAATGACTTTATCAAAATCAGAATTTTTAGTTTCAAATTATGGTACTAAGTGAGCCTGATTTGCCCACTCTTGAAAGCTCCCTAAGTGTCTTTAGCTGTGGAGAAGAATGGATTTAAAGAAAAAGATAATTAAAGTTATTTTCGCTATTTATGTATACTTATAGGATTGTAAGTAATGTAAATATTACAATAATGAATC
The DNA here is from genome assembly GCA_905146925.1 of Autographa gamma. Classification (NCBI taxonomy): domain Eukaryota; kingdom Metazoa; phylum Arthropoda; class Insecta; order Lepidoptera; family Noctuidae; genus Autographa; species Autographa gamma. Next base: position 1,410,782 of record LR989871.1, read on the forward strand.
GCTTTGGACATTTTCATTAATTTACACAGGTAGCTAAGACAAAACGGCGCGGCGACGTCGAGTCTAGAATGAAATTACTCAACATTTTTTGTAAAGGACATCTGCCATACCAATAGACAAACATATTCCTAGGATCGTTGCACACATACAACTTCAAATCTAATGGATACAGTTGCCTTTCTAAATTTTAATCACAAGATTTTGTTCCCAACACGATTTTTTTCCACCGGATCTCCTACAAACGAAAGATAATATTTCAAAAAATATCTTAATATCACTTACATTTCTGCTTATATTAACGGTCAACCAACACCAATTTTTTACTTCTGAAATAATAGAGAATCACTATAATAACTCAACCGGGAATGAACCCAGAATCCAGATACTATCGATCGTTTATCTAAAACCATTTAACACAAGCGTACAAATAAAAAGAGACCTTAACGCCTTTAGAGGCATTAATAAAATAAATAACTTTATTATTGACGATAAATAAATGGTAATCTTTTAATATTTGTTTGTCTGTTTGGTTTTAACTAGCCTTTTCCCGTGACTTGTGCTATCTTAATGCGAAGTTAATGTTTTTATAAGTGGAGACAAATGTGTTTGCTACTTATGCTATAAAACCTAGGCAGAGAATAAACCAGTATTTTTTAAAATGTATTGTAAATGTTTTCCTTTCGACTCTTTTATTGTTTACAAGTGTCTTAAAGAATACAACAGAATATTATTTTTTGAAAACTATGAAATTTAAAGAATTGGAATTAATTAAGATCAAATATTTTATCAGATCATTAACATTTTTATCGTGCAATTATCGAACTTGCAACCTAACTTTGCTTTGCGAACTTGCCAATATCTGCCTTTGCGCTTATATCATTGATAAGACATTTTAATGTAAGAACCTAGCTGCTTAAATAACTAACTACGAATTACAAACCAAAACATACGGACCCCAAAACACCCAAGTAATGAAAAATCACGTTAAACATTTCAATTCGGAAACTAAAAGGCCCTTACACATATAAAACTCTTACATTTTTTGTAAATGTATCGTGTTACTGATATATTGCGCAAGCGCCGCGTAAAATGTTCCGAACGACGCCCGATTAAGATCGGAAGCGCTCGGCTCAGATCGGCTCGAGTCGGGCATTTTCGTTAACCGAATAATGGGAGATTGTTTTACCTAGTTTTACGATTGTCATTATCAATTAGGTGATGGTCTCAAATTCAAAAACTACTGGGTTGAATTGAAGACTATAACTAAGAACCTTCTTTTTCACGTCAGCTATTAACCTCTCGCATGACGCAATAAATAAGACAATAGAATTCAATTGTGTCTCGCGTGGATCCGCGCTTCCGGCATACAACGGGTTAAACAAAATCCGAACAAAATCGGTCGTTTCGTTTGGAAACCATAGGCACATTTTTACAAGGGTAAAACATAACTTTACGATATAACTAATCATGAAATATGCATGTTACATGAAGGGTTTAGATTTTATACGACTCTATGTGCCTACAATTGGTGTTTAAGTGGTCAAGTATTCTATTCAGGATATGTAAGAGTAGACCAAAGAAGAGTACAAAAAAAATATACAGAGCCATGCGCTTAGATTGAGGCAAAGGCAAGGATGCTATAATTCAATCGGTGTTGCAAACGGTTTTTGTTTTATTAAGTTTGTATTTCTCTCTACACACTTCACTGTTTAAGGTAATAAAATAATAAAATACAAAATTTAAGCTTATTAAATAAAAACAAACCCACCTTTCATCTCCAATTAAAAACAAAGGCATATAATTTTATATGGTTTTGTAGGTATATTTTTATAGCTATTTTTCTGTAGAATAATACTAATAAAGCCCCATACAGAAAAACAATTCACAGAACAAAATATCGAAAACATATCAGTCATGAACGGCACGCAGCGATTCCCAACACAATACACTCCCGTATGTTTCTATCACCTAAAAGTAATGGTACGTCACCTCAGCGTGTAGGCTACGTCAATAATGTTAGTTCGTTTGTGCCTCGCTTTATCGAAAACAGTGGGTGGTGCGATTGACGTGGGGAAGTATTTGATTTGAAGTCAGTAGCTTATGGTGAAGTGTTGCTTCTCACTTGTGCTGTGTCTATGATTGTTTTTGGTTTTTTTTTGGATGCTAGTTGTACAGGATTTATTATTTGTGAAGACAGATTAATATAATGTACTTAGTGGTTTTTCAGATGTAAAATTGTGACAGTGTCATGCAGAAACATACTAAATAAGATAGTTTTTTCATGTTATGTCCAATTTTAAGCATATCCCTAACTTTTTTCCCAACTATTTTATAGTCGGCTAAGCTGTACCTATTATTATGGTGACCTCCACAACCCATTTACTGGCTTAAACAGGAACCGTGTAAGATAAGTTGTCAAAATTATAGAGAATTACCCCGAATACTGAAATGCAAATTAAAACATGTTCGGAAATATGATATCGCACTATATATTTCACACCTTAAAGTTCTATCTAATTATTACAAATTATGGTTAAAAAATTTAGCTTTCCACATATTAAACTAACTTTCCATTTAAAACACAACTTTTTAGTATTACCATCTACATGTCACTTTGACATTGACATCTCCGTAACTTCAAACTCCAATTTCCTTATCAACAACACGACACACAACTTTGAACCTTAAAAACTATAATTAAAGTTTATTTTTGTGTGTCAACTACCAAAAAGTATAAAACCCAATAATTCAAATAATCAACAACTTTGAACCTTATTCTTTTGTTATAAAGTTTATTTTCGTATGTCCCCTACCAAAAAGTATGAAACCCAATAATTCAAATAATCAAGTTACATAACATTTTATAGTAAAGTCTAATGGCGGCCATAAAATAGTGTAACATCTTTATCTCGTAAGATATCCGAATGTATTCGCCCATCAATCCAATTGTTCTGCCTACCTCTAAGGTTACATAGCGCTATGGCTCTATCTTAAGGGATAGGGTTACACAAAATATTAGTAAATGTTTGTGTTGTTCAATAATGATGACATAAATTATTTGGGTTGTTACTCCAAATGATTGGAAGTTTAATAGAGAAAGTAAATAAATACAAACAGTTTGAATCTTAAATAAGCTACATGATCGTGCGCATGAACGTATTCAAGTGTAGGAAAAAATCTAAAATCATGTCCTAATTTGTGTTTTTTTCAGAGGTTTCTTTTGACTAGGCTACAGTTTGGATATTCTAAAAGAAATTGTAAAATTAGGTATCCTACATTGATGGCAATATATATATTTAACTAGATGCTTGACTCAGGACTTAGGATAATCAGGCCAAAAATATTAAATCCTTAAAATAGTACATACGTAAACCTAATTTGAACCTAATATACAAAGTATTATGTTTATATATAGTGATGGTTCAGACCTTTACAGGCGTTTCAAAACCACCAAAACTATTTAAGTAGCCTTTTAGCATAAATAGGTGTATAAATAAATAATTTATTGCAAATAAACTAAGCAAAAAACAAACGACTCATCCTAAATCCAAAAACAAGGCACAAAAACACTTAAAGTTGAATGACTCCGAAGCAATGTTAAAAAGCATTCAATAACAATTTTGTAAACAATTACGGCGACCATATTTCAAGCCACATAAGATATGTTTAGCAGGTAATATAGTTCCCGAGGTGAGCACGACCAGACGGACAGACAGACAAATTTATAAGCAGGCGTTAACGAGATGTATAGAAGTACTGGTGATAGGAGTAAGGGGGTAAGTGAGATTTTAGGATATTTTATATTTTGGCGCTCTACTTATTTTTCATATGATTTTATAATCACAAATAGAAATAATATTCTCTTGTGAATAAAGCTAAAAATCGCAAATTATTTTAGATAAATACGTACCTACTTATGAAGGTTTATTAAAAACCTAAACGCGAACTTTTTAGTCGACAAAAACTAAAATGTATGTATAAAACTGTGAATCAGAAATTACTATAAGCTCACAAATCCTTTCATAAATTTCATTTAGACCGCCATTTTTTTTCTATTTAGCTACAATATGAATAAATTAACAACTCTACATATTTTTTAAGAAATATTTTACTTGAGTATTTTCCAATACTTTTAAAAACTCACTCGCACCTCTATCCTCATCGGCCGCCACTAAAATAAAACGGTTCGAACAAACAAATAAACAAACATAATAATGCGCAGGTGTGAATGGGCATCGGCTGCCGGCGAAAACGAGACACCAGATACCATAACCCTTAGGAGTGAAAGAGATAGATATACACTTGAGATAGAGCTGCTAAAGTATAGAGTCGGTATTAAGATAATTATAATTAGTTAGTGTTTGTTTTGTTTATGGAAGACTAAAAGTTACTTAGATAATGTATTTAAGACTAACTTTTGGTTAGATGTTTAGAAGAATTGGGTGTAATTTATCTATAATATGTATGTATTTAGAAATATATAAGTATGTTTATCAGTTGTCTGGTTACCATAACACAAGTTCCCTTAGAGCTTAGCTTGGGATCAGATTACCGTGTGTGAATTGTCCAGGAATATTATTATTAATATTATATTATTATTATTATAAATTATATAAATTCAATTCTAGTTTTGGCGTAACTTGCATGTTGGCAAATTCAATTTTAAGGGAAAGGAGAAATACTATTTTATGAACAGTAATTTTTTTTTGATCTTTGCAGTTAGCCTGAGCGCAGGCTTTGACTGCTTCACCAGACTTTAGTGAACAGGAATATCTCTCTATGTCAAGGATGGAAAATAGAACGATTTCCATCATTTACTGTAATTTCATAATTTACAGAAAATTCTCAAACATTTGGCAATGCTCGATACTTTACGAGTTGTCAAGTTAAGTATATTTATTGACACATTAATGACACTACATATTGTATTCTATCTACAGGGTGTTACAAAACCCCTAACCGATCCGTTAAGGGGTGGTTAGGTATGGACATCTAATTACAAAAAAGAAAAAAATAAATGGAAAAAATATAACCTAATTTTTTTTATCTGCAAATTTCGGAATATTGTGACGGCATCGTCCCAGGTTCTGCCAAATTATCATATAAAAGGCCACCATTAATACCGACGAAAATGGTGGTGTAGTTTTTGATTTATCTTCAAATTTAGGGTTTTTGGAGGCTAGTTCAAAGTTCATTATTATTGTTATTATCATGAATATTCCAAATTTGATATTTTATTTGGGCATGTAATTGTGAACCCTATATCACCCTTTCGGGTCGGACAGGGGTTTTGTAACACTCTGTATAAATTAATAAAATTACACACAGCAAAAAACCTTGTTTTACTATTACTTTTCTGTTTTCTTTCTATTTTATTATGGGTGTGAGTTTACGATAAACCGATAGCCTGCTTTTTAACAAAGAGTTATTTAATAAGATAGTTAACCACTATTAAATATAAATTGTTAAGTAAAGAAGACATTTTAGTAGATAGAATTCCATGGTCTCTTTAAAAACACTTATCATGATCGTAATTTTCTACACCTTTGAAATACCTCACTATAATTGTATTAAAACATTTATTTCTTATAAATTTCTGTAAACTTTTAGATAAAACATTATAAACTTATTGTTAGGATACTCAAAAAAGATTCTTACAGTCGCTGATAGTCTAATGGCCAAACAATTAAATTATATTTGGCAACAGCACCATTTTATTGTGTGTTTTCTGACTAGCCTTATGTTAAGCTATGTTAGGGTCAGCTGCCTGTCTCACCGGTAAATAACATGAAGATACTGTACAGTTGTTTCACAACATTTTATGTTATTCCTTTTCTCTTCTTCTTAGCGTATCGATCAATGGCTATTTTAATCGTTGCTAGATTTTTGTGGACCAGTACTCAACCATGCGGACCGCATTATCAGTAGCGTTTCACAGGGTTTTATGTTTATTTTCCTATTAATTTTAATAAAACGCTAGGTAGTAACTAGCTTCTAGATTCTTTGAGATAATTATGTTTATTTAAACACTCTAAAGCTAATTATAGATTTATGTACGTTTGATTGCAAATTTATTGTCAGTTCGGAGTATTAAATAAACATATTTTATGCTTTTTATGTGAATACTGCGTTTAGAGTTGGATAGTAATAAAAGTTAAAGAATAGCTAATAAGTCTAATAATGATTTGTCCATATAATGATTTCGAGGATTGTGAGCATGAAAATCAAAAACAAGTTGAAAAAAAAAGTCACAAAAACGGTTCAGTAGTTTTCAAGATATGTCGTTTTTTGTTGCTAAATAAACAAAAAGTTCTCAAGACTTTAATTAAATAATTATTTTATTGCAAACACAAAATATGGTCTTACGTACTTGCTTTATAATGCCTATAAACGTAAAATGTGTTATTGTGGGTCCTATTATAAGATTATTAGCATTCACGGTGCTGTACCACGGTTTATGGTCCTTTTATTGCGATCTCTTCGAGTGACAATCAGATTCTAACGATCGCATCAAAAACGGACGTATATATCGGAATTGTTGATGCAAATTTGTGTCTTATGATTTGGGGTTAGAGTAGATAATTGGATGGAGGATTGTATGTCATATGATGGGTGGGTTTTCACCAGTCGAGAGCAAAAGTGTCGTATACACACTTTGTTTAAAAGATCTTAATTTCAGTTTGTTAGTATGTACATAAAAATGTGTTTTATTTTATTGATATCCTTTCGAGATTGTCAATTTGTTACAACACCTACACCTTAATGTTTTTAGACCTAAATTAGGTTCCGAAATGACAAGGGTTCGGTCTTAAAGAGCCTTTATTTTGGAGCGAAATTATTTTTTAATATACCTGCAGTTTATGGCTAAATGATGAAGTAGAGTAAACTTTTATTTTTTATGTTATCTGTGGTATTTATTTGCTTTTTTATTTTTTAATAGAGATGGCGTTAAGATATGACGGTTATTTATTTTAAAGCTTGTTCCGTTATGTTGTGGGAAAGGAAACTTTGTCTTATGATGTAGTTGTATGGGAATGGATTTTATGAAACATAACTTTTTTTTTAGATTTGAATGTAAAACATATTTTTATTAGCGATATTTTCCTTTTGTTTTCCCATTGAGGGGATGTTAAAACTAAAACCAAGCTATGGCCCATCAATAGGAGATATTTCATCAAATATATTCTAGAGTCAGTGATTATAGTAATATGCACTGTTGACTGTCCATCATCGAATCACGTTGATGAACCTACAAATAATGAGAATTTTTGAAAAGCAGATTACATGATCTACCAAGTATCAAGTCAGACCCAAGACCTAAGCGTAAGTCAACAAATAAAATCCCAGATCTCAAAACACCAGTGACTCACATCCACCAAAAACCCTTTACCCAAAAACAAAAGAATTCAAACAAAACAAAATGTGTACCTCTCGCGAAAATTACATCATTAAAAATACCTTATAGTGTTGTCATTGTAAAAAACAATTCTGTTTGCAATAAAAACCAAAACGTTCCATTCTCGATTTGAAATTTAATAAAAACGTGTTTCGAACGGCACTAAATAACGAACAATCGTTTAATCTTGGAACTGGCCAGAGACAAAACGGTGACCATAATGCTAAAATTAATTTTCTTGCTGAGAGTTCGGCTGTATTGTTGTGGGTTCTCTGCTTGTTTGTCAATTCAAAAATCATGCTCGCATGTTTATCTTTTAGATAGACAATGAAATATCACGCCTACCAATCATTCAAAGGGTCGGCAGGAATGTGATATTGTCCACATTTTATAGAACATGAAGACATTTATAATATAAAATTAAGTTGCTGCCCTATTGTTAAAACTTAAGTTATTTAATTATGCATGGATAATACGATACTAACCCTTTTTATGAGTTTTCAAAATCAGACATAAAGCATACAATAGTAATCACGAGTGGTAATTATAACATTTAGTGTGTCATACAATGGTAGTTGTCTTCATTACATGATATTTCCATCAAAAACCGTGACAGATTAATGTAAACTATCTTTTGCTATTTTTTTTGGTAGACATAGAAAGAAAGAGAATTTGCAATTAGCCTGAGCGCAGGCTTTGACTGCTTCACCGGACTTTTGGCGAGGACTTTAAGGCCTCCAGCCAGAGCAATAGGAAAAACTAACTACGCCAGCAACGTCCACAAAGAGCACCCCCTGCGGGGTTTGGACGTCGACTAATGTGTTGCTAACAATCTTAATACGGTAAAACAACAAGGGATGAATGATCTAAGTTTTTATCATTTAGTCATTGATCTCCAAACGGCTCTCGTTAAGGTAAAGGTGCAGTTAACGTCAAAGCGTCATGTTTACGATCCGCCATATTTATTTATTTCGACACGCGCCTATGTGTGAGTTGTTTGTTCAATTTACGTGAACTCAAAACGTTGTAGCAAACGATTGGTGGATACTGTGATCTGATAAAATAACAATTGGAGTTTAGAAACTTAGAGACAAAATAATAGTAAGAAACTATGACAAATAACTATCAATGAAATAACCTAACAATGGGTACATCGTAGTGGTGCACTTGTAAGAACATTAATGGCTTATCAAATGAATAATGTAGTAGGTAAACCTGAATCACTAATTGATATTATTCCTAATATTTTCACCAATCACTGAATTTTTCATTTTTGCGAAAATTAATTGGTAAAAAATTTCATTTGTACCAAATTTCACCTCTGCCTACCCTTTAGTGGAATACATTACAATATACACATATTCTCAAACTCCAACAAAGCATATAAATAAAATATAAATAAGTTCCCGCAGTACAACACTCTCGTTCAGCAAAAGTTTGATTTTAATCGCTGATCAGATTTCTCGCAAGCGTTTTGTGTGTATTTTATTTATATTACATTTAAATTGCTTCCAATAAATATATATCCAATTCAAATAATAATATTGATTCCGGAACCCCGAAAATACATTGTGATGTTTTAAAGTCAGATTGGTTCCGTATTTATTTAACTGAAATTTTGATAGGCACATCAATCTTAAGATTGTGCATTTCTTATTGAGCTTAATAATATTGAGTGATGCATGTATGTTTTATTTTTTCATACATTGATTAAATGTGTGAAATATTGATGAAATAAGTATTGGCACAAACAGCCTCCTTTTTCTGATTTTAAAACAATGTGATCTCAAGTAAAACTGCTACCAACCCCAAAATACTGAAAAGCTAATTACCCTAGAGACGTTCTTCAATGAATATTAGTTGCTTTAAACTGATTATTTGTATGATCGACTGAGTATTCTATTAAGTAGTTAGTCTATTACTGGGGTTCGTCCTAACGAATCCAACGAAGCGACGGTACTCATTCCCTGAAAGAGGTTAAAATTAAGAGATGAACATTTATATACTGCGTTACATTTTTATTTTTACTATAGAAAAGGAGATGATTTGGTTACTTTCGGACGTATGGAAGTATAATTTTTTTGGTAAGTAAAGATATTTTAATTGATTTTGTATCGCGTTTTATGCCTATGATTTATAAAGTTATTATGTCAGAGAAAGATACAACTGAAATGTCCATAGAGACAATACCCAAAAACCTACTTATTTAACTTAAAATGGAATTGATTTCGTTGAAAATATGTCTCTTTTGGGAGTTCTGACCTGTCTTTTTGTACAAAAATTAGGTAGTACGTATTAATAAAAATCCTGTAGTCCTAGCACTGTAATCACTTACTCGTATTCAATATCAATCCAACTTTCACTTCCATTACGGATTTCTAAACAATTTTATACTCACTATATGAGATGTTACTATAATACATTATGTCCGAGCTACCCAACTATGTAAAGCTAGCAAAATATCATAAAAGGTACGACTACATGAATAAACTGTGTGTATCCATGAATTTAGATGAAACGCGCCCCTGCTGTCGATATCTTCTGCTATACGTATACATAAGTATTTGACTTGTGAGGAGTGTGGTAGAATTTAATAATATAATATTCCGGGACATCTCACAGACGGTTGCCTGATCCCGCTAAGCAGAGCTTGTGTTATGGTAACCAGACAACTGATAAGCATACTTATATATTTCTAAATACATACATATTATAGATAAATTACACCCAGACTAGAACAAATGATCATGCTCATCACACAAACATTTCCTCAGTGGGGATCGAACCCACGACCTCCGGTATAGCAGCCAGGGTCACTAACCGCTAGACCGTCATCATAATTTAGGATTTAATAGGTACTGTTCGTTTTTCAGAAGATTGTGTGCCTCTGTAAAAACATACAGAGGTACAATTATCTATCAACTCATTCTACAATGATTTGGTAAAGTTAAGACGCAAATTAAAGTGGAAGGTCGATTTTACTTCGGTGTGTATTTAGTTTAAAATGATCTGTTCAAAATCAAGCAATATTATTGAGCTCTAACTTTTTATTGATATAGAGAATACCGGCCTGTCAATGTCCTATGTACCTACTAATGAGTAAAAGCCTCTTTCGTTATAAAGAAGGAACGAGTAAATTATTGATAACCACGCTTACTCTCTGTCACACACTCAGATTAGGCTTTATTAGGTTCACGACGTTTTCAGTTATCAGTGGTGACTTGATTTATGATATATTTAACTGTTTCAAATAAAATGTAACTTAATAACTTTGGTATTTGTAAGGCTCGAAAACTTTTGTGGTGGCCTAGCGGTCCAATGACCAGATTCGTATGCGCATAGATGCAGGTTCGAACCAAGGCAAGGTAGGCACTGTAAATACTACTGATCATTTATAACTCCAGAATCAAAAGGTTTTGAAGATCTAATTCCGGCTTCTAAAAGGTGTTGTTTTCGATTACTTTAACAAATCCAGTCAAAGTAGATATAAATCTTTTATGATTTACAAATGTTTAAAATCAAAAGAATCACTAACCAAAAACACCTTTCAACATGTTTGTACTACCCACTCGGATAACAACTCCTTATTTGTATATTACACCCGCAGAGCTACATCCAGCCAAGCCTGGGGCAGTTCCTGACCAATGATATCCTCAGAAATTAATATAAAATAAAACTCTCCCAAACACCTAACCGGCCCAATAAACATTCTCAATAACGACTGTAATTATAAAAATTAACATTTTATTGGTCAATTATAATAAATGATTTAGAAAAGCTTCGGGCAGCTAACTCGATCGTTAAAACGCTCATGATTAAATGCTTTTAAACCAAAATAATCGCTTTAAAAATAAATATTTAGTTCTTTTTATTTTCGCCACTGTCTCGTTAGCCTTCGTTGTGAAGTCGTCACTGACAAACTGTAGCTATCTCTTTCTTGCTTGTTCCTTGACTGGTTGGTTGGATGTTCCGTCTCGTTCTGTCGTCTCGGCAATTTGCCGACATGTTGTTATGCTGCAATCAATTGCCATGCGCAAACAGACGTCTATGATATATCCAATTAAGTTCAACTCGTGAATAAGGGTGTTACTGAGTTTGTTTGCTTTTAGTTTTTGGATGAGACGTCAGTTATATTGGGTAAGTGTTATTTTGAATAGTTATGATGATTAGATACACCTAATGTTAGCCTCCAATCTGTTTGATATATTTGACTTTATTTTCTTGATTATATGTAGTCTCGGACTTACTTTATCTGATGGTCTCTGTTAGCTTGATTGCTCGAGAGTCTGTGAACTCCAAGATATTTTCTAAATAAATACTAGCTGTAAAAGGACATGCATTATTAAATTCACTTAATTTTTATGTTGTGGTTTTTCGTACCGCAATCATTCTATTTATTCATCACATTTTTCTTTTTCATTTGACGATCGTCAGTATGCCGCTTAAACCAAGCTTTAATTTAGAAACTTCACTTAATATCTTACAATCATATATTGTAATTTAAAATATGTGCTTACAATTTTATTAAACAAAAATTATATACAAAACTTGCATTTGCACCTTTCTACGCCTAGTGCGTTCGCCAGGTAAACTTAAAGAAATTTACCGTGTATTAAATCTTTGAACAAACAAGTTGTTCTTGCTTACACACACTGTTGCATTCTCACACATGCGTAGCTCTGTGTGTGTGTATGTGTGTGTATGTAGCGCAGACACGAGTAAAATGCTTAAGGAGAAGCTTATGACATTTATTTAAAGGTAATCTGCTAAAATTTTAAGCGAATTGTCTTACTGATACACAAACAAACACATGCTTATACAAATTAATTTAAACTCTTTAAAACTTAAATGTGAGTAGTAAAAATAGTTTGATTTGATTCAGATTTCAAGTTAAAAATACCGTTACCAGAACAAAATTTCATTTCGTTTAAAGGACTCAATTAGATTTCCTGAAAATGTTTAACGAAAAACGTATTTTTAACCTGTCAAATAAATCCTCTGATAGATAAATAAATTGCATAAATCATCCAAACCTACATATTTTCAATTAAACAAAAACACAAGTTTAAAATACTTAAAGAAAGCTAATACACAAATCAACCATTTTTATTTAATTTTAATTTTCCAAACTTTCACAGACATCTTCCCCTTAACACAACCGTATCGAACCAGATAACACAAGGAGGGGTGGTTCGCACCCCCATTAGCCGACAACCGACACAATTGGTTAATGGGGTAAATGATTTTACAACGCTACATGCTACATTACCGCCGGTAAAACGGATTATGATGTAAGGAAAATAACATGGTGTTAGTAGTTGGGTTTGATTCTTGATTTGGTAAAGTGGAGTCTTGTAAAGATATAAAAATACTAGCTGAAAGTTTCATGAGCGTAGTTTCCCATCCCGTATTTTATGATTAATTGTGATATTTTTACTGTTCTTATGCTATTGGGTGAAGGGGAACCCAAAAAATTCAAGATCATATAATGGGTCAGCAGTACTTGAGTTATGAATGGCTTAACTAAACTGAATGTCTTTTATTGATTAAAGAATTATATTTTCTCAGTATATTATTCGCTGAGGCCTTGTGGTTTTAAAAAGACATATCGCTTAATTAAAACTTCATTGTTTACAATATTGTTTTTTTATCCCCGTACTATCTTATTTGTGTTACCTTGTAACATCCGAAATAGACTCAAATCTTCAAAGAACTGTTTTACAAGAGGAACGATGTATTTAAATAAAAGAACTTCATAATTTCGATGATTAAAAAGATTACCTTCTATGTTTTCACTTTTACATTTATTTTCCTCATAGACGATAAAAAAGAAATCGATTGATACTAAATTATATCCTCCATACTTTTACAAGTTAAGGATATAAATAGCAAAGTAACAGCTTTCAACCTTTCTCCCACTTCGATCCAATTATAATCAACCTGATTAGCCCCTAAACATCCCAATTTAAACTGTATCAGTTAAAGGTGCGCAAACGCAGGTCCCGTTAAACGATCAAATTTAACCAAAAACATCTGTCAAAAGCAAGGGTTCAGGAAACAAACCCTATCAAGTTATAAATTAACTTTTAATGAGAACTCTCCGATGATATTTTGTGAGTTAACTAAATTCGTATTTATATAAATTGGTGAACGCTTAGCGGGGCGCGTTTCCATTGTGTGCTGGTAGCTAGTCACGAAACGATCATTAGGCACAACAGACGTATACTAAAAATATAAATGTTTGTTGCATATTGTCTCTCTATCTAACTATTAAGTCAGTCTTGTCTCACTGCACTCTTTTTTTGTGTGGTCATGACCTGAAAATACCGCAAAGAATGTGATGACTTTTGTCATAAAGGTAGTTTATATCCTTTATTTTTGGAAACATTTAAAATCATCACAAAATTTCTCCGTTCTACGGTATATCGACGGGCCTTCTGAAATCAAACCAGTTAAGCCTGGTTGCCAACTTAGAAGAACTTTTTCGTGTGGCGAGGAACAAGGAGAGATATGCGGAGTTGACGGCCAACCTCCAGTAGTGGAGAGGCACCGCAAGAAGAAGAAGAAGCCTGGTTGCCAACTGTTGCTAAAGACCAAATGGGAATAATTATGCAGAAAATAGCGATAATGATAGTTTATATCCTGATTTTAAATACTAGGATAAACTGACATATAGATGTAGCAGTTTATCCTAGTTGAATATTGTTTTGGGATGTCAGTGTCATACAATTAAAACAAGAAAATTAAAACATGGCCCTAAATTAGGAGCAACGTTCTAACTAGGTCTAAGAAGTATCGTAAAACAATGGAAACTCACCGGGGCTATCCCATTTGAGGCCACTACTCGCTGATGGCTTAAGTGGGTGTTTAAATCCCCATTTTTGGGGTAATTTCCCTTTACCCCGCCCCTTACCTGTCAGGGCCCGCTTACCACAACTATTAGTCATCATCCTTTTAAGTATTAGAAAATTAAGTTTAGTTAAACGGTTTAGAAAAAAAATGTTTGGTATTATGGTTCTCGAAGGTAGTAATTAGTATAATATTGTTTATGGTCTGTTTGCTGTGTTAAGGCTGGCAATGCTGGATTTTTCTTAATTACTTCGTTAAGTGAGAGTTCATTCTACTGTATGTTTGTGGCTATATATCTCTTAGTTACTGTGGTAAGCACATACCAGTTAATAAATTTACATGTGCAGGGTAAGTAGGTACAAAGAAGAGTGGTGGTAGAATGGTCAAAAACATGAGTATCACATAAAATAAGTTCCCTGTGTGTTTAAACCCTTTATATTTATTTAGCGACACATTAACAACATTTAATGAATTATTGTATTTACGCTGTGTACTAACCTTTTCACACGATCCGTTGGGGTCGATTTAAAATCCTTCCGGATTCAGCTGGATACTGTCATTAATATGGACCGACTGCCCGTTTGACCTCCAAACTACAAGAGGGATAATATAATTGCGTATAAGAATATACAATAGGAATTATAAATCTTGCATCGAACTTTTAATGGGTATAACAAAGAACAGCGATAAAGCCTACACCTTATAATAAGGAAATTATAAGCATACATCTTCAAATAATTACCAATAATTGCAATAAAATCATTGTGCAATATTGCGGGTAACTAGCAATTTATTCAAACAAAGAATCATAGACAAACAATATGATGTGTGTTGCCACACTAAAAAAGTCAGTGTTGATAATAATAATGATTGCTATTGCTACATGTTAACAACTATATTTAATGGTTTGTTTTGCTTTTTTTAATGTATTAGTTAATACATAACGTGTGGAAACTTACTTTTGTTGAATGAAGGCTGTATCTAACAATATGTCTTGAAGATTAATGAATAGCCAATCAGTGTGGTTTCGGTGTTTTGTGTACAATAGAATAGTGCTACCCACTGGCGTAACAGCTAGGTAATACAGTGGACTTTTTAAATTATTATTACAGGTCCAATATTGGAACTATCTGCAATGTGGGCCAATGGTAGACATCTATAAATTAAAGATTATATTATATCGCCAGTAATTGTAGCAAGTAAATGTTTGAATCCAAAAAATATCTTGTAGAATGGCATTTTATAATTCTAAATAATCAACCACTAAACGCATTTAATTAATGGATCCAACTGTTACGGTTTTTCTTGTGTTGTCACTGCAATTTACCTTTTTATGTACCTAATAACATCCAGAGTTTGTCTGGTCTGAATATGTATGTTTCATATTTTTATACCAATACGTTATATTGGTAGGTCATTTAATTACGAGTAAAAGATCAAGAAAGCGAAGCAACAAATAATAGTAATCCAAGCAATAAACTGTAAAACAATTAATTTAAACTCTAATCTTTCATTGCCAAACAGAATAGCAGAACAATTACAATAATATTTATGGTATAACATAGAAAACTTTCTTCCCATTTCTAACTGACTCCAAACATTCAAACGCCGCGTTCCTATTGGTCAGCTGTCAAAATGACGTCGCTTATTCCATTGACAGTTCATCTAGATAACCTAATCAAATTATTAGAACAGATGTAAAACAAACTTACAAATGCAGCTCTACAATGAAATTTAAGCTTTAGTGATTAAGTTTTAGGGTCTGTTGTAGTGGTAAAGTTATGTTGGTTAATATCTTGGTTGTATCGCTTAATCTGAGAACGTTGACAGCGATTTAGGTGTTAAGGGGAACAGTTAATTTAGTTTCACGAGTATCTGTTTTGATAATCTTATAGTTATTGTAGAACTGTCAAGTTTATTTGGTTAAAAGATAGGGACTAGGATATAAATATCACAGGTAACTGTGCTTGGGTTTTTATTAATTAGGTTTTGATAAAAAGGCCAAGACAACATTGAGTATAGAGCCAGAGATATTCTGTGGGTTAGCTAAATTGTGGTGCTAATCGTAAGCAAAAAAAAAACTAAAATATATGTAGTATGAGTGCCATAGTACTTATATCTATTATTTACTCTTAAACAACATGAATGGTAAATTCTCCTCAGTAAATGGACTGACGTTGAAGAGATGTGCCATAACTAGCTGAAAATTGATATAGCTACTAGGATGAATTCTGTCGCTCCTAATAAGATGATACACATAAATAATTTACCGTCCAAAAAACGATAAATCTCGTATGGCCCTTAACACATGTTCTACATTGATGTTCATTGACCATAATTAATTAAAGCGCGGTCACTCTTGACACATGTCAAACATGTTGTCGACCATCGACAAAATTATGACAGCACCTGTCAAAATTAATTTTGAACTTTATCGGCAGTGTTTTAAGAGTAAAAAATTGTTGATAGTTAAGTAGATTTATTTTGGTAGGTTTTCTTGTGATTTTTGCCGAAACAAGATTATTTTAATGTTATTAATTAGTGTATTAGTGTGTTTTGATTGCTCAATGTTATTTGATTGAGAGGTTCATTATTTAAGTCATTAACAAAATGTTTCAGGAAGTAGATCATGCGAAACATTAACACACATAATATATAATTAAGTTAATTTGTTATTAAACCTCTCACATTTTGACCAGTCTTGTAAAGTGGACTTAGTTTTGAGTTGCTTTTTTATTTCTAGTTCACTACATTAATCATTTCTCCTGTACATTTATAATATAAACATTTTATTTTTTTTAAGATACATTGCGACTGTTGCCAATTACTCAGATCTATATTAAACTACTACAAAAATAGAAGTAAGTTATAATAAATGCGGTTAAAGATTACAATTTAACAAATAAAAAAGAAAGAAATCTATGCAGTTAGTCTGAGCGTTAGCTTTGTCTTCTCTACTGGACTTAATATATATTTACTTCACTGGTAAATGTTTACACCATAATATGAGATACAGTTCCTACATTAATTAAAGTGTTAAATTGCATCATCATCATCATCATCATCAGCCGGAAGACGTCCAGTGCTGAACAAAGGCCTCCCCCCTAGAACGCCACAATGAACGACAACTCGCCAATTGCATCCACCTATATAAATTGGATGATGTGTTAAAATTAGCGTATATCTATACTAAGAATAAAAATCTTCCCACATATCTTTACATTAGCTCTTACTAATATGCTCTTCTCATTGGCGGATGTATGTAAATGTATTTAATGATAATGTATGTGGTATATACGTAGTTGCTATGGTAATTATACAGTATATTGTTAAACGTAGCATTAGTATCAAACACAGGTCATCAACAGTGTTAGTACACCGTTATGTGTGGTCCAAGTGTTAAGCTTATAGAGACTACATAAATATCATACTAAAAAGTAGATACCATTTATTAAATCATTACTCCAGGTAATTTGTTGTCCAGTGAGTTTAGAGAGAGAGACATTTTTTTGTTTTTCTATATTTGCAATATCAATGTTGTGACGATTATTCAGTACCTGTATGCATAACTGTAAATGTAAGCTATGTAATGCTAATGTGATGAAAGTTCTTTGATACATTCTTCTTAGAGGATTACATTTTGGAACGCAATAAAGATATTGACTATTGAGTAGGTTCTTCTAGATTAGAGACTTCATCTAAACATAGCGATTGATTTGAATGATTGTATAGGTGTTCCCTAATAAGAAAACTGTTAGTCAATTGTATGATAAGACAGTTAGTTTAAAACCCACGCTGGTTCCAGTTATCCATAGGAAAACATAAGCACAGACCAAAAAACATAGTAAAAATTGTATAATTCAATCGAATTATGATGGCACCAACCAAAGACAATTTCTTTAATGATTGACAGCACATAAGATGTCTACAAAATCGGTTTGTTTTACATAATACAAACGCTTGTAACTTGGACCATACACGTAAAGATATAAAGATAACTACATAACAATTTGACGCGAGATCTTTCATCGTGAAACTATGAATGACAGATAACTTAATATACCAGTGACTTACTAATTAATAGCTTTGTTTAACGCCAATTATGTGCTAGATATATCCTGGTTGTATATCTTAAAAGTGTATAAGGCGAGTGTGAATGAAACTGTTGGAAGGGGTAGACCTAGCAGGACGTTTCTAGACCAAATCGGAGACGTCTTGAAAAAAGGCCAGGTCAAGAGTACCCTAAACCGAAGAGCATGTATGAAGGGAATTATAACAGTGGATGAAGCGAAACAAGTATGTAAGGATCGTAGCAAGTGGAAAGAAGTGGTCTCTGCCTACCCCTACGGGAAACGGGCGTGATTATATGTATGTATGTATATCTTTAAAGTATGTCCGGTACAAATAAATATTGGTAATATTCCATAACACAAGCTCTGCTTAGCTAGGGATCAGAATAAATAACCGTGTGTGAGATGTCCCGGAATATTATTAATAATTATTCTAATAAATACTACGATAATTCATACTATATACTCAGTGTAAATACAATATAGAATGTTGTGATTGTAGGACAAAACAAAATTGTTTTGTCTTGATTTAAAAATATTTATTAATGATACTTAGTGCTACGTATGTATGTATGTCCTACTCAAAATGAGTAAATAAGAAAAAATATCAGATAAAAAAAGTTGTGAAAGTTACCCACCCTTTAAATAATTGTTAAATCAGTATTTATGTAGTTAAATCACTGGTCAGATTTTGTCGCTACCTTGGAAATCAGAATAATCATTTACCATTTTAACTTACTGCTTTACCGTTTTAGATTAAGTCAAAAACAGTTAGCTAAAGATTAAACCATCTCTTAGCAAAGTTGCGGCTCATTTCTTTTTAGCTTAGGTACATCTTATCATTTAAGCCTGTTTATTTTTTACTTCTTAACATAATATCCCTATTAAGTTAAAAAGGATAACAAAAGCGGTAAATTTAAAATAAAATAATAATTTCACAGTTAAAGTAAAAAGCTTACATTAACAATAAACATCTCTTAAAAATGTAAGGCCCAAATTGCTTTAAAGTTAAAACTAATTACAAAAGAAAGAACGGTTTTTCTTTCTATAAAAACTAAGATAATTCAGCCATTTTGAAATCCTATTAAAATAGTTTAAAGTTAAAAAGGTTTTAATCCTCTTTACTGACTTTGTCGCGAAGTCACTTGCCGTTTATTAAAAAGACTGATTTAAATAAGTCTCATCTGAAAGCACAAATTCTTTTATATACAATCATGATTTAGAAGATGATACCTCATGTGCTAAGAATGCTAAATCATAACATAACATAATATCATCACGCCTGTATCCCCGAAAGGTTAGGCAGAGGTGTACCAATGTTCACCCACAGTTCGCCGATATGTTTTAGGTACCATGTAATAGGTGGGGCGAGCCTATTGCCACTAACCAGGCACAAATCCAAATTCCGACCTGCTACGGCATGAATTTCATAGAAAAACCCAATAACACCATGGTCGACTTGGGAATCGAACCCAAGACCTCGAGCGTAACAGGCGCGCTTAGCGCCACTAGGCCAACGAGGCAGTCAAAGATAAATTAATCTGTTTTAAATTATTTGTGTACATTATGATCCTGTAAAAGGTTTTACCTAGCTTTATAACACTGTTATGATGACTAAAGAACTGGTATCATATCATATGATCATCATCATCCTCAGCCTTTGTCAGCCCACTGCTGGGCATAGGCCTCCCCCTTTTCGTGTCATTTTCTACGGTCCTGTGCTAGCCTCACCCAGACTCGACCCGAGACTTTAACTATGTCGTCG
Organism: Autographa gamma; assembly: GCA_905146925.1. NCBI lineage: Eukaryota > Metazoa > Arthropoda > Insecta > Lepidoptera > Noctuidae > Autographa > Autographa gamma. The sequence goes on from LR989871.1 coordinate 1,430,862, forward strand.
ACCCATCTTGCTCCCGGACGACCGACGCTTCTTTTGTTTTGCCTTGGCCACCATTCTGTCACCGCCTTAGTCCACCTGCCGTCACTTCGTTTGGCCAAGCGGCCTGCCCAGCTCCATTTCAGCCTCGTTATTGTGGTACCCACATCTCGAGCTTGGTATCATGTACTTATAAATAGGGACTTACTCGTTTTTAGTGAGCTTTTTGTTTCGGTACATTGACTCATACAAACTACATAAAACACATTGAATGCAATTCTACATTATTGGAGTAAGGTTTTAAATGCAACTCGGAGTTTAATAAAATCTCAGGCCTATTCTTTATTTTGATATTCAATCTTTCCACCATATGATTTTAATTTGGTTCCCATACAAGGTAGATTAAACTAGTCAAAAGGCAATTTATTTTCGCACTTGACGAAAGCAGTGAGGCGCGTAAAGTCGAATAGTTAAAAGGATTACTAACCTTACTTAGCAGGTAAGTGGGTTCGAATCCCGGATGATGTAAGCTAATTTTCCACGAAGCGATGCGGGTGGCACTCCATAAAGATATTAAATATCTTACAAACAAACTTAAGATAAGTTTTTATAAGATTTTCGTTTTAAAGTAGTTTGTCGTTTGGCGGCAGATTTACTATGATTAGATTAACTTTGGGTTTAACAAGGTAGGACGATTATTCATAGCTTACTGTTACACCTTTTTACATTATAATGACTAAAAGGAGTTTTGCTATAATCACACCAAAATCTAGGTATAGTTTACCCTGTATCATGAAATCATCTAGTGAATTATATTTAGTTATTTGTTTCTTGCCATTTGATTCCCAAAGTTTAAGTACGTATAGGCAAGAGTTCCAAAAGAAATCGCCAGTTTACCTCAACCGTCACCAATATCTAACATTCAAATCAGACAGTACCGAGTTCCAAACTGATAAGTAACCTTCTTCTCAAGGACCTCACACCTTTTCCTCAACATAAAACAATGATCACACAACCAACACACGAACACCGCCATAAAATCAAACAGATACCATCAAAATATAAATCTATAAACCCAACAATTTAAATAACAACATAATAAAAATTTACCGAAAAATCAATGTCAAAATCTTCCGATATCGATACTTTGATCGTTTAAGCATGTCACGTCCCTACTCGGCATTCAGCGCAGCACTAGTGTTGTCATCGTCAATGCATTATGACGTCAGAACTATTTGTGTGGTCGATTGCAAATTTCTTTATACTTTAGTATCGTGATCTTAGAGTATACATATGAAACTATAGAGTGAGCCTATCAGAGTTTAAACCGTAAGCACTAGTGTGAACAAGTGTTATCGTGAATTATGTATGAAGATAGAGGTTGCCGTTTTAAAAAATCTATCTAAAACACTAGTATTATCCTAACAATGTCAAAACCATCGATATTTTCTTATATAAGTTTCTCGTTGCGCGAAAATTTACATAAATGAAAAACGAAATGTACTAGGTTCAGACTAAAAACTGCTTTCGCTTGGCACAAGGGGAACCTAGGCGATAGTAGCAGTCTATGCATATAGTACGTCGAGGATCGTGATATTCAAATGTGTTAGTTTCCCTTGTTGGGTTTTAATGTTAATATTTCTTCTTATTCCTTGTGCATTATGCTTTATTACCTGTGTGTTATAGAGGTGCCAAGTAGACTGGTGGTTCGCAATTGTTTGCTAAGTCTTCTTAGAAGAGTGGAAACACTAGTTGTCTCCCGCGAGTTCTTCTGCGTATTCTGATTTAGTTTCATATTTTGCTTGGTAAATATATAAAAATAAATCTTAGTATGAAATAAATGAGGCGTTTACTATGCTTTGTAATTTGAGCTATCTACCAGTCAAAGTCAGACTGAAGGACAAGTATTTAATGAGATTGTGTGACAAACAAAAAATATTTTTAGATTTATTACATTAGTAGATAAAAAATAAATATTAAAAACAATATACAAACGATTTATTGTCGTTCATTGTAAAGCATGTATTTTCTAAGTAAGGAAGAATTACTTACCACTTAGATACATTATTTGTTAAGTTTATGAGACTCGTTTGAAGTTAATATTCATGACACGTTAAATCTGAATTACTTTGTTTTTGTGCTTATGTGTGTTCCGTGTCAGTGAGTTTCTAAATCCTGGATCCTATACCTAAACTTAGTAAGGAGATTAATGTGCTTTTAAGCCAAAATATCTGATATCTCCAATCCGCAAATGAGCAAGCGTGGTGATCAAAGCTCGTGCCTTCTCTATACGGAAGGAGGCCTGTGCCCAGCAGTAGGATGATAATAGGCTGGCTTTAGTATTGTAATTTCACTAAAATTTAAGTTTTACTTGGGTTACTAAACTAGTCATTGATTTGACCTATCAATTCTTTGCCTATATTGGTATACCTGGACATGGGCTCACATACTCAATCACTCAAGGTATCCGACTCTCGTAATACAGTATGTTTGATCACCTTTGCTGAAATCCGGTAAAAACATTTAATATTTAAAAACTTTACTTTGGGTATCAGTGTCCAGAAAGCAATATTTTTTTCAATCTCAAATTGAAAACGAATTATTTATGGTTAACTTTTCGCTGTGCTCCTTGGGGGAGGCCTATGTCCAGCAGTGGTCTGCAACATGCTGATATGATGATGATAATGAACCTTTCAGTTGAATCAATATTAAAAATTATACAGAGAATCGGCTATGTAGGTATAGGTACCGAACACTAGAAAAACAAGGATTTAGTCTGATGATGAAGTAGCTCGCATTTATCTTAAGATTTAATCCTTAACCAAATAAATCAATTTAACCAAACTAAATACATTAACGATACTAATTAGTAATTACATACAGCAAGCATTTCGTTTAACCTTTTAACCAAAGATTTACCGTTCTAGACTTAATGTTAAGTAATTAGGTGTTTACGTCAATCACCATCTCTGCCGGTATGCGGGTTCGAGTCCGGCCAAGTAAATACTAATTACAGAATTCCACGTAGTTCAGTAATTATTAGTACAGGTGCATTTATTAAACTGTTTCGTCTTAAATACAGTAATGTTGTCGTAATTAGGATTAGATTAGATGTTGTGATTTTCTTAAGTCCTAACTAAAATTGTTCTTAGACCATCATCCAAATAATTAAAATAAATAGTTCCTAGACCCATTGGTGCAAACATGAGTGGTCAAGTTTATTTTCAATCTTTCTCTTTTCTGTTGTTACTTTGTAAAATAGCGTGAAACAGACAATCGGCCCAGTTGATGGTAAGTTAATAAATACCATTAATGAGCGCTTGTGTCTTATAGAGGGATTTATATTATATAGATAGTATTCATTTCCCAGTTTAGTCCGACGGAACTAAATATCTAGATTATGCTTATTTTCAGTCCTTTTGCGTTAGTTGATCACACTTTTTAGGGTTTCGTGCCTATAAAGTCGTATGTCATAGACTTTGGGTGACGAATGAAAGAATAGGAACCGAAATAAGGCTTCTCAGTAACTCGTATTTTTTTAGCATTTATGTGATCTCTACTTGTGGAACCTATGACCCGAACGTCATCAATTTATATTGAATCTAAATAAAATAAGTATGTACCTATTTTACACAGGATGAATATAAAGGCAACAACAAATATAAATGAGTAAAAACATATATTTTATATATCACTCGATTTTAAATTACTACACTTCGTAATGAATGAAACGGAAACATCACTGGGTACAGTTCAGGAGAAATTTACTCAATATACACACAAATACATAACTGCATCGTATTACACTAAACACACATATTTACACATCTTACTATCATATTAAATAATTAAAGATAATGTACAACTAGCCTAAAAAGTTTTTTATTTTAATTAATTTATTTACAGGTTTTATGGCGTAACTAATAGAAGGAACGTTTTCTAAAGGGAAATGTACAATATTAAAAGGTGGGTACATATACAACAATTAATTAAAAAAAAGTATAATTCAATTCCCAATATCATTTGCCATTAAATCATTTAAAAAAACTCCGATTTTCATGCAAGTCGAAGGCAAAATGAGTGCATGAATTGAAAATTGAATTTTTATAAAAAAAAATGGATTGTCAAAACCAAATTAGTTAATTCTGAAATTTATTACAAACAGTCATGTTTTTAGATATACAGACATCTTTTTTTAATACAACATTAAAGAAAAGAAAACAGATTAAATTACAGTTTTAGAGGTTTTATGCCGTACATAATAAAATAGGTATTTTATTTTTCTCAAATGTATACAATTATTTTTAGTCCATTTACAATACAACAGTTGTTTCAATGTACCCACCTATACATGAGTTCCTTTTAGGTACAACATAACAAATAAATAGCTTTTATATACAATTTTCTGTTACAATACATAATATTTCTGTCATTAACTTGTCTTGCCATCTGTACTCAAAGTGAATGATAAAGAACGTATGAATGGGAATGCTTGGAGCGGTTCATTCGGTCTTTGTGATTGAGTAGCTTTTTATTTATTGCAGGTGACGCCGGGAGCTAGCACGAGTTTTATTTTTTAAAGTGCAGTTTTCTGTACTATGCCTTTGGCGATTGTCAGTAGAAATGGCAGAACATTGACACAATAATTTGCTGGTATTTAGCTCATTGTTCCAAAATAGTTCTTAATACATATTTTTATAAATATTGCTACATGTTTTCTGTTATTTGAAGACGCACAGGAATTGAAATCATTAAGTTACGACAATTTTTTTTGACATAGTTTTTATTCTTGACTAATAGTCAATTAAACAATTATTTGAGTCGCTCCATGTAAAATATCGGTTTGCAACAAAATTTTGTCAAAACCAACATGTTTTGGGAAAGGCTAAGAAGAAAAAAGATTACAACGGATATTTTTTTCAAACAGACAGTTTGTAGTTATAACAGTAAAATCTTTGAATTACCCATACAGGAAGTGAAATTCCCAGAAAGGGAAAACGAAGGTGTTTATATGATGTAATTAAACTATAGAGAGCAAGCCGATTACAATCTGAGCGACATTCCTAACCAACTGCGATTAAATATCCAATCTCATTTACATTAGGTACTGAATTACTGTTAACACAGCGAAATTATAATGTTCTCCTTCACATGTTTCCATCATAAATAATAATAATAATATTCCGGGACATCTCACACACGGCTAGGCGGCTGTCTGATCCCAAGCTAAGCAGAGCTTGTGTTATGGTAACCAGACAACTGATAAACATACCTAAATATTTCTAAATACATACAAGTTAAATTCTGCGTTCATAAAACAAACTGACGTTAAATAAAGACGTAATGACGTCACGATCAACGAACGCATCCATTACGCCTGCACAATAATACTGCGTAGTTTGTTATATAATTTTATTCACATTTACCCTAAAGGAACTGGCTTAATAAAACTACTATATTTGAGCGAATAATTAACCTTCTAATGTATGAAATATCTCACAAATATCGCTACAAGTTTACTTAAAAGGACCAATTTCATCAGAAAACGCCATTTTGATATTCCACCAAGTCAAAATCTGCAGTAACATAAATAATAAACTTTTTAAATTTAACACAAGTTATAAGTAAGTACATTTCGACAATTTTTAAACATATTGACTTAGATAATCGTTTTCTTTTCAATGAAATCGGTCCGGCCATAACCTCTATCAATTTGACAATCTTAAACCGTGATCCTCGCACTAAATTCAAATGTAAAGTCAATTCAAAAATGGATTAGCCTTATCTCAATATCCAATGACTCCAATAAACGTTAAAATGTCACATAATCAGCGAATTAAAAGCAATCAATGCGATTGTAATTAAAAACGAACTTTTACGAAAGAATACATCGTAAAATATCAACATGCCCGCTAATCGCAAACACTTAATGAATAAAATCGATAATTAAAATCGACTAAGAGTTAATTGAGCTGAAAATGGAATCTAGATTTCAAATTACGAATGGCGTGGAGCCAAACGCTTTGGTTCTTTGCCTGTTTTGTTTTTATTTTGTGTGTTTTTTTTAATCGTGCATTTGAACGGAATAGTGTGGTAGTTAGCGCATTCCAAAGCCGGATTTTTATTTTTATTATGTTTAAGAATTCGAATAATCTTTTCTCATGGAGAGTATTTCAAACTTTGATATTTGATAGAGATATAAAGAAAGAATGTTGTCACTCTATTTTCGGAAATATTTAAGTTCATAAAATCCTTTTTTGTTGTTTTCAAATCCAGTCTCTCACTACAAAGTCCCTTAATTAAAAATATATTCCCATTCGTGTTTTCAAAACTACATTTTGTAACAACATGGCATAACCCGGGTACCGAACAAAAACAAAATAGTTTGTTTTTAAAATCGATTCACTCGGTAAATCGATTCGGCGAGAACTCGATACTCGTAATCGTAAATCATGTGAACAAAAGACGGAAAGGAAAATACAAATTAGCCTTATAATCGCTCGTTTAAACCTGGGTTTAAAGGCCACAGCCTAGTGAAAGAACATAGTAAACAATGCAACGAGACCCGAGGCGAGCTACCTGCAAAGCTAACAGACATTAGGACTAGACTGATGGAAAAATCTAGACAAATCTATTTACAGACAAAGTTTAGTATACCTACTCGTTTCTTAAGTGGTTTTCCAAGTTCCTAATCGATTAATTGACCGTAAAGAACAGCATTCGTCTATAATCCGCCATAAAATAGGACAATTAGTGTAAATTGATTTCGAATTTCAAAAAGGATTCGAAAATAGTTTGTTTCGATCATCCAAATTGATAGTGGCCATAAAAATATGGCTTCAGAAGAATGACATTAAAACAATAGTCCAGACCAACGAGGTTGCATTTGAAACTATAGAGTGAGCCTATCCGAGTTTAAACCGTAAGCACTAGTGTGAACAAGTGTTGTCGTGAATTATGTATGAAGATGGAGTTTGCCGTTTTAAAAAATCTATCTAAAACACTAATATTATCCTAACAATGTCAAAACCATCGATATTTTCTTATATAAGTTTCTCGTTACGCGAAAATTAACTTAAATGAAAAACGAAATGTACTAGGATCAGACTAAAAACTGCTCTCGCTTGGCACAAGGGGAACCTAGCGATAGTAGCAGTCTATGCATATCATACGTCGATGGTCCAGACACGTCATTAGTCAAAGGAAACAGTTAACAAACGCGTCAAAGGAATCATCAACAACTAAAAGATGATATCTTTAAACTCGTAACGCGTAGACAAATAGTCGTTGAGAACAATCGTCAACCACTCAAAAACAATTTGGTTACGTCGCAAGCAATTACGAAACGCGATTCGAGACCGCGATAGTTTCCGAACGCATCTCTTAATAATAGGGCCCTGAACGCACCTATAATCGCCTTCATCTCTATATACACCCATCTCACTCACACTAATGATGCACCGCTATTGTTGTCTTTGTCTACCGTTGACAGCGCTCGTTGAGAAACCACAGACCCTGCCTATCAACATTTCATATCTAAAATGTCTAATTATACCCACATCACTGGGTGAACATCAAAAAAGAGCCATTTTTAATTAATTTAAACCCAAAAAACTATTATAATACGGCCAATTTTGTTATCTAATAAGCCGTGACTCTAACAAGACTTGGGACGCCATTTTAAAACCGTTTTATAAAGTTGATTTAATGATATGCCGGGTATAATGGCTTTAGAATTGATATAAATTATTGCAAACACCAACTAACGCCCACTTTTCGATGATTGATCATGTTGACTTTTTAGTTTATTAATCAAATATATTATAATTAAGTCCTGCCTAAATTACAAAAGCTGAGTGCCAAAATTAATTATGAGAATTAAGATAATGAATAACAAGATTTGAATTTAGTACAGGCATCGATTACCATACTCGCATTGATATAAACGTAATTGAAATATTAGCAACATATTACATAATGTGGGTTGTAATTAATATTCCAAAATTCGAACGCAATACGTTCCATATTTGAATCAGTGTCATTGGCAATCAAAATAGGGCTGTTCCTGGCCAGTGCTTTATCTCTAACTCATAAATAAATAGAACTATGATAAACATCTAGATTACTATGTACATGTCCTATCACTTGTATTAGTCCACTGTTTTACGTTTCGTTTTCACTTTCACTGAGTTCGTCCATGTCCATGTCGATGAGCTCCTCGTCATCGTCTTCGTAGGAGTTGTTGTGCTGGCTTCCGTCATCTGGCTTCATGTTCGAGGAGCCTGACTTGCCTCCAGTCTTAGCTTCTTCTTCCTGCTGCATTCTTTTGTGTTTCGTTCTTCTGTTTTGGAACCAAACTTTTACCTGTAGACAAAGATGTACATGATTTAGTAAGCTGTAAATTTTGTATGACATTACGACAGAATATTATAATCAATCTTGATTTTTTTCGTCGATTTTAGAGTTTTTTACTCCTATAGCAGTAGCTATTCAAAATTAAATACTGATGATAGAAAATGTTATAAGAAAATCTTGCTGTCATGGTTAATAAATTGCTATGTAATATTTCATAGAAAAACACATTCTATATTCATTTATGCAAAATAAGTACTCGGTAGCCAATAACAAAAAATAGAATACACAAATCTATTCACAAATCATAATATAATTTCATGGTCGCCGAACAGCTATAAAGGATTAAAGGAACTAGCCAATAAAAAACTATTCAGTGCGACCCTCCGATCATATATCACAAGCTATTGAAAGAAAAATCCGTTGTCGAATTTTTCTGCGCGCCAACATATTTCCCGCCCAAAAAACGTCGGCCGCCATTTTGCAAGACAATTTGTCACGTGGTTAATGGCTTGCGAAATGTATTCATATTGTAGCCAGCCAGTACGCTTTTGAGATATCGTAACTAATGCATGGAGTTCGTATATCTGTGCTGTGCCAAAAATGGATTAAAGGTTGTACATTACATTTAGCTCCGAATTGCTTTATGTTTCGTATTGCCAAGAATGTTGTTTATTACATCGAATGAGTCACGAAATAGAGGGTAATTGGTGGTAATTATTCAAAGTTCACGTTTATTCTTGAAGGTTTTAGTTGTCTTTGTGTACAGCTTTTGCCAAATCATATTTAGTAGGATTTGAGCCATTATTTGCAGATAAAAAGCTTTTAAATGAATTAATATCTACCGAGATATAAGATCATATTACTAGTTATAAAAGATACAATCAGTATATTTCTTAAGTTAATAAACATTAAAAAGTCAAGACATAAAATTACCAAGAATTAGGTAGGTTATACGATTATATTTTTATAGTCAAAAGCAATAAGTTATCAGGATTTCCATTAAAAATTCAATACGACGGTAAAACAGTCAATCGTCATGTTAGTTATAACGGATTGGCGTGAAATTGATGCAATCGTACACTTTATAACCTTTCCATACATTCTTACATTACCATACATACAATAAATCACATTTAGTTTATTACTGATAAAAAGTCACAAGGAAATAAGCTATTAACTTGCTTTTTTGATCGATTTTCTTTCGAACATTATAGTTTAACTGTTTTCGGATTGTTTTGACTTAGATTGGTAGTTTAGAATTGGTTTTAGGTAATATACATATTACCTCACATCAATACCTCACATTAATACCTATCATATTATAAAGATTGGATATTTTCTGCAAAATTGTTGAAATGTAGCGTAGGTAATAATGCATCTAGATTTTTTAAAGTCTCAGTTTTATGCTTAAAAGTAATTTCTCTATCACTAGTCATTAATCAAATTAGGTGGTAAAAGGGATTCTTGAATGAAATAGTCGTTTCTAATTCAGGATTGATCTTTATCCCTAACATTTAAAAGTACCTTCGCTTTTGCCTACACTAAAAAACTATTTATTCGATCATTTTCTCAAATCACATCAATAGAAATAATATATTTTTAGGTACTTTCATATCTAAACCAACTCCATATGCTTCTGTAGCTTTGCTTATCAGAAGAATAAACCGACTGGAAACTAAACACATACATCCCGTTCATCCTTATCCACAAAATTTAAACTCTCTTTGTATCCTACCCCAAATCCTAATGAGCTGGCTCCCACACAGCGACAGACACGCAACATTACCTTCTATATATCGACATCAAATATCAATCAGAGAGCTTCCGAAGCCACCCCTTTGTAAAGCTAATGGAGCGTGCAAAGGGCGCTTATGTGTATACAGATGCAGTGAATTGGAAGATGTATACTGTATACAATGTACATAGGTTGGATAAAAGAGTTTGGAGTTTGGCAACTGCTTCGTTGGCCTAGTGATGCTAACTGCGACTGCTACGCTAGAGGTCTTGGGTTCGATTCCCGAGTCGACCAAGTTGTTATTGGGTTTTTCTATGAAATTCTTCTTTCAGTAGCAGGTCGGAGATTGGATTTGTGCCCGGTTAGTGGCAATAGGCTCGCCTCCTATTACATGGGACCTAAACATATCGGCGAACCGTGGGTGTACATTGGTACACCTCTGCCTACCCCTTCAGGGATACAGGCGTGATGATATATTATGTTATGAAATAGGCAGAGTCGAAATGAACAATTCTGACAACTAGTCTTACTATGAGATCATAGACTTTACATATACATAGACCGTTACTATCGCTAGTTTACCCTTGTGCCAAGCGAGAACACTTTTTAGTGTGTATCTAGTACATGCGTTTACTGATTTAAGTTATTTTTTGCGCAACGAGAAACTTATATACGAAAATATCGATGGTTTTGACATTGTTAGGATAATATTAGTGTTTTAGATAGATTTATTAAAACGGCAAGATCCATTTTCATACATAATTCACGACAAAACTAATGCATACTAGTGCTTACGGTTCAAACTCACTATTTAGTTTCTTATCTATACTCTAAGTATGGAATACTGTGTTTCCCGGTATAATGGGTTTTGGAGGTCAGATAGGCAGTCGCTCCATGTAAAATACGGTATTCAGCTTAATCCGGTATGACTGGTAGCCGACCCAACATAGTTAGGCAAAGGTTTGGAATATGATGAGAGTCACAATTAGTTTTTTTTTTTCTTAATTTTAGATGTTAGTAGTTCTTTTTTACATAACAAAAATACCTCGAGTAGGCTTCATACAGAAAATAACTAACAATATTTCTATACGAATTGACATAAACTTAAATAGCACTTACTATAAACAAGGGACGCCTATTGACCACAATTCGCATACAGGTGAGAATTACCAGTTGCTGTCCACATTGGGTTGCGTTTACGATGTAAACTTAAACTGAGTAATAACATACTCAATATCTTCATTTTAATGCTATTTAGTAAGTGAGGTATGATTTATTTGTTTGTAATATCCTATCTTGTAACGTACAGTATGTATTTTTTGTACCTTCAGCTTAGGTGTGTAATGAATGATATTAAGGAAAAATTTTGGAAAAAGGTTTCGTAATGGCTATTGCAAGATTAGGTAAAGTTATTTTAGGTTAAGTTAGTTATTTGTGTCAATCAGAATATTTTTTTTAGTTTTTTAGCGTAATCTTTTTTTTTATCATTTAAGGCAGCTCTTGTTTAACAGATAGAAAACGTGAAACAAATTAAATCCACTTTTAAGTACTTTTTAATCTTAATTCAGAGAGATACATAGTCAAACATAAACCCTCCTTTGTGGAAGTCGGTTAAGAATGTTTTGTTGCAAAAAAATCGGAAAAAACATCTTCATATTATTATCTTCTCTATAATAAATGTTAACATCTAACAAACATATCACTATTTATTTACTGCTACCAAGAAACATTCACACAAACACACAGACAAATGCATATCATTCTCATGTTATGCGTTATTTTACGAGCAGTCGCCATACTTAACCGAGGTTAAGTTTTAACTGCTGTAAATCATACTATAGTTAATAATAAAGGTTAGTCTGTCTGTCAATAGTTACTGGTCAGTAATTATAGTATTGTGTGTCTCAAATGATTTGTTTACTTTGTGTTTAAAGCCTTTTCTTGTTGTAGGCTGTTTGTATAGATCGATGTCTTCATAAATTAGGTGAAAGCAACTTATGTTAGTGTGTTACTTAAATGTTAGAGGTGTTGGTTTTAAAAGAAATTTAGGGCTGAGCATAACGCGATTTTTTCCGACTGTAAACGTTTGTAACATAACGAAGGCTTTTTTAATTTTTTGTTTGAAGCAATCTCTATCAGTCGATATGAGAAAGGATTGAATGCTGAGATGACGAGAGTTGTAGAGATGAATGGAAGCTGAATACGCATTGCGAAGACCCCAAATCATTGGGAACAGGGCAGGGAGATGATGATGAAGCAATCTCTACCAGTAGGCATTAGGTTAATACACATATACATTAATATAAAGCGTTGAATTGTAGTAATTGAATTTATTTTAAAGTAACCTATTTATAATTAGCAATAAAATCTATATTTTATTTTTTTATGCGAAATAAATTAAGTTCTTACTTCGTTAAAGCGTAATGGCTACATACATTTTATTACAAAGACATAACTCAGAGCGTGAAGACCCTTGTTCCCCATGTTAACCCTCCGTCGGTCCCATAGGCCCATTTGGTTACGGGTTGCACCATCGATCATACGGTCCTACGTACCCCCGGGATGGAAGAACATGTAATTTTCTATCATTTTACTTTCATATCGTCGGGTTAAATATTATGTGGTATGTTTTGTTTGTTTTACCAACTTGTATCTGTTTTTATCTGTGTGCGTAGGTGTTTTGATTTCATTTAAATTAAAGGTTTTCCTTTTTTAATTTGTGAAAGGTTTGAAGTTCCTAAAGTATGTATGAAATAGTTATATGAATGTGTTGTTGTTAAAAATATCTTGCTATTTGCATGAATATCCTTTAAAAAGGCTTTAGCCTTTTATTACTAAAGCGGATATACTTTAGACGCCTATCAACAACTTAGTATCGCCTTAGTGCGTCATATTACAAAACTATCTTCAACACTTCCACACAAATATACAAATTGTAACCTGAGATGCAAGTTTAAAACACACTCAATCCCATCTCAAACACAAACAAGAGTGTTAAGCCTCAAAAACGCGGCCCATCAAACAATTATCGCATTTTGATGCAAATTTAATGTACTACACTCCGCGCGATAAACTCTAATACGCTTAACACGAGCCATCTGCACTCCACTATAAAATGAGCCCCCATCACACAGTATGACAACAACAAAAGACTCCTAACAACTCTGGTCGTTAAATAAAAGTCATAAGTCTAACCAAACAATCGTTTTAATAGGAAAAGGGACCAACAGACACCCGCACTAAATAAATAGGGGTGTCATTCAAACCCCGAAATGCGATTAAGTGCTTATGTACCCGATTAAAGCTTTCCCCTTCGGATTATAAAACGAGACAGACATATAAACTACTAACTGGTTAGAAAGAGACAGCGTCGAATAAGGGAGCTACGCAATTAAGTGCGCGAATTTGGAGGGAAATTTAAATGGATCGCATTACTTTATTGTTCGCCCTATTAGAGAGACAAGGACAGATATAGTTTAGAGAGGGACATTATAGTGACAAATTGGGGTTGTTAGATATTTGTTAGTCAGCGAGTTTTAATTGGATGCTAATAAAGTGATTCTGTTCGGAATAAGTGAGTGGAACGGTTTCTTTTGTAATGGTTATTGTATTTTATGGCGGCAATTGTGACGTGTAGGGCGAAAGAGTGAGGGATAAATTATCAGTTTATTTTTAATGGTTGCTTGCAATTTGGACCGAATTTTGCACTTATTTAGGTACAGATTTAGATCACACTTATTTAAGTAAAAATATTTCTCACGACCATGCTTTATGTAACCTAAAATGCAGAATTATTTTCATTAAATGGTTCACATTTAATAACCCCCTATAGAATCATGGCGGACAGAGTGAAAGGGACAGAATAATCCAATTGTCTGTAATAATCTTTGTGTGAACGAGTTTTTGGCAACATTGTTGATTAATGGAAGAATTTTGTAATTCGTCCGCCATTTTCTGCCAACTAACGATGTTTAATTCAATGTAGGGACGTAATGGGTTTACATTTCTGTTAATTTTTGTTTTTGTACTTTTATCCGATATTTAAGCTTTTATGAGATAGATATCATAAATTGGTAAATAAATGATGCAACATCACATAACATATCATCACGCCTGTATCCCCGAAGGGTTGGCAGAGGTGTACTAATGTACACCCACATTTCGCCGATATGTTTTAGGTCCCATGTAATAGGGGGCGAGCTTATTGCCACTAACCGGACACAAATCAAAACTCCGACCTGCTACTGAGAATTTCATAGAAAAATGATGCAATGACTGAATTAATGTTTAAAAACGAAAAACCGCTAGCTATTAAATAACTGAAGCAAAATATAATTACCTACTACAAGACAAAGGACGAATCACACCAGAATTCTAGTAGACAAAACCTATTATTTCCACAACTCAAAAGACAAAAGCTCATCACAGAGCAATTACAAATAGTCAAAGAAAACAGGCTTGAATTAACCCATCAATTTACATTCAGAAACAACGAGGCTTAACGTGAATTTCCTTTGCCTAAGTGATGGCATTCAACGATAAAGCACCAGAGTCGATGGTTCGGCCGGATGTGGAAAAGCGCGCTTACTATGTCACTTCCGGTCGCCATTAGCGGAGGATTGTTTAATGCGGTTTTATTGTTAGATTATGGTGGATAGTTGAGGTGGTTATTGAAAATGATGGGGCTCTACTTTCTTTAAAACTTGTATTGGGTGGACAGAAGAGTAATGTGAACTGAATTCAAGCCTTATTATAGGTTATACTAAAAAGTATTTGATTGACTATGAATAATACAAATATGATAGAAGATAGCTTATAAAGGAGACGGGGATTTCTGGGCCAAATTGTAATAAGTTAAGACATGGCTGAAAAAAAAGGTTATATTTTTCTATTTCAAAGTGTGAAAAATCAACTCAATTTACAATCTGGAAAATGAAATATCCAATAATTAAGTTTGGGTTACGAAGTAAATAGTCTAAGTAAATACTCTGTTGATGATGACATTTTAATGTCATCATCAACAGAGTTCATACTATTTACGTAAATGCTTTCACTAGATGATACAATTAATTAAAATAATTAAATCCATTAGAATTAGAGTATTAAGTTTTACATAATTAAGATAAATCGATTCACATTTACTAATCGATTATTGTATTCTTTAATCTGTGCAAACTCTGACTGGTCATGCACTTGTGCATGACATTGACATCGATCGACATTTGACACTAAACGAGTGTCGAATTATCTACCTTAGAGTATATATTATACAAGAAACTAAAGAGTGAGCCTATCTGGGTATGAATCGTAAGCGCTAGTTTTGTCGTGATTTTTTTATAAAGATGGAACGCGCCGTTTTAATAAATCTATCTAAAACACTAATATTATCCTAATAATGTCAAAACCATGGATATCTTCGTATATAAGTCGGTCGTAGGGAAGCAATATTAAAATGTTATATTAACTGCATCGTAGGCAAACGGACTGTGGGCTGCTGCGCCCATGTGATGTCAATAATATGGTACCTTAGTTAGGCTAAGTACCTCTATAAGATAACATAGTACCACCTGCACAATTCTTAGATGACGTTCTTGTAATAATAGAAGATGAATAAAAATACTAATAAAATTCGATTTTCATTTTTGTACATCATCTCCTTCCCACTCTACAGAAATATTAAAAATCCTGTCTAAATTATAAAAAAAAAAAACAAAACCATCATAAACCTTGACTGCTAAGCGGACTAAACAAACCATGATAAATTCACTCTTTAGTTTCTTACCTATACTCTAAGGCAGTTAAGTATAGTTTTTTACTTAAACTTAATCTCTTTTATCTCAGCTCTCAGATTGCCAAAATCTGCCATATTTTCAGTGATTGTTTGTTAATATAGTAGCTATCAATTCACACCAATTTCATCTTTTTACATTCTGGCCCAAAGTTGTATGAAAGCGTATCTGTCTCCTTTAAATGGAAACCATGTTTAACGAATTTCTAGTCATTTGTTATCCGAATGTTCTACTGTTGTTTTTCTTACATTTATATATTCACGCTTAAGCCGAATCGTGATAAGACTGAAGTTAATTAAAGTTAACTTGAATTAGAATATAAGGTATAAAATACTTTTGCCGTGATAACTGAAAATCACGCGGACCAAGACGCAGGCGAAAACTGACTTATAAAACCAGCTAAATTCACTTAACAGACATGCAAATCTACAACACCTATACAAAGTTCACTGACATTCAAAATGGATGTCGTAAATAGTCGTAATGTAAAATTCCCGTACAATTACAACCGGCTCTCGACCGGACACGACCGGACACGACCGGACACGAGGCCCGGCTATCACCGGAACGGGCCGCAATAAAACCGTACAATAGTAACGCGTGTCGATATCCGACACAAAATACGTAAGAACAAGGATGTACCGATTTGTAGAATTTATTGGAGTTTTTGTTTATGGTTTGGTTAGTGGCGATTTGTATTATGTTGTGACTAGATATGATTTGAAATGTAAGTACCTACTAGTAACTAAGTTATAAAATATTGTAGTTTCCACAATAACACATATTTTGTGTTTGGGTTGGGGCCGATTTCTTGTCTCGCCGAAATGCCAGTAATTTATAAGCCCTTATAGCACAGTTTCCCTTGTTATTTGAAATTTTTCTACATGTGAACGTTGTAATTAATTATTACAACGTTCACATGTAGAAAAATTTATACTAAAACATAATTAAAGCATACCGAATAATAGCATAAAGGCGACAATTCTAAAATCAATTATCACTAAAACTTGCATTTCATCCATTTCTAACAACTGGCTGAAAACAACTCAATTAACCGTTATTATTTAAGAAAACATATCAGTTTGAACTCCGAACGACCCTCTGTCGCGCCCCTATAGCCCCGCCCTTTAATTCACGCATGCGCACAACACACGACAAATATTTGCCGCGTTTTTTATTTGCCGCCCTTTTTATTTGCTCAATTTATTGAGAGGTGATCGGAATAGGTATTGAGATTGCAAACGTTATTGTACGGAGTAAATAGGCTGCTGTTGGTATTGCCACTAAAATAAACAGAGGTGCGCAAATATAATCAAATGTAAGTCCTTAGAGTTTATTGAATTTGTTTAGGTGTTGCTATAGGTAATGTTTTAAAAATGTCGCCCTGGGAATGTTGAATTTTTTGTTGTAAATACTAAACATTACCTATAGCAACACCTAAACAAATTCAATAAACTCTATTCATGTACAATACTGATCATAAAACGGTGTGAAACTTTTATTTTTATGTAAATGTTTTTTACGCAAACCTACATAAATAACTTAATACCACCTCGAAGTGATAATATTAAGCACTTACAGATATTTTCGAAATAAAGGTGTGAAATTAACACATAAACACTACTTACCAAATTAAACAAAATTCATAAAAATAACATACAGCTGAAGGATATCGCTCTATATTTTAAATCAAATCACCAATTTGTATCAAAATATTAAAAAATACGCAATAACAATAAATATTTAAGATACGGCGTAATTTAGGCAAAAATTTACACCATAAAAAAAATATTTGCAATAAAAAAACCCACAAAGTTAATGGAGAACAACCATTTAAATTTCGAATTTCGCACGTTACGAACAAAACCCGCCATACGCGAGAAATTATTGCTAATTAAAAAAAATATAAACCAACGTAACGAGCAAAGGTAAAACATAAAAAGTCCAGCAAGCATTTCCCTCAAAAATTACGTTTTCACGAGTTCCAATAATCGAATTAAGTATGGTAAACATTTTATCTTAATAGTCGACTATATACGAACATACGAACAGGCCAGCTGCGTGTAATTTAGTTAATAATATAAAATTACTTGTATCGAGTATAACCTGTCCTGGCTGAACGGTACGTCATCGGGGCTCGGTTTAAAAAAAAACATTGGATAATAAACCCCGATGGTTGTTTAACTGTTTACACTTGTTTGTGAACGTAATTATTTATTGATTTCTCAATCAAGATTATTGTTTTAAAATAAGGCGATATTAAAATCGGGAGCAATTTTTTTGTAATTTTCCATTTTCAAATAATGTTTTTGACGTTTTAACTTTTTAAACTTCGATTACCTGGTTTTTTAGTCTCTTGGCCAATAACCGAATATTTGTTATAAATACGACGCTGGTAAAAACTATACGTTTTTTTAAATAAAAACTGTGCGGGCGCGGTTTCCGTTATTAATAATCGCGCAATACAAGTATGAAAGTACACACTTCCCTCGAAGGGTGAATAAATATAATTAATTTTGTTAATCACTTAATAACTTACTGGAATTTACTTAATTATTTCGAAATTGCTAGAATAAAGATCAAAGTCCGGTGAAGCAGTCAAAGACTGCGCTCAGGCTAACTGCAAAGATCATTAGCCTAAAAATAAAATAGAATAAAGATTATTTGTTAGTTCCTGTCTACTTTTCTCAGTTAAAATAAGGCCATACATTTTTCCATAAGGTTGCATACTCGTATAACCATATGGAAAATCTTACTACTTAGTAACTAAACTTAATCTACTAGTCAAGGAAACGGTATGTCTGTCTTGATAACCGTACTTAAACAGCTGTCAATGATTGAATCTAAATTGGAAACAGTTAGTTCCACCCGGTTAGATTACAATCAATTCAAAACACTTGATGTAAAATATCATCGCTAATGTGCACTTATTTTATAATGCGTTACTTCATTAGCTGTCAAAATGACATAACCTCAAAAATTAAACATCTGTCGCTACCAACCTAAAAATAATTAGACTCAGTTAACATTTAAATTTTACTTCAATTGCAGTGAATATTTAAAGTTAACTGTAAAAAGGTTTGAAGCCTGATCGAAGCACCATAAATTAGATCGGCTTTCAAGCCTCATTACTCTATAATTCTCTATGGTAATGCGTAGTTGTGACGAGAGATAATGATTACTACTTGCTTGCTTGATGGCTTACTTTTTTTTAGGATTCCGTAAGTTGTTTGGATATTATTTATTTAATGAGGCCTGTCTTAGAATAGAAGTACTTCCAGCTGGAATAATTATGACAGGTTTAATAATGATTATATCTTTATCGAACTTATTTTATAATGAAAATATATTGTGCCGTCGTAAAAAAAATGGCTAAGAATTTATTCCCTAACTTACGTCCTCTCGTCGACAATTTACTATCATTTTCGTTAGTCTAAAAAGTCCTAACATTACTAGACATAAAGCGTGTAATTACAGTAAAATAAATAATTAATGATATAAAGCGAAAGTAATAAATAATTATACAGAACCTCATCGCGTTTTCTGTGTATCGGTCTAGATTTTTTGCCTCATCACCAGTGTTGCATGATGCGATTAACCGCGGCGCTAATTTCCTACCGCTGCCTTAATCGAGTGTAGCCATGTCTTTTTTCTACCAAATTGGTAGTTTCTAACATTTATCGAGTTATAATAAACTACGTTTTATTGATATAAGTGGCGTGTTTTATTTGAGTTGGTTAATCATCATTTACTGTTAGTTAAGTTATTCGTAAAAGTCATGTTATTTTAGACTAATGTCTACAGTCCGTTTATATTATATCTGAGACATCCCCAAGCACTTTTATCTAGGATTATTTTTAGATCTCTAGTAAGATACCTAACTAGAACCTACCAATTTAATGTTCCTGTCTCAGTTAACTAACTAATGACTCTTTAAGGATAATATAATATACATATATCCATACATAAGACGCAAGAAACTAGAACGAATCAATTAAGTTCTGCTTAATGTATACGTTTTCATTAAACATGAATGACGTGTATTGCCCATAAAGAAAGAAATATCAATGGTTAAAACAAACAGATCAAACTAGGAATGCCAATCATCCAGTGAAGCATTAGATACAGGTAAATTAGATATATTATTTTTTTGTACCTAAGTTAAATAAATAATAAATAAATGCGGACAACATCAGATACATTGCTCTGAACCCAAAGTAAGTAGCTGAAGCACTTGTGTTATGGAATTCAGAAACAACGAAGGTACCACAAACACCCAGACCCGAGACAATGTAGAAAAGTGACTTTCTACATTGACCTGTCCGGGGATCGAACCCGGGACCTCAGAGCTAGCGACACATTGAATACCGGTACGTACGCCACTCGACCAAGGAGGTCGTCAACAAGTTACTTAAATACAGTAAAATATTAAGTATAGGTAACTAAGGGTGAGTTGCACCATTTAACTATAACGTTAACTAAACCATAACCAGCCGTGAAACAAGCGCCTATTGGACAATTCGACGAATTGACAACTGTTAATGGCTTTGTTATCGTTATAGTTAAATGGTGCAACTCGTCCAAAGAGAAGATAACATTTGTACCTAAGTTACTTAAGTAAATTTTCTCTATCATAACTTTATAATTAAAGACTGTCAAAAGTCACGCAACTGAGTCGCAGTCTAATATGACAGCTCGTTTTCCAATAAAAAGCTAAAACATGATCAAAGCAGACAGACAATAAACAACAGAACAAGACTCGTAAGTTTTAGAAGTAATTATCTGTAAAGTGTAAATAAATCAAATGATTACAAGTAACATTGTACTGTGGATTTAATGAGTTGAAAAACTACACAAATGTGTTTAGAAACTAGGGTAGCTATTAGTATTAGTAGCAGACCACACCCGGTCGGATTGGCAACCGACGGACGGATAGCAGAAACAACTATTATACTCTTATATATTATTTTAGCATTGTTGTAATATAAGATTTGAGAAAAATAATGAGTGAGTTGGTAATTCATGGAAGGAAACACGTTTTGATAGAAGAAAATAGGAGAGTGAATAATTTAACAATTATTTTTAGGATTAGTTTAGATTTTTTGATATCTCTTAATTAATTGAGACTCTTTAATAAGAGTTATCAAAAAATCTCAATACTACAAAATGACGATGTAAGAGAAAGCAAAATAAACATAAATTACTATAGTGCCTTCTACTTGTAGCTGAAATTAATATTAATGATTTTCCTTTAATAGACCGAAAATCATGTTTCTTAACACCAAAAAACGTGCTCCAAACTTACCCGCTCAAGAAACTAACCCTATATAAAAGTAGAAAAACTGACTGACCACAGACCCTAGCAATTCCACCCAAC
The DNA here is from genome assembly GCA_905146925.1 of Autographa gamma. NCBI lineage: Eukaryota > Metazoa > Arthropoda > Insecta > Lepidoptera > Noctuidae > Autographa > Autographa gamma. The sequence goes on from LR989871.1 coordinate 1,452,094, forward strand.
CTTACTTCATACCTCATAAAGACAACAATAAACATTAAAAAAAAAAACAAAAAACAAAAAACAAATTTCAAAAAAGCAATCCACCGCTCGCTGCAGTTGTCGACAGTACTGCGCTCACGCACGCCAACGCCTAATGATCCAGTAATTAAACCGTTTTTTTCGCTCAGTTTCGAACAATTAGACGCAACGTTTGATACTCTTATCGCGATTTCATTGTTACGATAATGCCGGTTATTATTTGGATTAATTCGTTTATGACTCTGATTTGATGAGCACGGTTTTTAGTTCAATGTCAATAGTAAAACATCTTATTTGTTTGTAAGAGTTTCGGATCGTCAATTGTTTGGAACACAACTACTCTCTCAATGTTCTGTTTGGCATATAAGATAGGTTACAATATTTGGGGTTGTAGATATGGATAGCAGAATGAGCCTATTACAATAGTATGATGCACAGGAACATAATAATATTATTATCTCAATCCACTAAATGTTTGATCATTCTTGTTGATTGGCCTAAACTGACAAAAGTAAAATTAACTCTTGTAATATTGAAGAAGGAAAAGTCAGGTAGTAAATTGAATAGATCAAAAAGAGAGAACCTTGGTGTCTTTTTAGCAAATTTCACGTCAAATGAGTACTTAATATTTAGGTTCGATTTAGTTACATAACATGAACGTTACATACCTCGATTAAATTGATTATATGGTACTCGAAAAGACGCAAAGCCGGATGACAATGATGTTAATCCTGATTTATTTCCCGAAGTCCACAATTAAGTTTCCGGCATAATCCTATACTTTAAATCCTTCCTATCACAAATTGGGTGCTAATTAGTATTAATAAGTGCATCCGCTGCAATTTGCTTCGTACAAGGCTGAATAGTTTAACGAATTACTGAAACTTTCAGGGTCAGTCGCCCTTCGGTAAGTATCTAGTTACTTGATACCTGCTGTATCTAAGTCTAAATGATCTTAATTGTTGTATATAAGATGTATTAGGAACGCTGAAGAATTTCAACCACTTAAAACTAGTACAGATTTTAGACTACTGGGTTTATTTCGGGGTGTAAAATTAAGTGGCTCAAAATGGGTTCTTAATGTAGAAAGATAGAGAAAGGGCATAGGTAGAAGACAATTAAAGGTTATTTTCTATCGAAAACATTTTAGGAACACCTTGTATAACAAATCAACATTAAAAATCTCCTAACATATCATCACGCCTGTATCCCCGAAGGGTTACGCAAAGGTGTACCAATGTACACCCACTGTTCGAGTATATATTGAGGTCCCATGTAATAGGGGGCGAGCCTATTGCCACTAACCGAGCACAAATCCAGACTCCGACCTGCTACTGAGAATTTCATAGAAAATCCCAATAACATCTTGGTCGACTTGGGAATCGAACACAAGATCTCTAGCGTAGCAATCGCTTAGCACCACTAGGCCAACAAGGCAGTTCTCATTATAAAAAATAATCAGTCCAAGAAATTATTCTTTAAATGGAGAGTATACTCATCCAATAAAGTCAATTAAAGACCAAAATTATACAGTCTTGTTACGAATCAATCAACTATTGATGGACATGAAAAACTTAGTCTCCATTGGAATTTAGTTCATGTCAAGCGAAGCGAAACTAATGTAGCAGCAACGAGCTAATCAGGTGTTACCTGTACAATTTATTTATAAACGCATTCAATAATGTAACGGTATTCTGAATGTACCCATCAGTGGACACGGTATTGACAGCGATATTTTTCAATAAGGGTTTTTGCTAGTCTGCTTCTTCCACCAAAAAAGTGGAAATGGGTGATCTAGGAGTAGTTTAATCGCAAATAGACTTGCATTCGTTTCTGATTCCAGTATCTTTTTACTCCAACGACGAGGCCTTCTTTCTCATTTTTTAATATTCGAGGTGCAAGGGAGACCCAGTAAATCTCGAGACTGCCCTTATATACTGTCAAATTTTCACTCATTAAACCGATTTAAAAACAGTCACGCGTTTTATAGTTACTCCGCTATTCAGGTTGGAGACAAATCCATTTTTGATCCACAACAATTTGTTCCTGAATTATAAATTGTAACTAACCTGACTTTGTTTTGTAGATAGAAAATATATAAAGATTTAAAACGAAACTCTTTAAGGGTTAAGTTTTTCATGCTCATAATGAAAAACCGAATAGCACTAAGACTCAGAACAAAGACCGTCGCTCTTACAATACCAATCTCATAAATTAATTTTCTACTAAAAAAATGTTTCGTGCTCAAATTACACTTGGTATTAATTGGATTAAATCGTGTGTCAATTATTTTAAATTACAGCCCAATTAATTTCACGACACATCGTTGCAAAAACAACACGTAAAATATTAATCTCGCAGCGTTTAAGTTAGGGTGGCCAAGGAATAAATTAATATTATTTATGTCGCATTCAGTATGTCATACCACCATCTTTATTATTTAATAACCAATCTTATAAAACGTCGAATTTTTTCAATTTTATTAAAACACTGGAAGCTATTTTTTGGCCCCTAATTGATTTTGTCAGGCTACGTCACATAGCATGCGTACTTAAGGCGCGTCGGAGCGTTAGTTTGACGCTGCGTTATAGCGCTGACTCCTCTTGTTGGAAGAAAAACTGTCACTGTGGCATATCCGCGTAGCTGAGTACTGGTCCGGGAAAACCTAACACGAGTATTGCCATTTATCGACACGCTAAGAAGAAGACTGTGGCGTTTAGTTTAAAGAATTCCTTACCCCGGTTTCTGAAAGACTGGTCAACTTAACCTGTTGTCAAATTAACTAATCAGGACTGTGATTGGTTGACCCAAAGACTAAAAACCAATCAACACTTCTGACAAACGGTGAAGGAAAACATCTTGAGGAAACCTGGATTCCAAAATTTGGGATCTGAAATCACCAATCCGCAGAGAGCAAGCGTGGTGATCAATGCTCGTGCCTTCTCTATGTGGGAAGAGGCCTGTGCCCAGCACCGAGACGTTTAAGCTGGATTATAAAATGAAATTTGACGTGTGATTACTTCATTTTTGTGTTGATTAATGTTTTAGAGGGTGAGTGTTTGCTACCCTTTCTCGGTATGTAAAACAAAAAGATATAGGAGAGAACAAAATAGAAGATATAAAAGGATAGACAGGAAGTTAATAGTTAAGGTAAATAAGAATTAGTAAACAGCCAGTTAATAGCTTTAATATTGCAATATAAACTCATGTCCAAAGTAAAATATCAGCTTGATATTTCAAATTTATCGTATTATTTAATCAGGAATTCACTCTGGCCTTTTAAGGATTATAATTATTGGTTTTCACCGTACCAGTATCGGTACTAAAAGTAATTTATCATGAGCATAATTGTTTTATTAAGTTGGTATTATTAGTAGGAATACCACGGTATTGCCATTTGGTGCTGAAGGGTAAATGTGACAGTTAAACTTTATACTATTGTATATAGAAATCGTGAATGATATTATGTAATGAAAATTATTTAGAATTATCTATTATCTTGTATTTTTTTTAATGGGGACTACATCACATACATTGCTCTGAACCCAAAGTATATGCTATTAAGCACTCGTGTTAAGAAATTCAGAAACAACGAAGGTACCACGAACACCCAGACCCGAGACAATGTAGAAAAGTAAGTTTCTACATTGACCCGTCCATGGATCGAACCCGGGACCTCAGAGCTAGCGACACCTTGAAACCGGTGCGTACGCCACTCGACCACGGAGGTCGTCATAAACTCTCAAAATAAAGATGAACAAAAAGTGCCGACTTTTATGCCATTTATCAGTTTATAAATAAAAGATTATTAACGAGATATACCTACGTTTGTAAATGTAAAATAATATTGTCACCTGTACATATTCAGTTATTTTTCTAACAGAAAATATCTTACCTAACTGGTAGACATTTTCTTGAAGGCGAGAATTACATTTTAAGGTCATGTACCAATAAGGTCTCTAATTTATCTCAAGTATTTGTTACGATTCCTAGAACTCTGTATTTAATAGCCTATAATAGTTATAAATGTCTTAAATTATCATAAATGTACACTTTACTTAGGTACTTGGTTTAAGTTATAAAGTACAGAACATTGTGTACCCTTATTGTGTAATCAGAAATTTAAAATAAGGGTTAGTTATTTAGTTATTAGCTAAATAGCTCTCCTATCTACACTAAAAAAATAAAATGTTTTTTTCTGTTGAAATTTATCTGAAAAAAGTTGAATAAAAAAAATATTTTGCATTGAATAGCTCAATGATTGAAGATTGATGAAGATTTTTTTTTTTTGTTAGAGGTCTTTGCAGTTAGCCTGAGCGCAAGCTTTGACTGCTTCACCGGACTTTAACAATGATTGAAGAAAGAAAGGTTATATTCTATTTAACATCACGACAATTGCCTTCAGATAAAAAGAATCCGACTGAAACCGCAAGGCACAACAAGTCTATTAAATCACTACGCAAGACCACATAATAATTAAATAAACTTCAAAACTATTACGCAAATGACAGCGATATTTTTAACAATTAGAGCAATATGTCAGTTTCTTGTCAAGTGCCCCCGGAGTGACCTTAGCGATATTAATTATATTATACAACGAATTAATCAAAATCGATAAACATTAATTAAAGTGTTACTCAAATTTTATCATGTCAGTTTGTTTTTAATTACTGATAATAGTACGTTAATTATAACACGGACTTGGGAACTATGTAGGCTGTTTGTAAATCTGATATTTCTTATTTTAGACCTAGTAGTTTTTACATTATCAGACCGCGGTAAGTAATTTTGATAGTGACGAATCGGGTCCGATATAGTATCGGATAGCGAAAAAGGAGGTGCTTGTTTCATATATTTAACTTGCCACGGTATCATATTAGTGTCCGATACCGATAACATTTAGGATATCGTGAAAAACTCTTACATGGTACAAAATATTAGTTGCTAATTTTATACGCAACAACAGGAAAAAATCTGTCATTTACTTGGGCAGCAATGTTTGTAAATATCCAGCAGATAAAAAGTAAGTATTCCAAGAAAGAAATCATTAAAAACTTTAATAACATTTCACGCAATTTCCCCAAAATCTGTCACTAACATACCCTCCAAAGACTAAACAAAAACAGTTGTCAAAATAGGCAGCAAACCAACCTGTGTCTCCGTGAGGCTCAACGCTTGCGCGAGTTGTTTCCTCTCCGCGCCGACCACGTAATGATTCTTCTCAAACGCGTGTTCAAGCTTCAGGAGTTGTGAGGGTGAGAAGGCGGTTCTGATCCTCTTGGGTTTGCGGAACGGCTGGAGAAGGAAGCCTGGGATGTCTGGACCTGGTGACAAAGATGTGTGCATAAATAAAAGTGTAGAGTCAACCTCCTTTCAGATAGTACTAAGACTTAATGAGTAGATTTGGCATTTGGTAAATAGTAAAGTATGGTGGTGTATACTTGCATTTTTTAAAGCTTGAATTAATGGTGACATTTTTTAATTTAAAATGATTCTAAGAGATTTCTATGAATGTACTTCTTGGAAAGTTCTCGAATAGCCTGTGTTTTGCTGTGCAGCTCAAAACGCTATTATTATTTCATAAAAGAATAATATTTAATGTGAATAAATCAGCAGTGAAATATCCAAAACTTAAGGAAAGTTCATTAAATGACCAACAACGCTTTTGTGCAAAATGATAGACATTAAAACACGCATTTCTCACATTCTGAAACCCCGGAAAAAGAGCCAAGTCAAGAGCCTGATTAATATACTGTCCAATTTAAAAGCATCTAAACAGGCGTAAATATTAATAAAATGTTGACAACTCCGATTGACATCGCGTAACTTATATGGCCAGTGAACAAGACAAGAACATAATAAAATTGTCATTTAACACACTTATTGAATGTTAAATACGATATTCTGAGACATATTAATAATTCATAAGTCTATGGTACGTAACAATGACTATATTTCACATCAATTATTTTATAAACAGAACATTTTTGATGCCATTAATTTATTTTATTCGAGAAAAATTGCCATAACGAAACTTTTTAATAGTGGCCATTTTAAATGTTTTTTTTTTTTAACAGTGTTCGGTGACTTTTATTGTTCTTAATTTGAATAATTACAATTAATGATGTTATTTTCTTGTGTTTATTTATATTTTGTAGATTTTGCATTTTTATAACGAAAATGGTGGTTAACGATTATAAATAAGTCTATTTCTTGATAATGATGCGCGACCGTCAATTATTTAATGCATTCAACGTGTGCATCAATGTTAAACCATTGAATAATGAGTTGTAATGTTATTCATTTTATTCATAAACTTTTCCACTCGTTTTTGTATGAGTAATTACTGAATAATACTTTCTTCATTCTTATAAGCTTACGAACCTGACTTAAATACAGTTTTTTTTATATATACCTAGTAATAAGAAAATAGGTAACTATAACATTGCATCTGCAGAAAACTAAAGGTATCAACAACTAAAAAAAAGAATACCTAAAATCAAAAACAAATTGTCAAAAAGAGAACAGTAAAATTCCACGCGCACTATCCTTGTAGTGGCGTACCACTATTAAAATTAAATTAAACAAAGATTACCACTAAACGACTGCGGCCGCGGGAGGATAATCCATCATCCACTTATGTTATTTCTACGTACTAAGAAATATGAAGTAATGAAACACCACAAATTATACAGCCAGTGTTTCTGCTTTATTTATAAATGCTATTTATACTGTGTTGAAATTTGACGTTTCTTAGATTTACACAAGAGTGTTTTAGTGAGTAAAATGGTTATTATTATATGTTTTGCGATGTAATTACGTATATTTATTGGTACTAGTAAAAAAGTACCAAGTTGTGAACTATTTATAAGTGTGTACCAAGTTTTGGTATAAACTCTCAATGAGCATTATATCATAATATAATTTGATAAATATAGACATTTATGCTACTCGATTACATCGTTACGCTCTAAACATTACAAAGCTCTCAACTATCACGCTCTAAATACTTTCAAGCTTACTTTCCCACCCCATAACGATTCTATTCAAGTCAACAACTACCGGTTTTCTACACAAAAGCAATTATATAATTATAATTAAACCACTCCACACAATTACTTGTAGATTACCAAACCAATTTAGGGCTTAAAATGACGGAGCTTAAGTCTCGTCGGAGTTGGAACTTTAATAGGCCATTAGTTAAGGATAGCCCGTGGGTGGCTACCGTCCGCACTAACCTTGTAGCGACGTCCTGACATTTCGCTAATGATATTATAATTGCACTCACAACCAATTTACGCAAACCTTTCGCAAGTTTACGATACAATGTAACTAGAGATCTTTTTATAATGGTCTTCTATATTTGAGGCATATCAATTACTTACATGCTACGTCATACAAAGACATTAAAATTGAGATGTTATCGTTTATTTTTATTTATTATTCGTCGGTGGGTTTTAATGAGGAGATTACTTGTAGAGTGAGATAAAAGTGTCATAATCCAAGGTTTCTTATATTGTCGCGCTTACAATACTATTAATGTCAATGATAAATATGTTACCTTCAATAAATGCCCGTTATTAAAAATTAAATGGCCGCAGAAACCAGAAAAGTCATTTAATTTTATCAAGAAAATATAATAATTTTGACATATGTCTTAAAAACGAGGACTCTCTTGATAAACATCGAGTGACAACTAAATTACTTATTTTTTACATCTTACTTGAAACTTGAGAATTTTATGGCTGGTTTTAATTGAGCATAATTACCAAACTCGCCGAGCTTTAAGCGCAAAAGTAAAAACAAGAAACAGGAAAAAAGAGAAAACAAACAAAATTCAGCAAAGGGTTCCATCGTTTTCCGATACAAAAATAGAATTAAGTTACCGAAAAGGGATGTGGTGGACGAAATATCGAAAATATATTTCAAATCAAACCAAGCGAATTCAATGATTTCTACTGAAAAGGTTAAGGTATTATAGTGGAGCAAAAACTCCAACCCTAATGGAAAAAATGGGATCAGAAACCTAAGAATTTGACTTTTTCACCAAAAACTGCTATTTTATCAAAATCATTGCAAAAGATCTCTATCATCAGAATTCTACATTTCATTCGATGCTAACTTTGACAACTTCTATTAAGAAGTCGTTAGTATTTTTTGGTCACTTAGCTTTCGAAAATACAAGTTCCAAATTAATCTATGAACCAACCCACTTAAGTAGGCTTGTCATGTCCACAATTGACGTTTAAATATGTAGGCGTTACCCCCTAGGGAATGACAATTATAACCCACAACTAGGGGTTCATTAATGATTAACTAAGTTACATTTTAACGAATTCAAAGGGTGGGAAAGACTGGCCAAATTATCGACCCTAAGTTGATAATTTTTAGTGGTATTTTCACCAAAATTAATCCTTTTTTTACTCCATTTGGATAAGGTCACCAACCAATTTAAATATTAGCTAGATCATGTATAAAGATTTTTTTTATTTTGTTATGCCCGACAGTGTCACAATGATCCAAATAATTTGCTTACCACCTAAGTTCCCATTTGTGGAATGCAAATTAAATAAACGTATTGAGTATCACATTTGCTTCTCACTGCTATACAGACAAAGTCAAAGCCAAAAGCTAGTGACTCAACAACCTTTGTATTAATTCATTTCATTCCATCTTTATATCATCACATAATTTAATAGTACAACAAATTGTTTTATACGCTGCACTTTGCAGCCAAGATAAGTGACAATGTAACTAAGTATTGCATCTGTTGCAGCAGAACAAGAGTTTCCTATAATACTACCTACGTATTCTTATCTATATTGGCAGCATTAAATTGATCTACTTGTCCACCTTTAAAGCTAACACTGAATCAATTAGATATTATTCAAATATATTTTTTTTGTAAATCTTTTTCGGCAGGAATTTGTAGATTTAAAACACAAAAAGCTTTAAGAGGATATACTCTTTCATGTAACTCAGAAATTTGATTCCAATTTGGGCAAAAACATCGAAGTTGTTTTATTTCTCGAGTCCACAGTTGAACGGATGTGTATTCCGTTAAAATAATATAAATGTGTGTTTGATAGCAGAATTGATATGGATACAGGACGCAAAGCAGCTGCCCATAAATAACCCTATAATAATAAAGACATTTAACAACCACACTTACATAATGACGCAAACTTAGACATTGCACAGCTCATTATGTCCATAAAACTAAAAATAACAACAATAAACAGCTTACATAAAGTATATAATTGCTAAATAACGACTATTTAATTACCAACCTTATTTATGTCAACACAAATGTGCGTTTTGCGTGATAAGGCACAGGTTTCGCAAATGTGCTGCAATTTATATGGATAATGTGTTTTCACACTAGTCTTTAATTCTTTATATTTGGACTAAGTGTTACTTATTAGCTGCTATTACTGAGGTCTGATAAACGCGAACGTTACTTTACAAGGAATTGTTAACATGCAACTGTCTGAGGTTGGTAACATTGCAGCCGTCATCTTGGATACCATTCGATATTTAACTTTGACGTAAAGGTGTTCTGTGTCATTTGCGATAACTTTGTAAAACGTTTGAAACACGAATAAGTCAGTTAGGTACGTATATTTTAGGTCAACCATATTTTTCAAGACGAAATAATTAGAGTTGACAGTTGACATAAAAAGTAGCATAATTAAATCACAAACATTCTTATCGGGCAGATAACCCGCAAGAGTGTCACAAAACACATAAACTTTTAGTTTTACGACATAAGAACAGATAATTAAACCGACGACGCTACAAACTTTAGCTGTATAAAACTATATCACAGTAAATAAAACGATAACTGATTTTAAAATAATCTATTATAAAATAGTAATTAAGCCCGACGTTGTAAGGTCACTGCGCGATGAACTCTTTTAATGAATGATTTTTTCTACACAATAACACAGAAATTGTGAATTGAAAACGCGCGTCATCAATTAAAATAAGCTTGAGATAGACGTTTATTATACAATTTAAATGAACCTGTGATAGACCGTGGCATCGTTACCAGCACTACTACCGTTCATTTTTATTTCTATGTTAGGTAACTACTAGTTAAATTAATAAGACCATTACACAAAATGCCATAAACTTTAAAAAATATTGCCCAAAATAAATAAAGTAAGATCTAATAAGATTTCTCAAACAGCCAGCAGCAATAATTCAAGTTAATTAATCATAGTTTTCGTTGCTCCTCTCGACCGTCGACATTGTAAATCATTTGTCTAACTACCGATCGCATCACTAACAAAATGGCGGCCACTCATAGTTACCAACATAACAATCATTATAAATCGTTGCTTTTTAACGTCAGTTAATCGTCGCAGTCGCCCGACAACAAAGTAAGCTCAAATTACATCCAATTATAAGCTATTCAATCCTTTTAGTGGAAATATGATGAAAAAAAAGAAACACGCGGTTTAACAATATGTGGTAATTAAGAAAAAAGCGCGCGTAACGAAAGATGTGACGGGCAGTGCTACCAACATGTTTAACGAGGCAGATAGTGATGTGCAAGTATCGATAAGTGGGACGATTGATAATGACATGCAAATAAGCATCTAATTAGCGTTGCTATTTAAACGAAGCGTATACTTGAGTACACGACCAGTAGTTTAAACAAGTATTTTTTATGAAATTATAAATAGGCGCGAATATCTTAAGAGATTATCTTTGTTAGTTAATTTGCCTATTAATCTTAAATATTGGCGTAGAAAGTTAAAAGTTAAAATATTACCTACGTTTTATGAATGTAAGGTTAAACTTTCTATAGGAGAGAAAGGTATTTAAATCAATTATGTTGTAAATCAGTTAAAGAAGAAAGAAAAAAGGTTAAACGTATTAAAATATTCTTAAAAATAAACTAATCGACTAAAGAGCAACACTAAACATAATCAAATTTCGAACAACAATGGCGTCAGTTGATAATCGGGAGCCGGGGCCAACCGCTCACATAAAACCTTTGTCAAAATGCTTATTAGTTTCGTTCGAAAAAAATAATATTTTTATTATTTCCCCTTTTTTGTGTGACGATTTTGACGGGCGGAGCGCGTTAAGCCACTTTAATTAAAATCAAGTTTCTTATAATGTCGTCGGGTCTATAAAATAACATTGTGTAGGGTTGCATAAAAATAGGGACCATAGAGCAACTAATCTATAGTTTATTGTGAGTTAACGGAAGGAGGGACAAATTATGATGATCCTTTGTTGATTCAGATAATGGTGTGAAATTGAGTAGGGTAAAAAGTATATTATTTACTGAGAATGGACCCCTACAGTTCTCGTTTTAAACGTTAAAGTAAATAGATTTTATTGCTCCAGTATTTTTTGTCATTGTGTTTTTAATATTAAGTAGATACAAGCATTATTAATACCGTAATGTAGAATGCTACTGCGTACGTCTCTATAACGACAAACTTTTTTATTTTTGACTTGTTCCAAATTCAAAATCGAGTTGCCCTGTCAAATTCTCGCGCGCAATACCACAGCTTATAAATTTTAATATAAACGAACAGACTGTAAATTCATTATTATCATGATAATTACGTTATCACAATAATTGCAGCTAATATGGCGATAGTTACATTGTATTAAGGGTATAGGCTATCTGTGTGCCGTAATGAAACAGTAAGGTCGTAGGTCACTGATATTGTTTCAAAATAGTTTTATTAGTGATCATTTGTAATAAAATTTGTGTCTAGTTGCAATCATAACCAACCTCAATTTGATTTCATTTGATATTGCATAGACTATTACAAATTAATTTGTCTGTAATAGGACCATGGATAAGTCGTGGTGACCTAGCGGTTGCATGAACGGATTTGTATGCACGAAGTTGCAGGTTCGAACTAAGGCAAGTATCAATGTATCTTTTCAAAGTGATATGTACTTTCTGAATTATTTTAAGACACTTCTGACTAACGGAGAAGAAAAACATAGTGAGGAAACCTGGATTCTAAAATTTGGATCTGAAATCGCCAATCTGCAGGGAGCAAGCGTGGTGATCAATGCTCGTGCCCTCTCTATTTGGGAAGAGGCCTGTGTCCAGCAGTGAGACGTTTATAGGCTAGAATTAATAGGACTCCAAGATTTGGTAATAAACACTAATAGGGTAGCCTACATACCAAAGACCCATATTTGACTAATCTTTCGGCAGAGTAAAGATATTGTAAAAGTAAGAAAAAAATAAAATGTAAAGTATGATAACAATATTCGTATTTTTTCTTCTTCAATTGCTACTTTTCAATAACCAACTTTTGTAACAACAAGTTTATATCACATTACAGAAAATAAGTACTTTACCATTTAAATCCTACGTTATTTATTTAAATCATAGGTCAACATTGTACTTCAGTAAATAGTTATTAAATACTTAGGTTCAGAGTTCGAGGTAGCTTGTAATAATAAATTGAGTCTCTAATTGATTCTTAAGCGACAGTAAATATATGATGCATGATCTATACATTATTCAGTTGCAGTTTTAATGGTTTAAGTAATGTGAATATAGGAAATGTCATGAGAAATCTTATGTTGAAAGAAGACTGAAAATAAATTTAGTTAATTTTATTTTAAAGTACAAAGTATGTCTTAGTAATCATAAAATGTCCAAAAAAACTAGTTTGTCGATCTTATTTTTTTTGTAATTACTACAGACATAAGCTGATTTACTAACCTAAAAAAAATGGCGCACTAGGAGGGCATCAAAATTCTTGAAAAAAGAAAATTTTAGTCTTTTTACATTTTCTTCAGATTGTCTTAGCGTGAATACTTGAACTATGCAAAAAGCAATAACAGCTAATTACGAACGAAACAGCAATTAAGTTATAAAATTTTAATTGAGTTCATTAGATAGGAGTTATAAAACGTAATAACAGTTTCTACGCCTTATATACAAGTCTACATTTACATAAATAAGTATTTATATAAATTAATGTACTATGCCTATCTATTTCGCTGTAATACTGATTTAATAAGGAACACGTTTTTTTAGTTAAATTGGCTTGTAATTTACTGATATTTAAATCACGGTTAATTAAAAGCTGTGTGAGAGGTTAAGCTACTCAATCTTAGGCTAAAAATTAGATGGGTGGCAAGTATATAAAAGTCAATAATATATTATACTGCTTATTTGCAAAACTTATGAGTTTGGATTTGTGCCCGGTGAGTGGCAATAGGCTCGCCCCCTATTACATGGGACCTAAACATATCGGCGAACTGTGGGTGTACATTGGTACGCCTCTGCCTACCCATTCGGGGATACAGGCGTGATGATATGTTATGTTATGAGTGAGAGCAATTCACTCCATAAATTTAAAGAACTCTAAGTATAATTAAAAGACTATCTTCTTACATCTGATTTAATTGTAAGCCACCATTTTTATCCTAAGCCAGTAACTGTTAAAATACTAACCAGGCAAAGACAATGACAAAAAGAAAAGCCGTTGATATTTCAAGTAACGGACTTAATAACGGCATTCAATAGTAATTAACTTAAAACTTCAGTCAACGGTAACATTAAACAATTAGGAGCTTAAGAGATAATCTCTCTTTTGAAAGACAATAGGAATAAACAAACTTATTAAAACCGCATTGAACGTCAACCGTTTTGGATTAAAAAATATAATGGCTGGTCACAATTGTCTCTGCCAAGCTTTTAAAAAAGAATCGTTAAAAAAACAAACGTTTATCTAATTTTAAATATCGAATGTCTTTTTATGTCGATTATTTTGTCCTTTATTTCAATCATTGTGTTGTCTTTTATCAACAAAGTAATCATTACATTGCCACAGAATACTTTAATAAAATGATTTCATTAGTTTTATTTCTTTAAATTGAAAAAAAACAAAAGGTCATACAGTTTTTTCGCGGCAAACGATTTAATCTGAGCTTTCTTTTTAAAGGCAGAGACAACGATCAGAACGTAGTCAATAGTGGCCAGAGATAACAGACTTATCATTATGTCCTCGTGTTTTAGATAAGCTACTTCTTTTTACATTTTATTTCTGTCAACAACGTATCTTTACACGCGACCCGCGTTAATCGATAAATCCTTTTTTGTATGGAACTCTTTTTTTATTATTTATTTTTTGTACAATGGTGATCTTTTTCTGTGTGATACAGTTTGTATGGATTTAGAATTATCACATTCAAAACTTTTTAGCTTTGACAAGAAAAATTAATTTACTGATTATTAAGAAAGATTTGAAAAAAAAAATGAAATCTTACGGTATAACTGAACCCTACACCATTTACACATAATATTTATCCCTCTTATTTCACATACTAAACAAAACTTTATTTTACGATAGGCTTTCAAAATGAGCGGGAAAACCACCATGATTTATACCCGAAGAAAGCGCATTACTAATGATAGGGTGCAGCTTGCAGCCATGCATCGAACATAACCTACCATTGAGGCTTGCAACAGCTCATACATTCTGTACAGCCTTAAGCTCATAGACCATACAACAACACAAGAACAAATACTACCTATAGCTATTGATGGAAAACTGAAATATCGATTGTATTACAAAATGTATCGATAAAACTGTTAAAAAAATGTCAAGAAAGCGGAAGTTCAGAAGAAAAATGGTTATAATCAATTAATTTTGTAGGTGATAATGCTTACTCATATATAGGTACACTTTAAAGAAAATAGATCCAATATAAAAGTTCTAAGATGTTAATTTCAAAATATTAAAGAACGAAATTACCGCGGAAACGAAATCCATGTTTAAAAATAAAATGTAATTTATGTGCGCAAAGGTATTCCAAGATACATCCAAAATTAAAAAAGAAGCTTTATTTTTAATAGTATAACAGTTAACATAAACAGAAAAAAATACATTTGCAATGTTTTTACACGTTTAACTATTTTAATGTTTCGTTTTAATTGTTACCAAGTTAATTTGCCGCCGGATATTTAAATCAGACTTATATTCGGTAATAAAATCCGAATTATTCAATCACTGGCATCGTAAAGTTAAATTGAATGTAGAAAACATAATTAGTCTTAATGATAGGATGTATATTATTATCTGTGATAATGACATCGTGATTAAAAAGTATAATTGTATAATTATGGCGAAATTTTATTAAGAGTTTAACAGGAAAATCTAATAACAAGAAATTGCAGATATTTTTTTGAAAAAGAAAATCTGACATAGTATTATAAAGGATGATATAATAAAACTGGTAAAAAATCTTAATTTGGCGACAGTACAAAACTCCATTACTCCCGCCGTCGCGCGTAATAATACTAAGTTACAAGATAAAAAGGAAAAATCAGAATCAAGCAAAAGATCTAATACTTAAAATATTTGAGATTCCTCTCAAATATTCCTTCCAAAAAAAAAACTGAATAAATTTCGCATTTTAAATCGAAAATAGTCAAAGTAGAGTTTAATTGTCGGGCAAAATTTTCTCACGTAGTAAACCTAAATCAATCGTCACCAGGGAAAACCAAGGTATGTTGGCAGACAACTGGAAAATCTTGACTTAGCCAATAAAATAAACGGAAACTGAGATATACAAAGGCATTGATAAATTGTTTTATTGAGAAATCTTTATGTCTAGGATACTTAAGATGTGAGCTCAATAAGGTCAAATACGTCGACATGAATTAACACCTATTATGGTGTTATTGTTAGGGTCAAAGCAACACGGATTTGCGAACGGTAAGGTTAAAATTAAAATGGAAAATCTTTTTCTTGACCCTGTTGTGATTTTTTCTTAAATTGGGTAGTTAAAACACTGGTCCAATATTCTCTTCCGAAAGCAATAGATTAATTACAACTTCTGACCAAATTGTTTTCTCTCTTTTTGGATCAATTTGGTTTTCCCAAATTCCAATTTTTCTCCTACTTCAAGAAAGAACTACTATTTCAATGGTTTGTTTTTATAATTGGTCCTAAGGGCCGGACTACTCCAAATAAGATTAACACTTTAGCATTTTCTTTTAATCAGTTCACTTTTATTGATCCGTTTTAATTGGCATACCAAATAGAAAATTGGCTAGGATGTATGGTGTGACTTACCTCCAGGAAACCTGTGTGGGAATATCCTGCCGTGCCTGTTGATGAGCCAGGGGTAGAGCGTGTAGGAGTCGCGCGGCACGGGCGGCGCGGGGTGCGGCGGCGGGTGCGGCGGCAGCGGAGCCCCGAAGCCCTGCTGCTGGTGCGCCAGCGCCGCCGCCAGCGCCGCGCCCTGGAAGTGCGCCAGGAACTGGTGGTGGTGGCTCTGCGCGTCCAGGTAGGGCAGGCGCTTGAGCTCCGGCGGGAACACGGCCGGCAGCGCGCTGGGCCGCAGCAGCGGGCGCGGCGACGGGCTGCGCGGCGACGCCACCGGCGACGGCGACCCCGGGCTGGCCAGCGGCGGCGACGTGTGCTTCGGCCGCTCCGACCCACCCACTATACTGTCTATACTAAATCCTATCTTCGGCTTCGATGGCACCGCCACCACAGGGGTCGGTGCGAGAGGCATCATGCTTTTACACACAACGGGTCCGTCACAAAAAATAATAATACACCAAATCAGAAGCACATGTCACACAGAACACAATCCATCGTGACGCGAGCGCGCGATACGAACGCCAAGGCGGCGCGCGGCCGAATGAGCCCTCCGCTCGCGCCAGACGCCCGTCGCCGCGGAAAAAAAATAACGAACATGGACTCCTCACCTCCGATTGGACGGTATTTACCGAGGGGTGGCGACTGATCTCCGAGCTGCACTCTTTATTTGAATGTCTGGCGCGCGATTGGCCAATAGGCGTGTAGAGGTGTTATTTGAATTTGGAATGCTTTCCCAGTGGGCGGTTTGAGTTAAGAGCTTGTGATTTAGCCGGCCGTATGGCGTATTACACCAGATTTGTGGAGCGCGACGCGTCGAGTGGTGCTTTCCAATTTAGCTGGTTATGATTCAATTAAGGCGTCGATTGGGTGGGTAGCCGCGCTCGCCTTGCTCGTTTTGGGCTAGTCGGCTCGCGCTCGCCCGCTCCGCTCGCCTCCGCTCGCCTCCGCTCCGTCGAATACTTTTTAATTAAGTCCGATGCTTTATTAGCTTAATGTCGCGAGATAAACGTGGATTTTTCAACGATTCCCGCCAATAATTGATTCGAACAAAATGGCGGACGTTTATAGTGGGGTTCGGTTTAATTATTTTTATCGATAATAAAATAATTTGTTGCAGCGGCCGTACGATTGTTTTCTTATGTAGTTGAATTAAATTTTAATGAAACCCGATAAACTTTGAATTTCACGGATATTTTCCACCATTACAAACTAAACAGTGTTTGGTAAATAGTTGATTTTTTAATTAAAATTGTTATGCTTCATAGTTTGTGGTGCGTTGTGATTGATTTTTGTTTATAAAATACAGATTGGTTACTTTATGATATTGTATTATTCATTACGAAACATTGAAATAGGTATTATACGGGCTTTTTGGACGTCACCAATACCTATCATTTCAGATTTATTACTTCTAATCGGTTTTCGGTATGTTAGATATACGAGTAACTTTGTTCTTTTGATTTTTCTATAATATCTGATAGACACTCTTCTATATTGCACCTTCCTTTAACTTATCCGTCCATACATTTTCTTGATATAAGAGTTAAGCTGTTATCGCTTCATAAGGTCCATTTTATACTCTAGTGTAAATATTCTGATATTACAGTTTTCATTTTCATTGTAAATCTTATAACCAAACTATTTTCACTAATTATCTGTTTACTAAGATCAATGATGAAAGGTATACCTAACAATAATTAATTAGGTAAAAATTCTTAAGTAGTAGGTTCTACAAATTATTCTCGAGACATAAATTCAGTGATTCAATCATGCTTATCAGGTACTAAAGAAAACATTTTAGTTTTAATTCATATTTTTTTCTTTTTAGGAGTCTTAGTAAGAATAAAGATAAGCTTTTTGTGTATCAGTAGAACAATGGCGTATCGTTTTAATTTGATTGATATCTGAGGTTAACGCTTCCCTTATTATATTTTAAACACTATCAAACAAGTAGCTATAACTATTAGTCATAAATTATTTTTCCAAATAACTCAATTGTTAGCAAAATATTTGCGTCGGCATTATTAATTCATTCACAAATCGATGCCGTTATAGATTATAACAGTAACACCTATTTAAATATAGCTACTTATCTATTAATAAACAAACCTTTGAATAAGCTTATATAGGTATAACTTAAGTACCTATTAATTATTGGTTTTGTAGAGTTCCTTCAAATCCCTTATTTCATTTTCTTCCTTTATAGTTCTGGAAATATAAATTCACAATATTTTAGAAATATAAAAGATAAATACTAAAGAAATGAAACATAGGTACTTCATTGATATAAGGTTTAAAGTACAGTAACATCTACACATTAAAAAAATGGTAAAAGTAGCGACACAATGAACTACTTAGTCATAATTTTCATAAGACTTTTCTTCTTTATAAGACTTCTTCTTACCCTGTTCTCAATTAAGTTTTTTGGGCGTAATGGGTGTTTAGCTTCCATACATTTTAACTACCCGGCAGTATTTACTCTGCTTTCTCTTATTATTATCATCTTTATGGGTAAGAAAGGGATTTATTGTTAGAAAATATTAATTAAAGGTTTTCCGATAAACAATACCTTTATCTTATAAATTTTAGGATATTATCAATGATAATTTCACTTATGAAGACAGAAGTAGATTAAGATTTTTTGGAAGCCTATTATCCTGCAAATATGCAAGCTACATTTCAGTCTGGTCATACGCATTGCAATTAAAACATGGATTTTAGTAGTCATTCTGTACAATCAAGTATCAAGATGCACTTGATGGAAAGTCACTGCTAAATATACTTTCCCAGAGAAGTAGGCAGTCTTAATCAATGCCTACATCATTAATTTATATTCTTAAAATTCTAATTTAAAGGATATATTATTTTAAAATGAAGGATATTTATTTAAAAATAGACTTCTTATCAGAATTTTTGACCCATCTTTTAATTTCGAATAACAAGATAGATTTAAAAACTTCTTAAACTTACATTTATAAAATTCAGTAGGTAATAGATAACTGTAGGTATCTATTCCATATTCTTATAAGCACTCCAAACACAAAGGAGTCAATTGGCAGTTTTTATTTGTCATAATAGTGTCCTATTTTAAAAAAGAAAAAGGAATGAGAACGAATATGTTATTATTAGATTCTGACATGGCTCTTGAGATATGTAATGTCTGTATTTTGAAAAAAATATATTTGTATGTTAAGTAGAGTCAAAGTCAAAGTAAAAGTCAAAGATCTTTATTGTGAGACAGTGGTTACAAGGGTGTTATTATATTATTTTGGTGTGCATCTTCACTGCTCCACCATATTAGGCGTACAATATTATAATTTATGTTAGCTTAGATCTAAATGATGTGTTACACAAAAGATAAATTTTAATTGAAAAAGAGCTATATTTTGCATCAAAACATAAAAACCAGGTTGACACTAACCCATCACGAGTCTGTCGGACAAAAATTCATGTACTGTATAATATGGTCGATTTATCAAGAATTCATTTGATTTTTTCTTAAAAAAATTAATGTAGTGTAACTATATAGAATCCTACCTATTTAGAATTCAACCCACTATTATAAAACATAAATATATGTTCTAGACTCCTATACTCTAACAATATGTACGTATGTAGACATACCTTCATACTATTTAGAGACTTCATTAATTAATATTTTAAGGATATCATTGAAAGGATGTTTTCCCTTATAAGAAAGTAGCTATATCCTATTAAAACTACACTTTCAGAATGTTTGATCCATCTTTTAACTTTAATTAAACAAATTGAATTAGAAACTTCTTTACATTTAGCGTTCTGTATGGCTGATTGGAAAATGATTCTGTTTCACACATTTGCCTAAATATATTACAAATTAATATAAAAGCATAACACATATACTATCATGACATCTCACAATGGGTGTAGGCACGACCGGAGCCCCGTTTAAGCCGATCGTATCAAGAAACAATTTAACCGGCAGACTCTTCATTACGGCAATTTCCTTCAAAAGGAAGTTACTTTCGGTAATAGACGACTTCCGGACATTATAATATTATTTACTTTCCATAGATTTGTAAACTTTCAAAGGTTTTGTTTTCTTTTTCTCGTTCCAAGGTTTGTGCAATAGTCACTTTATGTCAGCAGAAATGGGTGCATGATTTTTGAAAAGGTAAAAGTAATAAAAAAAAAATGTTAGTAAAATTTTAATTATTTCTCATTTACTCATCATCTGCCGAGCCCTTTTTCAAACGTGTTGGGGTTGGCTACCAGTCTTAGCGGATTCAGCTGAATACCGTATAATTTCTTATTTAATTTTAGAAGATGATTTTCACTAAAAATATTAGTCTTCAGTAAAAATAATTCGGATATACGTAACTAATGATAATGCAAATAATTGGTGCATATCATTTTAGCTTTACATCCACAACTAAATATTCTAACAAGTCTAAATAAGCCTCCTTTCCTGCATTTCAGAAATCCGCCTCTTATCTTATTAAACTAGAATATTGCAATCCAAATATTCTTTAACTAACAACTAACGAAAAGTCTTATAAGATTCCCACTTGTTCCTCATAATAATATACTTACCTGGGACAACTGATAGAAATACTTAACTTACATATTAAAGATAAGTTGCACCCTGACACAGAAAAAAAATGACCATGCTTCAAAATTTGTTCTACGTGGGATTCGAATCTACGATCTCCGGTATAGCAGTCAGGTTCTCTAACCACTAGACCAACAGGCCATACAATAATGATCCAAGCTTTTAAATTACAGTTCAAGTCTCACAGAAACAAGCATCACGCTCGCACCCGCGTTCATTCCCGCCATTCCGAGCCCATTAGGTGCCCATAACCTCACGATGTTTGCACACAACCATCAATACAAACAAAAATAATTGGCCCTAGTTACCCGCCATTACGCCGCCATCTTGGATCCGATCGAATCAAATCTTTTGAAATCTTATAACACCTAAGCAGTGTTCTGTATTCAAATAAGGTCACGTTTTCGGCCGCTCCTTGCGAGGCGCGATAATTTGATTGAATAATCTAGTAATTGTGGTTTTATATTTACATAAGATATTGAGGTGTTAGATCTATTTGCGTTGTTAGGTAAGAACTAGGACTTGTTCTCAGATAGGGCAAAGATTCTACCCAGTAGTACACCAAAGTAATAACACGACTCCGTTTTATCTCACTCCAAAGTAGTAGATACTGTAGATAGGATGTATGTCTGGTTAAAAATTGTTATAATAATATGAGTCTAGATCATACTTTTATCGGTTTTTTAATAGAGTAGTTAGTTTGATTTTTATATAGGCAACATTAATGAAGTTACCTACATGATATACAGATATAGAGTACTGTCCAAATGATTATGTTAAATATTCATGTAGAATTCAACTTCTTTAATATACAGAGATAGATATGTATTTTTGTACTGTATTTATTTATTTTACAATATGAAATAGATACCCACTTTTACCTATTATATGTAATATTAATACCAGCCTAGCTGAGCACAGGCCTCTTCCCATATAGAGAAGGAACGAGCATTGATCACCACGCTTGCTCTCTGCGGGTTTTCGATTTCAGATTCCACTTTTGGAATCTTTTGGAATTTGGGAACCTGGTTTCCTCATGTTCTCCTTCACTGTCTTTCAGAAGTGACTTAGAATGTCGACATGTCAAAATGTCTTATTGGTACTTGCCTGGGTCTAAATTTGAACCTTGTGCATACGAATCGGTTCATTTAAACCGGCAGGCCACCAAGGCATACTTTTTTACTATTCCACTTTTCTATCCTACTGCAGGGCAAAGGCCTCTCGACACTCCTTCCACTTCTCTCTAGTTAGGGCCGTGGTCATCCACTCCTTATCAAAGGATTCCATCGCTCGTTCTGCCTTATTAGTTAATTTTAATATACTTCACTTCCAACACCCGTTTAAGTCTTACATAGATACTTGCTTGCAAGTCCTACTTGTATTACAAATGTTGTGTAAGTTAAAAGTAAAACCACTCAATTAGACCGATGGTTATTCAGCACTTAACTAAATATTCTCAGGCCCTAGGGTCAGACAATTGGCGCCTTTGTCTACACCACCGAATATGGTCATTTACAACTCGTGTTGGCCCGGAGGTTCACATACCGGCTCCGTAACAGAAGGTTGTGGGTTTTAGTCCGGCATGTGGGTATACAATGAAATTATGTTAATTTTAGTTTTAATTTTTTGTTGTGATAATTTTTATTATAGATCTAGTTGCTGTGTTAAGCTTTTAAAGTAGTTAAGTCTGCATTTATTAGTTCAAACTCCGCGGCAATTAGAGCCTAATTTAAAAGAAAAAAAACATCAGAATGAATAATTAATATTTACACCAAATAATTTGATCTCGATGACGTGTGCAAGTAACTGACTGCATAAACAGCATACATTCGTCTGCACTTTAAACCGACTACAAAAAGGCGTGTTTCTTAAATAACCGCACATTCGTCCCCAACCTGACTCATATCAACTTTAAAAGAGGCTACTTATGCCCTGATTTTTTTCCTACTATAGTCATTTCATTACATAACCCGTGATTCTCAAAATAAGGGTCCCTATTCTCAAAACTCATATCACAACAGCTGCGCAATACCAAGTTAAAGGTAGATGTCAGGAAGTAATATAAACGTTTTTCGATATCAAGTAAGGAAAGGCGCCACGCAACATAAATACGATTTATATTAGTGCAGTTAAGTGACCGACAGGCTGCGCGGTTGTAATGGACGCTAAAACAGCAGAGCGGGGTTATGCGCGGCGTGTAGTGTTGCGCTTCAGTGGTTGCCGATTGTCGATGCAGTAGGGATGGGGCAAGGCAATATCGATTTTGTTGAGAGTAATTTATTTATTTTGAGATGGATTTGGCTACCTACCTGCCTACCCTTAAAATGAAACATAAGTAACCTTTAGCAAATAAAGAGATTAGTATGATATTGTACATTTTCAGCAGAGATTTATGTTTTGAAATCTACTACTCTTAATTAAAAATCAATGTGAGAATTATCTTCATTTTTAATTAAAAAAAACTCTTTTTATGTTGTAATGAAGCACCTGCATTTATGGTCATATGCAAATGGTACGCCATATTTAACTTATTGTTTTACCATTCCATAATACATGCTGTCGTCACTAAATAATGCCAATTACCATACAAAGTATATTTATAGATGAAGCCATCAATAACCCAGCGTTTATTAACCTTTTAATTCAGTCTATCTACCAATCATACTTCAATAGCTATTAAATTAACTTTTTTCTTCATACTATTTATGTTCAAGATAATTCGTGTTTGCAGTTAACTAGTTTTCAATGAACATTCTTAATAACTTGAGTTAATTGAGTTTTTTAATCTATCCGTCTGTTTACTTAGTATGCATAATGTTTATTAATAAACTATTTATAATACAGTAATTAACGAGCTTCATGTATGTAAAACGTTTTAATAATAGCGTGTAATTTTCTTACATGGCCAAACTAAACAAGAAGAAGGTCAAATATATTAACTAGTAAAGTATTTTTGGAAGAAAGTTTCGATATATTATTACATAAGCAATAAAAATTACACACTTTATAACATCCAGGAACAAATTATACTTAAAAACATCATAATTATTTCATTTCTTACCTCAATAAAACCAACCAATCCAAAAACATTCAATGTCAAATTAATTTAACTTAATGACTAATTGAATCGAAATCGATATAATGAGCCCCTCACTAATAGCATCAATCATAAAAACGTGGTTGGTAAACAATGGCGGCGGGTGGGCGCGCGGCGACGCGGGCGGCCGACACTTTAGCGACACTTCGATATCCGACTAACTATCGATAGTTGCACAACCCTATTACAATAAAAAAAGAATTATTGTTGTGTAATTCGAATTTAGAGATTCGAATTGGAACGATAATTTCTTTTTAATTAATTAATGTTAGAGTAAATGCACGTTTTTAAAATTGGAATGATTTGTTTTTAATTGGAACAAATCGTTTCATTGAAACGTGTTACGGACATTTTAATCAAGTAAGGTTTTATTACAAGAGGTTAAAACTTTAATCTAGCCTTTTTGTAACTAAACATTTTGACATACAAGTACCTATCAGATTTTCAATTCCTAGGTGCGTAAATAACCACTAAGGATATGCGTAAATTATTTTGTATTTAGTGATGGATGCAACAACTAAGCCATCTAAAAGCTTCTTAAACCTAAACCATCGAATAACTGTACCTTTATATCACAAAGTTAGAAAATTATCTAATAGATACCACAATCTATTTTATCTAAACGAATAAAAGGGTCGACGACAACATTAACCTTTTTGGGCCATCACCTAGGTAGGGTAATTAGACAATTATCTAAGCACGACATCTAATTTCAAGCATTTATTTATTCTAATGTTCGTAACGGGATTCACAATGGAGTTTTTTTCAAGGTTTTTTAACGTTCTCTGACTAGTAAAGTAGGTACCTAATGATTCTGATTGTGATTTTGTTTTGACTTATATAATAATCCAGCCTATCAACGTCCCACTGCTGGGCACAGGCCTCTTCTTATATAGAGAAGACATGATTGGCGATTTCAGATCCCAAATTTTGGAATCCAGGTTTTCTCACGATGTTTTCCTTCACCGTTTATCAGTGTCTTAAAATAATTAAGAAAGTACGTATAACTTTGAAAAAGCCACATTGGTACAAGTACTTGCCTGGGTTCGAACCTGCAACCTTGTGCATACAAATCCGTTCATTGCACCGCTAGGCCACCACGACTTTTGACTTATAAATTTCGATTATGAAAGACCTCATTAGTTAGGTACAAGTATGTTTTAGCCGGTACAACTTTAATAAATAAATGCGGACACCATCACATACGTTGTAGCTAAGGCACTTATGTTATGGAATTCAGAAACAACGAAGGTACCACAAACACCCAGACACGAGACAATGTAGAAAAGTGAGTTGCTACATTGACCCGTCCGGGGATCGAACCCGGGACCTCAGAGCTAGCGATACCTTGAAACCGGTGCGTACGCCACTCGACCACGGAGGTCGTGACTTGTGATTTGGACGTTTTTTTACTCAATTACCCATGGTTAACTTTTCAGTGGTAATTAAAAAACTGATTTGATAGGTAACTAGCTTTTTATTCAACACAATTAGCATTGACAGTCATTTACTAAAACATAATTTCCTAAAGGTATGGTCGTCCATAACTTTGCAAACCTACTCTTTACAGAAATATTGAGTATTTCTAATTAATTCACATACGATAAAAAAGACAATATTTAATTTTACAAGGTAATTTATAATATAATAATAATAAATAATATTCCGGGACATCTCACACACGGTTGTCTGATCCCAAGCTAAGCAGAGCTTGTGTTATGGTAACCAGACAACTGATAAACATACATATATATTTCTAAATACATACATATTATAGATAAATTACACCCAGACACAGAACAAATGATCGTGCTCATCACACAAACATTTGTCCTTGGCGGGAATCGAACCCACGACCCCCGGTATAGCAGTCAGGGTCACTAACCACTAGACCAACAGGCCCGTCCAAATCTTACAGAATGAATATTATAACCTATAAATAAAATTGTTTATGAAGTAACCGTTTATTAAAAGCAGTATTTTTAAGAAAACATTGCTCTCTTGTGGGGAAATTATAGTGATGTTTTTTTCTGCTATTGCTTTAGACAAAGAACCATGAAAGCAATCGAAAAGTCACAACAAATCATTAAACTCTATGAAAACTTCAAGTTTATGTGAAACTAAAAACCAATTCTAATGGCCGACGTTACAATGTTACGTACAAGAAGCGTAATAACAAGTAATTGCAATTCAAAGTTCTGTCCTATACGACCTCTTTTGTTTAAAATACAATACTTTACTGCAAAATGGTGCTTTCCATGATTAAAATCACAACTAGAAAGCCAAGCGAATACTGTTTTATGTTCATTGGTCATTTACAGACTAAAAGTAAATTAAAATTCTTTTAATTATTACTTATGTTTTAAAGACTATAGTGTAACAAGATATAAGTATGTAGCTAAGGTAGTGTAATGTCAAGATGTAGGTACTATTTAAAACTGTAGAGTTGCATGCAAAAAAAGATAAGTAAAGTATTGGCAAGCTTTTTACTTTTTGGAGGAGATGGACCTACAAGAATCTATCTTATAAAAAGATCTCTTATTGCAATGCTTCCTTATCTACACGTTTAGGTAGGTAGTGGGTGTCAATTTAAGATTTAGAGTTTTTAAATAACTATTAATTTACCTCCTTCAAGGTGACGTGAAACTGAGATTTGGATTCAAATAATAAAACCAATTAAAAGCAAAATAGGACCGCACTCATTTATCGACATCGACATATTTCAAACAGCGAACAACATCGGCCATTTTGTAAAACATGCCATTTACGATCGAGCGGTGCGCGCGCAACAAATGCGTTCGAGATTAATTTAATATTTCGTAATTACTGTTTTTACTTCCGTTCAAGTTTTAATGAGAAAATGTTTTGATTTTATTTTATTGGTGTTTAACGAAGTGTAGGTTTGGTGTAACAGTGTTTTATGTCGCTCCCGGTGTGGTCGTGCGCAATTATAACTAGCTGCGCGAACATACCTATTAATTTGTAAGAAGGATGTAGGTTTTTATTTAATGATGTGCAGACATGATTTGATATTGATTGAAGTAGGTGTCTGTAATACCTTCCTGTTAACATTATATTGGGAGCTTATTAAATTTGTTTTTGTAACTTTCGAGTTGCTGAGTTAACACTACGGTAGCCACCAATAATCTGTATTCTATTTCTGTTCTTCGGGAATGCTAGCTTAAATAATTAGACACCAATTCATTTTATACATTAATGCATTTTTTCAACGCTGTTAAACTATGTAGGAGATTAGAGTTATATCTCCTCGTAGGTGACACAAAAAATTGTAGTCAAGTTTATAGCTTGTGGTCTAAAATAACATAACAAATCATCACGCCTGTATCCCCGAAGGGGTAGGCAGAGGTGTACCAATGTACACCCACAGTTCGCCGATATGTTTAAGTCCCATGTAGTTATCTTGTAGTTATCTACACTAGTAGTAGGTAGAATAAATAACATTAGTAGATATCTAGATAATTTACATGTAAAATTAAATGACTAGGTGTCTACTGGTTTGGCAATGACCCAAAATTACTTGTGTTTAAGTATTTCCTATTCCAAAACACAAAAAGTAAACTTTTAAACTTTATACTTTTGAGATAAGTATGTTTTATAATTCCGAAAACTGTTGGGCCAAATTGACAACAATGTGGACTCCACAAAATATCAAAAGACCTCGTGGCCAGAAGGAGATGGCGGGAACTTGACTTCTTTTCACCATTTTGGAACGCAATAGCTCAAGACCGGGAGAATTGGAAAAAAGAAAGGGAGGCCTTTGCCCTGCAGTGGGAAGATAATGGCTGAAAATAATGTTTTATCACTATTTATGTGCTGATTAAGTTATTTTTTAAGAGTAGAGTAGAAGCTGCAAGCCAGGATAAGAGCTGTTGTCTCTTAAAAAAATTGCCGTATGGCCATCATTGATTATTCTACTAACTAATTAATTGGTTGGGTTACCTGCATACGTCAAAAATTATTCTCATGTTTCTCGAAATAAAAGCATTTAAGCTACAAGCTACTAAATTGTTAAGAACATGTCTTTATTTTGAAACCTAATTGTTTAAAAGCAATTAGTACAGCATAAACAATTGCAATTTGTAAGTAAAAGGACAACTTGTCGAACCTAAACACTATGAAAATAATTCCTAAAAGTTTACATTAACAATGAAGTGACATTTCATTCTATCAACAGTTCCCATTTTAATCTTTAAAACTCATTATTTTGACTGACAATAACAACATCACAATTATCCGAGTCCCATATTATCTGCAGGTGTAAACTCTGTAATAAGTATCCGCGACGCTTCATTTCTGCGTGCAAACGAACTTACATGACAGATGTCAAAATGGCTGTCCAAATTGGCGGGAATCGATTTTCAATACGTTTTTTCGCAATTATCAAATTAGAACGACATTATCGGATATTTCGATGATGTTGCGATGGTAAATTGACAATAATTATTGTTTATTTATTGCTGAATGCTGTATGAATGTAGCGCAAGAAGTTAAAGGCCTCAGTCATTTATTTATGAGATGTTATCATGCTCTTACCTTTATTAAGTGATGAGAATTATAAGTACCACAGTTAAATGGTTTTATTTTGTAAAGACACGCACTGAGGTACGTTAGTCTATATTTAAGTGTTTGCAAACCATTGAAAGCCGTTTATAAAAAAAAACTAACATGTTAGAAAAATCTTATTAATAATAGATACCTAAGTAGGTACATTCCTACATATAGATCAGTAGGTACCTTACTAGAAAAAACGAACCAGCTTTTTTTAAATTTAGTTATGTGAAACTAAAATACCTGAAATTATTTTAACAAATTTCTGTTAGCAGTTTTCAGCCAGAGCATAATATAACATATCATCACGCCTGTATCCCCGAAGGGTTAGGCAGAAGTGTACCAATGTACACCCACGGTTCGCCGATATGTTTAGGTCCCATGAAATAGGGGGCGAGCCTATTACCACTAACCGAGCACAAATCCAAACTCCGACCTCCTACTGAGAATTTCATAGAAAAACCCAATAACAACTTGGTCGACTTGGGAATCGAACCCAAAACCTCTAGCGTAGCAGTCGCGCTTAGCGCCATTAGGCCAACGAGGCAGTTCAGCCAGAGCACCTCGTATAAATAGCTATGTCTGCGTATAGTATCTATGTCTCGACTGTCGTTTTTCTGGTCTGTGCTCTTACAGCTAATTGCAAGTGACAATTAACTTTTACAGTCCTAGAACATAACTCGGACAAATTAGAAGTTAATGAACAACACGATTCGAAACACATAAAATTACGAATGGGAATAATTAATCGATATCTTTGCTTATCTCCTAGTGTTAAGGTTAGTTTGAACTATTTTAGGGTACCATACCATTTTATTATAGCGTATCATCATAAGGGTCACTGTATTTTTTGCTTTCTTGATCTATATCTTTTTATTCAGTTTTTTTCTGCTAATCTTCATAATGATGATTGGCCTGTTGGTCTAGTGGTTAGTGACCCAGTTAGATACCAGAGGTCGTGGGTTCGATTCCCACCCAGGACAAATATTTGTGTGATGAGCATGATCATTTGTTCTGTGCCTGTGTGAGCATTTAGAAATATACAAGTATGTTTATGAGTTGTCTGGTTACCATAGTACAAGCTCTGCTTAGTTTGGGATCAGATGACCGTGTGTGAGTTGTCCAAGGATAGTAAAAAAAAATGGTATAAACTATAATCTGATGTTATATTTATGTCCGGCAAAAAATCATTATAATTAATACCTACACAATGCTTTCCTCACTAGCAGATACTAAACAAATCATGAACTTAGGTAGCTACTGTACATTTGCACATTACTTAGCGATGCGCCATGTACGGAACACTAACATCGCGAGCCCAACTCTTACTTATCATTATTCTTTTATTTCGTTCGGATACGCAAACCAAACAATAACATGAAAACTCTCATTAAACCCGCCCGTAGCCCCGAGCGGCAAATAAATAACGCATTCAACATCCCCAGTTCCCAGTCTGTTAATTACTCACAGCCAGTTCGAAACAGTCAATTATTATTTGAAATATAAACATAGAAACGCCATGGTACCAGTTCTAACTACTTATTCTTAATTACTTTTAACTAAGACGTAATTCACTCGTTGAAAGTAGGTATTTAGTGGAGTTATCTTTGCCGGGACGTTGATGTATTGCTGGGTGAAACGGAGCGTATTTGTTTTTTTTTTAAACGCCCGCCGGCCGCGGACAAGGCTGTTTCGTTGTGAGGAAACTTGCCGCAAAGTTGGGTGTATTTGAATAATTACGCGATGGTTTAATACCTCGGTAACTATTGTTTGGAGGTAGTATAGCTAATTAGATGTTAATTTTTCACTAATTTACAATCCTAATGACCGTAATTTGACTCTACATTATGTAGGGTTTTTGCTATGTTATTTATGTAATACGGCCATCATGGAATTCGCACACCGGTAGCTTATAGGTAAGCGTAAGACCTTACTGGTAATATTTAGATAAAAGATGAAACCCCTCTTCTTTCACAGAGTAGGTATTAATTTCTTTCAATTAGGATTAAGAGTGCTGTGCTGCAGTCATCTTATTAATGACGCTACCACACTAACCTAAGCATTTGGAAGAGGATGAATCACTACCATCTTTAATACCTAATAGACATCTCTTCACAAAGTCTGTCCTCCTACGTTCTGTCCACATACAGTTTCAACTAAGTCATATAACTGGCGAAGAAAAATTAAGAACTTATCAGCTTTATAGAACAGAAATAGAATACATACTTTCGTAGTAAATAAATACGCAAAACAATAAAACAAACATAATTTACTATTTATTTTAATTACTAGTTAACATAGGGAGCTAACTTTTCGAGGCTGGCAACCCGACCGCGTTCGTTCGAGCGAACCATGTAATTAGGCGGTTATAAAAACTTTAGGTAATTAATTGTGTTTCTTTGTTATGTGAGTGTGCGTTAAATTGATATTTATTGTTGACATTTCGTGCCGTGAGCGGTGCTCGTATTTAATTGTTGTTAATTCATGTACACAAGCCAACATGGCGGCGCTCTCCTTAGGTATGTGTTGCAATTAAAAGTTGTACACGAGGCACTGAATATCACAGCTTGTGGATTAATGAGTGTTCGTAATTATTTGTTTTTAAAGTATCAACGATTTTTTGTGCGAATAAAAGTTAAAGATTTATGGCTTTTATTTGTTGTGATAAAATCTCAACTTTAGGAGTATCTAGCTAGAGGTAGTCCCTGATGATAAGGCAGGTCGAAAAAACGAGCAATATATCAATTATTTAATTAATTAACTGATTTCAAGCTGAAACGTTGTAAATTGACTGTATACCAGATATACTATTTACTCTTTTTGTATAGATGTAACCTTCCGATCACACCCTGTACAGCCAGCAGAGCCTAATATTTTCTGCTGGAACGTAGCTTAAGGTAAGTTTTACATAGGCCTACAGAATTATACAAACTAATACCTACCCTACTTAACAAAATTTTAGAAAACTGAAATACTATAGTACTAGCAGCATTTAGTAGGTACCTAAATGTTTTCTCAATAAAATTGTTAACTTGCAAGCGACTGACCGTCGCCCACTCAGAGATAATCGATGGATATGTAGAAAAAATGTATTTTAATGAGCTTATTAAATGAACCCACCTACCAATAACAACACTGATCATCATTCTATTGTGCCTAACGTATTATATAAAATATTAAGCAGCTCATAATAATGATTAAGTCAACATCATGAAACATACCCCTCTACCTATTTAAAAATGGAACAATAGCTAATCACGGCCATATTGTGTCCACCATTAATTTAGTGGGCGCGCAAATAGCGTGCGTAGAGGTCGTTTCGTGTCGATTAATTAGCAATTCAAACATATTTAGCTTAATAACAACGTCTAAACTTGGTTTCGATCACGTTTACATGTAATTAATGCTTTCCTAACCATAACTTTACGTTTTAGGTCAGTGTGGCACGGTTTAAAAATGGCGGGCTATTTTACCGCGTTTTTATTGCTAGGGAAGTGGCACTATCGATAGAATTATCGATAATCGATGTTTATTAGTTTAATGATTTTATCTTTAAAACGGAAATTAACTTAATTAGTGTTTTACAATAAAACTGAAAAATATTATATAGTTTCAAACGAGGTAATGAAAAAAAACAGGAACAGAATTCATGAAATAGCGGTGCTCTAGATTATAATTTTAATACACATATTCAAAAGACCAGATATTAAATAAACCTAACAAAAAGAAGTAAAGCACTTATAACAAGAAACATGAATTGAAAGATGTATAAAATAAATCGCAAAATAGGAAATTAACTATTTCATTTACAGGTTTGGATTGGAACTTACTGATATCGAAAAGTTTTTATCAAAAAATCTGTAAGCAATTTTTTTGCAAATAAGATAAGCACCTTGGTAGCCTGTAACGACAAAGAATACTTGTAGACATGGCAAATCTTATCTCTGACAACAACTACCTAAGACATACTGTATCTGTAAAGTAAAATGGATTTCTATAAGCTATGATAAAACTTTTGCGCCAGCCAACAATTAGAGTGTATAAATATTTTGATGTATTTGATGTATTTAAATTATTATGGTCACGTGTAACTTCGGTGTAAAAAGAAGAAAGATACGTTTCGCTAATTCATGATATACTAGCTGTGCCCCGCAGTTTCACCCGCGTTAATACCTACCTATATTCCGTTCCCGATGTCTTTATAGTTACTTTTTTGACCGGGATAAGAAGTAACCTATAGGTTAATCCAGGGTATAACCTATCTACATACCAAATTTCAACCCCACATACAAATCGGTCCAGCCGTTTTTGCGTGAAAGAGTAACAAACATCCACACATCCATTCTCACAAACTTTCACATTTATAATATTAGTAGGATTAAGTATAATCTAATCTAAAAATAATGAAGTACTTAAAAGTAGTTATTTGTATGTAAATGTGTGCTTCGTAAACGCATTCGTAACGTCAAACGAACATGACAACTGTCAGTTGCTGACAGTGACGGCCATAATCCCAAATGTTATCAAAACAGTAGCACGGACCCAACGAATTATCAATTAAATTATAATGTTCGCGTAAAAACAATGTGCTTAAATAAAAATAGTTTATTTATTTGACAGTGACATAAATGTATCGTAAATTTAGTTTAATGGGTTATAGATTGAGCGGCTCAAAATGTCTTGGTCTGTGCCTGTTATTAACATTCTTTATGGGATGTTATTTAGCTGCTTTACCTATTCAATACGGTGAGTTTTATATTTTATAAATATTCTATATTCATTTAAGTATTAATTACAAGTGGTATTTGATTAAAAACTTTGTTCTTTTTCACAGAAAAAGAGGCATTACCTAACCAAGTCCGACATCGAATAACTGCCAAACAAGTGCCTAAAAAGCGTCTTGCTGTGCTAGTGCCGTTCCGAGACCGCTTCGAGGAGCTCCTAGAGTTCGTGCCTCACATGTACAGCTTCCTAAACAAGCAGAGAATACCATTTCACATATTCATAGTGCAGCAGAAAGACAATAATCGTTTTAACAGAGCTTCGTTAATAAATGTTGGGTTTATTTATACGAGGAAGGAGTATGATTATATAGCAATGCATGATGTGGATTTGTTGCCTATGAACGATAACTTGCGGTATGATTATCCTGCGTTGGGTCCAGTACATATCTCTTCACCTCAAACACATCCGAAGTACCACTATGATACGTTTATCGGTGGTATTTTGCTGGTGAAGCGGGAACACTATGAGATGGTGGACGGTATGTCTAATAACTACTGGGGCTGGGGGCTGGAAGATGATGAGTTTTATGTGAGGCTGAAGGATGCTAACCTATCTGTGATCAGACCAAGCAATATTACTACTGGTATTGACAATACTTTTAGGTAAGTCTCTACTTAACTAAAAAGTTTATATTTTTGTTTATTTATAATAATTATACATTGCTAAATATGAATTCCAAATATTTGGAAAGAGTGCAGTGATATGTTGTTTCTGAAACATTAAATATGGAGAATGTGAAAGTATTAAATACTAGCTTACATTCATGATTAAATAAAGTGCAAGACTATCTATGCATGACGAAGAACAGTATAGATTATTTTTGTTTACTGGAATTTTTAAATTAGGTATTTAATTTCCACAAAATTTATTATCAGTGTCACTACCATTTTTAACCGACGAAAACAGAGGAGGTTCTCAATTCGACGCGTATTTTTTTTTTTTTTTATGTATGATCACGCATATCTTTTTACTTAGACGTCCGATTTTGATAATTCTTTTTTTATTGGAAAGGGTATACTCCAAAGTTGGTCCCATATAAATTTGAAAAAAGAATTCCCACCTAAGGGTGGAAAAACAGGGGTTAATTGATTGTTCACGCACTGATCGTAATGTATTACCACGCGTAACTTTTTACAGAGTAGTTCTATTTTGATAATTCTTTTTTTATTGAGTAGGCTATACCTAGAAGTTGGTCCCATATAAATTTGGAAAAAATATTCCAATCCTAAGGGTAGAAAAACAGGGATATATTGATTGTTCACTAACTGATTTTAATATATGACCACGCGTAACTTATTACAGAACAGTCTGATTTTGATAAATCTTTTTTTATTAGATAGGGGGTTATACCTTGAAGCTGATCCCATATAATTTTACTCTAAGATTGGGAAAATGGGGGTGATTTATTGTTCACTCACAGATTTGAATACTAAAATAAGGTAGTTAGCTATTTTAAAAATAATAAATAATTCAGCATGTAGCAATTAGTATATAATAGCCACAAAAAAGTTTAAAATAAAAACTTTTTAACAAAAAAATTAAACCGCCGAAAACACTGAAAAGCAAAAAATAAGAAACCTTTTTTTATTTAATCTTAATAACTAAGTTCTTAAACGAATGTGAGTATACCTAAATAATTTTGAGGCGGCGCCAAACTATCAATTAACAAAGATCACAAAATTACCTTAAAAATAAAGAAACAACCAAATCAAAAACGCTATATACTATAATTATATTCTTTACTTACCACCTACTAATTCCATCGTGGAAAGCAAATAAAAGTTTTGAGTTTGAGTTTGAATCAACTTAACAATGCAATGAAATCTCCAGCGATAAACATTGAAATTTCTAAAAAAAATTAAGTACCTATATATCGTAATTAATTAATTTGCCTGTTTGGCGCCGACTCGAAATTACTTAGGTATACTCACATTCGTTTAAGAACTTAGTTATTAAGATTAAATAAAAAAAGGTTTCTTATTTTTTGCTTTTCAGTGTTTTCGGCGGTTTAATTTTTTTGTTAAAAAGTTTTTATTATTACTCACATCCTCAACACTTATGCACCTGTACATAAAAGATATAATTTGTCTTATTAGTAAAACACATTTTGAAGATTTGTGAGATGACAAAATATGTTAAAAAGTTATGTTATTATATGTATGTAGAACTTTCATAAGCTTTGCCAAGTATATGGCAAGCAAAATAAAATGTTCAATTATTTATTAAAATACTTTTTTTGCTGTTTTGGCTATAAAATGATTAAGTGTTCATTTAAAATTTAACTAACAATTAATTTCAACATGACTACATGCAAAAATAATAATATTTTCTATAAGTATTTTACTCTCTTTCATCTTCCAGACATATCCACGACAAAACCTATCGCAAACGCGACATGCGAAAATGCTTTAACCAGCGCGAGATAACCCGCCGCCGCGACCGGCTCACAGGCCTCCACAACGTGGCCTACAAACTGCTCAACACACACACCGTCGCCGTCGACGGGTTAAACGTCACAGTTTTAAATGTGGAACTCACTTGTGACAAGATAAAGACTCCTTGGTGTCAATGCCCAGAGCCAGCTAAACAGCCAGTGAAGAAATCAAAAAAGTAAATAAGTAAACAAACTTTTTTATAAGTTATTTTGTGCAAATCAATGCAAAGCTATGAATCGGGTTGTAAGCAAAACGAGTAATTTTTACACAATATTTATAAAGCCTGAGGCCAGAAATTCAAATCATGTACACTGACCAAAATAGAGAATATTTACTTTTTTTTAAGTATTTTTCCATTGTATACAGATCTTTTTGCAAGTTTATAATAAGTTTTAAACTCAAACAATGAGGGTTCCCTCATTCCATTATGATATTATTAACAATTACTGTATGATATATACTATGCAATATTTAATGTACATACATTTATTTTTAGATATACTTAGGTATATATTTTAATTTTATGCTTTTATTTAACTCAAAGCTTAACTTAATTATGTAATTGAGACTGTCTTAACACTAAGTTTAATAGCATGGCTGATTTTATTGACATACGTAATTTTAACAAAAATGCCTGATATAGTTGGATTCAAAGTTAATGGCGGTGAAGTTACCTACACGCTGCGCAGTACCTCACCACGTACCCCCGCTGGCGCATAAGTTTGTTACTGCGCAGCCACTCGCCTCGCGTTCAGAGCCGCCATTAAGTTTGCACCGTACTGTACATGTGTCTACAATGAGTAAAAACTGTTTGTAAATAAAATTACATAACATAAATGTGTATAAAATTAATTACTTGCTTTACCCCATTTTACTAAATGTGTATGTCTTTCAGACAGCAATAGATTAAGTTAAAAAATGAAATTGAGCTATCACTTTGAAAATACCGTTATTTAAGCCATGTTTTTATAAACTCTTTTAACTAGTCTATTTATTGTTTTCACAGCCATTTATGAAGTAACCATTAATACTTTACATTAACAATGTAATTTAATTTTTAATTTAAATATTAAGATTGTCCAGTGTTATTTTTTAAGATTCAGCTATACATATCTGCTAAGTTGTATAAGGAACAGATTGGTATTTATTCTTATGTGAAATAATAAAAAACCCAACTCTTACTATACTTAAAACAATAGGGTAGATGGCTGGGGCCCAAGTCTGCTATTTACACTCGGTTCAATGTCTTCATAGTGTCATGCCAGCAGATCCATTTTAGGAAAATTGGTATTCTACTAAATGTCAAAACGCCAAAATTGGCCATTGGGACGATTGGTCATACGATTTGACGATTGGTCATACGATTTGACGATTGGTCATAGTCTTTGAACATTGAACCGAATCGTCCCAATGGCCAATTTTGACGTTTTGACATTTAGTAGAATACCAATTTTCCTAAAATGTATCTGCTGACATGACACTATGAAGACATTGAACCGAGTGTAAATAGCAGACTAGGGCCCCTGGTTATTAAAACCAAGATATTTTAAGAAGTCGTCTAGAATTCTAAAAAGATAGACTAATTTAAGAAAAAAATCAATGTAGGTACTTATCATTGCCAGTTTCTTGGCTAAGCAAGTCAAAATTACATATTATTATTTTTTGGACCCCAAAAACAAAATTAGTTATCTACCCTATTGTAATTCCAAAATGTATGTCTGTATTGTAAGCAATACCTACTGAAAATAATGTTCAGAAATAAATACGAATTTAAAACTCATTACCTGTTGTTTATTTGACATAAAAAAGGTAATGGAATTGTTTATGGCCACTAAACTCTACAATTACATAATGGATGCCATAAAAACACTGTATTTCCCAATTTTATTGGAGTTAGAACACTACTGAAACATATCGTCACTGGAAAGCCAATACTACTGAAGCGCCAAAAGGCCTTTTTACAGTAGATCAATTCAAAGTTTTTTTTTCACAAAACCAGACATAACTTTTTTTCTGATTTATGCATCGAAAAATGCTTAAGGAGAAAAAGTCTTGTGACATTATTACGCATCTAATAAAATTAAAGCCTTCTGCATACTTATTTTAATTCAGGAAATAGCTGTCGCTTTAGTACTTTTACTTTATGAAGTTAGTAAACAGAGAGTACTTAATCTGCGAAATATATTTGGGGTGCGGTGTCAAAAAATACTGACAGCGCAGGTTTGTTAAATTGTACTAACGCAAATATTACTAACGTGCATTGCGGATTAATAATGTCTGAGGGTATTATTACTGAACGTTCTAATATGTCACTTATACCGTACGTTAAAACGAGTTATATTATAGTAAGTTAGTACTATTGTGTCATTAAAAAAAACTAATGTATGAAAATATGATTTAAATTTAAATCTATTTTACTTATGACGCAGTTGACATTAGATAAATTAGACAAGTGGCAACAAAATAACTCAATCCTGTTTATTAGCAGTTGCGCGAGGCCTCATCCAGGTAGTTCTAGGTATATCTACGCTAAAAAAACCATAATAGGTTAATCGCAAAATATCGCAAAAAAAAAATACATTGGTTTTAAAACAAAATGTACACAGTTTCGTAATAATCTTTATTGAAAAAAAACACGTTATTTTAATCAGTCTTGTCTTAAACTTCTTATTAAATAATTATTATTTATAAAAAAAAAATCAACTTAAACTTTGTCATTTAAAGTAAAATATAATAATCACAAATGTTAGCTTTATTTGGTATCATTTACGATCAAGACGAATCAATTAGGATGCATAATTAGATCCTTCATACCCGTATGAAGAATATTTATCTATGTATTTATGTAGTATTTTGAAATAATCATAGTTATAAAATTTTAGATATAAAAAATATTATTTAACTTAATAATAATTAGAATTTTAATTTGTTGCCATTTTTTGTAATTAAACGTTGTCTTCGACATCCGTTTCTTGAAGGCTGTCCTGGATATTCATGGCATTTGGAAAATTTGCATATTCTTGATGGTAGTTTTCAGGAATTATTTTGGTCGTACAAAGTTTCCATAAATCTTCGTATTTCTTTTTTGATATAGGTAGGCGACTCTTGTAAATATTTTTCAGTTGTAGATTTTTGTTTTTATTAATTATTTCAATGTTTTCCTTTGCTTCATCCGTCGCCATTGTATATTTAACTGTCATCTTCTGTGGTTCAGATTTTTTAAATGTCGCTGTACGCACCTGTAATATTAAGTTAGAATATTTATATCAAAATAGTCTCCTAAGTGTAATTATGAAAAGACAACGATTGAGTTACCTACTTTCGATATTTTTCCCGTCAGATTTCCCTTAAAGTATTTATCTGCGACAATATCCCAGCCGCAAAAATCCTTAAATGTTAAGACATTCACATGGTAGGGCTTAGGATTCTTTCGGGCTAAATTAAACACTGTCGGCCATTGAGATGGTGCCCAAACAATTGTGTTTGTAACACTTTTTTCTATAACAGAATGCATTGAGTCCACTGGCATATAAGTGTGTCCGGGCAAGAGATAATTCATTTGGATGCTAGTTATATTCTTGCATTTTTGAAGACAAATATGGATACATGCAAGGACGACTCTGTTTTTATTTTGTCCGGGGCAGGCATCACTGTAAAACAGAAGATGTTTGATAGAGCCACGACCGTCCACCATCTTGATGTACTTTTCTAAGACAGTGCACACTTCGTTAGCTCCGCGTTTTCCTTCTGTTTCCGTCCAAGTGTAACAGTAGCCTTCTCTAGTTCTGGATTCATAAAAAGTTAGGTTATATACAGCCAATTTGCGACTGTAATACAGTAACATACTTTGGCCATACGGCGTATTCAGAACTTTCTGTAAATCAAATGATACGCAAAGTATGTTTCCATTTTGAATTTTCTGATGCGCTTGAAATCTTTCATAAGTCTCCTCTTTGTCTTTCAGATGAGCCAATTTCTCTTCTTCTTTTTCTCCTTTTTCTTTTTCGAAACGCACACACTTAGCACATTTGTCTTTACGAGGTATATGAAAACCAATATTATATTCATGAAATATCTTCTGAAAAACTCTTTCTCCTATTATTCGTTTATCTTCGCGTATCATAGATTCTTTGTAAATTTTATACAAATTACTCATATTTCGAAATTCTTGAGGCAGATAAAATCGTTTTGAGTTTTTGCGGCAATAATGAGACGGTAAATATGGTAAACTTTTAATGTAATTCCTTGTTTCCTCTACAATGATCTCTGGTGTTTTATTTGCTGGAACATGCTTTCCCCGTAAATCGTCTTTAGATGAGCCGTAGGCAGCTTCTGTAATAATGTTATATAAATATTTTTGTTTTATATCTAATGTGTTCAATAAAAACTTCAAACAAACTTTTCTTTTTCCTTCGCCTTCATTAATAAAATAATCAAAAGTGTATTGTCTACGACTTTGTTCTTCTTTGATACGCTTCCTCTTAATCGTCGTCCTCTTGGCATTTCCCACTAACCAATCTCTTCGTCTTTCAGTGCTTAGACTCCAATAATGATTAAAAATAGCTTGTCTTTTTTCGGAACCAATCTTATAGCATTCATTATGGCAATTTTCAGGTGTACATAAGTTATCCTTCATACTCTTCTCTGCAACAACTTTGCCAGTTATAGATACATACTGCTTTCCACTATTTCTTAATTGTTTTCTAACTTTGTTTTTATTAATCTTTCGCTCTTTCTTTTTCGGCTCTGAATTTTCTTTTGTATCGTCAAAATTATTCAACTTCTTTGTTTTACGTTTCTTCTTTAAACGCTTCTTCTTTTCATTAACACGGTCTGTATCATTTGATTCTGTTGAATCCTGTCCAGTGCTCGAACTATAAACAAATTCGTCACTGTCTGACAAGAAATCAATATGCTTATAAATTCGATTATTCTTTACATTTTCTTTGTTTATTGTTGTATTAATATTTTCAATCTCTTCTTCATACTCATTTTTGTTTTCTTCTGGTTCAATATCAATAACTATAGTTGCGTTGTTTAAGTTTTCAGTAGAAGCAGTTTCCTCCCTAATTTGCTGTATACAAATGTCCATTTCCTTAAGATGCTCGTATAATCTTCGTTTTTTATATGGTTGCTTCAAACATAGTTCAGTAGATGGAGATCCAAAAGATGTGCTTGCTTGTTGATTATCTTCATATACTTTTCTTTTACCAGCTTCTTCTTCTTCCAAGTTGTCGTCTAATCGCGAAATTACTGTTAATGAATGATTTATGGTCGGCTCTATGAACGTGTTTGACTGTATGAAATGACTTTTGAGTGGGATTGGTGCCTGTTTAGAATGTATGTTATTGACGAAGGATGTTCCTTCCTGAGCATGATCTTCTATTGGTAGTAGATTATCTTGATGTATGTATGTTTCTGCCTGTATCAAATCGCATGTTTGTGAGATTGATGCCTGTGTAAAATGTATGTTATGGACGAAGGATATTTCTTCCTGAGCATGCACTTGTATCGGTAGTAGATTATCTTGATGTAGGTATGTTTCTGCCTGTATCAAATCGCCAGTTTGTGAGATTGATGCGAGTGTTGAATGTATGTCTTGAGCAAAAAATGTTTCTTTATGAGTGTGGTCTTCACTTTCTAGTGGATTATTCGGATGGATGCATGTTTCTGCCTGTGCTAAATCGCCTCTTTGTGAGATTAATGGCTTTGTAGAATGTATGTCTTGGGTAAAGGATCTTCCTTCCTGA
Organism: Autographa gamma; assembly: GCA_905146925.1. Classification (NCBI taxonomy): domain Eukaryota; kingdom Metazoa; phylum Arthropoda; class Insecta; order Lepidoptera; family Noctuidae; genus Autographa; species Autographa gamma. Next base: position 1,493,451 of record LR989871.1, read on the forward strand.
GCGTGTTCTCCTGTTTCAAGAGGATAATCTTTATGATTGAATATTTCTGCCCGTTCCAAATCCCTTGTTTGTGAGGTCGTTATTTGAGTGGGATAGTTTTCTTGGACTAAGGATACCCCTTCTTGAAAAGTACAGTCTTCTATTTCTGATGAATTCGAATGTATAAATTGCGATAAATCCAATCCTTGTTGTGAAAAACTAGCTTCTTTCATCATACCTGTTTAAACGACAAGTATTATTAATAAGTGATTTATATTTTTTAATATTGTAGAAAAAAATATTATAATTGTATTTCTTGTAAATGAGTATAATTATTAAATCGTTCTGACGATGTGGGTGAATGTCATGTCGTGTGTATAAATGTGTGAATAAACAACATTTAATAATTATACTCATTTACAAGAAATAAATAAATAAATAAATATCCTGGGACAATTCACACACGGTCATCTGATCCCAAACTAAGCAGAGCTTGTATTATGGTGACCAGACAACTGATAAACATACTTATATATATCTAAATACATACATATTATAGATAAATTACACCCAGACACAGAACAAATGATCGTGCTCATCACACAAACATTTGTCCTGGGTGGGAATCGAACCCACGACCTCCGGCCAGTTGGTCTAGTAGTCAACATTTACAAGAAATACAATTATAATATTTTTTTCTACAATATAAAAAAATAGGCAGAGTTATCTTAGCTAAAAGAATAGTATTGATAGCTTAGTGCTAGTTAAAATAAGTAACTGAAACTTCACCGTCTTTTGTTGGGAGTATCTCCAAAATTTTATATTCTTCATTGCGTGGATGTCGTAAATTTGTGACGAAACTATCCTGTTCGGAGTCTGACCCAATATCGCTTTCGTCTTTGGCAAATAGTCTACGAACAACATTTGGCTTAGACGATGATTCTTTTGAATTTGCGTTTACAGTACGCATGTTTGTAAATTTTCTAAAAAATGAGGATCGTCGACTGTCCATGCTCCGTTTTCTACGATTCTGAAAATTTAGATTGTAAGTGCTTAATAATAATAATACAATAATTATGAATACCTAATACAAATATCTGACGATAACTAGTATAGGTAGAATACGCACTATTTCAAGAATGATGAAATAGAAATAACAGAAAACATTGTACCTATACATATCTATGTATTACTTGTGTAGGTTACTAGTATGTTATCAATATTATTAAACTTCCGTAATTTGTACACACATTCTCGTTACCTATCCTGCAAGAATAATCTCTTTAATTAATTACCTTTCGTAACAACATAAATGGGCAATAATACCAATTAATACCTACTTATTATTAGATAGATAGGTTTAACGACAATTACGACAACGCAAACAAAGCCTATATAATATGCGAATAATAGATCAATAACCATACAGAAATAGTTTTGTAAAATGCAGAAATAATATTTACTTACCTAGTTTTAATTATACGAACAACTAACTCGGCCGCCGGGTCGGCGGAACAAGCAAAAACGCGTCACTCACTCACCGCTGCTGCTCGAAACCGACTAACAACGGTCAACTGAACCGCCGTCAAATCCCGCGCAATGTAGGTATTCTAAATACTTAAAAGATGTAACCAGAACTTATTTGAATTTCAAAAGACTAAGGTTAATCTTTATGATAAGTTTACGAACTTCTTAATACTAAACGACTAATGTAACATTTTTTTTTTGTAAAATAGCCCATAGTCAAAGAACAATTCTCTTCAATTTCACTGATTGCAAATATTCTTACTAGAGACTCAAACAAATATTTAAGTAAAGCAAATATACTAACACTATTATCTATTAAAAAACTGTGTAAACAAAATATACTAACGCGCCACGCTCATCTGTTTCTACGTAAAGCAAATTTACTTAACTACCGTAACGATTTGTATTGTAAAGTACTAAAGCGACATCAATGAATAAAATAGCGTATTTTGAGTTGCTGAACGAGCTCAGTGTGGCTAATATCCGGTAATAAAAATACTTAAACGACAAATTTTAAAATTCAAAGATAAATTGTATTATGTAAGTATTTCTCAAAAAAGCAAAGTTATGAAAAACGTCCGACATTTGAGGTGCTAAAACGCCACAAAAGTCCTCAGATCGCCATGAAACCTAGACCATTAGACGCGGAATAAAAAATCCAATCCAACGATATATATAACTCATTTTGGCCAAAGTGGCGCTTTAGTAGTTTTGGCTTTTCACTGACGATATGTTTATAAGAACTGTTATTTTTCTACAGGGTGTTACAAAACCCCTGTCTGGCCCGAAAGGGGGATAAAGGGTTCACCATCACATGCCCAAATAAAATGTTAAATTTGGAATATATGATACTTATTAACAATAATATTTTTATTTATTTATTTATTTATTTATTAATAATAACCAACTTGAATTTACAGCTTAAAACCACACACACAAGTTATAGGTCTGTACAAAATAACATAACTACTTAAAAGTAACAAATTATTATAATGAACTTTGAAGTAGCCGCTGAATTCCCTAAATTTGAAGATAAATCAAAAACTTCACCACCATTTTCGTCGTTGTTAATGTTGGCCTTTTGCATGTTCATTTTGGCACAACCTGTGACGATGCCGTCACTCTCACTATCCATTTAAACAAAAAATAATAATTTAGGTATTATCTTTTTTTTTCAATTATTTTCTACATTAATGTAATCAGACATCGATACCCAACAACCCCTTAACAGATCGGACAGGGGTTTTGTAACAGCCTGTATATTAATGGTACAAATACAGAATAATTGTTATTTTATAAATAACAATGATGAGTTTGACATTGCTAGTCCTGCAATAAACCGCGTAAAATTTATGAATAGTTAATGTGGACTTAAAGCCGGAACCCCACCGCTGCGCAGGCTGTGCACGGATGCGTGGCTCACCTCTGCTGCGTGGGCTCATTAGTTCGGCGGCGTCGGCCTCCGTTTCCACTGCGGCGCACGGACACGGATGTGTCGCCCACACAGCTCATAGCTATGCGTGGGGTACAGTCACGAGCAAAAATATGTATACTTAATAATATGCGAAATTGTTAAACGAAATTAGTGAGATTTTTTGTCGAATCTCTTCTGCCATCTAGCAATCAATGCATACTGACAGATGACACTTGAAAATAAAATGGATCAAATATTTTTTTTAATAAAAAAAAAATACTTAAAGTCAATATATTATTTTTATAATATAGACAATAGCTCTTCCAAGTAACAATATAATTTAGCTATTGTGTAGTAACATCTGTTTTACTTATTTGTATTATAAATTACTTAGTTCTTACATAAATTATACTTATCACAACTTAAATGTATTTATATATACTATAAACATTAATTGTACCTCTTATTTATAGTAGCTTATTCTTATAATAATTTCTTAACAATATTATGTGTGTACATATTTTTGCTCGAGACTGTACATAGTCGTGGGTCGCCGAGAAATGGCCGACCCACGCAGCTGGGATGCGTGGGTCGGCCACGTGGCTGAGCTACGTTCCGCAGATTCGAGTTAGCTACGCGTGTGTTTATGACGTCAATTGCTGCGTAGCATGTCCGTGCGCTGCGGTGGAAACGCTCTCATACATTTTGTACTAAAGCGAAGCTGAACACACGTGCACAGCCTCTCCGTGCGCCGCTGTGGGTTTCCGGCTTAAGTGTTTTTGAGTGAAAAACATTATTGCAGTTACTCAAAGTAATAAACAACCTATTCATAATTTTGTTATTGTATTATATATTTTATACCTTCATCTTTTTGCAGAACAAGTACTTAAGACATTTTGGGAGTCTTTAAAATTTATTTTTGCCTTAGATTCACAAAATAATGTAATGAATTTTAAATGTTTTTTCCTAACATTTCTGGATAACAATTTGAGAACATTGCACTAGTTATCTCTAAAATATTCAAATTCTAACTCCTTTAAAAGTATTCTTCAAAAATGCACCTGATAACGTGTGCTAAATACATACTAATATTACTAAAGAAGAAAATAAAACACAAATATAAATAAATAAACCATTTATTTTAGAAGCGTTAACTTACATTTGTTGGTAACATACACAATTGTATACATCTAAAACAGTTTTTATACATATTTTGAAAGACGACGACTTTTATTGAAGAATTGTTTTTATTTAGGTAGAATGTAATAACAACTTATTGTTTTGAAAATCAACCTTTTCTTTTCGAAAATAGAGTTGAAAATGTAAACACTGATGTGCTATTTTAAACATATTCCTGCTGTTTTCAAAATCAACTTTATGTCTTTCGAAATAAGGATGAATGTACACTGATGTGTTATTTCAAATGTTTTTGCACCTATTTGAAAATAGATAAATGTGAAACATTGGAAAAGGACTGAATTAATTAATTGTTTATTTAATTAAAACTTATTAAGAACGTTTTATCTTTAGAATTAGAAAATGTCAATAAAAAGATTACTTTGAACTAAATATTTAAATTACAGAAACGCCTCTTTCATGAAAATCAACTTTATCCTCTTGATAATAAAATTTAAAGTGTTAACAAGGATGTGCTGTTTTAAACGTTTTCTTACGCCTAATTAGAAATAGATAAATGTGAAAAACTGTTGAACAGGACAGAATAAATTGCTCCTTTAATTAAGCTTAACAAGATTTTTTTTGTAGGACGATGAAATTAAGTAACTTAAAAAAAAAGTGTTTTTTGTTCAAAAAATGATACGACAATATTTGTCATGTAACTTGTCGCAATATTCAGTAAACTGATAAAATAAATGTTTATTATAATTAGTAATTGATAATTGACTTGTAACTAACTGAGTGAGTGTGTAAAATTATCTTTACACGTAGGTAGGAAAACTGATAATACTCTAATATGTATGGACATGTAAATAAATTAGCGATATAAGATAATTGGAATGTTATCTTTTATGGATATCTTAAAGAAGTTTAAAGCCTAAATAACATAATGTCTTAATTATTTTCAAGATTTTGATATTTTTAAGTCATGTGTAAACTACTAATTATGTAATGTTTTGCATATAAATACATTTTAGGTACCTACCTACGGGTATTATACTTATGTATTTAAGATCGTCCACACATCAGAGGTAACTCGTGAAAATGAATCTCGTTTTTAATACAAAGCTATAAGGTTGATTTTCCTACATCATTGTTACTATTTACCACATAACATTAATAAAATTAGTCGCCGTCATTTAAAAAAAAAGCAATATTAAAACGATTTTTTTGAGGTGAATATTTCTTTAATTAAAACAATAATTATAGTTAAGTAGCAATAACTACGTAACACTGGTTTATTAGCGACAGAATATTCTGAATCTTATCGACAAACTTTAAATACAAGGATTACAATTAAAACAAGTTTTGCTGAAACTATTTTATTTTACAACTCTGACAAAGGCTGAAGAAAAAGAGTAAGTAACGTAATAAATATGTCTTAAAATTGTTTTTAAATAAATATTTTCACCATTTCTATCGATAAGATAAAGAATATAATATATTTACATTTCAAATCGCCATTGAGAAAAACAGTAAGCTTTTTACAACACAACACTTTAAATGTGGAACCAGACATTTACAGATAACGCAGTAAGGATTTTCGTGATTTAAAAATCCGCTAGGTTCGCTAGTGTCGCATGATGTCCTTATGACAATTCCACCAAAGAACAAGCTGGCTTGTGATTGGTGGAAGTTTAGAGATAGGTCTCTTGCGAGACTAGCGAAAATATCGGATTTTTTTGTCGCTAACATCCTCAATTTTTTTTTAAAGCTCACGCCATTGTTTTTCATAAAGTTCCTCTAACCAAAAGCGTTCTTCCAATGTCTGTCCACACCTTTACAATGATTATCCTATACGTATAATCAATTTATAACTAATTTGCAAATTAAAAATCTTGTTAAATTAATAAGATAATGACTTTCATTATATTTCGATGTTAAAGATTCTAATCTAATTAGTTTTCATTTCCGTATGGGTATGTACCTATTTCTCGATACTATGTAAGTGACTTTGCTCTGTCCAAATTTACATCGAAATTGTGACACTGGGTGGATTTGGGAGATTTTTCTCCTAAAGGTCATGTTAAAATACCTATATACAGATTGAATCCATGATTAGTTGTAATCAATATCAATGTTTTTTTTTTTGTATCTCATATTTAACTGGGCAAGATACAAATATACTGGTCCGTCATAGCTTTTTCTTGTCAACTTTGAGGGCTAAAAATAAGCCCAAAATTAAAGATCAATATTTTAAAAGAACAAAAAAAAACTGATAACTAAAACTAAAATTTTATTCCTATACATGAAAGAGGGTTCATATAAATAAGGACACAAGCAAAGTCAAATAAACAGCATAAGCTGCAAGTCAATAAAAGCTGAACATTAAGTACATAGCAGCTACAAACATACTACACAGCTTAACAAGTTATAAGTTATATTCACAACATAAAATAATAAGACGCTGTAGAAATACAAAATAAGCTTTCAAGAAAAACCAAAGTGTAATACCATAAGTGTATTTAAAATTAAGGTTTTTTTATAGCCAACTATCAAAATTCTGCATAGCATATGAAAGAAACTTCTTTTATAAGATGTTTACTTATGTTTACTAATAAAAAAGTTCAAAAGCTTTTTTATTTGAACTCTTAAACTACCAGTCGAATTTGAAAAACTCTTCACATTTAATAGCCCAATTCTTTTGAAAAACTCGTTGTAATTGATTGTCCAATTCTCGAAGAAGGTTATAAGGCTGTTTATCATCATAGTACCTTAACGTTTCGACTAGTTTTACAATTGCTAAGTTTTAACTAAGTTTATTCTGAAAAATGTGGAGAGCCTAGCCAAGCAGAGCGTTTTTAAGTCTTATAAATGAATGATCGTCGAACTAAACTTAGGTGAGTTATATTTTACCTTTGGGTACATACAAAGGTTTCATAAATGGTTCGTTTTCTCAATCGCAAAGATGCTTTCTACAGCGTCCAGAATAAGAAGACATCTGGAACAAACATAGTATACAGCTAAGCGATAGCCGAGGAACATGCGATACGTATACTGTTCGGAACCGGCCAGTGCGCGGCGGATAACGAGTTGTGACCGACCAATTTATTTTTTGATGTTGTACTAAGAATACCTTGCTTGCATAATATAATACGTGAAAAGAGTTTTAAATGAAGACTATGAGGAATAAGATTACATAAATATTATTAGATTTTGGTAGGTATGTTTTTGACCAATTATTTTTTACTTAGACAGAAATAAAATAACATATTATTAGATTTTAGTAGGTCAATGAACGATTATTTTTTACATAAAGACAGAAATAAAATTACATAAATATTAATAGATATTGATAGGTATGTTTTTGACCAATTTATTTATTGTGTACTGATAGTACCTATACAGGCTGTTACTAAAAGGTTTATCTAAACAAAAGGGGTGTAGAGTACAACAGGTATAGAGTCAGTTTACAAAATTTCAACTCAAAATGAGTTAATTAAATAATTGATATCTAATATTTCGCATCAAATTTTAGACACCAAAAATCATAACCAGTGATGTACCTTGCTGAAGTGATGTACCTTAACAGTTAGTTAGTGTTGTAATAAGATAATGATAATTGTAGTGCAGTGATACGATTTTTTTTTTATAGGCTCTTTTGTTCTCGAGGTACATATATGACCAAATAATGCAAGGTCAAAAGTAATGCAATTTTAGAGGTTTTTATATTGGCTCATGCACTGGCCAGGCACAGTTACAAAATATACATTGACTACATAATCAGATCCTTAAAATTAAGTACATATTTTATATGTATAACTACAAAATAATAGTTATAAAAAGCCTAAATAATTTACGTTCATAATTGTTGATGAAAACATTTTTACACAATTGAAAATAGTGCAATTCGTTTTGTGATATTTTTTAACAAAATATATCCAGTAAGTATTAATTAATAAACATTTTTGTATACAACCATTATTTAAATCATATCTTTCTGTCGACCATTTAATTTGGAAAAGGCAAGATAACAAGAATAAAATACATAAATTTCAAAGACGAAAACCTAAATTAATTCATGCACAAATAAGCCAAATATTCTTTCATTAACATTAAAATTTATAAACATGCAAGAAACGCATAGATTTTAAAAACATTCATTTTGGGAAAGGTTACATAAAATTCAACCTACTTAAATAAAAGGGGAATGCACATTTAAGCCCGTAAACTAGAGTGTCTATACTTTTCTGATTTAGTAAAAATATTAGCAATTTTTAATAAATATGTTGTTTACCAGTTCAGAAGGAATTTCATTTTAAACATTTTTAGAAATAGTGGATTTTATATAAGTGATATTTCATAAGAGAATGATCGTAGTTTTCCTGTCATGTGATTTTTTTGACATATTGGATATTCTTTTTACATACTAAATTTAGCTAAATAAGTAGCTTCACCATATAAAATACGAGTCTGCAGGTTAAACCATACATAAAATGATTAAAATAACCCCAGCAAGAATAAAATTACTTGCTATTCTATGCTACACGTTATAATATCTACTAAATAAGAAAAGTATATACACTGACATTAAATAAAATTAACTTTAAGATCCATTGACATCGAGTTTCTGGGCTAATTGTAAAAGATATTGCATCTCTGACGACAAGTCAATTCAATTCTTGGTGAGCTCTAGAACAGATAAATTATTAATTAATATTCAAGAAAAACATAACTGCTTTAGCTGAGAAGAATCATCCATCTCTTTCACACTTGTGATAAATAACAGTGTGTGTGATAGAGACAGCAATAGCTTATCAACAAACATATTTAAAAAAGTTTGTATTTTTTACCTTGTAAAGGCAGTGTTGCTACATAAAAATTACGTGTATTTTTTTTTTGTTGCCAGTTAATATAAAAAGTGTGTCGTTGTGTGCAGAGTTGCAGTATCAATTGAGGAGTATGGCTGACATAGTAAGGCAGTATTTAACTATATAAGTAACGAAGCGCAAATACGGTCAGACAAAGCTACAGTTTGTGCGGTGTAGCATGGTGCGGGTGACAGTTGTCAGTCATGTTTCGTTTCACTCTTGAAGGTTGCCTCGATTTACAATTATGACCTTAGTATTTCAGGTCCACCATATTTGTAATATATTAAATCATTAATCACTGTTCTTAATTAAATTAAAACAACCAGAATGTTCTAGTTTACAAATAAAATTATATTGGAAGAAAAAATAAGCAAAGTGCTATGCGTATAACGTAACGTCAAAGACTTCTTTAGTGATGGGATGTACTGCTACGATGGATATATCGATATTTTTATAACTAATAAAAAAGTACATTTTATTCGTCTTAACTCATATCAGGATCAGAAACATCTGAATTGTGACTCAATTCATCATCTGAATCTGTAACTGATATTATTAACGACGATTCCATAAAATCACCAATACGGATATCACGATCCCAATCAGACATAATGTTTATGATAAATTTTATATTCAAAAATATATTTTTTAGTAGTTTAATAGATAAAATTAAATTTTATGTTACAATTATTTTTATAATAATGAAATAGGAAATGTGATTTTTGCTTTGAAAAACGTCATCGATAAAAATGACTTGCATAACGTTACATCCTTAGCCATGTGATACTGATAGATTTAAACGTCATACTGACAAATGTCACCCGCACCAAGCTACAGCGCACAAGGTATAAGCTATTGCTGAACCGCGGCGAAGGCTGTTTGAAGCTATATGGAAAATCTTTACAGATTGATAGTCATTTTTAATATCTGACAAAAATCTTAGGTACACAATACTAACAAGTAAAATGATAAAAGTTGAAAAAAAACCTCATCGAAAATGTCAAACTGATGATTATTTTGACAGATGTCACATTGACGTTAAGCTGTCAACGTGACATTGACAGATACATAGGCAAAATAAAATCGACCAATCTATAAAAATCATCCAAGTAAGCATCAAACTCTTAAATATGTGTCCACTAGTTGATTCTACTATAAGTTTCAAAAATCTTTATATAGGAACTAAGAAATACTTTCGTTCAGCAAGCTCCCGCGTTGAGCATTAACATCAAATTTGTAAGAATCACCATCTAAAAATATATATTTGCCACATCTTTTATCACATTCCTATGCATAAAAATGATATTTTTGAGATATATTATCGAGTAAAATCCTACTTTCTCGATTGAAAATTTATCGATTAGTTTACAAAAAAAGCAATTATCTACGAAATAGCGTGATTTATGATAAAAAAGCTTTTAATTTTCAATCTAGTGGACACAATAGGCACTATTATAGGTTAAACTTATTTATAATGCGCGCTCCGCCCCGCCTACGACCGCTCCGCCCCGCCTACGACCGCTACGGCCCGGCTACGATCGCTACGGCCCGGCTACGATCGCTACGGTCCGGCTACGAGGCTACGGTCCCGCTACGAGGGGGCGTGGTCGCGGCGCGCGCAACATGTCAGCTACAACGGGCAACCACCTCCCTACGCATACAACACCCAAGTTAGGATAAAGAAAAAAAGGTTTAAAAAGAACTCAAAATGATTTAATTATTCGAGAACACATAACATATCATCACGCCTGTATCCCCGAAGGGTTAGGCAGAAGTGTACCAATGTACACCCACAGGTCGCCGATATGTTTAGGTCCCATGTAACATTCTCTAGAAAATGATTTTTTTTTTCTAAAACAGTGTCTAAAGATTTTTTTTAGAATAGTTGATTATATTGGCCTTTGCCCAGCAATTTTGTGTTTTTCTGTCAACACTCATGTTTATTTTCTAAATGTTCAAGATTAATTAAATCATTTTCAGGTCTTAGGATCAAGACAGGGTAAATAAAAGTACTTTAAAAATAGGTTACTAGACCAAAAATAAACTAACAAGTAGACTGTAAAAAAAAACAACATTACACAAGCGAATAATAAACAGAACTAACATAACAATTAATTAAAATCTAATATATTTCTACTACAAATATTAAAAATACTTAAAAAAAACGTAAATCTGACTTATCTAAGCGAAAAATTCTGCATCCTTTTCACTCTTTGTACGGAATAAATGGGATAGAAAAAGCTAGCAATATTACATGATAAGTATAAATTCGGAAATTAGTTTTACAATCACTTATAATGAGCAAATACAGCGATAATTTGTACGGATTGACAAAAAAGCATTTATTTTTAGCATATGTTTAATTTGCGCTATTTTATTATTTATAACAAGAAAAACAAGCTATTTATATTCCAAAATAAAACACAATAAAAGCAGTATCTAAACCTATTTCTAAATCCTTTCTATTTAACGTTTAATACAATTACTATTTATTTATTGACTAAATATATATAATCTAAATAAATATAAATATATATAATAACAAATGATTATGTTATGCAATAACGTTTCAATAAAGGCCGATTTGTATCAAGCGAGCGAATTCTCAATCTATTCGAACCTTCAAAAAATCTTTGAGAATCATTGGAGAATTTGATGGAGTGGGGAATTTTATGAGCATTCTGTCGTTCGATGTAAATCGACCTTCACTATGCTACTGGTTAAATAAAACATATTTTTAGATGTTTTTTTGATTAACATATGAGAACCACAATTACATTAGTTTTTAAGAATGTTTTCAGATAGACATCAGCGTAAGTCACATAGTGTTACCATACGCAATATTGATAATGTTGCAAGTATTGAAAAATAACCCTATAGATAAAATATTATGAAACATTAAATTTAGAGTAAATTAAATTGTATTAAATATTTTTATTTTTAGATTTCGGTATTGAGCAATAATTATGCTATGATAACATTGATATATTTAAAGAATAACATTAACCATTTATATTAATAAGTTTTAATTATTTATTTAATAATACTATTTTATAACATGCATAAATAAATAGGAACGATAGAGAATTGGCACTTCTTTGAAATATAATACTGCCACAGAATAGAAATGCAATCGATTTTAATAATATAGTAATTAGTTTTATGATGTTTTAGTAATTGAAACAAGTTAAGCAATGGATAGCTAATAATAGTATAAAATAATATATTTATTTATGATAGCTCACTTTTTATTTTTTTCGAGCAATAATATATTTCGCATAAAATTAGTTTTTTTTTTATTTCGGCCTTGTTTCATAACGTAGTTTTTTCTAGCTTCTTAGATTTTCTCCTACCAATTAATTAGGAATCAAAAATCCATTTAGGCAATTGTCTCATCTATAGAACCTTATTCATCATCATCTCCCGAGCCTTTTCCCAACTATGTTAGGGTCGGCTTCCAGTCTTACCGGATTCAGCTGAATACCGTATTTTAGTAGAGCGACTGCCTATCTGACCTCCACCACCCATTTTTACTGGGGAACACGGTATCCCATAGTAAGACAACCAGTCAGAATTGATTTAACGACTGCCAAAGATTTTCGAACTGTAGAACGTTTTTGTTGAGGTATTATTACTCATTCGTGCATTTTGGCAATTATCGAAATTAATTTCTTATTGAACAAACATGTCAACCATATTTATTGTTTAGCTGGTTAATGACAGTTAAGGTAGAATTATTTTAAGATTGGCACATTGAATTTATCAGATAAAGTGTATTTTTTTGAATACAGGCCTTTATTTTTACAAGTAAATGGTAAGAATGGTCCTTTTTAGTACAAGGGGCATTAATTGAGAGTCTCTTTCAGGAACATGTATTTTGTACGAAGTATTTTTTTAACTTTTTGCCTAGAAAATAATTTTGGCAAATAAGGTTTTTTAAGTATTTTAGAGTAAAGCTTTGTATAATAATAGATGCAACAATGAAAATATTTACAAATGGAAAGTTTTAGACATATTTGATAAACCTTAAATATTAAACTCCGTTTGGTTATTCCCGTTCAATATTATGCTACATTGAGGGCAAATAATTATTATAATATTGATATTATTATTATTATTATTATATTATAATTATTATTATATCATATATATTGTAAATCGATGAACTTACGTCTAAAACTCTCTCTTTTATTTATACGATTATAACTACACGAAAAATGTATATGTAATTAACTAAATTACTTCTTAATAAATACATATTAATTATTACTACCAGTTAAAAAGTTACCACAAATATAATATTATAAAAAGGGCATTAGATTATAAATACATGTAATAATTTACATATGGTAATACTTTTGTAGATGGCAATAATTGCAATGAAAGTTAACATTACCAATCACTAAATCTAGGGGAAAATGGAAGTTTAGGGTGGGAACACTGTTAATGTACCAAAAGTTACAAATAGCTGGTATTATGTATGACTGATATCTTTATCATATAGAGTTTTTCATCTTAGCAATGTTTGCTTATTAACTGCGATATTAAAGGCAATTACAGTGGCTGTATTTTAGGACAAATGTTTATTTTAATATTGATATTTTTTTTTTAGACACAGATTTCTTCTTTAGCCAAGATGTCTCTCAACCGAGTCTAATTATATTTTATAGGCAATTACCGTGGCTGTATTCTAGGACAAATGTTTATTTTACTATTGATATTTTTTTTTAGACACATAGATTCTTATATTTTTGGCCAAAATGTCTCTCAACCGGGTCTTATTATATTTTAACCTCTATTTTAGTTCTTTATATAGCGGGTTTTGAAAGGTGTCTACAGCAGTTACTGTTTGCTTGCACACAGACTTTGCTTCACTGGACTTAACTTATTTAATTCATAATGAGTTTGTAAAGTCCTTGCGTTCATTTTGTTTCGACTTTTGGTACATTACTAGCGCGCATGTTTGACAGTCATACGAACATACAATTCCACGAAATTGACTATATCAATGTACTAAGTATCAAATTATTTTAGAAATCGCTTTCTGTTGTGCGATATATTCAAAAAAGGATTTTTAGATGAGATTCTACTGAACTTACATATTTTTTTTTTTATATTTATTTATTTATTCATAAACAGAATTTATTTGAATAAGATCAAAGTACGAAAATCTGTAGTTAAGTAGTTTACCGTGACTTATATCTGATTTTTCTCTTTTTTCCCCTTTTTTTAATTTAATGATAGATTTTCTTTCACAGATTCTGTAGCTGGGATGTAAATTGAACTCTTTTTTTATAATATACAAAAATAGTTTCTAATCATTGACCTGACTTATTAATTTTGGCACATATAAACCATTCAACTTAAACTAAAATCATTTTTTTTTTGTCGCTAATTTCAGTAGAATCCCATCTCCGTCAGTCTGAGAACCTAAACAATAGCTTCGGTATCGCTGATCACATGAATGCCATGTTTAGTCAGAATGAGCCTCACAATATCATTGCAGGAGCGCGTCTTATAGTTCCTGCCCGACTCCTTTATCTTAATACTCTTCACCTTATCACAAAGCTTACTCACTTCCGACTTGCTCTTCTTGATCTCATCCGGTTTTAACTTCCTAATAGTTGACGAACAACGTTTCTTAGTTTCCACCTCAATTTTCTCTACATTACCTTCACTAACCCTACGCTTGTATAGATCGAAGTCTGTGTCTTTACTTAGATAACTATCGAGTGAGCAATAAGAGTTATCGAGTGTTACCTTGTCGACCTTGTGCTCGGTCGCATCACTGACGATTTTTACAGCTTTCCCAGGGATGTAAGTCGCTGGTACTTTATCGATGTACGCCATTTTGGGTTTCAAAGAATTTGTTACGGGACTGACTGAGTCAGTGTGAGAAAATGGCATTAGGAAGTTAGTTTTTCTCGGTCTTTTTACTGTTATGGTTTCATCGATTATAGAAGGTTTGTCTCTGATGGATATTAGTATGTTTTTGATACTGGTTTCTTCAGGGGAAGCCATGGTAACGTCTTGCGGGGATTTCTTTTCGTAGTTTTCGAGTAATTCTCGAATAACGTCATACTCACTGTTCCAGGCAGCGTGTAAGGGTTTAATATGTTAGATTATTGTTATTTTAATTAGTTGGTGCACAAATATAAGACTTATTTTCAAGGCATAAGATAGAATATTGCTTGTGTTTTTAATTTTGAGTCTTATATTTGTGCATTGTACACCTTATTCTCTAATTAAACCGTTTATATCCCATAAGACTAATTATCTAAACAACAAATTTCAACTTTTTATTACTAAGGAATAAAAGTAAAGTAACAGAAAAGTTGAAATTGGTTTTGAAAAACTTGTTGAAAATTTTTATACACTTTATACTATATTATAGTTATTTATTATGAGGTTATTGGGTAGGGAGGTAGGTACGATGGAGGCGGTTGGGAAGTTAATTGGATTTGTAGGTAAGGAAATAGTCAGTTAGCTATTTAAGTAGGCAAGTTAAACTTATCTAAGCACTTAAGTAGTCGACTACTTTAGTAAGTAGATAGATACTACAACTTATGTACTTATGTTGGTAAGTACATAAGTATGTAGTTAGTCAGCTTACTTAGGTAAATGAGTAATCAGGAGTTGAGATAGATGAGTGGAATGAGAGTGGATACGTAGGTGTCAAGGTAAGTAGGTAGAAAAGGAAATAGGTGCTTTGAAGAACCTATGTAGGTGGATGTGTGAGTTTGAAGGGGTTAAGGATAGGCTAGGAATGTTATTATATACTTACGTACCACCGTCGAGCTCACGTCGTTCACGATGTAGTTCGTTACTAGGAGGTAGCTATATCTGTACTATCTATAACATGAACATACGTGTCAGCCTTAGGCGCTCCGTACAGTCTGTGAGCCCTGACGTAGGCGAGCACGGCGTCGTCCGTCAGATACTTAGCGCTCTCGCCGCGACGCAGCAACCGCCGCACCACCGTCGAGCTCACGTCGTTCACGATGTAGTTCGTTACTAGGAGGACGTTTTTCTGGAATTTACACGTTATTTATTTAGGTATTGATAAGATTTGTGAAGAAAAGTATCGGTTTAAGTAGTAAAGTTCATGATTGCGCTCACCGGTTTGCGAAACTGCGCAAACTAGTGAGCGGGGGCCTCGCCGCTAACAGCTGATCAGGCGATGGCTCGCGCGCGAAGTTTGAACTATGCACGCGCGCCAGCAATTTTGTTATAAAGATAAAAAGAAAACTAATGAGTATACAAAAAATGTTTCTTTGGAAAGATGTTTGTAATCATGAGTACAATTACATGTTTAAATATCGGTCACTAATTACCAGTCACCCTGTATACACACGGTAAAATCACGATACTGCCATAAATAAATCATGACTAATACACACAAGTAAAAACACACATATTATCAATAAAATTATTCAAAGAATATCATGTATAAAACTCGGCAGACACATGACAAATAATTTAAAATAAAAGAAAATAACCTTACCGTTCTCAGCAAAAACGAAATGAAAAATACATAACACCAAAATTTTTACCAAAATGTTGAACAAACACAAATTCAAATGGTTTGGTTCACCTGGGTGATATCACCCAGGTGAACAAAGTGGAATATACCATTCAAATAGGTAAACTATTTAATTAAAAACATTGAAAGTTCACAGGACATAGTCCTCCCTTTCCTTTAACCACACTTTTATATGAGTCTACTTAATAAATAATATAATAAATAGGTAAAATAACACGTACCCTATGTTTATACAGCATGTCGGATTCATGTATGAATCGTCCGGGATCGCTGCCGGCGCGGGAGACCACCACCAGCCCGTGCCGACCCACTATCGTCTCCAACTGGAAATAAGACAAGGTAATGTGGATAGGGACACTGTAATTATACTTAGTAATTTTATGTAACGGGAATAAGCGCGTACATGTTAAGACATCTTTGGGCTTGACGTTTCGACCGGGTTACACACTAAAATATAAAATTAAAAAAAACAGGGAGAATTTGGACGGTCATTGAAAAATAACCGAGTATGTCAGGTTAATTGCACTGATTCTCTTCAAAAATAAATAAAATTTAGCCTTTGATTTCTTTTTGATCAGTCATATGAAATGTTCATTTATCAAAACACCATAGCAAGTGCAACTTGGCTGACATTTTAAGCTATTAAGAATATTGGTTTCCGAGTACTAAGAACGTAACTCAAGAACGATTGGACCATTTTTCAAGATCTTTGATTTGTTGAGCTAACCCCGCGGTCACCCCGCGCCCATCCTGGTTGGCGTTCAGCTTCTCCATCAAGTTGCCAGCTCTCTCTTGTACCCTGGTATATAATACTCACATCCTCATCAGACCACAGGCCGGGCGTGGCGAAGGACTCCAGCAGATCAGCTCCGCACAGCAGCTTGACCGTCACCCCGCCGCGCCCATCCTGGTTGGCGTTCAGCTTCTCCATCAGGTTGTCCGGCTCGTCGATGCTGTTCAGGTTGATGACGTCATCCGGCAACCAGTTTGGCGCCGGATTGTTGCGGTTTGCCATGAAGTTGTTTATCTGATCCTGAGGAAGGTTTTAGTGAAAAATAACATGGATGTAAAGAGTTATCATCAGAACACACAAGCCATAATCGAAATATAGCAATACTAGTCTGTTGACCTCGAAAACATTTCACTCCACTTTTCCAATTTGAATTCATTGACTTAAACAGTTACCGTGATAATTTACATTCAAATTCAAATTGTTTATTTCGCAAATAGGACTACATACAATCACTTTCACACGTCTTCTTAATCTAGATGAGATCGACATTTCCTAACTGACTACCCTGAGAAGAAATGTCGAAACAAACTCGAGGGTCACAGTATCTTTATAAATAAAAACAATAGTAAATTTGTGTAAACAAATGCAGAGTATTTATTGGACTGGTCTTTAGAGAAAAGAACCAGATCGATCTGAGCAAGCCTCGAGCAAGCAATAAAATACAGAAGTATTCAAGTCAGCAAGTAAAAGATAAAAATCTGCGGAATCCAGTTAACCTAACAGCTGCCGCCTACGGTTTCCACTTCCAATTTATCTGAAGACCTAGTCAAATGAGAACAGCTCCAAACCTGGTGATGCTGCAGAGAGACCCTAGTCCTCGTCCAGCCAGCCTGCTGCGTCTCCCATTCTGATATCTTGATCCAAGTCGAGGATCGTAACGCTAACTGTAGCATCGATATTCTAGAAAGGAAAAGAAGAAGACTGAAATTGATTTCCGACTGAACGTCACTTAGAAAGTGTGGTATGATGCAAAATGATGTCGATGTCATCATTTCGCATGGTAGGTTTGAGAATAGGAGAGAATAAGAAATGAGCTGATAGAATGCGTTCCTGAGGCATGTCAGTTGGTCTTGATTTAGTTGAGGGCAAAATCGAGTTATATTATTCATTATAAGCTGGCATAATAATATAGTTTTAAATTAAATTATTCGTTTATAAGACAAATAAGTGATAGTAATTTATTAGCAGTAAATTCTTAGCCACATTAAAGTTGTCTTCCGTTAACCACGACCTGTCAGAAATGTATTCTGTCAGTGGACGGACTATAGTTACTACAACTATTTTCTTCAGAGTAGAATATACATTATCAAGAGCCTATACCCGGAAGTGTGTCAGTTAAAAGTCTTATTATATATCTAATGTCTTTTGGGGAATCCAGATAACAAACAAAATACTGTCTACACTGACATACATATATCTCGTATAAAATACGATAAGAATAAAAATCGGTAACATGTAAAGAATAAATCCTCAAATCAAATACGCAATAAACGATAAAAATATATAGCAAAATACCTAAATAAGTTCCGAAATACAAACTTATCATATTTACGTTTTTATCAGTGCCTTGAACTGTAGATAATTGCTGTTTATGTAACAATGACATCATTATATTATTTCTTAGATAGAATATTTAATCAAAGACATTTCAAAGTCTAAAAATATTCTAGTACAGTACGGTGCAAACTTAATGGCGGCTCTGAACACGAGGCGAGTCGCTGCTGTGTAACATACTTATGCGCCAGCGGGGGTGCGGGGCTAGGTACTGCGCAGCGAGTAGCTAACTTCAGATCCGCCATTAACATTGAATCCGACTATAAGTGATTAGATTTTAATGAAAGATCAGAATTGAAAATATAATGAACCGTGAAATTTGAATTGTGGGTAATCCAATAAGCCATTACTGTGATTAATTGATGATTAAACCATCACAATAGATTAGCCATAAGATTTTTGCGACATAAGTTGAATAAATATTTGTATTTTTGTTTTTAATACAGAATGTTAAGAAAACCCTTTTGTCATGAATATTCCAAATGTATTAAATTGGGTGATTGATTGTGGAACCTATATCACCCTTTCGGTTCGGACAGGCTTTTCTAAACACCCTGTATAGATGAATTGTCGATATCTGACCTTAAAAATAGCCTATTTTGAATAATTATAATATCTTTGCTTATTCTTCCTTAAAATCTGGATATTTAGCCTTATCTAAATTTTAATATCTAGACAAGGCTACATTTTCAAGGTCCCTAGTGCAAAAGTAACACTCATAAAGTATTTTATACCTACATAAAAAATCTTGGCTTATCAACTGCATACCAATACAAAAGTAACTGAAAGTATAAAAACTACAATACTTAAGCAAGTTGCAACATTTGTAGTGTCCTTGCAAGGGTATATCTAGAGCCAAACTAAGTTAGCTCAAGGTAAGGTTCTAGGCTTGGCAGGTTACCAATTTTCATGAGTTATTACATAAACATCATTAATAAATTTTGTATGCAAATATAAGTGATGTACAATTTTACTTCCTAGTTTTTAGTTTTATGTGTTCAATAAACTGTGAACTAGATATTTTGTTTTATTTATTATTAAGTGCTGTATAAGGAAGCCGAAACAGCATATCCAAAACATTATGTGATAGAAAAGTTATTTAGAAAAATTACGAAACACTTGTTCAGCTTTAGAATTTAGTATTCTATGTATTTAATATAGACTAGTTGAATTAGCTAGGGAAATAACATTATATATATATTTTTTTATAGCCTACATCAGATCCCACTGCTGGGCAAAGCCCTCCCCTCCGTCCTCCAAACTTGTCTGTCCTTTGCGATTTCTGGCCATGTGCGTCCTGCATAACTGACTATTACTGATTATTACTAAATATTTATATTAAACATGTTATTTTTCTTATTATGTCCAAATATTTTCTAAGTCTTGTAACATACCTTATCTTGGAACAAAATTCTATGTATTTAACAACACTGTGAAATACTATTTTAGTCAATGTTATCAGATGTAAAGAAAACCTTCCTACAATTTATTAAATTGTAGATGCTATCTTTATGCTAATAGTGAATTAAATTAATTGTTTTAATAAAAACAGCTGCATATTCACAAGCCACAAGCGGCTTGCATAACACATTGAATTAAAGAAATATTGTACCTGTGATGTGATGCCACCAAATCTTTCTTCCCATAGGCATCATGCACTGGAGACACCAGGCCTCCCACAACGTTCCCCAAATTGAGAGAATGAATATAATCCTTAGCTAGTTCTAGAAAAAAAACATACAAATTTTATGTCAATTTCTGTAAATAACAAACCAAATACCGACATAAACTCGATTCAGTAAAGCTTACTCGTTACTTTAAAGGTCAAAAGTTCAAGTTCACGACACTAAATTCAATGAAAAATGCATATTTAATGCGCATTTTTTCTTCGGTATCCAATTACTTACCGAACAAACGGAGGTGCATATACGTCGGAGGGCTGAAACTGCCGCACGCCATCAAAACAATCTTTCCGTAAGACATTTTGTCTTAACTTGCTTATCACAACAATAATACTACTTGAGTTTGCAATTTTTTATCACATCACAACAAATTCACTCATCGGTTGCTTCATTGATTATACTCTAGAATGCAACTAAATTAAAAATTCAGCTAATATTGGAATCATTTTACGACTGTAGAGCACTTTTTTCTGATAGCATTACTATTACGTCAAATTTCTATTTCTGTACTCCGTTCTAAGCAGTAATAAATTCTGTTCAAAAATTTGAGTTACAATTTTGTTAAAAAAAATAATAAACCATGTTTTTCTTATTCAGTACGATACATGTAACAATTAGCTATTTAGAGGACATTTTTATAAATTCAAATCATACAAAGTCGTCGATAAAATAAAAGTCGTTAAAATGAACCCTGGTTTTGCGTGACATAAAAATAGCGTGTAACGGACTATGTACAATACGACTTATTTCAGGAGTCTATGCATTTCTATCGTTTGTATGTAAATAGCAGACAACATAATTATCCCAATTGCCATATGCATCTGTCATGTGTGACATTTGTTTTGTCCATGTCCTTCATTCACCTGTGAATAATTTCACAGCATAGAGAAATATAATAAGTAGGTTTCACAGTGTACACAGATAGTTTTTGTATTAACTGAGTAAATAATATTTTATGAATAGAACTGTAACAGAGAATCGTGTGGCTGCACAATACAAACGAAAGCTCACTCCATATGTAAACAGTTGATAACATAACCTCACTGATAATCAGCTGAGTAAACACAAGAAGTGGTAATTTTCCAATAAGATGAGGTTAACATTGCGTTTATTTTCATCTGTTGTCCAAAAAACACCTTTCTACATTACTACGCCGATATTTTATGTGAATGCGGGTAAGTTACTAGTGATAAACAAACTGTTTAACATTTTTGAAAATATTCATGTTTAAGAAACTGCTGGCAAAAGTTATTTAATTTTTATTTAAACATGTTTATCGAGTTACTACTTTGTCGTGCCTATTTGTGCTGAAAGGGCTTTACTTTATATTAACAACATTGACAATTTAAATTAATGAAATTGTAAACAAGAATGAATTCAAAATTTAAGTGTTATTTCTATATATGATCATTGTTGTCTGGTGCAACTTATTTAAAAGTTTTAAAAGCTGCTAGAATAATATTCTTATTATGAATGCTTATTTTTACTTATTTATACCTAATAATAATTAAAACCAAAGTTAAATCAGGCCTGTTTTTTTCTCATATGCAGTTACTTGGTAGTAAACTTTAGGGAAGCTAATTATTCCTACCTACTTATAATTATTGTATTTAATTTCAGCCCCTCACTTAGGACACCTATACACAGCACTAGTTGCAGATGCTATACAGCGGTTTGAGAAGCTCACTAATCCAGACTGCCGGGTCATATTTAGTACAGGTAAAGCTTTTGCTGTCTATTCACTTGAGATAGTTTAAATTGCACCTGCTTTTATATTTCTCATGTTTGTTAAAATGTACTGTGTAAACAATTGTTGGCTGGCCATAATAAATAAATAAATAAATAAATAAAAAAATAAAAATTACTTAACAGATTTCCATGTAGTTTCAATGCAGTAAATAGGCTGCTTCAAGGGGAATTTTTATACATCTATTATATAAAAATGAATCGCTAAATGTGTTGGTAAGCGCATAACTCAATAACGCCTGGACCGATTTCGCCAATTCTTTTTTTGTTGTGTTAGTTATTATCAGGAGAAGGTTCTTATGAAAAAAAAAATGGAAAATTGCGCGGGGAAAAAAAAAGTAATCCTGACCTTTGTTACGATAGTGGTTTGTTGGATCCATCTGCGCCCTGAATAACATAAAGAGACCGGGGACGGGACATAGGCATTCATGCGGGTGAAACCGCAGGGCACAGCTAGTATGTATATAATTTTGGAATCCATGAAAAGTCTTGATAGAATAGGTGTGTTATAAACATATAAATTACTAATCAATCTATATATCATTAATTACTTTTGTGTAGTTACTTGAAAGATAATAATTCCTGCTACTTCTGCACTTTAAATGAAAGGCACATTTAAGTTCAAATGCTGTCAATTGTAAGTTGGCAAAGTATTTGAAATTGTAGTATACTTTAAAAATGCCACAGTTATAGTCTTAAAAATATTTTTATCCTAATTAATTGGATACTGGAATGATGTGGATAAAAATATGGATGGTGCTAATATCTAACGTGTATACATAAAAAAAAGAGAATTTGTTTAGTTGTTTGTATTCATCTCTGAAACGATCAGTTTTATTAAGAAAAATCTATTTCCATTTGATAGCCCAATACTCGAGGAAGTTTATAAGATAAAACCCAGGTATGTTACATAATAAGCAAGTTTTCTCAAGACAAGCTATGTTTTAGATATTATCAAAACATACAACAATCACTACTGTTGTTCATTGTTGTGGACATCTGAAGTAATAACATGTAATGTTTATAAGAATTTATTGAATACCTCTCATTCAACAAGACAAGTCTAGAATCCTTACTTCCTTACTAATATTATGAACTCTGTCTGTCTGTGTGTTGCACTATCACACCTAAACTACTGAATTGATTTAAATGAAAGGACGTCATCCACTCTCTATACAGTTTTGGTACAAATTCGAAAGTGACAACCAAAAAAAAAAGTTATATTCCAATAGAACTTGTCCTCCTTAGCATTTCTTTATATGACACCAAAGCTGTAGCACCGCAGCACGTTATTTTATCACGGGTTAAAAATTCTCAATTTTCATACATTTTTCGATCACATCCCACGATATTATCAATAAAATGAATTCCTAGGAAGACAGCTTGTCGTCTTAAGCATATCTTAATATGACACTAAAGCTGTAGCAACGCTGCACTTGATTTTATCCGGCCGGCACTTTCGAATTTGGGCCAAAATGGATGATGTCCTTTGGTACAGAGATAGTTCAAAGCTTGAGGAAATATATACCTAGGCTACTTTATGAAACTTGGATAGTTCAAAAATTCTTTTTATTAAACAACTCGGCCTATTGCAGTCCACGGCTGAACATAGGCCTCTCAAAGTTACGCCACAACACCAATTTCACAACATAATCGTTAACTGAGAATAAATAACACATTTTCTTTAGTTTTTATTTACAAGACTTATTCACAAGAAATACATTTCAAATCTATTTGAAGACCAGTAGGCTCAGTATTCCCTTATCATATAAAAACTAGTTTTAGTCACGGTCGCATAACTTTCTCTATTATTGATACAACTCTATAAATACGACAATAATTTATGAATTCGACCTTGTTGTGCCCACTGCTGCTGCACTATGGACTGATAAGAATCTATTGCATCTTATATAAATTACATGTTGCTTATCAAATGTGACATAATCACGAATAAGAGTATGTTTGTTTTGGTCTACACATTATTTTCTTAATTAATAATATAGCTACAAAACTCGTTTAAATCACAGTAACAAATCTTTTATAATCTTTCTACTCTTAGTCAGTGATCAATTTTACGGAAAATTGTGCTCTAGCGCGTCATGTGCGCCTGTTTGCATTTTATTTTGTCGACCATTTAAAGCAGTCCCAAGTTGCAGACTTTGTATATGTGTACATATAAGTGAATACTTTACCATGGACTTGAAGCTTACAGGCGTCCGCGTTCGCGCGGCCAAAGAATCTGCAAGGTTTAGACAAACCCCTCCACGTACCTAAAAGATAATTTACTCAAGATTTATAATTTCAGTACAAAGTCGCTTGACCCTAACAACTTAACACAAGATAGGGTTGACATTTGGTTTTAACTTCCTTAAATACTTTGACGATAATACTGTATTTTATACCAAACATTTAAACTCTACACAGTATTCTACGCAGTAACTCTAAGGGTGCGTCCACATCTGACGAACGAGTATTACGCGAGCAGCTCGCGAGAATGCCGTGAGCGGCGCGCGCACTTTTGACGGACAGCGTTATTGACACTAGTGCGTTCGCGGCACGCTCGCGAGCTCGACTGTAATGCTCGTTCAGATGTGGACGCACCCTAACAGTAAACCTTTTTTTCCAGGCACAGACGAGCATGGCACTAAGATCCAGCAAGCGGCGGCCAAAGCCAAGCTCTCTCCGCCGGAGTACTGCGCCGCCATCTCTGACGACTACAAACAGCTGTTCAAGGAGTTCAACGTGGAATATACAGACTTTATACGGACCACGGAGGAGCGGCATAAGAAAGCTGTGAGGCATTTCTGGGTTAGTTGTATTTTGAACTTTATGTGGTTGTGATAGAGTGTATATTCCGTTGCGTGGTAGCGTTCACTAACAGCTTTTTAAGGAGTTGGACTTCGAGTACACTGACTTCATAATATGGTCGATGGAGGAGAGACATAAGAAAGCTGTCAAGCATTTCTGGGTTAGTCTGTATTGTGTTGTGAACTTTATGTGGTTGAGATAGGATGCAAATTACGTTGCGTGGGTTAAAATGTGTGGGATAAAATGGGTTTTAAAGAAAACAAGTTGGTATTTTAAATCCGACTTCAAATATAACTTGAAGAGTTTCCTCCATTTCTTCAGATCCTGATTTGATAACCATGAGAACACGCGAAATACCTACCCTTTACAGGTTTCAGACAGGTTCCTCAGATTTCAGATTCCAGATTAATTGGAAAAACTACATAGAAAAAATAAATAAGATTCAAATGAATTGATAATTTTTTTTCTTTTTTTTGCAGTCGGTTTAAACATAAATAAAAGTGTGTTAATTTGTTTTGTACCAACAGAACAAGTTAGTGGAAGACGACTACGTGTACAAGGCGCAGTACAGCGGCTGGTACAGCGTCAACGACGAGGCTTTCGTGCCGGAAACACACGTGAAGGACGAGCTCAGGGATGGGGAGACTGTAAGTGATAATAATAACAACTAACACACATCTGATCCCAAACTAAGTGTTAGAAACATAACAAAATAAACAGAGACAAAGTGAGAATCACCACCTTTTGAAGTCAGATAGTGAAACTAGAGTTTGAAATATAAGGTTTTTTTTAGGTGCCATTGAACTTAAGGTTGTTCTTAATATAGTACTTTCTTTTATTTTTTTTTGCTGAATAGGATTTTTACTGATCTATGGTTAATATGCAACCATATTGTAGCATTAAAGACTGGCTGAATTATTCAATACATATCACATTCACTGCTAAATATTGATATAGGTAAATGTTGAGAAACATATCTAGATAGAAATATATAATAATAATATAATATAATAATCCAGCCTATTAACGTCCCACTACTCCCACTGCTGGGCACAGGCCTCTTCCCATGTAGAGAAGGCATGAGCATTGATCACCACGCTTGCTCTCTGCGGATTGGCGATTTCAGATCCAAATTTTGGAATCCAGGTTTCCTCACGATGTTTTCCTTCACCGTTTGTCAGAAGATAGAAATATGTGAAAATAAAAGATAAGTAAAGATTAAATCTCTTGCAGGTAAAAGTGTCGATAGAATCTGGTCACAAGGTGGAATGGACGGAAGAAACAAACTATATGTTCAGACTGAGTGCTTTCAAAACACATCTCAAGAACTGGCTTAAAAAGGGTAAGTTACATGATCAAAATACTGTATTGATACACTTTATAATCATCTTCTTCTCGAATCAAAGACCCAACTTTCAAATTCTGTCTGACCAAAAAGATGCAACCTCGCTGGCCTCCATCACGTCCTGTAGAGTGCAGGTGGTAGTGCAGGACCATAAATAATATATACTAAGAATGCAATAATCCGCCAACCAAACCTTAAAATTTTAGAGGTTTTTTTTTTTCATACCGCTAAACAGAATTAATAAATCGTAACTAAGGACCATGTCGGTTACTTAATTTTTGAATGAAATTAGGAAATAACTAATACCTATAACTAAACTAAAATAATAAAAACAAAAAACTTCAGTTTGAATCACTATTCACTGTTGAAAACCATGAGAAAGTAGTTTAGATCGTTCAGTCAGACAATCAAATAAAAGATGGCGCATTTTTGATATGTATTTATATAAAATATTGTTGTTATCAGACGGCGTGATAAAGCCAGCCAAGTTCCAGAAGCAGTTGCAGGACATGGTCACAGATGACGCGTACCTGCCTGACATATCAGTGAGCAGACCCGCTAGTAGAGTGCATTGGGCTATACGGGTATGTCGCATATAAATACTAGTATCCAAAGTATTCATCTCCTCAGCTCTTCATCTCTCTTCATTAAACAAAGAAAAATATATTTACGGGGTGTTAAGTGTGTTTTATCCTTTTTTAACGTTTTTATAATCAGATATCGATACCTAGCAACACCTTCACTTTAGAAACTTAAAAAAATAAGTATTATTTGAAACAAGGTTGTTATGTTTATGGTCACTTCATGTTCCATTTCTTCCATAGGTACCAAACGACGAAGAACAGAGTATATACGTATGGCTGGATGCGTTGATCAACTACCTATCAGTGATAGGCTACCCTGATGACGATGCTCTGAAGGCCGCCGGCAGAGCCTGGCCCGCGGACGTGCAGGTCGTCGGCAAGGATATACTCAAGTAAGGGCACCTATTATTATACTTTTATAGGATTCCGTAAGTGGTAAGCACTTGAATCTTCATTTAGGCCGCTAGGAGAATACGCTCCTGACAGGTCGACATTTCCCCATACAAATCAAGAACAACAGACATGCGGCAGGAACGCTTTCTTTCAGAGTTGAGCTTCCGTACTGTAAACTACATATTATGTACCTACTATCCGACACAGCAAATTAAAAAGCAAAGTGTAAGGAGCCAAAGAGGGACAGAACCATTTTTTTTACTTCATTTATTTTGCTTGTTCTGCAGCCGCAAACCGTATTTGATTTTATATAAAAGCCATCAGATCGTATACGATTAGTTTTAGCATATTAGGTGTCGTTATATTCGTCTCAGTTGTGGAAGTGACACTGGGTCTAAACTTACACGTAGCGCTCTGCATGGCGTTTGGACACAGGAACTGGATCCTGGCTCGTTACACACTGATAAGTTGTACAATTTTTAACCAACTTTAAAAAAGGAGGAGCTCCTCAATACGACTGTATTTTTTTTCGATACCTCAGATTTTCG
This sequence comes from Autographa gamma, assembly GCA_905146925.1. Lineage (NCBI taxonomy): Eukaryota > Metazoa > Arthropoda > Insecta > Lepidoptera > Noctuidae > Autographa > Autographa gamma. The sequence continues at coordinate 1,521,354 of LR989871.1, forward strand.
ACTGGGTGAAGCGATTTTCGATGATTCATTTTCTAAGCTGGTGCTTTCCATGTGGTCTCATTTCATTATGGTCCAGTTTTGCCAGTAGGATCAATAAGAAAACCATAAAGCCAAGGCCGTACTACGGCTAAACCCCCGCGGATTTTAAATCGCCTAATTTTGTGAGTAAAAGAGGTGGCCGCACTGACGGTTATTTTCCGCGACAGATTTTTAACCTAAGTGCGTCTCGGACGGTTTTTAGGTTCCACGGTTTACCACTTTCGGAAAAAAATCCGTAGTGCGATCTTAGCCTCTCATTTTGGAGTTGTTTTTTTTGTTAGAATTTAAATCTATTACCTACATACGTATACGTAGGTTCCACGGCATCTACTGGCCGGCGTTCCTGATGGCCGTCAAGTGGCACCCGCCGCGCCGGCTGCTGTGCCACTCGCACTGGACGGTGGACGGCACCAAGATGTCCAAGTCGCTGGGCAACGTGGTGTGTCCGAGGGCCAGCCCCGTCGGCCACGAGGGGCTCCGGTATCTGCTGCTCAGGGAGGCCACCATGGGGACTGATGCTAGTGAGTAGATAATTATTTGTGGTGCTTTTTTGTACTGAAGATTTTTCCACAATTTTTCCACTATTTATACAGGGTGTTACCGAAAGGGTCTATCTTTCCAAAAGGGGTGAAGGGTACTCCATGTAAAGAGTTTTAAAAATTTCAGCTCAATATTCGATATTCTTTTTAGACTACAGCGAAACGAAGCTTATAAACGTGGCTAACTCCGAGCTAGCTGATACGCTCGGCAACCTGGCGTCACGCTGCTGTGGAGCGGCGCTCAACCCGCGGCACGAGCTGCCCGCGCTGCACGCGCCCGAGCTGGCAACACTGGCCACCGACCAGCACGCCACGCTGCTCATGCAGTACGTCGAGGCTCTGCCTGGTGAGTGTACACTTAGCTTGGCGCTCAACCCGCGGCACGAGCTGCCCGCGCTGCACGCGCCCGAGCTGGCAACACTGGCCACCGACCAGCACGCCACGCTGCTCATGCAGTACGTCGAGGCTCTGCCTGGTGAGTGTACACTTAGCTTGGCGCTCAACCCGCGGCACGAGCTGCCCGCGCTGCACGCGCCCGAGCTGGCAACACTGGCCACCGACCAGCACGCCACGCTGCTCATGCAGTACGTCGAGGCTCTGCCTGGTGAGTGTACACTTAGCTTGGCGCTCAACCCGCGGCACGAGCTGCCCGCGCTGCACGCGCCCGAGCTGGCAACACTGGCCACCGACCAGCACGCCACGCTGCTCATGCAGTACGTCGAGGCTCTGCCTGGTGAGTGTACACTTAGCTTGGCGCTCAACCCGCGGCACGAGCTGCCCGCGCTGCACGCGCCCGAGCTGGCAACACTGGCCACCGACCAGCACGCCACGCTGCTCATGCAGTACGTCGAGGCTCTGCCTGGTGAGTGTACACTTAGCTTGGCGCTCAACCCGCGGCACGAGCTGCCCGCGCTGCACGCGCCCGAGCTGGCAACACTGGCCACCGACCAGCACGCCACGCTGCTCATGCAGTACGTCGAGGCTCTGCCTGGTGAGTGTACACTTAGCTTGGCGCTCAACCCGCGGCACGAGCTGCCCGCGCTGCACGCGCCCGAGCTGGCAACACTGGCCACCGACCAGCACGCCACGCTGCTCATGCAGTACGTCGAGGCTCTGCCTGGTGAGTGTACACTTAGCTTGGCGCTCAACCCGCGGCACGAGCTGCCCGCGCTGCACGCGCCCGAGCTGGCAACACTGGCCACCGACCAGCACGCCACGCTGCTCATGCAGTACGTCGAGGCTCTGCCTGGTGAGTGTACACTTAGCTTGGCGCTCAACCCGCGGCACGAGCTGCCCGCGCTGCACGCGCCCGAGCTGGCAACACTGGCCACCGACCAGCACGCCACGCTGCTCATGCAGTACGTCGAGGCTCTGCCTGGTGAGTGTACACTTAGCTTGGCGCTCAACCCGCGGCACGAGCTGCCCGCGCTGCACGCGCCCGAGCTGGCAACACTGGCCACCGACCAGCACGCCACGCTGCTCATGCAGTACGTCGAGGCTCTGCCTGGTGAGTGTACACTTAGCTTGGCGCTCAACCCGCGGCACGAGCTGCCCGCGCTGCACGCGCCCGAGCTGGCAACACTGGCCACCGACCAGCACGCCACGCTGCTCATGCAGTACGTCGAGGCTCTGCCTGGTGAGTGTACACTTAGCTTGGCGCTCAACCCGCGGCACGAGCTGCCCGCGCTGCACGCGCCCGAGCTGGCAACACTGGCCACCGACCAGCACGCCACGCTGCTCATGCAGTACGTCGAGGCTCTGCCTGGTGAGTGTACACTTAGCTTGGCGCTCAACCCGCGGCACGAGCTGCCCGCGCTGCACGCGCCCGAGCTGGCAACACTGGCCACCGACCAGCACGCCACGCTGCTCATGCAGTACGTCGAGGCTCTGCCTGGTGAGTGTACACTTAGCTTGGCGCTCAACCCGCGGCACGAGCTGCCCGCGCTGCACGCGCCCGAGCTGGCAACACTGGCCACCGACCAGCACGCCACGCTGCTCATGCAGTACGTCGAGGCTCTGCCTGGTGAGTGTACACTTAGCTTGGCGCTCAACCCGCGGCACGATCTGCCCGCGCTGCACGCGCCCGAGCTGGCAACACTGGCCACCGACCAGCACGCCACGCTGCTCATGCAGTACGTCGAGGCTCTGCCTGGTGAGTGTACACTTAGCTTGGCGCTCAACCCGCGGCACGAGCTGCCCGCGCTGCACGCGCCCGAGCTGGCAACACTGGCCACCGACCAGCACGCCACGCTGCTCATGCAGTACGTCGAGGCTCTGCCTGGTGAGTGTACACTTAGCTTGGCGCTCAACCCGCGGCACGAGCTGCCCGCGCTGCACGCGCCCGAGCTGGCAACACTGGCCACCGACCAGCACGCCACGCTGCTCATGCAGTACGTCGAGGCTCTGCCTGGTGAGTGTACACTTAGCTTGGCGCTCAACCCGCGGCACGAGCTGCCCGCGCTGCACGCGCCCGAGCTGGCAACACTGGCCACCGACCAGCACGCCACGCTGCTCATGCAGTACGTCGAGGCTCTGCCTGGTGAGTGTACACTTAGCTTGGCGCTCAACCCGCGGCACGAGCTGCCCGCGCTGCACGCGCCCGAGCTGGCAACACTGGCCACCGACCAGCACGCCACGCTGCTCATGCAGTACGTCGAGGCTCTGCCTGGTGAGTGTACACTTAGCTTGGCGCTCAACCCGCGGCACGAGCTGCCCGCGCTGCACGCGCCCGAGCTGGCAACACTGGCCACCGACCAGCACGCCACGCTGCTCATGCAGTACGTCGAGGCTCTGCCTGGTGAGTGTACACTTAGCTTGGCGCTCAACCCGCGGCACGAGCTGCCCGCGCTGCACGCGCCCGAGCTGGCAACACTGGCCACCGACCAGCACGCCACGCTGCTCATGCAGTACGTCGAGGCTCTACCTGGTGAGTGTACACTTAGCTTCCAGTGTACCTTTTTAGCAGGTCTCAAACCGAGAAAAAACTATGCTATACATGCAGAAGTAGCAACAGTAGCCATCAACAACTTTATCGGCGTACAAGGCAAGGTACTTCTACCACCTTTACACTTATGGGTACACAGTGTTTCGCCGATATTGTATAGTGGTAAAATTTTAATAGTAATTTGGTAAAATTTGCGTTATTTATTGTAATAAAATGTTAGCTACGGAGTCGCAACTCATTGCGTATAAATTAATGAATTTGCTGGTATTTAATGATAACGATATTTACCTTTTTCCTCCATCCACAGAAATATGCCACGGGCACTACACACACTACCAATTCTACAAAGCAGTGGATGCCGTCATCAAAGTGTTACACATCGCCAACCTCTTCTTCGAGACACAAAAACCTTGGGAGCTACGGAAACTTCCAGAAAAACAGAAGGAACTAGACGTCATCCTACACATTACTATGGAAACATTAAGAATATGCGCCATTATACTACAACCTATCATCCCCGAAATGACTTGTAAATTATTAGATAAACTACAAATTGGTAGAGATTGCCGCACATGGCAACACTCTGAGACGCCATCTTGGAGGATAAAAGGCGCGATTTACGAACCTAAGAACATACAAAGCGGGAAATTTGTTTTATTCCAAAGAATTTATGAGAAAAAGAATACTCAAACACGAAATGTTAGGGAAGAAAAACCTGTAGAAAAGAAGAAAAAAGCGCAGAAGAAAAAGATTACCGCGTAGAATTAACTTTTAGTTAGATACGGGTTTAGTTTTGAAATAGTTTGTATTGACTCGTGAGTTTTGCCATTTAAATATAGTTTATGTATTTGTTTCTTTTACTTAAGACAATTGACGCATATTTATTTATACATAGGCATTTAATGATAAATAATGATCAAGCATTTTACTTACGCATTATGTAGTTTATTTTGCCCAAAAATATAATTTTAATCATTTGTAAAATTCAATGCTTTTCCTTTGTTTTTAAGTCCACAAGATTACAGGGGCTATTTTATTTAATTACTAATATAACATATCTATTATTAATACTATTTTATGCTAATTTTCATACTACTAACATCATTTTATATATTAGTTAATAATGGTTGTTTTCAAGTAGTGTTCATAGCTCATAGATTTAATGAGACATTATATATTTTACTTTTTAGGTATATTTCTGTAGTGTTTCATCGTCATTTTTAACGTGTAAATATTTAAACTGACTGTATCTTAACATATGCATTTTATATTGGAATTTAATGTAAAAATGAAAAGACTGTCCATTTTCTTCAAGTAGCTTCCTTTAATTTATGAGATTTTGGATCTTATTTAGTAGTAGGTAGAGTTAGTTTTAGTTTGCGGTGCATTTTGTATGATTCTGATCTAATTAGATATTTGTCCTATTTGTTATTTGTATTTAATAAATTGTTGAATTTATTTATTGTTTAATACCAACCATCATATTTATCCAAAAATATTTTGCAGTCATGAGGGGTCAGGGGTTCGAAAAAAACACAAACTCTATATCGGAGTCAATTTATTTACGAATATGCTTATAGAATAATAATATTTGCATCAAAATACTGCAATAACGACTAACAGTATGAAGGGAAGCTAACCGTAACACTATTAAGCTAAATACAGCGGCGCGTAACGTTTGCATTGCAACCGATCGCGCAACACGTTGCAGTGGCACGATACGCGGTAGCTTCGGGAAACATCGTGTTCCGGAAATTGCCGAAAGAACGGACCAATAATATCTCTTCGTCGACAATCGAATTACACTCGAAAAAACATCACGGTACACTTGTACAAGTGAGGCATTCAGAATACATCATCCAAAATCCTAATTTCAAAATATCTGTCATTACATAGTTCGGCAATTCCCGGAAACCAGTGTCCGAGTGTCCGCGCATCGTGCCACTGCACTTCAATACACTTAGTCGAAAATGCATCAAATGAGTATGATACAGGTTTGATACTAATTAATCATTATTTATATAAATTCTTACAAAAATTCGGTGACACATACATTTTGCTTAAATGCTTAATAAAAACAGTTATATGTGAACGCCGTTTAATTAAAACACTATTTCCTCTATTTAGTAGCCGTTAAACAAACGACATTTATTAACAATGTAGTATAAAACTATTTTTTCATAAGAATATATTGGCATTATTTTTCACTGTCTTTTATACAAAGTAATCTTTCTAACTACTTAATCTAGTCAGCATTTTGGCGTCCATTGGAGTTTTTGATGTCGCTAATAGTTGAAAATAGGATAAAAACTGTCATTGGACACCTTGACGCACTACTCTGAACTACAGACGTAACTTATCCATAAAACAACGTTCACAGATAACAATATGCACAATGACTTTGCCTTAAATAAAGTTCGAATACTTAAAAAAATCTGTACAGTTTGAGCTCCTAAGTTGAGCACAGCTGAGCTCGCTCGAGAACATTCAACTTACGATACGTTCTGATATCGACTTCGTTACTTAAGAAAGATGTTAACACAGCTCTACTTAAATTAAACCTAAAATAAAAATGCATAATGGATGGTAACACAAAACCAAATCTACAAACCATTTTCCATTTTGTAACATTGTACAAACGTTTAAATATTACATACAATTTAAAAGACAGAGACAAAACATCATTTGGCCCAGAAGACAAAATAAGTATTTTGTCTGGGTCTTTTTCGTTGTCACATACTGCTCGAACTTCTAACACAAAAGACATAAATAAGACTTAATGTAAACGATGCCATCAAACGTCCTGCGATTCGCGGTACATTGCGGAGCCACGCAGCTAATGTGTCTTAGGGGATCGATCATAGATTGCAATGTACCGCAACACACACGATATTTCATGCACCGCCTACTTAAGCTTTTAGTCTAATAATAGTCATTTGCCAGTTCACGAGTATCTTAGAAACCTGCATGGTTTGCCCAACTTAAAAATATTCAACCGAGTTAACTTAAATATTTTAATTAATTTAAGCAATGAAGTCGACATCCGAACTTCTTAAATAGAATAGGAGCATGAAGGTTTAAATTCGCTCGAATTACTCATTTTCGGGGCAGGATATTTTTATTTTAGTAATTTTATGGTAGTAATGATTTCGTAGGTAAGAATGGCATTTTTTCTTCATTGTAAAATGTTTTTTTGATTAAAATACAGGGACGATAAGAGCATACCTACCAAAACTTCATTTTTCATACTAAAGAAAGGTTATCCAAACTTTTCCTAGAATGAGTAAAACGAGCGAAAATTTGTGCGAATGAAACAAAAAATCGTAGCGAGATGACTTACACGATTACCCTTGAATGCCTAACTGAGCACTTCGGCTGTTTCCGTCAACATTCGTATAAATAACAAGATGGGCTCGAATGTTCCGTACAGCCGGTGCAGCTTGCATGATAAAAACTGAGAGCGGGAGGCGTGTGGCCGAGACAACGAAACATTTATAAAAATCCTCAAGTTAATTGTCATTTACGCTTCATTTGGCCGAAAAACTGAATACTTATAGATGTATCTACGTGTCAGAGTATACTGATTTTCGACCAAATAAAACTGAAATCATTTACGCTAATTATGTTAATTTTATGTCGCGAATAATTTTAATTTACTGCAATACTGTACAGTTCTAGTTTCCGATTATTTTTTAACAGAGCTCGCATCGTTCACAGCTTATGATTTAACAGAATTCGCACAAGAGTTTACTTCCTACCTAATTCCCTTGCCTCGCCGGTTCAGGCAACATTTATTATTTATTTTCGCAAGCATTTTATATAACTACTAATGTTAGTAATAGCTCTTACAACTAATTTCATGTTACGGCTTATAAGCCAAGTTTGGAACATTTATCAAACCCGTAATTTATCTTTAGAAATATCAGCAATTTTATATTATTGATATTCCTGCGAACCAGTTAGGTTCTAAGTTAGCGACAGAAAAATCGCAGTTTACATGCGACTTTAAAATCGCGTGTTAGTCGACGAAAATGTCGTCAAATCCGGTCCCGACCACACGCATCCACTCTCTTAGTTACAAATAGGCATCGAAATATTTTATAACAATAAAAGTTACACATCAAAATGCATCAATACTTATATCTATACAAATATTGGAAGTGAATTGGCAATGTACAGTAAGACGAAAATAATCCAATTTTGTGCGATATTTAATTCACAAGTTAGATTGTGAAACCGGGGGCTTTACCACTCGCTTATAATGCTGGCCTGCTAGTAAAAGAGACTTTTATGATACATCACACATTATGTAATTACGTTGCCATGACAACGAAACAACATCGTAAACTTCTTTACAAAATAGTTTTTAGAACAAAAATTATAAGCTCATGGTAAAACCCCAGGTCACCTAAACGTTTACTAAGAACGTAATATTTTTAAAATTTTCTCACATTTACCTACTTCATCATTTTAGTTCTAAGACGAAATGAATTAAAACACATAGATTCCTTCAATTCGTTTCATTATTATTGCTCGATTAGAATTTATTTATTAACGTGACATACGTGAGGCGGACGACATTTATTTATTTATATTTATTTGTACCAAGATGTTAAGCGGACATTATTTTATTGCTTTATTTTGGTAGTAAAATATTTCTTACTTGTTCACTTATTTGAGGTCATTTATTACCGAAGTATAAAGCACTTTTCTGCATAATGTTCAAATTAAGTTCATTTGTCTTTTAGTGTCACCAACCCATTAACTGAGTAAAACGGTATCCCTTGGTAACACCCAATCAAGGTACGGTAAACTTAAATAATGTCTGTCTACCCTCAAATAAATAAACAAGTAAGTAACACTACAATGTCCACTAACAACTTGTAAACAGCGTTGACATTATTTTGATTCTTTATACATTCAATATATTGCGTTTATACCTTCTCTATGTACAGAATGAACTGAAATTATAAATATAGACGTTCAAAATTCAATACAATAAATTACAAATATTATTCAGTTGTATTTTTGTACGAATCCAAAGCAAAAAGTATCCAAACTGTAAAAGTCAATGATATTCTAATAAACAGATATGTTATAAGCGTGCAATCGTGAAGACTCGAAAACGTCCTAATTGGGACGTATTGCCATTAACAACAACACTATTTGTCTCTTTTTTTCTTATGGGTTTTATCGCGCTATCTCTTTTGCTCTGCCGCTGCTGCGCGGAACACTTTTTTCCATCTGTTTATTAAAATATCATTGGTAAAAATACATTTTTATAGCAAATCATGATATTCACACACAAGGACAAACAAATGTATTTAAATAATATTTATATGAGTATAATTGATCTTTAAGTGACCAAGATAAGTACAAATTAACTTAGACATGATTATAATTTATTAAATGTCATGTTAGCTGATTTCTATTTTCATGACCAAAGCCATACAAAACTAAGAAATAAATATATAAATATACGTATGAAATAAACTATTTTAATATAAATTTACTACGATATACAAAAACAATATCCATTTTAGTAATATACGAGTAAGTAAAATAATATACGGACTAAAAATTTAAATCGAATTTATATTCAAATAATAAATCTATTTAAAGTTACTAAACAATCGTTAGGTAAACTTAAAATGTTAAAAAAAACGATTAAAAATGTAATCCGTATATTAACGAAAAAATGGTAATAAATTGAATAATATCATAAAAAATCGAATTGTTTTGATAATAATAAAATATAAAATACATGATAATCAATATAAATAATATAATAATAAATAACGTTTGTTCGTGTAATACTCAGAGGTTACTATTGAGCTAAATGCATGTGCTACACAATAATATCAGTCGTCCATATGAAAAATATCTTGGTTACCCCAGCGCGAGTACAAAAATAAAAACATAGTTCAAAAACAATACCAGTTATCATAAGTTTTCTGGTACTCAATCTTTATTTAATAAGCGCCATCTTTTGATTAGAAGGCAGACTGTATTTAAATGTAATATTAATTTTATTTACAAGAAAACACTGATTGCAACAGAACTCGCACTAAGGTACTGTAATTTTGACAACTGTATAAGTTAAACTTAAAACATAATTGTTCAAAAAGTGGTGCTTCAATGGTTCACATTTATTTAATTTACATCCTTGGCAAGATCACATAAACTTTTCAGAAAATTTGAGATTTGTACATTTTACTTTCAAGTAAAACTTATACAGTTGACAACATCAAAAATTATACTTAAACTAAATTGTTCATGTTTTATTTACCGAGTTTAAAAAGGAGGTTTTTATTTCACATTAACTTATGCATCGTCAGTTTTCAATCGTTTCGTTAAAAAATGTTGTTTTCATACCTATTTATGAAATTGTAATTATGATGTTATTAGGCCTAAAACCAAAGGGATAGGAACAAGCAGTATTGATTTTATTAAGCTTGCATCTATCCCACTGCTGGGCAAAAGGTTCTTCGCATACAGAGAACCTTCGACAATCTACAAGGTTCAATATTAATCATATTTTCTTAACCCCAAAAGTCCAATTTAATTTTGTACTTTAAAAGATTTATTATATAACAAGAAAATAGATACTAAAACAACATTCACAGGTATATCGTATGTTACAGGGAGCACTTAGCCGACAGGTACAAGGAGAAATGTTATTTATACCTACGCTTATAGAGTCCAATTTCGTACACAACTTTACATCTTAAACCGCGAATTACTTAGCGCAATACTGACTTTCAGCCAGTTTGTAATGTAGCGATAATTGTAAAGAAAAGAAAAAATTGTATTCCAATTTTAATTATCTAATGATTTTTATTTCATTTACAAATTGAAAAATAACAATTTTGCTTCTTTACCATTTCATAAACATTTGAAATTGGTATATTATTAAATTTTCTCAATTTTCTTACTATTTTTCTTTCTATGCAATGACCGCTACATTTTTGCAAGCCTTTCAAGACAGTCAACTTTAAAATTCTTTTACTACCAATTGGCAGAAAATCGTCTATATTAAAACATAGCGTATAACTAGATGCGGTACGACAATGAGACGATACGACATCAATTCTTTGACTCTTCTATTTATTTTACCCATTTTCTTGTCCCTAAATTATATTGCAATATTTTTACTTATGTCAATTAAACATTCTAGTGACAATCGCACCTTAAGTTTGAAAAGCATTTCAATTTAGCGTCAACTAATTGCAACTGCTTACAATCATACCACTTCACATATGTTTTGGCAGATGATAACTTTGTCATATTTTTCTTAGATCGGGTTTTCCGATACGTATGTTGGTTTTATTACTCAATTGTATTATTAACATTTTTTGTCCCGTGAGACCATTTTGTCATTCATTTCTTGCGAGCTTACATTGTCAAATAATGGCAACTTTTATAACATATTAAACGGGTTTACTCACGTGGTACCTACCATACCTCAGGTAGATTTAAGCGTGACCTAGATCGCGGTTCAAATTACAGTAGGGCACAGTATCACATCAATATACCCATTAATAGACGCTACAAAACCGACAGACTGTCAAATTCACGTACAAATAGTCCATCATTTGTCGCTTTGTGTCATAACACTCAATGATCATGATAAATAGTTACAATGAGGATTTTGCTTGACGTCAGCAACATTAACGTACATAATATCCGTGTGTGTGTGCCTGCCCGCCTGGTGTTAGGCTAGAGGGAGAGCTTGCGCTCGAGTACCTTGTCGTTGTAGCTCCAGTGCGGGCGGCGGACGTACTAGGGCGCCGGTCAGCTGAGCGCGGGCGCGGGGGGCGCGGGCGCAGGGGGCGCGGGAGCGGGGGGCGCGGCCGTAGGGGGCGCGCCCGGGTCTGGTGGCAGCAGGTGCGACGGTACGGCTACGGGGCGCAGGCGGGCTGATACTTTCTTTTGTGGACATAGTACCTGGAACGAACATTGCTATGTTAAAAATCTGCATTCGAATATAGACAGCCTCGGATTGCGGCTCGCACGATCAACGTGCTCAAATTTGAGCGTCTCGCTTTCAGTGCCCGAGCATGTCGTGAACCGCCTGCAACGGTGTTTTGGCCGTGCTCAAAACTGCCTCTATTTGCACAGCTCACGTTAAATTACTATCTATTTAAGCGTGTCTTTACAAAACTAAATTCGACTCTTGACGAGATTTTTCTTTTAAGGATTTATTTGTTGAAGTAAGTGTGCATCATATAAAATCAGTTTTTTTTATAGCTTGTGTCCATTCCATCCACCATCGAGTTTCTTTTAATAATTCGGTGTATTTTATGCTTAATTATCGTTCTACGACCATATACATAGCATACCATCACGCCTGTATCCCCGAAGGGTTAGGCAGTTAGTACTAATGTACACCCACAGTTCACCTACGACCATAATATACCCGTACATAATGTATGATATAATATCTCACCCGTCGCGCGAACATGAAGCAGCCCTTATCGTCTTCCTGCGCGGCGGCGGCGGGCACGAGCTGCAGGTCCGTCGTCGGACACTCCTTGCTGTCCTCGCCTGACAATACAACAACACTGTTAGACAGACATTCTTCTACATTGTCATGTAACACGGACACATTTTACTCCTTTTGAATCTTGGAATTAGCTGCTATGGAGCCTGAACCAAAGTAAGTATAAAACATTAGGAGTAGATTTTTCTAATTTCGCTTAAAACGGAAATATTTCGTTTCTTAAATAGAAGTGGCCGACTCAGGTCTGTGGCAATCCAAGAGACCTAATCAACAACACAATGGATGCCTGAAAATGAAAATGCCGTCGAGTTCAGGACAGGAATAGGTGACGGGACCACCTGGACGTGAACTGGCAAGAAATTGATATTTGATAAGATAGTTTACATCTTTATTTAGATTACCTCTGGCGAATACATTGAGCTCTTTGAAGCAGCCGGTCTCGATCATCTCGGTCTGCCAGGGTATGCTGACGGAGCCGGTGTTGAACTTGCCGTAGAAGGTGTCGTCAGCTGCGTCAAGGTTGACGCCCTTCACTGTGCTGAACTGCTCGATGTCGAGCACGTCTTTAGCGTAGACGGCGTGCGGCTGGTAAGGAAAAAGTTTAGGGTTTACTACGACCTCGAAATCAAGGCTATCGAGTCGCTTATTTACAAACTGTGTAAATAAGCGACCCGACATTTCTCTGCCCTTAATCATCTAAAGTTGAAAGGCGAATATTCTCCGTCCTCCATTCCATTTCAGGAAGAAACCTTCGAGAGAGAAGTAAGACAAAAATATTCCCATTATTTTACTTCCTGCTTTTAAAAATCGGTTTAATAAAGGTAGAGGATTAGTGTATAAGTGACTCACGTCGGGTACGAATGGCGCGTCGACCATGCCAGCCTCGAGGCGCGCCCAGTTGAGGTTGTCGAAGAAACGATGCGCTTTCACCTAAAACAAATTCAGCGATAAGAATAAATTCTTTACACAAATTGTCAGAGGAAAAAATTACTGACTCAAATGTTGTCCATTAGTTGAAAAACATAACAGTTTGAAAAAACTTAAGTAAAAATTTAAAACACTCAATTTTTTTTTTTAATATACCAATAAGAAAACAAGAAAATCAGTCCACAATCTACAAAGAAAACAGTGAATATTACAATTTCCTCGTTATTGGAAATCGGTTAAAAGTAATTTAACCAGCAGGTTTTGTTACAAGGACATAAGCTAGGGAATAAGTCAGTGAACAGTACCTGTTGCGCCCCCCGCCGCGCGGCCCCGCAGCCGAGCCGCTGCGCCGCTCGCTTGGCTAACAGGGCCCCGCACAACCCTCGCGCGCTCTCGCCGAACTTTGATGAGAATACTACTTGCTCGTGCTGCAACGTACAAAATATATCCCATAATTATTATTTAAATAGATGCACAAATGTTTTTATACAGATCATTATAATCATTTTTTTTTGATGAGAAGAATGAACTATGCTTAAGCTTTCGATTTTGAAAATCATGACCTTTGACTCTACAGAACTAGAATAAGTTATTTAAAATCTAAGCCATAAAACTGTCTCATACAACCTACCATATACATGAACAATTCTATCCGAAAACATTTATAAACTAACAAAATCTTCATTTACTATCTAACTTCGATTGAGAGTTCCCCAAGGTAGTATTTTAGGCCCCTTTCTAAACAATTTAAATTAGATTCGTTCCTAAACGCACAATAATAATAATTTTGTAGACATATATTAAAATATGGAATCGCTTAATCAAGAACAAAATTATTGTAATGTATGAGACTAACCTTGACCCTCCTATCGACCTCCTCCCGTTTGACCTTCTCCTTGCGCGCTCGGAAGGGCGCGCGACCTTCGATCATCTCGTACACGAGGCAGCCGAACGAGAACCAGTCCGGGCTGAACGTGTAGCGCTCGTTGTCTATCACCTGGGATATTGTAAAGGAAACTTTACATGACTTGCTATGTAAAGTAAAAAGTAAAAAAATACACGCAAGTTTAAATTTTATTTTATACACATTATGGAGAAAAACGTCTGCAGTTTATGGAAGAAGACCCCGTGGTCGCCAACGAAAAATTCTGACCATCAGAACGCCGTTCATAAAGTAAGGTTCCATGTGGAATCTTTTAAGTCGAATGAAGGGATGTCAAAAAAAAAACAGCGATCATATTGAAGCTTGATCACGTCATTACTACAGGTCGATCTCTGTTAACACGCTGAATCTAGTTAGTATTCTGAAGGCTAGTGCCATTAAAATAGCTATGTAGGAACCAGCTAATTCAACGGGCGAGATGACATCACCGCTGATTTCTTTGAGTAATTTCATCATCCTACTCCTATAGACAAGCAAGCTACAGAAGTAGTTACCTCAGGTGCCATATATCCGACAGTGCCGACCCTGCCCCTGACGCTGCCGCCGTCGGGCACGTCCACCGCCAGCCCGAGGTCCGAGATGCGCACGTGGCCCGCGTCGTCCAGCAGGATGTTCTCAGGCTTGCAGTCCCTGACACACGTGGCTATTGTGACAGAAGTAGTTACCTCAGGTGCCATATATCCGACAGTGCCGACCCTGCCCCTGACGCTGCCGCCGTCGGGCACGTCCACCGCCAGCCCGAGGTCCGAGATGCGCACGTGGCCCGCGTCGTCCAGCAGGATGTTCTCAGGCTTGCAGTCCCTGACACACGTGGCTATTGTGACAGAAGTAGTTACCTCAGGTGCCATATATCCGACAGTGCCGACCCTGCCCCTGACGCTGCCGCCGTCGGGCACGTCCACCGCCAGCCCGAGGTCCGAGATGCGCACGTGGCCCGCGTCGTCCAGCAGGATGTTCTCAGGCTTGCAGTCCCTGACACACGTGGCTATTGTGACAGAAGTAGTTACCTCAGGTGCCATATATCCGACAGTGCCGACCCTGCCCCTGACGCTGCCGCCGTCGGGCACGTCCACCGCCAGCCCGAGGTCCGAGATGCGCACGTGGCCCGCGTCGTCCAGCAGGATGTTCTCAGGCTTGCAGTCCCTGACACACGTGGCTATTAGTTACTGGCATTTGGCACATGTGTCATCATCATCTCCCTGACTAGTTCCCAATTACTTGGGGTCGGAGCACTGCTTATTCAACTTCATCTCTACTACTCGTCATCTCAGCATTCAATCGTCATCTTATGTGCATCGTATTCCGTCCAAAAATACATAGACTTCTTGTAAAGAATATTAAATTTAAATTGACCAAATGTACAGAAAC
Organism: Autographa gamma; assembly: GCA_905146925.1. NCBI lineage: Eukaryota > Metazoa > Arthropoda > Insecta > Lepidoptera > Noctuidae > Autographa > Autographa gamma. Next base: position 1,536,617 of record LR989871.1, read on the forward strand.
AACATTTTTTTAACTTTGACGTTATACACATCGGCTAAATGTGTATAATGTCAAAGTAAATCTTCGTATTTATATTATGTCAGTTCTCATTTTCCTTCTAATGGGTAAAGAAGAATACGACATCACATATTTTATTTTATAAAAATAAAATCATAACTTAAAAATGAATCATACTATCAGAACATAAGTAAAGGCAACATATCCTACCTATACACGATGCCCATCTTGTGTAGATGCTCAAGTCCGCAGGCGACCTGCGCCGCGTAGAACCTCGCGCGTTCGATGCCCAGGCCGGTCTCCGCGCCACACATGTTGTAGATGTGGAACTTTAGGTCACCGCCTATGAAAAGACAAGTTACGTGAAATAGATGCTTTAAATTGAAAATACCCAAAACAAATTGTGACTATAGGTCCTTAAAGAACAGTAAAGAAAAACCTCATTAACAAAGGGTGGAAGATTTGATTCTGAAATTATAGGATCTATTCAAAATCACATCTTTCCAAAATGTAGTCATTCATTTACTTGAATTAAACAGCTTAAACCAATTAATTGTTCAACAATTATGTCATAGATCTGAGACATGCTTTTGACACCCTTAAACATTCTTTTTCATTTACTACTTGCTGTATACTCATGTCTTTACATTTTATCTTTCATGTTTTTACCGACTTAAAAAAAAGGAAGAGGTTCTCAATTCGGATGTTTTTGTGTTTTAATTCTTAATCCACCAAATCTAGCTACCACGTAATCTTTGAAATGGTCTAGCAATAGAAAATTATTAGTAGCACTTACCATTCATAATAGTGAGTACCAAGCACAGCGCGTCCTTCGTCTCGTACGCGTACGCCAGGTTCACTACGAAGCGCGAGTTGATCCGCTGCAGTATCTGCTTCTCGATCAGCACCATCGCCTCGCCCTTGCGCTTCTTTATGCGCTTCTTTTCTAGTTTCTTGCAGGCGTACATCTTTCCTGTGGCGCGGACCTGAGGGCAATATGAATTTATTGTTTATTGATCAATCAGGTCAGGTTGAGGGCATAGCCAAGTTAACAGGCACCACCTGGATGTGGGACGTACAAGACAGACAACAATAGTAGAAAAAATGGGAGGCCTATACTCAGCACTGGGTGATTTCGGACTGATGTGATGATGAATAATCTCTAAGCCACGGCATGAATTGTGCCGATATGAAATTTGTAGGCTGTGCTATGATTATATTCAGCTACGTAGATGACTTAAGGCCTGGTTTGAAAAAGAGAAAGAAAAGGTATCTATGTGTTAGAAGAGCAAGGAATATAAAATTAATTATATCCTTATTTTTCCTCCAGTCGAGCTCAGACGCACTAGCTAAATAATACACGAATTTCTGTAAGTGTTACAACTATGTGAATAACTTCTCTAAGAAGAATTACCGTAACAAACTAGGCTTCCATTAGCCAAATACTACGAGCCAGGAAACTCCACAAAGACATAATTAATTTACGCGCGTAGTAAACAATTTGTTAGTTGGCAAAATGTATAATAAAATGACGAGATTCCTTCCAGACATTTGTTTCCTTCCGGCGTTGGCTTCGGCCCAAGTCGGCAAACAAGTAAAAAGATGTATTTTATTATGGTGACCAAGTTTAGCGGTCATTGACCCACGTATTATATTACTAGGATCGTCTTGCGGACATCATGCATTTGTATGAGACACAAACTTATCGGAGATGAGATTTACTAACGTAAGTAATTTTCTTAATAAATATGTATGTTCAACCTATTTTCGGGGAATCAAAAAGTGATCAAATACTGATTTGGTAAAGGAATTCAATATTTTATTTCACAGAACATCTTTTTAAATGCAATATCTTTGACTGTTATTTGCTGACCAAAACACACAGTATGAAAATATTTTTATGATACGGCAGGTCTGACCGATTGACAGGCCTGTCATTTTCCACGCTCGTTCCAAAATTTGCATTTACCAGGATACATTCAGAATAACCTAATCATCACCATCCATAAGACAGAAACTACCAGAAGTACACCACCAACCTGACAAGCGCAGACCTCGCCGAAGCCGCCCTTGCCGAGTACGCGGTACATGCGGAACGTGTGCTGCGTGACGGGCTGCGCCTCCAGCCACTTCCACTGCAGGTAGCGGTGGAAGTACATCGAGCGCTCGAACTCCGCGAACGGAGCGCCCGCTAAGAAACTCTTCACGCATCGGACGCATTCTATGAATATGTCTTTAGAGCCGCCTGGAACAAAGCAGACATATACGTTAGGTTCAAGCACATACTTTCAATTTACACAATAACTGCCAAAACTGTGGAGCACAGGACATTGATTTTGATAAATCATTAGGACCTTAAAATTTTGAAATTTCTTCGTCGGTAATAATTACACTTTCAGTTTCACAGTTTACTTGACTGGTGCATAAGCTTGAAGGTGTAATTCATTCATTAGGCTATCTTCTATAATATAGCAAGCGTTGTATTATATTCAGTACGGATTTTGAGCTTAATTACGCCTTTAACAACAGTTATGTCGAAGGCATATACTACGGAAGGCATATACTACGTCAGAGTGTCATGTCTGTGTCTGAATGTATAGATGAATTAGCAAGAATATAGAAGTACTCACCATCTATAACATCGCTAGCTTCATCGATAACCTGCTTGCTGACGACATCAGTGACAGCCTCCGAGTCTTCAGTCTTGAGGTACCTGCCGAACACCTCGGCCGCGAGCGCCGCGCGCGACTCGTCGACCTCCACCTCATACCTGTCTGTCTGCAAGCAAAACTATGGACCTTCGAGCATCAGTGTTAACTAGGCTAATCAGAGGACAAGATTATGAGATAACAGTCTCAAGAGAATTGTGAGATCCATAAGTTTCTAACGCTTATGGAGTTCAAAATGTAAACTTTTTATGACTGTGAACGGGGTAAACTATCAGTCTCTACACTACAACTGTATACAAAGAGAAAAGTACAGACGGGCAAAAGTTTATACAAAGGGAATTAATCAAAATCAGTATTAAGTTAACTAAAGATGGTTTAAAAACTAACAAATATGGATAGTGCAGTTGTGCATTTATTAAAAAATATAATGCATTTCAAAACATTAAAGAGAAATTCTCAAACAGTGAAAAGAAACTAAGATCAAACGGTTATCAAACAAGCAAAAAAAACTGAAGTGTTTATGAATCAGCAAACAATCTGAATTCTGTATGAAAAACCTAACTAGTCTACATTCAACACGGGATTTTTCACTGCCAGTTCTACGAGTATTATTCGGTTTGCTAATCCAGCAGGTCAAATAGCATTGCACATGAGAACCCGATCGATTCCACCGCAGGCTTCGGTTATCAAAGGTTGTTCCACGTCGGCCTCTCTCATGTTTGCTTGGTACCGTTGCTTTTTATCTGCCTACACTTTATGAAACGGCTAATGTTTATTAATGAGAGGAATCTCTTATAGAATTTGCATTTAATGAATCTCGAGCATCGTTTCTGTCATACGTTGTTATCGGTAAAAAGAGTGACTTTAATGCCGTTAGATTTTGTCAGCTTAGATAGCCTACGGTTTTGATTAACATTTTTCTTATGGAAATACGTATTCAACTAAAAGTAATCTTCTTCTTTCTTACATAGGATTTTTTTACGAGATAGGTCCTTCTACGTTTTTCTCTACCTACCTATCAGGGATCCCTACAACAGGTAATTATTAAGGTAATTTCAAAAACACACACGCACACACACACATGCTAACACAATTTTCACACAACTGCCACTTCCTTATCTAAAAAAAATCTATATAAAAAAAGCTTGGGGGTGTCTACGCAAAACAAAACTACCTACCTAATGAACTAACAAGCTGGAAGTGTCAAGTAAAAGTGAATACTTACCGCATCGAGAAAGTTATTGTACTTGTGGTACTGCGGCCGGTTGCGCTCGCAGAACTGCCGGAACAGCAGCTTGCCGATCGGCTGCTGGTCTACCACGTAGTCGTAACCTACATCTGGAACAAGGAACGACACATATTTAATGAAAAAGAAGATAAAAATGTAAGCAGGGACAGCCCAGACAAGGGAAAAATTCTGTCCAATGAAGGCATATTTTTGGCAAAGATCGGACCTCAAGTATCTTACTAGTTACACATACTAAGATTATACAGAAAGAGAGGCCGTCATTTTAGCAAGATAAAGGGGATAAGACGTGAAAATAAAACTAATCTTTAACTGACAACTTATTACTCCTGTTTTCCTAATAGAATAAATAATGTTTATTTGAAAAATTTCATCCTATTGGATTCTTAGGTTCTCGCGAATGTTAGATAGACATTGAAATAAAACTACTTTTTACATGGTCAGAGCAGACTCATGATACCTGCAAAGGCATCGACACGTCGGGACCTAAAATCAATATAAACCGCGACAAAATCCGTAAAAAGTAGTTTTATTTCAACGTTTTCAACGTATAATTGCCAGTTAAAATACTCATTAACAATGCCCACATTATCGTCGAACATTATTTTATTTCAATCAATGCGATCGGATTAAGTTGATCCGCCAATATTGACTGTTATTAGCCGGCAGAATATTTGCCAAATAGATTGATGGTGTGTGCGTCAGAATGTCACTCGCTCTATATTTAACTGACTCTTGTCGGTTACTGCGAAGTGCCGAAAGCACTAGAGTTATCATCGTTTAGCGATACTATCGGTTACTTTCATTCACCAATATTTTTAATATTTTCGGATGTGGAGTTCGGAAAATGACTATAGAAATTAATGGAGTACGTTGGAGGTCATCTGTTGAGACGACGACTGCTCTTTTGTAGAATGATAAGATATTAAAAAATTATAAGGTATGTTTCTAAACAGATTTCGAATCCAATCAAATAGGGTAGCTGAAATCATTGAGCTACGTAACTGTTTGCACTTTCATGTTTCAACGATTTGTACGCCCACGTCATGTTCAACATACATTCTAGGTAGTACCATAAATCGAACAGCATGTATGAAGAGAATAATGAAAATGGACAAAGCGAAACAAGTGTGTAAGGATCGTAGCAAGTGGACAAAAGTGGTATCTGCTTACCCCTACAAGGACAAGAGGCGTGATTATATGTATGTATGTATTTTCGGTATCAACATAAAATCAAGCCACACGATTTACCTAACGACAATCTTTTGGATCCAAAAGTTACATATGCAAATATTTTCCAATCCAACTTGACCTAACAAGGCTCGATTGATCAAACAAACACGAACTTACATAATCCTACATCGACGACAAAGGTCCCAAAGTAAATGCATACATAAACACACAAACACACACACAATATACATGGTAATAATAGAAGGGTCTGATATGAAAGCTATCGAAAGTTCTGGAAAGAGATGTATAAGTAATGCGGAATGTTGGCGAACTCACAGCTAAGGGTAACAACAAAACTAATATCTTGCTAAACATGCTGAGGGAGGATAGGGTAGCGGATGACAACACGCTTGTGTCAGCGGGTAGGCAGAATAGGTTTTTGATGAAATTACGAGACTTTTTTATTTTTAAGGATTGGTTTTTGATGTACGGTACCTTTTATCGAAATTAAATATATTTTTAATTGGGCTCGCCGTCATTCGCAGGATGGGAGTAATGGAAATGTGGGTTGGTTACGTAGGAAAACATTATCGTAGTAACAACGTTATTTTTAGCTACGAATTAGACCCGTAGATATACCAATATTTTCAAAATAAAACTAACCCTGACAGACATTCTACTACCTACTCAATAATACCAAGAAATTTTTATCAACAATCTCTTCTCAAAACAGCGTCCAACAAAAGAAAGAAAATTAATATGCAAAAGTAGGCCAAAGCCTTAGTTACCATGGAGGTCTGTACCGTCCATCAATTTCTTGATTATCTTTCCTAATCCCATACAAAATCACAAAACTTCGTCCATCCTTATTTAATATTAGTAAGCCAACATTTCTGCGTTATTTTTGGTTGACGTTCCCCTTTATATCATAAATTATCATATATCAACAAGCGAGACTTCTTCCGTGTGGAAAGTTAATAGTTTTCAGAGATGAAAACTGTGATATAAGCTGAAATATTTATAAGGGGTATAGAAATTTAAATTGAATTTCGGAGTCTAATATTTGGAGAGTTTCTGCAAACATGCTCCGAGTATAATTAATAGCAATATTAGCAGACTGTATAATGTTTATGATATAGTAACTACGTGTTTTCATGTTTAAATATTTTATTCACATCCAGGAATTTCAGTTACCAGTTTTTTCACTTTGTCGCTACAACCAAATACTACCCCTATAATAATACTACCTAGGTACCTTAATAGTGACTCAGTTCTGGCAATATGAGTCTGCAAGGATTATTTATCTTGGACAGCTCTTGATAATACCTTTTGCCAGCATCCATTTCGAAATCCTTTACTAAAACTATCAACTCTACATTTACAATAAATGATCTTTCAGCTAAAGCTTCTATCTCTTATCTACATAAAAACAAGTGAGCTTCTGCATACCATTAGCCAAGCTCACATAACTAGCTGTTCAGCTAATATCCAAGACCTAATGCTCAGTACATTTCCATTTACAGTCCGATAAACATACGAGATTGCCTTCCACGATCTCATCCAGAGAATATTGCCGAGTAATTGTTTCTTCAGCAAATATTGAATGAACACGGCTTCATTACGATTTTATAGACTATGTTGTTATTATGAAATTCGTTTTAAAGGACGATTAGATAAACTGTTGTTTTAACTACTCATAACATATCATCACGCCTGTATCCCCGAAGGGTTAGGCAGAGGTGTTTCAAAACACCCACAGCTCGCCGATATGTGTACGCCATGTAATAGGGGGCGAGCCTATTGCCACTAAACGGGCACCGGATGCGCTTAGCACTACTAGGCCAACGAGGCAGTTTTAACTACTTTATCTATAATTATACCATCTAACTAAAGACTTTTATGAGATTTTAAATTATTTTTCAGATTATTCGTATCTGCTTCCAACAAAACATTAATATGTACTTAACTATAATGAGTAGTATAAATGCATGAGAATACTGTGTTTATTTTAATTAAGATAGCTTGTCATTTCACTTAAATAAACAGGGTAATCTGCCAGATGAGCATGAATTCAGGATAAGATGATTTACTATTTAGATCACGTTTAATTTCAGTCAGGTGTTATTAGGTTTTTCTATGAAATTCTCAGTAGCAGTTCGGAGTTTGGATTTATGCTCGGTTAGTGGCAATAGGCTCGCCCCCTATTACATGGGACTTAAACATATCGGCGAACTGAGGGCGTACATTGGTACACCTCTGCCTAACACTTCAGGGATACAGGCGTAATGATATGTTATGTTAATTTCAGTCAAAAACAAAAACATTTTAGTCAAATATACAACCTTAAATGAAATCATTTCCAAAAATAGCAGTCCAATTAATAAATAAATCCGTTCCTGACCAAATCTAAAACATGAATTTCCAATTCCACAATCAATAATTCCCAAAAACTTATTTATTCTGAGAATTTTGCTTTCCGAAGGACCTTTTCGGAACCTCCATCTTCAAAAGTAAAAAGGTTTCGATTCTACGAACCTTCTAGGGCGGTTTCTTGGCATTTCAGGTTAAAAGGAATCTTAGTTATCGAATTATTTAACAATATTTTTATTTAATATACGTAGTATCTCATGAGTACAAAACTAAAGGAAAAGAACCGTACGAGTTATGAGATATAAAATTATTGTTCTCAGAAGCCTGAAAATTCTCAAAGATAAAAATTTGGTTCTTAAAAAAATATTTCTTACTTGACCTTGTCTGTCTTAAATTACCTCTGACACAAAGTTGACAAAACCAATTAGCCGGATATAAATGCATACAAAAAAAAAAAACGAAAATTAATGACAAATTAGGCAAATTTACAACCAATATTAAAAAATAAATGAAATGGCTATTTAATTCGACTTCATATTATTTAAACGATTTTATACACTTATTTAATTACAATACAACTCAAACTAAAACAGTCCGTTCTAGATCCTAAAAACATACAATATTTTGCACGTCCCATTTGACGTACACCGCGGTGAAGGTCGAGGCGTATACCCAATCATCTTTTCAAGCATCCTCGGTGAAACATTCAGTACACGCCTGGCGTGTAATTCACGCCTAACGTATACAGGGTGCGCCGATATAGACGAAGTTTCAAGTACCCTCGGTTCAAGACACTTTCGAGTTATGAGGCCCTTTGTATTTATTGTTAGTAGTGGTTTTGTGATGTAAATTATTTGCGATATATATTGTACAGTAGTAAACAGACATTAAATGAATATTTATAGCTATAAATAAAGCTTGTGCTTCTTTTTCGAATATATATTCCTTAAAAACGGGTTCATATCGAATATCATCATCAGCCGAAAGCCGTCTACTGCTGAACAAAGGCCTCCCCTCAAGAACGGCACAATGAACGACAATTCGCCAATTGCATCCACCGGGTGCCCGCAACTTTGACGTATCCACATATCCACATATCGAATAGGTAAAGGACATATCTTTTTAAAAAGATCATCGCAAAGCTTCCTTTATACAAAGCACAAAATACAATAAACTGTCACTCAGACCTCTCACACAATTACATTCGCAGATCCTACTCGTAATTCACCGCCGCATATAGTAGCACCCTGTACATAGAGTACGATTACCGTCGGCTGTTCGGAATAACAAGTCCCTCTGTCGGAACCCTTGTGGAAGTTGGTCCTCGCTAATACATCCTAAATAATCAACTTTATACGCCATCCCATGTTACTTTGCCTGCTTAACCAAATACAGCTGATTTTGTACGCTGAATTTCAAGGATTCGGAGTAGCTTTTTAGTTATTACTACATCTAAAGGTCCATATTTTAAATAAATAGTGTCTAAATTTTTGTGTAAAAATGGTATCTTCAACTAGAGTTTACGTTACGTTATTATTTACAATACTCTAACTTTTACAAGTAAGGACAGGATTGTTTGGCATCCGCTGCTGGGGGTTCTTAAACAGAAATTCAACTAGCCTACTTCAATTTTTTTTCTGTTTTGCCTTTTCCCAGGCTTCCTTGAGGTCAGCTTCCATTTTCACCGAATCTAGGTGTAGGTAATAACTAAATAAAAGCTGTAGGTATTTTGTATAACATAAATTAACCAACATATTCCAATAATTACTTGAAATTACATAAAAGCCTGAAGGCTTCGCGTGCAATTCGCACCCCTACATACAGCTAACATATAACAACATATAACAAACACGATAGGGGATAAACTTTACGAGCGAGACTTAAAGGCGCAGTATAAAAGGCATTCAATTAAAACTACATACATATGTCATTTTAACTCAAGCCATCAATTTAATGAAATTGTGTTTTACGTAGTGTTAGGTTTAGTTAGTATTAGCCTGTTTATGAAAGCCCTACCCGAATGACGATATTCTCTGACATACCTAGTTATTTTGTTTGGAGTAGAACTTAGGTATTTTGAACAGTTTTATGTACGGTTTATACACGGTATACAGGACTGCCTCGTTGGCCTAGTGGCGCTAAGCGCGACTGCTACGCTAGAGGTCTTGGGTTCGATTCCCAAGTCGACCACGGTGTTATTGGGTTTTTCTATGAAATTCTCAGTAGTAGGTCGGAGTTTGGATTTGTGCCCGGTTAGTGGCAATAGGCTCGCTCCCTATTACATGGGACCTAAACATACCGGCGAACTGTGGGTGTACATTGGTACACCTCTGCCTAACCCTTCGGGAATAAGGCGTGATGATATGCTATGTTATGTTTATACACGGTATACAAAGGTTGACACTTGACGGTGTTGTAAATAACACTGTTTACGCTCACGTATATTTTCAGGCCTTTTTAGTTTTTTGTTGTGTTCTGGTATATTATGTTTTGCGTATACAAAGCGATCAATCACGCATCGGCCAAACATTTTTGTTGACATGTCAATCTTTGCCTTTTTACCCGACTGCCAAGAAGGGTTATGTTTTTTTACCGTATTGTTTTTCTTATGTAACAAGCTCATGCTAATTTAAAGCTTAGTCCTAATAAAACATCTGATAATACTGAATCTTATGGTATCCCTGTCAATACCAACATTTTTATTTTAATTTAAGATTCACTGTAACAAAATATCGTGTCAAATAGGCTTCAATCACGCGGCAAGGTAACAAACAAAACAATGCACAGGTACAAAAAGTATAAAATTAATCATTCAACTATTCTCAAAGAACGATTTCAGGCATTCAATTACAATTCCAATAAGTAGCGTATTTTCCCCTTCAAAAGAAACAAGAAGAGTTTCCTCGAGCAATGTAAGTTATTATTAGGGAAAGAGGAAACATTTTTACAGCCCTCCTTCATAAAAATATTTCTAGAACTATGTTTATGTCCAAATGATAAAATCGCTTTGTTTTCCAAATCGAATAGATATTATGATTATAAGAGTAAGAGAATGAGTGTTTTGGTGAAAACAGATATTAACTTCTCAATTTGTGGGTAATACCAAGAATACATACATGCAAACATATAATCACGCCTCTTTCCCTTGTACCCCGGCAGAGACTACAATCCTTACACACGAAACAAGCTTGAAGAATACAAATCTACATTTACTGGTATTATTACAGTAATTTAGCAGTCTTTCAATTAAAACTTTAATCAACTTTAAAAAGATGTTTGCAGTACATTTGTTAGGATTTAACGACGGAATTAATGTGCGGATTTAGAATGTTTTAACGACCGATTTGAACCTCCATCAAATTCATCTCGCCTTAATTAATTTGATAGAACTTTTATGTGAATTATGTTTCAAATCCGAGTTCGTTGAACTCCTGAGTAATGATTTACTGCTCCGTAATTTTCAGGATCGTCGAACTGGCATCGAATTTCAGGGGAGTATTTAATTATGAGGTACCGTGATATCATTGCACTTGAGAAGACTGTTATTTACATTGAAATAATTATAATATGTCTTGTTTACATACACAAAATTCATGTAACATACATACATACACACATATTGTATGTTCCTTTCACGCCCTTTTTCCTTGTAGGGGTAGGAAGAGACCGCTTCTTTCCACTTGCTATGATCCTTACATACTTGTTTCGCTTCGTCCTGTTACTTTACGTAACATGTCTCAGATTTCCATAATTCTCTTAAAGTAATTAAACTGTGTAAAGGAAACATTAAAGATCTGTTCTCAGCCTTAAACAATACGATTAACTTATTAACCCCACAAACGAGCAACCCTGACAAATATAACTCCGTTTTTATTAGCCATACAGAACACCGAGGGGGGTCGACAATATTAATTAATTATTTCTAATTGATATCAATTGCAAGGAGACCGCTCGTCCCTTTCCAATTAAATACAAAGAGTTATTTACAATGCAAATGTACTTATTATTCGAGTAACCTAGTTTTTTGCATGCGATTGGATTAGGAAGCAATGGTGCGGCTTGTAATTAGATTGGTTACCGATTACGCATACTGATCTAATTATGTGACACGCTAGGCTTAGGTACGGAGATAAGTGTTTGATAATATTATTATGTTTTAAACGTTAAGAAAGCAACACGAAAAACAGATAAGGACCTCCAAAAGACGAGCTTACAAACGAAATATAAGCTCATAAATGTCTTCAACACTCACCTTTTGATATTTCCATGAAGACCATAATATCATAAACTGTGTTAATAATATTCCTAATTATCAAACGCACAAAGATTACAGGAAGATTTTTAAGCTCCGTCTTCACATCAAACACTGATCGCGGAAAATTTCTGCGTACAAAAGGACCAAAGGGACATCCCATACCTATAGGCGCAAACAAAATATTTTTACGCCTATTGTATAGAACAAGGAATTGTATTTGTCCTTGGATGTCGTTGCCATACAAGTAATTTTCCAACAAAACTTCTCCCGAACAAACCCAAGTTGGCTCGTAAACGACACGGACTGATTTGTATATTTTAGGGTGACTGGGATTATGTAAAAAAAAAAGGATATTTTGGCGACCAAAATTAAGAGCTGTTGAGCGAAAAACTTTTTTTTTAATAACCTTTTATGTGTCCCAGTGCTGGGCAAGAGTCTCCCCCAATTTGCTCCAGACTTTTCTGTCTGGAGCCGCCTCCCACCAACCAGGAAATACTTAAAATGGCAAAGTCATAACGTATTTAAAAGTCCGAAAGATTCTGACTTCAATGCAAAAATACGACGGCTTTGTGATTTTTATTTAAACTTTATCCCAATTCACGCTTTTCACGCCCGAATTATTTATCAATCCATACCTCGTTTGCCATTACTACGATTACATAGGACTATCACTAGATGTACAGACTAGATCTTCACCTATCCCAAGGATACGAAAACGTCACATAAAACTATATACCCACCACCTATCCACAAGATACTTGTGACATAACACTATACAGCCATATACGTCAAGTACACAAGAAAAGGTAAGCAATCATTCTCGGTGGATGTCACAGGCGTTGCGAAGATTGATGGCAGCGCCGACAATTGGCAGCTACATTATATGCTTCGCAAACAGCATACTATCACAAATCTATCTTCTAGAACTGTGATTATGGATTTATGAGTCCCCGTTCCATTTTATTGTTCATATGTTTTCGATGTTTGTGTAGTGTATTTCTGCTATTGAAGGTTATACCATACATAATCAAACCGATATTTTTCGTGATGAAGCTATATCCTCGATTTCAACGCTGACCAACACAAGAATTTGTGCATCACCTGACAAACCTCATGTTAAGCACTGTTATTGGACAGTTAGCGTTTTGGTCAACCAATTAGTCGTGATTTAATAGTTCAAATTGATCATATTCCTTCCTCTCTTTTTACCCAATTAACATACATCTTATTCGCAATAATCCATTACAAAAAGGTGCGTGTAAAATGGAAGCTACGGCTTTGCGCTTCAGAAGAACACTACAAATTGACGTGGAAATAGCCACACATGTAAAGTCAGAAACATATTTGTCTTCTACATTTTCCTTTCAACATTTTCTATAACAAGTAATCGTTAAAGCAAACATGTCGTCCGTTAACACGACCCTTAGAATCAGGGTTACGTGACGCTATCTCACTATGTTATCTAGTTCTCACTTAGCCACCATTTAAAACGGATGGAAGAAAAAGAAAGGCTATATTTAGTCCTGAAAAACGACGACATCAGTTCACTAGAGAAATAAAAGCTTCTTCATTCTTTTAGTTTAAAAATAACAGAAATAAATTTAGAAATAGGTTCAAACTACTAACGGAAATAGTTCTAGTAATAGGAGCATTGTTACTATAAAAACATTAAGATCTAAATTTGTCGTTTCTATAGAAAAATAACGGCAAGAAATTTGGTCAAGACCTTTCAAGGGTTTATGACTTTTATATGATTTCTCATAGCGATTTACAGGCTCTAAAATTATTTAAGTATCGCTACGTGTTATGTACTATTTGTAGCGTTTAAACGAACATTAAACTAAGGAATTTGTGTCTATTTAATAACCTATTGAACAGTAATCTCGGAATAATAGAAGCTATGCAAGGAATGGTCTTTTGAGTCGAGATTACAATAAAACCTGCCGACCTAAGCGTATAAAGACCACACATCGAAGTAATTCTTTGACTTAACAGGGCTTTAATATCAAAGCAGTAAAGTTCATTTTCGTATTTCTTTTCTCGTTTATCTTCATACGGCCTTCGAAGAATATTGAAATTCTTTTAGCGTTAACAAGAAAACAGTTAGTCCCTTATTCGGGATATTTGAATAGCAATAATGAGGAAAAAACTTACTAAGTCAATGACCTTTTCTTACGTTTTTAGGGAAATGATTTATAGGTCGTTAGGTTGTTTCATGACGACGGTATATAGAATTACTCAGCTGAACTTAGGTATTATAAGATGTACTAATACGATGTCAAACGAAATGAGTTATTGTGTGAGAACTTTCATCATTCATCATTTACTTTATATCATAAATATATAACTTATTTGTTAATGTTATTAGTTACGGTTATTTTTATCTATGCTTGACAAATGTCAACAGTAAATGATGGCCGGTATTCTAAGGCGGAAATGGCGAGATGAGCTCAATTCCTTATAAAATGCTCTACGGTTGCTTATTATAAAATTATGCTTAGAGTATGATATACTTATTTAATCTTCATTTACTCTTAGACAAATACGTGTAGCATCCAAGAACTTAAACTCTAAATCGTTTCCTATCTAAAATGGGAGCCAAATTGGCACGTGCGACTTACGTAGGTAAGAGTCAACAAATTAGTTTTTCGCACATAAATTCATAACCTATCCTGTGCCAAAACTTAATGAAATCCGATATCCCACTTGGAATCCATACTGGGTATTTGCCGATGCAAAAAGATTAAGCTAAAGAAAGCCAAGTTAAGTTTCTTAAGATAAACTTTGTGCCTTATTGTTTTAAGGCTTTTGTTGTTATTCATTCTTGTGTAGTACTTTAAACAGGACGATAAAATATGTTAGTAACTGTAAGATTAAGTTTCAATTGGAAATTAATACGAATTTCTTTCTAGCACTTGTCACTTATTTTGTGAATGCTGGTTAACCAGTAATTGGCGACTGTGTACGACTTAAACAGAGCTATCAATATACATAAGCATTACTGTAAACAGAAGCTGTTGGTACACCCTATTAAATAAATAAATAATAAAGGACATCTACTATGAGACAAATAAAAAAAATACACAAATTAAATAAGAGCACAGTTTTACTTATACAAGATATTTTCTTACTTTTTAGGTGAAAAATGAGGGCAGAGCTTCAAACTCTTTTAACTAGAAATGCGAATGCCAACATTTATTTACACCATAAAGATTATAATGATATCCAACAGAAGCATTTGCCTTCCGAGCACTTAAACCGAAGAAAATACCCTCTAAGACTTTCACAGTCTGATATTATTGAAATAAACTTTAAACGGAGCTCAAAAGGCAAGCCCTAAGGAAAGCCAACCATCTGTGAAAGAGATTAGACCAGAGTCTGCCTAACTTTGTGGTCTAATTGCAATAAACCCGTTTAATGGGCTAGAAAATTACTAATTACTAAATAAATGTACTCGAAATTATAAAGTAGTAATTAAATGATTTTACAGGCGTTTATCTCACAAAGGACAGCTTTTTTGGGTAATGAAAGGAGTAAGCTCATTTATTGAGTTTATTTAGGTTTTTAACTAATTTTGTGTAGGCTTAGTATTTTTACATAGATAAGCACAGAATTAGGAGTTTAAACTGAAGTCAGTAGCAGGAAAATATTTTTTTATATCTTACATTATTCAACATTCTATATTTCTCAATAGCTTTAAGTACCAAACATTGGTGTACAGAAAACGTGATGGTTATCTGCTAAAACATATACAGAACCTAACATAAAGTTCCAAATGCAAAAGGAATTCATCAAACACTCTTGCAGACCCATACAATAGTCTACGTGACTAGCCGAAAGACTAACTCGTTATAATATCATAACTGCCACCAAACTTAAATTACCAAGACGGGTAAGTTTTAAGTAGCAAACTAAACCTATTTCCTATTCCCAGCAGTTCGGGACCCCCAAGATTTCCACATGATGGCAAAGGTTCCGATAAAAATAAACGGAACCCTGCATCCGATTTGTAACAATCGCCGGCTTACTACTAATAAAATAGGAAAATATTTGTCAAAGATTTTGTAGAAAAGCTTGGGCGGTTGGGGTATGAAACTGCTGTAGTTTCCTTTTAACGGATGGTAAAGAATCATTTCTTTTTTACTATTCACTTTTTCTACTTATATTTATTATCTTAACCAATTGCTTTAGAGACAGTTGTGTTTTTTCTAACTGTTTCGCGTAGAACAGCATAGTCCAACAAAACCATGGTAAAATAAATAAAGTTACTATGACAAATTCCAATCATCAAAAAAGTCGATTACGTTTTCAGGAGACTAACATTTAGAAGTGAAAAATATGCATCAGTTTAACATCGCTACCACACAATACCCAACCATTTCCCATACACCAAAGTGGTATTCTATTAGTCAAACACCTACAGTAAGCAAGACCGGGATCGATACTAGCGCCATCTATCACCGCCGACAAACACAAGCAACTGTGTGTGTACAGCAACGATTACCGGTACACCTGACAGCTGAGACTTGACGTTTTATTTTGTTTTACCACTTTGTATTATTATCGAGTTTTGTAGGAAGGATGGATAGTTTTCACGCCTTTAAATGTCACAAATTCATTTTCTGTACTACTAAGAAATGGGAATTGGAATCTATGTGACTTTTGTCCCATGATAGCAAAACATTATTTAACCGTTAATGGTTTAATCAGCCACGGCAATTCGTTTATTCCATAACAATTATTTACACCAGGAGAGACATAAAAGGTTAAGTACTTAATACACTATACTACATAAATGTAATGACATAAGCAGCCTAAGTAATTTAATCAGATTCTATGATATAGATTAACTAAATTACACACTAATAAAAACCAAGGCACAAAACTTTTGATGTTATCCGTAGTTCTAAATATTAAGACATCGTTATGGTTCAAATATTGCGTGTCTTAGAACAATAAAAAAAGTTTAGCCCATAATTGGTTAATAAAGATATGAAAGAAGAAAATAAATAAAATTAACTAGCGTATTTTTATTTTTGTAGATGGTTGTAAAAATGTAGGTCAAAACAACTAGAAGATCTATAAAGAATGAAACATATTAGTTACTAAAGAGGACATCACACCATTCACGATACTTTTAAGACAATTAACTTAGTAGGTTAATGATTCGAAAAGAAACGCAAAATGTGACAGAAAACTCGAGAAAATTTGAGGAATAATGGGGACTTTTATTTGCCCAAACCAAGAAGCTGATATCAATTTCAAGATTTTCGTCTCCAACAAAACTCCAAAAACAACTTGTCCAAAAGCTTTGACAAAGAAAATTTCAGTAAAACTTTTTCCAATCTAGGAAACTCTCGAAACTTTAAGATTTGCCGCTGTTTTCGTGATTACAAGGTCATTGGGAACCTTATCTAAACGCTATCCATGAACGAAATTCACTTTAGCCGAACACTTAAAAGTTCTTTATACATTTAGTTCTGAAAAGGTTCTTCGTTCGTGTACCGTTTCGGATGTAAGAAATTTCAGATAAGGTAACCTAGTTCTTAGACAAGAAAGAAAAAATGAAGGATTACGTTCATCCAATAATCTATTCTACCATCAACAACCATTCAATAAGCTTATTGACAGAAAAAATCTTTGGAACTCAAACATCGACAACCTATCAATCAGAACTAAGCACAAAAACACATCAGACACACAACAATGCTACATCATAATTTCACATGAAGTGAAGAATTAATCATACAAGTAAAGTAACAAAATAAGCAATAGAAACAAGCAGACGTAGCAAATCAATTTATCTACATCACATAGCTATTCTGGCCGCAGACCGACGCAAGCGAGGAGATATGCGCGATAAAGTAATGACTTACCTAATTTGGTAAAACGTTCGCAAAGGAATGAGTATTAGAATGTTTAAGAGTTGTGGGCATACTTTAATGACACGTGTAAATGAATTAATTTACTTTAAAGGTTTATTGAGGTTTGTGACTTCATTTTACTTATACATTCGTTTTGTTAGCACATTTGTGCCTTATGTGGATAGAAAACATCATCATCTTGGTAACTAGTCACTTGACTCGAAGAAGATGTATAATACACATTGCATCTCAATAACTTATGTGCATGTGGACATTTATCTTACCTCACCTTAATAAACACAATATCTCTATTTACCTTACACGAAAGCCACCCATAAAATATGTTTAGAAAACAACAGAATGTTTCGTCTTATCGTAGCTATAAGGTATCCTTTTCAAGTGTCAAAATAATTCGATGCGTAGTACTGAACGGAAAAGAGACTAAATATCTTATTTAATAACCGACTAAGTTAAGATAAATTAATCTATTAAATATCTTTGATCTGTATACAGATTAATCTAAACAGGAATAACTGTAAGCAGTCGGACAAGATTCCCTCACTCATAAGGAGGTGTGTCTAGACGAATTACATTTAACCGCTTCCTCAATAAAACACAAACATTCCTGGTATTTAGTGGCAGTTAACAATATAATTGGCGCAAAACACTAAACTGCACAATAAACCAACTTTATTGGAGGAACTTACTCAATACTAGTTACTGGACAGATAGCCGAGATAAAATCAACTAACTGTTATACGCTGTGCGCCTGCCACGAATAATAAAGAGGAAATTTTTAGCACACAAAGTTATCTTTAAGATGGATAAAAGGACCAAAATTGGGTCTCGTAAATTTGGAAATTAAGTGCGTATAAAATCTGGATGTTAGATAAAAGTTCGCCTGGCATTATAGATGTAAATGGGTAAAGTGGGAAAACTGGTTTTGTTATAAGAATTTTTATATTTTAGGACATTTCCACAGTCCAATTCGAAATTCTTTTCAATCGGTCCCTCTTTACCCCAATCTCAAATTTCACGCTGAAGAATATATAACCGTATTCAGTCCTCAAGACAGTTCATATTTTGTTAATTCTGAATCTAATTTATCAAGAGCATGATGGCACAAATTCCGAACTTCATTTACAACTCGCTCTGACTCAGCATATTCTTCACCGTGATTAACATCTTCCAACATTGACTAGTTCAAAGCTTCGAGCTAAGTTTAGTCTACATTGTTTAACCTCTTTAAACTTACACCACAAGTTACACCTAAAGTTATATTGACCTGCCATCACTTTAGAAAGTGCTGCAACAATATTATACAATACGAGGTCTGTTTCTGACATGACAAGAATCGCAGCAACTTCCGCGAGGTTTGTATTGTTTGCTATAAAAATAGAGAGGGGAGGTTACCCCTCCTGTACGGATAACTATTATCATCTGAATAAGAGTAAAGAAACTTTATCGATCAAGTTTATTGGTATACTTGTCAAGTACGTTAGTGTAATAAGATTATATGAAGGCTGACAGAATATGATATTGGATACGTGGTCCTTATATCCGCAATGTGCCTACTTCAAGTTACGAATAAATGTTAATATAACGATAACTATGGCTCATTTGTAATGATATAATGATATTATCCATTATTTGATACCATCTCTCTAAGAGCAAAAAAAAAACACATTTGGCATCCTCAGAAACAAAGCCTCTAATTATTTACAAGATCCTTAAATACCTTATTTGTAATCGCTTGCTAGTAGCATTCTCTCAACTAAACCCACATTATGACAGTTGAAAGGAGTTAAATGCGCAACACTACATGAAACTTTCAGCCCTAATCGCCGAAACTCCGCCTTGATTAGATTTCACAGAGGGTCGGAGTTTAGAACTGACTTAATGAAACGTTTTGTGTAACTGTAATTATGTACACACAAGTTATTCAATTCACCGTTTCATGTTTCACTATGCATTCGTCTTCTTAATGAAAGCTGCATTTAGATATTATTTTAATGAGATGTCTGTGCTACCTTCCATAAACATAAGTTCTATGCGGAACTTAGGAACAGCACGAGGACTTCGTGACACTGTTCAAATTGACAAATTTAATCAATAACATAGGTATGAAGCCAAGGTCTCCAACAAAGCAAACTAAACCTATATTATATAACGTCAAAGCCTCTTTTCCAGCCTCTTTCCTCCGTCCAATTTACTCTGTCACTGAGTAATTGTGCACTAAATTGTAACAAAAACCACAGCATTTTGGTCGTACGCAACAGCGTTACCGAACGGGACCCTATCAAGGCACATAAGTTTTAACTACATATTACTTTCGTGGTCCTATCTCTAACTACCCTCCGTGGCCGCGTATCTTGATCGCTTAGATCCGGATTTATTGGCAATTTAGACGCAGATATTTGCTGCATTAACTGTAAGCAGGTCTAGTCCTATTTAAGGAGTCATTTGTCGACTTAATTGCATAACTGTGATAAAGGACCAGTACTTCATTTTGATGGCAGAAAAGTGTAAATATGTACATGTTGTCACTTTGGTAACAAATAATATTATTAACAGGACATATTTTTTTTATTCTACCACAAAAATTAGACATTCTAAAGTATCCAGCGATATATAGTTTTAAATTATCTAACACTAAATTATTTGAAGGAAGTACAGGTAAAGTTTTGATAAGTGACAAAGAACGACTGAATAGATTAAAATAGTCACAGCTGACATTAAAAGCAATTAGTCTTACCTCCAGATCCGTATCAAAATTAGACTGGTTTAAATCAGTTAAAAATCCGTGTAGGCGCGTATAATAAGACCATGAGTCAAGATCAAATGCCCCATAATAAATGCTTCACGCATTATTTGATTACTGCAATTGAACCCTGACCTTTGGTACTGAGAATATTCTTTGTTAACCTACTGACCAAATAAAAGTTCAATCTTAAAAGCTGTTTGTGTAGACTGAGAGTGGTGTCTATAGATAAGTCAATTAGTATTGGTTGGATGATATAATTAGTTTGTTACTAATAACTATTGAAAACAGGTTGCTCTTCAATTAATTTCGCTATAAATTTAATACGAACGCTGACACAAAACTAAAGAAAAAACACTTTCTACTTGAGTTGTCAATGTTTCGATTCCAGCTAGTTCCTTCCATTGGTTTATTTTATATTTTTCAATGAACTGAATCGCTTGTCCACTGAACTAGTCTCAATATTGCAGTGGCATTGTATTAGAATTAAAATTAATTGAATAGTAAGGGCACAGGCTTAATTGGCACAATGCGAGGAAAGATGTAGAATACCTATGTACCGTGTGACTTATGTCCCTAGTAATGAAATAATTGTACAAATGAAACGTCACCAAGATGCTGTATATCTTTCTATCCTTCAACATAATTATTCCCACTGAAGGTCCTAATTCTAGGCGAAGATTCTCGAAGGTAGGTCTAATTAGATTTTTGAGAAACATAATGCAATATCGGCTTTTTCTGCCTTATTCAACAAAAGCCTAAATAATGCTAGCT
Source organism: Autographa gamma (assembly GCA_905146925.1). Taxonomy (NCBI): domain Eukaryota; kingdom Metazoa; phylum Arthropoda; class Insecta; order Lepidoptera; family Noctuidae; genus Autographa; species Autographa gamma. The sequence continues at coordinate 1,557,726 of LR989871.1, forward strand.
ATTTTGTAAAATATAAATAACAAATAGGTCTCTTGTTTTGATAAAACCTTTTTCCTTTTTTTTGTCCTGTCAGCATAGTAGACGTTATTTCATTTACCAATAAAAATACCAGAATTATATTAAAGTTACTTCACTACAAAAAACATGTTTTTCAAAGACCCTTCTTTTCTCTTGAAGTAAACAAATATAAAGCAAGTTCAGGCAATAAAGTGGGGACCCCGAAACCTTAATTGTGTCCGCGTCACAATTCTTATTGAAATCTTTGATGTGGTTGGTCTGAATATGATTTGTGGAGACAGTTTTAACATTGATGACCTAGATATTTCAGTTAAAAACTTTTTTGACATATACATTAGTTTCTGTTGTATGGTTTATTTATTTATAACAGGCACATCAACAACATAAACACAAACATAAAAATAAACATTATACAAGTCTTATAGCTAGTGTTTACATCAATTACAGACGTGCACAACAATTAACATAAAAGTCTTCACAGTGTTCACAGGTAACTATGCTATATCACTTTTAGTTTAAAGCGGGGTGGTCGTGGAAGATATCTAAGTCGAGGTTTTTCCAGATGCCATAATATGTAGACATTAGCCTTGCTATCGGAGAGTTCAAGCCTAAGTTGGTTCTATAACGGGGAATGGAGATGAGAACGTATAGAGAATGGCTGCATGGTATCTTTCACTTGGTAGTGATGACTCCTGGTCTCAACGTACTGGTAAGTATGTAAGACAACTGTCTTACTACTAACTTCGTCCATAGAAGGAACTATCATCGTATCAAAACGTTGACTATCGGCTTTGCGATTACCTACCTTATACCTTGGAATTAAGAGCTGTTAACCTAAAACGGCGGTTTAGGACTATTAGATGTAACTTCACTTGTGTTTATGTTCCATTAAACACTACCAAATCTTCATTATCGTTAGTTAATATTCCGTATTGTACAAACAAACTGACATCATAAACAAACATATGCCGATTACAATTATTATTGTTATTTAGTCTATGCAAATCGAGTAATTATAGTTACGCTCCGAAAACAGAAAGTGTAAGCTTAGACAAGGTCAAAGTTTTGCAAAGGATCAATTAATTCTAATGTGTACAAGTTTTGAGGTTTCTTCATAAATCACTATAAGTAACGTCTTAATGGTTTTAGTTAAATTTATTGTGGATGTTGAATGTATTTTAAATAAGTGCTTAGATTTATATGAATGGCTGTGTGAACGTGATCACATTTGGAATAGTTTTGGTAAAGTTATTCTAGATGTTGCGACCAGCAGATTGAGAGATAAAAAAAATAACTGCATTTTTTTAAATATAGTTTCTAATAAAATAGCTAAAAATTGCTGTATTTCAAACCCAATGCTTAGCTTAGCAAAAGCATTGGGTTTGAAATACTTTAATCACGAAAGTAGGTACATAACGTATTTATATGGTATGCTATGTTAAAAATGTTATGAACTGAAACGTCACTATACAAAACCTTAGAACTCCCAGCATTTTAAAAAACTTCAAGACACATAAGATAAGCGTACAAAATATATCCTGAACTTATCGCGACAAATCTCATACATACTACTTTCTACATAGGAACACATCACATTGTTATAACTAAGCCTTGGGCGAAGGAATAAAGAAAACAAATGAGCAGTGTTGACGCGATAACTTATTCTACCCCCATCCAGCCGATGGAAACCGGGTCAGGGATTATAGATATGGATGAGGAAATCACAACAATACACAGCGGATAGAAAATATTTTGATTTGGTTATACTTTCTTAGAACTATGTGACCTTTGGCACGCAAATTTATTTGCCAAACGTGTATACACTAGTTAGGAAGTTTACTTAGAGCTACAAATTAATATTTAGGTGAATTTTAAGAAACAACCACCAAGTTACAAGAATTTTAGCAATATCTCCAGTAGTGGGCAGGTTTATTCATTAACTCAATAGACTGCTCCTCGGTTTCAGAAAGTTCATAACTATAATATAATATGTCATAAAAATGGAACGTCAATTTTGATTTGCTAGCCATTTTTTAATGCGTTTCCGTCTTAAAATTTTGTCTAAAATAAGGGAACTGTTTATTATTTTTACTTTGGTGTTTGTTAACATAAAATACACATGTTCCAGTTATTTATAGATAAAAAAGAGAGTCACAAACAAACTTCCATTTGACGAATTTAATTGTAAATCAGTCCAACAATTTTTCGTATTTGCTCCAATAGGATGAAAATGATTTGATGTTTTGTCATCTAGAAAATTGATAAGAACCGATTAACAAAAGTCCCTTATTCCTTATTTATTGGATCCCGAAGTTAAGAGCTCTTGTGTCTACTTGAACGAAAAGCAGAATGTTGGTTAATATTCTTTACCTTCGTATTAAGGCTGGCTTATAAAATGCTTGTCTTCTTAACAATATATTTCCTTTGAGATAGAAGAAGGTATTTTCTAAGTCCATCCTTCAGCTATAGGTATTATTATACAACAATCTGATATAACGCTTTGGGATTTTCAGTCAATATTAACTCAAAATTAATATTCCTTATTGTTGCACGTAGAAAACAGATCATTTGAACATAGCAATGTTTTAATGATCCACAATAAAGATCTTCAGTCATAATTACTGGGACATTGTCTTCAAAGTGACTTGGGATTCATTTGTATGATAGACATGTAAATGAGAGAATTCAAACTAATATCTTAATAATATAGGAGGAAATTCCCCTCAGTTAATAAGACTTAACACCCACTCTCTTTAAAAGTTTCTACTTCAGTTTTCTTTAAACACTTACTGGATTCAACTGTTTATAATTCACTATGTTACAAGCAATTTAAGATTCTATAAAACCCGTGTCCAAAAACCTTTACTTAAGAATAGGATATTGAAAGACCTGTAGGTCGATTAATCCACCAGTAACAAATATTCTTTAAACGGAAGTAAATTAAACCTCACACAGGACGACGACACTTCGACATTGTCATCGCCTTTATTCCAAGGCAGTAAGGTTGATATTCCTGCATTTTATTGCAACAGATGTGGAGAAAGTATCTAATGAGCTGGTGCGTGCATCTGGAAGCCTAGTCACGTGCATTTAGAAAGGTCGAGAGACGCAGCTTGTAAAATGCCCTTTTTAAAAGGCACCAATTAGGCAGACTATGAAATAAGACGGCCATTCAGTGCAGTTGTCAAGATATCTTGAGTTTCTAAATGTTGGCGAAATGAGCCGAGAGGACTGAAATCGCAGTTGTCTTCCGACGATTTTTGTACGGAAAATGATTTTGAAGACATGTTGGAAATAATTATTTTCGTTTGTATTTAGTTTTGGTGGGTCAGGACACAAGACAATTCATATTTTCTTCTCTTCTCATGGAATCCTTTAATATTTAATGGCTCCTTCAACTGAACATCCAATATCGGTTTTCCCAAACCAACTTAAGAAGTATACATTGAATTACATGCTAGGTCAGCGACCCCAAGAATGTGTTAAGAAAAGCAATTAAGGGAAGAACCATTCCGTTTTTCCTTCTAATTAAAAGTCGTTACAAATTCTAAGACACTTAAGCATTCTGCACAACGTTCAGCGCCAGTGCCGTGTCTTGGGATCGTATTAATAAAGCGTAAAACATAGCTCCAGAGAAATTTCACCATTTATTAATCAAGTAAGTAAGTCTGTAGATAAAGGGATATTAAGGATTTGCATTTAGCTGGCTATGATAGCAACTGATGAAAGGAAAATTGTTTACTTTGCTTAACATCCTACTAATATAACTTGAGCATGTGTTTGTTTACCATTTCACGCAAAACCTTATCAACTGATTTACACGAAACTTTGCAGTTTTATAGCTGATATGTTAGAATAACTTATTAGCTATAATACCTAAGAGGGTCCAGTACACCATTTATGGCACATGGAGCACAATATCACAAAATTGTTTATTGCTCGAAAGTACAAAATATGAAGGTACCGAAACAAATATTACCAACAAACACAAGTACCCTTACAATATTTAGCACTGAAGTATAATTTCCAAACAAAATCCCTAATTTAACGTATGTACGGACCCTTGAAACAGGATAGGCACCTTGTAAATAGGTCCCCATATAATGTTATGTTATAATATTTCGTAACCTCGTAATTAATTTTGTGTTGTTTTGCGAAGGCTGGCTCGCGGTGCCGTACATTTTCGTAGGTTGTAATTAAAACAAGGTAATTACGATATACATAGGTAAGGTTGGATTTAAATGATAAGGGTATGTGGTTCAGTGTCCGTAGGTACTGTTTAAATATTCAGGATGAACTGTTTAGCTACTACCACTTCAGTCTTGGGATACATTATGTCTTATTATACTTTAGGGATTTATGGTAAAATAGTTTATAGTATCATAATATGCTTGAAGCTGTCTAAGTTCAGAGTAAGACATTATTCCGATACATACCAGGATTAAGCATTGATCACCACGTTTTCAATTGCGATTTCGGATTCCAATTTGAAGACCAGGTTCTCAGGATGTATTTCGATTAAATTAGTTATAGTCAGTAGTAATCTAAAATAGCTTGAAAAGTATCACTTCACACTGTTTTTTAAGATCAATAAAATATTTAGTTTTCAGTATAATATGTAGATGTTATACAAAATAAATATCACTTCATATGAAAAGTACCCAAAAAAATGGCCCTTCACTAACAGAATAAACTACCCAATTATCATTCATTTTTTCAACCCTAAGTGTAATGATCATCTACACATATCACGAACGAAGACAAAACACACAAACAGACATAATCATGTTTCACGTTTATGACAAGTCTTAAAACTAAAATATTCATACCCTAACGCTGAAAAAATATCCTACAGAAGTACAGAGGAATCAGTCGGCGTGAAATAAGATACCATTTGGACCAGTTTCAAGCAAAAGGAAATACAAGAAAATGCAGAAAACTACAGACTTCAGAAAAAGGAAAAAGTATCAATTAAATCCATTTTATTCGCTGGAAAACACTTATAGGAGAGCAGAACTGAAAGATTGGTTTAATTTCAAGGTCTGTCTTAGTTTTAAGTTTTTTGTGGGGAAAATCCTTGAAACTTTAACAAGTAATTGAGTTGTTTAAATAATGAAGTGTTTAATGAACTTCAATATTACATTATTTAATCTAGTTTTTTTTAAGCAACTCCGCCTTCATGTTAGTTACCGCGGCAGAGGTACTACAAGTTGGTGCGCTGTAGCATGGTGCGGGTGACAGTTGTCAATCATGTTTCGTTTCACTCTTGAAAGTTGCCGCGATTTACAATTATGACTTTAGTATTTCAGGTGCACCATATTTTTAATATATTAAATCATAAATCATGGTTATTTATTAAATTAAACCAACCAAAATGTTCTAGTTTACAAATACAATTATATTAGAAGACAAAATACGCAAAGTGTTATGCGTAAAACGTAACGCCAAATACGTCATTAGTGATGGGATGTACTGCTACGATGGATAGTCGATATTTTTACTTATAAAAACGTACACTTTATTCGTCTAAACTCATATCAGAGTCAGAAACATCTGAATGGTCACTCAATTCATCATCTGAATCTGTGACTGATATTTTAACGATGACTCCATTAAATTATCAATATGGATATCACGATCCCAATCAGACATAATGTCCCTTTTTGTTTTAATCACGACCTTCGACCAGTCTTCAGGCTGAACATTGTTGATGGCCTGTTGCATTAGTGTCAGCATCTTATTTACCGTAAAAATTCTATCATGACAAAAATATAAAATACCGTGTTACAGTGCTTTGAATGCGTTTTTATTTATTTTATATTCAAAAATATATTTTTTTAACTGATACAAAAATGAATTTTGCAATTTAATTTAAATTAATGCAAGGTCTCGTAGCAGAATTTGGGGCTGACACTATATAAACAGAGTGTCATCGACACGCTAAGAAGAATTTAATATTACAATAATTTTTATAACAATAAAAAAGGGAATGTGATTTTTGCTGTGAAAAACGTAATCGATAAAAATGACTTGCATGACATTACATCCTTAGCCATGTGATATTGATAGATTTCAACGTCATTATGACAAATGTCACCCGCACCAAGCTATAGCGCACAAGGTATAAGTGTTTTTGTCAAAAGTCCAGTGAAGCAGTCAAAGCCTGCGCTCAGGCTAACTGCAAAGATCTCTACAAAAAAAAAAGTGTTTTTGTCTTAATACTTGTATAAAGAAATCATCGCTTGTTTTAGTATTATGCTAATCTCATGACGAAACGAAACACATCTGAAACTACATAAATATTTACATTGAAGTAGTAGCTATACTTCTGTTACAACACTTTCTTATACGAAATAATCGTGAAGAAAAAAACAGTTGGGAACGAAGGGTGGCCCCATTTCATTGCCTTCTTCGGACTATTAATAACGGGATCGTGCACTAAAACTGAATGTTTACAGTGAACGACTGTAACCACGCTTGACGATCGCGGACGATTGCGACAAAAAAAACGTTAATAGGAGCTAGTGGGTCGTTAAACTATTAAATTGAATTGTGAGGGTAGGCTCAACACGGTTTTATTTGTTGGCCGGCTTTATTTTATGGTAACTGTTTAGTTAGCGAGTGAGAGCTATGTTTAAAGCTGTATGGAATACGAATATACTTCGAGTTACAGAATAAGAATCCAAAATAGACGAAAAAGACAAAAAAAAAATCTTTTCAGCCTATCAGATTTAAGATAATAGATTTGTTTTAAAACGAAATTCGGCAAAAAAAAAAATTGAAGCATGTTGCGTAACCCTAAGTGATATTATCGCAGTTGTTAGGGAGTAGGAACAAAAAGCGTTTTGGTTTTTATACGGTAAAGCGAAGCAAGGAGCATGTTAAAACCCACTTAACTTGAGAAGTTACTGTTGAACAAACAGCCATCACATTTTTATGGGATTGAATTTGTCGCTCACCGAGTAATTACGTGCAACATAATATTATGAAATATTGTTAGGTTTAACATGCTTATCCCCCCGGTTCCTATAAAAGGAAGGAGAATACTAGAGTTTATCCGACAAGAGTCTGATACACTCCTCAGTCTACTTTATCGCGAAAGATAGTCCGGTGAAGCAGTCAAAGCCTGCGCTCAGGCTAACTGCAAAGATTTCTACCAAAAATTCTTCGCAAAAGAAGACCACCACATAGAAAAAGAGTATTCTTTTACATCTTACTAAAAGCAAAATTTTGCATGAAGCCTACCCACTTTCTTGCCTCGGAAGGTACGTAAGATTAGTTGTCTAGTCTTTTGAAGTTGTATCAGATCACTATCTTAGTTTACAAAAACATAACATAAAAATTTGGCTTTTGATTCGTGATTGGTCGTCAGTATTTCGGTCAACCATTCACATTAGCTTTAACAAGATGAAACTGCATGAATTCCTTTCAAAATCCTTCCATATTAAATGGTTTGAGCTTCGGCGGCGACACTTTATTCGGTCGAATAATCCGGTACCGGGAAAAAGAAAATTCTAACCCCGGAAAAAAGCAAATCCGGTTATGTATATTGTTGCAATTTGTATGAGTTATAGTTTTATCTTGTACATAAATTGGAACTGTTTGTGATTCTGTCTGCTTACTGCTTAGTGAGATAAGAGACGTGACAAAAATATTTAGCGTCGATTTATTTTTACCCTAAAAATATATACGCATTCAGGATTAGGTTAAATTGAGTTTTATCTAAAAAAGAAAACACAGTTTTAGTTTCTATCGAATAACTTTACATGAAAATATATTTTTTAGGGCACCGTACAACAAATTGTAAACAAAAACATATAAGCTGAACAGCTATACATAACCAAAAATATTAATGTAAAAAGCCCAAACTCAAATTGAATACGTCATTACCCAAGATGGCGTTTAAAATTGAATATAATTCTAATTTTCCGTCCAACAGAAATTAAAATACAAATTATTTCGCTTGTGACAGCCCTACGCGCCCTGAAGCACCCATCGTTGTAATAAGTAGGGACATCCTCCCACAGTAACTGTACCCATAAGAATTTAAATTTAATACTTAACGCATTTTCGAATATAGCCACAGCTGAGAGCGTTATAATTTTATGCTAAGTTACGAACTGACGGTAACTTGATAACGCCTGCGTCACCGAGGACAGTTACCAAGTAAATGTGTTGTGAAGGTCAGATATGCAGTCGTTCGAAGTTAAATACTGACGTTTAACTGGAAGACTGAAAGACGAACTGAACTTAGTTTAAAAATGGATGCCCTAAATCTCCAGTACATAGTACAAAAAATGGTTTTAGTACAAAAAAAAACCGCATTCTTAGACTTAAATTCTTTAATTTTGTTTTTTTTTTTATTATTATAGCATCTCCGGCCTAAGTTTTAACCTGAATTTGAATACATAAGTACATAATGAGAAACCTCCCGGCGTTCTCGACAAAGTATGTGAATTTATGCGAATTGTTTGATAAAGTAGATACCGGGCCGTCTCAAAATTCGTTATTTGAGGAATCTTTAATTGAATTGCCTTTGGAACAATAAATGATTTTAGACTTTCGTCGAAGTGAACAACAAATAGCTAAAGAAACTTGATCTATATTGAATTAAAAATGCTTTCGACCATACTGTTTAAGACGAAGTCTCCTAAGGAGGTCAAGGTCACGATTTGTGCCCCACCTTTTATTAAATCATTACAAAATTTGCAATTTCTACAGGACGTAGGCTTAAGAAAGTAGGATATCAGAAAAGAAAAAAGACATCTGGCATCAGAAATGGGCGTATTTTTAACGATGGAATTAAGTTTTGTTATTGGAGAAAACTTGTTGAGGGCCCTCTGCACCAGCGGGGTGCCTTAGGACCACTACTACTACTACTACTATTGGAATACTTTTGGTAAAAGTAACAGTTCTAATAGAAAAAAGTTGAGGAAAATATATGAAACACTTGACTAAATCCATTTACAAGAAAGGAAACGAACAAATTCGGTTAAAGGAAGAACGCCAAACGGGAAGTATCATCAAATTCGCAAGACAAGGTCACCCCAAAGACATGTGTACTGAACTTTATACATCTCGTTCAATTGTTTTCTTTTATGCACGAATACCCTGATTGGAAGCAGTTGGCAACAGTGGAAGCTAATATAAATTATTGTAACAACTGTTAATATAAAAGTTGGTATTTCTTTCTCGTTTCGTTTTGTCGATGGCGTAATGTTTTTAATATTTATTGTTTTAATTTTAATGTCATTAACATTAAATTATGATAAGTGTTGATTGACAATATTTTACACATTTTTCTTTTTACCTCATGAGTATTTAATATCTTCTGATAAAATGTTTTATAATTCGCTCATTTCCGTGGTTTTTTTGATAGGTTATATATTCCAATTGAAATATCAACAATATAACAAGTCCTTGAAAATAAAGCTCTCATCAAAAAATAAACCCGTCAAAAACATCAAACGTCTTAAATAGTATCAAGAGAAAAACTCTGCACGATATTCTGGCTTTATCCTTAATGATAGGACGAAAACATTGTAAAAACAACATTACATCAAGATCCGGTTTTTCCCAGCTACTTGCTGATAACGGAGGAAATACGAATTTTCTAAATCCTTTAATCTAGAACTAAGACCAAAATTTCAGCACCAACGTTATTATTATCGTCATGTAGGTAGCTGATATAGCTCACATTGGCTCACACCTTAAAAATCATTTAATAAAAAAGTTTAGGCTGAATTGATATTTAACTTGAAACTGTTATTTAAATATAAGTAGAGAAAAAAGTAAAAACGTATACTTAGGTACTGTTACATTGAGTTGTGTATTTTTGATTTGATAACTCTACAAAAAGAATTCTAGAAATAAACTTTTCTGTATAGTTATTTTAGACAAAAATATCGCTTAAACATCACAAATAAGGTGTGTGCTTTCAGTGTGTTATAGGATTATCTTGTACCTTACATAAATCCGATATGAAATAAACCTTTTTTTTTCCTATAAAACACATATAAGCTTTACTTACATCACAATCGATACAAAAAAAAAAGTATTTTTCCACAGCAAACAGCACAAATCCCGTTACACCACAATCGCAATACCTTAATATGTCGAGACATTTATTACGACATTCTCGCAAGTGACAACGGAAGGACATTAGTGTCAGACATTAGTCACAATTTGTGTACCGAGATGTTGATGAACACGAGAGTTTTACAGTTTCACGAAACGTGTCGCGTAATGAGATGACCTGAGTTATTTTCTGGTGTAATTGGGAATATATTATAAAGACTTATTAAATGACTAATTTTTAGCCCCCAACGCAAAAATGGTCGTTTTATGTTAGTCCTGGCTATATATTTGTCTGTAAGTTGCATTGTAATATACGAAATAAAGATGGACGGCGTCGCCGAGGCCGGCCTAGGAAGAGGTGGCGCGACGACTTAGTCGCTTACCGCGAGGGCTGGTTTGAGGTGGCGCGGGATAAGGTTGAATGGAAGGACTTGGGGGAGGCCTTTGCCCAGCAGTGGGACAGTATAGGCTAGAAAAATAAATAAAAATACGAAATCACCGATAAGGATATGTTTTTTTTTTTTGTTTCGAAGTTAACTTGATAGATTACTGAGGATCGCCCTTTGAAGCAATGCAATAGTATAAGGGAAAAGCGAAATCATCCTACCACTTTCCAAAAACGATAGTTCGTGAGATTAAATTCCATGTAAAATCATTGCACTTCTATCAACTGTAAATACGATTCTCTCAAATTTCCAAGGAAACTATATACACAGAATAAAAACTAAAAACTCATTTAAAAAATTCTCTTAAGTAATTACGACTTTACAAAACATGAAAAGACGGTCACCCCACACTGCGCTGGACACATTCACATGTGATAGCTTTAATTGTTAGTTTTTTATTTCTTTATAAACAAGTACGTTTCAAAGACACGCTCATACATTCCCTCTATATGAAGTACGTGTAATGTAGAAGAAACATAAACTTTAATATATAATCCAGCCTATAAACGTCCCACTGCTGGGCACAGGCCTCTTCCCATATAGAGAAGGCAGGAGCATTGATCACCACGCTTGCTCTGTGCGGATTGGCGATTTCAGATCCCAAATTTTGGAATCCAGGTTTCCTCACGATGTTTTCCTTCATCGTTTGTCAGAAGTGTCTTAGAATAATTTAGAAAGTACATATAACTTTGAAAAAGCCACATCGGTACTTGCCTGGGTTCGAACCTGCAACCTTGTGCATACAAATCCGTTCATTGAACCGCTAGGCCACCACGACTCACCAATATAAACTTTATTACTGGCATATTAAACGTTGAGGGAACGCGTAACTCAATTCCTCGACGTTGTTAAATCATTAAGAAGGTATTTGGAATTATAGAATGAGGAAAAACACTTGTGTTATCTATTTTTCTTGAGAAAAAATATTGATAGCTCAGGTAGAAGAAGACAAACATAAAAAAGGAGCTCTCAATGTATTTTTTACTTAGAAATTGCCCGACATTATATTTCACTAATCAATTTACTCAAAACTAATATTTAAGGTCAGATATCGGAAATATAATAATATTCCAGGACAATTCACATACGGTTATATGATCCCAAGCTAAGCAGAGCTTGTGTTATGGTAACCAGACAACTGATTATATACCTATTTGTTATATACATCTTATAGATAAATTACACCCAGACGCAGTACTAATGATCGTGTTCATCACACAAACATTTGTCCTGGGTGGGAATCGAGCCCACGACCTCCGATATAGCAGTCAGGGTCACTAACCACTAGACCAAAAGGCCCCCACGTTATCTTATACAATCCTTACCACATCACTATCCTTACTATTTATCTACACATTTATACAATTCTCCCACCATCGAACCACAAACAAACACATCTCTCTATATTAATCAATGTAAAACAATTAATACAAATTATACGTCCAATTGGTCGCAATGAGTGCACCGATGCCTCACAGATATCAGAAACGGGGTCACTATGACGCAAATAATAATATCTCGTAGGAAACAAGAATTATATTATTAATAACAGTAAACAAAAACAATAAACTATATTAGTTTAATTTTGTATAAACGCTGCGATTAAAAAATATATAAAAACACATCTACAAAAATCGTAAATGGTGATTAATTTTTTTTGCCTAAAAATAAACTATTGGTCAATGAGAAAATAAGAATACTAACATAAATAAAAAAAATATATACACTGCAGCTTTTTCCTATCCAAACATCTTATAATATGAAGTCCTTCGCCACGTAAACTCAAAAACTATCAAACAGATTGATATATGGTTTTCACCAATGAATATGTATATGTGTGTGTGTATAATTCTTTAATGATTTTTCTATCCCTCAAACCCAAGACTAGTCACTAGTATTTTTAATCAAGAATTTTAACACAAAGCCAAATTGTAATGACAGATGCGCGATTGAAAATTTAGTGCCAAACCATTCAAAGAAATTGTTGTGTGGATTCATTCACACAACAATTTGTTATTACACTTAAGTTTTAGTGATAAGCTTAAATTTAAGTACTATACTAGGTAATTAGTTAACATTATATACTGCAAACTGCTCCAACCTCTTTATGTTGTGCCCTACCAGGTCCATATTGTTTCCAAAATATTGTTTTTACTTTATGATGCCAACTGTATAACATATGGAACACAAATAAAGATTTGAATTTGAATCCCCATTTCACTATCACCCTATTTAATATTTATTAAACAACAAACTTCGAATGTACATCCTGTGGAATTTAGATAGGCTTCTTATTACGCATTCCAAAATATGAGAACATTCTCGAAACTCGGTACCCTCTCAGACGGAGCCTCAGGCAGAGAACTAATAACAAAGTGAAATTCTAGACCACAGTATATTAAATAGGTAGACTGAACAAACATTATTAAATAATAAGGCTTAAAGATACAAGCTGTATTGGTTAGAAAAAGACTTTTATTTTGCACCCACTCGATAGGTACCTACACTATAGAGAAAAAACAATTTTGAAGAGATGGACGATACGAATAAAAATAAGACGCAAATATACGGCAATTTTTTTTTAATATTATTTATCAAACATAGCCCTCTTTCCGTCACAATGTTAAAATTCAAGCAAGATAATAAGTAGACGTTTGTATAGCATATATTTTTCCCCTACAAATTTTGCATTCCTCCCCTGTTTTTACTCTACTAGTAAATTGTTCTATCTTTACTTATTTGGTCTGTGTTCTTGACTGAAATTGACTCAATATAAAGTCTATTCCCCAGTCCTCGTGCTCTGGCATTGAACGTGAGGCAAATGGCAATAAGCGTCGGTTTTCCTTCAAAGCAGACAATGCAAAAATATACAGCATTAAAATGTAGGTAGGTTAACTGCACCGGAACGATAAACTGCGAGAAAATATGCAGTTAAAGAAAATAGACGAATTATTTATTAAAAGTAAAGACATCTTATCTAAACCAGTAAGTAATCTACCTATTTTTCATAAAAGTTCAATTTCATGAAAAATTATCGATCCCTGTCTTTCATATTCTAATGATAGGAATATTTGTATTTCGCAGATTATATGTGGTTCTTAAATAGAGATAGTTTAGGTAATTCGTACACTGACATACCCTTAAACGATAAAACTTTAGCACATAAAATCCACAAACGCTCAGACTTGCAAACAAGTACTCGTATCCGTCGATCATAAAAATATAACGAAATCGATCCCAACAGAAGTCACGATAGGCGGGTCGTAAAATTACTTTTTAAATGTCAATATAAGAGTACTTACATCCGCCCACCCTTAATCAAGTTCTGATGTCAAAACTGAAGACACCTCCTTAGCAACAAGATTCTGCAATGTGATAACAATTTTGATGTACGTATTTGTTAAACTTTTTAAGTGGGCGTGGTAGGCTTAATTATTACAGTGCATTCAATATTTTATTTAACCAATTGGTTAGGTAAGAGCATAATAAACGTATTTCCTTTAAGATCAACACTTCTCCTTAAGTAACGCTATTGGATAACGTAATTGTCTTCACTTCTTGTCAGATATCCAACCAGGAAAAATGATAAAAATCAATAAATTTGGGAACAACAGTTGACCCATGTAGCGTCAAAAGGCTCTAGTATTTTTCCCTATTCTCACTTTCAAAATCAACCAATTGCGTCGACTCCAAAGATTTCGTTGATAAGTATTAAGTTAGTACGCATGGTACCAAAATCATCATATTCCGAGCCTTTTCCCAACTATGTTGGGGTCGGCTTCCAGTCTTACCGGATTAAGCTGAATAAGCGTAGTTCCAGCATAAGTTGCAGGAATGTGCTATGTAATAGAAATGTAATTTAGAAGAATTCTTATAGAATACACGTGTCTTATCTCAGGCTATTGAAGTTTTATTGTCGCCCATAACTCTCGCACTTGGAACCCCGAAGGGTGTCGCGCAACGATTGTACCGTCGGACTATCTTTAAGAATTTCTTGAAGATTCCCTATAACAAAGGGTTTGTTGGAACTAGGACTGGAAGTGAAGAATTTATCTTCCATTCATGTTGGATTGAACGAAGATTTTGTCTAATACTAAAGTGATTTTTAAGTCAATTTGTACTTGGCAGATAAACATTTTCCAGAACCTATTCTATGGAGTTCGGAAGTAGTTTCTTCTTTGGAAGTGACGTAATTACGAGTATCCTATCTATACCTATCCTAAGGAAATCTCGCTTTGTAACATATATTAATCAAGTTCATCTCTTGTTAAGAATCAGTTCAGTAGGTTTTAAACCATTTCTGATAAGCAATGTTCAGATACGTGTGAAGTGTTCACGCCGATCTGAATACTGGTACACAGTCAAAATATAGGTGTGTTCAGAGTTGAAACTGAAAAGCAACCTAGCTATGGTATGCCGTATGACGTCAGTCATTTGGTATATGAAAAATAAGCTTCTGTAAATTCGTCTGTATTTGATGAGCTGAATAGTGGAAGAAACTTTCAGATTACCCAATATTTTATATTAAACTTTTACGGGACAATTGGGTTTCGTAGGGACAAAAATATGTTTATATCTGGTTTGGAAATAAACGAGGTATAAGATTTAAGTGGACTGTATTTTTGGAGGATGGCTGATTATCGCCAAGAGGTGAGCGAGCGATGTAGGTCTATGGGAAAAGCACGCATACCTGGCTCTCCAGCGTTGGGCAGTACAAGATGGCGGCCGGCGTTCTTCCCGATGCGATCACAAAACTGTCACGTTCACACCCGCGGGCGGATTATCACAAAAGTTCGCTATCCGGCAGCAGCAGTAAGGAGGCGATGCAGCACAGGAGCGACACGGGCGCGATATCGTGTGTCTCCTCTCGGCGATTCGTTTATTTCCAGCGTTTTGCGAAAGCGCGTACGTGCGTTACGCGCCAGGCGTGCGAAAGGATTGGTAAGGAAGCGGCGGGGTTCACATCGCTCATTCCAAAAGTGGTCAAATGAATGAATGGAACTAATATTGCGAAATATGGATGAGACGACTAGTAGTCCGTCTTAAACAGATAGATGGCGCTACCATTTCCCCCCGGCCTTAAAGGGTTGCCTTTAAAAGAAATATAATAATAAAAATCTAGATATGTAAGGTGTACTACCGCATAACCTATACACAGTCTAAGACAGCGAGCGTTAAAATATTTTAAATTAATTGCGTTAACAAAGCGGAACAAATTATAATTGAATTACAAACTAAATACCTAAACTAAGAAAGAGATCCAACTTCAGGCTAGATCTCACTGAGTCGGTAGCGGACAGAGACGTACAACAGGGCGCACGTAGCTACCCTTAGCGGTTTTTACAGTAACGACGCGGGTTGTGCCGTCCTTTGCGGTATGTAACTTCTCAACAATGCCCAGTGGCCATGAAAGCGGTGCTGAATTATCATTTATAATAATTACCAACGTACCCTCCTGTATAGGGGATGCAGGACTATTCCATTTAGATCTAGCCTGAAGTTGGTGAAGATATTCTGAGCGCCAGCGCCGCCAAAACGACTGTACGAGGTTGTCAAGAAGAGTATGTCTCTGAAGCAAGCTAGAAGAGTCTGCTTCAGGCGCGGGAAGTGACGACAATGGCACAGTATTTAAAAAATGCGCGGGAGTTAACGCGGATGGTTCAGCAGGGTCACTACTGAGTGCTGTGAGCGGGCGCGAGTTAACAAGTGCCTCGATTTGCACGAGGACAGTTAAAAGCTCTTCGTAAGAAAGGATTTGTTGACCTATGACTCTGAAGAGATGCGTTTTAATTACTTTGACCATGCTTTCCCAACATCCGCCAAAATGTGGTGAAGCAGGCGGAATAAACTTCCAATCAATGCGATTAATGGAAAGTTCCTCCTGAAGACGTGGACTATACTCTTTATCGAGAAATTTATAGAGATCGCGTAGATAAGAACTTGCACCCACGAAACATGTGCCGTTATCCGTGTATAAACACTTTACGGGACCACGTCGCGAAAGAAAACGTTTTAGAGCTGCGAGAAATGAAACCGTACTTAAATCCGTCGCAACTTCGATGTGCGTAGCGCGAGTTGTAAGGCATGTGAAAATACATAGCCAAGCTTTACGGCTTTTGACGCCTCTACCACGAACTGGTGTGTACCGCAGTGGTCCTGCGTAATCACAACCGGTATGTGTAAACGCTTTATCTACCTGGTTGACACGTTGGCTAGGAAGATCTGCCATTGGAGGAAAGATCGGACGCGGACGGAATTTAAAACAGGTGTTACATTTATGAATTATGTGGCGAATTATTCGTCGTGCAGCGAGAATCCAGTAGTTTTGCCTAAGTAAGGACATGAGTAACTCTGGACCTGCGTGGAGATGCTTCTTGTGATAGTAATCAACAAGAAGGTTGACTACATGGTCGTGACGCGGCAGGATGCAAGGATGCTTGTAGTTGTAAGGTACGTCCGAATTTGACAAACGACCGCCAACACGTATGATGCCGTGCTCATCGAGAAACGGCTTGAGTTTAAGAAGAGCGGGAGAACAAGGAATGTTATTTTTTAAATTTTGAATATCCTTACTAAAATGAACAGCCTGTAGGGCGCGCAACAATGTATACTCTGCGACCTCAAGATCAGAGCTTGAAATAGAAGTTCCATTAGGTAATTTCTTAATAAACCTACAGACATAAACGATGACACGTAGTAATTTAGACCACGATGACATGCGTAGCGCGAGTGCGTAAATAAGAGATTCCGCAACCTCAATGGTCACGGGATGAGAGACAGACTTCCGCTCAGGTATATCCTCGTCCTCTGCATCGTGGACAGATGGATGTATAGGCCACTCTGATGGATCACGAGAAATCCAAGAAGGGCCATGATGCCACAAAGGATGATCCAGAAGATTAGCCGGAGTAACACCACGAGACAGGCAATCCGCAGGATTCTCAGTACCCGCGACGTGATTGAAACAAGTAGCAGGAATAAGTTCAATTATTTTAGTAATGCGATTGGCGACGAAGGTCTGCCAGCGGTGCGGAGAAGAATTAATCCAAGCGAGCACTACTTTGGAGTCTGAAAATGCATATATCTTATTGATGGAGTGATGGGGCGCAATTGTGTCTTGAACTTTGCGAAGCAACCGAGACAGCAACAGAGCCGCGCACAACTCCAGTCTCGCAACCGAAATGGTTTTGACAGGCGAGACCTTAGACTTGGCACAAACTAGCTGCACAGAGTAGTTAGATCCAATGCGGACTTGCAAATATATGACTCCGCCATAAGCGCGTTCACTGGCGTCAGCGAAACCTATTAAGTTAACAAAACATCCATCTACTAAACCTAGATGGCGCGGCACAATTAATTTATTGAGTGCGGGAAGCTCAGCACAAAACTGTTTCCAAGCAGCGACAATATGGTCGGGAGGAGTGTCATCCCAATCACATTTTGCTAACCAAAGCTCCTTGATCAAGAGCTTGGCATACAAAATGGTAGGAGCCACAAAACCCATTATGTCCCATAAACGAGCCACTGTGGATAGCATTGCGCGTTTGGTACACTTATCACCTGGTGATAAGATGTCAAAGCGGAAGTTATCACAATGTCTGTCCCAGCGTAAACCAAGAACCTTGTGATGTGCGGACCTCTCGAACTCAATGTCCGGAGAAGCTTTATGCGAATCAGGTATGTGCGCGAGAACCTCTTTGGAATTGCTTGTCCATTTGACAAGGTCAAATTGGCCTCGTTTGAAAAGCTGAATAAGCTCTTCACAAAGCGAAACTGCTTGCGGAGCGGATGCGACACTACAGACAATGTCGTCCATGTATAAAGCGGAAGCAGCAACAGCGGCTGCAGCGGGAAAGTTGTCGCCTTCATCAGCGATCAACTGGCGGACAACTCGTAACGCGTGATATGGACTAGACTTAAGTCCAAAACAAACGCGATTAAATTGATACACGGTTAAAGGCTCACTATTGTCAAAACGATATAAAATTCGTTGAAATCTACGGTCGGATTCGCGAATGCCGATATTGAGAAACATTTGTCTACAATCAGCTGAAAGTGCAATTTTGAAAAGGCGGAATTTAATTAAGATGTTAAATAAATCACCCTGTAGATCAGGTCCGGCATGCAAAATGTCATTGATCGACTGACCCGATGTAGTTCGGCAACTAGCATCTAAAACCACACGAAGTTTAGTGGAGATCTTATCTTCGCGAACCACGCCGTGATGCGGAATATAATACGCGGGAAGAGAATTGCCCTCGTCGTTTACAACTGGGCTTAAAAAACCTTTATTTATGTAATCACGCATGACGTCATTATAAGCACCGCGTAATTTAAGCGACGCATCGAGTTTACGTTCTAAACAGTATAAGCGCCTAAGTGCAGCAGCGTGCGAGTCGCCTAAAGAATACGGGTCGCCACAGAACGGCAATGCTACAATATATCTACCACTATCGTCGCGAACAGTGGTAGCGCGGAAATGTTCTTCACACTCGAGATCCTTACGGCTCAACGAGGGCGGTGCGGAGACCTCTTCAAGCTCCCAAAATCGCTTAAGAAGAGAATTAATATTATTTTCTTGAAGAACAGAACAGCAAGACGTAGTATAATGTGTATTATGCAGCGTAGGTACGGCACCCATAACTACATAGCCAAATACCGTCTCAATAGCGGGAGGTAAATTATATTGCTCACTACGTACAACATTAGGTAGTAGTAAGTGCGGAAAAACTGAAGCACCGATCAAAACATCGATATTACCCGGCTGCGCAAAGTGAGCATCAGCGAGCGGCAAAGTCTCGAGGTGCGCGAGTAACGACACGTCCACGTGAGCGCTAGGCAACGTGTCCGTAATACGTTCCACAATAAGCGATGAAACGTTGAAATTAATATCATTATTGAAACGCGAATGTATTTTAATATCGACGGAACCCTTACAAGATTTTTCTGAACCACCGATCCCTTTAACTACTAAGTTAGTATTTTTAAAGTTATTCCAAAGTCCAAGACATTTTAAACAATCCGAAGTAATGAAGCTACTTTGTGATGCACTATCAAGTAAACAACGAACCACGCGCGGTGTATTGTTCACGTCATAAATAATAACTTGCGCGGTCGCTAATAATATCGTAGTAGACGCGTTACATTGACGCTCTGCTTCGCGCTGAGTATGTTGAGTGTGTGCGCACTGCCGGCGTGCGAGCGCAATGGATGTCGTACACAAAGAAACTCCGGGCTGAGACGCGGGAAGGACAGGCGCCGTGGTACGAGCGGCCTGTGCCTGCGGTAAAGAGAACGAAACAGCTGGACTAGGATTTACGTTTACGTTAAGGTTACCGGGGTCAAATAACGGAGATTTTTTCTCAAAATGCAATAACGTATGATGTTGTTGATTGCATGAGCGACACTTAGTTTTACTAGAACATTTGCTTGTTTTATGCTTAATACTCAAACAATTAACACAAGCTTTATTTTCTTTAGCGGATTTAAAACGAGCAGTCGGATTTAAATTATTAAAGGCTGGACATTTAAAAAGGTGGTCGTGAACAATATTGTCGCACAGACACTTGTGTGAGTTATTTGCGGAATCCGAACATGCTACGTAAGATTGTGGGTTAGGGACCGACTTATTATTACTATTTCGCGATTTATTAAAGTTTTGTTTACTTGTATTATTATTACTAGACGAGCTAGACGAACTAGGCTGCGTATTCTGATATATTCGACACTGATCTTTAATGAATGAAATAAAACTATTTAGGGTAGGTATTTTATTTTGACGTTCGGTCATCTCGAATGCACGAACGGTTTCCGTGTCGAACTTTTTTAATGCGAGTTGCAATAACATAAAGTCTGCAAGGTTTTCTAACTTTAGGTTTTTAAGGGAATTTACTGCGGTAACAAAGTTATCAATAAACAGTTGGAAATTCGAAACTGACGCGGGACCAGACAATTTAAGATTCAAAGCTTGATCAAAGTAAGTAGACGCGAGGATGCGAGTATCCTGATACCTATCAAGAAGTGACTGGAAAATGACCTGATAATTCTCAGCACTTGGTGTGACACCTGCGAATGTAGATTGCGCTTTCGGCGACAGCTTACCTATTAAATAGTACAACCTGTCAGCGTCCGTCAGCGAGGCGTTATCGTGCACTGTAGACTTGAAACTTGCATAAAATAATGGCCAGTTTCGTATATCGCCATCGAATGACACGAGTTCAATCGCGGGCAGTTTCGGTGCTCGGACAGCCGGTCCGGCGCTGGGCTTCGCGGACTGTCGATTATCTAACTGCGATTGTATACGTTTTATGATACAATAAAGATCTTCGAATGAGGTGTATGCCTGATAATTTGGTTTAGATTCAGGATTAATAGAAAGTAATCGTGCGTTATAAGCGTCTAATAATTTATGAAAATCGGTTCGAATATCGTCTACTGTCATACAATAACTAAGAAATGATTCTTTGTTGATATCGGAAATTTTGGCGGTTTTTGAACGCTCGTAAATGTTTTGTATGCGCTCAAATAAAACATTGCGTTTAGCTTCTAAGATAGCTAATTCATTCTCGTCAGAAGTACATTTCTTTTGTTGCGACATTTTATATACCAAATGTAGGTAGAAGTAAATAACCTAAAATTATGCTGTAGTTTTATGTTATGCGGAAAGTAAGTACTTGTACCTAATAATAAGGCAACGACTTTAAAGGCGGTGGTAAAAGGCGCTTGAAATTATGAATTTACAAAACGACTATATACCTAGTTTATAATTATTATTGTAAGTCAGTAGGTAGCTACGTTGAGTATATTACCTACTGGGGGTGCGGGAATAACCACGTAATGGGTATATATTTATGAACTAGGAGTGCAGCTAGGTGCTACAACTACCTAGGTAGGCACTTATAAAAGATACCTACGCGAGCGGGAATACGGATATATGAATCCGGCTCGAAGGACCAAAAAAATGGTTTGGAAATAAACGAGGTATAAGATTTAAGTGGACTGTATTTTTGGAGGATGGCTGATTATCGCCAAGAGGTGAGCGAGCGATGTAGGTCTATGGGAAAAGCACGCATACCTGGCTCTCCAGCGTTGGGCAGTACAAGATGGCGGCCGGCGTTCTTCCCGATGCGATCACAAAACTGTCACGTTCACACCCGCGGGCGGATTATCACAAAAGTTCGCTATCCGGCAGCAGCAGTAAGGAGGCGATGCAGCACAGGAGCGACACGGGCGCGATATCGTGTGTCTCCTCTCGGCGATTCGTTTATTTCCAGCGTTTTGCGAAAGCGCGTACGTGCGTTACGCGCCAGGCGTGCGAAAGGATTGGTAAGGAAGCGGCGGGGTTCACATCGCTCATTCCAAAAGTGGTCAAATGAATGAATGGAACTAATATTGCGAAATATGGATGAGACGACTAGTAGTCCGTCTTAAACAGATAGATGGCGCTACCAATATCCTATGTCTCAAACAAAACCTTTGAGCATGAAAAGATCATTTTAACGTTATTTATGTGTCTGTGCCACCATAACTTCTACTAGAATTATATCCGTTCTAGTTTCCACACGTTCAGCTCTCGGATCGTAAAAGTGCTTATGCGCTGTAAAGGGGCGTATCTTCACGACTCGTTTATACGTGCGCAAGGAAAATAACGACTGGAAAACTACGTTAACTTATTCTTACGGCATTTGACAGCAGATTGATAAATAACTCCACATATAATATAAGTTTGAGAAAAGTTCGTATTTCCTTCGTCTTGTTGTTATCAGCCTCCGTAAATTCATCACTTATTATTCTCAAATGTTTCCCATAATTTATGGTAACGACCTCCAGATCGAAACACTTTGTATCTGGCGCCTATGAATAATCAATTGATTTTCGAATGGCCAACACCTCGTCAAAGGTCGTATGGGATCCGAATTGTTGTTATGCAGGGCTGAACAAAGGCTTTATCGATATACATTTACTGAGGAGCCTGCTGCTTTAGTATAATGAATACTAATGTCGACGTGAGAAAACAACGACCGAAATAATATGGGCTGCTTCTCGTGTAGCTATGTATTTACAAACTCGAATTACTATGTGATTATTGTACCCTCAGTAATAGGAAGGCACAGCTACAGTTCCCCCGTTGGTAGTAAGTACTCCCTCTGTAAAACAGGCGATCCAATTTCCCTTTTAACGGAAAACGGTACCCAAAATACTACATTGAAAAAACAGAAACTTATGCCAGTTTCACTTTTGATTAAAATCTAAAACAAAATAATCTAAATAAGCTTTAATCAGAATCAAAATCTTTCCACCTGGTTATCTTAATAAAGCCCTATAATGACTACGATTGTCTCTTGAATAACACCTGAAATATTATTCATAATCTTACATAAGAGTCTTCAAAGTTTCAAACGAAATCTACCGTTCAGCTCAAGAGCAAAATGGCGGCTGTAACAACGAAACTCGATCCGAGATTGGTGAAAATACTTCCCACCAAAGTTAAAACATTATGAACGAAATTACAATCAATAAAAGAGAAATTGGAATACAATGGTGAAAATGAAATACTGTTCTGAATCCCGTCCAAACTTAATTACATTTTAATTGCGGCCAATTCAAATTGATACTCTGTCTTCATTTAAAACTCAATCGTGGAAATCGAATTTAAACCAGTCGCGAACCTGATAAATGCTAAAATCTGGGCTTCCTCAGTTACACTAGATTCATGACATTATTATGCTACCTTATATTTCAGGGATACCAGGTAGTATTGAGAACTGGGGGGCTAAGTGTAAGCCGTACGGTTTGACCGTCCGTGGATGGGTGACCATTTATAACAAACCGAGACCCCACCGTGTTTCGGCAAGCACGTTAAACAGTAGGTCCCGGCTGTCATTCATAGATCTTTGGGAGTCGTTAAGTCAATTCCGACAACCAGTCTTACTATAGGATAGTGTTTCCCAGCAAAAATGGGTTGTGGAGGTCAGATAGGTAGTCGCTCCATGTAAAAATACGGTATTCAGCTGAATCCGGTAAGACTGGTAGCCGACCCCAAGATAGTTGGGAAAAGGCTTGGGAATGATGAGGTAGTATTGGGAACTATATACCAAGATATAAGCCAAGTCAGTAAAGCCTATAGCATACATAGAAAGGTGACGACAGTCGACAGGTGATCCAGTTCCCATATAAAATATTGTTCAAACAAAATACCTCTTTGACAGTGTCATTATTGATCCATATTACAAACTGCAAAGCGAAACTATCGCTAATATTGAAACACACAGTATTAAATTTTCTAATTAACATCGAAGCAACACAACAATACTCTATCATTTTCCTTTTATTATTTACTAGGCCCTATTTACACTAGTACAAATAATATTCTCAAGGCTCATTTCGAAAGGATCCCTACAATATCAAACAAGTCGAAAACTAAAATGGTATTTATTTTCTCTAAATTCGTAATATTATTAAGGCCTTAAATGAAGATAAATGCGCTCTAATATTTGTTTAAAACTTTTGGCAACTATTGTATATAGTTATATAGAAAGCCATTTGTTCAAGTGGTTTTAACCACTACTGAGCATGGTCAGATTAAATTCTATTGGGTTTTTCGCAGCGGATATTCTGAGTTAAATAACGGGCTACGGTATTACCCGATAAAAGGGAATAGGTGTTTCTATTACAACATAGGTCCCTTGAGTTTTTAGTAAACCACGTTTCTGAGAAATATATGGAAAATTGTATCGGAGAGTATGCGAAACTTTTTCGTGATATAGTTTTAACGGTTTGGGTTTATTTATTGAATTTAAAAGCCTCTTAAAAGCTTTGAAATATATTTTTTCAGCCGGACTTTCAGGACTCGTAAGTAAAATAGCTCTTTGTAACCGATCATCTTAATTTAGGCTTTTTCATATGTGATATCCCGCCATGCATTTCAATTGATTGACGTAAACCATACAAAATAGAATTGCGGTTGACAGCTAAAAATACACCAGATATTTTTCCCGTAGGTTACTTACCGAGGATAATTTTAATAATAAAGGTAGAGGGAAAAAATCGCATTTTGTGCATACATACATATACGGTGTTGTCACTCATGATTGCGTATTCAATGAGATCCCTATTTATCTTTGCAGTTTTATTAGTATATGGAGGACTAACAGCTAACCAAATCATAACAAAAAAGGAGGTAATAGTCACCAGAAAGCCAAAATAAAAACTTTGAAACAGAATTTATTTTCATATAAAACTGACTTCCTCTTCCCTACCTAAAGATCAAGCTACTGAAAAGGAAAAACGTCAAAATCTAAATACAATACCAAATTCAAAGATAAATCATAAAGATAAAATCCAAGTTCAACGGCCGAAGTTATCAAAGATAAATGTTATATCGGAAACCAATCAATCTCCAGAAAGAAACATTCCTTGCGAATAATTTTCTCGTTGTTTGGATCAGTGAGCCTTTAGGCAGTCCATCTATAATAGCGGGGGTTCTGACTTCCATCTGAAGAAAGTTAATCTAGGATTGGAATGCTTATCTCAACTTTTGCAGGTTTCATCGAATCATGTTTGAACTTTATAAATCATGTTTTCGTAAGCAACTGCGTGTGTAATCATATTTTCAGTTCCTTTATCCGCGGTAGTCTTCGGAAAAGAACAAAGGTCGAAGTTTAATTATATATTTTTCTTATCCCATTCAAAGGTATCCAACTCTTCATCTAATCTTTCTGCAAACATTTACATTACCTGAACTCAGTTCTCGCGGAAACCTTTACGAAAAAGCTGAGTCCAAAACATGGCCAAATGGAATTGCTCTCCGTAAGCCTACATACATTTTGATCGTGAAGCAACTTGTTACAGCGACAGCCCTTCCCGCTAGTTTCTATAGACGCCTATTATACGTACACTACCCTTAGTAAAGTTTTGTGGGTTTCGACCAAAGCTAACAATGTTAAGTTTGCCCGAAAAATGTGAACTATGTAGATCAAAGGATATTCAAATATCACATCAGCGTATTTTCCCACGGGTTAGCAGAAAGGACATTTCGGTGATTTAGGATTATCAATCTTACTGTCATCCTAATATAGACGCTTGGTTCAATCTTCGCATGAGAGACTCACCAAAAAAATGAAGTTCGTATTTAAGTCACTAGCGCAATTTAAGAATGATTGTTTACGTTAAGTTCTGAAATATTATATACTATTGTCAAATGACGTTTTTGCGATAAAACTAATCCTCTAGCTCCGCTATTCCTTAACATGAGGATAATTTATCAATTTCCACCAATCACGAGGAAGTAGCTTGCCTCTTATTGGTGGAAATTGACGAATAAAATACATAATAGACTAGTGAACCAAGCAAGTGTTAAAACAGTCCTTTTTGTAAACCACTACCGTATTACAAATTACATTTTCGTTGCTAAATGGACCGACTTGCAGGTTAGTTTCTACATACATAATGCAACTACCATTGAATATGAACCGTAGACACATCTATATGATTACGGCATGTCCCTACGGGGTAAGCAGTAGCTGAACTACGTGACCCGGAAAATGGACAACCACTTCCTTTAATATAAAATGTATAAGATTATGGTCCTGGGAATCTCGGGAGATTTTGACACTGCGAAGTACTGTATAGGACGGATTTAAAGGTGTCATTTAGTAAGTGTATAGATAAAAAGGTTTGGGTAAAAGAACAAGTTACGTATAGTGAAAATATGCTTACAATTAAATTTAAAAGTTTTTCAAGTCATCATCTCCCGAGCCTATCCCAAATATATTGGGTCGGCTACCAGTCTTACCGGATTCGACTGAATACCGTATTTTACATGAATCCACATCCCATTTAAAAGCTTTTCAAGTATGAATTTTTATTAGAGTTTCCGTATGTGGTTGGTAGATATTTTTTCCCGCTGCTTTCAGAATTAATTATGGTCTATATTTTGACAAGGTAGTCCATTAAAAAATCTGTGTTTTTCATATGAACAGATGATAGAAAATCCCATAGATGAGATATAAGTATTATTGTATAGATCGCTTAAAATAACTTTGACCTTACATTGTTTAGTAGTAATAAAGAAAAATATAATTATGCACTTACCTATTTTTGTTTTTATATCTAAGCATTGTGATATGTGTGGGAACTGAAGGATTTTCCGCCACTTCTTACTTTTGCCCTTATTGCTATCGGAACCTCCTGAAACAAAGAGAACATATACTATTGTAACGTACATATTGATAAACACTAGAATACAACCGCAGAATGATAATAATTATTCTTGTAGACATAACAAAATAAAATTCTGGTTTTTTATGGGACGATGTCTGAATAAAAAGTTACAGATCAAAACATACTAAAACCTAACCAAAAAAAAATTATATCTTAGAGCTAATGTTAAAATTTCTAATATAATAATATTCACTGGCTGACTTTTCACAGGATTCTCAAAGACCTACTGAGCATTAAACAATCAAGTACAAAGTATCAAGAAGCTATATAAAGTTCCACAGCACCTACATCACAACAAATATTTCTGCGATATAAAACAAACAACAAATACATAGGTAATATATATAGCAAAAACAATTTGAAACCCCGGGAGTCGCAATAAATTCCCGGTCATAAAATACCAAGTACCCTCTTTGACCGGTCCGGGCATTGTACCTAAAAGATTACACTCATTCACAAGTTCGACAAATAATCTAATACTAATAGCCGTAAACTTACATTTATGACTCGATACTAAAAACGGTAATAAAATGCTTTTAATCTTTCTTAATAGTACTTGTAATGCTAAATGTGTATGGTGGAGATCTTAAAGATTTATACAAACAGTATTTTTTAAATTACAACACTTTTTTATCAACCCTTCTCAAAAAGACCCTGATAATTTATAGTTTGATAACAAATATAATCAAAAAATCAAATCAAAATCAAAATGTTTTTATTTCTTATAAACCATAAAAAAAGGCGCTCAAGAAACGTTACGTTAACTCTACTGATTCTAGTTGCTCGGTTCCAAAGTGTCTTTCCTATGAAGAAGAGCCGGCAAGAAACTCCATAGGTTACTCTTTTAAAAATAAACTTATTACAATTATTTTTACATTATTGGTTAAATATATATAAAATTCACAGTCCACAATTTTTCGCCAGTTAAAAGGCGATAAACGATATTAAAAACGTATATTCTACCTCTGTTAACCTTCGTGTAAATTGATGCAACAATTAAAACTCTCAAAGCATCGGTATTGGACGCAAAGAACAATTTTCTCGAAATTTTAAACGTACCATACTTATTTTACTAGATACAGTTAGCATATAAAGTTTTAAAAATATTAACGATCTAACCAGTAAACGACGTCGTACGATGTTATCAGCTAAAACATCAGCCTTTATAAATAATTATACCTATACGTACAAATTAATTAACTACTGTGAAAATAGTCATATATGATAGGAGCGTGAAAGTTCCGTATCTATTCCTAATCTATTTATTTATCTAATCTCAAATGTTTTTTGCTTCGCATTTTTATGCAACTTATCTTATTCTTTTTAGATGTTAACTTGTTTGAGCCCTCAATCAACCTAGGTAAAAATACTAAAATGATTTTTTTTAACCAATTTGTATGTTAAAAGGTGTATTCCACTCTGTTACAATAAAATAAAAATTCGCGTTTATTCACCCGGGTGAGACAGTTCCAGGGTGAACAAAGTACACAAAAAACTGCTCATTTCACCCAGGTGAACAAAGTGGAATTTACTCTTTAAAGTAGCACATTTACCTAAAATACATACTTCCTAAACAAAACCTTTCCTTTCCTACCAATAGTTTCCTTTATTTATTTCCCTTTGACATTTAAGAAGGTTCAATTCTATAATCGATCAATGCGTCACTGGTCGCACTTTTATAATTCAACACCATTTTTTCTATTTCTGTGTCTACGTCTCTGAACTTCTCTTCAGGGATTTTTCTTATTTTTATCTAGCCTAAACTTTCCCACTGCTGGGCAAAGGCCTCCCCCAAGTCCTTCCATTCAACCTTATCCCGCGCCACCTCAAACCAGCCCTCGCGGTATGCGACTTAGTCACTCCGCCTCTTCCTAGGCCGGCATCGGTTTACAATTTTATTATTGAACCCAAACAAGATTAAAATCCATTTTAGCAAGTAACCAACATATCCGTTCTTTCACCAGATATAAACAATATCAGCTAGATACGTATCTCATCTACAAAATGGTGTTTTAATTAATCTTCGATCGCTATCGACGCCGGCGCGGCGAATTATGAAACTAATGACTTTTTATTAAATGAACTTGCATGTGGCGCAATAGAACTCACACGGCTGTGACATTGAGCGTGTTGGTTATGTAATATTTTATAAATTATTATCAATAACTTAGTAACTTAGACAAAGTTTAATAACTTGCGCATAGAGGCTTTGTTTACCAAAATACACAACTAACTTAATATTACAAAGGAGATCATCTTTGTACTAAAAAGCGATATTTTAAGCAGTATACTTATGAAGTAGTAACATAGAATAATTAAGAGTCCATAAAGTATTTCGGCAAAAAAAATAGCAGCAAAATGCATTTTAATTTCGCTGAGTGTTTAGATACGTCCATTGCAGTGTACCGGCAAGTTTTCGAGGCTAAGTGGATTGGGAATCTATAAGACCACACATATTTTACATTTTGAAGAAGTAATGCTGTTTGTCTCTTGGGACGAACATACAAAGAAATAGAGAGTGACAAAAATAAAAGGATGCCTGTGCCCACCAGTACTGAGATGATGAATGTTGTCTTTCAGTTAAGTATTTACAATAACAATATATTTTACACGAATACTTTTTTCACTCGATACGATTCTTCTATGGCCGCATTATGAAGTCTTAATAACCATTGTTAAACCCAACGCAACATATCTCAACGGTCAAAACATTTGCAATAGCGTTGCTAAATTGGTTTGGGTATTCGAATCTCGCACAATCTCCATTGAAAAGTCGTTACTTTGGTCTGATGGGTGGTCATACTTCTCCGGACATACAACATTAAGCTCAGAACAGAGTTCCCATCGTGGCGCCAAAAACTTCAAAGCATTTAAACGGTATATTTGATAAAACTAATTACTTGTCCCATCCTCTAACCAAAAATTGAACACTGTCTCTAAAAAACATAATTATACGACCAACTTAATCCACCTCCATCAAAGTACGCAGCCTATCATTACACTAATAATACTAATTCCCAACGCTAAGTTGCAGCAAGAACATAATTACATTAAAAGCACATGGCAAGTCAGTAAACTGTTCACACTACGATTGTAACATCGATTTCACAACATGACCCTGAGGTTCTGTCTGTTCTCTTTCAATTGGACCGACTTATGATTGTTGATATGTATTAATCGTTTCGGAGATAGCCTGGAGGTTTTAGCGTATGTTACGTGTTAGAGGTATTGGTGAAGTGTGGGCAAAGACAAGATAAAGATACTGGCCATTTGCATCTTGATAATGATTTTTAACTTAGTTAACATTAAGAGGAATATAAAAATTGTCATTAGAATTCAATGAATATAATATATATATATATATATATGTTCTTCTGTATTTCTTTTCATCATTTTATTACTTTTCCTTTCTCCAATATCGTTATCTCACGATGTTCTGCTCATTACATTACTAATATTGCCATTACATACTTCATTCAATTACTTACATAGTTTTCATCCATCCTCAAATTATAATCACATCAAGCATTTTCACTCTCTTCATTGCATTTAAGATTTACTGTACCGAACTAAAGGTTAATTAACCATTTATACCTCTGAGAACTGAGAATCTAAGTACATTCTTTTAAGATTATAAGTAGCAAACTTAGCCCCTTGAATCACAATAAAAAAGGCATAAAAAAAGAAAATATTTTAATTATCTCATGACAATGTAAAAGCGCGCATTTCTTCATTACGAAAACCATCTCAGTTTACCGGCCATTAACAGTCCACCGCTACACTAAGGTACACCTCACTCTAATTACAATTTTACGAGCAATAAATTAAATTAACGCAACGATGCAACCACATAATTGAGCAGGTTCCCGAATGGGACCACATCCCAGTGTCCACATTTGCGCAGTCAATGCTCAAAAACCAAGTGATTTACGACCGAATTGAAATATATACGAGGTTTTAAAATAAACATTTCTGTTTAGTTTTTGGATGAGCGCGTCTTCATTTAACTTTTCGGAGATTCGCGTATTACTCACGAGTTGCAATTAACGAAGCATTTATAGCAATTTGAGTTTCTGATATTGCGGTTAGGATTTCGAAACAAGTTAATTGTGTCCTTGTGTTCCTTGACCGCGTCAGCGCCTAAGTTCAAACATTTATGAATTATAAATATTTTGGTTTTTTACCTTTTGTTGTTCTACATCTCTTGCTTATTTCATCACTGACTAAATAGTGTTTATGACCAATAAACGGCAATTAGCACGACCTTACTGTCTACGATATAGGTCTGCACGAATCTGGAGGATTTGGTAAAAAAGAAAACCTTAAATCGACAATATGTTCTAGACCATATTATTATGAAGTTCTCGAAAAAACAATATTTGGAAAAATATAAAAAGTAATGCCGTCAAACAGGTTGAAAAAACTAAAAAAAAAAAACTGACGTAAATCCACTGAATTATAAATTCAAATCAAGATTTTTGGTGGTCGTATTTTGAATTTAATCAGCAGAGGCTAATAGTCACGTGAGTGAGTCGTCACGTGTCGTCCACTCATTGATGAATAGATTCGACGCTATCACTAAAGTTTATTGATAATATTGCAGTCAAAGAAAACATAAACACTACGTTATATTTGAGTAAGTAGATGCATGTGATGTGAGTAGTGTAGTCACCGTTACGAAACAAACAAATAAATAAACATTTACTTTTATAACCTACAATGATGAAAATTTAAATACAGCATTGAGACTCAATGCACGCTGTAATTCTGTTCTTACTATTACGTCTCCTATTGTAAATAAACCCCAACTAACTTCAAAAGCTCAGAATAAGGTGTTAGACACGAGCTGCCTTCCAAAAAGTCACATAAGTTCAAAGATGCAAATGCCCATATTTTGAAGCCCTTTTCAAGATCCTTTTCACTTCCCATACACTAGAAACCTAATGTATCAGTATTTCAGTACTACAGTTTCAGCACTACACATATCAAATACACAAACTGTGATTTGTAGGCTCTTCAGCATCGGCCTTGTGGCTTTGACCGCATAGTATCTAGCTGCATATATCACTGAATTTAATCAAAACTCCATTTCACGCGCTTTTCACTTAATCAAGTCTTGTTTCGTTTTGACGTAGTATTTAAGACAAGTATTATGTAATGGGAGTACACAAAACTTATTTAATAATATTAGAATAGAAGTGTTCAAATGTTATACAGATGTCCTTTCTTATTAAACCATTAGTGACCAATAGGCTGGCTTCTACCTAGGTCATCGAATAACCATTGCCATACAACGTGGCAATGCTGCTAGCCTTTTGGTCACACTCCCAGTCGACAGCGATGTGGAAGAATTTTTGATGCCTTATTTCAATTTTATTAAGTTTATATTTTTACTTATTTGTAGTGTAGTCTTAGTTTTTATATTATTGTTAATATTTTAATTATACTTTATGTAGTTTTCACAGAAAAGAAAGTATAGTTGTTACGTGTTTTTACTACAGTACAAGAAAAAAGCGTCCCTGATAAATATTGCGAGAACACGACATAAGCTGTTTGTCTGACAAGATTATTATTTAATATCTCGATGCTCCTAATCTAGACAACACGAAACATACGCAAGAGCTATCTGTCAACAACATTCTCGTAAATAATAAACACATCACGAATTTTCTTAACACGAGTTATAAAGAAAGCTGATATGGGATGCCGGATATTGTATCTAAAGTAAACACTGTTTAAACATTATATGAAAACAAAAAGTGATTTTCTCATACATCATAACCGACTTCAAAAAAGAGGAGGCACTCAATTCGACTGTATTTTTTTATTTGAAAGTTGGTGCTTAAAGTATGGTCCCCTTTTTAATTTAGCCCAGTTATGACAGTGGGATCCGTAAGAAAACCATGTAAGACTTATTTTAAAGTCGGTTTTTTCTCTATTTGTTCTTATTATCTATATGTTCAGTATTTGAAATCCAACTCCAGAGCATATACGAATTCTATCCTAGCTGTAAACCTAATCCTGCCTAGATGATATATTCTACATTTTATGTTTTATTTTAGTATCAAATCAGCATGAAGGAACTATAACTTTGAGCTTTATTCGACCATTCTTATACAATGTACCAAGAAATTGGACGCCATACCTATTTCATATCATATTTTAGCAATAAAATAGAATAAGAGTTACATAGGGTACATGTCCGCCATTTTTTAAGCTTACTTCTTTCTTAGGTATTTTTATAAGCTCCTAAACTATTTCTGATAAAAAAGGACCTAAAAACTTGCAAACTACCCACGCCAGTTTCTTTGAAGAGGTTACGTAAAACTAGTTTTATCGAATTACTAAAGAAATAGGTTTGCTTCGTGTCTCTGGAAATACGAATTGGTATTTTAGAAGTGGACTAAATTAGGTACTATTTATAATTTCCGAATGAAGACTGAAAAGGGAATTTCATTGGCTATTAAAAATGAGTAGGTACTCAGGTGAGTACCTTTTAAAACTTATTTGATGTACAAAATGGTGAACCAACACTTAAACAAATGGTTTTCCTACTGGTATTTTGAATAACATCTAAATAAATTAGTTTTGTCGAGAAACTTAAGAATAATGGCTACATAAATATGGGCATTTGACGTCACGACCTCCTGTCAATATTATGTTAATGTTACGTAAAAAGTGTGATTCATTGCGCTGCTGTTTGTAAAACGTGTACAATTTAATTGAGTACGACTTTAACGGCCGAAGCTTGTAGTAACTTATGTTTGAGTACTTTATGAGGGACTGGTCCACAGTTTTCTCGCCAGAGATTGAAAAAAGAGGTATAAGGCAGTAAGGACTAAAAATAAAAATAAATGACCAAACTTAGTAGCAGCTTGAAAGAAGTCAAAATGACTTAGGCATATTTTACTATGAAACTTCTTCTGCGATTTGTATCACAAGCAAAGGTAAAAGAACAAATCTAAACAGATTTCCTTCCTTAAGTTATTCGAGAACCTTAGTTACTACACAACTAATGGAACTTATTCGAGATGTAGTATACAATTAGAAGTAACAGTAAGTAGGTACTAGAATGTTACTGACTAATTAATGAGAATTAATCAATAACTCGCAAGTAACGGAGCCTTTGATGCGGAATACACTCTCTTCACATAGCTACTATCGTTCAAGAAGGAAAGACTATTTTTCCTTTAACTTCATTAGGCCCAACTTAGGCTCAATTTAAACAGCCGCGGAATAGAACGGAACTGACTTTTTGCAAGTAAATTGTAAGCATAATAAGCTTTATGTCAATTGTATAAAACACAAATTAAATACCAGCCAAAAGGAGGAATTCTCGAGAATTCACAAGGATTTCGTGGAAGACGCGCGTCCAATGTTTTGGGGTTGTAATCCGCCGCGGTGTACATTGAGCCTTAGGCTGTGCGTATACGTACAGCTTGTAGCAGTCGACAGCATGGTGCCTCAGGACTTTTATGGTAGCGCACGGGCTGCTTGAAGCAGTTCGATTACGTCAAGCTGTAGACAAAACAAAAAGCAAGCGGGCAGTAGGAGCACGTGTCGCGCGAGAGCAGTCGACATCCCGCACAGTCCGTGTACGTTCACCACTAACTGCTCGGGCAATATGTACAGTCTCAGATACTGACTAACAAACTTAAAAAAGCAGTTCATTATAATAATCTTACCTTTTCCGTTCGGTTCAACTCTACATTATCCAAATACGACGTAGGTCGTGTCAATCAAAACTAACACACCCCTAAGGTTTTACACATGGTCGGTAACCATGCTAAATAAGACCTCAATTAGGCTCTTTTTGTAAGGTTTTATAATAAATCAAGAGCAAGCATGAGTAATACGATATAACATATAACTAGTAGGTATACAGATACATTTTAATGACAATTAATTCATAAGGGTCGGTTGCCACTGCTAGCTTTAATCTAATGTTTGTCATTCTATTGATATGTTTAACATTGCCGGATTAGCAATTAGCACTTACATTCATAAATTATACAGACCAAGTCAGCCAGCAAGCATGTCTTTCTGATAAATAAATCAAATATAAAAACTAACATGCAGTAGATTCCTGATAACCCCATGTTCTCCCAGTTATTAGTTCTATGAAGAAGAATATGCATAGAACTAGTAGCTATATTTAAACCTTAGCAAATCCATTTAGCCCCCGCTGAGATAGCTTATACCTATCAGTCACAGGTTCTAAGCTATTAAAAAAAATCTAACCCCCCCATACCAAATTCAGAAAACCAAACTCAAATTCAGAAATATTTATCCCGCAATCACCCAAGTCATTATATTACTATAAACTAGTCTAGTTACCCGGGGACGAGTAACTCACCCCCCTACTCTCCCATCACCCAGGGGTGGGGGGTAGGGGGGTCGGCTATCAATCAGCAAATGGGTAACTTGGGTAAGTCGCACTTAGTAACGTCTTGCTAAGTGGTTTTACTTGTGTTGCGGTTATTACTGTTCATATATCATTACTTGACTGCACATATTTTCTAATTAAGCGGCTATATTGCTTTGTAATGCACAGTTAATGGATATAAGTTTATTGTGTTAGTGACGTTTCGTGTTACGTAAGCGCAACGGTATCAATAAAAATATGAATTGAATAAGTGTAGATATTACAAGATTACAAAATTATCCTTTCGCCTTAAATAAAAGACAACCAAAACATGTTTTTAATAAACAATAAAATGTCAAGCAAATTTTTGGTAAAAAAAAAAGAATGAAATCAATTTTGAAAACGATCGAAAAATTAATTATAAAAAAAACACATTAAACCGTACCTGTTATATTCCCAAATTATTACAACCTTTAATATCAAAGGTTAGAAGTCACTATCAATATCAAAGCAAAAATATAAAATTACAACACATAAAAAAACACAAATAACTATAGCAACACTACGATCTGTCTGACCCAGTTCTGAATGTTGTTTTTAATTAACATCAACTTTCCTATACAAAATACATTTAATTGCACTTTTATGATTCGAACAAATTAACAGTTTCACGATTCTATTCAGCGCTACATCACGAATTGTTTACTTTCTACAATGTTATGTTTTATACGAAGTACATGTTCCTGAAGATATGTTGGATAATCATCACCTGCCTACCCTTTTTTTCCCCACCTATTTTAGGGTCCGCTTCCAGTCACACGATTTTTTTTACATACCTAAATAAAAGGTTTTTTTTTAATATTCGCCCCCTCAAATTATCATATCATTTTTTTTTATTTATTTAATGAGTAGCATTTACTCAATTACGGTAAAAGAAAAGATAGTAAGGTTTGAGGATTTAAAAATTAGCCTTCTGGGATATAATTTTCTTCTATTGTACTAATTAGATTGTATTTTGATTTTACTAATTATTGACCTTAGATAGTGAAAGATTTTATAAAGAAAAATTGGTAAAGAAAGGTAGAAAACTAGATCTAATTACCTTCACAAAATACATCTACTGCTTTGATTTATATTTTTAAAGTAGCGAGCGATATCTTATGCGATAATAAACCTTTCACTATCTATAACATGATAATTAATCGAGATCTTAAACAAAACGCGAGCGGATTTTGTTTTTAATATTCACAAGTGACATTAACCTTGCGATACGCGGCCTTGTTGATTAGTTCTAATTTTAAAATTTATTCATCGCTGGCCTGACAGATTTAATAAATTAATAATGATTATATTTATTGCAACACAAGCTGGTGGCTGGCAGTATAGGATTTCTGTCCCCATACTTTTGCCGATTATAAATTATTAAAAAGTCATCACTTCATGGGGTCTTGACTATGTCAAAATAAAACTTGACTATGTCACTATAGGTGTATTTGAGGTTGATACAAAAAGGTAAGCTTATGGTTTACTTTAGAAGAGTTCGTAATTAATAACACAAATAGTATTTTATTTCTATAGCGTTAAATAAAACAGGCTTTGCTTCGTAGTCATTAAATACGCTTGAAAAGACACGTCAAAACTCTAATGTAGTCAATCCACTAAATAACGTTAACTTAGTAACAGAATTACAAGTACAGTAATTAGAAAACCGGTACTAATCAACAAATAGACGATAGGCGACAGAGAAACTAAATTCTATAATACTTAGTCACGGTTTTAAACATTGACAACAATTTTCCATAGTTGTTTGTTAAATTCATTGAAAATGGAACAAGCGTAAAATGCGGCAGTTAAAAATAACTATACCTTGTGCGCTATAGCTTGGTGCGGGTGACATTTGTCAGTATGACGTTGAAATCTATCAGTATCACATGGCTAAGGATGTAACATTATGCAAGTCATTTTTATCGATTACGTTTTTCAGAGCAAAAATCACATTTCATTTTTCATTATTATTATAATAATTGTAACATTAAATTTAATTGTATCTATTAAACTACTAAAAAATATATTTTATAAAAAATATAATATATTATAATTTATCATAAATATTATGTCTGATTGGGATCGTGATATCCATATTAGTGATTTTATGGAATCATCGTTAATAATATCAGTTACAGATTCAGATGATGAATTGAGTCACAATTCAGATGTTTCTTACTCTGATATGAGTTAAGACGAATAAAATGTACTTTTTTATTAGTTATAAAAATATCGATATATCCATCGTAGCAGTACATCCCATCACTAAAGAAGTCTTTGGCGTTACGTTATACGCATAACACTTTGCTTATTTTTTCTTCCAATATAATTTTATTTGTAAACTAGAACATTCTGGTTGGTTTAATTTAGTTAAGAACCGTGATTAATAATTTAATATATTACAAATATAGTGCACCTGAAATCACAATTGTCACAAAGGTCACAATTGTAAATCGCGGCAACCTTCAAGAGTGAAACGAAACATGACTGACAACTGTCACCCGCACCATGCTATACCGCACAAACTGTAAGAAAGCACATGACATTGAAAATACGTTAAAGTATTAGTGTCCATACTTGGATATGTTTTCATAATATAAGCCACAAGACATGTAATTTTTCATAGGTGAAAACTGTACATTTGCCATTTATTGATTTTTGCCATCTATGAAACACTCTATATTCATCTTTAGTGCCACTACATAAAGGTCAAATGAATTTCTCCATACCAGAATCTCAGAACATCGAATACTCCATCCATTAATAAAAACAACAGACCACCGAAAGTCTCTGTTAGATGAAAACCAACTGGCAAGATTTGGGTTCTCTTTACCATCACTTTATAAATAGGCCAGTTGACAGTAGCTAAGCAACATCGTACACAACTAACACCAGTTCTACGACTACCTGAAGAGGGGACATAGCACAGCAAAGGAAGCGTGGGTCTTCCGGGAGCAAGATGAGTCGACGACATAAAAGTTTCGGGTCGAGTCTGGATGAAACCGGCACGAGAAAAGATGGGCCTATCCCCAGCAGAGGGATGACAGGGGCTAATGATGATGACATCGCTTAATGGAAGCTTCTAAACGTGCATTTTTAACCGACTTCAAAAAAGGAGGAAGTTCTCAATTCGACTGTATTTTTTGATGTTTGTTACTAAAGATCTTTCGACTAGGTAAACCGATGTTGAAATTTTTTTTTTTTATTGGAGAGCTGGTGCTTCCCGTGTGGTCCCATTTTTGTCTGTTTTACAGTGAGATCAATAAAAAACGTAAGACTTATCTTGAAAGTGGTTTTTTATATCAGAAATATAAGTAAACATTACAATCATCGAAAATTCTAGATAAAAACTGAGTCAGAGACGTCAGAGGTTTTTTAATGACGCCTGTTAGGTCGCCGAGCCGTCTGGAAGCCACTAGGGAAATCATCTTGTGCAATATCATGTTATTTACAATACACGTGTGGATTCTTTAGCCTACACTACACGATAGTAACGAACTGGAAGGATAGGTACAAACTTCGCCTGTTTTTACGTCATGATTTTGCGCGAAGATTTAGTTTATTTGACCTTTCTGAGGCATTATTCGGTCATTTTTGTTTGTATGCAACTAGGTCTCTCGCTAAAAACTTGACTAAGGTCAGGTATTATGAATGTAAAATACAATTTTTAAACGAGCTAGCTGGGCGCATTTTAGGAGAGGCACTAGTTTATAGGCGATAAGATTGGATGTGGATGGAGTCCTTTGCTTATCAGTGGTGCAGTTTAGGCCTTAAACAATATGCCATTCACAGTATCTGGAACCTGAAAACTGGGTGAAAGAGGGTTAGGTTATCGTATCATAAGACAAAGCCATAGATAAGAATTAGTAGTGCTTCAACAGGATTGCAAATACGTGATAAAAGACAACTAGGTACTACATAAGATAAAAACAGCCAAAAGTGTTGTGTCATAAAACAGCCTTATTTTATAATTAAGAGTATTAGTTAACTTATAGATCAAGGTTAATAAATTAAATCACCCCTATAGTTAGAAAACCCATTAGTTTATATTACATTTGATATTATATATTTTTAAGCAGTTAATCACTACATAGTATAAAACAAAGTCGCTTTCCATTGTCTGTCCCTATGTATGCTTAGATCTTTAAAACTACGCAACGGATTTTGATGCGGTTTTTTTAAATAGATAGAGTGATTCAAGAGGAAGGCTTATATGAATAATACATGCATAATATAGTAGAAGAACACGCGTGCCTATACCAAAAAATGCGTCTAAGGCCGTGCTTCGCCCTACAGAACTTTATGATTGCGTAGTGATATTCGGTATCAGCGTTGCACCCGAGCAAAGCCGGGGCGGGTCGCTAGTTTATATATATATAGCAAAGAAGTAGTTAAACGTTGAATATCACACCGATTAAGTATACCATAAAATAAAATGCTAAAAGCTTTTGGTTAAAAAAGTGTTCAAAAGTTACGCAACA
Organism: Autographa gamma; assembly: GCA_905146925.1. Classification (NCBI taxonomy): domain Eukaryota; kingdom Metazoa; phylum Arthropoda; class Insecta; order Lepidoptera; family Noctuidae; genus Autographa; species Autographa gamma. Next base: position 1,597,379 of record LR989871.1, read on the forward strand.
AATCTAGCCCATGTTCTTTGGGAATTATTGATCCGACTTTGAAAACAAGAAATGGCGCACATTTATCATAAAAGTACTTTCAATATGTAGAACTTTTCCAATTGATACCTTAATATGATATTTTCACGGGTTTAACCGATATATTATTAATCGATACCTGCCGTTGTTAGGATACAATATTTCCAAGTCATCATTACAAGCAAATCGTCACACTTACAATCAAAAATACGTATAACGTAGTATTAATACTTCAAATATCGAAAAAAAGATCAGCAAAAAATTCAATAACATATTCATATCGAGAAAGCACAAAGAACTGCCTATAATGAAAAAATATCAAAGCGATTTGCGTATTTTTAAACGTAGGCAAAAGGTCAAATAATCTAAAACCAATATAACTGGAACTGACAGATTCGATTCAGCGTTCCTTCGGAATTGTTTTTTCAGTGGAAAATATTGTTTTAGTCCAGTTTCTGACAGAAACGCTGTCAATTGCGATCAATTGAAAATCGTGATCTTTTGTTAATAAATAACAATTATGATTCTAATGTCTCTAAATTGCTAAATACAATTTAGAAATTTAAGTAACGTGACTTATTTTGTGGCTCGATACACATCATTACCATTAGAAATGACACCTTTTCTAGTTACTTGTTCCTTAAAACATCCAAAAGGTTCGCAAGAATCCTTAAAGTAATAAGAATGTGAAATTTCTGGTGCAGAGGAATAAAAATGTCTGGTTGGAGGCCAGTTAACGACAAAATATATTTCCTTTCAAGCTGAGTAAAACATCGATATCTCGGCACATTTCGTAAGTACAGATCTTCATTATTAAGTTAATTAAACTTAAGTGTAATGAAAACGCAGTAAGTAACATTAAGAGGATATTTCCATGTTAAATGAAGCTTCTATAAAAGCAATATCTTTAGTTTTACGATTTGCCATAAAGTATTTAATTTCCAACGTCCGTTTACCGAGCTAGGGCAAGCAACAGTTTCCTAATGAAATTCTAGGAAAACAAGAGGACCCTCGGGAAATTTGAGTAATTGATAGAAGAAACACGTTATTAAGCCGAGTTTATGGTACGTTGGGCACAATCAATAAAATGCTGCTTTATATTGTTGAAACGGTTCAAAGAGAAATATTTGGCTTATTGGGTCTGGTCCCTTGTCACTGTAAGGGGATTTTTGCTGTTAAATGTTAGCCCAAGTACACGTGTTATTATTAAAAAAAAGAAGATTAAATTATCACACACGATTTGATGATTGTTTTTTTAAAGAACGCTGAACCACTGCTGTTTATTCAGATTCTTAATTCACTTTGCAATGGATATAATCTACCTTAAATGTTCTTATAGGTACGCTAAACTAGGTATTTATTTTAAAAGTTTGACGCAGTCATAACAGATCAATACATTGTTTCTAAAATGTAACTTATGAATGAAATAGTTTATATTATAATGTTCACAACACAATAGTGTATCTTGTTAAAACAAAGCCAACTAGTTAGAGCAGGTTAATAAGTGCAGTATAGTACAAAAAACATTAATGATTCTATGATGTAACACAATATACTCAACAGGTCTTAAGACAGGAAAATTCACGTTTGAAACAAAAAGATAATGAGCCACAGTGAACAATGCTACGTAATATTGTGAGAAAAAACCCGACAGAATAGGCAATGACGATCGCAGATATGGCTTGGACTGAGGGCCTTAGAAAGTTGCAGAAACTAGTCTTAAAATTGACTTTAATTTGTGAGTATATTTTATGTTCTGGACAACAAAGTTTTATAGCACTCCGATATAATTTCGATCACAACAGTTTCTTAGAGCAGAATAGCCAAATGCGCAGAGGAAATTTTTGAGCACTAGTCTATGCACATACACAGTTGTAATCTCTGTGAGTTGTAACTTTAGGATTAAAGATCCCAGTCTCATAGGACTGGAAGCCATCAAAGCTAAGAAGCACGAAGACGAATTACATAAAAGTTTTAAAGCCACTTAAATAAGGGCTGTGAGGACAGCGGTCATCGGTCCTTAATTTAACCTCTGCTAAGTTTAACATACGTGACATGCCAACATATCAAATTAATTGCACGTTACACAGGATACGGCTATCAGCGCCACATTGCCGGAAACTTAATACGCAGTGATAATCCCATTGTAAATGTATTCATTACGTCACTATACACTATGGAGCAGAAGGGACTGATGCGGATGTCGACGGACGGAGGGGACAGGACCTAACACCATGCGCTGACCTTCAGGAAGGTGGGGAAGTGAAGCACAATAGAGGAAGAACACCTGTATATATGAACATACTGGTTAGAGTATTATGAATAGAATCAATAAGACCAAAATGTATGCGGAATTAGTTTTATTCTCGGTCACTGCATGCAACCTCTCAGCCCTATCTTTCAGATGAAACGTATTTAGGATTAGATGTGGATGTGACACCGAACTGTGGGTGTGACATTGGTACACCTCTGCCTAACCCTTCGGGGATACAGGCGTGATGATATGTTATGTTTATGTGTTATATTTATGATTTTATACCATCTTAACAAAACGGAGAACTAGAATGACCAGTTTCTGGTCGTATAAAAGCGGATAATACAATTTCATTTCCGAACGTAAGAAAAAAGTGTCCTACTTAGAAGTCTGTATAAAAACCTAACTAAACATGTTTTAGCTTGCCAAAAATGTTTTGAATACATTCAGACTACATAAAGAAAGGTCTACCCAGTATGCTATTCAATTTGATGATACGACTCTAACCAAAATGCCATAGATATTAAAATAAATGTCAGTGGGACAGCCAGTTCGCATACACATACATTATGTTGTTATTACATTACAAGTTGTTTATACATGTAATATATCATTGTTAATGTGATTGGGTTTTTTATTAACTATTTCTTGCCTTCAGCTCCAATCTTTTTGATATGGATGGTCTTGAATATTTTTTTGGATCATATTTTTGATGCTACTAAGAAATACTTTTTGGAACAATTCGTTCTTGAGATTTTATCTTGATTACCAAACACTGCTGGGTAGCCAGTTTGTATAAATAAAATATTTGTCTGGAAAATCTGTGTCTATAATCGTTTATATGACACTGCATATATCAATCGATAATTACCTTGATAGACGAAAAAGTCGATAGCGATGGACACATGTTGTCCATTTAAGATTATTTGAAATCAAGCCCAACGACGATTAGCAACACTTAACACATTTTGCAGTTTTCTTACATTTATTTAGACCTCAATAGATCTAAATATCAAAAGACAGAGTTGAAAAAAAGACAACTACGCCATTAAAAATAAGGCAACACAAATGTCTAAACTCTAACATTTACAACAATAGTATTGAAAATAAACGTGTACATATTATTGAAATTTACATACGTAAGAGTTGTTTGAATATTTGTATAACGCTTATTACCTCCGTTTAGCACTATTTGGCTAAGAGAGTAAACATTACGATGCGTATATTTCGCAAATGTTCTCAATTGTGTGCCAATGGCCCAAAAGTACTAACAATAAAGATTGGCATAATATCTCTGTTCAAAGAGATTGCGATTCTATTAAAATTCTAGATGAAACTACGTTTGTGCAGATTGTACGAAAAAAAGTTTTAAAAGACGACGAAAAAACGAGAGCAAAGTAATGCCCTTGAGGTTAGATGTCAAGTCATCATCATTCCTTAAAACTACACCGAATATCCCAGGTTTTTGGGCTGCAAAATTCACTTTAGAGGAATCCTTAACTGCTTTAAACATTCATTTTAATTTTATTACTGGCCTACTGAAAGTAATTAAAGTTGATAGTTTAATTACCTCACCGCAAGTCTGGCTGCCGAGTTTCAAGATACTTTTGGTTGAGTAAAAGGGGTTTTCTGAATAAAATATATAGGTAACTAAAGATTTATTCATTGAAATTTATGTTTAAGAGAATAGGAGATATTTTATAGTGTTCTTAAAAGAATCGTATACAGCGATATGAGTTCAAACTTGATTACTTTTCCATTTGGGAGTACCAATTTATGTAATAGTGTTCGTTTCGATAACATTTCCTCAATTGTGCGCCAATCAAAAATCTCGGAAGCTACAGGAAATGAAAATATCGTACTATTCAGTTTCTGCGAGGACCGGAGATAATCCGAGGGTATACGCTGACCTTTGACCCTGAATTTGGATGAAACTTTGTAGGTAGGTTTACGTAATATGATTGTAGAACGGGTGGTTAGATTTGAAGGCAGAAGATATGAGAAAAGCTAAGAGTACGTGGTAGGAAAATTGGGAAGAAAAGGTGGCGAAAATAACGAAAGAGATATAAAAAAAGCAGAGAGGACTTGGTAAGCGAAAAAAATGGAAGAATAACCACTGAAGCAAATATTGTTTACCTTAGTAAATTGTCAGATCTACTCACTATTTTATTTCAAGTAGAAATTTGTACATAGTCCTATACATGTAGTTTATAAGTAACAAACATTTTATCTACTTCTTGTCCGCTCAGGATTTTAGCTTTCCTTTCATACAGACTGATGGTCGAGTCAAAAAAACGCGTGGTTTACGAAAATTTTGGACAAAATTCCAGGTACATAAACTACAACACCATTATCGGAATCAAAAACAAACTCTTGGGTCACTAGTCTACACAGCTCACGACTACGTTCAGTTTCACGGTCGCACCTACGCACCTACCCACTCTAACTCAGATCTCGTGCAGTTTTCAAGGGCGCCGTATTATTTACTAACTTGCAGCTGTGCCCGATTTATCTTTAGAAATGGCCAAATTAAAAGGTATGAAGGGTTTCTAGAGAAAAATATCCGAAGATAAATGGGAATTTCTATAAAATGGAATGGGCAATAATGGGCATGTGGCGCTTTTGGAACTTCAAGAAATAGTTATAAGGAGAGTACAGCATATAGTACCTGAATACGCTTGCCTTTCACTGCTTCCAAGTGCCTTACCTTAGATAAAATTGGAGCAGAACTTCCCAGCAGTAAATTAAGTTGTAAAGGTCTGCCTACGATCTAAGAGTGTCCCTTAAATTATTATTTCCGTATCGTCTTTCGCAAAACTTAGGAGATCTTACTCCTTAATTGGACTTTCGAAAACGCTTAACTAGGCAACAGCTGGGAAGGGAATTCAGACTTCGCAAGTTGTTGCTAAGCGAAAAGTTACAAGGACCACAATCTGGTTAAAATTACTTGCTTTTCATACGTTTTTCGTCCTTAAATCTTCGAAATGATCAGCAGTTTTATGATTACGAAAATTTAAGATTTTGTGGGTCGACCTTAGTGTGGGAATGCACATAATAGGAGGATGTAGACGGCTGTTTTGTGGTGGGAAACGTGAACTTCCTTCCTTGACTCGATTTACTTGTTTAAAAGAGGATGGGGATTTACCTCCTGTTATCTTCGCAAACTACCAGAGGGCTTGTCTTTTTATTCACCTACACCGGACACCAGATGAGAGGCTTGTCGCCTATTCAAGTAATCATTATAATGCCAAAACCACTCAATTCAATAAGAGAGCGAAACTATATTAACTTCGACAGAATACAATAGTACTTTTCCTCACTCCTTACAAAGTAATATGAGGATATTTAGCGAATAAAAATATCCATAGCAACACAATGAAGGCAAACCTTACAATATAATGAATGTGTTACTCGTTAAGTACCTAGATTGTTTCAAAACAGGATTGTATCAATTAAACATATTCACTGAAGGAGGTTATGTTTACTGATTAGTTTCATTGATTCCAGTTTCAATCAGGTTTGTAATTGATGTTTATGTGTTTATAAAATGTTTGCGTAGTATTCTGTCTTGGTAGATAGAACCCCTGCTAGGTGGACGGACGAATTACATAAGTTGTGGGGAGTTGGTGGAATTTGGCGTAAAACGGTGATGGTGATACATGCAGGACTCGAAATCATCGATAGCGGCAAAATTCTGTGCTAAAAATATTTGTTTAAATAAATGAATGAGTACGATATTATTATGGCGTTAGCTTAAAAATGAACATGGGTCGCGAAAATTATGTCTTTGTAATGTGATAGCGGAAGAAATTACATATTTTGACTTTTTACGTCGAATTAGCGAATTTTTCATAGGTATGTAAAATCACTTGTATACCTAATTTAGATCTTCCTACATGGTGAATATATTGGGTTCTGCTCAATTGGGTTATTTAGTACCAAAAAGAGTGGCAAATTCCCCATTCCACAGTTTCCACATGACAGCATAAAATCGTGTATTTTTATTCCAAGGCCAATAAGAACCTTTGTATAAAGGTAAACATTTATTGAATATTTTCCCCATACTAAACAGGTAAGATATTTTGTATTTAAATTATGCTAATACTGGAATTTATAAGTTCTGCTGTTTGTTTTGTTAAGATATGGGTAAATATATTTGTGTGACACAGAAAAACATTGTATTTTCGACCGCCTTATCTAGATATAATATAAACCATATTTACATATTTGGGAAATATTTATCTGTAGTAAGCCTTGTGTGTTCTACTCTACTGTTTATTTGTATGCTTATAAAAATATTCTCAAGAAATACTGGACCAATTTCACGAAATTTTGAACCATTTACAGTTTTGTATTGATGGTTAAGTTTTATCAAAATCCTCTTGTTTGTTTTGTATAATCAAATATTATCCTGTAACCTTGGATGCGTTGGAGACAAAACTTATACAGTGTTATATCTTTAAATGCTGTTATCCTTATTCAAACAATTTTATGATTGATTTCCTGTCATTGAGATGTGATTATTATATATATAATCATGGGTTTTTTAATAAGTTGAGGTCATTGGCTGAATTAGAATACATAACAATTTAATTTTAACTGTATGTACTGTGCTGTGCTACTGCTTCTGAGTAGTGTGGGTTTGAATCCATTTTTGTAAGAACATAAATGTGACCATTTGCATCAAGTCAGAGTAGTCGTGTATTTTGAACCTTAATTACCTACGTAACCTTAAGATCCTTGCGTCAGAAAAAGTATTTTGTTAAGAGAAACATGAGATTCTTAATTTGCCATCATCAGATTTTAATAGGTATATGTGCAGTTAAAGACCAAGATAAACTAATTTAACACAGTCAACTAGTCTTGTCTGTAAATAACAAAGTCAATCACAATCTTAACTAATAACTAAATAATTAGCTAATAATCAAATGAAAGATTTATAATAATTTGAAACTCATTACCAGTCAATCCTTTATGCTTTTTCAATACTTGCCAACAAGCAATCATATCCCATCACATACACACACATACATAAAATAAATCAATACTAATCTATTTGCAGTCAACTGCAACTAATTATGTCGGTACAGCAATTTCCTCAATAATCATAAACCATTGAATATCAATGTAACATCTATTTATGCAGTAATGTTTTGAACACTGAATCCTTAGCAACTATGTTACACATGAATAATTCTTCACCATCAGACCATTTCTATTATAATTTCAAATCAATTCTCAAGACATAACATGGCCATACATATTATTAACTGTATCACATAACAAATAAGGCTCAAATTTGTGTACAGTATTCTAATTAGGAGAAATTATGAGCAGATTTTTTTATTTATGAAAAAAGGTAACAGTTAGTGGACATGCTACTTTGCTTACATCTATAATGTATGAATTAAATGAGAACTCTGCTGCTGCAAATATACACATTCAGGTTTTATAATCAATTTAAGTACTTAATCTTGTTACAGGCTATAAAAAGTTGTAATTAAAATCCTATATACATAAGAAGTTTTCAAAGTGCGAGTTTATAAGTCATAAACTGAAACAAGTTTTCAATTCAGGTTCAACAGAAAAATGTTGTTTTGTTTGTTACTCAATAAACAAACAGTGTACTCTGCAGCTGACAGGTTCATAGCGTAAAACATGAGCAGTGCTCGTTCAACTTGTTGTTCAGTAAAACTTTGATGTAATTATAAACTAGTGTAATAAAATACGGTGTCAGGTACCTACCCTCTCTGGCTTTCAAATAAACAGTGTTCGCGACGATATTCTCTAATTCCATCAGTTCCAGTGTGGCTGATTTTATCGTAGACTCTCCACGAAGCAAGAACCCGCCGCTGCGGCCCCTCAGCCGCCTTCCAGACGCGCACGACACTGCCCATCAATCTGCCCCGCGCTCTTCAACACAACTACTCGAGCCGGTAACTTATACACATAACACTACACCGAACACTGATTAACGTAATCCAACACGCTGAACAGCCTCAAACGCTGCCGTCGGCAATAAAGATTCAAGACGCAACAGTTCTCGTCTACGGTTCACGATATCCAAGGGTGTGGTGGAAAGGACGATATCATGACAGTCTATGAGCGGCAAACGGTGGCGCGAACGCTCGTATGCGTAGGTAACGATGTAAAACGGTAAGTTTCTTTCAATATATTCGCAAAATGAGCACACGCCCGAATTACGCGAGTTATTGATGACGGACAGCAATACGCTACGAAAATTACCACTTTTACAGTGTTTCCAGTTTCCAGTTGCCATAACATAACACAAATTTCTACCATATTTTTTTTCTACGTTTTTTCATTTGGCAAAATATACAATAATAATTTATTAGTAAATATACTTACAAAATTAAATGTTGTATTATTTTCTATCGATATTCTATTAAATAATTAGAAAGCAATAAATCTATTTTAATTGTGTTTACTTAACCGACAGTTTCAAACGCTTTAAGAGAAGAGTGCCTTAAGAAAATTTGAATAAAACTAACTTTTAATAAGTTCATCGGTACACAATAACACTAAGATTAATTCATAAACACTAATAACTAAGATACAAAGAGTATGCATACATTATGTTTGGTGTATCTTGAGTTCCCCTGAAAAAGCAGCCAGATTCATGGGTCATGATTGAGATGCTGGAACATAATTATTATGTAATTGAGTATCGTACTACGTCGACTGTGATAAGAGATCCTGTAGCTCTGCTCAGACACATGGCAAGAAAAAAACACAAGACAGACGACCTAACTCCAATATACTCCCATGAATCTACCGTTTTCGTATTGGATTTGCACTGTATGTATGACATCAGAAATATACATGTTCTCACGCTACATGAGGCGATCTTAGGTTTAAAAAGCCGAAATCTATTTAGTCCATCAGTTTGACTACTCTTCTTTATGCAGTTTTAAAATTTCAAAAAATACCTTATAGATAAAGCGAATAATTTTTTAGGAGCGAGAATTTAATGTGCTTTAAAAAACACACACAAATCATGATGGCACGTTACATTTCAAATCACTTGGTCATTATAAATTCGTGGTTGCGTTTGAGTAAATTTTGTAAAAAAAAACTGTTTCTTTTTCTTTTGAATAATCAATAAAATAAAAAAAATATAAATATACAATACATTAAAAAAATAATAAAAAAATGTACTTTGAGACCTAATGTAGTTTGAGAATCTGAGAAAATAATATATTTTATACACTTTGTCATTTGGGATCTGAAATCACCAATCCGCAGAGAGCAAGCGTGGTGATCAATGCTCATGCCTTCTCTACATGAGAAGTCTATTATAGGCCTGTGCCCAGCAGTGGGACGTTTATAGGCAGGATTATTATTATTATATTGTCAAAAGCTTGCCTGGCGTTGATTAAACATGAAAATTAATAAAACACTCATGCAATGTACTTTAGATGCTCAATAACAAATAAATATGTAGATATTTAAATATTAATTAAGTTAATCTTGTAATCCATCGCGAGTTACCATGATACTATACATTATTGTTTTTAAATCTGAACTTATTTAGATGAAACCACTACCAGCCACCAAATAAAAAATTGCACACACATAGAACTTATACTATGTGATCCGCAAGGCGCAGCACATCGCTACGAAGTCACCACTCCGCTATCCATCTTTTTTCGAATAAAAAACTTCGATTTCAGTAGACCTTTATTCATTAGGGCAATAAACTGCACGTCAACTTAAGCATGGAGAAGGCTCGCCAGATTCCATGCCGTAAATTATTCAGCCTAACTAAAGAAACCGATTAGCTAATTTATTTAATTTAAAATTATTTTAATATAATAAATTAACTGATATTTTTTGTTTCCATGAGTTTCATTTTAAAATTTTGTCTCTGGGTCTTGAACTTGGGCCTCATGAAAATATTCACACTCAGCATTTTGAATATCACGAGACGTTTTACTAAATTTTTATTTTATATGAAACCTTAACGCAAGGCTTATTTAAATTAAATATCTAACACATGCCAGAAAATATTTTACTCATTTACTACTTACCTAATGACAGTGGTCACTAAACGCAGCAGTTTTTGAGCGAACAATTCGTAATGACAGTTGTTAGTCAATAGAAACATGTGTTTTGATCTCAGTTAGCTGAATTTCGTAATATTTACACAAAACTTTGCAATTAATTGATTATAACCTACAGTAATAGTCTTAATATACAAATATGAAGGGTGAACCGTGTACAGTGTGTGAAGGAACCGATCTGAAGTTGCAAGATGGATATTATTATTGCGTAGAATGTGGTACACAAAATACGAATGTTAGGGAAACTGTTGTGGAACAAAAGGCTCTCGGAGATGGAACATTTGCGATGTCAACTAGAAAAAAGATCGTTAAAATACATGACAGTAAAGTACAAAGTAAGTTATATCAAATTATACAGTCCAATTAAAATAAAACTGCATGACTCAGAGATCAACCTATTTTGCAGTCTATTTAAAGAGGTACACAGTTATTATAGGTATCTTGAATACATTACATATATTTCTGTTTCCACAAACATATTAATCAACATTTTAACATTTCTTTCAATTTAATATTACCATGTGCTTAGTATTGAAAGTATCTAGAAGCATGGGTTTTTCTCAAACAAAAAACTAAAGTTTTATTCATACGATTTATTTTAAGTTCCTCCCTTATTAATTCTTATACATTAAACTAAATTCATTTACTGGTATGTGATTTAAATAAACTTTTGCAAAAGAAAATTAAAAAATAATTATTATATTTCAGTGAGCGGAGAATGGTACAAATGGCATGCATTCAACTTTATAATATCAGGGTTAGCAGATGAATTAGTGGCTCTAGGAGCAAAGCCTACATTCAAAATAAAACTCTTGTGGATCTGGACGAGATATGTGAAGAAATATCAGAAGAAAAATGAATTAGGGTAAGTTGTATTATAAATGTTTACTGTCCAAGCTAAACTGTGTTTGAGTAAAGTAAACAATCTTACTGATCTAGCTCTTGACAGAAAGAGATATTTAATTATGAAATAAAACCTATGTCATTAGGTATGGAGGCCATAAGGTTCTCGCCAAAAGTCCAATGAAGCAGTCAAAGCCTGTGGTTAGGCTAACTGCAAAGATCTCTAACAAAAAAATAAAAAAGACCTATTTCATAATCAAATCATGTATGAAAGTTCTTCATATTTATAATTTCTGGTATACAAGTGTTAAAACTATAGACACATCACTATACATAGTATAAAACAAAGTCGCTTTCTGCTGTCTGTCCCTATGTATGCTTAAATCTTTAAAACTACGCAACGGATTTTGATGCGGTTTTTTTCAATAGATAGAGTGATCCTAGAGGAAGGTTTATATGTATAATACATGCATAATATAGTAGAGGAATATGGATAATCTTTGAGATTTCTAATGTAAGGTCGTAAATTAACCCATTTTTTGAGCTTTCATTGCAAACGCTGGCTGAACCCTATGAGATAGATCACAATAATGTACTACAGTATTGTGCACCTTAAAAAGATCCACAAAAAAGTCCGCGATGGCATATGTCTATCTCTTGAGGATAACCCAAAATAACCATTTTTATCGTTTATTTATTACTTATTTACGAAAAAGCGATTGTAAGCAATACAGTATTAATCCTTATCCAATTAAGTACCTTTAATAAATTGTGCATGCAATATAGATCAATATTGCCCTTTACAGCATGTAATTCAAATGAATGTTTTTGAAGATATTACAAATTTAAAATGTAGGGACATAGCGGTTGCGGCAATACCGGCTTGAGGGCCGCGCGGGGGCCGGGGGTCGTGCCTATACCAAATAGTGCGTCCAAGGCTGTGCTTCGACCTACAGAACTTTATGATTGTGTAGTTATATTTGCTATCAGCGTTGCACCCGAGCAAAGCCGGGGCGGGCCGCTAGTAACATAATAAATAAATAATATGTACAGTATCCTTCTACTCACTAAACAATATCTTCAGCTTCTCATCTGCAACATTAAACATAATTTATTTTTATGTATACCTAAAATGAAATATAAACTTTCAGATTATCAAACAAGAATCGGGCGGAAAACGAAACACTAGCAAGTTTCCTATGTGAAGAAGATGACACCACCAACCCTGACGCAGAAGAAAATGAATTAAATGCTGAGGAAAGCACTAAGAAATCCAAACTTAATGTTATAGTAGATGGCTCTAAAAGGGACATAAGATCAGTTTCACGCGGCCTAATCCTAGCCATGCTGTACCTAGCACTAAATCTAGATAAAAGCACAATACAACTATCGCATTTATTTAGATACATAAAAGAGAATAGAATCAATTTCTCCAATTTAGACAGATTTGTGCCTGAAGATGTTGATTTGAAGAGCATAGAACAATGGGTCAACTTCTTGCATAGTAAGCTGTATAATATGCATAGGGTTCGGGCACTTGCCATGTCGTTACTAAGGAAACTAGACTTAGGCACTCCAGTAGTCCCGGATTTAAGAAAAATTGTTGATAACTTTCTAACAGAACTCTGTCTACCAAATGATATGAAACCATTGATTTTCTCGTTAATGCATTTCCGACCGTGTGACTTCCTTGATTTAAATAATAGGGCCAAAGAACATTTAGTCAGAATACCAGATTATGAAGGTATAGTCATGGGATATATTTTATGTGCCATGAAAATGTGTTTCGGACTTGATAGTGATTATGAAGTAAGATTATCAAACGCTGTAGACAAAGTAAATGAAGAAAGAAATCTGTCGAAATCACATAGAATAGGAAAATACGCTGAACAAAGTTCGAGATTATTTTCATTTAGAGAATGGTGCAGTTATTTGCAGTTCAGAAAAAATGTGTTATGTAAGAGTTGTCTGCATATGTCAGAGCAAAATTACTTAGATATTGATGACTATGTGTATTTGGAGCACATGGAGGACCTGCCAGCAAGTAAGAAAGAGTTGCAGGACGAAACAGCACATGATATAATTAACAAAATAAATGTGGATAGTGATGTGAGTGTGATTCCTAAACAGCTGTTTGGACCAACACTTACGCCTTTGACAGACTACACAGATATTATAATAGAGTATACTCAGGACCCAGAGAAAAGGGTTTTACTAAGTGAAGATTTTACTCAATACTCACTTAAATATGCTTGCGAAGACTTAAATTTAGAAGATTTTAATAATTATAACGAGAACATCATAACTGGTGTCAGTGATAAAGGCAAAACTATCAATGACAATATTCAAGGAACAATAGTTATCAAAAAGAGTAAACCTAAAATGGTTTATGTGAAGAATTGCGAGAATAGAAATTGGATGATTACGAACCCACCTACTTTGGAACATGTTACGGCTGAGGAGCCAGAGAACGACAGCCATGAGAAGGAAAGTGACCTTCAAGATAAGGAAAGTGATCTTGGATATGATTCGGAAAATCCCGCAGCTGACAAAGACAGCAGTATTGAAAACCTCTCTGTTCGTTCTCTAACAGCTGGCAAAGACCGCAATATTGAAAATGCCTCCGTCGTCTCTCACACTTCTAACAAAGACGAAAATAAAGAAAAACAAGTAATTATAACAGAAGAAGATGATGATAAGAATATATTTGACGATCATTTCATAGAACTTGATGCGAAGGACGAAGTAGAACAAAACGCTTATGATGATCTAAATGCTCATCAAGAACAGCCATTTGTACCTGACGATCTACCAATTAATGATTTTCCCAACGACGACCTTGACAATGCTAGTGATGTATCAGGTCACAATAGTGCTGTACCAGCCTTTAACCCAGATACTTTCGACAGAGAAAAAGTTATTAAAGAACTAATACTAATGACTTGTGCTAAATATAAAATTCCAATACCAGTTGAGTATAAACCTAGAGAACCTAGAAAGAGGAAAGTAGATATGTTTGGTAACACGGAAGCAGGGCCCAGTGCTCCTAGGAAAAGGGCTAAAACGAAACGAGGGGAAACTAAAAGGAAAGTTGAAGAAATAATGAGTAATTACTACAATCATATGCATTTTGATTCATTGAATAGAATGCAACAAGAACTAGGGTTAGCTATACGGAAAACAACGTTTGAAGACATTATGAATGGAACACCAGTTTTGACAGAAAGCCCCTTAGCCTCTCATATAAGCCAAAATAATGAAATATTATCTGATGCCGTCGAACGTACTTCTCTTTTCACAGAAAATGGAACAATAGAAAATGACAACCAATCCATAGTAACTCGGCAAAGTGACGTACCACCAAATACTATTGAAGAAACTGCCAACAAATCAGATGAAGAACCAGATGAAAATTTAGAGTCAACATTATTTGATGAAGACGAACAAATTCAATTAGACGATCTACCAAAAAGTGATCCGAAATTCGACGCGGAAAAGTATGATGTTAAACAACTATACGTGAAAATAAAACAAAATAATGACGTAGATGACCTTTACGAATTGCAAGAAGATTCCAAACTGCATGAAATTGTCGTTAGAAAAATTGAAGAATGCAAAAACAATAGAAAGTTTAATAAACTTAAACCAGAGCGCATAAAAACTAAATACGAGACGGATTCAGAGGATGAATTGCCTTTGAATGTTATACTAGAAGAAAAGAAAATGTATGAGGAAATGGTGGCTCAGGAAGAGAACTTTGATCCTTTGATTAAAAAGCAAGGTTTGACAGACTTTAAGTATTGGATGCGACATTACGATAGGGATTATATGACTCGCTCCATGGATTTACATAAGAAGTTCGATGAAGAACTCAGAGAAAATACTCCGGCCAGTTTCTATTTCGTTATAAATGAGTGTGCGTCTATATTAAATTGTTCTACGTTTTATCTGTATAAAGAATTGCATAATTTAGAACAGTATTGTGTGATAAAAGCTAAGAATCCAGACTAAGGTATTGTGACGTTGTTTATGTGTGCAAACGATAATGTGGTATAAGATAATTTGACTATTGTCATTTCTGAGACCAACAGTCGCCAAGTATATAAATAAGAATGGCAAGTAAAACTTAAAAGGATTTTTATATTTGTGTCAACCGGAATACATGTGATAAGCGAGTGTAAAAAGATATAAGATATCGTCACATTTTTGGACCCGCCGTTACTTATAACTTGTATACGTATATGATTATGATTTGTATCTTTTTTAAGTCTTGCTGCTCTTTTCTGCCCCGACAATGAGGGGTATCATTAGCAATTTCGCCGCCAGAGGCGCTAGTCGTCGTAATGAGCTTTGACAGCTGACGCGCCAGTGTCGCCAACTGGTGAGCGTAATAACGGTAGCCCACATATTTACGTTGGCTGTACTTTATCCTATGTAGAAAGAAATGCCCATTAGAAAATTAAATCTATTCATATACAACTACAAGGTATTATAAATGAACAGTTTGAAGTAACGTTATGATCAAAGAGGTATTAAATTTAACGCTTATAATCTAGTCAGAGAATAGGCTAACTAGCCCCACCATAATATGATTATTAGTCAATGATATTTTAATAAACAGATATGTTATATACATACAAAACAATCGAAAAAAGTGTTCCGCGCAGCGCGGCAGCTAGCGAAAGAGATAGCGCGATAAAACCCATAAGAAAAAAAGAGACAAATAGTGTTGTTGTTAATGGCAATACATCCCAATTAGGACGTTTTCGAGTCTTCACGATTGCACGCTTATAACATATCTGTTTATTAGAATATCATTGTTATTAGTGTAGTTAGTGTAAAATATACGTTAAGGCATATTTTTCTAAGAATTAAGATTTAGCGAAAACTATATTTTGGTAGATCACAAGACCTTATTTAATCTGATATTAAATAAAAGTCTTAATTGTTTCATACTTATGAACCATTTTAATTTAATTTAGTATACATATTTATACGTGATAAAAATAAATATTAAGTTATGTTGTAAAAAGCAACTAAATGTGGCCTATATGAAAATTGGTATATGTAAATAATCTTTAAAATATGAGCTTATTCTTTTATCTATTTTTTGTGAACATTGTTTTTTGTTTTGGAATCTTGACAGGTCCCTTATGCATGTTACCTAATAAATAGGTAATTATAAGTAATTAAGTAATTTTATGACCAATTCTTTTAATTAGTGATTAAGAGATAGTTAGTGTTGAGATATCTATGGCAATAGGCTGTCCGCTTATTACATGGGACCTAAACATACCGACGAACTTTGGGTGTACATTGGTACACCTCTGCCTAACCCTTATACTGTTATAAGATATCTATCTGTTTTCAAAGTTAGTTAAATGTTTATAAAATAACTCGCACACCTCACCTCAGAAGGTACCTCTAGTTGTTAAATTTAATTAACTACCGCCTTTCGTTTTAAGTAGGTCGTTTAGTTTTTCACTACACATCGTTGACGAAACTAAGTAATTTATTGTGTTTAAATAGATGTCTATAAAATGATCTGTTTTTATTATTTGTAATAAATAAAAAGTACAATATTATTATTGTTTTTTATTTAAAATTACCAGTTAATCTTCGTAGGAGTTTGATAAAATAATTATAGTACGATTCAATTAAGAATAGGATCGACTTAGCGCCATATTGTGACGTCATAGCTGTCAATTCCGACCATTTCGGTAGGGTGAGCAAAACAAGTTTTATTTTAAATAAAAGTTATTTTTAAGTAACACAACAAAAGAAACAGCATCAGTCCACAAGCACATGCACTAAGTCGCACGACGAAGCACACTAACAAGTAACAACATGCTAACAATGACAAGATGGCGACTTGTGTCCCTATTTTCTTGAATAATTTTGGCATGGCTTCTGGGCCTTTATCTATAGTAAAATATCTAAAAAGTAATTAAATATTATATTTAGATAATTTACTACTATTTTAAGTTTTTATTTTTTGATGTTATATATCTATTATTATTGATGCAAATAAGTTTTGTTTGCAAACCGTACTTTTCAAGTGACATTTGACAGATAGAGGTTATTGACATTCCTATTCCTTTTTTTTTTTTTAATTAATAAATAAATGTAGGGCACATTTGGATCGCATTATACCTAAGGTTGCTGTAATTTGATTATATTAATATTTTTTGCGCAATCTCTGCTACTGTGTTTCTCATACTTTCCGCGGTAAAAATAGATAAGTATGTAGGTAGTTTAAAAAGGCGTTGTCAAAAACAATTCAAAGAAAATAAATACTCAACTGGCCAGTAAAAAAACCACAATAAAAAAATAATTCAAATCATTCCCGAATTTGTCACTGTCAACAACACGTTATCAAAGTGTAAAATAGCAAAATGATAGTGAACAGGTTTGGTCCATTATTGCGAAGGGCTTTATTGCCCGCTAGCCTTATAAAGCGGGATTTCGCTCAAGTGGGTGTCGTTATATCCACCCCACCAAGAGTCAAGTGTTCTGTGGGGGTAAGTTGAACATTAGGTACCTACTATTTCCTTAAGGTCTTGCTCCGTGGGTCTAAATACTAACCAGACTTCTGCACCGTTTTTCTAAAAACTGATTAAAGTCATCATTTCACATGATAAACTAAAATAACATTTGATTTGTTAATCTACTTGCTCTCGTCGTAGTCTCTAGTCGTACCAGATTAGACTGAGCCAATTATCAATGTGTTTGAAGAATGTACTACAGGTTTACGAGTGGCGTACACACTGGTTTTCAAGATAATCCTAGCTCCCGTGTTCGATCCCCGGTCTGGTCAAAGAAGAACCACTGTCCAGCATTTTCTTGCTAAGTAGGTGTTGGTAGACTTTCGATAAACCCTGTTTGTTGTGTACTTCCATAAAATTAGTATTTTTTAATTCTTTTAAAATTTGTAATTCGTGTTGGTAATAATTTGTGTTTTTATGTTGCAGGAGAAGTTACTGCATATCTTATTTATGTGGGTCGTATGGTTCACACCGGTAGCTTATTTCCACAGTCAGATAAAGATCTGGCGTCGCGAGTACATTGGTGGGCCACCGTAGTGGATAAAATTGATTAAATGATTAAAATAGTTACAATTGAGTATAATAAAGTTATTTGATTAATGCTGTTCGTGTTATTTATTTTATACTTATGTTCCTTAAGTTATTTATTTGTGTTTAGCATCCTTTGTAGTGTTGCGAGGCCTTTTTAGTGTTTCTATATAGCTACTTTAGGTTTGTGGCTTCACACAGCTACGGTCATATAGTGTTTACACTTTTTTGTAACCAAAGTAATCACGAAAGGAAATAAGTTTTGATTCGCATCCACATACTGTTTGCTTTAAGTTTCGCACAAAGTTGCACAGTTTTAGAACGCAAAATAATGTTGTCTTTTTTTCATTTGACACTGACAACTGACAAGTGACATTTATTTAGATGTCAAACAATGCGGTGATTTCTGTTGCCGCTTTTTTGTTTTGATAAAATCACAACAATAAACAATAATAAAATGAAAGAGGCTAAGCAGTCACAGGCCCAGACGCCAATTGAGGATCTGGTAGAGTTACGTAGTTATTTCGCATCGCACAATCTTGTTCGCGAATATAAAGCGCATAGTTCTAAAGTGCATTCAGTTGGTTGGTCGTGTGATGGCAGGCGGCTTGCATCGGGCTCTTTCGATAAAAGCGTGGTTATATTTACATTAGAGAGGAATAAACTGGTAAGATAATATACCCCTTACTTTATTTACTACCTATTCCAAAACTACAAAAAGTGAGGTTATGTTTATTTGTTGTCAGTATACAGGCAAAGGTTTGATGTATTCTGCTCATGTTCACAGGTCCAAGACTTCACTTTTAAGGGTCACACAGGGTCTGTAGATCAACTATGCTGGCATGCGTCACACCCTGACTTGTTAAGTACAGCTAGTGGAGACAAATCTGTTAGAATATGGGATACAAGGTAAATATTTGTATTTTTTTTCTCTTTTTTGTCAGTAATTCTAATACTAATCAACATGTAAATTCATGAACTCTCATAACATACCTCTTGACATTCAAACTATGGGAATCATCTATTTTTGCAATAATTAATTAATTATTTAGACCCATTATGTGGCCTAAAGCCGATCAAATGTGTGTAATTCAACTCACATAGATACATGTTTTTTTTTCATAATACATAAGTGGAGTTAAATTTAATACTGTACTTTAAAATACTTTATTATTGAATCTAACAGGTCCCACAAATGTGCCGCAACAATCCCGACAAAAGGGGAGAACATCAACATAGCGTGGTCACCCAACGGCAGCACCATAGCAGTTGGGAACAAGGAGGACTTAGTCTCATTCATAGACACCAAAACTTATAAAGTGGTATGTTATTATTAGAACATAATCATTTTCTGCTAGATACTATAAAAGCATGGTGAAAATTGCATACCTAGTGCTTTTCATTTGCCAGAAAATCCCCTAATATAATAGGTATAAAATAAAATAAAGGACAATGGCAGGTCTCCATACTAAGAATTGTCTGGGATCAAATTGAAGCGTCCCGTAATGAAAAATATGTTAAAAGATTTGGCTTTAGCTCCAGAATCTATAAATGAGACTATTTTCATTTGGGAAAGCCGGAAAAAAAAGATTTCGGTGTTAGAATTTTATTATTTAGGTTATGAATTAACGTCAATTATATCTAAAAAACATAACGCAGATCGAAATTATGTCCTAAAGAAATGATAATGTAGTGTGGTCTAAGTAAGAATAAGAGTATTTACGGATTAATGAGAAAAACCTAAATAAATTGTAACACTCGAAGTAGAGTAGTACTTAATTATTGCATGTTTAAGAAAGTTGAGCGCGCATGCACTTGCCCCGTAAACTATAAAACTATGGGCAAATAAAAAACACATTTTGTTAAACATTATTATTTATTTCATTCCTCATCTCATTACACATAAAATCCGCGTGCGACGATGATCTCTATCGTAATCTGCCATAGTTATTGTTATGGGTTTACAACAAAAATCCAATTCACTATATACGCACAATCAAAGCAAAGTAAGATTAGCTTATGCTCACGCAAAAGCAATATCGGAGTCCTAAGGGCACGCACTAGTCACACAAGGCAGTATCAATCAGTCCATAAACAGTCCAGGTAGGGTAAAAATAAATAAAAAGCCAAATATAAACATAAAACACAACCGAGATAGTAAACACGGAAGGATTCTGTAGCATAGAGAAATATAATAAGTAGGGTATTTCTGTAACGTCTTGACTTGACAGACAACCACAGATAACATTCACTGTACAGACAAAAGTAGTGCTGCACTTTTGGATTCGTTTTTCTTGAGAATCGATACGACACTGAAACAATCCTCTGATATTTTGATCCATTATTTATTGGATTTAAAAGTAGGAGCATTTCTTCAAAAATATCATTAATTAAAGACGAAAGAATAGATAATTTCAATATTATGTTAAAAACAAACCGAACTTTACACGGGTCGATCGATCGGTCGATTATATCGATCATTCGTTTAGTTACACAGACTCACACCACTATTTTAATGGTAACATGTCGAATGTAGGTACCTAATGCGAACATCATTTTATGAGCTTTTAAAAACATAAAAATAACTCCGGCTTCTACAAGAAGGAATGAATAGTTGAAAAATCGTAGAAAATTAATTAAATTTGATTAACATTTATGAAATCTATGGACGCCAAAAAAAGTCCAGACCAAATTCTGCCATTGTTCTTTACATTCAATAAAATATGAACCTGTCTATCCCCTGTACTCTTCAAAAATACATGTTAAAGAATTAGACTTATTATTGCAACTGAAGTTATATTTACTTATTTTGTTTGTGACTCTTCTGATAACTTCTTTATCACTTCTGTAAAGTTTTACCGAAAATGGTGCAGTTGCTAAGAACATAAGCTTATTTATTTATCTTTACATATGTACTAGGTAACAGAAGAGCAGTTCAACTTTGAAGTGAATGAGATATCCTGGAACAACACCTCGGACCTGTTCTATCTAACCAATGGACTAGGCTGTGTGCATATACTCTCGTAAGTAATTTTCAATCAAAGCAGATTATAGGTTTTTGTATGTCAGCTATGTTTATGGTAAAGGTAAATTTGATACCTGTAAAACACATTTATTACATAGATATGTGATTTAAATAATACTGGTGCTATTATTTCTTTATTTTACATTTTAAATTAACTATAAACATTACCTAACTCTCTCACTCAACTCAGACCATTAGAAACAGGTAAATAAAATAATATGATACGAAATTGTCAAGACTAATTTATATGTTCCTGGACATTTATAAGTATTTAATAAATGTATTGGTATACTGGGATTTTAACTTGATGGCGACTGTGATTACGATGCGAGTCGTTGCGCAGTAACAAACTCATGCGCAAGCGGGGCGAGAACCGCCTTAAGTGCAGCGCAATCCCAGCCGCCAAGAAGTTTGAATCGCACTATACATACGTTGCGTCATTTTTTGCATGCTTGAAATTAAATCAATTACTTGTTAATAAAATCTCATGTATCTTCACAGCTACCCATCCCTAGAGCTCCAGACAGTGTTAAAGGCTCACCCTGGCACCTGCATCTGCATCGAGCACGACCCCACGGGTCGGTACTTCGCCACGGGTTCCGCTGATGCCCTCGTCTCGCTGTGGGATGTTAATGAACTGGCTTGTCTAAGAGTGTTCTCAAGGTAATGTAGTGAGTTTAATAGGCTGTGTGTTATGAAGTAAATGCTGCTTAGTACTATATATTATGAAATATTCTGTCAACATAAAATTAGGTTTTTATTAACAAAATTTATAAGCTTTGAAGGCACTAATCTAGATGCTGGACTATAAAAAAATTTGAATATAATATCGATATTTTCTGCTGCATTAGAGTTAATTTATTTAGAATTTGTTTTCCACCTTTAAACTAAAACTATTTACAAAATCATTGTGTTATAAAAAGATAAATTGCAAGACTTTGCATTTAACTTTGCTGTTTGTAAAAAGAAGAAGCCTTTACCTAGCAGAATTATTGTTTGATTAATTTGGTTTATATTACAAAACCTTTGTTTCCTATGATAATGATATATAATTGTCGAATATCTATTACAGATTAGAGTGGCCGGTCCGCACGCTATCGTTCAGTTTCGATGGGCGCCTGCTCGCGTCCGCCAGTGAGGATCACATCATTGATATAGGGGACACGGAGACTGGTGAGTAAATGTCTTAGTCTGGGGCAACTATAATGGGTTTTGTCCTTTTTGTATAACCGTTTCAGTAATGTGTAATTCGCATATTTAAGGCATAAAACAAATGAATGAAAATTAAATAAAAAAATAATAATTGATTCGTTGAAATTGATTTTTTATTGTAATGCGTATCAAAGCCCATTACCAAAATACACGTGCTAAAGGTTTTCTTTATGGATTAAAGTTTGTGTGGGTGGATATGTTGTGTTTTTTGGTTATCAAAAAGGGCTCTTATTGTACAGTATTGAGTTTTAGGTACCAAAGCTGCCGCGTCCCAAGCTATTAGGGTCAGGTTAAATTCTTTTCAACTTTGAATAATGAATAATATTTGTGTCCAGGTGAGAAAGTAGCGGAGATCCCGGTGCAGGCGTCGACGTTCACGGTGGCGTGGCACCCGGCGCGCTACCTGCTGGCCTTCGCCTGCGAGGACAAGGAGCCGCCCGAGCGCAAGCGAGACGCCGGGAACCTCAAGCTCTGGGGGTTGCCCAACTCCAGCTAGGGTGCCTTCCTATAGCAGGGTTATTATACGTTTGTCTTGATGATTTCTGAGATTCATCATCTCATCTGCCTAGCCTATTCCCAAACTATGTTCGGGTCGGCTACCAGTCTTACCGGTTTCAACTGAATACCATATTTTACATGGAGCGACTGCCCATCTGACCTCCACAACCCATTTTTACTGAAATTCTAATGTTTAAATATAGCCTGCTGTCCAGCCTTTGCCCAAACGATGTTGGAGTCACACTATCTATCTGACAATTAAATGGGTAACACAGTATTCCATGATAAGACTTAAGCCAGATACTTTCAATTAAGGAATGTCAATCAAAATGTATAAAAACAAACTCTACATAATGACTCGGATGTATGAAGAAAAAAAAAATGAACTCCAGGTTTGAGTTCTAAAGAAATAATTTTGTTTGTGAAATATTTTACATGATGAATATGTTTTAGAATGTAAAAAGTCATCTCGATAAGCAAATTCTAATTAAGGTTATTAAGTAAGAAATAAAATAATAAAACTTCAGTTTACTTGTTTTTTATTTATATTATCACAGTAACCCGTATATACATATTTATTTTATACAACATAATATTATTTTAACTATGATATTCGAGGTAAAATTACTAATAAGAAATATTTGAATAAAAATAATATCACGTCATTGAAACAAAATACACCTTTTAAAATATAGTTTAGTGATGGAAGAAAACAGAATTATGTTGAAAAAAGTTCAGGAAAGTTTGTGAAAGAAGAAGAAAGAAAAACCTTTTAGGAATGAGAATTGTGCGTGACGTAGTGATTAAGCTACAGGCAAAACAAAAGCATACTATAATTATTATTACAAGCCTTCTACCTTTGGACTTATTGTGTATATAGCGACAACTAACTTGACCAAAACACAATTCTTTTACTCTAGAACTAAGAGGATACATAGCATAGAGTGCATGCATCGCTAGCAGGGATGTTATGGATATATAATCTCGGATCCGGATATGGATATTGGTAAAATGTAATATCGGTTTCGGTTACGGTTATGGATATTAAATTATTTCGGATTATCCGATAGTTTCGGTTACGGTTATGGATATTAAATTATTTCGGATTATCCGATAGTTTCGGTTACGGATATGGATATTCATAACAACACTGCTGTGCTCCTCGCGCTGTGAAGTCATTAGGTAGCGGGAGAGGTGTCGCATTCCAGCGGAGTGCACAGTAATTCGTACGAGTGTAGTATTTAGTTAGACACTGCCCCATCCGAAACTATCCAAAACTTTTATTTCGGATTCGGTTATGGTTACGGATATTTTTTTATTTTGGATATCCGATAGTTTCGGTTACGGATATGGATATCCATAATAACACTGATCGCTAGTGACGAGTTGCCTATACCAATTTTTAGGCTGTATTTATGTGATGTTTATGCGAAAGTGTCGATATTATAAGGCTGCGTGTTCTGTTGTCACCCTAATTTAAGACACTTGTTCATACTAGTGCACAGTTCATACCCTGTTATACGCACTCTATATAGTCTAAGCGTAGAACATTTACCAGGCCTCAACCTGAAACCTGCCTTCCGCCTCCATTCTCTTCACCACGCCCCTAGCATCGTCCGCCGCATACCCACCGCTCTTACACAGCACGTCTTCAACGAACGCGTCCCGGACGTTGTCGGGCATGTTCTTAGCGTTGCCGGAGATGTAGATGTACGCGTTCTTGTTGATCAACTGCCAGAGCACGTCTCGGTGCTCGGAGATCTTGTGTTGGACGTAACTGTAGGATAAATCAGCGCAATTATTATTTTTCTAAGAAAGCTATTTTAGAAAACGATTTTTTTTAAACTTAATTCCGTTTATCTATAAACAAGTGATGTAGACCAAAACCTACACTTAAATATCTTTTTTTCTAGTCATATTGTGCAATTGTATGTAAATAAAAATTCTAGCAGCTTCAATCAATTTTATATCCATTTACTAAGATTTTGACAGTAACCTTACCGTCATATGGCATTGTAAAAACAAAATTATGTAATTAGATTGTGATATGACAATACTTTTTATTGGACCAAAATTAATCAGTTGCCTGGCAAGCTGGGAAAATGCTAACCTAAGCACAGTTTAAATAAATAAACCTCACATTTTATCCTCCTGATCCCTGGAGAAGGCGCAATACAGAGTGAGCTTCCCTTCCGCCACCATTCTCTGTAACTCCTCTCTGCAGTGGAAGTCTTTCTCCCTGTACCGGCAGCCGAACACCAGGTGCAGTGTATCCTTGTGGGCTGTGGCGTGCGACTCCCGCTCCTGCAGCAGGCTGCGGAAGGGAGCCAGGCCGGTGCCCGGGCCTATTAGGATGAGGGGGGTCTTCTGGAACGGAAGAAATTAAAACTTTTACTATGTATGCTAACATTGTCGCATTGGGTATTACCTGTAACTTTATTATTATTATGAATTGATTTATTAAAATGGTAACAATTGAGAGAATAACGAAATATCGCCAAACTGCACTAAAGTTATTTAAATATTTAGGTGTATGGCTAAGTAGCCAATATGAAGTCATATTCATAGGAAAATGTACCTTATCTTACCATAGTAAGAAATCTCAGTCATTTAAATATTATTTATCTTACAAACATTTTTTCTTTATCCCTTACGGAAATTAAGAATAATAAGGGATAATAACAGTTTATGAAATTGTGACGTAATCAGACATTTAAAATCATTGTCTCGTCGTAATTTTTTGCTGTTTACAATATATATGGACACCAAAACAATAAATAATCAGTCATGTAACCCATTATTAACATAAACTTTAAAATAAAGTAAAACATACAAAATACTCACAACATCACTCGGAAACGCCAAACTGCCGGTCTTAACCCACCCAAAGACTCTATCCCCTACAACCAAACACTTGAGCCAGTTCGAAGCTAGACCCAGCCTAGGTTTCTTCATCTTAGTGTTGTACTGTACTACAGCGACTAGCAAGTCGATGTTCTGCCCCTCGGAGGGTAACGCACTGCTGGCGATGGAGAAGGAGCGCGGCTTGATGGTCGAGAATAACTCGAATAACACTTCTAGTGTTAACTTTGAAGCGGATTTGTGGAAGTCGTGGAGTACCTGAAAGAAAAAGGGTTTTTCATTTTCCATAACTGTAACTACAGTAGCAAGTATCTAACAACTTTTTTTGTGTAATCGCTAAAGATAGCCTGGAGTCAGATGTAATGTAAAAAAGTTATAAAAAAATACTAAAATAGGAAAATCTCTTTAGATGTCTGGTAAGTATGCGTGTAACTGTGAGCCACTGTTTTATTGCCCCAAACTTGAAAAAAGGTTCTGTTTCCAAACTTTGACCACTAAACTTGGCAAATTCTGAGCAGTACAATATTTATCTACTTCAAGGCTATTCTTTCTGACATTTTCTATTTAAGGCTCGCCTATTACATGGGACCTAAACATACCGGCAAACTGTGGGTGTACATTGGTACACCCCTGCCTACCCCTTCGGGGATACAGGCGTGCTTGTATGTTATGTGTATTTTCTATTTATATACTTTAGTACATACAAAACCATATAATAAACCATAAATGTACCTCTAGCACAGTCCTCTTCGGCCTCCTACTATAATTGAGCCACTCCTCCTGTCCCTCAGGCGAGCTGAGCTCTATACACTTGTCTCTCTCCAACACATCCTGCGACACCTGCGCCAGAAGAGAGAAGACATACTGCGTGGGGTAGCTCCGCAGGTCCCAGTACTGTTCCGCTATCTCGTATATAGTGTGCGGCTGCTTTAGGAAGTCCGGGACCGGCATGTCTGGAATTAATTGTTATACATACTAAATATTATAATTAAATTAAGTCTTATTAGTCTCTGAGCAAAGTACGATAACAATACAAATACACTTAATAAATAAGTTGTTAAATATGTGTTTTTTTGTATAAAAAAGCACATAGGTAGGTCAGCTTCTCTAGCATTTTGGTATGCACCAAAGAAACTGTCCTTGCCATGTACCCCATAAGAAGAACAGACGCGCTCCTTTTAACTAGGTATCTTATATTTCTCAAGATATGAGTACCTAGAAACTAACTTTTTTTTTTATACAGATCTTTGCAGATAGCCTGAGCGCAGGCTTTGATTGCTTCACTGTACTTTAGAATCTAGATCTTTAAGAAATAATGTTGTAACTTAAACGAACGAAGGAAAAAGTACTTTGAGTTTCATTAAATTACCCCAGTAAGTTCAGGATTCCAGGATTCATTTGGTCCAATAAAATAAAATACATAGTTTTGCAATTCAAACATTTATTTATTCCTCTTCCTGCCAGCCATCTTCGTTGCTAAGCAAGCGTCTCTTAGCAGCCGTGTTCATGTACGGCCGGAGCGCCCATTCCGTGTCGGCCGCGTCCAGAACTAATATACCTAGCTTTATCTAGTTAGAACTTTAAGGATTTAAAATTATAGTAGAATGCGAGGTACTCTTCTGCGCATATTAGCAGGGTTCAGGGTAACTTGAACAAATAACTAAAACTCTTATAGTATCTAGTGTGAAGTTTAGGCGTATGCCGCGGGGCAGTTTGATAGAGTTTGGAAAAACATGTAAATCTGTT
Source organism: Autographa gamma (assembly GCA_905146925.1). NCBI lineage: Eukaryota > Metazoa > Arthropoda > Insecta > Lepidoptera > Noctuidae > Autographa > Autographa gamma. The sequence goes on from LR989871.1 coordinate 1,624,994, forward strand.
ATAGTACCGAGTCGGATCTAGAGTTGATTCAAAAAACTCGGGGGTAAATTTAGCCGATTGCGGGGGTAAGTTTGGACGATTGTAGGGTAAGTTTGGACGATTGTAGGGTAAGTTTGGGCGATTGCGGGGGTAAGTTTGGACGATTGTAGGGTAAGTTTGGGCGATTGTGGGGGTAAGTTGGACATAATTTCGGGGAAAGTTGAGACAACATAAAAAACATAATTTTCTATAAAAATATTTATTTATTCTTCCTCCTGCCAGCCATCATCGTTGCTAAGGAAGCGTCTCTTAGCGGCCGTGTTCATGTAAGGCCGGAGCGCCCATTCCGTGTCGGCCGCGTCCAGGGAGTCGAGAGTACCGAGCTTGATCTCGTATAGCTTCATCTGGAAGCGGGGACCGATTTCTGATAGCTCGATTTCTTTGCCAGACTGAAAAAAGAAGAATTACCGTTTTATTTTTGTTTGCATTTAACAGAGTATAAAATAACACATTTCGACAACAACTGTGACAGTATTAGGACAAAGATCAGGCCCTCTAGCCAAGTAACATTTCTACAAGCGTTAACGATGATAGAAATCGCTTAACTGACATTAAATGTATGGTGATTTCTATCATCGTTAACGCTTGTAGAAATGTTACTTGGCTACAGGGCCTGAGGTGCGATTTCGCTATTTTGAAGTCAGTGGGTAGCAGGTTAATGAATGTTCCAGTGTACTTGTCACTGTGCCCAAGTTTTGTATAAGTGGTAAATTGGAGGGTTGATTTTATTGACCAACAAAAGGTAGTCCATTTTTTTTTATCTCTCTCAATTATCCCAATGTATGCTATAATGTATTACAAATGCGTCTACTATATTTTTCACTAGTTTTTGCTGAATTTTTTTATAGTCTTACCTTTCTATAAGTGTGTTGTCTGAAGCATATGTAGTCATCATTGTTAGCGAATGTGATCACTCGCTTGGAGTCAGGTTTTGGCACCGGGAACAAATACTTCAATATACTCATGGCCCTTAAACCTGGGGAGAAAAGAAAAATAAATGTAATTCCTTGGTTTGCAAACGATTTTTCTTTACGTGCTATTTACAGTAACTTGAAGAGAGAAACTTGTCCAAAGAAATTACTAAATGGACTAGAATAAAATTTAGCACACAAATTGTTTTAGCTAAAGCTGAAGGTTTATCTGAACAGCATAGGAAGTTTTAAGCAGATTATTGGGAAGTAGATAAAAAAACATGAAATAAAGAAACTGGACGAAGCACAGAAAAAAAACACATTACATGCAAATAGCACATTGTCATGTCTGTTCTCTTGTGGGTTTTACAATTACACAATAATATCACATAACATACCAAGATCAGTCTTAAAGTTGTGGAAGACGAGGTGCGGGAACTGCTCGCTCATGGGCCCGATGTCCGGGATGTCGTGTCGCATCACTACGCCGGAGAGAGTGAACGATGCTGTGGGCCCGTATGGAAGGTGGCAGATTACCTGGGGATAACGTGAGCCTTTAGTTTTTGATTGGTAAGTAAGAAATGAATTGTTGCTTTTGTAGTTGTAGGTTTGATTCCCACCCAAGTGAAACCTTTGTCTCTTTTATATGTGTGTTTATCTTTATGTATGTGTTTAGAAGTCTGAGCCAAAAGATGTTCTCTGCCTTGCCTAAAGAACTCCACAATTACAAAAATTTGGATATATTAAGTATCAGTTTTATGTTTTTTGATGGTGTTTGGATTTGCACCTGGTAAAATAGGTTTAAGTAATAAAACCTGCAGAAAAGTGTTTATGAAAATGGTTGCAAAGTTATTTTGTGCTTTGTAAAATACATTTCAAAGAAGTAATATAAATTGTTGTTACATAGTATAATTTACATCAAATTCTTTCATTCATAATAAGTATAGTAAGGTTTGTAAGAAACTCACCAGACTATCAGGAACACCTCTATGTTCATGCACCACAATGAAGTCAGTGACCTCATTGGCGCGACACGCGTGGATCAGCTGGGACATCTCGTACCCACCACGGTTCATGCGCTGGCTGTTTGGGAATATTAACCTGGAGACAAAAATATTATTGTTATAAACTTCACACTACAAATGTATACTATTAGAAAATTACAATAAAATGATGAAAGAACTTCAGTTCGTCTAGTTTCCATGTAAATGTTACATTTTAACTTTTTGAATCAGTTTCGATATTTATTTTATTTATTTTGTTATTGAGATTATACAACTTAACTCTCATTGTTACAATACCAAATAATTGGTATAATTGGCAGGGAGATAACAGACTAATTTATAAGTGAAAACTGTAAATAATTACTTATTTATATAAGATTTAATTTTAGTATAGTTATAAGGGTTTGTTCTTGTATTAGATTTAAGTATTGAAATTATGAATCAATAAATATCATATAAAAATGTTTGTAAAACACAATGTACCCACCTAAGTTCCTTAACAAACATCTTGAGCCTGGCACTGGGTTCTCGAGAAGTTGTGATCATGATCTTCGGGTCCTCAACACCTGCATATCTGTACTCATCATCCTGTGAACTCTGTGTGTTGGCACCGCCGCTGAAGCCACCTATTACTGCTGCTCTTTCTGGTCCTAGAATGGTTTATTTTGCAATTAGTAATTATATTTCTTAATTGGTACACATAATTAGCTGAAGCACAAGAAATGTTGATACAAATTTAGACCTAAATATTTATTTGCTGAGTTTAAACGTATGACAGCCCTATATAACTAACCCTTAGAAAGGCTTTTGGAAATAAAATAACAGCAAAGTCAACAAATAACTTAGGTTATAATTATTTACATGTTTCAGTAAATATCACGATAATTTCTAGTAAATAGACATTTAATAACTTACCTTTATCTTCATAATCTATTCTCTTTTGTAATGCAAGAGCCTCCTTTCTCAAATCTCCGTGAATCGGTATGTTTTCTTCTAAACATTTCTTCAACTGGTCTTTTTTCGCTTGTATATTCTTTTGCTTGTCTTCTACAGACTTTCTGTACAAGTATTCACGGCGCAAACGCGCCTGCCTTCGCAGCATTTTGTATTTTTAATGTATTATTAGCTATTTACGGTAAAATATTTATTTTTATTTGATAAACATTGAACACGCAAAGGCACAGCGTGACATTTCCGCACGTGTTTATTTTGACATTGACAGTTTGCGTTTAGTAATTACATTTTAAGCTCGCGCAGTCAGTTGAAAATGCAATCTTGTTTTCAGTTTTATTTGAAACATGTTTTAACTTATTTATATATTTTTGAATCACAGATTTATTTAATTAGTTATTTAATAATTAAAACTTTTGAGTTTTGTGATATAACATCAATTACAAAAATAAAGGTGAAGAAACAAAACGCAAAGTTAAGGTGCGATCAGGAATTAGGTTTCAAAGTAAATTTGTGATTCGTAAAATAATAAAAAATAAATGTATCGCTATGTGAAACCAATTCAATAATTATAAAAAAATACAAAAAACTCACCATTGTGAAGTTCTTCTACTATTAAATTATAATGAGGTTTTATATCAATATTGTGCTCTTCAAATATACTAAATAGGTCTTCTATATCCTCTTGACTGTTTCGTGGACGTATATTAAACACATCTCCTGGTTTATAGTTTATTTTCTTCTCATTAGTTGTCTTGAAAGTCATTAATCTAACATCCTAGAATTATATTTAAATTTTATTTTATTAACTATAATGTTAATTTTACATGTATCTGTTCTAAATAGTTAATTAACTATTTTTACATTGGCATTATGAACATAGCTACACATCATAATATAAAAAAAAAATAGCGACTTAAATTATTATACTATGAAAATTTAAATTGTTTATCTCATATACTATTTGGTTTATCAGACTGATTTCAATATTTATCATTAACAGGACCAATTTCAAATAAGCGCATCATTGAAAACTGGATAACTTATTTCTAATAATAAATATTCATACTTGGAAATGTGTTTCAGCAGTAGTCCGATCATTCTTCTCAACTTCAAACAAGGTAGCATCTACAAAATGATCCTTTACCCCTTTAGCAAAATATATATCATCTGTCAAACCCTTTGATGCAGTGTCTTCTTCACATTTTTGGAGGGAAACCTTCCATCTCGGAATGAAAGTAGTTTTTATATTATCTGTTTGTATGTGTGGGTAATATTGTTTGAGTATTGCTAGGTACTGTTTAAGCCATGGTGCCATTACGGCATCGTGTCCTAAGTCATGCTGGTAGTCACAAAGCCCTGTAACATTAAGAAAAAAAAAGTTGTTCCATTTATAAATCAACATCTGGTGAAATATTTGAATAAGGTCAAATATCTCGCCAATTTAAAGCTTAAGATAAGTAGCTTATTATCTTGATAAATCCCAAATGACATATTTATCATGATTGCTTCATGATAACGAATCTAGTGCAATTTCCTGTAAATCTTAATAAGAGAACATTTTTTTGTTAATAAAATTACCTATATCAAGTAGCGGTGTTGCACCCAACTGTATTAACCGCTTATGAAGTTTCTTTCCAGCGAAATTGAACTTCAAATACGAGGAATCACCCAAACCAAGAACGCCAAACTTTAACCTCGCTAAAGAGTTGGCAGGCAAGCTTTTCCGGAGCAGAAACTTCCAGAACCTCTTCATATTATCCGGCTCATCTCCTTGCCCGGATGTAGCACACACGAAGATAGCAAATTCCTCTTTTATTAGCCTAGATATCGGGTAATCGTCCATGGCCTGTACCGGCCCGCGGAAACCTACAACTTTTGTTATACGCCATATTCTTTCGGCAATTTCTTGAGCGGTGTAGGTTTGGCTGCCGTATAGCACGATAAGTCTTGGTTGTTCACTCATTTTATTAACAGTCTACAGTTCTTTAGAAGCAACAAACAAATACAATGATTATCAGCTGTTTTGACGCACCATGACGTTTCTAATCTTGCTTGACAAGTGCTTGACGTCCGCTTGACAGACCACAGAATTAAAATTAAATGTTTCGTGCTACGGAATCTTTTTTCAAATTAGAAGTTTGTAAATAATCTTTCTCATAAGTATACTAAAGTTAGTATATATCACTTTAAAAATATAACTTTAATAAAAAGATCGTTATTATGGGACTGTTCCCATAATAACGATCTTTTATTATTTATTTTATTTGATCTTATATTCATCTCCCTGCCCTGTGGCAGGGAGATGATGATTATGTTATAATGATTAGGCACTATCCATCAACATATTAAGTCGAACTATTCTAGTGTGCTCTTTCATTCAACTTCTTTATCATCCCGTGGCGACAGTAATCACGATAGTAAAATCGAATGACATATTGTTCACAAAATATGCTACGTTTTTTATCATCACCACCCTTTACGCAGGAAAACACCGAAAAATAGGGACCTCTCTTCGTGACCTTATCTTGAACCTTCAGGCGCAACGTGGGCGGTCAACCTTGTTATCCCCTGTTGCCGGGCTAATGTACTACACCATGCCAAAAGCAGATGTTTGCGAAAATAAGCTGCAACGAATGTAACAAAAAGGTTTATGTAACTAACTGTAGTTACTTTAAATCAAAGCTGCAGACCCTGGCCACGGGGCTTGAAACTTTTCTAAGTAAGTATGGCACGTTAGGGATATATATTGACAGGATGGGCAAAAGATAATAGGTATTGTTAGAATATAACATACATTTTATTTACTGTAGCGAACAAAACCACAAACACATCCTATTTGAGTAGGTATGATAAGTCCCTCATTACCGTGCAGTTTCCCTTATCAGTTCTATACGTTTCACCTCGTAAAAATGACAAAATTAAACGAAATTTCCAATTTTTAATTAATGTACTTAGCAATATTGAGTATTCGGTACGAATTTGAAGTAACTTTCCACGTATTTCCTTATTTATAAACGGATAGATGAAAGCCGGCATGGTCCAGCAGTAGTACCTACCAAAAATATTCACCACGCTGACAAACAATATAATATTAATTATCTATTTGGAACTTTTCAATGTTACTGTTCCAGTCATGTAATAATGATTATTTCAATTGTTCCAATATGCGAAATACGGTGACGTTTTCATGAACATCGAATACCGGCTCCCCTCTTTTCAATTTTTAAGATAAATCCGCCGGCATTCAAAGGCCTATGAAAGTTTGGGCCCCATACGTTTTAAATCTCCAACCCCATTGCATCCCCCGTTCAATACTATGTATAGTTGTCTCTATTGCACCCGCCGAAAGTGACCTTCCATCTCTTTCATATTTGGCGCACGGCAGTCTCGTTGCCCGAGTTGGCGGGCTTAGTCGCTCCGGCAGAAAAACGCGGGAAAACGTTACAGTGAAGTGACTTTTATTTCCAAATACATTTTAGTGAATTAAAAAGAAAATTTTATTATACCAAAATGTAAGTTATACTTTTATTAGTGCTCTATTATTTTAATTCTTTGTGTTAAACTGGTTTCACTTGTAATAAAATTGTAACCTTTGACATTTTATTTATTTATAGTTTATTTAATGAACTTTAAAATCGCGTTTTATTGTATTAGCGAAACTAACTTATTTAAAGGTTAATGAATGAGCATCAATGATATGAGCATATTAAAAAAATATCAAAGAATAAAAATCGTTGTTAAATACTTCATCCGGGTCACAAAATACGCACATTATTTAAGATTTATGCAGATCCTAAATAAGTAACATGGAATAAAAAAAAAATAGAATTGTTAATATTAAAAAAGCTATCCTACACTTAATGGTTTTCGCACATGGGTTGTAAAGCTACTTAAGTTAAAAAAAACGTTCTTTACCCAGTTTTAATTTTTTTTTAATAAATTAAAAATAAATAGCGTAAGGTATTTAACTGGGTAACCACCGAGGTGACAATAATGGCCCCCATGTCTTTAGTGCACCTATTTTTAGATAATCGCCGTAATTAATATGTTAATTTCGCCATGCGAGTCTCATTTAATTCTAATCGTTACCGTTACTCTAAGAATAGTTGCATTTGTTAAGACAAAACGTTGGTTGGAATTCTAATGTAAAAAGTAAAACTTAAAAAGCCGGCATTATTACATCACATACCTACTTAAAACAGAAAAAGAAAATATATTGATAGCTTATAGGAGCTTTATATAATTTTAGAGCAACCCTTCCATATTGCAAGCTCATCAACGATTTAAATAGTTGCAATAAAAAAAGCAACCTTTACTTTAGATAAGTCTTTCTTATTATTTTTATAGGTACTAAGCACACAATAAAAAAATACGAGCCTATAAATGGCCTGCTCTATATGCATTCCATTTTCAAATCACAAGCTTAGATGATTTTCCCGCGTCGCGGCTTGCGTCAGATGAAACACGTGGCGTCATCGATCGCCCCCCTCACCCCGCCCTTCGCCCCCGCATCTAGGGGTACAAGTATAACCCCAAAATGTCTTTTACCTTTGACCCCAAGCTTTGTCGGACTTTCGTTGTTGAGAGAAATTAATCATTTAGGGGACTGAGAAGATTGGAAGATTAGTTTCAATATAAATAAATGATTGACTTTTTCGTTTGGTGTGCAAGAAACGTGTAAAAAGTAGAAAAATTGATTGCTTATGTATAAGATTCATAAGATTTTTTGTATTTTATTTCTCTAGGGATTTTTAGGGAGCTTTTGCTTATACATTTCTAGTTGAAATTCTTGAGATAAGCAAAGCCTACGAATGTCTAGCAGACTCAAGATACTTATAGAAGCAAAGGTCAAAGGTTAAATAAAGGTCAGACGGAATTTCAAAGGGCTTATGAGATAGGGGTTGAAATAGAGCATATTAAGTGATGTTTAACACAGCTTTCTGATAAGATTCTTCTTAGCAAGTTAATTTTTAAATAACTTTACCTATACCGTATAATTATTTTTTATATTATTAAAATTAAACCTTTAAAATTGTCTGTAAAAAGATGATAAAAATTATGTTTCGTGGTAATGCTGAAAATCAAAGAAACAAATTTAGCTTTTTTTTGTAGAATAAAATTACTAAAAAGAATTGGCTACAGCAATGCAGCACAGCTTTTTTAATTATCTATAATTGCATGTGATATCCGATCTCCGCTGCATAATTGCAGTATCTAAACAAACAAAACGAGACTTCCTAGTCTAATGCAGCAATCTAAACTGCAGTTTCGTCATCCTAGGTACAATTGATACAAAATGCGACTGTAAAGGCCTTATGTAATGACCAATAGATATTTTGTTCTATTTCAATAGCAATCACTTTTTTCAAGGTACAACTCATTTGGCGAATTACTCTTTTATAAGATCAATTGTAATTCGATAAATTCGATCCAATTTTATTTCGTTTTAACTGTTCAATAAATAAATACGATGACAATTACCCACGTCTGTGTGTTTCATGATCGAAATGAAAGAGTTTTTATGTATAATCTTCAAAAAGCGCTCTAATAAACCTCAAAAGTTAGGAAACCAAAGGATACTACGTGCGTTATAATATATAGAGCATTTTAGTGACCTATTTAAAGAGCTATTCTATTACTATCTCTTCTATGAATTTCCTACGTGATTTGTGAGTTTCTAGCTAAATCAGGCATAAATATACTTTTACATAATATTTCACTCCGCGAAAAGACATTTCAGTGAAAGGGCAAACTCCCACAAAGGTTTTCCCCTACTAAATCTTAATGCTACTTACGAAGGCCCCATGTCTATTTAACAATGGGACTAAAATGACGGTAGCATATTATTACTATTATGACAGGCCTGTTGGTCTAGTGGTTAGAGACCCTGACTGCTATACCGGAGGTCGTGGGTTCGATTCCCACCCGGGACAAGTGTTTGTGTGATGAGCACGATCATTTGTTCGGTGTCTGGGTGTAATTTATCTATAATATGTATTTAGAAATATATAAGTATGTTTATCAGTTGTCTGGTTACCCTAACACAAGCTCTGCTTAGCTTGGGATCAGACAAGTGTCAAGTGTGTGAGATGTGCCGGAATATTATTATTATTTTATTTTCGAAATTAAACTTAAAATTATATTAAAATATTTACAGTACTATAAAAACTAAGCCTACACAATACATAAGAAAAAATATTTTACTAAATAAAACTAAGAACTAAAATAAGGCATCAAAAAATTCTCCCACGTCGCTGTCGACTGGGAGTGTGCCCAAAAGGCTGGCAGCATTGCCACGTTCTAAAAAATGACTATAATACTGTTATGTTTATATCAGCTTATAATAAATGCTCTTTCTTTATCAAGCTCGGGTTCAAAAGCAGAATAAAGGTCAACTCTCATAAATTCTTAATGGAATCTTGAAATCCCTCTTATCATTACATATTATCGTATGAACTGTACTATCTAGCGGCCTTCAACTGTAATAAAAATGCAGTTGAACTCCTTACGTCAGTTATTTAATAATGAAGTATGAAAATAGACCTTACTGCTTTGGTAAAAGAGGTCATCAAATCATTTAGGTGTACTTCTTTAGAGAGATTACTTTCCTCCTTCTTGATAACGTCAGACGATCCCAAATACCCAATGGATTAACCAGAACTTTGCATGACTACAAGAAGTATAGCAATTAGTTACATTGACGACCGAAACTCATTAACGAAATCTTTTTTTACTGTCTCTCATCATCTGCCTAGCCTTTAACCTCCGTGGTCGAGTGGCGAACGCACCGGTTTCAAGGTGTCGCTAGCTCTGAGGTCCCGCGTTCGATCCACAGACGGACCAATGTAGAAATTCACATTTCTACATTGTCTCGGGTCTGGGTGTTTTTGGTACCTTCGTTGTATCTGAATTCCATAACACAAGTGCGTTTGCAACTTACGTTGGGTTCAGAACAATGTCTGTGATGTTGTCCGCATTTATGAAATATTCATTCTTTTTTTTCACAAATATAATTCCCTATGTTGAAGTCGGCTGCCAGTCTTAACGGTTTTAGCTGAATGCTGTATATATTCATATTTTACCGTATTACACACCCCTAACCTACTCAATTTCTTATAAAATGTAACTAGGAAGACCTTTTTTCTATTTCCTTCGCTCTTTACTTCTTAGTGCCTTAAGCTGCACTTCCAGCCACTTCATAAAGTGCTCTTAACTGCGCTGTGACACGGACACAAGCCCTTTATCTCTCTCAGGTCTTTTGGAGTTAACTGCAAATTACTTGAAAGTTCTCTAATGGCTATGAAAGTCGTTAATAGATAGATAATTATAATTAAGGCCGACTTCTTGTAGTTAGCACAGTAGCACAAGACATTACTTACCTATACAAATTGAGTGACATATAAATTACTTTTAATTTCATTTAATTACCATCCCTATTTTTCCTACCATTACTTACGTTTCATTTGTGAAAACTTTCTTGAAATTCGACTAATCACTGAGTTTTAAATAGACACAAGTTTTCTTTAGAGAGATATAATTGAAGGCGTTAGAAAAATCAGCCCTCAAAGTGCATCAAGAAAACATAACTAAAAAACAGTTTTTTTTTTCACCTTTAGCGTAGCAATATTGTAATGATACTTTTAAACTTCTATATCCGTTGGGCTCGACTTCATCAAACCGGAAAAAAAGAAGTTTTTTAGACAACCAGTAGGAATTCGTATTTACTGACCCCTGGGCCTGAATAAACAAATATTTCGTTTACTTTAGTTATTTTAAAACTCCTCTGGTTCTCGTTGGTGGAGTCCAGCCCTTAACATAAGTAATAAGACTTGTTTGATAGCAGGCTGTTATTACGTACTAAGTATGTTATGATGGCACTATGATAGTCCATTACTTGTACCGATATAATTAGCTCGTCGATACGTAGCTCGGTCAGTACACCGATGCCCCACTGACCTAAAGTTTGTGTGCTGTATCGATTGAGGCTTGAAAGCCAAGCTTTGGCTCCTGTAGTTTGAGATTATGGGACATATTCTTGATTTAAATATAGAGACGGATTAACTTAGTACAAGTAATATGAAAAAAAAAACAACAATCAGGTTACACAGAAATATCAATATGAGAAATCAAAACTTTTAGAACAAAAACAAAATTATGGAACTAAGAAAGTCTTAATATCTAAAACTAAGTAGGGTAAGTTACGTCATCCATTATTTGTATCTCAAGAACAGTTGAACCGATTTTCATGATCTTTGGCTTGTTGCATTCATCTTCACCCCCAAAATCAGGAAAACAGTCACTTATGCACTCGAACCGCTTTCACAGCTAGGAAACTAAAAAAAATAATAATTAGATGATTCCGTCTTATTTTCATGAAGGACGTAATATAAGAGAAAGTAGGCAACTGATAGCAGACAAAGGTCACGGCGTCTCTCGCGACAAGGCCGTCTCGTAATTAAATGTAAATAACGCTGAACAAATTATACAATACTGTGGAAATGCATTTTTATTCCGATCTTATTAGTGCAATCGAAATGATGATAAATAAAAATTCAAGATAATCCCGACTAACTTTTGAAAATTTTTGATAACTTTTAAAACACTAAACCAATCTTCAAAAGTATACCATCTTGATCACGTCAGTTTTCAACCAAAAAAGGTTTCACAGACAGACAGACAGATACGTCAAACTCATAACACCTCTCTTTTCTTTTCGAGGGTTAGATAATTAATTATTGCTTGAATATGGTATACTGTCGTTGCATATTAAAAATTTACAGCAAATGCTGCTGTAAATACTTTAGTAATTACAATCAAAAATGTAATCTTAGGTAGCTATATCCTGTAGACAAAGTAATCTGGTCTACATCAGACCTGTATTATTTAATTAATTTTACGCACTGATGCGTAGAACTATTGGTCTAGTTTTAAAATAATACCTTGTGTTAATATCTATCTATCTATACTAAGTAACTAGGTAAGAGATATAATTAAAAAACTGAAGAGTTGTTTGCTTGAACGCGCTCGTTCAGTCAATCAATTCTGTCTAAACCGTTCAAATAGATCTAGGAAATACCGGAAATAGGAAAGTGTAGTTTATACTATTAATTAATTACACATAATATTTACTGTAGAAACCTTCTTTTTAGATATCTCTGAAAAGACAGAACAGTAATTTGTCGATGGATGAAATTGATATAGTTAAGTTTTTAATATCTATGTTACATAATACTTTTAAAGAAAAAGGAAAAAACATAGCTCATGCACAACTTCGTGGCAAGCGAGAAAACTATCATATTACAGCCCCATCCAAAACGCTCTTGGCTACATAAACTATACCCCTGATTTCGTAGCCCTGTATAACTATACAGTATGTTCACTCGGCGCCACCAAGCTGTATGACATAGTTTGGGGAACAGACATTATTAGGAGTAATGTAACCGTAGGACGTCTATTTAGGCTTATTAGTCTTATAAGGATAGATTAGGATGTTATGTACAGAGGTGTTTGTTTGTTTGTTTGTAAACGGTTTTCTCGTGTAGTTTTCTTGTATGGTCGACTTTTGGGGTCGACATAATTTTGGATGAACCTGTCTAAACTATTTTAGGTCATTTTATTAGTGTTATAATTTCAGTCTTATTTTCCTTTCAGTTCAGTTACTTAAATCATATTTGCGATTTGCTCAATTTTTCTTGATAAATGGGACTACGGACTTCAATAAATTATAAAATTGATTTTGATTTTGAATAATCGGGTAGATATTTTGATGTCCTTTACAATTAAAGATAAACAAAGAATAATAACCACAACTATGTTTTCTATCTTAAGTGACAGAGAACAGAGATGTTAAACGTTACCAATAAAATTTTGCGGAAGAACGTACAACATTTTCAAACCGAGCTTTGCGAGTTTTCATTTCACTTAAATGAAAACTGGTCCTAACTCCTAACTCCCCTTTGGTCCACACATACCTACCTACAAAAACAAGTATGCGCAGTCATGTATCCCACCCCAGCAATTGACGTCAATCTGAACAGTCCCCTACTAGACATAGGGTTGGAGCCCTACAATCTGGGTCAGGGACGACCACTCAGGCAGCTGTGCCAAACTTGATTGAAATACCTACTATTAGAGAATTTTTATTAAACATGTTATAAATTAAACCAGTTTTTAGCATTTATGGGTGTGGCAATGATGATTTTTTATGTCGTCTTCAAAAATAGTTTTTGTTATAATTTGGTCATATTTTATGGGTTATGTTTTAAGGGTAAGGTAGGGTTTAAAAGTATACTGTATTTTCACGCCGTAGTACTTGGTCTCAGCAGCTAGTAGTGGATTTTGTTTAAAGAAGAGTAGATAGATTCGTCTCAATTATAAAAAAAAACAGGACATATTATATTTTTGAATCGTTTCTAATTAAATTAACGTTATTTGGTTTTTTGGTTTCAACAATTTCCTCGTTTGGTTCTAGAAGTGTAAGGACCAAATGAAGACCCTTTGGTCCTACTTCAATAGGTCGAATTTACTTTGGCCGTATTTCCTTTATAGTTAAAACACAAACCTATCTGCTTATTAATTATTTTTTTTCTTGTAACCTTTATCAATATGTTAAAATCATTTAAAAGTAAGTAAGTATTATAAAACTAAGTTACATTCACTCAAATGTGACACGACAAACGATAAATACAAAAAAAAAATACAACCCGAGAATGCCCTAATTTTTTATCAAGATCTTAAAAGAATGCATTGTACTGAAATATTTCAAAGTCGGCCGCATGTTATAAATCTTTCTTGATATAAGAGCGATTACTTAATTATGAGTTAATTACTCGCAAGGTTGTAATAAGAAAATGGTTTTGTTACAATTAATGCTATTACGAGCTAACCTTGTTTTCTGAAATATAATTGGTTTGTCTTTTTATTGAGCAGTTTTGTTAAAATAATGAATTATTTTATTAACGACTTAAAATAAGGAGGCGATACTCAATTCGACTGTTTTTTTTATTTATTTAATAATGTATGTACACACAATAGTTTAGTAAATATAACATAGATATAAATGATGTACAAAGGTACTGCTTATTTCTGCCAGCAGACCCGCGAATGGAGAAGTCGTGAATATTTATGTTTGTTACCGTACAACTTTTGGCTGGGTGAATCGATTTTGATGATTCTTTTTTTATTTGAAAGCTAGTGCTTTCAGTCTGGATCTATTTTTGGTGAAGTTTTGTTTGTGTTCGCATGAAAAGAAGTAACACACAGAATATGAGTTATTATTTTATTAATATGTATGACTATATGTATAACTGCCTCGTTGGCCTACTGGTGCTAAGTGCGACTGCTACGAGAGAGGTCTTGGGTTCGATTCCCGAGTCGACCAAGGCGTTATTGGGGTTTTCTATGAAATTCTCAGTAGCAGGTCGGAGTTTGGATCTGTGCCCGGTAAGTGGCAATAGGCTCGCCCCCTATTATATGGGACCTAAATATATCGGCGAACTGTGTGTGTACATTGGTACACCTCTGCCTACCCCTTCGGGGATACAGGCGTGATGATATGTTATGTAATATGTATGTACATTTTCAGTAATATTGCTGGGCTTTGAATGGATCCTTCCACTTACAAATTTAATATAGAGTAGAAATTCTGCACGCGTGAACACTGACTATTATGTTACATTTTAATAACGTCTTCAGATTTGAAAATACGTTACGTGAGACCTTGAAATTGTTTCATATTTGATTGTTCGATGATTAATTAAAGTAGGCCTCATTATTAATGTTAACACCAGGTAAATAGGCAATTGATTAAAAGGCGAATACAATTTCACAGGTTTTTTTTTACCTTATTATTCAGGGTCTCCAACAACAAAGTGTTTACAAAAGTAACCCTTAAAAGGGACGAAAATTCGAAAGGTCCGCAAATCATTTTATCCATTAGGACTAAAAACAATTACGACTTTGTTGACAATCAGGCCAATTACTAATTATATAATCGCAGCACATTTGCATGAAATAATGACGCGAGCGAAAATATGAAAGCAAATACATTTAACTTTGTTGGCAGATTTAACAATGTAGTAAATTACTTTAAGTATCTATCCTGAAATTTCTAACGTTATTTAGTAGGTTCGTAAAGTAAGGAAGAGTAATATTAAAGTTATTTATTTATCTATAATATGTATGTATTGAGAAATATATAAGTATGTTTATCAGTTGTCTGGTTACCATAACACAAGCTCTGTTTAGCTTGGGATCAGATAACCGTGTGAGGATTGTCCCGGAATATTATTATTATTAATAATTTATCGTCGTGAGTTCATTTAGTTACCTGACAGGTTTTAAAAAAACATCTACCCCATTGATACATTCATTTATTCCATCTAACCGGGATCGGCGTACTTTTAGTAAAAGATCGGAATGAAACAGCATGTTGTAATAGTAGACTAGACAGATGGAGTGTTACCAAACACTATTAAAGTCATAGACCATATCAAAGGACCTATCAATAACTGTATCTATCAGCATCGCAGCTCCGCTTGGTTTGCTACGAACAAATGTCATCAAAATCGGTTGAGGTATTTTTGTTTAGAAGCGTATCAAACACACACACACACTACTATACTCACCTACATTTTTGAAGAAAATATTAGAAGTTGACAAGGATAGACTTACTTAACTTTAGAGTGGCCTACTTATTACCTAACCTACTAATGAAAAAGTCGTAAAATCTTATTTTTAACCGACGAAAACAGAGGAGGTTCTCAATTCGACGCGTATATATTTTATTTTTTATGTATGATCACGCATATCTTTTTACTGAGTAGTCCGATTTTGATAATTCTTTTTTTATTGGAAAGGGTATACTCCAAAGTTGGTCCCATATAAATTTAAAATATGATTTTTCACGCACTGATCGTAATGTATTACCACGCGTAACTTTTTACAGAGTAGTTCTATTTTGATAATTCTTTTTTTATTGTGTAGGCTATACCTAGAAGTTGGTCCCATATAAATTTGGAAAAAATATTCCAATCCTAAGGGTAGAAAAACAGGGATATATTGATTGTTCACTAACTGATTTTAATATATGACCACGCGTAACTTATTACAGAACAGTCTGATTTTGATAAATCTATTTTTATTAGATAGGGGGTTATACCTTGAAGCTGGTCCCATATAATTTTACTCTAAGGTTGGGAAAATAGAGGTGATTTATTGTTCACTCACAGATTTGAATACTAAAATAAGGTACCTAGTTAGCTATTTTAAAAATAATAAATAATTCAGCATGTAGCAATTAGTATCATAGCCACAAAAAATATAAAATAAAAACTTTTTAACAAAAAAATTTAACCGCCGAAAACACTGAAAAGCAAAAAATAAGAAAGCTTTTTTTATTTAATCTTAATAACTAAGTTCTTAAACGAATGTGAGTATACCTAAATAATTTTGAGGCGGCGCCAAACTATCAATTAACAAAGATCACAAAATTACCTTAAAAATAAAGAAACAACCAAATCAAAAACGCTATATACTATAATTATATTCTTTACTTACCACCTACTAACTCCATTGTGGAAAGCAACTAAAAGTTTTGAGTTTGAATCAACTTAACAATGCAATGAAATCTCCAGTGATAAACATTAAAATTTCAAAAAAAAATAAGTACCTATATATCGTAATTAATTAATTTGCCTGTTTCGCGCCGACTCGAAATTACTTAGGTATACTCACATTCGTTTAAGAACTTAGTTATTAAGATTAAATAAAAAAAGTTTTCTTATTTTTTGCTTTTCAGTGTTTTCGGCGGTTTAATTTTTTTGTTAAAAAGTTTTTATTATTATCCTGGGACAACTCACACACGGTCATCTGATCCCTAACTAAGCAGAGCTTGTATCTTGGTAAACAGACAACTGATATACATATTTATATATTTCTAAATATTTAAATACATACATATTAAAGATAAATTACACGTAGACACAATTACACGTAGTACAAATGATAATGCTTATCACACAACATTTGTCCTGGGTGGGAATCGAACTCTACGACCTCCGGTATAGCAGTTAGGTTTACTAACAACTAGAGCCGTCCCATCAATATGAAATTGTAGCACAAATTAAACCTTATTTGTAACGCATTAGCTGTTTCCTAAATCTCGTGTTTGGCACATAAATTACGAATATATTCTGAATACCACATAAAATGTACTTTAGAATTCCCTATCACATCATAACTATCTACATTAACTGATACAGATTGGGAACTTGAAACTTAGCTATAACTACAACAGTTGTGACCCAACGACCTGAGATAGCAGCTATCTCGGTACCGTCATACTGTTTGACTTAATTATCAGATTGTTGACTGTTTTGTTTCAATATTACAATTATTATTTGTCAGGACAGATTGGTGTTAAAAATAGAAGCAAGAGATCTTAAATATCGGTTAATTTATGTATGATAATTGTGTCTATCATATAAAAATGAATTAGTGAATGTGTTGCTTAGCGCAAATCTCGGGAGCAGCTCCGATTTTGCTTATTCTTTTTTTTATAATATGCCTTGAAGTACGAGAATGATACTTAAGGAGAAAAAAAATGCCTGAAATTTCTAAAGGGGATGTTTCATCTTTCCCCGTAAAACAGAACAACTATGAAGACATCGGGAACGGAACTTAGATATTCATGTGAGTGAAATTACGGGGCACAGCTAGTTTACTTTATTTTCGATCTATACTAATGTTAAACGTTATTATAAATGCGAAAATAAAACCGTGTCTTCTATCTGTCTGGCTGTTATGCTTTCGCGGTTAATTCACTGATCGTATATTTATGAAATTTGGTATCGTGAAAGCTTATATCTTACTTTTTCTAGGTATTTCAACATATTATTATAAAGTTAGTTATAAAAATAGGGGTTGTATAACAATAAGAAGAGTAGTTGAAAATAATGCTTCCATTAAACCTTTTACAGCGCTTAAAAGCTTTTGCATTTGACCCAATTCGGAATTCCGGTTGTGTATGTTTTGACAAAGACTCTGAAAAGTTTATTAGACAGATAAGGTTAAATAAATAATAATAAACCCAAAATATTCCATAAAAACATGTTATGAATAAAATATGGAAGATAAACCTCTAATGAAGTAGAAGTAATTCAATAAAAACAAGTAGAGGTGTAAGGATAATAATCAGAACAATAGGACTGTTTATAAAATGTCATTTAGGTAAGTAATAACAAAACGTAATACAAATAATTTTATAAATCTGAATAAATAGTATCGGAAACCATTAATCCGTTGTGACGTCATTCAAATCCAAACTTACTTCTTTATCTAGCTGGCTATGATAATAGTTATTATCTAATCGGAAAAGCTCTTTATTCTAAATCACTAATGTACTAATAATAGCAAAAAATAAAACATGTCTAAATCCATTTATTTCAGCAACCTTTATAGTCTTTTAATTTCACCACGACTCAACGTTAATCAGATTTATAAACTAAGATTGACGAAAATCTTTGTTGAAATTACGGTTTTAAAATCACATCCTGATAATTCTGCTTACCTTCTGGTATAAGGCAGTTATAAGCACATACTACTAAACCTATAAATAGTTTTACACGGTACTAAAATCGTATTTCATGTTTTACTTTGAAGCTTACTCAGTCAAACGCTTGCGACAAAACTAAAATCAAAGTGGTCCAAGCATATGTCCTTGAGGGACCCCTGCAAAACGTTTCTGTTAGCCCTCTTTGTGCCGGTCCTTTGATCGCGCACAAAAGATGTCTGGGAACATTTCTTTGTGATATTCTCATAGCACTCAATTGGATTTAAATCTTTTGAACTCATTTGTGAACTAGTTTCTTGTGTGTTCTGATAAGAGAATACCGGTAAGGAAAAACTCAGAAGGACAAAAAATTGCTTGTAATTCGGAATCGAAATATAATAAAAAAAACATACATTTAATACAAAGCTACTTTAACGTTTATTTTATAAATACCCACAATTAAAGACCGTATAAATAAGGTTCTACGTAATATATCAAAATTAACACTCGACGTTGAAAATGCACCGAATTTAAAAATCACCGCTACGCCGCGCCGTAGCGCTACGAAGCCCAAATGCATAATCCAATTTACAATCCACGTTAACACCCGCTACGTGTAAATTGGACAGCACATAAGCTTAATGAATATAGCCTTTATTTCTTTGTACTTAAGGTCCATATTCGTAATTAATTGTTGCCACGGCGTTTATCGTGCTAGTTTCTAGTTCTCGACAAAACTTTACAATTGTCTTAATCAAATTACATGTGTTCTGATGAAGTGCATTGTGAGTGCGGAAGACACAGTTTAACACATTATGTGACGAGCCAGTCGGCTTCCTTGAATTAATTTGATAGAGCAAACCTTGACTTCTGCATATCTGAAATATTCATTTGGACCATGAACGATAGAATTGCGTTTGTAAATAAGTAGTTAACCAGTATTTCTTTTACTGTTTTTCCTTATACTTCGTTGAAATGATTAGCTAATAAACGAATTAAATACAGGTGTATCCTTATTAGATAGGTTGAGTCATTAGAAAGATTATTTGAGTTGTCTAAAAAAACCTTTTTCAATATTTTGAATCTACATTCTACACGCTATTCAGTACTTATCATCTTTTATCTGTTCTAAGAGGAAATAAAGTTAACTCTTTATTTCTGAGACGGATTAAGCTCTTATTATAAATATTTATCCCGCTGTACCAGTTTTAGGAAAATACTTTCAATATGTAACCTACAACAGAAACAGGCAACAATTTTCGTCAGCCCAATTCAAGAGTACGTAACTAATCCTATTACGTGGTATTATCCAATCAGTTTAGACCGAACGTCCCGTGTCATTGAACTATACGTGAAATAATATTAGGTAAATAAGCAGCTTTTGTATGAAAAATAACAAAATAAACCACTGTAAGTGAAAGGACAAGACAAATAAAAACAAGGAAAATAACATTATTATGACATTGATCAATTTAAAAACGATTATGACTTAAAATTACTTGTTGTTTTGACTTCTGTGTATAAAATTCTCTTGTCCTTGATAATAAATACTACTTTTAAAAATAATATTTGCTCTTTAGCTGTCTAGTGCAAACTTAAAACTTAAGAACATTTCATAATTATGTATGTATGTATCCATACTTTTGCATGGAATTCTAAATAAAACCAACTTATTAATCAAGCCGATACACTATTATAAATTTAATCCAAAAATAGTATACTTACTTCAGACTACACTGTTTATACAATAAATTTTGAGCATATAAGATTTCAACATATAATTTCTATAAGTATAAATGGTGTCATAATACGGTATTCAGCTGAATCCGGTAAGACTGGTAGCCGACCCTAACATAGTTTGGCAAAAAGGGTCTGCTGATGATGATGATTAGTGGTGTCATAATAAAATTTATTTCCCATCTTTCCAGGTCACCAAAAAGTAAAGAAGAATGCGAGACGGAGGCTCTAAAATCAGATCCGGAAACGGATCCGGAGGCCAAAGGGGAGGAAGGAGCTTTGGAAGCCAAGATGTCCCTCATGAACGGAATTACCGTGATAGTGGGGTCTATCATCGGCAGTGGGATCTTCGTGTCCCCAACTGGGGTGCTGAAGTATACCGGATCTGTGAATGCTAGTCTGCTTGTGTGGGTGGCTTCAGGAGTGTTCAGTATGGTGAGTATTTTGAGAACCTATTTAATTAGTTAGTATGCTTATACATCGGTGATCGGATCCGCGTTTTTTTATATTCTGATTGATACTTCGAACTCCAAAATGTACGAAAGCTTAGATTTGAAGCTATGATCTATTTTCGTCAGGTTCTCATCAAGTGTGTATTACGATCTGCTTCTTCTTCTTGCCCTCTTCCCAATAATGATTTATATAATTGTTAAATACTTGGCTACCTATATATACTTTTTTATTTATTATTTTACGTAAGATACAATTGTAATTCGATTCGGAAATACACCGTTGAGTACAAAGCCTGGACCTAAATACTTAAAAGGACCAAAGTACCAAACGGACCAATTGAATGAGTTCATACACAATTAGTAACTATGCATTTATTTTGGGTACTATTCAAGTGCAAATTTAGTCCAATTTATAGAATTGTAAAGAGGGAAATGGTCAATCTTGTCTTGCGTATGATTGACTCGCAAACTGTAATTGAAAGATTGACTAGTATTGCAACTGACAAGTTATTTATTCAACTACACAGCTTCCTGATTGATGTCTCTAAGACTAGCTTCTGCCCACGGATTTGGCCTTTGACATAATTTTTTCATATACAATATACATTAGACCTATGACTCTAGCTACACTAACCTAAGACCCAAGCTATGACTATCAGCAGTTACCTTTACGGAATTAAAGGTCCAAAATTCAAGAAGTAGTTTTCAGGAATCAAATAAAACTTTACTTAACACCATACCTCTTTTTAATACTTATAATATAAAAAGGTAAGTCGAGAAATATGACACTCTTAGATTATTGACTAACTTTCTATTTAATAGAATCATTCGACTTCATTATAAAACCTTTCCAAACTCAACTTTATTTATTACCCATCATATTTAAAATTTCATTTTTAAATATACAACATCTATCTTAAATACTAAAATAATTATTTCTTGTATACAAAAGCTTTTACAAATGATCTTAGTATCCCAAGAGACTTGTTAGTAGTTACTTATTTTAAAACCTTTTTAATAAGACGATCTGGAAGATTGGTTTCTACCCACAAGAGATTCTGCGTCAATTCGCTTTGGGATTAATTAGAAACTGCCATTTTGTAAAATCTTCTGCAATATATTTTTAATGTTTTATTTAAAATTTCGTTTCCAATTCTTAGGTTTTTATTGCCGCAATTGTATCATGCCTTTGGTAATTGAAAACCAAAGTAGATGATGCGTTTTCAGTCTTATGCGGTTGCTTTTTTTAGTCACATTTTTGTAACGTAATTAATATATTCTATAGTTAAACGCAAGCTATGTATGATATGTATGATATGTACATTTAATTATTCTAAGACGCTACTGACAAACGGTGAAGGAAAATATAGTGAGAAATCCTGGATTACAAAAAGAGTCTGAAATCGCTAATCCGCAGAGAGTTAGTAAGCTTGGTGATCAGAGCTCATTCCTTCTCTATATGAGAAGAGGTCTGTACCCAGCAGTGGGACGTATATAAGCCGGTTTTTATTTATTTTTAAAACACTAATAATACCTAGTTGTATTTTCAGAACATTTTATGCCAGTAACACTTACTAACTTAAGACCTTGTTTAATAAGTTTAATTACATTTTTATCTGCGAAGCCTTGGGTCCGTAATTATAAATACTTCTGTTATTGACCTCAGCTTTGTCAACTCGTGATTATAATTCATAATGTGCTTATTACATTCATATCATTATGACCTTGCCCTTTTCTGGTTTAGCTGGGGGTCCGCCAGATTATATTGCTCATGTCTATTAGTTATCAATAAGACAAATTAGCTCATCCTTAGTTTGGGTAGTAAATCCAAACTAGGGATGAACATGCCAAATATTTCATCATCATCTCCCTACCCTGTTCCCAATTATTTGGGGTCGGCGCAATGCGTATACAGCTTCCATTCATCTCTACAACTTGTCATCTCAGTATTTACACCTTTCTTTCTCATATCATCTTTCACACGATCCATCCATCTCTTTTTTGGTCTTCCTCTGCATGTATACCCGTCCACATTCATACTCATAACTCGTCTAGTTACGTGACTTTCATCCTTCCTCATCACATGTCCATACCACGATAAACGGTGACCTCTTATCTTTTCATTCATGGGGGCTACTTTCAAGATGCCTCTAATGTATTCATTTCTTATCCTATCCAATCTCGTTACTCCAGTCATCCATCGAAGCATTCTCATTTCAGCAACATGCAATCGTCTTTCATCATTAACATGCCAAATATTTATCGTATGTTTAATTTTTTACACTTATAATATAGTGGAATTACCGTAGTCGTCCCACTGCAGGGGAAAGTCTTTCTTTCCTTCTTCCAATTCTCACGGTTTTCAGTGCCTAAGCGTAAAAAAACTGTGTCGCGGGAGCTTTTACAAAACATTCAATTTACACACTTGTGTATGTCTCGTGGGTTGTATATTTTATAAAGAAAAGGTTGAAGACACCATATTCTGTCTGATTGTCGGGCACCAAATTGTTGCCCGTGGTGTAAAGATACTTGCTTAGCGATATCTTGTACTACCTAGTCACAATGGCCACCCACAATCAATGTACTTAATCATTACCGGAAAATATTAAGTTCCATTTACCTCGTAATTCTAAATAAGATAAGAGATCAATCAAAGCTATTTCATAAATTTTGAAAGGTTAAAGATTAAATCAATGCACTGAGAATCATTTAAATTACAGGGAAATTATTAATACCGCTATTATATTTGATCATGAATTAATTAAAGGAAGTTTGACTTCAAATGTGAGGCACGAGATAAGCACTTGAATTTAAATTGAACTTTGACTTAATAATAAAGATTATAAATCAGTTTATACATTTAATTATTCTTAATTTACACATAGACTTCGAGTCGAATTAGGCAAAGACATAAAAAATCTTTAAAAGTCAACTATCTACATTTCCTCTCGTTGTCTCTTCGCTTTTTTCTAAACTCTCTAGTTTTACCAAAAGTGAAAAAATAAAAGCAAGTAATGGTAACTACGAATATACTAAATAAAATTGATTTACCATTCTAGTAATGGTTTAAATTTAATCATAAATATATAATTAATTATAACCTCATTTACTCATTGGGGAAAAATATTGGCTCGATCTGGAACTTAGGTAATGAATTAGTTTCAAATCGTCAACATGTTTTCGTGTCTCGTAGCTATCAGTAGTCAATCCTTTCTTAACCTTTAGCTTTCGTTTTTAAGAGGAATATCGATTCACTAGTCTGGAGGAAATGTAAACATATACCTACTTAATTAATACTTATGTAAATAACTAACTTTATGATTAATAGAAAGGTTTATAATTACGAACACACTGTTTTGGAAAGGCTCAGAAGATGAACCCTGTAACTACCCATGGCACTAAACTTACGTAGTAACTATTTATTAATCTGTGACTGAACATTGTACGTAATGTTGCCTAGTATAGTAAACTGGAATCATTTTGTTAGACTACGTCCATTTTTCCTTGAGTAACTTACTTAGGGAAGAAATATGAAATAAGTCCAAATAGCAAAAAAGTCCCCTAATACTTTTTTGCCAATTCATCCGAGGAGTTTAATTGGCCATCTAGACGGAGATTTTCTCAGAGGGAAAAGAGATTTAAGCCTAAGCCAATCAGCATCTTAACAAACATACTTGCAATCTCATAAACGTTTACAATTATACTATGTGGCCGATTGTCGGCTATATAATAAAAAGTTGAGAGTAATTGATTAATACAACATAATGAAAGGTCTATTATCTCCATATTTGGTTCACAACGTGTGTTAACAGTTCAAATCAGCTCGTAAACAGTATGTTATCGCGACACATGGCCGGTACCGATAGCGAGCTTATACAGGGATCGACAACATTTTGATGGTTATACGTCATCATTGGACACGTGTAAGTTTAGAGTAAAACAGGTTTTATTTACTGTGATGTATGAGAAATCAAGGGAATTATAATGTTGATAAACATTGATTGTACAGTATAGTATTGTGGTTATAAGTTAGTTTTAAGTAAAAGTATAATTTTTTGCAAATAAATTCATATGACAAGCAGTAGGAACAACTTTTTAATGGTACTCGTAGTAAAAATACATAAATAATAAAACAGTGATACCTTTGATTTTCATTTAAAGAACGTAATACCACAATGTTAATAGATTTTAATATTCATAGTTCTATATTCGTATCGGACGTCGTATATCTTTGATTGATACAATAATTAATAAATTCCTTCGTATTCAATTAATTTTACTTGAAAGAATTGCCCAAACCAAAGGTTTGCAACCTCTGTCCGTTTCGATAACATAGCGACAAAATTACTTGTTGAATAATAGTTATGATCAAATACTTAACTGTCAACATGTTTATGAAAATACTTGTTTTGATTCTTTAACTGTTATGTTATATTCTATAACTAAAGACCAGATTGTATTATTGAAGTAAATCTAATAAGTCTTCAAACAAAAATATCTAAAGGCAATATATCGTATAGAAAATAAAGTTAATGCAGGCTAACAAAATCTGCTGGAGACCGGTTGTTTGCATTGCTTTCCTGTACGGTCCCCGTCAATAGGGGAAGAATCGAGATGCTCTCCGGAGGCTTTAGCCGATAGGAGTCTTGCACACCTCTCCGTTTTCCTCAGGGCGGAGGTAGTAAAAAAAGAGGCTACTAAAAGCTTCCAAAAACTGAGTGCTTTTTCTAAACGAAGAGCTTTATTTCAAATAATATTTTAGTACAATGCTAGGAACTCTCCTTAGAATCAACTGGTATAAACTAGAACATGCAAAATTGTTCTGAAATTCAGTACAGAGTGAAATGTATTATTATATCTAAAACAAAGAAATAAAACAATTTAGTTGAAACCGAACATGATAAATGTAACCCAAATATGCAGCACTAATTACATTATCAGTAAAATGATAATTAATTAATTATTGCAGCATTTCTTTAGTTGTAATTTACCTACATAACTACTATCTATTAATAACAATTTATACATTAAATTAATATCTTTTATGTTACAAAGTATTATATCTTTAAAATTATGTACACAATTTCTTCCCGAAATAATTATTAAACGTAATATTAATCAGGTTTGACATTGTTTATTTTAATTCCCAATAGACAAAAATCAAAATCAGTCCCCAGCATCACCCTGTACCTAAAGCCAAACTGGCTTTAGGTATAGGGTGATGTGTGTGCAAAAAATAATCGTTTTATTCAAATTAAATCTGATTTGGTGTAAAAATATGTGTTACTTGCTATACATAACTAACGGTGTTATGTAATTTATTTACATCTAGATATATATATAGTAGTTCATAGGAGGATGTCAAACCAGAAAGACCAGAATCCGGCGAATTATAATGAAATAGAGTCAAAGATGTTACATAACATTATTCTGTATTCACGTATTATTCTGTAGACCTGTGTATTTTGACATTTTCAAAACGGCACAATATTGTGAAATTCGATTTTCTTAAATTATATTTCCTGTTGACCTAGATATCCTTTAATGTATTTGTGTTTTACACTCTCTCCGAAAATACGTGAACTGTTGATCCTGCGCCTGATCTCCCCGGTCGTGTCACTCTGCCTTCGATCGGACTATTAAAGTGACTAGCGCACAAAAATATCTCTTGCACAGATAACCTCTAAAATTACATCAGGCGCAGAACAAATGACCATGCTCATCACACAGAGATTTGTCCTGTGGGAACTCAAGACCCCGGTTCAGCAGTCAGGGTCACTAAACATTAGACCAACAGGCCCATCTTACTAATGTATACAATATTATTATTATGTTAATTCATCCACCAACATCATCATATGCCTAGCCCTTTCCCAAACTATGTTGGGGTCGGCTATCAGTCTTACCGTATTTTGGCTGCCTATCTGACCTCCACAACCCATTTGAATTATTAAATATCTTTGTCCTCAGGTAGGAGCATACTGTTACGCGGAGCTGGGGACCATGATCCGTCTGAGTGGAGCCGACTACGCGTACATCATGGAGACCTTCGGGCCCTTCGCAGCCTTCATCAGGCTCTGGATAGAGTGCATGATCGTCAGGCCTTGTTCACAGGTAATTTTTTTTTGACGGAGCTATGCCTTGCAATCCTGCGGCTTCAGCAAAGGCGGAAGAGGATATGGGGGATATATCTGTACGTCTTTCCCTCGACGTGGGTCGAACTCATTAGATTTTAACCCGGCAATAATTTTTAGTCAGATGTGTGTAGGACTATTTCATCTATTTAAATATGTCATAACATCTTCTGTCGGGTTTTAACGTCCTCGATTTTGAAGCTGACAAACAAAGTAATTTTGATAATAGCGCTCATTAGTTTCTTCTGAGCATCGAAGGTCTGTACTAAGAGGTGACGTTAAAGTTACCTACCTGAGTAGC
This sequence comes from Autographa gamma, assembly GCA_905146925.1. Lineage (NCBI taxonomy): Eukaryota > Metazoa > Arthropoda > Insecta > Lepidoptera > Noctuidae > Autographa > Autographa gamma. Next base: position 1,652,076 of record LR989871.1, read on the forward strand.
CTTTTAGAAATCTTGTAGTTTCCAAAGTCCCTTTTCAATATTTCATGTCTATGAGTGTAACCAAAAAATAATAAAATGTATAAAAGTAGTACAAGTAAAAATAAAATCCTATGCTTTCTTCGACCTTCACGTATTGACAATACATACCGCCTCATAAACTTATTTTATAGCATTTAAATATAGAACAACCCTTGTATCGATTCGATATTTGAATATTCGTATGACGCAATATAAAAGCTCAGTGTGTCATGAACCGCTGGCGAGGGATGACGTTAGTACAGTATTCTTATTGCGTAAGACAAGAATGGAATATAAATTACAGTTTTCAGCGGCACCATTAAAGAGAAATAGGGATGGCAGTGTTAGGAGACTTTTATGGTTCGGACTTATTTAACTTGAACTTAGAACTTAATAGCTTACAAATTAAAGCAGTAGTTATTTTTTAAATGTATTATTGAATGCTTACGTCATAATATTTAAATATTTTCACTCGTTTTTCTCCAATCATCTGAAGTCAAAACTGCAGGTATTCATCTAATAAAATCTATGTCAATATGGCTTATACATAACATGAATATTCTCTGAGCAACAGTTGACATTTTAAAGAATTTCTGAACGTTATTGTAACACCCCTAATCCATACTGTCTGCCCACGACATCGCCGTTACACCAAATAAATTCATTTTGTCTAGCGAACATAATAAATTGTTGCCTAGCTTACTGGATAAATTCCCTTCATTCGTATCAAATAACTTTAAATGTAAAGGAAACAATTTCCCACCTATTTTATAAGGATACGACACAATTGCCGGATATGCGTTTCCATGTTCTTATTGGCGCCCAACGTGTGACTTTTATATACGTTATTTGCATAGGATTCCTGTTGTATTGACAGCTGACTCAACTTTATTACTTCATAAAGTTTATACGTTTTACATTGGGATAGGGTAAATTATTCTTATTGAGTTTTGCTAGTGAATTGGCGCACAACGTGGGGCATTTTAAATCTTACTTATTTGTAACAGATGACTCGATTTATTTTAAGAAACTGATCTTAGTGTTATTAATAAAGTAAATCCGTTTAAATAGTGTAATAGGAGTTATTTATTCATGTAAGATTTGAAAGTTTCACTAACTTACTGTTTCAAAAATTACCTTTAAGGCTTTCTTCTACTAGACTTTCTTAAGGTCCCTTAAATTATCTTAATATTGTTCTTCAACTTAGGGGAGACCAGCCCAAAACGGGTATACCGCCCAAAGCGGGTAAGCGTTCTAAATTTCGCGCCTTTCGCATAAGTTTCAATGTGTGTATGTAGAAGGATAGCGCGGGCGTCGCCCAATCACAGGCAGTATCCTCACACACACGGAACACGCGGTTGCAAGATAATTTGTAATCAAATATTTTTGCTACTTATGGTAAAATTATTAAAGAATTTTCAATTCTGATTAGTCGATTTTGGTTTGTTGGACGAAATTACTAGTTTGGTGATATTATTTTGTTGTATTTGAAGCTTTATATCCGTGAAGTGATTTGTACCCGGTAGCTTTGGTTTTGAGATTATGAATGTGCGAAAAGCAATTGTGCGTTTGGGCAAATCAGGTATGGGTAAAACAGGTACCTGATTTGCCCTTACCCGATTTGCCCTGACAGATTTTCGATACGTAACTTTTGTGTGACCCTATTATTTTAATGTATACAAAACTATGATATAGTCACAAATTATTGTTTTTTTATCACAAATAAGTTGACCAGGACTTGGCTCCTATGCGATCTCAAAACTTTTTACGATGGAAGAATTACATAAAGAGACTTGGCTTTTTTACATTGAATGTTTTTGGTGGAATCTCATTCATTTTTTGTAGGTCTCTTGAACCTGTGCATGAAAGATTTTAGCTTTTATTCAATACATTATTACAATTTGTTAATAATATAAATCGATTTGTTATACTTTTTGAACCTAAACAAAGAACAAAGTTAACAATGCAGTCAAAATTCATACACCATGTTCTTGGAAAACCGCAAATATAAATTTGTTTCCTATTATTTACTAAGTTATATGATTTCTAACCGTTTTTATAATTTTTTCTTAACATGTAGTTAAAAACCTATCTTGGTGCCAAATTTGAAGGTTCTAAGTTTGTTAGAAGTACCTTAGATTATCGGTCAGTGAGTGAATCAGTGACTGACAAAATAGCGTAACTTTGATCGCTCATAACTCGTAAACTATTGGTTCAAATGTTAGGTAATTTTGATACTGAGCTTGCTTTATTATTAACTCTACATCATCGAAAACTTAAACCTCTTTCTTTTTCCGTATCGATGATAGGTACAGGGGGGTAAAATAGCTTCGACAAAAGGATGGTACTTTGGTATGGTTTTGCTCGAGACTTGGCCGGGCCACTGCCGTGCCTCTAGAAAACCAAAACTGTTATTTTAAGTTCTAACTAGATGTTAAAGTTGATTAATTTCTCATTATTTTTGCTACTACCCGTTTTGCCCATTAGCCTTACCCGCTTTAGGCACCCCCTCCGGGCAAAACGGGTTTTTTTAAGGTTTTAGATTTTAGACATTTTTGTTTTGTAATGAAGATTTTTTTTGAGTTTGAGACTGATTTGTTAAAGTTCTTTAAATAGGGAACTATGATAATTAAAACAAAAGTTTGAAATCTGTTAAGAACCTGTTTTTTTTTTCATCTAACGTTAGCTTACCCGTTTTGGGCTGGTCTCCCCTATTATATTATTATTTGCAGGCGATAGTAGCGCTAACGTTCAGCGTGTACGTGTTGAAGCCGATATTCCCGGAATGCGACCCCCCCGAGGATGCGACCCGACTGCTGGCGGCCTGCTGTATACGTGAGTATTTTGTACTACCCTCATCTGTGATAGAATGTCGTTATGCGAAGTGATAGGACACACCCCTGGTTTCTGTAAAGAACTTATACGCACAGTCAAATCAACTGACGAGAATGTAATAAATAATAATAAAAAAAAATGTAGTTAGTTGACTAAAATACTAACAAACAATCACAGCTAGTAAATCACCTGTCAAAACTTATGTTACCCACCTGTCAAAACAGGTGATTAAATATTTTTGTGTCGATCGGTATAAACCAGGGGTCAGTAGGCTTATTCGCTATCGCTTGTTGACAACCCAAGCGATGTTCAGTAAATAAAAATAACGGCATAAACGCAAACTTAGCATCGGCAAGGGTCGGTGATCAATTATTTAATAGTATAATATCTCGTTAATAATCGACGTTAGACGCTGCGAAATTTGTATTTTCATATAGCATTTAAGAAGGAAATGATTGCTTTTGTTGACAACTGCCATAGCGAATACGCCTACAGGTCAACAAATCAAGTACTTAGATTATTATTAGACACAAAATTGTGTTGTCAAGGACTGATTTGTTGTCACATTAACTATATTATTTTGATCAGATTTTCCATTTTAACATACGTGAATGCAAATCAATATACAGCAAAGGCATCAATTTCTCGTTAGAAATACACGAAAAGTTTTTTCTATTTATTTTCAAACGAATAAATTAATACTTACCTACCTTTCCATTAACGGGACTCCGCTAAATAAACATAGCATACCCTATATATTTTGTTTTTTTTTTCGTTTCGTATTTTGGCAAGCCACCACCGGCTCCTGTTCCACTTTCAGGGGAGAGTAATCAACTTTGTTCAACGTGTTTGGAATTGCCAACTCTCCCCTCTATTTGCGTAATTCGTGAACATTTTTAGAATTCTATTTTCATTAACTTTCTCGAGTATTTTCTATTAAAGATGACAGAGTTTTTTTTTAGGAAAGTTTCTGGTAATTTTTGGGCAAAGAGTGGGTGTATTTTTATAATAATATTTTAGACTACATCAAAAAAACCTTATCATAATATATTAAAGTGTAGATATATAAAATTCCGAACTAAATACATAAATAATATTATAATGGATGTGCCCGTAGTCGCCAACATAATAAAAGCGTCATTTTTTTTGACTGAGCAAAATTATACGGATTCATGGTTGCATGGCGAAGACATTTCTTGGCGTTACGAGGAAATATGCGAGATATTTAATAAGTTGAGTCGGACTTTAATAACTTCCGGAATAAGATTTGGAGAACTTATAGCTATAAACTTTAATTTCTTTCGTTCCACTTTATAGAAAATAGGTGGCGAATAAAGTAGTTTATTTTGTCACTAGCAGTAAATATGTGAGTATAAACAACTAACTGAATTTCGTTATTGACACATGTCGTACTCTATATACAGGGTGTCCGGTAAATAGTCCGACAAACTGTAGTGGCAGTGACAGGTAGAAAATTCTAAAATTGTTATCGTTATTGACACATGTCGTCTCGCTTAGCTAAAAGAAGAATTCTGGTTCTAAATAAACTAAAAAAACACTAAATAGCAGAATAGACCGAAGTGGCGACTACAAGACCTCCCCTCTGAAGGTGACTTGTAGTAACGTGTCTCGGACATCCTCGGTTTGTAGGAAACAACCTGCCCGCTATGCCACTCTTCCCCGCTTTGGTGGCAAACGGGCCCTAATCTTAACCGTTCTATAAAATATTTCGCATTTTCATAACACGAGTATGTTCTGTCTACAGTGCTGCTTACTTTCGTGAACTGCTGGTCGGTGCGCGCGGCCACCAGGGTCCAGGACTGGTTCACGTACGCCAAGCTGCTGGCGCTCTTTATCATCATCGCCGCCGGCATCTACCAGCTCTGCAGAGGTAAGTGCTGCTTACCTTCGGGAACTGCTAGTCGATGCCCGCGGCCGCCGACTGTACGTAGTACCAAAATGTAGGTCCTGTATCTCTGATAATGTGAACACCCTTTTTTTCTTAGAACCTCTTACTTTTAGGGTGCAAAGGATGAAGCATGAAGGATGTGATAAATGTTTCGAGGTGATTTTCATTTCCATGTATTAGTCATTCTCACGGACTTAATACTGCCAAAAATCTGTGAGATACTATGCTCTACGCTCTCGCCGAATATGACCATCGGATCGGATATACCGTTATACAATACAAACTTTAATCCATATTCAACATTAGTTATTCAAGAATTAGAAAGAATATTTAAAATTTACTTAAAGACGAGTATTCAAATGAAATTGATTAAACTCATATAAAGCACCTTGAAATTTTTATCCGCCTTTATTTGGACAAGTGTGTTACAGTTACAAACACTATTACAACATAGCAAGTCATTATACCAGTGACCTAAATAAGTATTTCTTAAATTGTCGTAAATAATGGTATGTGAAATATAGAACTATTTGGTTATGTTTAGATGGCACTGAACAATTAAAACCCGATCAATAGATATAGAATTATATCGTAATAATTTAGCATCGGTTACCGTAAGTACCTTTGAAGTACCAATTCTTTGAGTAGGTAGTACTTTCTCTCCCAACACATAGACTGTACGGATACCAAATCTTCGCATACCCTTTTATCCAAAGAGGTTTGATAAGTGTGAATAGTCCTTACCAACGAGGTTGCATTTGAAACTATAGAGTGAGCCTATCAGAGATTAAACCGTAAGCACTAGTGTGATCAAGTGTTGTCGTGAATTATGTATTAAGATGGAGCTGGCCGTTTTAAAAAATCTATCTAGAACACTAATATTACCCTTACAATGTCAAAACCATCGATATTTTCTTATATAAGTTTCTCGTTGCGCGAAAATTAACTTAAATGAAAAACGAAATGTACTTGGATCAGACTAAAAACTGCTCTCGCTTGGCACAAGGGGAACCTAGCGATAGTAGCAGTCTATGCATATCATACGTCGATGGTCCCTACACATTAAGGAACTGAGTAAAACCTCTTGACATAAAAGTGAAACCCAAGAATTTATTTGCATAAAGTTCTTTACATAAGGTTGATGAAATTTTTTATTTCAGTTATTTTTTTAATTTACTGTGGAGGACAAATAACTCAATTCAACCCTTAACCATAACACATGCAAAAACGTCGAGAACTAATATATAAAAACCGCGATAGAATCGGTTCAAAAGTATTTGTATTTTAATTAAAGAAATTATGTAAAATTCTTCGCCGAAATTGACAGTCCTTCACAAGCATTTCTCAGTCAAACATACAAGCTATCAAATTCCATTGATATAACTTCATTACTCAATCGTGGTCTAGTCAGCTGATCACAAGGCTTTCCTGGCCTTAACCCACTTATTTTATGCAGATTTCAAATATTAATACAGTTGTAAGAGTCTTTGCCATTTTTATTACGATTAGAATTTATTATCTTGAGAAATTCCTCGCAGCTGCTGTTAAAAACTTCGTTAGGATTTATGAAGGTCTGTCGAATAAAGAAAATCCTGCGCAGAAGGAAGTAAAACTCCTAAATCTCTTCTGTTCATGGTTTTTTGGTATTAATTTTCATGGTGAGGTAATTGAATATTTTGAATATGCGACTAGCCATTATTCCATGGACATATAGGCTCAACGCTGTCTTCTGCCTTTTAATCAAAAAGCTCATCTGATATGTAACAAAGTTTTGGTTTAACGAGACGCTATCTAAATACCACGACGCATGAAATACAAGAGGAAAACAAATAAAAAACATCATTTTCAACAACATTGCCAAAAAGACTACACAACAAATCCCTACAATAAAAAACAATTGAAGAACATTGTCTAGCTATTCATTTGTCTTTTATTAGTTAACGGTCTCACTAAAAAGGTCTACAAAACAAAAGACTGTAGCTAAACAAATACAGGTAAATAAAGACATCCATTGACGACCTCCGTGGTCGAGTGGCGTACGCACCGGTTTTCAAGGTGTCGCTAGATCTGAGGTCGGGTTCGATCCCCGGACGGGTCAATGTAGAAAGTCACTTTTCCACATTGTCCCGGGTCTGGGTGTTTGTGGTACCTTCGTTGTATCTGAATTCCATAACACAAGTGCTTAATAGCTACTTACTTTGGGTTCAGAGCAATGTATGTGATGTTGTCCGCATTTATTTATTATTTATTTATTTATATTTGAACATAAGGATATTACGCAATGTATCGCCCCATTAATATTCATCTTAAACTCGTGGTATTTCAACTAGATTCGGTCTCGAGACTCGTTTGACATTGAATGTACGTCAGTTGCAGGAAGTAAGACTGCCATTCATTGACGACTTTTTTGTTGAGAATTAGTTTACGGGAAATAAGAAAGATGACGAAGAATAAGAAAGCTATTGAAATTTTTATTGCTGTAAATAATGATGAGTTATATAAAAGAATGAGCAAGACAAGTTGCTCTTCTTATAAAGATCATTTTATATTTTTTATTAATACACAATTAAATCTAATATAAGAACAAACTCTAACTATACCAAAATTAAAACTTATATAAATAAAAACTAACAGGCGTCCAAGAACTCGTCGTCATCCTTGTCAATGGCGGGAAACGTGCCCAGAAGGCTGACAGCATTGCCACGTTGAATGGCTATGCCGGTTCTCTGTGCAAGGAACAAACCACGAGTAGATTCTACCAAACGTTTGGAAAGTTCTTTATAAAGATCATTACTTGAGTGAGCAAGAATTCTAGAAACTAAAACCAAGCCAAATTCAAATTACCTAGCAAAAACAGAAAAATAATAAAAAAATAAAGGTCAAAAAATAGGTAAACAACAAAAGGAATACAAAATATATACTGGATCCTTTGATTATATAATGTCTAGATGGACTGTCAAGTGCGCGCAGACGTGTCAAAAAATAACAACCAAAAGTGGTTGTTAAGCACTTTTCCGCCACCAGTACAGATCGTGCCGCTTTCGTGACACTACGTTTTACGCGCTCTAAGGAATAACCACATAACAGCGATAAAATGACAGTATGTGCTTCTAAAGTGTGCTGGAATTAAAGAGGAAGGCTAAAAAATACCAACACACATCACCTATCGCTAAAACTACTACACACTATTTAAAGAAACTTTAAATTAATTTTATTTTTATGATTGTTAAAATCACGCCATATTTTATCAGTGTTGCCAGTTTCTCTTTTTCATTCTCCCATTTTTGTGGGTAATTTTGTTGGTTTATCGTTACGTTTATAAAATAGCGCTGATGTACTTTTTCAAAAAAAAAAAAAATAAAAAGTAAAAAAAAAATAACTCAATGTTAAAGTACCTATACCTCATTATGTTTTAATATTGTACCAAATACTAACTTAGTTGATTTAATACTCGATTCAAACACACAACTCCAAATTTCTTTTTTTTATTGATTTAAAAAGTAAATACTTAATAAAAATATTTTTTTATTATTATTAAAATACACTTAAACTGAATAATACCACATAAATACCAACATATAACTAAAATAAGTAAATATTTTATTATAATTAATTCGTCTTTATTTAATGTGATTTATGGGAGAATTCGTAATAGCTGGTATCACTATTTACGCACACAGAGACATTGACTTATAGTGTAAAACGACGCCTGCACGCACACATACCCAAATGGCGTCCTAGTTGTCTTTGGAATGAATGTAGGGCGACGTTCCATCTAGACATTATATAATCAAAGACTGGATCTAGATTCTGATAAGTCAGTTCAAAATTTGTATTAGGAAGACATTTGAAACTAAAACCAAACTAGATTCAAAACACACAACAAAAATTACTCATCCTTCCAACTATTGTGAAAAAACAATTCCTTGAACAGGCGGCTTTATGTCAATTGCAAAAACTTGTTAGTAATGAGTTCAAGGGTACGTTGATAATAGAACGTTTGATAACGCCGTCTCAAGCAAATTAAATCAGCACTCGACGAGCGATTGGGTGTCGAACGCTTCTGTCGGATCCAAATGGACCGAGTTTTATGAAAGAATTTATTGGTTCATCTTTGTATGAGAAATTAATTTTTGTTGGGTATTTTTTCTTGTATGTAGTTTTTAGCTTTTGTATTTTTAATTGATATGTCTTATTTAAATGACTAGAAAGTACTGTAGTTTACAGAACATCAATTTAAATATATATTTTTTGAAAATTAGGAATTTTACTTTTTAACTGACATTGCATTACTTCTATATTTTTTGTGTTAGTCATTTTTATAGTTGTATTTTGCAATAACAAAAATATTTTTCTTAGGTTTTAACACGCCATAATAAAATACCTAACATGGATTTTTTATAATAAAATACCTATAAATATTTTTGATAATAAAATACCTAACGCGGTTTATTTTAAATGTTAGGTCCTGACGTTTCGAAATGTTGGGACCGAAAATCTAAAGTAAACCGCAACAAAATCCGTGAAAAGTAGTTTTATTTAAACGTCTAACATTCGCGTAAACCTAACAAACCAATACTTAATTTGGATTAAAATGCAAAAGAATCGATGAATTTTATTTACTTGTTCACAAAGATATTAAAAGTTATACACTTTAATGTCAACAAGGCCAAACAATCGATTGAAACACAATTCTCCTACATTTTTATAGAAATGATTATGTTAATGGGTATCAAGGAAAAAACAGCTGAAAGTTTTTTATGTCCATATTGTACAAAGTATTGGATAGCACGGATTGGTCATGACATTTCTATTGTTCGTCTGGGACCCGTTTTTATGTATATTCTTACATAATAGAGATTATATAAACTAGAGCACATCTTTTTGTAAAGCCAGCTGTATTAAGTCGTAACTTAAAAGGGTAAAAATTACTAATTTTGGTTTAATTTTAGTTTAATAATCTTAAAGGATTGCATGAAGAATTTTTACCCATAGTATCCTTAAAATGCAGTACCAAATATCTTTAAAGCTTTTGAGATGTTCACTTACCACCACATCGTCGGTTAGACCCTGTGTCGATTATTCAAAGAAAAACATAGGTACTTACTTAGAGTCGAGATATAGACAGTAAATAGAGAAAGTTGTGGACATAGCCTTTTAAAAGTCTTGCCTCCTATTTTATAAAAAGGGGAACAATAAAAGCACATTGTATCACAAACCACTTTACTATATTCGTTTATTACTTCATCATCATCATTCAGCCAATCATAGTCCACAGCTGGACATAGGCCTCTCCCAATTTGCGCCACAACACCCGGTCCTCCGCCTTCCGCATGAAGTCCCTTTAGCGACCTTTTTCAGGTCATCAGTCCACCTGGCGGGCGTCCTACCTTACGGTTGCCGAGCCGATTACTTAGTAACCACTTAAATTACTTAATATTCATTTTCATTATGCTTTATTATTCAATCCGTACAAGGAAAGTAATAACTTGATATCAACAATTAAACTGTGGTACACCTTGAGATCGCCCTAGGTTTTGTCACAAATAACCAGTTAATTACCTGTCAATCAATAACTTTAAATTCATTATTCCGTTGACAATTTGCTTTGATATCTGTGGGAATCACTTTTTTACAATATTCTAGTAATCTCTCAATGAACGAAGTAGAATTGCAAAAAATAAGGAGGGTGGGAAACATTAAAGATTATAAATTTTAAGGTTTAGTAGATTAACTTTAAATTGAGTACTTAAAACCATAATACCTAGGTACTATTATTGTAAAAGGACCCAACTCAATCGTTGGGTCCATTGATCCAAAACTCGTTGCGTTATTCCTAAACTACAAGCCCGCCAAGATTGAAATGATGAATGAATGGAATGCATTTTATGACAAATCTATTCACGTCAAGAATATTAAGATTGATGCCTAAATCTTAGTTACTACACAGAGATTTATTTATAGGTCGGCTAGTCCTGGAGTCCAGACATGCACAATGCACAAATAAAGCCAATTCACACATCCTCTTAGACCGTAGGCGTCGACACAATGAGCGTATGATTAAATGATTGCTGCGAGCCGGATCTCGTAAGAGCTCATGTGAAAGGACCGGACTGGTGGCAACGCTGGGGTCTTAAAATTATGCATGTATGATGTATTAAAGAGTCTTTTACATTAAGAGATTTATACAAATTAAAAGTCTGTGTGCAGCCGAAGGCAACGAGCTGCAACTTTGTTGATCTTGTACATGAAGTGGCGTAAACAAATATTTTTGAATGAACATAAAATTGTATAGTAAAATATTACCTACTTAATACCTACTTAATAGCAACAACTATGCCCTGCTGTACATATAAATAGTGTACGCGTCCAAAAAAAAAGTAGTCCACTATTTCGTGAGTTTTTAATGGACTGATTAACCCGACTAAAGACTAAAGGCTTAACTTCAATATATTATTGATTAAACATTAATATTTTTATTTTCTCAGGTCAAGTGCAACACTTCACATTTGAGGGCACCACAAATGACGTCACTTCTATTGCGCTGTCCTTCTACTCCGGACTCTTTGCCTACAACGGATGGTAAGAATTATATTGTATAATTTTGATGAGTCTAATTCAACTATAGAGATTATCAAATAAGTCCATTATAACATGAACAATTCAAGTTGTACTTACATCTATCTTCAATCTGCCAGGAACTACCTGAACTTCATCATTGAAGAGCTGAAGGACCCCGTGCGGAACCTGCCCCGCGCCATCGCCATCTCCTGCACGCTGGTCACCGTCGTCTACACCTTCACCAACGTCGCCTTCTACACCACGCTCTCTCCTACTGAGGTAACAATCTTATAGTCCAGGAGCTGGAGGACCCCGTGCGGAACATATATATATTTAGAAATATTTATTTAAGAATGTTCATCAGTTTTCTGATTACAAGTACTGGTACTGCCTAATTTGAACTGAACATAAAAAGAACATTATGTACGTTTAATTGTGTATCTAGGTGTTAATTACCTAGTTTCTATTGATAGTATTGTAGTCCATTTTACTTTCCAAATTACAAAAAAATGGTTGGTAACATAAAATGTTGCATCTTTTCGTAGGTCCTAGGATCCGCGGCAGTTGCTGTAACGTTCGCCGAGCGCCTATTCGGCTGGTTCGCGCTCTCTATCCCGCTGTTCGTGGCAGCTTCCACCTTTGGTGCCGTCAACGGAGTTCTGCTTACTTCCTCAAGGTCAGTTCTAAAAATAGCTTAGCATAGTTTTATAACTAAATGACAGATATGTAAAAGAAAAGTAAGGTGCACAAAGAGTGACAAGCCAAGATCACTTTTGAAGAAAAAGCCGACAACATTTCTTTAACTCCTCTAGATTTTAAGAGTTTTTTGCACAATTACAAAAGGGTATATAAACATCTATGCTTCGAGCGAAATTTTCTCGTTTATACATAATACTAGTAGGTCCTCGAGTCGGCTAGTCTCACACTAACAACAAATCCTTCGGCCTCGTCCGTGGTAAAGACAACCAATACAACCATACCATGAAACTATACTAAATACGTAAAACAAAGGAGGATTGTCATTATGGCCTAGGAATCAATAACAACATGCAATTTAACAAAAAAAAAATGCTTTTACTATTGTTAAGTCGCCTGTGTGGTAAAAGTTATGCCATCCATTTGACTATCTACAGAATACCTAACAGATGTGATCAACGAGGGTGCTTTACTGCGGTTTTGTTGGCTTGCCGGTAAAGCTCAGTAGAGTATTAGCTCAAGTCCACGGTTTTTTTTCTGCCAGCCTGGCTCGTGGCTAGCCCGTCCATCACAGCCTTAACCCTACCTTATCCCTGCAGACTGTTCTACGCGGGCGCGGCTCAAGGCCAGATGCCGGTCATGCTGACGATGGTTAGCTCCCGAGCGACGCCAGCTGCTGCTGTGTTGGCTGTGGCGCTGCTCAGTCTCGTCTACCTCACCGTGTCTGACATCTATGCGCTCATCAACTACGTCGGCTTCGCTACCTGGGTGAGACTCACATAGCTGCTTTCCCTCTAGAATCACTTGACGGATGGGTTGGCTGGAGTAAGCGGGTATACCAAGTTACGCATAATGGTCCAAGGGTGAGGCTAATTACTGAATCCGCCCAAATGAAGTCCAACCCTCAAGTGATGATGTAATAATATAATAAGCTTGCTTGTTTATTTTCTTTGTGTTGTCTTGTGTACTGGTCTAGATAAATGTTTTTCTGTGTTATTCTATTCTAATATGGTTAAAACTGCTTGTACATGTTATTATAAACGTGACAGCTCTTGTACTAGTACAGGGATAGGAGCCTCCATGCTGAGGATGTCGGTAGTTTGCACCGCGAGTTCGCATGGTCTTTTGTAAAATGGCAAGAAGAAGCACTATTGTTTTTACGATAAAAATCCAGGATACCCCTCTATGTTTTTCAAGGACGAGTAAATATATTATTATTTTCTGGGTACCCGGTAAAATAAATGACATAGGCACCAAGTCCAATCATTTATAATCTGCGCAATGAGCTTGATTTAGTCGAAAAGATAATGTAGAGTACTGTTTTCGCGCGGAATGCAGCACTGAAATACTTCCTACAAAGTGGATAGTCTCTAAAAAAATTCAAATTTCGTGCCAAACCAAAAACATTTTTCCATTCTCAATCACTAAGCAATTATTGTGGGAGCACGGCAAAGTAACAGCCAAGTTCAACCGTTAAAGTAATAAAACTTGCGATTTTTTCGACATTCAACTGTTTACTGAATTGATGTTCCATTTCCCATAACTGCATTATTATATCGGTATTATAATTATATAATTTGATTTAATATGCTGCTACTTCCGTGCATATTTTTCTGTTTTTTCAATTTCTGGCTCTAATGTTTTCTACAAACCATCAAATTATTTTCAAATGTGTAACGACTTTTTTGTCATATGGAAAAAAGTTAAGAAAACCCTGTCCGACCCGAAAGAGTGAGAAATGGTTGATATTCACATTGCCAAGTAAAATATCATAGGAAAATCCATGATAGAAACAATAATAATGGATTTTGAAAAAAACATTTTTTGCCGCGAAATTCCCTAAATTTGAGAATAAAAAAAAACTACAACACCAATTTCGTCGGAATTTAGGGAGGATTTAACTTTGGTAATAAGGTAACATCTGTGACGAAGTCGCATCTCTCTATCGAATATTGAGAATTAAAAAATCGATGAAAATTCTCTTTTTTCCATTTTATTCCCCATTTTGTAATCTGATATCGATACCTAACAACATCTTAACGGATTGGACAGGATTTCCTTAACACCCAGTATAAAATAACGGAATAAGTAGTATCTCTAAGTAAATTCAACTATTTTTTTCACAGTTGAGTATCGGAGCGGCTGTACTTTGCCTACCAGTACTAAGGTACACACAACCGAACCTCGAGAGGCCCATCAAAGTCAACCTGTTCTTCCCTGGTGAGTTAACAATTTCAAACCTTTGTTATTTTATGAGTATGTGATTTGAATATATGTGAAATTCAGTGCAACAGGGATTAAATTTAATAGAACAGGAATCGCTATTTTTAAGAAGATGTTTGAGTTCAACTTTACTAGGATTTCTTGCTGTTATTTTATCTGCTGCTTTGTTGGGATGAATTGTTATTCAACCAGAGAGACATACAGAAAACTCTAAGGTACACATTACTGCACCTTCGGCAATCAGTTATAGCGATATATAACTTGGAAATGGCTCTGTTTAAGAAGAGGTTTTTAAAGATTTCTGGCACGTTAGCCAATATTTTTGCAAGGTTATTATTTTTTTAGGTATTCCTAATGTGTATGTATGTTGTAGTGATCTACATAATCTGCACGATCTTGGTGGTGGCGTTCCCGGCGTTCGCGTCGCCCGCGGAGACCGGCGTCGGCTGTCTCATGATCCTCACGGCGGTGCCCGTGTACCTGCTGCTGCTGCATCCGCGCACCAGGATCAGCTGGCTCAGTGCCGTCACTAGTTAGTACTCTCACACTTACAGCTCTCATGATCCTCACGGCGGTGCCCGTGTACCTGCTGCTGCTGCATCCGCGCACCAGGATCAGCTGGCTCAGTGCCGTCACTAGTTAGTACTCTCACACTTACAGCTCTCATGATCCTCACGGCGGTGCCCGTGTACCTGCTGCTGCTGCATCCGCGCACCAGGATCAGCTGGCTCAGTGCCGTCACTAGTTAGTACTCTCACACTTACAGCTCTCATGATTCTCTTCCAGAATTTTGTTCGAAAATATTATTTTTGGGATGAAACATCAATTCTTTTTTTTTGCAGATGCTGCCACTCTCCTTGTACAGAAACTTACGATGTCAGTGAGACCAAAAACTAAGGTGAGTTTTCCATTTTTGTTAAAAAATATAGTCAAAAAAATACCTATTACATAGATTTGTTCTACATAGTAATTTCTTGTTCCCAGTGAGTACGAGCCAAGAACCCTGCTTCCGACAACATATCCGACCGCATCGGTACTCCATGCTTACACTCGCCTGATTAACTGAAGAGCATGACTTTACATTCATAGCAGGTGTTCAATACAAGAAAACAGTAAGTTACTAGCAGCATTCAATGTATTGCATATAGAACAAAATAATTAGTTAAGGACAATTGTTTAATGAAAATGGTATGTTTGCATTTTGATCGAGAAATTGAACTTGGCGCACACTGCCGTACCCCCAGTTATTATACAAATCAAGATATGACTGTGTGAAGTGTATTTAATTATTCCCTCTTCAGTAAATCAAGTAAGTGTAGTAATTTTATATGAATACTGTTGTAAAAAAACTTTCACTATAGATGTAAACCGCTCGCAAAAAAATGCGTTTAGTCGCAGTAAGCGGTCTGTTTGTTGCTGTATAATACAATTAAATGTACTCAATTACCAAATATATATGTGTATATGTAAGTAGGTAATATTGTAATTGTTGAAAATGTAACATGTATACAAGTGGATAAGTGTTACTGCTTTATTTACCATAAAATGTGGAATAAATAATGACAGTAAGGAATATTGATCTGACAGCGCCTGTCAAACTATTTTGAACGAGATGTCGTCCATCTGTCAGTGTACCCAATATATTGTAAAGGTATACAAGTTTCAAATACTGGTGTGTGAACGACTGTACTATTATTATAACTAAATATTTTTGCCTGTGACTGATACACGTTGCTAGAACCACGACACAAAATACCTATGTAGGAATAACTAGGTATTTTTCGTAAAGGTATTCTTAATTTTCTTTAATTCCATATCAACCTATCGTACATTCCATTTAAGTTCAATTTTTTTATTTTCGATTATTTTTCTTCTAATTAAGTAGATAATGAACTAAACACAGAGAGAATTGAAGTGAGCAAGTCTGAAGTTACGAAAGACCTTTTGTATGAACGAATAGGGAATTTAAATTAAACTAAACTTTGTAAAAATTATTATTGCCATTGCTTTTATTATATTAATTGACTAATATAATTTTTTCGTGTTTATCGAGGATTTAGGTACTTGTCCAAAATAAGAAAATCTTTAATTATAAACTTGGCTACATAACTGCCGTGCATGACACTACAATTTGCATAGCTACAAAATTAGCTTTACGCATGTAAAATAAAATCATATTTTGCGATCAAACTTAAAGAACTTTTATAGGTTTACTCATCAAAGTTAAAATAAATAATGAACAATTATTATAAATACAAACATTTGGAGTAAACCAATCAAAGGACAATATTTTAGATTTCTATATTTATAAATGTTAGTTGTAGCTTTTGTATGCATATTACTCAATTATAATAATAAAATAAAAAAGCTATTTAAAGGGGCGCTTAATTCTTTATTTTTAACTTTAGGTAACATTAATTTAAAGAAAATTGCAGAATAAAATAGTAAATACAGAATTAGCTAAATATGTAAAAAATATGATCAGTTGTGAAAATCTATTAAAAAATCGTGGTATTTATAAATAAAAAATAAAGACCCTTTCAGTGCACTGTGAAAAACTGCCGTCATGCATTGATTTTAATTGAATCTCTCTAATTCATCGACGTATGATATGCATAGACTGCTACTATCGCTAGGTTCCCCTTGTGCCAAGCGAGAGCAGTTTTTAGTCTGATCCTAGTACATTTCGTTTTTCATTTAAGTTAATTTTCGCGCAACGAGAAACTTCTATAAGAAAATATCGATGGTTTTGACATTGTGAGGATAATATTAGTGTTTTAGATAGATTTTTTAAAACGGCAAGCTCCATCTTCATACATAATTCACGACAACACTTGTTCACACTAGTGCTTACGGTTTAAACTCTGATAGGCTCACTCTATAGTTTCAAATGCAACCTCGTTGCTCTAATTACTTTGCGTTTATTTTTATAAATTATAAAAACGACATTTATGTTACTTTTTTTGCAATGAGAATAAGTAAGTTATGTGTTAATTTTCTCTAGTTTTAATAAATCATTTTTATTTTTAAAATCTAATAAATTTGTCAGTCTGGCTGTGCTAAAATAAAACCTAAGTGTTGCCATTCCCAAAGAGACAATTTATGATTAATTAGCGTATTTTTTAATTTTAATGTTTGAATGTTTTGTGCGACTTCTGACTATTACACAATTATGTACGTAACGTACGTAATGTAATTTAAATTAATATAGAAAATAAATACATTTGCATCACAGATAGTACCTTCACCAAAAGTAACTACAATAATTGCTCAAAATCTATTAATTATATTCATATTTCGTGTATTTGATCGAATTTTGGTTTCCCGCCTTTGATCATCGATGGACTTGGAGTAATGTTGTCATATTCGACAATATTCGTTAAAAATGATTTTTTTTAATCATTGACTTTGGCCACGCTTGTGCTTATTTAAAAAAACTTACGTTAAATATATAGTACCAAAAATGATACAAAAAAAAACATAAAATTAGGTTATCTTGTTTTGCTATTGGAGTGAATGTTGAACAAAATTTTACATTAATACCTAAGGAATGACATTTATAAGAAATTATGGCTTTTTTATTACTTTAAGGTAAGCGACTACTCAGGTAAATATAAAAAAATATCTTAATCTTTTAAATCATAATATTTCATAAGCGGGAAAAACTTGATGTAATGAAATCTGGACTTTTGGTTAAATTACGAGTGAATACAAAATAAAAAAAAAACAATATAAATTATGTTTACCTGTGTAGTCGGATTTTATATAATTTTGTTGTAAATATAAAATTTGGGACATACTCAAACATTCCATCGAATCTACCATAGTTGTATGTTGGTAGCTATTTTAGTCCATATTTATTGTATGAAATAAGCTTTTTTACTTTATTTAAGTATATTTTGTAATTTAAGACATGTTTTAGCTCTTTCTTCATTTTTATAAGTAAATGGCACAACCACTGAATTGTTTACAACTTTGTACACTGAGGTAGGTAATAGTTCAAGTGGAAATAAATTAATCCTAACTCAAAATAAGACATTTTGAAGATTATTTAAAAAAGCTAGAACAAAATAAATAGTTACTTGTTGTGTCTGCATATTTCAGCCATTTGATAAAAGGAACAATCCATTATGTACCTCATCATAATTGTTAGATAAAAGTCTTTTAAGAAATAATACTAATGAGCTAATTATAAATGTCAAGGCTAGGATAATCTCATGACCAAAACGCACTTTTCATAATAGCATTCACTAATATTTAAGTTTTTGTACGTACAGAAAAACGCAATGTTCAATGCATTTATTTTGCTCATTTTTTGTTCTTGTATCATTTATGTTTAGATGTAATAATTTTGTTTTGAGTAAGTCGTAGGGTAATCATGTATTTGTATATCAATGTTACCTGTGTCGATGTTTCTGTTAAGCGCCATGTCTTATGGAGACGATATGACAATAATAAATTATTGAAGAAATCTACGCTATTGTTTATTTATTCCTTGAAACTTGTAAAAGATAGTAATATATTAAAAAACACTCGAAACAGTTTTCTTTATATTGTATCATTTGCATCACTCTCCAAATGATATGCCCAACGAAAAATTGTCTGAAAGTACAACATTTTGCTTTCTAGTACAACAATTGGTGTGTACAGACCCTTATAAAAAACAAAGCTAGATTTTTGAAAAATCAACAAAAGATCTAATTTTGTATCACTTCATACTTTGACTTTTACTGATGTATTAGTATATATTATTTTGTGAGCAGAGCTATATTAATGTAATGAGGTAATAATCGTACCTTAACAAATCATTACTGCGTAAAACGAAGCGTCGTCGACACTTGACATTTGCTCAAATTGACAGTGACAGACGTGACAGTTAAGAAACGTCACTATTATTTACACGAGGATGTGCATTGTGCTAGCATTCGTGTATTTAGCTAATTCCAATATTGTTAAATAAATGTTATAATAAAAACAAGTAAAAATGGTGAAGTTTGGCAAGAACAAGTTCAAGGCATTAAACAAGATTGCTAAAAATCAGAAAGTAGCGGCAAGCCCCGGTGTATCAAACAAAGTGTTGAAAAAGAAAATAAATGCTGATAAAAAGGTCACTTTTCAAAAGGAGGTCTTAAAAGACGCTGTAGCTGGTAACAGTCCTCTTGTGAAGAATGTAACTGCTAGTAAGATAGTACTAAAAGAATCCAAGAAGGCGATTGTTAAGGAAGTTAAAGATCAAAAACAGAAGCCTCCAAAACCCGTTGAGAAACGAAAGAAACGGCAGAAGACACAGATCAATGACACTAAGTTAATGTTAAGATTAATGAAGAATCAAAGTAAATAAAGTATTTAGAATAATAAATTAGTTAAGCCCTTTTTTTGTGTTTTTCTTGCATTCATTTGTGACTTGAATGTAGAACCATTGCCAATCCTCACTATCTTATTTTATAGGTGCAATGTAGGTAGTTATGTACATAATAATATATTAATAATATTCTAGGATATACTGTAGTGCTATTCTTTAACATTATTTTCATGTCTCAACAGTGGAATCCGCTGTGAGGTGTCAAATATGTACTCTCGAATTTGAACTCTTGGGTTCACTTTTGAAGTGGACTTCAATTCAACACTACCTTATAATAATTGTAGAAATTTAGTATTTTTTAACTTTTTCCATGCATAATATGGTATCAAATAAATTACTGATAAATCAAGTCTGCTATTTAGCTGAATTCAATAGCACAGGAAGCAGAACCCAACATACACAAGAAAAGGTTAGGTAGAAGATAATTACTTTTAATAGTATTGTAGGATAGATTAAATAATGTAGATAGGTACTAAAACATCCTGTCATTCTGTGCTCATTAGGACATAGAAGTAACTGCAAAACAGAATGGATTTTTTGAATAATCGTTTATGTACTTCTGCCATATGTTTTTATAACTATATTTGTAGATGTAGTAGGTGTAGAACAGTAAATAACATTTTTTATTATCTTGTGTGTATAGGACACAAGGAGCAAACTGCTAAATTCATTGAGAAAAGAGCAGCAAAATTTCAAATAAATTTAAATAAACTACTGTTGCTATTTTTCATTTAATTGTTTAGTGGATAAAATAGGAAGGAAAAGAGTAAGGCAATTATAACACCAAATTCAAACTGATTGCTTTTATTTGAAATAAATCATTACATCAATGTTACATATTGCTATGTAGGAATTTTGTGGAGAATACACTAATAAATCCTGCTTAGTTAATTGAATACAGAAAAGTAATATTTTAGTAAACAATCACTGAAATGTGACAATCATTTCCTACTTTGACAAAGCAAGCTACACAACTCTAAACTAAATTCCCTAAAAGTACAATTATCACACATTTTTGTTGAAAGTCGCGACTAACAACCAATTATAAGAATTTAGATAAAATGCGTTTCAACAGTCAATGTGTAAACTTACATCTAAGAATTTTGAGATACATCAAGTCTTCATTATAATTCTTTAGTCCTAGTGTGCTTTCGAGTGATATATTTAAATTTTAATCTCCTAGAATTATAATTAATTGTGCAGTAAATAATGCACTAAGCAATGAAAAATACACAAGTATTTTATGTACTTTGGAGCAACTGAACTTAAATATATGCTAATGGAAGATAAATAACTCTAGTTTTACAATATTCAGGATAGTAAGAAAATGTTTAAGTACTAATTTCTAGTACTAGCTATATAAAAGATTATAATACTAAGGCAAGTAAGAAAGATCAAGAAAGAATCAAAACAGCAGTTTTATATAGTCGAGCTTAAAATTCTGCTAATCATTCATTTGCTCCATACAAGTATGCATTTATATACATACTTATAATTTTATATATTAACTTTAATTGTATATGAATAAATTTTCAATAAATGAGATGAGTACTAAATAAACTATGTGTCTAAGTCTTGTAGTTGAGATACAAGTAATTTATTTGGAAGACTTTATTCTTCAAGATTAATTATTAGTTTGGAAACTGGTGTTAATAATCATAGTAATTACAAAAGGTGGAGTCAATGCCTACTATTTTATTGCTACACATATTTTAGCCTCAAATCAAAGTTCTAGTAAAAATCTCAGTATAAACAGTCTAGATTATATTTCTAGATAAGTAGGATGGGCCTAAGTATTGGTTATTTTTAATACAAGTCAGTATTTTGGCTACAGTAATACTTAAATTATGTATAATTTATACACTGTTGTGTAAGGCCAGTAATTCTTAGGACATTATTTTCTATTTGCCATTAAACTAAATATGATTACAGTTGATAAGTTGTATAATAAATAATTCTATTGGAGGTCATACTTTAATGATGAGTTTCAAAGATCAATATTATTAACTCAGTTGACAGATATACTGACGAAAATTGATTGAATCACTAGTTAGTGTAAAGAAGAAAATATTATAGTTATCTTTTCTAGATAATATTAGTCACATTACTTGTAAACTAAAAAGCAATGTAACTAAAAGAAGTCTATTTTCCATGAGGCTACACTGGTAGAACACTCATAAAATAAGCGATATAAATAAATAGTATTTAGTAATTTGACCTAACATTGTACCTAAGTCTTAAATAATGATTAAGGCCTTTTTATGTGGAAAAAAGGCCTTTCCTCAGCATTGGAACTGGTTGGAATTTAGAGGCCTATGTTTTCTTACAGCTACAAACAAGCCATTGCATAAAGAACACACTCAGACTTGAAACACACATGTTTCATTAAGTTTGCCACATGCAGACACGCTTACCTACTTAAATAAGTTCCTTGCATCGCCCATAGATCTTTTGCTCCTATATTCAGCTATCTTTAGTACAACCAGCCTTGCCCCAGTAAAACCATTAACCAAGCCCTTAAGTGTAACTGTCCGACTTAAGACTTTTGGAGCATTTTTTCTTGCGTCGAACTGTTTTACTCAAGACAGGCGAAGAGTTAAGAACCAAGTACAATGTTACATCAACAGACAGTAAGGTACCTAGTACCGTCCGCGGCCCCTGCCCCGAGCCCTGCCGCGGCCGCGGGGCGAGTTCCTGGGCTTGTCGTCGAGTCCGGCCACCGCTGGGGTCGGAGTCTTGGGCTTTTCAGGCTCTTGCGGCTTGGCTGGCTCGGCTATTGGTTTCTCTTCGGGTGCTGGTTGAGCTTCTTCCTCAGCCTTTTGATTCTCTTCTTCATCTGTGATTGAGTGGATTTTATGGATTTTATAAAATATGCAGTTATGTTGTGAAAGTTGAAATTTCTTTACAGAAACAAACAATTGAAGAAGTTCGTGGAATAATAGCTGGTAGTGGATGAGCATTTATTCACATACTAAAACTCCATCAGTAGAGACAAATTCAACAAATCAATGGTAACAAATGTGTAACAAATCCGACTTTATACATATAGCACAAATTATAAATGAAGATAAATTATAATAAAAATAGGTGCTGTCAGTCACAGTCAAAACAGAATGGGTAGGAGTCACTAGTGGTGTTATTAGCGGCCTTGTCCTTCTGTAGGACCTATCTGCAAAAATGACAAGAATAGTGAACTGATATCATGAGAGTTACTCACCAGCGGCCTTCTCATCATCAAGGATCTCGTCGACGGTCTGTTCCCAGGAGTCCATCTCGTCGGGCTCTGCGGGCGCGTCGTCCGCCTTCAGCAGGATGGCCTCCTCCGCCGCCGCGTCCAGGACTGCTTCTATGTATGTCATGGAGTTATAGATTATGAAGTAGACGGAGTTATTTTGCAACTTGAACGTTATGAGACTGAACCATATTTCTAAACCATAGGAGATGCAGGAATAATGATTTCAACAACTTATGGCTTGGAAAATGAGGATTATTTTTTCATAAAATGGACGCGTTCAGAATAAGTGTAGTTCAAGTCACTCGACATTCTGTTTAAATTATATGCTGGATATGCATGTCTATATTGTTATATGTACATACATATTGTCTATGATATTCAATAAGTCTAAATTTTAGAATTTGAATCTATTTTTGAAACCAATGTAAAAAGAGGGGTTACATATATTTAATGTGCAGTTATAATAATAATGTATTGAGTCTTCTTTTTTTTTTAAAGCTGACGTGATTGAGATAGTTCTTACCTATAATTAGAAAGATCTAATGTCTATTTAAAAATATTTCAAATTACAACAATTTTCTAATATTTGTCGGGGATTCTGCAATTTTAATTTACTATGTAGTTTAACTAGTATACAGGTATGTAGTACTGACCCTTGCCGTCGTCATGTCCGTTCTGTTCGGCGTCCTGCGTATCGTCCAGCTTGCGTCGCTTGGCGTCGCTCGCGTCTTCCGCATTCAGCGGCCGCTTGCCGCTCTCCGTGTTCTGTAGACAATACATTAACTTTACTATAACATAGTTTTTGAAGGCTTTTGTTAGTGCCCATAAAAGTGCCTTATACATCAAACATACTCCATGTTTTAGTCCGACCACTTTGAAGACGTTACAAACTAATCATCGATTTCCTCATTGGTGACGACTAAACTGGAAGAAATTTTCTGGTCACATACATGCATATTACTAAACATATAACTCTACACATTACTAACACTTGTATTTTTTTTTTTGTAAATGATATTTCGATTACTTAGACACCATTTCGTACAACGAATAACGGACATAATAAACAAATAAATATAGAACGTATATACACATAAGGTAGTCATGCAAATCTGTGTGTTTAATAAAAATACAAAACACCCAATCACACATTGAAAACTATACAGGTATCGAAGACTCGCGTTGCCTCATGTAGGGGCCAAAATATAAAATACAATTCTAAATACGACTCCACCAAATAAGTTATACCTACCACACATAAAGACCATATTTGCCAAAAAAAAATGTAAACCATTGATATTTTTTTTTGGAATAAACCAAGTATGAAATAATAACAACACAAATACTTGTTCATGCATTGAATGATAATCATACCGGTCTCCCACTTTCTTGATATGGCTGGAAATATTAAGGTGACGATAGAATCCTCGAAGGAAGTGAGAAGGACACCTATTTATTTATAATCTTTCATCATCTGATTAGTCAAAGGTGCTTTTGTAAATAAGCTGATCTAAGTTTTTTTTTATTACTGTATCCATATAAGAACTTAAAAATTGTTAAGATTTGATCCAAATATATTGTCAGTTAAGTTCTTTATCACCCATGATTAAATCAGATTATTATTGTTTTTAAACTATCTACTTCTGTCTGTCTTCATTATTCCTTTAACATGATAATAAAATTACCTTTTACCTTTACCTTTTTCCTTGCCCTGTTCCTAATTATTTTTCCTAGTTACTATTCATTTTCACTACCTTGCAAAGTTACTTTTTTCTTCTACCTATTTCTGTCCCACTGCAGGACAAAGGCCTTTTTACCCTCCTTCCATTTCTCCCTAGTTAGGGCCGTGGTCATCTGCCCCTTATCAAAGAACTCTAGTTCGTTTCGCCTACCTAGGATCCTAGTGTTGGGCAAAGTCCCCCCCCCCTCTGTGTTAGTTCCTACTATAGAGTAGTGCATGCTCACGAGTTGCGTGCCGCTCTTCTCGGCCAGCAGGCGTGTGAAGAGCTGGTGGTGTCGCCAGGTGCGCAGGTGCACGGCGGCCGTGGCGTCGCTGTCCAGCAGCTTGCGGCACAGGCGGCACTGCACGCAGCGGAACTCCGACAGGAACGACCCGCCCACGCCGCGCTCCGTGCTACGGAACAAATACACGATGTACAGAATCAAAATATACCATTTAATGTTGTTGGTGTCAAACACGTACCGAACGAGCATTGCACGTCTAGCGAACGGCTTTATTGACACTAGTGCATTCGCGCGCTACCCGCGAACTGATCGTTTAATGCTACTTCGGTGAACGTCCGCTAGATCTAGACGCACCCTAAGGTTAAAGCCAAATGCATATATGCCAAAGCGCCGGTCTTCCGGGAGCAAGATGGGTCGCCGACATAATAAAAGTCTCGGGTCGAATCCGAATGAAACTGGCATAGGACCGTAGAAAATGGTACGAAAAAGGCGAGGCCTATGCCCAGCAGTGGGAGGACAAGGGCTGTGGATGATGACTATGATTATGAATGTGTTACCAACCTGTAAGCCGGGAACATATCCTGCGTGAGCTTGCTGACGTCATCGCCCTCTTTATAATCCAACACTGTGGTCTCCGTATCAATCGAGTCCAACTTCTTGGGCTCCGTATCTGCTTTAGTCTCTTCTGAATCTTTCTCCTTCTTGATGCTGTCATCCTAGAACGAAATTGAATTTACTTATTGTACAATATAAAAATATTGTATGAAAAAATACTGTGACGTACATACACAATATAAAAATGAATCGCTAAATGTATTGCTAAGTGCAAATCTCGAAAGCAGCTGAACCGATTTCGCTAGATGATTTTTTATTCTATTTCTTGTTATACGGGGTTCGAAAAGTTCGAAGGCAGAAGGCGAAGTTCGAAAAGCATATATTTCAGTTTAGAATTTTCATCCAGACTAACCCAAACGTTTGTAACATAGGGGATTACAGCCATAGCATATGGTACAGATTTTGATGTGACAAGTTACGTTATACCTTGGCTAAAATTTAGCTAGGCTAGGTTTAGTCGAGATCTTAAAGTATTATACATATTAACATGTACCCATAAACTAAGAAATGTTTTACTTCAAATTGTTTTTCTTAAAATTTTCTACCCTTTTTTAGTAGGCTGACCACAATTTCTACTATATATTCAAGATAATACCAACCCCAGTGTCATTGCCCTCGTCTTTAGCGTCGGCATCATCGGTGTCCTTGTCGTCGTCCTTCTTGTCGTCAGTGCGGCGGCGACGCTGCCGGTCCTCGCGCAGGTACAGCTGCTCCATGTTTAGGGTTGAGATCACCATCACTGGAAGATAAGGAGGTTTAATATGTGTGTATTAGGGATCCCACATAATACTGTGATGAGATGCGACGACGCATAGCACGATCTTCAGTTTTTAATGACTGTTCCAATTTCTATCTATCTAATTCACAATTTATAATAGTGACGAATTTTTTTTTTTTTTGTTATTTTCGTTCCTTTTGTACACGAAAAATCGAACATGTGTATATTATATTACAACAGCGCAACTCATTTCAGCAACCTTCATAAATAGCATTAAACACACATAAATGTAGTAAATACACTGATTCATAATAGGCACTCACGGCTGCGATGACATTGCTCGCGCAGCAAACTTATCGAGTGTTTAAGATTTAGGATGTTTTGATGAAATCAGAAAAGTATGTTTATATTATGTGCATATTTTAGTTAAAAATTTTGGCTATTGAAAAGTAACTCTGTATAGCATAACGAAAAAGCACGTACCTTCAGGCTTGGGCTTGGTAATGATCTCCTGTTTATCCTGCATGTTCTTGAGATGCTCGGCGGTGAGCCTGTGCTCGTCCAGCTCGATCCTGGTGGGCATTTCCTTGTGGCAGGAGGTGCAGGTGGGATGGAGGTACTTCTTGAGCTTGCGGTGGCCCACCGTGGTGCGGTGGATGGCGCCGTCCGCCGCGTACATGTCGCACATCGCGCAGTAGAAGTCGCGCGCGGGTTGCTGTCCCGCCTTGCGGGTGCGCTTCATTTCGCGGATCTGTTGTCGTGGGATATACTTATAAAATAACGAGCTTTGCTAATTGATAACACATTACTGTAAATACGAACCAGAGTACCAAATAGAATCCAGAGTTGTTAGAGATATCTCTAACAACTCTGTATTGATTAATACGCGTAATCAACAAAAAATAAATAAAAATGCGAATTGAGAAACTCCTCCATTCGAAGTCGGTAAAAATAATTACACGAACTTACTATACAGAAACATTCTAAACAACCACAAAAGACTCAAACTTTAAACAAATTAAAACATTTACAGTGACACAAATGTGCATATTAGAGTATGTGCTGAAGAATGTAACTAACCTTGAACTCCTGCCTCATAGTATCAGCAGTTAAGGCATAACTCTCAGCGGTCTTCGTCATCATGATGGCATGGGCTCTCCCGCTCAGATGGTTCTCAAACGACCTGCCATCCCACATGCTCTTGTTGCAGATGTGACACTTCAGCAGCTGAGGGTTGATGTCATCGTATCTGGTCTTAGGAGCCTCTTTCTTCACCTCCTCGTCCTTCTCCTTGTCCTGGTCTTGAGCTTCACCTTCCGTGCCCTCGTTGGTCTCACTGCGGGAAACTTCATTGGTGAACAGAGAATCTATACATTGAAGACAGACTAAAGTACGGATTATGTAAATGTATTGAGCTTTTTGTATTCTAGCATTGTATTTTAATGTGTATACAAAAATAAAGCAATTTTTTTGTGTCTTTTGTGACGTAACATAGTTTTTATTTGGCAGGGGACTAGCAATTTGTAAAAAATAATATATTTTATTGGTTGTTGTGTAATAAATATTTATGATGAAATAATTGATGATGTTTGGGATATTTTGTAGGTGTAAATTATTAAGGTATAAAATAAGAAATAATGTTTTACAACAGTTTATCATCTGAAGGTTTATGTTGTCATGCATATAACTGAAAAACTCAAATTAGTAGGACGACAATATAATTGGAAGAATAAAGAAAGATGGGAAGACTTGTCTAGTAGCTTACAAAACTGGCGAGAGTATATTTGTCAAACATTATATGCATACACACTTACCAAGTCGCAAAAATATTATGTCTATCGTCCGTGACAATCCGTAAAAGCAAGCATTAACATTAGGCTTATATAGGTGCAAAAACCAGTGACGCACCATACACCATTGGTAATGAACTCGCCAGTGCGTGGTCCACTGACGGGGCAACTCACAGGATAGACAGATAACTAACATATACCTGCCTATGGTGAAGACAATTTTCATAGAGTAGTAAAACAAACTTCAACATTTGTCATTGAAATGCATTCATACCTCAAATGAGGCAGAAAACTTACGTAATGCCAATTCGGCTAAAGTTCAGAGGCCGGTGAACGTAAAGTGTTAACAGAAACTTATACACAGCGAGGCAAGGCCTCAACAGAGGCCCAAGAAATTCGGTGTCACCACCGGAAGGAAACATTCAGGGTTCCTTACCTCTCCTTGACAGGTTTAGCCTTTGAATCGGCCTCCTTTTTCGGGGAGCTCTTGTTTTGTTGCCTCTGACCATCATTGGGCCTATACGGTTTACGATTGTTGTTGATACGCTCACCGGAGCGATTGTAATTTCCCGTACGCCGGAAATTACCTTGATTGCCCATCTAAAGGGAATTGATCAGAACATATTTGTTAGTACGAAAGCTGCCAGGCTCTACGAGCCACAGAGAAGTGCTGAAATTTGAAATACTTCAGGTTTTTCATTAAATATGTGATTATGAACATTATGTGAACTTAACGGACGCTTCTGGGTTACAATATATAGGGATTTCCATTCGAATTATAATATTTTTCATGCATGAAAATGATGACAGAATTTTTACTTTAATACTTTAAAGGAAGAATCATCATATTTGAATCGAATGATTTACAAAATATTCATTTTATTACTGAGGTAGTATTCATAATACTAAATGTCTTGAAATTTGGATAAACAGGTTATTGTAACTGTAAAATTGAGTTTATGATTCACTTTATACTGTTATTTGGCTATAAAATTGCTTCTATAATTTTTACTTGTACTCACTCTGTTGGGCCCATAACCACGGTCATACCGACCCATGTTGGGACCGAAATCCCGTCTAATTGGCATGTCGAGGAGAGAAGGGACAGGGTTCTGGCGCGGCTGCAGCAAGTTGATGATGTTGCTGGCTAGGGCCAGGGTAGCCTCGGTGGAGCCCCCGGACAGCGGGAGCAGGTTGGGCAGGCCTCCTCCAGGGCCGCCGCCCTGCCACGGAGACACACCGCTGCGCCCGAAGTTCTTGCCGCGATCATTACGTTGGAAGTCCATGCGACGCCCATTGCCATTTTGGGGTCTTCGGTTTGCCATTTTTCGTCCTATTACACAAAATTATATTGATTTCCACAAATTTTATTGTTATTTGTATCGTAAATTAGCGTGGTGTTTTAATGATGACCTAAAATGCTGCCAAAGAGCGTTAAAATGTTGCCGGCCGGCACACAGATGCAAATGGTGACTATGTAATGTACTATTGATTTTAGCAAATAGGTGAAATCAGTGTCTAAAAAAGGATTTTTGGTGTGAAACGTTTGCCGAGAAAATTGAACTATAAGCGACAATGACACAATTCAACCTTTAAAACAAAATGAATACTCGAAGCTTTGCCTACGTAGTCCGCTAAGTTATTGATTTTTCAATTACAGAGAGCAGCAGCTCTGTATGAAACTATTATAAAAACACAACCATGCAAAATACTTACAATATGACTCTTCTAGCTAGAAGGCGTGTTAATAAATAGCACAAATTAATGAAGGTTTATATTAGGAGAACAAATAACAACACTTCACCAGCCAAGAGCGTAAGTAAACGTCAAGTGGTGCAAAAATGGCCGACTCGCCCGATTTGCGCTTGGCAATAGAGTAGGGATGGCTTCTATTGATTGGTTCATAGACAAAAAATTAAACTAAAAAAGTTTGCTGGCCACGAGCCCACGACTCACTCCCACTCTCCTCCGACTCCCAACCATATGTGGTATACAAAATAAATTATTTAAACTTGATTCATGTACTTGGAAATCTTTACCAGCCTTATTACAGTAATACAAATAACTTACCACTCATCGGTAAATTACCCGCATGAAAAAACAATAACTCGGTTTATATTGTCTGGAACTGGAAACTATGAGATAAAGTACCTCTGTTTTACTTTAAATTACATTACAACATAAATTATTAAATAAATAAAGTACCCCCATTACAACACACATAATTAAAAACAAAAGACAGGCAGGTTTGAAGTACGGAGGGGAAGGCTTTTGCCCAGCCGTGGGATCTTATGTAGGCTTTAAAAAACAATTACAACACTATCCAAATAATGCAGCTAGTAACATTGGTTTGCATTGGTTGATCCTTGTACACACAGAGTGTACGTACCTACGTGTTCTGTGGGTTGGTCAGAGACTTGGAGTATACAAGCAAATACAGAGAGCCTATCAGAGTTTGAACGTAAGTACTAGTGTGAACTAGTTTTGTTGTGAATTATGTATGAAGGTGGAGCTGGCCGTTTTAATTTTTTTTATCTAAAACCCTAATATTATCCTAACAATGTCCAAACCAGCGATATTTTCGTATATAAGTTTCTCGTTGCGCGAAAATTTACTTAAATCAGTAAACGAATGT
The DNA here is from genome assembly GCA_905146925.1 of Autographa gamma. Classification (NCBI taxonomy): domain Eukaryota; kingdom Metazoa; phylum Arthropoda; class Insecta; order Lepidoptera; family Noctuidae; genus Autographa; species Autographa gamma. The sequence continues at coordinate 1,682,638 of LR989871.1, forward strand.
ACTAGGTTCAGACTAAAAACTGCTCTCGCTTGGCACAAGGGGAAACTAGCGATAGTAGCATTCTATGTATAAAGTACGTCAATGGTCAGAGACAAAGACTGTCTGTCACTCACTTGTCAGATAGTGACAGAAAGAGACAGAAACACACACACTGTCACACACAGACAATGACAGACATCTGCGATCGTGAATGTTGATGTCTTGCTGTTTCTTGCTGAAAGGAAATAAATTATAAACCCACGTAAATTTGAATAATATTCGTAATATCAACGTACGGTACGGTTGGAGAGACTATTTTTATGTGCCAGTGTTTTTTAGATCACCAAAATGGAAGACGTAGAAATTGAAAACGATCAGAAACGGACCAAGGTAAATAATTATGATTTTTCTAGAATATTTTTAAGGTGTGCTTGCCGAAAGCGGTATTTATAAATGAATATAGAAGAAGTACGAGCATTTGGACTATAAATCGAGGGAAAAATAGTATATCCGCTTAAAAAAAATACCACGCGTACTTTTTCTATATTGAAAACAGATGTTTTTTTTCATAACAAAGTTCACTATTGGTATCTGAGACATACAGAATAAAAACACCACGTTTATGCTTTTAAGAATGGAAATACTTTGTTAATATAGGTATAAGTAAATAAAATGCCTTCTTTGTCTTTGTAAAACTCTAGAAATAAATACTTTTTAATTTGTTTTGAAGGTATGCTCTCAATAATGTTTTAATTCTAGTGTTATTTGTTCTTAAATTAATTCAAGGGTATTTCATTATATATCTGTACTAGAAAATTATAGTTAGTATTGTATTAATTTAAAACTATTCACATAACTTAAAACATAGACTTTGGTAGAAATAGCAAAAACAAAGGAACATCTAAAAAAAGTGGCCTTATAGCACCTGGTAATATCTTTTCCTTGAATGACCAAGGTATAGTAAAAGCAAATTTATAAAAGAAACAACAATAATTATTTTCACAGAGCCGCAGTCCATCACCCGGTATAAAATCAACCGCAGTGGTGAAGTACACTGCGTTCCAGAGCCCCGTGGGGTATGCACGGCTTCAATGTAACACTGACCTGAACATGCCTCCGTCAAACTGGAGTGCTGCTATAGACTCGTACGGAATGAAACAGATCTTAGCTGGGAGTCCTGGCTTCTCTAGGTAAATATGATTTTTATATTTATATTTCTTTGATAGTAATAATGATCTATTAGCATTCTTTATACTGCATTATAATCTCTCTTTGAATGGATTACAGAACCCCCTCTTCATCATTGTTTTCATTTTTAACAAACTTTTAGGAGAAGAAGGTTTTTCTAAACCGATTTTGAAGCGGTTTTCAGAAAAAAAAAAACTGTTTTGTTGTGGTTTTTAATATCAATAATAGCTTATATAGAATCAGAGTGGCCAAAGAAACACATAAAACTAGGCAAAAATTAATCTATCTAAGTGGTTTTCAACATTGACTTGTTTAAGGATCTAACCCAGTACCTCAGACCTAGATACACCTGGAAAGCTGGTGTAAATACCTCTTAACCATGGAGGTCCTCAATACTCTAGTTTGCATACGTTTATAAATTAAATAAATACCTTTGTGTCCAGCTTTAGGATGGCTCAAATGTTCCCCGACTGTGTGGGAGATGTTGACGTGATATCCGGTGCGGAGTGCATCAAGAAGCTGCTCAAGTTACCCTACCAGCCTAATGGGACTGTGAGTTATTGTTATTTTATTACTAGCTGACCATATTTGCCAAAGACCATACCTAAAAAAGTCCAGAAATATATAATCGTAATTATTGACAAGTGTCATACAAAAATGTTTTTCTATGGCTATCTGTCTGATTCGTTTTCATTAAATGAACCATAAAACGGATTTTGATGATATTTGGTGTAAGATAAGCATGAATTACAAGACAAGACATAAGCTACTTTCTGCCACCATTGCTAACTACTGGCCAATGATAATTAGGATGTCCAAAAACACAGTTACAGATATATTAACCGAACAGATACGTAAGCCTTTATCGCCATCTCTTTTTAACCCAACATTTATTTGTACTTGTATCATACTCATGAAGCTACAAAGACCACTCTTTGCCATCTAATTCCAATAGAAGCTTAGTAAACAAATAATACATACATACAACCACGCCTCTTTTCCGTAGGAGTGGGCAAAGACCACCTCTTTACACTTGCTAAAATCCTTACACACTGGTTTCGCTTCGTCCTCTTTCATTATCCCCTTCATACATGCTTTTCGGTTTAGGGTACTTGGACGTGGCCTTTTTGCAAGACGTCTCCGATTTGGTCTCGAAACGTCCCCCTAGGTCTACCCCTACCAACACTTTCATTCAAACTCGCCTTACACACTAGCCAAAAAATCAAGAACGACTCTCGCAATAAAAGAAGCACTTACCATGGCGACGAAGTCTTGCAGATTTTGGATTTTTGGATCTTTTTAAATTGCCTTACTAACACCTACCATACTATACCACGTGGAAGGAACTGCGGTTCAAAAAACGACGGGTTGCACTCCGGGAGTGCCGGCAGAAGTGAAAACTTGAATATGAACGTTGTGCATTTTTGATATTTTGGGACGGTTGGGGAATAATTTTGCGCGATTTACTTTAATTATTAGTTTAAAAATACTATCATTTATGTGGTAGAGTACAATATTTATTTATTGCGCTATCGTACACAAACATGACATCCGTCTTACGAATTTTCGATCAAGTCACGTGTCCTGGCGCGAGTTTAACATTTTTACCCAGGACAAAAGTGTACAACGCCGCTAAAGAATTTCGTCTTACGAATTTTCGATCAGGTCACGTGCCCTGACGCGAGTTTAGCATTATTACCCATGACAAGAAAAGTGTATAACGCCGCTAAAGAAGTTTTCACTTCAAAAACTATTTACTTATGAAGGGAGGTTAATTATTTAGGTGAGCATGATGGTGCACCGTGTGGAGAACACTCTGCTGCTCGACGACTTCGACGTGTACGACTACCTCATGAAGTCGGAGTGGTCCTGGCTGAAGGACTTCTTCTACGAGAACATCCTCAAGACCATGTCGGAACAGGTATGTGGGTGTAGGAGTGTAGACTCTATGTTGTTGTGTGTTAGGTTGGAAATATGTCTGGGGAGCATTGAATAATTTGAAGGTACAGAATAATTAGAAAATTTGTACACTTTGAAATTACATTGTGACTAGAAATCTATTATTTTAAGACGTTTTTGGAAATTGAAAAGCCCGTTAAGTCACCATGATTAACTGGAACCAGCGGATGGACGGCGTCGCCGAGGCTGGCCCAGGAAGAGGTGGCGCGTTGACTTAGTCGCTTACCGCGAGGGCTGGTTTGAGGTGGCGCGGGATAAGGTTGAATTGAAACACTTGGGGGAGGCCTTTGCCCAGCAGTGGGACAGAATAGGCTATTAAAAAATAAAAAAATGAGAAAACAGAACCGGTAGGAGTGATAGCAATGTGTTAAGGCATTTATTTCGGTTTTTCGGCGTGAAAAACTAATGATTTCACCACACGCCGAAAGCACGACGTAAAGATACGTCAATTTCGCAGTGACTTGTTTCTTGAGCCGTGAGTTCGCTTACGCATGTTCCATTCGGTTCCGGTTCTGACCAGTAGCGCGTTTAGGCTTGCCACTGCAGAACTGTGTCGCTTCGTATCGCGTAGCGCACCTCAAGTCAGACTATTCCTTAAAGCTCTCTTATAAACTTTAAAGTCGCGCTATATCGTCATAGCAGTAGAGGAGTTTCCACATCTGACGAAAGAGCATTACACGAGCAGCTTGCGAGCTGCTCGCGAGCTGCTCTCGAACCGTCGTGCGCACGGTGTAATGGACACTAGTGCGTTCGCGGCATGCTCGCAAGCATGCTTGCCGAGCTTTGCGGCTCGTGTAATGCTCGTTCGTCAGATGTGGACGCTCCCTTTGCTTTATACCTATATCTCGCTATACGTATCTGTAGGAGCGCATGGGTCTAACCCTAGCGCCGGCGCCGAGCTCCGCGCTGCAGCTGACGCGCGCCTTCCTGTCGCACAGCGTGGCGCAGCGCCCGCCGCCGCAGCCGCTGCCGCCGGTGGCCGCCATGGCGCTGGCCGGGAAACGTATGCATTACCTTATGTTGTGTTCAGACTAGGAGTGTGGTATCTGTAGGAGCGCATGGGTCTAACCCTAGCGCCGGCGCCGAGCTCCCTAGTTCTCTCTGAATGATTCCCTAGTTAGGATTTAAGAAACATAATTTTGTCTCGTTTTACATGTAAGCAAATTACACTTTGTAGAGGTAACTGCATCAATTTTTCCGTCTCCTTTTATTAGCTAAATATCTAAGAATGCTTTTCCTTTAGGCCCATTCCTCCCAGAACCGGAGACTCGTACCGAGGAGCCTCCAGACGAGCACCTCTACAACCGCAACGTTCTCTGGACATTTGAGGACATCCAAATGCTGATAGGAAGCGACCTTCCGATCTTCGGAGACAAGGTAAGATTGATCTAAATTGCCTGCACTCTAAAGAGACTATGAGACCTCGCGAAACCTAGAAGAAGATGATGGGAAGAAAAAACTCCTTCGCGCAGAATTGGCCTCAGGGAAGGGATGTCTTTGCGTTGCAGTGGGACACTACAGGCTTTTATTAAATAAATAAATCGCAACTAGAGCAGATTTTTACGTAATCTTTTGAAATCGCTTTTTTTTAGTTTATGAGAAATAAAAACATTGGATTTTGAAATTAATGTTAGTAACCCCTGAGTTTTATTTTTATCGGGGTTTTGGAAATGGCGAACCTAGCGAATTTAAAAGTATAATTAGACGTGTAAGGGCCGTACTACACCAAAGCAGAGACCAGAAGAAGCAGATTTTTTTTTAGAAGCCAATGTGATTTCCCTCTTCACACTTCACTGTGGAGTCCAGTCCTAAATAATGAATTTCTATTGTTTATTTCAAAACTCCGCTTCACTCTTCTCGTCACAGCTTAAGTGTAAACCGGTGTAAAATGTTCTATCCTGTTCACAAAATAAAGCATTTAATTCGTTTTAAGGACCGGCCTTGCGTCAGCCTCCGCTTAAGAGACGCGAGAGAACCGATCAACGTCCTAACAGGGATCGACTATTGGCTCGACAACCTTATGTGCAACGTACCCGAAGTACTCATGTGCTACCATTTAGACGGAATCGTACAGAAATACGAACCAATGAAGACAGAAGACCTCCCAAACATGGAGAACTCGAAATTCTCGCCGAAAGTTATAAGAAACGTCGCGCAAAATATACTATCCTTTCTTAAATCGAATGCGACCAAAGCTGGTCATACTTACTGGCTGTTCAAAGGACCACAAGACGATGTGGTCAAGTTATACGACTTGACTTCCTTATGTCCTGATAAGATGGACAATCCGTTCACGACGCCCGTTGCTATGCTGTTATACAGGGTGGCTAGGAACATGATCGTGACGAACAGGTCAAAACATATCAAGCAGCTGTTGGAACATGTCATAGAGCTGTTGAAGGTGGACATGTATCCGCATATTGTGGCGTCCTCGCATTATATGCTGGCGGATCTGTATGTACCGGCTACTACCAATCCTGCTAACCCTGATTTTAAAGGTAAGTTTTTGATTGGCTATATGATGTAAATTTACGAATTAGGGTCGGTAAATGTTTGGCGGTGGTGGCGGGCGTGTTGTCGGTCGCGCGGCGTGGGGACGGGCGGGCGCATGGTGGAGCGTTCGACCTTTCACACTAAACTGATATAATGACGTATCTGGAGTGGGAGGTCGGATGTTATATCGTGTGCTCGTTCGTTCTGGCGTTGCGCGGCCGCTATTGAGTGCTGCCTTTTCCGCCGGATATGAACCGACCCCTAGGGTGCTGTCCTTTTTTATTTTTGACGTTTAATAAGTGCTACTTTGTAGCCTAAGTTTAATGAATGATTTTGAATTTTTGAGCATTTTTATTCTGTTACGTAGTTTTGATGTTATTTTGTCATTTTTATATGAAGATTTAGTGGGTAGGTGCATAGGACAGATTTTTGGCTTTAGAAGTTTTTTTGTGATTTTTATATTTCTAACTGTAATAGAACTTTCAGAAGAGAATTCGGACTCTGACTGCGAAGACACAGACTTCGTAGGTGACTATCCCCCGGAAACCGAAGACATATGTGAAGACAAGACGGTTGACGTGAAGGAGCGAGCGCAGAGGTCCGACGGCGAGGGCAACTCGCTGGCTGTGCAGATGCAGGGCCTGAAGCTCCGGGATATAGGCGACAGGCTCTACAAGGACACCAGGGGGGTGAGTCACCTAGGCTAGTGTTATACCAGGACAAGACGGCTGACGTGAAGGAGCGAGCGCAGAGGTCCGACGGCGAGGGCAACTCGCTGGCTGTGCAGATGCAGGGCCTGAAGCTCCGGGATATAGGCGACAGGCTCTACAAGGACACCAGGGGGGTGAGTCACCTAGGCTAGTGTTATACCAGGACAAGACGGCTGACGTGAAGGAGCGAGCGCAGAGGTCCGACGGCGAGGGCAACTCGCTGGCTGTGCAGATGCAGGGCCTGAAGCTCCGGGATATAGGCGACAGGCTCTACAAGGACACCAGGGGGGTGAGTCACCTAGGCTAGTGTTATACCAGGACAAGACGGCTGACGTGAAGGAGCGAGCGCAGAGGTCCGACGGCGAGGGCAACTCGCTGGCTGTGCAGATGCAGGGCCTGAAGCTCCGGGATATAGGCGACAGGCTCTACAAGGACACCAGGGGGGTGAGTCACCTAGGCTAGTGTTATACCAGGACAAGACGGTTGACGTGAAGGAGCGAGCGCAGAGGTCTGTCTATGTGTCTGACAGGCAGTTTGTCTGATTGGCTGTATGTCTGACAGGCTTTATGTCTGACTCTCTGTGTGTCCGACAAGTTGTGTGTCTGACTGTCTTTGTCTGATCGGCTGTGTGTCTGAATGGCTTTGTGTCTGACTAACTAAGCTATAGGTTTAAATAACACTGTTAGTGTATCTGGCTATGTAAATGCGAAGAGAGACTTTGCAGAGGGCCAACAGAGTAAAAAAGAAAGTTTTTTACGTTATTTTCTTATGTTGTTCCCCAGGAGAGTAAGCACGCAGCGGGTGCCAGCAGTAGCCTGGGCTCGCAGCCGCCCGACCGCTGCGGCCGAGCGCTATCACACGCGCTGAAGGGACTGCTGGCGCTACATAATGTTACTATTATGAAGTCTAAGGTATGTACAGTGTTGAAATGAGGATAGTATGTATATTTATCTACTAACGTACGTTACTTACGTAATTAAGTAAACATTAACTTAATAAAGCAACAACATGGATTTTACAAAATCTGTGTACTGAGTATATTTAAGATAGTATATGGGTAGTTGATGAATGGTAAGTAAGCCTTAAGTGTAGAAAGATTTTTAACGTTGCTGATATTGTTCTTCAGTTTTGTTTTTTAAGGTTTTTGGAAATATTTAGTATAGATAGGTTTTTAAGACATTTTGTTCACAAACTGTATGTACAAAACTCTGTTGAAGTGTAACTCAAACTTTATTTCACTAAAGCGACATAATCGTATTCTTAACAGGAAGAAGAACGCGACCGCATTAAACGGCAAGTCATAAACGAGGAACAACACCCCAAAATGGCGAATCCACTAGAACCAATCAAAATGAATTACGAACCAATCACAAAACAGAAAGTCGAAACCAAAGAGCACACCTCTCGCAGCCGCAGAAGGAAGCGAGAACGGAAGACCAGCGAGAAATCCGGCAACTGCCTCATAGAGACAACATCAAACATAGACAAAAACGCCATCCAAGTGCTCAAAGAGAAAAAAGTCTACCCCACTTGGCATGAACCGAACCGAGACGACAAATTCGCTTGGAAACTACATCTCAAAACTTTACTCTACGAAAAAATCTGTCTATGCTACGCTACTCTAGCAGAATACAGCTATAGTAACGAGCAATACGGTTTCTCTCTAAAATACATCGATATGGCGAGTAAATGCCAGAAGTTACTATCGAATATGATTATAAAGAGTAAGGTGGTGGATGCTGTGTGTCTGATGGGCAGGGTGGGCGACAATTACTTTCAAATGAGCAAGAAGTGGCATCGTATGGAGCAGTTTAAGAAACAGTTCGAGACGGACCATGATATTGATTGTAAGATTAAGTGTGAGTTGGAAAGCGATATGGCTGAGGAGGCTGAGAATGTTGGGGCTAATGAATTTGATCTGAGTAAGTTGCTTTTCCTCATCTCTGTAACAACATTTATTTAGCAGACTCTAAACAAGTGGGTTTATAATCATATTAGAATGTACAAGGTCACTAATTTACTAGCCCTATTTTGCGATTAATTGTTAGATAAATGTTATCTAGATATCAGAGATCAGCAGGTTCAAATTGAGGTGGGGAAAGTCTAAACATGTTTTGTTTTGCCCTATTGTATTGGACTTGATGAAAAAGTGTACAATTGTACACTGAGCTAAAAGAGAAATTTAATTTTAAAAATAGTGCCTTTGCAAAAGCCGATTAGAAATAGTATTCGTGTACCTAGGTTACACGTGGTTGCACAGTTTTATGGAGATTTACATAAATTGTGACTTAGGCTTCATACTTACACGGTTCGTGTAATTGGAACAATTTTTTTTAACTAATAGCTAATGATTTTTTCCCAGACATATCGCTCCCCACGAGCGAGGTTACGGCTATGCTTTGGTCGTGCTCGACCTACCGTCGTGCAGCGAGCACGCCCAACGTCAAGCGCGAGGAGTTGCTGCGGAGACTGGCCTCCGTAGGCAACGAGCTGGCTGTCAGGCACATGCATGATGCTCAACGTGAGTATAATAAGGCAAAATATGTGGGATCTAACAAAATGGAGGATGTTTGCTGCTATTAAAACGAGTTTATTTCATTTGGAATTTAAGGTATCTTGTTAGGTTAGGTTTTCCATCAGGCACAAGAATGAGGAAATCTGTGAACTGCTAAAAATCATTTATTTGAAACTTTAATTAGGTTTATGTTTTTTTTTGGTTTCCTACGACAGGACCCCGAGTATTCACTAGATTCCTTAATTAAATTATAACTGATCCCGCTCTTAAAATCACAATTCCTTTCTGCTTGACATTCTTTCCAAAATATATTTGCCTTTTCTTCATAAAGTGATATTACCCACAGAAATCTACATAAAATACGACAACGAGCCCGACAAGAAGGACGCTAAAGCCAAGCTCCTTCTCAAACAGTTCACGGCCACCTCTCGCAAGTCGTTGGAATGTCTGGACGAAGCCACGGAGATCTTCCAGCAAGTTAACGATACGCCTAACCTAGCGCTACTGTACTGTAATAAAGGAAGATATATGAGGTTTAGAGCGCATTGCTCGCCCGGCGGATTTACGTAAGTAGATTCTTTAATTTAAAATATTTATTGGCGTAAAACTAAAAATAGTTTTTTATTTACTAAATTAGGAAAAAAATACAAAATTTTTTACGTTACGCAATGAAACACAGCAAGAGTTCGTAGACTTTTAGATTTCATATTGATTTCTCCAATGCAATATTGGTAGTACTAGCGTTCTATTAGTTTTAATTCCTAATAAACCTCCAAAAGTTGCCGAAGAAACATTAAAATTTGAAAAATGTGCGCTTACTAAAAAGAAACGAAAATGTAACAAATAATGCACATCAAAGAAAAAGATTCAAACATAAGACATCAACGAGCGCTACTTCACCTTCATAAGTTCTATGACAATATGGCACTTTCAAGCTGTTCTGATGATGGAACCAAAAGGTGGCCATAGGAACACTGTAACGAAACGAATTAAACATATCGTGTTTGGGTTCGTTACGTTTGTCTTTACGCGGACTTTGGCGGTAGTTAATATGGAAGCTTGTTTTTGAAAACCAGTTTTTGGTAAAGCTCAATTTCATGATCGACTAAGTTTTTTTATTTTATTTTGTAAGGGTGTGTGCTGTGGATATGGTTTTTTGTCTTATTTTGGATTTAAATATATTGTGCATAGTTTTGCGCAACACCACGTAAACAAGATTGGCATTTAATTCTACAGTAATGTAATCTGTCTGACCGGATGTTGATTTCTTGTGTTCTTCTTTTCGAGTCTATGGGAATGTTGTATACTAAAGTTTAAATACGCTGCGCCCAGTTGTTGGTCACACTCACTGCCGCGTCATTGGCGAGGTTTAAGTCCTTTAATTTTAAGATTTCTTGTGTTATGAATACATGTTTTTTGTACCCTTATTTTGTATTGTTTAGTATGGAAAAGCGTCGTCTATACAACTCAGCGGAGGAGTTATACCAAGCGGCGCTAGCGTTACTGGGCCCTCGCGAGACGTGCGGCGCGCGCGGCGTGTGGGAGCTGGTGGCGTGGGAGCTGTCGTGCCACGCGTACACCCGCGCCGTGCTGATGCAAGACACGGCTGATACGCATCATGTGAGTTATACCAAGCGGCGCTAGCGTTACTGGGCCCTCGCGAGACGTGCGGCGCGCGCGGCGTGTGGGAGCTGGTGGCGTGGGAGCTGTCGTGCCACGCGTACACCCGCGCCGTGCTGATGCAAGACACGGCTGATACGCATCATGTGAGTTATACCAAGCGGCGCTAGCGTTACTGGGCCCTCGCGAGACGTGCGGCGCGCGCGGCGTGTGGGAGCTGGTGGCGTGGGAGCTGTCGTGCCACGCGTACACCCGCGCCGTGCTGATGCAAGACACGGCTGATACGCATCATGTGAGTTATACCAAGCGGCGCTAGCGTTACTGGGCCCTCGCGAGACGTGCGGCGCGCGCGGCGTGTGGGAGCTGGTGGCGTGGGAGCTGTCGTGCCACGCGTACACCCGCGCCGTGCTGATGCAAGACACGGCTGATACGCATCATGTGAGTTATACCAAGCGGCGCTAGCGTTACTGGGCCCTCGCGAGACGTGCGGCGCGCGCGGCGTGTGGGAGCTGGTGGCGTGGGAGCTGTCGTGCCACGCGTACACCCGTGCCGTGCTGATGCAAGACACGGCTGATACGCATCATGTGAGTTATACCAAGCGGCGCTAGCGTTACTGGGCCCTCGCGAGACGTGCGGCGCGCGCGGCGTGTGGGAGCTGGTGGCGTGGGAGCTGTCGTGCCACGCGTACACCCGCGCCGTGCTGATGCAAGACACGGCTGATACGCATCATGTGAGTTATACCAAGCGGCGCTAGCGTTACTGGGCCCTCGCGAGACGTGCGGCGCGCGCGGCGTGTGGGAGCTGGTGGCGTGGGAGCTGTCGTGCCACGCGTACACCCGCGCCGTGCTGATGCAAGACACGGCTGATACGCATCATGTGAGTTATACCAAGCGGCGCTAGCGTTACTGGGCCCTCGCGAGACGTGCGGCGCGCGCGGCGTGTGGGAGCTGGTGGCGTGGGAGCTGTCGTGCCACGCGTACACCCGCGCCGTGCTGATGCAAGACACGGCTGATACGCATCATGTGAGTTATACCAAGCGGCGCTAGCGTTACTGGGCCCTCGCGAGACGTGCGGCGCGCGCGGCGTGTGGGAGCTGGTGGCGTGGGAGCTGTCGTGCCACGCGTACACCCGCGCCGTGCTGATGCAAGACACGGCTGATACGCATCATGTGAGTTATACCAAGCGGCGCTAGCGTTACTGGGCCCTCGCGAGACGTGCGGCGCGCGCGGCGTGTGGGAGCTGGTGGCGTGGGAGCTGTCGTGCCACGCGTACACCCGCGCCGTGCTGATGCAAGACACGGCTGATACGCATCATGTGAGTTATACCAAGCGGCGCTAGCGTTACTGGGCCCTCGCGAGACGTGCGGCGCGCGCGGCGTGTGGGAGCTGGTGGCGTGGGAGCTGTCGTGCCACGCGTACACCCGCGCCGTGCTGATGCAAGACACGGCTGATACGCATCATGTGAGTTATACCAAGCGGCGCTAGCGTTACTGGGCCCTCGCGAGACGTGCGGCGCGCGCGGCGTGTGGGAGCTGGTGGCGTGGGAGCTGTCGTGCCACGCGTACACCCGCGCCGTGCTGATGCAAGACACGGCTGATACGCATCATGTGAGTTATACCAAGCGGCGCTAGCGTTACTGGGCCCTCGCGAGACGTGCGGCGCGCGCGGCGTGTGGGAGCTGGTGGCGTGGGAGCTGTCGTGCCACGCGTACACCCGCGCCGTGCTGATGCAAGACACGGCTGATACGCATCATGTGAGTTATACCAAGCGGCGCTAGCGTTACTGGGCCCTCGCGAGACGTGCGGCGCGCGCGGCGTGTGGGAGCTGGTGGCGTGGGAGCTGTCGTGCCACGCGTACACCCGCGCCGTGCTGATGCAAGACACGGCTGATACGCATCATGTGAGTTATACCAAGCGGCGCTAGCGTTACTGGGCCCTCGCGAGACGTGCGGCGCGCGCGGCGTGTGGGAGCTGGTGGCGTGGGAGCTGTCGTGCCACGCGTACACCCGCGCCGTGCTGATGCAAGACACGGCTGATACGCATCATGTGAGTTATACCAAGCGGCGCTAGCGTTACTGGGCCCTCGCGAGACGTGCGGCGCGCGCGGCGTGTGGGAGCTGGTGGCGTGGGAGCTGTCGTGCCACGCGTACACCCGCGCCGTGCTGATGCAAGACACGGCTGATACGCATCATGTGAGTTATACCAAGCGGCGCTCTTTTGAAAGTTCATCAATTGAAGACCGAGCCGAGATTTTGCGCCGTTCGTGTGCCTTGTTCCGGAAGTTAAACGTCCGACGAGGAAGAAGGTGAGAATTTGCTCCATTAGTGTGCTTACTTCTAGAGGCCTATAGTAAAATAGCCTTAGTCTTTTCTAGCAAAGTCTAATTCTGCGTCCTGATGGGATCAATGGCGAGTGTACTCCACAAGTTGTTCCCTCCTGGTCTTGCTGCTCTGGCCAAAACTATGTTTACGTCTGCGAGATACATTGGTTACGTAACTACATCTATAATATCTTGTGACAAGTTACACACCGCCAGCTGACCCAAAACAAGGCAGAGCCTGTGCCATACACACCAGACAAAACACGCAAAAAATTATCCTGTGTGAGAATTCAACTTACAACCTCCGGTTTTCTCCGGTCAGTCAAATACGTCACAAAAGTGCATAAATATAAATAACAAGTATTGCAATTCGTAGTACCTTTTCTCCGTAATGGGAGAGACAGGACGGGCTAATGCCTGGACATGCGACCATGGGACCTAAACATATCGGCGAACTGTGGGTGTACATTCGTACACCTCTGCCTAACCCTTCGGGGATACAGGCGTGATGATATGTTATGTATTTAAAGGACGCTGGGCTTCGTATTACTTTCTATTTTCTAGCCAGTCAAATGCGTCACAAAAGTGCATAAATAACAAGTATTTTCATTCGCAGGAGGTATCCGAAGTAGCAGAAGCATTGAAACATGCGCTCAAAACGTGTCTTCTCAGTCCTGGACCGCGGCAGTACTTGTACCAGTTCAGAGCCGCCATGATATACCATAGATTGGGATCGCTGTACCATTCACAATACAGGTATGTAATGTTATTTTACTGAAATATATTGTGTTGAATTGAAGGTATCTTGTGCTTCGATTGTGGAGTATTTTGTTTTAAGCCATTTTTTTTTGTGTATCAGGATTAAGTTTTTGTTTTTATATTTACCACGCTACTTTAACTTGGCGATGAAATTATTTTCCCAGTTAAATTTGGTTCAGAGGTGAGATAGGCAGTCGCCTAGTCGTCCAGTGAGACTGGTTGAAAACGGCAAAATATTTGTGAAAATTTCCAATTTATATAATTACCTACTAGTGTGGATGTGATAGGCATACACTCAGTATGTAACAATATGTTGCCTTTTTTTTTATAATTATCATTTCAATAATGCGTATGTATATTAGTGTATTATTGTAATGCCGTTTTGTTAAGGGACTGTGCAGTGAATAAGTGCTTGGTTTTTTTTTATTTCTTCTTATTTTCTTATTTTTTCTTTTATGCCGGCAGCAGTTTCGTCATGCTCCCTTAGTTTGTCATTGCTTGCGGTGGCGTCTTGGGTCGGGTCTCCTCCTTCCCTCTAACATGGCGAGGGAGGGGATGGCTGATCCTTGCGTCATGCTCGTGAACGGGTGCTGCTTGCGGTGACTGGTCGTTCTGCTGACCTTGGTCTCTGTAGATATATAGTATACCTTTCATTCGATAATAGTATGATACCATTTTACTTTAAACACTTGTTCATTTTGCACGATCCCTTATTGATTTGATATTATTGTTAAGACAGCGTGCTACTGGGGAGTTTGTTGCGCCGTTTCTTATCCTCAGCCAGAGCACTTAGGAAGCGGTGAAGGGTGGGCGATTTCATGTCTGGCGGGGGTGGCGGCGCGTGTTGTCGGTCGCGCGGCGCTGGGGCGGGCTTGCGCGTGGTGGAGCGTTCGGCCTTTCACACTGAACTGATGCGTGTGTGCGTCTTGTGTGAGAGGTCGGATGTTTTATCGTGTGCTCGTTCGTTCTGGCGTTGCGCGGCCGGTATTGCGCGCTGCCTCTTCCGCCGGATATGAACCGACCCCTGGGGTGCTGTCCTTTTTGTATTTTTTTGACGTTTAATAAGTGCTACTTTGTAGCCTAAGTTAAATAAATGATTTTGAATTTTGAATTTTTTTGAATTTTAGTGTAAATTATCTGTATCTGGCGGGGGCGCATCGCATGTTGTCGGTTGCTTGTTGCGTGCGCGGGGGCGGACGGATGCGTGGTGGAGCGTTCAGCCTTTCAAACTCAACTGATGTTGCGTTAGCGCGTCAGATGTGTTGGTTGGTTGTCACATTGCGTGTTTGCTTGTTCTGGCGTTGCGCGGCCGATTTGCGCGGTGCGTTTCCGCCGGATATGAACCGACCCTTAGGGTGCTGTCTGTATTTTGTGTTTGACGTTCGATGAGTGCTACTTTGTAGCCTATATTGAATAAAGAATATTTGAATTTGAATTTTTCTTATTGTATATTACTTATTTGTCAGGATAACCCAAGAAGACGGCCCCAAACGTCGGACACTGTTGAATGCGACTCGCACGAACTACGAGCAGGCGTCGAACATGTTCGCGAGCCTCGAGGACCCGGGCATGTTCCTCACGGTGCAGCTGGAACATGTCGCGGTGCTGGAGACGCAGGCCGCAGGTAATTGTGCCTTTATATACTAAGCCGGGCTTGTGTTGCATAATTTATTAGAATTATTGCAGCAAAACACTGCGACAAGGGGATATATTATAAAAAATATTTGTTGATCACATGTATCCTCAACACCAATCTTCAATTATGTATTTTTATTTTTTTAAATTGCCTTGATTACCTTCTCATAATTTTGTGAAACGGCAAAAAAATCCCTACAAAACCAACTAGCATGACTTTTTTTTCTTCCAGTGACACCAAACCTCAAACTGAAATCCCTGCAGTCAGCCATCCAACTTCTCCGCCAGTGCCACTCAATAATGAAAGTCTTAAAAGAAAAGGACCCCGACGAGCAAAAGGAACCGACGAAAATGGACGAAAACGACGAGAAAAACATGAAAACGGAACATAGCTTACTCTCTCTATACGAGAATAGACTACATTATATACTTAAGAGTATAATACAGTATTGTAGATCGAAGTCTAATAAAGATTATGAGAAGATTACGGATTTGCATAAGAAGTTGTACTGCGCTAGTCTTAAGATTAAGAAGGATGACGATGTTAGGTTGTATGCGGGCAGTGTGTGCGATGTCTTAGTCGATATGGATGTTATTAGCAAGGAGTTTGAATAGGGGGTTTTAGTTATAGTCTGTGCGGAAACAATAGTTAGAAATAATTATTTATGCTGTGTTTTTTAATTAGAGACAGCGATTAGAAATTAACTTTATAAATACGGAGGTCTTCAATTTATATTAAGTGAAAGACCTATGTATATAAATTTGTAAAACTAGTCGCATAATAAATAAAGTCGTCCTCAGAGACGGCACTCTATTATTAAAGCTAGACAAAATATTTTGAAGTTTGACATTTGAATTAAATACCAAATCTACATTCATAATGTTAAAATATCAATGTTTTACAGTCACTATATAATGACACAAATGTGTCGTCAACACGATATATAATTGAATATTATTATTACACATAATTTAATTTTACATTATTTGAATCCAGTAACGCCTTCAAATGTTTTCAAAGACTTTTCTCTCTCCGCACAGACTTTCTATGTTTCAGTCTTTTTGTGATAGAAATTTAAATTATGTATTTTCCTATCTTGTGAGCCATATTGAGATAAGTTTCAGACTAAATGTAAACACGGTTACAGTAAAAAAAAAATACTATTTTTTTTGACTCTATCAATAGAATTATATGATAAACATTTTAAGGATATGTTTTGGCATATCTTATGACTAAATCTCCTATATATTTGTTCGAATAAATTAGGTATTTAAGAGAAAAATTAATAGGTTTTTAAATGACCCGTATTTTATGAATACTCTAATATCGAATAAAAAACTACCTGCAAAATAGTTATTATTTATACTTTTTAATTTGTAAAAGAGTGGAAGTCATAAACACCGCCTTTTCTTTACAATATCTAATTGTGGTATTTATCTGCAATTATTTATATATTATCTTCTAACGGACAAAAATATTTGCATTGACAAATGTAGAAATATATGCACAAAACGTATTACTAAAAAGTACTATGTCAAATTAAACTATCTCTGTAGCATTCTTTAACAGGGCGGCAATATTTATGTAACAAGTTTTTACTGATTTCAATGATAATAATAATATTCCGGGACATCTCACACACGGTTGTCTGATCCCAAGCTAAGCAGAGCTTGTGTTATGGTAACCAGACAACTGATAAACATACTTATATATATCTAAATACATACATATTATAGATAAATTACACCCAGACACCGAACAAATGATCGTGCTCATCACACAAACATTTGTGACGGGTGGGAATCGAACCCACGACCTCCGGTAACACAACACTGCTGTATAAATAATATGGAATGTTGCCATTGAAAAAAAAAGTTATGATTAAAGAATTCATTTTAAAGTCTGTTTAGATATAAGATTGTTTTGTAAAATAGTTTTGTGTGTCTGGATTTTAGGTTTTAGATTCCTATATATTTTTATAGTAAGTTGTTGAGGTAAGAATGTAACACAAACTTTTCTGTGCGTTGTTTATGAAATTGACAAAAAATATTTGTTTGTTTTCTAGTAGAAGACAAATATTTGACTACACATAAAAGGCAACTGAATTGACAATCTCCTCCTTTTGTAGTCGGTTAAAAAGGACTTGTTTATTCTATGCCTTTTCGAAGCGTTTTATAAGGGAAATGAGTTTTTATGATTTGCTATGAGATGCTATATATACGGGGTTTCTTTAATAAGTGTTTCCAAGTTATTTCGGTGCTAGAAAACGTATAGATTGGTTTGTGTGAATAAAGTGAAAAAGAAAAACGAAAGACTGATGTGAATAAAAGTTACTGTTTATTGTAAAATATTGCCTTTTATAAGTATAGTTTGTTGTTTTATTTATTCTACGTGTTACAGGAAAATCATTCTTATACCTTAGAAAATAAAGTCGATTTCAAATTATAAGTCGGATACTGCCCTTTACTTACTGCACCCGAGAAAAAATTACGTTGCTTAGTACAATATACTAAATTCTTATTTGATGCATAAAATACATTACAATCAAAGTATAATCACATTGAATTATACGAAATTACGAAATATTATGTAATAATTGGAGTTCACATCATACAAAACTACTGGATGTACGTTGCAAATATGGGACGACCTTAGAGGTATGTCGAACATAAAATAAATTGAAATCGATTCACACAAATTGAGGACCTCTTCTTTTTGAAGTCGGATCAAAAAGGGGTCAATGTTACATATAGATGTTTGTTTGTTTAAGTACATAAGAACTAGGCCTTTAAAATATAATCAGTGCTTGAGATAAGATTTACCTGATTTATTGATAGTTCACTGCAATCTTTACTAAAATCAGTTGGTACTTACTAAAGCTATTTCGAAAGAACGAGATCAATTTATTTATTTATCTATTTGATATCTCAGCTGTTTTCTATGTTTCTACTTTGGCCATGATATTGCATTTTCTAACTTTAATTTATAAAAAATTGGAAGAAAAGCAAAGGTCTTTATTTTTGTTATTTTTCGTCTATTCGTGTAGGTAACTACAGTAAAAAGTTTGGAACAAATATTATTATTGGTGGATGAAATATATATTTATTTAATGTAAAGATATATGACGCCTCATATTTGCTATGCGTGGAAAAGGCCGTTAAGCTGTGCCTGTTATTTTACTAAGACCTATGTAAGACCTTATCATGCAAATAAACATTTTGAGTTTAGTTGTCCCTTATGGGAC
Source organism: Autographa gamma (assembly GCA_905146925.1). Taxonomy (NCBI): domain Eukaryota; kingdom Metazoa; phylum Arthropoda; class Insecta; order Lepidoptera; family Noctuidae; genus Autographa; species Autographa gamma. The sequence continues at coordinate 1,701,059 of LR989871.1, forward strand.
ATTGGATTTGTTATAAAACTATCCCCCCAGTCCCGATCTAGGAATTTAATGATCATTTCGCGGGGTTTCACAAACATTAAAATGTCAGAGAATTAAATATTTGTAGCATGCGGGGATCGAACCCACAGCACATCGCGCAGTAATAATAAGCTTAGTGGTCATCACTCTGCTATCCGAACAACAATCGGATTATAATAAATCAGTGATTGCCACAGATTGTCTCCAACATAAACATTGAACCATATCTGTAACTAAAGATAATAGGTAATGCGTTGTCTGGCTAACACTAGTAGTGTAGTAGTGTGGTAGTGCAGTAGTGCGTAATGGAGGTCGGACAATCGTGGCGCCAGTTTGCGATCGCAGCAATCGGTAATTACTAAACTATTTCTAAATTAGAATGTAAGGATGTTTGGTATGAACTCTTTCAGGCATATTAACCTAGTGGATTTTATTAATTAAACACAGATATTTATACTCTATTACCTGTACCTAACAGAAAAATAGAAATGAGATAACGGTAGGTACTCGGATAAAACTAATTTAGTGACAAACCCTTTTAGCTATGTAGTGAAAACAATGGTGTATTTAAAGTACCTAAACCAAATAATTTTTGGTTTAGATACTTTTGATTTTATTTTTAGCTAACTGTTTTTGATTTATTTTGTGGACTTTTCGTTCGCTCTCAGAAAAGTTGATAAATGGTCGATTCGACCGACGAATGGACCGATGGGCGAGTTAAATTTTATTCAAAAAGCTGTTGTTCAAATGAGCAAGTTGTTAATGTTAAAAAGTTATATTTTTCACAACAACAAAAACATTTCATGCTATTGCGAAATATCCCCATAGGTATAAAGGTTTAGGTTGGCAACTTGGAGTTGATACCAGGGTCGGACTCGGAACCAGAATGGTTGTAGGGGGAGGGGGTTAGATCCCATTACTTAGGACAAGTTTTAGCAAAGTTAAGACAAAAATACCAGTTTAAAAATAGGCAAATAATACTTATTTAATTATGGATAACGGATATTCAGTTTACTAAATTTTATCACAAGTCGCTTAAATATTATTTATTCAGTTCGATCTTATTAACGAAAAAACATGCTTTTGAGCCCTTGAATCCAACAAAAAAGGAGAAAGATAGTTAAAAAAACCTCCATGAAATGCAGGTCAAACGCATAGTCCTTCTTTTTCGGCTTAGCTGTAGTTGGATAAAAAGAAAGCTGTTGCTATCCCTACTATCATAATGATGATCAAAAGCACGTTTTGATAATGCAGCAATTACCACACGTGTTGTACGCCGCTTGCACTTAGGTAAGCGGTGATAATTATATACGAAATTCAAACTTATTGCATTGACATAAAGGCGATTTTAGGGTGAAACGTGAGTGTTGCTGTGCGGGGGATTGTACGTAGGCGTGATGATAATTATGCGATCAATATCTATCTATATTTGGGTTTTACACACCCTTTACATACGTAGAGATAAAATTAACATAACACTACTTTTGGTGCAGTTGGGTAATGACGCATTTGATTATGTGCAACGCATTTATTTTAATTATATAGAACGGTACCTACAGAAATAGGAACTGATTTGTTTTTTTTTCCATTATTTTCCTACTGCTAGGCAAAAGATGTAAGTACATAGCAACTTATTCATAGTAGGTACCTATATTCTTGGATACTTAATATTAGTAGTAGTACGTTAAGTATTACTTTATTTTTCTTTAATCTTTTCCAGGGTGGAGGAGAAGCATTTGAAACATTCTTAAAAAAAAAATAGAGTAACGCTCGCACCTAATTATCAATGATTAAAAAATGTCAATAAGTACAATAGAGAACAATAGACCCGATGTAATTAGTAGATACACAATTTATCCTCCTTCGGTATTTATTTTTAGAGATCTTATCTAATTATAACTCTTTCCTTCATAACTATTTTGTTTACTACAATAAAAACACGTAAGTAATGTCATTATTAATTACTTTAATCTCTGATTACAAAAATTCCCATTATAATCTGTTTAATTTATTTTGAAATTATTATCAATGTGCGTTGGTCACTGACGTTTAGATTGAAGATAGAAGGATGCATGTTGATATCTTCGCGAGGATTAAAAGTAGTCACTATCACAACAGTAGCTGTAGAATACCTATAGTTATTAATAGAAATGGTTAGGAAAACACGGTTTTCCAAAGATTGAACCTGAAAATAAATGAAATTCAAATAAGTAGGCCAGAACATAGGTATGTGTGCTAGCAGTACCTATTGTTATTAGTAAAAAAAGGCTACATTTAAAGAATTATCCGACTTCAAACAATAAACTTAGCTTATCACGGTTCACAGCTGGACTTAGGCATCTCTTAAGTTGCGACACAATTAGATTTTGGTGTGGTATGTAATGCGTCGCGGGGAATCGAACCGGTTGACCGTGGTCCGCATAGCTGTCGCCATAGGTTTGCAGATCAATAGGTTAATTGGGTAAAGCTGTTATAGACAACAACTGGTCCTCCATTCAGTCAGGCACAACTACTTTTTTTCAGGACTCAAGTGGGTTTTGAAACACTTAGCACCTATTGGTGGTTTCAAAAAATATAATAATTGATACCTTATATCATTTCTTCATATTATCTTTCAAAATATACTTACCTATTTATTATTTTTATAAGTATTTAATCATTGAGGATTAGCTTTGTTTTTAATTTCACTGACCTAATTTCTTACACGTGTAAGTTAGCTTCTTGAGATATATTGATTTTTAAAATTATAGTTTATTAATGAACATCTAAAACATATTACATAATATACCCAAACCTGAACAAAAACATTTTTTAATTTTTGAAATCGATCGATCATTCGTCGTATGTTTCACTTGGCAAACTTAGCAAAAAAAGAGGAGAAGAAGGAGAGGACAAACTGAAAACCTCTTTTGAAGCTGTTCATAAATATTTTCACTTCATCTCCTACTATTTACCTTCCAGCAAACCTAGTACTCCTAGCCATCGGCTACTCCATGGGATGGACGGCTCCCATCAACGTGAAGCTGCAGGAACCTCAGGAGAGTCCCCTGGACCGGCCGGTGACGGCTGATGAGGAGGCCTGGATCGGATCCCTGCTCACTATCGGCGCGATATTCGGTAAGATAGCGTAGATTAAATATGGAAGGACGACTGTTCGTAAGTCTGGCAAAATATAGTATGCTCTTGACATGATTTGGTTTCGTTTCGTTTGTATAAAAGTCAGTTCTTCAGCAAAGATGTCTTATGTGAAAGTAGGGAACTTTTTCCATATATTCTGTTATTTCATTTGCTGGTCAGGAGCCATTTTCCATACAGTCAATGGGATCAGTTTAAAATCTTTCATTAAAAAAAAGCTAGAAGTATGCAACCAAGTTAAAACTAAATGCTGTATAACAATCGACCAATCTCTTATAGACCATGTTTTTTCCGTAAATTTAGGACACAGCCCGTAGTCTTCTAGCAGGTACCTAAATTAATAATTGTACTGTTAATACTTAATACTTCTCATATAAATCTTTACATGTAAACCACATTTTCATTCACCTCATTTTTGGCTAACCTAACTACATCATTTCCCAGGTCCATTCATAGTGGGCTTCCTGGCCTCCCGCATCGGTCGCAAATGGACGCTCCTCGCCACGGCGGTCCCACTCCTGGTGGGCTGGGTACTCCTCTCGGCGGCCAACGACGTAGCGCTGCTGTACGCTGGCAGAGTCTGCTCGGGCGTCGCCATGGGCATGGGATTTACCATCATACCGCTGTACTGCGCTGAAATTGCTACCGTATGTGCTTAAATCATTACATATCTAGACTAAAGCGAGTGAAGTGGCGTACGCACCCGATTTTCAAGTTATTAATAGCTCTGAAGTTCCGGTTTCGATCCCCAGGCGGGTCAATGTAGAAAACAACTTTGCTACATTGTGTACGGTTTGCCTCTTTTTGTTACCTGGCTTTGCTGTATCAAATTATATGACAAAAGTCCTTAAGCTGCTTGGGATTCAGAGCAATGTGAGATGTTGTCTTAATTTTTTTTTATGTTTAGTGTCCATAGGCAATTAAATAATTTGTATAAAGTATTTTGCCACAATTTTCGCCTTATTCGGAAGGAAGGCCTACTTTTGTAGTGTAATTGGTAATTCATGATAAACTAAGTTGATGTTAATGACTAAAGTACTTACCTACTGGTATATCTCCAGGACGAGAACCGCGGTGCCTTGGGCGCCTTACTGCAGGTGTTCCTGACGATGGGCTACCTGCTGGTGTACGGTATCGGGCCCTTCGTGTCCTACAGCGTGGTGGTCTACGTCGGCACCGTCTGCGCCATCGCTTTCTGTTTCGCTATGTATTTTATGCCAGAGTCGCCCTTCTACTATTTGGGGAAAGGTGAGATTGAATAGCTGGTACACTGTGAGATCTTGGTCCTTGATCCTGAACAGAGCAGTTTTCACTTTCAGCGAGATTAAGCGTGGTTCATGGCTTTGTTGAAAATTGTCAGATACGTTAATTAATAGTATTGGTTTATTTAAACTGAATTCAATTTATAGTCTTCTCAAACAAATCTTAGTTTCTTCTAAGACAATGATTTTGAAACTGTCGCGCTGACTGAGGACTAGGATTTGCAATATAGTAATGAGCATTTAAACATTAAATACAAGTACACCAATATCCTACCATTATATTAACATTATCCAATGACCTAATGCTTCAGGGGATAAGGAGTCAGCAGCCAGTTGCCTGGCGACGATCCGCGGTCGTTCTGAAGCAGGAGTCATGACGGAAGTCAACAAAATGGCTTTAGAAGTTGCAGCTTCCATGGAGAAGACTGCTAAGGTAATCTAAACTATAAACATTATAAGGTCTACATTTGCACACCTCTACTGTGGAGTTATGCAAATGTAGAACGCTGGTTTGGAGATCCACACCCGGTTCTTCAAGTTTTCTAAGCGGCGATTTCAGCAAATAGGTATATCTATTAAAACTGAGTTACGTTTAACCAAATTTTCCGCGAACCACAATGTATCCGTGATAAGCAAGCATTAATTCAGTTTGACTAATATCCTTATACCCACTCTTCGTGGGTACTCATACATGGTCATCTGATCCCAAATTAAGCTTGTGGAATTTGCTCTCAAGATGCTGGTGTATTTACTTAAGGCACGTAAGGAAGTGGCTCTTACCATTAGAAAATAATCACCACTAAATTTCTCCTTCCAGGTGACAGACTTATTCCGTGGCAACAACTTCAAGGCGTTCTACATCTCGTGTGCTCTGGTCATCTTCCAGCAGTTCAGCGGCATCAACGCTGTGCTCTTCTACTTGACCAACATCTTCGAGGCGGCTGGATCTGCCCTCGACCCTTCCATCTCTACCATAATTATTGGTGCTGTTCAGGTGAACTGCCTTCAAAAATAATTTATATAATAATTTTAAGCTGCTTATTTCTTTTTTTATAGTGAGACCACATACATGGTCTCAGTGCTGGACAAAGGTCTTAAAGCGAATTATACCAAATCTCTATATCTATTTGTGCCTTTTAATTTTAATCTATTTTGAGTAGTTTCTCTAGATTTTATTTGGTTTTCCAGTGGATGACTTCTTTGACAATATTTGGGAAGTCTACAGTTTTGTTACTCTGGCTGGGTAACACATAGAAGAAACAAAGGTCTATTGACAATCATATTTCTGTGTCAACTTTTTCAAGGATAAACTGGCCTTGAGAACCAATCTGATGTTTTGTAATGATTAATGGTTAATGTGTTTATTTTTATCTTTCATGAAAGGATTTTATTTTATCGCTTTGCAATTATGTCCACTAAAGCTTATTATTATCCTGATAAGAATTATGTAATACTAGCAATCCGTATTTTTTTGTCGAAGTCTGTATTTGAAATTATTTTTTGTAATCAGAAATATAATCGCTAATCAATATCCAAAAAAATAAATTGGTCATCAATAGACGTGCATTTTAATTAGGTATTCTATCCATTGGTAAAAAGTTAAAAACCATCCCAATTTTCGTTTGGTAGTTATTGAGTTCTGACATATAGACAGACGCGGCTCCCCAAATCGCTTTAAAATATTTAAGTTAATGTAGACAGATGGATATTTTAAAGTGTATTATTAAGTATAATACGGTTGAAAAAACAATTAAAATGAATTGAAAAAGGATAAGAGATAAGATTCATACATACGTTTCATCTCGTGTCTGAAATTCGATTAAATGTTAATGTCCTTTCGTCTATATTACAGTTGGCAGCATCCTGCTTCACTCCGCTGGCGGCGGACCGGTTGGGACGTAAGGTCCTGCTCATGGTCTCATCAGCTGGAACTGCTGTTGGTCTTGTATGTCTTCTCTCTATATTGTTTCCTAGTTTCCAATGCCCCACTGCTGGGTAATGGCTTCTCCAAGTCCTTCCATACTATGTATACTGCGCCACTTTGACAAGCAGTCACGGTATACACATTTAAAAAATACAATTACTATTCCTAATTATGATTTAAAACACAATAGTAGTCGTAAATAAAGTAATCTTCAACTACTAGGTCATTAACTACACCTATATTTTTCAAAGATATTTAAATCTACAAGATTGCCGGTGTCCGACAAATAATAGATTTTTAACGGCTCAGCTTTCTCACTTAAAACCTCAAACCAAACTTCTTTTACAGAAAACCAATATTATATTTACTTCACTTAGCATTGTCGTAGCCTCAAAATTGTAACAAATAAAGCCAACAAAATTGTCGTACTTTTAAACAAAAAAATTACAACTACCTACTTTACCCATTTTTTCCAGTTCCTCTTAGGCACATACTTCGTGCTAGCTGACGCCGAGAGCCCGGTAGCCGAGCAGATCGGCTTCCTGCCCATCGTGGCGCTCATCATCTTCATCGTGACCTTCTGCTGGGGCCTGGGGTCGTTACCGTGGGCCATCATGGCGGAGCTCTTCCCCATAGAGGTCAAGGTCTACGCGATGCCCATTGTTAACACTATCTGTTGGACGCTAGCGTTCTTGATTACGAGGTGAGTTTATTTTTCGTGTATTTAAGAAATATGCTACCTTTTAGATTTTAGTTTAAAGTTTCTTATGTTTTTTCCACGAGTATAATTATGTTAAGTTTGTCTATATTGTACATAACATTATAAAAGATTAAAAAAAGAAATTGACGCATTTAGGTATAACAGTTAATGATTTTTTTTATTGACAAATTAATAGCGTATTGCTGCCATAATGTTTATAAAAGTTTAGTTTTACTTTGCTCCACGTTGGGCGCCAATTCTCTTTCTCAGTCAAATATTAGCGCTATGATATATAATGGCCAAATGGTCATGTAGAAGAATTACTGTTAATTAATAATAATTCACAGTCACTGAGTTTCTTTGTTGTTTTCGGAAATGTTTCTTATTGTTTGTCAGATACTTCAGCGCCGTCGCCGCGGCTACCGGCATGGGAGTGACTTTCTTCATATTCGGAGCTTTCTGCGTGGTTTCCTTCTTCTTCACGCTGTTCCTCATCCCGGAGACCAAGGGCAAGAGCTTCCAGGAGATCCAGGACATACTGTCTGGGACGTAAGTAGTATTTACTTAATCATCATTAAAACCTTTGGACCTATTTGCTCTGTATGTTTGTTGATTACTTGTCCCCTGTCCTTGTGTACATTAACTTATAAAATAATACTTTTAACAAAAAAACTGACTTTCAAATAAGTCTTATGTTTATTTCTCATGGATCCCACTTTCAAGCCTGGGACCACACGGGAGCTTTCGAATAAAAAAAGAATTATCAAAATCGATTGTTAAGCTAACATTATTGGGCTCGCCAGTTGGGGCCCCCGGTGGATTAGCTGTCAAAGCCCACAAACAATTTATAGAATTTAACATTTCAGACATCACATATGTTAGGTCTATAATCATATTTTAATGTGTTTTTGTCGACAGCACTCCAACGAAGACCCTGAGTGAAAAATAAGAGGGAAAGAAGGATAAATAGAAAGTCTACTTGAGTTAAATGGACGATTGAAATCTCCCAAACAGATTGTACATCACTGCAAGATGTTTCAAAAGAAGAGTTTTCAAAATATGTACCAAAGAAAACGGAGACTTATTTTGTAGTGCCAAACATTTTTAGTGCCTTTTACTATGTAAAGTTTGTATTTTAATTATCTTATAATAGTAACTTAATATATATATACCTACTAAAGAAAGGCTGGCCGTACAATTTCTGCTTTCAAAGTGAGTCAGGAGTATTTCTTTTTTTTTTATGGGTGAATTTCAACAAATGCCATTTTTCTTATCATATCGGTGAACTTTTACAATTTTTATTTTTTTGTAGATTTTTTAGGTTTTATGTAATCTTTAGGATACAAAACATCCCCAAATTTAATATCATCAACGTATCATTTAAGACTGAGGAGAAAATTCAGTTTGAATTTTGGTTTCCACCGATGTGAAAAACCGGCACCGATTATTTTTTTTGTACACCGATATGATAAGTGTATCCACCGAAATGATATACCTATCCAGCGATATGATAATCTATTCACCATTGAACATCAAAAAGGATATAGTTAGTAGGTACTTAAAGGTGACTTAGAAATGAAGATCTGAATCTAGGGTAGATCACATCCAAAGAGAACTGAGTTCTTAGATATAAAATAAAAATGTATTTTTGAAATTACGTACTTAAAATTAAAAAAATAATGATTTTTTTATTATCATTGTCTTTATTAAAATGAAATATGAAAAAAAAAACCAAAAATCTCATATCTTAAGTTTAGCTAAACTTTTTCTTAAATGCTCCTCTCTTAACACAGAATCGCTTTTGATTTAAGCTTTGATTATTCTTTCCAGCAACCTATTCCACCTGTTCTTCTCCTCATCTTTTAGTTTTGGCCTCGGCATTCTTAAACAAAATTAAGCTACTATTATGTTTTCTTTTTAGCTATTAATTATTTTGTTATTTATTGTTACGTACTTACTATTTTTTTAACTATTTTTTTTTTGCCATAGAAACTTTTAATGCGGGCAATTGCTTCACCTCACCATCATCATCTCAGCCTATGGACGTATTACCGAAAACAGACCTCCCTTGATGATACATTTATTTTTACATCTTCTACTACCCAGTGGTATCGTGGTAATGATTTTGGCAGTCTATGTAGGTAAACTTACCTTGTATGTATGTATTTATGTACGAATGTTTGTATGTAGGTATATATGTATGTGTCTGTATGTTTGTTTGTATGTGCCATTGTTTCTTTGTATACTTAGCGATATGACACGGGATCTACCGATATGATATAACGACTCACCGAGATGATAAAATGATCTACCGATATGATAAAGCAATCCACCGATGTGACAAAACTGTGCGTTGATCACGAATCAAAACACCGATATGAGATATATGACACCGATTGATTTTTTCTTATCATTTCGGTGTAAATTATCACATCGGTGGTAAAAAAGACCACCGATTACAGCGATATGAGAACAGCGACATGAGAAAATACACACTTTTTATAAAATTATAAAAAATGCATAATATCTAGGATAAATTGAATAACAGACAATGAAACTAATTCACTTATTACCTCTGTTAGAACCAAACAACAATAAAAAAGCTACTCATTACACTAGAAAAATGCAACCACCGATTATATAAAATAATTGTCCGGGAGTACCTGAAATGGCGTTCTTACAGTTTTGGTGGGCATATGCAGCGATTTAACCCACTTCTATCCTGATTGCCCACTAGCACACACCAACGAGGGAAATACAATTGGGGTGGGGATGCTGTCCGACTCGTCGATGTAAAGTTATGTTTGAATTACTTTTGTCCAGCGATATGAGAATATTTTTCAGGACAAGTACGTTTGTGCCTCTCAGTAATAATAATCGTTAATTATGTAATAAAATATGATATATATTAATAAAAAAACTAATATTCTATGAAATAGAATAAGTTATATACCTAATTTATTTATTTTTATTAGTGTATAAGCTGTTTTGTTTGCAAAAAAAGTAGTGGGACAGCACCGATTTGCAAAAAAATAGAGGTTTATGTATTTTATTTCTACCTTTGTAATAGTCCTAGGCAAATCATATTTTTGCCACAACCCAATAACTACCTATTGAATACTAAAAAAAATAATTCAGAACTATATTCCTTGTTTCAAATACTAATTTCAACGAAGACAAAAAAATAAGGCATTTAGGAAATTCACCCTTATAGACTTTAGTGTAACTTATCGAGTATTTTTTATTTATTGAAAGAATACCTACGAGAATTAAGTACAGGACGGTTGTTTTTTTTCTGCGGAATATAAGTTGCTAAATGTACCAACCATTTAACTTAGATTGTTAAAACTAAACGGTTACATCAATGATATTCTAATAAACAGATATGTTATAAGCGTGCAATCGTGAAGACTCGAAAACGTCCTAATTGGGACGTATTGCCATTAACAACAACACTATTTGTCTCTTTTTTTCTTATGGGTTTTATCGCGCTATCTCTTTCGCTAGCTGCCGCGCTGCGCGGAACACTTTTTTCGATTGTTTTGTATGTGTATAACATATCTGTTTATTAAAATATCATTGGGTTACATACAATCTAGTTTTATGCGAATTGGCTATTGTCACTGTGTATTATTTTAAAAAGTTTAATTAGTTACGATAGTTAACAACTGTTTATTATGTACCTAAATAAATACTAGTCATGCCTACATAGTTCATAAGTGTTCATTTTCCCAATTAATATGTTGTTTTTATTATTTATAATAAGTTATTGTTTTTATTAAATTACTTATAATCATTTTTTTAGTAACCTTTTATGTGTCCCACTGCTGGGCAAAGGACTCCCCCAATTTGCTCCAGGCATTAAAAATAAATCATGTGTCTATTACTTTTTATAAATTCTATATTGGTATACATTAAAGTTGTACTAAATGTTAGTAAAAAAGATTATTTTCATAAATTAATTATTCTTCTACTAAGGATTGGGGTAAATAAATAAAAACCAAAATTAACACATAGTATAAAACAATTTATTCGTAACAAAGTATGATTAGACATTAAAAATAATTATGTACAATAGAAATAACAATATTATCTATTATCACATATTCTCTCGTCCCAGCCGGATCCTATTCCTCCTATTTGTACTTAAGTGTTGTGGGTGGCACTTAAAGTACCACTGTGTCCAGCTGGGGGTCGCGGTACTATGGCCCCGGGGGTGACAAGCACCAAAAAAGTGCGGGCCCCGGAAAAAGTCGTCAAAACGGACCATGATTTCAAATTCTCATAAAATATTTAAATATGACATTTACTCGTAAGGCGTCTTATTTAATGACCCCTAAGCTTTCGGTCTCCGCGTTAAAGAGATCTAATTAAATACGTATCAAAATATAAATATTATAAACATCACTGGAATCACATAAAGTAGGATATGCATCCTTAACAATGGTAAGGGTAGAAATTTTCATTTCATCGTTAATAGCCGGAATTATTATTATTACTTATGTCCTGGACATTTCGTGTATGTGCTATCAAAAATAAATATCTGTGTTGCCAGGATACGGTAGTAATAATAATTCAGACGAGGCAAAATTGTTGTCTATACTTTTCACTAGCAGTGTTGCCAGATTCGTTGCACATGTACTTTTTATTTTCTATGCATCCTGTATTTAGTATATAGGTCTTGAAGTTTTAACGCAAGACCTTATTAAATTATTTTGCCTTCAAATTGGATAATTGAAAATTTCTACCGTGTTTAGCCCAAGCTAAGCCCCTGGTAAATAATACTAATATTTAATGATTATCATATGACATCGACAACACATTATAAATTCGGATTAAATTAAATTATATTATTTATGCCTTCTCGGGCTTTGAAGAGGACCTGTGAACAAAAAATAATATATTAAGAACAATGAATAAAGGGATTAGTTTTATATTACACTAGTTGTGCCAAGCGGTTTCACCCGCGTGAATACAAAGGTCCCGTCCCCGGTGCCTTTATATTATTGGGGGCGGAGATGAATTCAACAAATCACAATCAAATAACAATAGACAGGATTACTTAACATGGTGATTAAATATACTAAAATTTCTAATTTTCAGCGCATTTTTATTTCATTTTTTTTTTGTTAAAAAAACTTCTCTTGACAGTAGCAAATACAACAAAAAAAGAGTTATGCGCTTACCAACACACATTTGGCGATTCATTTTTATATATAAGAGTTTTACATATTACCCTATCTATATACTTATTAAGATATTGAAATCTCTTACATCTATGTAACAGCAAATCAGAACTAACATAAGTAAATTACCTTGAATTATTTTGCTACAGAGTCAATAATTATTTTTAGTTTCACTATTCAATTTTTACTTAGTGAATAGTTACAATGTAAAATACGCTACATACTTAAAACTTGTAAAAACTACTACATACCTACTGAATTAAATACCCAGCAAATCTTTGACGAACAAATTGACTCAAATATTTATATTGTAATATACAACTATCCCTACTGAGTTTTATTATCTAACTACCGAAGAAAATAGGACTCACACGTTCATGTAATTTAAACTCTTAAATTTTCATTAAAAATTTCCTCTTCCAATATTTCTTTTTCTTCTTCCTATATATATTAAAAGTAATCTTTATAACTTTTGGCAAAGAAGTTTATCAAACCTAATATTTTTAAAACCTTTCCAAAATTACTAGTCAGTCTAAAATTTACTTTAAAATTAGTGTCAATAAATAAAATGTAGCAAAGATACTCACTTGCCAGCCAGCATGTCCTGGATCTCCTGGAAGCTCTTGCCCTTGGTCTCGGGCACCAGGAACAGCGTGAAGAAGAAAGAGGCCACGCAGCAGCCGCCGAAGATGAAGAACGTGGGGCCCATACCGGCCGCAGCCGCGATGGCGCTGAAGTATCTGTTGACAAGTTGATTTATTAAGAATGTCAATTTATAAATGACTTGGTACTTAAATGGGTTAGGGAACATTTTTTTAATATCCTTCAGATTCATAAGATACATTTTTCCACCCACGCATATAGTCTCCGTTCCCAATTTTTTATACTTTTTCTGTTATCCGGGACTAAGACGTATCTAACAAAGCAAAAATCGAGAAGTTCGGTTTACCCGTTTATAAGTTTCATTCATATTAAAATTATTTCTAGCCTGACGTTCTATTGGCAGATTAATTATTATGGTCATAAGTGTGTACCTTAGTTATTCTACGCAGCATTGAGTTTTCTTCTAAAAGACTACCACAAAACTTACCGCCCATATATTTTTGGCACTTAACTATCTTGGTTTAAAGGCCATGACAGGATGATTTCACTGCCATGCTATCCTTACTTCATCATCATCGCCCAGTATTCCCAATTACGATATCCCAAAAGTCGGCCCTCCATTTCCTACAATCCTTACCTGGTGATCAAGAAGGACAGCACCCAGCAGAAGGCAGTGGCAATAGGCGAGGCGATGGCCTTGACCTCAATGGGGAACAGCTCGGACATGACGGCCCAGGGCAGGGGACCCAGACCCCAGCAGTAGGTCACGATGAACAGCACCAGCGACAGGACTGGCAGGAAACTGATCTTCTCCACCACGGGGCTGTGCTGGCTGGCTAGCACGAAGTACATGCCCAGTAGACCCTGGAATTGTATAGGAGAGAATGTTAGGATTATGTTTGAAGTGTCTTCCAAATTTTTGTCCTTATTGAAATGGCTTTCCAGTCCTTCAGTCTGTACGTAGAAAAGTATTTTTATTTTACCAGTCACAGCATCTAGACTACTAGTACTTCACAACACTATCTCCAGTGTCGCTCTAAATTATTTGCCAAATATGTGATCTTACACGAGTTTTAGGAAAAAATATCATAGTGTAATTTACGTAGACTTCCGTTCGCATTACAACTTCATAATTAGGTCGTCGTTGGTAGGCCTCAGAGTACCAATCAATCAGGGGTGTGTCAACAGTCAAAAGTTTTTAAAACACCCTGTAAATAAACACTAGGTTACTGTAAGAGTACTTACAAGACCGACGGCGGTTCCGAACGATGAGATGAGCAGGAGCAGCCTGCGTCCCAACCTGTCCACCACGAACGGGGTGATGCATGAAGCTACCACCTAGAAATTAGAAACACAGTCTTAGAAATGTCATCAATTTATATCTAATAGTTTTAGATTGTTTTGGGGTTATTGGATGAAAGGCTGTCAAAGATTACCTTCTGTGTAAGGTGTTCCTGATATCAACAGGTTATCTAATAGCGACCTGCGATGCTCATGCATAACGTAGCAGAAAGTTTTAGCAGTATTTGAGTTTTATTCGTCACAAACATAAAAATCTTTCATGTGTATATTATTACATACATATAATATAATCACGCCTCTTTCCCTTGTAGAGGTATGCAGAGACCGCTTCTTTCCACTGGTTACGATCCTTACACACTTTGTTCACTTTCATTATTCCTTTCATACATGCTGCTCTGTGTCTAATATTAGAAAGTATGTAATCAAAACGTACCTGAACAACACCAATGATGATGGTAGCAATAGCGGAGTTGAGGGCAGAGCCAGCAGCTTCGAAGATGTTGGTCATGTAGAAGAGCACGGCGTTGATGCCGCTGAACTGCTGGAAGAAGACCAGCGCGCAGGAGATGTAGAACGCCTTGAAGTTGCTGCCGCGGAACACGTCGGCCACCTGGGGATTGGAAACGACAAACATTAGAAATAAGTACAAAGGAAAATGAAGAAATCCAAAAAAAAAAAATTGACGTGTGCATCGAGCCAGACCTGAGGAAACAAAACTACAGTTATATGGGGGAGATTTTGGTGCAGTAGTGGAACAATAAGAAGATTACATAAATAGAAAATTGAGAATCCGACTGCTTAAAGCTGAACTAAAAAGCAATTTGTAGATAATCGTTTATGATCATTCCAGTTGGGGAATTTATTAAACCAATAAGTCTCGTAATAATCACACACAAAAAACAACCGTAAGGAGGAATTGAGAACCTCCACTTTTCGAAGTCGGTTGAGAATTTTAATCATTCCATTCCTAATACACTAAGGCTAATATTACCGTGGCGGTTTTCTCCATGGAGGCGGTGACGTCAGCTGCCATCTGGTCGATCTCGGCCATGACACCTGCGCGGGAGCGGCCGCGGATGGTCGCCAGGCAAGCTGCTGCGGCCTCCTTGTCATCTGGCACATGAGATATTGATCTTATAATTACGGGTACATGGTACTTGAGGATTCTGGTGAACTTACAATACTCTATTGTTCATCATAAAAGTATTTAAATATTGGACAATAGGTGATAGGGAACAATGCCAGTCTTAGAGCTTGTAGCGATATTTATGAAGTTATGTTATATATTGCAAGAGAAATATTCTATATACTTTAAATATGTTGAAATTCCAGGTATTACATTATCTTAATCTAATTCCAATGTAGCTGATTTTGCATAGAGTTACCTGATGTTTAAATTAGCCAAAAAACGAAAAGGTAGAACTAGTGTAAGAGTCTAAAATTATAAATATAATCTAGTCTGTGTTGTCAATCGCAAAAGGTGCTTCCAAAACTAGATAATAGGCTCTTTATTAGAAACTTAAAACTTCAGCTATCCTTAAACCAAGTAAAAAAAACCAGATACACACCTTTACCCAAATAATAGAACGGCGACTCTGGCATGAAGAAGAAGGCGACAACGAACACAGCAGTGAAGGCGATACCGACGTAGGCGATGGCGCCGTAGGACACGAAGGGCCCGATGCCGTACACCAGCAGGTAGCCGAGCGTGATGAACAGCTGCAGGAACGAGCCCAGAGCTCCTCGGGAGTCATCCTGGTGGGAAAACGAAGAATAGCAAGGGATTAATGAATTGTTTTAAGTGCAAGGCAAATTGTACTAGCTACAAAATAGGGCTGAAAGAAAATGGACGGCTTAGGAACTTTATTGTTTTAGTCGGTTTAAAAGCACGACAGTGTGATAGAAGATTTCTTGGTTTATTGACATTTATATTTAATGCACCTGCAATCTTCTTTTTTAAGCCACTAGCGTCCCACTTCAAGGGGACCTCCTTTCCTTTTTCCATTTATCTCTGTCTAAGGCTAACAGGGTCACCTCCGCTCAACTGCTAACTGGGTCTACCATGACAACATCTTTTGTCATATTTATTCGGAAAAACAAACAAATTTCAGTAACTCACGGTAGCAATTTCAGCGCAGTACATAGGCGAGATGGTGAACAGCATGCCGACAGCCAGACCCCAGAAGATACGACCTCCGTAGATCATGCCCACGTTGGAGGCGGC
This sequence comes from Autographa gamma, assembly GCA_905146925.1. NCBI lineage: Eukaryota > Metazoa > Arthropoda > Insecta > Lepidoptera > Noctuidae > Autographa > Autographa gamma. The sequence goes on from LR989871.1 coordinate 1,717,413, forward strand.
CGCCATCATGATCCAACCGATGAAGAGGGGGATGGAAGTGCTGAGGAGACCCCATTTGCGACCGATCTTCGATGCCGCGAAACCTCCGAGGAATGGTCCTGGAATTAAGTAGAATAAATGAATAAATATATGTAATAAAATGGTCAGCCATGTAACCTTTTTACTACATCGAATAAACAGTTCTTTCGTTCGAAAATGGGCATACTTGTCTATTTTTAGATGGATCCTGAGATAATTATAGATAAACTGCACTCAAACACAGAACTAATCACGCTGATTACACAAAGATTTGTTTTGAATGGGAATCATAATCGCTTCGGTTTAGCAGTCAGAGTCACCAACCACTAGACCAACATTTTTTCTAACACCGCGACTGCGCGTTATTGACAGATCTGGACGCACCCTTACAGCATTATATTGCTGCTAACCCCCATACTCTATTTCATGATAGCAATTAAATAGTATTTTAGCTAAACTAATAAACATCAAGAGGTGTCTCTTTCAGGTTCAACTAACTCTTCTTCTAGATTTCATATTCTACTCGTAATATATACTCTACAGCCTTGGGAATAAGATTCAAATCCTTACCGAAGATAGCTCCGACGGTAAGCAGGGACCCTATCCAGGCCTCCTGGTCGGTGGTGATGGGCTCCCCCAGGGGGTTCTCCGTGGTGTTCTGGTGCAGCTTCAGGTTCACCGGGGACGTCCATCCCATGCAGTAGCCCGTCGAGGCTATCGCGATGTTGCCTGTAAACAAGAAGTTATTGTTGTAATTATAAACGAATTTTCACAAAAGGAGTAGCGATGATTTGTTTATATAATTGCAAAGATGGCGAAAAGTGAAACTTAGATCAAACTGAACTAGCCAATGAAATATGTAACAAAACTTTATAGTCGCAACGCATCAAATCGAGAACCCCGAGAAGGAGGTGTCTTAAACGTTGCTAAGATAGTTCGTTTTTCTACTGCTGAAGCCCACATGTGATTTCGTCAATAGTCCAGTTAATTAGTCAAAGCTTGCTGTCTGACTTACTACAATAGATATTTTCTAAAGAAAGCCCTAAGAAATAATAACAAGTATTTCAATCTAAATTAGCAATAGTATAGATTTAAAAAAACTTCTTATTATTTTAATAAGATTCGAGGTATCTATTAGATAACATCACTGATCGCATCTTAATTTAATAAACCTTAACATCATTAAGATAGATAGATACAATGATAATATAATTAATGATGAGTGATGACACAATTAATTATTATGCCGGAAGCGAGCCACGTCAAAACTGCCACGTCTATACTTGTTATATTTGAGCTCGAATTAAGATAAAACATTGAAGCAAATCCTTAATTACATAAACATAAATCTACTCTAACTACAAGCAGTACGCCTACCATGAGCTCTTAAAAAAAGACTGTTGTGGTTGAGTAAGGGAGACAGCACTATGCGCAGTGTAGCGCGCTGTCTCGCTTCCATCACCGCAATAATACGGCTTTAAGAGCTCATGGTACAGGTACATATTTACTCTTAGATAGTAGTCTAGTTAAAGTCTTTTCAAACAACTGTTGTTAACTGAAGTAAGTCTGATGTAAGTCCTAAGGCCGTACCACGATTTCTTAAAGCGGTATAGTTGCGGTTGTGTAAGCGAGATGGCGCGCTACACTGCGCATATCGCTGTCCCGCTCACTCAACCGCAATATTATTTGCTGTAGGTTTGAGTGATAGAGATATTTAATTATGATAACTATCAAAATATTAACTTATCATTTATCTCATTTAAGGAGAGACACGTAAAAAGTTCCACGTCGATATTTACTTGATAATTGAGATAATGTGTTATGTGCGGACGTATTAAGATAAAATTATACTATTTTTAGTTAAAGTAAATTATTTATTATATAAACATGAAAATAAGCCCGTGAAGGTATAAACGTAGTAAATTCTATAAATTTCCAAGGTTTATTTATGTAATATAAAATTATGTAAGACAAAAATTTACCAAGGAATAAGAGAAAAAATCTAGGAGGAAACACATCTATGGATGGATTATATTTATTTCAGGGTTTAAATATTTAAATCCGCTACATATTATTGCTTGGACAGTCTTTTTAAATTAGACTCATAATGTAATTATTAGTCTTAGTAATACAAAAATACTGAAAAACAAAAAAAAACAACCTGTATCTCATTGAAAACAGATAAACGTCAAAAGTTCCACGTCGATTTCCTTGACACGTGTAATATTTGCGCTCATTAAGATAAAAATATATTATTTTTAGAAGACAACATAGTATAAGTATACAAAAGTTAAGTCTTTTATATATAAACATGAATTGCTGGCTGCAAACAATTCTATTTACATTTTGATATGGTAGTCTGGAAGGCAATAAAAGTAAATGCCTTAAACTCTGTAGACTCACTTATTTATTGTGTTTATATAATTAAGGATTTAGTTTAATTAAAAATATTAAACTTTATCTTAGTACAAATATTACAGGTGTCAAGCAAATATCGACGTGGCACATTATACGTGGCTGTTTTTTGAAGGATACATGATGATGTTTTTTACATATTTAATAATTTTTATGTTTAGTTTATTACAGTTATATAAATTGAAGGGTTTTTTAATGGTAGATTTGCACATAGCTCTGAAATCAATTTGAAAATTTTCATTTTCGTACCTTGGGCATTTTTTTTGCCGGAAAACTAAGTGACAAAATAATAATTAGGAAGATTCTACATTTTAATCAATCTCGGAATTAGAAAATCGGACACTTATATACCATACCATTTCACTCTCAAATTAACTCGATTTCAGACAAAAAACATCAATTTAAAAATTTATTAGGTACTTTAAAAAGTTCTTCAATGCCCTTCTTTTGATATGCTTTTTACAGTAATATCTGTAAACAAAACATTCTAAGCACTCTTGTCTCACTGTTTGTCGAATGTTCATTACACCGAGTTTATTTTCAGTGCAAACAAACATTGAACTGCAAATTGACGTTGTGCACACACACATACATACAGAATGAAATAAAACTATTTTATGGTGACTGTTCTACTATTTGTTCAGGGTGTATGATAGAATCTATTTAAAGCAGTATGTATGGAGGTTTTATGTAATAAGGGCCAATAATCTATAAAAGAGGTTGGCAGAAAGGTCTTATTTGGAGTACTGTTTTAGTCACAAGAAATTATTACTTTTTACGTTCTCTGATGAGCAATTTCTTATTCTTTGAAAATTTAAGATAGAGTATAGAAGAAAAAATATATTTTCGGTATTATTTTTCTCGCAGAAATAATAAAAAACAAGTAAATTAAATACAATTGAAGTTTGAAATAACAGAAAATACGCGTGCACCCTTTTTCATTATAAACATTTAAATCTGTAGGCTAACGATTTAATTTTTAGGAAGACCTTTTCTTACAATTTTTTTAATTTTTATTCTCCGCCCTAGGCTTCGAACCAAGGTTATAGGCATAACTTCAAAAGCCCTCGCCATTTTAATTACGACACGTTTTATCTTTTGCGGTCAATTCGATAATAGACAATACACAATATCTGATACAACGGATACAACCATCACGTATTATATACATAGACTGCTACTATCGCTAGTTTCCCCTTGTGCCAAGCGAGAGCAGTTTTTAGTCTGATCCTAGTACATTTCGTTTTTCATTTAAGTTAATTTTCGCGCAACGAGAAACTTATATACGAAAATATAGATGGTTTTCACATTGTTAGGATAATATTAGTGTTTTAGATAGATTTTTTAAAACGGCAAGCTCCATGTTCATACATAATTCACGACAAAACCATTTCACACTAGTGCTTACGTTCAAACTCTGATGGGCTCAATCTAGTTGCTTATGTATACTCTAAGAATACAACGTTCGCGTTATAAATACTTGTCAAAATGACCTTATTGTTTCATATGCCCATCTAATTATAGAAATGTGTGGATTACATGAGAATGAAGTTATTGACACTGGCTATTCTTAAAAGCGGTCAATTTGAGGAGATCCATAAAAAAAGAAAACATAAATGTTTGAATTTGGAATTGCAAAAAAAAGTAAATCGGTGACTTTTAAAACGCGCAGAGATTAGAGTTGTCAAGAATCAAAAAGGGTTACCTTAAAAAAAAGAAAGATTATTTTCTATAAATATACTATTATGAGATTGTTTTGAAGTGAGTGATACAAATGCTTGAGGGATTACGTCAAAAAAATGCAGCGTCTTCCTGTCTACGAGATGAGTTCTTCGATTGTCTGCCAAGTCTACAGACGAACGTATTGAAATATCAACTAATATGGGTGTTGCAGTATCATATGTGTCAAAATGATACCACGAAATACTGCATGAAATATACCTAAATAATAAAACCAGAGATAAATGGAAGGAGCGTAGAGAGACCTTTACCCGGAAATGAGAGGGAAATAGCTAGAAAAACAAAACGTCGTTTTGGTGTTAATTCTAGTGTATAGGAAACTACCACAAACTTATAGGAAAATAATGACCTGTACAATGCTACGGATAAAGCTATTCGCGTAGCTGAGTACTGGTCCGGAAAAATCTAATATTTGCCATTTATCGACACGCTAAGAAGAAGATAGGAAAATACAAGATTAGTGAGAATGTTATAGACACAATCCTATTTACTCAGACCCTTTGAATTTTGAAGACATTACAAAAAAAAAAAACAGTAAGAAATTACTCGTTCGAATTCAGAACATGAAAGATTTTTTTTAAACATGGCGTCGCGACTATAGAAACACGCAGTGAATGAAAGAATGGAACCCTCGCTGTCACAGTACATATTGTAAAGTGACTGTTTTATAAACAATCCAGTATAAATATATAACAGAACGTTGATATTATTGTATGTCTATATAACAACCTATAACGAGCTTGTTTTTCATAACTCACTCCACAGTGCAATATGCAGGCCAGGCTATTATTATTCATTGTGTAGCGTAGGGCTGCGGCTAAAACGTCCGTGATCATCAGATGCCGTTTATTTTGATAGCCACATCCGGGTTCATCAATTTTATCCACTACGAACCAAACATTAAAGATTTTTTTTTATTTATTTACCTATAAGTAAATTTGAGGAAAGCCTAGTCAATGTAAATACCGTTATGTGACGCAAATTATAGAAAGGAACGAAACGAGACCTATTCGTTCTTTTCTACAATTAAATTAAAATTTTCAACATTAGTAAAATTAAAAAAAAAGTAACTTATTAAAAAATATTTAACATTTATAAATGTCACGATGTTTTTTAGGGTTGTCAACTGTACTTTATAACATATAATATATTGACAGCCCTGACACACGTGTGTCGCTCCTATCATTATCTAATAGAAATATATATCCGCATCCTTCTGTTAGTACAAATCCGTGCTAAATTTAGTATAAGACTAACTGAGGCCATTTGGACTGAGTTCATACTCTCCATATTGCTACAAGATCAATTATTATTGTGAATCGATGTTATGGGCGAAGTTACACAAAGGAACGAGTTGCTTGTGAATGTAGAATTTACTGTTTTTATATTGTGTGAGATCTTTTATATAAAATACTAGCTTATTGAAATAATTAACTAACTCTCAAGTGTTAAAAATACCGAAGATACTGATTAAAAGTGTGAAATGTATGAGTCGATTCCTTTTTGTGTTTTGTGAAAAAAAAAATATTGAACAAGAATATAATAATAACATTCCAGGAAATTTACACACGGTTATCTGATCCCAAGCTAAGCAGAGCTTGTGTTATGGTAACCAGACAACTGATAAACATACTTATATATTTCTAAATACATACATATTATAGATAAATGATATGAGAGTGAATGCAGGTTTAAGTTGTATAATATTAAACAAGAGTTTTTTAAATTTTCATAACGTTTGGGTTGTAGCTATGTATAAAGACAAAAAATACTAAAAGCCTAATAAAAATGTCGAGAATTACTGAGCGCCTTTTGAAATCCACACATACATTTGTTCCTACTACTCTTACTGGTACAAACACGAGGCATCTAAACATACTATTGGAGTAAATGTGTGGGGTCTATATCTTACGATAGACACATTGGTCGCAAGATAAGATAGTGTCAGTACCGTCTCATCACGATCCGGTAATCTGTCCGCTTCTCAATATCTACCAATGTGTGACATTACAGATAAATAGATACAAGTTACGCTAGTTTTGTTATGAGCTTGATTGCAACACATTTTTTAAATCATATTGCGAAATAAGTGCCTCTTTGCACATTTCAATGTCTAACATTCGCGTAAACCTCAGAACTCAATATGCCTCTTTGCTCTTATTTTTGGCAAATGTCCCTGATTGTAGTAAGATTAGGCTTTAAATTTTAACATAGTTAAGTATCAATACATGTATACTTATAAAATAATCAAGCCTCTTTCCCTTGTAGGGGTAGGCAGAGACCACTTCTTTCCACTTGTTACGATCCTTACACACTTCTTCCTTTTACATTATTTTCTTCAGTTTAGGATTTAGAATATTACCATATATTTTAGTAATTTTGATTTTGATATACACAGCATGACCTGAAACTGATAATAATCGAGATAGATAATAAGAAGTTTCAGGTCATTCTGTGTATATCACGTTAAGTTGTTGTTGTATATTTAAAAACATCTTGAAAGTACTACACATAACCACGTGTTTATTAGTATATCAACTTCAACCATGAAAGAATGAATGAATGACAAGATGAAGTTTTCACACACAAAACAAGTACGTTGGGTATAAAACGATGAATCATTGACAATACTCTCACGAGACTTGATAAATATTATTACAATACAGGTCACTCTATAGCATTATGCATGTTATTGAACTTTCATTCAGTATATTCTTATTACACGTCATCATCTCCCTGCCCTGTTATCAATTATTTGGGGGTCGGCGCAATGTGTATTCTGCTTCCATTCATCTCTACCACTCATCATCTCATTCACTCCTTTCTTTCTCAAATCTTCTTTCACAATAAAATAATCTTAAACGTGGAACCATTCATTAGCAAATAAACTTACATGTAACCGATATCGATTATATCACGAAATACGAAAGGTTCAAATACGAGGCAATCTAGTTATCGTTATGATAAACATGACAAATATAATATATTGGTCAAAAAAACTTATACCTGTCAGTTACTAAACAAACCTTATTTTTTTAGCCTTTTTTAGATGCCACTGCTGGGCAAAGGCGTCCCCTTTCTTTTTCCAAACCTCTGTTTTTCGTAATTATAGGCATAACAAATATACTTTAGCTATTCTTAAAGTATACAGCTACGTATACATATATTTCGCTTTCTAGAACCGACTAATGGTGTTTGGGGATTTCAAATGTTAGAAATAGCCTGTCTAACCCATTCAGATCTATCCGTCAGAGAGCAGCCATTAAGCCATCATTTATCTACATCAATAGCAGTAAACATTAACTACGTGATCACTCGGATTTGATTTGATTTGACTTCTAGTATTTTGGTAGAAGTACTCTTTGATGAAGTCGTGGTGACCTAGCGGTTCAATGAACGGATTTGTATGCAGAAAGTTGCAGGTTCGAACCCGGGCAAGTACCAATGTAACTTTTCAAAGTTATATGTACTTTCTTAATTATTCTAATACTTAAGAAAACTTCTGACTAACGGTGAAGGAAAATATCGTGAGGAAACCTGGATTCCAAAATTTTGGATCTGAAATCGCCAACCCGCAGAGAGCAAGCGTGGTGATCAATGCTCGTGCCTTCTCTGTATGGGAAGAGGCCTGTGCCCAGCAGTGGGACATTTATAGGCTGGATTATTATATTTATATTATTATACTCTTTGATGTGACTTTCTCGCTTCTCTTGGCCCTTACTGACATAAAGAGTTTGTGGACAATGATTATGACATCTGAAGGTAATGTGCGTGTGAAACTCATGTCAAACATGAGAAGAAATGTGTGAGAGAAATGTACTACTAGGAGAGTGACCTAGTAGTACATTCTATTAAAATCCCGTAGCGCCGGAGAGATGGAATTGGGCGCAAAATTTGGGAAAGAAATGGTTGTTGAATCTTTGTATTTACGCTCAACTTCACAGCAACTTATTGAATGAATTTCGAAGAGAGCAAAATGTATCTTTATTTCTAAACTTCCGTGTAAAAAATGCAAAATATATAAAACTAACAGTACTGAATAACCTTTAATATTTATTTAAGCGGTCCGTAAACTATGTGCATTATGATCATTACGTGTCTGACGTACTACACAAACATAGGCTCAAGAAACATTATAGTAAATATGGCTATTGCAGCGTTATCATGGCAACCTGTTACCCTGTAAAATGGGTTCTGGAGGGCAGATAGGCGTTCGTTCTATGTAAAATACAGTATTCAACTGAATCCGGTAAGACTGAAATACGACCCCATATTACTTGGAAAAGGTTAGGCAGAAGAAAAAATAATTAAGATGTCTAGACCAGTTTTTAAACTTTCCTTTTCTTAACAGGTTAAATCTAGATTTTTTTTCACATCGCCTCTATAATTTATGGTCGACAGAACTGTCATAACAATGGAACAATTACAACATTATTGTCGGCGCACAAATAAGTAGTTAATGGTTCTATTTTATACACACTACCGGCAGTGTCTATGTGAAGTTATTTTAATATTTCATCTTTGTTTTCTCACCTCACAGGCTCACATATATAATTAATATTATTAATACCTATGCAAATTTTGAGGGGCTTTTTTTCAAAATTATTTTCACAACAGAACGGATGTTGGTCACTCTTTCACGCAAAAACTACTGAATAGATTAAAAGGTAATTTCAGACACTAATAGGTTATAAACTGAATTAAACGAAAGTATACCTTTTTTTTCAGATAAGTCCAACAAAACCGAAAATTATTCAGATTTTCTTTTGAATTTTTCAGTTAAGTTAAAGAAATTTTTTGCAAGTAAGAACGTGGGAGAAGTATTATTGTTTGAGTTAACATCATCATAATCTGCCTATTCTTTTCCCAACCATGTTGGGGTCGACTACCAGTCTTACCGGATTCCGCTGAATACCGTATTTTACATGCAGCGACTGTAAACTTTATGTGTGAGTTTGATTTACAAAAATAATATTTACTATTGCCTAATACTTATCTTTTCGTAGTTGGTATATTTATCTATTGAAAGATTTCTTCTGATAAAACATTCCGAGAAACATATGTAAACACTTTACAATAAATTATATAACTTCTCAAATATCTATATTATCCTTATTAATGCTGATACGAAAGTTGTTATATAAAATTTATTTTACATTGATAAGCGTAAATTCGTCTTAAGGTATTTACTATATTTATCCATATAATTCATCAATGAATTATGACATACTATCCAATTATCTTTGTTATATCACCCAAGGACTTCATGGGAAAGACTAGGTCTATCTATTGTGGGGTTCAGTACTATTAATATGATTTATATTCTTATACGTGGTGGCCTAGCCGTTCAATGATCGGATTTGTATGTACAAGGTTGCAGGTTCGAAGCCAGGCAATTAACAATGTGGCTTTTAAAAAGTTATATGTACTTTCTCAATTATTCTAAGACACTTCTGGCAAACGGTGAAGGAAAACATCGTGAGGAAACCTGGATTCCAAAAATTGGGATCTGAAATCGCCAATCCGCAGGGAGCAAGCGTGGAGATCAATGCTCATGCCTTTTCTATATGGGAAGAGGCCTGTGCCCAGCAGTGGGACGTTTATAGGCTGGATTATTATATATGCCAGATAATAAATTGTCAAGGCATTTGATAAATAAATGATCATTGTTACTAAAAGGAATCTTGACCCAGTATGATAGCAATTCTTCAGATCGTATTTCTGCAGCTAATCTCATGTCAAGAAAGATTAGATACCTATATATAGGTACTGATTGTAGTGCATAAGTGTGTGCACGCTGCATTCTCCATTCATTCTATAATCCGTTCAGACTTCAATTTTGCACGAATGGCGTCTACTCTTAAAAGCTTAACCGACAAATTATATTGACTTCTGTAATTAAATACGAATAGTAGAAAGAAATCAAAATCAACACCGCTACTATATCTCAAGGTCAGAACTCGAAGACAGTCTTACTATGGGATACTGTGTTTCCCATTAAAATGGGTTGTGGAGGTCAGATAGGCAGTCGCTCCATGTAAAACACGGTGTTCAACTAATTCGATAAGACTGGTAGCCGACACCAACATAGTTGGGAAAGGGCTAGGTAGATGATGAGTACTCGAGCGCAGTATTTGGTCGGCTCTGACTTGACCTGACCCTGACCTCGAATTGGAAGTTAGTCAATTTAATTTAGACGGTTAGTGCAATCCAAGTGTGACTAAAAAAACGCGGTTTTACGTCATAAAATGCTATGAAAACTAGATAAATATCGTTCGGTAGTCACCATTATTATAATAACTAATTTCCTAGTACGTAATGACAGTGTTTACGTTTGTCACATGTTTTCATGTATTTATCATCACGCTTATGCTAAGGGAGTAAGAAATGTTTATTGCTGCAGTTTGTAGCCAAAACAGTATATTATCAATTTATTATTGGCAAGCGTCGTAAAACGGAGACGATTTAAACAAATTATATGCATATGTCCCTAAATTATGACTTTAGTAACAAAGTATGACATTACATTGACAGATAGTCAGTCTTTTTACTTAAGTAATATTACGGATAATAAACAAAACCATGGGCACAATGCTTTTTGCCATAACCTCCAAAACGGCGGAACGGAATTCGAAGATTCTTAGCATGAAAATGAAGTTTTCAGGTTTTGACTGCTTTTCCGGACTTAACAGTTTAAAAGTACATAAGGAAAAATGAACCCGGTATCACTTTATCAGGTTTAATTTAAATATTAAATTTAAAAGCCTAAAGATTACCTCATACCTCGCAATTAAATATAAAACAAATACTTTTCGACAGCGTTCTCTATCATAATACTAGTATCAACATAAATAATACAGTATGCATATGAGATAATAATAATTGTATACAAGATAAACTGATAAAAAGTCAGTTTTATTAACATTTAAGCTTTTATAAGCGGTAGGTAAAGATTACAAGGCAACATGAAAAATTTAAATCCTAGTAGGAGATAGGTTGCGTATGTTTAGTTTTATGAGAATTTATTTGTGACAGATTTTGACAGCCTGTTAGCACAATGATTTAATATTTGCAGTGAGGGTTCATCCATATGTCACGTGAGACAAAGTGGTTGAGAAAAGACAAGTGATCTTGGGTAGAGGGGAAAACTTCACCGCATATCACCAAGGGGGAGGGGGGTTTAAAAGTCGGAATAATATCGCATGATTAATAGCTGATCCCTTAAGGGTGAAATCTTAATATGATATGTAGTATAAAGATACGAGTACATTAGTAGTAATATTCTGACTATACTCTGTTCATTACCGAGCGCTTTAATTTGTATGAACAAGTAAGGACTGAAAAAAAATTTAAGGACTGAATTCTACAGTCGTTTTTTCAAAGAAAAGTTGTACTACAGAATCTGCCCAAGTAATAAAAGTCTTAAGAAATGATATCTACTTAACTACTGATTAATAATTAATCTTCATAAGTTATACAAAACCGCTAGGTAAAATTAACTGGCAGTTTACAAAAAAATAGTGTCGCTCATTTTGTTTTTAATTTATGTTATTTATTTTTCAAACGAACGCTTTGACCTTTTTACTAAGTTTATGGATTGGATAACCTTTTTTATTGGAGTATACAGGGTCTAAGATAATCTTTGTAACTCTCTTATCGTCACTTTAGAGGTCACTGTTATGTAACTAGAAATAAGGAATTTTGCTTAACTCAATGTTTTATGGGCAAATTTTCTGTAACATTTAAGAAAATTTGTATTTTGCAGATATATTTTTATGAAAATTGGGTCATTTATTTTGTTGATTTTTAAATGGAAGATCTAAAATCAAGGTATTTGGGCAAATACTAAATAATAACAATTAAGTTTTTATCAATAGGGTGCTGCATAAAATAAAAGAAAACCTTTATTTTTTTTTGGGAGTGTGAAAAGAGAGTTACTTTTACTTCACAGTGTAACTAACAATTATTATTGTATGCTGAAATTATTTTGACATTGACAGTTGTACTGACATAATATCTTTCCAATTAAAACTTAATTGATAACGTCATTAATCTGCAGGTATTACATTGCTACTTAATTAAGATTATAATGCGAATCACTTGCGATTTTCTTCCATTTCATATAAATCGCAAAGTTGTTGATATGATTTGTATTTATATTATGTATATTTTACGTAGGAGTATGATAACCTCTTTTTATCTATCGCCTTTTTTTAACTATTTATTAGTTTGACGTAGCAAGTTTCTGCGATGTATTAATAAATTTGATGTCGTAAAATATTTATTTAATGATATTTGGGTTTCATTGAAAATAATGAGGGTAAACAATTACAATTATGTATATTGTTATTAATTTTATTATAATTTGGCATTGAAAGGTCTTATAGAAAGCTACGATTATAATTAGGAAAACAATTTCTGTTGTCAAAAGAATTGCAATTAAAACTTAAAAAGATATGTAGCTTAAATAGATATAGCTAATTATTTTATAAAGAAAAAATATGTACCACGTAGCAGAAGTTTTGTTGTGATTATTGTTTATATATTTTTTTCTGTACTAAATCGTTTAAAACCGTTTTATTATCAAGTTATTAGTAATAAGTTCCAGAGATTCACTGTGAAAAGCTATACATTTAAAATATTTATACGCAGTCAATATAATGATCGTAGAAAAGAAGTGATCTACCTACCCCTACGGGAAAGAGGCGTGATTATATGTTTGCATGTGTGTGCATTTTCTACCCATTGCAATAACTTTGGAAAACTTTAGAGCTTTAATTTATCGTAATTTAAAATAGACAACTACTTATAATTTTCATTTGATACTTAAACGCGTATTGTTCATAGCTCTCAGAGTATCACGTTGCAGATAACAATTTAATCAATAATACATGTAATTTGAAGCACCACAGTCCACACGTGTTTGTGACTAAAATCTGGCGTTGAGTACCCCAAGAACAAGGGTATTGGTGGTAGAGGGTACTACACACACTGTTGAGAGCGATAAAATATTTCCACTATCTGCTCTTGATTTTGAGGATATTTTCAAGGACTTCGTCTGGGGTACGTGACGGAAAATGGGCGGAAAATATGACGCATTCGAATCGAGTTTAATCATGTCAATACTTTTCCTTTTATTTATTATTTTTTAAAGAGCTTTGCTATATGAGGAAGACCGGAAAAGTGATGGATTGTGTGAAAGATGTTATGAGGAAGATGTGAATGCTGATGACGAGTTGTAGAGATGAATGGAATCTGAATACGCACTGCAACGACCACAAATAATGGGAGACAGGCAGGGAGATAGTGAAAGTCTTTTGCTATATATGGCTAAAGATTAACTAATAGTTTATGTAGCATTTTTCGAGGGAATAGAATTAGCATTCGTTTTATGTAAGTCGGCATTAAACGAACATAGTTTTGACGTTTTTTTGATTTAGTAATTCATCGTCGTTAATCATCTCCTTGCACTGTTCCTAATAACTTGGAGTCGGCGCAATTTTGAACCCTAATCCTGTATGTATAGTTCTGGTCGCATCTTAAGTGAGTATAAAGGCAAGTATCGTCTTAAGATGGGTCAGTAACAATCTGATTATCTAATCCGGCCATATTATATCACGTTCGGGGTAAGTGCACTAATGTGAACGAATGATTACTTTATCATCCACTGGACTTCAGCCAAGCTCTAGGTATTCGTACTAAGCTAATTGGGTAATAAATCAATTATTTTTATAGCGTTGCCATAGCTACCGCTTTTTTAGTATCGCTGTTCCTGTACTAAAACCTAAAGGTGCTTCCTCACCGAGAGCATTCACGTGTATTGTAACATTATAGATTCGACTCTGAGCATTACATTACAATAATACCTCCCTGAACAACGAGCATTTGCGTGTAATGTAACATTTTCTTCTCCTTTACTGATGTATGCCCGTTTTGTATCATTACAAGGTGCGCATTGTAATGCTCGGTTCTCCTCCTTCACTGATCTAATGCCCAACTCTGTAACGTCTCCAGTCAGTATTTGATAATACGACTGTATGGTGAAGAGTTAAAATATCAGATATGAAATGAGATTGTGTCAGAAAATATTGATAATCTGTATTTGTACACATTTTTCCTGACATGGCAAAAATAAACTACTTACCTATGGGATTTTATCGAGTAGGCTTATTCAAATAACTTTAGAAAAACGAGTTTATCTGCGTTTGAAGTTTAACCGCTTTTTCTTTGACTTTAATAACATGAGGAAAGTTTATAATTTATTACTTTTGTAACTTTTTTCTTTCTATTTACTAAAGTTTAATACACTTCTCATCAAAAAAATCGAAACACTTTCGTTTTTATTGTTTTTGTCCTAATTTTTTACAAAAGAGAATTAATTCCATGAAAAAAAAAACATTATTGTGTAGCTGGCAGTTTGGTCATTACAGTAAGAAGAAAAAAAACAAAATTCGAAATTAGAATTTCATTTGTTTATCCTATAAATGAAATTAATCACTGTTTTGAGACAAATGTGTATTTAGGGTTGGAGTACGTTTCTCGTTTAAATACTAAAAATTTGCGCTTGTCCTTAAACTTTTTGTTTCTTATTTCATTTACTGTAACTTTGGGACGTCTGAAAAAACTTTTTTTTCTAAAACATATGGGTACTTCGCCCGCAGAAGCCGCCCAAGTGGTGGCATTGCTGGATTCTGGACTTAGTCAGCGTGTTGTGCCTGCAAGATTGCATCTAAGCTTATCGTCTGTTCATAGAGTCTACAAACGCTATCGGGAGACTGGTTCGTTCACGCGCCGTTCAGGATCTGGCAGGAATCGGGTCACTTCTGAGCGAGATGATCGATATATTGTAACAACTTCTTTACGAAATCGACGCCTTAACGCTTTTCAACTGCAGCAGCAGCTTCGCGTTGTACGAAGAGTAGCTGTAAGTGACTCTACAATAAGAAGAAGGTTGAAGGAACGCGGATTGGCACCGCATAAGCCAGCGAATGGGCCGAAATTAACTGCAGACCATCGAAGAGCGCGCCTTAACTTTGCACGCGAGCACCTAACTTGGTCATACCTTCAGTGGAGCAAAGTACTGTTTTCTGATGAGTGTAAAATTATGCTGTATGGTAACGACGGAAGGAACAAGGTCTACAGAAAAGTTGGAGAACGCTTTGCACAATGCTGCATTGAAGAAAAGATCAGCTATGGTGGCGGTTCGTGGACGGTTTGGGGAGGAACCAGCGCCGACGGTAAGACAGAACTTGCCTTTGTGTCTGGGCCACGGCTGCCTGCACTAAACTCTCATCGGTACATCGAACAGTGTCTTGAATCTCATGTGATGCCCTATGCACATTTTATTGGCAACGACTTCATATTCATGCACGACAATGCTAGAGCTCACACCGCGGGCGTCGTACGAGATTATCTTACCGAAGTCGGTATCTCCATTATGGTATGGCCAGCAAGAAGCCCAGACATGAATCCCATTGAACATCTATGGGATGAATTAAAGAGACGAATTCGAGCAAGAGATCCAGCCCCAGAAACACTTAGCCAGCTTCAAAATGCAATCCAAGAGGAATGGGATAATATACCACTACATGTGATCGTGACTCTCATCCGATCGATGAAGAACCGTATGGAAGCAGTAATAAGAGCTCGCGGAGGGAATACAAGTTATTAAATAAACGTTTCTTACATTTATTTTTCATTTACGCGTGTTGTTTTACCCATTTCCTTCATATTCCATACAGGGTAAAAATTACTCATTATACAAAATACGAAACCTATGAAGACTTAATTTGAATTTAGAACATTACCATTAGGATTTAAAAACCTCATACTACTCACTATTAAATGACATTTTACATTTATTCCTAAATATACACATTTTTCTGATAATCCTTATCAAATCATAAACTGCGAGGTGTTTCGATTTTTTTGATGAGAAGTGTATTAAAAAAAGGTTCTTTAATTAAATAATAATTGTATTATTTACATCGTTTTTAATAAATCCTTTCACTATTGAATTATTATAGTCATTTTAAAGTACCTACAGTAACTTATAGCGAATATTGCGTGTTTACTCTTCTGGAAATACATTAAAAAACCATGCAAGTTTGTTCTCTATGACGTACGTAATTTAAATACGCATGAAAAGGGCTGATAAAAATAAATAACATTACATGATAATAAATCATTCTTGTATAATAAATAATAATATTAAATAATATTATGCAATTGAATATTTATGTAAGATAATCGTATCTAATTTTGCCTCATCTTTTATTATCTCTTTGATTCACGGATTATAATGTTTTGATTTTAATGATAATTCCTATCATTAGACATTCTTAGTCTAGTGCCTATTCTTATAATATTAACTTTGCGGTTTATTTCCGACGTGTCTTAAAGATTCCCCAATCAGGATGGAGACGAGCGCAACAAATTAAAAACCATGATCGAATATTTTTCTGTACTTAATAATTATAAATAAAATAATAAAATAAAAAAAATATGAAAATTCGAACACTCGTTACTGAGTGGTGTAATTTACACAAGTTGATTTACATGTAAAATATTTACGATTTATTTATTAAAAGACAGTGTAGGCTTTCAGCCCATACCTTAGCAGTTAGAATAAAATCAATTTACGGATCTTCTTGTAAAATAATATTCTTTGCACGCATGAATATGAATTATTGACATAAACTATGAATGGAAGTTTACCTACGTAGCGATAAAAAGGTGGATTTATGAGAGTTCTGAGCTACAGGTATTACTGTAAGACCTAAGTCTGGTCTAACTGGGAGGTCAACAAACTACCATTGTTAGCCAATCTCTAGCGTGAGCTGTATATTTACAATTGACAAGCGGAGATCACCACAGAAAAAAGTTTTCATGTAATTCAACTTTTTTAAGATTTTCGTCGTGCATTTTGTGCGTTTTTGTAATGTTTTATTTATTTCAGAGTTTTAGCATTTAATATTACTTATTTAAAGAATTTCAGAACATTTTCATATAATGTAAATCAACAGACATAATATATTAAATTAAATAGCTAAGAATTTTATTCTTTTAAATTTGGTGAGACAAGATACGTATCTTGTCATTTATTTATATTTAAATATTTTCCAACAGATAAAATGTCGGTATATAATGAAAATTTTGTTTCTATGTACTTAATAGAAACTACATAAGTATATAAATAAATCTCTAAACAAATATATACAGGCTACAATATAGTCATGTGAAAAGCAGGTGTTTCCAGTAATTTATCGGTAGTTGTTAGTTTTACGTTTAATTTCTTTGATTACATAGTTTGCATAGAAACCGTTACTATCAAGTAAACTATGTCAACAAATTAATTATTGCGTAGAACAATGAATATCAGCCTATTTGTAAAGCTTTTGTTTTACATATGTTTTAAAATAGATATAGCTGTTTATTTTATAAAGAATAAAAACTATTTTTGTCTATGCTACTAGGTATTTTTATGAAAAATCTGGGAGTTTTCCTAGTTTGAACATTTGCAGAATAATCAGGTATTACTGTCTATCCCTGAATGACTTATATGCAATATATAGAAATGAATCGAAAGAAAAGATTTAGCGTACAAAAAGCATTTCAAGAGAATTGTGTGTTTTTTTACTTAAGTTATTATTTTTTGGCAATAGAATTATAAGGTTAGATACCCAGTGAACAAATAATATATAATCCATTGATATCTTGTATTGAAAAGGGGCCCCACTAGTGCGTATCACCTCTAATGACCCCGTAATTATAAAGTTATAAACAAAACGCAGAGATAGCAGATATCACAATAAATGCAAAATCATTGTAGATACAATTTGTTCAAAGTTCAGGTAATCATATTCATAACAAAAAAAAGCAAAAAAGTATTTTACGTCAGTGACATGACACTAAAAACCGCGGGAAAATGTAAAGATGGCTGACCTTTTTGTAACAATTGTTTTATACAAACTGATTTACTGACTTCTATTATTATTCAATGACCCGACATTTTATACATACATTAAGACAGTCGGCATGCATTTTACCTTATCACTTGTTTTTCCTATTTTACTATACCGTAGAACAATTTGTATAACACTACAAAATTTAATAGACGCTACATCTGTAAAACTATTTAGCTTAGCACAGCCTCCCAAAATTTACCGGATAAATCTGTTGCGCGCTTAATGACTACTTTAGTTGTAAATCGTGATTTAAAACACGATAAAAATTACATACGACAGCTGATTGTTTAAACAAGAATATTATTTTACAGTTTTCTTTCGTATTGTTAAGTAGTTGCACGGTTTAATAACTTCGTGAAATCTTGTGAAAACGCTAAGTTACGGAGAGTTAATTTCACTATTAGTTCAGCTAGTTATGTGGAACATTTATTACTTTCATTTATGTTGGATATAACAGCTAAGTATAATTTTCTAATACTTAATAACTGTGTTATTTTATTACCTGATTTCCATTTTAATTTATCATAGACAATTCCGATATTTTATTTAATAAACTCTATTTTAAAATTCGCGCAATAAAAACAAAAACACTTCCAAGTTCGAAATTCAAAAATTGTCCGCACAATTTAAAAAATATTTTTTAATTTTACTTTATTATTTTTAAAGTCACTTAAACTTTTTCACTAAACACTGTTAAGTTAAAAAAAATAAAGACGTACCGATTCCGGCGATGACGAATTGCCGCCAGAGCTGTCCCGCCTCCATTCTGTACGTTTGCTGGGTGAGTGGCGCGCCGGTATTAACCGGGTCGTAAGCGTAATTCCTATCTGCCATACGTCAGGTGACGTCAGCCGATATGTGTTACGCTGCTGTGTTTACGTTGAGCAGGGCGCGAGGGTGGATGTTTGGCAAACACCCGTGGTTCTGCCGCCAAGACTGTGGAACAAGACCTCGTGTTAATCGGCTGATCAGCATTTGGGGTTTTTCCTAAAACATATCCATATGCATATGCAAGCAACCCCATGATGCACTTAATGCATTATGCACATAAAGACTGATTGCCGCCGTTGGCGTAACCCGCCCACGGACGTCCCAAAGGCATTCAATAGTAAATTAATTCAGACAAATTGTTGGCTTCAGCTAGTCAATGGAAAAAGAAATGAAGTCGCACATGTAGAGATGATACGTATGGTATGTTGTTAATGGAAACATAAAATATAATGATCAAATCGTCATCAATCGTTAAAAATCTTCCAATAGGTCCCTAACCAAATGGTCGTAGGTTCGATATTTCAGGGGAACAAAAAGACCATGTAATCCCAGACATTTGCGGGCGCATGTAAAATTGCATGCTTATAAAACGCGCCAACGATAAGCAATCCAAAAAAAAAATACGCATCATAAACCTCTTTGGTTCAAAAAGAGTCTATACCATTATCATTTCAAATAAAGAACATAAACCATCCCGCAACATAAACCATAGAGCCGAGTCAATATCTATGGCCGTTTATTTTCCCAACGTCAAAGCATAATTCCTTGCATGTAACAATAATTTATAATTCCCACCGGCGTTTATTTCCACAGATAACTTTAACAACGTGTGCATATCATATAGATAAACAATCTTGCGGATCTGTACACGTATTTATTATGATAACTCGTTGATAAATAGTTGATATATGTAAATAACTGGTTGGAAGAAGTTTTGCTAGAAGCTGTTGCATAAATCCGATCATTCCTTGCAGATGAGTAACACTAACAAAACCAATTAACGTTAAAATAATTATGGATATCAAAATCTGCATGGGATACTGTGTTCCCCAGCAAAATGGGCAGTGGATGTCAGATAGGCAGTCGCTCCATGTAAAAATACGGTGTTCAGCTGAATCCGGTGGAAAAAGGTTAGAGGCAGAAGCATCATATCTAATTTTATTTGGCAGTCTTTTTTTATATTCTCAAAAGAGCATATTGTTATGCTCTATGTATTTAATGTATGCTCTATGTTATTTTTGTTTGGCTTACGGTTGAGAATCGATTGTAATTATTTCTAAGAAACTCAACAAACCATAGTTTTCCACATGTCGGACATTATTTTCCATATTAAAGGTATAATTGGAAAAATATTTACATAGACTATATTTCCAGTCTTCTGACTATTGAAAACCATAAGGCAATACGTATACGAAAAAATTAAAATTCTACATGAAAAACATAATTATAATTAAAATATTATGGATTAAATTAAACCCAGAAAATGGCCTCATACATCCATGCATAATCTACACCTACACTAGTATGTATAAAAACTCATTAAAATGGCGATCCAATCACATAATAATAACACCTAATAATAGCCACTTATAATATCGATATCCTATTTAATTAAAACAATGAGACAATCACAGCTAATCAGTATTCAGCTCACAACTTTCGAAGATCAACGCATGGCCACCGGAAGACTAAGATGACTGCAATAATAAATTATTTTCCCCTTTCCTACTTCCTTTAACAAAATATAAAACCGTAATGAGTTTTCCCTCTGTTCCAATCATGTTTTAAAAAGGTGTAGTTTTATCCTCAAGGAAAAAAATGCAAACTGCAATTTGAGGTTCTTGCAAATATGTTACTATGATATATGTATAAATAGGTGTATCTATTATGAGCAGTCTATCACGATTTTTCTCGAACTATAGCATGTAGATTATATGCGCTGATGACCATATTAAAATTTAAATAAAAATAAAAGACTCGCTAATATGAGACACTGAAACAAAACAAATAAACAAGCGAGGTATTGCATGTTTATTGACAAGTCAATCAAAATAAATATAAGCTATATTACTACTCGTTTGTAGGACTGAATACTTAATGTTAGTTGGTCTACGCCTAGTTACAACTTATCTAAAATTATAAGTCACATTAGGAAGACATATTGCTAAGTGAAAAACTTCAGGCGTTGTGAGTTTTCCTCATTAAACTGCGAGAAACCACATTTTTTTATTCTAAGTAATAACTGTTATATTAGTTTGATATGCTCATATTTTTAATAGTTAAACTACGAGTGAGTCTGAATGTGAAACTATTCAGAAAGTTTTAATACAAATATCACCACTTATTTATTTTAACCACTTCGTTACCTTGTATCATGGATTTTAAATATTAGTTACGAACCCTTAAACGCTATTTAAGACTGATGCATAAGTGTACGTCCAGATCTGTACTCTTCAAATTTGGACGCACCCTTAGATGCATATTTTTCATACCATTGAAATTCCATACAAAATAATTATAAACCTAGGAACTTTAATTGTATTCTAGCCTACTCATAAAACCTACTCCTACACGAATGATATGATAATCAAGACAGGTTATTATACTAATGAAAACATTACTATTCGCGAACAAGATCGTGTTATTTATAAGGAGGAGCGTGGAACTCGAACTTGTGTAATAAAAATATTACTGTCTTTACATACTAATGCATAATATTTTACAAGCTGTAAATAATTAACTTTACTATGTTTATGTTACCATAGTCCTATAGACCTCAAATATTTGATTAATAGGCAATGTCCCGAAATGAAATGCGCACAAAATTTTCACAAATAAGTATATATATATAAATATGAAAACTCTATGTGACCAATACCTTCTGCTTAAAAAACTGGCAAAATTTCGCATGATTATTATTTTCAGCTCACGCTTTCCCACTGCTGGCTAGAGGCCTTCATCCCTTAATGAACATAATGCAAATATTTGCAATATAGATTCGCATATCCATCCGAATTGGACTGATGTGTCAAAATAAAAGTATTGCCTTATGACCGAATAGACAGGTAATTAAACGTCTTTCTGATGATAACTGCTACAATCACTATATTTCTATCATAATTAATGACACATGGCATCTACAAAACGATGATCAGTGGCTTCCGATGTAAATCTATACTATCATGTAGTATCTTGAGATAAAAGTGACCGAAATGCGTCAAAGACGACATATGTGAGACTTATCTAGAAAAATATGGACTAGGTAAATCTCTGCCTGTCCAGTTTAAAGCAGTTTTAAATATAGTAACTAATCATTAGTACCCTAAACCGAAGAGCATGTTTGAAGGCAAAAAATAAAGTGGAAGAAGCGAAACAAATATGTAAGGATTGTAGTCAGTGGAAAGAAAAGGTATCTGCCTACCCTTACAGGAAAGAGGTGTGATTATATTATGTATGAAACTTCTTATTTCAAGTACCATATTTACTTGAAAATACGTACCTCTGAAAATTATAACGCGGCACTTATTTTTCATTTTGTATAAAAACAAAAGACAACAACTACATGATAAAGCAAAAGGGAACTAGCCAACTTATGAAAGCTGTACTGGTAGAGACATGTTTTCCGGCACGTGTAAAAAATTAGTAATTAAATTATGTAAAGGTTGAATTTTCAGTTATTCAACGAAACTAGGTAAAGATGCGTTTGAAATCACCAATCCGCAAGAGAGCAAGCGTGGTGATCAATGCTCGTTCCTCCTCTATGTGGAAAGAGGCCTGTGCCTAACAGTGGGACGTATATAGGCTGGATTATTATTTATTATTATTAGGTAAAGACTAAAGGCATCTAGATTTGAGTGTTACCTACCATTGTACAGTGTTCGCCAGTCAAGTGCGGAGCTTTTCAAATTATGATGCATTATCTAAGTAAGGACACTTGAGTCGAGTGTTTGCTTTAGTGCGCAATATTGTGAAATGCAAAATGGCTGAATATTTTCAGAAAACCTTGAATATTGTAATACCAAAGTAGTAGCAAAAAGTTTGAAATTATAACACCCTTTTTATCTGCCTATAATCTTTTCATCGCGTTTTTTTAATGTGTAAATATTTAATGAAAATTGCAGAAACTAGTTGACGAAACGAAACAAGTGTCTTATGGATAGTAGCAAGTGAAAATAAGTGGTCTCTGCCTACACCAACAAGAGAAAGAGGCGGGATTATATTTATGTATGTAAAATAATAGTGAAGTTTTTTGGAATTGAATAACCCAAACATTCTTGAGTGATAATAATAATATGTAGATATAATAATCACAAAACAATCACATACGCAATTAGCTAAGTAGCCAATAGATAACGACCACAAGCATTCGAAGGTTGATTTTTGTGATTTCATTTGTTTTGGATTAGAAAAATAATAGTGTTAATTTGATTACCAGAATGCCAAGGATAAATATTGATTAAATATAAATGTAAAAGTGCAGATTTCATTGAAATTTATATGGGGCCACCTCTGTTAATATAGATCAAAATAAAATAGATCAATTTATTTGCTTGAAATCTAGCAACAAAAGCACTTAATGAAAACACTTCCAATTGACATAGATTAGGCGGTAAAGGGTAAAGTGCTATTTACGACAACCCTTGCAGAACTTGAAACCTTAAAACGGGACCTAAGCTATTTCCATAAGAATTATAAATCCTTATAAATTTACAAAAAAAGATCTAGCTAGCATATTTTTTTTTGTTTATATCTCGTAAAATCTACATTACGTGATTCGACATAATAAAAATCTCCACACCTTATTAATATGTATTGAAAATGTCAATTAAGTAATGACAACACTGATAGGTGTATAATCTCATGATATCGTGATTACACGTGGCACTGTTTTACGTGGCAGTATACAGTATTCTGAAAAAACTGACTTCAAAATAAGACATAACATCACGCCTGTATCCCCGAAGGGTTAGGGAGAGGTTTACCAATGTACACCCACAGTTCGCCGATGTGTTTAGGTCCCATGTAATAGGGGGCGAGCCTATTGCCACTAACCGGGCACAAATCCAAACTCCGACCTGCTACTGAGAATTTCACAGAAAAACCCAATAACACCTTGGTCGACTTAGGAATCGAACCCAAGACCTCTAGCGTAGCAGTCGCACTTAGCACCACTAGGCCAACTAGGCAATTATATATAAAAAGGCAGCATAAAATAAATAATCAATAAAATCTTTTTGAAGTGTTAAAAAAGTGCATTGAACACCGCACTGTTTATTAAAAACCGGTAAGCAGTATACGTGGCAACCCAATTTTCTTAGTAAAGAAAGTAGTTTTAATCGGTTTTTAATCGTTGCAGATAAAAAATCTTTTTTCATTTATCAATTAATTATTATTTGTTAATCACGTCTTATCTTCTTGACATGGGGGATTAACATCGATTCAATCAAATCAACAGATAATATACAAGCGTCAGATTATGGTATTAACTATATAACGTAGGGAATACGTGGCGCTTATGATGGCAAAGTAAAATACAAGTGCATTGATATTACTATCTTTATCTATTTGAAACTTTTTTTACCACTGCGCTCCTGTGAAATTTTGTATTCAATTGACCGTACTTCACATACACTCGAGAGCAATGTTACAATAACTAAGAAGTTTTAATACCTTCATTTAAAGAGTATTACATTGTCTATTTAATACAATTTATTGCATTAACCTAGCAAATCTCGGAAACTAAAAAAGTTTCCGAGATTTTTAACATTCTTTAAGTGACCCGGATTCATTGCTCTCGAGTGTATTTATTTTGTACATATTTACTTAGACATGCATTTTGTTTGTTGGATTTATTTAAAAGGTTGATATGATAAATTAAAAAGTGATGCTAAAATTGGTAGTCGTTGAAAAGTATGTTAAAAATGTAGCATTTGCACTTGTGTGTTGAAGTTGCAAATATCCACCGAATAAAAGATCTAAAAGTAAATTTTCAAGGAGGTGCGACATAAGGTAGTATGGAAGGACTTAGGAAAGGCCTTTACTGGCCATCAGTAGGACAGCATAGAATATGAACAAGGAAATTGTACCAACACTTATTGCAAATAAATGAATTGAATTTTGAATTTTATAAGTCGAGAAAAAAAAAACGACGGGTTGCATTTTGGGAGTGCCGGCAGAAGTGAAAACTCGAAAATTAACCTTCTGCATTTTTTATATTTTGGAATGGTAAGGGAATATATTTGCACGAATTGCTTTAATTATCAGTATAAAAGTAATATCATTTATGTTATAGAGAACAATTACTTATTGTGCTGATCGTAAACGAACTTGACATCCGTCTTACGAATTTTCGATCAGGTCACGTGTCCTGACGCAAGTTTAACATTTCTATTCATTACAAAAAACGGTGTACAACGCCGCTAAAGAAGTTTACACTTGAAAAAGATTCGGACACAACTACCTACCTGCCTAGTACCTAATTGCTAAAAGCTTGAATGATCATGTCATTTAGGGACTCAATGGCTATGAAAACAAAGATAAACAAATGTCATAGTTGTAATGGTTTCCTGTTAGCTATGCATATTTACTTAGATATTACTTATTACTGAACATAATAATGCAATTATACGAACATATTTGAACTGTTGTCGAGTGCAGCATGGAGATAAGTGACGGGTAGAAGGGGGTTTCATGTAGTAGTAATATTTACTAGATTATCTATACTAATCTTTACGTAAAAATAAAAAATAAATCATCTCCCGAGCCTTTTTCCAACTTCCAATAATGTCCGATTTACTTTGACTAACTTCCAATTCGAGGTCAGGGTCAAGTCAAGTCAGAGCTGACCAAATACTGCCCTCGAGTATATGAGTACTCGAGGGCAGTATTTGGTGATGACATCTACCTAGCCTTTTCCCAACTATGTTGGGGTCGGCTACCAGTTTTACCGGATTCAGCTGAATACCGAGTTTTACATGGAACGCCTATCTGACCTCCACAACACATTTTAATGGGTAACACATATAAAATATACATATAGGTTATTTCTATTTTACATAGTTAGACTACTTATTTGATCTCAACAACCCATTTACCAAATAACTTATATGCAACCTGTATGGTCATTGCTCATATGGTACTCTGTAGTAAAACAGCAAGTCAGATATTTTTTTTCAAATTTTACGAAAAGGTCATGTATATATCATGTGTATTGTCTTTAGAAAAACTAATGGTACCTACAGAACATGGCCATAAAAACATGCCCTACAAAACTGACACTGGTAACCTGGTACAGTTAAGTTGTAGAATAATATCTCATACCTATTTCGTCGTCCCATGTCCAATAGAGAAAAGTTATGTTAGACAAAAATAGAATGGTTGCAACACAAAATAGAAAAACTAATAATTTATCCATAACCTAGTTTTGTTGATAAACTATTGACATGTAAATATACTATAAATATTCTTCATAGCGTTTTCTGTCATCGGGGTTGAAGCAAAAAGTCTGAATAAGAAAATACTCATAATTTCTAGAATAACAAACTCTTTTGTTGTGGAGATCAGATAGAACTGTCTATGGATACTGTAGTACCTATTTTTCATACTGTCTTATGTTTGTAATTTATATCTGTTTGTTTCCCAAATAAAGTAAAATAAAATAAAAATAGACAGTCGGTTGATTTAAAATACAGTTTTCAGCTAAATCCGTTGAGACTGGAAACCGATCTCAATATATTTAGCTAAGGAAAAGGCCAAAAAGGCAAAGACTTAGAACGAAATTTTTGAACTATTTAATAAAAGCTTCGTATCGCATTAATTTAATATAGGTACAATATAATCTTCACAGAATATAAGATATCAAGAGGCTTGCAAAAACTAAAAATTAGGAAATTGCCAGGTAGTCTGATTCAGCAATATTTAATACCTGCCTACAACCCACCCATGCAGAAACTGATAAATAAAAGCATTAAAATACATTAATAACTCGCACCTATTATAAAGTATTTATAATCACGAATGCTACTAATTTACATAAAACTATGTACCTAGGAATAGGTCATATGCGGATCTAATACCATAGGTACCTAGGTAGCAGACTTTCTTGATTTATACTTTGATAGTCATAAAAAACCTTTATATTTTACGATACTACCTTTTTTCTGCTGCAGTAAGAAAGAAAATCTCAAATAATGCCAGTTGACTACTAGCAAGACATTTAAGTTCGATGTATCCAAAAAACTAATTGACTGTTTTCGAACCCTCAACGAAATTAATCAGGAAAATGAATAGTAAGGTCTGTGTCGAGTCTGCTTTAGATCCCGTGGCCTCTGCAAAGGCGAGGACAGGAAGTTTTTAGTTGGTGCAAGTACGATATATCTCCACGTCGTGCCCTTGACGTGTGATGAAGTCAAGATTTTAACCCGTAAAGTAAAAGAAAAAAAACTAGGAACAATAATTGCAATTCCCTTCACTCCCTTAAGCGTCCTACGTTATACAAGAAAAGATTATTAATAATAATAGTAATTAAACAAATGTTTACAAAAAGTCAAGGGCAAAATTACTTTGATTAATTAAAAACGTGTAAGTGACGATAAGATTTATAGTGGAAAACCAACAAATTATTGTAATTTTGCGGTATTTTTATCAATTTATCACATTATATAACCAAGAGGGACCTGTTTATTTCGTTGAATCATGATAATGATCAGATTAGATTTCTATCAAAAGGTACCTTGGATTTATACTTGAAACTGTTTTCTATCTAGCTTTTGAGGACTTGGCCTAAAAAAATACCCTCAAATTGTATCCATCTATTATTTTTTATATTAAATGGAAACCACCCGACATCGGATAATCTCTTTCGAGTTTCGTCTGTTTTCGGTCTGATGATGGAGCCAAGACTCAGAAGTGGCCATAGGAACTCTGTAACGAAATGACGTAATACCAGCATGTTTGGGCTTCTTAGATTTGCCTTCACTAGTACTTTGCGCAAACCTTATTTAAAAGTTCGTATTTAAAAATATTTTCTTCATAAACTCTGATTTTTTTGTTATTTTTTTTTATACTAGACAGCAATTATTCTACTGCAAATCAATCGTTTTCTTTTACAGAATGGATCACTTATTTCGGGCCTAGGATGGTAGTTATAATTATGTTAAAAATAACATATCTAAGCCTTTGATGATATTATTATACTGCCTATAAGCATAAGTAAATTTACTTAGTTCTGACGAGGGCCATATTTAAATATTGACTCTACTCTCTGAGCTCATTTGGAGTTTTACAGCTTTTAAACTCTCACAGTAGTCTGTAAGTAGTCTTATTTAGTCGAGAAATGGAAATTAATTATTAACAGTGTATCAAAACAATATGGAAATTGTTTGGTCAGTTCTGCCACGTGGAACAAGACAGATACCGGTATTATGCAATTTTGTCCTCTGTTTTGATTTTCTAGGGAAACATGTGTTTCTACGTATTGTATGACTTATAAACATTTGACATGTGTTTTAATACATGGTCCTTTGTTGACACAAAATTAACATTTCCTCTTCAAAGGTTTGAATAATAATGCAAGATTTAAAAAGGGTTGCAAACAGTTGTGTTTCTGTTTCCTTAGGGATTTATTATTTAAGTTCAGTTGTGTCTTGTATGGAAATGAATACGGAAATATATTTGATTTACATAAGACAACAAAAGCCTTCTATATCACAACTTTCATTATAAGTACATGTAGTAGGTATTAAATAGAAGAAAACTATACTATTTGTTGGTATGACAACAATAATTTATGTTTCTATAGATCTAACGTTTTGTGATTTTTGAAAAATGCACCGATTCGTTTTCGTTGCGATCACGATAGATTCGTACCTCGGTATTTAAAACCCTTTCCATTTTAAATATATTTTTCAGTTATTTTCAAATTATAATTTAAATTGCTAAGTAAGTCTAAACTGCTTTACGCAGGGCGTAGGCCTCCCTTTGTATTTTTCTATTAAGGGCCTCTATTTTTATATTATAAGTGATAATGACAAAAAAATAATTATGGTAAATGGTATTTTTTCTTAAAACTACCGAGAGTTTATCCTAATTAAATATTTTGATATTGAAAAGGCGTCCTCAGCTGTATACCTAAACAATAAATAAAATGATATTTAATAAAAATTAAACTCACATTTCCTCGAATCCTTTAAATAAACACTGAACAATTAATAATTAGTTAATTAGTGATTGTTAATTGTTTTTAGCGATAGTTCGTCACTGGAGCTGTGTTTGCGACTGAATGATATCGCCGGCGACTATCGGACCAGTGGTAGATAATGCTCGAGTATGTAGCAAATATAGGACATGTTATACGTTTCATCACATATTCCAGGAATATTGTCCATCGTTGATAACAATGCACATTTAAATTAGGTAACAGGATCACAGGAAAAAAAATAACTTTCTTAACTTTTCCCAAGCTATGTATATATATATATATTTTTTAATTAGTTGACAGAAACAATAACATACTAATTTACAATTAAAAATTAAACTTAAGTAGTTTGTATTATTATACAAAAACTAAGCCTACACAGTAAATAAGAAAAAATATAAACTAAAACAAGGCCTCAAAAAATTCACCCACATCGCTGTCGACTGGGAGTGTGCCCAAAAGGCTGGCAGCATTGCCACGTTGTATGGCAATGCTTATGCGCTGACCTAGGTAGTGACTATGTTAGTTCCGGAATCTCTCACCGGAATCAGATCAATTCTGTATTTTTACTCATTTTACTAGGGAACAAAGTCATCATCATCTCCCGAGCCTTTTTCCTAACTAGTTTGAGGTCGGCTTACCGGTATCAGCTGAATACCGTATTTTACATGGAGCGACCGCCTATCTGACCTCCACAACCCATTTTACTAGTAAACACAGTATCCCATAGTAAGACTGGTTGTCAGAATTGACTTAACAACTGCTAAAGATCTATGTATGACAGCCGGGACCTACTGTTTAACGTGCTTTCCGAAATACTATAGTAGGTAACAAATTATGTCTTATTAATACTGGTTGTTAGAATTTTAATGACTTAAAGGCTATCGAAGGTTCTAATTATGACAGGAGAATGACCCTGCGTTAAGCCTGAGAGAATCCTGTACCCCTGGGCCCTTTGTCTTCCCCAAGAGTTCTCCTCAAATTTTGGCACCCTGGGTTACTTCATCTTTCAAAGGCACTGGAGTGAACTGAAAACTACCGCGCTGCTTATCTTCACCTTTTTACCAGGAATTAATTGGGTAATCATTAAAATACTGTTTACCGGTAATTAAATAAAGTAAATTAATTTGTAGGTAAACATGAATCAGTAACTTTATTGCGATCTTGGCAACTTTTATGTAAGTGTTAATTAGTCCTTACATATTTATGTCCGTACCTCAGTGGTGTATTAAAATTATGTAATTAATTAATTGATATACACATAACATATTAGTCATTACATGTTTTGAACTAGCATTTTAATAATAAATATAAATAAATAATAAATGCAGACAACATCACATACATTGCTCGGAACCCTAAGTAAGTAGCTTAAGCACTTGTGTTATTGAATTCAGAAACAATGAAGGTACCACAAACACCCAGACCCGAGACAATGTAGAAAAGTTGATTTCTCCCGACCCGTCCGGGGATCGAACCCGGGACCTTAGAGCTAGCGACAACTTGAAACCGGTGCGTACGCCACTCGACCACGGAGGTCGTCAAATTATACAAGGAGATATCTCCACCAAAATGGGGCTAATTATTTCAATCATCAACCAATATTTGATGAAGTTTAAAATCAACGTATTTCGCGAACAATGGAAATATCTTGTTTTAGAGTTCTCCTTTAAACAATGATGTTCACATTCTGGACTGGTTCCAAAGCAACAAGGATAAACAACATGACATCTTGTAAACAAACAGATTATTTGCATCCCTAACCTTCACGCTATTTACACAATCTATGGTAAGCATGAGACTGGGTAGATGAGTGGTGTAGGTCACGCGAGGACCTGCGGGTTCGATTCCGTGGGACAGATATTTGTGAGATCTAAAATGCTTGTTCAAAGTCTAGGCGGTCTTAGATGTCCAAGGTACAGTCAAGCAAAAACATGTATACACATAGCGAAATTGTTAAAAAAAATAAGATAAATATGTACCTACATGATTAAGGAACAGTTTTCAATACTTTCTTCATAACAGGTTTTTAATACCACTCTAGGATTTAAGAAAAAAACAGTTGAATATTCGTCCTCCCTGAGAACATTTTTCGCTTTGGAGTTATGGGTCACATAAAATGTAAGTTTTTTTTTACTGTGTTTTGCTAAGAAATTATCTACCTTACTGACCTAATATGTTTAACAAGAAGTAATCTAAACAGAAACTGGCTCACTGCAGATATTACAATTATTTACAATACTCAAGTTCATTGCAAACATTGCAATGTTTATCCACACTTATCCTAAGAAATGGTATTTAAAACGATTGGAAAAAAAAATACAGTTTAAATAACACCTCCGTATAAACAAGTTCGATTCCCGATCGTTTGAAAAAAATCTTAATTACTATTTTTTAATTATTTAATCCGTTTTTATTTATGTATGAGTAGGTTGATTGATAACGATATGATTAATTTAAAATATATTTAAGTTATAATATGTGAATTAATATGTCATGAACATGATTGATGAAAACAAAAAGTCCTTTAATTTAAATCCCTAAAATATTTAAATTCAATTTAATATTCAAAATATAATTAATATACTTAATAATTAAAATAAGCTTAATTTTAAACTTACTGTATGCTAGGCGGATGGTCCTTTCACACTTACAGTTCAGACACAACTACCAATTAAATTTAGTAATAGCAACTAAATACTGATAGGATTGGAGTGAATCACGCAGGTAATGAGTTCCGTATGTATAAAATACATAATAAACCTTTAATCAGTAGGTACGAACCTACGAAACTCGAACGATTCTGAAAAGTTCTGCAAATCTGAGCCATGTGATTGGCTGACTACAATTCGAACCACCAATGAAATAAGGTAATATCGATGATTGGCCAAGTTTCAAAGACTCTGAAGTCTTTGAAATATTAGTCCGGGAATCCTTTTACTTATTTATAAACTTTAGTATACATCTATGTAAATTTTGACACTCAAAATATATGGTAAACCTTTTGGTCTTATCGGCAAAGAAGAATAAAAATGGAGTTTTCAACCGTATAAAGAAACATGTTTTAAATTCTTCGTTACTTAGATATGTACATACTAAAACCTTGCTATCTATCAAGTTACACAAACTGCAACGGAACCCTAATCATGAAGTGTTTATATCAAATCAGTGAGTAAATGACACCCCTTGAGTAAATATCGCAATGTCGCCTGTTTTCTTCAGAAATACCAACACGTGACCGGCTGAGCATCCTACCTGACCGTGATGTAAAGCTAGACTTTTCCACGAATCCTTGAAGACTAAGCAAAGGACTATTTTCTATCTAGAAACAAAAAAATGCGAATGTTTTGTAAGTCATCTGAATTCTGGGGGCATCCCTTATCATTATTTTCTCAGATAAAGCGGTGTATGTACTACTATCAGGTTCAGGTGAGATTAACTTTATCATAAATCTTTCTTAAAGTAAAGAAAAACCTGCAAAGTAATTATTATTTTATTTTGAGCCTGAATTTTACTACAGGATACAAGGCCTTCTTTCCCTTTTCCAGACATCTCTGTAACTGTTGTCAGCTCCTTGTATGCGTCTGGTTTATCCTTCCATCTCCGCCTAGGTTTTCAATTTGACCTTCCTCTATTGGAAACCCAATCTGTAGAGGTCTTTGCCCACGGTTCCTTTGGTATTCGGCACACGTGTCCGGCCCAGTCCCATTTCATTGCTTGAAGTTAACTAGAGTGCTTACATTTCAATAAGGATGTAAAAATACGCTTATAAGTATTGGTTTCTTAGATTTACGCGAATGTTAGACGTTGAAATCTCATTTTTAAGGATGTTGTCGTGGTTTATAGTAGATTTTAGGACCGTGACCATGCTACCTGCAAAGGTGTCGAAACGTCAGGATCTAAAATGCGTATTGAAATAAGTGGTTTTATTTCAATAGGATGATATTGATCGAGAAAAGCTAGGTAGTGCCTGCACGTCAGTTGTCTCATTAGTTTTGCATTATAAAGGTTGTATGTTGTAAAATTATTATAACTAGTCTGATCTAAAAAGACAAGCAAATGAATTTCAAATATTCTTTGATACTGTGTTAATTTCTAAATAGTTGATAGACAGATTTAAACACCTGCCTATATCATTATATCATTGGTTGCTAGGCAACGGTATGTTGTAAAGTCACTACCATGACTATCCCATCTGCATATAACATTGTGGTTAACAATAAATCTATACTCTATGTGGAAACACAAAAACAATAACAACTTTTATTGATAAAATACAACTAGATAACTAACTAACAACAAGAATAAATAGAATAAGCTTTAGTTGGTCACTGGCCAGTATAAATCTTGAGCTAAACATCGTATAAAATTTGTTAAACATGTTGGTTGTGTGAAAGATGATATGAGAAAGAAAGGAGTGACTGCTGAGATCACGAGTTGTAGAGATGGATGGAAGCTGAAAACGCATTGCGCCGCACTCCGACCACAAATAATTGGGAACAGGGCAGGGACATCTCCCTGCCCTGTTCCCAATTATTTGTGGTGATGTTGATGATGTTGGTTGTTTATTTACTCTACATACAAAAGTGGTTTAGCTAATGCCACTTCTTCCCATGTTTGGGAAAATAGAAAACAATTCATAGACAAAAAATCCGGGAATTGTTTCTTTTTGAGGTGCTTCAGAACTGCGCCAGACATTGGAAACAAAATAAAATTTAATTACGAACACAAACTATGTAGCTAAGCTTATTTAATTCACTAATTACATATTTTTATTTTAAGAAAACCCTTCGGAAAGTTAAATGACTTTGCGCAGTTCTAAAATTCCATTCTCGTAAAGAAGAACTCTCAAGAAAACTAAAAATTTGTAGAATTCTTCACATTTAAAGCCCTATACTAATAGGACAGATTGTTACAGTAGTTTAATTATTTATACTGTCTTAACCCTAGTTAATCTTCAGTTACCTTCAGTTCCTTCAGTAGTTATACAATATATATTTTTTGCTAGAACCTTATCCCCTCGTAACAAGACCAAGAAAAAATTTGTCCACAAATAATTTAAAATTACATCCAGCCATCCCTTTTTTTGCCTTATTAGCAACGCACTAAGTCGAGGTCCGAACCCCGCAGGGGGTGCCCTTAGTGGACGTTGCGGACGTAGCTAGTTTTTCCTTTTGCTCTGGCTGGAGGCCTTAACATAAATATATTTATCATAACAGCAGTAAGATTCGGTTGCCAGTGACCTACTTATGTCTCACATTCAGGTGTAGGAAAATTACAATTATGAGACTTAATGACAAGTGCTTGATTATGCGGTAGTGGAGTGCCAGATAACTATGCGTTGAGTGTCGTGTGGAATGTTCAATACCTGGGTAAAGGAGTACCTTACATATTATTGTAGAGTAGTTTTTCGTGCCAGTTCAATGCCAACTACAGAATTATGAAAAAACAGAAAATATTACATACATGTAATGCAACTATGTAGGAGTCGGCTACCAGTCTTACTGGATTCAGCTGAATACTGTATTTTTCAAAGAGTGAATGCCTATCCAACTTCCACAACCCATTTTTCTGGGAAACAAAATATCCCATGGTATTAGACTGGTTGTCAGAATTGACTTTTGGACCTGAATGATATTACAGTTAATCTACCAAGTGTGATGAGGAGGGATAAAAGTCACGTAACTAGACCAGTTATGAGTATGAATGTCAATGAATGTGAATGCGAATACATGCAGCGGAAGACCAAAAAAGTGATGGATGGATTGTGTGAAAGATGATATGAGAAAGAAAGGAGTGAATACTGAGATGACAAGTTGTAGAGATAAATGGAAACTGAATACGCATTGCGCCGCCCCCAATAATTTGGAACATGGCAGGGAGATGATGGTACAAAATGTAAACAACAATACCCAAGTAAACAAAGTGGAATCTATAATATAAAAATGAATCGCTAAATATGTTGGTAAGCGCATAACTCAATAACGCCTGGATGGATTTCGCCAATTCTTGGAGAACCAGGAGAAGGTTTTTATGAAAAAAAAAAAATGGAAAATTGCGTGGAAAAAAAATGTAATCCTGACCTTTGTTACGATAGTGATTTGTTGGATTCATGTCCGCCCCTATATAAAGGCACCGGGAACGTGACCTAGGAATTCACGCGGGTGAAACCGCGGGGCACAGCTAGTATAATATAAAAGGTAAGATTTACAAAAAGAAAATACCTAGACTTTCGAAAAACAAATTCGAAAGACTGGACATAAGTATAATACAACTAGGATTAAAACTTCTTGTGCAATAGCAAAATAAATAAAAAAAGTCCGACGTATCCATCAAACTGACGTATTAACTTCAATCTGTCAAAAAACAGAAAAAAGCATCAATCATTTTTATCTGCACGCGTCGAAGAATCTTTAAAATGCACATTAGTTACGATAGTATTAAATTATTCCGTGTATACATACCAAAACATTGAAAATGGCGTGTCACACGAAAATAATAAAACCGGTGGCAGATCAAAAAGAGGAGATCGCTATAAAAGGGGCCCATTTGCTTGGGCCGAGTGTGGAGTCGAAATTTGACGAGTTGAAATATGAGGTTATTCATAAAATTGATAAGGAGCTGATTGACTCTCATAATGCTAGGGAGTACATATCCCAGAAGTACGACGAGCTTTGTAACAAGATACAGTACTTGACGGAGCTGGATGCGACGGTGACTGGCTTCCGAAGTGACGTGAAGACCATTGAGAAACAGATCACTGAGCTGTCCTCGAGGGTCGATGACATTGAGAAGAGGACCATCTGTAAAGAGTGCCCCTCTCTGACCTCCTCTATGTACTGAATAAATTGTCAGCTGTATGATCTTGTTTTATTTAGATTAATGTAGCAATAAGCTTCGTAGCAACTTTCAAGCTTTAGCGCAAAAAGCAATCTATTTTGTCGACCACCTCCGGTTAACACTACAAAAACTTATACATTAAGAAAGTTATTGATTAATATATACTCAATTTGTTTATTTAAATCCACAAGTAAAATGGTATTAAAATTAAAATGCAGATTCGTTATGGAACTACCCGTACCCACATTACTATTGACATTGCCAAAAATTATAATAATAAGTTTAAAATTCGTACTTAAGAAGTCATCGATAGACTACCGTATATAGATCTAAACAAAC
The DNA here is from genome assembly GCA_905146925.1 of Autographa gamma. Classification (NCBI taxonomy): domain Eukaryota; kingdom Metazoa; phylum Arthropoda; class Insecta; order Lepidoptera; family Noctuidae; genus Autographa; species Autographa gamma. Next base: position 1,753,698 of record LR989871.1, read on the forward strand.
AACTAAAAGCCCAAAAATAATCAAATAAATTTCATACCCATTGTTCCTTGAATCTCAGCTTTTGTTGGTAAGAAATTTTGATCAAAACTTTCATTTTCTCTGAAACCTCTCTCTATGCACCTTGTTTTCGTCGTTGTATCAAATTAACTAATTACCGATCAAACCCGACAGGCATATAACATTGTCTACAAGATTACCGAATTGACGGACAGATGATTATCTGTGAGAGACGCGACTCCAAAATATCTTGCACAATATTTAGTAATTTTAAATGCTTACCTACATAAGTCACATGGGTACAGAAAATACAGAAGTGGGAACAAAAATAAGATTGTATTGATACATAACTACCTACTTTTGTTTTGTCGAAGTTATCATTAAAATATTGGGTAGAGACAAAGAGTAGAGATAATCCAGTTTAAAAATATTGTTGTGAAGAACAGAAGGGATAGTTAATAGGGTTTTTAATAGCTATACCTAGAATACCAGATACTTAGAAAATATAATAAGATACCCCTAAATATACCTCCTAATCACCCCCTAATTTAATATGAACAAATATAAACGAATGCGGACAATATCACATACATTGTTCTGAACTGAAAGTAAATAGCTAAGCGCTTGTGTTATGGAATACAGATACAACGAAGGTACCACAAACACCCAGACCCTAGGCAATGTAGAAAAGTTGGTTTCTACATTGACCCGTCCGGGGATCGAACCCGGGACCTTAGAGCTAGTGACACCTTGAAACCGGTGCGTACGCCACTCGATCACGGAGGTCGTCGTCGTATTATCCATAGAGTAACTTTGTATATTGGAGATTATCTACTTCTTTCTTCGTTAAGGAATTGCCCTATAAATCATTTATGTATTTTAATTACATCGTTTGTTCACCAATTTCAGTAACTGAACTTAAGTACTTATAAAAAAACAATTGTGAAACATTAAAAATATAAAAAAACAAACCAAGGAAAGTAAACTTTAAAATAAATACATTAATTGTATTCGTGTAATGTTAAAGATAAAGATAAAGATCATTTTATTTGTATAAACATGAGTACGAGTATGTACCTACTAAGTAGCACAGGGTGTTAAAATACAATCAATTGCACGTTCATGTTTTGCCTATGAGGCGTACAAATATAAAATAGGGGTTTTACACAAATATTATTAAGACAATTTATACAATAAGACTAACTTAACTAATTTCACACTTACAAACACAATTACACACTACAAAAAGCTTAAATTAAAGCAGCATATCTAATTAAAATATATATATAATGTTTTATTAATCTATATACTATAACAATTATCTAGGCAATTTACAGGTTACTGTCATTTAAATAATCTTTAACATTATAGTAACATTTTTCAATTAGCAAATTAGAAAGAGTTTTTTTAAATTTCTTATCAGTTAGCTTTTTAAGTGAGTCGGGCAGTTTATTATATATCGTCGGTCCCATTGACATATGGCTTTTTTTTTAACAGAGCGGTATTATAGCCTCCTGTGTAAAGCAAATTTTTATAATGAGATCTCATGGGTCCTGTACGTTTTCTTATATCTGCATACGTAGTAAAAAGATGTATATTTAATTTGACAAAAATAGCTAATTCTAATATATAAATGCACGGGAAGGTTAAAATTCGTAGGGACTTAAACACCGGCTCACAACTATCTGTAGTTTTAAGACCAGTCATTGATCGTAAGCAAGCCTTTTGTGCTTTGAATATTGTTTCTCTGTCGCTGCAGTTACCCCAGAATATGATCCCGTATCGCAATACAGAAGCTACTATGCCATGATAGGCCACTACAACTGTCGTCACATTATATCATTAAGCACAGTATATGTTCCAATTTAAAATAGGTCCGTTGCTGAATTTTAATCTATGTAAGCTTTTAACTGGGGCGTCATTTATCGATATGTTTGTCAACCTTTATGTTATACTATAAAATCTAAGTAACTGCTTATTATAAACTTGAGTTATTAGGTATCTATAGCATATCTAAAAATCTAGGAAACCATTTCACCACTTCAGTTCTGATCTATTAAAGATAATTATGAGTATCTACAATCTGAGTAAAGACACGTTTAATCAACTTTAAATAATTAATTAGCTATGCAGTTTTCTGTGCAATTACCACCTATAAGATAGGTATTTACATACTTACATAACATAACATATCATCACGCCTGTATCCCCGAAGGGTTAGGCAGAGGTGTAACAATGTGCGCCCACAGTTCGCCGATATGTTAAAGTCCCATGTAATAAGGGGCGAGCCTATTGCCACTAACCGGGCACAAATCTAAACTCCAACCTGCTACGGAGAATGTCATAGAAAAAACCCAATAACACTGGTCGACTTGGGAATCGAAACCAAGACCTCTAGCGTAGCAGTTGCGCTTAGCACCACTAAGCCAACGAGGCAGTTTAATACTTAAGGGCAGAAAAACGAATATTTCAAACATAATTAATAAAAACACCAAAATGTTATCTTATTATTTAATATTCTAAATTATTTATACTTAGTTTACATTATATTATAAATAACATTGATCACTTATATAAAAATATCTAAATTTACATAAATATTTGGCACATTATGTTATTTAAAACTATGTGATGTTACATTACTGAGAACTATCATTTTTTAATGAATATTTTAAATAATGTGTTAGGTAAGCAAAAGGTGCTTATTATTTTAATAATATTTGCAAGTTAATTCACAAAATAATATCAATGCGTTTATTGTCCTTTTTTGTCTAATTAGTTCTCATGAATAATTTCGTAAACACAGCCAAAAAATCCCTGTCTAAATTCTTTTATTAAATTCTACCCTACTTTTTATATTTTTTGATCACTACCAATACTTGTACTAAAGTATTATAAAGAAAACTTTTTTTCGAGTAAAAGAGACAGCACTATATGTCCATATATCTATCCCTGTCTTTCACTTTTATTGACGCTGAATTTTGTAGTTTAGAATTGTTAGAGAGGGACGAAGCTATACAGATAAATAGTGGCATCTCTTTCACATAGAAAATTGCTTTATTATACTTCAATATACAACTCGAGTATATAATTTACTTTGAAAATTATCACATTCCTTTGATTTCATCTGAAGAGGAATAATTATAATATTACGTATGTTAGGTATTTTCAACGAGTTGTATTTAATTAATAACTATGAGTATTTTTATCTGATACTCTTGTTCTTCAAACATATTAAAATAACCTTAATTAGAGTTAGCAAATATATACATAATATTTTTTTATTTGGCACTTCACTAATGTACTAAATGAATACTTAATCTAAAATATATAAACTATTAGGCCAGCTAAGAGTCTAAATTATTTGGTGTAAATCAACAATAAAATATAATAAAACATTCAAAAATTCAACAATTACATTCATAAATAAAATAAAAATAACAATAAAAATAAAAATGATCTCATCACAATTAATTTGTTGTGTCCTAATAAATAATATTGTTATGTTATTTCGGTGGAACTACGGTATTCAAATTTATTTATTTTTATTACGAGCATCATAATATCTGAGCCCAATTTTACAGTCAATATTAATTATTATCAATTCTCCCAAATTCTTTACAGTTTATTTAAAAATCTTTATAATTTTTATTTAACATCCAATCAAAAGGCCCAACTATGAAAAGAATATAATTTTGTTTCAAAAAAAGTCGGTCAATAATCAAAACAATTTCTTTTTGTATTAGTTGGGATTAAAATATCTGCGTTTATTAAAAGCCTTAAACTTTCTTCCCACTAAGAATGGCTTGAATTTGTGAGATGGACTTGCCCTTAGTTTCCGGTATCAAGAAGAAGACGAAGAAAGTACATAAAATCATGAAAGCGGCGAAAAACCAGAAGCAGCTGTAGATACCGATAGCATCCTTCATGATTGGGAAACAGAGAGTCACCACAAACACTAAGATCCAGTTAGTGATTACTGTAACTCCAGTCGCAGCACCACGGAATTCTACCGGGAACAGCTCAGCCATCATCATCCAGGGTATAGGCCCGAAACCCATTGAGAACGAGATGATGAACAACACCAAACAGACTAAAGGAAGCCAGCCGACCGCATCAACGTTGACCTTATTCTGCTGCAATTTGAAGTAGACTCCTAAGATGATGAGACAGATACCCATGATGATAGAACTTTGGAGGAGCAGGATCCTACGACCAGCTCGTTCAACAAGGACTGAAGAAGCGTAAGTAGCGATGGTTTGTACGACGCCAACGATGATGGTAGCGATGACTGGCGGGATGTTGGAGCCGGCGGACTGGAAGATGTTGTTGGTGTAGAAGATGACGGCGTTGATGCCGCTGAACTGCTGGAAGAACATGAGGCCGAGCCCGCAGATGAGCGCCATGCGGGGGCCGCGGTCTGTTACCATGCTCAGGACGCCAGCACGCTGGCGAGCTGCGTCGTCAACCTGAGGGTAAAAAAACATCAGTATCATCATCAGCTGCTGAGAATTTTTCCCAACTATGTTGGGGTCGGCTACCAGTCTTACCGGATTCAGCTAACACCTATTTTACATGGAGTGACTGCCTATCTGACCTTCACAATCCATGAGAGGGATACAGGCAAATTAAATGTTATAAAATATATATTTTTGAAGAGTTATATTTCTATTGAATGTGTTTTAGGATTTATTCCGTGCAGGAAACATGAATTATTTAGTTAAATTCAATTGGGAGTATATAAACTGAGCACTGAACAGATTTAAAGCTCTATCTCTTTCTCTCAGAATTTGAACAAAAGTACTATACAAACGTTACATGCCTGTGTCGAAAGGAGCTTTGTTTCAACGTCTACCATTCGTATTTAATAAACCTCAGAAAGCAATAATCACCTCTTTCTGCATATCCTCAAGTTCCAGCGAGAGATCAGCGTCGGGTCCGCGCAGCCAGCGCAGAGACTTCTCAGCGTCGCGGCGGCGGTTCTTGCCGAGCAAGTATTGAGGGGTTTCCGGCATCCACCTGCAATTTACACATACTGTTGGATTGATTAGGCTTTTAAAAAGTTTAACCAGAGTACAGTATTGTCTGTGACCCAACTCTATGATTGTCTTTGTACATTGTGTTTTTTCTTGCTGTGCAATTGAAGAATAAAAGTTTTCTTATCCAATTAATTACCATCTGTTAATTGATAAAAACACCCATAAACCCTATAGGTTAATAGGTTATGGGCCCAGGAGACTCTGTAATTGAAATCTCAAAAGAAAACAGCAAAGAGAAAAGTTACAATCGTTGTTAGAACAAATTGACAAGATAACCTTAAAATGGATTCCCGCGTGGCAATGAATTTAGACAAATTCGATGGACAGAACTTCAGGCAATGGAAATTTCAGATAAAGTGTGCACTAAAAGCAAAAGGGATCGACATTTCAGCGCCCAAACCATCTGGAAACAGTGTTGAGTGGACGAAAAATGATGGCATGGCAATGTATATTATGACCTCTTCGATGGATTACAAACAAATTACCTTGATAGAGAACTGTGAAACTGCCATGGAAATAATGTCAAAACTAGAATCCATATATGAACAGAAGAGTGAACTATGTAAAATGTTAGTTCATGAGAGATTCTATCAATACAAAATGTCTACAAGTGACAGCGTCGCTCAGCACATTTCTAAAGTCGAATCTTTAGCCAAGCAGTTAAAAGAAAGTGGAGAAAACATCAGTGACATGGCTGTGATAACAAAAATACTTGGAACATTGCCTCCCAAGTATAGATCACTACGTCAAGCCTGGATGTCATTGGATCCAGCAAACCAGACCCTTGTCAATTTAACTGCTCGTTTATTGGACGAAGAAGCCAGCTTGCAATGTGAAGACGAGCAGGAAACGGCTCTCCTTGTGGCTAATAAGGGCTGGAAGAATAACCCAAAACAAAGCGATCAGAATAAAGGTGCTGGTGGTTCAAATCCAAATAAACCCACCAAACACAGGTTCGAGTGTTATAATTGTGGAAGGCGAGGACATTTTGCTAGAGAATGTCGTGCTCAAAAAAAATCCAAGCCCAGAAAACCTCAACAGGAAGGTGCAGATTTATTAGCATTCAATGTAGAAACCAGTTTTAATACAACTGAAGAGAATGCTTGGATTTTAGACAGCGGTGCCTCTGCACATATGACGTACAGAAAGGAGTTCTTTTTAAATCTTTTTGAATGCAGCCAGAAATCATTGACATTAGGAAACAAACAATCAGTTGAAGTGGCTGGCATCGGCAAAGTGTTAATAAAGAGATATGTCAATGGACAGTGGGAGGATAGTGAGTTGCATAATGTGTTATATGTTCCGAATTTAAGAAGGAATTTATTTTCAGAAGGTGTGATAATGCGACAATCCTATACGATTATAAAGAAAGATTCTAGTGCGCTAATTTATAAAGGTAATGATTTGGTAATGTGTGCAAGGATAACAGATAACAACTTGTATGAGTTAAAGATAAAAGCAGTGGTCGCAAACACCTGTAACTTAGTCCAAAGTAATCAAAATAATATTAAAATATGGCATGAAAGACTGGGACACCTTAACCTAAAACAAATCAAGAATATGAGAGCTAACAATGTTGTAGAAGGTTTGACACTAAGTGACAGTGATCAAACTGACTTTGTGTGTGAAGCGTGTGCATATGGGAAACAATGCAGATTTCCATTTCACAAGTCTGTACGTGGAGAAATACAGCCAGGTGACCTGGTGTATAGTGACGTCTGTGGCCCTATGAGTCATATATCTATTCAAGGTATGAGATATTTTGTTTTATTCAAAGACGCTGCTACAAGTTACAGACATGTATATTTTATCAAACAGAAAAGTGATGTGATGGAAGTATTTAAGAAATACAATGCTATGATCAAAAACAAGTATATGCACAGTGTAAGGATATTGCATACTGATAATGGAAGGGAGTATGTCAACAAATTTTTCGAGGACTACCTGAACAAAGAAGGCATAGTTCATGAACGTACTGCACCTTATACCCCTGAACAAAATGGGCGTGTAGAGAGAGAAAACCGCACGATTGTGGAGAGTGCACGCTCAATGTTGTATGCTAGGGATGTACCACTGGACCTATGGGCAGAGGCTATCAATTGTGCAGTATACTTACTAAACAGAACTTCCTCCAGCCAGACTCCTCAGAAAACACCATTTGAACTATGGAATGGCATCAAACCTCATTTAGGCCATGTCAAGATATTTGGAAGCATAGGGTATGTACACATTCCTGATCAACTTAGAACTAAACTTGAAAAGAAGAGTGAGAAAATGATACTAGTTGGGTATGATAACAACAATTATAGGATGTTCAGTCAGGAAACCAAAAAGGTGAAAATATCTAGAAATGTCATATTTGATGAACAGCATGTTCCAGATATACGGAAAAATATCACACAAATATGCTTGGATGATGAAGAGAGAGTAGAGCAAGAAAATGAGACGCTAGAAACAAATGCAGAGGATACTCTCAGAGAATCTACATCATCAGAGAACGAAGGCAGCTTGCAGAGTTGCAATAGTGATGACCCTACATATGAACCTTCTCAAGAGATAGATGATGACACAATCCAGAACAATATAAATTTGAGACCAAGACGTAATAGGATCTTTGAAGCTAACCTAGTAGAATTTTCAGTGCCACAAACATATAATGAAGCAATGAAGAGTCCACAAAGAGATGACTGGTTGCGAGCTATAGATGAAGAATTGCTTGCACATAAAGAGAATAATACTTGGACTTCAGTTGAAAGGTCTGGTCAACGTACTCTTACTACAAAGTGGGTTTTTAATATCAAGAGGGATGAGAATAACCAGGGTAAGCGGTTTAAAGCTCGTTTGTGTGCACGTGGTTTTAGTCAAATTAAAGATATTGATTACCAAGAAATATTCTCTCCGACAACAAGATATGACTCTATAAGAATTATCCTTTCTATTGCAGCTAGGTATGATTTAGAAATTCAACAATTTGATGTAAAAACTGCCTTTTTAAATGGGTATTTAGATGAAGACATTTTTATAGAAATACCAGAGGGTATGTCACTTAAAAATGATTGTGTTTTAAAACTTAATAAGTCTTTGTATGGCCTGAAGCAGGCATCTCGTTGTTGGAATAGAAGATTTACTGAGTTCTTAGTAAAATATGGTTTTAAACAATCTCAGGCTGACAATTGTGTTTATATAGGTATATTTGATGAGGTAAAAGTATTTATAATAATTTATGTTGATGATGGGCTTATAGTCTCTTCCAGTTCCTCAACCATTAAAAAGATTATAGAATATTTAAAACAAGCATTTAAAATTAAAGAACTAAATTTGAAATATTTTGTGGGGATAGAAATAATAAAAAGAAATAATTGTATTTGTATTCATCAAAGAGACTATGTAGAACAAATTATAAAGAAATTTTGTATGAGTGATTCAAATTCTGCTAGTACTCCAGCAGATGCAAATGTAGTTGTTACAAAGAAGTTGGATGAAAGTATTGTTAACTTTCCTTACAGAGAAGCTATAGGCTCCTTGTTATTTTTGAGCTCTGTTTCAAGACCTGACATTTCATTTGCTGTCAATGTCTTGAGTAGATATGTCAATAATCCAAGTCAGCAACATGTGAATGCTGTAAAACGTGTTATTAGATACCTAATAAATACTAAAGATTTGTGTATAAAGTATGGAGAAAGCAGTGATCTCACTGGCTATTCTGACTCAGATTTTGCAGGCGATGTGGACACGCGCAAGTCTACGACAGGGTACATTTTCAATATGAATGGAGGACCAATAACATGGTGTAGTCAGAAGCAGAAGACTACTGCTCTCTCCACTACTGAGGCTGAGTTTGTATCAGCTTGTGAAGCTGCAAAAGAGATATTGTGGTTACAGCAACTATTGTCAGATTTAGGTGAAAATATTAAATGTGTTCAATTGTATGTTGATAATCAGAGCGCCATTAAATTAATTAGTAATCCTGTTTATCATAAAAAAACTAAGCACATAGATGTGAAATACAATTTTGTAAGGGAAAAGGTTGAGTTAGGTATAATTAAATTAAATTATATTCCTAGTAACAGTCAATTAGCAGACATGTTAACAAAAGCGTTACCAGTTCAATCTTTTGCCTACTTTAGAGATCAAATTCTTCATAACTTATGTGATTAAATTTCAATGGTTAAACTTTTAGTGGGAGTGTTGGATTGATTAGGCTTTTAAAAAGTTTAACCAGAGTACAGTATTGTCTGTGACCCAACTCTATGATTGTCTTTGTACATTGTGTTTTTTCTTGCTGTGCAATTGAAGAATAAAAGTTTTCTTATCCAATTAATTACCATCTGTTAATTGATAAAAACACCCATAAACCCTATAGGTTAATACATACAACAGTGTTAAGATTGACTTCAAGATCATCATCATCTCCCTGCCCTGTTCCCAATAATTTGGGGTCGGTGCAATGCGTGTTCAGCTTCCATTCATCTCTACAACTTGTCATCTCAGCATTCATTCCTTTCTTTCTCATATCATCTTTGACAAAATCCATCCATCTCTGTTTTGGTCTTCCTCTGCATGTATACCCATCTACATTCATACTCATAACTCGTCTAGTTAGGTGAAGATTGACTTTAAGATATTGTCTTAAAATGAAGATGATTATTAGTCAATTAATCGACCAAGATGTATAAAAATGCTGGTTTGAAGGCAAGTACCCATGTGTATTTTACGAAGTTATTTTTACTTTCTTAATGTTTCTAGAGACAAACGGTGAAGAAAACAGTCACGAGGAATTGGGACATGGGTTAAAAAAAATGGAACTTGAAATCGCTAATACGAAAGGTACAAGTGTAGAAAAGGCTATGTTTGTTGGCTAGTATTATTACATTAATGATAGAAGATTTCGCATATATTGTCTTACAGTAATTCAAAGGATAAAGGCGACTTTTAAAACGTAGAAGCAATAATTATTAGGTGGTCTTAAAGATTCATTACTATAAAATATTTAATTATAGTTTCGACGTTGATCTAGTGGAGTTAACTTAAGTTTTTCAAAGACGTTCTGTTTTGCCATATTAGTGAAATATTGGAAAGACTCTCGAGTAAAAATCAAGGGCAAAACAAACAAAGAGTTAACGTTTACGTTATATTTAGATTTACAATGTGGGTGAACTTTGCATCGGGATTAACATAAATGTTGCTTATGTAAATCGATAATTTAAATAACATTTTAATGGAAACTGTATAATTAACAAATAAAGATATGTAAGTAATTGTTTATTCATATTTGCTGGGTAGTTTGTAGACCTGTATCCGAGCTGATCATGCTTAGTGATCCTGCGGCTCCAGCAAAATCGAGAACGGGACGTGTTTTTTAATAATAATAATCCAGTCTATGAACGTCCCACTGCTGGGCACAGGCCTCTTCCCATATAGAGAAGGTACGAGCATTGATCTCCACGCTTGCTCACTGCAGATGTGCGATTTCAGATCCCAAATTTTTAGAACCCAAGTGTCGTCACTATATTTCCCTTTACCGTTTGTCAGAAATGTCTTAGAATAATGGGATGGCGTGATTTTAGTCGGTGCAAAATCCGACACACCCTAAGTCATGCCCTCGACGTGGGTTGAAGTCATTCGATTTTCATCACACCCATAAAAAACTATCTTATGTCATAGCCACCTATAAATACAGTTGTTATGTTACCTACGTCTCGTATTACGTTTTTGAAAACCGGGCGATCATTGGACTTTGTTTTGTTGATCATGCTACATTACTTAGGGTGATTTCTTTGCCAAAACTCGTGAGTTCGTTACACCCACGAACTAATATAAATCATTTATTGACATCTTCGTATGATTTTACGTAGTTCATATATTTCAAAGCGACAACGAATAAAAAGAGTTTTTCGACATTCCTTAAATGTAAAACGAACTCCGTTTGAGTCCAAAATTCCAACAGAGGCGATAAGTAATTATTTCCCTTTTTATTTTGTTGTTTATTTGAGGAATCTTATTTGTAAAGGAAGGAACCTTAAAATGCTTAAAAAGTATAAAAAACTAACGGGTAATTATATTTTCGAACCGTTTGGGGTTGTAACGCTCGTGTCATGGGGCCCGAGTGGACGAAATCTTTTTAAAGAACTGTTTTACCTTTAGGAAATGTCGAAATAAGATTAAGCATATAAAGCACTAACCAAATGATAAATGGGTATTTAACAAACTCACCAAAAGACGACGACCAATAAAATGGGGAAGATAGCAGATATAATGGACAGGGTTCTCCAGTGGGTCCACCCGCCGACCACGAAGGTGAACAGGATACCGACAGTGAGGAACAGCTGGAAGAAGGCACCCAGGGACCCTCGGATGCTGGTCTCCGCTATCTCACCGATGTACATAGGAGCTGCCACGCACGTACCGCCTGGAAGGGAATGTTGTAAGTGAAATGGGTGAGAATAAGTAGGAAGTGCCAGGAGAGATTTTGGTCAGGAAAGGCCTGGTGAGAGAGAAACAAGCATAACATTTTGCTATGTAAGGAAGATACCAATTTATATTTTTTATGGGTAAAGAGCACGTTTTCTTTTCAAAGAAGAAAGTTTTTCTTAAAGGATGCTATATAGAATATATCGGTACTAAATGACGTGTGAAGATGTATTTAGTAAATAATTTGTCATCTACTCGTCAGGTATACAAAATATAGTAATGTTATCAAGGGTCAATGACAACGTTTTAAAATAGGAGAGAAAATATTTGAGACGAAGTCATAAATTAGCGCCGAATGACAGGAAAGTTAAGATTAATGACCTTTAAAAATTTATGCGGGGTGTGTATTCATGATACATAGATAACATCGTTTTTTTACATGCAGGTATATTTTTGCATTGTTGTATGGAAAGATCTGCAAGAAATCGAATGGCAGCTAAAGAATCAGGCTTTCATGCCTCGCTATCCCGCCAAACGGCTATGCAAAAATGTAATCGTGAATTTATTTTACGTCCCTACATTAGAACAAAACCATTAGATCCTAGATGTCTTACCAGTAGCTAATCCGGCGAAGAACCTAGCAGCAATGAGCATGCCGGCTCCGTTGGCGAAGATGGTGAGGAGCCAGTTGATCATGAAGGGTATAGCCAGCAGCAAGACGGTGGGCCTTCTGCCTATCTTCTGCGCCAGCATGCCCACGGGCAGCGCGCTCAGCGCCGCGCCGATGGCAAGGATTGAGGATACAAGGGAGCCTGGGAACAAATATATAATCAGTAATGGGTTTAATGCAACCAAGCATAGTTTGGAAAAGAATATAACCATGGGCCAATTGGAACGTAGACGATCTCGAGACAGGGCCTATAAGATGGTCGGACGCTATCAAGAAGGCTGTGGGCAGTAGCATGCACCGAGCGGTCCATACTGCGTACGATCAATCTCAATTGAATGGCTTGACATGTGTTCGCGATCCTCAGCAGTGAGGCACCGAGGAAAAATACGTGAGGCTACCGCCTAACGGTTTAATTAACGGATTTTTATGCATAAAGTTGCAGGTTCGAACCCAGACAAAGTTTCAAAGTTGTATCTACTTTCTTAATAATTTTCAGACTCATCTCACAAAGGGTGAAAGAAAACATCGTGAAGAAACTTGATTCTTAAATTGGGATCTCACCAACGTACGAATGAGCAGACGTGGTGATGATGCTCGTGACTTTTCTATATGGGAAGAGGCCTGTGCCCAGCAGTGGGGCGTTTATAGGATGGTATAATTAAATTATAATGGAAGTGTGGATGCATAGATTATATTTAGTGGAGTTTATAACAGTATGTCTGGGATAGCTTCCAGAAATAGAAAAGTATGGCGAGACTTTTTGTCTCCCAATTCAAGGTATGTCTTGGCAGTTCTCTTGCTTACGCACGTAGGGTGTGTTTATAGGTCTAAGTAAAATGCGATTGAAGTTGAGACGACAGCGTGTCTGATACACGATGTCACATGATAATTGTCAGGGTTGGTAGCCGACCTTTGTATGGGAATGTATAAAAAGATTATTGGAAGTACCTACATACTAGCTTGGATTGTCTTCACTAATTAACTTTCACTATAGATGTAAGGTGTGTTTGAGTTTTATTGATCTCACGTCTGTACTAAACATTTTCTGCATTATAATTTTCTTACTGCTGGCCCACATTGCACGAGTTTCACGTAATAAGGTGAGGTGTATAAGTAAAACAACGTATAACTAGTAACCCGGTTTATTCACGACCACGGGGGTGAAACTCTCATACAACGAAGAATTCGCAAAAGTGGTGCTGCCATCTATATTTCGTATTCCATAATTTGGATTTAGTATAAGTTTTCTGTGGTTTAAAGACTGTCAAGTATAAACAATCTTTTTCAAAATTATTTTAATAAAATAATTAAAATAAGATAATTACATTGATTTATATACGGTTTTCACCAAAGGACATTCAGTAGAAAGGTTTTGTGTACATCATTCTTTAATTAGTTTTGTGAAAAATGTGTTTGTTTATGAAAATCTAAAAAGTGGTTGAACGAGAATTATTGGGTGTATAATTATTAAAAAATACGTGTTAATCGTCCCCCAAAGGGTCTATAAGTGTTCCTTTATACTAGCTATAAAGCGACTTGTGAAATAACAATACAATTTACATAATTATGACGGGCCTGTTGGTCTAGTGGTTAGGGACCCTGCCGTCTATACCGGAGGTCGTGGCTTCGATTCCCACTCAGGCCAATGTTTGTGTGATGAGCCTGATCATTTGTTCTGGTCTGGGTGTAATTTATCTGTAATATGTATGTATTTAGAAATATATAAGTACGTTTATCGGTTGTCTGATACCCATAACACAAGCTCTGCTTAGCTTTGGATCAGACAACCGTGTGTGAGAGATGTCACGGAATATTATTATTATAATTCTAGTAAATTATTGTTTTTATACGTATTGATGTTGCTTTGTTATTATATTAGTTCATATACATGTTATGGTATGTTATGTTTGATGTTTTATAACATTGTTAGCAAACAAATAATTGTGCAGCAATTATTTTTAATCCTGGCGCCCTATATGGTTCATCATGTTGTTCCTATGTTCGGATATTGCTATATGTTAGTTAATAAAAATGTTATGTTTGATAATTTATAACATTGTTAGCAAACGAATATTTGTGCAGCAATGATTGTTATTCCTTGCGCCTTATATTATGGTTCATCATTTGTTCCTACGTACTGATATTGCTTTATGTTGGTTCATAAAAAAATATGTTTGATGATTTATAATTAAGGTTTTATAACATTTTTAGCAAACGAATAATTGTGCAATAATAATTGTTACTACTTGTATGGTTTATATTTTTCTTTCGTACTGATGTTGCTTTATGTTATTATATTAGTTCATAAAGATGTTATTTATGATTGATTCTTAATTTATGTTTAAAACATTGTAAGCATAACTAAATTTTCCTATTATAATTAAGTTGTACATCCTAGCTTTAAGAATTGTAAAAAATAATTTAATAAACTTTACAGTATTATAATGAATTATTGGGTTTTATTTAATACACAAAGAAAATAATATACGGTAGTTTATAATAGCAACCACCAGAGGCCGCTACTGTCGCATCACTCACACAAAGATTGCGTATGTTTGTGTGCTGTGTACGTTGGTTTCGGAATAACGACACCGGAGTTCGCTCGCTTGCTAGGGCGACACGTTTAAGCCGCGAGAGGTCTCTCTTTACCCTACTTATTATATTTCTCTATGTTCACGACTGCTTGACGCGCGACGCGCGGCCGCGCACACTGTCTATGATCATAGATCTATAACCATAGATCTATGACCATAGATTATACTAAGCACTAATACATAACACCTTCACCCTTAATCTCGAATACCCTTATTCTTTAAATACAATAGGAGAGGAAATCACATGGTATTTAAGTATTAATACAATATATTAATATATACATATATATTTTACATCTTATAATTAGCTGGCTTATTTAATCGGCATTGGCGAATAGGACGAGGCTGGGTCGGCTCAGGAGAAGGCAAGGAAGGCAGTGTCCCACTTTGAACCGGTTGTTCTAGGCACTCTTCAAAATGATCCCCTTCCCCTTGTTCTTGATCCCTGTCGGTGGCGGCAGATGCATCGGTGCCCGGACTGTCTAGGCTGGGCGCTCCCCGCTCCTGAGTTACCTCAGCCATCCCTGCTCTTACCGGGCTAGAAGGACACAATAATGAACTCCGTATCCGTGGTTTTAGCTGATCTACATGTTTATGGAATTCCCTACCTAAAGTGTCTACAACCTTATAGTCTGTGGTTCCCATCTTTTGTGACACTTTTCCCGGTAACCATTTATCCTGACCCCTATAGTGGCGCAGCCAGATTTCGTCTCCCGGACGCAGTTGACGAGACCCACTTGCACCATATTTTTGTTGCCGTTCCTGCGTATCCCTGACTTTGTTGTCTCTATCGGGCCGTAAGGCGTCAAATCTAGTACGCAACCTGCGGCCAAACATAAGTGACGCTGGAGTCTCGCCTGTTGTACAGTGTTCTGTGTTTCTGTAGTGAAGTAAAAAATTATTTAAGAATAATTGTATGTTAACATTTTCCCTAAAGGCTTTTTTTATCGCTCTTTTTACCGTGTGTACTGCATTCTCCGCTGCCCCGTTTGAGGCAGGGTGATAGGGTGCTGGAAATATATGTTTAATCCCATTGTTGCCAAGAAATTGAGAAAATTCTTGACTAGTGAAGGGTGGACCGTTATCCGAGACGATCTGTCTTGGTAGACCAAAACGTGCAAACATATCACTCAAAACACCGATTGTGTTACTAGCTGCTGTATTAGGTACTTGACACACTTCTATCCACTTACTCCTGGCATCCACCATCACTAAAAATATTCGCCCCTTTATAGGACCTAAGAAATCGATATGTATACGGGCCCATGGTTTGTCTGGCCACGGCCAAGGACAGGGCATATGTCGAGGTGGCGCTTCTCTTTCTGCAGCACAGACATGACAACTCTGACACATCCTTTCAATCTCTTCGTCCATACCCGGCCACCAAACGTAGCTTCTAGCAAAAGCTTTAGTTTTGACTATACCCATATGGGCCTCATGTAATTCTGATAAAACCTTATGTCTGCATGCCCCCGGTACGACGACCCTATGACCCCACATCACACAACCTAACTCCTCATATAGCTCAGTTTTACGATTAAAATAAGGTTTAAGTGATACTATTTCATTATCCGCAGGCCAATCGCCACGTAAATATCCTAAAACTCTGCCTAACAATTGATCTCTACTTGTCTGTTTTTTAATCTCATTATAATCCAATAACATAGAATTCTGAGCGAAATGTAAGTGAGTTTGTTCTGGAATTTTAATAGTTTGATTATTCGGCGTAATTGCGGGCAGCCGCGACAAACCATCTGCCCCGTTCTGTTTAGACGTAACATATTCGATATCGTATGTGTAGGCTGATAATTTGATAGCCCATCTTTGAAGCCGACTAGCCACCATCGGTGGTATACCCTGTTTGGGCCCAAAAATAGTGACTAACTGCTTGTGATCTGTACGTAGTGTAAAACGTCGCCCGTATAAATATTGGTGCAGTTTTTCTAAGCAAAACACAATAGCCAAGGCCTCCCGCTCGATTTGCGAATAATGTTTCTCCGCGTCGTTTAATGCGCGAGACACATACACTACTGGTCGTTCCCGGACTGCGACTGCGCCAGCGCCCGCGTCATTATGCTCACACATCTGACTCAGTACGCCGCCTATGCCTCTAGCGCTCGCATCGCACGTTAAGAATAACGGTTTATTCGGTTCATAATGAGATAAGACGTCGGCGCTAATTAAAATAGATTTTACCTTTTTAAAAGCAATCTCACATTCGTTATCCCATATCCATATCACTCCTTTCTTAAGTAATCTGTAAAGTGGTGCTAATATAGTGCTTAAATTCCTCACAAATTTTGCATAATAATTAATTGTACCTAAAAACGCCCTCAATTCGGTGATATTATCCGGGCGTGGTATATTTAGTATACCTTCTACCTTTCCCGGGTCCACCTTAATCCCCTCGGCGGAAATGATAAATCCTAAATATTTAACTTCGCTCGTCATAAAGAAACACTTACTTTTCTTAAGCTTCATTCCGTTATTATGTAACCTTCCTAACACCTTTTCTAACGTGTCTAAATGCTTCCTAATATTTGGTGATCCAATAATAATATCATCGAGAAATACTTCTACGTTTGGAATATCGTTAAAAAGATTCGCCATAATTCTTTGGAATATACCTGGGCTCGAGGACAAGCCATAAACTAATCTTTTATATTTGAAAAGGCCCTTGTGAGTATTTATAACCGTACAATTATCGGGATCTTCTAATTCTATTTGATTATACGCCTGCGTCAAATCAATTTTTGTAAATATCTTTGCACCGTTTAACTTCACCAGCAAGTCGTTTATGCGTGGCAAAGGATATTTGTCAACTAATAAAACTGGATTAAGTGTTATTTTGTAGTCAGCACAGATACGGAGTCCACCATCAGCCTTACGTACCGGTACCAGTGGAGTCGCCCAGTCCGCACTGTCCACGGGCTCGATGACGCCGGCGCGCAGCATGCCTGCTAGCTCTGCCTCCACGCGCTCGCGCAATGCATACGGTACCGGCCTTGCGCGGCAGAACACTGGTGTCGCCCCCTCGCGTATCCGTAACCGAGCCTTGCCTCCCGTGAACCGGCCCAGTCCCTCGGAAAACAAATCTTTATATCTGCAAAGTAATTGCGTTAATTGATTATTTCTTACATTTTTAAAATCTGTTTTCATTGTGAAAATATTGTTTTGGTACAACGGTATGTTTATCCCCAATTCGGTAAGCCATTGTCGACCTAATAAAGAAGTGGTGCCCCCTTTTATTATAAACAATTCTAAATATTTGGATTTATATCCATGTTTGACTAGTGGCCTTATTACACCTATTGGTTTAATTAAAGTACCATCATAGAATCTAAACACTAAGTTAGAATTTTGTACAGGTCTATGAGTAAATAATTTATTATACATTTCCATACTAATACACGATACTAACGACCCTGTATCGATTTCCATAGGTAATTGGGTTTTATCCACCCATAAGGTTAAGCTCACCGGTTTATAACTATTTAAACTAAGTTGGTGCAAATCTTCTATCGCCCCAAAGTCTTCCTCATCCGACAGAGGAGGCTCCTCCTCCCTTGATAGGTCACCCGAGTATAGCTGCCTAGCTTCTCCGCCCGCGGCTTGCACGTGTGCCACCATGTTGTTGCTGACGCGTCGCTCGCCCGGACGCTCACCCGGACGCATAGGACAGACCCTACGAAGGTGTCCTTTCTGATTGCATCTACCGCAGATAAACCGTTTGTATCGACATCCTTCGGTCTGGTGATCCGTCGCTCCACACGCCGAACAATTGTATTCGTTAGAATCGGCAACGGTAGTTTTGATTGCGCGCCCCGAGACGCGTGCCTGCCCGCGCTGACCGCCCCGGCCGCGACGGCCCCGGCCGGCCCACGTCACCGCATGCAGCGCGCCCGCTGCACCCTCACTGCCACTGCCAGCTTCGACTGTTTGCTCCACGGCCGCTGCATCACGCTCCGCCGCTTCCATGGCACATGAAATTTTAACGGCGTTGCTATATTGCAAGTTCTCTTCCGTAAACAGTCGTTGCCTTATAAGCTCACTCCTCAAACCGCAGACTAACTGGTCCCGTAAATTTTCTTCCAACACGGACTTGAATTCGCAAAATTTAGCCATTTTTTTTAATTCAGATATGTACTGTAAAATTGATTCACCCGCATTTTGCCTTCTTTGTCGGAAACGATACCTTTCCGCCATGAATGACGGCTTGGGTTGTAGGTGGTCCGTCATAATTTTTACCACTGTAGCGTAAGTCTTGGCACTAGGTTTATCCGGGCTTGTTAAATTACTCAAAAGTTCATATGCTTCATCACCCATCGCCGCAATTAACGTGGGTAACCACAGATCCTCCTTCACGTTGTTTACTTTGAAAAACATTTCAATACGTTCCACGTACATTGTCCAGTTCCCCGACCGCACGTTAAACTCGTTTAACTTCCCGATAGACATGGTAATTAAAATATTTACTAGCTCGTTTTTACAATCGTTATCCCATCCTCGTCGCCACTGAGGTGTATAAGTAAAACAACGTATAACTAGTAACCCGGTTTATTCACGACTGCTTGACGCGCGACGCGCGGCCGCGCACACTGTCTATGATCATAGATCTATAACCATAGATCTATGACCATAGATTATACTAAGCACTAATACATAACATAAGGATGAGCCAATTGCTATGACAGGAAATGCTTGAGTTAGTAATTAGATGGCTACCTACTAAGAAAGTGCAAGCCGTACTGAAGAATATCTTTTTATCTGGGATTAAACAATCATCTTTGAGAAGAATAAACCCAGTCATTTAGCAGTATATTCCGACTTCCTTTAGCCTAACGAAAACACAGCGGATACTTATTTAGCGACCGCGAAACGACTTTCAAACTCTCTAGAACAATAGGCCACAAATGAAAGTCAACAAGATGGACAATTGCTCAGTTATCGGGTTAAAGAGGATGGATGGGTTAGCGACCCTATTAGCACAATGGATAGCGGCTGGTCATCTGATAAAGGGCAATCAACCGGTTTATCTTTGGCGGGCCTTCGTGCCGCGTCACAACGCGTGATGGGAGCGTCTTGCTATATTTATAGACGTAGGTGTCTTATGCAATGTCTCTACGTCAGAATGGCTGCGGTGAAAAGAAATGTGAACTTTATTTTGCGCGCGAAATATGTTGGTTGATTTTTTGCGTGTTTTTCCAGTTTTTTTTAAGTTCTTGAGATTATTCGCTTTCTTAGAGCCCGTGTTCGAAAGTTAGGCTTTATGCTTTAGAAAAAATAAGTGTGTGAAGAGGACAGAATTTGAAACATAATGAGGCTGGTAAAAAAATAAATGAAATTGTTTATTTTGCAAATAGGAAAAAAGCACCTTTAGTAGTAGTACCTTTGGCACAGAAATGTACTACTAGTTACTACCGTAAAACGTTCCTTGTACTAAGGCAGGTATATTGCAATGATTAATAAGGAAATTTTAAATTTCCGTTATGAATGTTCGTCATATACCTGATTACCTACGTGGATAGGCTTCATAGGTATAAGAAGGTAAGTCGAGTGAATACAAACAGTTTGGAATGATTAACTGGGAAATATGTATGACTATGTATTTATGTACCTTTAGACGTCATTGTTAAGAATTGACGTCTGAACTTTCCGTACAAACCCTGAAAGTAGGTACAGTCACGAACAAAAATATGTATACACATAGCGAAATTGAAACACATATTTAAACGTAAAAAATTACATGATGACGGAGCTTTTCTTAATAGTTTCTTCACAGCACCTTTTACAATATCAATCTAGCATTTAAGCAAAAAATACCAACGTACCGTACCTAGTCAAGTTTATTTACAGATTCAGGTACATTTTTCGAAAAATATACTAATTTACGACGAAGATTGAATAAACCGTAAAAAAATAAAAGTCAAACTGTAATTTCCTTTCAGTTTGACTTTTCATTTTCGACACTATGAAATTGTCAACAGATGCAATATTCCTTGCCTTTGAACTTGCACAAATGCCTCGCATTCTCCGATGAAGGTCAATTTAAAGATAAAATCTTAACAACAATGTTTATTTTGTACGGAGGCGTGTCTCGTGATAAAAACGTAACAGACCCGTCTGCCAAAGAGTGTGGCATCGTAAATTTAACCGATTACGTGAGAATAGAAGTTAAAATGTTGTGTGTACGGAGTGTTAATAAAACCCTGTCCGACCCGAAAGGGTAATATAGGGTCCACTATCACATGCCCAAATAAAATATCCTTGGAAAATTCGTTATAGAAACAATAATAATGAATTTAGAAATAACTCTTTTTTGCCCCGAAATTTCCTAAATTTGAGATTAAAATAAAAACTACAACACCAATTTCGTCGCTATTTTTGGGGGGCTTTTGTTTGGTTATTAGGTAGCATCTGTAACGAGAAAGAATTTCTCTCTCGAACACCTTTACGGATCGGACAGGGTTTTCTTAACACCCTGTATATTAACACCGGATGGACGGATGCTGTTAGATTTAGCGGGAAGTATAGTAAAATATGATTTACTATCGCAGTTTAGGAAGAGATATGTCACCGTTTAATTTAGACTGCTGGCAACCCTTTTTACATTTTCCCTGAGAACTGAGAAGGTCTCTCCTTGTCAATATGTCTATGCATTTCTTTATTTAGATACACCTACATTTAATTAACCTATTAGATATTTTATAGGTTCACATATTTTATAATCAATAAAATTAAATGTTTAGTAAAATAAATCATCCAAAGATAAAGTGTATCCTAGACATTGTAGAGTAAAGTATATAACCAGTTTTTGGAATAAAATCAGATTAAATACACTGAAATTAACAGCACAAATATTTTATCCTGTGAAAAGTTATTGTCTCTCATCCCTATGAGAATAAACAAGAGTCTATTTGTCCAACAGTGGGATAGCAACAGTCTAGCATTCAGCATTCCAGTAACAAATGAAGATGCCAGTTACTCGGAGGTGTGCTCTTGTTTGGCACACAAATAGACTACAGATGGCGTGCCAAACGCCCACAAGCTTTACGTGTGTAAATAAAATGTTTTTGCGAATATCTTTACTGAATTTATGAGGTTGCGAAGTTTGACAAAACTGGGTCTCGTAGAATATCGTTTTCATTTGTTTTTGAATGTAGCATGACTAGTTTCTGCGTGCTTGTCTATATAAATCAATAAAGTGGAGTGTCAGTTTGTAATTTGAAATTACCTGATTTTCACTAAATGCTTATGAAAGTATATGTATACGGGACTTCAACCAAAAACAATCTTCACGTCATTGCCTGTCTTTATTTGTTTGTTCC
This sequence comes from Autographa gamma, assembly GCA_905146925.1. Lineage (NCBI taxonomy): Eukaryota > Metazoa > Arthropoda > Insecta > Lepidoptera > Noctuidae > Autographa > Autographa gamma. The sequence continues at coordinate 1,775,737 of LR989871.1, forward strand.
AGCTAATCTCTGTTAAAGCCTGAATGATTTTGAAGGCTTTTACTTACAGATAGATAATGTTATAAGGAGTATTTTAAAGTAACGCTTAGTTATATTTATTTTTAAAAGGTACGATACCAACGTATGTAAAACCGCGGGGCGCAGCCTGTATGATATATGAGGTCTTTATCCAATTACTCATATCCTTGCTAGAGATCCACATGCAAATGTTGATTGCTCTAAACCATGAGCTATGATATCTTCTTCCTTACATGTAGAACATCGCAATATGTTTGTCCAGACCAGTTTATATGCAGTGAGTAATAACAGACGCATTGTAAAGGTCGATGCATGTGCATTTGATAAGACACGCAGCTGACGCAGCTCATTAAATGGGTCAGATTTTCGGGACATACCACGCTCATGGCTCAAGTGTGGTGTTGATTATATGTTAGTATAGTATACAATTGAGAAAATGCGTTCCTGATGGATGTCGGTTGGTCTTGATTTGTATGGGAGAAATAAAAAAACCGTGTTATATTATTTACTGTAGCCTGACATATTAAATGGTTTTGAATTATGTTAATTCTTAATTCTTTATTGTACACACATAATTTACATTTCATAGACATATTTATTAAAGTTGATGTACAAAGGCGAGCTTAACTCAAAATTGAGTTTTCTTCCAGCAAACCTTTGAGTGAAAGAGAGATAATTATTAAGTGGTGAGGAAGATAGAAGTGTACAACTCTACAAATTATAATATACATACACACAAATACTACATATAGTACGTATATAATATAATATATAATATAATATTATTGGTTTTTATGACAACAAGTGATAGTAAATTCTTTTTCCTGTTTATCACCTGTCCTGAACGTACTTTCTCAGCGGCCAGGCTTATAGTATACCTTTGTTATATACCTAAGGTATGTGTAATATAAAAACAAATGACGATTACACTAGTTTGTAAACGTTCGATATTGCACGTAACTAGTTTATATAAATACAATTAATTTGAGGATAAATATGAATCACTATGTTACCTCAAAGTTAAAATAAACCTCAACTACTATTTGCCTGTTATAATCAGTGTAGGTTATTTGAAGTTATTACCCAAATTACTACTAGTCACATAAATGCATAAGTCAATAAGGAATATTTGTATGGCTTGATATTTGTCGAATAGAGTTTAACAAAATCTTAGAAACGAAGAGAACAAATTAATTATCGACAATTCTCAACTCATTGGGCTTAGTAAATTAGTTATCAGTGCTTTATTTACATCTAAAGAAATATGTATTTTCATCATTAATTTGTGAAAGACTTCTCGTAAGCCTTCATTAGTTTTCATCATCATCATCATCATATCAGCCCGGAATCACCCAAAACTGGATATAGGTCTCCCCTTTTTTATGTTTCTGACTATAGTTTTCTGACCAATCTTCATCTAGATTAAAAATATGTGTATCAGTGATTGTAGAGTCATATTTGCAAAATAAACAATTTCATTTCATTGCATTCCAATGTAAACAATTTCAGTTATTTTATTTAGATTGTTTTGAGCATCAACCGGATAAGCTGTGTACAGAGCAAGTCTTAATATAGCAAACCAATGAGGTTATCGACACATATAAATTACAAGGATGTTTATAGCAACGTTTACTCACGCGTATTTAGGGAATGCCCAGAAATTGGTACATGTTCGAAGTAAAATTAACCGAATATCAGTTACCATGTGCTGATATAATAGTCCGTTGTAACTTATTACTAGACTGTATGGAAGCTACATTTTACATAATAAGAAGAAAGCTTGCAATAATGACCTCTTTTACTAAAAAGTTAACAGTTTTCAAGTCATACAAACTTTGAAGTTTAGAAATTAAATAACATAACATATCATCACGCCTGTATCCCCGAAGGGGTAGGCAGAGGTGTACCAGTGTACACCCACAGTTCGCCGATATGTGTAGGTCCCATGTAATAGGGGGCGAGCCTATTGCCACTAACCGGGCACAAATCCAAACTCCGACCTGCTACTGAGACCGAAATTAACCATTTAATAAAAGGAAAACGAGTGACGTCATACATATTTAAAGCAAAACGTAATTATTTTTCTCTCGATTGATATATATAATATGATGACGAAACAACCGCAGTTGCGTTGGTCATGATTTCAGAGGGGGGCGTTCCGATGACGTGTGACAACGAACACAAATTCTACCATTTAATACTGTAAACAGGAAGGTAGGTAGGATTTCCCTTTAAGTAATGTTCAAGTTTATTACAAGGTCAAAAATAATCGGGAGTTTGAAAAAAGGATCCAGTTTTAACAATTAAAACTATTTCCGTTTATCTTTGTTCGTGTCTGTGCATTACACGCATGCCGATGTTAGACTATTTGTTTTTAAACATAATATGTCCTTTTTCATCATTATCAGTCTCCCGAGCTTTTTCCCAGCTATGTTGGGATCGGCTACCAGTCATACTGGATTCAGCTTTTTTCATATGGCTCTTTTTTAAATTCATTTGGACTTCCTGAGAAGTCGTGTAGGTGTGTGATGGGTTTTAGTTATGCCTATATACCTACATTACACATCAAAAGAGTCACTAGGTGTGTATTACACCTAATATTCCACTCATCAGGTGCTTTATAAATATTCATGCAATAAATGTGTAAGGCATAATACTTGCCGAATGAATTAATAAAGGAAAATAACTAAGCCTGTTTATGTAGGTGGGCTGTTTGGTATATGCATAAAGTTATTTGCCACATTCCTAATATTATAAATAATTAATCAATTAATTTTAATAACAAATCAATGTAAACTGAAATACGAACTTGTGAATGCTTATATAATTCCCAAAACATCTTGTTTTATTAGAAGTGTCTTTAGTTATGAATTCAATGTTCTTACATCAAATGCTATTAACCTAAGCGTAGGCTTTGACTGCTTCATCGTTCTTTTAATTTGGTTAAATATAAATTGAGGATACTTTTACTAGTCTGATAAGCTAAAGGATTTCTAAATCCACTTACTTTCTTTAGTGTCCAATAAGAAGTCGGCAGTTTGGTTGAGAGAGTTGACAAGTCCACTGGAGTTAGCCAGGCTGCCGTTGAGCCCAGTCCTGGCCAGTGACGTCATGTTGTTGAGGGTCTGGTTCTTCAGGGGCTCCAGCTGTGGTAGAGCTGGTGACGTCCACGCGAGGATGGTTCCACCAGCCACGGCTCCGATGGCCGCTGTAAGACAAAAAATAAATTAGAGAATTATAAAAAAACTCTTTGGCTCTAGTAATTGGGACAAAAGGCTCAAATAGTTTATAAGATTTGAAAGATTGTCTAGCACAATGGTTTTCAAGTTTTCTGTAGAAACATAATGTAAGATATAGCTTTTGCCTATTAAACGAAATTCAGTTGGCGGAGTTTCTTTTTATAGTCACTGGTGAATTAACAACTAAAACATTCACCGTTGACAAAAAAAAAAACATTTTTATCATTTCAACTCTTTTCAGCCAGAATCTAATATGATTGACAAACATAATAAACCAGCTTAAACTTACGGCTATATAGAACTACGCTGATCTATTGAGTAGATACAAATTCACAATATTTAGGTATAATAAACTACTAAAATATGCCTACTACGGAATAACCTCTGCCATTATTTGAAAAGGTCATAACACTTTGAAACATGATGAAAATGTATACAAGTGATAATGATATCACAGTTAATTTAGTTGTTGGTGCTGTCAAAACGGCAGTCAATCGTCTAGAGATTCTGGTTACAGTATAAATAGAACGCGGGTTGTAGCCAATACGCTCAATGTTGCAGTTATTGTTGTTTACGATGTCGCCGCGGGCTTCTGTGCTTCTGTTATGTAAATGCCATTTAGAATAAGTCGAAAAGTATATAAATCACTATTTACTGCGCTTAGTTATAGTTCTGTTAATGATAAAATATAATATCATAGGTCTCCCGAGCCTTCCTCCCAACTATGTTGGGGTCGGCTACCAGTCTTACCGGATTCAGTTGAATACCGTATTTTACATGGAGCGACTGCCTATCTGACCTCCACAACCCATTTTACTGGGAAACACAGTATCCCATAGTAAGACTGGTTGTCAGAATTGACTTAACGACTGCCAAAGATCTATGTATGAGAACCGGGACTTACTGTTTAACGCGCTTTCCGGAACACGATTTAAATATATCATAATACATAAAATAATTAGTATATACCTCTCTCCTACTTTTGCTGTGCCCGACAGGGTCAATAATGAGCCCTTAACTTACTGGATTGACCACCTATGTAACATTATGGTATGTAATAAAGAATTGAACTGAATAATTTCTGGCGTTGGGTGCATTAGTATCTTTAGGTCTTAAATTTTATGTCAAGGTTACATTACATTTCTTAAAACAATATTTAGTTTGTTCAATTTGTTTGTGACTAAACGCCTATTTATAGTCTTAAGCTAAAATAAGATTCAAATCAACATTTAAACTCGTATGCAGTTTATATTTACTTACTACACTAGGTATCATATAACACAAATACAAATAAAGCATAATTTATAACAATAAGAAGTTGAATAAACCAACATTTATGAAAAGATCTTGACATTGCATTATTAAGGAGTCAGTGAACTAAAGGTGCCTTCGTAATAAGGTAGGTCATGATATAACTAGCGAGAATTAATTCCATTGTTGTTATTCCAATGAATAATGCTACTGTAAACATGTGCCAGCAACCTTGTGTTGAAGAAAGGAAAAGTTTGGGAAATGTTTCCCATTGGCAACATGATTGTTAATGCTGTATAAAAATTTGGAACGAATGTACGAAAATGTATGGTTTTAACATAACATGTCTGCCTGGTTTTGTTGTTTCTTCTTCTTTTTTGTTTATTTCTATTAGAACAGAATAACAATCCAGCCTATAAACGTTTCACTGCTGGGCACAGGCCTCTTCCCATATAGAGAAGGCATGAGCATTGATCACCACGCTTGCTCTCCGCGGATTGGCGATTCCCAAATCCCCAGATCCCAAATTTTGGAATCCAGGTTTCCTTTCCTTAGAATAGAACATTTTATTTGATATATGGCCTTTACAGGTCTTACAAATTAGTACAGTTTTTCCATATTTCGCTTGCTAGACTATTTATTAGCTGTAAATCCTCCATATTCTTAATAAATAAATTAATAAGAGAAATTAAAGAAGGACAAAAGAAGTTAATGCAGAGTTGTAGGGATGAATAGAAGCTAAAACGCATTGCTGTGACCCCAAATAGCTGGCAACGGATCAGGAAGATGGTAAAAAATCTAGCTCTAGTAACTGTTCAAATTATTATAATTATGACTAAAACTTCCATTGTTTGTCTTCGAGTACCTATTGAACTTTGCAATGTACCTTAATTGATCTTTGATTGAATCATCGTATTACCTTCGGTTGCATCTGATAGCCTGCCTTACAAATAATTTATTGATATTTTTCAGCTAATAGGTTGTGGAGGTCATATAGGCTCACTTTGCAATATACCAGTACGATATCTTGTTATACCAATGGCTGAATAAATTCTGTTATTTAAGGGTATGTTAGGAATCCCCAATTTTTAATTCAATTATACCACTTGATACCATTTCTTGTCAAATAAAATTTTAAGGCGATCGCAATTAGCAACATAACTGTCTACTGCACCCTATATTGTATATTTGAGCACAAATAAAAAGTTTTTCTATAATTATATGACACTACGACATTGTCCTGGTTAGTTTTGGTGCTGGACAGTCAGTCAGGCAGTCAGACAGGTTCTAAGACACTCAATTGTCTATGCGGAGGTATTATTTAGTTTTTGCTTAAGATCTTGGCTTAGAGGAACAGCAATGATAGACCTTTCACAATCTTGCCTGTATCAGTGTGAGAAAAACCTATTTTATTCCTTCGTCTTACCTGCGACAGCGGCTATGTACTGGTTTGCCTTCCTGGTTTGCCCTCCCTTCTCCTGCACGGAGAGCATATGCATCGTCGGCTTATCCATCTTCGATTAGTTGTCCAATCGCATTCTGGAACAAAAAAAAGAAAATTATATAGTTGAGACCGCAAGAGACCGAAAAAGGTTATATAGCAGTAGGTTGGAAAGTTTTCCACTGGCACAAGCAAGGAATGACTCCTTATTTTATTTATGGTATGGGGGTATGAGTCTTGCCGTTGCCGTCGAAAAACTACAGGCTAATTATAATCGCAAAAAACAGAGAGGTTTGGAAGAAGAAACGGGAGGTCTTTACCCAGAACTGACATCTAACGTAGACTAACAAAAAATAGTATCAGATTACAACTGTTCCACTGCTGGGCAAAGGACTCTTCTTAAATGAAAAGGAATGAGCATTGATCATCACGCTTGCTGCCTTGTTGATTCGCGAGTTCCTTACGATGTTTTCCTTCATCGATGATTTTATTTAACATTTACATAAATATAATTATTAAAATAACATAAAATAGGACAAAATTAGCAAGACCAGTTGTAAATAAACACAAGATCGGTAGTTAATTAAGATTATCTGTGATATTAACATTAGAGTGACGGCCTTCGCTGGCTGTGCACACTAATTGTGTTAATATGTTCTGCAAATACCTCAATACATGTACCTAGGTTATATTCATAGCTCTATTTAAACTAAGACATAATAACTAAGCTATTAGAAGGAGATTGAAATCTGAACATAAAAAATACTGCGTAAATTAAAAGTTTTCTCTATAAAATGTTAGACAATCGCTAATTTGAAAAAAAAAATTTTTGCAAAAAAAAACCGAGTTCAAAAATCGAGAAAAGCACTAAAAAGTTAAAAATAATACTAAAAGTTCCTATCATTATAAACCTAACCTAATCTACTATTAACCTATAATACAATTTATCAATTTTTGGGGTCGGTGCCAAGCAATGTACAAAACTTAACGTTAAAGGAACGGAGCTAGGCGCGAACAAACATAAATAAAAAAAAACATACAAACATCCGAATTGAGAACCTCCTCCTGTTTTTTAAAGTAGGTTAAAAATAATGTATTTTTTTTAAGTTTAATGTTGTCTTTTTACCAATATCCCTGAGTATTTTAAATTGAGTTAGTATATTTAGCAAGCATGTATATTTGGCACGCAGAAGACCTCAAAGGTCATCCAGTTATATCCGAGTATATTATTTTTCCTCATTAGTAACAGTTGCGTCCCGTTAAAATATTTTAACCAGCGTGATAACCCATAAAATAACACTGCAAGTAATTTTCAATTAAAATCGTTTCATTTTATTTGACTTGATTTATTTTACTTACACATGATCGGATTTTCAGATAGCTTTCTTTAAAAATCTTTATCTGTGTAGCATTCAACAGCCGTTTCAATGTGAAAAATTCAACGTGCCCAACAGGGTCCACGATGTACTATATTTTTTTTTTACTTACCACCTATTAGCGTAGTGGCACCAGTAATCGACATGCACCAGTAATCGACACTTTATTTTTTTATTTAATAAAATAAAGAGTAGGATACCGATTTATTTATTTGACGACACTGTAACATAGAAAGCACACTTATTACTGGCTCCCATTGACATTTGAGCGATATTTACAGTTTTATTTGAAAGTAGCGGTGTGACAACTGATTGTGGCTCGAGTACCGGCCAGAAAAACAACATTTCTTACTGAAATCGTTAACGAAGGGAGTACATTTCTTTGTTAATTATGCTAATGTATTGTAAGTTATTTGAATTTTATGAGTTTTACGGGTTTTTATAAGAACTAAAGGGTGGAATTTTGTTATAACACAAGTTCAAGATTATTTTAATATTAGTAAAATGTTGGTGTCGATCATTGGTGTTCACAAACTGACTTTCTCCAGTTATCGACACGTGTCGATAGTAATTATTAGAAACATTTTTCATTTGTTAAGTGAATCTATAGCTCTTCTAACTTTGCTTCTCGGTAGATATTTGAAATAAACTAATCAAAGTTGACCTACCAGAAATCGACAAGTGACGATTGTTGGGAAATAATATGTGTCAATGATTGGTTTTAGAGATGGCTCTGAGAAAACATTATACTCCCGACCAGTTAGGTTCACTGGGTCGTCTTAGGGGCGGAGGGTAGGAAGTGGGGCATACGCTTGGGCACTATGAGCACCAAAGAAAACAAAAAAAATTGTAAAAAAAATTGGGAGTCCTTTTTTAGTTTTTTTTTTATTTTATATATAATTCGAGCATTTTTATTGCAGCATCTGATTACGCTTATCTATAAAAAACATTTGTGATCTTAGAAGTATGGCCCTACGACGCATAGTTTCCGACTTATGGGCCGTTTACATTAAAAGGCCGTTCAAGTAAAAGGCTCATAACTCGAAAACGGTGCGTCGAGGGGCCATGTTTTTTAGAACTTAAATAGTTGCTACAGACAAGGTCACCCTAATACAAGAAAAAAATCGGAAAGATTCGGAAAAAAAAAAATTAAGTCCTATACAGGACTTATAAAAATTATAGTTTTTTTAACCATACGGTTAGGTAATAATTTTGCACGATTTGCTTTCCTGTGGTAGAAATACAATATAAATTTATTGCGCTATCGTACACAGACATTACATCCGTCTTACGAATTTTCGATCAGGTCACGTGTCCTGACGCGGGTTTATCAGGTAATTTTATTTTAAAGACCGACAAATGTGGTCAAATGGTGTGATTATTTGGCAAATACTCATACATACATACATACATATCATCACGCCTGTATCCCCGAAGGGGTAGGCAGAGGCGTACCAATGTACAACCCACAGTTCGCCGATATGATTAGGTCCCATGTAATAGGGGGCGAGCCTATTGCCACTAATCGGGCACAAATCCAAACTCCGACCTGCTACTGAGAATTTCATAGAAAAACCCAATAACACCTTGGTCGACTCGGGAATCGAACCCAAGACCTCTAGCGTAGCAGGCGCGCTTAGCACCACTTGGCCAACGAGGCAAATACTCATTATAGATAATAGTCGATAACTGGGGTGTCGATAACTGGTAAGTGTCGATAACTGGGGTGTCGATGACTGGGGTGTCGATTACTGGTAACCGTCAAATGACTAGGTGTCGGTTACTGGAGATTCTTACACTTTTTCATTTGTTTGATTTTTTTTCTTGTCTGTTTATAGCAAATAAAAATAATACATTCTATTCTTATCTCAAGAATATACCTTACCATACTCAAATGCTACTTTTGGTTTAAAAGTGACTAATATACCTTTAATTTAATAAAGAAACCCACTATGATCGATTAAGATCCTTAAAGTGTCGATCATTGGTGCCACTACGCTAATACCATTGTGGAAAGAAAATAAAAGTTTTGAGTTTTGAGTTTAGAGTTTCATTTCATTTTCCATTAAGCAGTTATTATTACACAAGAGTGTCGTCACATCTGCCTACCCCAATGACATATGCACCACAATGATACCATCCATCAATGCCCGCCAAGCTAGTTAATTCAATATTCTAGTTCGTTCGAACTGTAAACAGATGCACAAAGTAACTGGGGTCAAATCAAATGCATGGCAAGTGCATTTGTGCCTTAATGGGGTTCAATGGGCCAAACGGGCGGAACTAACTCATGTGCCCGATTGACAGACATAAAATTGTATTGCATACTTATTTCCTTGATACTGTAGGGCTGATCTAAAGAAAAATTGAAAACAGTTTTTTTATCATTCGATAATTTGCAAAAAAAAACTGTTCTTCGATTTTTTTGCAAAATCATCGAACCTGCAATGATTTTGCAAATAAAAACTGTGTTCATAGTTATTTTTTGTAAAATGAATGCAGTTTAGATTGACTTTTTTACAAGTCTGCTTCTATATTTGATGCTTAAATAAGTACCTATATGCATATGCATAAGTATTTTAAATTTAAAGATCAATTTAGGATTTGCAATGTCATGTTCATATGAAACATGATTGCGCATTCAATACTTAGACGAAAAAAGTTACCTCTAAAATAGTCAACATCAACTTACTAAAGCGTTTAACATCAAATTAGTGTCTTAAACGACCATTAAATAAACTGAGCATAATGCTATTTGTGCCCGACCATCTTTATATATATAATTCTTCTGTGCGTGTGTATGTCACTGAACTTCTCTCAAACGACTGGACCGATTTTGATGAAATTTTTTGTGTGTGTTCAAGGGGATCTGGGAATGGTTTAGATTCACAATTTGGTCCGCTGGACAAAGTTTTTTTTAATTAATTTTTAATTTATTAGTAGTTGTTGATTTTGGAATGTTTTACATTGGATCCGACAGACGGCGCTACCATCGCAGTGTCAAATTTTAAATAATATTCGAATTTTAATTTTAGTCTGTCCCGACAATTAGCGCTGCGATCAAATTAAAAAAAGTTTTGTTATCATTGTGTTATTGTAGACCATCTAGGGTCCGCTAGTAATAATATATAACCTCAGAAGAAACATCAAAATATTGCTTTCAGAAAGTAAAAACTAGATTTATTTCAAACGTCCTTATCTTTGTAGACCTAAAAAACAAACGAGCTGTGTTCTATTCCAACATATAATAAGAACTTCTGCAATATTTTTAAAGTTGCTATTTTACGTTGCAATATGGATCTTTTGTCAACCCTATAGCCCGTTATAGGTCAAGAATGATTCTTTATACTCCAAGGATTGTTATCATTTGAACAATGGATCGGAGCCTGCAGTCGAGTTTTGTAAGGGTCAAAGTAAGGACAGTTTTGGGACACCATTTTGTTCGTAAGCAGTCATAAGTAGTAGTAGATGAATCGCTAGTAACTCCATGATTTTCGAACAAGAATGGTTTTAATTTAAAATATATTAACCGTAGTCAAGAACTGCTCTACCGATTATCTAATTTCTTTTATTTTTGTTTCCTTACAAAAATGAATGCCAAAAAAGAAAAAATTGGCTCAATTGCAACTAATAACCGGGCTTGTTTTAAAATACCCAGAAATCGGTATTTAACGTGACAATAGGATTCCATCAGTGATAACTCAATGATAAAGGTTTACTTCAAAATACTCAAACAGGCACAATTAGTCACTTTTTATGAGTCTGTTTTATTTATCCATGCTTAATAAAGGAAATATTTAGTTTGAAGAACACTCAAATATTTGCCTAGCCCGTGTATATTTGTATGGCTTATTATCAGCGTTTTAGTAAAACAACTGATTTGGCCTTAACTGCTGTAGATAAGGTGTGAGTGGCACTTATCGGGAGTGAGATATGTTGAGTGATGCTCGCCTGTTTAGTGGTCCACGCGACAGTCGAACGACGAGGAATGATAAATTAATCACTCATAAATGTAGAAAAGAATGAATTGAATAAATTAAGTAAAATTTATATATTTACGACTCTGATGTGGTAAAATTCTTTCAACGATGGGTTATCGATCAAAGAATTTTTGAAATCAATCCACGAATATCAAAATTTCATAATATTATTTTTGGAAATCGGTTAAAAACGGTGTTTATTGTTCAAAATACAAACAGATTTAAAGCTAGCCTGATATTAACTAGGGTCTTACTTTCTGAGCCTCTGCTCATGTGCAGAAGGGACAAGTATGATCACTACGATTTCTGATATAAAACCATTTCTTTTTGACTTTAAGAAAATGTGGTACCATCATAAACAGAATTTCATGTTGTTGTTTGTTACAAAGACTTTTCTGGCACTGAGACAAATGCTGGTAATTCTAATGTATTTTATACAAAGTCTAAGCAAAATGTATCTATGTGATAAATAAAACATTTTACGGTACAAAATACCGACATTGGTATGAGTCGACAAATCCGGACGGGAATTTAAGATTTCAATGTGCTATAAAAAAACTTTGGCCTAGTGGTGCTAAGCGCAACTCCTACGCTAGAGGTCTTGGGTTCGATTCCCAAGTCGACCAAGGTGTTAATAGGTTTTCTATGAAATTCTCAGTAGCAGGTCGGAGTTTGGATTTGTGCCCGGTTCGTGGCAATAGGCTCGCCCCCTATTACGTGGGACCTAAACATATCGGCGAACTGTGGGTGTCCATTGGTACACCTCTGCCTAACCCTTCGGGTATACAGGCGTGATGATATGTAATGTTATAATAAAAAGCGTTGTAATCTAACAGGAACAAAACATCAAAATAAATTATATTACGTAACCTACAAGTAGATAAATAATTGATGTTCAGAAGCTTTCAGTCATGCTGACTTGCCAATAGAGTAACTTAGGAAATTCTGTTTGAAATATGAGTAAACTTTTCGCTTTTAAAGATACTATAGGATTACTTTTATACTACCTACCCTAACAATAACGTAAATTTATTTCTCGCCGTTTATACTTAGATTTTAGAGCCCGTAGTTTAAACGGCCGCTTTAAACCGCAAACCATAAAAGAAATATTTAGAAATAACCTACTTAAATGAATCATCATAATTATCATCATCACGCCTGTATCCCCGAAGGGGTAGCCAGAGGTGTACCAATGTACACCCACAGTACGCCGATATGTTTAGGTCCCATGTAATTGGGGGCGATCCTATTGCCACTAACCGGGCACAAATCCAAACTCCGACCTGCTACTGAGAATTTCATAGAAAAACCCAATATAACCTTGGTCGACCCGGGAATCGAACCCAAGACCTCTAGCGTAGCAGGCGTGCTTGGCACCACTAGGCCAACGAGGCAGTTTATGCTTAATTATGCTTGGAATATTAATAAACTTTTCGCTAATAAAGATACAAACTACCTTACTGTAACATAAATGTCCTTACTATAACATAATAGGCCCTAAAATCTAAATATAAACGGCGAGAAATCCGTTTATATTAAGATTTTAGGGCCCGTCGTGTAAACGGCCGCTTTAAACCGCAAAAAAACCATAAAATAAATATTTAGAAATAACCTTAAATGAATCAGAGTTTCATTTAGTAGCTTGATTTGTACCCTAACCCTGATAATTAGGAATTAACGTATTCTTCATTAAATAAGTTTTTATACGATAGTTTAATAGGTAAATTATGGATGGCATCGTGCAAATATCATGGTCATTCGTGTAGTTCTTAGAACTTGAGTTTCAATGTGAAATCGGCGCCAAATCTCTTTTCGTTATCAGTAGCTATATCTGATAAGAGTGGAGTATGTTGGCTATCGAACGACGGAAGCTTGCCTTAAGTGTGGCCTTGTACACATAGATAAAGGTGAGGACACATGGTTTTGTAACCTAACCCATTTACAGGGTGTAAGAAAAGTTTAGAAACATCCAAAAGGTGTGAAGAGTAAATCTTTTATAGAGCCAGTTTACAAGGTTTTAGCTAAAAGTGGGTTTTTAGAATCATTTCAACGTATTATTTTTTTTTGTAATTCATTGATTTCATGTATTGACAAAAGAATCATCTCACTACGAGAGTAAATAATTATAATATAATGGGACAATACACACATGGTCATCTAATACCAAACTAGGCGTAGCCTAGCCTTCTACACTCTACTACTACTTCTTGTATATTGTATTGTCGCTTTGTTTTATACCTAAGTATATTTTCTTATTTCGACAAAGCATAAATTCTCGACTAATATTTTTTCATCATCCGACTTACAATCAGATATTTTAGTTTAACCCCGTATCCTTGTGGTTTATTTCACTTTGTTCAACAAACAATAGCAACTTGGATCATCCCGGGGCAAGGTTAACCGCAAACTGCATTTGCAATGCAAGACTTTGTGTCTGGTATTCCGAGCGTAAAATGTTTCATAAATCATTTGGAGTATTAAGTATGTGAAAAAGGATTCATTATTTTAAATAGAAAAATGTAGGATGAGAAATTTGGAAAATTAAAGAGGAAAATATACAGATAATCGAACATAGAAACTCCTCCTTTTTATGCCCGAAGCAAAACATGGTTTCAGTGTTATAGATTGACGTGTCTGTATATCTGCCTGTGCCATTTTAACTCCTAAACGGCTAAATCGATTATGATGTGATTTTTATGTTTGAAAGCTAACGTGATCGTGATGATTCTTAGCTATAATTTGTAAGGATCTGTTGATCATTTTGAAAGTTATAAGCCGTTTTCTAAAATTGTCTAGAGTTTCATAAAAAAGGCAACTTTTTTAAATATTTAATGAATATTATCCATATTTTAATAGTATGTTGTAACCTTATCTTTAGCTACCTATATTTGTGTAGTGTACACGTACTTAAAGATAATATTGATTTTGTGTTATCTATTACAAATTCTATATCGCCCTAGCATAGACAAATTCTTTGGCAGTCTTTGCTTTAGATTTATTACATAAATAAAAGATCAATTACATATTTACTAAATCATTTGATTTTAATAACACTGTAACTATGCATTTTCTATGTGATTATTTAGACAACGGAGTACTTTACTATTTATACCTATTATATTCTTAGAACATAATAAACAAATTGCGTTTGTATGCATTTATTTATTTTCACGCATCAGTAAAGCATATTTTACGTATGGATTTTATAATCCTTGTCCTTCTACTAAACCTTGTGTTCTAGACCCAATTCTTTAATGTAAAAAAATATTGTCATTTTTATACAGGATCAAAAAAGTCGTGGTGGCCTATGAACGGATTTGTATGCACGAGGTTGCAGGTTCGAACCCGGGCAAGTACCAATGTAACTTTTCTAAGTTATACGTCGTGTACTTTCTTAATTATTCTAAGACACTTCGGACTAACGGTGAAGAAAAACATCGTTGGAAACCTGGATTCCAAAATTGGGATCTGAAATCGCCAATCCGCAGAGAGCAAGCGTGGTGATCAATGCTCGTGCCTCCTCTATATGGGAAGAGGCCTGTGCCTAGCAGTGGGACGTTTATAGGCTGGAATTATTGTCATTTATACAGGATTTGCTTCAATGAAATCTGACACAGTCCTTTGCGTGTAATACTTAGAAACCACAAGCTAAGAAGTAAGAATAGCCTTAACTACACAGGCAATAGGCACGGTAATATTATCTATAGTAGGTCATGCACAATATCCATACCTAAAGTGTTTTCTATGAAAAGAAACTGGGGGCCGAGTCTGCTATTTACAATGGCTCCAATCGTCTGAGTGGGTGGCGTTAGTAAGTCCATTTTAGGATAATTGGCATTCTACTAAACACCAAAACGTCAACATTGGCCGCCCCAATGGCCAATTTTGACGTTAAAATGATATTTTACCTACGTAATTATCCTAAAATGGACCTACTAACGGCACCCACTCAGACGATTGGAGCCATTGTAAATAGCATACTCGGCCCCCTGGTATGAAGTTGTATTGTAACCTGTGGGACTAAGGGCCGACCCAAACAGACTTTGGCAAAAGCTTCGCAATAAACTAAAAGTGTATTTTATGTTTTCGTTCATGTTATGCAAATGTAGCACAAAAATAAACAAAGGGGAGTCTGTCCGTGACCATGACACCTGCAAGGGCGTCGAAACGTCGGGAACTAAAATAATAATATTCCGGGACAACTCACACACGGTTATCTGATCCTATGCTAAGCAGAGCTTGTGTTATGGTAACCAGACAACTGATAAACATACTTATATATTTCTAAATACATACATGTTTTAGATAAATTACACCCAGACACAGAACAAATTTTAATGATCGCACTCTTCACACAAAGATTTGTCCTGGTTGAGAATCGAACCCACGACTTTCGGAATAGCAGTCAGGGTCAGTAACTACTGAACCAACAGGCCTGTCAAAATTAATCAAAATTAAAAAAAAAACCGCGATATAATCCGTAAAAAGTCGCATACCTAATCAAGATAAACAGTCTTGAAGATATGATTGAAGCGCTTAGGCCACGACTGTACACGCTAATAATAACAAAACATACATGAAACTGGTTGCGTCGCGGTCGGTCTAATATTTACACGCTGCTACATCATATCGCCGCGGTTAAGATTTCGTAGATACCAAGATTATTGCCAGTAATTTTAGTATCAATACAAAACTATTTATTACCAGTTTGTATATGTTATCGAAGATGTGATCTGTACTACAATTCTATACTAAGTATATAGAAAACTAACTGTTCTTACGACCTTGCACAATTTAGATTAAATAATTATTTTTTCAGGTCTCCAGCTAACTTCGTACAAACTTCTGAAGCGTATGTACAACCATCAAAATCGTTTCAGTAATTCAGCCGTAAAAGTGTAACAGACAGTCACATAATTTGTCATCTAACTACCTATCAAACAAAGATTAAGTTTTCTGCATTTCATTATATTATTACTTTACAACTCTGCCATTTTATTTTATGGTATAATAAAACAGGATTCTTAATCATGCTTTTCAAGCGGATTACAGTGAGTGGTTTATTGGTGTAAATACGGTAGCTGAATGTCGGATTATCTAAAGCCTCGTCAATAGATAGTAGAAGGATACTTGTCATAATGTCACGATACGCTTTGTATTAACGTATTATCTGTTACATAGAAACGGATATTTAGGTTAACTGTCATAAAGTTTTTAACCGACTTCAAAAAGGAATAGGTTTTCAATTCGACTGTATTTTTTATGTTTGTTACCTCAGAACTTTGGACTGGGTGAATTGATTTTGTTAAATATTTTGGTGCGTCCAATGTGGTCCCATTTAATTTGGTCCAGTTATGTATGACAGTAGGATCCATAAGAAAACCATATAAGACCTATTTTGAAATCGTTTTTTTCTGTTATGATGACCTTCGCGGTTGGGTGAAGTACTCATCGGTTTTGGGTGTCGCTAGCTCTGAGGTTATAGGTTTGATCCCCGGAAGAGTAATAGCGGAAAAAAGCACTTTCTACATTGTCTTGGGTTTTGGTATTTTTTTGAGGTATTCGGTGTCTTTGATTACATAACACGTGTACTTTAGATACTTACGTTTAACTCTACCTACGCTGAAGAGTAATGTCGCTGATGTTATCCACATTTAGGTATATGTAGCTATTGATCACTTGCAGTAATGAAAGACCACCATCGAATTAGGTCAGTGTCATTGAAAGTCGAACAAAATATTGTTTTCTAAAACTTCTATTATTAAACTCAGAAAGAAAGCGAAAGTGGGTCACCAGAAGTATACATATATCTATAAGAGATACAAAATGTAACAAGTAGACCATCAGTGTGATATATTTAAAGCTCACAGTGACAATAATTACAACATTTAAATAAAAACATACATTAACTTATCGCTTCCAGTTCAAAGTGCAACATTCATAAGTAGAAACTTTTTATTTACGCTGATACAGTTATTTATTGCGCGCAAATAACATTATGATCTGTTTTTTTTTCAGCTATATGGGTCACACTGTTGAGAGAAGAAATGATGGCCATGATAATTGAAACAACTCTATATTTGAGGCTCTTTATAGGCAACTAAGGGTAGAACTAAGTGGCGTGCAATTGGAGAGGACTATGTCCAGCAGTGGACTGCTATAGGCTGATGATGATGATGATGATGATGATGATGATGATAGGCAACTAAAGTCTTAGAAACCCAACGACTTTAGTGTCCAAGTTACTATGGCCAAACAAGCTCAAAGTCTAAGTACGCTGCGTAAGAGACCAAATTAGTCAGAAATCCCATGTAAGAAAGTTCTAAAATGGCAAGTAAAAAGGTAAATGAAAATCAAAATATTATTATTTTCTTACAAAGTAGCACTTAAAACATTTAACATAAATACATGTAAAATGGACAGCACCATAAGGGGCTAACTTTACTTTGATAAAATTCAGTTTTTTAAGATATCGGAACTGTTGAAAAACTCAATTCCAACGATTCTAACAACTATCTAATGAAATATAACTATTCAAACATAAATTAATAAAACATTGATTTTTAAAACCACTTTAAAATACTTTTTATCTACAAATATTGATATGTGGCCATATTTTATCGATACTATCTATCCGTTGCTACAGAACACAGATAATGAATATGCACGTTTTTGGCTGAATGTATAATTCCTTTGCGATAGTAACTGTAGTACAATAAGTTATAAATTGTTACTGTAATCATTGATTATGGTTAGGAAAAATACTGATTATTATCACTTCCGTTTGTGACCTATGTTAACAGTTTCGCCACTCCTGTTTTATTAAGTTTTTGGTTTGAAATATTTTACTTTCTGTGAAGTAATTGTTTTACTTACCTATCTGAGAGACATTTGTATGAAACTTTACAGTTTTACAAGTATTCTATGACTGCGGAAGTATTATCTATTTGTTACTGTCAACTAACTCCGATAGGATATTAGAATATTTATGCCATTTTTTAATTAAATAAAAGATAGTTGCTCGAGCGCAATCGCTATCCAAATTATATGAAATTAAAAATGTCTTACAAATGAATTAAAGTTTACTTAATAAAAGTAATCAGTTCTTACAAATCTTTACAAATACAATCTGTGTAAAATGTTACCTAATATCAAGTAATTAATTCATCATTGTTCTGATTTCAATACACACTACAAAGTCAGGGTCAACAACCTTTGACTAATGACAGCTGACCTAATACGACAGTTGACAGATGTCAATCAAATCTTCAGACCTGTCAAATGGAGAGTTATAGTACGGTACTAAATCATACGGATGATCTCACTACTAAATACGAAGCGAACAGGCGCCAACATGCCTGAATGCAGGGTCAAAAATCTGAGGGTTAAAGAACAAATACCCGGTCAATATTTAAATATGGCTGCCAACTAATCAAAACTAATCTATACATACGAGTATAAAAATGAATTGCTGTTCGTTAGTCTCGCTAAAACTCAAGAACGGCTGGACCGATTTGGCTAATTTTGGTATTGAATTATTATGTGGAATTCCAGAGAAGGAAGAACCTCGGAAATAATTGAATTGAAAAAAAAAATATGAATTAGATTTGCACAAGGATACAAGTTCGACCCCACTGCAAGCGTACCAACGGAACTTTTTCAATGTCATAACTGATTATTAAAAGACGTGCGTTGAGTACAAGCGTATATATATGTAACTGCGTCACGAATAGAAGTGCTCGCTTACCAGCTAAACCTACCCTCTAATATATTATAATATGTAACAACAACAAGGTACTTTCTTTTTAAAATTTCTAAGACATTATTGGCAATCGGTGCATTCTACATCGATTGATGCAAGTTAGATCCAAAAATCTGTATACAAAAACAAATGTCTATTTCCCTTGGTCACGGCATCACGCGTGAACAGGTGGATCGATTTCGCTAATTATTTTTTATTGTGTTTGTTATTGTCAGGACAAGGTTCTTATGAAAGAAAAATTATGGAAAACTGCCCGGAAAAGTAGACAATCTAAGAATACTTAACTACCTTATAAAATTATTTCTAATCTAACCTTTTTAATGTCACTTTATGACGATTGGCCAACGAGGTTGGATTGACTAGAGCCAGTCTAACGTTCTTTGATCCGAGAGCACGTCTGTGATCACCCGCCAATTTCAATGTCACGTCCAATTAGTGTCAAAACTGAGCGCGCCGCGTTTGAATCTCCCGGTATAAGTGACAAACATTTAAATCAAAAATGGTGAATTGCGTGGTGCTCAGTTGTAATAAACGGTTAAAGAAGAAACAATAAACAAAACAGTGACATTTCTATTCATCGGTTAGTAGTATGTTTATAGAAATTAACCTTTTTTTGTAATTATTTAGTAGGGCGAACCAGGGGGTGCGGGGGTTCGCGAGGGGGGGAGTCCGCTTCGGTCCCCCCCCTCAAAAATTCTCCGCGACCGGCTAGTGCGAGGCAGTTCCGTTAGATTTTTCGATAGTTACTTTTTGTCTCAAGTATTTTGATTAAAATTAAGTTTGTGTTCCTTGAATTGATTTATTTATTTAATAAAAAATTGTTTACCAACAGATTCTGTATATTCATGATATCATAAGTAAGATAAATAAATAAGATATACTTTTGCGAATTACGAGTTAAGCAGTATTAACAAAAATGTGATAACAGGATAATTTAAATATGAGTAAAATTAGAATAATAAGAACAAAATCTGATTGACTAACAATATTGTTCAAAAGTTTTTAGAATTCTACAAAGAGCGTTTGGAATTAATAAGTTTTATGTTTCTGATTGGTAAGTATGCTTGAATGGACTTTTTAGGTAACTTATAATTAATTAATTTGATGCTGGTAACTAAAAATTAAACTTTATGAATTAATGTAGCCTACATTAATTCATAAAGTTGAATTTTTAGTTAATTTGTTTTTTTTTTTAATTATCTCAGATCCTTTAAATGACTTTGTTAATATTCACACCTATCGATAATTTACTATGAACGTCTGTTGTCGCACGGACATCCCTAAGCGAGCGGGAACGCACAGATTAAAAAGTGCTTTCGTTTGTACCAATAGAAAAGTAGCGATAGTAGCAGTCTATCTGAATCCTACGTCGATGCGATTGGCATACAATTGACAGAATTCATAGTAGACAGGACAACGTCTGTCGGGCCAGCTAGAAACATAAAATGGCCAATCCGCAATGAGCAAGCATGATGATCAATGCTCGTTCCTTCAAACATCAGAAGCTGTGAGCAGTAGGGTACTCGTACATACAAGCCGGTATTATTATTATAACAAAACGTCGTTAAATACGAAGCATCTGTCACTTGTAATATTTATTTCTGGCAATAATCCCATTGTCCATTCATAGTGTGGTCACTAGTTTTTAAGAGGATATTTGAGAATAGATAAGATAAAAATATTTGCTGTCGTAGCAACTAAAATATATAATGTAAAATATATTGTAAGTGAGATATGAAAATGCTAACTGTGCCCCACGGTTTTACTCGCCTAGCCTATACGTTTAACTTTTTCGATTTTGGGCTATCAACTGCAGAAAGATATAAAGATCTAGCTGCTAGTTACTTGTTATTTTTAGCTTAATTATCGCAATCACACTAACAAATTCTTTGGCTTTACAACAAGTACGCAATACTCAATATCTTTATTAATAATAAATAGTAATAATCCAGCCTATAAGCGACCCACTGCTGGGCACAGGCCTCTTCCCATATAGAGAAGGCACGAGCATTGATCTCCACGCTTGCTCTCTGCGGATTGACGATTTCAGATATCTTTATTGTTCTTCCATGATTTATAGAAGGTAGTTTTCTACTTTCTGCAACATTATAAATACCATATGTCACTTTATATATGGTAGTGATGCGGGATGATCGCAAATAAAGTAACCTTTGTAAAGAAATATGTTCGTAATTACTTAATTACTTATGCATCAGATTTATTGAGGGTAGATTTAAGCTGCTATGTACCTCTGGGGCCCGAGTCTGTTATTGATAATTGTTTGAATCGTCTGAGTGGCGTTATTAGGTCCCCTGATCATGAACAAAATATGGCTTCGCCATACTTGAATATTTGACAGACTTCAAAAAGGAGGGAGGTATTCAATTGGACTATTTTTTTTTGGATCCTAATAACTGTGAAAGGATGAACGGATTTTGACGATTCTTTTTTTATTGGAAAGGTGGTGCTTCCAGTGTGGTGCCATTTATTGTACTTGTTCCAGTTATGATAGTGGTATCCATAAGGAAACCATATAAGACTTATTTTGAAGTTTTTTTTTTAAGAATTATTTTTATTCGAAGTTGCGATCGCTATAAGGACTGAAGTAACGTCTGGAGACTGCTTAAGAACTTCTTAAAGATAAGTGTCGGTTAGATGTTGGTGAGAAAGTTTACAGATGGCCGAGAATAGTTATACAAAAAAAAACCGTCTTTAAAATAAGTCTTATATTTATTTCTGATGAATCCCACTGTCAGAACTGGTCCAACATGCACCAGCTTTCAAATAAAAAAAGAATCTTCATAATCAGTCCACCCAGTAAAAAAATCTGAGATAGCAAAAAAAAAAAATACTGTCCAATTGAATACCTTCTTTTTTGAAGTCGGTTAAAAAGGGTTTTGTTTTATTGCAGTAGTACGTACATGTAAATAAAAAAGTATTATGTATTCAGAGCTAACTCCTATATAAACGATGTCGCTTATTAGCACCTACGTAGGCAAATTATTACCTACTGACACATATGTTAATTTAAATATAAAGTACATAAATATGATACCGGAATCATAATGCATTGACGACTGTTTAATAAATTAAATTTTACGCAGAATTTATTTAAATTAAATAGTTTCTTATTGTCTTTATATGAGGTAGGCAGAACCGACCAGATAAAGTTATGAACAACAAACATGACAAAACACACTTTTTTTACTTTTTTCTTGAGTTACCTACTTGATTATGCCTTGTCGCCTAAAATTTACGTAAATAGGATGTGCGTTTAAAAATTTAAACTTTAACAAAAACTGAAATTTCAGTTTTGTATAAGTTTAAATTTTCATTTCAAATTTTAAGTTTACTCCCAGATTTTTTTGTATAATATTTTACAGGTAAAGCTAATAATAAAAAAGTGAAGATTTCGATTAGATTGTAAGTTCTGCTAATGTAGATAAAAAACTCGAAAGAAAAAGTATATTAAAATTTACCCTATTAATATCGAAATTATTATTGAAAACTTTTGCTTTAATTTAAAATACTAAAATTATACCTTTTACTTAATCATTACGTTGAAAATCCTTAAAGTAATATGTTAAACTACCTCCAACTAGCAATTTACGTTAATCTAATTTAGAAAATTTATGATTGAGACATGATAACACGTATTAAACACTTCTATGTAATATTCAAAGAAAATATTTTAAATTCATAGTTCTTATTCAAAGGTAAAAACAAATCCAACTATACAAAATAAAAAAATATACTTACCAAATAAAAACAAAACGTCAAAAATAAAAAAGGCGGCAACAAATCACAAAACACTGAACACGACAGAATAAAAATACCGAATGATAGATATTAGATACGACAATTTTTTTTTTAAATTACGTAACGATCATTTGGCGGGACGATCGGGCAAGCGGCGCGCGCAGCGTCCGCAACTCCCCACGATTTTGGAACACTGGCCGAATATACGAATATTAACCTACAATGTGCGTTAGTGCGTAGGTTAGGTTTTATTATGCAACCGTCATTTGTTTTTTAATCGATTCAAACTTCCCGCCACACCGGTGAAGTAGCTCTATTTATTTGAAGTAGGTTTGTTATGATTTTGCTTTAATAGGCCCCTATGACTTGCAAGTAAGATCAATCAGGAAAGGGTTAGAGGAAAGTCCAAGACAACTGACGCACTGTACACGTACATTATTATTTGTCATACCTGAGTAATAATAAAGAAATATTAATATTATTTAAGGTAATTAATTAAAAACGTCATCAAAGACAATGAAATTGCATTTTCTAATAAGTAACTAGTGAATATTTAAGTTTTATAAATCTATTATTTATAATATAAAAAGTGAAGTAAAAAAGACAGCCTGGACAAGTGCGAGTCGGACTGGATGTGTTCCGTACCAACATTGTATGAGAGCCCCCTTAAATATTTTATTTTGTTTTTGTATTAATGTGTTTGTATTAATTAATTTTTAGTATTTGTTGTTATACCGGCAACAGAAATACATAAGATGTAAAAAAAAAAATCAACTGCCTAGCTACCGCGGTTCTTGATACAGCCTGGTGACAGACGGACGGACAAACACCGAAGTCTTATTAGTAGGGTTCCGTTTTTGCCCTTTGGGTACGGAACCCTAAAAAAAATTTACCAGGGCCTTTCTTCAGCAATTTAAGAGTTGCTTGAATTAACCGAATGACCTGCTTCATTTGGTCATTTTTACGATAATTGGCTCTCTGCTAACTGGTCATTAAGATCATTCTTTTCGAGGTTTCAAGGTACTATTGTAGGCTCAACTGAATACGAAAAGTAGGCACAATGACAAGTACACTGACCGATCACTGACAAGCATTTAAATTAGCTGAATCGAGGCCCAGGGGCCCAAGTCTGCTATTTACACTCGGTTCAATGTCTTCATAGTGGCGTGCCAGCAGAGCCATTTTCGGAAAATTGGTATTCTACTAAACGTCAAAACGTCAAAATTGCGCATTACAATTTGTACCAAATGTATGAACTATTGGTCACAGTCGTTGAACATTGAACCGAATCGTTCCAATGCGCAATTTTGACGTTTTGACGTTTAGTAGAATACCAATTTTCCGAAAATGGCTCTGCTGGCACGCCACTATGAAGACATTGAACCGAGTGTAAATAGCAGACTTGGGCCCCAGGTAGATAAGCAGGTAGCAAATGAAATAGCATTGAACAATCCCTATTGGTTTAATTGCTTTGGGAATGGGTATTGATCAGTTAATTAATATTAGCTAGCTGTTTCTGCTCTATTAGACTGTTTACACATTATCAGATATCCGTATCGGACTCCGATATGACATATGTATAAAATATTCCGGGACCAACTTACACGGCTATCCGATCCCAAGTTAAGCAGAGCTTGTGTTATGGTCACCGGGCAACTGATAAACATACTCATATATCTCTAAACACATACATATTATATATAAATTACATCCAGAAACATAGCTTTGATCATGCTCATCACACAAAGATTTGTCCTGGGTGGGAATCGAAACCACGACCTCAGGTATGTAGTCAGAGTCACTAACCACTAGATCGACAGGCCAGGCCATTTGGCATTCCAACAAATGTCAAAACGTCTTTTTAACTTCGAAATTGGCCATTGGGACGGCCAATTTTGTCATTTTTACAAATACCCTAAAATGAACCTAATAACGCCACCCACTCGGACGATTGAAGCAATTATCAATAGCAGACTCGGGCCCCAGTCTGCTTACTTTGGGATCAGATGACCGTTTGTGAGTTTTCCAAGGATTAAGATTTATTTTAAGTATAAGTGCTATTTGCACTTTATTTCGGGACTATTAAACTTTATTTTACTAGGTTTACGAAGTTAACCGGCTGATTTTAGTGTTGGTACCGGTCTTTTGGCGAGAAGGGTCACGAGTTAGAACTTTTGCTACCTTACAAAATTATAGTTACTGAAAACACCATAGATAAATAATATTTCTACGAATAAATCTGTCACTGAAATCCATTTATTTTATATATAAGCGGAAAAGAGTTGCCTGCTATAAAACAAATACCTTCATCATAAATACTTATTTAAAAAAAGTTTCTGATTTGTTACTAAAAATTGTCAGCCAGCGCCTTATCCAATGCTTTGAGCAAAATGAACTAGAAGCCATCTTGCTATAACTATTTTTTAAAGACGTCGGTGTACATACAATTTATTATGCCTGTGCGAGTCGTATTCATTAAGTTTTACATAATAAATAATAAACTTACAAAAGAAGAATGTATGAGTTTTAGGAATCCGATATGAAATCGGATAATATGGAGACAGACAGAACATGATTCATATATTTATCTGCCCCCAATATTGTATCGGATATTGCGTAAACTAGAGGAGGGCAAGCGGAAACATGGCAGCCAACTCCTCAGGTTTAAAGATGTTCAGAAGCGTCATATGAAAAGATGCAACATACACAACGTACAGAATGGCGCAGGGTGGTGCAATGACGAGTAAGCGAGTTCGAGGAACAGCGAAAGGCAGACCTCGACGCTAAACACGATGAGCTGAAAGTCCGCCCACCCACTGTCATTCAGGGGCCCGAGTCAGCTATTGACAATTGTTTGAATCGTCTGAGTGGGTGGCGTTAGTAGGCCTATTTTAGGATAATTACGTAGGTAAAACGTCATTTTAACGCCAAAATTGGCCATTGGGACGGCCAATTTTGAAGTTCTGACATTAAGTAGAATGCTAATTATCCTAAAATGGACCTACTGACGCTACCCACTCAGACGATTCAAACAATTTGTCAATAGCAGACTCGGGCCTCTGTACAATTACGTAGGTGGTGTTCTCAAGTGCCCTCAGTGTACACGAGAGTTCACCGCGAAGATCGGCTATGTTAGCCATCTTCGAGCGCATCAGCGCTGAGCCGACTAGGAGCCGAAGTGGTAGCCATGGCCGAAATCGGTCGAATGCATCATCATCGTCATTGCGAAAACATTCTGAATCACAAGAACGTAATTAAGATACGTATGTTCAGTTTCATCAGGATAATCACTATAATAATATATCTTTTGAGGTAACTAAGCCTTGACCTGTTTGGGAAAAAGAACTTTCTGTCGAAAGCTCTATTTATTATCAATATGGCGGAACAAGCAAAAACAATACCACATTCTCATTTAAAATACTATGCCCTAAAATATTTTAGGCACCGACCGTCAACTGTCAGGAAAATCGCTTCAAGGATTAAATAAATAAACATTTTTTTCTATGCCTTACTTGTGAAACATAAACATAACATATCATCACGCCTGTACCTATCCCCGAAGGGTTAGGCAGAGATGTACCAATGTACACCCACAGTTCGCCGATATGTTTAGGTTCCGTGTAATAGGGGGCGACTTATGACATGTTTTTTACAAAATTAAACAATCGTTATATTTTATTCAATTTATTATCTTGCATAAAATTGAATTCAAATTCTCTAAAAGCTAATGCTCTCCAGGTAATGTGACGAGAGACATAATTGATAACACATAAATTTATAAAAAAGAACCGATTTCAATGAAATTAACAAGGCACTACTCAGGGCCTCGGTTCAGCTATTTAAGAGATGCTTGGCATTCTGCTAACTGTCATTACGATCTCCTCGAAAGTTCAATGAGATTTTATTGTAGGCTTATCCGAATACGACAATTAGGCACCATGACAAGTACACTGACCGGCCACTGACATGTATTGAAAATAGCTGAATCCAGAAGTAACCCTGTCGAAACTCGATGGTTGAACGAATTGTTGAAACCGATTCATAATTGCTGGAGATTTAGCGTAACAAACACAAAAAGAAACATACAGTCGTTTTGAGAATCTCCTCCTTTTGAAGGTAGTTAAAATGGTGGTTAAGTGTCGTTTATACATACGATGCTTAAATTACTAACTGCCACACTCACTAACTTACAGATTTGTTGTATCGATACTAAGAAATCTCTCTCAGGCTTTTGAGAATTAGCGTAATTAAATCGATGAAAACAACCCTTTACGAGTGCGGAAGTGAGACTTACATACTATTACAATAAATTTCAGATACACGTAGGTAGCTACTGTGCTTTTTAAACATGTCATTAATTAACCTTACCCCATCTAATAAAGTAATTATATTAATAACTTAAACAGTAACATGAATTAAGAAAAATAATAGAAAATAAGAAACAAAGAAAGTAACCAATTTGTTTTTTTTTTATGAATATAAAAGCGTAAGAATTTTAAAGAAAAACTTATAAAAAATTGTTATTTAGGTACTCCAGTATATAATTCTAGCGGTCTATAAACTCAGCACACTTAAGCCTGCCCGCCCACGTCCGATATCGGAGACCGATTTTTTGTAGGAGAAAAATAGAACACACTCAAAGTAATAGTGCAGGGATGGCCAATCAATGCAATCATAAATATCAAATCGTTTATTATGCACTACGGAAAAAAAGTAGTGATGAGGACAAAGTTACAAATAATTGAAACGAAAATATTGTTAGTTTAAATAACAATCTTGGAAACATTGAATGCGGTTTTTTTAATTATTTTTTCTCAATAATCATAAAGGCTAAATTATTTGATGGCAAATCTATGACCTGATCAATATTTTTTATGGAAAATTCACATCGATACATAAAGGTTCGCCATCCCTGCAATAGTGCGACGCACACGTCGCACACGTCTTACAAAAAGTCGGTCAGAAATAAAATTGACACATCCCGCCCGTTCTTTGTCTGTTCTGTTCCTCAAGAGTCAAACACAAACCTTACTCTGTAAATCCAACTTCTTTCTTATATTCGTCAGATTCTGACGCTCCCTTGATAGCCACAGACAAAGTAACGGACGTAGGAGTTGCGTCAACCACAAAATCGGTGCTAAGAATCGGTGGTAAAATCGGCCCGATTATCTGACCTGCCAAAAGTCTGACGTGGGCGGGCAGCGTAAATTAGCGAAACGTCATCCCAGAATCGTATGTAACTATTGATGCATTTGCGACTTAAAATTTTGCATACAGTTATCTGCTATTGATCTAACAAGCTTGTGTTCGACAGTCTGCAAATGTTCTAGCATGCCCTCCCAATCTTCATCCAATGTATTACAAAAACCACACAGGTAGTTGCCATTGTCCAGCTGAAAAAAAAAACTATTTAAAGTACTTTTCTTAGGGTAACGGGACAACGGTATATAATCGACCATTCGTTTACTAAAACTGAACTGGGGCCCGAGTCTGCTATTGACAGTTGTTTGAATCGTCTGAGTGGGTGGCGTCAGTAGGTCCAACTAAATGTCAGAACGTCAAAATTGGCCGTCCCAATGGCCAATTTTGACGTTAAAATTACGTTATACCTACGTAATTATAGAACATATTTGAATTGCTTAGATATATATTTTGTAGCTTATTGCTAAAAATTTACAGAATCAGAAGGATTACACTAGACTATATAGCTAGTTCATTAAACATTATTATCGTTTTTACATGAAGAACTAGAATAAATAGAATTAGATAGATGTTTGTAAATTACCTGTCTTATGAATTCGTTCTTCAATGAAGTTACCACAGGAACTTTCTGTAAAGCTTCTTGGTGAGCCATGGAGTGCGTATGTTGAGATACTTGTTCAAACACCAGATCTGTTTTGCACCCAAGACACACCAATTTGTTGCGAAATATGCCTATCAAGGTAACCGAGTTAGTAGTGACAAAAAATTTATTATTAATAAGTACATGTAACGATTTTGCTTGTTCATAGAATGTTATTTCTTTAAAGAACTCCGTCGCCGGTACTGTCTCGGGTTCAGTAGGCATAGTCTCAGTATTACAAGTTCTCATTGAAGCCTTTTCCTGATGGCCTGTACTGTTTACGTGTGAATTCAAGGCTTTGAGGATGGCTGGTATCCTCCTAGTGCACACTTTACAGTAAAAACTCTTGTCTCGTCGGTTTGGAGACAGTCCGTGTTCTTTTGCAAATTTTTCTAATTCGTCTGTGGAGCCAGCTGATGGCGGTTGTGTAGCTTGGTCGTTACTCCTCAGCACTGGTTCAGTGAACAAAGTCGTTTTCTCTTTACCATTACTTTTCATCCCCGTTGCAAATGGCGAAGCTCGTGTTTCTTCTTTTTTCACATCATTGGTTTTATCATCTTTCCCATTTTCTGTTTTTTTCGGTATTACATTTTCCGGTTTATTTTGTATAACTTTTTCACTTTTCTTTGTGTATGCAGTTTGTTTAGTACTCAACATTTTAGCAAATTCTAATAACAGGTCAGTATGTCGAGTTGTTTCACAATGTTGAGTAAATTCGTATTGAGACAGCATTATGTTGCAATTTAAACAATGATAGGAACTTGCATCGATCTGAAAGTCAAACAAACCCTTCAATTATTTTTGTGTGCATATTAATAAAGTTAGACAGTGGTGTGATACCCCCATTTTACTCTTTAGACGTGCTGTGTCATTTTGTCAAATGCAAATTAAATTATCATATCTCATATCTACAATAATGAATTGAATGAATGAATACTAGTCTAGTTTTCTTAATTTCGAAATGCGTCTCACTTCTCTTTTAGCCTAGGCAAATTTAAATAGCTGTCCCTCAGCCAGGGCACAAGTTTCGTAGTCCTAATACTAAGTTAAGTTTCTGTCTTAGAGACTGGATTTTTTTTTAAAGAAAGCTTATCTTCCTTAGATCATTTGAGGGAAACCTTTGTAAAGACATTCCAACCGAAATAGATTACATGCTTCGTAAATAAGAGAGCAAGTTGTTAGCAAAACACACCGGCACCGATAATTTTAAATGCCTTCACCGGTATAAATACATAGGTACATAGTTAACAATGGACTGGTAGATTGGTGTAATCCGAATTCTCATTTATATTTCCGTTACATCCCCACGCACCTATAAATTGTATTCCAGACTGAAATATAGTAATGTTACCTTTCTGTACACTATTCTCTGTGCTCCAAAAGATACGTCGCTTCTAATTAAATTCAACACATGTCCTTGAGAAGAATTGTGAGCGACTTTGTCATCAACTTCGACACTGCAGATAACACAGTTTTCATCCACAAGACCGTTCCAGGAATCTTCATCGATTACAATCCTTCCGGATACTAAAACACCGCCGTTAATGCGAGTCATATTGCTGGTTTTCTTCTCAATGTGATCATCTTCAGCGATGTGTAATTTAACTTTGATTTCCGTCGGCAACGTTGTGTTGCACCACTCGCAGAAATAAAGACTATTGATCTGAAAAATAAACAAAAGAATTATTGGAAATCGTCACTAGAATAGGACTGCAGTTGACTATTTTTTAATGTATGTCCATATTGTCCATCTTCTATATTAAAAAAATAAATATATTAAGTAAATACGTTTATCTTGTGTCGTAAACAAAAACATATGAAGATACAATGAGTTCAATTCTCGCGTGACGTCACGTCTTAGCAAGTATTATACCTAGCCGTGACGTCACAAGCCCCCCACTTATGAACTTTAAGGCGGTTTATCTTCGTATTTTATTATTGATATGATAAAATAAAGAGTATTTTTTTATTATCTAAATGTCGGATTAAAATTTAGTCTTTAAATACCCATCTACCCTATTAACGGCCTTGCTGGCTTTTGAAACTCATTAAGCGAGTTTCACAGATAAGAAGGCTAGTCAGAATAGACAGTGCTGGAACCTAGGACCTAAGAGCTACGGGTTCAAAGGCCGCGTGGGACAAACATTTGTCTGATGCACTAAATATTTGTTCCAAGCGAGTGGTTTCCAATGAAGGTCATCCATCATCCATTCATCTCTACTCAAAGTAACTTAGTAACCAACTATTGCGTTTTCATAAAGGCGGAAATATACTTACGGGACGTGGCGTGTCGTGACGCGCCAGGGACATATTTGCATGTCGACACGACACGACACGTAACTATGTCCCTAACCATGACCGTTATGCTTCTGGCGTGCTTCTGACGCGCCACGACACATAAGTATGTTTCTGCCTTAAGTGTAGTACCTAGACTGTCCTAGACCAGTTTGTATTGTATTATCAGGACCAAAAGTGACTGTGACCCCCGAGTTTGTTTCGTTAGGAAATATCGACGTCATCTAGATTAAGAAGACGTGTGAAAGTGATTGAATGTAGTCCTATTTGCAAAATAAAGAATTTGAATTAAATTTCTAAAATAAATATCTGCGAGTGTCCCGTCAAAATCAGTTCAGCCGTTTCAGAGATTTTTTTATTGAAGTTTCGTGTATACTTTCAAATACATTTATTTAAAGGCTACTGATTTTAAAGAAACACTTCGATCTTACTTATTGAAAAAAAACTACCTTTTTAATACGATCTTCCTCATAGATCTTGTAATACCCAGAGGAGTTCAGTATATTTTTATGATGAGCCTCGCTAATATGCGTTATTGCCTCCTCTTCTGTCAGAAACGGTGTCGAACACAACAGACAGTAGAAGTCAATTGCACTAGCGACAATGCAGTTCTTTGAAAGAATTGACGGCATGCTGAAAATAAAATAAATTATTTATTTATTTATCCCATTCTCTCTAAGGCCGAAAGGGCAACAAATCTCTTACAAATTTACTACTATTTGTATAATGACAATTTGATTGAATTTAATGACAAAATGTTCTTCTTCTTAGCGTGTCGATAAATGGCAATGTTATATTTTCCCGGACCAGTTTTCAGCTACGCGGATGGCATTGTCTGTAGCATTGTATAGTTCGATTTAAAGTTAATGGCGGCTCTGAAGCTAGCTACAAGCTGCGCAGTACCTCGCCCCGCACCCCCGCTGGCGCTTAATTTTGTTACTGCGCAGCGACTCGCCTCGAGTTCAATTCAAATTCAAAATTCTTTATTTGACTTAGGCTACAAAGTAGCGCTTATCAACGTCAACACATACAAACACAAAAACGACAGCACCCTAAGGATCGGTTCATTTCCGGCGGAAGACGCATCAGCCGCGCAGCGCCAGAACAGACAAACACGCAATGAGACATCGAAACCCTCGCACAAACGCATCGTCAGTGAGAAGGATCGAATGCCCCACCACGCATCCGCCCGCCCCAGCGCCACACAACCGACAACACGCGACGCGCCTCCGCCAGAAATGAACCGATCCAGCCCACCCTACACCCCTTCCTATTAAGTTTGCACCGTACTGTACAGGTCCTCGCGTGTGCAGGTGGTAGGACACGATGAGCAACTCAACAAGTGAGACATGGTTTGGGGAGAGATACCACAAATATATGACAAATAAAATTAAAAACAATGTTATAATTGGCGATTTCAGATCCCAAATTTTGGAATCCAGGTTTCTTCACGATGTTTTCCTTCACCGTTTGTCAGAAGTGTCTTAGAATAATTAAGAAAGTACATATAACTTAGAAAAGTTATAGAGAGCAAGCGTGGTGATCAATGCTCACGCCTTCTCTATATGGGAAGAGGCCTGTGCCCAGCAGTGGGACATTTATAGGCTGGATTATTATTATATTATTTATTATTATGTTATGATTGACAATGTTTATGTAACACGACATTGTCCTCCGCTCGACGAATGCCTATATTTAGACCATTCCATGTTATCCCATTTTTTCATGTTAGCAGGTAAGCGCCATAATTTATTATACACGTGACGGGTCCTGAGGCCAGTGCCATAACCTATCCTGTTCCAATAAGATCCTTATTTATTGTTAGTTCTTTAAGTATCAACAGATTCTTAACATTTAGTTGAGTGGTCAAAAGGGACCTTGGGCCCGAGTCCGCTATTTTAAGTCAGTGAGTGGTGGGTTAAAAAACTTTCCAGTGTACTTGTTATTGTGCCTAATTTTTTGTATTCAGATAATTGTAGTTCAATGACAAATGTACACCTGGCCACTGTTGTCATCGTAGGATTGCAAGTGGCTGTTCTTCTCTGCCCCTATAGCTAAGTGACATTTCTACAAGCGTTAACGATGATAGAAATCATCGACGTATGATATGCATAGACTGCTACTATCGCTAGGTTCCCCTTGTGCCAAGCGAGAGCAGTTTTTAGTCTGATCCTAGTACATTTCGTTTTTCATTTAAGTTAATTTTCGCGCAACGAGAACTTATATAAGAAAATATCGATGGTTTTGACATTTTTAGGATAACATTAGTGTTTTAAATAGATTTTTCAAAACGGCTAGCTCCATCTTCATACATAATTCACGACAACACTTGTTCACACTAGTGCTTACGGTTTAAACTCTGATAGGCTCACTCTATACTTTCAAATGCAACCTCGTTGATAGAAATCGCTTAAATGTCATTAAATGTATCGAAATGACATGTGACCTTGACTTGTCACTTCCATACATTTGAGCGATTCGTTAACGTTAACGCTTGTAGAAATGTTACTTGGCTAGAGGGGCTGAATACGAAAATTAACCACAATAACAAGTACACTGGAAAGTTTTTTAACCCGCCACTCACTGAATTAAAATAGAGGACTCGGGCCCCTGTTGCTTTTATCTGGTACTTCGAATGCCAAATGTCAGCGTCACTTATGTTTTGGGTAACATAAACAATAATTTTGACGACCTCCGTGGTCGAGTGGCGTACGCACCGGTTTCAAGGTTTCGCTAGCTCTGAGGTCCCGGGTTCGATCCCCGGTCGGGTCAATATAGAAATCAACTTTTCTACATTGCCTCGGGTCTGGGTGTTTGTGGTACCTTCGTTGTTTCTGAATTCCATAACACAAGTGCTTAATAGCTTCTTACTTTGGGTTCAGAGCAATGTATGTGATGTTGTCCGCATTTATTTATAAAAAAAAAAAAAAAAAATATTACTCATTTAGTTAAGATATCTTTTTTACGACCCTTTACGACCCTAAACATGTTGTCATTTATAAACAAAGTCGTTTTTTAATAAAGCTCTAACTATTCATTAATTCTCTAAAACTATTTAAATTAGTTTTAAAACTTGTGTAAACAATCGACCAATTAGATACTATAATTTTTGTTTACTCGTTATAATGTCATCAACAAATTATGTGCACTTTATATTATGTACCTAGTTAGGTAAGTTATCAGAATCAGAATATTATGTTGATATTTTTTTTTCTTTTAATTCCAGGCTTAGTATTTTTTTTATTAATGTAATTACAAACTAAAACTCATTTAAATCACACAGTTTTTGCAATTTATAATCTAAACGGCAAAAGGAACTCATACAATTAACAATGATATCTAGTTACCTACCAAAAATTTACATTCGATAGCTCTTTACTGTACACTACAACAAAATATCAACTTTACTACATTGGCATAAAGTCGCTGTTTGATTGACAAAGAATGTAAAAATGCACAATAAGCGTCATGCATATTACTATGAAACCAAACAGTTGTGATATTCCTGGTAATGTGATTTGTGCAGTAACTACCTAACCATTGCGTTGCGATAAAGCACACACTTTTTGTTAAAACGGACACAGCCGGCAATGAATAATATGCAAATTATTTTAACCGGATGTTGTCTTCGCATTCGTATTGAACTTCTGTATATTATACAGAATGTTAATAAAACCCTGTCCGACCCGAAGGGGTTATGTATATAGGGTTCACAATCACATGCCCAAATGAAATATCAAATTCGAAAAATCCATGATAGAAATAATAATAATGGATTTTGAAACTATCATTTTTTGCCCCGAAATTCCCTAAATTTAAAATTAAAACAAAAACTATAAGACCAATTTCGTCGGTATTTTTGGGAGATTTTGTTTGGTAATTAAGTAGCATTTGTAAGGACGCCCACTCAACATGAGAGAAAAAAAAATAGGTTTTAACTAATTTATTTTCCACGTTTTTGTAAATAGATATAAATACCTACCTAACAACACCTTCACCGCTCGGACAGGGTTTTCTTAACACCTGCAGATAATTAAGTAGGTACATAGGTACTTAACACTTAGCAAAGTCTCAAAGAAAGCAACGAATACTATGTAAACCGACTCAGCGATATCGCCAGACGAATGCATGAATTAGTAATATGGCGGAGTCCAGATGCTTTTGCCGGTCTTATTTGTGCCGCCAAAAAGATAGTGAACTTTACTCAATCTAAGGTAAAATTTACAGCAATATGCCTTATATATTTTTTAACTTTTTACCTTTAGCTTCGCTATTTTATTTATTCTTTGCTATAATCTGCCAACAGTGGGGTAAAGTCAACCAAACGACCATATTGAATCCGCCATTGGATATAAAAACCTACTACGTCATATTATTATGCTAAAACTCTTGAAAAAAACTTAAACGCCCGTTTATAACGAAGGAATTAATAACTTGATTTGAGTTTAGCCTATAAATGCCGATTTTTGGAACCAAAGGCGGCCATGGCAAGTCTAAAAAGGTAGGAATTTTTCAATGTCGTATGCCACATAAAAGACATGACGATAATCATAAACCTATATTAATAGAAGATAATAAGAGGGTCTATTTATCTATTTATTTAAAATGTAAGTTTATTATGTTGAAAAATAAAGAAGAGTGATAATAATAACACTGTAGGTGGTACTTACATAGGTTTTGGCTATCTTCAAGTGTAGAAGAAAAAACAATAAATTCAAGTGTCCTGTTGTGGTTGTGCCTCACCGAGATGCACTGTAATAATGCAGCTGTGAACGCCTTCATTCAGGAAACATTCGTTGCCAGTTTCCTCGGTAAATCCCGTTACCATAGACAAACCATAATGAATAAATTACTAATTAGTTAATTGCTTTGAAGCTAACTACAAGAGCTTATCTTGAAACTGTCAATAACGCAATACACTTTTTCGTATACTGATTAAATAGCTTTGGAGTATCAGTTATATCTTTATTTGCTATTCATAAAACTTCTAACTAATTTCTGTGGTAGTTTCTAGTTTTCTCATGACAACAAGTGAGTTACACTAATGGTAACACTGAAACCCGACTGTCATATCAGTGTCAAAACTGTCAAAATAAAAATCAACACACACATTGTTTTGACTTGTGGAAAAATATCACATGTGCTATATGCGCACTTCAATAATAGTTCTATGTTCTAAATGTGTTAAATAAAAGCAAAATGAATTCAAAGAAAATTGCCAAGAACCCTTCTTTGGCGTACACAAGTCACCCAGACTACAGAAAACCGCCAAAGATCGCTAATCCGGTAAGCACATAACCTATGCTCATATTTTGGTACTAAACTCAAGTGATAAAGAACTTAAAGTTTGTTTTGAGTAGTATACCTTTGTAATACAGTTTCTTATTTCTGTTTTAGTATCTACAATGCCTCGGCGCGCCTCACATAGACTCATTTAATTACATGTTACACGATGGTCTAAACGCGGCGATTGCGGACTTAGTTCCTGTCGAATTTGAGTTGCCGGGCGGAGAACGTGTGAAGATAACTATCGATGAGGCAGGTTTCGCTAAGCCCAGTGTACCTATGGAGGCGGTTGGTGTCAAGAATCAGACTGTACTGCCGACAGAATGCAGGCAAAGAGCAGCTACATATAAAGGAGATTTTAAAATCCGGTTGACACTCACCATTGATGATAAAACTGTTACTGTTGATAGGTCACTGGGGGCTCTACCTATAATGATCAAGGTAAGCCCTACTGCAATGTTTAAAGAATGAAACTAACTTGAATTTCAAATTATTTAGCTCAACATAAACTAAAAATATACTTGTGGATGTTCAGAAAAGTTTAGTATTTATTTAAATTTAGTGTTATTGCTAACTAGAAATTTGCAAGTACCTAGTCAAGTCTCATGCAGATTAAATTGCTTTTCTTCTTTTTCTTCACTGTAGTCCTTTCTTTAGTCTTAGAAATACAAATCTAATGAATATTTTAGTTTATAACAATGACTTCTATTTTCAGTCAAAAATGTGCCACTTAGCGGACCTATCTCCTGAGGAGTTAGTTGAGAACAATGAACATGCGGACGAATGGGGAGGATATTTTATCGTAAAGGTATATTGCAACTGTTGTTAATACTTAATTTATATCACCATAGACATATTTAAAATATCAGTAATAGTTGTTATCAAGGAATGATTATGTTAAGTGTAAAAAGTTAATATTACAATGATCAAATCAAAAATGTCACATAAATTAAACTTAATATTACTGTGACCATAAAACTATTAGACTACTGGCCCATCAATAAAAAGGATGGGTCATATGAACCACCAGGTGACGTATATAGGACGATAGAAGAGCATAAAATAATAAGATTCAGCACTATGCCGTCACTTGTGAGCAGTCCAACTGAGTGCTGGTGAGAATTCAAAAGTGCAGCTAGAGTGAGTACATTTTAGTCATTTATTTTTGTACGGCATTTTTACCATCGATAGATCCATCCATTTTGTTTATGGGCCAGTAGTCTATATTTCATAAACCTGTAGCTATACGAAAACTGAAAATACAAAACGATAATTTCTCAATTACCTTTATATTGTTACTCACAGAAAAGCCAGAAAGTTAAGTAAAAATTCTTGCTACTCCATATTATTATTATTATTTATCATTCCTCAATAGACTGCAACCCTCTTTAAACTCAAACTCGACCCCTCCAAGGATAACAATCCCCTTTCTTGTAAGAGATCTATGCAGTTAGCCTGAGAGCAGGCTTTGATTACTATACCAGACTTCAATAACAACCCCGCTTGAGAAACAATGCCCTTAAATATTGAAGACCTCTATTTCTCTGTCTTGCCTTAGCTGCCTAGCCTTTTCCCAAACTATGTCGGGGTCAGCTACCAGTCTTAACATTTCATTCATTTTTTTTTTTTTTTTTTAATTCGGATTCATATCAATTCATTATCTTACATGGAGCTGCTGCCTTTCTGTTCTCCATCATTTTACTGGGTAACTAACTCAGTATCCCAAGGTATGATTGGTTGTCAGAATTGACCTAACAATTGTCAAAGATGGTATGGCAGTCGAGATCTACAGTTTAACGTGCTTTCCGAAACCATGGAGTGGTCTCGGTATGTTATAAATGTACACCCATCCACTGAGCAACCGCGGCGAGCGGCTTAACCTGTATTATTGGTCAAAACTTACACTTAGCCACATGTCCCTAGAAATCTCACTGTCCTATATATTGTAACATTATTTAAGGGTCATGAGCGTCTTGCCCGTATGCTGTTGGTGACCAGACGGAACTACCCGGTAGCCATCAAGCGGTCAGGGTGGAAGATGAGGGGAAACCTGTTCTCGGACTATGGAGTCATGGTCCGATGTGTGACTTCAGATCAAACTAATACTGTAAGTAAATTATAAGCTACTAGCTGACCGGCAGACTTCTTACAGCTTCAATCTATATATGTTTATAAAAATTAATTTCTGTCGTTAGTGCCTTATCATTATTTCATTTCAAGTATTTTCAGATTTATTCACATTTTAAACCTTCTCTGGACTTCCACAAATAATTCAATACAAAAATAATCCAAATCGGTCCAGCCGTTCTCGAGTTTCAGCGAGACTAACAAACAGCAATTCATTTTTATATAAAGAGATAGATAGATAGAATATTCTTTACTGTACAACATTAAAATTAAATAATAATACAAAAAGCGTTGTGGTGGCCTAGCGGTTCAATGAATGGATTTGTATGCACAAGGTTGCAGGTTCGAACCCAGGCAAGTACCAATGTGGCTCTTTCAAAGTTATATGTACTTCTGTTACACTTCTGACAAACGGTGAAGGAAAACATCGTGAGGAAACCTGGATTTCCAAAATTTGGGATCTGAAATCGCCTATCCGCAGAGAGCAAGCGTGGTGATCAATGCTCATGCCTTCTCTATATGGGAAGAGGCCTGTGCTCAGCAGTAGGCGTTTATAGGCTGGATGATGAATAATACAAATACATCTACAGATAGGTAATGGAAAAGAAAATTAACCCAGAACATGTTTTCAGAACAACGTCCTACACTTCTTAACGAACGGCACTTGTAAGCTGATGTTCTCGTACCGCAAGATGATGTA
Organism: Autographa gamma; assembly: GCA_905146925.1. NCBI lineage: Eukaryota > Metazoa > Arthropoda > Insecta > Lepidoptera > Noctuidae > Autographa > Autographa gamma. The sequence continues at coordinate 1,814,813 of LR989871.1, forward strand.
CTACGCAGCCTTGCTACTCATCATGAAGTGCCTAGTCGACTGGCCCGACCACTACATATACAGGCTGCTGCTGCACGGAAAGAAAAACGATTTGTACTATGTCAAGTAGGTGGCGCCACTTATCTTTTTTGGTTTTACTATCTTTTCTTATCTTGAACTGACTCGTTGGCCTAGTGGTGCTAAGCGCGCCCGCTACGCTAGAGGTCTTGGGTTCGATTCCCGAGTCGACCTAGGTGTTATTGGGTTTTTCTATGGAATTCTCAGTAGCAGGTCGGAGTTTGGATTTGTGCCCGGTTAGTGGCAATAGGCTCGCCTCCTATTACATGGGACCTAAACATATCGGCGAACTGTGGGTGTACATTGGTACGCCTCTGCCTACCCCTTCGGGGATACAGGCGTGATGATATATTATGTATGTTATGTTATGTTTTACTATCAGTTATGGACCGAGTTCAATATTATTTATTTTTAAATTAATATGGAGGCTGGCCTAAGCACCGACAACAAAATGCTGTATCATCGTGTACCCTTTAAATTAAACGGCGGCGGAATGGAACAGAAGCGATGTTTCGCTCGTATTTAATTTGTGTCTTATACCATGGACATAAAGTTTATTATGCAATTTCAAAAAATTTAGTTGCAAAAAGTCGCTTCCGTATATTCCGCCTCGGTGTATATTGGGCCTTACGATTCTTAAGCGCCTTTTGAGGTTTATGAGAAATAAAAACTTTGATTATGATTATTGTTGCTTACAAAAATTTACAATCAACATTGTTCATTTGTCGACCTCCGTGTTCGAGTGGCGTACGCACCAGTTTCAAGGTGTCGCTAGCTCTGAGGTCCCGAGTTCGATTCGCGGACGTTTCAATGTAGAGACCAACTTTCCTACATAATGGGCTGAGTGTTTGTGGTACCTTCGTTGTATCTGAATCCCATAACACAAGTGTTCTGTGTATGTGTTCAATGTATGTGATGAGTCAATGATCGCTAAACTCTTTTGACCAGAAAGTCGCCACTTGAATGGCTTTGTCGCTAGCTTCCATTAAGTCCTGGAGGGCAGGGGCAGGACAGAAGATGCGCCATGTCTTGAGTTGGGGCACCGCAATCACGTATGTGTGATGTATACAGGGTGTTACAAAACCCCTGTCCCATCCGTTAAGGGGTTGTTAGGTATCGATATCTAATTACAAAACGGTAAAAAAAAATCGAAATTAAAAAAATATATAAAAAAAAAATTCTCCAATTTTTTAGTGAGAGTGACTGCATCGTCTCAGGTTCTGCCAAATAATCATACAAATGGCCACCAATAATACCGAAGAAAATGGTGGTGTAGTTTTTGATTAATCTTCAAATTTAGGAATTTAAAAAGTTCATTATTATCGTTATTATCATGAATATTCCAAATTTGATATTTTATTTGGGCATGTGATTGTGAACCCTATATTACCCTTTCGGGTCGGACAGGGGTTTCGTAACACCCTGTAAATTCACGCATTTTTCCCGTAGGGGTAGGCAGAGACCACTTCTTTCCACTTGCTACGATCCTTACTTGTTTCGTATGTGATATCCTCCGCATTTATTATTCTATTGTCATTCAGCTGCATACAGAACATGCTCCGAGAGCTCCACGAGGAAGGTCTCCACACTTCCGAGGAGTGTCGCCTGTTCCTCGGGCGGATGTTCAGGCCGAAGCTGTACGAGCTGCCGCCGTGGGCCACCGACCTGGACGCTGCCAACTTCCTGATAGACCGCTGCATACTCATCCACCTGAAGGACCACAAGGACAAGTTCAATGCCCTCGTCTTTATGACGCAGAAACTTTATGATCTGGTCCAGAATAAGTGTAAGGTGAGAAAACACACATTTTTCTAATATCTACTTTCACTCTAATTCCTGTATCGCGGGCTATTCACAAACATTCAACTAGCATCCACAAGAACACACATTTAAAACAAGCATTTATGGAAAAATTAAATTTTGCACGGTTTTTGAAGTAATGACGTCACAGTTTTGTATTTAGTTATGTAGTAATCAGCTCTCCTGGACTATAATTCTGTGTAATTTTTTGTGTTTTATCAGTTATCTGGTTGCTATACAAGCTCTGCTTAGTTTGGGTACAGATGACCGTGTGTGAGTTGTCCCAGAATATTTGTCTCGTTGCGGTAGTATTGCAATCCGTTCCCGCTTGGTCGCCGGCAATAGAGAACGGAGAAGCACTCAGATGGTTTTAGCCGGTAGGAGTCCGACACGCCCCTCCGTCTTCCCCAAGGCGGAGGTAGTCAACGGGTCAAAAAAAAGAAGGATATTATTGTACATACATACATACATACCATCACGCCTCTATTTCCCGAAGAGTTAGGCTTAGGTGTACCAAAATACACCCACAGTTCGCCGGTATGTTTAGGTCCCATGATTTAAGCGGACAGCCTATTGCCACTAACCGGGCACAAATCCAAACTCCGACCTGCTGCTGAGAATTTCTTAGAAAACCCAACAACACCTTAGTTGCCTTGGGAATCGAACGCAAGACCTCTAGCGTAGCATTCAAGCTTAAGACCACTAGAATAACGTTGCAGTTACACATAACATGCTATGTGTAATAGGTCCAGTGCTGGTTTTCATATAGTTTTTACATTGTATTTGTCCAGGTGGAAGGTGCAGACGCGGTGATGGTGCAGGAGCTGATGCTGGGCGGGCACCTGTACCTGCAGGTGCTGAAGGAGCGTCTGCAGCAGCTCACCACCGTCGTCAGGATACAGATCCAGAGAAAGGCCAAGGCGGCCAAGAAACTCTCTATTGGACAGGTGAGTTTGACTTACTTTATACCTGTAAAATTATATATGTATTTAAAAAAAACGCTTCATAATTCTTTATTGTACACACTTAAACATTTTAAAGATATACATTAAATAAAATCAAAAAGGAGGGTGTGTCAATTCGTCTAGATTTTTTTTGTATGTATTTTTCCTTATTTTTGCGTCATTTATAAACCTCCCAGGTGGTTTCACGTATAAATAAAAAAGCAACCAGATATAAATAATAAAATTAAAATGAAAAAACTTCACTTATTAGCAAAACCTGGTTAATAAATAATTAAATATACGGTTTTTTTTAGCCTTTGAAAAAATGAAATGAATTATTTATTCAATGTGCCTTAGCCGCCTTAGGCGTTCTTTTTTGTTTATCATTCCGTTGTCCGTCCCCTTCATCTACAACAATATTATAATTATATTTCTTTTAGCACGAGCTTCAACAAATCCTTCGCAGCGCTGGCAACCTTGAACAGAAGATGGAAACATTTTTGGCGACTGGCAACGCTCCGTCGAAAAACGTCAACCTCGCGCAAGACAAGGGCCTTACTATAGTAGCGGAAAACATCAATAGGATGCGATATATGTCGCATTTCAAGTGAGTTACACGACTATTCTACTCTATTAGACACTTAAATAAAATGTAAAAAAGACTAAGTTCCTTCTTATAATATTAGCTATCTGTGAGTGAAGGTACCGTCAAAATCGGTCCAGTCGTTTCAGAGACTATCCGGCTCAAAAAGACGAGAAAAAAAAGCATGGTCCTCATATATATTTCGCAACGATCTGGTCTATCCTGTATTATTGACGAATATTTATGTATAGATCGATCCATCGCGGCTCGTTCTTCATGGAGATGCGAACGACGGAGGCCCGCCAGCTGCTGCCGGACGCGTGGGGCTTCGTGTGCCCCGTGCACACGCCCGACGGGGCCCCCTGCGGCCTGCTCAACCATCTCACCATGACCGCGCAGGTAACACACACACCTGACAGAACACACAGCAGTGATAGGACCCCCGGGAGTGAACGACGGAGGCCCGCCAGCTGCTGCCGGACGCGTGGGGCTTCGTGTGCCCCGTGCACACGCCCGACGGGGCCCCCTGCGGCCTGCTCAACCATCTCACCATGACCGCGCAGGTAACACACACACCTGACAGAACACACAGCAGTGATAGGACCCCCGGGAGTGAACGACGGAGGCCCGCCAGCTGCTGCCGGACGCGTGGGGCTTCGTGTGCCCCGTGCACACGCCCGACGGGGCCCCCTGCGGCCTGCTCAACCATCTCACCATGACCGCGCAGGTAACACACACACCTGACAGAACACACAGCACTGACAGGACCCCGGGAAGTGACAGGACCCCCGGAAGTGACAGGACCCCTAGAAGTGACAGGGCCCCCGGGAGTGACAGGACACCCGGGGAGTGAAAGGACCCCCAGAAGTGACATGACCCCCGGAAGTGACAGGGCCCCCGGGAGTGACAGGACACCTGGGAATGATGGGACACCCGGGAGTGACAGACCTCCAGGAGTGACAGGACCCCCGGGAGTGACAGGACCCCCGGGAGTGACAAAACTGGAGACCCTGGAGTAAATGGGCACTTCATTACATATAAAAAAATAATACAGTTTTCTATCGAGTCCTTTCAATCACTGAGTTGTTGATTGTTACACTATTTACAACAATATTTTTTTCCATAGGTAACACAAACCCCGGATGCAAAGCAACTGGCGTCCTTACCACAAGTACTTGAGAGATGTGGTGAGTACCTTTTCAACATCATCATCATCATCCAACATCATCTCCCTGCCCTGAAGTTATTATTATTATTATCGTATGGCAAAAAAAAACCTCTAATCTTTATTAGAATACGCTTTGTGAAATTTAATTATAACTATTATAATGATAGATATCCTTATTATACAATATTAATTACATATTTGTGATGTTGTCTGTTAAATATAAAAAAGTTACATTTTTTACCGACGTCAAAAAAGGACTCTTCCTTTTTTGATGTCGCTAAGTGAGTGAGTCGGTGAATGGTAACGATGAGAACCTCTGTTCTCATCTCTTCTCATATCAAAAAGATTTTATTTTTACATACAATTCTCTATAACATTTCTGTATTTCCAGGCATGGAGCCAATTTCCATCATAGCCCAGACTCCGATCTCCCGCGACGTGTACAAGTACCCAGTGTTCGTGGACGGCAAGCTGGTGGGCTACTTCTCCGAGGATACTGTGGACAAGTCCGCCGCCCACCTGCGGACCCTCAAGATCAAGGGGGAAGAGGTGCCCATCACCACCGAGATCGTCGTCGTGCCCAAGAAACAGGTCAGTTGAATAAACGTACATGCTAGATTTTCAAAACCCTAATAATGCGCCTCGTCAGTGATTCGTAGTGAATCATTAATTAATCAGTTTCCGCGACATTGATGCAAAATTGAGTAAGTTCGTCCTTGCTACTTGAGCTTGCTATCAATATAAAGCCATATTTTTTTAACTGTATCCCCGAAGTTGTAGGCAGAGGTGTACCAATGTACACCCACAGTTCGCCGATATGTTTAAGTCCCATGTAATAGGGGGCGAGCCTATTGCCACTTGTGTGTTTTATAAACATACTTGAATAATTACGGAAGGACATCGCCGTCGAGGTCGTCCGCGGCGAAGGTGGTGCAATGATCTAGACAGAAATCGCCAAGAACAGAGAGGTTTGGAAGAAGAAAGGGGACGCCTTTGCCCAGAAGTAGAATCTAATTTAGGCTAAAAAAAATATGAATAAATGATATTATTTTTATTATTGTTAATAAGACAAGTATTCGTACAGATATGCGCGCAATACGCGGGCGTGTTCCTGATGACGAGCGAAGCGCGCATGATGCGGCCGGTCATCAACCTCGCCACGGGACAGCTCGAGCTCATCGGCACCATGGAACAGCTCTATCTCGATATCGCCGTCACACACCACGAGATACACAAAGGTGCACCTCTAGTTTTTTACCTGTTTTAAAGTTCATATAAATAGATTTGTTTTAAGTAAAGAGTAGTATTTTGATAAATTCTAACTGTTTACATATTGAGTTTACGCGAATGTTAGACATTCATCGTCTCTTTTTAGGATGTTATCGATAAAATCCTTAAAAGTAGTTTTATTTCAATGTCTAACTGTTTACCTAATTATCGTTATTATTTTGCCTAATAGTATTCCTAAGTTTTAAATAAATAAGTCCTGTCTGGTATTTAAGATAATGTGAGTCCAAATCCCGTGTTCCACTCGCTGGCTTCCTTTAGTTTGACTCTCGAAAAAGGTACTTAGCAGCCTATTTTAATGAAGAATTTTTTATGTAGAATTAAGCATTTTAAAGAGGCGAACTTCACCCCCTGGAATTTTAATACTATCATAGTTATTTTAAAATCTACCCCAATTGAAAGTGTCTGAAAGCAGGAATCTTCCAAAAATATAAGGACGATAAACTGAAATTACTAAACATTATATTATGTTGTTGTACCGCGCAGGTAAAACGACGCACGTGGAGCTATCGCAGACGGCGTTCATGAGCAACCTGGCGCAGCTGGTACCCATGCCCGACTGCAACCAGTCGCCGCGGTGAGTCATCATCTATCTATCTATACAGGGTTTTAAGGAACCCCTGTCCGACCCCAAAGGGTGATACAGGGTTCCCAATCACATGCCCAAATAAAATATCAAATTAGGAAAATATATGATGGAAACAAGAATAATAGTTCAGTCAATAAATCACCCATAAGGCGTTGTAGAGTGCGTGAGCAAGGCCCTAAGCAATTACTTCAGAAAATTGTTCAGGGTGCTTAGAGAGTTAACATACTAAAAGTCCTGACGTCTAGGGGGTGAGGCGAAGTGGGGGGAGGGGTTTAAAGTTCCAATTTTTCAGGTATTCGCTAATATCTTTTAAACGGTGCGTCACGGCGATAAGAAGTCTTCTACGCAATGAAAGCTTATAAAATTATGTGCGTTGCAATGCAATATTTTCTACCTAGTACCTGCCTACTACCAGTACCTACTATCACTTAGGGGTATGAAAAATAGATAGTAGCCGATTCTCATACCTACTGAATATAAAAGATTATTTTTTTATTTATTCAGGCAACAAATTAAAATACAATAATACTATACAAAAATAACAAAATATAAATAACTTTACATAAACAATTAAACTATATAAACGAATGCACAGGAAGTGTCGGCATAGTGTACGCTGCGTGGTGCCGCGTATCCTTCCTCTGAATCTATTGATATGAATATGAATCTTCTGTTGTCACCAGTAACATGTACCAGTGCCAGATGGGCAAGCAGACGATGGGCACGCCCATCCACACGTGGTCAACCAACGCGGAGACCAAGCTGTACCGCCTGCAGAACCCCGCCACGCCGCTCTTCCGCCCCACGCACTACGACAACATCGGCTTGGATGACTACCCCTGTGGGACCAACGCGATCGTTGCTGTTATTTCTTATACGGTCAGTGGATGTTTATTTTGGATTGCTATAAGTTATTTATTTAGAATAGAACGGTACATACCAATTATACTACGCGTAAAGAAAAAAATTTAGGTACATTAAAACTATTACATATAGGTACGTATATCACATAATAATTAAATTTGAAGCGATATAATCGTATTAGGTCTTTTCCCTTTTAAACACTCTTTTACTCTACTCGCTCGCAACTTCAAACATTCTGACAAAAATAATACTCTGCTACTCGCACACATAATATTACGCAGTGTTATTGTGGACAAACTGTATTTAATGTAATAACAAACCTTGCTGTTTTTACTGGCTTTCCGGTTAAGTTTATATGCTAGGAAACTGCAGTTTCCTATACGCCTGGACAGGAGAAAGAATTAATTAAAATAATAATAATAATAATAATAAATCTTTATTTGCTGAACATAGGTGTTAACAATACAGATGGTAAAAAAATATAATATAATAATAGGACGCTATGCTCTACCTATTAGGCATGCAAAAATTTATGTTTTATAGTCAGTGCTAACATAGTCTTAACATTTTAAAAATATATTTTTTAAAAAGCCAACTGTAAATGAAAGTCCTTAATTTTGATATTTGAGGAGCAAACTTATTTTGTTTAGTCAAATAATATTACCTAACATAATTATCCTTATATAAATATAACATTTTTCATAATTTTGATAAGAAAGGGGTAAGACGTTAATAAGATTAGTTCCTCTTCAAGACTTAAAATACTTTTAATAATCAGATTTATTTCTTTTTGAAACTTTGCAAGTATTATAACTTTCAAAAAAGAACGTCCCATCTGATTAATTTACGGTGTCTCACAACATTGTGTTCAAACTTTACAATATTTGGTCAATTTACTAAATTTTTAATCTTGTTTTCTTATCCCCAGGGCTACGACATGGAAGACGCCATGATAATCAACAAGTCGGCGTACGAGCGCGGCTTCGGCGCCGGCTCGGTGTATAAATCCGAGTTCGTAGAGTTATCGCACCCGGCTTCGTACTTCTGTCGAGACCCCGCTAAGCAGGACCTGGCTCAGTACATAGATGATGATGGATTGCCGCCGGTCGGGGCTAGACTCAAGCCTGATGCGCCGTTTTACTCGTAAGTATTAACCCTTTAACCTGTTGACGACCTCCATGATCGAGTGGCGTCCGCACCAGTTTTCAAGGTGTCGCTATCTCTGAGGTCCCGGTTTCGATCCCCGGACTGATTAATGTAGAAAGTCACTTTTCTACATTGTCTCGGGTCTGGGTGTTTGTGGTATCTTTGTTGTTTCTGAATTCCATAACACAAGTGCTTAATAGCTACTTAGTTTGGGTTCAGAGCAATGTATGTGATGTTGTCCGGATTTATTTATTTATTGTTTATTTAACCGCCCGAGCCGTGTAATAATAATAATCCAGCCTATAAACGTCCCACTGCTGGGCACAGGCCTCTTCCCATATAGAGTAGACACGAGCATTGATCACCACGCTTGCTCTCTGCGGACTGCCGATTTGAAATCTCAATTTCTGAATCCAGGTTTCCTCACGATGTTTTCCTTCACCGTTTGCCGGAAGTCTTAAGTAAATTAGAAAGTACATATAACTTTCAAAGAGCAACATTGGTACTTGCCTGAGTTCGAACCTGCAACCTTGTGCATATAAATCCGTTCATTGAACCGCTAGGCCACCACGACAAAGGATAATAGGTAACAAAAATAGGCTGGCTACTATAAGACAGTCTATTACTTGCAACACTGTACTAGCACAAGAATATCAAAGCCAATATCCCAGTGTTTTTACATAACATACCATCACGCACGCCTGTATCCCCGAAGGGTTAAGCAGAGGTGTACCAATGTACACCCACAGTTCGCTGGCATGTTTTGGGGCGAGCCTATTGCCACCCACCGGGCACCAATTCAAACTCCGACCTGCTACTGAGAATTTCAACCAAAATCCAATAACATCTTGGTCGACTTGAGAATCGAACCCGAGACCTCTAGCGTAGCAGTCGCGCTTGGAACCACTAGGCCAACGAGGCAGTCAGTGTTTTTATCATACATATTTTCTTTATTAACTAATTATTACCATTCTACACAGTTACTACGACGCCGAGAAGAACATTTTCATAGTGAGCAAGTACCACGGGAAGGAAGAGGTGTTCGTGGACAGTGTTCGTCTGTGTGGAGACTTCAGCTCGCGACCGCTGAAGAAAGCCTGCATCATGCTGCGGTTACAGGTACTGTGACTGAAATGTTATAGAGTCTGGGAAGTACGGGTAGGAAGGTATTAGGAAAGGCATTTATGTCATCTGTTATATTGCATAATATTATCCCATCAAAAACATAAATGTAAAAGGCTGCCAAGTTCGATACTATGGCAATGCTTCGCCTATAAAAGAAGTGAGATCTAAATAAGTACCAAGTTCCATAAAAATACCTCAAATCATAATTAGTTAAAAGAATGCACACTTGATTTCCAGCAGTTTTTAAGGTACATTTTGAATAAGTATCATGTTACAAAGAAATACCTAAACGACGACCATTGGAAGATGGACCCATTAAGTTCATTATGAGTTCATAGTAGAACAAAGTCACACCTTACCACGCTATTTTTAAAACCGACTCACACTTGCCCGTTTTCAGATTTTTCTCTTTACTTTGACCTTAAGATCTATCTCCATGCCAAATTTCAAGTCAGTACGACCATTGGAAGTGGTTTAGGTTTTTGATGAGTCAGTGAGTGTATAGTAAAAATTGCGATTTTCTGACGTCAATATCTCAAGAACTACTATAGATAGAATAATGAAATTTTGTATTCTAGACAATTAAGGGGATGTCTACAGACACTCGAAATTTCATATGCGTAGATAAAATATGTTTTGAGTTATAGGGTGGTCGAAATTGGCCCGAAATGGTTCGTGTAATATAACCCACGGCGGTGCTTCGCTTTTTTTGCTCGAACTTTGCGGATACACTGCCGTGTGTCTAGATCAGCTGTCAATTTTTCATCACTAAGTTTTTTTTTTCTTTACCTTTAGTAGTTTTAAGTTCTCAAGCATAATTAACTATTTCTTTAATTAGCTTTATTGTAATAATAATTGTAAAATAGAAAGTCGATTTTCAGAAAAAAAAAAACATATTTGATCCTAATGTTTAAGTATTAGATACCACACGTTTTAACCGACGTCAATTCTTTTTCCTGTATTACAGTTTCGTTATATCTACTACAATTGATGAACGATTTCAAAAATCATTTTGTGATCGATGAATTCCTTGTAAATTTCTTTTTTTTTTTTGCATTACCTTGACTTTCATATATTTTTATTTATTTTGTTATACCTGCCATATAAATAACATTGAAATCATGTTTTTTTTTGTATTATTCTGTTTTTCATAAGTTTATTTTCGTCAGCGTAACCCCACAGTGGGCGACAAGTTCGCTTCCCGCGCGGGGCAGAAGGGCATCTGCTCGCAGAAGTGGCCGGCCGAGGACCTGCCCTTCACGGAGTCGGGGCTGGTGCCCGACATCCTGTTCAACCCGCACGGCTTCCCCTCGCGCATGACCATCGCCATGATGATCGAGTGCATGGCCGGCAAGGCTGCCAGTATACATGGACATGTGAGTTCATTATGATTATATTTTCGATGACCGCCCAAAGGACAATGTCAGATGTCAGCCGACTCAATAAACTCCTGGCAAGTTATTGATGGTAATATTGTTGAACAAGAATAAGCGCGAATATGCGTAAATACTTTCATGGAGCTTGACGTTAATTATTTACTTAGTAAAGAACCTTTATGGTTGGTTCTTGTAAGGACAATGTGACAAGAATATTTAAAAAATTCACACCACCCGTTCTAAGAAGGAGCGGATAAGTTGTCTTAATATAAATAAAAATTAATTGCTATTCGTTAGTCTCGCTAAAATTGGAGACCGGAAAGACCGATGGCTAAATTTGGTATTTAATTATTCGTGGAAGTCCAGGAAAGATCTAAAAGGTATTTGTATAAATATGAAAATGCTCGGAAATAAATAAAAAAAAAAACAATTTGTTTTAAGTTTATTATACATAAACGTTAAGGCAGTTCTAAATAAAAAATGACAAATAATCATTATCACAGGTCCACGACGCCACCCCATTCCGTTTCAACGAGAAGGACACGGCTATCAACTACTTCGGGCGTCTACTAGAAGCGTCGGGCTACAACTACTACGGCACGGAGCGCATGTACAGCGGCGTCGATGGGCGCGAGATGAACGCCGACATCTTCTTCGGCGTCATACACTATCAGCGGCTCCGGCATATGGTGTCTGACAAGTGGCAGGTAACTGTCATAAAATGAACATTCGACCTTTTGCTCATTAGCGCAAACGCTGTAATCGCAAATGAATATTCGCAGAAATGAACATAAGATGAAATGAACAATCGACCTTTTGATCATAAGCGTAAACGTTATATTAAATGAATATTCGATGAACTGAAAATTATGTGAAACAATATTAAACAAAGTGATTATTTTCGAAAACGTTGTTCGACCAAGTGAAATTCGAAGAAACCTTGTTCGACCAAACGAGGAAGAACCGGGCGATTTAGGGTCGGTTCATCTCAGGCAGGAGGCGCGTCGGGTTTATCGTTGGTTGTCGGTTGCTAGGCGCCGGGGCGGACGGATGCGTGGTGCGGCGTTCGGCCGCCCACACTCAGTTGATGTTGCGTTAGCGTGTCAGGTGTGAAGGGTTGGATGTCTTATTGTGTGTTTGTTTGTTCTGGCGTTGCGCAGCCCGTGAACGCGGCGAACCGAACCTTAGGTTGCTCTGTTATTTTTTGTATTTTGTGTTCGACGTTCGATGAGTGCTAGTGTGTAGCCTTTATTGAATAAAGATTATTAGAATTAGTATGAATGTATATGTATATGTATGTCTAGGTGCGCACGACGGGCGCGGTGGACGCGCTGACGCGGCAGCCGGTGAAGGGGCGGCGGCGCGGCGGCGGCGTGCGGCTCGGGGAGATGGAGCGCGACGCGCTCGCCTCGCACGGCGCCGCCTTCCTGCTGCACGACAGACTCTTCCACTGCTCCGATAAGACTGAGGTACCAGCACACACTCATTCACTATGTATTTACATGTCTATTGTCTATATTAGATACAGAGCGGCCGACAAAACTTAGCACATCTTGAAAGAGCTACAACATTATCACCGGCCGATATACCAGACATATATCTTTAGACAAGTTTATTTGACCGTACTATACACAAATATCTTTACAAGATACACTCACACAAATTCGTACGTTATCCAACGCGCTAATTTCACTGATCAAAATTACATCCAGTCTAATTATAACAATTGTAAGCAATTTAGCTCCAGAAATTAAGATCAATAAATGTATAATTTCCTTATAAAAGTTCTTATGTTATTTGGCATTCAGGTGGACTGAATACACATTTGATAATTCAGGAACGATATCGATACGGATCTTATTAACCTCTCGTATGCCGCAATAAATAAGACAATAGAATTCAATTGTCTCGCGTGGATCCACGCTTCCGGCATACAACGGGTTAATTAATACTAGGAACTGATTCACTGGTATATATTGTAATTGTTTATATATAATATCTGTTTGTTTGCCTACTCAAATAAAATAAAAATAATCGATTCTGTTAAATGTCCTTCCTATCATTGAAACTATTCAACAGTTATATTTATTTTATATTCAGGTTTATTAACTTATATTTTTTTTCAATTTCAGGCAGTACTATGCTCAAAATGTGGCACACTCCTAGGCCCAATGGTGGGCAAGAGCGACTCTACAAAGGACACGTGTCGGCTCTGCGGCGAGGGGCACCTAGTGTCTGTGGCAATACCGTATATATTCAAATTCTTTGTGACGCAGCTAGCTTGCGTCAATATCAATGTGAAGATTAATTGTTCGGAACATCTGTCTATAACTGGCTGTTAGTTAAGTGGAATAAATATGTTGTAATTAATTTTGGTGGTTTAATTATAATATTATTATGTATTGTGTACCTACTAGCTGGTTTTGGAAGCTTGGGCGCAAAGCTCCTTCTTGGGATCTAAGGTTAGCACAGTTTTATCATATTCGGTTCAGCGCTTTAGCCGTCAAAGCTTAACTGACGAGAGTTATTTTCGCATTTATAATATAAGTATAGGATGATAGCATCGAATTTTGGATAACCTTTAATTTATACTCATATTCTCTTATAATACAAATGTAGAATTGAGTTCACTGTTGATCTTTATTACTATAACTGTAAGGCCGACTCATAATAATTTGTATAAAATATCTATGTTAGTCTGTAAGGTACAGTCGCCATCAGATATATTGTAGCAGACAAGGTGACCAAATAAATCTGAACAATTTAAAATGTCAATAAGTTCTATTCGCTACAAGTTACCATTAATATCTGAACATTTATTACCTCGTTAATATCTGAGCAGATGCTTGTCAATAATTTCTTTACAAACTACAAACCAAAAATATCTGAGCACTAACATCGTCAAGTGTATCTTCGCAGCAAACGCTGAGCTCACCTAGTTCGTTATTGCGTGATATAGAGGAGGAATCAAAAACGACAACTATGATTTGTTTAAGATGCTACTGATTATTTATGTAAATAACAAACTATTGATAGAAAATACATAGATCATGGTTTAGCAATAAAACGAAAAATTATTTGATTATTTTTTTATTTATGACAACATAAGTAGTATCTTTATATATAAAATTCTTCTGTGAGTGTGTATGTCACTGAACTTCTCTCAAACGACTGGACCGATTTTGATGAATTTTTTTGTGTGTGTTCATGATGGATCTGGGAATGGTTTAGATTCACAATTTTGTCCGCTGGACAATGTTTTTTAATTAATTTTTAATGTATTAGTAGTTGTTGATTTGGAATGTTTTACATTGGATCCGACAGACGGCGCTACCATCGCAGTGTCAAATTTTAAATAATATTCGAATTTTAATTTTAGTCTGTCCCGACAGCGCTGCGATCAAATTGAAAAAAAGTTTTGTTATCATTGTGTTATTGTAGACCATGTGCTGGATCAAATATTAAATTAAAAGGTACCTACTGAGTGTTTCGAGAAGAGTTTTGAAGTGTGCCTAAAAAACTATACATTTTGCGAATTTATTTGGTATCAGCGTTGCATCAGAGCAAAGCCGGGGCGGACCGCTAGTATATTATAAAATATTTGTATTTTGTGTAACCTCCTTAGATAGATGTTAGTGTTCAGATATTTTTGGTTTGTAGTTTGTATAGAAATTATTGACAAGCATCTGCTCAGATATTAACGAGGTAATAAATGTTCAGATATTAATGGTAACTTGTAGCGAATAGAACTTATTGACATTTTAAATTGTTCAGATTTATTTGGTCACCTTGTCTGCTACAATATATCTGATGGCGACTGTACTAGTCTATGGGCCTTGGTAGTCTGAAAATAAATGATTTTATTATTATTACATTATTAATAATACCTACAAGTTTGTTATTGTGCGAAAAAAAAACGAAAATGGACCTTAAAAGTAATTTATTATCTGCAATAGAGGTATACATAAAACATTTCGCTCTCTAATCCTCGTCCATGGCTACTTCTTTCTCCTTCTTTTTCTTCTTCTTCTTCTTAGCGCTGGCATCTCCGGCCACAGCCTGTGTGAGCTCCTCGATAGCTTCCTGCATGACCTCTATGTTCTTCTTAGGAATGTCGCCGGTCTCATAGAACTTAAGACGGTCTTCTACCTGCTGGCGAAGTTTCTCGCCAAATACCGTTGATTGTATTTCTGTGAAAATAAATAATATGACGGTGGTCATTAAACACTCATAGAATTTTTTGCTATCTTTATTGAGTCTAGAAAAATAATGGTACGTTACCAAAGTTACGAACCACCAACAATTAATTTAAAAAACACTTCATGAATTATGATAGAAATATAACTGGTGGAAATGGAAACTACGGTTTTGAAGCTGTAGAAAATGAATAGAAACTATATTATATCATAGTTGTAACAATGAAAATACGAGGGATTGTGATATTTATTAAGTAATTGTAGCGACAAAATTAGTACATTTTACGCAAGAGCGCAAATGTGTGGATACAGCCGCGGTTACTGTAGCACTACTGTTATTACCACAGGCGGAGCTGACACGCCCAAGATAGATCAAAGTGTGCAGATATAAGGAAAACTACTAGTTTTCTAAAATTAAGGCAGTACATGTAAATAGTATACATTTCTGCATTATCGAATACATTTAACTTTTGTAAGAAAGTTTCGCTGCCAGCGGCGCTAGTTAGCTCGAAGTTTATAGGGCTTTGTCAGATGACGCGTTGGTGGGGCCGACTGGTGAGCGCAATAACTAAGGCCGTTATTTCCCTGTTGCAAGAGCTTATATCTACGCAATATAACACACGGACTTACCAGAGAAGCAATCGATCCTCGAGGCGATGGAGCACTTGTTGGCGAGGTAGCGCGAGATGCGGCCCTTGTTCTTGAGGCCGGCGCGACCGATGAACGTCGAGTGGTACAGCAGACCATACTTAGGCGTGTTCGAGCGAGTCTTCAACGCTCGGAATAGGGCTTTCTCGGCACCTAGGAAAAATATATTATGTTAAATTAGTACTTATCGTTATGACAAAAGATGCAAGTTACACACTAATATGATTACAAAGTATTCAAAAATTAAGAAACATGATCAAAATCAAAAATACAGTCTACATAGCATAAAATGATGATACTTCAGTTAGGTGGTCATGAAAATAGAAAGAACCATAGCAATCTTTAATTAAATTAATGTACTAGCACATAATTAAACACGGTGACACAGTATTCTTTCCACAGCCTTGACCTATGTTACATAACCTTCTGATCTCCAGAAGGGATTATAATTGAAGGTCTGCAAATGACATATTTCTTTTGAAAGACACCAAAATACAGTTTGGAGGAACATTAATGACTTACCCAATATCTGCAGTGTTGAGGCGGGGTACTTAGCGAGGCTGGTGAGGGATCCGGCCTTGGAGATGAGCCTCGCGCCCACCTGGTCACCGACCAAGGTGGTCAGGTTCGGAGCCACTGACTGCATCTTCATGTGCAAGTACTCTGCTATCTGCTTTCTGTTTACAATGGAATGAGATGGAAGTTATTAAAACGTAATATACATTTTTATGATTAGAATTGTGGTTTTGTTGATTGGATTTTGTAAACATTTTTTTTATTAATTAGAGTCGCCACTGCTGCAAATACTAAATTATATTCAAAATCAAAAATGATTTATACTTAGGCTAAAAAGTCTCACTTGTCAAACGTCAAAAATTATTACAAAAGGAAAGCACTCTCGGAGTCGGTTCATATCCGGCGGAAAAGGCTGCGCAAAACGCTTTATTGAAATAAAACTTTTACGGGCAGACGGCCCGTGACCATGATATCTGCAAAGGTGTCAAAACGGGGACCAAAAATCTAAATACAAACTGCGATAAAATCCGTAAAGTAGTTTTACAGCAATAAAATAGCTAAGTGCAAAAAGAAAATAGAGTTTAATTTTATCAAGCTTTGAATTATTCCGGATTCTTAACTACCTATTTATAAACATAAACATAAATTAATATACACAGAAAAAAAATGATTTAAATAGTCTCACCTATAATTACTGAGTGCAACCACTCTGCCAGCGAACATCTGTATATTAATAAGGTCGACCGGTGATATATCCATGCCCATGGACATCTTAGAAGCATCAATGATGGCCTGAGCCTTCTCCGAGTCACCCAGGATCTCCGTGAGGGGCTCCACTGACTCCTCGCTCAACGTCTTCCGATCCTTGATGTATTCCGCACATCTTGTGTATAAAGGATTCTCTGGTACAATGTTGATCAGCTCTGGGAAGTGGTAGGAGTACCATTCTCTGTGAAAGATATGGTTATTTAGTACTCAAGGTGTTAGGTAAAAATAGTGTGAAATAGGAGAAAAAACAAATAAGTATGCTACAAGGATCTTATATAAGCAAAAACCTGCAATACTTAGGTTAATTGCAGTTATATTACTAAAATTTCCTATGTCCATTTTTGTAACAGGTGCATAATATTTCAATTTTTTTTTTCTAATTTGGTTTTTTTAATTTTTAATTGAATAGATTTTACTTTTTTTCTGAAAGGTTATGTAGCGACAAAATTAGTACATTTTACGCAAGTGCGCACATGTGTGGATATAGCCGCAGTTACTGTAGCATTACTGTTATTACCACAGGCGGAGATAACACGCCTGCGGTAGATCAAAGTGTGCATACTAACATAATGTAACTACATACTTGTCTAACGATAAATCGAAAATTTAAGATACCGCTACGAATTTAAGAGAATTAATGATAAGTTGTAAAATACTAAACCATCTAGATAAAGTCTAATATGAAACAAAAAAAAAAAACACGTTCAAAAGCAGTTGTTTAGGAGATACGATGGCACAGACACACCAAACTAATAAGATCTTTTAGTGTCGACAGTTAAAAAGGCTAATCAGTAGTCAACAAAATCTGTTGACTGATCACAAGTTTTTGACTAAAAGACTAACAACCAAATACAGAGTAACCAATTAAATTAAGTGTTTACATCGTTTTATTGTTTTTTCTTTTTCACGCGCAAACAGTAATGTGTTGTGTCTGTACGCGGTTGAGAGATGTGCGCGCGAGCGTGTTCTGTTTTATAAGTAAGTAAACAGATAATAACAATATTCACCTGATCCGCATAGAAAACGTGTTAACATCCTTATCCAACTGATCAAGAAGCGCAATAGACTGTATGATCATGTTGTCTACTCGGTGCACGTTGAACTTGACTCGAGCCCTGGAGTAGGAGTGGCCGAGACCGAGCTGCGCGATGCTGCATGCCTTGAGGGTCAGGCCTTTGATTAACGAGTGGAAGTGGTGGCGTATACCTGGCGGGAAAGAGTATTTTTTATAATTGGGCATTTCGATTTCTTTTTTTCGGGTAATACTCGCTGTGCCATACATTGAAACATGTATCTAATTCGTAATTTTCATATATTTATTTGCCCCTCTATATTGTTTGAAGACCAATACCGATAACATGCTGGATAATGCGAAAATAGTCTCATTAGTACTAGTTTCCATAACCGTTTCATAGTTCTTATGTTTGGATAAGAATTAAAAAACCTAACTTATAAAAATCAATCTACTCATTCTTGAGTTATAAATGGTGTAATAAATTAAACTGACTTTGTTTTAAATTTAACCCCTATTTATGCAGTGATACTTCTAATATCATTGCATATACTTTTGTATCTTAATATTTTACATACTATAAGAATGTTTGTATATTACTTGAAGTGAATTAACCAGTATCCATTGCTAGTAGTGAAAAAGAAAATCTTTATGTTGGCAGAACTTTTATGAATTTATTTATACAAGATAAAGGATCTTACTTCCTGTATGTATAACATTATATCTAGCATTGAGGAAACTGTTTGAAAATAACTTAGTTTCTAATATTCTTTGTACAGCAACATTCATACACAAAGCACAGTAAGGTGTTCTGTGTGTGGATATGGCTGTTTAATCTAGCACTAAATACCTTATTATATACCACAAGCAAAATCATACTTGTAAGACTTCAAAATGTGCATGAATACTTGGAAAAATTGAAGTATTTTTTTAATCTACTATCACATCTTTTGAATAATAGGTAAACTTATATATAGGAAAACTACATCTCGAGTTTAACTACTTAAAAAATATTTTTGGTTTTGTTAATTCTCATGTTCTAACTAGGAAACTAACTCTTCCTGAGACATACAAACCTCTTGATAAAGCAAAGAAACCAGTTTTTGTGTCAAGGTCATGCCTCGTGACCACAAAGAGACATTAAGTTGTTAAATAAAATTCTATATTATACCACTTAAAGATAATCATCCACACATTACAATTATTATTCTTCTGATTTCTCCAAATTAATACAAAGTACTTTGAAAATTTGATCTCAATTGACTGAGAAATTGATGAACATATTTATACATATACAAAACATACCAACATCCTAAATGATAACTATTTCCTTCCCGAAGTTGGTTAAAAAAGCAAAAAAAGTTGTTTTGAATAGCAAAGTAGCATATCCTACCTCTGATGATCTCAGGAACAGCGCCGGTGTGCGAGCACTGTATCTCCAGGGCCTCGCTGATGGCGGCTCCGAGCTTGGGGTCCAGCACACCCAGGGTGCACTTGCCGCGCTTCTTGCGCTTCGGGAGAGCCCCCTCCAGGAATAGGTTCAGGTCTTCCGGTAATATACCTGTATTACAAGCATAATTGTTGTCTTAGTTATTATGCAGACTAGTAAAAATGGTGTTCAGGAGTGGTAAATACAGAATATGTTTATAGAATGAAACCTATGTTTCCTTAGACATTAAATGTTAAAATACATATTTCATATTGAGAGAAATATAACGAGGTTAACAAAATAAACAAAATAAATAGTAATGAATAAATGTGAGTGGACAAAAATGAATAATCCACATACATGTAGATTTAAACTTGGATTTTGGAATAAAGGGAAATACTTTAGTCCATTGTGTTGTTGATGTTTTGAGGTTATCATTTAATAACATGTAAGTAAACAAAATTAGCTTTTCCACCAAACCAAGCCTAATCAATTAAAATAAAAACATAAAGATACATAGAAACCATAACCAACATGATAATCAATAAAGCATGGGGTATTTATAGAACACGCGGGGCACTAACCTTCAGACACCGCATTGATGTTTTCCAAGGCAACAACTGCAGATTTAAATGGCTGGAATCCATTTAACGTGACTACAGAGTTAAAACGCTGTAAATCCGTTACTGACTCTTCAACTTGAGGCAGAAAAGCTGCAACTTCTTCGAACTCGGCCACACGGAACAACGCGTAGCCCGCGCTGTGTTCATATAACACATATAACTTACTCTGAAAGTAACACAAACAATTAGCACTTGATGTTGACAGTAATACCTTACGTATTTAAGAATATAACGCACCATTTTTGTTTTGATATAATCAATATATTTTCATTTTTCGGGGACAAACATACACGTGTGTATTGTTTGCTCCCCCGAACGAAACGAAATGTTTTTAGGTTAGTTTAGTTTATGTTCCGAGTCACTTAAAAAAAATAAGCTCAACTATTTCTATGAAAGATGATCTTTAAACATTTTAGTTTATATTATCTTAATTATTTTAAGTTGCTAATATTAGGTATATACTTTTGAAGAGTGTCTGGAAACTCTAGTTTTACTAGAATTAAAAATCAGTAATCATGTTTAATCCCGTGTAAAGGAATGTTAAAGTCAAATCGTTCTGAAATGTAGATTTTAATTATCGATTTTTCATCTTTATATTTTCAGAACCATTCATCATCCAGAAAATAATTTATTTGTATGGTAAAATTTACTGTCCTGAATATTATTTATTAAAATGTAAAAATTAAACAATCTGTCTTTAAAATCCAAATTTTTGCCTGAGTTGCTGCATGGCAAAATATTATTGTCTATCTCTAGTTCACTACAACGCGTCAACGGAAATTTTGACATTTCAATTTGAAATTGAACCCAGTTCCTACGCAGAGGTTTGTTGTGATTTATAAAATCGTAAAAGAATCAGGCTTGAAATATGGCTTAAAACATTCCCGGTGTTTGAAACAGTGACTAATAACGAAAAAACGTGCATTTATGTGACAATAAAGTGCAAAAATGGCTACAATCGTGGCGCAAAAGGACCTTGTTGTGGCTTTCAAAAAGGAAACTATTTTGAATGTGGGGATACTGAGCAAGCTGCAGCCGATGCCTGCAGACCTCTACAGACAGATATTTAAAGAAAATGCGTTAGAAAAACCGACACAGAGCTTATTTAACCACCTCTCTTACTATTTAGTATCGATAATCGATAACCAAGTATCTAGCTCACTGCCCTGGCCCCTGTACGATACGAAAACGGAGAGGACGTATAGGAATGAGCTGTCCATCTTCATCAGTGACTACAGCACAAAGGGTTTGCTGGCTCCAGTGATGTCTTCATACTTAGTCAATCCTGGATGCTATAAAGTCACAATGCTGATCTTCCAGCTATCACATCTTGCTGTACAGAAGGTATTGCTGTCTAAAATGAAGAAGGACAGTCAAAAGAGGCTGTATAACGACATGACAGAGAAATACAAGGCTCAAGACAAGGATTTTATTGATAAAATAGAAAATGAAACTGTGACTATGTCAAGTAAATTCTCCAACTACTTATGTAAAAGAGAAGTCATGGAAAAGATTGCAGAGCTATTCCGTACCAAGATAACTGAAATGGAAAAGAAATTAACCACACTAAACTCACAAGGATACATCAATGAATTAGTTGATGGTTTTCTTAAAACCCACAAAGTAGATGATAAAACGAAAAAAGAAATTGAAAACATAAAAAACGTAAATAAATCCTCAGAATTCTTTGAAGCTTGGTTGGATGCAACTGATAATAAAATCACCGCAATGGAAGATGAATGGAACAACCACATGGGTCCATTACTAAAATTATCTAAAGATACACAAACCAGTTCTGAAATGCTTATAGCTAGGCAAACCGGAGAAACAGAACGCAGTATGTTCACTCTCGAATATAATCCAAAAACAGACAACTTATGTACGAAAGACTTGCAGGGCCAAGTAAATACGGAACAGAAATATATTCTTAAAAACGTAGTCAAAGATGATAAATTAATCTTTCCGAATCTTGTGAGAGCTTTTCTTATTTCAATATGTTTTATACTAAAGAGTAACGAGATTGGTGATGAAATATATAAATTCAATGAATATTTAGATGGTGGGAGACGGAATTTTACGGAAATAGTTTCTTCTATGAGGATGCTATTGAATAGAGTTATGAATGCGGAAGCAAGACTTCAGGTGAGTTCAAATTATCTAATTAGCTATATAATTAAAATCTAATTAAATCTCTAAAAGCAATGTATCATCAATTGATATTTTTATTTAACATATTATTATTTTTCATAGTTATTATTCTACGTCATACCTATATAAATTGAAGTTAAAAATAAATCATAGCCACAATTTTTCCAGCTAGTAATTAAGTCTTTTTGGAAGTATAGCATATACTATTATTGTCCTTTCTGATAATAATAGCAATCCATGTAATTAAAAAACACCTGCATTTTTACTAAACTGTAATCTCTTTATTTTCCAGCCTACCATACCAACTTACAACCAGTCCATATCATTGAAAGAGTTTGTGGAAGTGCCACCATTGCCAGATCTATATGACCTCAAAATGGGCAAAGACCTACAGTCTCAAATTATATTTGACACCTTCACACCTCTTAATGTATCTAAACATCAACTGAACTTACGCAGAAGAGCTAACGGTAGCTTTGCAAGACCGCAACCAAGATCCTTGCTCATAGCTCCCTTCTATCAGGGACCGAGAGATGACTTTGCAAAGAGCCTCATATCATGCCGCATCAGTTCCTATGACCGTCCAAATGCAACACAGAACTTTAATTTATCCATAATATCTCAAACAAACCAACGGAACAATGAAACTATAGCTGAATGCTCCTCTGGGTTCACAAAGCAGCAAATTCTAAGGTTACTGTCAACGAAAAAGTCTAGTAGTTCCAAAAAGTTTAAATATAAGACTGAGAGACCAGATATAACTGTGAAGAAAGGAGGTTTGTTCAACGAGTCTCAAGCCTCAACCGACAGTAATGGTTTATTCAGGAGTTATTCATCACCAAACCTCTTTGAACACAGAGAGAAGAAATCCAAGATTCCAATACCGAGGAAACTGTCTATTATGCAAGAAGATAGCCCACTTCTAGAAGTTTCTGGCATCACAGCAATAGATAAAGACAACAGTTTTGGCACACCGGAGGGTGTTGTCCAGTTTCAGAACACTAGAAAACTATTTGATGCCACCAGTCTACCAGTCATATCAATAACACCTGAACCAGAGAGGTCAATAGAAAAAGAAGACTCAAATAAAGTCTTTGCGGATATAAATTTACCGAAATTGCAAGAAAATATCATTGAAAAGGAAGAACAAAAGACTGAAACTCCAAAAACGAACTCCAACTTAATACGAAAGACAAGTTCCTTAGAGAAAATTATAAATAAATTTAAGAAAGTGAGAGCTAGAGTCCTAACTACAGATGAAACGGAATTCAAAACTATAGAAGAACAGAAGGAAAATTTCGACATGTTAAACGTAGAAGTGTTTTCGGCAAACAGGATCTTATTACCTGATCTATTGAGTCCAAATTGCAGTGTCCTGCCTAAGAAGACTACGGACTATTTTGATGATTTAGAAGACGTACCTTGTAGGAAACCGCGGGAAAGTTTAGGCACTGCTTTAGGTGTCGACCACACTTTCCTAGACCAGTTCGATTTGTTAGATTAAATAATGAGATTTTTGAACTCTGCTATCGAAAAATATTGAGTATTTGTTGATTTAGTATTATAGGTAATACTGAAATTTTTATCACCCATTGAACTACAAGCTGTACTGTTAATTTAGACTGTAAAAAATCCTTCTTTTAAAGTGCAAGGATACTTATGCCACTGTTTGTCATATCTAGATAACCCTTTGCAGCCAATGGCATATCATAACTTCCAATACTGAGTAGCGTGTTAAAGAATATCTTCTATTTAACTCTGGTTTCTGAAAGGCTGAGCAACTCAATAATTAAAATTTTGGGGAACCTTTCGGGTTATTATAACTTTTTTCGATTTCCACAGCATTAGTATCTAGTATCAGAATACATCATTTACATTTATTTTTTGTTGATACAGGCAATGGGATATCGTCGAAAATAGTTTTAATGGGAATTTCTGCCTTTTAAATGCTTATGTGTGGTCACTGCACGACACTGGCCGAAAAAGATATAAATAAAAGCAGATAACCAAAACTAAAAAAAACAATAAAATTTGCTGTGATTGGTAGTTCTTGTTTTGGCCAACCAATCACAATCAACGATTAATTTGACATTTTCAATTGATCAGCCCTTAGAGTATACATTTGAAACTATAGAGTGAGCCTATCAGAGTTTAAACCGTAAGCACTAGTGTGAACAAGTGTTGTCATTAATTATGGATGAAGATGGAGCTTGCCGTTTTAAAAAATCTATCTAAAACACTAATATTATCCTAACAATGTCAAAACCATCGATATTTTCTTATATAAGTTTCTCGTTGGCGAAAATTAACTCAAATGAAAAACGAAATGTACTAGGTTCAGACTAAAAACTGCTCTCGCTTGGCACAAGGGGAACCTAGCGATAGTAGCAGTCTATGCATATAGTACGTCGATGGATCAGCCTTTCAGAAACTAGGGATCAATCTTCCAATCCTTTAGGGATAGAGTAACGAAGTATTTATTTTTTATATAATCGTTAAAATAAGGCACATATACCCTATATTGTTCACAGTTGTCATAAAACTTATTATAACCATCAATTTCGATGTTTTCTGGATTCATAAGCAGTGAATTCTACATTTAAGTTGACTATACTATTTCACTGTAGAAAAATCTCATAAATAATTAGTTAATTATATTTCTTAGCTAGATCGTGTAACTAATTTTCTAATAAAATAATTATGAAATACTAACGTTTTTAATTTAAGTGTCCTTAATATTTCAATGTTTAAAATTACGGAAAAGTATCATTGAATCAAATGAATTTCAAATAATAACTAGAAATAAGCTTAAAACATTTATTATCTCAACATTATAACTTAAATAATATAAATTCATCGTAGATTCTCTCTTTAACAATCCTTTACATTTCTATTATTATATCCTATTTCGTAAAATATATATTTTTGTAGCATATCATAATCCAGACATCTTAAAATCTACTCAGATCTAAACATATCGAATAGAGTGCGTATAAAAGTATTTTTTTTTAGATAAATGTTTCATTATATCCTAGGTTCGTTGTCCCCAAGTTTAACCATCTTTTCGGATACCTCCCACAATTTCCTCGCTCTACCCATATCGCTCGCGGCTCTCGACACACTGCTCTCGCTGCAATCAGAATAGTACTTCCCAGACACAGTCTCCAATTTCTCATCTACCGCCAACATGACAGTCGTCTGACAACCCTGCTGTGGCGTCTTGAAAAAGCACTTGTTTATCAAAGCCAAGCCCCAACTTAACGGAGCAGGCACTGACTTCCAAATACCAGTATCGATTAAACCTGGGTGGAGACAGTTGACAGTCACACCTGTGCCTTCTAATCTTCTGGCGAGTTCCTTAGTAAATAAGATGTTGGCTTCCTTAGAGGCGTAGTATAAGTAACCTGGTAGAGTATCCACTGGGTTTGGATTCTCGAAATTGAAAGAAGCGAGTCGGTACAAAGAAGAAGCAACGACTACAATCCTAGATGGCGCGCTTTTCTTCAATAAGTCTATAAGTAGATGAGTGAGCAAGAATGGTCCATAATGGTTGGTTTCCATAGTCATTTCGATGTCATCCACAGTTTTCCTTTTCTTGAAGGTGTCGGCGTAGCCAGCGTTGTGGATCAGAACGTCTAGCTTTGTTTCAGTTTTGTTGATGTCTTCAGCGAATTCGCGGATAGAGGCAAATGAACTGAGATCCAGCTTCTTGACGAGAACTTTCGGGTTTTTCGTGTCGTCGATGATTTCGCCTGTAAATGAAAGTTGTTTTAATTAAAGGACATGTTTTATGCTGTATTTATGAACCTTCATCTTGTTGAGTTCATAGGTAGAACATCTATTACTTAGAGAACAAAATTTCTTGAAAAATCCAATTTTGTAGATAATTATAAGTAGATTTAAAAGCCAAAAAAGATTAAATTTCTTCCAGAATATGTTCTGGAGATAATCCCTAGGTAAACACTTTTTACACGTACACACTGTTTACAATGTAAGGATTGGATCAATTTAGCCTTACCTACGTAGGCTACGTACTAGTTTAGTGATGGATGTCCTACAATATTAGGTCCACCAACTCGTAGTTTGCTCAATTAAAAATAAGAAAGTCTTCAAGGATTACCTTTTATTTGCTCAGCGGCCTCCAGATTCCTGCACGCCATGATAACTCTGGCACCCCTCTTTGCCAGATCCCTAGCAGTTTCCTTCCCAATGCCACTGGTACAGCCAGTAACTATCACGGTCTTTCCGTCCATCCTCGTGGTCTTTCGGAACCGGCCGCAGGTGTACTTCGCGAAGAGTCTGACGGCAAGCAGTAGACCGAATAGACCGAGGACCGCGAACAATGATATGACGAAGAGAACTGGGAACACCCAGTAGAGGTAGCTGGCCTTCCAAGCTTCTGCCACGATCATATCTGGAAATAAAAAAGACTTTTGTTAAAAAATATGCATCATTAAAATGTAGGGCATGACTAAGGTAAATAATAGCAGGCATATTTTCTTGCCCTATGGCTGTCTTCATTCGTCGCCCTTGGGATAGCAAAATTAAATACTACGTACTGGCCACAATTAGGAACGATTCTCTTCATTTCCTTAACTACAAAATGATTTAATTTTCAATTCACATCATTCACAATAATTCGTTATGAGAGTTATAAAGTCAGAAGTAGGTACATAAGAGCAACGATTTTGTTAGTTACCTTCAAGATAGTATTTAGGCTAGGTTTCTACATTTCAGCTAGACCTTCGCGACCTATTTTAGCCCAAATAAGTAAGGTCATGTCCTAATGAGCACTGTACCAATGACCTAATTAGTGCGTGATATTGAAACAACTTCGTAACACTATTGTCTGGTTATAATTACTTGCATGTAGGTATGTGACGTTGCGAGGGTTAGTTATTTGTCAATGCGGTGTGACGAAAATATTAATTAGACATATTTTATTTGTATAAGTAGAATTAAAAAGTTGTCAGCAAGTAGGTAATAAGAAAATTAAGCAGATAAAGTGATTATAACGTATTCCGCATTCAAAAATATTAAAATAATTCAGATACTATTTTCAACATCCACGAATTTTGGAAATTGTATCTAGTTATTATAAAATAATAAATTATACCAGCTAAATTAGGTTTAGACATGTGAAAGCTTGCTAACTGCACTAATTAGTGTATATTATTCTTAAAATTTACTTTTTAAATGAAGTTACACAAGTAATTTCAAAAATCCAAAACTATGAAGCCGTATCGTGTCAGTCAGGTAATTATAAAAAAACTTTCATTTGTTATGACCGGTCTCGGATATCGGAAGTGGATTGCAAGTAGATTAAAGGCACAACAATCTTGCACTTTTGATGCCATAATTGTTTAGACACATCGATGTAAAAATAAAGCGATTTTTTTTATTTCATTTTGTTTTTGACGTTCGAATATGAAATAAATAATATTTGAATTCATATATGGGACCTCCTCTAAGGTAGGGAACTACTACCTACACCCTTTCGATGACAAAATATTTTTTTATGCTATCTCAAATTCCGGAGATATCGAACAAACATAAAAAAAAGCCTCCGAATTGAGAACCTTCTACTTTTTGCTACAACTTGCACACATTTACAAATATTTCTGGCAAAAAAAACCATGGCCCTTTCAATCTGCCTCCATCATCGGCGCACATTCTGTAAAGTTTATTGACTATTAAAACTAGTTTTACGGGTATTTGCCCTACTTGAAGGCCGGCAAAGGTTCAAGTCAATGCGTTTCATTGACTCTTGCTAAAAAGACAACTTGTTTCATTGTTGTATGTGCTAACTGCTGACCCACTTGCGTAGGTTTCTCTAGATGTTCAAGTAGATACTTTCCTAAGTAACTTTCATTAAAATTAATTAGAAAAAAACGTAACTAATTATAAATTATTCTAGTAGTGTCACTAACATACTCACAAAATTTTAAGTTACCCAAAATATCTACTGAAGACGCATTAACGTTTTAGGAATTTCCAGAGTCTATAAATATAATTTTATTAGGTACGTTGGACTCTAACCTCTCATAGAAAATATAAAAGTTAACAAGATTATCTATTATTGCTATCGAGCTATAAATAGTTGCCACAAGATTACACAAAAAACCCAACAACTTTTTTGTTGAAATCGGAATTTGAACCCATGACCACGTAAGCTATAGTCCACAGGTGTATCTGGGCCTCGATTCAACTATTTTTTTTTAATTGTATGACATTGGTCCGTCACTGTAGGTACTTGTTATTACGCCTAATTTTCATATTCAGATAAGCCTACAATAAAATCTCATTGAACTCTCGAAGAGAAAGATCGTAATGACCAATTAATGATCGTAATGACGGTAAACAGAATGCCAATTATCGTAAAATAACCAAATGAAGCAAGTCATTGGGTCAATTCAAGCAACTCTTAAATAGCTGAATCGAGGCCCAGCTAGGTATTAAAACCCACCTAATCTGTTATTACAACTATTCAATTAATAAAGTGATTATTATTTAATTAACAATCATTTAATTACAAAAAGATTTAAAAGGCTTATGACCGACGCTATCCCAAGACACATTAACACCCTAAATGACACGAGAAGTGTTATTTTTGTCATTAATTATAATGATTATTGCCCACAATTATTAAAACACTTAAAAGCAATGTATAATTATGAAAAAAAAAACTAGCAGATAAAAGCATCATTAACTTTGTCTTTGTACCTTTGTTTTTATACAGTTGATACAATAAATTACAAAATCCTACAGTTTTTTCGAATTCAAAGGCACCCTTGCTATTATAATACATTTAGGCAAATTGAATAAGTTGTTGCTAATGATTCCGTAAGTAAATTAAAAAATACTCACAAAAAAATACTTTAAATGATGACTCTAAACACAGGATTACACAATCATTACATCACACAGCACACTATTTTAAAGACAACACCAAGTCAAGATCAAATTATAATAGCCACAAACTGATGATACGCGCTGGTATTTCCACTTTACACATATAATTATATATTAATAATCTTTTCCAACGCCTAACACATTGAAACACGTTATATTCCATTCATAATTCATCGCAGACTGATCTGACAAATGTAATTGCGATGAATACAACCTTTTTTGTACGTTTTCTGAATAACAATGTTCTTATCCGATAGATGTAATCATTACATGGCTATTGAGGTTACATTGTTGTTATGTTGTTAAATAATAAACATTTAGGACTGTATTGTTATGGTATAAAAATTATTATTAGTATAATTGTTAAATTAGCGATTAAGAGCTATTTCGTAGATCCCAATGTGATAAAATGGAAGGGAACTATGCTTAATATACGAACAACTTTGTAGCTACCCGTCTTTTAAAAGAAAATAAGTTATTTTTATCTGGCATAAAGGTTATTTAGTTATCTTTCTTCCTTTTTTAAAAATCATGCTTACCAAGTTTCTTCAAAATCGGTTCAGCGGTTTAGCAGTTAAAACGCAACAGACAGACGAGAGGGTTCTTCGTATTTTTTTATTTTAATTATTTAGTAGGGGAAACAATCCCATTTAACCATTTTATACAAAAATGAAAGTATTAAAATCCGTAATAAATATGTGTACTTGCACATACAGAAAAATATTTTGAAAGAAAGGCATTCGTAGATTTAAAGTTATTTACTTATTAAGACAAGTGCGGGCACATCGATAGAGCAACACATGTTTGATTAGTACCTATTTATTTTTGCTCTTTTTGCTTCTCAGCTCAATAGTAAGGTACCGAGGTCAATACACAGTCAATTATTATTGTACATTAAAACTCAGCTCAGGCACTAGTTGATTTGAATATATGAGGTTCCGTAATATCTTATGTTATAGTGCGATTTGTATTTATGCCACGTAATTTAAATTCCTGAAAACAAATAAGTAGGTGATTTAATTAACTCAGGATTTTGCTGCCTCAATTCTCCAAGAAAAATATTCTTTAGATAAATGATACCTATGTGAATAAACTGCACTGCAAAATCCTTAGTTTATTAACTAACATCAAAAAACAGGAGGCACTCAATTGAAATGTATTTCTTTATGTGTGTCATCTCAAAACTTTCGACTGGGTGAACTGATTTTGATGATTCTTTTTTTTTTATTTGAAAGGTGGAGCTTCCAGTCTGGTCCTATTTAAATTTGGTCCAGTTGTGACAGTGGGATCCATAAGAAAACCATATACTTAACACTTATTTTGAAGTCAGGTATTTTCCAGGTATTGTCCCCCCAGGAGGAAGTATATGTTTCCTCGTCCATGTAGTTACAATGCTACTACTAGCAGCGATGCCAATACCAAAGTCCGAATACAAGTTACTTAAGATTTCGCCGAATGCGATGCGTTAACGATTTCTCTTGACGAGTAGGGTCAGGGTTTTTTGATTACGTCATTAATACGTCGTGTGTGATTCGTAGTGGATAAGTATCGTGATAAAACTATTATAGCCTGATTCTGTTATACTGTTAGGCAAAGGCATCTTTTTATACAGACAACGAGTAAGGATGACTAACCTACTTTGTGCATTTTCGCGAATTCCAGCTATATTCTATTTTGAATTTTGTTAGCTAGCAGTAACTGTAAGTAAGTATAACTATGTATTACAATAGTTTGGCTTCGAACCTGACACTCGTCGCCTTTGAATTGCGTCATTGGACCACGAGTCCTCTGCAACTTGTCCAAGCGACCGACGATTATGGTATAAAAATGGCGTAGAAAATTAATTAGCTAATTAATGACTCATTTTCTTAAATAGTTTTTCACAAACAAGTCAATTTAACGAGAATTTGTCGGCCATTTTCTATGTCGATAAACTTTTAAATCTCTCTTTGGTCGTGTCGGATTGCCGTTGCATCCGGATGAAGAGTGCAAATGCAACTCTTCGCAAACATGTAGAATTGCACACTGCAATATTTCTCATGAAGTACCTAAATTATTATTTTTTAAATAGGACGCTAAAATTAGAATTTGTTTATAACTATATATTCTTTTACAAGTCCAAAAAGTCCTTAGCATTAAGTGCTTAAATGTCCTCAAAGAAAAAAATATGCCGCCATTTTAGTTCAATGACCTTTTGACATGATGGCGGGAACATATATTTTTCACATTCCTTTGATGATGTCGCCATTTTTAACCGACGAAAACAGAGGAGGTTCTCAATTCGACGCGTATATATTTTTTTTTTTATGTATGATCACGCAGAACTTTTTACTGAATAGTCCGATTTTGATAATTCTTTTTCTATTGGAAAGGGTATACTCCAAAGTTGGTCCCATATAAATTTGGAATAAGAATTCCTACCCTAAGGGTGGGAAAACAGGGGTTAATTGATTGTTCACGCACTGATCGTAATGCATTACCACGCGTAACTTTTTAGAGAATAGTTCGATTTTGATAATTCTTTTTTTATTCAGTAGGCTATACCTAGAAGTTGGTCCCATATAAATTTGGAATAAATATTCCAATACTAAGGGTAGAAAAACAGGGATATATTGATTGTTCACTAACTGATTGTAATATATGACAACGCGTAACTTATTACAGAATAGTCCGATTTGATAATTCTTTTTTTATTAGATACCTAGAAGCTGTTCCCATACAATCTAACCCGAAGGGTGGGAAAATAGGGGTGGTTTATTGTTCACTCACAGATTTTAATACTAAAATAAGGTAGTTAGCTATTTTAAAAATAATAAAAAATTCAGCATGTAGCAATTAGTATATTATAACAACAAAAAAATATAAAATAAAAACTTTTTACAAAAAAATGAAACCGCCGAAAACACTGAAAAGCAAAAAATAAGAAACCTTTTTTTATTTAATCTTAATAACTAAGTTCTTAAACGAATGTGAGTATACCTAAGTAATTTTGAGGCGGCGCCAAACTATCAATGAACAAATATCACAAAATTACCTTAAATTTAAAGAAACAACCAAATCAAAAACACGATGTACTATATATTCTTTACTTCCCACTTACTAATACCATTGTGGAAAGCAAATAAAAGTTTTGAGTGTGAGTTTGAACAGGGGTTTGAGTTCGAATCAACTTAACAATGCAATGAAATCTCCAGCGACGAACATTAAAATTTCAAAAAAAAAATTAAGTACCTATATATTGTAATTAATTAGTTTGCCTGTTTGGCGCCGACTCGAAATTACTTAGGTATACTCACCTTCGTTTAAGAACTTAGTTATTAAGATTAAATAAAAAAAGGTTTCTTATTTTTTGCTTTTCAGTGTTTTCGGCGGTTTCATTTTTTTGTTAAAAAGTTTTTTAAATAGCTTATTTGTTATTCAAGTAATTCACTCTTTAGAGACTGAATTTTATACAGTGAATATGACATCATAATACATATTAAGAGGAAGTGACGTCATTTAAGATTAAAATGTAAATATTGTCAACAGTAAATCAATTAAATGAAAGCGCCGTAATTTGACCACAGATTAACTTAAATGTTTTTACTGGTAATTAACTACTAATTATATGAATTGATATAAAAGAAAATAACATGCTAATCTATTTGTGCCTGGGCCTGGGATCAATTACTATAGCTACGTAGGTATTTGCACACTTGCATACGAATTTGTTGCAATGATATGAAAGTTGATCTATGTGAGAAATAGCCTTCTTTGTTAATTATAATTAATAGAAACTTAGACTAATTAATATTACTCTCGCATTTCACATATCAATTACTCATGTTTTATAATCGATGTCGTTTTTAGCGCTTTTTAATACAATAAGGTAGTGGGAAATAATGTAGTAGAAAATAGAAATGGTAGGTAATCTATGAATATCTTAGGTCTAGGTCTAAGGAATTATTAGACCCCGTTATTTTGTCCGTTTGCCTCTCTATAAGATTTCGAGCATTGCTAATTAATTAGGTAAATATATGTATACCAATGTACCAGACAGTATCTGATTAGCCCATTAGCCTTTGCCCTCACTCTGGTAAGCCATTTTTATTATAAATAATGAGCTCCGAGAAAAACACATGCATTTTTTATGTTTTTGTTGGTTTCGGGTTACTTTAAGATTATTTCCATAGATATAATAAAGGATTGTCTTTAATATTTTAATGCTTATTTTCGAATCTAAAGCTGGAACCCCACCGCTGCGCAGGCTGTGCACGGATGCGTGGCTCACCTCTGCTGCGTGGGCTCATTAGTTCGGCGGCGTCGGCCTCCGTTTCCACTGCGGCGCACGGACACGGATGTGTCGCTCACACAGCTCATAGCTATGCGTGGGGTACAGTCACGAGCAAAAATATGTAACATAATAATATGCGAAATTGTTAAACGAAATTAGTGAGATTTTTTGTCGAATCTCTTCTGCCATCTAGCAATCAATGCATACTGACAGATGACTCTTGAAAATAAAATAGTTCAAATATTTTTTTTAATAAAAAACATATTTTACTTAAAGTCAATATATTATTTTTATAATATAGACAATAGCTCTTCCAAGTAACAATATAATTTAGCTATTGTGTAGTAACATCTGTTTTACTTATTTGTATTATAAATTACTTAGTTCTTACACAAATTATACTTATCACAACTTAAATGTATGTATAAATACTAGGAACATTAATTGTACCTCTTATTTATAGTTGCTTATTCATATAATAATTTCTTAACAATATTATTTGTGTACATATTTTTGCTCGAGACTGTACATAGTCGTGGGTCGCAGAGAAATGGCCGACCCACGCAGCTCGGATGCGTCGCACGGCCGTGGGTTGAGCTACGTTCGTGTGTTTATGACGTCATTTGCTGCGTAGCATGTCCGTGCGCTGCGGTGGAAACGCTCTCATACATTTTGTACTAAAGCGAAGCTGAACACACGTGCACAGCCTCTCCGTGCGCCGCTGTGGGGTTCCGGCTTTACTGTTAGTTTCACAGATGTCTGGCCTATTGGTCTAGTAGTTAGTAACCCTGACAGCTATACCGGAGGTCGTGGGTTCGATTCCAACCCAGGATAAACTTTTGTGCGATGAGCCTGATCATTCAAAGTTCTGTGTCTGAGTGTTATTTATCTTATGTATGTATTTAAAATATATAAGTATGTTTATCGGTTGACTTTAGTAATAAGTACTTAGCGTAGATATCAAATCAAATCAAATCATTTATTTGGAACAAAAACCAGTAAGTAACATTAATTATGCGTTAACAGCCACATTCGTTACAAAAAACTGTGTCGCAGCTTTTAGCGCCCACCTCCGAGATGAGGACTGCTCCAACATAAAATTATTTAGTATAAAGACTTATAACTAAGAAAAATACAGAGTATATGAAACGTTCTTAAATCTAATGAAACTTAATTAGAATGTAACTAAAATCCGAGAGTTGTTTTGAATAGTGCGAAGTCCAAGATCTCCATAACCGGCTCGTTTCGTAAAGAAAGCGATTGAGTAACTCCACAATATTTGGAAGTAGTTTATACTTTCTTTTTACAACGGAACATCTATAGACCATGTAAATTAGGGTAAGACATGTTCGTCTGTGGATCGGATATCAAAACTATCGATTGTATTTTCACGATAATTTAATTATGACTTCACTTTTTTAAGAACTTAAAATCTAGGCACCAATCTTAATATGTAGGTCTGTACCTTGTACTTGATTTACCTGTAGTAAGCTAAGTAGGTAACTTAGTGTCCTATTACAGTTAGTAACATGTAGAAACTACCTACTTGTGTATATTTTTATTTAAACACACCAAACACTAATTGCTGATAATGACAATATTTGTAAAGTATCTACATATTAACACAACGAAATATTTAAATATCATGTAATTGATTCTTTTTAATACTTAGGTATTTGATATAATGAATAATTGAGATTTGACAATCAAGTTAAAAAAATGTTTTGCAAGGGCAATTTATCATAGGTAGGCACTTGTTCCTTAGTTACCCTAGGGTTCCCTACCTAAAAATCCAATAAAAAAAAAAAACAAAAACAATTTACAATATGTCATTGTAAATTGTTTTGTAAGTAAAAAAATATTCACAAATAAATAATTTAATTCAGAATTATTAAAATGTCTATGCACTACTTAATAAAATAACATAAAAATAAATTCGACTCACCTTTTTCTTTAATAAATAATTTCGTTTTATTTAATTCCTTTCCACAACACTCGTGTCACTGTCGCGACTGACGCTTCAACACTGGTTAGCCGCTCTGGCTGGTTCGCATCTCCTGCGACTGTCATTTGTCTTCGCAATGCTATAGGTTGGTGTTACAGTGCAAGCTATGTGATAGGAACAGCTGGGTTTAAGAAAAAAAGATTTTCAAAAAAAGATGCAAAGATTCTTGCTAACTTTGCATACGATGACATGAAACTGATAATGGTTTCAAGGGATTTAGAAAAATAAAACATGTATGTGCCTTAGATACGTGTGTCTATACAAGCGAATTAAGTAGATAAAAACAAAATGTTTTATTATGTGGAAAGAATTAGGTAACCTCAGAACCTCAGTTCAGTTAGCTTACATATAATTGTTCCCGTAGGGGTAGGCAGAGACCTGTACTTTCCAACGATCCTTACATACTTCTTTCGTTTCGTTATTCTAAGCTTCATGTTCAAAATATCCTGGTGAAATAGCTTCTCACACAAGTATAGCATTTATCGCTCTACTCGTGGTGTGATTGGGGCTTTATCATTATTCCTTAATCAACTCACGTATGGTACGATTACTACGTTAAGGATGATCTTGAAAATATTTGTCAGGTTTGTTATTTATTTACTACAATTTATTATTTATAGTTTTATAAATCGCTCGGTATATAAAAAGCACAACAGCAACTCAAAATTCGTTACCACAAGACTGACGAAACAGTCCACATAGGTCCCATAGAAATCATATTGGCTTAAAAATGCCTAAGTAAACTTTTGTTTGTCACTGTACTTGAATGTAACTTGTCACATCGTCGCAAGCACATTGTGGAAACGCAAACGTTTGTAGAAAGTGACGTATTTAGTTTGTTTTTTTACTTTTTTTTAATGAAATTGGCTGTTTCTTTGTTTTGTTTGTCACTGCCTTCGGCTGTACAACTTTAACTGTTTAAACTCGTTTGTGAGTTGCATTTTACTTGGTTGTGTTATGATTGTTGAATGAAGGTACTGTCGCACACATGCAAACAACAACAATAATTTTGATAAGTTTTGAATGTAATTTTGATTCTGTTCATTTGGAGCTTATAAAGATTGCTCATACCTTTAATCATTCTTCAATCAACTAACTGTTAAATAACAACTAGCAAACTGTGAATATTAAGTAACAAGGAGTCAATTCAAAAAATAATGTTAACAATTTGGTGAAATACCAAACTCCAGACTTTCATTCGCTAAAAGCCTTAAACTCCAAAAACATTAACTCAAAACAAATGCATATAGTTACTGCTCGTAAACCTAACATCAAACAGACTTCTAAGAAAGCACTTCAAACTTCAAGCATCTTAAACGAACGGTACCTTATTGTCACGTTCGACTAGAAAGTCGCGATTTCTATAGAAAATGCACTTACAAAGCCGTTACGTTACCACCAGTGTAAGTTCACCCTTACAAACTGCATCTTTGTGGAGTAATGCTATAGGATCATAAGAGATGGCAGGTCAAGTTATGATGGTGGAACATTTGCAGATAATGCTGCACATATGATATGCACTTTGAGTGATGGATGCACATTTGACAGCTTTCACAGTACGAGAAATTGTTTTAATTTAATTATCTTGTGTGAAGAAATGATTTTTTTGTAGGTGTGTGATAGTAAACGGTAATAATCTCAAAATTGTGTTATCGTGTGCATCATAGTAAATAAAAAGCTATATTGTGAACCTGAAAAGTACCTAAGTATTGGAAGACTTTTAAACATTAAAATTTACACATTTTAGAATTTCCACCTGTAAATTTTCCATAGTACAAATTATTCTCGACTTATTCAAGAACTTGCGAATGAAAAGTACTTAGGTTACCTGTAAAGAGTACCCTGTGGTACAGACCTAAAAATAATAATAATATATTTATTCAACATAAAATACGTGTACCATACAGACCATACGTTTACCAGCAAAAGTAAACAAACCGCCAAACAAATATTGAAGAAACACTCAACAAAACAGGTTCCTTTTAAACAAACCAACCTCTTTGCATGGACGAATACTACTTTACCACAAATACTGGCCCAAAAACGCTAACCAGAAAAAAACTATACCATTTGACAGACAACAAACACGAAATTATTATTGTCACACTATCAGCACTCAATAAAATAAAGTATAAATAAAATAATTGATATTTAAATGTTACAAGATGGCTAGTTTCGAGTCGCCTATTCCGTTGTCGGAAATCGAATCTGTGCTGGCATGGGTCGATACTTTCAAACTATCGAGACCTACCAAGAAGATAAACAGGGACTTCTCTGATGCTGGTAAATTTAGAATGACTGATTTTGTCCTTGTATTTCTATAATTTATTTTATACGCCTCAAATAGTACGTTACGCATAAGGTACATTGAACGCATTGGCTCAGAAATAACTTTATTTTTTTGATTAACAAGTTTAAATTCAAGTTGCACATGTAGGTCTATATACCTAGTCATTTTATATGTTGATAATTAAAGTCTCGGGTCGAGTCTGGACGAGGCTGGTACAGGACCGTAGAAAATGGCACGAAAAAGGGGAGGCCTATGCCCAGCAGTGGGAGGACATGGGCTGTGGATGATAATGATGATAAAACAAATTAGCTTTTATGACAAAAATCCTTACTGCTTAAAAGTCTTTCGTACTAGTATACCCTCTATCTTTTCTTAATGTAAGTATTCTGGAGCTCAACCGTTTCTACCTGCAATTTTCTAGTCCTGAATGTACAGGGCCAATCTACTTAAAATTTACAACAAAACCTTCCTCTTTAGTACTTCTAGCAGAAATCCTGAACGTCCACTACCCGAAGCTAGTGGAGATGCACAACTACCCTCCGCGGAACAGCCACTCGCTGAAGCTGAACAACTGGATGACGCTGAACCGGAAGGTCTTGAAGAAGCTGAAGCTGAACCTGTGCTGCAACACCATGGAACAGCTCGCCAACTGCGCTCCGGGGGTTATTGAGAGGGTATTAGTCATGGGTAAGTATTTTAACCCTCACTAGGGAGGTTAATACCTTAGATTTAAAGATTTGGTAACTTGATATAAATGAAGTGGGATGTTGTTTATCTAGAGGGAAGTTTATTAAGAAAAGAACCTTATTCTTCTGCTTATTTTAGTGCCGATGGTAGATAGATTAGTGGTACATAGGCCCAAAATGTTGCGACATAAATAGCGTGCTTCAAATTCTATAAAATGTGTCGTGAGATTTTTAGCAATTATCCAAATGACATGCAGGTGGAATTCACCAACTTGGAATAACGGAAAGGCGCGCAGAGGTAGTTGGCGTAGTGATAAATTTAATACCAATCGGCTAAAGGCTATCCCTGGATTTAAATGGCAAAAAAATTGAAAGATGTTGTTATGTAGTTATTCATTTTTATGCTACCCACTGCATGGATCAGATGTTGTTAGATAGGCCAAGATTATGAATTTAAATGTTAATCATTCTAAAATGCAATGTCGTTACAGACCTTTAGAGCACTGTCTTTAAATTCTGAAGATAGTATCCGACAGCATTGTTTTTTTAACTTTTTCTCTTCTTGATTAAACGTCACGTGTTGCTGATTAATGCTTATTTATTTATATAATAATTACTTTCCCAGTACGAGATAAAATCCGTCGAGACGAAGAATTGAATAGATCCGCAAAGGATGCAGAACAGAATCTGTCAAGTGGAGGCAGCTACTACGAGGCCTGTGGTGATGATGGTAACGTATATCCTACCTTTTACCCTATAATCTTAAAGATGTTAGGTAGAATGTTGTGTTATGCATAGAAAATAATAATTGTCAGTTTCGTGGACTACCTTCATGCCATCAATGCTAAATATGAATGAAATCAATTGCAAAGAAGGCGAAAGTAGATAAGCAAAAAGAAAGGAGATATATATATGCTTGTCTATATCTCTCTCGGTCTCTCTTTCTTTCTCTATCCCTCAGTAAATAAATAGAGAACGTATATTTATATTATAATAGCGTTACCAATTACTATGCCCAAGTAGCTTCACGACCTAAATAAGGAGACACATGAATAACGGCAATTTATAATGTTGTCCAGAGCACGTGCTGGTGGTGCCAGTAAAAACGAGGGTCAACGGCGTGCTGGAGACGATCCAGCAGAAGGTGATCAGCTACGAGTCGTTCTGTGCGCTCAAGGAGGAGGTCAAAGATGCTAAGGAGGCTGCTGACGTGCTTCGACAAAAAGTAAGAACTAA
Source organism: Autographa gamma (assembly GCA_905146925.1). Lineage (NCBI taxonomy): Eukaryota > Metazoa > Arthropoda > Insecta > Lepidoptera > Noctuidae > Autographa > Autographa gamma. Next base: position 1,854,494 of record LR989871.1, read on the forward strand.
TATAGGATCTATAGAACGCTTTATACCCATTCCTCATGTAGTGTTTGATGACAAAGAAGAAGAAATGGTAGATAATTCATTAACGGCATATTATAACTGTCATCCATTTTAACACCGAAATTCTCTTACTATTTAACTTATTTAGTGGCACCAAATTTCTGCAGATAGAAATTAGTAAAGTGTTTTAGTTGGAAACATAACAATAAAAGTTAGTCTAGGTAAAATACAGTCAATAGTTCAGAGATTTTATCTATCCAACAGGTGGAACATCTGGACAGTCTATTAAAACTAAAAGACGAAAGAATAGACGAACTACAAAGACAGTTGGAAAGAAAACAAGCGAGAAGAAAGGAGGTCGAATCCTTAACGAACGCTCTGTCAGTCCCCTTCGAACCCATTCTTCCCAGTCCAAAGATGAGAAGCGAATTCATCGTGCTACCAGTCAAAACAACCTCATTAAGAACGATAGAATCTAAAGGGAAGATAGAAGAATCTAGAACACCCGTCGCAAAGGATTCTCTAAACGCCATGTCTAAACCCAGTCTCACAGAAGTTTCTGTTGAACTTCTAAACGATAAATCCGCTTTGGACAGAATCAAATCTGATGTCTTTAAAGAAGTAGAATTCGTCGAAGAAAAACCCGAAGTTTACCAGGAACTGGAAGTATTTGAAGAGTTTAAAGATAGTGAACAAGAAAATATTATAACGACGATCGAAGACACGATACAACAAGAAATCTTGGAAATTGGCAAACCCATGGAGTACATACAAGACACGAGCTTGTTTAATTGACTTGTTTGATAGATATCAATGGGCTAAGAAAGCTGTTTGTTGTGTCAAACGATAAGTTAGGTAATAATGAAAATATTCTAATTTATTACCGTTTTATAAAGAACACAATTTCTTATTCCATTTGGATACGTTTTTGACTAGTTTTCTTGTACTTGTAAAAAATATAATCGATGTTCTACAAAAAATTTAAGTTATAATCGTGTGAACATATTTTGGAATCGTTTTAAAAATGCTGTGAAAAGGATTTGTAAAAAAATGTGAATGAATCGTGTTTGTGCTATAGCTGTTATTGTTGAATATTCCAAATTGTGCTAGTCATAATCTTAATCGTAGGTATACACGTACGTCAGGTATATTCCAATGTTTTTTATTAGGTTTTAGTTTGTTTGTTACATATGATTTAGTAATAAAAATGTTTACACGACGTTTACTTCATATCATTTCCGGAGTAGCCGAGTCTGGGTTGAAAATGTCCAGTAGACTGGGGTTTTCGGTCAATATTCTTTTAATTTCATCAAATTTGATTGGCTTGAATTCATTTGTAGTTTCTTGCCTGTAAAATTAAAACAAGTTGAATTTCGAGTGTAGTGTACTAAAAAGTACCTTACAGTACAGAAAAGTTTTGTTATGTGCTCATGTATGAAAATATTTTCCACATAAGAGACCACTAACAGCAGACTTTGGTTGGGTAGTCTTTTCACAATCTGGGTCTGTTCCTTGTCTCAGAGAGATTACAAACCTTGTTGTTTACAATTTTTGCATTTCCAGCTAAGACTCGATTAAAGAGGGCCTAGTTTAAATATATGGTTTTGAAATAACTCACGTTGTCCTACTCTCAGAGCCGACAACCTTAAATCTATCGAACTCTATCCTGTCGTCATACAGGCACTCCTTGTGGATTGCGTCCATCGCTCGTTTCACTGGCATTAAATCTTCAACTGTAAGAAAAGGCTCATTAGTTTCAATTATATAAAAAAGATAACAAAATAATCTTATATGTGCATAACGTGCAACTCCTATATTCAAAGTCAAAGTCAAAGTCAAAGTCCTTTATTTGCCAGAATGTAGGTGTACAGAGTATGATCTTAAATATAAAATGGCCCATTTACATTCTACCATTACATATGGTATGCAAATATTTGTTTTAGTAGACAAAACACAACTGATATTATTTTAATGTTAATTATTTTAAAACCTTATAAAACAACAAATTAATATGAACTCCCGTAAATGATAATTGTGATACTAATTAATTAAACAATGTCAAAGTAATAAATGTATGTCAGTTCGAAAGATAAAAAATAATAATAATATAATATGTATGTCATTACAAGAGATTAAAAAAATATATTTTGAGTTTATGTCCATAATTATAAAAATAAATAAATAATTATCTTCGTCCACAATTATATTTTAAATGTCAAAGCTTTTATTAGCACTTTTGAGCCTACATTAATTTATAAGGTATATACCAATGTTACTGGTTAATTTTCTTCTCCGCGATATGACATATATTCATTTAGATCGTAAAAACATTTTTCTTTTAACCACTGCGTCAACTTTTTTTTAAAATTTATCAAAGGTAAGTCTTTAAAGATATTGGGTAACTTGTTATATACCTTTATGGCATTTACGTATGAGTTCCTTTTATATAATTCGAGCTTGCATTGCGGTAAACATAATTTATGCTTATTTCTGGGAGCTACATTCCGTTTCGTTACATCTTTAATCTTAATAAATAAATCTGGATGTTGTTGTACAAAAAGGCATAATTCTTTAATGTACAGTCTGTCAAGAAAGTCATGAAAAGAATGTTTTGGGAACTACTGCTTTTCCTAATACTGGCAACACTGAATAATTGTTAAACTAAGTACCTCCACTGTCACATCGTAGTTTATCTAGCTTTGTGATTGAAGTTTTCTAATATTTTGTGCCATTTTGAGTTGTTTAATAGTGTGTGTGTGGAAAATGAATCGGAAGGTTTATAAGAGCGGTGCGAGACAAATTGTATTTAAAGTTTTTCAAGAGTGTATGGCCGAAATGCAAGCTGGGACGTGCCAAGCCGATGTTTACGGTCATACAGCTAAATTAACCGGTACGTAAATATATATTAATGTTAAACACAGTCAAGGAAGTATAATCTCTTGATAATCTTCTGTTTTTAAGTATAATATATCTATTTTTATCAAAGTTTTTATTTCGTTGAGGTTATAAAATTAACCTACGATTTCGTATACTACCATTCAATAGTTTTGATCCTTTTGTGTCATTTATTTAGATATGATTAAGGTAGTTGCTATTTAACATGTCTTTATTAATTTAAAGGTGTTTCCGAAAGCACAATTCGGCGCATAGTGGACGAAGGCATGAAGAATGAAGGTAAATTTGTAACGCCAGGAAAACACAGGAAAGGCCGACCTACAAAACACATAGATGATTTCGATCTATGTGCCATTCGTCAGAAAGTGCAGTTTTTCTACACAGTGCAGAAAGAAGTACCAACATTAAGAAAACTGTTGGCAGTGGTGAAGGAAGATTTAAATTTTGATGGTAGTCATGAACTCCTTCGAAAAATTTTAATTTCAATTGGCTTTAAATATAAGAAGTGCCAATCAAATAGACTAGCTCTCATAGAAAAACCGTCAATTGCATCAAAACGGGAGTACTATTTAAAGCACATCCTTGAAAACAGAAGACTGCCCGAAGAGCTCCAAAAGAATATTATTTATTTGGATGAGAGCTATATACACGAGTCCTACAATGTAACTAAATGCTGGCAGTCTACTAATATTGCTGGTGTCCAACAAAATGTGTCCAAAGGGAAAAGGTGGATAATAGTACACGCTGGAAGTGAGAAAGGTTTTGTGCCTAATGCACTTTTAATATTTTCTGGTAAAAACAAGCAAGAAGATTACCATTCCGAAATGAATGCTCAAAATTTTATAAAATGGGTAACTGAAAAGTTATTACCCAATATATCTGAACCATCAATAATTGTGATGGACAACGCACCGTATCACTCCATTAGAACAAATAAGGTATAGTAATTTTACTTTGTATTATAATATTTTTACCTATCCCTTCCGAATTTGAAATTGATTTCAACTACATAATTATTATTTTTTCCTCAGGCTCCTACATCTGCATCAAGAGTTGATGAAATAAAAATGTGGCTACTTGAAAATAACATTCCATTTGACGAAACTTTGCGGAAACCATCCTTATTGATGCTTGTAAAAAAGCATAAACCGGAACCGATCTACTACATTGATCAACTTTTATCTGAACACGGGCATGAAGTAGTAAGACTGCCTCCTTACCATTGTGATTTGAACCCAATTGAATTGGTTTGGGCAATTGTAAAAAGGCGAATTGCAGAAAAGAATGTTGGTGGTCAAAATGTTGCAAAGTTGGCTGAAGAAGTATTTCAATCAGTAACTTCAGAAGAATGGAAGAATTGTGTTGACCATGTCATAAAAATAGAAAATGAATATTTTGTCCGTGGAGGAACTCTCTATGATAATATAGACAAATTTGTCATCTCAGTTAGCGATGATAGTTCAACTGATTCTGAAGAGTCAGAAGTGGACCAATTTAATTATGAAGGAGTTTCAGGGAACATTTCGGGAGTCGAATACCTCGATTCTGATTATTTGGATTCTGATTAATATATTATTAAATAAATTATTAGCTTTTTTATTCAACCAGTGTCATGTTGAGACAGCAGTGCAGAGAGGTAAACCATCACACTGTGCACTTTGTGGTAGATAAATAAATGTTCTACTTTACAAATTTTATATGAAATAAGATAATGAACATAACAAACGTTGTTCACACCAATGAAATTAAAAACTTCCCTACTTATTTATTTCTCTATGTTCAAAACTCTTCTAGTTTGCACCCTGACTGTGAGATTGTTAGATAGAGTGTCAAATAGATATTTTACATATGAGACAATTCACCTGACAGTAAGGGGACCATAATAATAAATCAGTAATTTTATATATTAAGAAATATTTAAAAATGTTCAAAGTATTTATATAAATGAATAAGGATAATATTATCAGTAATTACTATTTCTTAAAAAAAGTATCAAAACCTTTCAGTCGAAATTTATAGGGATACCATGTAAATGATGGTGGCGCCCTCCCTGCTTTTCATGACTTTCTTGACGGACTGTACATACAAGGCAATGGTAAAATATTGTACTTTTTGAACAAGTGTTTACAACTATCTGTATACCAGGCTCCACAGATTGCACGCACACATTTTTTTTGCACTCTAAACACTTTTATAATATCAACCGAATTTCCCCACAGTAAGAGACCATATGAGAGTACGGACGAAACGTATCCGTGATATGCGCACAGAGCAGCTTCTGTGGATACCGTGACTCTTAATCTTTTTATAGCATACACAAATCGGTCGAGTTTGTCACAAACGTAATCTATATGTGATTTCCAGTTGCAATTCTGATCCAACTTTATACCCAGAAATTTTGTACTTACAACTTCTTCAATAGTCGTATTATTATATTTAATATTTAAAGTCAATGTTTTTCTTTTATATGTCTGGAATTGGATCATTTTTGTCTTATCTATATTAATTTGTAAATTATTAGAATTTAACCAGTGTATTATATTTTCTATTGCTTTATTTATGTCTGATTCATACGTGTTGGCGTTTTCATTTTGTATAATAAGGGTTGTGTCATCAGCAAACAAGATTGTCTTATGGCAAACGGTATTTGGGAGATCATTAATGTACATGAGGAACAAGAATGGTCCCAATATACTGCCTTGAGGCACTCCAAAATTATTTTGCTGATAGGCACTTCTATATACTACCTTTTTGCCATTGTTATGGATTTTAGAAATTTCCACACATTGTTGTCTGTCATTTAGGTAGTCTCTCAACCAGTCGTTTGCTTTTCCTCTTATCCCATACCTTTCTAATTTGTGCAGGAGCAATTTGTGGTCCACAAAATCGAACGCCTTGCTCATATCTAGGAAGATCGCCGCGACCGGTAAGCCATCATTTATAGCTTGAGTGACTATTTTCATCAAATTGAAACATGCCAATGAAGTGCTACTATTCTGTCTAAACCCGAATTGCTCATCTTTAAGTAGACCATGACTTGTCGTGAATTCTTGTAGCCTTTTCAGCATGACTTTCTCGAAGATTTTTGACATAATTGGAATCAGCGTCACTGGCCTATAGTTATTCATGGCAGTGCTGTCACCTTTTTTATAAAGTGGCCTAACTATTGATTTTTTCAGTATATTTGGAAAGGTACCTTCCTCAAAAGATAAATTTATTAAATAACACAGCGGCTGACATATGTATGGTGCACAAAATTTAATTACTTTGGTGGTTATTTCATCTACTCCTGCTGCGTTGGTGTTATTAAGATTTTTAATTATGCGGAATATTTCCATAGCATCTGTCGGTTGGAGAAATATTGTATGATCATAATTAATATCAATAGTTTTGTTTATCTCGTCAACATTATATTTAAATTTATTACTATTTGTCAATTGTATGTAAAAATTATTAAATATGTCACTTATTTCCTTAGGGTCTTCATATGTCCGATTATTTATAACTATTTTGTCAATTTGTGTTCTCGTATTTTGGCTATCAATGTTTTCATTAATTACTGCCCATGTGGCTTTACATTTATTTTTATTATTGTCTATATATTTCTTGTTTTGTATTTGTCTGGACTTATATATGCACTTTTTTAGTAGACCGCTGTATGATTTATATTTTTTATTTAGTATTTTTCCATTCGTTTTATTGTGTTGTTGGGTTAAGTATAGATATCTCTTTCTTATACAGGACCTTCTTATACCCTTCGTTAACCATTTGTGGTTCCCTTTTTTAGTTGACCTTTTTATTGTATTTATTGGGAAGCACAGATCAAAAAATAATTTGAAGAGACTATGAAATTCAGTAAATGCTTCTTGTAAGTTCTTTTTTTCATATACGTTGGAGAAAGTAAGAGACGACATGCAACTACAAAAAGTTTCCATATTTTCTCCATTAAAATCCCTGACAGCCTCACACCAACTGGATATTTCGTACGATTTAGTAGTTTTCAGCGAGAGAGTTTGCCCTGTTTCGTGGTCAGACAGTGCAAGGTGATGCACCTCCGATTTAACTTGCTTAATATTGCTTGCGAATTGATCCAGACATGACAATTTCCTTGTTGGTGTTTTAATGTGCAATTCGATATTAAAGTTTTTTAATATACTTTTTAACTCTTCGCAACTTTTATTTGGCTTAAGGATGTCCAAGTTCCAGTCGCCACAAAGAATAATTTTTTTATGCTTTCTAGTAAGCCTTTCTAGTAGTTGTTCTAGTTTTCCAAGAAATATTTGTGGGTTACTATTTGGCGTTCTATATAAGCAAATAATCATAATTTTGTCAATCTCTACGCCACAACATTCAAAATTAAATTTACATGTCAAGTCATTAATATTAGTCAACAATTTAAATTTTATATTACTATTTATCATTATGCATACCCCTCCTCTTTTAGTGTCACGTGAATATGAAGCAGCTAATTTGAAACCAGGAATTTTTAAAAGCATTTCTGTACCTTTTTTAATGAAAGTTTCCGTCAAACAGACGACATCTATTCTTGGACCTGTTTGTGATAGCTCGCGGATTACAAATGTTAACTCTTCAGTTTTGCTTATAGCACCAGCAATATTCTGGTGAAATATTTTAAAGTTATATTTTGAATTTAGGACGAAAACAATTTTTCGCTTGTGACGGCAACAGTGTGTCAGACTGCCTGCTTAAACATGGTGTTATTTTTTTAAAATAATAAGGTATGGTTCCTTTCTTATGGGTTTCGTTGTTTACTAACTCCAGTTTGCTCAGAGAGGCAGTGTTAGACTTAACTTCATCATAATTGTCCCCTGAATGTATATTTTTAATCGACTTAAAATAAAATGGAATTGTACCCTTTTTAGGAAGAGTTGTGCATTCTGTTTTCACCTTGTTCCGTAATAACATATTTTTACAACATAAAAATTTTTCGTCATAATAATGTGAGTCAATCTTAAGGTTAATTATTTTACATGCATCCAATAAATAGAAGTGTTTAGTTTTATTGTACGGATAATTACATTTTAAATTAATAAATGAACAGTTCTTAAAGTTGTTACACATAATTTTTAAGTTGTTATTTAGCATACTTTCATTTAAATATCTGTTCTGTAAAACATTGAATACTAGAATGTTAGTTTTTTTAAAGGATTTTAACATTGTTATTAGTTCTATTATTATGGTATTTGGGTTAGTATCATTTTCACCTATGCATATGATTAAAAAATTATCTTTGGAATCTTCCAGTTTATAGATAGGTTTGAGAATTTCCTCAGTGGTGGCATATGGTTTTGTGATAGAAAAAATCTGATAATTCTCGTACTTAGTGTTTTGTCTGGACTGTATTAGTAGTGTAGCCAACCCTGACAATTGTTGTCCTCCAAATATAAATAACTGGGATTTTGTATTGGTTTTAGGTAGTTTCTGGTTAGTGTTTACTTTATTTTCTTCATGCTGATTTAGTACAGCGCCATCTGTTTTGTATTGGACGCACTTCTTCAAGCTAGGGTCGTATTCTTGTGGTGTAATCGTGCTTTTGTTCGTATTGTATACAGCGCCATCTGTTGAGTTTACTTCAAACGATTTTGTCTCCAAATCAATGAAACTTGTATCTAGTTTCTTTTTGTAAGTAATATTAGCTAAATTTTGTACCTTACAGTTCATTTTCTTTTTTGTAGTAGATTGTTTTTTTGTACTATTTGTTGGTCCGCTACATAGGTTTTTTAATTGCGCTATGGTATTTTGTTGTTCAAGTGTTTGTTTTTTGAAAGTGCTGTTTTCCATGATTAAATTATCTATTTCGTTGTTAGCTGTCCTTAACTGAATTTTTAACTGTTCAATTTCTTCTTTTAGTCTTTCAAATTCTTCGTAAGTTAATCCGGTTGCCAGTGATTGTGGTAAACTTTTTGAACTGTACTCAGAAATTGTGGACTCGAATGAAGAATTAGGGGAATTTATTATTGTTTTATTTCTTCGTAGAGTTATATTTTCAAATTCCATGATTGGTTTTCCACTTATTGCCAGTTGACGTATATATTATGTTATAAAAAAAAAGGATTTCAAAATTACAAAAAGTGTATCTCCGACAGGATTCGAACTCGCGCCAGATATGATTGCAGCAGGTTCAATAAGTAAAAGGCTATGCGTGCTGATACTATGATGTCGAAATTACATATCTTTTACAACTTGTATGAAATTTGAATCAAACAAAGTCGTTAAGTTGACTCATCCGTAAAATATTTTGCCGCATTTTTGCACTGACTGTCATAACACTTTTTATTATTTTTACTGTGATTTAGACAATGTATTTACTTTTTATTACAGCACTAGCACTATTGTTATTTTATATTTTAATGTTATGTATATAATAAGTCTATTATTCACTGTTTGTTATTGAACTTTTGTTTAGAGTTTTCTTGTGATTATTTGTCCCATTTATCACTGGATAACACTTGCACTTATGCTTTATGAATTCACGAACAATTTTTATAGCTTTGATGTTTTAAAATCGTTGATTTATATTTTTATTTAGAAAATAATTACGGAGCCGATCTTAATATTCGGTGTCTGGGTGTAACTTACCTATAATATGTATGTATTTAGAAATATATAAGTATGTTTATCAGTTGTCTGGTTACCATTACACAAGCTCTGCTTAGCTTGGGATCAGACAACCGTGTGTGAGATTTCCCGGAATATATTAAATTATATTTTTTGTTTCAATAGTTGTGGGGCTAAAGGTGTCCCCCAGGGTTCTATCTTAGGTCCATTGAGAAAAACAGAATGGGGTTGAAAAGGTGCAATTGGATGTGTAGGGCTACCTTAGGATAACGTTAATTGGGCGTATAAGAATATTACATAAATAACTATTCATTCATTTGAACATTTGAAAATAATCATAAATAATTACTTTTCTCCGTGTTAGGTAGCAGCCTTTACAATTGTAATAAAACTAGTTAATGATCGGACTCCATTTCGGTTTTCACACCTTTGCAGGTGTCGTGGTGTGCAAATTTAGACTTCAGATCTTGACAAATGTTCAAAGAGCCCTATTGACCAGGGTATACGTACAGTTGAAGACAAAGTTGCTGGAGACGGGCGTGGGGCTGGGCACGTGGCAGGTGCAGGGCGGCAGCGACATGGACACGTCGGAGGTCTGCACGGCCACGCCGCGCCGCAGCCACTCCGCCATGGGGTCCTCCTCGCCGGCCTCCAGGTCTTCTTGCTCCTTAGCCTTCATGTTAGGACCCTGGTTACCATGGATACGTACAGTTGAAGACAAAGTTGCTGGAGACGGGCGTGGGGCTGGGCACGTGGCAGGTGCAGGGCGGCAGCGACATGGACACGTCGGAGGTCTGCACGGCCACGCCGCGCCGCAGCCACTCCGCCATGGGGTCCTCCTCGCCGGCCTCCAGGTCTTCTTGCTCCTTAGCCTTCATGTTAGGACCCTGGTTACCATGGATACGTACAGTTGAAGACAAAGTTGCTGGAGACGGGCGTGGGGCTGGGCACGTGGCAGGTGCAGGGCGGCAGCGACATGGACACGTCGGAGGTCTGCACGGCCACGCCGCGCCGCAGCCACTCCGCCATGGGGTCCTCCTCGCCGGCCTCCAGGTCTTCTTGCTCCTTAGCCTTCTTGGCTTCGATTCGCTGTTTTAGGACTTCTAGTTGCTCTGTTTGGAGTTAACAATGAAGTATGGTGTAAGAAAGACTGTCATATTAGTTGTATACAGGAGCCACCCTCTCGATCGTTACGCCGGATTCTTACCGGCTAGAACCACCGGAGTACTTCACCCTTCCCTTATGCTAAAGACCAGGCGGGAACGCAGTCCAAACTACCGCGATACTGGCGACTAGCTAATTTAAAATCCTACATCCAAGCTTCCAAAAAGATCTCTTTAAATAAAAATGCAGATTTAATAGGTACATACTTAATTTTAAACGTCTTTCCTTATAGAGATGTTCATAGATAATGTTGTACCTGGTGTGCAAGTCTCGTATCCATCATACGTGTGTTCAAAATGAGTGAATGGGTTGGCTCTCATGTAGGAGGGTAGGGACCTCATGAACGAGTCCACTTGCATCAGTTTACACTTATCTATGGGACACACCTGAAAATACATTCTTATATTATACATATCAATTAAGACATTAAGAAACCCTTGACTAATCTCAGCAATTGAAATAAAACTACTTTTAAGGCTAATGCCGCACTACGCCGCACTACTAAATGAAGCTAATGGAAGCGGCCGCAGTGACGTCTTTTTTCCGCGACTGATTTTTAACCGTAGTGTGTGTGATTCGGTTTGTTTCGCTGTTTCAAAGTTTAGGTAACACTTGCGGAAAAAAACCGTAGTGCTGCCCTAGCCTTACGGATTATGTAGCGACTGAATTTAGATTTTAGGTCCTGACGTTTCGATACCTTTGCAGGTAATTATCCGCAATTAGTCGGGGGTTTCTCAAACTTTTAATTAAAAGTTATTTAACCTACATTTAGCACATATACTTCAAAATATAAACATACCCTTTCATAATATATCGTGGGATCGTTGTCTGGTACATGTGCTGGTATGACCTCCAAGCTGTCAGTATGCTCAGGCCTGAAATTAAGTATTTTTAGAAAACATCCCCAAAAACAAGCGTACTACTGGTAAGCGAATATAATACAGGTGGTATACCAGCAATAAAATCTATACTATACAAATATTAATATTTCTATGATCTACTACAACTGCCTCGTTGGTCTAGTTGTTCTAAGAGCGACTGCTACGCTAGAAGTCTTGGGTTCGATTCCCAAGTCAACCAAGGTGTTATTGGGTTTTTCTATGAAATTCTCAGTAGCTTTAGAGTTTGGATTTATGCCAGGTTAGTGGCAATAGGCTCGCCCCTTACATGGGACCTAAACATACAGGCGAACTGTGGGTGTATATTGGTACACCTCTGCCTAACCCTTCGGGGATACAGGCGCGATGGTACGTTATGTTATGTCTATGATCTACACCAATTTATTCAGCACTATATAAGATGGGCTGTTGCCATCGTCAAAGCGAGACGACGCTAAGCGCACTGTAAAGCGTTGTCTCGCTTCCTCACAACGAACAGTCCTGCTCTAACACTTCATGGTATACATAAAGATATTGTTGGATTGTGAAAGATACACATAATATTCTATAACAATTAAAATCTTAGAAATAAAGTAGGTATGCTCTTACCCATGCAAAGATACTTTATCCTCTTCTTCACCATCACCACCAGATTTTTTAGGTCTGTTTTAAATAAAATATAAGAAAATGAAAAAAAAAAAAAGAAAAATACATCACCATATTTTTTTCAATAAAACAACGTCAATGGCTTACTTGCTTTTGTTTCGACTATTTTCAAAAAGCAAGATTAAAGAGAAAAAAAAATCTCATCACCTATAAAATCTCATGTTAAGCGCTGTAATTGGTTAGGTTTTGGTCAGTCAATCAAAGTCATGATCAGTTGATTTGACAACAGAAACACTTGATCATCCTTATTAACAGAAACTGGGGTAACTATGAGAGCAGTCCGTGTACAGGCGGCTTGTAACCTACTTGTACATAATCAAAATGCTTGTGGACTATAGTCTATAAGCATTTTGATCATCTACTGTCTTTGCTGATACTTATAGCCCGGCCGCTGAGTGAGTGCGTTCCTGACATATGTCAGTTGGAGTTAATTTCTATGGGGATATAAAAATAGGTGCTATATTATTCATTGTAACCTGGCATAATGTATTCAAACAAGGTTACAATTACATGTTAATTAAATATTATTCTTTGATATAATTTTAAAGTCGCACAGAGGGCTATGGAGCGAGCTTTGCTCGGAGTCTCTTTGAAGGATAAAATTCGTTATGAGGTCATCCGACAAAGAACCAAGGTAACCGACATAGCTCGTAGAATTAGCTCGCTGAAGTGGCAATGTGCTGGCCATGTCTGTCGAAGGACCGATAGCCGTTGGAGCAGACGAGTCCTAGAATGGAGACCGCGGCTCGGCAACCGTAAGGTAGGACGCCCGCCCGCCAGGTGGACTGATGACCTGAAAAAGGTCGCTGGAGGGGACTGGATGCGGAGGGCGGAGGACCGGGTGTTGTGGCGCAAATTGGGAGAGGCCTATGTCCAGCAGTGGACTATGATTGGCTGAATCATTGATTGATATGATTGATTCTTTGATAAGACAAATAAGTGATAGTTATATGTTTAGTAAATTTTTCGCTACATAATGTTATATCTTCCTGTTGACCACCACCTGTGAGGAATGCATTCTCTCGACGGCTGGACTATAAAGTTTATAATGATGATGGAAAACTTACGTTGGAGTTGGCGGGTCGAATTCTTCAGGCATACTTGCTTCGAACGCTGAAGTCTGAGAGAAAGAGAATATATTGTAGTAGGCTACTGTTTAAATAATAATGTGCAATAACAACCTATTTTACAGTGTGTAATATAATTGTTAGCATATTACATGTATCAGAAGGTCAATTGAAAAGTAAAGTTTTCTGACGTGGGTTCGAGTTCTGTCTGAGATAGGAAATTGCTTATTACTATTTCGATTCGATTACAAGTAATTACTACAGTGACGTTATTGTGTTAAAAATAATAAAATTGTTAACATAAACTATGTGTATAAATAAATGGGGACAAGATCATACATTGGTCTTAGGGTGCATCTAGATCTAAAGAACGAGCAATACACGAGCAGCTCGCGAGCTGCTTGCGATCCGCTCGCAAACATGCTGCGAACACACGAGTGTCAATAACGCCATCCAGCAAAGGTAGGCGCGCTGCTCGCGCCATGCTCGCTTGCTGTTCGTGTAATGCTCGTTTGTCAGATTTGGACGCACCCTTAATACAAAGCAAGTAGCTCAAGAACTTGAATTCTGATTCTGAGACATGGACGAAAATTATCCAGAAAACAAAAAATAGAAGGCTGACAACATCACATAGGTACATTGCTCTGAACCCAAAGTTAGCACTCGTGTAATTGAACGCAGAAACAACGAAGTTACCACAAACTACCAGACTCGAGGCAATGTAAAAACGTTGATTACTACATTGACCCGCCCGGGGATCAAACCTGGGACCTCAGAGCTGACGACGGACGTTACCCAAATACATACATAATTTTGGTCTATTGGACATTATTACATACGTTGAAATAAAACTACTTTTTACGGATTTTTTCGCGGTTTGTTATTAGATTTTAAGTCCCGACGTCTCGACACCTTTGCAGGTGTCATGGTCACGGGTAGACTCGCATTGGTTCATTCGCGTAAATCAAAGAAACCAATATTACATACGTATTACTCACTGTAGGTTGTAATACTTACTCGTCTCTTCCCAATGGCTAGTACTTCGGGTTGTTCGATAACAGTGGGGGCTTCAAGCTCGATCTCGTGCTCGTGCTCAACTGCTGACTCCGCTGCTGGACGGATTGACAGGCGGGCCTAGGATACAAGGGCAGGTAAGAAAGGGCTGAAAGCCGGGTGTTTACCCAATGCGTCCTACCAGTTTTTAACCTACGGACACGAAACCTGGAACATGACAGACAATTTGGCCCACTGACTGCACATCACTCAGCGTGCTATGGAAAGGTCTATGTTGGGGATCTCATTAAGGGATAAGATCCGGAACGAGATCATGCGACATAAGATCAAGGTGATTAATATTGTCCAAAAATGTAGCAAGCGGAAGACTAAGTGGCAGTGGGCTGGCCATGTCTGTCGCAGAACCGACGAGAGGTGGAGCAGGAAGGTTCTCGAATGGAGACCACACTAAGGCAAAACGTAGTGTAGGACGCCCCCCGGCTAGATGGACCGATGACCTGAACAAGGCAGCTAGTAGTGACTGGATGCAAAGGGCGGGAGATCGTGCGCTGTGGCGCTCTTTGGGGGAGGCTTATGTCCAGCAGTGAACTGCGACAGGCTGATATGATGCAGGTAAGGCATAAGGGAGGGTAGGGCGTAAGACATGTCAAATACACAAAAAAAAAATTCATTTCACCTGGGTAAATTTTTACCTTGGCCGAAGCCAAGGTGAAATAAGGCGACAAAAATCTACTTTGGTCACCTGGATCATATTACCAAGGAGGAATAAAGTGGAATATGGGTACCATATGAAGCAGATAGCTATTATCTACCAATACAATATTATAATAAAGTAAGAAAGGTTTTTGGGTTGTTTATACGCTTCTCTAAACCACCTGCCTGACTTTAATAAGTCTTTAACAAGCAGATAGCTGGGTTTATGGATTATGTTATAGGTAACATATATTTTGGCAACATATAATTAGATTTCGCTCTGAAAAAATGAAACTAAATGACGTGTGTGAAATAATTGTAGTTGGATTAGAATTTTTGCAGTATACCTACTTCAAGTTTTACCTTTCCATAAATAATATGTGTAAATATATCTTTCTATAATATGTATAAATATACAGAAATACATGTATGAATACCACTGTAGGTATACTTACCGTTAACAACTATATTGCGAGTAATCTCAAAATTCAATAGGCCTTGCAAAATATCGATGTCGATAAGTACCTTCAGTAGAAAAGGACCTATCCGATGCCTTACCAATTCAAAAATACTTTCTACTAATTGTATCATTTAAACTCAGTTTAATTTAAAAGGTAAAATAATATTTTTATATTTCTGTGATAATTTTTAAAGCAAAATTTTATCAATAATTTTGATCTACTTATCGAAATTTATCAAAAACCTTATCTGTCACATCATAGAATAAGAATTTTGACATTTACATATTTATTCTGTACTATATCTAAAGAGTATTATTAAGTCTCTTTTGGCTAAGGCCGCACTACGGCTTTTTTCCGCAAGCGGTAAACCGTGAAAACGCATACCGGACGAGACACACACAATACGGTTAAAAATCAGTCACGGAAAAAAACCGTGTTGTGGTTACTTCTAATAGTTTTCTTTATTCACAAAATCAGGCGGCTAAAATCCACGGCGGTTTAGCCATAGTGCGGCCTCAGCCTAAGACCCATCAGATGATTCATCATCATCATCATCATATAAGCCTGTTGCAGTCCACTACTGGACATAGGCCTCCCCCAAGGAGCGCCAAAGCCTACGATCTCCCGGCTAGATGGACCGAGGACCTGAAGAAGGCAGCTGGCAGTGACTGGATGCAAAGGATTTGATTCTATAGTATAATATATATATATTCTATAGTATAATGTACTAGCTGTCCCAACAGACGACGTCCTGTCTTAACTGTGAATTCTGTTTCTAATTTAATTGTGGTGACATTTAAATGGGTTAGGTTAGAAATAATTTTATATGGTGGATAATAAATTTTCATAATTTTTCAAATTTTCCGGGCAATTTTCCATTTTTTTTTCCTTCATACGAACCTTCTCTTGACAATAACAAAAACAAGAAAAAATAATTAGTGAAATCAGTCCAGCCGTTCACGCGTAATGCCGCATTCATTTATATAGACACAGATAATATATTACCAGTCTGGTGGTAGATTGGATCTCGATCGAGTCTCTGGCACCAAGCAAAGCTGTCTTTGTTGTTGTATGCTGCGAGTGCGTGGGATTGTTCGCCGTTGTCCTGAAATTACTCTACGTTTAACACATGTTCAGGCTACAGAGTAATTTATGATGATAAAAGGAGTGTACTACGTGAGCGCGACAAATGGATGTGCGATTAACGCTTATGCGACAAAACTGTACTGCGACTCACCGTAGTTCGAATGCACGCTAGTGCGACACACTGAAGATCGACATCTCGCTAGTGCGACAAACGATTGCGCGACAGTAGTTCGACACTACGGTAGTGCGACACTACGGTAGTGCAGTACGTTGGTGCAGTATTGCAGTAGTTTGACACCTAGCAAGGGTAGTGTAGTACGTTGATGCAGTATTACAGTAGTTTGCTGAGATAAATTTTGAATTACATATATTAAATAAGTAGATATTAAATAATCAAAGGCCGTCGCTCGCTTCGCTCGCTCCATTGCAAGGTCACAATATCTAACCTAACCTAACCTATTGATCTCTGTCACAAAGTTGAACCTAACCAAGCAATGGATGTCTGGGCCTATGTCGGTTCTATATGTTTATGTTCTATTTCTTCATATCGCACTAGCGAGATGTCGATCTTCAGTGTGTCGCACTAGCGTGCATTCGAACTACGGTGAGTCGCAGTTCAGTTTTGTCGCATAAGCGTTAATCGCACATCCATTTGTCGCGCTCACGTGGTACACTTTGATAAAAGGTATGTAATTTAATAACCAACTATTGGGACTGCTAAATTGCATAATGTACATATCATTCTAGATGTAATAAGATGGAATAAGTTCGATTTCTGATTCCTCGGTACGACAGCGGTGCAGGATATGGTCGGTATACATTCTACCAAAACTCAAGGAGTGAGTTTTCTGATTAGCCAGATATGTGGCTGGCGCCAGGATGGAGGGGGGGGGGGCGTTAAATAAGAAGTAGATAGATATATTAGGTAGATATATAGTTACATCATCTTGATCAGAGAGCCCATGGTTCCCCGAATGTCGACGCTTTGGAACTCGCGGCGATTGGTTAGAGACTGAAACATTGAATGGGTACTTACAAATAATGTACACAAAACCAATTAAGAACATATTTTTGTTATTTACCGCCAGCAAATGGCTAGAAAGCATCTAAACACTACTTTACCGACAGTGATGGAAAGAAATACTGTTTTACCGACTCACCAATTTGGAAGCGCCTTTTTGGTCGCTGCTAGAATGTGGTATCGGGCATTCCCAATGGCTTGGGATAGGAAGCTTCAGAGGATATAAGTCCTTGATTTCGTGCAAGTGCTTGCAAGAAGCATTCAAGAACATTTGATTGAACGCTGAAAAGAAAGTTGTTTTGAAAATGACGTGCGATGCGCGACTGCTACGCTAGAGGTCTTGGGTTCGATTCCCGAGTCGACCAAGATGTTATTGGCAATAGGCTCGCCCCCTATTACATGGGACCTAAACATATCGGCTGAACTGTGGGTGTACATTGGTACGCCTCTGCCTACCCGTTCGGGGATACAGGCGTGATGATACGTTATTTAGCGTATTTAACAAACTCCATTTAATTTAAAAGTAAATAGAAACCTACCATAACTCCTCCATTTCTTAGGAGCAGTCTTGGGTGCTCTCACTTGCTTGAGAATCTTTCGTCTCTCATTGGGTGTGAACTCAGCCATGTCACCAAACATCACGAACGGACGACGGTCACCCTCCAACTGTTCATACCAGGTTTTCTCTTGAGCTGATAATTATATAGAAAATATTTATTTATATAAAACTGAGCAGTTAGGTAATTGTAGTACCTACTACTGAGGGCATTAGATTGTTTGAAAACCTTGTTCAGCGCCATCTATACGGCACTTAGTGAAACGTAAACAATGGAATGACAACTAATAAACTAGATCCGTGCCGACAGATGTCAGTAGTAACCATTTTGCGACTAACGCGATAATTTGTTTTTAAAGCCGCTGTACTGCTGTTAGCTCTCGTAGGATTATTATAATACACAGGCTACAACTGCATCTTTTATAATTCGTTGTTCAACGAATAACGATAAGTTTCTACATAGAGATAAACATTTATTTAACTAGTTTGAATATACTATCACAGCGTAATAGAACGAACTTTACTCTTTTGAAAAGTTGAGGCGGACAATGATTTGCGTAGGTTCCTACTTATTGCATGAATATCAGTTTAAGTTTTCTATAGTTTTTAAATAGTAGTAATGATTTTTACGTATTTCAAACACAGGTGTTTCTTCCCCTTCCTCACGTTCACACGGGTCTTCGTTAGGGTTGTCCTCTATAGGCGCTTCGGTCTTCAGCAGGGCTTGCACGTCAAAGAAGTATTGGTTTGTCTCAGGGCTGCCTCCCGCAAAGTGGTGAATGAAGTTCATGAACTAGAGTATTAAATCATTAAACAAACATCAACATTATGTAAGGGTTAATAAATTTTATTTTGAACTAATGAATTCTGTTAAAATTCTTAAAGAATGTAAAGTTTTAGGGCAAACTAAACCTTATGCGTAAGCACTACAGTTGCTTTTTCTAAAAGTTGTGTTTGTTTTTATGTTTGCCAGATAAAGCGCGAACGCAGTGTGGCTGTTGCTAGTCTATCATCTATTTGTACAGTATTTTTTGCTAATTTATCACCGAAATTTTTGAAATATGGTAAGTAGGCTTAAGAAAAAGGGTAAAATAAGCTAGTTCACAAAATAATTATTTGCAGTTCGTGTAACGCATTCCGATCTCACGTGTGAATTTTCATTTTGCTCAATGTTTGATGACTAAGCAGTAATCCTATTACAGTTTACAATAAGTAACGCTATTTATTGTAAGGTACGTATAACTGATTAAGAATTATTACAATACTTGTACCTACCTGTTTGGGACTTAAGAGACCCTTTGATGACCTTATGTTTTTACCTGACGATGACCTAATACTCGCGGTAATTAAAAAAAACACCACGTGACAACGTTTGTGTTCTAATCAATGATATTATAATAAACAGATATGTTACACCCATACAAAACAACCGAAAAAAGTGTTCCGCGCAGCAGCGGCATCTCACATGTCAAAATGATACAAAAGAGATAGCGCGATAAAACCCATAAGAAAAAAAGAGACAATTAGTGTTGTCAATTACGCTTCAATCTAAACAAACGTCATAGACTAACTAATTTAACGAGACAGAAGGTACAAACCGCGTCTACTAAATTTGTATCTACGGTTTGTGCCTATAACAACTAAGCAACACTACTAAAGGTAGGTAGGTGAGAAATAAATCACGATGTTAAAGCGACAAAGTGGAAATAGAAATAGTTTTATTTTAACATTTTCTGCGATATATTAAGGTAATAAGGGTAAGCTATTCATATTTTCTTTACCCACACATGACATGTTTAATTTATAATTAAGTATATCGACTATTTCAAAAAAACAAATGATTAAATAATCCAACATTAGAAAAAAGGAAAACAGAACTCTGGGGTAATGATGACTTTAATGCCTAATAGTCGCATCTGTACTTTTATTCTATATGTGTGCGATCACGCGTCCTTGTCATCCTCACGACAAAAAATGTATTTACCGTCTCTTTCTTTTTTCTAACCTCCAATTATCAGAATATTAGGAAAATAAATAAAAAATATTATTAAATCGAAGTATATTGCGTATTTACATGTGGTATGAGATTCCTTGTATTTTATTTACTTCGTTATCATAAATGATACAGTTTCTGGATACACACAATGACATTTAAAAGCTTTTATGTAAATTTCGTTCGAGTGTGTCACTCGTCGAGATGCGTGACGCAGACTAAGGCAATACGTCTCCATTAGGACGTTTTCGAGTCTTCACGATTGCGCGCTAACAACATATCTGTTTATTATAATATCATTGGTTCTAATCTTGAATCCCGCTAGATCCTACCAGTTACCAGCCATTTGTTTTTTAGTAAATGTCTTTTTGTAGAAACATATAGTTATTATGAATTATTATTAATGATTGTAGCAAGTGCAACAGAATTTTGAATGGACTTAAATACCACGTGTTTGTAATACAAACACGACTAGATTCTGAGACCTAATTTATTTAGCATTTTATGTCTTAATGCACTCTCTAACTTTCGCAACTAGTTTAATAAAATCGCAGCATAAGTAATTAATATGCTTCGACAAACGCTAACAATAATACTGTATCGAATAGCCGGCAAAGTGAATGTGGACGAGCCACTTTCCAAACCAACCTCAGTAATGACTCTCTTCATTTTTTCACGCCATTCGTGATCTACCCTCGCGGCAGTTTTATAGCCTCTGGATAAATGAAGAATAAGTTCTTGTCCTTCCGTTAATATATCTTGAAGTTGATGAATATAGTTCGTATAATCTGCCGAACAAGTACATAAGAAAATTATATTTTTTTAAGTATCAGAATGCATGCGAATTATGATTAGCGCAGAGTGTCGCAATTTGGCTATGTAAGAAAAAAATGTGCGTAAATAACGACTAAATTGAAAGTTTTTTAAGTCTAATACTATCTCATTCAATTCTACTGATAAAGTAGAGATAGCACGTAAAACATCTAAATATAAAACGTGGTGAAAATAATGCGCGAGATTTTTGTTTCATTCCACGCACAAAATAAACGTTGTCCAGTTTTAGGGTTGCCAGTTAAACGAATTAATAAGTAACTATGATATTTCTGAAAAATCGATATCGATTAATTAAATTAATTTAAGTTATGTTCGTAATTTTAGGATGCAAAATGTCGGTTACCTCTAACAATTCTTAGCTTTTCTAATTTGGATCGCCTTCGTTCAGTGCACATAACATACATCAAAGCTGCTAAGTTTTTACATTCTAATTGACTTTGTAGTGCTGTGATCTTCTCCTTTCTCTCTCTGTGTGCTTCACGTAGCATGTAACACGCTCGAGTTTGTTCATTTCTGGGTAAAACACATTTAATAAAATAACCGGCTAATTAAAACTTTATAGTTAAAAAGAACGCTAAACTTACGACAGTATGAAATTGAATCTATCCTTCATAGAAGCCAGTTCTTTTTCTAATATCTTGTCGTATTCTGCTCGTAGTTCTGTTTCTTTTTCTTTTAACAGTCGCTCAATTTCTTCAGCATGTTCCTTTTGAGTTTTGATTTGCTATATGCAAGACGAGAGAATAGATTAAGCAATTTTCATATTGTTTATCGAGTAAAACTCTTTGTATATTCTACATAGCTTATGTTATTACCTCATCATATCTTCGGCATACACATCGTAGTAATTCATTTCTCAGGTCCTCTGTTGTAGACTTAGATGTTTTCATAAGCGTTGAAGAATGCCCTGGAGTACGTTCCTCTCTAATGGATTCCAAGGTTTCTTGAATCGCGTCTCCGAGACTCACAGTTGATGCTGGCGGTTTATTTTGTGCGGAAGGTGCGGTGGTTAGCCGGGAAAGTTGGGACTTTACCGCCATCTGCAAAAGCCAATCATAAAAGACTTGACCGATTGTAACATTTTTTTTGTTAAGGGTAAACAAAAGCGAATGACGTCATAAAACAACTCAACAATAAACTTTCTGGTTTTGTTAAATTTTGGTGTCCGCTTGGCGCTTTAGTATGCTCGCGGTGCTCCGACAGTAAACATCGCTGTGTTTTATTTAATAGTTATAATGGATAAATCTAAAATTCTAAAACTAATAATTAGTTTGTTTTTAAATATTAGTTTGTATATGTTTGGATTGAAATTCGATAACTCAGTGTATTGATGTCGAATATTTACAACACAACTTTATTGGTGCATAGAGTATGGCAACACATAAATCTGCTGTCGTGAAGTTTGTAACATGTGATGTTTCGTGAAAAGTGTGAATTTTTTTACGAAAAACCTTTTTTAATTATCCGTGGTGCACCTCGAAAGTGTTAAAAAACATTAGTTTGTGTGTAACGTGCTGTGTTTATTGTGTTATACTTGTTCGGATGTCGCAACAAAAATTACATGGATAAAGCCGTCACCTGAGGTTGTAAAGGTTAGTGCTTTTTTCATCTGTTGTTTGTCTTAAAATAGATTTCTGTGCGGGTCGCAATGATATTTCAGTTTTGTTTGTGTAACGCCTTCATGTGACTTTTCAGTTTTTTCATAAGACCTTGAACTAGAAATCTATCAGAGTGCCGTAATCAAGGTTAGGTTCGCGCGGGCGATTCATCTCGCATAATTGTTGTTTATTTCTATATTATTGCTTTAAAACCATGTAAAATACATTAAATACCATATAAGTACGTCTAATTATCATATTTGGTGTATTAAGAAGTGATTACAAACGTTAAAATCTGGTTCCGTGAACCTAACCTAAAAACACGATTGTATTTAGTGCAGTTTTTTTGCAAGTACAGCGATACGATGGATTAACCGTTATCTCGTTGGTGTGCGCGTGTTATTACAGCTATTGGAAGTAAGTGAGGCTGTTGAGTACATTTAGAGCAGAAATTGATGCGGTCACGTGAAATTATTTCGGTTTCACACATGGTTTGACAGTTCGCCGAGATTATTTTGGTCCTTATCGCTGACGACAGTTGGTATCGAGAGGTTTTGGCGTTAGATTTGTAGATAAGTCTCGGTATGCTGTAATACATTTGCATAATTCAAATACATTAAGATTTCGTAAATGTAAACATTTCGGTTGTGAATTCGAATTGTTGTTTTGTTTGTATTCTGCAGAGGTTATAAGGTAAATGTTTTAGATTTCAAAATAGATAACATTGAAACGGCATGTGTTTTAAATAGTCCCTGTTGACCTTAGGGTCTCTCAATACTCTTGTTTTCAATAGCAACATGATAGTAAATATTTTTTATTTAGTTTCTTAGAAATAATCTAGTTTTGTGATAATTTGTTTATTTATGAATGCTTTGAAATTCATAATTTTAATAGGCTTTAACTGTCTAATCTTCTTGCATATTTAGATAAAAATTTTAAAATATTTCGAGAATATAAATAATATTCCGACTAGTTAAATAGCAAACACAGACTGTTTAGTATTTAAAAGGGGTTTTATACACTTCAGCGGTATCTAGCTATCTACCGTTCTTATGAATTCATTGTTTTTCAGTTTATTCTTGATAGTTAGGGGGAGCCATAGACGGTATAATGACCTTTAGTCACGCTTGAGAACATATTAATAGTTAGTGGACTATAATGTGCCTGTTTGATGCTAACTACACTTTGTAATGTTGTTTAATACACAATGTTAGTACTATTTTCAGTTATTTCCTACTTACTTCATATATTTATTTGATAAAAACGAATTTCCAATGCTTTAATTTTTTTTTTGTTATCCAATTCACATACTCAAATACTCAAATCTTTATTAGCATTCCATATGCACTCCCTTAGGAAAAAGTGTCCTTAAGTCTTTCTAGACATTCCAATACTACAATTTCAATGAAAATATAATTTTACTTAATTCCTAAATAGAAGTATTTATGTATGTGTGTTAAGTTATTGTCATCCTTTCAACTGTCCCTGCACACACATAGAATCCACATTTGTATATCTAATATTATTTAACTGCATAAGCTTTGTCATTAGTAAATAAAATTTAATTCAATATATTTATTAGGTGTTATTTATCTATAATATGTATGTAATTAGAAATATATAAGTATGTTTATTAGTTGTCTGGTCACCATAACACAAGCTCTGCTTAGCTTGGGATCAGACAGCCGTGTGTGAGATGTCCCAGAATATTATATTATATTTCCAAATAAAAAACTTCTTTAGCAAATGATTCATACATAATGCATAAAAGTTCATTACCCTTGTATATTTTCATAACAGTTAGCGAATTACGATATAATCTACAGTTTACACAAAAACAAAGAAACACTAAGTTAATTTATTCTGTGAGTCATCAAAAGGACAGAAACTAGAGATATTTAATGCAGAATACAAATAAAGCTAATTTGCATGTCATTTATTTTGCCTATACATGATTTTTTTTTTCCTTAACTCGTGTTTAGACACTTCCTATGTTCAGTTCTGGCCTTGTTTAGTCTTTGTGATGTGCTTTTTGATTGTTAATTAGTTTTCAGTTAGTAGTCTTATATTCCAAGGTAAACAGTTTGTTGTGTCTGTATGTCTGTGTCTATAGGAACCAATTTTGATGAGCTTTTTGTATGTTTGAAAGTTGATCTGATTGAGTTCAGCATTTTAAGAGTTATGAGCATTGTCTAAAATTTTGGGAGTCTCTTAACTTTTTATTTATTGCTGTTAATGTTGTTTGTATCAGTCTCAATAGATGATAGGTTTCTGTGTATATTATGGTTTCATGAGGCTTAATACACCTTTCATATTAAAGTTTACCTGTATAAGGGCAGTGAATATGAGAAGATAGTATTGAACATTATGTATAGAGAAAGGAATTTTGGGACACAAAACTGGCTAGCATAAAATTAGTATACAATATTTTAGTATCCTATATTGAACTACATTTGTTAATTCAAATAATATATAGATACTAATTAAAGAGAGAGATTGTGTGAAAGACTACATATTGACATGTAAATGACCTTTCTGAAGGATGTCATTGATTCCAGACACCTTAGTTGTGAATCTGGAACAATCCCAACTTT
The DNA here is from genome assembly GCA_905146925.1 of Autographa gamma. Taxonomy (NCBI): domain Eukaryota; kingdom Metazoa; phylum Arthropoda; class Insecta; order Lepidoptera; family Noctuidae; genus Autographa; species Autographa gamma. The sequence continues at coordinate 1,879,590 of LR989871.1, forward strand.
CAAACACTTGTTTGTTGCCGTCTAAGATGTTTTATAGATTTTTTTACTATCTTAGCAGCTGGATTCAGATGTGATGAATGTCTAAATTTAGTTGTCTTCAATACATTGCAAATCATATTGAATGATGCTCTATCTATACTGTACCTAATTTGCAGGGTATACAGTAAAATGTCTGTTGTTCATAGGTCACCTTAATTTTTAGTGTTTGATGTGTTATTGTTCATTATTTTTCTACCATAAATAATGGTATTCCAGAACTTTGGTATAAGCTTTGTGGTAAATATATTTTTGGGACCATTAGTGTCTTAGAAAGCTGATCAAAAGCCCACCTGTCCTCTTTCTCCTGTCTATGGCTAAATGTAACCACACCAAATTTGTTTACCTATTTCTTTCTGTATGTAAATATATTTCAAAGATTTTTTTTTGTAGCTTTTGGGACAGAGATGCTTATGCAAAATATACATGAATGTTTGTTTTAAATAGGTGTCTTGAGTAAATAAAATAAAGTATAGCTTATCAGTCAAACAAAGTAAGTTACTATCTCTAGGTGACAGGTCAGTTCACATGTTTTGATATTTTTCTTATACAGTTGACTGCAGATTATCGCAAATTTTTCGCAAAGAGCTCAATAGATTTGCAATAAATATGTCAAGGTCAAAAGATTTTAGTTAAAACATTTTTTTAACTATCTGATATGCTGTTAACTTCTCATAGCCAGTTACATATATTTTTTTTCTACAATTATTTAAATTGAAGTCCCGATTTTTGATTGCCTATCAAGAATCTTAGATTTCTATACCATTATGTCTTTATCTACATTGAGATAGATATTAATTTACCTATATTCATCGGTCACAAGAAATAAGTAAAGATTATGCTTATAGAAACTCATCTGCGAAAGCCTATACTGATGTATAAATACAAATGAGTGATTAGTTATCAAAAAGCTTAACAAACTTATCCTAGAATATCATAATTCATGTAAAAATTTAGAAAAAAATATATACCATACCTTTGTAATTCAGCATATATGTTAAACTTTCTTAGGAGAAGATGTTTTTTATTATTATTTTATTGAAATTGCATTTTTTTTGAGCCTCAGCAGTGATGTTGTTGATGTGTTGTGATGGTTTGTCAAATTAATCAGCTGTGGTATGTCACATGTCAAAATACTATTTGTTTGGCTGCCAGTGACTTAGTGCATTTGATGTATGTACAGTTTGATGAGGTTTCTCATGAAAATAAATTAATTTTTGAGGGGGTATTTCAAAGTATGGGTGTTCATTGTGTAATACTGTTTTTTTTTGTAGTTTTTTTTTTACAACATTGTGTAATAAGGATAGTTGTAAATTTGAGACCGATGCTTGAAACAAATTAATAATAAAACTGAGGCTGACTCATATTGGACGATTTCGTAAAATATTGTTAACTTGTGCAAGATTTTAGGTATGGACTCTGAAATATGTATGGAACTTCTTAACACATATTACACAGTTAACCTTATGTGTTAGAATTACTGTTGCGGGTTCGATTCCCGCGCGGTAATATGACTAGATTTATAGATTGGTTTTACTCTGGAAGGAATTTTGTTATTTTATATACAACACAAGGACAATCCACCTTTTTATTTTTAGATATGTAAAAGGATTGTTCTACTACTAATTATAAAATTCTGCAAAAAAACAATCTCCCACCTTAAGATGACCCACTGACCAATAAATTATCAATTATATTTCTATAAGCTACAATGACTGAGATAAAAACCTTCAACCTACTATGAAAGTTATAGTAATAACACCAACTGTTCAAGACAATACTGTTACATAACTGAGTAAATAAAATGTTCACTGCTATAACTAGGAATGCACAGTTGAGTAAATATATTATTGTTACTAAGTTATACTCCTTACCAAGTTTGATTGAGAAAATTTATTTTTTTAAACTACTAAATATGATGGACCATATACTTGTGTTCTGCCATTATAAAATCACCCTTATCAACATAAGTTAGACATAAACATAAAACATATCATCACGCCTGTATCCCCGAAGGGGTTAACAGAGGTGTACCAATGTACACCCACAGTTCGCCGGTATGTTTAGGTCCCATGTAATAGGGGGCGAGCCTATTGCCACTAACCGGGCACAAATCCAAACTCCGACTGGCTACTGAGAATTTCATAGAAAAACCCAATAACACCTTGGTCGACTCGGGGATCGAACCCAAGACCTCTAGCGTAGCAGTCGCGCTTAGCACCACTAGGCCAATGAGGCAGTTCATATAACATAAGTTAGAATACCCGCAAAAGATTTAAATATTTATAGCAAAGAAAAGCATTCAAAATTTTGCTTGTCAGTCAAGACTGTTTTGAAGATTATTACTTGATTACCCCTAATCAGCTAGATAGACTCTGCCAACATTGTTTATAATTAGTAAAACAAAATGAAACAAGTAGTTTTTTTTTAATCTCTGCATTTTATTTCACGACGTTACTCACAGACTGGCCTGTTGCTCTAGTGGTTAGTGAATCTGACTGCCATACAGGAGGTTGTGGATTCAATTCCCACCCAGGAAAAATCGAACTCGAATTTGTGTGATAAGCATGATCATTTGTTCTGTCTAACTGTAATTTATCTATAATATGTATGTGTTACGGTAAATGTGATTAATTGAAGATTATTAATAATTATCGATTATTATTAATAATTACCGAAAGTCGAGGTAAAAGTGATAAATTAATCACATTTGTGGGTTTTTATTAATAATTTAACCCTAGTAGTGATAAATGTAATAAGTGGCCAAGGGTTGCGGGGCTGATTATTTAGTATGCTTGATTAGGTTCGACTTTGTGACGGAGATCAATAGGTTAGGTTAGGTTAGATATTGTGACCTTGCAACAGAGCGAGCGAAGCGAGCGACGACGTATGTACCCATCACATATATTTTTATAAATCAAAGAAACATTAGCCAAGTTTATATGTATAAGTCAGTGTATATGTCAGGGTAAGAGTGAATAATATAAATAAATACCTGCTGGTCTAAAAACATTGGGTTTTTATTTATTTTATCACTTTTACCAATATGTGTCGAGAATTATTAATAATTACCAAAATATGTGATTATTATTAATAATTTTGTAAAATTATTAATAATTTTCAATTAATCACATTTACCGTAACATATGCATTAAGAAGTATATAAGTATGTTTATCAGTTGTTTGGTTACCAAAACATGAGCTCTGCTTAGCTTGGGATTAGATAACCATGCGTGGGTTGTCCCTAATCATTATATCATATTTTTACTTGTGATGTGACCTAGTTATTTTACTTACTATAATAATCTTAGAACAACTTTTCATTCAATGTTTTGGTAAACAAAAACTCTATCGAAAATATAAGTTAGTAAGATAGTGCCTCAAAAGCAACCTGAATTACTTATATTATCAATTATTACACAGGATATCTTTTGTTATATCTTTGTAATCTTTTGGAAAACACATCATATTGGATGTTTATGAATAAACTCACTAAATGACTCATGAGAGGTAAATTATCTTGATTTAATAAACAAATAAGTGTGACATGTTAGTGATAAGTTTTATTCCTAAGATAATGAATTAACAATTTATTTAAATGTAGCACAGATAGAGTCATTGAATGATGCAAATATTAATTAAATATGTAAAAAATTGATGAGGAAGAGACTTACAAGAAAAAATGATGAAATATTACAAGAATTCCATTGAATGTGGTGTCAGATAACTTATTTAGTGCTTGTACCACCAGATATACTATACAGACTTGTTATAGGTCTACAAAGGAGTTTGTTTTTATTATTCATTCAGTGTATGAAACACAAGTTAAATAATATGTTGCAATTTCCAAGTAGATAGTTACATTGATAGCTTATTTTAATTTAATTATATTAGCTTGTGTTGTCCCACTGTTGGGCATTTCATTGGTTTTTGATACAGTTTAAATATTTACATTATTTAAAAACAAATAAAATCCAAGTAAATCCATACAGGCACTTTAGAAAGGCTTAGGTAATTATTGTAGCATGGTTATAAAATATTATTTCTGTAAAGAAGAAGCAAGTAGCTTTAGCTTTTCCATCATGCTTTCACTTTATTTTTGCAGTTTTAACTACCTAGGGTGATTCTCAAGCATTTGAGTATTGTCATTGAACAACATTGTTTATTTTTTTATCCCTTACTCAGGTAGAAGGCGTTGTCTGTATGTCTATACGTAAGGGTGTGTGTTTGTGTCTGTCTAGGTTCTTATACAATTGAGCTCGCAAGTTTTCTTGACTGCAATTTATGAAGAGCTGTTCAGCATTTTAAAAATAATTAGTTATTTAAATTTTGTCGGTGGTTTTTTGGTTTATAGGTTTTTGAAATAATAGCGTTTTTCATAGTATTATGTCCCACAAAACCCATTTAGCAGTCTGTTCCGTCTGCCAGTTTATTTACATTAATTTGAATAACATTCTGCCTAGTTTTAGATCAGTAGACTGTGTGAGTTGTCCCAAGATCTAATAATAGTTAATCCTTGCAGAGATGGAGTCTCACATCCTGAACACGTACCACCAGGCGCGCTTCCGTCCCATCGGCCACAAGATCCTCCGCATGAAGAGCGACTCGCTGTCCTCGGAGAGCAGCTGCACCCAGAACAGCCCCGAGTACCCTCAGATCAGCGTGCCGCAGCAGAGGCACGCGGCTGACAGCCATGGCGACTGGTGCGAGAACCAGACTGTGAGTATGGCAATCTAAGATACCGTAAAATAGTTAAAAAGATTTTATTTAAGGTGCTAAGAAACGTTAAAGACAAATATCAAAATAACTCTAGATGCGTGCTAAAAAGTGTCTTAACCACGTATCACATACGGAGAGGAAACTCCGTAGGTTACCCTTTTAGAAATATCAAAATAATATTACTATAAATAAATTTAAATTTAAATGAATTTATGTAGAGTTCAATATGATAAAATTTTAGCCCATTTATAGTGTTGGTTTCATAATGGAAGCCGAGTAAATATAAAGTGCAAAGTCATAGTTCAAACCTTTTTTGCCAAGCGACAAAGGTTTTGGCTAGTCATGCTGAGCATTTCAATAGATTAGGTTTTTAGTTCAGGATGCCTCAACATTTTGAATCCAATCTCCAAATCGAGGCTTTCCAATAGAGTATTAAACAATATAACTATTTTTCAGATGAACACAACACAATCAAGTCAAGACACAAGTTCAGATGATGAGAGCTCAGGATTAGAGGAGAGTATGGAGGAACTTGAGGAAAACGGAACGCAAGAGAACGGTGATGACAGCGGTGATGAACTGGGCGATAGTATAGTAGTGCACGAAATCAACGTCGATGATGATGACGACGAAAATATCGAAGTTGATGACGATGATGATAATGACATGCATTCGAACTCACTCCATAGCTCACACGTAGGATCTAACAGCGTAGAAGAAAATACCCTTGTCGAAGGACATGACTATGATGTTATAACTGTTTACGAAGTTAACCCAGATTTGGATTTAATCGAAGCTTCGTCAGAAGACGAGACAGACGCAGATTATTGTATCAGCGAAAAAGATTCACCAGAATGCGTCAACGGCGACGATAGTTCTAGCTACAAAGATGTCAATTATCAAGAATCAAACTCACTATGCCAGGATGGTCTAGATATAAATTTAGACACTCCAGTAGTTTCAAATGTCGATGAATATTTCATTAAAAATAATAATAACGAACACATACTTGACACAGATGGGCCCGTTGTTAAAGACGTTGACGAGTATTTTATAAAAGACAAAGGCAAGGAGACGATACCTGTTCCAAATGTCGATGACTTCTTTATAAAACACAAATTACCTGAAGAAGAGAGCACACAGTACCATTTACCCGTTCCTACTCCCAAAGTTGAAGAGTTCATTGACTCTGAAATTAAGAAGGATGAGGATGAGGAAGAGAATCTGGACAACTGTGAAACTGAACCCGAACAAGACAACAACGCTGACGTGTCTATTAATGAGTCTGATTTAGAAGTACTCCCTAACATTGAAGATCTTAAACGGTATCTCTTAGAAGATATGACGTACACTAAGTTTAGACACATACAGAAGTCGTGTTCGGTACCTCAGTCCCCGATGCAGAACATTTGCATGGACATTGATGACGTCAAAACGTGCATGAGTTTCGAAGACCTGAATTTGGATCTGTCCGACCTCGCCTTTGATAACGACAAGGATAAGTCAGACAGCGCCAACAAAAGCGATGACATGCCACGAACGTTAACAGACGAAGACGTCAACAGCTTTCTAATAACAAACAACAAAACTGAAACTAAAGTCAAACACGAGGAAGATGACTTAAGTCATCAAGACATGGAAATCGAAAGGCCCGTGGAACCTATCATCGAAACTGCACCAGAGATAATAGAAGCGCCTTCGAGAAAGAGGACGTCCACTCCAATACCAACTGTACTCGATTTCTGCATAGAAAAAACTGCAATCAAGAAAGAAAGTACAACGGATTCGAAAGAATTAGAAGATTTCGTTGACGTGGAGTCGTGCGCCGATGCCGTCATACCAGTTCTTGAAGCGAACAACTTGAACTCTTTATTGGAACAGTTTGAAGCAACTGAAAAACTCAACACTAAGAAGAAAACAATACCAGTTGTGAAAACTGAAGATCCAAAAATAAAGAGTTTCAATAAAAACGCTTTAACGAACGGTATGCGGCTGCAGGACGCGGGCGTGCAACTCAACAAAAATAAAATGCGGCAAATATTGGTAAGTATTCTAATGTCCGTTTTGCTTCTCAGATCCAGTTAAAGGACACTTTCAATCGCAATACGTTATTACAGATGCCGACGCCAATTAACACTACGATCAGGCGGTCGCAAAGTCCCGTCCACTCTGACCATGACTACTGCTCGTCGAAAAAGCGGCACAGTCTGCCCAACCTCAAGGGCGGACAGAGCCTGCTCAAACCCGAAGTGTTGTCTAGCAATAGCAGGATACTCAACTCTAGGCATAGGTCGTGTAAGAGCAAAAAAGTAGTGTACGCCCTCAGTAGTGACGAAGAAACTGACAATAACGCTAAAAACAAAAAAGTGACCAAACCGGACGATGTTGACGCTAAAAAGAAGAGCAGTGTAAAGCCGAGTGTGAAACCGCCAGTGCAGGCCAACTGTCGCAAAAAACTCTCACCCCCTCACAGTGCGCCCGATAGTTTTAAAGACAAACCCAACAGTTCTGTGATGATCAAAAGTGCTTCTAAAGCGAGTGATAATTGTAGTCAAAATTCTAACGGTAGCATTAAGTTAACTATTAAAAATAAATCTGAAGTTATACTAAACTGTGATCACGTAGACTCTCAGAAAGATAAAAATATAGACAAGTGTAAAAATAGTGTTAGGGATAAAACGAACAATGTAGAGAAACAGGAGAAGAATATTAAAGAATTAGATAGGAACAAAGCTAAAGTTGTAAATAGTGTAGAGACTGTTATTGTAAAGGAAGAACCCCGTCCGAAAACCGAGAACTTTTATACTACGTTGTTTAGTAACAAGCAAGACGTTCAGGTCCCCCAGGCCATGCAGCCTAAGACTGAGAAGAGGCAGTTTGACGAAGAAATAAGCAAGTGCATGCTGGAGGCCGCTATCAAGAAGGAGACCGAGCAACCTCTCAAGAAGAAGAAGCTTAACCTCCAAGAATACAAGTTAAGAAGAGGTGTCTGCTCCAACAACAGCTCAGCGACAGTCAGCCCTGAAGCTATATTCCCAGACATGCCCAGTCCCTTACTAGACAAAGCAGTCAAGTGCCCCATCACACAGACCCCGCCCAATGGCTTACTGAACACCGCTAACAAAGTAAACAACGAACAAAAATTCTTCGATCCCATTAAAGAGGCTTCTAGAAAAATCTTAATGAATACTAAGAAACAAAAGGCTGAGGCGACAAGGAAGAGAGACGAAGATATAGTTATGAGTAAGATACCTAAGGTAGAGAATTTACAATTGCAACCGTTGATAAGTGACGCGGAGATGATGAAGATTGTGGGCATGACGCAACCAGAAGCGGTGCCTGCGCCCGCGGTCAATGAGAAGCCACAGCTATCGGCAGACTACCAGGAAATAATTCTCGTGAGCATCGGAACAAACACCGATGAAACCATGTTCACGCAGTATGAAGAGCCAATCGAGAAAATGAAACCTACCTCCCCAACGTCTGACTCCAAAAACCTTATCAATTTCAAAATAAAGAAATCTGACCATGTACTGAAACAAAATGTGTTTGATAACGTTAAAAGAGACAAGAGGAGTCCAGTCGACGAGAAAAAGCATGCGGATGTTAAAATAGACAAAGAACGATACAAAGATATCACGGCGACATTAAAAAGTGTTGAAAGACAAGTGGAGACTAAAATATCAAGCAATTCGTTGTTCGCAAGTATACAAGATGTAGTTATGAAGAAAGCGCCCGAAGATGTAGAGAAACAAGATGAAAGACACTATAAACTTAAATCCCCGGTAGACAAACGTGTATTCAGATTCGTAAAGACCACGATAGTCAGAGAATACGATCCCAAGGCTGAACACGGCGAAGACAAAGTTATCCTACATTTAGGAAAGCACAGAAGTAAACCAGATGCTTCTAGTATCGTTATACAAACTGATTCGTTGCCAGAATTCGCTGAACTGCCAATCTTAGCTAAGGCCCAAGAAGTGGTGATTACCAGGACGCGAAACGACAGTGACATGTCTTTATCCAGCGACGGCAGTCCGTCGCGCAAGAAGGAATTGAAACAGACCAAACCCGATGAGAGGATAGTCAAGTCTAAGGAGGCGAGACCAGACAGGACAGACGCTAAAGAAAAGCGGTCGAGGTCCAAGGATCGGTATGAACCTAAGTACAGACGTCGATCGCGGTCTTTGTCGCGCGGTCGCAGAAGACGTTCACGAAGCCGCAGTCGCTCTCGCTCTCGAGGTCGCTACAGGAGGTACAGACGATCAGACTCCCCTTACAAGAGGAAACGTAGGTCCAGATCGCCGTACCATAAAAGACGGTCTCCATCCGTCAGACGCGAACGTTCGATCAGGTCTAGATCGCGCTCCCGGCAGACAGACCGGTCTAAGAGCCCAGTTGCCAAAAAATCTAAGCCAAGCCCACATTCTAATGGCTCTGATAGAAAAATGGCCAAGTCAATGACCCCACCTTTACGGAAACCCACTGTTTCAGAAAGCTCCGATTCATCTACTACTAGGTAAGCTTATGCTAAAGCGAATTTAATATCAATAATAATCTTATGTTCTCTATTTGATGATTTTCCCTAATTAGCATGCGTGATCAAGTAAATTAGTTAAGTAAACACGTGTTGCTCTAATTACGAAAGCTCCTGGAGAGTTTTGATGTCACCATTTTATTTTTGTGACTGAACCACATGTGGTCCTTATAGCATATTGTTAATGAGACTGTTGATTACTTAAATAATTACTTCGAATTCGATATTTGTTCATCAAATCATTAGTCGAATGTATTTCTATGTAAGTTTAATTTTCTGAAACTAAGGAAAATTTACTTAAATTTTCATTTTTTAGTTAAATTCGAATCACGTGGACCCCAGACTTTTTGAATATATTCTTTGAACGAAGTTTTAACAATACAGTTTCCTCAACTTTCCATCATATAATCATCAATTAGATTTCTTTGAGAGTTGTTTGCAAACTTTTTAAACTTGTCACGTGTTTACGACGGCTTTAGGTTATGTCACGTGCGACCTTTATTTTAACTGAGAATTGGTTGCTAACCGCGGTGATATACTCTGCAATACTCTGTATATGTTTGTGGGAGACCCTTGCTTTTTTTCTCGAAGATAATAATTTTAAATGAATTTGGGATACCTCTGCGATTTCATTTGAACCTTCGTTGACGACATTTTAAAAATATAATATTTTAAGATTTTGAATGATGACTTAGTTAAGTATAGATAAGGTGTTTACCCAGCTGTGGGATAGCCTAAATAATAATTGATTATTTTGATGAGTAAAATAGCAAAGTTGATAATAAAAGTCGAAGACTATTATTAGATTAGATAAGATGTTCTCTATTAAGATTAGATTGATTTTTAAATAAAACATTGTTAAATTCAATCTATCGTGTAGGCTATGCTATGTATCTTATATGTCAAAATATTTTAACAGTATCAATACAATAGTTATCAATTTTGGCCTAGTTCTTTAGAAGATGAGTAAAATATTTAGGTAGGTAAATGTATTTGTATATTGATAGGTCTTTAGTTGAATATATTGTAGGTAAAGTTGTATTTATTTATGTTAATACTAAATAAATATAACCAATATAATATAATAGTTAGGTATTAAATGCGTAGTTTTTCCTTATTTTAACATAAATATAAATAGAAACAATGCAGGCAGGAATTCCTAGATAATTTGTAGTTTTTAGTCTTTGTTTGATATTTTAAATAAAGTCATTTATAAAGCCAAACTGACTTGCCAAACAAAATATTGCGTCATGGTTCTTTAGTTATTGTTTATTAAAAGCTATCCATAATATGTTACAAACAAAAACATCTTACATTTAGATAAGTACTACTATCGTAAATATGAAGATTAAGGTATCATGTATATGTTTTTATTTATAAAGATAAAATAATATTATTTACAAAAACCACTATAATTTTAAACTTCTATGTATTTTCGAAACTATAAAAAATATTAATTAATATACTTAATAGGATATAAATCCATAGGCTGCTAATTGCTAAATCACTAATTAGACTCCTTAATAATTTCTCAATTCTACCTTTCCATATAAAGAAAAAAATATTTTTTTTTTCTTGTATGTGTAAAGATAAATAATATAGCCTCCGAAAACTTAAATGGAAATTAACTGAAACATTATTTAATATCTATCTATCTCACCTTACACATGCAAGTGACAGAGAAGGCACCAGTCCTAATAAATAACTTGAACAGTATATTTGACGTTAACCTGCCCGTTCCAGTTCATCATCATCATCGTCCTCGGAGTCCAGCTCTTCAGCAGCGTCGACACAGTCGCGAGGCTCCTGCAGCCCTTACAAGAGAGATGACCAGTACAAGAAGAAGTATAGGAGCTTCAGTTCTGAAGATAGGTTCGTAAGGCTTATTTTTTTCAACTTAAGTTTAATTTGTGGATTTTAAATGTGCTATAGTCTTCATACACTTACAGGATTTAAATGTGGTCAATGCTAAAGTCTATTTACACTTACAGTTAAATTTAATAGAACCAAGAAATAGGCTTCGTTTAATCCTATTCAATTTGAAATAAATTTTAATGTATACTAGTATAAAAATTCTGTCTGGGTAACAGTAAAATAAGACCTACATTAGCGAATGTATTATCAGTTGTTTTTGCCTATACGTACTTTGTAAATCCATATCCATCCATCATTTAGGTGCTAGGCACTTGTCGGTGTAGCAATTTCCATCTTCCGCTGTCCAGTGCGAATTCTTTCAGTAAAATCCATACATGTCCATCTAAAAATAATTCATCCTGCTTGCAGTGATGTACTTGTCAAAAGAAACCTTTACCAATATAAACTTCTGAACTGCAATTACAGTACTGCAATATTACAGCACAAATTTTGCTTATTTTAAGCCAATTTAATGCTCGCTTTTCTTGACCAACACTCGTAATGTTTTAATATGTAAATATAATAAAATATTACATTTTAACAGCATTTTTTTTTCCTTTAGCCCATATAAATAAACCATGTTATTTCCAGGGAGAGCAACACACCGGTGGAAGAGCGTCGGATAGTGTTCGTGGGCCGTCTGGACAAGGACGTGAACAAGATAACTCTCAGGAACCAGTTCTCCAAGTTCGGACCTGTGCTCGAAGTGCGGCTGCACAGCAAGGAGGATGGGTCAGTTTTATGACGAATAGCTTTTTTAGAACCTAGAATAAAGCAACACAGATCAAAATAAAGTCTAGAGGCAAACTCTACTGACTGCTGACTAGCATTATTTGTTCATCAATTTAGTGTGCTGTCTAGCTTAAAACCAATGCGAATCTCACAATTTTTATTGATGTGTATAATCAAATTCAGATCAGATCTCCAAAGTTAGCCAACTCTCAGAAAAAATATTTAGCCGGAGCCTTTGTTTTGTCCAAACTAATGCCTATGGCATGAAAGCAACTCTTTGTCTATTCATGTTGTTTTAAATTACTTATTGCGCCCGTTCTCTCTAGAGTTCCAAAATTGAAAAAATTCCAAGCTAATACTTAGAGTTGCAAAATTCAATAAATGTCTAGTGCTGCAAAAATAAAGATATTTGAAAATTATGAGCTATTTATAAATAAAAAATCATGTTTATACCCTTTCTTGCTAGCCCATATTAATATGTAATTACTATTGCAGTTCGCGCTACGGCTTCGTGACGTACCAGCGCGCGCGCGACGCGTGGTCGGCGGTGGAGGCGGCGGCCAGCTTCCCGCAGTACGACGTCGGCTTCGGCGGCCGGAGGGCCTTCTGCCGCCAGAGCTATGCTGATCTCGGTACGTTTGGGATAGGTTTATGTTGATGAAGGTCCAGTGATCCAACTAAATGTTGAGGACAGAGCAGGGAAGGGCCTTCAGGCCGTGAGTTGAGATGGTTGATTGTTAATAAATTGTTGTCCAAAAGGGTCTTTAGTCACTCCCACGACAAAATCTAGCCTATGTACCTACAAAGGCTCAAAGTTCTTGCCTTTCGGTGGGACAATAACAGGCAGAAAGATTGTGAAAGGCTTTCAACTCAGAAGTTAATTAAACAACTATCGAAACTCATGTCATTGGCTTTGATTGGTTGTATTCTTTTTGTTAGCCAATCACATTCATTATCGGAATATTCGACAACCAATGAGATTAATCAGCCTTTTGGAAACCAGGAGTTGATGTTGGTGGTTTTCATTTTATCTATGGTTATGTATGAAACTAATAGCTTGTAATCCTTTTTCAGATGGTTTAGAAGCCAAATACACAGAAAGCGCGTTCCACGGGCAAGCGGCGCCGCCAATTAGGCGAGACGACGACATGTCGTTCGAGCAAATGTTGCTAGAGATGAAAAAGAAACTCAGCCAGCGTAAGAACGAGATGAAACGACCCGATGAGCCCAAGCCTTGACAGTTACTAACCCTTGGCCGGGCCGTCATCATGGCGTTGTCCGTGACACTTGTCAAACTGACAGTCGGTTGGTTCTAGCAAAGGCATGAATCTGATTCAGCCAAAGTGATGTGACAGTGATCTAGTTTTAAGGCTGTGGACTGTGAAACGTGTTGAATTTACTAGATGCTGGCTTCTATAAACATTTGGTAAGCATTGTCTTTAGTACTTTTAACAATTAATTATATGAAATGTCAGTCATAGGCATAAGAATAAGTATGACTAAAACAATCTAATGTATACCAGATGCTAAAACGTACTGATTAACATTCAAATTATACTGGCTATGTATAACTTGTCATAAAAAAAGTTGTCAGGTCTTAAGATGTTTATGTGTGAGTGTGAACGACGTTGTATGCGACCGAATTAGTCTCGAAATTCTTTATGATTTGGTCAACGTATGATATTAATTTGTCTGTGTTCTAACATCTCTTGGATTTGGGTGCGTGCAATGACAGTGCCTGTCAAGGATGACAGCTGTCAAAGTGACAGTTACCTAGATGTGCAATCGAAAAGACGACTGCTGTTGTGTTAAGAACAAAATTTGCTCATTACTCATTAGTTGTGGCGTTTATGATAAACCATTATGCTTTATTATTATAATACTTAAAAATATATGGACTGCCTAAAATAAAAATGTTGTAAATATATAAAACTGAAACCCATGCATATTATTTAGTATAAATGCATGTATTTCAATAAACCAAAAAAAGCAATGCATACTATACCATACTTAAATAATCGCGTAATGGTTTATTCGAGCCAATTAGTTCATTTTCCGTTAAATTTTAGTTGTTTAGTTTAATTAGCTGAAATACCTCAGGTTGTAAATATTATGTTTCTTTATTTTGCTTTGTAAATAATATCTTAAGCGTCAGCTACCTCTTGTTAATTAGGTACTGTTCGAATCTGTCAGGTTTATCAAATCTTAATGTTATATGACCATAAACAGGGTCATTATAATAATATGTTTTATGTCTAATTGTAATACAAAAATTCTGTTCACTAATGGTTGTGTTAGATCGTCATTAAATATTTTCCTCTACTTACTGCTTTCAATTTATGTAAACCATCTTTAGGTTAACTGCTTTTTATGAGCCATTTCTGTCCCACTGCTGGGCTTGTTAATCCTTTTTCTTTATCTAAGACTATTAAGTACCATACTTAAAGCAGTCTAGATTACTCCCACATTGCTTAAAAGGAAAAATATTTACAGGAATTTATTAGTAACTAGCAAACCCGACGAACTCCGTTTCGCCACCAGAGTAAAAAAAGATTTTCCCACTTCTGTTGCAATTTTTCCTGAATTTTCTTTGCTATAAACCTCACGGAGCCCGAGACCTTTCCAACGAATGCAAAACGGTGGAAATCGGTTCGTGCGTTCTGGAGTTATAGCGTCAGAAAGGAAAACCCGACTTATTTTTATATAGTAGATAAATTTCAGCATTCTATGTCATTGAGACTTATAATTCGCACAATTCGCATTGCTTCCATACTATAAAATTAATTATCATTCCCCCAAAGGAATAAAACTGGGACCATAGTATAATGAGAAATACATAAACCCAACCCAGAAGCTAAAATGCTTAAAATTAAAACTTGCTACAAAACTTTATTTATGTGTACAGTGATTTAGAAACTGGTATATTTAATTATATATTACATTTGTTGGTCTTAATACAGTCTCGATTTTTACAATGATACTTACTGAAAGATCACATTCATAAAATCATAATTGTGAAAAGGAACAAAGCTTTCAACTTTCATATCATTAAGCTGTTATTAATTTGCCCTACAATACCACATGACTTTTCTTCCATTTATTAGAATTAATTCAACACTACCTGGTTTCTTAATTACACTAAAAAAATCCATTTAATTTCATCATACATGCAAATAACTAAGTCAAAACATATGCACCGTAAAATAGAAGAATATTCATTAATGAATGTACCAAAACTGCATAATAAATAATAATCCCACATCTGCACTTAATTTTATAGAGAACAACTGCAAACAATATTAAAAATATAGGATTTGCTTACAATATAAAACTAGATCTACATATAGCACTAGTATTCTAAATACATATATTTTGTATCCAGTCTAAAATGCGTATTATATATATTTATTAGTAATTTGTTTTGTGCAGATAATGTACTATAAGCACTGATAGCTAAAATAGCTGAATCATTATCATAATGCAGAAGTTTCTTGACAAAAATTACTAATATAAATAACATATTTATCTAGACTTCT
Organism: Autographa gamma; assembly: GCA_905146925.1. Lineage (NCBI taxonomy): Eukaryota > Metazoa > Arthropoda > Insecta > Lepidoptera > Noctuidae > Autographa > Autographa gamma. Next base: position 1,895,064 of record LR989871.1, read on the forward strand.
ACTTCTCGACTAGAGATAGGAATTTGACGTTAATTGTATGGCATTTATGTCAAACTTCTATCTTTAGTGGGGAAAGCTATCTACAGATATGTTATTGAATTATACCGTAAGGTTGTCTTTACAAGGACTGCTCGAGCAGTTAGCCAGTGATCAATATACACAGACTACTTAAGCACATTTCGTCTTGTGCGGCTCCCGCCCGCTTGCTTTTTGTTACATCGACCGCTCTAAGCAGTCAAACAACTTTAAGCAGTCTGTCTGTACATGTAAGTCTATATATTAACTTCTGAGCTTCACGCAAATGTAACACATTGAAATTAATCTACTTTGACGGTTTTAATCGCGGTTTGTATTTAGATTTTAGTTCCCGACGTTCCGACACCTTTGCAGGTATCATTGTCACGGGCACACTCTAAATACTGCGATAATATGCGTAAAAGTAGTTTTGCTTCAAGAAAAGTCTATAGTTTGCTCTGATGTCACAGCTTGATGCAGTCTGTTTGACGGCCTTAGGCTAAAAAACTAATTGTCTTACTGTATATGTAGTTTTCCAAAATAGTTAAGCACAATATAAAGCTTCCAATGAGATTTACCTAAGTGCCAAAATAAACACTGTTCCTATTTTATAATTATCTAAATCAAAAGTTGACAAGATTTCTTTCAAGATTAAATTTTATTATTGTCACCGGGAGAAAATACAGAAGGCTAACCCTTATGGCCTATGAAACAGTTTCCGACATAGTATGGTTCTCTTACCCCCGAAACTTAAACGTAACTTATTTTTAAGGGCCTCTTAAATGTCTATTTGTAACCACATTACACCAAGAATCCTAAAAATCTTAGAGGCAGGATGGGACTGAAGACTTAAGGGTATTTTAAAACTGAGTTATGTTTGAGTATGAAACCAAAAGACCTTTAATACTTGTCTATTCTAAAAGATAAAACACACGTGTCTGTCTTCATTGTATCATACAAAAATATACTGTAATCTCATTTTCATCTTATAACTATTGCATAGTATTATTGCCGGCATGTAAGTTGGCAAGAGTCGTTAGATGCGCAGAAATCGTTTTTTAGATCTATTCAGTGGTCAAGCGGGACGCGGGGTATGGGGTAGCGCCGATCCGAGCAAGTCGTGTATTAGTCGACCTAGGCGATTAGAGATTGGTGCCACCAACTTATTTGCCGGGTATAATATGTCTTTAATTGTGTACAGTTTGTTGTAACCAATAGAATAATGTATCAATAGTTTGTGTTGCATATTTCTCTAGACCAATTCATTTGTAAGTTTATTAACTCTAAGCAACAGATGGCGCCACAGTACTTGTACATTGTATCATAATACCTCACTCCGTATATCGCCCGAATTTGCCAAAGGAATTGTAATTCAGAATTTAATATATATTATATAAAAAGTTCTGATTTATATTATTAACGAAATACTAAGTGTAATTAAATACCAGTTTTTTCGTCTAACAACTCCGCCAAGGGTTGCTTAGGGTTGCCCGCGTAGAAAAACAGCAGTTAGATTGATTTCCAAATCTAGTCAATGTTACTAGATGATATTTTTGTTTTATCTTTGTGGTGATAATTTATTTAAACGTAAAGTTAAGCTTAGTTATTTTTATGGTTTTAAGTTTAAAGATTTTATTTCATAGTTTCTATCGGCTAGAGAGGTAAACTATTCAAAATGGCAGTTAAAACTTAAAATGCGATTAATCAATTTTTGTTTGAATGTTTGTTTTTTGTAACTAAATGCGTTTAAGTTCTGTAATTAATTTCTGAATTTTGTTCCACCGACAGTTTTATATAATTATATTGTCTATGTAATAAGGTTAGAATCACTTGTGGTTATAACCATACACTGGTCAATTTGTAAGAGTTTCTAGTGCCCATTACCCGTGTGCAAGTTTCTAATGATGAGCGAATTATTTTTACCGATTTCCTTGAACCTGACAGATGAATTGACAAGTGTATGGCGCGAACACAATCATTCCCGCCCATTTTTGACAGCTGTCATAACATACAGCCAGCACATTGTATACAAATACTGTTTTTTTATATGTAATGAATGCTAAGTTACTTGAATGAAAAGACTATAGATAATAGTACATAATTTTGTACGTATTTTTAAATTTAATCAGCTAAACGAGTCATTACGAACATAGAATCAATACTCTTTAAACATAAGATCATGGCTTTGTAGCATTTAGGAATTGTTAAGATTACGTTCTTAGGATAATATGAAATTTCTTGTTTTATATTACATTTTATGTCGTAGTGTACATCTTGATTTCGTTTTGTGACTAATCTAACTATTCTGGTATGGACAGAAGTTTTGTATAAGAATTTTATACAACTCGGTTTTATAAATCTTAATTGTTAGCTCTTAAGATTTAAAAGTACCTATGTTAAAATGATAAATTGACTTTAAAATACATTCATTTACTCTATGGCGCTACTGTGTACCAAAAATCAACTGATTATGTTTTTTTTTATCTTAAAATAATTAATTGAAAAACAAATAGAAAAAGCTCAGTAGTGTCATAGGTAAAATCATGACGTGTTTGGAACTAAATAGTTCATAAATTTCTTTATAATGACTTGTTATCAAATATTATGAAATTTGAGGAAAATATAGGTAGAATGAAATGACACTCGTATTTTGGAACATCAAAAACCGTTACATGTCTTTATTTCAAATATTGTTGCGCGAAATGTGACGTCACTTCCTAACGATGATTTGAAATACGGGTGTTGGTTGTTCGCTTAGCTTGAACCGTAAGCGCTTGAGAATAAAGCTGAAATTCGTACAGTTTCTACACTACGGGGTTGTAGTACATATTGAAAGTCCAACATAGTGTTGATAGTACATAGTGAGAATGTTTTATACATAAAGCTGTTGATAAATAAAAGTATTTTGGACATATTTGTATGGATTTTATTTCTGTAAGACGTTACAATCCTTTCCTGTCACCCCCTTAAATAACAGTAACTCATAATTCACCATTAGGTGTTTGTGGAAGAAGAGTAACTAGAGTTTTACAAAATCACTAGAATACCATTACACATTATGTTGGTATTTTTAAGCAATCTTGATCTATGAATGATAATTAAGATTATTTGATTACTTACAAACCTTCATTACCCAACTGTATAATAACCATTATCCACACAAGAGATCACAAAAAAAATGTTTTAAATCAAAACAAATTAAATAATATAATGCAGCATTTTTGCTGTGCTTAGTACTTGTAGCATGTTACAGCATTTCTACTAAAGTTGTTCTAAATTTATAACAGAGATGGCGCTATTTAAGCTATAGAAGGCAAACCATTGCACCGGCCTAGATGGCGCTGTAGAAATAGCTACCGGTATATAAATATAGGTGGCGCTACTTGTACTCAAACCTTACTCGAACCAAATTTTTTGAAAGGATGTTTGCAAATACAAGTTTTTATATTAAGACATGATGTTTAAGGAAGTTTATGGGTCTATTCTATTCATTGTTTTTTTTCTAAGGAAAAAGATAATGCCAAGTAAAAGAGTACAACAATACTTTGAGTACTGTGGGGATGTAAGTATTTATCTAAACGTGTACTTACAGTATGAGGTTGATGAATATTACCAGTACCTATTAGGTACTTTGTTAAAACCTATACTATAATTACTCTTAGATAGCTAGGCATAACAAGATACTTACAGTAATGAATAAGCAGACGACAGGTTGTAGGTATTACACTAAGTTATTTGATTCGCTTAACTTATACATTAAATACTGATATATATTTTTTTTAATAATACCCTTATACATTTATACATTAGTATCTGTAATATTTATTATAAAGGCATAATGTGCATCTGTTTGTTTTCCCAAAATAAATAAATAAATAAATACCCAAACGAATAACAGTAAACTTTCATTACAATATCGCTTTCAGTTGGCACGTTTAGATATCTATTTTTTAATATTATAACGTTTTTAAAACCTTATCAATATAGTGGGGGTGAAAGTAAGAATACCTTGTAAGTTATATTTAATTGGGTAGATAGAGCAGCGCTAATTACGATAATAGGAAGGGCGGTTGACTGTATTGTGAACAGAAGGGCGATGTTATGGTGCTAAATAAATCACGGGGATAATAAGGAGCTTCGTTAGTATATATAAGTATATAATATTTAGGTACGGTATAAATATAATGCGAGACCGCTTGAAATCAATGCAATTGTAAGTATCTTTTACTTTATAATCGTACTTACCTAATGTAGAGAATATCCGCCATTTATACTTTGTTTTTATTAGTAAATAAGGTGCAATTTCCACTGGAGGTAACCTATTTAACATGGAAGCCCAGCTTGATTTTATTTAAGACGCTTATGAACAACGGAAAAAAAAACTTTTCAGATGATAGGAACATCTGAAAAATTGATGAAGAAACCTGAATCACTTCAAACCTATGTAAAACAACCTCTTCTATTACGAATTACACTCTAAAACATAAAACTTACCAACTGTAACTATATAAACCAAAAACTAAAACATTCCAAACCTTCTTCAAAATTAATTAAATAAAACGCGTTTAATCACAGCGTACCCGCTAACCTCCCTTGACTTCAGGCAAATGAAGTGGAAACGAACTAAAGCAGTTACAAACCTAGATCCCCCAGTTCCTACAAGGGCAATTATAAGGCAAATTAGTCATTAAGGGGGCATCACACTGGCGGGGCCCCGGAACCGCTCGGGGGCACCACACTAATTTAGCCAGTGTATATGTTGCCTTAAGGCGGCGGCTATTTGTTAGAAGCGATTCGAGTTGACTCGAGAGGGTTGGAAAAATTACTGTATTTGTGGGTAGTTATGCTTGTTAATATAAATGAAGGATTTTAGTTGGTTATAGTCTTTTTTGGTTTATGATGTTTTAGACAGAAAAAGATGTAACCTGTATCGTATCACTATTTGCATTATTAAGAAGAAATTAATAGCTTATAATTCGTATAAAAACAGTTCAAATTTTCTTGTATTTCTTGTATCTCTATATTTGTAGAAGAATATTAATAATAGAACCCTATTTAATTTCTAGAAACAAAAGATCTAGGGATTGCCATCGGTCGGGCAGAATTTTTAAATAGGATCTATTGCAATATGTATGTGTCAGTGCAATGCAATGGTCCTGTATAGAAAGATCAAGTTTTAAGTGGACATATCTTGAATTCCTAAAGTTATAGCAATTTTAGTTATGCGCATTTGTATGTATACTTACTTAGCAAAATCTTCTTGATGTTTTCTGTATAGCTGTGTATAAAATACTTACAGAGACTCACATAATTATCGTACCTACCAAGTTATTGCGTGTGAAGAAAAATGGGAGATTGGTACTATACATACAATTTTTTTTTTATAATATGTGTGTTTTTAGAAATATATAAGTATGTTTATCAGTTGTCTGGTTACCATAACACAAGCTCTGCTTAGCTTGGGACAACCGTGTGCGAGATGTCCAAAAAAAAAAAAATATATACCTATGGTATGGTTATGACTATGTTGCACTCTATTTTAACTAAATCTCACAGTCCGATGGGACGGCAATCCGACTCGACCGGCGAGATCAGGCACAGAATCCTTTCAGAGAAATACTATGATATTTAAAATAGCAATCAGGTACCTATGTTTCCAGGCCCACAACTAGGAAATAACTAAATAATAATAAGAAATAATCGACACATTGCTATATCTGGGTTGGACATAATTCTTAAAAATAATGTAACTGAACATAAAAATCGAATATCCTTTATCTTCACATGTTTATTTTAAATCGGAATAGGATCAAGTATATTGCAACGCGGTTCCGCCTGGTCCCTTAGAAAAAGGTCCATAAGAAGTTAGGACAAGCCAAAACTCCGGACGCCCTGTAAGAGTTAAGCTCATTTTTGTCTACCCAGCTGAATGTGCAAGAGAAGAAACAGGGCAAGAAAAGGACTAAATCTTCCATGTTCCAAAATAGCATCAGTCCAAATGCAAAAGTTTACCTACTCTTATGATTAAAATAATTAAGTTTTCCTGCCTAGGATTTTCTCAAGCTATGTTTGTCGGCATCTAGTCTCACCGGATTCAGCTGTGTACAGTATTTTACATGAAGCGTAACATTTAAAACGAGTTTTCTGGGTAATACAGTCCTATAGTACAAAGTTAAACTCGATAAGCCCGTTAAATATATCCTATCATACAAAATTAAATAGAAGAGATACAGATTTAAATTGTATTCCAATCCAAAATAATCCGTATGATTTTTACAACTTAATTGGTAAATAAAACCAATTGTATTATATACGGTAATTATCCGCAATTAAATCACGTGTAGTAATTTAATCATATCATTAAAATGAAACCCATCCCTTTATTCTTGCTTCAATATTCATTTAATTATAAAAATGCTATTAATGAAGCTACACATGAAATCTTAATAAGATAATTCTATTCGCGTATCATTCAAACAAAGCGAAAGTGTGATGTCTATACCAAACTGTCTGGCGTAAGTAGTGAAACGGCACATTAACCATTATAAACCAGAGTCCACCAAATTTAGCAAAAACATGAGAACAGTTTCAGCGATTTAAAAGCTAAGTGAGTACCCTTAATTGTGTTAGACTCGGCTCGGCACGGCCACTTTTACGATCGATGATTTCCCCTTAAATAATACCAAATAACAAAACAATTGGCAACAACTTTAACCCCCACGCATAAGACAGATATTCGAGTAAATAATTCTGTTGTATATCTTTGTATTTTAGTAGGAAAAGGATGGGTATAAGGTGCATGGTTGGTTGATGTAAGGGGTGGTACTTTGGAACAGTGACGCCCCAAATTCTAAGGGTAGTTTTGTCAGTAGCTGTGGCGACGTTGCCGGCAGCGGAGGGGTGCACTCCCGCGAACATGTTATTGTGAAGCTGTTGACTCGATCAGACTGTGGACTTTGTGTGTTGTGCTATGGTTGAAGTGAGCCTTTCGTGATATTGGAAAGGAAAACGCTGTTCTTTTTTTTAAGGTACTCTTAATTTTTTCCTGTACATTTTTGTAAATATGTAACTTAAATGTAACATTTTAAGGATTTGGAAAGAACAGACTTAGCTATTAGGGATGGATATTTGCAACGTTGTTGGTAGATTCGGCGGCATTTCTAGTTAGTAGCTATCCGACAATATATGGGTTTGTTTAGGTACCTACCTATGTCTTATTTAAAAAAGGATGTCTTAGACCTGTTACTTCTTTTTATGTAGATTGTATGGGATGTAAATACGTGTAGTACAGTTATCTAGTCATTAAAGTACTGACACAAATTTTGATCCTTAAAGGATCGTAGGACAATCGCAACATAAGAAATATTCGTTTTGCAAGTTAAAGGTTTAAGGCTTTTTGTAGATAATCTTAAATTAGTTAAACATTGATAACCACTCTTTATTCTATTTGCGCATTTGTTCTAAAACATTTTAAATAACACTTAATTTTTGAATACTTCAAGATTTTGACAACCTTTTTCGCATGATAAGGTAATATATAATAACATATGCTGTGAATAAATAATAACATAATCTAACGTATGGAAATAGTCGAATAAAAAAGTAAATATGAGAATGAGCATAAAAAACAAATAAAAAAAATTACATAGTGATATCATGCAAAAGTATCTTTATGGGTAACCAAGACAAAGGAGCTACGCTGGCAATAGTTAGTTTTTTGGAATTATCTCCGCATTTAAGAAAAATATAAAACCATTAGCTGTATAGTTGAATTTTATCTAGACGTTTTTTTTTGGATTTGGCATAACAATTTTCTTTGTATAATTCCCGACGGAATACATATTTATGACAATATTATCAAAAAATAGGTTGATAATATTTAGCTTCAAGTAAAGATTACTTATAATTTTGCCTTTTTGTACCTAAATTTACATAGACCTTATACCATTACACTTTCTTAAATTGTATTTTTTTTCTATCCATCGCTGTTCTAACTATCTTTCAAATATTTTAAACCATAAAATTCTTTCTATTTCACACCAATACTATCGACAAAATTCAACTAACAATTAGCATTCATATCGCGAGCAATTAGCTTCACCCTAATTCGCGTTACTAAAACGATTTGTCAGACAATAAAAGAACTCCACATAAAATATTAATTAGTAAAGTGTTAATTAGCAAGTGGTACATAAAGTGAATGACAAGTGTCATGGGCGGAGGAAAATGACACTAATATTGTGGCCCTAGGGACTTGCGTTTAGTTTCAAATAAATTATACTATGAATAGTTTTATGGAAATTTTATTGTTCTACGGTAACTATATAAAAGGTGGCTATGTTTTTTTGTTTTAAACTATGTTATGTGTCAAGTTGCTGTAGCTTTATATATTTAAAACGTAGACATACTCGAATTGGACATAAAGTCTACAGTAATATGTTTTTTAACACTAACACAACCTTCTTTTAAAGAATTGAGAAAAGTAAACGTAGGTATTATTGTAGTAAGTAGGTATTATTTTACGGTCAGGAACGAACCGAATTTCGTATAGGTACCTACATTATTTAAATTTTTCTTAAACTCCGCCTTTATAGATACAAGCACTTCTTTTACGGATAAATGGTGGGCGCGACCTGTTGGACCTATATTTTCACATAGTAACAAAAACTAGCTTTTTATTAACTACTAAAACTACAATTTATAATTCAACTACTCGGTAAATAGGTAGCACTTACATATAAATAGATATGGGCTTGGTGAAAACAAAGTAGGAAAGCATTTTCATTTCTCTGAGCATAGGCAGTACATCTACATAATATCACATATAGGAACGGCAACTGAAAAGGTTATCTACTGCACAATAACTAAACAAATACCCCAAAGAAAACATAAAATACAAAATACGCTAAATAGGTTGCGAACAACGAGGTTGCATTTGAAACTATAGAGTGAGCCCATCAGAGTTTAAACCGTAAGCACTAGTGTGAACAAGTGTTGTCGTGAATTATGTACGAAGAGGCAGCTTGCCGTTATAAAAAATCTATCTAAAACACTAATATTATCCTAACAATGGCAAAACCATCGATATTTTCTTATATACGTTTCTCGTTGCGCGAAAATTAACTTAAATGAAAAACTAAATGTCAGGATCAGACTAAAAACTGCTCTCGCTTGGCACAAGGGGAACCTAGCGATAGTAGCAGTCTATGCATATCATACGTCGATGGTTGCGAATGTTAAAAATAAAACACCCAATGACATTTTGTTCTAAACCACTAAATGTAGTTAACTACACTACGTTTAGCGTTCCAGTATATTTTTTAATTTATAAATGTGTTTTTAACAGCCGCCCTGAAGCCATAAAATTCATTACAAAGTCTAATTTTAATAACCCTTTAACTAAGATGTGGTCGTCATCGGCCGCCTGTCACACCGTAGCGTAACGAATATTAAATCAATCAATTAAAAATGTTAAAAAGGGTATTTTTTTGTAAATTATAATGAATTTTGTCAATATAAGTGTGAAATATAAGCTTTTGAGCAATGAGTGCTAACTACTTAATGTAAATGTTTTATTTCTCAGACAATTAAATCTGATATAAGATCAAACTCTAACTATACTAAAATTGAAACTTACCTACTTAATTAGATACCTTAATCTTAATGGTTCAAAAGAGAATCTAGCGAAAGGTCTAATAGCGGTTTGTTGGCTACGCTAATATTCGTACTGTACTACTTATAATAGTATCTGGTAAATTAAATATACGACATACACCGTTAACTAAAATTTTGCAACAATAAATCAAGTATCGTAGGTCTTTACGGTAAATTGTGAAACCATATCGAGGGGTAACGGGCTATTTGGTTTAAGCGACATTTTGGGTGATATTGAGTTATATATATATTTGGAATCAGCGAATTTTTCTCCGTCGAATGATGCCGGTTTCATTAAAATCGGAGCACTTTTTTGGCGTTTGAAACAATACTATTTTCGTGTTGTTTCCAAAGTGGCTGTGTATTAAACGACGTGAATTTTGCATTTTATTTTTAATCATGTACTTGAACCATGCCATCATATTAATAACCGAGACATAAACCAGTCACCCTGTCTCTCATAAATAAGTCAATGAGAGTTAAAGCGTTTTTCCTGTTTCTAATTTTTATTAAAATGTAACTTGAGTCTTTTTGACTTCCCCCTAATCACACGGTGTGATGTAACTTAATCCATTTGTCCGTCACCCAAATCCGACAGGGTTCGTCGCTTAAACTGTTTATACGAAATAATTATTATAGTACAGTCTCAATAGGAACATCAATTATATTTATTTACTTTTCAGTCCTAATCAGCAAAATCAGCTTGTTTTATCAGCCATTGATACGAGTAGTCTTAGATGTTAATAAACATAGGCATTAAACGTTACAATTTCAATGTTATATATCACATAAGTAAACTAGCCTGTCAGTCATTTTAGTTGAAATTGGTAGTTGAGATAAATAGCTTGTTTCTATTATTTGTGGGTTTCGTTACTTCATACTTTTTGGCTTACTCTGTAAATAGAATGCGTCGTCGCTTAATTGTTTTCCCCTGTAGCCAATTGTAGTTATGCAGTCACTTGAAGCGTTTTTCCTGTCTCTAAAAAAGGGCAGATTGTATTAAGCGACATTTATCTTTGTAATTAAAGGTCCGCTTTATTTGGTATTAGCATCAACAACTAGATATTTTTATTTAATTTTAATGCAGTTTACCCCGTTCAAATAGCTGCAGAAGTTTTTGTGTTATGATTTTTTTTTCGAAATTTCAAACTTTAAATGGCTCTCCTGTAAAGTTGCAAAAATGTCGCTTAAACCAAATAGCCCGTTACCCCTCGATATTCTATTATACAATAATAAAAAAAATCGTTAAGCCGTCGGACCCGTGTCGTCGGACACATTTATCACAATTACATATTTCACTTTCACATTCAAAAAATCAACCAACAATAAAACAAAAAAACGCCACATGACATTAGAAAATTAAAACCAACTCTAATCTAACCGTCAGATCGCCACGGTGTACAGCTTAGGAATTAACACACCGATTACCATGCAAAGGGTTAGGTTTACTACACTCAAGTTTACAACCGATGCTATCTGCAAATGGCCATCTGCTCACAATCTTGTTACACTTTGGTCAAATGCTCGGAATATGTTTACCGTAGTTTACGTTGAACTTATGCGGTATTAGTTAAGAGATTTTACTATGTTTAAATGTTACGGTAAAGTGAATTAACTAGCGATTCTGTTTGTAAAAGATTTTGTGAAAGGAAATGTCTTTAATAGGACAGTTGGTTTATAAGCAAAATTGTTTAGCACATTGATGTAATGTTGTAGATATCTACAGAGCTATTGTACAGTGTACAGTTTATCTTCATAATAATTAACATGGTACAAGCGAGGTACTTTGTTACATAAAAATCAGTGAACAAAAAAATTGTAGCAAATAATAGTTTTTTTTCAATAGACGTACCTTAAATCGGACTTACTTTTTGTCATCAAAATAAAAGTGTTTTAAACATAAAAGGACCATTATAACCTTAAAAAAAAGCCTAAAAAGACACTAGTAATGTTAACATTACATATTATGACAGCAAATAAAAAACCTCCACGTAAACGCAAACATCATTTTTTACTCATTATTAATTAAAAAGTAAAAAAGGAACAGGCGTCGTAAAAATTAAATCGATAAAAAGTATCGATTACACATCGATTACGCGTCGTTGATCGTACACCCGGCGTTGCTTGTGATTTTATCTTCCAGTGTCATGTTACAGGATGGAATTAACAATATTATTATATCTACTTAAGTGGTTTGGCAAAACAAATAATAAAGAACTAAATTAGTAATTAATATCTTTTGCACTTGCCCGATTATTAATTATTTTTCTCATGTACATGAAATGCCAATCCGCAGAGAGCAAGCGTGGTGATCAATGCTCGTGCCTTCTCTATATGGGAAGAGGCTCAGCAGTGGGACGATTATAGGCTGAAATAATTGTTATATTTATTATACATGAAATAGTGTCTAACAAACTGTTTTAACGGCATTGTCGGTAAATAGAACAGCCGCTTTTTAATGGCAAAAGCGGCTGTTTTAAAAATGCGTTACCGACTTATAACAACATACTTCACCTATTTTACATTATACATTATATTGTTAGATTTAAAGGTATAAATGAGCTAACTAACCCTAATTCAATACGAAAGGAGAATCTTCAAAACCACCCTAAAATGAACTTAATAATAATGAATATGCTCGCATGTAATCTGATTTATATTCTCCCAACATGCGTCGTGCGTGGCTGCTCATCGGTAATTATCTAATTAAACGGCCATATTGTTACCGTTTGAAAAACAAACTGTGGCGCGTGGCTTTACTTTTCAACTTAATTAATATATGGATATAGTTATCGTTTATTTCTTGTGTTTAACTAAAGAAGGTGCTGTTGGCTTGCAGTGGATGGATACAAGATCGTATTTTTAACCTACTTCTTAAAAAGGAGGAGGTTTTCAATTCGGATGTGTGGCTTTTTTTTGTGTTTGTTCGCGACATAACTGCGTTATATAATTTAAAATAGAAAAAGATGGAAGAAACTTAATGAGTTATGATTGAAAAGACAATGTTTGCTTTGACGTATTTACTAAGTTGAGACAAGGCTACGGCACTTGTACTAAATCAACATTATTGTATTAGTTACATGAACTGTTCCTAATCAAATAAAATTGATATGGACTAATGAACTTTAAGCGTCAAATACAGTGTTATAAAAGGTAATTTCATACCTAAATTTATATATTTTTAGCAATTCCGACGCTTTGTTTCATCCTGCGTCGTTTTTAGATGAATATGATGATGATGATTAGACACTAGCATGTCTTATGTAGTTTCCTTTAAAACACATAATTGTAAAATACTTGTACTTACTTATAATTTACCTTTTACCCTAATAAGGTCATATTAAACCTAATTAAGCTTACAAACAGAGTCACATGAATAAATAAACGATATTTTTTCGGTGTTCTACCATAAACCACGGTATTTACGCGCTCAAACCATGAGAATTTGACAACTGAGAAATTACTTTTTTACATGATAACCAGTATAATTAGGTATATTATTACATAGTGATATTTTTACTTAATAGTTTACATGTTTAGTAGTCACACACCATGTAGGTTTGGCTTTAAAATTTAAAGTGAAAAAGGTTGTGGTCTAAAAGCTTTCTTTATTTTCAGGCCTTCATTATAATACATATAGTTTTTCTCTTTTATTTTATTTCATCTACATCAGAATTGAAATTTTAATCAGATATTAGAAGCACGACACTTAGTTTTTTTTAAACCTACCGTCTAACTTGAAGTTGTCTATTTGCCAGATGTATTTGGTTAAATACGGCAGGAATCATTATCATATCTTAATGTATAATTAAGTTGGTTTATTACACTTAAAACTTATATCTTTTCTTAATCTACATTGGCCTTACATCAAAACCTTGAAACAAACCAGCATTTATCGTTTTAACCTATACTCATAACAATATCGATCTCCGCAGAACATATGTACATTGGTCTGCAACATTCAAATCGATGCATAAGCCGTCAGCTGTGAAAATCGCAATTTGTCCGTATAAAACATGGTATTCAATGGAAATTGCTCGTTTGGGAGTGCATTTATCATAAATTGCCGGATTGTAGACTCGCGGCGGACTTGACACGGATACTATGCGTTTTTCATTAATTTATTTGATCATTTTTCGGCGCATTTTGTTGGCGTCATTACACACGTTTTTAATGATTGAACCGAATTTAAGTGTTATTGAAATTACTGAAATGCTTCATTGTTTTTTGATTTAATGAGCGTCATTTGTGGATTGCAAGTTTATTTTGATTTTATGGTTTTATTGGGCATTGTTGAATGAATTGTGTCGTTTTATTTAACACACTCACAATATAAGTTGCCTTAAAATAATTAAGGATAAAATATCTGTCCCGAATCATAATAGTAATATAATATTAGAATACCCTTGACCAATTAAGATTGTCTTAATTTGTAGAGGCCTTATTCTTACACGCAAGTTTCACATAGGCTATTTAAACTGAAAAAATTAGGTATCCATAAAATACATCTTAGTTTTTTTTTAGGTTCATTGAAATAGACACAAATTGTGTTCCAGTACAGCATTACAAATGTAAACTGGAGCAAAAAATAAAGTACGTTTACTAACTAAAAGGGTGAACAAGTTGTAGGCAAATAAACTGAAAGTTTGTCTGCTGATTTGTCTAGTTCGATCCAAACGAGTTTTACCAAAAAGTACGGGATATCTATCTGGTCTTTTTGGAGGTCGTTACAGAGAGTGATAAATGTTGAAAGAGGAATTTAGAATATACATAGGGAAGTAGAGTGAGCCTATCAGAGTTTGAACGTAAGCACTAGTGTGAAATGGTTTTGTCGTGTATTATATAAGAAGATGGAACTTGCCGTTTTAAAAATCTATCTAAAACACTTATATTGTCCTAACAATGTCAAAACGATCGATATTTTCGTATATAAGTTTCTCGTGTACTATTTTCAGACTAGAAACTGCTCTCGCTTGGCACAAGGGGAAACTAGCGATAGTAGCAGTCTATGTATATAGTACGTCAATGGAATATACTCACTAGAGTGATAGGAGAGGAATGATGAAACAAATGAAAGTTTTAGGCATGACTGTTGCCATCGTGTGAAAAGAGATGGTGCTAATTTAAGTGCTCCGTCTCATTTTCTAGTGTACCTACTTACGACCTACGACTGAAATTATTTGAAGTTATAATATTATTATTTTCTCCTTCTTAGCGTGTCAATGGCAGTCAATCTTTGTGTCGTCTCAGAATTGTGCTACAAGAACTGCATTTTCTAGCTTTCATTAAGATCTATCGTGCAGGTGTAAGGGCACGAAGGACTGGGGCCCAAGTCTGCTATTTACACTCGGTTCAATGTCTTCATAGTGTCATGCCAGCAGATCCATTTTAGGAAAATTGGTATTCTACTAAATGTCAAAACGTCAAAATTGGCCATTGGGACGATTCGGTTCAATGTTCACAGACCAATCGTCAAATCGTATGACCAATCGTCCCAATGGCCAATTTTGACGTTTTGACATTTTTTAGAATACCAATTTTCCTAAAATGGATCTGCTGACATGACACTATGAAGACATTGAACCGAGTGTAAATGGCAGACTTGGGCCCCAGGATAATCTTTTGCCAGTATTATTATAATGTATCCTACTAAAATACTTTTTGATTTAGTACGTGGGTTGTAAAGATCAAAGAGGCAGGCGTTCCTAATAAAATTATTTTTAGTTCCTTGACAGGAAAAATTAAATATGAGTTTCTAAAATTAAAATAAGCAGAATAAATAAACTATAAACGCATTACCCTAAGTAAGTTATACCAAAAGGAAAATCTTCAGATTCAAGGCGATTATCCGAAAATTCTTTTTCATAGAATCCTTATAATTCATTATTTATTTAACAATAGGGGTTGGGGTCCGTAATATTAGGCCCCGAGGGACGGGATGAGATCTGACTTAGAACAATAACGCACTTTATACCGTGAATTATTGATCATGGTAAACGTCTTATGAGGGTTTGGCGAAGTTTGTTTTATTTGGCTCCCTTCAGTTTTGTTGTTAAGATCGTAGTGGAGAGTTATAATGGATTTGAGGAGTAGTTTTGAAGAATCAATATAGTCAGTTATAAAGCTGTTCTAATTTTATTAGGTAATATAGTTTTCTAATGTATTCTATTTATTTTGTGGAAAATGTAAATTTTGTGGAAAAGTGGAAAAGATTTAATTAAAAATTCTTTAACTGTATGTCTACGAATTTGTATAAAGACAATTAATTAAGATTCTTGGTACCTTGTACTGAATTTGAGTTTCCCTTTAAATTTTTTAAATAGATGATTTTCTTTTAATAAAATCTGTATGTTGCCTCTCCATAACTAAGTTTGTAAGACAGATAAACTTATTTAAATTGTTTCTTAATATCATAAAATTAAGCTATCGAAAAAACCAATTAACCTCTTCTATTTCTCGTACCAGGCAATCATAAAATGAAGCAGTAACCACCAAAATGGACTCGCCCGTTTCCTCGCAAGACGACCGCGACATCGAAGTCAACGTGGTATCCGGCGCGAGCAGCCCGGACATCACCTCGTCTCCTTCTAGAAACGACCAGAAGAGTCCCTTCTATGAGCTAAAGAAGGACAAAGAAGAGAAGGCGACTGGTTCAGCGCCGTACACAAGTTTTTCTATAAGTTCGATATTAAATAGAGCTGAGCCGAGGAGAGAGGCGAATGTGTTGGAGGCGGCGCTTGCTGCTAACCATTTCGGAAATGCTAATGATGCTATGTTGTCCAGGTGAGAGGCTTTTGTTTTTTATTTATTTTGGTATCTTTGTAAATCTTCTTTCGTTATGCGAGGTATAGACGCGAAAAAGAAAATGAATCTAATTAGATGCTCAGTATAGTAAAGGATAATTCTTGTTGTATTGAAAATATTTGGCTTCGAATCTCACATTACATGTCAAATTAATATTACCTACCATAAACCTAGGCTAGCTAATAGCCAACTATATTAGTTTTAAGATCACGCTCCATTTATGACTAAGTCTTATTGAGGATTGGTTATCATTAAAAGTGCTATGTAAGTAGTTACAGAGTGTGCAATCCAAAATTCCAAATTACGATAAAATCTGTATTTTCTTCATACTGTTTACCTATTATCGGTGCCTATATACATTTTTCATTCCGACACTTTACCTGAACCACACATTGAACAATACACGTGCGTTTAAACTCGATAATCTATTCAGGGATAGTAACTGGCCACTTGTCTGGCCTGGATAATGCCGGGATCGATCGTCGGTCGACCGACGCGGTTGTGGCAGACTTAATCTCAGATAGAGGCTGCGTTTGGACGGGAGAGTAGCTGGACTGGTGTGTCTGCTGGCTTGGGATAGTACATTGAGTTAGTAGCTCTGTAGGTTCGGGATTGTCATGAACAATTACGTATGGTTATGTAAAGTACTCACATGATTACTGGAGTACTAATATTATCAATTAAGTACGGAGAAAATACTGAAAGCTTCGAAATTAAATCCTTTACGTTAATAACTCACTTCATTTCCAAGTATGATAATGTTGACCTTCATTTAAATAGTTTCAAGAAAAGCTCTTAGGCTGTTAATATTTATTATGGGGATTCAACTAATAATGATCGTCTATCGTATATTGAATTAAAGGCTCGCAGCTATCTGTAAAAAAAGGAATAAAAGTTAATAAGCAAACGAACGTATTAATTTTGTAATTCTACTTTTAAAAACGTTTCTTATTATTACTTACGGATTGAGTAACTTTATTATAAATACAAATCAGCGAATCGCCTATCACTCTCTTTCAGCGTCACAAGCCAGTAGCTATACCATCCAAACGCAGCACAGTTTGAATAAGATCGTTTTAAACCTAGTTCGCCTCAGTGCAAGTTTAGCGTAATATCCTAGTCTATTAGCTCTCGACCAGAGTTAACGAGTTTCAAATCGATTGAGGAGTTAAAAGGGCTCGGTTCTGAGGTTTTATTATTATAAAGTATGTAAGTGGATTAGAAATGGATTTAGTTAGTGGGTATTTGTTTAAGAGCAAGTTAGATTATTTACTTATGTACTTAATGTGGATGATGTCTAAATATATTTTTACTTACGGTACTTAAGTATTTTGAATAAAAACGTGAACGGAAAAAATAGTTAATGTTCTATTTAAATATATACATGACATACATCCATATCCATAATCACGCCTCTTTCCCTTAGGGGTAGGCAGAGCCTACAATTTAAGTGATAACAGTTATTGCTTGTTTTTGCTTTTAAATTGCTTGTTTTTGTCAGTAAATGGAGCAGATAGTTGCTGCACAGAATGTAGATTTACCACTATAGTAACTAAACGCAAATCTAAATCTAATCGGATTACGTGGGACAAGTCACACCGATGCATATTATGAAATGCACTAGAGCCTAAAAAAAGTATAATTGCATAAACTATACATTACATTACAAAAACACATTCATTGCATTTCCATAGCTTCACCGTAATTACAAAACCAAAACTTCAAGCAACAAAAAACACAATCTCTAACTAATAAGGAACATGTAACTGCGGACCCAAGTCATTGCCAGCCTTATAAACACGACGAGCAACATAAACAGAGACCCTACATTGCTTAAATACGGTCCGACCCCATTTAATCAGCTGTCTAACAAACAGCCCTTTTATCTACAACCCTAAAGGAATAGGGAAGTGACAACAAATTACAATTTAGACAGACTTGACGTGTAGACAAGATGCTTGGTGTCATTTGGCGGATTGGTGATGATTTTTTGAGATTGGTGTGATTTATATTTGGTTATTAATATTGTAATTGAACCTAGTTTTTTTTTTAAACTTAGGATAAAATAAAAAGTATCTTAAGAAGGAAACCTGGATTCTAAAATTAGGATCTGAAATCGTGGTGATCAATGCTCGTGCCTTTTTTATATGAAAAGAGGCCTGTGCCCAGCAGTGGGACATTTATAGGATGGAATTATTATTATTATGTAGAGGTTTTTGCTTTACATTCCTGATACCAAGTTAGTGAAGTAAAAGATGCTTTCAGAGGTTTAATAGAAAGTTAGATATTAAAATAAAACTATTAACTTTTTTAATGTTGTCACCGCAGTTTATTTTGACTTTAGTTGCCGTCCTTACAATAAATATTTAATTAAATAGCGTTGATTAGGACGCGATTTGATTTGCCAATAATTATAATAGCGTTAAAAACATCAAGGTGCGATCATTGTTACTTAGTTATAATTTATAATTAACCTATGATGCTCAGATGCTGTTTGAGTATAAAAGACAAAAATGTTTCAATGTCTCTTAAAAATATCTCGCTATTAAAAAAACAAAATCCCCGTGAAAATCCGACATCTGTAAGCATTCTTTCGCGCCTTTTCCTTCTTCCCCATCTTAATTTACAACGGCGGGACATTTTGTTATCTGTGTAAACGATCTGTCATTGTCGCCATCTTGCTAAAAACTTTTTTATTTATAATCTGTGTTATTCCTGTTTTGACAGCGTTCTAATTAAGTAAAAAATACGTTGTCAAGTCACAGTTTAGAAGAATTGGGGTGAATAATTTTATTCAGCCATTTTGGTTGGTAATTAACTAAATGGTTTTGATGTTTGATGTTAATTGGAGTTTTTACGTGAATGTTGAATATTCATACGTCCTAGTTTTTGTGAGATTTAACGTTGTTTTGATCTGGATTAGTGACTGCTAATTGGTGTTCGCGTAATTACTTTATCGTTGTGTAATATTCCATGTTTTAAAAAGATTTAAATTTATATCTGCTGTTGATGTAGTTGTTCAACAAATAAATAGAATTTAATACTCAAAGGTATGCAAATGTAGTCGTGCATAATCTTTTGTGTATTCCTATTGCCCATTGATGGTTTTTTCGAAATGGCGAGATTTTTAAAGATTTTTCTTGTTTTTCCATTATTTTTTTATTGTAATAACAGTATCTGCCTACCTTTACACCAATGTCAAGCCTAAATACAACGAGGAAACTAAATTCCCGTTTCAGGAGGTTATTCGTACCGTCGTAAACCGGGACTGAGTTGATCCCGTATTATGTGTCGCCGGAGTTATTTACGATGTTCCCTGGTTCCCGCGGGATTCGCAGGTTTAACCTATAGTTATTGATTTTTATACTAAGGTTTTGTTTGATGTAATTTGGGGGTATTGGCTATTTTTGTTGGATAAGGTGGCAAGTCTGATTGGAATATAAACGGTAGTGTAGGTGACTCTTTCTATGTGTCATTTTACTTTTGTTTCTTTTCTCTATATTCTATGATACCGTATTTGATGAAACAAAGTACAAGGTATCAAATGCACAGAATGAGTCTTATTTTCAACTGACGACTAGGCAAAAGTGTTTAAGAGCTAAGGTGGCAAAATAATATTTACACATATGCAGGCAGTTAATTTTGTTTTTATAACCAACGTCAAATGTATATAAAGTTATCTGGATAAATAAAAAAAGCAAAAAACACAGCACTAGATGAATGCCTATACCAAGAAAAAATGAGAATCACGAAACATTATAACAAGATACCAGTCTCAACATAAATATCCGAATCCGTTTTTGCGTCGTTTATAGAGGGGTACCTCGTTACCCCTCTAGCTAATAGGGTAAGAGCCGACATCTTGGTCCCCGCGACGATCCGGCCACTTCGGAGAGCGTTAAATGTAAATAATTTAATGCAGTGGTGTGTGGTACAAGTTATAAACGGTAGCAGGGTGGTTAATTAAGATTTCTTGGATATTTTTTGGGATGTGTTGTATTTGAGAGAATAGGATGTAGTTATAATAATTGCAGATGTTTGTCAAAATAAATTTAAAACAAAGCCCGAATTTACCGGTTTCATTAACATTTTGATTTCAATGTGCGCGTCGTTATTATTTTACGCGAAACCTATGTTAACTGCCTTTATATAAATACTAATATTTAGTACACATATTTATCTTACGAAAACATTGTCCCATGAAATTTTCATTCCTTTGAGCAGAAGCAATTTAACTGTTTTTCAAAAGATAGGCACCCCCATTTTGTTTAATTGATTTTTCCCAATGGCTAACAAATTTCTAAAGGATATAAGTACCGTATTCTTTAAAACCCCTTATAACTTGGCTTTTATGACATCTTATAACTTGTACCACACGATCTTCATCCTCTATATACAATCTTAGGTTAGGGGAGCGTACTTACCTACTTATTGGTTTAGACGATTCCATGTAAGGGTGTCTTGGTTTTTATAAAGGAATGCTCGGCTTATGTAAGTAAGGGGAAAGTATTTTATACCTCACTGGTTTCTTTAATATTACAAAGAGTTGGGAGACTTGTTTGGTGTGTAAGAGAACTTGATTTGATTTTTTTGTATCAAAAATACTTGACGTTTTTTACTTGACGTTTTTTGTCTGATAAGATGACAAGATCTCTATTATAAGAACTTTTTTTATTTGAGCTCCTCCTTTTAAAGCTATATTTAAATACTTTTATGTTGTATAATAATATCTAGACCAGTTTTTGATGGAACTCAGTTATTGAAATTAAGACACCTTTTTTATTCGAATTATTTCCTTAAGAGCCATATTTCAATACTTTTATTTTGTATAATATAAATAGACCATTTTTTGAAGGTTGGTCCTATATATCGAAATATATTGATACACCAACGAAAATGTCCTTTGTTTCACACAGTCTGAAATTCACCTCCGCAAAATCTCTTACAATATAACCAAATTCCTAGTAAACCAATATACTAAAGGCTTGATAATAGAATAGCTGTTACAATACAAGCTAAGCCTATGCTTAGATTGTCAACGTCAGGAGAGAACTAACCTAGTGCTAGGTTACCTGAGCGTTGTCTAAGCAAGCATCTTAAGGGATGGCAACAATAGCAGCCTGTCTTAAGTTTGCCTTTGTAATCTAGATATCGATACACAAGGATATATTGTAACATGGCCAACAAGAGTTAGTAATCTTACATGTAAGATAGAACCTTATTTTCCATATCATACATTTTATAACATCGCATAGGAGTATATGTGGTGATGTTCTAAACCTCAAATAAAAAAAACCTAGTGCCAAAAAGTCAGTAGTATCTTTCAAATAAATTACTTCAATAAGTAGTAGGTATATCTTAAGACTGGTCATTTTTTGCTATTAATAAATATCTAATGTATTTTTGACAGACAATGTCATAGTATTCTGGTCAATACGTTATATTTTTGCGTAAATTGTTTCAAATATCATGTACTTTAATTAAAAATTCAATAGAAATGCGAGACCCGCAAACTGTACACAAGCCAAACAAATCGATACACTACGAGTTTGCAACTACAAGTTACTCGTAACAAACAAAGCGTATTGTACAGCCTTCGCTCACACTATCATCTTAAACCTGAAATTGAAAAGACAACCTTTTAAAGCTATACAAAGGAGGGAACGGACAACGGATACAACTAAACACTTTAACCCATAAAAAGGTAGCACAAACGCTATTATTAGTAACAAGTGAAAAGTGTTCGTCGACGTGCGACAGCAAAAAGAATAAGTTGGAGCGTCGCATCGATTTTTATACCCTCGGCGTGGGGCGGGGTTAGTGAGTGGGCCAATCAGGGCGCGGTGTGCCGACCAATCAGGAGGCGGCGTTGCGCTCCGTTTCAGCCGCGTTTCAACGTGTAATGGAATTTGCGCGAGTAGTGCCCGGATTACTGCGTAATGCGGAGCGACGGACGCCTTTTTTAGATTTCTTTCTCTTATTGATTTTTTTAGGTTATTGGTTTTGTGGGTTTATTGGGTTTTGTTGGTATTATAAGAATATTGGTTGCTTATATAATATTGTAACTTTGGGGAATTTTATGTTTATTGAGCATAATCAATTTTGTTATAAATGTTACTTTGTTTTTAAGTAAGTTTTTAAATAATAATGAAACGTATATTTAACAAACATCTATCAATACATATTAATTATAAAAAGTTATAATCACTGTTTACAATACAAATATCAAAATAAATCCTCTATCTTTCAATTATTTAAGTTCTTCTTAGTTAAAATCTTCTTATCCAAACGAAACACCAATACCAATCCACTTAATCAAAGCAATACTGAAAATAATAATGTAATTAATTAATCACATTAAGATCCATCTAATTTACTTGAAAGCCTACCAAATTGTTTATACTAAGAAACTCTCTGCCATTGTAAACCAGGCCAATCTCAACCCAAAAAAAATTAGAACCTACAATACGAAAAAATATGAAATATCTTCGTTGATAATACAATCTCTACACTAAAAAAACGTTTCTGCAAAAAAAAACCGACTCAAAAAATCGATAAAAGCACTAAAAAGTAATAATAATACTATAACGTACCATTAATAATCCTGATCTATACTACTATTAACCTAAAATACAATTTAACAATTGTTGGAGTCGCCCCCTTTTTTTAAAGTCGGTTAAAAATAATGACAACCTAATCAAATAGAATATAATAACGACATACACTAAAAACCTATCACCCACCTTTCCACAGTTAAAAGTCTACCAAATTGTCAGTATAAGAAATTTCTATCTTTGTAAACAAGCCAATCTCAATACTTAAAAAAATTTTAAACCTAATCGAATATCCCATCTTTGTAAAAATGCTAATTTCAACACAATAAAAATTATAAACTAATCGAGTACAATATAATCACCGGAAATACACTAAAAATCTATCACCCACCTTCCCACTATTTAAAGGCTACCAAGTTGACAATACTAAGCAACTCTCTCCCATTATAAAAAAGTCAATTTCATTACAAAAAAAATATTAAAGCCTAATCGAATATAATCACTACAAACACTAAAAACCTATCACCCACCTTCCCACAATTGAGGGTATTTCACAAAAGCTTCAAAATAAGCGCTATCCGAGTATTTTCCCATTATAGAGCACAACAATAAAATAGTATCGATAAAAGACTCGCAATCGTTATTGTTAGAGTATCGATACAAAATAAAACTTGCATCGAAATGGGAAGGCAAGCGAAATGTGGAGCTTTGTAGTGGTGGGCAATGTGGGAATAGGTAACTACGATTAATATTTGAGTTAGTAATAATTGTAAAAGAAATGGTGGTAAAGTGGTAATTAGCAAATAACTCAATAGGCATTATGGTGATAAACAAACAAAAAAAGCACCAAAATTTTGCGCATAACAAGGAAATTCATTTTATTATGCTTTTCAAAACAGAAATCTTGAACAACATATTTAAAAAATTGAATTTAGCCCATGAGAATGATACATTATTTTTTTTTTGTATTTTTTCGATTTGTAAAAGACGCTTGTACCTACACTTATTCATATAGACATCATAATATATTATTTAAATGTATAAGAAATAAACAAAAGTCGATTGATTAAGAAATGTCTCAAGCAATCATTCTGTAAATCTTGATTGTAGCTCTTTGCTACGCGCTACGCGTTACGGCGTAGCGCGTAGTTAAAGTTGTAGCGCCGTAGCAGATGGTGTCTTATTTCGCTACGATTGTGATTTGTGCAGTTGATGGCAATATAGTTTTTATATGCAGACTTTGGTTTTGTATTTTATGAATAATGCCTTAGAATGAATAACACTATGATTTTTATGAATAAACAGAAAAATAACAATAATAAGTAGGTATGTATGTATTGTATGATTTTTTTGTGATTGGAAAGAGCCTTTTCAAACAGGGCTTTCATTACATAAAAAAATGGAAATGGGATACTTATCCCATTACTGGTGAAGGAGGTTTAAGATAATTACTTAATTATCTTAAACCTCCTTCACCAGTACTTCATCCACACTAGTATTATACACAAAAGTAAATATTTAAATTACTTTTGGTTTTAACATTTAATTTTATAAAATCCCTAACACTATAAATCGACAACACTACCTCATCACTAGCCGAAACTATACCGTCCCTAGAGCGTAGTGCTGCAATCCTCTTTACCAACAATCGATATTTATACGTCGATCGCGATCGCTCGGTAAGCGAGAAAGCTTGTTTTTAACAATAGGGACTACTCTAGAATCTAACATTTTCCCGCGGTTTCGTGCAAAGTGATTTATCGCCTCTCTTACTTTATATTGCCTTCTTCTGGAAGTGCCAACGTTTGTTTTAGTCACACTTATTTTCATCTGTAAAAAGTTTTATTTTATTTATAAAAGTTTTGCGATAAATTGTTTTCGACATTGATATGTTATTTTTGTTACTTTATTTACGTAGCCCAACATTTCTCTTAGCTTGCTAGCATGAAAAGCTAAAAAGATTCTTACAAATTGAGAACCTCCTCCTTTTTTGAAGCCGGTTAAACTACTTAACTTAAGATAATTAGTCAGAATGATAGGTGCTTTATATTTTAGTGTATTTTTGGAACAGCTTATGACAGTTTTAAGGGATTGTGACGCGGGCAGTGTGAGCATTGGATAGTGTTACATCGATTATAATATCACATTTCATAAACTTTAAACGGAGTACAGTGAGGAAAGCAAAATGTCTAGCAAAGAGTATGTTATATTGAAACTAGTAATTGCTTTACCGTTTTATTGGTACATCGGCTCCGTCCTTATGAGGTCTGGAAGCTGAAAAGGAAAATGACGTCTGCAACATTGTTAATCTACTTGAAAACTACAAAAAACCAGGATAAAAACATAAACACATTGATTAAATTGATCAAAAATATGTCTCTTTTTTAACTTCTTTATTAATCACTAGTTTATTTAGCATATTTAATTTATTTTATGTTGAATTAGAACAACATTTGTAACATAACTATGTGTTGTTACAGACTGGGCTTGATATCACAATGGAGCGCTCTGGCGGGTCGGTACGGAGGCCTGGTCCCAGCGCCCTGGTACTGGCAGAGACCCCAGGACAGGACCACGCCACCTAGAGGTAATATACAACATATCTTGAAACAACTCACACACGGCCATCTGATCTGGAAGCCTGTATAGCACCCAGACAACTGACATTAAGCCCTATTTTTTAGTTTTTCACATCAAATGAGCTCTTGTTTGTTTTTTTCGCGCTGCATGTTTATAGTCATATAATTTACGGGAATAAGCACGTAATAACTTTTTGTCTGCTTGCGACCACGGCCGGTGTAACCCGGTTGAAACGTCAAGCTCAAAAAAGATATTTTACTGGGAAACACAGTATCCCATAGTAAGACTGTCTTAACGACTAAATATGTATATATTATAGATAAGTTACACCCAGATCGTGCATATCACACAAAGATTTTTCTTGATCAAAATCCACTAGACCAACAAACCAGTCATCATTATAATTAGTTAAATTATTAATAAACGTGGAAAACATCGCATACATTGCTCTGAACCGAAAGTAAGTAGCTAGAGTTTGATTTATGGAATTAGAGACAACAAAGGTCAAGCAAACACCTAGCTAAGTAGGTGTAATATGAAGAACTGTACTAATTTGTAAGAGCTGTAAAGACCATACTTCAATCAAATAAATAAATTCTATTTTATCCAGTCTAGAGACAGACGAAAGTAGGTTTCTAAATTAGTCCGTCCAGGTATTTTCATTATCTATAAAAACATAGCTACGTGGGTGAAACCGTAGGACGAAGCTATTTGTAGATATTCGATGCTCTTCATTAATTATAATTTAGTCATTGCTAATATTAATCTAATATTATATTTAGGTCACTCACGGAATAACGTTTTCCGTTTACAATACAATGTTATTGTATTGTAAATACAAATAAAAATTGTTGTTGTGTTGCTATGAGAGAGATTCTAGGAAAATTAATTCATTATTCTATGTTCGTTAAACTAGCTGTCTAAAGATACTTGATTCGCGTGTTTTAGTCATAAGAAGAACCTCTACGGTAATTCTTTTTCTAAAAGAAAAATAGCCTAAACTGCCTAATTTTTTTTTTTTTAGGAAAGCTTATAGAATTATAAAATTAATAACCATAGATCAATGATATTCTAATAAACAGATATGTTATAAGCGTGCAATCGTGAAGACTCGAAAACGTCCTACTTGGGACGTATTGCCATTAACAACAACACTATTTGTCTCTTTTTTTCTTATGGGTTTTATCGCGCTATCTCTTTCGCTAGCTGCCGCGCTGTGCGGAACACTTTTTTCGATTGTTTTGTATGTGTATAACATATCTGTTTATTAAAATATCATTGCCATAGATACTAATAAATAATTATGTCGACGAAAATCTTTCAAAATATCTAGCTAAAAACTAACTATCGCAGTAATTCGGATCAATGAAGGACTAAAAATAAGACAAGATACTTAAGTATAATAGGCTCCGTTGTACACACCCAAATTTACTCCATTTCTCATAAACACATCTCCACCCCTAGTTAAACTAAAAGCCGCACAAACCTCGCCTAAAAGCGTCTCTATTTTCCCGCGTAATTACAAATAACTACATAACCATTATTGTCTATTACCGAGCACAGATAATAAATGATGTCAGCGAGCCACCGTAACAGATTACCGCACTAGTGGGGTGTCCCTACCTAATCGATTCTACTCGATGTATCGAGTTACGAACGTGATTTTGGTGTCAGGTTGAAAGGGATTAGTGATGCGTTTTGACAAACTGTTAGGAGAGTCTCTTTTGTTTTTGTTGTAATTCCTATTGTTTGTGTAATGACGACTGTAGGTCGTTTTTTTTTATTATAAAATTACTGATCATGTGTGGGTACTCTGAATAGTGAAGTCCTTATATTCGACACAGTTTTATTGATAAATCAATATAGCGTTTCAACTAAATTGAATGTTACATTTTAAGCAAAAGTATTTTTATATGTTTATTTGTTTCATTCAGTCCTATTCCCCGCAATGGTGATCATATTTTTGTTCTATCATGTTGGCAGCGGGTACCAACAACTAACATCAAAACCCGCATAAAGGCCTCACAGCTATACCTACGTTACCTCTAAACAAGCAATCACCATTACATGCTCTCCAACCCCACTCATCGCAGCTTTAATTTCCCAAAACCCATCTCACTGGCGAAACAAAAGCGGCGCCATTTCACGCGGTCCAAACCGACCGAACAATGCTTTTCTGCCATCACAGCGCAATTAACGACGAAACAACAAACGTGCAGCCGTCTCGCTCCCACTCGTGACATTCCGTATACGAATCGGTTCGCGCCAAATGCGGTGTCGTTCTGTTAGTGATGTCGCGCGGTCGTTTTAATTTTCGAATGCGGTTTATACGGAACGTTGTTTTGTTTGATTGCTCGGTTTTTGTGGGTGTATTTTTTTTTAATTTTTGTGATTATTGACTGCGGTACAGGTGGGGTGCCAAAGATCAAAAGATGTTTTAAATGAACATCGAGTGATGCTTGAGAGCATTTTAGATTGTATTTAGAGATATTATGACTTACATTAAAATATAGAAATACCTACTGGAAATAAAATATGGGGAAATACCTAAGTATAACTGTCGCATCTTGCGAAATAAAATAATTTTTATGTAGGTTTCTGATATATTTATGCATTCCTCAGGCCTGCCATTTTGTATGACATTCTTTAATTTGACAGGAAACAATACCGATTCACTCCATTTTAAGGATACTTACCATTAAATCATTTCCTTGTCCTAAACCCCACTAATTGTAATATAAAGTAATTCTAATCTGTTCCGCAATGTAAGTATTGAATAATGTCTGATGCTCGCAAACTCATAAACTGCTTAACTGGTAAGCGTTTGTGTAAACAGCAAGCGAGCGAACACAGGATTACTTGCGGGGCTTCTGAAATCAATGCAAATCACACATCACAGACCAAAATACCTAGACCCCTCGCCTTTACAATGGGGATCATGACTAAATAGTGCTTTTAAAAGTCGCTTTTATTTCAATGGAGTTAATAAATAGAGGCCTTTATCTTGCCGTAGGTCAGGAATTGTCAAGAAAAATAAAGGATGGGTTAGGTTTAGATTATTGTAATAAATAATTTATAGAATTATTCCTATCAATTGTATTCATTAAAACGTAAAGTTGTTATGTCTTAATAATAAGGTAAAATAGATAACTCAAACCTAGGTCCATTTATACTAGTACTTTAGCTTTTCTAGTTTATACGGTAGGTATTTACAGGGTGTTACGAAACCCCTGTCCGATCCGTTAAGAAGTTGTTAGGTATCGATATCTAATTATAAAAAAGTAAAAAAAAATGGAAAAAATAAATTATAACCTAAAATATTTTTATTTCTCCAAATTGCGGGTGAGATTGACGGCATCATCACAGGTTCTGCCAAATGATCATACAAAAGGCCACCATTAATACCGACGAAAATGGTGGTGTTTTTTGATTTATCTTAAAATTTAGGGATTTTGGAGGCTATTTCAAAGTTTATTATTATTGTTATTATCATGAATATTCCAAATTTAATATTTTATTTGGGCATGTGATTGTGAACCCTATATCACCCTTTCGGGTCGGACAGGGGTTTCGTAGCACCCTGTATATAAATAAAATGTACCATATTTCCTGCAGATCTGTTTACACTTCCTGGCGTGATTGAGCGACAGACATCCAAATAATACAAATATCCTTTTTTATCTAATTATCTAACTAAATAGTTTTTTTTTCTTGATACACTGTCCTTATCCCTATTATCTAGACCCCGCGTTCATTATAGTTTAAACGTACTGCAAAGATACAATAAGTAGTAGCCATTGCCGTTGGACCAATCAACAAGAGCTTTTAAATCATTGCTAGTTTATTCATTGTTCAAAGCTGGTAATGTTGAAGGAATTTGAACCTTAAGTATATTGATTTTCAGTGATTTATAGAATACATTGTCACAGTTTTGTAATTGATTTTGTTAATACATATTTTAAGGGCTGTTCGGGTTCTTTTTTTATTATTAGCTAGCTTTTTATAAAAGCAAAACTTTCCTCTGTAGGTATATAATTTTCTATATTGTTCATCCCTAAAACAAGAGCCTAGTTAATTAACGCATTCAATACACAATTATAATTAAAGCACAATTTCAATTAATTATCTAACAGCAGTGAAACCAATGTTCTATAAAGTACCTACTCAAAAGGTTTGTAGTTTAATAAAGCCAATTAGCAGATACAGAATAAGACTAATTAACTACTCTAATAGTTTAGGTAAATACATTATTTAGTTTTGCTTAAATCCAATTAACACACATATTCTTATGTACATAAACATCAATTTTAATTCTAGAATTCTTTGAAACTTGGAAAATAGATTCCATTTAAGTAAATCTTCATAAGCATTTACGCGGTATAAATATTATTGTTTGGTAAACCACAATCGACTTGGGCGTAGTTCGACTATAGTCTGGCCGCTAAGAGAATGCTTTCCTGGCAGGTGGTTGTGAACAGGAAAATATAACTTTCATGTGACAAAGAACTTACTAAAGATGAATTACTATCACTTATTTTGTCTTATAAAGCGAATAATATCATTTAAAACTATTCATTATGCCAGGTTACAACGAATAATATGACACCGTTTTTTTCTTCCCTCATTCAAATCTAGACCAAGTGACATATGTCAGGAACGTACTCTTTTAGTGGCCGGACCATAAGATCGGTAATCTTCGGCTACGATCTTCAAAGGTCGGTTAAGATCGGCACTCTTCGGCTAATATCGGCAAAGTTCGGCCTAAAGACCCTAACCGTATCATTGAACTAAAATCCGTCAAATTGTTCAATCAAAGGCGTCGTACGATTAGTATTGGATTAAATCAAGTCACAGTAATTGGATATCTTTATTCTATTTATATTATACCGCAAAGAAACCTTACAAGTAATCCGGTGTGATTTGTTTAAGCCCTATTGACTTTACACAGAATGTTAGCTAAGCAATAAAATACATTTATAGGCATGTTTGTGTAAGTAGGTTTGTGTAATGTCTGACTCGTTCATTTAAATCAGGTCGAATGATTGAAGGCCTTAAGACCTATATTCCTGAACATACAGGGTAATCTTTATCACCGTTAAGTGACACACTGTTCCTGCCAAGATTCTAACTTAGAAGTTAAGATTTTTGTACTTCCAAAATCCTGCCAATTTTAAGGTATAACCTAATATCGAATGTTCATCATGCAGGTATTCCTTTTATATAAAGCAGTGCCGCTTTGCTCACCTGGTGACTTAGCATATCAATCCCACCATTGATAGAAACTTTCGGCAGACGGTACTCCTAAACCAGTAAAGAATTTCTTGACATCTATGCTAACAGCTGCTTCCTTGTTACAGAAGACTCGACCACCAACGAGGAGGGCTCCGCAGGTGGCTCCCCACGCGCCCGCAGCCCCGCCCGCGCGCCTTCTCCCCCCTCGCCCACGCGCTCGTCCTCCCGCTCCCCGCGCCTGCACCCCGCGCTCTACCCCCCGCCGCCAGACGCCCAGGACTCAGACCCCGACGTGGATGAATCCGACGACTTCGATAAAGATGAGAAACGAGACCCCAACGCTAATTTAGGCAAAAGAAAGAAGAAGACCAGAACAGTCTTCTCCAGATCTCAAGTTTTCCAGCTAGAGCAAACGTTTGATATGAAACGGTATTTGAGCAGTTCCGAACGCGCTGGTTTGGCTGCTTCCCTACACTTGACGGAGACACAGGTGAAGATCTGGTTCCAGAACAGACGGAACAAGTGGAAGCGTCAGTTAGCAGCGGAGCTAGAGGCGGCGAACATGGCGCACGCAGCGCAGCGGCTGGTCCGCGTGCCCATTCTGTACCACGAGTCGCGGCCCACGTCCATGCCGCACACGCCCATGCCGCTGCACCCGCAGTTCTCGGACGGCGTGTACTTCCCCGCGCAGCCGCCGCAGCCGCTGCAGCAGCTGCCCCCCTCCCCCGTCACCTCGCGCGCCCCGCTCTCCAGCCTCGTGTAGTGCCAGCTTGACCCGCGGGACGAAGGACCATTCTAAGTGCGGGACTAGTCATATTGAGTGTTGATTGCCAAATCGTTCAAATGTAACTTATTTATTTTTAAGGTTAGTGTTTGAGTGTGTTCCGGAGGGTTTGTGGACGATTGATGGTCGAAATTGTTGAAATCGTGGTGTGGAATAGGCAAGAAATAGAGTAAAGATATGGACTTTTAAAAGGTACTATGGCTGGTAGTCGCCCATAGTACTTTCTTGTTTCTTGCTCACTGCTCTTGGTTGAGGCTGCCCGAGATATTATTTGCAGGGACTGTTTTACAAATCGAGGATCGATGACATACATTCATAAATTTATAAATCATACATTGAATGAATAAAATTCACGGCAGCCTTGACATACAGAGACACTGCATTACCATGAATATTAAAAATCTTTTCGGAACATGCATCAAACATTTTATTTACGTATTAGATAAAAAGCAACGATATCTATGTACTATTCAATCTGATTACTGTTACAATCTAACTATAATTTTGGTAAGTCGGAAACCATAGACATACTTCATAAACATACAAACTCATTTGTGTTCTAATGAGTACCTCAGTTTGAATTATGAAGTTTATAAATGTCACATTTTGACAGGTGTTTTAATTAAGAAGCGTCCGTTTAAAGTCTAGTACATAAATATGGTTGACAATATAAATAGTAAAACAATTCGACTAAATGTTACGTACAAAGATCAGTGTAATTTCGTGTTGTATATTAATGTACATAAGAATGTTTTAAAACCTCCATGTATTTATTTATTCAGCGATAAGTTTTGTAAATAATAGCTATTGAAAGAACTGAGTATTCCTTTTTAATTGTAAGAGTTCACTTTTTTTTTATATCTGTCTAGTCGCGGGTTTAGTTTCATTGTCTATTTGAATCAAACAATGATTTAACAGATCCAGTTAATCTATCGATACGCAATTTTTATTAGAGATAGGATTTTGACATAATTTGTATAAAGCTCATGTCAGATTGCTATCTCTAGTAGAGAAGATAACGGATGGATAGATTATAGAAAACGGTCGTTAGCGTACTTGTAAAATTTTCTCAATTACTTTTTAAATTGTATTTTTTAGGGCTGTAACTTTGTAAAATGCTTCAAAATCGCTAGCTAGTTCTTTATCGTTAATAAACATTAAAAAAAACTGACAAGGATGCAAATTAAAATATTGCGTAAATAATTAAAATCTAGTAAAAGTATAAACAAATGCTCAGATTTGTAAATATATCTTTTAGATACATATATTGTGTTATTATTTTAAGTAAGTTGACCTCATTGAAGTTTGTTTTTAAATGTATTCAGAGGAATCGATTTATTTTGAATCGATTATTTCGTTTACTATAACTGTGTTGCCATGTTGCTTCAATGTAATTCTGTAATATTGCTAGCCTAAATAAATAAATAATTAAAACAATGCTTAATTCTAAAATATTAATGTTATTTATTGATAGTAGTTGAATGATCTTCGTAATTGTAATAATTATGCTGAGAGAGGCGAGGAAATAAAACGAGTATGCAATAATGTGTTCTTTATTTATTCTACATTTAGTTACAAAGACTCTCCTATGTTCAAAATAAATATTATTTTGATCATCACAACCAATTTTCTGAGTCACTAAAAATCTCAGTATTAAATTGATATTCAGAATTGTTATAACTACGTACTGTCCAAGGTGACGTATTCAGATAAGAGCAGTCCCTTGCAATCCTACAATGACAACAGTGGCAAGACTAAAGTCCGGTGAAGCAGTCAAAGCCTGCGCTTAGGCTAAATGCAAAGATCTCTACCAAAAAAAAACAGTGGCAAGTTGGTGTAACGTAAGAGTGGAACGTTTATTAACCCGCCACTCACTGACTTGAAATATCGGCATCGGACCCCTGGACTAGTCTTAATGTCCTTGCTAACCCATCTAGTCTCAGACCGCGGCAAGTTTGGCTGTACCTAAGTCTAGTCAATCAGTAAAGCTTGTAACTACTGCCTTTCTTGAGCATGAGAACCTTAAAAACAAATGCAGTTTCTACTCGATAGCCGAAAAAGTAAATAAAACCTTGTTGAAATTTATTTAATTTCTTTCATACATTATAAAATTAACAGAAGTAGAAAAATCTACATCTACATGAATCCATTTCTACATACATTTTTAACAATTAAATTAAAACCCGAACAACTAAATGAATTGAATAACACCGCGATTAGCTTCCGTGATAACTTATCAACCAATCAGATGTCGGCGTTAGGTTAAACGTTCGCACGAGCCGCGTGACGTCACGTCCGGTACCTACTTCCGGTCAAGGGTTTACATGAGTTTTTAATGAAGAGGGTAAGTGTGAAAGTGTTTCAGGATGTAAATTGTAAAAGAGGTTACATTTAAAAAGTTTCAAGTTAGGTAGGTATTGTTGGTATAAAAATTTTTTTTTAGTGAAAAGAAAGTTAGGTAATGTTTTACTTGTTGGGACTAGAAACACCGTACATGGAACATAGGTAAGTTAAATACATTTTAAGGTCTGCCAATTTTCCAACATAAAAAGAAAAATAATCAAAAGAAAGAAAAACATAGAAGTGAAATAAAAAAAATGTAATCCCATTACGTAAGATTTGTTTGATAAAGGAGATTATCTTTAACAGAAGCTTAAAAAGCCTGTCTTTAATTATTAACATTCATTGTTTCGATGCGCACAAAAAAGGATTCGCTCGGCACACCTTGATATCGAGACAGAAAATAAATTAACATGAAATACTATAGCAGTAAGTAATTAATAAATATTTTAGTAAACAATTACACAAAAAGGGTATAATGAGCTTTCACTGTCAATAAAATATCCAAATTGACTTATCTACACTTTACACGGCATAATAAAACAAACTCGATTAAGTAATTTTCGCTTCCAATAATTTTCACATCTATTTAATCAATCATCAATTTTAATTATTATCAATGATCGCCATTAACTGACCATTCACGGATATATCAATTTAATTAAGCGATTCGCGATATTAATTCGATTATTACTCGTCGTAAAAAACTTACAAACATTCAGTTTTATCGCGCAAACGATGCGGTGTCACGAACGCCCGCCATTACAATAAAGCAATTTGGATTTTATCGTTAAGTAATAGAGATTACATTGGTTTATCACGACAATCCTCTAATTACCGTCATGCATCCCCGGAAACGACACGCCATTCTGTCATTTTTATTAAAATGGACCTTATTAATGTGTGCTATGATAGCTTTTCAAAAAAACCGGATTCAAATGGTAATTGTGTCATGTTTTAGGCAAAGGAAACTGAACTTTGGGCGTTTAAAGGTTACGTTTTGTTTTTGGAATGTTGTGTGTTGCCATCTACCGCTTTATTAGACTATGTTAGTGCGTCGCGGAATCTCAATTTAATTAAAAATGTGTGTTTATCGCTCGATCGCGCGTGCCTGCAAGTGTGGCCACGCTCCGATTGTCGTTTGCCGCGCGCCGGGGATTTTCGATGTTGTTTTTATCAACTGTCACTTAATTATCGAAATTGAATTTGGAACGCGCGCCATGTTGAGCCGCGTTTTATTATGTGCAGCTGTTTCTTTGATTTCTCATTTGCTAATGACACTTCTTTTGAAGAGTGGTTTGTTAAATGTGGTTTTCGAGTTTAGGTATAGTTAAATGATTGGATTAAAACAATATTATCATCTTCCATACTTATAAGTGTAAATTAAAGTGGTTTATATGGTGCTGGTTATTGTTTTTTTATTACTAATGTGAATTTTAATCTACAAAAATACTTACGCTATGCCTACAATTTACTGTATCGCATAGTTAAAAAAGTATCTTTTATTACCCCCCCGAGTGTCATATTGTTTACATTAACCTTTTAATTGCTTTAAAAGCGTCCAAAAAAGTCCACAGTATCAATTAATAACATGTTAAGAGGTAATTTAGGTGAACTGTCAGTTATTGTAACAGATAACACGACACGAGGACATTAATGGCGGGCTCAATATCGCGACGCCATATTTAAAAAATGACGGATA
Organism: Autographa gamma; assembly: GCA_905146925.1. Classification (NCBI taxonomy): domain Eukaryota; kingdom Metazoa; phylum Arthropoda; class Insecta; order Lepidoptera; family Noctuidae; genus Autographa; species Autographa gamma. Next base: position 1,930,729 of record LR989871.1, read on the forward strand.
AAAATGGAACTAAAAATGTCTATAGAAAATTGAGCTTTATTGAGTCATTGACGAAGACACTAGCGCCACTCGTGATGGTAAAATAACTTTGTAGAATTTCACGTGTTTGTATTTAAAACTTGTAATTATTCAAATTGGGAACGGCAGATGCGTTCGAACGATTATCTATTTTGTGTGGCCAACGTTAATCATTTGAGAAGTGGATGTTTAACTTCTTAATGTAACTCATTTGGTATTTGGGATAAATGTGTGTTTTAAGAATTCTATAAGAATATATGTCTTTTTGGCCAATTGGTTGGTCTTGTTTAAGAGGTGTGCAAAAACAAAGGAACTCCTATGTTTCTTGATGAAGGCTGAGATGATTCAGAATATTTGGAGTCAAGATATTTCCAGCAGTGGCACAAGGTACTGCAAGAAATAGCTTTTTGATTAATTTTAGTAAGTTATTTAAACTTTCAATAATCATTATATAGAGGTGTGAAATGGTCTATTATATTCCCCAAAGATCCAACCAACTAATATTTTTTAATTCAAAATGGGGATCCATTTTATGTGCTAATGTCATTCTGCTACGCTTAAATAATGCAAAGGGTCATGTAATTTGGACCTCTGCAGAGTAATTAATGATCTGTGAAGAAATGAGTTTAACAATTATACAAGGTAATGAGCCGTTTCAATACGATACTATAATGTAATTAAATAACGCATGATAATTAGACTATCAGTTTACCCTTGACTATGACCAATTGAGAAGTTAACAGTGTGAAAAAGTTGTAAAAATTAAGATGATCTAATTAAATCTAATATAAGAACAAACTCTAACTATACTAAAATTAAAAATCTCGTAAATCTACTCGTGATCAGAGGGCTGGTTTGTTCCTTGCACAGAGAATCGGCATAGCCATTCAACGTGGCAATGCGGCCAGCCTTCTGGGCACGTTCCCCGCCATTGACAAGGATGACGATGAGTTCTTTGACGCCATTTAGTTTTTATTTATGTAATTTTTAATTTTAGTATAGTTAGAGTTTGTTCTTATATTAGATTTAATTGTATATTAATAAAGATGATCTATATTTTGTATAGATAGGCTTCTCTTCTTACATATTTATAAATTATTTTTATATTTAGCTAAGTCGATGAATTTTTACTAACGTTGAGATAGGTATACTTCTTTTTTATTTTTGTAGAAATACTAACGAAATAAGCATCGAAATGATACATCGATAAAAAAAAATGGTCATATTAGATGGCTATACAATCATAAATAACTTAAGATACTTTTTAAATTACAAATAGATGTCAGTAGAGCAACTCAGTGAAAAAACAGAGCCAACAAAAAATTCAAACAGCTCAATTTCTTCACCCTTTAAAATAATTGATCAATACACTTGATAGGCATCTAATACAAAGTTAATACGTTTCTAATCGATGGGCGTGTACCTAGGTAATAGATACCTAGGTATTACCTGTATATAATGGTTTATGTAATATAGTGTTTAAGTAAATAAGCGGCAAACGAGCGGATGTCGTGCGAACACCGTGTATACAATCACCACACTTTTCTAGATCGTTAAGGGCTAGACAACGTTTTGTTGTAGATTTTTTACTATTTTGGGAAGATATTTTATGTTAGGCCAGTATTTACAACTAATCAGACGCAAAGGCAGCAGGTTTTTTTTTGCCTTTTGGTTGGGAAGGCGTTTAAGAAACGAGCATACTTAATTGATCAACGTACATGGACTGTCCAAACGCTTTTTGTTTTGTCCTCCGTAGGAAAAAGTTGAACTCCTTCAAGCAGTCTATCGGCTATAGTATACAAGGCAATCGCAGCGTGAGTGTACGCTTAGCTCTAAATTCTGTTGTAAATTTTATTGGAGCTTGGCTATTTGTAGAGTAAGCTATAGCGATGAAGCAAATTCAATAATTTATTTCGTTTAATTTTAAGTAAATTTATCGTTTCATTTTAATTAATTTTAAGTAAATTTAAGTATCTGCCAATAACCATGGCCATGGTTATTGGCAGATACTTAAATTTAGTCCAAAAAAAACTTCAAATTATTTTCCATATACCTCTATTTTATTGCATTTTTGGCACAAGAAAATGGCTTCCAAAATAATGTACACATCTACTTTGAAGTACCACTCAATTCACCTCATCTAACCTTTAAAAAATACTATATTTTGTATAGAAAATCTCCTAATATTTATACAAATAATTGCAAGCAGCTCCCCCTTAAGGTCGGCGCAGTAATTTTCACCCACTTCTAATAACTCGGAGTGGTTCCGCGGCGCTCCGACGATCAAGCCATTACGAGCTTAGAGTGCTGTAACACGGACTGGTGGCAAGGCAAGGTATTATGCAAGGAAATTATGTAAATATGGTAAAGATTCTTGTTTGTGAGGAAGGATACTAGTTTTTAAGTAAGAAAATTAATAGAAGTAGTAACTTTGCTTATTGTCACAGTACGGTTTTTGCGAAGTAGCTCATTTCCTGCTCTAATAAAAAAGCCATAATTCTGATAAAAGTTTGTTTATAGCTCGCAAAATCGTATATTTACAAGATATTTTAATAGGTCAAAATGATTGTAATAAAATTATGCGTGTCACGATATCTATGATATAAAACTTTTGATATTATTCATATATATATACTTTGAACAATAAAATCAAAGACTTGTAATAAAATTAAAACAAAATAAAATCAAACACTTGTATCTCTAGTTATTAAGAAACTTGAATTGTGTGTCACCCGTGGACGTACCGAAACATTGTATTTTACACATAACCTGTGGATAACGTTGTGAGTTACACACTTATAATATGTATATGTTTGCCTACTGTCATGTATATTTTAGTGTGTAATTGTTTGTTTTCCCGAACTAATAAATAAAAAAAATAAATAATAAATAAATATAGGTATAAAATTTTATACTGAAACAGTAAGTTCAATCAACACCTCTAACGTAATGTCTCATTTCTCATGCCTCTATGCACTTTTCAATGTTCATGATGTCTTGCAAGCTGTCCGAGTGTATAGACACTAAGGCTCATCTAATAGCGGTCGACATAACAATTGTTTATTGGCTATCGGAGTTTAATGCGGCCTTATAATACGCCGCACCCGTATTCAACGCTAAATCATTTCAATATAGGCTTCATCTTCATTTGTTTTATAATCCTTTGTATAAAAATTGACGATACATTTGACATCTTATTTCGTGGTACAGATTGTCCTATCAACAAGAAGGCTAGCGTCTGGCAGAAAATACGGATATTGTAATGTTATTTAAGGCTTTTTTTATGCCATACATACAAAATGAAAGTAAACCTAACGATACGTTGTAAAATTCTATGTCTCTTCACTACTCTTCAGAGATATACGATGGAATACAATTTATTTATTTTCTTGAAATAAGTAAAACTTACTGGTCTTACAAATTCGTACAGTTCTTCATATTTCGCCTACTTAGTTCGGCATGCAAAATAACAAACAACTTATGTTAAATTATAAAACAATATTATCCATATCATATCAATTTAATGTTACAATTATAATATTCCTGGATAATAATATTCCTGGACAATTCACACACGGTTATCTGATCCCAAGCTAAGCTCTAAGAGAGCTTGTGTTATGGTAACCAGACAACTGATAAACATACTTATATATTTCTAAATATATACTTATTATAGATAAATTACACCCAGACCAGAACAAATGATCGTGCTCATCACACAAACATTTGTCCTGAGTGGGAATCGAACCCACGACCTCCGGTATAGCAGTCAGGGACACTAACCGCTAGACCAACAGGCCCGTCAAATCAACTATTGCTAATACAGTAATAAAGTGAATTATCGTATTGTATTTTGGTAGGTGTAACGCGTAGTATAAGGAAATAAATAAAAATCAATCGATTGATTTATTAAAGATCCTATTACTCGAAATTGTTGTGCTAATTAGCTAACTGCTATTAAACTTTCAATGTCCGAACCAGCTTTGAAGTTTTGAACTCCGGACCTCTTACCAACCATACCAAGTCACCAACCGTTGAACAGCCCAATTTCGTCTTCCCTATATTTTGTGACAAGTTATCACATAATCAACTCGTGCGCAATTTAACCGGAGCTTCCAAACAAACACGCCTGAAGACCGTTATTACAAACTATCGCGCGGTTAGATCTAACTCACTGATGCAAGATAATCACAATTTTGGGGGCGAAGCGTGCGCCCGCGCAGCTCGGCGGCTTTAGGGCTGGTACGCTTAGAAAAACCTATTTAATTAAGTGTAAGGCTATTGTTAAATATTTATGTTGACCAAATTAAAAGTAAAATTGCTTTCATTAGGATTATGTTTTGCAATGCCATACTTTATTTTCCAGCAGTTATTTTTCTATGGCTTAACAATTATAAAAAAAAAAAAAAAAAAAAAAAGATGATAAAATCACTTAGCTTCTTTGTTTATCTTTGCATTTTTCTTATATCTTTTGGCATTTAAAATTTAAACATCCATTTCTATCACAAGATAATGAAGTAAGTACGTGACGTATTATATTATTATACTCTACATGTCTAAAGAACATATTGCCAAAGAATATTCTCACCAAACAAATATAACAATACAATAAAAAACGTTACAGATCAAAGAATGATCGCAAGATAATATCTAACGTATTCGCTTAAGGGCAAACTTCTTACACAAAAGGGAAAAAATTCGTGGAACCAAAAACATATGGTAGGCAACCCTAACGAGAATATTTCGACAGAATTCTAATTAAATATCCCGATAAAAAGTACAAAGTCAAATTAAAAAACATAATTTTAAATAATTTATAGTGGATCATCACGAAACGCCGAAAAAATAACATTATTTTTGTTAATAATTAATTAAAGTTTGCATTTTAAGCGAAAGTTTATACATAAAAAGTTTACATGTATTTTTGACGTTAATTTGATGCAATAAAATAATTAATTAATGGCCTCTGGTGTTTTCTTTCTTGAATGTTGTCATGCCCTGTTTAGCTAGGTGACAATTTGCATGAGCTGGCATGAATTCGCATGAAATTGCATGAATTCATGGCGGTAATTAGGGCTCGTATCCATTACATGTTACACAAGTATTCATGTTTCATTTAAATAACTTTGTAAATGTCATGAATATTTTGTTACGTTGGTACCTACCCCCGTTTTTTTAAGTCCCAAAATATTGTGCGCCGTCGGAAATAAAAATATCGAGTGAATGAAACTTTTGTTGTTTTATGTTCTTTAAATTATTGGGTCGAACCTTGCAATGACAAAAAGTAGTGTTAATCTGTTGCTGTGTAGTAGTTGTAACTATAATTCGGCCACTAAGGAAATGCGTTTTCGACACTTGACAGGGGCCCAAGTCTGCTATTTACACACGGTTCAATGTCTTCATAGTGTCATGCCAGCAGATCCATTTTAGGAAAATTGGTATTCTACTAAATGTCAAAACGTCAAAATTTTCGATTTGATTTCGATTCGACGATTTGGTTCAATGTTCAAAGACTATGACCAATCGTCAAATCGTATAACCAATCGTCCCAATGGCCAATTTTTACGTTTTGACATTTAGTAGAATACCAATTTTCCTAAAATGGATCTGCTGGCATGACACTATGAAGACATTGAACCGAGTGTAAATAGCAGACTTGGGCCCTAGTTGGTCAGGTACGGGGAAAAAAAAAGCTGTGTCTTATAAGTACCGTGTGCTAACCAATTGCGCCACTAGAGCTAATAAAATCCCGTGTTGTAAAATTCATTGTAACCGGGCTCATTTAAGTCCAAGCTCTGCTTAGTTTGGGATCAGTGTGTGATTGTGTGATTTGTCTTAGGATATTACATTATAATACCTAATTTGTTTTGCATGATGTCATTCAGTTAAAAGACAAATAAGTGATAATTTCTTCACGACGTATAAGATATATTTTCCTATTCACCGCAGCCTAAAAAGTATAAGAGGAATCATTCTTAATTCTATTAAACAGATTAATGTTTACGCGACTCTAGTTTAAAAATTATAATCAGGCCAATATATCTTCAACCCCTAAGGTTTTTTCTAAAAAAAAAACAATTAATATTCGTTACACGATGTTACCCAATGTTTTGGTCAGTTAGCATATATTAGCATAATGTTATAGACGAATGAGTCGGACTCAAAGATAGGCTGTAATCAATGTGACAATGTATTAGAATGGTACCCTTAGATTGGCATTATAAATATATCTTAAAAACATAATAAAGCACCTAAAGAGTTTATCTAAGAAAAAAAACGTAAAACTAGCAGATAATATATATTTTAATAATTTTTCTATAGGCAAAGGGAAATAATATTTCAACTGTTTTTTTTTTCTTTATGTACAGTCGGACTAGAATAGTCTCCTTTAAAAATAGTAGATATTAATTTATTTGATACATAGCGCACACATAGTGGTAATAAGGCTGTTGCTTATATATAAAATAAGAATAGATTTCAATAAACATTTAATGCAATCAATTTTGACAGTTACAGGCCAAATAATTAAAAAAAAAAAAATCATTCCAAATTCGAATAAGCCCAACAATTAAGGGTGCGTTTCCACTAATGCGTAACTTATGTAAAGTTGGCGCACAAATCCAATTACCCACTCATCGCGATGGAAGATAACGGTATGTTGGACATACGTTACGCTGCGGTGTGACGCAGGCTTTATTGGATGATTAATTGTAAGCTTATGTGTTTTTAAGTTAAAATTATAATGATTTTGTTTTAAGAAGTAGTTTTGAGGTGGGCGTAAAAATATTGAAGATTATCAGATAAGTAAAATTGAAAAGCAAAGAATTGTACATATGAAAAGCAATTAATGAATGGAGTATTGAAAATAAATCAATGTATTTATTCTCTTTTTATGTGGAATAAGGAAAGGATTTTTTCTAGGCTTTGGTACTTGTAGTATCACAATATTTTTTTCTTTTTACAACTTTTGGTTTTTAAATCTTTAGATTCATGTGCTTATGTAAATGTCCCCAAATCAACTAGGCCTTTTTATTTTATTGGAGCAAACATTAAGATATTATTAGTATTTACGGCTTTTTTGTTTTTACAGTTTCTTAATGTCTCCAGTTATTTCAAATATCTTTGGAATTCTTGATCTTAAATCTGCAATCGCATCTCTGATTCCATCATCCTCTGTATAGTTTCTTTAAACCTCAACACCTTAATAACAATCATATTATTATTAAGTTTCTTACTAATACGGAAATATAAAAACTTATCGCATTAGATCGCACGGCAAACACTCTTCGCGGTGTCAAACTGGCGACAATAAGCAGCCATCTTAAAAACATACGATTCTTATTTCAAAATCCAGCGTGCGTTGTACGGCTGGTCGTAAGTACTGACGCGTATTTTTGGCTACAACGGATTTCATATATTTTTTTGTAATTTTTATTTTAAATAAGGTGAAATTTATATTTATTGTCACATAATCTATATTTTTGTATTTAAGACACTGCAATTTAATACTTTTAGTCGTTGTTTAAAACAAAATATGTTACCCTTTTTTGCCGTCGGATACCTAAATCAATTAGCTAACAGATTCACCACAAAACCTCAACCAATTAATCAAAACAACTAATTAACAAAATCAATTAACGTCTAACCAAGCAATCAAAGCCGAAACCAAATTAAATACGCCAACAATAAAATGGCAGCAATTGTTAACTTTAACAGTGGTTTAATTAACCGACAGTTAAATAAACTCGGTTTAAATATTAATTACTTAATTATGATATTGTTGGTATGACGACAGATTTACTTGATTATTATTTAATCATGGATTATGTTTATAGTAAATACTTTTTGATTGTTTCATGAGTTTTGTTACGGTATTATCGGATTATGAAGCTGTAATTGTAACAATTGTGAAGTTATTTCACTTTTCATGTACACAATGAATAAAACAATGACATCATCATTGTTTTAATATAAGGCGATCAATTAATTTTCTGATGATTGTCATTTAACGATTTTTTTGTTCATATTTTTCTGGCTATATTAAGAAAAATAGTATAATTATTATAATTTATATAATATTATAATTTATATTACGTGTATATTTTACATTACGTTTTACATACATTACTACGCGAGATAAATAAACTTTTCCCTATATTACCAACCAATTTGAATAAAAATTGTTCATTTAGCTCCCGTTAAAACGAATGTCAAAAATGTACGAACAGTAATTTCTTAAAGCTATACCCAAGAGGGAGTGTCCAATGACACCTCGCTGTTTTGAAATAAGAATGCCGCGTTCGCAATTTGAAACTACGAATTACATGTTTAAAAAACGTAGGGAGCCGTATTTTTCTTTTTTGCTTATATTAAATACCAATATTACTTTACACTTAGGGAGCCCACTTTTGTTCTAAAATAAACCTTGTACACACTACATAAGGTTATGTTTATATTTTCGGGAATGTAAAAATAAGTTTGTCGAATTACACAAAGCCGTTTATTTTTCCTTTTGTTGAGTATTAACGCGTCGATTTGGGCGTTAAGTTCCTTTTTTGAAAAATGAATAGGTAAATAGTGTTGGGTCGTGTTACAAAGCTTCTAAATCATAGATATTTAATCGATTATGGACTTAGTAATACGATTCTAATAGCTATTAAAATAAGGTTTAATTTTGAGAGTGAGATATTAAAAGGTCTTTTATGGAGTCATTGTATGAAATCAGAAACGAATCACTTTATATTTTAAAACGCATTACTTGGCTTTTTGTTTGACGTTTTATGTTTTTTTTTAGCATGAGAATGGTGACGATATGTGACCCGAATGGAAGCCAATCATACTTTATGGAAGTTATCGTTGAATAGACAATACTGTAATTTTATTACGACTGTGTTGTTGTGTTTTTTTATCGGGCTTTGAGATTTCAATGTTAAAATAATGTGTTGTTGAACGATGATAAATATCAAAATAATTATAACAAAATAATAAGGATTATGCGAGGAAGTATCTATTTTAAGTGCTAGAAACGTATTTGTAGAAGATTAAAAATTGCATGTAGGTATTGCAAGTGTTTATACCTATTTATCAACGGAGAAACATATTTGTTTGAATACCTTCATGCAATTAAAAAAAAAACTATAAGGAAATTTCTTTATAAACCATGTTCTTTACTTCGGTATGAACAGGAAATAGTACCTAGATAAATAAAAAAACAATAATCGATATCTACCCAACACTATCAGTATATCCGTTACATTTATCGATTAAGACATACGACTACAATTAGTAATCGTAGAACATTAAAATAGAGTGACACGTCACTAGGGTAGGAATGTCACCTTGTCGTGACGTCACTGACATCTGCCGCCTTTTTTAATTGAGATAGTTATGCTTAATTGAGGATGAATTTAATTTGGTGTAAAATAAATAATGTTGTGTTGTCGGGTGGATAGTTTTGTATTTGTTTAAAGTGTTTAAGCCATTCTAGTTTCATGCATAACGGAACTGCTAACGGCCTATAAAATAAATAATGTTATATATAAATATTTAAAGGTATAAATAAATGATAAATCGTTGATATATAATATCCTTAATGACGCTATGTCTAGCTTACAAAATACTCGAATAAGGTATCTGGCTTATTAACGTAATTTTGCTAGTTAACCTTACCTAGGAAGAAGAACATAATTTATAAAAATGATGAAAATTTTTGAATATGCTGTAATTTTTTGACTTTAACTATCAAGCTGCACAGAACTAAACAATTTCAAAAATAGTTCATTTTTACTCTAAAAATATTACAATCTACAGCAATTATTTAGGATGGGCACACGACCCATCCAAAAACATTTTTAATGTGCACACCATTCCTGACATTAGAAGTTATCTGTAGTTAATGAATGGTCGACTTTTAACAATTAATGCGCGGTGACCGTCGCATTGTATGCATTAGTTCTGTCGCCCCAATGAATACTCACCTATGGGTTACAACACGGAAAGTAGGGACTTGAGACTAAATCAGTTTTGGAAGCATTATTGTTTATTAAATTCATCGTTCAGAAAATTAATCAAGTTTACTGTTTGAAAAATTACGTGATGGGAATTTATTGGTTTTGCCAATACTGTTGCTTGCTCTTTTAATAACTCTCAATGTAATATCTTGAAGATTTTTTCAGTTCCATTTTAAGTTTGTCTTGCAAATATTATTATGAACATTGACTGTTTTGTCATTGAAAATAATTACATATGGTTATCCAGTGTGGTTTTTAAATCTATTAATTAAAATATAATATAATAATATTCCTGGACTGAATAAATATTTTACCTACATAACATTTACTCATTATTTTATGAGTAACTCAAAACTTAAAATTTCACTTATTTTACCCAAGTCCCTACTCTCCAAACCACCACAAAATAATTTATCAGTAAAAACGAAATAAGAAACAGTTGCGAGCGGTCAAAACAGTCCGTATCTAATTGTAATTTTATTTAAATGGCGCCCACTATTAGGGGATGATATCTAATGGAGATTACCATCGCTGCTCACCCCGCCCCGCCGGGTAAGCGTGATGGTTTTATAAGTTTAACGTTAGATGGTAATGGTTAATTGGTGAATTATTATGTTTGGTTACTTACCAAACATAATACATCTAGTTTTAGGAAAGTGTCATTCGTTTTCACATTTGTTTTAACAGAATATGACAGCAAATTTAAGTGACGTGAAGCAAATTCATAGATAAAATTAAGAGCTAACATGTTGCATGCTTCTCAATATGGCTCAGCTCAGACCAATAATCTGCTGAAAACACACAAAATACATCATCACTAAAATACATATATCATTTAAGTAGATGTATATCATTTAAGTAGATGACTATAATTCTTCTCTTCTGTAGGAACCGCACTCCGATATCAAGAACTCATGTCACATCAATAACCTGCTTAACGCAATACATGTCATCATTCCCGAGTCTTTTTCCAACTATGTTGGGGTCGGCTTCCAGTCTTACCGGATTCAGCTGAATACCGTATTTTACATGGAGCGACTGCATATCTGACCTCCACAACACATTTTACTACACACAGTATCCTATAGTAAGGCTGGTTGTCAGAATTGACTTAACGACAGCCAAAGAGGTACGTATGACAGCTTAACACAATACATATATAACCAAAAATTTTCCATATACATCCAGGCCCAATTTGAAGGTAGCTACATTAATCCGCAGTCAAAGCCGGCGTTAATAAAGTTACTTCGCGTATTTTTTGCTACCACTCGCAGGGTGGGAGCCACTTTTTAATTCTTTTGACGCAGCTTCGGGAGGCACGTGTGTGTTAAGGGGTGTGTACGATGGCCTAAAAGGCTGATATCTACTTGATATTGGTTTGGATTTGATTTTTATATTAAGAGTGTTTTTGAGTGTTACTATTGATAGGTAAGCAGTCAAAGGCTGTTTTAGGTTAACTTATCTTATTTTTATTTTCAGGTTTTCTTTTGTGGTGATGGTTTTTCTGTATCAGATTTGTTCAGCCCAAAACATAGCCAGGTCAATTGGTCTTTGCTATTTATATGTCATCTGCTGTGGCACTTATAAGGCATCAGAAGGCATCACTTGAGAGATAGAAACACATACTGCTAATATCACGGCAATATATGGGTGAATTTCAACAAATGCCATTTTTCTTATCATATCGGTGTACTTTTACAATTTTTATTTTTTTGTAGATTTTTCAGGTTTTATGTAATCTTTAGGATACAAAATATCCCCAAATTTAATATCATCAACGTATCATTTAAGACTGAGGAGAAAATGTAGTTTGAATTTTGGTTTCCACCGATGTGAAAAACCGGCACCGATTATTTTTTTTGTACACCGATATGATAAGTGTATCCACCGAAATGATGTACATATCCAGCGATATGATAATCTATTCACCTTTGAACATCAAAAAGGAAATAGTAGGTACTTAAAGGTGACTTAGAAATGAAGATCTGAACTTAGGGTAGATCACATCCAAAGAGAACTGAGTTCTTAGATACAAAATAAACTTTTTAAAGTATTTTTGAAATTATGTACCTACCTATTTTTTACGTTTTCTAGAGGTACTTAAAATTAAAAAAAATAATGATTATTTTCATTATCATTGTCTTTATTAAAATGAAATATGAAAAAAAAAACAAAAATCTCATATCTAAGTTTAGCTAAACGTTTTCTTAAATGCTCCTCTCTTAACACGGAATCGCTTTTGATTTAAGCTTTGCTTATTCTTTCCAGCAACCTATTCCACCTGTTTTTGCTCATGCCGAGGCCAAAACTAAAAAATGAGGAGAAAACTTGAACTCTTAAACAAAATTAAGCTACTCTTATGTTTACTTTTTAGCTATTAATTATTTTGTTATTTAATATTACGTACTTACTATTTTTTTTAACTAATTTTTTTTGCCTTAGAAACTTTTAATGCGTTCAATTGCTCCACCTCATCATCATCATCTCAGCCTATGGACGTATTACCGAATACAGACCTCCCTTAATGATACATTTATTTATATATCTTCTACTACCCAGAGGTATCGGTTTTGGCAGTCTATGTAGGTAAACTTACCTTGTATGTATGTATGTACGAATGTTTGTATGTAGGTATATATGGATGTGTCTGTATGTATGTTTGTATGTGCCATTGTTTCTTTGTATACTTAACGAAATGACACGGGATCTACCGATATGATATAACGACTCACCGAGATGATAAATTGATCTACCGATATGATAAAGCAATCCACCGATGTGACAAAACTGTGCGTTGATCACAAATCAAAACAGCGATATGAGATATATGACACCGATTGATTTTTTCTTATCATTTCGGTGTAAATTTTCACATCGGTGGTAAAAAAGACCACCGATTACAGCGATATGAGAACAGCGACATGAGGAAATACACACTTTTTAGAAAATTATAAAAAAGGCATAATATCTAGGATAAATTCAATAACAGACAATGAAGCTAATTCACTTGCTACGTCTGTTAGAACCAAACAACAATAAAAAAGCTACTCATTCCACTAGAAAAATGCAACCACCGATTATATAAAACTAGCGGCCCGCCCCGGCTTTGCTCGGGTGCAACGCTGATAGCAAATATAACTACACAATCATAAAGTTCTGTAGGGCGAAGTATAGCCTTGGACGCATTATTTGGTATAGGCACGACCCCCGGCCCCCGCGCGGCCCTCCGGCCGGTATCGCCGCAACCGCTATGTCCCTACATTTTAAATCTGTAATATCTTCGAAAATATTCATTTAAATGACATGCTGTGCAGGGCAATATTGATCTATATTGCATGCACAATTTATTAAAGGTACTTAATTGGATAAGGATTAATACTGTATTGCTTAAAATCGCTTTTCCGTAAATAAGTAATAAATAAACGATAAAAATGGTTATTGTGGGTTATCCTCAAGAGATAGACATATGCCATTGCGGACTTTTTTGTAGATCTTTTTAAGGTGCACAATACTGTAGTACATTATTTTGATCTATCTCATAGGGTTCAGCCAGCGTTTGCAATGAAAGCTCAAAAAATGGGTTCATTTACGACCTTACATTAGAAATCTCTAAGATTATCCGTATTCCTCTACTATATTATGCATGTATTATACATATAAACCTTCCTCTTGAATCACTCTATCTATTAAAAAAATCCGCATCAAAATCCGTTGCGTAGTTTTAAAGATCTAAGCATACATAGGGACAGACAGCGGAAAGCGACTTTGTTTTATACTATGTAGTGATGATAATTGTCCAGGAGTAACTGAAATGGCGTTCTTACAGTTTTGGTGGGCAGATGCAGCGATATAACCCACTTCTGTCCTGACTGCCCACTAGCACACACCAACGAGGGAAATACAATTGGGGTGGGGATGCTGTCCGACTCGTCGATGTAAAGTTATGTTTGAATTACTTTTGTCCAGCGATATGAGAATATTTTTCAGGACAAGTACGTTTGTGCCTCTCAGTAATAATAATCGTTAATTATGCAATAAAACATGCTATATATTAATAAAAAACTAATATTCTTTGAAATAGAATAAGTTATATACCTAATTTATTTATTTTTATTAGTGTATAAGCTGTTTTGTTTGCAAAAAAAGTAGTGGGACAGCACCGATTTGCAAAAAAACAGAGGTTTATGTATTTTATTTCTACTTTTGTAATAGTCCTAGGCAAGTCATATTTTTGCCACAACCCAATAACTACCTATTGAATACTAAAAAAAATAATTCAGAACTATATTCCCTTTTTCAAATACTAATTTCAACGAAGACAAAAAAATAAGGCATTTGGGAAATTCACCCATATGTAAATGTATTGTCATTAGTAATATTTATTTCATAATGTTCATTGTTAGTGCATACAACACAGCTTGATCGACAAAATATATGATTGACTTCGAAAGTGTGAAATTAATTAAACCTCCCAATTTGCACTACAACCAACGATCACTTATTTAATATAGTCCTATTTGTTAGATAACAGTACAAAAATATGAAAAAATCCAAATTGAGTTCGGATAGTGAAAAAGTCTCTTCATTTACTAAATATGAAGTAGGCATGTAACAAATGTATCGATAATATCTGAAATATATTATTCAACAACGCAACACCGTGATTAAATACTTCTTAAGCATACTACCTACTATAGCGATTTTGACTAATCTGAATCATAACATATCTCGTGTAAACCGTTGACCGAATTTATAGGACATTTCAAAACAGATGACTATGTTAATTAAATAAGACATGTCTACATTATTAGATAAACGAAGTGATCCTACAGATTATCAACTATAATCGACTGAATTTTCAAGATTCATTTAAAGATGGCATTTAAATAATATGATTTATTTGCTAGTTTAAAAATCGCCCAGTTTACTTAGAACTTAGTCTATAAGTTAGACTATCCCAAAATATGGACCTTCTCATAACACAGCACATTCAAAACATCGATAACTCATATCGCGATACTCCCCCATCCCTATAAGCCGAGGTATTTTCGCATCAAGCCAGCACCATCGTATATCATTTTTATTCAATCCTTTGCCGAAACCGTACTTTCAGGCGAACTCTTTTAATTCGTTTTACAATGATAACTGCGGACTGAATAGGTTTTTTTTGTTCAACATATATTACTTTGGGTTGAGTCTATGGCTTCAAAATGGTACTCTCGTTGTGGATATTGAGTTAGATGTTAAAAACAAAAGCATAAATAGGCCACCGACCACAACTGTCAATGGCCATTTCGTTTATTTAAAATCCCTAAAATATTTGCGGTGTGATGTTTATTTACTGGAATTATTCTTGTATAGATAAGATACTGCGTTTTAACAATAAAACATAAAATGCTCAAACACTGACATTGTGCAGGGCACAAAATAATGTATTAGACGTGAAACAAACTACGACGTTATTGCTTAACAATTATTTGGGAGATGCGTTTCTACTCTGGTTTTAAGAAGCTATGGTAAATTAAATAATAATGATTTGATATTAAAATAAGTAAAAATCACAAAGGCCTATATGTAAGGTCATTAACAAAGGGGCACCTTAGTATGGAAACTATACTCACGGTGTATAAAAACAAAATAGGATGAAATAGATGCATTGCTGTGGGTATAGTCTGAATTAACGCAAGATATTATGTCTGGAAGGATATGGGGACGGCCTTTGCCCAGCAGAGTTACATTGTTCTTTGACCTACTAATGTTTAGAACCGCATAAAAAAGTATATGAAATTAAAAGTGGCGAGTTTCTAGTACGTTGGCGTATGACTACATGGAAACGGTCACTGTCTTTACATTTTTATGGTTGTTAGTATCGAATACCGTAACATGAACGGGCGCAATCGGACGTAAATTTCAGTTATGCAGTCATTAGCTGTGCTCCTGTATTTATGGCCAGGCCGCCTATATGTCGACGTCCGAACGCGTTAGGTTTTAGCACAGAAATGTTTTTTGATTAGCCGATTTTCTGGAACATTCGCTGTAACGCAAAACTTCCGAGGTACATATTTTGTCGTAGTTTTGTTCTTTCGTTGTTTTTAACAAGGCTTTTGGTTATAATGGAAGGACAATAGGAATACGTTGCGCGCATTTTTGAGATAATTTAACTGGCTTCAAAAGAATGATTTAATTATTTTATGGAGTGGATATGTGGCAGCGGTTTACGTGGTGGTAAGAGAACGATGCTGTCGACTAACGCTAGAGGACTTTGGAATGAGTTAGGCTTTCTGAAACTCCTACAGATTCGAATCAAACGAGGTGGTAAAACTTTAGATAATAGTTAATAAGTATTTACTTTTCGGGATCTCATTTGTCAATCTGAAACAGAGTGGTACATCAATATACTTTATAAAACATATCATTTAAGTAATAATTCTCAAATTTTTGAGTAACCTTGTGACGTATTAACAGATTAAAAGTAGCTATAAAAAGTTTGTCTTCTGTTACTCTTCTTCCCTATTTTGGTTGTAGTATCTATCCATGATACATATTTCTTCACACAAAATTCGGCATCGCTCAACCAATACTCAAGAATGTCTATTACAAAAAACCCCAACTCAAAATAAGTATAAGTAGATAAATACAAATAATACTAATAGTACTTGAAAACAATCGTACCAGTAAGGCAAGTAGCAAGAGCAGACGCCAGGAAAAAAAACAGTCTGCACTAGACAATGCGCCCGACTCCGCCCGACAAAGGCCCGATCAGTATTGAGATAAATCATATTTTTCATACCTATTGTGTGGGTTAAGTTATAAGAGATCGACTATTACAATAATAAATGCAACAAACAGCTTTTTATTCGGATTTAAAACTTTTTGTAAATTATTCATTTGTTCATATCCTAAAAAACTTTTTTATTTGCAGAAAAGTCATATTTAGATTTATGTTTTGGTCTTCATAAGTCTCCGAGGACCATACTCAGTGACTGTATGTATATTATTATTAATAACTCTTCTAAATTCGTGTGTTGTAAATGAAAACAAAAGCTTTATAGTAATTTAACAAACACGGATTGTATGTATCGCAATAACCTAATGCAAAATTTTACATAAAAGCGAAACTTGAAAACTTTTAAACTGTTAGAAAAAAAGTTTTTAATAACCCGCTCCCCGCTCCGCTCATCACTTACACCTCTCTCCGAGGGAGCGTTAAGGGTACTTCACACGAGTTATTAGCCCTTTTGTGGAGAGCTCTTATATTTCACGCACCGCTGCCGGCGGCCCGTGTGGACCGGCTTTATGTGACCATAGACAAATGGATCATTGCCATCGATTGCTAATGAGAACAACTTCTGTTCTTGTCCATGGTGAAGTTGTTTAAAATTGTATTTGTTTGTGAAAGGGATGTTGGGTTTGTGATGATTGTAATTGTCTGTTAGTGGTTAGGGTGGTTTTTATATGTAGCAGGATAATATTTTTGTTCTGAAAGATATTTATTATATTTGCAATTTATTCACAGACATTGACTTGCTATTTCTGTCTGTTTGAGCTATATTTGCTAATAAAATTTGGTTTTTCTCTATGAGAGTATAACATCAAACATCATTATTAACCTACCAAAAGAAAAGAACTTACAAATACTTTAATTTTCTCCACATAATATGATTATGTGTTATCAGTTCGGACGATCAAAAACGTACGGTTAATTAAACTTAAAAGATTTAAAAATCAACTTTTCCGCATGATCTCTTTAAAAGTACCGACAATTAGACTAAACGTGAGCAAAAAATAACAACAGACCGTCTACCATTAAAATAATAGATTAGTTAGATCAAAAAACTTTATCCTCTATCTATTGTGAACTAAAATCCTAAAATAAACGGATTGAATGCGGCTAATTTAACAAAACTGGAATCAATGGCGCGTAAAATTGCAAATTTCGTCTATGTCCGCAAGATGGCCGCCTGACAGTTGCTCGCGCGCCAAAACCCTTTGGGATCTGTCAAAGATTAGCAGATGGCGGTAATTTGCAATAATAACGATTTGTTGACGATTCTATTGTTATTTATTGTAGTGAGATAATTGTTTGGACAAGATAACTGTAGTAGAATTGTTAATGACATTTATTAGATTTACAATAGCGCGTGTGGGTTTGTAATGGCGTCGTTTATTTTAAGTGTTCGTTTTGGTGACAGAAATTTAAACTATAGACTTATATCGACATTTACAACAAATTATCTACACATCCTTATTACCAAGCTTGCAGTTTTCTGTACATCAAAGTAGATATCACAACAATTTTCTTTTACCGTAATACACATAAAATAAGGTACCAATGAACATAACAATGACCTTACATGTACAAAAATAAACAATTACAAAACCAATTATCCAGACGAAAAATAATTAAAAAACTGAAAAACCTCAATCCAACATAACCCACTAAATAAAGAGTTCATTAAAAAACCTATCTATTACATCGTTAACGGACGCGTGCCCACATTCTCGTTGATATAACGAGTTAAATAACGGAGCGAGTTAAAATAACGATGGAATAACGTTGTGAGCTTTGAAGTCGTTAATTATCGTCGCCGGCTTATGTTACATATAATGCTCGATTCCAACTATGTGGGGATTGTGCTTAATACTCGTAGCCTCAGGTTAGGCGAGGCAATAAAGATGGAAGGAATAAAAGGAAGGTTCCTTTTGTGCTTGTTTAGAGATCTTAAGTTGCGGATATTTTTGTATAGGTTAATTATGTGGTATGTTCAATAAATATCGTTTGTTTATTGATTTCAAGAGGAGGTTTTCAATTTGAAGGCATATTTTTTATAAGATTAAATTATAATATGTGTCTCATTTGTATTAAATCGATTCAATACATAGTTTTGTTTTTCAGCAATGCAACTGGCAGTGACGGGTGGTACATATTTAACTAAGCCTTTGTAGCAGTTAGCAGGAGCCTGTGTAGTTGTCTCACGATAGGAAAATGTTTTCAGTACTAAAGAGCGACAGAAGAAATACTTTAAAAACAAAAATTGCAAATAAACAAAGTGGTCCCTCTAGCCAAAAATAGTAGATACTAAAAAAATACCAATTATAAAAGTGACCATTAAGTACAGCCTTTTCAAAATGCCCATATATTACTGTTCATTTTATTTACGACTAAAACAACCAGAACATATGACCATAAAACATCCCAAAAGACATAATCACATGGGCCCATTACCTTAAAATTAAAAATCGCGTCAGGGGTGGATAATTGCTAAATCATGTAACTCTACCAGTAGGTTGTGCACCCCTGTACGCACTCATAAGGGCTGTTATGTTCATCATATTGTGGGGTGCAAATTTGTTTGTTTGCTACAGATTATTAAGTTATCTTAATGTTGGTGTGTAAATATTTACTGGTTAAGCTGGATTTATAATAAGGATAAGATTAATTCGAGAAAAAAAAGTAGAATCTACTTTATATAGAATACTCAAAGAAATTAAGTAAGATTTTTCTTTAATTTTAACTACAAAGTTAGTTAAGTTAGTAACATTTTCCATATTTCAAAAACCTCTTCTTTATTAAGTTTTTTTGTGGAAGGTAAAGATATTTGTATTGTATCAATTCGTGTGTCAAGCTCATATGCGATTTACTTCTAACCACACAACATAAAATAAACCAGATTTCGCTTCACCACCCACCAGAAAAAAAAATACTTTAATCAAGACATCAACCACACAACCCCCAAAAACATTAACAAAGAGATTGTCTAAACAACTGCGCAAAACATGAGCAATTTTATGGAAGTATAGCTCTCTGCTGCCCGCTGTAGGATGAGTCGCTAGGGAGGGGGCGAATTCCCAAAGGTGGGGTAGTTAATGATTATAAACACTGGTTAAATGATCGAATAGTTGGTGCTTTTAACTGTTAAGTGCGCTCGTGGTTAAGCCTTATGGTGGGTTTTGTATTTTTTGGTGATGTCTGTTTGAGTGGAATATTTTGTGCCTATATGGTGAAGATATTTCACTTCGCTTGTTACAATGTTTATCTAAGTAGTATGCAATTATTCTTCTTCTTTAATTTAAGAGCCTAGCTTTTGTCGGTGCAGCTCTTTCCACTTCCTCCTATCGAGTGCCAACTCTTGAACAATTATTGTCAAATTCAAATTACAAAGGAATAAAGTGCAAGACGTAAGTATTATAATATTATTATGACTTATTTCAAAATAGAGTTCAATGATGAAGGATGAATGCAGAATGAAGTTGATATTGCCATCTAAATACAAACTCGCCAAAAAAATCGTAGAAATGTCGTCAGACTTTCAAAAAAATATTTAAGTACTGAGTGACTTTAGAACACTAAGAACGGCTTAACCAATTTAGATGATTTTTCCTGTTGTGTTTAGATACTAAGTACCAAGTTTGTATGGACTCAAATTAATAATTATAATAATAATATTCCGGGACATCTCACACACGGTTATCTGGTCCCAAGCTAAGCAGAGCTTGTGTTATGGTAACCAGACAACTGATAAACATACTTATATATTTCTAAATACATACATATTATAGATAAATTACACCCAGACACAGAACCAATGCTCGTGCTCATCACACAAACATTTGTTCTGGGTGGGAATCGAACCCACGACACACGACCTCCGGTATAGCAGTCAGGGTCACTAACTACTAGACCAACAGGGCCGTCAAAATTCAAGAAATATCAATCGTATTCTTATACAAAATAACATAAATTGCCAGACCAACGTGTATTATATAACACATCAAATACGTGTAGGTGTGCACAAACAGACACGCACCCTTATATAATTGGGCTTTTAGCGGACAGTGTATTTAATAAACCCCGCAAGGGTAATTACGGATGATATGAACCTGGCCAGCTTACCTTGACCCCTGCCTACACACTTTAACGATGATAACTGTAGGACAATAGGAGTTATTTTTAACCGATGTCAAAGGAAGGAGGTTGTCACTTTTGTGTTTTGCTTGTATGTTTTTTCAACGATGTAGTAAGCTACTACCTTTTAAATAATCGCGCTGCATGTTTATAGTAATATTGTGTAACTTGAATTAGCGCGTACATGAACATACATAGGCCGCTTTTATGCAGGCTGTTCGTTTGCTAAATTAAAACAACTCAAAATATTTCCGAAAAAGACGTTTTAGTAATTAAAAGTCGAAAAATATTATATTCCGCAATTTGAATTGGTAGTATACTAACTTTAGAAGTCAATCAAGTCATTTGACATCGCCAACCCGCAGGGAGCAAGCGTAGTGATCAATGCTCGTGCCTTCTGTATATGGGAAGAGGTCTGTGCCTAGCAGTGGGACGTTTATATTCTGGTATTATTATATTATTATTATTTTAGCTACCGCTCAAGAAGAAGCCTTAATACTAAGAAGAAGGTAGTACTTTACTATTCTGAAGAGTCTTCAAAAATGTATCCTTAGCTTTAATAATCAGGTACAAAAAGACGTTTTACAAACAAAGATTGTGGGTCTTTTTGACCTGGTCATGTGGCAATGGACATCATTACTAAAAGGTTATGTGCAAAGTGGAAAAGTAAGGGCTGATAGCCACAGGCGCGAATTTGATGGGGATTGGCTCTCGAGTGGGTTAGTTCAATGAATGGAGAATGAATGTAATTGAATTTATTATATTTAGAACTTCTGTTTGAGATTTACTAAGGCTTGGCATTTTTTTTTAGGTTTTGATGGAGAAATAAAATTGCTATCTATTGACTGGCTTGTTGTTCTAGTGGTTAGTTACCCTGACTACTATATCGAAGGTCGTGTGTTCGATTTCCATCCAGGACAAATTGTGTATATCATGATGATCATGATCATTGTTCTGTATGTGGTTGTAATCATTAGAGTATGTTTAACGTTTGTCCGGTTACCAACCATAGTACGCGCTCTGTTTGGTTTGGGATCAGATGATCGCGTGTGAGTTGTTCCAGGCTATTATTGTTATTATCCAAAATATTTTAAGAAACAAACTTCTAAGAATTTCTTCTCACATGAGATCATACAACATTATGTATGACCTCACTCTTTATAAGTAGATAATAGTCTCCCACGCCTCTAAGATATTGAATACTAGCTTTGTTTTAGTTCCTGTGACGTCATAACTGGTCTAGGTGATGGTAAAACAATGGAAAAACAACACGTGTATTCCGAGTTAGATGAGTCCCACGTTGGGCGCCATTTATTGGAAAGTAAGTATCTAAGTGTCGAGATAAAAAATGTATATTTAAAAATATATTTAGGAACTGTAAAATATATAAGATTGAATATTGAAAAATAAAGGGTACTAATTATATTTAAAAGAAAAGATTATATTTGAGTAACAAAACTATGTCGTTTCTTTTGGATGCACAAGAAATACAACTACAGAATTGCCCTAATATAATATACTACATGAGTAGAAATGGTCCTAATACATTTTTTCAAATGTAAATAGAGAGTTAACAAAACTCTCTCTCTTTAAAGTGCCCTTTATATAACATTATAAATACCTTAAAGATCTTATAAATAGATAATTAAGTTGTTAACAAAATAATAAACAAATAGGTATTGTCACCCCAGTCCACTTGATCAAAACCAATCATCGAATCAAACAAACATCTCAATTCCAATTTCGAACAGGCTTATTCTAAATTCAAATAGACAATACTCACTGAAGGGAAACATTAGATTAGGAGCGACGTATACTGAGATAGATGATTTGTATTTTTTATGAATATTTGTATAAAAGTAGTTATGAATTTAAATTTAAGTACTTTTTTAACTATTACTATTACTTTATTTAGTATTATGTTTGTCATCCTATTTCATTTGTGATTTGGTATGGTGTTTTTATCAAAAATATTTTAGTATGGGAAAATAATTTAGTTTTCGTTTACCTAATTTATATTAATATTTTCTTTTTTTTTTCAAAGTAAGTGTTCAAAGTAATTGTCAACGTGTCAACAATTATAATTGTGCTTTGAGCATCATTTAATAAAAATTGTTAAAAAGACGATAAAAAATACACACTTCCATAAAAATAAACTGTCCAAGTATCCGCTGCTCCCTAACCAGAGCTATTACACGAGCAGTTGGCCAAATGGCGCGAAATCCGAACCCGCCATAGACTAAACAATAACATTAATGTGGTCTTTGTAATGAGGTCGAATATAATGAGACTTGTCTATGGTGAGGATTTAATAGGGATGAGTATGTTATAGTTGTAGTTTTTTATGTAGTTATGTCTGGATTAATGGTGTTTTAATAACTTTTGGGCCTTTTTTGTAACAAATAGGTAAAAATTTAGTACTGTAATACTTTTATGTGCCGTATAAGTAAATACTTGTTTGACAGTTGAGTATTGAAATAAAACAAAAAGATAAATAAAAAATACTTTGAAATAAGTGAGATGTTTTAATAATAATCTCATCATGTAATCTTGTATGATCGTTTCCCATTTAATAATTCTTTCTTATTAAAAAAATATTTATTTAATATATCCTGAATTTTGAGGACGCAACTCTTCAAGCCAACGGTCAAGCTAAAAAAAAACAATCCCATTACAAAAACTAACTTATTACTTAACAAAGATATCACAATAAATAAAATCTCCGCTAATGGCAACACAGGATCACCGTTTAATTAGTGTTGCCACCCTCGCAGTTACAAGCTATTACTTTGTGATGTAGATGTGCTTGATGGCTGGGGTTCCGTATGTGTTTGCTGTTGATTTTATTATTTTGGGGTTCAATGCTAAAAAGGTGTGTTTCTATAACTATATTTAGACATTTTTCTGCTGTTTTGATATCTTCGATAACTTTTTAAAGTCTTTAATTGTTAGTTTGTAGTATTATTTTTTGTAAATTGCAAGGTTATTGAAATGATAGTAATTGCAATCAACGGTTGGATAGTATCTAAAAAAAAATATAGAGCAAGTTTTTGACACTCATACATGAAAAAACTAATATCTAAGCTATTAATACCAATGTCTCTTATTCTATCTAATATTAAGATACTTTACCCCTTACTTTCCGCATAAAAGTACAAGTCACAATAACCACCCAATATCTTATCCAAAGAACAAATAAAACACAAAAATGCATACCTACAGAACCCCACCCCACAAATGAATGTTCAGAGCTTTGTGATTTCAATGAGGAACCCTAAACTGGTTCCATTAAAGAGATATCTCAATTCCCCGTAGTGAATGACAAAACATCATAAAATTGTGCCATGGCTTTGGCTACCCTAAGAATTATTAGTTTTATGGTTTGTTCCCAAATGGTGAGGTTTTTATTGACCCTATGGTGTTAAGAATAAAATGAGTGACTGTTTGTGGGATAGTGAATTGGTGTAAAGTGACAATTGATCGTTACCAAAATATGAGTAAATGTACAGATATAGAAGAAATTTGGTAAACTTAATTATGTCTTAAAAAAAAAGTTGTTTCTTAAGAAACTAGACTACATGTCATGGATGTACCTTGTATGTAAAGGGTCATATATTTAACTAAAAGAGCAAGCAATTATGCTTAAAGTCTATTTTTTTACGAATATGGACATCGAATCTCACATACAAATATACTAAAGTACCACGCACGGTACTACAATATTCCCTAATAAAAACGTCCCGAACGGGAATCAAACCTCGATCCCTTCCCTCACCGACCATCTGTCGCCACAATGGGCACTTACAAAACGCGTTCACTATTTTATCAAATCTATATCAAACATACACCAAACAAATACCAACCCTATCTCTATCACATAAAGTTGAAAATTAAATGCTGATCCTATCCCCTGTTAAGTATCTATATCAAACAATTGCTACACGAATTTTAACCTTAGACTGAAGGGTTATGGTTGAGAATTGTATGGCAATGTTCCCTTCCCTTTAAGTATGGATTAAGTATGATAATGAATAGTAAATTCGATCTTTGACACCTTTTTCATTTCGTTTCGAATGATTTCCTCCCCCTTTTATTTGGGTCGGTAAGTATGGCTTCTGTTAAGTAATGGCTATTTGGATGTTTAGGGGACAAGATCTAAGTCTTGTGTTGGTAGTAAATTATCATAATTCTATATTTAAGTTATGGAGGAAAGTTCATGTTAGTAAAATAAAAGTAGTATGAATAACTACTTTTTACGCATTTTTTCGCGGTTTATATTTAGATTTTAGCTCCCGACGTTTCGTCACCTTTGCAGTTATCATGGTAACGGGCAGACTGTCCGTAAAAAGTAGTTTTATTTCAATGTCTAACATTTGCGTAAACCTAAGAAACCAATAGTATGAAAAAAATAATATTCTGAAAACTTAAAAAATATTTCCATAAATCCTTCATTTAAGTGCTAGGCACTTGTCATGTAGCAGCAGCTTCCATCTTTCTCTGTCCAGTGCCAACTCCTTCAGCACCTGTAGGTTTCCACTTCAGCTTTTTCCTTCAATTGGTCTTTGTATTTTCTTCTTGGTCTTCCACGTTTTCTTCTAGCCTCTATTTTCCCTTCTATTGATGCCTTTAGTCTTCAATAGTCATATTTTGTTTCATACATCACTAGGTTAGATAAATAAATGAGAGCTAACCTTGTACTTAAACCTAAAATTCTAATACCACAAAAAATTGGTTAATTAATTTTTAATACAAAATATATATAAAAAAGAATAAATACCTATATCTAACTTTTTTATTTTATTACTTGAGAAAATTTATATATTAACTTTAAATACCAAAAAAAACAAATGTATATAGCTATATTTTTTTTATTATATTACTTGAGTTACGCGACCCTAAGGATTTGATTAATTTCTATTGAATCATTACTTCTGGATGTACCCCTCTACATACAGTGTTGTGATAGTTCGGTAACGAATTGTCAACAGAGGGTTAGGAATGTACTGGTAAATGGAATTTAATCATGTTTATAGGGTTAATGCAGATATTATACCAAATTATTTTAGGTGGGTCCTGGGACATCTTGTTTTAAAATAAATAAATAAATGGTAGATTTTAGTTTGAGTCTATTTTATTGAAGAATAATAATTATAATGGTTTACTTTTACGTACATACGTAAAAGTAAACCATTATAATTATTATACTTGAAAAACATTGTAATGTTTCTTAAGTTTCCTCTCGTATATTGCACAGATGGCGCTGCAAGTTGATGACGAATAAAGTTGTCATTTAAACCTGTCATTGTAAAATAAAACATGTATTTATTTATAATTCCAATATAAGTTGATAATGGATGTGTTTAAGGACTCTAAATGTCGTTTCTTTTATTTACAGGTCAGTGTACCTTATTAGAGAGATTTAGTTTTATTTTGTATTGTGTCTAAAATAAATCTTTTATTTACAGAGCAACGCAATTGTTTTTTTCACATCCTCAATTCACTGAAGATAGTGTCTTATACGTATAGCATGTTTTTAGTCTCTAATGTAGGGCTTTAAGTAGGATAGCCCGTTTAAGCTGTTTTGTTGTACCTTATTTACAACTAATAAAGTATAATTTTGCTTAGATTTCTACATCATAAGAAAATTTGTATTCTATTTTGGAATTCAAATTCCGCACCCAAGTTTAAAAAATAACAAAAAGCACTCATCAATATATTTATAAAGTTATAAAAAACTGCATAAAATTTCTTTCTAGCCTACTTTTAAAAACAGAAAAAACGGTCAGAATCTTTTGTTAACTAATTATCGTTTAGCATGTATTATGCTAAAGATCATAAATAATAATAATAATAAGAAATGCGGACAACATCACAGACATTGTTCTGAACCCAAAATAAGTTGCTGAAGCACTTGTGTTATGGAATTCAGAAACAACGAAGGTACCACAAACACCCAGACCCGAGACAATGTAGAAAATAGACTTTCTACATTGATCGTCCAGGGATCGAACCCGGGACCTCAGAGCTAGCAACACCTTGAAAACCAGTGCGTACGACACTCGACCACGGAGGTCGTCAAAATAATTAGTTACAAAAAATTCTAATGCCAAATTAACAATAAAAAAGGAAATTAAATAAAAAATCAAAATTGGAGCGTTAGCAGCGAGAGGTGTCGAGCGCCGTAGGACAGCCGCAGTTTCGCGCGTAATTCAGCGCGAAATGGAACGCTGTCGCCGGACTGGCCCGCGGGTGCCACAGAGTAGGTATGAACAGAGGTGGTACGTACTTTACGATGGATGTTTTTTTATGAAAAATTAAAGCTAAGTTGCACCACTTAATGGAAGCCAACGATAAAGCCATTCAAGTGGCAACTTTCTGGTCAAACAGAGTTTAGAGATCCTTGGCCCGAGAAGAAGAACAAGTAGTTAAAGTTAAGAATAAAATATATACCATTTTAATTCTATAAAATATAGTTAAGATAGATAACAGTGAAGGAATTCTTACTTACAAGCAAAATTAATGTATTTTTAAACGAAATAGATTTTATTTGCTAACTTTATAGCGAATTTGTATTGAAGTAAACAGCAAAGATGCAGAGATTTATAAGTTTGCGTAGACGCTCGTAGTTGCGGCCTACGCGCTACGGTGATAGCTACGAATTCGCTACACGGTGCTTACACTTGTAGTAAAAGAATCGACAAAAAAAAGTGATTTTTATAAGTAATTAACAGTTTAAGATTATATTAAAACCCTGTACTATAAAAAACTTTATGCACTTCTGCAAAAATGTTTAAAAGGGGGCTTGGCTCTTTTAAATCCACATTTTTTTTACTCATACCTCGAACGATTTTTTCTTATATTTTCAGAGGCTTCAACCTACACTAGTCTATGTCACCACTGACAAGCGACGAATAAATACGCTGTGTCGCGGCCGCCGGTGATTTCCCAGCGGAGCGGCTGCACCAATCACAGCGCAGCTAGGGTGTGACGTCATAGAACACGATATTTGCACAGATAACTGGTGATGAGTGATTTGGTAAGAGGTTTGGTGTTGTAGAGGTTTTAAATGATACCTATATAGGTTGTATGTGGATCAAGACACATCCTTTCATCGTTTATCTTACCTATTTAAAAGTATCTCTTATCTTCTGCTTCCTTCTGCAAGTATTTATTTGAGTATAAAAATAGTAAATACATAAAAGGTTTATTTCTTGAAGTTTTTCGGTTAATCTTACATGGAATGTAAGCCAAAGGACATCACCATGAGAACAATATTTGACTAATATTATATCTGTAAAAAGCAAACTCGCAATTTTACATAATTGTGGACAAAAACTAACAGTACACTTTTTTTAAGATTCAATCAGTTGTGAATTCAAATTCATTCCTAATATCCAATTTCACATAAATCAATTTCACCACCAATCTTTGAACAACCATTTGTTCCCAACATCTTTACAACATTCAATACCCAACATTGGCGGCCAACAAATATGCATATTTTCAATTCCCGCCAGCCCTGGTGACGCCTAATGTTCGCGGCGTCCTAATCAACGCTGTGCACCTCAAAGGCGGTGGCTACAAAAACAGCGAAAGGAAAAGAGGAGCGATGAGCGAAGCGGAAAGTCATTGAAGTTCTTCTATATTGTTATAGGTTGGTATTTAGGTGAGTATTATAACAACAGTTATTATAGTAACATCGGTTCATTCAAGCACTGGCTATGTAAAAGAAAATATTTGTAACATTTGTGAATTTCCTAGAACCTAACCAGGTCTTCGTGCCTGCTTGAACTAGATTAGAGTAAATATTTTTGTGAGCAGAGCTTTAGTTGTATGGTTATTAATCTGTCGGTACCCTGGATGCTCCTATCAGGCAGCCGGTCTTATTATAAACAACACAACTTAAATATGTAATATTTAAAGATGACGAATGTACATTTATAGGATAAACATAATTTGAAAATACAACCGTTTATTTGTGGTATAGACTAAACGTCTATGTAAATACCTGAAGTTTTTTTTTTTTCAAATATAGTATTATAAAACGGTCCTGGGAAGTGAATAAATAGGTAATGTATAAGTGATAATGGTGTAGTAGTAATTTTAATAACGTTTTTCGCTGTTTTAATGGCCTCTCTCAAACAAGTACAGGTTGGAATGTGACACACGCCGTGCGCTGTCATCGAGGACACAGCATCTTTCAAAAGAGCCGCCGTTCCAATACAGATTCAGGGATCCTTGTAAGCAAAGGTTTTGTGGTTATGGTCCGGCCGCTAAGATAATGCTTTTCTGACACATGTCAGTTGTAATTTTCAAACTACCGAGCTGCATGTTTACAGTAGGTAATATAATTTCCAGTGAAATAATAAAACTGTAAACATGCAAGTTAGTCTTAATTTGCTGTGGGAAATTAGATTCATCATATATTTTTTAAATTAATTTGTCATAATTAATAGTTTCGATAACATTATTTGTTCATAGGATAAATACCTAAGTGATAGTGAATTCTTCGCCACATAAAATTGTACTTTCCAGTTGACCACCACTTGCCAGGAATAAATGCTCTCAGCGGCCTTACTATTCTTATTTTTTTCGAGTCAATAATTCATCTTTCAAAATCTATCTTACGAAATAAACAGCACCTGGTTGGCTCGGTCGCTGGCCTCCATCACGTCCTGGAGAGTGCAGGTTGTGCAGGAAGGGCAGGACAAAAGATGTGCCATGTCTTGCGACGGAGCACCACAGTCACATGCGATATGTGTTGGTTCGAATATGCCTGCCTCACTTGTGAAGGCTTGCTTGTGAGTAAAAGATAATGATGATAGAAATGAGAATGCTGTACTAAGTAACAAACTTCTGATTCTAAGGCGAGATAACCAATGCTTCGTCGTCGCAGAACTTTACATAACAAATAAGCTTTCTAATAAATCTCTAATTTTATGTACCGTTAGTTTGTTTATTGAGGTATGATCATGTTATGACAAGGCAAAGTCATGTAACAAATAGAAATACAAACATGCATGCGAATGGATTGTGTGATCGATGACATAAGAAAGAAAGGAGTGAATGATGAGATGACAAGGAGAAGAGTGAATGGGAGAAAATCACACATTCCACCTTTGATAGATTCTAGGTAGTTCCAGTCTCTTGGAAATACACATGGCACATTGGCTAACTTAAAATAATATAAAGAAATTTTAAGTAACGGTTTATGTAAGCAATTTTTAAAAATCTGTAAAGTTGCAGTTTAATTGATACTAAGAAACCGCTATGGGGCCATTAACGACTCTGGGTATAATAGTAACAGAATTTGGTTTTTTTTTTAATGGAATAACTTTCCTTCTGTTACTATTTTATATAATTTGACCTAGATATATCAAATAAATCCCAAGATTCATTTTTTATGTAAACTATAGGGATCTATCCCTACAATGTCAAAGCTAGAAACATTGATGGTTTAAACTCCCCACTTAGTAACCATGGCAACGGAGTTATTAATCTAACATTAATTACTGCCATATATTTCGCGTGGAGTATTAAAACCGCGTTATATCGCGGCGTCTCGTTGTTTCGCATTTCACGCCATATTGTGCGCGCTCTCTACTCAGTTGATTATATACACGCTCTAGCATACGGTATCTGACAAATAATATTTACAAAGTGTGAATGCGATTGTAAGGCAACAGAAAAATGATTGGAAATATTCTAAAGAGTCTTTTTTATTGGAATTGGACAAAAAACAGCAAATACTGTTTTTTTTGAGAAAATGTTGATTCAACAAATGACCTCTGACCGTCTGTCGATGTATGTATTTGCGTAAGATTCTATGGAATAAATAAAATAAAAAACATTTCTTTATCTCCACACATTACATTACGTGTTACAAATCATGTCGACAAGTAATTGACAAAAGATTGTAATTTGTGGGAGACCTGGAGTCTAAACTAAGTATAGTATATAAGTAAAAAATGAATACAATTAATTATCTTGTGGCAGTCTTAAATAAGATCTTTTAAATATGCGCAGATTTGATAACAAGCAGATCATATTATTACTTTTTATTATTCCTTATTTATATGTCGTAGGTAAGTAGTTTCAAAACACTCGCACTTGCGTTTCACAACGTCTTTTATATTTTTTGTGTATTCCCTTATCCAAATAAAAACATCAAAAAACAAAATAAATATATCTCGTGATTTCTCGCAGTTCTATTTTCCTTACATACAATATTATAAATGAACGTAAACAGCATACCCAGTGTTTTTCCACAGCAGCAATACTATTTCACGGGGCGACCGATGACATTTTCGCTCGATGATTTTTCCGTTTCACCACATTCGCGAATGACTGCGTTCTCATTTAAGCAATGGCATTTGACGGGTCTGCCTTTGTCAATGGTTGTTGAAAAAAAAACGTATAGACGCCATTTTATATTGGAGTTAGCGCGCTGTTTATTTTTTAATAAAATATTTTCTTTTTTTGTTGTACTGTGTTTTCTTTTTTTGTGTTTTTAACTTTTGTGGTTGTATGTTTTGCTGTTAAATATTGGTTTTATTAAGCTGTTTTACTAGACGCAGTCGAAATTTAAAGTAGTCCGTCTATGTGTGTATTTAATATTATTCATATATACTTTTAGTTTATTAAGAAGTATTCATTTACACTCTTTTACAGGTTAAAACAAATCTAAGATAACAATTAGCGTACATTATTCTTTATAGAAAAATTATGAGAAGTTATACAATACAAAACATATATTATTAGGTTTTTCAAGACAATTTCAATAGGGACTCTCCCTTACTTATCTAAATAACCCCGGACCCGAGGTCCCACCATTAACTTTTTAACAAACCACGGCACTGGAATAACGACAAAAGTTTCTTAATCTAACAAACCAATATTAACAAATAATATCAAATAACATTACAAGCTCATTCATATTTATTGAAATAAACCTCTTCTGAATGTTAAACAATTTTTCGCAAGGTGACAACTTGGCAGAAAGATGCGGCTGACAACAATATTATATTTACCACCAAATATCATACTTGTAGACCTTATTCGCATTAACATAAAGTTGAAATTAGATTGTCATTTAGTTTAGGAACAGCAAACATGATTTGTCAGCGAAGTCTTATTTCAAAATTGTATTTGCTGTCAATAAACTTGAATAACACAAAATTTGCTGTTTTATTGCTTTGTCATAAGGTTCAAATTAAGTTGAAAGTTAGTTCTAGAGTTGGAACCAATGTTTGCGTCATATGATAATACCATTTTTCGTATTAAAAGTTATTTCTTTTTACAATATATTCCCTCGCGTATTGGTATTGGAGATTATTTGCCGACTTAATAAAGGGGAGTGTTGTGTTTAACGGTCTTTAAAAGATTGTTTAGACTGTATACTAATGTTTGTGGGGGGAGAGAATGATATTGCTGGTTTCAGCGAATCGTGAACGAGAGTACAAAATGGTTGGCTACCAACTATTGGTTTAACTCTTTAGATGTTCTTTTTCTTTATTTAGAGGACAAGCTGACATTTCTTGACGTTTGTAGAAGGAAATTACAATGAGTAAATATATTTGTTTTATATACCTAATACCTGCCATTATACATGTATTATGACATCATTATATTACCATTCTACATGTGATGACATAATCATGTAATAGCACATTTACTAAGCAGAGTATTTGTTACATCTATTTTATGTTTTTTACTGTTAGTTAACTGTTAAGTATACCGGTAAACACATTTCTGTGACATCTAAGGTACTAGTTTACGATCTGTTTGTTTGTATGTTACTATGATTAAACCTGTAAGTTAATACATAGTTGATCTTTTTGGTATAGGATCGTAAGTATGCTCAAATCACCGTAACTCATTGCGACTATAATCATTTACCGGTACCATCTTTAGAGTCCAAGCTAAGTACGTAAGTATTCATTGACCGCACATACCAAAGTGCATAGTAATCCACCCACAATACCGTCCATTCAAAACTAAGCGATAACAAAATTAATCATCAACAAAATCGTCCGAATCAAGAAACCATTAAATAACCAATCCGCATTTTACGCACTCACCATAGACATTTACCACCGACTAAAACCTCTTTCGACCTTATCACGCACCAAAAAGGTCGCAAATACTATTTTAATCTGGCAATTTCGTCGTGCACAGTATTTAATCATCTACAAAGGGCGCGTATTCGTACATGCGAGCCGTATTCAAAATTGACAAAAGAAAAAAGCAATCTGGCAAGATTGGCATTCGGGACTACACAAAAAGGGGATCTTTTGGGCGATATTGTTAGACGGGATTGAAAAGCGTTTTGTCGTCAACATGTTATTCGGTAATTTAGTGTTGCCCGATTGAAATAACGAGGGGTGTTATTGGGAAGGAGGTTTTAAGGCCCATATGTGGCTGATTGATTGCTTTTAGCTGCCGGAAAGTACGATTAGAGATTATGTTTGTTTGATGTCGGTGTTAATCATTGTAGAGAGCTTTGGCGGGAAAACAGTTAGCTTTAAGTATTGCGACGGTAAGTTGTCTACATTCTGTGTTTATAATTACGCTTGTTTTATTTGAAGGAGAAACAAGGGAGTATTGTACAATGCTTGGCAGGACCGTGGATTGCCAATTTTAACATTAACATTTTGAAATTGTTGTCTATCATTTACATAAAAATCTAATTGGAAGTATTCATCAATCGATTCAGTATTTGGCTCAAACTAAATACCTATGTAGATAAGTCATACTGTAAGTAACACGCTCTACAAATGAAATTGTCTTTCATAGGAGCATGATCAATACAAAATCCATCAATGGAATGAATGTAACATTCAAGTAAATTCAAAATACGATCTGCATACGACCAGTAACTCGCCACAAACAAAGTATAATCGATACTCAATTCATGAAACGAACATAACCATCTATGTTGAAGAAATTCATGTTACGAGATCCATAATGCAAATGATGTATAATGAACACGCCAGTAACATTCCAGCAACTAACATAATCAATACAAAATTCTTAAATCGAACTTGATTCACCATTATTGTAAATTCAAAATTCGATTTATGCATGGCCAGTAATACACTCAAACGAAGCATAATCAATACGGAATCCATAAATCGAACATGACGAAGAAATTCAAAATCCAAACAGCCAGTAACTACAAACGACGTATAATCAACACGAAATTCACAAATCGAACATGGCCAACTGTTGAAGAAACTCAAAATACAAGTTGTATACGGCCAGTAACTCACAAACGGAGCATAATCAACACGAAATTCATAAATCGAACATGGCTGTTGAAGAAACTCAAAATACAAGTTATATACAGCCAGTAACACTCACAGAAGCATAATCAATAGGAAATTCATAAATCGAACGTGATGAAACATTGCCGTACGTACAGTTCACAAACGGAGGTTCTTTGGCGTCCAATTTGTCTGATTGACGTGCGGGTCGGCTTACAAAGCTCAAAGACTGCAGGACGCTCCAAATATACCGTGAAAATGCAAATTGTACCTGCTCCTGTTAAGGTGGCTTTACATGCGTTTTGGTGGCTGAAATATTTAATTAATCTTTTAAAAATAATTTTAATACCCATCACTTAGATACCAAAAGTAGTAGGTGAAAAAGTATTTTTTAGTAAGGTACTTTCTTCCCGAGGGTTATTTTTTACAGTTGTCATGAAACCTAGCTGTGACTGGAAGAAAATACTTTGTTTCATTACACCATTGCTAAAGTAATTATCTCTAAATATTTGATAAACCTATCCTCTCTAATTATAATACCAAAAAAGATTCTTTTTAGAAAATAGAAAAACGATCATTCTTGTCAATTATTAATTATAGACCCATTTTTACTTCACAAATTCCTTATTTACATATTAGGAAAAATATTTTATTTAATAGAATGCTGACTGGCATATTGTTATATTAATAAGTAGATCTTATTAATACACAATTAAATCTAATATAAGAACAAACTCTAAAAATATTTTAAATAATAAGGCAAATAAATAACCTCAAAATCATCTTCAATTTTCTCCTTACATAACATCATACGTTTTTATTAAAATTATAAACGTGTTAGATTTTTATGATGAATACGTGATATATTTCCCGAGCTGATGTGAAGGGCGTGTGTTGAGGCTTGCTGTACTGAAAGCTAAGCGAAGCTATGTGTGTTATGTAAACCTGGCTTATGTGTAGTCTGTTGTATTGTAATAGAATTTGTTTTATTTTCTTTTTAGTTTAATAACGTGAATTCAGAAGGGAATATAAAAAAAGAAATACAGACAGGTCGCTAGGAGTTAGGTGGCATCTATGAAATCAGCCCGGGAGAATTGGAAGAAGGAAAGGGAGGGCTTTACGCTGCAGTGGGTGGGAGTTCCCACTCCGTGAGTGGAAATAACAATAAATATATCAATATGATCCTCATTACGACATATCATTTTGACAGCAGTATTTGTACAATAATCAGTTTCAAATCGCATTCATTACGCTGCAGCGCTGGTTGGATTTGCTTTACTTAACCTTTCTTAAGATTACCAATAGCAACATCTTAGTCATTGTAGGTTATCTTTTTGACTGCAATAGTTAAACAAATTTCGCTTTCAAACTCCATTGCTTGCTTACACAAGTTTGTTTATTAGCATAGTTTTATTAGCATTAGAAGCATAGCCCTTCTCCCTGTGAAGGGAGAAGGGCTATGCTGCCTATGCCTATGCCTATGCCCATTCTTATAAATAACAACTAAACAATACCTAGCTTACCATAGCATAGCCCATCTCCCTTCGTAGCCCAGCATTCTTATAAATAACAACTATAAACAATACCTAGCTTACCATAGCTTACCATAGCAGACCATAGCCCATCTCCCCGTGTAACTGCACCCTACGTTAGCGCTCTGATGGCATTCCCATGTATCTCTTTGTGCTTCCGCATTCGGCACCCGATCCGTCTAAGTCGGCGACAGATAAGTAATATATCTGTGTATTGATTCTACTCAATACTGGATGCTGGATGCTGGATACTGGGAAGGTAAAAGCTTTATATTGTGTGACTGTTGCTGTTATGTGTGGTTTTTGGCTTGATTTTGAGAATGTAACCAATAAATGTTGATATTAATATTATAGAACGGGGATTAGCGCGAACATGCATAAATACCTTTAGGGCTTGACGTTTCGACCAGGTTACACCGGCCGTGGTCGCAAGCAGACTTCTTGCGACCACGGCCGGTGTAACCTGGTATAAATAATAATATAAACATGCAGGGCGATAGTTTAAAAGTTATTAATAAATGTTGAAACGAAAATTTTAGCGTTGCATATACCGTGTGCTAAGGACAGTCTAGCAACAAAGAAAGTACATTTAAAAAAATAATTGAAAATACTGATACGATAATAATAAATTGCCTTCTTACTCTGCCGTCCCAAAGCTGATTAAAGGACTCTCTTATTTCAAGCCACTCCTTTTCACGCATCCCGCTCCTGTCTAAGACATCCTGCCGACTCTCCATGGGCTGGCTTCGGAGTTGAACCCATAAAATTATGTGCGCGCCGTCCATATAGTAATGTACCGGTTTAGGTATATAATCATGTAACTAATAAAGTGTTTAATAAGTATCTCAAAATAATATTAGAATATAGAGAACGAAGAAATAAAAAACTAGTTATAAAAAATATATTGACAGCTCTTAATTTACTATTTAGCTCTACCTCTGTACCAAGTTAATGTGTTCTAGTTTCATTTCAAAACCAACAATGTTAAAATACTTTCAGCTTACTTTGTAATAAAACCAGCCAGCAATAGTAATAACATAAATAACAAAACCAAACATTAAAATAAAAAACTACGACTATCATAACATCAAATCCGATTCCAAAATTAAACTTTTAAACCCCAACCAAATAGGTTGAATGACAATCTTGTCACAGTCTTAGATTTAAGTAGCGTCTGAGCGAAGCTTATCTCACTCAAATCTTTTTGACTCAACCTAAACAAGAGAACACCAATCCAATTTCTTAATTCAAATTTACAAATCATTCGGAGGGGACGAAATTTAAACTTTGAATTAACTGTCATAGATTAGTTAGCGCAGATTGGTTTTTGATGTTTGTGTATTAAATTATTTTATTTATAATTATGTTTTTTTTATTATGCTGAATATTGTATACTTACTATACGTAATATTGTATACGTGCGTTAAATACCTATCCACATTTACTTTTTTAATTGTTTTTGTTAGTAATGGTTTTGAGCTTTCTACGTATTGGAAACAGAGAGAAAGGAGAGCAATCTTCCCAACAGTGGGATCTGAACTAGGCTTAGGAAAAAAAAAAAAATTGTGACTTTTTTTTGTTGAAAATGTAGGTTATTCTAGACATGACAGCTTTATGTGAAATCCCTTCTAACGTTTCTATGCTTGAGTTGAATTTTCATTGCAGTTACCACCTAAGCCTCTATACACTCATTTTTGTATGAAAACAACATTTATTTTAAATGAAATTTTCACACCTAGTCATTAGTTAAGAATTTTCTACGTAAATTCTCCTTGTAGGCATAAAACAAAACCAGTCGCCTCTGCATTCATAATTAGACCACCAATAGAACGAACGATATCTCATACAGTTCGGTGTGACTCGTGCGCGCTCGGCTGTTTCCGCCAGCGCTCGGACGTTGGGGGCGTATTAATCGTAATTAACCGAGTCTGCCTGATTAGCGGGGTTCCTTATTACTTAAAATTTACTTGAATTTACTTTCTTGTGACGCTTTTAGTTGGGATGGAGACGCGATGGGATTAACATGGATGTGTACTTATAAATGTTGGATATTTAAAGATTTTTTGTTTTGTTTTAGTCTCGATAAGGTTTTAGGGTGTTTGAATTTATTCTTTAGCCGATTTTGTTTTATCAATTTTCAAAATCGATCGTATCGTAGATGTAAGCATTTATCATTTACCGCATGACTTTATGTTAATACAAAACTGCATCGTTGGCCCAGTGGTTCTAATCGCGACTGCTACGCTAGAGGTCTTGGTTTTTATTCCCAAGTCGACCAAGGTGTATTAGGATTTTCTATGAAATTGTCAGTAGGCCGGACCGGCAGGTCGGAGTTTGGATTTGTGCCCGGTTAGTGGCAATAGGCTCGCCTCATATTACAAGGGACCTAAACATACCGGCGAACTGTGTGTGTACATTGGTACACCTCTGCCTAACCCTTCGGGTATACAGGCGTGATGGTATGTCATGCAATATAAAATCATCACATCAGAGACATATCCAAGATTCCCTTAAACAACACCTCTACCCCTACAAAAATGATTAACTCATAAACCAATAATAATCCCTAAAATCACACAATCCTAAAATAATCTTATCCTCACTAACACTGCGTAGGGGGTGCGAGGTGGGTACCAGTGGAGGGGTAGGGGGGGGGGAGCTGATACCGAGCGGAGTATGATTCAACATTTAAATGTTAAGCAACGCCCAAATTGTGGCCGGTGACGTCTTATACGGTACAGGCGGAGACAGAAGGGAAATATTATTCTTATTTATTTAGTTATTATTTTGTCAGTATCGTCCCACTGTAGGGCAAAGTCTCACGTTCTCGCGGTACTGGGATATTATAAGGCGTATGTATGTTTGTAATAGTGTAACAATCAAAAATGAAAAATCTTATTCCAATAAAAAGTACGAAACTATTTTCAACGAAAATTTCGAGTTTTGTAGTTTATATGTTGGTATTTCAGCCACTACATAACGTAGGTACTTGTTATTATAATTTTCAGTTATTCATTGAATTTATGGATATTTGAGTAATACTTCACCTGTCTGACATTTTCAAATTCATAAAGTAGGTATATTCCTATAGTTAATATATCTCACAATCATTTAATATAACAAATAACATTTGAGTGATCGTCTGTACCGCATATTGTAAGTTAGCTACACCTTTGAGATATTCTTCTAAAGAGCATGAATAAACTCTTATAGCGGGACCCACACTACTTGGTACTTGAAATTATTAGTAGGTGATTATATTTTTAAAGTTCTTCTTTTATTAGCTTATATTAGATCCCACTGCTGGGCAAAGACCTCCACTTTCTTCTTCCAAACCTCTCTTTTCTTGGCAATTTCTGGCCACGTTGGACCCGCATAACTGTAGTCAGATCTAGTGATCATCACACCACCTTGACCGCGGACGACCTCGACGGCGATGTCCTTCCAGCGTCTAGTGGGTGACAAAGAAAAAGTTCATATGTAATTCATATTTATCTATTCGTACTCTTTTAAAAATGCACATTGTCCTTGTATAAGCAGATTTTGATATCAGCACAGTTGTGAATAACTATGAAATTTTTTGTGAGCCTTAGTTCTCAGAATAATAAAATTTATCTGTTATTGTTGCATAGAATACTCTCCTTTTTTATATTTTGATTGTATCGGTTTACACGCGTAAATATTGAAAAACTGAAAAGTAGAAAAAA
The DNA here is from genome assembly GCA_905146925.1 of Autographa gamma. Lineage (NCBI taxonomy): Eukaryota > Metazoa > Arthropoda > Insecta > Lepidoptera > Noctuidae > Autographa > Autographa gamma. The sequence goes on from LR989871.1 coordinate 1,970,167, forward strand.
GAGCGATACTTTTTTTGTTGCATCCATATTTTTCTGTGTTCTATTGCATTCCCTATAAAGTATATATTTTATTTACCCACAATAATAAACATAAATTAATTCCTCAAGTGAGGAAAACTGGATTTCAAAATTTTATATCTGAAATCGCCAATCTGCAGAGCAAGCGTGGTGATAAATGCTCGTGCCTTCTCTATATGGGAAGAGGCCTGTGCCCAGAAGTGGGAAGTTTATAGTCTAGATTATTATATATTATTCTCTTTATTTAATAATTAACATATAAAATACATTTTTAAATGTATAAAAAAACATATTTATTTTATTTATTTATTTCATTTATTATTATTAATTCTTCAAGTATCAAAACCTCTCGATCGGTCTCAACCAAAACATCTTAGACGGAGGCGACCCGCCGAAATAAATAAACTTGAGAGAGACTCGGTAATTACTTACATACACTTGCGCGCCTGATTATACCCGCGCTTTATCTCTTTATGGACGCGACTGTACTACATTAAATGGCATTTTATTGCTGGGTTTTACGTTTATTTTTGGTTAATTATTTTCTTTTAATAAATAATATTGTTAATTTACCCTCAGAGAACGCTAATCGATTTTATATTTTGTCATATCAACTGATCATGTTTGTGATTTCTTGACCGAAAGGGGAACAGAAAATTTATTGTGCTTAACATGAGGTTTGGTTAAAATAAAATGTGTTGAACAGTCTCTAACAAACCTTATGCATACGGATATGCATTTTAAACAAATATTTCGATACTAAAAAGCAATTTGACATTAAAAGCTTCTTAAGAAAAAAAATTACCTTTGTCATGTAGTCATATTCTATTCATATAATACGGACGTAATCAGTGAATAAAACTAATTTAAGATTTTCCATGCGTTTTAAGTAATCCTTTTTTGTTTTAAATGCCTTTTCACTAACATCCCCCCACAATTCACATGCACCCCCAAAAACTACAACAACACAGTACCAGTCCCCACTGACTTATGAAAGCGCTGCGTAAAGTTGCAACAAAGCTTAATCACGACGCCATCTTGCGCTGATCATGTGGCCTCGATCACAGCTTCAAACTTTACTCGAACCATAGATATGTTACACTAGAAGAGGGAGGCAGCTTCTTGTATGATAATGTGGCTTTAAAGTAATATTTCACTGCATAATTGCACTGTCTATGCCATCACTCTGATCGTGAGATAGGATGGCAATTTGACAAGACCGGAAAAAGGTCAGGGCCTTGATTCAGCTATTTTAAATGTATGACAGTGGTCGGTCAGTGTACTTGTCATTGTTCCTAATTTTTGTATTCAGATAAGCCTACAATAAATCTCATTGAACTCTTGAAGAGAATGATCGTAATGACCAATTTATGATCGTACATTTAGTAGAATACCATTTATCGAAAAAATTAGCTAATGAAGCAGGTCATTCGGTTCATTCAATTTTCTTACTAAATTCATTGCAAATCTTAAATAGTTAAATCATGGCCTAGGAGTAAGACTACCTATCGGCTTTACATTAATTAATTGCTTAATCACCTAACTTCCTGACTCCGAGTTCTTTGTTTTTAACAGCAAAAACCTTACCTAGTAATCGAATTTCGAACAGGAAGTCTCGAGCACGCATTTCCTCAAATTGGAATCACAAAATTCTTAACGAAGTTTAAAAACGTTGACCGCCAATGAAAATGCAATGATTATGGACATCATAGGAATTTTAATTTGTAAAGTTTGACATGTCAATAATTGGTTAAATAGAATAAATTCCAAAAAAAATAATCGTCAACAATGATCTATTGTTACTTGCTCTATTTTAAGGGTATAAACGGATTTGAATTGTGTTTACGAGGATCATTAGTCCGCCATTTCTATTCTAGTTCCGTGTACGTCAGTGACACATTACAGCGGCCTCATTTTAAGCCTTCCTGATACAGACTGTATTTTTAACCGACGAAAACAGAGGAGGTTCTCAATTCGACGCGTATATTTTTTTTTTTTTTTTATGTATGATCACGCATAACTTTTTACAGAATAGCCCGATTTTGATAATTCTTTTTTTATTAGAAAGGGTATACTCCAAAGTTGGTCCCATATAAATTTGGAAAAAGAATTCCCACCCTAAGGGTAGGAAAAAAGGGGTTGATTGATTGTTCGCTCACTGTTTGTAATGTATTACCACGCATAACTTTTTACAGAATAGTTCGATTTTGATAATTCTTTTTTTATTGGAAAGGATATACTCCAAAGTTGGTCCCATATAAATTTGGAAAAAGAATTCCCACCCTAAGGGTAGGAAAAAGGGGTTGATTGATTGTTCGCTCACTGTTTGTAATGTATTACCACGCATAACTTTTTACAGAATAGTTCGATTTTGATAATTCTTTTTTTATTGGAAAGGGTATACTCCAAAGTTGGTCCCATATAAATTTGGAAAAAGAATTCCCACCCTAAGGGTAGGAAAAAGGGGTTGATTGATTGTTCGCTCACTGTTTGTAATGTATTACCACGCATAACTTTTTACAGAATAGTTCGATTTTGATAATTCTTTTTTTATTGGAAAGGGTATACTCCAAAGTTGGTCCCATATAATTTTGGAAAAAGAATTCCCACCCTAAGGGTAGGAAAAAAGGGGTTGATTGATTGTTCGCTCACTGTTTGTAATGTATTACCACGCGTAACTTATTACAGAGTAGTCCGATTTTGATAATTCTTTTTTTATTGAATAGGCTATACCTAGAAGTTGGTCTAATATACATTTTTGAAAAAATATTCGAATTCTAAGGGTAGAAAAATAGGGATATACTGACTGTTCACTAACTGATTGTAATGTAGTAGTCCGATTTTGATAATTCTTTTTTTATTTATTAGATACATACCTCAAAGCTGGTCGCATATAATCTTGCCCTAAGGGTGGGAAAATAGGGGTGATTTATTGTTTACTTACAGATTATAATGCTGAGTTTTGTATAACAAGAAAACAATATGAATGAGCTTTAGACCTGTCAGTCTTTTGTGTGTAGACCTCTTAGTCTCTGCATTTCTGCTAAAGCTCGTTCATCGTGAGGTTTGCGTAATACTTTATTTGGTTCTAGATCAGATAAAGCTATACCCTCAAGTGTTTTCACTCTACTCAGTGCCACATACGCCTGCCCTTTCGCAAACACTTTCTTTCCGAGATCGATTACAGCTTTATCTAGGGTCGTACCTTGTAATTTGTGTACCGTGACGGCCCAGCATAAAATTATCGGCAACATCCTGCGCTCAATGTCGCCATAACCCTTCGTACCTTGAAAAGTAGCAACCACTGGAGGTATGGCTACACAACCATCGCTGCCTTTTAGTCTGCTTCCTATGCTTTCATCGTCAAATTTTACTAATATGCAGTCCGGTATTTCCCCTTCCTCTAGCTGATCCCTGCGTAGTGATGGCCATTTTATTGTTTTTACAATACCCATAGCACCATTGACGAGGCCGTCAGACACTGATATGTTACGCCTTAACATGACACGGGATTCGGCAGCTAATTTAACCTCAGATAAAAGTCCACCACAGTTGTTCACATCTTTTGGAACAACATTATCTGGAGGTCTCTTTCCGTAGGTTGCAACTTCACGAGATTCGTCTATAGAACGGATTGTATAGACACGATTTTGTTTGGAATTCATAGCTGTCATTTCATCATTGTATTCGTCAACCTGTTTGACGGTCGGAAATATTCGAATCACAACACCATCCTTAAACTCTTCATCTAAAGCCACCCTTCGCCTCTCACAGAGCAGTTCCAGTTGACCTGTTGTTAATTCACCTACACGTAAATTGTTTAACAGGTCAATGAACTCTGTATCATTTCGCTGTCTCATGTTAATAGTTAGTTCGCAGAATGAAAATGTGTGCCATAAATTAACTTCTGCAGCATTCCAAGGTGGCTGGACAAAACACCAATGTCCTTTTACAGGGGGCAATTGCATGATATCTCCAAAGAGAACGATATTTATGCCACCAAACAACTTATCATTATTTTTGAATTCCTGTAGCCGCAAATGAATCATTCGTAAGTTCTCGTAAGAAACCATAGATACTTCGTCAATCACTAACCAACTATTGTTACGCCATTTACGTCTTTCCTGTTCTAGCTTTTCACCAGTTAAGCGTCTATATGCAGTTGAATTACCTTTTTCGATGGGAAGAGAAAAAAGAGAATGCAATGTTTTCCCAAGTACCTGGCGGGCGGCGACACCAGTCAGTGAACCTACTTCAACAAATCTAGGCTTTAGAAGCAAATCAACTGTAGGCGCATAACACCTCTTGATGTGCTCGACGAGTAATTTTAAAACAAATGATTTGCCACTGCCAGCTCCTCCAGTTATAAAAAGTAACAACTTTTCATCATCACCATGTAAGTCTTTTTCAATGGCCGTAGAAATTCTTTCAAATAAATTCTTCTGCTGTATGTTTAGACCTCTGATATTATTTAAAAAAATATCATCAGTCATTGCACCTCTTTCTTCTACATCTTCACAGTAGTCGTCTTGATATTGATTAATATGTTCATCGGCGTTTATAATTTGATCATACCTGATATTCTCGAAATTAGTTTCACGGGCAACATTTAAAGCAGTTGCTTGGGCAAGTGCCTGTTGAATCACCTGTTCTGCATGAGCGAAATCTTCGGTGTTGACGTTAGTCAACAGAGGCCTTAATTCGCCTTTTCGTCTAAGGAAACAAGATTCTGGAGTCTCATTTTCCAACATTAGTTGGTTTTCATCGCGAAACGGAATATGGCAAACAATTAAGCTGTAATAATACCCATCTTTGTCACTATTGAGTGTGTAGTAGCGTGTACGTAACACAGCTGGCTTATTTCTAACTCGCATGCGTGAACCGTCCCTCAGTCGTATATACCTTATTCTTATGGGCTCATCAACAGGTTCTCTCAGTTCGATATCACCATCTTCCTCACTCCATATATTATTTGAAATACTCTCATAACGCACTGCAAATTCTGCCAGACTTATATTTTCTAGCTCATCAGGCCTCAACACGTAACGGTCAAATATGTTGTTGTATATTGAAGTTTCATCCCCTTCAAACCGCAATAAACGAAAGCGTTGATTTGGTATGCAGCTATTCACAAATATTGTTTTACGAGAACTCATTTTAAGCGGCAGGTGGCAAAGACGATATGCGCATTCGGGAGCACTTACCAATCGTTGCGAGAGTATTGCCATAGAGACCGCAAACAGTTGGCTCCACACTGTGCCACCCCGTCTTTTAGCTTTTGTAATTGCTTGGCGTACAACGTCTCCAGTGTCATGAGGTTCACACTTACTCGCATATTTTGCAACGTAATACGCGACGGCAGAGATATTTCCGCAAGGCTGAATGTCTATGTTTCCTTCCCAAAGACTAAGAATTTCAGGATTATAGTTATTAACCATAGTTTCTTGAGAAGTTCTCCGCAAGATGCAAAACCGACCGTTATTGGCAAGTGCTTCATCGGGACCCAAACATAAGGTAGCCTCACTTGGAGCCCTGGGAAACCCAAAACGACAACAATGGTTGGTACGATCTTTGTAGCAGGTGTTCGTATGTCTATGCATTTGGACATTTTCGACTAGATTTTTTAATTCAGTGTTTTGGGGGTTCAAAGAACACGAAATAACTCTTTCGATTACACTTATTCCTTCATTTGTCGAAAAATCAGGAACGTTTTCACACCACACCAACATGTGCAAGTGTGGACTTCCTCTATTCTGGAATTCTATCCTATACCAATAGTCTACAATACTTCCACCCAAGCAGTCATTATTTTGTTTTAAATAACGCATAAGAGCATTACTTCTTATTGTGAATTGTCTGGCAACAACCACTGGATATTTTTGCACCAATTTTAATCTTTCAGCAAATGTTATACTATCTACGAGTATATCATTTACATTGCGACCATCCGCAATGAGCATAGCTTTTATCATATCCGGCCAATTTAGATCATTGCACGATAATGTCATAAACCAGGTGGGAGGCCCTAGACTTCTTACCATAGCAATCAACTCCGAACAGCATCGTCTCCAGTACGAAGCAGAACCTCGCACATTTCTCATAGTCAGATGCATATTGTCAATCAGCCCTTGAGGTGTAAGTTCTCCTTGCCCTTGACGCATTCTGCATGAAACTGACACACTAGCTTTAGCTCGAAAATACTCGACTACAGACAACGCATAAAATAAATAATCAGTTCTCTGAAACCTTTCATCAATACTCATAACACGAGCTTGGAAGTAGTCCAATGGAGTAATTGGAATCTCTCTTTCTTCACCAAATCCATTTTTTCCGTCAGGGAATAAAAAGTACCAGCCCAACTCTTCCATTCTTTTTTCCCGTTCATAATTTAGGGGCGGTGCTGTTTTTCTTTTAACTGCTTGTAGTCTTACTTCATCTTCTGGGTTAGGATTGTCTATCGTAATAACACTGTCCAAATTAGGTACTCTTTCATCTATATTCCTAAGCATACTGGTTGTAAAAATATATCTCGTTTCCGTGTTATTATTATTTTCTTTCCGGGATTGTTGGACGTTAATAGATGTATGCATATCTTGCGGCGGGTGACAGTTAGGTGATTGACCTTGTCGTTGACAATCTGAAGATGTTTCTCTATGTTGCTGCAACTGTTCTACTTGATTTTCGGGTATTATCGTAAGGGGTGTCAGTGAAAAAATATTCAGAGTTAACAGACTCACAGATGCGTTTTTAATTATCAAATTTCTACGCACAATATTATGCAAATTATGGATACTAGTAGATCGTATACAACATGAAGTACCTCTAGCTGGAGCTTTGAAACCTTTGGGACCTCGCGCGTGGGAGTCGAACAACCAGTAAGAAATACTTTCAGGCTCTTGTCTACAATGGACGGCTACAGTTGTATTATTCAGTGTAAGTATGGCATAACTGTAATCTCTAAATACATTTATTAGAGCGTTTAACAAATTGGGAAATCCTTCATCACTATTGTCGTTGTCTATGTGACCATTAAAGGCTGATTCATGATGAACATTGATATCAACTTTCCTATTGTTGTATGTGATATAAGGTAAAAGCTCAGTTGCAGCCAAATATTCGATATGTGCTTCTTCGGGATTGGGGTTGGCCCGAGCCGCAATACAGTCTCTATAATATTTATCTCCGACCAATAATATGTAATCTATGTCACTTATGCACCAATTATTAGGATTGATCTGAGAAAATGCCACAGTAGCAACAGTTGCAATCCCTGTGCATTGGCGACCACGTGATTCAGGATTAAATCGTTCATTACCCTGATGAAAAGAACCATGTAATATAGACACATTGTTACTCAGGACAGTATAGTTATTTGTAGGAACAGTTGACTGTTCAGCAATTGGTTCTTCACTATCATGACCATGTGCGGGTTCATCAGCAATTTGTGTTATAGTAGATATATCTATTACAGTAGGAAAATATACACGAACATCTTTATAGAGTGCATTATTCCTTAGAAGCCACTGCAATGCTAATTGAAGTTTACCAATATCTATTTGAAACTCCCTAGAATGTTCTAAATTTTCACGACTTTCTACTACAAGCACTAATCCAGTTTGATTAGGTTCAAGCGGAAGTTGCTCCGCCAGCTCAACCACATCCTGAGCAAAAATAATTGCCTGCCCTTTGCACCAGTCTTGGCTCAAACGATTTTGAATTTTTATTATTTTAAGAAATGGCACTACTCTGCAAATAAAACGTTTTTCAATTTCAGACAAGTCACAAATTTCTGTAGGTATTGCAGCTACTGACATTTTATTCCAATAGGCCTGGGGTGGAGTATTATGTTTTTTTAAATTGTTTGAGCATCGTGAACAACTTATTATATTACCCAAAGCTACCAATTCATTAGGCAAAATAGAACCTAAATTTGTAGTTTGCAATTTCGTACGTTGCTGAGGATACAAACTTTTCTTGCATATAGAACACGGTAAGTCAGCATAAACATTAATCGCTTTCCTAAAAATTTTTGCGTTACACTGGTTTCTTCGCTCGGAAGCTGCTTGTCGCATGGCGCTCAAACGATTAGTTCTCTCCTCGGGAGTTTCGTGAAGTACGACCATTGCTGAACGGTTACGTGCAGCACCCAAACGCAGCAAACGTTCGTCTTCGGTTTCATTTGAAAGCCGCTCCATTATAATACCTAAACGATGAGTACGTTGCTCTTCACTCTCATTTGAAAGCCGCTCCCTTATTAGACCTAAACGATGAGTACGTTGCTCTTCACTCTCATTTGAAAGCCGCTCCCTTATTAGACCTAAACGATGAGCGCGTTGTTCTTCACTTTCATTTGAAAGTCGCTCTCTAATCAGATCTAAACGACGAGCGCGCTGTTTATGACCTTCTTGCGACAACCTATTGTTTATGTAGCTTCTCATCCTCGACAGTCTTTCCTCGCGCTGATCTAAACTCTCCTGTGAACGTGTTAATCTAATTCTCTTTCTATTTGCTTCCAATCTATTTTTTTTATTATTATTAGATTCTTCTAAATATATTTTTCTCATCCGAGCAGCATTTTTTGTAGGCCTACCCATGTTGAAAAGCAAAGCCTGTTTTTTTCAAGTATTATATTATACAACAAATAATACTTAAAGTAGTATTATATAACAGTTAATAGTTAAAATAAGAAAGGTAGTTATTTTAAAAATAATAAAAGTTAAGCATGTATTAATCAGTAGGTAGATTATAGCCACAAAAAAGTATAAAATAAAAACTTTTTAACAAAAAAATTAAACCGCCGAAAACACTGAAAAGTAAAAAATAATAAAGGTTTTTTTATTTAATCTTAATAACTAAGTTCTTAAACTAATGTAAGTACCTATAGCTAAGTATATATTTTGAAATTATATTGAGTTTCTAATTAAACTTAATAACTAAATTCTTAAACTAATGTAAATATACTAAAGTAATTTTGAGTCGGCGCCAAACTATCAATGAACAAAGATCACAAAATTACCTTAAATTTAAAGAAAGAACCAAATCAAATTAACAATGCAACGTGAAATCTCCAACGATAAACATTAACATTCCAAAAAATGCGCTTTCCGCACGACCACTCGCAACGACGTGTGCCCTCACGAGTGTGCCCGTTTGGGTTGCTATCTCGCTGACATCAAACTTCGTGAACGCTCGGCTTTGCGGCGAAGCGGCGGCGTGAGGAACCGCGCCGCCGCCGCCGCCGCTGCCGCGCATCAAGCTTTACGTAACAATATGTAATTCATTAATTTGCGTGTTTGGCGCCGATTCAAACTTACTTTAGTATATTTACATTAGTTTAAGAATTTAGTTATTAAGTTTAATTAGAAACTCAATATAATTTCAAAATATATACTTAGCTATAGGTACTTACATTAGTTTAAGAACTTAGTTATTAAGATTAAATAAAAAAACCTTTATTATTTTTTACTTTTCAGTGTTTTCGGCGGTTTAATTTTTTTGTTAAAAAGTTTTTGTTGTTTTTATTGTTACTTTATTTTGTTTAAAACACAAGTTAGTTTGTTTTGTTCGGTTTTATGTGTGTAAAGAACGCTCAAGCAAAAAACCATTCTATTTTAAACTTACTTCAAAAAAGGAGGAGGTTGTCAATGCGATTGTTTTTCGCATGTGAAAATAATTACTGCAACTTTGGGAAGTGAGCCTTTTTTAAGAATTATTCAAGTAGCTCGTTCACGAATTATAAATAACATTGTATTAATCTACACTTTTGAAATTATTTATACATGACAGTGCAAGATTTAAATTCTTTACTGCAGTCATGTTATCATAGTTGTGAATTATCTAGTTATAAATAGTTGATTGTACGAAAAATGTTAAATATTTGCCAATATTTCTATTCATTGTTAATATCTACTTAACGATTGATTATCCTCAAAATCCAGTTAACCCAATAACGAAAACCGAACCAAAGCAAAACTTATTGTGATATTGTTACAAACTCCCACGTTCAATTTTTAAATTTAAATTTGGAGTCTCGAACCGTTGATCGGGCGGGAAACGGAAAGGGCGGGAAATAATTAGCCGTCGCCGGCGCTTGCCGCGGGCAAAGGAAACGCTCCATACAGCCAGCCTGTAACTCCACGAACGAATGACTTGTGAATTTTAGGATTCACACTTTTTTTTAAAACTGCGTTAAATTTTTTAACGAGTTATTTTATGAAAGTTGTCAGTTAGATTTTTATTGTTGATTTTTATGGAGTTAGAATTTAACGTGCAATTGAATGTAAAGTATTGTTTTTTTCTATTAACTAAAAATGCAGAACATGAAATATTGACTCTCAGGTTTACCAGTTTAGGCATATAAAGAATCATCAATAGTTGTACTAGCTATATATCTTTTTTATACCTTACCTTCTTCCGAAAAATACCTTTTTAATCCTAATACTAAAACGGCCTATTCACTACGTATTGATTACTCAATCAACAGCTACTTAAACTATTATAACATCTGCCAATTTAACTCAAACATAAAACAAAAATAAAACCATAAATACCAACTCAAAACAATCATCCTCCATTATCATAGAAAACAAAAGCAAAAATAATAATTTTAAAAGCATCAAAACAATTGATTGTGGTAACAATTACCCTCTGGTCCAAGGTTCGCTTCCCGGCTTTGTTTAAACCCCTATTGAACGAACGGGGGCGGAAAATGGCCGGATACAAAGTTTCCTATAAACTCTGAGAAAACATTTTATAAGTTAGACTCTTGAAATTGTATTATGCAAGTTTTAAAGTAGCCATTCTGATTTTTTATTTATAAAGAAGTTGGAGTTTGTTTTTCTGGGAAATTATAATAATAGGCTCATTGTTAGGATATTTATGGAGGGGTTTCAGTTCTATTTTAGCTGGAAATGAAAGATGTTAGGCCTAACAATGTTAACCTGCCTAACAATCTGTACCTACCATATTATTTATTTCAACTTACTTATTTTAAGCTTTTATTGAGAATTTTAGGTAGTGTTTTAAGATTTACTAAATCATTTATTTAAAGCCTGTATTGTGTACTATTACCAAACCATAAACATATGTATTAAACTAAATACACATAAACAACAGAAACAATACAATAATACTTTACTGGACAATTTTTAACAGACTATCCTTGATTATTCTGTAAATGTCTTCGACCCTTACCTATCAGCGATGCAAAGTAAACCTAGGAGATATTTTCTTTTAATTATTCGTAGCTAGGTATCATTTTAAGCGACTCAAAATAATATGTTTACAATTACATAAGTAAGAGTTTTTATGAAGGTACATATTAGGTATCTTCACCTACCCCTAAAGTAAATAAAATACCAAAAAAATAGGGAACAAACGACAATTTATTCAGCACCACGCCCTTCGTAATTATAACCGCAGTGTTACCAACATAGAAAATCGAATAGAAATCCGGTAATCGACGCCGTGTCACCGCGCGCACATTCACGTCACTTCTTATTCCGTGAGTGGCAACACTGAGATATAGCGGGGGTTAAGCTGAAACGGGCGTTAATAGGTGGGTTCTGTAGGTGATTTTATGGTACTTAATTTGTTTTCATTTATTTGTAGTCTCGTATAGTATTTTGATTGAGGTAAACAAGTTGCGAAATTAAGTTTATTCAAAATAGTGAAGTTTTTAGTGTTTAACAATCTCAGAAGGACAGTCTCAGAAATTCTAAAGGTTAGGTTTAATAGTCGATTAGGGTGTAATTTTTTTAAAGCTAAGCTAATTCAAACACTAGATTCAGTGTGGAACAGTTCGTTTTAGTTTGTATTTATTTCAAATTTAGGATCAGAATATATAATTCTACCATAAAAAATCCTTATATTACCTTAATAACTCATCTGCCTTGCTTGTCATACATTCACACATACCTTCCTACACAGTATACCTACAGTCGATTTCATGGACAACTAACTTTAGTTATCACGAAAATGAAGAAACAAAACAATCATACTACAAAAGGTACCACAAAGGTACTTGAGAAACTCGTTCCGAAACGTCGCTCACGGAATCCTAAACGAAAAAGGGGACCTGTCGGGAAATGGCGCGTTATTATCTGAGCTAATAAAAATTCAGCGCGCGAAAATCCCTGCGCCGCGATTGGTCGGCTGTCCCTCGGGCACCTCCGCCATTGGTCGGCTATGCTGATTCCATTTTCAAATTAACTTTCGCTGCCACCGTCGCCGTTTTCCAGTTAGGTTTGGTGTGAATTTATTTATTTCATTTCAGTTTTATTACTTGTTGTTTTTGTAGAGATGAGACTGGTTTTTGTAATTGGAATAAAAATGGCGGACTTTTTTAAGTACGTTTTCTTTTCTACGCGATTTTTTGTTCATTAGTAATTAAGTATTATAATTTTATTCACAAAGAGATACCTTATCATGTTTCTAGTTTATTCCTTTTAATTACCAAACATTAATAGTTTCTTAGATCTTTTCCCAGCGAACATAGGGAGCAGTAAAATAGCAAAAAAATTAAATCATTTTTTTTCTCTGAAAATTAAAACATTTCAATCTAATTGTAAGCTTTCCAACAACAAATAAAAACTACCTAATAAAACATAATAGTAGCATTAAGTTAGATTCAGTAGAGTCAGCTCCACGCTATGCGTTCGGAATGTGGGTACAGTCGGCCGAAATACATCGTTATAATAAAACTAGTTTACTGCGACGATTCGCGGCTGCGCTTAACATGGCCGCGTACATTGTGAGGTACCTTTTGTACCTTTTGTTTATAGCAAAATAAATTATTTAGGAAAGAAGTTGATAGTCACAAAAAAAATGTTTAATAATGAGACATGTCAATGTGAAATGGGTATTTGAGGAAAGCGCATGATTGTAAAAATAAAAATAGATTTTGAAAGATAAAAATGATTTTATAAATCGATTGAACCACTGTGTTATATTGTTAAATATACAACTGTTTAATCGAACTATTTTTTAAAGACTTGTAAACTTTTCGAAATCTTCAAGAACATAATATGTATGTTTTTCCACGATTTTCTTAAAAAATTAAATCAGTCTTTAACTGTAGAATAATATTTTTAAGGTATCTATTCAGTACGTCTAGCAGATACATATTATTACAGTTTTTCCATTGAAAATTGCATACAAAAATTACTGAAAATACTCATAATCAAATTTCATTTGTAAAAACCTATTGATTTTATAAAATAAGAAATAAAAGTACCCCAACTGTGTACTCGCACTGGCACAAAATAACATTGTGTTACTTGAAAGCCGTCCACATTACTGACTAAATTGGAATACCGCGTAATACAAGCCCTATGCGTAGGGCGGCCATGATGGTTATAAAAAGGAGACAAAAATTATCCGTTTCAACCTTCGTCACTAGTAAATCAATTAGAGCATAGTGAAATATAAATAGTAAAATGAAAAGTTTAGTTTCAAATCTTAAATATTTATGTATAGGATATTTTTTTAATATCGAAAGTTTTTTAGAGAAACTTCGTAAGAAAGCGTATTTTCTAAAATTTTATTTGTATTAACATCATTGTTATTTTTTTTGTTCTTTATCTAGAGTCATTTACGTGTGCATAAACCGTAAACAAGCGAGTCATTATTATGTTGTATCCAATAACATCATGCCAAAAATAAAACGTAATCATTTTAAGATTTATCGATACTTTGGAATCTCAATTGCGAGTCCCTATAAAGTACCTATATATTGCAAACCATCTTGTCTAATTTTTAGATAAACTGCAATTTCTTTGTACCTACTCTAAAATATTTTTTAGTCAGCTTAAAGAAATACAAATTTCGTCAGAAAATCCGGCACAAGCATAATTCCTAGCCACCCTACAAACAAGGGCTGTTGATACCACCAGCGGGGGGTAATTCCCGACCTGAGGGGGGAGGGGAGTCTTTAGCTAGGGGGGGGGGGGGAGTTCTCAAAGTTAAACCTCTTTACTGAACAGAAGCATTGAAGCGCTGATGACTATTTATCGATATTGCCTCCAAAACTGATATTTGCCGAAATTGAGTAAAGATTTTTTGAGATTAGACCTTTTTGGTGAGATTGGGTTTATTCTTTAATTAATTTGTAATTGGAATAAGTTACAATTTTATTTTTTTGTTTCGTATGCATTGTGTTAAGATTGTTATTAATTTAATAATAGTATAATTAGATAATTATAACGGATTACATTTTTAAAAGAGAAATACTAGTAGTCTACATAACACGGGGAATATTATACACATGTGAAAATAGTAATTCCTATAAATATATATAATAAAGCATTTGAAAAAAAGTACAAAAACATCTTTACCACAATCAAAAAGTTTAAAATATAAAAAAAAACTACTTCAAAAATAAGTGTAGCTACTATTATAGTATAAAGCTTTATAAAATCACCGACGCATGTAAAGGCCCTTGTCGGGAAGTGAATAGGCGGACCTCGGGCATCGAGAGCCGTATCGTTGGCCACGCGACCCACTTGCACACAAAAGGGAAACTTATTGGGAACATTCATTGTTAATTGTATGAAGTGGGTTAAAAACATTTCGCTATTAAAATCAGCTTGAAAATGTGCTAAAGTTTGAAATCAAATTATTTTCTTCGAAAGATATTAATATTATGGAAAATATATGCAACCAAACATAGAACCTTCTCCTTTTTGGAAGTCTGTTAACTAGTTCCAAGTCGATGTCTATACTATTTTATTTTTAGTCATAATTATCCCACTGCAACTGCTGGCTAAAGTCCTCCCTTTCCTTCTTCCAATTCTTCCAAAACTGTCTATACTTATAACTAAATATTTTATTTATGTAAGTTTTAGTAGAATGTGTATAATATGCAGTAGTATGATATATTTTTAAAAAATATCTTCGTTTTACATAACATAACATATCATCACGCCTGTATACCCGAAGGGGTAGGCAGAGGTGTACCAATGTACACCCACAGTTCGCCGATATGTTTAGGTCCCATGTAATAGGGGGCCTGCCTATTGCCACTAACCGGGCACAAATCCAAACTCCGACCTGCTACTGAGAATTTCATAGAAAAACCCAATAACACCTTGGTCTACCTGGGAATCGAACCCAAGACCTCTAGCGTAGCAATCGCGCTTAGCGCCACTAGGCCAACGAGGCAGTTCGTTTTACAGTAAATGTTTTTCACGAAACTCAGATTTTTCTATCAAAAAGAGCCGTGTAAGATATCTTAGGTTATAGAGTCGACAACCGAATATGCTTACCCGCAATTTATACCTTAACTACACAATCGCTCAAACAAGAAAAATAACAAAATCCCTTTTATAAATCAAACTAACATCATCCTCTTTATATCAATTAACAAAAAGCCCTCTAAACATAACAATTAGTATCACAATTAAACCAAAAAAACATGATCCTCTCCTACCCTCTCATTGTAAGGGCCGACACGCGGCACACATTAAGGGCTTAATTATACAAACTATGAATATGTTGGTACCTATAGTACCCTGTAGTGCCCCATAGTGCCCCATAGTGCCACCCCGTGTGAGCGTGGGATGATGGTCCTGTGATTTTTGGTGGAAGAGTGGCTTTTTGAAGGGTTTAAAGTACCTGAAAGTGAATATAAACCATGTTTGTTAGATGTCATTTTTTTCATGAGAAGTTTTTTATTTTATTAAGTTATCTGATTAACTGAAATGGATGATAATATAACTTTGCTTTTTTTTGTAGTACTTCGTAGAATAATTCGTATGTTAATAATTTAACCATTGTTGGTAGGACTAGTTTTCATACATAATTGTAAACTTAGTGTCAACAAATGATTAACGTTCAGTCCGACCCGTAGTAAAAATAAGCTAGTAGTCCCGAGGTTTAGACTAACTAAAACAAATACTAAATCCTTCCTTGGGAATTCTATTCGCTTTTATAATAAATTACCAGAGAGTATAATTCATTTAACCAACAAAAAATTTAAAACATGCGTGAAATCCAAACTGATAGGAAAGGCTTATTATAAAATTAGTGACTATGTAGAGGATAAAAGCGCGTGGCTCTAGGACCTTCTGCACATGTGGCCTCCCTGGCGGTCCGTTAGTTCATTTGTCATGTTCTTTTATAATTCTCGATAAGCTTCCCCACGGTCTCTATTCTTAGAAACCTTTTGACATGCCTTGACATTCCTGTTAGGGTTAAGTTAAGACTACATATCTTTTGTATGTAAAGCTATTTTCTTACTTAATTAGTTATTTTTTCATTGATTGAGTTTAGTCTCTTTTAATTATTCTCTTTCTTTTGCGCACGGGACCTTTGTAAATGTGACAACAATGTATTTTTTTTTGCGTGTCCTATTAATTTTTCTTCCATTCTGGATGTTAACTTTTACATTGCTATTTACGCTGTTGTCGCATATTTGTAGATATTTTTTTTTTTAATTAATTGTATTTGTATCATTGATGTTAACCTTTTTTTAAAAATAGTAACCTCTGGATTTTCTTGCCGGTTCTTCTCCATTGGAATGACATTTTGGAACCTGCAACTAGAGTCAGTAAATTTAACGTTTTAAAAGAGAAGAAAGAGAGAGAAAAGGCCTACTTGAAATAAAAATATTTTTGATTTTGATTTTGAGTCCTTAGCAAAATTATATTATCATCCAAATTCTAAATTATGGTATAAAATGAGTAAGCAAATCCGATAGTCGCTTTATTTTGATAATTGATATAATTATATAACATTATAAGAATAAAGTATTTTAAACAGCTGTTTCTGTTAGGTAATAATATCTTTACACTTCCATTTAAGCCATTGATAAACCAATACCGACCCCAACATACATACTTATTAAATTTATTTAAAAGCCTGGACAGAAGAAACCATTTATAACTAAACCAATGAAGCGATAATTTTAACGAAATCTTAAGATTTACATCTAAAAACACTTTTTCTCCACTCTTACGCAATTCACATCTTAGAATTGTTAATCCCACTGTTGTCACTAGTTAATCTGTTAAGTATTCACTTAGTCGCGAGCGTGTTGTGTTACCAAACAACAGGCGTCGGGAGCGACACCGATGCTAAGATAAACATTGTAATAGATAGGGTGTGAGGAGCTGTTGTCGGTCGTTAAAATTTTGGAATATATTAATTTACAAAAATAGAAGTAAATAAAAATAGCTTTAATTGAAAATAAGTAATTGATTTAAAAACATATTTGATATCAGATTTCCTGTGTTTTTGGAGACAGTTTCTTTCATTTGTCACAAAGAAAATCAAGGACGCAATCTTTGTACGTAGTTTAAACAAAATTTAAATATTTTGTTACTGCACGCAACGCTCGCTAAACAGCAGATCGAATATCAGCAAAGATTAGTTTTAAGCTAAAGGGCGATTAAAGTACTAATTTAAGTAAACAAATGATTTTGTTTACGTAGCAACGATAGTTTGTGGTAACTTATTACTAATTAGTTACCACAAACTATTTAACAAACTTTGACGAAAATATAAATACCTAAAATTAAAACATAACTCACATAAACGTTTAAATTCTGTCCTCTAATAAAATACTTAAATACCCGAACGTGTGGATGAGAACGGGTGCTTTTACCTTATTTAACTATTTGTTGTAAAGTGGGGACGCTAACACTTGTGCAATGAAGCGAGGCAATGTTTTCAGATTAGCTTCACAAAAAAACCTGTTAGCGCTAATTGTGTCCGGGATTATAATAGAACTATCCCACTGCTGGGCAAATTCTTCTGTTAAGTTTAAGGTTATTTGATAGGTCTGAGATTCTTAGCGCAAAAAGTGATTTAAATTTTTAACATAGTCTTAATCTTTATTTTTAGCTACACAAAAATAATTGTGTTAGTATAGTTTGATAAATATAATTTTGAAAACACACGTGTTTAAACAATTAAATTATAAATAACTAGCCTCTAAACCTAAATGGGTATAAAATATTTAGGGTTAGAGAATAATAGAGGTATGTACCTGATGATTTTTTTCATATGATAAGCAACCTCCACTCCGTAAGTCATACATCTTTCAAGCTCGCCAACCAATCCAAAACCCAACCTCTCGAAGCGTACTTAACTTTTAACTACGAAAGCTTCACACAAGATACGAATCTAAACATTTCTATCTTCAAACACTCAAATACCCTTATTTGGTAACCCAATACTTTGGTGACGATCCATGGTTTAGCAGATTATCTCAAGATTGTAGTATTTCTGTAGATGTTTGAAGATTAGCGCAAATTGCGTAAGTGTTTTGTTTTGTAAAAGAATTGTCACGTGTGTCGTTGCATAGTGGCTTACTACTGGGATTTTTAAGTACATAGTTGTAGATAGATTTATTACTCAGGTAGGTGACAAACTTTAAACTAGGTAGGCTATGTGTTCATCGTCATTAATGAAAAGTTAATAAGACTTCAAAATTAAATGACTGTTTCGATTTTTTCATAGTTAATCTTCTTATAATTTGTGTTCACAGTTTAATTAATATTACAACTAAGATTAAATACATTATTAGTAGTCATACACTGGAGTAGATATACAGTATCTGTATAAAATCCCCGTAAAGTACAAGGTTGTATAACGCAATGGGATAAAGAGACTCGATTAAAAATTTACATGTTAATGTAATCCTACTTAGCCCAATAACCCGTAAATAGCAATTAATAAAAATCTAAGTATATTAAATTAAATAAATCAATAAAACACATTACGTAACTTAAATCCAAGCTAATTCTGAAATAACCTCCCCACTCACCCATTATTGTGTAACCCAATACTAATGTTTACAAACCGGTGTTAAGTTGGTGACAATAGTGACAGATCGTTGGTGACAATAGTCACAGATCCAGATTAACAGATTTACACGAATATCCTTACTTTTGAAGATTTCTAAGAGTGATAATCATTGATGAAACGTGGAGGACTTCAATGATGCCGCGTTGGAGTGGGAAAGCAAGGAAAGAAGGAGCTATATGAAAAAACATTGAAGTGATAAAAAACCATAACTAAATTTTGTATTTTTATATCACACAAAGTTTACACTAATGATGTTTTATTAGAGAGGTTATGTTTTGTCGAACGTCGTTTAAAGAACCAATTATTTGTAATCAAGCAAACTAAAACTTGTCAAATATCTAATGATCTACGGTAAATAGATACCTAGTGATTTCTTATTTTAATATTTATTCGCAAACAGCAAAATTAATGGTTTTCTTCGTATTCAATAATTAGCGTTTTAATATAACATTGAATTATTGTTAGATAAAAATAAATTATAAATAAGTTCAAAAAACATAAATAATCTTTACTTTTACCGCCAAAAATAAACAAAATCCTTATAAAACCCGTCAAGGACCAATTATTACCTCATCTTAGAGGGTCGGCAGCTTGAAGGCTAATCTGAAGTAGTACCACAATGGTGAGCAGCTCTATCGTATTAACTTCACACTCGGCCGGGCATTATCGTAAATAACCGACAATAGCAACGCATACAATGAGGATTGCGTAATTCGCGGAATATTTGGAGTGTACTACGTGAGCGCGACAAATGGATGTGCGATTAACGCTTATGCGACAAAACTGTACTGCGACTCACCGTAGTTCGAATGCACGCTAGTGCGACACACTGAAGATCGACATCTCGCTAGTGCGACAAACGATTGCGCGACAGTAGTTCGACACTACGATAGTGCGACACTACGGTAGTGCGACACTACGGTAGTGTAGTACGTTGATGCAGTATTACAGTAGTTTTCTGAGATACATTTTGAATTACATATATATTAAATAAGGAGATATTAAATAATCAAAGGCCGTCGCTCGCTTCGCTCGCTCCATTGCAAGGTCACAATATCTAACCTAACCTAACCTATTGATCTCTGTCACAAAGTCGAACCCAACCAAGCAATGGATGTCTGGGCCTATGTCGGTTCTATACCTATGTTTATGTTCTATTTCGTCAATCGTTTGTCGCACTAGCGAGATGTCGATCTTCAGTGTGTCGCACTAGCGTGCATTCGAACTACGGTGAGTCGCAGTACAGTTTTGTCGCATAAGCGTTAATCGCACATCCATTTGTCGCGCTCACGTGATACACTTGAATATTTGTTATGGAGTTTCATACGAGTTGCAGTCGCTGCGATTTTGCATTATTTAAAAAAGCCCATTTGGGTTTTGTACCTCTTATGTATTATAAGAAAATCAGTGTGAAATGATAATTAACTTAATATAATTTCTTGATTGCCCTTATTTTGCGGTTTATAGTTATTTACTAGCGTAGGTATAAGGTACTATTTTCCATCAGATTTTTTTAGTATAGATAGATAATCATGTAAATAAATACTTATTTAGTTTAGTGTTAAGTTTCGCTTAAATCTAAAACCATGTATTAAGCAAGCCACACATTCTCACTAAACGCAGCGATTACCAGTCCCATCTGAAACGCCCTTACAAAAAAAAAACTGCATCAATAAGATTATCTTGAACAGCGGCTTATCGGCCAGACGGACAGACGGACAGACGGACAGCTTCAAGTAACACTTATGTCTATTGTGTATGATGAAGACGACACAATGAGTGACCACAGTTGAAAGGTATTAGCTTTATAACGTACTTGAGAAATTATTGTAGTAGAGAGGAATGTTTTATTTAATTCACCTTTGAGTATTGCCGATTTATTTTTTTGCAAAGGCGGTAGTTTTTTTTGGTTTATTGAGTAGGCCAATAGTGTGTGTTTATCCAATAGTATGTGGGTCGAATTTAAATAACTTACATACTTATTATAATAATAATAATAATAATCCGGGACATCTCACACACGGTTGTCTGATCCCAAGCTAAGCAAAGCTTGTGTTATGGTAACCAGACAACTGATAAACATACTTATATATTTCTGAATACATACATATTATAAATACATTACACCCAGACAGTACAATAGTTACCTATATCATGAACATATACACAAATCTAAATAAAAATAATTTAACCATTTAGCATAAATAATAATCAGCATTTAATTAGGTAATATTTGCTTCAGACGCATGCGAAATCTCTCCCATTCATCAAAGTAGATACTACAGTTAAAGACTATAACAAACATTACACTTCAATGGAAAATCTAGCTAAATTTCACTTTTGCTGCACTGTTTATAGCGACTGACTTCAATTTAACAACGATTTCCAAATACGTCTATAACATGGCGATCATATTTATCTTAAACAATAAAAAATATTTACCTAAAAAAAAACCAGACCAAAAATAATAATAATATTCCAGGACATCTCAAACACGGTTGTCTGATCCCACGCTAAGCAGAGCTTGTGTTATGGTAACCAGACAACTGATAAACATACTTACATATTTCTAACCCAGACACCGAACAAATGATCGTGCTCATCCCACAAACATTTGTGCCGGGTGGGAATCGAACCCACGACCTCCGGTATAGCAGTCAGGGTCTCTAACCACTAGACCAACAGGCCCGTCAAAAAAGATTGACCATCAAACTCATACCTATTGCAATCTCTACAAATGCATTCAAACATAAATCTATCATAACAGCCTAAGACCGACCAATTACAGTTGAAAGCATAAACTGATGAAATTAAAGGAAAGCCGGGCTAAGATCAAAGGCAGCATTTTCATAAGGTATTGCCAATAACACTGTTATTACAAAATTGGATTTGTGTGTTCTCTACACTAGTAGGAGCGTGTGGCCTCGCTCGCTTGGGATATTTTATTTTATATTTCGGTTCCTCTTTCATGATATACCTATCTATAAGTAGGTAGAATACTATTATTGCAGTTTAGTCTAAATAGTAACTATATTTTTTTTTATTAAACATTTTATCTTTAACTATAGTAAAAAAAAAATAGGTTCAAACCTAATTTTAGCAGTTCTTCAAGTTTCCTCTATTTTTTTTTTCTTGAACTCAAATTAACATTGTATGTAAGTTTTGTCATCATAGATAAATAAAAGAAAAGTTAAACTACGATTAGCTCTTCTTACAACCACAACTATGCGTCTAATTTATTAAATCATTTCTACTTTTCGAAATACAATCACACTTAGATCATGACTAGGAATAGAACATAACATCCCATCACGCCTGTATCCCCGAAGGGTTAGGCAGAGGTGTACCAAAGTACACCCACAGTTCGCCGATATGTTTAGGTCCCATGTAATAGGGGGCGAGCCTATTGCCACTAACTATTTATTTTCTAACGATTTACGCCTAAGATTTTTCTATTGACTACACCATATTTAGCCTATCGCATTACTAAACCCTCAATTCTCTTACCTCATAAAACGCCTCTACACCCGCCGCACGCCGTTCAGAAACACTGACAAACAGACAGACGGCGGCATTTGTGTGATGTAATAAGGAGTGCTACTTACTGGATCTCTTATGGTTGAAGTTTTGAGGGATCGCCCTGTATCATCGTATCTTACGCGTTAGGCCTGGTGAGGTTATATGGAGTAGGCTTTCTTTATATTGTTTATTAGCAACCGCGGTTTCACATTAGTAGCACACCAATAGCCTAAGTTACTCAGGGATAATGTAGAATAATAATGGCGAAGCTGATTTTTGAGATTTTTGTTCTTCTTCTTCTTTTCGAGTCGATGGTACAATCTTAAATATTAAAATTTAAACACGTTGCGCCCAGTATTTGGTTTTTTGTTCTAAATATTAGTTAGTTTATAACATTAAAAACATAATTTATGCATAATAAAGCTACAGAATATAGAATATATAGAGAAGGGTACAATGATAGATTGGTGGTCTAAACGCTTATAGCGATATTTTCAAACTTCAGATAGACAGGACGGTATAAATCGTAGGTACGTTGCAAAATATAGTCTAGGACATAGACTATATTTTATGATTATAATCCTAGCATTACTAAACCCCAAATTTCATCCAAATCGATTTCACCGTTAAAGCGAATATGAAATAAAATATCTCGAATTTATAATATTAGTATGGAAAGGGTTTGGATAACACATTTAATTAACTTGAAGAGAGCAATGTGCAAAGATATACAATTAATGTATTTCTACTTTCTAGTATTTGTAACAAAAAAAAGGCTCTCCACAGTAACCTTCCTCCATTATAATACACATACATATTACGCACGTCGTTTCATCCCATACATTTTTCACGCAAACCTGCAAATATAATAAAAGCGTCGGTCTCCCTTCGCATATCATACATACATACATACATACATACATACATACATATACCTATACTTATATATTATTCATAACATCGTGCTATAAGAAAAGGTATGTTGTGTACGTAGCTATAGACTTTGGAATCATTTCTTTGTGTTTTAAAGAAGACTGTGGCTACATTATTGTGATTTTAGAGTAAATTATCTTTGGCTTCGATTTTTAAATATAGTCCGGCCACTGAGATGATGCGTTTTTGACAGGGGCCCGAGTCTGCTATTGATAATTGTTTCAATCGTCTGAGTGGGTGGCGTCAGTAGATCCATTTTAGGATAATTACGTAGGTAAAACGTAATTTTAACGTTTGACTTTTAGTAGAAAGAAAGTTATCCTAAAATGGACCTATTGACGCCACCCACTCAGACGACTGAAGCAATTGTCAATAGCAGACTCGGGCCCCAGGTCGTGGTCAGTAGGAAGATGTTACTTTAATGTGGCGAAGAATTTAGTAAACATAAATTATTATTACTTATTTGTCCCATAAATAAATTCAATACTATATTATTATACCAAGTTACAATTAAAAAATGTCGCATGGTTTTTTATTTCTCCATATAAAAAGCGAAAATAGTGTACAAAATGACAATAAATATAAAATAAGTAATTGGTAAACAGGCTTAATCCATAGGTTTCCAAATGGTTATATTGGTACCTTTTTTAAAACATGACATATGAAACATCATTTAATTAGGTACTACATAATTGACTGCCTCGTTAGCCTAGTGGTGCTAAGCGCGACTGCTACGCTGGAGGTCTTGGGTTCGATTCCCGAGTCGACCAAGGTGTTATTGGGTTTTTCTATGAAATTCTCAGTCGGTCGGAGTTTGGATTTGTGCCCGGTTAGTGGCAATAGGCTCGCCCCCTATAACATGGGACCTAAACATATCGGCGAACTGTGGGTGTACATTGGTACACCTCTGCCTAGTCCTTCGGGGATACAGGCGTGATGATATGTTATGTTATGTTTATTACATAATTAATAAGAACAATAATATAATGAAGGTACTACATTTATAACACAAGTATCAGAGTTGAGCAACGAACCATTTAAAAATAAAATTATAATATTCTGTTAGAGAAATATAATTTCAGACCGCTATACGCTTCATCTAATTAAAAGTTACATAAATTAATTATGCTAACATCGCGTATTTAATTATGATGTAAATTGCAAACACAAGCTTTAAATAAAACTGAATAGTCAAAGAGAAATCTTGGTTTAGGGATCCGTAGATCATAAAAACTGAGACTTCATTTTTAAATGGCGCCTTTTTTTCTTTCTTAGCCATTAAACATACCTCAAGTTGTCTGGTTACCATAACACAAGCTCTGCTTAGCTTGGGATCAGACAACCGTGTGTGAGATGTCCCGGAATATTATTATTATTATTATATATTTTTTCACATTTATGCGTCTCCTCTTTATTAAAAGAGGGTAAATATACTCACGCGCGGGCATAAGCCAAACGCGCAAGCTACGATTAAAATAATTATATACTGTAAGCAGAAGATAGTGTAGATGATGTTAAAAACTTTCGGGTGATGCGACAGGTGTTGAGTATGGTCGCTTTTTGAAGCATGTGGAGTATGTATGAAGGCATGTTTAATGTGTTCAGACTCTGTAGCAATGATTTCGGTATGACTCCAGTTGATGACAGTACTATTGGGACTATATGAACTACTTGTACATTCCATTGTGTTTTGATTTCAATGGCTAAGTCCTGATATTTACTCAGCTTTTCCGAGATTGTTGTTTGTATATTATGAGAGTTAGGGATAGCTATGTCAATGAGATAAACAGTTTTATTAATTTTGTCATGAACAGTAATATCAGGCCTATTGTAATGGATCGTTTTATCCGTTATGATTGTTCTATCCCAATATATTTTATAATTCCGGTTTTCTAATATGGTTTGAGGCTTGTATTTATAATAGGGGTTCATTTCTGTGATGAGTTTATTAGAATGTGCTAGATGTTGGTGTATGACCGCAGCTACCTGGTCGTGACGGTGCTTATAGTCTGATTGTGCTAGCGATTTACAAGCCCCTGTGATGTGTTGAATGGTTTCAGAGGCAAGGTTACAGTGTCTGCATAAGTCGGTGGGAAGGCTAGGATCCTTTATTATGTATTTTCTATAATTACGTGTGGCTATTACTTGGTCCTGAATAGCAAGCATGAAACCTTCAGTTTCTGGAAACAACTCGCCACGTATAAGCCATTCGTTCGACTTATCTTTATCGACGTGTGGCTGGCTTAGACAGGCTCGATGTCTTCCATGTAATGCTTTAGTGTTCCATGCTGTGAGTTGGTGTTGTATAGTTGTAAGGCTCTCAGAAATTTGGTCATTCCTATCTTGTAGATTAAGTGGTGTTAGATGTTTATCAGCCTCAACTATATGGTGGTGTAGTGAGGAGTGTTCTGTTTTATTATGAAAGTAAGTTCTGAGTGAGAGTATCTGTTTGTTGTGCAAGTTATTTATGTCTATTAGGCCTCTTCCTCCCTCTTTCCGCGGTAGTGTAAGCCTCTGTATGCATGATTTGGGATGGTGCTTTCTATGCTTGGTCATCTGTGTATTTATGATGCGCTGTAGATTCATCATGTCTGTTTTTGACCAGTGTATTATACCGAAAGAGTAAGTTAGGATAGGTATCGCAAAAGTGTTTATGGCTTTAATTGTGTTTTTAGAATTTAGATGGGTATTCAGGATTAGTTTTAGTCGGTGCATAAACTTTTGGCGTAGTTCCTGTTTGGTCACTTTGTGCTGAATCTGCTTAGATTGTTTAAATCCTAGGTACTTGTATAGACTCTGTCTGTCCATCGGTTCAATACACTCACCACTTACCAGGGTATACCGATTATCTTCAAACTTTCCCTTTGTAATTGACAAAATATTACATTTGTCAACACCAAACTGCATGTGAATGTCTTTGGAAAATTGCTCAGTTTTTTCTGCTAGCTGGAATAGCATACTTTTAGTACTAGCGAATAGCTTTATGTCATCCATATACATGAGGTGTGACAAATTATATTCTGTGTTATTATAAGTTAACTTAAATCCTGCACTAGTCTTGTTTAGTTGTTCGGACAAAGGGTTTAGTGACAAGCAAAACCACAACGGGCTTAAAGAATCGCCTTGGAAGATTCCTCGTTGGATTCGGATCGGATCAGTAGTCAAGAACTGCGATGAAGCTTGATTTATTTTTAAAATGGTTTGCCAATGGCTCATGGAAGACTGTAGAAATGTAATTAGTGTTGGATGGATCTTATATAATTTTAAAACATGTAACAACCAGCTGTGTGGAACGGAATCATAAGCTTTCTGGTAATCTATAAACATGGTATGGATATCTCTTTTGCCTTTAACTGCACTATTCATAGTAACTGCGTCTATTGTCAATTGTTCCTTGCAGCCTTGGCTGTTCTTTCTACACCCTTTTTGTTCTTCGGCTAAAATGTCATATTTAAGTAAATGTTTGTGGACTATTTTACTAATGCAGGCTGTGAGTATTTTATAGAGTGTTTGGAGACACGTTATTGGTCGGTACTTAGCTGGATTTGTACGCTCATTAATATCTTTTGGAATCATATACGTGACTCCTTGTGTAATGTATAGCGGTACTAAATGTGGATTTTTAATAAATGTGTTTAACTGGTTATAAATAAATGGGTGTAAATAAGTAAACTTCTTATACCAGTAGTTATGAATATTGTCTGTGCCTGGTGATTTCCAATTGTGTGTATGTTTAATGACCTCAACAAAGGTGTCAAGCGGGATGTACTCATAATCCATATCTATAATGTGGCTTGGTGTGTCGGTAATCCATTCCGCCTCAGTGTTATGATGAACAGGATTTTCCCATAAGTTAGCCCAAAACTCACGGAATGTATTAATATCTGGGGACTCTATGTTGGGAATACTAGAAGCATTATTGCTAGTGGCTAAATTTCTGTAGAAAGTCTTCTCATTGTTCATAAATTTAATATTTTGTGTTTTTCTAGCTGTGCATTTAACATATCTTTTCAATCTACTCGCTGCAGCACTTAATTTTTGCTTTAATGTGTCAAGAAAATGTTCCATTTGTGTATTTGTGTCTTCGTGTTGTGCGTGTACCTGATATGTTCGCTGTATATTTCTAACTCTATCTAAAATTCTTTGACTCCTATTACCTCTAATATATTCTGTTAATCTAGCAATATTTGCTCTTAAATCACCTATTTTCTTTTCTAATCTAATTTGCCATTTAGGTAATTTGCGTGGTTGTGTTCTGTGTTCAGTCTGTATGTCTTGGGATATTTTAGTTCCATTGCATTTAGCTGCCGTCCATGCTGCACAGTAAATTACAGTTTGCATTTCTTTGAAGTTAGTATCGCTATTAATGTGCTTAGGAAGAACAGCCCTATTTATATAATTAACAATAACACTAAACTTTCGCGACGTTTTCTGTTTAGGGATATATGGTCTCCGTGTTGGATCAGTCTCACTAAAATATTGCCGAGAAAGCTGGAAAGTACTTTCGATTTCTGGATTAGGCTGTAAATCAATGCTATACCAGGGACGGTTTAGTGTTGCTTGATCAGTCTCCTCGTTTATGTCTTGTGTTTGTGTAGATGTAGAAGCTGCAAGCTCATTATTTATTTGTGTGTTATTATATTCTAAGTTACTATCTTCGTATACAATACTATTAGTTTCTATATTAATATTTTCAATTTGTGTATTTGTATTCCTTAATTCTCTAGCTATTTCTTGTTTTATTTCTTCTAATCTATCATTGTTTATGTATTTATTATTTATAATGGCTCTTCTTTGATCAGCTACTCTTTGTTCTGTTAAGTGAGACATATTGGGATACATATTTATAAGCTCTTCATGAAGGCTTTTTCGATAGGCTGTTTTATTAGTTTCTAAATTCGTAATTCTTAAATATATTCTAACTATGGCTTCGTTAAGTTCCCTGGTCCATTTCATCCGTTGACCAGGTTGAGTGTTAGGTGCAAGTTGAGTTTGTGTAGAGTATAGCTGTGTTTGCGTATCAGAGTGTTGCAGCTCTGATCTGACTTCTGAGTAAATCTCATCTATGGTGCTTTGTATCAATAGTTTCTTCTGTATTATAGCTCTACGCTGGTCCCCAATCCTTTGACGGCTTACTTGACACTCTGGATACCTTTCAATGAATTTTATGTGAAGTGAAGGAAGATATGCATTCATGTCTGTTTCCATATTTGTGAGTTGAAGATAAGTACGTAGAATAAATTTATTCATTTCTAGAGTCCATTTTCTACGTACTGTAACACTGCTAGTGGTGGGCACAGGTTCATTGACAATATTTGTCATCTGTGCAACATCCTCCAGCTGTTCCCTATTTATTGAATTTGAAGATGATGGTGATGATAAAGGTGAGGATGAAGAATTGTGAAAAGGGTCACAATAAGACCGTTGAGGTGATGAAATTGATGAAAAAAGTGATGAAGGAGAAGATGGATGAGAAGATGATGTAGTTACATCATCTAAAGTTGGCGTAATTGCCAGAAGAGTTTTGGTTTTTGATCTTGTTATCATATTATTCCCACGAGAAGCTAAGGACATAAAAGGTCAACCACGGCAGCGCCTTGCATTCACCGTGGCAAGAGTAAATTAAACTGGAGGTCCTCCGGTATCCAGAGTTCACATACTAACGACTAAGCTCACCCCTAGCCATGCAGCCCTCAGCGTATGCTGTCCCACTTTGGCTTGGTTTGTTGGGACCGTTCGTCAGGAAGGTTGTTACCAGATGTTTTGGTAACTTTTCTTTTAATTAAACCAGTACCTCTATCAAAGGGTATGTAGTCCAGATGGTCGGACTATAAAAGTTCTGCTTCCCTAAGCCCCCCCACCACGTCAAGGTGGCCCCACGGGGGGGTTATTATTATTATTATTATCATATTATTAAGAGAAACTAAAAATGAATACAATTTATCTAAGTATGCGAATTTCTGTTCTTTAAATAAATCAAAATAACTCTGTAAATATATCTTAATCATTATGCCAAAACACTTTTGCTTTACACGTAAAAAAACGTTCATCCCAAAATTGCTTCGAAGCCAGACAAAATAGGTTTACTTTCATTTTACAAAAAACTAATCGCATTTAACAAAAAGTAAATAATAAATATAATAATAAAGAAAAAGCGGAATATTACAAACAATGTAACAAAAGATTTTACATGACATGCCCCCGATCCTATTTTAACGCGTATTACATTCGGTGCTTAGTTTAGCAACAATACTTATAAAAAATAACAACAATAGCATAAAAAAATGTATGCCCAAACACACCGCGGGTGGCAGAAAAGTTTCGATAATACGAGACATTTATGCCATAGAAATACCATCCTTATTTACTTGTCGCTAAGGTTGAAATTATCTTGTTAATGAGTTAACCCCTCATTGCACAGTGATTGGAAGCGGCTACCTTTTATAAAGTTGTACAATGTTAATGTTTGAGAATCTGGTCATTTTGATTTGCTATGGTATGTAATGCTGAGTGGTACTTGGGTATAAGAGATTTGCCGCTTAATTTTTAATGGCTACTTATACGCTTCTTATCTTTTATTATATCGTGATGTTAGAGTATTTATTATTTTGCTGACGATTCGATTAGGAATAAGATTGAAAAATAGTGTACCCTTTAAAGCCCTTAATGAAATACGTGCATCTCTTATAATATTAAGTAGGTATTTTATAATCAAGTGTAAATAAAGTAGAATAAAATTATATTAGCAACTTTTTCGTTATGTTTAAATACAATATTTTTATGATACTAACAAATTCGTACATAGGTCGTTTATAGTCATTTTGTATTTTGAACTAAAGTGGCGAATGTACTGCACAAACGTACATGTAGCGCCATCTGTTATTATTCCAGGCAAACTATATGAACGTGTTGATAACAGCGCCACCTACAAACATGTTGTTAAACTATCTGCAGACTTATCAAACTAGGCTACGAGACTTAATTTAGTTCAAATAAAAACCGCTAGGTGTAGCCAAAATAAAAACTATTTTTAATTAGATTCCTTTTTATATTCTGTGTATTTACGAGAGAAAAGCCTTAAGAAAGAAACAAGTAAAGGATTCCTATATTTATTTCAATACTTTAACAATAGGTCATAAATAAATACTTTGTTATAAATAGATGAAGTTCAAAACATTTGTTTTGCAAGTCTGTCATTTAGATGCAATAACAACTGTTATGCAAATTATATTCACACCTTATTTACCTAACATTACATAAATAAATATTCACTGCAGTCGCAAACATCTGCTAAATGTCTCACTTGACTTTACACAACTTGTTAATAACTATTTTTTTCTCCTGTCTCATAATTCAGTTCTATAGTTATTTTTCTTATCATTTTTGGAGATTTCAATTTTGAGGTTTTTTGGTTTCCATTCCAAATCGATTTCTCTGGTTTGTATAATATGTTTGTAGACTAGCGCAGAGAGACGCGCTTTCCTCTTCTTGTCTTCTGATTCGAAATCTACCTCGTAGAGACCGAAACGTTCACTGAAAGAGAATAAAAATGATGATTAGTGTGGCATAATATTAAAAAGAAATGGAGCATATTATTAATATTTTTCTTTTACAGATTTCTGACGAATAAAGACGTCGTCTTGAGAACTTTCTATTTTCTGGTTAAAACGAAGAGTCTTACCATAAGTTTTTCTATCAATGTTAAATAACTCAACATATTTGAATACAATACCCACACCAAAAATAAGTTTTCAAAACTTCTTAAAAGGACCACCATTTTAATCTCTTCTCCAAGATAGTCTTTCATTAAAGTAAATAGGTACTACTAAATACTACATCAACTTATAACTATGGTTTTAGGATAGGCAGTCTACAGATTACTGAGTGCATGTACAAAATTGTATAATACTAGCTCCTTAGGATAAAAGTTTTCAATTAGAGCTAGACTTAGAGCTAAGACTAGACATTAGAGACTAGCTCTTATCCAAACCCATCGTAGCTTTTCATAAAGGCAGACAGAAGAAAGAATTCTAACCAAAAGACTATTCCGTTAATTCCTCACAAGAAGCTGAAAGAAGAAAGTTTCCTAACCATAAGGAGTTTTCTTAATTCCTTACCTGGTGCCCGCAGTCCACTCCACATTATCCATGAGACTCCAAGCGGTATACCCCTTCACCTGGGTAGCGTCTTCCATGGCCAGGAGCAGAGCACCCAGGTAGCCCCTCAGGCTGTCCACGCGAGGCCTGTCCCTCAGCCCAGGGTCGGAAGACCAGCCGTGCTCCGTGATGATGATGTTGGGATAGTCGTAGTTTAGGTTTAGATGGATGCAGGCCTTGTAGAGGCCGTATGGTGCACTCTGAAAAGTTGGTAGAAATAGATTGAGATTTAAATTAGAATCTTAACGACATAATAAACTTGTGGCATATTTATTAATGAATAAATTTTGATCTGTGCTCGTACCTTCTCTATATGGGAAGAGGCCTATGCCCAGCAGTGGGACGTTTATAGGAATGGCAGCATTTTTATTTTATTTAAATGTCCTAAATTAATTTCGAAATTATGCGTGTTCCGTACCAGAGACAGGGTATATTGGTACGTTGTTAAGTGTTGATGTAAAAATAAATAATCATTGAAAGGGACTGTTTCAAGGCAATATTTAGTTGCACTGAAAATACCGGCCTTTAAGTACTGATAAGATATTATTGAACTTGGTAACAATTGCTAAAGCATATAAATAGGTAAGATTTTTCAGAAATTTTGAGTAAGTTAAAACTTAACTACACATAAAATAAATAATAATAATTCCACCCTATAAACGTCCCACTGCTGGGCACAGGCCTCATTCCATATAGAGAAGGCAAGAGCTTTGATCTCCACGCTTGCTCACTTTGGATTCAGACCCTAATTTTGGAATCCTGGTTTCCTCACGATATTTTCCTTCACCGTTTATCGGAAGTGTCTTAGAATAATTAAAAGAGCTACATGGTACTCGCCTAGGTTCGAACCTGCAAACTAGTGTCTACAAATCCGTTCATAGAACCTCTAGGCCACAACGACAACCACACATAGCAGATTTATTTTAGGAGCCAGTTCTTCTTACCTTCAACCACGAAGACTTGGCAGGCTTCCACTCGGCTCCCTGCGAGTACTCCACTCCGACGTCGTCTTCGAATGAGGGCGAAGGGTACTTCACCTGGCTCGGCTTGACTAGGAACGTCGTGTAGTGGTTCATGCCTAGGAAGTCTGATGATCCTGGATGTTGAGGGAATTATGAATGGATTGGATATCTTAAAATTAGTAAGTATAAGCTACGAATTTGCTGCTGCACACCTTGTTCAAGAATTATGATGGTGTAAAAATATTATTATCAAGATTGCATCAAAGTATCAAGTTAGAACTGTTAAGTATACATAATTATTAAGACACGAAGATATATATTAATATTTAAAAACAGCGTCCAAAAAAAAAATACTCATTTCCTAGCATCTTTGCTTTTATTTCGATTAAAGTGCATCCTAAAAAGGAATCGGAAAAAAACTTGAATCCTTTCTCATGGATGAATGCTTATTTATTCTCTGTACAAAAAAAAATATTTTGCTTCGTGGTAGGACAGTTACCGACGTTATTATTTTACTAGTGATTCCACATACATACCTTTAATGAGTTGTATTTCTTTAGCACTAAGTTTGGGCAATCTGGAAGCACTGTATCCTTGCTCCTGACTCTTCTTGTCCACTGTAGTCTTGACGAGCTCAGGGAAGTCTCCGTCTTTCGAAAATATCGGGTTCAGGTATAGGCCTAACTGAAAGATACGTTTAAAGACTATTAAACATTCTGATAAATATCTCTTTGATCAAAAAGGCGATACGTGGCTTCTGAAACCTTATTTCTATGAGAGACATAGGTGAGATAAATAACCGGCAGATGGCTAACCTTAAATCTGTAAATTGAGTTGCTGAGCCATTAAAATGGTTGGGGACTTTTAAGATACCGTTCAATGAAAACTTTGTAAATTGCGCACAGACAACTACACAATAACGAAATTTTCTCCCATCAAATCTGTAGGCACATGGATAAATATTAAATGAAGAGTTTAATAGTAATCTCACCTGAAAAGCTCTCGCCTTTTCTGTAGCCTCCGTATTTTCAGTGCTGTTCGTAAGAGGGTCATACCAGTTTACTGCGATGGCAATACCCACGTTACCTGCAAATGTTTAGGCATAATGATTAAAAATCCTGTTTTGGTTGCAAATCATCTGATAAATTGATATATTTTATAAGACCTAGCTAATTGTGGAACTA
Organism: Autographa gamma; assembly: GCA_905146925.1. NCBI lineage: Eukaryota > Metazoa > Arthropoda > Insecta > Lepidoptera > Noctuidae > Autographa > Autographa gamma. The sequence continues at coordinate 2,003,746 of LR989871.1, forward strand.
AAAACCCTTTAAAAGAAGAAATGCTGGTGGTAGCCCAGGTATTCTTATGGAAGGTAAGAAATATTTTAACATCTTTGACCCCTAAGAGCTGACCTCATATTGGTTAAGAAGACCTGTGAAAATTATTGATATACTCCTATTTACAAAATAAACAATTTGACTTTGAGAAAAAAATGTATTTGAAATCGCACGACACAACTAATAGGTATATTAAGCCAACAACCATAACTAACCTTGATGCTTATCCTTAAACTCCTTCTGATACAATTTATAAGCCTTTGCATGGGCTAACAGAACATTCTTAACACACTCATAAGCGCCAGATTCCATGGAATTGATACCAGGAGCCATGGCTTCGCTGCCATAACCTTCAACACAGATCGTATTCGGCTGGTTGATCGTAATCCAGAACTTCACTTTCTCAGCGTATCTTTTGAAGACTATTCTAGCGTATTCTTCGAACCAGTTTATTGAGAGAGGATTGGTCCATCCACCCAGGTCTTGTAAAGCTTGGGGCAGGTCGAAATGGTATAGGGTCACCATTGGCTGGATGCTGTGTTTTAAGAGCTCGTCGATTAAGTCATCGTAGTATTTCAAACCTTTTTCGTTGATTTCGTTTTCGAAACCTAAAAAAAATGATACCTTTAGTTAAAATGTTGAATATTATTATACTAATAAATAATAAATAAATGCGGACAACATTACATACATTGCTCTGAACCCAAAGTAAGTAGCTATTAAGCACTTGTGTTATGGAATTCAGAAACAACGAAGGTACCACAAACACCCAGACCCTACACAATGTAGAAAAGTGACTTTCTACATTGACCCGTCCGGGGATCGAACCCGGGACCTCAGAGCTAGCGACACCTTGAAACCGGTGCTTACGCCACTCGACCACGGAGGTCGTCATATTGATTCGTATCTTTGTTTTATTTACTATTATATAATAACAATATACTAAGAAGGCGAGATCGTTTTAAGTGAGAATACACGTATTATTTATTAAACACATTTAAACGCCATATTGGCGGGTCATAGCTGTGTACAATCTCGGAAACATGTAACAACTATTTGCTTACCTATGTACCACAATAAATAATTTTGTATTGTATTACATTATTTATTGTCTAGAAAGGTAATGATTATCTTCTAAGCAACTTAGTTATATAGCTCATTTTATTTATTTAGATGACTCGATAGATAGTGTTCAGACATTAAGAAATAAATAAAAAATATTACGTGAGATATTATCATCTCTCGTTTACATTTTTCCGCGTACATATGACGTTGCACAAACTAACCAAATGGTAGTTAAAAAATAAATATCTAAACAGAATGATTAATTATATGTGGGTTATCAAGTGATAACTGGTGTTGATAACCCAGTGTTGTGTAAAACAAGGACAGTATTTTTGGGAGTGTGACAATAGTTTAAAAATAACATAATCTGGTGTAATATTTAGGAAGTAGAGAGAGTTAGTTCTACTAGGTATTTACTAAAAACCTTATTTCCAAAGACTTCACTGCCAAAGTCCCCGAAGGAAAGATCAGGTTTTCAGAGCTATGACACATGTTCACGCGCATTATAGAACCATTACCAAAACAATGATAAAATACTCATTAAAATGGACAGGAGCTTTCTAAAAATGTCACTTAGGAACATACAGTTACTACTTAAAAATGTATACACTTCTTATATTTATATTAGGTCTACATCGTTCTGATTTCAATGTTCATACACACATCAATTCAATCAATCTATTAGCTGGTAGATTATCCAATGCTGAGTGTTTGGTGGTTGAAAGACTTGTTGTCTTTGATCGAAGTTCGAATTTTCTTACCTGTAGGTAACACCCTGGGCCAGGATATAGAGAACCTATAGAAGTCCACTCCCAGTTCCCGCAGCATCTCCACGTCTCGTCTCCAGTGGTGGTAGGAGTCGCTGGCCACGTCACCATTCCTGCCGTCCGCTATCGCTTCCGGACGCTCGTGAGCAAAGCGGTCCCAGATGCTTTCACCCTTGCCTGGGTAGACATAAAGAGGTATTTAGCTACTTGTATTTGTCCCCCTGCTGGGTGACGGCCACCCAGATGCTTTTTTTTCTGGATAGGGGTAACAAGATAGAATACTGGCCCATAAATACCCTATTGCTGGGTTAAGGTCTCTTCTCATTTATTGTCTCATTTACAGCTATCTTTACAGGCCTCTTACACTAATGCGACAGTGTAGCTATTAGAATTATTATACGCAGGGTGTTACCGAAAGGGTATATCTATCCAAAAGGGGTGAAGAGTACATATGGTATAGAGTCAGTTTATAGAATTTCAGCTCAAAATGATTAGAGTTAATTTCATAATGTATATTCTATTTTTCGCACAGTTTTGACCCAAAAATCATAACCGCTGAAGTGAAATGATGTAATATGATATTGACCTTTCAATAGAATGACTCATTAGTTATGATGTTTGGTAGAAAAAAAAAACAACAAGAAATAAATATAAAAAATGCTTAGATAATGAAAAGTTGCAGAAGCTAATAGGATGATATTGAATTTTACTCGATACACAATAATAATAGTTTGTGAAGTACTTAGTAAATAAAAAAAACATTATTATCGTAATAACAAAGCATAACATCATTAGATAAGTGCCCCGACACATGGTGGCAGCTAATTGGGTATTTTATTAATCTCTTTATTATTTTCTTAATCTGATAAGCTGTTAATACGGTTACGGTAAGGTACGCTTATTGCAATAAAGGTTAATGACACGTCAGTGAAAAGTATAATACCTAAAATGGGAAAAATAATGACGATGAAAAATCTATTGACTCCGTAAAAAAAAAAAAAATAACAGTAAGTTTTAGGGTTAATAATATAGTTAATTATGGACATTATTTTTCTGACGGTTAGGTTTGCAGTTCAGAACTTGCTCACTTGTCATCAGAAATGCAAAAGGAAAACAACTGTTCAAAAACATATTACCAATATGTTATTTAGGTAATTAATCACTTTTTAGCGTTAAACAACTAGCAAATAAACATCGATTTGGCATTTGATATGGCGGAATCTACCCCTCATTCAGGTACAGACTTTCTGCTCAAATATAAAATAGTTTGCAAACAAAAATAGAAGAGTAATAACTAGGTTAAGGTAGACTTACCATCGGCATCCCATCCTCCTTCCACCTGGTAAGCTGAAGTGGCTGCTCCAAAGAGGAAGTTCTCTGGAAACCTCCGCTTCTTTGTGTCGGTGTAGCCATCAGAACCGATAAGGAAACTGGAAGAAAAGTTGTCTTTCCTAGATCTTGTTCATACATGGGTATCTAAGCTTACATAGTACTGAAAAAAAACTGTCCTTAGATTTAGGACACGTGTTGATAAAATAAGCATCAAAGCAACTAGGTTTTGGTCAAACAACTGGTCTTAGTGTGTCCTAAGAGACAGGAAGTCGAGACCGAAACGTTTAGAGGAAACTCTTAGGTTTACTAGCTAATTTAGAACACTGACACACTGTTACTTTTTTCATTTCACCTAAACACTTTAAAAAATCACCAAAACACTATATTTTATGTATTAAATAACAAAAAAATCACACGTATGTTAAAACACAAACTAATGCGTATCTCCTGAAACACACATCTCCGACGCAATATTTTCTTATCAAATCACACAATAATAAACACTTCAAACAAAACATATTGAAAATAATTAATTTTATTAATATTCTTACTTTATTACACAGAGCAACACAACGCGCATTGTGGACCGCTAACTACACGAATGGCTAATTAATTTAGATACCGTATATTATCTAAAGATTAAATAAATAGTTCGTTTGTTTATCTGTAATTAGCGTGCGAATGATTATCATTTTATTTTAGTATTTATCATGGTGTTGTGATGTCATAGCTCTCCATTTTAATTCTGTTTATTGGAAAATAATTATTTTTAATTTAATTTACTTATTGATTTAAAAAACAAAAACATTTTTAATAGCTGTAGGTAGTTGATGCTAGGGAGGATTTGAACCTGAAACCTTGTGCCTAGGAATCCAGATATGAAACATCAATATTCCTATAAAATTAAATTGAAGTTTACAAACAATATGGACCTTATTAATAAAAATCTTGATATAGATTAGCAACGGATTAGCAGATTCTAATTTCAATTTTTCTATAGAGAATTTGAATTTAGAATCTATTAATCCGTGGCTAATCCATATCGACATTTTTATTAATAAGGGTGTATAGGTATTATACTTTCGCGTGGCTTGCGTGGCTGTGTGGTGTAAAAGCAGCAAGTCATGAAATTTAACAATAATCATAAAAAGTTAAAAAAGATGGTTTTCCCAAAATATACAAATTAACTAAGTAGGTATATTAAATTCTTATCTATTATTGTAGGCAGGCAAAACTTTTTAACAACAGGCGGCTACATTGTGTTTTACCTGTGTATAATAATGAAATAAATAAATAAATTATGTTTGGACTGCTAGCTCCATCTATTTGTCATATATGATTTTAAGGAAAGTATTTTGGCATGTTGTTCAACGCCATCTATGCTTCGTTTGCGGAGGCATTTTGTATTTAACTATCATCTAATTTGTCTCGTTTTCAAACTCGTAATTTTCACTCTAAATGTAGATTTTTGGAGGTGTCCCTTGATCATTATTACATTTATTAATTTGAGCAGTTTACTTATGATTCACTATTTTTTTTATCCTAATAACTGAAAGGAAGCCTACCTATTCCTTTTGTAATGATATATTTTAACTTTATTTTTCTTTCGATTTCTCGCTTAGCTAAAAAGAAATTAGCATCTTATTGACTTATCATACTATTCTCATAATACACACTGCATTTAGGTGCAGTATGTTTTTAAAAAAACTAGGGTCTTTTAAGTAACTGTGTGCATCAACGTGTGCAGTGTGATAATGTGAGGAACTGCAGACGTGTAGACAATACATTATGTAAATTAATCTGTAAATAGCTTTATCTGTTTAAATAAAGCCTTGACCATGCGCGGTTACATAATAGACGATTATTAAGTATTACGACTACAGAATAAATACATTAATCTTATCTAAATATTACGCTTTCGTTGAGTGTTATATTAAAAACAGGAGAGGTATTCTGAAAATATACTTTTTTTCCTGTTATTTATTCGTCGTCTATTACACCGACTATTGTCTGGTTTGAAAGGCATAGAAATAAAGAGTTCTAAATTTCTAGGCTTTTCCCCAGAAGTGGGAGAGTATAGGCTAGAAAAAAAACCTTTCTAGCTTCATCAACAAAACCCCCTCATGAGGGTATGCATCCCTGCACGGGAAGCATGTGCTACCTGCCTATGGATAGCTCACGGATCATTAAATTTTCTTTAAGAACATCACCAAAAGAGACTCTTCAAAAGGAAGATCCAGAAATATTGGTTTCTTAGGTTTGCGCGAATGTTAGACATTGAAATAAAACTACTTTTTACGGATTTTTTCGCGGCTTAATTTTAGATTTCGGTCCTGATGTTTCGACATCTTTCTCTGCCCGTGAGTCATGACTATGATACCTGCAAAGGAGTCGAAACAAGTAGTTTTATTTCAAGATCCAGTTAATCAAAAACCGTGTTGCTGTTTCTGCAAATTTCCTTTTTAGGAATTGGCTATATTCCTTGAAAGAAGTTGTTCATTCCTATGGGCAGGTCATTGAAATATGCCAACGCTTTGCCGTAGCACCCCGTATATCACACAAATGTTTCACAATAGTTTAATACGTCACCCTTAGATTATTTATAAGCACAAAATATAAAACACTGAGGTAATACATTTTAATATCATTTTCTTGCAGAATTCAGCTTCTTTAGATAAGTGTTTCGAGGCGTGCCTAAGATTTGGATGTTTGTGAGCAGTCGAGTGAAATTATTCGTGTCATCGACATGAAGACACTAATTGTTGTAAGGTAAGCACTTTCTTTCAGAAATTAACACTTTTAATTATTACCTACATCAATAGTTTTTTCGATGATTCTGTTTTTATTTTTTATTCTGTCTAGTTTTATTTTTTATATCTTTTAAACTATCGTTCTGCATGGTTATACAGAAGTAAGCGCTTACATTTTATTTTAATATTACACAATTTAGAACACTGAAAAATCCTTCACTTGGCTGGTTTAATATAGATATTAACCCTGTGCTTTTACCAGTGAAGAATATTTATTATACTTACACAAATAAAGAATACACAAGAAAGGTGTAAACAATACTAAGACCAGTCTATTTATATTTGCTGCGTCTTCGTGATTATTCAGTGCTCTTTTTACCTACATTGTGTCTTCATACTTACAGTTTAGTGGTGGCAGCCTGTCAGGTCTCAACTGAGAAGCTGCGGCGGTTCCCGGATAATTTCCTGTTTGGTGCAGCCACTGCAGCCTACCAGATCGAGGGGGGATGGAATGAAGATGGTGAGCCTCCTGACTTGTTTATTTATTTCCATAACTCTAGCATTGAGAAGAACTAACTGTTTACTGTTAAAAAATAGTATGTAAATTAAACATCGTTAAATGGATCCATATAGCTTTACATGTATACGTAATACAATATATGATACGTAAAACCAGTAAAACACAATTAAAGTTGCCGAAGTAGATTAAGTAGCATCGATGTGGCAAGCTACTGGTCACACAAAATATAGTTATAACAGTTACCATCGCGTCGTTTAAAAGACTTACCTTTGTTTTTAACTATATAAAAATGATAGCGAGGCATTGAACTAACCTTTCTATTCAATTTTTCCAGGCAAAGGCGAGAGCATTTGGGATTACGTGACCCACAAAAATCCTTCTTACATAAAAGACCTAAGCAACGGCGACATCGCTGCCGACTCCTACCACAACTATAAGCGTGACGTGGAGATCATGAGGGAGATGAACCTTGATGCCTACCGCTTCTCCATCGCCTGGTCCAGAGTCCTGCCCACCGGCATGACCAATAATATCAACCAAGCTGGCATCGACTTCTACAACAACTATATCAACGAAATGCTCAAATACAACATCACTCCCATGATCACTTTATACCATTGGGACCTTCCTCAAAAACTCAGTGAATTAGGAGGCTTCACCAACCCTCTCTTTGGGGACTGGTTTGCAGATTACGCTAGATTAGTATTCAAAAATTTCGGAGACAGAGTCAAACATTTCATTACCTTCAATGAACCTAGAGAAATCTGTTACGAAGGTTATGGAGCTGACAGTAAACCTCCTATAGTCAATAACACTGCTATTGGTACATACCTATGCGCTAAACATTTAGTGATTGCTCACGCTAAGGCGTACTATGTGTATGATAAAGAGTTCAGAGCAATACAAGGTGGTCAGTGTGGAATCACCATCAGTGTCAACTGGTTTGGTCCAGATACGGATTCTGATGAAGATAAGTTTGCTGCTGAGATTACTAGACAAGGGCAGGTAAGAATTTACCAATTTAAATAAGTTCTCTATAAGATTAACAAAAAAACACAATTTAAAACTCTACCTACATGTATATCCTATTATGACATTGTCACATACATAGGCTTCACTTCAGATGCTAAAGACAAGCAAATTTTATGTTTCAGTGGGGCATTTACGCCGAACCAATCTTCTCAGCCGAAGGTGGCTTCCCAAGGGAGCTATCAGAGAGAGTTGCCAAGAAGAGCGCAGCGCAAGGCTACGCTAAATCCCGAATGCCTGAGTTCACTGATGAAGAGAAAGCCCTCGTTAGGGGAGCTTCAGATTTCTTTGGTGTTAACCATTATTCTGCGTCTTTGACATCAGCTACTCAGCATAAATTGGCTCATCCAGTGCCCTCGTTGATGGATGATATAGATTCAGGCGTGTATACACCCGATGAGTGGCCCAAGTCCTCGTCCAGTTGGTTAATTGTAAGTTTCATTGTAAATAACTTAAAACTATTGCTTTACATGTAATTTTGATCTACATAGAAAAATCTAGGGATCCCATTGTAATTACTGTTATCATTTTAATTTACTTTACTTTTAATGGTGTACTATTTTTTCTCAAAAAGACAACTGATTGCCATGTTTACTTAGTTGCTTTTGTTAATCATACGTAATATGTAGATGTGCATATTTGAATAACCTTATTTTTTTCTAGTATAAAATATAAATCTCTTTTTCAGTTTGCTCCAAACAGCCTCTACAATGCTCTGTCCCACCTCAACACGAAATACAACAAGCCAGTGTTCTACGTCACAGAAAACGGCTGGTCGACATCCAATGACCGCGGCCTTATAGATGATGATAGGATAGCTTATTACAGAGCAGCATTGGAAAACGTCCTGGATCTTTTAGACGATGGGGTTAATCTAAAGGGGTATATGGCGTGGAGTTTGTTCGATAACTTCGAATGGAATGCTGGATACACGTAAGTGTGGTTTTGATACAATGTCACTTAGACCTTCTACAAAATAACGACATTAACATACCCCGTTCTGCACTTTGTTCTATCTCAACTACTCCACTACACAGACTACTCAAAAATACTTTCAGTCACCAAGAGTATAATAAAATCCATGGAAACTGCAGACAAAAATACCATCATCTGCCTACCTTTTGGTAAACTATTTTGGGGTCGGCTTCCAGATTTAACAGATTCAGCTGAATACCGTATTTTACATGAAGCGACTGTTTATATGACCTTCATACTAATATATATTAAATTAACACAAAATATATTTTGACAATTGGTTTTATATCTTTTCCACAGTGAACGCCTCGGGCTATACAATGTTGATTTCGAAGACCCTGCCCGCACTCGCACTGCTAAGAAGTCTGCGTTTGTTTACAAGCACATTGTGACCAATCGCTACATCGATCACAACTACGAACCCGAATCCATGATCATGACTATTGATAATAAGCATTGAAATAAATCAAACTGTAAATATGTGATATTTATTTTTTATTCACGATACCTTATGGGGTGAAAAAATCATCACAGAAGTCTTTAGAGAAGATTTAAATTATGGAATCATTTTAATTAATTCGAAAACTTGATTTATTTAAACTTCATCTGTGAGTGATTTGAGTGAACGAAAGTAATAAATTATCAAAGGTCCCAAAGTTAAGCCTTGAGGTATTCCGTATTTAGTCATTATCCTATTTTAATTTCGTCCCACATAGGAAGTATATTTTACCGTACAAAATATACAAGGCAGGGCTTACACGATTTTAAAAACCTTTATAGTTCCATTGTAATTATACTTGAAAATAAGTGTAGTGTACCGTGTCATAAGCTTTACTTAAATCGAACATGGTTATTTTTGTTACTCTGCTTTAATTTGGTTCGGTATTGTTATATTAAGGGACATACGTGACTCACATAATATGTAATAGACACGTGTGGTAATCTAACTACTGTAATCAGATTATTTAACATCAATTTATCAATCGTTGATTCTTGTCACCTATTATCACGACAAACAGCGACTCGGCAGATTTTCAAGTAAATTACAATTGCTCTTACATAACATTCCTTCCCAATTTTTAGATTATCTTATCATTTACCAAATACTCAAACGTTAGTAAATTTAAAGTCGCTGTTAAATGTGATGCCGGCTTTGTTACTGCAAAGTGTAAGTTAGTGACAGATAGTTATTTAAGGGCATCTCAAAGATAAGTAAACTTACTGACTGTAAACGCATCTAAAACAAATTATATTATTTTTGCAGCAAAAAACAAAAATATTGGCCAGCACAGTAACTTACATATTGATGGTCAAATTCTAAAGAGAGTTCATCAAGAAAAGTATCTTGGTCTTATTCTAGATGATCAATTAACATGGAAACCACATATAGAAAAAATCAAACACAAGCTCACATCACTAACAGGCGCGCTCCGTGGTATAGTGCGATGTCTTCCAAGACATGTGCGTTATACTATATATAATTCCATGGTTAAATCCCACTTAGACTACTTGATTGAGGTCTGGGGGACTGCTGCCAAATCAAACCTACAAATACTCCAAATTGCTCAAAATAGAATTATTAAAACACTCTTCAGGTATAACTATTTAACTTCTACTGCAAAAATCTATAAAGAAACACAACTTATGAATCTACATCAAATGTACAGGTACAACACATGCATACTTGTTAGAAAAATTTTAACGAAAGACATACATTCTCAGATTATATTTACAAAAAGGGCACAAACTTATAAAATTTTAACAAGACAAGCTAATAACATTTGCTTATCCCAGCCTAGAACCAAATATGGAAAAAGAAATATTATGTATGAAGGGGCCAACCTCTATAATAAACTACCTAAAGACATAAAAGAAATCAAATCGTCATGTATTTATAAGAAAACGTTAAAGAAATATATATTGAATGAGAGTACACTACCTGTCGAATAATAAAAAAAAAAAACAAAAAAAAAAACAAAAAAAAAAAAAAAAAAGAATAGTACATACTTAACAGTAAATAATCATTGTCCTCATAAAATAACAAAAACAAACGCATATAAATGTATAAATTAATATTACTAACTCGTAAAAATTGTATAAATCGGTTACTTTCTGCACTGTGTCGTAGGCCTTAGTAGACACGCAACATCTATTAAATTGTACCCTACCCTCATCGCTTAAAAGTTTTGTGGTATCTCTTGCATGTAACCTACCTTCTTCTAATTTGTTTGCTGTTTTATTAATTGTCGTGCTAAATGTATGTGTATATTATGTCAAAGTATTCTGTAATGTTAGTTTTAAGATACATGTTTTGTTATAGTTTTTTATCTACGCTTGCTGGCGGATAAAATTACCTTGCTACAACTTATGTTTTCTCTATAAGTGAATTTGTAATTCTTTTGAGAAATAAATATCTTTAACCGTAAGTCTCGTTTGTGTATTTGAAGGTATTATAATAATAATAATAACTCTTTATTTCGGATAACATAGTACATCCATAGTGTTAGTAAATTCTTAGCCTATTGTTAGTTGAGCTTATCTAACTTGAAATTATAATTATTAAATACCACTAATTCGTGACATGCACACCTGTATTTACATGTCTTCTCACCCAGAGCCTAAGAAAGGGACTATCAATTTTGGCTGCAAGCGTGCTTAAGATACCATTTGAACTACCCCGGAATACTCGCCGTATTATAAAAGTTGTTATTTATTTATTTTGACGAAAATAAGTTTTGGCGTACAGTCCATCATGACCATATTACTTTTACATTAAAAACGCCTTTATTTTTAAAGCAGTAAGATTGATTTCCGCCAAACATACTATCTGTTAAGTTCCGGTTCTTAGCTATAACTACATATGGATAGATAAGTTTAGAATGCATTTAATCAATCAGTATATTATAATGGCTGTACTTGACCGCGATTAATACAGTTATATTTATCACAGTATTATCAATTCTGACCTCAGGAAGCAGAAGACTGATGACGCTATCAATTTCTTATACTTAGTAAGAAATATTCTTGTTTGTCTGTCATTTGATAATTTTAGTGACGTGTTTTAAGTTAGAGAATTATTTTATTATCGTCATTGGGAATGACAAACAGTTGTTGGTTATAAAGTACAAAATAATGAAAAAATTATAGCGCATTCAATATTGCAAAAACCGCATGCTTACAATAAAAAAATATTGTCTTATAAGTCCGTTAATAAATTGAAAAAGGAGTGCCTTAGTAGGTTCTCTTTAATAGTAAACAACACTCAAACAATTATGTTATTGATTCTACTGTTCTGTCTTTCTGGCTTTGGGGATATCGAAACAGTCAGAATTAGGAACTTTTTTATTTGTCCAACATGTACATCCGAGAATTTAATTATTATTGCACAAGATAAGGAAATCATCAGATATTACAAGAGTTTGAATCGGTTTTAGATAAAATACCCCTAAAGATTGAATAATCTTATCCTTTGAGATATCAATAATATCAACCGGTGCTCTTATTTCTGTCAAAAAGTATCAAGGTCTAATAATAAACATATTATTATCAACAAGTGGAGAAGCTTGGATGTTGCAATGGTGTTTTAATTCTACATTTTCAAAGGCCCAATGAGAGCGTAATTTGACCCTGTTTGTGAAAACTTGTGAAAATAAATCAAACTACATTTAAATTGTTAAGTTATACTCCACTGTTAATCCAATGTACCTTTTTTGCCATTAGGAGGTCAAAGAGCAATGTCACAACGCAGGGCAATGGAATTCCCCATAGCCTTCCAGACACCCTTACCTTGCGTAACTTCAGACTATTCCCACAGCAATGCAACCCACATACTAGACATATCACAAACTAGACACATTTGTTTCTGTATAGCATTGGTATAGTTTCCATACTAAGGTCCCTTCACCTTTATCTCTCTACCTCTAGCTAGGATAGATGGTAGGTACCCATAAGTCATACTTAAGTACAATAAAGAAGATCACATACTCATTTGAAGTCATGATTGCGTTCGTTAGTGAATACTGCTAATTGTAATTGAAACTAGGTAGTTTTATGAAAAGGTCTCACTTCTATCAAGAATGTTTGCAGGAAAACCCACAGATAATATTCGACATACCTACGTTTACCTACAGTTATCATACACTCGCAGAATTCATCTCGGTCTAATCGATCGTACGATAAGTTAAGTGGTTCCTCGCCGTGGAAATGTATAAAAGAAACTACTTTATATAATATCTAATACACGGAGATGTGTACGGGAGGTATCATGAAGATATTTATTATCAGGTATGTTTCAGATATTTGTTAAAGTAAATAAAAGTATTCTCGCGCTTAGGAAGAAAAGTTAACTAGTATACGTGTGACCGCTGTCGATTCAATTATATGTGCGTATTTTTGCAAGGTACTTAATATTCATATCCAAATGATTGCGAGATACTAAGCCATTTTGTCAATGTAACCTTAATTCTTCTCTCTTTCTCTTATCAATTTGTCACCTAGTGTATTTTCATCAACGTTAATATTGACAGTTCCTTCGCGTTAGTATGATTTTTCGACATAATATTTACAGTTTGGCGGTAGCAATCTGCCAGGCCACGACAGTCAAGCAACAACGGAGATTCCCTGATGACTTCCTTTTCGGAACAGCTACGGCAGCTTATCAGGTCGAAGGAGCTTGGAATGAAGATGGTCAGTTAACTAATTTATAAGATTGTACCTGGTTTACGTAGAAATAGTCAGCTATTTTCTTATATGATCTATTGAAGAGACTTTTTGAATTTTAGAAAACTTCAACGTCAATTTAACTATATACATATTCTAAAACGCGTAATTTAAAATGTTCCAGGCAAAGGTGAAAACATCTGGGACTACGTGACCCACAAAAACCCAGAAATAGTGAAGGATCGCAGCAACGCTGATATCGCTGCAGACTCCTACCACAACTACAAGCGAGATGTGGAGATCATGAGGGAACTGTCCCTCGACGCCTACCGCTTCTCCGTTGCCTGGTCAAGAGTTCTACCAACCGGCATGATAAACGACATCAACCCTGCTGGAATAGCTTACTACAACAATCTAATCAACGAAATGCTGAAATACAACATCACTCCCATGATCACCTTATATCATTGGGACTTACCTCAAAAGCTTCAGGAATTAGGAGGCTTTGCTAACCCTCTCATCGCTGACTGGTTCGCTGACTATGCAAGAGTTGTGTTCCAAAACTTCGGCGACAGAGTCAAACATTTCATTACCTTCAACGAGCCGAGAGAAATCTGCCAGGATGGTTACGGATCTGCCACCAGAGCACCAGTCTTAAATTCTACAGCGTTTGGTACATATTTATGTGCTAAGCACTTGGTTGTAGCTCATGCTAAGGCATACTATGTGTATGATAAAGAGTTCAGAGCAACACAAGGAGGTGTGTGTGGTATCACCATCAGTGTCAACTGGTACGGACCTCATACGAATTCTCCCGAAGATCTAATGGCTGCTGAAATCAGAAGGCAAGGACAGGTAAGGGTGTACCTGTAAAATACTTTGTAATCATCTTTTTCGTCACGCATATTTGAAATTTAGGACAGTACAGCGCGCTGTCAATCAACAGTCCCTTTTCTAATTATCTACATTTATTATGACGGGCCTGTTGGTCTAGTGGTTAGAGACCCTGACTGCTATACCGGAGGTCGTGGGTTCGATTCCCACCCGGGACAAATGTTTGTGTGATGAGCACGATCATTTGTCCGGTGTCTGGGTGTAATTTATCTATAATATGTGTGTATTTAGAAATATATAAGTATGTTTATCAGTTGTCTGGTTACCATAAAACAAGCTCTGGCTTAACTTGGGATCAGACAACCGTGTGTGAGATGTCCCGGAATATTATTATTATTATTTTTCATGTTTTGACTACTAAATTAGTATTCAAATATGACCGCTTAACCACAAATAAGAATCTAAATTATATCTTTTTCAGTGGGGTCTTTACGCCGAGCCAATCTTCTCAGCCGAAGGTGGTTTCCCCAAGGAGCTATCAGAGAGAATCGCTCAAAAGAGCAAGGAACAAGGTTACTCTAAATCCCGTCTGCCTGAGTTCACTGAAGAAGAGAAGGCTTTCGTCAGAGGAACCTCAGATTTCTTCGGCGTTAACCATTACACTGGGTTCCTGACATCCGCTACTCTGAATAAGGTCGATAATCCAGTCCCATCGTACGCTGATGATGTGGATATCGGCAGTGTTGTCCCGGAGGAATGGCCTAAAGGTTCCTCTTGGTGGCTGACGGTACGTATATGTCATTAATCTTTAGTAGAAAGAAGTGGAAGATTAAAGAGATAGTGGAAGATTAATTTAATTAATCAGCAAATAACCTAAAATTTGTTTATAGGATCACCTTAATTTACAGAAACAAAGATTTTTTTCCTTTTCAGTAAGAAAATTACTATTTACTAGGTAACTATTGCGACACCAATATTGTTTATTATTGTACAACTTTTACTAAGTCTTTTGTGTATTTACTATCAGGCAACCTTAATAACGCCTTATTTATTTATTAGCTCTTTTGATTTTAGTTTTACATCATTTATCAGACATCACCCAAAATAACATAACTTTTTTTTAATTCCAGCTTTCACCAAACAGCCTGTACAACTCTCTAACCTTCCTAAAAGAGCGATACAACAACCCAGTGTTCTACATCACTGAGAACGGCTGGTCCATCACTCCTGACCGTGACCTCATCGATGATGACAGGATCCGGTATTACAGAGCCTTGCTGGAAAGTGCCCTTGACAGTATTGATGCTGGTGTCAACCTGAAGGGCTATATGGCGTGGAGTCTGATAGATAACTTTGAATGGATGGAAGGCTACACGTAAGTATCAATAAAGGCAGAATGTAAATGGATCGACTCGTTTATAAGATTTTGAATTTAATGTTAGCTTATTGATAAATCAACACTTAAATAAGGCTTATGCATTTAACAAGTTATATACACGACGCAACTTTTAACAGATTTATAAGATGCTACGTAGAACATGCTCATACCTAAATTATGGTAAACTAAAAAAAAAACATTTTTGTTCGGTCAGTCAGTCAGGTATACGAAAATAGCAACATGATGGAGATGGGTCTTAAAAAAATCATAAATAGTCGGCAGATCCTGGACTTCTTACACATAAATTCTTTATTTTTTCCACAGAGAGTGTTTCGGCCTATACCACGTGAACTTCACGGACCCTGCCCGCACTCGCACCCCTAGAAAGTCTGCCTTTGTATACAAACACATTCTGACCCACCGCTATATCGACCACGATTATGAACCCGAATCTATGACCATGACTATCGATGAAGGACATTGAATCTGAATTTATCGAGGAAATAGTATTTGAAATAAATAACTCTGTAAAACTGTATATGTTTTTTTTTTTATTTACAAAAATTAAGCTGATACTCAAAGGAGGACATCAAATACAGCATATCGTATTAAAGAGACTAGCGATTCGCGTAAAGTTATCTGTATATTTTTACTTTCCTATTAAGTGTCCCACTGCTGGGCAAAGGTCTTCCCCATCTGACGCCAGACATTCCTGTCTCGAGTCACATGACACCAATCACTTAAGAAGAAATCGATGTCACCCCGCCACCATCTCCTCGGCCTGCCTCGTCTGCGAATTTATATCTGAAGAAATATTAAGCATTACGACATTTAGTTAAGCATAATATTTGCTGCATCTGTTTTGCTACATTGACGCTTCGATGCGCTTTGACTCTACTTAAGTAGATATGAATTGACCCTAAGCATTTGCTTTTTTATTAAATACACAAGTAAATAGAATTGGCAGCCGTGTGGCGCCAGTTTACTAGATAGGCCATACAGTGTATAATACAGGTGCTTCAGAATAGCTGCCATAACAGAAACAGGGTGAGCAAGTAGACGTAATATACTTTTTCAAACATTTTAAACTATAATTACTAGACCGACCTCACTACCTATATCAATTCACATTATAGTTACCTACATAGTTTCAACGACACCGCACTGTACAGGGTATAGACACTAACAACATCTCAGAAGATATAACCTACTTTATGTGCATTGCTAACAACACTATGATAGAATGAGATGAGATTTAGCAAATCATCACGGTTTACAGGCCTTATGATTCAGTAAGCATATAATCTGAAGCCCTTAAGACTTAAACAAATAGTGATAACACTTACCCCCTGTGGTTTTCTGAACTGTCAACCAAATCTTGATCCAGCAGAATTTCAATAAGTCTTTGAACTCGAAATGACGAGGGCTCTTAAAGCACATCAACTCATTCTTTCTGTTAGGGGGTGTAACTTTAACGACTTCAATCCGTGTAAAGATACGAAGATATTATAATAAAATATGATTTTTCACCGACCTAAAACACATACTGAAAACAAGAGAATTTCAAATGAATCAGGAAACACATTTCGAGTTAGAATCTTGTATTGTTTTTATTTGTGAATTTATATCTTACTATAGTATTATAATTAGGTACAATTATAATACTATAGTAAGATATAAATATATAATAATGGGAAGACCTGAAAGACATGTCATCGAAGCATATGGTGTGCCCACTTCCATCAGGTGACTAAAAATTAACATCTCCGCAAGTCATTGTTTTATGAATAAGTTCAAGAAACCATATAGGAACTAATCAATAACATGTACCTCCAAAATAATGCGAATCACGACCCTATCTTCATTCATCATTCTACATTTCATTTTTACTTAGATGACTCAACCTATGTATAAGATAATAATCGCTAGAAATCCCAAATAGATTGGGAATATCTGATAAAAATACTACTTTATATAGTGTTCACAAGTTTGGTTGACCAGTAAAAACATGGCAGCTATATTGAAATTAGTGGTTTTAAGGTACGTGTAAATTTTGTATATAAGATTCTGACAGATGGCATATCTTAAAAATTTCTGACCTGACTGATATGTACAGGGAATATTTATTTAATTATTTATTTATTTCTGATTTTATTGTATGTTTTTAGTTTGGTAGTGGTGGTTTGCCATGGATCTCCTGTGACGAAACAACGACGATTTCCAAAGAATTTTATGTTCGGTGCATCCACATCTGCTTATCAGGTTGAAGGAGCATGGGATGAAGATGGTAAGTTGCTTATAGCAACAATAACACACTTTAACAACATAATTTATAAATCAATTAATACGTTTATTGTTGTGATTGACTGTTACTAATATAATCAACCAATCACATCGGTTGAAATTATATTTGATAACATTTAGACATGATTTTTCAATAATTTAAGTAATACAATCTATGTATTTCTCTAGGTAAGGGGGAGTCTATCTGGGACCGCATGACCCACATGAGCCCTGGCTTCATTAAAGACATGAGCAACGGCGACGTTGCTGCAGACTCCTACCACAACTACAAGCGTGATATACAAATGATCAGAGAGATGTCCCTTAAAACCTACCGCTTCTCTATCGCCTGGACCAGAATACTCCCGACTGGCATGCCTAATAACATCAACCAAGCTGGCATCGCCTTCTACAATAACTTTATCAATGAATTGCTCAAATACAAAATCACTCCCATGGTCACCCTATACCATTGGGATTTACCCCAAAAACTCCAAGAATTAGGGGGTTTAGCCAACCC
This sequence comes from Autographa gamma, assembly GCA_905146925.1. Taxonomy (NCBI): domain Eukaryota; kingdom Metazoa; phylum Arthropoda; class Insecta; order Lepidoptera; family Noctuidae; genus Autographa; species Autographa gamma. The sequence continues at coordinate 2,021,876 of LR989871.1, forward strand.
CCTCTTCTCTGACTGGTTCGCAGATTATGCCAGAATTGTGTTTCAAAACTTTGGGGACAGAGTAAAACACTTTATTACATTCAATGAACCAAGAGAAACTTGCATCGTATCAAATATGGTCAGCACTTTTAATGGGTCTGCAGGTCCCGAACCTTTTTTGAAATCGACGAATATTGTGACTTACTTGTGTGCTAAGCACTTAGCTATTGCTAATGCTAAAGCATACCATGTTTATGACAAGGAGTTCAGAGCAAAGCAAGGAGGTCAGTGTGGCATTACAGTAAGCGTCGACTGGTACGATCCTTACACCAATTCTCCTGCCGATATAGAAGCAGCCGAGATTAAAAGGCAAGGCGAGGTAAAAATATTTGATTTATCTTTAAAACAATTGTTGCTTTTGTCATACCAACTACAACAACAGTACATTGAGTGTTTTTGTTTCAGTGGGGCATTTTCGCTAACCCGATATTCTCAGCCGAAGGAGGGTTCCCCAAGGAGTTATCAGAGAGAATCGCTAAGAAGAGCTTGCAGCAAGGCTACACCAGATCCCGTCTGCCTGAGTTCACTGATGAAGAGAAGGCTTTCGTCAGAGGATCAGCTGATTTCTTTGGTGTTAACCATTACACTGGCTTCTTGGTATCAGCCACTAAGAATAAGGTAGATAATCAAGTGCCATCTTTAGCAGATGATATGGATGTCGGACTTATTGTACCTCAGGAATGGCTGAAAAGTGGGGCTGATTGGTTGACGGTATGCAATTCTTGTATTTTTTTAACACCTAATAGTGAACAAGCAATGAAAAATGATTCTGTAGATTAATTTCTAGACCATCGTTGCCTAAAGACTTCTAGGTGGCAGTTAGCTTATACCTACAGACACAAAAAAGCTGTTGTTGCATTCTTCTGCCTGTAGGTAATCAACTGTTCAATTTTTTTATGTTTTCACTAAAGTTTTATGGGTTAATTCCTATGGTCAAATTTTAAACAAAAGACAACTTCATTACAGCTTGCCCCAAACAGTCTATACAACATTCTTCACCAACTAAAGACAAAATACAACAACCCAGTATTCTACATAACAGAAAATGGCTGGCCTACTTCTAATGAATTTAATCTGATTGATGATGATAGGATCAGATATTATAGAGCAGCGTTGGAAAATGTTCTTGATGCTTTGGATGATGGAGTTAATCTGAAGGGTTACATGGCATGGAGTTTGATGGATAACTTTGAATGGTTAGGTGGATATACGTAAGTATGGCTAAAGCAATATTAAAATATACGCAAAATAAACTAAAAAAAGAAACAATCAAATTATGGAACAATAATTATGTGGACATATTATAACACTTTGAAAGTGTTGTTGAAAGTGAGTTTCCCTATGAATTGTAGTCCCAACATTGTGTCGATTGGTAAAAGGGAAAAGAGGTCAATATACATGAGGCATTGAGTAATCATTTAAACATGAAAATGCTAAAGTTTTATCTACAGATCCCCAAAAGATTGTAATGAATATGATAACAGTTATATTAGACATCAATGCTGATTTATTCTTTAGTTAACAAAAGTGCCTATTCTTAAACTATCCGAATCTACTTGTATTAAATTTATTCGTTTTGTTATCAGGCAATGTTTCGGACTATACCATGTTGATTTCAAAGACCCTGCCCGCACTCGGACCCCTAAGAAGTCTGCGTTTATATACAAACACGTAGTTAACAATCGCTACGTCGACCACACTTATGAACCAGAATCATTGACCATGACTATTGATCCAGGACATTAAAATTGTATTAATATTGATTAGATTTAAGTGTATATTTGTATTAAATAGGACCCTTCTAAAAGAGTGTTGGAGACTGTTCGATTAAATGTAAAGAAATATTATTAAACATAAATTATTGAATAAACAAACGTATTTTTATTATTCTTTTGCAAGAGCCTATGACAAAACCAAACTAAAAACCTACGAATATAATATATCTATCAATGTAACTAATCATTACGCAGAATTGTGTATCTAATAAATTCTTTTTAGCGTTCCCTACCCAAAGGGTACCAACGGGACCCTATTACTAAGCCTACGATATCTGTCTGTCTGTCACAGGCCTCTACAAACCAAACGGTAAAAGTAGAACAGCTGAAATTCACACAAAATACTTGTAACTATGGCCGCTATCACAACAAATACTAAAATCATTGAAAACATAAAATCTAAGATCCCATTGCATTGATGTATTTAAACCCATACGAATTGCCTAATAATTTATAAAAAACATTGCACACAGTTAAACAAATTGATATGTTATAAATGTCAGGCGTTTCGTATTAGAAGCATCGTATCATATTTTGTATAATTTTAAACCGCTTCTTTCTGATGGTGGTACGGAATCCTTAATGCGCGAGTCCAACTCGCATTTGGCCTTGTTTTTTTATCAGACACCTATAATTTGTCATCTACGTTTCTTATATTTCCTCCATTAATGTTTGTATAAGTTTAATAGAAAAAGACAATTTTAAATCATCATGCTAATTTTAAAATAATATTTTGTTAATCCTGCCTTTTCTATGGAAAAATGTTTATATAATATATATAAACATTTTTCCATAGAAAAGTTATCCAGCTGAATCCGGATAGACGGGAAGCTTAGGCAGAAAATGAACAAAAGTTGACACTTTGACATTGCAGAGACATTGGAAAATAAAACAAATCTATCATTTTCTGTAACATTTTTGGTACCCACTTGTTATTATCTTATCTCTTATGTCATAGAAATTATATAACAAAAACAAACTCTATCTTTTGTTTAGATAAAAATTGATTGTGTCATTGACCGTGTGACTCCTAATAACGTAACAAAGTAGAACTGGTTGATTCCCATTTCATAGGATTTATGAGGGCTACCATTTATTTATGAGAAACAGACCTGATGATCTTTGAACCACTCTGAAATTTATTTTCAGATTCCGTACTCACTGGCTCCCATAAATCTTATATCTAAGTCTCGGAAGTAAGAAGTATAACATTTGTCACAACATAGGCACTATAATATGTGTATATAGATGTGGTAATTAAGTATTTTTACAATAAGCAGTTGAGTGCCTATTACTGTTTAGGTTTTATTTAAATAAAACGGCCTTTTATCAGCTTTGTATTTGTATTTTTATTACATTTTCAATGTCCATCATCAATAGTCATAGTCAATGATTCTGGTTCATAAGTGTGGTCGACGTAGCGATTGTTAACTACGTGCTTGTATATAAACGCAGACTTCTTAGGGGTCCGAGTGCGGGCAGGGTCTTTGAAATCAACGTGGTATAGTCCGAAACATTGCCTGTGGAAATAACCAAGAACTTTAATAAAAATATTAAAAGGCCATTAAAAACAAGTGTTCTTTTGTACATACGTACTTAAGTACATAAAGTAAAACATATTATTTTTTTATCTATTAATAAAAATGAGACGAAAATAGCTATGGATGGATTGTGTGTAAGATATGAAAAACACAGTAATAGAGATGAATGAAAACTAAATACGCATTGTGCCGACCCCAAATAACTAATTGGGAACAGGGCAGATGATGATGAAATCTTTTCCTTCAAACATAAAAGCTTAATACTTATTGTTGAAATCACTTACGTATACCCATGTATCCATTCAAAATTATCCATCAAACTCCACGCCATATACCCCTTTAGATTGACTCCATCATCTAAAATATCTAGAACATTCTCTAACGCTGCTCTGTAGTACCTAACTCTGTCTTCATCATTGAGGTCCTGTTCAGGGAATGAGGTCCAGCCATTTTCTGTTATGTAGAAGACTGGGTTGTTGTATTTTGTTTTTAAATGGGTTAGAGCGTTGTACAGACTGTTTGGAGCCAGCTGAAAGAAGGTAGAAAAATAAAACATTTACCACGAGTGCCTGGAAGGATGCTCAACACAATGTAAAATCAAGGGCTGTGATTGGTTGATAGTATTTTGGTAAAAAAATAGACAATTGCATTAAATTTATTTTAAAACAGATTTTTTTTTATCAGTTTTTCTGAAAACGATAGAAAATCACCTCATTTCCTGTAGTGCTTAACTTTTAGCTTAGTTTAAATTTGTATTTTTACGATGAATCCTCTTAAAGACATACATACCCTCAACCAACCAATATCACTCTGTGGCCAGTCTACAGCCTCAACCATTCCAACGTCCATATCATCTGCAAAAGACGGCTCTGGATTGTCAACCTTATCCAGAGTTGCTGATATCAAGTACGCAGTGTAATGATTAACACCGAAGAAATCTGCCGATCCTTTGACGAAAGCCTTCTCTTCTTCAGTGAACTCGGGTAGACGGGATCTGGTGTAGCCTTGTTGTGCGCTTTTCTTAGCGATTCTCTCTGATAACTCCTTGGGGAAACCTCCTTCGGCTGAGAAGATTGGCTCGGCGTAAAGGCCCCACTAAATAAAATGATTTCTCACAATTTATTTTGGTTGAAACGAGATTTCGCATCAACAACATATACCATAGATCACTAAATAGCGACGAAACGAACAAATTTCTTACCTCGCCTTGTCTTTTAACCTCAGCGGCCATTTCATCTTCTGGTGAATCTGTATGAGGTCCATGCCAGTTGACACTGATGGTGATACCACACTGACCTCCCTGTGTTGCTCTGAACTCTTTATCGTACACATAATACGCCTTAGCGTGAGCAATAACTAAGTGCTTAGCGCATAAGTAAGTAACAAGATCTGTTGAAGTTCCTATTTCGGTGTTCTCTGCAGCACCGATAGAACTACTGAATATATCTGATATCAAGCAAGTTTCTCTCGGTTCATTGAAAGTAATGAAGTGTTTAACTCTGTCTCCGAAGTTTTGGAACACAATTCGGGCATAATCCGCGAACCAGTCAGAGATGAGGGGATTGGCAAAGCCTCCTAACTCAAAAAGTTTAATGGGTAGATCCCAATGGTATAAGGTTACCATGGGAGTGATGTTGTATTTCAGCAGTTCATCGATGAAATTATTGTAATAGTCGATCCCAGCTTGGTTGATGTTATTAGGCATGCCGGTCGGGAGTATTCTGGACCAGGAGATAGAGAAGCGGTAGACATCAAGAGACATCTCTCTGATCATCTCTACATCACGCTTGTAGTTGTGGTAGGAGTCTGTGGTGACGTCACCGTTGCTCATATCTTCGACGAAATTAGGGTGAAGGTGGGTCATGCGGTCCCAGACTGACTCTCCCTTTCCTACAAAAATGATAATTGTCATCTTTATGAATCTAGGTCTTTGAAGGCGGGTCACGGTTCAGTTTTAGACTTACCATCTTCATTCCATGCTCCTTCAACCTGATAAGCTGAAGTAGATGCACCGAATAGGAACTCATCGGGAAATCGTCTTTGCTGCTTTCCAGGTGATCCATGGCAGGTAAACGCCAACAAACTACATAATGGAACAATGATGTAAAAATAATCAAGACCTACTCGTATATAAGTGGGTCTAAATAAGGTGCAAAGCCAAAACAGGAACAAGTAAGTCGGTGATGAAGTTGTGTGATTTCTCCAAAAAGAATTAAGCAGGGCAGATATTTGTTAAGAGGAAAGGAAGGCCGTGGCCTTGTTCACGTATTAAATTAGATCTGCTGAGTAGTGCTGACTTGTCCTTAAGTTTTTTTTTTGCTGTAAACACATTTTAGGGTGTCAAATTGTCAATTGATAGTTTAGTTCTTGATAGCATTGATAAATAAATGCTGAATAGTGTTCAAGGGCGTTTTAGGCTGGCCACACACGGACTGCTTTAAGCAGTCAGTGTCGACTGACTCAAACTGCAACTGCAGGGGGAATTTTAGTCTGATATGTTCACGAAACAGCTCAAGTTTGACTGCTTTGAGTGGTCGGAAGTGACCGTTTGGCCACATACATACACGAACTGTTTGAGCATTACCAGTATACATGGCCTGCCTTACTCGCTTGTCCTTAGTATTTCGTGCCATCCAGGTGGCAACTTATTGGTCAGCGTAAGTTGGACTTTGGTCAATGACACGAAAAGAAGTATAAAAAGTATGTTTAGAAACGTGAAGTATTTGATAAATATGTACCACCCCCATAACAGCTGATAACTAGTTTTCAAGATACGGTATCGTGGAAATCTTTTTCAAAGACAAGTCACTATCAAAGATATTTGGGAATTTTTTCCACTTATTACGAGAGATTTCAAGTGTTAAATAATAGATAGTATCCTATCGCAATTTGTTATGTAATATTATCTAAGGAGTATATTATACCTAATAATCCAAAAATAAAACCTGCTGCTATTGTTATTTTTTAACTTTAAGCGAAGTATGGGCAGAGAAAGACAGCATATGACCGAAAGGAGCTTCAAAATGGATTCAAAGCATTAAAATAAAGATGTATCTAAAGTACCAAATGCCATACAACATAAAAAACCGATGTCTGAACAACCCCTAGAAATTAAATTTGAACATAGCAAGGAATCATAAAGTGGAAATTTACCATCTTATAAAAGGAGAATAAGCAATTACGAAATTCTTTTTTAAAGGTTTATTTATAACTTACCTAAAAAGTACCAATTTCAAGATCGTCATCTTTGCTACTGTATACCTCACAAGTACCAAACGCTATTTAAGTAAATTCGATTTTTTATCTGATTTCTAATCCAAAACTTCTATCTTGCAAGGAAGGTTACGCCAGCAAGGTAAGTAATTCAGAGAAAAGATAAAATGGAAGACACAAAACAGGAAAACTGGTAAATATAGGACAGGACGATAAAGCAATTGTTTTATTTTTAAAGATAAACCGAAAAAGACCTGCTTGACAAGTACGATAGATAGCGATGGACAGATATTTAAGGAACCCTAGTTGCATCTGCATTCATCTGATCTGATCTTTGATTGATATTCTTTTTGACAGCTCACTTTAACAAAATTTCCAATGTTATATAAGACCGAAGTTTCGTGAATTCTAAAGTCTGAATTTTAATGAAAATAATTTAATTACATACTTTATTTCGTCCTTAATTTTTGCTAGGGACTGTAAAAGATTTAAATGCTTTTCGGCCTAATCCAAATTTTAGTTTTTTCTATGTCGACGAACGTCAAAAAATATTGAACGACGTTCTTAAAGCAAAACACAAACTCATAACAATTATATCTACAAAAAAGAGTTTCAAAGATACCTACAAATTAGTGAAGCAAAAGAGTTCTAAGAATATGATTGATTTGATTAAAAAAAGAAATAGATTAAGTTACTCAACAGCCACGTCTGCTCATTAGATTAAATTATGCAAAAGACTATTTTTGAACTAAACCGGGACTAAGATTATGAGCTTCATCCGTTAAGAGATGAGAATTGACCGGATCTTGACCTCAACTACCCACTATACTGGGTAATAATGAACTTATTCCCTGCTGGTTGTCACAATTGTTTACAATTGTAATTTTTTTTTTTTTAAAGTACATACATACACATTACATACATATCATGACGCCTGTATTCTCCGAAGGGTTTGGCAAAGATGTACCAATGCACACCCACAGTTCGCCGGTATGTTTAGGTCCCATGTAATAGGGGGCGAGCCTATTGCCCTAACCGCACCCAAATCCATACTCCGACCTGCTACTGAGAATTTCATAGAAAAACCCATAACACCTTGATCGCCATGGGAATCGAGCCCAAGATCTCTAACGTAGCAGTCGCGCTAATAATCACTAGGCCATAGAGGCAGTCTAAAGAAAAAAGTACTACGAATTAACTTGCTTTTCGAGGCACAGGAGAAATCTCCGTATTTTTACAGAAGGCCGTCCATTTGCATCTGGATCATCCACAGCCATCGGTATCACTTACATCACTTCTAGAATTTGTGATTAATTATAAACTAAGAATTCAAATAGAAGGGACCTGAATAGACTCAATAATGTGAGAATCAAGGTAAACAATCATGAATTTGCATTACTAAATGCAAATAAGGTTGCTGGTAAACAATGCTTTAAATAGTAAGTCCGTCTAGGTGCAAAAACTGTTAAGTAATAAATGGACTGATGATAAATATTCAACAAATACGCAAGTAAAACCGCTGTTAACACTAGTTATTGTTTATTTACGTACATATATCATTCGCGAGAGAATCCAACTTGACATGGCAGATCATGATAAGTGAAGTGGATCCTATGACGCGGGTTACGCGCCGGTCCAAGATTTCTGATACCGTCCCGTTTATATAACGCTCAGTGCAAAAACATTGCAGTCGTCTGATGGAGGGCACCATGAAGTTAGTGATTTTAAGGTACGTAAATATTTATATTACTATAATAACAGGAAATTTAAAAAAAGCAAGTGAATCCATTGTTTTTTGACAATTCAATGTCTTTCATATGACGATGCTTCGAGATTTAAATATTTAAACAATGTATTAAAAGATGTAAAGTTATATTTTTTTATTGCCATAAATTATGAGATAAGTGTTAATTGCCAATAACATAATTGCGCGTGATTCGTGTAAATAATATTTATCGTACAAATTCCATTGTAAAACTTCCGTTAATTTAAGAAAACAACTTCTATAATATGTGTGACCCTGAATATTTATCTTCATTACACACTATAGGTATTAAATATCTTTAGAATAATACGGAATAAACTACTGACCCTTTACACTCAATCGTGTATTGATTTACAAACCATTTTTAACATAAATTCTACAAAAAGAAACTCATAATTCAATTCAGCGTATATAAAAATAATAATGCGAAAAACTCATGAACACACTTTTTTCCTACTTTTTGTATGTCTATCATAAGTGTTCAATTGTTATAATAACGAGCTCACATAACTACATAAGTAAACACAGAAATAACCTTCATGTTAAACATTGTTAAATGTCCATGTTATAAATTCAGTTTAACACTACTATTAACCTTTTATCACAGTTTGGTGTTGGCAGTCAGCCAGGCGACTGTTGTTAAGCAGCAGAGGAAGTTCCCTGATGACTTCCTGTTCGGTACAGCCACCGCTTCATACCAGATCGAGGGAGCTTGGAATGAAGATGGTGAGATCATTGTTTTTTTGAACAGTATTCTGCATATGATAGTTCGAAAATGACTACTCATGCATGCAAAGGGTACACAAACTGAGAGACTAAAACATTTTATGTGTACTGTTCCATTGGGACTCAACGTTGGCCCAGTTCTGCAAAAAAATCTGTTACTACTATAATACGTAACACATAAAGGCTCGACCTAGTGCTAAGAGAACATAATATAATAATTAATATACATAATGTATTAAGATTGTGTTATTTTTTGCAGGCAAGGGTGAGAACATTTGGGACTACATGACCCACACGAACCCGACTGTCATCAAAGACGTGAGCAATGGAGACATAGCCGCAGACTCCTACCACAACTACAAACGTGATGTGGAGATCATGAGAGAATTATCCCTCGACGCCTACAGGTTCTCTCTTTCCTGGTCCAGAATACTGCCCACTGGCATGGCCAATGAGGTCAACCCTGCTGGAATCGCTTTCTACAACAATTACATCAATGAAATGCTCAAGTACAACATCACTCCCATGATCACTTTGTACCACTGGGATCTACCCCAAAAACTTCAAGAATTGGGCGGCTTCGCTAACCCCCTTATCTCCGACTGGTTCGCAGACTACTCCAGGGTAGTATACCAAAGTTTCGGCGACAGAGTTAAGCATTTCATTACCTTCAATGAGCCTAGAGAAATCTGCTTCGAGGGCTACGGAGCTGCAACCAAAGCTCCCATCTTAAACTCCACAGCTGTTGGAACTTACTTGTGCGCGAAGCACTTGGCTATTGCTCACGCTAAGGCGTACTATGTGTACGACAATGAGTTCAGGGCATCACAGGGAGGTGTGTGTGGTATCACCATCAGTGTCAACTGGTTTGGACCCTACACAGACAGTGCAGAGGATGAAATGGCTGCCGAACTTAGGAGACAAGCTGAGGTAAGATTTAAATTAGATAATAGGACCCTTGTTTCTTAAATAATGATGTACATATTATTTGGTCAATCGGTGATTCGAAGAAAAAACGAACGTTAGAAGCGGCTTTAACCCGTTCGCTATTAACATATTTTTTCTCTTTTAGTGGGGTATTTACGCCGAGCCAATCTTCTCAGCCGAAGGAGGCTTTCCCAAGGAACTATCAGAAAGAGTAGCAGAGAAGAGCGCAGCGCAAGGCTACGCTAAATCCCGTCTGCCCGAGTTCACTGAAGAAGAGAAGGCTTTCGTAAGGGGAACTTCTGATTTCTTTGGAGTTAACCATTACACTGGATACTTAACATCAGCTACGATTAACAAGAAAGTGAACCCCGTGCCTTCCTTACCTGATGATATAGATATTGGAAACATTGTACCTGATGAGTGGCCTAAAAGCGCGTCTGGTTGGTTGACGGTATGTAAAGCTTTTTAAACAATCAACACTTTTTATTTATTTGTCTGTTGATAATTACAAAATTTAATTTACCTTCAGCCCTGAAAAGACCGAGCACATAAATTATGTTCCACGTAAAAGTTAACGGTATTTTACGATTTGTGTGGGTTTGAAACGAAATCGCTTGTTTCTTTATTTCAGCAATCTCCAAACAGCATTCTATATGCCTTCACCCACTTGAAGGAAAGATACAACAACCCGATATTCTACATCACTGAAAACGGCTGGTCTACTCCCCCTGAAGATGACCTGATTGATGACCAAAGGGCTAACTACTATAGAGCAGCCCTGGAGAGCGTGCTTGACTGCTTGGACGCTGGTGTGAACCTAAAGGGATACATGGCGTGGAGTTTGGTCGATAACTTCGAATGGATGGAGGGTTACACGTAAGTATTGACTTTATAAATAGAACAGCTTAAATTAGGTGATAGTATACTAAATAATACAAGATGCTTTTGAGAGCTCAGGGTTCTTCCACCCCAATTATTTTCTTAGATAGATAGGTACATCATGACCCTTCGAAAACTTGCACCAAAAAGTAAAGAAGAATCGGGATAGTGTATTTTATTTCTCAAATAATGTAATGGGAATTTTAGATACTTTGTATTTTTCTTTAGCCCTGTTAAAAAGTGCTGTCATTTATAGCAAAATTTGAAAAATAACCTCTTTATTTTTTGTTTCAGAGAGCGTTTTGGCCTCTACAACGTTGATTTCGAGGATCCCGCCCGAACTAGGACTCCTAGAAAATCTGCGTTTGTCTACAAACACATCGTTAACAACCGCTACATCGACCACACCTATGAACCTGAATCTATGACCATGACAATTGATGAAGGACATTAAAAGTCTTCGACGATGATAAATTAAACGAAAATAGCTGGCTTACAAATTAAGCTTTGTTTTATTTCCCTTTCAAATTCGTCAGACTGTTTTCACATTATCTGTCAAATATGGGGGGCTAGTAAATGTATGAAAATTACTAATCCGATATCCTATTCGGATTGGATATCGGAAAGTATACTTTGTTTTATAAATTATAATATGAAAACGTCCTGGGCCGAGGCCGGCCCAGGAAGAGGTGGCGCGAAGACTTAGTCGCTTACCGCGAGGGCTGGTTTGAGGTGGCGCGGGATAAGGTTGAATGGAAGGACTTGGGGGAGGCCTTTGCCCAGCAGTGGGACAGTATAGGATAGAAAAAAAAATATGAAAACAATCTAAACCTAACGTAAATTCAATCACTAGACTATTGCCGATTAGAATTAAAGAATGAGACTGGAAAGAGTGCCTCTCTTAATTATATGCCGTAAGTTCTTGTTGTTTTTTAATTTTCAATTCATCTTTAATGAATGAGAACAATACTTTAGGCGTAATGACAAAATTAAATAAACATGCAATCAGCCAATATTTTAATGACACATCTTTATGTACTTAACTTTTTTTTTTAAATTGTTTCGATGATTTCATTTTATAAATGTAAGGGTTTCTGTGGTTTATATATTGATTTCTATAATATAATAATTTCGATAAAAGTTATACTAACAATGCACGCTTAAAACCTTGTCATTGGCACTTAACAATTAATAAGTAACAACGAAGAAAACTTATAAAAACTATGAAGTCATAAAAACACTGTGTAAGTTTGTAGGAATTAGAATTTATGAGAATCAAAAAAGAAACAAATAGTTACATCTTCACACAGGCATTTAGAGAAGTTTATATTATGTTTATATTGAATGCCTAACACAGATCAATATCTCCTTACGTTCGTTTTCCTATGTGCTGAATTTTAAATTCAAAATATGGAGTGTCTAGGGAGGTCGAAGGTTATGGAATACAAAATGGTTTAATCACGATGCCCCAATCAGGTAATTTGGATAAAACGAAACAACCAATTCCACGTTTGCCTTCAATAGGGAAGAATGGAAGGAGGGGAGGGAGGCCTTTGCCTAGCAGTGGGACTGCATGGGCTGAAAATAATTTATTATTAATAAATTATAATAAAATATTTAACAAAAAGCACTGGAGTAATAAAGGTGCAAATCCGAAACAAAAAGCAATCGATGTTAAAGGTGTTTTTCTTCTTGTAGAACTCAGGATGATTGAAAACTACCTCGTATCCTCAAAACGCATGTAGGGCGGTTGCCCGAAAAAAGCAACGAATAGGAGCATAAGTGTAGATGGGAAATGGACAAGATACCCTAAAATTAACGGGTCAAATAAACTATTTACGATCTTCCGAGTTTTATTTTCCCTATACTTAGCGTAAATACATTTTTATGAGATTTTGTTATCGTCTTACAAACGAAAACTATGACCTCCATATCGGTTGAATCGATTGGTATAAACTGGTATATACCATAAAACTATTACGTTTATAGCATGTAAGTAAACATTTTTCTTTAAATACATTTCTAAAAATGCGCATGTTAGACATTGAAATAAAATTAGATTCTGCCCATGATCATGACACAAAGGTGTCTAAACGTCAGGACCTAAATTACAAATGTATCCCGCGAAAAAATCCGTAAAAGTAGTTTTATTTCATTTTTTTTAGTTTGTAAATTATCTTACACGTGTACGGCGCTAAGATTTTTTTATCTACTAGCTGTGCCCCGCGGTTTCACCCGCGTGAATACCCCCGGTCCCGTTCCCGGTGCCTTTATATTATTGGGGCGCAGATGAATCCAACAAATCACTATCGTAACAAAGGTCAGGATTACTTAACAATTTTTTTTTTCACTCATTTCCATTTTTTATAAGAACCTTCTCCTGATAATAACTAACACAACAAAAAAAGAATTAGCGAAAACGGTCCAGGCGTTATTGAGTTATGCGCTTACCAACACATTTAGCGATTCATTTTTATATATATAGATCTACTTTTAGAAGTATGTTTTGACAGATGAATTACTTGACAAATGTATACCACCCCCTTAACCGCTGATAACACCGGTTTCAAGATACGGTATCATGGAAATCTTTCACAAAAACAAGACAAGACACTATCAAAGCTATCTTGTCAATTTATACTACAGAAGAGACAAAGTGCAGCGGAGCCCCCGGACTCTAAAACGTAAATAGCAAATTCATCCTTTAATGAAAAATAAAAGTCTTATGGTTTATATTGACGCGAAAACTGATAAAACGCTTAGAAATGTGTTCACTCGATATAATCATGCATACGACTATTTTTGAATTAGCAGGATCTCTTAATCATGAGACCCATCCTTTACAGATACATAAAAAATGAGAATAATTTGGCTCCTGACCTCAATAGCCCACTATTTAAAATAGTAATGATTTACCGACTGCCAAAGATCTATGTATGATTGTCGGGATAGCAGCTTCATGCCTTCAAGAGCACGAAGAGCTTAGCGATTTCTTATAGATGGTCATCTGTTCACAGGGCCATTCTCAGCCGGCAGCGAGCGTAACTATTGCGATATAAAACATATATATCATCACGCCGGTATCCCCGAAGGGTTAGGCAGAGGTGTACCAATGTACACCCACAGTTCGCCGATATGTTTAGGTCCCATGTAATAGGGGGCGAGCCTATTGCCACTAACCGGGCACAAATCTAAACTCCGACCTGCTTTATAATCTGTTTAAATAGAATCAAGCCCGCATTTTATCTTGTTTGAAACATTGAGGTAATCTAGATAAACAATAATGAATTATTTATTCATTTATGTTTTACCAACAGTTCTGAGTTGTATGGAGCATTTGTTCACATTACAGAGGCAAAAATCTCATACAATAGAATTAAACTGTTAAAATTAGCATTGCTGACTGCTAATAAGGTAGACTTGATACTTAGTAATAGTAGGTAACGCACAAAAATAATATGCCCAAGTAAATCCAAAAATAACACTAGTGATAGTAATTGTTTATTTACGAACATATCATATGCCACAGAATCCAATTTGACATGTCAGATCATGATAAGCGAAGTGGATCCTATGACGCGAGTTAGGCTGCCTGTCTAGTAAAGCGATTTCTGATACGGGCTAGATTATATAACGCTGAGAAGAAAACATAGCAGTTATTAGACGGAGGGCACCATGAAGTTAGTGATTTTGAGGTAAGTAAAAAGATATATATCAATAAGTCTCAAAATAACAGCAAAACAACAAATTAATCAAGACTAAATTAACTGTTTATTTTTGATGTTTCAATCTACACAGCTTCTATGTTTAAATGACATTTATAAGCATTCCTAAATTAACATTAGAAGGAGATTCCGGTTTTTATATTTTAGGTATAACTACATAATAGAACTTGTTTGTTGTTATTAAACTATGGTATACATAGTTTGGTGTTGATTGCCGATATTATATTGCTCGTGATTTGTGTAAATAATATTTATCATGCAAAGTCCATTGTAAAACAACTGCTTAGTTTTTTAACTATCACGTTGTTAATTATTATTACTTGCAAATAACTCGTGTCGACTAAGTCACGCCCGGTCGTGAAAGGAAACTGGAGATGCCATGTTTGACGTAGACGATTTTTCATCTATCGTAGTTCTTTAACTACCCTGCATACTATAATGACTATGCGATACAGAAAATATACTGACTTTCATCATCATCATCATCTCCCGAGCCTTCTTCCAATGTTGGGGTCGGCTACCAGTCTTACCGGATTCAGCTGAATACCGTATTTTACATGGAGCGACTACCTATCTGACCTCCACAACCCATTTTACTGGAAAACACAGTATCCCATATTAATACTGGTTGTCAGAATTGACTTAACGACTGTCAAAGATCTATGTATGACAGCCGGGACCTACTGTTTAAGGTGCTTTCCGAAACACTGAACTATAGTGACCATAACGCACTGGTCTCTAGTAATCTGTTGAATGCTATTACACCGTTTTCTTTGTTTCACAGTTTTGTATTGGCAGTAAGCCAGGCGACTGTTGTTAGGCAGCAGAGGAAGTTCCCTGATGACTTCCTGTTCGGTACAGCCACCGCTTCATACCAGATCGAGGGAGCATGGAATGAAGATGGTAAGATCAAAGTTTTATCCGCATTTACTTTTTTCAATAAGACCATGAAATAAAGGGATAGATCATGATAGGATACTTATAATTATAAAACGACTGGCTTGCACTTTTTTAGTAACTTTCTGTCTATTTAAAGGCCTACCTCAGGCTTAAAGTATAAGCCCGAGGAATTTTACGAAAAAATAGTATAAAATATATATTTTCAAATTTCCAGGCAAGGGTGAGAACATTTGGGACCACATGACCCACACGAACCCGACCGCAGTCAGGGACGCAAGCAACGGCGACGTTGCTGCTGACTCCTATCGTAACTACAAGCGAGATGTGGAGATCATGAGGGAACTGTCCCTCGATGCTTACCGCTTCTCCCTGTCTTGGTCCAGAATTCTACCTTCTGGTATGGCCAATGAGGTCAACCCTGCTGGAATTAATTTCTACAACAACTACATCAATGAAATGCTTAAATATAACATCACTCCTATGATCACTTTGTACCACTGGGATCTTCCCCAAAAACTCCAAGAGTTAGGAGGCTTCGCCAACCCTCTCTTCACTGACTGGTTCGCAGACTACGCCAGGGTAGTCTTCCATAATTTCGGCGATAGAGTTAAGCATTTCATTACCTTCAATGAGCCTAGAGAAATTTGTTATCAAGGCTACGGAGCTGCAATCAAAGCTCCTCTCTTAAACTCTACAGCTATGGGAACTTATTTATGTGCGAAACACTTAGTTATTGCTCACGCTAAGGCGTACCATATATATGACAATGAGTTCAGAGCGTCACAAGGAGGTGTGTGTGGTATCACCATCAGTGTCAACTGGCACGGACCTTACACAGATTCTCCTGAAGATCAAATGGCCGCTGAAATAAGGAGACAAGGAGAGGTTAGATTTTTGTAACAGTAGAAAACTTTGAGAAAATTTTTAATAAAATTCCTAACAATTAAATATGCTTTCCTTTTCAGTGGGGCATTTACGCCGAACCAATCTTCTCATCCGAAGGAGGCTTTCCTAAGGAAATATCAGCGAGAATAGCAGAGAAGAGCGCACAGCAAGGCTACACTAAATCCCGTCTGCCAGAGTTCACTGACGAAGAGAAGGCTTTAGTAAGGGGTTCTTCGGATTTCTTTGGAGTCAACCATTACACTGCATATCTTACGTCAGCTACACTCAACAAAGTAGAGAATCCCGTGCCATCTTTACCTGATGATATGGACATCGGTAGCATTGTACCAGATGAGTGGCCTAAAAGTGCGTCGACTTGGTTGACGGTATGTATAGCTCTGTAAATAATATAATCTACAGTATTTACTTATCGTTTGCCAAAACTAGAAAATTGAATTGACTTTGTCCCCTGAAATGATTAAGTACATTCCGCCATAATATTGGCGGTAATAAAACATCGCAAATTTTTGGAACTGTTTTAAAACAAAAGATTTTTTTTTTTTATTTCAGCAAGCTCCAAACAGCATCCTCAACGCCCTAACCCACCTAAAGGAAAGATACAACAGCCCGATATTCTACATCACAGAAAACGGCTGGTCTACTCCTTCTGGGGCTGATCTTAATGATGATCAGAGGGCTACGTACTATAGAGCAGCCTTGGAGAGCGTGCTTGACTGCTTGGATGCTGGTGTGAACCTAAAGGGGTATATGGCGTGGAGTTTGGTCGATAACTTTGAATGGATGCAAGGTTACACGTAAGTATTGACTACCTAGCTCAAAGGTGTAGATGAAACACTCAAAATAATTTTGTTTTATTTAGATTAATTAGCTGGTTAATGTAGGAATACTCGGACTAGACTTAGGACTTACTTACTTACTTGACGTACAGTATTAGGAATCTAACTACGCTAAAAACTACTACTTACGCAACTTGTAATGGTTCCGAATTCCGATCGTACAAGGGACTATTTATATGTTATCTAAAAACGTATGTTGTTCCAAATCTTGATGACTTAAAGAATAAGTGTTCCGCAGTTTTTTCTAATTTATTAAAAGAACATACTCGATAAGAAAACATAAACTATCGTCTAACCGTACAACAGTTTGTTGGAAATAGTTGCGAACTTGCGACAAAGCAATTGTTTTCTTTATCGTTAGTAAAGAAAGCGTAGTTGCTATAGCGGTTGTCAAAATAAGCAATAATTAAGTTTTATATTCGTGATTTAGAAATAAAAACAAACAAACGTCGATGAGTACGAGTTAGGTTTTTTTACCGTTATTATCTGATAGGTACAACAAAAAATTCTTAAATTAAAAATATTCTGTGTTATCTATTGAATAGTTCACAGTTATCCTACATTCATTATTGTTATTTTCTTGTGTTAGGTACTTACAAGGTAAAAGTTAACAAAGACATAATTAAGCAATTTCTCGTTAATCATTTTACCGATACCGACCTACCAAATGATTTAGTGATCGATACCTAACAGCACCCTAACGGATCGGATACCTAGGGTTTTCTTAAGACCCTGTATATATCGAGATTTATAAGCTGCTTTGCTCACTTCTCAGCTAACATTGATCAGTGAGTGATCAAAAAACATTGTGAACTATAGTAACGATATAAAAACTTATTTACTATAAGTAATAAAATAAAACTAACCTCTAACCTTAAAAACCGCCAACAAGCCGAAATATCTTAGGATTTATCACACACGTAGGCAAATAAACTGATTCACATAAGTTTTTTAAAATTATTTGTTATAATCATTATTTTCAGCTACAAATTATGAGACGGTGAAGAATTCAAACAAAATGTACACTTTTAAACTTTTTACGATTGAGAGCATTGACCTTTCGAAAATGGCGCGCAAATTACAGTCAAAAACAACCAAACTTTTATAAAAAAAGGAAAGCGAAATAAATCCTTTTTACACTCGTTCAGAAATATTTGTAAAAATATTTATAAGGAATTTTCGTTAAATGATGGTTAAATCTTGACATTTTTTTTTTTTTTTCAAATATCAAAAATCATTTATTGGAACAAAAAACAAGATGAGTTACATTAATTGTGCGTTAACAGCTACATTAGTTTAGAAAAACTGTTTTTTCTTTTATGTTATTTCAAACATATTCGTTACTAGTTATTAGATAGTATATTAGTAGTTTGAGAAACAACCTACCGAGTCCTCAATGTTCCTAATAAATGCAACACCTGTATTTGACACTATGGAATGCTATAATAAAGAATTGAGAATTGACAAAATTAAATAATTGTGTCATATTTTTTTCAGAGAGCGCTTCGGCCTTTACAACGTTGATTTTGAAGATCCCGCCCGAACCCGGACCCCAAGAAAATCTGCGTTCGTTTACAAACATATCGTGAGCAACCGCTACATCGACCACACCTATGAACCTGAATCCATGACCATGACAATTGATGAAGGACATTAAAATACACAAAAATAAATAAAAACTACTAGCTAATCATATTCTTTGTTTTATTTTATTTTCTATTCTAATCCATGGGTGTATACGGATTAATCGATATTTCTTATTTTCCGAGTATTTACAGTCAAAGAAAGTATGCCACTCTTAATATGCCTCAATGATTACATAATTCTTGAAATGACTTCATTACATAGGCATAACAATGGTCTAGGCATAATATCAAAATAAAATAAATATTGAATCAGCCAGCATCAATATTATGTCATACATTTTTGTCAGCTTTTTTTTTGGTTGCATTGATAATCTGTGATAAATGTCAACGTCCAACGTTTAGCCTCTATGGTTTAATAAGGATGTGCAAGTGCATGATTTTCTATTCGATTGCAAAAATCGATTCCAAATGAGTAAATGACTTCTACGTAACTCACTTTTTTAAATAATTTATCATAATATATCTTTTGGGTGTAGAAAAATAAATAATAAAAAAAAAACTTATTATCTTTTTGTTTCTTGATAACCTGGATACCAAAATTATTTTATTACATTTTAAAATGCGGTTTCAGTAAGTTGAAGTGCTTGATTAACATGTGTAAAGTAGCAAACTTAAATGTGTTTGTAATTACCAGTCATTATTTAATTAGTAAATCTACATGTCAAAGTTAAATTAATCGGTTGCCTGAGACTTAAATAAGTAGTTTTGTATACCTATTACTCTACTCAAAAGGTAATCCTAATAGGTCATATTACGTTTGTAATGTATACGTCAATTTGACGTGTGTAACAGGCTAAGATAATAATTATTATGTAGGTAAATCAAAAAAGAATTAAGGTAGTATATAAAATCGATTTAATATTCTATTGATGTTATCTCGATTTCATTCGGCATCAATTACAGAAAAATCGATACTATATTATCTGCACATCACTAGTCCGGGACATCTTTCTCAACTCACCAAACTGACAGTAGAACAATTAGAGATGGACGTTGATTACTCATTCGCCAATAATGTTTAGTATTTGAATAGTAAATAATATAAAACTTTAAATATAAACGTGTAATCGTGTTAAATATAATATTCTAGTAGTTTTATGGAATAACAGTTCAAAATGCATCGTCGCAGGGGACCAAACTTCACCTATGTCAGCGGATGTGTAAAATACATGATATTTATATTGAATTTTATATTTTGGGTGAGTTTTTTGTATTGCATTAGAAGTGATTATTTTTTTATGTATATTTGGGTGTTTTATGAGAAGTATTAGGTGGTTTTTAGTGAAAGAGAGTTAAATAAGTGAGATTTCATTCATCATTGTTAATGTGTGATTCATTGTTTTCGATAAGCATATGTATGGGAACTCGGGTTCAGTGAAGTTTCACGTCCCGACCGCATCCGTCCTCTATTGTTTCGGATTCGTGATAATGTGATGTCGCGATAAATAACTACTGTTTGTTAATGTTCATATTTTACTTAAACAATGCATGACATACATATTTTTGGTTTATTACTCGGAATTACCTAAAACTGTCCTTTTGTATATAAGGAGTATCCAAAAAAAAAATATCTTAAAAAGTGAAAGGACATTCTTTGTTGTGACACAATTTATACACCTTGAAATTTAATGTATTTGGTTATTTTTGGAACATCAATATTAAAACTCAAAATTCTGTGACATATGAGATAGCACCTATTTTAATTATCAAAAAACAAGCTCCATATATTGCTAACTCAGCAAACTTATTGTTATACTTCTGCTGAATCAATTTTCAAGCTATGTTTTAGTCATTATATCAGTCTAATAATTTTCTGTTTACCTAGTGTTTCCTTTTACCATTTTTTTTCTAGATATACCTATATTCTTTCTCACAATCATTCTCTTTCGATCTTACTGCTCTTCATAATTATAGTTATTCATTACTCTAAGCTTGTAGTTATAGTAAACAAATAAAATGTCTCCAACATCAATTGTTTCAATGTGCTTGCTCTCACAAAGCCAGTAAAGTAAAGTTAAATAGTCTATGGCTTTGTTTGAAAAGTAAGGCTCATTTTTAAATGTCTTAGATTTGAAATATTAAAACAAGAAAACATTTATTTTTAGTTACGTTAATGTGAATACTGAGGACAGAAATCTCAAATATAATTAAAACCCACAAAAAATAAGTTTATCCTTCCCAGTTTTTTGGGTATTTCCTATTGTTATCAGTAGGTTTTTTTATTACTTTGTGCCGGGGATATGTACCCAATAAAAGTTGCCTACACAAATATTATATCCCTAATTCCTATGAATTACAATAAAATACCTACATACTACAGTAAACTGTTTCAATTATACTCTTAACATTATACATTTGATCGAACAGGAAACAAAAATAGTACAATATCCTGTACAATATTTTTATTATTCAGTTATCGTAACAGCTAGGCTTTGTTTTACTGGAAGTAAAAAATAAAACATCCTTCAAACATGTTAATATTGATTTGTTGCATACAGAGTTCCTATGACCACCATTTGCCACCACCATCAGACCAGTTCAAAGTATCATATTATAATATTTCACCAAACTGGATAGCAGTAAAAACTTTACCTAAGCGCAAATTACATACATATATTTTACGTCAAAGATAAGCTTGTAAAAACCCTACTATACCTAATTATGTCCATTGAAAACATACCCAAGCTTACAGAAAGTATAACCTACACTGGTTTTATTTGTAATTAAATATTTCCTTTAAAAATATTTTCAGTTGTTTGGCGGTCTACTGATAGCGGTGGGTCTATACGCATTCATTGACAAATGGCAGGCTACAGGTCTTATAAAGGTGAGTTTTAATACTTTATTTCTCTGCTTATTCCACCTGGTTAGTAAGATTTTTTATGAGCATGTATTTATAGCCAAAAGACCAGCGTTTTTTTCCTTTCACTTTTCTGTATTTATTTAGATTTTTGTACTTTAAAGTATTTTCTATTCAAATTGGTGTTCAGTAGTAAAACATTTAATAAACTATTGTGTCTCTTGTTTACATAATAATTTACTTACGTCATATACTTGTTGCAAGTAAGTAACTAACTTAGTTACCTTACTTCCAGACATGGGGAATTCTTAAAATTTATTATTAGTCTCTTAAGACGATAAGAGAAGGAAAATTGCAATTTCAATATTTACAAAATAAGTAGTTAAACAGAAATGTTTTTGTTTTTATGTCCTCAAACTAAAACTACTGTAATATGTACCTATGTGGTACTCTTCAAACACAGTTTACCTTAAATTTTGAGTATAGGGAAACTACAATTATACAAGTTTTGGATGGTATTGGTATGTCTATTGCTATCAATCCACAAACAGACCATTGTCTCTTATGTCATTAACCAGAAGGGCTCTTATGTGCGAATACGAAAACCTAACTCGGTTTCAAGTAACTATTCTATCAGTTATGCTGTATGCTGTTTTTGTTATAATTTAAGTTATAATGTATGGACACGTAGAGAATTAACCGTTTTAAAGTTAACTTTCAGTGGATTGTTCATCCAATATGGGTCAATGATATATGTATTATAATTATTTTTGATCTATAAACCCATTTTGAATATTGGTAAAAGTTACTATAGGGAGGAATCCCTCCTCAGGGCCAATTTAAACAAGCCAAGCCTCAGACTTCTGAGTTAGTTTACTTACCTAAGTCGATTTTAAGTATTATCTTAAGTAACAATGAACTTTCTTGTGGTATCTCTCGACAAACCACGGCTCATTTTGTTGAGTTGCCCATCGTGTCGTACCACCTGTACACGCGAGGACCTGTACAATGCTACTGATAATGGTATCCGCGTAGCTGAGTACTGGTCCGGGAAAATTGCGAGTATTGCCATTTATCGACATGCTAATAAGAAGAATTTTCTTGTGGCAATAAGACTATGATTGTGAACATATAAACGTTATTTTCCAGTTGGACACAGTATACGATGTGATGCTGAACATAAGTCTGCTGATCGCTCTGCTGGGAGGCGTCGTGTTTGTCGTCAGCTTCGCCGGTTGCGTCGGCGCATTGAGGGAGAATACTTGCTTGCTTAAGTTTGTAAGTACATCATATTTTAGATAAGTAAATGTATTTAATGAATGACCGATCGTCCTGGGGCAACCGAGACTTTTACTATGTCGTCAACCTATCGTTGACGACAGAGTAAAAGTCTCGGGTCGAGTCTGGAGGAGACTTACACGGGACCGCAGAGAAAGGCACGACAAGGGCTGTGGATGATGGTGATGAATGAACAATTAACAAGGGTACTTGGGTTCGAATCTGCAAACATGTGCATACAAATCCGTTCATTAAACCGTAAGGCCATCACGATTTCTCAAGTATTCTAAGATATTGGCAAACTTTAGACTGTGAAGGAAAAATCGTGAAGAAACCTGGATTTCCAAATTGAATTAAAATCATCAATCCGCAAGTGAGCAAGCGTGGTGATCAATGCTCGTGCCTTCTCTATATGGGAAGTGATGATGTTAGACTGGCCTGTTGATCTAGTGGTTAGTGATCCTGACTGCTATATTTGAGGTCGTGGGTTTAATTCCTAACCAGGACAAACCTTTGTGAGATGAGCATGATCGTTTGTTCTGTGTCTGGGTGTAATCTATCCATAATACGTATGAATCCAGAATTATATAAGTAGGTATTTTTATCAGTTTTCTACTTTACAAGCATTGTTTAGTTTGGGCTGTTATTGAATGAATGGATATACTTACCTCACTTTCTCTGAACGTGTTATTTATGTAATGTATTTTGTCCATTGTATTGGGAAGAGAGATTAGTCATAGCATTAGCTCATGCTGTGATGTGTATACTTGTATAGATTAGTCAGTCATGAAGGATGTAAACAAGGCTAACTTTACAAGTTTTTTTAGTTTTTTGTTTTTTAGGTTTAGTTTAATAGAAGGATGTGGTGTGTTAAGCTGTATGTCACTCAGATATGATCGCAAGAAAAGAGATGCGAGTAATCCTACTAATGTTATTTAATAGTTTGAAAGTTTGTGACAATGGATGTGTGGATGTTTGTTACTCTTTCTCGCAAAAACTACTGAATGGATTTTAATGAAACTTTACAATAATGTAGCTGAAACATCGGAATAACACATAGGCTATAATTTATTAAAATTGTGTATGTATTGTCATTCACGCGGGTGCAACCGCGGGGCACAGCTAGTTAGAAATAATTGAGCAAATATTGAGCATTCTTAAACTTTGCCCCATTTTTTTTCAAAAATCCCTTTTAGAGCTCTATACGCTTAAAATTTCTACATTAAAAGACTACTTTTAATACTTCCATAAAATAAAAAAAATATATAAAAAATATGCACTGAATGCATCGCGATAATTTTATTGTGAGAAGTATATTGGTTTTTACGTTTCGCAACCGGCGCATAAATATTTATTATGCATTAACAGATGATAACAGTTGGCACATCCTGATAACAGGATATGATAAGGAGGCTCCAAGACATTTTATTATGTTATGCATTTATCTTGCAAAACTAAATTCATTGAGTTGCATGTTATATGGATTTTTGTTTTTGTACAAGAATAGGATAATGTAGGATCAACGCTAAGATCGATACGTCTGTATGGTTTGTTTTTAACGAGCTCATCTACAGGGTGTTCAGAAAACCTGTCCGACCCGAAAAGGTGATATATAGGGTTCACAATCACACAGACTTAAATCGTAACAATAAGTATTTTACTAAATTACCCATCCTTTAATTAAAATTAGTAATGTTTTTACTTATAGTATGTAAGTCTGATTACAGATACCGTTGTCTAAAAAGTACTTCAATTTTCATTTTTATAAAATTTTGTATATGGATGATATAAGTCTACTAAAATAATCGCATTTGCTCACCTAGGTATAACGCAGGTGAACAAACTGGAATATACCTAGTCCATCGGTCACCGGTGCCCGACACTTTATCTATCGGTCACCGGTTACCGACACTTTTTTTTACTTTTCCTTTACATTTTTGCATACTAAAAAGAATATTTGTAATTGTCAGTACTCCCTGTGCCTGCTGATCCTGTTCCTGGTGGAGATGGGTGGCGCGGTGTGCGGCTTCGTGTTCCCGCGCTCGCTGCACGGCCTGCTGGAGCTCAGCTTCACGGAGAGAGTGGTCCACGCCTACAGGGACGACCCCGATCTGCAGAACTTTATCGATTTCGCTCAGAGGGATGTGAGTATTGTTTTTTAATTTTTTTTTTTAATATTGTCGGTAATGTGTCTCAGACTTAAATAAATAAATGCGAACAACATCACATACGTTGCTCTGAACCCAAAGTAAGTAGCTAAAGCACTTGTGTTATGGAATTCTGAAAAAACGAAGGTACCACAAACACCCAGACCCGAGGCAATGTAGAAAAGTTGATTTCTACATTGACCCGACCGGGGATCGAACCCGGGACCACAGAGCTAGCGACACCTTGAAACCGGTGCGTACGCCACTCGACCACGAAGGTCGTCTACTTAAGGAGAGGATACTTAATAACAATAATAACTGGACAATAGACACACAGTTTGGCACTGTATCCATCAGCAAATTTGACTACAATCCGTATTCTTTGAGTTTTTAATGTAGATTAATAATGAGGTTAATTTGTATGACGATAAGTTAAGTACAAGATACAAATAAGAAATATCAAGTTTACTGCTAAATTAAGGTTTGGTTAACTTTTTAGAAGGTAAACTTACTTGGATTATGGTGTTTTTTCTGTAAATTTTGGTTAAGATATTGCCAATTAACTCATCAACTGCCTAGCCTTTTTCCAACTATGTTGGGGCTGGCTGGCAGCCAGCCCCAACATTTTACCGGATTCAGCTGAATAACTTATTATACATGGAGCAACTGCTTATCTGACCTCCACAACCAGTAATACAGTTTCCTACTGCCAAAGATGCATGCATGACAGTCGGGACCAACGGTTGAACGTCCTTTCCGAGGCACGGATGTTGCCGATTACCTAACAAACATTATATACTCCAACATTAAACTAATCATAACTTTTGTCCAGTTCCACTGCTGCGGGCTGACGTCGGACGGCTACATGGACTGGTCCAAGAACGAGTACTTCAACTGCTCCTCGCCCTCCGTGGAGCGCTGCGGCGTGCCCTTCTCCTGCTGTATCAACGCCACGGATATCTCCTCCGGCTTGGTCAACATCATGTGCGGGTATGGCGTGCAGAACTATCCTGTAAGTATTCATGTTATAGCTGGTTTCTTACAAATTACGTGTCATGTACATGTACGTGTGACTGTCTTTTTGTAAAGGATACAGTAGATTTTCCACTTCTAAAGTGTACTTTTATATATTTGATTTTACACAACATAAAAAAAAGAGCAGGTCCTCAATTCGTTTTAATTTTATTTTATTTATTTATTTATTTATTTATTTAATGTTTGTTATGACAGAACTTTCGACTGGATGAACCGGTTTTGATGATGATTTTTATTTGAAAGCTGTTATTTCCCCTGTGGTCCCATTTCAATAAGGTTTTGGCAGTGGAATCCAAAAGAAAAATCATATGTGACTTATTTTGCAAGTTGTATTTTTTTAGAACTATATTGAATTATACTTTAACAGCTTAACTGTCCGGCTAGTAGACACAATAGTTCCATTCACCAGTAAATCACACTAAATATTTCAGTCACCGGTGATCAACACTTCAGAGTATATTAGTCACTGATGACCTCTACTTAGTCACCCATGACTAACACTTCGTATTTCGGTTACCTGTTTTCAACATTTAGTGTATCGGTCACCGGTGACCTACATATAGACCATCACTGATCTCTTACCTGGCAGGTAGCGGAGGCGAGCAAGCGCGTGTGGACGAGCGGCTGCATAGAGATAGTGCGGTCGTGGGCGGAGCGCAACCTCTACACCATCGCGTCGGTCGCGCTCGGCGTGGCGCTCGCACAGCTCTTCGTCATCTACCTCGCCAAGACGCTCGAGGGACAGATCGAGCTGCAGAAAGCTAGGTATGTGGGACTCAGTATAATGTTTACAAAGGAAATTGGTCACCAATTAAGTAGAATACAGAAAGTAGAGAGTTTGATAAGAATGCGTCCAGATCTCAGTACAATTCGCGAGCTGCTCGTTCGATGCGCGTTCGCCAGATTTGGACGCACCCTAAGAGAAATGGTTCACTGTTTTATTAGATTAGCATATTTTTTGTGGGCAAACCAAATTAAATTAAATACAATATTTAAATCGGCTAAGCAAGATACATGGTAGTTTAATTTTTATAGGGACGACTGCAAAGTATCGCTTAACTATGAACGAGATATTAAAATCATTTTTTTAAACCACTTAATCAGTAGAATACACATTCTCAAATCATTTTACACTCACAGATAACATATTTTCATATATTTGTAATTTTAATATGCTACTAAGTAAACTCTTGTCTAGATCTTCAACCTTAGTAAATATTTTGAATCTTTTTAAATACTAACACAACTAGTATTACCATCTTTTGAATACACATAATCTTACATAATTTTTAATGGTTTTTTCAATTAAACTATAGAATGTTTAAGGGCAATACACACTTATGTAAGGTACTCTTTGTAGGACAAATATTTTGTTGAATATAGATTTTTGGGACCTTTCGTTATCACAATAAGGTACATTTTACCTTAAGCCCCTCTAAAGTGATCTACCTAAAACATAAATTATCGTGTTTTTATTTACTCATCTTTGTATTTCTATAGTGCAGCCATAGAGAGTCCCAGGTTAGTGTTATTTCATTAAAAGATTTTATATGTGATAGTCTTATATAGTACAAAAAATTGGTGTTACTAAAACCACCTCCAAAGAAAATCTACTTATTTTTTTTTTATTCAAAGTTTTCCCTGTTTTTTTAATTAGTAGGATGTGTAGATAATAGGTTGGGACTATTATATTCAGAATAAAATAATGAATTCGACGGCAATAATGATTAATACTTGGATATAGCCACATGAGTAAGACCATTCTTTCATATCGCTTAACAAATTAATTTTCTTACTATACTGGTTGTTGTAATTCAACACTTCATTTTTCTAAATGATTGTTTCCAGATGGCAAACATGAAATAGGGGTACGATGGGGGCCTACCGCGACGAGTGCCGGCGAGCGTTGCTGTAGCCCCCGCCGTGCCGGCCCGGGACACAACCCGCGCCCGCCCTGCACATGTAACCACCACACAACCACTGGACCATTCAGACATAGTGGGAACAACATGTGTAGTGAACTGAAACTTTAATCGCCGTGTCGGTCACCCGTGACCTATCTGTGGTCACCGGTGACCGAAAGTTGAACAGTGTGATAGTGACACAGTGTAAAGTGATTGGACGAAGAAACGTGATGAGTGACAGGGTATAATCCTGAAACAGAATTGAACTTGTAAGTAATGCCATTTGGCTTGACGAATTAGTGGTTAACTAATTTTATTCCGCTTCAAAACTATTCCACCATCAGTTTAGAAAAGTTTTGAGACAGATTTATTACTCGGTCATCGAACCTGCACTTATATGATATAACTTGACTTTCAGACTGGGCTTTTTGGTGCCAATAAATTTACAAACCCAGACTCAAAACAAACACATTTAATGTGTCACTGATGTGATGTGCCATCATTTTCACTAAAGACGGTTAAGAATTTTACTTATGTTTATTTATGAAAAATGTACAAAACTAGACAGTCATGATAATCTTGTATATTCCATAATTTCGGCAGCAGTATAAGAAATTTCATTAAATCCCAAACTGCAAAGTTTTCTAAACTTCAACAGTCAATATTTATATTGTACAATAAGTAAGCATAAGTAAAATTTATTAAAAAAAGTTAAAAGAATCTCAAGGACAGTTCAAAATACTATTATACCAAGCTGTTAGGGATTTAAGCAGATCTCTACAATTTACAAAAACCTTATTTAAATATAATCAATTATTAAGTTAATTATGTCTCTACTCAGTTTCTGACAGCCAATTAATGTAAAAAATATCTGTCAAAACACAAGTCCAAGTTTGTGGGTTTTTAACCAACTTTAAAAAAGGTATTACATCTTCTTTTTGCATCGTATTACAGGCTTTTCAGAAACCGAAAAAGTATTTTAACTTAATTATTGATTACTTTGAATAATGTTTATAACAAGACTACACATTTATGGATTTCTCAAGGAATTAGGCATGTATATTTGTTAGTATTTTGAATAGTATAGTTTAAGTGAATTATTGTACAGTCGCCATCAGATATATCGTAGCGGACAAGGTGACCAAATACTTCTGAACTATTTAAAATGTCAATAAGTTCGATTCGCTACAAGTTACCATTAATATCTGAGCAGCTAAGCAGCACTAAAACGTCAAGTCAGTCAGTCAAACGCTGAGCTCACCTATTTCGTTATTGCGTGATATAAAGGAGGAATCAAAAATAAATATAAGTATTTTGTGTAATCTCCTTCTGCATTCAATACGTCTTGTAACCGTTTCCGCATGGAACCAACAACGTTTTCACAAACACGTTGTGAGTGTTCAGATTTTTTGGTTTGTAGTTTGTATAGAAATTATTGACAAGCATCTGCTCAGATACTAATGGTAACTTGTAGCGAATCGAACTTATTGACATTTTAAATAGTTCAGAAGTATTTGGTCACCTTGTCCGCTACGATATATCTGATGGCGACTGTACTACAACTGATATAATATAAGGTAGTATTTCAGTTAATAATTTTCTATTTAACCATCAATATTCTTGGTATCTTGTTCAGCAAATATAAAGTATTTCAGAGTAATTTGCATTTAAATGTATATATTGGTCTGTTAGATACTTTGGTTAAGAATATAACTCGATATCTTTTAGTCAATTTTGATGACGTATCATGACGCAATTAGTGGGCCATAATATTGTGTTTTCTAAAATAGTTCCATTGAAAAAACATCAGAAAAAATTGAAGCTTTCCTATGTCACAGATAAATATGTCAGGCTGAGGCCGCACTACGGAGTTTTTCCGCAAGCATTAAAACCTGAAACCGCAAAACAGCCCGAGTCGCACACACTACGGTTTAAAAATCAGTCTGAAATCACCTCCGCGGCGGTTTAGCTGTAGCGCTTTCTTAGCCTAAAGAGATCGGAAAAAGGGTTATGAAAAATAGCTTTTTTATGGCACAGGGATAAAATATGTTACAGTCATAAATAATTTCGCAGAAAATTATGAAACACTTCAAAATAAGGTTTTGTAACATCACTAACAATCTCACTAATTCAATTTAACAAAATGCGGGTGATAAAATACGCAAACGAAATTTGATTTGTTTGCTGACTGTATACTTATATTAATAAATAAATAATAATTGTTTTTAGCCTACTAAAATGTCTAGAGTTGCTCAATTTATTCCAAAAAAACTCAAGAATTTAATAAGGCGTTTTCAGACCATTGAAGAAGAATAGATGGGATATAAACTCAACATAAAGCAGAAAGCAATACAAAAGTCAAATCGTAAGTCATATAAGGCCATCGTGTGTGAACAGCCTTAAGCTTTGTTGGTGAATACTCCATTTAAGGCGCTCCCTCACCGGGAGCATTCGCGTGTAATGTAATGTTACAGATTTGAGCATTACATCAGTGAAGGAGGAGAATCGAGCATTACAATGCGCACCTTGTAATGATACAATGTGTAATATCTTGATACAACTTGTAACATCAATGCGCTCCACTTCCCGCTTCGTCTGACATCTTGCTATGAAATGCTCAAAGTCGAATCAATATGTTACATTACACGCAAATGCTCGTTAGTCACGGAGGTATTATTGTAATGTAATGCTCAAAGTCGAATCTATAATGTTACAATACACGTGAATGCTCTCGGTGAGGGCGCACAGCACATTTATATTTTATCTTTGGTCTGTATTACTTATGAATGTAAATTAATGTTAGTTTTATAACATTTATAATGTATTATTATTAATAAAATGTTGAAACAGAATAATCTTTTCTGTATGTTTCGGTATTAAATTTGTACTTCTTGTGATAGTATTTTAGAAAAATAACTTTGTTTTTTGTCTCTTTCGGTCTTATTGCTATTGTTAATAAATAAAAGAGACAAAATGTTATTTTGATTATTTCTAAAATACTTTTATCAATAAATAATTGTAAATGGTTTTTGGCATTGTTAAAATTGTTGTTATTTAGGAAAATGTTTTCTTTGGCCTATTGTCTGTAAATAAGGTTGCTTTCGCTCTGCGTCCAATCAGTCAAGTAAACAAAAGTTTTATCTGAACTCACTTTTATGTGACAACTCATAAGGTTGAATATCCAATAACGATTTGGTTAGATATCAATAAGTTTGATTTACGAAATTCGACCTTATGTATAAATATGTGAAAGTGAGTTTATAATGAAAAATTAAAATGAACTGAGCATACGAAATTAATCTTCTAAATCTTGCCTTCATCGAAATTGAACTTGCATTTATTTTGTTTCTCAATTTATCATTTATTCCTATTCTAGTTCCATGAACTTTTTGTTCTTATTTAAATCAAATTCCTGATACAGTAAAAATTTAACAACTAATATTTTTAAACCTAAGTTATAACCAACAGCAAAACTCTTTTTAGTCAACGAAAATCATTTTACTCAAGAGCTCAAAAAATAACTGCAATTGTGCTCAAAATTTAGTTAAAACGCTCAATTGTCGAACACAATGAGACATCGACTGATATCTTTCGAAAGTGTCAAAGTACTGCTTTTATGCTAATATAAAATTCTGTATGTCAATGCCTATACGCCTGACGCCTGTTATTGTCTCAATGAAAATCGGTTAAAGACCACGACTATAAGAAAACCCTTTAACCCTTTAACCGCCCGAGTCGTATGCGACAAATATTTCCGTGCTCCTACCGCCCGTGTCGTATTTATGCGACAGAGAATATTCATGATTTTTGTTGTTTTATGATTTTATTGCATCTATTCTATATATCTATATTTATCTATTTTCACAAATCGGAGTTTAAGAGAGGAGACTTTATTTTACCGATTCTTAGCCGGGCGCTAGAGGCACGGGCAATTGACATTTAGCCAAGCGTTTAAAAGGTTAAACTGCTTTTTTACTCAAAAAGCTTAATTGCTAAAGTCATTGCCAATCATCGCTCCCGTATATCAGACAAAACGTCAACTTATGACGTCATTTAAGAGACCATATACATGGAAAAGAACAATATTTCACTAAGAACAAATGAATACAGTATCTACAGTAAGAATAGTTTCTTTTATAACCATAAATAATAGATAAATAGTTTTAATTTAACTCGATATTCAGTCGCCTAGCATTTATATTGTAATGATAATTATTCAATAATATTTTTGTGATTAATAAATAACATAAAACTGCCATATAATGATTGATCAGTAGGTATTTCCAATAAATATTAGAAAAAAATTACCTATCAATCTATTTAGTATTACTTACAATTTCTTCCTGCGTTAAAAAAAATCTTACGCTCCTTTCCAATAACATATCCGTACAAAGGTTTTTCTACTGGAGATAGGAATTTGACATAAATTGGTGCTTGTGTTAAAATTCTATCTTGGATAGCGAAAACTTTCTGCGACTATGTTACTCAAATCGACCTTTAGGTACCTAGGTAATGAAAACTATTATAATACCGAATAGTCTAGCTTCTGATCATTTCCCGAGCCATTTCCCAACTATGTTGGGGTCAGCTACCAGTCTTACCGGATTCAGCTGAATACCGTATTATACAGAGCGACTGCCTATCTGACCTCCACAACCCATTTTACTGGGTAACACAGTATCCCATAGTAAGACTGGTTGGACTGCCTATCTGACCTCCACAACCCATTTTACTGGGAAACACAGTATCCCATAATAAGACTGGTTGGACTGCCTATCTGACCTCCACAACCCATTCTACTGGGTAACCCAGTATCCCATAGTAAGACTGGTTGGACTGCCTATCTGACCTCCACAACCCATTTGACTGGGTAACACAATTACTGTGGGATACTGTGTCACAGTATCCCATAGTAAGACTGGTTGTCAGATTAATCCATTTATTTACTCTAGGATTAAATATATAATACAGGATATAACTACTGATCAATCTCATAGTTATATAAGGTTACAGCATTATTATAATAGAAACACTAGTTTACAATAGTTCTCGACTAGTTATAATAATGTGCAATACTGATAATGTAAGTTGCTTTTAATGTGCCAGTTTTTATGATACTCAAACCTTTTTGATATGTAGAAATTTCTGCTGAGGGATCTTTTGTAAAGCATGACATTTTATAGCTCCTAGTTTGATGAAACTATTTAGCCTAATAACCACGATTTAAATTCTCAAGTTTTTGTAAAGAATTGGTATTTTTTAAATGCCTAGTATTCCTAAATTATGCCTGTAATCCTTCTCGATCAGCTTACGAATTTCAAAATCAAATTCGGTCCAGTCGTTTAAGAGCTATGATTACCATCTTCCCGTTTTACATTGAGGTCATAAAACGATTTAAAACTCATGGTTTACAAAAGATACCTTAGTCTCATTTTGACTGAAAAACTTCAACTGTATTTATTAGCATTTTCAAAAATTATATTCTTTTTTGTGTTTAATTTAATTTTGATCTTTTATATTAATACTCTTGATTTCCCCATTTTAGACTTTTTTGGGTATAAATCTTAAAGATTCCATTTATTTGTGATTATAAATTAAACAAGTTATTAATAAGTAAATATTGATCTTATCGCCAACGTCAGTGTTTAGGTAAATAAGCCGGAAATCAATAACTTATCCATAGATAGATTTTTCTTACTAAAGATAGAAATTTGACATATGTCAAAATACTATCTTGAGTACTGCAAATCATCCATAGTTAGCTTATTGATTTCTGGCATTAGTATGTTAGGAAACAGCAAATTATTACTCGATTTTAACCAAATATATTCTATATGTCGTATCATAGAAGTAAGTTTATAAAATTGATGTAAATAAAACGTTATTTTAGTGTTTAATATGTATTATTGCCATTTTTATTTTTATATAGCTAAACGAATAATAAAAACTGTATTTTTTAATCTTTCAGTATTTGTTTTAAGTATTGGTGCTATTCATTTAAAATAACGCCATCTATGAGTTTGGTGTCTTAACTAAACTTACTCTTAATACAACTAGATGGCAGCACAAGACATGTGCATTTTCATATCAAAACCTGTATTATATTATTCGTGGTTCTTCAAGCTAATGTTATTCGTTTAGCTGTATATTTAGTCTTACCATAAAAAAAGTGTTAAACAGATGTTTATTTTAAATAGTTGTTTAAGATTTTTTTCGTGGTAAGACACTTATAAAGCACAATTCATGATAAATGAAAAAAATATTTTGCGTATTTAATAGTTGGAACTTAAAAAGACATTATTCTTGTACCTACATTGAATACAAGTTGTCGTGATGTAAATTATAGTAAATAAAGTCAACTGTAACCTGTATAGCTTGTTTTAGTTATTTCCTTATAATCATTCTAATATCGATTAAATTAAATCGATTAAATGCTAAATATTTAATCGATTTTCTTTTATTGAGCTCCGCGATGATTTAGATATCAATGCGCTAACATAAAACATGGTTAGAATTTACTCCCGGCGTTTCTGAAGGGCTGATCAAAAACCCCGATTAATATAATCTGTTGTCAAATCAACTGATCACGACTGTTTGGCTGACCAAAAGATTTACAACCAATCATAGCGCGAGGTTTCACTGATGGTTAATAAATGTTTGTGTTGATCAAAGTTTCAGAAACCAGGGGTTATTCTGCATAGCCTTTTTCCAAGCTAGAATGAATCATAAGTAGCATTACCTGTCTGATGTACACAACTTATGTTACTGGGTAACACAGTATCATGGTAACATAATAAAAATTAATAATACTAGCATATAATACGTCCCACTGCTGGGCACAGGCCTCTTGCCATATAGAGAAGGCACGAGCATTGATCACCACCCTTGCTCATTGGATTGGCGATTACAGATCCCAATTTTTGGAATTATTTTTCTACAAGTAAGATAATTTTGTATTTTTCTGGGTTATTTCTTCCCCTTTGGCTTAGGTTTCCCCTTGGGGTCCAACACTGGTTCTGGTTCGGGCTCTGGCGGCGGTGGGGGCCAGTATTTATTGAAGAACTCGTCATCAGCAGCGAAGGTGAGCGGCAGGATGTGGCTCCGGCGGTTCCACTCCTCACGGTCGAGTTCCTCCTGTTCCTCGAACCGCTTCTCGTCTTTGGCTCTTAGCTGTGGGAAGTAGGAAGATGATCAAGAATTATTTATTTTTTCTGTTAGTTAGTTTTTAGCATAAATCCTGCACAGCATACGATTATTAATTAACCTAACAATATTATTTGAAATCAAGATGCACCACATTTTCTATGTAAATATTGTTGCCAAGTTTTAAAATGACGTCCTATTTTGACAAAGTGGTCACCAAAATAATGCCTTTTAAAATAATCAGACCAATAATTTTGCAAAAAAATGCATGCCTATTTCTGGTGGCGTGCGGTGGTCGCTTAGGCAAGCTCTGTGGTTGCAGTCCGTATATCCTGCTTGTTTTCATTTCTTCCTGAGTATGTGATATTGAATTCTGCTTACCTCTAACAACGCCAAATACTCCGCAGTATCAGCATCCTTCTTCTTCCCCTTCACCGGCTTTACCACATCCTTCTTCGGCGACTTGGATTCCTTCTTAGGCTTAACCTTTAAGGGCGCGTACATCCTCTTAGGGTTCTGAATCTGGTAGGGCGCGTCGATCAGCAAGTATTCTGGCGTGAATGTGAACACTGAGCGTACGAGGTTGTATTGGTAGTCTGAACTGAAACTGGAAGACAAGAGATGAATAAATATCATGGTTATGGGGTCTTGCAGCATCTCGCATGTTAATGGTAGGAAATTATAATAGAGTTGGTTCTCTATTAAAATTTCCTATTATTAACTGTTTTTTGTGTGACTTGATTTGTATGTCTTAAATGCATTCTTGTATCTTTTATTTTTTATAGCTACAAATCCAGTTCCGTGTCTAAACTTCTTCACTCCTAAGACCCTTCCTAAGACCTCCTATATAATAATATGGTCCTGGTCCTCCTGATTCCTAAGATTTCCAGGCCTTTTTCATATCGTGATTATAATTGTGAGATATCCCCGTTTTATAAATAATGTTATGTCTACTAATCAACCATACTTACAAGATGTTTTCTGTTTATCTATATGATATCCCAGTATTGAAAAAATCTCATAAAATTTTCTTAAATTTATTGAGATTAGAGAGCTTCACAAAAAAGCACTATAGAAATCTATACCATGAGGCATATCAAATCAAACTTACAGATCAAAAATATAATGTATAATCTTGATAAGATCTCTCAGACAGCACTCGTAGATGGCCCCCTCAAAAGTGACAAGATGTTTGGCCAAGTGTGTGGTGGACTTGGTGAGGTCGTTCTCATCTGGCTCCTCGGCTGCCTTGTAGTAGACCCCGGCTTCCGAGGGGGAGGGGAGCCGGTCTTCCGTAGCCAGGATGCGAGCGGCGGAGAGCATGTTGTCCTAGTAGTGGAGAGGGTAGGTTTAGGAGTAGAGATGAGATTTTTGAAAACAAGGCGGTTTGGTAGCTGTCTTTGTTGTATTGAATGTCGCTTTTAGGCAATTAGAGGACATTTTTAAAACTATAGTGTTTAAAATAACTGTCTATTTCAACGGATTCTTATCTGTCATTCATGAAATATCAGTAATACTATGGAAAATATTAATGAACATACAAATACAGGACAAAAACATAACCCTTTTTTTGGCTTCGTCGCCGTTGGGTAAAAAGTGTTTGTAGGTAGATAATTTAAGTTAAAGGTTTGGTTTATAGTTAAACCTCTCGTACCTGGAACCGCTTCATCATTCGAGATCTGTCAGCTGCGTCAAAATGCTGTATCTCCTTCATCCACTCACAAAACCATAGGATCAGGATTGCTTGAGTTGCTGAAATTGCATCACAGTGAGTTATCTCAGCAGCAGTAGGGATACAGGCCACAGTGTGTAAGTAAGGTAGGGAATCACAGATTAGGAAAATTAATGCATTTAATCAAACCCTAGATATGTAGTCGTGATCATTCAATTTGGATTTTTGGATCCAAATGTTTTTTTGAAATTTGAATAAGTAAATGTGTAAACTTCAAATGCATTTTTGAACGCAAAGTAGCTAAAGCAGAATGGAATATGAACAAAGAAGTTACCACAAAACCCAGACCCGACACAATGTAAATTGGTTTGTTACATTGACCCTACCGTCTACAAAACGCAACTTTGCGAACTGCTGCCTTTATGAAACTCGGAGTACGCCACTCGACCACGGAAGTGGCCTATTAAATCACCATTGCTATTTTGGCTTTCAACAGATGCCACATCCTTACATTTAAGTCAATGTCAGGACCCTACTCACGTCTATCCAGCTCATCCTCCTGAGCCCTCAGCAGCAAGTTAGCCAGGGTATCCAGGAACCAGAACTCCGCCAAGCTGCTCTTATACCGCTTACAGCCAACAATATCTGCTAACGTCTCAATGTACTTCTGTTGCGCTGTGTACGCTATCTTGGGTATGGCTTGCGGATCGATCGCAGTTTTGAATACTTCGGGTAAAACGTATATCCTGGGAATAGGTTTGTATTAGTTTAAGGCTCATGGACTGCTTGAAACAGATCGGCTGCTTTGAGCAAAACAAACAGCAGTCGGTCGAAAAACACATATGACTCGCGAGAAATATTATTATGTGTACTTCCTTCACTAATTTCCGGCGTAACGTGTTTTAGTTTTAGTGGCATCGTAGCTCCTAAACGATCTGACTGATTATGATGCGTTTTTGTTGGAAAGTTGTTGTAATCGATATGGTTTTTAGCTTTATTTTTAGTCCAAGTTATAGGTTCTGTTGATTCATTTAATTTAGTCTTATGGCATAGTAAACCAGTCTTATGACAATGATACACTACAGGTTTCAGAATTTTCAATCACACCTACTGAAGGACTAAGGACGTGAGTACTAGTTTTAAAAACTGTGCATACCTGTTCTGCTTCTGTATATTCCTGACCTTATCCGGCAGCAGGTGTCTGAGGGAGGGGGAGGGGAATATCTCCGGTAGCTCTTCGTGCGTCTCCTCCAAGAGGGGAGACTTGTGCTCCTCCTCCGCTACCGTCTCAGGAGCTGCTTCTTCTTCTTCTTCTACTGACCCTGGAAAAAAAGACAGTCTTAAAATCAGATGCATTGATATATGACTCGAGTATAAGGGTAAATGCAGTGTTTTAGAAGGGTTCACAACCATAATGTCGAATGACATATTATGTTAGAAACGATTATTAGTCTTAGAACGTAACACTTTATTTAGGTTAAGGTAAGGTAACATCCATCATTGCTTGCAAGGAACTAGCCTACAGCACGCCGCGGTCGCCTCGTTGTAGGAGCTTGGTAACTTCCATAACACCAGGCTATTCGTTCAGACGAAAGTACGAAAGGACGAAATTGAGTGCTCTAGAGTGTACCTCAGTATGTAATACTAGACTACCTTACAACTACACATATAATTCAGACATTTTTAACTTTCACAAATGATCTTTAACAATAAGACTTGTCTTGGGCTACTCGTTGCTATAACCAACTATCCCATGCCCTTTGCCGCGACATCCAACATCCCTAAACCGCGGGAAGCACTAGTTATTATCCTGTCTCCATACCCTGTTCCTCACTGGTCCCCACGCTGCTGGTGGACTCGGAAGACAGCGGCGGCGACCGGACGCACTCCAGCCCGGAGTCAGCCAGCAACTTCTCCAGCAGTTCCAAGTGGACATCCTCTATCTTACGGGAAGTCATCTTCTAGAGCTAATTCACTTAACTATTTAAAGAGGAAACTTATTTAGTTTGTTAATGTTTTGACATAAAAATGACAG
The DNA here is from genome assembly GCA_905146925.1 of Autographa gamma. Taxonomy (NCBI): domain Eukaryota; kingdom Metazoa; phylum Arthropoda; class Insecta; order Lepidoptera; family Noctuidae; genus Autographa; species Autographa gamma. The sequence continues at coordinate 2,060,768 of LR989871.1, forward strand.
TTGATTACATTGTAGATTTTGAGTAGATACGGATCTTTTTAGGTTATGTGTAAATCCTTCGTAGTGGGTGAAACAAAGAGGTTATTACGGACATTCACCGTTTGTAAAAAAACATGATTAAGTGGAATGCGATAAGACTATAAGAAGAACTCAAGTTAGCTTAGGAAGAGGCTAGGCAGAAACAGAAGTAGTAAGGTAATTACGTTTTTTATATTTATTTGCAATGATAGTTATACATATTTATGTATTGACACCGTCGATTAAATTATGCGCATATAATATTAGAAACCGGATCTTCGACATAATAATATATTAAATTAGAAAATATCAGGATGTTTAACTATAATCTTTAGAGTTTACCTAGGACATCTTTAATACTTAACTCCAAAACATAAAACTACCCTCGATAATCAAAAACCCAAACTACAAAAACTTAGGGTGCTGACATTAATTCAAGGCACAACTCACTTGAGAATAATTAAGTAATATCGTCAAACTATAATAAAACTAGCTGAACAGATCAAACAGAGATTGTTGGAATTCATTAAATTCAGTTAACACGTGAACGGACCGGGTTACGGCGGTAATTGGAGAAGCCCAAATGAAGGGTTGCCCCGAATATACCAAGCAAGTTATAAGATGAAGCGGGTGATATTTTTTTATATTTCTATCAAATGTATAGGGGAAAGGTCCTTTGTAAATGAAGGTAAATCTGTTATTAAAATTAATTAATTATATACTATAGCCATTAGAATTATTTCAGATCGTTAAGTTATCATCATTTAGGCAGGCTGTGTGTAGGTAGGAGAAATTTCAGAAAATGCTGTAACAGAGCTACTATTTTACTTTGAGATTTCGTTTCGTTTCAGTTATAATTAAGTATTTAATAGCATAATTATAAACTACAGCAATATAAAACAAATGAATTGCTGCTTTTCGTCCCACTGCATGCCAAAGACCATAGAGAAAAGTACCAAAGTGTTCCCCTTCCTTCTTCGGTTTGGTACAGTCGCGCGCTATTATCATCCAATATCTTGAAAATCAGTCAAGTTGGTCTCAAAAGCTACTAAAACGTTACAAAACGTACTACCTTCAGTATATTATCACAGTAAACGCTTCAGCGTCTACCTTGCACCACTCCGCCAGAAAGCGTAAGTCACAGGCTCAACTCGACAAGTTCTAATTACTGAACAGTGTCATCCATACCAATGCACCGATATTTTGATATACGCTCTTTGTATGTAACGACATGTTTTTACAACATTTCAAAAGAGTTTTGTATGTGTGTGTCTGAGTATTTGGTGAACCGCCTAAAACGTGACGCGTTTGATCGGAGATGTCATTATATTTGTCTATTTTTAGACGATTTTGGCCTGTTATGGTTAGTTTTGACGAAATGAAATTTAATATACTTTACCAGGCTTTTTCAGCATTTAATGATTTTCTATGGTTACTTAGTGGTCCGTGAGTTTTAAGGCAGCTAACGGCTTGCTTTACTTGCCTTGATGTCTACCACATATCACCGCCACTATTTCTAAAGGTTTTCTACTTACTAACTTAAAAAAGTCATATCCTATTTTACCTATAGTCTTTACATTTCATCTCCTGAGTTACTGTTAGAACCAATAAACTTATATGCCATACCAGTTCTGTGATAAAGCTATTGCACCGTCCATTATGTGACAAAAATACAACACACTTTGGAATGCATTTAACGCCACAAAATTACCATAAATTCCAATAATATTAAGATGTGTGTGAGATGTAGTTTGTCATTTATTAGAATGTTTGAACAATGACTGCCGGAAGCGCCACCGGACGGACAGACGGACGGACGGACATCACGAGTAAACTGATACGGGTTCGGCTGAGGACACAATACTATTAGCCGACTGTTTAAAGAGGTATTTTGACGTAAAACTTCAAGTTACTGAGGTGTAGCGAAATTAATTTTATTTAAATGTAACCTCCTCTTTAAAAATAAAAACGAAACTAAAGTTTTCGATAGTCACATAAATATGTTTGGTTGTGTCTCTGATTAATTTATGAACTAGCTAAACAATTTTGCGTCTATTTCTTACTTAAAATTACTGATAAATAATTTTTCTAATTTAATTCGTATTTCTCTCAGGTTGTTTTTGTTTGCAAAAATCGGTCTGATCGTCCACAAAGTTTAAGAAATCCTGAATAAGATGGTATTTGTAAAGAATAATTTATCTGTTCCGTGGTCTTAATACTGAATTCACTAAGCAAACCTAACACAAACATTATTTACCCTACATATTACTTGTATCAAATCAAGACATACCTTTTTTAAGACAAAAACCTGGAATTAGTTACCAGTTCATCATAATTTCTTATCTAGGTACCTATATATTTAAATACTTCTTATAATATTATAATCAAACTACTCGTTGGCTTGTGTGCGCGAATTGTCGTAAGTATAAGTTGCCGGTCGCCGCGCAGTTGAGAGTAACGGGACCAATCCAAAAGGAATCATTTTATTTTTTATAAAAATAGCACCGGTTTGGTCAGTCTCAAGGAGTTTAAGTAAAATGCACTTATGTTATTAACTAATACTTGGAGGGTTTATGTTTTTTCTTTGGCAAACTGTCAGAAAATTTAATAAGAGTTATTTCATTTAACTTTTTGTTTAATTATTTATGGGTAAGTTGTAAAAATAATATAAAATGGCGATAGGAATATGAGTATAATTGAAAAATAATACATTTTAATGAATTGAAATAAACTTTATTTGGAAATACGTCAAAAATAGCAAATGATCTGAATATTTAATAAACAATAATTCACAAAATAATCGAAAAAGACAGTAAAACACATTCGAAATTTAAAATTCAAATATTCGTCGCGAGCCTTTCGAAATTCAACTGCAAAACTTGACTCGATCATTTAAATATCTTAAAACTTCTTTCAGCCAGTGTGTACTGAGTGTAAGAAAAAAAAATATAAAGCGTCCATCATACGCACCCAGTGTGCGTAAAATGTGCGTATGTGTGTGTATATGTGACGCACACGTACACGTTAAGTGCGTGTATGGCAAAAATGCAACTCCGCGACTTGGTTAAATATCGGACGGGTAGCAGTGGCGTGGAGATTACTTTTACTGTTAAATAATAAACTTTATAAATTTTATTTTGACTTAAAAATAAATGTTTTAAGGCATGTGACCAAACGGATTCTCAAATCTTAGTGGTGTTGTTGCAAAAATGAATGTTCAACATTAAAATTCTGACATCTGTGTGATACATCATTATTTTAGACTTATTTAAGATATTCCATGTACTTCTTCAATTGTTAACTGTAGTCATTATTTAGAAAAATGGGTTTCATAAGATTAGGTTACAATCAAATCAGTATCATAAGTAAACAAAGTGTGACAAAGCCATCCAAAAATAATGAAAGTGTAAGTAAAAATAATTTTCACAGAACATCGACTCCGTACCTTTCCCTACTCCCAACTTCCCCAACTGGCAAGGTGAATGAACTCACGAAATGAACGCACACACGCACACAACGCAGGATATGTTGCCGTAGGTTATGTTATGCCAAGTTCATTGAACGATTTTTAATTATACCAATCACTTACGACTAAAGTTTAAGGTTGGTAGCGATTCTTTTTTTAAATTCATATTCCGAATCTTGATATTTTTAAATTTAATCATTTTAAAAATCGAGTGCTGTTTTTGAAAGTGTTCCATTTTCAAAATTTGACAGTTGCACACTTTTTTTATTATAAATATTTTTTATTTCTAATCAAATCTTATTTTCTTTTTTATAAGGCAGAGGTATTAAGCTGTTAGATAAGTGTAACTTGATGCTTTGTCGGATCTGGGAATCGAACCTCTCGCTTGCTATTCGCTGCAACCACGAGCATTGAAGCGTAATGAAAGAACTTGTTATATAAAATTACATTCACTTAAATATATTTTCTTTTACAACATTTGATTTTAAAATTATTATTTTTTTGTCACAGTCTCGTATAGAATGAACATTACTCACACTAAGTTACTAGGATTTTAAATTACTTAGTTCTTTATTAAGCAAAATATTTATTAACATATAATCCTATTAGGTGAGTAATGAAGTCTTCTAGATAAAAGTCACAAGATATAAGTACCTCATGGATGTAGGTTTATATTATTTTGCTGACGATTCAAGATTAATTTAATTTATGAGATTAATATACTTTACGTCCTTGATTTCAGTGCAGGATTATAAAGATGCCTATTTTAATTTCATAATGTGTTTGGAGATTAAGGTTACTAAAACAGCAGTTTTGCAGTACCTGGTTAAATTAATCACAACAGTCAAAATCGAACTCTTTTGTAACCAATTCATGTCACTGGTCAATGGGACCATTTTGACCATATTGTGATAAGGACAACATAATCGACAATTTGCAACAAATCAATTCAGGCCTGAAAGGTTATTTTACCAGGTCAATACTTTTGGTAACCTTTACAATGTATACAAAGAGTGATTGAAATAAGTGTGTTTACGGCAAATTGCCCAAAAACATAATAGAAACTGTAATTGACCTACTGTTAACAAAGGCTATCATTGGCTTCAGCAATTTAAGGTTCTAAAAGCCACAAGTTTTTCTTCACTATTATGGGTTCAGTGGTACCTAAGCATTACTTTGGAAAAAAGGCACATTGTTACTCGGCCCGGGTAGAACCTGAAACATAATCCTTCAAGCCAATGAATCGGATTTTTTAACCACTAGGTCTTGAAAAGACTAATTAAGTTACCTACTAGTATTTACTAACTGCTACAAAACACACAAAAATTGACCTTATTGCCTTTAACATAAAGCTACTTTCGATGTAATAGTTGTACCACTGCCATGCGGTCTACTGTGCTACTATAGACTAGCTGTTGAACCCCCTAAATTAGGGCCGATCAACACAATGGCTGACTGACGTCCTTACGTAATGAAAGAGCTAAAAAAATAGTTTTTGAGACTAGATCACGATACATAGATATTTTTAAGTACAGGCATCTGCTTACTGTATCAAACTATATTATTTGAGTTCTCAATGTTACCGACCTATTTATTTTAAAGCAGTTTGAATTCATGTTTTTATTTTATAAGTAGCTAACTAGAATGAATGTGGCTGGGTATACGTGCAGAGGAAGACCAAAAAAGAGATGGATGGATTGTGTGAAAGATGATATGAGAAAGAAAGGAGTAAATACAGAGATGACAAGTTATAGAGATGAATGGAAGCTGAATTCAGTGCAGGGAGATGATGTTTTTATTTTATACGCAAAATATCAATTAGGTATATCGACAATATGTAAAAGGTAGTTGAGTAAGTCTGTGTAGATGAATAGTAAGATAAGGTAGTCAATTAAAACAAATATTAATCAATATCTTCTTTATTGTAATATTATCTTACTGTCCCAGTGAAAGAAAAAGCCCCCTTTTCAAACATTGTATAATTAACTGCGTAGTTTTAAACAATACTTAAAAAGCCTTAATGAGTCCAATCATTGAATATATCATAGCGATGTATTAAAATATTTGATGCATTTGGAATTGCAAAGCAGATTCCTTAGAAGTCAGTTTACGTATAAATTATTGATCTTTGATTATTCCGTATTTAATTGCAACGTGACTGTGACCGCACTGCCTCTTAATTAAGGTCTTTTTTATTAAGAATATAAGATAAGGAATTATTTATTCAAAATTTTAATGGTATTGTATGATAGCTAGTTTTTTTGCGGTTTATAGAAAAATATCGTTGAATTTAAAAATGAATGCAAAATGAAGATGAGCCCTCTCTTTTTCAATGTCATTAAAAAACAAATGACGGCGATATTAGTTCACATTTTTGCAAACACAAGGACTCTAAACTCCATCAAAACAGTGCTAGAAATTTTGACATAAACTTCTTATAAAAAATGGTAGAAAATAACAGCATATAACTTAGAAACTACACTGCCATAAATGGTCCTCCCATTGCAACATAAATCCTATTTTTAAGCGACTTTAAAAAAAGGTTCTCAATTCGGATGTTTTTAATCACAGAATATACCTACAGTGGTACAAAAAAAAACTATATGCAAAATTAAAATGTCACAGAAAAAAATAACGGAAGAAAATGGCCTGTATCTCTACTAGGGTAAAAGGCCACTTGTAATGCAGAGTGCAGAGCATTGATGATCAGTAGGGGAGTTCACTCCATTTGGCTCCCATGGACTCCTTTCTTTACTCATCAATGGGGTTGTAATTAACTACTAAAGTATGTTTTTTATTTCAATATGTCACATTGATTATTTTTTTCGTGTTTTGGTCTAAGTTGGTGAAGTGAGCTTAAGAAAAATCTTTTTAGGTCCAAGACTAAAAAAAAAAAAAAAAAAAAATATATGTGGGAAAGTAGGATTATACAAAATATCTTACTAGTGCAATTTATTTATGTATTTTTGTAAATTATCTGAGGTATTCTTCTAATTTTAGAGGTATTTTTTTTGTTCTGGGCCCCCAGTAGTGATTTTTCACTACTAAATACCATTAGGTAGGTTACAATTTAACAAAAACTTAATAAGAACAACATGTAATGTAATACCAACTTATTTAGCTAACTGGTTTATTGCAGGTCAAAGCCCTAAAATATTAGAAAAAAAATAAACAAATGACTAGCCACTTACAAAATGATCTATATAAAAAAAATACTCTAGAAATGAAGCACTTGTGTTCGACATTTAAAATATAGAGTATACGTTTGATAAGTTGAATGACCGTTACCGGGGCGTGCGGCGCAATTCATCAAACTGCAATAATGTGTGTAAACGCCTGGGATGCGCCTAGATGTCGACTAGGGGCCCTCTCAACCCCGCAGCCAACAGCGCTTTATAGGTAAAACTAACATTTTATCACCTATTTTATTATAAAACCTAATTTTAGTTTAAGTTTGTGTTTTGATTTTTAGTGTGTTGTAGTTTAAGTGTTAGTTGAAATTCGTGACGGTTGGGTTTGGTGAGAATGGTAAGGAAAGCGATAAAGCGCTTTCAACATTTGTCTATGAAGCGCTTTCCGCTTTTTTTACAAATTCCATCCCCTATCTATTGCTGACGGGGGCGCAGGCTATTGGCGGAGCCCTGACGTCGGTTTTCTAACTAAAATCATGAAAATACCACCCTTTATGCCAACACTGGTTTAAAACAAAACAATACGCCATTTTAGTTTTTTCCCTGCTAATCTACGAGGGTTCTAGTTTCAAGGGGTAATGACCGGGAAGGGAATAGCTATTTTTGCAATTTACGCTTACCATCAGTAAAGCATAAATTTATATAACTGTATTGCATTTGCATAAAATTAATTAACCATTTAAATTAATCGCTGAAATGGGTGACGGGCAGTTTTTTGCCTAAATATGGATATTGGTACGTTTTTATGCTAATTTTAGTAGACATATATCGCTGTAGGCTAGTTTTTTCTAAGATAACTAGTTTTCTACAAAAAAGGTTTGATGATAAAGACTTCATGTGACAAAATGACAGCGACCATGCCCCAGTTTGAATTTAGAATAGCAATTTAAAAATAAATTGTGAATTTACCTTGTTTATTGATAGTATTTGTCCTTTTTAGAATTTAAATTCCTAGAGACAATTAAAATAAACATTGATGTCACGTGAATACTTACATTTATTATACAATCGAACTGTAGTAATTACAGAATTAATTTTATTGTTATCGAATACCAATGCATAAAACCAGATACTTAGCTAAATGCTAAAGCTAAATAGCACATAAAAATCCGCAAAAAAACCGAAACAATGAAATAAAGCTCATAAATTGAGTGCAACAATCTAAAAATCGTGGGACCGTACCTAAAAACCGTGTTTCTATCATTAAATCAGTCGGGCCGGATTAGACCGGACCGGAACGAACCGGTCCGGGTTAGTTCAGTGTTTTTGTAGCGGCAGGTGGCGGGAAACGTACTCTTCTTATTGCAGTCGGTCAGGCACCTTGTGAGAACAACTAGTGTTGTACATTGAGATTTTATGAAACCGATCGACTATAACTGTTTTTTTTTTGTTTTTTTTAATAAGACCGTTCGTTTTTTGAATTTAATTAGATTTGTCGGCCATGAAAATGAAGGGTGGTTATTGTGTTATGAATAAATAAATAATATTTTTTTAGTTACAACCTCGTTTATAGTAAAAATGTCTTCTAATATATTTTTATTGGCACTAAAATACCTTAACTGGCACTAAAGTATATTTCGTTTTTGTTTCGCGTCATTAATTATTTAAACGCATTATACATCATTCGTAGATTGCATCATTACGTTTCTTATATGGCGTTTCTAAGAAATAAAAAGGAATTAGGCTGTTTGTTATTTAAAAAAGGATATGGCGAGGTCCATTGTGTAAAAACGACCTAACCAATAAGAAATAAGAATGGCGTTCCAAAAAAACAAATGCTACCAACATTAGAAGCCCGAAATTCCCGTCACGTGCGCTCACGCACACATGCACAACATCCATGACCTACCACAACGTTATCGAAAAATATATTAAAAATACAAATATAAAACATCGTACGCATACTGACGCGCTTTGAATACAAAATACAATAAAAATTCATAATAAAAAGATATTTTTGGCGCGAACTGCATTCGAATGCAACGCTGCGCGCAGGACAGATAATTTTTGTGACGCACACATAAACATAAAAACGCACATTGACGCAAAATTTCAAAAAGCGAACGCTGTGAATGAGATAATCGGTATTCATTGTGCACACGAAAATGTGTATGTTTCGTAATGGGTGCGAGTGAGACAGGTATACTTCCCTTGTTTCGTCCGGCCAAAAGTCGGCCAATATAAGAATGACGTGTCTAAGGCCATTGACCTTCAGGGTGGAGTCAGTTTGGTTGAAACTTTTTCTTTCTATTTTTATTTATTTAAAGACAGTCAAACTCGAATAGTAATGAACTAAAGGGAATTAAATAAAATTTTAATAAAAACGTCGTTGATTATAATTATAAAAAGGTGTAAAAAAACGTTAATTCAGGATGTTTTATTTATCAATTACATTTGATAACAGTATTTAAATAATGAATAAAAAACGACAATTACAAGTCTTAGAAGCAGGTGCTTGAAAATGACTTCAGCTGTTTTGTAAAACATAAAAACTAGAAAAGAAAAAATATAGACCCTACGTTTTAATTGTCTATTGTATTTGAATGTTTATTGCTAATTTCATTAGACTATTTAAATTCAAAGATTAATTTAATTAAAGTGTTAGAATTAAGTTCGCGGCATATTTGGAGTTTTTCAAAGTTAATTGATATCATTCGTCTTGAAGGTGTGAACTAAGTTACTTCGTATTGTAACTTAAAGTACTACTTAAGTGTAACTTCACATTTTTGCTCAAAATGGAAGCAAATAAATTGCGTGAACGGAAATCTAAATGCATTTGTATATAGAAAAAAAAAATGCTCCTTTAATGGTATGTAATGCTTTAGTTAATGTTATTATCTAAGTATAGGATATATTTATTTAATTTAAGGTCTGTCCCTCAGTTTATGGTACTATAAGTATGATTTGAGTTGCATGAGTGCATAGTCTCAAATGTAAAAGAGAAATAAAATTACACCATTATGAATTTCGGTGATTGAAATATTTTAAAGTTATAAGTGACTTCAGACTAAAGCTTTGGGATAATTTAAATTTCGTTATATTTATTTATTAAAGCTGATCGCACATTCATAGAAATAACGCAAAATAACTTAAGCAAAATTGCTTTAAAAAACATTTCTCGTAAGGACAGTTAACTTAAATATCCCATAATAAAGTACAATATCTTAAAGCTCCATAACTCTATTTATTTGTACAGTAAACCCAACATCCATCGACACTAATAACACCCTTATTCCAACCCAATAAGGTCTATTATCTCAACTCTGTAGCAGACTTACTCGGTGTACCGTACCATAGACTATTACACACACATGCACAGCTCCGTCACTTTGTCGATGGTCTTATTTTCGCGGTTGCGCGAGTCGCCGACCGAAGTCAAGGCCGCGTCGAATTTGCGGCGCGCGCGCATGTAGCCGCCATTGGTTGAAGGGGGTAAGTTCGGAATATTAAATAAGGACTTAATTTAAAGCTTCTACTGCTGTACTCAGAAATGGATCTCATTATTTTGATCTGACTTTGGGGTTGGATAACTTAAGCCAATTTAAGGGTTTCTTTATTACTGATTTAAGAAAGTTCAGATTTCTAAGTTTTAACTTTTTTACTCGTAAACATAACATAACATACCATCACGCCTGTATCCCCGAAGGGTTAGGCAGAGGTGTACCAATGTACACCCACAGTTCGCCGATATGTTTTAGGTCCCATGTAATAGGGGGCGAGCCTATTGCCACTAAGCGGGCACAAATCCAAACTCCGACCTGCTACTGAGAATTTCATAGAAAACCCCAAAAACAAGGAGTAATCATCCATACTAATAATACATACAAGTAACAATTAACCTCTATGAGTAGGGCAGTTACAATCGTATCAACTATATAGAAAAGTAACTAGATAGCAGACTTAATCCGTGTCAAAAAAATCTTCTATTCACACGAATCAATATATTTATGTAAAATAGTAATTAGATCAATCCGTTTAAACTGGAACCGAAAACCAACGTATTTTTACAATAAAAAATGGCAGAAGAGTATCCTAAAATTAGACATTCTTTCATGGAAAAGTAAATCCATCAATGTATGTGACATGACAACTTAGTCTACATAAAAATGACACTACATGAGATGTGTCAGTTTGCTGCGCGTACGCAAGTCGCACGAAAGTGCAGCACGAAACATTGACTCGGCGCGCTTCGGAACTTGACTTTTAGGTCTGCCAAGGATTTATTCATCATTCACAAGTTATGGCAGGAATATAAGAAAAGAGCAGCTTTTTGGTATTATTAAATTTTAAGTTATTTTCAGACAAAAGCTGTGTGGTTTTAACTAGGATTTTTAGTTTATACGGCTCCTTAGGGGTATGATTTTGCTGTTAATATTTAAAAGCTTTTATCCAATAAATTACTCCAAATTTATCGCTTTTGAGGTAAGTAGGAACTTGAACAATAAGCAATTAATTAAAGGATTTAATTAAAACCATAATAACAAAACATTTCCTAAATCCATCTCCATCTGTTAGGTAGCAATTCCTATAATCAAATAATAGGGTTTTATAGGTGGTAAAGGTACAGAGTTTTAATTGCACAAGAAATGATAATAAGTAAATACAACATAAATTCGAAGTTTTACGCGAATACTAATCAAAAACTAACCTATTTTGAATAACTCCCATCATGATTGTCATCCATTGGATTTTTTGACAGGGGCCAAAAATACTTCACAAAATTTTCTTTAACATAACCCAAAGATCAAAAACTTGTAACTAAACATAAACCGTTGTAAAATAGTTATATTCCAAGTTATTCAAAGTGCAGTAGATCTAATGGCCAGCTTGCACCTGTCCGATGCGCCTTAGACGAACAGGTTCGCTCAAATATGGCTGCGCGTGTAGTTCTTACTGGAGCATAGAATACGTTTTATAACTTAAATTGTTATTAAGAACAAAGAACGAAAATACATTTTCATGATCATAATTATTAAAATATAATTTTGTTGTATTTCAATTTAAATTATAATAATATCTTTTTTGTGTTTATTTTGATAGATTATATTTTTTATGATGTTATGTTGTACCTATGTATTTCCTTGTATGTCTAAATGACAAAATATATGACTGGCCTGTTGGTCTAGTGGTTAGTGACCCTGACTGCTATACCGGAGGTCGTGGGTTCGATTCATACCCTGGACAAATGTTGTGTGATGAGCATTGTCATTTGTTTTGTGTCTGGGTGTAATTTATATATAATATGAATGTATTTAGAAATATATAAGTATGTTTATCAGTTGTCTGGCTACCATAACACAAGCTCTCCTAGAGCTTACCTTGGATTTGAAGATTTTATATGCTCTTATCTTTAAATGTACTTATCTGAAAGCAAATGGGGAAGAGACTATTATATAAAAAAAATCTTGACGGAAGAAAATGGAATTGTCGGCAATTTTGGCAGTTGTGTGCTACAAAATAATTTTTATTCATTAACCGACTTCCAAAAGAGTTGATTCTCATTTCTCCTGTATTATTTATGTTTGTTACCAATAAATTATGTTTGCAATGCTTTTGTTTTTGTGTAGGAATATTTTTTTGTTGAATGGAAACGATTCTTAACTTAACGACATTTTAAATGATCTATCTGTCGCATATTCAACTAGGAATCAAATGAAACTCAACAATGAATTAAAATTAAATTACATTCACATCAGCAATGTTCTACACAATTACACGAACATTTTTTGTATTTTTTTTTCCTTCTATATTCAAAAAGCTTTGTTTTTTTTTATTTTGAGGGCTCTTTTGAGGTATCTCGGGATAAGGTTGAATGGATGGATTTGGGGGAGGCCTGTGCCCAGCAGTGGGACTGTAAAAATTAGTAGAAAAAAAAATAGGCTTATTGTTTTTTTTTCTACTAGCGTATACTGTCCCATACCATATTAACTCATAGCAGGACCTTTCCCTTTCCCAAAGTTTTTATTATTCATAATAACGGTTTGATTGCTTTAAATTATTATTATTTTATTTTTTTCGTTATTTTATTAACGTAGTTTTACCTCGGTGTTGACGCATATATTTAGCCAATAATGTAAAAATAATTGTAATAAGTTTATTTTTAAAAGAGTAACCTATGGAGTTTCTTGCCGGCTCTTCTTCATAGGAATGACACTTTGGAACCGAGCAACTAGAATCAGTAGAGTTAACGTAACGTTTCTTGAGCGCCTTTTTTTTTGGTTTATAAGAAATAAAAACATTTTGACTTTGATTTTTTCCATGCACTTCTATCCTCTATTATGTTTTGAAAAAACTTGATAATTATTTCACTACAAACATATTGACGTATAAAGGGTGTAGGCAAAATAAAGTAATACAGGATGGGTATTTTTTCCGCGGGCCTAACTGTTCTGCCTGGTTACATAGTGCCGCGTGAAACCTCACGCTTACATGAGTTTAGGATACGTAGGGTCAGCAGACAAAGTGATGTTGATCTGTTAATTAATTAAATTTATATAAAGGAGAGTTGTAGAGTTAGAATTTATGTCTTTATTTGTTTAATTAGTAAACAATGTGAAAAGACAAGTTCAAATTATGTTTTTTTTAATTAATGGACTGGAAAAGACTTGCAATTATACAAAGTTTCTTTTAACGAGTCAAAAAAGCGCTGGCTATAACGAACAAATTGTATTCCCTTCTAAAAAATTACCTAAAAACCTGTAAAAAGGACATTGTTCTTCTTCTAATAATTCTTTGACAGCTGTCATTCGACTTGACATCTGTCAAAATATTGACACAGCACATCTTTTTAATAGGCACTTGTCATCAGGCAAAGGTCTTTAAAATATAAGTCCAAGTCATATAAATGTATCTTAATGTTTTCCTTCTATTTCATTGCTGTTAATTAACTTTTTATTTATTTTCAGGTGCTAATATGAAGGCTGTATCGAACCTGAAGCCCGCATTATGCGGACGGTGTGTGAAACGTGTGGAGCGCAGCGATTGGTCAATATTTGCCGGGGACTGATCACAGCATCCAGTGGGTTAGTGGCCAAACTGACCGTATGCATTAATTGTGAACCTTATCTCTGGACGGCTCGCTACACACTGATCAAAGTTTCACCGTATTCGATACATTGGGATATTTTACAGAGGAAAATACATTGAATGAACAATTATAATTTTAAAACGAATTCATCCGCGTTTCATAACAGACTCTTAAAACAAAACTTTTATTGTGAAAAATACATAATTAGACTGGGTGTAATTCATCTATAAAATGTATGAATTTAGAAATATTTATTTATTTATTAACACGTTCGGTGCGGTATCGGGTTGATTGTATCCGATGCACATCTTTCCTCCGGTGCGGGGTAAAAATTACTGAGTTAGCCGCTGGTGCGGGACAGATATATTTGGACTCCTTATGAATATGAATGAGACAGTTAGTGTTTTGTAATTGCCTCGTTAAATAGATAATAAAGGTTCGAAAAAATCGCATCGGGTTCTTACGACCCGATGCCGACTGAAGCAAAAAATTTAACGTCTAGTGCGTTTATCGGTTCTAAACGACCCGATGCCCGATGACCCGATAGCAGCACTAGATTACATGCTAGTTGAGCTAGTGAGGTCCCTGTGTTTCGATGAGTTTTTATGCAACTGAGAAGAGAAAGAGAGTTAAACATGAAGCGATCCAGGAAAATGTTGTTTGAGTTATGTGACGGTGAAAAGCCAACGAAAAATATAGTAAACGATGTTGCGGTCGCAATATCGAATCGAATCGAATATATCGAATCATATTTTTATCAACATTAAACCCAGCACTGACCTGAAAATTGCAAAAAAAACGTAAGAAAATTAGAATTACGCGGGCTACCCTGACGCTTCCACCTTAATCAACAGATCTGGAAAATATATTATACATTTTATCGATATCGATGTTGTTTTTTTATCATCCACTACACTAAAAAAGTATCGACACTTTTATTAACCAGTGCGGATAACGGGTCCTTAAGATCCGACAGACAATCCCTTTATTTACAAACAAACCATTCAGTGAATCTACCTACGATTTCAGCCTTTTATTGAGTGTTTATTTATCAATATATTGCTAAAAAGGAAAATGCTTTAATCATTATACCCATAAAGATAAGTCCTCCTAAACAAAGGGAAGTCGAACGGGTCTTTTTGACCCACCAACGCACCAGGAACTATTCGTGCTTCGGATATAATCGACCCCATGCCGCACCGACTGAAAGTCATCAAATTTGACTAACGCAGTGAACGTGTTAACACAACATCACTATCATTACAGGAATCTCCTAATTCAACAGTGTGACCATAATTACAGGTTTAATTGCCATAACATAAAAAGAACATTGTGGTTTTTGTGAACTCACTCAGAGAACAAGTAAAAATATCAATTTTGTCTGCTATCTCATTAAGCACACTTAAGGTACGCGTTAAAGGTTACATTGGCATTACTTAAAAGATTGGTCCTACTACTAAGTATACAGGGTGTCCGGTAAATAGTCCGACAACCTATAGTGGCTGATACCTTGGGTCAGACCCTATCAAATGAACACAACTTATGTTCCCCGAAACGTTATAGGTTTCGAGTTACAATCGATTTTCGAATTTTTTACCTTGCATCAGACTTTTCCATTTTTCTTGCTGATTAATAGCTTTCGTTAGACTCTTTATGCATCAAATTAATCTTGAATAGTTACTCTATGCTTTAAGGTAGAAAATTCTAAAATTTTCGAAAATCTATTGTAACTCGAAACAAGTAACTTTTCGGGGGACATATATTGTGTTCATTTGATAGGGCCTGACCTAAGGTATCAGCCACCACAGTTTGTCGGACTATATACCGGACACCCTGTATATATTTTATCAGTTGTCTGGTTACCATAGTACAAGCTTAGTTTGTGATTAGATGACCGATTTAGTAATCCCAGGATATCCCAGGACATTTGCCATCAGAATTTACGACAGTGAAGGCGGTGAGAAAGCTTTAATTTAATTTACATGTAATGCGAAAATCAGATGAACTAATGTAACAATGCGAACAAAAACACTGTTTTCAATCTAGTCATAAAAGTTTTACTATTCAGGACATTTAAGTCGCAATCAGACACTTTTTATTACCGGATCAGTATTCAGAGTAATCGCATCCATTTCAAAATGATTAAATGAGATGAGATTTAGTTAAAGCCTGTATCTTGCTATTACAGTAATTAGCTCTGAATTAAATTCTAATGCATTTGTAAATCAGTCTTCTTTGACTGCCCTACAAAGGGCTATGACCTCTTCTCATAGAGACATGTTAGAGAAAGAAGACAAATCTACTGAAATAAAAGTACATTTTACGGATTTTTTCGCGGTTTATATTTAGATTATAAGTCCCGATGTTTCGACAGGCATCATAGTCCCGGCAGACTGCCCGTATAAACCGCGAAAAAATCCGTAAAAAGTAGTTTTATTTCAATGTCTAACATTCGCGTAAACCTAAGAAACCAATATGACAAATCTATATTGGAGTGATCTCTATCATTGTTGGCATTTGTAGCGATGTCACTAGTGTGTGCACTTGTCTATGTGGAAAAATCCTAAGGACAGGTCACAGGGGCAAAATTGATGACCGCGTTGGCCTACTTAAATAGGTCCTTTTTCTCAGTTACTTGCTTTTTGGCAGAAGTGGTTATGTAATGATTCAATTTAAGAAGGTTGCAGAATATTAAACATCTTCCCTCTTCTTCAGGATGTTTTCTTTTACCGGGTCAGTGTGTCTGTCTGTCTTAGAATAATTAAAGTAACTTATCAAACTTGGAAAGTCATGTTGGTGGTATACTAACAAATTTATTAATTTTATTTAACATTTCTGGGAATTTAAAATGGAAATTACTAGGAATTGACGTGGCTTGCGTTGCCAAAACATATCTGGTACATCAATTCACCTATTGCACTGAAGAATCCTTGTTTAACCATATGGACCATCATTTCTTCTTTACGTTAACGTCGAAGTAACCGTCCATTTTCGAACACGAAAATGAAAACCGAAGGGGTTTTATAAGTTTGAGCTGTTGTGTTTCGGCATTTTTTCTTCAGTTCAGTTTCAGATTTTTTCTTGTGTTTTTTTGTTACACATTTGAATTTATCGGGAGTGTAAGAACATTCTTAGCTATGTTTGATAGAAATTTGTAAAATTTGTAAAAAAAAGTATTTCAAAAGTCATTAGCAATGTTTCGAAAAAATTGTCAGGGGTATCTTAAATTTTAAATGTATACATTTTATCGGTTGACCTGGACAGACATAGTTTAACCTAACCGATAAACTAACATTAGACTTTCAAGAGGTACATCTTAAGATTTCTTTAGTACAGAAGATAAATTAGGTAATATATGACATGTTTATGAAATCCTTGTATCGTATGAGTGTAATAAGGGACGGTGTCTATGGTTACAGGCCTTAGGTGCGACTGAGCGCTGCCAGTTTATGGTGGCCATAAATCGAGAGTGCTCGTAACAGCTACCCGCATTAGCTGGGAACTACTATTGGAACTCGATTGGATGTCGGGATGAACTCGAATTTGATGCCTATTCGAGTGGGTTGGTGCAGGTGATGTCTTAAGGGGAAAAAAGGCTGATCACAAGTGATGGGCCATCTGTAATTGTGTGGTATAGATATGAGACTGTAGCAATTAATCTATGTGCATTTTCGAGGAACGAGAGTCTGTTATATGTAATTAATAGAATGACTACCAATCTACAGAACAAAAAGAACAAGCTCGGTTTAACCTTAAGATAAATCTGTGCGGATGTTAGTAAGCAATTTGTTGGACCTAGAAAGAAACCCCCTTCAAATTTCGTTGCGTCATACATCTTTATTTATTTTTCTCATCTCCTTCGAGTTTTCTCAACTACTATCGAGAACCTATAGTAGTGACTCAAGGCAGTATACAGGTGTACGGAGCGTGTTAAATTTTTAAAACCTCTTTTAGAGGTTTTTCGAAACGAATCAATATACCATAGCACGGTGGGAGCTGAATCATGTGTTTGGCTAGGTTTTGTTTTCTTAAGATTAACAGAGGTTGTTTTGAGGTGGTAAACACGAAATATTTTAGACAATTTTCTGTAGAATAAAGCCTTTTTTGGTTTTAATATACATACATACATATAATCACGCCTGTTTCCCGTAGGGGTAGGCAGATACCACTTCTTTCCACTTGCTACGATCCTTACATACTTGTTTCGCTTCATCCACTGTCATAATTCCCTTCATACATGCTCTTAAGTTTTAATTCTGTCTTATTAAAAAATCTGTGAGTACTGGTTGGATTTTTGTGTCTGCATTAGGGTTTTTACAATTAAAGATTTCTGGCGCTTTATATGTATTGTGGTGCTTTTGTACATAATGATTTTCAGTCTAAATGACATGCATCCTTTTCGGAATGAAAAGTCTGTTGTAGTTCTTAATTGAGTTGACACAGGCGTATTACATAATCAAATAAGATCAGAGACTTTTTCCCTAAAGCAACTAAGCCAAAACCTTCCCTTAAGAAAAAAATCTCATCCACTACCATAACACTTACCCTCAACAGTTACACCAGTAAACAACAGAGCCTTCTAAAAACTCAACCAACACAAAACATCTAATCTCCGACCACCGATATCAAAAATAATAATCGTTTATTAGCTCCCCCCTCCCTTTACCACACCCCCTCACCCCCCTCGAACGTACGGAAACACACGAAGTTGCGCGACGACATCCGACAGAAATAGATAGTGTCCAGTGAAAATACCGGCGAAACTATAGTGCGCTGGTAATAGGACTGCTTGGATTGTGTTAGCGTGGATATGACTTGGCTGACTGTGACATGACTGAGCAAATTGGCTAGATAATAATACTGAATTGGTTGTATAAACATACAAAAAATAAAAGAAATAAAAAATCGTGGAGGTGGGCCAAAAATCTAAAAGTGAGCGCTACTGGCTGTTGCTAAAGTAGAAATTTTCAAATGCAGAGACTGAAATACCCGTGGCGAGATGACATCGATTGCTGCTTTTTTTTTTGGGTCATACTCTTATAACTTTATCCCACGCGTAGGGCATAGTGAAGGGATATGTCTGACTTGCACCAGCTGCGCCGACCTTAACACCTTAGTCTCGTCCTAAGCGAGAATTATATGAAAAAAATATAGTCCATTGAGAAATTTTCAAACAATACTCAATGTAGGATGATTATAAAGACAAAATTTAATAAAATGTGGGGCGATAACTATTTCCATAGCAAGTAATTGTCTCTAAGATACTCTCTACTGCCTACCAAAATTCAATAACACAAATCTCTACACAATATCTTATCCACGTTTGTAGAGTCCAGAGTTTTTCCCATTCACCGGTCGATACGTTACATTTAAATGTCCGCTGCGGTTGCATTGTGTCATTTGTTAAACACCAACTTACTGCACACATACTTTCTAATGCCTGACGTTCGCTATTCTATTTTATAATTTTATTATTAATTGTTCTGTTACATTTTGGAGCGGATTTAAGGTAGTCGTTGTTATACAACGTGTTACCGAAAGAGTATAGCAGTCATGTCCCCAAGAGTGGCGAAGAGTACTCCTTAGTGATTGAAGAGATATGACTTTTGATGACAAATAATTAATACGAAAGTTAGATATCATCATCATCATCATTCAGAAAATCATAGTCCACTGCTGGACATAGGCCTCTCCCAATTTGCGCCACAAAGATATCAATGATTAATTTAATTGATTTTGAGCTGAAATTTTGTAAATTGACACTATACCCATTGGACTCTTACCCCTTTTAGATGGATATACCCTATTGGTAACATGCAATGGCAATCTTCCATCTAGCCTTTCTCACGTTCTTTATCAGCCTACTGTCTCACAGGATTTTCTTTCATCATTGCAAACTTATGGAATTCGTCCTATTTTATATAGAGCAGTTACTGCTGACCTCCACAACCCCATTTCACTAGTAAATACAGTATCCTTTGGCCGCTATCTACATCTTTCAGTATGACTTGAAAATCACGTGTTAAGCAAAGGCTTAACATACTTACGACGCATGAATCTTGCGCTAAATCAGACGCGGATTCAATAATTAAGAATTTAGATGTTTTTCCCCACCGGAAAAAGGCATAACACATTGCTTTTAAGCCTGAAATGCATAACCATTCACTCAGGTAAAGTTTTTTAAGTACATTCGTCTTTAGGACATTTAATCTGTACGACCTTTTTTGATGTATTATTTTAACTAGCCTATATTAGTAAGTAGTTATAATATTATTTATTGTGAATGTGCATGGATTAAGTGAATCACGTTAACGTGCAGCTCCGGTAACGTAACAGTGCAGCTAATAAGATTTGTAGCACAAAATACTGCTAAACACCGCGGTGGTGCAGCGGTGGGACCGCGGAGAGTTGGTGTTCGATTCTTGAGTGAAATGTTACTTAACATAGGTACATTACAAAATCTATGGGTAACAATGTTTCTTGTACTTACCTTTAAATTTACTACTTATGTATGGACCTAAATACTTATTTAATTAATCAATTTCATTAATCAATTTTATCTTTTTGGTAAATGGTAAACCAGAAAATAGTACGTAATATATTCACCAAAAAACATACAAGAAATTAAGTAATTAAATAAGTACTCAGGTCCAAAAAATTAAGTAGTTTGTTCAGACCTACAATTTTGTCAAAGCTACGTAATACATTCAATTTAAATGAAGCATTTCGCTAAAAAGAAGCAAAGTGAACATTTCTTTAACTCAACCCAAAATGTTAATATTTTATCCAATTATTCTACTTTTCTGGTTTTTTTTCTTCTAATAAATTAAAATTACCCATAATTAGTGAGTGAAGCTACCACAATGTTCGGTAAGTCGCGAAATAAATTGACTTAACCGAAGCCATACAAGCGTAATGCGCCGGCTCTGTTTACTTTAAACATTACCTAATGTGCAGCAAAGGATTGTGTCACCAAATGTACCAAAACAAAGTATTTTTTTTTGTTAAATTTAAAAATCAACATCATCGATTGCTACTGTCAGTCCACTGCTGGACATAGACTCTTCTTTTTTTATGTGCCATACTCTCCGGTCGTTTTCCAATTTCATTAATTTCCAACTGAAAATCTTTTCCTATCATCCTTAAATTACATAGAAGTCAAGAGATCAGTTTATCATGTCAGTGTTAGACAATGAATTACCACAGTAGTTATTTAATAGATAAGTTAACTCAGTAGTATTACGTACTTATTTTTCTTTTTGTGTAGTTAATCATCTTATTCGATGTATGGTCTACTGCTGGACATAGGTCTCTCCCAAGTTGCGCCACAATACTTGGTCACCCCCTTTCCTCAACCAGTCTGACCCAACTAACTTCTACAATCGATTGTTCATATAAACATAAAATTCCTGCTATCAAAACAGAAATTGGTAGAATCTACTCGTGATCAGAGGGCTGGTTTGTTCCTTGCACAGAGAATCGGCATAGCCATTCAACGTGGCAATGCAGCCAGTTCTTTGACGCCGTTTAGTTTTAATTTATGTTAGTTTTAATTTTAGTATAGTTAGAGTTTGTTCTTATATTAATCAGAAATAATTATTTCCTTAAGAAAACTACTTATGTTTTCCATCTTAATGACCCATTTTAAAGTAAAATCAGTTATCTGCGCTAACATGAAATAATCTTAAGTGATGTGATTTCGTTGACAAATAAAGTCATCCTGTGCGTCCCAATATAGTCACGTGGCTAGACGATGTTTATTACTAGTGATGGGAATAGAACGCTCGGTAAATAATGTTTTACTATGATTTCATGTCATTTGGATAGCTACTATGTTAAAATGTTTGGACTTTGCCGACTGGTACATGGACCAAACGCAAATGTTAATTATATATTATTGAAGTGCGAATAAATGAAAAAGTGTAATTTCTGTTTCATTTTTTGTTGTAGTATAGTGTAGGGTGTAGTATAGTAGTAGTATGTATGTACTATAATAATATACTACTACTAATAATCCAGCCTATAAACCTCCCACTGCTGAGCACAGGCCTCTTCCCATATAGATACTATAATATTTGGCCAAAAATTATGATATTGGGAATAAGTACAAAGCATTCTTTACTACACTTAAATTCAAGACATTATCTTTTAAAAATGTAGGTAGTGCAATAATTCGAATCTCCAAACCTTTGAGGTACAAGTAACTATAACCTTAAAATGTTTACATTAATCTCTCTCATAAATCTGATCACAAATTCGTCAACAATTTAGTAACTTTTAATATCCCTGTCATCAATTAACCAGCCAGTAATAAGTAACAGTTGACAGCTGTCCTACATTGCCCATCCCTATTTATTAGGCCAATGTGGGCGCCAGACGTTCGCGCGCATTCCAGCCAAATTGGCCAGTCGTCACAGCACTATTTTTAGTCTGGCAATATAAATTGCACGTATTAGTTCCAAGGAACTTCCTACCTTGATGGGAGGATTTGGTTTCTGTACTATTAGGTAAATTATGGTTCACTGTAATAATCAATTTTCAAGGACATAAGCCAAGACTTAAATTTGTACTGTCTATCATCATCATCTCCCTGCCTTGTTCCCAATTATTTGGGGTCGGCGCAATGCGTATTCAGCTTCCATTCATCTCGACAACTCGTCATCTCAGCATTCACTCCTTTCTTTCTCATATTATCTATCCATCCATCTCTTTGTATATCATACAATATTGGTACGAAAAACATCTTTCCCCTGAAAATTTAAGATCAGAAATATTCTGGATAGTCGATATGTCTGTATAAGATATTATTATGTACATAATATATTAAGATGAAATAATGAGGGTAATTTTTTTTTTAAATTTTTGGCAGTAGGTAAGCGATGGCAAATCTAGTATGTTTTGTTTGTTAGATGAATTAAGCCTTCCTTGACAGGGAAGTATAATACTGAAAAACTTTAACGATTCATGTCGTCGTTGTCAACGTAAGAATTAGAAAGTAGATTCGTATTTGCGGAGAAAAGACAGTAATGATGTTACATAAAAAGGAGAGTCACGAAATTTTACAATAAATTGTACTATCTACTTAGTAATTAGGTAATCTAGTATATACTGGGTCCTAGTTTCTACAATAGGAATTATAAAACATTTAACTTTAGAAGAAAACAGTTAAACACGCAAATACTTTCTAATGCCAAAATTAATTATTGAAAAAATTATTAATGTCATATTAAGCAATTTAGACAGTGTACCAAACATCATTGCTTTACTGTCTAAGTACCTACATCATATCATCATTAAAATGAATGCGCTGTCAAAGATTCAATGTAATGCACAGCAGACAGAGAGCACACAGATAGCATACTTATTCCAAAGCTCGTAAAAAAAAAGGTTGATTATCACATAAATATATCTAAATACCGTGGGGTCTATCCCCACAGTATCCCATAACTCGTGTGTATGGGGCCTGGGACCCTAAACAGTGGATTGTCGGTCTCCGCGACTAATTGGGCAGCGCTCGTGACTTTCACCCGAACGATGCGGTGGCCATATGGGAAGATGCTGTGGGACTGTCTCCAATAGAAAAGTTATTTAACACTTTTTCAATGATTGGGAAATAATAGGAAAAATTATTAACTTAGAAATTGATAAACTAGGTACATAAAAGATTAAAAAAAAACAGAGTTATAATTTCGAAACATAATGCGCTAAATTATGAAATGACTTTAAAAATGGCTACTTACCTACTACTATTTAAAGTATGTCAGTTTATAAGTGTGTTCTTAAAACAAGGAAAGACTCACCCAAAATACATTTTAACAAAATAAGTGTAAATAACTTTAGCCCTCTCAAACTATACTAAAAAAAACATAATTCTCATATAATCAAAACGCATGGTGTCCCTAGTCCCCAGTGACACAGTAACGGCGACCCCCGGACATTCCCCACAACCATATATTTATAATAATAAACACACAGTTATTTAATATTTAATTACCCGTCACTCACTTTTCTTGACGAGATTTATTTATTAATGAGGCAGGTAAATACAAAATTAACAACTTAACTGTCCCGCCAGTAGACACAATTGTTAAACGATGGAAATGTTCGTCTGTGACTCACGGGACAGGGAAATGATTAATAGCTAGATTTATTATTTAAGAAAGTTTGTTACATACATCATGTAGTAAGTACCTATAAATGTACCTAATTTGGATTTTTATTAGCTTAACATAAAGCAAGTCAAGTTTTTCATAGAAATTATTTTTGCTTGTGTAATTGTAAATATTAAAGTAATTTTTAAATTTCCTGTTCTTATTATTAGGCATTACTGGTTATATTGTAATTAAATACAGATAGTATAAAAGAAAAAAATTAAATCCTCAAGCCGGACTCGAACCTGCGACTTCTTGTTAATCACACAAGTCGCTCTACCATCTAAGCTATAGACGACACAGCTGTTTAAATTGATATTTTAAATTATAAAATCAATTATTATCTTTGTGTCCCTGTATATTTTGTAATGAAACATAAAAAAAACAAACAAAAAAACATTGATATGTGTACCAGACGAAGCCGCAGGGGTAACAAATTAACAATTAGTGAAATTGTTTCACCCCTGGAGAAGACGAACGGACACATTGCAGACAACAGCGGGCACAATTTAGTGCACTGGAGTGTAAACTAGGGGACAATATAACTGGCCACTTTATTTTGACAGGCAGTGGTTTTTGTTTGGTTATTTTGACAGTTGAGTGTCAATCAAGTATTTTTGTTACCATTTTTTTGTCGTGATTTGTTCGTCTTGTAGGGCCTGTTGGTCTAGTCAACTAGTGGTTAGTGACCCTGACTGCTAAACCGGAGGTCGGGGGTACAATTCCCACCCAGGACAAATCTTTGTTTCATGATCACGAATGTGTGAGTTGTCCCAGGATGTTTATCATTATTTTTAGGTACTTGTTTACTTACCACCATTACACCATTACTACAACTATAAGTAAATAAAGTGAACACAAAATTTATATTTAAAACACTTAGGTAAGCCTTACCAAAATAATCAAGGCACTCTTTAAATATTAGGTATATTTTTTTCACTATGTCTCCTAATTACAATCATCTGTTTCATATCTCACACGACAAAAAATCCTACCCAAAAAAAATCTACCCATAAAATCTTTTACAAAATAATTGTGAACGACCCACTCACATTTGCCGGCAGTGTACAAGTAGGTACAGTGGCGCGCAATTTTTAAGAGTAATTATTTCTATACTTCAGTGTCAGTCGGTGACAACACGCATTTTTCGTTGCCGACTGTACTTTAAGAGTTTGTTTCTAGATAATTTAAGGGGCTCTCCGTCAAAAATATTTTCGTCTTTAAAATTTAAGTTTTTAGTTTGTATGTTTTAAATGATATTTTGTGATGTGGGGTAAGTAGTGAGGGTTTTTTTTAATGATGAGTAAATTGCAACGATATGGTATTGCAGGTATTGCAATTGCATTCGTCTAGTAGACATAAATCTCTTTATATTTCTTGGTCGAACGAATTTGTGTAGAACGAGAAAAAGAATGACATAAAAAAACACCCTATGTTTAAATTAATTAGTAATCACACTTATTAGCTAGCTAAAAAATAAATAAAAAAAAAAACTACGTAACTATTATGATGGAACTAATTATTAATTACACTTATTTCCTACTTTATCGAAATATATTTCAGGAAGTTTACAAAATAATGATAAAAAGTTATTTCAAACAATGCTTTGAGGTTTTTTCATACCTTTAATTCCATTACTTAAGTAACAAAGACGTAGGTACAAAATGACCTCGCTATTTAATTACCAAAACACACCCAACAAAATAAATTTACATACACATAATTAAATACATGAATATGTAATCACCAAAAACCGAACAAATAAATTATTCAGCGCCATTCACTCTTGACACTTATTCACTAAATGCTAATAAGCACACACACAAACAAACAAAAAACAACATCCGTATACACGCACACACACACCCTAGCAAATAAACTATAGTCACACACACATACGAACAAATATAAATAGAAACACTTTTATATGTGTGAGTCTAACTCGTTTAAAAATTCGGCCACTCAAGCGCATCTCCAAATTTTCGGCGTTCCCCATTGGTTGGATTTGAGTTAGAAAAAATTAGAAGGTTAGAGTAGTGGGCTGTGATTGGTCAGTTTTTTTTTGGCAGTTACTGATAAACTGATAAATGGTTGGTTGGTCTATTTGTGGATAGTGGGTTTATCTATTATGTTATCTTTAGTTTTGCTGTTAGATGTTATTTATGTTAGTTACTTCTGGTAGATATATTTGTGTATGTATTATGTTTATAGGTACTAATATTTTTTTGTAATATTTTTTTGATAACAGAATATATTCTGTTATTTGGACATTTATGAGACTTTTTAACATAATTATTCAGATTTAATAAAAAAGATTTTGACTTATTTCATACTAAGTTCAAAGTTTTTTTGCTTATTCGGTACATACTTAATTGCAAATAAAACAGATTTTCTAATTTACATATTTTATATTATTTTTAATCTAACTCTAATATTATTCCACACACTCCCCAAACAACTCTAAACTACTCCACCCAAAAATCCCTAACAAAACTCAAACCCTAATTCACACATCTAACACCCTAACAACAAAAATGAAAAAAAAAACATAACCAACCAACCAATCACAATCTATCACCCAAACCCCATTTTAAAACCCACACCACTTAATTCACCATTTATCTAACGGTTCCGCTCCCCCACTCCTGCGCATTCGAAATTTGAATGGCGTTAGACGATTGGCCCGCCGCCATCTTGCTTTTTATAACCTGCTAGAGACCGGACTGGATTCTTTATTTTTATGCTTTTTATTAAAATGGCTGCCTTGGATTAGTTTGCAGGACGATGGACGATTTTAAGTATTATGTAGGGATATTTGATGGTAAGATAAAGTTTATTATAGTTTTACATCAATACTATCTAAGTAAGTTAATTGTTAGTTTTCTATTGGGTACTGAGGTTTTCCATTAGATATATGTATAACATAATAAAGCAACTACAAATAAAAAAAGAAGTTTAATGATTTAAATAATTCAGAAATTATAGTCAATAAAATAGCTGTTTCTATAAATAAAAATCCTTGTAAGTCATCTGGCCCTATTTTTATCTTTAAAATTGTACAGTCTGTAACTGCCTAAAAGATCAGTTCACATTTAAAATTTAGCAGACCAGGCAATATTCCTAATAACGCCTTTACTTTTACTATTAACATTAAGCATCCAACCTCGAGTCTGATATAACTTTACCGATGTTCCTCTTAAAGCGAAACCATTAAAACCAGCCCACTGACACATCGAATACACGTAACATCCAAAATGAGGATGACTAACTAATAAAAACAAAAAAGTCATGTTAGTCATACATTTTAGGAAGGTTACAAACATGTGTCATGCATTCCAAGTTATCTGATTTTGACAGACAGTTTTTAACTGCCTTAACCTAATTACCTACAAAAAAACAAAAAAGATTTTAAGTATACCTACATCTATTACTTCATCTACCAAACCTTATATAAGAATAAACTCGAACTACCTATACTAAAATTAAAACTAAACTAAATAAAACTAACAGGCGTCAAAAAACTTATCGTCATCCTTGTCAGTGGCGGGAAACGAATCTACCAAACTAAGTAGGTTCAAAAAGTTGCTATTGACCTAAATGTCAATTTAACATTCACAGATACGAACCCACATTTAAAAAGCATAAAATACAAACGCACAATTTATAATAATACTGTCTTCGCAAAAAGCCCAAAAAACATTACACAACGAAACATTTAAATAAGGAAGTAAAGCTGGCAGTTCACAAAAACAGTTGAAGGTTAACCAGAGATAAAATAATTTTGAATTTCGAAGAAAGTTTTAAAAGTGTTGTGTTGCCGAATTGCACGCATACACGCGCAGCCAGACGGCTTACGCACACTGTTGTCTTGTGTACGTACACGGAATAAGGGGGAGGCCTAACATTGGGGTTAAATTTCGGCGAACATTATTTTGGGAAGGTAGGTATTTCAATTCTGATGTTAAGTTTTACCGAATCTTTTCTACTTTTATTATACTTACTTTGAAATAACTATTAGTTTCCGAATAATTATTTTATATGCATTTCTTGATTATAAATGCAACAGCTATGACGCCTTTAAATTTGTACAAAATGTTTTCGTATTTTTTTGGCGTCTGTTTCTTTATAACTGTACATCAATTTAAGCGACCTACCTCAACAAAACATTTCACAAGCCGAGCACCGAGCATCAAAAACCGAATCCCCAGCGTGTGCCTCACGCACACAGACAGCCCCCAATTCGCATTCGGTCCGCGCACAACACAGTTTCCGCGCCACCGAGGGCATTGACCCCACGTTTTGGAGGGCGACTCTGACGTCACAACACTGACCTGCCACAACGACCTTGAAGCGTATTTCGGTTGTCCCCGTTTTGTGACTGATGTTTGTATATCGAATTTGTAAATGGAAGCCGCTTTTGGGGTTTAGTGAAAGTAATTTGAATTTGGAATGTTTTGGGCTTGAATTTTTAATTTTACGGCCAGTTTGATTTGAATTTCGAATCCTTTAGGTTTCAAAATTGGAGTTTGCTTGATCCGTTATGAATTCGTTTCAGGAAACTGTTTATTCTAAGGTTCTTTGGCTAATAATTTAGTTGACTAACTATTACTGGGTAAATTAACAAAAATGTAACCTTGTATAACATTGCATGAGTAACACTCATTATTTCTTTATGTGAGCTTGTGGAAGCCACTGGTTTTCGAGGTGTTTTACGATTATGAGGGTATAATAGTTTTGGATATTTGGCTTTATAAAATTTCGTCGTTTTCGGGCTTATTCTTAGCATATCGATGCTTTATGAGTGAATTAGTGTTAAATCATGTTTTTAAGTGATTAAGAATTTACTTCTTAAGCTTATTAATTTTTATTTCTTACAATTTTCTTGGTTTATCTGTCGATTTAGGGTTAATACTATAGTCTTGGTGTCTCGAATAGACTCGATTGACGCAATGGCTCAGTACTCAGTTGGCAGTGCAAGTAAGAGCAGGTTTTATTCTCGATTGACAGGATTTTGTTAGTAATTGTGTGATAAATAAATATATTTTGTAAGTTCTCGAATATTGTATAGGTAGTTGATTATAAATGCTTTCAAAATAAATTTAATGATTAAAATTCCTGAAAATGTCAGTAAAGGTCGCCGACACATCGTTAAGTTAAAATATTTGCATTACAATTATATATTTTTACTTTAATTAAGTTATATGCAGTTCATTGAGAATATATTTATCATTTTCCTTTTCAAGTACATTAAAATATATGCACCTACATACAAATTTAAGGAAACAAATATATTTTAAATAAAAACTGTAAAACCAACACTAAATATTTGGCCAACATTATTTGGCAAATGTTTGCCATGTCACTTTATTTTTCGATACTATCTTCTGCATGCAAATAATCTTTAGTAAGTCCATTCTAGGCCACTACAAACAAACAACAATGTTTTTAATCTAATCCAGAAGCAAACATTAATCAAAGTAAAAAAAAAACAAAATTAATTATCCATAAAATCTTTAGACTAATTTGTCAAATGATAAAGACAGACTTATGTATGATAACAGCCGAGTGAAAAGGACAAAAAGTATCGTGAATCAGAGCCGAGGGCATTGACCCTGGATTTGTTGATGCATCGCGACATACACACACACAGACAGACAGACAGACATGTGAAGAGACATACATTTGTTGTATGACTTGTAATTATGTAATAATTAGTCTTAACTTTGTATACTTTAGAAAGTATTAACACAGATTTTTATTAATGGTTGTTAGATCGAAGTCAAGAGTTTCTTTTTTGCCTAATTTTTGTTTTATTCTTATGTCTTCTACGCCAATGTATGCTTTGGGCGTGGTAGTCTAGCGGTTCAATGTCCGATTTTGTATGCACAAGGTTTCAGGTTCGAAGCCAGGATAGCAAAGTTCTCATTTCTTAGTCATAAGGTACCTTTTTAGTCATTCTAAAACATACCTAATTGATTTGGAAAATTGGAGGCCAAGTATTAAATTATCTTATTTTGAGTTGAAATTTTGTAAACTGTCTTTCCGATTGTGATATAAGCCATTTCGGTACATAACTGTCCCACCGTTGGGCAAGGATATCTTCTCATATTGAAAGGGAAAGGGTATATCAATCCAACAGGCATCAACATCCCCTGATATCCTTGCCGAACGGTGGGACGTTGGTGGTATGTTTCAATCGGAAAGATAGTTTATTTTATTATTATTATCGAGTAATAATGTTGATTGCATATACAACTCGCGATATTTGGTCTGTACTAACTAATCTGGCTTATAAACCTACTAAGTTCGAAATAAACACATTTTAATTAGTTATACTTGTTTAGATTACGAAGTATAACAAGAATAACACAATTTTGTCGACTTTGTTATCAAAGCGTTACTGACCACCTCAATGTTACGTAACGTACATGAAATATAGCAGACGATAAGTTTCGAATATTATTTTTCATAACGTATCATCACGCCTGTATCCCCGAAGGGGTAGGCAGAGGTGTACCCACAGTTCGCCGATATGTTTAGGTCCCATGTAATAGGGGGCGAGCCTATTGCCACTAACCGAGCACAAATCCAAACTCCGACCTGCTACTGACAATTTCATAGAAAAACCCAATAACACCTTGGTCGACTTGGGAATCGAACCCAAGAGCTCTAGCGTAGCAATCACGCTAGGCTAACGAGGCTGTATTTTAATTAAATATTAATTTGTTGCTACAAGTGTGTGCTATTAATAGACAGAGCTGTGGTAACCAAATCATTTATAAATTAATTACTGTCATTTTTAAAGTCTGCAGTTGTGTAACTGCATGTAGTCATTATTTTGAAAATAAAAGAGGATTGTAACATTGTACAATTTTGAATTATATATTTTTATTTTGCAAATAAGATTAGGTAAATGGTATTATTTTTATTTACTACTGTTAATTATAAGTCTGAATTTCTCCAGAACAGGGCATAATCCTTTTTGAAACCTCGACATAATATGGTCAATTTAGTCAGTCATCCAACTCTACCTGAGCCTTCCACATATTATTTTTAATCCTATTATTGTTTTTTACCCTTTTTAATCTAAAAAGAAATCACCAACAAAAGTAATTCCTGCAGTTAGTACTTTAAAGAAACTACTTATAGAAAGTCATATAAAACAGTTTTGAATGACTCAGTTGGACATCGAAAGCACCACAGCTATCAGGCAACTGACCTGCGCAAAAATACGCAAACATGTCGCGACACGTTTATGATAAACATATCGCTTGCCTAAAACTATATTACTAGGTATATAGGTATAGTGATAAGATTAAAACAATTGCGAAATATTTTTGTTCATCATTTGATAAAATTTTATGAACTAGGTACGATGGTAAAATACTTGATTGCATGGATAGCAAAACCGACGTGGTGTGGGTTCGATCCCCGCAAGGAACAATAATTTTTGAGTTACAAAAAAGGTTGATCTTGTTTAAAAAAAACCTTGTGTCGGAATAGGAATGCCTTTTTATGCATGTGTCCAGTTCATAATTCTGTAAAAATATTTGAACGGGTAAAAATAACAAAGAAATTATTAATAACTTTGTTTTGAACATTAAACCTTATCCATACAATTCGGTCGTCGAACTACTAAAATACAACAACACTGACTGAAGCCCATTACTGACCTTTATTTTTATTAAAATTTAACATCGTATCATCATCTTCCTACCCTGTTCCTAATTATTTGGGGTCGGGGCAATGCGTATTCAGCTACCATCCATCTCTACAACTTGTCATCTCAGTATTCACTCCTTTCTTTCTCCTATCAACTTACACAAAATCCATCCATCTCTTTTTTGATCTTCCTCTGCATTTAAACCATGCACACATCGTATCGTATTTAAAAATAAAACATTTATCTAATGACACTGCACTATTGCACCTGTCTTTGACAGAAATACTTTTAATACGTAGATCTAAAGATTACAAAAAAACAAACAATTTTACTTCTTTAAATTTATCAGCTTACAAAACTACAATGTAACTAGAAGCCACAAACAAAAGTGCTACAAACTAAAACTCCATCAAAACAGTGCGAGGTGAACGACCTGTTATCAGTATACTCCAATTTGTATTTTTATCGCGACTGATACGAACAGATTATATGTTCCAGTGCCTGCCATTCGTCCTCAATGTCAAAAAACACGTTTTTGTGTGCAATTTGTAATGTTTGCTGATTAATGTTTGGGTATTGCTAAATGCGCAGATGCGACAGTCTACTAAAAAGTATATTTCATTAAGAATTAGAATAATAGGACATTGTTCTGATAGTTCTGCCTCGTTGGCCTAGTGGTGCTAAGCGCGACTGCTACGCTGGAGGTCTTTGGTTCGATTCCCGAGTCGACCAAGGTGTTATTTGGTTTTTCTATGAAATTCTCAGTAGCAGGTCGGAGTTTGGATTTGTGACCGGTTAGTGGCAATAGGCTCGCCCCCTATTACATGGGATCTAAACATACCTGCGAACTGTGGGTGTACATAGGTACACCTCTGCCTACCCCTTCGGGGATACAGGCGTGATGATATGTTATGTTATGTTCTGATAGTAGACTGCCAATGGTTATTACTGAAATATAGCTCTGTATTTAGTAGCTCAGACTATGATCGTCTGAACCTTACCTAGCAATCTGATTTAGGTTAGGTTTACTGAAACCTAAAATGATTATGGTTGTGATTTAGAGCGGTTTTTTATTTTTATTTTATTTATAATTATTAAGTACAAAAATATTAGACTTATGTTAATACATTGGTCCACAAAACTGTTTTGAACAGTTTGACTGTTCGCCTGTTGAGTCTCTCAAAGTAACGTAAAAATATATAGGTTTATAAGTTTATATATATGTATATAGGTATTTATGTATTTATATTATCTAAAAGGTAGTTTTTTAATAACTTTTCAAATATGATTTTATTAGTTGCATTCCTGATGTCCACAGGCAAACTGTGGTTTTGGTTCCTTCCCTGAATAAAGACAGATTTTTGTTATCCTTCTATAGAGAACAACACTTTTGTTTATTTCCTTCTTAATAATCCAGATTCCTTTATTTTCTTTGGTGAATAAATGTGTCGTCCCATCTGTTGCTGCTGATCTATAAAACTTGTAACATATTTGTTGCTTATTGTTATTGTTAAAATCAATAAATAGTTTTGTGTTGACGCAGTTGTTTAGCGAGTCGATACACCGATGACTTTTATATTGTAACGTTTGTTCACACACGAAAATATTTTCACAGAATTGTGGTGTATGACCTACATACATGCAAGGTTACTGTAGTCTAGAAATCCTATACTTAGGTCCGTGGTCATTTCTGATGTTCTTGACCAAGGTGAAAAAACTGAGTGAATGGAAATGGGAACTATGCTTACTGCAATAAATAATAAAGGAACCAACTGACTGGATGGCGTATTAGTAATGTCTCGCCAACTTAGTCCGGTAAAGCAGTAAAAGCCTCCACGAGGCGAAAAGGTGCTCCTATACTCAAATAGTCGTGGACCCCCTTAGACTGATTCGAATTTTATCAATCCTTTATGAAAGGTTTGTTGTATCGACACGTGTACAACTACGAACACAACATTTATTTGGTTAAACCCAACTGATACCTTTAACGCCAAGTGTGTAACCTCTACCTAGCGTTTGGCTTCCAGTCCAGATACCGTGTAGTATACAGTGTATACTACATTAACTGAATTCAATTATTTTACGCTACTGGTTAACTGATTATACATTCATATAATCACGCCTGTTTCCGTATCGGTTCCATTCCGTACCGTAGAGAGGCAGAGACCACTTCTTTCTACTAGCTATGATCCTTACATTCGTGTTTCGCTTCGTCCAGTTTCATTAGTCCCTAGAATGATAAAGGTCTCATCCTCAAACCCTTGCCAGCTATCAATCGATAACTAAACACTAAAGTACATTCATTCAAAATAGCAGTAGCCGTGGCAGTAGGCAATATGAATTTCATTATTTCGTCTTATCTTCGGTTCTTCGACCGATTGCGGTTGCAGACAGACGGTCTATGTGTCATCGGAGCAACGCTTCGGCGAAATCCGACAAGGGTAGCCAATGTCATGGTTGCGACATACAGAATAGACAGGTAGACAGAGAAAGGGGAAAGGGGGGTGTGAAAAAGATATAGGTTGTCTAGACCAAATACTTTTTGGAAGATAAAGGTTGAAGCAATACATTGTCATTTTTATTTGGTGAGGCCTAGCGGTTCAATGAACGGATTTGTATGCAATATAATATACAAGATTGCAGGTTCGAACACAGGCAAGCACCAATGTGGCTTTTTCAAAGTTATATGTACTTTTCTGATCATTCAAAAGAACTGTGAAAGGTGAACATCGCGAGGAAACCTGGATTCTAAAATTGTGATCTGAAATCGCCAATCCGCAGAGAACAAGCGTGGTGATCAATGCTCGTGCCTTCTCTATATGGGTAGAGGCCTGTGCCCAGCAGTGGGAACGCTTATAGGCTGGATTATTATTACGAACATTTTCGTTTTATAAAATTACACAGTATAGTTTCTTAATAATTTGTCGATGGTTTGGGATTTCCGGACTCCTAAAACCACGAATATGAGAGATAAAACTAACCTAAACTTATTTAAATTAACTGAATATTAATTAAATAAACAATACTATCAGAAATTGTTATTATGACGTATATTTGTATTTTGTACGAATGGGTTAAGTCCCTATTTAGATTAAATTCAAATGGTTCTGATGGCTGGTCTTCAAAATTTAAACTTTATATAATAAAGTAAACCTTATCAAACTTGTGGCTCAATTTTAAGTTTTGAAAGTTAGTTTAGAATACGGTTCCTACAAGTATCAATAACCCAAAATAATTACAGAGGTCTGCGATGAAATATTTTATTGTTTGAATAGGTTAGGTACTTGAAAAAGGTTACTGGCGATTTCATATTTATTTTATAGATTTCTCATCTAAAAACTCTTTAAGAGGAAAGAACCAATAAGATACATAATTGGCTGTTTTTAATTGGTGGTTAGTACAACATCCTTCAATTATTTGACACTGGTAATACCACTATTACTCATATATCCCAATATTGTAACTCCCAAAATTTATTTATTTGTTTCTTTTATCATTGTGGTTATTGCGTCAGAATTTGGTAACTAATTGAACAATAAGGATAAATATTATTTAACTTAAGGGCTTAACTACACGTGTCTCTGTTTTTATACTTTTCAAGTAATTAAGACTATTAAGTTTCATTATTGGTTTTTGAGGAAGGTTAAACAAGTCGTTCTAATTTGTGCTGTTTTAATTAAAATAATTAAAATACCTATTTGGTTTTGTGATTAGTATTTAAACGATAAAGAAAGAGGTTTCCGCTTAAATATCAACCAAAAAATATAACATAAATTTGGGCAAGACAGCCCAGTAGTGGGATAATAAGTCCCACATGCTACTATAATAACAATATTCCGGGACATCTCACACACGGTTATCTGATCCCAAGCTAAGCAGAGCTTGTGTTATGGTAACCAGACAACTGATAAACATACTTATATATTTCTAAATACATATAAATTATAGATAAATTACACCCAGACCAGAACAAATCATCGTGCTCATCACACAAACATTTGTCCTGAGTGGGAATCAAACCCACGACCTCCGGCATAGCAGTCAGGATCACTAACCGCTAGACCAACAGGCGCGTCAGAAAATATAAAAATGGAAATAAATGTTTGTAAAAATAAAGGTTACATATATGTTAGCGGATATATTGTAATTGTAAAACCTAATTTGAGGCCTGGCATAAGTCAAGCCCTTTCTAAGTTCTTTTCAGATAGTAACGACTGACAATCAAAGAAAACATCGTGAAAAAACCTGCTTTAAGAAAAATCAAACAGGCAGGAAGACTTTTCAGTAACCCACTGAAATGCTGAAATTATTTATCTATTAATAATTAAATAACTTTTGAGGCAAAATGACTTTATAATGTTTGTTTAACCTTTATCATCGAATTTGTTATTAAGCTAAATAATCCTTACTAATATTATAAATGTGAAAGTTTGTGAGAATGGATATATATGGATGTTTGTTACTCTTTCACGCAAAAACTACTGAATGTATTTTAATGAAACTTTACAATAATGTAGCTTATACATCGGAATAACACATAGGCTATAATTTATAAAGATAGTGTATGTATTGTCATTCACGCGGGTGAAACCGCGGGACACCGCTAGTACCTATGACATAATTTGATAATTTAGTTTCCCAATTTGTGTGATCACATAATTAAATTAGGATAATATTTACATAGATTTAGTTATTTAATTAGAATT
This sequence comes from Autographa gamma, assembly GCA_905146925.1. Classification (NCBI taxonomy): domain Eukaryota; kingdom Metazoa; phylum Arthropoda; class Insecta; order Lepidoptera; family Noctuidae; genus Autographa; species Autographa gamma. The sequence continues at coordinate 2,096,990 of LR989871.1, forward strand.
ATCTGTTATAGAAGGAAGGTTGATTATAAAATTAATTCCAAAATAATTGGTTGTTTAAATTTGTATCAGTCTAGGGGAAAATATTAGGGAATATTTGTGTTATCTTTGAATAATAATATATATTGTCTGCTTTAACCAGCATAGACAACAGATATTTTTAGTGGTGTTAGTAAGGGCTTTTTATAGATAAAAGGGAATGCGTTTTGGCAATTAAAGATTTTCAGATAATCAATATATCTATGAATGAGTCTGAGAAATAAAGTCCAATCGAACTATAGTACCATAGTGTATGAAGATAGTTGATCAATTCTAGTTTGCTTTTGATATAAATGAAATTATTTGCTTTCGTATTTTTCCGTTTGTTTTCTTAATTGTTTTTTATCATCGGCTTTACTTTTTTTTTGCTTTTGCAGGGACGTGGTCTCTCTTTTTCTGATCTACAGTTTCCTTAAGATATTTTCCTTTATCGTTAATGGCTGATTATTATAATCGAATCGTTAATAACTTTTTTACAGTACTCTTGAGCCTAATTAGTCTCAAATTCTACGTAATTTATAATAATAGTGGTCTATAAATGTCCCACTTCTGAGCACAGACCTCTTCCCATGTAGAGAAGGAATGAGCATTGATCACCACGCTTGATCATTGCGGGTTGATTTAAAAATCGTATATACAAATATGTATGTGTACTTCAATATCACATAATCACATTTCTACTGACACTTTTGGAACATATCATAATAATATTATATCCAACATCAGAAAATAGTCAACTACATTTAACACAGCTTGCGAGCTGAACAAAAATGTACCTTATTCTTTGGCAATAGAGGCTAAATCAGTATGTATTTTTACTACTATACTTAATTTGACTGTACAAACTTGGATGGAGGAAGCGAGAGGTCCAAGCCTTGACCTTTTAAAAAAACACCAGAACGCTTTAATTTTATATTTCGAAGTACACTTTTTGTTTATGCTTTATTTTTGATCCTTTTTGTATTTATCATATAGTTTTCAATTTATAGTCTGTGTAACTGTATTTAGTTTAGTATGTAGCTCTTATTAAAGTTGAGTTTTTTAGGTTATGGAGTCGCATGACGACGATTTTAGTGTATAAAAATAAAAATATAGTATATTTGACCACTTTTCCCTGTGATAAAGTAAAGTTTGTGCATATATATATAAAATTTATCAATGTTTGTTATGAACACAAAATACGGAGTTAATTAACTATCATAGTTTTAAGAGTGTGACTTCGCTTCTATGCAGACACTCTTTCCCAGTTCCTCTAATTACTCAGTCTTCATTATACCCTTATTTTCGGCATCCTTATTAACAAAATATACTTTAATTACATCCAAGAAACGAAAGGGACAAACTTAATTAATTCCTCAATTAGGTACAAGACACGCAAAAGTCATACAAAGAAAAAATCCCTCAAAAATTACACTCGACAAGCTGAGTACATACTTGTGCATTATTTTACGAGGAAAAGAGATGGGTGTATAAAAAATGGGGGGAGTGAAAGAGAGAGGGAAAAACCCTGACCTTAGTCAACGTTCGGCGAATTGGTGTGGTCAGGCATGATAAGATACGTTATCAAAGTGTTCTTTTTGTAAATTTGGCAGTTTTTTAACGTGGGCTTGACTTGTATGACCGATTTGTTGATGTACTGTTTTGTGACGTCATTGATATGGATGTACGATTTTGATGCTATTTAGCGCATGTGGAGTTTTAGTTATAAGTGTTTTGTTCTGAAAATGAACAGTGTTGGTGAGTGGTTTAAAGTTTGGGATTGGATATGTTTATTTCGAAGCAAAATTTTAGGTGAGTCAATCTTAATACTATATTAAGTCACATAACTCGTAATCCAACATTTTATTTTTATTACTTCTCAACACGTTAAACTAAAAAGCTAACCAAAAAGTTTATATAGGTTCACAAAACAGACACAATACCCCACATTACTTAACCTCAATGAAACAAAGAGGAAACAAGCCCAACCAAATATTGAATTTACTAAATTTAAATACAGAATCAATTGAAAGTAAAAGCGAGCACACACACACAGCTTATCAATGTGTGCGTGAGCCTGACCTTTCCCAACGTAATGGCGGACGCCCGAATACAGAGGTCGATGACATTACGAGGCTGAATGTGCAATGTATTCGGCAGGAGTCGGGTTTAAAAAAATAAAACGTCACTTTCGCTGGCTCCATGGAAATGGAATTCGATTTTCGTTTTCAGTAGTTCGTAATTCGATTTTGGAATTATTTATTGTTTTGTGTCTGGAGTGGGTTTGGCGCCTTTTTACTGGTTGGATACTGGCCCTTTATAAGACCATAGTTGAACAAAATAAACTTTTGTATATGTAGAGCAGCTATATTGAAAATTAGAAGAATACAAAAATTTAAAATTTTTCTAAATTAGCAATAATAATTAAAAAGGGCAATGCCCTTTTTTTCCGCAAAGGTCTTTGCCCTGAAAACAATACCGCCTTTTATTAAATTTTATGAATGTAAACAGAAATACAAACAACTTTCAATTTCATCTGACGAAATAAGGAAACCCTGAAAAAGCTTTGAATGAAAGAAGAAAAGTATTTTAAAAAATGGGTCAAACTTTTTCTTAATTAATTTATTGGTAAACATTCAGTGACTTACGCAGTTGGTATTAAGTAACGACTGGGAGCCATTTTTAACCAACTTCAACAAAAGAGGTTTTTAATTTGACTGTATTTTTTTCTACGACCGACGTCTACGCTACGACCTCTGTGTTGATCTGTATTTTTTGAAGTTAAGATAGTAATTTGACATTAAGTGTCAAATTTCTATCTTCGGTTAAAACCATGGATAGATTAGGATAGGTTATTGAAAACGTAAAAGTAATATAAATAATAATCGTTTAATAGTTATTTAGTTGCGCTACATTACCTAAAGATATCGAATTTCATTGTTTTTCTGCAAAATGTTAACTTAAGTGTTTTTCTTTTGTTTTTATTTTACTTCAACTTATTGATTGTTGTTTTTAATTGATGTGACGTCAATCGGTCTTGTATAAAAAGTTTTTTTTTGAGTGGCCTAGGTGACTGTAAATTAGCCGAGAGTCCTATGCCCAGCATTGAGTAAAATAGATTATGAGAAGAAAGGGAGGGACCTAGGAGTGGGATAATATGAGCTAAATAACACTAATAATAATACACCTTACAGCTACAGCTTTAGCTAATATTACACCTTTTTATATTAGGCTAAGAGCCACCACTTTACAACTTGACTACAGTGATTGACATCATTAAGGATGTTAGCGCAGTTGATGGTCCAGGAATCAATCTCTAGATTTAGATAGATAGATAGAATATTTTTTATTGCACACTATTTAAATTACATAATAAAAAAGTAGATTTTCTTAGGTATCGGGCTCTCTACAATTAGTTAGAGAAACATTTTACGTAAAAACCCAAGTTTTGAATATTAACTTTGATATTTTATTTATTAATGTATTACTAGAGTATGCAACAAAGTATTCACCTCAAATTCTAATATCAAAAGAAACCAGTAGTTTTACAGTACTTTTGTTTTATCAACGTCTGTGTTTCGTTTCTGAAACCCTATTTATCCTAGTCCCGTCTGTCATATTTTAATCTTTGACAGTAGTAAATGTATAAGTTATGCTAAGTTCTAATTAATGTAATTTTTGATAAGTTTAGTACTAGCCCTCATATTTGCTATGCCTGGAAAAGGCCGTTAAGCTGTGCCTGTTATTTCACTAAGACCTATATAAGACCTGACATGCAAATAACGATTTTGAGTTTGAGTTTGAGTTAAGTCATTAAATTCTGATTACTAAATTGTAGTACCTAAATTAAATTTTCTTTATGGTTTTTTATTCTTACTATATTCATTCTTACTATGGTTAACTGTATTACCAGATTCTTTTTCTATATTCCAGATGTTGTCGATTCGTTCTGAAAAAGGATTAAGAAATGTAATCATTGACAACGATAACTATTCTATTCTCATCTTTGTTTTAATAGAGTTTTCTTAATAATTGAATTCTCATGCAACATTCTATTAGTACTTCAAATGAATAGATTATTCTACATAATGTTTTGTAATAAATGTGTCATTGTAACACATTCTTTGTCTTCTTGAGAATTGTGGATTAATCAAGGTATTTTGAAGGCAATGTTAGGATTTTGTATGTTATAAGTCTTTTGTAAGTTGCTGTTAATTTTGAAGAGTGTGTTTTTAAGAGTTATTTGGTACATTCAGCATAAATAGCTTTAAATAAATATTATTATACTTACCAGTCTTTACTACTAAATTGCAATGATAGTGATGTTTTTATCTTTTATATCAATAATAATGTTTTTTGGGTAAGTGAAGGGCATTTTGAATTTGATTATAAAAGTGACTCGTCTCAAGTATTCTTAATATAGCCTTATCAAAAGAAAGTATTAAATACAAGTCTTCATTTGTTTCTTTATCAATAAACAATACTTGATCGATCTCTATATATTATATGCATAATAATATTGTTTTCAAGTGGGTCAGCTATTGATGCAAAAACTGCAGATTTTTGGAAAGTAAATAAATATATATTTATTGCTTTGTTAGAATTTCTATAGCCTACATAAAACCGCTGATTTTCGCGACGTTTAATAGCTAAGATTATTAAATGACGTACCTATTTTCCAACGTACTGGCATTGAAGTAATGGTAATCAGGCAGATAATGTGAGAATTAACGAACAATGCCAATTTCCTTGACAATTTAAAACGCCAAACGCGATGACGTAACCTGAGGTCCAAACACGAGTGCATGCGAGTGTAACAGATATAATATTACATCGCTCGCACATTACAAACGCACCATCGCATCGGCCAGTTTAATGACGCCGCATCCGTCTGAACTTGGTAGTTTAAGCCTCTGTGAATGTCATCTAGGCTCACTGGCTCAGTGCAAGTGCGCTAACGTGCATGTGTGCACCCGTGCACCTACACCGCGCAACTACGATACAGATTAAAAAATATTACAACCCGCCAATATAACACATCAAAACATGACAGTTCAAATTCAAATTGTTCATGTTCGAATTTAGAAATGTCCGCTGAACGCGCGGGAAAGAGACGAACATACTGCTGAGCGTCTGCTATTTTGGTGACGTCGGTGCATAGCGAAATATAATGAAAAGTGGCAGTAATTTCGATGTGTTTACGCGCTGTGCTAGTTTATTTGGTTAATAGCGGTTTGTTTTTCTAATCGGCGGCGTTTGGACCGGTGGCGCCCTCTGCATCCCGTTCCCGCTCCATACATACACATGGTTGTATTCCATGGAGCTGTCAAAACAATAACGACCTCGTGGACTGTGATTCCCTCAAGGAGACTACCCCGTCGGGGGCTCGGCGTGATGTGTGACAGTGCGACTAGTTTTTGGCGCGGAGAAACTGTGGCGGGCTCGTAACGCGGAAAATTGAGCTAGCGGTGTTTTTTTCCAAACTTAACCTACGACAATCTTCAGTTGCGCGCGAGCTGTCCCCGCACGCGCCTCGCGTACCATCCGACACGAAAATCAACCGAATGGGCCCCGAGCCGGTGGCGAGCCCGCCCAAATCACACACCGAACTCCATGTGAGTGTGTTCAAAACGTTCCATTTTCGAATGCAGCGGAATAGTCGCGGCCGCGCGTTCGATGACCTCATAAAGTGAAACTATTTTTTTTCTTTCACTTTGCTCAATTTTGTGATGTAGCCATAGTGCCTTCGCCGTACAAAACTTTTGGAATTTTGTGATGTCAAAGTGCAAACTTAGATAAAACTAGTATATAGTGTTAGTGAACTATTATTTATGGAGAAACAAACGAGAAGGAACATTTTTTATGCATATGGACAGATACTGCATGGACCATAGGTGAGTCTATTAAATAATCAAATATTAATTAATAGTAGTACCTAATTGAGTGGCTTGTAATTTACGAAGTCAGTTGTATGAACGCCAATCTTAATCTTTGAACTTGATTGGAACGGGATGAAGTTGCTGCGTGTGAGTTGCATTGCTAGATTGCGCCTTCAAAACCACCCATGTGACTATCGTTAACTTCGTTCCAGGCGATTTAAGCAAAGAAAAATGGTGCTTAACGACGTTATTTTTTAAGGTTTGTTAAACTAAATCCTCTGCGTTAAAATTTTGGGTTGACGAACTTACAAAAAGATATTTTTGTTTGTTTAAAGCACATGAGTATTTTTGTAGTGCGTCGCCTTGCGAGTGCACGATTGGCCTTCGTGCTATCAGCGTAGGTAGGTACGCTAACCTATTAGTTTGCCTAGGTTTGTAGCCGATAATAATGTTCAGACTCAATGAAGTTTCAATGACGAGTTTGTAGTTTATATTTCGAATTAAACACTGGACAACAGAACACTGGCTGCTCTCTTCTTTATTCGAAAACGAAAATCGACTTCCAATTCAAAACTTCATTCGATTTTTAAACCAATCTGCTTTTTTCAATTGTCTTTACTTGTAAGTACAATTTTTTTAACGGTCGTGTTCTATTTTCGAATTTTTAAACAAAGATCAGTAGATAATGTCCCACGTTGTCAGTTTAAGTTTTTAACGACCGCTGTGGATACTTATGTACTTAGATATTCAATGACGCGTAACCGGCCCACCATATAAGGTGTATGTATAGAAACTAGTTTTTTATATAGAACTATGTTACAGATAGCTAGCTAGCCTTAGTACTTACATGTAGCTGGTTGCTTTGTTAATTATTATTGAGATGTTGTACAACATTGCTATAGTTTATAGAATAAATTGTAGTTTATTTATATTTTAGAAGTTTTATTCTACTAACATTTAATTATTATGCAGAAACCTAACCATGTAAAGAATTAACTCAATCAAAATCAGTATTTGAAGACGACTTAGTAAACATTGTTACGACAGTTAAATAACAGATTTAAATCAAATAATATGGTATTATTTCCCATAAATAATAATGCATTTAACTGTGTGCTTCCAGTTCACTGAAGAACGAGCACTTCTTTACAAGTTTTAATTCATAAAACTACGAGAATTCATCACCATTCTTACGCTTTGTAAGCATAAAATATCGAAACATAACAAATGAATTATACCCAAGTTATAAAAATCCAAATATTCCCAAAAGTCAAAATTCCTTGTGAAACCAACCAATGTCAGTAAAATCCATTCTTCGATAAATTATTGTTAAACAAAGGCATCCACCAAGTCTTTCCTTACTTCAAACTAAAAAGCAAAAAATGCTATATTTTCGAAATCTTTCCTAACTATCAACTTCTATAGTTTTAAAACGTCGTGAACCCTGAAGGTATCACAGGACACTTCTAATAAAATCTTGTATTTATAAATCATTTGATTCACCTCTATTTAAAATTAAAACCAATTGTCCATGGTTCAAGGAAGTCGGATTGTCTGTAAAAACAAAAGATGGTAGGTAGCTCTATTCAAACAATGCTTGTGGGTATATAAATTTATAAACGAAACTCTTTGGTACCTATGAGGCCCTTTTAGGGGTACTAAAAGTATTCAGTGAGACCTAGATTGCTATACATGATGTCAACATTTGGTGTCATTATGATTTTCGACTGTGATTGGCGCTGAATGTTTATAGAAATCTGCCGGTCGATTGAACCGAATCATAAATAAATGTATTTTGTGTTAATAAGAAGAACTAAATGAATTAAATAAGGAATAACAAGAGCAAAACACCAAACGCTAATTTACGAATCATTGCTTCGAAACTTCTGAGAATTCAAGTTGAAATATCCCCAAATTTTGTGGTACACGTCTGATAATAATAATATTTGTAACAATTTACCTTGACAGTTTACCTTAAATTCTTGCAACATACTCGTTAAAAATATTCAAACTTGTGGGAATCCCAACAAATTCAATGATAACACAAGTTTTAGGATAAATCATAGTTCATAAACAAAAATTGATGACAAACAAGGAAATCAGACGCTTTACTAGATACTAATAATAATTTTGAGCTTACCTGTACAATCAAAAATAAACATTGAACAATGTGTTGATGACATAATATTTTGGTAGTCACAATAAGTAGGTAATTGCTTGTCTGTTGGAGTCTGGTCCCTATTTATACTTAAGCTAATAAGAGAGATAGCTCACGATGTTTCACACGATATAGGAACCTAATAAGAATTTCCCTAATTACAAAAGCAGGTAAGCAAATGGAGCAAGGGAATGACTGAATGGAGACAAAGGCTAGGCAGGATTGTTGGGACATAGGAGTGAGATGGGTTGGAGTCGTTGGAGATATGACAAAGGTTTCAGGTGTGTTTTTTGAATTGGCTCAAAATTTGAAGTAGTCTGTCTGCTACGGATAGAGATAAGAATTTAGGTGGTTTTAGCAGGGGAAGAATCAGGAAGAATTGCTATTAAACTGGAAGACCAAGATGTCAAGGGCTACAACCGAAGGCCAGTCCATCCAGTCCTTTTCTTGGCTGGTGAATTTTGCACATTAAGATGTTGAAAAAAGAGACTTAGTTACAATGTTTATATTATATAAGTAAGTGATGTTTTTGTAAGATTTAGTTGCTCACATTATTATAGTAACTGTATTGTGTGAAGATGAACAAGATTAATTATACAAAATTGCGTTCGATGATGTGCGACTTAGTTATTAATTATCACTTGCGATCTTTAAATTTTAAACTGTTTTCCTGTTATAATTAAATTAATAGAAGCTCTCCAGTATGACATGCACTTATAAAAACACATGTCTTTTCTTTAATTTAATTATAGGTCCAAGATAGGTTCCCTGAGAGACCCAAAGGTTTTGAATTACTTATAATGGATATTGGTTTCTTAGGGTTACGCGAGTTTTAGACATTGGATAATGGATTTTAGAAGTTCTAAAAAAAATATGTGATGTAGACTCATTCGTCCTGGTACATCGTGAACCATTGCGAATCGGTAAAACAAAGGCGCTGTCAGGGCTAAAATGTCAATAAAATGTTTTGTCCATCGCACTAGAATAGCATGTTGGTACAAAGATCACTATTGATACAGATAAATTACAAGTTCATTGACAATTATCATTGGTTGTTCAATACTTTATAGAATTTAAGAAGAATGAATTTTTAAACAGTCTGTTAGCAAGACTATTGTTATTACTATGTCACTACATAATTTAAGTAAGTTAGTTCAAAGTTGCCAAGACCAGGAGTTTTGAAAGCTTCGGTTAAAGACTTCTGCCCACCATTTAGAAAAATGTATGCTAGAGAAAGTATTTATTATGATGATGATAAGCCATTAATTAAAACACGTTGGTTGCTTACTGAACAGTATTGCTGTGAAGACAAAAATAAACAATAGAGTATAAAAAATGCAAGCTTGTTATTCGTAAATGATTTTAAGATGTCATTTTATAATTTTGGATACAATTCAAAATGCAATGGATGTATGTAATGTAAACACATTTTAAAACCAGATTTTTGCAACATTATTTAAGCTGCCAACGCCTGAATAAGTCATTGACAATCTAGCATGCTAGTCGTATACTAGACCATTTTCCAGTAAAATGGACAGGTCACTGCGTCAACGACACTACTAAATTATTTCATGTTTTGGCGGAAAAAGATATTTGCTATGACGGTTTGATACGAACTTTTTTTAAGTATTTAATATTCGCCATATTTCTGTACCTATGTCGAAGCTTACACTTGGAATGTCATAAGAAATATATTATTATCTGGTCCCCAAAAATTATATTTGTTATTAAAGGTTCAATAGGACTTTATCCGGGATTTACTTCATGCGCAATAGCTACGTATGTTAAAGTTTAGATTACTTTGAATTTCATAAAAATATCTGGAATAAACATAACCTTATATTTGTCAATTATTATCATCTCAAGGCTTATCACTATGCTCTGAAACATTATCCAAAATACACTTGTAACTATACAAGTATTTTCCTTTAAAATACCATCGACCACCAAGCAAAGCGCTTTCAAAAACACAAATGTGCTAGTTAAATCTGTTAGCTGCACGAAACGCTATCGATTGCTTCAAATATGTCCTAACGTGCATTTAATATTTCAAGCGGTCAATTCGGGTAGCCCAATCGATAGCAAAGTGTCATGCTTTACTGCTGTAAGTTCATCGAACGAAGAATGGAAGACTTCTTTGGTGAATCACGATTTGGATTTAATTTAATTGATTGTGAGACTAGAGAAAGATTTGTTTTTGGGCTTTAAGTATTTCATAGTAAGGCTTAATTAAAATAAAATACCTATATGGCTTTAAAGAACGCAGGATAATTATTCATTATTTCAATGGCTCATGAATATGAAAAATTAATCTCCATTGTAACCTAAGATTGTTTTTTGGGTGTAAAAGTTTCTGTATTGTTAAACTGGTGATGGTTAATTTTAATATTTGTGGGTATAATTTTAATATTTGATCGACTTCGGCAGTCTAGTTTACAGATGCAGCTGAATTTCTTACGTTTATCGACAATCTGGTCTTCACAATCCATTTCCCAGGTTATACAGCATCGTTTGCTGAGATTGTTGTAAACAAAACTTATGTTTCAAAATACCAAATAACAAATTTTGTTTCAAAATACCTATTTCATAAATGTGGTTTTCAAGTATTTAATAGCCTTCACTTATCCAATATTGTTGACCAGGATTTTATTATTATTTAACTTCACAGTAGTACATCACTTAATTGTTGTTTGTTTACTCCATACTTCTAAAGTATTTAAAATTATTCTTTCCTCATATACTATGTCACGATTCGTTACGTACGTTAATTAAATAAGTATGTAGGATGATATATTAGTGTTGACACATTGAATTATAGGTTTTATGGCTATTTAATACTGATTTATTGACGTTTTATTTCAACGTATTGATGAGGCAACTATAAATTTAAAAGAACCTGTAGCTTTCAGTAGATATTGTCACAAAAAAATCAGACAAACGTATAATTTATACATACATACATATCATCACGCTCTTTACCTTGTAGGAGTAGACAGATACCACTTCTTTGCACTTGCTACGATCCTTACACACTCGTTTCGCTTCGTCTTCTTACATTATTATTAGTAGTTATTCTCACTAATAAATCAAATAAATCAATTAATTTAATTACTGGGCTTTTTCGTAAAGGTAATTCTTAACTATGACATAAATTACCTGTAAAATGTACTCAGGTTCTCCCCTATGCATTGGTCATGAGTAACTGAATCATATTGAATTTGACATAGACCTAGGTACATTTCCTAATGTTGTCATCACCTCCCAAGCCTTTTTCCAACTATTTTGGTGGTCGGCTACCAGTCTTAACGGATTCAGCTGAATACCGTATTATACACGGAACGACTGCCTGTCTGACCTCCACAACCCAATTTACTGGGAATTACAGTATCCCATAGTAAGACTGGTAGTCAGAATTGACTTAACGACTGCCAAAGATGTCATCGTCAGGACACCCGGATTCCAAAATTTGGGATCTGAAATTGCCAATCCGTAGAGAGCAAGCGTAGTGATCAATGCTAAAAGCCTTCTCTATATGGGAAGAGGACTGGGTGGATGGGCTGGATTATACAATACGGGAGTTTTGAGAATATATAGTTTAGAATCATAGGAAAATGGCCATTAATTACTAGCGACAGTGACTTATCAATATATTTATATCTTGTATAGATTTTGCACACGTGTTGCCTGGCGGCCACTCGCTAGCAAACAAATATATGGAAAGTATGTCAATTTTGACGTTTAATAAATTCTACTTTATAGCCTACTAAGCCTAATATTTTTGTCACTAGCCACCGCTGGTTGTTGTCGGTAGCAAGTTTGCAGTAAGCCTTAGAGCCTTTTATTTTAGTCGATTTCAACCACTCCCCTTACACTGTATTATTTAACTCCTAAGGGACATTCAAACGCTACACATATTTATGACCAATTTAGTAAATTAAAGATTCCTTTAAATTGAGGTGCATGTATACTGGTGATAGTTAACTTGCACCACTTTTAGATAGTTCGATTTAACAAGGGCAATGATGAACTGCAGTCGTGCAGGACAATGCAATCGTCTTGCTACTGCAGGACAGAGCTTCCCACAAAGATGGAAAGAGAATTGATCGATCTCAATTGCGGATTTTTGATTTCAGATTCAAAAAACGATTTCCTTCCTTACTTTCAATTAAAAACTAAGAACAAACATTAACTCATACAAGAAGATACCGGCCTCCATATTCTTCAACAATTTTACCCTGTGTGATAACTCAAAGTTTCATCAAAATTCATTTAGCAGTTCATGAGCAATCGAGTACCAAGCATCTTTTTCATGAACACCATAGTTTAAAGACAATATAACCAGGTCGTGCTTCTAAAGGTAACGGGGTAGGTGGCGCTACCGGCGCGGCGGCGGCTCTAAGAAGCGATCAAAGAGATGCGTACGCGCAACTACTACTTACAAGCACGATGTGATGCAGTTGAGTGTTTTTATTTGTAGTTTTTGAAGAAAGAAACCGAAATAATTAAACAGAAAGGTTTTTTAATGATTTTCGATACAGATAAAAAATATTGATTTCTGTTGTGTTTAATTTCAATGATATAACTTAAGTTGATGTAAGTCAATAGGTGCATAATTCTAATATGAAAATAGCAACATTATTATTATTCTAGATACAAAGGAAACACACACTCTATTGCACATCAAAAAGACTTTGACAACAGAAGCTATTTTTTTTTATTTCTTAGTTTTAATTCAGGTACGGGAAATTGCACGTTGATTCAAAAACTATCAAAAAATAAAGTTTTCCGTCTTAATAATAATATCAATGGGTACATAAACATTTGCAATAGTACATAGGTTCAGAAATCTATTTAGTATTACACCAATGGACGATGAATTGTATACAGGAGCCATTAAAACGTGCGCAGAATGAGAAACAATTGTTTTTTTCTTGAACTGCCATTGCCATCTAAATATAGGAAGGTACTATAAATAAATAGATTTATTTTATATTAATGGCAGATAAGAACATAAAAAAGCCAGTTTATTGGGAAAAAGAAAACAAAAATATTTGAATAAAGAAAAAAATTAAAAAATATGTTAAAGAAAATAAATAGCTCTGTATTCTACAATTAAAGTCGAAAAAATAAAAAAGTAATAAAATAAAAATACACAACATTAAAATAAAGAACAATAATTTAAAAATTGAATTAACTCCGGCAATGGCCGTCAATCCAGCAAGAAACCTCATCAGGCAACATTTCAAGATGGCGGCTTATTTTTTGTCTATTCACTAACGGCCGGCGTATGTTAGAACCAGTTTCTTGCGTTTCATACACTTAACCTTGTCATTAGGCTCGCCAAGTCATTTTAAAATTTAGAATTAAAACGTTGCATTGAATTTTCGTGGTGGAGGATTTTTCACTTTATTTTGTTGTCGTTAAAGTTGTGTTTTGTCTGGATAGGGTGTGGAGTTGTGACGTTTGATGATGAGTGATGTTAGATTTTCGTCACACGGCACTTCGTTCCCCTACCAGTGCGCGGTGGCAATGCTCGGTAAATTGCTCTACATGATGGCAATATTTTTTATTTTTTTGACTAGCTGCCCATTAGAAATTTTATTATGAGCTGTTTTGAGATATAAAAGTCTAATAATAGTATCATGGTTCCCTGACTTTGTGAAGGGTTTATTAAAATAACTATAAATAAAAGTTATCGTATTTATGTAGGTAGATCAGATTCATTGAGATAGACAGGATTAAAAAGAAAACTGATATAATTTTATAAAAAAAAAAACTATTTAAAGTAGACAATTATTCATTATAATCAATACATTAATTAACAATAATTAGTACTTAACAAACAACAAATTGCAACTAAGTAACAAATATAAAGCAGTAAACCCTTTTAAAACGATGACATCATTGCATATAAAATTAAATAACAGAATGGCATTTTAAAAAGCTATTAATAGCCGAGTCTATCAAGGATACAAGTATCTTGCCGCACTATCAAATAGTTCAAGATACAAGGTGTCTTTATCTAATTCAATAGCACCCTTTCCGCGCAATAACCAGTGTAGAATGAACTCCCGCCAACTATTCATACTCGTACTCTATATCTATACAAAGTCATATCTTTATTGTTTTACAAACAAAAAATGTGACGTAAATGTCATATACGAAAAGGATTAAAATTGGAATAAAAAAGAAAATTAATTAAATCGGGAATTTCTATTTTCAGAATTTTGAATTGTGAAAATTGAGAAAAATTATAATTTATTTATTGAAATTTGAATATCAATCGTAATTTCACAGATATACAATTCATATTTTTCGTTTAACAACGATAATAAAATCACCTTGTATAAAATAACTCGTCGCGTCGTCGGCGCAACGGGTCAACTTACGTTAGTCGAACACCAGCTCCCGACGCCAGCCGAGTAACTCCGATCAGAGCCGAACGCATCTAACATGGCTGCCCGCGTCACGGTTTTGAGGTTAAGGTTTGACATTTCCAACCGTTCTAAACAAAAACTAGTTTGCTATTAACTTAATTTAAGCTTTACAGTCTTGTTTTAGAGTCAATTCTCGCTTATTTGTTTGTTCATTATGAATGGATAAGGTCGCAAATGGCTTCGACGTTGTCATTTTCTTACGCTAGTTGTAATAAAAGGTCTTGGTCTTTACATTGAATTTGCTACCGCGTTATTTAGGTTTCGCGCATGCGTAGTTCTCACGGATACATTCGCTAGTAATAATGGACCATGGTTTTACTTAGGGGGCTATTAAACCTCATTTTTCTGTCGGTCTTCGCTTTGTCTAGTGGAATTTTAATTAGGCACCGTGGATGCAATTGTAACTTTCTAAGTAACTAAAGAGAAAGCAATTGATTACATTATGTTTTAATTAGTTACTTAGGAATATCGGAGCTTTCCAAATTTTCTGAATAATTAATTCTCGTATTAACGTTTCGAGTTTCATAGCTAAGATGCAATAAACATTGGGAAAGAAATAAATAGAAAAGATAATATGTAAAATGCCATAATTAGATGCACACTAACTAATTTTCCATCGAGAGGTTTAAAACAAAGAATCTTTCATATTTTTTAAAGGACTCAAGTGAGACTTAAAAAGCCCAATTCTTGGCATTCTTGCATAAAAATGTTTAGCTTCCAGGCACACCCCAAAAAATAGTCTGTCATTACAGTCAATTTATACACCTATCTACCGAAGTTTATGTTCTCAAAGAATTAAAATGGGTTGCAATTAAAAAGCACGTAATCGAACACATCAAAAAAAGAAAGTGTCAACTTAAATTTCGGCTGCCGAAATAAGTGTCTAGTGTTGCGAATTGAATCGATTGTAAACATTCGATTGTACGAAAATCGATCGGTCACGTTGTTCGAACAGTTAATCGATACGTATTATAAAACAATGCGCTCTTATCACTGGCCGGTTATAGTAGCAACACGACGCTGGGCAGCTAAAATGCTGCTGAGCTCTCCAGAAAACCAGAAAATATTAGAAGATTCTTGGAAAAAAAATGCAAATTTTCAAGGAAATTGATTTTAATATTCGGGAATTATGCGGTCGACTCTGGATGAAGCTGGCACAGGACCTTAGAAAACGGCACGCGAAGGGGAGGCCTATTCCCAGCGGTGGGAGGACAAGGGCTGTGAATGATGATGATGATGATGATGTTTTCAGAAAAAGTTGTTAAAATACTAACACATAAGATTGATTGATAGTACTTTTGGTCAAGCAGTTCAACTCGTTGACATTGCAAGTGTCAAAGAATAAAAATTAAAAACCAATTCTGAAGAATAATTTTATTTTTAGTATGTATATCCTCGTCTTAAAGTTTACTTTATACGTCGACTTACGTACCAAAAGATTCAGTGTGATAAATTTAGGCGATTCTGAGAAAATATTGGCGTAATTAGTGTAATGTCAGACACATCGGTGTCCGTGTGGAGATTAATTAGCAATCTCGTGGATGCTGCTTCTTATCTCATTGATGAAGTCCTTTAAGCGACTCCAAAGACGGTCAGAACGAATGGAGTAATCACTTGATAAATTCATTAAAGCGGTTGAGGTCTCGAAAATGGAAGCTAAATGGATTTTGGGGTTCTTAAGTTTTCTTTTTAAAACTGCAATCTTGCAATTCCTTAGTACCTATCTAATTGTTTTTCTTGATCTGATGTAGCTACAAAAAAGACGTTGCAAAGTGTCCATAAAAAAAATCTTCATATACATGTCAATTAAAAACCATCCGGATAAGGTTTCCTTTTTTTTTCGGTCCTTTGCTTAAAACTGCAATAACCTTATTCTACCACAAATCTCATTTTGCTCTACGACCTCAAAATATTTCCACAGCTAAACTGACCCTAACTACTCAATTCTGCCCACTCCCGCCTAGCGCATGCGGGGAAGCCCAAAATATTACGAATTCCCCGAACTGTGAGCATGCAATCTCAACAATATCCTATTACTCATTAAACTCGAGAACTTTGAAATACCTGTGACATTTAATTTTGATCTAAACTGAGATCTTCGTCTAAGAAAGGAAGAAAGGAATTTTGTATTACCTAATATAATGGAAAAGTTTATGCAGCTGAATTTAGTGAGACTGCAAGCTGACCCCAAACGAGCAACGCTTGGGAAAAGGATAGACAGATAAAAAAGAATGATGGATGATGAAATTTGACAATACATACAAAGAGGTTTATACCCAGCAGTGGGCTAAATGACATTTTATTTGATATTGATAATTATTATTATAGGTAGTTGTTATGAAACCTTCTTTTTCTTCCATTTAACACAGTCTCTTTCACCTGGGGCCAGACTTACGCATTTTTTTTATAATGCAGTTCATGCTTTAAACTTTCTTGTCAGTAATAAAACCATTATTTTTGAGGTATCGGTAACTAAGTAGTGTTTTGAAGTAATTTTCCCCCTTGCATTACCCCTGTAAATGATTGACTAACTTTAATTACGGTGTATTTAGTTAGGTAGCTCAGAGTTTGCATCTGAATAGTGACCAAATTCACTTAGGGTAAATTTCCGCCCTCTAAAATCGAATTAGGTGCCCTCGAAAGTGTTTCGCCCTAGATCTAATGCTATCTATTCCTAAATATAGATTACTGTCAATATTTTAAATTTCCTTCGCAATCTTGTATTTAAACGTTCATATGCTGAATTAGTAAAGCAGACATAACCCAATATGGCTTTTTATATCAATCTTCCTTTGATTTAAAAGCTTAATTATTATATTCGTCTAGATTTTTATTCCTTTTTCTTTAAAAAAATTGTCACAATGTCAACTTACGTTTATATTTTTAAGAAACAAACCAGCGCCATTTTATTGTTCTCACATTTGTGTTCTCAATTTAAAATCCGTTCGGGGAACACGAAAAGATAACAAAAATTTCCGCGCCAATTCCGCGGAAGGACACGCGACACTATGTTTGAATTCAGAACTGTTTCGGCGAAACACAACGTTTGCTTTTGCTGTTTGTAAAATTTTATTTACGCTAATGTGAGGCTTATTGTTTACTGAATAAGGTCGAGATGTTTTGAATAAATTGTATTTGTATCTTTGTTTTATTTTGATTGCCGATCATTGTAATGATCTAGGGATCGAATTCTGTGCAATTGTTTCCATTTTGGAATATTCGGGAGCTTGATTTGTGTTTTAGTTATTGGCTAAATAATTGAAGTAAATTAGCTTTGGTAGATTTCCTCTTACTAAGTTAAATGTATCCGATTTAGGTTATTTATCAATGTCGAAAACTTCGTCAAATCCGTATTGGAAACTTCAATTTCTAGAAACTTCTGCATAAATCGAGTTTTTGCTGGATCTGGTCAGATATAAATTAAAATATCCTTTATCAGATTGACTGAATTAAAAAAGGATAGCTCAAAGGTAGACTATACAACCATGTATATTCTGAACTTATTCATTGAATACCAATACTGTTCAAACAATACGCGTAGCTTGTAATAACTTTCTATGCATTTCCACGATGACAGTTAGAATATAATATTACCTACATAAAAAATACCATCGACATTAAAAT
The DNA here is from genome assembly GCA_905146925.1 of Autographa gamma. Taxonomy (NCBI): domain Eukaryota; kingdom Metazoa; phylum Arthropoda; class Insecta; order Lepidoptera; family Noctuidae; genus Autographa; species Autographa gamma. The sequence goes on from LR989871.1 coordinate 2,115,103, forward strand.
AAATGCAACTGTCACATCTCTAGTACAGACAAATCCACAATTGTTAAGAGAATTATAAAATAAATGGTGCATTGAATGCAAGTGTCGGCTGAAGCTGTCGTTAGGAAATTAAAGTTCCGACTAACTTGCTGTTTGGATGAAACCGGTGGGCGAAGCATGTTTTATTTTATTTAAATGAAGCCGCTTTGTTTGTGACTGTACTGGTTGGTGATGATGAGATAATTATGTCATACTTTTTATACTTAGTCTTGATATTGAAATTTATTACACGATCACCAAAAGCTATCATAGGAGAAGAATAAAAGTAGCTTGAAAAGATTACAGGAGGTCATAAGGACTATATTTACTGAGCGGTTGTCTCACATATAGACATCATATATATTTTTCTCAAAAACTTGCAATATTTTTTTGCCCATGTTTATTAATTTTGTAGTGAAGCTGGGCAAAGACCTCCTTTCCCAAAGCTTCTAATTTTCTTCGTCATTTTTACCTGAGAAATCGAGGTATAAAGCACACAAAAAAAGTTTTACATCTTAAATGTCCATTATCATAGAACACAGAATACAAATCAAAACACAAACTGAACACTTCAAATACAACATATCTCGTCCCAAATCTTCGGCGCTAGCTTTCGGCGCCGCTCGGCTTTCGGCGACGCTCGGCTTTCGGCGACGCTCGGCTTTCGGCGAAAAGCGGGCGCAAGTTAAATTTGTGTGTGTCGGCCGCATCCGAGACTCGCAGACACAACACAACGACACCGGAAGCGGTACAGACGGGGACACAAGTGTTTATACTGGATTTGTGTAATTGAGGGATCTTGTTACCAAATTATAAAGGGTTAATTAAGTTTTTGTATACTGTAATCCTGACAAGTGTTACCTAAAATATGAGTAGGTGAAATAACAAGATATTTATGAAGATGTCATATCCTACTTACTTTCAAAATTTTTTAATCATAGCCAATAATCGATTGAATTAAGTAAAGAATTTTGAAAGTATTATTCATATTTAATGCATTTAAATATGAACAACATATCTAACAGACCTTACTTTAAGAAAAGTATGAAAATTTTGACATGAAAATTGGTTAACGACAGTTTTTTGGGACATTACTGTCAAAACACTACATCGATATTTTGATATCAAAGTAAGCAACTTGTTTTAATGAAAATTTACAATATTTATAACACTTGTCTCTCCACCAGTACCTAGCACGACGCCGCTAGTCGCAGTCTAGATTCCCACCAAAACTGCGATCTACCTGTTGAGTAGCAAATCTGCCTAACTTGTATAATGCTAACATACATTCGTGCTTACTGTACATTGTTACACTTATCCGGTAAAATGGTGGAGAGATTTTTGTGTGCCTAAGCGTATTTTAAAAAGATATTTTCCATCCATACCTTATACGTAAGGATAGTTTAAAAACTTTAATCTTTACCTAATTAGGAGCTAAATTAGTACTTAGACACGTCTGGCAAACTTCGGAGCGTTTATTTTGCTACATTTGAGTGTCATAACCAGATATAGACGAAAATCCCGTGTCCTTGTCATTTCCTGATGTTTCTTTTTATTTTTTTTCTTAGTTGAGTTCTTTTTCCTGATGTCGGTGACTACATACCAAATATCAAAATCGGCCGTGTGGTTTCGCTGTAAAAGCCTAGCATACAGTCTGATATACATACGTATACGATACTCAGAAAGATATTTACTTTCATATTTACAATATTAGAAAGGATTTCGGAAAGGTGTTGAATTGAGAATTTCGTCGTACATCTAAGCAAAAATCGGCCTTTCCTATCTAACGTACATCTAGCTTAAATACTTAAGTGCATCGAAAGCGGCTTTACACAGTTCGTAGGCTTTGATCCGTTTGCCAATAGATGCAAACAGCTGGTTGGTAGCGGCATATTTTAAATGTTAGTCTGTGTGTATGTGTGTGTGACATCGTAATTCAGAAATGATTGGTGATTGATGCGGTTATTTATATATATTTGGAAACAATATTTTTGTTATATAAGAGAAAAGGTGGCGAGATGACATGGACGTACACCGCATTTGAATGATCTTTTGGGACATGGAACTAGAGTACTAGAGAAGGGAACTAGAGAGATATAAATAATAGAAAAGCCTACTTGATATAAAAATATTGAGAATTTGATGTTTAGGGCCGTTTTGATGTGGGGTCAGGGAACTATGGAAGGACTTAGAAAGGCCTAGCAGTGAGAGCATAGGCTAAAAAACGATTTTTAATATTTACCAACAATGATAAATCCATTTAATAGAAACAGTAGTTTTCGATAAAATTTTGTTTATACAAAGCATAGACTACTTTCAGGTTATACAAAAAATCAACTATCTCAATAACACAGTTTAAACATTATACAATTTAACCCAAAAGCTGTATAATATAAAACCATTTACCAAAACCTGCAACGAAATGTTGCAACGAGGTACATTACGAAGGTTTCGTTGAGTTTCAGCTGTTTTCAGGATAATTACAGATAGTGCAATTTCACAGGCCGCCTGCCGACTTAAACACTCTATTTTGCCAAAATGGAACGAAAAATCGTGAAATGTAAAGGATGGGAATTTTATACCGGTTTTAAACGATTTGAGGGTAGGTAGAAGTCTAGATTATAGGTGTGTAACTAGTTGCATATATATATATTTATCAGAAGTGTCGAAAAAGATTAAGTTATTCTTTTTGGTGTTTTTTTTAATTACCAAGCTAGTATATTATTTTGTAGTGATTGTGAGAAATATTTAATAACCCAGTAAGTATCTTGAAATAAATAAATACCTCCTGACTTGTACATCGCTCAGTAAATACAGGAGTTAACAAAATATGGTGGCAAGTAATGACATTATACACTAAATATTAGGATGTTTCCATAGTTACCGACGACTTTTAAAATCTGTTCCCGCTGGTATAGCTATGTAAAATGTGACAAGTTGCACTTATGAATCGCTCAAAATATGGGATAGCCACGTTATTAAATGAAATAGCTAATATTTGATAATGTCCTAAAGAACATTTTCGTGTCTTTAAAATGCGAGCACTAACATCCGTCTGCCAAAAAAATCAGACTTTGCTGTAATGGTGTAAAAAACTAGCCTAAATAATTTGGTTCATGATTCACCGCGAACACAGCTCGCCAGCTTAATTTCCTTTGTCGTTTAGCTGCGACAAAAAAAAACGCAATTTCCCCGAATGTCGCGTCACGAAGTCGACAGTCGACTATATCTAGTCGTAATAACTAGTTTGCCGAAACCGGAAGATAGAAATCTGTGGAGAATTTTCGTAAAATTGTTGAATTGCAAGTAAACGTTTTTATGTAGCTGTAGTAATTTTTACAGCCGTATTTTTATTGATTAAAATTTGACCTATTTGTAACAACTTTTGCTACCTGGATCGAATAAGTAAATACGTCTACGACATGATATATTAAAAAAAAAACTTCACCCACAATATTATTATTTGGACTAAATCTGTAACCAAGAAAAAGTGCTAAAGTAAACCTTACTTATTTTATCTAGAGGTTCACAAAATCCAAATCAGAATCAAAAACAAAAAAAGTATTTAGCATTAGACCACTCCACCCCACTAGTTATAGCCAAAAATTTCGTAACTCACTACACCCAACGTTTAGCGGTCGAAATTCGTGGAAAAAACTGTACCCGCGCCCGATAGCCGAAAGCCGAAAAACGAGAACTAAGGCCGACGCCGAAAAACAACCAGGTATTGACGAAAAACGAGAACATAGTGACGTGGCCTAAGTGGGAATGCTATTGAAACCAGATTTTTGTTTTATTTTCGGGTTTTCGTCCGTTGCCTGCAGTTTATGTAGGCTAGCAGTATTTACGTTTTCATTTGTTTTTTCTTGTTCTAGGATTACATTTAAGCCTTGACTTGATAACGTTTGGAAGACTTGCCTTTTTAGCTATTGAAGTTGGTTATCTTGGCTCCAGAATTAGTACTTACATAATGTGTGCATGTTCAGCAGTAAAAGCGTATAAAACAGACAGAACTTCGCATACAATATTAGTATATACAGGTACTGTGTTACAGGATCTATCCATACTAACATGAAAAACTGGGGAATCAAAATCAGTCTGTCCGTTTATAATATCATAATAATAATATTCCTGGACAATTCACACACGGTAATCTGATCCCAAGCTAAGCTCAAAGAGAGCTTGTGTTATGGTAATCAGACAACTGGTAAACATACTTATATATTTCTAAATACATACATATTATAGATAAATTACAACCAGACACCGAAAAAATGATCGTGCTCATCACACAAACTTTTGTCCCGGGTGGGAATCGAACCCACAACCTCTGGTATAGCAGTCAGGGTCTCTAACCACTAGACCAACAGGCCTGTCAAAAGTTTATCCCACTGGTTCCTCTGGTGAACCACAATTTTGTATTTGAAACGAATTTTGTTGAAATTTGCTATCATTAACATGTTCGGTATCAAACAAATTATCTGACACAGTATAATAACCTTTTTTATGTTACAAAATAACTTTTCTTTTTATGCGGAACTCGATGCATTTCGGCAAATAATTTTCGTCAGTAATAGCGATTTGGCGTGCACGGTACTAGTAAGCATTTACCTACTTTACTGTATTTTTGTGTGCCTTCGTGTTTTTGGCTCGACAAATAATATTTGTGCACATAATCATAATTTCACAGAGTTATTTTAAAGTCGGCCTTGTATTAAATTTGTTGCTAGGTCGCGAATCTTGAGTCGTTTTGTTATATTTGATGTCTGTGAGCTAGATAAGTAACGTATCATTTACTAAGTATTTTGACGAGTCATCCAAAAGCCTGTAATGCAATAAAAAAACTTAAGTCAATTAAAAAAACTTTCGACTTTTTTAATGCAATTAACTACTCAAAGAAACCGTCAAGTTATATAGAAACTTGCAACAAAATAATTATTTAATTTTCTTTTAACAGTCATAATAATAATAATAATAAATGCAGACAACATCACATACATTGTTCTGAACCCAAAGTAAGTTGCTACAGCACTTGTGTTATGGAATTCAGATACAACGAAGGTACCACAAACACCCAGATCCGAGACAATGTAGAAATGTGATTTTCTACATTGACCCGTCCGGGGATCGAACCCGGGGCCTCAGAGCTAGCGATACCTTGAAACCGGTGCGTACGCCACTCGACCACGGAGGTCGTCATGATAGCGCCATTATAAGAACATATAAAATTATAGAGATTATTGTAAAAGATACACCCAAGAGTGTTTGACATACCTTGAATAATTTGAGGAAGGGATACTTACAAGCCTCGTGTTACAAAACAGAATACGAAATTCTCATACAAATCGATATTTAGTAGTTTACAGTAAGTGGGAAGTACACAGCTGTAAATAATTCATAATTGTTACTAGCTCTTTGTAATAATACCATAAATGTGTAACTCACTTAGTATTTAAATCGATAATGGTTTAACAACCAAGTAAATCTAGTTCTTTTTGCTATTCTTCACTGTTTGATTGATTTAACCATGTTTGACCGACTTCCAAAGGAGGGTAGTTGTCAATTTGTAGTTATGATTTTTTTGTATGTTGGCTAGTTGACTTCTGAGGCATTAGTGGATCGATTTTAAAATGTTTTTTTGTCTTCGATTGATTATACGTTAAGTGATCCAATAAAAATCAGTTTTTTATTTTAGATTTTTATAGATTGCCACGTACAAACTAATAAACTTAATAAATGCGACTCCATTTTATTTATTAAGTCATAATTTTTCTACTAGGTACTAATAAATAATTCTAACAACATAAAATCGACTTCAAAATAAGTCATATTTATTTCTTACGGAACCAACTATCAAAACTGGACTCAATTAAAATGGGGCCACACGGGAACCACCAGCTTTCAAATAAAAAAAGAATCATCAAAATCGGTTCACCAAGTCAAAAATTCTGTTATAAAAAAAATACAGTCGAATTGAGTACCTCCTCCTTTTTTTTAATTGGGTAAAAAACATTATAACATATAAACACACCACACGATATGCAAGCCTAAGCATATCAAAATCCGCTGATTGGCTCGCCGAAACAGGCTGACCTAGATCCCAGACCTTGTGCCCATTCCTAGGCCCAGGCATTATATTTCGTGCCTAGATTTGAAAGGACACGTGCTAGAAGTGTCTATGGTTATCTAATGGTTAACTTGTTGTTTTTTATTTGTGGTATAGGTAATTATAATGGGATGTGGTTTGTCTTTGGGTGGTTATTTATTGTTCTGGGTCTTATGAATACATTTTTTTTATATTTAGTTAGTAGGTAAGGATAGTAATTTTATTTTCGAAATTAAACTTAAAATATTTACAATACTATAAAAACTAAGCCTACACATTAAATAAGAAAAAATATATACTAAATAAAACTAAGAACTAAAATAATAGGTTAGTAGGTTAAGTATAATTGAGGAAGTGTCAGTATTCCATAGCCAAATAGGTTACTAGGATTGTCCAATTTTTGATGTAAATTGGAAAAAGCTAGTAATGGAAAAAAACCAGTGACCTAATTCGAATTAAATCAGGTCTTGAATTTCAATACCTAAACAACTTACAATAAATCTAAAAACAGTACAAAACATAAACAAAAATCTTTGTCGTCGGACTATCGTATATCGTTAGTTCAACAGTTTAGCGTGAGAAAACTGCACTAAAATAATTCGCATGCTTAGGTATACACAAAATAACTATTATATTACAAGTATAATGAACTCATGCTTATTCTGTCTATTGACATAAATATGTACACTCCCAGACATTTGTAACGAGCTAGCAGATTTAGAGCACATAATAATATGAAAACTATCGCGCTGTACTTGTTATTAGTAATATTTTTTAACGGGAATTCGATTGAATATGCATAAATACCTTTTTGGCATAATTTTTCGGCCAGGTTACACCGGGCGTGGTCGAAATTTCACACCCAAAAAGGTGTTTAATTTGAAAAGCATTAACAAAATGTGTGTAAAAATCAAAAAAAGTGCATAAAAATCTTGTAACTGTCCTAAAAGCTGGTTTTAAAAAGGCTTATGAAAAGTATATTGCCAAGTGGCCCGATACAAATGTCCAGGAGTGTACCCTTAACAAAATTTCTGTAGGTATGGATCGACAGAGTTTTAAAGTAGGTTACAATTAAAGATCAATATTGTCAAAAACAAATCATCATCATCATCATCATCATCAGCCGGAAGACGTCCACTGCTGAACAAAGGCCTCCCCCCTAGAACGCCACAATGAACGACAACTCGCCAATTGCATCCACCGGGTGCCCGCCACTTTGACGATATCGTCAGTCCACCTGGTGGGAGGCCTGCCGACGCTGCGTCTTCCGGTTCGTGGTCGCCACTCGAGAACCTTTCTTCCCCAACGGTTATCGGTTCTTCGAGCGATATGGCCTTTTTTTTTTTTTTTTTTTTTTTTTTTTTTTTTTTTTTGTCGGGGTGAAACTCTAATGATTTCAACCCACGCTGAGGGCACAGCGTAGGGATATGTCGGACTTGCACCGACTAAAAACACCCCGGTCCCGTCTTAGCCTTGATCAGAGCCACGGGGTCGCTTGCGCAATCTCTGCGCGGCTCCGGCAGGCTTCGGTCCTGACTGGACCCCTTCCGGAGGGTGGGTGTAAAGTGCCCAACCCTCGTTCCTTCCGAGGACGGACGCGTGGGACCTGGCGTCCGTATCCTTCTTGGCCCGTCAGCTGATCGGGTGACAGGGTGCCCTCCCAGTCACCCGCAGGCCCGACCTCAAGGTGGTCTGAGGTCGTTGCGTGCCAAGGGCACCACAGTGTTGCGGCGGCGATGGCGTCTGCGGCGAGAAGGGAGCTGGCTATTCGCCTCCCTTAGTCTTTCTGCTGCCTCTTTGGCGGTCATGACAGTGTCGCAGAAAGCGACCACCGCCCGCCAGACGCCTTCGCTCCCGACCATGGATGATATCACAGCCCGGAGCGAGAGCGTCTGCCCTCCTATTTGCGTGACCAACTCGCGCCTCTCCGAATCCCAAGCTGGGCAGTCCAGCAAAGTGTGCAGAGCACTGTCTTCTGGGGCCGCGCAATGGTGGCACGCCTTCGTGATTTCACGTCCGATTCGGCACAGGTACTTCCCGAAACAGCCATGACCGGTAAGCACCTGTGTCAGTCGGTACGTGAGGTCTCCGTGCCGCCTCTCCACCCATTCCCAGAAGACAGGCGAGATTGCGGCTATGATGTCTTGCCCAGCAGAGGGATTGAGTAACTCTAACCGCCACTCCTCCTTAGCTGACACTTGCAGGTCCTCTCTTTTCTCTTTTAGTGACAGAGCGCTGCCCTGACTATGTGCCTGGTTGCGCCAAATGTACAATAGCGCCAGGACTTTGGCGTCGAATTTCCAAGGCAGCGTCTGTGCGAGCAACATCGCCGCTTCACCGGAGATCGTGCGATAGCCCCTTATTACTCTGATGGCTATGGCGCGCTGCGATTTATTAAGCAGCGCCGCTTTGCGAGCCGTCAGGCTATTCCCCCATATTGGAGCACCGTATAGGGCCATAGACCTCACGATCCCGGTGTAGAGTCGCCTGCACACGGCATTGGGGCCTCCAAGGTTGGGGAGCAAAGATGAAAGAGCCCTTGCTGTCTTCATCAGTTTGGGCGTCAGCTGCTGGAGGTGAGGTCCAAAGTTCCATCGGCTGTCCAGGACCAACCCTAAATATTTCAGGGTCGGCCTGATGCTAATCTGGACTCCACCAACCAAAATATGAGCGTTCTCAGGTGGTGCGTTCCGTCGCCCGTAAAAACAAATGGCTTCAGATTTGTGGAGGGCCACTTGAAGCCCTAGCCTGCTAATCCTATCCACAACCTGGGCGACCCCTGCCGTTGCCAGGACTGCCGCACTTTCGTAATTTTTGGCCTGCGCAGTGACGAGGGTGTCGTCAGCATAGCATATGCAGTTGACACCCCGTAGGAACTCTCCGCGCAAAACCCAGTTGTAGCCGATGTTCCACAAGATCGGACCCAGAACTGATCCCTGTGGAACACCGCGCGACACCTCATGTCTTCCTAGACCCCCTTGACTTGGAAACACAATAACTCTGTCCGATAGATAGTTGCCCAATATCTGCCTAAGGTACACTGGCACCCCGTGGTGCACGAGCGACTCTCGAATACAGGACCAGGGAATGGAGTTAAAGGCGTTAGCGATGTCAAGAGACACCGCTAGTACCACCTCCCGACGCCTTATGGCGTCCTGGGCTAGGCTCCTTAGTTGTGAAATCGCGTCGATAGTGGAACGTCCCCGCCGAAAACCGTATTGGTTTGCCGCTAGGTCCGGCCCCACGAGCGTCAGATGATGGACGAGGCGGTCTGCAATTATCTTTTCAAAAATTTTGCCCACCTCATCCAGCAACACGATAGGGCGGTAGGCCGATGGGGAATCAGCGGGGCGCCCCTCCTTTCTAAGCAGGACCATCTTTCCCGACTTCCAGATTGCCGGGAAATGGCCCTGCTGTAAGCACATACTAAGGAGCCTCATGAGTCGTGGGCCCATATATTTTAGGGCCAGAACGAGTGCTCGACCAGGGACGCCGTCCGGTCCTGGTGCTGTACTCCTAACTCTGAGCCGCTCAGTAGCCGTCTGGAATTCCTGCTCTGTTACCGCCGGGGTGACTTCGCCAGACATGCCGAACGAATTACTTGCCATCGGTGGTGGGGCGAAGTTGGGTTCTTGTTCAGGGAACAAAGCGGCCACCACATCCCGCAGGAATTCTGGCCTGAGGACTTGGGTCAGTGGTGGCGCCCACGGGCGAAGTTTTCCCCTCACTAGGCGGTACGGTCTCCCCCACGGATCTCTGTCCAGCTCAGCCGAGCGATATGGCCTGCCCATTGCCACTTCAACTTGCATATTCTTCGAGCTATGTCGGTGACTTTAGTTCTTTGGCGAATTTCCGTATTCCGGATCCTGTCGCGCAAAGAAACCCCGAGCATAGCTCTCTCCATAGCTCGTTGAGTGACTCTGAGCTTCTCCAAAAGACCAACCGTTAGCGACCACGTTTCAGCGCCATATGTCATCACTGGCAACACACACTGGTCAAAGACCAAAAACAAATATCTCCTTATAACTGAAAAGGCCTATAAGACACAGTTAAAGGGACACTTAGCGAGCTTTGTATCTCAAAAATTTTAATATAAAAGTATATATTTTTTTTTTTTTTTTGCAAATTCAATTAAAATGTAATTTGAGTGCATAGCTGACAGAAAACGGTACCTGGTATGCGGAAAAGTCTATTTTTAGCTGCAGTTATCAAAGAAATACTGTAATACTGACTTCTAAAACTGCAATGTACCTATTGCGTATATTTTATGGTTTATAAACAATACGCAAAAGAGACACAAGTTACAATGAATACCTAACTAATATTGCCTACTAATAACTAATACACCAAGATGAGAACGACGTTAAAAAGTCATATATGTAATATCTAAGAGATCTATACTAAAACCGACGCATATCTTTACATATAAGAAAGTGAAGTCAGTTCCACTGCATGTTCGCTGACATCTTTCAAACAACTCAAAAGATCTTATTGCAGTTTTCAGCAATAGATAGCGTGATTCAAGAAAAAGGTTTATATTTTTAATATCCACATATTATATAACAAAAAGAGGTATTAATTCCGGATACGATGAGTCACTAATATTAGATAAGTAATAAAAAAAAAACATTGTATTAATTTCAAATGTCAAACAAACTCGCTTCCCGCCATGTTTATTTTATTTAGCGCATGCGCACTGACCGACAATTTGATTGTCTTGCGCAACTTAACACGGGTTTTTAAAACATAGATTTTGTTTGTTTCTAAATTGTATATGTGACATATTTTGTGGGAATATAGAAGGTAAAGGAATGTTGGGTATTTTATTTATAAGTATTTATTGTAAAATAGGTCACTGAAATGCTTAGCTAAGAGTTACGTCTCGATTATAAATTGTAATTTGAGGATGTCCATAGCTTGGATAACTAAGGTTAACTTATATTATTTGAGCATAAGTCATGTAAGCGTCTTTAGACAAGAATTATTTAAATAATTCACGGCAGTTATCGGTAATAATGCTCATATTTTTTTCAGACGTTGTTTTTTTTTGTTTAACGTCATACATTGTCTTTTTATTAGCAAAGGCTCTAGAGTCGGTAAAAATAGAATATTTATTAATTAATTATATTACGCAACTCTGATTTTTTATGATTTAAATATTTTTTTTTGTAATTTCAGGTAAGCTTCTAAACCGGTTATAAGAGAGATGCAAAAATAAATGGGGTAAGGTTTAAAAAGTCATTAGACTAAAATCCTTTCGCGGGTCTGCTGGCAGAAATTTCTTGAAGAAATAAGCAGCACCTTTGTACATAATTTTTAAATATGAAATATTCGTGTGTTGTGTGTATATAAATGATTAAATAAAATAAATAAATAAATAAAATAATTCCAAAAATACAGTTGATTAGGAGTATTCCACTTCGTTTCTATTCCACAGGGTGATGCCACTTAAGTGAACAGAGTGGAAGACACTCTAAAAACCGTATTTGACGTACAAATAATGTAGTATATTATTATGATGATACCTACATACAATATTACACATTTATTAGTCATGGTCGTCCAAAATCCAAGTCCAAAGTCCATAATAACACGAGATTTGAGTGTGTCAGTATGTCAGTCGTATGTCAAGTGATTAGTCAGCCATATTTTGTAATTGATGTTACTTGCGGGTCAGCATTCGATGCCTAGTTGATGACCTGATTGTTTTTAGTTTAGATTTAGTTTTAGTTTAGTACTATTTATATATTTACAATTTGATTTAATTAAAAATTTTGAGTGTATTCGATTTGTAGTTAAAAAAGGTAAAATTAAGATGAAAAATACATCTTTACGTCCACTTTATGAGTAAAAAAATGTTAGACTTTTGTTTTTTTTTTTTATTATTACCATCAATTTTAAAGAAACAATTATTACTATTAAAGAAATAGTTAGTAGTCAACGTAACCCACAAAATATACTCGTATACAGTATCAACACGTATTATGATATTCATAGATTTTTATTCTGCTTACGACATCAAAGATAATAAACATTTGCACTCATTTTCTTGAAGTTTCAGATTATATTTAAATAAGTATCGTTGCAACGACATTGACTTAACCTTGTCGAAATGCAGTTTCGTCTAGACGAATATCAAATAGGTGCATAACTGAAATACTTACAATTTTTAGAATTTTCATTTTGTTGACAGTTTTTTTTTGTTACTAACCTGACACAAAACATAAAGGGATACACACTTATCATGATTTATAAAAAACATCTTAGGCATCAATTATTTTTCTTTAAATTAATAATATTTTACATACTATTCCTAAATAAAGATGTATCTAAAATACATACCCTCTGTCAGGTCAATAAATGAATCTATCAATCTTCCTATTCTAGTATTTAATAAAAATACTTATTTGAACTAAACTCAATTGCATTTAGTCTAAACAAACGAACAATCCCAGAGAAAAAACATAACCATTTTATTCACGAAAGACGTGTGACTAAAAACAATTATAAAAAAAACTAGTCTAAGAATAAACTAAATCATTCACACATCTTAAAAGAAAGTTTACATTCAAAACTAGCTAATATCAGAAAATATTCATTGAATAAAAACTCTCAGAATAACCTCCCATTTTGCTGGTATAGTTGGATTCAAACTTAATGGCGGCTCTGAAGTTAGCGACACGCTGCACAGTACCTCGCCCCGCACCCCCGCTGGCGAATAAGTTTGTTACTGCGCAGCGACTCGCCTCGTGTTCAGAGCCGCCATTCAGTTTGCATCCAACTATACTAGGTAACACGGACTATTATTATTATATAATAATATTCTTCATTATATAAAGGTCATGGAATTGTTTATATCTCTAGAGTATGAGAAACGTATGGTCTTTGTCAAGTCAAAAGTAGGTAATATAAGTATAATGGATGTTGATTCTGAACATCCTTGGCTTCGCATGATATCACTCGTATTGTTTAGCCTTTTCAACTGTTATGGGGGACATTTATAGGTTTTTTTGGCGTTTCGTGTGACCTGGCTTGTGTTTTTAAGACTACTTAGACTAAGACTTGCACTTGCTTTGGGAATTTTGTGTTTACTACAAAAAAAACACTAATGAAGTACCTATGTTACATTCATCTGTGACCCTAAATGGAGTTCAAGTCCAAATATGAGTTTGTATAAAAAAAAATTGGTTCATGTTCGATGGTAGGGACTATTGCATATTTTAAGACATTTTTATTTACGACACCAATAAAAATACAATTTCTCAAATCGGGCATAATCTTTGTATTCTTCGAAATAGATGAAAAACTAACCCAAAAACCTTTCCTTTTTCATATCCTTTACCATATTTTACAATCCAATTTACCCGGTTGCTGCAAAACTACAAAAAGGGTTGATTACATCTCACACACTATGTTATGAAGTGTGCAATAACCTTTTTATTTATTTCCGAATTATCATATACTTAATAAAGAATCCCAAATTCAGGACGTCTTTACTCACAGCTACCTACATATATTAATCTTCTACCTCTGAACTGAATCGCGTGAAATGTACGTCGGGATATAACATCTACTGCAACTAGTAGTATTTACAGGCGGATGCGTTTCAGGCAATAATGTCTTATCACGTACTTCTATATCTAGTAAAATGTAACAAGTCATTTCAAATGTCATACAGAGTAAAAACTATAAATAGTTTCGGTGAAGCTTCATATAATATTTCAAGAATGGTTGACCAACTTTGTGTTTGATTGGTTGTCCATCTCTAATAATCCAGCCTATAAACGTCCCACTGCTGGGCAAAGGCCTCTTCCCATATAGAGAAGGCATGAGCATTGATCACTACGCTTGCTCTCTGCGGTTTGGCGAGTTCAGATCCCAAATTTTGGATGCAGGTTTCCTCACGATGTTTTCCTTCACCGTTTCTCAGAAGTGTCTTAGAATTATTAAGAAAGTACATTTAACTTTTGAAAAGTTACATTGGTACTTGCCCGGGTTCGAACTTGCAACCTTGTGCATACAAATCCGTTCATTGAACCGCTAGGCCACCACGACTGTCTATCTCTAACCTGCATAAAAATACAAACATCGGGAAATGTCCAGTGAACAGAAGAGCCTGTATCAATATTGGAATGTTAATTATGCCTATCTGTTAAAGTTACAGTATACAATAGAGAACATTGGATTAACTTACAAAATATAAATTAATCTCATACCATGTCATTTTTGTAATGTCGGCCAAAAACTTTTTACAAACGACATAATATAACCCATTAACCAAATACTATCTGCTAATTTCATCATCATCATTCACAGCCCTTGTCCTCCCACTGCTGGGCATAGGAGTATCTTTGACGACGTCAGCTGATTTACCACATATATACTTATTCCATTCAAACCTTTTCGTATAACCCTGGCTAAATTTACCGAACCAATGAATAGGGCTTAAGGCTTACCCGGAAACAACAAAACAGTACCTGAAACTAATTAGTATTTATAATTTGATTAGCAGCTAAAGGGTATAGGAGGAAGCCATTTTGCATAAACAAAATCCAATATTGTCGTATGTGTGTGTACGTGTGCGTGTGTGAGTGTGTGTGTGTGCTACAGTAGCAGCCAAGGGTGAGGGGCCGTATTCATAGTGCGGTGGTTAGATTGTTGTGATTTTAAATTTTTTCTTGTTCTTTAATAAAAAAAAATTGTTTTCCTTTTTTTTATTGGCTTATATTTCCGTAAATGTCACATATTTACAGGTGTAGACGATTAAGTGACTAAATTCTTTGAATGTTTGTCTTTTAAACAATTGTAGTCTTTATCTGTAAAGTTATTTAGTTTCATTTTTAAAGCACAGAATAGTTAAATCTCTGTAACCTAGTATGAGATGTCGGATAAAATATTGAATACAATTAACAAACGTATTGTTTCGATGCTAAACAATTGAGACAAAGACAGGAACTACAAACTGAGACATTCATCAATGGATCTATCATTTTCTATGACACCGACAAAAAACGGTATCCTTTAACGTAATATATATAGCAGATTGCTTCCAGATCTTACGTACTTTCCTACTTTATAAAACGACTTTTTTAGAATCACTTAAAATTTAAAAAATAACCCACAGACTCGAAACTAGCATTTATGGATCTCACAAATGTTTGTCGTGATAAAGCTATAATTCTGGACATATAAGTAGACATTTCTTAGTTAAAAATGCATTAAACATAGGAAAAAATGGTTATTTAGTAACAATCTTTTAGACTTGCTTTTAACCGCGGCACTGACCTCACGAGTGTCGGATACAGTAGTTTGTGTGTTAATCTATGGTATCAGCTTATCTTACCAAATTTTATCAAAATTGGTTTCAGCCTTTTGAGCAAAAAAGTAACGAACATACAAACTCACAAACATTTACCTTTATAATATTGGAGTTAAACCAGAGAAAACTAGGGTCAAGACTACAGATACAGCGCCGCAGTAGATTCATACTTGTTGATTCAGGCTTCGCAGGCACGCCTTACATAACATTCCTGTTTACTAACAACACTATTATTGCTTTATACGTTTTTAACATACTCGAAAATTCTATAAAAGTAACAAAACTACGTGTTTTAAACAAAGAATTGAAGTTTTTCTATTTTCACGAGATTTCTTTACGCATTTTTTTTGTATAATTATAAAAAACTTGCTTATATTTTTGACTGATAGTAAAAGTTATAGCAATCTTTAATACCTAGTAAAATAATGAGTGTCAAATTATTTATATTGGATTAGAAAATCTTCATTCTGCACCCCATTTTTATAATACAGAGATGAAAAAATTATACCTTTTTAACCCACATAACAAGACTGTTATTACCTTATGAAATCTTATAAATTACTAGCTCTGCCACGCGGTTTCACCCGCGTGAATGACAATACATACACTATCTTTATAAATTATAGCTTACGTGTTATTCCGATGTATAAACTACATTATTGTAAAGTTTCATTAAAATCCATTCAGTAGTTTTTGCGTGAAAGAGTAACAAACATCCACACATCCATTATCACAAACTTTCACATTTATAATATTAGTAGGATATGGTTTTAAATCTAGGCAGATCTTGTGTGCAGAACAGATTCTGATAAATGTGAAGGTTACTGTTCCACAATACGTAGATATTTGTTTTGACAAAACATTGTGGCCTTTGCAAGGCATACAGAACTAATTGATATCAAAGCTATCTACTTATTTTTTGAAGGCAATTAAAGTATAGACGTGCATGTTGTGGTAGCATTGGATTTATATCATAATATAATGTATCATATTTAGTTATGTAAATGTACTAGTTATGCTTTTTGTAGTGCTTATATTAAAATACTAGTTAGCGATAATTTGTAAGTGTTTAGATTGTTCCTCAAAAGTTAACGAATTACCATTTATAATTGAACTATGTAAAATTAAAAATTAACTAGTAATCACTTAGTCTGCTTAAAATCGTTCATGTCTCATCACTAACCTAATGTAAAATAAAAAAAAAAACAACAATTGTCACTTAAGTTAACCCAAAATTGGTGGTAACATCTTAAGAAAGTACCTATACTAAAACCGTACACGGCTCGTGACGTCGTCGTCCGGGCATCGTCCGGGTCTCGTCCGGCGATCCGTTTCACTCACTTAGCGCCACCCTCCCCCCACTGCCCCCCCTATTGATTTTGTTCGTTCCAGTTTAACTTGAAACAACGCCCACACTTTTAAACGACACTTGGACAATAGAAGCTAAAAATTTTAGTTTTCTTAATGTTTTGTTGTATGTTAATTATAAGTTGTAAGTAGACTAGGAGATTTGAGTGATTTAATTAGTTTAAAAAACTTAATCTTTCATCATTTTGAAATTTCAACAAATAATTATCTATACTAGAAATCTCACGTCTTACTTAATTTATGGTAATTTACCTTTTCAAACATAATTTAGACATTCATATTCAGATATTCAATCTTAAGCAAGTCAATTTCTTATTATGTGACCCTAAAATACTACTTCAAACGTAGACAGAAATGTTTGTAAAGGAACATCAGCCAATTTAACTGTTCATCATCATCATCATGTCAGCCCGGAATCACCCACTGCTGGGTATAGGCCTCCCCTTTTTTCTGCCATTTTTGTCTGTCTTGCGCGTCCCTTACCCAGGTGGTTTCCATTACCTTACACATTACCTTGGCTCCCTTAATTTAACTGTTGCATGTCCAAAACTTAATTCCTAACTTGCCAACATGTCTACAAACAAATACGAATAACATTTAAAACAACTCAAAAAACTAACTATTGATTCGAAATTGCACCATCCTAAATACTCCTTAAATAAATAATGCAGTCTCATACCTATGCAACTGGTATATGACGCATATCATACACAAACAGCGCACCCAGGGCTTTCACATAACAGTTATCTTTTAATCGATAACGCCATGAAAAATCAATAAAACCAATTTAAATATTACACTTTTAGGTATAAAGGTAAAGTATAAACTTCTAAAGTGATTGCCTGAAAGTTCAGTTTGCCATCGTCAAAATTGAGTAGTAAGAACAAAGTCAATATGTGATTTAGGAAATATATTGGCAATTAAATATAGCTGTTAATTCTACATTCCTACACGTAAACAAAGAAGAACCAAAAGACAATTAAATACAATTACTCCAAATCAAATGACTTAATACGTGTATATTCTGAAATCTGAATTTTCATTAAACCAACAAAAAGTTTGTAATATGTGTAAACATATTACAAACTTTTTGCAAACGTAGATTCTTTCCAAATAAGCTTCTACTTAGACCTAAAATACTAAAATAGAATCAAACCCGATCAAAGTAGCATAACCAACAACCAGCCTGTAACAATAATAGATATCACAATTAAAACCAAAAATATCAAAGGCTTTCCAAAATGGCTGCCACCAAAGCGAAGGCGGCAAAGTTTTCCCACAAATCCATCTAAATCAATCCCTGACCCAACGATCCCTAAATAATCTCATCAGACATCGAAAATTTAACCAACGGTTAACCAAACCACGGTTTAATTTTAACTAAACCAAGAATATTCGAAGCCTTAATGAAAGTTTAACTATTGGTTGTGTCAAAGCTCGTTAATCCTGATTAAATTTATTGGGGCAAGTTGGGAATACTGAATTTTCAAACGAGATTTATTATATTGGAGGTCAGATTAATATGGAGTATGGAATGATGTCATTTAAGTCGATAAAGTAAAACGACAGGTTATTCTAGAAGTAGATGTTTTGTAGGTGATCAAACTATGGTATCCCAGAAATTGATTCTAAAAAATCTGTAATTAACTTTTCAAAGACGGGACAGGACAACAGCTCTAAGACAAAATCTTACGAGCTACGATTAATGATGATTCATATTTAGTATAATAAACAAACTAATATGCCTAAAAGTACAAGAAACACATTCAAAATTAACATCAAAGACACAAACCATCACAAAAAGCCTATTCTCATGTTACAACTAAACCAAACATAATCAAACACGCAACACGTTGCAAACTAAACCACCAAAATGTTGACAATCCCTAATGTAGGGATCACAAACATTTTCGATAATAAACCTTCAAGCTTCAACTTTCAAAATAAAATGTCTGTCTTAGGTACACCAGCACAGTAATATAGATCTTGGTGCAGTCTTTAGTCGCTGCCTCGGTCTGATCGAACAAAATCAATACAATAGGAGTGTTTTTAACGTGTACGTCTGTCTGTACGTGTAGATGTAGCTACGGAAACGAGGAGCAACAGTTAGTGTACACCTGCAGGGGAATGTGGAGCGAGGTGGTTTTTGATGGTTTTTTGGTTATTTGGGTTTTAAGTGGTTGGTTTTTGAGGGATTGCAATGAGGTGGTTTTTATTTGTTGGATAAATGCTATTTTTTTAATTACTGAATTGAATTTAGTCGTCCATCATAAAGACTTTCGCTCTTATCAAAAGATTGAGGACAATACCTGCTAAATATAAAAATCCCTAACTATAAAAAAATCATTTTTTTACATTTTTCATTACATAATTTTCCTCTTTACACAGCACTAGGCCCAGAATGAGGCATTCACAAGCAAGTAAATAAAAACAAATAGCTTCTCAACGTCATTCCATATTATACAAAATATAGCTAAAATCTTTACCCAATTCGATGTAGTCTGAAACCCAGACAATACTACTCGCTAACAAAAGTCCTCTTGTTATTGAAATTTAATTAGACCTAGTTTCTATCCATTACCATTTCTCCAATGTCCGCGTCAAGGCTGCTGTGTTTGTCACACATACTATTACAATCTATTTAAATATGAACGATCATCTGTTTTACTTCAACACGAATGTAGATTAAAAACAAATAAGTAATAATATTTTTTATCTGGACTAGAGACTAGTAAGGGTTTTGAAAAAAAAAACTACTTTTTACGGGTATACCTGCAAAGGTGTCGAAACGTCGGGACTTAAAATCTAAGTATAAACCGCAAAAAAATCGTAAAAAGTAGTTTTATTTTAATGTCTAACATTCGCGAAACCTAAGAAACCAATACTAGTAAGGATTTTTTTTTATCTGGACTAAAGACTAGTAAGAAAGGTTAAAAAGAACACACCAAATTATTATGTTAAAAACCGTTTTTTTTAATCTTGTCTAGGTACTTTTATAAAAACGGTCAAATCAGCAGAAAAAGGGCTAACTTTTCCAAAATTTTCCTAACTGTAATTTGCGACTACTATTAAATAAAAATAGATGATTTAAACCTTCATAATATGCATTCAAATCACTGAAAATTGTATAAAAAAATCTCTGAAGGAATAAAAAAGTGCACACGTTATTTCAACTAGAATTTCTTTTTTTTTTTATTTAACTTTTTTGAACATCAATACTTGAGTCAAAAGTTTAATGTCCGATAGTAAACACAAAACAAGCATATTGATAAACGCAGTAAAATACTGATATTACTATTTCACATAATAATGAGCTTGTACAAATCATGTCTATGAAAAATACAGTTAATTTCCACAAATTTCTTTAATAAAAAACTGTTAACTGCAAAGGCATGCAAAAATTGCCTGTTTAATGCCACATTTGTCAATATTCCCATGGAAGGCTTATAAAAACTAAATGCGCGATCGATTATTGAATTATTTTCGAGTTTTATACGTTACGATACTATTACGATATACAAACGTTTGGGTTTGTAAATAATTACCTTAGACTAAGTTTCGAAGGCAAATAAGAAGGCAACAAGTTAGATTGTTTTTTTGTGAAAGACTAGCTGTTACGGTTCCGTCTGATCTCAATTATCGCAGTTTTAAGCATATTACTCTATGCCAAGTTTTATCAAAATCGGTTCAGCGGTTCTGCCGTGAAATAAGCCAGACAGAAAATGCTTTTCGCAGTTTTTGTGTATGGATAGACTATTCTTGTTTTAGCATTGTATTTTCGTGCACATTTTTCAAAACACGAATATTTCTGATAAATGCCAAATTATTGTAAGCTCAAAAAAATTCCTTCTTTGTTTAATAAGTTTTACCTTCTCAATTCTATTTCAACAAGTAATCTATTTATCTAATAAGGTAATTTATTCTATAAACGAACATTTAAATAACCAGCAAAACTATCATATATATAAATAGTCGCAACTAAACGGCTTTACTTACATGAATTTTATATCGACATTAAATATTAAATATAATTTGTAATAAAAATTCCGTTGGTAATAAAATATAGCATATTATATTGTAGATAAATAATAAATGGGTGTAATTTATCTATAATATGTATGTATTTAGAAATATATAAGTATGTTTATCAGTTGTCTGGTTGCCATAACACAAGCTCTGCTTAGCTTGGGATCAGACAACTGTGTGTGAGATGTCCCGGGATATTATTATATTATTATTATTAAATGTAAGACATAGGATATCGTGCTCTAGGTCAGAGATGTAGGTCTCATGCAAATATATAGAAATATACATTTATGTTATTGTAATACTGGGTAAGTTGATTACGTTAGCATATCGGTTTAAGTTTGAATTGAGATCAAGTTCTTTCTAGAAAGGTTAAGTTTAAAATTAAAGAAAAAGTCACAAAACTTTGATGGTAATTTTCTTTTTTCTTATTTTTAAACCGACTTGAAAGGTTCTCAATTTGATGGTATCTTTGTTATTGTTATTTTTTTTTTGTATTTTTCCTGATGAGTCAAAGACGCTTAGACCTATTTGGGAATTACTTTTTACGTTTGATAGGTATACTTCCCTGGTAGTTTTATTTTCTTATGACAAATTTCTGGGAAATTCGAAGCTGAGAAAACGCCCAGTTTTTCAAGTTTTTCATAGATAACTCTTAATTTTAAATGATTATCAGTTTCTTTGAAGGCAGTTTTATATTTATGTATAACCAGAAATAACACAAGTAAAGGCTCATAAGGCTCGACTTGTATTCTTTCTGGTTACGACAGAATTCAAGAATTTTATATGAAGCGCCTGTACCTACATCCCATAAAGGTTGACGCTAAAATTGTAAAACATATTAATTAGATGTTAATTAGTATTATGGATCGTATGAAATTAATAACAAAGAGTAACCGAAGCCACTGCATTGAAATGGTATGTAGGCAAATTTGTTCATTAATGTTTTTGACCTACAAAACTTCATTAAAATTTCAGTTTGCAGTTTCAATGTAATTAAAATTTCAGCGTGACAAAAACTTAAGGAAAAGATGAAATTGACTTTAAATCACATTTATTTTATTTATCCTTTTCTACAAGGTTCTTAGATTAATACTTGGCTGTTTACCAAAGCTGTATTCAATGTTAATGTCCGTTTTAAGTTACTCTCCTAAAAAGGCAATTATTTTACTTGTCTTGGTAGGAAAGGTTTGCAAGTGAAACCGAGGGAAACAGGTAGTATCTAATGAAAATAAAGAAGAAATAAATAATTACTATACTTGTGTCTGTATTTAGTATGCCACACGGCATCTTTTGATGTTAACTGGTCAAAACGTCAAGCTTAAAAAAAGTATGTTCGCGGTTATTCCCATTAAATATAGATTTTTTATTAGCCTACGTTGTCCCACTGCTGGGCTAAGGCCTGCCCCAAATCTTTCCATATGTCTCCGTCTCGAGCCACCTAGAGATAATCTCGTTACTATAGGTAAACAAAAGCAAAACTGTTTTTATTTTTCCCTTTATCCATAAGTATGTATTAGAAAACGAACCGTTGAAACAAAGGGCTCTAAAATTACTGCCCACTTTAACCTTTTTAAATTGAACTTTTAGTTCTATGGGAACCATCACATGTCTAAATGGTACAAATTGCAGTTCAGTCCAACTTTAGTTTTTAATCGCTCCAACTTAGGTTCCGGAAAATTTGTAGGACATTTTACTATGCGGCTTTCAATTAATACTTACAGTTTGCAGTAGTGGATAATTTCGTGTATTGCTTTTAAATACTGCTTCGTTGGCCTAGGTGCTAGGCGCGAGTGCTACGCTACAGGGCTTGGGTTCGATTCCCAAGTCGACCAAGTTTATTCGTACTTCCTAGTTTTCTAAATTAGATTTCTACTGGTACTAGTAGAGTAGAGGTTTTTAGGTAAATTACACCTATTTTGCCTTTAAAATCATGGACATACTGAAAGACTTACAAAAAGATTTCTTGCTTAAAATCAGTTGTGTGTATGGCGCGTCCTGAGCAGTCAACTTCATTACTTTCATTGCTGCCTTGATATCTCTTTAACTAGCTTTAACTTTATAAGAAATACTACTTTACAAATTACCCAATAAAAAGAACAGTTGATTCACTTTTAGAGTTAGTTTTAAGATAAAACCAAAGAACAACTATTAAAATAATCGAGATCCAATCCATCCTGCGCCTGTACCCGAGGTACACCACCTGTGGCTTCGTAAATTTAGTGTATTTCCATCTCTTTCGCACCCACCAACACCCGGTATCGCCTTCTCTATCACTCCTGTTTTCACAAATAAGTTGCATCCGAAAACAAAATAGAAAACTTTGAGAGAGTGCAGAGGAGAATAGTCTTTATTGTGTAAGGTAGAGGGGCTAGTTTTGTGTGGTTATAGATAGAGTGAATTCTTTGTGAGACGCTCTGAAAGTTTCAGCGCTGTAGGAAGTGCACCAGGCTGTACTCTGTGATTGTAATATAACGCAATTTAAAATAAATAGGGATGTTCTATTGTCGATAAAATGGGGACTTATTTTTTTCGACTTACTAGGGAATTATATTCTACTGAACACATAATCTCAATCTCAAGTTATACTTTTTATTATTTTAAACTTTTCATTAATTACATCAGGTAATACTTAACTAAGCAACCCAAACATAGCTAAGAAAAGTCTAGGTAACAATAAATAAAACACGTATATTTGAAAACAAACAGTAAAGTCTTCTTAAGAAATTTAATATCTCATCAAAACTCAATACTGTTTATTGTTAATTTTGTAATTTTTCTACAATTTTTTTATTTTATTATATCAAATTCCTCAAATCAAGCAACTTTCTATCTATTAATGAAAATTAATTGAATTTACGTTTTATAAGCAATATTAATGATGACTAACAATTGAAAACTCATTGAAAACTTCTCATATTGAATTCGATAAAATAACAAATTCTTACGATACCTTATAGTTAGCACATCGTTGCTAAAACATCTTTATAGAGAAAGTTATTTTAACCTGTAACCTTACTTCATCATTAAATTTAGAAAATATTGCATTTAACCTGTTAATACCACTCTTACTGAAAGATGTAAAATTTCTAATTTAGTCAAACTGGTGTCATAAACGATTTAATAATAAACATCACTAACAGGCATCAAAAACAACGTCAGTAATACAATTCTGCTAAAATAACAAAAGCACATATTGTAATGAACATATCATCACGCCTGTATCCCCGAAGGGATAGGCAGAGGTGTGCCAATGTACATCCACAGTTCGCCAGTATGTTTAGGTCCCATGTAATAGGGGGCGAGCCTATTGCCACTAATCGGGCACAAATCCAAACTCCGACCTGCTACTGCGCATTTCATAGAAAAACCCAATAATACCTTGGTGGACTTGGGAATCGAACCCAAGACCTCTAGCGTAGTAGTCGCGCTTAGCACCACTAGGCCAACGAGGCAGTCGCAGAGTTATTGTAATAAAGAGGAAATAAATCTTAACTGACATTATTTTTATTATAAAACAACTAATGCTAGTATCATCTTAATACTGTCCCCTTTTTTATTTTACCTTTTGTATCAATAAAACCAAAAAACAGTTAAAAATGTCTGTACGAACAGGCTTTTACGAGCAACTTTTTACAAAAAATCGTCTTTACTGTCTACATGCAAGAATCTTCTTCAGCACTAGTACAAAATACTTATAACACCTACAATGTTGACATTATGAACAAGTGCACACAAATATATCGAAGTTCCAATAACAGTCACATGCAGTTTAAGAGTATAATAAAAAGTGTTTTCATGTCACATGTCATATAAGAAACAGTACAAAATCGAAACTGTCTAACTATATTTAAACAGTAACCATTTCTACAAAAAAAAGTAAGTATTCCATTGAAATAGTAGCAACAGTATGCACCTACCAAGTTCATTGCATTATTTTCTATTGCAATTATGTGTTAAAAAAAAAACATAAAATATCGATACTTTCACACCACTATCAAAACCGGGTTACATTTCATTTGTAAACTAGTGTTGTACTGACTTAATCTTTAAACGAGTTTGTTCCAATTCTCATTCAGAGATGGCCGGCGAAAACGGACGCGTTAAAATAAAATAATGGATGGTATTATCCATTCTCGTCTCGTCGGCAATGTTTTCTCGTCTGGCAATACAGAAGGCTTCTTTTATTAGCCTTTTCCCACTGCTGGGCAAAGGTCTCTCCAACTTTGTTTTTAGGAATACAGTAAAGATCAAATAAATACAAAACTGTTGGAAGAATCACTAAAACAAGGTTTTTTTAATGACCTGCTGTTACCTCATAATAGTTCTGATAACCAGTCTTAGCATGGTGTACTGTGGTACCAAGTAAAATGGATTTGTAGAGGTCAGACAGGCAGTCGCTCCATGTAAAATAGAGCATTCAGCTGAATCCGGTAAGACTGGAAGCTGACCACAACTTAGCTTGGAAAAAAGACAAACAGAAAACTAATAAACCTCAATACTGAAAATAATATCTAAATTAAATAATATTATTTCAAGTCCTAAAGATGTGCTTATAAGGAAAATGAGTACCTATTTTAATATTCCTTATGGCCTTATAGCGGAGCCAATAATCCCAAAGTTTAAGGTTCATAAGAAAGTGGTTATATTATATTGTATAACCAAAACGGGTCGAAAACAAACAGGCATACCAGCGGTGAAAGCCTAACCCCTGACCTTAGAAACCTTCTCGTCGCCAATTCACTACATAATTCGAAGATGAGATTTTTTTCTTTAATGTTATATTGGATTTGAGACCCCAATTATGTGTTATTTTAGTTTATAATACGTAGTTGAATGTAGGTAGTAGTGACATTATTAATCTAAGAAATGAACCGATGTAGTTATATAATAGTAGAAACGACTTCAAATATGGTAGAAGTAACTACTGTTGAACGAGATGACTGATTTATATGGAGTCCGATAGGTCCTATAAGCCCAGTCACATACGTCACACGTATGTATGTAGATATGTGTATACCTTTTCGATGAGAACTTCCTCTTTTTGTAGTCGATTCAATATAGCTAAATAGTGATAAAAGTAACCCAAGATAAACACCGTTAATTCTGAGAAGTTAAGTTATATTATCTTTTAATGTACCTATATAGGTAATTAAAAGATTTTAACAACACACAAATTAAAAATAAAACTAAACAGATTCTAAATAAGTAAAACGCAGTAAAACTCCAGTAACAGGTCTAACACAATGCGTACACACCTAAACCGCGTGTAAACACAGGTTCAACGCAGAAACATTAAATTACATCTCAAACATTAAATTACAAAACAAACATTTAATTTTACAACGCTTACTTACATCAAAACTCATTTAGCTTTTTATCATACACCAGTTATCTGAACTGTGATAACTAAGAGATATGAAAAGCAAAATGGCCGAACTGTTATCTGTGTTGGTAACAACCATTGGCCTAGACGAATGACTAGGAAGCAACGCGCTAGTTTTGACATTGCAAGTGACCTTGCCCCGCGCGCCGCGATTGGTCTAAAAAGCAAGATGGCGACCGGCGCCAGCGCAACCAGTGTCATTGTTTCTGTTAATTAGATGACCGGTTTTGTGCGTTTTTCAAACGATGCAAATTCGTGTTCGTATTTGCATTGTAATAGCTGTTTGTGTACTTACCTACTTGTAGCTAGGATTAAATTATGTTTGTTTATTACTTTTGTTTTATTTCAAAGGGATTGTGATTTTCAAAGGATGAGGTCAATTGCTATAGGTTATTGTGGTCTTAAACCCAAACAAATAATTAAATAAACCATAACAGATGACCTCAATTTATTGCTTCTGTCATTTAAATTCTCTGATCAAGAAATAGAGTCAACAAAACTGCTTTATAGCACCTTTTTCTATTGGTCATTATATCTAATTACCTCAGCAGGTAGTAAATATATAAAAACTAATAAAATCGCTCGTATTTAGAAGTTACGAGTAACATGCATTTTCCCTATTGTTAATAAGATGTTTTCTACATAAAAGCATGATATAAGTATATGACATAATAATGTATTTTTGAAGTTTAGTTATCAAAATAAAACGAATCGAGAAATAATACAAAAATAAACGTAACTCACATTCGTTTGAAACCAAAGTAAGTAGCTAAAGGTTTGTTATGGTATCAAAGACAACGAAGGTACCACAAACCCAGACCAGAGACAATTTTTAAAATGTCTACTTTGTTTAATGCTAACATTTAGAAAATATTGAAATAAAACTACTTTTTACGGATTTTTACGCGGTTTTATTTTAAGATTTTAGTGTTTACTGGCAAGACGAACGCCATCTCAGCCTGCCCGTGACCATGATACCTGCAAAGGTGTCGAAACGTCGGGACCTAAAATCTAAAACTCATTCTATAAATTATATCCTATATCAAAATTGAATGATAAGCATTCTTAATTCTTTAAGAACACACACACATCTTTCACACACTCCAGCCAATTAACAAAGTTCCCTAATTTCATAATTGCCTCCAACACATACATTAACTTGTTCAGATTCCCTACAGTGGAACTTTATTTTTATAGTAAGAACTAACAGTTATCCTACAAGATTATTTCTTGTTTGTGACTTTGGTCCCGAGTTTGTCAACTAATTAAAGATACAACTCTTTTACTTGGGCTACAAGTTATGTGAAATCAATATCTCTCTAATACAATGTCATTAGATACAATTAATTATATTGTGTAACAAGATCATTTAAAATTATGGATCATTGTCGTTCACCTTGCATAAGCACGGAATCTGTAAAATGTAAAGCCTAATTCACCTCTACAATGTTAATTGCATATCATCACGCCTGTATCCCCGAAGGGGTAGGCAGAGGCGTACCAATGTACACCCACAGTTCGCCGATATGTTTAGGTCCCATGTAGGGGGCGAGCCTATTGCCACTAACCGGGCACAAATCCAAACTCCGACCTGCTACTGAGAATTTCATAGAAAAACCCAATAACACCTTGGTCGACTCGGGAATCGAACCCAAGACCTCTAGCGTAGCAGGCGCGCTTAGCACCACTAGGCCAACGAGGCAGTTGATATGAATGATAATTGACCATGTAAAATGGCTTAAAACAATACAAGTACCTTCTACTTCCTTGTGGGGGTCACTCTTGACAGAGTGGTCGTGGTCATCACTTCAGGTGTTGGTGGCAAGCTTCACAGCACGCCGCCACTCTTCTCTGATGGCCGCCTTCCTCGTGCATTCATGTAGTGATGATGAGCCATTTACTACCGCTTTTATTTGGTCATCATCTCATAGGCATTCTTCCCCGTGTCCCCTGGTCTGTGGCCCGTGGTCTTGATACCCTTGACCCTGCCCTGGACCACAAGTCGCTCAATAGCCACCTCGAGTACCTTACTTATAACATTATCTATAAGTTGGTATTACAACAATGTATTCCGAATACACAGACATTACATAATATTATGCAATACTATCAGAAACTTATACCTACCATTTCACAAAAAAAAAAAAAAAACACCAAAATAGTCTATAAGATACAGTATGGAAATATTGCACTAAGATATCAAATACAGTATCCAATACACGCCTAGTAACATCAAAAACACTCGACGATACTTCTTTAAAAAGATATGAAAATAAAGCCGCCATCTTCAGACGAATAAAAAATAATAATTCAGTGAACAAGTTTTTAAATGGCGTGCCTTAAAGACTGGCACGGTGGTTGCCCTCAAAGGGGTCGACTTAAGATAATCCCTGGCCAAACGTGTCTTTGAGAAAAATTAGTGGAAAAATTAAGAGCCTTGATGCTGAATTTTGTTTATTTTATTTTGTGTAAACTAATTAAAGGAAGGAAATGTAAGTGTCTTCTTCTTGCCATGTTTTTTAAGACTTAAACATATTTTCAATAGCTATTTTGTCCCTTTGACATTATGTTGTAGATATGTTACCAATATCTTTTATAGAAAAGAAAGTTACTATTGATTGTTATCATAACATATTATTTTCATTTATTCTGTAGGTGTCACAAAGTACAAAAATCAGACTTATATCATAAAAAACTCATTCGAGGACACGAGACATTTATTCATAACTGTTTTCTCTTTTCATCATTAATTTCAAGAACTCTATTTAAAAAATCGACTTACCCACATAATTATAAGCATGTAAAAAACTTTTTAAGTATTACTTACAAAACAATATAGTATATCTATTACTATAATATTCAAATACCCAAATAACATAGTTCCAACATTCAGATTTAACCGTAATCTTCTGAACGATAAAAGTCGATAATTTAGAACTATAGTACAGCCACTAAGTGTAGTCTCAGTCGACCTAAATACTGTCATTCGGTCAACTGTAATCGACGATCAGTAAGAGGTTATTTACTGCCTTTTTCAAGAAATGTTTTCGCCTATTTCTTTGTTAAACTACTAGAAAATCAATGATAGATATTATCTTTTTTGCATAAAAATTCAGGCTTAATTTAAAGGTACATTATAATATACGTGTGTGTTGAAAACTTAGACTTCTGTCCATAATGAACCAAGGGGCCAACCACAGAACCAATCGCGTCATTCCCATTCCCCAAAGAAAAACTGAATATCTTTTGTCTTTGAAAGTCAAAGAAAACGTGTGGTAGCACAAAATAAAAATATTCATACATACCTTACTGTCTCACACAAAACTCAATACACGATTTTAAACTCTATACTCTAGAGAACTCAGTGCAATATTAAGAATGTATCCAATAATTAAAGTAAAGGTTCTGTATAATAAGGGCAAAAACTGCACGAAAAATTGATAAGGGGAGGCAGTGATAAGGGGTGCATACCACCCCAATATCGATCGCGAGCGAACCACCCGGGGTGTATAAGTATAAAAAGCGTAACAAATTTTCGTCTTAAGAAAAGGAAAAGAAAAAATGTATACAGCCACCCTGGAGGGGGGGGGCTGCCCCCCACTGGGGTGGAGATGCATTTTTCTCGTGGTGCCTCTCGCTCTTTCTACCCGTAAGATGTTACAAAGCTTTCTTTGTTATGTTGGGTTAATTAGATTTTTGGTTCCCGTGGTTATTATGATTTACGCTTGATTCTGCTTAATTTGTTTCGTCTGCAGGTTTTGTTTATAAATCATACGCGTTTTAGTGGAGTTTGGATAGTCAGTGTTTTGGATTTGTAGAAAAAGAAAACCCATGATAAAGTCTTTGTTGTTTTGTCTACCAATAAATCAATAGGTCATCCAAATTTACTACATCATGTCATTTACAGGACTTTTCGTGTGGTTTTATAATTAATTCGGTCCCGATAAAGACGAGACATTCGAGATGTTTTCAATTAGCTTCTTATAATATATATACATATACTTTATTAATATAATATGAGCTAGTTACCTATTACACTTTAATAAAAAAAGCAATATTTAGAATAAATTAACTATGCCGCAAGCACACCCACGCTGCCAGACATCATAATTAGCTAGAATTTTAAACCGAAGGATACTAAAACATTTGGATAATATAATAATCTGATTTTACGATGTCGTCGATTGATATTGATGAAATTACATGGAACCACCTAAGAGCTGGTCTCTGGTCGTTATTAATTTTTTTTTTTATATCGATCCGCCAATATCGCACTCTCCTAAAGAAAACATCTTTTCGAATTAAGAAATTCCTCTTTTTAAATTAGAGTTTATTTTAATTAGAACGAACTTTTCAGCAATCATTAATTTTACTACTCCATTATGTAAACTACTAATTACTACTAACTACCTTTAATCATACTCTTATAAGTTATAATAATATCCTAACACTATAGTATTCATAAGTTGTTTTGTAAACGATAAATCTGAGCGCTCTAGAGTTACTCTTGACCCGTTTGGCACGTTGCCTGGAACAGGAATCAAATCTGAGACTTATCTCCGTAGAGTACATTTATTGTGGCCTTGTGTATAGCTATAGTATCCTTGGAACTTTGTGGTGTTTTTGTTTTAAAGTTGACATTTTTAATTTTGTAAAATAATTACGAAAAATATTTGTGTTTATTTTGAAAAATAGTTACGTTTGTATAGTATGAGCTGTATAAATACTCTAATATATGTATTGAACAATAAAGAAAAATGGACGAATCAGAACCTCATTTTTTGAAGTCAGTTTAAAAGCATACACAGACTAAAGAAAATGTAATAAACTCACTTATAACATCAAAATTAGTTAAAGTAAAAACCAAGTTTTTATGTGAATAATTAATAACTTAACTTTTTTTGTTCGCGGAATATTACTCTCAATTAAACAAAAACAAAAGCCATAACGACTTTTTAATAAAATACAAATCAATTCATTTAAAACATACTCAATCTCACACACATTTCATAAAAAACAATCTTTCCCTTACCTACCTCTCTGCTCGCCCTGTCGCGGACCTAGCGTTATAAACGTATCTGTTACGTAGGCAGTGGGTTACTGTAACAGCCTGCGTTTACTGTCGCCCTGTGCCTACGTGCCTACGTGGGCAGGTATTGTTGACTATAGGATGATGTATTTTTGGTTGTAAGGACTTTTTGGAGGATGTTAAGAGATTTTCTTTAGAGGCAATTAAAAATGGGTAATTTAATGGTTAGATATTTTGATAGAATAGATTTTTATTTGTATTATTTTGTTTTTATTTGTGATATATTAAATAATTTTGTTTTGTGCCAATGTGGTAAAATAGGTCTTATTTAGAACATGTTAGTTTGTGAGATAGTCGATGAATCAGCGAAAAGGTTGTGAAGTAGTTTTTCAGTTGTTACTGACGAAGGCTTTATATGAATGGAGTAAGGTTTATTTTTGTAATGCCAATGTGAGACAGTGATGTAATAATTAACTGTTTTGCAGAATAATAATAGAAATAATTTAATGATTAACTTATGTAAAATAGATCTTGTATATTTTTTGGTAGAATCTTTACAAATTATAGGCTTGTAAATGATAAAGAAAATCATGATTGCTATCAGAAAGATTATTATTGAAGCGAATGTCTCATTATAAATACAAAGACCGGTCTGTTGCATATTAAATCCATCTATACCTTTGTAAATACAATGTTGTAGATTAAAAAAACCTGAAGTAAAACATACATATAATATACATGTAGACAAACCACTTAATATCCTGGTTCGAGCTGAAATATTCACAAGTAACCACAAAATTCAATTTGTAGTCAGAAAACCCGCTTCTACTCTAGTCTGAGCAGAATGAAAACACTTCGGGAGAGTAAAAAAAAGGGGAGGATGGGGTGTTTTGTACGAGGAATTAAATACGGGTGGTTGGGGGGCAAGAAAAGTGGGAAGACGCCGGATGATTAATTATTAGTTTGTGTGTGTTGCGTCCGAAGATAGGAGCTATAGGAGCTGTGTGTCCGATAGGGGAGGAGGGGGCAAAGGGGCGATATGTTTTTATTAATTACATTGATTCATTACGTGTGCTAGTTGGATGTTGTATGGAGATCAAATTACGCCCGCCATCTTACTTTGTAGAATGTTTACATTATATCGTCTTGGACTAAATAATAATTTTAATTAGATAGTCTGCATTTTTATACAAAGAGGAAGTATTGATCGCGAGCTGAATACGAGTCAATAGATTATTAAGTCTGGTTTCGTCTTTCTCTCAGTTCTTCTTTTTTTGTCTGGCGATAACATATATTTTCTAATGTAGAAAAAGCGGTTTCGGCGCTGATAAATTACCAGACCTTTACCAACTTCCTTGTCAGTAGTAAAACAATGGAATTTTTAATGTGTATTCCATATTGGTTATATATTTAACTTAGTCTATATACATACATATATATAATAAAAATGTAGAAAATTGGTGTCTGTACATTGGAAATATATATACAAAAATAGCAGGGGTTGTTATTATATCGATGCCGAACCCGAAATTGTAATCATTATATTTTTGTCTGTTTGTCGGTTTGTCTATTTGTCTGTGTGTTTGTGCACGCTAATATCAGAAACGGCTCATTCGATTTAGATGCGGTTTTCACATATATATATTGTAGTAAGCTTCACTTAACATTTAATGTTTATTTCATGTCAGTCGGTTCATCAATAAAAAAAGTTATGTCATAATAATATAACGTTCTACACAAATAGCAAATTTCACAAAAAAAAAACTTATTGATAATTTTCGTCATCCACGCGAACAAAGTTGCGGGCACAGCTAGTATATAATATATCAAAAAGAAATACAGTAACAACCAATTCTACCAACATAAAGATAATTCTTAATACCAACAAAATAAAACCGTCCATATTAAAAGGTTGTTGCGGTATTGTTTACATCAGAGTTTCAATTTTGACAGGCTGTATGGGAGTTAATTGCTTCATAAGATGTTTTTAATGGATAAAACACACAAAAGGTTCTGCAGGTGCATTACCTTTTGTCCGTGTATTTGGATATTCATGTTTTTGATCGATTCGTAACCCCTTTTATGAAGAATTGGGGCGAATAAAGTTTATTGTCGACGGTTATGTAATATTGTTTTTTAGTAGTGTTAATGGTACTTATGTAAAGCTTTTGTAGAGTAGTAAATTAGAATTTTGTTTTTAGTTTATTAGAGGTTAAAAAGATATTGATGATTTTCAATAAAAATTAAGCAGGTAGGTAATTAAGTGTAGAGTAAAGATAACCTAGAAATAATAAATCGTCATCAGTTAAGATTGTGGCTGTATGATTCGCACATGCATAATTATATTTTTTACCGGTTGTACTATTTAGTCGGTTCTCCCCTATTACATAATAACCGATACGTCATTTATTTAAGTACAAACACATCTGCTTACGCTAATAATGTAATAGACAGTTGTGAAGATATACTAAACACTGACAAAATTCCAATAAATATAACCCAAATAAAGTACAGTGGACCAAATAACAGTAGAAACAAAAACATACAAAAATGAACCTTATTCCCTTGTAATAAAGATCATTTAATGTTAAAATGTTTCGCATAATGTTTGGTTGAAAGTACTACAAGTTAGTTTGAACATAAATTTTATCATAACCTTGGTTTAAGGACGAAATGCCGACCTCTGGGTGCTAGTACTTACCTAGCCAAGGCCGATTCAGTCTAGATTATTTTGTACCTGGAATATTCTGATTGAGATTTAGGTGAAAAGTAAGTTTTACTGAGGAGCTGCTTACTTACTAATAAAAGTTTTATTTTTAATTATTTGTAAAATTAAATGAGAAAATAGTATGAAGATGGGAATTCACCCTAGGAAAATCACTGTTTTACTTACCTGTAGTATCTATGTACCGGCTTCTACATAAAATCTGTATCTTTTTTATTGTAATAAAGTCTGCTTTATTATTAGGGATACTTTTACTTAACTGACAACAAGTAGTCACAGAATACTTTAAACACTTAATTCAACCACAAACAAAAGAATCAAAGCTACATTCTAAACACAATCATTCAAATAAAGAACAGTAGGTATCAGAAATGCAAACAAAAGATGTAACGGAGTGAACAAAAAGCCAACGACAAAATTTCAAATTAAGAATCAAGACAAGAATCCAATCAAATCTTTTTTTCGCGTTCGAATTTTAAACTCTACATTTAAAAATTGAACGTTCTAGAATGCTATACATTTTTTCGGCACCCTTTGAAATGTAAATTGAATATTATATATTAAATAGCACATACATACTAAATTCACTGAATAATTTCCATTTTCTCCCTAGACGTAGTTCATTTCTTATAAGGTTGCTTTACACTGAACTTTAAGCATTAAAACATATTTAATTATAAAGCAAAAAATCTAATGTAACGTATATTATTCTTAGACAAATGTATAGAAACTCAGTAAAGCGTTAGTTGAAGAAGAACAATAACTCTTTGGAAAACATTTTTCCTTACACAAGACAATGCGGACGACAGAAAATAAGCAACTGAAATAAAATGTCTATGGTATGAAGAGACATTACGTGTAAAAGTAATCACACGAATTTAACAATAAAATTAAAAATATTTTAGTAATGATAAATATATTATAATAATAAAGAATATTCAATACTCAGTGTGCCCAAACCCTAATACTCCCGGTTCCAACATTTTTGTCTTTTTCACGGCTTCAATTTAAAATTTTATTTCTCCGCTTGACCCAAAGGGGAAGACGGGGTAGGGGGAGGTAGGGCCAGAAGACACTCATTATGACCAATTTCACCCGACTGTTTTTCCTACCATTGTTGATGTACTGATGGCTCATTCCTACCCTTTATTTTAAGTTTTTTGTTAAGATTTTTCAGTCTACGGAAAGAAAACTTGGGCTATTTTTGTTCACTTTTCCCCGTTCTCCCTCCGTGACAATTAAGCACTAAGAAAATGGGTCGGTGTTTTGTGACGTTTTTGTGTACTTTGTTATTTTGATTGTGACTGAAATTAGCAGTTCGTATTGTGATATTGTTCCTACGAACTGATGTTTTGTTCATGATTTTCATAGAAAATGTTTAGCTTGGTTTCGGAATCAATACCTTTAGGTCAAAACAGTATTATTTTCTTCGGGATCTTCAACAAACAAGTTCATGTACTTAAGTAGCAATTTTTATAAGAAAATATTGGAGCACCCTTATCGCGTGTTTTGCTCTATTTGCCTTGAAATGCTGCAATATAATTTGAATATCGAATACACAAATTCATTTCTTTACAACCAAATTTTAAATCTCTCTCAATCACATAGTCACATTCGAAATTAAAAACAAAAACCAATAAATAAATTAAAAAAGTATTCCATTTAAGACTCTATTTAAAATTGGAGTTCAGCTTCTATTTTCGAAGTGATTAGTGATGTGACGTCATTCGAGGCAGAATGGCAGACTGACAGACTGAGCGTGTAAACGCCTTTGTAACAGTTTATAGAACAAAAGCAACAGGCCTGCGTCGCGGCGCCTTTTTACTTAGAAATAGAACGAAACGAAATGAATTCTGATTTCGACTAGAAGTTTATTTACAAGGAGTATTGGAGATATAACTCAAATTGTTAATTTATTTAGCTGTAGATGGTTTTCGTTGTTTAATTAAAGGTAGTAAATTACGGAATAAGTATGATAGGACCAATAAAAAATTCTGCAATTTTCTAAATGAGAATAAATTATGTATAATTATAGATGACAAAGCAATAAAAGGTGTCTCAATTTCCATATAACTAACATATTTCTAATCCCTATATTCCAACAACAAAAACCTTCAAATCATAACACAAGAAATTTAAAATTACCGAAAAAAACTTGACAAAGGGGGTGGGTACCCCTCTCCCTGGCCAATTTAATGTGCACCGCTGTATTGATTCCCCAGCATTCTTTCACACAGGCGCGGAGGAGTCCCCCCCCCTCCTCCCCACTCCGCTCCCCCCAACGAACTTAGGATAAACTCGGATAAGACCTTTTTTGGGATATGGTCACCGCTTTTTTATGTCTACATTTTGTATTCGGCAGGTGTTTTGAATTTGTGTTCTTCTGGTGTTCGAAAATCAATTTGTATTTTTGTGTTTTATATTATTATTTTATTTTTGTCGTCATTATTTTGTTTTTAAATTATTTGAAAATGAATTTAGAACGTTTTCTAATTCAAAAATGTAATCATCTATTTTCCGTGCTTTTTTCGTGTCAGGCAGATTTTGTGTAACAAATTGAAGTGTTAGTTTCCTTCGTGTTTTTATGTTATACATATTATGTTACACATGTTATAAAGCATCTCAGAAACATAGAGAAGAGCATCCAAGAAAATTCCACGTATAATTTGAAATGCTGTTACAATTTATTACAAACCTGAAACTACATTCTGTAATATAAACAAAATGCTAGTTCTGTCGCCAAATAAATCTATGTACTCACAGCAGGCTGCAAACGCAACAGGTCTTATTGCAGCCATGCAAATTTAACTCAGCCTACAGTAAACTTGCAGCAACTTTAAATTCACTTTGTTACTGTATTCAACATGTTCTACTTATTATTGAAATATCTGCACATAATTAAATTGACGGAAAACCTACATAGTGGTATTTGACCATATGAAAAATGGGTTTAAAACGGGTAGAAAAATGTGTCACAAAAGTATGAAAAACTAACAGTCATTCCAAAATAAAAACCGTTAAAACCACAGTTCAAAATGACAAGCATTCGAAACAGAATACCAAAACAAAAACTGTTCAACTAAACCTGTTCATAAAACAAATTTCCCCAAGTGCGAAAACCAACGTTCGAAATTCGAATAAATAAAAAAATATGAACAACATAAGCCTTTACTCGGTTCATGATAAACTCGTATCAAACGGCGGCCAGCGCCAAAACTAGCGATCAACAAAAACAAAAGCGCAGCGCAACAGGTATACCAACTTCGCACAGCCTAACAAAAACGAACACCAAACTCCGCACTGAATTCCGGCATGAACATTTTCCTCTTCAAATTTATCTAGTCTGTGACAAATTCCATAGTTGACACAGAAGAACATACGCACATATAAAACTGTTCGCAAAATAACAGTTGTTAAATATTTAAGCGTGGCTTGGAGTTATTCTGTGACAGCGCATTCCATACGTTCGAAATTTAAATTCAAACAGGTGTATATTTGGTTGCGAGATTTGAATTTAAAATCGAACTCAAAGCGTCCTGTGATTTGTAAAAGATTTTTTTGACGAAATTCAGTGATTTATTCTCTCACGTCTTATCACAACTATCTGTATTGACGTTTCACTGTCAGATTCATTCGCTTGTTTGTTGCGTCAATGGTTTGAATTAAGAGCTATGTCGTCATGCTGTCGTATACTTTTATTAGACTCTTTTTAATGTCCGTTAACCCGCACAATGGCGGGCGGTTGGCACAGGCGCGACCGAACTTCCCGCCTATTGAATTTTCGCCTACAAAGGAAAGTTTTCAGGAAACGTACCGGGTTACTCTACTCGCCTGTTTTATATTTTAGTTCAACTTTCTCGAAATTGTTTAACGGATAGTGTGTTTCAATTAAACTTGCTCTTCAATAACGGCTCTGTTGTTCCACATGTAAAATTCGATACAATTTGGAATCGAAATTCTGATTTCAAATAGCGCATCGAACGTTATTGTAAATAAAAATATAAATTAATTTAATAAATAATAATAAAATCGAGCAGTGCAGGCCACCAACGAAAACCGTTGGAAACTAATTAAAAACATCAATTCCCTGCGCCACGCTACGGGGGAATATTTCAAACGCACGCACACACACGCACGCCCCACCCCCATGCACACACACACGCCCAAGACGCACACAACAGTTAAAAATAAGTCCCGGGCCATATCCGCGTGAGAGAATGGTCCCGATACTGCTGTGAGGCGAAACACTGTATCTGATAGAAATGGGGTCACCGCTATTTACTAGGGGTAGATACGGGAATGATATTTTATTAAATTGATAAGAGGGTGCATTCTATGTGTGCGTCCAACTAGATATTTTAATAACTAATGTGGGAAGGAAACAACCGTCTTATTAGCTCGCACTTGTTGGAAAATGTAAAGTATTTTATTTCGAATTTCGATATGCTAGGTTGTTACTACCGATTTCGCTATCAACAAAATAAAATGTACAATTCAAAACATATCAGATAATCATTTAAATCCGTTTTATTCGACTATTAGTCCGCAACGAATTTTAGATTTGTGGTCAAAATTGACAAATTGGTGATTATGAGCAAAAACACGTTCGAAAATTTAAATAAATTCGAGTAAGTAATTTGAGGTATTGTGTGTTAGCGCTCAGCAGTTGCCCAGTTCTAGAAGTTATCCGCGGGGAGACGGGGATAGGGCTGCGTCTTAAGGCCGAGCGGGACGGAGCTCAAACCGAGTTATCGTAAATTGATCTGGGAAGGGTGGCGGGCGCGGCGGCCCCAAATTTGACAGCCATGGAAATTGGCGGGAAACGTTATTGGTCGCCGATTCGATTTTTTTAATTTCACTACTATTTTGTCTGTACGAATTTTGAATTGGAATTGCGAGGAAATTTTCGAATGATCGATGAGGTTCTATTTTGGTTTTCAAATGTGCGGACGGCGGTGTCGCGTGGTTGACATGCAGGGTAGACGTAGGGTAAGGTGGCGAGCTACTTGAGTATGTATACGTAATCCTCGAAATCAATACGCTACACGTGTCTCAGGCGATGCCCCAATACAGGTGATCTCATTATCGCGCAGAGATTGTTCTCTCTCGCTGTGCGCACACATCTCACATTCACGCTTCGAAAATTTAAATTTCGAATCGTCTACGCGCACTTCGTTATGCGAAATTAGAAATTACAATTTATGTGAATCAAGAATTGGCTACATAACTCGCAACTGGGTCATGTAGGTCAGGGATGCTGAATGGAGATTTCGTATTTATTTAGTTTCAAGCTTTATTATTATTTTTATCGCGACAGTGGACGACCTCGGTATGGTTCGTAACAATGTATAGGTTTAGCGAACTACCCCTTTGTGTCTTAGATGATCCAGGCGCACGTACAAGCGGCCTCATAAAAGCTTGCACACACCAACATCTTAATAACAGAATCGGAACGCTTCGAGCGATTTTTAAAATAAGAATATCATAACTGGCCACCGAGGGGCCACGGGGGGGCGGGGGCGGTGGATTTCGGAAGAACGTTCGCACCCCCCTCAAGTTTTTAAAATAAGAAAATTTCGGTGGAGCGTGATATTTTTAAAATAAGAACCTCTTTCGTGGCATATTCCGTGGAGAGAGATTTTAAAATAAGAATAGTTTCGCGATACCCCCCGGCCCCCCGTTCGTCTGGAGTTTGAAATAAGAATTCGGGGGCCAGATTCGGGTGGGTCGGGCATATTCGGTGGGTGTCGGGTGCACTTGATGAGGATCCGAGGTTTTTCGTAGAATTTCGTTAGCTTCGGGGCCATTGACCGGCGGGTTCGATACTTCGATGAATGTTATAGTAATTGAAAGGAGTTTAATGCTTTTTATTTTGCTTTGGGTGTCGCTTCGATTTTCGAAGATAGCTGGCTAGGAAATGAGAGTTAATGAAATTTTAGTTTGTTCGAGTCGCTTGCACTGAATAAGATTAAGTTTCGACCTCCGTGTTGGAAATGGGTTTGTTTTCTGCCAGTTCACTCAAGCCTGAGTAAAATATAGCTGCCAAAATATTTTTTCCTTCATATAAAACTGTTCCGAAAAATCTTGTTTATTTTTGCCGGAAAATGTTCTGCGTAAGGTAACTTTATGGTCGGCGGAATGGGAATTAATATGTCCTCCCAATATTGGTTTTTATGAACTTGGAAGTTTGGAACGACGGACAATATTCATGCAGCCTGAGTTATGTTCACGCCGTTAACGTTATTGGGGGTGGCTGGAAAGCCACGGTTTATTTGGGACTTTGTAGTATTTTGCTCCCGATTTTTTTGTGGATTAAGGATAGAGTTGTACATGGCAACTCTTTCGTATGTTTCGTTAAGTGTATTTTTTTTAAGACAAAGTCGTGAATGG
The DNA here is from genome assembly GCA_905146925.1 of Autographa gamma. Classification (NCBI taxonomy): domain Eukaryota; kingdom Metazoa; phylum Arthropoda; class Insecta; order Lepidoptera; family Noctuidae; genus Autographa; species Autographa gamma. Next base: position 2,155,470 of record LR989871.1, read on the forward strand.
AGTGCAAAATCAACAGTTTTTAAGGATTAAAGAAAGAGTTGTGTAATGGGAACTGTTTGGCTTGCGTATGTTAAGTGTAATTTTTGTTTGTAATGACAAAGTGGGGAATGAGGCGTCAAACAAACGTCTCCTAAATAATGTGTAACTCTTACTACCGTTTCGTAACATAATATTTTTAGATCAACGTTTGATTTACGCTTGAACGTTATTAGGTTAATAGAAGAAATATGTCATCTAGAGCATATACTACGGACAGCGTGACGTATGTTGTATCATCTGATGTTTTACTGTACAAGGTTCTACAAGGCAAAGAGCTTCTTCTCATACCGTGAAGGAATTTATGACTGATCGTCTTTACCTATCCATAAAAAAATCGTTTACCATTCAAAAATTGTAAATAATAATTATATTTTTTTTTTGTTCTCAGGGTTGTCGTCCGAGTGCCATGGCGGAGTGCTCGTTCGCGCGTTGCCAACAAGAACGTCGCACCATTCGCAAGGAGCTGCAGCGTTGGACTAAGAACATGGTCTACATATTAGGTAAGTCATTATAAGTAATAGTTATTACATACATACATACATAATATAATCACGCCTGTTTCCCGTAGGGGTAGGCGTTATTATAGGCGTTATTAGTTATTATCACCTGTAAAAATATATGACATCCTACGGCTGGGGAAAAGTCCCTCCAGCCATCTTGGTTCTTCATCTCTTCCTTCCTAATTTTCTGGGAACGCAATCAGTCCGTCGCGCCATCTTTAAATCGCCTGTGTTGTCCCACAGCTGGGCAAAGATCCCTCCGGGACTTCTTCTTGATAATTTTCTTTCAAGGCGTCTAGTTCGTCATGCCATCTTTTTCGTTCAATCTAGTGTTATAAGACTCGTTGTAAAAGTGACAACCCTAATTATTATGTAACCGATACAACCGTCCGATATTTAAATCAGAGAAGTGAGTTTTTGCTTTACTTTTTTGTTATTTGAAATTCGAATGGGATTTCGATTTTTGGATTTACGAGTAAATTATTTTTCTTTTTTGTATTTTAGTCTTTAGTCACTGAAACGTTACTTTAGTAGGCATTACTTATTAATTTATTGCAAACAAACTTAACTTTAGAAAATATAAGTTACAAACATACCACATTCAAATAGTACCCGGAAAATTCTTGTGATGTACTCAGGTTTTCAGATAAAAATAAACTAAATGTCTGTATTTTAGTCTGAAAATGTGTCCCTATAAATATGACCTTAATAACGACGTACTGAAGTCACCTAAATACTAAATCCACTTTTCATTTTACCTAGCATTTCTATTTATAATAAACATGAGCATCCAAAACGTTTCATCCAAACCTCTCCACACAGTTACAGTGTTAGTTCATTCAAATTTCATACAACTTGTATGAATTTTGTTTGTTTGTTTAGCGGCCTTATTGCGATTCTAGTTTTAGGATTAAAAACCAACTTCTGTGAAGTTTAGAGGGTTTTCCACACTTTTGTATACCTTGAGGTAGGTGCTCTAAATTGGTTTTTATTTTTTGATGTGTGGAAGGGAAAAGGTTTTTGGATTTGGTAAAGTAATTACTTATTTTTTTCGTTATTTAAATGACAATTATGTATGAGAATTGTCTAGGAAAAATCCCAGCATTTAGACTACTTGTTTTATTAATTGGCTTTGACGGTTTATAAATAGAATTTTAATACTTTTAGTATGCATGTTTCTTCGGCATTTTCTTTTCATGTAATTTTGAATAAATAATCACTTTATTGTTTATATTTTGTACTTTTAGCAATAGAATCAAATGGAAGATAGGATAATTTTCGTTGTAGACTTGTTTACTGCTAATTTATCAACAACATGACTGTTTTTTTTAACTTACTCTTTTATAAAATAGCAGAATATTCTTCTATCCATTAATCCATAGACGTGTTAAGATCTTCCGTCTCTCTTTCTCATTAAATACAGGATGTATAAACTAAGGCATATTATCGATTGTTCATCAGTTGGGACAATAAAAGGATGCTGGAGCCGTGACCGATATTATATTAACTAGATTGTGCCGCGGGTATGTCTGGCAAAACAATTGATTTAGATGTGTATGCATTTAGGTGGGCAGTGGTACTTGGGAGGTACAGTATACTGGGGTTATTAGAAAACCATAAGGTTATGTTGAACGAACATAAGTTTCGACTTTTTTTTGTTTTATCTCCTACGGTGAAATACCCAATAATATTTAAATAATACCAAAAATATGTAACACAGTTCTTTTAGTTATTTAATTTGGGAATAAAAATTGCGTTGATTAAGAAATTACTAAATTCCATATAATATCGTAGACCAAATAGACCAAAATAAAAAGAAGACCACTTTACAGTAATTTATTTTCATTTTTAGCTGATTTGTCACCCAGTTGTGGGCATAACATTCTATGGGATGAGTGTACAAATGTGTGAGTTACTTAGACATGTATGGGTCCTCCTGTGTATGACAAATAAATAATAATAAATAAATAATTACTATGACATTTAAAACATAAAAATAAACGGGTTTCTGCTTATTTATTATTGGGTGCAAATATGGCTTTAAGATAGCCTTTCGAAAATGTATATGTCCTTTGCGCTGAAAAATTAACTAAATTGCCATTTTAGCCAGTCAGAAGAATGAGTCCATATACGGGAATGAAAATTAAAGCATTTGTCATTTCTTTCATATTGACTTAAAATACATCTTTGTTGTACACTTCTATCTTCCTCACCACTCAATAATTATCTCTCTTTCACTCAAAGGTTTGCTGGAAGGAAACCCAATTTTGAGTTAAGCTCGCCTATGTACATCAACTTTAATAAATATGTCTAAAATCTTTATCAAGGGTGATTATGAAACACCTTCTAGGTACTTTTTACGATTTAAATGATTTAATCAAAAATTCATTTAGGTACTAAGATATTTCCAATACAACATTGTGCAGAATCACCAGTGGTGATTATAATTACATGTCCAAAAACTTTTCACTACGACTTCTTATCAATACACAATGAATCACCCATTATTATGCGGGTGATTATATACAATTGGTGATTAAATTCAACATCGAAATATCCTTTCGTTTTTACTAGCTACTGCAGCATTCCCCACCAAATTTGCATCGTCCTCTCTTAATCACCACTCTTATCACTGAAACGGTGATTATTATCAGCGGTGATTATTTTGGGGTTGAGATAAGGCGCTCGGTATCGCCTACCTAATTCTACACGTGGTTATGGAGGCCAAGAGCGGTGCAGCGATCGATCCACAATGACCGTAAACGTGACGTAGTTAAATATGTTTAATAGTTGTTAGATTTTGAAGTTTTTTGTATCAAATTGTGGGGTTGTAAGATATTAGGTAAATAAATATGTAGAGTGAGTGTAGCAAAAATATAATGGAACATGTGGTAGTTGGTTGTAGTTGACTTAAAACTAGATACCCTTAAAACCCTAAGTATCAGAAACAATGAAATTGGATCTTGGTTGCATTAATTCTAATAAAAATCGCAGGTGAAATCGGTGCTAATGAACTACTTTCTTAAATGCTTCAGTAGATGTCATAAATTCTTCTAAATTAGTTTAATTCTTCATTTTATGTAATGGTATAAAGTAGACACAAGTTTACTAGAGCGTAATTCGTTTTCGTTTTTAATAGCTATGGTTATTATCTTAATTGAGAGTAGGATTCAGGATCTAAAAAGGTTTATATGGCAATTTATTTAGACTTTTCTTTCATGATTAAATTATACTGTCTGATAATTATTTCCTATGTTCAGTAGATTTGGTGATTTTCTGCGATGGTTTTACTTTTGCAGAGATACCTACATTAATTCTGAATTTTCAGTTGTATACGCTTACTTAAAGTCTAAAATGATTATTTTAACTTGCATTTATTTTTAGTGACACAACAAAAAATTACGCACAAAATATAAAGTTAGCAATTAATCGAATAGCGATTGCGACCATTGTAGAGGGGTGCATCGGCAGCGGGTGCGCGCATGCGCCCTGCCGCTCTCTGCCAAACAACCTGTTGCAACCGGGACGGCGTGCACTAATGCAACTTCTCTCCCCGCAATCAGAGGCTAAATTATTCAATACCTAGACTCCTACACCGGCTAACGTTTCCTAAATACTAAAAACTAAAATCTAACATCCTCCCCCAAGTGCATACAAAGTTTCAACGCGAAAAACGGAACGCCGAACCCAAAATTTAAATTTCGAACGATCGTCTTGTAAGTGCGTCGCGTCTTAAGACCGAGACGTAGTGAAGTGCTGTGAATTGATAAATAGGTGCTTTTTAATACCGATATTTTGTAATCGTTAATTCGTTGCTGGCTTTAAATATTATTAAATTAGTGTAGTTCGAAAAAAAAAGTTTTGAAAGTTATCGGGAAAGTTGATTAGAGTTTCGTGAATGGAATTTTCGGTTTCGGCTTTGTAATTCGGTTGTGCGAGTAATTGCAGCCGTGCTGAAGTTTGGCGTCGTCTGGGAGCGTGAAGTTGGCATTCGCAAGCAACAAGTGTTCGTCTGATGCCTTCCCCGGTAAATGTGGCACTGTTACGAGTTTGCATGCCCGCTGTGCCGGGATTACGTAGCGTACTAGCCCGTGAATTCGGGATTTTCGTTGTTCCTATTTGTTGATTTGCTGGCAGTGTTGATTCAACACGTTCGTACTTTTCCACCAGTTTTGTAGCACTTTAAATACGCTTTAACTTTTTTTCGTGCACGAATTTTTTTTTGCTTAAATGGGTGCGGCTTTCTTTTGTTTTAGACGGGTGCCTACGTCACTCGCCATCTTAGGTCGACAAAAAAGTGTCATGGCGTCTTGAATAAAAGAAGTGTTTTGTCCTAGTTTCGAAGATCTAGCTTCCCAGAAACCGGGCACTTGTCTATTAGTTTTTTCCGTAAACTTGATAATTTTAAAAGCTTTTTAATTAGAGTCGTCAGTTGAAATGTCAAGTGTCATGTTAGTTTGTTTTAAATGCCAATTAAAAATGCTTTTTTTGTAATATAATATTAGTTGTGCGGCGTATCATTGTTCCCTTATAAAGCTGGATGTCTAAATAAGGCAGAGTTGCGAACTAGTTTCTAGATGTTTAATTACGATGTTACACTTAGCGGGTATAAACGTTTGTCGGTAATATTTATACTTGAACTACATTAAGAATAATTAAAACCTGTGTACTAGGAAGAATAATTAGCTCGAATTAATTTATAAATAAATAAAGAATGCTACTTTAAAAACTAAAAATAACATACTACTAAAACGGTACTATTAAATTTATACACCTTATGTTCAATAGTCTTTATGATAAGTAACGGTAGAGTTACTTAACAACAAAAATAATTCAACAAAAAATATTTTGAAACTGGTAACCCAAATCTGTTGTTGCCACATTTAAAAACAAATATTTCGGATTGTTTGTAACTGACAACCCCTTGCGGTTCAGTGGTTAAAATACGTGGGATTCGATTCTGTGCGCGACAGCCATGGGTCCCGGTTTGAAATAAAAATATTATTTACGAAAGCTATCGCAAAGAGATTGGCATATTGGCAGTTCCTTTTTCGGTGTCCGTTGTTATGCGAATTGGTTCACAATTAATGTTTCGAATATAATCTGAAGAACATTTCGTAATTCGCTATTTTTATAACGGGTTCTTTTTATCGATAATTTAAGAAAAACTTATACTAAGTACATCACTACAAAAGCAATTTTGAAAATGGAATACAAAAACCATTAAGTAAAACAAAAAACTAATTAATTTCTAAAAAAGTAATTACAAAATAAAAATCAAAAATCAAACATCGATTAAAAATAAACAATTTTTATTTCAAAACCTCTCTAATTTACGTCACATTCACAATAACTTCGTTCGGAGTTCAAAAATAACGGATGACGTCACCACAAACTCATAAGAACTCTTACAAACGTTCTAATTACAAATTCGACATGAAATCTCAAGGAAAGGGGTCGTTCACCTTTCACTGCATAGTGATAAGACAACTTTCTTTTTTAATATTAAAACAGTAAATAATAATAAAATACTTAAAGAAAAGGTGAAAAAGTATAGAAAAAGGTTTAGTTTTCATCTGAAAATGTCCTACATTTAATATTTCCTTAGTTTTACACCAACAAGCAATTAATTTCAGAGCGTCTACGACAAGAAGTCATTCACCTCTGTTTAGGAGAGCAATGAACGATAGCTTTAATTGGGCCAGCCAAAAATAGACCTTATTTGTGGTGCATTACAATAGAAATTCAAATGGCTGTTTTTCGATACTTTGAAATGACAATTCAAGAATTTTGTTATTGGATAGACAGTCGAAGATTTGATACTTTTTTATTTGCTTTTTGGCTTTAAGTGTTTTAAGGCTTCTTGTTTATTAAATGATAATTGATACTACACTATTAACACCTACTTCCAGAGTCAAGATACTGTTAAATTACTATAGGAACTTACAACTAATTTATTTAGATTTTCACTAATGTGGAAAAACAGCAAATTACAAATACGTTTTTCTTTAAAATCATGAATAAGGATATATTTTTTTAACCTACGCAAAGCTTTAATAAAGGTAACATATTAAATCTTATTTTTAGTGTTAAGCTGCATAATAATATCCACCTGGGTATACCTATACCTATCTATACGTCAAAGGTAGCTAAAATCTATCTAAAAAGAATAAATATATCATAAGCTTCTCATATGTATCAAAATTGTGACATTAGAGCAATATAAAGAAACAAGTTTCTCGTCCTCTCAGGAAAACGTAGCGAAACAATTATTATTATAATGGCCGGTCAGTCTGCACATTGCCTCTTCATAGCTTTGCACACATTTTTGTACAAAGAGTTAGGTTTACAAAATATGACTGTTATGCACAAAGCATTTATTTATTTATTTGTTTATTGAAAAAGGTTCACCAACAGCTTCTGTGTATAAGAGATTAATAAGAGGATAATAAGAATTGGACTTACACAGTTGCCAATTACAGGTCTTGTCTCTAAACGTCAAATAAAGTACACACAAAAAACACAAAAAGTACAGTTTTTTAACGAAATTTGTCATTTCAGCATGAGATTATATTATACTGAACTATAGTGAGATAATTACTATTTTACTTGTAAATTCTTCAGGCAGATTAAACCCATCTTCTTTCTGTCAAATGTGATCATAACAGTTTTTAATGAAACGATTCTAAGTACAGCCTTATCAAATTGAAGCTACTGTATTACTTAGTAAATGGGTTTTGAATTCGAATTTGATTTGATTAAATTCGATAAGAAAACTTGTCAGATTATGTTTCCTCAGAAATATAGTCTACATAATCCTTTTCTGTCTTAAAATTGGTGGATGATGGACAGAAGTGCCTCTTCTTCTACTACATAAATGACTAGCAAAACATTTGGCATCCACCATCTACGCTCACAATTCATCCTCAACTACGCTCTAGACTCTTCCATAGAATCTTATCTACTACGTATACCGACAAAAACGCGGAAAGGTACAGAGGCTGTTGTTATTAAAACATTATGGCGGTAATTGACCAATTATGTCCTCATTAGCACTTTAAAGGTCTGAGCGGAGCGTCTAACTTTATAGGGAAGATGGTTTATATGGTTAGATCTGTTTTCCTGTTTTTAGTATTAGGACTTTAATGTATTCTGTAGGATTAATTCCGTTAAAAATTACAAATTTTAAAGTCAACCCTAAATTAGCTTAGCCTTGGCAGACGAAGAATATGTAATATATAAAAAATTAATAGATACCGGGCGGGTAAAAATCCTAAACATTGGAATCCTATCTCTAATCTAGTAATTAGAGTACTAAATAGCTAAGCTGCAAGTGAGCAAGCGTGGTCTAAATACTTAGAGTCCATCTAACGGCATTTCTCAGTCTTTTAAAACAAATAGGTTTTCCATGAAATGTCAGTTTATATGTTTTAGTTATCTGAAGACAAAATACTAAGTTGACATAATCAAATGTTTAGATAGTAAATTATTTTTGAGTGTACTGTATATTTTTGTTTGTTTTATGAATTTCTCAAGCGCATTGGTTGCTATTAACTATTTACTTTAGTATGTCAAAAATCTATTGCATGAGTTAACCAAAAAAAAAAACTGGTGCAATGACTCGATCTTTTTTTTATAAGGTATTATTCAAAACTAGACAGGGCCAAACCCGGGAGATGCATAATAAAACTATTTTCAAAAAAACAAAACACTGTATATTTTATTTGAATTCAGTACGTTAGTATGTCAAGGTAAGATTTGAAGAGTCCTATATTTTATCATTGAGCGACGGAAAAAGGAATATCCGTTCCTCGTATTGCTATAAATGTAGGCTTCATTTTTATATGTGTTTGTTTTTATTTTGTGTATTTGAAAGGTAATTTGGTTCTCACAACGTCAGTTGCAAAATTTATAAAATTATTTCAGGATTAAACCCACGTTTGCAAAGGTTAAGACAACGTAAAGATAAAATATTGTAAAGAAAAACAACTTTTGGTAAATAAAACTGCACTGATTACACGTTTATTTTTTTGCATAGGTTATTTAAATTACTTAAATAATAATATAATTAAACTAATTATTGCATTAAGTAACATGTCTAAAATAAAAGCAGCTTTTTTTAAAACTATAGATAAAAAATAGCAAAATACTAAAACGTCAGAATCAATTTAAAATAGATGCTACGCCCACACCCTGCATTTTGATAACACTAAATAACAAACAAAAACATAACAATAAACGAAACATATCAGAGAGCTTGTTCATCGGGCTAATTGAAACAATACGTTCCTTAGATACGATCGCACAGACACACATACAGGCACACAAACATACAGACACGAAGGTCGGGCGTCACCGATTGAATTACTGATGGTTCCAACTTTGAACTATTTATTAGTACTACAGACCTAAGAAATTAAATGTAGATGTACAGGGTGTTACGAAACCCCTGTCCGACCCGAAAGGGTGTAATAGGGTTCACAATCACATGCCCAAATAAAATACGAAATTTGGAATATTCATTATAATAAAAAAAATATTGAACTTTGAAATAGCCTCCAAAATACCTAAATTTGAAGATAAATCAAAAACTACACCACCATTTTCGCTGGTATTAATGGTGGCCTTTTGTCTGATCATTTGGCAGAACCTGAGACGATGCCGTCACTCTCAAACGCAATTTGAAGGAAAAAAAAAAATTTAGGTTATATTTTTTTTCCATTTTTTGTAATAAGATATCGATACCTAACAACGCCTTTACGGATCGGACAGGGGTTTCGTAACACCCTGTATATAAAATAAATGTCTAGAAAAAATCTTACATAGTGAAGTAAGTAAAAGGAATACAATATTTTAAAAGGAAGCCGATCTTGTTGTTTTCTTAAACATATACCCATTAGCCCTTTTTCGTAGTATAAAATAATCCAATTACCTTTTAAATTGGTCTGTGATTATAACATACTTAATCTATGCATAAATTACAATATGACGTGTACCTAGCACTATTATTTGTAGTGCTATAATACTGTGAGTGTACATTGGTACACCTCTGCCTAACCTTTCGGGGATACAGGCGTGATGATATGTTATGTTATGCTATAATACCCCTAAGATGTAGAAAATAGACAAGAACAAGCCTTGGTCGATGTAGACAAAAACACAAAAAATCCCAATTTCTAGTAGAAGACAACATATTAAAAGCGAAGACACTTTATTTCCTGGAAAACTAACTCATCTTAAGAAAGGCGAATTCCCTGATTAATCTTTAAGATAGCAAATTATATACCTTACACTAAACTACAAAATTTCCTACTAATCTTAGTATTTCGAGGTAATAAGTTAATATCACTTCGAAGAAAATCCAGGCATGTAGAGAGTATTATAATAGGTAACATTGATCAAAGGTACAATTTACTGGTAATTTGGAAGTGAATTAGTTTACTATGTAGAGTACAGGTATTCAGCTAGTATAGTCAGACTGAAAGCCGAAATACTAAGAGATACCAAAAGACTGTAAGACTAGTAAACATAATGTAGAGTTTCATATGACGTCTAAAAGTCTTCTAAAAATATGTCAAACTAGAAGAGTCAAAGTTCGATCTGCGTAGCTCTTTTCGTAGAGTTATCGCTATGTCGCAAAAAAAAACCTTTTTTTATCTAAATGCTAAGTACATTTTTCATGACCAAATAATATACATCAATCCTCAGAACCTCATATTTAAGTATACTAAATTACACGTTCCCCGCCATTGACAAGGATGACGATGAGTTCTTTGACGCCGTTTAGTTTTTATTTATGTAAGTTTTAATTTTAGTATAGTTAGAGTTTGTTCTTAGATTAGATTTAATTGTGTATTAAAAAAGTTAATAGTATACTAAAAGTATTAAAGAAGGCAGGTGTAAAAAAAATATCATTATTCACAAAAACAAGCTTAAATTTTGTTGCTGACAATTCCAAAAATAACTTTACGACTACTTAATCTCTAGATTAAACAATAACAGGATTTTGCATTCAAAAGTATGTATGCACATATTTATGTTCTTAAGATAACTTCAAGGGCAATAAACTAAAAAAAAAAACACAAAAGAAATTCGCTTTTTATCATTGTAGTGTAATTTCTTGAATCAATCCAATCAAACATTTTCTTAAATCTCCTGTTTCCTCAAAATCACTGAAACTGACAAATTAGTTAATTTTGGTTTTTGACTAATTAGCATATACTTCCATATAACTTAACCCTTACAATTCCTTGAACCATACATCAAAAAAAGTAAAACTATCAAAATACTTTTCCCTTGCAAGAATCAAGCCAATCTTTATCCCAAATTACTGTGTAACCATTGTCAAAAATGTCATACAACTTAAACTGTACTCAAATATAACAAAAGAATGTTTCCCATTCCGTTGTAGATTTTAACCGCTTTCTTTACTCGGATTTAGACGCTTGAAAAATTTGAGCGAACGACCAAAAGCCTTATTTTTGCATAGTTAATGACACTATCCGTAAACGTAAGTTAACGTTAAGACGGTCTTAAATGTATATCTGTCGCTATTTTATGCTTAAAAGTGAAGGGGACAGTAGAAGATTTAACGGCTGCTTAAAGTTAAGTAAAGTATTCAGTCATTTACACTCAAATATAGGACTTCTTGCCTACGTCGAAAATGCACCCTTACTTACTAAGTATAAAAAAGTACCGCTCAAAATGTAGAAGAATAGGAATTTGATAGCTTGTGCCGTATCACTATTGTATGCAATTCTCAAGTATTTAAACATATCAAAATAGTTCTAATCACTATCTCTGATTACCCAACGCTTGCCAGAAAAGTCACAAACGAATTTTACGAAGCATTAACTGCAATACATACGAATTTCAACCCTATTAATATAAGCGCAACAGTAAAAATCGCGCGCGTACCCCATAACTAATTTTTTGATGCTACGTTCATCATAGTTACAGCGCCATCTCTACGAATTCCAGCAAAATTTTTCACTGAACCATTTTCTTATAAGAACTACACACACAATGATATTCCTATGCACTCGACGCACACACCCACAACCCTCTATACAATCGAACGCACCCACACGCCGAAGAAAAAAACGATAAAAAACTGCACACAGACACAACTTTTGTGTACACACACTAGACAAGGATAGAAAATTCTACGAAAAAAAATTAGAAACACTTTTTTAACATTTTCGGGGGTTTCAGTTATATTATGACGAATATAAGATGTCATTTGGATTAAAACAAAGTGTAAGATAAGTAAGTAGAACTGAAATGCACAAGGTTCATACAAGCGCGGGGCACGCACACAGGCGCACGTGTGCAGACAGCGCTGCATCCGTCTATGTAGTGGTGTGTAGTGCGACCGAACAGTCTTGAGCGTTCCGCGTCGCTGTGGAAGAAAAGGCGAGGATTGAAACTCGAGTGATAATACAAGTGATTTTATGTTGAGACAATGGATTCATCGAAAGATGTGTGTTTACAGTTATTTGGTGAGGATCATATTTTTTGTTTATATTTTTATTTATTTAGAACTATTAATCTAATGTAAAATTAAGTTTAAATCAAAGATTTCAGGTCTATAATGTCAATAAAAAATTTAAAATATTTATTTTGTGTCTAGAAATGATACTGAACTTAAATTATTAAAGAATCTCGTAAAAAGCTCCCAAATTTTCTGCGATTTTTTCGTAATTTCGTTCTGTCACCGCCGCGGATCAAGACGTGTCGAGCGCGCCAGCCTGGTCGCAGTAAATACAAGGTAATGGCTAAGTACGCACGCCGTCTAGTACGGTGTGCGCGCTCGGTGCAGTCCCGCCTATGCACAATCGGTGGAGCGTCGCATTTCCGCTCCCGGCACACAACAGGACCACAACACGCGACATAACCGCTAAAAACCTCCGAAAAATAAACAAAAAAATCTAGATAAAATTTTTGACCACAGACTATATTTTATAAAAAAATAAAAATATTCATATCATCGCGTAGTGGCTTCGACAAAAACAAAACAAAATCTAAGAAAAAATATTTTGGGATTTAGTGAGTTTTTTCCAAATTTCGTCGTATTTTAAGTGCGGTTAAGCTGAGATGCAATACACATATCACATGGAAACTTAGGACCCGAACTATATTTTTTATTTACTATTAAATAAGTAATAGAAGGAATATTTTTGTGTAAGTGACAACCGTGATGTGTTACAATATATTATGCTGTGACAGTGTTATTGCTGTGAAGTACGGCTGATTGGATTTGTACATGCCGAGGTGACGCCGAGTTGTTATTGCGACTTTTTTTCTTTTTTTTACAAAAATTACTACCGAAGTGTCAAACTGGACGGAAGAGGATCCGGCCACCTCTGACGCATGTAAGTACACGAAAACAGAAACAAAGAGATTTTATTAATTTTTCAAAGTCAATTCGTGCCCTTAATCTAGCGTTCTCCTTGACTTGAAGTGTGTGTGTGTGCGTGCGGTGCATATGTTAACGCACGCGTAACGGTCGCTGTGTGCGTAGGGTTCACGCACATTTTTTTGTGTTTTCTTACGAGCCCCCTCCATTCCCCCCTCCACTCGTTATCGTTTATCTGTCCCACTCTTTTTCTATGACCACGTTAACTTTGCTACGGTGTGCGTGAATTGCACGTGTGTGCGTTAATAAATTGCAACCTATATTTTGATCGAAGGCCAATGACGGCATAGAGAAAACGATTCTATTTTCAAATTTCTATTAGATTTCGAATTTTAAATGCTACGTGGATGCTCTTTTGATTTGAGAACATTCGAAATTCGAACTTTTTGGCAGTTAATTAAATCATGTTTTTTTTTTAATAATTTGAATATTGTAATCGTTTATTACTTTTATTTGAGTTTTGGTTTAGTTGTTGAGGTTAATGGATAATAAGAAATAGGTTTATTAGTACTGTAATTCGGTTATTATCGGTGCTACGAAGCTCTACGCGGGATCGTAGGCTAAAATAATGCCGACGGAACTTTATGACGAGCGCTCATCCTTCTTTAATTTTACTTTATTTTAATTAATTAATCATTTAATTATCTTCAGTATTGATTTATAGTTTGAAATAAATGCATAATTAATTTTAAAATAGGTTTTAATAATAATTATATGGTAATTAATTTAAAGGCTATTTTATTTAATATATAACTACTTTAATTTATTTTACAAATCTTCAGAAATATTATAATATTTAAAGAAACTACCAAATCAATAATTTAAGGGTTTTTTATTTAGAAGATTACTTTTATTTTATTTCTAATTAATAGTAATTTTGTTTGGAATCTTTTCTTTTAATAAATATTATGTTTTGTAGATTATTTTGTTTTGATAAGCAACTTTATACATTTCATACATGCTAAATATTAAAAAAAACTTTTAATAAAATGCTATTATAAGCAAGTTTATACACATACTATAATTTTGACCTGTATAAGTCACTAACTCCGAAGTCCCTAAACAATATAACACAAAATAAATTTAACCTTAAAAATCGGAAAACTCTTATCAATTTATAAAACAGTCATGTCATTTATAAATAAAAATAAGGTCGTTCGTATTCAGGAAACTGTATACTTATGTATGCATTAACAATTGACTCAAATATGACCTATATATTATCGACAATGCGTTAAGTGTCCTTGTGTCTGGGGAATGTATAAAGAATATAATAATTTATCGATATAAATATGGTATAAAATAATTTTAATTAATTTCAGAATAGCAAGAATTAATTTAATACATCCATTTCAGCTTTATTCGTAAACCAGAGCCTTATTTAAACCTATATTCATTTATATCTAAAAGATAAAAAATAAAATTATGAATCAATTGAATAAAACCATAATCAAAACTATTTAATCAACCTAAACCCAAAAAAGAAGAAAATTCCAATTTCAAATTCAAAATTTGTATTCGAACATCTCAATCGTTCCAAAATTCGAAATCCAACCCCAAAACCCGCCAAATTTCATAAAAAGAACTCTAAAAAGTTCAAGTTCGCGCCCTTCAATTACGACATCGGTCCTTGCGCGCGCGCTCGGCCAAGGCGAGCGTTGTGCGCAGGCGACTGTCAATGTTACTACATAACCTACAACTGCCTGATTGCTCCGCCATTTTGCTTCGAGACTCGTTTGAAGGCTACGCTATGATGTCTTAGTTTTAATGCTTCTAATGTTTAATAGACTGTTGAGTACTTTGATATTTGCGTACTTAATTTTTGTAAATTAGTTTTTTTTTGGTGACTACTTTTGATAATGACACTTAAGACTGTTTTGGATAAGCTAAAACAGGGCAGGGGATAGTTAAGTTTTTCACAGCTTTTCATGTAACTTTTTCGAATGTCCAAAATTTTTAACTACGTATCAAAATCTTTCCCAAAATCTTGACACTTTAAATCAATCAATGTCATTTAAACAAACAGAATCTGGAAAATAGGATTAAAATAATTTAAGAAGATTAATAAAGTTTATAGTCCTAGAATTATGCAAGTAACTAACGGACGTGGCGTATTTAGGTGCGCCCGCGCAGCGGCCAAGGCGAAAGTCGCGCTTGCACAATCTACTGACGTCTAACTAATTTGAAGATAGATGGCGCTAGTTACAGATAAAACTAGACTTACTTCGGTCTAGATTTCTATTTATGACTGTTAGACTAGATCAAGTTAAATTGTAGTCTTATTTACCTAGTTTACAAGATTTTTAGTTTCAGTTTTTTTTGTTAGTTAAGTTTTGTTAAATAGTTAATTATTTTAGTCTAGTTAGAAACAGATATGGTTAATATGATAACGTTGTGACATAAATCTTATCGCTTTACTCAATTTGCGTCATTGCAATTTATAATGGCTATATAAAACAAAATAGAAGGTTGTATGAAAAACATGATAATATGACATTAATAGAATTAAACTTTTTGTAACACTAAACAATTATATCGCCAATAATATTTATCATTCAAAAATAACGAAATCACAAAGGTTTATAAATGGAACTACACGTTTCATAATTCAAATTTCGAATTAAAACAGTTAAAAAATAAAATACGTTTAAAAACAGAACGAAATTCAAATAATTCATTCTACAAAATCGTTATTACATTCAGCCAGTGCTTCAAAACGTTCAATGTCACTACGGAGTCAGTATCACGACGCCATTTTGGATTTATTCCCAACTCAGATATTAAATATACTCCTGCGCAGCCAGCGGCTAGCTGTTGATATAAAATGGCAGTGCTGTTAGATTATTTTGACCCGTAACTGTATTTTGATAGGAAATTAATTTATGTAATGGATATTTTATAGGCTCTTATAAAAATTTTGAAAGCTTTGAATAACTCTTACATATTCGTTTCACAGCATTTCAAAGTAGATTTCTAATTTATTTCCAGTTCTTTTTAAAATATTTATCGTTAGTTTACAAGCTTATTTACTGCATACTTTTATCATTTACGCACGCAATTTTAGGTACATAAAGCGCTCTACATAATAAAGAAGACAAAAACATTTTCAATACACATGCAACATACAACAAATTATCATCTAACCCTAAAACACCATCCATCTCATCATACATCTCAAAATGGCGAATCAAAACTCCGAAATAATACCTCAAAACATTAAATAACTCCAAGACCCAGACAGGCCCAAACCGAGCCCCGCCTCGGACAATAAAAATCAGTCAGAAAATAAAATCAAAAACCCAAAATGGGGTCACAGCGACTTGTGTTTTTTTCTTTACATTCGATTTGTCTGAAGGTTAATACTTATTGTTTTTTGTGCGTCTTGCCAGCAGATGTGTTCGCTTTCATTTAAGCTCTTTTTTTAATTTTTGACGGCTTTTTTTGGCGATTTTTTTGAAGGCTGTCTGGTTGGGAGTGTAATTTTTATGCGAGTTGGTGTTCGTTTTGAGAAGTCTTTGTTTCCTGAAATTTTTAAGGTTTTAAAATATGCAAATGATTGGAGAGAAATGGGTGCACGATAGATGATATGAGAAAGGAGTGAATGCTGAGATGATGAGTTGTACTGTTGCAGAGATAAATGGAAGCTGAATACGCATTTCGTCCCCAAATATTTGGGAACAGGGCAGGGAGAAGATGATGATGATGATTAGAGTGATGAGGTTATACAACAAATTATAATATAAGTGTAGGTAGCTGTAATAAATACAACCGGTACCTTTTACCTATGTTTTACATTTATATAGATAAAAGACTCCTTATATAATTACTAAAAAAGTTTAGGGTTCTGATTTACCTACATTTTTATTCAATTTATTCCATTATCTTTATCTTAAACTCTTTCTGTACCTTCTTAAGAATGTCTAATTCTAATTTCTATACTGCAGCATCACTAAATTTAAAGACGCAAATGTCACCAAATTTTAATACATACCTAAGTTCTGTTCTCAGTTCTATATTAAGATACAGCGATACTTAAAACCAAGCCCCACTCAACATCATTGTCTCGTCTTAAACACGAGCAAAATAGGTCTAGTTTACCTCAAGAAGGCCCAACTACTTCCCGACAGTGATTTCCAAGGAGATCCGCATAAAACCTCTTTTAAAACTTTTTTGAATTTCCACAAAATAGTGTGGTATCGTGTGACAAGAGTTTTTAGGTTTCTTTCGCGGATATCGTTTGTGAGGCTTCCGTTTATTGTGGGTGAGTGTGCCCTTTGGTAACTAAATTGGAAAATAAACAATGAGTTTTTGGAGTTGAAGATTGTATAAAAATGGAAATTGTTTGGAAAATAATTTTAGTTTTTGGTTTTAGTTGAATATTATGGGCCAAATTAGCTTTCATCTATTTAGATATTTGTTAAAGCAATACACAAATGTTTATGGAATGAATAAATGATGATTTTGAAAAAGAAGTTTATAATGTGATCGTTTTAGCTCGAAATATCTCGAAAGATGTCTCTAGCGCCATCTTGTGAAGGAAATAAGGAATAAACTCTTACTAGGTACGAAAATACAAAATTTTAAGTTAAATATTACTTAAAACGCAACGTAATTGATCATAAACACATTTTAGTACATATTACATTGACGTAAATCCATTAAATATAGAATTAGTAAAGTAACTAATACCTCTAGTCCAAAGCCATAAATCGGAAGGTAATTTTGTATTGATTGCTTTAACGCTTTCAAAACATACTTTTAAGTATTAATACATTAATCGCTTGCGCAGTCATTGTAGTATATTTCAATAATTTTAAAAAAGAATATAGAATATGTACAATTACTGGCACAAAACAATAAAACACATCTTCAAAAAAAGAAACAAACAATTCAAACCAGCAACCGAACATTCGATTTCCAAACGGCCTAAGCGTTCGGAATTCAAACACAGTCCGTTAGCATTTCGACTGGTTTGGCCTGACTAGAGTAGCACCTGTCTCGGCCTAGTGTACGCAACCTAGATAGCCGAGCACGACCGTCGCACCTCTACGTAGATTTATTTTAATTGCACAATATTTACTGTTTGTCCTTGTTTTTGATCGTGAAATGCCATTTCGATTGAAAACTTAAACATTTTAAAACTTTTCTCAATATTTATTTTTATTTTTAAGAATGTTCTTCATTGCATATAGAAAGCTTATGCTCAAATACATCGCTATAATTATCAAGTAAATAAAGCAATAAATAAAATCAAATTCTTATATTTTAACATATTCGTAGCACAGCTAAGCTTAATCAAATCAGCCTATCCCGGTCCATTATTTGACATAGGCCTCTCCAATAATGCGACAAAATACTTAGTCTATATTTATCATTTTCATATAATAATTTTCTAACACAACTTATTACATAACCTTTTGTTTTCAGAATCAGCCTTATTTACTATTAAAACACAGCTTAATTAACATATTATAATGGTATACTCATTTAAGTTCATTTTAAAGAAATATAACTAAAACCAACCTCACTCTATCTTCTAAAATGCCAGTTAGTGGCATATTTTCTAAAACTCGTCGGTAACGGGTCTCTTACCGCAGTGCCTTGTAGCCATCAAATGGTTAACCATGGGTTTAACTATAATATAACCAAAACTCGAACTTAATGCAGCTATACAATTTGACTGATTTAGTGCCTTTCGTCGATAGGCAATCGCACAATCAAGTTACAAAGAAGAGATAATAAGAAAAAGACTAGACTTAAAAGTCAGTACAATATACTCAGTATTAGGCAGAAATAACGTTTGAGGTTTGTTGATTTTAACCTTACTATAGCCCTGTTTATTTATTTGGCTCTATACTAGACAAATATTGTCATATAATAAAACTATATTATTTGTTTTTTAAAAGACTCTGGAACTACCAGTCGGGTTTGAAGACATTTTTGCATCAAATAGCCAAATTCTCGAGACTGGTTCCATCTTTAACATTCCCTTAATTGCATTGGGAGAAAAGCAAGTAAAACCGCGGTATACAACTAGTTTGTCATGAACATTACTTCCGACTTCCCAACCGATAAGAAAACAACATCTGTTTGTAAATACATTAACTACAATGTGCGTATCGCCAAACAAAGTTGTGAATAACGAAATATTTTTGTGTGATTAATTGTTCTTGTTTATAACTGGTAATGTAGTAATCATCACGTTTTCTTGTACACTCATGTTTTAGTGAGATAACATGATTAACAATCATTTTAATAAACTCAAGTATTTTGTTACAAAAAAATTAAAATAGTTTTTCGTAAAATCATATCAAGTATCAATATACAATTTTAATCAATATAACGTTGTATTATTTAATAATTAATAAGATTTCATAATCTAATACTTATTTATAATTGAAAGAAACTCTTAATTTAGAATGTATGAGAATAAAAGTAATATAATCTATGAACGTCCCACTGCTGGGCACAGGCCTCTTTTCATACAGAGAAGGCGAGTTTTGATCATCATGAAAATAAAAGCAATAAATCAATTTAAAAATTAAACACTACAATCAGGATTAAAAAGTCTTTACAACAAAATAACATTAAATAAATATACAATACAATGCATACCGCGCAAAAATTTCAAGTAGCAAAACAAAAAGCAAGATGGCGTCCGGATCAGTAATATCTATCGCGCAAAATAAATTCAGAGTAAAAAGTGATGCTCCCATCTGTCTACGTTTTAAAGCGAGAAACGAGACGTATACAAAAAGGTCTTGCTCGGTTCTAAGGCATACTCGTTTGTTGCCTTTGCCTTCTTATTTTGTCTATGGCGTTTGAAATTCACGAATTCCTTTTTTAATTTTTGTAATCGAGTATCGAGTAAGATGAGTACTTTTTTAACTCGTTCTGTTTTATTTTTTAAATTGGTCTCATTGCTGGGCAATGGCCTTTCCGAAGTCTTCTTATTCAAGCATATTATTGGTAAGAAAAATAATTATTAAATTCTACATAATTCTCAATTTAATATACCGAATATTCAGTCTCGAAATGAAACTGAAAACGTAATGGCGCGACTGTTTTGAGCAAAAGGCTTTCACTGATATTTGATATCCTGTTTCGGCGTACAAACCGGTCCCGACCTACCCCACTGGCTCGTTCCTTGTCCTTCCATTTTTAAGGCCAAGTTCTCGGCCGATTGGTTCGGCTTTTGTTCTTAACCACATGATGTCCCCACCCTAATATTATTTGAATGTACGGATTTTGTATGTAGGTTCATTGTTTTATAGTGATTGTGTTGTATGTAGGTCAGACGCTTTTGATAAAAGAGGTAGGTTGGTTAATAATGAACCCTAAAGAATCAAATCAACTGATTTAAAAAAAAAAAAACGAATTTTGGTCTTTACATTTGGTCGGGAATCTGTGTAGATATTATTTAGTCCATATTAGATGTTATAGGTCTTTTAAACATGCTAATATTTTGACGCAAAATTAGTTCACTGTCAAAAAGGCTGAATGTATAACAACCTTTGCCTACAACCCACAAATAAAAAAATCAAAATGTCAATAAAACACAACATTATCAAGTCATACATATGTTTCTCATACATTGAGCATTTCTTTTCATACATTTTTTCATACATTCGCTAATTGCACGCAACACGCACTCTTGTATAGTTGTCATCGCCATTTGTCAAATAACTTCCATCTTTTATTAAAACATTTTAAGTCATTGAAGCATGCTGTGACTAGCAATAATTAGTAAGTAATAATTACTAATTATAATTACAGATCTCGTATTTAATTTGAAAAGGTTTTTTTATAAGGTTTGTTGTTGAAACCTTGTTTTTCAGTCTTGATCAATTAATTTCTGAGGTTTGATAAAGTATATTAACTAAGTTAATTAAATTACTAGTGAGGAAATAAATAATTTTCTGAATGTTTA
Organism: Autographa gamma; assembly: GCA_905146925.1. Lineage (NCBI taxonomy): Eukaryota > Metazoa > Arthropoda > Insecta > Lepidoptera > Noctuidae > Autographa > Autographa gamma. The sequence goes on from LR989871.1 coordinate 2,176,357, forward strand.
ATAAAAACTCTTAGCAATGAGATTGAACCAAAATTCTAACAACCAATGACAGTATTTGATGATGATATAGAAATGATGTAAATTTTTATGTGAATAAGCTTTTCGGGACTGAGAATTAAGATATCGTTTAACATATTTTTCCCTACCAGCCTTTGCCCTAACTAAAGCGGTGCCTACTGACAGTTTAACATAAAAATGAATAAAATAACATACAAAAAAAAAACTCAGAAATTCTATATTAAAAAAATAACCTCTAAAATCTTTTTCCAATTTACTTTTACCTACAATACTCTGCAAACAGCCTCCAAGCAGAGCCTTCATTCAAGATAATGGTACCGCCCAAAGCTACTGGTCCACGTCTTGGAACCCGTCCCATCACTTACACCATATATTTATAAGATGTTATTGTAAGGTGAAGGATGCTGTTGTCGTCCTAACAATTTGTCTGAGATAAAAAACAAAAATAAAATGTGGTGAACACTGTGTTGCTTTGAGGAAAGATGTTGATACCGAAATAGTTTCCAAAATGGTCCACATGTAATTTATTTATATTATGTACTTTATTTTTAACTATCTTTTATGCCTTCGTCGGTAAATATAGTCACATGTAATCTACATGATTTTGATAATGTTTTATATATTCTGAAGAGTTTATCTACATTATGTAGTAGATTTTCTACTCTCTGTTACCCTTGTTGGTAAATAATTTATAATGAAAAAGTTAGTAATTTAATGACCATTGCTTGTTATAAATTAGACCTGTATTAATTCTAATCCTAAAATAAGGCCCTACTAAAAGGTTAAGTTAGGAAAAAAATATAAAAATAGAAGTAAGGCCTCTTTATATTTAGCTATAAGCAATAAAGGGAAATAAAACACTTCGCCAATCATTTTTGTAACAAAATAATATTTTACTGATTCCTAACAATTTTATTGATCATAATAGATTTCCTATTTCCATGTTCGAAATAAATGGCTATTATAGATAAAATCAGTCGTAAAACATTTAACAAGATTATTTATTTAGTTGTTCAAATGTAGGCCTTGATATTTGATATCGTGGTAATAAACATTTAGTTTTAAATGTCAATATTTGATCTGGCACGAATGTGTATTTATTTAACACAATCACTTTTATTTTTTTTCATGTATTTAAGGGTTTTATTCCTTTTACAATACAGCTCAGATTTTAGATTTTCTTTATGAAATGGTTAAACGCGTAGTTACTTTGATATTATAATTTAGTGAGTAAAAATATTGTTCTGGTCAAAAACTTTTCTGCATTTTACATAAGTAGGGTATCTGTATTTAATAACTCTACATACCATCAATATATCAATCACTGACATCTTTTCTTGAATGTTTCAGCTCATTCTGTACCTAACAACTTTTTATTCGATGTTATTTTCGTCAAACTGTTGTAGCATCACAAGTTCGTCACTTAAGCCTTAATTAATAAAGATGGCAATGAAGTAACTCCAAAACTTTACCATTTAACCAAAATAGAAATATATGGAAGACATTTTTTATTTTATCCCAAACAACCTTTACATAATCTCCACAAATAACAAATACATAGAACAGGTAACTCGATAATTAATAGCGAAGACAGCTAATTATATCTGTGTCAAACACGGGATTAATTAGTGCTTTGACACTAATTATGATTTCACTTAAACTGATACAAGATCTATGGTACCATGTATAGGTATTATTAATATATCTCATCTTCTGGTTAGTTCCTGGAAAGTTCCCTTTCTTCTCCATAGGAATTACATTTTGAAAAGAAGAAATCTGTCTTCTGGAAAAGTCTTACCTCGTTGGCCTAGTGGTTCGAAGCGCAACTGCTACGCTAGAGGTCTTGAATTCGATTCCCAAGTCGACCAAGGTGTTATTGGGTTTTTCTATGAAATTCTCAGTAGCAGGTCGAAGTTTGGATTTGTGCCCGGTTAGTGGCAATAGGCTCGCCCCCTACATGGGACCTAAACATACCGGCGAACTGTGAGTGTACATTTGTACACTTCTGCGTAAACCTTCCGGGATACAGGCGTGATGATATGTAATGTTTAGGACATTACGCAATAAGTCATAAGAAGAAGCAATAAGTCATAAGAAGGTATGATTTACGCAAATCAAACCTTCATATTATTGACGCAAATCAAACCTTCATAATATGAAGGTTTGATTTGCGTAAATACCAAGTGGTAAATCTAGGCTGTAAGCCTACTTGTTCAAAGCTAAGAGTATGATAACCTTATAAACGTCCCACTGCTGGGCACAGGCCTCTTCCCATAAAGAGAAGGCACAAACATTCCTCATCACGCTTGCTCTTGCGGATTGGAGAAGCTAAAAGTATGATGAAAGTATGTAAATTATTGCATAATTTAGGTCAATTATATTTAATTTCGCTAGTAATTGACCTACAGATTTTCTTGATAATAAGAAAAACATGAAACAAGCTATTTAAACTTAGATGACGTAATACTTCAAAACTGCCATTGCTCCTAAACCTTCCTGAATGTAACCTTCTTTCATACTAATATGAATACTACTTATAAAGTGCACTGAACAAGAATAATAATAGGTCCCACTGTTTTTGCGCTTGGATCATCTAAACTGCACAACAGATTATCAAGCTCTTTTCAGCAATACAGATTGATAGGCCGAAAAGATTGAAAATCGCCGAAAAATCCGGATACCGAAGCTTTAAATGGTCATTATTGTTTCATTTATTGTTAAATGCTAACCTGTACCTATATAAAGCAATAAGGCTATAATAGTAAAATATTATACCTATATAAGTCTACCTAATATCAAGTGCCGACAACAGGCGTCCTCACCTGACGCATCAGAAGCGTCCAGTCGGTATGAGCGACAAAAAACAGAATGAGACGCGGGCAATGACCGCTAGGCACCGTTGTAGGGCTGGCCATTTATACAGCCTATTTATATAGCTATGACGTCATATTACACGTATTTTGATAACCCTACAGATCGGAAAGCGTAGCAGGAAAAAAATAAGAAAAATCTGTGTGTTTTTTTTTATTTAGATAGTGCTTATGGTCGAAGGTTGGGATACGAGATGAATCAATTTCAACAATATAATAAAGAGTATTATACCTATCTTTTATATCCTTCAATAGATTTTGAACTAAAACTTGTTTTATGCAAGGCAGAAAACCTTTATCTACTAGCAATAGTCTATAGTCTATGGCAGCTCCACACCAATATACTTATAACGCTGATATGATTATTAATACATCTTTTCTTAGTGGTCAGTTTGAGATTTCAAAAAAGGAACACAAATCGAACGGTTCGAATAGTGTTCGAACAGGTTTTGCCTAGGGCTGGCACTCTGATTAAGATTAAATCCAAAGCTACTGCAGAAAATAACTTTAATATAAAGCTGTTTTTAGAACAAGTTATACAAAAATAACCTTTTTATCATACATGATTTATGCAACTGATAAATTTACTTTGAGTTAACCGCCTGAAAAACGATTAAAATATTCATCACTATTTTATTTCTTCATTAGTTACCTGCCTACGTAAGTTTGATGTAACTGACTGAATATATCTTCAACACTTAATAAAAATAAGTTTTAAATGGTTTTGCGAAAGTTGTTTGCTTGTAAGTTTCCAAACCGGTTGTCGGAAATTAAGTTTATATTTGTATTTCCTCTAATTCAACCATTTATTTCTGAGTTAGATAAAATGACATTGAATTCAATGAGAAAATCGTTTCTTTTTATGTCCGAACCTATTATGAATTGTGAATCTTGGTATTTTTAAATTGTGTACGTGACAATTTGCTCGTTTTACAAATTCTGTTTTTAAAATATCACATGGCAGCCCTACAGGGTGCGTCAGCGCGGGCAGTTTGACAGCTTTTGAGTCGCGTTCGCTTTTTGAATTGTGGGCGTAGAGTATCTTTTTTGATTCGATTGGCTTAGGTTGCCAGTCATTCTGCCTAGTTGTTTTTTTATATTTTATCTGTACACGTTTTGTTCATTAGTCAGTATGGAAAACCGGTTGATGTGTGGCTTTATGTGACCACAATGGAAAATGACGTTGACTAATGTTGTCGTTTTTTGAATTATTTGAATCGTTTTTGTTACATTTGAGAAATAACTTTGAAGAAACATTTATATCTAGAGTACGCATCTTGTAAAGTATCCTAGGGCCTAGTAAGTAGCAAAAGATTAAAGATTATAGTAGTAAATGATTCAGGTAGAGCAGCTTACGAAAATACTCCAGCAACGCTGAAACAAAATCTTCACTTCGTTATTGCTTGGTTGAGATTTTTATATGATTATGTAACATAGTCTATATTTTGAACATAAAACCTTAAGTTCTCAATACGTAGCTATGTGTCAGGTGCATATTTCAGAAATTGGATTAGTAGTTTCTAAGCTCACTTGTCACTCACAAACTCGACTCCTAAATAGTATTAGACAAAGGTATTTTTACTTAGGATATATCTATAAACCGATACCTTAGGTCATTCTTTTATCAGTTTCATATGAGTCACTTATAACAGACGTTCAATATTAGGGTTAATGTACTCTTAAACGCTTTTTCTAGACTATTTTGATGTCAACTAGACATTCTGATGAAACCTAATTTTGGAGTATCGAGTCTGTAGCAACTATTTGAAACGCTTGCAAGCTTTTTAAAGGCATAGAAATAATGATATATTGCTTGAAATAAAACTACCATTTACGGATTTTTTCGCGGTTCTATTTTAGATTTATTTCCTGACGTTTCGACACCTTTGCAGGTATCATGGTCACGGGCAGACAAACATAGGCGTTAACCTAAGAAACCGATATATTGCTTATTTTAGTTATTTTCATTCTTACTTTATATCTTAAAAGTCTGATATAATATTAACTCTGATTTCAAAATCTAATTGAGATGGTAGGCTTTTAGTTAATCTAGCCTAGACAAGGCACAAAAAAAGAAAAGTTCAGGCAGAAAAAATATCGCGTTAGAGTTTAGGAATTCCTAAGTGACACATATTTAGATTTTATAAAGGAATGTGCTTTAAATTAAAAGATTCTAATTACATATAAACTCTTTGTTATAGATCTATACATAGGCTCATACATTTTAATTATTTAATTAATATTAACACTTTAATGCGGAAGCGTCAACAACAATTACTAATTCCAATGACTTAACATACGGAATTCCGGTGTGTGTTTGTATGTTTGTCAACATCTCAGAAACTCATGCGCTTGGTAATTTATTTTTAAACAAGATGCTGATTCTTTTGTTTGTGTAGTTAATTTAGTCAGTACTGTTTCTTTTGTATTACAAAATATTGAAATATAATAGAATGTTTAATTATCTTCATTTTAGACAAATTTTGATCAGCTGATGATAATTTTGTATAGTAAGGTATTTTTTTCCTTATAGTTCGTTATTCATTCTGTTCGCTGAAGCAGAATGTAATATTTGAAAATAAGGATTCAAATGTTTCTTGCATACTGAACCATATTTAAAAAAAATAACTGCACAATCTTTGTATAACACTGCCGCAAACGTAACACCCTGTATGCAAGATTCTAACATAACTTTTCTAATCCACAAGCTAATCATCATATTTTCCTTTAAACCACTTATAAAAAACATCTTAGTTACATTGTATCAAATTCAAATTCGTTTATTCTCAGGTATAACCCTTAAAAAACAAAAGAACAAAAAAATACACGAAATGAAATTTAAAAAAAATAACACTAAACGAAAAATAAAATAATACAAAACAATTTTTTGTATAAATTTAAATTTATAATGAACAATAAACATTACTTAAAACTTAATAAAAATACTTAAAATAAATTCTAGAACGATTTTTTTTTGTGTATGCAGTTTATCACATTTACCCAATGATATTCTAATAAACAGATATGTTATACACATACGAAACAATCGAAAAAAGTGTTCCGCGCAGCGCGGCAGCTAGCGAAAGAGATAGCGCGATAAAACCCATAAGAAATAAAGAGACAAATAGTGTTGTTGTTAATGGCAATACGTCCCAATTAGGACGTTTTCGAGTCTTCACGATTGCACGCTTATAACATATCTGTTTATTAGAATATCATTGCATTTACCTAATTCTACAAGCAAACTGCCACAGTTTTATAAAACTAGAAATACAATAGAACAGCGATTCGTTTGTTTTCGTCTAGGGGTCGTTGCCCTTATTCGGCGTCATATTATTATCTATCTCTAGACAGATACTAGCTTAGGTTTAGATGTCTGAAAGTCTTTGTATTGAAGTTATGGAGAAATAATATGTCAGTTGGAGGTTTAAAATGTTGTGTAGATGGGTTGTAGTGTTAAAATGTGTCTGAATTAATATGTCGTGATTTAATTACCATTATACTGTTTTTTTTTTGTAATTATAGTTAGTGAGAACTTTTTTTGAAGTCGGTTAAAAAGTGTTCTTATTATTGTGGAATGCTGTTTTCATAAGTTCTTTTGATTTAAATAGTTTAATGATTTAGACTTTAGAATACATATTTCATCATATTTTTTTTATCTGATCAAAGGATGAGACGTTTAATAACAGCTTTCTCTGCACACTAATTTATACCCTATATTTTATGTACACAATCTTAGTTCTCTTTTCGCAATTTTATTATAGCACATTTTAAAACTGAAAAATAGCAAAACAGAAAAGCGAATATCATCAAAAACTCGCTGACAAGCTCCAAAATATGGCATGAAATATTAGCGAGAAGGGAGGGTAGATCGATATTGGTCGAGTGGTCGAATCGACGGCGACCTATAAAACTGTAAGACGGTGGTGAGATCGCCCGAGGGTGCGGGATGTGCGAACACGTGGATGAGTGAGGGTAGAATTTTATCTGTGTATTTTGTAAAGGAATCTTTTGGAAATTTTAGGAGTTAAGTAATTCCTTGGATTAACTACACACTAAAGTGGAGTTTCAAACGTTTATATAAACTATTGCGGAAGGCAAAATACTTTTTGCAACATATAGGTAACTATCCAGACCTATTAACAAAATAATTTAAATGCAGGTTCTTCTTCTTTTTATCGAGTACATAGCAATTTAGCTCAAAAATTGTTATGAATTGGTAAATATTAGGCTCCTATAAAATATGGATACCATTTTATATAGGCTCAGTTAACAGAAAATTCAAGAAATACCTCCCCTTAATCCATATCTTAAAAACAAAACCATTAGTTAACCTGAATAGCTGAAGTAACAAAAAAAGCATTTACTCTACAACAAAACCTTCTCAAAAACAATACCGCATCCAAACCCGGTTATCCGTTATCCGTGTCTATCTTAAGGGTCAAAGATCCCGGGCAAGCGTGTCTCGGCGACAGACAATGCAGACAGGCTATTTGTTGGCCTGGACTCGCCTGGACTGGCCTGGACATTATACTGTATTAGACTAGCTTGTTTTAAGGTAGCCTTTTTATTGGGTCGTTTGGTTGGTAAATGTTTTTCGAATTTTGGTAGTTTTTCTTTACTCTGTTCAGTGTATGTTTGGTTTTGTGGGTGGGTAGAAGCTGTTTTGATCCTTTAGGATATTCGTAATAAACAAGTGTTTATTTTAATAATATGGACTATGTTGTGTAGAATATTTGACAAGTCAGAGTAAAGTAATTATTTCAATTCTCGTAGAAAGGTTATTGATTGATTGTGTTATTAGATTGTTTTTATTGAAGTAACGGTAATAACTAATTAATATGTCATGATAATTTGCCACTAATTAATAAAATAGAATATTAAGACAAGCTACTCTGCTACAAATCTAGATACTTTTAAGACAACCCAATCACTATTGATACCACATTTTACTAGACGCATCGGCTCATGCATAAAATGACGGACAGACAGACACACAAATTAGCAGCTGGCACACTGCCCCGGATGCTGGCGCTGAGAGGGAAATGCATAACTTTAAGATCCTATACATGTATAGGATATAGTCGTATGCCTTAAGAAATACATTTTTTGTCTTTACACGAAAATAATCTACCATTTATTGTACCCTTGCCCTGTTACGACGTATGACGTATAATTTATCAAAATCGGTGTAGACGTTTAGTAGTTACGAGTGGATATAGAAACGGATGTACATGCAAGTCAAACACATAATCCTTCTTTTTACTCTTGTGTAAATATGTCAACTTCATTTCAAGTTAAGCTTAGCTTTGTAATGTCTTACAGGGTTATGAAAAACATAGTGTTTGAAACTTTGAAGAAGACTTATTAGTTTTTATTTACTACCTTTTGTGTAAATTGTCCATAATTCTATGACTAATCATATATCTTTTTGTCTCTCTCATACCATAAAAAGGAAATTGAAATAAAACAAACAGACAAAATCCGTAAAAAGTAGTTTTATTTCAGTGTCTTACATTGATGGATACAATTCGACGGGCATGTTGGTCTAGTGGTTAGAGACCCTGACTGCTACACCGGAGGTCGTGGGTTGGATTCCCACCCGGCACAAATGTTTGTGTGATGAGCACGATCATTTGTTCGGTGTCTGGGTGTAATTTATCTATAATATGTATTTATTTAGAAATATATAAGTATGTTTATCAGTTGTCTGGTTACCATAACACAAGCTCTGCTTAGCTTGGGATCAGACAACCGTGTGTGAAGATGTCCGGGAATATTATTATTATAATTGCTGTAAGCTTCCATAATTTCATTGTATAACTTGTGGACATAGGTGTGGGTTGCATGTTTAGCATCTTATAAGTTATTATATTGTTTATTTTTTTGTTTTATTTTATATATTATATTGTTTAATGATAAGTTAAAATATGTAACTGTTGTATGTCCCGAATAAATAAATAAATAAATAAACATTCGCGTAAACCTAAGAAACCAATAAATTGGTATTATTTTCTTTCAAAAAGTTAGTAAACATTCTAAAAAGACACACAAACGCTGTCAAATATAACAGAACACGTTAACTGGGAGAAATAGTTGAGCAAATAAGTTAATGTGTTGCCAACAGTGTCACTAATAGTTACAAATTAGTGTTGGCATCTTGCCCGGATGCTGAACGAGAGTGAATCTTAACTTTCTTACTGTTAGAGGAATCTTCATGTTTAGGAACTGGGATGTTAGAGTATTAGGGGGGTGGCAAAATGGTTGGTTAGGAATTGGGGGCTATGATGAACGGGTGGTCGAATTTTATGGTTGAAATTTGGGTAGAGCTGTTTTTGAGGTTTTGAAAGCTTAAAAATGGTCTATATATTTTGATACTTATCTAGATGTATCGGATCTTTTGACCATTTTCCAACATGTAAGATCTAATTTATTGTGTGATTAGAAAATTAGAATATTTGGTGAAGAATTGGGGTAAAGGTGATTAGGTGGTGGAGTTGTAAAGTAACAAAAGTTGAGTAGAAGTGTTTTTGAGGTTCTGAAATATCTATACAGTTTAATAGATATCTGAAGGTATTGAAAGCTTTTAACTATTAACCAATATGTAAGATTGTGTGTAGTAATTTACTGTGTGATTGAAAGAAAGAAGAAAGCTCTTCAATTAAAGAAGTGGACATAATAAATTTTGACATTGTTAGTTTCTCATACCATATTCAAATGAGCTCAGCAATATAAAACATACGTAAAATAAAATAGTGTTCAAACTATAAAAATATATTCACTTTTTGAAGGCTATGACAATAGTCTTTGACAATAACTTCAAAACCTTTTGACTTGAAACCATGCAATACACACATTTATTTTCAGAATTTTAATTATAAAATTCTCATTAGATGGTACGGGTTAAATATAGAGACAAAAGGAAAGGCAAGATAGGTGAATCTTTTCTTAGTATTCAAGTTTGTCCTAACAGAAGAAATGCCAAAAGGTTTTTAAGTAATGAAAGAATAGTCGCACTGTTTACAGAATTCTACTGACATCTTATCTTTTGTACATTTTATATTTAAAATATGTACGTATAAAGGAATGTATATTAGACACTCTAATTTTGAATTAATTAGTTTCCACATTTAAAAATGAATAACTATTTATTTCAATGTAAATTTCGAATGCGATTCTAAAAACAAAAATAAATCTGTGCTCGTTTTGAAACTTTTCAATTTCAAGAACAAATCAGGGTTCTAAATTAAAAAATAAGTCGTTTCTTTTAAAAACAATTTAATTTTCGAACGGTTTAAGATTCGAAATTCGAAATTAAATTCACAGGTGGCCAGTGATAATCCCGGTTGACTTGTGACTTGGGCACGTGTCAAGCACGTAAGCGAGGCACGTGCGTGTCACGTTGTCACGTAACAGCTAATGTCTTGTCTAAACAAAAATAATATTATTACAGCCTTAGAGACGAAGGGGAGATTGCTTTACTCATACTGGTTTATGAATGTTTTATTAGTTTTTGATGTGTTAAGGCTGAGGTTTGTTTGTTAAACTGTGTGTCAATATTTTGTTTGTATTGTCATTTGAAATTTAAACGCTTGGGCAACACAACAAACTTTTGGGCAGATTTTTGTGAAATTGGGTTATTATAGTGTGGTAAATATAGGTTTACTAAATTATGTATTTCCAATGAGTATGTCAAAAATTAGTTAAAATTAGATTGTTAAAGTAGGTAACTATTTAATTAACTTCCAGCCACTGTAATGAGATATTCAACAAAATAATAGGTGAATGCGTAACTATATGACATTTATCTTACTATAATTAAAATAACACAAACAGCTTTACTGATATTATTTTTTCTGAAGAAGCCTCATTCTGTATTAAGATGAACACGTGTTTAAATGTGGGACACGTGTAACTCTATAATAGATGTAAGCAAAGTATTTAAACTGAACTAGATCTAGACATGAAACAAAAACTCAGTGACCTATTTTTTATAGATTTTCTGTCAACTAACCACCCACTTAAAACCAAAAGGTTTACTGTTTCAACACTTTTAATTAACCACTAATACAACATAAAAATGTAAAAAGGTCAAAGCATCATCCAAACAGCCAACAATCAATATTCGAAATGAAAACACCGAACCGAATCATTAACATAAAAGCACAACACGAAACTAGTGATGTAACAAAAAAAACGGCACAGCGCAGATAAAACAAAGTTAATCCTCAATACTATCTGTAAACAAATAGTGGGCCCGCCATTTTGGCGAACGGAAAAAAACATTTTAGAAGGCGGAACTAGGTTGGGTTTTTTGTTAAAATTCCGAAGTGCGTTCGTTGGGTGGCCCAATAGCACGAGCGGGCGTGGCTTCTCGATTCTCGGTGACTTTCGACAATGACCTGTTTTTTGTTCGATGATTCTTGCTAGATGCGATTATTGTTTTGCTTTTTTTACCCGTCGTGTCGTGTCGTGTTCGCCGTTTGAATTCTTGTTAACCGTTTTTTGTTTCTTGTTTTGAATTTCGAGTGGAATTGGATTTTGGATTCGATGACTTTTGTTTGAGTGACAATGTTGGATGGAGTAAGGTAACCAAATATTACTAACAATTATTTAGTGTCACTAACTTGGATGTACACTGTACAGACAACATTTTTTTTTCGGTATTAAATATACTGGTATTAATGCTTCAAACTTGTGCTCTAGTAAAACAATTAAAGGCTCTGCAAACATAAAATGCCGACAAAAAACTCATTTAAAAAATAAAACAACAATTTCAAAAACATAAAAGTAAAAGCAAACAAATTCAAAATCAATTTTCAAAGAAAAAATAAACGTAAAACTAACTAAACCATTTTGAAAATGGAACATTGGTGATGACGGTTGTTGATTAAGCCAATTATACACCGTTGTAAAATTACTTGCGAGAACTGGCAATGGGAAGTTATTAGGCTTTTACTTTTGAGTTTCTCTTAACATTAGAAATCAATTGAGCACTCAATCAAACTACGTAGTAATTTAATAATTTATATGTTTTTACATCTTTATGAAAATATTAAACTTCAAACTGATTAAAGTTGTCCAAATACATCAAGAAATCAAATTTCAAAGTTTAAAAATAAGGTATTCGAAATTTAATCAAGAAACCGAATTAAGAATAAATCGTAATTTGAATAAACAACGAAAACGAATCGGAACAAGCATCATTGCAATAATATTAAAATTTAAATAGAGAATATTCGAACATACAACATTTAAAAGTTTTTTTGATTCGTGCTTACTTGTCCAGTTACTATTATAGTAAAATAAATAAAAAAATAAATTATAAGGTTTTCTTTTTCTAGATTTTTCTTTCTTATTTTAATTTTAATATTATTTATAGTACCTATAGCCAGTATAGCTAGAATAGTTTATCTATAGTTTTTAAGATAAAATTGAATGTTACTCTCGCAGTTGACTAATTACATTTTAGTACGATTTTGAACTTAACCTAAATAGTAATTGTCTAGTTTACTATGCAGTTACACATTAACTCGTTACTCAATCTTCTGTCTACCCACATTGTGACGCATGCGAGCTTTTACTTTAATTAGGGCGCGGTTACCGACGGGGATTTTACTGTTTAATACTCGTCTTTAATATGGTAAGGACAATTTGGAATTAATTTGTCACTAAAAGTGATAATTTTTAGTTACTTTTTAGAAGTGGTTCTTTTAGTTATCATGAGAATGTTAGATGAATGTATTTCTTGGTCCTGGTTGACTTTTTTAGAGTCACCGATCTCTTGATTGATCTTACGTAACTTTGCTTAACCGTGCGATAGATTTGTATTCTTAATTTTGACCTATACATTGAAAAATATCATAAAAATAATTTCACTTAAAATTACCAATGTTACGTAAAATATGTTCTATTTTTGGCGAATAGCCTTCCATTCCAATGTTATTTTTACATTCAATGAGGATACACAAAAAACTAAACAAAATAAAAATAGTGGTAACATAATGTGGTATCATACCAGAAACGTTAAATACTAACATGTTGTCAAACTGCATTTAGCCATTAGTATTTTTTAGGGCTTCTGTAGTTTGATACAGATAAAGGCAGCTAACTTAGTGTAAAAAGTAAATGTTTATTTGATATTTTTTACAATTCTGAGACGAAGAAAGATGTAAGCATCTTTTTTTTAATAATTCTAATCTGAAACAGCGAGAGAAAAACCATCATACAGTCAGGAAGGTAGGAACAGCATTAAAAAGTAAAAATAATGGTCCCTGACGCTCCCAAACATAGTGATCAATGTTCAGCCTTTCTGTATTATAAAGGCCTAATTAATTAAACTAGTTTTAGCTTTACTTAGAAAAGAAATGGATAATCTATATTTTTCAATAGTAAATATACTATCTACGTTTAAGTAAAAATGTAGCTTTCTATCACATCTCTTTCTGTAATTTAGAAATGAGTAGATGTACTATCGCCTTACAGACACACAATTGAATTTCTAAGTAATTGAATAATTTAGTGTATCAATTAAGTTTATTGCACTTATTGCATTGAACTATATTGGTCCTATCGTCCGCAGGTTTTCCTGTTTTCAATATACTGCACAATTTTCCAATTAATATTATATATTTGAATGACCTATTTCGATAAATTAAGTATTTTGTGCGTTTTGTTTATAATAATCATGCGTATCGTTATTTAATTAAATTGTAGAAATGTAGAAAATTGTAATGATATTACATTTTTATAATATATTTGTTAATAGGTAGCAAATCCCGATATAATTACATAGACATTTTTATATGTAAGTGTATTTTAACCTTAAAAGAATTACTCATTGCCAGAAAAAAAAAACAAATCAATTAAGATCCTTAGATTCCAAAAAATGACAATCTGAAATCGCCAATCCGCAATGAGCAAGCGTGGTGATCAATGCTCATTCCTTCTCTATAAGACTATGCCAGTAGAAAGACGTTAATAGGCCGGTTTATTCATAAGACTCTTCAAATTTATATCAAACAATTCGAAATCTTTGTAAATATAGAAATATCTATGAAAATAAATACCAAACGACATAAGAACCAACTGCATTACATTAAAATAATCTTAAATCATATCATACCACAAGACATTTTATTCCCTTGTAAAATACTTATAACACGAAGAACAAGATAGCACATAACTGCACTTATAGACTAAAAGCCGGCAATTTACGTGTTTTTCCGTTAACGTAAGATCCTAAATTTAGATTGACATATCGTGATTGAATCGTAATCGTGTCGTGACCTATATAGCGTCTTTTACACCTACATAACTCCCACTAAGTCTCTTATTAATGTCGTTCGTGTATTAAATTGACTGCAGTTGTGAGATTTTAGTCGAATCTTTAAGTGTATAGTAAGTATATAGTAAGGACTATTTATGAAAGATCAATCATTTCTTAGAATTAGGTACGAATGTTCTTAAAGTCGTGAACAATATTTTTGTGTTGTAGTATTTGACTGTTTTCAAGATCTGTAATTTGTATTACTTAAATTGACCTACTGAGTATACATAATTTTCGTAATTGAGGTATACCTCAAAAGAAAATATATCTTGAAGATTTAATTATTGTTTTATAATAAGTAACGTATAGACAGATTTCCAAGTAGCTTATTTACATGAACCTGTATGATAATTTGTAAGGAGCAAGGAACTGTGTGGCTCTTGATATATGCAGTTATAAATTACTTTTGTAGAGTCAAAAACACATAATTGTTCAGCAGTCCTAAATATGCTGAGAAGACGAAAAAATCAAAGTTATTACTAATTGCCTTATTTCTTTTTTCGAGTAAAAATCTCATGTGTTCAACATTGGTCCCAAATATACTGAGAATTATAAAAAAAGGAAAACTTATTGAATCAATTCCCTTATATTTTCCTAGCTAAACAATAAATTGCTTTATTCCTTCCTTATCTATTCTAAAAAAGGGTATTCTAAACATATCGTGGTCGTCCCGTGACCTATAAACCGCGCCCATGCATTACCGTGCGGTGTGTACTCGCCTTTATTTGCGATCGCTGTGTGCGTACGACTTTATCCTAATTGACGTTTAGTTAGATTGTAGCGTGGCTACTGTTTAGTCTAGTTTAAACTTGGCTAAAACGTCAATATCGAAAAAGTAATTTTTAGTGTTCAGAATGTATGTTTTCTTACATAATTTTAATTGATAACTATAAAGGGATTCTATTTTATTCTTTACTTATGAGTTCTGATAAAGATACATTGAATGCCAGTTGATTTTTTACTCCAATCTATCAATCAACTCAGTCTATACCGGTTACTGTCTTCAAGTTGTCATCTTACTGATTGAAAATGATTGAATTCAAAACCCATAATTTTGCACTCAATAATACTAGTAATTATGTTTTAACCTTATAATATAACGTATCGATTAAGTTATTAAAATAAATAACCATCAAAGGCATAAAAGTAAATACAGCAATTTACTTACAAAAAAATAAAACCTCTTCGCATAATTTAAATAAAGAACCGTCTCAAAAAACGCCGCAAAGAAAATAAAAAGAAAGAACATAAAATACGGTTCGCGCGTAATTTTTGAAATTAGAACCGATTTGCGGAGAAAAAGCGCGGGCAATCAGTGCTAGTACATTGTGTAGTTCTAATGACAAAATTAAGAGTCGCCCGCGAGCACGCAACGCGGTAAGGGCGATGCACACATAGACCAAGACGCTGCGTAGCGTTACGAACGCAGCAAATAATAAAATATAGTAAAATTGTATTAACTGTTTTGTGAGTTATTGACTGCGGTAAAGACCTTGATAAAGCTACCGCAAAGAAAACGACGTTTTAATTTCAAAATTCAACTAAAAAACGTAAATTACATCCGAGTTATTAAATTGCCTGAAATGATATTTCGTCTCGTAAAATTAATCGAGTTCTCAGAACGCAACAATAAAACGACACAATATAATAATCACGAAAGGTTTGTTTTATATTAATTCGCGACCAATATCCTCTCAACCTACCTCAACATACAGCGCAGTGCGTAAGTGTGCGTCGGTCCTAACGCACGCTTTTTTGCGTGCGTCCAACGTGTTAACGCACTCAAAAGCATCCGCGTTACGCACACAGACGAAAAATGTGTGCGGACGTGAAAAATGCGAGAGTATCGCTGTGTGAGTGCGTGCGGTGACACGCACACACGCGCGCGCGAAGGACACGCCGCGAGGGCGTCGACCCCGGTTTTTTGCCACAGCGCGTATTCCACTAGCAACGCAGAGCATTGGCCGATGCACATTTTTTTTCCTTTTTTCGAAACACCCAAAGATCGTTCACTCCAGCAGTTGATAGTCAGCTATTTTTATGTGCTGGGAATAGGCTTATGATGTCAGTATTATTTTGTTTTATATTTCTTACCGGTCCGCGTATCCCGTTTGTTTTGATTGCCCGTTTAATTAATGTTTCAGAGATCGGCATTTGTTTTGCTCGAACGTTTTTAAATAAAGTGTATTTTGAGTGGCTACGTGGCTCTTTTATGGGTCCTTTTATAGTTTAAAATGGATCAGGTGATTTCAATACTGATGTCATTCGATTTTGAATGTGAATTTGTATGAAAATGTAATCGTCTATTTAGCATATAATTAAATGGGCTTCTTTCGTAACCTTTCAGACTAGATACTATTATATGAATTTCTGTATACATTAAAGTTCTTAAAAGAAGCAAAACATGATCTGTCATCGGAGGGACAGTCAATACGTCTGGCCAATCAATGAATCGATGGACGTTGTCAGTTCAATGAATGCCACATGACAAGTAATTCCGAGACGCGGGCAGTTTGTCAACCTGTAGCACCGGTGGTTGCGATACAGGATAACAACTAGACATTATAAAACACACTATAAAACGACAAAACATACATAAAGTCAAATATCATCATTTTCTTGTCTCAAATATTTTTTAATTCGAAATTATTAGTCAAAGTAAACCATTTAAATACCTTAGGTATACCTTAATAATATATTTAAACGAAATCACAAATATTTAGGTACAAATAAATCTGAAATTCTAAGTACCTAATAACTATGCGATAAGTACAAAACGACCCAAACGTTAGTTGTAATAACAACCTCTATTGTTATTAGATCTAAATACCTTAACTAAATTCTACATAAATCAAAATATTAATATTGCGGAATCACTTAAAACGTCGTCAGAGACATAAAGGAATCACTTAATGTAAAGTTAACAAAACGTAAACCTTAAATGAAGTAATGTTTTAGAAAGACGAACAACTAAACGTAACATAAAAAGTCATCTGTCAAAATAATGTCAACAAAAAACTTTTTTTTCCAGAATCTTTCAAACTTTTTTCGTCTTGAAATTCGCAAGATGTTTCAGTTAAGAGTATCCTTTACGTATTAACATTCAGTAGCCCTCTTAATCCAAGTTTATCAGCTACTAGCCACGTTAAATCAGTACCTAGTTACCTACGCATCTAATACATTCACAACGGCTCAATATTTTACTTTTAAATGCGGTTTATCACGCGCCGATGTCAACTATACTTTAATCTACGGTTAATGGTCCAAACTTGTCCCGTTCGAACTGGATTGAAGCGGTTCCAAGCGGTTTCCACCGGATTTTTAATACCGTTACAAGTAAATAAGTAAATGAATTTCGAATTCGGAATGAGAACGACTTTTGAATTAAGAATCCGGAATGAAAGGTTAACTTTTGAACTGTCAAATAGTGTTAAAGATTTCGTTGAAAGTGTTCGTCGCTTCTGAGAAATTTTGTTACGAATCGGAAAATATTCTGTAAACAAATTGGCGCGATTGAGATTTGATTCGCAATCGAGTTTACAAGACTGATGTTCGTGGAATGCTTCTCTATATTATACATTTATTTATATTTCCATAGTTTATTATAAAAGGCTTTATTTAACCATCAAAGAAAATTATTTTCTAATTCAAACGGACTATTTCTGACGTCATGCCTGTTGCATCTAACACAATAGCAGTACATACACACACACAGACCATCTAATACCAAACACAAAAGGGCCACACCTCATCTAAAATTACACCCTAACAGGCCTAAATCTTCTAAATACGCCAATATCGGTCCCCCCTATAATATCAAGTCTGTCGAACATTTGGCGGGGCCCACCCCAATTCCGTCCCTAACCTACCCCAAGCGGACGCACGGTGCGTCCGTGTGCGGCGAACGCACACTAACAACTGAACACCTTGCGAGTGACGACACGACGAACGAGATCCTTTTTTGAAATTTTATGTTTGTTCTTGTTACGTGTTTTGATTTGACAGTTGTTTTTTTTTTGTTGCGTTTTGTTGTTGGTTGTTACATAAGTGTTTGTTGCGGTAGTTACTGACAAGTTTTGAGGTGACTTCGTATCTTTCTTTTAGTGATAAATTATAATAAATCCAAAAAAGTTAAAACCTTTACGAGTATTTAAATCAAGACGTAAATGGTGGCGAAAGGCATTGAATTTAAAAAAAAATAAGTCTAGAACTTTACGATTTACTAACTTCACGATCACTTAAATCAGCAAATCTGAAAACAAACCAACTATTCATGAAACATAAACTTTGCAGTGTAATACTGTCTAAAATTAACCTCCAAAAAAAGTCTGACTCAACTTAACTGCAGACAAAATACTCGCCAGTGACGGATAGCAGTCGGCATGTCGCGACTCGCGGGACAATGTGTTCCGCTGATGCAAGCCGTATCTTTAAAAGATTAGGTTAGAGCTGACACACGACCTTATGTCATGCTCGTATGCAGCCGCCATTAAACGCTAAGTAGAAACAAAACGCATCAAAATTATTTTATGAAATTGAGTTTATTAAACTGAAATAATTTTAAAGTTATCGTGGTTTTTATGTCTATTTTTAGCAACGTCCAAGTTATCCCTTTACGCAAACAATAATTCATTTAAATGCCATCTTATATGACTCGTCAAAAACAAGCATTGTGTTTGTGTGCCGACCCATATAAAATGCGCGTGTTTGCGTGGCCTACATAAATACAAATTAAGCCCGCCCAATTCGTGTGCGTGAATCGTGCTTGTGTGCGTAGCTTCTTCGCTCGGAATTCCAAGTTTGAAATTGGAATGAATGACGGTTAGGTTACTGACCTACGCCAATGGCAGGCGTTCGTTTTTTAAACATTTTTTTTCAGGTTGTGTTTTTTTGAGATATTTTGTTCATTAGTTTGGTTTTAGGGTTCAGCAGTTGAAAATTATTGTTTATTCGATGGAAAAAACAATTATCAAAACTATGGCCAATGCTTATGTGCACAGTTTTCATTATAAAAAGGTGCGATTATTAAAATTTAATTTTGTTGTTTTCTTAATATCACTCCATTTTTATATTTCAATTCAAAGCTACTGTGATTAATGGTTGCTGAAGTCGAAATGTAATTTTGTCATTTAAATTTAAAATTTAAAGCTATTTTTTTTTTTAAGATAATAAAATTATATTTTTAAAATAACATTATAGTTTAAAATGCATGTCATCAATACTTGATACATAACTCTACCGCTTACTAAAAGTAATTAAGAAAGAAGACTGTTTTAAAAATTGTAAGGCCAAAGGAAAATGCAGTAAGGAAATAAAGTTTGTAAAAGACTTCCACTAGGTCAGAGTATGTCATTGATATAACAATAAGTATGTGTTAGTATCATCAAGTTTATATTCCAAAGTAGTATAGACAGAGGTCTAGTCTTTTCTCAAACTATGTTAGGGTCGGCGTTCAGTCTTACCAGATTCATCTGAACACTAGTTTACATGTTGTGAACCTTTTTTTTAAAAGAGTAACCTATGGATTTTCTTGCCGGTTCTTCTCCATTGGAATGACATTTTGGAACCTGCAACTAGAGTCAGTTTTGTTTTTGATTTTGTTCTTCATCACCCCATTGTCCTATGTGCTTCACATGTGGTTGGTAAGACTAGTTGTCATAATAGTGCCTTAAAATTGTGAAGTATGACGTATGACAGTCGGGACCAACAGATTTCTAAGGCACAGAGGGGTCTCGGTATATCAAAATAATTTGCCGTATTTATTAGGAAGACAGACTTGTGCTTATTAATTTAGAAGTCAGGTGCTCTTGATATTGATTATATCATCCTTGGGGGTTTAAAATTGTTAAGGATTTGTTCAGTTATCGAGGGATAAACTATTTCCTTACTATATATTTATAGAGTGATTTCATAATTTAAATGTAAAGACCGTTTCTCTAAGCTTTAGAAATGATGATGGAAATATTGGAACAAGTTACAATTCATTGGTTAGTTAAGTTTAATTTATACTAAATAAATCTTCTTAACTATTAATACTGAATTAAACATGATGGCCCAAAGGTTTTCTAACTGGATTCTTTACGAATGGGGTGTGGGTTTAAGTCGATCAATTATAATTAGTTTGATTTTCAATCTAGATAATTCATTTTATAGCATCTAATATCTAAAGGCTTCACTTTCATAAATAAATAAAAAAAAATGTGAACTAAAAAATAAAATGTCGCTTTTTTTTAGTGTCCAAATCTTTTTATTTAAATTAATATTTTAAAAAAATCTACCAAAACAATTAAAAAAAAGGTTTACCAAAACAAAACCGTAAAATCGTAAAAAAATCTAGTAACATCAGTTCTGTATTTTAGTTTCGAATTTCGAATCCGTCATCCAAAATCCAAACTTCCGGTTAAAAAAAACCTCTTCCTTGCAATGGTAGCGTTTCCCTATGCGTGTGCGAGCGAGAGAGATATATAAGATCCATGGTGTTAAAGAGAGATAGCTTGAGGGCGACGACCTTTAAAACAAATCGTTGTAGAAAGGGTTCGGTTTCAGTAGCGTCAGCAAATTAGGTTGTAATTATATTTTTTATTTGTTTTTTTTTTTGGAAAATTTATCGTTCTTGATTTTGATGACATGAAAAATGGTCGAAAAGTAAAACAATTTAAAGTTTTAATGTCTTGAAGGAAAGTGTGATTGTACTTTTTCTTTTTAAATATAAATATAAATAAAATTGTACTCATTATTGTGACCCATGGTCGTCCTACAGTTGAGCAAAGAGACTACCGATTCCTTCCTTTCACCTTTATTTTCTGCCAAAGTTATTATGATAGATTAGTTAAATGACAAACACAAACAAATCCTATATCTGAAACTTATACAAATCAAATAAC
This sequence comes from Autographa gamma, assembly GCA_905146925.1. NCBI lineage: Eukaryota > Metazoa > Arthropoda > Insecta > Lepidoptera > Noctuidae > Autographa > Autographa gamma. Next base: position 2,197,458 of record LR989871.1, read on the forward strand.
GATTTATTTTTAAATTTTCTTTTAATTAGCATCCTCAAAAAAATAAAACAATACCGCCAATAATTTTTCTGCTGTCGCTACATTTATCTAGGCGCACCCTAGTCCCTAGCCTCGTTTCGGGCTAGACAGGGACCTAGGCTAAAACTAGGGTGCACACACACACACAAAACTTGTTGCTGTGTGTGTTCATTTGTTTGTGTGCAAAAAATCGTTATTTTTTGTGCACTCCAATTTTATATCGACGAGAACAGGGTTTTAATTATTTTTTGAAGTTGTCAACTTGATTCGTTTATTTTGGTTGGTAAGTTGCTCTACTAAACATAGTCGAGATATTAATTATGAGATGGAAAAAGATTTTGTGTAAAAATATGTTTATTTAAGTACTAAGCTCTTAACTGAGTGTGTGACCATACAAGAAACGAAGTTTCAGCGTCCAAGTCCAAATTATTATCTTTTTTCTTAAATAGATGATTAATATCACTTTCTTCACAATATAAAAAAACACCCGGATATGCCTCCCCTTTGCAGCAGATTTCTTGGCTTGTACTAAATACGACCGACGAAAAGGAAACAGCACAAAAAACTTCCCAATCTGTAACTCCACCCTATGAAGGGTTAATATCCTTAACTCGTCAATTAAAAAAAATATATCTTAAATGAACAGAAATCTCATACAGATAAAAACACGACCCAATAACCTATTTTTTATTGAAAATCGATGAGATTCGGCACCAACAAGGCTTAAGCCTCCGAAAATGTGTGTAACATTTTTTTATTTAAAATAATCCGTTTTCCAAGCTTCGAAACACGTTCGGGTGACGATTCGTGATAATAAAACATATGTCTGCTTTAACTCAGTTTACTTATTTATTTGGACTAGATTTCATGAATTTTTTGGATGTATTTTTTGAGGTTTTAAATGGGAAATGTCGATAGCTCTTGTTTTGAGAATGTGTGGGGAGTAGTCTTGTGTAAATGGTTTAAATATTTCAGTTGTTGAAAAGTACTATCTGTAGTCTATAATAAGTCTTGAAAATGTAGATCGACACTAAAAAATTACCCGTCAAATCTATTTGCTTTTATTAGATGTCTGACTTTTGGTCAACCAAGCACAATAGGAATCATTAGATTTGACAGCGGATTAAATGAAAAGTACTCTTTATAAAATAGTGTCTTTAAGTGATCGATGAATGCTATAGTAATTGACAACATATTGAGAGGCTTACATAAGGCAGTTGATTAAAAAAAAAACCTCTAGAAACCTTTACATACTATGCAGTAGAAACTCTCATCTTAAACCCGAATCTACTATATCTATAGGTATATCTTGACCGATAGCCACAATATTAATCTCAGCCAAACTACCTACTAGCAATACATTGAATTTCGGCTCCCTGTATGCCAAACTGTCCGTACCAGACCTGTCAGTACGTCATCAGAAATCGATATCTCTAAGATGGTATTCTGATCATATTCTACTATTAGATATACCCCGAATCATATGTAAGTTCACTTTAAGACCACCTTAAATAACAATCTGTTGATTTTCTTAATCAAAATGAGCATAAAACTAAGTCTGGTCAGTTACACCATTTATAACGCAAAAATGTTGTTGAGTTAGTTAATAATAATGAATGCGGACATCACATACATTGTTCTGAACCCAAAGTAAGTAGCTGAAGCACTTGTGTTATGGAATTCAGAAACAACGAAGGTACCACAAACACCCAGACCCGAGACAAAGAAGAAAAGTTGGTTTTTACATTAGTTGTTACTAAATGGTGTACCATTTATAACTCAAGAATAATAATTGGTGGAACGATTTTCATGATCTTTAATTGGTTGGATTTGTCTCTACCCCAAATTTTCGACAAATATGATAACTATAACATAAAAAAACACAAGAAAAAACATTGTCTATTAACGGGGATAACTTACTATATAATTCCTATCTTCAATCCTCCGATCAAGGGGTAAGCAGGTGTGTATAATATCAGTATTTTGTATTGGGGTCTATAAAATAGGGTAGCACGTATTGGAGATCATTGGTGTACATCTGTCGACCCCCTTTTTGGATAACGCGTAATGATTTAGGGCTTCTTGGTTGTAATGTAAGGTTTTATACGTCAATGTGTATGATTATTTTTTTAATACACCTACGAGGAGGGTTTTTGTAATTATCTAGGTAAAACAATTATGTTAAAAATACTATTCCTTCCTGACCGAATGTCCTGTTTTTTTCGACACGGGGAAATTCACTTATAGACTTCGATTTTCTCTTGATAGATGGAAGGATAGCCTGTTCTCTTAACTATTAAGACTTCCAGATTTTGGGTTTTCTTTACTGAGGACTGGTCCTCAACTGGTTGGAAAAACATCTTCAATGTACTAGAGCTCCATTACGGATTAGCGCAATACTAATCGTAGCTAACAATTTTGGCAGGAGATCTCAGTTAAGTGCACATTTGAAATTCCTATTCCTAATTTGGACTGACAATCCGACCGGATAAATATCAGGAGCCCTTTAAGCAGCATTTAACTTGATAATACAATAGTATTATATGCAAGATTTCATCTCAATCGAATGTCTAGAGGAAATCTTATTTAGCACCCAAGATTTACCTTAAACAAAAATACATTGCTAGTTCAAAAATAGCTTATAGAAAATAGCTCATTGTTCATTGGTTCATAACATACATACATTGGTATAGAACAACTCTACATTCTTTTATCGAATAACACCAGAAAAGGCTTGTTTTTTTCCAAACAAACAACGTAATCAAACACATGTTTAACCTTCTGCCTATATTTCCAATTACACCGACGTCTCTGGACGCTCATAATCGTAGGAACAATACGTGGCATGGAGACGACTTTGTGCTATGTAATTTTTGAGTGTTTTTGTGGGTACTTTAGGCTGGATTTGTCACTAATCTTAGGTTCAAATAGATAGATATTGTTAATGAGAATGTAAATTATTCGAACGTTGTGAGAGATGTTTGACGAGGCAAGGTCTTACCTAGATACTCTTACAGTAAAAGAGTAACTATTTTGAGTGATAAGTTATGTATCATTCACATTAATTTTCATCCTGTGTCCTGTCTTGTGCTGCATGGCTTTTACACTGTAAGGTGAATCATAGGTCATCACTTAAGTAATCCCTTTTGAAGATATACTCATGTAAATACATATACCCTTTCCCACACTTTGTTTGAAAGATACGTCTTAATGAGATACTTAACAAAATATTTCCCTCTAAAACGTCTCCATACATTTCCGTATTCCAATTCAGTTCACTAAATTGGCATTTGTTAATTAGATCAGAACGGTTTAATAATTGAACGTGAGCGAAATAAGAACAGAGCGTGTGAGCGAGACAGAGCATATTTAGGCTCGCATCATTAACATATGTGGGACAGAGATGGATATAAGATAAAAATAACCGGTTCTTTTATGCAAATGGAGGAAAGGGTTTTCTTGTTTATGTAATTAGTTCATTAGTGGTCAATATATCGATTGACGGTATATAGGACTTGAAACAAAAGCTGTTTTAGGCAATGATTTCAGAGCAAAAGTATTCATTTTTACCATTGCATCATTGCAACTAATGACCATTCTCGTTGAAGAATTATCATTAATGAGAAGTCTTACTAATTTACATTAAAAAAAAACTTATCTTCGATGGGAAACCTGGATGCCAAAATTTGGGATCTGAAATCGCCAATCCGCAGAGAGCAAGCGTGGTGATCAATGCTCGTGCCTTATCTATATGGGAAGAGGCCTGTGCTCAGCAGTGGGGCGTTTATAGGCTGGATTATGATATTATCTTTGATTATTCGTTTCTCTGGTATAAAAGAAAAACACAAATAATGTAACAATATCTAGCCTTCATGGAATATTCCATTAACTATGAACCACAGAATTCAAATGATACATCCCTTAATACATTGACAATATTACTAAGCTACCTATTATTTAATATAATATCTGATTTCTGTGAATTCACATACAAAGCCAAAGCACATATCAAATACACACCAAATATATGCAAGTAACAGTCAATAATGCGAGATATATCAAGATTACTAAATTGGTGTTTTTGATGAATCATATTATTATTATGATTTAATTTCCTGAATGAAGACTGATTTGCTAACAATTGGTCTTAGTTGACACATTTTCTGATTGATTTTACTGATCAATAAAAAAGGTATGTAAAATTTAATTTTATATTTTGAAACGTCAAAATAAATACAGATTTTCATAAACTAGCTAAAAATCTTGGCCTCATCCAGCTTTAAAAACAGTTAAATGTTCAGAACGTTACCCAAAAGTTGGAATTCTGGAACACATCTTAAACTAATATATAATCTTTTTATTTAATTTAAAACCTTCAAAAGAGTTGATGAGGTGAGTAACTAAATTCTATGGGCACCTAATTAAATAACACTTCAACAAAAATTTTTTATATCTTAGTTCAGTTAGTTCATATTATGATTCTGAGAAACAACCATTTTAGCGGCCCAGGTAATTTTGGTAGTAACAGGCTAGTTTAATAACGGAGTAATCTGAAACATACAGATGTTCTCCAAATCTTGAGTATATTACCTTGTACGGTAAGCCTCAAAACCCTAACACAAGAACACCCAAAACTCAACCTTAATCCCCACACATAAGGTCGCTGTTACCATGGTATAATGTGCGTTAGACTGTACGCAGATCTTATAAAAGGTTTTTTGGATTGTCGACCTTATGTCTTTGAGATAAGGTTGAGATTAGTGTGTTGTGTGCGTTGGATTGTACAATTCATGGGTATGTCAGGTTGAATTGGAACTATATCTATTGTCCTGTTAATGTCTGTATCAAACGATTTCATTAGCTTAGTGTATTGGAAGCTACTTTTAATGTAAAATATTGGTTTTACTAGAACTTAATAAAGATCCTTTCAATAAAAAAAAACAACTCTGTCTAACAAAAGCTCTGAAATTTTGTTAAATCATTAAATTCCTCTAATTTTTTTTTCCTATTTTGTCCTAGAAACGAAATAATTTTCGAACAAAAAAAAAAGGCTAAGCTCTATATGGCACATCAAAGCAAAATCACTTTTTTAGTTTATTTTTAATAACAAGAAATAAATACAACCTTTACATACCAAAAAAGAAAACACAAAAACCTTTTACATATTCAAATAAAAACAAACAAAAAACAAAATTTAGTATTTTGAATTCGATTATTAACAACCAATATTTGCAGACCCGTCTGAAGTTAGCCACAAAACATCGCTGTCCCTTTCTTACTTATAAGAAAAATATATTTGCATCTCGCTCTAACCTTGTGCAGCTAACTTCAGATATATTTAGTGATGTTGCGTTATGTTCGGAATACTAAAATGGTATCCGAATGGTCTTATTACATTACAATAGATATTGTCTTGTATACGCAGTAATGCTAATCCGATTTGCATAAATTTGTAAGCGAAAATTGATCGCGTATTGTGTTGGGTTGAAAAATATATTTTGATGTAGTTATTTCTCATCTTTGAGTTGCTTAAAAGATTTAAGTGAATCTTAATAATTTAGATAAAAAAAGAAAATAAAATTAAACACAAAAATTGCAACCTTCAAATAAAGTGTTTTTTTATTTTTATTTTAGCGGAGAAATGTAAGATATATTTTTTTTTAACGATATCAAATGAGTTGTTATAAGCCAATCAATTTCACTAATTCGAAACCAACAAAGACTTATTTATTAATCAGAAGGACAGAAAATTTCATACATTTCTGTTTACATACTTTATCCCAACGTTACTACATGCGTACAAAGAACATAGCTCACAAAAGCACATATAAAATACAACTTCATGCAATAAAGCTAAAACAAAAGCCCCAAGCATCCGTATCAATAAAACCTCAATACTCAACAATCTTCATTTCACTAATCTCTTTCACACAAAGTTGAACTTCACAAATATTTCGCAGCACTACCAAATACTTTGAAAACCTTCATTTCCCACAATCGATTGCTTCGTCTCTTAGAAAGAAGTCACTTTGCAAAACAAAAGGCTAAAATCCAAAGAAAAAGTCCCAATTACGCTTCTAGAACTACCCTCCCCTCCTCCCCTCTTTCCTAGCCCCCGTCCCCCCGGACCGCTCTCACCCATTCCTATTCTAACCCTTGTTCCCCCGTTAGGGTTGGGTCCCAGTTACAACGATTACACCGCTAAGTAATATTTTTTATCGATGTTCATTTTAATTATTGGTTTTAAAGATGTAACAGTTTATTTTTATTCTGTGGAAGGAAATAATTTTGTATTTTCTTTAACGAATGTTTACTTAATGTTAGTTAAATTGCAAAATTTCCAATATTGAATTACTTTAGAAAGTTTGTACATTTCAATATTCTGCTCACTTTGCTGTTTAGAAATTTATTTTTATAGTTGTCTACAAAATTTAACGACTATAAAAATAGATATTGAACCTGTAATACATTAAAAACTGGTTAAAATCATGTCACATAATGGTAAATTATGGCCTATAAAAGAGTTATAACTAGCAAGTACGTAAACTTCGAGAAATTGTAATTTTACGAGAGTCTATAAAAATACACATTTTATAAAATCTGTCTTATTAAAAACTTGTAGGTGCAAAACAAGATTTTGAATCTTATCTAAAAATCTTGTTTTCATATTGAGAAAAACACCTTTTAAATAAGTTTTTATTTTAGAGAAAAAAACTTCTAAAAATGTATGTAGCAGACCTTATAATATATTAACTTTAAAATATAAATTCTTGATTTTAACCTACAAAAAGTTTAATACCTATAACTTTAATTCAAGCTTCAACTCATGAATATTTAAGCCCGCTCTCAGTGGCACCCCGCCTTTTCCCCAAAGAGTTTTATTGGACTGTCCGAGGGAAGTAATTTCGTAGGTCAGACTTTTAGTTTTTAAGAAAGTTAATTTTCTTTAGCTAGACATTTTTCTAGCAATACACGAAGAAACCTAGGTACCCTAGGTGTTAGCTTCGTAACTTGTGAATTGCTTTATTCTTACTTTCGGCCACGTTTTAAGGCAATTTGAAAGTTTAAGTGAGTTCCGTAAATAATGGTAAATAATAATATTTGTTGGACTTGTTGGAATGTGTTTGTTTCGGAGTTTCCTTTGAATTTATTTTGTTGGTTTAAGTTTATTTTGGTGGTGTAAGTAGATAGTTCTTTGTTTAACTTTACTTAAGACTTGTATTTTATAAAGTATGTCATTAAAAACTTGTTAATTAATTCATTAGTTTCATTAGGGAATTTTAATTTATTTAAAATCTTTTTACAATGTTTTGTGTTCCCGTAATTATAAAAATACTTCGTTAAAGCCATTCTCTTTAAATTTTAAACTGAGCTTCTAAATTATAATTATTATAATCCTAAAAAGATAGATGAATCTTAAATATGAGCATTTTGAGCAATCAACATACCTATACTCAAAAGTTCAATAAAAAAAAAACAATTACCAAATAATACCGAACTTTCTTCCCAGAATTGAACCGACTATCCTTGACGGTATCATATTCCTTCCTGCAACCACAGCCATCACCCTTATCTACTGAGCGCAAGGTCTCAAAATATAATAATAATAATATATTATATCAGTTACATTAAATTTCATTATTTACATTACTTAACACTTACTCTGAACTTTAGGAAACCTCGAACTTTATTTGGCATTTCTTTTTAATACAGGAAACGGTAAAATTCAGATAATATATTAATTTGTGTATTGTCACACTACTGGGTCAAAGGATAAAAGTTCTATACAGGTTGTTTGGTAGAACGACCGACATAATGATATTTTTTTACAATTGATTAGCAAACCCAGCGTTTTATGTAACATTTCGTTTGGTGATTTAAAGATGAAGATTTTTTTTTGTTTTCCTGCTTTTTCTTTGCTATAAACCTCAGGGAGCCCGAGACCTTTCTAACGAATGCAAAACCGTGGAAATCGGTTCGTGCGTTCTGGAGCTATAGCGTCAGGAAGGAAAACCCGACTTGTTTTTATAAAGTAGAAGATTTGAGGAATTAAATTTGTATTCTTTGATTCAATGTCTAAATTTAATATCGTGGTACCTAATGAGTTCTAAGCGTTAGGATTTTTATTTAAATTCGTATTTTTTGATTTTGTTACGATTTTTTGGATCTTGGACTGTTTGAAAAAAACTAACAAAGGGTTTGTTGAGGTCATTTCTTAAATAATAAAATAAGATTTAATGAAATAAGTCTTGAAAAAATAACAATAACATTGAAAAATATTAAAATAAATGTAATTTTCGTGAGTCATTCGGCAATGGAGGTTTATCACCGAATTATACTGCGATTGTGAGCCAGTTCAATCGCTCTGAAGGTTCAGGGACGACGCTTTTGTTTTTATTTAGGTCTGTGCGACAGTGGGAGCGATGATAAGCGATATATCTCTTTCTGTATCTTTAGTACTTTTTTTTCTTGTGTTATTTATTTGAGAGAAACTTACATATGCATTATAATGAACGTGATGAATATACTGTAACAGAAAAATCTAAAGAAAGTAATGACTAGCTTACCTCTTCATAGAGTTGCAAATTAGCCATACTTACCTACATGCTATTCAACGCATATATTTTCTTTTAATAAGAAGAGAAACAGAAGTCTGTTTCTCTTCTTAATCATATTTATCTATGGAAAATATGTAGGATGAAGTCTTGCTTTTTCCTGGCTTTAAAAACAAATATTAATTGTGTACCATTTATCGTTACAACTATTTTTTATTTTAGTTCGACACCAATGTAAAATTCCAAGATATAGGAATAAATAAATATATTTTCTTAGTAATATTTATGACTTGCTATAAAATACCAATTAGCAGCTTATTCTACAGCCTCGCTATTGGAGTGTAGCATCACCTTTATCCGAATGCACTTCAATATCGCACGTTTTATGTGTCAGACTTTCTTCCTTATTAATTTTATCGCCTCAAATATCCAGAGTACATTAAACTTTAAACTTTATTACAAAGGATTAAGGTCTTTTATTGAATGGTTATTGAGTAGGTCTTATAACAAAATAAGTATTTAGTTGTTCTTTTTTAGTAAATTGCAATTTAAAAGCTATAAGATGATTGAAATTCTTTTGCATCGCCCCATTATCAATGTTTTACATTATTGTACTTAAAAATATGAAAAAAAATATACTTATGAGGGTTATGGTAACTCATATAAATAACTAATATATGTACATTCTTTGTTAGGTTACTTATACCCAAATAAAAGAACGCTTATAAAATTACCTGGTTGTGCGTCTGTCTGTATGTCAAGAAAATTCGCTTCTTTTATTATCAAAAATTTTTTTTTTACATTAAAACAAGTTTTAAATAATTTTATGTTAAGTAACTATAACTAAAGAAGATTTCTTCATTGACAAAACACATTTTTAAAACTAGTCTATCAAATTCACTACAAATTCCATCGCTTCGCATATCTATAGCGTCGCACACAGTGTAGTTACATCTTAACATATACTATATCTATAGGTACATACACACCGACATGTGTCAGTCATACGGTTTTTATGTCTGTCTGTTCATTTGTTCCGCATATGAGTTTTTCAAGTTCTTTTTAACATTGACATACTTTTTATGCAGTTCAAATAAGTGCAATTGATTATTTTTTTATTTAAAATAGTTTTTTTTTTTTCGAATAAATAAAGGTGTGTTTAAAGTTAGAATATTTGTTATTAACAGAAATTATGCTGTTTCAAGTGTGTCTCGTGTACGTCATATTTGGTTCAAATCTATATTTTTATCCCTGCTACTAGGTTACACTTTTTTCTCACTCATCTTAGAAAAATAAATTTGCGAAGATATTTCTGGGCTCATCAAAGTTTGCCACAAATAAGAAAAATCCCAACGCAGGGAATTATTAAACGTTAACCAAATTAGATCATCAAATCATGACTAATTTATAAAAAACAAACCAGGGAAATAACATTTTAATAACAATAGAATTTAGTACCGCATAAAAAACACCACAGCCAACCAGCATGTACCTATCTCTACATAGGTATAGTACATACAGTACAGTCACTATAATTATCAGCATAACACCAAACCTATGTACATACAAACTAATACATAGCTGATAGCAGGCTAATACGTGTTATCACACATGATAAGGTATCACAGTCAAGACCATGTCTTTAGGACCGAAAATGGCGGAGTATTGACATTACAGACGCCATTTTGGATTTATAACCTACAAACGTTACATTATAGTTTGCCAAAGATACGAATTTAATAGTTTTTATTGCTTAAATTAGCCTTAAATGTAGACTAAAAACTAGAAACATTTAAAGAGTCCCATGTCATTAAAAATCTTGGATAACACCGTTTGTAAAAAATATAAAAAGCACACTGTTTGAATTTAGGCGATGAACTCAAAAAATACCAAGCGGATTTTTATATGGTTTACAACAATGTATAGAGTGATTCAAGAGGATTTTTAATGTATTGTTCTTAAATGATTTGTATACCATTACAAAGCCGGAAAGGTAGCTATTAGAAAATAATTTAAAACAGGTTGTTAAGACAGAGAAGTGATACACATAGTATTTACAGTAATAGACTAATATGTCCCAATACAGAATAATTACATCATATGCAGTAAAATATCAAGCCTTCCTGATAATTAGAATCCTCAAGATTATTTGAGTGCAGCGGTATCTTTTGTAAATCCCTTATTTCATCATTTCCATAGCAATTTACTTTGAGTGTAATAAGAAGATAATTAGCATTCTGAAGTGCAAGATAAGGAAAGCAACTAAATTCTAATTCGTTATAAATTATCACTATCTTTTAGATAAGATATGTGGGTTGCGTAAGCGTTTAAATAAGAAATGGCCCGTTGGAAGGTGAAATTATGTAGCTATTAGTAATTTTATTATAGTTATTAATAATATATATATTAATACACAATTCAATCTAATATAAGAACAAACTCTAACTATACTAAAATTAAAACTTACATAAATGAAAACTAACAGGCGTCAAAGAAATCATCGTCATCCCTGTCAATGGCGGAAAGCGTGCTCCGAAGGATGGCAGCATTGCCACGTTGAATGGCTATGCCGATTCTCTGTGCAAAGTTATTAGTTAAGGTATGAATATTTATATTATAGATATATTAAAATTCAAGGATTCAATGTAATTTGGTCAAGGTTATAAATAAACATTGCGTTTGATTAGAAAATCTAAACTAGACACCATTTCCTTTCAAAAGAGCTGAATATGAGGTTGCAAATTTGATTTATTTTCATGTTTAAGATGCGTGAACTTCAAATACAAACGAAACATCAAATTTTCTTATTTATTTATAGATTCCTTTATTGTAAAAAAGAAATAAACAAACAAAATAATAAAGAAGAACCATGTACAAAAGGCGGCCTTATTGAAACTGGCAATCTCTTCCAGGCAACCTTTACTTCTTAAATCTTAAGCCCCACATAATTAAGAAATCTAATTTACCTACATCATATGGCATACCTTGCCATAATCTTCTTCTACTCTTTTGATTCCAGGGAAAGATAGAGTTACAAAACCGATATGAAGAATATCTCATAGTTTCTACTTCTTCCCATCAAGTAATTATGTTACATAATTTAAGTAACATTAATAAATATAGGTCTAACACATACTAAGATAAATGTAGTTGCATAGTTTATCTGTAACCTTGGACATTGTTAACTCAAGTAATTCAGTCGTTACTGCCTTGACGGATTATCTACGTTCAATTAGAGATTTTACTAACAAATTATGTTGTTTTATCTTAGCTAAATTATGAGGCTGATTAGTTAGAAGTAGTTTAGATATATAATTGCGCACAATATCACATACATCGCTCTGAACCTAAAGTAAGTAGCTAAACCACTTGTGTTATGGAATTCAGAAACAACGAAGGTACGACAAACACCCAGACCCGGGACAATGTAGAAAAGTGAGTTTCTATATTGACCCGTCCGGGGATCGAACCCGGGACCTCAGAGATAGCGACACCTTGAAAACCAGTGCGTACGCCACTCGACCACGGGGATCATCAATATTAAATATCATATAGGGTGTAATAGAAATGCGTAGTCATATTAAAATGTTGTTTTTGCAAGAAATTTAAATTTTCTTCAAACTGAATAAAATAAGGTTATTTTTAATTAACATTGTTGAGTTAAGACGTAAAGAGACTCTTTTTCATATATTAAGACAAAAAAAAACGTAATCCTTAATTAATCTTGGTACATAACATAACAAGCCCACAAAGCAACACAAAAGCCTTAATTAAGCTCTTATATAAAGCAAGTGAATCCTGGACAAAGCCTAGTATGCCAAAAAAGGGAACTTTAACAATACATAGTCGTCAGCAATTTGGCTGTTAGTGTATTTGTCCCATAGCTCATGTGGAAATAATCACAGTGCGGTGTCTTTGTAAAAAAACGTTATTTAGCGCGGTACCACCGTCACAACGATGATTAAAATTGTGGAACATTTCAGACATTTTTTGTTGTTTTAAATGAAGCTTTTGTGGGTAACATGAGCTTGTTTCGGCGTTTTTGTTGGGGTTGTTATGTATGTGATTCAACGCAGACTGGTTAAAAAGGTTGGTAACACATAGCGGCACTGTGTGACACTTTTTGTGTCGGTTTATTATTATGAAAGGCAAATTCGTCAAGCTTTTTTAGTACTTTTCAATGTAATTAATTATAAATTAATGAATGAAGAATTCTTCACTAGAAAGTCCAACTTTGTCAACCGCTTAATCCTTATTAATTCGTAAATTCATAGAAATATTAAAGATTAATTTATTATTTCCATGGGTCAATTACATGAGCTGTTTTTATATGACATGCAACTGTCATACACAATTATTTTTTGCTACGTCTAATTATAAGCTCGTCTTTTATTTTTTAACCACAAGAATAAAAATAATATAAAAATATTCCGGGACCTCTCACACACGGTTATCTGATCCCAGCTAAGCAAAGCTTGTGTTTTGGTAACCAGACAACTGATAAACATACTTATATATTGCTAAATACATACATATTATAGATAAATTACACCCAGACACCGAACAAATGATCGTGCTCATCACACAAATATTTGTCCTGGGTTGCAATCGAACCCACGTCCTCCGGTATAGCAGTCAGGGTGACTAACCGCTAAACCAACAGGCTCGTCAGTATCTAACAATTAAATATGTATCTAAGTATTAAGTATATCTAACATGTACTTATATTATAGTGCTTCTATAAGAAACAGGTGTTCCTAACACATGTTGCAAACGGTCCTAGGTTCGATGTGGGGGCGAGTCTATTGCCATTTCAAGGGTTCACTCACTCACTCACTCACTCACTCAAGAACTCCTATTATTAAGTAATTTCTGAACTGGACTATGATGTAATGAATTAGTAAGTGAGCTTATGAATGATTGAAGAAAAGTAGAAGACAATGTATTGGAATTGAAAGATGTTGATGATGTTTTTGTATTTCCGATATTGGGTATAAATCAAAAATTAAATTAGGTTGGTTATTTGTTGTTGTCTGTTAGTTACAAAAATTATCATAGAGGATATAACTAACAAGTAATTTATCTTATGCTTGCGATAATTGAGTTCCACAAAAATACGGATTTACCTAATACCTATATGGTTTTCGTTGTAAAGAATAAATAGATTTTATCTGTTGTAGAATAGTGCAATATGAACTGTTCTGATTATCACTAGTTACCCATTACTCATTTTTATAGTGCTTACTTTTGAAAATATAGAGTTTAGCAGATATAATTTTTGTGTGCTTCTTCTTCTTCTTCTTCTTTTCAAGTCGATGGTAATCATGTTTATTAAATATAAATATGCTGCGTCCAGTAGTTGGCCTCACTGCAGCATCATTGGCGTGCTGATTCCTTTTCAATGTGATGATTATTATTCGTTTCAAGGCAACTGAAAATCTAATTATCTCCCACAACATCCATAATAGGTTATGTAAAAGAACCCACAGCCATTTTAATGAATAAACTTTGAGTGTTCAAATGAAATGTTTTTGAAGTTTTGATGAGAAAACTATCTTAGAGTTTTGGAGTTAACTCAAGCGCTTCTTAAGGGATATGTTCTAAGATGTTCAGTTATTGTTGGTTTACCTGGAGTTATAACACTATATTATGTAACTAGTAAAAAAAAAAACAAAAAAAAAATATTTTCACATCAGAATTTAGTTTCAATGGTGAGTTTTTTTTTTATTTCTGAACGGAACTGAACGGGTCAGATTGGTGGTTTTTTGGTTATAAAGTAGTGGATTAATTATTATTTTATTAAGTTGAATATTAAATATTGAAACTCGGATGTATCGCTACCAAGACATATGACCTTGTTGAAATTTAATTAACCTTCATAGTTACACGTGTTACAAAAGAACCTTAATTATAATTATTAAATAGTGTTACTATTAACCTAACTATATAGGAAAACTAAACTGGCTTATCAACAGGAAGGCTTTATTTAACACTCATTATATTTAGTTCGACGTCCATTTACATCAAAATAAAATCGACAATCTAACAAAACAATTCACTATAGAAGCAATTAATATAATAAAACCTTCATTTAGGCCAAACAAACTACCGAGTCAGCGATGACGGTGTACGCACAAAAATATATCTATCCCCTTCTTTTATAAGCGGAAAATGTATACCTCTCTCTTTCGCACGTTCGAAATACCGTAAGCAAGAAGTATGGTGGGCGGGCGTTGGGTTTTTTTTCACTGCTAGATAACGGGGCAAACGGTTCCGTATCTAAACTCTTGCCGTAACGATGTTGACTTTTGGCGACGATAAAGAACCTAGTTCTTTCACAAAATGGCGCTAATATGATTCATTGGCGCGAGTAATCCGAAAATATTCCAAACATCATTCATTTAAACTTGTTACGTAACTACAGATATCAAAGTTTAAAGTGTCCTGTTTTTGTATACCATTGTATTTTTAAAGTCACATAAATATTTATGTTCTAGAACCCATTCTACCATAGAGCATTGTCTAAATATGTTTGTACACAAATTAGAGCTATTATCCTTCAATGAGGTATAATAGGTGCATTCAGGGTCTTTACATACCCTAATCTATTATTTTTATAGACAATACCACACCCAATGGCTGCATCATAACATGACGTATGACCATCAATTGAAAAACCAAGAAATATTGACAACACTAACAATTGCCGTGACTTCCTCGACGCCATTTTTATTTTTTGCACGTTTAATAGGAATTAATCATCGTCGCTACTCTGCGGTTGGCTGTTAGAATCAACACATTACCTAATTGGTCAGTTTTTAGTCAGTTTTACCTAGTAATAATAGGCAAAAGTTTCCGCCTTCGCTCGTCCTATTTACGCAGTTAATTTAAATTACCATCAAGGCTGAATAACGAATTACTTGTGCTAAAAATGCAATTGTCATAGACACGCACGGCTTGTCAACATTATTTTACGCGCGCATTTATTTCAAAATGACGGTCATTCTTAACAACATTTTGAACATGAATTTTAGTTTGGTTTGGGAACCGAATAGCAGAATATCACCTACTTAAAATTCTGTGCGAGTTGTCAAAGCCAATTGCGGGAAATAGGTTTTGTAATGCACATAGTTAAGGACGGGCTAACAACAAAACTTAGTTCATATTCAACACAGTTTATCAACCTATATTTGGTACTTTAAAGCTGCTATCATTTTAAACTGTGTGTCCAAATGTTAATCGAGTAAATCAACAACTGCAAGCAAATGCCCTAAACGAGGTAAATTTATGGAATTACCTTCACGAAACTACTATTCATCAGTCGCTCTTCACAAACTAAAATTATGTCATTAATTTACAGTCTCTCAATAATCTCTCAGTCAATCTAGGTTATAAAATAAAGTATGTGTTTTTATGTATTAATTGTGAAAAAACTAAGCACCTTTCACATTGTATATGCCGAAAATCTCACTTCCGATTTGCAATTTTCCGACAGTATTTCGTTAAAATACAAGTAAGTATTAAAATCACAAAAACTATATCACAATCACGTAACAAACGCGAAGAGAACAACAATCTAATAACAACCTCTAGGGCATAGACAACATCAAACTTTTCTAATCAATACCAAATATTTTGTTTGGAACTGCGCAATTGTGTCATGAGAGAACTGTAAACCAATCTAGGTACCAAGGCTGCGCCCTTGCTCCGACAATAATACCCACCAATGTATGTAATTACATATTTATTTAGCTTTGCATCTGGGCTAAATTTAGTATAACTCGGAATGAAGGATTGAACATTGAAAAGGTTGAGTGTAGTGAAATGTATGTATTTTGATATTGGCCTTTCTTGCATTAATTTGTGTCATACTACTATCTTATTTTAAATGAAAATAATACCTATTCAAATCATGTATCGCATGAAAATAATGCATTTTCGAGGAAAGCGTTTAAGAAAACATAACTCAGCTACCAGAAAGAAATCTGTCAAAACTTTTGCAAAAGTATTGAAAGGCACAATGGAATGGAAAACATTTTGAATTCTAAATCAAATAAATGTAGGGAAGGATCTAAAGTTTTAGGTAATTGCTTCCAAGACACAATAACACATAATTTCAAACCAATTACTCATCATTCAATACGGCACAATTACTAGTTAAATACATATCATAGCGCTTTGCCATAATGCGGTAGGCAGCAACGTCAAACGCTAAACCATTGGCTAGGTTAAATAATCATTTGTCATAAGTGCTAGTTTCAACACAACCCCAACTTAAAATTTGTTCTATAATTGATGGCCAGTCTAGCCTGACAGTAAAATGACATTTAAATGACAGTAAATTGACAGTTCATGCTCACTGACAGGTGAAGTTGTCTATGGTGATTCCCAAGAAATTGAAAATGGAAGTGGAACGATCAATTGTTTTGTATTTCGCATAATGGACACAAAGACACATTTGAGTTTTGCATCCATTTGCTCGTCGATTTTTGTTCTATCATTCTATAATTTTGCTTGATACATTTTGATATTTTAGCTCAATTTAGATTAAGTTAAATGCTGTTGAAACGAACGTAGCTAGAATATGCATTAATACTGTAAAAAGCAAACTGGGGCCCAAGTCTGCTATTTACACTCGGTTCAATGTCTTCATAGTGTCGTGCCAGCAGAGCCATTTTCGGAAAATTGGTATTCTACTAAACGTCAAAACGTCAAAATTGCGCATATTGGTCACAGTCGTTGAACATTGAACCGAATCGTTCCAATGCGCAATTTTGACGTTTTGACGTTTAGTAGAATACCAATTTTCCGAAAATGGCTCTGCTGGCACGACACTATGAAGACATTGAACCGAGTGTAAATAGCAGACTTGGGCCCCTGTACACTGGTTTAAAAATAAGTTTTTATCTAAAATATAACACCCACAATATGAAACACTAACTTTTATAGCATAGAATTTAAAAGCGGCATTTTACTCTGTAATCCAAATGAAACATTTTATCAGTTAGGTACTAACTAATCCCTTTATCGGTGCTGATAACAACATAGTGAAATATGATGTTTTGCCTGAATATTGCGTGCTATAAACCTAGGTAGACCTAGGTGTCCTAGGATTACTGGCGGATATGACAAGGCCTGATACGGTTAAATGTGTTGTCAGTTTATATGATAGATAAGTGATAGGAAAGTTTTGAAGGCTATATAGATTAGAATACTTGTACTTTTAAATACATAGTCATTTCATAAAGGTAAGAATATTTTTGTAATTTTAATTCATCTCCCTGCCCTGTTCCCAATTATTTGGGGTCGGCGCAATGCGTATTCAGCCTCCATTCATCTCTACAACTTGTCATCTCAGTATTTACTCCTTTATTTCTCATATCATCTTTCACACAATCCATCCATCTCTTTTTTGGTCTTCCTCTGCATGTATACCCATCCACATTCATACTCATAACTCGTCTAGTTACGTGACTTTTTGTAATTTTCATATAGGATCAAAACAGCGAAGACTTCTTGTGTAGAGAAGTAATGAACTTAATCATACTTAGGTACTCAATAGTGGATGGTGATTGCAGATCTATCAAAAGTTAAAACACCTGTTTTAGTCACAGTTAGCCATTTAACATGAAAACTGAGTCATTTTAAGTACAATTCTCATTTTTTTATTATAGCTTTCCATAATGTTAAATACAGGTGTTACATTTATAAGATAGATACAATATGGACAATATATTCGTGGCAATTGTTTGTCGATCCAATATTCTCTAAACTGACTTACATAACTCTTGTCCCAAATCGAAACAAAAATTGTGATTATGTATGGCATTAAATAAGTGGCAATTGTTTGTGGATCCGATTATTCTCTAAAGTGACTTACAAAAATCTTGTGCCAAATCGAAACAAAAATTCTTGATGTTATTAAATAAATTTACCATTGGCTTACAACACGCAACAAGAATAAAATAACCAAGTATGATTCATTTTAGTTAAGAAGAATCTCTGATTCTGATTTAAAATGGTAAGGAAAACATTGGAATCTAGTATTCTAGTAGCAATCAAGGCTATGAACTACAGTTTCCGTAGTTTAGAGTATTAAATTGGCAATAGACAATAAGGAATCCATTGTTAAAGATCGCATGTCGCTTGTTGCTTGTACCTTGGTTTTTCAATAGGAAAGAGGAAAAGTTTGTGGATATCCATAATGCATTTAACTAGGAAATGTTGGCTGGATTTCAGAGGTCACTAATTGCAATAAAAGGCTGTGATGTTATAGAAATATTTAATTAATGTTTGACGAAACTGTATACCATTGAAAAAGTTAACGATACCAAGCAATGATATTCTAATACACAGATATGTTATAAGCGTGCAATCGTGAAGACTCGAAAAGGTCCTAATTGGGACCTATTGCCTTTCAACAACAACACTATTTGTCTCTTTTTTTCTTATGGGTTTTATCGCGCTATCTCTTTTGTATAATTTTGACTTATAGTGACATGTATGTCAGCTGCCGCTGCTGCGTGGAACACTTTTTTCGATTGTTTTATTTTCGTTTAATTTCTGCCAATAACAGCACTAATCTATGTCGAAATACAATCAATGTTTCAAAGTAAAGGTATTCGACATAATTTGTAGATACTTCATAGTTTCTCTATCTATGATATTTATCAATAAAATAACCATATTTCATCCTGGGACAAGCAATTTTGTATGACAAAAGTCCTGTCTTCTACAGAGTTGTCAGAAAAACATAAACAATTTAATTTAGTTAGACCAAGTCTTCATCACATTAATAACGTTTAACTAAAGTCTCTACAATGCGGAATCCTAATAAAACGACTGAACTAAATGGCATCAATCATTTTAACATCTAACCTTAAGGCTTGATTCGTTGAAGGTCAAACGAGTGGACCTAAACAATAAACATCATTGGCTGTTAAATGTCGACAATTTCACTGAATCGAAAGGTCGCATAATAAATAAATGTCCAAGTCTTATAGGATTTTAGTTACAGATGGGATGCCGAAATGTAAGATATAACCGCTAACAAATCACTGTTAATTTTTACACGACTGCCCATAATGAGTGTGATGTTTTCAGGGTTCATGTATCTAAGCTAATATTTAGCCATTAGATAGGGCTTAAATAAAATTACAAGACTTATAGAATTTTAGTTATAGATGGGATTTTGATTATTTTCTGAAGCCATTTTTGTTCCAATACGGGCAAAGATCTCTCTACTCTCTTTCCAATTTTCTCTTGTAAGGGGTGTGCTAAACCAATTATCAATCATCTGGACCGCCATGTCCATATTATTAATTATATAAAATTGTTATATATTTTTTTGTAAAGATATATTCGACACAATTTCGAAAAGTAAAAGAAACTTGTATTCGATTGTCTTGAATTGCCAAAAAAGTACTAAATCGTGGTATTGACTCTCGCGATTTCGTTTAATGTTTTGTCAGAACTGTCTGATATACATATACTCGTATATACTTAAGATTTCTAGGATCAGGGGTTTGGGACCTAAGTCTGTCTGTCTCTATCACCAACATAATATATGACACATTCGTCCTATCACCGACCTCCAAAGGCTTCGAGCTAAATGTTAGCGCCTTTATCATATGCCTTAGTATGCCAAGGTTCTGCCAAGTTTAAAACATATAGTAGTTTTGACGATACTCACAATCTGATTAAAATTTACATGAGGTCTCTTTTTCAGACGTTTTCATTTCACTCAAAACAGTACTTTAGGGTATTTCCTTGTCCACAAAAATAACTAAGTATTTAATATAGTAATAAACGGTTAAAATAATGTTGCTAGCTATTCAGTAACTTTATGGGTGCTAAAATTAATAAGTTTGTAAGAAACATACAGTCACTGAAATTACTTTCGACGGCATCTCGAAAACGATGAAATTGGTAGTGAAATCTAAACACTTTCCACGTTTTTAATAGTTTAATATATATTATTAATAGTTTAATACGGTAATAAAATGATTTTCAGTTTTACTTCAGAACATCAATCATTGGCTTTCTCAATAATAATCGTAGTATCATAAACGTACAAAATAGTTTTGAATAGCTTTGTCTGGTTTTAACCTAGCTTTACTAAATTACCTCTTACATTATGTTTCTTAAACTGTCATTACAGGTTTATAACCTAATCCACACCCTTTTTATTCTGCAATTCATCATCCGGTTCTGCTAACTTTTTTTTTTTTTTTCATTTTTCTTAACTAACAATTTGATATTGGTTTCTTAGGTTTACGCGAATGTTAGACATTGAATAAAACTACTTTTTACGGTTTTTTTTCGCGGTTTTAATTTTACTTTTTTTTTGGTACCTAAATCTAAAATTAAAACCGCGAAAAAATCCGTAAAAAGTAGTTTTATTCAATAACAATTTGATATTCAAAAACATTGGTACCACTCCGGAGTCAGTTACAACTTTATAAATGTGGCACAACAGCTCTATCGCATAAAAACAAAATAAAAGACATTGTTTCCCCATTCGAAAACATAAAAGTTAGAACCCATCAAATAATCCTAATCGTGTTAATCTCTTTTTTCAGTGACGTTGAAGTATGGCTCCGAAATGACCTAAATAGTGGTACTAACGAGCAATATCTGTCACTTTGATAAACGATCACTAATTGTCGCTGGTTAACAAGCAAACGGTTATATACATTACTTAGATATTTTGATAGTATAGAAGATAAATAAGTTTTTGAAGTCGTGAGAAATCGGTTCGGATTTGACAAATTAGCTGAAACTTTTGAATATTTTATGACATGTTAAATTTGCCGAACTAAAGTGAGTTTTGACTGCCTCGTTGGCCTAGTGGTGCTAAGCGCGCCTGCTACGCTAGAGGTCTTGGGTTCGATTCCCGAGTCGACCAAGGAGTTATTGGGTTTTTCTATGAAATTCTCAGTAGCAGGTGGCAATAGGCTGGCCCCCTATTACATGGAACCTAAACGTATCGGCGCACTGTGGGTGTACATCTCTGCCTACCCCTTCGGGGATACAGGCGTGATGATATGTATGTTATGTTTTATTTTGATGTGTTAAATAATTAAGGAATTAAGTACATCCTGCTCTAAAATCAACACCTGTATTTTATTCACGAAATTGAAGCATTCAAAAGCTTTTAATTTCCTAAAATCTTCTCCGTCGCCATCGCAACGGAATCGTGAGTAAATCGAATGTATCTATCAGAACCTCACCAAATTTCTTACAAGAACAAACAACATAATTACTAACACAAATACTAATTATAATTAAGCACGCAATCAATTCGTTTCAGACGAATGGCCACACTTTACGACGTGCTAACAGCCAATAACTCTAGTGTTGCCAACGTTTTAAAAGATTGTTTGTTCTGGCAACAGTGGTGTATGGCCGTAATCTGCATAAAACGCGTAAATGTTTGAATATGTTAGATTTTGTGGGCACTGTTTAAGAGTTATTGGTTTTCCGCCGTCTCAAGTGTGGCCAGTTTTATGATTACTTAATGTATTTTACAGTAACCATTACGTAGTATTCAAGAACACATTATTTGTCAAAAGCATTATACTAAGCAATGGTCATTACATAATTTTCTATTGGAAAAAATATAACACTCATTGATACGCTACGGAAATTTATCGTAGTAAGTTTAATTATTGAACATTGATATCAAGTCAAATGAAGTCACGGCTCGAAACTAGTCTAAAACAAGTGTTCAGCTATAATTAATAATAATAATAATATTCCCGGACATCTCACACACGGTTGTCTGATTCCAAGCTAAGCAGAGCTTGTGTTATGGTAACCAGACAACTGATAAACATACTTATATATTTCTAAATACATACATATTATAGATAAATTACACCCAGACACCGAACAAATGATCGTGCTCATCACACAATCATTTGTCCCGGGTGGGAATCGAACCCATTAGACCAACAGGCCCGTCAGTCGAGTCGTCAATCAAAAGAGTCGTCAATTACATAACAACTTCTAGTTAATTACTAAAATATCTATCAACAATCCATAAATCCTTAAAACAAACGAAATCTGTTCCAATGAAAATAAACAGCACTCAAACACCCTATAAAACTACTATCCACACTTCTATCGTCCTTATCTCAAGGTACTAAGGTTCATTTTCGTATACTTTTGTTGGGTACCATCTGGTGGCCATAAGATCTGTGTGTCAGTCTTAGATCCGCAAATAAGTGAATGGTCTTTATCTCAACGTGATAAAGTCGTTTTTCGTGTGATATTGTTATGTGGGTACGTATAAGATGTGTTTGAGTTAGATGCGCGGGCGCAACAAATAAATAAAGCGGTCCGGCTCGGTCTAGGCCGCAGCCACTCGCGCGCAAGGTCGTGCTAGTGGGACCATGCGGTGGGACCAGCTGGGACTAGAATCTGTACCTAGATTTTTAGATCAGACTAAAGTGCTAAGATTGGCATATTATTATGTGTTATATAGCTGGGAATACCGTGATACTCGTTGCTAGGAGTTTTAATATTTGCTGTAGAATATTGGGAGTGGCAAATTGCTTATTAGAATTTAATGTGTAAAACTATATTTTTAGCTATTTATTTCGATTTAAAAATGTCTTTCTTTTTAGCTTTAGAGCAAATACTATTACCTAATACGTATGTTGTTTTCTCTTTAAAAAGCGAATTATTTTAATTAGGAACCAAGTTAAGAAGTGCAATTTAAAGACATTCGTGTCCGGCTTTTACTTGAATTGTAGATTTTGTGTGAACGTGTTTTAATATTATTTCAAACATAAAATAATAGATAAAGTTATAAAACGGAAATTCGCGACGTATTTTATTTCTCTGCTACATAAAACACTATTTATAAGCTATAAATAAATAAATACGAACAACATCACATACATTGCTCTGAACCCAAAGTAAGTAGCTATTAAGCACTTGTGTTATGGAGTTCAGAAACAACGAAGGTACCACAAACACTCAGACCCGAGACAATGTAAAAAAGTGTGTCCCACATTGACATCCCCGGGGATGGAACCCGGGACCTCAGAGAACGACACCTTGAAAACCAGTGCGTACGCCACTCGCCCACGGAGGTCGTCAAAGCACATTTACAGTAAAAGCAAAGTATAGTTACAGTAGTTTAAAATGGCTAGCGTCTAACTAAAGAGTCACAAACAACACCTTATAAGGAAAACACGAAATATGTCCGCTGAACTTCATGGTCACATATATGCGCGCGCGCATGATCTAACCTAGAAACGGGCTTGATTTCGTGACATTCGCGTCGACGCAAATGTGTGCGTGCCCCATTCACACGCCTGCGTCTGTGTGCGTGCACACATAGATAACTAAACAAGTTTAGACGGAAAACGCAAGGGAAAATGAACTTTATGGCTTTGTGATAGAGGTTGGTATTGCGGAGGTGTGTGCGAGTAATTTGTGTAGTCAGTTGACATGGCATTGGTTGCTTTTGGTATGATAAATGGGCGTTACTATATTAGTTACATTTATAGAATAGTTTGTGTTTAGCGTTTAGAGCGAATATTTGTTATTTTTTGTGGTATGGAGGTGCTAAATGTGAGTTTTTTGAATTTTTTAGTAACCTTAATAAACTCTAGAATGTTTCGGATTAATTTACTTTAATATATTTTTAATTATTAATTTTTGTAACCTAAATTCCTAGCTACTAAAATAGGTATAAAACAATTCTGTTTTTAGTCATTTGGTCGCCATTTTAATACTGGATATCCTTATTTGAATACACATAAAAGTATTTAATTTAATATCTAAACCTATCGCCTAAATTATTTATACAAATAAAATAATATAATTTAAAAAAATCTACCCAGGAAACAATATTTTACAAGACTCATTTATTCAAGAGATGACATATTTATAGATTACCTACATTAATTGCATATTTTATTGCATAAAACTGCAAGTTTTTGTCTTATTTTTCTGGATATTTCATACAAAACAGATCGATAACTTACATGTTACGGAAGGAAAATGCACAACAAAACATAAAATAAAAAAATCATGATAAACATGCCTTTTGCAATTACAAGGAACTCTAGAACTATGGTACTAAAACATAAAGTATTGACTTTTTGTACGCACTATTTATTTAATGTGGCTTTGTGTGGACTGCAAAATTGTAAGTGTAGGTAAAGCTTATAAATACCCGAGTACTTGAGGGATAATTAAATAATGTATTACATTTATGAGACCCTCGCGGTACTAAAATAATATAATTCACAATGATAAACATTTGAAACACACTGAATAACTTTCTATAGCATATATTCTTTGGAAATAATACCAATTTTATAACAATACATCTAAATCTTATACTTTTTGGTACAAGCATCGAACTTACATCACATCGGTAGCAATTAAAAAATTTAAATACTTCTTTTACACCGCTATTTAGATTCCTAATTTTCACTGGACTTATTTCAATTAAAGAAACTTCATTATTCTCTAGAATGTAAATATACTGAAACTCAGATATTTTTCGGCAACTTTTTTTTAACCCCTAAATGTCTACTTATCACACAAACAAAAACTAACACCTAAATATAGCCATTCGGCACTGTCCGAACACCAATTCTCTAATTAAGATTTTTTTTGGCAATTTTCCGAAAAAAAAACAAATATTTACTTACCTAACAAGAACACACAAAAAAAAACACCCAAATACTCACCATTCACCTAACTAATGTCCTATCTAACAAGCACATAATATCAATTTTAGTCTGAATCAGCTTTTCGTAGCAATCGTCCTTACGTTGCGACCATGACACCGATGCCGCCCGATGTGTTTGTATGTTTGTATGTCTGTATATCTATGTTTTATCTGCGAACCGTTTCGCTGACACCCTTGTCGTTGAGCGAAGGTCGTGCGTTATGTAATATTGCGCTTACTTACTTGTGGGTCGACAGAGGTTTAGGTCTTACAGTTTTTGTGGAACTAGTGTTAGTTAATAGGCTCCGAAACTGTCCTTAATTGTTGTAGTTGTCTACCTTTTTGGTCCCTCAACATAATTTGCTCCTATAATTGTTTTACTTATTGTTTCAAAAAGTCAACGAATCCTGTGTATATTGACCATAATACACTAATACTTACATGATTATTAAAAGGTAGCGCCTGTTTAATTAAGCTAATGAAAACCGTTTTATGGTTAAGTTGGCGATTTGCGGGCGTTAGTTTTTTAACCGTTCCAGTTTGGTCTTGTCAAAATGGTTAATAGAAATACCCTGTTGGTAGGAAATAATATTATCAGTAAGTCCTTTACTCCTTACCCTTGAGAAAAGAGTAGTGTTGCTGACTTCTAACATTAAAATCTTTTCGGTAACTCCCCGGATCAAGAAAGGGAGTTTTCTATACCACAAATATTGTTTTTTTTTTATTACCCAACCTACGTGCATGCCATTCAACTATACCTTTGACTAGAAATAATATATTCTATACTAGTAATATCTAGGTATTAAACTTTAAACGCACATAACTAATACCGGAAAAATATGATTCTAGAATTACTAATTAGCTGTTAAATATTTATCAAACATGTTTACAAAATGTATTAGTTTTAACTATAATAGGTAATTATTTGTTGCCTAGAATTCGAAGTCCAATGGCAATTAAATTACTATAAATAAGGTATTTCTAGTAATAATACTTGTATACTTAATAGCGATAAAATATGTTCGTCGTTATTATTTTATGACGATTTCCATTTAATTTTGTAGGTTGAGTTTTTTGACTTTAACTGAGAAAACAATAAAATATCGACGTCTCTGAATCGCAGGCTTTTTGTTAATATGATCTATTGCTATAAACAAAATTACATAAGTTAAAAAGTTTGCTAATTCTTCCAGCTCTATTTATGCTTGTAAATAGTGTAGAGTGCTTTTTCCGCCATAGATACCATTAAAAAAATAGTCAAGAATCAGATGTAGTACCGAAAAGCACGTGTAAAACACAAGTTATGGAAAAAATTACAGGGATACGTGGGAAGCGAAAGGGAGGCCTTTGCCCTTAACTGGGACACCACAGGCTCTTAATACTTTTTAAAGAAACATTTTCTTGGTCATTTTTTGTTTTGTCTGACCTCTTTTGTGTCTATAACTGAAACATAACGTTTATCTAGTTAATAAAATTAGCGAATCGTAAACAAAAGTCATTAACTCTCCGTTTGTGAGTACGGTTTACGTTCATAAGCTATATCTCGTAATTAATGACGTAGTACAAGTAATTACTTGTTCCTTCTAATATTCACTTCTATTTGGCTTTTTTGTTCTTTTTTTCCATTATTTTGTTCAACCAATAAAAAAGTAAGAAAACACGCAATTAACACAAAATAACATAGCCGAAATGCTTCTAAAAAAAATATATATATTGTTCTTACTACTAGACTAAACTACTCTATTTTGATCTCAGCTTTAAGTGACTACAATTTTCGGGAAAGTATATGTCAATAAGACTAATAAATACGACAAATTAAACATTAAAAGTAAATAAACGATAAATCATCAAAGGCACAGTCGTTAAAATACAAACTAATCATAAACAGAAAGGTCTTAAGATCAAAAACTAGCAATAAATCACATTTTCTAATGTCCCCAACTTCAAACAGTCTCTCTATTTAGGAGAAGAAAGTTTAACCTTTTAACCCCACATCTGCAGTCCTAACGCATTATTAGCTAACGATAAATTACTGAAGGTCTAAGAGAAAAAGATTATTACTACACTGACCTTTTGCTAGTGTGTGAAACTTTTTCTATTGTTTAGACTAATTTCTGTTTTTTAGTACCCCTTGTAATTTTAGGGTTAAGTTTTTTATTTAATGTTGTAAGCTTGGGATCGGCTTTCTGAATTTGAAGTTACTTGGTTTTAGCATGTTATGATTTTCCTTGATCTGTGACGGAAAATCTCAGTCACAAATTAAAGTAAGTCGGTCCGTGTAATGAATTGCGCAATTCGTACTAGTTATAACACAACAACATTTTTTACAAGTAGGTAAGTATTTCTTACGTTGCACTACGGACTATGAGTCACATCACACGCATTCGATGATTTCACGATTTATTTGTCTTAATAAGTAATTTTCCTCGGCATTACGCGGAAACAAAGATTTCCCCGCGCCAGGTTCAAGTTAACAAAAGAAGTTAATTCGGTGTGATTCGAAACGCACCATCATTTCTTTATTGCGGCCGCCATTTTGGAATTTGCGCGCGCTTCCAACTGTCATTAGGCAGTGATGCCAACATTGTGAAATTACGAGTTATGGTTGCGTTCAACTATTAAATTATGGGTTCTTAGGCAGTCGTTGTGTGTGAGGCGTACTTAATTTCGTGCCGGTTATAAAGTAATTTAAGACACATTATAGAGTAGTTTTGGATTCGCACTAAAATATTGTAAAAGAAAAGAAATCTATGTTTATGTCATTACTATAAAATGTAACTACTTAAGCACTTACTCATTTGTTTTATTGCAAGTGACTTAATCCAAAAAAAATTGCTAAATACAAAATAATAGTTGGAGGAGACATTTCAATTCTAAAAACTGGCTGCATCATGAATGACCAAGCTTTTAGTTCATAGCAAATAAATAGTACATAACTTGAAAATTATGTAAGTTGTACAACTTTAGGGGCTTATTAAAATATCTTGTCCATACACAGAATTCATTTTAATATGCGTCGTCCAACAAATTTCCTATCGAAGTCCGCAAACTTTCCAAACGTCCGTATAATATTGAAACCGCGAATAAAATCAATACCGTGTAGTTTAAATACCAAAACAATTTCAATGAAAATAGTTTCGCTAAAGTTTTGTTGTCAATGGCCAGCAGTGCCGTCAAGTTGGCACAATGGTTGCTTATATTAAAATAGTTGCGTTTAATTATTGCATAAACTACACCTGCGGTACAGTCATCTATTCAATTGATTTTTTACATGATTAACAGTAACTTAAACATAATATTATGAAACTATTTAGCCGAGTTTGTACGGGTTTCCCAATGCCTTTGTTAAAAATTGGTCTGTTTAAAATCGTGCAGGTTAATCACGGAGTGTTTTCATAATATTTGAGGGGAAAGTATTTCATTATTGAGATACGTCACAATGAATTAAGCTCTCATAACTTATTGCGTTCTTTTGTTTGTTATTGGTTTAACATGGATCTATACTATCTCAAACAATTGTACTTAATAGAATATGGATAAGAAAATTCTGGATAATAAATAAAAATAAACGCGACCATACATACGCATTAGCGTTAAAAACATATCTTTCGTTTAAAAGTAAACAAAATATAAGTCACACAAGTTATTTTAGCTAACCATGAATTCTCATCCACTGAATCTTTAGGCAAAATTTCACCTTATTTGCAAACTGGGAAACGTGCCTTAAAGTAAAAAAAAAAACATTGAACACATAAATTAACAGTAAATCCCTAAAAAACACAAAAAAAGAACAAGACAAATTCCGTTTTCAAAACACATCCCACATTCCGTCAGTACTACCAACTTAATAAAGCCAAAGCTTCAATCTAAAAGAAAGGAGTCTCTAATTGCGTACAATTATTGTAGTTGTATAAGGTAGCGGACTTGTTACGCACCGGCGAGCGGGAGCGGACACACCGTGAGAAAGTATCAAGAATCACTATAGTGTATACTATACTTTATAGATTAATTTGTACTTGTATGGCTTTTAGTATGAAAGCTAGCTTTTTTTAATTGATACTTTTTCTTACTACGGGATTTTTTGTACTTTCGTGCACGGTGTCTTTTTTTGCTTTTTTAAGAATGTTTACTTAAAGCTATGTCTTTGTAGTGTCATAATGGCTTTTGAGCCACTGGAAGGCGTCTAGGTTTAAAGGTACTTTAACGCTGTTGTGGGCAATTTTTTTTAGGTTGAAAAGATAAAGTAAAAATATGAAAATGTATATTTTATAAGAAGTATAACAGAGAGTACATTGATAAACGACTAACATTATGTAATGAATGAAAAAAACTCATTACAAAAAGAAAAAAACATCATCATAACTAATTAATTTCCATCAATACACATTAAACAGTACAAAACTGTTGATAAGCTAAAACAGCAAGAACTCATAAAACAAATTCCTTTTCCGCAACAAAAAAAGATATACATTTCTTGTTCAAAAACTACTCACGCGCAGCATAACGCTGGGAAACTATACTTAAATGTCAAATGACGATTATCCATAATTGCATTTAATTTTCGAACACTCGATCAACCCTATGAAATTAAAACGATAGTGTTAGAAAAGGATGGAGCTATACACAGATGTAGTGCCATCTCTTTCATTCAAGACGTCTTAATGTTTTTAAACATCTGCCTATCATTATGTTTTCTAATGGGTTAACCAGTTAGGTTGGGTTAACAAACTTTTATTGCATTTAGTACTTAACATTTACTTATTAATATGTTATTTGTATATTAATTTGGTATATTTAGTAAGGAAATAGAAAATTATGGAACTCGTTTTGTATATGGCAGATGGCACTTGCATGTTTATATCTTTTCTAAGTAACAAATGTAATAATTGTTTGATATTATAAACATTAACAATATTTCGTAAACTGAGAAAAAACACATGTGCTTTTCTTCTTATTGATATAACACATACATATAAAAATATACATGCATGTATATCAGTTTACCTAATTAAGCTCTTTTAGAGATTTTTTTTTCTACCTGACCATTTAATCTTTTATTTTACCATCCTACTTTACACTACAGATTTGAAATCTTAAATGATTAAAAAATATTATTGTGTATAAAAAAATATTTCTTTCAGTATCTTTTTACATTTAAGATCTGTTAAACAGTAGTTTTTATCATAGTCTCATTAAATAAACCTATTAATGTAATACAACAGAAAAATAAAATGTCAAAGCTATCAGGAAAGGCGGAAAGTTTTAAATCAATCTTATGGGAAGTAAGTGGTATTATAGCGTCTAATAACAGCTTAATACTGCAATCTTTATGTGATTTATACTTTCAAAGATTTACCGTCGATACACCTTGTATGTAATTACTAATGCCTGGCTCAGATGCAGCGGTTCTGTCGCGATATCGCGCGGCAAGGTGCTGTAAAAATAGTGACAATTTATTTGTCATGAGAAAAGCTTCTAACTATTGTAAAAGTGTTTCCTTTTGATTCTATAATTTTGCAATATTTTTTATTCAAAATATTTTCTGTTTCCTAATAGGAGGTGCAATTACCACGCCTTTGTAAAATGTACTCATGCTTGTATTGAAACTTTATCATTGTAGTAATTAAAGAAAATATACAATCTAAGTACACGTTACAAATGAACTATTCTGGTTTCTATTCATACCGTTACCGAAATAAAAACCTCATAAAATGCCCATCTAACAAACAAAAAACTTACCAAACAATTGCTAGAACATTTACAACAGCAACTGAATACCTTATACAGCCTACATTCAGAACTCTTGCGGCTAAACTATCAACTTGACCTGAAGCAAATCGTTCGCAATTCCATTCAATACTCACTCAATACTCATTCACTCATTCATTCCAGTTTTGTTAGGATAAAAGAACTATACTTTTATCATCAGCTGCCTATTTTATTGTAAAGTGGAAGACATTGAAGAAAGAAGTAATAAGTGTAGGTTCTATTCTGGCTTGAACCATTTAGTTTTGTGAAAGTAATAGCAACAGTATTTAGTTTTGTCAAACTTTCAAAATTAATTCTTTAATACGTGTATAGAAATATCAATAGATTTTATCAATTATTCCATTCAACTCCAAATAAGAAAAAAAAAACACTGTAAAGAAATATCCTTCATCCAGGAAGTTTCAAGTCTCTACTACTTAATTGATATTATCTTTGACTAATCAATCCATGTTAATTAGTACTATAAAACAAAACCTATATAAATACACCTTCAAATCTTTACTATAGATTTAATTTACGATATGTAACTATAGCTTAAAATTATCAACAAAAATTAATAAACGTTACATCGCGTCTAAAACGCTCAATGTGAACCCGCTCTTACATAACCCAGTCATGCGCGCTAAACCTTTGACAAAAACTAGTGAACGGTTCCTATCGATACTATCGATGAACAGTTTTATCGATAATTTATTCGTTCCACGTCCAGGGCGGCTCTAGTTGGAAACTAGAGGCTAATTGGACTAATCGTTACATTTGTAATTTTTATATCTTTGCTTTTATCTTTTGGTTTATCTTTTATAGTTTGATGAAAAGGTGTTTGAAAAGTTACTGTAATAAAACGGGAACAAAGTATTGCGATTGGAAGTACTTTATTTAAGTGAGTAGTTATGCAAAGTATATGGTAAGATGGCTTAGTGGTTGTCAGACTAGATTATGTTGAAGGTGAGGTCCAAACTTCAATTTAGGACAGTATTAGTATCTATGATGTTTTGTGTTTTCTCTCTCTGACTCTAATTACCTCTTCTTTTTATTATATTGATAAAAAAAAAAGGTTCCTAAAATATTTATAATATTTGGTAGCAAATTTTGCAAAACCCATTTGTGTAAGTCTTACAATTTGGATTTTTCTAAATTAGTACTTAAAAGAACTTAATTATGTAATAGACTGATAATGCATATAATTTTTACTGTCAGCAAGAAGACCAATACGCAATAAATTATATTAGAATAAACTACAACAATGAGAAGAGAACAACTATACCAAACAGTTTTACTTATTAATTAGATTCCTTTACCCATACATAATACTAAACAGAGCCAAGTAAAAACATCCCTCAAGCTATTATTATGCCCATCTGCCGGCCAATAGGTGACCAGCAAAAAATAATTATAATTTAAAAACATACTGGGCCTTTTTCCTACAAACGCTGACCTTAAAAGGAAACCATTCGATGGGAGATGTATTAAAAATTGAAATAACAACTTGCGTGCAACGACCGACCGATAGATACTAGCTAAAAAGCAACAAAACACCCATCTAGGGAATTGCAAATGAGATCTTAATACTATAAATTTAAAGAACTATTTCGAATAAACATTAGCGTAGCAGATGTTGTTCGAAATGAAGATTAGGGGAACTAAGGCATAAAAAGCGGTCAGCCAATCGCGTCCTGCGTACGTCTGGCGTCTCGCTCGCACGCTGGCCGCACCGTTCTTTCTAATGCTCATATTTTTTGCCATCTTATTCTAATTCCTCATTCAAATGGCCTGCGTTCGATTCCAGGGGTCTGTAACCTTTTATGTCATAGGAGTTTTTCATTGTTTTTTTTCTTTGTTGAGTATTTCGGTTGGGCTCGTTATGTACGTAGTTTTTTTTAATAATTATAATTTTATCATAGGTTATGATCGATGGGTTTTATTTTTTCCATGGCCGCGGCTACGCGTGGTTGCGTGTGCCGCGAGCTTGATGGAATATAGATAAACAATGTTTCATGGTAATAATGTTTTTGCTATATTTTTTTCGTCAGTTCTCGTTGAGTTTCATTAATTCGCTCGAATATTAACTGGCGACGCGGTAATTAAGTATTTGAGGCGCGGATGAAGAACTTTGTTACTGTGTTATACATTATGTATTATTACTTTTTCTATTGTAATTGATATAGTCAGTTAGTCACGTATACATTTATCGCCAGCTAATTTGCAGTTTTTTGTGTGGTTTTAAAGCGGATTATAGGTAGATAAGTATTAAAGAAGTCGATTTGTTTATTACACGATGTAGTAATGTGTGAATTGTATAACGAATGGCATAAATCACAAATTTAGTAACTTTTATCTATTAGAAAGAACCAATACTAGAAAATATATTTTTGGGTCAGCCTCAAAACAACTGTAAACAGTTCACAGTTAATCCAAATATCTTACCTTCCTATACGAAAAATATTTAAAGTATTTAATAGCAAATATTTTGAACTAAATCCTAACATCAATTCAGTTGCTTATAATCCGTATCATTTTTATTTTTATTCTAACATTGCACTTGTCTCATCAACGTAGGTAGTATACATTATATTAGTAATTCCTACAATTCAGTCTAGCTGAATATGATCTAGATAAGTACAAGATCAAGTGTTTCTCGAGGCCGTCTGTGTCCCACATCCGGTTGGTCCGAGATTCAAACCCGTTTCATTAAAATTTATCTTGTTTTGTCTTTTGTTTCGAGAATCTTCTATTCAATTATTATTTGATTTTGTTTTGTATGAGATATTTTAAATTGGAAGACATGGTTAGCTATGTTGTAGGCTTTGTTATTTGGACAATTAATTGCATTTAAATTGTTGCCGAAAAACTGAAAAACATGAAACGAAAATCATCTTTTTTTCAAGTATTTCATTAGTATCTAATATAACGTCTGTAATTAGGATAATCAAAAAAAGAAGATTATTTATTTGCTTTACTTTGATATTTATAGCAATGCCTCTAATATTTTAATTCGTAAAACATTGGAACCTTTGGGTTGTCTGTCACTTCAAGTTTTATACTCATTTTCACAGCATGTAGTAGATACTACATTTGTTTGGCCTTTTCATTGCCACCGCTAAATTCAATATACAAACCAAACATAATAAAATCCAAACTATTTACACATACACAAGGTTTTCAAGGGCACACATATATAAATACAACTACATACAAGTTTTTTGTATTTCCCAAGAATATCAGATCGAGTTTTTAATATTATTGCACAACGAAAGCCTTATAAGGCGGGGTATGTTAGAAAAAAAAACTTGTGTTTAATGTGAGTTATCCTGAGAAGGACATTGTTTAATAATGATAATTAAATAGGAATAATATGTGCAATTCCACTCGCATATTCGCGATGGTCCAAACAAGGACAACGGCTGTTTCCGTGTTGAATCACTTGTTGTGTGGTGCAAGTTATAAGAGATTTGTGGTCTTAAATTGCTGCGATAGTTGTGAAAGAAATTATGAAGTAGATGGTATCTGACTGATTCTGTGGAGGAAATAATACTTGGTGAGAATAGCCATGGAATTATTATTGATAGAATGTACTATTAATTAATTAACAGGTATTTAATTTGTGTTTAAGCTTTTTTCAGCCACGTGAAAACATCTAAGATATTTATAAAAATATTTGTTAAGGAAAAATCAAAAGTCTGACTGGCATATAACGTTTACTATCCTTTGTTTAGTTATTTAAATACTGTTATAAATACTACAGGATATTTACAATTTAATTTACATATTTAATGTTTTATACTTCTCTAGCCTTGAAGCTTATCGCTGCCGCTTCCGCTGGCGCTCATGCCTAACACCACACAATCAGGCACGCATACACAAATGCAAACTGACTCACGGTGACCTTGAAATAGACCAGTCTAATCGTAGTTTTAGCCAATCAGTAGTCCGGACACGCTCACACACCATCCTTTGTTTATCACGCTATTTTCTGCAAAACGACCCTTTTGTAACAACGACAATTTTTAAATATAAATTGAAGTTTCATTATCAACAATCGGCAGAATAAATTGGCCATTGTTGCTATATTTTGTACGGAGAAACGATTATTTTAGAATTGTTTTGTTTATTCAATATTTTTGTTATAATATTTTATTGTTTTGGCATTGAGAATCTGTTCTGTATTGATAGAATTATATCAGGTTATATCAAGTTAAGATTTATTTCTTTGACTACAGTGCTACTGTTTAGCGATTACAAAGAGTGCCCTTGTATCTGAATAGATAGACATCCAATGAATAGGCTAGAAGAATCCCCAACTTTATAAGCGCCTATAACGTTCCCACGGGAACTTCAAAAACTACAAACAAGTTTCTAGGAACAACTGAAGCTGGGTGTTAAATGTCAGCCATGTTGTTCCTGCATATGTTTAGATATGCACAAAAACGATGCATGTGGACAATTAGGCGATAGTCCGATACTTAGATCTTACGGTACGGAGATTATTCTCGCTTTCAGAACACATTAGCTACTCCGATTTACTTGGAAGCGGGTCTAATGTGTAATTATTTTTTTATTATTCCACGCTATGGGAGTTCAACGGCGTCCATTAATTACAATATTAACATGTGAAGGTTCTGCTTCAGTTAACCACCTTGCCTCAGTTCAGTTAAAATACTTTGGTTAAGGAAATTACAGCGTACGAACTGTTTGTACGGTTTTTATTTGACTTGCCTTTTTCTTATTTTAATTTGAAGAGCAGTAATGAGGTGGAAAAATTGTTATCTATTTAAATGTTGTAATTTTAAAACGATTTGTTTTAGATATTTGTGCGTTAGTGGATTTTAATGAGCATAAAAAGAAAGTTTGCTTCAGATTGAAGTAGCGCGGTTTAATTATTTCGATGAGTGTGCAAGAAATGAAGGAATTTAAAATAATATCTATGTATTAAAATAGTTTCAAATCAGTCTTTATAATTAAATATTAAGTATATTCCAATCTAATTCTTAAAAACGACGCTTGCCCGTATGTATCCTACAGCAATTTTGATAGCCAAAAAATATTGAATTTCGTTTACCCTATTACACATACTTAAGAATATGTATGTAAAGTCATATTTCCTTTTATTTACATTCCTCACTATAAAAATAAACATTAAAATTCAAAAAACCAAAAGACCATCGATAATCAAAAACGAAAAAAAACTCGAATAACAGTAACCAAAGGTTGACGGCCCCGAACGGATGTAATAGACAATGAGCACTTCTTATAGTCTATGCTAATATGCGCCATTTTATGATTGCAAATGCTGACGCGCTGCGATTTTTTTACGATAAACTTTTACGCGTAACGCGAAAGTTACGGTGCATACGTATGTTTTAATTCACATGCGTAAATCTGCATTAAATAGTAATAGAATTATAGATTTGTAAACCCCTTTTTATTGATCAATGAGTTTCTTCTAGAAAGGTCTTTGACCTGTAGGGAAGCAGTTGTATGGAGCATTGTTTTTTAATCTTTATTGTGACTGAATAACTAAATAAAGACATGAGAAATGGTATTTACTGGATTAATAACGAATAATCTTATGGAACAAAATATTTAACATTAAAAATTAATCTATTACTTGATATCGTGCACTTTTATGGAAAAAAAATAGTAAATAAATCTCGTATATATATGTCCCTGCTAAGACGAATAACTATGTTATTTTCAAGAAATTAAAAAAGGTTTACAACGACTGTATATATTGGGACGATTATGGCTAAAAATATTAATAATAATGACTGCATATTGACAGAGTTTTTTAACACATTTAGCTATTTAGTCTCTTAAACCAAGACTGTATTCCATATTGTTTTAAATCCTTAAAATAATATTAATACATAATTCTCATTCGATTGGTTTCCAATCCAAGGTCCGTAGTCTACAAGATTACAGATGGCATCTTAAAACAACAGTTAAACCGGTCCGGCCGTTCACAATAATTTTAATACAAACCCCTCGGTTAAATCATAACTGAGACCTATAATCTTAGTTATATTATAAACTTGATTTGTGTGTTTGTTGCCTGTTAGCGTGTAAACTGGTGGACGGATTTTGATGAGATTTGGTAAATATATACTTTATAATGTGGATTGGTATATAGAAGAATACTTAAGTTTTTATTCCTTTGATTTAGTTTACTACCAAACAAAATGGTATAGAAAAAGCCTTTTGCAAAAAAAGATTTGTATTTAATTGTTTAAATTGTCTATACCTTTAGTTCCCTTTTAAAATTTAATTTTCATCATAAAATATCATACCAAGATTATTCAATTCTTTATCAATGAAAAGTAATAGAAATATAGAAAATAAAATAAAATGTAGACAAAAAATAACGTCTCATTCAAATAAATGACGACGGATGTGCATTTTAAGTTATTACATACATTTTGCATGTGATTGTATGAATTGCTTTCAGCGTCATCAGGGTAATGTCGTTTTTTGGATGACCGGAAGTCATCTCGCTAGAAATGGCTAGACTAGTAATGAAGGTAGTGCCTACCTGCCTACCTAGCTAGTGCCTACCTGCCTACCTCGGGTATTAAACAAAAAATAATTAGAATGTAATTCTTTAAGTTAAAAGTATTTTTTGGATCGTGAGTTTGATTTATTGTGAAGGTATTGCATTTTATTTTTAAAGTAGTTATAGCAAGAAAATATTACATATTTTATTTAACAAACTTAACAGATAACTACTAGTTTTCAAATCCAAAAAATATATAAAAATAAAACTTAAAATAATATATTTTCCAAAATATTCATGTATTTGTATTTTATTTTTATTTTACAGTTTCAATCAACAAAAATCAAACATACATACAATGAAACTCTTTTTTGGCATTCGGTAAAACAGTTCTATCTACGATGTGTCCTAGGCTTTATAAGCAAAACTAGTTTCCACAACTGCTAATCATAAAATGATATCGTTTTTGCAACTTGACATTACTTTCGTCTGCAAATTGCAATGCGAGATGCACAAATAGATGCATCCACTGCAGTGGTATGCATTAATTGGTATGTTCATTTGAAGAGATATTGAAGTAAAATTATGGGTATGTCTTAGGTTTTGTTTTTTAGGTATAGCATGATAGAACCTTAAGAAGAAAATACCGACTCTTTTCTTCTTAAGAACTGATATTATATACCTATATTATTTACTGTTATTATAGTTACCTTAGCCAAAGTAAAATAGTACAAATTATATTTGGAAATTAATAAAAAAAATATGGTCTACCGTCATAAAAATAAATATCTAAGTAATATGGACGAAGGCGACGTTGACGGACTTACTAAATAATAATAACAATAAGTATGTAATAATTCCAATGTAAGTAGACGCAAATTTTTATTATGTTATAAAGGACTGGATGTGGCAGGCCAACGAAGTGTTATGGCAAAGCTAAGTAAAGCCCAATCCAGCAGTAACCCAAAATCAATTGATTAAAAAGTGCGACAGTAAATAAACAAAATAAAAAACAAACTTCACTTAACATGTCAAAAGCCAGACAGAACAATTAAAAACGGAAATGTACTAAGAGATAGATAATATGAAAACGTTGACCCTAACGACAAAACGACGCTATTATTGGCAATAAACAATCGATAAATGTATGAAAAATACATTTAAATCGTAATTCGGCCCTTGGCCCACGTTCGTGAGATATCAAGAGTATGAGTGTAGCTGTAGGAGGGTAGGGCCGAGGTCACAATGACAGCGGACAGAGAAAGCTTTATTTTACTTTTCTTACCGAGTTTTTTTTTTAGCAATGTACGCAGTCAGATTCTAAATCAATTATCGTCATATTTTTATTTATTTTTAATAACACATACACTCCTTTTAAAATTGTATTTCCTTCACGAAATAATTACTAACTAGTAATAATAATATTTAAGAAATAATTTCATCAACCATTTTTATAAGTTATTTTTTTATATTTTTGTCATAAATAAATAATTTTATAACACAATATACTTCATATCAAACCTACAACTACAATAATTATTCCACTATATAAATATATAAGTGGGTATAATTAATACGACGAGTTAACTCGATCACAATCTCCGTGACAGCAACGTTATTACAAATTAACGCAGATCTCTTCAATCTAAATAACCTAAACAGTTATGTACGGTACTTATACATAATATATTATGTTATGTACTTATCATTAACCTGTTTTGATGTATGTCAACGTGACACAAGAATATTGACGTTCGAAAAGTTTTGTTCTACTTTCCATGTGTTTTTAAAATACAACGATATGTTAGTTTTACAATTAAACTTTTAAGGGAGAGTATTGAGGGCACACGTGTAGTTTTAATAACCTACCTGTTTCATAAAAATCCCTAATCTTAAACTTAAAAAAAATCTTAAATATTTTCAATATGATTGTATTTCCGCTGTCATCTAACAGTGTAGCCTCGCCCTACCACTTCAGTGCCACCACAGCCCGCTTATCGCCAGCAATAAATAAGAACATTAATTAATATTCGATAATTATTTACTAGAGACGAAAACACTATAAATTGTGGACAGTTCGTCGACTTTTCGGTCGCCGCGAAAGTTTTGCTAGAAAAGTCGCAATACGAGTTACATTCCTACGTCGTAATGCACTTTCAAAGTAATTTACTTCGCTTATGATTTATGTGGGACTTATTTTAGATCCGTCTTTCAAACATATTATATTTTATGTAAAATAATATTTTATGTTTATTTGTATCTATAATAACTAAATGTTGTTGACGTCTGGTAGTCGTGTTGTCCACATCACTGCTTTTGAAAATGTTCATTCTATTAAATAAGGTCTCTATTGTTTTTATTGCTATTATTATTTTTAATCGTCTCTGTCCTGCTGCAGAACAAAGACTCCTTCTAGCTCACTCTTTATTGAGAGGCTAGTAGGGGTTCTGTGTCTGCGTTGAATATTATAATTATTAAATTGGTTTAATAACAAATCTCCGTATGTTTAGGAGACGTCTTCAAAATTGCTACAAATCTTTTTACCGGATTTAACTGAAGTCCGTAATTTAAACGGAGCGACTGCGTATCTGGCCTCTCTACAACCCAATTTTCAGAGTAGCAGTGTCCCAAAACTAGATAGTCAATTAATTCTAAAGAATAAATGAGATATTAATAATCATTTCTCTATTTCCAGGTCTAGAACGGGTGGCGGAGGAGTTGATGGGTCGAAGAAAATGGAAACTATATCAGGACGCATTAATTCCAAAACGGGGAGAGGGCGAGAGATCAAGCG
The DNA here is from genome assembly GCA_905146925.1 of Autographa gamma. Classification (NCBI taxonomy): domain Eukaryota; kingdom Metazoa; phylum Arthropoda; class Insecta; order Lepidoptera; family Noctuidae; genus Autographa; species Autographa gamma. Next base: position 2,237,777 of record LR989871.1, read on the forward strand.
ACGAGGAATCAGTGCAGACAGACCCGCCACCGGCCCTCAAGATCAAGACCATAGAGCAGATAAACGAAGACGAGGGGAAGGACGAGAGGACGGAGAAGAGGCCAGAGACAATCCTGGAGTCGCTGATCAAGAGGCCGGCGACGCAGCCCAAGGTGGAGGTGGCGGAGGAGCCGGCGGACTGGAAGCCCCAGGACAAGTGCTACTTCTGCACCGACGGGGAGCCCGGGGCAGAGGCTAGGCCGGGAGCCGCGCAGGTCAGTCACAATCATCTTCTATCCCACCTAACACCCATACCCCTTGACCTGATGGTACACAGAGGCCGTCGGCAGTACGTTCCCCTTCTCTTAGGAGTTAGAAAATAAGGATTAGATTTAATTGTGAATTGCTTTGTAATGATCAATATTTCTTATTGAATTTGCCCAAAGCTATATAGGTATTGGAGTCTTTTTTTTTAATTGAGTTATAAAAATGATGAGGACGATATTTGTAAGCTAGGTGAGGCGTTTAGGGACATCGATGGGTAAAGTATTTTGATTAAAGTAGTTTTTATTGAAAAATAGATACTTAGTCATATGGAAAGTTTTCGCCAAACAGTTAAAATATCTTTACGGATGTCGCTTAAATGATATAACCTGAGTTAAAATTGATTAGTGGTGTCTTAAAATTAGTAAAAAAGTCTGTAGTAATAATTGTATTTAATAACTTAAAGTCATTACTTTCGAATCGGTTAAATAAGAATTAGATAAACTTATAAGAAGTCTAGGTACAAAAACTCTAAGAAAATATAAATGTACATACTATTGAACCCATAATCATGAAACACTAGTAATTATAGCTTCCAAAAAAGCTTAAATAAATCGTAGTTTTAATTGGTCCACAATAATTAGAGACCACATAAAATATACCAAATCATCAATTAAATTAGCCATTAACATCTCAAAAGGATATTAAAATAAAATCAGGGAGATAAAATCTTGAGACAATACAGGTTTCCCAGCCGCATCCGGTGCGAACTGGTATATTTGTTGATACCGTTCGCCTACTGCATGCCTTGCACCTGTCCCTACCTAGATCATAGTGCATTTGTACGATAGGACTCATACTGTATATTGAATTATAAGACTTAGGTTTTGGTTTTGTTATAGGTTGTAATAACAAATGAAGATGATTTAATTTGTGGAGATGACTTTGTATTTATGGTCTTCAAATAAATTAAGATACTTTAAAAAAGTATCTTCTTTTAATGAAAAACAATAATTAACAGTTATATCTGTATAATACACAAACGAAGGTTTGTTTCTCTTACAATATTTAGATATTTATGTACAAGTGTGTTCTGGTGAGTTTAATCTTGCTCTAGAGCTAAACTCTCTAATGAATAATATAATCCCAACTTTACCTCTTTGACTGTGAAAGACAATAATTCTCGTTTCAGTAACACACTGAAACCTTTAACAATCAATCAGATTTGTTTAGCATTGAACGATTTATTGTTTTTTCAGACAGATAATCTATACCGAAACTTTTTCTAAACCATATCGGAGTCAGCCTCCAGTCTCATCGGAAAGAGTGTGTATCTCTCTCTCTTATGGTTAAAAAAATATATGACTATATCTGACATCCACAACACAACCCAATATTTCGGTACCTTACTAAAATAAATTATCTATCTGACCTCATAACATAACCTATATTTTAGGGTATTAATCAACAATTTACCACACTTCTTGATAATTGAAACAACGCATGTTACACGACTAACTGAGTTAGGTTGCTACAATAACATAACCCATGAACTAGATTGGACACGCGTACGCCAGATGTGCTGTACCTATGTAAGGCTGCGTTATGCTCCGTTATGCCGCGTTATGCTGCGTTATACAGCGTTACACAACGTTATGGTACGTAATACCACGTAATGCGATTGTCGCATGTAAGATTGAGATACGAAAAAGATGGATTGAAATGGTTTACGTTTTTTATTTGGGTTTTTTAGAGTTGTGCGGTTATTTATAAAGGGTTTAAATTACTTAGACTTACCGAGCTAAGTAGCCCAAGTAATAGTTTTTTTTTTTTTTTAAAGCAGCTTTAGTTTCTTTGCTACGATATGTTTATAGTTGTTAGGGTCGATAGTTATCTAGGGTCTCTCTATAGCTAGTTCGCGAAACGAAAAACGAATGATTATGATCTGAAATCACAAATTGATAAAGTTCAATCAATCAGCCAATCTTAGTCCACTGCTGGACATAGGCCTCTCCTAATTTGCGCCACAACACCCGGTCCTCCGTCTTCCGCATCCAGTCCCCTCCAGCGACCTTTCTCAGGTCATCAGTCCACCTGGTTGATAAAGTTAATATAACCAATTTTTTTTTTTCGTATAACGCACTTAATAATGCAGAACCTAGTTACCTATATTTCTTATAATACAGTTTTAGATTAGAATATAAAGATGAATTGCTCGCAAACTTATCTGAAAGCAAAACAAAATAGCTCTTTAGAAAATTAACAGTTAGGCAGCATCTGGCTAGAACGGGGCTTTCTCCTAGATTCAAGTTAAAAATGCTGAGCTATAAGCAAGCAGTTAACTTAGCTATGTACATTTACAAACACTATCTTTTTCGATACAGTTAACTAATAAAATGTAAATAAAAATCATGTTTACGTTGTCTGGTAAACATAAAATATATGCATGTAAGGAGATTTCAATTAAAATATCTAATATTAAAACACAAATTGAAAAGCAGTTAAATATTTACTCTAATGTGAGATGATGTGTAGAGAGCTTTACGTCTTAAACGACTATACTTTGAAGTCATATATTGTACAGTTATTTAACTAAAATATCTAGATTTAAAGTATGACCAATTCATCAAAAACATCACTTACTTGATACTTATTGCTTATATTTTGATCCATAATTATAAGGCATGTAATAGTAAGAAGATTTGATTTTTTATATTGTATTCACGAAAACGACCGCCAACAAGGGAGTTTGGCAGACAACATAATATTATGAAGATAACTAAGAAAAATAATTTAAATTAAAAAATAAGCAAATGAAAAACATGTCTAATTACGTTAGTTAAAAATAATTGATTTTACTTAAGGAGACATAGATTTACTGAGCTGCAATAAATTCAGTTGCATGTTATATCATCGACAATATTAAATAACAGCGTACCGGATATTCATCATCAGAACCTTTGAGAGTGACTCATAGTTAAAAGACCAAGGATTCATTATTTTGAATCACGCAGGAATTCAATACATATATACTGGTTCTATAGAATTAAGAGTGATTACATTAACTATATTATAGAGTTTAACCCACTTTCCGTTTGTCTAATAATTTGTGTATAAAATATACCATGAAGTATAATTGACTAATGATGTTTAGATCATCTATTTTGGTTTTTTATATAGATTTTGGACCCGATATAAGTACTTATTAAGACTATCATGCCAATATATTATTAACATTAAATATTGCTTACGTTATAATATGCAAAGTAAAACTAAATAAAATATTTTGGACAACGCTACTTTGGCCCAATAATTGTCCATTTTGTACATTAATATTTTCCAACAATTTATTATTAATTCATAATAAACTTTATTTATTTATTAAACTGTTAAGATACTACTTCTCCTAAAAACGCGGTTTTTCTGTTAAATTAAAACCTCTTTTTAAAGTTATTACACTTAACCAAAGTCATTATATAATTTTTACAGCTCAAAATCAATTAACAATAAACAATGTCGACAATAATTCGAAAGTCAACAAAACCCAGCTTGCAAACAAAAATAACATACAGTGGGTTCTAATACCATATATTTGGCATACAATTATTATGGTACCTACACCGTTACTAGTATTGTTTGCTATGGGAAAGTCGCAAGCAATCACAACTAAATTATTGCTCGTATTACAAAAACTAGAAATGTCTATGGTATGTAGTTTTTTTTTTAATTTATCGTGTTGTTTCTGACATCAATCTTGTAGGTATCTTTCTTTTTTGAGTTATGAGATTATTTTGTCTTGTAATTTAATATATTGCCAATTTCTTTATACGATGTGTCTTTGAAATAGTATATTAATGCATTTATATCTTGTGTAACATTAGATTTTTATTTTCATATTAAAATTGCAATAAGAAAAAATAAGGGTAGGAAGTATAAATCATTATTTTTAAGTAGCGCTTAATGTAAGGGATTAACATTAGTTAAGGCTTCTTAATTACTATTAAGGGACAAAGGCTTTTTTATCATTAAATGTTTATTTAAAAATATAAAATTAAACGGATCATATCATATAATTAAAATCTTTAATATATTGGATTTAATCACAAAGGAAGAGTAACTTCTCTGCAAATAAACTACCTTTAAACTGTCAGTACAATATCAAACGAAAATTACACATTATTAAAATCCCATGTAAAAGATTGAATTAAATAAATAATAACAAACCCTTCACAATAAAATATCATCTTATAAATAAGAGGAGCACCCGCAACAATTCTAATCACTGTCCATTCGTAATTACTCTATATTGTAAAGGCTTTAGCTGGCAATAGCAATTATGTACTCTGTCTAAAGCAAGCAAACACACAACAAACGTAACAAGACCTCTCTCTCCCATACATTTACGACGACAATAACGAAGCAGTAGGGCACCGGCAGAGACCATCTTACACCGGACGTACAAACCATAGTTTCAATTTAGAAAACAATGGCTTATCCATTTTCTACGATTCTACGTCAAAGTAGAGTTGGAATTTTGATTAATACGCGCGAAAGAGATGGGGTGCGTGGTTCGTATTCTAGTTACGATTTTCAACCCTCTTCCCTTAGCTTAAAGTCGGGTTTCCCTTTACAGCCGTGTTGTTACTGAAATAGTGAACGTGTAGGCGTAGAGCATGAAAAGTAGGCAGTGTAAGAACAGGGACGGCAGTGGAGTGGACATTGTCTCTTTGTTCTTTTGGAGTGTACTTTTTTAATGTGTTGTTGCTACTTGTGAAAGGGTAATTAATTTTGTTGAGCTTTTTTATTAAATAGTGCGGAGACTGCTGTTGTTTTTAACATTGTTTTTTAATTTAAAATTACATTTATTAATTTCGCTTATGGAAAGGACTTTTTCAATTCTAAAAAACTACAAATCTAAGAAAAAAAAACATGTTCTATTGGGACAACAATCATAAATATATTTTGTCATAGTTTTAAAGGTTATATAACTTTACATTTAAATACTTTAACCGGCAGTTAAAAACCTTTCTAAGCCTAACTTCCTAACACATATCAAAGAAAAATGGTTTATTCATTTAACTACTCGTGTTGCATAAAAATTAACGTAACCAGCAATTGTTTGGCTGTTAAAAACTATAAAGGTATCGCATATAATTGTACAGGAAAAGTTACGAAGCATGAAATTAATGCAAACCGTTCTAGCTAAAGATTTTTCAAAATATACTCTTTCATAATTAATACTTTACGGTGTACTTTTTAATGATACTTTCATTTCCTATTTTATTAGATAAAATTACTATTTTACTACTAGTTACTAATTTAAATGTAGTTTAGGAAGTAAAATTATGTGTTTTTTTTATAAATGGCAGAAAATAAAAAGAGTATGAAAAAATAAAAAAAATGTTAAAAGCGGCTCCTTAGCTCTCGCAAGCCGATCGGTTAAACAGCATAGGCCGGACAGAAAAGCCTATAGGGGCGGTCCGCGGAGGGTGGAAACCTGGGAAATTTCACGTGCAAGGCCCACCCCTCGGCAAAACACGTGCGGCCAAATAGCCTCGCAGAACGAACGCCTTTAATCATTGCCGCTCGCGAAAAATTAAAAAAAAAAACATTTGACGTTTTACGTCAATTTTTGACACACAATTGCGAATCGTTGTTTTTTTTATTCGTGCTGTTTTCGAGTTCGTGCTCTTTGAGCCAGTGATTAAGTGTGTGTACGAGTGTTTTTTTTTTATAGAGTGTGAAATGTTGAACGCAACATGAGGCGATTTCATGGTTAGTTGGAGTTATTAGTTACAAACATGAAGTTTGCTATGTTTAGATGTTGGCTGGTTTTTTTTTTCTTTTTTCTGTAACATGTTGAGATAAACGAAAATAGCTTTGTTATAAATATTGGTGCATGTCGTTGAGTGCTTACCGATAATGATACTTGATTGTAATGTGTGCAGAAAACGGAATCGTACTAAGATTGGATATTTTTAACTTTTTGTAAATAACTCCTATTATTGTTTTTCATATATAGATTTTTAATAAATATGTTATGTAATTCAAGCATTTAGGTATTGTTTATTATATTTATTTTTAAGTTTGCTTATATCTACTACCCATAGCGCATTTCTTTTATTTTTAGTATAGATAACTCTAAAATAAATATCATTGTTATGTTTTATACTTAAAATAATAATTGATATATTTGTATTGCTATTTTATATACATTTTTTTAATGGCCCCAATAAATTAGGATTCCAAGACGCCCATTTAGTTGTAACAATATTAACTTTCCAAGAGCACCCAAATAATATATATCCGTCATTATTTTCTACAAAAAAAAATAACAAAAACTAATTAGAACTACCTAAGACCGTTAACTAAACTAAAAAAAAACAACCAAAACTTTCCTTTGACAGAACTTCACAAATAAAACAAAAATAAATGTCAGCACTCCGCACTCGCGTCATGAATACCTAATTTAGTTTTATTGCAACCTTGGCTTAGATACTGGGTTATCAATGGCTGAAACTATGCAGCTGATAACGTTTGTACACGACCTTATAAATGTACAACAAACTAATCTAGGGGTAATCCTTTACTATTAATATAATTCCAAAAAAGCAGACTTCAAAATAAGTCTTATACACGTATTTATTTTTTATAGATCCCACCGTCAAAACTGCACCTAAATGGGAATACATGGGAAGCTTTCAAAGCCACCTTTCAAATAAAAAAGACTCATCAAAATTGGCTCGCCAGGTCGAAAGTACTGTAGTAACAAACATAAAAAACTACAGACAAATTGAGTAAATCCTCTTTTTTAGGACGGATAAATATGTATTCTCTCTTCTATTGACGACATAATATTCAATACACTCTTAAATGTAGTTGGTTGGACAGACCCCAAAATATTTTCTAACTGTTTTAAAGTTGGTGAAAAGTCCTGAAGAGAAATTCAGGTCCCAGTTGGGAATTAAACACTACAAAAAATAATATTTCATCAAATATCATCCTTAACATACAGGTATTTTTCTCTATATTTTTTTTCATTTAAATACATAATCTCAATACATTATTTAAGGATGTCCTATTCTGTGTGGAAAATTTCTGTAGAAAAATAAACTAGACGGATGGAGAAAATTATTTACAGTTCAATAAATCAATTGTAAGCTTACTCAGATGCTCTTTAAGAATATCCTTTAGAGCACACGTTTTTCTTAGATACTTCACCTATATATGTTGCTGCAAAAAATACTTGGCAATATAACACACACTTGCTTTTATATAAAAATTACTGTTTACCAATAGGTAATTTCTTTTATAGAAACTCGATAGGTTTTTAATAACATAGAAGCTTACTTTAAATACTTAACTTTAAAATTTGAAATGATGAAATATGAAGGATAAAAAAAAAACCTAAAACACCTCTTTCTGTACAAGATGAAGCAAGCATCGACTACAAACATAATTGTTTCTACGGTATAGGGAGGAAGTTTGTTATGCTTTCAGGCAAAAGCTACCGAACGGACTTCAATGTATACCAGACAGACAGTATATAATCTAAATTAACAGACATATTGCCTATTAACCAAAGAAAAACCCTTTAACGGAAAATTACGCGGCTAAAACCACCAGGCATAACTATTCTAAATCAACAAGCAATAAATAGAAAAAAACTTAATAAGGAACCGAAACTAACGGACACCAAAAGAAGCAGTTAATAAATAAATTTAATGCTTATAAAGATGATTTTGTCTGTCATCGTAAAATTTAAAGATGAAATCTATACAGCTCAAATAAAAAGGCAATTTAAAAACGTTTCTAAAGCATCAAAGAAATTCATTTGAAAAGCCTTTATAAATTTAATGTCGTAAATTGATAGATTTCAATCAACCCATGATATGCACCTTTTAAAAAAATGCGATTATTTTTTCTTAAGATTTCTTCATGCAATGAACGGGCTTTTTCACAAACAATTTGACTAGAACTAAAAGTACACACCAGACAGTCTATATCGCAACGAAAAACTTTTTTACAGTGTGCCCAGTATGCCCAGCTAAAACAGTTATTTTCAGCTAATAAGAATTGATTAATGTAAAATCAATCTCTCTTTTTCTCCTTCCTGCTCAAAAACCAGTCATTTGTGATCAGTATGTGTTCTTCCTGAACCCTTTGCTTTGCACCTCAACATTCACTGATTCATTCCATATTTTTTCATTCTCGTCTAATATATTAATTTATTGTAAAAGAAGTCTATATTTCATTAGTTTTGAAATCTCTTACTAGCTTTTTAACGGTTTTGGTCGAAAAATGGCCAGCTACACTTCCAAATTCAAAAGAGCCAGTCGCCATATTTAGCTCAAATGTCCGTTAAATTCTTTACCATTTAACAGATTGAAATGGTAAATATAATTATAGTATCGTATTTCTAATTACGAATAAATATGGATGTCTTAGTTGTTCAGCTTTATTAGTTAAAAATCAATGGAGCACCTTAAATAGTAGTTTATCACAATTAATTAAGCCTTCGTCGGTGCAATGTTTAGCTATGCCCCAATTTATTAGTATGAAGACTGTTAAGGCAAAGTCTATTCGATGAAATTAATATTACAGTAATTAATAAAGTATTACATAGAAGGAGTTGATTGTGTATTTTTTGGTTTTATTGAACATAGCTGTCCGATTAGAATAGTTAATAATTAGGAAATCTTTGCTAAATAAAGACAAATGTAAAGGTTAGTTTTTTAACACACTTAATTAACAAAACATGACAAAACAATAATCTAAAGAAATAGACTGTCTAAAAATGCAGTCTTCTAAAATGTATTGGTGTAGGCCTTATTTTAAGTTACCTCTACATATTTTATCGATAAACCCTAGCAAATAGAATCCTATTGCACACCTGATCCGTGACAGTTGGTTACTAGAACCAAGGTATCTTATTTGATAAGATACCAACTGTTTGAACAACGTTCGGTATATGGAAATTGACATACCTACGACTAATTTATACTTTAAAACAGTTGTCACAATTCATTAAATCAAAAAACACGGAACAACAATTAAACAATCAATTCATTATAACTAAAACATTATCATCCTATCAATATTCAAACAAAATCAACATATTTATGTATACATGCAGCGAAGACCCCTAATTCCAATGAATAACGAATTAGAACTAAACGAAAAAAAACAATTGTTCTCGAACGTATTAATAAAAATACTATTCTAAATTCAAACGGCCCATTAACCGGTTCCCACGGCGGCCATGTTGGTTCGTCCTCGCCCGCTATTGGCGGAGGCCGCGAGTTTAGAATTAGAATGTAGACCCCACCATTTGGCGAGCGGCAAATTATGTTGCCAGTTTTTTACGTTCCAAGTTCAAATAAGCAGCTGTTCGTAATTTGAACGTTTTTTTTTATAGTAATCCTAGGAACAGTGGGGCCGTTAGAAAAAATAGATTGGGATTTCAGAACCTTCAATTATGGTTGATGGCTGTGTTCAAGTTAATGTTAGGTTATTAAATTTCTAAACGGGCCTTACGGTATACGTAATAAATTTAGTTATAACCATGAGATAATCTTTAGCAATTTTTATTTAACCTTTGCTGGCGTTCATACCAAAACGGGTTAAGTACTACGAATAGTTAAAGCGAATGGCATTGACATACTTGTTCTGCCCTTTAGGTTCTAGGTAACAAGTCACTTATAAAACTTTAGGATAACTTATTATATAACACTGCTATATACGTGCATCTACGTCATATTCTAAAGTAACTGCAATACATGATTCATGAATCAAATACCTTTTTAGTCTTTTTTTCGACTGGAAAGTTCCTATCATTTATTACAAAGAATCTAGAATATGCCTCCATAAAACTAAATAAAAATAATAAATATAAAAATGTGTCCTTGCCCCTAGATTTACAGTCATCGCTAATTAACACTATTATTATATCTAAGACAATACATTTTCTTATTTAACTCGTAAAAATAAAGCAGCAATTATTTATAATTTAAATTTATTACGATATTACTAGGAAGGACCAGAAAATCCGTACCGAAAAGGAAACTGAGCTCATTTCTTGTTAAAGGACCGGATTTAAGTACGAAAATAGAATGAAAAATGATACATCCTTTATAATCTCCTTTGGTAGAGAGTTATTAGTTTTCTAGCGAAGTAATAAAACTCCAAAAAGGTATACAATGCCGTGATTCACCTATTTTAAATGCATGTTAGTGGTCGGTCAGTGTACTTGTCATTTTGCCTAATTTTCGTATTCAGAAAAGCCTACAATAAAATCTCATTGAACTCTCGAAGAGAATGATCGTAATTGCAGTTAGCAGAATGCCAATTTTCGTAAAAATGTCCAAATGAAGCAGGACATTTAGTCAATTCAAGCAACTCTTAAATAACTGAATAGTGGCCCCGGTATTATCCTCGTGCAGCGAGTTTCGTTCACCTTGACGTTTCGCTAATCACGTCCACCTTGAATATTAACTAACGGCTTGTTTAGTCGTCACTATCCACATAATATATACGTAAATATATTTGCATCTGTGTACTTAGGTTTTTAGCGGTGCACAAAGGAAAAAGATATAAGGATGCGATTCTGTATACAGTTACACGGTTATAAAATATGCAATCTTCTAAAGGCGTTGTAACTATTTTATTTACATTCAAGACATTTAAAAGAACAAATAACATTATAGAATTATTAAAAGAAGGTCAGATAGTAATTTGAGAGACGATAGGGAAATCAAATGAGCTTATGGCTTTTTTGACATTTTGCTCCTAACAAATCATCTTAAAAACTCCTTGCTAAAAATTTGAAAGACTTAGTTTAATATTTGTTTCTTATACTGTTACTCAGTAAAATGGGTTTTCGAGGTGAGATTGCCAGCTTTTTTCAGATTAAATACAGCATTCAGATTAATCCGGTAAGACTGGAAATGACCTCAACATAGCTTGGGAAAAGACTAAGTAGAAGACATAAGAGTTTAATGTTTTTTTTTTGAGAAAATTATGGCTATGATTAAAATGTTTCTTTAATATCTTAAGTCCACATAAATCTTGATATAAGTGTCAGTTCCCAGGCAACACAACATCCAATTTAAAGCAAGCATTGTTGCCACTTAAAAATTCCGTTGTTATACATTTTAAGTATTTAATCAGAAGTCCAAAGTGCAGTGATCAAAGTCTATTAAAATATCCGCACGGACGAGTCATGGGGCCATTAATTTATTACTCTGATTTTGATTCGTTAATATTAAAATCTTGAAATTTGCGACGTATTTTCACTATGTAGAGCTCAATACTTGTATTATTCTAAATATTCTTGTGCTTTTGCGCAGTAGAATACCAGTTTTTCCGTTTTAAAAATGAGTATAGAACTTATAATTGATTACACTAACTTAATTGTGAATATTCAAGACTTCAATTAACTAATCAGAACTACTAAATTAATATTGATGAAATTTATTTAGATAACATTTTATTTTAAACTTTCTACATATTCTTTTTCTTAAATCATTTCAAAACTGTAGATACCGCGTAGGGAACACATGTCCTGTCGAAATGAGAACCTCTTTCTTTCGTAGTCGGTAAAAAGATGTTATGTTAAAAACAACTAGGTTATATCTTGTCATAAAATCCATTCTTTTACAGTAATTTTCAAGTTTTATAATCCTTTAAATTTACTGTCCGTTTATGATGATATACTCTTCAAACTGTTAGATAGATATCTTGTTATTTTAGGATCATAAAAATAACAGTTTTAAGTGTTTGGACACCATTGTTTATTCCTTATCGCAATCTGATAAGACTTTTATGCATTTAAGATTGGTACATGAAAATTTATGAAGGAAAATCATATCATCATAATATTTCTCAAGTGTATGAGTGTAGGTATTATCTTGTTTGATTTTTGGTCCTTTAATACGCACAACAATAATTAAGGACCATAATGTACGAGCATGTCATATAATCATTGAAATATATTTCCTATGTCTAACAGTCCTTAGAGTATAAAAAAAACATAAAACTTGCCTTTTCTTGTTGACATCTACTAAAATAAAATAATATGTTTTATAACTAATCATCTAAATCATCGCCTTTACGTGTCATATTTGATTGCTTTTTTGAGTTCGCAGTTTCGAGTTGTATTATTAGCTAAAACCTTTATATTAAAACGGTTTCAGCACCTCAAAGTGACTTTCAAGAAGGTTTTGTTTTACGTAATGCACCGGCTGCATTCACGTAATGATTTACGTAATCAAAATACTGAAACTTGCAGTTATATTTTATGTAACCTTTTGCAAAAACAAATGGCTCTTAAGTTAGAAACACTACGGTTTCAGCTGTTTTGTTTAAAGGCAAAATAATGATCCAGAAAAAAGGTAGTAGGTACCTACTATGTTAGCGTAATTATATAATAGATTTCGGATTGATCGCCGATTTATAGACCTTCAATATGAACCTTGGCAATTGGTCTTTATGATTACTTAAAAATGCTTGTTCCAAATGTTGACACGAAGGTTTCAGTAGTAATTTAAAACGGTTCATGATATTAAAATTTTCCTCTTAAATATTAACTACATATTTCTAGTATAATTCGAAGTCACTTTCTTGTTCTTAGTATTTTACATTTATAAAGTAGTATCTAAGAAATGTGTAAAATTCTGTGTATAAAATTTGCTTAAACCTTAAAAGGAACAAAACCTTCTTATTCTTGTTTACCATAAAATGAAACACATCTGGTTTCTTTAATTTAAACTCAAGATGTGGCTTGTTTCTTATTATACAGAGGCCAACTGATCTACTTAACTAAAATAACTTAATTATATATTCCTATATTTTGCACTTAAAATGGCTTCTCTTTAAAGGAACCTAGTGATGAATAACCGTGAAATAATGTTATTTATATCTATACTTAATATAATACACCTGAAAAATGTGTTTATATGCGCTAAACTAAAAAAGGTGTCTTTTATCATTTGATAGACCAATTTTTAAAGTTTATAAGGTAATTTAAATTAACTTCGCGTTACTTATCTTGGGAGAAAAACAAGCGTGAAACCTCTGGGCATAGCTAGTTAATTATAATTTCATATGCCTATATAAAAGAATATTTGTCGTTTTACGTATACCTACTTATTTTAATACAAAAAATCGGTCCTTTTTGCCAAACAAAAGGCTCAAAGGACCAAAATAATACAATTTATTTATAAACACAATCATTGTTATAAATTAAACGAAACACATTACATACACATTGTGTTGTTTTTAATATTAACGTTATTAATTTATTAATTTATTAAATAAATTAATATAATTGTATTCATATTTTTAACAAACGACTCATTCGATTAAGATAATGGTTCAACCACAAATGCGTCAACTGTGAATAAATATGTCGTATTCTACATTAGCATGTAGTTCTTATATAATTATACAGTTTCAAGTTGTCAAGCTGAAACATACGGTTTCAGCTGAATTCAGTGAGACTGAAACCAATCCTAAACAACTTAAGTACCTAAGTAAAATAAGAAGAAAGTATTTTAAAACAAGATTTTAGGTATATTAAATGTGAGATGTAAGGTTTATCATCGCCTAAAGTTATCGTATACGTAGTATGGAAGGAATTGGGTGAGGCCTTTGCCCAGCTGTGGGACAGTATGGGCTAAGAACAAAAGGCGTTGTGCCCTTCAGGATCCGTAAAGATGAGGTATTTTTAACTGCCATACCTCAATTAATTGTGTTTCAGAGAATGCAATTAAGCTAATAAAAAGTTGATATTTTTTTTAACTAATTCTTAGTATAAAAACAAACCAAATATCTATGGCTACATTTTCTACAAAATGCAAAATTTTCGTTACCTATAAACTGTAGATAACATCAATTAATTGCACGCGATATAATTGTAATATACACTGCTGATTATATACGTGATACGGAATAGGCACGAAGGACCTAACGTTCAATGGAAGCACTAGATTTCAAGATATCGAAGAAATAGGTTCAAAAGTTTTTTCGTGTTAATAGCTGTAGCACCTGTTAATGTATTATTTATAATTATGCTTAATGCATTAATGTTTTAAATGTGTTTGATACGAAAGGTGGAAGGAACGTAGATAAAGGCAGTGTTTGTTAGGCATTGGCAGTACATTCTCTCTACATAATATTATATGGTCATATTGCCAATGATATACAATAATAACTTTTTAACTATAGAAATGCATGTTTATAGTAATTGTTTAGTCAAGCCCTAAAGGTATTTAAGCATGTATGCGCTAATCCTAGATTGATAGACAGTTGTAAGAAGGTTGCGATTTAATGAAATTAGATTTATAAAATGTTTAATTAATCAATTCAATTGGTATTTTACTTTTTAGTCGATATTACCTCAATTAAGTAGAGAACTGTTTGCACTCAACAGGTATATTAAATTCGATTCTAGAGCATTGTTACTCCCTAAATTTGTGACAAAAGAGTCTATATCATTCAGTGAAATCTGAAAACAGGGACAAGGAAAATTAAAATATCTTGCGAGTGTTTCAACACAACACTGCCTATGCAAGTCTTAAAACCTTTTGACCTTATAGCAACAAATTCTAAGGAAAATCTACATTAAAAACATTTTCCAATTAACAATGATCTCGTGACGAAATACCGGAAAATGGAAAATGGTCATTTAAAATCAGTTATGATCGATTTCAGCCTTGTAAATAGACTTGATAATTAATAGTTGTTATAATCTTAAGTACGATAAATACGATAATCTGATGATAATGATGACAGGTTTTCCGGCATTTGATTTATATATGAATAATTGGTTTTGATCTGCCAATTAAATAACGTAATTTTCCAGGACACAGTTTGAAGAATAAATATTGATGAAAGAAATAGACACGTTTTAGAATAGAATTTAGAAAACAACTATGTTCATAAAGAAACGAGTTCTTTATGAACATAGTTGTTTTCATTATCCTGGGAAAATTACAGGCTTTTCAATCATTTGTAGTCTGTTACACAAGACTTTTATGTATGTATATTAATATTTTAAATGCGAAAGGTTATTTGTCTGTCTTTCTATCCGCTAGACTTTCGAAGCAAAACTGTGCCACCAATTTTCGTGAAGTTTTGTATGTGGAGTACACAAAATTTCACGAAAATTGGTGGCTCAGTTTTGCTTCGAAAGTCTAGCGGATGCCTATGTCCTTTCTAAGAAAGGACAAAGGTTACCTTGCAGGCTTTTTACCGCGTAAATCGACATCCAAGCGGGCGGAAACGCTGTCAAATCATTATTAAACTCGGTAAGCTTATGTATCGTTATGCGAAGTAATTGATTGTAAGCGACACGTTAGACCTTTATTGGCTTCACATATAATTTTATATCAATCATGTCTTCGTCACCTGACAAACTTCTCACGTACCTATATTATAGATGCAACAGTTACTGTTTTACTTAATGTCTAGAACTAAGCTTTTGAAAGGTTCTGTTTAGTGTTGGCGTTTATAGGGAAATGGATATCACGTTGTTTATGATAAACATGGAAGTATTCTAGTTACTTTTTTGAGTATTTATGTAATGACAAAATTTGATTAGTATACAAGGCGTATTTAAAGGTAAAGCTACCGGTAAATAGTGTTTAGTTAGCTTAAAATTTATGTTTAATAAACTTTCGATTTGTAACTGCAAACACAAACAGTTTTTTATCTATTATTTTAAGACACCACTGATCGCTTAGAAAGAAACAATGGACTCAATGTTTTCTTATTTCAAACGATAAAAGTATCAAGATCAAATATCAGATCTAAATACTTACATCTAAACTTATGCATTAGATGAGATCGTTATCTTAAATCTTGAGAATAGTCCGCTGAAACAATCAAAGCCTGCGCTAAGGCAAACACCAACAGGCCTCTTCCAACAAAATTTCTTCATTAAACTGTACCCAATTTTGATTCTCGACTGTAATATAATATTTAGATCATATTTCTCCATAACCTCTTCTAACATACCCTTTTCTCCGCAGAGTCCCGCCTCGGAGTCGGACAGCAGTTCGGTGTCGGGGGCCAAGAGCCCGGCGTCGGCGCCGCCGCTGCTGCAGCATCTGCTACAACTGCAGGCGCAGAACCCTCAGACTTTGGCACAGGTAAGCACAAGCTTTGGAGTACAGTACCCTGAATGTCTTAAAAAGTACCCTAAACGTCTTAAAAGTACCCTGAATGCCCAGTGGGTTTTGAACTGTTGTATAACAGTACTAAATAAATGTTTCATGTCGAAAAAGGATTTGTACTCATATATAGAATATCGTATTGATTTCGTTTGAAATTACTAATTTTATCAATGCAAAAATTAAGCGCACGTCACATTTCTGTTTTTAATCATAAATTAAATAATTAAGCATATTACATCATATTGAGTGCAATTCAATTATTTTGCCTTTTAAATAAGGTATAAATTTCCATGCCAGTGGAAGTGCCAGTCTTTAGTGAGGTACCTTTCATTCTATCTGTAGGTATACAGTGTACAGATTTACTCAATTCTAACCTATCTCACGGCTATATTATTAAATGCAACAGCTTGTATCGACACAACAGGGGTACACGGACATGTGTGTGCAGTTTCAGCAGATGCTGACGGCGCTGGCGGCGCTGGGCAGCGGGCTCGTGCCGCCGCCGCTCGCGCAGCCCTGGATGATGCAGCGGCTGGTGCATCGGCAGACCGACAGGTAAGCACCTCACTACTTATAACATAACATACCTTCACGCCTGTATCCCCGAAGGGTTAGGCAGAGGTGTACCTATGTACACCCAAGAAGAAGTCACTGAAGAAGACTGTGTACTAGAGACGCCGTTGAGTATTATCACTCTTATTCTGTATTCACAATAATAATATTGAATAACATTTATTAAGTGAAGGACTAAGGACTAGGTGTTAAGATAATATTTTCAAACAATTTACATAATAAACAACCCAAACGATTACTTAAAAACGCATTGTCTGTTATTCAAATCAGTATTATACACAGCCATTCAATCAGAGATCATGATAATTTAAAATGTACATCTACCATACAATTTATTTTCAAGAAAAATCAACAATGAATAGAAACACCTTAACCTCAATATAGGCAATTTATTGTACTTACAAATATTAAGGGAGACGAGGACCTTGATTTATGATGATCACTAAATTATATGCCTACGAATTGCCGTTCTACCATTGAATAAAGTTTAAAGTTCGTTTTGAACGTAGATTTTGTAAAACAATACATCGATTGAATAGCTTATTCTGATAACACAATAAGGGTATAACTTTGAACTTTGGACCTATCGTTAATGGCCGTAAGAACATGAGCCTCATCAATATCGGAATATCGGGTAAATATCACTTTGGGTAAGGAAAACCTTTTCGTAATGATACTCATAAATACTTGTCCTTGATTTTACGTTGTTGGTCAAAACGCCAAGAGTACTTAGTTGTCGCATATTTTAAAATAATTGTATCAACATTTATATTAACCTAATTTTTTCAAAGAGGAACCTATGGACTTTCTTGCCGGTTCTTCTCTATAGGATCGTCATTATGGAACCGAAACTAGAGTCAGTAATTTAACGTTTTAAAAGAGCTTGGAAAGGCCTATTTGAAATAGAAATACTTTTATCTTGATTGAACAAACATAGCCGTTACGTTGTCCTTTCTGGATCAAAGGACCAAAATATGTTTCTGACATTATAAAATAATCTTTTAATAAACTAAAACTGATCACGGCAGTCTCTTATGTAATTTTTCTTTTAAATACAATATTATGTAACTAACATGTCTCTATAAATGACATAAGTTCTAGAATAAAAACCACTTCGTTCTTCAATACCTGAACTAAACAGCTAATAATAACTAGTTTAAACCAGTTTTTTCGATCCACATTGGACTTTTCTTGCACATATAATATCGATGTTATTCTCATTAACGATTCATATACATGAATAAAACATTGGAAATCTTGAAGACATCCATTCATATTCTGTGACCAGGATGCTGCAGGTTTCATGTCAAGATCTATGGCATTTAGATTTATATCTTGGTATTGATTATTAAAAAGGTAAATATGAGGTTTTGGAATAATATTGGGAAGGTTATACAAGAAATAGAGATTTCAGGGAGTTGGGTTAGTATTTCGTAAAAAAATTGGTATCATAGTTGGATAAACATTAGAAATACGATTTTTAGCTTCTTAATGGACTTAAAGACTACGAAATTTCGTCGTAATTAGGCGCTACATGTTAAAGCAACAACAGAATTCTTTGTAAATTATGAAATCCTCTTTGATAGGAAAATGCGTTCTCGGAAAAATCTTTGATAAAAATATGCCTCCGAGCTATGAAGGACAATAAAATCAATTTATTTGTGGAAAATTTCATTAAATTTACTGACTTTATAATAGTTTATATTTTACTACAATATCTCAAATCTTAAATATAGTTCAAGTTAAAATATCTCTAAACATCTCTTAACAAAACGACAAAGAATCTTTACCTTCAATCCCACTAAACAGGTTTACAGAATGCCTATTCCAATCAATAGAATGTAAGTACCCATTTAAAAGCAATTCAGAACAATATAGACAAACATCGCTAACTAAACGTAGCTGTGTATCAGGTGCTGTTTCAAGGTTCACAATTTGTAATTTAAATGCGTTTAGTTTCTGCTATTGTTGACGATACTATGACAGGTGACGTATTTAAATGTTTGAGGCAACGAGGTTGCATTTGAAACTATAGAGTGAGCCTATCAGAGTTTAAACCGTAAGCACTAGTGTGAACAAGTGTTGTCGTGAATTATGCATGAAGATGGAGCTTGCCGTTTTAAAAAATCTATCTAAAACACTAATATTATCCTAACAATTTCAAAACCATCGATATTTTCTTATATAAGTTTCTCGTCGCGCGAAAATTAACTTAAATGAAAAACGAAATGTACTAGGATCAGACTAAAAACTGCTCTCGCTTGGCACAAGGGGAAACTAGCGATAGTAGCAGTCTATGCATATCATACGTCGATGGTTTGAGGTTATAAGTAATGAGTTTTGACTGTGTATGTGTGTTATGTGTAGTATTGAAAGGGATAGGCAGATGTTTTAGAACAACTTCTAGTAGGTATATCTATTGATGAAATATTATTACGACTTATTTAATAACACTTCATTTTACACGGGTTTATTAATGGTATAAATTAATATAAATTCACTCAGAAAAGTCTTTTTAAATACACACACTATTTATAACCCTGTACTTCAATTATCTACATTTTTGCTATTTATTACAACTTTTTGCGCACATAGGAAAGATAGTTTACAAAAAAAAATATTTTATTGAGAAGGATCTTCTTTTAAAATGCTTCTATAGCATCCTTCATATTAAAGATTTACTAGCAAATTATTTAGATCTATTTAAAACTAAACAGCTATCTAACTACAACGTAGTCCACTACAATTTACAAAGCTCTCCTAACTTCACTACCGACTGTTAGTTTCCAGTCCTATTTTCCCATAACCTATCACAAACCATACAAAATTCCATTCAAAATTCATAACAGCACAGATCAATAAACAGAATGTCGTACAGATTCAGTGCCGACGCGTCGAGGAACACAATACTATCATACTATGCCTTTGTGAGGGTAGGCGGAGATATTCTGAGGACGAGAATATTACGATATTATAAACTAAACTCCGTTTCAGCGAATAGGTCCTATGAGATTATGTTGGCACCCCTGTGTTTTCCTTTGTATTACGTATTGAATAAAGTAAAACAAACAGAAGTGCCAACATAACGCCATAGGAACTATTCGATGAAACGTACTCTACAGACTTAGTAGTTGAAATGAACGTTCTGTCAACGATATATGAATTTCGAAAGATGTATTTTAAATCGTTATTTATATTTTTATCACAAGTAAACAAAAATTTAAAAAAAAAACATGAGAAGAAAACCTTAAAGAAGAAAAAAGAAAGTAAGGCACAAAGAAAAACATACTCAAATTCATCGCAAAAACAGATTTTTTTTGCCAAAATAAGATCCACTTTGAAATACTTGAGCTAGTTTTCTTAGCTCTGATAGCATTTCAGAAAGCATCTATAACCTGTAGAGCTTAAACACTAAAGAAACTCTAATATACAATCATCTTAAATACTAAAACTGGCACAACAACCTGTAAAAGATATCGGCAGCTCACCATCCAATGCCAAAGCAAAGTGTCACAAATTCGCTATGAGGCGCGTCTAAGAAGGCCTAACAATGGCGTCACGCGGGCATTGTGAGTCGAACGTCTGTCACCGCACGCGCCGTGAAACGTTTACACAGGGCCCGTGAAACTATGTGAGGGGCGAGAGTATTACGATATTATAACGATATTTGAAAATGTTGAAATATATTTTTTGAGTTATTTAAATATAACAGTTGCTTACGTTTTGTTTGTTAGGCGACAGTTAAATTTCGATAGATATTTGGTTGAATTATAATTCTTTACACTATAGTCTTCACCTTACAAAGGCGACCTTAAAAACGTAATCACTGATAAAAGTTTACTTTGAAACTGTCTAAAACTTCATCTAAACATGTATGAATGGATTGAAACGAAATCAAAATTAGAGTAAACATGCAGAAAAATAACCCATCCAAAACACAAAATCGTTCCTCAAAAAAGACACACAACCAAACCCTCAAAAAATACCAAGCACAATTCCCCTGGCCCAGTTAACTCACAAACATTTCAAACGTATCCATGACTTCCTACGTCCATTGCCTCCCCATCACCTGTACTCTGACAATGTTTCCCTAGCAGACGTTAAAATGCAACTTGCTACAGAAATTTATGGAGAAGACATTGTGAAGCTCACAATGGATGCTCCGAATGGAATTGATTCAACTTATATAGGACGCGAAATGGTGACGGCTGAGGAGTTGAGGGGTTTTGTTTTCGTTAATGAAGTTTAAGATTTGTACTTAGTTAATTAATAAGAAGTTTTACATGAAATGTGATGATTAGTAAGGGAATTTCAGGGAACAGGAGTCATTTGGATCCCTCTGAACTCTTATTAGTTTTGTTAGTTCGAACTGTTTGTAATTGATTTATTTTATTCGAGGATCCGGAAGTTGTCAATATTCGGTGCTTTGAATGAGATTTATGCTCTTTATCTAACTTGAAAAATCTTTATAAACAAATAACTATTATTTTGATGTTCAGCTGATACAGGTGCATCGGTCAATACGTTGTACCGGGGATTACTTGTACTTGTATGTAGCGTATGAAAGTTTATTGAGTTTGTTCCGACTTTGCTTCTTAGGATAGTCAGGAATTGTAGATCCGATCTAATCGATAGTCTCCGATCAAATCGATAGAAAAAGTCTCGATTATATCATAATGATAACATTTTTTTTCAAGTTTTGGTTTATACAACTCAACGATTAACAGATTTTCTTATCTACAACTATATACACCCAATATATAAAAACTGCCTCGTCGGCCTAGTGGCGCTAAGCGCGACTGCTACGCTAGAGGTCTTGGGTTCGATTTCCAAGTCGACAAAGGTTTTACTGGGTTTTTCTATTAAATGCTCAGCAGCAGGTCGGAGTTTGGATTTGTGCCCGGTTAGAGGAAATAGGCTCGCCACCTATTACATGGGAATTAAACATATCAGCGAACTGTGGGTGTACATTGGTACACCTCTGCCGACCCCTTCGGGGATACAGTCGTGATGATATGTAGGTGTGTATGTAATATATAAGGTCCTTTGAAAATATACGTTTAGTTACCACATGTCATCACGTCTTAATATAGTATCATCTCAACTTTCAGCCATCAGACTAAAATGCAAATTGTGACCTAATTCTATATAGTACTTAGCTTGGCCTTCTTTGCTAAATTTGGTTCCGATGCCCATACCAGAATAATTGTATGACCTGAATTGGGTGACCTATTTATGCGTATGAAGTAATATCTATTTTGTTGATGTATGAAGCTCATGTTATTTGAGGTTTAAGATTCTTAATTTTCTGAACGCGAAACATGATTAAAGATGGAATTTTGGAAGCGCTGTTTGCAATTTTGAGATAGTTTTGAATAGTTCACATTATTTTAAAATTATTTTTTCCATCATTATTTGATTGGGCTGGTCTAATTAGGCTTTTATTCCTTAACACTATACTTAGTAATACGAAAAAAACGCGCGCTTATCTCTGAAAATGTTAGTAGCTGATACACATTTTATAAAGGGACACTTAAAATACAATTTATACACACATTTGGGTTCTACTCTTAACACTCAACACGACCTTTTCAAAACTGGTTCAGCAGTCGTGTCATTATTAGATAATTATAATTAATAGCGTTACCATGACGCATAGGGTTTCGTACCAGGGTTTATTGCCGTTCAACGTATGTATAAGAATTTAATGCTTGCAGGCATAATTGTTGGAATTAGGTAGCCGAGTCGAAGCAATTATTTTAATGCTTCAAATGACTTGAATACTGACTTAAATAAGTATCGAAGTTGTTCATTTTAACCTATTCTTTAGACTAGCATTTATCAGTCATTAAAATTTGTCTTTTTGTACATTTAACATTTTTTTTAAGTTTTATTTTTGGTCGATGTTTTTCTCCGTTGTACAGTTAAGAACAGTTTAATATAAACTACATCATAAGTAATACTATTTTACACCTTTTACTTTACTTTGTAATTTAAATGATAACGTAATAAATTATCCAGATCTTTTTTTTAATTTACTGTCCATTAAAACAACGTTAGTACCTAAAAGTTTCACATAGATGACAACAACCAGACAACATAAATTATTTATTACTAAAAGTTATAATTTCTGTTCTAGAGTTAGACATATTTATAACTAGCTGTGTCCCGCGGTTTCACTCGCCTGAATGACAATTCATACGCTATCTTTATAATTTATAGCTTATGTGTTATTCCGATGTATAAGCTACATTATTGTAAAGTTTCATTAAAATCCATTCAGTAGTTTTTGCGTGAAAGAGTAACAAACATCCACACATCCATTCTCACAAACTTTCACATTTTTATAATATTAGTAAGGATTGTGTGGAGGTGTGGAAGTCAAGCTGACCTGTTGAGTACATTGATGGAGCTGTATTGATTGTTTCTATTTCCATCTAAGTTACTCACTGAAAATCTTATACGGAGCCTTGAACTTCTATTTAGTATTTACGTGTATTTTAGCGATAATTAATTGTTATACCTATCTACCTCTGAACACTATATCTGACAAAACTAAAGTAGTATCTACTCTTAGTTCTTTTACCGATTTCAAAAATAGAGGAGTTGCTATCTGTGTTATTTTCGAGTTTGTTTTATTTAAATTGGATTTAAGTACTAATGTGCAAAAGTAGGTATTTCTTTTTATCTTATTTATGAGTATTTAATTTATGATATCTGACTTTGCCCTTCACAATTTTAATTAATATTATCCTACAACCAAAATGTTATTGAAACAAAAACCTTATAACACAATGACCTAAATAATAAAAACGAAATACAAAATAAATTAAAATTATCTTGATAAATAGAGAACAATAGCGGGTTATTCGAATAAATACAAAAGAGTGATTCATTGTACTTTAAACAAATATATAATTATATTTAACTGACGACAAAGGTCGCTTCAAACACGCGGTACGTGAACAAATATTGCTGAAAAACTGTTACAAAATAATTATTGAATAAAACACTTAATTTTCTAGACTTCTTTATTAATTAATCCAAACAATCTTTTACGGTTTTGTTTTTATATTTACTAACGTAACTTTCTTCTTATGATGTAATAAATTGGGCTTACAAGCCCATTTGTGAGTCCCACTTTTGGGGAAATTCTCTTCACATTAATAAAACAAGCATTGATTGTTCATATTATAAATATTACTAGCTGCGCTCCGCAGTTTCACTTTCAGTTTTTCTCAATGTTAGTAGCGTGATGTTAAATAGCCTATATAACATTCGTAGTTTTTTTTTGGGTTATTGAATTCAGAAATACTATTTCAAATCCGACTGGAAGTCTCAGAGATTACCGCGTTCAACCAAACAAACTCTTCAGCTGTATAATATTCGTAGCATAGTTTTTTTGTACCCTTTATAGTTTCCCACTGCTGGGCAAAGGTTGCCCCGATGACATCGATCGCTTCTTAGGTGATTGGTGTCATTCGGCTCGAAACCGAAAAGTCTGGAGTCAGTATAAATATAATGAAAATGAATTATATAAAAATTAAAAATATATTTTTGTTACATTTTTTTCTACTTATCTGAACTTATTACACATAAGTAGGGACATCAGAAACCAGTTGTATATATTACGATGAACACAAGTGTAACCTAGAAATACATGATATTATCAATCTTCGTGATCCCCATAACATTAGGAGTTCACGATCGTGATGTGAAATCATATCTCTAATCTACATAGCTTAGGTTTAGGTATATACATGTGTATCAACGTAACATGTTGGTCTTATGTATAGGCTATGTAATATGTTGGTACTTGGTATTTTTACCCGACTGTGCCTGTAAGAAGGTGCTTTCAGTACTGCACGTATATTATTATAATTATGCTGACAATAATGACATAACATAAAAATCATTTTTCTTTTTATTGTAATTACATTGACATTTTAATTTTGGTTCATTACAATATTATTGATAATTAAACATGTACCTACTTAAACTTAATTATTGTATGCCTAGAAGGCAGGACATAGCTGATCCTTATACCACATAACATCTGTATTTTGTACCTACCTGTGTTCCACAATAAAGAATATGACTGATTGATTGATTGATTGATAAATTGAGTTTTAAGTTGTGTTCTAATTGTTACATACGTATTTAGGACATGATTATAAATTTTATTTGTTGTAAAATACCACTTTACTTTTTTGTAAAGCTTCAGGCGACTCAGACAACGTTTTTTTTTTTACGCAAAGCATTTCGGAACACATTCAGAAATAAAAGATGACAGATTCTGCTATCTTGAAAACAGTCTATTACAATTTATTTTATTTAGGTATTATTATGATCCATGTAATATGTGCGATCAGTTAAATAAAATACTAAAGGTATTTGCCAAATAACAAGAGAAAGATGAGTCGACGAACTAGAAAAACTTTCGGCTCGACTCTTGATGAGACTGACACAGGATCTTTGAGAATTAAATAAATAAATAATAAATAAATCAATTCGGACAAATAAAACAAAATTTTCATGAGAAAGGATAGGCTAATGCCCAGCAGTGGGATGAAAAAGGCTGTGGATGATGATGTGTTGACTAGTCAGTCTTCTAAATCAATATTTCCCTTCTGACAATGCAAAAATAGACGATATTTTTGCAGATAATATTTTCAGTAGACCTAAGACTGTTAGGTATAGGCATAAATATACACTGTATTTCAGAATACTTATAAGTCTATTTAGTTAACATTGACATGACTTTGACACCATTATCTAATTTACTGTTCACTTGAGATAAACGCGTCAAACGTAGGTTTTAGGTTATCCTACTTTTACTGTCATTGCCCTAAAATAAACTACGAAATATTACATTTATTTAGAATTTTCTAGACGTAAATATTTAAAGAAAAATGTTACAGGCGAAACTATGATTAAAAAGCAGTTACAAATCTTTTAGTTATTATATAATTAACTTTGATTTTCCATAAATAAAACCCCTAATTTGGTTATTTTGAGTCTCAAAGAAAAAAATAATAATCAATAAATCTTTATTTAGTTGTAAAATAAAATGAAAACATAACAATTGGCAAGCAAAATAAATTCACACACATAATCTTGCCTTTAAAACGTATAAAAATATTTAAATTAATTTACATATTTAAAAAGTTATGTAACATTAAAACTATCAATTCCAGTCATTGTCCTAAAATGCACCGTAAAACACATAAATTATAATGACATAAAATTATGTAAAATTAAAAACAAAGCCTACGTTAACATGCATTTCCACAGCTGTGCAAATGACACGCCCTAACATACATTGTGCACTCGTTTGTGTGTGCAGATTGTTAAAAAATAATGATAGCGAAAATATATTGCAATATGCAGGCGTATTCTGATATAGTTTTGTTGATAGTATTTATTTTACATGTTGCATTAAAATCGAAGATAATTGTTATCTGTCCATCGACACATTGTAAAGCGCTTTTTACAAATGTGCAAGCGAAATTATTTAATTATACACTGTAACAGAAGATAAAGTTGATTTTCAAAGATAAGTTATTTAAATCCAAATTACAATATATTATAAATATACCATTTTTAAGTAGTACAGGGTAAAACATTTACGAAATAGCATAGAACTATACAAATAAACAAGCAACAACGTTTTTTGAACATTTTTGTTATAAACACTATTGAAAGATTTTATTAATTATCCTTTTCAAACTTTAAATAAAATCTCAAATGAAGATTATTTAACGAAAATAATTGCTAATACCGAGGTGTTAGTGAACCATTCGTGAAATGGTCATCGAATGACCGAAAATGTACGAAACCAACATTTATTAAAGCGCAAAATAAATTCAATGAGTTTACAGTTTTTTTGTAGGAGTTCACAGATTAAAGCGTATTTTTTTCATATAGGAATGCGAATTTATTTTACTAATAATTTATAAATTTACATATTTGTCTTTTTTATTACAAATATTCGTTCCGAATTTCGTAAATGCGTAATTAATAAATAAATGATGTCTCTGTGATGATTTCACAATGTTTTATTTTTGAAAATGCATATTACTTAACTTTCAATGTTTTTATTGATAAGGACAATTCACACTTAGTTCTTATCATATTTATCAAACATAGGTGCAACTGACTAATAATTAAAAAGCTATAAATAGCTGATTTTCTATCATTACTATTAATAAATTCAGGGCAACCAAACTGTAAAACTAAAACTCAAAAATCTCTAAAAGAAAATAAAAAATATTTTGTCTTATCAGAATAACCCCTCAAATTTTCCATTTAAAGATCGCGTAAACTAATACGAATAGTATAAACACCGAATTTTCAAACCGAGTGCATCGTGTTAAATTATGCAAATAAACTATAACATTGTGAATTTATTTTAAACGGGCACGTGTAAGAAAAATCTCTAGGTTTCGTGAAAGTGAACAAATTCAGGATATTTGAAAGATGCTGTGGAAACCATATGATATGGGCTTCAGTTATGATATGTTTTTCTATTTGTGGAGGTAATGTAATTTTGGTTAAGTTAATTTTAAATGTAAAAGCATGTGCCAAAAGTTTATCATGTTTGATCTTTGAGTGTTTGGAGGGTGCAGCAGAATTTTGTAAAGTTTTAACGACTCCAACGCAAAAAAATACTAGTCTCACGACTTATTAAAAAAACAACAATAGATAGCTAAAGGAGAGGGTGAAAAAAATCCATTAAGACGAAAAAAGGTGTATGATATAATAATCATCAGTCCAAGAAGACCTATTTAATTCTATTCAAAAACTCTCATCATCCTTCAAGATTATCTAACCCCCTCCCTCTTCCACAGACTCCCGGAGGTGTGTGAGAAGCCGGCATCCTCGTCTCCGAGCCTCGCGGAACAGCCTCTGGACCTCAGCGCCAAGTCCACGTCCAGCACCAGCGGGACTCCACCACCGGACGCCAAACTCTTGGATAACAGGTAATCATCATCTTAGTAACCTTTTCTCAACTATCTTACCGGAATCAGCTGCATATTTATTTTACTATATTACTTTTTGGATATAAGGTTTTAGGTACTCTGATATAAATATGTACGAAGACCTACCTGATTGAGTAGCGTTTTCAGATGTCGCCAACTCTGAATTCCCGAGTTCGAGCTACGGACAAGTCAATGATAGTCTGTGTATCGACAACACAAGTGCTTTAGCTACTGACTTTGGATTAAGAACAGTGTATGTGATATTGTGCACATTTATTTAATAGCTGAAACCTACAGGTCTGCGTAGATGTCAGATATCGTTTTTTCCTTGGATTCAAGCTTAATTCACACCAAATTTCAGCCAAAATCGGTTAAGCGGTTTACGATTGAAAGACAGAGTTACTCTCGCATTTCTAACATTAGTAAGGTAGTATATTTTACGATTATTACGTACATTTTTTTACGTATTTAGATTATTTACAAAGACAGCTGTAGACGTAACAACGCTCGTAAATTACTTAGGTACTAGAAACATTGGTATTACCATAATTAAGTGACAAAACGTCTATTAAAGTAAGGAAGAGTATGTAAAACCATATAAAACAATTGGAACCTAGTCAAATAAAATTAGGTTGTGTACACATAAACTCGCATTTACATTAAATTAAGGCCAGGCTAATGTCTAATCCAATTTAGCGCGTTTACCTAGATTAAAGTGATAAAACTGGCTGCTAATCGCTCACTTTGATGGCAACAATTAGTTTTTATGTAGCAGCTCCGGTCAAGGAGTTTAAAGGGAAATATTATATTTTAAACTAGACTTATATTAAATAGATCTAAAGTAAATAGAATTCTTAGTTTAGTTTTGTTTTATACTTTAATTTTCGGTGAAATTGTTCATTATGTTTAGTCTATCTCTCTGCAAAAACCATGTTTGTCATTTGTTTCAACCTGACGTAAAAAGAGGGATGCTAGGTGTAAGTTTTAGCGTGTCTGTCTGTGGCAACGTAATTCCTAAACAAATTGCTGGAATTTGATGCAGTTTTTTTTTTAACGCTGACATAAACCAGATTATATTTGAAAAAAAAAATGCTTTTCATAATTGACTCTAAATATGGACGGGTCTAATTTTTTTTCAAATGAATATTTCTCTTTAATTTTATAAAAAAAGAAGAACGTTGCTTGAAAATCCATTCCCAACAAAATAAGAAAAACCATTATCCTTAACACTGAACTTCTAAAAGATTAACCTAACAAGAAAGTACATCTTCGATTAGCAGACAAGAAAAACCGTAAAAAGATTAGCGTTAGCATCGAAACGTCTCATTTGTTTATTTGTGGTGGCAAAGATGCGATTAGACGCCATTTTGTGTCGTAATCGATACGGGAATTAAGATGCTATGCTAAGTTTTATGTCTGGTTCGTATGTGAAAAGATTTACTTAGCTTTTGAGTTGACTATGGAAAAAGTAAGGAGATATTAAGAAAAAATCATTTTAACAAGGGGTAGACAGAAATGCGATATAAGTATAGAGAGTATTGGATGTAAAGAAGTTATTTTACTATTTATTAATTAATGATACCTAGCCTATGTTAGTCTACTACTGGACACAGATTTTTGAATAATTGCGTTGCAACTCGGTTCAACTATACGGATCCAGATTAACTCATCACTGGCAATGGCGGTATTGACCTAACTACCACTTGTCGGACTATGTTTCAATCTAGTTACACAAAGAAAGTTTAGACATTCTTTTAATAAAAACATAGCTGGATAAATCTGGATAGGTTCGTTTTGTAACATTTTAATATAATTCCAAACGGACCAAAGCTTCCGTACGCAGTCCTTCCTTACAAGTCATGCTACGTTACCAGCTAATCAAGAAAGCGCTTTCATCGTTCATCACACGCCAGATGCCATCTAATTCCAAACAAATCAACTAAAAATCCGATCTTAAAACTGCAGCGCTTTACAGCCATGTACCATTAACAATTCTTCACGCCACCGCCATAGCACCATTGGTCATAACACGATCGAAGCATTTGCCACGGACGCGTAATAATCTCACTTCCTATTGAAACCAACTTGGATAATACAAACAATAGAAATGTGAACGCACCCATTAAAATACGAAACTTTGAACGATCGACACGGGGTCGATGAACTTTTGACAGCTAATGCCATCATGCGTTCACAGATGTTCATTTGACGCCATTTTATCGTGACAATATTCATTAAAAATAATATGTCATTGTTAATATATTTTGTGTCGTGTTCTAGTATTTTGATGGGTGTTATCTTATACTTTGTTGAGTGTAGACTAGCTTACAGCTTACTGAGTTTACTGACCTCTTTTTATCTTTGTTATTCCTTTCTCAATGCAATCTTTATTGAGAATTTTTTACTTACTAAAAACGTTGTAAGTCCTGCAACAAAATCGTAAACTAACAATAATTTCTATATAATGGAGACTCTCTTTATTAAGTGTAGAAGTTTACCATGTCGTTGTTCTTAACAGCAATTTGCAAAAATCTCAAGCACTGATTACTGTTTCGTTGATCCGATATCCACATTAATAAGACCTAGGAAAGGTATATTTACATTTTACTCTGTTTAAAAAATAGTACCCAACAATAACCCCAAAATCTCAAACACAATCTAACAATATTTAGCGTCAAAACTGACAGATGCGAAATTATTCTTAACTCGCAATTGACAGACGTCAAAGTAGTAGTTCCAAAGTCAAGGAACCCATATCTAAAGCAATGTCAATGCTCTACTTTAGTGGAAACAACATTACGAAAGGCAAAGGTATAAGCGTTAGAGCCAACGTTCAAAGAGTTTTATTGTTGATTCATACAGCTTATGATGAAATTGAAATTATTTACTTTTTATGATAAGTCCTAAGTGTTTGTTGTTCCTTGTTCTTTAGTGCGCAATTTAATAAATGTTTTTGTTTGTGTTTTATTTATTTATGTAGGGATTTGTAGGTTTGTGTTCTGTAAACTTACACTGTTAAAATTAAATACGAGTATTTCCTTTTACCTACGTAGAAGAAATTATTCATTTTTAAAATTTAGATTTAGAATTTTAATATCTTGCGATATACAGAGTTTCAGATGAATTAGTATTCTTTCTCGCTATAATATGACGTGGACCAATTCTCAGAATCACTAATAGAGTTCCATATAACTTAAAAGTCTGATAGCGAATACTTAATTTATATTTTTTGTGATAAGTCCGAAGTATTCGTTGTTCCTCATTTTAATGCGCAATTGGAATATTGCTTTGTTTATGTTTTTATTTGATTTCTCTTTGTTTTATTAGGTGCTTGTTTATTTTTATTTCACTTAAATTGATAAGATCATTTATTTTAGTAGCCGAAGATAAATGTTATTTTTGCAAGTCATTGACAGTTACATTGTTACCAATTCTATAGTTTACTATGTTACAAATTAGTACATAGATTTTGATTTATGAGAAATAGCTTGGTGGACCAGAAAAGCTTGAAATTTATACAATCAGTCTCAATAGAGCAATGGTCTCTTTTTTCCGCCATTGATAGAGTTTAAAGGTTATAAAAACATGGCACCTACAAAGATTAAGAATCTTAATTTAATTATTGAACCAAAATGTCTCTCGAGAACTCACGTTTTCTAACATTATGAACAGTCAGAAACCCATATCTATTTACAATAAGCATAAGTTTTCAAATAGCTGGTTAATAAGTTGCAATTATTCTTAAGCTTTCCCCATAAACAGTCCAACGCTTATTTGGTAACATATTCAGTATAGCTTACAGTGAGCAATGGAAGTTAATACACCTACAGAACCTCTAAAAACACTATTGACTATAATACGAGTTCTTTGACAGTTTCCTTAATGATACAGTGTTTAATAATTGCTAAATGATTCGTCATACTATCGAACATTGACTCGTTTGGACACACCCATAAGCAAATGATATCGCTTACACTTTATAATCAACGTAAAAATGTCATTGACCCTAATTTGCAGTCTTCCAACAAAGTTATTAAACTCATAATTGCATCCTAGCTACATCTATATAAAAAGAGAACGACCACCGATATTATACACAATACCGAATCGATAACAGAATAAATTCATTCTCTGGGACTGCGATCTGGGTCGCATGACTCGCCAAAACAAATAAAAATGCACCGATAGTCTGTTGGTGCATCGACCTTGCATCCTCGAGATACCACAGCCACGCGAAAACACACCCTACCCCCCTTAAAACACGACACCAACTCATTTGAGTACCTCTTCGAAAAATAAGAAAGCACAATTCAAGATGAAACCGAAGACGACAGCTGCGATCGATAAATTTTATACTCTATTAAATGGTAGTAAAGTTGAGAATCGTTCAGCTTGCCGTCCTTAGGGAATATGATAAAGATGCATTCATAGTAGCCCGTTATCGGCGAGACCGAGAGTAAATATTTCGCATTTCGCGTTATCACGGATTAAAACGGCGACCGACGGTTTTGAAATATTGAATTTAGACGATTGTGGGCCGTTGACCAGTTGCGTTCCTCAGGCCAGTGTCAGTGTCGTGACGTCACACTACACTAATGACTCACATGAAGGCAACACGTTTATTTCACTTTCAAAAGAATGTTCCACGAAAAATAAGAACGACGCCCTTCTTTTGTGTCTCAGTTTCGTTTAGTATGCAAAGTTTATTGATTTATCTCGTTGAATATTCAGGGCAGCGTCTACATTCTTTTGAATACTTCGAACGGAAAATGGATTGATGATATAGTAATCTATTGTTATAAGAGACTGGGGGAGGACGAGATGAGATAGTTGTCTTTGGTGATTTGAGTATTGAAGACCAACGTATATTTTTATGTAGACCAATATCTAGCCTTGTATATTAAGGGTCGAAATTGAATAGCTATGCAATGATGGATGATGTGTATTATTGTTACAGATTGAAACGCGGGGCACTAGACAACGCAAGCAACAGTTCGGGGCGGCGCGCCTACACGGACGAGGAGCTGCAGTCGGCCGTGCGCGACATACAGTCGGGCCGGCTGGGCACGCGCCGCGCCGCCATGATCTACGGCATCCCGCGCTCCACGCTGCGCAACAAGCTCAACAAGTTCGGCACCGCCATCGACCACGCAGACTCCGACAATGACAGCGACAACGAGCGCCCCGACTCGCCCCCCTCCGTCATCCTCAAGATACCCACGTTCCCCCCGCCCGACGACAAGAGCCCCTCTCCCGCCGGACAGATCCAGGCGCCCATCACGCCCATCACACCCATGCTGCCCACGCCGCAAGGCTCGCTCGGCGCGCCCTCGCAGCTGCTGCTCCCACCTTCAGTGTTCGCCGACCCACCATCTACTCAACATCTCTTCACATCCATCAGCGATGTTATCGCTAAGAGCATCAGCCAGAAATTCCAGCAGCCCATGGACAGACCCCATCACCAGCCAAACGAACTTCTTTATGCACGAGGCCCCGACAGACACGTGTCGGTAATCAAAACCCCGCCAGACAACCAGCGCTACCCCGCACCCGGCAACTCTAAAGCCGCTCCGAACAACAACGGGCAGCCAGCCACCGGCGGCAAGGGCACGCGGCCCAAGCGCGGCAAGTACAGGAACTACGACCGGGACAGCCTCGTAGAGGCGGTGAAGGCGGTGCAGCGCGGGGAGATGTCCGTGCACCGCGCCGGCTCCTACTACGGCGTGCCGCACTCCACGCTGGAGTACAAGGTCAAGGAGCGCCACCTGATGCGGCCACGGAAGCGCGAGCCGAAGCCGCCGCAGGACGTCAAGCCGCAGCCACCGAAGCCACCACCGCCGAAACCACCGACAAAACCGTTCTCGAACGGCATGAACGGGCCCGAGGCCCCGGGCTACCCTCCCGGGTACCCGTTCTGGCCCGGCTCCGGCTTCCCGCCGCCGCCCGCGCCCGACCTGTACGCCTCGCACATGATGCGGCGCCTGCGCGAGGAGGCCCCGCCGCCCGCCAACGGCTCGTTCCTGGAGGGCATCATCCGCTCGAGCCTGGAGCGACCCGCGCTACTGCAGCGGCTGGCGGCGCCCGCGGGCGAGCTGCGGCGCGACGGCGACGAGCCGCCCGCGCGCCGGCCGCGGCTGGACAGCTCGGACCAGGCGCTGGCGGCAGAGATGCGCGAGGCGGTGCAGCGGCTGCGCGCCGACAAGCTGCGGCCGCGCAACGGCACGCCCACGCCGCCACCCGCGCCGCCCGCCGAGCCGCCGCCGCCGCCCGCCGCGCCGCCCGACCGCGCCTAGTGCCCGACGCCCGATCTCCTCAGTCTTTGTGATAATATTATGTAAAGTACATTCCGCCGGCTCGCCGACTCACGCTAGTGCAATACGGCCCGCTGAGGTTTGTCGTCCGAGACTCGCGTCATCCGTGTATACTGTTGTAGTGACAATAACTTAGTCGCAGGCTTCTCCTCGCGTCGGGCCGACGTCGCTCGACGTCCTCGTACCGACCTGTAGTGTCTCCACTTTATGTTTCCGCTTCCTCGGTCAGTCCGGACAGTCCTCACTCACACGTACCCACATCCACACATTATCACCAAATATCACAATAGTTACCTAAAAGTCACAACCAGTTCAATATATCACAGCTTTACTAATGCAATATCACAATATTACGAGTATAATAGTGTTTAGTGTCCCATGACAGAGATTCGGATGCCGTCGGTTGTGACTTGCAGTCGCGTTCCGTGTACCTCCGTGATGTACAGCGGCTGTCTCGCAGCTCGCAGCTCGCGTGCTGCGGCCTGCTCTCCATATGGTTCCCGACTCGCTCACGTGACGCTCACGTGACGATCACGTGACGATCACTCGTCAACTTTTAGTATCGTTTAACTTCTAATGCGATCGTATCGAGAGTAGAACGACACTGCACGTTACAAGTGGCGCCAGGGTTGTCCAAAATTCACGCAAATCCAGAGAGCCTCAAATTTTGACCTTGTTTTAAGTAAAAGACAACCAAAAGTTAACGTTATAAAATTAACTATTTAAAATAATTTTTAAGTAATTAAAAAAAAACAATGTAACAAATTAATTATAAAGCTAGCTATGAGTGTAAATGTTATCGATTTTTAAGTGAACTATTGCAGATTTTGTGCGGTGTTTTTATAATTAGATAGGTAATATATTGAATGAAATTATTAGCGCTATTGTCGGGTAGTGCGGTTGTGGTACAGCACTGGCCCCGCTAGGGTTGGCACGCAGGCGACTCGCGGGGCTTCGTTCGGACTTATGTGCAATTATTATTTTGTATAAAATAGTAATGTAACTGTGTCTAAGCTAACACGTGGATTTCCATATTACTGAATGTGATATTTAGGTATTACGAGTGCGGTTTGATCGACGGTCACGACCTGCGGGGACGCCGGGCCCCAGCATTATATACACGTACGTACATTAAATACATCTAGTGAACTTATATATTTTATGTACTATTATTGTATCTTAAGAAGATAATATTCTTATTTTTCATGGTCCAAGTTTTAAATGTTTTATCGACTATACAAAAATGTGGATAATCATTATTATATTCTTGTCGACTTTAAAAATTATAATTAGCCCAAAAATCCTCAAAAAAATGATATCTTCAAATTTGTGAAATTTTTTGGTGTTCAATCAAAAATATATTATGAAAGTACGAGATGAAAAATGTATACGCTCTCCCAAAATTAAATTTAGGTAAAAACTATTTGGATATAAAATTATCATACGATACTTATTGTAAGTTATGTGTACATGTGCGCCTCATGGAAATTAAGAAGTCTTTGTATTATGTATGTAATTAAAATATACATAATTATATTATATACAAGTTAAAAATTAATGTCGTACATTTTTCTTCGGAGACCACGAGTGATGTGCAAAATAGAAGTACATGGGATTGTACTCGACATTTCGACATAGTAAATTAACTATTATATCTCTCTCGGACCGAAACAAAACATTTATTATATACACGCTTACAAGTGATAAGTCAAAGTCATTATCCAAAAACAAATACATATCCCCAATGCCGAGATGTCGAAGGCACTCTCTCAAAAAGGAAAAAAAAAAACAAAAATTTTTATATTCAAAATTTTAAACTAGTCGATAGCATGTCTTCAATTTTGTTTCTCTGTGCATAATTTTCGACGTCTTTTTAGCATTTAATCTTAAAAAAGTTAATCTATAAACGTTATGTGCATTTATCTGTGTGATGAAAACTTTTGTATATTGAAAACAAATAAAACATTATTTACCGTCGTGTTGACATCCCTACCAGACCGCATTTCCAAATTTGAAATGTTGAAAATCGAACAACTTTTTTTTCTCAAAAATACGTACACGAATCTGTGTGTTATGCCTGACATTTGTTGATAGCTTAAAACAAAAGGTTATTTTGTGTAAGTTTGTACAGAAATAGGAAGGGACAATTTGCAAAGAGAATTTAGATAATAATCAACATTCCGTTTAGAATGTTATTAGATTTTTTTTTAATTAATAATATAACTATTTTTTGCATCGGGAACAAATAATTATGTTGTTTAATCTTATTTTTAACGTTAGTTAATTTTTAAGTGGCTTTATTTTATAAAAATAACCTTTATATATGATTAATTGTCATATTATATTGAGATGTTATACATTCATTGTTTTTGTGCAAAGTGTTTGGGGTTCTATTCCCGGTTAAAGAGAGTTGCGACTGATATGTAGTAGAAAATGGCCGCGTGCGCGAGGCACCGGCTCGGTCGGTACAAATGGTATATACCGCCTTAACACTTACAAATGTTATCGTCAGTGATCTCTGCGACACATTGAATAACCGCCACGAACGAAAATACCTTAATTATACAGCGTTGACGCTAAACATAAGTTAATCTTCGTGGGATTATTCTTTGATTGAAAAGGGATCAAGGCTGCTGTTGTCAAAACACATTCAACTAAATTACGGAACCACTAAACATAATACAACTGCCTTCGTTCATATACCTCATTTCAATAGCGATGCAAACATGTCGACAGACATACAAACATGTCTACAGACATACAAACTCATTGGTACAATTGTGTAATTTGAAAACAACAGTTTTTTTTACATATAGAGGTCACTGGTTTTATTAGTGAATCATTTTTATTGTATATTGTTCAATCATTTTTCCACATAGTTTAAGAATTTTAGTTAATATTGTAGTGTACTTTTCAATTAAATAGGTAGTCCGTAGCAATTCTTTAATATTTTCTTGTTAATTTTTTTTCGTAAATGTAATAAATTCTCCGTAAGGGTTAGGTTAGTCTTGAACGGTCCTCAATTGGTCCAGGAACAAAAGACAATGAAGGGAAAGTTGCATTTTTAATTAAAACATTAAATATACCATAAGAATCCGCGGCATTGCGAGTCGTGAGCGACGCGTCTGCCCTCGCGGACGCGTCCGATCCAAATGCGAACGTTACACAATTTTTAAATTCGACTTTCGAATTGTGGAATTCGATTTTTGAATTAAACGTTGTTCTCGCGGATAATTCGTAAAAGACATTGCCAGAATGTTATTTTACTAAGCATTTTATGGACACAAGTTGTTTGTTTGTGTGACTGTACCTAACTTTGTGTGTCGCTTTCCAACTAGATACGGTGTCGCCGTGTTTGTTTGATCATACGGGAGATGTTATACTTAGTATTCTACTTGAACACTGTGTCTGGACCCGTGTATAGTTGGAAACTGACGATTCTCTTAATGTAAGAATCACCTATTGTCGTCACTAATTGTTTTCCCTTTTACATCTTGTATGTATTTCTAGAAGGTTAATTTTTAAACATTAATAATTATTGTACTATTACTACAATGATTGACTTATTATTATTGACATTTAGCATTATCGTGGAAAGGTATAGAATATTGAATGAAAGTTTTTTTAATGTCTTGCTAGACGCAGTTCGCGAGTGTTCCACATTCGTGTTTTTTTATAAAAAAATATGTACAACAACAAGCATTTAATTTTAGAAATATGAAATACCTATAATGTTATAAATTTATGGAAACGGTAGCAGATCAGGTATTTGCTATCTCGATGTATTTATTTTAAATTAACGCTTAAAACAATGACATCACACTGCTGGGGGACATTTACTTAGAATGTTTTCTTTGCGAAATTTATTATTGGTATTCTTTTTGTGATTAAAATGATCATTTAGGTAATGGACCAATGTATAAGCTAGATAAAACTGTTATTTCCTAAAGAATCGATAAAGGCTCACGTTTTTTTTATAATATATAAACTGCGAAATGAGCTAACAAGATCAAATTATAATATTGTTATTTAATTATTGAGTACAAGTTTTAATGAAATATTTTTTTTTCAATATACCTTACTCGCCTCTTTATTTTTGTTATTTTGTTCCTTTAGTTTTTATTATTATTGTTTAAATCATAAACAGATGATAGATTTCGAGTTTAATTTAAGCGACTCATATTTTTATTATAAATTATAAAAATATATATTCCAATTCCTCAGTAAGAAAAGTGATGTTTTTAGGTTATTCCAGAACCCATATCATTCGATCGATATCGTAAAAATTGGCAAAAGTTATGTGATTGGCACAACACTATTGTATTAAATCTAGTCAAATTTTTAGGATGGTGAAAAAATTGAGAAGCTAAGCTTACGAAGATTCGACTGAATTTTTGATAAAAAATTAAACAAACGTCCAAAACCGTCGCTAGGCGACTTAAAAAAAAAAGTTGATTTGAAATTGTGGAATTGTAGCCGATGATTGTAAAAGATACTGTTTCTTACTTATACTGTAACTTAAACATGATTTGAATGGAAAAGTAATGTTTTTTCATATGTAATGTCCTTTTATCTATAGGATCTTTATACCTTACGTTAAATATCATACTGAAATGGCTGGTTAGGCAGGTGTAATTATGTGCGAGGATATTTAAAACCTGTATACAATAAATTTCTTTCATTTGTTGAAATTTTCTTTTGTTTTATTTTATACATTTTCCCCGTAATTACAATTGCAATCCCTGGACATTATTTTACATTCAATTAAATAAAAATTAGGTGAAAATAATTGACAACCCTGTCAATTCCCTGTCAATCATGACATTTATTAAATCAAGATAGGTAGGTAGACAGTAAAAGTATCAGTTGAATCTGCACAGTAATGTCTCATTGATTCTCGGTTAAAAATGATGGCATTTAATGGTTCTAAAGTCTAAAGTGAGAGAAGGTGATGTTTCCAGTGGTGCAGAGGCGAGAGGATCACAAAATTACTACTTGAAAGTGAGTACAAAGTATTTTTTTGTAAACCCGAAAATAAAGTCACAGCCAGAAAAGGGAAGATAGCTTTAGAAACGAGAGTTTGTTCTATTACGACGTAGCATATCTCAAACATAACTTATTTTATAAAGGAATTTTGTATCTATTGGCGAATAGTTCTGGTAGAGTCAAGGAAACATACTACTTAATAGTTATTTTAAATAAAGAAATAATCTTTAAAATACCTAAAACCTACCTTGCAATACAGTCTTATACACAGGTGCTCCTATTATATAGGTCCCTTGTGATGATGCAGAATAACAGACAATTAGTTATTTTTGTAAAGATATATATTCGCAAATTCCTTATAGCTCAATAATTGGCTCAAAATTAAATAGCTAGGTACTCTTATTGGGTATTTAACCACAATATGCCAAAGAAAATTATGCATACCGATTGACCAATTCCATTGCATCATAAATAATATAAAATTAAATACACTTAAAGTATAATTGCATAAACGGATGCACTATAATAACTAACAATACAAAAAAAGTTTCGATCCCGTTGACCGCCATTACGTCAAAATGGCGCGTTAATTTGACAGGCCTTGTCAACCTAATGTCAAATTTATTCGGAAATGTAATGACAGTTATTAGTGGTAATTATTTTTGTTGCATTGTACTGCATATTTTTCATGGTATTCCGTATACTATTGTTGAGTTTGACCTGTTGAGTTATGAATAGCTGGCGCGTGGCACATCAAATATTGCCTACTTAGATTTTATGCGTGGTGATCAATGCTCGCGCCTTCTCTATATGGGAAGAAGCCTATGCCCAACAGTGGGACGTTTATAGGCTGGATTATTATTATTATAGATTTTATGAAAATGGATAAAATGTGGGTAACTGCAAGCTATTCCAGAATATGTTTAAATACTGGAGATGGAGGTACCTAGGTATGTGACTATGTATTGACATTATTTAATTCTAAAGCGCCTCTATTAAGATCTTTTTTACTACTAGACGGAATAGAGAATCTTGATTTATTTTACAAAAAAAAACGCGTAGCAGATATTTGTCGTAGCACAGGTGTGAATGGCGCGACATAGGCGCTAATAAATAAATACTGAGTCACAAAAAACATCTTATGAGTTGATTACTGGAAATAAGTTGGTATTCTGTATGTTAATATCCAATATAAAAATTAGTATGTTGCACTCTTGTGAGACGTTGTAAGGGCAATGAGAAGCCATTGCCCTCACATGGCAAAAAAAATAACTGCGATTCAGAATATTGTAAACTCAAAACAATTAAGCCCAAACTGCAGTCCACTCCACTCTAAAACTAACCAAAGGACCCCAGTAACCTAAAAAGCAGTTGCAAATAAATATCGACCGCAAATAACGGGCTTCAAAACCTAAAGCCTTATTTTGTAAACCGTAGCATTTTTCAAGTCGCCAGTGGGCACGCCACTTGGGCGCAAGGCCGAGGTTTCGGTATTGTAAAAAAGTAAAAATTCCAAAATGGCCGCGATACTCGAAGCACGAAAAATAAAACGAAACCTGTCCCAAGTGGTCCAATTTCGTGGTTAACTGCTGGGGGCAACGAACACATCTATTTTTGTAAAGAAAATAATTTCAAAAGATAATAACGCTTACTCTGCGGTGAAGTTAAAATTATTGGTTTAACTTACATTGAAATAATATTTTTTTGAGTTATCCAATTAGATTGTATGTGTAACTGCCTGTTTTGTTATTTCAGGGCTACTGTTTATGTCCGTAATAATAGGTTTGTTCGATATCAAAAGTTAATGACTAAAAGACTCGTATCTCAATGTTAAGTAGTGTTATTTCCTTAATTTTAATACAAACCTATTATTTTATTGGCAGCTTGAATATTTTTTGCCAATTGACTGAAATATGACTTTTTGATTACATACATACCTATATTTAAATGTGCTTACCACACTCATATAGGTAAAATTGGTCAAGAAACAATAAGTTAAGAGCCTATCAATTCTTTTAATCTAACAAAACATCAAACACGTTATAAGTCATAAAGAAACCAAACCACGTTGAATATTAAAGTTTGAATAATATATGAAACATAATATATGTAGATTAGTACATACAAACAACAACCCACCTCCATCGAAGTAATAAATCACTATGGCAGCTTATGTAACACCATAATCCCCATTCATCCAATCAAAAGGCACCCAAACAAGTTCAAACGCCATAACATAAACTAAATCAATCTAAAACACACACATACACACACACACCTAACCAACATTAGTATATTACATAAACCTACCTCAACAAAAAAGTTCCAATAATAAAGTCGCGTCTACAACAAAAAGAAGTATAAAATCTCCGGCCAACCCTGACCGTGCCCAAGCGCATGCCGAGTGGATCCGAATTCAGCCGAAAACGCCCGAATCGTCGCCAAAAGAGTAGCCCTGACCTTACTCTTGACTTGACTTGTGTGTGTGAGTCTGTATGTAATTCGGGTACTTTGACTGGTTGTCGGTTTTTATTTGTAAGGGGTGCAAAGACTATGTAAGTTAATATGGTGACAGAGAGGCCTTTGAAAAATCGTGAAACCTCAGTGAAGTCAGCAAAAGGAAAGCTAACTCTCATTTACATTTTATAAGCATTTACTCAAAAAGCTTTAAGAAACATATTCATGGTTTTTACCTATTCGCACTTAAAATAAATCTTAAGTTGGATGTATTTGAAAATATTTGACAAGATCATTTTAAGATTTTGGAGGGTCACAAGCACATTGGCAACAGCCGAGTTTTACTCTATGTGGGTTTTTAGATCAGGTTTTACTTGTGCAAAATACACCTTGATGCTCATAATTATTAGCAAATTGCCAATATTAAAAAGAAAGCAGTTAATACATAGCTCAAGCAATCTCAAAATTATCAAAATAATTTTCTGCCTAGGGTACATAAATTCTCATCTTCACCTAACTACTCTATGACCTGCAATTCGGATACTTTTTGTCGGGAGTTCGTGCGAGCACGCACACTCGCTCAACCCCCTATACATGCACGTTGTGCGTGTGTGCACATTTTCGCGGCGTGCAGTCGTTTGGGCAATGCACTCTTGCGCACAATGCCACTGACCTTGGGTATGCAGCTGCGTACGATTCGGCCGCCAATTCGGCGTCGACTCGCGGCTTTTTTTTTGGTTTGGAGTCTAGGATTTTAAGGTATTATTCCTGGTGCGTTCAGGATTTTCTTAGGTGTTTTGTTGCGTGCACGTTTTTGTGATTTTGTGATTTTGTGTTTTTTTGTTTCGTGAAACTGATACACATGTGGTAATAACATCTATTATTTAAGCAAGAACAAATTAAATAATCGAAACATATTAAAATCCTTTTTTTATTGAGTCAGGCTGCAAGTTTTAATCATCGTATAATTAGTTCGATTTAGATGATAGACACAAAATTTTTACATTATGTATCCGAGAATGGGAGACCTATAATATGACATAAGTTTTTTTTTTAACCTAGCTCTTCAGATTTGCGCCTTATATCACACCAATCTTAAATCTTCTGCAGAGCATCCGATCTTTATGCAGACATTTACAGTTTATATCAAACTATATCTGAATTACCTTATATCAACCAAAAAACCTTATCTTCCTAAACAACAAGAAACATTACCAAAATACTTTTACATACATACCACAGTCAAAATTCCGTACTTCCCTACAAACCCAACCCGTTCGCGGCGACAGCGTATTTAGCACAAAAACGACAATTAAGCTCCACTACGAATGCCGAACAGAACACGCGAGCGTGCCTCAGTTATACTAAAATAGTGGCAGGTGACCGGTTACGGTTAAAAACAACTAATTCTAGGAGCTATAGATAGTTGGGGAGTTCATACTTCACTGTTTGGGATGGAACTTCCAAAATAAGAAATAATTTTAGAAGAATATGAAAAAAATAGTTGATAGACGAAAATAGTGATATAAAATGTCATATCTCGATAGTATTTATTGTATTTTAGTAGCACAGATAGGGTTAAATAGAGAGTTACTTCGTCTGACGCAAATATAGCGGTTTACCCATGCCTTCAAAAATTTGAATCATCATACAATAAGAAATACCTATATAAAATATGTACTGCAGTAATAAATACTTTTCGATCTATCTTTTCTCAAAACCAGATTGTACATATGCTTTCCGAAGTCTAACTTTATTAGGAGGTCTACTACCACTACCTTGAATCTAAGTTTTACTAAGACTGAAATTAAGCAACCGCTATACTTGCTCTCCTGAAAATGATCCTCATATAAGAATTTGTTACTATTATTTAGAATATGTCGTGGTGGCCTAGCGGATCAATGAACGGATTTGTATGCACATGGCTGCATGTTCGAGCCTAGGCAAATATTGGTATTTTCAAAGTGTGAGTTTCATGTGGCTTTTTCAAAGTTATATGTACTTTCTTAATTATTCTAAGACACTTCTGACAGACGGTGAAGGAAAACATCGTGAGGAAATCTGGATTCCAAAATTTGGGATCTGAAATCGCCAATCCGCATAGAGCAAGCGTGGTAATCTATGCTCGTGCCTTCTCTATATGGGAAGCAGCCTGTGCCCAGCAGTGCAACGTTTTTAGGCTGTATTATATATTTAGATAGAACCTTTAAGTAAATATTTTAAAATAGTCCAGAAAAGGGTAAATATAATGGTTGTTCAACTAAACGCAACAACCGACAGCTTAAGAAATAATTCCTACCCGTAAAACCCATAATTAAAAGAAATAAACTATAAAAACCACTCAAATGCTTTCAATTATACGTTTTAACCCTAAAAATTAACGTTCTTGTGAATTATCATCGCATGTACCCCGGGCATTAGTTTAAAATGTTACCGTTTTCGTTGAAAATACTAATTCGTTCGTGTTTTAGTGTTATTGTTAGGTTTTTTAGGAAATTCGTTAAAGAAATACTTGTTTTAGAAGTCAAAGGTCAGTAAAAAAAAAGAAAAGAGAGGGCTGTT
Source organism: Autographa gamma (assembly GCA_905146925.1). Taxonomy (NCBI): domain Eukaryota; kingdom Metazoa; phylum Arthropoda; class Insecta; order Lepidoptera; family Noctuidae; genus Autographa; species Autographa gamma. The sequence continues at coordinate 2,282,066 of LR989871.1, forward strand.
TTAATAAAAAATTGGTCTTTTGCTACCCGTATACAAGCCTTACGTCATAAATAGGTAATTGGTACTTTTAGTACCTAAGTTTGATCAATATTCCATGATTCTTCTAAATTAACCTAAATCTAATATCGGTACCTACTTAAGTGGGTGTGTAAAATAAGCTATTTCAGTGACATAATAATATGAGAATCTTCTGAATCATTTTTTTTTATTTATTTATTCAAGTTAGTAAGAACGATGCAAATCTAGTTACTCGTAACTGACTGATGTTGCAGACTAAGTGCTTAAACGCCAGTACTTTTGATAATAATAATTTCATAACCTAATAACAAAATAATATCAAATATCAAGTCAAGCCTTTTCTAACATGAGACTCCAAAATTTGGACTATCTTCGACGATCTAAATCGGATTTTTTAGGGCAGTTCATTTGACATGTCCGACTAACACGCAAGCATCATTCATCCTTAATTACTTTATCGGTAGTTCTATTATCAAGTACTTTATACTATCTTGTACTAACTTATAAGTTCAAAAAATATGAATAAACTAAAATATCATGGTATTTAGTTCATTAACTAACTAAAATATCAAGTGACCTTTATGTTGGGCGAAACTTCGGAATCCTTTTGTGGGGTGCTATTCTAGTATCCTTCTTTAGAGGGAATGTCGAGCGCTAGTAATATAGGAATTGTTAGTCTACCTAATCTGAGTTCTCAGAATTATTTTATGACTCGCTAAAGAAGTATTGAGAAGTGTAATGGAATATTATATTATGTATTATGAAAGTGTTACGGATTAACTGTACAATATATAACTGCCTGGATTCGAACCTGCCACCTGGTGCGTATAAATTCGTTCATTGAACTTCTGACGAACGGCGAAGGAAAACATCATGAGAAAACCTGAACTCCAAACCTGAAATCCAAAATTCCAAAAATTTAAGATCTAAATCACCAATCCGCAGAGAGTGTGTGATCAATGCTCGTGGTGATCAATGCTCGTGCCTTCTCTATATGGGAAGAGGCCTGTACCCAGCAGTGGGATGCTTTTAGGCTGGATTATAAGGATGCGCTGTATGTTATTTCCACTTACTCTTATGTTTTTTCCACTATTACCTAAATTAATGCGGACAGTGGACACAAATAAATAGATACGCATTGCTGTTAACTCAGATTAAGTCACCTGAAGTAGGTAGATACGTGTGCAATGGAATCAGTGACAATAGATGTTCTAAAAATCACAGCTGGCGTAATTTCTATTCCCATATTGCCTCGGTCATAAGTCCTACTACAGGCAAAGAAATGCAAGACGAAAATCGTTTTTATTTTTCTGTTCTAATTTTATGATAACATAACATCACGCATGTATTCCAAACTCCGACCTGCTACTGAGAATTTCACAGAAAAAACTCCACCTTGGTCGACTTGGGAATCGCATGTAAGACCTCTAACGTAGCAGTAGCGCTTAGAACTACTAGGCCGACGGGCAACGAGGCAGTTACAGAACATTATTTAAAACGGTCTGAAAATATCCATCAATATATCGAAGACTTTTAGAATAGTGTTCGTTATTCGGTTCGGTAACGGCGACACGCGACGCGCGCGTTAGCCCTTCATATCCATGTCAGGAGCCATATCTGATGGGTTTGCCTACTTTTAACGGGTTTTTGGTACTTTTATCGTTGAAGTTATGTTGGCTGCTAATTTTCAAGCTATTTGGGACTTTTTGTGGTTTAAATGTTGATGGAGTTGTGTTTTAGGTTTGGTTATTGAGAAGCGATTAGATATTAGCGACAGATTATGTAGGTACGTTAAGTAGGTACCTCAGGCTCAGTGTTAGCCTGTGTGGTTGCATATTGCGAGTTCTAGTTTCGATTCCAATATCAAGCTGTAAGTAGAAGTATCTACCTATAAGCGAAGTCAATTTATTTTCTCTTTATAAAATTGCATACCTAATATACCAATAAATTATCATAAATTCTTCTTCATAAATAATTAAACTTATTGTTTTAAGATTGTCAATTTGTAGGTTATCAATTCTTCAATCTTCACGACTAAAAATAATATTTAAAAGAAAATTAACAAAATGTTTACAAATACACACATAGCTATAGTTAAGTTTAACTTAAGTTAGTTTAATATTTAATTGTACTTACATCTTTTTTCTAAACACAATAAAACTTCTGGAATTAATTACTTCATTCAGCTAATTACTTAACGAAAACAAACAAAGAAAAATCACAGTTGAAAAATAAAGACCAGAACAAAAGAATACGCTGCTGTTTTTTTAATAAAGCTTTTTCTTTGTTAGCCAAGTACAAGTAATGGATGAATGTTTTATATTCTTCAGTAAAAAACTCGCGAAAGATAAAAAGTGACACAATTAATTAAAAAAGTAAGGCTGAAGATTATTGCATCCTGAAAACCTACCTACTTGAGGATGTTTTGAGCAGCTAGTGACATCTATTGCAGCTTTATGTTACTTTCTTCTTTTTTTACTTTGACTGATGATCTCTAGATGGCGTTAAAGTAACCTATGAAAATAATGTACTATTAGCGAATGTATAATCGTAAATTAAGTTTTTAAGTATTTAAGAATAATGTTTGGTAGAATTTAAAAGCAGTTGTTTTACTTTATTGATTTAAATTTTATTGGAAATCTCTAACATCATTAACTCGATACTTTGGTTAAATCGTGAACGCATCCGTAATCAGCTAGATTCGCAGCAACACCTAATGTCAATGTAGTGTTACCCAATAAAATCCTGTTCCTCACAAGGTGGTAACTTCTTAAAACCTGTATTTTTTTGGTGTCATTAAAATTTGTAAACTCATTCAAGTTTGAAATTGCCATATCCTTAAAGACGTTAACTTTATGGGCTCATCCAATTCGAAAAAAATAATAATTGTATTTTGTCAAAAATAATAAGTTTGCTCAACAATTGTCAAGTGATTGTTATAACTAATAAATAGTCTTTAAAATGTACTTCAACTATCACAAAGCTTCAATGATTTTAAGAAAATAGGCGATGTACAAAGTGCAAATGTTTATTAATTTTGTGATTATTGAGGTAATTTCATTTCCGTAGTGTGACAACACCTGATTTAGTACCGTACGAAACTACGCGACGTCGAAACCGCTTTTACGTCCGCGCTAATAAAACTCGTTGAAAATGCATACATCAAAATGGTAGAATCGCTACAAATGTTTTTATTTCTATTTAAATCTAAATACAGACGAAAATGTTCATGGTTCTCGCCATTCCTGTGTTCAGTGCTCATAGTGTTATTGTTCTGTGATGGTGTTCTGTCTAAGTGTAGCGAACAAAACTGTGTAAATGGTGTGTGTAAAGGTGATTTGTGCGTGTGTTACGAGGGCTGGCAGGGTCCGGAGTGCCAGTTCTGCGGTGGCAAAGTCAAGTGAGTCTCTTTAGTGGTGTTAAATTCGTCGTGATACATTCTGATTTGCCTAGTTCAGTGACCTCTTTTCGAGGCGCGCCTTACGGCCAAGCAAGAAGAATTTGCAAGAGAAAGCCCGCGAGGATTATCCAATTATATACTTTGGCTTCTTTCCTCCATCCCGGGCTTAGTTGTGAAGGTCGCGTCACATTGTTGCGATACTATAAACGGATACAGTCGACTTGTTTCTCTAAGTAGATCAACAATAGTGTCAACCTTTGTGGTACTGCTTGTTGGTCTTATAAAGGGCAGAAATGATCAAAATACTGTAGAATAGTGGAGAATAACATCAACAAACCTCATGAGAGATGATTGAATAGGAACTGTGTCATGACAATCATAACAGCTATTTATTTACAGTTTTTTGCACTAATTATGTTTGATCAGCTGTTTCTTGATAACTGATAGGTTATCTAAATATGTTTTAGTGTTGTTTGAGGCTTATATTCTACTGTCAAGTATTTGAGATGGTTATCAGAATGACTGACATTTAAGTATTTATTATTGGATTTGATTCATTATCAGTGTAGTATTTATTGTGGTATATATTACTAGATTTTTATTACTCTTAAAATAGTTATCATATTTTTATTAGTATACAAATATAGAGATACATAGTATAACTTATATCTACAAAATCATGTATTATTGATTATTATAGATTGATTTCAAAACTATTTTTCTTTACAAAATAATGTACCGTACCTATGAAGAATTGATTATGAAATACAGTTTACAAAGCATTGATATTCAAATAGGATAGGTTATCATATAATTTATATACTTAAGTTACTCACACTCTGGACATTCTGGGTCCACTGCTAGACATAAACCTTGTTTTAGCACTATGACACACATTTACCAGGCTTTCAGACAAATAGACTAGAACAGTGTCTCCCCACCTTTTTAGCCATGGAACCCTAGGAAATCAAGCACAGTTTTCACAGACCCAAGTAATAAAAGTAACAGCAAAAAATCAGATCATGTTTTTATTTTAGTTATTACATAAAGAAAATACCTAACTTTTTATTATGAAAAATATGAAAAAAAAATTGTTAAGGTTGGTGTTGCTTCTTGCAACTAAATCAGTGATATTCAGGTTGATGTTGCTACTAAGTTGTAATCTCAAATCAGATTAGCATTTATTTATTGTACATAAATGCTAATCTGTATATTGTGGAGAAGGTTGGGAAACAACAACTAGAATAGCAGCAAGACAATCTTTTTCATTTCTCCATTATTACTTTTAGTCCTTTTCTACCTAACTTTTGCCAAAATACTCTATTTAGGTCTGTTAACGGACTTGCTGAACACATCTTCATGCAATCTGCTTCATCTCAAAAGATCACCTATTCTTGATGGTCACTAAGTGGGAAAAATTGAATTATAGGTTTCTATGCAAATTAACATAGTATGGGATGTGCTACTGATTCAAACCCTGCACGGACCATGCATGTTACACCCAGGTTGTTATCTGTATGTTTTGCGTTGAACTTATAAAGTGCTGCTTATTTGCCTTTAATAAATTACAAAATTTTGGTGATTGTACGCTCAAATTTTCTTTTTCGTTATGCTAATTTTAAAAACAATTATAAATAACTAAACAACAGAGGCACCCAAGGAAATATTTAGCCAAAATAATTGAAGAGGAAATCAATAAAAAATCAATCATAATAGTTGTTATTATCATAATTGTTTACTAATCTTTGGATATTCCCAAAATTATTCATAATAAAACAAATCTTGACAACCCATTTGTGGAAATACCATCACCCACAGTATTTTGTTTTATATACCTAATCAGAATTAAAAGAAATATAGTTTTTTTCCTTATTACTTAAATAAGGAAGAACACTTGTAAATAATATTTATTGTAAAGATCTTTTTATCTGCTGCTATAAAAATAAGCAATTATATTAGTTGAAATTGACTATTATTCAATTGAAGTAAACTGCTATTATAGGTATATTAGGAGTGTACTTTATTTAAGATAAGTCATGGCCTAAAATATACATTGGAGCCACAACTTAAGAGAACCTCCTTTCTTACTTAAAGTAGGCATTTTAAATGTATGTGTAGCCTCTATTTGTCATCACACAAACTACCTTACAGGACATACTGTGGCTCTGATATACACATGTACCTATTATACTTAGAAATTAAATAATAATAATATTCCGGGACATCGCACACACGGTTATCTGATCCCAAGCAAAGCAGAGCTTGTGTTATGGTAACCAGACAACTGATATACGTGCTTATTAAATATATTTCTAAATACATACATATTATAGATAAATTACACCCAGACCAGAACAAATGATCGTGCTCATCACACAAAGATTTGTCCTGGGTGGGAATCGAACCCACAACCTCCGGTATAGCAGTCAGGGTCACTAGTCACTGGACGAACAGGCCCGTCTATATTTAGGTATATTAATAATTTTAAAACCATTTCTTATTAAGGATTGTAAGTTTAACAACTGTTTAATTCATAATATTTCCTTCATAGTGAGTCAGAACCCACAAAGTTAATGCATGAGTATAAGAAACAACAATAAGAACTAATGTGTAACCATCCCAATGCAAACACAAGGCCTAATGCTCATATGACAAGAATAATCTTCTTTTGACTTGTACAACAAAATAGAAACACATTTGCATGTAACCTTAAGCACACATAATATAATATGATTTGCAATTTACACTGTTTACTTGAAAAGATCAAAGGCCTCAGATAAACCAAGGATTTTCCCAGTTACAGAACTATAGATTTATCTAACTTTATCATACTTTGGACCGGATGACACTAGCAACAATGAAAATGGATCTTAATATTTTCATATAGTACCTAGTTGTTTATTTTATAGACGGGCCTGTTAGTCCTGTGGTTAGTGACTGTGACTGCTATACCGGAGGTCAGGGCTCGATCCCCACTCTGGACAAACGGTTATGTGATGAGCATGATCATTTGTTCTGTGTCTGGGTGTAATTTATCTATAATATGTATGTATTAAGAAATATATAAGTATGTTTATCAGTTATCTGGTTACCATAACACAAGCTCTGCTTAGCTTGGGATCAGATAACCGTGTGTGAGATGCCCCGGAATATTATTATTATTATTATTTTCATGTTTTACCAGTTATTTTTTATTATTTGTTTAGAAACATGTCTTCCTCATAAGTTATTTTGTCTCAAAGGGTTCTCAAAGATATTCCAGTTAATTAAACATAATAATTTGATGATAATTCATTTTCTATACTATAGTTGTAGATCATAAAATATTCAAATCACATTCAATTTACAATTTAATTATTTATTTATCAGAGAAATGTAATGACTATCATAACATGACATCTGTTCATTCATTCAGGTTTAAAAATAATTAATTTATGTACAGTTAGTTACACAATAATACCATCTAAGAGTTACGAAAATCAACCTTAAGTCCTTTGAAATAAAGGCCATGTTATTGATATAATATTACCACAAATCTGTAGCCTACTACACTAGTGATAAGATTATTATGAAATTAAATGTTAACTGAGAACTTCACAGTCAATTATGGTTTCTTCTTCACTGTGTTTAAGGTTCATTTTCGTTTGTATCCATTTGACTCACATTTCAAGTCACTATTATTGCAATGCAAACAAAACTATTGATAGAGTCACAAAATATTTATTTATTATTACAAATAAAATTAAACAGGGCTTGGCTCCTATGCTATCTCAATACTTTTTACGATGGAAGAATTACATAGAGAGACTTGGCTTTTTTTACAGTGAATGTTTTTGGTGGGATCTCATTAATTTTTGGTAGGTCTCTTTCTTTTATTTTTAGGTGTTTTAATTATAATTTGTGCTTCAGCTGCTGCTTTGCTTAGAGCCCATTTCCTGTCTCTTACTCTGTTGCCTGTATTGTGATGTTTCGTAATTTTTAAGGCACACAAGTCTGGGCGGTAAATATTTCTGAGTCGATTATATTCAACTGTTGCTGTCTCCTGAACTTTGATGCTTTTAAAATCGATATTTACCAAATATAATCCACCCAGACTTGTCTCTCTTGAAAGAGCCACGTATACTTGACTATAGGTGAAAACGGAGGAACCTATGTCCTTCATCGCGTGGTTTAGACTTAGCCCCTGGCTTTTATGGGTGGTTATAGCATAAGCGATGCATATAGGAAATTATTGACTATGCGGCGCCGTGCTTAATCTTAATACTATACAAAGTTATATCTTTTTTTTATATGCGTTGTTTAGTAGCATTTATTTTACGCTAGCATTGGAAAACGTAATAAATGTTTATTAATTTAAACCTCAGTACTTACACCTGCATATTTGTACTTTGACAAACATGGAAAAATAATAAGTAGGGTAGATTTTTCAAACATCTTGTTTTTTCTGTTCCGTGGTAAACATTGTATAATAGACCTCCGTATTTATTTTTGTTACATTACGTGTTATTTGTATCGAGTTGAGCATTTAAATTCCTCAAGTGGTTTTGTTGGGTGATTTCGGACTTTTGTTTGTTGTTAAGTGAGAGAATTTACTCTAGTTTTAACGAGAAATGTCTACACCGGGTGGATATCGGACAAACGAAATTGCGTGCGTAAATTGTTGTTTTAATAAACCTGTGTATTAGGATTAGTTAAAATACATTGTGATTTTAGCATAACCACCCCAATGGGATGGCACTTTGATTCGACAACCCCATTCACTTGGGCCACCAAGATGAGATTTTTACTAACATGAAAGTATCTGTAAAAGGTGGGAGCCATTAGCATTTACCACAATATGAATTCAAATAGTAAACGAATATCTATTTAGAAGTTGATAAGCCTTGAAGAATTTAACTTTTATAACCTCAAATTCAGCAACCTAAAATAAAGATTTCTCTTGAACCATGGTGAACAAATGGATATCGTTTGCATAACACATATTCTATTGAGCATGGCAACGAAGTCAAAATCATTGAGCTGTCGCAAATTAATTGTAAGTTCATCGTATATAAATAGTTCATTCCACAGGTTCGGCACAATGAGGGAACCTAACAACCTATTAGTTTCAGTAGATGAAGGTTTTTTAAAAGGTTTTTTTTTCGTACCGGCGCGGGCGGTAGCTGTATGAGATAGAAACCATAGCGCGATTTAGACCAGGTACACAGCCATCTTTCGAGTGAGCATAGAATATTTATAGCATTGCATTATGTGGATGAAAGATTGTAGCTTTATTCATTTCATTTTAACTTAGCTTTGTTTATTAATATGTAAATTCAATACATTATTACAATGTATTGGAACGAAGTTCTTATGAAAAAAAATCTTATTACGAAAAGTTGTAACGAAACTTTTTAATGACGTCATTAGTGAACAGTCTTATGATTAAGATTTTTGATAGATATCCTAACTTCTCAGATGACGGTGTTGACACACGACGAGTTTGATAAGCCGCGTGTCTTGCGTTCGAATCCTAATTCTATGTTTTTTTTTGCGTTTACAACTAATTATATTTATTTTTTTATTTAATAATAAATTAAATTAAATTATATTATTTAAATCAAATTCATTAAATTAAATTATGGTAATTACATTCAATCAAATTATTTCTTAAATTAAAAGGAACTTCGTTCCATCCGAGTGTCTCTTAACATCTCTTTAGATTTTTTAAATAATATAAATCGATTACTTTTTGTACATAAACGAAGAACAAAGTTAACAATGCAGTCAAAATTCATACACCATGTTCTTGTAAAACCGCAAATGTAAATTTGTTTCTTTTTTTTTTTCCCCCGTTTTTATAATTTTCCCTTTATTTGTAGCGAAAAACCTATCTTGGTGCCAAATTTTGAGTTTCTAAGTTTGCTAGAAGTACCTTAGATTTTTGATGGTCGGTCAGTCAGTGAGTGACAAAATTTAATGGTGTAACTTTGATCTCTCATAACTCTGAAAGTATTGGTTCAAATGTCATGTAATTTTGAGGCTAAGCTTACTTTAATACTCACTCTAGGTCATCGAAAACCTAAACCCCTAGCTTTGTCCGTATCGATGATACAGGGGGGTGATATAGCCGCGAAACGCTTCGAGAAAAGTATGGTACGGCCGTGCCCGTTTTGCTCAAGAGTGCACTGTTGTGCCCCTAGATACATTATTACAATTCATTGGAATGAAGTTCCTCATCGCGCGTTGAGAAAGGGGGCTAGGCGGAAGAAATTCTTACGAAAAGTAGTAACGACACTTTTTAATGACGTCATTAGTCAACAGTCTTATGATTAAGACTTTCGATAGATATCTTAAATTCTCAGATGGCGGTGTGGACACATGACGAGTTTGCCAAGGGGCGGGTCTTGCGGTCAAATCCTAACGATAAACAGTTGTCTTTTTGCGTTTCCAACTTATCATAATATATTTAATTTAATAATTTGTTTAGTATTTTTTTATTTTATAATTAATTAAATTAAATTAAAGTAATTTCTTTCCATCCGGGTGTCCCTTGAGACCTCTCAAGTTTTTTTAATAATATAAATCGATTTGTTTTACTTTTTGTACATAAACGAAGAACAAAGTTAACAATGCAGTCAAAATTCATACACCATGTTCTTGCAAAACCGCAAATGTAAATTTGTTTCCTAATATTTCCTAAGGTATATAATTTCTTACCGTTTTTATAATTTTCCCTTTACTTGTAGCTAAAAACCTATCTTGGTGCCAAATTTGAAGGTTCTAAGTTTGCTAGAAGTACCTTAGACTTTTGATGATCGGTCAGTCAGTGAGTGACAAAATGGTGTAACTTTGATCGCTCATAACTCTAAAACTATTGGTTCAAATGTCATGTAATTTTGAGGCTAAGCTTGTTTTAATGCTTTCTCTAGGTCATCGAAAACCTAAACCCTTAGCTTTTTCCGTTTCGATGATACAGGGGGGGTGAAATAGCCGCGAAACGCTTCGAGAAAAGTATGGTACGGCTGTGCCCGTTTTTTTTTTTTTGCTCGAGACTTGGCAGGGGCACTACCGTGCCCCCAGATAGATGTATTTTTCTTTTTGAGTTTCAACAAACAGATCTCGATATGTTTATTTTATATATTTTTTTTGTGTGTACATATTTTTGCTCGTCATTGACCTCTTGATCTCAAATAATTTTTATTTATTTATGCGTAGAACTTTTTAGATTTAAGTTAAACAATGATATTTTCTAACTTATTCCTATTCTCTCTTTCCAGTTTAACATCCCCAACGGGCTTCATAACCGACGGTCCCGGTAACTACAGCGTCAGCACGCAATGCTCGTGGCTGCTGACCCCGCCCCGCCTGGGCCCGACGCCGCCGCCGCTGCGGGTGCGGCTCGAGAGCTTCGCCACCGAGTGCGGCTGGGACCACCTCTACGTGTACGACGGAGACAGCGTCAGGGCCGAGAAGCTGCTGGCCGTGTTCAGGTGATACTGGCTCTTATGCTGTAGCACATAGAGTAGCTATTTAGAAACCACCAAGGTGTTCAACGGGATGAGATGAACTGTTTATTGGTTGTGTTCAGGTGATACTGGTTCTTGTGTTGTACATTATAAAGTATGTATTTCAACGACAATTCAGAACACTAATCTTTTGCTGTGCTATGAGTGTTAAAGAAGTCCTATTTATGTGCTGGTGAATCTGAAATTTGGTTCTTATTATGTAGCTCATAGAGTATGATTTAAATGACCACAGTGTAACACGGTTCATTTAGATCCTATAGAGTAGATTAAAGAGAAACAATGATCACTGCAGGCATGGTGATGAAATAGAACCCTGTATGTCGAAAAGCCGTACATAGATAAGATTTAAATATGTCCTAGAAAATATGAAATACATTGTAACGACTACAGATCGTATCGAAGCTGTTAAACTTCTTTATGATGTTGATGAGATGTTAAAAGTTACGTTTTCGACGGTAAACACCGTGATACAATGTTATTAGTGCCATCTTTCTTATATCCTATGATTGAGGATCGCAACTACATAACGTAGTATCTATCTTGGTAACTATAGATGTCTTAATAACTAATGACAGAAGCTGCTTATTGCTAAGAAAGTTGCTTATTTTTGAAGATTGAACATCAATATCCTAGTATAGATGTTTTAACCAATGAGCGTTGCTTTTCAATATCGGATAAATTAATAGTAAAATAAACTAAAATTTAGATTTTTATTTAATTTAATTGGTCATAACTATTTTAATAGTCAAGGCAAGCAATGACTGGTAGCCTAATATTAGCAAGTTAATGATAATTTTCTGTACAAGGGTACCGATTATTTAAGCTTATGTTCAAAATGGTCAACCAACCTCACTCAAAATGCATTTTATTTGCTCAACCTAACAAATTATGGTCATAAAACTGCGTAACAGTATGAATCAGCTTGCTGAGCTCATTCCTACAATTAATTGAATTGATATATTGTAAACTAAAAGGCATATTAGTGGCGGAACGAAACGTTTGTGTTTTATTAATGTGCAGAATATAAGTAATACAATTTTTTGTTTCATTTTTGCAGATATGTAAAGGTTTTAAAAAATCCTGTTTAATGCAAGTCTGACTCGCAAACTCACACAAAATAATCTTTATGTCCCTTTATTTTTATTTGTTTAAAGCTGAAATAAAAATTCACTGTTTGACAATGCCAACTCTAACTATTTCAGCAAAGAAAAGTTGTTTTATTAACCCTTTCGGAGATGGAACCAGGGAACTCTTGGCTCGCGACATCTTAAAAACCTGTGTGTACGCTACTCGAACAGTGAGGTCGTCACATTTACTCCTTAGAGAATAAGAAAGTGTGGGCGAATCTGAGTGCTTTCCATTTGTCTATTGATCTGCAAAAAGTCTTACATAGCAGCCTATTCTTAATAAAGGTTTATGAATTTAATTTCACAGAAGTCCTCTTATCTTACAAAATTAATGTCTAACAACTAATTTCTCCAATTCCAGTGGCGTCCTCGAGAACGGTGAATCGAGTTGGACGCGGCAGGTCATAGCGCGGTCCGGGAGCGCTCTGCTGCACTTCTTCAGTGACGATGCGTACGCGATGGAGGGGTTCAACGTCACGTACGCGGCTTACTCCTGCCCCTCTAACGATCATAGGACTAACTGTTCTAGTGAGTATAAGTTTTATTGAATAGTAACTAGAGACATTCTTTACCCTTGGTTCCTGAAACGTTGATAAAAACAAAAAATTGACAATCACCTATGAAATCTCATGTTAAGCGTTGTGATTAGCTGAGTCTCTTGGTCAACCAAACAAACTTTAATTCATACATCTTAAAATAGATCCCTACAGTGGAATACTTTATTCTCATAATTAGCTAAATCTCTATATATAGCCTTTGCCTATTCGGGGACACTAATTGGTCATACCCTACTCGCAATTTGGTCTGCTATTTAGGCCTTATAAAATACCGGGACTTAATAGCAGGGACTCCGGACAGTTTGCTTTGAATTAGTTTTTTGAAGATTAGCCTACATAGACAGACATACAGACACCACGTGATTATGAGTATTAAAGATACCGGCATGATATTATAGGTAAAGGAAACAATGTACTGTTATGTAAATGTATGTATGAAAAATGTTGTATTGAATTTGCGTAATAATAGGTCGATGCTATTTAAAGAATGCGGCTTATTGTTGTGAGCTAACCTTTTAAAATTGTGCTATTATATGATAAGGCTTCAAGTTTTTAAAATATACTTTGTAATATTTAGATAACAAGTTAAGTTCAATTTTACTCACAGTTGCAGTTACTCAGAAACTTTAATGGCTGTTAAGGCTTGCAGGAGTCTGTCTGAGACTTATTTAAAGTGATACAAAGGAATCTCTTAAGTAACCATTAAGATCTCTGATATATGTATGGTGTTGAATTCGTTTTAAATTGAATTAGCTCTTCATTAGACAAATAATAATCATTTGACTATGGAATTTAGTTAATGTCTATGTCTAAATTGATAAAGTTTGCAGACCTATTTAAAAATTGGTATATTTTTTATAAATTGTACCTTTTCAAGTATCTTAACTGGTTAAAAGTAGGTTGGTACTTATACCGACAATCTATGTTCATCTAAACCCAATATAGGCTTTTTTGGTACTAAAATGTATCATATAAAAATGTCTTCATTTTCAGATCACGGTGAATGTGAAGACGGTTCGTGTAGATGCGAGCAAGAATGGACGGGGGTAGCGTGTGACCAGCCGTTATGTCCAGGTAACATATACCTAAGTATTTACTATATTATTATACACATGGAGAACTTTCGATTTACTCAAATATACCAAAGTAATCGGCGTTTTAGTAGTTTTTTAGAACTTGCATGCGGCGTCTGAACGCTAACTTATTTTCGCTTATAATTCAAATTACATACATTACTTAAATAAATTACATTACTTCCATACATAAAGAATAACACCACGCATAAGAACAGCAATAGACCATGATATGCAAAGGTGTCGAAACGTGGCGACCTAAAATCTAAAAAAAAACTAAAAAGTAGTTTTATTTAAATGTCTAACATTCGCGTAAACCTAAGAAACCAATATTATTTTACTATAACATTTTAGGCAACTCACGACCTCTTCCAGCCCTCTCAATTTTGAATAAGTTTTTCACGACTTGATCTCTTTACTTTTTGAAATTGTAATGTAACTAGGTACATATATATTAATATTTATTTAAATACATAAATATCGTAGATCTTATTGACAACTATAGCTGGCAGACACAAGTGAGATATACTCGTCTGTAATCACTGGTTTAATTATAATTGTCTGATTATTTAACGCGTGGCCGTATCGTGAGTCAGATGTGCATTGAATAACATGCATGTTGCATCTGGTAATGTTATGTGATATGCGTTTGATACAAGATGCGTACAGATACAAAGTTCGCTTTTAGTTAATGTTCTGATCTGATAAATAATGCAATTGATATTAAGTTCGCTTTTTGTGTACATTCTGATCTAATGCAATTTATATTGAGTCCTTTTAATTGGGTATGCGAAAATAATACATTGGTTTTTGAGTATTGCTGTTTGCAAGAGTGGTGATCAAATATTTATACTGGTTATATGGGTTTTGAGCTTAGGTGTATTTAAGACTCTGCTTTGCAATAAATAGGCTCAAATGAAACCCTACCCTAGTTATAATGATACTAAAACGTAGCAGGTATATTTGTTGCGAAATTGTTACTATTTAACTTTATTATATATTATATTTCCTACTTCATCTTAGTCATGAATTTACAAGTGTTTTTTTCTTATTTGGGTGCTCATCCCAAAATTTTTTTTTATAAGTATCTACGTGAGAATTTGTAATTTTGACTTTCTGGTGTTTATGATGTCCTATTTCGCTTATTTTTTGCTGCAAGTCCACCATGTTCTAAATAAATAATCATGTTCGAGCCTTTCTAAACTCACCCACTGGTGAATCTTTCTCGTATGACTTTTGTAAACTTATTTTAGTAAACACCTTTATTGTATGTATCTATCATGCATTATCACCTTCCAGAGGAGTGCAACGCAGCGTACGGCGGCGGCACGTGCACGCCGGGCGGCTGCGCGTGCTCGGCGCAGAAGCGCGGGCGCGCCTGCTCGAGAGACGCGGCGCGCGCGGGCTGGGCGCGCTCCGCCGACGAGCACGTGCACGACCCGCCGCCTGTCGCCGCGCACCAGCTGCTGCCGTACGGGACCGATCTGCTCAGGGTGGGAGGAGAGACCTTCGCGCATGCTGAGTTTCTGTATAGGTAAATTGATGCTAAGACTTGGTTATAGAGTGTTAGGTTACAGTATATGTGATGATATTGATGGTAGGTAGAATTCTAACTGCTAAACTAGGTCAAGCCTCAAAGTTTTGTACATATATTTCAATGGGTCCCTGGGTGGTTTGGACCCGGTAATAACCCGGTGGCGCTGTAATCGCTAGGATTTATTCTTCCGAATAGGACGACGGTCTACCGGGACCGCTAGACTTAATCGACTAAATCTTTTTATACAAACCATTATTCGAAACCTATAACTACATACTTATTCTCCTTAAAAGCTAACTAATGATCTATATATCTTTAGTTATGTCTATGGAGATATATTAAGTTTCCCAGCCAACCATCCGACTGAACATCAATTTTAGATTGGACGTAGTCTGAGGAAAACAAAAATGAATATTAGTTTAAATAAATAATTAAATGGTTATCAAAATCAACGGTTAGTTACAACGTTTGCAACTCAAGAACGGTTGGATTGATTTATTTAATGAATTCATGTTCGCAATGCTTACCAGAACAACCAGGTATAAAACATCAGAAACTGGGGTGAAACATTTTCCATAAAATTCTCGTATCTACTGGCCTGTTGGTCTAGTGTTTAGTTACTCTGACTGCTGGATTGGTGGTCGTTCTTGGATGACCCAGGAGAACTGATAAACACACCCATAATATTGGTTATAATATAAGTATGTTTATCAGTTGTCTGGTCATCGTAGTACAGGCTCTGCCTAGTTTCAGATCTGATGGCAGTATGTGAGTCGTCCCAAGATAATTTATGTTACATAACTAGCGAATCCGCCCGTCTTCATTTTATACTATGTGAAGATTATAATGTTGTATATTATTTCAAGATATAAGACGGCTGAAGAGAAATGGGAGGCAGTCAACACGTACGACAGTCCCGCGGCGAGGTTCGCGCACTCCGCCGTGTTGTACGACCACGAGCTCATCGTGTATGGAGGGGTTGTTATATCTGATGAGCCGGAGAGGGGGTAAGCAGATATACATTCATTTATTTTATTTTCAGCCACTATCTTTCCACTACAGGGCAAATACCCCCTTTCCTTCTTCCAATTCTTCCGGTCCTGGGCTACTGTTGTCCATAATATTAGGAGTCAAGTTCGTTCCGCCATCTTCTTCTGGGTCGGCTACTGTCAAATGTTGTTTATAGTACATGTTTTATTGTGAGAAGGAATGTAGTGAAGTGTTGGTACAATGGCTGAGTAAGAGAGTTCGAGATTTTTGGATATAGATGAAAGGAATGGACAGCTTAGCTCATAAAATATCTATAGTGTACCGTACATTATAATGGGAGTTTGAGGGCTATTCTTTCTCCGGGAAAGGCTAACATGGGAATATTGCGCAATACAATAAAACAATATCCCGGTCCAGTCCCGTCCTTTGCCGGAGCTGCAGCTTGCGCTAACGCCATCTCTGCGCTTCGGCAGCCTACATTTTTCACGTAAATAGATGATCTTACATCCAAGATCCATGGCATTGTCAAGCCCTTCACACTTATGATTTTACGGCTTTTTACTAACCTAAGTTTATAATATTATTTATCTTTCAGGGGTGGTCTCGCCGGCTTAGAAGGGCGAGCGGGCGAGGTGACGAATGAAATCTGGAGGGTACGACTCAACACGGATCGACCGCAGTGGCACAACGCTACGCCGATAACATGCTCGCCTCATCGACAACCACCGCTTAAACATTGTGGTATGTACTCCTACTTATTTACATATTGATGTTCTATGTAGAACCTAATACTAACAATAATATAATTCTTTAGCGGGAATTAGCGTAACAAATTCTTGAGTGTACTTGCGACCACGGCGGGTGTAACCTGGTCGACTGGTTAAGCCCAAAAAGGACGCATGACTCGCGCTAATTGCGGTTAAATTATGTGACTGTTAACATGCAGCACGAGACGAATGTTTGTATGGAAATGGCATTTGCAAAGCTCGAATAATTTTGAGAAATAACTGAAATAGTTGTTCAAATACATTTTGAATTTGATTTTTATCTTATTTCATGTAGGTACTAGTAACTAGTCATAAAGATTTTCATGCTATTTCTTATGTTTTATATGAGCGATAAACTAATGATAAGGATTTAAAGTTTAAAATCTTCTTAAAAATATTTTTCTCGTTGTTTCAGGTGGTCTTCACGTGTCTGGTCACACGGCTGTATTAGTCTACTTAGGTGCTACTAAAAAACCAGTGATGCTCGTATTTTTCGGGCACTCACCACATTATGGATATCTACATTTAGTACAGGTTAGTATATATTTAATAGTATAATTATTCAGATTATTTATATTTATAGAATGATGAAATACCATGGGTCCCAAGATATTGCCTTGGGGGACACCCACATTATTTACGTCATAATTTTGAAACTTGTGTTTTAAGTAGATATCTTAAATTAATTTAGTGCTACAATAATTTCACATGCAAAACTGATCTAAAATTTTAGATTAGTTTACCACACATTATTCATACTTTTCTGCAAAAAACGCATGCGTCAGAAAGTCAAAAGCTTTTGAGAGATCAGGATTCAGTTATAAGCAAAAATACTAGTTAAAGCATGCAAAATTTGGCAGATACGTTGTTTGTGTTAGTCTTTCACCGGTGACAGGCTTGGGTATTCTATTGGTCGGTCACCGTTGGTAGACTTTAGCGTTCTATTGGTCGGTTACCGGTTGGCCTACGCAGAACGGGTCGGCATGGTTAGGGATTTTGTCGTCATTTAGCGCACATTAGCCGCTTAGATGCCGCGGCACCGTCCCATCATCCTTCCTACAGCATGCCAGCACCGCCGCACTCGACGTTACGTGACAACGAGCGCCGGCGTCCTGGCTTGCCGCTACCTGCCGCAGGACGCCGTGGCATCCCGCCGCGGAAGCCCGAGGGCCGGCTTTCAATGCCGTGCAATGAAAGCATTTACGATGCCACAGCATCATTTGAAAGCATAGCAAATTAAGTCGTATCCTATATTGATATACGTTTGAATTTCCATTAGTAAAAAATTTAATCCCTTGCCATGCCGTCCCAGTCTGCGTAGGCCTTTAGGCATTCTATTGGTCGGTCACCTGTGACCGAATTGCGTGTTTTAATGGTTGTTCTCCGATTTCCGACTTAGTCGTCCTATTAGTCGGTCACCAGTGGCCAACCTGGGCGTTCATTGATCGGTCACCGGTGGCCGACCTAGTACTTTGTCGACCGGGTATCGGCGACGGATTTTTTTCTTTTTCTGTTACTGATGGCCGGCTTATCTCTGTGGCTTAATTATCCTCGTGTACCTCCAGGAGTACTACGTAGACGAGGGTGTGTGGGCAGTAGCGAGCACCCGCGGCTGGGCGGCTCGCGCGGGGTTCGCGCACGCCGCTGCCTGGGACCCGCTCTCTAAGCGGGTGCTGGTACACGGCGGGCTCGTGTCCGAGTCAGAAGCCACGCAGGTATGTTACACTACAGTACTGTGTGGGCGGTGGCGGGCACCCGCGGCTGGGACCCGCTCTCCAAGCGGGTGCTGGTACACGGCGGGCTCGTGTCCGAGTCAGAAGCCACGCAGGTATGTTACACTACAGTACTGTGTGGGCGGTGGCGGGCACCCGCGGCTGGGACCCGCTCTCCAAGCGGGTGCTGGTACACGGCGGGCTCGTGTCCGAGTCAGAAGCCACGCAGGTATGTTACACTACAGTACTGTGTGGGCGGTGGCGGGCACCCGCGGCTGGGACCCGCTCTCCAAGCGGGTGCTGGTACACGGCGGGCTCGTGTCCGAGTCAGAAGCCACGCAGGTATGTTACACTACAGTACTGTGTGGGCGGTGGCGGGCACCCGCGGCTGGGACCCGCTCTCCAAGCGGGTGCTGGTACACGGCGGGCTCGTGTCCGAGTCAGAAGCCACGCAGGTATGTTACACTACAGTACTGTGTGGGCGGTGGCGGGCACCCGCGGCTGGGACCCGCTCTCCAAGCGGGTGCTGGTACACGGCGGGCTCGTGTCCGAGTCAGAAGCCACGCAGGTATGTTACACTACAGTACTGTGTGGGCGGTGGCGGGCACCCGCGGCTGGGACCCGCTCTCCAAGCGGGTGCTGGTACACGGCGGGCTCGTGTCCGAGTCAGAAGCCACGCAGGTATGTTACACTACAGTACTGTGTGGGCGGTGGCGGGCACCCGCGGCTGGGACCCGCTCTCCAAGCGGGTGCTGGTACACGGCGGGCTCGTGTCCGAGTCAGAAGCCACGCAGGTATGTTACACTACAGTACTGTGTGGGCGGTGGCGGGCACCCGCGGCTGGGACCCGCTCTCCAAGCGGGTGCTGGTACACGGCGGGCTCGTGTCCGAGTCAGAAGCCACGCAGGTATGTTACACTACAGTACTGTGTGGGCGGTGGCGGGCACCCGCGGCTGGGACCCGCTCTCCAAGCGGGTGCTGGTACACGGCGGGCTCGTGTCCGAGTCAGAAGCCACGCAGGTATGTTACACTACAGTACTGTGTGGGCGGTGGCGGGCACCCGCGGCTGGGACCCGCTCTCCAAGCGGGTGCTGGTACACGGCGGGCTCGTGTCCGAGTCAGAAGCCACGCAGGTATGTTACACTACAGTACTGTGTGGGCGGTGGCGGGCACCCGCGGCTGGGACCCGCTCTCCAAGCGGGTGCTGGTACACGGCGGGCTCGTGTCCGAGTCAGAAGCCACGCAGGTATGTTACACTACAGTACTGTGTGGGCGGTGGCGGGCACCCGCGGCTGGGACCCGCTCTCCAAGCGGGTGCTGGTACACGGCGGGCTCGTGTCCGAGTCAGAAGCCACGCAGGTATGTTACACTACAGTACTGTGTGGGCGGTGGCGGGCACCCGCGGCTGGGACCCGCTCTCCAAGCGGGTGCTGGTACACGGCGGGCTCGTGTCCGAGTCAGAAGCCACGCAGGTATGTTACACTACAGTACTGTGTGGGCGGTGGCGGGCACCCGCGGCTGGGACCCGCTCTCCAAGCGGGTGCTGGTACACGGCGGGCTCGTGTCCGAGTCAGAAGCCACGCAGGTATGTTACACTACAGTACTGTGTGGGCGGTGGCGGGCACCCGCGGCTGGGACCCGCTCTCCAAGCGGGTGCTGGTACACGGCGGGCTCGTGTCCGAGTCAGAAGCCACGCAGGTATGTT
Organism: Autographa gamma; assembly: GCA_905146925.1. NCBI lineage: Eukaryota > Metazoa > Arthropoda > Insecta > Lepidoptera > Noctuidae > Autographa > Autographa gamma. Next base: position 2,302,460 of record LR989871.1, read on the forward strand.
ACACTACAGTACTGTGTGGGCGGTGGCGGGCACCCGCGGCTGGGACCCGCTCTCCAAGCGGGTGCTGGTACACGGCGGGCTCGTGTCCGAGTCAGAAGCCACGCAGGTATGTTACACTACAGTACTGTGTGGGCGGTGGCGGGCACCCGCGGCTGGGACCCGCTCTCCAAGCGGGTGCTGGTACACGGCGGGCTCGTGTCCGAGTCAGAAGCCACGCAGGTATGTTACACTACAGTACTGTGTGGGCGGTGGCGGGCACCCGCGGCTGGGACCCGCTCTCCAAGCGGGTGCTGGTACACGGCGGGCTCGTGTCCGAGTCAGAAGCCACGCAGGTATGTTACACTACAGTACTGTGTGGGCGGTGGCGGGCACCCGCGGCTGGGACCCGCTCTCCAAGCGGGTGCTGGTACACGGCGGGCTCGTGTCCGAGTCAGAAGCCACGCAGGTATGTTACACTACAGTACTGTGTGGGCGGTGGCGGGCACCCGCGGCTGGGACCCGCTCTCCAAGCGGGTGCTGGTACACGGCGGGCTCGTGTCCGAGTCAGAAGCCACGCAGGTATGTTACACTACAGTACTGTGTGGGCGGTGGCGGGCACCCGCGGCTGGGACCCGCTCTCCAAGCGGGTGCTGGTACACGGCGGGCTCGTGTCCGAGTCAGAAGCCACGCAGGTATGTTACACTACAGTACTGTGTGGGCGGTGGCGGGCACCCGCGGCTGGGACCCGCTCTCCAAGCGGGTGCTGGTACACGGCGGGCTCGTGTCCGAGTCAGAAGCCACGCAGGTATGTTACACTACAGTACTGTGTGGGCGGTGGCGGGCACCCGCGGCTGGGACCCGCTCTCCAAGCGGGTGCTGGTACACGGCGGGCTCGTGTCCGAGTCAGAAGCCACGCAGGTATGTTACACTACAGTACTGTGTGGGCGGTGGCGGGCACCCGCGGCTGGGACCCGCTCTCCAAGCGGGTGCTGGTACACGGCGGGCTCGTGTCCGAGTCAGAAGCCACGCAGGTATGTTACACTACAGTACTGTGTGGGCGGTGGCGGGCACCCGCGGCTGGGACCCGCTCTCCAAGCGGGTGCTGGTACACGGCGGGCTCGTGTCCGAGTCAGAAGCCACGCAGGTATGTTACACTACAGTACTGTGTGGGCGGTGGCGGGCACCCGCGGCTGGGACCCGCTCTCCAAGCGGGTGCTGGTACACGGCGGGCTCGTGTCCGAGTCAGAAGCCACGCAGGTATGTTACACTACAGTACTGTGTGGGCGGTGGCGGGCACCCGCGGCTGGGACCCGCTCTCCAAGCGGGTGCTGGTACACGGCGGGCTCGTGTCCGAGTCAGAAGCCACGCAGGTATGTTACACTACAGTACTGTGTGGGCGGTGGCGGGCACCCGCGGCTGGGACCCGCTCTCCAAGCGGGTGCTGGTACACGGCGGGCTCGTGTCCGAGTCAGAAGCCACGCAGGTATGTTACACTACAGTACTGTGTGGGCGGTGGCGGGCACCCGCGGCTGGGACCCGCTCTCCAAGCGGGTGCTGGTACACGGCGGGCTCGTGTCCGAGTCAGAAGCCACGCAGGTATGTTACACTACAGTACTGTGTGGGCGGTGGCGGGCACCCGCGGCTGGGACCCGCTCTCCAAGCGGGTGCTGGTACACGGCGGGCTCGTGTCCGAGTCAGAAGTCACGCAGGTATGTTACACTACAGTACTGTGTGGGCGGTGGCGGGCACCCGCGGCTGGGACCCGCTCTCCAAGCGGGTGCTGGTACACGGCGGGCTCGTGTCCGAGTCAGAAGCCACGCAGGTATGTTACACTACAGTACTGTGTGGGCGGTGGCGGGCACCCGCGGCTGGGACCCGCTCTCCAAGCGGGTGCTGGTACACGGCGGGCTCGTGTCCGAGTCAGAAGCCACGCAGGTATGTTACACTACAGTACTGTGTGGGCGGTGGCGGGCACCCGCGGCTGGGACCCGCTCTCCAAGCGGGTGCTGGTACACGGCGGGCTCGTGTCCGAGTCAGAAGCCACGCAGGTATGTTACACTACAGTACTGTGTGGGCGGTGGCGGGCACCCGCGGCTGGGACCCGCTCTCCAAGCGGGTGCTGGTACACGGCGGGCTCGTGTCCGAGTCAGAAGCCACGCAGGTATGTTACACTACAGTACTGTGTGGGCGGTGGCGGGCACCCGCGGCTGGGACCCGCTCTCCAAGCGGGTGCTGGTATACGGCGGGCTCGTGTCCGAGTCAGAAGCCACGCAGGTATGTTACACTACAGGGTGGGCGGTAATTATTTCAGACAAAAACACATTAAACGTGTCAGCTCACTAGGGTCAATATCTTATTACGCCACGGCAACGCCAATGGCAGAGGTAATTGCAACCGTAGATATACGTCGGCAACAACCATCACCGCGTCAACGGATACTGCCGCCGCTTCGGCGGTTGCCTCTGCCGTTGGCATCATGCCGCTCTTGTGTAGGGATCTTACACAAGACGTTTAGTCAGTAATTATTATTTTTTTCTGCTGATTGTAAACTGACTCTATACCAGATATGCTTTTCCCCCCCATTTGTATAGGTATAGGTGTACCCTTTCGGTAACACACGGTATATTTAGAATGTGACTATTCGACGAAGATCCCTAACTACAGTAAAGGAACGTAAGCTGTATAATATAACAACTATTTTGTTTTGAATATTTATTAATAAATCATTATGTTCCCAGGCCCCGTCAGCGTCGCTATTTGAATACGACCCCGAGTTAAGACTGTGGCGCCCTCTACAATCCGCCCCGACACCTAGATACTTACACACAGCTACGTTTATCACGCCAGGTATGTTATATAATTAACTTATATCTTTGTGTAATTTTGTGTATATTTTATTGTTAAGAAGGGATGTCAGTGACATACATTGCCACTGCCATTCTTTGGAAAAGCCTGTGTAAAGGTCACATGTTAGCATCTTGAAATTTGCATAGCCCGAGCCGCGTTGAAGTGTTCATCATCATCACCTCCTCCCCCTGCCTCGGCCTCCCCTTTTTTGGACTATTTTTTACGGTCCTGTGCCAGCCACATCCAGAGTCGACCTGAGTCTTTAACTATGTTGTCGACCCATCTTGCTCCCGGACGCCCGACAATTCTTTTGCCTTGCCTTGGCCACTATTCTGTCACCGCCTTAGTCCACCTGCCATCCAGTTGGAGTGTTAGTATTTTTACATGTGATAAACTCTTAATAAGCCCTTTGCATAGGCTGATAAAATGTTTCGAAAATAAAAATAATATTTTTATCTTTTCTTGTAGGTATAATGCTGGTGTTCGGCGGCAACGCTCACAATGACAGCGCGGCAGCTCTCGTGTCCAACCCCGCCGCGTCCAAGTGTTACTCAGCGGGGGCTCTGCTCTATGATGTTAGGTGAGCTAATAAATACAATTAAATAAATAAATAATTAAACCACCTTTCAAATTATTGCTAGATACAGTAAAATAGATTCGACGATTTTGTATGGGTCAATAATAAAACTTAATGTACCCACGATGTTACATATAATGCAATCATTGTTACCACAAGACTTACGTTTAACAAATAAATACTTTGATCTTGGCAGAATTAACTGTCATGTTGAAACACTGTTTGTTCATACCTGTGCCCCCAGTTCATACTCTTATAGACGCACTCTGTAGTTTATTTATACTCCAAGTTTTAAACATATGTTTTTGATACAGGTGTGGCGTGTGGTGGGCGGCGGCGGGCGCGCGGGGGGCGGCTCGCGCTGCGCACGCGGCCGCGCCTATCACACTACGGGATAGGAGGGCTGTGCTCATACATGCGGGGTTAGATACCGACCTGGTTTTGTTACTGATTATTGTTCTAAAATAATCGTGTGTAATGCTTAGAAAATAAGAGCCTACGAAGATATTTAAAAGGCATTTTAAAACAGAAAAATTGTACCCTATTATTTTTTTACATTATTTCATAGGCTCATTTAATGGATAAAATCAGTTAAACAATCTTTTAAACATCATAAATAAAATTGCATCCTGTATAACGTGTGGCTTATGACAACGCCGCCGTGCGACTAACAAGCGAGCGCCGTAACTGGCGCATGTGCACCGAACAATTGTTACCGTATGTTCTCGCATGGTGTTACGTTCTTAACCCAGTTGCGCGTTGCACATGATATTTTTATGAAACACATTTGTGCGCACTGTATGCGATAAAAATAATTAATTGATCGTTTTTATCCAGGTTCGACGGGCGACTCCGTGGCGATGCACTAATATTCGAAGCAGGTGCCAGTTGTTCCCGCCACAACACAGAGACAGCGTGTCTACAAGCTGCGCACCACGCAGCCACCGCCTGCGTGTGGCGAGCCGCTGACCACAAGTGTTTGTCGGTATGTATGTAACACACGATGTACTGTAGCGACGCACTAGTGTTCCCGCCACAACACAGAGACAGCGTGTCTACAAGCTGCGCACCGCGCAAAAAAATATACATCATCGTAATGTGATCAGTTCATTTACGTATTTCCAAATTCGTCTTCTAGAAATCTACATGTAACTGTGATCTATATATTTATGTCCTTTTTGTGTTGTTCACAGTTGGAAGAAGTGGGCTGGAAAGAATCGTTCGATGGCACGGTGAAAGCGTGTCTCACAGAACCTCGGTTTGGTAAGGGTAAGCATGCTTAAACACAACACAAACTTTATAATATTGTATTTTCCCTCAACATTGCAAAACGGTTACAGCTAGTCTAAGAGGCTTTCAGTAAAACGACATACAAATACGTTTTCTTACATAAAACGCACGTTAACGTACCTTCACACACGCGTTCGCACATTAACACGTACACGGTAAAGGCAAACGTACAGACGTATACGGAAACGTAAAAACCTACGTGCACCCCGCATACGTACGCATATACACATTAAGGCATTTTCTCGTTTTAACTGTTCTACAAAGCCTTCTTACCCTTTTCTTCAGGCTATCTCATCTTGATCATCCACAACCCTTTTCCTCCCACTGCTGGGCATAGGCCTCCCCTTTTTCGTGCCATATATACGGTCCTGTGCCAGGCTCATCCAGACTCGACCCGAGACTTTAACATGGGAGCAAGATGGGTCGACGACATGACCCATCTTGCTTCCGGACGACCGACTCTTATTTTGCCATGCCTTGGCTACCATTCTGTCTCTGCCTTAGTCCATCTGCCGTCACTGCGTCATACTTACAGTTAGCTAATTACGGTGTATATCAACAGACGAGCGTCGTTGCGCGAGCGCGGAGTCGTGCGGCGCGTGCACGGCGGCGCGCTGCGCGTGGTGCGGCGCGTGCTACCCCTCCGCTATGTACTGCGTCAGGCATACGCATCAGGTATGCTATAATAACACATATCAACAGACGAGCGTCGTTGCGCGAGCGCGGAGTCGTGCGGCGCGTGCACGGCGGCGCGCTGCGCGTGGTGCGGCGCGTGCTACCCCTCCGCTATGTACTGCGTCAGGCATACGCATCAGGTATGCTATAATAACACATATCAACAGACGAGCGTCGTTGCGCGAGCGCGGAGTCGTGCGGCGCGTGCACGGCGGCGCGCTGCGCGTGGTGCGGCGCGTGCTACCCCTCCGCTATGTACTGCGTCAGGCATACGCATCAGGTATGCTATAATAACACATATCAACAGACGAGCGTCGTTGCGCGAGCGCGGAGTCGTGCGGCGCGTGCACGGCGGCGCGCTGCGCGTGGTGCGGCGCGTGCTACCCCTCCGCTATGTACTGCGTCAGGCATACGCATCAGGTATGCTATAATAACACATATCAACAGACGAGCGTCGTTGCGCGAGCGCGGAGTCGTGCGGCGCGTGCACGGCGGCGCGCTGCGCGTGGTGCGGCGCGTGCTACCCCTCCGCTATGTACTGCGTCAGGCATACGCATCAGGTATGCTATAATAACACATATCAACAGACGAGCGTCGTTGCGCGAGCGCGGAGTCGTGCGGCGCGTGCACGGCGGCGCGCTGCGCGTGGTGCGGCGCGTGCTACCCCTCCGCTATGTACTGCGTCAGGCATACGCATCAGGTATGCTATAATAACACATATCAACAGACGAGCGTCGTTGCGCGAGCGCGGAGTCGTGCGGCGCGTGCACGGCGGCGCGCTGCGCGTGGTGCGGCGCGTGCTACCCCTCCGCTATGTACTGCGTCAGGCATACGCATCAGGTATGCTATAATAACACATATCAACAGACGAGCGTCGTTGCGCGAGCGCGGAGTCGTGCGGCGCGTGCACGGCGGCGCGCTGCGCGTGGTGCGGCGCGTGCTACCCCTCCGCTATGTACTGCGTCAGGCATACGCATCAGGTATGCTATAATAACACATATCAACAGACGAGCGTCGTTGCGCGAGCGCGGAGTCGTGCGGCGCGTGCACGGCGGCGCGCTGCGCGTGGTGCGGCGCGTGCTACCCCTCCGCTATGTACTGCGTCAGGCATACGCATCAGGTATGCTATAATAACACATATCAACAGACGAGCGTCGTTGCGCGAGCGCGGAGTCGTGCGGCGCGTGCACGGCGGCGCGCTGCGCGTGGTGCGGCGCGTGCTACCCCTCCGCTATGTACTGCGTCAGGCATACGCATCAGGTATGCTATAATAACACATATCAACAGACGAGCGTCGTTGCTATCTATCTATCTATTAAGCCCTGTCTTTCCCACTGTGGGGCAAACGCCTCCTTTTCCCTCTTCCACGCACTTCTGTCTTAAGCACTATGTATTTATAAAACTACTATAACTTAGTATTGCGTCCCTCCTAGATGGCGCTATCAATAGACGAGTGCGGTTCGGACAGCGAGTCCCCGCGCGAGGCGTGCGGCCGCTACCACTCGTGTGCTGCGTGTCTCGCGCACCAGCACCATCATACACATGTAAGTTTATTATTAAGGATAACTAGTGGATAATTAAAATATAATTTAGTAGAAAAAACTGTTACATAATGGGATTTGTATTCTCCGAACATACATATGGGTTATCTACAAAAGCAATGTTCAAAAAATAATGTGGAAAACCTCGTATATTTCTCTTAACCCTGGTTATCTAGACAATGTGGAAAAATGGTTGTCTACATTGACCCGTCGAGGGGTTGAACTCGAACCGGGACCTCTAAGCTGGAGACACCTTGGAAACCGTTGTATACAACCGTCTACCACTTTGGTCGTCTAATCGTTGTCATTGACCACAATCATTACAGAAGGTTGTAAAAGCTCAAGTGCATAGGATATTTAGTACCAATTTATTTGATAATTTATTCACAGCCAAAGTGTATTGTAATAAATAATAATATCGACAATATTGTAGGGATCAGAAGAGCTAAGCCAACGGGCTTGTTATTGGGACTACGACACGATAAAGTGTAAACCTGTTAATTCATCTGAGGACATAAGGTGAGTCTGTTCAATATCCTTTCCAAATACATAGTATAAAAAAAATCTTTAGTGCACAGAAAACTGTTCCTTAACGCTGTATCTCTTTCAAATGATGAAAGAGATACAGCGTTTGGAAGGCTACCCTATGCGATATTTTGGTCGTTGCCCATAAGTGATCGTAAGACACAAATTAAAAAAATATACTTAATTCGGAATAAAAAAAAATAAGCAAATTAAAAAAAAATACAAATTTTTCGTCATATTCCTAAGCTAACCCACACAACAGATTTTAATAAATTGACTTGCAAAGGAAAGCTTACCTACAATAACAACATTTGTTCAGGAGCGTGGCGGCGGCGGGTCCGTGCAGCGCGCCGTGTTCTACCTTCCAGACGTGCGCGAACTGCACGGCTGAGGAGTGTATATGGTGCGCGTCGGCCGGCCGATGTGTTGATAAGGTAATAAACAGTAAGAAAGCAAAAAGGTGGGTGAATTTTGTTATATGTGGTAAATACATCAAAGGAGAATGTGTTCTTGCTGCCCAAGTTGACTATTACTAAGTTATCTGTAATGGCAAGTAATATGTGATAAAAAATAAATAAATTTTGCACAGATTCATGTGCTCTGTGCAGTGCGCAAATATGACGCCTATATTGACTAATACTTATTTGTGTATGTTATAAGAAATATATTCATTATTGAATTGTTTTATGCGGATATTAAACAAAAGAGGTTAATTATTTTTTAATATTGTGATGTATTGTGATGTGGGTGATTTTTTAATGAACAGCCAAATTTTCACTGGGTATTCTACCCACGAATATGAACAACTTTAATTTTAGTCGCGTTGGTATTGAAATTTAGTATGAAACAGCTGTTTTTTTTCTCGTTATTTCAGAGTTGGTCCCATAGTGAAAGTTGTTCATATTCATGTAGAATACCCAGTGAAAATTTGGAGGGTCAGTAAAAAATAACCCTGTATTAAACGTTTCCTCGTTTTCATGCCTGTTTGGGCAGGATGGTTGATCATATTAGTATTACCATGTTTATTTATTTATCGTTCCTCACACAACATATTCAAAGCAACATTCCTTAAAACATTCCTGTGTGTGCAGAACGCATATGGCGCGTCCTTCCCGCTCGGCGGTTGTCGCGCGTGGTCGACGATGGGTGGCGGTGGCGCGGCGGGCACGTGCGGCGCGGCGCGGGGCTGCGGCGCGCACGTGTCGTGCGGCGCGTGTCGCAGCGAGCCCGCGTGCGGCTGGTGCGACGACGGCGCGGGCGGGGGCCGGGGCCAGTGTCTGCCGGGCGGGGCGCGGAGACCGCACGCGCCTAGGATCTGCGCTCAGCACAGGTGACTACTGCACAGAACAGGGACACAGATGTCATCTGAATTAGCTGAAATCATGAGAAAAAATGATGCCAACCCTAAATATTCTGACGCAATCTTGGAGCACGTATTGCGTCGATCGTGCTTGTTTCCATTTACTAACTCACATAATAAAATTCTGTTTCTGTTGTAGGTGGCACTTCACGGCATGTCCACTATGTCAGTGCAACGGACACTCTGTGTGCGACAACGAGGCGCGATGCATGCAGCCATGTGCAGCGCGCACAGTCGGCGACCACTGCGATGTGTGTGCACCGGGACATTGGGGCAACCCGCTCAACGGTGGCCAGTGTCAACGTGAGTGTATACATAGTATTATAGTGGTGTCTAGCAATGCATCGGGTGCTCAGTGTGCGACGACGAGATGCATGCTGCCTTGTTTTTCGACATTGAGCCAACCTGCTCAATTGCGAGGAACACAACATGTACACTATTTATCAAAAATATAACATAGAAACCCATTGTAACTAGTAAAATCTTTCCCAGCGTGCGAGTGCAACGCGCAAGCCGTGGCCTGTGCACCGGACACGGGCCGCTGCTACTGCAGCACCAAGGGGCTGGCGGGCGACCGCTGCGACAAGTGCGATAACACAAACCATTATCACGCCGATATATATAATAAGGGGGCTTGTTATTGTGAGTATTAACTTTAATAGAACATTAGTATTTCTAGGAATGTAGTGGTTTTCTTTTCATTAGAATGTTTTTTCGAACATCTTAGACTATTTCTTAACCTAACTCACATTATAAAATATATGACGGCATCATTATATTAAGAATTTCCATTATTTTTTATATGAATCTTTTCAAGGTTCAATCGCACCTTTGTGGTTTAAGACTTTTATATTTTTAACGAAAAAAAGCACAGAACTTTGGATAATTTACTATACATTTTTCCCCATATCTTATATTGAGAATAGGAATTATATTTTATAAATGATTCTTACTTCTTATTTCGTAAAAAAACTGTCCAGAAATCGATAATGTCAATGATACCAAGTTGTGATTTTAGACTGAATATTTTTGAGTCTAAAGTCACAACTTTGTATAAAACTACTATTCTTATCATTAAAAAAAATACTATTCTTAATTAATAATAATAATATTCCGGGACATCTCACACACGGTTTTCTGATCCCAAGCTAAGCAGAGCTTGTGTTATGGTAACCACACAACTGATAAATATACTTATATATTTCTAAATATATACATATTATAGATAAATTACACCCAGACACCGAACAAATGATTGTGCTCATCACACAAACATTTGTGCCGGGTGGGAATCGAACCCACGACCTCCGGTATAGCAGACAGGGTCTCTAACCACTAGACCAACAGACCTGTCAATTATTTCTATCTGCCCACAGACGACTTAGCAGTAGACTACCAGTTCACGTTCAACCTATCAAAGAAGGAGGACCGCCACCTATCGGCCATCAACTTCCGCAACGCGCCCGTCAAGCCGGACGTGGACGCGGACTTCAGCATCACCTGCTCGGCACACGCGCGCATGAATCTCACGGTGCGGACGAGAACCGATCCGGCGGAGCGGACGCTCTTCAGCGATGTTAATTGTACCAGCTTTAGGTTTAAGTGAGTCGATTTTATACTGCGGTTTTTAATGAACATGACAAAATCATTTATGGTCTAGTTTTGAACTTTAAAGTAACTACATTTTCAAATACATGCAGAGGAAGGCCGAAAATGCTGTATGGATTGTGTGGAAGATGATACGAGAACGAAGGAGTGAATGCTGAGATGATAACTGGTACAGATGAATGGAAGCTGAATTCGTATTGCGCGGACCCCAAATAATTGGGAACAGGGCAGGGAGATGATGATCGAAATTTCAAATAAAGCCTATTTTTTTTTTTTAGTAGCCCGTAGGGATCCCACTGCTGGGCAAGGGCCTCTCCCAAACATTTGGGAGGAATTGCCATAATCGCCACGCTTGGCAGGCGGGTTGGCGATCGCAGTAAGATGTCAATCGGTTCAGAGACGCTGTTGCCCGTCTTCTGTGTTCCTTTATTCCCTTAGTCGCCTTTTACGACACCCACGGGATGAAATGGGTTGGTACTATTCGCCGCCGGCACCACACAGCTTAAATAAAGCCTATAAGGATTCTAAAACATCGCTGACCGCAACCCAAAATTATCAGTGATCAAAACTAGCACAAACTGTATGTTAGAATTTTGTTCATTTACTTTCCTTTTAGCAATAATACTTCATCATCATCTCCTTTCCCTGTTGCCAATCATTTGGGGTCTACAGTACGTATTCAGCTTCCATTCAACTCTACTATAGTTGGATTCAAACTTAATGGCAGCTCTGCAGTTAGCTACACGCTGCGCAATACCTCGCCCCGCACCCTCGCTGGCGCATAAGTTTGTCACTGCGCAGCGACCCGCCTCGTGTTCAGAGCCGCCATTAAGTTTGCACCGTACTTTACTCTACTTTTTGTAAACAGTTTGATTTTATTTTATTTTCTTTGGAAAAAAAACGATATTACACTACATATAATACTTATCAGTAAGTTGTATAAAACAAAATCAATGTAATAACCACCACATTTTCCACATATTAACTTAGAGGTATGCTATGATTAGGACTCATCGGTTAACTAGTTATTGTTCACATTCAAAAAGACATTTTTAGCAAGAAACTAACAAACTGGTCAGTCACCAGAAAATGTATGTGAGCTTTTTAGTACATTAATAACTTTACTGCGAAAAGCACTTCTATTAAGCACAAAAATATCAATATCTATAAAATTTTCATTGTACATTTGCGTCAGACGCTGAAGGGGCGCACGTTTACCTGCGTTTGTCCGGCATGATGCCTGATCAAACAATTTGTAATCGCGCACCCCACGACGATGAATTGATCTAGGAACTACAAGCATAATATCATTACTAAGATCTATACAATTTACCTTATTATGATAAAGGTGTCGTGCAGTTGATTAAGTAATACTTACTTATTTGTTTTTCTAGGTTCCCAAAATCGGAGCACGCGTTCGGCGTGGAAGACAACGTGACGTTAACAACGTTCTTCGTGTACGTGTACGACTTCCGGCCGCCGCTGTGGATACAGATTTCATTCTCGCAGTACCCCAAGCTGAACCTGCAGCAGTTCTTTATTACCTTCTCGTCTTGTTTTCTATTGCTGCTGCTGGTGGCGGCAGCGCTGTGGAAGATTAAGCAGGTTTGTGGATTTTTTGGAGTTGTAAGAAGAAATTATTTCAAAAATTGTTCACCAGTGTGATTGCTTTTGCGGTACTCCTTCTTTTTATAGAAATAATTTATTTATTTTGAGTTTTTTTTTCAATTCACCCCCTGTGAACTGTAATAATATTATCAATCATTGAAAATTCTACCTAACTTTATTTATATTCTAACCAGAATAATAGCTGAAAGATGAGCTTCCAAGTTACAAAAAATAATCTGCAGCGTATAAACACGTAATTATTGATAGAAGATCCTAAAGCAAAAGTGAACCTTATTTCAATCGCGTACGGTAAATTTCGTAAGAATACAAGCTACTTTTTGTTTTGCCAAAAATATATTCACTCAAAACTGAACCTTGTGTCTAAATCAGAAACTTCATTTTGTAGAAATACGATACGTAAAAGACTTAATATTCTTCAAGCAAAATTGCACTCTATTTCTACAAGACAAAAAGTTTATTTTAGAGAAACCCGTCATTTACAGACTAATATTTCTGCAAGCAAAAGTGTACCTTATCCCTACAACCTACAGTTATTTTTCCAGAAATACGACATGTACAGAAGACGACAGCGGTTGTTCGTCGAGATGGAACAGATGGCGTCTCGGCCGTTCAGCCAAGTTTGCGTCGAATTAGAAAGAGGTGGGGCGGGTATGTATGAAGCTAGATGTTGTGTGTGGTGGAAAGTCGACCTTACTGCTAGGGAATAAAGGAGATTTTCTATTGATGTTTTGGTGTTCATGTTAAGGAGGCATTGGCGTAGTCTGTTGTTATAGCTTATTTCTTATATATTTTATTTTATGCTATTTTTTATGTAATCGTAAGTCGTGTGTGTCGGAAGTTAATAAAAAATTAAGACTTAGTATTTCTTGCTAGAGAGTGCAATCTTTGGGGACGGCAACCTTTGATGATGAATTAAGTAAATACCGATATTTTTTTATTAAAAACAGGCCAGTGATTTTTCGTTTGTGAATAGAGTTTTTTTCAGAGCTTCCAAAAATGATTGTATATACTATGTGCTAAAAAATAGGTATTTTTCCCTGCCTAACAGACATTGCCGCAGTTAACCATTGCTCGCCGCGGCCAAATACACGACAACTCATATAACTTCGAAAAACCTTACTTAGGCAAATAAATTGTCCTTCAATCTACCAAAGCGACCAAAAGTCTAAGACCGCTGACTGGGTTCATGCGGGAGCGGTGCAGCCGCAGCGGCAGTTAACGAGCGGTGCAAATAATTTCAGAAATCTTTGAAATGACACCGATAAAGCACTGCAAATATGCAAACCATAAAAAAAAAAGTTTTATTTAATTGTCTAATATTCGCGTAAACCTAAAATTTATTATTGTATTTTTATTGTGACGAATTTCTTTCGCGAATAAAAGAAACCTCGAGGTGTCGTTGAGATGTCATCGAATAGAACAGTACGCCGCGCGGTCTGCGGGCTGGTTTACATTTAGATATCGGGTCGGTGTTGACCACTTCATTCCTGCGCCGCCACTGCTGCCGCTCCGCTGCCCGCTAAATTCGAGGCAGCGGTCTAAGGTTATGAACTCACGGAGCGATTTTCACCCGCGACCGCCGAAGTTGTAGAACTGCGGTTTTATTTCTGAACTCACGAGGCGGGTTATTTGCGCGGTTACGCAGCCGTCGCGGTTGTGATCATCGCAGACGTGGCGGGTGATGATTGCAAGACAGGCGGTTACAAGGCGGGTGACCGCGGCCCGCTCGATTCTACTAGTAGCCCGCCGGTGCAGCGGGAACCGCAAACAACCGCGTATACAGTTTTCAATTCATCTATTTGTTTTTTGCCGCTTAGGTTCAGGAGTCCCCGCCCCCGTAGCCCTCGAACCTTGCCGCGGCGGGCGAGCAGCCGTACTATCGCTACTAGTACGCCTGCCCACCGGCGGCACCGGGCGCGCGCCCCCGCTGGGCGGGCTGGCCGTGGCGTCCGCGCTCGTCACGCTCGGCCACCACGCGCCGCACCCGCCCGCCAACGCCAAGCGGCCCAGACATCACTGACCGCACCGCACGCCCCGCACTGGTATGTATGCACACTAATATACAGGGAAAAACTCGAAAGCGAAGACACATATACTTATGCCAAGAAGCACACACATAAACAAGCTACAAAGCTAGATATGCTCAAAATGCCTAATATACTACTCAAACAATGATACACACACAAACTCAACGATTAAGCACGTACACTCGCAAACACGCAATGTTGCACAAAAAACTTACCTAACGATATTCATACATAATACACGCAAGAAAGCACACTTACACCCGCAGAGGAGAAAAATCCGTAATCACTAATACTGGTACACAACAAGTTAGGAAGCACAGAAAAGCAATACATGTAAAGATGCATTTAACATGACATATCATCACGCCTGTATCCCCGAAGGGGTAGGCAGAGGTGTACCAATGTACACCCACAGTTCGCCGATATGTTTAGGTCCCATGTTATAGGGGGCGGGCCTATTGCCACTAACCGGGCACAAATCCAAACTCCGACCTGCTACTGAGAATTTCATAGAAAAACCCAATAACACCTTGGTCGACTCGGGAATCGAACCCAAGACCTCTAGCGTAGCAGGCGCGCTTAGCACCAATAGGTAACGAGGCAAAGATGCATTTACTTGCAACAAAATGCGCACACAACAATCTACACTGACTCATGCAAAGATACACTCTCAAAATCTCTTTAAGAAACACACACCTATAGAAAAAAAAAAAACATACATTCCATTTTCCATTTTAAAAATCCTCTATCTATAAATTTTCCACATTTAGTTGATTAGTACCTCTTTTGTTTCAGATTCGGACACCGATGTATATAGACAATGTATGTATTGAACTTTGTACATAGGACACTAAGTAGTGCATTGCTCAAAGTGTAACATTTTATAAATAATACTCAGTTATCGTGTCGTTTGTATGACTTAATGCCTTGGACGGACGATTGGATGGAGTTGCTGGGTTTTTGTAGCGATGTAATATGATTAATGGGACTTTTACTGCCTGCGGAGTAATCATAGGAAAATGTTGACTCTCCTGATAGTGAAACTAGTTAATAGCACCCATAAAACGTCGATGGTAAAATATTACCATGAAATATTTGACTAAATGTTCTTAAAATGCAAGAAATATTAAAATTGTGATCAAAAATATGGGTTACAAAAGACAACATTTAAGAACGTTTGGTGCGCTATGGTTTTTGACAGTTTAATGACAATATTTTTCCTTAAAAAAAAAACATTTTTTGGTAGCTTTGTGTAATTTAAATTAACTAAAAATGCAAAAACTCGAGTTACCTGTTATTTTTCTTCTAATTTATAAAGTTTCCATTTTAAAGTATGTCGCTACAAAAACAGCTCAACTTCAAAGATTAATTTTGTAAAAAATAATAATAAATACATTAGCTGTAAGTACCTGTTTCACTTCCATATATAAAGTTGCCAAAATACTCTAATTTGTATCACATTTGAACAGTCTGCACGTTTAGGATGCTAGTGTCAGGATGTATCGGACTTAGTGACTAATATTGGTTGGCTATGTGCAAAAGATATGATAGTATATACTTCAAGCATAATAGTTTGTTTGTAAATGTCGAAAGGGATAAAATCGGTTGAAATAGTGTTATATGAAAAAGTCACCGTGAGACGTGTAGAAAATAAATAATTTTGCATCCGAGGATTTTCTTTTATAATCCGCCTAAGTGTTTACTTTTTATTTGGTATTTGTGTAGTTTGTATATTTTACTCAAAATCACACAGTAAAAAAACCTTGTAAAAAGTACAGTATATAATAAAAAAGTTGAGTGTTGCCCTCTGTATTCCTGGGATCCCATCATCAAATCCATATAAGTAGGAATACATAGAAAATATTCTTTAAAAATTATTATTTTTCAAATTGGTTCAGGCGTCTTCTAGTAAGCGCTATGCTAACATGCATACATAAAAGTCTTATATTTTTATTGGAACTTTAAAAGACTATCGTATCTTTTGCACATACTCTGATATTGCTTTAAAAAAGTTTGGACTGCGTTTCGTTAGAGGTCATTGCATTTGAATTAGAATTAGTTATTGTTTTAAGAATGTTCAAAACTCGTGTGGATTTCTGGTTTTGTATGATTGTATAATAAAATGGGTGGGAAAAGAAAGAAATGGATCTTAAAATTTATTACTAATGCTTTAAAAAAATGTTGTGTGCATGAATAAAAATGAATTCAGTAAATCGTTTTGATTATAATGCAAAAGTAACTAAGGCAGCTTTTTGATGATTTATTTATTAGTAAGAAATGAAAATATTTTGTTAAAAATGTTCACAGAATGTTAAAAAACATCTTGTTTGTGATAGAATGGGTTTGTGTATGTTTCCGAGCGGTTGTTATGGTGCTTTAAGACGATAAATATCGTCGTAGTAATTCGCTACAGTTGATATATCGAGTAAAATATTATTTGATTATTAGGGAGTGAGGTGGCATCCAATAAGTACGTCAACGTTACAAGAAACCGTGTCAAGTCTCTGCCATTGGTCGTCACTTTTGTATGTTTTTAAATTCCAAGTATCACCTAAAAAAAAATAATAGTTATTTATGTTATTTAAAGTAATAAACGACGTAGTTTTTGACTCATCAGTTGAGTCAGATTTCATACGTAATTAATAGATGATCCCTTACAGTTAAATGAAACAAAATCAGTTACCCACACCAGTTGAAACGAGTGAAATCCTATAGTGATGTCTCGATAAAATAGTTGACTGATCGGTTTAATCGATAATCGATTTGTAATTAAATTAATATCGATATTTATTTTGTCAATGAAATTAGTGATTCTTAGCTAGCAATTGATATGCTTGCAAGATTGTAATAAAAGACAATTTTTCACATTAAATATAAAGATTTTGCGTAGGAATATTTTTTATGATAGTTTTTGTATTGAGTTGTTTTTTAGCGTTGATTGTAAGCGGACAACGATGTAATATATGCGTATCACCACAATGTTGTTGGTTTTAAGGTTTAACTTATATACTGTATACAGCTTTCGGAATTATAGTCAAAGAGCAGGGACTCGCCGTTAATATTCATCTTGTACTGTATCTTTATGTATTTCTTTTCTATCTTTTTTTTATGTCTTATAAACTTCTCGCTTTTGTATGTATATGTTAGAAACTATGCTTCGTGTTGATATGTTTACCTTTTTTTTTTCTTATCTCATTCATTCTATGGATTCATTTAAAATTGTATGTAAATCTAACACTAAAAGCGTTTTCTTTAACTCTTGTTGAAGAACTTACTAAACCTAGTACAAGAGTCGGATATAAAATAATTTAGTTATAATTTTTATAAGTTATACCTTTAAACCAACAACAAAAATAATAATAAATGTTATCTGTATGTACGTAAAGTCACTATTACATATAATAATTAGCTGTACATAGTGCCGCTTCGATAAGACTACCATAATCATATTTTTCTTATGACTGAATTGTAAATGATGTAAAATATAGTGTTTTTCCTTTGTTTTGTGTGAACGCATTTAGTTGTTGAATGTTGAGGTGGGTCTAAGCGTTTAAGAATTAATTATTAAGATATTTATTCGTCCAGTTTGCATGGGATAGTTATTATTGATGTAACATTTTATCTGACAAACACAATAAATAAAAACATTTGATGAAAAAGCAATGAAATGCATAATAACATTTTGACCAATAGGAGCACTATATATGAACTATGACGTAATTTTTGAGCGCTCGTATTGGTTAATTAGGACCTTACGTTAGAAAAAGAGAACACTAATTGAAATCCCACACACAATCATGTTTCAATATAAAGAAGTTTTACAGAGAAATACTGTAATATCAAGTAATAAGGTTGTGGAGTTCTGTATGTATGTCATCCTTATGTAAAATACCGAAATGGTACTTCTGAAAACATTAAATAAAAAAAAATACAATTGACGTATATTTTAATTTCATTTAAACTTGAATTTATTAGAATGGAATACAAATTACAAGAAGATTAAAGCGAATATACAATGAATCTAATTTAATATATGCGACATATGCATGCGACAAACTTACTAATAATGAATGCGTACATAACACCCCTTAGATCCACCCGCACCATTCACACACATTATTGTATTATAGCCTTAGAAATAAATAAAGTATTTAATCTAATTAATTATCAGCTAACTTTGTACGCATTCTTATAAAATCGTTTTAGACATTATCAATATTTTATGCCTTATTTAGTATTAAAACATTGCGTATTTGTAAAAAGCATCGTCACAGTTTTAGGTGGAATAATAATATTATAGTCCAGCCGCTAAAAGTACTCGCGACAGACAGCAAGTGTAATGTATAGGACAAATAAGTGATAGTAACTTTTGTTTAGAAAATTCTTCGCCACGTTTAAGTTATGTCTTCCTATTGACCGCAACGGACGACAGAAAGATATAACATGTATGTAGTGAAGAATAAACTAAACATAAAATAAATGCGGACAACATCACATACATTGCTCTGAACCCAAAGTAAGTAGCTATTAAGCACTTGTGTTATGGAATTCAGAAACAACGAAGGTACCACAAACCCCCAGACCCGAGACAATGTAGAAAAATGACTTTCTACATTGACCCGTCCGGGGATCGAACCCGGGACCTCAGAGCTAGCGACACCTTGAAAAACGGTGTGTACGCCACTCGACCACGGAGGTCGTCAAACATAAATTACTAATACTTATTTGTCCTGTAAACCAATCATATCATTCAAAGCTATTCATAATGCTAGGTTACAATGAATAATATAACACCATTTCTATTTCCCCATAAAAATTGAAAACCTCTTTTGACATGTGTCAAAAAAGCAATCTCTCAGCGGCCGGACTATAATTGATCATTTTATACTTTTTTATTACGTAATATCTGATTCGTTTCGTTGCTTTGTTTAACAACAATGAGTCAAACAGGAGCCTAATAATAAATCCCATTGTTCATATTAAGTAATGTATTGTGTTATCTGTCTAATTAACATCATCGGTGGTAATGAGTAATTATCTGTAAGCTGAACAGACAATTGACAGTTAGTACGGATTGAAAAGGAACCTGCTTTCCCGTTGATCGCGACCTCAATAATTAGGTATGTGACAACATTTTTTTTATATATTTTTAACGGAATTCCAAAAAGGGTACATTCTCAGCTTTGTTTTTTTATGTGCATTTGTGACATGATTTCCGGTTATTGTGGATTAATTTTAATAGTTATTTATTGAGACGAACCTCACAGGTAGCTCCGTATTTGAAGCTAGTGTTTGTTGTTCCGTAGATTTTTCTTAAATTAACGACTTTAAAGAATATTTCTCATAAATAAGTTTTTCGGTAGTTGTCAAATATTTTACTGCAGCGTTCAACTTGCCAGCTGCAGCAAATAGTCAATCGCGGTAATTTCCCTCCGTTTTCCGCTGAGTGCCTCATGGTTTTAAAATATCATGATACAAATTAAAAAAAAAAACAAATGTGTATTAAAGGAAATAGTTTTTCGTGTTTTAGTTATTGTAATTACAGGTGAAATATGTTGTGAATTGTACAGTGCATTTTTGCTAAAAGTTATCTCTATAATGTGTAGTGACAAATTACAAGTGTTTTGAAGTAATTAAGTGAAACATGAATAGTACCTACATTGTGAAATTAGAAACCATGTAAGTTTTAGTGACTGATAAGGATGAAGTTATATAGACAGATAGCACTATCTCTTTTACTTGATAACATTGATGTCGAGACGTAATAATAATAATGCCTTTTATGTTCGTTAGATTGAGTACCCCGGCTCCTAGACTATTCAATAAAAAAAACAGAAATCTGACTTTTGATTTGGGTTGAGTTTAAAATTAATATATTAATCTTTGTGTTTTGACTAATCTCTTATTACCATTTCAAAGTAATTTAGTTTGAATGTGGTACGTATTGGGTTTTTAATAATTAATTGACTTTGCCAGTAAAAACGCTCTCTATAATTTGTTGCCCTATAATATTTTTTTGTAATTAGATTAAGTAAAAACCGAAATTATATGTGTAATATTCGTCTTGTTTTGTAATTACAATTAGATGCCACTGTAATAACTGCTTCTTGTCATTGTACAGTTAGCAAAAAATGCGAATCTGTTTTTTATTATTTTAGATCACTGTAAAATAACCAGAAATACCTAAAATAATACCGTAATTATTACTATAATAATATGCGAAATTGGTTTTAGTTTCTAGATATATTTTTTTTGCTAACTGTACAAATTCGTTTAACAAAATATTCTGTAACCTTGTAAACGATTTTAAACTCAACCTTTGTAACTATATTAAAAGCCTTTATTTGTAAACACAACAGAATAGACAATAAACTTTACATATTTATGTTATTGTAGTAAATTATGTATACACTATACAAATGGCGATAGGAAAAAAACATATTTTAAAAGTCTTTTTTTACTAGTTTCAATTTTTTTTGTTGAACCTACGGTAAAAAAAAACTTTATTATTTTAATTTACTTGTTTTACTGTAGTTTCATCTTTATTTGTTGACCCTACAGTAGAAAAAAAAACTTTTTTTTTTACTTTTAAAATATGATTAAATCCTTGTCAAATTGTATAGAAAGAGTGATGTTACGTAAAAATACTTTTGAGTAAATACCGGCCTTCTTACTTTGAATAAAACTATAGCAAATGTGAATATTTTAAAGCACTTGCTTAAGCTTGATATTGTCATTCTACTCGCATTTTTAGTTTGACTGACAAGAGTAAAAATCCTACAAAACATAATTTAGCCCTTAATTTCTGAAAGGCAACAACATAAAAATGGTCGGGTATCTGTCATAATTCATGTTTGTGATTGGTCCTTAAACTTGAAGCCAGTTAAATAAATATGTCGGTAATAATTAAATATTAGAGATCCAGCCATCCCTTGTTGTTTTGCCTTATAAAGATTTTACGCAACGCACTAATTTGAGGTCCGATCCTCACAGGGGCTGCTCTTAGTGAACGTTGCTGTCTTAGGGGGTTACCACGCCAATCGATCGACAGTCGATCGATGCCATCGATCGACGGCAGAATGGACTAGTCGACGTCGATCAACAGTTTCTACCATACCATTTACGTCGACCAATCCATTCCTCCATCGATCGACCATCGATCGATTGGTGTGGTAACACCCTTAGCAAGTCGCAGGGTAACTTTGTAAATTCTGACATAGTAAGTTTGTCCTATAACTCTGGTTAGAGGCCCTTATGGTTTCGCCATATCAGGTGCAGCAGTCGAAAAACTGCGCTCAGGCTAACTGCTATAGGCATATTCTGGTACAAAAAAAATGTAGTAAAACAGTAAAAGAAGCAAAAAAGATCACTTTTTAACCAATCAATGTGAGTCGAACTTAATTAACATTGATGAGAGAATCAATGAAGAATCAGATTGCCTTTCAGAAAATAGAGAGAAGTGTTTCTATTTATTCAGTCTAAGAAGTATCGGATAACACATTCATCAGTAAACAGCAACAGTCAGTTGCACGTAAGCTTAATTTTATAAGAACCCTATGTTTTTACTGTTATATAAATATGCATTTATTTAAATTATATAAAATAAAAATAATCTCACTTAAAAATATGTTTTAATAATTACAAACGAAAATGTAATTGCAATCTGTTTTGAAAATTTAAATCTTTCTAGAAAATGTTGTTAAAATTTTAGTTTTATTTAAATAAATAATATTTTGCTTTAAGTTAGTTTTATGGATTATGTATAAATAGTATTGTAAGTATAAGAGAACAGTGTTTAACAAATATTTTTTAGGTTTATTTCAATTTATAAAAAGATTTAAATTATTAAAACAGTAACGATTATTATTTGTGGCTTTTATTGAATTTCTTTTATTTTTCTTCCCTAGTAACATATACCCCTACCGCAAAACACAAATCTTGGAAAAGCTAGATTATTTTTTTACCAAATTTTATCAATTAACCGTCGAAGTGCAAGCAATAGGGACTTATAATATTCTTTACCACTAAATAATTAGGGAAATCTCACATTTAATAACACCAAGAGATACAGATTATGTCTTAATAATAAATATTACAGATAGTAATGTATAAATGTGTAAATCACTACGTTATCCGCATATTAGTTAGAAAAATATTTTTATTTGGAACTAGCTTAAACGAGTGAATCTTATAAGCCTGCAATAATAAAATAAATATAAGTATTAGAAAAACACACAACTGTAAGCACAACCTCGCAAAATGGGGAATAATCGACCCCCTTCATACCGCATGCGAATGTGGAGCTCCCAACCAAACCATGCCCCATTTACTGAATTGCCCAAAGTGTCCGTACACCTGCACTCTGGATGACTTAAGGCAGGCTAACGATGCTGCCATTAATGTCGCAACTTTCTGGGCCAATATCTTATATATAAAAATGAATCGCTAAATGTGTTGGTAAGCGCATAACTCAATAACGCCTGGACCGATTTCGCTAATTCTTTTTTTGTTGTATTTGTTATTGTCAAGAGAAGGTTTTTATGATAAAAAAAATAATAGTGATTTGTTGGATTTATCTACGCCTCCAATAATATAAAGGCACCGGGAGCGGGACCTATGGATTCACGCGGGTGAAACCGAGGGGCACAGCTAGTCTTATATATAAAAATGAATCGCTAAATGTGTTGGTAAGCGCATAACTCAATAACGCCTGGACCGATTTCGCCAATTCTTTTTTTGTTGTGTTAGTTATAAGCAGGAGGAGGTTTTTATGAAAAAAAAAATGGAAGTAGAAGAAAGTAATCCTGACCTTTGTTACTATAGTGATTTGTTGGATTCATCTGCGCCCTGAATAACAT
Organism: Autographa gamma; assembly: GCA_905146925.1. Lineage (NCBI taxonomy): Eukaryota > Metazoa > Arthropoda > Insecta > Lepidoptera > Noctuidae > Autographa > Autographa gamma. Next base: position 2,325,376 of record LR989871.1, read on the forward strand.
AAAGGCACCGGGAACGGGACAAAGGTATTCATGCGGGTGAAACCGCAGGGCACAGCTAGTATACTATAATTTTAAAAATCTACCATCGACACGAAAAGAAGAAGAAGAAGTATTAGAAATGGCATTCAAAGAAGAATCTTATCATAATCAGCATAATAATATACCTACCTAAGTAGGTTGGGACCTCTTTATATCTCCGCTACGTCCTGACACAACATGTCAGTTTTGTAGGATATATAAACAGCCGGCCGTCCTACCACAGTTATCTATTTTTATATATTTTTACGCGAAAGTAATGTAGTATTGTCATATTTTCGTTATATACTTGCTTGTTTTTTTGATATATATTATGTACTGTTGCAGTTTTTTGTCGTTTATTTCGTAAATGGTAAGTTTTGGTTTAACTTGTTTTGTGGAATTTATGCTTGCTGTGTGGGTAAATAGGTGGAAATCCTGTGTTTATACCTGAGAGAGATTCATTCCTATACAGAACAGGGTTCTACACATTTTGGATCAGCCAGTGGAGCTCGGTAACTTCACTACGTATGACAAAAAAGGCATTTTGATAAGTAGTTGGTCTTTGTAATCATTTCTTAGATATTTATGTACCTATTACAGTAAACCAAAAAAAAAAAAATTCATTAAGACTAAAGGCAACTTTAGGACAGTTTAAAAACATACCTTGTAACATACCTAAAAATTAATTGCTACCTAACCTACCAGACACGTCAATCTTATAATATCCGTCTTTTTGCGTGAAGTGCTAATATTGTTGCTTCCGTCACCAGAAAACTTTACTCTTTACGCGTTCTGCCGCTTCATATTCTCTAGGTTTGATAAGACGATCTAAGGCTTTTTTAGCAGCGTATCTCGTCAGTTTTGGAACACAGTGCTCATGAACGTGCTTGCCTATTGGTAGAATATGTCACTGGTGGCCTATCTGTCTTTGTCCCCAGTTAACCAATCATGTGCCGCTGGGTGTTGGTGTGCGCGTCGCTGGCGAGCCTGGTGGTGGCCATTCCTGAAGAGCACCAGTACTGCGCCGTGAGATACCGGCGACTCTGCCAGGGCAAGGGAAGGCATATAGCTTGCCAGTTTCCTGACGTAAACCAACTTTTATTTTTACACCTTTTATCTATTTATTCATTTATTTTTGTAATTACACACAAACGTGTTTATTTCACGCTATATAATTATAGAGAACCTACAGAGTTAGGTACCTACTGCATTCCTCAAGAAATTTCTCCTAGCATTGATTTTTTCGGCCAGATTCATTCTAATTGCTCTGAACCCAAGTAAACAGCTAAAGCACTAGTGTTATGGATGCAGAGACAAAGATGGTATCAAAACCATTCAGAACCCAGACAAGATAAAATGAAAAAATGTTTTTACATTGACCCGTCTGGATCTCAAACCAGAGACCTCCTAACTAACGACACCTTAAAACCGGTGATTACGCCATTTGACAACGGAGGTCATAGGTATATCTATAAGATAGGACCTATACGAGTGCTACAGAATTATTGACATTGCCTATTGTTTTCAGTCAGGCCCAGGACCGTCGTGCGAGCGATACACACAGATTAAATTCACAAATGACTTGAAGCACTTCATCACACATTATCTTAACAGGTATGCTAACTCAATACATTCCTACTCTATGTGCCAACTTTTTCGGTACCTATAAGTTCTGCTATTGCTTTCAATACCGACCCAGAATTAAGAATCGGAAAAATAAAAAACGTAGTAGATGTGAATCCTTATTTTGACAAATTTCAAGCTTGTGGTATAATATCAAATAGCCCTGTAAGTATGTAATATGAGGTCATATTATTATAAGCCTAGCCCCGTCATAACATGTCATTTTCAGACGTCGTCAGCGCATCGCATCTGGTAACGAAAGAGTTCGCGGAGGCGTGCACTTGCCTAAACCACAAATTATGATGTTAGTTGTAAGTATGTAATTCCATTATTCCAATTATAATGACATAGTAACAAAGTGCAATTTACTGAAAACTTAGCAAAGCGATTTGACGTAGGTACCAAGGACCTCACTCCTCAGTACTAAAATAATACCGATATCGAATACCCTAGAAAATGAATACCTTCTAAACTTAAGATTTTAGGTATTTAAGTTCACCTAACATTTAACTTCTATATAGCTAAGCAATGTTTATTTCAGGAATGGGATCGAGAGCTGGCACTCTTAGCACAGAGACTTGCTGATCAGTGCCACTTTGTACACGATGACTGCAGAGCAACAGGTAAGAATATTTTACGTTACACAACTAGACTCATGAGAAAACCAGGGTTCCATAAATTGGAATCTGCAATGAGCAAGCGTGGTCATCAATGCTCATTCCTTCTCTACATGGGTTGAGGTCAATGCCCAGCAGTGGGAAAGGACAATGCCCATTTTGTAAGGAGGTTTAGTCCCCCATAAAAGATTGTCGTGTCAGGGTCATTTTCATTTTGTTTTATAGATGTCGCAGACAAATAGTATACGAGTAATTTGGCATTTTTAGTGACACGGCAAACTACATTTTGCCTTCGGCATATTACATAACCACAAATGTTTTTAAACTGACGCTGACGACGCCGTATGTAAACGGCAGAATTATACTATTTTTATGCGACATAGATAAATACATTTCGTTTCATATTATGCAAACGATTTCCATTTATTCACCCTGATTCAAGAGAAATCTTATTTTTAGGTTGCTGAATTTGAGGTTATATAAAGAAATTCTTTAAGGTTTATCAACTTCTAAATACATATATATTTATTTACTATTTTAATTAATTGATATTCTGGTTAATGCTTATGTCTCTCACCTTTACAAACATCTTCATGTTAATAAAAATCTCCGCCACCAAGTGAATGGGGTCGTCGAATCAAAGTGCCATCCCGTTAGGGTAGTTATGTTAAAAATGCATATTAACTAATCCTAACATACAGCTTAATTAAAAAAATAATTTACTCACCTGCGAGAGAAGTTTCGGTTTGTCCGATATCGACCCGGTGTAGACATTTTCTCGTTAAAACTAGAGTCAATTCACTCACTTAACAACAAAAGTCCGATATCTCACAACAAAACCACTTGAGGAACGTAAATGCTCAACTCGATAACAATAACACGTGACAGTAACAGAACGGAGGACTATAATACACTGTTCACGAATAACCGGCTAATTATTTTAAAAGATAAATCTACCCTCTTATTAGTTTATTTTTCTTTGTGTCTAAAAGTACAATGTGCGGATGTAGGTACTGAAATTCAATTAAATAAACATTTGTTACGTTTTTCAATGCTAGCGCAAAATAAATGCTAATAAAAAAAATGTGCAAAAAAAAATAAGATATAAATTTTGTATATCATAAAGTTGAGACACGGCGCCACAAGGTGGGCCTCGCTTTGGGCATTCTCCTTTATAGGCTAGTATTATAATATGCTTGATCGGAAGTAAGGCAATAGGTACTTAGCGCGAAATCTCAGTCTGTAATTTTGCACAAACTTCTGTAATCATCTGCATTACAAGCAAAAATTGCCCTAATCAATTTTAATTGTTCCAGTCCGCTACCCCTACGCGGGTCAGACAGTGGGCGAGGTGCGGTGGCGACGCTCCAGCGAGAGCGACGAGCTGAGCGCACAGCGGGCGATACGCCGCGTGTTAGACGCGTGGTGGGGAGAAAGGCGGAGAGTACAGCCGAAACAACTGACTGCGCCCTTCAGGCTCACAGCCAAGTAAGACTAGACCATCAAACGCAGTATATACGGTGTATTCTTGATGAGCTGAGCGAACAGCGAGCGAGATACCGCATCCTAGACGCGTGGTGGATTACCAGGCGAATAGACTTTAAAGCCTAGTAGAAAAGTGTATTGTTGACGAGCTGACACTGGTCTAAAATACATTTTAAACTATTCCAAACTTGCAGAGGTACAGTATGGGGCCACTTCAGCCAGCTAGCCGTCTGGAACCTACAGGCAGTCGGCTGCGGCGCGGTCCGTCACGGCGCGAACCACCCGCGACTCCTTCTGGTCTGCGACTTCTCCCACACCAACATGCTGGGCCAGAGGACGCTGGTGGCTGGCTCCACGGCCCCCTGCCCTATACACACGGCGAGGAGACCCAGGACTGCGTACCCGTTGCTGTGTGCGCCGGTAAGTGACCTCACACCAACATATTGAGCTTGTGATCAATGGACGAGCCTCGTTAGCTAAACTGTTGTTTTAATGCTAGCCGGGAAAAAAATTAAAACGATCTGCGAGCCCAGCTCGTCACCAAATAAACCGTGGTTTTGAGGTGATCGACGAGCGTGCTTTACGGGCGAACCAACAAACCCGCTAGCGTAATCCTTCCATTGCAACAAGACAGGGACCCAAGCCCTCTCTAGCCCCGCCTCCCTTGATTTTCGTTTGTTTGACTTACGTGGCTAAAACTAGTATTGTATATAAATATGAAACTCTTTACCCAGGTCCGCCACCCAGTCCCAGCCGAACCTGAAGAAATAGAAATGGAGGACAACTACGACGACGAAGAGGAGGACGATAGTGACGTCATGACCGTGGAGGTCGGTGACGTGCCGACGCCCAGCCTGTGGCTGAAGCGGACGGACGGCAGGCGCGGCAAGGTGCGGAAGACCACTGTAAGAGACTTCCCGGAGGAGACCAGGAAACTTGATACGAAATTGTTTAGAGGTGAGGAAAGTTTTAGGAAAATAAACTGTAATGCGTTTGTGTAAGGTTTGGTTTACGGTGCAAAGTTACTCAGGCTGGTACGAAACTGTTTAGAGGTGAAGAACGTTTTGGGAAAAGCAGCCGTAATGCTCGCGTATAAGGCTTTGTTTGCGCTACAGTTTTGTAATTAGGAAGATAAGGATTTTATTTTGGAAGATCCGGAAGACCACTATAAAAGACTTCATGGTTGAGGAATGGACACTCGATACTAAGCTGTTCAGAGGTGAGGAACGCGAGTTTTTGGAAATAAACTGTAACGCTTGCTAATAAGGTTTAGTTAGCTCTATTTTTTTTTACTGTAGTTATATTTTGAAGTTCCGTAAGGTAGTAAGTAAGTGTGTGAATGCGCACAATCTCTTAGAAGTAGATCAATAATTATGTAAAAGGAAATATGAGCCACATGATATTTTTTGTGAGTTCTTAGGGCCTTTATTGTCTTTATCATTTAGCTCTTTATAGATTTTTATAGATCTTGTGACATTTTTATTTTATTTGAGAACTAATTGCTAACATTTTTATTACCAAAACATGATGTCAAAACCTATCTTCCTTCTTCTCACGTTAAAAATATAACAATAACCAATATCATAATACACTATTCCATTCCAAGGTCCATTCTCGATGAGCACCACAACCGCCAAGGAATCAGTCATCCAGAAGTTAGACAGAGAGTTGGAACAGAAGACGCGCAACAAAGTGAACATCAACAACTACAAGGAGGCTCACAACACGTTCGATAGCAACCAGTTCGATGCACTCGTTCGCAACGACTGGCGGACCAGGAAGAAGCAAAACTTTGGGCAGTGGCGGTAAGTGCGGTAATTAACATAACATACCATCACGCCTGTATCCCCGAAGGGTTAGGCAGAGGTGTACCAATGTACACCCACAGTTTGCCGATATGTTTAGGTCCCATGTAATAGGGGGCGAGCCTATTGCCACTAACCGGGCACAAATCTAAACTCCGACCTGCAACTGAGTTTTTCATTGAAAAACCCAATAACACCTTGGTCGACTTAGGAATCGAACCCAAGCCCCCTAGCGTAGCAGTTGCGAGGCAGCCCTTTAATTTTATTACGTAAGAAAAAGTATGTACTAAAAATTGGAGTCAGAAATCGCCAAACCGCAATGAGCAACCGTGGCGCTAAATGCTCGTTCCTTCTTTGTGTAGTATGAGAAAAAAAGCTTGTTCCCAGCCAGTTTGAGAGAGTTGGCAAACGCTCCCCGTTGCAAAATATTCAGAGAAGTATTAAATACTCGACAAATAAAGCATCGTGTTAATGTTTTTATGAAATAATCAAACAAATATGTTTAGAATAGCAATTAAGATGTAATTTTAAAGATTACACAATAAGTTTTGCTGACGAAGTGACGTAAGAGATTGCAGATTTTAAGGAAAATAACAGTAACTACCTATTTAATGTTTATATACCCCAAGTCTATAGTGCAACATAAAGTAGGTCATTTACATTGTCATCAATTTGAAGTTCAAGAACTGCTTCAGCCATCGCTAAAGCCAGCTTCGCTCCATAAAACAGAAGTTCGCAAGCAATTCGATAGTTCAAGCCGCTGGCTAACTGCTCGTATGACTTTATAGTATAGTCGACATTGTTTTTTGATTCTGCGAGTATATTTTAGTATTCCCAAGGTAACTATTAAGGTTGCGTCTAGATCTGGCAAACGCGCACAAAATGCGCAGTGTGCGAGCAGCGAGCGAGCTGCTCGCGTGCAGGTACTTTAAAAACTGCACGTGCAGTTTGTGCTCTTGTTAATGCTGTTTGCTGTTTGCTGCTTGTTAAAGCTGCTGACAATTCAGTTCTCGTAGCAAAATTCAGAGCCAAGCTAAGAAGACAATATGGTAATAAATAATATATTTTCCTCAGGCAAAATCACGAGAACCCGGACAACCTGGAGGAGGTGATCCCCCTGACGCCGCCGCACCACGAGCCGGAGACGGCGGAGCCCACGCTGGCGGAGGTGTACCGGCCCACCGTCCGGGACGACACCGAACATGTCAGTATTGTTATCTCTCCAGTCAAGGTCACGAGGACCCGGACTAACTTTGACCCGGAGGTCAAAGGTAGTTCCACTAATATTTCTTACTGTGCGTCCATTTGACCAATTTGAATTGCCTGCACTTAATATAACACACTATAGTACCTACTTACTTAAGTGTAATTAATTATGGTATTACTCACAGGGAGAGAGAACTCTGGCTGAGATGTACCGGCCTACAATGAGGGAAGATCCCACGGAACACGTGAGTACAGAAAACTATAATAACTAGAAACTTTTTGTTTACAGTTCTTTGTTTATGAAACTGGTTCGTTGTTTTTTATTTGAAAATTTGTATGATTTTTTTAACAACTAGACACGGTAGATGGCTCTGTAGTCAGATAGTAGATTTATTGTTAGTTCTCGTTAGGAGGATATAACTGCCTAGCCCCCTGGTCATAATAGTTTCACAACGTTAGCAGCTGCAGGTTATACCCACTTATTTTTTGTTATATTGTTATTTTGTAATTTCGCCAGGAACCACGACCAAGATGGAAACAGACAAGAGTTAGACCACAGAGGTAATAAGATCAAAACTATTTAGATAGAATACGACCTCCGAGGTGGTAGTACCGGTTCCCATTATTTTTCCTGCTTGAGGTTCCGGGTTTGATATCTGGACTGGTAATTGACCATTTGGAACACGGTGCCACCACAGTGCAAATCACTTTTTTACACGGGTTTTGGCTTTTGGTAAATTCGGTGTGTCTGATTCCATACCATAAGTGCTTAAGCTAGGATTAAGAGCAATGTATGTGATGATGTCCATATTTATTTATTTTACTTGAGATTTTTAAGGATTTAATTACAGGTAGGTAATGCATTTTTCAGGCCGGGCGCAAATGCTCTTCTATATACATCGACAGGAAAACAATTAAAGAAGGAATTTATTGTAAGTAGACTCAACTATATTGTAATACCTACTTATGTTTCACAAATAACTGCTTTGATTTGAGGCGCATCAAGGCACGAAATGTTCAACCCATATCTCATAAACTTCCGCTTCCTTAGGATGAGATAAAAACTACTTCAAATATTTCATGAGCCGCTTTACCTACTAAAGCGATATGTTTTATTTTTTGCAGGCATCTTTAAATTTGGACAAAGAAGACATCGACCAGTTATTTCGCGACACGGGTTTCAATGTTCACTGGAGAAAACATACAACATGATTCGCATTATATACTATTGTATAGTTTTGTTGTTTTATTTTTATTATCATCATCTTCTTCAGGCGTTTATAGCCCACTGCTGGACATAGGTCTTCCCTGGTTCATGCTATCCTCCCCTCTCTTTCACTCTTTCTTGTGGAATCAACCCTACTCCTGCCGTCTTGATATTAAAATACAAAATTAAAATACCTACTCCAGATGTTTTTTTTTTCGAAAACAGTAATTAATAATAATAATAATTGTTGAATAAAGAAAATAATAATAATATTCCGGGACATCTCACACACGGTTGTCTGATCTCAAGCTAAGCAGAGCTTGTGTTATGGTAACCAGACAACTGATAGACACTTATATATTTCCAAATACATACATATTATAGATAAATTACACCCAGACACCGAACAAATGATCGTGCTCATCACACAAACATTTGTCCCGGGTGGGAATCGAACCCACGACCTCCGGTATAGCAGTCAGGGTCTCTAACCACTAGACCAACAGGCCCGTCATTAAATGTAAAAAACCTCCTATGAAAGAAAATTACATAAAACATAGGCCAATCTAAAAGGAGGTACGTAAATAAACAAGAACCGCTATGAGCTGCCATTCGCTGCTTTAAATTAAGATATAAGAGAGTATGATATATATAAATAGTATTTACAATTAGTAATTTTTATGAGTTATCAATAATTTACATTCTTCTACGTTCCGTCGCGTTGCGACCATTAAAACCATGGAGTTTTAAATACATCCTTAAAATCATCACCTTTGATAGAAGGATAAAAACTCTAACCTTTTACAAATCTATGCCTATCACAATATTCTGTCAACACAACTGACATACTGACATTTTATCCATCTAAATATTGTTCTACATACGTGAAATGATTTTACAAATCTGCCAAAACTATCAGTGACAAATATAAAATGAGCTTTCATTACAAAATCTCCGGTCGTACCTAACTTAAAAAATACGAGTACCTAACTACAACATGAAAATAAATTTTACAAGTTCGTGTTAGTTGATGTGTTGTTAAGTGCCTTGTGATGTGTTGTTGCTGCGGCAGTTGCTGCCGGATCCTTCGCTGTCTATGTTGTGTGTGGCTCTGTGTATACTGCCTACGACTATGTGGCTTAGACGAGTGGTGTGAAGATTGCTGCGACGCCGGCGATAGCGATTGAATGAATTCACAATTGAGAATTAAGCTAGGCTTTTAGCTTGTTATTCAAAATTCTTGGTGTTTTTTGTTTCTGGTGATGTCTTCCTCGAATAAATTATATTTGTTATGCATTGCATCAAAGTTTTTTATTTAATATGTTGTACTTATTAATTACTTATGTACTTTTCAATCAACATGCTTGGAAAGAAGAGTTCAACATAGATTTAATATGTTCTGTCGTCTGCCCCCTTTTTTTCTACTTGCTGCCTGAACTTTGTGCACCTTAGGATGCGTCCAGAACTGACGAATGCGCTCCGAACGAGTAAAGCTTATCGGGACACACACTTACAATCCACTAAATACCAAACGGTTTGCCTACCTGATACCTATATTTAAAAAAAAAACAAAAGTTCAAATGGTTGAAAGCCGAACCAATGTTGTCCTATACTTAGGTACCGAAGTAGGTACCTATATACCAAAGAAAGTGTTCAGTATTTTTGAACGATATTTAGTCAGGCATAGGTGGTAAGTTCCTCAGAGGAGTATAGAAAAAGCTTAAATATATGCATTTTGGAGAACTATCACCGAGAGAGTAATCGACTAGGGTTACAACGTTGAAATCTACTCCGTCCCCCTACCAGAGTAAATGAAATGAAAACAGTAGCTCAAACATTTAATTTATCAATCATCAACACCCTTCTCCCCACAACAATGGCATTTCCAACATTCGCAGTCGCACTCGATCCCACACAAATGGAACATGTATGCTATGGCCGTGAAACAGAATATACACCTCAAGCTACCACAGAAGTTGCAGCAACACATCAAAGCCTTCCCAAACGTCTACATCTTGCATTCGAGGAGCTATTGGAGCTCTAGGGGCTAACGGGTCTCTTGGGTTGACTGAACCCTGGGGCTCTTCGGGCTCTTGAGAAATTTTCAAAGGCATTGTATAAAACGGGGAATTTACTGGCTTTCTTGGTGTTTTGGTTTTAAATCATGTTTGATTTTCGGATACTTTTTGGAGATAAAAATCTGTTGGCAGTGACATTGATAATGTCAGAGTAATTTAGATAACAGATAATTATTTGGAAGACGGAAACTGCTTGTTGAGAAAAGAAGGTTGTTTTTCAAATAACTAAGTAGTTCCTGACTATGGTTCCGACATATCTGCCTACTTTTGAACCGACTTTAAAAAAGGAGGACGTACTCAATCCGACTGTGTTTTTTTTTGTTTGTTATTGCGGAACTATTGACTGGATGAACCACTTTTCATGATTTTTAATTTGAAAGCTGGTGCTTCCTATGTGGTCCCATTTAATGTTGGTCCAGTTTTAACAACGGGATCCATAAGAAAGACTTATTTTAAAGTCGTTTTATTTTTAGGTCACTATGTAAAACATTAACATCAAGGATGAAAACGGGAAGACGTTGTTGGAAAGACGTTTGCTGCCTATTTCTGAGAGAAAACTACCTATCTTTTCGTATCTATTCGTACATACAGTATCTTCGATGTGTCATGTATTAAATCTAAAAACAGTATGACTCATACTATCTCAGCCACCTGTGATTATAACCATATTGGAAAGATTACAAATGATTCATGCACTTGTTGCGCAGAAATAATAATGTTTATGCTGTGACGTAGATCAAGTAATAGGTGCTTAAATTAATGTCGTTGGTCGGACATTCTCAAATTGTAGTTTATTCAAAAATGGGTCTCAGTTTTATTATTATGCTCTTATTTTTGCGTATTTTTCCATTACTTATTTTTACTTAATCCCTATCTAAGCAGTTATGTTGACTGCATAAGTAGGGTAGGTATTAAGACTACTAAAATGTTTGGTAACAACCTAAATAGTTTTAAACAAGTGGAAAAGAATTGTTTCAGTACACAAAAAAGAGAAATATTTCAATGCCAAGTTACTTATCTACAATTTGCCTACCTAGACTTTCTAAGAAAAATCTTTTACACGTAACAGGAAATATATTATAAACATTGTTTCCTCAAAAAATACGATAATCGTAGCATACCTGCCACAAACATAGATAGCAACTGATAACAGATAAAGCCAACCTAAATACAAGGTTCTATTGACTAACACTCATTCTGCGGCTCGCGGTGGCGACTGACAGTCGTCGCTAATTAACACAATAATTAACAATACTATTGTTAATAGCTAAGTGAATCAACTTTGTATAATAAATGACGTCAGAACTGTGATTATACAAGAAACTAAAAACAAGTGAACTTTATAAGTAAAGATTGGAAGAGAAAATAAAAACAAAAGGCGAGCTCAAAAAGGTTTTTACGCCGAAAATTTTTAGAAGTGTTTGCGGATTTTTTTTGAAGGAGATTTTATCTTATGAACTGTAAAAATGTGTTGTTCGTGTAGCTGCAACTGTGGGACTTGCGGGAAGATTTTGAGGTGTCTTATGTGTGTTACACTTTGTGTGTTTTTGTTGAGAATGTGCGGCGTTGAAGTTGATGACGGCTGCTGTGGGTGTGAAGACGAAGCGTAGTATTAAATTATTTAATTAATGTATCTGATGCAGTTTCTTTTATATCCTGTGATTGTTTGTCTATGTGTTTTTAGTTGCCATACTTAATTTAGTGTGGTAGAGAAGTATAAAAAGTTTATTAAGCAGTTTATTACAATTAAGTATATAGTAGATACCTACGTAGGTATATAAAATTGTTGTACAAATTGTAGCTTTCTTTCTACCATTTTTATGGCAGCAATGTTCTGTCGAAATAGGTCGGTTTTTTGACGAGGTTGTCCTGAAATCGATTTATACTTTAATGTGCCTATAGGTAGGTATATGAATTTACCTATATAGGACACACCCTTGAAAAGTTATCTCGTTACCATTTTATTTATCTAAGTATATTAGTTTTAGTGTAGTGATAATGTCCAAACATAAAAGATAAAATAGATATCTATTTGTACATTGCTTCACTCGAGCTGTTAAAATTTGACACCTTTTCTCACAACACAGTCGCTTCATGTAAAATACGGTATTCAGCTGAATCCGGTAAGACTGGTAACCGACCCCAACATAGTTGGGAAAAAATGCTCGGGAATAATGATGCTGATTTACTTCATGAATAGAAAAGTTAAGAAAGTTTCAAACATATAGCTTTGAAAAGGTCACATTAATAGGTACTTCCTTTTGATCGAACCTGCTACCTTGTCTACACAAATCTGTTTATTGTCTGTTTACCGCTAGGCCACCACGACTATTGTTGTTGTTTGTCCATTCAATACTAATATCATGCTTGGCTAGTTCGGAGGCCCTAGTTTAAGTGTTTAATGGATAATAAGTACCTAAAACAAGGCCTGTAGTTTAGTTAAAAATCTACTTGAGAGCAAAAGGTTTAACCTTTGTTTTTGTAGTATAGCTAAACAAAACACTCGACACATAGACATTAGCTTTACGCATACTACCACCTCTGTGCATGATGAAAAAACAATAAAGATATTGAATATTGAAAAGTAATTAGACATTTAGGAACCAAAGCCAAAGCCTACGTAAGCGATCCCGTGGCTCCGGCAAAGGCTAACACGAGACCGGGGTGTAGTCGGTGCAAGTCCGACATATCCCTAGGGGCCCGATGCCGCTATTTTAAGTCAAAGAGTGGTGGGTTAATAAACGTTACAGTGTACTTTTATTGTGCCTAATTTTCGTATTCAGATAATTTTAGTTTAATGACAAATGTACACTTACTTGCCACCATAGAGAAATGTAATAAGTAGCTTGCCACTGTTGTCATTGTAGGATTGCAAGTGTCTGTTCTTATCTGAATATGAATGGGCACAATAACAAATACACTGGCACGTTTATTAACCCACCACTCATTGACTTCAAATAGCGGCATCGGGCCCCTGGGAATATGACAGCCTTGCACTGACTACACCCCGGTCTCGCCTTAGCCTTTGCCAGAGCCACGGGATCGCTTACGCAGGCTTTGGCTTTGGTCCTTAAAAAATACCGATAATAATTACTTTTCAATACTCAATATCTTTAAGTCTATATCTTTAAGCTCTCGACGTGGATTTTTAAAGAATAAGGATTCGATCACGCTACACACAAACTTCGCTTGGTGGAAAATTCTATGGCAATTTAGAATTATCATTTCAATGTTATGAAATAAAGATAAAGGTAAGTTTATGGTAACAGTTTCCATTTATCTGCAAGTACTTGTGCTATCAGTTTACTGTATACTTAAATTGGTTTAAAAGTATTTCGTATTTTATCTAATATTTACATCTACTTATATCAATCTTATCAGCGTGTTTGACATTCTTTTAAAACCAGTATGTAAAGGTTAAAACAAAAAATATATATTTAAACTCATTTTAAAAATGTCGGGAGAAAAAACTTTTCTTCAATAACATTCAATAACGCCAGACCTATAAAGCATAATTCTTAAAAAAAAACAGGCTTCACAATAAGTCTTATATTTATTCCTTATCAAAACATCCCCCGTAAAAACTGGACGAAATTGAAATGGGACAACACGGGAAGAAACAGCGTTCGAATAAAAAAAAATATCAAAATCGGTTCAGCCAGTCATTTAAATGCTCAATACTGCTGTTATAACCATGCCATGTTATATTTAAAACAAATTATTACACTCATAACTAATTTAAACCCAATAACGGAAAACGTAAAGCGTCTTTTTCATTTATTTGTCCATTTTCCTCAAACAATAAATATTATTGAGTCACTCATTTAGGTACCTCCAAAATCAACCTAAAACCTCAGACATAAGGTTTGTTTTTGTACACCAATTATCTGATTATTTTGTTACTATAATGTATTAATGTTGTGATGACTCATTACTTACATATTGAGTAATTGAATAACTTTGTTCAACAGTAATTAATGCTTCACGATTGTTTATTCATGAATAAGTCAAGTGACTGCCTCGTTGGCCTAGTGGTGCTAAGCGCGACTGTTACGCTAGAGGTCTTGGGTTCGATTCCCAAGTCGGCCAAGGTGTTATTGGGTTTTTCTATGAAATTCTAAGTAGCAGGTCGGAGTATGGATTTGTGCCCGGTTATTGGCAATAGGCTCGCCCCCTATTACATGGGACCTAAACATATCGGCGAACAGTGGGTGTACATTGGTACACCTCTGCCTAACACTTCGGGGAAACAGGCGTGATGGTATGTTATGTTATGTAATAGTCAAGATCTAGAAGTGTAGAAGGTAAGTATATTTGCTACCGGCCAAGAATTCTTAGGGATCTCGTGGCTCCAGCAAAGGCGAAGACGGGACAATGATGTTTTTGACTACCCTACTTATACTTTGCTCAGGGGCCGATGTCGCTATTTTACGTCAGTGAGTGTCGTGTTAATAAACGTTCCAGTGTACTTGTTATTGTTCCTAATTTGCGTATCATAAATATTTTTACAGTTATTTATTAATATACAATTAAAACGAATATAAGAACAAACTCTAACTATACTAAAATTAAAACTTACATAAATAAAAACTAAATGGCGTCAAAGAACTCATCGTCATCCTTGTCAATGGCGGGGAACGTGCCCAGAAGGCTGGCAGCATTGCCACGTTGAATGGCCATGCCGATTCTCTGTGCAAGGAACAAACCAGCCCTCTGATCACGAGTAGATTCTACCAAACGTTTGGAAAGTTCCTTGAAAAGATTTCGTGCGCTCGGACCCCATGACCCGAGCGTTTCAACCCCAAACGGCTCGAAAATATAATCACCCACAATGTTATTATACTTCCGCCGCTTAAGGGTCTCCGCAGCTCCATTTGCGTATTAAAATAATTTTAGTCTATTAACAAACAAATGTACACCTACTTGCCACTGTTGTCAGTGTAGGATTGAAAGTGAATTTTCTTATCTGAATACGAAAAGTAGGCATAGTAACAAGTACACTGGAACGTTTGTGAACCTGCCACTCACTGACTTAAAACCGCAGCAAAGATCCCCAGTCAGACTTGAGGACTGGCAAAGTCAACGTATGACAGGATAAGCCAATGCTGTGTACTTTTTGAGGCACATATTGGACGTAGGCAGTAAAACAAGATAATTTATCAATTTCATAAGATTTATATTTAAATAAAAAAAAAAATACTTAAAAATAATATAATAATAGACCATATCTTACATTTATTAATAAATAAATAAATAAATTGATTTATTTATCAAATCTTTAGATATTTTCATTCTTCATAATATACATCATAATTTCTTATATTATTTCTTACGAAAAATACGTCATGTTAATCACTTTTAATTTTCAAAGAAAGATATTTCTTTTCTTACGTCCATATCTATTTAATTCTTCCATTTGATGGACTGAAACAAAATAATTAATGGTGTAATTATTTTTTCATTATTAACAACCTAAGCACCTAAATTATTTTTTTTTGAAAATTAATGGGGTCACGTTAAATACACGCGCTATATGCCAAGCTCATAATAACTTATTTTGAAAGTAATCACTACTTGACTACAGTGGCGCCAACTGGTGAGCACAAAACAGAAGAAAACGCAAAAGAAAAAAAAACAGGAGGTTTGGACGTTTGTCTCATTTACGAGTCCATATTTACATGTAAAGACATTTGCATGTGGAGAGCCCCGGCCCCTTAAAGAAGTGGCCGGGGCTCTCCAGAAAGTAATCCCAAGATCCTTGGGATAAACCTCGCTCTTCCTCCATTATCAATTGTTTTGTTTAATTAGGTTTAAGTTACACATTTTTTTTAAAGTAATAAAACTAATTAAAAGAGAAATGTGTGTTAGAGTGTGTGTGTATGAATGAGGGTGTGCTGGCGTGTGTGTGTGTGAGTATTAATGTACAAATAGTACATAAATACTTACAGCATCTCTCAGCGTGTTCTCAGCTAGTATGTACTCCTCTGACTGCGGGCTGAGCGTCATCTTATAGTTGGTGAGAGCCGTTCTGTCCTTCTGTTTGGCTAGAGTTTCTATCACCACTGAATGTATCTGTTAACAATAATATTAAAAATAAAATAAAATATATACAATAGCGCATCAAAGACAAAGAAGGCACCACAAAGACCCAAACCGGAGAGAATACATTGATGCGTCCGGGGATCAAATCCGGGACCACAGAGTTAGCGACACCTTGAAAACCGGTATGTACGCCACTCGAACACGAAGTATCATATAAGACAAACAAACCAAGATTTTCATAAAAAGCCTTTTCAACCCAATGGGACTATTAGGTCGTCATGTGTATTACCATTATAACAAAATACATGAATCCAAAAGATATCTTTGTTTCTTTTTTCTATACAATGCTCACCTTATACATATGAGCCAATCTCAACCGATCATCATTGCCCGCGATCTTATTAACACATGTCGCCAGCAAACGCTTGCTCGCCTGCAACTCGCTCAGACGAGCTAAAAGCGTTTCTATCGGTATGTGAGATGACACTGTAGTACGGCCGAGCCAGTCCTGGAAATAATAAATTTTATGATATAAAAATATAAGGTTTAACAAAGGTTGAGCAACGTTTGCGAAGGTTGGGTGATGGATGGGTTACCATTCCCTTTCTCAAAGTGCTTAAAGCTGAATTTGTTGCTAAATCTGAGATTTGGTATGTTTTTTCGTATAATTCAGCCGCTGTTAGCCTCAGGGTGGCTTTTACTGATTTACCAGACTAAGTTGGCGAGACATTAATAAGCCCAGGCCAGGCCAGTTGTATGTGGTACTTTAGAATTAAAGTTTAGTGAAACGAGAGCATCACTTATAAAGAAGTCTTTTGTTATCAAATATTGTTATCTAAACTAAGTAAAATCTTCAAAAAACTACAGACAGCAATATCGAAATCGGTTAAGCCGTTTCAGAGATAAGCTCGAACTGTTAGACGAATAAACATTGCAAGTTATACAATATTGATTATTACATGCATACTTTAGGATAGGCATGTATTTACTAGGTCGTATTTACTTACTTTTTTAGTGAATAGAGATTCAACGATATCCCACTTGCCGGCTTTAGCGTGAACGTTGAGCACCACCCAGTCGTACTGCAGTGGACTGATCTGAAACAAAACGCTGACTTTAGTGAAAATGATAAAGTAACTAGACGACCTCAGTAATACGATATTCAGCTGAAGCCGGTGAGACTGGAAGCCGTCCGCTTAGTAAAAGTTTAAATATACATAGAAGAGACAACATAGGAGCCAGTGATGATCAGAACAGTTTGAGTTGATCAATTGGAATATTTCAAGTCGGAAAAGAGACATATCCGACTTCATAAAGAGGAGTTTTTAGTGCCATCGTCATCATCCACAGCCCTTGTCCTCCCACTGCTGGGCATAGGCCTCTCCTTTCGTGCTTTCGTACCATTTTCTACGGTCCTGTGCCAGCCTTTTTTGTGCCACATGTCTATATTTTTGTCTTCAGTGCATAGGGCTTAACTCAGAGGTGGTCATATATAAACTTTAATGCAATCTCCCTCTAATCAGGGGGCACGGCAGTGTTCTTTGCCAAGACGACCCAATGGAAGAGTAGAGTTCTACCTACCTTTTCTCGAAACATTTCGTAATGTTTTTATTAATTATTCAGTTTGGGATTATATATCTTGATAAACATTGGGCTTGTTTATATTTGTTATGTTGTACCTGATGTCTCTGGCAGAGCGTGAGCGGCGACATAGCGTTGCCGGCGCCCTCGTGCCAGTGCTGCGAGCAGTTGTACGCCAGCCACTGCAGCACGGACGCGTGCCGGATATCCGGCTTGTTTATGTGTTTCTGATGTTGTATATAGTACCTGATGTCTCTGGCAGAGCGTGAGCGGCGACATAGCGTTGCCGGCGCCCTCGTGCCAGTGCTGCGAGCAGTTGTACGCCAGCCACTGCAGCACGGACGCGTGCCGGATATCCGGCTTGTTTATGTGTTTCTGCCATTCTGTAACATAAACAGTATGCAAGCTACTTTATCAACTTACATTGAAAACACAAAAAGCAATGAGATCAACAATTTTTACAAGTTTGAAATAAAATTACTTTAAAAACAAATTTCATCGCGTTTTTAACACCTTTGCAGGTTCACAGGCCAAGTGCATTTGGCACATGGCGTTAAAATCGCAACAGTAGAACCCGTTTCAAAGTTCAATCTGACTTAATTCCGTTCCATTTGATTATAAACTCTAAAGTCTATAATCATCAATCTCAGAAAGTTATGAATAAAAGAAAATATACTTGTAAATATAAGAGGGAGCCACTCTGTCCATAGCAGGAAATATTTCAAATTAACATGATCTAGATCTTAGTATTACCTAACAACTTAATATAATCAGCAATCATCTTCGCTTGATGCTGGTCTACCCCGGGTTGCTCAAAGTGGTTGGCGAGCAGGTTGCTCAGCTTCCTGAGCAGAGCGTCCGGGTTGCCTTGCGTCTTCACTGTATGTTGGTACTGGTACATCTGTAGTAGGAGAAATAGAATTTAAAGAAAAATACACATTTTAATTTTGTAAAATAAAATGTGTATTTTTGGGCGAGTAGTTAATGATATGAATTACTTACAGCGGCTTCCGGACTACGCCCTAGCATTCTGTAAACATAAAAAATATATTTTACTAGCTGAGCCATGCGGTTTCACCCGCATGAATACCTTGGTCCCGTTCCCGGTGCCTTTATGTTTGGCCGGTGATTACTTATTTTTTTTCCGCGGAATTTTCCATTTTTTTTTTTCATAAGAACCTTCTCTTGACAATAACAAATACAACAAAAAAAAGAATTGGCCAAATTGGTCCAGACGTTATTGAGTTATGCGCTTACCATTTAGCGTGTGTGACGACAATGCAAATCGAGTTGAATGTTTGATTCTATTTTTTCTTCCATTCTGGATGTCTTAGTTTACATTAATCTAAACATTCTGCTGTTTACGTTGTTGTCGCATATTTTAAAATTAATGTAATCATAACATAACTAACTTAACCTTTTTTTTAAAAGAGAAACCTATGGAGTTTCTTGCCGGCTCTTGTCTATAGGAATGACACTTTGGAACCGAGCAACTAGAATCAGATCAAATCATTTTTTTTTCGCATAAACCAAAAAAAGGCGCTTAAGAAAAAAAAATATTTTGATTTGATTTGAATATAACACGTTTTCAAAAACAAGGTAAGACATACTTCACTATGTCAACAAACAAAAACATTACACAAAAAAATGTCAAGCTACTTACGTAAGCAAATCCGCAAGTTCAGTGATCTTTCCCTCGTTATGTAGGAAGGCGATGTAATGGTTGAGAGCCACAGGTCTTGACGAGAGGAGCTCATACACTAGCTTCTTGTTCAGAGTCTGGATCAGGAAGAGTACTACCTGGAATTAAGGTCAAATAAATATAATACATGAATAAAAAAAGAATATTATTTAATAACATTTCACATAGAAAAACATAAAAATCGGTCTTTTCATTTATGAGCTACGCTGGCACTGATACTAAAAACTTATGACAATGGCAACATGTGGTCTACATATGAATAATTTATCCCATCAATATTCAAGGATAAAATTTATTTATCTATACATTTTGAAGTGTTGCCTGTGTCACACAAAGCAGACTCTTGCTTGAAGACATTCTCTGCAAGTCACCCATATATTGTCAATAAGATTAATTTAAATTATTGTTGTATTTGTGTTTAAAAAATGGTGGTATGTTAAAAACCCCTTTATACAGTAGTATTTTTTTTTTATGTAGATGGCCCAATTCCCTCAAAATGTCTACTCACGGTAAGCACAGCATTCCCATCCCCTATTGCGAGCGCTCCATCCAGCAGTTCAGTCTTACTCTTCATACTGCGGTGCACATGTAAGGAACAGCTCCGGCCTAGTGTCAGCCGCTTGAGGGTCATGGCTACCGTCTCCTCTGCCTCCTGCTTTGACTCCTTGGAAGGGTCTCTACCGGATTGGGCGAGGAGAACTGGAAAGTTAAAGTTTGGTTGATAAAGTAGTTGGAGTGTACTGCTAGTCAGCAG
The DNA here is from genome assembly GCA_905146925.1 of Autographa gamma. NCBI lineage: Eukaryota > Metazoa > Arthropoda > Insecta > Lepidoptera > Noctuidae > Autographa > Autographa gamma. The sequence continues at coordinate 2,345,494 of LR989871.1, forward strand.
GGCAGAGCTGAGCCACAGATAATTTTTCCAAATACATCAAATAAAAGTAAAAGCAGTATAATTCTTACAAAAAAATAAGTACCCCTCCATTAAGATTCTATTAAATTGAAATGGAACCACACTGGAAGCACCAGCTTTTGAATAAAAAAAGAATTATAAAAATTACTTCACCTAGTTGAAAGCTATGAGGTAGCAAACATCAGCAAAAGAATAGTTGAATTGAGTATCTCCTCCTTTTATTGGGTCAGTTAAAAACACAAGTTGTTTAGGGAAATATTGTAACAGGCTGAACCAGGTAATGGAACATATAGGTTTGATAATTCTAATGTCTATCAAAACTGTGTGTGTGTTTATATTTAGACATTTTCTTCATCATTATCATCTATTTATTTTTTTTATCAAAATCCTAGTGTAGTTTTTTCACTGATAAAACCTCCCACATGATTAGGTAAATATAGAAATATTTATACTTGTACTATGAGTACAGAAATAAAATAGGTACATACTGAGGTCTAAAACCTTAGAAGACACAAGACTGCTTAGTGGTACAGCAGCAGACTTGACAGTGGTGATGCTGACATTGCTAAAGATGCTCTCCTCAGTCTTCCCGGAGTAGGACTTCTGACCAATGGCCAGGATCTCTTGGGTGGAGAGCTGGAATAGATGAAGTGTGTGGTGTAAGCAAAACCTCATTGATAAAAAAGATACTGGTATAATAGCACCAATTTTTATTAAATAGATAGACCAATAGGTACCAGTACCTATCTTAAAACTTAATAAAACCTAAAAGGTAATTTGTTATTAGTTAAATATTATTTTTCACCCAAAAATATAGATCCAAGGTAATAGTTCTATAACTCTTTCTTTAATTAGGAAGTTTTTGTGCGTCTAATCAAAGCAAAACATCGATGTTAAAGAATGTTTGTGTACAAATTGAATCATGTCCTACTACTAATTCTTATTGGATACCTACAGTATCCAGAATACTGAATAGTTTTACTGTTACTGTTATTGATTTAAATATGTAAATAAACCTATACAAAACTAACTTACCTTATTAAGATTTTGTTAAAATAAATTCATTAATTAATATCAAATAAGACTTACAACGTCATCATCAAAACTAAAGGCTTTTGCTTTGGTTTCACTTGTATTCCAATAATCATCGTCTTCCATTTATAACAAAATAATTTAAAACTGTTATTTATAAACAAATACTGCTTTGTTGGTATGTAGTAAAATGACAAGAAAATGAACAAAGTAGCTGTCAAAAAACTGTCAGTGTCAAATACAATCAAACGTTTTGTTATTGCATTAAAGTTTTATCTAGGTTTTTTCCCTAGAATAGACATATTACTAATCTGAATTTTCACAATGAAAATCGTATTCATTATATCATAGCGAGGTCTCAGCACATGGCCAGTATGTGTTTGTCAGTTTATGTGCATATCTATTAAAATTAATATTTCAATAAAGTGATTTCGATGCACTTGTTTAATGAGAATACATACATAACATAACATATCATCACGCCTGTATCCCCGAAGGGTTAGGCAGAGGTCTACCAATTTACACCCGCAGTTCGCCGATATGTTTAGATCTAGGTTCCATGTAATAGGGGGCGAACTCAACGCCACTAACCGGGCACAAATCCAAACTCCGACTTGCTACTGAGGATTTCATAGAAAAACCCAATAACACCGACTTGGGAATCGAATCCAAGACCTCTAGCGTAGCAGGCGCGCTTAGCACCACTAGGCCAACGAGGCAGTCGTTATATTATAATGAGTCGGAAGAGATGTAAGTATTTTATTTTAATTTGTAAGTTTTTTATTTACTGCCATGCAGCATTTAAGCAGCATAATCACAATTTTGTGTTAGGGTTACTGTCTCGTAATTCCCCACTCGCTGATTTTCTCACATCCATTATATCAGCGATGACATCTACAACGATAGGTACTGACAAAGCTCAATACTGGCATAAAAATGATCACGATACGAAAACTATAAAATGTCGTTTGGTTTTAATATCATTAGAAAAACAACCTATTACTGTTTACAATAGATATTTTTGAGGTACCTTTGTACTGTTATTCAATTTATATTACAAATATGGAAATTACTTATTCATGACGCCTGTTACCCTTTATGCAAAAAGCATGAACGCATTTAGGCCGAACTCTACAGTATCCTAGCATATTATTACTGTGCAAAAAAAAAACCAGCAATAAATAAGATAGGTACTGTATAATCTAAGAAATAAGATAAAAATACGAAGTCACAGAAAGTTGCTAGTTCTTGTCAAATAACTCAAAAATAATTAAGTTTGCTTTCTCTCCTCTTTGCTATAAATCTTATTTATGTTCAATCTGTGATAGATTTCAAAAAGAAACTTCAAAATCTGAAATCTATCATGATACAGCCAATATTTTTGCCACAAAATGTAGATACAAATAACCAAAATGAAAATAATATTTAACAACAATACCGGTCAACATCAATAGCCAAGATGAAACCAGCATGCAACAAAGTTAAGAACCCTTGCAAAATCTGTCTCCAACAAGTAACCAACAAGAATGGCTTACAATGCCAAGGAGCTTGTAAAAAGTGGGCTCATTTCAAATGCCTTAATTATACTCCAGGAAAGATTTCCGACATAAAGGCTGGCATTATAAAAGTGACTTGCCCCTGCCCTGATTGTGATACAACGCAGCCTAAAGAATTCCTGACTAACCCCCCTTTCACGTGTTCAAACAATCAATGCCCAGCGAATACCGTGCCAAAATGTCAATCAGACGAGTGCCCATCGAACAAACCGCAAATGCCACCGACGGGGCCGCAGCAAGGCGGTCGGCCGCAAAAACCAATCCCTGCAGACTATCCTGGTGAATGTCCCAATAAAGAGTGTTCCAATGAGGCCATACGTTGCCCGGCCGTGGAATGCCCGAACAGCCACTACCCGGGTCAGCAGCAGCAGCGGAAGTCGCATCCCCGCATGGCACCTCCGCGGCCTCCGACACCACCGCGCGCTACTCCAAGGCAGAAGTCACCACCTAAACATAGTGGAGGTGCATGCCGGAACGCTCCGAAAAACAAATGTTTCGAGGAGAGCAAAGGAAAGAAGGAGAAGAAGTCATGCCCAAATGAATGCGAAAAAGATAAAAAGAAGATTAAACAATCCATGCCCCCGGCAAGGTCCCGCTCCAGTTCAATGGTATCGTCAGACCAGTCAGGATGTGCATGTAAGTATTATACTTTTTTATGATTACTTTTCTTCCCGATCAATTCATTGTGAATCACCATGGATTCTGTTTAAGCTTCATTCGCCATAATTTCATCTGAGATTTATGAGTTTTTTACTCACGCTTGATTTATCAGAGGTCCGCCAAGTTTCGAACTCGTTGGATACCATAATGATGACGCAGAAGTGTTGCTTGCGTTCGTTACGTGACACTTTAGTTTTGCACCTTTGTCTGTAGGCATGCTTGTTCTAAATCTTTGGTTGCTGTGGGCAAATTCACCGCACGGCACACTTGTTCGCGGCAACCACTGGCTATAAGCGAATTCTTCTACATTAAATAAATTCTTCAATTGACTTGACAAGTCACGGCTTACACTGGGGTTTAAAATAAGCAAGGAGATAGGCAGATATATCTAATGCGACATTATTTGACACCAGCGAACCCAACAGATTGTTTTATTCCAGACAGTCTCCCACTGCTTTCCATTGATCACGTCGCTTCCCCAAGTGCGGGTTAGTGATTTCAGATTTTAATTTTGGAATCCAGATTTTAACACAGTGTGAAAAAACATCGTTGTTTAATCTATAGAGGGCCGAAGACGGTCAAACGGTTTGACTCAAACACGCCAGGTAATTGCGACATGTAACGCCTGGTCGGTAATAAGGCCCAGTGATAAAAACTTGCAGTTGCAGTGGTAATTTCCGTTCAACATAATGGATTATGTGTTCAGAGAATAATACTAGACATAGCTTAGAATAACATTTTATTTCATTCGCACTGCTGTATGTAAGTGCCATCCATACAGTTAGATCGGGTTGCTCGATATTTTTTATGATAACATACTTCGTTTTTATCAAGCTTCTTGATTTATTCTGTGTTTTTCCCAATTTGGATGTGAACAGAAGTTATCAAGCTGTATGAGAAAGTGTAAGTTTATAACTTTTTTGTTTTTTTTTTGTTTATTAAATGTCCTATATCATTCTTGAACTTGTAATTAGGACGCCCTCTGTTGCCGTTGGTAACAAGGCCCGGGCCTTATTTAGACTTGACTTTAAAGTTTTTTAATATGGTTTGGTAATGGTTTGAGTCGAACCAAAATCTGCGTGTTTGGATAAACCGTTTGATCGTCTTGAACGTCTTTATAATAGAATAATAAATTCTCATTGGTCTCTTTGGGCTCAAGCCGCGACCTGACTTGCTAGGCCTAGTCAAAGTCTATTTAATACTTACTTTTAGATGTGTATCTTACAGATAAGCTGCCACTCTGCTCCTCATCGGAATCAGCTGTCGGAGATCCGAGGCGACGCGCTTCGTTGGTCCACGCTCTTCAAGACATGTGTTCAACTGTCGGAAAACTCTCTGTCCAACTCAAGGAACTTATGTGTAAAATGATGCAAAATAAGTAAAGAAACATTATATTTGTTTTAACCTGGAATTTTGTTTTATTCATAGTGTTGATTGCTTACAATAAAGTTGATGCAGACATGTTGAACGTGATTGAATGTCGGCGACTGTGATAAAACTATAATGTAAATAATATCTTTTCAGCATAACATAACATATTACCATCACGCTTGTATCCCCGAAGGATTAGGCAGAGATGTACCAGTGTACACCCACAGTTCGCCAGTATGTTTAGGTCCCATGTAATAGGGCGCGAGCCTTCTACTTGCTACTAACTGAGAATTTCATAGAAAAACCCAATAACACCTTGGTCGACTTGGAAATCGAATCCAAGACCTCTAGCGTAGCAGTCGCACTTAGAACCACTAGTCCAACGAGGCAGATCTTTTCAGCCCGATGAAAAATCGTTGTCTTCACTAGTTACTAAGATCATCAAATTCATGATTAAAGTGTTAGACAGTTTGGGTGTTCTTTGTGTATGTGTGGTAAATATCTGAAAACACCCGATAAACCTGTGATTGAATTCTTGTGCACGTGTAGTTTAAGAAAAAAGTTATGCTCAGGAATAAACTAAACTATGTTCCTAGTCAAATAATATTGAAATAAAAACATCGGTCTCCGAGGAAAAGTAGGAAAAGAACTTAGGCTTAAATTTTCGATGATCAAATAAAATGAATTTAAAAAATATCTTCGTTTTATCCATTTCAGGTGGAAGGCAACCCTCGCCGACCAGTCCACCCCCTTCCAAAAAGGGTGGTGGTGGTCCATGCGGCAGCCCTGCCAATAAAGCCAAATGTTTCGAAGAGTCAAAAGGAAAGAAAAAAGCCCCGAAAACGTGCCCAAATGAATGTGGGAAAGAGCAAGAAAGAGAAAAAGAAAAGGATAAAGATAAAAAGAAGGGTAAACAGCAACCCCCGTCGAGGTCACGTTCCAGTTCGATGCTATCATCAGATCCGTCTTGTTGTAAGTAATTATTGCATTGTAACATTTTTTTTTGCTAGCCTATACTGTCCCACTGCTGGGCTAAGGCCTCCCCCAAGTCCTTCTATTCAACCTTATCCCGCACCACCTCAAACCAGCCTTCGTGGTAAGCGACTAAGTCACCCCGCCACCTTTTCCTGGGCCGGCCTCGGCGACACCGTCCATATGCTGGCTCCCACTGTGTACAGACCCTGTGTATTATAACACATAAGAGACTTTTTCTCACTATATAATCAGCGGGCTGGTGTAAAGTATAAGATTGTATAGAAGGGCTTCAGGAAGTCCTTTGCCTTTGAGACTAGGCTATAAAAAATAAAGTATCGAAGGTGATACGTTACTCTGCAGTCAGGCCTTCAACTATACTTGTTCTTAATTTCTGGTTGCTATGGCCAAATTGACTGCGACATCCCAAATACCTCGCGGTCAATGTCGCGGTCAATGTGGTTGCGGCAACCACCATTCATTTGCGGCCATTTGTATCCGTGAAATACTTAACAGTCTATCAATTGATTTAATATTTAACTTGTATATAATAATACCTGTCCCATTACTGGAAATGATCACATCACTTGCTCACTTGCGGGTTATCGATTTCAGATTACCAAACGAATTCAAAAGGAGGTTCTCAAATTATGTGTACGTTTTTTTCTTTTTTTTTTGCATATATTTTACGCGATATTGCGGATCGATTTCAAAAATTTGACATCGATACCTTAGAGTTGGTTCCATTTATTAAATATTACATCAAAATCGGTCTAGTAGTTTAGTTTTCGATTGGAATTCGGATTTACATATCCCTAGCCCTATTCTCCGCCCTAATCAACTATTAAGTCCAGGTTTTTTCACAATGTTTTTCAAAAACGGTTCCTAGTCGTGGTAGTCTTTGCATTGGTAGCTTGGGTTTCAGTTTTCAACCCAATTTCCAATACTCACTTTTTTATTGTGGTTCAGATAAGGTGCCGGCGGTTTCCTCATCGGATTCGAAGGTGAGCTCCGATCCAAGACGTCGTGCATCCATGATGCATGCACTTCAGGATATGTGCACAACCTGCGGCAAGCTCTCCGTCCAGTTGAGAGAACTCATGTGTAAAATGATGCCGAATATTCAATAACAGGTATATTGTAATCATAGTTGAAAAACATTATAAATATTTTGGCCTTGGTCTATTGTTTTATTGATTATTTTAATTGCTAGTGTTAGGTGTTGACAAATAAGCTGATTGCCTAAAAAATCAAACCTATTCTACCATCTTCTTTTGAGTGGTAGTTCTATTTCTTGATATTCTTGATTGGGTGGTGTGATGCCTAGTAGTAAGCTTCACCACCACAATATATCTAATCAAATATCGAGGAACAACTCTCACACGTTCCGAAACTAGGTAGTGCCTATACTATGGTTATCTGACAACCGATAAACACTTATTTTATTTATAAATATTATACGATGCTTATTCATCAATCAACTAAGCTATGTTTAATAAAAGTTAATGAAGGATGCCTGCAATAAATGCACGTTGAGAATAGCAGTTAGGTACAGGTTGTGTATCCTCATGGCACATCTTACTCGCTTCGCTACATAGCTCAGTATTACTCGAAAATACCCCAGTTTAATTTCTAGATTTTTGCAGCAAAGCCGCATGCACAATATATTTGGTGGAAAGTTGATCTGTGTGGTAAGCTCACCAAGGAGGATTATCATCATAAATATGTGAAATGAATGTAATACTATTGCTTCTGGAAACAGATAAAAGATCACTGACTAAAAAGATCTTATTTCCGATGTGACAGATCTACAACGTCAAACAAAGAAAAATAACGTGTCACCAACTAAATACATTTCCAAAATTCACCATGCCTACTTAATTATCCCAAAATCTATCTAAAAAGGAAGCAAAACATTCCAACCATGGTAACTGTTTTCATTAAAGGCCTCAGAAGTTTCTAATCACAATGTCAAAATGCAACAAAGTAAAAAACCCATGTAAGATATGCTTAGGAACTGTGTCTCAAAAGAACGGTTTACAATGCCAGGGTGCGTGTCAGAGCTGGGTGCACTACAGCTGCCTGAACTATACTCCGGGGAAAATAAAAGATATAAAAGCAGGAATCATCAAAGTAACATGTCCGTGTCCAGATTGCAAAACAAGTATGCCAAAAGAATACCGAACAGATCAGCCATACAGTTGTAACAATACACAGTGCCCCGCTAACCGACCACCGAAGTGTGATAACATTTTGTGCCCAATTAACGACCCGAGGAAAGGAGGAATGCCTCCCCCTAGAGTGCCCAATCAGCCTTGTCCTCTTAATACATGTGGTAACGACTGCAAGCAGCACAGCAGCCCACAGTTACCGAATGCCAACGCACCGCAGAGTGCCCCTCCCTGTGTGCCAGCTCGAGGAATGATGGGTGGTTATGGCATCTCGCCCATGTCCTCATCGGATGCCTGTCTGAGTGACATGAACAAGTGCCCATCAGGCTGCTCCTCAAATAATGATGCCCCCGGTGACGTCGGAGTCTACCAGTCGGTAGGCGGCAGCATGCCTTCCTTCCATGTTGTTGAACAAATGTGCAACACCGTTGGTCAACTAACAGAACAAATAAATAAACTCATGATTGAGATGAAACAAGTGGTCAAAGATAAGAACGATTGCCCCAAGTCAGCAAAAGCGCCTTGTAATCAGAAAGGACCAAAGTCCATGTGTCCTAAGCCTTGTTTCTGCCCCGGGAACCCTGCACGAAGAAACTGAAATTTTCACAATTGCAATAGTTTGAAAGGAATTGTTTTTTAATATTTTTTGCTAAGCATTTCTTGTCATTACATGTAAGCAAACTGATTTGTGTTTGATTACAATGTTGGCTGAGTTTTACAAGTAAGTATTTTCGTACATTATTTTATTAGGGTTTGTCCTAGACAAACTGCTACGTAACTGCAAAACCTACCTTTAGTCACATCGTATTTTGGACCATAAAATTATGTCCAATAGTGTGTATCCAATAACAAGTAATAAATATTTTTAATAAAATCATGTTTAATTTTCTTTGCACACTAATTATCTTTATATTGGAAGTTGAGATAGTTTCAAACACTAATAGCTACTTAAATATTATTCAATTTAGAAATATTCTGACGAAACTTTCCTACTATTCACCTCAGCAGTTTTAAGGACTGTTTGGAACAGCTTGGTACTCGCATGTTTGATGGTGCATAACAAAGATTCTGCTTAAGATTTTTAGGCCTATCTGTGTAGGTATATTGCCTATGTATTCCATCGGCATCAAGCCATCTGCTAACAATTTTCGGGCATCCAAACTTGTCCGATTAACAGAATAAGTGAAGATCAAGTTTAAGCGTGTGTATTGTGTAAGTCTGATTGGCAATCTAACTTGTTTCTCAGTTGGACCACAAGGTAATGTGATGCGAATATAAATGGGATGTATAGTTCACGGAGTTTTCATATCAAGGTCTGCTATCATGCTCCCTTGAGGTATTGGATGGTCTTAATGGAATTTTGTTCTGTTTGTTGATCTGTGGTTCAACTGAGAGTTCATCTCGCAAATTTTCACTACTCGAGGTGCTGTGGGTTTGAACCCCGCCAAGGACAAATATTTGTTTTCTTTTAGTTCGAAAAATTCAAATTCAATTCCTATATTTTCATTGTGAAAGTCAAAATGAAGTGACCAAATCCCCAGTGTTGCTAACTCCATTATGCTCGTTCCTTCGAAGAGGCCTGTGCCCAACGTTCATAGGGGCCTGGGTTTCTTTATGTGTTAATTAATTTTCTAGTTGTGGGACTCGTTTCTTAAACAAACTCTTATTCCATACCTATGTAAAGCCTATACATGTCTATCTGACTTTGCGTATTCACCATTCTTAATCAGAAGTGGCTCGTGCACAAAGATATGGGAAAATGACCCTTGAATACATTGTTGCTTATCTCGTCACTTGAATATAAAGTGGACTATGTAATAAAATAAACGGGATAATAATAGTCGCTTTATGACGCTAAATGATATGATTGATTTTTATGATGCTACAATAGTTACTAGACCTAATATAGGCTTGCAAGGGAGTTGCAGATAATGTAAAAATAAAATTTCCAGCTTTATACACCTACCTAAATAAAAAATTACTGGTAATTAAATGAATTTGTACAAATTATCTTTTGTAAAAAATATAAGTAATTTTCAATTGGGTTTCTGAAAATTATTTCTCTTTCAATTATCGGATGTCGTTATGAAAGCAATTTGGGAAACCCAAAAATGCAGGCTTCCGATGCAATTTCGTGATAAGTAATCGAATGCACTTCTGCAATAGGTACCTAATTTAACATGCTCTATCTACATGCACTTTAGATAACAATAATTAATTATCTGATAACTTGTAATTTTCATCAATGATAACATTTTCTACGGGAGCCCGGATGCTATTATGCCATCAATCATACCATTGAAGTGCATCTGCATTGAAGTGCATCTAAACCTACCAGTTTCCCACGAAGGATTAGTTCAAGTTGTTGTTAGTTCACTATCACACAGATTTACTTTAATTAATAAATGTGGACAATATCACATACATTGCTTTGGACCCAAAGTAAGTAGCTAAAGCACTTGTGATATGGAATCACACACTACGAAGATACCACAAGCACCCAGACCCTTGACAATGTAGAAAAGTCGTTTTCTTTATGATCCGTCCAGGGCTCGAACCCGAGGCCATTTCGACCACGGAGGTGAGAAACTTTGTGAGTATATAATATATTTGCCTTTCAGTATATTTAAAATGTCTATGTTTACAAATTGTTCATTTTCATCATCCCCTTAAACTTAACTGTCCCGCCAGTAGACACAATAGTTAAACCACGGAAATGTTTAAATGTAACTCATGGGGCAGGGAAGTGGTTAAATTAGATATTTCGATATCACCTAATTGTTCAGAATTTTTCTTTAAAAAAAAAATTGCTTACTACAATTTTTTGTCTTTTCTATGTACAATTGTGGGCGTATATACTAGATGAGGCGACGGTGATACTGTCAGCAAGTAATGATTCTAAATTGAATTTGCAGGTTCACTTATTAATAGTTTAAGAAAAGTTTCTAACTTATGGGAGCTAAAGGCCCCTGAACAACTTTTGACGTCTTGATATGACTGGAACCATAATTATATCCCCATGTATGGGTTTATTAGTATTATTTTTCTATTAGACAACAATTTTATTTCAGATTCTTAAGGATTTATTTATGGGTGCAATCCTATGTGGACAAAAATACATGATCTCATAACTTAGCAAAACATCAACAAGAGGAAGCTACTGCAAAAACATTTAACCTGATATATTCTAATAGGTATTGACTTCTGTTTACTAAAAGGTATTTTTTATTTCCTACCATTTATTAGATCAGTATCACATTAATTAGATAAAGATCGTGCAATTAACTTATCCGGGTCAATCATATTTAAAATGTGTTTACTAAGGAAAAATACCATATTCTAAATAGATACAAGGTCTCCCTCTATCTTTTTCTGGAACATTCTAGTGTTAAAAAACTACTTCCGTTGAATCAATAAATATTAGGGTTCGACCACATCTAACGATTGAACACAACGGGGCGCGCGCACGTCTGGCGGATGGCATTATTGATACTTCTTTTCGCGGCATGGTCGCGAGCATCTCGTGAGCTATTCGTGAAATGCTCGTTCGGTGCTCCTTCGTCAGATGTGGACGCATCCTACGATATTTGTTTTGTATTTCTTCATAGTTGTATGGACTTACAACCCAGTCAAGTGACATTTCTACAATCGTCGTTGATCAAATCGCCCAATGTATGGAAGTGAGAAAACTCAAGTGACTCATGGAAAAGAAATGTTATTTCACCGATTTCTACCATCGTCACGGCTTGTAAACGCCACTTGTTTACGTAGGCAGAACAGAAGGTTGTCGTTATGGAAATCAGTCAAAATGTGCCGACATGATTATCTTCAACAAATTTTCATACTCGTGACTGATAAAGTTATACAGATTGCATCTATTATTCACATGTAAATAGCTAAACTGTCGGTATATTTGTACTATAAATGAGGCATAGAAAAAAAGAACATAACATACTTTAGCTATCTTAACATGAAATAGCAATGCATAATGCACCCGAGGTTTAAACTAAGCTTATCCTGATTGTTATACTGCCCCCTTACAGCGCACAGCTGCAAAACAGCTAAACCTTATTTGTAAGATTTTGTTTGGTTAAATTGTGATTCTTTGCTGGAATATCTGAGCAATGTAAAAAGCTTTCCTACTTTTTCATTCTTATAGCCGACTATTCTTATAGCCTTCTTTATTGACGACCTCCGTGGTCGAGTGGCGTACGCACCGGTTTCAAGGTGTCGCTAGCTCTGTGGTCCCGGGTTCGATCCCCGGACGGGTCAATGTAGAAAGTCACTTTTCTACATTGTCTCGGGTCTGGGTGTTTGTGGTACTTTCGTTGTTTCTGAATTCCATAACACAAGTGCTTAACAGCTACTTACTTTGGGTTCAGAGCAATGTATGTGATGTTGTCCACATTTATTTATTTATAGCAATTCTCGTTGCTTACAAGATGTGATAATGGCATTCCACGTGCCATTGCGAGCGAACCCATAGGGAACTACATATTCACCTTTTTATTTTTCGTCAGCAATTAAGGTAATTATAATCTAATTTGATTATCCGATAATTTGATTTTTTATCATCTGCAAGCAATTATGAAATTAAGGCCATTTAAGTACTGCATCTCTATCTGAAGGGATTTAAAAAATGAATTTAATAGTGCACCTTTAATTTTAATATATTTATTTATAGTTCAAATAGATTTAAATCAATGGAAGAAAGAAAATACGACTACAGCACTTTAAAGATGGACAATTCAATAAAGAAGCAGTTACTGATTATATCATGTAGTAAGTATTCTTATATTTTCCTTTATCGTGTAATGATCCTGGTCTAAGTCATTTTGCCTGAAAGCCCATGATCCCAGTAGAGCTTATACCATAATGCTGTATACCCACCGAAGCCACATTGACGTCACAAGTACGTGATGATGCGGCGGCGCCAAGATAGCGCCAGATTATTTTGTCGCATGTCCATGACACGTCACGGCATCTTAATCACTCCAACAATAATGACCTTCCCGTTGATGTCCCAGTGATGGGTTTGTGGACTCGCGGCTTGAAGGGTCTTTGAGCCAGATAATAATTCTCCTATGAAATTAGATAAAGCATTATCATCATCATCTTCAGTATTGTATATCTCACTGCTTGGGTCTTAAGTCTCCCTTTGTTCATGCCATTCTCCTCTCTACCTTGCCAGTCGCGTCAAACTTACTCCTGCTATCATCTTTAAACCATCATATAGCTCATCTCATCCTCAGTCTTGGCCACCATTCTGAATAAGATAGATAGCTGATACTCACACCATTTTGAACAGTACCTTGCTAAACCGGTATCTTCCTTTCGCAGTAAACATAGGCCAGCTGATCGTAGGATGGAGTGTGGGATGGTCAGCGCCTATCATTCCTAAGCTGCAAGACTTGGAATCCAGTCCATTACCAGAAGTGGTCACAGATCTGCAAGCATCATGGATAGGATCCCTACTGTACATTGGTTCTGTTGTCGGTAAGTGTATGAAAGTTATGAATCCCATACATTATTTAAATTACAATGGTTACTTCATGGATATCCAGAGTGTTTCCGGACGTCTTAAGCACATCTTTGATGAAAAATAGTCAATCAAGGTACCTTTCAATATTTTGATTATAGGAATATCCAATTTCAACTAATTAGAATTTTCGACCCACTGTGTGGATATAGACGTTTATATAGCCTAGTATCTTTCCTTCTAGTAAGGTTAGGTGTAATGGGGTCCCTTTCGTTAATAACGCCATCCAATGAAATATCGCTGACCAAGACAAGCCAGCGGAAGCGGAGGACACCTACCTTTTCTCTAAGCGCTACGTCGTATTTTTATACCCATATAGATTATGTCCGAACAGTGATAGAGATTAGACAATTCTTAGGATATGACGTTTCCCATTTCCAGGACCTTACGTCACCAGTATCCTCTCCAACATGGTGGGACGGAAGCCGTGCCTAATCATCGGCGGTGCCCTGAACGTGCTGGCCTACATCCTGGTGGTCACCACCAACAACATCGCCATGATCTACGCCGTCAGGGTCGTCAGCGGTCTCGGCATGGGGATCACTATAGTCAGCAATATTGTCTATGTTGGGGAAATTGCGTGAGTATGCGAAACTAATTTCTTCAAAAATATAGCATGGCTTTTTATTTTACTGGAAGGCTTTGGCAAAGTTTTAACCAAAATCAAGCTTAGTCCTATGTCGTGCTGAGCATACGAGTAAACCCACGGCACATAGGCAAGGATGAGACCATGGTGCAAGGTACAAGTCTGACATATACCCATCTGTACCCCGAGAGTGGGTTGAAGTCCTTAGCTTTTAAGTAGCCCATAATTTTTAGCCTTTAGCAAAAAAAAAACTATCTAATATTTTCTTCTTAGTTCACTGTCTTCATCATACCTTGCCTTTAAGGCTATTAAGGTCGTTTATTTACCCTTAACATTTGACATAACCTGGGCCAATGTGACACAATAACATACAACATTTATCTAATCAAATTAATGGACTATTATTGGCGTTGTGTTAAATCACGACTTATTACTTTAATCTTAATCATGTGATAAATGTTGATAGCGACATTTGCTTTGAAACACGCCGATATTGAGTGATAATATATTATACTGTTGATGATACATAGTCCACGAGTAAGGCATATTATTAATATGACTGTTGTACCCAAAAAATGGGGCACCAGCTGCATTTTCCTAAATATACAGTTAGCGCCACAGCGGACGACTTAAAAGAAGACAATCAAAAGAGCGACCGATCAGGCTTTAGACTAGTCAAATCTGAAAAAAAACGTCGATAAGAAAGACGAATGAGGTCTAGTAGTAGATTGCATAAATTTGCCTGTTTCTTGACCAGTCTTAACCAGGGTACATTTTCAAAGAGAGCTATTATTTTATAAAAATACATATTATATTTTTTTAGCTATTTGTCTACCCATGTCTCAGTCGGTCAATCGACGATACTACTTCCGCGTCATTTAAATAGTAAACGTTTCGCTCTAAGAACTGTATTGTTCACGTGTTGCAAATCAAATGACTTCAAACCACGCCGATAGCAAAGCTTAGAGATATAATATCAGACTTGCACTAATTAAATACTACCAAATCCCATTCTTGCCTCTGAATCACCCAAATCCAAATCCATCCATCCATCCATCCAAATCCTTGCCTTAAAACCGGGGCCGCATGATCGCTTATGTATGCTCTGCTTAGCTCACCTAATTCTTTTGCAATGTCATGTTTAACTGTGTGCTGTTGTTTTGTGTTTTCTCAAGGTCTATTAAATCCTTTTCCAGATCCACCCACATTAGAGGCATCCTACTAACATCAACCTCCATAGTAGGCATCACTGGGACTCTTCTAGTCTACGCGATAGGTCCCTTCGTGTCCTACGTGATGACAGGGTATATAGCCCTAGCCATGTGCTTGGTACACCTGCTTTGTATTATATTCGTCGTTCCTGAATCTCCAGTTTATTATGCTATGAAAGGTAAGTCTAATTAAGTTAAATCTAAAGTTTTATTCAACTAATGTTAAAGCCCCTCTATAGTTCAGTCAATAGGTAGGGTAGTATTCACGCGAAGTAGTTTTTTTCAATTTTCACTCTTCCGGAATGTGTAGTTCGAAAATAGGTAGGAATGTGAAAAAGTGTATAAAATAAAAGTTGTACATAATTTTAAAAGCTTTCATTGCGTAGAAGACTTCTTATCTCCATGACGCACCGTTTAAAAGATATTAGCGAAAAACTAAAAAATGGGAACTTTAAACCCCTCCCCCCACTCCGCCTCACCCCCTAGACGTCAGTACTTTTAGTATGTTAATTCTCTAAGCACCCTGAACAATTTTCTGAAGTAATTGCTTAGGGCCTCGCTCACGTACTCTACAATCTCTTTGTTGACTGGACTATTAGTCAAGTGACATTTAGATAATAAAAATTGAATTGAAGAAAAAGAAAATTGAAGAAAAAAGTAATCTCCATACATAACAGGATAACAGTTAATGTATGGTACTGACATTTAAGTGATTTCTTTAATCGTTAACTATGACGTCACTAATTGTATCAGTTAGTGACGTTTGAAGCAACTTTTTGAATTTAATTCGATGCATCTAAGAGGTTTTCTATTATATCTAGAAAGTTACAATACGTCACATGATATATTAATCTGTAACTAATGGACTAAATAAATATTTACTTATACAACAAAAAAAAAATATTTTCAACTCGAACAATAATTAAGATATAATTGATTCGTTGTTTATCGAATCTTCTCTAAAACTTTTTCGTTTATTTGAACTTTGCAAAGTATCGTTTACTCGTCTAAAATAATTAATTCTGGATACATTATACTTCCTAACTTGGAAATAACCATCAAAACAGCGTTTGTTAAAAACTTTCTGTTAGACTGAAAAGTTTTCATTTTATCAATAAAAGGTTTATGGAAAATTACTCAATAACATTTTGATTGTTGTAAGCAATTAGGCAATATGAAAAAAAGCTGTTAAATAAAATATAACTCTACCCCATGTATACTTACTGCTGAAACTAGCTGCTCTGCTCTATAGTTTCAGCCGTATTTTCTAGGCTTCCAAATTATTCTTCTTCCAAACTTTCCTTTCTCCAACCGAGAGTGATTTTATTAAAGAGTGTATATGTTACTGTAAAACCTCGAACTACGGTGCATCTTAAGATTTACCAATATGAGTTGGTAAATATAAGTATTTCAAAAAATGAGACCAATTTTTCAGGCTCTTACCATTCGACGACCTCTGCCAGCTGGTAGATTTTGTTAGAATCCAGCAAAAACGGATATTGAAAAGAAATTTTAAATTCAAAACTAACTAGAAACAATCATTCTCCTTTCAGATGACGATATAAAATCAGCAAAAATCTTAAACATGCTCGGCCGAAGCAAAGACATAGAGAAAGTAGTCGAAACCTTCGCTAAGAAAGGCGAATCAAGCAAGATCATGGATTGGGTGGAAATCTTCACAATCAAGTCGAACAGAAAGTCCCTTTTCATCACATTCATGTTAGGAGCATTTCAGCAAACCAGTGGAGTGGCTGTCGTGCTGTTCTTTGCGACTACAATCTTCCAATTGGCTGGTTCTACTATCAAGCCGGATGTAGCGACGATCATCATTGGTGTAACGAGATTGCTGTCGAGCTTAATCGCGCCCCTATTGGTGGAAAGTAAAGGAAGAAGGATTTTGTTGCTGATTTCTATGGCGGCTTGTGCTGTCAGTTTGGTGAGTACGACTTCAGTCTTCTGTTTAACTTTTTACTAAACTAAGCCTGAGTTTTAAAACTTATTGGATTCAGTCCAATGTCACTATTTTAGATAGTGTGTCTATATAATATAATTTCACTAAACAAAAATTTGGCCAAAGATTTTCAGTAACGTAGAAGAAACAAAATAAAAACATTAATCACCACGTTATATTATATTATACTTATAATGGTGATTTTAACTAAATATAGCAAAAAATAATAATACCAAAGTTAGTTTTTTATTGGTCAGGATTTGAACCCGTAGCCTCGATCATGTTTATTTAACGTTTAAATACTTGAATACTAAAACTATGACTAATTAATAAATATTAATTTATGTTAAATAATCGTCTACTCCGTGCGTTACCTACATACATTATAAAATAGATAAAGATAACAAAGTAAATCACTTAAAAAATATTCATTCTAATATTATAAATGCGAAACTAAAACTGTCTGTATGTCTGTTACGTTTTTACTGTTAAACTGCTGAACCGATTTTGATAAAATTGGAAAGCGATAAGCTTGTTTCTTAAGAAAGGACATAGATTACAGATAACGGGCGGAGCCGCGGGTAACAACTAGTGATCTCATAATTCTAGACTTTTAATACAATATTATCGTCATCACGTGTAGAATGTGAACAGTATGTCTATTCTGTAAATAATTTCAATATCGAGCTTCACCTGAGTGATAATAAAGCTCATTTCAAAAGTGAACCCAATTGGCCTTGATTAAGAATTCAACTTTGAGAATACGTTTTTGACATCTCACCGCGGATTCCGCTGTCGAGATACAAAAATAATGTTACACAATAGCACTGCAGGTCACAATTAACATTGTTGAGTCTTATTTTTACCTACTTAGAAAATATCACATGTCTTGCAACGTTTGTCGGCAAAAATAAAAACATTCATTCGCAAAACTTAAAATTTTGCTTTACCAATTAAAAACTATTTGTAAAAAGACCAAGAGTTTAAAGTGTCTAATTAAAAAATCAAAAAGCATGCTTGTTTTTTTTTTACTTTTGTGCATGTTTGTCAAGCGATATCTTTGGTAATTTTGGACCAATTTTAATACTTCTTTTTGTTATTGATAGGTCATACTCGTACCAATGATGTTCCTTTGTAAATATATCATAACTACTCGTTCACTTTGCGCGGTTCCTTATTCTTTTTATTTTTTTTATTATTTTATATAATTTTATTGTAATGACAGCGTGCTACTGGGGAGTTTGTTGCGCCGTTTCTTCTCCTCAGCCAGAGCACTTAGGAAGCGGTGAAGGGTGGGCGATTTGGGGTCGGTTCATATCTGGCGGTGGTAGCGTGTCGCCGGTCGCGTGGCGCTGGGGCGGGCGGGCGCATGATGGAGCATTCGGCCTTTCACACTGACCTGACGCGTTGGTGCGTCAGGTGTGAGAGGTTGGATGTTTTGTTGTGTGTTTGCTCGTTCTGGCGTTGCGCGGCCGATGTTGCGCGCTGCCTATCCGCCGGATATGAACCGACCCCTAGGGTGCTGTCTTTTGTAAAAAAAATTGACGTTTAATAAGTGCTACTTTGTAGCCTTAGTTAAATAAATGATTTTTGATTTTGATTTGATTGATCAAAATGTGCTACGGTATTAGTATTTTTTTGTACTGTGACGTATAGCAATAGCATATTTTTAGAAAATAAAGAAGTAGAAATATCAAAATATACTTTTAACATGGAAGACCACAGACTAAAGCTTCTTTTTCTTTATAACTCGTTCTTTATTTTCTCATGCTAATTACATTATATTTATTTCCAGTCAATCCTGGGTGCCTACTTCTACCTGGACAGGATTCAGAGTCCAGCATTGGGCTCCATCGGCTGGCTTCCTCTGGTCTCTCTCATTGTGTACTTCTTCTGCTACGAAGCAGGTAAGAATCCAAGAAAAACCGGGTTGCTCTTACTTGATTTATCTCTCTGCCTGCTCTTCCTGCCTCGTTGGCCTAGTGGTGCTAAGCGCGACTGCTACGCTGGAGGTATTGGGTTCGATTCCCAAGTCGACCAAGGTGTTATTGGGTTTTTCTATGAAATTCTCAGTAGCAGGTCGGAGCTTGGATTTGTGCCCGGTTAGTGGCAATAGGCTCACCCCCTATTACATGGGATCTAAACATATCGGCGAACTGTGGATGTACATTGGTACGCATCGGCCTAACCCTTCGGGGATACAGGCGTGATGATATGTTATGTTATGTTGTTTTATCTCAATTAGTGCGAAAAAGGGGAATATGGGCTGCTATAAGTTTGACGTATCGATCTTTCTGTCTGTCTGGCGCCGTAGCTCCTAAACGAATCGACCGGTTATTTTTTTCTATTTTTAATATTACCTGATGTTTCCTAGAGAAGTAGATCTGGTCAGTACATGGATAATATGGGTACGGGGTTTTTTTATCAATTAAATTACAGTCACTGTATTTTTCGTTATTCCAAGGGTATGAATCTTCAAAAAAACAATAGAATTAGTGAGTTTCAGTGAAATCCTGTTGTTTGTCCTAATTGTTTATGTAACGAATTGCGAGGAAACTTATGATACCTAATGGTAAGAAAATGCCATGTTTTATAAAGCACATAAACTACCGACAAAGCCTATCTCAATTAAATTAAATTACACGTGTTTTCAGTAGGTATCTTAATTGAAAGGTTATCGACCTTCAGTTTATTTTTGAACCAGAATAGATATTTGGTTTTACATAAATATCGAATAACGTCTGAACACTTACATATAAATTAACATTACCATGAGTTTTTTATTAAAGAGAATCAATTTCTCCATTCATATTTTCGTATGATTTAAATACCTACTAAAAATAAAAAAAATGAATGATTTAAGTAGAGAGAAAATAAAAAAAAAGAGTTGAATGTAGAATTTTCAAAGCGAATGATTGCAAAAAATGTTCCTTACCGATTAGGTAGGGACCTCATCGATGACGTCGTATTACTAAAATACATATTTTATTTTAAAGTTTAAAGATAATGCTTAGATAAAAGAAATCCAATTGTTCTATGTTACATTAAAAACTAAAATATTTAAATTAATATAAAAAATATTCCTGGAAAACTTATACACGGTTATGTGAACCCAAGCTAAGCAGAGTTTGTGTTATGGTAACCAGACAACTGATAAACATACATAAATATTTGTAAACACACGTATTAAAGATAAATTAGACCCAGACACATATATAAATGATCGAGCTCATCACTCAGATTTCTCCTGGTGAACCATGAACTCCGGTATAGCAGTCAGGGTCACTAACCACTAGACCTATACCGGTCAACCTATCATACCTTGACCATTTTCTGACAAACGGTGAAGGAAAACATCGTGAGGAAACCTGGATTCCAAAATTTGGGATCTGGAATCGCCAATCCGCAGAGAGCAAGCGTGGTGAACAATGCTCGTGCCTTCTCTATATGGGAAGAGGCCTGTGCCTAGCAGTGGGACGTTTATAGGCTGGATTATTATTATTATTTTTTCACCAGGTTTCGGCACAATCCCGAACGCGATTGTCGGCGAGATGTTCCGCGCGAACGTTCGGTCCAACGGCTCGACCCTCGCCATCACCATGACCTGGCTGGTGGGCTTCGGGCTCACCACCAGCTTCACCACCATGCTGGACGTCCTCGGCGGTGACGTCACCTTCTGGCTGTTTGGGGGATCCTGTATATTAGCTTTCATTTTCACATTTATCTGCCTGCCGGAGACTAAGGGGAAGACGCTGCATGAAATTCAGGAGATGCTCAGTTAGAGTTTTGGAACTTCTACATTAATATGTTATTAAAAAAAGGTATTTATTTAAAGGAAACATGACAAAAAGCAATAAAATATCTAAACCTAATGAGTACGGCAATGCGAGGTCCTTGAAATAAAAAACATGCCCGTAGATATTAGAAATTTTCTTAAAAGTAGTTAATTTAAAAAAAAAATGCCTTTTATGTACAAAACATTGTGAACATTACTTACCTATAGTTTTAATATTTGAATTTGTGTAGACGGTTTACTATGTGAGATTTAAGTCTGCAAATGCACTTGAAAATTCTAGACTAGTAAGATATTTATTTTCCTTTTTTGTCTAGTTTGACAGCACAGGTTTTATTTTATTAAATAGTATTTTGATATTTAACTTAATTCTATTCGTAGTAATAACTGGTAAGGTTTAATTATTAGAATGTAGTTTACGTCTTGACATAATTTAAGTTAGTTATTAATTTGTAATTAAGAAATAAACAATGATTATGAAATAAATAAATTATGTGTTTTTATTTTGTCTGTGAAGTATATTTGTTTACTATTCAGATTAATTTTGTTTGTAATCATTAATTTAATTTGATTTTAATATGAAAACCAAAACATTGTTAAATTAAGCCTTACAAATTTTATTATATGTAGTTTTAAATTATATTTACAAATGCTAGTTAATAAAAAATGTACTATGTTTCATTTAAACCGAAAATAACAAGTTGCATTATCAAAAATGTATTATTATACATAACTATCACTTAGTAATGTTTAATTGATGCTAATTAAGCTTAATTACAAAAGTAGTATCAAATAGCTCTTTTTACCAAAATAACTTCATAAATAATCCAATAATTATCAGCAATGAAAAGTAACCCTAAAAACTACATAAGGGTGCGTATCATGTTATTATTATTTTCTATAATTTTAGCATGAAAATAGTATTTTAATTTATTTCAAAATTTACTTTCTTTTCATCTGAATTGACCACTGAAAGTATCTACTTTCAATGGTGTCTTAAAAATAAAAAAAAAAACTTATTAAAAATGACATAAACATAACATAACATATCATCACGCCTGTATCCCCGAAGGGGCAGGCAGAGGTGTACCAATGTACACCCACAGTTCGCCGATATGTTTAGGTACCATGTTATAGGGGGCGAGCCTATTGCCACAAACCACAAATCCAAACTCCGACCTGCTAATGAGAATTTCATAGAAAAACCCAATAACACCTTGGTCGACTCTGGAATCGAACCCAAGACCTCCAGCGTAGCAGTCGCGCTTAGCACCACTAGGCGGCAAAAAATTACATAACCACTATTATAGTCTACGATCGAACCTGCAACCTTGTGGTCGCAGCCGGTCATTGAACCGCTAGGCCACTACGACAAACGACTCCGTTCGACTGGACGGTTAGCGCAGTGGTCACAGGGGTCGCCACCCAATTGACAATGCGCGACTTGCTACGGGTTCGATCCCCGGATGAGACAAACATTTGTGTAACTATACAAAACACTTTGAGGAACATTTTATTATTTACAAATAAGTACATAGAGTAAGTTTGGTTTGATATCCGTAGTGTAATAAGTTTAAAGTGTGTATCTGGAACATCGTACCTCAAAAACAATTAGAGCAATTTTGATGGGATTTTATGTTTAAAAGATCTCGTGATCGAATCGGTTCTTAGGTATCATTTCCTTAAGACATTTTAATTAAATTTGGTCCTTCCAAGCAATAGATAATTAAATTAGCTCAATTTTTATTTATTATTATTTTATCATAATGTTAGTCTTTCCTCTTATAGTCGGTTGCATAAACCTAAAATTCAATTTTATTGCAATATGTTAATTGATAATACATTAAAATGATAACTCACATAATTACCTAACTTATACAGGTCTGCAAACAAGTTCAATATGGTTTTATTTCTATTTTATTTAATAATGCAAATTCGGACGAATAAAATATTCATAAAAAGTTTAAGTTTTTTAAAATAGGTTGCCTTTTTTAATACTTATCACTCCGACCACAGTTTTAAGTTATTCCCGAAATCTATATTACTATTATTAATGCGAGGGCAACTCTGTGTGTTACGCACTCGAGCCTTAACTGCTAAACCGATTTTGAAGAAATGTTGTGTAAGGTAGGTAACTAGGTACCTAAGATTTGCTCCAAGAAAAGACACATATTGCTAATAATATTAAGTAAGGCGTTGCCGCATACAAAAACAAGTAGATTACAACAAAAATACTTCTTGACTAAATCTTTTTATTTATAATATATCTAAAGTAATAAATCTACATTTTTTTTTAATGCAAGCTATTCACGTAGGCTCAAAGTTCTAATAAATTCAAATCAAACTAGCTTAAGCATGATGGGGATTGTGTCGTTACAGAGTTCCTATATCCTTCCGACTCCATCATCAGACCAGCTCAAAAGTACGAATAACATTAAAGTATTTAACGGGCCTGTTGGTCTAGTGGTTAGAGACCCTGACTGCTATACCGGAGGTCGTGGTTTCGACCCACCCGGGACAAATGTTTGTGTGATGAGCACGATCATTTGTTCGGTGTCTGGGTGTAATTTATCTATAATATGTATGTATTTAGAAATATATAAGTATGTTTACCAGTTGTCTGGTTACCATAATACAAGCTCTGCTTAGCTTGGGATCAGACAACCGTGTGTGAGATGTTCCGGGATATTATTACCTAGTATCACCAAATTTACCAAAGCATGGAAAATTACTACCGATCGAATGACTAAAAATGGTTTATTTAGCTCGCAAAATTTGACCTAAACAAACATTAAAAACACACATACTTAGTTTACATTCCAAGTTAATTAAAAGCTTGTAAAAATTTTAGTTTAAAAGAATTAATTTTGCAGTGTTTTTAGAATAATTATGTACCTAGAACAAAATATTTCTTTAGTATGTTTGGTTTATAGACTTTATTTACTAAGCACTTCGTTAAAACTATACGTTTGCAGTAATATCCCTGACTAAGAATATTTGCTCCGTTCACCTTTGAATTGATACCTATAAATTTTATTTTATTAATAATCAAACAAAATGAAGTTAAGCAGGTTTCGTTCATAAACATCTTAGAACCTTAGTCACTTGCCGTCTGCCCAGCAATTAACACTTTATAAAGTGGGCATAATATAATATAAATAAATTATAAAATCAATAAAACTATAATAAATGCAAAAACAATAACAATATTTAATAAAAACAAAAATATTCACAAATAAACAAGAAATCAAATATTATTTTAAATAATTAAATTATTATTCAAAAATAAATAGTTCATTTTAGAGAAGTGTGTTATTGATATTTATTTTACAAAATAGAGTTACAAAATGAACCAGTGATTGTGTGATTATTTATATTTGAAAGAGTGATTTCAATAAATAAGGATGCATCCATACATAAAAGCACAAATATTAATTGTGGCATGTGGTAAGTAGATTTTTTATATAAATTACTATAAGAACATAATTAGGGACAAATATAGTTTAAATTCACATTCTTTAGTTAGAAAAATATTTTGAGTACTTACCTACAGATTTGATGACATCAAAATTCTTATGCAAGGTGGGTTTAAAATAACTTATTCTAATATTAGGTATGTCTGTTCACAGATTATATTTAACGATCATTATACCTACATAATTATAGGTATGTTTTAATTTTATAACATTTTATACAATAATATTTATCAATAAAATATTTTTTTAATTGCATAAATAATTATTAAAATTAATTTATTGGTTAATATTTAGGGTTTCTTAAATAAAGTTTAGTGAATAATGTATATTGATTTAAAAACGACTAGTAGTAAAGTATTTTAATAATAAAAAACGTGTTTTTAATTTATGAATTGCCATTGACATTGACTATTGAGTAGCTATTACAATAAATTAAAGTAGTTAAATACAGCAGTTAAAGATAAGCCTAAAAAACAACTATAACTTGTAAATGCTAATTTGTTAAATACTAGAAATACCCGCGGTTTCGGCCGCCATTAAAATTTTCGTTATGCTAAATAACGAAATTTTTTATTTTTATTACATTTTTTCTTCTTTTCTCTTCGTTTTTTTTTATAATGGCTGAGTCTTCATAGTCAAGTTATTTAAAAAGCTGTGAATTTTCGTGTTGTCTCGGTCATTATGTGTAGCTTAGCTACAGATAGTCATTTAAGAAAGTGTACAGGGGCCCGAGTCTGCTATTGACAATTGCTTCAATCGTCTGAGTGGGTGGCGTCAGTAGGTCCATTTTAGGATTAGAATTACGTACGTAAAACTTCATTTAAGGCCAAAATTGGCTATTGGGACAGCCAATTTTGACGTTTTGACATTTAGTAGAATGCCAATTATCCTAAAATTGACCTATTGACGCTACCCACTCAGACGATTGAAGCAATTGTCAATAGCAGACTCGGGCCCCAGTTCAGTAAGATTCTTAGCTGGATATGAAATTCATTTTATAGGTTACTAGCGGCCCGCCCCGGCTTTGCTCGGGTGCAACGCTGATACCAAATATGTATAACTACGCAATCATAAAGTTCTGTAGGGCGAAGCACAGCCTTAGAGGCATTTTTTGGTATAGGCACGCGCCCACCGGCCCTCGCACGGCCCCCCGGCCGGTACCGCCGCAACCGCTATGTCCCTGCATTTTAAATCTGTAATATCTTCGAAAATATTCATTTAAATTACATGCTGTAAAGGGCAATATTGATCTATATTACATGCATTTTTTTTTTAAGGTACTTAATTGGATAAGGATTAATGCTGTATTGCTTAAAATTTCTTTTTCGTGAATAAGTAATAAATAAAGGATAAAAAATGGTTATTGTGGGTTACCCTCAAGAGATAGACATATACCATCACGGACTTTTTTGTAGATCTTTTTAACGTGCACAATACTGTAGTACATTATTTTGATCTATCTCGTAGGGTTCAGCCAGCGTTTGCAATGAAAGCGCAAAAATGTGTTGATTTACGACCTGACGTCAAAAATCTCTAAGATTATCCGTGTTTCTCTATTATATTATGCATGTATTATACATATAAACATTCCTCTTGAATCACTCTATCTATTAAAAAAAACCGGATCAAAATCCGTTGCGTAGTTTTAAAGATTTAAGCATACATAGGGACAGACAGCGGAAAGCGACTTTGTTTTATACTATGTAGTGATATACTATGTAGTGATGATACACCGCTAAAAAGGTTTTTATGTTTTTTAAATAACGTCTCAGAATAAACAAACAAACTCTGAAACAAAATAAATTTATATAAATTCAAACTTTATTACAATTGTATAAATGTTATGTTTAAGCATTCTAAAACGGCCGTTGTTGATTTAAAGTAATCTAATTAAAAAAGCCCGTAAATTATCATTTATGAATAAGTATTTGTGACTCACTGAGCTTAAAAAACTCGTTAAAATACAAACTTATCAATACCACATAAGGCTATATTCATTTCTTTCTAAAACACTTCTACTTATAAGCAGTGAAGGAAAACATTGTGAGGAAACCTGGATTCCCCAATTGCATAAATGAGGAAGCGTTGTTTAATACTCGTACCTTCTTTACATGAGAAGAGGCCATGGCCCAGTATTTTAATTTAAAATTGCTCTAACAGTTTCTATCGCGGTTTATTTTATTTTTAGTTTCCGAAGTTTCCAAGCCTTTGCAAGCCATGATCACACGCAGACTGAGGTGCTATTAGAATTGTCAAAGGCGTTACAACGTCGTAAATTAAAACGTTAATAAAAGCTAGCTAAAGATGCTGTTTATAAAATAAATTTTATTATATTCTCTTACACTCAAACATCGTGAGGAAATCTGGATTCCAAAAAATGAAAGCTGGGATCCCCAATCCGCAATAAGCTAGCGTGGTGATCAATGCTCGTGTCTTCTCTATATGGAAAGAGACCTGTACCCAGAAGGGATAGCCTATTATTATAATTCATTATTTCGAACAATAATTTATTTATTTTTAAAATATTACATAGTGTGTTGTACCATACAATATCCCACAAAACCAATTCAGTGGTTTGACTGTTGGTGCACCGCTTTAATTCTTTACATAATTATATTTAATTATGAATCTTTATATGTGTAGTATACAGAAGTTACATTACATATCTCATAAACCTCAGAAAGTATACTCACCAATTGTCTTTCCCAACAGTGAACATAGGCCAGTTTATCGACGGCTACAGCGTGGGCTGGTCCGCGCCCATCATACCGAAGCTGCAGGACCCTGACCAGTCTCCGCTGCCAGAGCTGGTGAACGAGTTCCAGGTGTCATGGATTGGATCGCTACTGTACGTTGGTGCTATCGTTGGTAAGTTATCTATGCTACACATTATTATTATTATTTAAAGCCTGAACTCGGAAAGCTGCCACGCTAAAATGGGACTGGGCTGGTCACATCTGCCGCATGTCAGACAACCAATCGGCCAAACGAACGACCCAATGGGTCCCTCTAAATGGCAAAAGACATCGCGGTAGGCCCAAAAGAAGATGGCGGGACGAACTGGAGTCCTTTGAGGAGGAGTGGATGACCACGGCCCTAACCAAAGAGAAATGGAAGGAGGGTAGAGAGGCCTTCGCCCTGCAGTAGCAAAGAAATGGATAGGTAAAAAAAGGCCTGAACTGTCCCACTGCAGGGCAATGGCCTCCCTTCCCTCCTTCCACAGGTCTCTATTGTTTGCTTTGTTGCCACTCCTTTTGGTATGCATCTAGTTTATCTCTTCATCTCCGCTACACTACACTTAAAAATAATAAATGTAAAAAAAACATTAGACTGAGTTTAGGAAACAAATATAATAATAAAACACAGCTAAGAATCACCTCGAAAATTTCGCTAAATCCGCATCGGTTTATTCGTTTGGAGGCAATGAGGCCACACACAGACATACATAAGGAATTTAAAACTTGAGAAGCATAGTGATGATGTATCATGCAGATCACAGATGCTAAATCTTATGTAAAGGGAATGCAGGAGAAAAGTAGTTAAATAAATTAGATTACTATTGTTAGGTGGTGTAAACATCTATAGGTATACAAGATGTCGCTAGCTCTGAGGTCCCAGGTTTGATCTCCAAAAGGAGTTATGTAGAGAAAACATTCGTTTTCCCCCATTCCATAACACAAGTACTTTAGCTGTTTAATTTTAGTTCAAAGGAATGTATGTTGTTTGCATTTATATATTAGCTCCTTTCTAATCCTTCTAGATCTTACTTTGTCAACAAGTTAATTTGTTATGTTTACCATAACAACATTAGTCAACCATTCTAATCGAGATAAACAAAATTTCGAATCGACTTTCCTGTTGGTTTAGTGGTTAGTGACCCTGACTGCTAAACCTTAGTGAGTTCGATTCCCACCCAATAAAAACCAATATTTTTTTCTGTGTTTGGGTGTAATGCAAGGCAACTTTTGAAGACCTCCGTGGTCAAGTGGCCTACGCACCGGGTTTCAAGGTGACGCTAGCTCTGAAGTCCTGGGTTCGATCCTTGGACGGGTCAATGTAGAAACCAACTTTTCTACATTTCCTTGGGTCTGTGTGTTTGTGGTACCTTCGTTGTTTCTGAATTCCATAACACAAGTGCTTTAGCAACTTACTGCGAGTTCAGAGCATATTATAACATGTATGTTATACTTAGATATATATAGATGCATGTTTATCAGTTGTCTGGTTACCATATTACAGACTCTGCCTATTTGGGGATCTTATGGCCGTGGCTAATGTACAAGATTTATAAAATTTTCCATAACCTTATTACCACTTAAATCTATTTTTGTACATTAAAAACTTTCCTAACGTATTTTGACATAACATTATGAAGGTGACACCACTTACAATTTGCATATTCGCATGTTCTTTTCTTGTTTTGATGTTTTAATAAACGTTTGACCTTAATAAAATAATGGTCATTGGTATTTTCTAAATAGTTGAATGTGTTTTTGGCATGAACATATCATCACGCCTGTATCCCCGAAAGGGTTAGGCAGAGGTGTACACCCACAGTTCGCCGATATGTTTAGGTCCCATGAAATAGGGGGCGAGCCTATTGCCACTTACCTGGCACAAATCCAAACTCCGACCTGCTACTGAGAATTTCATAGAAAAACCCAATAACACTTTGGTCGACTTAGCAGTCGCGCTTAGCGCCACTAGGCCAACGAGGCAGTTTTTGACATGAACGCTAATTTTAAATACTAGTTGTGCCCCGCGGATTTACTTGCCTAGGTTCCGATCTCTTAGATAGATAGATAGAATACTCTTTATTGTACACCATTAAAATCATAATAATAAAGTACATCAACAGTAAAGCGTACAATGGCAGTCTTATCGCTATGATAGATATCTTCCAGACAACCTCGTACCCACGTCATTATTTCTTTTCCAATTTTCCAATCTTATGATTAAGTTATGATAGTTATTCTGCGATTCGGGACAGAGTCAAATAAGTCAAACAAATGAAAATTGTTCTATCCATTCTTGAGTAAAAGTGGTGTAGAAAAAAAGAAGTAAAATGGTAAACTTCCTGGTAAATATTAAAGAGGTTTGTTCGTTTTTATATTTCTGTATTAAGACTTGGTAAATAATCTCCGAAACTACTGATACGTTTTAGAACATATTTTATTATAGACTATTTTTGTATTACATGTTTATATATCAATGTAGGTTAACCCGAGAGCAGATCTGAAATAGCACTAAAATTATTTAAGCTTTGTGTAATAATAAAAAAGGTAGGTATGAAGATGGCTGGTTTTCTTTTTTTCCAAAAAACGAAAACCACTTGTTTTTTTCACATCATTAACATAAGGCGAGTTAATAATACTATTTTATGAATTTAAAAGGTTATTATGTAAATAGATATCCATTAAAACGAATAGGTACCATCAATATGATTATAAAATAATTTTTAATACTCTCTTTTTTATCGACTAAAAAAGGAAGTTGTCAAGTTCAAAACAATAAGTTTCATCATCATCATCATCAGGAAGACGTGCACTGCTGAACAAAGGCCTCCCCCCTAAACAATAATTTTAGTACCTAGTTAAAGTTCTTTTTCTTCGGCAGTAATTAAGGATCCAATTATTACATTTACATTTGGGTCTAGGAGTAAGTGAGGGTGACTGCTAATCCGGAGGTCGAAGCTTCGATTCCCACTTATGACAAATCTTTGTGTAATGAACATGATAATTTTGTTCTGTGTCTGGTTGTAATTTATCTCAAATACGTATGTATTTAGAAATACATGTTTATATAAGTCAGCTGGTTTCCATAATACAGGCTCTATCTAATTAAGGAACAGGCCGTGTGTGAGTTATTGCAAGATTTAAAACCTTTGGGTCATTTGTTTCGCCCAAGATTTGAACCCCATGCGTCGTTAGTACGGCCCATTGGTCATCTTACATGCGTCATAATATCTCCTGTCCACTAATACATGTAAATTAAAACAAAACTGTGAAATAACGAATAAATACCATACTGAATAATTTAATACAAGCTTTTGAACTTAGTAGATGAGTCATTTTAACCGACCAAAAACATGTTTTACAATATATCGGAATCTTTGTTTTTTAATTTTGATGTATTATCCCCGATTACACTTGAACCGAGTTTGGTTTGTTTTATTTGAAAGGTCCCAAATGGTCCCGTGGTTTGACCGCCTGTGAACCCGTGTGCCCGTCGTTTCCTTGGTCCTAAACAAATGGACCAATTATGATGCGATTTGGTTTTGTAGAAAGTTATGAACTAGATGGATCTTAGCTATAATTTTGAAGATATGTTTAGAAATGATAAATATTTGAATAAATTTGCGTAAATGAAGAAATAATATCTTAAACTAGTCGAAGATATCCTATTTTTTTTTAACTTGCTATGTTCAAGTAGAGATACAGTTTTCATAATGGTTGTATTTTCAGGTCCATACATCCCAAGCTACTTATCAAACATTATAGGAAGGAAGCCATGTTTGTTTTTGGGCAGTTTCCTGAACTTAACAGCCATCATATTAATTATCACCACAAAAAATATCGCAATGGTGTTCGCCGTCAGAATTATCAGTGGATTGGGGATGGGAATGGTCACTGTCAGCAATCTGGTCTATGTGGGTGAAATTGCGTAAGTATAATTTTTTACTTTGTTCAGTTTTAATGTTAGAAGCCTGGTGTGGGGTTTTCCTTACATTGGTACAAAATGTCATGTCAAATCATGTAATTATCTCACAGCTGGCTAAAAGCAGCTTTTAGTACTTAGCTTGAATAATCATGCTTATTAAGTATAGAAATTTAAGATTCCAAAGTAGAATCGAAAAAAAAAAATGTACTTTTAAGATATTTTTAATCCATCCTAATTAAATGCAAAATATCTTATTTTCACAATATAAAACTCTACAAGCTTTACATAAGCAAGCTTCTTACCATATGCTAGAATATTTCTAGCGCAGTACCTAAGGAAGTATAAGGTTCTAGTTTTATCTACAGTTATACATACATAGATGACGAATAGATGGCGTATGCACCGGTTTTCAAGGTTTCGTCAGCTCTGAGGTCCCGGGTTCGATCCCCAGTCGGGTCAATGTAGAAACCAACTTTTTTCTACATTGCCATGGGTCTGGGTGTTTCTGGTACCTTCGTTGTTTCTGATTCCATAACACAAGTGCTTTAGCCACTTACTTTGGGTTCAGAGCAATGTATGTGATGTTTACCGCATTTATTATTTGTAGACAGTTGCAGGATACTTAATGAAGCATGTTATCCTGGCTCTCCTTAGTGCCACAATTAGCTAACAAGTAACAAAATCCATACTTCCAGTTCCACTAACATCCGCGGCATACTCCTGACCTCCACCTCCATAGTTGGCATCTCCGGGACTCTGGCCGCCTACAGCATCGGGCCCTTCGTGTCGTACGCAGCCACAGGGTACATAGCCCTGGCCGTCAACCTCGTGCATGCGATAGGCATCCTGTTCATACCTGAGTCTCCAGTGTTTTATGCTATTAAAGGTAAGTGTTAAACAAAAATTAAGATATTAGATGATACCTTAATTGAAACCGACAATATGACTCGCCACGACTATAAACAATATGTACATCAAGACGTTTAAATATTGAATATTCAAGTCGTTGATAACAAATCCTCTTATTTACTCATTTTAATTATTATTATTAGCTTAAAACGCCCCACTGATATGCAAAGTGACTCTCTCGTCTTTGTCCGTTAGCTTTTAAAGCGGCGAGTGAAACTCTGATTCAATTTTTTTCTCGCTTAAGCATTCTACTATGCAACTTTATCGTTTCGTATGATTTGAGTTTTGAACACAATTCAGATAACGAGCACGAAGCAATGTGACGTTTCAAGTAAAACTTGCCTTATCGACACATGATACTGCCTTGTAATAATTCATGTCTATAATATTATTAAAAAGAGGTCGATTCCCCGGAAAATAAATCCTCATAAAATGTTCTCCAGGAAAACAAATGGAATCCAAGAACGTGTTACGTCGCCTTGGGAGGGTTGAAGATCTGGACAGCGTTTTCGAATCAGTTCGTGGCACTAATCCTGACGAAGCCACGACTTGGAAAGCCTGGATTAAGATCTTCACCGTCAAGGCTAACAGGAAGTCCCTCTTCATCACCCTCAGTCTTTGCACCCTGCAGCAGACGAGTGGGGTTGCTGCTGTTCTGTTCTTTGCTACTACGATTTTCCAGCTGGCTGGATCTTCTATCAGGTATTTTTTTTGTTCTTTCATCATCTAACGAATTTCTATTAGTTTTTTATATGAAAGTCCTTTTACATCATAAAAGCAAGTAATTCATCCCTACGCCTCGTATTCATGTTCAAGAACAGCTTTGTTTATTTACCATCAGGTGTGTATCTCGATAATTTAATAGTTTCCAAAAAATAATCTATAGGTATAGCACTTTACCACCTAAGAGATTGCACGTGTACATGATACAGTAGTAATATGATTCATGCTTTCTAAAGTTTTTTATCTTTAGAAAACATGAGTCATACATTATGCACACAAATGTTTATTGATAAAATAGGTATCAACATATTAAATCTGAAAACTACTAACCCTCTATATTCGTTCTTCAGCTTATGTGATCCGTTTTTAACTTTAATGTTTATTTCAGGCCTGACTTAGCAACCATCATAATCGGGTCAACTCGCCTGGTAGCTAGCTTGATAGCTCCCTTCGTGGTGGAGAGAGCTGGTCGAAGAATACTCCTGCTGACTTCTACTGCTTTCTGCGCTGTGAGCCTGGTAAGAATTACGACATACTTAATTTGAGATAAGACTATTCGGCACATTAATGTTGGTAGATGTCACTTGCTTCTGTTCTACATTAAATGCTTGATTTAAGCAAATTTTTAAGTGTTGAAATTATTTTTTCATTCAAGGGAATAAAGCAGAATAATGTAAACTTCTAAACCCTTCTCATACTGTTTATTATGTTTAGATATTTGATAAATTCCTTATCTACTTATTAATCACGTATTACCTTAATTCTTATTAATGTTGTCTGTTTGAAGAAGAAATGCCTGACTTTTATCATTCGTTGTTGTTGTCCTACTAAATATGTGATTTGTTTCCAGTCGATCCTCGGCACTTACTTCCATCTGGACAGGATCCAGAGCCCCATCATTTCTGACATCCGCTGGGTGCCGCTTATGGCTCTGATCATGTACTTCTTCTCTTATGAAATCGGTGAGTATCTATATTATTCCAAGTTTTGATGACCCTGATAAGACCGTGGATTAACTTGTGCTTAAAATACATAAATGATACCGTATGTATTAAGTAGAAAGGAAAAACAAGAAATGTTAATGTCATTAAGAAACGTGAATAACTTTTTGAGAAAAATCTATGATTCCACTATGGTTAACAATGGTGATAACTAAAAAAAATTGTTAATGGTTCAATAGGTATTTTGCTACTTTATTGCCTATTTTCTTCTATATTGTCAGCAAAACAAAGATCATTCCACCAACCCCACTTTATTAAGAAAGTATCTACACACTAAACTTATCGTAGGAATGTACTTACTCCCACTAAATTGCGAATCTCATTCTAGGTTTCGGCACAATGCCCAGCGCCCTCGTCGGCGAGATGTTCCGAGGCAACGCTCGCAGCACCGGCTCAGCCGTTTCCATGACAACGGCGTGGCTCATCGGCTTCGGAGTGGCAACAGGGTTCACCTCCATGGTCAACTTCCTCGGCGGTGACGTCACGTTTTGGATATTCTCCTTCTCATGCATTGTGGCTTTCTTCTTCACGTATAAGTTTGTTCCGGAGACAAAGGGGAAGACTTTGAATGAAATACAGGAGATTTTGGGACGATAAGAGATTTAGTTTTTAAGTTATGTTTGTATATATTTGGCGCAGTGGACATCCGCAAGACGTTGGAAAGATGGAATGAAATAATTCATTTTACAACAATGTAAAAATAAGATTTCGATTAAATAAAAAACCAGCTGAATTGATGATGTAATTAATTTAAATGGGACCAACTAAAGATGAGAAAGGATTGTTGAAGTTTTCTCGCAGAAACTTGGTCGTCGAATTGAGAATCTCTTACTTTTGCAATCGGTTAAAAATAGAAGTTTGGAACAATTGAATTATCTTGATGATAATTATTGATAGCAACAATTTCGTCGAATGATCTGCAAAATATTGTGTAATGTAATATTGCTACGTAAGATTATCAAGAGTTAATGAGGGTAATTAATTGTAGAATAATGTATGCGTAATTATATTATTATAGTATTGTACAAAGCACTGAAATTTAAGACTTGATAGGTAATCAAAAAATTGAATCTACGATACATATTTAGAATTGTTTTTTTTTTCTGTTTTCGTGTCGAACCCAAGGTTGTTAAATAAATATAAAAAATAACAGCCAAATTGAGAACCTCCTCCTTTTTTTGAAGTCGTTTGAAAATTAAGATTAAAACTAGAGATTTTGTTTTCTTATGGTTTAGTTTACTTATCAAATTCAAAGATCAACAAAAGAAAAATGTTTTTATTTATTTCAAAAACAAACAAGATAAAAAGAAATGATTCGGTAATGCTGCAATATAAGAAAATCCCTAGTGTAATGTAATCTACGTTAGTTATAGTTTAAGTATAAATTGTTTAAATAAAATTTTGTATTTTAGTTTTATTCGTTTCATTTGCCTTGGATAATTTGACTACATTTAATAATAAAATGAAATAAAAATGTTTTTATTTACCTTTTGTTTGTATGTTACAACACTTACAACGGTATTATGAACTATGAATATAAATAAAAATCATCATCATCAGCATCATCATCATCAGCCGGAAGACGTCCACTGCTGAACAAAGGCCTCCCCCCTAGAACGCCACAATAAACGACAACTCGCCAATTGCATCCACCGGGTGCCCGCCACTTTGACGATATCGTCAGTCCACCTGGTGGGAGGCCTGCCAACGCTGCGTCTTCCGGTTCGTGGTCGCCACTCGAGAATAAAAATAATCAAGTTTATTGGAAGGAAAGCGATGTTGTTATTAAAATTACTTCATATCTTGAAATAGAATGGTGTAGTGACGCCATAAAGAGACTTTCTAATATCAATACAAATTATTATTCTCTTCACGTACTATCCTAAAAGTTTATTAGAACATTAGAAATAATATAGCTTCCAAACTCATTTAGAAGATGACGTCAACGTCCAAGTGTTGAGTATAATCCTTACATCATGCAAAATGTAACATAACATATCATCACGCCTGTATCCCCGAAGGGGTAGCCAGAGGTGTACCAATGTACACCCACAGTTCACCGATATGGTGCCATGTAAAAGGGGCGAGCCTATTGCCACTAACCGGGCACAAATCCAAACTCCGACCTGCTACTGAGAATTTCATAGAAAAACGCAATAACACCTTGGTCGAATCGGGAATCGAACCCAAGACCTCTAGCGTAGCAGTCGCACTTAGCACCACTAGGCCAACAAGGCAGTATGCAAAATGTGTAGGTTTTATTTTTCTATTTCTCTCATATAACAAAGGTACAAAAGGCGGCCTTATTGCACTTGACAATTTTACAGGCAATCTTTTTAATATGCCTATCTGATAAATGATTATATCCTTAATTTATTTATTAATATAATATTAACATTCCTGGACAACTTACACACGGTTATCTGATCCCAAGCTTAGCAGAGCTTGTGTTATGGTAACCAGACAACTGATAAACATACTTATATATTTCTAAATACATACTTATTATAGATAGTAATTTATCTATAATAAGTATGTATTTACCCAGACGAATTACTTGACTTACATCAAACAAGTATGAAAAAAAAAAGAATAAGTATGTAACTTATTGCTTATATAATTCAGGCAGGCGCGCAGAATACTATAGTTTAGTAAATAGATACATGGAACTTAGGACTATTGTACACTGAGTGATTCAAACTGCAACTTCAACTGACTTTGGTGAGACTGGAAGCCGACCCCAACATTACATAAATGGAAAATAGGCTATTTTTCATGTCCAACAAGTACATAATTATGGGAAAAATACCACGTGGTTATCTAGTTTACATAGATAATAGTTCCTTTTATATCTTGACTAGATAAAGTCTAAAATAAATGATATCTAAAAATAAACTTATGTATTTACTAGCTGAATAAAATGTCAAGAAGGTAGATAAGACAAGTGCGATTATAAATGCATTGTGGATTTAAATCTACATAAATATTGCTTAGCAAAGCTTTACCAAAGTTTTATTTCTACTAAACCATACTTTATTATTCTTTAGGTTCTCGAATAGAGACCATGCTTTGGCAAACGAAGTGTAGGACGCCCCCCGGCTAGATGGACCGATGACCTGAAGAAGGCAGCTGGCACTGAATGGATGCGAAGGGCGGGAGATCGTCAGCTGTGGCGTTCCTTGGGAAACTGACCCCGCTCGAGACATGCCGTGAAGAGCCCCCTCAGCTGGGGCTCTAGCTTCTTCAGAGCCAAGACGAGAGCTCGGCCAGGAACTCCGTCGGGTCCGGGCGCTGTGCTCTTAGCCCGGAGTCGCGACACGGCCGCTCTCGTCTCCTCTTGCGTCACTTCGGGGACAGCTATCTCGCCCTGCTCCAACTGAGTGACGTCACGTCCCAGCCTACTCCATATGTCAGCAGTGGACTGCAACAGGCTGATATGATGATGATACTTTATTAATGTGAAAGTTTGTCTGTCTGTTTGTTACGATATCACGTCTAAACTACTTGAACGATTTTGACGAAACTTGGTATGGATAAAACTTGGATCCCAAAAAAGGACACAGGCTACTTTTTGCCGCGATAATGGAACCATAAGCGAGCGGAGCCGCGAGTGAAAACTAGTATAGTAATCGAACGATCAGCAGGATATAGATTATAATATTGTCAAGTCAATTAATGCGTAGCATTTAATTATCTACGCTTTATATGTTTATCACATATACTACCTTTGTCATTCATAACGTAACTTACTCGTGACGTCATAATTAATGGTACGGAAAGATATGGAGATATCTGTCTGTGTCTCCCTATCTTTGTTGTTTTGGGTTTTACATAAAACTAAAATAAATTATAGTGCCTTTGTATATTTATAATCTTATATATTATCCATCGATCGCTATCTGCCGGGTTGGTGGGAGATGGCTCCAGACAGAACAGCTTGGAGCAAATTGGGGAAGACCTTTGCCCAGCAGTGGGACACATAAAAGGTTATAAAAAAAAATATATATATATATTATCATACTATGTGTAAACATCTAATAAACTAATGAATAAATAAAACAGCTTATATCTAGGCGCTTAGATAACTTCAAAAATAGAGTACGAAGAATGAATATTTCAAAGTTATTAAACTTTTGACCATCTAGTCCAGTCATTTGGCAGTTGTTTCGGTAAAAATACTGTGCGTTTTGAAAATTGGTGTTATAATAGATTTGGACATTCTCTTCGAATTCCGCCATATTGGAAAATATGCCGTTTAGAAACAGTTACCGACATAGTCCCACTTCGCGCCCTCGACGTTAGTTGTGAAGCCTATAAAGATTTTACACCTCGTTCCTGACAGGTGGTGGTGAACATCAAGATATAGGTTTAATGTGACGAAGAATTCGCTAAACATAAATAACTATTATATTATTAGATAGTAACTTATGCACAATTAAATCTAATATAAGAACAAACTCTAACTATACTAAAATTAAAATTAAAACTTACATAAATAAAAACTAAATGGCGTCAAAGAACTCATCGCCTTCCTAGTCAATGGTGGAGAACGTGCCCAGAAGGCTGGCAGCATTGCCACGTTGAATGGCTATGCCGATTCTCTGTGCAAGGAACAAACCAGCCCTCTGATCACGAGTAGATTCTACCAAACGTTTGGAAAGTTCTTTGAAAAGATTTCGTGCGCTCGGACCCCATGAATAAAACGCTCGTTGAAACGCTCGGGCGTTTCAACGAGCGTTTTATTTGTGTATTAATATAAAAGTAAAATAATTAGTAATTCATGTATTCTGACCAATATTGTTTTATGCCAGGTTACAATGAATAATAGAACATGGCATTTTATTTCCCTATACAAACCAAAACCAACTGACAGAAGCCAAGAAAGCATTTTCTCAGCGACTGGACGATAGTAACAAATTTCAAGTTTGACCCACACAGATAACAAAATCCGGTTCCTGCGTTTGCCAACATTTTTTTTTGTGTTGCAAATAACTTAATTATCGATGACAAAGAAAGCTTAAAATAGTCTGCATACAGGTGCGAATGACATATTCGTTAATTACTTACGACATAGCGATAAACAATGACAATAGCAATTTCAATGAAATCCAGACGTAATTAATTTTTCAGCTTCTGATAGCATGATTACAGAAGACAAAAAAACAGTTTTCATAGTCATTATTGAGATTACGTAGACGATTATTATCTATGTTTAATACTTAACAATCGTAGTAATACCTAAGTATAAAATATACATTCAAAGGCATAAAAATATTGGTTTGTTTGAACTAGGTAATAAAATATTAAATTTAACAAAGAACTACAAGCCATTTAGGAACTAACCAAAGCATTATATAATAAATAAAGCAATATTATATTAAAACTAAAAAAAGCTATTTTGTACTACTAATACTACTAGATACTATAAGCTGCCAAAAATATGGCTCCTGATCTCAACTTGATTTGAATATTGGTTTTGGTTCAGATTTTTTTTTATGAAAATTAGAAGAACGGTTTTTTACAGGCAGCTAGGTGTCCTCTCTCCTACTTAATCTACACTGTGCACGATAGGGTCCACAATTGTGACTATTTTTTACTTCCACTATAAATACATCATAGTACGCAACAAAGAATTGAGAAAATGATAACAGGTCCAAGAACCGGTATATTCCACTTTGTTCACCTGGGTGATATCACCCAGGTGAACAAAGTAGACTTTTGTTCCTCCTCATCTCACCTCGGACCTCGGATATCACCTGCGTAATATGATCACGCAGGTGATATCACCTGGGTGAAATGAGCTGACTTTTACTGTGTAATTTGTTCACCTTGGAATTGTATCACCCAGGTGAACAAACGCGACTTTTTGAATTATTCTAGTCGACTTAAATCATTCGCATAAAAGTGGCAAGAATCAGGGTTGAAAAATGGAAAACCTATGAAAATAAACACGCGGATGAAGTCGTTTGACAAGCTAGATTAGTAGATAATATTTTGTCTATAATTATGTATAGATTAGCTAAACATACCTAACACAGAAATCCTACAGTACGATAAAGTATCCAATTTTGATTGGGTGAAACCCAAATTGATCGATGAAAACAGATTCTGATTAAAACTACCAAGATCTTATCTTTTAAAACCTTTGACGTGATTTTTAGGGTACCTAAAAAAGAAAAAAAAATTCAAGAAGGGAAACATGACCACTTTGGTTGTCCATCTGTCTGTCTGTCAAGATCATTATCTCAGGAACCCGTGTCAGATATATTATCCTGTTGAAATTAATATTTTATAATCAAACCCTTGTCGCTGTAAAAGTTTTTATGTCGATGCAATTAAAAAATGTAGCCATTTGTGTTGGTCTCAGACATTTCATTGTAACTTAAAACCTGTAAGATACTTCACGTCCAATCGTCCGTCCTGAAAGATAATTAAAAAAAAATGGTACGAACATAGGTTTACGTAACAAAAAGGAATAATATACACATATTTATGCGCATAACATAACATAAATAACATACCATTACGCCTGTATCCCCGAAGGGTGAGACTTGTGCCAATGTACACCCACAGTTCGCCGGTACGTTTAGGTCGCATGTAATAGGGGGCGAGCCTATTGCCACAGACGAATTGTAAATGTGTATGTAAAAGCGCACAACATCACATACATTGCTCTGAACCCAAAGTAAGTAGCTAAAGCACTTGTGTTATGGAATTCAGAAACAACGAAGGTACCACAAACACCCAGACCCGAGACAATGAAGAAAAGTGAATTTCTACATTGACGTCCGGGGATCGAACCCGAGACCTCAGAGCTAGCCACACCTTGAAAACCGGTGCGTACGCCACTCGACCACGGAGGTCGTCCCGAATTATTTATGCGCTAACAAACATAATACTATTTGTCACATTTTGTCAATTGCACAGTGCAGTTTGTTTTTGAACAATTAACCAAGACGACTAATAAAGTGTATACGGAACCTATTTCCAGTTTTTTGGTTTTACGAGAGTGAATATGATAATGCCTTTAAAAAGCTGACATGCTTTGTTTAATTTACCTAAGATAAATAAAGTTTGTCGAGGCCATTTTGGATAATGATGTTTATTTATCTTAAACTAATCAGTTCATATAAAGCTCAAAATGAGATGTGATTGTTAAACAAAGGAAATAATTAAACCCTAATATCATTGCGTCAAGGTCAATTCTACAAACAGACTGGTGGTGAGACCCTTTTTCAAAAAAGAGATATAACAAAGAAATTAGAGGCTTTTAAAAACCTTCCGGGAGGTTAACATAAGAAACATAGAAGTCATTACATAATATCCCAGTTACAGATTATGTAACTTTTTTGTTTCAAACAAACGTAAAATAAATATTTTATTATCATTTATAATAAATAAATCATTTTTTCACAACAACCATTACATGTCATACAATTATTATTCCTATTTTTAAATGTATAAACAATACAGAAAGTAAGTATTTTTTCGTTGTGTTATGGGTAGGTACCAGCGTTCATGCTCGTCGTTGAAACAGAAAAGTATTTTATTCAATTGGATGGACAAAGCTTTTCATCATTTAACTATATTATGTCCCATTACTGGGAAAAGGCTTCCTTCTATTATTTCCAGCTGTCTCAAAATTTCGCTTCTTATTTCCAAAAATGAAATTCTTAGTTCCTTACACGGAGAATCGGCATAGCCATTCAACGTGGCAATGCTGCCAGCCTTCTGGGCACGTTTCCCGCCATTGACAAGGATGACGATGAGTTCTTTGACGCCTGTTAGTTTTTATTTATTTAAGTTTTAGTTTTAGTATAGTTAGAGTTTGTTCTTATATTAGATATATATAAAAAAAAAAATAGCATAATAATTCAGCCTTTAAACGTTCACTACTGGGTACAGGCCTCTTCCCATATAGAGAAGGCACGAGCATTGATCACCACGCTTGCTGACTTACGGATTGGCGATTTCAGATCCCAAATTTTGGAATCCAGGTTTCCTCACGATGTTTTCATTCACCGTTTGTCAGAACTAAGTGTAGGAATGATAAGGAAAGTACATGATATAACTTTGAAAGCCACATTGGTACTTGCCTGGGTTCGTACCTGCACCCTTGTGCATACAAATCAGTTCATTGAACCGAAAAATAACGAGATACCTACATGATGCAACAATACTCAACAAATTCGTCAGTTGCAAATGCAATCGCACGTAACTTTAGTATAATCTATAATATTAAGTCAGATTAATATTATAATATATGTTAGATAAAACGTGATCAATACAGACTCAGACATCATAATGGATGTATTTTATCTTCACTGATACAGATTTTATAAGAGATATCGTTGTGAAATTTTGTCTGTTCATGGCTTTGTTTGATTGCTTTTTTAAGTTTGCCTGTACTAGGTGGATAATAGAAGGACTCGTGTCTAATTAATCGATCTTGAAAGATCGTCGATAGCTTCGTCCGGTGCATTGATGATCATGACATACCTATCGAGATTCCTCCATGGCACGGAAAGCAAGTCTTATATGGTTTTCTTATGGATCACACTGTCAAAACTGACTAACATGACATTTCATGTTAGTTAGCTGGTGTTTCCCATTTGGTCCCATTGGACCAAATGGGAAACTGGTGTTTCTTTGAAATAAAATAAATCGGTTTGCCCAGTCAAACATAAAAAATACAGTCGAATTGAGTAAGGTGCACTGGGTAATTCCGACGGGATTTTTTACGAGATGACTAGAGATCTATAGTTCGGTTAGAATATGTGAAGTAGTTTCATATAAAACTGCCAACAGTATGCTACTTCTGGTATCTTCTCGAAAAGATTTAAGCTATGGATAAATGAGATGCTTATAAAAGTAGTTGGATACGATAAATAGAGCATTTTGAAGTATTGAGTTATTATTTTTTTCTTGAGGGGTAATTACGTACTATCTTGGGGTAATTACAAAATAATTCAAAAGTTGATTTTATTGCACTTTGACCGAAGGTTTACATTTCTTTTTCAATCGTTTTTACACATTACACAAAATATCATGAGTTTTCGTAATAGTATCGCTAACATCATTTCTCATAGTATTGTATTGCTTCTCACGACTACTGACACGGCAAGGACATTCAAGACGGCGTCTAAATCAAGGTTTTCAATGGGAAAATATGGTTACGATAAGTAGAATTTTTGAACTTTCAGCATTACCCCTTTTTCGGAATTACCCCAGTGTACCCTACCTCTTTCTTAAGTTATAACTGTAAGGCGCGTCCATATGCAGTGGGCGTATATTATGTGCGTCTATTCTACAGGCCGTGTCCGCGGATGATAATGAAAACTTTATAGGATTAATCACACAGACAACATTCCCATGTAATCAAAAAAATCCATTTATTATTATGTCGGGGCGTGTTGTGTTATAGAAAAGTATAAAGTGCACGACCACAACAATTCCATACTCTACTCTACTGTTGTTCGAAATACTTGTCGCGACACGACACACCCCGACACACTTATATACTTTCAGCTTTAGGCGCTTTTGTCTATGGATAGCTGTGCCTGGACAGCTCGAGTTTGTCGGTGCTCAACATATGTATATAGACAGATCGTGCAGTCAACCTCAACTGCTTGATGCCGCCATTGAGCAAGAGAAATCAAATGGAGCCTTTGGTTTTTACTGCTCGAGAAGTCAGTTTCAAATTAGTAGCAACATGGAATCAAAAGCTTAGATGAGGTGGGTAAATGCGCTAGAATTTTTTAACTGAGGATAACAAGAAATTAAAAAATAATGGACAAAAGGGAAAATATGGGGCCAAAACACTTAAAACAGATTGCCCATTAAAATTATTTCATAGCCATAGAAAGAAAAAAGTAAATAATAAAATATTTAGCAGTATAATTTACGTTGTTCACAAAAAAAAAAATGCTAAAATCTGTGAATCCATCTCTGAAAAATAAAAGTTTTTAATAGGTGTACAAATTTTCAAATTACAAAACGAAAAATAATCTAAAAAGAATTTATTTCGAGCCACTCGAGCCATTGTCTTTAAGAAATATAATTATTCTAAGGAAGAACTAGTTAAGTAAATAAAAGTGTATGCACGGAATGCTACAAAAATAAAGTCAACTTTTTGAAGTTCTTACCAGGTCCGAATTTGTGAACGTTGCTGTTATTAAATAGTTTTTCTATTAATCTGGCTGGAGGCCTTTATTGTTTCGCCTGTTGAAGGTAGTCAAGCTTTCGCTCCGGTAAATTGCAGTAAACATCTGAAAAATAAAGCAAAATATAAAAACTTCGGACTATTACAAGATCTTTTTAGGTGCTTGAATTAGGGACCATTCTAGTTAGTTATTTAGTTTTATTTATAATGATGATGTTTCCATTTTGATTACGACACTGTTGGATTTAAATGTTTTTGGACTATCATTGCTAGAGATGAGTCGAGTTCTCGTTTATTACTCGGTACTTAAAATATTTGGCGACTTTTTTAGCACCTACTCATACTCGACCGAATAACTCGATTTAACGGTACGATAAGTATCACAGCGTCAGTAAAACCGAGTTACTTACTGTTTTTTAGAAATAATGTGAAAATAAGAAATACATTATGGCATATATTTTATTTATTAATACACAATTAAATCTAATATAAGAACAAACTCTAACTATACTAAAATTAAAACTTACATAAATAAAAACTAAATGGCGTCAAAGAACTCATCGTCATCCTTGTCAATGGCGGGGAACGTGCCCAGAAGGCTGGCTGCATTGCCACGTTGAATGGCTATGCCGATTCTCTGTGCAAGGAACAAACCAGCCCTCTGATCACGAGTAGATTCTACCAAACGTTTGGAAAGTTCTTTGAAAAGATTTTGTGCGCTCGGACCCCATGACCCGAGCGTTTCAACCCCAAACGGCTCGAAAATATGATCACCCACAATGTTATTATACTTCCGCCGCTTAAGGGTCTCCGCAGCTTCAGCAGCAGCGCCAGGAGAGGCTGCTGAACTTAGAACGTGGGACGGTGCAAGGGTGTCGACGCACGTTGCGTCCCACACCAAAGGCCGACCCAATTTCCAAGGCAGCAATGACATACCGTCAGGTCTCCTGCCA
The DNA here is from genome assembly GCA_905146925.1 of Autographa gamma. Taxonomy (NCBI): domain Eukaryota; kingdom Metazoa; phylum Arthropoda; class Insecta; order Lepidoptera; family Noctuidae; genus Autographa; species Autographa gamma. The sequence continues at coordinate 2,390,238 of LR989871.1, forward strand.
TCGGCGCGCACCAATACATTATTATTTTAGAATAATTAAACTGTTTAAAAGAGTTTTTTTTAATCTTATGTAGATGAAGCGAAAGAAGTATGTAAGGGTCGTAGCAAGTGGAAAGAAGTGGTCTCTGCCCACCCCTACGGGAACCTGGCGTGATTATATGTATGTATGTAAATATATTTGCAAAAATATCTTAAAAATAATACTTGAAATTACGGCTCCGAAATCTATTTTTACTGAACCGAGTTAGTCGTGAGATTACTCGGTTTGAAAGTAAGGCCCTTGTTAAAACCAATTGCGAATATTATTAAATAAAAATAATTCGTGTGAAAGATTTGACCATAGCAGCTAAATTTATAAATATAATGAACTTCACAATACATATTATTATTCTCCTCAATACGAGTACCGAGTACCTATATTCGATTACTCGGCACTCGCACCGAGCGCATCTCTACCCATTACGGAGCTTACAACATTATCCTTTTAAATCTTCCCGTATATATCTATCATTCCTTATCTCTTACCAAATCAAATCGGTAAAAATTAAACGATTTACATAACGATAGATACCTATAACGATTATCCCCATATCATATTAAATAACTTTTACAATATTGTGCAATCGAATGCCAATGTTTTATTGTGGCAATACTTTTGCTGATGTTGCCAAAAAATGATAATTTTAATTTTATTTATGTGTTCAAAATAAACTTTTATTCTTAAAAAGTAAATAATGTAAATAAATAAAAAAAAATACGAAAATACATTATTAATTATAATTTTATTTTTAAGACTTAAGAAGGTAAACGCCGGGCCACATAAAAAAAAAAAAATAGGCAATAAATACACCCAAAATTTATTTAGGATTAGAAAAACGGAGTTTGCGAATACCTACCTATTAAAATAATACAAGAATACAAGATAAATTTGAATGTTATAGTTTTATAATTATATTTTATTAAGAGCCTTTTAAGCACTAGCTTTCGCCTCCGGTTTCGCCCCTTTTTTCTAGAAAAAGTAGACAATGTTCTTTCTAAGTTTGCAAGCTAACTTTATACCCAATTTTATCGAAATCAGCTATGTAGTTTTGCCGTTTAACCGTAACAAACAGACAGATAAAAAATAAAATTAACTTTCGTATGATAAATATTTTCATAGAAATATGAAAAGTAAAGGCAAAATACTTAAAAAGAAAATTTTTTAGTAAAACAAAACTTTTTTTTTTATAAAAATATTTAGCTAAAAATAGAATTTCAATAAACAATTATTGCTTAATAATGGCCAATAATTTAAAATCTCATCTTCACTTAATCATATTTATTTTGGTCTACATCTCATATCTAATCGGTATTGGCGCGCAATCTTAAATTGATATAAACAAATAGGTACGAATAATCTTATACATAATAATATATATTTGTTCCGACAATTACTTCTCGTCACTAACAAATTTTGTTTGGACAAGGAAGAGCCTATTTTATTAGCTCTCCTAATAAATAAATATTTATAAATATTTGTGTTAAGTTTATCAAAATGTTGAAGTTGTTCGATAATCCTTTGGCAAGACAGTACTTTGTCGTTTTTACAGGTATGTTTTTTTTTTTAATTTATATTATTATTTATTTGTAGGGTTTAATCATTAAGTCATGAGCACAATAAAATATAAATTAAAAAAGAAAAATAATGTCTTTTTGCTACAGTTAGTTTGAGCTGTTTGGTAAACACAGGGTTAATTACAATTTAGTTAATTGCTTATGTCTGAATAAAATTAATGTATTTAACTTAAATAAATATGTGTTCTTTATGTAAGAATATCTTAATACAGTGTATTTAATTTATGATCTGTAATTAGAAATTTATTTGAAAAAAGTCATTTGAAATAACCCAGTAAATTCCAAATAGTATCCAAATAATATCCCTATTTAGTACCAAGAAAATAAACAAAATAGTAAGAAACTTAACGTGTAGTAACATGTGTGTAGTAACTTTTATAATAATTATTTTAAAAACCTTAAAAATAATACAAACTTTAAATTAATTTAGTTTTGTAATTAATAATGACCGCTAAAATAAGCCAAGTCAGTAGTTTATTTGCTGTTTCCTAGCTATGTATGTAGGTGTTGGCTCAGTACTACCGAACTTAACTGAATTCTATGTTTTACATGAAGTGACTGGCTATCAGACATGCACAAACCATTTTATTGTGTAAAATAGTACACCAAAAAAAAACTGGTTGTCAGAATTGTAAAGATGGTTGTAAAATGTGTACCTAACTGCTTTAAAATCTCATAATAAGCACGCCAATGTAAGAGCTATTAAAGCTTTCATCTAAATAATATCAAAGAATAAAGAACATGAGACCAATATAATAATATATCGACAGTAAGGTAAAAAGTTTTGCCCAAACCAGTTATATCCAAATTGTAACGTAGTTCGTTATCTGAAAATCCTGTACGAACTCCAATCTAATCGGAAACCTGAAATCACATACATTATAAAAACGTAAATCGCAACCTGGTAACGATTGGCAATTTAATAGCACGCACATATTTAGGCATATTTTAAATTAACAATCACAAATTATCGCAAACATCTTAAGATATGATAAAAACATATTTGAATGAAGCAAAGTTCAGATAAAGTTTATCTAGTATTTAAGATCTTTAACTATTTAATCGTTTTCCGCGTTTACCTAATAAAGTCTAATAAACTAACTTGTAATATAATCTTGAAGAACTACAACTATGAACACATTTAAAATAAGGCGTAAAACAAGCAATTTCGTCTTGGCAACCATGCTTTGATTAAACACAAAAATTGTGGAACTCAGTGACAAAGTCAGTTTAAACGTAGCTAGCGTCGAACGTAGCGCCGCAGTTCAAACGAAGTGTCGAACGTATCGTCAAACGTAGCGCAAAAGTAATTAATTAATTAAATTATTTATTACACACATAAATTACATTTCATAGACAAATAATTATTAAGGTTGATGTACACAGGCGAGTTTAACTCAAAATTGAGTTTTCTTCCAGCAAACCTTTGAGTGAAAAAGAGATAATTATTAAATGGTGACGAAGATAGAAGTGTACAACTCTACAAATTATAATATGCATACTCACAAACACTACATATAGTACTTATATAATATAATATATATTATATATAGCGCAAACGTAGTATTGAACGAAGCGCTAACATGCCTTCAAACGCAGCGCAAAACGGTTCCAACTCTAACCTTATGTAGATGTAAATATTAAGAGAAACATAGCAAAAATACATTTATTGCAAAAGCATTGCTGTTACATTTAAAAAAGGATAATAATGACTTTCGGTATGGTTATTGATCATGTAGTTAACTTTCTGAACTCTGCGCCTTGATTCAGCTATTTTTAATGCATGCCAGGGCTCGGTCAGTGTACATGTCGTTGTGCCTAATTCTCGTATTCAAATAAGCCTACAATAAAATCTTATTGAACTCTCGAAAAGAATGATCGTAATAACAGTGATCAGAGTGCCAGTTAAATAATAAATGCGGACAACATCATATACATTGCTCTGAACCCAAAGTAAGTAGCTATTCTATAGTGTTATGGAATTCCGAAACAACGAAGGTACCACAAACACCCAGACCCGAGACAATGTAGAAAAGTGAGTTTTTACATTGACCCGTCCGGGGATCGAACCAGGGACCTCAGAGCTAGCGACACCTTGAAAACTGGTGCGTACGCCACTCGACCACGGAGGTCGTCAAAAATGATGTTCATTCGGTCAATTCAAGCAACTCTTAAATAGCTGAATCGGGCCTTGAACTGCAGAAGTCCTATTCATGAAATCATGATGATACTTATCCGGTTACGTTGTTGTACTATAAATAGTAAAAAAACTTGCGAGTAATCACAAATCACGGTAAAAATCAACAAGATATCTTATCTCGAAAGTATAAATAAACACATCAATGGTTCTCAAAGAATAGCTATTATCCAATAGTAGATAGGAAAATATAAATTTGATGGCTTTTTTTTATGATTTATGATTATTACAAGTAACTTAGGAGGTTTTATATTTAATTAGTTTATTATACTACAACAAAATATTAATATTAAATACTGTAGGTATATTAAAATGAAAATGCTTATTAATATAAAAAAACCAGCCAATTAACGTCCCACTGCTGGGCATAGCCCTCTTCCCATAACGAGAAGGCACGAGCATTGAGCAATTATCACTTATGCTTATTTTTAATTTAATTTTAATCTACATAAATAAAGTCGGTAGTTAAACCATTTATTTCTCAAAAAATTTATTAAATTTAAAAATTAAATTATATTTGGTTTACCCCGTATACCAAATTTCATGAACTGTAATTTGTTGCATTCGTGTCCACCTAAATAGCCGTATTAAAAGAGACGTAAGACGCAGTCGGGGCGCGGACGTTTGTCTCTACCGCGTCCCTTGCATACAAGATGTATAGAAGCGTCGCGACGCAAAACATACAGAAGAGACGCATAGACGGGACGGGACGCGGGCGCAACGCTTCTATACATTTTGTATGAAAGAGTCTTACGTCTCTTCTGTCTGGCCTGCGCCTAAAAAAATATTAAAAAATATGTGAACTAGTTATGGTGTTCAATCACTGGGATTATCGTTATAAATAAACAAGATAAACTATAACTGATAAGTCATTGAAGATTTACCTATAATCTTCAATTAAGTATAATCTATAACACTTTCATTGATGGGAAGTTATCTTTAAAAATGATAAAAACTAACTAAATTAAGTTTTCATAAGAATACTATGGATTACTCTTTTATTTGTCATGAAAATTTAATATTGTTAGGTATCGTAAATTTCCGTGGCATACGTTTTTTTTTAGTTTAAGTACCTTTAGTCCTCTAAAAGTCTAATTTTATTTGATTTATGTAATAGTAGTAACAGTGAATTTGCAAGTTTAAGATGACTTTAAAACGTAACTCTACATAGCCTAAGACTAATAGGATATTAGTAATTATTAACTTATATAATTACGCATTATAATTATTAATGATGATAAAATAATTAAGCGAGTCCCTAGTAACAAAAAATCAATAATTAGACAAAATTTAAAATCGGTTTTTTAAACTATTAGGCATTGAATAATAGATATCTTCTTGTAATAATAATAAAAAAAAAACATTACGTTACTAAAATCAATGTAAATCTTTATCAGATCATTAGACAGATAAGTATCATCATTTTTCCTATTTCCTTTAAAAACAGATATACCTACGTTTTAGATATCCGTCATAATACAATATCCTATTGCACAATAATTGCACAACTTTTTGCAACAATTGTTTTTTGAGATAATTATATAATTTTTATCTAATCTTAGTCAGTGTCATGTGTAGCATCACGTAGGTAATGTTATTTTTTAATCCTAAACCGACTTAAACTGGTTTTTAACTGCTGTTGCACTATTTATTAAGTTAAGCCCAAATCCACATAAAGCCTTCCACTACAAACATTATTTAAATAGCTTAGACCATTTATTAGTGGGAAGTAAAAACTATTTAATCTTTATTGTTAGGGCATTATTTCATTGGAATCCCGATTTTAAAGTCTCACCACTTATCTCCAAGGACTTCAGTATTAATAAACTTTATGCACACCTTTCATGCGTTTTACCTCCCCAAAGACCATCAAAATTACAAAGTGATCCAGTTATTGGTAAAATATAGACCAACAAATCTGTAGAAATGCCTATGGATTACAACAGTAAACTTTCAATTACGACGACCTCCTTGGTCGAGTGGCGTACGACACTGATTTTCCAGGTGTCGCCAGGTTTGAAGTGAAGGGTTCGATCCCTAGAACTGTCTGAACATGGACTGAACTGACAAGGAAAATATCACGAACACAGACCGTGTTGCCAGAACACAGAGACTAATGCCATTAATATGAGTGTTTCAGCCCCTTACTGTAGATTCAGAGCAATGTATCTAATGTCCACATTTTCACAAATATCTTATTTTATTTCCAGTAAATCTGAACCTGTTGGCTGCTGGGTTACATATAGCATGGACATCACCAGTTCTCGTGTACCTCTCCAACAGCGAGCAGTCAGTTCTACCAGAACCCCTCTCACCCAGTGAAGGAGCCTGGCTGGTATCCATAGGAGCTATAAGTTCTATTATAAGTAAGTAAAATTTATCCTAGTGCATCTTTAAAAAATTCTGATACGGTGAAGGAAAATATGGGAACCCTGGATACCAAAATTTGGGATCTGAAATCGCCTATCCGCAATGAGCAAGCGTTGTGATCTATGCTCGTGCATTCTCTGTATGAGTGGGGCCTGTACTGGATTCGAAATGCATCAGAACTGTTCCGCCTTGCAAAAGATGGATTGACTTAGAGAACTTTATTCATTGGAGAGGCTCTTATAAAATAAGTAGAACTTATGACAAAGCCCAGTTCCTGTAGACAAGTCACATTTCTGAATCGTTTCAACGCACCGAACTCACAAGTCAAGTGGGTGAACAAAAATATCCCGTAGATTTCCCATTCTCCGTATATTTAATCTATTCTGTCTTGTTTGTTGAAACACATTTCATTATTAACATGATTCTCTTATTTTTCCAGCGAATTTCTTGCTAATCGCTCCTCTGGTTGATTCGATTGGAAGAAAGTACAGTATAATTGTGCTGTTCATGCCAAAGTTGGTGGGATGTTTCCTGTACCTATTTGCCAGTCAAGTATGGATGTTATTGGCTGGCAGAGTCGTTATGAACATTGGTGATGCCGCCATGTTTTCTATTGTGCCAGTATACGCCTCAGAAATTGCCAGTGTAAGTATTTTTGTGAATAAGCAGAACGAATTAAAAAAAATGAAATGCTAATTAAGGTTTAAAAGTTAATTACTATTATTTTAAAGTAAATGAACTGATCTAGCACCATATTCAAATGACAATAAATGCAGTACATACATGGCATGAATTTTGCATCCTTTGCATGAAAGAGCTGAAAGAGCACAGAGACTTGTCTATAATTTTCCGATTTTACAGTCACGGCTTTTCAAGATATTTATAACTAAGTTGTATGTTATGGAAATCTGGGTTTCTGAAAAACAAAAATATCTAAAACAATTTTTTATTTTATTTCAGACTGAAATCCGTGGCAGCATTGGAACCATACTCCACTTCATGTGTTCCCTCGGCGTGGTGCTAATGTTTTCTGTGGGACCTTTCATCTCCTACGTCAATGTGAACATCTTGCTGATTACCATTACTGCAGCTTGCATTGTACCTCTGTTCTTCTTACCTGAAAGCCCATACTTCTTACATGCTAAAGGTGAGATATTGTAAAATTATCTTCTTGACAACAAAAAACTGTTGGTCTTAAGGTCATGTACGAAATTGAATCTTCTTTTAAAGAAACTTGGTAGTATAAGTATTAGATAGGAAAATCTCATATTATCTCAAATCTCATACGTCCAATGGAGGACGGTTTTCAAATACGCCGCTAGTGGCGCAAGTCATTCCATAATTTGTTGGTCTGCTTTGACCGAGTGGCACCTACTAGTGAGCGCAATGCGCTGTGAGCTCTAATTAGTTTGATGCCTCAGTTTTATTTTTAAGGAAAGTAACGTCAATGAGTCACTGGAGTAAATTTTGATCTTAACTCATTTTCAGGCAAGAAGGAAGAATCCCGAAAAGTCCTAATCTTCTTACGAGGATCGGAGACAATAGCTGAGGAAGAACTCCAAGAATATCAAAGGGTAGCAGAAAAGGACAACAACAAAACGAGCAAACTAGACATTATAAAGGACAGAGTCTTCCGTAAAGCTTTAGTTCTAGTCCTGTTCCTATCAATTGCCAACATGTTGGTTGGATTTAACGCCGTCCAGTTTTACCTGCAAACGATTTTGGAATCTACGGCCACATCAGTTAGGGACGAATATGCTTCGATGATCGTTGGTATGATCCAACTTGCTGGTAGTATCACTACCGCTTTGATAACCGATCGGTTCGGAAGGAAACCTATTCTGATCATCACCAGTATTGGAATGGGGTTGGGATTGGTGAGTATTTTATTTATATTACAACCCTTATTACCATTGACAGGCAATAGCCTCTCTTCCTTCTTTCTATTCGTCTACATTACGAGCTTACATGGACCAGTCCTTTATGTAGGTATAAGGTTAGATTTATCTCAACGGTTAGTCTCAAGTTACGCTTAAGTGGCAGGCTGATCGTGATGCATTTAAAAATAAAAGGTTTAATGTGATTGGGCTTGGAAGTTACAAGGAAACCATTGCACTGCTGTGAGATATAGCTAATATATCGTAAAATTTCTGACTTGCTATGACTTTTTCTTATTAAATTACTGTATTTCCCATGTATCTTAATGTATTTTGTGAAAAATGGTATTACCACCCGCTTACCATAATCTTTATGCAACACATGATTTATTATTATTATTATTCTTTCAGTTCGGCCTGGGCCTGTTCTTCTTCCTACAAGAAGGCGGTGCGTCCTCAAACTTCTTGAACTACCTGCCGCTGATTTCTCTGGTGTTATTCGTCTTCAGTAACAGTTCAGGTAAGGTGCCACATTATTTAATCCCAACGTTAAAATTCTTAATTTGTGATTAGAAGCTTGCTCTAACTTAGTTGGGAAATAACTTAAAATGAAGACATTGACATTAACTCAATACGTATTTATGTTCAGTTTCATTCATATTTCCCAAACGACTTTGATTAAAAAAGATATAGTCCTTAAATAGCATTGGGAACAGAGAACAAACTACTGGCAAGGGCTCCAGAGAGAGAAACGTCCTCATGATACGGATCGTCTCATGAGGAAACGTATTCTTAATCAAGGTCTTAACCATACCTTACGAAAGAATCTTAAGGAGCTTTTCGAGGCTCTGATCCTTACATTATCCTATGGTTAACAGTACTTAATATAATTTCCTTTATTCCAGGTGTCGGCGCATTAATCTGGGTGGTGTTATCAGAGCTCTTCGACGATAGATCTCGGGGCTTAGGAATGGCGAGTGCTCTCCTAACTTCCAACGTATTCGGTTTCATGACCACCAGATACTTCGCCCAAGTCACAGTGGCTATTGGCCCTACTATCACCTACTGGATTTTCAGTATGAACAGCGTTATTTTAGCTTTATTCGTCTTGTTCTTTATACCTGAAACGAAAGGCAAGACTTTCGCTCAGATCCAAGATATTTTGGCGAATAAGAAAAGTAGTAAAAAGCCTGTAGAAGGAAAGGAAGATTGTTGATAGTTTTTAACTTTCTTACATACAAATAATTTGTATGTAGTGAAAGTTTTTTTATGGAGGTGTATCTAAAGATCTTAATACCGTAAGGTCAAAATGCGATATCATAATTTCGCGGTCGTATTAGATTTTATCTAATAATTTATTTTTGTAAATATTAGTTAAGTTTTTTATTTGTATTTTTATAATGGTATTATTTATTAAATGATGTTTTGTTTGTGTTCCTAAAATATTTGTTTTATTACCTCATTATGGTTCATTACAATACAGCAAAAATATGCAGCATGAAATACATTCATAGCTACAAATTACACAAAACAAATTTTCCCTATCATAAGTAGTTGGTAGAAAATATTAACGAAGAGCCGGCGCGACCTGACTACAGAGTAGTAGTAAATATATTTCAATAAAGGTCACATTGCACAAGGAAGGTTCTTACTAAACTGAATAAAGTTTCATTCATAAAAATCTTTATGATTAATCTTAACAATTCGTAAGTACTATTCACATTCACACAATTTCCGACTACTTAAACACAAATAAATACATTTTGTCACACATTATAGAAAATAATTAATGAATCATCTACTTTAAACTACAACAAATCTATTTCTCTAATTCCTTTTGAATTTCCGCAAACGTTTTCCCTTTAGTCTCCGGAATAAAAAACGCAATAAACCAGCAAGTTATAAAACAATTTAAACTAAAAACCCAGTACGTTGTTGGAGTACCAATGATCTTCGTGATATTTACAAAGTATTTGGTTGTTAAGAAGATAAATATAAATGCTACAGTTGTGCTTGAAGACATCCCTATTGCTCGCGCTGGGCCGTCGAATAGTTCCGCTACTAGTGTCCAGAATAGTGATCCGATTCCTGAAAATAAAGTACGTAACATAACTAAATACGTTTTCATGGTATAATAATAAATAAATGCGGACAACATCACATACATTGCTCTGAACCTAAAGTAAGTAGCTATTAAGCACTTGTGTTATGGAATTCAGAAACAACGAAGGTACCACAAACACCCAGACCCGAGGCAATGTAGAAAAGTTGATTTCTATATTGACCCGACCGGGGATCGAACTCGGGACCTCAGAGCTAGCGACACCTTGAAACCGGTGCGTACGCCACTCGACCACGGAGGTCGTGGTATATTATGTAACTTTAAATGCGATTTGCCCTTGATATTTAATCAGAGGTAACGTTGATCGATTCGCTCAAATGTAAGAAAGTGAAAAGTTTAAGTCACAAAAAGAAGCATTACGATACATTTTTATGTCACAAATTATATAGACATTTCAATGGGATTTGGTCAATTAGATAGAGTTTAACAATACCTACTAACCTGCACTAAAACAGAAAATTACTAGCATCATTGATAGTAACGGCAAAAAGTTTAGAAATCCACAAATTTGATATTTATCCTCTTTTAGCTTGAAGAATATTCCCAAGCCAATCTGTAAAACAACAAAAATATTATCTTCTTCCATTATTTCCCAATTTTATATCACTTATTTCATTGCTATTTGAATAATCGTAGGTTTTGCACAAAATGATTCTACAATTCAATTTTTGAAAAGTATCATCTTATAGCTACAGAAAAAAAAACGATAAAAAAAGAAGAAAAATAAAACAAACTTTTTGAGATTCAAACTAAACCGCAGTTTTTTTGATTATTGAAAACCGGTAAAGGGGAAAAGTTTCACTTCCAAGATAAAACAGATGGGCTAATAAAAAAGCATGTATGTATTACCAAAATCAATGTTCTTACCATCCCAAAAGCCATGCCTACCAGCGTAATCACCAAAAGCGGCTTTCTTCCAAACCTATCTGTCAACAATATAGTGCAGCAACAAGCCAAAAGTTGTATAAACCCATTTACAACTGACGCTATTTCCTCCTTCACCGACGTTTGTGTCGATTGCAAAACACTTTGCATATAAAACATAACAGAATTGTAGCCTATTAGTTCTAAAAATGCGCCCAAAAATATCACTTTTCCTAAAGTTTTGAGTACCGTCCTGTTTTTGAAGATTTCCCTTTTGGATAGTTTTGGTTGACGCGAATATTCTTTGAGCTCTTCGCTAGCTAAGGTTTTGGAACCTCGGAGGTATGTCAGGGTTTTTATTGATTTTTCTTCTCGACCTTTAAATAGAACAATAAAGATGTAGTTGCGGAATACTTACCACGAATTTTATCGTAGTTTTGTAAAAGGAATGTTACTTGTTCATTGACATTCTTAACAATATTATAAGATTATGAGGATCGAACAACGACAAATCATAAATGTTAACTTTTCATTTTTTTTTACTTTCGTCCTTGGTCCTTAACTACTTTACTATTTTTAAAACTTTGAATAGCGTCCTATAAATGTAAAGATTTAAACTTAACATCACACATGACCATAAAATATATTAAATACCTTTATGTTTTTAATTCCCAATATTTGTGTGCTTACCTTTAGAATATAAAAAATATGGCGTCTCCGGTATGAACCAAATTGGGATGCTTATAATGACTGTCAAAGTGAGAATAAGATAGTTCAATTGATAGTAAGACATGAAGGGTCCTATCCCGTAGATAACCAACATGCCAATTGCTGAAGTAATTTGTGTGAGTGACCCCAGTGCTCCGCGGCATTCTTTCTGAAAAGAGAGGATCAGTCAAAGGCGGTTTTCTAAAAAACTGATGATAAATGTTGTGAAATTTCAGGTTTATTTAAAGTTAATACAGATATACATATTAAACAACTCAGGAACTATTGCGTTAAATTACTGTATAGCTATTAAATTGTATCATCCAAATCAATATAAGTAATAGCCAAAACCTTTCATCTTTTTAGGATTTCATTTTTAACATTTGTGGTAAGATGCACTCTGTCCCGCAGGAACACAATGGATATTCATAAAAATAATTTAATTATCCAAAATGGCGGCGATGTGGTTCGCCACCCATCACGTCTCGTTTCTCGCGGGGGCGAAAAGTGGCCCACGGAGAGCCGCTTCGCTACGTTGAATGTAAGAGGAGGAATGCAAGGAAAGGTGGATGAAGTATGTCAGATGATGGATGTTGAGACAAAAATTAAGAAAGGTATGCTGAGGAGGTTTGGCTATGTCGAGAGAAAGAATGAAGAACGATTGACGAATAAAGTGTATAAGGCGAGTGTGAATGAAAACATGCCAGGTCAAGAGTACCATAAACCGAACAGCATGTATGAAGGGAATAATGAAAGTGGACAAAGCGAAACAGGTGTGTAAGGATCGTAGCTAGCGGAAAGAAGTGGTCTCTGCCTACCCCTATAAGGGAAAAAGGCGTGATTATATGTATGTATGTGTATGCACTCTGTGCAAGATGTACATTGACTTGTACAAATATGTATTTTTGTTTAGTAAAATCTAGCGAGCCAAATTTTGATAAGATCCACTTCGCTCACTTTTAATACATTCTCGCTGTCGAAAAGAGTTAGTTAAACAGAAAACATTAGTTAGTTCATCAAAATGTCAACAGATGGCGTTAATCGTTAAGATTAGAAATTAAAACACACTCACGCTAGCGATTTCCGACGCATACGTAGGTACAGCAGTGATTGTAATACAATTGGCAAACCCATCGATTACTCTCGCCAGGATGAGAACCCACACTTCAGTAGCAAAGATAGCCAGAAGTACTGAGACCAAGTGCGGAAGAAAACTCAGGATGAGACACGACTTCCGACCTATTGTGTCTATAAGGAATCCTACTGCGAAGTTTGCTGAAATAAACAGGTTTATAAATTAATTGATTACTTACAAATAAATAAAATAACCGACTTCAATGGAAATATCTGACCACCTAGCTCTTAGGTATTATGAAAATTGCCAATAACCTGAACTGAAATCGGTCTTTCTAATGATACAAAAATAGGCTGGTAGATTATAGCATTTATAACACAAGAGCGAGTAGACTAACTTTCTGATTGTTCATTTGTTAGATCCTTCTGACCCTCAATAACAGAATGAATATCAAAACATTGGAAAAAGATTCAATTTTTATTCAGTAATTGGAACTACTAACGCTGGTGGTCAAGAGGGTAGGCACAGCTAGTATATAAATACAAACTACAGTGAAGTTTGGCTTTTATTTGGGTTTTCTATAATATCAGATACTTTGAATCAATAAGTAACAAAAAATAGTCAATAATTAGGTTGTATCTACTTAGCAAACCACTCAAGGATCCCACAGAAGCCAACCAAGACCCTTCTTCATCAGTGATAGGTCTGGATAGAATGGTTTGGTTGTCAATTTTCAGCATGATAAGTATTGGTGAGGGCCAGCCAACGCTTAGCCCCAAAGTAATGACCGAAAGATTTGCTGAAAGATATGTATCTATGAATGTAAAACTTAAAGTAAAAGCAAACAAAAATCTGATGCACTTATATTGGATGAGAAATTAAATAGGTACTCTCTATTTGGTAGGTTTATAGACCTAGATCGATGCAAAACTTCAAAACGTCTCGTGGCTGGATCAAAAAAAGATGACGAGTTGAACTTGAATCCTATTCAAAATTAATCAAATTAAATTACAAATAAATAAATAGTCTTGAAACAAAACGGGCCTTGAAATAATGAAGTTATTAATAAAATTTAAACTCACCAGTAATAACAATTAACCACTGCCTAAATATAGGACTAAAAGATTTTATCATGATTTATTAAATAAGGTAATATAAAATAATACATTCATTTGTAAAACAACAAGATTTAAGGATGAGAGATGAAACAAAACTAATTTTAAAAGATATTTTAAACAAAGGCTTTGTTTTGTTTTAATTTGCATTTTTCTTACTAAGGTTAGGAGGGCAAATACCTTTCTTATATGATAGATGACAAGTTGGCAATAGCTTGCCTGATAGTATGGAAACAGCTGACTAGCCTGCTATGCGTACCTCATCATCTGCTTAGCCGTTTTTCAAACTATTATGGGGTCGGCTTCCAGTCTTATCAGATTCAGCTGAATACAGTATTTTGTGAAAGACAGGCCAGGTTGAATTCAATTGTTTGTAAGATGATAACATGTAACTTTGAAATATAATTTGAAATATTTTCTGTGAGACTGACGGACCTGCAGGTAAAACTTAGTTTGAAAAAAAAAAGCCATAACACATAAATCAATTTCTTAATTAGGTATTTTGCAAAAAATCTCCTCACATACGTATGACATTTTATTAACTGCAATTTCACACGAATGCCTAATGCTTTTAGAATACTACAATATGCTGAAAAAAGAAACTCATGAATAATAATTTAATTTTGAAACAAAATGTGAAAATCCGGAACTAATTAGTTTATTGTATGGCTTTAGGTCATCAGACCAATACCTACCTTATTTTTAGCCTTGTTTTCAGACCTTGAGTATTTAATATCTGATTTAGCTCAGTGAACCACCACGCAGTTAGGCTTTTGTATACATTCGGCTATAGAAACAAGTTCAAACACTACACATTTTTTCCGACTGTTCCTGAAACTTCAAATTTTAAACTATCAAGAATACTCAGAAATTCAAAAATCTTAATTGTTTCTTTATTTTCTTAATTTCATAACTGTAATTGTTAAGTAATAAAGAAATACCTACAAGTTAAACCTACCTACGATATAAAATATAGAAAAAAAAACCAGAAAGTAAAATATAAAATGAAATCTCTCACTTGATTTATTTATTCCACATCAAATCCAAGGTAAATTTAGTTTAGGTATCAAAAGAAGTTACTTAGTACCTAAAAACAGCCTAAAAGTTTCCCTTTACCATCGTGGCACTCAAAAGTTGTTGTCATATAAAAAGCATTGATGAGTGCTTTCGTTATTTCTATAGGAGTACAATACATTTGATCATGATTGATCACCGTATTCAAGTTATTTTTAGAGTTCCCTTGGGGTTCGTTTTTCTATTTATTGTTTAAGAAATCTTTGGTAAAGCCTTCAAAGCGTGAGCTTAGGCTGACTGAGACAGCATTCCTGGGGCCCAAGTCTGCTATTTACACTCGGTTCAATGTCTTCATAGTGGCGTGCCAGCAGAGCCATTTTCGGAAAATTGGTACCTATTCTAATAAACGTCAAAACGTCAAAATTGCGCATTGGAACGATTCGGTTCAATGTTCAACGACTGTGTCCAATAGTTCATACATTTGGTACAAATTGTAATGCGCAATGCGCGAATGTAAATAGCAGACTTGGGCCCCTGATATCTGCGACACACAACCAAATTGTTAGGGCTCATAAACTCAACTTACTACGAGTAGTATATGAATATAAACTCATAGGAGGCCAGAAAATTATACATTAAACCTATTGTGTATGGCATGTTCAATAACACTCCGATCTAAAAATAATAGAATAAACTATAACTTAATACGTTACAATAATAAAATCTGAAAAAAAACCCCAATCCTCCTAAAACGGTTCGTACTTGACCAGATTGCGTAAAAATATCAATGGAAGCGAGTGAAGCCACTTTCTTTGTTGAAAATTAGCTTCACTTTTATGTCTGCTGAGGTTAATGTACTGTGTTATGTATACTTGTATAGCTATGACAAACATACACTGTATTCACTGTTCTTGCTTTGTTACAACAAAAGCCTTTAATTCTTTAGTTCAACTGAAATCTTTATATAGGACATTGATCTGATCATTTGATAGGTATTACTTCGTACATAAGTCTGGAATGAGGCTCGTAGTAGTCGTTTTCGTTTGGAAAATAATGTGCAGCCCCAGGCTGAGTTTTGGGTAGGTACCTTATTTTTCGGGGTTGAAAAGCTTATAGCATCCTTTTTGGACAGTTAGCCCCCTCCCCCTGTCAGCCGCAGGAACGGCCTTAAGGCGGTCGTAGGTCTGGAGATTTTTCAGTACCTTAGAAGAAGTTGGAAAGGAGAGATGGGGATAAAGAAAAGTAAAAACTACAACAAGGATAAATACACTATATTCTAAACTAATTAATCTTAATCTATTTATTTAACATCTCCTGAATTTCCAAAAGCGTTTTTCCTTTCGTTTCGGGCACGAACACCGCACTGAAGAGAAGTGCTGTCGCGCATGCGCCAGAATATATCCAGAAGGTAATGGCGGCTCCCCACGCTGGTATCATGTAGCCAAAGGCTGTGGATACTCCGAAGCCGAAGACCCAGGAGACGGTTAAGGAGACAGAGGTTCCTGTACTCCTCACGTTGGTGGTGAACATCTCGCCAGATAAAGTGTTGGGGATGACGCCCAGACCTGGAAAATAATAAAGATTTAAAGGCCGTTGAAAAGTGATATTTGTACAAAAGTTAACGCTGATCAAGACGCAGAAATGTAAGGAAAGGACGAATCTGTTACGTGAATGATGAGGGATGGTATAATAGTAATAAAATATTGGTTTGTAATACAAGTTTGAAATTAAGGAAAAATAATTTGATTCATAAAAAGTGATAAAGGGGAATTCCATAAGATACCATCGTGAGTTGCATAAAAATGCTCAAACTGAGACATAGGATTAAGATTTTCTTTTTATCTTTGTAAGTATATTTATTTGGACAAATAAAGTAATTTGTATTTAGCCAATCTCATAATCCAACAAACGCACAAAATGTGTGGCGTTCAAAAATTCAGGAAGTGAGATTATGTAAAGAAAATAAATAGGTTTAACTGGTGTGCTTATTATCCAAGAATCTATTTTTATAACATTTAAACTTGTTTTCGCTAAACTCTTAATAAAAAGAGGCTGTTGCCGTGCAGCGAAACAATTAGATAAAAGTTGATTTAATTTGGCGGGGCGTTTTCTGCCGGATATCTGCGTGTTTTGTACATTTTGTAGTATTATATACGTATGACGCTAGATAAGTGCTACTGTTAAGCCTATGTTAATTAAAAGATGTTTTTTATTGTAAAATTATTGCAACAATATATTGGAGTCTTACATGAAAATACTTACCAACAGTATAAGCTAAGAAGTAAACAATCAACGACGTTAGTGCTAGCCAGCTCAGCTTATCTGCAACTGGATGTGAAGTTTCGTACAGGTAGAAGTAGGTGGCAAGGGCAGTCTGAAAATAAAGGATGCAAGAATAGTTTAAAAAAAGGTGAACGAAACAATCTTTACATTTTATATACCACAAAGTACCACGCCGCGTCTGTTTTTATGTCCGCGAAAAACTAAAAAATACGGAATGGATTTCATATATTTTTCACCAGTCGATAGAAAAACATAATTATTTGAAATCGGTGTAGGTTATACATAGTATTACATATTATAAGATCTTGATCTTGAATACTGGTTCAGCATAAGGCTTTTATGATTTGTGGATACTTTCTTACTTACATAAAGATTGTACTACTACATAATAGTGTGGAAACAGTGGTATAAAGAGAATTAAGCATGATTAATTATCCATAATACTGTAAGCCTTCACTATATTATGGATAATTTTTAACTACAAATCCAAAAACACACAAGAAGTAGGTACACTTACCAAGCTCACAGTACTAACAGCAGTAGAAATAAGTAACAGAGCTCTTCTCCCAACATTCTCAACAAAGAACGGGGCAGCCAGAGCCGCAACCACTTGAGTAACGCCAAGAATGATGGTCGAAATATGTGGTTCAATACTCGAGCCCGACATGTCAAAAATGTTGGTCGCGAACAACACCATGGAGAAGAAACCACTCATTTGTTGGAGTATATTTAAAGTTACTAATAGGAATAAGGCCTTTCGGTTAGATTTCACACGGTACATGTCTGTGAATTGGGAGAGGTTGGTTTTCTTTTCCTTTTCGTTGACTGAGGCTAGAACTGTTTCGATATCGTTTTCTCGTCCAAGGGATATTAGGTTGGCTGCTGCTTCGTCTCTTTTACCTGGAACATCGTGAATTTTACTTCTTTGATACAGTTTTCGTAATATTTCATTAAAAATTTAAACAAAAACATGCCTAATGAGACTGGTTCCAGATTTCAAATAAGACCAATTTTATTGAATTATCCTCATACAAGAGCACTTAGTCATCAAAGTCCTTGCAATGTTAACCAAACATAAAATGAGAATTCAATTGATTTTTTGAAAGAGCATCAAGATTTGAATGATCTCAAAAATAACTTACCAACCATAACTAGAAAGACGGGAGATTCAGGTATAAAGAAAAGTAGACACAAATAAACAGCGGTTATAGCGAATGGAACCCAGCTAGTTCCCGCATAAGAGATAAATGGACCAACTGAGTAAACTAGTAAAGTGCCAATTGTTCCTGATAATCCGACAAGAGTCAGCAGAATGCCTCGAATGCCTGTTGACCTGAAAACAATGAAATTTGGTAAATATGAGGTAAATAAATCTTTGGTTTTTGTAATTTTTGACCAAAAGGGAAAAGGTTCTAAATTTTATGGTTAGTGTCGCTTTTTGTGGATCCAAAAAATAACGCTTCAACAAGGTTTATTACAAAAACGTTTGGGAATCGCACAGAGTCTGGTTGATTTTCTAAGTCTTCTTCTGCAAGTATTTTTTCTAGAAGATTGTGGGTTTGACTACCACTTGCTTCTAATTCAGTTTGGATACGAATTTCAACATGAACTATCTCTTCTTATTTTATTTTTTTATCATATATTGTCTTCATGTTACTAATACTTACGCCACCTCCCCGATGTAGACCAAACTCATGATAAATATGACACTGCCTCCCGCACCAGCGAATACTCTGCCAGCATATATTAACGCTACGGTTTTAGCCAGAGCGAGCATTAACAAGCTGAGTAATGTAACCAAACCAGCAGAGAAGAGACAAACCCTTCTTCCTATCGTATTTGAAAGATACCCTGAGATGTATGGACCTGAAAAGAAAAAAAGGATATCAAAGTTTTTTTGAGAAAAAGATAAAAACGAGGATCTACCGTGTACTTTTGGAGATAAGAAGATAGTGACATCAAACGGTAAAATTTTAAGTATTTTTTGGTTTGAGGAAAATTGAAATTTATATTCCAATTTTCATTTACAAGTTTCAGAAAAGAAAAATTGTACTATTGATCCGAATCTTATCATATTAATTGTCGTTACGCATTTCATTTTTATTCCTTTAGATACCACCTCTACGCAATTTTGACACATTACAGTAAATATACATATTACAAACAATGAATAATCATAAAACCGTTTTAGACAGTAAAACCTGCCTAACATTGAGGTAGGATTTAAGAATGTTGGATTTAGATAAAGATGCATTAAATACCTACGGGATACGATAACAAGACAAGGCTAGCCGTCTTATCATGAAATAATTTATGTTAAGATTAAGACCATTAAAGAATACTAAGAAAGTAGGTATTTAAGTAATCCTTTACAATCCTTGTGCCAACTTATATTTAGACACAAAATCCAGTTGGCGCTTGGAATGTATATATTATTTATAAAAGGTTGTGTAACAAAGACATATTCTATTAGAGCGCTCTGTTAACGATCTTAATGGTCAAATAAAAATAGCAATCGCAATAAGCGCTAAAGACATTTTGCATGTGGTTTAGACAAGCCTATTAAATGATAACATTAATGTGTAAAAGTTTTATAATAAAATATATTTTGTAAGCCAATCCTGTGGTTTGACTGCCTACCCTGTAATTTTTATTCAAGTCCTTTTACAACGTAATACTTTATTTCCAAACTATCAATCAACTCAGCCTATCGCGGTCCACTGCTAGACATAGGCTTCCCAAGTTGCCCTACAACACTCGGTCCAACACAACTATCTTTTGCAACCCAGCTACCACTTTATACGATTAGTCCCCCGAGCTGAGGGCATCCTACATATTCACGTCCACAGTTTAAATAATATGTATAGTGAAATAAGATTGACTCACCAACAGTAGTTCCAACAAAGAATATAGATCCGACTAAAGCAGCTTGCGGGTCTGTCAACACATCTTCCAAAGGGGTCTGGTCTGGGTCCTGTAATTTCTGTATCACGGGGGCAGTCCATCCTATTAGGTAGCCAACTATCATTTGCCCCATATACACTGAAACAAATATCATACTCATTATTTTTCCAAGACCTTCATGTCGCGTGGCGTACACATTGTCGATCCCCGGATGGGTTAATCTAGAAAACCACATCTCTACATTAATTTGGGTCTGAATGTTTGTGGTACCATCCTTTTGCCTTAATTCCATTACACAAGTGCTTTAGCAACCTTCTTTGAGATCAGAGCAATGCATGTGATGTTGTCATCATTTATTATATCAGGTTATATTTAACTTGAAACAGCTTTTTTTGTCGTACAGAAATCGTTCTAAATCATGTTTATGAGTTCTTTAGTTGACTAAAACTTGTTTATTAGAATATCTGAATATTATAAAGAAATCAAAAAAAAATGCAACCTTGTTGCAATTTTTTTTTCGCAAAAACATGTTCATGATATCAATCCCACAATGAACTAGAGTGGTAATTGATTCTCATTTTGCTGTAAGAGAGGACATTTTTGTCAAGGTAAAATAGACAGAAATACACTATATAATATTAATTTTATATTATTTACTTTGTTTACATCTGCATGCATTATTAAGAAGTCCTGCAAAATCGTGACGTCACTCACTTTAGCAACATTGCTCATAAGTTTGAATGTAAACAGTATTATCTTCTTGTATTATCTATATTATGCATATCTACTCCAAATCTTCAGATCAGACTTGGTAACAGATAAAAATCCGCAATTTCACTACTAATGCGATGTCGCTATCGTTTGTTTAGCTCGATATTATCTCAACACGTGAACTAAGTAAGATTATTTAACAATTGTGTGATAATGTTTACAATGGAAGCATTATCGTAAACTATCTGCTGATATATTTTTTAATTACATAATCTACTTGTCTGGGATCTTAATTATGGAATTCGTTGTGGACGTAACATTTTGTAACAAAGCAGAGGTTCCATTAAAAATGCCTGATTTCGCTGAATTGGATGCCAATCCCAATACGTGGTTAAAAAAGATGAGACATAAACAAACATACTTCAATTGTATGGAATATATTCTTTAATTGGTAAATTAGAAAAAAAAATAGATTAGTTTAGAAAGGGTTGCCAGCCATTTCTTTTAAAATCTGTTATGTCACTCTCAAAGTCTTATAAGAAAGTTAGTCAAGTCAGAAGTCAAACGATTAGAAAGATTCAAGTTTTCATGAAACCTGAATTTCAAAGAATCTGCAAATCATTTAAGATCAGTAATTTGTTGATAATAATAATTAAGCCCACAAGTGACCTTTAATTGATATTTAATTGTGATCAATTTTATTATATCACAGAAAATCAGTGATCAATATCGATGTAGTAATTAATTATTGTGGGTGCACCTTGCACTCTTAAAAGTGTTCTTAATTGATGGATGATGATTACCCGAGAAAGAGCAATATCACACTTCCAAACTTTTATGATTTAATTTTAGCAGGAATTAGTTTTCAGACTCATAATGCAGAAAGTATGTTTTACCGAACCTTTCTTTAAATTTTGTCTGGTATGAAATACCGTCAACTGAAGCCGACCACTGATCGAGCGATCCCATGGCTCCGCCTATTACAAGGACGGGACCAGGATGTGTGTTGCAAGACATACCTACCCACATATTTTGTCCTGCCCGTGCTGAAGAGACTCGGGCGCCTGGAAAGTGCATTACCACCTGCACTCTCCAGGGGCCCGAGTCTGCTATTGACAATTGTTTGAATCGTCTGAGTGGGTGGCGTTAGTACCTACTAACGCCACCCACTCAGACGAAATGGACCTCCATTTTAGGATAATTGTGTAGGTAAAACGTCTATTTAACGTTCCGACATTTAGTAGAATGCTAATTATCCTTAAATGGACCTACTAACGCCAGCCACTCAGACGATTCAAACAATTTTCAATAGCAGACTCGGGCCCCAGGACGTGATGGAGGCCAGCGACCGAGCCAACCAGGTGGCATCTTTTTGTACAGATTTAATTTAAAAATTGGTTCTTTGATTCGAAAGAAGAAGACATTGGTGCAAGACCGACATATTATATCTACTTTGTGCCCTCGGCATGGGTTGTAGTTTAATATCTTGATATGCATTTCAGTGCGTAAAAAAAGTAACATGATAGTGTCGGTTAAAGTTAGGACTATTCATTTTAATAATTACCATAGTCGAAAAGGGGTATTGTATAACAACAATTAATAAGTATCTAATGATAATACTAATCAAGTAATCTACGTACGATATCTATGTAATTTACCTACTAGAGTTGCGAAGTGGTCTTGCAATGTTAGATAAATACGGATAAAAAAGGTTTGTATTAAATGGTAATTACATGGCTTAGTATATATTACTACGGTAACCTGCATAGCGTTGCCAGGACCCGGAAAAAGGGGAAGGATAACCACTGCGCTAGTGTTTGCAAATAAGAGACCGTAAGACTGTGTTCACATTATCCAATATGATAACGGGGGCAAGTAAATGTATGGAACACCGTATTTTTTGCGAACTGCCCACAGTTGGACGAAGGCTTATTTCCAAAACAGAAGCAACTAGCATTGATCGTTACCCCAGCTTAATACGGTTCGCAACTACGGCAAGTAATGACTGGTTTAGATTATGCGAGAAAAATCGTACAAGTTGCAGTACATTTCCGTCTATAATCGATCACTTACAACAACATACAGTGCAAGTGCCGCAGTGTACAGCAACTCGCACGATATTCCTCGCATTGTCTAAACCAGGCCTTACTCTGGCTTTGTTTACCTACCTGAAGTCAGCAAAAATTACAATAACAAAAATATGTAAACCAAAGTTAGCACCATTTATAACTCAAGAACGGGTACATTTCACCACGAATATAAAACATCGAATAAAGTCACGAAATTTATATGGTAACGAGGTCTACGTAGGTGAAACGATTTTTCACCGCTTGGTCCTTATAAGTCATACCGATACCGTCTACTTTTTGCTATGTGAGGTCCCGGGTTCGATCGCCGGACGGGTCAATGTAGAAAGTCAGTTTTCTATATTGTCTCGGGTCTGGGTGTTTGTGGTACCTTCGTTGTTTCTGAATTCCACAACACAAGTGCTTAATAGCTACATACTTTGGGTTCAGAGCAAAGTATGTGATGTTGTCCACATTTATTTATTTATTATTTACAGTTCCCAAAAGGGCAAAACGGGATACCTATTACCTAGTACTTGCTTAAACTGGTCACCAATGTCCCTTAATCAAGCTGGCAGTTAAACGAACAAATATGCAGCTAAATAATAAACACAACTTCTTGCCTAGAGGGCCGTATGCTATTAGTGAAGCTATTACTTTTTCTATCATCTGCCTGGAGGCCTTTTGGTTTCGCCAAAAGTTCGGTGAAGCAGTCAAAGCCTGCGTTTGAGCATAGAATTGCACAGTTGTGCATAGCTCTTCCATAAAATATCATTATAAACATTTAAGATACTTAAAAAAACACACTGGAAACAAAAAAAGTATAAGTAGTAACTTACCACACGCCGCCGACAAAAACTGTTTTCTTAAATTCAAATTCATTTTGTCACTATTTATGATTTCCGGTTCCAACAAACGGTACAATTATTTAAACGTTGCCTAAACATTAAGAATCTTTAAACACTAGTTCAACTTGTATTTTGTACTTAAGGCTTGTAGTCTAATAAGCCTTCTTTGTTTTATAAGATTAATATTTTTATCCTACAAGCGTGCTATCAAGGCAACATTTTGAGAATTACTGCTAAGCTTTAAGTAGTTCTCATATCATTTGAACTGATATCAACCAAAAGAGTTTTTTCGTATCTTAATATTATTCAATCAAAAGATCAATTTTTATGTATCTTTATAATTAAATCCATATCGTCAAAATATTTGAATATTCTGGGTAATATTTAATACTCAACCTTAAGACCGAGTCAGTAAAGTGGATATTTGTAAACGAACTAAAATTCTGGACATCGGTACCACAATGACGTGGCTGAAATAAATCATTAGAATTTAATGGAATTGAGCTTTTGGCCCGGCAAAGTGACGGCAGGTGGACTAAGGCGGTGACAGAATGGTGGCAAAAGAAGTAAAGCAAACGAAGCGTCGTCCGGAGGCAAGATATTGTGTCGTAGTCATAGTAATAGTCGACGATATAGTCGACAAGCGTACAGCATTACCAAAAAAAGAAAGGTCTACGCCTAACCGTGGGAGGATAAGGGCTGTTGTTGATGATTTTAATGACCGTTTTGTAAAACGACTTGCAAATAGTATTAAATTACCCCAAAAGGTATGTTCAGTAGGAAATTTAAAAATCTGCTTACTGATTTATTTTTACTAAGACAAGTAGAAGTTATTTTACTATCTCAAACAATAAAGAATATAATTTACTTACTTAAAATTTTGACGTCACTTATAGCTTAATAACGCATACCTATGCATTATTCCGCTATCAGTCATACTACTTTTCTGCGCGGTTCGATCTCCGCATGGGACCAACGTTTTGAATGATTTAAGAGAACGAGCGTACACCAAATTCAACTGTTTCTCCTAATACTGGACTTGGCTGTTTGTTTTGTATAAATCACGCGTTTCTCACTTGTTTTAGTTTACAACTTGTTTTTTTTTTACATTAAATTGTGTGACAATTGTCATCAAAACCAAAGCAAATGGGTCAAATTAAACTTCCATTTGCTTTTTGTTACATAGTTGCTGATGAAGCTAAAAAGTTTTTTAACTACATTAAAATATAACTCATATTTATTATGTACTATGTAATAACGTAAATTATGTATTATGTAATAACTTAGATTATAATAAAAATAAATAGCAAATATTTACGAGCGACCTTTGAATTTGTTTACTATTTGAAACAAGATTAATTATGGTATTAAATATATAAAAAAATGCAGAACAAAATGTGCATTCGTTGTATTAATTGCATTAGCAATAGTCTTCAATAATATTTTATTTAGACCGCCATTTAGATAACCAGAAATTATAATAGTCACGTATTTTTTCTTTCATGAAATCATTAAAAAATACTAAGATAAACCGCTTTTAAGTTCAGGAGTGAG
Organism: Autographa gamma; assembly: GCA_905146925.1. Taxonomy (NCBI): domain Eukaryota; kingdom Metazoa; phylum Arthropoda; class Insecta; order Lepidoptera; family Noctuidae; genus Autographa; species Autographa gamma. The sequence continues at coordinate 2,415,559 of LR989871.1, forward strand.
GGCTTGAGACGTCACGGCTAGGTGTGATTTTTTCAAAGAAAAAACACGTGTATGTTTTTTCATTATCTAAAAAATGGATTAAAAACAAAAATTAGTCACCATCCCTATTTTCATAATTTCTTAGACTTCTTCTTCTTATTGTGCTGATCAATACCAGTTAAATTTTCCCAACCAGTATTCACACGCATACGGCATTGTCCGTGGCCTCATACGTCATATGTAAGTCCTCGCGTGTGCAGGTGGCAGGGCACGCTGCACAGCTCATTAAGTGAGCCATGGTTTGGGCCGGGTGCCACTCACGTGGCTAAGGTGTGCAGTAACCCCACCGTCCATTTCTTGGACTTGAAGTACCAAAACTAGACAAATTAAGATAAACTACTACGGTTTTGAAAGAAGTAAATAAGTGTTAGGTATTCTTCCAATTAAATAATTATCAACTGAAATTTAAAGCATTTACGTTTTGATTAGATTTGTATTATCTCACAATTATTTATCATTGTTTGTTTATATCTCTAGAAGAGACAAGTCAAGTAAGTAAAGGATAATCTATTTTGACGGACAAAAAGTACACCACAGACGATTCATATCGCTATGCTGGTTTAGCTAAATCCGGACACGCCACACGCCGGAAATGCTAGGAGTACTTAAATCGAATAATTAAGTGCAATCAAATATAAAAATAACCGATAATTAAAAATCCGAGCCTTGGTTTTAAGATTTTAATGTCAGTGTCCATTCGTAGTCAAACCGTAAGATCTATCATCAAAAAGATGCTATATTGAATCGATTTATGAAGTTCTTGCTATGAACAAACGACTGCCTCGTTGGCCTAGCGGTTGTAAGCGCGACTGCTACTCTAGAGGTCTTGGGTTCGATTCTCGAGCCGACCAAGTTGTTATTGGGTTTTTCTATGAAATTCTCAGTGCCAGGTCGGTGTTTGGATTTGTGCCCGGTTAGTGGCAATAGGCTATTACATGGGACCTAAACATACGCGCGAACTGTTGGTGTACATTGGTACCCTCTCTGTCGGTCTGCTTAACCCTTCGAAGATACAGGCGTGATGGAGTGTTATGTGTTAAGTTGCTATGAACTAAGAGTTACATAACTTATACTTAGCTGTTCACTTTCAAAGGTACAGAAGGAAAAGGACAAATAAAATCACTGGACAAATAAAAACCACCAATCATTTGCTCAACATTTCTTGAATTTCCAACAAAGTCTTTCCCTTCGTTTCCGGTACACACACTACACTAAACAGAACCGCTAAGGCACATGCTCCGGTGTAGATCCAGAAGGTGACGCCAGCTCCCCACGCTGGTACCATGTAGCCGAAGGCTGTGGACACTCCGAAGCCGAAGACCCAGGAGACGGTTAAGGAGACAGAAGTTCCCATACTTCTGACGTTGGATGTGAACATTTCGCCGGCGAATGCGTTTGGGATGATTGCTAAGCCTGGGAAAGAAAATTATTTTTGAGCATCCTGTCTTCCTAATGAGGTTGACAAAAAGTTTGGGAGATGATTAGGTCTATCCCTCACGCCAAGGATTAACTTGTTTAAGAAAAATTACTTCACTAAATTATGTTTGAATGAAGTCGGTAGAACACAATTTGATACTAACTATGAGTAAAAATAAACACTTTTAAAATCATCTGAACATCTATTTAGAGTCTCTTTGGTCAAAATTGTACGTGAGGAACGTACAATTTTGACCAAAGAGACTCTAAATAGCAAAGGTAAGTAAGGTACCTTGCAATTATGAATATTTCAGCTATTTCAAACCATTTTCTCTAGATCCTATTATGAAATACTACAATGTACCTTATGATATTCAGCTTAAGTACCATATTTGATACAGAATATCTTAATAACAAGAATTAATAAACTTACCAACAGAAAAGCTTAAGAAATAAGCCATTAAAGCGGTTAATGAAAGCCATTGCAAATTATCCGCTGCGGGATGTGACGTATCGTACAGGTAGAAGTATGTTCCAAGAGCACCCTGAAATAAACACCATTAATGATGAATATGATGTCACAGTAGTAGTTCAATTAATGAAATATTACAGATAACATTACAATACCATAGGGAAGCTGAACACGCGTTGCGACGACCCCAAATAATAGGGAACAGAGCATTGCAATATCATAGGCTGGTTTTATTTAATGAGCACTACATATTTCACCCCCTTAGACACAATTTTCTACATCATAATCAAGTTAAATTGCAACAGAAAATCCTCTCTTTCAAAGGTAGAAAATTAAATCATTAAGCTAAGTTTTCGAAACACTTTGAAAGAATCTTCTAATAATTATCTAAATGACACTTAATTTTTCAAAAAAAAAACCTGTATCAAATTATGGAAGAAGCAAAATTTAAAATGATTATATAAATAACTTACCAAACACAAAGTACTGATTGCAGTAGAATAAGTCAAAAGAGGTTTCCTTCCAATATTTTCGACGAACAGTGGCGTTATCAAGGCAGCTACAACTTGAGTAACTCCTATTATTATTGTGGATATATGAGGCTCCAAATTTGATCCTGACAATTCGAAAATAACTGTCACAAATAATATGATAGTGTAGAAACCACTCAGTTGTTGTAGAATGTTTAGTGCTAGTAATATAAACATGGCTTTTCTATTAGATTTGATGGTATACATTTCGGTAAATTGTGCCATGTTTGATTTAGTTTCGTCTTGTTTAACTGTTGCTAAAACATTGTCAAAATCTTCTTCTCGACCGAGTGATATTAGATTTTCGTTAGCTTCATTACATTTGCCTGAAAAAGAATTTAATTGTCAATTTAACTACAATCTTTAGATTTATGGATTTCTGTTCTGAATAAGCAGTGGTTTTATCGTCAAGTGTTTACAAATAAGAGTTGCATGATTATGTACTTTAAAAAACAATTTCATCTTATTATTTTTCGTGGTAGACACAGCTGTATTGTCAAATAGTTTTTAAGGTCTTATACTAGCTCCTATTAAAGTTGTGTAAAGATCTACTCTGCCAAACTAAACTACTTAGCTACTTAGAAAACCAAGGAACTTAATGGATGTAAAATCTTACCAGCCATCACTTGAAAAACAGGAGATTCAGGTATGAAAAAGACTCCAATTAAATACCCAGAGGTCATAGCTACAGCAATCCAGTTGATGGCTGAGAAGGAGACGTAAGGACCCACAACGTAGACCAGTAAGGTTCCTAATGTACTGAAGAATCCTGTTAAGGTCAGTAATATGCCTCGAATGTTTGTTGACCTAAAAAACAAACGAAACCAAAAAGATCACTTTCGAATACTTTATACCAGAAAAAAATGTACTAGAATAAAATATATTATATAGTATGGAAAATAATAGAAAAAAAGGAGTGAATGCTGAAATGACCGGTAGTGGACATGAATGGAAGCTACTAATATTTACGCATTACGCCGTCGCCAAATAATTGGGAACAGGACAGAAAGATGATGATCCCATTGAATAATTTATACCAGTTTATACAAGTAGCATTATGTAAATGGGTTAGAATGTGTCTAGATACATCAAATTACAATAAAAATGTATCATTAGGTATTTTAAACCGAAGTGTTGAGCAGTTACCTTATACAAATACATATTATAGTATAGTCTTTAAAGGGTTGTAGAAGACAGAACTGCAATCAGTTCAAGTAAAATCCGACCGAACGTTTCGTAGCTTGGCCAAGATTAGGCAAAAAGTATTTTTTACTCATAGGTCTGGAAATAAGTAAAATAAGGTTCGTAAGGTACCAGTACATATTTATTAGATTAGATTATAAATTATCCGTCCATACAACGGAAGGTAATATAATAATATTCCGGGCTATCTCACACACGGTTATCTGATCCCAAGCTAAGCAGAGCTTGTGTTATGGTAACCAGACAACTGATGAACATACTTATATTGTATTTCTAAATACATACATATAACAGATAAATTACACCCAAACCAGAACAAATGATCGTGCTCATCACTCAAACATTTGTCCTGAGTGGGGATCGAACCCAAGACCGCCGTATAGCAGTCAGGGTCACTAACCGCTAGACCAACAGGCTCGTCAATGTAGTGATAATGTATTGGATAAATAAACAAAACACTTACGCAACCTCTCCAATATAGACCAGATTGATGATGAACGATATACTACCGCCTAATCCCTTCACTACTCTAGCTGTGTACAGTTCAGCTAGGGATGTAGCTAGTGCCATCATTAAAGAGCTGAGTAACAGTAGTACCCCCGCTGCAAACAGACATGGCTTCCTTCCTTTGACATTCGATAAGTATGCTGAAATATAGGGACCTGAAAATAAAAGAGTAACATCATCGATTAATGACCTCTCTACCTGTACCATGATTGACCAGGAGGGGCTAGTGACGTCGCTCGCCGTGGCTGGTCCGTGGATGGCTGACTATATGTGAACATACAGTGATCCCTTCGTGCCTCGGATAGCACGTTAGCCGTAGGTCCCGACTGTCATACTATGGCAGTCGTTAAGTCAAATCATCATCCAGTCTTATTATGGGATACCGGTCAGATAGGTAGTCGCTCCACGTAAAATACGGTATTCAGCTGAATCCGGTAAGACTGGAAGCCGACTCCAACATAACATGATCTCTTAAAACAGTACTATTGCGATTGAGTAAGCGAGACAACGCTATACGAAGTGTAGTCCGCTGTCTCGCTTTCGTACAGTTATCTATAAATTGAGATATTAAGAAGAAGAAATAATGACAGTTATCGTAACATTGGTGTTGGTGACTCCTTTTTGTTTAATTTCCGTAACCAGCCTTAACAAACAAATCTCAGCGGTACAAAGATTTAAAATTTCGAACCGTGAAAAAAGATCCAATAATAAATGTGTTTATTTTTAACCGACTACAATAAAAAAGGAGGTTCTCATCTTTAAATATTTGTCACCGTAGGTTCATTTACACATCATAATCTGTAGTCATTCCTTAAACTATTAAATACTTTAACGAACGCTTACCTACAGTAGATCCAACAAAAAATATGGATCCCACTAAAGCAGCTTGCTGGTCTGTGATAACATCATCTAAAGGAGTTTCGTCTTTATCAAGCAGTTTGGGCAAAATGGGGGATGTCCATCCCATTCCATAGCCTGTTACCATTTGCCCTAAATACACTGAAATTGAGGCAAAACATCATTTTCAATGATCCTGGGAAATTTTACACAAAGTCATCTGATCCCAAACTAACAAAGCGTGTACTGTGGTAAACAGACAACTAATCAGCATTCTTGTTTATTTCTAAATACACATACATGTTATAAATAAATGACACTCAAACATAGAACAATTATTATAATATTAATCACAAAAAAAATGTCCTGGACAGGTATCGAACCTACGACCCCCGTTTCAGCAGTCAGGGTCACTAAGCACTAGACCAACAGGATTTTATGATTTCTTCATGTGAAAACCATCAAGTGAAAACACTAAGCATTTTCCAATATGCCTGAAAACTGATTATTTTAGAGCAGTTTTGAGCTAATCCAGCTCATGACCCATAATATTATGGCAAGTAGTTACAGATACGTCAAATATACGAGTATCTTATTAGGAAAATTAGGGTACCTACTTACAGCATCCACAAGCTAAATATTGCTTTTTACGAGTACTCATGGCAACACAACAAAATAATGTGACTATATTGTGAACTAACAAACATGTGAATTCACACAATATAATCAAAGCACTATCAATGTCTCAACCATCTTATCTAGAATTTAAGAAGCGATATAAAAATAACATTGTCTTGTCAACGTTTTGATTTGAGGAAAATATTTAGGAATATTTTATAACTGAGTAGAACTCTCACATATTACGATTAAAACAAAAACTGCGCGCTTTTGTGAGCTCTGAAAAGAGGACCGATATCAATGTGGAAGCAAGACGGAGATAGGCGTCGTGTAGTGCGATGTCTCGCTCCCACAATCGGTGTTTATTAAAATAGTCTTTTTGGGAGCAAGGTGAAATTTTCTATGAATTTTATTGAAAAACTTTCTATGATCTAAATTATCATGGTTTCATACTGAATTAACCACTAAAAAGGCCCGCTCTTTTTTATACGGTAATATTAATACTAAGTTTATAGTTTATATTTAAGTTCCCGACGTTTAAACACCTTTGGAGGTGTCAGGGTCAAGGCCAAGGATAGATCCAATTGTAGCATTATAACTTACCCAACATTTACTAAAAACTTTAAGTAAGGTATACAAACTGAAAATAAAAGTATTAGCCAAGTAACTAAACACGATATAAATATGTAAATTATTCTTTTTCGTAGTTAGAATAATTTCAATAATATCAAAATGCAAATTCCCTCGTGTCGTATGATTGGCCTAAATAGCTAAAAGATATCTACTTAATTACAGATACTTTAAATTCATCTATGAAACCGACTATCAACGAACAAAAATAATAATGACGGGCCTGTTGGTATAGTGGAAAGTGACAAAGTTCGATTCCCACCCAGGACAAATCTTTGCCTGATGAGCACGATAATTTGTTCTGTGTCTGGGTGTAATTTATATATAATAATATGTATGTATTTAGAAATATATAAGTATGTTTATCAGTCGACTGGTCACCATAGTACAAGCTCTACTTAGATTAGGATCAGACCGTGTGTTAGTTACATACATACCTATAATAACGCCTCTTTCCTTGTAGGGGTAGGCAGAGACAACTTCTTTCCACTTGCTACGAGCCTTTCACATTTGTTTCGCTTTGACCTGTTTCATTATTCCCGTTAGGTACCGTACCATAAGGTCATGATTATGGGCCCCAGCCAGTCGTGAAACTAGTCGAGCACCTATTGTTATCCGTATCCAACCATTTTAGTCTAATTGTTAATTAATTTGTTATCATATTGAGTATCGTACATAGATCATAATCAGGTAAATAATATCACTGGGTTTTCACCGCGTGTGAACACATGTTTTAATTTACACGTAACTTCAGATTAACGAATGATAAGAATACGTAACAGTTTACTATAATGAATAAACAAATAAAATTCTTCCTTCCCTGCCTTTTTACTCGCTTTGACAAGGTGTGCTCGAGCAGTTAGCTACTTGACATTGTACCTAATTTTCGTATTCAGATAAGCCTACAATAAAATCTCATTGAACTCTTGAAGAGAACGATTGTAATGACCAATTAATGATCGTAATGAAAGTTAGCGGTATACCGACTATTGCAAAAATGACCAAATGTGAAATGAGGCAGGTCATTAGGTCGATTCAAGCAACTCTTAAATAGCTGAATCGAGGCACTTGTAAGTAGGGACGCATTGCAAATTACCACGGTCCTCAGAAAAAATAAACAAAATACTAATAAAGTATATAATACACTAACATTATCATTTTAGTAAAAAAACAGACTTCACTCTATGGGACAGTAGGAACAATCTTACGATTTGCGATTGCATGTCTTTTTGCAGGCGCTTTTATTATCAACCTTAAAAACAATGCACTAACTAATATACCAGTTGCAGAAAAAGTAAAACATAAATAATTAGATAATTAAGATTTATTTAATAATTAAGAGATCTTTATTTACTTATATTATTTTTATAATTACATAAAAATGGGTACATAAATGTCACAACAATCCTATAAACACCCTTTACCGCATTCCTAATTTATATACCTAATAAAAATGAGTATAAGGAAAAACAACTGTCATGCTTAGAAATAAGGTTCAATTTGCGCTACAACTCAATATTTAAATTATGAATTAACACAAGAATTTAAAAACTATATCAACAATCCTCTTTACTATCCTGAGGTACTTTACTAACTTTTTTATTCGCTAGAAGCTCTTGAATTTCTGGAAACGTCTTCCCCTTCGTTTCTGGTATGAAAAACGCGGTAAATAGGCATAAAATGATACTGTTCATGCTGAAAATCCAGTATGTGATTGTTGGGCCGATAGCTACAGTAACTTGAGCGAAGTATCTGCTTGTTAAAAAGCCGAAGATGTTGGAAGTAAATAATGCGCTAGCCATGCCCAGGCCTCTTGATTTATCGTCAAATAATTCTGAAAGTAGCACAAATAGTAGAGCGCCGACACCTGAAAAGAAGACAATTTTAAATTAATTATATTTGTTACTCATAAAATCTGTAAGGGAGTTGATTTCCGTGAAGAAGTTGTTACGGACGACAAATCATGGTGGATTTTCTTGCCAAATAATATTTGTATAAAAGTCACAGGTATGTAAATATATAGGATGCCTACAAGACCATCATCGTCATGCGCGCAATATTTGATCAGAATATTTAGCTATGTGATCTATTGTTCCATTACAACTTCTTTATTTTCATCAAACTATGTGTACTTAGATATGATTTAAGTCTAATCAGATTCAGCTAAACGTTAGAATTTAACTTAAACTTTCTCTGTTGTTTTATGCACTTGAGAAATTAGCTTACCAGAACTAAAACTGAAGACGAATAACACGATGGATATCAGAGGCATGTAGTTCAAGAAATTGGAAGACGCTCCTCCCTCTTGTAAAAAGAAGAAGAGTCCAAGACCAAACTGAAACAGAAATAAACAAATGAACTAATTTTAATATTTTTATCCAAGGCAGAAAAGTCCTCTAATCGAGTGTAATTTCAACAAGCGTTTTCATTTCACTTATCTACGGAGATTAGCCGGTGGTAAACGAATTCAAAAGGGATTTACTATAGGAACTAGGGCAACTAGGAAAAATTTAGTCTTAAGTACTAAGTTTATGTAGTCCATAAAATTATTTCACTAGGTACTGTCATCTTCTGGAAGATTTTTCGAAACTTAAATGTATAGACCTAGGTTTTGTCCATAGAAAAAATAAATACTCTTATCTTATAATGGGTTTTTCATAAGAAAAAGCTTAGATGACTATGAATATTTAAACATACTTGTTTTTCTCTTAAATAACCATAGAAAACCATAGTAATCTACAAAGATGATAAAAAAATAATAAAACTCACCAATCCCAAAGACATGCCAATGCTAGTGACCATCAAAATAGGTTTCCTTCCAAACCTATCAGAAATCAGAGCCGTACAGATACTCCCAGACAGTTGGATCATACCAACAATCATTGACGCAAATTCTGGCCTTACAGACGTGTTCGTAGAGACCAAAATAGGTTGCAAGTAAAACTGGACAGCATTGAATCCAATTAACATGTTCACGATTACCAAAACTTGGACTAAAATGAACGCTTTTAAGAATATTCTGTTCTTTATAATGTCTAGTTTGTTTCCTTTGTTTATATCTTTTGCAGCTGCATTTTCATATTCTTGGATTTCTTCATCAGCTATCGTTTCGGACCCTCGTAAGAATATTAGGACCTTTTTACATTCTTCTATCTTGCCTGAAATGGACAACAATAATAAATTAATAATTATAGAAAAAGATTACGTGGTGAATGTGGAGAACATCACTTACATCACTCTGAACCCAAAGTAAATAACAAAAGCACTTGTGTTACGTAATAAGAGACAACGAAGTTACTTTAAACACCCAACCCGGAGCAAAGTACAAAAACAATTTTCTGAAACGTCCAGGGGTCGAAAACTTGAACTCAGAGCTATCCAACACCTTGAAAATAAGTGTATCCGCCACTCGCCCACGTAGGTGTTCAAAATATACATACTAAATAGGACAGACTGACCGATATTTTTATTTTCTGGGTAACATAGTACACCCCTGAAATCACACATTCTTAGGGATTTCTTAGGGGTTCATAGGGATTCTTTATTCTTTTTTAATCTTACCTTTAGCATGCAAGAAGTACGGACTATCCGGCAAGAACAACAAAGGTACGATACTGGCTATAGTGATGCATGATAGCATTATGTTTATGTTGACGTAAGAGAGGAAGGGACCGACAGAAAGCATGGTCACCAGGCCGAGGGAACACATGAAGTGGAGGATGACTCCGATACTGCCGCGGACTTTCGTCTGAAAAATAAAGAGGATATGTTGAAAAGGGGTTATTTTTTCGTTTGATTCTATTTGCGTGTAGTGTTATCGCGTTATATATAAAATGACGTATCCTGCCGATCAGTAGTTTTATTTATGTCATTTTTGGGATGAAGTTAGTATTTTTTTTAAGAATAAACTGTCAAATAGATTTTTATTATATACGGAAGTATATTACTAATAAACTTATAAGGTTATAGTTATACAAGCACGTGGTGCGAGTTACAGTTACATGATAAGATTATGGTACATAATATATAATTATTTTCGTAAGGCGTGTCAATGTAAAGGAAAATAAAAAATATAATTAGAACACAGTCACCACCATACTGTTAGCTCATGATTACGGACTCCTATTGGGCCCAAGACTAGTCAAGTGATCCTATACACGTGAGGATTTAGACCTTTGCGGATAAGAGAGTAGAAGACATAAGACAAAAAACTTACACTGGCAACTTCAGAAGCATACATTGGCACAATAGAGAACACAGCAGCATCGCCAATGAATATCAGGAATCTGCCAGTGAGCAGCATCCATACTTCACTGGCAAATAAGTACAGGAACACTCCAACAATCTTCGGTAGAGATAGAACGATGATACTGTACTTTCTACCCAAAGAGTCGACTAGAAGTACCACCAAACAGAGATTAGCTGAAAACAGGAAAATACATAATTTAAGTACTTTATTTTATGGCATAAAACGATATAGTTGGATCTTTAACCCGTTGAAGAAGAAGATGGCGTAAAAGGCGCGTTAGTATAGGTAGATACCATTTTATTTTACGAAATGAAACTAACATAAGTAAATAAAGTACTATTTACGGAGATGATCGTCAAGTATCAAAGTAAGGACTTAAGATTAGGAACGTAAAATAGCAAATGTTCCTGATGTAAAGATAAAACCTTTGTGTTAGACCATATGATAGTAAAAATTGTTGTTGTGCGTCAAAGGATAATTATGGCTAAGAATAATTAGGAAACCTAAATTCCAAAATTCACTATGTACCTAATCATCAACCCGCATGTTTTGTTTCTTCAAAATTTTGTATGAATAGTAACTGCCCAGATGAAGGATATAAGCCGGTATTATATACCGTCCGTCCGTTCGGGAACCAAAATCTTAGAAGCTAGCGACACCTTGAAAACCGGTGTGCACATCTCTTGACCACAGAACTCGTCATATTTTATGTAAAAGTTTAATACACATTCACTTACTCATAACAGAACTTAAGTTTCCTATGGACACCAGCCAGGCTCCGTCGTAATCAGATATAGGCTCTGGCAGTATCGTCTGGTTGGTGTTTGTGAGGTACACGAGGACAGGCGACGTCCATCCCAGGTGTAGGCCAGTTGATAACATGTTTAAGTTTACTGGAAATAAAAGTATTTATTTATTATAAACTAGCTGTGCCCGCGACTTCGTTCGCATGAATCCCGAAACGTATCAATGAGTTTTTATGTGTAAAGTGCTATTTGTGTAGAACGTTATATGACATAACTTTTTTTATGAACCGATTGACATGAAATAAACACTAAATGTTAAGCGAAGCTTACTATAATATATTAGTGAAAACCGCATGTAAATCGAATACGCCGTTTCTGATATTAGCGTGTACAAACACACAGATAAACAGACAAACCGACAAATAGACAAAAAAAAATATTATTAAGATTCGGGTTCGGCATCGATAAAGTAACAACCCCTGCTACTTTTTTATATATATTTCCATTGTACAGACACCACTTGTCTACAATTTTATTATAATGTATAGATTTGTGTAACAGCTTGTTTAGGTTATTTTAGAGACATAGTTTATCAAAAAGTCGGCAACAACAGCAACATTAATAAAAATTAAGTATAATTAAATTAAATTTAATTAAAGTGTGTACTGTATTTTATAGCAGAAGCACATGGTTTAATTAACTTAAAAATACGGTTCCTTACCAATGAAAACTATGACATACTGTCGCACGATAGGATTTTCGAAATATTTCAACATTTTTAACACAAATTAATTAAAAAAAGACAATATTGCTCAATTTTTTTTCATAAACTGACCTATACTAATTAGCTAGACAAATATATAACTTTAATTAATCTATATTTAGTATAAATTTATTTATATCAAATTAAGATTACGCGCCATTGAATGATAAGATAAAACGACATAAGATTTACACTTAAACACTAGATTAATTAAATACCTACTTCCCACAAAATTGCTTAAATGGAGGCCTGATTTAAATTGACAGCAAAATAACTATGAAGATTTATTGATATTTTCTATGTTTATATTCTTTATTCTTGCAAAGTATAAAAACGCAAGTCCTACCCACTTATTTCTCAGCCTTTTGTAAAAGAAGATTTGTTTTTTTAAACTAGGTTTTCCCGCGGTTTTAGCTGTTTAAATAGTGCTCATTAAAGTCAGGCCACCATTTAAATGTAATGCAAAAATTTGTTTACCTGTTTTCTTGAACTGTGGTTTGTTGGATTCACTTCCATAATAAAATAGTGGAATAATGATAGAAATATTACAAAAAAACCCCTCTTAATTCTCGTTTTTGTAAGAAATCTACTTTACGGAAATTAGGACTAACTGAGTGAGACGGTGGGGCACACCTAGTACTGAAAGTTGAGTAAAAAATAGGTGGGTACATCTCAATCCAAAAAACCCAGTTATTATCGATTGTTGGCCTTACTATTATTAGCAAATTAATTATGTTGTTTTATTGCACAATATTGCAAAACTTAGTTAACTTGATTTCAAGGATTATCGCACCTAATAATCTTTATGCTAATAATAATTGGTAAATATTTTTATTTAATTTGATAACAGGACAAAGAAGTTGATGGAAATACCAATGTGATCAGATGATGGATTAAGGTCCAATCACAACTTATTTTTAGGCATAAGAATGTGGTAAGTATTATTATTCTGAATGACAACCGAGATATAGAAAAGTGCTTATCGTTGTACTATTTATAATCGTTTTAAGGGACAAGTTTCCATTCACATACCTACTCAGATTAAGGTGAGCTCTCTACTTTTATTTTTCATGTTTTTAGGAAACTTAATTATGTTATTGCGCTGGTTAATTTAATTATAAAGTATTTAAGTGTTAATGAGAGATTTGGTGAAGGCATTTGCACTGCTCTGGGATAGGATAGGCAAAAAACAAGTCATCAATAAAATAAATAAATAAGAAATCTCTAATGTATTAACATATATTAAAATTCCATTATACATGTGAACAGAAGCATTATAGTATTAACACGCAATTTAAGAATGATGTTTTTGAGTTAATAAAACTCTTATATAAAAATGTGTGCAAAATGAAACGTACAGTTATATTTTTTATCTGTAGTTGACACCTGACAAATGACAGTGACATTTGTTTGACGACTACTTTGAATTCTTGTTTGAGGTTATTCCTTGCAGGTTATATTTTATTATTATCTAAGAACTCGAATAAAAACAATCCAAAATGCCGTTCATGAAAGGAAAAGAACCTATTAGACGAACCTTGAACTACCTAAACGCTGGCAGACTGGTATTAAAAGACAAAGTAAAGATTTTTTCGGTGGCTTACAATATAAATGGCAAAAACAATCTTGGTGCGAAAGAGTTCGTATTTTGGTATTTACCACAGATCCAGTACAAAAATCCTGAGGTACAAGTAGCTACTTTAAAGAATTTAACGCCTTCGCCATTTATAAAATGCTATTTTGAAGATGGAAGGAAGATTTTAGTTGATATAGATAATAAGTCTAAAGAGGACATTTTGGAGCATTTAATCAACACTGTTGGTAAGTAATTCAGTTGTTTTATGTGTGAAAAGCAACCCCAATTATCTGAAGTTAAATTTGTATGCTAGTTATCAACATTATTAGGTATATACTAAGTTCTATATAAGTCAATATACTTAGTACCTGTTTTTACGTTGTTCTGTGCTCAAGCACAACTTTAAAATATTTTTTTAGTATTTATAATCATTACATAAAAGATAACTAACATAAACTAATATAAACCTAATAATAAAATTAACACCAATCTTTTTTTACTTAGCTGTTTGGCAATTTAACCACCACAAGCAATATCACAAACTAAATTAATAAATTTATTACTTATTTTCCAGGCAAATCAAAAGAAGTCTTAGAACAGGAAGCAATAGCCGCAGAAAAGAAGGACAATCCCGCTAACTTCGGTATTGGCTGTGAGCGTCCTTGCATCTGTGAAGCATACGGACAAGTCCCATGTCCCGGTGTAGTTCCTCTACCTAAGTTCATGCGAGGAAAGTACAGGAACCGTGTTGATTAGAGTATATAAATAAGGAACATATTGAAAATGTTAATATTGCGTATTAGAAGTCTACCGCAGTTAAAGTGCAGGCTTTGACTGTTCACTGGATGTTGTGTTAATGTAACTTTGGTAACATTGATACAATTTTTTATGCGCTTTTATTGTTGTATGAAAGTTAAATTACATTGTTTTCTGAGGTTTATGCTAATGTTATATCTATACGAATTCTACTGCGATTTACTTTAGATTGTAGCTGCATTTAACTTTAATTAGTCTGCCATGGGTTTAGCAAAGATGTTGAAATGTCAGTAACAAAGGCTAAATAAAATCAAAGAATGTGACTTTATATTAAACTTCACAATATTAACATTTTCAATGTTGTTCTGGAAATGACTATTAAATTAAGTAATGTAGATAATTAACTGTAATTTGTTGTAGATATTTAGGGCATAATTTTAAAGAGAAAATGCCAAAACTGTATTTTATTATGGAGTCAAAGGGAATTCCTTTGAACATTTCTACCAGGAAACTAAACTTTTAATACAGTCAATAAAATGGCAAAACTAAATTGTGTTTTATTTTACAAGTATTTTCATAATTTACATAAATTAATTAATTTAATTTCAATTTGTTGCATTCAAATGTATTCAAAAATAAATGCTTGCTGGGTAGATAATCGCTTTTACATAGTATTATTTGCTGTAAAATTAAAAACAAAATAACAAGAAAGTTGAATAAACATATTTTATTACACACCAAGTAAACAATCAAAAACTTCACACGATTTTAAAAGGATAACACATACCAATATTAACGTAATTTTGTGCTATTACAAAAGGACTGGTATTAAAAACTCAATGAACAAGTAAACAAAAGCTCTCGAGTATTGTTAATTGGAATACCTCGATTATAATTTATTTATTTTAATATTATAGAACGGGGATTAGCGCGAACATGCATAAATACCTTTAGGGCTTGACGTTTCGACCAGGTTACATCGGCCGTGGTCGCGAGCAGACTCTCTCGCAAACAGTCTGCTTGCGACCACGGCCGGTGTAACATGCAGCGCGATAGTTTAAAAGTTATTATAATTAATTTAGATGTCTTTTATATCTAACTACAAATCGTTTTCAAAACCAATGTAATCCAGTTTTCGTTTGAACAATACAAATCCCACCTTTTATTAATCATAGTAAGTACATTTTTTTTTAAAATTACTTTTTATCAAAACCTAAGATTCCTTACAGCATTAGCCATCAAAGCAGCAGCCACGTATTTCATATTGATGAACGCGTTGAAGGTCCTCGAGTTGATCCCCCAGAACAACTCGTCATCGACTTCCTCAGCTCTTGGGCATGTGTGGTAGAATATCCAGCGGTATTCTGTGTTCTTTGATATTGCCTGAAAAGAAATAACTGTAATTCGTTTTTGTAATTACAAAAGAATGAAATAGAACCGTCATAAATAAAACTTATATGGGAACAAACTGAGTGACCGATTGTAAAGAAGAACGGTAGGTATTACGTATCAAATATACATAAGTACAAAAAAAAAAAACGAAACATTATTGATACTTTCGTCTTTTTGAAGTCGGTTGAAAATAAGGGTAGAATTAAGGACGGTGGACAATGCTTAGGAAACAATGCTTCATTCAAAAATTATAATATTTTTTTGACATTTATTTTGGTTTTCAAGGTATCTATGATACTCTGTTTAATTTTTAACCGACTTCAAAACAGGATAGGTTCTTCTGTGTTCCAATTTAAGAATATTGATTTTGGGTGTTAACCGTTTCTTCTGTGGACTATTTTTTTTTTTTATTTATTTCTTATTTGTAAGTAATATACCTTTATAATCTTTTTTAAGGATTCACAGGTTACCAAATCAGTCAGTTAAATAACAGTGGAAAGTCCTACCGTAGTAGTCAAAGCGAATTCCTTAATCAAAGCCTTATCAGTCGGGGTAGGGCCGGCGACGACGACGCACACGCTTTTCAGCGCCTCGTCTCTTTTCAGGCACTGCTTAGATTGCGTGGCTGTTTTCACCGTCATCTCCTTACTGTCGTGAAGTAGGAGTGGACTAACTGGGCAGGTCTGAGGAAATATTAATAAAAATCATTAAGAGAAGAAATCGGAGGTTTCTAAGAAGTTGCTGATAAATTTCAATATACTAAACAGATATTTTTTTTAATTTTAGCTTAGAACCATTGAGAGCACGTCAGCTTTCAAACGACAAAAAAATAACATCATAATCGGTCTATTCGCTTAGGAGTTACGATCGCAATACGACGAACAAACCAGACAACACTCTTTCTAATGGGGTGTTAAAAATTTTGATAATCCGTTGACTTCGCTATTTCCCTTTCAATAAATAATGGGTTCAAATAGCATCTAAGTTACATATAAATTCGGCATTCCGTATATCTTTTTTAGATAAAAAGGAATTGCTGTTAAAAAATGATTTTTGAAATGTAGTTATACATTGGCAAAATTGCCTTATTTTGGTTAGACATGTCATTCTAATAAACAGTAAACGGCAAATCTTGCCTGTCCCGTCACGATTTATTTCGAGCCCAAAATAGGTAGATACCAATTAGGTCAGTCAAACCGAACGGCCAGTAATTAGCTTTCGCCAGTCATGTGTAGCGACTGTTGGTTCAGACTATCAAAGGATAGCACTGATCTACTAACTAATCGTTTAGGATCTCTTTTGGACGGAAATGTATGAGGTTTGCATTCTGAGAAATATGGGACCAATCAGTTTTGATCTGATCATCAGATGAAGCAAAATTGCACTATAGGTACTTAATTACATGGTGTAGGCATCAATTGCAATTTTCAACCGAATGTCAGCCGATATAATTAAGATTGCAAGAATTATTTTAGTACCTAAACAATTCACAAAAAAATCTTTTGTCTTATTTTTCCTTTAGATACTTCTAGATATTCTAGATACCCTTTTTGGTCAGTGATCTGTTCGGGGATCGAACCTCAACGTCAAAGTTATCTTTGCACCTCGACCACGGAAGTCGTTGAAAAAGTTCTAAAATTTTGATGGGGTCGGCTTCCAGTTTCACAACCCAAATTCCACAACCCGATTACTAGGTACTACAAACCTATGATCCCCTGAAATGATTGATGATATGTAATAATATTTACTTACAGGGCAACAAATCTTGAACTTGATATTGGCGCCCAGCATGGGGCACAGAAGTAAGTAGGAGTTCAGTACAGGATGCGGCGACCCTATGTACGTTAAGTTTACTCCTCGCATTGTACCGAATTCTTCCTACAAAATATGTAAATATTTAGATAACAAAAACAATAATATCGAATTCTACATTATACGTCCAGATATAAAAAAAATCGTTGTGAGAATTGATTGCAAATTATTCAAAAAAAAATTATATTATTATTAGACACCAATCACCACGCTTTGGTCACTTAAGTTAGGTCCTTTCTTTTTCAAATTGTCTTCAATAATTATATTAAAGTTAAAATATTTACTATAATGGACATGATAGTGGCTAGCGCCTGTAAACTGGCATGTGTCCTGGATATGGTGCACAACACTGGTACGCTGGACTTGCCCGCGAACCTCTGGATGCACATGTGTGTCTTAGTCGCTACGAAGATCACGTCCGCCATCTCTGAGAATATTCTAGAACAAAATATAGGAGGAATTGAGAACCTCCTCTTTTGGTAGTCGGTTGAAAAGGAAATAATTCGTATGAAGTTTGCTCAGCAGCGTAAAAACGTAGCAAACAATACTGGGATAAAGAAGACTTGATATTTTTGACTGTATAATGTATTACCTACTGACAAAACCTAACTAAGATTTGCCTTAAGATAGATATACTTGTCTAAAACAGTTTACCAAATTATTTAATTATAATTAAACAATCAGAACGATAAATTTATTAATCGATGATCAGATTTTTTTCAAGTAGGTAATAGCTTTAACCTAACTTTTGTTGAGTGCCGAAGTTACAATTGCTAGGTCTTAAGTTAGATTATCAAAATATAAACGATGTAATACCTACTTGCCATGATAATCATGATTCCAAATAAAGCTATCAGTGATATTGACATCAACAGCTCCCAGAAATGAGGCGGCTTTTGATACGGCGAGGTTCAGAATAGGCTCGTTTAACTCCTGAAGAATCAGAACTTTACTACTTGACAGTACTTCCTGAAACAAAATAGATTTTCCTCTTTTTTTACTGCTTCTAAAGAAGGTAATGGACTGTGTCAAAGATGATATGAGAAAGAAAGGAGTGATGGTGAGATCGAGATGACTAGTAGAGATGAATAGAAGCTGAATACGTATTGCGCCGACCCCACATAATTAGGAACAGAGCAGGGAGAGAGAAATTTTTAGCTGCTTGAATATAATACATGCTACGAGTACGTTCCAAATTAAATGTGAGTGGTCCATGAGCAAGATGGATCGACAAAATAGTCCAAATTTCGGGTCGAGTCGGGATGAGACTGGCACAGGACTGTATAGAATGGCACGAGAAAAGAGGCAATGCCCAGCAGTGAGAGGGCAAGAGCTGTGGATGATGATGTAAATTAGACCTTTTTGTTGCGGGGAGTTTTTAAAATATTCAATCCATATAAATAAAGAACACAAAAGAGTTGGAACAAGTATGTGTGAACTACAAATGCTTGTCCCTTATGGGGATCGAACCCGCAGTAACCCGCAGTAGGTGACCTATAATACCTACTCTGCTATCCGAGCAGTCAATCATTGAATAGGTACTTATTACACCTAATCACTATACAGTTAGCTATTGACCTGAGTTACAAGAAAGAAATAATGCCGGAATAATTCACCACACAAATGATCTACATAATGCCGTATTGATCGCCATTGTTATTCGAACCCCTACAATACGTGGCCCAAGATTACCACATAAGATACAGTTGTTTCTTAACACACCCCACTTAATGTGTACTTAAGTGCCATCGAGCTACAAAAGGTACCAGTCGAGGTATTAGGGCCAAGAATCGAAAATAGGTACTTAAGAAAATCAAGGGATTTTCGATATTTGGTTTTATCCTCGAAATCTTCTACCGGGAAATATTGAGAAGAATGGTCATAGCGAGGTCTATTCTCAGTAGCACTGTGTTATAGTAGATAAGGGTGAAAATAATGATGCTGGTGTATTTAATAGATGAGACTGCAGTGATCTAAGAGCTCACTTGCCCTCTTACGCACTTGCGGTTAACCGCGGGGGCGGCTAGCCGTGCGGTCTAGTTTAATATACAACCGCTTGGTGGTTAAGGGCGTACAATACCAAGCGGTTGCATATAAAAACTGGAAATGCGGCTAACCGCGCGGCTAGCCGCCCCCGCGGTTATCCTAAGTGGGCTAATAGCTCACTTGATAGGACTAAGTAGCGAGAGCAATCACCACACAGTAGGTCAACTTGCTATCTCCAGTCGACAAACCAAGCAATGTTTCGAAAATAAATAAGTGTAACGACAGAAATGAATATTTAGTATCGTCTGAGATCGGTGACCAACTACGTGGTAGTAGTTCTATTTAGTCATTGACATTGGACGATACTAAATATGCACGTTTTGTCGTTTTTTTTTTTGTTGAAAACCGCTATAGCAAATAAGCCTGCTGGTCGCCAATGTAATCTGTTTTTTGGGTGTAGTGGTATTGTTAAAGCCATAATTTGATGTCTAAAAACATACCGACTTCCGTGACAAAAAATAAGGGATTATTTTAAATAAAAGATTAAAATAGACTTACCAATCTCTTATTATGTGTGTCTGCATACATGCATTTTAGATTCATAGCACTTATAAGTATTTCGTTCACCGCTTTTGTGTTCCATTGCTTAAAGCATATTAAATGCCGTGGTATCTCGGATGTTCTGAAATTAATTAAATAATGTATGTAAGGATCTTCGAGGAGATTAAATTAAAATTAAGTTTTTAGATACTTTTATATTCTTTCAGTGTTTTTGCCCTCATTTGGTAATGATTTTTGAACTTTGCTTTCAATGACGAATGGGAACGTTGGGTTTCTTACTAAGTAGACAATCATTAGAAACACGCAGTTAACTAATAAATAAATGAAATAATAAATAAATATCTGAAGTTTTGTCAGTTTAATCTCCAAAGTGGTTTACAAAGTTACTTACTAAGAAAATAGTGCGTTTCATCTCCTGCCTAGCCTGTTTTTCAAGCTATGTTGGAGTCGGCTTTCTCTCTTACGAGATACAGTTGATTACTGTATTTTACATAGGCTACTACCTACCTAACCTTCAAACCCTATTTTACTAGGTAACACAGTATCCCACGATAAGGCCGGCTGTCAAGCTAAAAGTATCTCAGGGCAAAGTTATGTAAAAGTAATTTCATAACGACTGTCATCAAGACAACAGGTTTAACGTACCTTCCGAGGCATTACCAGCTGTTGCTCACCCATCTACGAACCAACCGCGACAAGCGCGCCTTAACCGTGTAGTATAGTGTAAAATCATACTCACTCAACGCAGTTTGTGTAACTTGCTTTTTGTAAAGAAACTATGTTTTTTAAACGTTTTTGATAATATGGTGACAGAAACGCTCCAACAAATTTTGGTTTTACTAAATATTTTGACATTTTGAAGCCAAATAATCTAATTCTACATATTATTTACTAATTTGTATGATTAGTAGTCCATTTTATTGTGACATTTGACAGAAATAGGTATAGATACAAAATATCCTTATTATTCTTAATTGTTTTAGGCACTGTATGGCACTATTCTTTTTACAGATAAGGCGCGACATAACTGAAATATGGGAATTATGATAATAAATAAGAAAATAATCTTAGGGTGCGTGCACATCTGACGAACGAGAACCAAACGAGCATTACAGTAACAGTTTGGGAGCTGCTCGTGTAATCGTTCGTCAGATTTGGACGCACCCTAAGATGCGGCCTTCTGCATAATACATTACTACTACAATTTAAGCTGTGGATATTAAATAGAACAAAATTAAATATTACATACCACATAATACATTACCGCCAAAAAAAACAGAATTCAATTGTTTTTCCCAATTGTTTGTTTTAAATATAACCAATCAGTCAGATATTAATTAAATTAACAAAGCATATAAAGTTTCAATTGAAAAACCGCATGAACTGTGCGCGAGTTTTCAGAATTAGTTAGGTAAATAAATTGTGCGGTTCCACTATACATTTGCAGTCATACGACAGGCAAAACAATAATATAACAGCATTGGGTACATAGTCAATTGACGAAAACATGATACTTTATAATATATACAGTCATGATTCATAGCAGTATTCTATAAATGCCTCAAATTTTTACTTGATCCCACATTCCTGTAACCTTTTTTTTGCTAAGGGCACACAATCATTCAAAATGTCTGGACATAATTAACGATTAGTGCAAAGTGATATAAAGAACTACCTTAAGGGAAAAAGAACTACCTTAATGAACGTCGACCGAAGTCGATCGATGGCATCGATCGATTGGTGTGGTAGAAACTATCGATCGACGTCGATTAATCCATTCTACCATCGATCGATGGCATCGATCGACTATCGCTCGATTGTTGTGGTAACACCCTAAGACCAGACACACATACATGCAGGTAAAGATAATAATATACCCCTTCTTATTTCTGTAAAAAAGGTGTTATCGGAATCTGCTTTCTGTAGACACTAGCCAGAGCAGGAGACACAACAAAGCAGAGTATTCCTTCACTTATAGACAAATGTTCAAACTGGCACTTCTGCAGTATTCATTTACTATGGTCACAATCCAAAGTTTACATCGTTAGCGCTTCAAACCGTTCCTATCCATCATTGGCGCTACCGACGAATGTGACACAATGTTTTTAACTTTACCGATGTTACTAACTGTTACTATAAACAAGAGAATAAAATACGTTTTATTTGAAATGTGTTGGTTGTATAGTGATGTTTTGTTGTTCAAATTTAATTCTTTGGATAAGTTATAATATTATGTTAATACATATTGTCGTGGTGGCCTAGCGGTTCAATGAACGAATTTGTATGCACAAGGTTGCAGGTTCGAATCCAGGCAAGTATCAATGTGGCTTTTTCAAAGTTATATGAACTTTCTTAATTATTCTAAGACACTTCTGACAAACGGTGAAGGAAAACATCGTTCCTGGATTCCAAAAATTTGGGATCTGAAATCGCCAATCCGCAGTGAGCAAGCGTGGTGATCAATGCTCGTGCCTTCCCTATATGGGAAGAGGCCTGTGCCTAGCAGTGGGACGTTTATAATGCGTTTTTCTTTACTTATTCAGTTATCGACAATTGTTATAATGCCCAATGTAAGAAATTAAGCTTTTCAGCCTATTATCCTCAAGCGCAAACATACTAAGTCGAGACAAGGCAACTGGGTCATTACAAATACGTAGGCGTATAATCTCATTCAATACCCATTTAATTAAAAGCGATAAAACCTCCAAAGATATGAACCGAATACAAAGAAAACGTAAAAATACCAGCACATAATATTTTAATTTGACAAAAAAAATATAATTCACTTCAATTTCGTTTTCCTCAATTCCCGAGATCGCCAAGCAAGAGCTTATCCGGGAATTAATACGATCCTTTCCTTGACAATTTAAAGAATGAAACTTTTGTACTTTGAGTAAAAATAGGACTAAGTCTGGTTCGTGAAAAGTACAATAATTTGAGACAATTAACGAAAATATCATTTGTTATTTAATTTAAATAAAAATACATACTTATATGCAGGAAATAAAAAAGTGTGAGAGCCCCAATCGCGTCGCTTTGGAAGTTTAAAAAAGTAAAAAAAAAATACTAACTCATTTTTGTAAAATGCTGATTCTTTACCGAGTTTGCTCGACCAAGTCAAGCTGCAAACAAAAACAGTTTTGTAACTGGTCTATTCGTTTAGGAGTTACGATGCCAAGAACAGACACGTAAACTAAGGTTTACGTGTCTGTTCTTGGCTTGTTATAAGTAACACGTAGGTAAAATAATACAAAAAGTCTCGTATTACTTATATACATAAGTAATACGAGACTTTTTGTATTATTTTAATGTCCTTGTAAAGAACACTTTTCAGGGAGTATGTCTCTTGTCATCTCAAATAAGGTGAAATCAAAATCAAAATCAAAAAGTTTTTAAATCTTGTAAACCAAAGAAAAAGCGCTTCAGAAACGTTATGTTAAAGACTCTAGTCGCTCGGTTCCAAAGTGTCCTTCCTATGGAGAAGAGCCGGTAAGAAACTCCATAGGTTACTCTTTTAGAAATACAGTGAGACAACCTTATGTAGATGGCGAAAGACCTGCTTGTCGATTCTGTAAAACTCACTCAACAACTCGCAACTCACTTCGCTATTCACTTACACTTCGCATCACATTCCAAATGACCTTGATTTTGCATTCTGTTAACATCACTTAGGCGGTTGCGAAGTGAAGTGAGTTCCGAAGCGAGCAAAACTGCACTAGTGATTGCCACACCCAACAAAATTTAATTCGAGATTTATCGGTTTTTTTATTTTACTAGTTTTTGGCTCAGAATTTTAGCTGTTTTGATATTTAAATCAAAATTTCTTATTTTAAGGAATTTAAGACGGCTAATAAGTAAACAATACAGAGAAAACTCTAAATTCGTGCCGTGAATATAATCTACATAATTAACGATAAAAATGACTGACAGTCAATATCATTACTAATCTGTGGTCAATATTTATATTATTAATCTTGTGAGTTGCGTTGTTTTGTTCGAGTTTGGTTTGATAATAATTGGAAAATAATCATGAAGTAAGTATATATTCCTTGTTGTATTAATTATAGAAGTGTTTATTTTGTTTTCTAATCTGGTTCTAATAATGTTTCAGTCCAAATGAGACACGTTCCTCTCACCCATCGTCGGCTCAGGTTGAAACTCTGGTAGAGTTTATGGAATAACAAGATACAAAACTTAATGACTGCATAGTATACCTACAGACTAAGAAGAAGCCAGAAAAAATAAAACATAAACATTCTTCTAAATATTAATTCTAATCGGAAAATAATACATTTCAAAGTCAAAGTCAAAAGTTTTATTGCATACTAAGTGTACATTAGATGTTATAAAAATATGTGGGACTTATTACTTAGTTGCCTTTTACAAGCATAGCAATATAATTAATACCTATTAGAAAAATCTAACACTCATTCTAAAACAATTAGCATCTAATAATTAATATATTTATCCTTTACAGTTTTAACTTTTTTTTTGGTTTTATCTAATTTATTGACTCTATATAATTTCATACTTAATAACTAGCAAAAAACAAAGGGTATATTCTAGGTACTTATAGTTAGGTATTAGCTGACACACAGCTACAATAGGGATATAAAAGAACATATTTATATACATAGTTTATATATTCATATGTTGTAACTATATTAATAATTATTTAGTAATTTATTGTTCCTATTTATATTTATAAAGATTGTTATTTTCAAAATATTCCTTTATGGAGTAGTAACAATTCTGGATTAAATAATTTTTTATTTTTCTCTGGAATGCTAATAAATATTCTTGATTTTTTATACCTATTGGTAGCTTGTTAAATAATTTAATTGCCATATAATATGGACTTTCATTTAACATTTTAATACGGGATTGTGGTAAACATAATTTATTTTTGTTACGGGTATTGATGTTATGAGTATCTTCTATTTTTTTAAATGTGTTAATATTTTTATAAACAAATGTGCATATATCTAGTATATATATTGATGGTAGCGTTAATAGTTTAAATTCCTTAAAGTATGGTTTACAGCTTTCTGTATTGTCTATTTGAGCTAGGATTCTAACAAGTTTCTTTTGTATTATAAACAGATCGATACAATTGACACTGTTTCCCCATAACATGACACCAATTTTACAAACACAATAGGTACCCATCAATATATTCAGGAATTACTTGTCGTTTCATTACCTACCTAGCTAGGCACCGTCTCCAAAATAATATTAAATTGTATTAAGTATAGGTTAATAGTAGTTTAGGTTCGGTTTATTAATGTAGGTAGGTAATAAACTTCATTCACAGTTAAACTGCGTAAGCAGTTTTGTGGGACAATGTAATGTAACCTAGTGTTAAGATTTGAAGAAAGTAAATAAATAAATCTAAATCTAAAATAGTATTATTTTTAACTTTTAGTGCTTTTATTCATTTTTGAAATCGTTTTTTTGCAAAAAAAATTTTTTCACTCGTAAAATATATGCTTATTTTTGGATCGAGATTGAGTGCGAAGTGAGCGTCGAAGTGATTTAGGAATTATCTTAAAGAATGCCAGATAAAACGTCATCTCATACATTATCTGTCAAAATCTCGTATTTGATTTAGTTCAACTCGCAAACACGCTCGCAAGTGTGGCGCTAGTGCAGATTCGAATTATCAATCGAGTTACAGAATGCCAATCAAGAAACTCACTGCGGATTCAGATTCGAATTTTAGAATGAAGTCTTACAGAATCGCACTACTGCTCCTCTTTTTTGACTTGTCAGATTGTCAAAGTCGATTTACAGTTTGTCTCTTACATACCCCAAGGCAAACCATATCCAAATAATTTTTTCTCTAGGAATAAAAATATTAGGGTCCTAATAAAATAAAATATCATTCTTTTCTCATTCCGGAAATACTTGAATATTAAATGTGTATTTTCGTCCTTACGAAACTTAAAGAAGATTGTTCTCTTCAGCTTAAAATATTACGAAGCTGATTTTTTTATATAAAGCTTTTTATAATCCAGTATATTTAGAAGAAAATCGTTTTTTTCTTTGACTGGTATTGGAATCAATTTAATTTCATAGCTGTATGTGAAATATTTTCAACCGACTTAAAAAAGGAGGTGGTTCTCAATTCGTCTGCATGTCTATTTTATTCTGTAATTGATACCCTATCAATAACAGTTTTTTTTAATATAAATTTTATCAAAGGCGATCGACTTTGTTTTTTTATTAATTTAGGTCGTTTCTTTTACATTTATATGCAATCAATTAATTATAGTTACTATACCTGTAAGTAAAAAGAAAGGTAAAACAATTCTATGAAAATCAAAATCCACTTTATTTAAATTCTGTTATCTATAATTGGATAAAATACTTTTAACTATAGACTACTATAGTCTAAATTTACGACTAAAATCCTACATGGAAGCAAACACATTGTCCTATTTTAATTGAAGTTTATAATTAAGACGACCTTTTAGTTATTACTTTTGTTCTATTTGAGCAATGTTTTATGAGACATAATATCTCATATTTAATCAGTTTGAAAACAACTTGGAAATTATATAATACGGTCAATGACCTATCTTGTTTTATTTGAAATCTGATTCTTAGTTATAAATATTTATAAAAAAAGTGATGTTCTGTGTGTATAGATCTTTATTTTTTAATACGTTAGGTTTATCCTAAATAATTCCAACCTATAAACGTCCCACTGCTGGGCAAAGGCCTCTTCCCATATAGGGAAGGCATGAGCATTGATCACCACGCTTGCTCTCTGCGGATTGGCAATTTCAGATCCCAATTTTGGAATCCAGGTTTCCTCACGATGTTTTCCTTCACCGTTAGTCAGAAGTGTCTTAGAATAATTAAGAAAGTACATATAACTTAGAAAAGTTATATTGGTACTCTTATATCCTACTCTTTATAAATTATAATGCTACAAATACAAGATGGTATTATTTCTTATTTATATTTAGGAGCTGTCCTAGTGTCACCCAAAATAACAATTTTGTCAGGAAATAAAAGGAATAAATAAGGTAATTTTAAACCCAGGGGTTAAGTTGTTTAGAAAAATTGTATTCAATTAAAATAATTCCCTATTGACATTAAAATTTGACACGAAACACCAAAAAAATGGGACAAAATACAGTTAAATTATTTGCAGGTAACATTTTGTAATGTCTATAATGTAATTTAGAACAGCTCTTCCATTTTTTTTATTCTAAAAGGAATGATATTGCATTATTAGAAAAAAGAAAAACTCAATCTATTGTTTCAATAAGTTCTTTCAACAGAAAGTTTTGTCGGGAGTTTTTACATGAATAATAATAATAATATAATAATATCCTAGGACATCTCACACACGGTTATCAGATCCCAAGCTAAGCAGAGCTTGTGTTATGGTAACCAAACAACTGATAAACATACTTATATATTTATAAATACATACATATTATAGATAAATTACACCCAGACACAGAACAAATGATCGCGCTCATCACGGCTCCAACAGCATCCTGAACGTGTTGACTGATAGATGGGACTCTCAGCTATTGAGGCACTGGATAAGCCTGCATACAGTGCTGTAATAATTCTTAATTTTAGTATTTCTCTATTTTAATTTGTTTTTGTCTGGTTTTTGTATGTTTTCTAATATGGATGTTCATTATCTGAAATAAAGTTATTATTATTATTATTATCACACAAACATTTGTCCAGAGTGGGAATCGAACCCACGACCTCCGGTATAGCAGTCAGGGTCACTAACCACTAGACCAACAGGCCCGTCAAATGTTAATGCTATGTAATGATATTAATGAATTGAATGATATTAATGAAAATTGATAGTAATTAATGCTATGTAGTAGTGTATGTCTAGTGGCTTGAGCGTATTGTCTCAAAAAGCCAATGTCAGAAGAAGCTGGTTCCTGAAGAAAAGCAAAGCACGTAATTTTATTGTGCGTTTATTTTGTATTTTTTACGCAATTTGGGAGTGGCCTTTGCCCAGCAATGGACCGCGATAGGTTGAGCTAATAAACCATCGTTTCGAGTTAAACCCATATCTTACAGGGAAGCTCTTTTATCCACTTAAAAAATACACGTTATACATTACAAGAAAGAACAATAAAAAAAACATAACAAAAAAAAGGGATTTTTTATACGTTTATGTAAATTTTTCATGGAACATTAAATGGGCAGTATAACGCAGAGTTGCTCGATTTAACGTCAATGTAGGACATTTAAAGTGATGATTATAATTATATTATGTTTATTATCTTCCTGTTCCTGTGGTACATGTAGACAGATATTCTTATAATAGAGCCTTTCTGTTACATTCAGTATTGTTCTTCATAACTTTTCTCTTTTGGAGTTACGTAAGGAGGCACGTATTGTACCTACATATAAAATTTGCCCTACGTTGTAAAGAAATAAAGCATAACTAAAGGTCAATAGGCACCTTAGTATGGACACCGTAGTATACCCACGCTGTACAGAAACAAAATAAGGCGAAATAGACAACTTGATGTCTTTAGTTTAAGATAGCATGGGTTGCATTGCTGTGGGTATAGTCTGAAGTTACGCATGAGAATAATGCCTAGAAGGATATGGTAAAAGGCCTTTGTCCAGCATTGTGGCATAAAAACAAAAATAAGTACTTAAAATTAAAAGTGGGGTATAACAAGGTATAACACGATAGGGTCAAATTATGCCCAACGACCTTTATGTCTGTTTTATTAAAATGTCCATTCGTGCAATAAACTTAAAATTAGACGTTCAGGGTGCATTGTAAGAAACCAAAATTTTAATTTGCAACTAACCAGCTAAAATAAAAATAAATTAGACAGCGTTACCTTTAATAATTTTAATTTATTCATATTTATTATTCGGATTTATTTCTCTTTTCTATGCATATTTTCATTTCCAAATTTATATTTTAACGGCCAATTAAATTATTTAAGTAGTTAAAGGCTTAGCTGTCTGGAAGAACGATTAATTAACAATTTTAATCATAATAAAATGGTTTTCAAGTAATCTTTTTTATGACCATACCGTCTGGTGTTTGAAGAAGCTAGACACTTAGCATTAACTGTTGTTTGAAAACCAGGTACTTGCCTCAGGCAAATATTATGCATAAAACTATAGTTTAAAATTCAATTCAATTTCAATTCAATTTATTCATAAACAATTTACATTGTGTTTGAAATAATCCTATAAATAAACATTTAAATAAAAAAAAATATATATGAAATACAAGTTAGAAAATAACAACATATTATTTAACATTAATAACAATATTATTCAATGTCGCCTTACTAATTATTATTAAAATAGAAAAAAAAAACAATTCAAAATTAATTCAATAAAATACATAAAAAAAGAATAATAATACATGTGTCATTAAAATTTTTCTCCCTATCATAGGCATATTAACAAATATTTCAATCGACTTTATTAAAATACTACCTACAAGGTGACAGGAGAAAAACGCATGGTCATAATATTACATATCGTCAACGGAGTACAGACACTTATCTAGTAGGAATGCTTGGAGCTTTGTTTTAAATGAAGAATGAAATGTTAATACAATCTTAAAATTTTACATTTATCTAATTTGTAAGATTGTCCAAACTACATATCAGAAATATGATGATAAAGGGTAAATTTTATTAATAATCGTTTTTGGTTATTTATTTTTCCACTTACTCAAGAATCATCTTAAGGTGGAGTAATACTTATGTAATAGTAATAAGGAGTTTCCTCACACTAGTTGAATCACTGAAACATTTTTCTAAAGCGGGCATCAAACCCACTGCTCGTTGCGCAAAATTAAACGCGCAAACCTGGATTTCAAAATTTTTGTTCGGAAATCGACAGTCCGACGAGAGCAAGTGTGGTGGTCAATGCTCGTGCCTTCTCTATACGGGAAGAGGCCTGTGCCTAGTAGGGGGATGATTATAAACTGGATTATTATATATTAATCTCTTTAACCGAATGAGATAGATTTCTCCAAAATTTCACCGATTCACAGACAGGTGGAGTAATGGATTAGGTTGTATCCGAGCTAGCACTTAAATTAGGATAGCTATCGATGCCAACAGATTCCCATTCGTTGGAGTAATCTTAGATATTGATGCCCAAACAGTTTGGTTCACGTATCGAATTGTGTATTCCATTCTGTTTTATTTGCATAGTGGCTGTAGTCTGTTGAGGTAGAACATTGAGGAAGGTAATGATAAAGAAATGCGAAGAAAGCTTTTACTGAGAGAATATAATTAATTTAAAAAATATCCAAAGTATCTTCAGTGATAATAGCTAATCATTTCAAATTGAAGAAACTCGATAAAAAAATAAAAAAATATTATTCGCACCTATAAATATTAAGCGTTGCATTTAATTGGAATTCCATCATTAGAATTCGACCTAACGACTACCTAAAAAGAACAGCCTTAAAAATACTGAAGAAGACGAATAAAGACGAAAGTAGAATTACAATTAAAAGGGAGCTAGGAAAATTCCCGTCGTTCCCGCTATCAATCCTAATTCCTTTGTTTCATCTAAAATAATTTGGAATAATATGCAATTTTCAGTCGATATACTGAACCCGTGGCTCTGGCAACATATTGCAGGCGCGGTTGACCGCGTTTTATGGCCATTTAACGCTAAAGCTAATTCATATGTGTTCCGTACATTTAGCTCTGTGGCGCCATCTAGCCTTCGCTTCGGAAAATATAGTTTGGGCCGAATTTGGTTAATGAAAGATGGAATTTGGCTGTTGAGCAATCTGGCTAAATTTCACTGGCAATGTTGACTATGTTTTTTAATTGTGTCTTCGACAGGGAAAGGATAGAAATATGTTTATTGATTAATTTCTCATTACAGTTAACCTAATGCGACAGTGTAGCTTAAAGAATTCTTAGTACATATGTTACTGTAAAAGCCCAAACTACGGGAATTACCAGTAAAACCTAAGATTTACCAATTCTTAATGGTAAATGTCCGAAAAATCTTAGGATGAATAAAAGGCCTGTGCCTAGCCATGGGACTTTCTAGACTGGTATTGTAATAATTTTGTAAGCTATTCGATGATAAAATGAAGCTGGTGTTTATTAAAGCTTTTCCCTAATTTTCCACCGTCTTACTCATCACAATGAAAAAGGATACGTATTTCAGACGGATTGGTATTTTTCTACCTTTCTGACTGAAATTGTCCACACCGTCAAGGGAAATCAGAGTCAACGCAATCGTAGTCAGACTGGAAATGGTTTAGTCAAAGGTAGAGGGATTTTAAGTGGCTGTCATAATGTGGTTACGTTTATATTCCCTGGGGTTATTGCTAGGTGTGATGTTAGACCTTCTGTGTTAGATAAAACACAAGGGATCCAAATGTGTGTCCTTTTGTGTGATTGCGATTACAATTCACTTTGAAAAGTCGTCTGATTTTGATAAAGTTGGTCTGTTTCTTGTTGTAGACTAAATACATAACGTTGTACAAAGATTGACTTGCTCTAAGTTAAATATGATGTATAGAATACAATTTGTAATATCATGGGACAACTCACACACGGTCATCTGATTCCAAACTAAGCAGAGCTTGTACTATGCTGACCAGACAACTGATAAACATACTCATATATTTCTAAACACATACATATTATAGACAACTTACACCCAGACACAGAACAAAAGATCGTGTTCATCACACAAAGATTTGTCCTGGGTGGGAATCGAACCCACGACCTCCGGTGTAGCAGTCAGGATCACTAACCACTGGACCAACAGGCCAGTCAAAAATTCCACACAACAACTTTCTATCCTATCAGTTTCCGGAGTAATTCCAGTATCCTTTTTTTGTATAGAACTGTTAACAAAGATTTTAAGGAATTATCAACTGTTAAAAATCTTGAGAGGCATCGAATCCAAAATTCTTCCTTTAGGAGTGATCCATTCGCACTTATTTTCCTAGTTTTTTTTTCATGAGTCTATATCATAAAGAAAACTGAGCATTTTCTTAGCAGAAGTGTTTACGTACAGAGGTATAATAAATGGCGCACTGCTGTAGATATAAATCCTCTTTCTTTGTTGTTCGCTTAATTTATATAAATGCTTGACGCTTGGCTCAAATGAAAGCTCTCCTGACGTTGTCGTAAGACTACTCTTTTAATTTTAGTACAGTATGGAGCTGTATTTATTAAGTTCTCGTCTGTTTAGTGTTAGTTGTCTCATTTTCAGCTAGTTTCAAATTTATTTCTTCCTAGGTATTGAATTAGTAGTCTGCTTTGAAAGTATTTAACTCATTTTTGTTTCATTTTTTTATTAATTGTCTTTAAAATAAAACATAACATAACATATCATCACGCCTGTATCCCCGAAGGGGTAGGCAGAGGGGTAGCAATGTAATCCCATATAATAGGGGGCGAGCCTATTGCCACTAACCGGGCACAAATCCAAACTCCGACTTGCTACTGAGAATTTCATAAAAAAACCCAATAACACCTTGGTCGACTCGGGAATCGAACCCAAGACCTCTAGCGCAGCAGGCCCGCTTAGCACCACAAGGCCTACGAGGCAGTCTTTAAGCTTAGTATATAACTCATTTTTGTTACCCTTTTTTTTTTTAGTTTGTGAGTTAAATAAAATACATGTACAAAGAAGGATATCAATAGGTGATGTTATATAATCCAAGGGTTTAATATGAAGTATGGAGATAATAGTAAAAGAAACACAATCCTTTGAAACAAAGCAAATACCAGTTAAAAAGCTCTGGAATAAAACAACAGCTTCAATGGCGACATAAAACGTAAATCTAACTTCAAACCGCCATCCAATAAAAAATATAAAAGAAGGATCGCTGTCAGGCGCTTGAAACAGATCATGCGATTGAAAAATACTTCAAAAATAAAATCAAAAGGCGCAAAAATCTAGCTTTTTAAAATACGCATGTTTTTATCCGTTAACTGGTCTAGGTATAAAACAAAAACATCCTGAGGCATTGCAACTTGCAATCGTGACGGGTAAATTGAGAGCATCGTGCTTAGCGTGAGAACTAAAATCAAATGATTTTCATTGAGCTTAGTTTAGTAAAGATTTTTTATGTTAATAATAAATTATACCACAAAACTTTTATTGAATTTTGCATTATAGGATATTAAATATTATTATATTATAGCTATTGTCGAAAATAGACTCAAACACAGCCTTAGAGTTTTAGAATTGGATAAAAAACATGTACGCAATAAAGGTTTTTTTAATTATGTACTTTCTTACAGGAAATAGAAAGCAGGTTTTATTTAGAGATATTTTTCTTCTTTTCAAGCCTTAAATACTGGAAGAATCTCGACCCACTTGGCGCAGTGGCTGAATGTGTTCCTTTCATTGCCAAAGATGCAGTTCGTATTCAGTTAATGCATTAGAACCTTGCTTTGAAAAATATCTTCAGATCTTATGATTCTATCATGAAGCATCATAGTAATTTTCTTTTTCAAGACGACGTATTTTTTTCTTCATTTTAAAATAAAAGCTACTTGACAGAAATTAAATCTACATAAAATACACACATAAATACCATTGCGCTTGTATTTCCGAAGTTCACCCACAGTTCAGTGGTATTTATAGGTCCCATGTTATAGGGGGCGAGCCTATTGCCACTAACCGAGCACAAATCCAAACTCCGACCTGCTAATGGAATTTCACGGAAAAACTCAATAACTCCTTGATCGACCTGGGGTATCGAACCCAAGACGAGGCAGTTTTATCTGCTGATCATTAAAATAAACAATATTTTTTTATTAAGTCAAGGCATGTAAAAAAAAACTGGTGTTAAATGGAAATCAGATATATAACAAAACAAAAAATATTGTTTATTTTAATGAATCTGTTTGTTATGTAACAAAAATACTTTCAAGTAAAAAAAGTATTTCTAGAACATTCTAAATATATAAATCGGTTAAAAAAGACGCAAATATTGACAAGGGCACGAGGCAAATCTTTTATCTTTTCCTTTGGTACACATGAAAGCAATAAACTTCCCAAAATACCGATACACGAGGTTTGTATCAAACGCGTAGATTCCAAAAATAATTTCCTAACAAAGGCATTTTTCAAATATCCTCTCGGAAAACCTTTAACTATCGGTTTACATTTAACTAAATATATAGTTTTCTAGAAATTGTGGGTATTGTTTTTCATACCAATTTTTCAAATTATTTAATTTTTGTATTGTAAATGAAAATATATTTTTGGTTCGTTTTAACTACTGATATTATCCAGGTACATTTCCAGTGACCTCGCAAAAGAGAGATAAAAGTAACTACATAACCGTATATAAAACCTATATGCATATAATAATATCAGATGACAGATTTATGAAAAAAATAATTTTAGTAATCGAACATATTTGAGGTTAAACAAAACATTCGAGGCCTGCATTGTTCAGTAAATAAGAGGTCTGAATCTCATCAAGCATTAAGCTTTATAATCTTAACAAACTTAAACTATCGAATTATGTTATCAAACACTCTACTTACTAGAATAGTTTCATATTCCCTCAACAAAAGCCAATTTACCTAAAGTTTGAAATAAGTGCAAATACCTAAAAAAAAAAACTCAGTATAAATGCGACAACAAAACTATTATTTATGCTTATGAACGCACAACGGGGTTAACGACAGAAATCTGCGTTCGAACTTTGAATATCGGAGTCAAAGTTCCATCCAATCGGCTTCTCTTTTCAGTAGCATTTTGGCATCGCACGGGGTAGGGTGTCGCTCTCCCCTCCGATCAAAACGACCGTTACGAACGTGTTCCAAAATCAAATTCAAAATAAAACCAGCCAGTGGATTTGAAAATAAGAATACTCATCGATTGGAATTTTAGAATTGATTTTTTTAATAGTGTTGGAAAAAGTTTGTGATTTTCAGTGGGTTTATAGTTGTGAAAGTTTAGTTAACTATTTAGTTAAATTGAAGAGGTGAGTTTAATTTTGATTGATAAAGGTAGGGTTAGCTAATTAGTTTTATTTGTTTTGATTGGATTTATTAATTGGTGTTAGTCGACTGAAAATTATTTGGTTTGATCGGTTTGGATTAAATTCAATACAGAATTTAACTTATTCAGTGCTTTAAAGAAACAATACTTAAAGATTCGTAGATAAAAAATCTAATGTACAAATGACATCATTTTAAAGAAAAAAATTTATGTTTTAAATTTTACTGAAAAAAATAAGAATTTATAAAAAAAAACTACTTTTCTGTATTGTACAACCAAAAAATATTCGTATTGGTAAATAAAAAACATTATTTTCGTACATAATAATATATGACGTTAGATTATTGACGACATGTAAATAAACTAAAAATAAACGAAGTACTTCATTAATAAAAATCTGTTGCAAAACACTTGCTTAAGATACAATATGCAATTTAGTTCAAGAAGATTTCCAATGATTTAAAATTTTGAAGGTCATACGGTTATGTGTAAAAACGGAATCATAATTCCCGAGCCTTTTTTCTAAAATCTCAAACTAATTAACTAAGCGGAAGTATAAAATATTTAAAACATAGGGAAAATAGAATAGAAAAAATAGTTGTTCTGTATTTATATTTATAAAGGTAAGATAGCTAATTTCCGTAAGTGTCATTTTCCGGATTGATAAAAAGTGATCATGAAAATTCTTCCATTGTCTAATTTTTTCAACTAATCAATAAAAAATACCTTTTTTTCTTTTTCTCGATCTTAAATTATTTATGAAAATTTTATATTCAATATTTTCGAGTATCGTATAAGCCAAAAAATATCACAGTTCAGTTTTTTTTGGATGATCGTGTTCAGATTTTTTAGACTCAAGTTCCCCTTGATTTTCTAATCTCACCTTAAGAGTTTGTACGTGCTTAAGCTTCAAGTATAATATGACGTAATAACGGACTTCGATACTTCAGATTTTGAAGGACTGGTGTTACTTAAGATACTTAGTACATTTAGTATACCTACATAAATTAATATGATATTGACACTAGTTGGGGAAAAAAGAGTGTTGAATCACAGACTCTTTAACTTAAGCAGCCTTTTAGGTCGTCCAGTTAATTAAAATAAGTATTTATGTAAAATTAATTAGATGTATTGGCAGGTAAGAAAAGCGCTGGTTTTTAGCTGTCACGAAAGTGTTTACCTACCTCAGACGGGGACCCATGTAAATTTCATTAAAGACAGTTATTTAAAATATTTTATTATACGTGCTTTCAACTATACAATACTGAAGTCTGTGTATATGTATGATAAAGACGGCTGTAATGACACCTTTTTCCCTCTTTTTATACACAAGAGGTCTGTAACATGTATGGAGATTAAAAAGTAACATTACTAAACAAAGAAATTTCAATAAAAGGCAAAAATCTGCATTTCCATTTACTTTCAACAAAATACTTGATAAATTTAGCTTTCAATTCACACAATAGTTGCACGCTCAGTGGGCAAATGGCTGCACCTATTTCTATAGAACTCTAGCAAATGTTGCATCATTTTTAGATTAAAAAGCTTTCGCATGTGGGCAGAAAGACCGAACAATTATCGCTGTATTTTACGAAATCGTGAACACGTATATTTGTAGGTCTTTGTTTGAGTCGTTGTAATACGTACTTCCACATGTATATATCTATATTTATATGACAAATGCGAGCGTAACTCTGTCAGAAACGCTTTCACGGCTAAATCTCTAAACCAATTTTGATGAAACCTGGTATAGGGTAAGCTTAGATCCCAACTAAGGATATAGACATACTTTTGACGCGATAGCCGGCAGAAATGTTCCTGGACAATTCACACACGGTAATCTGATCCCAAGCTAAGCTCTAAGAGAGCTTGTGTTATGGTAACCAGACAACTGATAAACATACTTATATATTTCTAAATACATACATATTATAGATAAACTACACCCAGACCAGAACAAATGATCGTGCTCATCACACAAACATTTGTCCTGAGTGGGAATCGAACCCACAACCCCCGGTATAGCAGTCAGGGTCACTAACCGCTAGACCAACAGGCTCGTCATCAGAAATAATCTAGTGATATAATATTATAATATGTAAAAGTAATTCACAAAAGATAGATCGACGAATGTTTATTTCTCTTTCAACACAAACCATTTTTGACTAAATTCGACTTATTAGTAATTATTCGTTATAGCCTGATATACACATAGTACATGTTTTATTAAAAAATACCTGACACAGGAAATGGACAAGGCAAACGGCGGAATGCCGTTAGTTTTGAACAAAGCAAAGCATGGGCTAAAATGCGTGTTCTACGAATAATTAATTTAGTAATGACAATTAAGCTTGTATTCCGAGAATGTAAGCACATAGAAGTACGGATTCAGTCCAGTGTTGTAGGTATTGTGTCTTTATATA
Organism: Autographa gamma; assembly: GCA_905146925.1. Classification (NCBI taxonomy): domain Eukaryota; kingdom Metazoa; phylum Arthropoda; class Insecta; order Lepidoptera; family Noctuidae; genus Autographa; species Autographa gamma. Next base: position 2,453,057 of record LR989871.1, read on the forward strand.
GGAGACTAATCAAATGATCAAATGCCTTTTGAATTTGTTAGGTATATTATTCTTTATTAATACACAATTAAATCTAAAATAAGAACAAACTCTTACTATACTAAAATTAAATCTAACAGGCGTCAAACAACTCAACGTCATCCTTGACGGGGATTTCTGGGCCAAATTGTAATAAGTTAAGACATGGCTTAAAAAAAAGGCTATATTTTTCTATTTCAAAGTGTGAAAAATCAACTCAATTTACAATCTGGAAAATGTAATATCCAATAATTAAGTTTGGGATACGAAGTAAATAGTCTAAGTAAATACTCTGTAGATGATGACATTAAAATGTCATCATCAACAGAGTTCATACTATTTACGCAAATGCTTTCACTAGATGATTTATTTAATTAAAATAATTAAATCCATTAGAATTAGAGTATTAAGAGATTAAGTATTACATAATTAAGATAAATAGATTCACATTTAATAATCGATTATTGTATTCTTTAATCTGTGCTAACTCTGACTGGACATGCATGACATTGACATCGATCGACATTCGACACTAAACGAGTGTCAAATTATCTACCTTAGAGTATATATTATACAAGAAACTAAAGAGTGAGCCTATCTGGGTATGAATCGTAAGCACAAGTATGAACTAGTTTTGTCGTGTTTTTTTTTTATAAAGACGGAACGCGCCGTTTTAATCATTCTATCTAAAACATTAATATTATCCTAACAATGTCAAAACCCTGGATATTTTCGTAAATAAGTCGGTCGTAGGAAAGCAATATTAAAATATTATTGTAACTGCATCGTAGGCAAACGGACGGTGGGCTGCTGCGCCCATGTGATGTCAATAATATGGTACCTTAGTTGGGCTAGGTACCAAGATAATATAGTACCACCTGCACAATTCTTAGATGACGTTCTTGTAATTATAGAAGATGAATAAAAATACTAATAAAATTCGATTTTCATTTTTGTGCATCATCTCCTTCCCACTCTACAGAAATATTTAAAATCCTGTCTAAATTATAAGAAAAAAAAAAACAAAACCATCATAAACCTTGACTGCTAAGCGAACTAAACAAGCCATGATAGAATCACTCTTTAGTTTCTTACCTATACTCTAAGGCAGCAAAGTATAGTTTTTTACTTAAACTTAATCTCTTTTATCTCAGCTCTCAGATTGCCAAAATCGGCCATATTTTCAGTGATTGTTTGTTAATATAGTAGCTATCAATTTACACCAGTTTCATCTTTTTACATTCTGGCCCAAAATTGTATGAAAGCGTATCCGTCTCCATTAAAAGTGGGGTATAACAAGGTATAACACAATAGGGTCAGATTATGCCCAACGACCTTTATGTTTGTTTTATTAATATGTCCATTCGTGCAATAAACTTAAAATTAGACGTTCAGGGTGCATTGTAAGAAACCAAAATTTTAATTTGCAACTAACCAGCTAAAATAAAAATAAATTAAACACCTACACGTTACCTTTAATAATTTTAATTTATTCATATTTATTATTCGGATTTATTTCTCTTTTCTATGCATATTTTCATTTCCAAATAGATATTTTAACGGCCAAATAAATTATTTTAGTAGTTAAAGGCTTAGCAGTCTGGAAGAACGATTAATTAACAATTTTAATCATAGTAAAATGGTTTTCAAGTAATCTTTTTTATGACCATACCGTCTGGTGTTTGAAGAAGCTAGACACTTAGCATTAACTATTGTTTGAACACCACGTATTAACTTGCCTATGATAAGGCAAATAATTTACATGACATTGACTAAAATAAAATTTTGATAAAATCTTGAAATTTCATTTTTAATTTGTAAGATTTTCCTGCAGTAGCAGAAATGTGATAATAAAGGGTTTTAAATTTTGTAAAATATCTATTTTGTTTTTGTTTATTTATTTTTCCACTTACTCAAGAATTGTCTTATGTAAGTGAAGTAATACATCTGCCTTGCTAGGAGTTTCCTCACCCTAGTTAAATCATCGAAACCTTTGTCTAAAGTGAGCATTAACCCATAGATAGTCGCGCAAAGTTAAACGGTGGAGGAAAACATCGTGAGAAAACCTGGATGCCAAAATTTGGGATCTGAATTGCAAATCCGCAGAGAGCAAGCGTGGTGATCGATGCTCGTGCCTTCTCTATACGAGAAGCCTGTGCGGTGTGCCCAGCAGTGAGACGTTTATAGGCTGGATTATTATTATTACAGCCTGCCTCGTTGGCCTAGTGGTGCGAAGCGTGACTGCTACGCTAGAGGTCTTGAGTTCGATTCCCGAGTCGACCAAGGCGTTATTGGGTTTTTCTATGAAATTCTCAGTAGCAGGTCGGAGTCTGGATTTGTGCCCGGTTAGTGGCAATAGGCTCGCCTCCTATTACATGGGACCTAAACATATCGGCGAACTGTGCCTACCCCTTCGGGGATACAGGCGTGATGATATGTAATGTTATGTTTATTATTATATAATAATCTCTTTAACCGAATGAGATAGATTTCCCCAAAATTTCACCTTTTCACAGAAAGGTGGAGTAATGGATCAGGTTGTATCCGAGCTACCACTTAAATTAGGATGGCTATCGATGCCAACAGATTCCCATTTGTTGGAGTAATCTTAGATATTGATAACCAAACAGTTTGGTTCACGTATCGAATTGTGTATTCCATTCTGTTTTATTTGCATAGTGGCTGTAGTCGGTTGAGGTACAAAATTGAAGAAGGTAATGATAACGAAATGCGAGGAAAGCTTTTACTTAGAGAAAATACGATTGATAACAAGATTAAAAATCATTTCAAATTAAAGGAATTCAATGAAAAATTGTACCCGTTTTTCCTTGGAATTCTATCATCAGAATTTGACCTAACGACCACCTAGAAAGAACAGCCTTAAAAAAACTGAAGAAGACGAATAAAGACGAAAGTAGACTTAAAATTAAAAGGGAGTTGGGAAGATTCCCGTCGTTCCCGCTATCAATCCTAATTCCTTTGTTTCACCTAAAATAATTTTGAATTATATCAGTCGATATACTGAACCCGTGGCTCTGGCAACATATTGCAGGCGCGGTTGACCGCGTTTTATGGCCATTTAACGCTAAAGCTAATTCATATGTGTTCCGTACATTTAGCTCTGTGGCGCCATCTAGCCTTCGCTTCGGAAAATATATTTTGGGCCAAATTTGGTTAATGAAAGCTGGAATTTGGCTGCTGTGCAATCTGGCTCAATTTCAGTGTTAATAAATAAATAAATGCGGACAACATCACATACATTGTTCTGAACCCAAAGTAAGTGGCTATTAAGCACCTGTGTTATGGAAGTCAGAAACAACGAAGGTACCACAAACACCCAGACCCGAGACAATGTAGAAAAATGACTTTCTACATTGTCCCGTCCGGGGATCGAACCCGGGACCTCAGAGCTAGCGACACCTTGGAAACCGATGCGTACGCCACTCGACCACGGAGGTCGTCAAAGTCGTTAATGTTGATATGTTTTTTAATTGTGTCTTCTACAGGGAAAGGATAGAAATATGTTTATTGATTAATTTCTCATTACAGTTAACCTAATGCGACAGTGTAGCTTAAAGAATTCTTAGTACATATGTTACTGTAAAAGCCCAAACTACTTGAATTTCCAGTAAAACCTAAGATTTACCAATTCTTAATCGTAAATGTCCGAAAAATCTTAGGATGAAGAGGCCTGTGCCTAGCCATGGGACTTTCTAGACTGGTATTGTAATTATTTTGTAAGCTATACGATGATAAAATGAAGCTGGTGTTTATTAAAGCTTTTCCCTAATTTTCCACCAGTTTACTAATCACAATGAAAAAGGAAACGTATTTCAGACAGATTGGTATTTTTCTACCTTTCTGACTGAAATTGTCGACACCGTCAAGGGAAATCAGAGTCAACGCAATCGTAGTCAGACTGGAAATGGTTTAGTCAAAGGTAGAGGGATTTTAAGTGGCTGTCATAATGTGGTTACGTTTATATTCCCTGGGGTTATTGCTAGGTGTGATGTTAGACCTTCTGTGTTAGATAAAACACAAGGGACTAAATGTCTATGTGTCCTTTTGTGTGATTGCGACTAAAATTCCGTTTGAAAAGTCGTCTGATTTTGATAAAGTTGGTCTGTTTCTTGTTGTAGACTACATACATAACGTTGGACAAAGATTGTCTTGCTCTTAGTTAAATATGATGTATCGAATACATGTAAAATCCTGGGACAACTCACACACGGTAATCTGATCCCAAACTAAGCAAAACTTGTACTATGGTGACCAGAAAACTGATAAACATACTTATATATTTATCTAACCATACATATTATACTTGTAGATAAAACTTGCACCCAAATACAGAGCAAATGATCGTGCTCGACACACAAAGATTTGTCCTGAGTGGGAATCGAACCCACCCCTCCGAATGAAGCATTAAAAATCACTAACCACTAGACCAACAGGCCAGTCAATAATTCCTGTCACCAACTATTTTAGCAGCTTCCTGAGTAATTCCAGTATCCTTTTTTGTATAGAACTGGTAACAACGATTTTAAGGAATTATCAATTGTTAAAAATCTTGAGAGGCATCGAATCCAAATTTCTTCCTTTAGGAGTGATCCATTCGCACTTATTTTCCTAGTTTTTTTTTCATGAGTCTATATTATAAAGAAAACTGAGCATTTTCTTAGCAGAAGTGTTTACGTACAGAGGTATAATAAATGGCGCACTGCTGTAGATATAAATCCTCTTTCTCTGTTGTACGCTTAATTTATATAAATGCTTGACGCTTGGCTCAAATGAAAGCTCTCCTGACTTTGTCGTAAGACTACTCTTTTAATTTTGGTATGGCATGGAGCTGTATTTATTAAGTTCTCGTCTGTTGAGTGTTAGTAGTCTCATTTTCAGCTAGTTTCAAATTTAATTCATTCTAGGTGTTGAATTAGTAGTCTGCTTTGAAAGTATTTAACTCATTTTTGTTTCCTTTTTTTATTGTTTTTAAAATAAAACATGACATACCATATCATCACGCCTGTATCCCCGAAGGGGTAGGAAGAGGCGTACCAATGTAGTCCCATATAATAGGGGGCGAGCCTATTGCCACTAACCGGACACAAATCCAAACTCCGACCTGCTACTGAGAATGTCATAGAAAAACCCAATAACACCTTGGTCGACTCGGGAATCGAACCTAAGACCTCTAGCGCAGCAGCCGCGCTTAGCACCACTAGGTCAACGAGGCAGTCTTTAAAATACAGGTGTAAAAAAGGATATCAATAGGAGATGTTACATGATCCAAGGGTTTAATATGAAATATGGAGATAATAGTAAAGGACACACAATCCTCTGAATCAAAGCAAATAATATTTAAAATACTCTGGTATAAAACAACAACTCGCAATGGCGTTATAAAACGTAAAGCTCACTTCAAACCGCCATTCTATAAAAAAATATAAAAGAAGGATCGCTGTCAGGCGCTTGAAACAGATCATGCGATTGAAAAATACTTCAAAAATAAAATCAAAAGGTGCAAAAATCTAGCTTTTTAAAATACACCAGTTTTTATCCGTTAACTGGTGTAGGGCATTGCAACTTGCAATCGTGACGGGTAAATTGAGAGCATCGTGCTTAGCGTGAGTACTAAAATCAAATGATTTTCATTGAGCTTAGTTTAGTAAAGATTTTTTTTATGTTAATAATAAATTATACCACAAAACTTTTATTTAATTTTGCATTATTGGATATTAAATATTATTATATTATAGCTATTGATGAAAATAGACTCAAACACAGCCTTAGAGTTTTAGAATTGGATAAAAAACATGTACAAAATAAAGGTTTTTTTTAATTATGTACTTTCTTACAGGAAATAGAAAGGAGGTTTTATTTAGAGATATTTTTCTTCTTTTCAAGCCTTAAATACTGGAAGAATCTCGACCCACTTGGCGCAGTGGCTGAATGTGTTCCTTTCATTGCCAAAGATGCAGTTCGTATTCAGTTAATGCATTAAAACCTTGCTTTGAAAAATATCTTAAGATATTTTGATCATATCATGGAGTATCATAGTAATTATCTTTTTCAAGATAACTTATATATTTTTTTTTACATTTTATAATACAGGCTATTCACTAGAAATAAAATTACAACATCAAGAAATAATAGACAAAGAATAATAAAAAAAAAATCCATTAAAAAAATGAATACTATTTAGTTCGCTTGGAAAATGTCTGGTGTTTAGAATGTAACAAAAATACTTTCAAGTAAAAAAAGGATTTCTAGAACATTCTAAATATATAAATCGGTTAAAAAAGACGTAAATATTGACAAGGGCACGAGGCACATCTTTTATCTTTTCCTTTAGTACACATGAAAGCAATAAACTTCCCAAAATACCGATACACGAGGTTTGTATCAAACGCGTAGATTCCAAAAATAATTTCCTAACAAAGGCATTTTTCAAATATCCTCTCGGTAAACCTTTAACTATCGGTTTACATTTAACAAATATAGTTTTCTAGAAATTGAAGGTTTCAATTTCATTGGTATGAAATTTTTCATACCAATTTTTCAGATTATGAAATTGTTTTTTAAACGAAAATATTTTTCATAATTCGTTTTAATTACTAGATATTATATCCAGGTATATTTCCTGTGACCTCGCAAAAGAGAGATAAAAGTAACTACATAACCGTATATAAAACCTATATGCATATATAATAATAATATCATAAGACACATTTATGAAAGAAAATATTTTTATTAATCAATCATATTTGAGGTTAAACAAAACATTCAAGGCCTGCATTTTTCAGTAAAAAAGATGTCAGAATCTCATCAAAGATAAATTACGCTATATAATCTTAACAAACTAAAACTATCAAATTATGTTAACAAACAGTCTACTTACTTGAATAGTTTCATATTCCCTCAACAAAAGCCAATTTACCTAAAGTTTGAAATAAGAGCGAATACCTAAAAAAAAAAAACTCAGTATAAATGCGACAACAAAACTATTATTTATGCTTATAAACGCACAACGGGGTTAACGGCAGAAATCTGCGTTCGAACTTTGAATATCTGAGTTAAAGTTCCATCCAATCGGCTTCTCTTTTCAGTAGCATTTTGGCATCGCACGGGGTAGGGTGTCGCTCTCCCTCCGATCAAAACGACCGTTACGAACGTGTTCCAAAATCAAATTCAAAATAAAACCAGCCAGTGGATTTGAAAATAAGAATACTCATCGATTGGAATTTTAGAATTGTTTTTTTGTTTAAATAGTGTTGGAAAAAGTTTGTGATTTTCAGTGGGTTTAGAGTTGTGAAAGTTTAGTTAAACTATTAGTTAAATTGAAGAGGTGAGTTTAATTGTGATTGATAAAGGTAGGGTTAGCTAATTAGTTTTATTTGTTTTGATTGGATTTATTAATTGGTGTTAGTCGGCTGAAAATTATTTGGTTTGATTAGTTTGGATTAAATTTAATACAGAATTTAAACTATTCAGGGCTTTAAAGAAACAATACTTAAAGATTCGTAGATAAAAAAATCTAATGTACAATTGACATCATTTTAAAGAAAATAATTTATGTTTTAAATATTACTTAAATAATAAGTATTTATAGAAAAAACTACTTTTCTGTATTGTACAACCAAAAAATATTCGTATTGGTAAATAAAAAACATTATTTTCGTATAAACAATATATGAAATTAGATTATTGACGACATGTAAATAAATGTTGGACACTAAAAATTTTACGTACTTCATAAAAACAAAAATCTGTTGCCAAACACTTGCTTATGATCATCATCATCATCATCAATTTAAGAGCCATGCTCTTGTCGGTGCAGCTCTTTCCATTTATGTCTGTCCTGTGCCAATTCTTGAACCTCTTTGTACGTCATGACCTCCACCTTCTCTTTTATTTGTGTAATGTAACTGTACCTCGGCCGCCCCCTTCCTCTCATTCCTTCAATCTTCCCTTCTATTATATTTTTTATGTAATTGTCATGACGTATAAGATGCCCAATCATTTTTCCTCTCCTGGTCTCTATATCCTGTAGCAGTTGTCTCTTAGCCTTTATTCTTTGCAGAACCTCAACGTTTGTAACTCTATCCTTCCTATCTAACTTGCTTATGATACAATATGCAATTTAGTTCAAGAAGATTTCCGATGATTTAAAATTTTGAAGCTCATACGGTTATGCGTAAAAACGGAATCATCATTCCCGAGCCTTTTTTTCTAAAATCTCAGTCTAATTAACTAAGCGGAAGTATAACATAGGAAATATAGAACAACTAATTCTAGTTGTTCTATATTTATATTTCTAAAGGTAAGATAGTTAATTTCCGTAAGTGACATTTTCCGAATTCATAAAATGTGTTGAAAAAACTTCTTCCATTGTCTTTAGCTAAAGACTTATTTTTAAACTAAGACACAAAAAATCCCTTATCGTTCTTATTTTCGATCATGAATTATTCATATATAAAGCCAAACATATCACAATTCATTATCTTGAATAATGAATTGTGATATGTGTGTTTTAAAAAATATCACAGTTCAGTTTTTTTTTGGATGATCGTGTTCAGATTTTTTAGACTCAAGTTCCCCTTGATTTTCTAATCTCACCTTAAGAGTTTGTACGTGCTTAAGCTTCAAGTATAATGACGTAATAACGGACTTCGATACTTCAGATTTTGAAGGACTGGTGTGACTTAAGATATTTAGTACATTTAGTATACCTACATAAATTTATATGATATTAATACTAGTTGGGGAAAAGAGTGTTTAATCACAGACTCTACCTCTCTATAATTTAAGCAGCCTTTTAGGTCATCCAGTTAATTAAAATTAGTATTTTATGTAAAATTAATTAGATGAATTATCTAGAAAATGGGTTTTGGTGGGCAGGTAAGAAATCGGTCGACGAAAAGCGCTGGTTTTTAGTGTTATGCATAGCGTTTACCTACCTCAGACGTGGACCTATGTAAATTTCATTAAAGACAGTTTTTTTTTTATATTTTATTATACGTGCTTTCAATTCTACAATACTGAAGTCTGTGTATATGTATGATAAAGACGGCTGTAATGACACCTTTTTTCCCTCTTTTTATACACAAGAGATCTGTAACGTGTATGGAGATTAAAAAGTAACATTACCAAACAAAGAAATTTCAATAAAAGGCAAAAATCGTCTGCATTTCCATTTACCTTCAACAAAATACTTGATAAATTTAGCTTTCAATTCACACAATAGTTGCACGCTCAGTGGGCAAATGGCTGCACCTATTTCTATGGAACTCTAGCAAATGTTGCATCATTTTTAGATTAAAAAGCTTTCGCATGTGGGCAGAAAGACCGAACAATTATCGCTGTATTTTACGAAATCGTGAACACGTATATTTGTAGGTCTTTGTTTGAGTCGTTGTAATACATACATCCATATTTCTATTATATAACGTACTTATATGACAAATGCGAGCGTAACTCTGTCTGGAAAGCTTTCACGGCTAAATCTCTAAACCAATTTTAATGAAACCTGGTATAGGGTAAGCTTAGATCCCAATAAAGGATATAGACATACTTTTGACGCGATAGCCGGCAGAAATGTTCCTGGACAATACACACGGCAATCTGATCCCAAGCTAAGCTCTAAGAGAGCTTGTGTTATGGTAACCAGACAACTGATAAACATGCTTATATATTTCTAAATACATACATATTATAGATAAATTACACCCAGACCAGAACAAATGATCGTGCTCATCACACAAACATTTGTCCTGAGTGGGAATCGAACCCACGACCTCCGGTATAGCAGTCAGGGTCACTAACCGCTAGACCAACAGACCCGTCATCAGAAATAATCTAGTGATATAATACATTATGTAAGTAAAAGTAATTCACAATAGATGGATCGACGAATGTTTTTTTCTCTTTCAACAAAAACCACTTCACCATTTTTGACTAAATTCGACATATTAGTCATTATTCGTTATAACCTGATATAGTACATGTTTTATTAAAAAATACCTGACACAGGAAATGGACAAGGCAAACGGCGAAATGCCGCTAGTTTTGAACAAAGCAAAGCATGGGCTAAAATGCGTGTTCTACGAATAATTAATTTAGTAATGACAATTAAGCTTGAATTCCGAGAATGTAAGCACATAGAAGTACGGATTCAGTCCAGTTTTGTAGATATTGTGTCTTTATATAGGAGACTTATCGAATGATCAAATGCCTTTTGAATTTGTTAGGTTATGTATTTGATTTTGAGGACACTTTGGAACCGAACAACTAGAGTCAGTAGATTTAACGTAACGTTTCTTGAGCGCCTTTTTTTTGGTTTATAAGAAATTAAAACATATTGATTTGATTTTAGTACATTTTGAGTTAAGTAGATTGTACACTTAAAATATTGAGTCTATCGCGTCATATTGTACACTATGCAGTATGCTTGTTTATTGTTTATATCGTTTGTATAATTGAGTGAAATAGTGTAACAATTGTAGATAGGCCAATAATTAAATAAATAAATAAATAAAAAAATAAAACTTATAACCCAAATTAAGGTTCTTTAGATAGTAACAGTTTAACCATTGCAATATTTATGATGCCAGTAATCAGTGCTCGTTTCTCTTATAAAGATGTGATGATTTTCTTAACCGGCTTCAAAAAGGGGAGTTCTCACACCGATAATTATAAGCATTATGTATTTCATCGTCGAGCCTCTTCGCCTGCCCTGAGAACGATTTTCAGCTCTTAATTAAAGACTCAAATGAAAAAAAAAAATACCAAAAAATCAAGTCAGATCAATACTGTTTAGTACACCCTATTAACCTCAAAAATCTTTTGGAAATCAGTTGTAAATCCCTTCCATTATAAGTTTTACCCATGGACGTACTATATACATGGACTGCTACTATCGCTAGGTTCAGTTTTTAGTCTGATCCTAGTACATTTCGTTTTTCATTTAAGTTAATTTTCGCGCAACGAGAAACTTATGTAAAAAAATATCGATGGTTTTGACATTGTTAGGATAATATTATTAGTGTTTTAGATAGATTTTTTAAAACGACAAGCTCCATCTTCATACATTATTCACGACAACACTTGTTCACACTAGTGCTTACGGTTTAAACTCTGATAGGCTCACTCTATAGTTTCATATGTATACTCTAAGGTTTTACTTAAATCAAAATAATAAGACTGTTTACTCTACAATATGGAAGTCGAATAAACTAAAGTTTTGAACCCAATTTACTTGAAGTGGTCTTTAATCTTTCTGCTTAAGACTTTTTAATTACCATAGTGCTGTATTTTCTCTTTTCAACCAAATTCAATAATATCCCCAAAAATGGTTTTTCCGAATGGAGATTGGAATTTGACGTAATGTATTTGGCGGTTGTGTCATGATTCTATCTCTGGTACAGAAAAAATTTCATTAACATATCCTTAGGTAGATAGCCCTATCTACCTAAGGATATGTTAATGAAATTGGTAGTATGTGAGCTGTACATTTTTAATTTGCAGTCTGGATTCCGGTTCAAAATAAAGGTACAGGATGTAAAAATCTCAAAACAGATTTCATTAGCATCTGAATTAGGTTATTGTATATAGCTAAATAAAAGTTGATAGTTTTGAAGAGAGTCCATTGAAAAGTAGTTTTGTTTGTTTCTCAAATCCTTTGCTATGTTCTTGTAAATTATAACAATCAGTTCATAATTATTAACCGTTTTAAAAAAAGAACGTTCTCAATTCCACGGCGTTTTTTTTTTGTGTTTTTTATATAGCTGTACCCTGATTTTCATTAAGTGTATGATGAGACACAAAATTTTATTCCTGTTGTTATAAAAATTACGACAACATTTTTCTTAACCTTTTTTTATGAAGTTGTTTTCTACATTCTTCATCTCGTTGCAATGACAAACATACGGACACAAAGAGATATTTCCGTATTATAATATAAAGTGGTTTTAAGCCTAAATTGCCATTATGTGCTTCCGCGAATAAACCGCAAATAAACGGCTTAATATCAATTAAATCGCTAATAGAATTTTAATGGATGAAAACAATTATCACATGTGATAATTATGGAAAATATGCATTGAGTATGTCGTAATGGAATGCCCTGAAGGGACAATGACCTTAATATTATTACTCGTAAAAAAGTGATGTTATAGGAAAATAAGTTGTTTGTAAATAGGTTTTTATTTTTTTGGTTATTGTAACTTATATAAAATACTTTAATGTATATATATATTTAACATATTATATGTTTTGGTTCAGTAACTATGTTTTTAGACGAGCTAGGTTACTCTGTTCTAACGAAATCTTTTATCTGTAACTAAAAATGATTATAAAATTGTTTTATTATACCTACATATTGGATAGAGTATAATAATATAGTATTGTAAAGTGTAGTGTTTACAGGAAGTAATTATTACTGAATTAAGATAGATTTTACAGTCTTCAACATTTATTATTATGATCTGTTAAGTGATTAATTATTGAAGAAGCAAAGGAGATAGTTTTAGCAACTAAAGATAATATAATTCTTCAGATTTCACTTTTATTCAGCTTACATAAGATAGGTATCTACTGTAAATAGCATTAAAGTAGTCACATTTATACGACCCACGTTATAAGACACGTGCCTTGAAATAAGGCTTTCACGTTGTTCTCGAATTAGGCTTTGTTTGTAACCTGAAACATTGTGTAAATATTCTAGGTAGGTACTTATTAGGGCTGAAATATAAGACTGTAAATTTACGTAGAATGACTGCCTATGTGATCTCTGCGAATTACAGAGATTAAAGGTAGGCTTTAATAATCCCTAATTTCAATTTCGTCGTTTTCGTCGCGGTCGTCCGCGGCGCAGGTGGTGTGATGATCTAGTCAGTTATGCAGGACGCACGTGGCTAGAAATCGCAAAGGACAGACAAGTCTTTGCCCAGCAGTGGGATCTGACGTAGGCTATTGAAAAAAAAAAACAATTTCTTAAATGAGCTATTTGGCTTGTCGTGGTGGCCTTGCGAACAAGCGGTTCAATGAACGGGTGTGTATGCACCAGATTGCAGGTTCGAACCCCACAAGTAACAATTCAAAATAATACAAATTATCTAAATCTTTTTTAAATATTCTGAGTTATTGCTGAAAGTGTGAAAGGAATGAAAGTTTGTGCGGAAACCAGAACTCCTAAAATTTGAAACTGAAATAGCTAGTCCGCAGTGAGCAAGCGTGGTGATCAATGCTCGTGCCTTCTTTTTATGAGAAGAGGCCTGTGCCCAGCAATAGGACGTTTATAGGATAGTATAATTATTGTTATTATTTCAGACAGGTATAGATTGAGATATATATATTAATACAGATTCGTCTACTTGACGGGCCTGTTGGTCTAGTGGTTAGAGACCCTGACTGCTAACCGGAGGTCGTGGGTTCGATTCCCACCCAGGACAAATGTTTGTGTGATGAGATGTGATTGTTCGGTATCTGGGTGTACTTTATCTATAATATGTATGTATTTAGAAATATATAAGTATGTTTATCAGTTGTCTGGTTACCATAGCACAAGCTCTGCTTAGCTTGGAAATATTACTATTATTATTACTTCTACAGGTTTATAACTAGTTACCTAGAATTTCAGTCTATCATTTTGTATTCAATGCAAGAACGTATCAGTCTGAATTAAGCTGTATTATGTCTGTCTCTTTGTTTTATGTCTCACAAAGAAAAACCTAACAAAATTACATCCCAAAGTTAGTGACAAAACTTATTTATTAATGTACGTGACCAAAAGATATTTGTTCTTTCTGAATACGTAACTCGGGTCTCGGTTATAAGATAAATGTAATTGTTAAAGTTAAGAAAAGGGACAATTTAATATCATAGTTTTGTGTCTAAGATAATCTAGGTGTTATTAGATGGAGGTCTAAAGATAATCTAGGTGTTATTAGGTGTTTCTTATTGTGTTTAGAAACTTTCTAAAGTAAGTTTTTCTTTGGAAAGTTTTGTGTCGGAAATTGTAGATAATATTAACATTTTCGTATCTGGATGATTTCGATGGCTGGATATCCTAGGTATATAAATGTTGAGTGTACTACGTGAGCGCGACAAATGGATGTGCGATTAACGCTTATGCGACAAAACTGTACTGCGACTCACCGTAGTTCGAATGCACGCTAGTGCGACACACTGAAGATCGACATCTCGCTAGTGCGACAAACGATTGCGCGACAGTAGTTCGACACTACGGTAGTGCGACACGTGGTACACTTATAAATGTTCTAGATACAGACTTTAGATAATCTTTTCACTTGTCGATCGTTTTTTCTAGGGTTCCTATCTTTTCTTTAAGAAATTGTCGTTTGGTGAATTAGCTTTACTTTGTAGGGTTGACGTTTATTTCAGTTAAACTTTACCTACCTATTTTTTAATGCCAGTTTATGAAACAAAACGGAAGATTTGAACGTAAAAAGAGTAAAATTCTTTCTCTAAAAATAATAAACACAATATGGGTGAAGTGTCGACGAGTTCATTTCTCCAATTAAGAGTATTTTTACTATTAAACAGCCTAACATGCGATTAGAGGTTCACGCGAGCGTGTAATGAAAATACCAGTACCAACTAAATGAATAATCATTCTTACAAAAAACATAACATATCATCACGCCTGTATCCCCGAAGGGTTAGGTAGAGGTGTACCAATATACACCCACAGTTTGCCGATATGTTTATGTCCCATGTAATAGGGGGCGAGCCTATTGCCACTAACCGGGCACAAATCCAAACTCCGACCTGCTACTGAGAATTTCATAGAAAAACCCAATAACACCTTGGTCGACTTGGGAATCTAACCCAAGACCTCTAGCGTAGCAGTCGCGCTTGGCGCCACTAGGCCAACGAGGGAGTTACAAAAAACCGACTTCAAAATAAGTCTTACAAACATGGTTTTCTTCTGGATGCCAATATCATAACTGGACTAAATTAAAATGGGACCACACAAGAAGCACCACCTTTCATTAATAAAAAAACGATCAAAATCAGTTCACCCAGTTGAAAGACGTGAGCCAACTGAAAAATTAAAAAAAAAACCGTCGAATTGAGCACCTCCTCCTTTTTAAAGTCGGTTAAAAACAGTCTCTAATTCAAAAATTGACGACGGATACAGCAATCTAGTTGAAAAATAAAGCTGTCAATTAAATCCTACCATCTCATCGACATCCCGGCTTCCCTAATCCATCCCAACCCGATATCGGGAACAAAGGCCGAACCAAAACGAATTACTATTATTTTTGTCTCAAAACAAAAAGGATTAATCATTGTCCACAACCCCACATTAAACTCCCAACCCTATCACAAAGGAATAACGTTTAATTTCCTCCGATAAGGTTAGTTTATTTAGGTTTTGGTCCACGCACTCAAAAAGCGTTGCTACTTGCCTAGGTATTGAATTCGATGGGCCAGCGATTTTCTGATTTACGGATTACAATGGATTCAAGGTGAAATGTTTCCTAAATAAATACGGTCAAGGTTTATATTTGTTTGCTTAATTTGAGTAATGTACCTTTATTAGAAAATTATGCGTAGTAGCAATAGTGACCAGTTTATGAGATATTGATTTAAGTGCTTGTTTTCAGTTTTAAACGTGATTTTGATGAGCAAAGCAAAAGGTGCAAATCTGCATTTATATTATGAAATGGAATAAGTAACAGGAACCAACTGGAAATGTGCAAGTATCTTAAAGGGCCTGCGTTTCGACTAGATTGCACTGCCCAACCATTTAATACCCATACCGTTGTTTATCATACTGTTCTTTCATCAAAAAAATATAAAAAAAAATTGCAATTTATGTCTCTATCTTTGTATGTTGTCTGCTTGTATGTCTGGACGATTTTCACATGGTTCTTGCCAATGGATACAGAGATTCAAGAGGAAGTTTTCTGTGTAATGATTCATAATTGTTTTGTTAACACGTGCGAAGCCCGAGCTGAACGCTAGTTTAAAACATAACTAACGTAAATCTAAGTGTTTTGATCATAAACCAGAAATATATCAGGCCATTCCACGTGATGAAACTGTTTGCGTGCTAACAAACACTTTTTATTGCCTGCATTATCGTTAAATCGAGCCATTTACTAACGATGGTCATTAAAATTGAAAAATAAAGGCGTGTTGATTTTGAGATTGTAAATATCGAGGTAAAAGAAAGGGTCTCATGGTCAACGTTATGAAAAGAAAATTCCCGGTTTAAAACTGAGTCAATTCTTTTAAGAAACTTTTTTTAACCTGTTTTTTGGGGTAATTTTAAGTCGAGACAAAAATAAGAAGCTGGTAATCTATAGTTAGGCAAAACGGCTAGTTTTACCGGCATCGATCAAAATTGAATCTTCTTTTTTTTGCTTAAATATTATTTTAGGCATTATTTTAATGTTTTTTATAAACTTTACTTAGTACTCAAAGGCGCTTTGCAGATAAAATGCTTTTAAACTTTCCTGCAATAAGTAATTTTAATTTCAGACAGTCCTTAAGAAAATCATCATAATCAAAAACAGATTAACTAGAACCCAGAGTTTAAAGTCTTGAAATTCCTAGCCTACTGCAGAATTCATTATCTATATCTATAAGTAATTATCTAGAGGGAGCGATGTTACCCTAAAAAATACCCACTTAGCCTTGAAATTCATCATATCAAAACTTTGACGTGTCCCTGTCTACTACATAAGTCATTATCTGGAGACCCACCAGACACACCGTGTCAAAAACAAACCAGAACGCAGTACCTAAATGCCTTAAAATCCATCATATCAAAACTTTGACGTGTACTAGCCTACTGTAACTGCATAAGACATTATCTAGAGGGGACAAACTAAACCTAAAATCTAACCCACAGAACACAGTATCTACATGCCTTAAAATCCATCATATCAGAACTTGGAAGAGCACTATGCCAATATCTGTGGGCACCATGCGGGTGACATCGCCCGATGAATTCGGCATGAAGGTACCTTTGTCTTCGAACGAAGTATTTATATAAATTTGATATCCCTCAAATCGTATGTCCCACTTTGACGTGGTACCACCGCTTGATTGGATTCAAACGCATTGGCAGATGCAATTGTGACCACATCTTGATGGTTTGCTTGGTTGCAACAATTTTCAGGTGTTTTGTCACGATTTTTCTATCATTTCTGAGATTTTACTGCCAGTAATATTAAAAGAGTTAAGTCTAACATGGCCCCATTTGTGAATAAGAAAGGTACGATATCATTTGCTTATATATTATAATAACAGTACAATGAGTCAATAAAAAACCATATATCTGGGATTACGTAGGATTAATGTTACCCTAAGGCCACTAGCACACGGACCGCTCTCGTGGTCGCTTTTTGTTTTGTGAATTACTCGAATTAGTCTGTTTCAAGCAATCTCTGTATTGTTAGGGTTGAATAGCATGGTAGCTGTGTACAAAGTTCATGATTTAAAATTTAAAAGTACAGTCGCAGCTTAAGGCTGTCCGATGTCCGATAATCGGTGATCGACAAGCAATGCAGTAGACTCTAATAGCAATAGTGCAAGGCACAGGTCATACAAAAAGTAGCTCAGAATTTGGTGCTAAGAATTGGTGGAAAAATCGACCCGTTTATACCTACAAAAAGTCTGACGTGGTCGGCCAGCGTAAAGCAGTCCGTGTACAGGCGGCATAAGGCACGCTTTTCACTTCTAAAAACTTAAGTAACAATAATATTACATTTCTCATTCATTTCATCACATTATTTTCACGTACATAGTTGTCGTAAATTCTATTATCTTTGTTCTACCAAACATTTCGCTATTCCTCTTACGTAGTTAAGGCTTTGTACAAACACATTAAGTAAACATTAGTTGTAGCCTAAAGCATTATTATGTTTTTAGTATACAGTGAGTAAATCAGCTTTGTGTTCAAATAACTTAGTTTCCATTAAATGGGTAATAAAATTGTCATAAATAGGCGACATGGGGTAATGTTACCTTGTAATGGTACCCTAAGCGTGGTTATTCATGTAAAAGGTTTGGTATGGGATCAAATTTTTCTTTGAATTTTTGCTGGATCTACATTCTTTGTTTTCTTTGTCCTTTTTTCTTGATAATGTGGTATTTATACTGTTTACCGATTTATTTAATATATCGTTTCTTTTTTGACATCGTGATTGTTTATTTTGGTGAAAAAAGGTTCGAAAATATAGGATTGAAAATTATATAATCTCTTATTTTTTTTTTTGGTAGGGTCTTTGCAGTTAGCCTGAGGGCAGGCTTTGACTGCTTCACCGGACCTTTTATAAAATCTCTTATAGGTGATCAATCAACTCAGGGCATCTCCTAATTGGAACCATAACACGAACTCTGAATTTCAACAGTTGTCCGCAAAGAACTATTTATAATAGTAATTCAATTCTTTCATAGATTCCTAGTTTATTTTTGTCCTGTGACCCATGATGAATGTCATGGTTGCAATGATTACCACTTTTGGTGCAATCTACATCTTTGTTGTCAACGGGAATCAAATCCACTAAGATTACTGGTCTGGCATCAGGTATTCTGTCAAATACTACCAATCACAGTCTCCCATTGTTAGAGACTGACAGGGACACCTAATAACAACACTAGCTACACAAGCGGATTATTGACGACCTCCATGGTCGAGTGCCGTACGCATCGCTTTTCAAGGTGTCGCTAGCTCTGAGGTCCCGGGTTTAATCGCCAGACGGGTCACTATTGAAACTCATTTTTCTACATTGTCTTGGGTCCGAGTGTTTGAGGTACCTTCGTTGTTTCTGAATTCCATAAGACATAGCTACCTACTTTGGGTTCAGAGCAATGTATGTGATGTTGTCCGCATTTATTTATTATTGATTCCCGGTAGCATGCTTTCGAAAACCACTACTTTGTGACGCTTGACGTAAGTCCCAATATTTTCAGTGCACTAAAAATACACATTCATCTTTCCTGCAAAATTCTATTAACAGAATTCGATACAAAATATTTTATATTTTAGTTCCAAGACGGTTCTAATCTAAAATGGAAAGAAAATGAAGCGGGTATTAGCTGCTAGCTGTTTTTAATCCTTCGAGCTGAGAGGCAATTGAAAGCAATATATTAAAGTTCTGTTCATATATGTATATATACTACATAACGTTTTAGTTTGTCAGTTCACCAAGATATTAAGGAAAGGAGTAAACACAACAGTATTAAAATCTAAATGATGAATTAGAACATAAATATAATTAATACTGTGTGTTACGAAACCCCTGTCCGATCCGTTAAGGGGTTGTTACGTATCGATATCTAATTACAAAAAATAGTTGGAAAAAACTAAAAAAAAATTATAACGTAAAGATTTTTTTTTCTCCAAATTGCGGGTGAGAGTGACGGCATCGTCTCAGGTTCTGCCAAATGATCATACAAAAGGCCACCATTAATACCGACGAAAATGGTGGTGTAGTTTTCGATTTATCTTGAAATTTAGGGATTTTGGAGGCTATTTAATCTAAATTAAATCTAAATTTTATATTTTACATGTGATTGTGAACCCTATATCACCCTTTCAGGTCGGACAGGGGTTACGTAACACCCGGTATAGGTGCATGTTTATATGTAGCCGTAAAGTTATAAATAAACTAATTCTTGTGAACTAACTGCCAAATTTATTATGGTCGAAAATTAGGGATTTTACTCCATCAATATGCATTTCGACCATCCAAACTGAACGCAGTAAAATTAGAATTATCGATCACCAAGAACTAAGTTCATAGGAACATAGTTTTTAATGTAACTAGTACTGGACTGCCTCGTTAGCCTAGTGGTGCTAAGCGCGACTACTACGCTAGAGGTCTTGGGTTCGATTACCAAGTCGACCAAGGTGTTAATGGGTTTTTCTGTGAAATTCTCAGTAGCAGGTCGGAGTTTGGATTGGTGCCCTTTTAGTGGCAATAGGCTCGCCCCCTATTACATGGGACCTAAACATATGGGCGAACTGTGGGTGTACATTGGTACACCTCTGCCTAACCCTTTGGGGATATAGGCGTGATATGTTATGTTTATGTAACTGGTGAAATCGAACTCCAAAATGTTATTAACATTATACACTTTATATTTATGTAAGTTTTAATTTTAGTATAGTTAGAGTTTGTTCTTATATTAGATTTAATTATACACTTAGTCTCACCGAAAATTCAGTCTATGAGAAAACTTTGCCCAACAGTGGCACTTGCAGTCTTGTAAATTCTACATAAGTGTCATCAATCTACACAAAACATAGGAAGAGAAATATTACCAAATAACGTGTCGTCCTAAATTGCGTATTTCCCTTATAATAGGCAGCATCTGAAAGGAAAACAATTACTGTAAACGAAATACTATTATACTCAATATTCACCACAAACTGTCTCAGTGGATTTTCTAAATTGCTATTAATTTTAACTTCAGCACATTTTAAACCTTATTGCAAAGGATTATGGTTTGGAATGTAATGGTGGTTTTAAGGAAATATATCTTATCCGGGATTCAATTCAAAGATGTTTTTTGTGTGGAATATGAAAAGCTTGTCTTGAAACGTTGTGGTTGGTCGGCAGCCATTTTATTTTGTAACAGAAGCTAGAAAAAAATGGTTTGTTATGCCTAGATTTTGTAGTATTATACTTTTTTAAAGATAGAAAATCTATAGCTGCGTTGGAAATGCGAGTAATATTTAACTTAATTTTATATTAAGCTTTTCTAAAATTAAAAAAGAGCGCTGTCGCTACGTTTGAAGTAGTTAGATTAAAAATAGATTTTTCAGTCCTCATCTTAGTATAAACTTAATTTTCTGATGTAGGAAATTTAAAGGTAATTAATACTTCAGTTTTGCGTAGGCTGAACTAAGGAGTATTAAAGCTTTGATCACACCTACAAGAAATATACCTACGTGCTTATGTGGCGTTGGTTATGGCGTCATAAAACCAGTATTTACGTAAACCTCTAATTTACAGTATTTTAAGTGCCTTTAAACCACATTACACAGGTATCATTTTATTTTCTAGTACCATGTTATTTTAGTCTATTTTAACAACCTTTACAAGCAATAAAACTAGTCACACATTTGTTAATATATTATATTAGTTAACATAAATTATGCCCTCAAAAACTTATGAGCAAGCTGGAAACATCAATAGTAGACAAAATTAATATTAAACACGTTCTAAACATCATTTTAAAGAGCTCTTTGTCTAAGACACAGACAAAAGTAATAAACCATCTCATAAAACAAGACACACACACACACTCTCACAACATCCGTTTATCTAAAAACACATAAACTGGGCCTCAATTCATTTTAAATGCATGTCAGTGGTCGGTCAGTCTACTTGTCATTGTGCCTAATTTTCGTATTCAGATAAGCCTACAATAAAATCTCATTGAACTCTCGAAGAGAATGATCGTAATGACCAATTGATAATCATTTTATCATTTACCACAATATTTTCCTATGTAAGTGAATTTATTTATTCTTATGGGAAATAAAGATATCGCAAACATCAATAATCGTAATGATAGTTAGCAGAA
The DNA here is from genome assembly GCA_905146925.1 of Autographa gamma. Taxonomy (NCBI): domain Eukaryota; kingdom Metazoa; phylum Arthropoda; class Insecta; order Lepidoptera; family Noctuidae; genus Autographa; species Autographa gamma. The sequence goes on from LR989871.1 coordinate 2,474,645, forward strand.
TGCCAAATCGTAAAAATTATTCAAATGAAACACGTCATTCGGTCAATTGAAAAAAATCTTAAATAGGAGAATCGAGGCCCTGCCGATGTATAATGTATCTAGTGCGTTTACGAAGCTAGCTGGCAACTCGTGAATATTTTAGTTATAAATGTGGAGCGAGCTTCGTGAATGCACTACGTTTATATCGGTCCAAAGATACTTTTTGGGAGTTCAGTTCTAAGTGAATGGGGACAAGAGCAAGATGCAGATGTTTTTGGTAGAAACAGTACACATTTATTTTGAAGGAAAAATAGGTACTTGTATAAAATTAATGTGTAATAGGGGTTTGTTTCTGATATTGGGGGATTAGGTACCTTTAGGTAACAGTTAGGTTGTAAAAAAAGTTAAATCAATAATGCATTAGAAACTCGAAGGTATTTTGGTGTAATTTTTTTTTTGCATAAATTAGAAATCAATTATTTAATTAACTCATTTTAAGCTGAAATTTTTTAACTGATTGTATACCAGATTTCATCTTCACCCCTTTTGTATGAATATTTAACCCTTTCAATAACACCCTGTACACATATATCTTTATATATTTTATATTTCATGCACACAAAAGAAAACGTATGAAACACGTTGTTGAGATAAAAGTGTACAAAGGTACTGCTGACTTCTTAAAGAAAACTCTTCCAGCAGGCCTGCGAAAGGAGAAAGGCATATTTATAGACAATGTGTACAACAGTTACAACACGTAAAAAGATTTTCTTTTGCGTGTAAAAATATTTTCCGGTTATTGATTCCTTACACCATCATAGAGGTCATTGATAGGTGATTGTGAACGCATGGCGGACCTTGGCTTTGGCAACACGTGCGAACTATCGAACGATCAGTAGTGCTATTCTGTAACATTATTTTCAGGTCTCGACAGCGGAATCCGTGGTGAGAGTTAAATACGTATTCTCGAATTTGAATTCTAAATCAAGGCCAATTAGGTTCACTTTTGAAGTGAGCTTAATTGTCACTCAGGTGAAGCTCGATACCGAAATTATTTACAGAATAGACATACTGGTTCGACTGGAAGCCAGGGAACATTATTGAGGAAAAAGACGATGATTTACGATACGGATAGCCGGGCTTTAGTAATATTAGTTCCTCAAGTAAACCGCAATGGTATTCGAATTGTAACTAAAGAAATAATGGGACAGTCAATGAGTTTTAGTAAGATCTTGATTGGTGAAGGATAGGAGGCAATTAAGTGTCGATGATCTTTTAAGGAAGAACAGTATCTAAATATAAGAGGCCAAATCTGAAAGTTTTAGTATAATTAACCCTGCTAAAGGCTTGTTTTTACTTGTAGTAAATGGTGCCTCAAATTAAATAATCGTATTTTTTATTTGTTTTTTTGTTAAGTTATTTTTTATGGTTCTCGCGGGTGAAAATGCGCTTGATTTTGGAAAGAAAATTTTACTCCAGACCCCAATTATGTAAAACTTCAACAGTAGTATTAAATGTAGTACCATCGTATTAACCTGGAAAACTTCCACTCGACTTTACTCAAAAGTGCCCTACGCTAGCCTAGTTAATAAGTCCCCTTAACATTTGCTGACGTAAAACGTTACAAAAAGTTCCGTATTTAAAGATAAATATAACATTTTTATTTTGATGTTTTTATTAACTAACAGGATGTTAAAGTAACAACATGTGAAGGAGAATTAATTTTGTTCTCATGCGCCCGAGGGTTTTAACATTAAACGGGTTAGCTTCTGATTCAATAAACGGATCAAACAATTTATCAGACCTGCTGGAAACTTGCAACGGGAGATTTTAAAAATGTTCGTAAATAGAGCATTTTTTATTTAGAATTTAGGTTCTTAAATTTTCTGGGTTTGTTTGATTTTGAGCATATCCCTAACATACATTTTAACCGACTTCAAAAAGGACTTCTAACAAAAATACAGCCGAATTGACAACCTCCTCCTTTTTTTAAGTCGGTTGAAAAACTTCAAAATAAGTCATGTATTTATTTCTTATCCCACTGTCAAAACTATACTAAAATAAAATGGGACCACAGGAAAATCACCAGCTCTCAATAATAAAAAAAAAACATCAAAATTGGTTCACCTAGTCAAAAGTTATGTGGTAACAAACATAAAAAATACAGTCGAATGAAGTACTCTCCTCTGTTTTTAAAGTCGTTTTTAAATAAGTTACTAATTAACAATTAATGATAGAAAAAAAAAAGTACAGTACCCAGATTCGATGTGTTCTTGGATCCAATTTCGAAGGCATGTTTCTTCCTTCCTAAACACACAAGTCAGAAACTTCCAATAGCTTCCAACAAATTTCTCTACTAATAACAGTATTTGGGACCTTTGGTAAATTTAGTATTCCATACACTCGTCCTTCATTACGACACGTTCAAACTTGGCTCGATAAAATAATTTACCTGTCTCATACATTTGTCGACCTGACATGTTCTAATAAATTTACTTCTTTGGTTATTGGAAAATAATATCAATTTCCGATGAGCTTATTAAGTGTGTTGCGTTCGGGACATTTTTTTTACAAAAATGTATGTACTTTGGGTTATGAGTATAGTTCAGCTACCTCTGAATAAAATTTAATGAACGGATTTCTATGCACAAGGTTGCAGGTTCGAATCCAGGCAAGTACCAATGTGGCTTTTTCAAAGTTATATATGTACTTTCTTAATTATTCTAAGACACTTATGACAAATGGTGAAGAAAAACATCGTGAGGAAACCTGGATTCCAAAATATGTTATCTGAAATCGCCAATCCGCAGAGAGCAAGCGTGGTGATCAATGCTCGTGCCTTCTCTATATGGGAAGAGGTCTGTGCCCAGCAGTGGGACACGTTTATAGGCTGGATTATTATTATATTACTATTATAAAATTTAATTGATCATAAAGTTACCTGTTTACATGTAAGATCTTTAGCCTAGTTTTTGAAATGTGTGGTTACAGAGTTAACGAGAAATGATTTTTGCTCAACAGTGGGACATTTGTGGGAATATTTTATTTAAGAGGAAAAGGTGGAAATTAAGTTTGAACATTTTTTAAATTACTATATTACATTAAGCATTTAATTGCCCATTCTGATATAGTCGATGTATAAAAAAATATATAACTACAAAAGTATAAAATATAGGGAAGTTATTATTGTTTATAAACTTCCAAATTCATTCTCTCAAGGACTTTAAAAAGCTTGTAAACTAAACTACCCTTTTCACTAGCATGAATACTATTGATTAGTGCTCCATCAACAGTTGAGCAATCAGATCACGTCGCAGATTACACCCATACAGACATACATGCACCTTGCTTTCGAACATGACTTGTTTACCTAACACTATTAATTATTCCTTCGAGTTTAGTTCATGTGTGTCGCGATAGATGGCGCTATGGTACGTTTAATTAATGATGCTTGACTGAGGTGACGTAACTTGCGATGTAATGTGGATTCGAGCACTGTATTTAATTGCTGTAAAAATCTCAATTCCGTTTTACCTTTATATATCCATAGCATTATATAAATAAGAAATTTAATTGTAATTATTGTACATTTCCACAAAATTTTGTATATTTGCTTTATGCTACATAAACATTCTTGATTTTACTTGTAATTTTTTTCATCCTTTTTGAGCCTTTTGCTAATCATTCTCTTTTTCTTCTTTAAATACATGAACTCAAAAATTTAGGTAGGTAAGACTTTAGAGAGATAGGTCAGATTTTAATGATCAAATAAATAAAGTGCTGTTTTCTTAAATTATCCATCCTTACTAATATTCTAAATGTGAAAGTTTGTGAGAATGGATGTGTGGATGTTTGTTACTCTTTCACGCAAAAACTACTGAATGGATTTTAATGAAACTTTACAATAATAACACATAGGCTATAATTTATAAAGATTGTGTATGAATTGTCATTCACGCGGGTGAAACCGCGGGACACAGCTAGTATATTATAATACACAAATATAAGTATATTTTTTATCAACAATAGTCTATGATATTTTATTAATATGAAAATTATATTCTTATTACAGAGTGTTAATTCAGTGAAATTGCTTTTATTATGTGTCGAATAAATCCGTTATTCCACCATTTATAAATAACCAACATGATTAATTAATCGTTTACGTGTCTACAAATTCATTAAAACTCCCGCGTGTAATAAATTAAATAGCTTACATACATGTTTATTTTAATCTTTTATATTAAAAAATGGCTTACACGTTTTATCTATTTACCTTTACGAGCCGTACTTTATTTTTAAAAGGCACTCGAAATTAATTACAAAAATATTGCTTCATAATTTATGAATGGAGGGTATGGCGAGATTTTATGCTTTTTAAACTCTCTTTCATATTACTACGTACATGTTTTATGTGGATACCCTTTTCAAAAGGGAAAAGGGTAAAAAGATGTGTCATTCTTGGTTAAAACTTGCTTTTCCTATGTTAAAAGGTAGCATTTATAATTAGTTCACACTTTTTTTTTATTATTTTTTCGTTATTAAATTAGCTAGTAGTGATTATAATATAATTAACTAAGTCTGTTAGATACATTTAAAGGTCTGACTGGTATTAATTAGATTTAGGCACTATTGTAGGTAGAAAATTCTACTAAATTAACAATTAAGGAAAATATAGGAAGGAAAAATCATGATCCATGCGGGCTATATTATTATCCTTAATTGAGTACATATCGCTTGAATAAATTTGCTAGCATCATTCATTGATAAAAGTTATCAAAAACAGCATTTATTTAAATACATCTAAAAATAACCAAGAAAATTCAATAATGCTCCCAAATTCAGGAAAATCAAGACCAACCCATTTCATTAATTAATATTCCTTATTTCCTCTCAATATCGCAAAGGAATAAAATATAATGGTGTAGCGAAGATACTTAATTAAAAATCCCGAACCACAACGATACCGAAAATACTCCTCATTTTGGGAATAAATACAAAGAAATAAATATTAAGAATATACCCAGGGGCGTTAAAAATACGATAAATTTACCCGAGGCACAAATGCGTATTTGTATTTAAAAAACCAGTAAGTGCGAGTCGGATTCGCGCACCTAGGGTTCTGTACAAACATGTAAATATCTATTTTTTTTTATTGCGTTGACATAAAAGTTTAGAAATAGAATAGAAGAAATAGAAATCGTTTATTTGCTAGTAATGTAGATAACTGTACAAATATGGTGGTAATTTTAATTATTATCCCAATACATTTTGCCTTGCGGCACGCAAAATTATTCACTAAATTACACTATATTAGGCATTACAAATAAAAACAATATTAAGATAGATTAAAACAAATGTTAACAAAACTTTCTATAAATTCGACAATAAAATAATTTCAATAATAATACAATAACACAAATTAGAATTGCAATGACAAAAACATTGCAATTGTTTGATTTATTTATAGCTGAAAGGTAGTATAGACCTGAGTATTTAATAAAAAAATAATTTAATACCTCTACGCGTTCACGAGAAAAAACAGACGCATGAAAAACGAAGTTCTCCTATAAGGGCTCCGTTTTTTCCTCTTGAGGAACGGAACCCTAAAAATATATAAAACAAGATATCTCAGGAGATGTTTAAATAACAATGTTTTCTTTTTAATATTTTGTCAATGAACATTCACTGAACGAATGCTTAGAAAGTAATGTATTGTTAGTTAATGAATCAATGTGTATTTCGCGTAGATATTGTATGGGTAGGTTAGAAAACAAAATAAATATAGGCGTAAAATTGAAAACTGCCTCGTTGGCCTAGTGGTGGTAAGCGCGATTGCTACGCTAGAGGTCTTGGGTTCGATTCCCTAGTTGACCAAGGTGTTATTGGGTTTTTCTATGAAATTCTCAGTGGCAGGTCGGAGTTTGAATTTGTGCCCGGTTAGTGGCAATAGGCTCACCCCCTATTACATGGGACCTAAACATATCGGCGAACTGTGGGTGTACATTGGTACACCTCTGCCTACCCCTTCGGGGATATAGGCGTGATGATATGTTATATTTTGTAAAATAGAGGAGAAAGAAAGATCATCATCTCCCGAGCCTTTTCCCAACTATGTTGGGGTCGGCTACCAGTCTTACCGGTTTCAGCTGAAAACCGTATTTTACATGGAGTTACTGCTTATCTGACCTCCACAATCCATTTTACTGGGAAAAACAGTATCCCATCGTAAGACTGGTTGTCTGAATTGACTTAACGACTGCCAAATATATATGCACGACAGCCGAGAACTACTGTTTAACGTTCTTTCCGAAACAATTTCCAAGACAATTTGTGAACATATCGAGACCCCTCCGGGTCTCGATATGTTCACAAATTGTCACCCATCCACGGCCAAACCACGGCGAGCGTGACTTAACCTGTATTCCCGGTCAAACCGTACGGCTTTCACTTAGCCACGAGCCCCTCCCGTACGGCTTACACTTAGCCACGAGCCGTTCCCGTACGGCTTACGCTATGGAGAAAGAAATATTCCTTATTATGTTTGACACAGCAAGGACAACTATAAAGGTGCTCCCTCACCGGGAGCAGTTGCGTGTACTGTAACGTAACAGATTTGAGCATTACATCAGTGAAGGAGGAGAACCGAGCATTACAATGCGCACCTTGTAATGATACAATATGTAATATCTTGACACAACTTGTAACATCAATTCATTGCTATGAAATTCTCAAACTCGAATCCATATGTTACATAATACGCAAATGCTCGTTAGTCAGGGAGGTATTATTGTAATGTAATGCTCAAAATCGAATCTATAATGTTACAATACACGTGAATGCTCCCGGTGTAGGAGCACCTTAAGCAATACTAAGCTTCACTCATGAATGAAAATGAATGTTAATGAAGTTTCATTCACTGAAAGGTCATTAACATTAGTTTAATAAGTAAACATTAATCATTGGAAACAGTGCCAGCTTACCTCTGCAGTAATTATTATTGATATTAAATATGTAGGTATAATTATGAAAATAGATGATAATTATATGTAGACGGGACTGGGTCTAGTGGTTAGAGACCCTGACTGCTATACCGGAGGTCGTGGGGTTGATTCCTACCCGGGACAAATGTTTGTGCGATGAGCACGATCATTTGTTCGGTCTCTTGGTGTTATTTATCTATAATATGTATGTATTTAGAAATATATAAGTATGTTTATCAGTTGTCTGGTTACCATAACACAAGCTCTGCTTAGTTTGGGATCAGACAACCTTGTGTGAGATGTCCCGGAGTATTATATTATTATATGTTGTTGATGAAAATAGTCAACGCCGCTGCAGCTAATACATATGCCGGATATGAACCGACCCTTAGGGTGCTGTCCTTTTTAACTTTGACGTTTTATGAGTGCTTTTTTGTATCCTAATTTGAATAAATGATTTTTATTACTATCATATTGTTCCAAGCAGATTTTAAATAAAGCCACTGACTGCCCATTGCACTAGTTTCAATAAAAGTAAAAATAAACCCCAAAACTGTACACACAGCTAACCATTTAATTGAATATCTGTTTTTACTTAAATAACTTAAATTTATTTAACAGTTAAAACAAAAGCAATGCCCAAATGCATTTAAATTTTCGATTTCATTGAAATGTAATTTCCTTATGCAGTCATGTACGATTGAAAACTCTGGCGTATTTCAAATTGGGCTTGTTTCGTGAAAGTACAGTTTCATATAAATTGGAGTACATTTATTTTATAGTTCATTTTTGTTAAAATATAAATGTATGTTAATTTTATTTGGAGAGGCGTTTATGTGACTTATTGAGTTGGACTGGATACTATTAATAGTTAAATTTAAATATATTTTACTGCGTTTCGAATACGGCTGAAAATGTTTAATAAAATAAATCTTAAAAGTGCGTAGGGTTGCTTGATTCTTAGCTCTAAGAAAATTACTCATAAGACAAAGCAAAAAGTCTAGACGTGGATTCATGACGTCACGATTTCACTAAAATATGGCGTCATGCAACATTAAAATTGATGTAGTTATAGTCCTAAAATATTGAAAACATGAAAACAGAAAATAACTTGCCCAATATTTTTTTTATCTATCAAACGAAAATTACAAAAGAAAATTAGTCATCCAACCTTGTCCTACAAGACAGATACAAATTAAGACTCAAAACTAGCAAGAAAGAAAACCTATTAATTACTACAGACGTCAAAATATAAAAAGCCTTGATTGTAAGTCCCTTTGAGCAGCGATACAGTTTGCTTTAAACATTTACCGTTCTGAGCATATTGTATGCTCAGGCTTTGACGGTACAACCTTACCGCAGTGTGTGGATTGTTTCCAGATATTGCTATCAACAAAAACCCACAGACGAGATCTCGGAAAGCTTGGCTACTGGAAAGTTATAGTAGATAGTATAGTTGCTTAAATACGTGTAGGTTCTTGATAATATACAGTTAATAAGACTTATTTTTCTTCTGAACTGGTGATTATGCTTACATAAATGTCGATTTTTTGGCTACGAGAAAGTCGGAGTCGTGCATGCCTTTCTCGTCCTTAAAAGCGATCTGAAAACGTTTTTGCTTTGTTTTACTTTATTTTGACTACAATAGTCCATGTTACTGGATCCCATAAGACTGTTTGTCAGAATTCTAATGACTTAACGACTGCCAAAGTATTATAGTCATGACCAAAGTCTTGAAACGCTTTCAGATGCACAGAGTTGTCCTGGTTTATTTGCAAAAGGTCACCTATCAACAGCCCAACTACATTACGAACTTTAGCCACGAGCTCTTCTCCATTACATAACATTATTATTGAACACAACATTAAAACAAATCAAAGTAACTTACGTAACCTTATTCGGCCATTCGCTAAACCGATTCAGGCCATAGCGGTCGCTAAAACTAAGTCAGCAGTGAGTGCTCATTTTATATTTATCGCCGCGTAAAGGTAAAGTGAATTGTACGAATTGTACTTGAATACTTTAAGTATATTACGTAGGGTTGTCACGAAGGAAAGTTTGAAAGGACTGATATGGACATTGACCAATGATGAGTGACCATCCTTAATCACTGGTACAAACTAATGTCTATACTGACTGCCCTAAATGTAATAAGGGCCGTACGATATTTTGACCAATCGATGTGATAGGGAAGAGTGAAACTCTTCGGATAAACATCTAAAGTAATCTTTTTAAATAAGAACTAAGCGGTGTGTGAAAAATATATCAATTCATTACAATGGCGACACTACAATATTTTTTGACCCCATTAAATTATTTGTGGTTATATAGTCGCATACACTCATTTAAGCCGATCTCGATATAGCTTAGGAAAAAAAATGGTAGAAGATTTACTTCTGACAATCAGCCTTACCAAAGGATACCGTATTACGCACTTGATCGTAGAGGTTAAATAGAAAATACATCCATGTAAAATACGGTAGGAAACCGGCTGAATTCAGACTGATTTGATACTGGACAAAATTATACCCTAATATAGCTAGAAAAAGGATTGACAGAAGATTCACAAAGCGACAAAAGATTGTCTTGGAAATGCATTTCCATACATTTAGAGTCATTTAGGCAATTTCAATAATCCCTAACGCTTGTTGAAATGTCACTTAGCTACAGCGCCTTATTTAAGGCGCTACCCCGAGCAAATGACTTTGAGCGTTTGACCTCTAAACCCCCCTCTTTGCCCCTCTACATATACATCGCTACTTTCCATGAAAATACAACGCCATCTGTTGAAATAGCGACGTATTAAGTAGTAAAAATAGTAGACTTATGAATTTATAGACAAAAATATAATCAATCATGTCCGCATGATTAAAAAAAAAGTTGAGAGAAATATATTTTATTTGCATCTAAAATTATAACTCAAGTAATTGAAGACTTCTAAGTGAATCATTTAATGATGTAAAGTTATTTAGTCAGAAAAGTATTGAATGTCTTTTTACAAAAATATCTTTTCAACCAACTTCGAAAATAGGAGGAGATTCTCAATGTGGATGGTTTTTTTATGTTTGTTATTTCAAAAAATATTTTTAAACCATTTATTCAGTTTTTTTTTTTAAAGTATTTTGAATATAATTTTTTTAAGATGAAATTACGATATTTTTGGTTTTACTTTTCAAAATCAGTCGATTTAGTTAGGTTTGTTTATCTCAAAAATATCAATCCAACAAGGCACGTATAAAAAACAAAGGCGGGCGGCGAGACTTTGAAAATTCGGTTCTTGAAGAAAGTATTGCTGTCTCTCTACGGCATGATTTGTGAATGTGTGCGTAAGTTGACAGTGTGCGAGTGTCAAAGCGCGCTCGCATGGAGTAGTACTTACTCTCTTAAAAGAAATACTCTACGCACATAATAAAGGGCAATGGCGAAATCATTGTTGATATAATTCTTATGCTCGATATACAAACGTCTTAATTACAGATTTACATGAAATATAGCGTCTAAGTCCATGAAAAAAATACATTACATTGGAAATACAATTGATTGAATTGTACTTTGAGTGTTGATGAATGTTAAATCTAAACTAAGTCATACAAATATCTTTGGCTAGTAAACTATGTATAATAGCTTGCTTTTAGAATATATTGAAGATTTATGAACATGAATAGTCTAAGGACATATTATTATTTCTACCCAACATCACCGAAATTAATAAATGACATCAAAATACTATTATGAAAACTTCAATCTAGCATGGCAACAACAACGGATACAATCAATGTGAAATTTTGCGTCATGCCAGTGACATTGTCTTGCACGTCACTTTGCTTGTGCGCACCAAAATCTTTGTTTGCGCATTTGTTATTTCTATTATTTTGCTTTTTGACTTGGACTGCTTATGGACTTTCGAGATTTCTCCCTGTGCTAGCCAAAGGACTCCGATTACCCACCACTTACGACGAAATTTTGCTGTGATTTTTGACTCCGATTTTAAATTAAATTGGATTTTATTACGTGAAAAAGAACGATTTATTTTTCACGATTTGAAGTCTTTTAAAGCCTCTTTGCACCTGCTGGTTTTCTGGATAATATCGTGATAAGGAAGGATGAAAAATAAATGTATTTGAATTAATGCTGTTTCTTTTTTCATGCATGCTTTTGATCATCTATTTTATAGACTATTTTTGTGCACTAAACAATATAACAAGAAAGCCTATAAGAAAACATTAACATGTTCTGTCAGGATTATAAAAAAAAAATCTGATTATAATTCTTTACAAGTATTATCAAAGCTATACCAGGGAAAACCTAGATAATTATATCTCTAGAAATAAGTATAAAACAACCGCATTAAATCTTTTGAATAGTATATTTCACAAGGTTTACTTTTTCAGAATCAAAGACTTTTTCAACATATTTCCTATGAATTTCTGTCATATAAATGCAAGGTCAGGCAAAAGTAATTAATTGTTTACGAGAGCCCATTAATTTCACTCATAAATAACTGAATTTAATAAAAACAAAGTACGATTCTATCAATTGTATTTCCAATTTTATATATTTTTTTCATAGACTTAGACGCTATTTAAATAAAACTTCAAAAAAGTACATATTATTTCATGTAAAGTAATTAAGACATTTGTAGACGCATAAGAATTATTTCGACCTTTTGATAGTTGGACATATTTAAACAAATATAAATATGTGATGAAATAAAACTACTAATTATAAACCGCGAAAAAATCCGTAAAAAGTAGATTTATTTCAATGTCAGATTAAAAAAAAAATCTTAAAACATAAATAAAGCTCGCCCCCTATTACTTACATGGGACCTAAACATATCGGCGAATTGTGGGTGTACATTAGTACACCTCTGCCTAACCCTTCGGGGATACCAGCGTGATGATATGTTATGTAAAACATAAATATGTATTCCATGCTATTTGAATTTTATCACCAGTGCCGTGTGTAAAACTACATAGGGCTATCAATGACTTTTTGACAGTTGTCATAATATTAAATTATAAATGACATTTCAAATAAAAAACCGACGTGCTCTCACGTCGAGAGCCTACGGCTGACTGCTGGATCGCCGCCGCGAGTGTGAATCTGACCATTTTTAGGAATAATTTGAATTATAAAATAGATGTTTGGTCTTTTTGAAAAACAAAGCAGATGAAAATGTTAAGAATTAAATCCTCTATCAGTTGGTATAAGTTACATTAATAAAATACGTATACATCGTGAGCCTATCCAAGGAATAAATTTTGATAGACCATTTTTAAAATGAGTACTACTAAATATTCGCTGCATTAAAAAGAAAAAGCTCTGTTGAAATTAAAGACAACATATTAAATAATGATTTGATATAACAGTGAATTTGATATATGTTTTAAATATCGAGTTTATAGCTTAATAAAACTCCGCTTTTGCGCATTTTGCTCGGGGGAGCGCCTTAAAGGTATTTAAGCCCGATACTTACTCCCAAAATTAATTAAAAGATTATATTTCAAGAGTAAATTCCACAAATGCTTGTGACATAATTATGTTCAAACAATTCTGTAGAGACAATTCTTAATCTTAATTGGGACGATAAATAATACTCTTCGCGTTACCATTAATTAATGCGATAATTATGCTTTTACTCATAATAAGGGGATTCTACTTAAGGCTAAGTTGACGAAATTAATATGACACCGTACTGTTGCCTACTTAGTGTAAAATATTCAGGGTAAGCCACTCAATGTGTTTTTAGGGCTATGTTTTTGTAATTCATTTTGCGTTATATTTGGCTTTATTTAACGTGTTTTGAAGATGTGTAGGTATGTTTTTGTTGAGTGATGTAATGATATGTAATATAGGCTTTTGTTTGCTAAAGGCGGAAACCCACAACGGCGCACGGAGAGGCTGTGCACGTGTGTTAAGCTTCGCTTTCGAACAAAATGTATGAGAGCGTTTCCACCGCAGCGCACGGACATGCTACGCAGCAATTGACGTCATAAACACACGCGTAGCTAACTCGAATAGGCGGAACGTAGCTCAGCCCACGGCCGTGCGACGCATCCCAGCTGCGTGGGTCGGCCATTTCTCGGTGACCCACGACTATGTAGGTACAGTCTTGAGCAAAAATATGTAGAATATTGTTAAGAAATTATTATAAGAATAAGCAACTATAAATAAGAGGTACAATTAATGTTCCTAGTATAAATACATACATTTAAGTTGTGATAAGTATAATTTATGTAATAACTAAGTTATTTATAATACAAATTAGTAAAAAAGATGTTATTACGCAATAGCTAAATTATGTTGTTACTCGAATAAATAATAAAAATAATATATTGACTTTAAGTAAAATATTTTTTTTTATTAAAAAAAATATTTGAACCATTTTATTTTAAAGTGTCATCTGTCAGTATGCATTGAGTACTAGACGGCAGAAAAGATTCGACAAAAAATCTCACTGATTTCGTTTAACAATTTCGCATATTATTATGTATACATATTTTTGCTCGTGACTGTACCCCATGCATAGCTATGAGCTGTGTGGGCGACACATCCGTGTCCGTGCGCGGCAGTGGAAACGGAGGCCGACGCCGCCGAACTAATGAGCCCATGCAGCAGAGGTGAGCCACGCATCCGTGCACAGCCTGCGCAGCGGTGGGGTTCCGGCTTTATAGTTGCATTAACCTAGAGTGTTAGTAAGTCGCCTCATCGGTAAATTGAAATATATAATTTTATTTTATTATTACTTGGGATGTGGAGTTATCATGCAATTTTTTGAAGTGTCGATAATTATCTTTCTGAAACATTAACTTTAGCATACATTATTTTAAAATTAGATATTACAGTTTAATCTATCTGATGGAGTGAAAATACCTTCCAGTTTTGTGACAGTTATCTTTATGAAAAGATTGAACAAACTCAAAGTGCCTTCTTGATAATATCTGCATGTTTATTTACAGAGTTCATTGCTCCAACCATTTACATTACCACATTTTGATAGTACAACCAAAATATTGTTTAGTGCCTATTATATTCATAAACTCTGCTCTTTATATCGATACTATTTTTGTATTGAATCCTAATTTTTGAGTCAAATTCAAATTCGACATTTGAGAAGCAAAAAAATATTTGTTATGCTATTGACGTGACTATCTGTTCCAAAAAAGGCCCGTGGCATCTATTTGAATACGATTTTAGATGATTTGAATACTGTTGGGTTTCGGGTTTAATCAACTGAATTGTTATTTTTAACACAATATGACAATATCAAGTTTGGTGGAAACAAAATGTCGGGTGCCAAAAATAATGTCCTTCAAAAAGAAATAGGAAAATTATTATATAGAGAAATTGCTTGAAGCAACATGTTCATTAAAGATTACATATCATCACGCCTGTATCCCCGAAGGGGTAGGCAGAGGTGTACCAATGTACACCCACAGTTCGCCGATATGTTTAGGTCCCATGTAATAGGGGGCGAGCCTATTGCCACTTACCGGGCACAAATCCAAACTCCGACCTGCCACTGAGAATTTCATAGAAAAACCCAATAACACCTTGGTCGACTCGGGAATCGAACCCAAGACCTCCAGCGTAGCAGTCGCGCTTAGCGCCACTAGGCCAACGAGGCAGGCAGCATTAAAGATTACAATATGGTTTAACAAGAACAAAGTAAAGGTCAATGATCCTTAGTATGGAAACTATACCTACATGTACAGAAACAAAATAAGGTGAAATAGACAGATTAATGTCTCTAGTTTCCGATAGTATGGGTTGCATTACCGTGGATATAGTCTGAAGTTACTCAAGAGAAGATTCGAGTGTCTGGAGAAGTATTTGTCTAGTATTGTGACATTGTTCTTTGACCTACTAATGGTTAAACGCAATAAATATAAAAAAGTATATGAAATCAAAAGTGGGGTGTAACTTAACAATTTAAATGTAGTTTGGTTTATGTATACAAGTTTTCACATACCGCGTCAGATTATGTCCAATGCCTTTTCTCCTTAAAGATCTCTTTTTTCTTTTAATATAACGAATACTACTTTTTTGCCGTTTTCAACAGTAAATAAGATAAAACGAAAGTAACAACGATGATGAAGTTACCAACCAATTGGAAAAACCTATTTAGGTACTGACAAGAAAATCATTTATCATTCACAAAACCAAGTAAACCTAACGCCGTACCATGAGCTCTTAAAGCAAGACTTATGCGGCTGAATAAGCGGGACAGCGCTATGCGCAGTGTATCGCCGTCTCGCTTCCACAACCGCAACAGTACTGCTTCAAGAGATCATGGTACGTAGTACTCTAGTACAGAAAACCTTTTCAAGGGAATCGGACCGCGAAAATATGATTTATTGTTACCGTTGAAAAGGTCAGAACTTTAAAATTTATTAATCCATAACATTAATACTTTTTTATAAATTAGAAAATATTATTTCAGATCCTTTAATAATATTTTTAGATTTTAGTTTTTGAACATCTGTGGATGGAGATTATCGATGTTTGTTGGTTTTAAAGATGGAATACTTTAGTCTGGTCTGGTTTAGTTTAGTCTGGAAACCAATTTGCGTTGGCTATGGAAACTTTTAAAAATCATCTCGTAGAGTTGTCCAGATTAAAAGTTGTTTTTGAGGAACTGATCGTAACAACCCAAGTTGTGAAAAAAATCGTGAGGAAATTGGGGTTATTCCTCCCATATATGCGAAGCCTAGAAGTTGCTGTGATACGGCGTCGCATAGTATCGAATCGAAGCAGAGAGAGGCTAAGAGTAGTAAATGAAAGTTGTTGGTGATAGATGCTTGTTTATATTTGCATAAAAAGAGGCCATTATTATAAAACAAGACAGTAGTAAGATTTTTCAAAGGAAATGTTGCATAGAAATATATTTTTTAGGATTATACTCGTAGGTGTTCCTGATAGTCCAAAAATATATTATAAGTTTTTGTAATCAGTAGTTTCTTGTGTGTTTTCTGTTGTTGTAGTATGTGTAGTTAAGTACTATATATCATTAAATACCTACTATATTTTTATTTTTTAGTATTGGTTTAATACAAATGGAACAAATTATATTAATGTTAACATTAAAACCTATGGACCTTGAGTCAAAACAAATAACCGCTATGATACCTCAATACGTCATTATAAACGTCAATATAAATGTCAGCATCCTACTAAGTCACTATCTAAAACATGTATTTACGCAAAAACAAACCGTTTATTATACGGTTTCGTAGGGCCTATTTTTATAATTGTATTTAGTTTTATTACACTCAATAAAGACCATACCATAATGCCTAATTTGGTGAATCCAAAAAGTCCCTTATTAAAAAATATAAACTAATTTTTAATCAGTGGTTTCCCTGAAACCGTCAATGAAATAAGCTTGTTTATTTAACGTCAATAAATTACTTGCTTACGAGGTTTTCGCGTGGACGGAGCGAAAAATTAAAACGCGTGTTCAAGCTACCGCGCGGAAAAACGTAGTTATAAAATCATCCTGTATATTTATACTTATGTTTATGTTTTTGTATATTATTATTTGGGTATTTTTCGGTTTTTGTGTGTGGTGATATTTTTTTAGTTGTAATAAAAATATTCCTTAATTCCAAATAATATTATTTGGGATCTGAAATCGCCAATCCGCATAGAGCAAGCGTGGTGATCAACGCTCGTGCCTTCTCTATATGGGAAGAGGCCTGGGCCCAGCAGTGGGACTTCTATAGGCCGGATTATTATTATTATTAATAAGAATAGGAATACTTTATTATATGTTTAGTTTAGACAAATCTGCTATTTGCAAATCTTTATGAGAGCTATGCCAAACATACTTAGGTATTGACAGTACTACTTCCCAGAAAAGATGTTGAAGGTGAATAAAATCATTATTTTTATTCAATATATAAAAAAGAAAAAAAAACCATTGAATAATATTTATCTACTGCGGTTTGGTAAATAAACCTTGGAGTAAACAATTCATAAAAAAAACTGATCATATTTTCCCGTGATGTTTTCAGTAATTTTTTTCATAACTGACACAAATAAATAGCTCTTTAAATATTTATTCATACATATTTCATCTTTATTTGTTGGTATTTTTAAAAGCAAAGGCTTTTTTTTGCCAATATTTAGTGTATCTATGGCATTTCGTATGGTATTTCGTATTTTAGGTAACATTTGTCGTACAACTGCCATTCTATTGTCTATACGTGATGGAAATTTATTCCCTTACCATCAATAACACCAGTTTATCTTTTTTTGTGGAATTTAGTAACAAAAACATAGTGAAATATACTAAAAAAAGGTTTGTAAAAGTTCTCAGTGCAAATATATAAAGCATACCTAGTAAGAAATTGAGTACCTCCTCTTTTTGAAGTTGGTTGAAAATAATACTAGTTAAAACTAGCTAAGTTACATGCAAAGCTAAGAAAAGAAAGAAAGAGAAAAAATAAAGAAAAAAATAAATTATAGTAATAATATAGAACGGGGATTAGCACGTACATTCATACATACCTTTAGAGCCTGACGTTTCGACCGGGCCGTGGTCGCAAGCAGACTGCTGCGACCACGGCCGGTATAATGCGGTCGAAACGTCAAGCCCTAAAGGTATTTATGCATGTACGCGCTAATCCCCGTTCTATATTATTACTACCTATAAAAATAACTTGTAAAATTTACGTCGTTGGAAGCGAAAAATCTAATCATCATTAAAATCTAGTAATCGAATAATTAAGAGATAAACAGCCTATTAACTAAATCGCTGACAATAAAGATATGCAAAATCAAGACGAAGATAAAACAATAATTAACATTGAAAGGGAAATAAATGCAAAGCTATAAATAAAAGGAGGAACAATAGAATTGGAAGAGGAATTAACTGATTGTGAAGTTTATTGTGATCATTTAAATATATTATAGGGTATTAAAGACGTAAGTTAAGTTGCGATGAAGGAAAAAGAAAAGTAAGCAAAAAGTTGACACATTTATTTATGCACCAACAAAGGGCAAAGAATTTTATAAAAAAAAAAAACTCAAAATTTGTGAGAGAAATTCGGCGTCGTCACAGATGCTACCTAATTACCAACCAAAAGACCTCCACAAATACCGTCAAAATTGGTATTGTAGTTTTTGTTTCAATCTCAAATTTAGGGAATCATGATTGTTGTTTCTATCATGAATTTTTCCAATTTGATATTTTATTTGGGAATGTGATTTTGAACCTTATATCACCCTTTTGGGTTGGACAGGGGTTTCTTAACGCCCTGTTTATGACACAAAAATCAAGAACCTTTCCGCAAATGTCAAGACACTACAAGAAATAATCATGGAAACATCTGGTTTTATTCGCGTTGGTACACAAAAATAATTATCATCCATTGTTTTAGTTCAAGTTTAATTTTAATGATAATACAGGAACTTGTCTTTAGGCTCAACAAACTCTTAAATTATTTTCTTCTATTATTCTTTTATGTCTTCAGACTGTATTCAAATGATAAACATCCAAAACTTTTTATAATACCCCATTATAAGATCAAAATACTTTTTCAATTGCGACTCCATTATGAAATTCTTTGCTTTGGTTTCCAATAATAATATTAAGCTTTTGAAAACTCTTCTGAACTTCTAAAACTCTGCTAATATTATGGAAGGAACAATTTAAAAGGGTTTCAGATGTAATGATACTTTAAGCATTTCTGAAGCGATTTTAAATTATTTACCCTGATTTTACGATTGTGCAAATTCTGAAAAAGGTGTGGAGGCGTTTTAAACATGTTTTTTTTTTCTATTTTGTCCCAATGCTGGGCAAAGGCCTACCCCAAGGCCTTCCATACAACCTTATCCCGCGCCACCTTGAACCAGCCATCATCCTTATTTTGTTTACGCTACTGATAATATTGTTTGCTTATCTAAATAATTCAAAAAATACAAAACTAGTAGGTAAATAATAAAATAAGAAACGGGACAATATTTGCCATCAAATCTTTATTTCTTAATCTTTGGTCTTCCAGATCTTAAGAACCATCAGAAACATAAAATTTAACGACGACGATAGCGGAATCTTACTCTTAGGAAACTTAAACTAAAAAGATCAGTAAAATTGATAAGGCTGGTTTCTTGTCCAAATTCTGGAGTTTCAAGCTTTAGCAAGCAAAATATCTAAATCCAAAAGATTTGGTACTTTAGATAAAATATGGACTGAATTATGTTGTTTTGTACCAGAAAAAGTTGAGGATGCTTAAGGCTCTTGAGAATGGAAGGAATAATATTATGATTTTTACTCATAGAATACTGTTTTGTTGTTTACATAATTTTGTATCCGGACCCACCCATGTAAAATTAACTAGAGATTCATTTTACATGGATGGTTCAGACTAACCAAATAAAAAAAATGGGCCAGGATGTTTTGATTCTTAAAATATAATATAAAAAATAATGACCAATTATTATGACTTTTTACAAGTTTCCTATTAACTTTCTATGTACTATGTGATGTATTTGCATGCCATATTAAATCTGAAATTCCATTGAGATGAAATAATAATAATAATCCAGGACATCTCACACACAGTTATCTGATTCCAAGATAAGCAGAGCTGGTGTTATGGTAACCAGACAACTGATAAACATAATTATATATTTCTAAATACATACATAATATATTATTATGGATAATTTTATATTATGGATAAGTTTGTTGACGATGGAATATATCTGGTATGTACCTACTTTCGTGCTGGTCTGATGATAAAGCCAGAAGATGGTATTTGGAACTCTCTAACGAAACGACGAAACTCTATTTTCCTAGCCAATTTAAAAGCTATTCGTTTTAAATAAAATCCTATTTCTTTCCCCAGGAAGTCTAATTCTACAGATTAAGACACAGATAGCTAAATCTTTCCTTATCCTACAGGGCTATTATTGTTCTGTCGTGTTTATACCATAAATCCAACCCCAATCTTAACGGTAGGCTTTTTTTATTAGAAAATGGAAACCTATTATATTGCTTACAAGGATACATTATTTGAGAATAAGCGCCGCTGAAAAACGGCTTAAGGAATCTTATGAAAAAATATTGGGGTGGAAAATTGGTATATAATAGATTTTATCAACGACTTAAGCTTTTTTACGCGCTTCAAAATTACGTATTATCTAAATACTTAGAAAATACTCTTTTTATTTATAGACAGATTAAATTCAAAATGTTAATTTTGGGGTTAAAATTAGATCAGGTGAAATTTCATACTGGGATAATATATCATGTTTTGGGGGTTAAGAAGACCTTGGTAAACAAAAGTCTAACCCAAATAATTATATACCTAGTGAAAGTTATATTTAAGTTCAATCAAATTATAATTAAACGCCCTAGGCGTTTCAATTAGCGCTCAATTTAGAAGGCTCTTAGTACTTCTAAAAATATCTTTAATGTAAATCCTAACACGAAATTATGATGAGAATCTTTTTATAAAGGAAACAGATAAAAACTCTTCAACTACATTGGCTCAATTAATCTAAAATTAAAGATTTTTCATAAAACACTGCTCTTATATTTTGACGACCTCCGTGGTCGAGTGGCGTACGCACCGGTTTCAAGGTGTCGCTAGCTCTGAAGTCCCGGGTTCAATCCCCGGACGGGTATGTCAGTCTGGAGACTGACCTAGATAAGGATGACCTAATTGGCGCAGTGGTCACATGTCAGGCTTCACATCCCAAGGGTCGTGGGCTCGATACCAGTAATTCATATATTTATATGTCGTGTGCCTTATTTACTAGGTTACTTGGAATAATCCAATATTTTATTTCAATTATTCTTTAAGCTGTGCCCTATCGGGTCCATATTGTGTCTATACTGTAAGTAATTGTACCACCTGTTATGTAACATATGGCATTCTAATATATACTTTTTATATTATATATTTTTCTGCTTACTAAAACAAATTTGAAAGCATTACAAACCCTTTATGGGCGGTCATGTTAGAAAATATTTTTTTAATACTTTTACTATAAGGCGATCCAATCAACTGCAAGATTGCTTTGTAGACACAAACATACCTATCTATGTAATAAAAATAACAATACAATAAAAAAATACAATTATATCATTGTTGTTTCTTCCATTGAAAAACAAAAGACTCTCGCTGTTCCTTTTGTGTGGTTTTCTAGTGTGAGGTCAGGAACTTCGGGGACTTTTCAATGAATTATTTTATAGTAGATTTTAAGAATTATTTTAATTACGGTAGGTACAATGCACATTAAAGAAAGTTTAGCGAAGCGACTGTTACAACGCGCTGTCGATGGCAAGTGTCTCGGCCCGGACGGCCGGCCGCGCCGCTTCCTCCTGCCCCCGCTCCCTAGTGCCTTCCCCGCGATGATCCATCAGTAGTGGTGTGCGTAGGAGTCACGACATAGACGCGTGAACATGGCCCCCGCCTTGGAAGCACCCGCTTCCAATGGAGTGCAGTGGTCCCACGAAGTTGCTCAGGAACCTCCGAGATCATCATCGGATAGTAACGGACATAGCTTAGTGTAAGCCCTTCTGATCAGCCCAGTCGCTGTTTTGATGTCAGCGACTCTGGTAATTCCGTCGTTGCCGGTGAAGGTGCTCGTGACCCTGCCGAGACGCCACTTGAGTGGTGGCAAGTTGTCCTCTTTTATGAGAACAAGTGTATTAGGTTTGATGTCTTGTTCCTTATTTTTCCATTTAGTTCTCTTCTGAAGTTCAGTAATGTATTCTTTCGTCCACCTCTGCCAGAAATGTTGTCTCAGTTGTTCCACCCTTGCGTACCGTGACAAACGTAGTGTTGGCATAGCGGTGAGGTCATCGGCGGCTGCCGCAGTAAGTGGGCGACCGATGAGAAAATGCGCCGGCGTCAGTGGGAGTGAGTCGGTGGGATCAGAGGACAATGGGGATATAGGACGGGAGTTCAGAATAGACTCGATTAATGCTAAAACTGTACTAAACTCTTCGTAGGTTAAATGTGCATTACCCACAACTCGACGGAGATGGTATTTGCATGACTTGACCCCTGCCTCCCATAGACCACCGAAATGAGGCGCGTGCGGCGGAATGAATGAGAACTTAATGCTTTCATTAGCTGTGTGATTGATAATATGATTATAGTTATTATTTAAGAACGAACCTAATTCCCTTGAAGCTCCTACAAAGTTTTTCCCATTATCAGAAAATATCTCTGCAGGTTTGCCTCGTCTAGATATGAACCTTTTTAAAGCGAGTATGTAAGCATCTGTAGTAAGACTAGTGACTAATTCCAAATGAATGGCTTTTGTTGAAAAACATATAAACAGGCAAATATAGCATTTCTCCAATTTAGCTCCTCTCCCTTTACGGCTAAGTATGAGCAGTGGTCCAGCGTAGTCTACTCCGCAGCGATAGAAGGGAAACTCGGATTCTAATCTCTCTACTGGTAAATTGCCCATCTGAGCCTTTATTGTATTGCCCTTAATGCGGTTACATGTCACACATCTACGAACTATCTTCCTCGACAAACTTCTACCACCTACCGGCCACCATTGTTCACGCAATGTCGACAAAAGAAGTTGAGGACCAGCGTGCAATAAGCGGTGGTGTTCGTGTTCAAATAAAAGTTGTGAAAAGTTATGTTTACTGGATAGCACTATAGGATGTTTCTTATCAAAGCAAAAGTCAAGGGAATTTTTTATTCTGCCGCCGACCCTCATAAGGCCGAGTTCATCTAAGAACAAATTAAGTCCAGATAAATTACGATTAGATTTTATTGGCAAATTATTTTTTAATCGTTCATAATCACCAGGAAAAGATTCCTGTTGTGACAAGCGTGACAAAGTAATCATTGAGTTATTTAGTTCCCCAGCTGATAACGCACCGAGCGCCCGGTTTGACTTTAATTTAATTCGCGTATTTGAAATAAAGCGCAACATGTACGCCACTGTGCGTTTTAAACGATTTAAAGAAGAAAATCTATCGAATAATTTTAAGTCTGTATCTACTTGACATTCCATTGCAACAGTATTTAATTTAAGTTCGGGTAATTCATTAAAATTAATATTGCGACAGACAGACGCAAGACCTTTTTCCCAATTAGAGTTAGGTTCACGTAAACAACTTGGGCCGTGCCACCATAAACCGGATGTTTGAAGCGCGTCCATGAGTACACCGCGCGAGAGTAAGTCTGCTGGATTTTGTTTACTATTTATATATAACCATAAACATGTTTCAGTGAGTTCGTTTATTTCTACAACCCTATTCTGAACAAACGGTTTTAAAGAACTTGGTGTTATGTTCAGCCAACCTAAAACTGTTGTTGAGTCAGACCATAAATAAACTTTCTTAAAGTTAATTTTAAGCGATTTAATTATTTTGTTATATAATCTTGCTCCCAACAATGCACCGCACAACTCAAGACGCGGAATACTAACCGGTTTTATCGGAGCCACCTTGCCTTTCGCACACAATAGACGGATAGATAACGCGTCGAGTGATTCATTGTCTAAATATGTGCGTATATATGCACAGGCGCCGTAAGCGCATTGCGAGGCGTCGCAAAAAATGTGAAGTTCAACCTGTTTGTTATCATCGCATGAATTGCCTATAACGTGACGAGGGACCCGTATAGTAGGTAAACAATTTAACTTATAAATGAAATTTTTCCACTTCAATTCGATACCTTGTGGAATAGGATCGTCCCAGTCAACTTTGCATAACCATAATTTTTGTAATATAATCTTTGCAATAATGATCGACGGTGCTAGCAGGCCTAATGGGTCGTAAATTTGTGAGACGATCGATAAAATAGTTCTCTTGGTTATGACCGTACCTTGCTGATCTTCAAGGTTTGTTGTAAAATACAGTTCATCGCTCGTGCTGAACCAACCTAACCCTAAAGTTTTATTTTGGCAGTTTTCTCCTAAAGACATTTCTTTTGATGAAGTATTTGCTTCAAACGCGTTCGAAGCGTCGTGATTAAAGTTAAATACCCACTTACGCAACATAAAACATCCCGATCCCAAAACTTTAAAAACACTATCGCAAATATCTTAATGTATTTTTGTTATCATGACCCGTAATGAGGTCATCTACATATATGTCTTCCTTAATTATTTGAGAGATGACGTCATCGTTGCATTCTTCAGCCAGCTGTCTAATACATCGCATGCTAAGATACGGCGCGCACGCAGTGCCGTATGTCACCGTGTTAAGCTGGTATATACCGATCGGATCTGAAGGATTTTCTCTCCACAAAATACATTGCAAATTACGTTGGTCAGGCTGTATAAGTACCTGCCTAAACATCTTTTCGACATCGGCACAAGCAATGTATCTATGTTGCCTAAATCGTAACAGAATTGCAAATATGTCATTTTGCAAGATAGGGCCTGGTAATAGAATATCATTTAACGATTTACCACTAGTTGATTTTGCACTTGCGTCAAACACTACTCTTAATTTAGTAGTGCTACTATTTTCCCTGAAGACACCGTGGTGCGGCAAAAAATAAGTGGGAGAAGTGTATGAATTAATGCGACTCATGTGCCCCAGGTCTAAATATTCTTGCAAAAACTCACAGTACAGTTTTTTGTACTCTGGTGCGCGAGCTAGCTTACGTTCGAGTGATCGAAACCGGTTCTCGGCTAACGTAAATGTATCACCTAAAGAGTCAGCTGACTCGCTTAGTGGAATGCGCACAGAAAACCGACCTTTATCATCGCGTGACGTTGTGCTATAAAATAAATTTTCGCATGCACGTTCTTCTTTGGAATAATTATAATTTTTAGTGGTGGGAATTGTAACTTCTTCTAACTCCCAAAATCTTTTAAGTTGTTTATCAAGTGTTTGTGTAAAATTACAATGAATCTGATTAATGCGCAAATTCTTTGTTTGTATTGGACCGGATATAATCCACCCCAGTTTAGTATTCTGGAGACAAGGTCCTGTAGGCAATCTAATTAAACCTTCGTTTAACAATTCCCAGAATAAATCTGCACCGATGAGAAGCTGAATTTCATGAGGCGAATAAAAGTTTGGATCAGCTAGGGTTACGTTATCCGGAATGTTAAAGTTAATATTTACGCTAAGCGACGGTAATTGTGCAATAATATGAGGTAGGACTAAACATTTTAAACGTTTACTGTAATCGCTAGTTTTGGACCTCAATTGAATTTCACATGATTGCGTGGACTGAGTAGCACAGTGTCCTACGCCTGTGACTTGAACAGTGGACTGTAACATTTTAGTATTTAATCTTTTGCATAAAGGCTCAGCAATAAAACATTGCTGACTTCCACTATCGAGTAATGTGCGAATAGTGTGGTATTTATTTTTGCTGTCGGCTATCTCCACTAAAGCTGTAGACAACAAGACAGGCTGCAATGTTAACGAGTGACAGCCGTTGTCTTGTCTATTTGTCGCGTGAGCTACCGAATGCAACAACGCGGTCTGTGAATTGCCTGCAATAAGCTCGTCCCGCGACTTTGCTTGTGATGGTTCATTGGCTACTTTAGTGTCACAATGAAGTACCGAATTATGTTTTAAATTACATTGTCTGCAGGGTCCATACCAACAGGTTATTGCAGTATGCCCGGCTCGCAAACAATTGCGACAAAGTTTTTTTTCATCGATAAATTTAGACTTATCATTTACCGATAAATTTAAGAACTTGCTACATGAATAAAGCGCATGGTTAGCATCACACATGTTACAAACGCGAGAACGTTTTGAGGTCTTAGATACCATATTATTATGGCTTTTATTTGATTGCGTAGCAACATAACTATGAGTGCTATGATTGACTTGATTCGACAGCGGTTTTTTAGAGTTTATTTCTACTGTTTTATGGTTATTCACTTTAATCATCTCAAGCATATCTGCTCGATTTTTAAGGAATTTAAGGAAATCATCTAATGTGGGTTTCGCAAAAGTACCCTGCAATTCATTATTTAAATTTCCCTTATAATTTTCCCATTCCCTTTCTGTAGAAAAATCTAACTTTGATCCAATAAAGAAAATTACAATGGAATCCCATGATTCCGTGGGTTCTCCTAATATTTTTAGCGCTCGCAGATTTCTCAGAATACTATCAATTAATTTCCTAATTTGAGCGGAAGATTCTTTGGTCATTGACGGCATAGCAAATAAAGCCTTAAAATGATTATGCAACAGTAAACGATTATTATTATAGCGATTCTCAAGCAAATCCCAGGCAACACAATAATTATCAGCAGAAAACTCTAAGGATTTAATGACCTGCAAAGCATTACCAGTGAGGGCAGAACGCAAGTAATGGAATTTTTGTATTTTATCTATATCTTTCGAATTATGAATAAGCGATAAATATGTGTCTTTAAACTCCAACCACTGATCATATGAGCCATCAAAGGAGGGCAGCTTAATTGTGGGTAGTTTAATGGAAAGGGAAGATTTAGAAGCTGATTCCTGTGCGTTAGATGAATCATTTTGAGCAAGCAAGCATTTGGCATTAGCCACAGTAGAATAATACCGATTTTCAAAAGACTCCCTTTCTTCTAATTCTACAGCTAACTGACTGTCTGTCACCTTAAGATCTATTTCATCTTGAATTTCCGAAAAGCTGAACAATAAGGTTTCCGCCGTTTGCATACGAACTTGTAATTCCGTTTTCTGAGCATTACTTACAACACCGCTTTCTAAGGAATTAATATATTTTACAAACAAAGACAATTTACCTTTAACTATGCCTCGCTTTTTTACTAATTCTTTAACTACGTTAACTATCATCTCATCAGACTCGACTAAAGGGGATTGCCGTTCTTTCGTCATTTCGGTAGCTATGTAGACAAAGGACAAGTACTTACAGTTTGAAAACAGCCGTTGACTCTCCGACGAGAAGTGGGTATGTTCATGTAATCACCGCGTAACGGTCACTGTAATTTTAACATTAACAAGAATTAGCACTATTCGTTTTTAGTTGGGAAACTGGAAAGGAGTTACTGGCCTCTTAGTTGCGCTGATCTTGGCTATTGTCTTTCTACAGCGATCCGGCTCGAAGGTCCATATGTTCCTTTTGTGTGGTTTTCTAGTGTGAGGTCAGGAACTTCGGGGACTTTTCAATGAATTATTTTATAGTAGATTTTAAGAATTATTTTAATTACGGTAGGTACAATGCACATTAAAGAAAGTTTAGCGAAGCGACTGTTACAACGCGCTGTCGATGGCAAGTGTCTCGGCCCGGACGGCCGGCCGCGCCGCTTCCTCCTGCCCCCGCTCCCTAGTGCCTTCCCCGCGATGATCCATCAGTAGTGGTGTGCGTAGGAGTCACGACATAGACGCGTGAACACTCGCAATCAAATTCAATACGACCATTCAAACTCTTGTATACATCAAGAAACAACTGAAAATCTATATTAATATTATAGAACGGGGATTAGCGCGAACATGCATAAATACCTTTAGGGCTTGACGTTTGAGAGTCTGCTTGCGACCACGGCCGGTGTAACCTGGTCGAAACGTCAAGCCCTAAAGGTATTTATGCATGTTCGCGCTAATCCCCGTTCTATAATATTAATATAAACATGCAGCGCTATAGTTTAAAAGTTATTATAACTGAAAATCTAGACCAAAATCCAGATGGTATTTGACAAGCGTAAACATATTCGCAATGCGAGCAAAACCGCAGGCACTAACTAGTTTACAGTCAATCGTAGAACATATGGACATATGGAGATAAGGTAAAAGCTTTACCGTATAAGGAAATTTGTTCTTTATGATTCAGTCCTTAAGGTTGAGATTTGAGGAAGAGTGGTTTATAGGCGGAGAGTAGTGAATCGTTATCCTCGTTTTAGTGTTCTCAGTTTTATTTCCATTTTTATTCAGAAGATTGGAAGTTTGATATTATGTAGGTGGCTATATTGACTACCTTGTTCTGGGATACAATATAGCTATCGAAGTTATAAGAGTAAAACTTTATGGGATATACACAGACAGACAATGTTCTGTATTTATTAGTTTTTATTTATTGCCTGTTTCGATGATAGCAGTCGTATAAAGATAATAATATTTTATTGTATAA
This sequence comes from Autographa gamma, assembly GCA_905146925.1. NCBI lineage: Eukaryota > Metazoa > Arthropoda > Insecta > Lepidoptera > Noctuidae > Autographa > Autographa gamma. Next base: position 2,502,648 of record LR989871.1, read on the forward strand.
AATATTAAAATATTATTTTAAATAAAATATTATGCAGATTATTACGAACCCTGTTGAAAGCAGCAGGAAAACAAAAAAGGAATAGCTCTAATTAAAAAATAAATATCTTTACAGCTATTTAAATTTTGGCTTAGTTTGACCTCGTGGATTAATTTGCGACTAATAGACTTAAAAAAAACCCATCCTATTTGCCATGATTGGAATAGTTTTAAGCATCATAATTTTCCAGTCTTAATTATGTTCCGGCAAACTTATTTCTAAGTACGGTAGTTTAGCAATCATAAAAAGTACATTTTCCAACATTAAATACAGAAACACGATATACACTCACCTTACAAAAAAATATATAACATACAAAAATCAGCATCCAGCATTGTACAAAAGAAACGTTAGTTATTGTTCATATTAAAATTGTATGAGGTTTCCACGTGGCTATACATTAGCACAATACAATAGTATACTATGAAAATACTTGCAGTTATGTGAATATGTTTACGAAGTTATATGAATACTAGCGGACCCGACAGACGTTGTCCTGTCTACATGGTCTACAATAACACAATGATAACAAAACTTTTTTTTTATTTGATCGCAGCGCAAACTGTCGGGACAGACTAAAATTAAAATTCTAATATTATTTAAAATTTGACACTGCGATGGTAGCGCCGTCTGTCGGATCCAATGTAAAACATTCCAAAATCAACAACTACTAATAAATTATAAATTAATTAAAAAAACATTGTCCAGCGAACAAAATTGTGAATCTAAACCATTCCCAGATCCCCTTGAACACACACAAAAAATTTCATCAAAATCGGTCCAGTCGTTTGAGAGAAGTTCAGTGACATACACACTCACAGAAGAATTATATATATAAAGATGTTTACCTTTGCAAAAGTATTCCTTACTGGTCGAATTGCAGACCGCATTTCGTAAAGGGTATTATTAAATAGGGTTATGAGACTTACTGCCTCGTTGGCCTAGTGGTGGTAAGCGCGACTGCTACGCTAGAGGTCTTGGGTTCGATTCCCAAGTCGACCAAGGTGTTATTGGGTTTTTCTATGAAATTCTCAGTAGCAGGTCGGTGTTTGGATTTGTGCCCGGTTAGAGGCAATAGGCTCGCCCCCTATTACATGGGACCTAAACATATCGGCGAACTGTGGGTGTACATTGGTACACCTCTGCCTACCCCTTTGGGGATACAAGCATGATGATATGTTATGATATGAGACTTGTGTTGTGTTTGCTGATGAAGATTCATGTTTGATTAAACTTCCATAAAATATATCTGGCTTCTGAGTAAAGGTTTTGGAGTTTATCTGGTTGAAGTTTTGTGGCATAATCATATACAGCTTTAACTCACCTGCCTAGCCTTTTCCCATACTATATTGGGTCGGATTTCAGTGAATAACGTATTTTATATGGAGCGACTATCTTACCTGTCTGATCTCCACAACCCATGTTATTGGGTAACGATGATAAAAGTTAATTGCTAACGCAAAAATAGATTTTCACAATTTGCCTGTTTTGTTATTTATCGTTGTGTCCTTGCAGCTCCTAAATAAATGGTGAGTTTTACATATCGATTAAACCTAAAAAAAACACATAAATGATTTTAGCCCAAAATTGTTTTGCTAAAAATACTTTTTCTGCTCTTCCCCTCTTATCTGCAAACGTAAATAAGTCTCGTACCAACCTTTGCTTAAAATATGATTTAAAATATCGCAACTGAGCAAAAGCTACTTCGCATATAGGCACACACGTGACTATGATAATACCTATTTAATATCTAATAAGATAAAGGTGCAATTATCATCCCCATCTCCTAAACTATGACTACATGAGTACTTAATACATCTCATTACACGTCCCAGTAGGTACGCAGGGTGTTTAAATTTGAATACTTTATGTACAGGGCGTTGTTAAATAACAGGCTTAGTAAAGAAGCCAGTGTTAAGTTTATTTAAATATTAAGTAAAAATGCTTCAAAGGTTTTTGGAATATTTTAATTAAGCGCTTTTTACTCCCGTCTTAGGTTTTAATCATCTATTAACGGAAAGAAAACTGTTTATTTACTTTGATCCTGTAAAAACATCCCGAAAATACGCGATTTATATTTTAAATTTATTTGGTAACCCGAAGCTTTCAATTTATGATTATGATTATTTAATTTTAATATTTGATGGTAAAAGGTCTTCTGGCAATAATAATTTGAATTTATTTGGTATCGTTATTAATATTTAAGAAATAGGAGTAAGTTGTAAGTTTTTGTTCAAACAAAAGCTATCTACTTATAGTTGTCTGTTTCTTGTATCAGGGTAAGAATGGAATAAAGAAGAAATAAATATGTATGCTATGAAGTAAATTCATAATTCAATTTAGATTTAAATACAGTTATAAGACTATTTGCAAATTATGGGATTATTTAAATTATTTTATTGTATTACATGATGTATGTATGTCCATACTTTTAGGTAATATTTTACAATGTTCTTTGTGTAAACCATAGTTTTGAAGACATTCAAAACTCGTAACTAATAATCGTTTCCATGGTTTCAATATTATTTATTTCAGATATTCTATTTTTAGTGTAAACCATTTAAAGTTTACAGAAACAACAGTTAACAAAAAGCTTCTGTAAATTTTGTAAACAAGAATGTATTGAGTTCAACTCTCGTTTAACGAATCAATTGTTCTAAACGAAATTCTAAACTTTTAGTTGGTTCGGAGGAATCCTTAGTAAAGGCTAGACCTAAAACGAAAAGCTGGGCTGAGCTTTTTTAGAAAGCTTTTTGGGAGCAAGTTGTGAGGATAGTTAACTGTTGTTACAGTAGTTTTAGCAGAGTATGTGAACATGTGAACATTTTTGGCAGTTTTTGGATTCTAAGCTTTGTTTAAATTTCAGATATAACATGTCTTATTGTTCTTGCCTTGACGAGGCATAGTAAGATAACAATAGATAGAAAAAAAAAATACTTAACAATAAGTCTATATCTGCCTAAAAGTAACTTATTTATTTCACATGTAGTTTTGAGAGAGGTTATGCAATCGAGAACCATATTTTTTGGTTTTGACATAAATGCCTACTCTCTCCTTAAATTTATCTGTATATACCGACTTCAAAAAAGGAGGAGGTTCTTAATTCAACTGTATTTTTTTTTTCCTAATACTTGCGAGTGAAACAACTCACTGTTTCAAAACCCACTGCGAAATTCAGAATGAATAACAAAAAAAATATATTAAATAGCATATGACCAAATAGATTCGTGTGCCTCTTGAATATTTACAACCTTAAAACATTCATTAGCGCACTCATTCATTCAACGCCCGCAGTGCAGTTGCACACATGTGTAACTAACGTGTAAGGACAGTATCCAGCAGAAAATTGCAAAAAACGCAATGACGGGATTATTCTTTCAGGGATACAGAATGGGTATAATACAGCATCATTTGTATGCACGCTGCAGCTGTTGTTATTCTTATTAATATTATATCTGCCCTAGTTTATGAAACAAAAGAATGTATTTTTCTTATGCAGAACGGGAATTGCTTACTATGTATGCACATTACAAATCATCGAGGTATACTTGGATTGCTTTTTAAATGACTTCAAAAAGGAGGAGTTCCTTTTTTCAACTGTTTTTTTATGTTTTTGCCTCAGAACTTTCGAATGGGTGAACTCATTTCGATATTTTTTTTTATTTGAAAAGAGTTGTTTCTCGTGTGGTCCCATTTTGAAAATTGACAAATTTTAAAAATGAAACAAAAATCTTTAAAATCGGTTCACCCAGTCAAAGGTTCTTTGGTCACAAACAAAAAATAAACTGTCGAATTGAGTATCTCCTCCTTTTATTATATCGGTTAAAAAGAAAATGGAGTATTAATTATCTTCCGTACCCATACTTGATTACAAATGCAGACCTTAATCTGTACATCATACGAAAACAATCTTCTGCATGATAGATGCAATCTGCCTGACGTTTGCGAATTAGGTTTGAGATAATACTAATTAGGCCGCGCTAATTGCAATGCGGTTGTTACTAGGTATAATCAGTTAACTGGAAGTATAACCTAATAAATGCCACGAAGAATGTATGTTTGAGGTTGTAAACTGCCTCGTTGGCCTAGTGGTGCTAAGCGCGACTGCTACGCTAGAGGTCTTGGGTTCGATTCCTAAGTCGAGCAAGGTGTTATTGGGTTTTTCTATGAAATTCTCAGTAGCAGGTCGGAGTTTGGATTTGTGCCCGGTTACAAGCCCGCCCCCTATTACATGGGACCTAAACATATCGGCGAACTGTGGGTGTACACCTCTGCTTAACCCTTCAGGGATACAGGCGTGATGATATGTTATGTTATGCTAATTGCAATGCGGTTGTAACTCCAGGTGTAATCAGTTCACTGGAAGTATAACCTAATAAATGCCACGGAGAATGTATGTTTGAGGTTTGCAAAAGCCTGTGAGATTTTGGTGGTCTGTAATAAAATTTATGATGAAAATTTTCCCAAAGCAAATCTTTTCTTTTACAGGAACAAATGTTTGACATCTTTTTATTTTGTACTCTGTTACTCTATCATGCAGTTTTATTATCAGTAATAATATGGAGCTTTTATTATGCCTTACTTTTTCTAAGGTAATTGAATATTGCAATAATTTATATTATATGGATTTACGTTTAAAATAAGTACTAAACAGCTAGTACAACCTGAAAATGGTAGGTATTTTTTTATTGATTTAATATGCTACAATACTATATTTAAAATAACTTGTCATTCGATTCTTTAATTGCTGCTAGATGACCGTTAAATCGCTATCGTTTTAGTTCAAATTATTGCAAAATTCAGCAAAATCTGATAGATCCAGACCTTTTAGATATTAAATCCTTGTTAATATTGAAGTTCATCGACACTTTATTCTAATCGAGTTAGTTTTAATTGACATTCGTTACGAAAGCCGTAGTTTGCTATTTTCTGTATAAAAAGATGTCATTGCCTTATTCGATGTTTTTAAGATTGTAATCAGATTGAACTAACTATCCTTACTAATATTATAAACGCGAATGTTTGTATGGATGTATGGTTGTTTGTTACTCTTTCACGCAAAAACCACTAAATGGGATTTAATGAAACTTTGCCATAATGTAGCTTATATATCAGAATAATACATAGGCTATAATTTATAAAGATAGTGAATGAATTGTCTTTCACGCGAGTGAAACCTCGAGACGCAGCTAGTACTTGTATAATATCTATTATGCTATATGACGATAATAATACTATATGACGGGCCTGTTGGTCTAGTGGTTAGTGACCCTGACTGCTATACCGGAGGTCGTGGGTTCGATTCCCGCCCGGCACTAATGTTTGTGTGATGAGCACGATCATTTGTTCGGTGTCTGGTTGTAATTTATCTATAATATGTATGTATTTAGAAATATATAAGTATGCTTATCAGTCGTCTGGTTACCATAACACAAGCTCTGCTTAGCTTGGGATCAGACAACCATGTGTGTGAGATGTCCCGGAATATTATTATTATTTTCTTTATTCAACAATTAACATATAAAATACATTTTTAAATATATACAAAAACAATCTATAGGTATATACATTTAAAAATATAAAATATAGTGTCCAACCGGCCTCGGGACAGGGTCCAAGCTGCCGGTGGCTAGGACTCCAGAGAGGGGAACCTCCTCACAATACGCGCCGTGTCGAGAAGTACCGCTTTCTGGATCAAAACCTTCACCCAGGTGCCTAGCGAGAGCCTCTTAAGGTGTTGGTCGAGGCTCTTGGCTATTATGCCGTTGGGTGTAACGACTATCGGGACATTCATTGCTGAGTCCACCTCCCACATGTCGACAACCTCGTGCGCTAAATCCAAATATTTTAATTGTTTTTCTTTTTCAGCTTTCACGAGGTTCTCGTCATGCGGAATAGTGTCACTATTCCGCATGACGAGACAACAATGACTGCCCGACGCTTCTTATTATTATTATTATTATCTATACTATATTAAAATTTGTTGTGTATGTATATTTTTTTGTTATCCTAAGTACTTTACACTCCTCTGCGAGGCAAAGTCCTCCCCCATCCTTCTTACAAACAACACGGCTTATAAAAAAAAACTTATTATAGTTTTACTGCAGATGATTCTTTTGTAATTCCTTTCTATAGTAATATACCTGCCGTAGGAAATAAAGGTAAAATACCTAGTATACTTTTATTTCTTTTCGCGACAAACAGAACGTTTGGTTAACAACGTGATCCCAATTGATAGGTCATTGACATCCGTAAATGTTAAGAGAATAAAACTATCAACTGTGGCAGTTATAGAAAACGATAGGTAGTTACATAAACATTTATCGGCTATATTCAATGAAATAACAGATTTCGGAACGGCCTACTGTATTTGAAAATTATTTTTCTATCACGAAAGAAAAAAGAAAATATGAATAACAACAAAATATTTTAGGAAAAGTGCTATAGATTCTTCCCAATATAAAATATGCGATTTAACTTGGTGAGACTATAACCCCGACTCCAACAGAGTTTAGAAAATGCAGAAGAAGAGGAAATGCTAGGTATACTCTCGTTGATTACTATAAAAAAAAATGAACTAATTAAATGGATTTTCTCGCTGTATTCAGTCTGCCTGCTGCAAAGTTTTCGAAACGTTTGGGAATTAAAATCTAAATATAAATCGTGATGAAAATCCGTAAAAGTACTTTTATTTCAATGTCAAAAAATCGCATCCACCTCATAAATCAATAGTCCTAATATTGCGATCTCGTAAAAAATACCCAGTTACTTACGCGAAGATAATTTGACTATATTTTCTACTTTACATATTCAAGGAATATTGGTATCGATTTATTTAGGCTAAGCTCGCCCCAATTCTGTCTTTGAAACAACTTTCAGGCTGGGAGCATGTGCTTCAGTATTTCTTACAAGTCACGTGAAGCCTCCGTGCCTGGAATAAAGCCTTCTCATTATTTGTTTTTGGATACATATTTGAGTTTATGTAAAGTTTTAAATATAAGTTCGGTATTATGTTTGTATAATGGTTTCGGGTGTAATGATTTCAGAAGTACCTTTTTTTTTCTTGGTCTCTGCAATAGACTTTAAAAGTCAGTCTTTCATTTATAGTTATCCTTTTTATATCAATCTTTTTGTTGTCCGTCGTATATTGGTTTTGACTGGTAAGTAAAGGAGTCTTCCAAGTTGTTCTATAATTATGACGATATAAAAGTTTAAGTAATTTACAACAACCTAATATACCATGCATTAATAAACTAACTAAAGAATTACTGAAGCTATACTAAATTAAAACTTACACAGACAGCACTATTTTGAACGATACAGAAAAATATGACGAGATTGCAGCTCAACCAGCTTTCTTCCAAAATTCCATCCATATTCCAGACTTGAAAAGTGGTTGTTACTAATTTCACACAACTTCATATAAATACCAACATTCCCCAAACATATCGCGTCAATAATTTCCTGCCATTGAGGCCAGGCATTGACAAATGGTCAGAGTGACCTGCATCGCCTAATGATAATACGCCATTTCCTGCACTATTTCATCAATCATTAGCATTTGGTGGTTTTTATATCAGATAGAGAAACAAATGGTGTTTTTATTATTGGGCCAACTAAGGGTGTGTCCACACCCGACGAACGAGTGTTATACAAGCCGCTCGCAATTTTGGCAGACGGCGTAATTGACAGTAGTGCGTTCGCGGCATGCTGGCGAGTGGCTCATGTAATGCTCGTTCGTCAGATGTGGTCGCACCCTTAGGTAGTAAAACATCAGTTGTTTCGGGTAAGTCTGATGATCTGATAGATGAGGTCGACATTTCCTAACTGACTGCCCTGAAAAGAAATGTCGAAATAAACTCGGGGGTCACAGTCTCTATTAGTCCTGATAATACAATAATAAATTTATGTAAACAAATACAGAGTATTTACTGGACTGGTCTTTAGAGATTTTCTCTCTGTATTTTGAAGGTTCTTACCGGATGTCCTGTATTATTTTATAGGTTTTTTTAATGCAGTGAATATGGCTTGTCTGTCAACCGCAGCTGGCAGTGACTGGATGCAAAGGGCGGGAGATCGTGAGCTGAGGCGTTCCTTGGGGGAGGCCTATGTCCAGCAGTGGACTGCAACAGGCTGATATGATAATAACGATGATGATGATCAACCGCTAAAGACAATAACCTCCCTAATTTAAATTTTGAACTGCGAAATGTTATTATATTTGTATCGTCACAAAATATATAGGTATTATTTTTTGTGCAAAAAACACGACGACTCACACTGTATTGTTAGACAACTGTTTGGTTCACCCTAAAAACAAAATTTATTAGGTATCCTGAAAACTGAATAAGAACCACTGAAATGAAAATCCCCCTTTCTTAGCCCGTTTGATTAATGATAAGGCCACTTAGAAATATTAGGCGTGTACTTAGCAATGTTTTTGTTTTCCGAGAAAAACATGTCCGTATTTTGGCACATGAATGAAAAACAATTTACTTGAACATTGACCTTTGACCTTTGAGGAGCTCGTGGCTAAGTATTAACCGTGCGGTTTGACCGATAAAGCAGATTACGCCGCGCTCGTCGCCGTTGGTCTGTGGATGGGTGGCCATTTCAAAACATACCGAGACCCGTCCGTACCCCACGTAGCACGTTAAGTCGTAGGTCCCGACTGTCATACCATGATCTGTGGTAGTCGTTGAGTCAATTTTGACAACCTGTCTTACGGTTACCTTGGGATTTTGTGTTACCCAGTAAAATGGGTTGTAGAGGTCAGATAGGCAGTCCCTCCATGTAAAATACGGTATTCTGAATCCGGTAAGACTGGAAGCCGACCCCAACATAGTTGGGAAAAGGCTAGGCAGATGACTGACCTTTGACCTTTGTCTGAACATTAAACCTTTAAAACCAATTCCCTGTAATCGAGTTTAAGCCAGTCATTATCATTAATCTGAAAGACTGAACGAAACAAATAAAAATGGGAAGGTACACAAAGCGGGATAGCGGTGGAAAAAACAACAGTTTTAGTGAATGAAATTAGAATAATAGATGTTTGTATTTAAATGCAAATAGTAGCTACTATTTTTATTTACATACATACATCTATTTTAATCTTATACATATAGTTGTTGTAGTATACAAATACAAAAAATAAGGTATATATGGGAAACACATATTCCAGGCTCATCTCATACACGGTTGTCTGATCCCAAGCTAAGCAGAGCTTGTGTTATGGTAACCAGACAACTTATAAACATGCATATATATAATTCTAAATACATACATATTATAGATAAATTACACCCAGACACCGAACAAATGATCGTGCTCATCACACAAACATTTGTCCCGGGTGGGAATCGAACCCACGACCTCCGGTATAGCAGTCAGGGTCTCTAACCACTAGACCAACAGGCCCAGACCCAGACCCAGACCAAGCTCTGCTTAGCTTGGGATCAGATAGCCGTGTGTGAGATGTCCGAGCATATTCTTATTATTATTCCTATAAAAAAGTAACTATTTTTTCTTTTCATAAGCACTACGTGCAAAGGTACACCTATAGGACTATTGTTAATGATTTCTTTACACTGTTTCTGCACGGCAGTGTAACGCCTACTAGTCTTTTTCATTTCAGTTTTTGTGAGAATTCCTTTTGTTAGTGATGTAAGGTTATCGCGTTTTGGTTGTCAGTTTTCATAAATCTGGGGTATTATTTTTACGGAAGAGACTGAATCTTTTTAGGGAGGAATCTTTATCTGTGACCTCAAAAAATACTATTTCTGTTGATATATAGGTGTTAGAGGAAAGAGTATCCTTATGTCTGGCAGTTTCCTAATAAATAGCACTTCGGACAATACGTGAGCTTGCTTTTCGTTCTAAATAAAAATAACTTATCCCTACCTGCTTTTGTTTTTTTTTTTTCATCAATGGTCATTAGATAGGTCACTTGGGGATTTAAAACGACATTCTCTTCCATGTTTCTAAATGTAGATCTTTACTGCACTCATTTAGTTCCTTAAAGGATTATTTACTTTTGCCTGCCTTTAATTTTCGCCTGTTAATAAACATGTGTGTATAACAACCTTCTAAAGTTCAATCAATCTTAATTCAAAACTGTCAATTAAATTAACTAAAGACGCGTAATATGAGCTGAATAAACCGAATTTACGTCATTAATTCCCATAGGTGTGACGTCACGGACGCATCATTACTTAACTAATGCTGTAATAATTATTTTCTTGAGAAAACGCTCGCGTCACGCAACGTAACGCTGTTCTCACGCAATGCTTACGGCCTGACTCCACCGAAGAAGACGAGCAGAGCGAAGCGAAGTTTTTTAAATAACTTGAAGGAATTCGTTATTCACACTTTATTGTGGAGTCGGGCCTGAATAAATGAATAAATAACAAAAAACAATCTGACTTCAAAATAAGTGTTATATTTATTTTTTTAAGTCTTATATTTTGACATTGGGATCTATAGATCCCAATGTCAAAACTGAACCAAAATGAAATGGAACCACACGGGAAACACCAGCTTTCAAATAAAATAAGAATCATCAAAATCGGTTCACCCAGTCTAAAAAAATGAAATGAACACCTCCTCCTTTTTTGAAGTCGGTTAATCACAAATTTTGTCTAGGCTGTTGAGTGGTTAGTGACCCTGACTGCTATACCGGATCGTGGTTGTACGATTCCCACCCAGGACAAATCACTGAGTGATATGCTCGATCCGTTGTTATGCGTCTGGGTGTATTTTATCTATGACATGTATGTATGTATAAACAAATATACCTACATATATAATATGTGTTCGCTCTGCTCGTCTTCGCTTTGGTGGAGTGCAGACCTTACGCAAAAGTTTTGTTATGTTTATTTGGCACGGTTGTTGATTTGTTAGGGCCTGTATTTGTGGGTAGAAGTTTCGTTGTGAAAAAGACATGTGCTATGCTGTCGTGTATTAAAAACTTTTTACTGTTTCTCATTTCTGATTTATTTAGTTTAAGATCAAAATTATTTACACTTTTTTTTTTCTTGCATTTTTTAATTCTTCAAACAAACTTTTTGCTTTCTTTAAATTTTCTTTTTACTTTTTCACAACTATATTTGCATTCTTTTTCTTATATGCATTTCTATTACATTTCCATCTGATGATGCCTTCTTTAAACTTGCCACTGCGTCATTCATCTCGCAAACTTTTCTTATTATCTCCATTCGCATATCACAAAAAATACTATTTTATATTATTTAATCAGCATCCAAGTAGAATGCCCTTATGATGGGTTCACAGCTACATCAAACGGGTTTGAACCCACGACCTCGCAATCAACACTTATATGTCGTCTAATTTGAAATTACTTTACTCATGACTACATACGACGCCATTTTGTATTTCTCTGATATTAAATTGAGTTTTTAATAAGTGTTAGCATCTGTATTGCTTTTTAAAGTGATACTTCCAGTCTATTGGGTGTGTGAGTTATGAGATTACAAATTATATTTATTAATATTGAAGATTTTAACTCCAACATCAAATAGAGCCGAAAAATATTTTAAACTACAAACACCTCATCCGATTAATTTTAATTTTTCAATAAAGTAGTTTAGATTATATCTTAAAAGTTGTTCGTAAAATATTTAATTTTAGTGACGTTAGATCGACCAATCTGTTGTGAAATTATTTTAATAGCATTAAAATAGAAAAATTATAAAATAGTAGGTATTTGGTAAAACTTAAATATTATAAATATATTTGTTAGAATATTTTTTTGTGTAAGTAAAAGTTACAAAAGACACATTTAGCCTAACAAAAAAAATATCATCTAAAAAAATCTTTTCAGAATCCATTTTATAAATTACTAAGTATATTATTATCATTTCTTACAAAATATCGATACTCTTTGATATCGCTATTTAAATCTTAAAGAAAACAGTATGTAAAACGTTCCCAGAGGCTTTACAATTCTGAGGAAAGACAGCTAAAAGCTAAGAACTGGCTTTGAATACTAAATAAACAAATATAAATAGGGATTCGTTAATCTACTGGTGCGAGAGGAATCATTCATGGAAAACTTTCACGATTTTCTCGTTAAGGCAATTTTCTTATTGTTTTAAGGTTTTGAAAGTCATAGTGGGGTAAACAGATTTTTGTAAAAAAACCTAGTTAAGTGCGAGACGGACTTGCAAATGGCCTGTGCCTCCGTACCATAGTAATAATAATAATATTCCGGGATATCTCACACACCCAAGCTAAGCAGAGCTTGTGTTATGCAACCAGACAACTGATAAACATACTTATATATTTTTAAATGCATACATCTTATGATAGATAAACTACACCCAGATACAGAACACATTTCAATGATCGTGCTCATCACACAAACATTTGTCCAGAGTGGGAATCGAACCCACGACCTCCGGTATAGCAGTCAGGGTCACTAACCACTAGACCAACAGGCTCGAAATACAAGATAATTTTTAACAATATTACACTGTATGGTATGAAATGGTTTTTTCTTAACGAAAACTAATTTGATAGCTGAGATAAAAAACACTTCTAAAAATATGGCGTTGACATTTTTGCATAACATATTATTATACTCAAGCCCGACACTGACAATCTAGATAAACAGTTATTACAAACACAAATTATTTTACAAATTAAATGTCTGGGGTAAAATGTTACACATGAAGCTCAAGCTAGCCAAAATGAATACTAGAAGTGTTCTCTAATATAATGCTCCATTCTTTGGGATAATTGCTTAACAGAAACCGCATGCTCTTTCGACCCCATTCTAAAAGAAAAAGGAACAAAAACTCATATTTTTTTCTTTGAAAGTTTTGCATACATTGTGGTTTTTTTTACCAGCAATAACTCAGAAGTGTGATTGTGGTCTTTATCTAAACTTGCCAAGTTTTTGTTGGAAATAAAGTTTTACGTCAGAAGTTTTTCTTTTCCATAATGGAAGATAGCTTGGAGGCATATTGACTATGATTGTAGAATATTTAAGTTGGGTTCGTGAGTTAGGCAAAAATAGCACTTACATTTTTAAGATTTATTTTACAGCAAAAACGTTCTTGGTCAACAAAAATATTTAGAAATGAAGAATTTTTATCATCAATGAAAAAAGAGCTTCATTTCATGGTAATAAAGAAAAATGCTTTAAAAAAGTATATTTCGAATTGTTATAATATATTCTAGTTACTAGGATTCTCTTTTTGATATTTCTTACTTGAATTCAGGATTTTTGAATTATTTATTGCCGCCTGCTAATTTCATTTGTATTAAATTTTAAATAAAATTATCTGTCAATTTTCACTTTGATAACAGGTTCAATATTTTTCTTATACCACAACTCTAACAACAATCCTTTGTTCCAGAAAATGCCATCAGCGAAAACCCATCGAAAATCACAACGATCGTAGATGATCTCACCACCCGAAGTTGAACACCAAAAATGGAATATATCTACCGAGAACCAACCAGAAATCATTATAGAAAGCGCCAAAGAAGAAAAGTACAATTTCTCAAACAATTTCTACAACGTCATCACAAGGGAAGACAAAACAGATGAATGTGGAAATCTGACTTTGAACTCGACTTTTAAAGAGTGCGGGGTAAAAGCTTACGATAGTTTTGAAATAAGTGTCGTTATTATACTGTGTCTGTTAATAGTGGTTACTGTTATTGGTAATACGTTGATTATTTCGGCTGTGGTGACGACTAAACGGTTGAGGACTGTGACTAACTGTTTTGTTACAAGTCTCGCGGCTGCTGATCTTTTAGTGGGGATATTTGTTATGCCGCCTGCGATTGCTGTTCATATTAGTGGTGAGTTGTTATTATCTATTACAACTATGCATATATTTTGTTTTATTTTTAGTAGGTTATGCTATTTTGTAAGACTGCCTCGTTGGCCTAGTGGTGCTAAGCGCGCCTGCTACGCTAGAGGTCTTGGGTTCGATTCCCAGGTCGACCAAGGTGTTATTGGGTTTTTCTATGAAATTCTCAGTAGTCAGTAGTCAGGTCGGAGTTTGGATTTGTGCCCGGTAAGTGGCAATAGGCTCGCCCCCTATTACATGGGACCTAAACATACCTATGCCTACCCCTTCGGGGATACAGGCGTTATGATATGTTATGTTAAGCTATTTTGTGGTCTTGCTAGATTGGCAGGAAAGTTGTCATATTAAGTTCCTTGTTTATATTTTAACGAGCGACTAGCTATAACTTCTGACGGATGCCATTTAATACATTTTCGTTAAGCAATTTTATAATAATTATGTACATATTAAAAATTCATACATAAACTTTGACATACACAAATATTTCTCTTATCTGTAAAAACGGGTAAAGCTGTTGTTTTAATTTAAACATATGGTATTATATAAAATGTTTGACAAACATTTGAGCACGAATACCATTTAAAAAAAATAAAACATTTTGTTAATTATAAAGTTATTTAATCAAGAGTTCTAGACTATACTTATGATGGATATAAAACCTTAATAAAAGCACTATATTTGTATAACAAATGAGTCAATAAAATCACAAGTTTAATTATCAAAATAATTTAGATAAATAACAGCAATTTACGTAAAATTAATGTTCTCTGCAGCAAATAAAGAATACATTTAATTATGGCTTTATTTTAACTAGTACCCAAGGTACTAGGACCCATAATAAACGAATTAATTGTGTCCAACATCCAAAAAGGTCGTTATTTCATTTAGTTTATTCTACAGTTTATGTCAAATGTATACTGCAGATTTTATGGCTCAATTCAGACGAGTGTACTACGTGAGCTCGACAAATGGATGTGCGATTAACGCTTATGCGACAAAACTGTACTGCGACTCACCGTAGTTCGAATGCACGCTAGTGCGACACACTGTAGATCGACATCTCGCTAGTGCGACAAACGATTGCGCGACAGTAGTTCGACACTACGGTACTGCGACACTACGGTAACGTAGCACGTTGGTGCAGTATTGCAGTAGTTTGACACCTAGCAAGGGTAGTGTAGTACGTTGATGCAGTATTACAGTAGTTTGCTGATATAAATTTTAAATTACATATATTAAATAAGTAGATATTAAATAATCGAAGGCCGTCCCTCGCTTCGCTCGCTCCATTGCAAGGTCACAATATCTAACCTAACCTAACCTATTGATCTCTGTCACAAAGTTGAACCTAGCCAAGCAATGGATGTCTGGGCCTATGTCGGTTCTATATGTTTATGTTCTATTTCTTCATATCGCACTAGCGAGATGTCGATCTACAGTGTGTCGCACTAGCGTGCATTCGAACTACGGTGAGTCGCAGTACAGTTTTGTCGCATAAGCGTTAATCGCACATCCATTTGTCGCGCTCACGTGGTACACTTAATTCAGACGGTTCTGTAGGCCAGTTTCATTTATTTTATCATTACGTATCTCTAGCACCCAGAATTTGGGGCTATTCCAAATTTTGCAAAGCAGATGCATGGTCGAAAATTTTGCTCTCAAAATTCGAGTTATAGAGAACCAGGTATTTCTGAGAACTGTATTGTTAGCTAATGCTAGAATTGTTCTTCTCTTTTGTTTGCTTGTTAGTCTAACTTGCAATATTCTTGTCAAAATTTCTTAAGACATGAAACGAGGCTGTTTCGCATATGATAAACTGTAAATGTTGTATCTCGGCAAAGAGCTTCTTGTTCATTTAATATAAACCATAATATGTTATATTTATAAAACTACTGTGTGTGTGCATAAATAATTATTTAAAAAAACCTATATACCACATTATATATTTACTATTCACTGCCTCGCAGAAAAGTGTAAAAAATATTTATTGATTGATATCACATATGCCTAACTATGATCCAAACATCTAACTTTAAGAGTGTGTCCAGATCTTACGAACGTTCGCCGAACGAATAACTAATAGTAAGCATAATATGAAGTACTTAAGTAATATTATAGAACGGGGATTAGCGCGTACATGCATAAATACCTTTAGGGCTTGACGTTTCGACCAAGCAGACGTCTGCTTGCGACCACGGCCGGTGTAACCCGGTCGAAACGTCAAGCCCTAAAGATATTTATGCATGTACGCGCTAATCCCCGTTCTATAATATTACTATAAAGATGCAGCGCGATAGCTTAAAAGTTATTAATATGAAGTAAGGCCTACATTTTAACCTGAGCCAAAAATCTGTTCAAATAGCTCTTCTCTATATTAGAAGGGTTATTAAAACCGAGATCCTGCCCCCCTTTGACACCTAACACTCAGCTTACCATATAACCGAAAAGATCTTCAAACACATATAAAAGAAAATATTAGCACTCGAAGGTTCTCGTAAAAACCGTAGATATCGGATTTATTCCTTTCTTCATCTTTTTGTGAAAAGATATCGTTATGAGGGTAGTACGCAATAAACGCTCCTTTGAGAAGTCTAATCTTTTATTGCTAGATCGAATAGTTGACATAAGAGTGGGTTGGGCAAGGTTTTATATTTCAGCATGGGTTTTGTGATCAATGTAATAATAATTATTTATTTATTGGGGTTTAAACCAATTCAAGTTTTGGAAACAATATGGGTTAGATTATGTTTAATACGATATTTTCATATTAGGTTCCATTCCTATGTCCCTTGCTTCTCCGAAACAAAATAAATCAATACTTTCTTTTGTTGTCACAAATATTTCAGTCATTTAATTTCATGAACATTTAATTTGATGCGGAAGTAAGAATGCGAAGTAGATATCATGGAGTTAACGGCGCAATTAAAAACAGACCTAGCAGAGGAACAAAATATACATAGTTATATTATTATTAGTTATATTGAATAAAATCTAACAACGAGCATGACACTGTGTTGCATAAAAGTTTGACGACACGTACTTAACGATAACTTTTCTGTACATGAACAAGTCATACCAACAATCATCTAAACAAGAAGAAATAAACTAAAAATAAAGAATAACAAATCAACGAGACACGTGTATTATACAAACAAATAAGACCATGATCCCAATTTCGCCGTTCCATGTAACAACACGCGTGCTTATTTGGTAGGAAGCGGAACATGTTATTTGCTTTAAGCCTCGCACCTGAGGCGCTCAAATCGTTTAGTAAACCACCTCCACTCTTCGCTAATGGTTTACATTTAATTTAACTTAAGGCTGTGATCGATGGGCGAACCACATACGAGACGCGAGCCACCGATAAAACCGCGGTCCTTAAACCACGAGCGAGTTTTACTGGTGAACCAACACCTAAACAGCATAACATACCATGACGCCTGTATCCCCGAAGGGTTAGGCAGAGGTGTACCAATAAACACCCACAGGTCACCGGTATGTTGTAGGTCCCGTGTAATAGGGGGCGAGCCTATTGCCACTGTGAACCAACAAAACTGCGATAAAGCTCGCTTGTCGATCTCACCCTTTACATTAATCTCGAGTATTTGGTTTAGAAAAAGAAATAACGGCATCAACTGAAGTTAGTTCAGTTTTCGAAATAAATTGAAATTAGAATTCGGATTTGGGGCGTTTAAAAATTAATGACGATTCGATTTTTGTAATCGTTGTGTTGAGGAAATGGTCGCTTGTTTTGAGAAGATGTGCCTTTAAGTTAAATTAATTTTATAATATCACTGGGTTTAATTGGTTATTTACTGTTTCAACATAATTTGTTAGTAATTTTTTTATTATTTAAGAGCTGATCTATTCATTAATAATAATAATATAATATTTCGGGACATCTCACACACGGTTATCTGATCCCAAGCTAAGCAGAGCTTGTGTTATGGTAACCAGGCAACTGATAAACATACTTATATATTTCTAAATACATACATATTATAGATCAATTACACCCAGACATAGAACAAATGATCGTGCTCATCACACAAACGTGTGTCCTGGGTGGGAACCGAACCCACGACCTCCGGTATAGCAGTCAGGGTCACTAACCACTAGACCAACAGGCCCGTATTAAATTGAAAATACAGTACCTAAAATCTTTCTAGCTGAAACTTTAAATGGAGCCTACCAATTTAAAAAGAAAATTCTCTAAAGAATAGAAATAAATTCGATTATTCCATAAAGATTTGACCCAAAGAAAGGGCCTTTTAACTCAGTGATTGATGGTCGATTTTAGAAAGGCTCCTTGTAATTACCTCGCTTTTTATAACGTTTATGTCACCTTTTAGGGGTTAAATATTGTAAGACGGATTACTTTGAGGGGCGAATCAGGATGCCAGCTTTATTATTGACCTTAGAAAGTGCTATTTAGTAACCTGTTTTGAATAAATTACTTTGCGTTATGTATTGCTTTCTTAGGTTTACGCGAATGATAGACATTGAAAAACTACTTTTTTTATTTGAATGTCGGGAACTAAAAGTTGAATTTCTGCGATAAAATCCGTAAAAAGTAGTTTTATTTCAACATTTTGTCTAACATTACACGTAACGTTACATTTGTCGATATAAATCGTAGAAAGAATAAAATAATAAACTATTCCTACTCCGTTGGAAGGTTACAATTATATTAGTCTCAATATTTGTGGATAATAATAATAAAATTCACAAAATAGACGATAATTCATTGGTACTAGAATTTAAATAGATGGACAGACATGTAAACAGTATTTCCGTCTATACGCCAGTCAATGTCTATCTACCTCACAAGCGTTGTGATGGGTAAATATCTTGTTTCCGTGTATAAATTGAAAACAAAATTATCTTGTTAATTATATACATAGTAAATAATAAAGTAGGTATTTTTTTTTCAAATGCGTTTAGGTTTTTTTTGCGTATGAACGTTACAAAGAATGTTTAACTTTGAGCGAATTTTCATGTTCATACAACTACGATACTGTGTTGGTATGTCATACATATATGACAAACAATATCTTAAACCCTTAGGCGCAGGCCAGACAGAAGAAACGTAAGACGCAGACGGGGCGCGGACATTTGTCTCTACCGCGTCCCTGTCCTACAAAATGTATAGAAGCGTCGCGACACAAAACATACAGAAGAGACGGGGCGCGGTAGAGACAAATGTCCGCGCCCCGTCTGCGTCTTACGTCTCTTCTGTCTGGCCTGCGCCTTAGGTATAAGTATTTAATTGACTGCACAGATAACCAACTGGTATTAATCCCTACGCCATTTACACGGCACACATTTACATTTGGGTAATCCATAATTGCTTGTTTGAATTGTTCGTTGTGTGTGTAAATTAAATGTATATTAAACGCCTTACGAAACAGCTAATAAAATTAACTAAGGCGGGAGCCGTTACCTTTAAATAAGAAA
Organism: Autographa gamma; assembly: GCA_905146925.1. NCBI lineage: Eukaryota > Metazoa > Arthropoda > Insecta > Lepidoptera > Noctuidae > Autographa > Autographa gamma. The sequence goes on from LR989871.1 coordinate 2,521,985, forward strand.
ATATCACTTTATAACAATAAAAGTTATCCTTAAAGGATATAAAAGTTAAGATTGTCTTGAAGTTATTGAGTTATCGACAAAGGAAACTTACATTAGCTTTGGGACGAGGTTCTAACTTTAACTCGATTGGCCTTTTTATAGACAGATCCCTAAGGGTATATTCGGTACTTAAATGTTTTAAGAGATTTCGATTTCTCGCTATCCACAAATTGGCCGAAAATAGGCTAACAGGAAGTGGTATTTTTGTAATACGAAATGGATTATTTTGTTTTTAGCTTTTTTGTCACGTGTGCCGTGTGTTTTTTGTTCAAGGACCCGATTAGTTTCTGTTGCGGCTAAAGTTTTGATGATTTATGGTAATGGATGATTTTGTTGAAAATAAATTATTTTCTTTCTTTACGATAAGAATGTAGAAAACAATACAAATTAAGCTGGTAGTAAACAGTCTTTTACTTTTTTATATTATCTTATTAAAAAAAGGAAAACAGCGAAATAAGCGAAACAATTTTAAAAGGAAAATTCATACAAAAATCCAAAATAACCTGACAACGGCTCCATTATTTTTATCACAAAGGCGGGATGATAAGAGAATTCTAAAAAGCAAAGCTTATCAGTACATAAACGTGTTCTTTAGGCCTACATGAAAAGATCGGGCCCTTTGTATAACAGATAGAACCTGCACGTAACGAACCCTTAAAAACCTTTAAGGATATTTGAGGACTCTCCGCCAAGCCAAAGGCCCATTAATAAAATTTTGAGGCTCTCTAATATTTCTTGGTACGGTGACAAGTGCAGCAAAGGTATTTCGAAGTATTTAAGCCTAGATTACAAAAGATTTAAACTAAATATCGTAACGACGCAAAACCATGCAAGAATTATAACAAAACCAACAATCCAGCCTATAAACGTCCCACCGCTGGGCACAGGTCTCTTCCCATATAGAGAAGGCAGTAGCATTGTCATCACGCTTATTCTCTGCGGGTTGGCGATTTCAGATCCCAAATTTTGGAATCCAATTATCCTCACAATGCAAAAATCAAGGTTAACAAAAACTGCGCATACTATACTCATAGTGCTATAGATCAGTATAGTCAATGGTTTGACGATAACTTGGGTAGGTTTTGTTGTTTGTACTGTGAGAAAAAATAACATTTATTGAATACGGGCAGACGGATAATGACAAACCTGTAAGAATTCCCTATTTCCATTAAAAGTAGTAATAAGTAATTAACTGAAATCAAAATTCTGCTTCAATTTTCCTTGGTTGGGTTTATTTCTAGAGCCCAGTGTTCCATCTATATTTTTTCTTTGGCTTAAGGTTGATTTTCGCAAATCACAGTAACAAAATCCTTACCATCGAATACGAAGCAAAAATATTTGATTGACAACATTCGAGACGCTTCGGCTAAAGATAAATTTATTTTATTTGAAAGCCTGTGGGTAAAGTGAGATCCTGATATATTTCAAGCTAAGATATTCTGCAGACTTTGAAATGTAAATTTGATTTATTTGATGCATATTTGCAATATTTCTTGGTATAAAAGGCCTTTGCTTTGGAACGGAATAGTTAGATGCGGGTAATGTATTACTAGACGTGAAAAAAGATATAATAAGACTAATAAATATACTGACAACGAAATAATCTAAGATTCCAAGAATTTTATTTGAAAAAAATACTTCTGCTAGTCGATTTTGTACAATATATATAATAATCAATGTATTTCTGAGGGCTCGGTAGTGCCCCCGCCAAGACGAGCCTGATTATTCATCATAATTTATTATAAAGCTAAAATAACATTATTATAAGTTAAGACATATTACTTAATAATGAGGCAAATCACAAAGAGCAATAAATACAGGGTGTTACAAAACCCCTGTCCGATCCGTTAAGGGGTTGTTAGGTATCGACATCGAATTACCAAAAAGTAAAAAAGAAATGGAAAAAAAAATACAACCTAAAAAAAATGGTGGTGTAGTTTTTGATTTATCTTCAAATTTACGGATTTTGGAGGCTATTTCTAAGTTCATTATTATTGTTATTATCATAAATATTCCAAATTTAATATTTTATTTGGGCATGTGATTGTGAACCCTATATCACCCTTTCGGGTCGGACAGGGGTTTTGTAACACCTTGTATACCAAAAGTCAAGAAGACCTCTTTAAAACACTGGGATAGAGATGAACATGAAAGTCCCATAAATTTAAAAAACCAATACCTAATTCTGACCGAAAACGAGGTTACAAAAAGGCTACCTCTTTTTTCCAATTGACTGGTTGAAGAACAAACAAGTGTTCTGGAAAGCGATAAAACGTGACAATCCTATATCGAGTCGATTTAAATAGTATTCGGAACAATTTGTTTCGAGAAATATATTGGAAGGACCGAATTAGAATCTCAATTGAGACAACTTAGGTTATAAAGGGTAATATTGTTACGTTCTAAGTGATTACAAGTATAATAAATACTGAAAATGCTTTAAAATTAAGTTATATGCTTAATTTTTTGATTGCTGAAACTTGTCTGGTATTATATCCAAAGGAACCATAAAGGCAAAACTAGGACAGAATTAATGATCACTTATAAATCGCTACATACATAGTACAAATATAAAGAAGTAAACCAGACTACCATTTATGTTAAACATACTAATCAAAATTTGCAGTAAAATGCGCAAAACGATTTATAATCTTCATTACCGCGCCCAATATTATCTTTCAGAAACAAATCATGCAAAGTATCAATGTTTTTCTGCATGCCCAAAATAATCCTCAAGAAACAATTCATCCCAAAAATCATCATCCACCGAGCCTCTTCCCAACTTTGTTCGGGCGGATTCCAGTCTTGCCCGATCAACTCATATAAAAAATCGTCTTCATCAATGCCTAAAAATGTTTGGGTTGTTTTCCAGTCTTACCAGCTTCAAATCAACACAAAAAATAATTTGAATTAACACCTCTTTACCATCCACAGGTAAATGGGAGCTCGGCTGGATCCTCTGCGACATCTGGATCAGCCTGGACATCCTGCTGTGCACAGCCTCCATCCTCTCTCTATGTGCCATCAGCGTGGACCGGTACCTCGCCGTCACCAGACCCTTAACGTATTCTAGAAGAAGAAGATCCAAGAAGTTGGCCTTGACTATGATCTTCTTTGTCTGGATTTCTGCGGGGACGATCACTTGTCCTCCTATGTTCGGGTGGTAAGTATATTTATATTTCTTATCAGTATCATTTAAATATTGGACCATCAAATATCGATATCAGTTTTAAGTATACTTAATTTTTTTTTTTTGGCAATATAAAATCGTGTTGGTCATAATACAGTTTTAAGTTATTATATTTTGTATTAACTGACTTCGAAAGGTTTAATCCATTTTTTTTGTCGTCGATATAGTGTTCCTCATAGATGGACCCATACAAATTACATTGGTAGGTTCTTTTACATTTATGTCCGATAAATAGGACTAAACCTATTATAATAATTTAATTCCCATTTAGACGTAAGTGCTAATGTTTCTGACCTATTCTACTTCTCAGAAAGCAAGAGATTTTGAATTGATGCTAGATCTCATCGTACAAAAGACTAACCTTTGCACTTACCCTATCAGGTTGCGAAATAGTTTTGCCCTTTCTTATCATTCTCGTCTAACAAGGGTAAGATTTCAGGTTAGATAAAACGTGTTTCCGGTTTGTTTAACAGCCTTCCATTTGGATAAGTTCTAGATAAATCGTAAAAGGGATTTAGGGCTTTACATGGTACTAAAAGTAGGACTGCCTCGTTGGCCTAAGCGCTGCTAAGCGCGACTGCTACGCTGGAGGTCTTGGGTTCGATTCCCGAGTCGACCAAGGTGTTATTGTGTTTTTCTATGAAATTCTCAGTAGCAGGTCGGAGTTTGGATTTGTGCCCGGTAAGTAGCAATAGGCTCGCCCCCTATTACATTGGTACACCTCTGCCTACCCCTTCGGGAATACAGGCGTTATACATATACAGGCGTATATGTTATGTTATGTAAAAGTAGAAAATACATAGAAAGAAAAGTAAAAAGGATGTAATGATTAAGGTTTTTTAAAAGAGGAAAATATTTTACAAGGTAGCTTTTTTATGAGATCAAAACACTGTAACAATAGCAAAAGCAAAAATTGCAATCTCCAAGAATTTTCTTTACATAAACGTCAGTCTTCACGTTTAAATAACTTTACAGAATATTTAATAACTACCTTTGCTCGACTACGAAGAAACTGGAACGAAATAACAAACTAATAGAAAACATGAAATAAGACGATAGTCAATAAATGTCGAAAAGAATAATAAATTATGTCTTACAGAAGCTTCAAGAAAATTGTGTATATTTTAAGAGTAATGCAGAAATTATTCGGAGCGTAGGAGTCGTTAAATCTTCAAGCGTTATTCACAGACTACTTACAACTGTCTTCGACAAAACAATTGAAATAATGTTAAAGGAGTTCATTCCTGTTTTATTGAATACCAATGCTTTATATAATATCTTGAAAACCAACCAACAGACTTTAACTAAAATACTGTTTTATAAGTTAGATACTTTAAATGCTTTTTTACACTTCAGGTTTCTAAGAAATTTATGGATGACATTAACAAACTTTAATAGATTTATCCTAGTTGTAGACATACTTTTTTGTTCTATAGTTAAAACTAACAAAATAATTACTTCATACTTTGGATTTTGAATAACCGAAAAGAGGACATTTCTTACTTTTGCATTGCATTCAAACTCTGTGATAATTTTGTTTCTAAACTTTTCGGATTACTAGTAAAAGGGAAATAATAATCTAGTAGATAAACCAACCCTAAATCTAATAAATATTAGTACTCATAAATACCCAAGCTAACATAGGTGTGAAATAAAAGGGCTTTCCTTATAAGAAGAGACTCGCATCACCCTTACATGGGTGGCAGGATAACCAATCATGCATATAAGGCTTCGTAGACCCCACGACCGTAATGTACCTATCAATGTGTCTACTCATGTGGAAAATTAGGACCTTGTTGTTGCTTTTGTTAGAAGCTATCTTTTTAATCGACTTCAGAAAGACGAGGTTCTCAATTTTGTGTTTATGTTTTTTTTATGTATGTGACGGTTACGGCAATTGTGGACCAATTTTCAATATTTTTGTTCATATATGGGTAGTAAGTAATTTCATCGAAACCGATCCAGTAGTGTTGATTTTTTAATTGAAGTTGTTTTTTTTTTGTATAAATTTATGTAAAGTAAATTTCATCGAAAACGATACAGTAGTTTATATTTTTATTGCATTCGTTTTTTTATGTTATTGTTCATCGTAACATCCTTTGGAACGATAGGAACAATGAGTGCGATTTTTCATCCAGTTTTGGACCCGTAAGTCGCTTTAGGTTATCTACCATTTATAAAAAAAGGTCCCAAGAAATTGGGATCAAATGTATTACAAAAGATATAGGGTGTCAAAAGCTAGGTCATGTATTATATCTCTTGTGGGATAGAGGGTCGTGATTGGATGAATAATATGATTATAAACCTCTTTTTACATGAACGATCAAATGTTTTTTTTTCTGGTCATCTGGTGTTCTTTAGGTTACTATATTAGGTCCAGCATTCTTTTATGAGTTCTTTTACTTAACAATATTCTTGGTCTATAGTTTTATAACAGGACCTTTATTACTCTCTGTCTACTTACTACTCATCATGATTCCTAAAAGTCATCTGTGCAATAGCACTATATATCTAATAATACATTATGATAACATTCTTTTACATAAGTACGCAATTCAACACGTTAAATTTGCAAATATGAGATATCTTAGATTAGAACTCTTTTATAAAAAATATTGTTAATTACATCAAGAATTTTCCAAGTGACCTTTCCAAGGCACCTTAATATTACATCTATTCTAATTAGCAAGCATTGTCCAACTGCAAGGCCGATCTACCTCCTATTTTCCACACACTTTTTTATTTATTCTTTCTCCTTCTCAGTCTAACACTCATTTGTTTCCCCAGGTACGAACCCGACCACAACCAGAACGGCAACTGCAGGTACAACCAGAACCCCGGCTACGTGGTGTTCTCAGCCATGGGGTCGTTCTTCCTGCCCATGGCGGTGATGGTGTATGTGTATGCCAGGATATCCTGCGTGGTGGCGAGGAGGCATCAGCAGCTGGCTAGCAGTACTAAGTGTAATAAGGTGAGCCAAGCTGCTTTAAATACATATATTTTGAAACTTAATAATCCAGCCTATAAACGTCCCACGGGTGGGCATAGGCCTCTTCCCATGTGGAGAAGGCACGAGCATTGATCACCACGCTTGCTCTCTGTGGATTGGCAGGTTTCCTCACGATGTTTTTCTTCACCGGTTGTGTCTAAGCATAATTAAGAAACTACGTATAACTTTGAAAAAGCCACATTGGTACTGTTCGAACCTGCAACCTTGTGTATAAAAATCCGTTTATTGAATCGCTGGGCCACCATTAAATTTAATATTTTGAAATTTATTGGTTGTGAATTAAATCGCATTGAGGAAAAATAGAACGAACTGGCGAGCAATTGGAGATGCACTATGTCCGGCAGCGGACTGCTATGGGCTAATGATGATGATGATGAGGAAAAATATCATAGCACTAATGGTTCATTGAAGTAGATAACACGGGTAAACTTTTGTTCACAGCAAAAAGCTACCTAAAAAGTAGAATAAAATTTATCTGGAAATCGAAATTTAATTTAATATTCTGTATCAATGCTGTAAATAATAGAACTGTAAACATAAATGCTGTTGTCATAACTTTGGAAAACTAAAACATTATACCTATACCATCCTACGTAGATATGAACGTGCTTTAATATATCTGTAAAACCTAATTTAAAAAACATAAACTTCATTTTTTATTGTTAGGTTAAAGAAATACAACAGCTAAGTTTCATGTTATATCTAACTGTTACGAAGGAAAAACAAAAGCTTTACAACATATAACACCTCAGAAATAGGTTATTCGTGCCTTTAGGTGATAAACAAACCCAAATATATATCTCTGTCGTTATTATTTATTTGTAGGTCTAGACAATATTGGTTCAGTCAACAGATTCTATTTAAGATATAGTACCTAAAATGTCTTCCTATTTGTCATAGTCATATAGGCTGTGATATTGTATCCATAACTATATGACGAATTCGGTGAGGTGGATTCGGCAAGTCTAGAAGTCTTAAAGTTGACATAGCTTGGGAAAACGCTTGGCAGGAGAAGTTAACATGAATACACACTTTTAAGTAAAATATTTTTAAAAGGTAAATTAAATTAATCCGACTTTCGACGGTTGCTTACTTATACAAAAAGAAAAAAAAAATAAGAAGCTGCACAGTTTTTACATTGAGAATCTTCAAATTATTTGCAATAATATAAAAACGCAACTATACATACACTAAAAAGTAAAACCAAAATAAAACGATACACTAAATAAAACCTAAAAAGAAAACTTCAGATATTCTCTACTCTGTACACTACAAAAAATGTGCATCAACTGTAACTACATCTTATTTACCCCTTAGGTTTTCTCAAGGACGATGCACACAAGTCCATACAAAAACCAAGTTTGTGAGCAAAATAAACACTTAAATAAAAAACAATAATCTACTTAGTTGTTATCTATTTACTAACAAAAACGTGTCTTCTCCTCACTTTGTTTGAGATAACGAGTTGTAATAAGGTCCTAATGAGACTAATTTACTCAAAGTTAGCTTTTAGCTTAACTGAATAGTTTGGTCCGGACAAATAAATAATGAGAGGTCTAAGTAAGCAGACTGAAGTTCAGACTCCACTTAGGTAGTTAGGTACCTTAAGTTTCGGTACTATTTCATGTGGTCTAAGTACTGTTAGATTATGTAGTATGTTTGCAGTTCATATATTTCAGTTTAATTACTTTTTGATTATAAATTAAAAATAGTAGCGGTGGATTCAAATTTTTAATTTCTCCTCTTAAAATATTTAATCGCTAATTATATTTATCTTATAGTAATTATTGTCATCTTTATTTAGTCTTTATTATACGCCTGAAAAACAGCATTAATTCTATCAGATACAGTGGGACAAAGTGTAGGCTTATTGTACAGGGCAATTTCTTCCAAAAAACTATGGACGGAATGTGTATAAAACAATTTCAAAACTATAATAATATGCAAATACTCAACTAGTTACACTTTATTAGGTTTTGAAAAGACATAAAAAATTAACTTAACCTGTAAACGTGTATTACTAACAGATAGTTATCGTATTTTTCTTCATCTATAAATTGGTTGATCTTTTTGTTACATAATAGATATTTAAGATGTTAGCGACCTGTGATTTAAATTCTTTTTATATAAAACCCTTAAAACTGCCTCCTCAAACCAAAACCACGTGAAATGAGGTAGAAACAAGATATCTATTTCTCTTTGTATAAGGACATTAACCCCAAAAATCTTTTAAAAAACTTTTGACATAGTCTAGACTTTTAAAGAAACCTTGATTTCTAAGTTTATTCTGGCTTTTACAAGTGATAGCTCCATCCATTTAAAGTGTCGACGCAGAGTGTTCATAAAAACTTTGATTAATTTCGTCTGTACCTGCGTAGATTGGTTTCGTAGATTTTTCTTTATGAAGATTCTAGCTTTTAGACTCCTTTCTATATTACACATTTTTCATTATGTACAATAATTAAATGATGAGGTTTATCTATACGTTTTTATTGGGTGTTTACATGTTCATTGCTTAGAATTCAGAAAAATTACAAAATATAATATTTTGTCCTTTTATTAAATTAATATTACATTTCGCTTGCATGGTCTATGTTGACAAACTGTTTAAAGTAGATAGATAGAATTTTCTTTATTGTACACCATTAAAATTAAATAATAATACAAAAACATCTACAGTAAATCGTACAACTATACATATTTACTACCAAATGCTAGTGTGGTAACAAAAATTATGTCTTCTTCATAGTCAACGTTGATGTAACCCACAACCAGCTGTTCCTAACTGTTTTATAACCTTTGCCATTTTTAAATGTATAAAATTTTCAAAAATACTTCCAACTTTAAAAGCCATAATGAACGTGTTCAAAAAAACCTAAATAATACCAGAAACAAAACACGTGTTTCTATTAAAATCCATTCAAATTTAGATTGCGTGCAATAGGAACATTAGCATAAAAAAATTGCTACCGTATCGCCTTTTGAACGCCAAATATATAATGTTCTACAGAAACAAAACCAAACATAGTATATCTAAAATTATCTGACTAACCTATAAAATAGTTTTTTGTTTTTATTGCTAATACCAACAAAACAAATAATAAATGCGGACAACGTCACATACATTGTTCTGAACCCAAAGTAAGTGGCTATTAAGCACTTGTGTTATGGAATTCAGAAACAACGAAGGTACCACAAACACCCAGACCCGAGACAATGTAGAAAAGTGAGTTTCTACATTGACCCGTCCGGGGATAGAACCCGGGACCTCAGAGCTAGCGACACCTTGAGAACCAGTGCGTACGCCAGTCGACCACGGAGGTCTTTAAAAAAATGAATGCGTAAAAATAGTTTTTTGTTACTTTATAGTTTAATATACCAAAAGGTCAATGGACATAATCTGACTCGGTTGTGAAAACGCGCATTCTATTAGCATTTAATAAATGAAAAATATATTCCAAAGATATTGTAAGTATAAAAAAGGCAGTTCAATAAATAACAAGTTGTCTTATTCCATAGAAATACCGGTTTTAACGGGAAGAGGGTACTAAATTTAGCTTAAGGAACATTTCGTATTTAATGAAAGATAGGCCAAAGGCGAGACAAACAGAATATAAATCTTTATTACAATATTGTTGAATTAATTTCTGTTTCCTAATTAATTTGTTTAATCAAAGAGCAATAGTAATTGTTTAATTAGAGTAGTGCTCTATGTACTGCCATTATGTATTATGATTGTTATAGTATTTGATAATCTATAACTTAAGTGTTATCGAAAAGGTATATCTATCTGAAAGGGGTGTAGAGTACATCTAGTACAGAGTTAAATTTCAGCTCAAATGACATACTTATATTATTGGTTTCTTAGGTTTACGCGAATGTTAGACATAGAATAGACATGTAAGATATAAAATCTAAATATAAACCGCTAAAAAATCCGTAAAAAGTAGTTTTATTTCTATACTTTTATTATTTTTGTATCAAATTAATCATTAATTTTTTTTTCTTTCTGAAAAACGCTTTATTTACAGCAATAAATGAATTAAAAATATAAACAATCTGACGCACACAATTTCTAGGGCAAAACAGAAAATCGTATACCATAAACTGGACAAGCAGATAATGCCAGTGGCGCCTTTATTTTTCCGTACCACACCACGTTAAATAAAATACACATACCTTACATTATAAAAGTAACATTTTATTTATCTAATCTCCTAACTTTGCTTCGCTTTCCAGTTGTTGAAATTAACTTAAAACAACCAGATATAACCCAACATTTGAAATAAACATAACATGTTTATTTACTTACGAATTATGACAGACAACTGAACATTCTAATTTGTATTTCTAGGAGAATTGAAATCGGACATCGTTTACCATTTAAACAAACAAATTTTGTTTATTTCATAGGTAGGTTATCATTTCCATGTCTAAACATAACATAACATCATCACGCCTGTATCCCCGAAGGGTTAGGCAGAAGTGTACCAATGTACACCCACTGTTCGCCGATATGTTTAGGTCCCATGTAATAGGGGGCGAGCCTATTGCCACTCCCAAACTCCGACCTGCTACTGAGAATTGCATAGAAAAACCCAATAACGCCTTGGTCGACTTGGGAATCAAACCCAAGACCTCTAGCGTAGCAGTCGCGCTTAGCACCACTAGGCCAACGAGGCAGTCATTTCCATGTCTAATGTAAATGTTTTGTTTCAGAAAGGGAAGCTGTCCTGTATCCGGACGGAGTCCGAATCAGGTTCAGACAAGCTGTCTTTAAGACAATCAGCCTCAAAACAGACTTCAAAAAACTCGACACAACACAGCGACTGTTCTTCCCAAGACCACAAATGCCCGTGCTGCTTCAGACCAGAGAAAAAGAAGAAATACAGAAGTAAAGAGAAGGAGTCGAAATTCTACAACGAAGTCACTTTTAAAGCTAATTTTAAGTATAAGAACACAACAAGACGGACACATTCTATGAAAGAACATGTGGAAAATAATAGGGTATCGTCTTTGAGAAGGGAAACGAAAACTGCTCAGACGTTGAGTTTGGTTGTCGGCGGCTTCGTTGCCTGCTGGCTCCCTTTCTTCCTCTATTATCTACTAACCCCTTTTATACCAAGTGAGTACGTGAACCCAGTCTTAATGTACATCCTCACGTGGTTAGGATGGTTCAACTCAGCGATAAATCCGTTTATATACGCTTTTTACTCACCAGATTTCAGACTAGCATTCTGGAGACTTACGATAAGAAAATGTAAGAAAAATAAACGTTGATGAAAGTTATTTGAGTCAATAGGTACTTATGTAGTTTATATTACCGAATAAACGTATCAGTGGCTGTATAAAAGATCTGAGGACGCCATTTTTGTTGGTGGGAAACAATTGAAAAGGAACCTTATGTGAAGTGTAGAAGGTTTCAATTTAAATGAGGTTGCAGAACGAGTATTTATCTTTAGTAATACAAAGTAGATGATAGTAAACATGTTCCAATACCGTATTTGCATCCCAATTTGATCCGATTTGACATGGTTGGGTGTATTTTGAATACGTTGGAACGAGCAAAATAAGCTTGTTCCTATTTCTATGATCTTTTCTTTGTTCCTTATTTTGCAATAAAACGCAGAGTTTGGATAACATATAATTTTATTTGCTTTGTTACGAGTGCATAATATTTTTTCGTTTTGTGCATTAATAGTTTGTATTTGACACTATTCTAATAACAAAATTGGCTACCTTTGAAACTGAAGTAGACGCCTATCATAAAAATATGCAATTACAAAATTCCGTTTCGTTCTACAATCAAAATAGCAGTCATTGTTTGAAAACGTTTAATAGATGTTAACTTGCTCGATTTCATTTTATGAAATTCAATACCTATAAACTATTTTATTAATTAAACACTATAATAATAATAATAATAATATTCCGGGACAACTCACACACGGTTGTCTGATCCCAAGCTAAGCAGAGCTTGTGTTATGGTAACCAGACAACTGATAAACATACTTATATATTATGAATTATGAATTCACAATACATCACTAAATTAGTAATTTGATGAATATTGCTTACTCATTATAATAATTATTTATTAAATATCACATAACTACTTTTCCCGCGGTCACGCCCGTATTTTTAATGCCAAGCCTACAACCATCCCTTAAAATATGAAATGCAAGATTTATATTTAATTTCTACAAGTCATTGTATTAACGAATTAAATTAAATTAAAATTAAAATTAAAATTTCTTTATTTCAGTAAATCTTTACAAATAAGTTACCGGGGCTTCCCAGAAAGTAATCAAAAGATACTTGTGTTGGGAAAACCTCGCTCTTCCCATGTAGACATACTTAACTTAGATTTACATAATTTCAATTTAACTTATTACTATTTTCTAAATACAGAAATAAAAGCATACTTGTCGAGTAGTTGTGTGTCTGTAGTGAGTAATTAGTAAGTTGTAGTGTGTATGTACGAGGATGTGTAATTGCGTGTATGTGCATGCGTGTTTTTGTGTGTGTGTGTGTGTGTGTGTGTGTGTGTGTGTGTGTGCGTGTTTGTGTGTGTGTGTGTGTGTGTTTGTGTGTGTGTATGTGTAGGCGTGTGTGTGTGTGCGCGCCTTTGCATGTGCATGTGTGGGATGTGTTTATGTCGGTGTGTTGGTGTGTGAGTAAGTAATCCCAAAATTCCTACCTACCAAATTGGTTTTTAAAACTGTGTACAATTTAAGCAATTTATCAAACGAATGTTATTAAAATATCTTCCACTTCTTTATAATTAAGAGTTAAGAGCCACTCAGTCAGACTTTTCTTACACTCATACAGCTTCACGGGGTAGATATTTAGTGTCCGATTTATTTTATTATAAACGCGGGGGGCTAGGGCTACATTTTGCCGACTAGCAAAAACTGTCCGAGCGGTGTAAGTAGGGGCTACAATATCACACCGTCTTTTTTTGAGTTTAGCCCGGTCGAAAGGTAGCTCTTTGTGATATCTAAGTATCATATGTAGGATGTAAAGTTTCCTAACGGAGAGCAGCTCGGAAATTTTGTATAAGGTTTCAGTAGAAAATCTAAAAGGCTTACAATACATTACTTTAATCAGGGATCTTTGCGCCCGCTCTAGATCTATAAAATATGACTTAGCTGCACCACCCCAAACCGAGATGCAATATATAATTACAGATTGGGCTAGTGCAAAGTATATTTTGTTCAGTAACTTGGCACTCATAACGTGTCTCAGACACTTGAAGACCCATATCAGCTTTCTTAACCTTCCAATAGTTAGTTCAAGGTGTGGGTACCAGCTTAATCTTTGATCCACCATTATTCCAAGGTACCTAGCAGAGCTAACTTTTTGAATTTCTGGACAACTGCAAGTACAAGAGGGAGAAATACGACAGGAATGAAGTTTAATTTTAAAATCAGGTGAGGGCTGAGAATTTTTGTATGGTCCAAAACATATATAATTAGTTTTTTTGGTATTAAGAGTGAGCAGATTCTCATTAAGCCAATGACTAACTCTGGCCAGTCCCCTCTCGGCTTTCAAGCCAGCATTAACCCATGTGTCATCAGTAAAGATAATGGCAGTGTCATCCGCGTAGGACAGAATTTTCCCACCGACGCTCCTAAGCTTGCAGAGTTCATTGATATATATCAAAAAGAGCGTCGGACCGAGAACACTGCCCTGTGGAACTCCAAATATTACGCTTTCTTCTTCACTTATCAAATTGTTAATCTTTACCACCTGCCTTCTGTTTTGAAGATAGCTACCGAGAAGGGAGAGAGCCGAGCCACGGAATCCTAAATTTTCGAGCCTGCGTATAAGTATTGGAATAGACACAGTATCAAAGGCCTTTTTGAGGTCAAGAAAGGCCACTATACACTTGTTACCCTTATCTATTTCTTTTGTTATAGCGGTTACAAGGTCCATGGTAGCATCTTGCGTCGACATTCCCTTTCTAAAACCATATTGAGAGGCAGATAAGATATTGTATTTAGTCAGGTAATTTACTATTCTAGAATTTAATAGCCTCTCAACAATTTTAGAAACGGAGGTCAACACAGAGATAGGCCGGTAGTTGTTAATATCATCGATACTTCCACCCTTATACACAGGAGTAACAACGGAGCGTTTAAAAAGGTAAGGGAATATTCCGGTGCTAAAACATAGGTTGGCAAGGTCACTGATTAAAGGGACCAAGATTTCCTTAGCTTGTTTCAAGAAAAAGGTAGGGATACCGTCCCAACCTGGCGCGCTCCCAGAGTCCAAGGACATTAAAGTATCTTCTACTTCCTCTTTAGAGGTGTCTAATAAAACAAAAGAGGACAGATTACAGACTTCTGTGTTTCTTGATTCCGACGGAATGAAGTTGCTTGAGATATTTTTAGCCAAAGTGTGTCCAATACTAGTAAAATGTTTATTGACATGGTTTATAGAGGCTTGAGGACATGATTTTATCCTAAGTAGTTCACCGTTTGAGGTTTTGGGTAGTTTGTACTGTGTAATTTCGTTAATGGTTGTCCATAGTGCTCTAGGGTTTTTTACAGATGCTTTAATTTTATCTTTATTGTATTTATTTTTTAGTTTTTTAATAAGATTCCCACAGAAAGTCCGATAGCGTTTGTATGTTATAATTAAAATTGGATTTTGGGGGTTTGATTTAAGATTTAGGTATATTTTGTTTCTTAGTCTAATACACCGTATGGCACCAGTGGTTATCCAGGGCTTTATTGCTCTAATGCTATTTGCGACAACTACCTTTTTAGTGTTGGAGAGTATGGCTGATTTGACCATTTCTATGAGTGCAAAGGCATAAGTATCAGGATCTCTGAGTACACTAAAGAAGGAGCAGTCAACATTCATTAAATTATTATGAGCATTATCATAGTTTACAACGCTTTTGTGCCTCCGAGGTGTCGTAGGTTGATACTTTCTACCGATTAATACAAGAATAAGGCAGTGGTCTGTTACTGTTGTATTTAAAACCGCAGAAAACGCCATGTTCCTTTTCCTATCAAGGCTCAAAAAGACGTGGTCAAGGCAGGCGTCTATTCTCGTAGGTAGGTTATGGGACGGTAACAATCCATGTAGTGATAGCATGTTCAAATAAGATAATCTATTATTTCTCTCTTGATTGTTTTCAGTTGGCGAAATAATTAAGTCTATATTAATGTCACCTATAATCAAGACGTTTTTGCAAGGAGTTATACTATCAAGGTGGTTGTTGAGAGATGTAATGAAATTACCTGCATTTGGGAATGATGGAGACCGGTAGATACCCAGTATGGTAAAGTTCGGGATTTGTATTTCTAACCCAGTAGCATTGATAAGGTTAAGTTCCTTAATTTTTGCTGATATATTATTTTTGGTGTAAGCAACTACTCCATCACTTTGGTTAATGTGGGTTTTAGTTTGGAAGGAAGTGTAATTTAATAATTGCGGTACATTTTTGTTAGGATTTAGCCAACATTCTGTAAGAATCAGAATATCTATTTCACACTTTAATTGTGTCAGATTGAGTTGCAAGTCATCAAAATTTTTGTATACACTTCTAATGTTTTGCGTTGAAATATTTAAATTATATATGGAATTATCTATCTTTAAATTAAGTTCCTGTATGCTGCACTTTAGTGAGTCAGCAGGCTTAATTTGATCAATTTCTTGTAACGTAACAAAATTATCCATTTATAGATATTGATTTAGAACTCTGGGGGTTACAACTAGGGTAGTTATATAGTATGTAGTTAAGTAACTGGACAGGTTGTGGTATTTTTATGAGTATGCGGATGAATTCAGTGTTAGTAAGTTGAGGGATATACGGCATGCAGCAAGTTGCGTGTGGGTAATTTGTGTAGTATGGGTGTGTATTATGTATGTGGTATGTGGGTATATTTAGGTTTTGTAAATATATTCGTTTATTTTGAGAGTATACGGGTTGCATAAGTAAGTTATATGGTTGGTAGTTGTAATAGTGGCAGGATGGTGTGTATGTGTATATGGGATTGTGTGTATTTTGTTTTGTATAGTAGATATTTAACATTTTCTCTAAAATAATAAGTTTTAGCTTGTAGTAAACTGATTTAGATAACAAAAACATTTTTAGAAAATAAATAAACATATTTAGTCAAAGCTCTTGCATTAGTTGCTGAACTTGTGCTTCATGTTGAATATGTATAATTTTAGACGTATCATCTTTACGAATTAGTACTTTTCCCATGGAGGTCCAACAGTACTTGACTTTTTGAGCCTTCTTCAGGTCCCGGGCTAAGAAAAACAGTCGAGCTCCCTTAGGGGTGAGTTGTTCAGTTAGAAATATAGGTGTGTCTTCGTTGTTTGTGAAGCCTAGATGTTTTGCCTGTAGTCGTGTTTTATTTGAAAGATTAAATTGTTTTACCTTTTTCAAGAAGTCTGATCTCAGAATTGCTGACCTTAGTTCCACTATAATCGTAGGTTTCCTCTCTTCACCACCTCTGGATTTCAGACGAAATATATCGTTAACTTCGGAACTATTTATACTAAGATGAATAGTCTTGGAGAGATTCAAAACCATTTGTATCAAGTCATCCCGAGTTTCCTGTGTCTTTTTGGGAACATTTTTAATTTCCAAGCAGGTTTTACGAGAATTTCTATGAAGGTCTTCTACTTTATCTTCCAGTATGCAAATGTATTCCTGGTCTTTTTGTACCTGATTTTCAAGAACTGCTATTTTTGCGCGGTACTCCTCGTTTTGTGCAATTAAGAGTGAGACGGCTGCATCAATTTTAGCATTTGATTCCGTTAGTTCGTTTAATTTGCTGGCTATCGATGCGAGTTCCTTACTTTGAGCGTTGGCGAGCGAGCTTATTAAATCTTTTATCTCGTCCCTAACAACAGAGATATGATTGGGCGAAGAAATTTCATCTCGTGGCCTCTTGTTACGCTGGGTGATATTATCATTAGGTGGCGGGAATCCTTCACTATTGCACATCGTTCGATTTAGGGACGGGTCAGAAGAATACTGTGGCATTAGAGTTGAATTTTTATCTGGGTTCGGTGATTGTGATGGAGGCGTTCTTTGTAGTGACATGATGATGTAGGCCTATTACTTCAGGGCCGCCGGCAATTATCTATTGTAATTGTGCGTGGGTGTGAAGTGAAGGTGTTTCCAGGTTCGTCTATACTGGTTCTTCTTTCTCTACGTCGAACGGAACGTCTCTGTTAAGTTTTAACAATGACAGGACAGCTGATGTTTGATGACAGATGTCCGTATGTCAGATGACAGGTTGACACTGACAGATGTCCGTATGACAGATGTGACAGGTTGACACTGACAGATTTGAAGTTGAGACCACGATGATAGCTTCGTCTCAGCTGTTGTTATCCTTTTCACACCACAACACTCAGTTTCTTACTGCTTTATGCACGCCTAGTACTTGGTGAAATATTTTTCAACTATTTTGCACTAAAAATTATATTATATTTTAAGAATTAAACTGTTAAAGGGTCCACACGTCCAAACGCTTTCGCGGTCCGAGGGAAGAGGAATTCAAACGCACAACCTACATTTCAGCTGTAGACTGTTTTCACATTAACTTTTAAACTATCGCGCTGCATGTTTATAGTAATATAATTCACGGGATTAAGTGCATTTAATTCACAGTCTGCTTGTGACTACGGCCGGGGTAACACAGTCGAAACTTCAAGTTAAAAAAAAAAATCGCTTGTTTTCACATTACCCGACACGATATCTGTAACGGACTCCTATATATCGGGGTCAAGTAACATTTATTTATTTATCCCATGTCCCCTTGCCATTCGTATATATTATTTCATATATAATAATATGTGTGAAACATGTACCTTTTACATTATCCGGTCCAATGTCGGATACCGTATCCGTAATTTTCATACATTTCTTGGCCCCCAATAATGTGAAAACAGTCTCAACACATAGCACAAAATCCTCTACTGTGACCTGGGGCCGTACCATGATTTCTTAAAGCAGTACTGTTGCGGTTGTGGAAGCGAGACGGCGATACACTGCGCATAGCGCTGTCCCGCTTATTCAACCGCAACAGTCCTACTTTAAGAGCTCATGGTACGGCTACTGAACCATCTCGAAACGATTTTGATTAGGTATATTAAAAATATTAGTTTAACAAAATTGGTAAATTATTTATGATTTTAATTGAATAAAATATATGATATTATTTTAACATATAAGTGTTAATCTGAGCTTCAATATTAAGGATTAAAATATTTATACTAATCTCTTTAAACCGAATCGTGCTTAAACTCGTTGCGAATGTATTAAAAGAGCTAACATGTGTAAACATGAATTATGATTTACAAGTTATTTTAGCTGACAAACATAAAATAAAACAACTTTTCGTGTATTTCATATGAAAATAAAGCACGCACATTTTTAAGAAATAATAAGAGAAAAGTAAAAATTAATTTCAATTTCTTTTAACAAAATAATTATATCTTAATTGGGATATCAGTTAGAACTTAGCGAAATGCAAATATTCATTGTTAATAAAAATAAAATAGAAGAGACTTTAAGAATATCTTTGCATTAGATGAATATTTTATTTCATTTGAATATAACCTACAAACACAAGGCGAAGTAAAACTACAATGCAAAATTAGTAATTTCATAAAATAAGTCTACATAATATTTAAAACTAAAATCAGTTATGAAGCAAGTATATTATTATCACAGCAAGACAAAAAAAAACTGTAGAAGTACACTATAGTTGGATGCAAACTTAATTGCGGTTCTGAAGTTAGCTACACTTAGCGCAGTACCTCGCCCCGCACCCCCGCTGGCGCATAAGTTTGTTATAGCGCAGCGACTCGCCTCGTGTTCAGAGCCGCCATTAAGTTTGCACCGTACTGTACCTACTTACTTCTTTTTTACAAAATATTGTTTGTGTGTATAAGTTATGTTTTAGCTTTGCCTATACAAGAAAATCCTTTCACGTTGTTTGGTTAGAAAATATTGTTATATATCGCTTATCATCAGAATATCAAGAAAGTAATGGATGTCACAGTTTTTTGAGTTATTTTGTTTCCCGCAAAATGTTTTGAGAAAAATGATGTTAATAAAACATATTATGGCACATATTACTTTGAGCGAGAGTTAATCTAAAACTGGAGTTTGATATTAGTCTTGCTACACTTTGAAACATAATCAAGAGATTAAGAAATTATTCATACTAATAAGAATACAGGCAGGCAGAGACCAACACTCTCTGTCTGTCTCTTACATTCTATCGGCTAAACCAGTGAATCAATTTTGACTAAGTTTGGTATGGGGCTAATCTTGGATTTTTTTTTTTTTTTTTGGTAGAGATCTTTGCAGTTAGCCTGAGCGCAGGCTTTGACTGCTTCACCGGACTTTAACGGCTAATCTTGGATTCCATACAAGTTTGTGGGCTACTTTTAGAGCGAGGTCGGCCCATAGCAGCAAATTAAAAATAATTTTCAATGTCAAATCTTTCATAGATAATAATAATATAATATTATAAAGAGTAAAGATTTTATTGTTTGTTTGAATTGAATAGGCTCCGAAACTACTTGACCGATTAGAAAAATTCTATCACTGTTGGGCTATATTAAATTTCAAAACAGTTAGGGACCCATAGGATATACGTATTAACGCGGGTGAAACCGCGGGGCACAGCTAGTAGATAATAATTTCGTTGATTAGCATACTTTCAAAATGTTTAAAGACGGTGTTATTAAGTAATCAGTTGTAAAAAAATATATCACACTGCACTGGATTTGCTGTCATAGTCAAATGTTATTATTAAAGGCTGAACTGTCAAAACGCAAACGTTCGACAAAGCCTGCTGAACTATTGTAATAATAAAAAAATAGAAGTAATATTAAAATGTTTGTAAATAGCCAATGTTTTGTACAGTACATATAATATCATCTTTATTATCATCATCATATAATTTATGTAAATTACATCGATCTCATAGGCTTAAGATATAATTTTTAACCGACTTCCAAAAAGGAGGATGTTCTCAATTCGATTGATTTTATTTTTGTTTGATACACAATACGTCTGACAATTTTCGTCGATTTAAAATATATTTTTTGGCATCGGTAAACCTCAGAGGTGATGTCCCGTATAAATTCATTGAAATTGTTTTTTCTTCACATTTATTTATTATCAGTTAATATATATCAGTATTTTACTTTTAAAACTACAACTAAAATATTTTAATTAAATTTCTCGAAATTATAACCGAGTAAAAGTATAGGCTACATAAATTAATTTGATTCATTTTCGAGTTTAAATTTACATATTTCCAGTTCCGAATAAATTTCGTTAAATAAATCAACTTGATGAAACGCTTCGATTAGATCAAGACCTAGTTCTCCGAAATAAATAGATTTATTCTAGAACACATTAATTTTCATTGTAACTGGAAGTGTTTCGAAGATAAATGGAAGTGAATTCGCTTAATAGAAAATAGAAAACTTTTATTCAGTGCTGAATAATAGTAGCCATTATTTTGAAACGTCGGACATAACTTACATAAGTAACAATTGAGTATTAGGTATAACATTATTCCTTTGAAAAAAGTCATTTAAGTACCATCTTTTTTAATTAATTATTATTTTTCTATCAGAAAACTAATTATAAAATTATTTCCGTCGTTTACACTGTTTGTCCGCGAGAATATAACAAACTATAATCTAAATTTACGTTTGCATCTACATAAATAAATAAATAAACGTTTAAATAATATAGTTATTTTTATTAAGATTTTAACCCAATCTACAGAAACCGCGCGCAGCCGCACTGTGTGCTACACTTTAACAAAAAAAATCTAATTTGAGATAAATATTTTTAAGGAAGGATTATTTTTAAACATTACGCTCTTGATCCGACCTCTTAACTTTCAATTATAACAAGATTTCTCGTTAAATTTAAAATCCTTTCAATATCCCATAAAAGCTTGGTAAATAATTGAAAAGTCAAAATGTATAAATATAATACTTTTATTAAAATAGCCACTCGACATAAATACTTCTATGGTTTTCTTATCTAATGGATGACATATAATTGTGACTGAAGCTGGGTTTTCACTGTAAAACAGTTACTAGCAAGAAATGACTAAAACTAGTAAAAATAGTTTATAATTTACACTTAGAAAGAGTCTTTACAATTTTTAACCAACTTCTAAAAAAGGAGGAGGTTCTCAATTCGGATGTTTAATTTTTTTTAGTGGAAGCATTGTTTGCTCTCCTCTGCCATAAAGTAGAACCAAAGTGGAATACAATTTGTAAACAAAAAATACCTTTTATCACCGTGTTAATAGCAGT
The DNA here is from genome assembly GCA_905146925.1 of Autographa gamma. Taxonomy (NCBI): domain Eukaryota; kingdom Metazoa; phylum Arthropoda; class Insecta; order Lepidoptera; family Noctuidae; genus Autographa; species Autographa gamma. The sequence continues at coordinate 2,543,557 of LR989871.1, forward strand.
TTTTAACTATTTTTGCGACTTAGGTACTCTTAACTCTTTCTCGAAAGCCATTCAATACATTTACTGTAATAATTCCAGCCTATAAACGTCCCACTGCTGGGCACAGGCCTCTTCCTATATAGAGAAGGCACGAGCATTGATCACCACGCTTGCTCTCTGCGGATTGGCGATTTCAGATCCCAATTTTGGAATCCAGGTTTCATCACGATGTTTTCCTTCACCGTTTGTCAGAAGTGTCTTAGAATAATTAAGAAAGTACATATAACTTTGAAAAGTTACATAGGTACTTGCCCGGGTTCGAACCTGCAACCTCGTGCATACAAATCCGTTCATTGAACCACTAGGCCACCACGACTTTTTTTTTACTGTACATACTGTAATGAAAAATTTTAATCTCTTGTTACTCGTTTAGCAATTTCATTATATATCTTTCTTGGCGACTTCCTGCAATTAAAGTTTTCTGTATAAGCTTAACGGACTCTGTACAAAATCCATTTTGCTCCTAGTGTATGACTCAAGCAAAATTTTCCTAAATAGCCCTTAAAATCAAAATCTTTTTATTTCTTATAAACCAAAAAGGCGCTTAGGAAAGGTTCCGTTAAAATCTACTGACTCTAGTTGCTCGATTCCAAAGTGTCCTATGGAGAAGAGCAGGCAAGAAGTAATATATATATATACATATATAAATAATATACGGAAAGTACTTTCCCTGAAAGAGCCATTAGCGCCAGGAAACATTTAATAAGCTTTTCAAACAATACCTAGAATTTATAACAGGAAAATAATAAAGATAATTGCAGGGAAAAATAAACAAATGAATTGTCAAAATAATTTATTGCTGGAAAAGGCAATTAGGGGTTATGTAGTACTACAATTATGTAGTTTATTTAATTGCAGTACATTGAGTTTTGATCCTATCTCTTAATGCATTTGGTTTATAAATACTACTTTTATAATAGCTGTCTTTAGCGGTTTAATTAGATTTTTTCACAGTTATCCTAATTTTTTTATCTATATTTATCTATAATATTATAAAGAGGAAAGATTTGATTGTTTGTTTGAATTGAATAGGCTCCGAAACTACTTGACCGATTTGAAAAATTCTTTCACTGTTAAGAAGCTACACTATCTGGGGTGAACATAAGCTATATTAAATTTTCAAAAAAGTTAGGTTTCCATAGGATATAGGTATTAACGCGGGTGAAACCGCGGGGCACAGCTAGTATGTTATATTTATTTTTCGGCATAGTAAAAGTCTCGGATCGAGTCTGGATGAGGATGGAACGGGGCCGTTTAAAATGGAACGAAAAAGGGGAGGTCTATGCCCAGCAGTGGGATTATGATGAGGGCTAGGGATGATGAAGATGTATTTTCTATAGGTAATATAATAACACGTATACATAATATTACAATATCCCCCAAAACCGTTTCACTTGAAAAGCCTTAGGTCCTAAATTGGAATCTGAAACCTAGAAAGCAAATAGCAATAAATATTCCTATTTCTTTCTCAGTACAAGAAAAGGCTAAAGTATTATTAAAGATCACAATAAATGACAGAATCTCAGAAAATGTTACCCAAGAGTTATAAATCCAAATCGAATTTGCCTTTTTACCCAGAAATGAGAACCTAGGCCTAGATTCCGCTATTTAAGAGTTGCTTGAATTGACATTGCATTAACTGCCTCGTTGGCCTAGTGGCGCTAAGCGCGACTGCTATGCTAGAAGTCTTGGGTTCGATTCCCAAGTCGACCGAGATGTTATTGGGTTTTTCTATGAAATTCTCAGTAGCAGGTCGGAGTTTGGATTTGTGCCCAGTTAGTGGCAATAGGCTCGCCCCCTATTACATGGGACCTAAACATACCGGCGAACTGTGGGTGTACATTGGTACACCTCTGCCTACCCCTTCGGGGATACAGGCGTGATGATATTTTATGTTTTGAATTGACAGCAACATGCTTTATTTGGCCATTTTTACGATAATTGGCATTCTGCTAACTGCCATTACGATCATTCTCTTCGAGAGTTCAATGAGATTTTAATGTGAGCTTATCTGAATACGAAAATTAGGTACTATGACGAGTACACTGACCAACCACTGACATACATTTAAAATAGCTGAATCGAGGCCCAGACGGTTTATTCATATTGAAGCGAGACAAAAGAGGTTATCTAAAATAAGGTTTAACTGTTATAGAAACGATCAATGGAGACCAAAACAGCTTTCTACTTAAATGTAGAGCAGTAGTAAAACGGAGAACGGTCTATGAATATTTAACTGGGAAGTTAATGGAGAATTTATTTCTTATGCAGCTGTGCAGACTAGTTGAATTTAAAGTATTGAAAAATATACCTTGTTTTGATTCAATAAGTCTTAATTTCCATTACATTGAGGCGCTACCCTCGTTTAATATAAATGAAATAATAATCCTTACAAAAAAAACCGACTTCTAAATAAGTATTATATTCATTTCTTATAGATTCCACCAAAACTGAACCTAAATGAGAAGCACCAGCTTTCAAATAAAAAAACCGGCTTACCCAGTCAAAAGTTCCGTGGTAAAAAAAAAAACGAATTGAGTACCTCCTCCTTTTTTTAATTCGGCTAAAAAGGAGATATAACCTCAAAAAATAATTTTCAAATGTATTATATACCAGAAATTCATCTATGAAATAACTAACCTTAAGAACAGACACAAATTTCTACAAAAAATAGCTACCTATTTTATAAACTCCTACGATCATTTCATGAACAATAAAACTGTATTTCTTTTGTAAAAACCGGCAACAGTGAAATATAAAACTCTGTGTAAACAAACCTTAATAGTATTCATTTGGACGAGTAATTTTCCAACAAAGAAAAATTGTTTTGGGAGCGAGCTTAATGCAAAAATTCTAGTTCAGTCGTATTATTTCTTAAATGGCTCAAAAAAACGTAAATTAAACTTGTCAGTTAAATGATTTGCAGAAACGAAAAAGTTGGAAAACTTAAGGCTACACGTACACGAACTGTTTCTGCCTGCTTCAAGCTAGGCCCTGGGCCCACGTAAGATTTTTTGTAGGTCAGATAATTGGGCCGATTTTTCCGCCGATTCTTAGTACCGATTTCTAACCGACTTTTTGTAATTGTTTTGAATTTGTGTGATTTTTTGTAGGACGTCTGCGTTGCACTATTGCTACCTGCATTGTTATATTTTTCTCTTTCAAAAAAACGGTCACCGATTATCGGACGTGGTCGGGCAGCATTAAACTGCAACTGTATATTGAGCTACATACTTCTATGGCATACGAATTGCTTGTAGCGTCTTGACAAAAACAAAAGCGAGCGGGTGTAAGTCGCAAGTGGCGCGCAAGAGAGGTCGACAGCTCGCGCAGTCCGTGTGCGGTGATCACTAACTATGGTACGGTCGCTAGGAGAATGCATCCTGACAGGTTGCGGTCACTAGAAAAATAACTTTAATTTGGCAAAGAATTTGCTTTCACTTATTTGTCCTACAAACGAATAACATCATTCAAGTTATTCATTATCCCAGGTTAAAATGAATTAATTATTAATTTTAACACGGGATAATAAATATATAGATATAACACGGTTTTTTATTTCCCCATAAAAATTAAGACCAACTGACATATGCCACGAATACACTCCCTATACTATAACTGCTTAAGCAGCTCATGTAAGGCAGCCTAAGAAATAATAAATGACTATGTAGGCGATATCAATTACTTCGAATGTAGGTCAGTTTTGCATGAAATAATAGCCAAATGGGTACCCATTTATGAGCGGAAGTTGGACATCAAAATAATAGCAGCCTGAAAATTAATATACATTTTTATTGAATTAAAAATTGGATTACAAAAGGTTTTTAAATTAGAGTTTTTTAATCGGATTAATGTTTTGGTAAAAATGTTTTAAATTACCCGTTATACGAGCTTAATTTATTGTTATACTTTGGTCCAATTAATTTTATAGAACCTATAAGTATATATTTAAAAAAATATATAATTTCGTACTGGATAGTCATGATCAAGTTTGAATTAAATTAGGCGCTATAATAATGACATTTACCTTTAATAACTTATTCCTTAATATTCTTAAAATTAATCCATCTGAAAACTTTGGTAATAACGAAAATCAGCCATATTTCAGAGATTATTTTATTTAAATGTATGTGAATAACAACAAGCAACACATTTGGATTAAAACTCAAAATCATACGAACTAAACGTTGTGTCATGCAAAATTAACGAGTATTCACAAAACTAATTTAAACAGAGTATATAATTAATGGATGCTGAACTAATCACGTATAAACAATATAATGCTGCAGAAAATCTGAAACATGCTTACTGGAAACTGTTATCATTGAAGGATTTCTTTTAAGTAGCAACTGAAACATATAATTTAATTTACCTAGTAACAACTCATTAACACATTAATTATAATAGAACAAGCCCAAATATACATACAATGCATACAAAACTCACTCATAAAGTTACACACACATACACATACACTAAAACACGTTTACTATCACACATACACTTGCACAATACACATACAGACTTACTACACTCATACACACTCATACACACTCATGCATACACATAATAATAATAAGGCAAGAGAAGAGAAGGAAATAGTTTAAAGTTCAGTTTACTTTTTTAATGTTTATTTCAAATTTTGTTTGTTTTGTTTTGAACGATTTATATTTTTTTCTTTTGTACTTATGTTTTCTCGCAATAGGTGGCTGCTACCCCATAAGCACGCTAACTCCCGCACAATAGCTCAGGGAGTAGGAATAGCCGAAAATCAGCTTTGCGACGTTGTCGAAGCAACTTTAGCTGAGCTATCTCCTTTTGCTACTGATTGTTAACATTTTATGTAAAATTTTTCTTGTCTGTATGTTTAGTAGCAATAAATGTCTTTTTATTTTATTTATTTATATAATCAAAATAAACCCTAACAACTCTAGTCAATGAAAATTATTAACAGATATCATTACTAAAGTCCGTTGATTAGAGAAGCGAATTGCAAAAATGTTCCTTACGGCTTTGTAATAAAGGCTCTGTTATCAGGTTAGATGACTAAGTATGAAAAGTCAAAATTTATTCAGTCCGTCATTTAGATAATCAAAATATAACAGACACGTATTTATGCTAAAACGTGATGTCACACAAGAATTGAAATCGCTGTATCTTCGTAATTCTTTGTCTACGGGACAAAACAAAAAATACGTGTCTAATATATTTTTTTATCTTTATTCTGGACTAAAAAATATGAATTAGTCATCATCCCTATTGGCAATCGATTAGTGAAATGAGAAAGCAATGTGTATAAAAGTTAAGTTCTTTACAAAAAACGTATTCACGATTCGTTTTTATACATTTTTAGTCCAATTTTTGCTGTATCAAGAATGTTATCGGCCTTTCGTCAAAAAATATCACAATTATGATTATTGGGTTAATTGATGATTACGTCGGTTGGTCGTTAAAAATGAATACCTTTTTCCTCCTAAGAATTATTTATATCAGTGTTATTTTTTCTAGGGGGTGAACTGTGGGTGTACATTGGTACACCTCTGCCTACCCCTTCGGGGATATTACCATCGTTTATATTTTTTGCTACCAGAAATGACATTTTAATTTATTTTCTACTAGCGGCCCGCCCCGGCTTTGCTCGGGTGCAACGCTGATACCTACACTATATGTCTGTCGCAGACAAATAGTATAATATGGCATTTTACATACGGCGTCGTCAGTTTAAAAACGTTTGCGGTTATGTAATATGCCGAAGGCAAAATGTCAAATCATTCAATCGTTATAATGCGACGTTAGTGTTATTTTAGGGTGACTATGCTCATTAAAATCTCGAGAAAAACTTTGAATTACATACGTCGTCGCTCGCTTCGCTCGCTCTGTTGCAAGGTCACAATATCTAACCTAACCTAACCTATTGATCTCTGTCACAAAGTCGAATCTAATCAAGCAATGAATTTCTGAGCCTATGAATATATGAATATTCGATCAAATACATGGTTTTTTGACCAAAAATACTCTGCAGTAGTCTTTCACGACCCAGGGTCTATGGATACATTAGCATTTTTGACGTGCTGGATAACCTCAAAAACTAAATACTTCAATTCGCCTCGGCATTATGTATATGGTGTTTAAATTCGATGAAATGTTGAGGCATATTATAAAGTGACACGGCAATCTACATTTTGCCTTGGGCATATTACATAACCGCAAACGTTTTTAAACTGACGATGCCGTATGTAAAATGCCAAATTATACTATTTGTCTGCGACATATCTACACAATCATAAAGTTCTGTAGTGCGAAGCACAGCCTTCGACGCACTACTTGGTATAGGCACGCGCCCCCCGGCCCCCCGGCCGTTACCGCCGCAACCGCGATGTCCCTGCATTTTAAATTTGTAATATCTTCGAAAACATTTATTTAAATTACATGCTGTAAAGGGCAATATTGATCTATATTACATGCACAATTTATTAAAGGTACTTAATTGGATAAGGATTAATACTGTATTGCTTAAAATCGCTTTTTCGTAAATAAGTAGTAAATAAACGATAAAAAATGGTTATTGTGGGTTATCCTCAAGAGATAGACATATGCCATCGCGGACTTTTTTGTAGATCTTTTTAAGGTGCACAATACTGTAGTACATTATTTTGATCTATCTCGTAGGATTCAGCCAGCGTTTGCAATGTAAGCGCAAAAAAATTGTTCATTTACTTAAATCTCTAAGATTATCCGTGTTCCTCTACTATATTTTGCATGTATTATACATATAAACCTTCCTCGTGAATAACTCTATCTATTAAAAAAAACTGCATCAAAATCCGTTGCGTAGTTTTAAAGATTTAAGCATACATAGGGACAGACAGCGGAAAGCGACTTTATTTTATACTATGTAGTGATAGTGACTACATAATGCTCTAGTTAGTGAAATCTACCTACAAAAGGGATTACGGTAACTAATTTAGTATTGTTTAATAAATTAATTAAACTTTAAATTACCTAGTCTAATCATTTTTGATGTGAACATTGAACTGAGTACATATTTATAAGCCATGGGATTAATGTTAGAGTTATTAAATTTTGTCACCCGGAAATGTTTAGCAAGTTCTAAATTTAGTTAAATTAATAGTATTTTGGGATCCAAATGTTTATTAACCTGTGTTAAAAAGATATTTTTGGTATTAGGACAAGGATGTGTTAAATTCAAACTCTTAACATACCAAGTAAAAATCACGAAATTGAGAATTGTCAATAATCACGAAATCCTAAAGCTGTGGCCAATGTGGAAGAGAGACGGCGCTCTACACTGCACGTAGCAGCGTCTCGCTCACACGACTGTGACATAGACATAATAATATTGATTACTTTTTTGTATGAAAATAAAAACTTGCCTATAATGTTAAAAAGTATGCTAACTGATGTATTCTAGTCAAAAAAGTATTATGTAAAATTATGTTTATTTATTTAAACTTTATGCAATAAATGTGTACATAGGCGGACTTAATGCCACAGGCATTCTCTCCAGTCAACCTTAAGGTGATGCAGAGATAACATGGTAGGTGCATTCAGTTGTAAAGAAAGTTACTGAAATAAATATTATAAACTGAACACTACGTTTATGTTTTTCTATATTTCTTAAAAGTGTATTGTATGAATGAATGAATATGTTAACAATTGTTTTTATGATTAAAACCTCATTATGTTATTTAGGTAATTCATGAAATGCGCTACGTTTGTTGCATCGCTCAAAATTGTGTGCGTGATTAATAAACAAATTACTGGATTAAACAGATTTACCAAACCATTGGTTGCATCACCCAATATTTACCTAACACGATATCCATTCTAAATGTATGTACAATTTTAGATTTAAAAGCTCAAAATATCACGCTGGTAAAATTAATTTATCTATAATATGTATGTATTTAGAAATATGTAAGTATGTTTATCAGTTGTCTGGTTACCATAACACAAGCTCTGCTTAGCTTGGGTTCAGACAACCGTGTATGAGATGTCCCGGAATATTATATTATATTATTTCGCAAATGACTTATTGTATCATCACCTGCTTAGCCTTTTTTTACCAACTATGTTGGGGTCGGCTACCAGTCATACCGGATTCAGCTGAATACCGTATTTTTCATTGACTCATTGTAATTATCATTATTCTAAGATATTAGATTAATATAATAAAGTATACGTAAGTAGTCGGTTAGGACTGCGAATTTTGTGATAAAAACATCTTTAAAATAAAGAATTTTATTGAATTTGTTGACGTTTTTATTTACTTACCTTACGATATGGTATAGTCCGTCCGCTGAGAGAATGCCTTCCCAACAGGTTGTGGTTTACAGCACAGCATTATATAACTTTAATGTGGCCAAGAATTTACAAAAAAAACAATTACTATCACTTTTTTTTGTCTTATAGACGAATAATGTCGTTATTCAAAACTATACATCGTGCTTGGTTACAATTAAAGACGAACACAAGTTTTAGGAATGCATTTTGTCAATGGCTGAGTTATAAAGTACAAATAGGCGCATATTTGGGTCTCTAACCTAAGAATTTAAATGATCATTATATTACTTTTTAAAAGGAGAAAATATAATAAATAGTCTCCTTTTAAAAAGTAATATAACGGACGTCATATTATGTCGTCCTGAACGAATTTTTGGTAGGTACTCAACAAATTACTCTAAAACTTACATTGCAGATAGACTAAGAAAATAAAATTATATACAAGATGCCTTTCTAAATAAATGGCAAAGCATTACTACTACCTTAATTCCAAGAAAACCGCTCAGTAGCAATATTAAATTCCATCCAGCATCTAGGTTGCTTTGTAATAACACTAAGTTTTATCTGCAAAAACCATCTGACTACTTTAGACCTCAAACGATATAGACAAAGTGGCACTTAGGGTCCGGTATCCTTATAATTTTAGCCCTTAAGCTAAGTACCTATTTAAGTACTAACGCGACTGAAAGAAAAGATCTCTTAGCTGTACTTGCAATTTTGAGAAGTTTTGGTTTAAAACTAGCCGTGTCTCGCGGTTTCACTCGTGAATGAAAGTTCTGTTCCCGATGTTTTATAGTTATTTTGTTATTCGGGGCGGAGACAGACTTCTTTTTTTAACTTTGGTTGCAATTTTTTTTTTTAATTTTCTCTCCGTTATTAAAATCTCGTACTTCAAGGAATATTAATATTATCGCTAATTATTTAAATAAAATAATTAGCGAAATCGTTTCCGCTTAGCAGCACGTTGAGCGATTTAATTTTACATTATTTAACACAAAATTTTGTATATACCCATGATGGGATTGGAATGATGTCAGACAGATAATGAATTTTCATGAAAACTAGTTGTGCAGATAATATGGCAATCAGTTAAAGACATCTGTTTAAAATTAAGTTTGAGATTCCACCAAAAAACATAGTAAGATTCATACGTATATTGCAAGTTGTAAAAAAATAATATAGAATGAGTTTTGTCTTGAAAATGACGGACAGATTCCATTGTGTAATGTTGAAAGAAAATATGAGTAAGTTAGGGCCACAGATTGCACATACGAGTACATAAGCGAACATAGAGCGCGCACATCGCTGGAAAATAAATAGCAAACAAATTGTTGTCTGTTAGTACTACGCTTGTTTACTGATGTAAGTTATTTTTTTGTGCGATGACTGAAGTTTCTGTGAAAATATACATGGTTCCGAAATTAATGAAAAGTTTTGAGAAAGTATCAGTAAAACAGCGCGTTCTGCTTTCACACGAAGATCACCAGTATGAACTCGCTCGTTCATACCGGTGCTCTAAGTTCATACTTCTTAAGGCGCACTCTATATTTTATTTACTTAAACACCAAGGTTTAGGCATAAGCCCTTTCTTTGTGGACTCAACGGAACGTATTACGATAAAATAGCTTCCGCTCAAGTCATAATATGCCCTTGTTATTTGGGTTTTAGGTTATTTTGTAATAGAGCTGAGAAAAAATTGTCTTGCGTAGCCTTGCCCCAAATGTGCTGTCTCTTTGTCCCAAATGTTATAAAATATCAATGTGCAGTGACTGACTGTTTAATCTCAACAATCTTTCTATATTTAATCGTGATGGTAGCGCCATCTATCTGTTTAAGACGGACTACTAGTTGTCTCATCCATATTTCGCAATATTAGTTCCATTCATTCATTTGACCACTTTTGGAATGAGCGATGTGAACCCCGCCTCTGCCCGCTTCCTTACCAATCCTTTCGCACGGCTGGCGCGTAACGCACGTACGCGCTTTCGCAAATCGCTGGAAATAAACGAATCGCCGAGAGGAGACACACGATACCGCGCCCGTGTCGCTCCTGTGCTGCATCGCCTCCTTACTGCTGCTGCCGGATAGCGAACTTTTGTGATAATCCGCCCGCGGGTGTGAACGTGACAGTTTTGTGATCGCATCGGGAAGAACGCCGCCCGCCATCTTGTACTGCTCAACGCTGGACAGCCAGGTATGCGTGCTTTTTCCCATAGACCTACATCGCTCGCTCACCTCTTGGCGATAATCAGCCATCCTCCTAAAATACAGTCCACTTAAATCTTATACCTCGTTTATTTCCAAACCATTTTTTGGTCCGAACGACCCGGATTCATATATCCGTATTCCCGCTCGCGTAGGTATCTTTTATAAGTGCCTACCTAGGTAGTTGTAGCACCTAGCTGCACTCCTAGTTCATAAATATATACCCATTACGTGGTTATTCCCGCACCCCCAGTAGGTAATATACTCAACGTAGCTACCTACTGACTTACAATAATAATTATAAACTAGGTATATAGTCGTTTTGTAAATTCATAATTTCAAGCGCCTTTTACCACCGCCTTTAAAGTCGTTGCCTTATTATTAGGTACAAGTACTTACTTTCCGCATAACATAAAACTACAGCATAATTTTAGGTTATTTACTTCTACCTACATTTGGTATATAAAATGTCGCAACAAAAGAAATGTACTTCTGACGAGAATGAATTAGCTATCTTAGAAGCTAAACGCAATGTTTTATTTGAGCGCATACAAAACATTTACGAGCGTTCAAAAACCGCCAAAGTTTCCGATGTCAACAAAGAATCATTTCTTAGTTATTGTATGACAGTAGACGATATTCGAACCGATTTTCATAAATTATTAGACGCTTATAACGCACAATTACTTTCTATTAATCCTGAATCTAAACCAAATTATCAGGCATACACCTCATTCGAAGATCTTTATTGTATCATAAAACGTATACAATCGCAGTTAGATAATCGACAGTCCGCGAAGCCCAGCGCCGGACCGGCTGTCCGAGCACCGAAACTGCCCGCGATTGAACTCGTGTCATTCGATGGCGATATACGAAACTGGCCATTATTTTATGCAAGTTTCAAGTCTACAGTGCACGATAACGCCTCGCTGACGGACGCTGACAGGTTGTACTATTTAATAGGTAAGCTGTCGCCGAAAGCGCAATCTACATTCGCAGGTGTCACACCAAGTGCTGAGAATTATCAGGTCATTTTCCAGTCACTTCTTGATAGATATCAGGATACTCGCATCCTCGCGTGTACTTACTTTGATCAAGCTTTGAATCTTAAATTGTCTGGTCCCGCGTCAGTTTCGAATTTCCAACTGTTTATTGATAACTTTGTTACCGCAGTAAATTCCCTTAAAAACCTAAAGTTAGAAAACCTTGCAGACTTTATGTTATTGCAACTCGCATTAAAAAAGTTCGACACGGAAACCGTTCGTGCATTCGAGATGACCGAACGTCAAAATAAATTACCTACCCTAAATAGTTTTCTTTCATTCATTAAGGATCAGTGTCGAATATATCAGAATACGCAGCCTAGTTCGTCTAGCTCGTTTAGTAATAATAATACAAGTAAACAAAACTTTAATAAATCGCGAAGTAGTAATAATAAGTCGGTCCCTAACCCACAATCTTACGTAGCATGTTTGGATTCCGCAAATAACTCACACAAGTGTCTGTGCGACAATATTGTTCACGACCACCTTTTTAAATGTCCAGCCTTTAATAATTTAAATCCGACTGCTCGTTATAAATACGCTAAAGAAAATAAAGCTTGTGTTAATTGTTTGAGTATTAAGCATAAAACAAGCGATTGTTCTAGTAAAACTAAGTGTCGCTCATGCAATCAACAACATCATACGTTATTGCATTTTGAGAAAAAATCTCCGTTATTTGACCGCGGTAACCTTAACGTTAACGTAAATCCTAGTCCAGCTGTTTCGTTCTCTGTACCGCAGGCACAGGCCGCTCGTACCACGGCGCCTGTCCTTCCCGCGTCTCAGCCCGGAGTTTCTTTGTGTACGACATCCATTGCGCTCGCACGCCGGCAGTGCGCACGCACTCAACATACTCAGCGCGAAGCAGAGCGTCAATGTAACGCGTCTACTACGATATTATTAGCGACCGCGCAAGTTATTATTTATGACGTGAACAATACACCGCGCGTGGTTCGTTGTTTACTTGATAGTGCATCACAAAGTAGCTTCATTACTTCGGATTGTTTTAAATGTCTTGGACTTTGGAATAACTTTAAAAATACTAACTTAATAGTTAAAGGGATCGGTGGTTCAGAAAAATCTTGTAAGGGTTCCGTCGATATTAAAATACATTCGCGTTTCAACAATGGTATTAATTTCAACGTTTCATCGCTTATTGTGGAACGTATTACGGACACGTTGCCTAGCGCTCACGTGGACGTGTCGTTACTCGCGCACCTCGAGACATTGCCGCTCGCCGATGCTCACTTTGCGCAGCCGGGTAATATCGATGTTTTGATCGGTGCTTCAGTTTTTCCGCACTTACTACTACCTAATGTTGTACGTAGTGAGCAACATAATTTACCTCCCGCTATTGAGACGGTATTTGGCTATGTAGTTATGGGTGCCGTACCTACGCTGCATAATACACATTATACTACGTCTTGCTGTTCTGTTCTTCAAGAAAATAATATTAATTCTCTTCTTAAGCGATTTTGGGAGCTTGAAGAGGTCTCCGCACCGCCCTCGTTGAGCCGTAAGGATCTCGAGTGTGAAGAACATTTCCGCGCTACCACTGTTCGCGACGATAGTGGTAGATATGTTGTAGCATTGCCGTTCTGTGGCGACCCGTATTCTTTAGGCGACTCGCACGCTGCTGCACTTAGGCGCTTATACTGTTTAGAACGTAAACTCGATGCGTCGCTTAAATTACGCGGTGCTTATAATGACGTCATGCGTGATTACATAAATAAAGGTTTTTTAAGCCCAGTTGTAAACGACGAGGGCAATTCTCTTCCCGCGTATTATATTCCGCATCACGGCGTGGTTCGCGAAGATAAGACCTCCACTAAACTTCGTGTGGTTTTAGATGCTAGTTGCCGAACTACATCGGGTCAGTCGATCAATGACATTTTGCATGCCGGTCCTGATCTACAGGGTGATTTATTTAACATCTTAATTAAATTCCGCCTTTTCAAAATTGCACTTTCAGCTGATTGTAGACAAATGTTTCTCAATATCGGCATTCGCGAATCCGACCGTAGATTTCAACGAATTTTATATCGTTTTGACAATAGTGAGCCTTTAACCGTGTATCAATTTAATCGCGTTTGTTTTGGACTTAAGTCTAGTCCATATCACGCGTTACGAGTTGTCCGCCAGTTGATCGCTGATGAAGGCGACAACTTTCCCGCTGCAGCCGCTGTTGCTGCTTCCGCTTTATACATGGACGACATTGTCTGTAGTGTCGCATCCGCTCCGCAAGCAGTTTCGCTTTGTGAAGAGCTTATTCAGCTTTTCAAACGAGGCCAATTTGACCTTGTCAAATGGACAAGCAATTCCAAAGAGGTTCTCGCGCACATACCTGATTCGCATAAAGCTTCTCCGGACATTGAGTTCGAGAAGTCCGCACATCACAAGGTTCTTGGTTTACGCTGGGACAGACATTGTGATAACTTCCGCTTTGACATCTTATCACCAGGTGATAAGTGTACCAAACGCGCAATGCTATCCACAGTGGCTCGTTTATGGGACATAATGGGTTTTGTGGCTCCTACCATTTTGTATGCCAAGCTCTTGATCAAAGAGCTTTGGTTAGCAAAATGTGATTGGGATGACACTCCTCCCGACCATATTGTCGCTGCTTGGAAACAGTTTTGTGCTGAGCTTCCCGCACTCAATAAAATAATTGTGCCGCGCCATCTAGGTTTAGTAGATGGATGTTTTGTTAACTTAATAGGTTTCGCTGACGCCAGTGAACGCGCTTATGGCGGAGTCATATATTTGCAAGTCCGCATTGGATCTAACTACTCTGTGCAGCTAGTTTGTGCCAAGTCTAAGGTCTCGCCTGTCAAAACCATTTCGGTTGCGAGACTGGAGTTGTGCGCGGCTCTGTTGCTGTCTCGGTTGCTTCGCAAAGTTCAAGACACAATTGCGCCCCATCACTCCATCAATAAGATATATGCATTTTCAGACTCCAAAGTAGTGCTCGCTTGGATTAATTCTTCTCCGCACCGCTGGCAGACCTTTGTCGCCAATCGCATTACTAAAATAATTGAACTTATTCCTGCTACTTGTTTCAATCACGTCGCGGGTACTGAGAATCCTGCGGATTGCCTGTCTCGTGGTGTTACTCCGGCTAATCTTCTGGATCATCCTTTGTGGCATCATGGCCCTTCTTGGATTTCTCGTGATCCATCAGAGTGGCCTATACATCCATCTGTCCACGATGCAGAGGACGAGGATATACCTGAGCGGAAGTCTGTCTCTCATCCCGTGACCATTGAGGTTGCGGAATCTCCTATTTACGCACTCGCGCTACGCATGTCATCGTGGTCTAAGTTACTACGTGTCATCGTTTATGTCTGTAGGTTTATTAAGAAATTACCTAATGGAACTCCTGTTTCAAGCTCTGATCTTGAGGTCGCAGAGTATACATTGTTGCGCGCCCTACAGGCTGTTCATTTTAGTAAGGATGTTCAAAATTTAAAAAATAACATTCCTTGTTCTCCCGCTCTTCCCCAAGCCGTTTCTCGATGAGCACGGCATCATACGTGTTGGCGGTCGTTTGTCAAATTCGGACGTACCTTACAACTACAAGCATCCTTGCATCCTGCCGCGTCATGACCATGTAGTCAACCTTCTTGTTGATTTCTATCATAAGAAGCATCTCCACGCAGGTCCAGAGTTACTCATGTCCTTACTTAGGCAAAACTACTGGATTCTCGCTGCACGACGAATAATTCGCCACATAATTCATAAATGTAACACCTGTTTTAAATTCCGTCCGCGTCCGATCTTTCCTCCAATGGCAGATCTTCCTAGCCAACGTGTCAACCAGGTAGATAAAGCGTTTACACATACCGGTTGTGATTACGCAGGACCACTGCAGTACACACCAGTTCGTGGTAGAGGCGTCAAAAGCCGTAAAGCTTGGCTATGTATTTTCACATGCCTTACAACTCGCGCTACGCACATCGAAGTTGCGACGGATTTAAGTACGGTTTCATTTCTCGCAGCTCTAAAACGTTTTCTTTCGCGACGTGGTCCCGTAAAGTGTTTATACACGGATAACGGCACGTGTTTCGTGGGTGCAAGTTCTTATCTACGCGATCTCTATAAATTTCTCAATAAAGAGTATAGTTCACGTCTTCAGGAGGAACTTTCCATTAATCGCATTGATTGGAAGTTTATTCCGCCTGCTTCACCACATTTTGGCGGATGTTGGGAAAGCATGGTCAAAGTAATTAAAACGCATCTCTTCAGAGTCATAGGTCAACAAATCCTTTCTTACGAAGAGCTTTTAACTGTCCTCGCGCAAATCGAGGCACTTGTTAACTCGCGCCCGCTCACAGCACTCAGTAGTGACCCTGCTGAACCATCCGCGTTAACTCCCGCGCATTTTTTAAATACTGTGCCATTGTCGTCACTTCCCGCGCCTGAAGCAGACTCTTCTAGCTTGCTTCAGAGACATACTCTTCTTGACAACCTCGTACAGTCGTTTTGGCGGCGCTGGCGCTCAGAATATCTTCACCAACTTCAGGCTAGATCTAAATGGAATAGTCCTGCATCCCCTATACAGGAGGGTACGTTGGTAATTATTATAAATGATAATTCGGCGCCGCTTTCATGGCCACTAGGCATTGTTGAGAAGTTACATACCGCAAAGGACGGCACAACCCGCGTCGTTACTGTAAAAACCGCTAAGAGTAGCTACGTGCGCCCTGTTGTACGTCTCTGTCCGCTACCGACTCAGTAAGATCTAGCTTGAAGTTGGATCTCTTTCTTAGTTTAGGTATTTAGTGTGTAATTCAATTATAATTTGTTCCGCTTTGTTAACGCAATTAATTTAAAATATTTTAACGCTCGCTGTCTTAGACTGTGTATAGGTTATGCGGTAGTACACCTTACATATCTAGATTATTATTATTATATTTCTTTTAAAGGCAACCCTTTAAGGCCGGGGGGAAATGGTAGCGCCATCTATCTGTTTAAGACGGACTACTAGTTGTCTCATCCATATTTCGCAATATTAGTTCCATTCATTCATTTGACCACTTTTGGAATGAGCGATGTGAACCCCGCCTCTGCCCGCTTCCTTACCAATCCTTTCGCACGGCTGGCGCGTAACGCACGTACGCGCTTTCGCAAATCGCTGGAAATAAACGAATCGCCGAGAGGAGACACACGATACCGCGCCCGTGTCGCTCCTGTGCTGCATCGCCTCCTTACTGCTGCTGCCGGATAGCGAACTTTTGTGATAATCCGCCCGCGGGTGTGAACGTGACAGTTTTGTGATCGCATCGGGAAGAACGCCGCCCGCCATCTTGTACTGCTCAACGCTGGACAGCCAGGTATGCGTGCTTTTTCCCATAGACCTACATCGCTCGCTCACCTCTTGGCGATAATCAGCCATCCTCCTAAAATACAGTCCACTTAAATCTTATACCTCGTTTATTTCCAAACCACGTGATATATGTAGATTAATAGCGAGAGACTTAATAACCGTTAAGTTAAGAATATCCTATTCTTAACTTAACGGTTATTAAGGCCCATGAGAGCTGATTCCATTCTAATAAAAAAAAAATATATATATATATATTGAGTAAATCGTCTTTTTTCAAACAAGGTCTCCCTTTTTCGTGCCATTTCCTACGGTCCTGTACCAGCCTCATGTTTTTCTTTTTATATTTTTATAAGGGGACAACCGGGAAAATAATTATATATTTTAAAACATCTAATCAATGTTATAACAAACAATGGCAACACAAATAAAAAAGGTTTTTATTCTTCACTAGAGCCATAAAAAAAGATTAAAAGGCGTAGTGTAAAAATTACCAAAAATAAGACTTCACTATTAAACGCACGTTAACACATTTTTATTATACGTGACTTGACAAACAGTGCGTGCGACACACGACCATGCTCTATGAAAAGCCAAAAAAAAACATGATAAATTCCTTACGAAACCACATAAATTTACATCAAAAGCTATCTACGAGTATAAGCAGGTAAGGACGGCATAATATGTCACCTTGAAGAAAATCTATAGAAAAATAAACAATATGTTATCTGAGTGTCGCAAGAAAACTGACATGAGGGGGAGTTGGAGCCAAGAAACTAGCGGGTATGACGGATTATGAAGGTGAAGTAAAGATTTGCTAAGGTGTTGTAAGAAAATGTATACGAAATCAACATTAAAATATTTACAGTTTTAGTATGCCTTTTCAGGTACTTTTGAAACGTAAATGAGGACTCAGGGGCCCAAGTCTGCTATTTAAATTTGTCATACGATTTGACGATTGGTCATAGTCTTTGAACATTGAACCGAATCGTCCCAATGGCCAATTTTGACGTTTTGACATTTAGTAGAATACCAATTTTCCTAAAGTGGATCTGCTGGCATGACACTATGAAGACATTGAACCGAGTGTAAATAGATTGCAACTCCATAGATTACCCTTTTAAAAGGAAAAATAATTTACTATATTACAGAATACAATTATAAAAATGTTATATCATGCATCAATAATAACAAAAAAAATTATAAAACATAAAATTGATAACATTTGCATCAAAAAATGCAGCTTTAATTTAAAAATATTTTAGTATTATTTTGTCACTGATTTCATAGCCTAGGCCTAATAGCCCGAATCGATCAAATACGGTACCTGACATTGATAGCTGACCAATATTATAAAATTTGGCTTGTGGCCCAAGTTTGTTTATGTTTCTTAACAATATTTTCTAAAGCAGCCCCTTCATAAAAATAATATTTGGAAGTTATTCGCTTTTACAGTCAAGTAATTTATTTGTAACCTATGTTCAGTTAAGCCTCCGTAGTATCAGGCTATTTATGCAGGAAAGAAACGGAGGCCCTTGCCCAAAACTAGGGCTGAATGGGTTTAGAATAAATAATAATTATTATTAATAATAATAAAGAGTCCAGACTACTGCGGGTCATAGGTCTCTCCCAAAATACAGGATACATGCGAAGTTCAAATATTTATATTATTATCTGAATTATTACTTGTAAATAATAAACCTATTTTTCAAAATGTACTTGCTATCATGTGATATTTTTATAAAAACATGGTTTAATGTTTAAAAGTAGAGATTAAAATAATAAAATAAAATCATCGAATAATTCTCCTCTCTATCCTTGTTCCATATTCAAACTGGATAAAAACATGGCTGCCGTTCGGATCGACAGCTGTTTGAAAAATAAGAAATCTGCTGTGTATAGCCTTGTGTGGGTGACAGTTAAGATACAAGGATATTCTTACCAATAATTTATATCTTGGATGAGTTTAAGGAAGATTCATAATATATGAAAATTAATATATTTTTGTTTAATTATTTTGATTTATTTATTCACGGGTCACCAAGAAATAACATTATTTGCAATCAAAACACTACTCAAATTCGTGTTTTGGAAAGTACTTTAAGCTGTAGGTCCTGACTGTGGTACCTACATCTTTGGCAGTCATTAAGTCAATTCTGACACCCAGTCTTAGTATAGGATAGTGTGTTTCCCAGTAAAATGCATTGTGCAGGTCAGATAGGCAGTCGCTCCATGTAAGATAAGATATTCAGCAGAATCCGGTAAGACAGCTAGCCAACACAACACAGTTCGGGAAAAAGCTGGGCAGATGATGATGATGAATTAACACTATTTAAAAACATAACTTAGCTCCCATACTTACAACTTTTTTTTTTCAGAACTACATAACTAAAACTGGCACCAAAGTTTTTTTAACAATAAAATACTTTGTAAACAGCTGTTTCATGAACTCTTAAATAGCTAGTTCAATCGTTATGGAAACCATTATACATTTATACAATCAATTCAATATTTGTTTAATCGAATTGAATAATTGAAGCACTAGATTTTGCGAGGCTCGTGAGTACCGTTTTACTGGTCATTCCAATAATTGGTTTGAGGTATATAAAAGGCCTATTTCAATATTAATTGTATTCATTAATGATCTATTTCTTGGTAGAAGTTTAATTTAAGGTACTGTAAGTTTTAATTATTATCTTCCCATTAGTTTAGTGATGCTTAATAAAAGCTTTTAATCTTCACATTTTGTATTTTTAATACTTTCACAAACACTGAAAAACTGTATAAATATTTATAAAGGACTCTTAGCTTACATAATATTTAAATAATGAATAAAACTATATACAGAAAACCCCAAAATATTGTTAATCCCCGACTGTGAAGCAGTCCAACATTACAATTACTAATGTGTTTTCCTATGCTAGCCGTAAAGCCTATAAATATATGTTTTGTAACTCCTATAGACCTACCTCGCAAAATGGGGAATAATCGACCCCCTTCATACCGCATGCGAATGTGGAGCCCCCAACCAAACCATGCCCCACTTATTGCCCAAAGTGTCCGTACACCTGCACTTTGGATGACTTAAAGCGCGCTAACGATGCTGCTATTAATGTCGCATCTTTCTGGCCCAATATACTATAATTTAAATCTACCATCGACACGAAAAGAAGAAGAACTCCTATACATAGAAATATTACCTCTTTCTGATATCCCTATGCTCTAATCTTTTATTTCCATCTATACAAAAATAATCATTCCTCACTACCTTATGTCAAAAACATACTGAGCTTTAAATTTAGGACAATCCCACATAATATTATATAATAAGTGAAAAACGTGTTGTTTGTTTATTTTGATATTCAGAAACGTGCAAAACAACGTCAACCGGCGGCCCACGCTTGTTAAATATCGTGCGAAGCGTAATATCTAATATTAGAACAAACAGTAATTTAAACGTAAACATATATCTAGTATAACCTCAATAACAAAATTTTCCATACAACAGCTGCAGGCTACTATGTTAAGAAATAATCATATTATTATAAAACAGTAAAATACTGCAATTCTTGTGTTATAAACTGAAAAAAGTTCACTTCAAATCACTGAGTCTGCTTGCAACCACGACCGGTGTAACCCGGTCGAAACGTCAAGCTCTAAAGGTATTTATGCATGTACGCGCTAATCCCCTTTCTATAATATTATACTATAAACTGAAAAGTCTGAACTTGTCCAATTTAATGCATTTTTTGTTAGCTAATTTGATCGCGATCGTTTTAAGCTATAATTTAGAAACACCTTTTCATGCATTCTATAATGAAAAAAACTAACTTAAATCAGTCATCATCCCTACCGTGTCCCTAATTATTCGGCTTCCATTCATCTCTACAACTCGTCATCTCAGCATTCTACTTAAATCTATATGTATTTTAAATAAGAAAATAGGTCATTAATAAAATATTTCAGACAAACTAGCTAACTGTTTCACAACAGGTAATCACATCAGGTTCTAAATCAAATTAAGTAAACTTAGATGCTACCCCAAATTCTTAGCTACCAAACCAAATTAAACCTTACTACCTTATAATAAAGTATAATTTACCGTTAGAAAATATCAGTTGTACGTGTAATCTATTTACCTTAGTCTGAGAGGTACTGTTCGTATAAAATAAACAAGACTACTGTGTGTATAGTATTTTAGAGACTACCATGTTTAAGTAGTAACAATTAAAAGACATCGCCTTTATTAATGTGGTGTTTTTAACCGACTTTAAATAGAGGCAGGTTGTTACTTATGTTTTCATTTCAAATAACCTTTAAATTTTAATCTTTACAGCACTTTTTGACGGGCCTGTTGGTCTAGTGGTTAGAGACCCTGACTGCTATACCGGAGGTCGTGGGTTCGATTCCCACCCGAGACAAATGATTGTGTGATGAACACGATCATTTGTTCGGTGTCTGGGTGTAATTTATCTATAATATGTATGTATTTAGAAATATATAAGTATGTTTATCAGTTGTCAGGTTACCATAACACAAGCTCTGCTTAGCTTGGGATCAGACAGCCGTGTGTGAGATGTCCCGGAATATTATATAATTATATTTTTGTACGCTTTTCTTTAAAAGACATTTTCGCTAATCATACTTGAGCTTTTTATATACAATGTAAGGTTCAATTGAAATTTCAAAATGGTCCACTGATTTATGGATTCAAAAATTATAGACGACATTATAAAGTTCCCCTTCAGTAATTTTGAATTTCATTTTTTATATTGTAATTATTTATACTATATTTATGCTTCATATAATTATCTGCGTGGTATCTTCAACATAACAAGATATACAGATAATTATCCAAAACATCCAACTCTAGCCTAAATGGTCAAAGTCTTAAAGTCTAGTCTGACCACAAACTTTCGAACTATGTTCACGAAGTTTTAAGCTAAAGTTTCAGACTATTTCCAGACTATTTTGTAGAAATAGTGGGAGTACACGGGTACACCTCTAGTAGCCGCTAAGTTTGGTATGTAGGCGTTGGTAAATTAATCAGTTTATGAAAAAATATGGCTTCCTTCCTTATTTTGGTTTTATATTTAACTTCTGACGCAAATGTCCTATTTGCGTCGTGATTTAAGTTTTATACTTTAAGTTATTTTATCTAATGCTTAAATGATCGGACTGGCTCTTAGCTCTATGATTCGAGAAGCTCTGATCAATGTTTTAATATCTATTCCATTATATCTAATTATAATCTTGCATAGTAATAATGTTACAGAATGTATTATTTATAATAAATTCCTACATGTTTATTTATTAAAATATTTAATTGCAATAGAACTAAAAGGTAGACTATATGCATTTATTTTAAATAACATTTTAATAGCCGTTAAAAATATAACATTTAATAACATAAACCAACTAATGAATACTTTTACCCAAAACATGTAAAATAAAAACAAAAAACGTAATAATTTCAAAGTTACAACGCACAAACCAAACAAATTACGTCCACAGTGACTTTCAAATCTGATATATTTTTATATAATTCCAATTCTCGAATCAGGAATAAATTACCTGCGTTTACTATAAAAGTACTTATACTTACAGTAATGTTAGTTTAAGAGCCCTATTAGGAACATGACTGGCCCTTTTCCAATGAGAAATTATTATACAGGGTGTTATCTAAAAACCGGTTGGCTATACATTTGTGTCGGTAAATTGATCATTTGATCAATTTTCTTTAGGGCTTTTTTAGCTTTTATTTTTCTTTCTTCTTCTGATATAGCTAATTCGAAAAATAAATTATATTTTTTATTACCTGATCGACTGTACAATTCCAATTTTTTTTCGACATGATAATTATTTTCTTAAAGGAAGTGGTCAAAGAGCAATTTTCAAAATAGATTGTCGTATTTCTGTAGCACCCTGTATAACGAAACTTAGGGCGTGTCCTAATTTGACACTATGATCAATGGTTTCCTTATGGGACTGTAACTGTGTTTTTCTTTGAATCGTTAGCAATTCTTACTTCTAATGTTTTTTTGAACTCCTAATGTTGTTATAGGGTTCATTATTTACACAGATAATATATAATGTATGAATATAGCTACAAATTTTTCGACAAGCCTTAAAGTCTTTTAACATTCTGTCACATCTTTAAGTACTATCCAGCGACACTCAAAACAAATAAGCTTTAATTCTGTATTTCTCTATTAGAGATAAGAATTCGGATTACCTTAATAGGTATGTCTCCGAATCTATCTCCTGTTTTAAAATCCCTTCGAAACGAATAAGGTATCTTTTAAAAATAAAATATACTTATTGTAAAATTCAGATAGGAAATTTCTTTAAGTACGTTCATGATCAACCGTACTTTATTCAACCATTGAAGCTCCCAATTTTATCTTCCTTTTCTGACTTATATATAACAGAATCCCAGAAAAACAGAAGTCATTTCTAACTCCAATTCAAGGCTGTGTAGGAGGCTTTTACTTGGCACTCGGCCAAGCTCAATAAATCACGAGAATTTGCACAAACTCGATTTCAACTTGCACTATCTAGTCGAGTGGATCCATAAAATCTGAATGTAGAGGAGCCTGTTATTCCTTTCTCTATACAATAGGTAAAGTTTTGTTATTTTCTTGCTGAAGATATTTTTTTCTATTGTAACAAATCCTCTAATTGTCTCATTGTAATAAAAAGGAGAATAAGTATTTTTCAACATATTCTAAAGCTGCTCAATTGATGGTTGAATTCATGTGATTTTTTTAAGTAACAAAGCAGAACTTTTTTACAGTCAAAACAACCAGTCTTACTATGAGATACTGTTGTTCCCAGTAAAATGGGTTGTGTAAAATACGGTATTCAGCTGAATCCGGTAAGACTGGTAGCCGACCCCAATATAGTTGGGAAAAGTCTCGGGAGATGACGATGATGATGATAGTAAATAAAAATATATGTGTTAGTCGTCATACGCTCATGTCTCCTTTGTGGAATATGGGCTAAAAACCAACTTAACCACATTAATATATTCCTTTAACAACCCATCAATGAAGTCATTTTTATTCATGCACTTATTAACACCGTCTTTTTGTAACTGATCACCGTTCTTTCACAAAACCGATCGCTGGATACACAGAGAATATTCGAAAAACTCATCTATCTAACAAAGGGGAGAATTCTGAAATAAGCCAGAATCGATCTATCTAAGCCTTGTGGTTTGGTAGCTACACTTTTTCAAAACTTAATTAAAATAGATCAAGCAGGGATTTAAGCGGTTTTTGAACTACTGTTTTCACGAATAGTGGAATAGGGCTCGACATGCTGTTAGATTGGGGCAAATATTTTTCTTTTGTAACTATAATGTTTTATGGGTACCCCGTGATACTGTGATAGTTTTCCCAGATTAAAAGGTGTTTTTAATATAAATATAGTTATGTGAATCAGATAAGATGAAAAGAAATAAAAAGTAAAGTTGGTAAGAAATTGGTACCTACAAAACAGTACTGAGCGGTATCGCAGATTTTTTAATAACCTACTTATTAAAGCCTTCACCAACTGAAAGGAATTAGTTGCGGAATACGAAAAATTTGTAAACTTTGCATTCTAAAGCGATCGATATCACCTCAAGTTTTATTTTTAACCAATTTCCCCATTAGAATACTCGAAAAAAGATGGGATACACATAATGACAGACAATTAAGCCGTAGGTAGATAACTCCGAAGTGGTATTAGAGCGTGAACAGTAATTAAGCTGACTCATCCTCTGATTGTTTAGGATGCTATTGACTCTATGTAAAAATGTATATAAAATATACTTGTATATGTAAATAAGCTGAGGGGGTGAGGAGCTAAAGGCGTGTCGTGGCGTGTCGACATACAAATATGTCTCTTACCATATGTCACGCCACGACACGTAAGTATGGTTCCGCCTTAAGTGTAATCCGTATGGTTTGACCGACAATACAGGTTAAACCGCGCTTGCCGCAGTTGGTCCGTGGGTGGTTGACCATTTATAACGTACCGAGACTCCTCCGTTTTTCGGAAAGCACGTTTAGCCGTAGATCCCGATTGTGATGCGTACATGCTTGGCAGTCGTTAAGTCAATTCAGACAACCAGTCTTTCTATGGTTACTGTGTTTCCCAGTAAAATGGGTTGTGAAGGTCAGATGGGCAGACGCTCCATGTAATATACGGTATTTAGCTAAATCTGGTAAGAGTGGTAGCTGAACGCAACATAGCTTGGAAAAAGGCTAGACAGAAGACGTGTGTGGAAATAAACTGGACTGCGAAGTAGTTTAAATTTTGTTAGAGATTTTGGAACTGTGAAAAATGGTAGATAATTTATTATCACAACAGCGATATTTATTGTTGGAGCTTGAAATTGCAAGGCTTCTGTTTTCGTCGGAATAAATATGCATGCCTGAAATCCAAATTTTGCAGCGTGAAAACATCTAAATATTTTTTACAAAAAAATACTAGTAAACATGGTATTACCAATATAATTCAGTATTTATCTAGTTTCGGCTAAGTAGTTTCATAAAAAAAGCATCGAAAATTTGGTCAACAGGTCCTGTTTCATAAGATTCAAAACTTATAAGAAAAAGTTCTTCTCCTATCGACTTTTTTTCCAGCCAATTGCCAGCTTACAACTAGCTCACTAACCAGCAACAAAAATCAAAGAACAAATCTAAAGTCCCATTTACCTCCCACTTACACAAATGAGAGCACTGAAGTGTGGATGTTCCCAAAAAAAGTTTGAAAAAACAAAAAGTTTTGCACTGAATTCTGAAATGGCGACTAAAATACGTGTAAGTCTAACAAAGGAGAAAAATGTTTTATCATAATCGTCAAAAACAAAAACAAAATGGCCAACATTGTAAAAATGATAATTACTTAAATAAAAACCTTCTAAAGTAGGCATGTTGACTAAACAGTAATGCAGGTACACGGCAGTTGATTTTACATGTCACATGACGACACAAACCACTACATCTAGTTAAAAGATATTAATTCTTCTAGCTCGTTAATATCCTTAAAAAATGTCGAAAGTACACGACAGAATATTAACAACGATAATAATATGGGACATCTCACATCGCACCAAAAACATGAAAGGTGGGATGGCAAATAGCAGAGCTTGAAGGACGGTAACCAGGCAATTGATAAACATACTTATGTATTTCTAAATATTACAGATAACTCGAATGCTCAAACTTCTAACGTTAACCAAAATTTCTGACATCCCTACATCCTAGTTTCTGCTTGACCTCTCCGTTCAAATCTATTGTAAGTAACTTTTACTGATATTTTGAAGTTTGGAAAATTCTGCAAAACTGCCAAACTGGGGCGGGCAGTTTGAATGTAGATGTTCAAATTTCGAATGTCTGTAGAATGTTTTTTAAGTGAAAGATGGCTGCCATTTGAAAACAAAGCTATCATTTAAAAAGGACTTGTTACCATCATGTATTTTAAAGTATCTTTCTCAGTTGTATCTCTAATAAAAAAATGTTAAAAAAGTGTTTTTGTACATGACTTTATATCCACATTCAAATAAAGGCATTAGACAGACAAATAAAAAAAATCACATAGACACTTAGTCTTAATTTAGCGGATTATAGAAAATAATTACAGTTAGATTCCAGAGCCTGTCTTCGAAAGTAAATTTAAGCCTTACCCTTCCGGGATCCAAACTACCATATACCCTTGTATTAGTTATAACAAAACACACCTCTAAGACAATGTGCTTAAAGGGTAAAGGACAAAAGATCTCGAAGGGTCAAAGCTTAACATTTTCGGATCAAACACAAATAGAGGTCTGAAGGAATATGATGAGTTATTAAACCTTGCCCCGAGGTGTAAATGTGTAAGGTATAGGTGAGCCCGCTCGTACAATGTTGGGTCATATGGAAGCATTTGTTTTACTAAGACTAGGCTAAGACTTGGCGTATTTCCGACTTTGCTATACGCAAAATGATAATATACAGAATGCTATCGAAAGGGTATATTCATCCGAAAGGGGTGAAGAGTACTTCTGCTATAGAGTAAGTTTATAAATTAAAATTAATTTATTTTGTGCTGAAATTTTATAAATAAAATTGACGCTATACCAGATTTACTCTTCACCCCTTTTAGATAGATATACCCTTTTGGCAACACTGTGTATAGCGTACTCCATTCTTTTACATGTTATGTACTATATAGCTAAGTTTAGTGTAAACGTGAGCAATATTGTCGTGTTATGAAGTATATGTTATATTATGGTAAAATAGTATTGCTTAGTATGAAACGGACTTAACAATTTTCCTCAGGAAAAACAATCTACTTTGAACAGACAGAATCGATAATTCAATCAATTTTATACAATTTTATTTTCAAACTTAAATTGTAAATAATTGGATCTAGAATTTTCGGTGACTAGAATTTCGATATTACACTTAAATTAAAAATAGCTGAAATAAATGTCCCAAGGGGTGTTAAGAATATTACTTTCAGCGTTATTAAAGTTTTCAAGGAATTTTTCAGTTAAATATTTTAGTAGGTACAAAAGGAATATCGAAAGAATAAATGCTCTTGACTGGAACAAATAGTATGTGTGTAGTATACAGAGTGTTAAGAAAACTCTGTCCGACCCGATAGGTTTTACAATTACATGCCAAAATAAAAATAAAAATTTTGAATATTTATGATGGTCAATTATAATGAAATCATCATTTTTTGCCGAGAATTCCCTAAATTTAAGATTAAAACAAAAATCATAAAAATTCTATTTCCGTCGGTATTTTTGTAATTTTGCTGTATGATCATTTGGCCATCACCCGTCACGAGGCCGACACTCTCTATGGCCCTTATAAAAATATATTGTACCTTTTTTTTTTTCGTAGTCACATACCTAACAACACCTTCACCGATCGGAAAGTATTTTCTTTAAGACCCTGTATGTATACATTATACTACTGTTATGTATTCAGCTGTTAAGAATACATACATAGCATACACTATGTCTGGGTTTTAAGATAACATGAACGCAGTGCTGCCGCATAATCTGCTAGAATTATTAGGTCAACGTGTTTATTCTGGATGCTCCTATATTTGGTTTTGAATGCATGTTTACTTTATGGCTTTACTAAACGGCTCAGAATAAATATTCTATAGGAGCATATTTAGATTGTTTTTTTTTTTACTAGCGATATTCTTAGGCATTTTCAATAGCTTTTATGACTGCTTACATAATTTGTCAATATTTTTGCGTTTCTCTTTGGTCCGGTATTATGAATTTAGATAAACATCATGTGTGTAAAGGATCGTAGCAAGTCGAAAGAAGTGATCTCTGGCTACCCCTACGGGAAATGTGGTGGTGATTATATTATGTATGTATTAACATATCATTTGTAGAAATCAAAAATCCTACAGAGTTAAGTAAATCTGAAAATGATTCATATCAACCTGTAGTTGCTATTTTTAATACGAAAAAGATAATCTTTGTTTATCAGTTACTGGCTTTTTTTTATAATTTCCGTAAAAAATGTTTATTTTAAAACGAAAAGCTCTGAAAATGTAAACTTTATTCGTGTAACACGTGTCGAGTCAAACGCCAGTGTTATCACGTTTCTTGCATAATAATATCTCTTTGGAAGGTCGCGAGTTTTGCTTCACAGGTTCGTTCCTATTGTGACCATAAAATATACCCCATGTTTGATAAGAGATTTGGTAATAGCAATATTTTGCGGAACGGTAACTAAAGCGACATTTATATGACCTCGTAAATAGTTGTGATTGCGATTATAGACGTCATTCAATGCAAACATACAATAAAATAAAATACAATAAAACATCACAAATAATAAGTGCACGTGGATGAACAACTGCAGAACAATAATATCAGACGAATTGTAAACCATTTTGATGTTTGTTATATTATAATAAAGATATTAAATCTTACAGCTGTGCGCTTTATACGTCATATATTATTTTTTAACCGAAACAAATTAAAAAAAATAATGACAAAACCGAAACCACCTACAATTTACTCAAATCAGTATCGAAAAAATTGTAAACGAATTCTTGCACTGTTCTAAAATAGCCAATTTTAATATTGTGGGTACAATGCATGTCTATACTTGGACGCCATAAATAACTAAATCTAAGAACACGTTTAATGCATTTCTGGCCACAACTAAACTTAAGAACAGTAAGCCTAAAAGCCGGTTGTCTGCCAAAAAGCGCTAAGTTTCAGCCTGACTAATGTCTAAATCTGTAATCCCAGTCTAGAACTAAAGGCAGAAACATACTTACGTGTCGTGGCGTGGCGTGAGGCGCCAGAAGCATATCGGTTTCATACATTTTATATGGTTAGAAACACACTTACGTGTCGTGTCGATATGCAAATATGTCTCTAACCATATTAAATGTATGAAACCGATGTGCTTCTTTCCCCCCGACCCTAGACCAAGCTGGCCCGAGTCGGCCAAACTAGCAATAAAAATATGTCCCTAAATAATAAAAACTTAGATCCAGCAATCCCTTGTTGTTTTGCTTTATTAAGATTGTTAGCAACGCACTAAGTCGAGGTCCGAACCCCGCAGGGGGTGCCCTTAGTAGACGTTGCTAACGTAGTTAGTTTTTCCTATTGCTCTGGCTGGAGGCCTTAAGGTCCTCGCCAAAAGTCCGGTGAAGCAGTCAAAGCCTGCGCTCAGGCTAACTGCAAAGATCTCAACCAAAAAAAAAAAAAAACGATGTGCTTCTTCCGTGCTTCTGGCGCGCCACGCCACGCCACTACACGTAAGTATGTTTCTGCCTTAAAATATAACGGCGGATCTAGACATCTTTAGATTTATTCTGTCTAGATCAGATTTAATTTTTTATTATGAGTTGGGGCGAAAATGCTTGAATAGCTTTTCTATTATTGCTAAAACATTGACTCTTTCTGGAAGCGTTTTGATTGTATAACAAGTTTTGAGGGTTTACTTCAAGGTTTCTTTCGTTTTAATTATTATTGCTAAACTATCTAAATTTGTCTAAAAAAAAAGCAACAGCAATTGTAGATAGGATAACAAAAAAAATATTTGTGTTCCGAGCCTCGGAAAGAATTTTAAACTTTCGATCCTGACTGTCACACTGGTCTTTGACAGCCAGTCATTACAATTTAGACAACCAACCAGGAAAAAATGTGATAACCAGTCTATGTAAAATATGGTATACAGCTAAATTCTTTAGGACTAGGAGTCAACCCCAACATGGTGTTAAAAAGGCCAGGCAATAGATCAAGAGTGGTGAACCTCCGTGGTCGAGTGATGTACGCACCGGTTTTCAATTTGTCGCTAGCTCTGAGGTCTTGGGTTCGATCCCCGGACGGGTCAATGTAGATAATAACTTTTCTACATTTTCCCGGTTCTGGTTGTTTGTGCTACCTTCGTTGTTTCTGAATTCCATAACACAAATGCTTTAGCAACTGACTTTGCGCTCAGAGCAATGTATGTGATGCTGTCCTCATTTGTAAAAAAAATGAATTTAGAAATTAAACACAAAATTATATAGGTAAAAAGCCTTTTTTGCAACGTTTATAACGAGTTACAGGAAGGTAGTGTTCGGAACCAACGAAGCATAAGTCCGTTTGATTCCGTTTTTCAGTTTGATGGTTTTTATTCGCAATTGAATATTGTGCACTGGATGCAATTGTATTAAACTCCGTTCAGTTTTAGTTCCGTGGATATTTCAAAGGTTTTTTTCAATTGGTTTTCACCTACATGAAATTTTGTTCTATTGTTGACTTATTTTAGTATTCGTTTGCATCTTTAAAATGTTTTAATATTATTGGGCATAAAACGAAAGTGATTGTCTTCTTTACTTCATATTGACTCCTTATTCCATTCGATTTTTATTTAGATATTGGTTTAGTTATAAAAAAGGATACAATGAGATAAAATTTAATCGGGTAATTTAATAGGCCTCTCATACATTTTGGGTTTTTAACTTTAGAGTTTCTAACTTTACAGGTAAAGGGAAATAAAAACGCTCTAAAATATTAGTTACTTAAAGTATAATATTAAAAGCACAGTTAACTTGCAACCATATTTTCACAAGTAACAAAGCTGTGCAAAGCTTCAAGGACTTAACTTAAACTTATTCGGAAGTAACTTAAAGCGGTCTTAAGTTAACTTGGAAACACTTTTACCGCCAAAAGAACCAAGAAAAGTTCAACTTTGAACTTTCTCATACTTTTTCATACAAGATTTTTTAATTACCTTAAAGGAAATGTATTTTTTCCTGATTGAGAATCAAAGTGAAAATGGAATGAGGATGAAGTTACATATTTAACACAAGGAAAAATTAGAGGGATCTTAGAGCCGAAAAATATTTTTTAACATTACTATCTTGGCAATGAGATGATCTGTCATACGTACATCTTTGGTCGTTCAGTCTATTCTGTCAGTCTTACTATCATACCGAGTTTCCCAGTAAAATGGGTTGTGGAGGTCAGATAGGCAGTCGCTCCATGTAAAATACGGTATTCAGCTAAATCCGGTAAGACTGGTAGCCGACTTATAATTATACATAGCTTGGGAAAAAGATAGATTAACTTGCATACTGCACCCTCATAATTGAAGCCCACTGCTGGCCACAAGTTTAGTACCACCTAGAGCAACAGATCGACTATTTTCAAAACGTTTGCAAATTCCGAACGTTTCTAAATTAAGTTGAATCTATTTCGTTTTACAGTAATCTGCCAAGAACATAAAATTTTCAACGCATTAACCATCTTCGCAATGTTTGATTTAACAACCTGTAGTTAAATTTATATCCAGGTATCCTTGGACATAAATTCAAAACTTTAACCATTAGAAATATTGTTGGAGAACTAAAACAATAAAATTTAAAGTTTATGGTATTTTAAAGATGATTACAAATAATGGAAGTTATTTCCAACGTTTAGGGCTTAGTCAAGGTGTTTTAAGTGATAAAATCATGGATTATAGAAAACTAAATGGTAGAGTAATAGTACTAACAGCTTTAACGAAAGTTAGTAATTGATCCCTCTTAATGACAAGAGCAAGACCGAACGTCTCGATACTTCAAGAACTCGGTATCAAGCAGAGTCTATTTTCTATAGTACAGTCTCGCATCCTGACATTCTTCGGTCATGTTTGCCGACGTGACAATCAGTCCATAGAACGCCTTGTCGTCCAAGGGAAAATAGAAGGCACTAGACCGCGCGGAAGGTCTCCTATGCGTTGGACTGACCAAATCAAGACTGCCATTGGAGGTTCCATTAACGAGTGCAGCAGGATGACATCTAACAGGCAGCAGTGGCGAAACGTCGTGAAGCGCAGTACATCTACCTATTCTGACACGAGCACATAGCGATCACGACCGCTCTGTCAAGAGCGTACTGGATAAGAAGAATGACAAGAGACATCGCGGCAGGCCCAGACGGAGATGGTGGGACGAACTGGAGTCCTTTGATAAGGAGTGGATGACCACGAAGAGACAGATGGAAGGAGGGAAGAGAGGCCTTTGCCCTGCAGTGGAACAGAAACGACTAGGAGAAAAAAAGTAAGTGTTGTTTTTTTTTAGCAACACGTCGGCAAGATAAGATTTATTTAAGGCACTAAAATAAGATTAGTCTTTTTTTAATAATAGAAATCAACATGTCGGTTATCGATTAAACTAAAATTTCACCACTGCATAGTCTTATGTAGACATGAAACTAGCTGTTTTTGAAAACAGACTTTTCACATGCTCCAAAAACATAAAACTCCTCCTTTTTTAAAGTCGGTTAACCGATAGCATCTATTCTATAGGCGCTAAGAAGAACCCAGTTATAAGTATTGGAATCTGAAGTGCTCTCAAAATATCGAACATCGCTGTAACGGCTCTGAGGCGGAAGTTTTTTATTTTATTTGTCGAAGAATAGTCACTAAAGATGGAAGACAATTTGTTATTTGTTTTCTTAATGTCGTACTTTTATAGATTGGAATGTGTACTTAAAGACCAAGACAAAATGTATTTAATTTTTTTGATGATAAAACTAACATACATAGCATATAATCACGCCCGTATCTCCGAAGGGTTAGGTAGAGGTGTAACATTGTACACCCACAGTTATAAGTATATCTTCTAAAATCGTTCTCAAATTATTTTATGTGCGTCCAGACAGAATGAAATATATAAAAATTAATAACAATCTGTATCTGACCACGGCAAATTGTTTTTCTTCTACGGATATTTTCAAAAGTCTATTTTTGGCAACTAAATAGATGTTAAATGGCCACACTAATCAGATAAAATACGGATCAAAATATTAAACAAAAAATTAAGTACAGACACAAAGAGTAGTCGTACATTATATCCTTTCTTGTATTTCCTTTGTTTATGTCATAAAGATAATTATTTCGTACTACACTCATTTAATTTGTGAAACTGTGTAGAAAGGTTAAACAAAAACCATTATATTTTTAATTCCACCTAAACATTCTTGTTCCACAGAATGTATGTCCATTTGTAGTGAATTACGTTTACAGCTTTATGTTCACGCCTACACACCCTGTACTATGTCTCTTCAAGCAAGACTGTTGCTAATGTGGGAGTGAGACGGAGCTATACAGTGCGCATAGCGGCGTCTCGCTTGAACAACGACAATTCTTTTTATATTTTAGAAGCTGACAGATTGCTTTCCAGTTACATGTCAATATTCTTGATTTGGAAATAAAAAGCCGTGTTGTATTATTTATTGTAGTCAGTCATAATGATATAGTTTTGAATGATATTATTATTATCCAGGACAAGTAAGGTATAGTAATTTAAGTTTAATAAATTCTTTACCACATTAAAGTTATATCTTCCTGTTGGCCACGACCTTTCAGAAACGCATTGTTTTAGCGGCCGGACTATAGTAGGAAATATGTCTCGTATATAGCTTGTATTAAAACTGTCTTTATTATGTGTTTTTGTGTATTATTTATGTCCTCGTCTAGACTAGCATATTAATAGCTGGTATATTATTTTGTTTCTTTTCCTAGGTCAAAGTATACTATTTGTCTAATTGCTTTTTAGTGGTCCTTGTGGTTAGATGTACATGGCTTTCAGCCAAATTAACTGTTCTCAAGGTTTTAATTATGGTTAAAATAATAAATTAGTAAATATTAAAGTAGCATGTTGTGAATTTCTATATGTATAACGTAACTCTAGTACATTAAACAAAACTAATCAAATGTTACGGTGTGATGAATTTAATGTATTCTTTTTTTGGTACCTCAAAAAATGCCTACAACTAGTGATTCGTACTTGTATTTTATATAAAATATGTTATTTATATGACTATCAGTTAAAATGATAATATAAAACACTTTCATACGGCAGTTATTACTAAAATATGTCTAAAGCTCCAGTACAAATAACTACCTAAACGAAAAATATACAAAATGGCTGGCCAGCAACGAAGGTTGATTAAATTTTCATACCAAATCACCACTTGAAAGTGCTATAAAATTCTGAAGATTAACGAGACAAGTGCTAACATTAAAAAAACATGATTTATGATGAAAATGTGTCAGTTTTTCAGCCCGTTTCATGCCATTTAGTCAGCTGACTTTTTTATTATTAAAAGCTAATTAGCGTTTGGTCAAGCACCTCATTCCTGAGAAGAAAAAAAAAAAAAAAAAATTTCTGTTATGAAGAAAAGACCTTATAAAACAGCTATCCGAATTTTCTACCTTACTATAGCTCGTATACCTACATAAACAGTAGATTTTTACACATTAACCAGTGATCGCCCACGATATCGACTTTTACCAAACAAATCATCATCATGATCATCATCATCCACAGCCCTTGTTATCCCACTGCTGGGCATAGGCCTCTCCATTTTCGTGCCATTTTCTACAGTCCTGTGCCAGCCTCATCCAGACTTTAACTAAGTCATCGAACACACACTTTTTAATTATATAATTTGTACATTGTATAGACAGCGCACAAGTTTAGCCAATGGCAACCACTCGTTACAAAAGAAGCGGTCATGAAAATCGGTCCACCCATTTTCGAGATATAAATAGTGCAACTAACCCAATTTTTTTATATAAAATTAACAGACTTAGTTCTCGTAACAATGTAGGTCATTTGAGATCTTCTCAAACTCTAATTAGATGATAATAAATATACCTACACTTAAAATTTAAAATAACTAATAATGACCTTTAAATAAAACTTTTTGTTACAATAACTAGAACAATATTGTTATAAAACGCGAACTTGTTAAACTAAAATTTTCATTCACAGCCAAATTGTTTGAAAATTTGGTCAAACTTTTCTCATTTTTGAGGCAAAACATTTTAAACCAACATTGTTTTATGATAGTCAGAGATGGGGCTATAGTATTGTATATGTCTATCTCTTTCTTTTGAAAGAGTAATGGGTGTAATATTTGATAGGATGGTTTTCTGGAAGTGCCATCAATAACGTGTTTTTGTGGTTTCCGGGGCAGATAGCGAGAATTAAAAATCTCTTGGGAGACGTTTGGGAGTACAGATGTATGTAGGGTGTTCACATTATCAGAAGGATTGATGATTTGGATTGTTATGTTGTGTAGCATTGTGTAAATGTTCATTATGTAGGTACTGGTTAAGTTTACGCGAATGTTAGACCTGCAAAGGTGTCCAAACGTAGGGACCTAAAATCTAAAAAAACCGCGACGTACTCCGTAAAAAGTAGTTCTATTTAAATGTCATTGTTGTTTTAAGAATTGTTGAAAAAACTGAGATATAAAAAAAATATAGCTAATACCACTATTGAGCACATAAGCTTGAATAAAAAATCATATCATTTCGGTCCATTTTTTTAGAAGCACGATGCCACAGATAGACGGACAAGTCAAACTTATAACAACAAAACTTTTTGGTTATAGGTCAGTAACAGCCATTACAATAACACGAAATTGCATTTATTGTTTACAAAGGTATAAAACTGGTTGGCAAAGACAAGTCTGTACTGCGTCTAATCTATGTATATCGGTGCATAGGCCTTTGATGCATAGGCTTCGGGATTGCTTTTGCGAGAGTGCATGCTCTTCAATTCCATTCTAGATAGATATCAGTGTTGTACACAAATACCTATATAACGGTCAATTTATACTTCAGCAAAGACGACCAACATCTAAGCGTCAATCTGACTGCAAATATAGAAAAAACACCACAGTATTTACAAAAAATAATGCCACACAAAAAAAAAGTTTTCATTAAAAAGTATAAAATAATATATGCTTTTTATTTCATATCTCTATGTTATATTTCACTTAATCTTAAAAGTACCTAGTTATAGCTTTATGTATTAATAATACAAAAAAACACTCTCTTTGCTTCGGGGGTTAAAAAAGCGACAATTCCTCAGAATGCAGAACAACGCGCGTGATAGCGCGTCAATTTATGTTCATAGAAATATGAGCAGATAAGGTAAGTTTTAAGATAAGTTTTATCTGTTTTAATTGGACAGCATTGTATTTCTTAATGCCGTGTATAAATCTTTTGTTTTTCATCATCATTTTGTTACAGTAACGTCATGGGGTCCGAGCGCACGAAATCTTTTCAAAGAACTTTCCAAACGTTTGGTAGAATCTACTCGTGATCAGAGGGCTGGTTTGTTCCTTGCACAGAGAATCGGCATAGCCATTCAACGTGGCAATGTAGCCAGCCTTCTGGGCACGTTCCCCGCCATTGACAAGGATGACGATGAGTTCTTTGACGCCATTTAGTTTTTATTTATGTAAGTTTTAATTTTAGTTTAGTTAGAGTTTGTTCTTATATTAGATTTAATTGTGAACTACTAACTTGATACTTTTGATTTTCATGATTTCCCACTGTGGGACGTACAGATTGCTTTTTTTAGTTTAACTTCAGGATTAAATTTAAGATAAATGATTCGCAAATCTATATCTTTTTTTAGCCTATTTCATTCACGATGAGATTAAACGCATAAATCTTATGAATTAGTAACATTTTTTCACGTTATTCAGACTAACAAAAACTTTTTCAATAAGAATAATGGATTGGAATAGAATAGTTTTACTTTTTCATATTAATTTTGAGGCCAGCGTCTAAAGTATAATCAAGGGTAAAATTTATGTCTTTGACTGTACTAATTACACATTCATGTCATATTTTTAATCTAAAAATTATATCATTCTTATTTTCCATTGTTTCGGTCCCACTACAGTGCAAAGGCCTCTCTCTGAAATCTATTACGGGTTAAACCTTATCAAAATAATAAATCTTAGTTTCATAATCTATATATATAAAAATGAATCGCTAAATGTGTTGGTAAGCGCATAACTCAATAACGCCTGGACCGATTTCGATAATTCTTTTTTTGTTGTGTTAGTTTTTATCAGGAAAAGGTTCTTAAGAAAGAAAATTGGGCGGAAAAAAAAGTATCTAATAATAACCTTTGATATGATAGTAATTTGTTGGATTCATCTACGCCCTGAATAATACAATGGCACCGGGAACGGGACTTAGGTATTCATGCTGGTGAAACCGCAGGGCAAAGCTAGTAATAAATATAAGCTTCATTTTCTGATTTTATAAACCGAAAATAATTGAATTTAGGTGACACAAAAATTAGTTTCACAAAATAATCGTAATTTAATAAAATTAATAATATCGATATTATTGAATAAATAATATTTTGTAAATTCATAAAACAGTAGACAATACCATTTTCGAATCTAAAACTTTAAATACGGCTTTATTTAGAGTGGCGTGTTCATAAACCGTAGCTAATTAATTTATTACTCAAGTCTTAAGTTTTCAAACTTTTGTCAATGACTAAAATGTACAGAATGTTAAAACAAATAATTCTGTTTACAAGAACAAAAACAGCGAATGAATAATAATATAAAGTTAGTAAGTTAACGCTTTTGTCAGTCAGTGAGCTTTTGTCAGTAAATGAATTTAAAAAGCATTCTTCTTGAAATATACTTTTGTTTTAAGTTAGTGATCATTAATTTAAATAAATTAGTGCATTAAATACTAGAAGTTAGATCATAATTGGTAGTAAAATTTTGAGATTAATTGGTGCGAAAAATTGGAGATCCAGATTTCAATAATGGATTCATTTCGAGCTGAAATTCTGTGAAATTACTCTGTACCAGATTACAGATATACGTTTCACCCCTTTTGGATAGATATACCCTTTTAGTAACCCCCTGCATACTAGTATTAATAGAAAAGGATTTAGGTACTTTACGACCTGAAAACCTAAATAACTAACATTCAGTTTCTTTTTTTTAATCCTTATTACCCCAATATTTTAACTTGTTTACCAAAATATGACATTTACCAACCACAAATTGCTTCTATTAAATTCTTATTTTACCATAATTAAACAGTTACCTAAAATAAGGAGATCTTATTAAACAATATGAGTGATGGAGAAAACACGGTATTTGCAAAGACACATTATGGGGAAGATATTAAATTTTGTACAGTGATTATAACCACAAATCTGTTTTACGTAATATTTAGGGCAATCTACCATGAAAAACTGTTTGGTAGGTTTCATAACGTGAATAAGCATTTATGCATTAACGCTTGCTAGCTTTAAGCTGTTAGAGAGAGAGTAATAGCG
Source organism: Autographa gamma (assembly GCA_905146925.1). Classification (NCBI taxonomy): domain Eukaryota; kingdom Metazoa; phylum Arthropoda; class Insecta; order Lepidoptera; family Noctuidae; genus Autographa; species Autographa gamma. Next base: position 2,582,086 of record LR989871.1, read on the forward strand.
AAGATATTACGCAATGGTTGTGTCACAATATTTTGATCACAATTAAACAAGATTCAAAATGAGGTTGTGGTAAGCTTTTAGGCAGTATCATCAGTATACAAGAATATTTTATCATAGTATTATGGTCTAATTTTCTTTCTTATTGATAATTATGTAATCAAAGTACAGACAGCGGTTTAGCTAAGCATTTTAGGCTATTATTTTAGTCTGAGAGAGAATAATGCTCATGCCTTTTCTATAATTAAGGTTAAGGTGCTCCCTCACCGGGAACATTCGCGTGTAATGTAGCGTTACAGATTTGAGCATTACATCAGTGAAGGAGGAGAACCGAGCATTACAATGCGCACCTTGTAATGACATAAAACTGGCATACATCAGTAAAGGAGAAGAATATGTTACATCACACGCAAATGCTCTTTAGTCAGGGAGGTATTATTGTAATGTAATGCTCAAAGTCGCATCTATAATGTTACAATACACGTGAATGCTGCTGGTGATGAAGAACGTTTAAATATTAATTTCACAGAAAATTAAAAAGACACTTATTTAACGTCAAATCTTATTATTTACACAATGACTTTCCACTATAATTTCTTACGTTTCATATACAAAAGATTTAGAGCTGTGTCTAAAAACAATAAAAGACTCTTTTATTGTTGTTTCTACAGAAATAAGACTTTTTGGAAAACAATTCGACACCTCACGAATATAAAAGAACAATACTTTTTCTGAGGAAAGGCGCAATGATCTCGGTAAGTCGAAGAGAAATCTTTCTTCTACGTTTAATAGATCAAATCAAGCTCTTTGGGATCGCTTTTATTTCGGTAACTCGGTATTTGGGACATTTAACTGAAATATATTATATTTCTGTTCCTTTTCTTGTTATTATGTGTCTGTAAACATTGTTTGTTGCTATTATAGCATCGAAAAATATTAACAGGAACTAAGAAAAACAATATGTGCGACATGCAAGAAAAAAATACTCAAAAACACACACACACAAAACTCTTTAAGTGTTCTAAAATACTGCCTTAGCTACAGAGAAGTGGCAAATTATATTAACATAAAAAGTTAAAAAAAATACACATAAGAATAAAAATTGTGGCAAATATTTTTAAAGCTAAATAGTTCAGTCAATAAATCACCCATAAGGCGTTGTAGAGTGCGTGAGCAAGGCCCTAAGCAATTACTTCAGAAAATTGTTCAGGGTGCTTAGAGAGCTAACATACTAAAAGTCCTGACGTCTAGGGGTTGAGGCGGAGTGGGGGGAGGGGTTTAAAGTTCCCATTTTTCAGTTTTTCGCTAATATCTTTTAAACGGTGCGTCATGGAGATAAGAAGTCTTCTACGCAATGAAAGCTTATAAAATTATGTACAACTTTTATCCTAAACACTTTTTCATATTCCTACCTATTTTCGAACTACAAATTCCGGAAGAGTGAAAATTGAAAAAACCTACTTCGATTGAATACTACCTTTTGTATTCTACTTCCTTCACGTTATTTGGGGATCTAGACACGCGGCAGCGAGTCAAGTCAAGTCAAGTTCAAGTAAAGGAACTGGCTAGCCAGCGCCAAGTGTATCATTACACGAACCACTTGGTGCCACTTTTGACCCTTCTATAACTCAAAACCTCTTTAACGTAAACACATAAAACTAAGTGTGTTTAATTATATCCATAATAACATTTAGAAGCCCAAATTTCATGAAGCTAACTCAAACGGTTGTTTAGATATAAAGTTAAAAAGTCGTTAATTTTAGCACTGACTGACTGATATAATAATATAGCACCTAAACCTAACCTACTTCCAGGTGACCTAGAAATATGAAATTTGGCATCCAGGTCGGTAATTGTGTGTAAACGTAGGAAAAAATCTAAAAACAAAAAAGGTTAAAAAATAGGGGGGGTCCCCATACAAAAACAAAAGTTTTTTTTTGTAGCGTTGGAACCGTTACAAGCAGATATTTGAAACAATTCCAATACATGTACTACTATATTTAGCAAAAATAATAATACATATATTGGAATAGTTTATGACTTTTTGACTTTCATATCTTAATAACCGTTTGAGCTAGCTTCATGAAATTTGGGCTTCTAGATGTCCTTATAGATATAATTAAACACACATAGTTTTAAGTGTTTACGTTAAAGAGGTTTTGAGTTATAGAAAGGTCAAAAGTGGCACCAAGTGGTTCGTGTAATGATACACTTGGTGCTGGCTAGCCAGTTCCTTTACTTGAACTTGGCTCGACTCACTACCGCGTGCCTAGATCCCCAAATAACGTGAAGGAAGTAGTATACAAAAGGCAGTATTCAAAAGAAGTAGTTTTTTTTTCAATTTTCACTCTTCCGGAATGTGTAGTTCAAAAATAGGTAGGAATGTGAAAAAGTGTATAAGATAAAAGTTGTTCATAATTTTATAAGCTTTCATTGCGTAGAAGACTTCTTATCTCCATAACGCACCGTTTAAAAGATATTAGCGAAAAACTGAAAAATGGGAACTTTAAACCCCTCCCCTCACTCCGCCTCACCCCCTAGACGTCAGGACTTTTAGTATGTTAACTGTCTAAGCACCCTGAACAATTTTCTGCTGTAATTGCTTAGGTCCTTGCTCACGCACTCTACAATCACTTTGTTGACTGGACTAAAATCTCACTTTTCGACTAGACAGTAGACTCCCAAGAGGTTTACGTAATATAAAGCGTCAAACACAACATAATTATTTATTATGTGGTGACAAACCTTGGCATTATGTAACAAATTATCTAGTTATGACATTAATATACTAATACTAGCTGTGCCCTGCGGTTTCACCCGCATGAATACTTAGGTCCCATTCCCGGTGCCTTTATGTTATTCAGGGCGCAGATGAATCTAACAAATCACTATCGTAACAATGGTCAGGATCACTTATTTTTTTTTCCGCGCATTTCCATTTTTTTCTATCATAAGAACCTTCTCCTGGTAATACATAACACAGCAAAAAAAGAATTAGCGAAATCGGTCCAGGCGTTATTGAGTTATGCGCTTACCAACACATTTAGCGATTCATTTTTATATATAAGAAGATTATGTTATAACAATACCTGCCACTACTATCTACCACTCAAAAATTACGTTCATAATTTTCTGCTAAGGAATTATTGTAATGTCATTTTTGCGGTCTCTAACGAAAGGTAGGTAGAAGCACTTCAAATGCTTAACTTGGTCCATGAGGATTTTCTCCGGACAACGGACTTACTTAACTGGCTTGTCTGTCTAGTGCTCAGTATCCTGACTGTCATTGCTATTTCAGGGTATAATTTTTGTAAAAAACTAAATTATGTCCGTGTTAAAAATCTAAAAGTAGATATCTGCACCTGTAGCCAAGTAAAATTTCTACAAGCGTTAACGATGATAGAAATCGCTTAACTAAACATAACATAACATATCATCACGCCTGTATCCCCGAAGGGGTAGGCAGAGGAGTACCAATGTACACCCACAGTTCGCCGATATGATTAAGTCCCATGTAATAGGGGGCGAGCCTATTTCCACTTACCGGGCGCAAATCCAAACTCCGACCTGCTACTGACAATTTCATAGAAAAATCCAATGACACCTTGGTCGACTCGGGAATCGAACCCAAGACTCCAGCGTAGTAGTCGTGCTTAGCACCACTAGGCCAACGAGGCAGTGTAGAAAAAACCGTGTTTGAGTAATAAAAAACATTATCACTACTTATCTACTACACGAACTCAACCGTCAACTATGTATATTACTTCAAATATACAAATAGATAGCAAATGATCAACATATAAACTAGAGCTAAAGTAAATTCAAATACCATAATACCGTAAATAAGTTACTGAAACTTCGTACAAATTCCAGTGTGTTTCACATTCTCTACAGATTTCACTCAACTTGCTTCGAAATTAGTTAACACATCACAATTCGTGGGTTGCCTCATGATCAGACAACTTCTTGATTAGTTACGTCCGACAACTGTTATTTCACTTTAATAATTATTCTTCTATTTAAATAAATGCGGACAACATCACATACATTGCTCTGAACCCAAAGTAAGTAGCTATTAAGCACTTGTGTTATGGCATTCAGAAACAACGAAGGTACCACAAACCCAGACCCGAGACAATGTAGAAAAGTGAGTTTCTACATTGACCCGTCCGGGGATCGGACCCGGGGCCTCAGAGCTAGCGACACCTTGAAAACCGGTGCGTGCGCCACTCAACCACGAAGGTCGTCAAGGGCATTTCTCTCACATGTTTGCCTATTTCAAGGCAGTTGTCTCATGGCGGGCTAAATAACAAGTCAAAATGGACTATTTTATTACTCAAAACCGTATAAGAGGAAGATCCTGTAAATAATTACTCGCTGAGTTCACATTGGCCAGAGATAACTCTCTCAGCATTTGTTTTTTACGGCGACAGAAACTTTCAAATCTATACTAACTGAGCGATTACTAGCTCTACTCGTTACTCGCTCTTCGCCCTCAGTAGGACAAGTGCCAAAAATGTAGGTAAAATCATGTGCTTCCCAGAAAATATAGAGAACTTCAAACATAATTACTTAAAACTAAAATTGATATGGTAGTAATTAACTCTGTCTAACTGTATACAACAAATTAATTTCACAACAAAAAAACTACAGTCTAATTGTAAATACGCCACACAGCTAACTCAATATTTCCATTCACAATTTCGGCTTTATCAACAACACAAAATATGAACCAGAAACCATATAAATTGCGGCATTCATAACTTTTATTCATATCCGATACAATACAATCCCGAATAAGGTAACTGAAATAACGATGTCTCCTTCAAATTTTTGCGTCATTGTGAAAAATGGGTATTCATTATAACAAGACCCTTTACCTTGGCCCGTTGGTTTTCTCGGTCAATTTTGAGACGTGGTTTAAGTAGCGATCGTGATCTAAGCTACTTAATTAACCGCTTATTTAGTAAAGGCTCTTGGGGATATCAGGCTTGTACGGAAATAGCTCGTGACGTCGGTAAAAGATTAGACAAATTGTTAGGTAGCACTATTTTAAAGAAAAAATAAATGATTTGTAAATGAAAATTAAGTCAATGTATCTAATAAGTAGGTATGATAGTGATGTCATAAACATACATCATAAAAAAACTTAGTAAATAAAGAAAGAGTGTGATTAATTTGTTCTGCTTGGAAGATTTGATTTAATCTTTTTTAGTCACCGTCATTTATATTTTGTTGAATGTATTAAATTTTTTTGATTTCCTTTTTTTTATCTTGTACTTTTTTAAGGTAAGTTCAATGTTTAAAAATAACTAAATGAGCTTTAAAGTGTATTGGAGAACCTCCTCATTTATGACAGTCGGTAAAATACCTTTAACCAAAACCTCGAATAAGAAGCACGCCGCACGCAATGAAATATAGCAAACCCAAATCTCTCGTACACGGAGACGCTTAATAAAGCTCTGTTCGCTGAGGATGTCATTACTCATATTGCTTCAGACCATAGAGTATATAAGCGAGCATAGAGTGAGAGCATAGAGTGCGCGCATTGCCAGTCTAGTACTCAAAGTCCGGTGACGCAGTCAAAATTTGAGTTGAGGTGAACAGTGATCTCTACAAAAAAAATCTAGTAGATCGCTGTGCCTGACTCTGGTGATTTTAAGTGCAACGAAAGACGTTTTTGTGAAAATATCAACGCTTTCGCTATTGTTAGAGTAATTAAATAGATATTTGGTTATAAGATGGTGCTCATAAAACGGGGTGCTATTATTTCATACTAATCTAGTAACGACACTTGTTACTGGTGCTGACAGTTCAAACTCTGTAAGCACTCTATAGTTAACTAATATAAACTCTAAGCCTTAGCCTGTATTACCATGAGGGTTTGAACAACTGACGGTTTTCTTTCATTAGTTTTGGTATATTTAGGAATATTTTTGGGTTGGAAATATTAAGTGTGGTCAAAGGCAGTACACGTGTAAAGTCATTTAGTATCCTGCTGTAATATAAATAAGAAGGTAGTTACAAACCGTATTAATTTGGCTAAATCGGGTTTAAAAACTTGAACTTGGATAAAACCAAGATCATGTTCAATGAACATGTCAGGCCGAGACCGGTATATGTCGAAGGATCTTTGCTCGAAGTTGTTCAAGAGTATATATACCTAGGGCAGGTCATCAAGCTTGGTAGAAACAACTTCGAGCGGGAAATCGATCGGAGAATTCAGTTGGGCTGGGCAGCGTTTAGCAAACTTCGTCGAGTCTTTTCTTCGCCTATACCGCAATGCCTGAAGACGAAAGCATACAACCAGTGCGTCCTACCTGTTATGACTTACGGTGCCGAAACGTGGACATTAACGGTTGGACTAGTCCACAAATTTAAAGTTGCACAGCGGGCTATGGAGCGAGCTATGCTCGGAGTCTCTTTGAAGGATAAAATTCGTAATGAGGTCATCCGACAAAGAACCAAGGTAACCGACATAGCTCGTAGAATTAGCTTGCTGAAGTGGCAATGGGCTGGCCATGTCTGTCGAAGGACCGATAGCCGTTGGAGCAGACGAGTCCTAGAATGGAGACCGCGGCTCGGCAACCGTAAGGTAGGACGCCCGCCCGCCAGGTGGACCGATGACCTGAGAAAGGTCGCTGGAGGGGACTGGATGCGGAAGGCGGAGGACCGGGTGTTGTGGCGTAAATTGGGAGAGGCCTATGTCCAGCAGTGGACTATGATTGGCTGATTGATTGATTGATTGGGTTTAAAAAATCATGCTATCAAAAAAGTAAGACTTAACAGTTTCAGTCGACAAACAAATTGAAATAACATTTATCAATTTATTGGTTAAGAGTCGTGGTGGCCTAGCGGTTCAATGAACAGATTTGTATACACGAGGTTGCAGGTTCGAACCCGGGCAAGGACCAATGTAACGTTTCAAAGTTATATGTACTTTCTTAATTATTCTAAGACACTTCTGACTAACAAACTTGGGATCTGAAATCGCCAATCCGCAGAGAGCAAGCGTGGTGATCAATGCTCGTGCCTTCTCTATATGGGAAGAGACCTGTGCCCAGCAGTGGGACGATTATAGGCTGGAGTTAGTTAAGAGTTATTTTGTTGTAGTTTTATTATTTGTGTTTGTAAATATTTAAATTGAACTTAATAAAAACATGACTTATTATACTGACTTCTTTTGAATTTATTGTAGTCATGAAACTTTGAATTAATTAATTTATTTCTCCTCAGATTATCTTCAATAAACATGTTATTCATAAAGTCTGAGACACGTTGTAGAACAACTCGAGTACAATCGGAAACAAACTTTGCTCACGTATTTATGTTAAACATAAAACCTACGCAAGTATTATGAATGTTACATTGCGTCAAGCTATTGTGGGAAACAGGGCTGCCAAAAAATATTAAAGACAAAATGATAAATTATATTAATGATGTAACGATTTTTCATTTATTATAAGAAGAATTAAAAAAACCATAAGTAATTCACATTATTTTTTAGGAAAACGACACAATAGAGCAGAATACCAAATTCGTGAATTAATTGGGTTTTATATCAGAAAAAGTTCTGAAGCGTCGGCCCATTGCTCAACGGAGTTACCGTCGGCATTAGTTTCACGGTACCCCCAGGAAGTGCTGTGACTATTAAAGTCCCCGACTACTATTTTGGTGCTTCTACTGTCAAAATTTGCGGTTTTATGAAACTCAAAAGGTTGATTAGGGGGTTTATATTTTGATGTCACAGTGCAAATTCCTATATCTATGGTCATATTTTCTATTGAGCTTTCATTATTCCACGTTGCAGATAGAACGGTTACCGCTGCAGTTGGTGGGGCCAACTACTGGCCGCAGCGTATTTAGATTTAAATAAATTAGTTTACCATCGACTCGAAAAGAAGAAGAAGATCAGAAAAAGTGAATACAAAATGTCTGACAAAACCATCAGCAATAATAGGTGCAGACAATCATAACAAGAATTTATAATGCCTTAGTTAAAGGTGAGATTATATAAAGTATATTTTGTACCTAGCAAGAGAAGTATTTTGTAAATTGTATTTACAGTACCAAGCTGCGACCTCCACATATAACTAAACATAAAAGACTATCTCCAACAAATAAAAGGTTAAAAAGGACTAGTCATTACATTTAAATACCTAGCTTTGCAATCTCTATAAACAGCTCTTAAGCTGAGCTTAAGTGTTGCATTCATGCTGCAGCACAAATTACATGTGTTTAAGCCGTTAACACTGAAAACAAAGCAAGCGACTTGTAAATTATTATGTGAGAACTACTTCTTAAATTCAGTGGTGTAAAGCAAAATATAGAATAAAAATGGTCATGACAATGTCTGTTTGTATTATCTAAATAACAGTTTCTGAACTTAATCCTTATGAAAGCATACTTAGGTACATAAGGATTTAGTTAAGAAACCTAAGTACCTACTAAAAAGATCTTTTGTAATCTCTGGACTGGTTGGACCGATATGACGGGACTTCGCACGCAGATAGCTTTTGTTATAAGGAGCAAACTCTTTATACTTATACTAGCTGTGCCCCGTGGTTTTACCCGCGTTAATACCTATATACCGTTCCCATAAAATAAAGGGATGAAAATAATAAAAAGTAACCTATATGTTAATCCAGGGTATAACCTATCTACATACCAAATTTCAACCAAATCGGTCCAGCCGTTTTTGCTTGAAAGAGTAACAAACATCCACACATCCATTCTCACAAATTTGCACATTTATAATATTAGTAGGATATAAAGAGTTTGCTTAAGAATTTATATTCGTTTTATAATAGTGGAACCGTTGGAGAACCGTGGAACCGTTTGTTTATGTAAAGGAAGACCAAAAATATCTAAAGTCACAATATAAATTATTAATAGTTCAAAAAATTAAAAACAGAAAACAAAAGTATTCACTTTTTTTTAAATTAGGTCTTATAATAAAGTAGCAGCCCTACCACCAAACAAAAAGTTCCGTAATTCTCGTTCAGTGTCTCTCACCTTGTTCGTAATTCTGTCGAATGCTTGTGACACGACAACTTTCTGATAAATCCTGGCTTTATCTTATGTTTTGACGTTTTATGTATGGAAGCTAATAAGGTATGCGGAAAATATGGATTCTTACTTTATCAGGAAAAATAAAAGTTAGATTAAAATATTTTTGATTGCTTCGTAGAAGAGTGCTTAATTGGTTTTTGATAAAAGATTTAGATGTAATATTTTCGTCTATAAGGAAAATAATTAAACATCAATTTATTTTAAAATAGGCTTACAAGTTCACCGAACATATTTACTTCGTCATTCAAATTTTAAGGTAAAATTATTTTTAGTGTTTTTATTTTAAAATGGTAACTTCTATAATAAATATTTCCTAACGTATTTTTACAGACTAAAATATCTTTAGAAAGTTACAAAAATTGCCGAGTATCAAGACTGCGTTTCTTTAAATAATTTTGATTTCTTTTCAGGAATTTTACCATTAAAAACCACCATTATACGCTTTATAAAACAGTCATAAAAACCTACAATCACACACAACAACCGCACTTAACACAACAGCTCTTCAGTTCGATAGCTTTCAATAAACATAACATAAAAGGAATTTGATGGAATTATGGTCATGGAATCCATACTAAAAAGTCCCTTATCAATGTCGGAAACAGACGTCCAATATATATGAGTGGATACCTCGAATCTGATTGGTCTAAAGTAGGTGAAATTCTATAGGGTCTGTATTCGAATTTGAGAACACAATTCTTTGAAAATAATTGACGTTTGACCGATATCTGGTATCAGTAAGTTTCAATGATAGGTTGTCTGTTAGTGTACTAGTAACTAGAGATTAGATTTAAAAATTCTTAATTACTTTTAGTTAATCTGACTGTTAGCTTGTCAGGTTAGTAATTTCATCGTCATCATCATCATTTATATCATATTGTTATTCAAAAATTCATCAAGCCATGCTGTTAGGTCAACCATATAGGGTTCTCTATAGGGTTCCCCAAAGGGATCTCTGCCCCATAAGGAAAGGAACATTAACAAATAATAATATACTTTTCGTTTTAAATTTTATGCTTACACACGATACCACTAACTTGAACTTGGCACAAGTCGCTACGGTGTTAAACTAATATAAATTTTAAACAAAATCTTCAATTCCAAAGGAAAGAAATCTCCATTTTTTATTAAAATAATGTAACAAAAACTTCACGAATTAAGACACGTACCACCGATCTGAGAAAACACAAATTAAGTCCTTTAGAGTAGGTATTAAGTTAGTCGTGTCCAATCTTCTAGGGATTACCACTCGGGCTTTGAACCGAGACTCCATCTTTATTCATCTGTCAAATGTTTTTACAGCTACTTATTCCTTTATCGATACTTTTCCCCTCACTATATTTTTGTGTTTTGGGTAAGTTTAGACTTACAATCATGATTTTTTTAGTAATGAGTTGTAGAATATTAAAGAGTATTCATAACTAACTTTGTGATATTTGAATTAATAACAGAACATGAAAATATAAGAATACGTAAATAATATACCTACCTAAAATAGTAGATAGTCACCTACGACTTTATTTAATGTAACTTAAAGCACAATAATCTTCTAAATACGCAAATGTTTGCTGTTAATTATGCAGTAAATGTGTTAAGCCCTTTGTGTAGTGTTGGGCTTCAAAACTTTCGGTGGATATTGATATCGATATTTTTTTAAATAGAATCCTGTTAGTCTCGGATTTTATGTTTCACTTCTTCTTTACTTCAACTCGTTAAACTTTTAATCAAAATTTACATGAAATGTAGTGTATTGTTTCATCAAAACAAATTTATGTTTCTAGTCTTTTAAGATAAGAGAATAAGATTAAAAGATCCATAATCATCGCAATGGTTTTAATACTCCTTATAAAACGGCAAAAGTATATATTAATCTTGTTCACAATATTTTATGGGGCACAACATTATTTCAGATACGCAATTCCGACTATGAATAAATATATAACAGATGTCATCAGAAAAAATTAAATATCGATAACTAAATGAACAGTGCTCCTCCCTAGTACCTATTGTCAGTTATTTAAGATAATTACACCAAATGTAAATTTATCTTTCCAGAATGTTCTCATTAAAATAAATCAGTTAAGTGGTTACTCGCTATTTGAGATTAGAAGAACAAAACAAATGGTTTCTCAAAGATTTATGTCTTTTGAATATATTAGAGAAACAATAAATTAAATGTCGTTCATTCGTGGGATTTGACTTTCTCTCTTTGAATATCCCTTAAAAATAATGCACTAAGAGGAAAACAAAGGACGTGCACCTAATAATAATATGTCAAAAAGAACAGTATTGAGAAGCGTTTGGTAAAAAACATGCATTATAATCCCACACCCCTTATTCTTGAAAATGTGACTAATTTACATAGTTCATTGGTATCATTGACTTATAGACCATCATCATCATTCCCGAGCCTTTTCCCAACAATGTTGGGGTCGGCTACCAGTCTGACCGGATTCAGCTGAATACCGTATTTTACATGGAGCGACTGCTTATCTGACCTCCACAACTAAGACTGGTTGTCAGAATTGACTTAACAACTGCCAAAGATCTTTGTAGGACAGCCGGGACCTACTGTTTAACGTGCTTTTCGAAACACGGAGGGGTCTCGGTATGTTGTAAATGGTCACCCATCCACGGACCAACCGCGGCGAGCGCGGCTTAACCTGTATTATCGGTCAGACCGTACGGCTTACTTTTAGCCACGAGCCCCTCAATGAACTTATAGACCATACTACGAGTATGTTCTATTTAAATAATATGTTTTCACAGTCCGTGGACTGAAAGAAGCAATGTGTTTTCCGTGACATCACTCAATCAGGCAATCGTGCGGAATGGGACCGACCACTGTGCTACGCCCCAACATGAAATAGTGAAGCAATTTGAACGAAAAAAGGTCTATGTTGTGGTTGGCTTTGAATGTGCTGATATAAATATGTATAAATAACACACGCATCGTCAATGAACACAAATATTATATAGTTAGCGTGTTTTAAAAGAAGTGTCAGTATTTCCGCTCATTCACGTGTTTGTCACTGACTGATTTTCAACCGACTTGAAAATAAGAAGGTTCGCAATTCGCCGATATGTTGTTGTATTCAGTCAAATTGTATTTTTTAAAATTTTTTGGGTACATAGCATGTAACAATCTGCAGTGATTTTTCACGATAGCGAAAAACCGATGAAAAGTAAAGATCAATACCACAGTTAAATACTAATGGAATATAAAAAATAGCTAACCCCAAATGCTAATTTAAATTCTAAACTGCCTACTCGCCAAATACCTACCAAAATCAGTTATTCCGTTTTCGTATAAAGCAGCTACAAACATAAACACACATTTAAAATATATCTATTAGAACTACCGGATACGCCAAGCTTATAAAGTAAATACAATTTCCAACCGGATAACGTTTAAATCTTTAAACCGGTTAAGTTAGAACGAGGCTTATCGTCTAACAACTTTACTCGGATTACAGTTGAGAACTATTATATTTTCAGGTAACTTAGTGCACTAGTTATCCAATAAACGTTGTTATTTATTGGTTTAAAGTTTTATTGAATATTTGTTACATTATTTACCTGTAACAGTTTTACTGCTTCGTTGGCCTTGTGGTGCTAAGCGCGACTGCTATGCTAGAGGTCTTAGATTCAATTCCCGAGTCGACCAAGGTGTTATTGGGTTTTCCTATGAAATTCTCAGTAGCAGGTCGGAGTTTGGATTTGTGCCCGGTAAGTGGCAATAGGCTCGCCCCCTATTACATGTGACCTAAACATATCGCGAACTGTGGGTGTACATTGGTACACCTCTGCCTACCCCTTCGGCTATACAGGCGTGATGATATATTAACAGTTTTAAGAAATATTTTGAGATGGTTGCAGTCTCATTCTATTTTTCGAAATAAATATTTACATTTAAACAAATTCAGTTTGACTTGTCTATTGGTCTAGTGGTTACTGACCCTGTCTGCGAAACTGCAGGTCATGGGTTCAACAACCACCCAGGAAAAAGCTTTGTGTGATGAGCATAATCACTCTTTCTGTGTCTGAGTGTACATGTTTAGAAAAAAATATTAAAGTATATTTATCAATTCTTTGGTTTCAATACTACAGGTACTGCCTAGTTTGGGATGAGATAGCCCTATGTTATTAATTTCAAGATAGATATATCATCATAATCACTGATTTACCTCTTAGAATCTATACTTAACTGATATGACGACCGCCATGGTCGAGTGGCGTAAGCACCGGTATTCAAGGTGTCGTTAACTCTGAGGTCCCGGGATCGATCCCCGGACGGGTCAATGTAGAAACTAACTTTTATACATTGTCCCGGGTCTGAGTGTTTATGGTACCTTCGTTGTTTTTGAATTCCATAACACAAGTGCTTATTACTTTGGGTTCAGAGCAATGTATGTCATGTTGTCCGCATTATTATTATTATATGTTTACAGAACAATGTAACACAGGCTATCAACACAAATAAATTTTAATTTACTACCTACTACGTAGTAATTAGAAGCTACCATATCTCTGGCCAGGTCATTGAACCCTAAGCGTGAAGTCCCGACGAACCATAAACATGTTTATATTTATCAAGATTGACACGTTCACACACGTTCCTGAGAAATTGAAGTTATCCATAATAAAGCCATTGTTCAAAAAGGGAGATAAGGATGATATAAATAATTATCGACCTATAACTTTAATACCGATTTTATCTAAAATTTATGAAAGGTGTATGTATAGAAGACTGATTGATTTTTGCAATAAATTCAGAATTATAAGTGACGAACAATTTGGATTCCAAAAAAGTAAATCTACAACTTTAGCTACATTCTCTCTTATGAAAGCCATTCTTTCCAATGTTAACAACAATCAGATGACCACTGGACTATTTTTTGATTTATCAAAGGCCTTCGACCTGGTATCGCATGACATATTGCTAGAAAAGTTGGAAGCTATTGGAATAAGGGGACCCGCTCTACAGTGGATAATGTCCTATTTGAGTAATAGAAAACAATGCGTTAGTATCAATAGAATTAACAAAAATAGAGACATGACATCCTACTATTCAGAATATAGGCATAATAAATACGGCGTGCCACAAGGAAGTGTGCTTGGTCCAGTATTATTCCTTATATACATAAATGACATTACAGAAATAACCAAGCATAAATGCATCCTATTTGCTGATGACATATCTATTGTAGTAGCAACTGATAAAAAACAAAATACCATTGGAGATCATGAGTGTGAAATTAATAATACAATCAATAAATTAATACATTGGCTTGACGTTAACCATTTAAAAATAAACCTAAACAAATCCGTCTATATGCAATTCAATAATACAAATAATAATAAAAATAAAATTGAACTTAATATAAATAAACTCAATAAAGTAATGCATACAAAGTTCTTAGGTATAATAATAGATAAAGATATTGATTGGAAATTACATGTAGATAATGTTAGCACTAAAATTAATAAATTCGTATACGCTCTGAAGCAAGTTAAAAATGTTACCAATATGAAAACTGCCCTTATATCATATCACGCCTATGTTGAATCGATTTTACGATACGGTGTTATAATGTGGGGCAATAGCACTGATATGAATAGAGCATTCATTGCTCAAAAAAAGTGCATACGATCAATTTGTGGACTAAAACCCGATGATTCATGTCGACCACTGTTTAAAAAACTTGGCTTGTTACCGCTCCCGTGCATTTACATTTACGAAATATGCGTATTCGTAGTTAAGCATATACAGCTGTTTAAAACTGCAAATGAAATATGTCCACGCAACAGACGAGATCCTTTTAGATTAGCACAGAGTGATCTACCAAGACTGACCAAATATAATAAAAATTGTCTTGCAACATGTGTTCGGATATATAACAAGATGCCAAGTCAATTCAAAGTATTAAATATAAGATTATTAAAGATTGCATTATATAAATGGTTAAGTGAGTGTAATTTTTATAGTTTAAAAGAGTTTATGGATTATAAATGTTAATGTATCAAGAGTTTAGTTTCCTAAAAAAATTTTGCGTGCTATGTTCATCTTAGCTAAACATGCTTGTACCTACTCTATTTTTATTTAACACCTTTGTATACCATGTTTAATGCAAATAAACGATTTATTATTATTATTATTATTATATTCACACTCGTTCTCATATGTTGAAGGGAACGTTGATCCGTGTTCTGTGAACTGATATCGAAATCTTTGACCCCAACGTGATGAAAATTTAAAGGGATTAGGTTCAAGCTATCTTTAGAGAACCAATCGAGAGCATATGAAATATGAATCAGTAAAAGTTTTGTTCATAGAGATCGTATCTCAAAACTTGCACACTTCATCATTATCTTTTCAACCGGAGCTGATCGCCTTTATTGCTTAATTCACTTTCATTGTCCTTTACAAATCTCATGCAGCTATGGAATTATGGGATTCGATTAAAACTTAAAGTAATTTACAAAAATTCAATTGTGGTACATATTTACAATATCCTTGATGTAAATATCGCTTTCTTCTTTGTTTTATTTTATATTGTAATTTACCTAACTATGTAAGAAAAAAATCCCCTGCAAAACGGTTTGACTGTACTAAAAAATCACTTAGAACTTTGTCTAACTTAAAAAGTAAGGCGCCTACATTTCATTTAAAACTTAATTTATTTATTCTATTCACATTGATATTTTTAAAATCAATACAACCCATTTCCTAGATCAGTCAACATGAATGGTAGTAAGGTCAACAGGTTGATCTTAGGGCATAGATACATAGGTGTGACTCTGTGGAACCTCCTTATTTATACAAGAACTACAGTGTGAAACATCCTTAAAAGGATTATTCACAGGCCACGAGTTCCGTAAATTCATTTCCAACTATTTAACAGGATCAAAGTTGTGGGTAGCTAGACCTTTACTAACTTTTAACGTCGCTAAGTACTTAGATCATGTTAGGAGTATAGTGGAGTAAACAGGTAAATAGTTAATAATGAGAAAAGGTCAGATAAATTAATACATAATTCATTTAAGGAAACAAAATAAATGAAGACTGTGTTCTTACATAGACTCCGAAGCAATGATATTTTAATAAACAGATATGTTATACACATACAAAACAATCGAAAAAAGTGTTCCGCGCAGCGCGGCAGCTAGCGAAAGAGATAGCGCGATAAAACCCATAAGAAAAAAAGAGACAAATAGTGTTGTTGTTAATGGCAATACGTCCCAATTAGAACGTTTTCGAGTCTTCACGATTGCACGCTTATAACATATCTGTTTATTAGAATATCATTGCTCCGAAGCATCTTTTCTTCATTACATTTACATCATAACTATCAAGTTTTAGGAAGAGATAAAAAAGTTTTAAATAATTTCAATAGAGAAGATGGCTGGAAGATAACACCTACTTGGGACCCAATAGTATATAAACTCAAGGCCAAACCCAAGAGCAGCGCTGCAAGACATCAAGACACAGTGAGCTCATATTGCGTAGGTCGGAACTCAAATAATTAGTTAAAATATGAAGGTAGAACGAGCAACATCCACTGTCAAGACGAACGCCATCTCAGTCTGCCCGTGACCATGATACCTACAAAGGTGTCGAAACATCGGGACCTAAAATCTAAATACAATCCGCGAAAAAATCCGTAAAAAGTAGTTTTATTTCAAAGTTTTAAATAGTTACAAGTCAACCTAATAAGAGCTCTATGTCGATATTTTAATGTTGTATATCCACATAATGATCATCAATAAGTAGGTACCCTATGTCAAATCAAGCTTAAACTAATAATCAGCAATACGGCATTATTATTCTTTTACACTAAAATTAAAAGAGGTCATGAGTAAAAAAGTACAAAGACTCTCAAACCTCAATTAAACTTACCCACAAAGATTCTCCACTAAAATCTAAAGTTTCTGATTAAACACATTTATTTAATCAAGACTTCACACTGGTTTAAAAGAAAACAAACATAAAGTCTTCATAGGTTCGCCACATCGACGTATGATATGCATAGACTGCTACTATCGCTAGGTTCACCTTGTGCCAAGCGAGAGCAGTTTTTAGTCTGATCCTAGTACATTTCGATTTTCATTTAAGTTAATTTTCGCGCAACGAGAAACGTATATAAGAAAATATCTATGGTTTTGACATCGTTAGGATAATATTAGCGTTTTAGATAGATTTTTTAAAACGGCAAGCTCCATCTTCATACATAATTCACGACAACACTAGTGCTTACGGTTTAAACTCTGATAGGCCCACTCTATAGTTTCAAATGCAACCTCGTTGGTTCGCCAAGTCTTGGAAACTTCAGCTCCGAACTAAGTTTCAAAGAGATTCACTTTATAAATTCATTTTATTAGCCAACTTAAATACTAAGGTTTTTCTGCAACCTCATTTAAAGTCTTGAAGTAAATCTCTTACAGTCACTTTTGAAGTAGTTTTCTAGTTTGTAAAAGTTGTCATGGAGAAACAGGAAAAATAAGGATTAAAATCGTAAACGTAGATTTTAATAGTGATAATATACTACGCAGTTTTTTATTAACATTTTAAAAGTTCTACTGCTGGGCAAAGGGAAAATCTTTATTTGAAAAATATACAAGCAATAAAGAATTCAAGGACTTCTACAATTTGCTAGGTTTATCAATCGTGAGCTTAGGAGAATGAGTTTCTAAATAATTTTTATCGATAGTCTTTTTAACTATCGCGCTGCAGGTTTAAGCCGGAAACCCACAGCGGCGCACGGAGAGGCTGTGCACGTGTGTTCAGCTTCGCTTTAGTACAAAATGTATGAGAGCGTTTCCACCGCAGCGCACGGACATGCTACGCAGCAATTGACGTCATAAACACACGCGTAGCTAACTCGAATAGGAGGAACGTAGCTCAGCCACGTGGCCGACCCACGCATCCCAGCTGCGTGGGTCGGCCATTTCTCGGCGACCCACGACTATGTACAGTCTCGAGCAAAAATATGTACACACATAATATTGTTAAGAAATTATTATAAGAATAAGCTACTATAAATAAGAGGTACAATTAATGTTCTTAGTATATATAAATACATTTAAGTTGCGATAAGTATAATTTATGTAAGAACTTAATTTATAATACAAATAAGTAAAACAGATGTTACTACACAATAGCTAAATTATATTGTTACTTGGAAGAGCTATTGTCTATATTATAAAAATAATATATTGACTTTAAGTAATTTTTTTTTTTATTAAAAAAAATATTTGATCCATTTTATTTTCAAGTGTCATCTGTCAGTATGCATTGATTGCTAGATGGCAGAAGAGATTCGACAAAAAATCTCACTAATTTCGTTTAACAATTTCGCATATTATTAAGTATACATATTTTTGCTCGTGACTGTACCCCACGCATAGCTATGAGCTGTGTGGGCGACACATCCGTGTCCGTGCGCCGCAGTGGAAACGGAGGCCGACGCCGCCGAACTAATGAGCCCACGCAGCAGAGGTGAGCCACGCATCCGTGCACAGCCTGCGCAGCGGTGGGGTTCCGGCTTTATAGTAAAAAAATCACGGGAATAAGCGCGTACTTGCATAAATACCTTTTTTGGGCTTGACGTATTATTATTATTATTTTTGTTTCTCCGTATTACAATTTTCAGTCAGTTTGGAGATCTGCCTAATGCATATTTTTTCAAAGAGATTCTGTATTATTAAGCCAGCGTACAAAACATGTCTCTTAGCTTTGCGTGTGCAATTTTTGGAGCATCACAAATATGCTGTATCTCACAAACAAGCAAGAACAAGATAAATTTCTGAAGTTAGCAACACTGCACTATTCGAATTGCTTGACCTTTTGTGTTATTTGGACAGATTTCTTGTCGTGTGACCATGGGTTTTAGAACTTACATAAACTCGAGAGATTTTGGTTTCTTTCCTATTTTGGTAATATTGAAAATTAAGCGTAATCATATTTTAATTCGAGTAGGTAAATAACCTATTAAAACAAACAATAAGTTGAGTACATTATACAGTACCACGATAATACGTCAATAACTAAACTAGAACTACGCTATTCTTGGTAAAAGTGCTATCTTACAGTAAAAAGAAAAGATCAGACTCATTAGTCATTGAAATAGACTAAAATTTTATTAAAGTACACATTAAAAAAAGAGAAACATCTATTGACATTATATTAAATCAGAGCAGTTAAAAACTGAATAAAGAGAATCATCTTTTGACATATCAGGTACCTACCCTGATTTTACCTTGTATGTTTTATTGTAGTTTCCTTACAACTTGGTCACCCTACAGCTTACCCCCAAATAGCTTGACCCATATATTCAGCTGTGAGTCTGTGACGTCACGCCTCAGACTGGCCGTCTATTCTGGTCATCTTCATTGATATTTCACAGATTGAATGGCGTTTGTTTCATTGGTAAGACCAATTTGTTGTGTGTAAAAATACTTTAGTGTATAGTTTGAATGTCTTAGGTTAAAATTATGTATAAGAAATACAATGTCTAGGCTTTGTACAACGATGTGATCTGTAAAAGAGTGGAAGTTATATGAAAACACAGGAAGACCTCTTATTTTCATGACATGTGATAAAATATTGTTCTTTTTTAAATAAATAAATAAGAGGTATTGGTCTTGGTTAAAAATATCAGTATTCTTGTGAATACTGATATTTTTACGGAAAAAGTAAAATGATGTATAACTGTTTTATGTTAGAAGACCAATAATAGGCTAAATGAAAGACCCAATGGGTCCCTCTAAATGGCAAGAGAAATCGCGGTAGGCCCAGACGAATGTGGCCCAACAAACTGGACATCCTTAAGAAGGAATGGATGACCACGGCCCTAACCAGGCGACCAGCGAAATAGAATTAGCGTAAAGAGGCCTTCGCCCTGTAGTGGGAAAGAAATGGCTAGTAAAAAAAAATACCCTATTAGATACGACCTAAAAAAGATAAAAAAATAAACAAGCCTTTCTACATCTTTTATAGTTTGTTTTATACTGTGTGTGTTTACTACATTAATAAATAAACAACACACACAATGCATAATAAAAAAAAAATTAAAATCTTTTTGGCTGGCAATCAATAATTAAACTTAAAAATGTGTCCGAAACAATACATTTACTTTAATAACTGAAGCTAACCATTTTTGTTACGAAAATACCGGCTAGAAATATGGGGGAAAAATAATGATAGAGCTATTTATGACCTCAGCGACATGTAAGTTCATTTGTGAAATCATAATTCATGACCTCTCACGTTTCCGGGCACAAACGATGTTCGGTTACACAGGGACAGACTTAGAAAGAAGAAATACATATTTTTTTGGTTTTATTTTATTTATCGCGGTTTGAATGGTGCCGATATGTGGAGGTTCTTTTGAGTTGTGACTAATTTGTCCATATATTTTTTCTTTTTCTTTATAAATTATGGGACTTAATAGCAAGCGCTTCCGTATTATTATATTTAAACGATACCTTATGTCTGTTTAAGTAACCTTATAGTTACTTTTCTTGCACCCATCAAAAATTGTCTTTATTTGAGGTTTCTTCTATTATTATGTAGGTTTATCTTTTACGTTAAAGTCTGGATTTAGTTTTATTAAACAATATAATGTTGAGAACAAGTTTTGTTGCCCTTATTTTCCCATTCGTCTCTGTATCACACTCAATTTGGGATCTCGAAAACTCATAGGATTTATTGTCATATTGCCGCAATTTATTTTCTTTATACGAATATCTCGTAGGCATTCCTTTAAGTACGGCTTTCCTAAAAGGAAAAAATATCATTTAATTTTAATTGAAAATACGTCCACATAAAACATGTTTCAATTTATTTAAAGTTGGCAGTACTGACATTGTAATTCTGCTGCTTATTTTATGTTGGCAACATTGCTTTACTGTCCAGTTTTGTGACGTGATAACCCTGTGTTTTGTCACCATGATTATCAAACAGTAGATTACAAAGGCTTGCCTTGCATTATATCGGCTTTTGTACGTCTGTATGTTGGCATTTAATATGGTGTAGGGATAATGTGGTTTTTACAGGGTGTTATGAAAACTCTGTGTATTTTTTTTAATGTTTTTTCACATTTTTGTAATCAATCTTTACCTAACAACACCTTTCCGGATCTGTATATAAAAAGTGACAATGACCTTTAACTGACTCTAAAAGAGTACTGTTTTGACTTGGAATTACTGTAAAATATATACTACACGTAAAGTTTTTGGGTTCAGTAACGAAAGTTTTGTAATTATTTTATGCGCTTTTTGATAAATACTTAAAATTTCCGTTTCATCTATATTCCTTCTGAGGAACGGTAGTAAAATTTTTCCTGGTTAAAGTATGTAGATTTATTTAACTGATATAATAAGTACTTAGGTAGAGAAAAAACTAGGGTAATTTTCTAAAACAAAGTTAAATTTTAATTTAATCAATATGCAGTAACTAACTCCGATCGTAACTTACAACTTTTCATCTTTGCAATTTTAATTTCGAAATCTAAATTTCAAATTGATGTTCGAAATACGAATGGGAATCGATTATTCTGATTTTAATTTATTATAAAGTACTGGTGTCGCATTCTAATTTTATTAAGTATAGTTGGATTCAAAGTTAATGGCGGCTCTGAAGTTAGCTACACGCTGCGCAGTACCTCGCCCCGCACCCCCGCTGGCGCATAAGTTTATTACTGCATAGCGACTCGCCACATGTTCAGAGCCGCCATTAAGTTTGCCCCGTACTGTAACGGATCTCTAAGGTAAAAAACAAATTTCTTATACAAATTCAAATTATAAACTTCATTTGAAATTCAGAATATTATTTTGTTTTATTAGTCTATATTTTTGTTTATTTAAATAACTTGATTCTTGAAGGATAAAATTGCTTGATTCGATTTTTTCAGTAATAAAGTTTTTTGTAAACATATAGTAGGTATGAATTACACCATATAGTTCTGTTCGTGGCTATATTTTTTATTTTTGCTGTTACACTTGCTTCTATATTAATAGTAATTTTGAAAGAGAACGAAAGCTGTAACAATTGTTTCCTCTTTGTTAGTAAATAAAAGGTATTTTTTAAGTAAATACCTCAGTACGTACGTATATACTTAAAATTATAGTTTGTTCATCCATTGTACTGTAATAAAGCGAAATAATTTTCGTTTGTTAAAAAAAATATTACTAGAACCAGCAGTTCTTTTTAACGTGGCTTACTGGCTGATAGCTTTTAGGTTATAAATATAATAAAAAATACGTTGTTGTAGAAAAACAAAACGTCATTTCCAAAGAAAATGAAAAGCCCATAAAACTATGCTAAGTATACAGGGTGTTAAGAAACCCGGTCCGATCAGTAAGGGTGTGTTCAATGGTTATTCAAAAAATCATTATTGTTGTTACTATCATAAGTATTCTAAATTTTTTGACGACCTCCGTGGTCGAGTGGCGTACGCACCGGTTTCAAGGTGTCGCTAGTTCTGAGGTTCCGGGTTCGATCCCCGGACGGGTCACTGTAGAAAGTCACTTTTCTACATTATCTCGGGTCTGGGTGTTTGTGGTACCTTCGTTGTTTCTGAATTCCATAACACAAGTGCTTAATAGCTACTTACTTTGGGTTCAGAGCAATGTATGTGATGTTGTCCGCATTTATTTATTTAAATTTAATCTTTTGTTTGAGTGCGTGATTGTGAGCCCTTAAGATATCCTGTATTTAGTTGAAAGATAGAACTACTTAAAATCAAAAAATTACTGCCCTACTAAAGTTATACTGTAAGAAAAAATACCTCATTTTAAAAATATCTTGTACTTTCAGCTTCATTACTTAAAGGTCAAAAGTCCAGTTCTTAAGAAGCCACTATTATTAATTCTTGCTTGGTTTTCTCATAAGTTTTTGAGACCAGTAATTAGTAGAATATTGTCGTAATTACTCTTCTTAGTTTGAACAAAATATTAATTTGTTGGTAAGTTTATTTTTTGATATTTCGTGACAAATTTTGGGGTTGATTAATATTTCTTTATTGTAGTTATTCTAATTTAAAATAGTAACATAACATAACATACCATCACGCCTGTATCCCCGAAGGGTTAGGCAGAGGTGTACCAATGTACAACCACAGTTCGCCGGTATGTTTAGGTCCCATGTAATAGGGGCGAGCCTATTGCCACTAACCGGGCACAAATCCAATCTCCGACCTGCTACTGAGGATTTCATAAAAAAGCCCAATAACACCTTGGTCGACTTGGGAATCGATCCCAAGACCTCTAGCGTAGCAGTCGCGCTTAGCACCACTAGGCCAACGAGGCAGTTACAGTTAGGTAAGTACAAAAAACAAGGAATTAAAGTAACAATGCAATGAGTTAGCTGGTGATCAATTTTCGTCTCATCTTTATATGGGAAGTTTCCCGTGCGCAGCTGTGGGACGTTCATAGGCAAGTATTATTATAAAAGTAGCTTACCTTACTCGATGTGCGCAGCAAAAACTGTTGACAATAAAAATACACATTTTTGGTTATTGCATATATCCAAAGTTCTCCTAAGAGATTTCTAAAAGGACAAATCTATGTATCCTATCGAAACTATTCCAGAAATTGGTACATTTAGCAACGTTTGCATTTAAAGAAATACCCGTTTAGCACAATATTATATAGTTATCTTTACTCCAATACTAGAAAATAGTTTTCAAAATATCTCTTGAATAAGCGAAAATTTAAGCTATTTCCTTATAGCAACGTTTCCACTCTATTTCCGAGAGAGAAGTCTTATCTATGAAAGTGCTGACTTACTTTTCTGAAATGGTTAAGGTAGGTTTAACCGCAAATAATTAGATGTAGTGATAAGGATTGTATATGAGCTTTGATAACGTGGCTTTGTCATCTACTGATTATATTTTAACGATACTGACATAAAAGTCTGATAGAAATGTTTATTTTTTATATCGATGGCACTTTATGCGTAAATGTATTTAATCATCATCATCTCCCTGCGAGTGTGAATGAGAAAAGGCCACATCAAGAGCATACCATAAACCGAACAGCATGTATGCAGGGAATAATGAAAGTGGACAAACCGAAACAAGTGTGTAAGGATCGTAGCAAGTGGAAAGATGTGGTCTCTGCCTACCCCTACAAGAGAAAGAGGCGTGATTATATGTATGTATGTATGTATCTCCCTGCCTTGGTCCTTATTTGTTGTGGTCAGCGCAATGAGTATTTAGCTACCATTCATCTTTACGACTCGTCATCTCAGCATTCACTCCTTTCTTTTTCATATCATCTAAAATATTACTATGTCTAAGATAATCTAGTAAAAACTAATGCTACTCTATTTAATGTAGTTTATCTTCGAAATCTGTATACAAAACTTCTAAAGAAAATGTATATGTAACGAGCTGTTTATACTAAAGGTAATGTTTCTTAAGACTCACGATAAACGCCAGATACTTATAGCACAAGAGCCGACGAACGCTGACAATTTCTTAAAGAGATTTCTGTCAAAATTGTAACTTATCAAAATAGGTAACTAGACTTTGTCAATGACTATGTCTTCGCATGCAACTAGGATGAAAAATAACATACGATAATGTATGCTAGGCAAAATCTACTGCGGCACATCACTATAAAAATCCCAGTTTCCAAATAAAAGAAAACTGTAGTACCCCGGTGCTTTTAGCTGGTAATTGTCCGGGTGATAAACCGTTTTTCCCATGGCAATAAAACAAATAAAGATTAATACATGTCATAAACTGATTTCGTCATAATTCGTCAGCGCACCAAGTATCATATTCTAAGCACAAAAACTCTTTACTAACAGTATTAGTATGAAATGGAATTATTTTTGTTTATTAGTTAAGCAAAAGTGTAAGTGGTATTATGTGCCGTTCTTTTTGTGAAATAAATAAATTGTAAATTAACGTTGATACCGCCAAATTCAAGCATTTGCAATGCCTGTTTATTTATTTAGAATCAGATAAATAGAGGCCAAAGTTCAATGCTCTTGGTCTATCAAAATTTTGCTCCAGCCTCGGTTTAGTATGGAAATATTTACCTTAAGATAACTTTCACGTAGTAAGCCAGAACGAATAGCCTGAAGTTATGTAAATGTACTATTAAATATAGAGTGCTTTGAGCTTTACTTATGTTATGTATTCGATGTGTTTTGAGTAAAAAAACTTATAATTAAATAATTACATTGGTATTTTTTTTTTTTTTGAGGAACAGCAAACAGTTACATTATTAAGTCTAACAACTTTCAAGAAATCTTTTTAAATAACTTTCTAAACGTTTGGTAGACTCTACTCGTGATCTGAGGGCTGGTTTGTTCCTTGCACAGAGAATCGGCATAGCCATTCAACGTGGCAATGCTACCAGGGCACGTTTCCCGCCATTGACAAGGATGACGATGAGTTTTTTGACGCCTATTAGTTTTATATATTTATGTAAGTTTTAACTTTAGTATAGTTAGAGTTTGTTCTTATATTAGATTTAATTGTGTATTAATAAAAGACTTACAACTAGTTTAACAATTGAATGTTTTGTGGACATACAAATTTAAAGAAGAATTGTAAACACTAGGAACATTGATAGCAGTACGCGCACAGTACGCGTAACAAAATAGTAAGAATTTTATTAACATGATTTCTTGAGATTTGTCTTTTCCTTATTATGTTCGTCCCTTGTAAATGTGTCGACAATGAAAATCTAGTTGAATATTCCATTTTATTTTTTCTTTCCATTTGGATTTCTTTGTTTACATTACTCAAACCATAATGCTGTTTACGTTGTTGTCGCATATTTTAAAATCAATGTTATCTTTACGATATTAACCTTTTTTTTAAAAGAGTAACCTATGGAGTCTCTGCCGGCTCTTCTTTATAGGAATAACACTTTGGAACCGAGCAACTAGAGTCAGTAGTTTTTAACGTAAAAAAAAATTGATTTTTAAGAAATAAAAATATTTTGATTTTGATTGAACACTATGTTTAGGAGTTTAAAGATAATAAAGACAGATACTATGAGAAATAACTGTAATAAAGTAGTTGGTGTAGATAGATAAATGAACCTTTGTTATAACTTATCATTGAAACATTGGCACACCTCTGCCTAACCCTGCGGCGATACAGGCGTGATTATATGTTATGTTATGTTTTATCATTGAAAAGACTAGAAATAGTAGTTACAATAGGCTAGTTCTATTGCAAATACGATCATTCTCTTCTATACAACTGCTGTGTAAATAAGTCTAGGGATTTTGATGTATTATGTGGACTTCTGCTAGTAGCTGAAATGGAACGTGTGATAAAAGGCTATACTTTTAAAGATATAGAAAACCGTCAATTGTAACAAAAGAAAAACTGAATTTTCTAAAATTGGGTGTTGTGTTAGTTTAGAGAAAGATTTTAATCATTATTTATGATAATTATAATTATTACTGTACATACTAAAAGCAACATATTCTAATGAAAAAATCTACTTTTATTCTAAAGTCAACAGTTTCAACTTTCAAGTAATTTACATAACATATCATCACGCCTGTATCCCCGAAGTGTTAGGCAGAGGTGTACCAATGTACACCCACAGTTTGCCGATATGTTTAGGTCCCATGTAATAGGGGGCGAGCCTATTGCCACTAACCGGACACAAATCCAAACTCCGACCTCCTACTAAGAATTTCATAGAAAAACCCAATAACAGCTTGGTCGACTTGGGAATCGAACCCAAGACAAAGTAGCAGTCGCGCTTAGCACCACTAGGCCAACGAAGCAGTAGCAACTAATTTAGACAAATATATAAAATCTTTTTTTACTTAAAAACTATTTAACTATTACTTTTATAACTGCTCTAAATTGTGTAAAATACTATCTTTTTACGGCACTTAAACAAAATATTTACGGGGTAATAAAGCCAGCTTCAAATTAACATTTTCTCTTGAAACGCTATTATAAAGTTTAATTAAATGCATTCAAACGGGTAGTTTTTTAAAGAAATAAAGTTTTTTTGGTAGGTATTGAGGTCAGTCTCGTTGAAATTTGAATATTATGAATGAATGAATATGGTAATAATGTAATTCAATAATTAAGTTTTGTTCTTTTTAAGTGTTTATATTATTTAGTGTAGTATTACCGCTAAAGTAAAGTCATTACAAATGTGTTTAATTACAAACATATTGATCATTAATTTGCGAAATATTTAAAATGAATAGCTTGTGTGCAAAATATGTAGTGATTGACTGCTCTTTCCATTTTCCTCCGACTTCCAAAAGTGGATGTTCTCAATTCATCTGTACGTATTTTTTCTATTTTGGTTACCTTTACCGACTGTAATTTGACTTAAAAAAACATTTATTGACGGGGTACATATACTTGACAGGGTACAACTTACTTAAATTTCATTGCTGTCGGTAATTTTTGTACATTTATGTCTAGTGTTAGGGTCTTCCATTTTATGTTTTTTTCACAATAATAATATGACGAAATGAAAAAGACAACGCATTCCGATGATAATAATTTCACTTAAAATAACTTGTTTACATTATTAGTTAGATAGTGATGACGCAGTAGTTGCGTGTCCTAACCGATAACATAAAAATAGCAAGAAGTATTAACGTCATAGAATCTCTTCAGTGACGTCATTATTTGTTACGTGCATGGCTATCAGTAGATAAAAAATTGTAGTTTATTTTCGTTTGATTAGATTGTTTATGCATGGCTTTTGTGTAAGAGAAATTGTAGTCCGTGATAGGTTAAAAAAGTTAATTATAACCTTTGTAGAAATATACTCGTACTTAGATAGTTTAGCTATTGAACAAGATAGCTTTTTATCTTTTTTACGAATTACGTTTCAATTTAAACTTTTAGTGTAATCACACACTAGATATTAAAAACGTTGGAAGCTAGTTACAAAATAACGATATTATTTGAAAATAATAATTTGATAACTTGAAAATTTTTCTTTAATAAAACATAGAAGTCCTGGGCTGAAAATATATTAAGCAAACAATTTCTGCTTTTTAAAATTTGTCGCACAATTATCTACGAGAGTTAATTTAACACTATTGGGAATTTAAGTGACTTGATTAAGATAGGTTTTTTCCAATATATACAAATATTACAATGTCTCTCTAATTTTCTTATATGAAAACAATAAGGTTGGTACTGCGGAGATAAAATTAATATAAGAACACCAAGATTGTCTATTAGAAATAAGGATTCAATATGTGACCTTACACTCCAGCCAGCGTAACGGCTTTTCGTAGCTAGCGTAGCAACTGTAGCGAAATCTGCTACGCCGTAGCATAAGTACCGATTTTCTACGGATACCTAAAGTATGTGAAATCTTTATTCGTAGCGTCGAAATAAATATATTATGTTAGACAACATCTAATTTCATTGAAAAAAAAAAGTTAATGTGACACCGTTTATACTCCGTTACTTGATGTCTTAAATGCCTATACAAAAAGTCACGATTATTATCTAGTGCCAAATTATTTTTCGTTTTGGGATTTAAACCAAATTTATATATTTACTTTGAAACTATTGCCC
Organism: Autographa gamma; assembly: GCA_905146925.1. Taxonomy (NCBI): domain Eukaryota; kingdom Metazoa; phylum Arthropoda; class Insecta; order Lepidoptera; family Noctuidae; genus Autographa; species Autographa gamma. Next base: position 2,610,699 of record LR989871.1, read on the forward strand.
TGCATGTTTATAGTAATATACTTCACCGGTTACACCGGCCGTGGTCGCGAGCAGACACTTGGCAGTCTGCTTGCGACCACGTCATACCCAAAAAAAAGTATTTATGTACGCGCTTATTCCAATTTTTTTATGTAAGAAAATCTAAAAAATAGGACATCCAAACCAACGACCATCAAAATTTCCAATAAAAAATAAATGTCTATATATCTATCTGCATGAAAATTGCATACCTAACCTCTCTCCCCATAAAATAACTTAGATCACCCAAATTTCGTTACGGTTTCTCTTCAAAGTGAATACCAAAGACCAAAAAAAGAAACAGCATTTATTCCCTTAGGACCTGGTCCTTTCATCCCCATCATCGGATTTTCTATATGTTTGAAAAGCGCATGTATTATTCAAGGCTTTTCTTTGTAAATCTCTGTTAGTTCAAATGCAAGGTATTTGCTTGGTATAGTAAATACTTAAGGTCGGGTTAAGTGTTTGTTTGTATTAAGAAATGTTTTTTATTGGTAGAGATTTGTGTTATTTTTTTGGTAAAGAAGAATTTAAAATTGACGTCAATTTTTACAGTATTTTCCAATGAGGTTACAGTTGTCAATTTAAAAACAAAAATAGAGAATACAAAATAAGAAGTTTATAAAACCAAACAAATGGATAGAACGTTTATAATATGTAACTAGATTTTATAATTATTAATTTAAAATGTAATAATTTTAAATCAATCGGCTGGATATTCTTCTATATTTTCCATAGATCGGGATTATACACATAACATATCAACCACATATCCTAATGATAAATCATAACCCAATACAAATATTATCAAGAAGTGTTACTTACTATTAAGATATGAATTAATCATGTCAAACACCAGTACATTAGTATTATTCAATAAATAATACATCCAAGCATTACTTATTAATTATTTTTAGCGTATCTCCTAAACAATTATTACCCACCTAAATTGGAAGAACTTGGCGTTATAAAAATAATAAAATTTCATTCATTATTTTTGAGTGCATACTGTGATGCCTAAAAGTAAGCAGACAATAAGATCGATTAAGTAAAAAAAAAACCTTTTAATAAGCACACTTCATAAACTTTTCTTAGCCCGAACTAGTATCACAACAAAATACAGCCTCAATAACAATATCTTTCCTCCAAGTAGGTTCACTGTATAGGCTGTAATATCTCTCAGGACACTAGAGTCCTAAATTATAATCCAGGCCACATGTGTTCATAAATCTGTTGGCCGAAGTGAAAGTGACAGATGTATCACTCACTTTCAGGGCTGGCCCAACGAGTTTAGGTATTATGTAACCTTATTCTTGTCTTGAAAAATAACTAAAAATAAAATATGTAAAAAAAAGCCGAAATTTTGTTGAAAATTGTTGATAACAAACTAAAAGTTGGAATTCATAAGTTATTGCTAAGAATCATTTTAATCACGGGGGCTTTTTAAAAAAACGGTTTCGATCACCGTATTTTTTCATTGAATGCATAATGCAGGGTACAAGCCGAACACAGCCAGCTTCTTTGCTGGAGATCTAAGCTTACCCCATAACCTCAAAAGCCTAACAGATAGACAGACGAACCTTTGCATTTTTAATAGTAGCATAGATGAATTATCAAGTCGTTCATTCATCAACCTTTCAAAATAATATTACCTAAAAGTGACTGAAATGGACTCAAAACCTTGTATAATAAATGCACCTATCAATTTTAAATTGATAAATATATACAAGACTTATGACAATTTATCTACATTCCAGAATTCACTAAAATAAATTGATTATAAACCTTTTAAAGTCACGTGCAAAACATAATAATACGAGTATAAACAGAAATATGACATAAATGAAATAGAGTCCCTTGAGTCTGAATTTGACATCTCCTAAAACCATCCACCTGTTTTAGACTCAAATGGGTTGAAGATACATTAAGGTCGAACTCTCTAGGGACAAACAATAGATATGATGTAGGCTTATGTCCTTTGTACACGAGGCCACACAACTCTCCGGTACCCGACGACTTAAGTACACTTGCTGCCTACATCTACCTTTTTCATTTTTTTTCCTGTCCATGTAAAATGGTCTGAAAGATATCGCTATTCGCGGAAAGACCGCCATTGCAAGCTTGCGCTTTTTATAATTAATTATTTTATCGATATAACCATAACGGTGTGTAATAAATGATATTTTATTTTATTCTAAGTTTCAAACGGACGCTTATGTATGAACCTGTTAGTAAAGAATAATATAATAAGGTCCTGAGATAACTCACATACAGTCATCACATCTAATCAAACTAGGCAGAGCCAACAACAACAACTGATAAACATACCTTTATATTTCCAAATACATACATTTTAAAAATAAATTACACCCAGACACAGAACAAATGATCATGCTCATCAAACATCACACAAAGATTAGTCCTAAACGGGAATCGTTTCCACGACCATATGTTCAGCACTCAGGGTCACTAACCACTAGACCAACAGGCGTAAAAGTATAGTGATAGTCGCTTGGAGACTAAAGTTGTCGGGTATTTGAGAGACTGCCTCGTTGGCCTGGTGGTGCTAAGCGCGACTGCTACGCTAGAGGTCTTTGGTTTGATTCCCAGTAGCAGGTCGGAGTTTGGATTTGTGCCCGGTTAGTGGCAATAGGCTCGCCCCTATTACATGGGACCTAAACATATTGGCGAACTGTGAGTATACATTGGTACACTTCTGCCTAACCCTTCGGGGAGACAGGCGTGATGATAATATGTTATATTATGTTATGGTATTTAAGACTTGTGTAGCCTCGTGTACGTAAGCCCTTAGATAGTGTCGCTCCAGGCTATTTAAACTGACCCATATTTATGAGAAACGGAGTTATTTATCTGTAGATATGTTTGTTTCTGTCTAGGGTGAGTTGTAAACATTCTGATTGTATCTTTAATAGAAAATGGGGATGAATGTAGAATGAGATAGCAACAATGGAATTGAATATCTGTGAAGAATGACTTAGAATATAATACTGAGAATAGGTGTGCTAGATTAATGTATTACGTGCTAAGGTTCTAGAAACGATTTATGGATAAAACAAAAGATTAATTTTTAAACTATATCTATATATATTTTTTTTAACCTTTCATGTTTCCCACTGCTGGGCAAAGGTCTCCCCCAATTTGCTCCAAGCTGTTCTGTCTGGAGCCATCTCCCACCAACCCGACAGATAGCGATCGATGTCGTCGCGCCAGCGTCTTTTCGGCCTACCCCGTCTTCGAGTGCCGGCTCCAGGCACCCACTCAGTTGCAAGTTTCTACATCCCTATCAACATCTTGGGCAAACAAGGGCATTGAGTTTAATTATAAAAAAAAAAAAAATTAACTGTTTGTTTAAACGAATGTTTAAAAACAATATTTTTGTATTTCTCATCTTAAATGTTAACGAAATTTCTACGTATAAGGGCGGGTGATAAGGGCTAGTTTAGTAATTACACTAAAAACTTCATTTTCATATATTCCGCAATATTATTTACGTGCAAACAGACTCCATAGAGTATTACCGAAAGGGTATAATCTATCCAAAAGGGGGTGAATAGTACATCTGGTATAGAGTGTGTTACAAAATATGAGCTCAAATTTAGTTCATTTATCTATTGATATCCGACTGTCATTTTAATTATTTGTGACCAAAAATCTAAATAAATGTGTCACTGCTTTACAAGGGTCCATATTTTATTGTTATTTGCTAAATCATCGCTTCAGTGCACAAATATTGTCATACAGAATTAGATCTCATTATAATGCATGAGTTAGCAGCCTCTATTTATTTAAACTGCATTACTAAATAATGCCGCATTGGTTTTTATGGTCCGTTGAGTCGCAACATTGTATGCATATTCTATTATAAATTGTAAATAGTTTATTATATAATATTCTGACTGGATTTTGGTGCCAGTTGGTTGCTACGGAGATTGGTCATTTCAGTCTCTCAGACTGTGAACAGTTGCTGTGTATTACTGTCACAGAAACATGGGCGAGAATTCTGTCACGACAATATTTTACTAAAATATATATTGGTATTATTTGAAATAGTTTGTGTCAATTACAAAAAATAATTTAGTTATATCTTATAACATCTTTATTTAGAATAACATTAGACACTTTAGTACATTGAAGATGCTACTTTTTTTTTAAGTCTATTCTGTTTACTGTTTAAACCCACTCGTTCATTTCCAAATGCGGGATCCAGAATGGGTGTTAATGAACGCTGCACGCTTAAGCTCAAAGTCAAATAAGATAAGGTTTTAAACAATAATATGTAAAGGTAAATTATATATTAAACTAGCTGTGCCCTGCGGTTTCACCAGCATGAATACCTAGGTCCCGATCCCGGTGCCTTTATGTTATTCAGGGCGCAGGTGAATCCAACAAATCACTATCCTAACAAAGGTCAGGATTGCTTATTTTTTTTTTTATTATCGCCATTTTTTTCCTTCATAAGAACCTTCTCCTGATAATAACACAACAAAAAAAGAATTAGCGAAATCGATCCAGGCGTTATTGAGTTATGCGCTTACCAACACATTTAGCGATTCATTTTTATATATAAGATTTCCTAAAAATTATATTCTAAAACAAAAAGTTTCGTACCCCAAATCTTTAACATATGAAATCTTTTCAAGCTCCTAGCTTCAAGAACTAGGTCACAACATTTCCTGGTCTCATTTTTACTGAAATGTCAAGCCTGTACCATAATCCTGCATAGCAGTTGTACTGCCAAAAACTCTGCAGGCAACATTTATCAAGATGAAAAGCTTACAGCAATCCTGAAAGGTCAGGACAAGCTAGCAAGTCCTTTGTCACGTATCTATGTATAAAGAAATTGTGTGGGTTTGTGAACTACCAACAGTGCCTGCTAATTAACCCGCTTGGTTTTTTTTTATATCGTGATTTTTTTCGATGTTTTTGTAGTTATTCTGCCAATCGGCACCTAACAATAGGAACCTATTAAATCAAAGATGGTCATGATCATTGGTCTAACCATTCTTGAGTCGTATTTAGTGTACCTAAACTGACTTTGTTTTATGTAATTATTTAAGGTGACTGTGTAATAGTAAGTATAATGTAGACTTAAAAACTGAAAGAATTAAACAGACTATTTTTTAAATGTATGGAACACATCATTTAATTTTATAGGACTTAGTTGAGCATACGAGAAGATTAAACGATAAATTCTAGCAGGTATTTCCAACAATGATTTCCTTCAAAAATTGTATCCAGAAATTGGTAAATATTTTGTTCTTTTCAACAGTACCTATTTAAATAATTTATTAAATATATCTTCAATCATGTAAGTGCAAGAGTGAAAATAATAAATATTGCTTGTCCTATTTTAGTAAATAAAGAAGTCCTGAAGTTTAGCTTAAGATCACAGACACACAGACAGTCAAGTTTAGGTTTAGGTTTAAAGAAAATTATTCTTAAAAAGATATCATCGATTGTCACTTACCTACATGAGAACGGACTCGTAGTTACACATAAACAATTCTGTTCGTCGTCACACTAACAAAACAATTCAAATTCACAATTAACAAACAATATTTTAACACTTAATTACCACAATATACTGAGCAAGAATCCTTTGAACACATTAAATGAGTTAACACTTTTAATGGTTGAGGGTATTTTGTTTCAAGTCTGTGCTCCTTCAAAAGTGATCATCGACTTGCCATAATTTGTTCTTGGCTCGGGTAGAATGAGAAAACTAGATCGGCGCGTAGTACGATTGGCGACTTGTGTATGAAATATATTATTGTAGATATTCCTATTTAATGTTTTAGGAATAAAAATGCGAACATTGTAAATTTTTCTTATATTCTGTGTCATTGAGTATAAGGCGTTTGTATGATGATATTTTTTTGTTTTTTGCCTTAAATAGTACGTAAAGTGTGTTGGAGATCAGGTCAGAAGTTTGTTTTGAAACCTGACGTAGAGGCTGTTTAAATCCTGCTGAGATTTTGCGGTCAGCCTAAATTGATTAAAATATAAAATAAAAATTAGTCTTCAGCGTAAAGAGTTATATTTTCATTTAGACCTAGATCCAGAATATTATTATATATTAATAATAAGAAACAGTAAAGGGCCCAATATTGAGCCCTAGTGAATCACTTTACAGCTATTCTTTAAAAACAGTACTAAGTACAGTTCTGTAATTATATGAGGTCTTGTTTATACATCTATTTTGTATGTTAGGTACTTCTAGTATTAAGCTAAGAAGTCCCTTATGACTACTAACTTACTAGTTATGATTGATATAATAACTTAGTACATAAGTTTTCCTACTTATTTATTACTTTTGTTATACTAATGTTAATTAAGTAAGATACATTACAACTTTTGTCTTTATAATTAAGATGTCTCGATGCACCTATGTGACAAATGAAGCGTTTTTTTTTTATGAACCTTTTTACGTTAAAGGAAAACATCGTGAGGACCCCTGGATTCCAGAATTTGGGATCTGAAATCGCCAACTAAAAACATTTTTCTAGGGTAATCTAGGGTACAAACCATTTTATTGGAAGTGCGTGATAGAGTGGTATAATAGCTGGAATCATATGCAAAAGATTTGTAGTTATTCGAATTCAAGTCTGACTAACTAAAAGTGATGAAAATAACTTCGAGAAATATGGTTTCAAGAATGACACTTCTTGAAACCAACCTGTAAGTGAGCAAATAATATGTTGATCAATGGATCAATGAAAATCCTACTTATTATCAAATAAGTGTTGACAATAAGTAGGATAATAACAATATTACTTCATCATATTTTTAACTTAATAAAACGGGCTTACGAGTCTTTGTACCACAAAATCGTAACGCATAACTATAACCGTTGTGGAAGCGAGACAGCGCACTACATTACATAGCTGCGTCTCGCTTACACGCTTCAACTATCACACTTTAAGTGTTCATGGTAAGAGGGTACATTTTATTATTCATTCTTCTAATAGAAATGTTCGGAGCACTACTTATTATAATGTAGTGCCCGCGGTTCCTAATAAGTGTTGGCTTTATAACACTTGAGAAGGTGTTCTTTGCAATAAATTATGGAAATATACTTGCCTTTCTGACTTACAGTTCATACTGTTTTAAATTTTCTTGTTTATTTAAAGTGCAATGTTCTTTTACAATTGAGTTTCTTAAGAAGTTTGTTTTTTCGCCGAAGTTGTTATACTCGTATTGTAGAAAGTAAAAATGCCCGATAGCTATTATAATTAATAAAATATTTAATAAAGTAAAAAAAATGCATTTAAAAAACAGAAGAAGTGCATTAGAAATAAAATAAGAAAAGTTTTCCTTTAATAGAAATCTGCTCTGTCGAGTGATAAAAGAGTCACTCATTTTTGGTACACTAGCTATGCTCCGCGGTTTCACCCGTGTGAATTAAACAATTTATTCACTTATTTTATAAATTATAGCCTTTCTGTGTTATTCCAATGTATAAGCTACATTATTGTAACGTTTCATTAAAATCCATGTAGAAGTGTTTGCGTGAAAGAGTAACAAACATCCATTCATTAAAAAAAAAAAAACGTTCGCATTTATAAATTAGTAAGGATAAGATTTTTAAATATGCAACAACTTATTGTCCTAACTTATTTGCTATACACACGACTTTTGTCGCCTACCTACTACACCACACTAAATACTTATTTTTTATCAATTTTAAGCTAATTAGTACCACTGCATTGACCATAAATTAAAGTTATAAACCCAGTAGCAATATAAACGACAAAATGAATATATTTCGGCAGAATTAGACAGTAGTAGAAGAATAGACGATGTATGCCAGAGGCTATGAAATATTAATCTCTGGAGAGACCAGTACACTGGCGAGCAAGAAAAATGTAATGTTATGATATAATTCTAAAAAAACCGACTTCAAAATAAGTCTTAGATTTATTGCTTATGGAACCCACCATCAAAATACGGGACCACACGGGAAGCACCAGCTTTTAAATACAAAAAGAATCATCAAAATCGGTTCACCCAGATACAAGTTCAGTGGTAACAAATATAAAAAAAATACAGTCGAATTGAGTAACTCCTACTTTTTTTAAGTCGGATAAATAAACTTTTGTGGTTTTGTGTTTCCGGCTTTTTAATTTTACACGCGATTACACAGATGTAGTATTTTTTTTCTGGTTTACAGAACTCCATAAATTATTGTTTTGCCTTCAATATGTAAGAATACTTTAGAGCAAGTAAAATGGTGACTTTCATTTTTCAGCATGATATCATAACATCGTAAAGACATTTAAGTATATTAGAAAAAAATCGTTTTTGGATACTTAAATAAATATTTTTTTAGGTGTCTTTTTTCCCGTCATTATTTATTATATTATATTATATATTCCTGAAAGATAATAATACACAAAAAAAATATTAATTAGTTAAAAAAATATGTCCTAGAATCCAAAAAGCTTATCCAACCTGTATTTTCTTAAACTGTAGGTATTTTTGAAAACTACAAACATGTGCACATAACAAACGTCACTGTTACCTTTTTCTGTCCCCCATCACACGGGCGCATTGAAATTCTCTGAATGTTTCATGTGTGGTGCTGAAAGGAATTCAATTTAAGGCGCTCAACGTCGGTCGTTGTTACAACTTGTGCAAATGTATGCTTAATACCTTAGACTTGTGTATTTCTCCAAATTTACTAATAATACTGGTGTGTGCAACTGGAGAGGACATTGTGCATGGTTTAAATTTATTACATAGGCGGCATGAACGCATAAGGCAGTGTGCATAACATGAGAAATATGTAACACAGCGCAGTATGATATTGGGGTTTTGAATCACATAATATAGGTATGTAAGTTAAATGCGGACAACAATAAATAAATAAATGCGGACAACATCACATACATTGTTCTGAACCCAAAGTAAGTTGCTAAAGCACTTGTGTTATGGAATTCAGATACAACGAAGGTACCACACCCAGACCCGAGACAATGTAGAAATGTGATTTTCTACATTGACCCGTCCGGGGATCGAACCCGGGACCTCAGAGCTAGCGACACCTTGAAACCGGTGCGTACGCCACTCGACCACGGAGGTTGCCTTTTTTTAATATGTATGTTAAGCAGCACAAATACTATTTTTCCCAAATTTTTATTAATTTTTCTACGTAATATATCACAAAGCTACAGACGACCACGGGGCAGGCCCAGACGGAGATGGCGAGATGAGCTGGATTCCTTTATGAAGGACTGGTCCACGTTTGCCCTCAATAGAGAAGATTGGAAGGAAGGGAGTAAGAAATAATAATAATATATCTACGACTATGAAATTAGAAGGAGAATATCGACAGGGATTATTAACTGGGGTGTATTTATGTTACTTTCTCTTAATATAATATACATACTATATTACAATTAATAATTAAACTTAAGATATTTACAATAATAAAAAAAACTAAGCTTACACAGTAAATAAGAAAAAATATAAACTAAAATAAGGCATCAAAAAATTCATCCACATCGCTGTCGACTGGGAGTGGGCCCAAAAGACTGGCAGCATTGCCACGTTGTATGGCAATGCTTATGCGCTGACCTAGGTAGAAGCCAGCCTTTGGGTCACGCGAAGTGTCAACCAGGCGTTTGGACAATACGTATACTTTATGTACAAGCGTCTCAAGGTTTAGATTTGAAGAAATCAATTTTAAAGGAGATTAAATTTTTTTAACACATTCTAAAATTCTCACCAAAACCAACCAAATTTCATGTTAATAATAAAAGAACTAATTACATATAAATTGCAATGTTTGCAAGTAAATGTATAATTTCGTAAAGTAATTACAACATTTCAACTATGAACTTACAAAACATTTAGTCTGAGAACTGCAGTGTGACTCACACAGACTATATTACAGTTACAGTTTTCAAGTCAAATAACTGAGAAGCTTCTAATGTAGTATTTACCAAAATTTCCCTAAAGACTCATTTGTGACATTTAGTGCACTCTTATCAGAAAATTTCACGGAATATAGCCTTGTACAAATATCGAAGTAATTAAAAAAAAAGTTTGTAAAGACTTGTGTTTTTTTTTGCATCATAAATTGAGTGTAATTTAAATGTTGAAATAGATATTCAAAATAGGTAGGTGTATGAAAAGAAAAAAATCATGTTTATCAACTGTACTTTGAGTTTTTCAGTGTGCATAAATTTATTTTGAGGTAAAAAGAAACTAAACTTAAAATGTAATTTTTTGCGAAAAATAAAAATATTAAGGAATGCTAAATAGTTAAATTGTGTTCACATTCACTTTAATATATAAGTTTGTTAGGGAAAGCAGTGGACAACATTTTTAAAATATGTAAATAATCTAATTAAGTTTTTAAATTGCCTTCTTTTTTAATTAGCTTATGATTTTAACATGACATTTTTTACGTGATTGTTCAATCGCAATCATGGAGCCACCTAAAATATTTTGAAAGATAAACAAATGGTCCGTAAAAAATATCCAATGGAAACACGAATAACGAGTTTTAGAGATCGAAATCTCTTTTGATTTATGTGTTAACAGATTTGTACGTCAATAAATATGGTTCGTCAAAACAAAGCCAGTTAATCCATGTTTTTATTACGTAAACAATCAATCAATTATGTTTTAACTTAACATTGTTGTTTTTTAAATATTTTGTGCGGAGATACTTTTCGAAATATAGCATCTGAAGGTAATTATACTACTTAATAAGTAGTATAATTTTATATTTTATAAACATTAAAGTCTGTGAGGATGTTTAAGGCGCTCCCCCGAGCAAAATGCGCAAAAGCGGAGTTTTATTAAGCTATAAACTCGATATTTAAAACATATATCAAATTCACTGTTATACCAAATCATTATTTAATATGTTGTCTTTAATTTCAACAGAGCTTTTTCTTTTTAATGCAGCGAATATTTAGTAGTACTCATTTTAAAAATGGTCTATCAAAATTTATTCCTTGGATAGGCTCACGATGTACACGTATTTTCCGCGCGGGTTATGGCAATTGCCACTTCCTATTTGAAGGAAAGGTTTCGGGATCTCTTCGACCGGTGTTTGTCTACCGGGAGGTTCCCGAAACCATGGAAGGAGGGCTTGTTAGTCCTTCTTCGAAAGGAAGGGCGCCCAGCCGATTCCCCTTCTGGATATCGACCAATCGTCCTTTTGGATGAGGTGGGCAAGACCTTTGAGCGGGTCATTGCGACCCGCCTCAAAGATCACCTTGCCATGACCGGCCCGGACTTGTCTAAGGCTCAATTCGGGTTTCGCGAGGGTCGGTCCACGATAGACGCCATCCAGGGCCTTAAAGTCCTATGTGCGGAGGCGAAAGAGAGAGGGCAGGGAGTGTTAGCTCTATCTTTTGATATCGCTAACGCTTTCAACTCCCTGCCTCACGCCGTTATATTGGAGGCCCTTAGGTATCACAGGGTACCACAGTATCTGGCGGCGCTCCTGGCCGATTATCTGCGGGACCGCGAGGTCTTATTCAGAAGTAGGAACGGCAGCGTTAAGCGCCGCCGGGTGGACACTGGAGTTCCACAGGGGTCTGTCCTTGGGCCACTTCTGTGGAACCTAGGATATAACTGGGTGCTTCGGGGCGCCCTTCTCTCGGGTATGGGTATCTTCTGTTATGCAGACGATACCCTAGTCACTGCCCGAGGTAATACATATGGGGAAGCGGCTCGTTTGGCTTCTGCTGGCGGCTCATTAGTTGCTAACAGAATGGGTCGTCTGGGACTAAAAGTGGCCTTGGAAAAGACGGAGGCCATATATTTTCCGGGGCCTCGTCAGCGCAAGCCCCCTGACGCGCAAGTTGTGGTAGCGGGCGTCAGGATCAATGTGAAGACCAGGATAAAATATCTAGGCCTAATCCTGGACGCGAAGTGGGAGTTTGGGCCCCACTTTAACGGTCTTGCTACACGCCTTCTTAAAGCGGCTAACGCCTTTTCATGGCTCCTCCCTAACCTGGGGGGGCCGCGGACTAGCTGCCGTCGCCTGTATGCTGGAGTCCTGCGGTCTATGGCGCTTTACGGAGCTCCAATTTGGGCGGACTCCCTTCATAGGAAGGAAAACGTAGCCCTCCTGCGAAGGCCCCAACGGGCCATCGCGCAGCGCATCGGGAGGGCTTACTGTACCGTGGGTCACGCAGCTGCATGCGCAATCGCTGGTACTCCCCCTTGGGAGCTAGAAGCCAGGGTCCTGGCTGCCGTATACCACCAGACGGCTGCCCGGAAAGCACTCGGGGAGCGCTTAGCCCTTGATGAACGCGGCGCCATACGGCGTGAGGCCTATGATGAAATGCTGCTCCGTTGGCGTTTGGACCTCATCAACGCCCATTATGGACGCCGCGTCACTGACGTTGTGGGTCCAATTCTGAAGTCATGGCTGGAGCGACGACACGGGTTCCTCACCTTCCGTCTGGTGCAGGTGCTATCCGGGCACGGGTGCTTCGGATCGTACCTGTACCGGATCCGGCGGGAGGAGTCCCCTTCGTGCCACCATTGCGGCGCGGTGGAAGACACGGCGCAGCACACCCTTGAGGTCTGCAGTGCCTTCGAGGCGGAGCGCCGTGTCTTGCGTGGGGTTACTGGACCGGACCTTTCACTCGCGGGCGTGGTTACTGCCATGCTCGCAGACGATCACATCTGGCGGGCAGTGTCTCATTTCTGCGAGGTTGTCATTTCGCAGAAAGAGACCTCGGAGCGCGAGCGGGAGGCTGATCCTTCCGCTCCATTGCTCCGCCGACGGCGGGTGGGTAGGGCACGGGCAAGAAACCCTGTAGTCAGACCTACTCTGGGGGGGACGCAGAGGGCGGGGACGGGGGTCCCTTAGCCTTCTTTGCACGCGGCCCCCTCCGCGCTGGGCGGGGGTAGTGTAGTGCCATGCACTGCTTCCGCTGTCCTCCTTCCTGCACAGGACGGAGGTCATGTCGGGCCCGCCACTAAGCGGGCAGTCGCCGGGGGCGTTATGGTGCTTAGACTTCGGTTGGAACCGTAACGCCGTCACTAAGGCGAAGAATGGCACCAGGTGTTTTGCCGGAGTAGTCGGAGCCTTTCTCAAGGCTCTGGAAGCCCGGACTCTTGCATCCTCAACCCCCTGGGGATGCAAGGCTAGCTCATAAAAGAGTTTCACCTGACAAAAAAAAAAAAAAAAAAAAAAAAATGTACACGTATTTTATTAATGTAACTTATACCAACTGATAGAGGATTTAATTCTTAACATTTTCATCTGCTTTGTTTTTCAAAAAGACCAAATATCTATTTTATAATTCGAATTATTCCTAAAAATGGTCAATTTCACAACATAAACACAGTCGCGGTGGCGATTCAGCAGTCAGCCGTAGGCTCTCGACGTGAGAGCACGTCGGTTTTTTATTTGAAATGTCATTTACAATTTAATATTATGACAACTGTCAAAAAGTCATTGATAGCCCTATGTAGTTTTACACACGGCACTGGTGATAAAATTCAAATAGCATGGAATACATATTTATGTTTTACATAACATATCATCACGCCGGTATCCCCGAAGGGTTAGGCAGAGGTGTACCAATGTACACCCACAATTCGCCGATATGTTTAGGTCCCATGTAAGTAATAGGGGGCGAGCTTTATTTATGTTTTAAGATTTTTTTTTTAAATCTGACATTGAAATAAAACTACTTTTTACGGATTTTTTCGCGGTTTATAATTAGTAGTTTTATTTCATCACATATTTATATTTGTTTAAATATGTCCAACTATCAAAAGGTCGAAATAATTCTTATGCGTCTACAAATATCTTAATTACTTTACATGAAATAATATGTTACTTTTTTGAAGTTTTATTTAAATAGCGTCTAAGTCTATGAAAAAAATATATAAAATTGGAAATACAATTGATAGAATCGTTCTTTGTTTTTATTAAATTCAGTTATTTATGAGTGAAATTAATGGGCTCTCGTAAACAATTAATTACTTTTGCCCGACCTTGTATTTATATGACAGAAATTCATAGGAAATATGTTGAAAAACTCTTTGATTATGAAAAAGTAAACCTTGTGAAATATACTATTCAAAAGATTTAATGCGGTTGTTTTATACTTATTTCTAGAGATATAATTATCTAGGTTTTCCCTGGTATAGCTTTGATAATACTTGTAAAGAATTATAATCAGAGTTTTTTTTAATAATCCTGACAGAATATGTTAATGTTTTCTTATAGGCTTTCTTGTTATATTGTTTAGTGCACAAAAATAGTCTATAAAATAGATGATCAAAAGCATGCATGAAAAAAGAAACAGCATTAATTCAAATACATCTATTTTTCATCCTTCCTTATCACGATATGATCCAGGAAACCAGCAGGTGCAAAGAGGCTTTAAAAGACTTCACATCGTGAAAAATAAATCGTTCTTTTTCACGTAAAAAAATCCAATTTAATTTAAAATCGGAGTCAAACATCACAGCAAAATTTCGTCGTAAGTGGTGGGTAATCGGAGTCTTTTGGCTAGCACAGGGAGAAATCTCGAAAGTCCATAAGCAGTCCAAGTCAAAAAGCAAAATAATAGAAATAACAAATGCGCAAACAAAGATTTTGGTGCGCACAAGCAAAGTGACGTGCAAGACAATGTCACTGGCATGACGCAAAATTTCACATTGATTGTATCCGTTGTTGTTGCCATGCTAGATTGAAGTTTTCGTAATAGTATTTTGATGTCATTTATTAATTTCGGTGATGTTGGGTAGAAATAATAATATGTCCTTAGACTATTCATGTTCATAAATCTTCAATATATTCTAAAAGCAAGCTTTTATACATAGTTTACTAGCCAAAGATATTCGTATGACTTAGTTTAGATTTAACGTTCATTTGGCAACACTCAAAGTACAATTCAATCAATTGTATTTCCAATTTAATGTATTTTTTTTTCATGGACTTAGACGCTATATTTCATGTTAATCTGTAATTAAGACGTTTGTATATCACGCATAAGAATTATATCAACAATTATTTCGCCATTGCCCTTTATTATGTGCGTAGAGTATTTCTTAAGTACTCCATGCGAGCGCGCTTTGACACTCACACACTGTCAACTTTCACACATTCACAAATCATGCCGTAGTGAGACAGCAATACTTTCTTCAAGAACCGAATTTTCAAAAGTCTCGCCGCCCGTCTTTGCTCTGTATAAGTGCCTTGTTAGAATCACACTGAATAAATGGTTAAAAAAATAATTTTTGAAATCGGTCCAGCCGTCTTTGAGAAATCCCGAACTTCGAGAAATACTCAAACGTAAAAAAAAAACATCCGCATTGAAAATCTCCTCCTATTTTCGAAGTTGGTTGAAAAAAGATTTTTGTAAAAAGACATTCAATACCTTTCTGACTAAATAACTTTACATCATTAAATGATTCACTTAGAAGTCTTCAATTACTTGAGTTATAATTTTAGATACAAATAAAATATATCTCTCTTATCTTTTTTTTAATCTCGCGACCATGATTGATTATATTTTTGTCTATAAATTCATAAGTCTACTATTTTTACTACTTAATACGTCGCTATTTCAACAGATGGCGTTGTATTTTCATAGAAAGTAGCGATGTATATGTAGAGGGGCAAAGAGGGGGGTTTAGAGGTCAAACGCTCAAAGTCATTTGCTCGGGGTAGCGCCTTAAGCAAAACCCAATGAACAGGGTGGATGAAACTTGGAACTATAACCCATACTTGCATACTAATATTATGATAGCAAAAATAAACCTGTTATTCTGGTTGCCTATTTATAAAATTCCGAGTCTTAATAAGAAGTAATATTGTATTCTAACTTTTCATAAGTTCTATTTGCCAGGAAACCGGTGCCATGCCAGCTTTTCACAGCAGTAACCACATAAAAAAAGAACAAAAGAAAACAAGCAGGTGTGTGTGAATGCGGTCGTAAAGTGCTGAAGTTACTGCACCCTGACTGTCGGAAATGGCTAAACCATTTCCAAAAGTGGTGGTAAGTGGGTCATAGAAAGAATAAAACAACAGTTTACATGGCCAAGTTAGGTGATATTCGTATTATGGTCCGGCCGCTGAGAGAATGCATCACTGACACATGTCAGGTGGTAGTGACTTATATGTGGAACAAATAGTATTGAATAATATTATTTGTTTATGGGACTAATAAGTTATATTTTCCAGTTGACCACCACTTATCAGGATCGCTTGCTTTCAGCGGCCGGACTATAGATATGTAATTAAATAATTGGTTGTAACGGATAATATCATGAATTTTATACGTGTTAATACTATATTTTACACTCTCTACACTTAACATGGCTTAAATGCCTGAAAGAAGAGTTGGAGTTGAAGTTATTATAATTGCATGATGTTTCAATAGTGTCAGGTTTTGACTATGAAGACTAGAGTGAGCTTATTATTCTATCATTATGTCTAGGCTTGCCTGTTTTATCATTACTTTTTCAACCCTCCATGGTCGAGTGGCGTATGCACCGGTTTTCAAGGTGTCGCTTGCTCTGTGGTTCCGAGTTTGATCTCCGGACCTGTCAATGTAGAAAAACAACTTTTCTGCATCTGGGTGTTTGGTACCTTCATTGTTTCTTAATTCCATAACACTAGTGCTTTAGCTACTTACTTTGGGTTCAGAGCAATGCATGCGATGTTGTCCGCAAAGATTTATTAATATTTACATTGAATACCTGGACTGTATTACCTAGGTATACCTAGGCTGTACAGTACCCAGGTATGCATACTTGGTATATTTTCATTGTTATTTTTGTTGTTGATCTCTATATAACGATAGCACAAAAATCATTAGACAGATTTATGATTTGCACCGACCATTTCTCATGATTTATAGGGATCAACATGATTTTTAATCTATTAGATAGAAAGCAAAATTATTGTGAACCACATAAAAGTTATAACATCGATCTATTTTAGTGTTTTCTGTTTATCAAACTTTTTAGTCACTTAAGGTGCGTACAGACCATATAACATAACAGGTTACACAAATTGCAAAATAACATGTTTCAGTTAATGTGGACACTGAATGTTATAAGAATAGAATAGAAAGAATATAAAGAATATTTATTTAGTACGGAACACAAGACAACACAAAGAAATAAACACAAACAAGCAACACAAAAAACAAGGTCAATAAAAAAGTAGTAATAATAAAAAGTACAAATACACAATTTCAACGGTGTTGTCGACCATACAGTACCAAAAAGGTCACCAACTCAGCATATGCTAGGTGTAGTACACCCAGCGCTGGTTTTCAGTTGGAACCCCACAGTGACACACGTATAAAACATTTTATTCTTGTGTACAATATTGTTTTATGTTGCAATGTTCAATAACAAGGTTCAGAATGTGCACGTGTTATAAAACAGAAGTAAACTCTTAGCTCAAAATAACAAACCATGAACATCGCTTTGTATAATATTATTTTGTCGGTTGTAAATAAAAACACATTTTTCAAATCTTTAAATCGCTGTCAGTTTTTCCGGCGCGAAGTCAAATTATTAATTCCTTTCGTGTTCAGATATTACAATATTTTGCAAGAATAAAAATTATGTTTCATCCGGTTTTGCGAATTTAAAATGTATAAAGCGTTGTGTGAACGTGGACTGGACCCTTTTAGTGACACTTTGTCACATTACGTGACAATCTTTTTTTAATCTGGTGAATGTTGTAACTTTATCATTACTTTGGACGAAAACTAGCAACATCTTAATAAGTATCAATTAACCATAACCTGAATAAGTACATGCCTCTATAATGAATTATTATTTTGGCATATATTCTTTTTTTTTGGTATAGCTCCGTAAATTTACAATAAAATACCCGACAACATAAAACAATTATTATAATACTGTAGAAGATTTTTTAAATGAGACTTATTTAATATTCTCTTAGATTTTATTAACTATATTCTATTTTTTATATAAACATATGAGACTGATTGTTTTTCTTGTGTTATATTTTGTTTTTGTTAGAAATTTTAAGAAGTTTTTGTTTTTAAAGTCTGTTTAATATGTTAGAGTAAAATTTTGTTTTTTCTCATGTAAGTAGTTTTTAATTAATAAATTTCTTACATTTTATTTTAATATTTGTACGCCTAAACGGCAAAACATAGAGCACTTAAAATAACTTAAGATCCTTATGTAAATACCTATGTTTCACAAATAAATGATTCTGATGATTCTGATTCTGATGATTCTATTTAACCGCACACCATACTCTTACTATACCTACGAGTAAAAGCAACAAAGTGTAAACATGTCCCATCCCAAAATGAGTTCTAAAAAACTAAACTAAAAAGCTAGGGCTGTCAGCAACCTTCACATTATTTCAACGTACGATATTATTATGAGGCGAACGTGGTTTAAATTACTAAAGCAATAAGGCTTGAGACACGCCGCGCACTGAATAAACCGAGATACTGAGGTGAAAATGAAACAGCTAGTAGGGTTGCCACACATTATTATATTAAATTCTCTAACATTTTCCATCAAAATCAGAATTTTTTTATTTGTCATACATCTCAAAGTTTATTAAAGATAAAAGGGAATTTATTTTACAGATATGGGTAACACGAAGGTTAAAGTTACAAAATTAAATAACTGTAGGTGCGTGGTTTCAAAATGTCCTTCCTATAGAAAAGCATGCAATCAATAAAAAAATCAGTGATCGAATATTCAATGTGGGTATGATGTATTTAATTACATAATAGGGTTATAACAATGAGGTAATAAGATTTTCTTTACTTGAAGTTTTCCTAATTAAATGTCGAAAACAGACGCCACCTAGTGAGGTTATTTACATATTTACAGGAAGTATTATCAAAGATATGTGTGTCAAGCTACCGTGTGTATCAAGCTGTTAGAAAAATCTTATTAATTGCATATACGTACACGCTTTTATACGCTTAGCATTATCTGTAGCAATTGGCTAGTGTATAAATAATTTTTATGTATCGTATATTGCCGCGCTTGGCACCTACATTTATTTACAACTTTCATATATTTTTTGTAGCCATGTACAATAAATAAGATAAAACTTCGTGTAGCAACCCTAGCTCCTAATATTCGTCACGACTGACGACATCTCCGCGGCGACAGGTAACGAGAAAAGAAACGTTTTTATTTCAAATATTAAGCTTTTTTCTCTCTTCGACGATATTAATTATATGCATTGTTCTTTAAAGTTTATATTGTATAAAAGCAAGCCTCGATGTTTTAGTTTATAATACTCAGTTGTGCGTATTATAAACTGAAATATCGAGGTTTAAAAATTTGGGTAGTGCGTAAATGAGAATATAATTAAATTTGATGCTTCGATAGAATTACTAAATAAATAAATAATTTTAACTTTATCATAATATTATAATCCTTTTTTTTTCCTTTTTCAATATTTCGTTTAGTTACATTTACTAGGATAACAATACACAAACAAGCACTGCATTTATAATTTTAAGCGACTTTGTATGTAGGAGTGCTACGTTATGTAATTATATCAAATTCCTGAATAATTCATGTTGACAGACACCGATTACAACCACAAGATTGTTCCCGAAAAGCCTCCAAAATCTCGACAAAACCACCTGCAAATTTAATTACTGAAAATTTCATGAAGTTCAAAATTAACTGTCAGTCTTACAATAGTGGCTACCTAAATAATAAACCCAGAAGTTTTGTAATAAGTTGTAATCTAATTTCGGGCGGTTCGAACCGGTGAGATCTAGTTAGAACCGGTTTGAGCTAGGTCGAACTGGATTTTGATCTTGTTTATTAAAAATGGTCGATTTTTGTAATTATGTTTTATGAAGTAATGTTTTCTAAATTAGTGAAAATAAAGGACTACAAAATATTATGTAAAAATGAAATTATTGCCTTAAGAGTAAATTAAATAACAAAATCAAACACTCACTACTGAGCAAAGTCATGCTTTTTCTGGTGTTTATATTTATTGTTTTTTTTTTATCATCTTTCAAAAGCGCCTGCGGAATAGAAAATCAGAAGTATCTTTAGTCAATCATCATACTTATAATATACTATCTATCATGTACTTCTACAAATGCCACCGTTAGAAACCACAATAATTAATCATGTATTCCTTGATCATCAATTCTCAAGATCATCAATTATCTTGTAATCAAACGATCTCATTACCGGCGATTCTAATCGATAATTCTGCTAATGACACCGTCCTAGGATATTGATTTAAATGTTTTGGGAATTAGCTACTTGTTAATTAGATCTGGGTATTACTGCGTGTGCGGTAGGACCCCCCCCCCCCCCCCTCCCCTCCGACAGGTGGACTGATGACATGAAAAAGGTCGCTGGAGAGGACTGGATGCGGAAGGCGGAGGACCGGGTGTTGTGGCACAGATTGGGAGAGGCCTATGTCCAGCAGTGGACTATGATTGGCTTATTGATGATTGCTGCGTGTTGTCAAAGCTACTACTCCCCAAACTCTCTATTTTAAAAGACTTTTATCCCTGTGTTTTAAATGCTTGTCCCATGCGGGGATTGAATCTACAGTAAAATGCGCGCAGTTTTAATTGCCGTGTTGTCATACCACTTGATTTTTTGTGCATAATTGGTCGAATATGTTGAGATGAAAGTCAAGGGGATGTCATGCTTAAGTTTTATGTAGATAGATTTTGTACCCTAATTTGGGCCTCCAAACATGGACTGGGCATTGGCAGTCTTTCAATATAAAATACTTTAATCCAGCTAAATCTAACAGACGTACCTGACGATCTCGAGTATTGGTATATAAATTAAATACTAACAACTTACATGATAAATAGATAAATATTGTCACAATTTTAATTAGTCAAGATATTTTTATGCATCTTTTAGTTGTACGTTCTTTCAGGTTTCACTAGCTTTATGTAATCTTCAATATACCACCTAAACAGAAACTCTCAATGTAGCCTTACAATTTATACAACTTGACATATCCTGACCTTAAGGTATCAAGGTCTTATCTGCTTCTGAATGCCAGTAACGATGTAGAATCTGGATCGCTTGCAACGTGACGTAACCTTGAAGAATAGATAAGAAACCACAGAGTGCACCTATCAGGATATCAATCGGAAGAAGAACTAGTATGATCTAATTATGTCGTAAAAATTGTTTTTTTTAACACGGAGGAAGCCGTTTTTAACCGACTTTAAAAAAGGAGAAGGTATTAATTCGACTGTTTTTTTTATGTTTGTTACCTCAGGACTTTCGACTGGGTTAACCGATTTTAATTATTGTTTTTGTATTTGAAACCTTTTGCTTTCAGTCCATGCAGGATCCATAAGAAAACCATAACAGATACCTAAGACTTTTATGGTTAGAAACACCGACTTCAATTTATGTATTGAAGTCGTTTTTTTTTTTGTTATTATAATACTTTACTACTATTTTACACCCTAATAATACTGGAACGTCTGTCAAATTAATTCATTGCACGGAAAAACACTCAAATCAGTAAACCATTGTACTACATACAGCCAGAAATGTGCTTACGGTCGCAATGGGCTTTAAGCGATCCTCGCACTCTATAGTTTTAACATTTTATACTCTTTGGACGTAACAAAGCGAAAAGGATAGAAAAGTTTAACGATGTCTTGCAGTCAGAGAGAAAATTGGTATTCCTTGGTAGTGTAAAATGTCTTGAGAAATCGTAGGCGTAGAATAGTTGGTGATACTTTTGTGGTGAACTTAGTACATGATATCATAAATTATTTTCAATAGTATTTCTATCCTGTGACTCTAAACAAAAACAAAAGGTTACGTGTCTATCGGTTATGAAATAACATTTTGGGTGGTAAAAACAATTATTGTAGTCTATGAAATATATTTTTTTAACTACATTAATTAAACCTTCACCTATGATAAATTAAAGGCACATAATTAAAGTCTCGGATCGAGTTTGGATGAGGCTGGCACAGGACCATAGAAAATGGCATCAAAAAAGGGGAGGCCTTTGCCCAGCAGTGGGAGGACAAGAGCTGTGGATGATGATGATAAATACCGATTCTAAACTATGAAACACACAGACAAATCTAAAGTTTTTTTTTATAGTGTGTATGTTTGAAATAATGGTGGGGCATTTACTGCCACGCTATTTATACAAAGAAACTAGGGCCGTACCATGAGCTCTTAAAGCGGGACTGTTGCGGTTGAGAAAGTGGGACAGCGCTATGCACAGAGTAGTGCCGTCTCGCTTCCACCACCGCTACAGTACTGTTTTAAGAGATCATGGTACGGCCCCTGTCATACTTAATTAGTAAATATGTTTCAGTAAGTGCCACAATATGCGTACATCTACATATTACACAATAATGTTTCCACAGAATTGATTAGCGCGAAATAATGATTACTAGGAATGGAACAACGAAACTGCTTCAAACTTTACGAAGCCTCATCCCATGACGTCACTGGATCGCCGACCCTATATAATTGGATTAGGATAATCAATATTAACTTCGATACGATACAAATGGCGCTAATTCTGACAAACTTTAACTAAAAACTTTTTTGGATGTTTTTCGATTGTTTTATACCTGATTCGAAATTAGAGCTATAAATTGTTGTTAGATTTTATACATATTATAAACCACTGACCCGACAGACGTTCTTTTTTTTTTTTTTTTACTCGGGGAAATTCTCATGGACTTCCTCCACCCTGGGGAAGGCGGAGGGGTATGCCGGACTCTTACCGGCTAAAACCACCGGAGTGCTTCACCCTTCCCTTCTGCTGGAGACCAGGCGGGAAAGCAGTGCAAACTACCGCGTTCTCCAGCAGGGAGGCTCCTTCCCGGAGCTACTACGATGAGACAGTGGGGGATAACTTCCCCTTTACACTGATGAGAAGGCGCGCGGAAGCACCGCGCGCGCCATCTTTGGCCTTTAATTTAAAGCAACAGACGTCCCCACGTCTGCCGCCTTAAGCCATTTATGGTGGCTGAAGGAGGGCATTGTCAGCCCTTCTTCTAGCCCTTGTGACCCGACAGACGTCCTGTCCTAACTATGAATTATGTTTCTATTTAAATTCTGTCTATTTTATGACAAAAATCACACGGTGACATAAAAAAAAAAAAAAAAAAGTTTAGGAACAAGTATGTACAATGTCTTATGGTGGTTAAGTATTCTAAAATTTTCTAATTTCCCCGGACAGTTTTCCATACCTTTTCCTTCATTAGAACCTTCTTCTGACAATAACAAACATAACAAAAAAAGAATTAGCCAAATCGGTCTAGCCGTTGACGCAGGATGTCGTGAACAAGGGAAATAGGCATTTATTTCTATATATACAGATTGGTCATACTAATTGTATGGGCTTGAGGCACACGGGTTTTGAGGTACAGTACGTAACTAGTATAAAATTACTATTTTATCACTTTTCTGGCTTACCCTGCATGTTAATAAACGATAGCACAGTATAAAATATTGATTTGGTGTTATATTAAACAGAATAAGCGCCAATGCCGGTGTTGTTCTAGAATTTGATTGATAGTAAATCTTAAGTGACAGCTGTCAACTAAAATCGAATTATGAAGGCCAAGTTTTGAGCAAATTATTGGCCTAAAGTTTCTTAGTAGGAGATTATAAATACTGTAGGGCTAATTTGCTAATTTTAGAAACACTGTTATAACTCTTAACAGACTTTTCAATTATTTTATGATGATATTATTTTAAGATATGACAACTCCCACACTTTACATGAGTTTATGTATTGCAGGGGTTTCAAGACTTGAACCTTTTTTTTATTTATTTTTGGGATTTTTTTTAGTCCTAGAATAAAATCTATACGTAAACGTATAGTACTGTCCAATCTGTTATTTTCATCTCTCAATACTGCAATTGATTTTCCACCCATTTCCATTTCACTTCTATTTTCTTTGAAATTGTTGCTCGACTTGCCAGAGCAAAACACAAAATAGCAGCACATCGAAAATATTACATATATATGTAAAAAAAGCAAACAATGCCTATTGTTATTTTAATATAAATCCAAATAGACAGCCAAACAAGATAAATAGACAATAACACAACAGTTGGGTCTTGATCATGTATCAAATTATTAATCCCGATTTAATGCGACACAACCCTTTGGATAAGCCGTCTGACTGACAAGGGTGTGTCCTGGCCAGCTGATAGTGTTTATCTGGTCGTTGTGTCTTATTAACGAACTCGAGTTTATTAAAGCCTATTTTTCAAGCTTCAAGAAATTTTGATTATTTTCTAATTACGTCCATTTATGTTCTGATGATATCTTTGTGGAGATAAGGTTACATTTCTTGTCACAAGTTGTCTCGAAGAAATTTTTTATTTGATAATCTCTTCAATTCTAGATTTGTTTGTATTAAAACGTGTTTTGAAGACATTATTCAAAACGATTCCTTAATCATGTACTTTTTACTTATTTTAATTAATTAATTATTTCGCTTTGTATAAACATTATACATGCAGTACCGTACATTATCAATACATAAGTTATAGTCTTCATGTATTAATAAAAGAACAATTAGATCATAAATTATAATTATTTGTGTGAATAAGCAATGCGTCAAACAGATGTTTGGAATGATCGAATTTAAAGTCATATATCAGGCATTGATTAAACCAAAATTTTCTACTTTTTTAATAATATTTTTTAAATGTCAAATTATATTGATGAGCAAGATCATTTGTTCTGTGCCTGGGTGTAATTTATGTTTGTATTTAGAAATATATAAGTATGTTTATCAGTTGTTTGGTTACCATAACAACAAGCTCTGCTTAGCTTGGGATCAGATAACCGTGTCAGATATGTCCCAGGATATTATATTAAATTATATTCGTGAAAAATACGACAACTTTACCTCCGTGCAATAGCAATAAACTGTAATATTTATCATAGTACATGAAAAACAAGATATTTAGATACTATACATTTTAATATCTTGAGAAAAGAGTTCCTAATATTTTAATTATAACCTTCGTCTTGAAGTAAAAAGGCTGTTTCAACTGAAAAAGTATTTTCATAGCATCTTCCGAGAATTTGTCCGTTAATTAAAATTCAGGCAAGGCATCATATTTCCTTGTCAGCTTATAAACACAAAGTGACAGAGAATTAAAAATATGTTTAAAAAGATCCTAATTATATTAAATTAATTAATTGGGTTTCTTTAAGGTGTTAAGTATGATGTTATAAACAATTATTTTCTTGTTATGAAAATATAATTAAAGGAGCAGGGTTTCTTTTTCTCTAAGGAAATCTATAATATTATGCATTGCGATTCAATATTTTGCAACATGTTTATTATGTGAAAGCATGTAGATTTAGTAAGGAGTCTCAGAATTGATTAGCAGGGGATTTGTCATCAGAATACTGGGCCAAGATTAATAAAACAGTTTCAGTTGGTATGAAGCGTGATGATAAATATTTCAATAATAGTTCTCAAACTTATGAAGTATTTCAGTAGCATATGCATGCATTTTATATATAATATTTTTATACACTTATCGACGTATCAAAGATTTTTTTTAACTATGAATAAATAAAAAAAAACAGCATGAGCTAACTCTGCTCATAACTCAATGAAACGAAAACTTCATTAAGAGTTCCACAGTCTTCCCGTTGCATCAGCAGAACCCAGAACCCATAACACATTAAAAACTTTACATAAAACAATGATTCCTAAACTTTCTTCATATGGAACTCCAACATAAATTACTGTCGCCACCTCGGACCATTCTGGCCGTCTCGACAGAATTAATTAGATAAAAACTTTTCCGAAGAAAATAAGATGAAAAAAATAACTTTTTCGATTCCCTACGGATCTTAAGTTTCCTTTATTCCATGTATTTTAAATGCGCACGAAGTTATGCCGTTTTGCATGATGATTTCAGATTAGAAAAATAACATTGAATTTTTATGAGGGAAGACTCATCGTTCTTTATTTTTTATTTACTTTGTAAGCTCGGGTAAATATTGTTTTCTTGAGTAATAGAGACATGGTTGTTGACCTCTCTCAATAATATATAGATCATGTTTTTGGAAACCGTGGTGTTTAGTTACGATTCCTTGACAAAAACATGGTATTATGGCTGTTAAGATAATCAATTTATAGATTTTAAATTAAAATATATTACACGCTCAGCTAAGACTTTAGAAACCGAAATATAATTGTACCATAAAAAAACCATTCCTAATAACCTTTTCCCTCCCTGAGTTTAAAGTTGTGATGTTATTTCTACATTGCATAAATAACATACATATGTATAAAAGCCATGTATGTGTATAAAAAGGTTTTATATCATGCATCTCTGCTGACCACCAAACAAAAATCAATGACGTCACGACGAAAGAAAGTTCCAAAAATCATTTACCTGTAGATAAAAAACTATTGGCTTCTCTCACATACCTCGAACTTCTAAGAAACTATTTACAAACATATTACGTTTTTTTCCTATCTTTTATATTGTTTCGACTTTCTTTCAAGGGATATTGAGAAATACCAAATAACACATCTCGAAGTAACATGTGTGATGTAGGGTATTCTGAACCTACTATATTGTTTTTCAAGGTCGAGCCTTCTCTCTCTACTTATATATAAAATGTGGATAACGTAGTGAGTTACACACTTATAAATATTGTTGCATGTTTATTCTAAGCTCATCCACAGTGTGTAATTGTTTGTTTTCCCAAATAAATAAAATAAAATTAATAAATAAATATATAATTTGGAAAGATTTTTTGTAGATTAGGGAACGTAACAGGGCCTCGGTTCAGCTATTCATTGTTGCTTGAATTGTCCGAATGACCTGCTTCATTCGGTCATTTTTTACGATAATTGGCATTCTGTTTACTGTCATTACGATCATTCCCGTTGGGAATTCAATGAGATTTTATTGTAGGCTTATCTGAATATGAAAATTAGGCACAATGACAAGTACAATGACCGAACACTGGCATGCATTTAAAATAGCTGAATCGATGCCCAGGGTCGCATTACAAATGGGCTCAGGGTCTGGTAAATTTATATAGTTAGTTATTGTTACGATTTTTAAATATAGTTCTTATTCCGATTGGCTTTTTATTGCAAATTGTCTGTAATTAGAATAAAAGTACTGTGGTTTAATGCTGATTTATTTAATTATCCATCTTTTGACTAATTTTAGACTCGATTAGCGTAACTTATTTCATCCTTCTTTCTACCGTCGTTTTAAATACGTTATTTAATTTCAAATACACATTGCAAACTTTGAAACATAATGCTTAAATTACTTATATTTTAATCATAGTCTGGAATACACATCTCAGTCTTAAATCTTATTTTTCTAAGTTTTATTAGCTCCCATGCCGCCTTGTACAATTTATAGAAGAACTACATGAGGTTTTACAGCTTAAGGTAAGGCAAAACTTTTACAGTTGCATGCCAAAACAACTGTAATAAATAACAAAGTTAGACAAACAGAACGTCTGTGTGTCGAGTGAAAACTCAATTTTTGTGATCTGGCCAGTTTTTATCAGATTACAATCAATATCCGAACTTTAGAACCGTCATTTAAGTTAAATATTATATTATATAACTAGCGGCCCGCCCCGGCTTTGCTCGGGTGCAACGCTGATACCTACACTATATGTATATCTACACAATCATAAAGTTCTGTAGTGCGAAGCACAGCCTTCGACGCACTACTTGGTATAGGCACACGCCCCCCGGCCCCCGCGCGGCCCCCCGGCCGTTACCGCCGCAACCGCTATGTCCCTGCATTTTAAATTTGTAATATCTTCGAAAATATTCATTTAAATTACATGCTGTAAAGGGCAATATTGATCTATATTACATGCACAATTTATTAAAGGTACTTAATTGGATAAGGATTAATACTGTATAGCTTAAAATCGCTTTTTCGTAAATAAGTAATAAATAAACGATAAAAATGGTTATTGTGGGTTATCCTCAAGAGATAGACATATGCCATCGCGGACTTTTTTGTAGATCTTTTTAAGGTGCATAATACTGTAGTACATTATTTTGATCTATCTCGTAGGGTTCAGCCAGCGTTTGCAATGGAAGCGCAAAAAATTGGTTCATTTACTTAAATCTCTAAGATTATCCATGTTCCTCTACTAAATTATGCATGTATTATACATATAAACCTTCCTCTTGAATCACTCTATCTATTAAAAAAAACCGCATCAAAATCCGTTGCGTACTTTTAAAGATCTAAGCATACATAGGGACAGACAGCGGGAAGCGACTTTGTTTTATACTATGTAGTGATAGTGATAGTGATGATAGTGATAGTGATAGTGATATTCCTGGACAATTCACACACGGTTATCTGATCCCAAGCTAAGCTCTAAGAGAGCTTGTGTTATGGTAACCAGACAACTGATAAACATACTTATATATTTCTAAATACATACATATTATAGATAAATTACACCCAGACCAGAACAAGTGATCGTGCTCATCACACAAACATTTGTCCTGAGTGGGAATCGAACCCACGACCTCCGGTATAGCAGTCAGGGTCTCTAACCGCTTGACCAACAGGCCCGTGTATTAAATGGGTGAATTTCCCAAATGCCTTATTTTTTTGTCTTCGTTGAAATTAGTATTTGAAAAAAGGAATATAGTTCTGAATTATTTTTTTTAGTATTCAATAGGTAGTTATTGAGTTGTGGCAAAAATATGATTTGCCTAGGACTATTACAAAGGTATAAATAAAATACATAAACCTCTATTTTTTTGCAAATCGGTGCTATCCCACTACTTTTTTTGCAAACAAAACAGCTTATACACTAATAAAAATAAATAAATTAGGTATATAACTTATTCTATTTCATAGAATATTAGTTTTTTTATTAATATATAGCATATTTTATTTCATAATTAACGGTTATTATTACTGAGAGGCACAAACGTACTTGTCCTGAAAAATATTCTCATATCGCTGGGCAAAAGTAATTCAAACATAACTTTACATCGACGAGTCGGACAGCATCCCCAACCCAATTGTATTTCCCTGGTTGGTGTGTGCTAGTGGGCAGTCAAGATAGAAGCGGGTTAAATCGCTGCATATGCCCACCAAAACTGTAAGAACGCCATTTCAGTTACTACCGGACAATTATTTTATATAATCGGTGGTTGCATTTTTCTAGTGTAATGAGTACCTTTTTTATTGTTGTTTGGTTCTAACAGAGGTAGTAAGTGAATTAGCTTCATTGTCTGTTATTGAATTTATTCTAGATATTATGCATTTTTTATAATTTTCTAAAAAGTATATATTTTGTCATGTCGCTGTTCTCATATCGCTGTAATCGGTGGTCTTTTTTACCACCGATGTGATAATTTACAGCGAAATGATAAGAAAAAATCAATCGGTGTCATATATCTAATATCGGTGTTCTGATTCGTGATCAACGCACAGTTTTGTCACATCGGTGGATTACTTTATCATATCGGTAGATCATTTTATCATCTCGGTGAGTCGTTATATCATATCGGTAGATCCCGTGTCATTTCGTTAAGTATACAAAGAAACAATCGCACATACAAACATACATACAGACACATACATATATACCTACATACAAACATTCGTACATACATACATACAAGGTAAGTTTACCTAGATAGACTGCCAAAATCATTACCACGATACCACTGGGTAGTAGAAGATGTATAGTATTTTTTTTTTTGTTTTTTTTTTTTTTAAAAATGTGGACAACATCACATACATTGTTCTGAACCCAAAGTAAGTAGCAGAAGCACTTGTGTTATGGAATTCAGAAACAACGAAGGTACCACAAACACCCAGACCCGGGACAATGTAGAAAAGTGACTTTCTGCATTGACCCGTCCGGGGATCGAACCCGGGACCTCAGAGCTAGCGACACCTTGAAACCGGTGTGTACGCCACTCGGCCACGGAGGTCGTCATATATATGTATCATAAAGGGAGGTCTGTATTCGGTAATACGTCCATAGGCTGAGGTGATGATGGTGAGGTGGAGCAATTGAACGGATTAAAAGTTTCTATGGCAAAAAAAATTCAATCAATCAATCAATCAGCCAATCATAGTCCATACGCCACAACACCCGGTCCTCCGCCTTCCGCATCCAGTCCCCTCCAGCGACCTTTCTCAGGTCATCGGTCCACCTGGCGGGCGGGCGTCCTACCTTACGGTTGCCGAGCCGCGGTCTCCATTCTAGGACTCGTCTGCTCCAACGGCTATCGGTCCTTCCACAGACATGGCCAGCCCATTGCCACTTCAGCAAGCTAATTCTACGAGCTATGTTGGTTACCTTGGTTCTTTGTCGGATGACCTCATTTCGAATTTTATCCTTCAAAGAGACTCCGAGCATAGCTCGCTCCATAGCCCGCTGTGCAACTTTAAATTTGTGGACTAGTCCAACCGTTAATGTCCACGTTTCGGCACCGTAAGTCATAACAGGTAGGACGCACTGGTTGTACACTTTGGTCTTCGGGCATTGCGGTATAGGCGAAGAAAAGACTCGACGAAGTTTGCTAAACGCTGCCCAGCCCAACTGAATTCTCCGATCGATTTCCCGCTCGAAGTTGTTTCTACCAAGCTTGATGACCTGCCCTAGGTAGATATACTCTTGAACAACTTCGAGCAACGATCCTTCGACATATATCGGTCTCGGCCTGACATGTTCATTGAACATGATCTTGGTTTTATCCAAGTTCATGCCAAGATCGACCAGTCGTGAAGCTTCATTTAGGCCATGCAGCATCTCGCTTAGCTGGTCCAGCGACTCTGCTACTATGACGATGTCATCGGCAAATCGAAGGTGCGAGATGTGCTCACCGTTCACATTTATACCCCGTCCAGTCCAATCCAGAGTCTTGAAGACATTCTCGAGCGCGTTGGTGAACAGCTTTGGGGATATAACATCCCCCTGTCTCACCCCCCGATGCAGCTCGATCGGATTCGTCTTACGGTCATGGAGCTGGACAGTCATGGTGGCGGTGTCATATAAGCATCTCAGCACCTCGATGTAGCGCCAGTCAATACGACATCGTTGCAGGGCATCCAGAACCGCCCAAGTTTCGATGGAGTCGAAGGCTTTCTCGTAGTCCACAAAGGCCAAACACAGCGGCTGATTGTACTCTTTGGTTTTCTGCACAATCTGCCGAACAGTATGGATGTGGTCTACGGTGCTAAAGCCTTTTCGAAACCCGGCTTGTTCTGGTGGCTGGAACTCGTCGAGTCTTGTAGCTATATAAAAAAAATTTAGTTAATAAAAATAGTAAGTACGTAATAATAAATAACAAAATAATTAATAGCTAAAAAGAAAACATAATAGAAGCTTAATTTTGTTTAAAAATGCCGAGGCCAAAACTTAAAGATGAGGAGAAAAACAGGTGGAATAGGTTGCTGGAAAGAATAAGCAAAGCTTAAATCAAAAGCGAGTCTGTGTTAATTTTAAGTACCTCTAGAAAACGTAAAAAGTAGGTAGATAATTTCAAAAAATCATTTTTATTTTATATCTAAGAACTCAGTTCTCTTTGGATATGATCTACCCTAAGTTCAGATCTTCATTTCTAAGTCACCTTTAAGTACCTACTAACTATTTCCTTTTTAATGTTAAAAGGTGAATAGATTATCATATCGCTGGATACGTACATCATTTCGGTGGATACACTTATCATATCGGTGTACAAAAAAAATAATCGGTGCCGGTTTTTCACATCGGTGGAAACCAAAATTCAAACTGAATTTACTCCTCAGTCTTAAATAATACGTTGATGATATTAAATTTGGGGACATTTTGTATCCTAAAGATTACATAAAACCTGAAAAATCTACAAAAAAATAAAAATTGAAAAAGTTCACCGATATGATAAGAAAAATGGCATTTGTTGAAATTCACCCAAATATGTATTTTGGATTTTAAAGATGTAAAGGAAACCCTTAACAGTATTTTACCTATCTGTATTGGTACTTTTTTGGAATCAAAAGATGAATTAATTTAATAAATTTGGTTTTGTAGCATGTCGCGATCAATTCGTACTAAAAACATAATTATAACATTGAGTATAATAATTAAAGGCGAATAAGTAATTATAAATTTTATCAAACTGTTCATTTGTGGCTCTTAAGAGAGACAAGTGGAAAAAGATTTGGGAGGCTTTTGGCCAGCCGTGGGACATTTTAGGCTATTAATAATATTTTTTGTTTAATTTTAGATCATCTTTTAAAAGCAAATAATTCCGGGTTGTATTGATTGTCCCATAAACCAGAATTTTCTAAAGAGTAACTTACAATATTTCAAAATTATAACAACATCTTTTGCCTAACTAAACAAAGACATTTGAACTAACTTGTCAAAAAGGCGGTTCTAAGTTAACTTCGCGGTAGAGCCTAACGAGCTGCCATAGAGTTAATCTCATTACCTAAGTGTCGGTACTTCATCTAAACGAGGTAACAAAGTGTAACTGGATTAGTAAGTGACATACACATCCATCTCGCCTCAAGTCCTGTAGTGTAGGCAGATGTATGTCGTAGAACATCTGAACATATCAACGTTTTGCCTGTTGATATAACATAACATACATATCATCACGCCTGTATCCCCGAAGGGGTAGGCAGAGTTTTACCATTGTACACCCACAGTTCGCCGACATGTTTAGGTCCCACGTAATAGGGGGGAGCCTATTGCCACTAACCGGCCACAAATCCAAACTCCGACCTGCTACTGAGAATTTCATAGGAAAACCCAATAACGCCTTGGTCGACTCGGGAATCGAACACAAGACCTCTAGCGTAGCAGTCGCGGTTAGCACTACTAGGCCAACGAGGCAGTGCCTGTTAACATATTTAATAATATCAAAATGAAATACTAATATATGGTACTGTCAGTAACAGAGTGTACATCTAAAGAGGTAAACCTGTTAAGCTTGTTTTTTTAGGAGATATCTTAGCAAAGTTTCTGTTATATGCAATTTAACTTTAACATTACATTACTTCCTTGTATAAAAATGAAGCTAGTAAAACCACAATACACAGTCTGTATAAAGTAAATATCAGACTCCACACTCAAATTGAGGTATTCAACGTTCATCATTACTAAAAGAACTACCCATTGGATGACGACTACTTCAATTAAAATTAACGTTTTTGCAAAAAAAAAGCGTGCTTCAAATATACCAGTTTCCTATTACAATTGCCCTATAAACTCACACAGGCTCTATAACAAAGTCCCCTTTAATACAACCAAACCTATCCAAATTTATTTAACAACTGATCTTCATTAAAACTTCACATATTTACTGCTTGGTATTCAGAATAGCCCGAACTACATAAGGGTCCCAAAACAATCTGTCAAGAAAATAAACTGGTCCCACGCACCTACTACCGTGATTAATTTAACTGGTAAATACAATCAACCACAAATCACTCACTAAAACATTCAATTTTAGATGACCTTTATTACAAGGGAGTAAGGTGTATTTTCCTTTGGCTGGTTAAAGAAGGTTTGTTGCTGACTGTACTATTGGTCCCTACTCAGGTCCTTGGTGGCATGGATTTATAGTGTAATAGCTATTGTAGGTAAGTAGGCATTCAGTTTTGGAGGTTTTATAAGGCTCTGGATAGCACAAATAATTAACAGCAGTATTTTCGGTCCTCATTTGTACAACATGTACCTAATAATACTTGTCATATTGATATGTCTTGAAAAACCTTTTTTTTTTTCATTGTATACGGTTAATTTTGCTAAAATACGTCACTCTATAAAAAAAATGTAAAAAAAGACTATTGTCTAGTATAATGCCACACCATGTATGCATATGTTACCAACATCATAGTATAAAAAAACAAAAAATAATATTTTTTTTCTTTGACCTAATTACATTCAACAACTTAAGTTATATCCATAAAAGTTATCTGACTACAAAATCCTTATTATACATCTCTTATTATAAATTATTATAAATATTACTATTTATAATAACTTTTTTATTTCTAAGCTTTTAACATGCTTCAAACTGAAATCTCCGATCAATTTTATCGACAACTTTCCTATCCAATCAGTCACCACAAACGCCTGAACTTGTCCGACCGTGATTCCGAGCCTTTGACCCCAATTGTTTAGACCTTTGATTTATATTTGATACCGGATAGGGATCCAATAGATTTTGATATTATTAGCTACAAATACTTAATGTTTAGGTGTCCATTTTGGTAAAGTTTTGAATGATGGACATTCTGTATTACCCAACTAACTAAAAGCTGGAAAAAAGGTTTAGGATTTAAACTGTATTTTTCCGTATAACGCATCTATATATTTACGTGTTTTTAACGTAGCGCCTAAACTACTGAACAGATTTTGATAAATGTGCAAGTGTCAATCGCTTTAAATTGTGATGGTCTAACTGATATATTTCTAGGAACTAAGGAAAGAAAAACTAAATGTCTATACGTAAAAACACTCTTGAAGTAGGGTAAAGGTAAAATTAGTTCCCTAATAAATAAAACCCTCCACTTCAAAAACATACATACACATTTAGTATATCTACCTTCATACTACTTATTGCAAAACACGGAAGATGTCGCCAAAGATTTCTGTTTTATATCCTAATAAAACCAGTTTCGATAGACCCTTCAAACCGCAACATCAAAAAAAACTTTCAATGTTCTCCACAAAATACACATCAGTGCAAAAAAAAAAAAGCCAGTTAAATAATGTAAATGCTTTTTCTAAAAAATAGTGAATGTTAGTGTTTTTTTTATAAATTAATAAAATTACTTTTCTGTCATGTATTTGCAAAGATAAATTATTTAAACAGTATACTTACTTATGTGTTTTTGCGTATTTATAGTATGGAATATGGACGGGATCTAATTAAGGGCGATTCCAAAATTATAGGCTGAAAGCTGAAAGAAACTGTATGAAACACTAATGACAAAAATATTATTATGGAATTTATCCACAATAATTGTAGTGTGAAAAACGAAAGATCTCCTCTTTTTATGAAGTCGGTTACCAAATAATGTTGTTTAATATTATTAAAAATCTAATATTCTTACTATTTCCTCACTATATTTAATTGCCAATTTTCAATTTAAAATTAACTACCAAAACAACTCACACCACTACTCCCTTTTTTTGCAAAGAAGTGTACAAATAAAAGAGTCCAAGTTACATTGGCCAGTTTACTAAATAACTTCGGTATCGTAAATCTGGCTTAGATCTATAGTGACGGGTTTATTGCTCCCTGTGACCCTATGGATTACAGGTGCAGGTAATTAGGTCACAAATACAATTTATTGGGTCATTTTTATGGTCATTTTGAATAGGAAGTGGGATGGAAGATTGGGTGCTTAGTTTTGAATGGCACGTGTTTAGATTTTTTTACCGACTGCAAAAGGAGGTAGTTCTCAGTTTGAGTAAGTTTTTGTTTTTTATTTGTCATCAATGTATATTTCGGAGGTCCTATAACAATGTAGATTTAATTATTGACTTAAATGTTAAAATAATTGATTGTATTAGAAATTAAATTTTGTATTATATTCTTACACTGTAAGAATATAATACAAAATTTAATTTCTTATTAACTGTCATGGTAAGATAATAAAAAAAAAAAATAACACTGCAGTTAAAACTCGACTGAAAACCTGTTGAAAAACACAAAACAACAAGCAAATAAACAATAATATTTTTATCATTATATAAAAGCAAACATATCCATAAAAACTTTCATCTTTATGATAAAATATCAAATAAATATGCCAAAAGATAAGATAGAGTGGATTCTTGAAAGCTATTCTTTGGAAGCATAAAAGATAGTGACAACAAAAGTTGCAATGCTGCCTTCAAATCGATATCTTTTGTGAAAGATAGTTGCTTTTAGTTTTCTATTTTGTATGGTTTCTTATTACTTTACTGTGTATACAACAAATGATAGACTAAGAAAACGATGTAGAATTTTAGTAAAAATAATATTTAAGAGTTTTCACTTTACAATATTTAGTAGGTTTTGTTTTTTTCTGTTCCGTGGTTTTGTATGGTATTAATTAAAATGTTCGTTTATGTATGCATAATATTTTATTGTTTGTTCAATATTAGAAACATACAGAGAAAAAGAAGAAAAAAGTTTTTATGTATTAATGTGGCCATTTAATGTCGTGGTGGCCTAGCGGTTCAATTAACGGATTTATGGACACGAGGTTGCAGGTTCGATCCCGGGCAAGTACCTATGTAACTTTTCAAAGTTATATGTACTTTCTTAATTATTCTAAGACACTTCTGACAAGCGGTAAAGGAAAACATCGTGAGGAAACATGGATTCCAAAATTTTGGATCTAAAATCGCCCGCAGAGCAAGCGTGGTGATCAATGCTCGTGCCTTCTCTACATGGGATGAGGCCTGTGCCCAGCAGTGGGACGTTTATAGGATGGATTATTATTATGTGGCCATTTTTTTACCAACTGAAAACGAATAATATGAGTAGATTCTGATTTTTACTTTTGATAATCCTCTGATGAAAAACCAGCCTCTTATTTTTTTTATAGAATATTTCTTCTCCTATAAACCTCATGGGTACATAACTCTATACTTTTAATACACTTCAATCTTCATTAAACCCATATCTAAAACAACGAATTTATTGAACATCATTTATGGATTGTAATCTGCAAGTCAAATGTACATTAGTATTGGCCCAAACATGTCAATTTATCTGATGAAGGCTGGTTTGTAATGTCCATCAATCCTTTTTATGACATCGATTTGAATAAAATTCAGACGATTTTGTTTGACATTGAAATTTGGTAAAACAATTATTTTGTTACCTACATATTCGTTTGTTAAAATCACATGAATTATTGAAAGGATAAAAAAATATCTGTAATATTTTTGGTACGGTTTCCGATCATCTGATCACGGCTATGAATTGTTGGTCAAAATAATTACGCTGCCCGCCCACATCAGACTTTTTATAGGCCAGTAATCAGGCCGATTTTTCCGCCGATTCTTAGTATCGAATTCTGACCTACTTTTTGTAGGACGTGTGCGTTGCAATCGCTATCAGTGTGTTCTATATTTTTCTCCTACAAAAAATCGGTCACCGATTATCGGACGTGGGCAATAACAGCCAACCAAACTGACATGACGTTTGACAGGAGATTAACTAATTTCTGTTTTGATCATCGTTTAAGAAACCGAGGGACAGTGATCAAGAACTAATAGGATGACATCATAACTTTATTCCTAAAGTTGAAATAAGATATCTACTATAAAAAAAACTACACAACCTTTTCCAATAATTCTATTTGATTAACATTCAGCAGTGTATTTAAAATGAGTCGTAAAATAGACATTACGTTACAATCCAGTGAGTCCAATCGGATTTTTGTGCATAATGTTTTATCTTATAACTCCCAAGCCAATTCGATGTCTGATTTTCAACTTTATTAGTATTACTTTGAAAATGACTGTATAATCGGCTATCCAAATTTTTTCATAATGATGATTGTCCGTTTTTAGCACCGAAGAATAGTCCAAATTAAAACATAAATCCCTAGGTTTCTACTATAAGTCAGAACAGTATATTTCTAAGGGTGCGAATAGCTAGCATGCCGCGAACGTACTAGTGGCACTAACGCCGTCCGGAGACGTGTGCGCTCCGTTTGCGTGCGGCTTGTGGGCAGCTTGCAAGCGGTTCGTGTAATGCTCGTTTGGTGCGCGTTCGTTAGATTTGGACGCACCCTTAAACATCCTATTTATACCTAAAAGATATGTTTCTAGTATCCTAACATTTACACAAACAGTCTACCATATAAATAGTAGGAAGGTATGTTAAAATATTTAACAAAGTTTATCCAAATCCGTATGTGTGAAAAACAGTTTGATGAAAAATCACGTATCGCGTTGGTTGTTCGGAAAAACTAAAATTGCAAAATTCTCAAACAAATATTCGAAACAAAAATGTTGTGGGCGAAACAATCAGTCAACAGTGCAACTGTGTGCTCAGCCAATTGTTTTTAGAAAACTGTTCAGAATAGTTACGGAAAAATACGACGGTTGCAGAAATTGGGGAGGTCAAATGGTACACGTGCTGGCTTAGATTAAATAGGTATACAAATAGTTATAATAGCAAAATCAAAATCAAAAATCTTTTATTTAACTTAGGCTACAAAGTAGCATTTATTAAACGTCATTTTTTTTACAAAAGACAGCACCCTAGGGGTCGGTTCATATCCGGCGGAAAAGGTAGCTTAGGATTAGATTATTTTTATTTTTGTTAATTTACTTTTTCATTTATTGTGGTACTTTACGAGGCTGTCTTGGCGCACCAGCGTGAAAAGCCTCATCAAATAAATGATTTCAAAAAAAAATAGTTAAAAGGTAGGTAGATAAAATATTTGATGAAGCGTACGTTAGTGAAGTAATGAGTAATATTTTCCAGATGTTTGGCGTTGATAATCGTAAAAGATAAATAAATAAGAAAGGACTTAGTTCTTCCCAGTTGTGAGAGCTGTAAACCCACAATAAAATAAAATATTATATTTAACTTAAGTACTTACATATTTAACTTTCAAATTAAAGATTTCAAACTGAAATATTTAATTTCAAGGTAGAGTTTGATAAGGAGTGGTTGGCACCGCTGGCACGGCCCTACCCAGAGAGAAATGGAAGAAGAGTAGTGAGGCCTTAGCCCTGCAGTGGGCAGAAATTGCTGGGGAAAAAAAAAACATTTTTTTGTATACTTGTTTACTACTTACAGCAAATACTCTTTGTTTATCAACTTTTAAAGAAAAAGTTTATCGAAAACAAAACACTTTACCAGAATCAGCATAATAAAAAAATACTAAAACAAGTAACTAGACCTAAATTATAGTCTTAGTGCTCAAACGTACTTTATATTTAAATGAAAGGCTATAATAGTTAAATGTATAGTTCTGTACGAGCCATTAATGTCGTCTACAGTCATAAATTACGGAGCACATTGACGGTAAACGCATAGATCTAGAATTATTACTTCTGTTTTAGACTAGTATTATTAGTCTATGATTTTGTCTGTAATAGTGTAAAGTATTTTTGGTATAAATAGATTTAAGTAACTGGCATTAGGCTTTCTTGAAATGATAGACGTTGATAAAAACGGTTAATATGACCGTAGGTAATTAGTGGTAATAGGCTCGCCCCCTATTACAGGGGACCTAAACATATCGGCAATCTGTGGGTGTACATTGGTACACCTCTGCCTAACCCTTCGGGAATACAGGCGTGACGATATGTTATGTTATTTATGGTTTAATTAGTACATTGTATTATGAATAAATTCGTCTTGACATTGTTTTGTGATCGTACGTAGTATGATACAGTTTAATAACAGTATAGATCGGTGTAAAATATTTCAGAAGCAAACATTTTTGTGCTCCACATAATAATAAAATTGTAGTAAATCCCATAGGCTTATCAATTAGTTAAAAGTTGATATGACTTCTTAAACTTCGATAGTCTATAGGTATCTTATTTAATTTATTGTCTTTTATCATTATTTAAATTATTTGTACCAAATACTGCCAAAAGCTATTTATTAAAAAAAACATGCGTTTATATTCTATTTTGAAGATTTTAAATTAAATAACACATTTATTATTTTAATTAGTTAGTTGCAGACAAACATCAACCCAAACTGTTGCGTTAGTATTATTATAAAAAGAAAGAACTTAAATAGACTATAATTCTCCGAAATCGAGTGAAATAATTAATCGTTTCTGTTTCTTTCTATATACTAATTCTGACCATATAACTGGATTATGGGGTCAATTGTAGGTTCGAAGTCATTGAACTGTCAGGCGTTGAGTGTTGATTGTAATACACATTTCAAGTGGCATGATTAATACTTAAATATGGACGGATTGAAGTACTAAACTAAACTGTGAAGTAAAGTTTTTTTGTACACGATAATACATTGGCAAGTAGGAGATGGCGGGACGAACTTGACTCCATTTCAGTATTAAGGACAACGCAAAAGCTCTAGACCGGGAGAATTTTGCCCTGCAGTGGGACGATAAAGGCTCAAAAGAATAATAGTAAATAGTAATACATTGGCATGTCTTTGGCAATCGGCAAGGATATTCATCAGCTAATAATAATATTGTATATAGTAAAACTTTTTTTTTGGAAGTAGAATATAGTTTCCTTATAAAAATGTTGTTTATTTATATGGGCAGAAGCAGTATGTAAAATTATGGTCTACTTTCGTAACAACCTGTTATGATATGAAGACACATAATTATGTCTTTACAATAGAATTTATTTCTACATTAATAGATACTTAATTTCGCACTTATAATTAAAAGATTTAGTTATATAATCGTTGCTTAAAACACCGGTAAGCGCTCTGTACCTTATGTTACAAAGACTTAATTAATTTAACAAGAGTTAATAAAGATTTAATGTTCAAAAGAGGATATATTCCACTTTGTTCTCGTGAGTGATGTCACCCAGGTGAACAACAACTGCGCTAAGAATGCTTAGCGATCCCGCGGCTCCAGCAAAGGCGGGAAGGGGACCGGGGTGT
The DNA here is from genome assembly GCA_905146925.1 of Autographa gamma. Classification (NCBI taxonomy): domain Eukaryota; kingdom Metazoa; phylum Arthropoda; class Insecta; order Lepidoptera; family Noctuidae; genus Autographa; species Autographa gamma. The sequence goes on from LR989871.1 coordinate 2,651,297, forward strand.
TTTTGGTCGGTGCAAGTCCGACATATCCCCACGTCGCGCCCTCGACGTGGGTTGAACTCATTAGACTTCAGCCCAGAAAAAAAAGGTGAACAATGTTGATTTTTGTGTCTCCTTATGTCACCTCGGACGCAATTCACCCAGGTGCAATCACCTGGGTGAAATAAGTCTACTTTTTATGTATTTTGTTCACCTTGGAACTGCATCTCCCAGGTGTACAAACGCGACTTTTTATTTCATTCAAGTGGACTTCTATCACCCGTTTACAAAATAATACCAAGTTCACGAAATGTAGATAGACTTAACTACATTTACAAAAAAATCCACTTTGCATCGGATTTGGCTCAAAAAAAAATCTAACAAACAAAATTGAATCCACTTTTTCCAGCTGGGTGATATCACCCAGGTGAACAGAGTGGAATACACCCAAAAGAGGACTTAATATTAAAGTGATAAAACTACGGTTTTCGCTTCAAAATTTTAGTGTTGACAGTTATTTAAGTAGCTTAACGGTACCTCATAGTTTAAAACTTACTTTATAAAGTTTGTTAGATTATATCTATTTTGTTTTAGTAATTGGTGTTATAGATGAATAACTATTATAAATAAATATCACTATTATTATGGTACACTAAATTAGTAGTTTAAAATTAAAGTTGTTCCAATTGGTATGTGCTTCAATACAATTACAGAGCGTTTTTTTTAATACTGTATTTTTTATGTAAACGACGTTTACATATATTATTATATCATATTTTTTATATTTGTGTAGATAAAATGTTAACTGAAATGAAAATAATTTCAAGTTCTTTTAAGTTTTACTACATGTCATAAGTTACAAAAAATAACAATAACAAACCTTATCCTCTTTAAAATAAAGTGTTATCTACATAATTATAGGCCTCACATATTACCTATTATGAGAAGCCTGTAATACATACCTGAATAATTATTTCAATCTGTTAACAAATAATAGTCATTAAAACTGAACCTACAAAACACAATTAATTTTACTTTGCAACAAAATCGTTATTCCTTTCCACAATAAATATTTTGATACATCATCATTAAAAACTGCACCAATGACATCAGTTCCCAGTTTTTTCCTATCAAAGATTTTTGTAATTAATGACCATATTTTATTGCAACCATCCATTTAATTCTGAACTTTACTTCCTTGTGAAAGAGTTGAAATTTGCTTGCTTGTATTTCAACAAACAAGTCAATGTGTTGGCGACATTACTGATATTTAGGTCAAACGCTACAATGTGTTCTAAAGTGTTCCGTACAAGCACGTTGCCATTTTAAGGAGATGTATTTCATAGTCATCAATAATACATTTATATTTACTTACAGATTTTCACCAGGTTTCAATTTCATTGGTAAATGCATTTGCAATATATTGTATAGTGATGTCTGCATTGACTGAGTCTTCTCAAATACGTGTTTATTTGACTTTATATATTTAAGCTGTCAAGACTTTAATACTTTTATCAGTCGAAGTTTTCCCTAGTATTTTCGTTCCACAGACCTACTAGCTCTAGTTTCACCAGGTATGTAGCGGAAAAGGTTCTATGATATCAATCAGAATCAAATTATTCCAAAAAGAACAACAGACCAACTCCTTTCTCCAAAATCAAAATAAATAGTTGAACATTATTCATACTTTTTATCTCTTCATTAGAATGTCATTTATTTAATACTAAATTATAAAAATCATCAACAATTTAATATTCCAATCGAAAAGAAGAAAAGTTTAATTGTTGGAAATATGATTACAACACACTACTTCGCTATTTAAGGTTCATAAAAATACCATTAGCAACACATATATTCAAACAACTGCCACACATACAGACTTGTAGAAATTGTCTATTTCGTTATTTTTTTAGCAAAATGTTGATATTCTCTATTGCCTCATTTTGTTGATTCTATCAATATTTTGTCAACAAACTATACTATGAGATCACAAATAGAATACAAACACGGTAATGACATTATTGATGTGTTAATTGTTTATGTAACAATTTCATTATTGTTCAAATATCTTTGTATTACGTGATACTTATTATTTATGTTTACTCTTGTCGTTTTACTATTACTATTATCTAGTTCCACATTTAGTATACTCGTAGATTTGAAAAGGAATACATCAAAAAAACTTATAAACTTATTTATATTATAACTGGTGGAATAACACAATTACAAATTCAGTTTTATTTTGTTCCAAGTGTTAAAATCAGTCAATCAGTTCGTGTATTGAATAAAGTGACAATAATACTTCAGCTATTTTATAAATCAAAATGACATCATCAAAAACATTATTCAATACAAAAATAACACCCGATTAAAATTCTTAAATATTACAACTGTAATGTTTTAAAATAACCTCTCCTTAAATACTATTATTACGTTCATGTGGCAAAGACATCACCATCTATGGTGACATTGAACTAATAATTAAAAGGCATTCGCAACAATAGAATAAACGAACACTCAGGAACAAACGGTCGTTTCTTAGATTCTTAAAAAGCTTTTGATACATATAACATTTGTTTTTAATACTAAAATCTCAGTTTTAAATAATATTCTTATCGTTTCTTCAAATATTAATTAAATAAGGAGTTTAAAAGCGTGTAAAATAGTTATTTTCACCAATAAAATTCAAGTGAAGTGATTATTTACTTAAATAGTGTGAAGTGTCCCACAAGGCAATAGTATATGCCCATTAAAATTCCTATTAATTTAGCCGTGAATTTTGACTAATAAATAAATAGTAAAAATACGGTAGCTAAAGAATAAATAAATTAAAATGGTGCACGCGAAATTAACAGTGAACTCAATAGTGTTATTATTTTTGTTACTACGAACAGTTGAAGTGTTTGGTAGAGATTTAAGTGAACAGGATAGAGCTGCAAGAGCGAAATACATACAGAAACTGTTAAATAAACAGAAGAAACATGAAGGACGGATTAAATTGGTCGGAGGACCGAATGTATTTGAAGGTAAGAGAGTAAATATTCTCATTAATAGTAAACAGACAAGCTGCGATCAAAAATCCGGCAATAAGTACTTTACAAAATTTGAACACGTATCCAGAAAATGACCTATATTATCTCTTTGGTGTATGTAGCTAGCACTAAGCGAACTTTGATTAATTTTTTGGCTCATGACAACTTTCGTAGATAATAAGGTACATATAATTAAGATAAATATTTATTTTATATTCCAGCAATGCCTTAAAGGTTTCATCAACAAAACACTTTTTCCATAGATATAACTAATTATTACATAATCTGCAACTAGTCGAATGAATTCTCACAAATCTTTAAATAAAAAAATTTGAATGAATTCTCACAAAAGTTTTAATAATTTTCAGGAAACGTGTACATATATCACGCCGGGCGCTGGGGCGCTGTCTGTGACGACTCCTGGGATAATCAAGCGGCCACAGTCGTCTGTAGGAAGGTCAACAGAACTGGTATAGCTACTGTTGGCTCTCAATATGGAAACGCTACTGGTTTGTATTATTTTTAATATCGAAAACAAAACTCAAAACACCAGTGACAAGTTGTTAGTGCTACCATAGTAAAAGTGGCTTTAAGCACTTTAGCAGAACTACCTACACTAATTAGAAATATGTAGAGCTGAGATTTGATTAGGAGTGTCCACGCCTGGTATTAAACAGGCATTTTTTTACACTATTCATATAATATAGCACTATTAATAACAAAACACTGAGCTCTAGACTGGTCTGATCAATATCTTTCGCGGTATCACTATTTAGTAATTAAATTATGGATAGACACTTGAATTTTTGATACTTACGAAGAACTGTAATCTACTTTAAATTAAGAAAATATTGACATTCCTATAAATTGATATAAAGTTTCAAACATAAACACATTTCAGTAATTGTGTACACGGCTTAGCTTTAATTACTAAGTTAGGTTTTAAATGGAACTAATCGCTGTTTGCCGAGCTCAATCATAATCCTAGGTCTGTAAAAGAAAACCTTTCTGTACAAAAACCGTTAATCTTAATTGAAAATCGAAACTAAAAGCTTTTGGTGGGAAAGAGGTTTCGACCACAGGCTGTTTTGAGGTTTTGTTTTTCGACGGATTTCGTTTATTCAAGTTTATGTTAGCTCTTTAGTCCTATAAAAAACTGGTCAAGTGTGGGTCGGACTCGCGCACGAAGAGTTCTGATTTACCATGTTAGTGTAATATCTTGGACTTCTTATATGTTTTCCTATAATCTATAAGTAGAAAACTAATTTCTGTATTTTTTTCATAATTTTAGGTTCTGTAGTTTTGGAGATAAGGGAATGGTCAATTACGTTGTTTGTTTAATAACTCGTTAACTTTTTATTAAAAAAATTACAAAAAAATACAATTGAGAATTTCATATCAAGACTTTCTTTTTGATATGTCACAAAGTGCAGTTTTTTGTTTTAATTTTCCACCTTCCTCCCAAATATGACCTCTGACATACAAATTTCATCTATTCATGACACACCACTGCGTCTGGGTCACAAAAATTGTTATGTATAATAATATCAACATTTTAACTCAATAGGTCTAGTAGATTCGGAGATAACTGTGACCGACGGACAGACGGACACACGAGTGATCCTATTAGGGTTCTATCGGATAGGGTTATTCGGACGTACGAAACCCTAAAAACAGTTTTAGCTAGTGTTTTTTTTTCTGTTTTCGTTGTCAATCATTTAATTGCTTCTAATCGTTTATAGTCGTTACCAAGTCTGTTTTTTAATCATTTTTCTTAATCAAGCCGTAATTGGTTGATGACTGTGCGACCATAATATTATTAATCGTCTCGATGTAACGTGACGACTAAAAATCTGAAAAACATGTATTAGACATTTTACATGAATTTATTTATGATCAGTGGCATGCATTAGTTTTCGGCCTGAGTAGGCAGACTCGTATATGGACCAACTTTACTTTCCATATGTAAAGTATGCTCCACCATACTGCTACCCATATTGCTCTGACAAATATTCCTACTTTCTTTCTTCACATTTTTTTCTAAAATTAAAGTACTTTGTCCTTATCTCCAGAAAAGTTTTGGCTAGACGACGTAATATGTCAAGGCGATGAGACTTCCCTATCAAGATGTGCATTCAAGCGCTGGGGTGCATCAGACTGCAAGCTAGATGAGGCTGCTGGAGTGAAATGCATAGAGAAAAGTGAACAGCCTGTTAATATAACGAAAAGGAAGACGAAGAAGAAACTTTATGATGTGGTGGATATGGATAGTAGTTTGAGGCTTGTGGGTGGAAAGGGTTCTAGCGAAGGACGAGTAGAAGTAAGTTTTGTTTTGGAGTTTTAGATAAAAAGTATTTGTTTTGCAATTGATTATATTCTGTTCTTTGTATCAATTTGCAATTTCCCGAGTTATTATAGATATTCCTTTTAAAGTCGGTTATAAAATAAAGTAATAAGTATCGAAAAGTCATTCGTAAACATTTTGCAGTTCTACAGCTACTAATTCATACAAGGTATCGTAAAAACTTCTTTCCAAAAATCATAGTCGCTACTACATTATTTCAACAGTAAGATGACTCACTGACCAATTTTTACAATTCATGAAATGTTCCGAATGAATTGGGAACAGGGCAAGGAGATCTTTTACCATTAATTAAATGCTCAATTTCTTACAGATATACCACAATGGTTCTTGGGGCAGTATCTGCCCCGACGGCTGGACCCTATACGAAGCTTCAACTGTCTGCAAGCACCTGGACCTTGGATATGCTGAACAGGCGCCAACGACCTTCAAATATGGCTGCTCCAAAATCATTATCGGTGGCGTTAAATGTGAAGGCAGTGAGAGAAACCTCTTTGAATGCAATCATCAGGATTTTGGTGATGTGGCGTGTCCTAGTGAAAAAGGTATTAAACATAAATATTATATAATATTAATAATAATAATAATATTCCGGGACATCTCACATACGGTTATCTGATCCCAAGCTAAGCAGGGCTTGTGTTATGGTAACCAGACAACTGATAAACATACTTATATATTTCTAAATACATACATATTATAGATAGTTATTATATTGTTTAAAGATAAGTTAAATAGGTAACCGTTGTATGTCTCGAATAAATAAATAAATAAATTACACGAAGACACAGAACAAATAATCGTGCTCGTGATGAGCAACAAACGTTTATCCTGATTGGGAATCGAACCCACGACCTCCGGTATAGCAGTCAGGGTCACTAATAATATATAAAACATAAGAATAGAAAAATAATGGAGAAATGGAGGTATTTGAGAAGACTGGGAGGCCTATGTCCATTATTGAGACAGTAGAGGCTTATAATAATAATAATATTTACCAAATTTCAGTACACTTAAGAATGAAATATTCGTTGGAATAGTCACGTAGACAAATTGTGTGATATTTGTCTCTCTAGTAGATAAAAAATGGTCATTGTGAGTTATCCTCAAGAGATAGACATATACCATTGCAGACTTTTTTGTAGTTCTTTTTAAGGAGCGCAATACTGTAGTACATTAGTTTGATCTATCTCGCAGGGTTCAGCCAGCGTTCGCAATGAAAGCGCAAAAAATATGTTTTACGACCTTACATAAAAAAACTCCAAGATTATCCGTGTTTCTCTACTATATTATGCAAGTATTATGCGTGCATCACTCTATCTATTAAAAAAAACCGCATCAAAATACGTTGCTTAGTTTTAAAGATTTAAGCATACATACGACTTTGTTTTATACTATGTAGTGATTGAACTAAATCCTTACGTTCATTCATTTGAAATAATCGGACTAAATTTTAATTTTATTAAAATTTATATTAGTTATCTTTACATAATAGCTAACACCATTTCTCATATCTATTTTCTACGTGAGATGCTTAAACTAAAATTACAATTTTGTATTCAATATGCAAATTGAATCACGCTTACAGCAAGATCAACAGTAGTAATATCCAGTACAATTTATTCATTTATACCTACTTGGTTACTTAGATAGATGTTCAAGACTAATACTTGTAAGTTATAATAATATCATAATTATGAGTATGAAAACTTTTTATACGATAACATCTTAACGCTATACACGAAAAAGAAAATTGTTGGTAGTCTATTATTGAAACGTAAACTTACAAACATATAATCACGACTCTTTTCCGTAGGGATTGGCAGAGAAAACTTAACAATTAATAGGTATTATAATTCCTACTATACATACCAGTAGTAACGAAAACTTAAGTTTCTTAATTACATCCATACTTTTCATGATTTGCATGTTTCATGACATGCAGTTCGTTATTATTATTTTTAGCCAGAATTATAAAACTGCTGGACAATATTAATAACATTTTCGTTGATACTGGAGATAGAAATTTGACGTTAGCGCCATAATAAATGGTGGAATTAATATATGGACTTGTCACTTGTGAACTTGTGAACAATTCGATCATCGTTAACGCTTGTAGTACCTAATGTCACTTAAAGTGTCTGGATCACAAAAATTACTTCTACCCTTCTACTTGATATTCGTAAAGAAAAAACATAACTCGAAAGAAGGTATTGCAAGAAATTTCCATGCCTTTGCCCTTTGGCCGAGAAACTACTACACAAAATAGTTCTGAACATTCGATCATCGATAGTTCTCACAAAAGGATAAGTTTTGATGTTAGCTGCCGATTTCCAATACATTATATCTTTGGTCGTAAATATTAGGGTCAAATTCCGAAATTTTAAGTCGGTGGATGGCAGGATAATTAACGTTTCAGTGTACTTGTTAATATCCTTAATTTTCGTATTCAGATAAGCCAAGATTTTAACAGTCAGTGGCAATCCTACAATGACAACAGTGGCAAATAGGTGTACATTTGTCATTAAACTAAAATCATCTGAATACGAAAATTAGGTAGACACTGGAACGTTCATTAACCTGCCATCCACTGACTAAAATATCGGAATTGGGCCCTAGGTGTCGCAGTAACTCATCATTCTACATTTCTACCGGTAGTGTGTGTGTCAAAGATAGATGAAAATGTATTTGGAAGTGAAATAATATAAAGTTCTGTGATAGTCTTGAAAGTTTTTCGGATTTTTATTAGCTTGTGGTTGGAATGTGTCTTGGTCAGGCTTACAAGTGAAGATTAGGTCCTTAACCTTGTGTCTAGGTTTTTGTTCGAAGTCTAACTTTTAGGACTTTTGCTATTAAATTGAAGCCCTGGACATCAACAAATTTCATTTATGAGCGGTAAATTTTACCAAAACGGTTGCAATTTTCGTAGTGTAAGGTGACTGGAATTCCGATTTGACCAGTTTTGTTGCATCTTCATAATTTTTATTCTTCTTTTTAATTCGTCTTTATTTAACAGGTCATGTAGCATCAGTGGTCTGCACCCATCGCCTAGCAGACCTCATCCTGGACACTGTGACTATAGAACGGACTGCACACTTACAAGATGTGATGATGTACATGCTGCAGTGCGCCATGGAGGAGAACTGCTTGAGCCAGACTGCTTATGAGGTAATTATTATAGTATGTAGGTAATAAAATATATAGAGATATAGGAAGTAATAAATAATACGCTCAAAAACCGCTTGTAAGGTGATCGTTACTCTTGATTATATACGTTGAGAGAAACCATCGTGAGGAAACCTCGATTCCAAACTTTTGGGATTTGAAATCGCCAACCGGTAAGAAGCAAACGGGGTGATCAATGCTTGCGCCTTCTCTTATATGGGAAGAGTTCTGTGCCCAGCAGTGGGACGTTTACAGGCCGGATTATTATGACAGAATGTTATAGAGGTCGATAAGCCAAAGGTGTTGGTCTCAGAATTTTTCTTAAATTTTTATAATTTGTCCCCTCTCCTCCTAAAGGGCATTTTTCAGTACACAACTTGGGTATTACAAAAAAGACACACTTATTAGGAACCTAAATCATGCTTACAAAGGAATTACATCCTTCCTAAATGGTATGGCAGATACTCGTATTATGTATTTCCCTTTTATTTCCCAAAGGGCGAAATTATGTCGGTTGTAACACACTTTTCACGCTTAAGTAGGTAATAAGTAATCGTAAGTAAGTCAAAATTTACTGTTATATGTATTCCCATACGGAAAAAGACATATTATTATGACTACTGTATGTCACATAAAATAATGTCTTGACTAATATTAGGTTCCTTATTCATTTGGTCATAATTGTGGTATCTTAAGATATATTCTTATTCTTCTTCTTCTTCCAACTCTAGATGGCGCCAGTGCCACGCAAACATTAGCTCCGCGTATTTAAATTATTAAAAATAGTTTAAGTGGTTTATAATAGTAAATAAATAGTAAGATTTAACTAAAATATCATAAAGACTAAGTGGAAGTGTTATCAGAACGTTATTCGCTAATATAGTGCGGGAAATAAGGAATTTAATTTTTAGAAGACTGTGTAGTGAAAGTATCTTAAATATTATTAAAAACAAAGTGTTTTTAAGTGTATTTCCATAAAACAATAAGTGCAGTATAATTATAAGTGAACGACGAACGTTAGACAACAATAAAACTGTATTTTTGTTGTTCACAAAATATTAAAAACATTTTGGCGGTGAACTGCAAAAATTTCAAAAAAGCGTGGCGTCGTAACGAATTTGATGTGTGAAAGAAGAAAAACAACAATAAGAACTGCTATTTCATTATCTATTTCATTGTCTATGTGGCACATAGGTATAAACGCTTCGGATTGACTCTTTTGCCGTGAGTTCGCATCTGACAGAATACATCAAACTTTTTGCATTTTCACAAGTTGAGAATATTATTCTATTCATAAAAGTTAAAATATCCATGACAAAATAATAAATAAAAATGGAATTTCAAAATGTCACTCTTCGTCGAAACAAAACAGCTTTTAACGAGTCACTCAACCTATCTTTCATTTCGAGCACTTCGGACTATCTAGCAAAAAGATTACCTGATCTATCAACGGGTCATTTATTTGGTGAAGACATCGAAAGCTACAAGGCAGAAATTGCAAAGCTAAAAGATCAGCTTGATATAGCTCATAACGAAATAGAAAACTTGATAACAGAAAAAAGCAATTTGCAGCGTCAATTCCGTGAACAAGAAAGAGCATTTACGCATCTGAAACAAATATGTACAAATTCTCCATATTCCGGAAAGAAAATAAAATCCACACATAAACAAAAAATGTCAAGAAAATCACATCATTCACACCCAATATTAAATACGAGCTGTAATGATCTTGATTTGAAAATCGATAGAGAGTGTGAAGGTAATACGATAGATGGCGTTAGTGATAGTTACACAAACACGGAAACTCAAACGCAAACGCAAAATGTAAACTATTTCCCCAAAAATTCACAAGATGGCGCTGTAAAAGAAATTGATTTCGAGAAGATGAACACATCGACTGATCTACGGCCACACATCTTCATTGCTGGTGGAGGACAGTTATCAGGATTGGCTTCCCATTTAATATCGTCCAGAATAAGTACAAAGTATGAAAAATATCGTATAACTTCTGTCATAAAGACTAATACCTCAACAGCTGAGCTCTTAAAATCTACTACCCAAGTGCAAGACAACAAGAAAAATTATTTAATTCTATGTGTAGGTGAATACGATAAAAACCCAAATGAGGTATTGTATGATTTGATAGGAACTTTAAAAACTATACAAAACATTAATGTTTTGATTGTTAATGTGCTTAGAAATAGATCCTTGAATGAAATAATGTTAAATAATCTCTTAAAAAATGTATGTCACCATTTTAATAATTGTAAATTTATAAATGTTACCTCTAATTCATATTATTATAATAATAAGAAACTGTATATGTATAATGTATGTAAAGAATTAAACTTTGTTATAGATTCTGAGTACTACAACAATGAATATTTAAACTTACGTAAAATCTCATGTAACGATATATTGTCTAAAACATATACATCTCCTGCGTCTTTGCCGAAAATAGGTACTATTCCTTATTATTTTAAAGTAAAAAAAAGTGTAGTATCAAGTAAAAATTTAGAGAAGGAACCAGAGCTGTTTTTTCTGTAAGACAAAATCTTCTGATAATTCCGAAAGGAACTGCAAGTGTGCGACCTTGTTGCATCAAAATATAGCAGGGTTATTGAATAAAATAGAACAGGTAGAAGTATGTTTAGATGAATTTAGACAGAATAAGAACCCTATTCATATTTTATGCTTATCAGAGACATTTATAAAATCAGGTGATGAAGCCAATATTCGCTTGCATAATTTTAAATTGTGTAGTTTTTTCTCAAGAAAGAATGAAAAACGCGGAGGTGTTTGTATTCTTGTCGATAAATCCTTGGACTGCAAAGATATTCAAATATGTGATATGTTATCAATCGAAAAAGTATTTGAGTGCTGTGGTGTTGAAATACCGTCACTAAAAATTATAATCTTGTGTGTATATAGGATCCCGAATTCAAACGTAAATACTTTCTTTGAGAAGTTAGAAATTCTTATGTATAAGTTAAATTTAAAAGACCATAAAAGATTAATTATAACGGGTGACTTTAACGTAAACAGTTTGATAGACAATAATATCTCAGCTACTCTAAAAGATTTCGTGCATACATATAACTTAAAATTACATATTAATGTACCAACACGCCAGTTAACTTGCATAGATCATATAATGAGCAATATGAGCAACGCTGTTGGCAAAGTTCACCATCTTTACTTGTCTGACCATGATACTGCTCAAAGTTTAGATTTTCCAGTTAATTTTAAAAAGCCTAGTCCAGAGTACATTTATGTGATAAAAAGGGATTATAACGAAGAAAATATACTGAAATTTAAAGAATGTCTTTCGAATTTGTCATGGCAAGAGGTACTTAATGAACCTGACTGTAACCAAGCGTATAACTTATTCTACGAAAATTTCAAGATGTTTTACGATCTATGTTTTCCCATATATAGAGCTAAATTAAAGAGCAATACTCAGTCACCGAAATGGTTAACAAAAGGAATTAAAATATCTGCTGTTACTAAAAGAAAACTTAGATTTAACTGTTATAAAACCAAAGACAATGTTACTAAATCACATTATTTACATTACAATAAGCTCTTGAAAAATTGTATTACGAATTGTAAAAAGAATATAAATAGTCGATTTATTGCGAATGCGAGAAACAAATGTAAAGCAACATGGGATATTATTGGGGATAAAATTGATAATCCTGTGAGCAACTGTGAAATTAATGATATAGAATATAAGGGGAATATTATTAATGATCCTACAGAAATTGCCAAAGCATTTAATGAATTTTATATTAACAAAACAAACAAGCCAAACACGAACCGCCCTAACTACACACATTTACAAACTATTGAATCTTCTATATTTTTATTACCTTGTTCTGAAAGTGATGTAATGAAAGCAGTAAAATCATTACGAGACACCAGTGCTGTTGGATATGATTCTATTTCAACAAACATATTAAAAAAATGTAATGTCGAGATTGCTGAAGTATTATGTCATTTAGTTAACCTCTCGTTTTATCAGGGCATATTTCCTGACAAACTTAAATTATCAATTGTAAAGCCTTTGTATAAAAGAGATAAAAAAGAACATATCAATAATTACAGGCCAATAACGTTAATCCCTATCATATCTAAAATTTTTGAGAAATTAATGCACTATCGCATAAATAGCTTTTTAAATAAACATAGCATTTTGTCAAATGATCAAAATGGGTTTCAAAAGAACAAGTCAACTACACATGCTGCATATTCTGTAATTAAAAATATAACTGAGTTCCTGGATAAAAGAAAGAGAGTATCAGCGATATTTTTTGATATGTCTAGTGCTTTTGATTTTGTCGATCATCGGATCTTGCTACAAAAGTGTGATTTCTATGGTTTAAGAGGCAATGCACTTCAATGGCTGGCAAGTTACTTAAGTAACCGTACACAGTGCGTAGAAATAAATCGCATAGATAAAAATTTACATTCCACAACATACAGATCTCCTTATATAAACAACGGTTTTGGAGTTCCCCAAGGGAGTGTTCTAGGGCCTCTCCTATTTTTGATTTATATAAATGACATCCCTAAAGTAACAGATTTTCAATGTACATTATTTGCAGATGACATTTCAATAGTTATACCGGATAATAGCAAAGATCTGTCAAGTTACATAAATATACTCAATCAAACAGTAGAAAACATAACAAACTGGCTCAATCACAATAATCTAACAGCAAATATATCAAAAACTAAAGTGATTCAGTTCAGAAATTATAATAGTAATCCTAAAACTTTAACTTTAAGTTACTGCGGTCAAGAAATTGAAGAAATTCATGAGACAAAGTTCCTAGGTATTTTGCTTGATAAGAACTGTAACTGGAAACCGCATATAAAAAGTGTTTGCTCTCGTATAAATAAGTTTGTGTATGCGCTTCGAAAGATAAGGAAAGTGGCATCTGATAGGGCCGCTATACTAGCTTATCATGGGTATGTGGGATCAATTCTTAGTTATGGACTTCTACTATGGGGAAACTCAGTAGACATAAATAAAGCATTTATCTCACAAAAAAAATGTATCCGGGCAATTAAAGGTATTGGTCCCATGGAGTCTTGCAGGCCTCTGTTTAAAGACCTCAACATTCTTACGCTCACGTGCCTCTATATATCTGAGATTGGACTATTTGTTAAGAAAAATAGTATGTTATTTAAAAAAGCAAATGCTACTAAAAAGTTCATTTCAAGAGATCCAACTAAGTTGGCAGTTCCCATGATATCAACGACACTGTTTAAGAGAAATTGTTCCTGGATGATAATCCAAATATACAACAAATTACCGAAAGCTATAAGGGAACTGCCACTTACCAAGTTTAAAAGAGCACTAAAGAAGTGGCTTATTGAAAAATGTTTTTATAGTATCTCAGAATTCATGATTCATAAATAATAAATATTGTCATAAGGTACATAATTATTTGCTTTACCTTTTATTTATTTTGGTTTTTGGTTAGTATCTATAAAATTTTTAGTTTTTGTTTGAGTTATTGATGTAATGTTTAATTTTAGAGTGTTATTTTATATCTTGTAATTTTAAATGTAATAGCTATATAACTAGAAACTTAGTGTACTTAGGTCTAAACCTAAGAAAATATTTGCATGCCTATGTTATGGCGGAATGTGCCGAACCATGTATTAATATTACCACCTATATTGTTAACCATGTTTCACGCAAATAAAGATTCTTATTCTTATTCTTATTCTTATTCCTTTCGTGTTGATGGTAGATTTTAATTAAAGTACATTGGCCCAGTATACAACTTCTCATTGAATAGACTTTTCAACACACTAAGATGTTTGCTTAATATACATTTTATGTAAATACAAAAGTACACAAACCGTCATGAAATTCAATTGCAACGACCTGAACATAATAAAATGGACCTTCATTTTTGTTGGGTATTTGTACCATCCATAGCGTGATACCGTATTTTTTTCTTTATCTTTTTCAACGTCACTGTCCGGATTAAGTCCACAAATAAAAGCAAGCACTTGTCCATGATTTGAATTTGTTTGAATCTTGATTGCCATCAGATGCAGAGAACGAATCCGGATTGGCAGTACGAGACTCGACGGCTGCTTCGCTTCACCGCGTCCTCATTCAACGCCGGCACTGCAGAGTTCAGACCATACCTTCCGAAGCATTTGTGGCAGTGGCATATGTGTCATATGTAAGTTGCTTATCATTCTTATAATAACTAGGAATGATGACAGCAGAATATAAAGGTTGGGTATATTATGGAGACAGAATCTTTATTTTTTTGCTGATTCATGCGTCTCCATCATGTTTTAGGTTTATTTACGTGTATGCACGACTTGAGACTTAACAATAGGTTCAAATATATTTAGGTGTAATAAACTGATCCATTAACGTTTAATACAGTATTTAAGGTTTCCTAGGAAATCAATTTTAGTTTTTTTTTGAACCATTTACCAAAAACATATTATTTCATCAAGGATACTAAAAGCCTTTACATGAAACCACCAGTTATTTTATTTTTTTAACTCGCTACCCTTCTTATGTGCTTATTTCGGAAAATATTTTTTGTGCCCAATTTTTTTTTACGTTACGCCCTTTCACACAATTAGTAGGTACAAGAATGTTACAATCTAGTTTCTAATGTGTACATACACTAATAAATACATGAATATTAATTTATTTAACTACTTTCAGGCACTACCATAGCATGGAGGTATTCGCCACCTTTGATGTTCTGGATCAGAACGGCGTGAGGGTGGCCGAGGGTCATAAGGCCTCCTTCTGTTTGGAAGACAACACTTGCTTACCAGGCGTCGATAAGAAGTACTCCTGCAAGAATTATGGGGATCAAGGTATGCTATTAGCAAATTTTCTTATCATTCAGGTCTAAAAGTTATCTGAAGGGGAATAAGAAAATCTGGTAGACTGTTATTGTAGATGTAACTTTAATAGACCCTGTATATGTGAATTGTATCATGCTTTTGGTATACCTAAATAAATAAATCTATAATTTTAATCTAGATTATCACAAAGATGATAGCATCATTAACATCGAGTGTCGTAATGACATAAGTAATTAGCTAATGTATGTTATGTTACTCTCCATACAAGATAGCTAATCTGTTAAATTAGATAAACGTAGATCTTATCTCTCGAAATCTCAATCACAAGTTAACTAAAATGTTCTTAAATGATTACGTTGCTAAATTCGTGATGTGTAAAATTAATGGCCACCATTTTGTATTAGTCTCAAGATCAACCTTAACTTTTGATATAATAACAATATCGGTCATTGAACCAAAATAGGCAGAGCCTTGACAGGTAGCCAGACAACTTATAACGATTTCTAAACAAATACATAGTGTTGATAAATTACACCCAGAGACAGAAGATATCATGCTCATCACAGAACGATTTGTTCTTGGAGAATGTCGTTTTCAATTTCAATGATCCTGTACTAAATATAAATTTCCCAGGTATATCAGTGAACTGCTCAGACGTCTACATGTACAATATCGACTGCCAATGGGTGGACGTGACTGATGTCGAACCGGGAGATTACACGTTCAAGGTAAGCATTCCTTTTGCTGTCTTACACAATACATAGGTACTAAAAAAAAATTCCTCGGATGAGACCCATACTTTACCTCAATTTGTTAGTTGAATGATTTTTGATGCAAAAAGTTTGGTGTTTTATGATTGACCAGTAGGCTGTCTATCTGTGGCGGCTGAACGAATGGACCGATTGTGAATTGGTTTCTCGTTTCTTGTAAAGCTGACATTATCGAGATGAGATTATCGATCGAACTATATTTGTGGTGATGTTTTCAGTATTTTTTAAGTTATCGACAGTTACTTTTTTAGTTATTTTTTGTTTATAGTTATTTATATATATTTTTCTTGAATTTTCGTCAGGTGGCAGTAAATCCCCATGCCCGTATAGCTGAACAGACTTTCCACAATAACGCAGCGACATGTCGTTTGCGTCTCACCGATTCTTTTGCCACGGTCTTTGATTGCCAGCTCAGAAGACCATAAAAGACCATTAATATTATTATTATAATCCCTTTCAAATATGTGCGCAAACTTTCGTACGTTCCATGAAAGTTTGCACGCATTTAGGAGACAGCTCTAAATACTCAAACGTATCTTATACAGACGAATATATGTGTGGTCCCGAATATTCGTGCAAAAGTTTTTTGTGACTTGTAGGCTTATAAATAAGAGAGTTTTGTCGATCAAAAGATGTTAAGCTAAGTTAATTGTTAATCAATAATATAAATAATTTATAAAATGTCAAGCTGATTGATTTATTTTTAAAATACCTTATTTAAATCCTTATCACTTTTAGAAGCTGCTCCTTGGATTTTGAACATACTAAGTTATCATTTTATTATGTTCTTTGATACTAGGTACATGATTTACAAGTAGGTAGTTTAAAAAACTTTCCTTATATCAATAAACTCCATTGGAGCATGACTTTTATTTATTTATTATACCTCTATTGAAAAAAAAAGAGAATAAATTAATACAAAGATTATTTTTATCATTTTATAACGCAACCCTAAAAAGTTCCAAAGTTTTTCAGTGTTTTTCTCGAAGTCTACAAACTTTAAAAGGTCTATAACCTTATGTGTTTAACCTACACACAGTGTATTTTTAGGTTAAAAAATGTTTCTGCTTTCATATTATTTTACTTTTCTTTTAATTCGGGTCATAATAACGTTATGTTGATATTAGTATAGTAGTATTTTGGAAAAATAAATCATGCAGTTATTTTACATAGGTATTTTAAAATGGGCTGTAGAGGTCAGATAGACAGTCGCTTCATGTAAAATACGGTATTCAGCTAAATCCGGTAAGACTGGAAGCCGACCCCAATATAGCTGAAAAAGGTTCGGGAGATGATGATTTAATGCTATTATAGTAATAGTTATTTTCTGAAGAAGTTGATAATATATGACACAAAAAAGCAGTTATAACAAAAGTTATTAATTTGAGGGTGAAAAAAAAAAACACGATTGATTAAAATTACACTTTTATTAATGACTTACAATATACTATCACAATGTCATTGCAGAGTTATTTAATACAGTTTGAGCTGATTGTTTGTATTGTCACATTTAAACAAACCTATAAATTACATAGACATCCGACGGAAAATCTATTATTAACACTTTGACCATATTACCTTTGTTTAGTCTACGGTATTTAAGTAATAGTAAAGTATTATTGTACAATTTTATTAAAATGCCCACATCCTTTTATGATCCAAACCTCACATTTAGGCCATCACTATTTTCAATTGAACATACTCCCCAAAATACTTTTAAAATTGGGAATAAATGGCCTTGTAAAATATCGTTACTAAATTGCATGATTTTTACTTGACTATAAAAAAGGCAAGTAATTTTTGTTTCTTCAGCTCTTAACAAAGTACATTTGCATCTTAAATAATTAATCCTAACTAAGGTATATTTACAGTGGAAGCGTTGCAAGTATAAAACCTTTACCTACTTAAATAAATAATTCAAGAACTTATTTTCAAGACTTAATTAAGGCTCCTATATCTCGAAAACTAAAATATCAACTTTCATATTTAAATGTTTTCCGAAATGCCCAAAATAACATTATTTATATATTGAGGCCCAAAAAGAAGTAATTAATTAAAATTATAACTTGAATCGACATCACGGCAAAATAAAGAAAAACTTCAAAAACATTAAGAACCCACCGAAGTCACCGAAACAAACCGAACACAAGTTGAAATATTAAAAAAAAAAACATACAACGAATAAGTGAATGTCGCCTCTCATTAGAAAATATAGTACATAGAAATTAATATTATAAAAATAATAATTATTAAATACACATAGAATAAAGCTACATTATCAATTTCATTTCAAAACATCTGTTTTATGTTAAACCAAATAATAATATAAACTTCCGAAGACACTACAGCTTAAAATCATAAATATACCACATTATAATTAATGAAAAACCTCATTATTTTAATAACTCCATGGAAAAAAGTAAATTGGTTCATTTGTACCAAGTTTACAATACTGACATAATAAAAAACCCAACATAAAAACTAAATCTAGATTCTTACAGTTCAAACACACCCAAAGTTCTGAACTATGGCATAACTATAATCTTACTAAATTTTGAGCAAATGGAAGACTAAGGGCGAATTTCATAAGTGCATCGGTGTTCTCTTTGAGCTCTCCTCAGTTTAGGGTCAATTCATACTACAGCAGAGTCGAAGCATAGAAACGGGTCAATCTAAAAGGTAACATTCAGCAAATTTATAGCAAATTCGTCCTTAACACAACAACGTAATTTTTATGTCTTAAAAGAATAAACGAATTCGTTAGCATTCACGCGTCTTTTCTTAAAGCACAAAAAATATAGGATATAGGACAATTTGCTGTACGGCTTTTAGATTGACGGTTCCATTTCCTGCAACTCAGTAGTAGCACTAATTGACCTTAATCCAAAACCATTCTTTATTACAAATTCGTCATTCGAAGCTTTAGTATGTTTTAGTATATACATCGCAGTTTTTAATGTAACTAATGAAACCACCCCTAAAATTGAACTTAGAAATACTAGAATACACTTAACCCTTCTTAAACTTGATGAGTAAGATACTAGTGGTGAGGTAGACAGCGATCCAGGTGGCGATGGAGATGAAGCCAGCGGAGACGGTGGGCGTGTTGACGCTCCAGCCGCGCTGCAGCATGGACCGAAGACCCTCGGTTGAGAGGGTGAGCGGTAAGAAGTAGCTGATCCATTGGAGGATAAAGTGCATACCTGTGGAGGAAATATTAATTTAGATGGGCTATAGCTATGGGATCAAGTAAAGCTAGTAAAGAAGTATCTGCTTCTAAATGAAGTAATCTTGTCGTTTGACAAAATTTAAAAGACACTGTCTCCTTTACTATTTAGTAATATAAACATAATCAGAAAACGTTAAATAATTTAAGACTCCTGTTAAGTCCTACTACAGACTAAGTCGTGAAGTATCTATGTGTTGTAAGATTTTTATAATACTTTTTCTGTCGTCGTCATTTAGCTACTTTATATGTACAAAAACCTGGATAATGAATGAAAATAAAAAAAAAATATGGTCAGTGATAATTTACATAAAGACATGTTCTTACCTTCTACTGGCCAGATGATTCCACAGAGCAACACCATCGGCAAGAATGATCCCAAAGCTAAATACGTAGCTGTTCTGTCTGTATCACATAGACAGGACACAACAAAGCCTGAAAAGTAAAGAAAAACATGTAATTAATACTAGATCATAATCATCGTTATCATCACCATTATCATTAACATCAACCACAGCCCTTCTTTCCACTGCTGGGCACAGGCCTCTCTTTTCTTCGCCCTTCTTCAGCCCACTACTGGGGAAATATTTTCGTCTAAACAAATATAGTATAAAATTGGTGGTTCTAAAGTTTTTGTGATCTTTGCGAGAACTAAAGAGGATTTTTTCTTATCTAAAATTGGAGGGATCAATTTTTAAATTAACATTTTTTCGCTACACGTGGCCAAATAGTTTTTAAAGGTCAGACGGAATTAATTTCACAACTTGCCTTTCGTTATAACTTTATAAGTTATAAATAAAAAATCAACATGAATTTAAAACGAGTTTGGGCGGTAGTTTCGAAAGGAATGTTAAAATATGTCGATAAAGATATTAATAGGTTATTTATGTAAAAACAATAAAAATTAAGTAAACGATTTAGGAAACTCGTCTATCCCTCGCTACATAAAGGTCAATACTACATTCAATAAAGTATCTTATGACTCAAAAGTATTGTCTACTTTCATTTTTTGTTTTCGGATTTTATGTATGTCATATCTAATTGTCTGTTTCTTTATCACACCATACCTCTAAATCCCTGAACAGATTTTCATATGATTGCGACTGAATCTTGCTATTTTTATTATAATGATATCCATATATTGCACCTTGCGATATTTTCTCACCCGTCCCATTTTTGGCGATGAGCGAGTAACGAGCCACCGCTACAAAAAAATGCTGAGAGACTTCTCTCCGGCGCTGAACAGTCAGTGAGTACTCCTCACATATTCATCTCTGTCACTTACGATCTACATCTTGTTGTACTTCTCTTGAGCGATAAAATAGTTGATAGTTACTTGTTTTGTCGCCTGTAATGAGACAAGTGCCTAACCCAAGATTCCTCTAAAAACTCACCAAAAGTCATTCCACAGAGGCCTGTCATGACGGTCAGGCAGATCACCCATCCTATGGGACCCTTCATCGTCAGGCCGAAGAGTAGGAAGCCGAGCAGCAGCACCACGGCCGACTGCACCAGCATCACCAGCATCTCCACTATCACGTGGGAGAACAGGATTTCAGTACCTGGGGATGAAAAAGTTAGGTAAAAAAATACCGAGAAAGTTTTTGAAAACAACACATGTGATGTTTTGTAATTTTCTAGACGTTTTTTTTTCAAATGGATCCTTGCCTACAAATCCTGAAAAGGCAGCGAAAAGCTGGGAATATTTGATATCTATAATAATGTAATGATGATGAATTTTTAATTATTTATCTATTCTATTTTTACTTAAGATATCAAAATTTGGGCTGTAAATCATAGCTCACTAGGGGTAAACATAAACAACCTATGTCATGTATGTATTTACTAGGTATAAAACCCACGTCACACATACATATCTGTACCTATATTTACCCTTGCGCAACATTTCAAGGTTCCAGACGAGACGAAAAGCCGTAAAGTTTAAACTGAACATGAGAAACGATCAATTTCATGTATATAGAAACAAATTGGCTTACAACAATCTTAATGAACGTATATTTTCTATTGGTTCTTCCAATGTTTGAACTTATATGAAGTCAAAGTTATGAGGTAACAAAAGGTAAAATAATTCATCTTTTTTTTTGTTAAATTATCCATTCCTAATATTAATTATCCAGTACTAAAATATGTAGATAATATTATAGGAAATTTTCAGAAAGAAATAGAATTTAATCTACTACTTGGTATGCCTACATTTAACACTGTAGTCCTCAGCCATGGAACTGAATGTAACATATAAAGTCACAATACGAATTTAACTAAAATCAGAAGACATAACAAACAAGCCCGACCGCTCTTATTACAAGCTTAAAGTATTTACTTATGCAGTGAACATGTTGAAACTGCTCGAGTTAAGTGAGAAACTCCAACAACTCACAACTTGTATCAACACAAGGTCCACTCAACCGCCACTCAAACACCACTCAAAGCCATTGAACCATTGTGTGACTTACAGCTGGTTAAGTATTGTACTTGTAAGTTTATTAGTACGTAACAAATGGGTTTAGAATTTGAAGACAGTAGCTAAAATGTAACAAATTTATTTATTTATTTCCAAAAGATGAGAAAGATGAGAAAAGAGAAAGAAAGAAGAGAAAGAAGAGAAAGAAAAAAAAATACTGCAAGGGTTGGTTCGAGGTGGCACAAGATAGAGACATGTGGAAGGAATTGGGGGAGGCCTTTGCCCAGCAGTGGGACACTATAGGCTAAATAAAAAAATAAAAAAATCCAAAATGTATACCCAGAGCATATACTGATACACAAATGTGAAAAGTAAAAGTGTTTAATAATTTGTTTTGCGAAAATATGTAGGACACGACACACAAACATGCATTCCACGTTGGTGTAAATAAAGCTTAAGAAGATGAAGGTAAAACAAACTTCTTAAGAAAGAAACATACAAAACATACGTCAATCTTTAGTAATTGTTCAGTCAATACAAGTCCTATCATAGAATACCTCGTTACCCGAAAAAGTAAGTAGTTCAGGTCAAATAGGCAGTCTCTCAATGTGCAATACCATATCCAGCTGAAACTGGTAAGACTAGAAGCCTACCTCAACATGGCTTGGGAAAAAGGATAGCTATGGAATCGAAACTACATGAATGTAACACTACGATCACCTTTATTCTCTTAGCTTTAAGGGTGATTTTCTATCGCACCTAATTCTTGAACACCAGTTATAAGCCAAAGATAACAAAGCAATTGTATTTTATTATACTAAAAGGTAATTATTATTGAATAGGGCCGGTAATAACGATTGGTGTTCTGAATTGGCAATTATGATAGTTATATCATCTCAATTATTTTTGATATTTGAGGTGGTTGAAATAAGTATATTTGTCTTGCCCTTGAGTCACAGAATCAGAGAACTTAGCATTTCACTCTCTGTGGTATTATCACAAGGGTCGAGTGGCTCATGCACCAGTTTCAAGGTGCCGCTAGCTAGGTCCCAGGTTCGATCCCCGGAGGGGTCCATGCAGAAACTCATTTTTCTGTACCTGTGTCTATGGTACCTTCGTTTTATCTGAATTCCATAACACAAGGGCTTTATCTACTCACTTTGGTTTCAGAACAATATATGTGATGTTGTCCACATTTATATTGCTTATTGACTGATGAGTTTTTGTTTGTTACTTTGCAAAGCATTAAATAATAAAACCAGTTAGTCTCTGGAATTATACAAGAATAATATCAAAAAAATAATCACATCATTAAAATGGAACCTTTTTATAAGCCTCGTTAATCTTACAAAACATAATTGAGTACCTAAAAACAAAGATTTTACGAATTAAATCCGGAGTACTATGTTATCTTCCATCAATACTTGTTTTTTATATGAAACAAGACATTTTCACCGAAACACATAATACTCAAATGTAACCCTATCATAAATCCTGTAAACAAAAGGACCAACATACATATATTTTTATAAGCAGATAACTAGAGACGAGGTATATAATTTCGGATATGGATTCGGATATTTGAATTTTTCCTATGTTTAGTGCTGTTTTGGGAACGGTGATAAATAATATCCCGGGACATCTCACACACGGTTGTCTGATCCCAAGCTTAGCAGAGCTTGTGTTATGGTAACCAGACAACTGATAAACATACTTATATATTTCTAAATACATAAATAAATGGTCAAATATGTTTTGATTTTCCGATATATTTGGATAGGTTGATTCATGATATACGGATCTAATATTATTTAAGAATCCGTCATTTAGACTGAAACCTGCCCTGTTGTTATAACGTGTTTCATATTTTTGTATCGAGACGTAAACCGTATCCGACATTACTTAAAACTTATTTATCAGTTACTATTTCGGATAACTTTCAATTTCAGATATCCGATACTTTCGGATGAAGTTTCAGATATTTTTGTTGGATATCCGAAACTTTTGGATACATTGTTTCGTAACATCCCTAGTAAATACACCATCATTCCACAGAATAGGGTGGGCACATAATTATTGTTCCGCAAACTGCGAATAACTGGTAATTAATTGGGTGTCATTTCATAGGCGAAGGTAACACTGATTAGGGTCCGGTTAACCTATTCTCAAAGTATTTCAAACTGCATGCCCAGGTTAAACCGTAAATTTTAGTGATAGTTTAGGTTTACTATTGAAAGATATTGTTTATGTAGATTAGTTTCTGTCCTGTTAAGTTTTTCTAATTAGTTTTTCTTTGAAAGTTGGAAGACAGTTTTTATAATACTTTCTGAAGTTTACGCGAAAGTTAGACATTGTAATAAACGGTTTCTGTAGGATTAAGATAGTTTTTAGTTTGTTAAGAATTTGTAATGTTTTTCTTAAGCCACGGTTCCAGTTCCAGTTTTTCTAGAATATTTATTTCTATTTTCTTAAATAAATAAATACAATTTATCGCGGTCTCATGGTTTAGGATCTCGGTTTTAATCGAGACATGGCGAACAACATACTTTTAAATGAGTCTTATTAACATTTGGCTATTGGTAATTAAAGAATGCAGATAAAACCACATATCATTTCGGTCTGAACCCCCAATTTAGTAGCTAAAGCACTTTTTTTACATAAAGTACCACAAACACCCACGCTAGAGACAAAGTAGAAATGGTTTTTCCTACATCGACCCGTCTGGGAATCGAATAGATATAAACTTACCAGTAATTCCGGCGACCAGCGATCTTTCCAGAATACCCTCGTTCCTTTCAGCTAACATGGAGCCGGACGTCAACGCGACAGCCAAGAAAAACACGATTCTGTGGACAAAGATAACTTAATTAAGTACAACACACATTAACGAAAAAAATAATACTAACGACACTGAAGAAGTTAAAAATATCAAAGCTAATGCTTAATTTTCTTGCCTGTTAGTTAATATTTCACATGGTCTAGCTTATTATTTGCAAGTCTAGTTAATATTAATTTTTCATAAAAGGATATACTTAAAGTAAAAAATATTTATTATTTATTTTGCCTCTGGGCTTCACCCCTTATAAGTAGTTCCCATTTCTCGTAATTTCAAGGTTTTGATATTATTCTGCTATGCGGAAGGAGAGAAATCGAAGTAATTAAAGATCACAAACATCAGTTGCTCCGCTCTTGATTTATGTGTAACTAACCGACTTTTTTTATAAAACAAAAAAATGGCGTTACTAAATCAGCTGCAAAAAAATAATGATATTAAGTTATTAAACTTACGTGAGAATAACACCAGGTCCAGCGAAGTCTGTAAAGTTAGGCACATCCAGACCGTATATGGGTTTGTTGAACTGAAACAAAGACAATTCAGGTAAAGTACAAGTACCTAACAGTCACTTAGGATTTGACCAGAATACTTAAAGTATTATTCTACAGAATGAATAAGCGTATGATTTATACTAATTTCTTCTCCACACAAGAAAACCCTGACCCTGAGTCATTATTACTCTATAAAGTATACTACTATTAACTATTCTAACTTTTAAACTATCGCGCTGCATATTTACATTCATAGTTTTATATTTTTATACACATAGTTGGATTTGAAAACACATGTATAGCAAAACATCGTTTCCGAACTATCTAAGTAGCGCATATACTTTGAAGTCCATAATTTAACGTCGGTCTATAATTGCTTCGTCTAGTTAAAACTTGTATAAGTAACAAGGAAACTTAGCACCTAGATAGTAACATAACATATCATCACGCCTGTATCCCCGAAGGGGTAGGCAGAGGTGTACCAATGTACAATCGGGGACAACGAAGCCTTATCACTTTTTAGAAGATTTCGTTTGACGTTCGACGCAGGCGACTGGCACGGAAGCTCCGCCCTCCTGGGACGTTGACCAATTAGGACATTGCAGTAACGAGATGGAAATATATGCTTTGACTATTTTTGTGGACGTCAGTCGCATCTCACTGTTTGTTCATTGTTGACGTTCGCTGTTTTCTCCGTGACTTTGACTACTGTTTACGAATACTCGCGCGTGTATACCGGACTTTAATTTTGTTTGTGTGATATCTAAAATTGACGATCGAAGAGCGAACAAATTTATTAGTCAAATTGCGGATGACCTGAGAATATTTGTAAGTATTAACATTTTAATTATATTTTAAGCATTATGTGTTTATAAGTCAGCCTAAAACCAGATAGATAAAGAGTCTGCAAAGTAGTGGGATAGAAAGAAAAAAGATTAACGTGAACTACATAACACTTAATTCTAGTCGGTCAAAATTGTTTTAGATACTAATTATTATTGCACTAAACATGAAAACAGATTTAGTCAGTGTTGTTCACGGTGACATTTTAATAATGTGTTTAACACAAATGTGTAAAAATGCCTGTTGTGCTGCTAAGTAGGGATGTTTTTAAAATTGATAATTATAATTGATTGCGTGAGTCATCTGACACTAGTCTCATGTTTTAACATCTTAACTGTTAAGCGTGTATTATTTTAAAGTGATCTTTGTGGCCAATTCTAGTTTTTTTTTATTCAAACTTCCTTATATTACACGTCACACATACTTTTAAAAGGAACTAAAGCTTCATTTACGCTCTGTATGAAGTAAATCAGTGCATTTTCATTCATACTTTTGTTGGGATTTATGTAACCATACCAAACGAGTGATATGTTAAATAGAAAAAGTTATAGTTAAACAGATAGTTCGGCTATATTCTTGTTTAGGGTATACACATTATTTTAAATAATAATCTTTTTATAATAGTGTTTTGTTAGGTGTTTTTTTTTTTCAAAAACTTTCATTTTTACGGTTATTATAATAACAGATCTACCTTTAAAAGAGTAATTAAATAAACGTGTTAATTTTAATTTAAAAAATGAAACAATAAGTAGCAAAGTCGGCCGGTTTGGCCGGAGCTATAACAATAGAATTCCACTGCTATAGATAAAAAAACTAGTCGGCTCACTTTTAACAAAAGAGTCATAAACCAGAGCTTTCGGGTACTTGTTTTCGCAAAGCGCATGTTAGTTATTATGACCAAATGATTTCAAATAAAATCATAAATACTGGATTGAAAAAAAAAAAATTTTGTTTGTTTTTGGTTAGGTCAAGTATTTTCATCAAAGTTAGCCACTGGTAGCCACCGCAAAATGTATTAATAAACAAGCTCGCGCTAATAAACATTTTTTTATTGGAGCAGATTAAATAATAATCGTTTTAATTTTTGAGAGAGAATTTTTTATAATCGTGTAGGTGATTTAGACCACGGAAGAGCAATGTAGGTAATACATAGATGACCAAATTAGCAGAGAGTAGCGATAGTCTAGTAGGTTGGTATTACCCGTTATAACTTCAGTCTCGAGTTCGAACCCAACTTGTCTGATTCTTCTAAATCTATTTGTGATTACAGTCTCCGGTTGTTTTTGTAAACTTACTAGAATTTTATTACATATGGATTAATTGTTTAAACATTTTGTTTGCAGCGCTCTTACAGTAAGGCTGTGGATAAGACGATAGTAAGAGGATGGAAGACTAAATAACTGCCCGCGGGAAGCGACGACATGGTTACTTTGTCATCAACGAAGAAGACTGACAGCGGAGGCTGAGAACCTAAGAACCCTTTTACTCCGACCTCCCTCGACTCCGACCCTTTTACTTGTTTGCTAGATGTTTTTAAAACTTTCTTGTAACAATTATTTTAACTTTCTATCATTAAATTGGGACGTTGATTCTGATGAGGATATTTAATATAATAGTAGCATAATTCTTAGCAGTTTTATTATGTTTAAAAAAGTCATTCGTGGTATATTTTTAGCCCCCGGACGGTTTAAAGTAGTGTTATAAGTTCCACCGATAATCTTCTTATTAACCTCTAAAGATATAAATATGAGTATAATGCGAGCCATTGGAAAATTGGTTGGCATTGTTAATATAATATATACTATTACTATACATATACCAACTATAGTATTTTAACATTAACACACTAAACGGACGCCGGGTGTAGAATAAAAGCTACAAAAACTCTATGAGAAACAATAAAAAAACAGTAACATCTTATTATGAACCTTAAACTCATTGTCAAACAGTTCAGTTTTGCTCGCGACAGCTTATTGCTATCGTTAAAGTGCACTCAAGAACTGTAATGTAATGCACAAAATGCAACTCTCTCTATCCTGCGCGCAAGCCATGCGTTAGAAAAGAATAGAAATATACCTTTTGTTTGTCTTTTTCGGATAGTTAGACCGACACTTAAATCATAAGTATTATTTTGGGTGTCAAACCATTGAAGTAGAATATCTAGTTGATACAAGGTATGTTTTTTTATTCGATTATAACCGTCTTTTGGCCCGGCAGTTAGAAAATGTATGCCCGACTTCCCTTTAGTTTTTTGTAAAACTCTGTTAAACATGAATTAAAAATAATTTAAATAAATATTATGGATTCAGTAAAATAGCTACCTACTATTACTAATACGAAGTGTATTTTTTTTATTGTTATAAGAATTTGTTTATTTGACGTAAGCCTAATAAATAATATTTATTGACTGGATAAAGGACCGTATTTAATTATGTAATTGTATTTTTCTTGAAACCTGTGATTTACGAACAAGCTATACCGCGGTTTGGCATTTGGCGCGACACGGCGCGTTGTCAAAAACTATGCGTCGATCACCGAGGGGCGAAAGGAGCCGCCAGATAACGGCGTTTTTTTTTGTGTATGTATTATAATTACAAGCAATACGTTAAACACGAGTACGTTTTTTCAGTCATTCTTATAATTATAATCTTTATAGTTCTAGACAGCTTTTTTTTCGTTTCTTAGTAGATTATTTTTTTCTAAGTATAATCATGGCTGTTAATAAATAATATTATATCACTTAATGTAGCTTCCGTTTTTAGGCACTTCAGTTTTAGTGCAAATGTTTTTTTTTTTTGGTAGAGATCTTTGTAGGTAGCTTGAGCGCAGTCTTTGACTGCTTCATCGGACTTTTAGTACTAAATGTGTTACTATAGCAATACACCGAGAAATAACAGTTTTGTCTCGCCTCGCATTATAATCTGGTATGACAAGCACCGAAAAAACCACCGTAGTTTTTACAACGAGCTCGTGGCTCGCTTGTCGATCACAACCAACGGTGTTGTATATATAATATATATATGTGATATATATATTTTTATTAATTAAATTTAATTAATTATAAAATTATTCATCTAATTTAATTAATAATAAAATTATTATTTTAATTTAATTAATTATAATTAATTTTAATCAATAATTTTAAATAAAAAAAAAATACAAAAAAATACCCTAATAAAATTATTAATATCAATTTAATTAAATTTATTATTAACTAAATAAAATTTATTATTAATTAAATCCAGCAGAATCAACAACAAAATATAATACTTCCATTGATCCAGATTTTTCAAGACATTTAAATAAAATAGAATCCCAAACATTATGTTTCCTACTTCAGTTATAATACCATTACTAAAATTGAGCCTACTGATTAAGTTTATATTACATTATATTTGTTAATTTTTTGTTTTATTTATTATAACTTGAAAAAATATATATATTATAATTACTTCACTAATTAATCGAAAGGAACTTCGTTCCATCCGGGTGTCCCTTGACACCTCACAAGTTTTTTATTATTCTTATAAACTTAATTTTAATAAGATAGATATAATATCCCTACTTGTAATTGACTGTAAGCTTCATTAGATGCTAAGTGGTTGCTAATTGCACCGCCAAGATCGATGGTCGATTTGGGTCATAATTTTGATGGCAAGTGGTAACAAGAGTGAACCATTGTATTGTTAGAACTACTCATTCAAGGTTTTTTATGAAAGATCGAGATTTACCAATTAATTAAATACCGGTTATTATTCAGTTTTACTTTAATCAAAATGAGTTATCTACCAAATAATTATTAAATTATTTCTTTAAATATTATTTCCACAATATATCCTACATCTTACTAACATAACATCATAGTAAATACAACTTATCAGTTAAACCGAGTTATCTGTCTAGTACGAGAACTTCGAAACTCAGAACCGACTGTAAAAAACAACACAACGCGACAAGCGCGGTGAATCTTTAATTATAAGTCATTTTTGTCATTTTCTGAACTACGCTAGAGGCATCAACACGTGAGCGTTATAACGGTAGCTCTCATTATGTTTATATTTTTAATAATCTTATAAATAAAAATATATTTTGAAGTATCTAATTTGTTTTATTTTGATAATTCCTTACTTCTAAAAAAACATGCGACCAGCATCGTCTCCTTGTTGCGCGTTTACTCCTTGGTACAAGTGTCCTAGGTGTAGACGCATACTTATAAAATATTGCTATCACAATTAAAGGCACAACTAAATTTACACTCCAGTCTCCATTGAAAAGAATTCCTGCTACACACAGGGAAAGGTGGTAAGGTTCAGATACTGGGTTTATTGAGCTTATAAACTCTAAACTGGAGTATAACCGGTGATTTTAGTAAGAAAATAGTATTAAAACATTTTAAGTTTACATCTAATTAGTATTTTAGTAGTAGTAAAATGCATTATGCATCCTACATAAATTAACTTAAACAAAGCAACTAATAATCACATTTAAAGATAGGTATTGATGCAATTTTACTATTAAGTAAACAAAATATTAAAAACATAAAAATCCCGACTAGCTTTTAATAATAATTCATATTTTTTCAACCCAAATTACATTTAAACATAACACTATGCAACAAATTACATAAATAAAAAAAATAAATAGTATCTATAATAATACTATAACACAATGATAATATCCTGTGACAACTTACACACAATAATACCAAAGTAAGCAGAGCTTGTTTTATGGTTACCAGAAAACTGAAAAATATCCTCATATATTTCTAATACATTTTACTGATAAAATACACCCAGACACAGAACAAATGATTGTGCTCATCAAAAAAAGAATTGTCCTGGGTGGGAATCAAACCCACAACCTACGGTCGCAGATCAGCCATTTATAAAAACAGATTTAGAAAACACACTCAACAGATGAAGTAAAAAATCGTCAATTTCGTTTAAATCACCCATCGAAATAATAGAAAAATGTCGAAATCTGTGAAGACGTTTAAAAAAATAAATCTAGAAACTTATTATGAGACATGAGCAATAAACCTAACAGTTCCTTGATTTCCGAGTAAGAATAACGATAAATTCCATACTTATGTGTAAACACATAACTGTCGGTAAAGCTAGCTTTTTTCGTTACTCTATTATTATTATTTTTGCAAATATACTGAAAATTTAATAAAAAAAAAACATCTTAATATTCTAGCATTTATAGTTTACATAATCTACTCCACATTTTTATGAAAACATGTGCATAAGAGAAACATAATGCGTAAGTCGTCAAAACATTCGTAGTATTAAGTGACGACAACAACGAACATTACATACGATAAATTGTTTTACTCGTGCACAGTGTCAACTTTTACAATGACACTGGCAATTATAGGTACTATATTAAAACACAAATCAGAAATAAGGGGGCGTCGCCGCGTGTCGCTAGCGTTAGAAAGAGCGCAAGCGACGAAAACCGTTTCTCGACGGTAAGGTGATAAGGCGAAGATGTCCCCGATTGTACACCCACAGTTCGCCGATATGTTTAAGTCCCATGTAATAGGGGGTGAGCCTATTGCCACTTATACCTAGATAATACCCAAATTAAATATAGACCAACCTACGATAAAGCCATTTAAACTAACCTTACTTCCAATCTAGTCTAACAATAAGTTAATCACTTACTTTTACACCTAGTATCTTAAATAACACCTATCTGAAATACCGAAAATAGATTTTCCCAGCAACTGGCTTTAAAGTAATAAACTTAAAACCTTATGTATTAAGATTTTCGCTTGTTTACCGGTTGCATTTTCTGCTTACTCAAGATTAGTCGAGATTCGATATTTTCAATTACCAACCTTATGTCTTGGCACATAAAGTTTAAAATAGACTGTTTTTATGACAATAAAGAAGCACTGGGTTTTTAAAACTGATGAATTCTAAGAACTTGTATTCTAGAAAGATTATTTCAGTGAAAACTTCGTTCATTTTAGTAGAATATTCGTATGTAGGATAAAGGCTCACTAGTAGCTTGAATGTTCTTTTTTGGGACGTTTCACGTAAATAATAATAATAATCCAGCTTATGAACGTCCCACTGCTGGGCACAGGCCTCTTCCTATATAGAGAAGGCGCGAGCATCACTGATCATTGATCATTTAATTTTGATCAACGCCCGCGCGTTTTCTGTCTTCTTTCATCAACTTCCTTACCAATAATTTACTTATTTAAGTAAATTAGTGTTATTGAATGTGGTTATTGAGTGAGATTAAAAACTTAACTTCAACTATTCAAACTGTTTTAATCACGTACTAAAGGTAAACGTTCTCAACTCGATTTGATTTTGTAAGTTTGCTACGCATTATCTCCGGCAATGAAGGTCGATTTTTTTTTTGTCATCGTACGGTATATCTCAGATGTGGTTCAAGAAATATTTATTGAAGTTTTTTTTATACTCCTGTTAAATTACTTCAGTTATAAAACAAAATAAATAAAATACTACCTTTACTAATGACTACTTCTATATTCTTAACATTTACATTCTTTTACATTCATTCAACATTTGACGGGCCTATTGGTCTAGTGGTTAGAGACCCTGACTGCAATACCGGAGGTCGTGGGTTCGATTCCCACCCGGGACAAATGTTTGTGTGATGAGCACGATCATTTGTTCGGTGTCTGGGTGTAATTTATCTATAATATGTATGTATTTAGAAATATATAAGTATGTTTATCAGTTGTCTGGTTACCATAACACAAGCTCTGCTTAGCTTGGGATCAGACAACCGTGTGTGAGATGTCCCGGAATATTATTATTATTAGTATATTATTATTCGAATTTTACATTTACAATAAAAAAGTATATTAAAAACGTACAACAACCAACAAAACACTCCTCCAATATCTCCCATCCGTTTCCACACGATCTTATATTAAGTTCGTGCGAGTTTTCTCACGTCCGCTCGTCATTAATCACGTATGTTATCTTAATTCTTTGCCCCAATCGACGAGGATCGACGAAATCCCATTACCTTAGATGTTATCAATCACAAACGACACCTTCGTGTTAAGGTATGTTTACACTTCGAGACTTATTGTGACAAGTAGGTTCGAAGATCACTTTATTTCTTTGTCTAGAATAGTCTGGTTTTTGTTTTTGGCACACACGTACACTAGTGTTCATACTAGAGTGCGAGTATCGCCAAAAGCCTATTTCGCCGAGCGTTAGCAAGTTTTTGGCTGTAAATATAGTAGTACATTCATTTACTGATTTCAGTTATCATTCAGATTTCAGTTCCGTGTAACGACAGACGTTTATACGAAAATATCGATGATTCCGATATAAGTAGGTTTCAAAAAACGTTGCGTTAAAACGTTGTGCTCTGTTTTACTACTAATACGAGTACTATGTGTTTTTTCGGAAAGTTAGTTCATAGTTCACACCAGTGACACCCTGATTCTTGATTTCTTTTTTATCCTCCAAGGTTCACACACATACACTTGCTGTAGTATGAAGTGTATACCGTGTTTACCGTGTATAGCAATAGTGTCCTATACTCACTTTCAGACGCTATTTCTTTACACTGTAGTAGTAGCAAATGGCTACTAACATAGTGTCGCCAAGTCTATCCATACAAAGACTGCTCGAGCAGTTAGCCAGTGATCAAAATACACGGACTGCTCAAGCAGTTCTCAGCTCTAGAAACTGTGTGACGCGTGAGATCGGACGATCTCACGCGTCACACAGTTTCTAGATATTCTGTACCTACAAACATTTTGCCGACCGCTTGAAGCAGTCGAATTACTACAAGCAATCTGTTTACATGGAAGCCTATAGTATGCGAAATTCTCTTCACTGTCTGTGATTGCACACGAGACTTGTAACGGAATAAATGTCAGACACTAGGACACTCGCTTTCACACAAATACCCACACTTCGTGTTATGAGAGCACGATATAGTGTCGCAGTGTAAATGAAGGATAAAGCTAGTCTAACAACTGTTACATTGTATTAATGGAGGAACAGATTTTCTACTTCTAAGCGATTACGTAAAAGTAAAATATTAATACAGATGTTCCAAATCTAAAATTATTACTTTTTTTTTTCAAAAAAATAGTATGTTAAATGGGTATCGTTGAGAGGACTGTTACTGACAGACTTTAATATCACACTCGTTGACTATGAAATCTGTTTCCATGTCAAGGAAAGATTAATAAGTAATTGTAAAATAAAAAAATGTAAAAGAACCGCCTTATGTGATTATATGAGACCCCTAAGGTATATTTTAACTCACTGATGACTATTTTAACTGATTTTTTTTTTACACCTTGATATTGTCGGAGGTATCGCGTACTAAACGTAATACAACAATTCCTAATTTAGGAGCGCCTTTTGAAATCGGTTAGAAAAGTATCCAGAGAATCATAAATAACTATATAAATATGTGATACTTACATTAACAGGAATAGACATGATCCTCGGTGGCAGGTCACACACGCTGGCGAGGTGCTCCGTAGCTTCCATGAACGCCAGTTGCAAGTCTCTGCTCAACATCCACTCCACTTGCTTGTCTGGTGAAGAGGAAAACAAATGAAAATACTTGTAAATGATTATATCTAAATTGAAAAAACAATGCTAAAAAATAAACACATTAAATATTCACAGTTTACCAATGACCTTTTAAAAAGTTTCAAATTATTGGGTATAAAATCTATTTAATTTTTTTTTATAAATTTTTGTTTTGTCAAGATTAATATAAGCAGAAGACGCATTTGGCCGACTCCAAATAATTGGGAACTCGTCTGGAAGATGATGATTATCTTTCCAGGGACTAACATAAATAAGCATTAAGTACATAAAAGATAACCTAACAATGGTATACCTCTTTTTTATGACAACAAAGAAACATTAACACATCATTAAATAAATCTCCATCCATAAAAAGTATATTACATACCCCTTTTTAACAACAAAAGTATCTTATCTCATTACCACCTACCTATATTTTCACACCAAAAGGGTTGCCCTATTCAGTAAACAAGGAAGTACCAGTGTTGCCCTACCCATAAAAGATACCTCACTCGGAAGTCCGTCTCTAGTAATGGCACAATTAATTTTAAGAAAACCCTAAACTCGTTTGACTTTAGAGATTGACTGTTTCATTAAAACTGAAAAGGATTTATATAAAGAAACATTATTCTGTAAATAAGAGACACCTTCATCCTGTTGTAATCTGAGTTCGGCACTTCAGGTCATATAACATCAAATGTTTTTATCAACAAAGAAATCAACAACTTTCCACCTGTATAACCAGGTCGAAAAGTCAAGCTCTAAAAAGATATTTAATATTTATGAATTGTACATTATTCCCGTTCAATTAATTATTTTACTATCAACATGCAGCGCGATAAAAAGATAGTCGGAATTGAAAAAATAATGTTTTTATCTTTTTTTCGGTAAATACATCCAAAAGCCATAATTGCCATTTAAACGACAAAAATACAAAAAATATCGCTCTTAAATCTGTTCAGAGTATTTAATTTCTAAAAGTGGCAATTAATTCATATAAAAAAACATTAGTTAGTTATCACATGCAAATAAAGCTTATTTTTAAATCTACATTGCGACACTTATGAATCATTAACAGTGAAAGCAGAAACTATTTATCGCTCAATAAACAGTTTCCATTCAATTTCCGTAAATGATACTTTATTTACTTATGTTAATTGTAATTAGTTTATAGGTTTCAACAAATGAACGCGATGCCCAATTTATACAATTAACTGCCGACCAAATTGGCTTGAATAAACATGCCCATTTTGTTCTGAAAGTTTGAAAATTGAAGTATTTTAATGCAAAATACATTGTTCTTTATTTCAAAGCTTACTTATTATTAAATAAAATGTTTTTAGGTTTTATTTAGTTTATATTTTTTCTTATTTCTATTTTTTTGTAATATTTTAATTTTAAGTCCAATAGTATAATTTGTCAACCAATAAAGTGAATGTCTGAAAAGTTTATTTCAAAAAAGAAAATTACGGTTATTATTACATTTTTGAAGCCCTAAAATTGCAGCACGTACTTTGATAACTTAAAATAACAATTGAAAGGGAAAACTAAATTGTATTATTTTATACTTTGGAGGACTTCTCGCCAATGACGCTGCAGTTAGTGTGGCCAACTATTGGGCGTATCTAAACTTAAAAAAAATAAGATTACCATCGATTTGAATAAAATATTTTAGACTCTAGAATTTTTTATTACAGACAAAATCTCGATGTAAATTAGCAACGGTTTAAATTCTGATCAAGAATTTAGAATCTGCTTAAGTTAATAAGAGTCTACATTTCTAACTACTTTAGAGCTAGACCAATCCTGGAGCAAAAACTAGTTTACCAACCAACAAGCGCCACAAATGAACGTTCAAATTTATAACAGAACCTTTTAATTGAGGATATCGGAAAAAGTTGGGAATGCTTCGAACACTAAGACTATACATATGAAACTATAGAGTGAGCCTATCAGAGTTTAAACCGTAAGCACTAGTGTGAACAAGTGTTGTCGTGAATTATGTGTGAAGATGGAGCTTGCTGTTTTAAAAAATATATCTAAAACACTAATATTATCCTAACAATGTCAAAAACATTGATATTTTCGTATATAAGTTTCTCGTTGCGCGAAAATTAACTTAAATGAAAAACTAAATGTACTAGGTTCAGACTAAAAACTGTTCTCGCTTTGCACAAGGGGAAACTACCGATAGTGGCAGTCTATGTATATAGTACGTCAATGTTCGAACAGTACCGGATATTCCCATTTGAAACTAGGTGTCATGGAAAGTTTAAGTGCTATCCCAAACTTTAACAGTTACAGAACGCTGTTATATTTAATTTTAATCGTCTGTTATGAACGTAGAATTAAAGTTTGTGGACCAAATCTTTGTTTTAAATTGAGGGTTGTGGGAGCATTTTTGTAGGAAAAGAAACCAAAAAAATAACTCACCCTTTTTTAACCGACTTAAATATAGGAGGAGGTACTATTTTTTTTTTGTTTTCTATGTTTGTTACCGCCAAACTTTTGACTGGGTTCAGCGATTTTGATTATTCGTTTTTATTTGAAAGCTGATTCCGTGTGATCACATTTCATTTTGACAATGGGGTCCATAAGAAATGAAATATAGGACTTGTTCGAAGTTAAAGAAGAATTATTTTGTATTGCAATCAGTCCAAAGGAAGAGTAAAATTTAGGGATACTATTGCTATTAGACTTAACTATCCTAGCCTAATAAAACTTGGTAAATCCCTGATCCCTTGAGTCGTTAAATAAGACTTCCTCATACATTTATTTACATAACCTCAAAAGTAAGTAAATTCGCTGTAAGCCCTTTAATCATTAATGCAGAAGATTGTAATAATATAAACGCATTTCCCTATACAGACATCCACAAAGATATCCCAAAGGAAAGCATAGGAGAAATCATCCCTTTCCTTATAGAATATGTCAAAAAAAAACTTACGTAATTCCCCAATAAGGTTTTGTAATGAATAATTTATCACATTCCTTAGCAACCTTTATAAGCAATGTTTCTTTGTGTACAAAGGATCTATTAGACAGATAAATATATAGATAGATAGGTAAGTCTAAGTGGATAGGATGGGTAAAGTACAAAAGAAATGCCAGCTTTGTGCAGTTTCAAGGTTTTTTACGTTGCTTTACAAGACTCGTGTCTTCAATGTGTTTTTACAGAAAGAAACATTGTCGATATATACAACACGATATATAGAACATAATATAAAGATTGAATTTAAGAAGAAATAACAAGTCAAGCTGTTGAAACGAAAAAAAAGTCATATTACATTGAATTCTCATGTAAGTGAATGTGATTCTTTATGAGAATAAAAAAATGTCTTAAACCCGATATTAACAAGAAATTATGAGTCCAGGCCTATAACGCCTATATTAAGTATTTATATGTTCAATTTTGATTTATGTCTATTTCTTCGGGATCGCCCGAAATAACTAAGCAACAGACTACACATAGATCAACTACTACAGAATTAAAAAACATTTCTCAACCATAACTTTTTGATTTAACGAACAGCACCTAACAAACAACCATGTTTTTGAGATATGAATAAAATTCAAAATCATCACATGAAACCGGAATACCAAAATTCATTTCTACCCAAAACCTTAAAAAAAATATTGTCCGTGAATTTTTTTCACCTCTATTTCACGCTTAATTTGTTTGCCCAGAAGAAAATTAAGACAACAGGCACTTAATTCAACAAATAGGGCACGTATAACGAGGCTTAGTGAGGACGGCCTGAGCGAAAGTGGGGCCTGAAATTAACGAACCCTTAATACGATTTTGTTTATTCTGTATCCAATCTGTATTGAGCCGTTTGTGCTAAGAGATGAGCAAATCTATTGGGCTCAATTTTCATCAATTAATTTATTTTGTGAGCCTGTTCTGTAAAGGTTAAGTGCTTTTTATCAAGGTCGTTTACAATTTTTTTTAATGTATTTGAGTCAGAACTATCAAGACATATAGCTGAACACCTAAACCTGGCGATTGCATTATATGAATTAAAAACAAAATCGGGAACGAAGACAAAAATTGCATTATGGAGTTAAAACTTGGTTCTTGCCAAAATTGCTATGTGTGTACTGTTGGTCCTAAAAGTGTTTATTTTGTTGCTAATTTGATCAAACTTTTCATCCTTTCCTATTTGCATTTATCAGTATCCTGTCCTTTATATTATGTCCTATATTTATGTACTTCTCACAAAAGGACCGGTTGTGTTGTCATTTTCGCGGTTGGGCCCGTATTTGACTGTTCCAATTTGCAGAACGACCACCATTACATTTTTAACATTACCGAATTTCCATGTAAATTTAAATATAAATGGTTTGTCACAAGCGGACCTTGGAACGAGTTCTTTTGATGTGTTTTTTTTCTATTTATTGTCCCTTTGCTGGGTAAAGGTCTTCCCTGTTTTGATTTCTGATTTTTGTGTCTCGAACCATGACGCCAATTACTTAAAAACCGATCGATTTCCTTATCGAGTTGTTTAAAGGAAAAGTATGGTCTTCTTATAGGTGAATATGATAATGCGTAGTGTGGAAATAGATGGCTCCTTGAATTTATCTAGTGGTAATTAAAACTTGTGAGGTTAAGATTTGGTTCATAGGATAAAGGTTCTGTGGGAAGTTTTTTACTACTCGGTTTTTTGTTTTTCAGACCACGTTTGATTCAAACAATAGCGTATAATATGTGATGATGTCACTGTCGTTTTTTGTTGTTATTAAAATATAAAAAATGATACACAAACTAAAAAAAACCCAAATTGCTGTTTGAATATCAAACATATTATTGACTACATTTTTATTTAATCCCTAAAGATTAGCTCGATTATCACATTACATGCTATCCAAAAATCAACTCTATTTACTTTGCTCCAAAGTTCATTTGACATTGAACAGAACTAGCGTAAAAAAACTCAATGGCCCAATCGCGCTGATTGGGGGATGTGAAAAACCTCATTTATATGTAAATGAAACAAGTCTTTTTGGGCCTTTAACGATAAACCAACAATCCCTTGATTAAGGCAATCCTTTAATTAAGCTCGGACACATGATAGCTGTGATTTCAAGATGGCGTGTGTACACTTGCTTGTGTTCTAGCCTTATTTGTATGGTGGTAATGTGTGTGACCTAGAGACTTAGTGGTCTGGGTGTAGATTGGTTTCCGATAACACTATATTTAATGTTCTTAGGTACGATCGAGTGTCTATTAGAAGGATCGCTAAATCAGTATTTCTAAATTATGTGCCCTAATTGGCTTCAGACCTAAACACATTAATTTAATGTTATGTATATTATTATAGTACGTGTATACCATGTCAATATTAAATTTCTTACAGCCTAACATATTTTAACTTACAGAGTTTACGCAAAAAATTAAGCCAAAAAGACATACTTGAGATCTACATTACTATTATGCCGATTTTCTCTAAACTTTTGAGGTACATAATCCTTTTTGCATCCTCAAACTTTTTTTATTGGTTTCTTAGGTTTACGCGAATTTTTGACATTTACTTATTTCTTTATCAATCATTTATTTATCAAATCAAATCATTCTTTTTTTCACCTATAGAAGTTTTTTTTTTTTTGACGCGTGCTAGTTTTTTTTTTATCTATGTAAGATTTTATCTTAGTATAGTCAGAGTCTTTTCTTGTTGATTTTGTATGAATGATTCATATAAAATTTCAACTTCCGTATTCCTGATTTTTATTTCTGCTCTTTTCAGTTATCACTCACCAGTCTCATCCATATGGGCTTCCATGTCAGAATTCTTGACGGTCCAGCGGTTGACGTGCCTGGGATCCGTGATCCTCAGCTGCAGGGACTCCGAAAAGTTGGAGTGGAAGACCAGCACTGCTCGCGCTTTGCCCTTCTCAGCTTCCGCCATTGCTAGCTCTTTGGATGGGTAGTATATCTGTAGAGGGAATGTGGCATTAGTATGGTCAGGTGATTTTGGAGACTAGAATATTAAATAAATTTTGGCTTCTTCTAGTTGAATGTCTTTCTTGTGTTTGTGGAGTTGTGGAGACAATATTGGGGGACATTTTTTTCAGAATCATGCATCATATTCTCATTTTATGAAAAAACTGAATCCATTTTGGGGCTTTTTTATATAGATTTTTTTTTTATATTTTTAAAACATTTCTGTGCAGTTTCGTTTTACACATAAGTTGTTTACACAAACTCTAGTTAATTGATTAGGAGGTTTGATAATAATTATTATTTGATTTATAATGCAGTAGGCTTTGAAGCAGATTATGTCATATTTATTTCAATATAGACACACATTGCTATAATACAAACGCTAGTCAAGATTATACAACCTGTGCATTTTTTTAATGTATTCGCATTATCGCAATATTACTCAATTGTAGATTACTCACCAAATTAGCTTGCCGTTTCGATAGAAAATCAAGATATTCGCAGCTGAATCTCGTCAAGTTCCATTCGTAAGTGCTCGGGTCTTGTGGACACAGCTCCTTGTTGTAATCACACAGAGGTTCCGTAGAGTTGACCTCGTAGTTGACGACGGCTATCGGCAGGCCCACTGGGTAGTGGCCGATGGCGAGGCAGAAGAAAATCATTTGGGAGACTGGGAGACCCACGATGAAGGCTAAAGCGCTGGAAATAAATAATAATAATAAATAAATGCGCACAACATCACATACATTGTTCTGAACCCAAAGTAAGTTGCTAAAGGACTTGTGTTATGGAATTCAGAAACAACGAAGGTACCACAAACACCCAGACCCGAGACAATGTAGAAATGTGATTTTCTACATTGACCCGTCCGGGGATCGAACCCGGGACCTCAGAGCTAGCGACACCTTGAAACCAGTGCGTACGCCACTCGACCACGGAGGTCGTCTTTAGGTCGAGGAAAGAAATTAGATTATGATTGTGGTGGAAATGACGTTACGTGGAAAGAGTCGCTTGGTAAAACATAATGTTGATAGGTTAGCAGCCCGTTTTAGTTAGTAAGCTCATAATGTTTTATTTTACGCTTATACATAAAAAAAGATAGAAATTCATACTAAGAGCACATAACATTTTAT
The DNA here is from genome assembly GCA_905146925.1 of Autographa gamma. Classification (NCBI taxonomy): domain Eukaryota; kingdom Metazoa; phylum Arthropoda; class Insecta; order Lepidoptera; family Noctuidae; genus Autographa; species Autographa gamma. Next base: position 2,692,910 of record LR989871.1, read on the forward strand.
ACTGTGCTTATTTTTTTCTTTCTTACTGTCTTGAAGTCTGTTGTAAACTCCTATCAGTTCCAAGCCATAGCCAAAGGACAATGCCAGAAACTCTATAGAACTTTGACCCATGCAGTAAAAATCGTTTACAAGCATGCCATATGCAGCATTTTATTGCTGTTTTATTACTGATAACGAAACATATGTCTTAATGCATTTAGAACTTACGGTTTCTGTTTAAATCTAAGAACAATAATTACTTTTAGGTGCCTTAAGTTTTCGGACAGCATTAGGTTAGGTGTAGTTTATATTGTGAAAATAAATAAATAATTGCTGTTTATCGTTATAATGCCATTGTTGGGCGGGAGTTCAGCATGAGGAAAGAGGGTATTATTATAGATACAGACCCGGCAGTATCGACCCTAGTAATACTACTGATGTAGGACTGTTGATAGGAAATAAAACAACTTATAAAAGTGATTGATGACATTGACATTTTGACATAGCATGTCAACGACGTTCCAATGACCAAACGCGCGAATGCATAACAATGATTGTAATTGACTATAATAATGTACACAATTATTTACATAACAATTGTTTTTTATTAATTAACTATCTATACTTGAATAAAATATATATTATGTTTTGTAAAAAACATTTTACGCTACATGAGATTTTTTTTTATTAACAGATCTCTTCAGTCCGTCTTTTATGCGTACAAAGTAACGCAAATGGTCGCCAGAAAAACGGGAAATAGACCCGGGGGTTTAATTCCTTTTTTTAATCATTTCTTATTCGCAAGTATAACAGATTTACAGTTCATTATCAAAGGATCTTATATTCATAAGATTATTTTCATTAATTTACATTTTTTGTAAATAGGTGGGTCACGATCTGGCATTGTCCTTTAGAAACTACTGAAAATTTTCATACACTGTACAATTCCTCGATATTAAACAATACATAATATTAATTTTAATAACTGCTACACAATTTTTCGTTTATCGACAGGATCATCCCAGAATCCAAGGATAATCCTGATGATTAACAAAAAATACAGGTTATTAATATTTATACATAAACATTCTGACTTCAATCACTGCCTACATCTTTTCAGCTTAAATAATAACATTGTCCGTTCCCTCCAATCCCACTTTCATCCGTGCCATAAATTTCGTTAATAGCCTTTCATTGGTTCTTTCCACAAGATCAAACACATTAATTTCATCCACACCATTCATTATTTAAGCGAGATTAACCCACAACTAACATTTTGTTTCGTATTCACATTAAGTAGATGATATTGCCCAGAAATCTGATCAAAGTAAGTGGAATTTGCGTGATAATATCTAGCAGTTTTTTCAAAATCTAGCAGCACAAAATATTCTATACAGTTACATAAAACAGCATTTGTAGGAAGGACTTTATGATTTCAACTCTAAGCTTGAGTAGGTAAGGTTTATATTTCATTTCAAATTCTGCATCTCCCGGTCTACAATTATACATACGTATGTATATATGTATGTATACATATAATCATGCCTGTTTTCCGTACCAGTTCTTTCCACTTGCTACGATCATTACATTACATAGTTGTTAAGCTAATTATCTGCAATTATGTTTTTAATAAGTAAAACAAGTGATAATAAAGCTGGTCTTAGTGTAACAGTATACCAGATTACAATGAATGAAGTGCATATACGAGAAAATAAAAGCTTGACCCATAAATTAACATTTTCAGAGAACAACAAAAAATTTTTCTTCCTTTCACAAAAGTTAAGGCTCGCTAATTGATAGGGAGATGTGTTGTGACACTTTTACGGCGTTCCTTCCTTAAAGACTTAGAACTCAGAGATTTCAGTAGTCAACGTCCAATATATTTATAGTTTTTTTTTCGACTATTTTCTATCAGAACAGATGGGGCACGTATTCAGAACGTAACCGATAAGACAATTAAGAGAAAAATCTTTTTAAAGCCAATGTCTTGTATTTTGTTTTATGCAAAAACTGGAAGGCGTTACATGTTTAGCACCTATATTTTGTTATCTGGATTAGCACTAGAATTCTTTTATGCCAAAAAGTTTATCGCACTAGAAACTAAGCCAAGTCAGTGACTAAGTACTTTAACGTAAGCATCAAATGTCATTCTTACCCGAAATTCCTGAACAAACTCAGGAAGTTCTTCCAGATCAAAGCCTTCATGTGATGCCACTTCATCGGCTTATACATGTCGATGTTCCTCCTAGGTTTCTCTGGAGGAGGCATGGCTTCTATAGGAGCAATCAGCTCAGGAGTCACCACCACTCGGCCGCGGCTACTCATGGACACGTTGTCACCAAATTCACCGGAGATTTCGCCGATTTCTGCTTCTTCAAGGTCTACTGCTGCTGGGTTCTAAAAGTAATAACAAGTTATAATTATGTCCTGGGACAACTCAAACGCGGCTGCCTGATGTCAAACTCGGCAGAGGCTGTAACATGGTACCGAGACAACTGATTAGCATACTGGATAAATTACACCCAGGCACAATAAATGATCATGCTCACGACACGAAGATTTGTCTTGGATGGGAATCGAGCTCACGACCTCCAGTTCAGCAGTCAGAGCCACTAACCACTAGACCAACAGGCACGTCAAGTTGGTAGATTCCAGGTAATTAATATTTTTGAGTTATGACTTTTTATATAATAAAACAAAACTTAATCCTAACGTATTAAAATGCATGCATAGCAGAACACTGTATTTAATCCTTATAAAGGGCGAACGATACGAAAATGACATTTTAAATACTGAAATCAATATAACTAATATTCTCAATAACGAATTTCAAAGTTATATTTGACAACATTTATTCATATTATAATATTATGTACCCATGCGCCTTGGCATTCTGGTTTCTAAACTTAGTTTCCACCCCTATTGCTAGAACATACGGCTCAATTTACATTGTCATTCAATTAACTTACAGGTATGGCCGGCAGTTCCACTCTCTCCACGACATCAGCGAGGATGCTGGACCTCCTCCTCTTGCCCAGGTTCTGGAGTACTGACAGTTTGAGGAACACCTCCTCCAAGCTCTCGCCCTGGTAGCGGCGGATCAGCTCGGTTGGAGACTCTTCAGCTAAGAATCTGCCACCGCGCATGAGACCGATCTGGTGGGGAAGTTAACAGTTAATATTGCATCCTTGAATATTCATACAATATACCTACTTGGATATGAACGTTACATAGGTACTCACAAAGTCAAACTCAAAACTTTTATTTGCTTTCCACGCTGGTATTAATAGGTGGTAAGTAAAGAATATATAGTGCATCGTGGACCTTGTTGGGCAAGCAAAATTTAAGAGAAAGGAAGAACAATGGTAAATAGGTACTTATAGCATTGATAAGTAAAATTTATTTATTATTAATTTGGATATTTAATATACTGCTACGCTACATGCCCTGTATCATTCCAAATCATTAAAAAAAATAAGCTTGACATAAGATCGTCGCAGACATAGTCATGTGCCTATGTAATTTCAAGATATTTTCGAAGTACATACAAGTGTCTTGAAAAAAACTTCAGGATACATAAAAACTTACATCTATGCACATTCCACTGTTTATTTAGTTACATCAGTGTTAGTGGATATATCCAAGTCTCTAGTTTTAAGTGTTACAATTCTCGATCCCAAGTATTACTGTATTGCTCGAAACATTTGTTGCTTCTTCGATACTACTTAAAAACTCACTTACAACACGTCAAAGACTTTACCAAAGTTTACTTTAATCGGCTACATAACTTCACAAACACTCAACACGTGGAAAATTCTGGTGCAAAAAGTTAATTATACAGAACACAAACTTACTATATCTGCCTGCTTCGTCTCATCTATGTAATGAGTCGTAATGATAACCGTAGTGCGTCCACCTCTTGTGATCTCCACCAAATGGTCCCAAATGCTGTGAACAAACGGCTCAGTAATTAAAAACCAAGTAAATCTGCATATTAAATGGTTGGTCAAACATTTTTGAAATTGTCTCCCCCCGTATAATTTTATGGTCTGCAAAATTTTGATCTGTATCCACGATTTATGAGTTTGCTTTGTGCTTTTTAATTTGCTGGTACTTAAATGAACGTCAAGTTTTTGTTGTTAAGAGGGGTTTGAACTCTAAAAGGACTGGTGTTTGATAGTTAAGATGAATTTGTGCATACAAGCACTAGACTTTTTAAAGCAGTTAGTTTAACATTTGCACGGTCATACAAAATTAGACTTTTGTGCCTTATAGCATTTCAGGCTGAAATAATTGGCAGTTAGTTAAATTAATTGAATGAGTCAATATTTCTTGACAGTGTTGTTTATTTCCAAAATGTTATATGTAAATAATAATTTTGTTTTCAAATATAATGTCCTCTACCTAATTTATTTCTGTAAATAAATCTAAAGACTAAGCTTTTTTATGACTAGTTAGTACTTACCTCTGTCGCAGTACCGGATCTACTCCAACAGTGGGCTCGTCAAGGATCAGCAGTTCAGGGTCATGGATGAGGGCAGCAGCTAACGACGTCCTTCTTTGTTGACCTCCTGATAGGTTCTTGACTTGTCTGTTGAAGAGTGAAAGGTGATTTAGTGTCATCATATTATTATGCATGGTGCTTTTGATAGTTCGTGAACTATGAGTTAGTCTCAAAATAAATTTGCTTTTATGTTAGCGATTCTCGTATTGAGAAAGACTTGTTAACATCGAGAACAAATAAATAACCTAAAATTAGATAGGAATTATTTGTTTTGACTGGTAACATCTATGCTTATACAGCGATCAATAAAAACGAAAAACGACATTCAGAAGAATATAATTTATTTGGTACGTATGGAAATCTTTACGATTAGACAACTTTCTGGAATGTGTTAAGGTAATGAATATTGCAAGAAATAATGTTAATAAATATGTTTTAACTTATTATATATATGCTAAAACTAAACCATGTTGAGTTTTAGCTATTGAAATAAAAATTGAATATAAAATTCTGTTTGTTAATTATTTATTTTTCTAACAACGTGATCAGTTACACATAACCATGATACACCCTGGCTTTAATTGGGTATCCTGTGAATCCAAGTATACAAGCGTTTTTCAACCTTAACACAAACACTTAAGATACATTTTCACTAACCTCGTAGGGTTGGGTAGTTGGAGCAGAGCGATCAAGAAGTCTATTCTCTCCTCAACCTCCTTGGTTTTCATGTTGGCGATCCAACCGAAGTAGATTAACGTTTCTCTTATAGAAAACTCGCCGAATAATGCTATTTCCTGTAACAAGAGATAAAAAATAGACATAAAACAAGAGGTAAAATTACGTATGAAACTTTTTGGTAAGAGACTGAAACTATAACGGCTTCTTGCTAACTACGAATCTCTAAGGAATGATTAAAGTATTACTGCAGACTGAATATGAGATTACCATATTAACTAACTGTACTACCGCGCGACTTCCCAAAGTATCTACACCAACTTAAGAATAAAATAAAGTTGAACAGAAAATTCTTTGAGAAAGAGATTCAAAAATATATTATTTTCCAAACCTCTAAGATTTGAAGGAGGTTTTTTTTAATATGCAGCGTTTATACCTCCAACATTTCCTGTGTAAAATATTTTTTAAATTCAGTAATTAACGTATCAAAATAATAACGACTCTTTGTTATATTCATAATACTCACAGCTTGTACATTTTATATAATGCTAATAAATATTATGTTAAAACGTTATTTAAATTAATGTAAATACTAGTGCATAAATTACTTAACACAGTTACACAAATCATGTCAAACTAACTTGATAAAGTTGTATGTTGGTATCATAATTAATTACTAATTAAGAGCAAGACCTTTATGAATCATAAAAAAGAAAACACATTTATAGAAAAACGTGAATGAAAATGCTTTGTTATAATGTATATTTCATCAACACTAACACAACACAAATTATTACAAAAAAAAAATAAGAATTCGAGTCATTTCTCTAGTGTTATTGAATTCGGAAACAACGATGGCACCACAAACACCCAGACCCGAGATAATGTAGAAAAGTGAGTTTCTACATTGACCCGTCCGGGGATCGAACCCGGGACGTCATAACTAGCGACACCTTGAAACCGGTGCGTACGCCACTCGAACTCGGAGTACGTTTTGAATGTCGATCAGTTTTATTGATGTGCAATATCGATTTAAGGATGATTATGTTCTAATTTACGTATTAATTTTCTAATTTCTATACCAGTGTAAAAAATACTGAGAAAATACAATAAGTTTTTTTCGGGTTCTTGGAATCAGAAATACTGGTCATCAATGTTATAATAAGTACTGGAAAATAAACGTCGGAATCTTGATTTAGTTATATGTATGACACATAATTCTAAAATTAGTTAATCTTCATTTTACCTTAAAATACCTCGTCGGTTTTTATTGAATAAATTACAAAGGTTATTTTTAGGTATGCGTTGAAACGGTTTTTCCGTTTAATATTAAATTATAATCATTTTGGGTTCACATTAGCATATCTTTGATAAACCTTATACTACACCGCTGAGAAAACTTTTATTCAGTTATAACTTAAAAATAATATAGAACTGTGTCCTTCAAATACATAGATTTACTAAGGCAATTATTTGAAGCATGACGAGTTTTCGGGTGCGTTACAAACCTATTTTTCAAGATGTCATGTCATCAACTCTCAGGTCCCGAGTTTGAAAGTCGGACGGGTTAATATAGGAAACCTTATTTCTACATTGTCTCGGGTTTGTGTGGTTTTGGAACCTTTGTTGTCTCTGTTTCCATTTAAAGGTGCTTAACACCTTTAAAATGGAAATGGCTACTTTATTATTTTTTTTTGTTCTTCACAATATATGTGTGTGTTGTTGTAATAGTCACATTTATATAAAATTTACACTGGTACCAGACCAGAGATTGAGATTCATAAACACTGGACAGTGACCAGACCAGAGATTGAAAACTAACTTCTACTATTATTGGTAAAATAACGTCAATCGTATTAATCGATACCCTTAGAAGAAGGACTACTTAACCTTTAGTTAAGTTAGGTTTCTAAGCAGTGATCGCGGTAGTTTGCACTGCTTTCCCGCCTGCAGCAGAAGGGAAGGGAGAAGCACTCCGGTGGTTTTAGCCGGTAAGAGTCCGGCATACCCCTCCGCCTTCCCCAGGGTGGAGGAAGTCCATGAGGATTTCCCCGGGTAAAAAAAAGGTTTCTAAGCAGTAACCGCTTATAGAGTATGTAGCGTTAAAAAAACCTTGTTTACACAAGTACTCAGTTACATAACAAAACAGCTGACAACGATTCCATAGTACAACGCTTACATAAACCTATAAATCACAATGTCACAAATCAAAGGTACGCTTCAGTGATTACAGTACCACCATTTACACGCATGACATTGATCAAAACTTTTATAACATCCTCACCTTTATTGTGTACACAATAACGGCGATTTTCCCTTGTATGTTTATTGTTTGTGATCATAACATAAGTGGTATATTAGCCGCTTTCTGGCCACAAATTGCTGTGACATTAGATCGAAACTTCGGGGCTATAAGAAGTTATAAGTTGCGTGTTTGAACCCTTTTAGAGTCGCGTAAGATATTGCTGAAAACGCTTGCCTGTTTAACTTTATGCCCTTTTTATATTTCTTTATGCACACGTTTCTTTCTTGTTTTAAGTTTAATCATCACTACATAGTATAAAACAAAGTCGCTTTCCGCTGTCTGTCCCTATGTATGCTTAAATCTTTAAAACTACGCAACGGATTTTGATGCGGTTTTTTTTAATAGATAGAGTTATTCACGAGGAAGGTTTATATGTATAATACATGCATAATATAGTAGAGGAACACGGATAATCTTAGAGATTTAAGTAAATGAACAAATTTTTTGCGCTTACATTGCAAACGCTGGCTGAACCCTACGAGATAGATCAAAATAATGTACTACAGTATTGTGCACCTTAAAAAGATCTACAAAAAAGTCCGCGATGGCATATGTCTATCTCTTGAGGATAACCCACAATAACCATTTTTTATCGTTTATTTATTACTTATTTACGAAAAAGCGATTTTAAGCTATACAGTATTTATCCTTATCCAATTAAGTACCTTTAATAAATTGTGCATGTAATATAGATCAATATTGCCCTTTACAGCATGTAATTTAAATAAATATTTTCGAAGATATTACAAATTTAAAATGCAGGGACATCGCGGTTGCGGCGGTAACGGCCGGGGGGCCGGGGGGCGCGTGCCTATACCAAGTAGTGCGTCGAAGGCTGTGCTTCGCACTACAGAACTTTATGATTGTGTAGATATGTCGCAGACAAATAGTATAATTTGGCTTTTTACATACGGCATCGTCAGTTTAAAAACGTTTGCGGTTATATAATATGCCCAAGGCAAAATGTAGATTGCCGTGTCACTTTATAATATGCCTCAACATTTCATCGAAAATTTAAACACCATATACATAATGCCGAGGCAAATTGAAGTATTTAGTTTTTGAGGTTATCCAGCACGTCAAAAATGCTAAGGTATCCATAGACCCTGGGTCGTGAAGGACTCCTGCAGAGTATTTTTGGTCAAAAAACCATGTATTTGATCGAATATTCATATATTCATAGGCTCAAAAATTCATTGCTTGATTAGGTTCGACTTTGTGACAGAGATCAATAGGTTAGGTTAGGTTAGATATTGTGACCTTGCAACAGAGCGAGCGAAGCGAGCGACGACGACGTATGTAATTCAAAGTTTTTCTCGAGATTTTAATGAGCATAGTCACCCTAAAATAACACTAACGTCGCATTATAACGATTGAATGATTTGACATTTTGCCTTCGGCATATTACATAACCGCAAACGTTTTTAAACTGACGACGCCGTATGTAAAATGCCATATTATACTATTTGTCTGCGACAGATATATAGTGTAGGTATCAGCGTTGCACCCGAGCAAAGCCGGGGCGGGCCGCTAGTATAATATAAAATGGCTCTGTATAATATGGCACGAAAAAGGGATGGCCTATACCTAGCAGTGGGAGGATAAGGGTTGTGGATGATGATGATGATGATAATAGAAAATGCTAGTACGTATTAATTTGCTTTATATGTAAGTTACAATATTATAATTATAAGATAACAATTCTAAATGCGCTTATACTTATGTCCTTACATAAAGCAAGAACGAGCCGGCCAAAACTTGCAATAAAAATTTGTCCCTAAATAAAAAACTATTCGACCCACCACCACTTGTTGTTTTGCCTTATAAAGATTATTAGCAACATAGTGTGTTGCTAATAATCTTTATAAGTCGAGATCCGAACCCCGCAGGGGGTGCTCTTAGTGGAAGTTGTTGACGTAGTTAGTTCTTCATTACTCTGGCAGTTGGACCTTGAGGTTCTCGCCAAGAGTCCGGCTAGTCAGTCAAAGCAGTCAAAGTTGAGTAAGGCATACTGCGTAGACCTAGAAAACTTCTCAAGCTCTTACCTGGGGCATATACCCGATCCTGGGACCGGGCACTCCGCTACCAGGGCTGCCAGGCTTGCCACCCAGCACCCATATCTCTCCGGAGTTCAGTCTTCGTCTACCAACGATGCAGGACAGTAGGGTCGTCTTACCGCACCCTGAAGCGCCGAGGAGACCGTATCTGGAAATAAAGTGTTATTTAGTTATTAAGTATTTGAGAATTTTAAACTTAAAAAGATAAGTAGAACATAAAGCCAGCAACATATTATTTAGTGCTTCCACACATAACTGCAAAATCGTATCACATCGCAATTATCTGCGAGGTTGTGTTCCATTTAGAAATTATTTCTATGCATCGCAATGTTTTGGCCCTTAACTTTGGCTTCTGCCGAATAATGGAGTATAAGTATACCTAATAGTCTTAGCCAGCCGTACTTAGAAACATAAGTGGTAAAGCCAATTCTCACTAGTATGTAGTACTCGATAATAATAAGAAAATCCTTAAGGAACAATTAACGTTAGTTACTAGAGGTACTTAGTCGAACTTAGCTATAGTAACCACAAATATGCCATTAGATAACTCCTTCTTTCTAATTACTAGTAATATTCCTTGACCCTAATATCATTATCATTTGCAGTGATTGCCATAATCTCATTGTGTAACCAAAATTTACTCAAAATTACTTGAATAAGATTTGCAAAACTGATCAGCAATTCCCCAAAAAATTAAAACGCAATCATTCTTAATTTCATTTCCCTGAACGGCCCACTTTAGGAAATGTCACGAATGTTGCCAGAAAAATAATGTCAAGAAGGGACTTTGCTTGACAAACGGCCATTCTTATTCAACGAGAATAGTCAAGGAAGCATTTTAAATAATTTGGACCAAATGGCCTCAGACGAGACGATAATGTTTCAATTTGGGCCGAGATAGAATGGGCTAAAAATAAATTCAAAGTCAAGTTCAGGTCAAATCTTGAAGGGCGAGGAAATTTCTAAAGCTTATTCAAGCAATTGGTATAGACAACCGATTGCTTGAATAAGGTATTGCATAGGTACCACTTGTATTATTGCCAAGCATTTGCATCTCTCTCACATTTTAGTCCTCCTTTGCTTTACAACAATAATATCTTGTGACAACTTGAGACAACTTGAACACCGCCATCTGTTCTCAAACTAGGCGAAGCCCGCGTTATGGCAACCAGACAACTAATAAATATACCTATTATTCTAAATACATAAATAATTACAGCTTACCCAGACAAAAATTACGAGTATTTCTCAACCAACAAGCCAGTCGACCAAGCCTAGTGAGTCTTTTTGGAATTGTGTCTTTAAAAAGATCGAGGCAGTATTTTGATAATGCCTTGATCATTATTACAAACATGATCTATGAACATAAGAAGATGCTATGCAATTATGAATGACTATCAGAGTGCTAGTAGTAAGATTTTCTATTTCCACCCTTTTTCTAATCAGCAATATGAACGGAGGTGTGATCAGGCACATAATTAAACTGTTGTGGGGATAGGAGAATAGCAACCACTGATTGCAATCTCATCGACACAATTTACTCTCGTCTGTTGTTTCAATAAGCTAATTATAAACATTTTATTTGTTTGCCTGACGAGAATTTTTACTTATTTGTTGTATGGTATACTTACTAACTTTTAAACTATTAACTTGCATTTTCAAAACGCCATACTTAAAACGTTTATAATTATAAGGGTACGCATGTTATGTAGTTAATATTTTATGTCTAAAACGTATGTTTTAAATTATTGTCCTAGATCTCAGTAGCAAAAATAGAGTTTTTTTTTTCCTTTCTATTATTTGGTTATTACTCTCCTACTGTTTATAAGCTTTTAGAAAAGGTTATATGGATGAATGGTAAATAGTTTACTTATTAAATTTGGTACTTACATGGTTCCTTTAGGCACTGTCATGTTGAGTCCATCCAGAATGATGTTGGGGTTCTTTGTGGTGCCATACTTCTTGTGTGCCCTCCTCACGCAGACTGCTTGCTGTTTTCTGTTGATAAATTATTTAATTTAAATATAGCTACAACGGTTACTATCACATTCTTTAGTATTTATCGTTATGTGCTAAAGGAGTAAATCTGAAATATGGGGTTCTAAACTACCTCCAAAGCATTTCCAAAGGAGGTCAGCATCAAGCCAGTACCGAATTCATCAGTGATACTTAAAACACTCTTCTTAGGAACAAAAGATTAGATGGCCTATTCGCTTTGGCGATTGTAATTAAAAGCGATGAGGGCATAATAAAAAAAAATAGTATCACTAATTTCGCATCGTCTGATGATTTAGTAGATACAGACAACGTAGTTAGTCATTGATGCTAGTCGATACTTTGGGCGATTTTACCACAGGGTTCACATAATTTTATTTTATTAGGTTAGCTAGTTTTTGGAATATATACATATGCAACGAGCGAAAGCAAACTCATACATGATGGACAACTTCAAATAAACTTCAATTGAGATCCAGGTGTAAGATACATACCTGGAAGCGACAGTAGACTTCTGGCTCTTGAACTGCCTGTGTCTCCTGGCGATCAGCTCCTTCTCAATGGTGCTGATGGTGATGGGCGCTTCGGGGGCGCGGACATCCTCCATGGATATCGTCGCGCCTTCGTTGTCGTACGCAGGCATGGTTGCTAAAACAACAGAAAATATTGTTAATTTTGGGTAAGAAGGAAAATTTGGTTTTGGAGAGGTTTTTAAAATAATCCGTGGTCATAAAATTTGGACGAAATAGGATAAGAGTCGGGTAGAGATGAAAATTAGAAATACAATCTAAAAAGGACAAAGTTTTACGAGAAGACAAGCAGTGGGTTAAATGGGATTAAAAGCATTATTATCACATCGCAATTTTTCAAGCTATGTAAAATTTATTTATTTTTTCATATTCATATTCATTTATTCATTCATTACATTTTGGGTATTACATATGATCACAAGTGTTTATAATAATTTGTTTCACCAAAATCTGCCTGAAAAGGCGTATGAATTTTATAACATTAAAATTGCAAAATAATTAAATTATAATAAACAAAATTACACATACAAAAGAATTATTGTGAAAAAAAATAAAATAAAGAACCATTAAATTGAAGTCACAAAGGAAACTCTCTCAACTCAATTAAAATAAACAAACACCAATTTCAATTATCAAAATATTAAAATATTATGTCAATGTAAATTCATTTAAAACAAAAAACACAAGTATTATCATTTAAAAATAAACAAACACCAATTTCAATTATCAAAATATTAAAATATTATGTCAATGTAAATTCATTCAAAACAAAAAACACAAGTATTATCATTTTAAAAAATCATCAATACAATAGTAACATTTTTCTGCCAAGAGATTTTTCATTTTGTTACTAAACATTTGTGAGTTCAGAAGCTTTATGTCATCTGGGATTTTATTGTAAATTTTTGGGGCCATACACAGTAAACTTTTACCCATCAGACTTGTTTTGGCACTGTTAAGACATAATCTATTATTATTTCGTCTACTTCGCTTCACAACGTCAGATATGCGTTGAAACAATTCGGGATTTTTATGTACAAATAATGCTACCTCGAGTATATACAGAGACGGAAGCGTCAGGATATTGTACCTGACAAAGTACGGTTTACAGCTGTCTGTTGCTTGCAGACCAAACATAGCCCGTATACAGCGTTTCTGAGCTTTGAAAATCATCCCGTTGTCTGTCGAATTCCCCCAGAAAATAATTCCATACCGTAGTAGTGAGGCTGTACAACCGTGATATGCAGTAAGCACCGCGTCTAAATTTACAATCGGGGTTATTTTATAGAGAGCGTATGCAGAACTGCTCACCTTTTTGCAAAGTTCTGCTATGTGTCTTTTCCAATTAAGTTGTTTGTCAGTGATTAATCCTAAAAATTTTGCAGATTCAGCTTCTTGTATGTGATGGTTATTATAAATTATATTAAGACTACATTGCTTTGGTCGTTGACTGAAGTGCATGATTTGAGTTTTAGTTAAATTTATTTTCAAATTATTGTTATCAAGCCAGCCAATAATTGAAGCCAAACAATCATTTATACTATCTTCATATAGTTCTGTCGTTCTACATTGGATTGATACGGCACTGTCATCTGCGAACAATGACATCGGATGATTCGTAAACCGAGGCAAATCATTAATGTAGATTATAAACAATAGTGGGCCTAGTACACTGCCCTGCGGTACGCCGTAATAAGTATTTCTTGATTTAGAAAGGTACGATTCCTCCTGTTTGGTACGTGTGTTTATTCTTGAGATGCTAGTCACTTGGGATCTATTTGAAAGATAAGATTTTATTAAATTTAGAATGTTACCCCTTATACCATATGACTCTAATTTGTTTAATAATATGCAATGATCGACATAATCAAACGCTTGCGTCATATCGCAAAATATAGTGCAAATGGGGACCCTCTTATCGACATTGGTAATAATAGTTTTATAAAAATCATAAATAGCTAAATTGATACTCTTTTTCTGTCTAAATCCTTTTTGTTCCTGGCAAAGCAGTTTATTATGTTCCAAATAGGCATATATTTTATTATGTATAAATTTTTCAAAGACTTTTGAAATGATAGGGACTAAAGCAATTGGCCTATAAAATTCTACTAGTTCTTTATCCTCTTTTTTGAACAGTGGTTTAATAATTGTTGTTTTTAAGAGGTCTGGAAATATGCCACTACTAATGCATAGATTTAATATGTAACTTAAATGACTGCAAATAGATTGATTAACACTTTTTATTATTTTCGTAGATATGTCATCGAATCCTACACTATTTGTGTTTTTTAGTCCGCATATGATTTTTTGAATGTCATTTGGTATACTAGGATACATAAAAATGGAGTTTGTGCTGCTTTCAATTTTAGAGGTCACATTATTTCCACATCCGGGTATTGGTTGTACTTTATCAATAAAGTAATTGTTAAAAACATTCGCTATTTCATTTGGATCAGTGATTACATTATCATTTACCTTAATTCTATTAATGGTATCACGGGGGATGTTCAACCTTGACATATTTATTATGTCCCACGTTGTTTTCGATTTATTATTTGAATTTTTAATTTTGTAATTATTTTGCGCACGTTGCGTTAGCCTAATAAGTTTTTTTAACAGTTTTGAGTAGGTCATGTAAATATTTTTAGTTTTAATTGTTGGTTTTAGACGATAGTTCCAAAGAAGCTGCTTTTTTTTTGCACTACATTTCTTTAAGCCACGCGATATCCATTTAGGTTTTGTAATAACATGTACTTTTATAGTTTTATAAGGGAAACAGAGATCGTAAAATAGTTTAAAATGCCCTATAAAATAGCTATATGCTGTATTGGGATCCGTTTCTTTATACATATCAGAAAAAGTATAATTACTGATGCACTCTTTGAATTTCAGGATATTTTCCAAACACATGTCACGAGTTCGTTTACGCCACATTTTGATAAAAGGTATTTTGATGGGAACTTTCATCAGCTGTGCAGTATGATCTGACAGGGCCAACTCTAACACTTCCGTCTTACATGGTTTTGAGAAATTGTGGGCAAAATTATCAATGCAGGATTTACTTGCTAGCCTTGTCGGTTGTTTTAGAGCTAATATCATGTTATAACTTAACATTAAACTTTCAAAATCTAAAGTTACACTATTTTGTTTTAATAAGTCTATATTAAAATCTCCGGCAATAATTACATTTTTATAACATCTTTTGTTTAAAATTTGTAATATCGTTTCCAATTTATTCAGAAACGTGTTTAAATTTTCTGCTCTAGGTACTCTATAAACACATACTATAACAATCTTAAAATTAATAAGCTCAATTGCGCAGCATTCACAAAGACCTGAAATCGAAAGTTTCTTAATTTCTAGTAGTTCCCTCCACTGGTGTCCGTTTTTCAGAAGAATGCATGCGCCTCCTCGTTTGCTATGGCTTCTACTATAACACGCAGCTAGTGAATAGTTTGGTATTCTCAGGTAAGTTTCATAGCCAACCATCATGAAGTGCTCAGTTATACATAACACATCTACATATATGTTTCTATCATGAAGTTCTTCTAAACATATTGATAATGCATCTGATTTATTAATTATGCCAGCGATATTTTGATGTAGGATGTGTAAGTTATTAAAGACGAAAAAAACGAAGTTCTTCCCTGTTGGTTGCTTTTTGATCAGAGTCAGAGACACATTCTATCTTACTACTGTTACTATCCTCAATAGTGGTTTGGTCAAATAGGCTAAAATCAATTAAAATGTTATCCATTATTCTGTCGTATATGTTTCTCATTCCGTATTTATTGATTTTGCCAGTTATGTAAGAGAACATTTCAAGTGATAGGTCACGATTGCTGTCGAAGAAGTAGGCGTTGCCAAAATGTTGTAGCTCTTTATTAAGAATGTTATTAAACAATTCCACCTTAAAGTTATATATTGGTGCTCCTGCTATGTATGTAGGAATACAGATAATAGTGTTCGTGTGATTTACTTTTTGCAAAAATTCTTGTATTGTTTTTATGACATTTATATAGTTACTTTCCTCTTTAATATCGTTTTCACTGATGAAAAGTATGCAGTAGTCGTTTAAGGTGTAATCTTTTAGTCTTATTTCGATACCACTCAGTAGGCTTTTAATGGTACAATTGGGCATTGTATAGTGGCAGTAATTAAAATAAGCTGAGTAGACGTCTTCAATTGTGTATAAGGACCCTTTAGTTTTATTACTGCTCAGGATACACAATTTATTCTTTAGCTTTGGTTTCGGTGTAGTGTTTGTTGTCTCTTCGCTATTTCGTGTCATTATATTAGTATGGGATACAGAAGTAGGTAACTCTGTAATTTCTTGTTGTGTCTGAGTATAGGTATTTGCAGTTTGTGTCTCTTTATTATGTCTAATAGTTGCGATTTTCGGGGTACTTTGTCCTAATTTACTCAGATTTATAACAGAATTGGCAGTATTTTTTTGGCGTTCAATGTTAGTTTTACGCAACGGGGTTATACTTTTTTTTTCAGGAGTCGAACATATTTTTTTATAAGTATTTATTTTCTTTGTCATTTCTTGCAGGTCACATTTGAGGCGAAAATTTTCACTGTTTAAATTTTCTATTTCTTGGTGTGCGCTCAAGAGTTGCATCTTAAGTGTTTCATTTTGTTCGGCTAGTTTACCTAAGGCATCACTGTTATCGTGTAAGCTGTCAGGTATGCTCATCATCGTAGTGTCTAATATGGTTTTTTCATTTGTCATGATAGATAGGTCAGACAACGAGCTTGATGTACCCACTTTACGATAAGTAATGTTATTGTTGTCCGCTTCCATTTTTATTTATTCCAACGTTCAACTATCGTAGCGCCCTCTTTCGAGCTCATTAGTACAGACGGGGTTAGTTAAAGTGAAACGTATTGTACTTGTTTATTTATTTTTTCCCATCCTATCTTAATAAATGTTTAGTAAACACCACAAAAAGAAGAAGTTTTACTGGGATTTGATCGCAGACCCAAGTGATCTCACAAGTCCTTGGTTATGTCGCTGAGCTACGGTAGCTTAGCAAATTGTAGTGAAATTGAACATCATATTGTTCGGCCTCAGTATTTAAATTATAGAAAACGGTTGGGAGTGATTCATATGATTGGAATTTTTTCCACTGTCAAACACTTAATCACTTTGTTCTCGTTTAGAGTTTCATTGTTTTAACACTTTTTACTGTCACAATTTATGCGTATATGACTTTTTCATTACGTTTCTTTATCTTACTGTAGTTTTTACACTTTAAATTTAAAAATTGCACTGTTTATTGTTCACTTCAATAATAGCAAAAATCTTTATTAAACTTAGGTTTAGTGTACTGCTAACATTTTCACTCATTAATTGTACTATTTATAACACTGGAATCACACTATAATAACTATTTACTTAATTTTAACTATTTAAATTATTTAAAAATACGGAGCTCGATATTGACGTGACAACTAGCGCCACCTCTCCTTATTACATGTAGATGTAAAGTTTTCAACAATTTTGATCACCAGATTGTCCTTGATAACGCGAGATACCTTCGTTGCTTGTACACAAACTTCACAATGTATTCAATTCTACTATTTTCCATTAAATTATGGAGATGGACTGCTGACCATGGTGCAACCTTAACTAACGAATGTCAATGCACAGGGTTACTATAGTCAAGGTATTATTAGCACGGACAGAAAACTATAGCACGCCATGCTTAGCACGAAAGCCTACGTCACTAATTAGCTAACTCATAATAAGTCTGATGCTTCGATTTCTTTAGAAAACAAGTTTTTTTTTTATAAAATTTATGTGGCATGTGGAAATAGAGGCTGAAAAATATGCGAGTACATATGACTGGATTCAGATTTTTTTTTTCAAGTTGATGTTTCTGTTTCATATACCTAAAATTATATTTGTTTTATTGTTATTTGCTTTAATATTTCATACTATCATGAGAGTATATAAAAATACTATAGATTGTCAAATATCAACTCAACTCATTATAAAGATTAAAAAAGAGTTTATTTTAGTTTTTTAAAGCGATTTTCTTTTCGATATTATGGAATATGTACTATTGGTGTGAACATACACACAGTACAGGCATTTTTGCAGGTTGTAGGTTTATTTAAAATCTTTTCATTCTTGCCGATCAAACCTTGGCAAGCAACTTTTACTCAACTTTGAATCGTACTACAATTAGGTTTGAGCCTCTCTCAAACTCAAGCAAACAGTACCAGAGCTACTTTTCCTCTGTCGGTATTAAGTAGGACTTCAAAAATGTATAATTCATTAACTGCTTTCCTTACCAATAGACAGGAAATACTGCTACTAAATTAAAGTTCCTAATGATTTTTGAGCTATTGAAATTATAATATAGGTACATACTGTCATTCTGTGTGTCTGGTGAGGTTATAATTGGACAGTAAAACGTATTAAAAAAATGGCCATAAAGTTAGCTAATAATGTAGTTTCTTTTTATAAACAGATGAAATCATGTTTGGAGGTAAAAAATGTTTATGGAAAGAATGATAGACTATGTCATGCCATATATTATTGGTAAGGCACAATAATAAATTATTTTTTTATAGAAGATTTTATCATTTTCTCATTATTTACACTGGCAGGTTAAGGCATAAGGTCAATGATTAAAGTTTAATACACTATAAAACAAAGAGGACAACAAGCTATTAATATTACGATGTACTATAAAAAAATAATTAATAAAAATTGGTATATTTTATGTAGACACATGTGTCTTTAACTCCTAAACTACTAACTCGATTTTGATACAATGCATTCATCTTTGACAGTAACACTCATGACCCATCCGCAGAGAGCAAGCGTGGTGATCAATGCTCGTACCTCCTCTATATGGGAAGAGGCCTGGCCTGTGCCCAGCAGTGAGACGTTAATAGGCTGGTTTATTACGATTATTATTATTTATAACACTCATGGACGAATACCCTAAACCGAAGAGCATGTATGAAGGGAATTATGACAGTGGATGAAGCGAAACAAGTATGTAAGGATCGTAGCAAGTGGAAAGAAGTGGTCTCTGCCTACCCCTACGGGAAACAGGCGTGATTATATGTATGTATGTATGGACGAATACTGAACAAGTGACAAGCATCGCTACTTCTATTGTTCTCGAACTGACCACGATTAAAGTTTATTTCTAGTAAATGCTAATAATTTATAGAAATAAGACAACAAATGGCTAACAAGTAATGTAACATGATATAGCTGTCATTACATGCGCGCGCAGATCATTATGTTAGGTTATATGTCAATTGCATGGCCGCCATTATTGTAAGTGCTGTTGTTTTCAATGGAAAATATTATTGAAATGTGTCGTTAAAAGAAATGATGGATGATAACAGGAGATTACTTTGAAAAACTACTTTAGGCGCAGGCCAGACAGAAGAGACGTAAGACGCAGACGGGGCGCGGACATTTGTCTCTACCGCGTCCCTTTCATACAAAATGTATAGACGCCTTGCGCCCGCGCCCCGTCTCTTCTGTATGTTTTGCGTCGCGACGCTTCTATACATTTTGTATGAAAGGGAAGCGGTAGAGACAAATGTCCGCGCCCCGTCTGCGTCTTACGTCTCTTCTGTCTGGCCTGTTCCTTAAACGGATGCTATTGTGGTACAATTTTTTAAGGTTTTATTTAGTTTCCGACGTTTCGACGCCTTTTCATGTGTCATGGTCACAGGCAGAGTCTAGTCTTTTGTAATGCAATTTCTAGCATTAAAGTTAACCTTATAAAGGAAGTAAAGAGTTTGTATTATAAAATCCATATCCATACTTATATTTGAAATGCGAAATAAACTATGTCTGTCCGTCTTTTTGTCTGTGTGTTTGTAACGTTTTTACGGTTAAGCGACATATCCAATCATGGATGAAACTTGGTATGGGGTAAACTTGAATCAGCAAAAAGAACATAGGCTACTTTTTGCCGTGATATCCGAAATGCGAGCAGAGCCACGGCGCTACAGTAGTTATGAAAAATGATGTGAAATAATTGAATATGTAGCTTAAATACCACGAAAATATTGTTTTCGAATAACATATCAATTACTAGCAAGATCAAAGTAGTATGGAAAATACCTTTAGTAACATGTAGTTGAAGATAATGTTTATTAAATTACTGGTATGATAATGATAAGGTTTCTAAGAAAATACTGTGTTATAAATAGCCTTTAAATAAATATTGTGTATGATAAAAATATAATAGTAATAATAAATTGTTTTGGTATGTAAGTATTCTTATTATATGTAGGTAAAGTCTTGCCGAAATAAGTCTCTTCTAAGAACTCATTTAATGTATTTTTTTTCACGGAACAGTGTAGGTTTTAAAGATAAAAAAAAGTTTTAACTTTAATTAGGTATAAGGAAATATGCCAGATATACAAAACCGGTTTATTTAATCGTTGTTAATTACATTTTTTTCTTTGAAATTATTTAAAAGTCTTCAAACCACGACATATTTTAGTGTGTATTTGCAAAGATACCTACCTAATTTCAGCTATTTAATGTTTCATTTGGGAAGAGCATTAGTCTAAATTTTAATATTGTATTTTTTTTTATATTGTGTCTAATTTTTATACTTCATTTCACATAAATCACTTTCTCACAAAAATTACTTATTTTGTTCACTGCCTTTAATGGAATGTTACTTGATTAACAATGACTTATTAGAAATTAAAAGCCAGAACTCTTCTTTCCTAAACTCTTTGCTAAAGTCCGGTGTAAACCAGTTATGTGACGTCATCAGAAATACCAGTTTCCAAGGACAGAGTTCAAGTTAAGGCTTGACTTATGTATGTATTGGAAAAGTGTAAACATATTTACATATAGGCAACTCAAGAGACTTGTAGATATGCGTTTGTAGTGTTAAGCTACAAAATATTTGTTTATTTATTTAAACTTTGATGTACAATTGTGGTACATAAGGCGGACTTAATGCCGCAAGGCATTATCTACCAGTCAACCTTTGGGTCAAATGGAGAAGCAGCTGGGATAGGTACAACAGTACAAATAGAATACTTTAAATATTTTATATTTAAAGAATGACATTTATTTAAATTAAAATATTAATAGTGATATTTAAATAGTATTAACATTGATGTATAGAGTAGAGAGACCTTTGCCCTGCAGTGGGACAGGAAGGCTAGGAAACTTACTTTAGCCTAACTCAAACTTCAGTTTTCTCAAAGAATAACTTCGAGTGAAACAGGTTTTTTTTCTACCAGAGATAGTTAAAACAATCTGATAAATTAATATCTCTAGCAGTGGATAGATGCGTTATTCATTTCAGTCGATCCTAAAAACATAGTATCAGGAACTTATAACATTTACTAAATTACTGCTTTTTTTGGTGGAATCTTTGCAACTCGTTGGCCTAGCGGCGTTAAGCGCGACTGCTACGCTGGAGGTCTTGGGTTCGATTCCCGAGTCGACCAAGGTGTTATTGGGTTTTTCTATAAAATTCTCAGTAGCAGGTCGGAGTTTGGATTTGTGCCCGGTCAGTGGCAATAGGCTCGCCCCCTATTACATGGGACTTAAACATATCGGCGAACTGTGGGTGTACATTGGTACACTGCTGCGCACCGATTCGGGGATACAGGCGTGATGATATGTATGTATGTTTTGAGTGAGATCTTTGCAGTTAGCCTGAGCGCAGGCTTCGACTGTTTCGCCGGACTTTAATGACTAAATTACTGCATCTATCGATCTTAACTTGTAACCTTACCTTACACAAAGAGATGAGAACAATACAAACTACAAAGTGTCCATTTTTACTGTTACGTCAACAAAACCTTTAGGTGTATAAACAATGAAGTAACATTGTTGAACTGAACTTCAAGATACGGTGATAAAATGTTTACGTTTGACCTGTAGCACTCATATAAGTTTTGTTGTGTTCGAAGCAAATTGAGTTTTAGAATGTCTATAATTATGCATTGTTGAAAATCAACAATATTATGTACACTTCACACAATTGCTATACTATGTTAGTTTTGGAGTTGTTTTTTTCTTGCACTATTATTTAGATATTAAGTATTTTGAAATCTGTGCCATATTTCTTATGATAAATAATAATTAATTAACTTTGCTCTAAAACATACAAATAAGAAATTAAATTAGGAAGTTTGATTTTCTTGTTTGTGTCATTCGAATGAAAATTATTATAATTTTGTAAGTAATATATTAATAAGTAACTAATAACCCCAACATGTGCGAAATCAAGCGAAATACTATATCCATAAAATATAACATCGAATAACGAAACGTTCAGTTAATTTTAATGAAATTTAAATCAGCATTGTATTCCGTACAGTGTGACAGAAGTAACACTTATTTACTAATGAAACTTAAGTCACTTTTACACTTTTACGCAAAGTTATTAAATTCTCATAAACATTAGTAATAAATCTATTATCATCACAGTTAATGAACTTTAACAATTATGATTTTTATGAGGCATTAGAGGTGTAATTGTAAAATTCATTTAATGACTGCTATTTACCTGTTAGTGAATAATAAATATTAATTTATTTACTACATCTATAAATAAAATTGCATTGAGTGTTTCCTACGTCATAGTAAGATTTTCTTGCTAGAATCAGCCGATAAGTGGAAATAACAAAGTAAATAATTAATATTGTTTATTACATATAAGCTACATTCGAACAAGCATGGGTACACTTATATTCGAAGAATAAATAAAATTTTATTGATATTTTCTTATTTATTTAAAACTAGCTGCCCGCCTCAGCTTCGCACGGGTATACGGATACGATGTATCATTTTTTTATGTATCATAGTGTATAGTTTATTAGATGTAAACACTCCTCTTGAATTACTTTATCTATTGATGGAAACTGCATAAAATCTGTTGAATATTTCAAAAGATTTAAACCACCAAACAGCGGAAGCGAATTCATTTTAAACTTTGTATAAATAAGTTTAAAAGTTAGTTTTGTTTATTTTTTCGTTAAATACCTAATTTTTGGTAAAATATTGTAATTTAGTTAGTTATTATGTAAAATGTTGCTTTAAAAAAAACTACGTCAAGGTAAAATTTTCTATAGGTATATTTATGTACAGAACTTATTATATAAATATATTATTATACTATATACGATACTAAAAGTGTTACATACAAAAGTCGTAACCTACACTGCATATTATTTTACACAATAACTTAAGCTTTGCTAAGCCAAAGTCAACAAACTTAACACAAACGGTTTAACCGAGTGATTTCAACTCAATATTGTGTATTTAGTTCAAAATTTAACGAAGTGTGGGAATTAACTGCCTTCGGGAGTTACGTTTATCTGGGGCCATATGCTGCTATTTTAAGTCAGTGAGTGTACTTGTTATAGTGCCTAAGTTTTGTATTCAGATAAGGACAGTCACTTGCAATCTTAGGCGCAGGCCAGACAGAAGAGACGTAAGACGCAGACGGGGCGCGGACATTTGTCTCTACTGCGTTCCTTTCATACAAAATGTATAGAAGCGTTGCGCCCGCGCCCGTCTCTTCTGTATGTTTTGCGTCGATACATTTTGTATGAAAGGGACGCGTTAGAGACAAATGTCCGCGCCCCGTCTGCGTCTTTCGTCTCTTCTGTCTGGACTGCGCCCTACAATACAATGACAACAGTAGCGAGTAGGTGCACATTTGTCATTAAACTAAAATTATTTCAATACGACAATTAGGCACAATAACAAGTACACTGGAACAATTACTAACCCGCCACTCACTGACTTAAAATAGCGGCATCAGCCTAAAGCCTCTAACCAATGTTTATTTGTTCTAAAGGTAAGCAAACCGTTTATTTACAAACATACAATCTTGTCAGTATTTATTCGGCAACATTGAATTTAATTTCTTACATTCTGACAACCTGTTTTAAACTACATTTACAACAATTATTTCTATAAATGTTGCTATATATTAAAGATAATTGGTTCTATGTTCAATCTGTATACAACTGTATGCATTGACATACTGAACTATCAGTTAGGAGAAAGGCTTTGACAGAATTTTTATTATTGACAAAAAGTTCGATTTCAGAAGAGTCACACGGCGACAATCCTTTTAAAAAAAATTATTTAAAAACTGATTTCTCGGTACGTTCACTACAGAGGTATCTCGAGATACTAAATTTCAAATCTTGAAGAAAGGATACCTACAGTAAAGCTGTTTGGTTCACCAATCTTCATTAAAGAAGCGAGACGCCACTATCAGCAGTGTAGAGCGCCGTCTCGCTTCCACAGTAACGACAGTCCTTCAAAATCTCATAGTACAGCAGTTAATAAAAAAAAACCTCTAGGCTGCTACAATAATTAGCCCAAGTAATTAATTAGTGTTCACGTCGGCAACTTGTTTACCGGCTCGTGAAGGCTTAAGTAAGATTCCTGACTGAACAATGCAACTGGGTTTTTTCGTTGGAAAATTACCGGTTGTAAATAATATCTGAGTATTGGGAATTTACCTGATAATGTTGGTAAGATATTTGGGATTTTAGCCTTCAGGCAGGGTGTACGGCAGCATAAGTTTACCCTCAAATGAGTTTTGATATGCGAAACTAATGGTTTTATTTTCATTCTGGAGATAAAGCAATGCTGTATAACAATTATAAACGGATCGAAACAACTTTTAGAGCGGTTTCACACTATATCCGAACCCGATCCGAACCCTTGAAAATAATGGATAAGAAATCAGAAGACGGAGATCAGATCTAGTGCGTAAATTACTATAGAAATAATATAATAATAATCCAGCCTATAAGCGTCCCACTGCTGGGCACAGGCCTCTTTCCATATAGAGAAGGCACGAGCATTGATCACCACGCTTGCTCTCTGCGGATTGGGGATTTCTACGGCTACTACGGACCATATTTTCACGGGTCTAGATCGGGTTCAGTTCAATACTGCTTAAAACATATTAAGCTTAAAACTATCAAAAAGGTGACAGCATTTCAATAATATCTTCGTTTAAAAAGAAATATTACATAGAAATAAATCAATCCGAACCAAAGAGGTTAGCCACCTATTTTTGCGTCATTCCGTTTCCATGTTACTGACGCACAAATGACGCTTCGTAATCTTTCATAAACAACTATAATAATAACACATAACCGGTCCAAAAACTTGTTTTATATGGACATTGATCTAAAACTTATAAAAAGTAACCTAAGGTTAACCTTACAACGTCAAGAGTGTTATTGATTTACAATAACCCACCTTAATGACTTTGAAATAAAGGTGATTTCACTTCGTCAGTGTAAGATATGTGTTGGTTGTATAAAAAAAAGGATTTGTGCGTTTAATCAAGCTATTTAAGACTGGTAATTGATTAGATCGAATAATTATATGCCAATGTTGTCATTGAAGAATATTTCATCTTTACGCACATCGTTTTTGCTATTCAAATTATATGTTATTAATGTTCTACACCAAAATATAAGTAGGTATGACAAAATAAAATAGACGAATTTTTAAACGAATAAAAATGTTGCATTTAGTAGGAAACTTAGTTATCAAAACAAACAATAAAATCAGAATCCAAGTATAAATTAAAAACAGCCATTTTACATTTGTTTTATAGTATTCTAAATTTAAACTCTGTCACGTGACGACAGTGCAACGTTGAGAGCGGGCTTCCCGACGCAATGACCTTTGAAGGAGGTAATTTCCATACACATTTATATGCAGAAATAACAGATTATTGTGTTATTCCTATAGCGAGAAATTATATGGAGTGGCAGATTTCTGAATGATATGACGTCAATTGAGTCACCTACTTTTTCTATTTATGTTTATAATATAACTGTAACAACAAAAAAAATGTAGTATGAATGAGAATTAATGATTTAAATTTTCATAAATAAAAACTTCTCAAAAATTTTACCACATTGCATCAACTTATTATTTTATGGTTATACACTGGTATTTTCCTTAAATAAATAAAAAACAACGATCAACTAACAAGCCTAAATGAGAATTCTTCTGTAAATCACAAGTCAATTAACAAAGTACTATCACAAATGGTCGAGCACTTTATAAAGAAACCCTAAAGACAAAGCGTCATTAAAAACACTAATGTCACATTTAAATCGTCTGCTCATACTTCAATATTGTACTAAATTGTCACTTTATTGCTTTTCCAATACTTTAATGTTCAGATAGATTAAATTTAATTTGGATCACATTACTGTAACTGCGTATGTTGATAGTTTTATGTTGTAATGCTCAAATGCAATTTAAGTTTAAGAAGTTCTTTCATATATCTCTGTTTCTACCTATTACTTAAAGTGACAGAGAAAGTAATAAACTTTAAAAACAATTTAAATTAAGATACATTGGAGTATTTTGGCTTTACCCAATGACTGATTCATTTGACCAATAAGTAACCTTAGCGCTTCCATCATAAAAAAAAGCAAATTCGAGAAACAGATCCACGGCACACGCTTCACAAATACACAACCACCACGGGTAGACTTAAAAGTCGAAAGAGCTTCATCCGCTGTACTCAAGCTATTCAAGACCTACCACCTGAGGCAAGAATTAAAATATGGGAAGAACACTATGCTCCACCACATGACTTCCTGCAACCTAAGGAGTACTTACCACCTGGCAGTGATCTGCAGTGGCCTGTCTGGAAAGCGCTCAATCGACTGCGAACCCAGGTAGGCCGCTGTAAACACAACCTCGCAAAATGGGGAATTATCGACCCCCTTCATACTGCATGCGAATGTGGAGATCCCAACCAAACCATGCCCCATTTACTGAATTGCCCAAAGTGTCCGTACACCTGCACTCTGGATGACTTAAGGCAGGCTAACGATGCTGCCATTAATGTCGCAACTTTCTGGGCCAATATACTATAATTTTAAAAATCTACCATCGACACGAAAAGAAGAAGATCATAAAAAAAACACTTAATTTGTTTAAAAATATGTTTTTGAATAACGAAAGAAATAAACTCAAATCCTTTCTAAATTATCTATCAATTTAAGAATATTAAACTTTATGAGACACATATCAATGTTGTATCATCCGGTCGTTTCGGCTAACTTCCCGAAAGTTGTTACTTGTAAAGGAAAACCTTTGATAACTTGCCTTTAAAGACTTTGAAGATAATATTTTCAAATTGATTCTAAGGATTAAAGGCAGGTAAAGTTTATTTTGACTTCTGATAGAAAATATAATCTATTGGTTTTAGCTTAGATAGGTGTAATAAATGCAAGTGTCGCATTATGTATACAGCAGATAACTTATTCAATAAAAAACACGAATATAATAATTTTTTAATCTAGATTCTTAAAAAGTCTGAGAACTTATTATCAGGTCCTTTTACATGAATAGTTCATCACTTTTAGTTATTTTAATTTTTTTATCAATTACCGATAATAACATTCTTATATCGCCAATAAGTATTCCCAAAAAATAATAAGTAAGAAAATATTTAAACTGAATCACAAAAAGACAAAACCAGCATCAATTAAACCACAGAACAACGAAATACTAATTAAAATTACATAATTATATATCATTTATAATTGATCATTTATTTTTACCTCAACCGGGAACCGAACTTATAAGGAAGCCCATTATGTAATGACACTGAACTTTATGGTCAAACCTTTGCCTTGACATAGATTAAAAATAAATTGATTTATAAGTCAAGATGAGCCGGCTATTAAGATAATAGTGTAGTAACCAGTTGAAATATAAATATGGTTAATTAGTTAAAAGGAAAAGTGATATTTTAATGCAATAAACATATTATAAGGTTTTGTAAAGTGAGTGGGCAAGGGTCTGTACACAATGAGAGCCCGCCGATGGACGGCGTCTCCGAGGCAGGCCCAGGAAGAGGTGGCGCGATGACTTAGTCGTTTACCGCGAGGACTGGTTTGAGGTGACGCGGATAAGGCTGAATGGAAGGACTTGGGGGAGGCCTTTGCCCAGCAGTGGCACAGTATAGGCTAAGAATAAAAAAAAAGTTATGAGACTAATTAAAAAAATACTTACTTGTGACGAATTTAATAGAAAAAGAAAAATAAAATAAAAAATATTACTTCTTTTTTAATCTGTATTATGCTGAAGTTGTGAAAAGCAGTGGGGTATTTAAACTTTGAGATATGCTTTTTAATAAATATACTCTAACATAGATTAACAGATAAATTTTCTTAATAGTATGAAAATGAAATCGCCGAGAATATAATTATGAACTCTAGTAACTTAATCATTACCCCAACCTTGAGTTAACTGACGCGGAAACAACATGGAAGTTATTACACACAATGGGACGGAGTTCATTAGATATTCATTTTTAGAAACATAGGTTTAATAGATTAAAATGTAATGAGACTGCAACATTTACTAGCTAACTGTTTGGCTTACTAAATTTTGTTTACATACGTATATTATATATATTTGCATTTATAATGTTACATGGGACCTAAACATATCGGCGAACTGTGGGTGTACATTGGTACACCTCTGCCTACCCCTTCGGGGATACAGGCGTGATGGTATGTATGTATGATAATGTTAAATGCAATTTTAAATGATTAAATTCATATTATTATTATTTACATTTTTATGCGATATTGTTATCATAATTATAATTTTATAACACATCCTATTAATTATTTAAATTAAATAAATAACACTCACTTGCAAGTATCTCACTTTTGACGAAAAAAAAACTCTTTTCCTTCAAAAATCACCTTTTATAATTTAATTATTTTCTAATAACACGCCGCGAGTATCAAATTGACCCTTGGACCTATCAAGTCGGCTGTGAAACTAATAACTTATCCTTCTAAGATTAATGACTCAATTTCATAATAAATTACCTGACATCCTCCTTCCGGGGATTCTACAATGGAAAACATTTATATGACATCTTAGTTATAGGTGTTGCGGTAATAGGTAACAATAACTACTGGTTATGACGCATTCTTACTAAGAATACCTACGTAGGATACAAAGTTTACTATTTCTTAAAAATGTGAACAGCACTCTTAGAGACGGTAATATGTAAGGGAATAGGTAGGGGATTCCTTTTAAGTTACAAAATCCAGATTAAATAATACATAAATATCCTGGGATAACTTACACACGGTCATCTTATCCCAAACTAAGCAGAGCTTGTACCAGACAACTGATAAACATACATATATATTACTAAATACATACATATTATAGATAAATGACACCCAGACGCGGAACAAATGATCGTCATCACACAAAGATTTGTCCTGGGTGGGAATCGAAACCACGACCTCCGGTATACTAGTCAGGGTCACTAACCAACCACTAGACCAACAGACCCGTCAGAGTCAGGGTCACTAACCACTAGGCCAACAGGCCAGTCCACAGTACATTAGCTTCTATAGGCAGACAAAATCGCGGGTGACTGCCAGCACTTAACCTATCCTTGACTGTTACATTTTTTTTTTATGTAACCTCTTTATTTTCCCACTGCTGGGCAAAGGTCTTCCCCATCTGGCTCCAGACTTTTCGGTCTCGAGCCACATGACACCAATCACTTAAAAAGCGATCGATGTCATCCCGCCACCGTCTCCTCGGCCTGCCTCGTCTGCGAATTCCGGTATTAGGGACCCACTATAGTAGCTATTTTCGCCCATCTGTCCGGAGCCAAACGGCAAACGTGTCCAGCCCAGCTCCACGACTGTTACACTTAAATTACAAATTAATGACACATACTAACAAAACAAATATTGTCTATATAGGTAAATCCCGCTATAATATTACCTAGAAACACGATTAAAACGATCAAGTAATAAGAATTGTTAATTGTATAATGAGATTAGTTCTGATGAACTTGTTTATTTTATTCTAGTAATTTTTATGGTTCTAAGCGAGGTATTGGGTTTTTCTGTAGTCTCAGTAACAACTTGTGGTTAAAAGTAATAAATGCAATACAAATGCATTAATTAATTATTATGTACGCACAAGACGGGAGCGCTTGAAAGAGTGGAAGGGCCTTTACCCAGCTGTGGGATAATTCAGGCTAATATTAAATGCAATAATATTACAGGTGCTACAGAACTGGTTCGTCCTAAAATATGAAAAACTTCTTTTAAGTAATAGATTATAACGAAAAACAAAATTGACCTTCATCACTAATTTTCATAAACTAATAATATGGTTTACATAAAGGTCAATTATGTTTTGAGGAACATTCCTCTCTATAAGTAAATATGACCAAGCATTTCCGTAACAACCTTTATAATTTGTTTGTTATTATAAAATTAAAAAGAAAGTTGCATACCTTGACAAAACGACTTGAAACAGGGAAGGAACCTTTCCTCTTACGTTAAGATACAGAGGTTAATGATGATAACTATTTCCGAGTTCATAAAAGATCATTCAACTATAGGTTACAATAAATACTTCCTTCTGTATGAGAAGGCTTTACTACGAAATAATATTTGTAAAGTCTATTTTAATTCTTATGTCAATTGTTTTTTTAAAGTCACACAGTCAGAAAGTCCTTTGAAAATTTGGTACTGTTGGAATAGTCATAAAAATATAGATTTGTAATGGTTATTTGTGAAAATTACTGTTTTCTTTTTTCAATGTTGTCTGTCATCTAAATAACGAACCCAGTGTTGGCAATCGTTGGTACGTAATGTAAATTTTATGTGTGTTTCGCCTTGTTTTTCTCCTAAAGCAAGTATCGTGAAGTTTATTTATTTATTTATCATGGAAGACTTACATCTAAAATAAACATAATTAAAACAGTGTGTGAGACTGACAGCCAATTAAAGGTCTAATAGCCTATAACCTACCTTAAGAATTAGTAAATTCTAAGATTATCACTTTCAAACAAAAAAACCTCTTATAAAAGTCTCAGCACAAACAAATACAAAAATAAACACGTTTATTTTTAAATCATAATATATCGCACGTAAACCACTTACAAAACGCTTAAAACTCTGAATTGGGCAGTTCAGAAAAAAGCCTCATTACACAAAGGTTTCAGGCTGAAATTACTGGCAACACGCACATAGGTAATTAAGGTACCGTACTAATTAGAACCAACCTTTGGAGTGACGTAGTTTATGTGTTTCAGGACCTACACTACTGCAAAAGAGTTTAGACAAAAAGAAGACTGAAGTTTCAGGATGATAAACTTTGAGTCGACATGTAATTATATACTTTCAAAATTTATGAAATTAATTTTCAAATAACTACTTTAGGTAATTATTGTAATAAAAATGTAAAATACAAGAAGTTTTCTTTTTGAGCAAGTTTATGAACGTAAAAATAAAAATATCTTGTAACCAAATAAATTGTAACATGAAAATTTACAAGCTTATTTGGAAGGTTTTAGTCTTGATATAACTTCAGTTATAAATCATTCAAACAAAAATTATTCATCATGTTAAGAATGTCTACATCAAGACATAATTTATGTGAATGAAGAATATGTACAAAAAATATCTCAAAACCAACAAATAACTCTAAAACTTTTCATACAAATATCCAATCATTTTACCACGATTCTGCACCTACATACAATATTTTATCTAAAGCAATAATTCTATAGAGCTATTAAACACTTACACAAACCCGGAAAATGAAATAACTAAATACAGAGATTCCAATTAAGTGAAATAATGTTTAATATAAATTAACATTAGTTACACCTGCTCACAGCATTCTACGCCTGGGGGCTTCGTCTTGTACCCCGCATCGCTGTCACTGTGGCGAAGTTGTCAACAGCCTCGGACACCACGGCCTGTCATGTAGCCGTAGCGCGGGCCGCATGGCGCGGCATGCTAATATAAACGATATTATCCGACGAGCTCTTGTCGCCGTGGGCGTTCCGGCTGTACTCGAACCCAATGGCCTGGCACGCGACGACGGCAAGAGACCGGACGGTATGTCTTTGTTCCCGTGGAAGGTGGGTAGGCCTTTAGTGTGGGACGCTACTTGCGTCGATACTCTTGCGCCTTCCCATCTTCCTAGCACGTCGTGCTGTGCTGGCGCTGCTGCTGCGGCTGCTGAGAACCTCAAGCGGCGGAAATATTCCAACCTAGTTGGAAGTTATATATTCGAGCCGTTTGGGGTTGAGACACTTGGTCCGTGGGGTCCGAGTGCACACAGTTTTTTTAAAGATTTATCCAGACGCCTGGTTGACACTTCGTGTGACCCAAAGGCTGGCTTCTACCTAGGTCAGCGCATAAGCATTGCCATACAACGTGGCAATGCTGCCAGCCTTTTGGGCACACTCCCAGTCGACAGCGACGTGGGTGAATTTTATGACGCCTTATTTTAGTGCTTAGTTTTATTTAGTATATAATTTTTCCTATTTAATATGTAGGCTTAGTTTTTATAGTATTGTAAATATTTTAAGGTATTCTGTACAAGATTATTTTTGTATGTTAGTTTGATTGATTGATGTTGTATATAAAACAATTTAAAATATTCTCACAGCATTCACTCTGATTTAATAGTATAAGTGTATAGTTTCAGTTTGATCCCTTATTTCTATTGCACAATAATTATTAGCTATGTACTGAATTTGAGGGTCACTTACGGCTTAGTTAAGTCTAGATTTTCTGTTAGTCAACCTGGATTCTAAATTTGGGATCTGAAATCGCCAATCCGCAATTGAGCAAGCGTGGTGATCAATGCTCGTGCCTTCTCTATATGGGAAGCGGCCTGTGCCCAAAAGTGCGACGTTTATGGGCTGGAATTATTATGATTATGTTCAAATTAAAGGGTCTCGTGCTAATTAGTTAAGTTTAGATTAACTGTTAGCCAAAATAAGCCAACATTTTACCCGACAACCTAAAGCGAGGAGGGTTATGTGTTTAGCAGCCTATGTATGTATGTTTTTACGTGTTCAATGTTTTCCATCTGGTCCTTTCGAAATTATATCAGCCATCAGGTCAAAAATGAAAATGAGAGGATCAACCCCGGCAGTGGGGTGACAAAGGTTTTGTGTAGATACTGTTTAAATTAATCTTCCATATAACATAAAACTCATTCAATATAACATCTAATAGTCATACTGAAAATATCCATACAAGTAAGTTTTTCAGAGATGCTCGACTTTAAGATTCAACTTGGGCTCTTAATCATAAACTCTTGACGTAGAGCTGTCACATAATAAACTGTTATACAAAAGTCTTCATTAATTTTAGTGGCTTTATTTATATTGCCTACTTATAAATAGTATGAATGTATGTTTGGTAGTAATACATTATAACAATTTAAACATGATATATCACCACATAATTCACAAAATTCTAGGCACAAAATAATTCTAGTCATCAGATTGAGTACATTTCTAGAATTCTGTCAGTTTATGATAAATGTTTTAAGTTGGTATGTCACACGTCAAAACTCGTTCTAAGATGTATAAGAAACTTCAGATAACAGTGTTTGGTCCTTGTGTACGCGAAATTATATGAATTGTTGAGTGTAAGTTAGAATTGAGTTTTTTATGCGGTTTTTAGATTAGTTTAGTTTGGATTCTGAAGGCTATATTTTTATGATTATCTCGTTTTTTATGATGACTTAATGGTGGACTGACCAGGTATAAATCTTGCATCCATCTGGCTTTTGTTCCTTGACGAGATATAAGTAAATAGCTTATTAGACCACGCGATATTTAAACGTATGTGTCAAATATAACTAGATACTAATTAAGACATAAAAACAATGTAGAATACATCACATAATGTAATGCTCTCAACATAAAGTAAGAAGCTAAAACACTAGTGTATAAAATCAGAGACAACAAAGGGACCATAACCCAGACCCGAGGGAATCAAAGAAGGTACTACAAAACCCGATAATGTAAAGAAAAATACGTTTTTTTGTTTGACCCGTAAGGGGACCGAACCCGGTACCTCAGAGCTAGAAACACCTGGAAAACCATTCAACCACTCGATTATAAAAAAAACTTCCAGAAATTGACAGCTGATAGTAATAGTGACATATAGAAGTATAACCTTCATTCAAAGCACTCGATATCCGTAAACCCGGTTATTGAATTGTGCAAGACAAGTCGATCGCAGCGTAATATCCGTCATTGTAAGAGCGGGGTAAAGTACAGCCTTCTTTCTCAACATGGTATACAGGGTGCTAAGAAAACCCTGTCCAACCCTAGAAAGGGAAAAAAGTATTTTATTTGGGCATGTGATTGTGAACCCTATAACACCCTTCCGGGACGGACAGGGTTTTCTTAACACTCTGTATAAAGGTAATCGATGTAATATTTATGTTTGTCTTGCTGTAAGCAAGTCTTAGCCCAAGGGACTGTTCCCGATGAATTTATGGATGTATTATAGTTATTCTGCTATTCGGGGCGAAGAATCCAGCAACTCAAAGATCAAGAAATCGCTTGATCCTGTTCTTGAATCATAAATGTTGTGAATTTGTTTTATAAAGATTAATTAAATAAAATACACAATAGTACAATAGATATATGTTAGAAATACCTAAAATGTTGCAGAGATTTTTGGATTGAACTTGCTCAACGTTGTGAGTTCAAACATGAATAAGTGTCTGCCTGCACGGCCTTTTTCAAATCATATATAAGATAATTGTATAATATAAATACTTGTCTGCCAATCTGTTATCTATAAACCACTGAACAAATTTTGATGAAACTTAGTTTGGGCTGAGCTTTCAAGAAAAGTTCCAGGTTAATCTTACACTAAACAAAAACGATCGTCCACCAAAACTCTACACAAGGAGAAGCAACAAAAAGTATCAATTAACCGACAACCACTTCATAAAATGTTATATAATATTATCCACACATTAATCTTAAGTCTTCAGACTGACAAAAACAAAATACGTCAATGTACAACAAAAAATATTATAACAAGTACCAAAACTGGTCCTTCGCGACTTAACTAATTATTCAAGTTAATTAATCAACCTTCAGTATTTCGAGAGAACATTAATATTCTGATTGGTTTAAGTATATGCGATTGAACATGACAGGGTGTAAAAAAATCGAAGGTTTATTTTTTTGCAAACTACATTTTATTTTTAAAACATGTTTATACATGGCTGACTTTTTTTAGTTTATTTTTCTATGATTTTAACTTTTAAGCTATAATTATGACTTGTAACTTCGCTGTCTCAGATTCCATAACACGAGTGTTTTAGCTACTAACTTAGGGTTTAGGGCAATGTATGTGATGTTGCTCATGTTTTTTTCATTTATTTTAGTTATTGTTGTTATTGCTGAATGTAAAGATTGTGTAGTACTAAAAAAACCTATTTATTAGAACATTGATTTATGGATATTAGTTAGTGTAAACACTAAAAGGTACAGCATTTTGGTATGCAATGAGGAATAATAAGATTGTACAATAGCTCTCAATGCAGTATACGGTATACCGAATTGCTATAACTAAATACTCTGGTCAAAACTGGTCATTATCAAAACCGTAACGTCTAAGTTAAAATGACATATTTCTATTTACTAATACGACTGTAGTCCAGCAATTGTATGGATATTCATCAGCCAATCATAGTCCACTGCTGGACATAGGCCTCTCCCAATTTGCGCCACAACACCCGGTCCTCCGCCCTTCGCATCCAGCGGATTGGTATAGATGTTATCATGCATCAACTAGAAAAGTAACGTAAAATACTACACAGCCTTTACATTTAACCATAACTCCAAGTTTCTTAACACACCCGTAAAAGTCTCAAATCGATTAAAATCGTCTAAATTACTCGACTACCATACACATCACTAGCATTGACCGAGTTTACGTCACATTGCGCGGTGCCATTCAGGGCATGACCACATAACTTACACAATTATTACGAAGAAGGTGTTATGTTTTTTTTAATCATAATTGTGAATTTCGGTGAGGAAAATATACGGTAATGTTGTATTTGTTGAGGTATGATATAATAATGGTAATTATAAAATCATTAGTCTTTAAAGGGTTAATTGAAATGATTAAAACATTGATAATGTGGGTAGGCTACTGACAATGCCTTACATAGGAAAGATTTATTTACTGACAGAATTAGCTCAAGAGCGGGTTATTAAACGGAAAAAAAAAATATTTTAACCATTTTTTTTTTTTTGTAGTTTTATATAATAACCGGTTTGCAATCATTTAACTTGCACTTGCCAACAAAATGCAGTCACTCAAATATCCAACTAAAATTAACAGTTACAATACACAAAAGAAATAAAATCAGACACTTATTTACAAAAGACCAGACACTCCACCTAACCACAAATTACCACAGCTTTTGCCAAAACCCCCGTGCATTCACCTCATCTTATAATCAAGATGCTACCAAACTAAAAAACATTATCGTTTTGTGTTAGTTTGCACATAACCCGTTATTTTATCTCAAATCTATTAAACAGCTAAAGATTTTTTAGTAACCAAACTGCGAAATCTAACTTTTATTTCGCTTACTTTGTCACTTGCTAACAAACATTCATCATCTCCCTGCCCTGTTCTCAATTATTTGGGGTCGGCGCAAAGCGTATTCAGCTTCCATTCATCTCTGCAACTTGTCATCTCAGCATTCACTCCTTTCTTTCTCATATCATCTTTCTCACAATCCTTCCATCTCTTTTTTGGTCTTCCCCTGCATGTATACCCATCATGACTCCTCATCCTCATAACTCGTCTTGTTACGTGACTTTATAAATGTAAAATAAATGCGGACAACATCACATACATTGCTCTGAACCCAAAGTAAGTTGTTAAAGCACTTGTGTTGTGGAATTCAGATACAACGAAGGTACCGCAAACACCCAGACCCGAGACAATGTAGAATTAATGTGATTTTCTACAGTGA
Source organism: Autographa gamma (assembly GCA_905146925.1). NCBI lineage: Eukaryota > Metazoa > Arthropoda > Insecta > Lepidoptera > Noctuidae > Autographa > Autographa gamma. The sequence goes on from LR989871.1 coordinate 2,729,805, forward strand.
CCCGTCCGGGGATCGAACCCGGGACCTCAGAACTAGCGACACCACTCGACCACGGAGGTCGTCAAACTTTCATCCCTCCTCATAACATGTCCATACCACGACTAACGGCAGCATATGTAAGTATCAAAATAACTGTTGATTTTTTCCAAAATGTTAGTTGGTACACATACTAATATTCGTTGCAAGTAATGACTTATTTCAATCACACCACCCTTCACAATGCATCCATTCTTTGGCCTTGCTATCTCTGAGTGCACAATTGCATATACACCGCAACTACATGTTAGTCATGTTTGTTTTTTGTCTGCTACACTTTCAGGGGCCTCATTCCGCTATTTAAGAGTTGCTAGAATTGACAGAACCTACCTGTAACCTCTTCATTTGGTATTTTTTTTTTAGGATAATTGGCTTTCTGCTAACTCTCATTACGATCATTCATTTTTCATTACGATCATTCTCTTAAGGAGTTCAATGAGTTAATTTTATTGTAAGCTTACCTGAATACGAAAATTAGGCACAACAACAAGTACACTGACCGACCACTAACATGCATTTAAAATAGCTGAATCGAGGCCCGGGTAAGGTCTTATGTCACATAATTGACATGTTACAAAATATTGACAAGCGCAAGTGACAAATTCATTTGTTTTGTCATAGCAAATAATTTTGACACTATGTAACTCGCTATGTTATTTGATTAATTCTTTAACCGACGGAAAAAGGCGGAGGTTATCGTCACTATTTCTAGTCGTTTTAAAATTATATCTCTTGAAATCTGCACGCTATTTGCTGTTTCAAAAGTACTATTATTTCCTCCCACTGCTGGGCATAGACCTGTCGTTTTTGTGCCATTTTCTACGGTCCCGTGCTAGCCTCATCCAGACTGTTAACGTCAAATGAATACTTATAGCTAAGTGCTATAAATAAATTGCTTATTCATAAGCAATTTATTATTACCGGATTCAGCTGAATACCGTATTATACATTTAGCGACTACCTATCTGACCAATTTACTGGGTAACTCAGTATCCCCAGGTAAGACTGAAACTGAAGAAGTTGACACCCATCCACGGACCAACCGCGGCGAGCGCGGCTTAACCCGTATTATCGGTGGAACAGTACGGCTTACACTTAGCCACGAGCCCCTCTCTTAATAATTAATTATCTTAACATACAAATTAAATGATAAAATCAATTAGGTCAAAACAAATTACGTGTAGCAAGTCTCGTTTATGACTCAAATGCGTAATGACTCAAAAAGTACTAACAATTTAGTAATATCTTAATGTCATTCAGTAATTATTACAAAACTATTCCGAGTAATACTTACCTGACATAATGTTTGCCAAACATTGGCCAAGGTTTGTAATAAATTAATTTTAATATATTTTGTATTGTTATGTCATTTTGATGAATTTGTACAAAATGTCTATTGTTTTGTAATTTGTTAAGGTGAAGTTCAGATGTTATAACATTGACTTTTTGTGTTATTTTGTAAATAATATTGTTATTTAGTTTTTGTTCAATGTTAGCTGTCAGTTATGCTTATAATAAATCTGCATACAAATTATATACTTAAAAGTAATTTCATAACGTGAGAAAAGATTACAAATTTAGTAGATAGGTATAAGAAAACTATCATCAAGTTTAAATAAAATAAATTTAATTGGCTATAAAACGACTACTACTAGGCAGTAATAGCTATTTAAAAGCAATCTAAAAATAAAACACGAACCAATAACAACTTCACCAAACATTTGTCACAAACATTGGCTGCACACTTTCCTTAACATTGGTCGCTAGTCAATAATAAGGCCACAGGCCATACTCGGCCCAAGGATTGCCAACACTTTAAATGGTAATTTTATTGGTTAGTCTAATGTCTGCGAACATAAGTATGATCTTAAGTAGGTCAGAACCTGTTACTAGTTTAAAATTAAGGTTTTAATTGCTTTTGGAGGATAATGTTTGTTCAACACTTTAGGAAGTTGATTACAAATGACTTACTGAATTGATAGGAATACCCTCTCTGTAGTGTTAAAGCACTTACATTTTGTAATTTTATTTTTTTAATGATAAACTCAACTGAACTGTACGATTTAATAGTAGCACTTAATTTACACTTCACATACTATAAGTATGTACATATATGCATATATTAAATTATTTTCTAATATGTACCTACCTATCTTCTTACTAAGTAGATTCCTTACGGTAAACTAACCGGAGTTTAACTTTTTAATTACAATCAAATATATACTAAAAGAAATACCCCCATATTCTAAACGTTAATCAACACAAAAAAATGTTATTCAAGTGTCAAACCCCATGTTAAGCTCTGTAATTGGTCGCAAGTCGTTTGGAAAGCCAATCAAATTCGTGATGAGTAGATCCATTCCACAGATTTTTTCTAGCCCTTCAAAAACATGCAGAAAGCAAGTATTTACTACCTTTAACAGAACCTACTGTCGCACCCCACACAATCTGTTTACTATCTTAGTGAAACCTTAAACAATTATAATTAAATCCACGTTAAAGTTAACGCAGTAAATCGCGATGACAATGGGTGTAATACCCATAAAAGCCATTGTTATTATTTTGTGTACCTTCTATAGAAATCCCATGGATTTATGGGAGTCGATATTAGAAGATGCGACGTAATTTTGGAGCTTAAATGTCATGACTTGATGGCTATTGAATTGATTTTAATATCTTATAGAGTAGATCCTATCGTATCTTAGAGTTATAATAATAATAAATAATAATAATATTCCGGGACATCTCACACACGGTTGTCTGATCCCAAGCTAAGCAGAGCTTGTGTTATGGTAACCAGACAACTGATAAACATACTTATATATTTCTAAATACATACATATTATAGATAGATTACACCCAGACACCGAACAAATGATCGTGCTCATCACACAAACATTTGTCCCGGGTGGGAATCGAACCTCCGACCTCCGGTATAGCAGTCAGGGTCTCTAACCACTAGACCAACAGGCCCGTCATAAAAAAAAAGTTGTTTGTAAAGAGTGTATTTAAATAGTAGTAGTAATAATATCTGCCTCGTTGGCCTAGTGGTGCTAACCGCGACTGCTGCGCTGGAGGTCTTGGGTTCGATTCCCAAGCAAGTTGTCCAAGGTGTTATTGGGTTTTTCTATGAAATTCTCAGTAACTGGTCGGAGTTTGGATTTGTGCCCGGTAAGTGGCAATAGGCTCGCCCCCTATTACATGGGACCTAAAGATATCGGCGAACTGTGGGTGTACATTGGTACAGCTCTGCCTACCCCTTCGGGGATACAGGCGTGATGATATGTTATGTTAAGCTAATAATATCTCACCTATTTTTAACTCGGATAAATACTATTAATCTTGTAGGAATCTTAAGCAAAAAAATATCAATTTTCCGGGATACTTTTTGTATCGCTTTTACGTGAAGACCTAGAGGAGAAGCGTCGCTGACCTTTATATATGACATTTGACCTCCAAAACGATGTTAGTTGATAACAAATTTAAATAAACCATTTAAGACTGATAGGAATATGCCGACCTCCGTGGTCGAGTGGCGAACGCACTGGATTCAAGGTGTCGCTAGCTAGGTCCCGGGTTCTCTCCCCGGACGGGTCAATGTAGAAACCGACTGTTCTACATTCTCCCGGGTCTGGGTGTTTGTGGTACCTTCGTTGTTTCTGAATTCCATAACACAAGTGCTTCAGCTACTTACTTTGGGTTCAGAGCAATGTATGTGATGTTGTCCGTATCACTTCACTACATAGTATAAAACAAAGTCGCTTCCCGCTGTCTGTCCCTATGTATGCTTAGATCTTTAAAACTACGCAACGGATTTTGATGCGGTTTTTTTTAATAGATAGAGTGATTCAAGAGGAAGGTTTATATGTATAATACATGCATAATATAGTAGAGGAACACGGATAATCTTAGAGATTTAAGTAAATGAACAAATTTTTTGCGCCTTCATGGCAAACGCTGGCTGAACCCTACGAGATAGATAAAAATAATGTACTACAGTATTGTGCACCTTAAAAAGATCTACAAAAAAGTCCGCGATGGTATATGTCTATCTCTTGAGGATAACCCACAATAACCATTTTTTATCGTTTATTTATTACTTATTTACAAAAAAGCGATTTTAAGCTATACAGTATTAATCCTTATCCAATTAAGTACCTTTAATAAATTGTGCATGTAATATAGATGAATATTGCCCTTTACTGCATGTAATTTAAATGAATATTTTGGAAGATATTACAAATTTAAAATGCAGGGACGTAGCGGTTGCGGCGGTAACGGCCGGGGGGCCGCGCGGGGGCCGGGGGGCGCGTGCCTATACCAAGTAGTGCGTCGAAGGCTGTGCTTCGCACTGCAGAACTTTATGATTGTGTAGATATATAGTGTAGGTATCAGCGTTGCACCCGAGCAAAGCCGGGGCGGGCCGCTAGTTTATTATATATTTCTCACATAATAAACATTAACTTAACCAGAATCGGTGCCGTCCACTTTTAAGATAACGAAAAACTATTTGTTCCTTTAGAATTCTGAGGCCTAACAACTTATGAGTGTGTTCCGGAAATGCGAAGATTAAATATAAATAATTTCATTGTTTAAGACAAGGTTGTATGAGGATATAGTTAGCCTTCCTCGTCCTAAGTTTAGAAGTCACATTTCCTGTCGCAATTATTTGAAGGACGTTAGTTTTTAACTGAGTCTATTTCCAATCTTTATAGATAACTATCAAGGTATAATTAAACCTGTGACTTAATGAACACTTTGACGTGAACAGATTTTTCACTTTAATGAATAAAAAAATAAATAAATTCGGACAACATCACATACATTGCTCTGAACCCAAAGTAAGTAGCTAAAGCACTTGTGCTATGGAATTCAGAAACGACAAAGGTACCACAAACACCCAGACCCGAGGTAATGTAGAATGATGATTTCTACATTGACCCAACCGGGGATCGAACCCGGGACCTCAGAGCTAGCGACACCTTGAAACCGGTGCTTACTCCACTCGACTACAGAGGTCGTCAGACTTTTATAGGTGAAATAAGAGAAATTAATTCTAGAAGTAGGTAAACATACTTAAGTTTAAATTAATTTGGTTGACTAAAACTTTTAATATCAGGTTTTAAGTCAAGCAAAAAGGCAGGTCAAAACACAGTCAGCTTAGTTCACAGAAAACTAGTTTTACTCTTTAGACTTTGATCGACCTTAGCAAATGGTTACAAGTATATATTCTTATAAAGATGTTTCTGAGTCAGATATTTGAACAAGCGAAGTTTATATTTGTGTTATTAATTATATTTAAATGACCTTGTGGGCCGTATAGTATCTAAACTGACTTAGGTTTTTCCAACTAATAAAAGATAGATGGGGTAAACATTTTAATCGAATACTTTTGTAGGTTTCTTTACTATGTATAAATTGGTTTATACATACTTGAAATAGGATTTGTTATTCTATTAAATATAATGATAATAATAATCCAGCCTATAGACGTCCCACTGCTGGGCACAGGCCGCTTCCCATATAGAGAAGGCACGAGCATTGTTCACCACGCTTGCTCTCTGCGGATTGGCATTTCAGATCCCAACTTTTGGAATCCAGGTTTCCTCACGATGTTTTCCTTCACCGTTTGTCAGAAGTGTCTTAGAATAATTAAGAAAGTACATAAAACTTTGAAAAGTTATATTGGTACTTGCCCGGGTTCGAACCTGCAACCTTGTGCATACAAATCCGTTCATTGAACCGCTAGGCCACCACGACTATTAAAATTACTTCTTAATTTTAAGAAAATAATTTGTGTTTCATATAGGTACTATTTACAATGGAAAGGATGAAGCAAGTTTAAAAGACAGACTTGATACCAAAGCATTTATTTATTTAACGCAATACATGCACATTTAAAATGTCGTATGCAAACTCAACCTTATACTAAAGTAACACAGTTGATTTTTCTAAAACGTCCATTTGTTTACATGTTTAGCACATACGTTGCGAGTTATTTGATTTGATTTACAAACCGATACAAATCTCTTGATGCCGACACAGCGTGAAGGTTGTGGAAGCACTTTCGTTTCCACGTACGACCTTATGAGTGAGTCAGCTATGATGACGCGCAATACTCTTTATTGGGAAATTCTCTTAGAGTATAATAAAGTAAACTTAACAGAGTAATCTACTCGTGATCAGAGGGCTGCAGGCTGGTTTGTTCCTTGCACAGAGAATCGGCATAGCCATTCAACGTGGCAATGCTGCCAGCCTTCTGGGCACGTTTCCTGCCATTGACAAGGATGACGATGAGTTCTTAGACGCCTGTTAGTTTTTATTTATGTAAGTTTTAATTTTAGTATAGTTAGAGTTGGTTCATGTATTAGATTTAATTGTGTATTAATAAATATGACAGAGTAAGAACTGTGAGAATTTTCTTACGATCAGCATAACAGGCTGCTTATGATGAGCGCACTCTATGTTTGCTTACGCATACTCTAGTCCTAGACAGAGCGTTAGTCTAAGAAATTCCAATTTGATACCTCTGCATGATTATGATAACCTGGTACTTTTGTTTGACGATTGTATAATATATTGTAAGTCTTTATTGTTATTTATTTGTTTTATTTTACAAGAATTATTTGCATGTTACTCTATTGCTTTTAATGTGTTTATCATATTGTTTTATAGTAAATTCCCCTGCTTAATGATTAAAACCGTTTCGTAGTATAATTTAAGTGGTATACTACAATATATAATATAGTGTCTATCATTCATTGGAGCTGTTCACATTTATCTCAATATTCTTTATTATAGTTCGTTCAACTTTAACGGTAACTAACCTTTTTATTTACAGCTTGTATTAACTTTTAATCTGCAATAAATCATCACACCATAATAAACTAATATCATCATGATTCGATGAAAAGAAGATTATCTAAGTCATCATTATGTATTTAATTACGTACCTACATATTCTGAGAAATTTCAACAGTCTTCGTCATTAACAATTTCAAATCCAAGATTTTTCTTAGTAAAATACCCAAATCTGTCATAATTATTTATAAACATATTCGTTATCCTATGTCAAAATGTGTCATTATTTACTTGGTTTTTATCTACATCCCACGATCAGCAAATACATACATACGAAGATATATGAGAAATTATAGATGCTAACTACAATTACACATGTTATTGGTGTTAACTTGAATGTCTAAATCATACCTATCTAAGGCGCAGGCCAGACAAAAGAGACGTAAGACGCGGACACAGAACGCTTCTATACATTTTGTATGAAAGGGACGCGGTAGAGACAAATGTCCGCGCACCGTCTGCGTCTTACGTCTCTTCTGTCTGGCCTGTGCCTAAATGCAAATATGAAACTTTATTGCAAAATAATACTTCTATTTTGCATTTCAATAATCTGACATCCAATAAACTATACAAAACATAGGTAATTAATCAGTCATCTTGTACGAGTAAAATAAACGAGTATTTTTTATTAAGAAATACATCTACAGATTAAAATAAAAGTCAAGACCAGTCCCATAGCTATATTGAAACTGCAGGCAATGCTGCCAGCCTTCTGGGCACGTTTCCCACCATTGCAGCATTGACAAGGATGACGATGAATTTTTGGACGCGTGTTAATATTACTTATTTCTAAAATATAAGATTTGATTTTAGTATAGCAGTTACTGTTTGTTGTTATATTAGATCTAAGTGTTGAATCGTAAATAAAAACTTAGAAAAAATATCAAATAGATAGACCAAATAAACAAACAGGTTGCACTCCGGGAACACCGGCAGAAATGGAAACTTAAATATTAAACCTTGTCTATTTTTGATATTTTGGAATGGTTAGGGGATAACTTTGAAATGCTTTAATTATCAGTATAAAAGTACTATCATTGATGTGGTATTATACAATATTTATTTATTGCGCTATCGTATACAAACATGACATCCGTCTTACGAATCGATCAGGTCACATGTCACCCAATACAAAAAAAAAGTGTACAACGATACTAAAGAAGTTTTAACTTCAAAAATTATTTTATTTCTAAATGTAAAACCAGATAAATAGCATTACTTTTTATTAAAAAAGAATTATCAAAATCGGACTACTCAGTAAAAAGTTATGCGTGATCATACATAAAAAAAAATATATACGCGTCGAATTGAGAACCTCCTCTGTTTTCGTCGGTTAAAAAATAAGCTATAAATTAAAAATAAATAGTAGTGAAGTATCCATTACGTAAAATGTCTAACCTTTAAAGTTTTTGTACGATACATTGATACATTGTGTTGTGGGAAAATGTTTGCTTCTATTGTCTTAAGATTCTTAATTAAAAGACCTTGAAAAAAAAACAATTAACACTTATTACGACTGTGTTAGTTCCTCTAGACATAAATTCCAACCTGGGTATTTGATGTATTTGTTAAAATATAGTTAGGCAAAATATTTTGGTAAGCTAAGCAAAGTTCGGTATATTTTTTATTTATAAAAACAATTTCTAATTATGTACTAGAACTTACTGTTGAAATAATGACCTGCAAGATAATGAAAGACAGTTTTTTTTCTGATATTCAAGAATTTTATATGTTGATAAACGGATTATAACGGATAAATTACATTCCTTCGAAAATTATTAATTTCAGTGTACAGAAAATATTTTAAATAATAAAATTTATATTTAAACCATGTGTTAATGAATATAAATAATAAAATATTAACTTATTCCGTTAATTTTGAATGCAAACCAGAAACAAACCATCAAAACTGTCATCACACCATTATCATCACGGCATTTGAAGATAAAGTTATCGTTTCCAACTCGGAATCCCTTAACCCTTCCCTTTGGTAATCGCCACAAAGGGCCCAATGTCGTCCTAATAAGGCCATTAACAAAGGGACATTATAGTCTGACAATTATCTTTGAATGCTACCAGATGTAAGCAGATTTGCGATTAGTCTTACATGTACTGATTATCTAGGTTTTATGTCCTAGACCTACATGTTTCCGTGGATTTATTGGGATAAAAATGATCATAAATGTGAATTAAGGGTAAAATGTGTCTGTGAGCCCAATTTTGTAAAAATACATTCAGTAGAATTTTCATTAAAGAGTAAGAAACAACCATTTGGGAAGGCCTGACGGGCCGGTCTGGTGGTTAGTTAGACCCTGAATTCTATTTGGGTTCGATTCCCACCCAGGACTAATCTTTATGTGATGAGCACGATCATTTGTTCTGTGTCTGGGTGTAAGTTATCTAAAATATGTAGTTATGTAGTAAGACTAGATAATTATGTTTATCAGTTGTCGGGATATAACACAAGCTCTGCTTAGCTTGGGATCAGACAACCGTGTGTGAGTTGTCCCAGAATATATCTAGACACACGGTAGTGTGTCCGCCAAGTTCGAGCAAACAAAGCGACACACCACCGTGGGTTATATTACACGAACCATTTCGGGCCAATTTATTTATTTATCCATCCAATCTCAACTACTATATTAAATCTTGAACAAACATTTGTATTATAATAGCTAGTTATTTTCAACAATATAACATTTTTTGCAATTATTGCTGAGAAACATATCAATCAAGTCCACTTAAACAAAAAACATACTGCAAAATACAATTTAAATTCTAATTTAAAAAATTATTTACTGGGCATAATTTATTTTGAAACATTTTTTCGGAAGTTTTCTCCATGCCTTAGGGAAATATGGGATCTAATTTTCCTTCTATTTCTCCACTTACATTTAATCTGCTTTTCACTTTTTCGAAATTACTTACCTTTATTTCATAAACCAGACTTATTGAATAAACCTAGTATTGTTATAAGATGACGTCATCAATAATGAATAAATACTCCTTGGATTTTATTCAAATTATATTGTTTTATTAGCCAGTAATAAACGACCATGTGTTATTAAATTAATAAATAATAAACACACAAAAAGTTCTATAAAAAACTACGCACGTAAGTGTACAAAAAGTGCTCATCAGAATTTATTAAAAACAAAATAGAAAAAGTTAGAGTTCCGTATAGTTTAACATAATATATTCTGTTTTTTTTATCTTCCTGAAGTTTAAAACTGTTTGTAATTTTTTTAGAGTAAATTTTATATTGGTATAAAAATTGCTCTAAAAAATGTTATAAAATAAAAATGATTTATTCTACACTGCATTATGTATAGGGCATAAGAACCGGGTTTTCCCGGTTCCGAAAGAACCGGGAATTCCCGGTTCTGAGGGTCTTTGAAAGAACCGGTTCTGAAAATCGGAGAACCGGGTTTTCGGTTCTTTCGGTTCTTTCATTATTTCTTAAAATAAACTAGAAATACCTAAATTCACGCTAAATATCAAGTTATTATCATATAATAATGTTACAATTATCTTCTTTAACAAATGAAGAGGAACTTAATAAGGAATTAAGGAAGGAATTAAGTCAAGCTATTCTGCTCCTGAATCGATATCGAATGACCTGAGTACTACAGTCAGGGTAGAAATGGTTCTGTTTGAGAGTGGTAGCATTGCCACGTCGAATGGCTATGCCGATTCTCTTTGCATCGACCATACGAGCCCTCTGATCACGAGTAGAGTCTACCAAACCTTTTGACACTTCTTTAAAAAGATTTCGTGCAGTCGGACCCCGCCACCCGAGCTTTTCAACCCCAAACGGCTCGAAAATATAATAACCCACTAGGTTATTATACTTTCGCCGCTTAAGGGTTTCCGCAGCTCCAGCAGCAGCGCCAGAAAAGGCTGCTGAACTTAGAAAGTGGGACGGCGCAAGGGTGTCCACGCACGTTGCGTCCCACACCAAAGGCCGACCCAATTTCCAAGGTAGCAATGACATACCGTCAGGTCTCCTACCATCACCGCGCTCCAACAGTACACCGGCAGTGACAAGAGCACGACGAATTATGTCATTAATATTTGCGAGACGGGATATACGACCTGCGCTCCTGCTGCAGGACAGGCCATGGCAACCGAGGGAATCAATGGCATGTGAAACAAGGTAAACTAAAACGTTAACTGATGGCGAACCGGAAAGTGTTGTCATCCAAAATTGTACCAAGAGTGGTTGACGGAAGTAACTGTAACCAGTGGCCTGGTTCTCATTCTCCCATAGCCAGGAGTCGCGCGCGTTCTGCAGTGTTGTTTGACGTATTAATTAATTCTTGCCGTATCAAACTGCAAAGCGGCTCGTTCCACTGGCCTTGAGAAGAACGTTGCTCGGGTAGATCTACGTCCGGGCAGGACAATTCGCAACTATTTTCTGCCTCAGTCATGCACAGAATCTGAAAATCAACCAGAGTGGGCCCTAAGATTTGCCTGGTTACATTTTCAGTACTGTGGACCGAAGACAAAAATGCTGGTAAGCCTAAATTGGAAACTTTACGTACACCTAGCCCACCTAATCGGATCGGCAGCGTAGCTTGGGTCCAAGCTCGGTCATCCAACGTTACGTTAAAAATGGACGTTAACGTGGACAGAATAATTTTGTAGAGTTTTTCCAAAAGCAGCAAATGTTTCGATAATCGTGAAGAACGAGCTGTTGTAGCTTCTGCGTGTAGTGATAGTGTGAAGTAATAGCAGAATTTAAACAGAATTTGAAAATTCTTTTAGAAATTGATTGAAATTTTTTTTTTGAGTTTTATTTAATAACTTATTTCAAACATTGTTTTCGATTTCCATAGTGAATTATAAGCAACTTCGAATATAATGATTTTAAAGCACTGATTATTGCTTAATGTTACTAAAAAACGATGTTGTAATTAGGAGTATAACTACACTTCTCATCAAAAAAATCGAAACACTTTCGTTTTTATTGTTTTTGTCCTATTTTTTTACAAAAGAGAATTAATTCCATGAAAAAAAAAAACATTATTGTGTAGCTGGCAGTTTGGTCATTACAGTAAGAAGAAAAAAAATTAAAATTCGAAATTAGAATTTCATTTGTTTATCCTATAAATGAAATTAATCACTGTTTTGAGACAAATGTGTATTTAGGGTTGGAGTACGTTTCTCGTTTAAAAACTAAAAATTAGCGCTTGTCTTTAAACTTTTTGTTTCTTATTTCATTTACTGTGACTTTGGGACGTCTGAAAACACTTTTTTTTTCTAAAACATATGGATACTTCGCCCGCAGAAGCCGCCCAAGTGGTGGCATTGCTTGATTCTGGACTTAGTCAGCGTGTTGTGGCTGCAAGATTGCATCTAAGCTTATCATCTGTTCATAGAGTCTACAAACGCTATCGGGAGACTGGTTCGTTCACGCGCCGTTCAGGATCTGGCAGGAATCGGGTCACTTCTGAGTGAGATGATCGATTTATTGTAACAACTTCTTTACGAAATCGACGCCTTAACGCTTTTCAACTGCAGCAGCAGCTTCGCGTTGTACTAAGAGTAGCTGTAAGTGACTCTACAATAAGAAGAAGGTTGAAGGAACGCGGATTGGCACCGCATAAGCCAGCGAATGGGCTGAAATTAACTGCAGACCATCGAAGAGCGCGCCTTAACTTTGCACGCGAGCACCTAACTTGGTCATACCTTCAGTGGAGCAAAGTACTGTTTTCTGATGAGTGTAAAATTATGCTGTATGGTAACGACGGAAGGAACAAGGTCTACAGAAGAGATGGAGAACGCTTAGCACAATGCTGCATTGAAGAAAAGATCAGCTATGGTGGCGGTTCGTTGACGGTTTGGGGGGAATCAGCGCCGACGGTAAGACAGAACTTGCCTTTGTATCTGGGCCACGGCTGCCTGCACTAAACTCTCATCGGTACATCGAACATTGTCTGGAACCTCATGTGATGCCCTATGCACATTTTATTGGCAACGACTTCATATTCATGCACGACAATGCTAGAGCTCACACCGCGGGCGTCGTACGAGATTATCTTACCGAAGTCGGTATCTCCATTATGGTATGGCCAGCAAGAAGCCCGGACATGAATCCCATTGAACATCTATGGGATGAATTAAAGAGACGAATTCGAGCAAGAGATCCAGCCCCAGAAACACTTAGCCAGCTGCAAAATGCAATCCAAGAGGAATGGGATAATATACCACAACATGTGATCGTGACTCTCATCCGATCGATGAAGAACCGTATGGAAGCAGTAATAAGAGCTCGTGGAGGGAATACAAGTTATTAAATAAACGTTTCTTACTTTTTTTTTCATTTACGCGTGTTGTTTTACCCATTTCCTTCAAATTCCATACAGGGTAAAAATTACTCATTATACAAAATACGAAACCTATGAAGACTTAATTTGAATTTAGAACATTAACATTAGGATTTAAAAACCTCATACTACTCACTATTAAATAACATTTTATATTTATTCCTAAATATGCACATTTTTCTGATAATCCTTGTCAAATCATAAACTGCGAGGTGTTTCGATTTTTTTGATGAGAAGTGTATAAAAATGTTAATAATGCTTTTTCCAATAAAGTGTGTTTTGTCCATTCTCTTTTATTCGTTATGGTAGTAGAAAATCAACTTTTAAACTAAAATTTATCGAAAAGAACCGAAAGAACCGAAAAAACTGGGTACCCGGTTCCAGCTTAAGTTTGGAACCGAAAGAACCGGTTCCTAAAATAGGGCCGGTTCTCGATGCCCTAATTATGTATCGTTAAAATATTGCCATTTTATTTCGGCTATCATTGTTCCCTTCTATAAAGATTATTCTAATAATTAGTTATTATCTAAAGATTCTAAAAAAAATACAGTCAGAGTAACCCCTCCTTTTTTTAAGTTGTTAAAATTGCGGTTGATTGAATCCTTTGTTCTAGTTAGTTTAAATGTAGTAAATTACCTAAACATACATATACCAGTAAGACACTTACTGGTTACACAATAACTGGTATTAATCTGGTTTAACACTTATCGCTTATTTTATAAACAAATATAAAATTAAAATCTTCTTGAAGTGGGTCAATGTCTGAATAGTGTTAATAATTAGTTTTGTTTTAGAGACTCTTTTGTGAAACATATACATTCATTTAAAAATATAGAGAAGTACCTATAAATACGAGTCGCAATTATAATAATCCAGCCTATAAACGTCCCACTGCTGGGCACAGGCCTGTTCCCATATAGAGAAGGCACGAGCATTGATCACCACGCTTGCTTTCTGCTGATTGGCGATTTCAGATCCCAAATTTGGAATCCAGGTTTCCTCACGATGTTTTCCTTCACCGTATGTCAGAAGTGTCTTAGAATGATTAAGAAAGTACATATAACTTTAAAAAGCCACATTCGTACTGGCATGGGTTCGAACCTGCAACATTGCGCATACAAATCCGTTTATTGAATCATGCTCGTTACTTCTCTATAACGGAAGAGGCCTGTGCCCAGCAGTGGGATGTTTATCGGCCGGTTTAATTAAAGTTACACTATATAACTAAACATTGATCCCTAAATAACAAAAAGACTTGATCCCTAAATAATACAGGTCCAATTTTGCACTTTAATGTTTATGATAGTTATTGATATATAACTTGATTCTAACCTTGATCAAATTCTTTTTGCTGTTTATCAAATGACGTATGTGTGTTAAAGAAAACCGGTATTAATTGATTATCAAATTAAATTTATTTTACTAATAGCTGCCTATTCAGTTAGGTATTTAAGAAACCTCAATGTCTAATCGAAATTCGTTGGTAAAGAATAAAATATTGTGGATATTTTTCAGAATAAGTAAATAGAAATAAATGTTTATTTTATTCTTACATCGTTTGATGATAATTAATATATTAAATTATTGCTTAGCTTGATGGCATATTTCCTAAAAAAAAAACATAGCTCATAAAAAACAGAGTACAAAAAGGTGTATTTAAATAATAATATAGTTTTCTATTAAATATAATATAATATTATTTGTTATGAAATTTATTTCTTTATTAAAGAATGGCCGATAAAGATTAATATGAAATCCGCACCCTGCCTTACTAGTACAATTAAAACAATTATTTCAAATGTCGTTCATTATAACCGCAATGACTTTCCTCGTTTAAGATTTTTTAACTCTCAAAGAGAACAATTGGTTTTGTAGCTTTGAACAATAATTGATACTGTTATTGTTCTTAGTAGTTTTGTTTAAATCGTAAATAAGTATAAGGATATAGTTGGAGAATTTGCTTTTGGTTTTTTTAATTTACACTTCTTGTATTTCTCTTTTTAACCCCTGTTAGACTTTGTTTTAAACCACCTTTGGTTGATTTATATAGCCTTGATAATTCGATATAAACGTCAGATGTTTTAGTTTTTTTTTTATTCATTGTTAAAGATATTAATAAATAATGTATTTTTATCGAGTTCTGCTCAAAAGGCTTTAGTATTCTAAGAGTTAGTCTACTTGATTTTTGTTAAACAAGACCTTGAATTTGTCTTATTTCTGCAAATAGCATAATTATTTTACCATAAAAAGGACCATATTATGAGTAAATATGTAATTTAAATACGCTGTAAGTACTTATAAGTCAGTAGATATCACATAATAAACAAACAAAAACAACATACAAGCGAATCAAGAACCCACCTTTTGTAGTCGGTTAAAAAAGACCACATTCTTATTTAACTCTCAACGACTAAGTCTAGAACATTCTGAGTTATACAGTCAAACCAGTTTAGGTACAGAATAAGACCTAAAGACCTAAAGGGTCTTAACGTGCGTCAGAAACAAGTTCCATTTAATATAGAGACTATTTAGATTTGCAAAAGATAAAGATAGTCATAAATTATTTTGATTTACGGTTCATTAGTTGTGACTTTTATTAAAGGTATTAAAATAATGTACTTTGTTGGGTGTTGGTATTTTTATTTTACTTTAAATGTCTGCTAGATAAAGGTAAAATAGTATTGATCACAATAACACCAATGCTAGTTTCCTCGCTTAAAAATGTTGTCTTAAATTTTTAGCATAGTTCTCTTTATAAAAAAAAATATTTTTTTACTTTTCTCAAAACAAGAAAAGACTGTTAATAGCAAATCAAAGATCTGGAGTGGGTGCTAATGGCGACAAACTTTTGAAGCGGATTTTTTTTTATTTCATCCGATATTTCTAATTTATTTTATTTATCAATGAGGCGATTCAATGAGACATTAAAACAAAGTCATCTACAATAAAAAAAATACACAAAGGTACATTCTTATCTAGATTCAAATCTAGTATTATAATGTAGATAAAAGCTAGATCTACAATAATTATGATTTATGGTTCAAGTGGTTAATTACTAACCTCGTTAATCAAAAAGTTAACTTAATTGTGTTTTATTGACACTATTATAAACTTTGAGATCTGAGTCATTAGGATTTAGATATCTAGATAATTACTTGGTTTTGCTAAGCTATGTAAATAGCTAATTATGTTTTATTAAGGGCTTTAGGTTCAGCTTTACATAAATAATAACTAATTAGGTAAGTATTTATTAAAAAATGTGGGTGTTTTATTTTTGTGTCAACAGCACCGAAACCATCAAATTTGTGGGGATCTTAGCACACAGATAGATGTCATCTTAGATTATAACGCAAAACTTATTATTTCCTAAATTATTACAAAACTTTGGCATAAAGACGAAAAAAGTACAAAAGTTAAATATATCAGTAAGTTCAACTGATCAAAATAATCATAAAATCAAACAGATATTACTTTGAAATTAATTTGCGAAAAATCCCCAAATTACTTCGATCTCTGCTGATACACCAAAGTAAAGAGAGCGTGAACATAAGATGTTTGTCTTTGGACGACCATGGTCAGGCGGACATTAAGAAATAATGACGTCACACTAATCATAGACAAGAAAAACTTAGTAATTTGTGAGTAAACAACCGGTATGATGAAGGTTATTGGGAAATTCACACGATTTTGTGTACATAGAAGATTTTGTAAGACAAGATTAGGTGTATCACGAATAAACCCAGCAATGAATATAAGCTAAGCATGTTGTTGTTAAATAGATACATGGATGACTTATTTCAATATTAGTTTTATTTATCACAAAAATAAGCCAAACTTTATTTAAATAAGAGACATTTTATTGCACTTTAAATACACAAATTGTATCACAGTCAGATTTCAATAATGGTTTCTAATTAAGCCTACAAGACAACAAACAGTTCATAATATTGTAATTAAAGAAAATCTTGTAATAAAAAAAGGGCTACTCAAATCACAGTCGGGTAAAAAGTTATTTAGACGTTAAATATAATCAAAACGTGTCATTGAAATAAAAAATAGATATCAATTAAATTAAAGTTAAAATGCAAATGAATATATCTAAAATAACTATCTTCCGCATTATGTATGATAAAAACAAGACAAGGTTCAATAACTGCCATCTATTTATTATAAATTCTATTAAGGAATGTATTTATATGAATAAATAATTAATTTACTACAAGGTCTTCTCTATAAGCTCAATACATGCAATATTAATAAATAAATAAAAATTAACTATTAGATATATTGCTCTAAACCAAAAGGTAACAGCCCTTGTTTCATGAAATCAGAGATAACGAAGACACGCCAAAAATTCAGACCCAAGACTATTTTTTTTATTAACTGCTTAAGTGTCCCACAGCTGAGCAAAGGTCTCCTCCGTCTGACTCCAGACATTCCTGTTTCTCTGGCTTTAGGCCTTAAGGTCCTCGCCAAAAGTCCGGTGAAGCAGTCAAAGCCTGCGCTCAGGCTAACTGCAAAGATCTCTAGCAAAAAATTCCTGTCTCGAGCCACATTACACCCGAGACTATACTATAGAAAAAATATTTACTACATTAACGTCCGGGGATCGAACTCAGGACCTCAGAGATGGCAACACCTTGAAAAAAGGTGACCGAAGGTGTCGTTAAAAAACCATCATAGTAAACAAGCAAAACAATTTGTGTCCTACACTTGTGTCGCACTATTATCGAACTGTTCATAGACTTTAGAAGCGTAAATAAGCTTCTATTCAGCAGTTTCAGGAATAATACTATCATTACCGTCATTCTCCGCAAATTCAGTTTCATTATGACGTCATAATCAATAGCCGTGTCATCTGAAAATCTAACAAACGGTGATTGCCGTAAATTGAGTTCATGTTCATCATTCGTATTGAGGTTATTCAATGTTGGACCTAAAACTGTGCCTTGGGGAACGCTCAAATGGTTTTGATAGACAATGCACTAGATATTTTCGATTGGCGTTAAACTAACAATGTTGTTTGATGTTTATGAATGATATACTAAAGAAATGACGTTTCTTTTATTAACTACTTAACCAAATATAGCAAAAGAAATACCAATACGAAATTTATAAGTAGTCACATCTGGCAGATGCATTGCCTTATTTTATTCAGTAGCTATTTCCTCTTCGCCCGTTATTAAAATAAAACAATAATTAAAGGTTTGATAAACTACTATATTAAGGCTTACAATTATCACATGAGTGACTAGAATACGACCGCGGATTCTGACTAGTTTGAATGCTTACGAATCATATGTATGTACACAACCTACACTGGTTTTTTCGCTCCTCCCTTTTCACCTTTTTTGCTCCTATTTTCATGCATTATTGTTGGTTTCAACAACTACGTACACATTTATCTTGACGAATCAAAACCTCATATAAGAATATTTTAATGTTTTAATTAATAACTCCATAAGTTTTAAAAGCAGAACATTGAACACGCCACGAGATACGCCAAGACATTTGATTGGCGGGTTCTTAAAACAGAAGTTATTTAAGCTCATAATGGAATTATGGAGAAATTTATCGTTTTCTGTCTACTGTTAACATTGCTTGGTTTCGTAGATTTCATTGATAAATGTTTTATCATTAAACTGTGAAAGCAATCTCAATCAATGAGTTTAGCAACCTTTTTTAGACTTTAATATGTCCATTACAAATAGAACTCGCCAATGTGCACTAGGTGTTTGTATATACATACAGGTGAATATTTTCAGAAACCCAATCATGTAACAACGGCAATGACAGCCAAGATCAATTACTGAAAGTTCTTGCAACACAAAGAAATGTCAGTACATAAACATGTATTATTGACATATTTACAGAGAGTGCAAGTGTGCATACATTTGTACTCGTATTTAATCAAAACGTAAGATTTTAACTAAGCTACAAATCATACACACTACCAGGATAAAACAAAATTTATAGGAATAAAGTGTAAAAAGATGAAATAAAACTACGTTTTATGGATTTCGTTGCGGTTTATTTTAAGATTTTAGGTCCCGACGTTTTGACACCTCTGCAAGTATCATAGTCGCAGACAGACTATCGAAACGTCGGGACCTAAAATCTAAATACAAACCGCGATAAAATCCGTAAAAGTATTCGTATTTCAATGTCTAAAATTCGCGTAAACCAGAACTCAATAAGCAGAAAAATGTAAAAAGTTTTGAACTAAGAAAAAAAGTAACCTGGATTAATCTACAACTTTATCGCAACACTAAGACTCCTGTAACTTGCCAACTGTTCTAGAAACAGGTGTTCTCCCATGTATTATTACTTCTAAAGTTTATAAGTTCGAAGTATAAGCTGAGGAAAAATGCGAAGTTTTATTCCAGACAAAGGGAAGCTGCTTTCAGAAGCCCGATGCCGCTATTTAAAAGTCAGTGGGTGGCAGGTTGATGAACGTTCCAGTGTACTTGTCATAATGATGGGCATCATCATTATGACACTAATACATGAACTAGTTTTATCGTAAATATTGTATCAAGACGTACCGTGCCTCAATATTATCCTATCAATATCGAAACCATAGAAATTTCTGCACATAAGTCTATCGTTGCGCGAAAAACAACTAAAATCAGTTAACGAACGTACTAGATACAGCCAAAAAAGTGCTCTCGCTTGGCATTATGGGGAACTTGCGATACCAGCCGCGGTCCATAGCATATAACGTATTTCATAGCCTGCTTATCAAAATGCATATTTCTACATACAGAAAAGAATGAACTCACATTACCAAATACACATTTCCACACACAGAAACAAATGAACACTCTATTTTTCTCCGAATAAAATCCACGTGCCTAGTGGCAACATAATGCCAATTATGCAGTATTGAGCATTTAGGTTGATGTGTTATGTCATTAATACAACAGAATATAACAATGGAAGCCATATTGTTCTCGGGTAGATGACTCGGTACTTTTAGTGACAATGAGTTGTTCGGTTTGCTTTATTGGCAATTTTTGTAATGAAATTAGATCAGAACGGAGGTAAAGGTTGACATGAATAAATATTTTGCTCGAGATTGCAGTAGTCGTAAATGTAAGAGTTTTTAACCGACAAAACAAGGAGGTGTTATCCATTCGTTGGAATCTTTTTTTATGCTTTTATCCATTTATCCCGATTACTCGATGGCTGTTGGTCAGATTTGATAAATCCTGTTTTGTTTGTTTAAAAGGGGTACATTTCTCGGGTGGTCAGATGATCATTAAGTCAGAATCTGATTATGACTTTAAATAAATCCGAAGTTAACTTAATCAATGATTGAATAAAGTATATTATTATCAATACTTCTATTTTTCGGTTTCAAGTAATATCAGGTACAGTTTATATACTTCTGTTGAAGTTTGTAACCAATAAGGAAGAGGTCAGAGTTTTGCCTCAAGATCGTCACTTAATAGGTAACTTAAAACTTTTAACAAAACTATGTCTAAGTGTGTCACTACAGGAATATCCTATTTCGTGGGTGCTAAGTAAAAACAAACTCTCACATAAAAGCCATTCTCAGTCAAGGGCAAGTAAATAAGATGAGTTACTTAAGATGGATATTATAGTTAGTCATGGGAAAATACACGTGTAGTTTTTAGTATTTAGATTACTGTTTAGCGTTGGTGAGATCAGATAGAAGTAAAGGAATTTTGATGTTATGTAAAATATTAAGATCCTGGTATATTAAAAAAGGCAGACAACTGACAAAAAAAATCTATTTGTAAGAACACACACTTACAACTAATCTAAACTGTAAAGAATATTCTATTTATAATAATCTTATATAAATAAATAAAACTAAAACGCGTTAAAAAAAATCATCGTCGTCCTTGTCAAAGGCGGGAAACATGCCCAGAAGGCTGGCAGCATTGCCACGTTAATATTAGATTTAAGTATTGAATTGTAAATCAAAAGTAAAATACAAGAAGGCATTACGTATTTATAAAAAAAAAAACATATTATATTTAAATTACTAGTAGACGCAGAAATCGTTGTTTTAAAAATCCTTTCTATAGAAATACATTTTGAACGACACTGAACGATCGAAAATCCTTACTCTGGAATGTGGTTCTCGATGTAAACCTGACGAACGAAAATAACAAATATGGTAATTTTGTATCTATTTATAACGGCCATGTAATATCCAAATCAACTGGTCATAGGCCAATAATTGAAGTTTTAATTAATAGTTGCCATTAATTACACGTTTAATTTGATTTAAATTCTTGTGGTTTGAGACTCGAACTGATCTGAGAATTGAACCCACTACATGCAAGTAACTACTTTTTAAAAGCTATAATGTACTCTCTTAAGTATTTTAATACACTGACAATCAATAAAAGGAAACACGGTTAATAAAACCGAATTAAAAAAAATGGATTCCTAATTCGGGTGTCCGCAATGAGCATACGTGGTGTTCAAAATCAAAATGGAGTTCGTAATGAGCAAATGTGATATTCAAAATCGTTATGTTTTTATTTCTTATAAACAAAAAAAGAGGCGCTCAAGAAATGTAACGTTTAAATCTACTAGCTCTAATTGCTCGGTTCCAAAGTGTCCTTCATATGGAGAAGAGCCGGCAAGAAACTCCATAGGTATTTTTTTTTTTTAAATAAAGCCAAAGTAAAAGTGTTTATTTGCAATTAATGTTTAATGCCGTCCTTCTTTAAATGGGAAGAAACCTGTGCCTGCTTATAGGTCTTTCATAACATAAAACATAACATATCATCACACCTGTATCCCCGAAGGGGTAGGCAGAGTTGTACCAATGTACACCCACAGTTCGCCGGTATGTTTAGGTCCCATGTAATAGGGGGCGAGCCTATTGCCACTAACCGGGCACAAATCCAAACCCCGACCTGCTACTGAGAATTACTGAGGTCTTATTATCATATTTAGGAAAATTCCATAACATGTAACTTCTTTGTTACTTTAAAAGATGATGACGTTTAAGATAATTAACTTATACTGTCGTAGTAAAGTTTTAATTAAAATGTGTGTGATTGAGTTTTGTATCATAACTAATTAAATGTTTGTTTTATTTTGCTGTTTAAGCAAAGCATCTTATTATTAGGTGTGTTCTCATTCATAAATGTATTGGCATAAAAGCTGAATAAACCAGAGTCACATTACAGACCCGGTTTCTTTAAATTTTACTCCGAAATTGATATAATTCTTTAAATACGTGTTTTTTTCTAAGGATATGAGTATCATATTAAAAAACTACCTAAGTAATTATAAATTCTTCTTTATTTAGCATTTTTTTATATTAAACTTCCTTATATCCATTAATATTCTTGCAAAAAAATAAACAATAGAAATACCTTACTTCAGTTTTTGTTGTAAATATTTTTTGTAAGATATAATGAAGAAAAAGACGTCCAAAATATGAAACAGTTTAAAATGTCGTTAGCGTACAAATGAAATACTTGACAATGACGAAATGAACTTCGTGACGATACATTGCGATGGAGAGTATTTAAATTGCAACTTGAGAAATGTTTAACCAATCCTAGACTATATTTTGGAAGGTATAATAAATTAGATTTGAAAGTACCTAGTGCTGAAATATTCTTCAATTATATGACCATCAAATATAACTAAGATTTAGAGTTATACATATATGAGCTGAGCAGACATCACAATTTTTCAAAGATTGTTTATTTTTGTTGCAAACAAATAAATAAGTAATCAAAATCAAAATATTTATATTTCATGTAAAATGGGTTGTAAAAATCATGTAGGCTTTTTTAAGCTCTTTTTAAACGTCAAATTACTTCCTCTACTTGCAGGTTCCAAAATGTCATTCCAATGGAGAAAAATCGGGAAGAAACTTCATAGGTTACTCTTTTGAAAAAAAGGTTAACAGCAATGTTACAAATACAATTATTATTATTTAAATAAATATACAAGTATGCGAAAACAACGTAAATAGCAACAACTTAAATGGTTATGGTATTTTATTATTCCAGTCATCAATATATTGCAGGCTAACTCCAGGGTGTAAAATCAACCGCTTATACCCGACCGCCAAGGAAGGGTTATAATGTTTGTTAGAATTCTATTTAACCTTACAAATATTATATATTCGTACTGCATTCTTCTACATAATAAATATATGCGATTATACTTTTTTATTGGCCACATACTACAAGCATTTTTCTCCTTCTTATTTACAAAATAGTCTTCTAGTTTAATATAATAATAATAATAATATAATATTCCGGGACATCTCACACACGGCTGTCTGATCCCAAGCTAAGCAGAGATTGTGTTATGGTAACCTGACAACTGATAAACATACTTATATATTTCTGAATACATACATATTATAGATAAATTACACCCAGACACCGAACAAATGATCGTGCTCATCACACAATCATTTGTCTCGGGTGGGAATCGAACTCACAACCTCCGGTATAGCAGTCAGGGTCTCTAACCACTAGACCAACAGGCCCGTCTCAATATCCAATTAAAAGTAATTTATAAACACCAACATTACATCTCATTCTATACTTAGTAAGTAAAGTGCAATGCCACTACCTCCCTGCTAAAGAATTCGGCCTTACTCCGTGATAGGTGAGCCCAATCCCTTTCAGCGCAGTTGCAACATGGCGTGAGTCAGAAACAAATGCAACTGCTATTATGGACTCTTTGCTCTTTGGATATGTGTTTTGCTCTTCTCTGATGTTTATTATTATGATGTTTTTGATATGTATAACTCGCGGATATTAGTGTTGTAATATACAAGGTGTAAAATAATATTGATCATAGCCTCAGACACCCCAATTAGATTATTAAATTATAATATCCTTATGTGGCCTATAATTTAATTTAAACGAACCAAACCTATAAATTTTTCATCTAATAGATGCCCGACTTTACGTTGAACGTTTGGTCGTATTAACCTACGCACGCACACAGGCGCGCTCACTTGATTGTTCGTCAGCTGTTTAGGCACTAGTTCATTGATCGAACATTCTAACTAATCTCAAATTTTCTCTAATACCTAACTACTGTTCACACTAAGCTGGATATTATCATGGTATAAGTTATTGACAGTTTTCTAACTAGTAAAATAGGTTTCTATGTTTTCGTCACACTTCCAGGCTGATCGGACGTTTCGATGATTCGATGTTTGATGTGTGTGTTAAGAAGTAAATTAAACATAATAAATTAGACATAATAACGGTATGTTATTTTAAATCGGTGTGCGACTTTCAACCGTTTGAGATGTAGGTACTTATCGTCAATAACGTAGCGTGGAGGGGTTGGCGCCCGAGTCGCCGTACCTATTACACTCGTAGGTAATTAAACGCGGCATAAAAGGAATTAGAACAAAGTTGTAGGTACTTACAAAACTGAACATTATGTAGAAACACTAACTTTCTTTGTTTCTTCGTCACATTCACAACAATGGTTCAATAATCTGCCGTATTTTTCGATTCACTTTAGGTATTACAAGCTTTTTCAAGGTATTTTAGTTAGTTTAGTACTCGAGTATCACTGTTCACTGTCACAAACGCGAGTTTTATTTTACTTTTGAGGTCATCGACAGTTGTTACCTAATTGTACTAGCGATTTTATAACAGCCACAAATAAAAATCCTCTGGCGTCCACTCCCCTTATCAGAGAGACCACTACATGGGTCCCCAGCTACCTATCCATCGGGTGCAATACTTCACGTCAAGGTCACAAGTCACAACATAAATAACAAAACATTCACAGCACGCTGTCGGCGGATGACTAATCGTCTTTGATGTTAGGCGGGCGGTTGCCGCTCTTGGCGCTGCTGCAGCGCGGCGCGTGCGGCGCTCATTGGCCAGAGGGTGGCCGGGAAATGTTTGCGTCTCACTCGCATGCATTATGTTTACATTAGCAAATGACGTACAATATTTTTTAGGGATTTCGCGTCTTTTTGACACAACAATGTAAAATGCCGACTACAAAGTCGGAAGTACATTTAGATAAGCTTTATTTCGTTGCAGTAAGTTCCAAATTTCTTTGAATATTTATTATTCGCGTTCTAACAATTTAAATATTTAAAATGTTTTATGGTTTGTGTGCGTAAGAAAACTAGCTACGTACGAGAAATACAAATTGGACTTTATTCCTTTGACTTAAGGTTCAAATTACTTTAAACTAAAGATTAAATTGATTTGTTATGTTTCTAATTCAACACTTGTGAAGGAAGTTTTCCTGAAAAATTAACATGATTTTTTTTTTCGGAATTCGATTAAGATGCCTATTCTGAACCGACTACTTCCTTAACTAGCATCAATTGTATTACACCTTGTAGTTATATATTTTTGTGTTTTTTTTAATGGAAAATTGAAAATTTAGTTTTGTTTTCTTAGTAATATTAGAGTTGGTTTGTAAATGGGTGATTATAGTGATAGTTAATTTAGTGTTGTTTTCGTCCTGATTAATACGAACTCAACATGAACTATGGGTATCTCCTTCACTAGTATATAATAAGAATGGCAAGGCATTGTGGTTATCACCAAAACTACAATAAGACTATATTTTGAATCAGAAGATTTTAATCTGCTGTTGTGTGGCAATAGGCTCGCCCCCTATTACATGGGACCTAAACATATCGGCGAACTGTGGGTGTACATTGGTACAACTCTGCCTAACCCTTCGGGGATACAGGCGTGATGATGATATGTTAATCTGCTTTTTCTTCTTGCTATTGTGTGTTCTTTAAAATATCTTTATAATTCTAGCCTTTTTGCAAATACCGCAAGAATCTAATGCATTTCATTGAAACGATGATATCGATACAACATTACAACTACTATTTGTTCACGATAGTCCCTATTGTAAAACTCATAATTACTTGTAATTCAATTAGAACAAAGTCTTTAATTAGTTTATCCTTTGGAATAAGTAGGTATGTCTCTCCCTCTCTTCATCTCTTTCTAATTAAATACATAAGAAAGGGACACATTTCGAAAAAGTTTTTTTTTCATACTATTTTATTGCTATTCTATTTTCGGCCGGGTTTCTGTCATTATTTCATCAGATAGCAAAACTATTTGGATGATATTATTATACTTCAATTCTTATGCGTGTCGAAATATGGATACAATATTATGTTGTTGCTAAATATATCCACTTGCATACATATTGCTAAACTATTGAATTGAATTTTGATAATCAATCTCATTAGATGAGGTTTTGAAACAGTTTTGTGTGATGTGCAAGACTATACAGAATTTATGTTAGTACATAGAATTGAACTAAAAATACGGAAGATGATTAAAAACTACTTCGCAGCTAAATAATAATGACCCATCATTTTAGATGACTCGTCTTTATTTTTTTAATGGTGGATCATCAATGTCATCCAATTATTAGTTATCAAAATTGTTCTTTAGGACATTACGTCATTATTTTGTAAACGAGTGTAATTATCATTAGGCCATCATAATGCGATGCAATTTTAGTAAATATTAATGTTTCCACGACATTCGATCTAAAAAACAAACATTAGCATAGGTACATAAAGATGTTGACCATCAGAAGAATAGAAGAACTGGCAACATGCAATAATATTTACCTCCTCAATATTTTAAATAAGCATTCCAATTAAAAAAACAAAAAAAACTCACTTTCTTAATTCAAATCTTCAAAGACACGAAACCATAAATATTAAAAACAGAACTGCACTACACAACACAAACACTTCGATATTTAAATTTAAAAATCCACGTTCTTATTTCGATATGCTCACGTTCGTGCTGGCCGAACGTCGATATAACACTGAACTTGAAATGAAAATCATGCAATCCTGCGCAGCTTTGTGGCTTGCTTACCTTCAAAAAGGTATTAGGAAAATGTACTTTATCCTCATTACCATAAGGAGCATAGTCGTGTTTATTGGTAGTCTGTAACGATGCTAATAATTATCCGATACTTGTCTGATTTATATTTTGTGGTTATTCCACAATCCTTGTTCACCATACGGCTTGGCTGAGCCTCCGCAGCGAAGTCACGGTTTGCGAGTCCAGTTTTGTTTAATTGCCTCATTACGAATTCATAACTTAATTTAATTTTGCATAGGCAACAAAGATTGTAAAAAAATGCCTTAGTGGATTGAGGTGCCTACATACTCGTACTAAATTGTTAAATCAAATACAAAATTAACATTTAGATATAACGTTTATTCTTTAAGGATTCAGTCTGAGGAATAAAATTTTTGACATTGTGATCTGGGCCTATCCCAGGTTTTATAAAAATATAGTCTTTTCATTTCCATAAACACACACTACACATTTAAAAATAAATAACATGTATTAGTAAGACAAAAAGTTAAATCTGCCCTAGAATTTCTTAATTATTTAAAGGTCTCTTAGGTTTACGCAAATGTTAGACATTGAAATGAAACTACTTTTTACGGAAAAAACCGCAAAAATATCCGTAAAAAATAGTTTAATTTCAATATTTAAAGGTCGTTGGAAAATAAATTTGCATTCAAACTACAGAAAAAAAACCTGTTTTTAATTTCAAAAAAAATGCTTGTTATACCTTAAACTGAATCTGACTAATTGGTCATCATCTATCGGTCCACCATTATCATGCAAAAAACTGGCAAACAGAATCAGATGAGACTGGAAGCTGACCAAGATAATTTCAAAAAAGGCTCGGCAGAAGAGTTTGCATAACCTTTCCCATATCCGTTTACATATTTTTTTGTTTCCAAAATTATTTAAAAGGATGTTTTTCTGGTCACATATCCCATATTGGTCATCTTCAATTAAGCGGTTCACCTTTGCGACAGCTTTTGTAAACTCAAGGTCCAAATAGTGTGTCAAGGTGATATGTGCAAATAGTATTGGAAATATTAAAATGAGTTGTTCTTTAAGGAAAGTAGACGGTGTTCTCTTTCACTTGGCTGATTTATGAGTTCAAATTATATGGTTGAAATGTTAAGTATTGATTTATGTTAATTTTTGCAGGGATTTAATTTAGGGCTAGACGGTAGCTGTTCTATCAGGGATATGCTTTATTTTTATTAGCATAATATAGAGAAATACGGGTATTGATCAAAAGGCTGGTTTGCTTTGGGTTAACTATTCTGGATTACATAAATTCAGGTTTGTTTTCTTTATGTTTAATAGTATCGTAAACCGATGCCTTAAGATGTCTAAAAAAAGTGTGTTTACAAAATATTTAAAAAATAGTTGCATTGGCCTTAGTTCTGAATTTTGTGTCATTTATAATTTGAATCTGTAACCCATTGTAGTAAATTGAATACACGGAACAGCAAAAACTTTTTCTGTTCTGTGATTGAATAAATATCTTATGTAATTAGACCATGTCAGTTGAGAAGAGATTTAATTAGACTATTTATTGCCTTGTTATAAACAATGTTGCAGGACAATAGTTGATAACAGTATTTATGCTTTCAAAGTAGAATTTCTTACTATGTTGCGATAAATATAGATGTCTGCGTAACAAAGGATACTTATTTAAAAGTAATTTATACAGATTAACACATAATTTTACCGGTAAAGTTACTTAATACTTATTTGTTCAATGTATACATCTCGACTTTGCTTCAAAATATCCTTTCATCATTCAAAATGTTTCCTTTTAACTTAATCTTTAACTAGCCAATAAAAAAATAACTTATTTGTCCCAATTTTTAAACGACTGCCCTAAAAACATAACACTCCTTGTGTTATGTTTTCAGGGTTCATGTGTGTATGTTTGTAAGTTTGTTTATTTCACCATAACTTCTAAAACGTAATGGATTTGCATCGAGCACAAGCACACTAGAATTGCGCCAAGATAAAAAAAATTGAATGGCGAAACAAAATGTGAAGAATAAACAGATTTTTCAGCAACACAGTTTTCCTGAATCTACATAATAAATGGTTTTGCTGATAACTAATGTATTTAGGAAGTGTAGCTTGCCAAAAGTGTAGGAGGTAGGTCTGCCTTTTACATTGATAAACTGCATGAAAATACTACCAAGATCTTTATTTAACATTCAAACACAAGATAGGCATTCGAGATCGTTTAAATTTAAGGTACCAATATTTGAATTCACAAAACATCAAAAGACCTCGTGGCCGGCCCAGAAGGAGATGGTGGGACGAGCTTGACTCCTTTTCAGCAATATGGAACACAATAGCTCAAAACCGGGAGAATTAGGAGAAAGAAAGAGAGGCCTTTGCTCTGTAGTGTGACGACAATGGCTGAAAATAATAATAAAGTTTGAATTGAGCAAGATGGGTCGACGACATAGTTAAAGTCTCGGGTCGAGTCTGGATGATTCTGGCACAGGATCCTATAAAATGGCACGAAAAAGGGGGGGCCTATGCGTAGCAGTGTGAGTGCGGCCTTTCCGACCAGACAATGCCACACCTGCTAGAGTGCCCAAAGTGCCTGGACACCTGCACTTTGGAGGACTTAAACCTCGCCGATGACGCTGCAGTTAGTGTGGCCAACCAACGGGCCAACTCCTAGGCGCAGGGTATTTAAATTTTACTTCCGTAGCAAGTGGAATAAAGTGGTCTCTGCCTACCACTACAAGGGAAAGAGGCGTGATTATATGTATGTATGTATTTAATAAGCAAGGTTACATCGACTCGAAAAGAAGAAGGGGGAGGAAAAGGGCTGTGGATGATGATGATGATGATGTTCGGGCTAACTGACAAATAGGTTAACCATTTCGTAGAACATAGGTACTTGAGATTTATTAA
The DNA here is from genome assembly GCA_905146925.1 of Autographa gamma. Lineage (NCBI taxonomy): Eukaryota > Metazoa > Arthropoda > Insecta > Lepidoptera > Noctuidae > Autographa > Autographa gamma. The sequence continues at coordinate 2,759,791 of LR989871.1, forward strand.
ACAAAAATTAACAAATAATCAACTTTTTGCTGACTTGTAACAGTATGTCTTGTAAGACAGTATTTGTAAGAGTATGTAGATTGTAACCTACATAAACACAGAAAATAATACTTCTAACGAAAATACTTGATGTCTTGACCAGTACACATTAAGATTACTCCACGTAATGTGTCTAACATCTAATTCAACCGTGATATAATATAAAAACATATAATTATATACGTGCTTGAGAACGAATTTGATTACGCAGTAGCAAGGTTGCACAAAAATGTATGTATTATACAAATATTTTTGTGTTTCCGCACACATAATCACTTTTATTTATGTTAGAGCCTCTTGGGTTAAATGTTATATTTACTTTAAATCCTTGGAATATATTTACTTTAAGAAGGCCTTTATTTAACCATTTTTGGGTTCCCCTAGACTAATTTTGGGTCTCTGCTTATCTTACTAGCTCATATTACAAATTAGTATTTATTGAGGCCCGTGTTTTAAGCAAATTCTTCTTCTTTTCTATGTACGCATCATCTCAGCATTCAGGGGACTAAATAATGTCAAAAACTATTTGTAGAAAAACTCACAACTGGGGCCTCATTTAGCTATTCAAGAGTTGCTTGAATTGACTGAATGACCTGCTTCATTTGGTACTTTTTACGATAATTGGCATTCTTCTAACTGTAATTCAATCATTACATTGATCATAACGATCATCCTCTTCGAGAGTTCAATGAGATTTTATTGTAGGCTTATCTGAAAAGAAAATGAGGCACAATGACAAGTACACTGATCGGCCACTGACATACATTTAAAATAGCTTAATCGAGACCTTGGATAGAAGCGTACGATCTGTAACACAAATTTCAGGAGTGAAACAGTCACTAGATAAACAACATCCTAACTTGGCAAAAGACACCAAAATGTTAAAGCTTACCAAACTCTTAACACCTGTTAAGGAAATCTAGAAGTTATTAAAATAATAAACTTGTTGTATTTTACATCTTCAAAGAAAGTCTAAATATTTTAATAGCATTGTTTTATATTATGTCAGCTGGTGCTGAACTAATATCGATAGACACAGACGGGAATCTCTCACAGTAAAATAACATCCTATTCAAACAATAAGTGAGAAGAAATTAGTATAGTTTTGCCTAGAACGGTACCTATGTTCACTAATGTAAAAATATCCGAATTGAGAACCTCCTCCTTTTTTTTAGAGTCAGTCAAAAAAGTTTCAGTCAGATTAAATGAGTACCTGAATGTTAACAAATATTTTATGTGTCGGCTTCAAATTATTACAGGGCTTGCACTACCATCTATCTTCGCCCCTAGGAACTGATGGGTAGAGAAAATTGAAAATAAAATAAACTGCTCGATTTCTTAGAGCGCCATCTGTGAACTTTGTGTAAAACTAATAGAAGAAGGTCTTTATGTAAAAGGTGAATAAAGCGCCATCTATGAGATCACTAACGAACTCTCGTTGGTTTGTACTCGCACAGTTAAAAGGTTACTACGATTGGGGCCGCGTTAAATAGATGGCAGCACAAGTACTTTTTTAAGATAAACTAGAATGTTTTGTAGTTGGATAATACTTGGATACCGTGTAATAAACTATTAGTAGTATTTATTGTAATAGGTATTATAATATTTATTATAATTAAAGCACTAATATGTGTTATGGCATAAGAGTAGGCTGTGAAATTAAATAACTTATATTTCAGGAAATCAATAAGACTGCGTATCTTCTTGTTTTATGAATTAGTTAAAAATATTTCGATAACTTTAAGACTTATTAATAAAATATCAATAAATCCATAAGCAGCTTGAAAAACCTGATTTTTACTACTTATTATTAAGTATAGATATCAATAGCATACAAATGGCAAATTAAGATATTAATTACTAAAATTGCGTATAAGTATTTGAATATAACTGTTAATTAATATATTTTTCATCCATTAATGGGATTTAATAGTTAGATATTTACTTATAATAGGGTAGATGACTGGGTATGTAACTTAAAAATCAATTTAGTCCGCCATTTAGATAATCAAAATATAATGGACAAGTACGTATTTTTTATTTTATCAAATCCAATAACAAAGATAAACCTCTTTGAAGTTCGGGAGTGGGGCCTTGTGACGTGACGGGTGTGTACAATTGTTGCTTAGTCGTGACGTCACCTAACAATTTTACTGCTGTATCTTCATAAGTTTTTGTTTACGGGACAAAAGAAAAACACGTGGCTATTTTCTTTTTATTGTTAGATGGACAAAAAAATAAAAATTATTCATCATCCCTATTACAACCCAGTATTGCTTTCATATAGCTACAAGGTTTAGAAGTGTAATAGCTGGGTTTGTTTGTACAAGGAAGCAGGTTTAAGCTCAGGCATTTGAGGAACCAGTTTTTAAAGTTGTATGTCCTACTTTTTAAAGATACGAAAAACAGAAATAATTATGATACGAGTGTATTTTTACATATTCATTGTTACCTTAAAACGGCTGTTTTAAAACCGCTTTTCTTTTGCAATTATATCCAGATATTACCTTAATCAAGGTCGAAAGTTTCAAAAATTCCAATGTATTAGATGATCTTGTGTGTTAAAAACAAGTTAAAACCAGATATTTTAATCAATTAAAAATCAATAAAATTAAATTATTTGACGACCTCCGTGGTCGAGTGGCGTACGCACCGGTTTCCAAGGTGTCGCTAGCTCTGAGGTCTCGGGTTCGATCCCCGGACGGGACAATGTAGAAAGTCATTTTTCTACATTGTCTCGGGTCTGGGTGTATGTGGTACCTTCGTTGTTTCTGAATTCCATAACACAATTGCTTAATAGCTACTTACTTTGGGTTCAGAGCAATGTATGTGATGTTGTCCGCATTTATTTATTATTATTATTATTAATTAAATTAATTAAATGTTAGTTAGGAGTTCTTTTATTATGTAGGTATTCATAGATGTTATATTACTAGAGACTTTTGTTTTCCAGAATACTTACTTAGACATTTTTTTACTTTTTCCATCTATTCTTTTTTGCTTGCCAATCAATTCAACTTTAAAGATAAGTGCGGGCATTTACTTACCAAAACCCTTTGGTAAGTGTTACAAGAAGCTGTCATAGTTGCTGCCCCCTTTAGTTCTGACAATAGTGAATGGGTTGTGGAGGTCATATATGCAGGTACTGTATTTATTTTGTAAACTGGAAATTTATTTTAGGATAGCAATGACTCTGACCCTAACAAAGTTGTAAAAAGGAATGGCAGAAACATAAAATCCCTTGTAGTTTCTGGAAATACACTTGTCACTCATACAGAGTGGCAGGTTAACGGATGTACTTGTTATTGTGCCTAATTTTCGTATTCAGATAAGAACAGTCACTGGCAATCCTACAATGACAATAGTAGCAAGTAGGTACATTTGTATTTTTTTTTTAGGTCAATGTTCTGAAGGTTTTATTTTCGAAATTAAACTTAAAATATTTACAATTCTAATTAAACAAAAATTTTATGAATACGAAAATTAGGTACCATGACTTGTACACTGGAACGTTCTTAAACTTGCCACTCACTGACATCGGGCCCCTTGTGTTGTAGTGATGGCGCATGTATTCTAAGCAGCAATAAAAAAACTTCGACAACTATTCTGTTAAAGAAAACATGTTACCTGTAAAGAGGAAAATAACTATAAAGACTCTGGCCAAGTTACGTAAACATAACATAACATATCATCACGCTTGTATCCCCGAAGGAGTAGGCAGAGATGTACAAATGTACACCCACAGTTCGCCGATACGTTTAGGTCCCATGTAATAGGGGGCGAGCCTATTGCCACTAACCGGGCAGAAATCCAAACTCCGACCTGCTACTGAGAATTTCATAGAAAAACCCAATAACACCTTGGTCGACTTTGGAATCGAACCCAAGACCTCTAGCGTAGCCGTCGCGCTAAACACCAATAGGCCAACGAGGCAGTTCCAAGTTACGTGTCGGTTATAATAAAGATTTAATTTGATAGCAATAATATCATATCATTTTATCTGCTTGGATAGTGAACCTCCATATAGTAAAATTTGACTGTTTTGTTATTATATAATTATGTTTGGCAATGTTGCGTCTCATAACTTCCGTATTGCAAGTTTTGGCATTTATATACCATCACGCTTATCTGAAATGGCAGAGTGCTGTAGTGCTATTCTGTTACATTATTTTCGTATCTCGACAGCGGAATTCGCGGTGAGATGTTAAAAACGTATTCTCAAATTTGAATTCTAAATCAAGGCCAATTGGGTTCGCTTTTGAAATGAGCTTTATTGTCACTCAGGTGAAACTAGATATCGAAATTATTTACAGAATAGCATACTGTATACTATTAACAACCTTTAAATATTAACAGATATTTAAGGTTCCGTAACTCAAAAGGTGCTCAAAAGTGAAAAAATATTCTTTATGATCACTTTTTGGTTCTCCGTATCAAGTTGTGCTTAATTAATATCAGACACTTAGGTCCACGATCCCATGTTACAATTAAATATTCAACTCGCCATGTTCCTTTAAAAAAATGCTGTTATTTAAGTAGTTTTTTCCTATACATTTAGGAGAAACTCGAAATCTTAGTACTTTCTTCGATGCTAAAACTTTTAGGACAAACATCACAAATTAAGGTTAGTATACAAAAACTGCTGGTCTAGCTAAAATATAATATAATTCATGTGATTGTTGTATTCTTTTTTATCAGTAGGTGGTAAAATATAAATTTGATGGCAGTTTGACTATTTATTTTTGTACCCATGATTTTTTCTACCTTACAGGGGCCCAAGTCCGCTATTTACACTCGGTTCAATGTCGTCATAGTGTCGTGCCAGTGTCACCGTCAAATGAGCCAAATTTTCGTATTCAGATAAGCCATCAACATCGTGGCATCGTCGTGGGTTCAGTGGGCAATGTGGTGTTGTCAATTAAAATTAAAAATAAAAGTATCAACCATTTTGTAAATATTAATAGGCAACACCAGTTGTCACTAATTATTACTAATCGTTTCTTACGTTGCAAAAAATTGTATTAAATGGTTTTTGAATACTAATTAATTGTAAAAGCCCATAAAATATGTCATTTCTATTAAAAAATTGTAAATAAGGATATTTATATGTAAAAAAGGAAAGTTTTTGTTCAAATTGACACAATGTCTATGAAAAACAAACGTTAACCATAGACATCAGCCATTTATGTGACAAATTTTAAGTGCGCCAAAATTAAATTTAAAAAATTGTAGAATTTTAAGACTGGTTATAAACCAGTCTTATAATTAATATAATTTTATGGGTTTTTTACACAAAGAAATAATTTAAGTTGTAATTTAAATAAAAACTGATTTATTTTTAATTCTAATATACGGGGTTTTACAAAAACAAGTATACTGCCTTATTCAATGTCTTATTTGCGCAGTTACAAAATTCCATTCCTATGGAGAAGAACAGGCAAGAAACTTTATAAGTGTCACCCAAATTAAAACTAGTTAAATTATCTTACTCACACGATTTAATTTATTTGACATAGTTATATTACATAATTCCCATATATACAAACTTAAGTATGTATAAACAGAAAACAAATCAATATCAAATGGATTACAATATTTTAAGTAAGCTAAGATGTATTACAGTAGTGGAAAAAAGAGAAAACAGTTAACAATGTTGATGCATTCACAAGAAAAGACAAATCTCAAATTTTCTGGTATGAGAAAATGTAAACACTGCATATATTAACATACTCATATTATAACCACATATTTTATTCTATTTCAAGACCGATAACATATACATTGTATTTAACGTTTGTTTGTTGCTTTGCAACGTGAGGTGCGTGTCACAAGTGAGCATCTAAAACCAGATAATAATTGTCTTATTTCAGCTGCCCACAAAGTAGTTTTGTATTTATATTCTTCAATCTTTTTTAATTTATTATTAATAGTCTTCTTTCAGGTGGCTACTAATTAGTTTTTTAATTTTATCTTCATCTAATCTTTGGAACTGCAGTCAAAATAATAAAGTGGGCACCGCAAAACATCTGAAAACAGAATTTACTCATTAGTTTTTGAATATCATGTCTACTAATTCTTAACTCACCCTTGAAACTATATTATATTTTTTTTTACAGAAGCTCAGAGTTAACCATTATCACCCTTTATAAATTTATAAATATAATATTCAGGATTGTGACTATCAAATATGTACATTGGTTAACTTTATTTGTTTCAGCCCACGGCCTATTTGCAAGTGCCTGTTTTAAGGTTCGTCCCCTACATAGGTCCATGTTGACACTGGGGTTATGTGGATCTGAGTATCCAAATACTTTTTAATAAAAAGCAAGATGTAGGTAATAAAAAATATATATATTAAATACCCGGTGCTGTCGCTCCCTTTCAGCATTGGTCTCCTCAGCTGTGAAAGGTATTACAGAGACTCGGTGTCTTTTGGCAATGTTATGCTGAACACTGCATCACATGCATGCATCATTAATTCCCCTGCTGTAATAGGGCTACATTGCACAGTGCGTGCCACAAGCAAACATCTGAAAACAATTTTTTTTTTATTTACACTCAAAGTTATATTAGAAAGATAGCTTAAATCAATATTTGTCCATTGTATTACCTGAAACTTGTATTTAGTAGTCCAATGCAGCGTTCCACTAGGTTTCTTGTGGCCACATGTCGCATATAATAATTATTCTCAGAAGTTCCTTCTGCTGAGTCTGATATAGCAGTCAACACATCATTTAAAGCATCTGTCACTTGATTCACTGAAGAACGATTGCCTAACCAAAGTTTGGAATGAGCCCGTCGCATAAAAAAGTGACCGCAATAAGTACCTGTAATAAATATACAATAAATATACGTACATTTGAAGACAATTTGAAGGCAATTTACACATGTACATCGTGTTCCACAAATATCTGTAATTACTATATATCAAGCTAATGAATGGTTTTCTATTCATCAGCAGTTATTAGGATATTATCTTTACTAACCTTATTAGGAGGCGAGATAGCGTCAGCTCGTCGATGTACCTTTAAGTGAGGAGTTAACTCGGACACTAACTGAGTAACTTGATCTTTCTTCTCTTTGTTTTTATGTCTCGCGAGACAGAAACCACATGGAGCCTCAACATGTCACGGAATTACTTGACGACGCTGATGATTTCGGCGTTGACGGTCACGTAAATTGGCGAACAACAATAATAAAACAACAACAACTTTTGCAAGTACGTTGTTTTTGCAAAATGGCGAGTTTTCGTTGAGTTTGACGTTTATCGTCGTGGTTCAACTGCTGTCAAAAAATAGCGGAATACGAAATTTGTACCAAATGTATGAACTATTGGTCACAGTCGTTGAACATTGAACCGAATCGTTCCAATGCGCAATTTTGACGTTTTGACGTTTAGTAGAATACCAATTTGCCGAAAATGGCTCTGCTGGCACGACACTATGAAGACATTGAATGGAGTGTAAATAGCGGACTTGGGCCCCAGGATGTAATTCTATTGTATGATGGCACCTACATCCAAAGTCAAAAGTTTATAATATTCCCCCTACCATGAACTCTTAAAGTAGGACTGTTGCTGTTGTGAAAGCGAGACGGCGCTCTACACTGTTGCTATCGGCGTCTCGCTCACAGGACGCAATAAGTATTGCTTTAAGAGCTCATAGTAAGTGCAACTATTAAGTTAAATGCTTATACCCATATTTATTTGTCAATGTTCACAAAAATTAAGCTGCTCACAAGGACATTCCATACAGTACCTATCCTCTTGATTCATGAATATAATTTTGTTTAAATTTCAAATTATATTGCCTTGTTATTATTCTAATATTTCACGTTTTGAAATGTTTTAGAGTTCCTCGTTGTTTTGACCTATTCTATTAAATAGAATTGGCTAAAAATAGATAAATTAAAATTTCTGATTATTTTTAGGAGTTCAAGGAGAACTAGATAAAAATATCGGTGTGATGCATGCGGAAGATGCAGAAATTGTATATTGTTAAACCTAGGTGTCTTTTTGAGCCAGAAATCTAAAAAGTTTTGTTTAATCTAAAAACTGGACCTAAACAGCCAAAATAAACCTGATCTAAATTTGGCGGGAATTACCGGCGATATTGATAACAAGTAATTTTATTATCATTTCGTTAAAGATAAACCTATCAGAATCTAAAAATAAATTATATTAGCAATTGATAGACTAAAACACTAAGCAGGTGCGTATGTCTGGATGCCTATACATAAGTTTGTTGACCTTTTTATATGACACGAATTTCTTATAAGCAAACTTATGATATAAATAATTTATATCATAAGTTTGCTTATAAATATTATCCATGCTTTTGAAAAAAGGGAAAGAGGTGCAACGTTCGACGTTGCTAGATATTAAACTTATATTTTTTAAAACAAGCAAAGTTGAATATACGTTTAAAAGGACGTTGATCACAGATTTGACTTGCAATAAAAATAATCAACAAAAACTCAAGTCCTGTCGAGATTTAGTTCCTATTTACAATGCACTTAAAATGGCCACTTGACGTTTAAGAGGAGATGATTTTTGCTAGTTTCTGAAGGCTCTATCAACAAAAATTAGAGCCTTTTGTGTAATCAAAGTATGAGATCAGATTAACATCTGGTCGAAGTCAAATGATTTTATGTATTATATTTGTGGGGAAAAAAGAAAACTGCCTGTCTTTTTAGAATATACCTTTACCATAATTCGTGGTCATTGGATGAAAATTATTTATTTAATACTTTTATTATGTGCACACAAAGGGAACAGTAGTGAATTTATTTTCTAGCAATTAAATCAGAAAAGAGTCAATGTTTTTCTGGTACAATAAAAATGACTCTACACAACTTTAAGAAACATACTCACAGTGGTTAGCCTAGAAGGAAAAGTAGACTTTTCAAAAAGTTCAATCCATATTGAAAAGATGGATGGTAATAGCCCAGGTGACAATTGAAAGGAGGAAAGACAGACTTTGACCTACAGGATGACGACCACAACTAAAAAACAAAACGTTACAAATACATACATATCATTGCTCTAGTTGCCAATGTTAACTCTATATTTTGAACCTTCAGAACAATGTTTAACACATGGAACTATTAATAGACATTTTAGAACAAAGCAGTAGATATCTAGGTAACTTCCAACAAAAATTTATTTATATGACAAATAAGACGCGATAAATATGTATGTTTTTTTTCAGTAAGAATGTAACTACAGCCAATTTAAAAAAGAAACTACACGAGTATGTTTTTCGAATAGGTATCATTTGTTTGCTTAAAATATGTTTTTTAGATATTATAATATAGGAATATTAATGTGATTTTTATAAATGACGTTTTTTCAGAAAGTAGAAAAGATAAATAAAATATTACGTCAGTTCATTAATCATAAATGCTTCAGATTTAGTTACAGAATGGTATTAGAAATCGGAATCTTTTTGTTTGGAGTTTAGGAAATTATCTCAAATATTGCTTTTTTCTTGATTATTTGCCATACAGATAAAAGTTTAATAACATTTCCTGTGCTGCATAATATATAATTTTCAATTTTTTTTCTTTAAGTCATAAGTTCTTAAAATCTTGTTAAAAGAAAAATCTCTTGATAGGCTTAGTTTAATATTTTGATATTGAAGCCTATCAAAAGATTTGTACATTTTGCAATAACTTAACCGCTTACTATTTTAATAGCCATTGATCTTTGGAAGGTCAAGTCTTGAATATATATTATATTTTCTATTCACGCCATACAGCCGTCATACGAATTTATATATTTGACATAACTTTTAATTCGTATGCACATGTTGTTATGACTTTTCATTGTCGTTTTTACGTTTAACATTTTAACTACAGGTAGATAGATGCACAAATCTACTTCAGGGCCATACTCCCAAAAAGCGGAGGAAAACTATATTTTGAGAGTCATCTATGCAGTTAGCAAACCTTTTCCGCCGGATATGAACCGACCCTTAGAGTGCCGTCGATTTTGTAATGTATAATGTTGGCGTTGATAAGCAGTTCTTTCTAGTCTAAATGAAATGTATGAATTTTGATTTTGATTTGATTTTTGAGCACATACTTCACCGGGCTTTATATGAGACAAACTATCAAACTTCTGTGTAGCCGGGCCTGATTAAGGATCTTGGCATCGGTGGAGTCCGGGCCTGAAATAATAATTCTTAAGACCGCTGATTAAACCTGACGAACTCTACAACAGGTAAAAGCATTTATTTTTTCCGGGATTAAAAGCTAATACCTTCAACCCTCTCCAAAGGAAAGGTGTCAGTATATGCCTTCCTTCACTGACATATAACAACCCAGTACACTACCTCTGCGTTCAGTCGCGCAACTTATAATTATGTCCAAAATGCTCTTATGAAGCAATAGCCGTGCCTTACGGCGTACCCCACCTGTATCTCAACTCCTGAGAATCGTTGAATGATGTTACATAGGCCATAACCTTCCTGAATCTTACTACGGCATAAGGAGTCACTCAGTAAATGTGTTGTGGTAGACAGATAGGTAATAGATCCATATAAAAACGGTATTCAGCTGAATCCAGTAAGACTGGGAGTCAACCCGAATATGGCAGGTTATGAGACGATAACCTTCCCAATGTTTTTTTAGATCAATTTATTTTCTAGCCAACTCTTCAGCTTAAATCACCTGTGGATAAATTACAGACTGTCATACAAACTCTACTTACTTTTAAAGAGAAGAATGCCCTTACTAACTTCGTAGATCGTAATACTACGATCCGTTTTACGAATGTAGGTCACACAAGGTAGAGTGAAGCGTGTTATAAAAACTACAATAATAATTGGTTAGTTGCATTCCCGAGTATGTTCGGACAGAGAAAGGTGTCTTATTTATCGTGACGTCATCTGACGTAGTCACGGCGGTCATAGAGCTATGAACGAATAGATGTGGACAGTGGTCAGTTGTAGTAAATGTACGGACAGAAAAAAAGGCAATTTTTTTTACTTTCGAAGAAAATTTATAAGGATGATATTTTTTATTATTGCAAATGTGGAAGACCTGTAAGTGAATGCATTTGTGAGTAGAAAAATGTATAAAGTTCAATATTCGGACATTCGATATAATTGTGTGTGATAATTAGGTATTTCGCGGTTTCGAAAAAATTTTTTTTTTGTTTGTAGGGAATTTTATATTCGAGTAAAAAAAGGAGGGTTCTCAAAAAAAAAACAATTAAAAAAGTATTACAAACATATGCAAACTTTTTGTAGGGCTGACCAAAGTTTTTGAGGAAAATTAGTTATTGTTGTTTGCAAGAATTTTGGTTAAATGTTTTTTTTTGCTTGAGACATCCTCCATTTGAATAATTGCATATGGATGTGGGTAAATTAAGGGTTTCCTTTGGTAACTCCTTTTTATCTATACTTCTGACACACATAATTATTCATTCATTTATTTTATTTCAGACAGAGTCCATAAAACTAGATTACAATTATACATACAAATTAAGTTAAATAACAACACATTAAAATAACATTATCAAAATTAGAAATATATAAAAAATATATCAAAACATACACAATATACACAGAATTAAACAATAATAATATAAAGTCATTATGTTTATATCATTGTCTTCTATTATTCCTCAAACCTTAAACTTGCAAATTTTTTTGTAACTGAAATAATTAAGTAAGATGGCTTTTGTCTATTTTACGCACCATTGCACACCTAGGTTTCATTCATTATGCAATATCTGATAAGACTGTATTACATAAAGTTTTTATTTATTTACAGTAAGAATAAAGATTTTTGTGAAAACACTGAAAATCTTATTTACCTTTTATTCAATTAAAGGAACGTGACAAAAAGTTAATGTTTGCTCGACGGTGCCGTCATATCAAAAATACGCAAAAAGAACAAAAGCCGCATTGTTTTCTGTACATCATCAAGTAAATAAGACATTCATAAATAAAACCATTAATCAATGAAAAATAACGAAGGTCCCCTCTTAAAATTCATGGCACTGTGTCGCTTCGGAGAGAGCGATCTGCTGGCTGAATGGCAGTGCGTTCTTAGCCCCGGTCGTTGCACGACGTTTAAAAAAAACGCGTTTCTCCACCGCTGTCAAATCGCGCGCCGTAATTGTATTTTGTAAATATTTTTAATCGCCATTTTTTTCTTCATATATTTTGCAAGTGTTTTAATATTTAAATTATATTTATCGTGGTTTTCTATTTGAATTTGTGTGAGTGTGTTGTACAAAAGTAAAAGGAGGTGAAACGTTTGATAATTTTTTGGTGAGTTGTGTTTCGCGTTCTCGTTTTTTTTTTATGTAATATATTTATTATCTGCTGATACTTTGGAATATAAATGTTAACAGCTTTTTAAGTGTTACCTATAACAATATTCGATTTGCGAAATTATTTTTTAGCGTAAAAAATATAAGAGTGAACCATAAACTGCCATAAAGTATGCAATATGGTGATAATGAAAGAAAACTATGGCCGATAACTGCATGTTGAAACAATGCCTCTATTATAAAATCAGTCGATCCATAATAATGTGCTTAATAAGCATTTGTAGAGCGATTGCTAACCTCTTCATGGTTAATTCTTATAATTGTGGGCTGAATGGTTGATTGTCATTGCCTACTTATCAAGGAAGAGATATTGCATTGAAAGTAATTGAAATTGCACTTAGTGAAAAAAAATTGCCATCTTTACGACTTATAGATTACTTAATGAGTCTTGTTTTGAACATTAAATTATACTTTCTTCTTGTTTGGGCATTAAATATTTAATAAACGGTCTTTGAGTTCTGTTGTATTTTTATAGAACTCTACCACATTCACATTTCCCCAGACAGCGCCATCGTTATGAAAAAGAGAACTATCGGTAAAGTTGTAGTTATAATTTAAGTAAGAATTATATACTTAACACAAGTTCCACAATTTAATTAATTGAAATAATGGACTTGTCAAGAAACTTATAACTGTCACTTCGTTTTTTACAAACTTTGGACCGAATTTGGTATCATTTATAAAAGAGCCAAAATCAAATCAAAGCCAAATCTTGGACTATAAAAATGATTTGTAGGTAATTAAATATGCAAAAAATATGACAAGCAAATCTCGACTGTAGGTGTTATTCGATATTTCGCAAACTTGTTACATAAGATTCATTAGACTATCAAATGCAAGTCACTTTAAATAAAAATATTAACTTTCAAAGAAAAGGTGTGTAATAATAATGTCCCAATAGATTAAAATAGGCAGATTTAGGCCATGAGAGCAAAATTATTCTATGTGAGCAAAGCAATCAAAATCGTCCCGTTTCACGTAGAGACCAATTGGACTTAGAATCAAAATCAGCTCTTTTAGACATAATAAGACGAAAGAGTAGGTAAATACCTATATAAAATAAAATCTTTCGTGGTTCTACTTCAACTACTTGACATATTACAATTAAAGGCTTTTTCATGGTGCTTACCTATTGATTTTCTAACCTATGATATGATGGAACAACTTGTTGCTTTATCGTTGAAAACAAAGCCATGATTAGTTTTATGAGTGGGCAAATGACATGGTTGTCGAAAGGCCATAATACCATGTAATATATAATCTGTGGTATTAATTCCTAGGGAAGCTTACCATTTGAACTCTATCGACTTAGAAAGTACACGTGCCGCTAAAGATAATTGTCATGTCAGGTTCAGAACCACAACCTTGCGGTTTTGAAGCTGCGCTACGAACACTAAATAGTTTATTTTTGTTAAATAATTATCTGCAACATCACAAAAATCCGATGATGTATGACAATTCAGTGAAATCTCAAAATCTAAAATTCAGACAAACCGGACACGGCTGATTTTTTTACTTTTAAGTTCGACAAGAACTAGTCCTTGTAAATGAGACCCTTTTTAACCTCAAAATACCAATAACTTGAAATGTTGACCCTATACCGCTTATTATTCCCGAATTTATCTTTTTTTATTTATAAATTACTATGATCTTTATTTTGCATTGGAAATTAAAATTAAAATACTTACAGTAACATAAAAACTAAGCCTACACAATAAAAAAGGTAAAAATAAAAATGCTGCCAGTCTTTTGGGCACACCTCCAGTCGACAGCGGTGTGGATGAATTTTTTGATGCCTTATTTTAGTTCTTAGTTTTATTAAACTTACTAGACTAGTACACGGCAAAATATTTTCTTCATTAAACATTAGATAACATTGCAATAACGGATATTTAGCTGTCATAAATAAATAGCAACGCAACCCGGATTTCTACAAACATTAGTGGGTCAAGATATTTATAAAGCCATGCGACAATCGCACTCAGATTGGGTCATTGTGTCGTTCAAAATGACTGTAATAATGTAATTTAACGGTTAATTGATCTAAATTATATTTATTATATAATCTGAACATTGCCGTAGTGGTCTAGTGACTGACTGAACTTAAAAGTTATAATCAAGCATAGTATAGTAATCAGTTAAATTTAAAAACCTAAACAAAAAATATTTTTTGTCCTCTAAAGGCCGATTTACATCAAGCGAGAGAATACTCATACTACCATTGAAAAAATACTATTTAGAAACATGTTAATTAAGTAATAAAGATATAATTTAAGTTCATTGTCAAATTATTTATTAGTATAAAATTAATGTAAGTGAAGCAGAGACTCAGTGACCCCACAGTCAAAGTAAACCATTACGACGGTTTTGTGTTACTTGGTTTATAAGTTTTCTTAGTAACATGTAAAAAAAAAAAGTAAATAATCCCCATCCTATGAAATTCTTAGATTTTTTAATAGATTTTGATAGGGTGAAATAAAGAATGAGTATCCACTCGTTTGGTGTAAATCGACCATTAGAAAACCGCCGGAAAAATAATAAAAATACTACGATCGTGTGAATCTTTAGATTCTTATCTCATATAGATATGACTCAGAGATGTGTTATTGTTTTTATAGATTAGAAAAACTATGCACGTATTTATTTTTGTTTCCCTAAACGTTATGAAACACTATTGTTTGCGCGCATTCTGATTTGTTTTTTTTTTGTGGTCCGTAGATCTAATATGACTATTAAGATTTCATAATATATTGTAATTCGTGGGGCTCGTGGCGAAGTGTAAGCCGTACGGTTTGTCCGATAATACAGGTTAAGCCGCGCTCATCGCGGTTAGTCCGTGGATGGGTGACCATTTTGAAACATACCGAGATCCCTCCGTGCCTCGGATAGCACGTTAAGATATAGGTCCCGACTATGATTTTTGGCAGTCGTAAAGTTAATTCTGACAACCTGTCTCATCATGGGATACTGTGTTCCCCAGTAAAATGGGTTGTGGAGGTCAGATAGGCAGTCGCTCCATGTAAAATACGGTATTCAGCTGAATCCGGTAAGACTGGAAGCCGACCCCAACAAAAATATTGTAATCCGTTTTTTAGATATTTTTACAAGGAGCTGTTCTGGTCATGTTCCTGTAGCTTTTCTGGTCATACTAATAAGGAAATTATAGTTGGATGAAAGTTAGATATTTATTACTTACCTTGAAATAGCAGTGAGTAAGCGTAATAAAATTATTGTGATGTTTGAAACTCATTCTTTCTAAGAATAGGAAAGGCCGTTGCAATCGTTCGTCATTCGTTTATATTATGCAATATAGCATCAAAGACTGAATTAATTTATTTATTGACAAGCAAAACTTGAAAAACAAGACATAGAAAAAGACTTTTACATACATACCTACATATAATCACGCCTCTTTCCCTTGTAGGGGTAGGCAGGCAGAGACGGCTTCTGGCTGAGACGCTTCGTCCACTTTCATTATTCCCTTCTTACATGCTCTTCGGTTTAGGGTACGCTTGACCAGGCCCTTTTTCATTTTTTTATTTTTTCATTTTTATGCCTTAACCCTTTTTCGTCCATCGTCCTTGTTTCATTTTCTCGACATGGCCAAATCTCAGCATACCTTTCTTAATTGTTGTCACTACATCCATGATCTGACATACATCATACACCTTACCATACATTCCTCCTCTTACATTCAACGCTGCGAAGCGGATCTCCGTTGGCTTAACTACTCCTGAAAATAACAAGCATTATTATATTTATGTAAATAACGCAAATCTCTTCTGATGCAACTAGAGAAAGTTAGATATTATTTTATTCTGAATTAAGTGGTCTAAAATGCTGTAATGTACGAAAACAATACTTTCTTTGATCTTTCTAAAACTTTCTCAGGCATTTCAAGTCCGTCAAGCATTAAGGTCATATTAAAATAATGAGTCAATGTTATTCCACTTTTTAGGTAAGTTAAATTGTTAAGGCGCTGTGTATAGCCAGCATTGACGTTATTGAGGGGGTGAAGCGGGCAGGTGCGGGACGGAGTAGCCCCGACCCTGCTACTCGTTTTTTCCGAATTCGTCCGATGCGTAACGGTGTTATAATATTGAAGCTTTATTTCGCTGATTGTTTAGATGTAAGTTTAGCTCTGCTTGACTATGTTTACTTTTGAGCTGCGCTCTCGCGGCGAAGGGTAGGATCGAATCCCGATAAAATCATAAATTTTTGGTAAAGATCTCTACCAAAAAAAAAAAATTTTGCTCTGCCTGCGCGCACACTTTTCGTCGTCTTTCCATAAGACGCCATACATATACTGAATTTGTCAGATCCGAAATATTTTTCATTAAATAAATTAATGACTCCTCACAAATATCTCACATAAATTAAAAAAACAGCAGTTTACTTCATTATTGTAATTATTACAAACGTAATTGCGTTCAATTACATCTTTTGGTATTACTAGTTACTTCAATATTGTACTCCATGTATAAGTAATGTGCTTAGTCATGAAAAAGTTGTCATGAATGAAAATGAAAAAAAAAATGCATGTTATTAGAAATCAATAATTACTAATTGTTTTTTTTTATTATTAAAATTGAACAATTTATTAAAAATTACACAAAATGTAAAAAAAATACATCATTGAAAAAAACATGAAAGCAAAAAATAAATTTCTATTGATAGGTTCGAACCTGCGGTCAGCTATCGCATCGCAGATTTATATATGCACGCGACCGCTAGACCAATGCAGCTTCTTCAAATGTTTTCAAATTACGCTTCTATAGAGGATCAATAGAAAAGAGATTAGATGTGCAAAAAGCAGGAAGTAATTACTTTACAAATTTTATTATGTGTCATTGTTTGACATATTTCATGAAATTATTTTCGATTTGTCATGTATTTTAGATCTGTCAATCAGAAAAAAAGTGACACAGATCCGTCTAGCACCGCGCCTCAGCGCACACTGTCTGTCCGCGTAGGAATGAAAGAGAAGCGAACAAAACGCCATACTTAGTTTGTCAGGAATGTGTTATTTTTCATTAAATATCTGAATATTTGGAAAAATACTACCTTAATTGAAAAACTAAAATAAAGATTATCTACATTATTAGTTATTACGTTTCTGTTGAAAAATTTATCAAGATTGGTTCATCAGTAATACCGGAAAACTTTTTTGAAAATCCATTTTAGAGGTATGTTTACGAATTTTTTTTATCGAGAAAAATTTGTGAAACCGTGTTTTGGAAATAAAGGTTATCTCACAAAAATGATAAAGATTCACATATATTTTTTTAGCTGCTCTGACATTTATTACAGTTTGCTAAAAAACTGTTTGAAAAAGCCCATTTTTACTATACACAGCGCCTTAATAAGATTATATTTTTCAAAGTAGTTTTACTCTTTCACAACGAAAATATGTGAAAACTATTCGTAAATCAGTAGCTAATAGTACATATCTTTATATATATAATTCTTCTGTGAGTGTGTATGTCACTGAACTTCTCTCAAACGACTGGACCGATTTTGATGATTTTTTTTGTGTGTGTTCAAGGGGATCTGGGAATGGTTTAGATTCACAATTTTGTCCGCTGGACTATGTTTTTTAATTATTTTTTTTAATTTGTAGTAGTTGTTGATTTTGGAATGTTTTACATTGGATCCGATAGACGGCGCTACCATCGCAGTGTCAAATTTTAAATAATATTCGAATTTTAATTTTAGTCTGTCCCGAAAGTTAGCGCTGCGATCAAATTAAACAAAAAATTGTTATCATTATGTTATTGTAGACCGTGTAGACAGGACAACGTCTGTCGGGTCCGCTAGTCTTTTTATATATAAAAATGAATCGCTAAATGTGTTGGTAAGCGCATAACTCAATAACGACTGGACCGATTTCGCTATTTTTTTTTGTTGTGTTAGTAATTTTCAGGAGTAGGTTCTTATGAAAATAAAAAAAGGAAAATTGCGCGGAAAAAAGTAATCCTGACCTTTGTTACGATAGTGATTTGTTGCATTCATCTGCGCCCTGAATAACATAAAGGCACCGGGAGCGGGACCTATGTATTCATGCGGGTGAAACCGCAGGGCACAGCTAGTATAATATATATAGTAATTTAGTCTTTGGTATGATCATGTAATGAGTCCATATATTTAATAGGCTGTCCCAGAAAGCAAGGACGATTGTCAATTGTGTATCTAGAGATAGAATAGTATCGGTATAACCCCCTATGTGTTCCGCGATTTATAACTTCAAAAAGGAGGAGGTATTCAATTCGACTGCATTCTTTTATCTTTGCTACCTCATAGCTTTCGATTGGATTGGAACCAATTTAAATAATTATTTTTTAAACAAAAGCTGTTGCTTCCTGAGTAGTTCCATTTGTAGTAGTCCATCTATGACAGTGGGATCCATAAGAATATCCATATATGACTTATTTTGAAGTATTTTTTTTTTGTAAGAATTATTTATAGGTTGTCTGCATTTGCTAAGCCACAAGACTTACTTACTCACCTGTGTAAGATCTTGTAACTTCGTTTGATATTACTACCTGGGTTAAGAAGCAATTATTTGCTAATAAATAACTGTAAACAATAATCAATTAACACGTAAAGTCAATTATTATAATTATCATTTAATTATCTAGTCTTAACTCAATTTTCAATGATCTTCACTTTTCATTGGACATTGTGTAGACTTGTTAGCCATTAAAATGGTGTGTAAAACTTGATTTACGTGTTAGTATATTGCAGTAAAATAATAAGAAAATATACAAAACAATATTACTCATCTTGTATCCTTTAATAGTACATCTTTAAGCGGCGACAGTATAATAACGTAATGGGTAAATTTTCGAGCCGTTTGGGCTTAAAACGCTCTTATATCTCTGTAGATAATGGTAGTAACATAACATATCATCACGCCTGTATCCCCGAAGGGTTAGGCAGAGGTGTACCAATGTACACCCACAGTTCGCCAATATGTTTACGTCCCATGTAATAAGGAGCGAGCATATTGCCACTAACCGGGCAAAAATCCAAACTCCGACCTGCTACTGAGAATTTCATAAAAAAACCCAATAACACCTTGGTCGACTTGGGAACCGAACCCAAGACCTCTAGCGTAGCAGTCGCGCTTAGCACCACTAGGCCAACGAGGCAGTTCAGATAATGGAAGTATTATAAATAAACAATATAATAGGACAATTAAATGTCTCTTTTGTCATGTTTAAAATGCAGTTGCACTTTTATTTATCAGTGACTTTGAGAAGAAATGCCAAAACAATAAGGTTCAAGGTCTATTTTAAAGTCAAGATTGTGTAATAATTAATTGACCTTTTAAAAGGGCGAAGCTAATTTGACCTGTACTGAAAAACAATTATTATTATGATTCAGTCAGTTTTTTTTCTTGTCCAGTCGAAAGATCAAAAATAGGATAATTGTTTGCTCATAAACTCATGAAAAAAACAACTTTAATTAAAAAAGAAATCAAAACTACCGGATCGTTTTACATAAAATTTATATGGGACCTCTGAGGTATACTTTATCGATGAAAGAGTATTTCAGGAACTTTTGGAACCGGCCTTTTTACCGAAACTTATATTCAATAACTGAGAACCTCCTTTTTTTAAGTCGGTTAAAAAGTTACACACGTGACTTCCTTTTTCTGAAGTCGGTTGAAAACAACACTTAAATTCAAAGTGATATTTTTTTTTTCAAAATCTTAATAAATATTACTTGATGAAATCACACATCACTTTACTTGCATAAGTTACGTTTAATGTATGAAATAATCTTTCATTGTATGGTGCGCAAAAAAGGCTTCACAAAAAGTTACTAAGTTAGTTGTTGTTACAAAGACTTGGAATAACAAAATAATTGACTGAATTTCCATCGTGACCGTTGATCTGTGAATCAATTGTACTTGAAATAGGGTTGTCAACAGTGATTAAATACAGAAAAAAATAAACACATCTCATCCTTTTGTTATTGGTTAATATTTATGTCTATGAAATTGTGCATTGTAGTTGAAAATCTAGTAAATGTGTAAGGCTAATATTTAAAGAAAAACTAGACATATTTATTTTCTATGAAATAATAATTTTGAGTCTTTCAATAAATGAGCATTACATGAACCGTTAACTATTGTAAATTATAACCAAATATCGTAAGTGTCAATATCTCAATAATGAGATATTCTTTAAGTTGATGTTTATCCTATTCAAGGAAATAAAATTAGCATAAACATACTTAATTTCGTAGTTAAAACTGTCTTATTCTTCAAAAAAAATACATCACATTAATAACACTTACTCACACAAATTACGAGCATTTCATCAGTCAAATAGACCTAAAACTTTCGAGAAAAATACTGTTTGTGATAGTGACAGCCCTAACAGTAAGCATCTATTATTATTCTCTACATGTATATATCTGCCAAACATCTGTATGTCTGTCTGTTTCGTAAAGGATGTTCGTTTGTTTGTATGTTCATCACGGATGGCACTAAGTGTGGGTTGCCACAAAGGTGATACAGGAAAATTGCTACACTTTATCAATTGTCGCAGTGGATTGAATTTTTGATAGCCACGTGTTTTAATAGTTAGTCCTAAGGTATATAAAGGGTTTTTAACCGACTTTAAAAAGAGGATTTTCGTACACTGTATGGTTTTTTGGTTATGTTTTATGCAATATCTCCGGAACGATGTCAAAACTAATTTTTGTACACTACTGCCTCTACACTCGTGAAAAAATATTCGGAGTCTTTCGTTTATTTGAATTTCGATCTTTTAATTTTTTTTGTAAAAAAAAAAACCAGTTTTCGGTCAAGATTATAAATATTGTATCACCAACTATGTAATGTTTTAAAATTCAATAAATAAATAAATAAATAATTCGGCCATCTATTGCGATGCGTAAACATAAATAGGTAATCCAGTTCACCTTCCTTTCTCAGTAGACAAATAAAATTTAGATACGCTTAAAATACAGAAATAATATTGGTTTCTTAGGTTTACGCGAATGTTAGACATTGAAATAAAACTACTTTTTACGGATTTTTTCGCGGTTTGTATTTAGATTTTAGGTCCCGACGTTTCGACACCTTTGCAGGTATCATGGTCACGGGCAGACTGCCCGTGACCATGATACCTGCAAAGGTGTCGAAACGTCGGGACCTAAAATCTAAATACAAACCGCGAAAAAATCCGTAAAAAGTAGTTTTATTTCAATACAGAAATAAAGCAATAAAATCAAGTTCTTATTTACAAAAGTCAATGTAAATATAAATTTGCAATCATTTACATAGTTAGATTTTTTACCGTTTATTTCCGCATATTTCTAACATCAATAACTTGAAATTCAATGTTTTAGATTATTTTAAATCTTAATGTGTTATTAAGTCAGGCTACGAGTTGTGAAGTCCAATCACATATCCACAAACAAGATGGGATAGCGTCGTTTTGTTACAAATTTTTTACGGCCACGTATAAATAACAACAAAAAAAAAAGAATTATAAAATGGCTACCTTATGGCTCCATCTTCAGACCAGCTCAAAATTGTCGTTATATAGCAATTTCAACGAACTTACATTACTACTTACCTACAGGGTGTAATTTATCAATAATATGTATGTATTTAGAAATATATAAGTATGTTTATCAGTTGTCTGGTTACCATAACACAAGCTCAGCTTAGCTTGGGATCAGACAACCGTGTGTGAGATGTCCCGGAATATTTTTATTATTATTACTATGATATACTTCATCTTAATCGGTTGTTTAAATGTGGTTCTAATTTAGGTGGCAATATTAATCGTAAATAAATAAAGATACATACGTAAATTCAAAAAGACAACTTAGCTTAGATCTATCGACTGGATTACAAACTCTTACACAGTCCACGAAGGTCAATTGACCCAAGAATCCAAGAGATATGAATAAATTAGATTGCCTATCCTAACCTTAATTCGCTATAACCATTCACAAAGCACGGAGGTGTCATTAAACTATTCGCTTACCCACGAAATGATGCTACATTTATTCTAAACCGATCGCTAGAGAAATTAACCTTGGCTTTAGTGATTCGGATCACGTAGGTCGGTGTAACCCGCCCTTGGGCCAACTTAACTGCGGATACCGATGTGTGCAGTTCGGTTCTTGTGCAAAAACGTTTGTAGATGATATTGCAAGTATTTTTTGTCTTAGTTGGCTATTTGGCTCTTGACGTAGTTTGGTAATTGTCTAGTCAGCTCGAATAGATGTGTCATAATCGTTGTGCATAGTCACTTTGACCGTCTCTTGTTTTTTCATACTTTGGACCTTACAGTATTTTTGTGGAAGGTATAGATAGTAACTAATCATGACGAGCTTCTTACATAAAAACTTTATGCATGTATCATCTTTGAGAGTTTTGTTTTGGTTGTAAAGCAGATTTTTGGCATGTCATAGGTGATTTATCAAGTCATGTAAGTGGGTTTCTAAACATGTTTTACTTTTTACACGACCCATGGTACCACCTTATTTGTGCATTCCACTAGCTGTGCCCCGCAATTTCACTCGCTTTGACTTTCAGCTAAGCCAAGTAGGTTGAGAATTACGCTACTAAATGCCAAAAGATTTTTAGAGATTAGAACGTTCGGACAGAATAACATTTTAGCTTTATCATATCTATGTAAAATAACATAATTATACTGTCACTTTATGATATTTTTAATTTCACCCAAATTGCACTTCAACCGTTTTGGCTCTTCTCATTAAATAAAAGGCCTTGTTAAAACAATGATATACATTGTACTAAAGGACAAAAGCAGTTCCGTGTTGGCGGGACATTGCTTCCTCGCATTGATTGCATTCATCAAATTTTAATTAAAACTCTTATCAGTATTTATGGCACGTCTTAGGTCGTCGAGTGCAACTATACATTGTTTGTTTTGTTTTATAAACGTTTACACAGATCGTTAATAGCGATTGACAGAAATAAACGTTTGTCCAAAGTGTACCTCACGTATGAAAACTAGCAATAATTGTCTGGTAAACAATATCTTCCTATGTATATATATAGCTTTGGGTTATTTAATTTCACTTTGGAAATTGTTCCTTTTTAACTAAAAATTAATATTTCAATTGGTTAAGTGCTAGCGATAACTGGTTACAGTGGAGAAGTTGTATCCATATTTTACCAGACCAACGAAATTAAAAAAAAAATTGTTCTTCAACTTTCTTTTTTTTAAATAATTTTCCCTCTTTACTGCGTTAAACCCAACTCCAAAAACACAAAATTTTGCGGCAGGTCAGGTCCAGAACAGGGCTGTAGGTAAACGTATTACACTCATCAATCCAGAGAGAATGATATCTACTAACCCAACTCCTGACAATAATAAAAGCTATTGTTATGCCAACATACATCATAATAATTGTCGTTACTCAGTTGTAAAAGTGAAGTGGCTGCCTGAAGAGACAGTTATGTAAAAGAAAATTTTATACTAGGCTCTCAGAAAGGCATACAAGTACAACTAAAGGCATACAACTAATATTTCTACAAGCGCTCTGGTTGGAGGCCTTGAGGTCCTCGCCAAAAGTCCGGTGAAGCAGTCAAAGCTTGCGGTCAGGCTAACTGAAAAGATCTCTAACAAAGAAAAAAATAGAGTATCTGCTGATCAAATGTATGGAAGTTACAAGTCTAGGTCACGTGACTTTTCGAAAAAATATGTGATTTCCATACATAAGCGATTTTTGTTATCGCTTGTAGAAAATGTCACTTGTCTATCCACCGGCTACGCTTGATTTAAAAATAAAAAAAACTGTTTCATCGTATATATGTGTTCTGAAAGTCTATTTATAACTTGAAAGGCATATAGGCTCTGATCCTAAAAAGACAAAAATCCTGATCTGACTATTCGTACTTGTTACGCCTTTTTTAAAAGACGCACTATACTTCTTCTAAAATTAACCCTGACTTCCCTTTATTGCATTTAACACACAAAAGTACTTATCAATATTATAATCTACAGCTTAAAATAAAACATTTTATTATTATTATTTTCCGTAATTTGCCCATTGCTACTAGCAATTTATCATTAGACAGATAAATCAAACGGTTTTTAACCTACTTCAAAAAGGAAGTCGGTTACATTCACCTGTATTTTGTTATGTTTGTTACTTCATAACTGTCGACTGGATGAACAGATTTTTAAGAAACTTTTTTTTATTTTAAAAGGTGTTGCATTTATTAGGCTCTTGTGGTCCTATTCTAATTTGGTTCAGCTTGACAGTGGGGTTCATAAGAAAACCATATAAGGCCATTTCAGTCAGTTTTTTTAATAAATCTTTTTGCTCTACACTAAACAAATTAAGCTTAATATTTATTTTCACACATTAACAACATAATGAGTCTGTTCTGTGGGCAAGAAAATGACATTATCTGAACATTAGCGGTGCTTTCCCGCTTCCTGAACACTTCGCTCTCATCGCAGATGATTTCCGCCATTTTGTAGAGAAAGCGTGTTGGATCATTTTACTGAGGATGGCCTAGATTTATATATTTGTTCTTTTTATAGTCATATGTGTAGGAGTGAAGATACCTGGCGGAGAGATACAGAATTAACTTAAAAGATATACCTAGTGTCATTCGATTAACGATGGAATATAAGTACAAGCTTCTTAAAATATACAATATTTATTTTTAAGAAGATTGTAATATGTATATCTTTCTAAAAAAAAAAAACGAAAAATCTTAGGGTCTATTCACACCAGCGGAGAACGGAAACATTGAAGAACTAATATTGAATATTAAGTTAAAAATTCACTCAGCAGAGTAATACGCATATCATATCTTATATCTTTGAATATTAAGAGGAGTTTCTAGCAGGTTCTTCTACATAGGAATGACAGTTAGGAAGTAAATAGAGTCAGTAAATTAAACGTTTTACAAGAGCTTGGAAAGGCCTATTTGAAATAAGAATATTTTGATTTTTGAATGACTATTTTGCTCCTACTCTGTAATAATACAAATTGACCATTAGGTATCAAAGTAATTTAAGTACAAGACTACAAATAAAGTATAATTATTCAAAAAATGTAGGTAAATAGTACAAAAAGTGATTAATATTAGTAATGAATAGGTAACTACAAACTAATCATTTTCAAGATAAGTATTGTTTTTGTACTACAATCAGCAACAATGTTTCAAACCCACTAATGGAGGGTAGATCATCATTTGATTAATTATTTTTCGTACTATGTGACATTATTTACATAAAATGTTGCATAGGTACCTATTTATAACTAAAATGCACAGGTAATACCCGACTATCAGTTAGAGGTGAATTATTAGTTACCACCAATAATCATAAGTTTATAATGTAGTTCATAAGAATTGGTAGTCATGGCATCGCTTTGGTGTAAATTGTCAAGATGTTATGTTGGTGAATAAATAAATAAATAAATAAAATAAAATAAAATAAATAAATTATTCTACAATTTAAAAGCATCACAAAAGACTTAAATTTAATTTACGTTTTATGTTTGTTAGCCATACTATTCTCAAACTACTGCTACAGACAAATTAAATAAGCCCAAACACGATGGGGTTGCATCGTAGCAGAGTTACTATGGCAACCTGACTCCTTCATTTAAAAGTCAGTGAGTGGCAGGTTCCAGTGTGTACCTAATTTTCGTATTCAGATAAGCCTACAATGAACAATCAGTGGCAATCGTACAATGACAACAGTGGCAAGTATGTGTACATTTGTCATTAAACCAAAATCATCTGAATACGAATTAGGTACACACTGAAACGTTCATTACCCCTGCCACTCACTGACTTTAAAATAGCGGAATTGAAATCTACCCGTTACATGGTATTGTAAACGAAATTACATTAGTATACAAATATCTCAATCGGCTGTCGAGAAGTTTCTATCAACTTGCAAGATTAGACACATACATACATTGAAAACTAAGGTTAGCTTATAAAAAAACGGATGGAAATGGATGTCTGCTTAAATATTTGTTAGGATCAAAAACAAACATGTTTACTTTACAAAATTAGCATTCTAACTTAGATAATTAATCTGGTACTAAGGTAGGTCTGTTTTTTACGTAAATACCGCAGTACCTGCAATGAACGGCCAGAAAATTGTCATACAATTGTAAAAACAGTGCTAATACGCAGAAAAATATTTTTAATGCACTTAAAACCGAAACGAAATCGTGTGAAAACTTCTCAGGCATGTTGAAACGTGTTTCAGCGTTATTTTCCACTGTAATGCAACCCTTGATTAAACATGGATGCATTATATATTGAAAACAAAAGAACAATCATTAAATTCTTGGAGTGACAAGAGAAAAGGTTTAATTAAATCAGTTTTTTACGTCACTTGTAACAACACTGGCTGGTATTCCAAAAATACTACTTACTTTTTTATCTGGATTCATTTAAATGTTCTATAATATATGTCGTCTATTTATATGTAGTTCCTATAAATTGTCCACTTCGTGATGTTTTGATAGAATAAATAATGGTATAAAATTCCTCATTAGTGCAGTGCTACTTACTAATTTCATAACTAAAAATTAATTCTTAAAAAAAAAATTGAAACAGTAATTAATTGCAAAATCTTTCTTAAATAATAAAGACGACTTACATCTTTCTGGCTATCTTATCTACCATAATACATCAAACATTAAATAATAATGTAAGTAGCAGCTTTCTTGCAAACCTAGGTATGTAGTAAAAATATAAATAATACCAAAAGCATATATTTCTTAACCAATTACATTCGTTGTACTTAACAATACTTATTACAAGATCAAGATCTTCCTTTCTTATATTTATATCCAATCTCTTTGTTTACACATACACAATAAAAAAACCTTGATGTCTTCTCAATTTAAGACTTATAATAAAGAGTCATCTTGATAATTTGTAATTAATAGGCGATCATTTATTTTTATTGCTATAATACTTTGCCAAATAAGCAAGTAAATTCATACAGCTTGACTCATTTACTTCCTGAAGATTCTTGCTTGTTTTGAGATGCCTCCGGTTTAATTCAATCCGTAAAACAATAAGCAGATAATCATAAAGATAGAAAAATGAAATTATCCAAAAATCGCAGATGTTTAGAAATAGACGTTTGGGAAGTGTAAACTCTGGCGAGCTTTAAAAATGACATCTAATTTTAATGATAATAATATCCCATAATTAAATATATTAGATAAGTTATAAGCACTTTCTTAATTTATCTGAGATACTTCCGACAAACGGTGCCAAAAAAACATCGTGAGGAAACCTGGATTCCAAAATTTGAGATCTCTAATCGCCAATCCACAGATAGCAAGCGTGGTGATCAATGCTCGTGCCTTCTCTATATGGTCTGTGCCCAGCGGGACGTTTATAGGCTGGATTATTAAATCCTGCTTACAAAATAAATTATAATTTTATTTCATAACAAATCCTTGATATCTACCCTTTGCATCTGTACTGTAAACAAAGACCTTTTTCTTCGTTTAATTAATCTGAACAAAATATGTTGATTGTTGACGAAACATCAATGACACAGTGGATGACATTATGCAGGAAAACACAATTATATTGAAACAGTAAACACAATCAAAGAGGCAATTCAATTGTTCATCATAACAATAGTTAGCATAATTGGTTAATCTCTGGCACGTATCTTCATGGATAATTGTCGCTTTATTTATTGCATAGCGCGCATTTTATGTCGTAAATAATATATAAACTATGTTCTTTATTAATGCTATTGTCTATATTAATAACAATATTTAAGTGCTCTTTAGTGGTAGATTAGATTAGAACATCGGATTAGGTAATCCGTATTTTCGATACCTTATTCTTTAGGGTGCGTCCAGATCTGACGAACGAGCACTACACGAGCAGGGGCCCGAGTCTGCTATTAACGATTGCTTCAGTCGTCTGATTGGGTGGCTTCAGTAGGTCCATTTTAAGATAATTGTCATGGCCATTGGGACGGTCAATTTTGACAAACCCACTCAGACGGTTGAAGCAGTTGTCAATAGAAGTCATAGCAGACTCGGGCCCCAGATCGTGTAGTGCTCGTTTGTCAGATCTGGACGCACCCTTATGATTAGACGGACTTTAAATATTGTAACAAATTCAGATCTTAACTTCAGGTTAGAAGAAAAAAATATCAGTAGTATCTTCCTTAAAGTGCAAGGTTGACTAGGTACTGGTCAACAGCCGCTTAGACCCGGCGCCCACTAATCGGGGCGGTACAGCGCGGGCGCCTTACCCCGGCTTTACATTACACCGATCTTAATAAATTTTGTGTCCGATCTTATCCAAAACACCGAGATCACGAACCTCGCTTTAAAAATATCTTTTTTATTTCTCGGACCGGAGTCATAAAAAAATCTTTAATGAGATACAACATTCGAATGGCAAAATGTTTTTAACTAATGCGGTCTTTGCCTCCCTTGTTGATATAACATGTTTTTACGATCATTTCGCTAACGAACAAGATCATTGAATAAACACTTTATATTTGACAAGCATCTAGCATATTGACATGCCAAACTAGTGTGTGTATAGACATGCTTCAATTTGCTACGATCAAGTAAAACATACATGACTGAGGTCAATTATAAATCAAGGATTAAAAATTACCGAATTAATTCGTAGAAGTAATATTTCTATAGCCAAAGCTATAGCAGACGAAAATCGTGCATCATACTTAATATTTTAAAGTTAATATCCTGGTCTGCAGAAAATAGTATTTCTACAATGGCATTATAGAATTTCAATTTTGCAATTATAGAAGGCAACACTTTTTAACCAACTTGAAAGCGAGAGGGTTTACAGTAAAAATATTTATTACAGACGCTCCGAATTAAGGATAAAATAAAAAAAATATATATATCATCGATTATGGGATATACCTGAAAAGCAGTCCCATAAAATTAAACGTCCTGCATGGTCGAGTGGCGTACACACCGCGGCACCGGTTTTCAAGTTGTCGCTTGCTCTGAGATCCTGGGTTCGATCCCCGGATGGCACAATGTTGAAAATCACTTTTCTACATTGTTCGGGTCTGGTTGAATGTGTTACCATTTTTATTGCTTTTCACATATTTCATTGTTATTCATTTCTCTGAATAACATAACACAAGTGCTTTACCTACTTACTGTAGGTTGAGAGCAATGTATGTGATGCTGTCCAAATTTATAAAAAAAAAAACATTGAAGTTGGTTCTTTTTCTTTATGTGCAATCATTCGTATCTTTTCGTTGTCAAATTATTACGAAATCCGTTCCACCTTATTCGTGTATAAGAACAATGATAGGAAACACCGTCTCACAGACATGAGACATGTAATATGAGGCTCATCGCATAACACCGCACCGCTTCAAATGTCAAATGATGACGCGCAAGTAGTATTTACATAAGATGTAGAGACAGCCGTTGATTTTAGATTTGTCTGACAGTGTGAAGATTTAAGTAAAGGTTTATAGTGTTTTATATTATCAGTATTGTTGTAGTGCAGTTTTTGAGATAGTTCTTCTGAAAGAAACCTTGTTTTTATCTAAGAAGGCCAGCTGAAATAAAGACTCAAGTTTTCTTTAAGGAAGTTCAAAATCTCGTCATTCGATTATGTAAAATTCAAGAACATTTAACAGGGTTTGTTATCGTATTTAATTGCAAACATCGAATGTTTTTTTTACGGCTAAAACAGTGCATCCAAGTACTTTTTAGAATACATATAAACGACTTTTTTTGTCTGTTTATTTAGTCCTCACCTTTACATTCTTCTTGTATGTGTGTGTCAAAAATAACATATTTTGTAAATGACATGCAAGTACCTTACCTTACCTACCTATGGTAAACAACATAAATAAGTACATCCATAATTCGTCGATGACCGCATCAAATCCCAATGTGACTGGTTCACAGGAAACGCCTATTGTCATTCACGAAGCATATTCATTTTATTCCTTCTCGATACAATTTGTTATAAATACCCAAACAATTGGTGATTGGTAATCCCAGGACATAAAAAACCATGATAAATACAGGCACTTTTGGAGAGATTTTTATGAGGATGAGCTGGTCGATAAAAAAAAAACATTTGGATATACCGGTCTTTTTATGTCCGACGATAAGGAAAATACTTTTTTCTCGGAGAAGTAGAAATGATTTACCGCGTTGTCATTTGCGGGTTGAATATGGGATCTTACTTTTAAATAGCTTTCCTTATATTTTGATTTTCCTTCTATCGTCGGTAGCTTAGTTATGCTTTTGTTTTTGATAATAGGAACGAAAGCTTAGCGAAATGACGTGTGACATCTTAGAGTATAGACAAGAAACTAAAGAGTGAGCCAATCAGGGTATGAATTGTAAGCACTACTATGAACTAGTTTTGTCGTGAATTTTGTATGAAGATGAAGCTCACCGTTTTAATAAATCTATCTTTTACATTAATTATCCTAACAATGTCAAAACCATCGATATTCTCGTATTTAAGTCTGTAGTTGCGCGAAAAATAACTTAAATCAGTAAACGTATGTACTAGATGCAGCCAAAAAAGTGCTCTCGCTTGGCACAAAGGGAAACTAGCGATAGTAGCGGACTATAGTATATCTAAAGTCTATGTGTGACATGATTATTTTTTGAAGTTGGTTCTAATTCCTTATATTTTGATTTTCTATCTATCAGCGGTATCATTTTTGTCGCTTCAAACGATTTTTATTCTACTTATAGAAGATATGTTACAATCAGAACACGTTACGTAGTAGTACGTCTAGATTTCGCTTGAGATGAACCAGTTCAACTCACAACTTGTGACGTGCACTCGGACATACCAGTGAAAGTTGCGGATTTATTACAAGTGTAGAAGCTATATCTAATGTTAGATGGACTTCGAGCCATGGGTTCTGGCCTATCATATTATTTTTGAAATATATGTATTTCGATATCACTGGATTTATCGAAGAACGTCCGAACAGTTTTTAACCCCACCCTGGTAGCCTTATTCATGAGTTTCTGGATCCTAGATTAACCGAAAATAGTATGAACTCAAAATTACTGTTTTACTGGTGTTTTTCTTTAGAAACATATCGGCGAACTGTGGGTGTACATTGACACACCCCTGCCTAACCCTTTTTGGATACAGCCTGATGGTGTGTTATGTTATGTTTATCTTTAGAATACGTTTTCTGTATGACAAGAAAAGGAAGCAATACAAAACCTGTTTTTAGAGAAAGCCTAACCTTGCTTTTTGTCGGTCCTTTTGCAAAGCATCACTATCAAAACTCAGTTCTCCAAAAACTTGCATTAGGTATATTGGTTTCTTAGGTTTAAGCGAATGTTAGACATTGAAGTAAAACTAGTTTTTACGGATTTTGTCGCAGTCGCAGACCCTGCCGTCTTCAGGTCTGTCCGTGACCATGATACCTGCAAAGGTGTCGAAACATCGGGACCTAAAATCTAAATATAAACCGCGACAAAGTCCGTAAAAAGTAGTCTTGTATTAGGCAATTCAGCTAGTAATATTTCCCTTAAACTTCTTAACCTGTACAAAGCTACCTCGGTCCCCAAGACCATTGCATTCTGTGACGTAAGCTGTTACGTGGTCTGTAGGTCGCTGTCAACCGGTTTTGAGACCCATAGGATCACTGTGTCAACCACCAATGAGGTTAACGGAACAGTGAGCTTATAATTAAACGGTTTTGGTAGAGTTTTGAAGAACATATATTCAGTAAAGTAAAAAATAAATACATTGAGTAAAAAGGTCTCAAAATTCCACTGGCTTACCACGCTTCCCCTTACAAACTCAAAAATGTTGGCAAAAATTTAAAATTTTAGTAAACTGAGGTATTATTGTTCCATTGTCAAATTAACCCTTTCCGCTTGTTGAACATTTTCAGCTCTTTATTATAGAACATTTAAGGATTTTTTAGGTTATAATTATATAAATATTTAAAAGACCTACTATAGGTCTACTCAAAATGTAAATACATCATAAAAATACGTCAGTAATCTGCACAACATCAAGTTTCGTTTCATGTTGAGAAATAGAGCCTGGTAAACGCATTTACCAGCTTGTTACGTCATTCTGAAGGCCACTGCAGTGCCCTTCGACTGGTTTGAAGGGAGCCTCGCCGCTGCATTGAGGTTATAAGACCGTTGACTGCTAGAAAGAAATAAGCAACTAATTTGAATAAATAGATGGGTATTTTAAAACTTTGCGTTTTAGTTTGACATTGCTTCATGTGTAGTACATCTATAAAATTAGTTTTATTAAAAAATGCCTGATGTTATTTAGTATTTTGCCTTGCTATTTCGGAGGATCGTGCACTGTGGCAATGGAGGTTTTTTTTTAATGCCGACAGCATCACATACATTGCTCTAAACACAAAGTAAGTAGCTACTCGTATTAAGCACTTGTGTTATGGAATTCAGGAACAACGAAGGTACCACAGAGTTCTGTAAAAGTGTAAATACATTGGTAATTAAATTTAATAGTTATGGAAGTATCCATCCTATTGATATGATGGAGGAAAGTGGCCTAATAATAGTTTAGGTTTTCATGCGGATGTAGAAAAATCAAATCAAATCATTTATTTGGAACAAAAACCAGTAAGTAACATTAATTATGCGTTAACAGCCACATTAGTTTCAAAAAACTGTGTCGCAGCTTTTAGCGCCCACCTCCGAGATGAGGAGTAATCGTTTTCATTATATCCAAAAATAAATGAAGTTATTACATAACACCATCTTTATTGACGTGTGTTGTAGTAGGTAAATTGTCTTTGTTCGTTTTCCTAATGACAATAAAAACTACTTACCTACTCTCAAAACACAAAAGCTTGTTGAAAACATTAACTCCATCCTTAAATGGTTTTTATTTATGCATTTATATACAAAATTGTTTGTTAAATATATTTTTAAAATTACCGTAATTAGTCTTTGCAAACACTTTATGTGCGTCATTTATCCAAAATAATCAACAATTATAAATACGATTTCTTAAAATTATGTTTTCCAAAATTATAATGTTTAATTGCTGTTTAGTTTTTTCCGTAACAATTAAAATCACCTGCATCAGGTAAGACTTGCAGTGGACCCAAAAAGCTTAGAAAAAATACACTCAGACGCATAATTAACCGGTCACCTTAACTTTCAGATATAACTACACAAAATCACTGTGGAATTACATTAGAAAAATCATCTAATCTTTAATAATCATCTCCCGAGCCTTTTACCAACTATTTTGGGGTCGGCTTCGAGTCTTACTGGATTCACCTGAATACAATATTTTACATGAAGCAACTGCCTATCTGAACTCTACAACCCATGTTACTGGGTATTAACACTGTATCCCATTGTAAGAATGGTTGTTAGATTTCACTCAACGACTGGAAAAGATCATAGTACGACAGTCGGGACAAACGGCTGAACCTGCTATCCGAGGCTCGTTATCGGTATGTTTGGAAACGGTCACCCATCCACGGGCCAACCACGGCAAACGCGGTTTAACCTGTATTATCGGTCAAACCGTATGGCTTACACTTAGCCCCTCAATGATCTAATCTATAATAGGATAAAAAAAAAACACACCTGAGGGAATTTGTGAAGTTACATCGCTTAGGTGGCCGGCTAATTGTGCATCTGAGTGTATAGACAGATGTAAATATAAATATAGATGCATTGAATAGTCACTTGTCTAAGTATTTTTCCTCTATAGAAAAATCATTATAATTGCGTGTGAATGATGATCAGGTGTGCCCATTAAGAGCTGAACGGTTGAGTGCGTTTTAATCTCTGCGTGTTTATTGTAAATAGGACAATTATAGTCGATAAGTAATAGTAAAAAGGAGTTTGTATATTAAATGTTTATTTTAGATAAGTGGTAAATTTATTAAATATAAGCCTGGTAAATCGGTTTGGTGTTGAAACTAACTTTTTACTAAATTTTATCAACTTCTGTTGAGTAGTTTGGCCGTAAAAGTGTAACATAATAATATAAAGTTTAGTTTATTTTCGTTCATATTTATTAAAATAGTATAAAATATGCTTAGATACTACACATAGTTACCCATACATAAATCATAGAAAGATTGTTATCTAAACAATGCAAAACTGCATTTTAATCGGAAACTGAGTCTTTTACTTCCATTCTTTTGCGATTTTTTTGTAAATTAGTAAAAGGTGAAGCAATTAAAAAAATATTCCAAATATTAGTGTAGGTGTACTTTTCATTATTTAATAACCTACTATCCTATTTGCGACATGCAATACTGAATTTTCAACAAAAACTACAATTAAAATTCATACCAAATTGCCACACGATTAGCTTGCAGTCACTATAATTAGTTACCTAGTCTCTCATAATTCTATAATTATTCTAAGAAGTACAATCTCATTTTATTTATTAATACACAATTAAATCTAATATAAGAACAAACTCTAACTATACTAAAATTAAAACTTACATAAATAAAAACTAAACGGCGTCAAAGAACTCATCGTCATCCTTGTCAATGGCGGGGAACGTGCCCAGAAGGCTGGCTGCAATGCCATGTTGAATGGCTATGCCAATTCTCTGTGCAAGGAACAAACCAGCCCTCTGATCACGAGTAGATTCTACCAAACGTTTGGAAAGTTCTTTGAAAAGATTTCGTGCGCTCGGACCCCATGACCCGAGCGTTTCAACCCCAAACGGCTCGAAAATATAACACCCACAATTATTCTAAGTAATAATAAGTCGCAAATATTTGAATATGACGTCAATAGACTTATGTAGGTTACCGTTCACTAAAACTGCGCGTGTCTTTGATTTAGCTTAAATACTTATTATGTAATGATATACTAAAATATATAAACGGTTTCTTGGTATTGAGATTGGCAAATTATACTAGTATTATAAACTGGTAAAAAAATATGAGGTTATACAGGCGTAATTTTTCAAATACTGATTCTATGCATAAATATGAACAACTTTCTTAAACAAAATAACACCTGGCGTAGATTTATTAAAGTGCGATCTAATGACTTTGTGCCTTTACAATGTAATATGCAAGAAAAGCGTTAGTTTCTGGTTAGGTAATAATAATAATAATCCAGCCTATAAACGCCCCACTGCTGGGCACAGGCCTTTCCCATATATAGAAGGCACGAGCATTGATCACCACGCTTGCTCTCTACGGGTTGGCGATTTCAAATCCCAAATTTTGGAATCCAGATTTCGTCTCGATGTTTCCCTTCACCGTTTGTCAGAAGTGTCTTAGAATAATTAAGAAGAACTTAAAAAAATGGTACTTGTCTGGCTAAAATTGGTTAGGTAAAATAAGAAAAATACTTGCATCATATATGTTTTTAAATGCATCTGTTCCTGCACATCGCACAAAAATTGTATTAAGTAGTAGGTATATTAAAATAAAACAGAGAAGTAAATACATTCTACATCCGCGATTGTGCTAAATATAGGTAAGTATTTTGCACTTAGAACTAGGTTCAATGTTCGTGCAGAGCTAATGTTTGTTTCATCTACAAATATTAGTTTTGAGTGTAGACTTTGACTGGGTAACTAAACCAAACAAAAAACCTTACATCTATGACTTGTAAATGTAATGAAGGCATTCATAGTTTGATAGACATATTTACTGACGGTATACTTTGAATGTGGAAATGATGATGAATAATAAATAATGAACTGGCCTATATACGTCTCGCTGCTGGGCACAGGCCTCTTCCTATATAGGGAGGAAACGAGCATTGCTCACCACGCTTGCTCATTGCGGATTGGCGATTTCAGACGGATGTGGAAATAAAAAATCTAAATTAAAACGACTCTTTACATCTCTCCATTAAAAACTTGACAGTTCATATCTCCAAAACAACTGAACTGATTATGATATACTTTTTCTGTAGTAAAATATACTTCATCTAACAAACTTTGTTAATGTGCTCGACAGGGTCTATAATTGTTTATATATATTTACATTTTTTACCATCTGTAAGTGTGCATTATGGATTGCAATAAACGATTTGATTAAGAAGAGTGAACACTATAGTTTTGAAAACCCGCAAGTGATCAAGCGCGGTGATCATAGCTCGTTCCTTTTCTATATGAGAAGAGGCAAGTGCCTAGCAATGGGTCATTTACAGAGTATGCTAGACTGCAATTATAACATAGGCTGGTTATAATTTACGTCGTAGTAAATATAACTTTACATTTCCATTACTCGATCGTTTTTGAAAGCGACACTTATCGAGTTGTACAGTTAGAGGATTGGGGTCAACGCTCTGATGACAGTTAGCCAGGACATCGCGAGACACTGCTAAATTCCTTGTAAACGATGATTGTCTGATCAATATTGGTTCGCCTTTCGACTAATGTAGTATATCTATTACTGTAACAATGATCGTTTTCAAATCGTCAAGGTAGGGAGTAAAACTTTCAGGAACGAAGGTAAAGTAAAATAAAAAGCAATTGCTTTAATCCCCATAAAGTAATTGTACTTTAAAAAGTATAAATCTTTTTTTTATGCAAATTTCAATTTAAAATAAATACTAGCTACCAATGTAGCAGTATTATTTATGTGGATGAGTATGATATATCCGATGAGGTTGGAAGTCATTAGCTTTTCACACGATCTAAAACTAAAATATATGGCATACTTAGACCAGTTTTTAAGCGAAAACTTTCTTTCTAAAGAATTGGAAGGAGTGATCGACTAGTTAAGATAAAAACAGTCACAAAATAACAAAAACGGTAGCACAACTCTGCATGTCTAATGACAAAGATTGCATCGTCATAATAACTACTCAGACATTTAGAAATTACCATTTTTTAAGCACTGTCTAATTTATATTTTATGCTGACTCACTTCTGTTTTTAAGATCTATCGCTTTAAGCATATAATTATAAATTGCAACATTTGAAAGTTTTCCACATACAATTTGATTCCACATTTTAAGGTCACAAAATTGCGCAATTCTGCTGGCGATCGTCAAATTTTTCTCATGAATAATTGATAGATATAATTAGTTAAGTGACCCTGTTTTTATATATTTCTTTAATATATTTTGACCTCTAAATATTTGCTTTTTATTTACCGGACGTCCTTAGTTGGACGTTTTATTATAGATGATCCTAATCTTACGATGATAAAGTTATAAATAGATTTGCAATGTTTTAAGCTGAATAAATAAGTTCAATGCTGATTTTTGACATTGGTTCCTTTCTTTTGAACTTCGATTTTGACCTTCAAATAAGTATTTTTAACTAAAGATCAGGAAAAATATTGATTTAGTAATGTTTTCATATGTTTTGATTGTAGCATCCAGATATATTTTTAAACTTCCAGTGTAGCCAAATCACGGAAAGGCAATGAAAAAGCTTGTAGACACTCAATGACAGACAGAACACGATTTTTCAGGTCTTATAAATTATCTAATACAATATCAATGTAAGGTCAAGTATTTAAAATGCTTATTATTACTTCTACACATGCAATAAGATCACGAAGGGGTTAAGGATTAGGGGCTTGTGGTAAAAGGCAATTGTAGATCATGGTTAAAAAAACTAGATGCAATTGGTGCCTGTTATGAACCTTATTTTTAGAGGTTTTCCGTTTTTTTGATATCGTCGAAGTTGCGGGTACCCGGCATTGGTACCCGGTGAATGCTGTTGGCGAGTTGTCGTTCATTGCAGCGTTAGAGGGGGGAGGCCTTTGTTCAGCAGTGGACGTCTTCCTTTTGATGATGATGATGAAACTATATTTTTAAAAGATACATATGTTTACATTCGAAGGCTTGTATACCTTACAAGCCTTCGAATGTAAACATATGTATTGCTAAATCTGCGAAGATTTTCATCGTTATTGTGTCATTATCAGTGCGGTGGACAAATAGCCTTCAGATGTTGGGCAAGCCTTGATGGTTTTCTTACAATACTTATTTACTACAATCTCCCTTAGGTAGAAGTCGCTTAGGTAAAATACGAGTATAAGATAGTAGTAGTATCAGATAACGAAAGACTGAAAGATTCTATAAATGCAGGCACTCCATGTACAATTATAAGCTAAATGCTCCCAAATCTCGTATTTAAAAATGAATCGCTAAATGTGTTGGTAAGCGCATAAATCAATAACGCCTGGACCGATTTCGCTGATTCTTTTTTTGTTGTATTTGTTATTGTCAAGAGTAGGTTAATAATATAAAGGCACCGGAAACGGGCTCTATGGATTCACGCGGGTGAAACCGCGGGGCACAGCTAGAATGTAATAAATAATTTTACATGAAGTGAAAGATCCTAATTTACTTGAAAATAGGCATCTTCAAATCACTTCTCAATAGCCTGCTTAATAAGAAATGATGCAAGAAGAACTATATATATTTATTCAGAAGACATTTTGGTATATTCCCAAGGCTTTCAAAGCTATTACTACTAATTGTTAGAACTTGGACCCTTCTACTGCCACCTTGAAATGGGCTTCGAAACTTTCATGGTTATCTTAGATTTGCGTAACGTAACCTTCCTATGTTTTTAGTACTATGATATGTGTAATATATGAATGGTCAACTTTTACTGTTTTCTTGTTAGCCACGTGGTCAAACTGTCATAAATAAAATTAACTAAATACTAGCTCAACTTACACGAAATACGACTCATTTTTTTTTTAAGTTCTACTTCCATCACGATTCAGCTCTTGGCTGGATCGACGAATAATAGTATTTAGAAATTTATTAGAAATTAGATTAAAAATGATAGAAATCTCTAGAATAACCTTAAATGAAAGGAAGTGACATTTCATTGGGATAAGTGATCTGACTTGTCACTTTCATGTACATCAGCGATTCTTATAGTGCTAGTTAACACTTATATATTTTTTTCTTGTTGGATCCTGGAGCCCATTACATCCCATTTTATATCCTTTAATGCATTCTCTAACTCTAATAACTTGTCATCATGCAATAAAGTAAATATATTAAGAATGGTATCGGAGTCCTTTTTCCTAGCCGTTTGTTGTTGTTGACGGAAGATCGATCTCACCCGGGGATTCTTAGCACTCCGAACTCCGGGAACCCTTTGACTACCGTCATCGTCGCGGGGTTCTCTAGAGCTGCCGGGCACTTGGGGCCTGATGTTTTGTCGTTCTGTCATATTTTGGAATGGGGGGGGGGATCCTGGAGCAGATTTATTGCTCTTTTCATCAATTCATTACTGTGAATTGTCAAATATCGACATAAAATAACGTTTTTGTTACCTTATAGTTAAACCATCGTCATCAGTCGGGACCCTTTACCATATCGTTACTAGGTACACATCTCTTGTATATCATTGTATAATACCATTAACCGTTTTATAAGCAAACCGCTCATTACAGATAAGTGCCAATTTCCGCGTATAATTGCCAAGATCACCTACTCTATTCACTGAACACGTGTGTATCAGTAATCTTACTAATATCATTACAAAGATAGGCCGAACCATAACAATCGTCTTGCTAGCTCCGTTACACTATGTTCTTACTGTACAATTAATATCATTATACTTGTATGTCGTATTGGTATAAGCAGTATAGGCAGTTACATGCTAAGCGGTAATGTGCTCAGTGAGGATTTCGATACGTACAAGTTCCGTTATATATTTTTCTAAGTTAGTGCCAGACTCTTGGATTGTTTTTTTTTCATAAAGCTTGATAGGTACCAGTCGTTTTCTCATCTCAGTCGTTAGACATCCCCCGAAGAACCGGCCTTATATACTAGTAACAAAGTGTTTTAGTGTCTCTTGCTTTAAATATCAATATCTGCTTCTTCGTCAGCATAATTTTTAAAATCTGGATATCAAACGTTTTTAGGTAGACTGTTCATACTCGTACGTACGATGGCGGTATCTCTTACGAATTAACTGCTACTTCTTTCCACTCGTAACATCCCATAATCAAGTATTCAGGCATACGCTGCTTACGCTGTCAACCATACCTTCTGTATGGACACTATGGTCAACAACTGTCGACTTTCTCTCATTACATCGAATGACATATCAATTATGAATGCTTGAGTGCGCTTAGAGTTATGAGCATACATAACCTAAGGGTCTTAAACTTCCAAAATGTATATAGGTTGGTATAAATTGAATTTAATAGACTCAAAAAGGATATACGAGATGTCCTTCTAGGGTCTACTAAACATGAATTTTAATACGTCACAATTCAATTTTATGTAAATTATGTTCTTTTTTCATATTCGGTTATTAATATGGATTTGACATACATGGTCTTTAAATAATAGCTATGCCTATAAAAAGGAATAATCATGTCATTCTTTAAACATTTAAAATCTATTTCACCATAAAAAGTATAAATAATTATAGGTACGAGTTTTCACATGGACGGCATTGGACTGCGTTTTTTTTTTCTTCGATGTCAAGGAAAACTTGGCTAAAAAAATGTAAACGATAAAGTTTGTAAATGGACGTAAAATTATTTTTTAGATAGCTTAGGTGGATTACTATCATTTGGTTATTTTGTAGAAGCTATCGTAAAATAGTAAACAGGAATTTACTACGATAACTTAGCATGCAAATGCTAATCAATTCAAAGGACGTAAATCAACCTTACAGATTTGTAAATAAATACGTTTTATAGCAAAACGCTTATAAGCCTTGACATTACTGAATATTTCATTACTAGTTGGCTTAATTTTAAGGTTATATGAACCATTAAATGTAAGCTAGATATTGACATGACATGATAAATTACAGTTTGACATGTAGCAAATATTTGACGAATGTTTTATTGCGAAGGTAAACGACATTTATTGTTACGAAACTTAGATTTAGTATGTACTAAGTTTTAATTAAAATGTCTGTCCTGTAGTTTGCAAGTTAATATTAGCGCTCTTTCTCTCGAAGAAACCTTTTTTTAAACTCCAGTTGTATAGGATATGCTATTGCCCTACAGTAAGACAGTTACAGGGCAATATTTTAAAACTAATTAGTACCAATACCACAGGAAACTAACAACTGTTTAAGGAAAAAAGTATAGACGGCCTTAAACCTTTAGTAGGACTATCAGCAGACCACGTTTTTTATTTAGATCTACTAAGTTTATGTATCGACAGCGCCTGTTACGTATTCAAAAGCGCTGTAAGTTAAAAATATTGCCTATTTACCGTGTTTGGTCTCGATTTCTTAATCTCTAAAAGGATAATAAACGAAATTTTATCTAATTCCAAATCAACTAAAATCAACTTAATCTTCAACACTAGGTCACCGACACGATTCTCTATGAACAAGGAAAGTGTTTGTCCACTTGCACCGACGTGGGGTCGATGACATAACGTGTTCCGGTCATCCGAGATCACATAACGCATTGCATCAAGTATCTACGAGGGCTTGTGTCCATTGGGCACGATAGTGACGACACGGCTTTGTGTCGGTGTTGTTCGGTTCGTAGTTTTTGGATCTTAGGTGCAGGCCAGATAGAAGAGACGTAAGACGCAGACGGGGCGCGGACATTTGTCTCTACCGCATCCCTTTCATACAATATTTAAAGAAGCGTCGCGTCGCGACGCAAAACATACAGCAGAGACGGGGCGCGGACGCAACGCTTCTTTAAATACTCGAATCTCTAGTCAATTTTCTATGCGTCACAAAAAGTCGTCAATTCTCGTGGATCATTGGACAAGCGCAAAGCACACACACAAACAAATTCATTAAATAAAGGCAAGGCGGCAAATACCCACACCATTGCATCTGTGTGCGTGGAAAAAGAGTTCAGTGGGACAAACTAACAGGTTTCTTCGCCTGTATGTGGATTCGACCCCGTTTCCGTACCCGAACTTGCACAAACATTGTTTATAATCATCAATCCGTCTGCTCATGATTTAAATACGTCTAGTTTGGTAGAAATCCGGTTTTTAATAGTTTCGCTCTCTTAAATGTTTAACATAGTTATAATAACATTGTTTTGCTTCGTGTGATAGTGATAAAATAGGTGCATTCATAACATGATGATGTAATGTAACATAACATGCGTGTGTTGTCATATTTCACACCCTTTTTTCATTGTGGGTGCATATGTAGCTAGGTAACCTTTAGACTAAATAGTAGCTTATACTTTTAACGCGTCAGATCTTCTGCGGTATTTTGATAAACAGTTACTAATCTGCAGCCCAAACTGTACCACCTTACACTTAGCAACTAGACCCTACTTCACTTTTAAAAATAATCGCCTCAACTTTAGTGTTATTTCCAGGGATTTTAAGTCAATGTGGTTAGTTCCCAAAAGTCTTGATAAGCCTTATTTATCTACCTTATCTTTATCTAATAGCCTATCTGAAACCTTAAACACAGACTTTTAGGCGACGACTTTTCTTTAAAAGAAGAATGGTGGTTCGCTAGTCTCACATCAGGCTATCTATCAATTTACACCAATCACAGGCCTGTAGCTTGTCTCTCATGTGTGGCGAATGACAGATACACATAATACGAATCTAGCCCAAAGTTTCTTTTTTACAGTAGCCTATTGAGACTAAGGCCGGGGAAAGACGGTCTTAGAAACTCCTCAAACCCTCTTAACTCAATCGGTGGTCTAAAGGCAACTTACTAAGCAAGCATGTAACAATTACAAAACAATGCTACCAAATCGATACTTCAATGTAAATTGGCTTCCAACTTGGCTTACACCTTGACGTATTGTCAATGATTCACAACATCTAAAAGGTAAGCATTAGAATCCTTCTGGATGATTCTTGAGCCAATAAACCTCTTGCAATCGTCTGGTGCCCTAGTACCTACGACATACTGGTAACCGTTATTAATAAGACGATAAGGTTCATTTTCGTATGTCTGTTCATGTGTACATAAGATCTTATGGTATTGTGTGTGTGATAGTTGTGTGTTTCATTTGTATTGAATTAAGTGCGCTTGCGTCTTCTGATCGTCTGCTTTTAACTATGAATACTTCGTAGTCCTAGTTAATTTTTAGGGACTAAGCAGAATAGAAAGTTAATATTCCAAAAATTTATGCCACTAATTAGCTTCTTAAATCTGCAATTCACATGCAATATGACTCATATTCGTTTTTAAGATGTCAACTACGCTTGCCTGATGACGTCAGAGTGTCATACAATTACAACGAATATTCGTCTCGCTGCACATAAATAGAAAATATTATTCAAACATTCAGCGTCTGTCTTTCAGTAAGTTTGACAAACGTGTAGGTATTTAAACGATAAAATTATTTATTCAATCCATATCCAAGGTCGCATATTATTATGATGTTATGTTTTCTAATATAATAGACTACGGGCCCATGAACAAAATGGATGGGTCATATGAACCACCAGGTGACGTATATAGGACGATAGAAGAGGATAAAATAATAAGATTCAGCACTATGCCGTCACTTGTGATCAGTCCAACTGGGTGCTGGTGAGCATTCAAAAGTGCAGCTAGAGTGAGTACATTTTGGTCATTTATTTCTGTACGGCATTGTTACCATCGAATAGATCCATGAAAAATAATAAGAAAGCGCGCAGTGCCGTACAAAAATGGTGGTCTAAAAGGTTGGTATTTTAGTTTTACTTTCTGTCAATTTCCAGGGTAAATTTGGTCATTTGATTCTGGACGGCGTCAGTTTCATACTGTTTCAATACAGCTTCTATTCCATTATTCCGCAACGCCGTACAACGAACAAAAATCTTTGAACAAGGGGAAAAAATCGAGGTTTGCAACCCGCCTTCATTCCGTGGTCCGAGGGGTGATTTGAACAACATAAAATTATTTATTTTGAAAGTATTTCATGCATAGATAATATTTTTTAGATTATGAATTAGAAGCTGTATTGAAACAGTACGAAACTGACGCCGTACAGAATCAAATGACCAAATTTACCCTGGAAATTGACAGAAAGTAAAACTAAAATACCAACTTTTTGGACCACCATTTTTGTACGGCACTGCGCGCTTTCTTATTATTTTTCATGGATCTATTCGATGGTAACAATGCCGTACAGAAATAAATGACCAAAATGTACTCACTCTAGCTGCACTTTTGAATGCTCACCAGCACCCAGTTGGACTGATCACAAGTGACGGCATAGTGCTGAATCTTATTATTTTATGCTCTTCTATCGTCCTATATACGTCACCTGGTGGTTCATATGACCCATTCATTTTGTTCATGGGCCCGTAGTCTATAATACCAAACTGAATAAATAGATAAGCGATTCATAAGATATCAGAGCTATAAAACTATAAATTCATTATCACGTCATATAGCTGAGGTGTCCGAGTGGTTAAGGAGTTGGACTTGAAATCCAATGGGTTATACCCGCGCAGGTTCGAATCCTGTCCTCAGCGAGTTCTCTTTTTGTAAGAAATTTCGATAAAAAATTGATTAAAAAATAGTATTGAAAATTTTCGACCATAATTTCGGATGA
This sequence comes from Autographa gamma, assembly GCA_905146925.1. NCBI lineage: Eukaryota > Metazoa > Arthropoda > Insecta > Lepidoptera > Noctuidae > Autographa > Autographa gamma. Next base: position 2,804,599 of record LR989871.1, read on the forward strand.
TTGAATCTAATGAAGTATTTTTTTTATAGTCGCTTGCGAGATCAGTGAAAACTTAAAATATAATGACAGACTGACAATGTTATCTACTTTGTTTAAAAATGTGAACTATTTTAATTTACTATTATTTTTGCTCTTTGTTACTAACTAACCCATAATCTTTTGATAATAATCGACACTGTAACTTATCATTATGATATTAATTACCTACTATTTCAGTGCACATGTAATTAATTATTTAATTGTACACTTTTGTTACCACATCTTCATTTTTTTATGAATTTTCGTCTGATCATTAAACTCAGAATTGTGTATCCTGTATGTTAATTAAAACTATGAACTATCAATGCACAATATTTCATCAAACTCTGTTAAGGAATTTCTACTACAAACGATAACAAACATACAAACTGCCATCTTTATTTAATTACTAAAACTCTCCAAAAGCTTGGTCGACTCGTGGTCTAAGGGGTTTCTTCTTGGTAGAGATCTTTGCAGTTAGCCTGAGCGCAGGCTTTGACTGCTTCACCGGACTTTTATGTGATCTGAGGGCTGGTTTGGTCCTTGCACAGAGAATCGGCATAGCCATTCAACGTGGCAATGCTGCCAGCCTTCTGGGAACGATTCCCTCCCTTTTCCCTTCCCTCCATTGACGAGGATGACGATGACTTTTTTGACGCGTCTTAATTTTATTTATTTATATAAGTTTTAATTACTAGGATTAAAGTTCAAACCTTTATAAAAACATCAAATTCTAAACCAAATCACGACTTATTAGCGTCATTCAAATAGAATGCGAATTTTAATTAATTATTAACATTATTGAGTCATTATTAATATAATCCACACACATATTGATTGTGCCAAGAATACTTTAGATAATTAGATGTTAATTAATTAACGAAGCTGGCTTTAGTCGAAGGTCTGACAAGACTGAAAGGACCTATAAGAAAATATTCGATCATTCTTAAAATTATCCTTATACCTGTCTAATTTATATATAAAACTATCGGGTTTATTAATGTTATCTCTAAAATACCCGAAAAGCCTCTATACTGTTATCAATTTTGATCACTAAAACCTGACTTCTTCTTTTTCTCGTGTCAATGCTCCTTATATTCTTTTCGGCCATAATAATACAGTCGCTAACTGGATGGCTCGGTTGTTGATCTCCATCACTAAATGGAGAGTGATTAGCAGGATCCAAATTGGTAACTGCAAAGATTTTTCAAAACGAATCGTCACTACTCAATAGTTTTAAATGGTTAGGTTTCACCGTAAACCAATCTCACTCACTCTAGACTCATGTCGAGGCAGGGTTCATAAAGGTTTAGAAAAGGGATCAAAACCCTAGTTAGTGGCCTGTTTCAAAATTCCAGAGAATACAGAGAATTTAGAAATTTGTTTCTATTCAAATACTCATTTTCATAGCATCAATCTAAAATACTTCATCCAAATCTTCTTATTTATAAACTATCGTTACCCAGATACATAAATGCTCTACACGACCGATGCCTTCGTGACGTTCCAACTACTTCAAACCTCAAGTACCTTTAACCATACAATTAGCACTAAACGGACTACTAAAGCACGTTCCGACGACTACAAAATAACAGTTAAATGCTAGGAAAATCTTGGCTATTATATATTATTAACGGCAAACCGTAACGGAAGTTTGACGGTACATTTCCGGTTAAAGAGTTCGCACTATGATTTCTTTAAACACACTTATTAAGTTAGTTGACAATCAGGTAAGACTGGCTTGTCTTGTCAGAACGAGATATGAAATAGATCGGGTAACTGGAAATCGTTTAGACGTTGTGTGTGAGAATTTCGTACGCTTTACTATATTTTTGTATGTAAAAATATTTTTAGTTGTTAGATAATATGTATTTGTTATTAGGAAAAAGTGCTAAGGTTTTAGCCATAGCTCTATCTCGAAGTAATAAACTTATACCAAATGTCAATTTACTGTAACTGAGTTCAAAAAAATATGAAAGAAACTGACTGCATTAAAATTTTATGTGACCATCTATGAGGTATCAATCAATGATGATAATATTTTTTTGAAATCGGTCAACATTTGCATTAACACACAATCGAATTGAGAAAATCTTTCTTTAGAAGTCGGTTAAAAAATAATTTGCTTTTTAATACTATATTTTTTCTTGAATATGGATTCCACTAAAATCTTGTGAAACAGATATCTAAAGTAAAAAAAGAGGCGTTCTATATTATATTCATCTTGACATTTAAACAATTTTATGTAAATTCGTCCTCCAACGTTTAACTCCCCTGAGTGATGGCACTCTACAGAATTCCAATCGAAACATACATATTTATTTATCGTACGCTTAAACACGTAAATGATTTAAATTGTGGCATTGCAGAATAAAAGTTTCTTGACTAAGACAAGGAAAATACCACCAGGATTGTTCACCGATATCACAAAATTACTTCGGTAAGGAACGGGGTAGGCAAACTTGTAAGAAAATTATTGTCTACACGTAGTTCTTAATAACTTTCCTTAAGTTAGTAAAGATGATATTTAATACTGATCTCTCATAGTTTTTTCGGGTCGTAGCCCAACAGACTTTAAGGGTAAAAAAATTAGAGAGCAACTGTGTTCGCGAAAACACTTATGCACTAAAATATCTATAAAAGCCGTACCCCGTTGAGTGGCTGCAACCAAATCTTCGTTAGGAAGACAAAAATTACAACTTCAACAAATACACTTTGAATTAAGAATTTGTCTGTGCAGAGAAATAGAAGCCCTTTTTTTATCTCTTGCACTAACTCCAAACCATTCATCATCTCACTGCCCTGTACCCAATTATTTAGGGTCGGCGCAATGAGTATTTATCTTCCATTCATCTCCACAACTTGTCATCTCAGTATTCACTCCTTTCTTTCTCATATCATCTTTCACACAATCCTTCCATCTCTTTTTTGGTCTAATCCATTATACAACTAAATATATCCTTAGCCCTTTTTATCCACAAATATTAACAATCAAATTTCTTTGTCCCCCAGAAAGAAGATGGCATCGTTCTAAGCACAGCGTACATACAATACCAAGATGGCGGTGTGCTCGGCCGCGGTGATCGTCGAGAAGGCCTTCAAGTACTATGGCCGGCAGAACAAGCCGGACTTCAAGCCGGTGCTCAAAGACATGGACATGGTCGTTGATAGAGGAATTATGTGAGTATACAATTTTTTTCTTTTTAAGTCTTCTGATATAGCTACAGCTAGATACAGCCGTCTGCTAGAATTTGTTATTCTGACCAAAAAGCGTTTGAGTCTCTCTGTCTTCTCACTTCATAAGTGTCTTAGAATCAATGTGAAAAACGATACATAGCTCTTATGCAACCCTTATATTGGAACCTCTAAATGATATTTAAAATTCAAATCGTGTTTAATATCTATCTTTGCATACAACTTTGGACAAAGTCGGGGAAAGTTACACCATTATAACGCAAACGGGTTTGCCGATTTTCGTGATATTTTGGATTCTTCTCCACCCTGAATAACAGAATAACAATTATAAATAACGGGGACGGGGACTAGGTACTTGAAATGGCGAGGCACAGCTAGTAAATTATCTAAATGTTATCAAAATACGATTACCTTTCTTGTTAAATTATTCTTCAATTCTACTTCAATCACTAAACACCACTTTTTTCACAGATACGGTCTACTCGGTCCTTCCGGTTGTGGAAAGACAACACTCCTATCATGCATCGTTGGCAGAAGAAAACTGGACAGCGGCAACATATGGGTCCTGGGTGGCAGACCCGGGGAGAAGGGCAGCGGTGTGCCTGGACCCAGGGTCGGGTATATGCCACAGGTAAACACTTATTTATTTACCTATATTGATTTCCGAATGTAGACGTAGATTGTCCTTTGGTAACAGGCCTTTGCCCTGCATTGGGACAAGTACTATTTCCTTTCAACATCTGCCTAGCCTTTTCTCAAGCTATGTTGGGGTCGACTACAATTCTAACCGGCTTCAGCTATAGAATATCGTATTTTACATGGAGCTCTGTTACCTATCTGTTTACCTATCTGACCTCCACAACCCATTTCAGTATTTACTTTGTGGTTGTAGAATTGAAAACAGGTGTTATTGTTATTGTATGTTATTATGTTATTCTGTGCTACCTATGATAAAAATGTGGATCATATATCCCTTTGTTGTTTAGTAGAACCACCAAAAATGTAATGACTCACCTACTGTACTATATTGGTGCTTGGGTGCCATACGGTCCAAAGTTCCTAATATTTTACCTATTAATAAATAAGCTACCCCTACTATGCAATATTAAGCATAACACGTTTGACACAATACTGTAAAAATAATAAACCATTTCAAATTCAATAACATTTGGTCAGAGTAAATAAGGAAGATTACATACTCGAATATGTGTGAAAAAAACATCTCTATGTTACATAAAGAAGCACATTAAAATATATGTAAAGTAAACCAAATAATAAAAAATATTTTCGAGCCGTTTGGGGTTGAAACGCTCGGGTCATGGGGTCCGAGCGCACGAAATCTTTTTAAGGAACTTTCCAAACGTTTGGTAGAATCTACTCGTGATCAGAGGGCTGGTTTGTTCCTTGCACAGAGAATCGGCATAGCCATTCAACGTGGCAATGCTGCCAGCCTTCTGGGCACGTATCCCGCCATTGACAAGGATGACGATGAGTTCTTTGACGCCTGTTAGTTTTTATTTCTGTAAATTTGAATTTTAGTATAGTTAGAGTTTGTTCTTATATTAGACTAGCAAACCTGGCGAACTCCGTTTCGCTACCAGATGGCTTCGTTTTATGGGACATTTCGTTTGGTGATTAAAAGACGAAGATTTTTTTTTTGTTTTTCTGAATTTTCCTTTTGCTATAAACTTCACGGAGCCCGAGACCTTTCCAACAAATGCAAAACCGTGGAAAGCGGTTCGTGTGTTCTGGAGTTATAGCGTCAGGAAGGAAAACCCGACTTATTTTTATATAGTAGATATTATTATAATTGTGTATTAATAAAAATTGAAGCCTAATTTTTTCTTCACAGGACATAGCTCTAGTCGGCGAATTCACAGTTCGCGATGCAATATACTACTTCGGAAGAATATACGGAATGAAAATGGAAAAAATGGTGGAACGATTTGAGTTCCTAAGTAATCTCCTGGACTTGCCAAGCGGAAATCGCCTCATAAAGACCTTGTCTGGAGGTCAACAGAGGCGGGTTTCCCTTGCAGCTGCACTGGTGCATGAACCTGAACTCCTTATATTGGATGAGCCCACTGTTGGGTTGGACCCAGTGTTGAGAGAACGGTAAGTGAATAGTTAATTAAGTTTAGTTATTAGGAAACACTTAGGACATTTTTTTTTTAATTCGATAGTTTAAAATAAGCCAGGCTAAAAGCTAATAGTACGAATTCTTTTAAAGGTGCTCCTTCACCGGGAGCATTCACGTGTATCGTAACATTATAGATGCGACTTTGAGCATTACATTACAATAATACCTCCCTGACTAACGAGCATTTGCGTGTAATGTAACATATTCTTCTCCTTCACTGATGTATGCCCGTTTTGTATCATTACAAGGCGCGCATTGTAATGCTCGGTTCTCCTCCTTCACTGATGTAATGCTCAAATCTGTAACGTTACATTACACGCCAATGCTCCCGGTGAGGGTGCACCTTGAAATTTCAAATAAAATAAAAATAAAATAAAAAAATAGTTACGTTTTTTTTTCTTAGGAAACAAATGACACTTCAGATACTTCTATTCATTAATATTACATAAATATGACATCACATTTATGACGCTATAAAAACAAATAATTATACCTATTACCCAACACTCAATAAAGTTTTATTGCTAAAGGAAATCACATATAATTTATAATAGACAAAGACAAATAAGTTTTTTATTTTTATCTATACTATTGTTTTTTTGTTAGCAAAACGAAGTGCTAAACGGCTGTCATTTATTAAGTGTGATAAATGACATAGCCAAAAGGTTTTTCATTGTATAATAATTGTACAAAAAAGGCTAAATACTTGAGACTACGTACTTGTCGTCAAGGCTTTCGCAACCCTAATTACTCCTATATGGGAAGAGGCCTGTGCCCAGCAGTAGGACGTTTATAGGCTGGATCATTATTAGTTCAACCTGTACTTATAAACAAGCCTTCTTGTGTTCTTGACACAAAACATTTACTGGCATGTGTGATCAATCCTTGTAATAAAATATTTACTTCTTTATTGATGTGAACATGCCTTCACCCTGCAGTTTAACTTCCAGACTATTTCAATATGAACGTGCACATCATGGACTTGGTATTTTGTCGGACTCTTATTTATTTCTCGTCACGTATATTCTTGTAGTATTTTATGGGTAATAAATACTAAAGACGTGACGCTTTACATACTAACATATACTATTTATAATACTTTTCCACGGATGAGTAATTAATTGCGATTTACATTCTGAACAGATTTGTTAATGTGGAATTAACAAATTACTTAGTATGGTTAGTATAAGGATACGTAACAACAATGACAAGTAATTGGACTTTGATTCACTCTTCTGACGGTTCAAAGTACGTATTACAAAAAAGACTATGTAATGGTAGATGTTGGAGTTACCTAATGATGCAATTATGTCCCATTTTTTGGGTAAGCCCATTTTCTGAGAATTTTCATTCATAAGGACTGTTACTAGAGATCATGTAAGCAGTTCCTTTGTGTAAAATGCTCCTAATAAGCTGAATTCGATGAGACGGGAAACCAACGCCAACATAGGACTAAAAACTAGTCAGAAAAATTGAAAATCATTATGTACCTATAACCAAACCAAACCAAACCAATCGATCCCTTTTTTAGCAACGAACCAAGGTTGCACATTGCACACTTTATAATTATATTCATATTAAGCTTGAATTGTTCCACTGCTGGGCAAAGGCCTCTCACCACGCCATTCTTCGAGGAATCCCGTTCTTCTGCATTTTCCTGCCAATTTCCAAACAAGGTCTCCAATTCGTCCCGCAATTCTCACACACATTTGAACATGAAAAATATAAAATTTGTTATTAAATTATACCTTCAAAGGTCTCTCATGGCCTTGACTAAGGGCTTCTTACACCATCAACCTTCATAAAACCACGTTCTCCGAGGCATTAAGCTTCTCAAGAGGTGTGCAATCGTGACGTCGCATTTTCCTTAATGCCCAATTTTATAATATACTGTGCTTTCATCATTTTGAACAAGACTTGTTGCGTGACATAAACTGGTCCTCTTGGTGATCCGTCTCTTGTTATTTCAAAGGACCAACAATATATAATTAAAATATTTTTTGCCTATCTTTTTGGTTTCTGGAAAATGATTTTGCAAGTTTTATTGAACTTTTAAAGCGAAAAGTCGTGTTACACTTTATCTTTCTATATTGATGCAATTTTCTTGGACTTGGGAAAGAGATCAAATGTTTCAATCACGTGTTAAAAAAATAGATTTAAAAAAAAAAAGTTTTTTTTTAAGAATTCTATTAAAAAATCTGTGACATTTTGTCGGTCATTTCTAGTTATATTTCATGTAAACATAAAAGCCTATAAATGTTAGATAATATATTACACAATTTTTCAAATAAATAAAAAATTCGAGACCTGCCCACTTTATGGCATGTCAATCAGCATTATGCAAAAACGATCCTTAACTTCGTTATCAAAACAATAAATAACCTTGCATTGGACCTTCGCAAAAAGTCAACATATTCGCATTATATAGAAACATAATGTTATGTAAAGTTCCAATATTATGAATCCTTGGTTACAATTTAAGGTCAAATGAAAAGACAACAATCTTGACCCTTGAAGTACGATGAAACGATGTCTTAATACAAAAACAAACTGTTCTCGAAAAACGTTTCTCTTGTTTATTAATTTCTAGGAAAATGTGGTTTGTTAGGCTTTTCTATTATGTAGGTGTGTTTACACAATACATTGTCGGTTCTACACTATGTTTTAGTTTAATATTAGTTCCAGTAAAAACTATATTAAAAGTAGGTAAATTTTACAGAAATCTATCAGATATCTCCTTGCTTGCATTGCCGAAATTATTTAAATAAATCCTAGACAAACGGGTCCTGCTGCATAACTAAAAGACAGACAGAAAACAGTGTTTTAAAGTAAGCAAATAACTCGAAAGCTTTAGTTTTATTTACTAGTATTAATGTATATATTATTCGCTTAGGTATGTAGTTCTAAAATGCACATAAACACTTTATCTTTCACGACCGGTGCAGAAAACATTTATTTTTTAATCGTGTATGTTACTTGAGGAACTAACACACGCGTATAATTCTCCCTTGAGTTAAACCTCTGAACTTGACACAAATACACCGAATTAACATATAATGTTAATATTACAGCCATCTTAGACGTACAACACAACGCTCTACATTTCTACAGCCAACGTTGGCCAATCTGTCGGCCGCAGCCCAACTGTTGGCCAATTGGACGTGCTAACTGCTTTGCACCCAGATTGGGTGACAAAGACTGGTTTACAGTAGTTATACGGTATTACTGGTTTGCAATACAATAATTAAATTAAATTATCTCTTTCAATATACCACTCGATGTAATTAAGACACAGTTTTGATTATGAAATTGTTGTGTTCATGAAAATGTACGTGTTTTGATTAAATTATCTTTACATTCATAATATCCAAATATAACTAGGAACAAGTCGGCCATCGAGGCCATCTTAAAATACTTAGACCATCTTCCTAAGATTGTTATGAAATAAGATAAATTACTATTGGAATTTAGTTCGTCTTATTATTATTTTTCTCTTGTTAGTAAAGGCTTTGCGAAGTTAAGATACTTAAATATAAAGTAAATTTAAAATAAATTATTGATGTAGGAAAATAGAAAAACATAGTATAAAAACTATTAAAAACATATAAGGGGAGAAACATAAATAATTTATTTTTCGTTCATACATTGTTATCGTGAATTATCGTCAAATTTTATGAGTAAACGCTTAAAAAATCGGTCGATTATACGCAGCACAACAATAGTCTGCATATATTTATATTTCGTTATTTTTCACAAGACCAAAAACAAATGAAAAATAGTTGTAAGTATTCGTGATCTACGTACAAATTCATATTTAAATAACATTCTACACCCATTTTCTAGCTATTCTTATGCTACCAACTAATAAATTCCTTTATTTACTTAAATACAAAGCTGATATAATTACTTTACACAAGTGCTGAGCTCATTGATGCAAGTCAGAGTCTTGCCAAATTCCATCTCGTCATTGTAATCGAAATTCATTGGGAAACTTAAAGCTACATCTTTTATTTTCTATTGGTTACTGTAAACAGGTTAATGAAAAAAGTGTTAATGCGTACCGTAAAAAGAATACCTACGGTCTACTTAGATACGAACAAAGTTTAAAAGCTGTTGGTGAAGTTCTTTTTAGTATTATTCTGAAACAAAATAAGAGTGAAAATGGTAGTTTTCAATTGGTTTGCATCAGTACCAGCTAAGCAGTTTCAAATAAAACAGGCAACAAATAGCGTAACGAATTAAAACTAGAACATTGGTCTTTGGTTTCAAATAGATTGGAGACAAAAAATAAGTAAATACCTAATTCTTTTTTCTTCTACCTTTTGTTTTTAGTGTCTTTTATTTACAACACTATATTTAGTAGTCTACCGTAGTAAAGACTAGTGCAAATTGAAAAAAAACAGAAATGTAAATAGTCTGTCTCACGACTTTTTTTTCGTATGGGTAACAGTTTGATGTGTATAAAAAATACCTAATTGATTACACATTATATAAAAAAGACATTTTCAATGAAATTTAAATGGGACCTCCTGTAAAAAAAAAAACATACGAAATATACGTAGAAAACTGTAAGATTCAGAACCTCCTCATTTTAAAAGTCGTGTTTTACATGCTTGTAAGAAGAAATACAAAAAGCTTATCTATACTAATAACAGTTTGCACCCAAACCAACGAAAATTGCACAAATAGTTTTATAAGTGAACTAGCAGTAATAATGACCGGTATTGCATAGTATTACGCATAGTGCATTTCGTCAGCGCCGCGTCACCGGCAATGTCTCGGTCGCTTGCTATACTGCAATACTACTGTAACTGCTGCTTTTAGGTATTTCAACAGCCTGTGCGAAATATACTTTTTTTAAATTACTTGGTACCTAAAAATGGAAATATATTTTTTGCAAGGGTAGTTCGCTCAATGTTGTTTTAGACGTTCTTTTCTTATGGTCAAATTATTACATGAGTAGATTTTTTAAGGAATACCATAGAGACATGAAATCATAACTTTGTCATAATATTAGATCACAGATTTTTTTGGAAACGTCGTTTAGAATAGACTCCTCAAACCAAACACGTTTGTGCAAACCTCAAAACAAAAGATAGCTAGCGAAAGCCTAAAAACGCAAACGCATATATTAGGCGCTAGTTGAAAATGCTGATCTAGTTGGCTGTACCAGTTGCTATTTTTTTTTCTTAGAGATTTTGCTGTCAAAGCCGGAGCGCAGGCTTTGACTGCTTCACCGGACTTTCAGTTACTATTTATTCATTCTCAGCTTTAATTGTTTCAGAAATTTAAATTCAAATCAAAGACTTTCCTGCTTCCAATTCTCACTGTAGCCCAGCAGTGGGATAATGAACCGGTTACATACAAAATATGATGAGTATTACTATTTATTCTCCTGAATAACTAACCTTCAATGATTATGCAACTGTTGCATGTTTCATAGCCAGCTAAGTTGTGATACAGATCAGATACGACTGATTTGTTATTATATTATACTTCGCGGAAGTTTTTTAATAGGCTAATTATACTTGATTAGATGTTTGCGTGTTAGCGCTCATGATCATTTATTTGCATATTTATTGAAAAGTTTTGAATAAATTATGAAAAATTGAAAATTTGTAGCAATATATTTTTATCACTATACTAGCTGTGCCCTGCGGTTTCACCCGCATGAATGCCTAGGTCCCGTTCCCGGTGCCTTTATGTTTGGCCGGTGATTGATATATTATTTTTTTTTCCGCGCAATTTCCATTTTTTTTTCTTTCATAAGAACTTTCTCCTGATAATCACTAACACAACAAAAAAAGAATAAGTGAAATCGGTCCAGGCGTTATTGAGTTATGCGCTTACCAACACATTTAGCGATTTATTTTTATATATAAGATATGTATTCTAGTGAACTAAAAACTTCAAGAAAGAGTACGAAATCAAACAAGTGACATTACTAGAGGCGTATATGCTGACCGAATCGCTACAATGTGTAGAAGTGACACGTCATGTGAAATGATGAAAAAAAAGAAAAAATATATATTTCATAGCAATAACAGTTAATCTTACATGGAGGAGATCTCATAGAGACCTCCTTTTAAGTATGTAATGTACCTGAGCTAGGGGGTCCCGCTCTTCATAACAATGTGTCCGCACAAAACTAAGCTTTTGGTGTCCTTGTCTACATTTTAATATTTATAAGAACTTTCCAAAGGTTTGGTAGAATCTACTCGTGATCAGAGGGCTGGTTTGTTCCTTGCACAGAGAATCGGCATAGCCATTCAACGTGGCAATGCAGCCAGCCTTCTGGGCACGTTCCCCGCCATTGACAAGGATGACGATGAGTTTTTTGACGCCTGTTAGTTTTTATTTATGTTAGTTTTAATTTTAGTATAGTTAGAGTTTGTTCTAATATTAGACTTAATTGTGTATTAATAAAGAATTTTAATATAAACAATTAAATGCAAAATAAATAACGTAGCATAACTCGACGACCTTCAATAAAAAATCTAGTGTTATACTCTACAGAGTTCAAAGCAATAAAATACCACTCAAATGATTGTTGTCTTATTTAAAATACAATCATTAAACGATGAACTGTGGGGTAATCCGCGAGTTTAATATTCTATCGGCGTTTGCTCTGAACATATAAAGAATCTTGCGACAGCCGGTTAGTTACAATCTAAATGGAAGTATGTTATCTGTATAGGTATACTACATTTGCTCGTCGGAAATCTATGCAGAATTTTTCAGAATTTCCTTTATTTTATAATAATATAATAATATTCCGGGACATCTCACACACGGTTATCTGCTCCCAAGCTAAGAGCTCGTCTTATGGTAACCAGACAAATGATAAGCATAACTATATATTTCCAAGTACATATCCAGACACAGAAAAAATGATCGTGCTCATCACACAAAGATTTGTCCAGGGATTCGAACCCTCGACCTATGGTATAGCAGTCAGGGTCACTACAACAAGACCAGAGCCGTCAATATCTTTGAAATTCTCCGATTCACTCAGATTTGAAGTTCGTAATCTTCTTGTCATATATGTGGGGTATATTCCACTTTGTTCTTCCTGAGTCAAAAAACTAGGGTAAATTGTGTCCGAGGTGAACTTTTAATGAGGATACTCAAAAATCTACTTACTTTTTTTCACCTGGTTGATATAACACAGTTGAGCAAAGTGGAATACCCTATATAGTGGGTAAAACTCAAACGTGGCCCCATATTAATTACATTGAAGCCGGTTTTTTGTATTACGTTTAATTATTCTTATTTTCTTCGTCAAATGCCGATGTTAATGAACTAATGAAATGTCTAAAACTGAGGTTTGGTCAATTTCATCATTATTACGATTTAATTACCGCTTTAACTTAAAACATCACAAACATGGCATAAAATAATCATCTAATGCGTATCGCCAAAAAAAAACATAAATATTTATGAAATTGTGTTTGAAATACCAGTTTGTCGGCTTTTAAGTGATAATAAAACTAAAATTTGTGAAGATCCAGTTTCCTCACGTGGACCAACCTTATAGTTACTACTAATTTATACTTATATTTAACTAGCCAATATTTAACGGTTTTCATTATATTTGGAGAAAAAACGTGATCATAGAACATTAAATTAGCTTCCACGCGTGACTCGTGTAAATAGTAATTTTTTTAACTTTGTAGTATATTGACATATTTTGTCTTTTTGGGATAGAGACAAATCCAACAGAAAATACGATAGTAAATGGTCTCGTTCTTTAGTTATAAATTGTGTAACCAACCCGACCATTGTTGGGGTTGTTGGTCTAGTAGTTAGTGGCCCTGACTGCCATACTGTGGGTCGTGGGTTCGATTTCCACCCAGGACAAATCTTTGTGTGATGGGCACGATCATTTGTTCTGTGCCTGGGTGTAATTAATATATATAATATGAATGTATTTAGAAATATATAAGTATGTTTATCTGTTGTCTGGTTACCATAACACAAGCTCTGCTTAGCTTGGGATCAGACAACCGAGTGTGAATCGTCCCGGAATATTATTATTATTGTTATAGAATGTAATACCTAGTGCAATGGAATCGGGAAAGACCAAAACTTCGACGACTTTATTATCAAGGGCTGGTCAAGTTCGAAACTAGTTGGGCAGCGTTCTTTAAAAGTAATAGGCAAATTATACAAAATATATACTTTTATGACTACTAGTTTATTTGAAGTTATTCCATTAGTAGACCACGGATACGATAATGCGACCATAGGCAAGACATGTCATGATGACCACTGGTTTGTTCAACGCTAAGCCAAACAAACGAGCATCACGTGTCCGTCAATACATTTTATTATTTGCACAAACAAATACCTTGCTAAAGTAAATAGTCAAAGTATATAAGAGAAGATGATCTGTACAAAGAATTAGGTACCACGGTTTTATTTATATTTAACTAGCGGCCCGCCCCGGCTTTGCTCGGGTGCAACGCTGATACCTACACTATATGTATATCTACACAATTATAAAGTTCTGTAGGGCGAAGCACAGCGATCGACGCACTACTTGGCACATGCCCCCCGGCCCCCGCGCGGCCTCCCGACCGTTACCGCCGCAACCGCTATGTCCCTGCATTTTAAATTTGTAATATCTTCGAAAATATTCATTTAAATTACATGCTGTAAAGGGCAATATTGATCTATATTACATGCACAATTTATTAAAGGTACTTAATTGGATAAGGATTAATACTGTATAGCTTTTTCGTTAATAAGTAATAAATAAACGATAAAAAATGGCTATGGTGGGTTATCCTCTAGAGATAGACATATGCCATCGCGGACTTTTTTGTAGATCTTTTTAAGGTGCACAATACTGTAGTACATTATTTTGATCTATCTCGTAGGGTTCAGCCAGCGTTTGCAATGTAAGCGCAAAAAATTGGTTCATTTACTTAAATCTCTAAGATTATCCATGTTCCTGTACTAAATTATGCATGTATTATACATATAAACATTCCTCTTGAATCACTCTATCTATTAAAAAAAACCGCATCAAAATCCGTTGCGTACTTTTAAAGATCTAAGCATACATAGGGACAGACAGCGGGAAGCGACTTTGTTTTATACTATGTAGTGATAATAAAATTATAGATAAGAAAGTTGGTAAATCCATTCTTTTGGAGAAAATTGGAAAAGGTCTATGCTTAGTATAAAGTAGAAAATAAAAAGAAAGTGTTTAAAGGCTGACCTGATCAAAAGTTATTAAAGATGATAAAAGGTGACAGGGACGTCATTATGCGTCTTACGTCTCTTCTGACTGGCCTGCGCCTAAGAACAAAAGAAAAGGTTCAGTTGAAAAAAACAACCAATAGGAAAAGGAAAAAAGTTAATATAATTATAAAAGCATTATTCTTAAATCTTTTATTTTACATTTCAATAAGCCAAAAAGACGGATAAAACTACGGGGCCCAACTAGTATACTCATTTTATTTATAACCTATCAGTCACTTTAAAATGGCGGCTATTTACCACCAGAACCAATAATTGTTTATGCATTTGCTACTCAAACAAAAGATGATTACCTTAACACGTGCAGTTCTAAATAAATAAGTTAATATTACCTGGATAAGTGAAACATAAACATTATGTTTGTCGGTTTATATATTTCTAATGTATTTGTTTTAATGATTTGTCAGCGTTAGACGAATTAGTTACACGTGACAAACTATTCATGTCTTAGTTGGCTTTAAGGCGCTCCCCCGAGCAAAATGCGCAAAAGCGGAGTTTTATTAAGCTATAAACTCGACATTTAAAACATATATCAAATTCACTGTTATACCAAATCATTATTTAATATGTTGTCTTTAATTTCAACAGAGCTTTTTCTTTTTAATGCAGCGAATATTTAGTAGTACTCATTTTAAAAATGGTCTATCAAAATTTATTCCTTGGATAGGCTCACGATGTACACGTATTTTATTGATGTAACTTATACCAACTGATAGAGGATTTAATTCTTAACATTTTCATCTGCTTTGTTTTTCAAAAAGACCAAATATCTATTTTATAATTCGAATTATTCCTAAAAATGGTCAATTTCACAACATAAACACAGTCGCGGTGGCGATTCAGCAGTCAGCCGTAGGCTCTCGACGTGAGAGCACGTCGGTTTTTTATTTGAAATGTCATTTACAATTTAATATTATGACAACTGTCAAAAAGTCATTGATAGCCCTATGTAGTTTTACACACGGCACTGGTGATAAAATTCAAATAGCATGGAATACATATTTATGTTTTACATAACATATCATCACGCCGGTATCCCCGAAGGGTTAGGCAGAGGTGTACCAATGTACACCCACAATTCGCCGATATGTTTAGGTCCCATCTAAGTAATAGGGGGCGAGCTTTATTTATGTTGTAAGTTTTTTTTTTTTAATCTGACATTGAAGTAAAACTACTTTTTACGGATTTTTTCGCGGTTTATAATTAGTAGTTTTATTTCATCACATATTTATATTTGTTTAAATATGTCTATCAAAAGGTCGAAATAATTCTTATGCGTCTACAAATGTCTTAATTACTTTACATGAAATAATATGTTACTTTTTTGAAGTTTTATTTAAATAGCGTCTAAGTCTATGAAAAAAATATATAAAATTGGAAATACAATTGATAGAATCGTTCTTTGTTTTTATTAAATTCAGTTATTTATGAGTGAAATTAATGGGCTCTCGTAAACAATTAATTACTTTTGCCCGACCTTGTATTTATATGACAGAAATTCATAGGAAATATGTTGAAAAACTCTTTGATTATGAAAAAGTAAACCTTGTGAAATATACTATTCAAAAGATTTAATGCGGTTGTTTTATACTTATTTCTAGAGATATAATTATCTAGGTTTTCCCTGGCCTATAGCTTTGATAATACTTGTAAAGAATTATAATCAGAGTTTTTTTTAATAATCCTGACAGAATATGTTAATGTTTTCTTATAGGCTTTCTTGTTATATTGTTTAGTGCACAAAAATAGTCTATAAAATAGATGATCAAAAGCATGCATGAAAAAAGAAACAGCATTAATTCAAATACATTTATTTTTCATCCTTCCTTATCACGATATGATCCAGGAAACCAGCAGGTGCAAAGAGGCTTTAAAAGACTTCACATCGTGAAAAATAAATCGTTCTTTTTCACGTAAAAAAATCCAATTTAATTTAAAATCGGAGTCAAACATCACAGCAAAATTTCGTCGTAAGTGGTGGGTAATCGGAGTCTTTTGGCTAGCACAGGGAGAAATCTCGAAAGTCCATAAGCAGTCCAAGTCAAAAAGCAAAATAATAGAAATAACAAATGCGCAAACAAAGATTTTGGTGCGCACAAGCAAAGTGACGTGCAAGACAATGTCACTGGCATGACGCAAAATTTCACATTGATTGTATCCGTTGTTGTTGCCATGCTGGATTGAAGTTTTCGTAATAGTATTTTGATGTAATTTATTAATTTCGGTGATGTTGGGTAGAAATAATAATATGTCCTTAGACTATTCATGTTCATAAATCTTCAATATATTCTAAAAGCAAGCTTTTATACATAGTTTACTAGCCAAAGATATTCGTATGACTTAGTTTAGATTTAACGTTCATATGGCAACACTCAAAGTACAATTCAATCAATTGTATTTCCAATTTAATGTATTTTTTTTTCATGGACTTAGACGCTATATTTCATGTTAATCTGTAATTAAGACGTTTGTATATCACGCATAAGAATTATATCAACAATTATTTCGCCATTGCCCTTTATTATGTGCGTAGAGTATTTCTTAAGTACTCCATGCGAGCGCGCTTTGACACTCACACACTGTCAACTTTCACACATTCACAAATCATGCCGTATTGAGACAGCAATACTTTCTTCAAGAACCGAATTTTCAAAAGTCTCGCCGCCCGCCTTTGCTCTGTATAAGTGCCTTGTTAGAATCACACTGAATAAATGGTTAAAAAAATAATTTTTGAAATCGGTCCAGCCGTCTTTGAGAAATCCCGAACTTCGAGAAATACTCAAACGTAAAAAAAACATCCGCATTGAAAATCTCCTCCTATTTTCGAAGTTGGTTGAAAAAAGATTTTTGTAAAAAGACATTCAATACCTTTCTGACTAAATAACTTTACATCATTAAATGATTCACTTAGAAGTCTTCAATTACTTGAGTTATAATTTTAGATACAAATAAAATATATTTCTCTTATCTTTTTTTTTAATCTCGCGACCATGATTGATTATATTTTTGTCTATAAATTCATAAGTCTACTATTTTTACTACTTAATACGTCGGTATATCAAACAGATGGCGTTGTATTTTCATAGAAAGTAGCGATGTATATGTAGAGGGGCAAAGAGGGGGGTTTAGAGGTCAAACGCTCAAAGTCATTTGCTCGGGGTAGCGCCTTAAGTAGAAAGCAACGCCTGTTAGTTTTTATTTATGTAAGTTTTAATTTTAGTATAGTTAGAGTTTGTTCTTATAATAGATTTAATTGTGCATTAATAAAAATAAAATTATAAATATAAATTTATGTTTTTGAACCAGATTTTCTAGTTTATCTTTTAAATAATCTTAACGAGTGTTCATGTTGTTCAGAATTTATTTAAAACTACTGTTACATTCTTAAAAAAAAAGATCTGATTACAAAGTATTTTTTTTTATACTTATAATGATTAACATAATACGGTATTCGGCTGAATCCGGTAAGACGGGTAGCCGACCCTAAAACAGTTGGATAAGGCTCGGGAGACGATGATTTATTATGATTGATTAACAAAATTTCATAAGTTATACCTAATTTAGGTATTTTATAAACTACGTAGGTATATTGAATAAAACTACTTTTTACGGATTTTTTCGCGGTTTTAATTTTGGATTTTGGTCCCGACGTTTCGACACCTTTGCAGGTATCATGGTCACGGGCAGACTGAGATGGCGTTCGTCTTGACAGAAGATGTTGCTCGTTTCGTGCTACAAGATGCAGGAGTTTATAAACTAGATTGTGACTGCGGGCTCTCTTATATAGGTCAAACGAAACGAAGCATAGGGACCCGCGTTAAAGAACACATCGCTGACGTAAAACACCGCCGCTCAACGAAGTCTGCAGTCGCCGAACATGCTGAAGGCTCCAGCCATTATATTAGATTTGACCAACCACAGATCCTCGCTAAAGAATCCAGATTCCTACCTAGGATGTTCCGCGAGGCTATTGAGATTAAAAAACACCCTAATTTCAATAGAGAAGATGGCTGGAAGATATCACCTACTTGGGACCCAATAATACACAAACTCAAGGCCAAACCCAAGAGCAGCGCTGCAAGACATCAAGACATAGTGAGCTCATATTGCGTAGGTCGGAACTCAATAATAAATTAAAATATGAAGGTAGAACGAGCAACATCTTCTGTCAAGACGAACGCCATCTCAGTCTGCCCGTGACCATGATACCTGCAAAGGTGTCGAAACGTCGGGACCAAAATCTAAAATTAAAACCGCGAAAAAATCCGTAAAAAGTAGTTTTATTCAATGTCTAACATTCGCGTAAACCTAAGAAACCAATACGTAGGTATATATCGTTTCAAAGTTGAATAATCTTATTTAATGTAGCTTTACTGCTATAAAATAAATTTACAACCTAATAATGATCGACAGTGAGGAAATCTCATAAATCAAACTAAATGGTTTTGCTTGATTATGTTAATGATACAGGTCTTTTATTGGGACCTTCTATATGTTTTATATTACATGTTAATTTAAACGCTGATTTTAACTCCCGACGCAAAAAGAGACTTATTATAAATTTGACGTATTGGTCTGTATCTCTGTATGACTGTCTGTAGCATCGTAGCTCTTAAACGAATGGACCAATTGTGATGTGGTTTTCTTACTTGAAAACTGACGTGATCGAGATGGGTCTTAGCTATAATTTGTAAAAATCTGTTCGTTATTTTGAAAGATATTTTTATTATTTCTTTTATTTTTTATAGTTATTCGATATTACACGAGAAAAACAAATGCTTAATTTTCTTTTATAGTGATATTATTTCTTAAATAAAATTCATTCTAAATCAGATCACAGATCATTTGCTTAGATATTTTTCGGTCCTAAATACCATCTCTCAAAATAATTCTAAAATATTTTCGATTTCGACAGTTACCCACATTAAAATTCTTATTATTATATTAACAATCCAGTTCTCATAACATTGTTGTATTGAGATCACTAGTTGATTCCCACTCGGCTCTTTGTTATAATATACAATAAAAACTGCCTGTAATCTAGTTTCTGATTAGACAATACTCTGTACCTTATTGCATACGGTATGTTTGTGCTACTTTTTATACGTAATTTGACATAATTTATAAATTCTCATATAGGTTTGTAACTTTATTCGTTCGTAGAATATGATTTTGACTTTATACTCGTTTATTTGATAATCATCTCCTGAAATTAAGTTTTCTACTACGACCTACAGTCTCCTATCTACAGCTCTACTATAGGTACCTCCACAGTACCCACGGTGCCCATTTTATTGGGTAACATAGTATCCCATAGTTCAACTCCTCCTGTTGCATAGAAATAAGACTTCAAGTTGTTTGAATATTTAGCTAGTAAAATCTGAATAATTCAAATATAAACAAAATAAATTAAATAAGAAAAATTCAAATATAAAAAAGAAAAATCTTAATTATAAATGTTTATTGTCAAAACTAGATGTGCTCACAGAATAATTCTATAATCACACCACAAATTTATTTATTTTTTTGAAAAGAAAGTGAAACAATGATTATATTGATATTTTAAATTCACAATTAATCTGTATATGCGCCTATAAACCAAGGACAAACACCTAACGATGTTTTAAACGCGGTCATCCATCCACAACATGACCGCGTCAACGTTGCTTAACATAAATCGAGGTCATTGCAGAAGAGACCCATTTTAGTATATTTACAACTATACCATACTATTTCAGTCGTCATGCACCGACAGAAAACATAAATATCTTTGTGCAATGAAATATTACTTATTTCTATATGAAAACGAAAACGATCGCGGTTGTGAAAATATGATGAGTTGATCGTCATCATTGTCTACTTAAGTGTCACACTCACATTATTTTAAGTGTGGGATGTCATTTGCAAGTAATTTTAAAAAGTTTAGCAATATTGCTGTTTGCGTGACAATCAAAAACATTCGTGCTTTGGAAAGTACGTAAAGCCAATGTAATCTTGCCTGATCTTCTTCCGGTCTTGTCAGATTGCCGTCAAATTGGACTATGACACTGAAGGAAAATAGAGTACCACTGCTTCATCACACTAACCCTCAGTTTCTAGTTCTAGAAGGCTGATCAATTTTGTCTATGGTCAAATATGCTGATCACGATTCTGATTGGTTGACCAAAAGACAAAACACGATCAAACAAGGCTTTACATGGAGATTAGCTTAGTAGCAGTTTAGTAACACTTAGTAGCAGTATCGGAAACTCGGTCAGGATCTACAGACATCATGTAATTCATAGGTTATATAAAGCTTAATTATTTATAATACTGTTTCCTTGTCTCCAGGATATGGGACTTCTTAGCGGAGCAGGCGCGAAAGGGCGCCACTGTGATCATCACAACACATTACATCGATGAGACGAAACAGGCACATAAGGTAAGCAAACATATTTTATTTATGCCTGTAAACTATATACCTATAATTATTGTAATCAGTAGAGGAAAGTTGTAAACTAAAGACTTATTTCTACATGTAAAGAATACAATCTAGAGGTCGTTTCATCGTCTTAAACTCATCATTCAACATCTTTGTTTGATGATACAGATACAGAATCCTTTCTCCTGAAAGGATGGTAATAGTCAACATTATTTAATAATAATCGATTAGTGCACAGTTAACTAACATTTAAAACAATAAATTAAAACAGAAGAAAACTTTTATCACGTGATCAAAGATGTCGTGTTGAGAAACCATAAAATCCCATGACAAGCCAGAAGGCAGATAATTACATGAAATAATAGTGCATTATTAACACACCGTTACAATACCTCTCAAGGATATAATGCAATAATTGATCGCTATTGTTTCGTAATCAATTGTTTTGTTGCATCGCTTCTGGTTTAGTAGGTAGGTAGTCTGTGTCATAAACTGGGCTTGTAGAACAAAAGAAAAACAAATAAATTAGCTTTGTGTGATAGGTATTTAATATCTGCTACGATACATAACTACATGCTCAGAGACATCTGAAAGAGTGCAAATGGTTTCACGAATAGTTATTGTGTTTAACATATTAGACACCCGATTTTTCAAACTATGATTGTCGAAGACAATTTTGGGAGTATTTTATATTCAGACATTACAAAATAAAAAAGATTTTTATTTCGTCCACATGAATGGTGGATACATGGACATTAGTAAAAATTATACATAATGAGATAAAAAGTTTTAAAATTAATTTGTGACCCAAACCTCAAGAATGACCTCTAGGTAAGCACATATAATGAAGAGAAAATAAAACTACTGAATATCGCGTAACACACAATACAAAAAGCGAAAATTTACCATCAATATGAAAATATGACCCATAATTCCTCAACTCTCTTTTCATCCACCAGATCGGTCTCCTCCGCGATGGCCAGCTCTTGGCTGAAGACTCTCCCGAGGACCTGCTGCGGAAGTTCGACTGCGACACCCTCGAGGAGGCCTTCCTCAAGCTCGCCATGAGGCAGCATGAGATGCCCAGACGGCGGTCCAGTAAGTTTTATGATATATAGAAGATAAGGTATAAGACTGTGTGCTAAAAGTTAATCAGATTTTAAGCAACTTTATATGAAAGGAAACCATCGCATTTTATGGTAAAAATGACTTAAAAACGCGACAAAGACGGCCAGTTGTATTGAGTTAATCATTTTCTTGCCTAGGGTCCATAATTTTCCATCCTCTAGATAAGAACTAGCAAGAAGCTACATAAGAATATAACTCCCGAGGACCAGTACGACATGCATTACCTTTATTTCTTTGGTTCTTTTTCAGTTATTATTTTTACCTAACTTGCACATTTTCATTTACCTTAAACTGAGTTACGATGAAAACCACACGATTTCTCTTCCACAAACCTGAAAAAAAATACGTTTCAAGAAACCGTGCCCTAATCATTACCTCTACTTCCAGCTCTGACGTCATCGCCAGACGTGATCCCGGACAGCAACATGTGTAACGGCGTCGACAGTCGCTACCACTCGCGGGACGACTTCCCGACCATCACCAGTAGTACTGATGTAAGTGCTCATTCCTTTACCATTCCGTATAACGCAGGCATAAGGCCAGACATAAGGTTTGAAGGAGAATCAATTGACGTTTCAGTACTCGGGCAACAATCGAAATTATTTGACGGCATTTCAAGGGAATTATTTAACTTTTTATTGAAAATATAGAATGATGACATATTAAGGTTCACCACCTTCACCATTCACCACCATTATTGGAACAGGCCTTTGCAATTGTAACTTAGAAAGCTAATAAAAACTTACATATGGCAAAACGATCTGGTTATGTAATCCTCAAGTAAATTAACCTGCTCTAATTGATGTATCAGAAAAAATTCAATAAAGTTTCTTACATAAAATTTCAGGTCCTCACAAAGAAGGAGAAAAGGCCAAAGGACAGCAAGAGATTAGCGAAGTCTAGATATAAAGCGGTCTTCATCAAGAGCATACAGCAATTCTCTAGGCATCCTGGGTGAGTCTACACGCAATACAATATTCTTCCGACTTTTTAAAGACCTAGCTCAAATTACATCAAAAATATGTACCTACACAGGAATGAAATACATAATAGTCATGATTTCGTATCTTTTAGGCATAAAACCTGATCCGGAGAAGTCTATTTTGTTCTTAGGCAAAGATACTATGTCATCTAGTATGCTGCTTTGATACATACATAAGCTTCCTTGTCTTGCAAAAATTAAAAAGGCAACACAAACTTTTAGGCTATCCAAAATAGAAAATAACCCTCACAAAAAGTATGAAAAGCCTTCTATTAATGCTATCAACTGATTACAAAAAAGTTAAATGAGTTTTTACACAGCAGTAAGATGAGCTAACAAAGAACAACTCTTGCTCCCGGACTTTAGTGTTTTAAGGATTATTAGTAATCACTTATTCCTTATATTCCAGTGGTCTGATATTCTCGATCCTGTTCCCCATCATCCAAGTGGTGGCGTTCTTCTCGGCGGTGGGCCACGACCCGCGCGATCTGCACATCGGAGTCGTTAACGAAGAAGCTGCCTTCTCACCATGTATGTAGAAATGTTTAGAACAAGCCATTTTTAATTAGCAGGGGAAAATAGTGATTGCTTTTTCACATTTATTTCTAAGTTGTATTCTTCACATTCATTATTGTTTATCATAATTGTCCACCTCTAAGGTCTTAATAGGATTACCTATCAACAGCAAAAAATATAATTGAAATAGCTTCAAAATCACCGAAGATATCGCTCAGCAAACATACCTTCGAATCGAGGCTCCTCCTGAAAACCTAATCCTTTTGGAGTCAATTGACTATTCTGTTCTATCACAAACTCTTATCTTTTTAAAGGTTCCTTTCTGGCCTATGTTTTGTACGATGACCTCTTCTGAAATAAAGAAGGAACTCAAACAGCATATTCAGCAAGCCTTCCTTCCCAAATCATAATAATATAACCTGCTTATATTCCAGATGGCCTAAGTATCTGCAACAACAATAGCCTGCAAACAGTGACTGTACAGGAGGACGAGACCTGCGACCTTTACATGCTCAGCTGCTGGTTCTTAGAGGAAATGGAGGTCAAGAAACTGTATCAGGTAAAAAAAAATCATTTACAGAATTGAAGGGAGCGAAGTGTTCCATTGTAGGTTGCTTTGTAACATAAAGGTGAAGGTCCTGAAATAAGCCCATAATAATAATGGCAGAAGACGGATGTGCCTATGTGTACTTCAGACTTCAGCCTAAATCAGAAATAACATGAATATAAGAATATTTCTGGTTATATCCTGTCTACCTTGACACCTACTTATGGGAACTGAAAATATGTATTCCGTGAACTTTTATTAACTCGTGCAATATAATATCGCCCCGTAATTCTCCGACAGCTGAGCAAAGGTCTATTTTTCTTTTTTTATGTTTACGTCATAAGTTACTGTTTTAAAAGCTTTAAAAAACTGATTTATTGCTTTAGCTCCTAAATAATTTTACGCCAATCATCCTTGTTCCAACAAAGAAATAAATTGTTCTCTTTTCCAATCGCGATGTCTTATTCGTCTTTTCTCCTCCCAGACGCCATTCAACACTTCAGAAGACGCCAAGCAGGCAGTATCGACGGGCAAGCTGTACGGCGCCCTGCACTTCTCACGGAACTTCAGTCAGGCGCTCGGCAAGCGCTTCACGGACGGCGAGGTCGATGACGATGTCGTCGATGACAGCAGCGTCAGCGTCTGGCTCGATATGACTAGTGAGATTATAACTTAATTCTATAATGGACATACATTTAGAAATACGAAATATAGAGTCCAACACGGCCTCGGGACAGGATTCAAAATGCCGATTTTTAGATCTCTAGTGAGAGGAACTTTTACACAATTCGCTTTCAAGTCAAGAAGTACCTTCTAAATCAAACCCATGACTCATATGTAACTATTATATTTAGCATGAATTGTCCCAGTACTGGGCAAAGGCCTCTGTCCGTTCTTTCCCGAGGTATTTTGCATCTTTCACCTTTCCAATGAGATAAAGTAAAAACAATATTTTTACCGACTGCACCTACTATTTATACCTACAAATTTTTCGCTTTATAAGGGTTTATAAAATAGCTCGAACATGAAATGAAATCATCACACATTGGGATCGTTATCTTGTCCATTTGTGCCGTCAGAAGTCTGTATATGAACCTTCGACACATGTTTTTCCGGATACATGGTATGCTAAAACTTCCACTAAAACAAGAACAGGAGGACCCCCTTACTTATATATAGCTTCCACCCTGAATTCTGTTCAAATGAAATCCGTAGCGACTCTTACTCTACATTCTATAGAAGATAGATAGTAATATCCTCCTTCTGTCTCCAGACCACCAGATCTCGAACTTCATGAAGACGCAGCTGCACAAAGCGTACGAGAGCTTCACGCGGCGCGCCATGCGGGCCTGCGGGAGACCTGACAACCTTGTACAGGTACATACGTCACCTAATATATACCTATATAGCAAGCATATTAGATGAATCCCAATATAAAGCGATAGTATATCATAATAATACACGGTTAGATAGTCATGTCAATCAAGAAATTTAGATTTCTCACACCTAAGGAAATCCAAAAAACCTCAATTGATAGTAAGATATGAGTCTTTTACTCTCAACTTTTTGGAAAATCCTTCGCGAACATCTTTTTCTATTCTTGAAGCCTTTGTTACAAGTTCTTGGCAATAGCCCTATGATAAATTGTTCTTTCACACACAAAATATTACCCAAACATCTATTTCAGGCGAACGCGTCACCTTGTATCTTGATGTAGATAGAACGTACTTTTCAATGAAGCAAAGAATACAACTTGGATTTTACCAAGGAAATTACTTATAACTATGATACGTTTTGTTTTAGATTCCAGTGCACTTCCAAAAGCCAGTGTACGGGTACAGCGAGCCACAGGTCGTCAGCTTCATGGCGCCCGGAATTCTTATCACGTAAGTACAAAACCTGAAACTATCCCATAAAAAAAAGGTATTTTTTTATCTTTTATTATAGTTTCTGTGAGGATCTTTAAAGTGATAAAAAAAAATATGACAAAATAAGCCCTTTAACTATTCCGACTGGCTTTTTCTGCAAGGAATCTGAATTTCAAGTCGTTTTTGAGGTGCCTATAACATAAAACTGAAATTTCATTTTGAGGAACTGCTAGTTAGTCACTGGTTGCAGTATTTTTTAATAATAATAATAATCTTAGTACCCAATGGTTTTCAAAGTGTCGCTAGCTCTGACGCCCCGGGTCGATCCTCGGACGGATAGAAACTAACTTTTCTACATCGTCTCGGGTCTCGGTGGTTGTGGTACCTTCATCGTTTCTGAATTCCTTACCACAAGGTTTAGCTACTTACTTTGTGTTCAGAGCAATGGAGGTCGTGGGTTCGATTCCCACCTTGGACAAATGTTGTGTGATGAGCACGATCATTTGTTCTGTGTCTGGGTGCTATTTATCTATACATATGTATGCATATAGAAATATATAAGTATGTTTATCAGTTGTCTGGTTACCATAACACAAGCTCTGCTTAGCTTGGTATCAGTTAAGCGTGTGTGAGATGTCCCGGAATATTATTATTATTACATTATTAACTGTCTATTTCTCCTACCCAGTATAATCTTCTTCCTGTCGGCGGTGGTGACGTCGACGCTGATGATCTCGGACCGGCTGGAGGGCGTGTGGGAGCGCAGCGCGGTCGCCGGCGTCAAGCCGCGGGAGATGCTCAACGTGCACATCACGCTGCAGTCCACTATTATATTCTTACAGGTTATTATACTAAACATAAAATTTGTTTAGTTTTTTGGTCGGATTCCTGGTCTAATTGTATATTTGGATGTTCCTTTATTGCTAGCGGGTAAGATTCATCTCCCATGAAGCTTCTTTTTGATCCAAAACCAAAGCCGAAAATTAAGAAAAAAGTAAAAAAAAACTGATACCAGACAAAAGGGTCACTAACTTATACCTTATTATTGTTATTTACAAGTAAACTCGTAGTTAGTTATAGTGCTTATATATGTTTTCCTTCTAAAAGTAGGTACTTACAGAAAAAAATATTTAAAATAAAGAAGAATGATTTTTTAATTAATTAACCTTTTCTGTCTGTTCTGCTCCTAATGCGTTGAGACTGGAAGCTGAACCCAACGTATTTTGAGTATCCTTGAAATAAAATCCAACTTTCCATTTACTCCAATTAAATTTTCTTTCTTACAGACATTAGAAATGATGGCCCTCGCGTTCGTGGGCTACGGTATCCCATCAGTGGGTTCGAAGTTCGTGTGTGGGCTGCTGCTGTTCCTGCAGGGTATCTGCGGCATGTGCTACGGCTTCCTGCTGTCAGTGTACTGTCCGAGCCATACAATGTCCTTCTTCGTGGCTACTGGCAGCTTCTATCCTATGATTTTGTTGTGTGGTAAGTAAATAATGGTACCTAAGTTAAGTTTATATAGTTAGTTTATTTAAATAGTAGGTACATTGTTAAAATAATGTCTATTCTATCGTATTGGGGTTAGGCTCTTTAAAAGGTAGTTGTGACCATTTTTAATAAATAAATCCCCTTCTTTATTAATAACCTTCTGTCTTTTAAGCTATGAACTTCCCTTTTTGATGGGACTCTTAGTTGGTCCATCCTTTGTATCAGTCTTTTGGGTAAGAGACAGTACATGATACCAGTTTATATAAAGAAATGGACAAACCCTGTTTCAGGGCAAACGCCTCTGTATTTAAAACTAAAAGCTTAACATTTAGCACCATAAATGGGTACCTATAGGTAAGTTGAAAAATTAAAGTGCTGTCTAACTCACAAATTAATTTAAATCTCCTTTTATTTCAGGTATCCTATGGCCTCTAGAAGGAATGTCAAAGGCTCTCCGCATAGTAGCCCTAACTCTACCCTTCACGATACCTTCCAAATCCCTCCGAGACATCATGGAGAAGGGAGCCACGATCTTGGAGCCCTCAGTGATCTACGGCTTCCTTACCACGCTAGCCTGGATACTGATCACACTAGCTTTAATATACCTCAGACTACGGTACAAGAAGACGTAAGGTTATGTCAATAACCTATCTTTAGTTGACGATTGACGTAAGACCGATTCCAATAACCTATCTACGGTTTTACTCGAGATAGGAATTTGACATTTGTTAATCGCTTGTCTAAATGACAGGAACTAGGGTCTTACTAGGTAAATAAATAATTCCGTCCAATAAAATTTATGAAAGTTAGATTATTAAAAATCACCGTTCTAGGTTTAGTTATAAGGTGGATTTATATAGGATAGTTTTTCCAAGACTTGTATAGAATTTCAGGTTAAAAAATAATGTAGTTTTTTATCTAGAATTACTATAAACTGTTACCACATAGCGGTGCTAACTTTAGACAATGTTTAAATATGTTATTGTTTGGAAGAAATATTAAAGCTTTTGTTTTAATAAAAATCGAAATAGAAAATCAAAGTGCAAAACATTTTTAAGGCTTATTCACAAGCTGTATAATATTATACAGTATTTGTGAACAACGAAACACGAACGACAAATACAACGTCGAAGGCATTTATAATTGAATTACATAGATTTTGACATTGGCCCATTATACTCTATGGTCTTAGGTTTGACCCATTTTGACAGTTATATCGCTTAATTGGTCTTAGATATCCCAATTATGTTAGTAATTTTGGTGTAGCACTTATTATGATTGCAAAAAACCTATTAAGTATGAATCGTGACTAATGTTTAGAAACCTGTGACTTACCATTATCTTCGGTTAGGTTAAAATAAGATTTTGGGATCTTTCACAAAACCAAAATTCTATACGTAAATGTATAAATGGTTTTATAACTTGGTAATTTTTATTGGTTTTATTTTTTGTGAAAGGCCTATATATGGGTAGCTTGTACATAGCTTGTAATTACGTTAATATCGTCTCTCTGGATGACAGAATATAAAATGTGATATATACTAAAATATTCTGTATGTATCTGGCAGTATATTACTGCTAGGAAAGACATGAAAATGTTAACAAATGCTTAAAAATAGATAATAGATTTTTTATATAAACGTGCTCAAAATAAGGTGGATTCATTCTTATAAAATTTTAGAGTAAAATGTATTTTTTTATTTGTGTAAAACACTTGTAGCCGAAAGTTATAATCTGAAATATACAAAAAATACTAAAGTACTGAGAATGTATTTAGTAACGCATTTCTATTGTTTAGTTTGTATGTACTTATGTAGATTGTTACTTTCTTTGTTAGAAAGATTGCCGAAGTGGTGTCGTGATACCATGTGATTTGTGGGTACCTATTTATGAATAAAGATTTTTTTCTAATATTTTGTTTTACTTAAATAAACATTATAGAATGCTCAATTTCTCCTATAGCGAGAGCAATAATGTAGTCATGTGTGCAGGTAAAAGTGGAATATCAATAAAAATCACAAAATTCAGTTATAAAAATTTTATTATTTATAGGAAATATTTTGATTTAACAACAACTCTTTCCGTGTAAAGCGCACGCGCCACCGGCCCGGCAAAGATCATGGCACATTGATTTTAACTCTCTGTATTCTACTGTCACACCGCAACACGATCTCACAACTTTGTCATACTAAACAAGGAATCTGTTGTAAAACAAAGTTTGGGAGATTTGTGCTTTAGTGTTTGTTTTGGCTGATTGTGGATTTAGATTTACGAAGCAAGTTACGAAGTATGTTAGTGGGTCGTGGTAGCGGCCGCGGCTCGCTTCGTAAGTTCCGGGATGGCGCGCGCGCTCACACTGACAGCACGAGGTTTCGTTGTCAGCAAACCGTCCGAGGTTCCTCACAGCGCAAAACGGTACCTCAAAAAGAAAAAAAAGTCTATCCACATCATCATTTCGTCCGCAGACCACAACACACCGCTTATTGCGACATTATCACATTTATCAAGCATTATCTGTTGATCCCTCGATACAGGAAAAAAAACTGATTTTTTTAATTCTGTGTTTTCACAGTTTTCGCCTAACTATAAACTAGTACTTAAATTATAGCTCACTCATCACCTGTTTCGCTCGCATTCTCGCTTCGCAACCACACTCTATACAAGATGTCTTTGCATTTATACTACAGAGCGACATATTTTTACATTGGATCTCTTGGGGGACAGTCAATTCCTATACTATTTATTGCTTTTGAAGCAATTATATATTTTAAAAATAACACTCTTCCACTTACAACCGTCTTAGACAGCGTTTCGTGAACATCATATAGAGACGTTTATAAGAGAAAGTAGTACAAGCTGCATAGGCATATTTTTAAATATCACACATTTTTTTAAATTACATAGCGAAACAGCGTGTTCAGCTATCATCGGAACAACTAGAAGGAATTGACCGGGCCCCTTACAAAATAGACGAGAGAAAAAAACTAAAACTTAACACAGTCCCTATACAAATCGATGAACATAAAATGTTGTGGAGATTATGGAAGGGGCCTGACTACAGCCGAACAATAAACGAATGTTAGCCGTCATACGTGTCTATGTACAGAATCTAAAGTTGGGGTCCGTCTTGCAAAACTATCGCGAGCCGGGAGACGTCACTATGTACAACACTGGATACGTTAGGGATCTAGCGACAACAAACGGATGAGTATCACACGATGCACGACAATGTGGGTATAACACTAGGCCTTGTAAAGGTTTATTACAACTCCAAAATCTTACTGATATTTTTATGCAGACTTATAAGTTTTGCAGAAACAGACACCGTCCGGCGACGTTCTATCGAGCGACCCATCTCTTACGTCATAGTGGCTAGCTTCCGTCACTCTACCAATTTACAAAACACAATATTATCATGTATACTATATAGATTCCGCTCGATGCAACGTTGTTTAAAGCCTCGATTTACATGTTACACTCAGTTAAACAATCTCAATTTCAATTACAAAAATTATGTATAAATGTAGATACATTAAAACTCTAGCTGTTTATCGTAAAACTAGACACAAGGTAAAACAAATTCATATCATATAATCAAACATAATTTTCCAAGCTTTACACAAAATACATATTATATTAACTGTACAATATTGTGACGTAGTCTATAGGTTCAGGCCTCCATTCATCACTACATATTTACATTATAATATTAACGATACTGTTCAAGCTTCAATCACAATTTTTTAATAAGTAATATATGCCGAAATCACCCAATAACGGTGTAGTCTTGATGAGTTTGGCTGGTGGCAACAACTAAGTGGATACACGTCAGAGGAATGAATCAGAAGACTGTAGAATTTTATAAGTAGCAGAAAAGTTACACACGATAAGTAAAGGGAAGACAATCAATACTACTCAAGAGTTACAGTTTCAGGTTTATAATTCATACTCATCATTTCGAGACATGCTCAGATATAACAAAACCATTCAATAATAAACGTAACTTAGAGCATTTAAAGTTTAACATAATAGAGAAGAAAATAACTAAATATTTAACATTTGAAAAAGAAAATTACAGCAAAAATTTATCAACAAAGACCGAATAAACGATTTTACTCGTACACAATTAATTATCACAAAAAAAGACAGATAAAAAGGCGCCATTCAAATCTCATCAAGACTAAAAACATTTTAACATAACCGTAACAAGTAACGTTGATCGCCAATGATTGTAAAAACAAATCACAAAGAACTTAAAAAAATACATAATTAAATAATAAATAAAGTATATCGACGACTTCGAACGTAAGGCACGTTGCCCGCGACTCATTTACGCCGAAGTTACATTTTACGTATGTTTCCGACGACATTTCTACTGTAACTGCAATATTTCTGTTTGTGCATAAAAGAAAAAATAGTTTTTTTTTTTTTTAAAGTCTAACGCCTTTCCTGAGCCGTTTATTGTTACTTAGGGATTGCGTATTATTGATTTTGGCTTATTTATATCGATAATAAGCAATCCCTTATCGATAGATTTAAATGGGTCAACTCTCAGACTGAGTTGGCTTACTTAAATCTTATAAAACCACAAACATCTTTGTATAGAAATTACGATTCTGCATTGAATATACTTGTTATAATGCTTCATATTATAATTTCAATTTTAAACCTCTAACAAGTGAGATACATTATAATATTGCTTTATAATTGGCAGTGATTATTTTCATTAAGTTTACTTCAAGTGATACTCAAAATGGAAAGTTGGAACAAAATATTGAATTTTCGAAATCTGTTAGTTTTTTAGTAATTGCAGTTACAGTAAAAACCGTCATATTGTATTATGGCGGTGGATTTCAGTAAAACCATTCGGGTTATCATTGAGTTACCAGTCTATCTATGCGCAACACTAAAAATGTATGAGATCCGGTGACAAATAGAGATCATTCTACTACCGCGACACGACTCAAGATATGTACGTATATTGTAAACATGTTTGTCTGTATTCGAGTTTCTCGGAAAACGATTAACCTATTTTGATGAAACTTTATACTATATTCCTTCTAAGTTAACTTCATAAGATTGGTGCTATAAATATAATCATAAGTAGAGACAAACTGGCCCAGTGGTAATTGAAATTATAAAATGTCCTACTCAAATTAAAACGCTGTCATAACTACACGAAGAAGTATAAAACAAACAGTAAACTAAGATATCCCATCTCTCAAACGTTTGAATGATGACGAGTCCTGAGACTCGCCGGTTTCATGATCTCATACATTCAGAGTTCGCTCCCCACGCCTCTAAGACATTTCGTTACACCTAACTAATCTCATACAACGGTGTGTCCACTCCTTAATAAAGGATCGTTATGTTTAAACAATAAATACTTAATTACCGCTTAGAACCTTAAGTAAGAAAAGCGTATAAATTATTTTTCTCAGAAAATTTGAATTAACGGACTTAGTTCCTATCTACCTAGATGCTGTGTCGTATTGTATGGAAAAATATGTGTCGGAAATGGGATTAAACCACAATATTGGGACAATTTATATAAGAAAGGCATGATTTGACTTTTTGTATTATCATACTGTGTAATTACTACTAGTTTTAGGAACGCAACATATAACCAACAGTTCAGTTCTGTAAAGAAAAAGTGCTCCTAACTCTTTAAAAATTAACCGTTAAAGATTGAAAAATATGAGCAAAACTAGAACCTACATACAAACAAATTATGTAAGAACATAAAGTACTTTAATTAGATAAACAATCTTCCAGGCAATAAGACACAGCTATACAAGGGCGGCTTTCAACGACTTTTTAAAGCAGTCGCGCTTAAGACGGACTCGATATATGAATGCTCTTACAATCGTACTTAAAACTATTAGACTTCATTTTACCCTATGTATGATAACTTGACTGCCTTAAATCCCGCATTCATTGTAAACTAGTGGTGGAAGTCTTAGATCAGTGTTGTGTGGCAGCCAGAACACTATGTATCAAACGTTATTCCATAACTAGCGCCTATACTCGACAGGGTTTGTATAAGTAATTTATGAGCTTCAGACCTGTAGTGTTCGCTTTACGATATTTAATCAGTGCAACTGTAACTATAGATTTTATCTATATACAGTTATATGGAAAAGTTGAGGATTCTAGGTTTTACACAATAAAAATGGGTAATTAAAGTTTTTTAAATCATATTCAGTAACAATAGACTTGTCATCGATCCTTTTTTCGCATGCAGTAACATAAATTACTTATACAACACCCAAACTACATGTTTTCAAATCGTTGTTGCTCAAAAGCAGACTCAAAAACGCTAAACAAATTGTGATGCAGCGGTATTAAACGATATGTTACGTCACGGAAAGCCGCCATTGCAGTATTGACAAGTTAACATCGCTGACGCACCGAGGACACACTGCTAGTTATTCGTATTATAATATTATTGTACGGTGAATGTATTGAGCACGATGTGATATAAACAGCATCTATATTAGTTGATAATATTGAACATATTTTGTCATTAGATGTCTGGTCAACAGATTTTATACTAAACGTTTTTTTTTAACAAAATATCTAACCACTATTATATATTTTTGTCCACATGCGGAGTTTGCAAAATATATTTTAGAATGGGCCTATGATAACAAACGTATTATTAAGGTTGTATCACGTGTATTTTATAAGTCCGCATGGGGTAACAAACACATTTATAACACCCGCATTTTGTACATACAAAACAAATTATTGCTATATGCGTTATACGTATACGCATCGTACATTCTTGCATGCGATATGACTCAAGTGATAATGAAATTGAATGATGCATTTATTGAGCTAGAAGGGAAGATAAAAATGCCTTGCGTCTGACGCCCGCCAGTGTCTCGCATTCACACAGAATCTTATCAACTTTAAAGCATCACAAGACAGCTCTATCAAAGTACATCATTATTCTACTTTAAAGTTAAGTTCTCGAGATTAACACCACTCTAAAATGACCTATACTCCTCAATAACAAAGTTCACTTTTGACCGCCGAGATTTTAGTAACAAACATCAGTCGTGCCGCTCAAAAATGAACTGTACAAGTTGACATGTGTTTGAATGTGATATAGCGTACATCAGTCAATTCCAGTAAGACTTGCTTAGTATCGTGTCCGTTGGTGACTGGTGGTATTTACCGTGCAGGTCGGTGCGTGTGCGGGCGCTAGAACTTGTCCTGGAAGATGAACAGGTTGTTGGTGGCGGCCACGGCGATGATGCTCTCGTGCGGGTGCCACGCTGTGTGCAGGATCTTCTTGTTGAAGTCCAGGCAGTCTACGCTAATCTCGTCCTGGAATAAGTAGGATTGGATAAGTATTCGGTCATTATACTGTAATGAGCAATGATATTATAATAAACAGATATGTTACACCCATACAAAACAACCGAAAAAAGTGTTCCGCGCAGCAGCGGCAGCTCACATGTCAAAATGATACAAAAGAGATAGCGCGATAAAACCCATAAGAAAAAAAGAGACAATTAGTGTTGTCAATTACGCTTCAATCTAAACAAACGTCATAGACTAACAAATTTAACGAGACAGAAGGTACAAACCGCGTCTACTAAATTTGTATCCACGGTTTGTGCCTATAACAACTAAGCAACACTACTAAAGGTAGGTAGGTGAGAAATAAATCACGATGTTAAAGCGACAAAGTGGAAATAGAAATAGTTTTATTTTAACATTTTCTGCGATATATTAAGGTAATAAGGGTAAGCTATTCATATTTTCTTTACCCACACATGACATGTTTAATTTATAATTAAGTATATCGACTATTTCAAAAAAACAAATGATTAAATAATCCAACATTAGAAAAAAGGAAAACAGAACTCTGGGGTAATGATGACTTTAATGCCTAATAGTCGCATCTGTACTTTTATTCTATATGTGTGCGATCACGCGTCCTTGTCGTCCTCACGACAAAAAATGTATTTACCGTCTCTTTCTTTTTTCTAACCTCCAATTATCAGAATATTAGGAAAATAAATAAAAAATATTATTAAATCGAAGTATATTGCGTATTTACATGTGGTATGAGATTCCTTGTATTTTATTTACTTCGTTATCATAAATGATACAGTTTCTGGATACACACAATGACATTTAAAAGCTTTTATGTAAATTTCGTTCGAGTGTGTCACTCGTCGAGATGCGTGACGCAGACTAAAGGCAATACGTCTCCATTAGGACGTTTTCGAGTCTTCACGATTGCGCGCTAACAACATATCTGTTTATTATAATATCATTGGTAATGAGTAAAATCTATGAAAATAGATGATGGTGATTGCATTGAATTTGATACAACTACTACAAAAATCTGGTGTTCAGTTTGAGCTGGTATTTGGTTTTATTTAAGCATATTTAATCAACAAAGGTTGAAGTAGAGCTACGTGTGTAGGATTTTGTGGTGAAAATTATATACCATGCAACTTGATATTTGAGGTTTTGTTTAGAAAACATTGGGTGTGTAGAAGTTTTCATATTTCATATGAATCTATAACTGTTAACAGGAAGTGCCAGAGTGGGGTTTTACTAAGTCTAATCGGGAGCTGGGTTATGCATGTGATTTAATACATAGCCACAAGTAGTTATGGAATATTTCTGGCAAGGTTTTCAGTAGAAGGTAATGATGAGTCACTCCTGTGGTGTTAGCCGGTGACAGTGTGGCTATAGCAACCACATACCCGCCTTCATCAAGGCGGAGGAAGTTCGTGTGGATTGGCCAGGTATAAAATCGTTAGTGTGTGGTACCTTCTTCCTCTTGGCGGTGGCGGCGACCCGCCTGGCCCGCAGCGGCTGTCGCGGCCGGGCAGCAGCGTCGCGCGCCGCCTCCAGCGTCAGCTCGCCGCGCCGCCCGCCCATGCCGCCGCGCTCGAATATCCTGCACGACCACAACATGTTACATTAACACCGCATACATATACAACTACACCTCTGTTCTACACCACAAAAAATTAAAGGATAAACTGCACATCGTTTTAAAATAAATATCATGGCCTTGTCACGACGCGAGGATTATGGCGATATTATATAATGACTGACATCACCTACTAATTATTTTCTCTAATAACAATATAAAGACTGTCTTCCACACGTATTTACATTTTTTACTTATTTTTAATACACTTGTACACAATTTCTTACACAATAACAAAATTTAATAGTGAATCAAATTAGCAAGACGTGGCACAATTACAACGACGCCATTCATCAACATTTCAAAGTTACATCACCACCATATAAAGTGTACTTACCTAAAGAATCCATTATAAGAGCCAGTCATGAGCCGCTGGTCGTCGCCGCTCCAGCAGCACTCGAACTTGTCGAAGATGCAGTCGTTCTCGTACAGCGAGCACAGCTTGGAGCGCAGGTACTCGTGCACGGGGTACGTCTCCACCGGCTTCGTCTCCATGCGGAGGTCCCATACTTTTAAACCTAGGTAGTCGCGCGACATCATGTATCTGGAACGTAAATAATTATAAGTTTTATTTTATTTATTTTATTTTATTTATTTGTTATTATTACAAGTAACTAGGACTCAACAATGTTTTGTTGTAGGTTTGAGTAACGTAAAACGAATTCTGATTCCGCTTATCTGTTTTTGCTACAAAGATTTATAAAATGTAAATTGAAGTGGTCTCATTGTTAAATGTACAATTTAACAAAACTATACACACATTTCGTCTGTTTGATCACACACAGCAACTTCAAAATTGCTATCAAAGAGCACTTGGTCCATAATCGGTTTTTATGTCCTATACTTGAATATGATTCCACATCCTTTCACAGCAGGGACGACAGTGCGAAAGTTTAAAAAATATTGTGATTTTTTTCACAAAGAACACCCAATATCTAAGAAAAAAATAAATGTCCCATTTCCCAACAAACTTGCAGTACGTCGTATAGGTTATTGTAACGTGAAGTAGCTTATACCACCCGGTTTTCCGAATGTTCCGAAGCTATATTTAAATTAAGAGTAGTATTATGTTACTAATTAGGAGTTTGTAGTCATTATTACCTGCCGGAGTTGCTGAGCTTGACGTCGCTGATGGAGGAGATGATCTCGGAGAAGAAGGACCGCGCGTGCGGGTCCTCGGGCTCCTCGAACAGCTTGGCGTGCCGGTCGCACAGCGCCGCCGCGCGCATGTCGCACAGCCTTATCGTACCTGCCACATACATCATGAGGCTCAGTTTGCTGTACATAGAGCAGTAGACTTTTATACCTAGGGTACAGGCTTAGCATACCCAAGTTTACGGAATGAAAGTCGTTTTGCTGTTAATATGCAACGGGCTGTTCGTGCCTATGCCGTTTATAATAAAGAGCCACAGAATTAGGATTAGTTTTCTATAAATGTAGCAACAACCTTATTGTTCATATGTTGTAAATAATAACGGCCAAATTGCCGAATATGAATTAACAGACTTATCGGATACTTTGTTATATACTACAATAAAGGTTAGATTGCTGTACATGGAGCCAACTTCTCGTACTGTACATATATCTAGGTACTGTGCTGTACATAGAGCAACTGGCTTATCATACTTATGCCCTACATAATAAGGGTTAGTATGTCATACAACATTAGTTTTACATGGACCATTAGTCTATAGCCAATAACAAAGCGTCCGATGTGTGCACGATAATCCACGGACGCGTCCCGAAGTCTGTTTACATTGTCTACGAATATTTTAAAGGTTATTTAATAATAATGGAAAAGTTTACTCACCCTTACTACTAGAATAAACAAAGAGATTGCATTCCGTCGGATGAAACTCCGCCGCAGTGATCACCTGAAAAAGAAATAAAATTAAGATGACGCAAAAAGCCAACGAATAATTTGAAATCATAGGAAAAAAACTGTTTTATTAAAGCAATATTATATTTGAATTTTTTTGATTAAAATACGTGTATTTTCATTATATAACTATTCCATTTCAAACCACATAGCATCAAGCCCATTTACCGCAGCAAAGGTTATCAATCGTATTTATCTAGTAGCTAACAGGTCTTATACAATAATTAATTACTATTTATGTTAGAATGCCTATGATTTATGCTAATTAAAGATGTGATACTATCTTCTTAGAGATTATGT
Source organism: Autographa gamma (assembly GCA_905146925.1). Lineage (NCBI taxonomy): Eukaryota > Metazoa > Arthropoda > Insecta > Lepidoptera > Noctuidae > Autographa > Autographa gamma. Next base: position 2,843,313 of record LR989871.1, read on the forward strand.
GTACTGGTTGTAATTGAGAGGCGTAATGGGTCGACCTTTTGCAAGTATATAAGATCATGCCCATATTTACTGGCTTAAAAAGTAAACGCTAAGAACGCATGGCAATTTAAACCATCGTACACTACGTTTCTGGGTCGAAAGTATATATTTGTTTTTTACATAACAGTGTCAACCGTAAATCTTGTGGTGCACATTGTGCACTACACAATAGAGTATTCTAATACACTACTTTCCACGAAGGTAACATGTATGGTCCCCAGATGGGTCAACGTAGAAAAAACACTTTTCTATATAAGGTACCTTTGTGGCTCTAATTCCTAAAGTCCTTTAGCCCTAAATTTTGGGTCCAGACTTTGTGATCTGGTCCAAAATTGATGGTAGAAAAAATACCTCTATAATTTAGCACAGTTTGCAACCTGAATTAATACTTAAATTGTCCGCGCGACAACAGCCATGTTCCGCGCGAACAATAACAAATAATCAGCAGAAGGCAAAATTCTACATTCATATTAATATTTATGCTTGTTATAGCCATCTTTACCTCGGTAAGCTCCTCCATGTTCGCGGGCTTAATGTCCACGATATTAAAGCTCTGGTCCGTGATCTCCAGGTGCCACAGGTTGATGCGGAGGTCGTCCGCCGACAGGTACGTCTCCTGGTCCGAGTTCAGCGATATCGAGTTTATGTGGTACGTGTGAGCGTTGGCGAATATCCTCCTGTGGAATAAACATACACTAATGTAGTGGTTGCAAAGGAAATTATGTTCTACAGGACGTTGAAATGGGTATTAGCATTTTTTAATTGATTGCAATGAAAAGGCTATTAACAGGTTTCTGTCGACAACGATATGTTCCCACACTTATAAAAAGGAAATAATGTTCTACAAGTAGTTGAAATGGCGACTAGTATGTTGTTTTGAGCCTGAATTTTCTCACTGCAGTGCAAAGGCTTTTCACAGGTTTCTATCGACAGCTTTAGTTAAAACTTCTTGTACGCGTTCAGTTGATCCCTCATGAATAAGGAATATTAGCACAGCAGTTATATGCTATGCTCTAATGCACATAAAAACAGAAGATATTTCATTTCCCTATCACTAATACCGGGTTGGTACTAAAAACGGGTTGTTGTCGAAGATACTAAATTATGTGTTAAGTACTGCATAGTTGAAATTTATTAATAATACCATATAGACATAATGCTTTGACTGGTGTTGTATATTCTGAAATCTCTGTGATGTGTGTGATTGTGATGTAGATATTTAAACTGACATTTGTACGACTTAGGGGGCTTTCAAAGTAAAATTAATAATACACACTCAAGTTCAATTTTAGTTCACACATAAGTGCCGAAAAGTTAATCAACTTATATAGCACAATAGCATAGTTGTCTGCATAATATTGTCACTACCTTTATTTCAAGGCATTAAGGTCGTTTTTTTTCAATTCCTAAAGCTATCAGACCAGCCCACATACACAAACAAATCACTCAGCAATATCGTTCAATACTAGATAGAGAGTATATTAAAAACGTTACCTAATACTCAGATAGCGATCAAGTGTTAGGGTAAATATATAGTATAATCAAATTAGTTCGCCGGTATCGTTATACAAATATCCGATATTAAAAGCTCTCGAAAGCAATATCATGATTACGTAGATATGGTTTTTATAAGCTACTGTATTGCAGGGTTTTTGCATTCAAATTTGCATACTGAAATTGGTTTGGTAATGTTGAATTTAAATGCTGTGAAGCAATGTTATTATTGCCCCTATAATTAACAATACACGCTATATATTTTCATAAAGAAGAAAAGTAACACATTGATTCAGAATGATTATATACAAGTTGGCGAAGTGTAATGTATTATTCACAACATGTAAAAGTGTCATTAGACTTGTGGTGTGGTCTTTGAACCACTCACTAGGCCATAACCACATTAAAGTGTTTGTATCTATAAGTTTCCAGTCCTAGCTGAGTGGACTGAAAAAGCAAGATATGAATAAATAGAGTCTATAATAAGTCCGAGAGAAGTTTTGGGAAAAAGTCTGCTCAGAGCCTTAATAAGACATTAAGGCTCTGAGCAGACTTTTGTCAATTACTCTTCAGTCGCTATTGACCGTTTATTGGTTGCATCAATTACGTTGACCGCGAATTAAGAGTTCTATTGTCAGCGCGGCTATTTCTGTCATCATCAACTTAAGTATACTCTGCTGTGTCTATTATATCTCTTGCTGAGTATGTGTGTCTGTCTTCTTCTGTAACTACTTGTTTATGAGTGTGTGTCTCCTTATGTAAGTCTGTGTGTCTGCCCATGTCTTAGTGTGTGTCAGCCCGTCCCAGTGTGCGTCAGCCTATTTCTCTCAGTATGTCTACTTCTGTCCTGTGTGTGTATGTGTGTCCTGCAGTGGATAGTTACCTAGGCGAGGCCTCGACCATGAGCTCAGCGGGTCGCACGGTGGGCACGCGCAGCTGCGTGATGCGCGCGGGGTCGCGCGGCCGCCCGCCCTCCTCGCGCGTGTTGTACCCCGTCACGCGCTTGTCGCGCTCCGACACCTGTACACTCCACACATTAGTCTCATATACTAACAAGCTAGCATTAAAGGGTTAGTCATATGAGGATGTTTAACTAGGATATGTAGGCTCAAAGTATAAGACACATGATCATGGCAACAACGACAGGGTTCTAAAACTTAGGCTGTCTTTCATCAGGCGTGGAATACATGGAAAAACAAAAGAATTTCAAGTAAAAGCGCTTGCGAAGTGCCGTTTACGACTGCCATCATGTAACTGGTACTGGATACCCGGTTATGGAAGAAAGTTAAGCTTCTTATGGTCCTGGTTAAGCGAGTTGTGCTTCAAACGTTTTTAAACGGGAATCCCCAATGTAAAATGACCCGCATTTCTGCTAGGAAAATAATTTTGCCCAAGTTCGAGTTTGTGCATATGTTCGTTTATACATACAACCCTCCGTCTCGTAATCGTGTGATAACTCAAAACTAAAAAAATGGCATGGGTGTTGATCGCTTAAAAAGTGGTTGCATTATTTGCAGCTTTGCTTTTTGCTAATCGCTTGAACTATGCGAATGTTCGCTACAAAAACAATAGGTTTATTTAAAAAAAATGTCGTAATATTTGAAAAGCTCTGAGCATCGAAGCCCTCTCAATTCTATAAACAAAGCTAACTTAAATCTAGGCTTACAACTAAAATAAAAAATAAATAAAAATCCATACATACAAGACTAACCTTCCACAATTTAATGGTCTTGTCGTTGGTGGACAGCAGGAAGTGGGCCTGGTTCTTGCGCTTCAGCCACCGGATCTTGTTGATTTTCTCCTCGATCTCCAGCGACTTGAGATAATCAAACTCTGGCTCGTGTGATTGGAATGTGGAGTACACGTTGTACTCTCCCTTCTTCGGCACGCATTGCTTTGAAGCCGGATCCCTCTGGAATTGGAAGGGTGTTATGAGGAATTTTATATTTATGGTTATATGTTTGACCTGAATATTTTGGGCGTTTTACGCGGGATGAATATGTAAATGTATTACATATCTTGAGTCAATTTTACAAGTTACTTTCTTATCCAATATGAGTACACTAAGATACTACTACTAAAACTTTATTTTCGCTGATAATAAAGGGATAACACAAAATGCAAAAACCTTGAAATTTAACTTTATTTTTAATAGGAACATGTCAGGAATCGCACAAGTCAAAAATAGTTCCTTGCTTTGCCTAGGTGAATTTGTGCATATTTGAGAAGTGGATAGTGTGTTCGTAACTTATGTACTAGCATCATCTAATCGTTAATTTATGTTAAGATAGATAACCTGTTGCCGAAAAGATAAATAGGGTCTATAAGCCATTAGTTTGATGAAGAACTAACCTGAAATATAACAACCCTCCCGCCCTTGTCGCCGGTGGCCAAGAGCTCGCCATCGTGGTTGAACTCCACGCAGGAGATGAGGTCAGCTTCCGTAACGTCGTCCTCTAGAGTGCCTTTCACCTGACTGAAACACCATGTCGTCTCCCCACCATTGCCTGGAACAGTCGCCATATTTGTTAGAAAAGAGTAACCCTAGATTCGTTCCTATGAACTTGGACCTACCTATGCTCCATATCGTCATTAAGGGGTTAATTAGGGTGTTTACGGTTTAAAAATCCGCTAGTTTTGTTGGTCTCGCATGTGATCCATCTGTAAATTTCCACTGATCACGAGCCGCTAGCTTGTTTCTCATTTGAGGAAATTTTTGCAAGGACATCATGATAATAGCGAATCTAGCGGATTTTAAAATCATAAGCACCCTTATTAAAGGGAAATCTTTATAATACGTCCCTACAACTATCCTATCTCTAGATCTGACTAGGTCTCAAATTTGCATTGCCCTTTAAAGGTCAAGTTGTAACTAACATACGATCATAAGTAAAATTGGCGCAATACTATATTATTTAAATATATAAACGTTTTTATATTACCTAGATTCAAATAAAATGGAATCAAATTACCACCTAAGGCTACCTTTGGGTGTATAAAAATATTTAATCGGTATTTAAAGTATAGACTTTTGAGACCAAAATAAAGCTACTTAAAACACTATGAACTTGCCTTTCAAAGTTGAGCAATTAAAATTCTGGCGACAAGAGCAAATTTTCTGAATACTCATAGGCCTTGATATGCCGTAATTTGAGTCAGATTAAAAAAATAGAACTAGTATTGTACTGCACTAAGTGAAAAATTTATAGTCCTTTAAATATATTTTTTCCGTGAAAGGATATATTTTCTTTTACATACCAATCATATAATGTTCTTAATGAAAAATATACAAGTCTATTGTTTCTTTACATTAGCGCTTTTTTTCTTCTATTAATTCCAAATTGTATTAAAGTTTTCTTATATATCTGCAATACAACCTTAGCTTTATTTATTGATATGGCCTTGGTTTTATGCTTATTGCGACCGAACCGAAAAAGTTATAAACAACTTCAAAATACTTTTAAAACTAGTTTTAATTTCGTATAAAACGACGAAATATTTTCGTAGTTTAGAATATGTATAATATTTTAAATGTAAACAACTACGTAAACGTAAAATATTAAAGTTACTTTGTGCTTTTTTATAGAGGGAATAATTTATACGGACTAATACAATAATTTACATTATAATGTTTTGCTACACATACTTTGTTGGTATTATTTGCTATGGAATAAATAAGAATATTACTAAATTGTCTCAGACAAAAAAAACTACGTTGTTACCAGATTAATTAAGCACAACAGATTGGAATGCTCAAAGATCCTAAAAGTTGCAAATCTACCAATAAGGGCACAACGCACAAGAAAATATATTTAAGAAATTATATAAAGTTAAACACAAGTTAATATTAGAGAAAACTGTTAGTAAACAACGAACACAAAATTGTAAATGCAATGTATTATACAAAAGATCTCAAGATAGCATACTAAAATAGGAACACATCCGTATATTTTTATCCTTATTAGTTTATCACAAAATGCATTAAATTGTTAAATAAGAAAATACCTACAATTAATTTAAAATTATCGTAGCTATATTCCCACAATGGTCTTTCATGATAACCCCACTAGTATAAAAAGCCTAGAAACTATTTCAGATGTTAAAAAAGTAGATTCTTCTGTATGACATAAAAATAAAGCACCTAGCGACAATATAGAAGCTAATAAACATTCTGAAGATCTAAAAATAAGTGTGAATATATTATACGCGTGAGTGCAGCTAATTAAAAAATCTCGGTCAAAATATAGCAGTTCAGATGCACGAAACCTAAAAATAACGATTTGCGTCAAGAAACCGCAAAGCATGCTCAAAAAGTTGTCACGAATTAAACGATAACACATAAACCAAGCGTCTCGTTCGCGAAAAAACGTGGCGCCAGACAATTGCTAGTAATCGACAATAAAACGATTGGAAATTAACCCATTTACGATTTCAAAGTACGTACAATCACATGTAGTATTCCAGTGTACGCGACACGAGTGATGTCTCCAATTGGCGAAATTGTCCTGAAGCCTAATACGATGATTGGAATACCACGGAACTTCCTTCTTTTTCAACATCTCTACACTAACTCGTTAACAACGGTAAATAATAACGCATTTCACTAAAAACTATAAGAAAAATGGTCAACAGTACTGTTCAGTGAAATGTCCTGAACGCAAATGTCGTAAAACTCAGAATTTGGAACCAGTTCTTTGTTCGTAGAATAGTAATTCTATATTTTTGAATAGGGACAGTGGTTTGAAACATTACACCTTTCCTTTGAGGGACGGTGCGGTGGGTGTAGACAATGGGACCACAAGGCTTGACGCGCAACAATTAGAGGAAGCACCTTGTACATATGTAGTACGTAATTGAATGGATATAAATAGCGTTGCAATGATAATTAATGCTGGCAGTTGCGTGTCTGCCGTGAAGATAGTTCTACTCAAGAAATATGTACTGAGAAAAACGCGACCGCTTTTGTTATTTATTTCTTATTTGCGTTACTAAGTTTTTGCCTTACTTTAAGGACGTAATTACTAAATACTTGCTCGGGTTTCGCTACGGCATTTTTGTATTCTTTAAGTCGCAGTTGTCTTATAAACGATGACATCGTGTCCTCATAAGGTAGCGTTATTTAAATAATGAATATATTTCAATCATGTTCCGTAGATCATAAATATCTGACAACAATTCGATGATCAATAAATTCAGTAGTCGATCGAATTAAATGGGATAAAACTACTTTGTAATGCATACAAACATAAAAACATTGCAATGTGCCTCAGTTCAGTTAAAACTAACATTGTACATAGGTAATTACATCTCGAAAGTAAGAAATTATCACCCGTAAATGTTAAAAAGAAATCTACGATAACAAGCAACTAAGTTTTCAGGAAAATTTTCGTTCTCAACACACTGAAAGAATAAAACGTCACCATAAAATTTGACGTCAAAATAATTGTTCGGTCTGCTGACTAGTAGTGCGTCATTTATATTACAAAAGACTATGACGCAAAATGTCTGACTGTCCTATTTACTAGACACGAGACAAAAAGGAATATTTACTTAACAATCAGGGTATACCCAAGAGGAAAAGTGGTTATGGAACCATGTTTTATGAAAAAATATTTTCACACCTTTTTTTGTGATAAGGGTGAGACTTTACTATACAAATAATATATAGTACGTTTTACGTAACAACTCTATGTACTAGGACTACGTTTATTCAAAGTAAAAAATAAACAGATTAGTATTTTTCTGACCTGGGCTTCTTAATGTCCAGTAAAAGCAGAAAAAAACATTTTAAAACACATTAAAAGTAATGAATTTATTATTCAATATACAAATAAATAAGTAAAGCCATATTTTACACTTACGGCCTAATTAATTTTAGCACAACTAATGTTACATTATTATCAGGTGAAACTATCAGGTCATCAAGTTCAAGGTCATTTGAGAGGCGTATGTTTATCATAATCAAATAAACAATGACGGTATGTTTACAAGTTGATACTGCAGAAATGCGTCAGATCTTCCTTTCGTGACCTTGCCTTCTGTGATTTAAATTTCTAAATGTAGTTGTATTTTATGTATTTTACACTATTTTTTTTATTTAAAAAAGGGATTTAATTTAAAAAGGATTAGTGCTAAGCTCAGGAAGGAAGTCTGGAGTCAGACAGAGAGACCTTCGCCCAGCGGTGGGACTCGAAAAAAAAAACTGCCATAATGCTGCCACAATATGCTCATTGACTGATTTGATTAAATTTGCAGTGCACTATCATAGAAAGTCTCCTATGTCTTACTGCAAGTTGAGTCCATTATACATACTTATCCACTAGCTAGGCCTAACTCATATTAATACCAATTACCTTGGATATTCTAGGATATATAACAAGGCAAGGATTTACTTAACATTCTGTCCTAGTAACTTTAACGCTAAACTTGGTGGTATGCCAAATTAGTACTGGTATTAGCACATAACATTTTCCCTATAACATACTATTGGTCATAGTATAATAGATAATAATATAACTAATACAGGCCTATATATTAATGCTCGGCACACCCCCCTTTGTTTAAAAATATATAATGATTGGGTCAAAAGACATGTTATGATCTTTTTATGAGTTTAAAATGTGATCATAATTATACATATAAGATGTAGGTAAAACATAGACTGATAAAAGGACTAAGTACAATATAATTGTCTTTAATAAAATAATCTGGATTATAACAAAACGTTAAACTATAACAAATTCTTAGTTATATCTCTAATAGCTTTCCATTCAATAGTATTTTCAAGCTAATATTATGAATTATACTTTCATTGTAAAAATAAATGGAGCTCTGTGTATATAGTTCAAACTCAAAGACTTCTAAAATAATACAGTTATTAAACAAAGTCCAATGCCCATGAATAGATAATTCTGTCTACACATTCAATTTACTTAGAAGTAGATAGGCATTATCTTTAATTATTTTAGATTTGTTGTTAATTAAATTCATAGATAAAAAAATACTCATCATGTTACTGTATGTATTAAATCATGAAGTAAGGCAATTATCAAATAGTGTGATTAATTTGATGTATTGTTTATCATAAAAAATATTGTCATTAGTCAGTGACGAAATCACAGCCTAAAATTGCCTTTCTATGTTGTATACGTACAGAATCTTATAGTATGTTGTGCTATAACTAATATTGTTAATTAAAAAGTGAATAGAATTTAATTTTGATTAGGAAGAGACTAGGATCTAGGATTGTTTGGCAAGCGACAATACTACCTTGACTAAATTTGACAGAATTATTTTAAGAAAATCAATCTTTGACAAGTTATAATAGAGTAATAAAGTTTTGTAACTAAATACTACCATTTTACTAGTTTCATCATCAATGACCTCAATAATTCTTACTAATTACAGATCACCCGTTTCCATTCAGTTCAGTCTCATAAACAACGTAATTTATTACTGCAATTGACTGTAAAACCTACACATATGTCCTTATTTAACATACGACAGTCCTTAATTAAGAGTAATTAACTTGCATCATAGGGTTAGGGGAAAAGATATATGTAGCTGTTAAATTAGATAACATATTCTATGATCAATCACAAAATAAAGCAAATTAATATTTTTAGAGTTAAAAGAGCCCTCTGAACACAATAAATCATTCTGGAAGTTAAATATGATTCAATTATACTTGCCACCTAATTTGTTGGCACAAGTTTTGTAATACATTTTGAGATGAAACAAAAGAATTAAATAACTTGTAGTGTCTTAAACAAGGAAGTTATGTTTAAGAGTTATAATAAATATTACTGCTTCTCCAGAAAAGAAATAGGTTTCATTAAATGGAACTTTGGACTAAATCAAAGCGATTATGATGTTGTTACCATCTTAGTTTTGATAAATAGACCATAGTTTCACAATATATGTTTAGTCTTATAACATGTGAATAATATGTGAAATATAGTGTCATAGTAATGACACTATTTTGAGCTTATCTGTTGACTATTTTCCTTGTTATTATTCATGTAAATGATACTGATAAACAGAATATACCTTGATAATATAGAAATAAAGGCAGTAACAACATTGGATACAATGTAGCTTAATCTAAACCCAAAATAACAACCCTAAAATCAGTAAAATTTCGATTCGATAATACGGATAATGAATTAATCTTATTACTTCATATAAGTTATGTTTCATCCCTGTACCCCAAAAAACATTACCAGCAGAGCAATGGCATCATTTAAACATAAGCAAATATTTATCACAAACCTGCTAAAATTTATAAAAAATATATATTCACCTTTAGTTTTACGCTTACTAAGTTTAGAACACATGAGAATTGAGAGAGTACCCACTATTATTTGACAACACTAATAAACAATTATTTAAGAAAGCACTACAACACAACTTTTCTAGTCAATTAAGATTTTGTATGACTAAGGAAAACCTATGGATCATAAGCTTTATACTGAATCACAAGGAAAGTCCATGTAATTGTGTGTGTTTTACGCAGAACATGTTATATCTCAGTGAAGGTTATAATTCTAATTTTATTATGCCTAATTGTTTACTTATACAAAAGAAAGGCATATGAAATTGATTACCAAAAGTTAGTATTGAAAGCAGATGTGAAGATATCTGTTCTAATAGAAAATGAGTAATACTTGATTTGACCTCATTAATTTATTGCAAACATGAGTCCCAATGTAATAAACAAGAAAAAGTTATAATAAATAGCCTAAAAGTATTTATTATATCATTTTATATGTGTTTATATTCTCAACAATACAAATTATCATCTTTAGTGTACAAAATATTAAGAATAATGCTTTGTTGTTGACAGATATGGAGGTTATCTAAAAGCTGATTATCATTATTGACCAAATAGTAGGTTGCATCAATTTATGTTTTTATTTTGTTTTCAATGATATAATTTGCAAGTTGTGCACTGTTTGGACAGAGGAACTAATAAATAATATGTAATATGACCTTCTGGAATGTTAATTCTAATAAGATACGTTAGTATCCCTATCTCTTTTCAACACAGCTGTTCAAACGCGAATTTGAAAAGGATGATTGAGTTTAAACAATATAAATGCTTTTCACAAGACATGGTAGGACAAATAGACTAATATATTATTAGTTTATGGTAATTAGCGCACGACAACAAATGTTTGTTGATCATAATCGTGAGTTACTGGTTAAATTTGCTCCCAAAATGCCAAGATACGTAAGTGCGAAAAAAAATGTCTTACCTGAGCGTAACTTCATCGAAATAACGTGTTTTCTTGATCAAAAATGAGTCGCTGAACGTTTATCGAAGTCTCTATATACTTTACTAACGTTAAAATATGCTACGTCTTGGCTAAATACACAACCGCGATGAAATACAATCATATGTTCTCGCAAACATTCTTGTCGCCCGCATTTTATGTAACAATAACGCATTAAATTCGAAATGAGACGCCGAAAGACCGTTGCGAGAACTTCCCCAGATCTACATCTCTAGCAATAGTGAATTCAGAGAGCAAAAGGTTAAAACTATCGGCGTAAGTTATGATAACCAAACATTAATCCAAACAAGCTATCGTCACAGTATGTAAACACTAAATACTAAAAACCAAACTAATGACAATAACATTGCATTTACCGTCGGAGTTCGAACGATAAAACATCTTCGACTTATTGCGATTCCCAAATCCGATTTCGCCCTTGACTAGCGGGCGCAAAAAGTCACCACTTACCGGCCATGACAAAGCCCAGCACAAAAACTTTAAGAAGTTCAATAGTTTTAGTACACAATCACTTGAGTGTTTTGCTAAAACATCACACAGATTTGCCGATGAAAACGGATTAAAATCATTTCAACATTACATCGGTAAAAAGTAATGGCGCTGAGAAATACATACAAATAATTACTGCAGAATATAGTGTTGCCATACTAACATTCACAAATCTACCAGCCACCATATGCATAACGACAACCTCACCTTTGAGATTATTTGTAACGTCCTTCAGTAACTGAGTTAAGGAATTATCACAAATCAGGATACAAGTTCAATGTAATTATTACTAATGTAAAAAAAAAGTTGAACTAAAGGAAAACAGTGCATGCAACAGAATGAAAATAAAATTAAGAAAATCATATTATATTTATAGTTAAACAAATACCAATAAACGTTTGAAATTTGATAAATACTTTTCTTAAAAAAAAATATGTGGGTGGTGAAATAACTATAGAAAAAGAAATTTGATATAAGTTTGCAATTTAATTATTTGTCATAAAATAGGAATCCTTAACTTCTTCAGTAATCTTTATACACTTCAAACACTTCGGTTTTAGTATTTATTTTTTAATTATTAGCATTGGAATATTTTTGAAGAATGAACTGTGATGGTAGGTTTTTTATTAGTCTGGCAACACAAAAGGCGTAATGTCAAAACGGACGTTGGTGGAAAAACAGCAATGAAAAAGCGCGCATTTCATTACGAAACTATGGTGCCATCTAGAGTTACCGGCCTAAACTAAAACCTGTTTTGCCGACTCTCATCTCTGTTTAGTGTTTCTTTTCTATACATTCGTAATAGAGATATAAGCAAAATGTGTTTATAATGAATAAAAACCATTTTTTTCATCGTAAATAGTAATAAAAGCTTGCGAAACCTTGTAATTAAATTAAATCTTAAGAGTATTTGGTTCAATTAATTGACTTTGGCGTTTCCGGTTCCCAGTGATATATTTTGAAAACTCAAAAGTAACGAACGACTGAACGATCTAAAGTCACAACAGAAGAATATTTTTATTGTCACATTTTAGAAACATTTTGAGACTGAAACGGATGAAAATACGTACTATTCCAGAAGAATATACTTAAGCATTAAAAATGGGCGACAAGGGTAAAGCTAAGGCCAAAGAAAAGAAAACCGAGGGCGAAATCGACGTAAAAATGTTTGATCCGGTAAGAATACGAATATGTTATGATCAGTTGGATATACAATTATTTAATTTTACCTCTCAGACACATTACATACTCAAGTAGACAGGTACCTACATAGTAGAGAAATAGTGTATTATTCAAAAGTAAGGGAGAACAATAAACATGACAAGACAAGCAAGCAACAAAATATACCTACCTACTAATAAAGTTTATAGTATGTAAGTAATATAAAGCCTGTTATTATGCACCTTGCCTTCCGCAGCATAACCACTAACATTTAACACTATGATATTGATATAAACCTTATCCCAAAGCAGTAAGGTCTAGTTTCGTAACTGTTTGCCTTTGATATGCAGTTTCATACATTTGCAAGGGGTCATGAGAAAGCAGGTGCAGTACCAAACGGAATAACCGGATGCGAACTTCTTTGTATTAGAAAAAAAGTTTATATTCGTAACGATCGCAACTGTATGCAAGTACCTATTGCCAATGATTATACTTTATTCATTGGTAGGCCTTAGTGAACAAAGGTGGTCCTAAATTGTTCTTTATAACGTGGTTTCAAATATAAACTGTAGATGGCGCCACATGTTACCTTTAGTTTATGTGCGTTTACTTGCAGTTTCTAGCTTTTTCTGACCTTTAAACGGTCAATCCACTTTATTGATGGTAAATAATTGCGATAGCTTTCCTTCTCGATTAAATAAACTCTAAAAATCTTACCGTTTTTATTTCCGTGGTCGAATATGATGCTAAGCTTCTGCAGGCTGTTCTGCCTGGCTTCCGCGAATAACCGCCTCTTATTCTTCGGCGATGGCTGCGTGGCTAATGGTGATACTACCATCGTGGTGGTCGCCATCTCTTCACGCCACCATTTCACTTACAATCTGGAAATAAGAAAAATGATAAATTTGTTGGATATGTTTATATCGTAAAAGTTGTGGAGATAAGATAGGTAGTCGCTCCATGTAAATAAAAAATACATCATTCAAATGGAATCGATACCTTGGGTAAACGCTAAACAGAATTAGAATGAAATAATTTAAAATTACATAACATAACATACATAACATATCATCACGCCTGTATCACCGAAGGGGTAGTTTAATAAACCCCTATCTAGAACACCCCAAGTAAAACAGTATTATTATTTGCTCATCAATTGATTATTATGTTGCTAGGCATTTCATTATTTCTTCTACATGGTCCAAATAGCAATTAATCTTAGGATTATTAGCAAAGTTTGTTAGTACAAATAGCAAAGTTTGGCGCTTAATGAAAATGATAGAAAATTCCAAATGCTTTCCATCATATTTGAGTACGTTTTTGTGGTTTATAAAAACCAATATTGGTTTTATTGCTATTCTCTTATCAAGTGATTGGCAAACTTAATTAGCCCAATATTGATTGACTGTACATTGTTTGTCTCGTAAGCTTAATTAATTTAACGAGAGAATTGAGTACAATGCGTAAGGCAATGATATAATTGTCTGGTACATTGAATAACCTTCCAAAACGCAAGTTTGTCATTTCAGTACTTAAAGCAATTGGACCAAGTTTAAACCAGATTGAACTCAGGCCATGCAGTTTTTGCCGTATTGTTCTAAAGAGTTTTGATTTTGTTTGCCCACTCTACATTTATAATTATGTACTTCTGGGGCCCGAGTCTGCTATTGACAATTGTTTGAATCGTCTGAGGGGGTGGCGTTAGTAGGTCCATTTTAGAATAATTACGTAGGTAAAACGTCATTTTAACATCAAAATTGGTCATTGGGACGGCCAATTTTGAGGTTCTTGTCAATTGCAGACTCGGGGCCCACTTGTCTTGATAAAGATGTTAACGTACGTAACTTGATAATACTATATAAGTTTCCTGCAGTTCAGGATACATGATACTTCATATATTTAAAATGATGTTTAAGCTACACACAAAAGGTCTTTAGACTCAGCAAGAGAGCTTGAGTACCTTTAGTCTTCTTATTTCATAAAGATTATTTTTATAAACTTAAAGTGGGAATTATGTCAGATTTGGAGGTTGTACAACTTTTAATTACGCGACATTTACATGTTATTCTAACATAATAGTTGTTAGGTTAATTGTGTCTATTCACAACATTTGTTTAACAATGATAACTTTTGACTACCCTCGGGAATGGTTTTATGTTTTTACTTTGATTATTCAGTCGACAAACAAAGTAAAGGTTTTGTTTGCGGTTTAGTTAACAGTTCAAAGTGAAACCTTAAAGTTTATAAATTACCTCAAACTAAAGCTTTTTTTAATTAGATGTAAAGAGAAAAGCAGAAAAATACGACCTGGTAACTATGTTCTTTGATGATTATAAATATAAGTTTAAAAAATAAAACTTCTTTTCTTTAGCATCAAAGTAAATGAATGCAAATTATTCTTTACATTTATTTTCTTTGAATTACATCTTATTTGCTTACGATCTACGTAATTTATTCTATGTAATTTAAAACTTTTCTAAGCTTATGTTGAAGATTATGATTAGCCTACTTACATTATTAACAATTAATAAAAAACAAATTTAATTAACGTTTCTATAGAACAATTTTTTAATTCCTTAAATTGTAATCCTGTATAATAATATACTCAAAGGAAAATTTTAGAAGTCATTTTATTGTAGGTACAAACGACGATAATCAAATATGATAATTAGTTTTTCAAACAGGACGCAATAATATTTTGCTACGATTATTAATTGTGCCAATAAACGTGGGTTATACATTAAGTAGAAACTTATTGCTTGCCTATGTTATTATATTAGTAATTTTATCATATAGATCGTGATGAAATAATTTGTACTTTTTGCAAAGAGACATCTTTATGTGAGTGAAAAAAATATTTTGTTGTGATTGCACAAATACTTTTAAGGAAGAATAATCCTATATTTATTCGTTACAACTTTTTGAAAAATAATTAGCCGGACTGTACACCCAACTAAAGTTGCTAACTCTTGTGTGGTCAACGCCATGTTGGTAGAAAGAGTTGCCAAGAATTGTAATGGAAACAAACCTTTATAGAAGTACAGTATACTTCTGAAGTATATGTAACTGAGAAATCCCTGTGGATTTGATCAAACATCCTTCATGTATTAACGTTTGATTAAATAGCTTTGTTGAGAATAAATTATTCAGTAGACAGAAACTAACGAGCTTTATCGCCGGAAGTATTAGCGTTCGTATACCTCCTGAACTTAGAAGCGATGTTCTAGATATATACAGAGTAGGTAGGTCTGTTTGTAGCTCACAAAATATTTAATGAAGCAAAACTTAAAACAAAGAATAGGGCGTTGTGCACAAAGGACCAAGGTCCATTTAATTTAAACTGATTTTATAAATAATATTTCGCAGTCTAGGCAAAAAAAGGCGTGACTAAAAATAAACTGTTTAAAGGTGCAAATTTCTATACAGTCTGGCGCCCTGAATAAGTTTAACCCCTAAAGCTAATTGGCGCGGAAAATAAAAGACCTATTGTATGCAGTTTGAATGCAAAATCATATGTGAGGAGGAATAAAAAGTAAATATTTGTAGAAATTATAACAAAAACAAAAATAGTTTGCGAAAAGAAAGGTTTTAGAATTTATAATGTGCGCGCGTCAGCCAGCCGTTAATTCCGGTCGGATTTCCCATTTTAGGCGCTTCGCACAAGATAATTAATGCTGGTGGAATATTTAGGTGGTCGGGATGGGTTCATATGGGGTCGTTGGCGCCATTTAACAAATAATTAGAATGCCAGTCCAGACTAAGGAGTCTGAACTGTCTAGGGAATTCCATTCAATATCAAATCCTTTCTAGATTTGAGACAGTTACCTAGTCTGTCTGGCAAGGTGCTCTTAAAATTGAGCTTTAACTGTTTGCTTTTGCACAAATGTTAGGAAATGTAAGAAATTTAAGACCGCATTTTTTTTATAATATAGGCATCTCCTAAAAAATCTCAAATACTAAAACAAAACGATGCTATCTCTAATATCTACCTACTACGTTATTGCAGCATGTTCTATTAAAACAACGAGCAAAATGGATACATTCTATGAATAACTAGAACAAAATAAATAGAATAACAGTAACCCTTTTATTTGTGACCGCGAATTAATTGTTTACGTAGTATTATTGTACTCCACTATTTACGCATTTGTTTACTAGAGCCATCACAGATTTTATGAATGTCACCAGCTGACAATTATCGCAATTCATTAGTACTATGTTTACCTACCGTCATTCTGTTAATTTCCCCGGGGATTCGTAACGAGTAGATTATTGGAGTTTGCACGTAAATTATGAACACTGTCGCACGTGTAGGATGTCGACTTGTAGTTTAAGGAGCTTTTATAGTAATTTATGGACTAGTAGTAATAAATTTTCTTGGATACATTCATGACACGTTGTGTGCCAAAATGTAAGACATTAAATGGCGTTATTTGTGGCATAGATTTGTCGCTCGAGTGCAGATTGCATATAATTCAGTTGCAGGATATGATGTTATACATGGATATAACAGTGGAAAAAACTAATCGAAGTTTTTAAAAGAGGTCAGAATGTTTATATTGTAGGAGCTCGAAAACAAACGAAACTTTAACAGCAAAACTTGGGAAGCTATAAATAATG
Source organism: Autographa gamma (assembly GCA_905146925.1). Taxonomy (NCBI): domain Eukaryota; kingdom Metazoa; phylum Arthropoda; class Insecta; order Lepidoptera; family Noctuidae; genus Autographa; species Autographa gamma. Next base: position 2,860,412 of record LR989871.1, read on the forward strand.
ATACTCATTAAGATTTAAATATTAACGCGGAAAAGTTTCCATTAAGACACAATAAGAACAATGCATACAAAAGACAATGTAATTATAATCAACGGAGGAATTCAACCGAGTTTTGGCCCAAATTAAACGAAACTACGGTCAGGTACTTAATATTTTTAGTAGTGAATAATAAAATAATTCCCACGTTCATGATTTCAAAGAAGCGCAATCTTTACTAACAACTGAATCCTACTAATCCTACTAATATTATAAATGTGAAAGTTTGGGAGTATGGATGTGTTTGTTACTCTTTCACGCAAAAACTACTGAATGGATTTTAATGAAACTTAACAATAATGTAGCTGATACATCGGAATAACACATAAGCTATAATTTATTAAGATAGTGTATGTATTGTCATTCACGCGGGTGAAACTGCGGGGCACAGCTAGTGTGTCATATAGATTTCTAGAGTAGGTAACGATGACTCCCATCGCTGAAGAACCGTTAATGAATGGGTCAAATACATTGATTTCATTGATCGAGCAAGATTCTATGAATAGGAACAGTTTCTTCTAGGTATAAATTTGTAAGTGTTTCCGTTGAATGCAGATCAATAAGCCATTCCGTCCATACGGTTCATAACTGAAATCGTATTGAGGCGGTATGATACGTTTTTGAACCATTTATAGTAAAAGTTGTAAAGATAGCTTTAGATTGGTTCATTGTATAACTTGTTTTGAGTTTTGGATATTATTTTACAATAGGATAGTCATGTTTCTTCTATACGCTCAATTTCTATTTTCCCTACTTTCTGTTCTTTATTTTTTGTTAATTTATTTTTTACTTCGAATAATCTTCCTATGCTCGCGGAAGGCAAAGGACTTTACGTCTTAAAGACAGGGTTAATCCTTATCCCCTGGATTTGGTACAAAACAGAAAGGCTTTGCAAACTCGGAACTTTTTTAGACATCGAACCTACACTAACAAACCCACACCGAAAGTTTGAATGAAGGTTCTAGATTTTTTGCACTATATCCTATCTAGATTCAAAGCGTAATCGTGCATATTAATAACTTAAACCAGAATATTCTGCCCGCAGGTAAATTTTCTAGTTTTCTGAAAATAGTTTTATTAGTGTTTTGTCTTTAAAAGTAGGTTTTGACGTCAATGCCAACCGGTTAGAGTTTATTACAAACTTGATAACGAGTTTATGGTCGTGAAGTTTGGCTAAGTATTTATAGTTTTGGCAACTGCGTAGTATTGTAATCCGTTATTCTACATATTATTAAGCATCAATAGATAAATATAAATATACATTCGTCAAAGTCAGAACACGGAAAATCTTTTTCTAGTAGTTACAGTAGCAATTTTAAGTTAAGAAGTGGTCTCAAGAGTACTCGTGCTCAGTCGATATTGGTTTCTGTAAAGAAAATAAGATATTTGCGCGATCGTAGATAAGTGTTTTCCTTAGAGAATATCCGGCATATAGGACTAACAAGTAAACAAGATAAGCCCAAATTGAGAAACCCTATAAAAATATGCAAAGAATATTCCTCACACACAAAGTGGCCCACGAAGAGCCGCTTAGCTACGTTGAATCTAAGAGCAGGAATGTATGGAAAGGTGGATGAAGTATGTCAGATGATGGATGTTGAGACAAAAAATAAGAAAGGTATGCTGAGATGCTTTGGCTATGTCGAGAGAATGAATGAAGAACGATTGACAAATAAAGTGTATAAGGCGAGTGTGAATGAAAACAGGCCTAGTCAGGAGTACCATAAACCGAACAGCATGTATGAAGGGAATAATGAAAGTGGATAAAGCGAAACAAGTGTGTAAGGATCGTAGCAAGTGGAAAGAAGTGGTCTCTGCCTACCCCTATAAGGGAAAGAGGCGTGATTATATGTATGTATGTATGTATATTTCTCACACTGAGTAGGCACACCAATATTTGTTTTATAAGGGTTCCGTAATCGATAGTATCGTATTCCTTTCACTTGTGTTCCTCTTATGTTTAAGGATTTTTTTATTAAAAGGTTTTATCCATAATGTAGTCAATTTGAAGATAAACTTATAGTGAGTCAGGTTTAACTTGATTTGCCGGTCGTTATTAGGGCATTAAGGTTGTTATACGGAATAACTGATCACAATTTCATGATAATGTCCGAACATAACAGTTTTTATTTTTAATGTGTTATTTCAATAGGAATATTTTGTGATTTGTTTTATAAAGTCCTTTAAATTTCATCTACAAGTTGTTTAGCTAGATGTTCAGTGTAAGAGCAAAGTATGACATTGGCGTAGAAAAATGTGTTGTAGACATTCCTTACAAAAAAAAAAAACAGCTGTTTGTTAATTATTTATTATAAGAGCAATAAGAGCTTTAGTTTTTTGTCGTTCTCAGTCGGTGTATTTAGGTATATAAAAAGATTTGTATAAGTATCTGATATGCGATAAAACTTAATCAAAATATTAAGATAAGACAATTTCTTGAAGTAAGCGCAATAAACAATACATTTGAAGATTTTATTAAGTCTTAAATTGTAAAAAGCTTAACAGGCACCTAACAGAATAATATAATTTATTTGGAGCGAGGTTTTGCCAGCTAAGCTTTTATTCGCGAATAATTCAACAATGTCTGACTTTATCCCGTAAGGGCGACGGCAATTATCGCGCCCGATTGAACGCTGTACGGCTTTGTTAGGGTTGCCACAATTAACAATTATTTAAATTATTGGTTTACACGAATGTTAGACATTGAAATAAAACAACTTTTTACGGATTTTTTCGAAATGTTGGCACCTAAAATCGAAATAAAGTGCGACAAAATTCGTAAGGAGTAGTTTTATTTCAAATTATTTAGTTTTTAGAGTTCAACTAGGCTCCTATTGAAAGGACTGGCACATCCTAGCTCTGGACAGAAGTGTGTGGAAGAGGGAGAGAAACGCCTTTGCCCTGCAGTGGGACAAGACGGGCTTAATAGATGGATAGTTTTGTCACTATACTAAGAAACTTTACATAAAATAGTTTAATTGGTTTTGTAAGACTTGTTTTAACACAATTTGGGGGTTTTAATTAGTTTAGTTCGGGGTGACAAATAATTTATTGTTGTATTTTTAAAGCCCGTCTGATTACACTTGCATAGTTTTTATTGCTAACTGAGATGCCTGAAGTTTCTTTTTTTATAAAACAAGTGTCATTTTAACTGTAAGTATTCAAGAAGTGCATGATAAAAGGCAGTACCCACAATAATAAAAAATTGTCGCCATAGAAAATATGTCTCCAATAATCTTTTGAATCAATTTATTCCAGACAATTTGCGAATTATGCAATTATTCTATCCTGGGAGCCCTACAATTTGAATTGCGTATCGACCCGAATGTTTCGTTTATGGCAGTAATGACACACAATGCGATGAATGTAATAACATGCCCGCCATTGTTTTATTACAACAATGAGTACACACGTTATACTTTGATTTCTTTTTTAAGTTTCCTTAATTGTAAGATTGCTCTTAATATTGATATTCGCGGCGTTTCGTCCTATTGTTTTAAGGTATATACAATTAATGTTAAGTGTTTTAAGTGTCGATCTTTAATACAATAGTGATTATTCAGATATTTAAAAATAAAATATAAAATCGATGTGTAAGTAAGTTACGTGAGCAGGTTCTAGAAGGTTTTGGACGATTCTGTCTGCTGTCTTTGCACTGTTCATTAAAACAATGAATTATTTTTCTTTGTTTATTTTGAAACTGCTGACGTGACACTTGTGACAATGATCAATGCTCCTGCTCTCTCAGTAAGTGAAAAGGCCTTTAGGCTATGGGGCAGTTACAGACGACAGACTGCTTTTTATTATATTTCTGCCTCGTTGGCCTAGTGGTCGTTACCACGATAGCCAAGCAGGTCTCGTGTACGGATCTTGGTTTAAGCATAATTTCTGCTAACAGAAGCTACCGTGATTGAAATACGGTTCGAAGGACACAGTATTCTCCATAAATCCAATCAATATACAATAATCCTGTTGTCTAATTGTTATGGAACTACAATAATCCTGCTTAATCCTTCTATTATCAGTAGGTTAATTGAACTGCTCTGTGTTTATTACTAATTATATTTCTCTGCGAAATAAGGAGTTTGAAACCCAGCCAATTGAAACCGATTCGAACTGATTCAATGCAATTCACATGCCGATGCCTTCTTGTAAACTTTAGTTCTTTAAACAAAGAGGAAAAAACTCCAATTGCTAATGGAATTAATGGTTTTTGTCTCTTTTTATAAGCTTTATTTTTATTTGTTACAGGAAGCTAGAGACCAACTGGAAAGTCAACGAGGCATCTGTTTAGAGAGTACGTCAATTTCATAAAGCTTTTCTATATTTTCATGTAGTTGAGAAATTATGTCATCCATTTTTATTACAATCATGATAGCAAATAAACATATTAAGGATTGAGAATTGATGATGACTTATATAATAGTGCAGATTACTAGATCATTTTTCTAGCGCTTTTTTCAACACTCATTTTATCTTAACTTAGGACTAGATTAGATTCTCGTAGTTTTTTCTCTTTATTTTGCTCTAGCTTCTAGACGTTTCAAACGACGATATCTAAGTGCCAATCACACTGGGCGGTCAACATCTCTACCTAATATTGTCTAGTGTATCTATATTACTCTTCATGTATGAGCTATTTCCAATTGACAACAAGCTATGTTATAAATATAACTCCTTACAAGATAAAGCAGTTCTTCATCTCACCATGTCAATGTAGGACTCAATTTTAGATCAGTGTTTTAAGATATCCGTATCATCACGCAGACAATATTAATTAATGCAGGAATTAAGTTCAAAATCATAACAGTAGAGGATTGACATAGCTAATCAGTGGTCGGATGGACGTCATCAATGTTAGTGACATTGTCATTGTTTTTATTGCGAAGACATAAGGTTACTTCTACCATACGGTACTCTAATGGTACATAAAAATCCAGCCTATAAACGTCCCACTGCGGGACACATATAGAGCCTCTTCCCATATAGAGAAGGCACGAGCATTGATCACCACGCTTGCTCTCTGCGGATTGACGATTTCGGATCCCAAATATTGGAATCCAGGTTTCCTCACGATGTTTTTTTTCACCGTTTGTCAGTAGTGTCTTAGAATAATTAAGAGAGTACATATAACTTTGTAAAAGTTACATTAGTACTTGCCTGGGTTCGAATCTGCAACCTTGTACATACAAATCCGTTCAAAGTACCGCTAGACACCACGAAATTTGGATGGAACATACTTAAATGTAAGTATAGTCACAAATGCGACAAACCTAACAACCCATGGCGAAACACGTTATGTATCAGCGAAAATCTAAACTCAGCAGACCGTTTCTAATGAATTTATAATGACTATATTATTTATCTAACTATTAAACGCAAAGTTAAAATATCTTCTGTTTTCGTCCTTATTTGCATAATTGGAAAACTTTTAACGTTACAGAATTAAAAATGTAACAATAAATTTTGGTGGTGAACGAGGCGTTATCTTGTTAAATAATAGCTAAAGCTGTGTATTTTGTTAAAAGCTGTAGATTGGAAAGATAAACATAGAGTGGGAAATTGCATAAGAGATCCTGAAGAACGGTAGAGGTAAGAGAATAGACCGGTGTTCTTAGCAAGTGATAGACGTATGAGTTAGGTATTCCATCTTGTTTCCAGAGGAGGCAAAAGTCAATAGAATTCTAACCTATAACTATAAAAAATGACACACATAAATATATTGACAATTCATATCTTACATGCCAGATTGCAGCAGACGCTTCATTTTATATACAGTATTCTGGACATCGTTGCCTAACTCTATCCCTCCTCTACCCGATATACTTAAAAATGTAACCTGAAATCAATTTCTTTCAAGTCCAATTCCTTTACTCCGATACAAGTTAGTAAAAGGAATAATTTATTGCGGTGAAAATCGCTAGATCCAACTTGATTTGGCCATCGTAAAAAACTTACTCGGTACCTACTAAATATTTTTTCCTGGAAGAACCACAGAAATCGTAACTATGTATATACGTATATCCGGATTTGTCGTAATAGGAATTCCGGTCCCAAATGCTTCTGAAACGGAACGGAATTGTTCACTGAGATATCCGGAATCAGGAATTCAGCATAAATTATTAGTATTAACTTTGATATAGTACCCCCGGTTTCTGAAGGGCTATTCATTTTAATCTCTAGTTAAATTGGAATGATGAAAGCAAGTTTAACCGTTCATCATGACTTTCATACGTTGATCTTTGGCAGTCGTTAAGTCATTACTTGACTGTCGGTCTTACTATTGTGTTACCTATAAAATGGGCTGTGAAGGCCAGATTGGCGCTAATCGCTTCTTTAAAATACATCATTTGGCTGCACTCGGTAAGTCTGGAAGCCGACTCCAACATCATCATCATCATCTCCCGAGCCTTTTCCTAACTATGTTGGGGTCGGCTACCATTCTTACCTAATTCAGCTGAATACCGTATTTTACATGGAGCGACTGCCTATCTGACCGCCACAACCCATTTTACTGGGAAACACAGTATCCCATAGTAAGACTGGAAGCCAACTCCAACATAGCTTGGAAAAAGGCTATAGATAGAAGACCAGTTTTGCCGTGGGTATTTAAAAGGCTTTTAATGGCTGATCAGAATAAACTTTAGATGTCTTTTTAGTACTTGGTAACTGTGGAATTGAATGTAAGCCTCCGTTACGTGCCTTCGGCTGTTATTTTTCAATTAAGGAAAAGTATTCAGTACCCTTGCGTAATATAACCTTTTACAAAAAGAAAACAGGATTATATTTTCAATCTTTGTTTAACTTCGATTTCTTTTGATATTAAATTCAGATTTCTTTGAATAATAAATTCTTGAATTCAATTCTTCGTTTTTTTTTCAAGGGTAAGGTTTTCCCAGTTCTGGGCAAAAGTTGCCAATTTCCAGGATTTCTGTTCAAAAAGTCCAACATCTGGCAAATAACTTCTTTTGTTATTAATTTGTTGAATAGTAGTAGACTTGATTAATTTCGTATACGCAATTACATCAAACAATATACACTTCTCATCAAAAAAATCGAAACACTTTCGTTTTTATTGGTTTTGTCCTAATTTTTTACAAAAGAGAATTAATTCCATGAAAAAAAAAACATTATTGTGTAGCTGGCAGTTTGGACATTACGGTAAGAAAAAAAAAAACAAAATTCGAAATTAGAATTTCATTTGTTTATCTTATAAATGAAATTAATCACTGTTTTGAGACAAATGTGTATTTAGGGTTGGAGTACGTTACTCGTTTAAAAACTAAAAATTTGCGCTTGTCTTTAAACTTTTTGTTTCTTATTTCATTTACTGTGAATTTGGGACGTCTGAGAAAACTTTTTTTTCTAAAACATATGGATACTTCGCCCGCAAAAGCCGCCCAAGTGGTGGCATTGCTGGATTCTGGACTTAGTCAGCGTGTTGTGGCTGCAAGATTGCATCTAAGCTTATCATCTGTTCATAGAGTCTACAAACGCTATCGGGAGACTGGTTCGTTCACGCGCCGTTCAGGATCTGGCAGGAATCGGGTCACTTCTGAGCGAGATGATCGATTTATTGTAACAACTTCTTTACGAAATCGACGCCTTAACGCTTTTCAACTGCAGCAGCAGCTTCGCGTTGTACGAAAAGTAGCTGTAAGTGACTCTACAATAAGAAGAAGGTTGAAGGAGCGTGGATTGGCACCGCATAAGCCAGCGAATGGGCCGAAATTAACTGCAGACCATCGAAGAGCGCGCCTTAACTTTGCACGCGAGCACCTAACTTGGTCATACCTTCAGTGGAGCAAAGTACTGTTTTCTGATGAGTATAAAATTATGCTGTATCGCAACGACGGAAGGAACAAGGTCTACAGAAGAGATGGAGAACGCTTTGCACAATGCTGCATTGAAGAAAAGATCAGCTATGGTGGCGGTTCGTGGACGGTTTGGGGAGAAATCTGCGCCGACGGTAAGACAGAACTTGCCTTTGTGTCTGGGCCACGGCTGCCTGCACTAAACTCTCATCGGTACATCGAACAGTGTCTTGAACCTCATGTGATGCCCTATGCACATTTTATTGGCAACGACTTCATATTCATGCACGACAATGCTAGAGCTCACACCGCGGGCGTCGTACGAGATTATCTTACCGAAGTCGGTATCTCCATTATGGTATGGCCAGCAAGAAGCCCGGACATGAATCCCATTGAACATCTATGGGATGAATTAAAGAGACGAATTCGAGCAAGAGATCCAGCCCCAGAAACACTTAGCCAGCTGCAAAATGCAATCCAAGAGGAATGGGATAATATACCACAACATGTGATCGTGACTCTCATCCGATCGATGAAGAACCGTATGGAAGCAGTAATAAGAGCTCGCGGAGGGAATACAAGTTATTAAATAAACGTTTCTTACATATTTTATTCATTTACGCGTGTTGTTTTACCCATTTCCTTCATATTCCATGCAGGGTAAAAATTACTCATTATACAAAATACGAAACCTATGAAGACTTAATTTGAATTTAGAACATTAACATTAGGATTTAAAAACCTCATACTACTCACTATTAAATGATATTTTACATTTATTCCTAAATATACACATTTTTCTGATAATCCTTATCAAATCATAAACTGCGAGGTGTTTCGATTTTTTTGATGAGAAGTGTATTTCAAACTTTATTATTTTGTGCTAAATAAAGTAAATAAGACGTTGTCCTATGCAATCTGTTATAATTATCCTGTCGTAACGTAACACAATCTCAGATATATAACGAAAAGGTTGTATCAATGTGGTCAGTAATATTATTTACATTACTAAATAAGATCTGTAGTATGTCTGTACCATTTGCAGTTCGTCTACTATAAAAATTAATCATTTTCATCATCACGTTACATTGTGTTATGTTCCTATCATCGTACTGAGTTAAGCCAGCAATTTGTGGAGGATTGGCAGTATAATAGTAATCCAGCCTATAATAACTTTTAAACTATCGCGCTGCATGTTTATATTAATATTATATAGAACGGGGATTAGCGCGTACATGCATAAATACCTTTAGGGCTTGACGTTTCGACCAGGTTACACCGGCCGTGGTCGCAAGCAGACTGGAGATGCGGTGTCATTGCTCCGTGCACGAAGTAGATGATTTTTCATCTACCCCCTTTTCTTCAAGTACCCTACACACTACACTGACCGTGTCCGTACTATGTTCACTAACCGACTTTGCAGAGAATCGAGGTTGTGTTAAGGGAATCACTGGATACCAAGATGCAGGTAGTTTAAAGCCGTCTTCCCGATTGAAATTTGGATGCTTCTTGATTTCAATCGCTTCTCGCACTACTCTCGAATGAAAGTGGCGATCGGTGGAGAGGACTTGCGCGCGATGGAATTGAATCCAGTGATTAACGCCAGCTTGGAGTACGTGATCTGCTATTGCCGATTTAGTGGTCTGACGGTTCTTAACAGCTGCGATATGCTCTTTGAGCCTTTCCGCGATAGTTCGCTTCGTTTGCCCGATGTACCAACGTTCCTATCAGTGAATGCCTGGACGTAGTAAAGGATAAGTTGAGTGATATGGAGATGCCCCACAACTATATTGATCTACTCAAACACTGCTTAGAAGGCAATTACTTTCTCTTCCGCGGCCAACATTACCTCCAGATTGATGGTGTCGCAATGGGGAGTCCAGTAGCCCCTGTACTTGCTAATCTCTGGATGGAACACTTTGAGGAAAAAGCTCTGGCCTTGGGGCCAAATACCATCAAGTTGTGGAAGAGATATGTTGACGATATCTTCTGTGTCATCAGAGGCAGCCAGCAAGAAGTAGATCAATATCTTAAACATCTTAACTCCATCCATCCAAAGGTGAAATTCACGTGTGAGATGGAGAAGGACAGATCACTCGCTTTCCTGAGTGTACTACGCGAGCGCGACAAATGGATGTGCGATTAACGCTTATGCGACAAAACTGTACTGCGACTCACCGTAGTTCGAATGCACGCTAGTGCGACACACTGAAGATCGACATCTCGCTAGTGCGACAAACGATTGCGCGACACTAGTTCGACACTACGGTAGTGCGACACTACGGTAGTGCAGTACGTTGGTGCAGTATTGCAGTAGTTTGACACCTAGCAAGGGTAGTGTAGTACGTTGATGCAGTATTACAGTAGTTTGCTGAGATAAATTTTGAATTACATATATATATTAAATAAGTAGATATTAAAAAATCAAAGGCCGTCGCTCGCTTCGCTCGCTCCATTGCAAGGTCACAATATCTAACCTAACCTAACCTATTGATCTCTGTCACAAAGTTTAACCTAACCAAGCAATGGATGTCTGAGCCTATGTCGGTTCTATATGTTTATGTTCTATTTCTTCATATCGCACTAGCGAGATGTCGATCTACAGTGTGTCGCACTAGCGTGCATTCGAACTACGGTGAGTCGCAGTACAGTTTTGTCGCATAAGCGTTAATCGCACATCCATTTGTCGCGCTCATTGGTACACTTCGCTTTCCTGGACGTCAAAGTGAATGCGAGAAAAGATGGGTCATTATCACACACTGTGTACCGAAAACCTACACACACAGATAGATACCTGCATGGTACGTCGCATCACCACCCTGGACACCTGCAATCCATGATGACCGCACTCAAGAATAGAGCGTATGACCTCTGCGACCCTGAACATTTAGAGCGCGAGCTAGATCATGTTCAGGAGGTACTTCACAAAAATGGATATAAGGTGAAAAGGAAAATGAAACGACCGTCAAAGCGGGTCAGACATCCGGACGTCAATAGACAAAGAGCCTACATGCCATATGTCAGAGGAGTTACGGACAAGATCGGGGCAGTACTTAGAAAAGTCTCCATACCGACTGTCTACACTCCGGGGACAAAGGTACACAACATGGTGCGCACACCGAAGGATGTTTTACCCCTACAACAGCCAGGTGTCTATAAAATCGACTGCAGCTGCGGTAAATCGTACATCGGGCAAACGAAGCGAACTATCGCGGAAAGGCTCAAAGAGCATATCGCAGCTGTTAAGAACCGTCAGACCACTAAATCGGCAATAGCAGATCACGTACTCCAAGCTGGCGTTAATCACTGGATTCAATTCCATCGCGCGCAAGTCCTCTCCACCGATCGCCACTTTCATTCGAGAGTAGTGCGAGAAGCGATTGAAATCAAGAAGCATCCAAATTTCAATCGGGAAGACGGCTTTAAACTACCTGCATCTTGGTATCCAGTGATTCCCTTAACACAACCTCGATTCTCTGCAAAGTCGGTTAGTGAACATAGTACGGACACGGTCAGTGTAGTGTGTAGGGTACTTGAAGAAAAGGGGGTAGATGAAAAATCATCTACTTCGTGCACGGAGCAATGACACCGCATCTCCAGTCTGCTTGCGACCACGGCCGGTGTAACCTGGTCGAAACGTCAAGCCCTAAAGGTATTTATGCATGTTCGCGCTAATCCCCGTTCTATATAATATTAATATAATCCAGCCTATAATCGTGCCACTGCTGGGCACAGGCCTCTTCCCATATAGAGAAGGCGCGAGCATTGATCATGGATTGGCAGTAGCTCCATTTAAAATACTTGTGAAGGTGAATCCAGTAAGACTGAAAGACGACCCCATAGTTTGGGAAAACTAAGAAGGTCAAGACGCAAAAACCATCGATTTTCACAGCTTTAAAGCCTCTTAGTTCAAAAGCCATTATTTCAGGTAACTTGCCTCTTTTCTTATAAGATCTATTTATTATTTCAGAGGACTGCAGTACGCGCGTATTTTTCTTGGCTCTGAGGGAATGTGCTAAAAGGGTGACTGCCAAAAAGGAATACACGAAGGAGACGTGCCATGAAGAGACGGTAGACCTAATGGAAGCCCTCGACAAATGTGTGGCTGATAAGGCCTTCGTGAAATTCACTTAGCATAGTAACTATAACCAGTCTTAGAAGCAAGTCCTGCAATTAATTTTGATAGAAAACACTCAAATGTATGGTAAACGACATTTCTTTTAGAGGTGTTTCGACTTGTATTTTACACATATTAAAACGCTGTTTACATAGGATAGCAAATTAACGTAATTTGGTTTAGTACGCTCTAACAGAGTCATAAAATGACTCGTCTTTTCGAAGTCACATGAGTTAGACTAGTCACTTCCATATATTTGAGCATTTACTATCAAACGTCAACTAAATAAGTGAGGTTTGGGGTTCTCTCAAAGACTTTCCCAAGTTGAACCACAACACCCGGGGCCCGAGTCTGCTATTGACAATTGTTTGACTCGTCTGACTGGGTGGCGTTAGTAGGTCCATTTTAGGATAATTAGCATTCTACTAAATGTCAGAACGTCAAAATTGACCGTCCCAATGGCCAATTTTGACGTTAAAATGACGTTTTACCTACATAATTATCCTAAAATGGACCTACTAACGCCACCCAGTCAGACGATTCAAACAATTGTCAATAGCAGACTCGGGCCTCGCGCAACCATTTGACCCAGCTACCTTTTTTTAGGTCGACGGCAACTTTTTAAAAGTTAACGATTGTAGAAATGTCACTTGACTACCCTTTTCTGAATGGTAGATCAATTTGTTCTCTTGAGTGTGTATGTCAACTATTTATATTATATATTTAATTGTATTGATTGTTTGGAAACAAAAAAACAATCACAGAAATGACTTGAGATTTGATAGATAACTCTAACAATTTGTTGTTTGGCCTTTCTGAAACTGAGGGTAGTATTTCTTTTGATAAAAATTATGTTTGTCTCTGTTAAAAATGTGCTTTACGGCTGATTTTTCAATATGCTAATAACATTGATTCGAGAGATAAGATTCACGTTTGACATGTATGGAATCGAAGAACGGCTAAAAAATAATCATTATTGCTCAGATACAATTTTCTGGCGATTGAAATATGAGCCCTTATTAGTTTTAAATATCATATTTATATACAGGAATTACCTATGTGGTAATCAAAGAAATAGGAACGCTATGTATAATGAATTGCAGCGGAAAGGTACTTAAATGAAAAATGTTACACATTTATTTAAAATTAGTTTTTGAATAAGTTTATTCATTTCAATCTTTGGACGCTTCGTGAATCGTTCATATTTTGTTAAATAATTAATAAATATTTAAAATATCGTTCTGGTCTTTTATTTACGTAGCTCCAAATTTAAAGGGTGTTACCGAAGAGGTATCTATAGGTATCTATCCAAAAGGGGTGAAGAGTGCATCTGGTATAAAGTCAGTATACAACATTTCAGCTCAAAATGAGTTATTTTTTTAATTATTGATGACATACCCTTTCGGTAACGCCCTGTACATCACCAAACACCTGAATTTTATATTCATGCATTACACAGCTGAAATATTACACTCACAAGGAACGTTCGTAATATCTTACAAGGAAAGTATATTTGCGTAACGATAATGATCTTATTTCTGGGAAAAGAATATTAATTTTAAGGAAAAAATATTCATTTTTCAGGTAGGTACGTGTAATGTTATATATTACATACCTACGTGTTTGTTTCTATTTATGGGATTTTCTGCATTTGCATTTCTGTAATTGTTAAGCCCACGTTAAGTTGTAGCATTAAATTATTTGTCAAGTGCTTTAGTTCTTAATTTTTTTTTAGTTCTAGTAGCTATGAAGAAATTTGTTTTTATTTTGTTTTTCCATACAAAATTCCGTGAAAATCGGTTCAGCCGGAACCAGTTTCGACATGAAACCGTAACATGCAGGAGTGGTCTGGTACCATATCACAAGCTCTGCTTGCTTTGGGATCAGATGACCGTGTGTGAGTTGTCCCAGGATTATATGGATAGAAAATTGATGGAACATTTCGTAATTAAAGTTATCTTTCAGTGTGCTGAACTCCTTTAAACAGAAATCAATCATTTGTTCTATTATAAGGTTATTCATTGCCCTAGGTACTTATTGACCGCAAGCTGCCCTCATCGATCCTCGAACATAAGTACATAACCAACATTTATGAGATGCATAAGACTAAGGCCGCACTACGGCTAAACCGCCGCGGATTTTAAACGCCTGATTTTGTGAGGAAACTAATGGAAGCGGCCGCACTGACGGTTTTTTTCTGTGACTGATTTTCAAACCGTGTTTTGTTTACAGAATTGCTAGCGGGAGAAACCGAGACACAATTTGTAGTACTGGGTAAGTCGTGGCTACTATCGAAGTTTTTAACAGTAGTGAGTGCGTCCCGGGCGGTTTTTTTTGTAGAGATCTTTTCAGTTTGCGTGAGCGCAGGCTTTGACTGTTTCACCGGACTTTAAACATCTCGGACGTTTTTGCGGTTTTAAGTTTTAACGCTTGCGGAAAATAACCGTAGTGCGGCCTTAGCCTAAAGCTAGTTATATCACAGTCATATATCCTTGGCGTCTTAATATGGGTGACATAAGGAGTGTCTGTGTGAATGTAGGTCATACTTTTAATGGGGTATTGTTCCATGTTCTATAAGTCATAGACGTCACGTCACCACCTTTTAGTCTACGAATGTACGAATTTGTATTATCTTAGTCCATAGTAATTAATTGAGGGCCTTTTTGATTTTTATCATCAATATATTGCATCGTTTTTGATATCGTACTGCTGGGCATAACTTGCATTCCCACTGTTGGTCTCTTATCATGTGCCATAATTACTAAATGCCAAATTTTATTATTAATATGATTTTGAACCCAGTGTTAGATATTTTTGGCTGATTATGAAATACTGAACGGATATATTTGACGATTCAATAACTTCGTACAAGACTGTAGAAAAGAATTATGAGAAAATAACAGATTCTTCAATTCTCAGTACCAATAATCTTTGGTACAGATGTCAGAGTTTCCGAGAATTCTTCCATCGGATAGGGTTGACTTCATATATTTCAAACGGTTTATTATATTTCTATGAAGGTTCTTATTAAGTTATTTCGATGACAATATACAATCAAAGCCTAAAGGCAAATGTTTTGCCCTTTTGTTTGGTAGAAACCAAATTATAAGTACGAAATGTCACTGACAGTGCTTTTAATGTGGCTTAATAAGGGCTTTATACTGTTCCAAGAAATGAGAGGTTCTGTCCTGTTTATTTGTCGGCATTAAAAGAGACTTATTTATTTTCCTGTCATGTGAAAATAATAATTTAGTTAGGTTGGTTTTCGCCAAACGTTCTTGGAACTTGTTAGAATTAATTTCTGAACTTTAATGAGGGGTTTCGCGATTAAAGTAATCCGCTAGGGTCACTAGACTGGCATGAGGTCTATCGGTCAATTTCAATCAATGAGAGACTTATTGGCTCGCGGTTTGTAAGCGGAAAAAAAATAGCAAAAACCATCATTGAGTTAAGACTTGTGAGTGTCCCAAAATTTTAAATACTTACATTAGAATACTTTATTTAGAGCAAAAAAGACTTGTAGATGTTGGCTATTTGGACTCTAGAGAAAAAAAAACCTCACAATTTACGAAGAGTCAAGGAAAACCACCTTCCTTTATCCTAACCACAGGTCAAGGTGTATGTCAAGGCACTTGGTCATAAGGACATTGGCCGTAACAAATATTGGTATTCAGAGATTTCAATTAAATAATGGGGTAGATGACTAGGTGAGAGCCGAAATGTATTTTGTTCGTCAGCTGGATAATAAATATTGGACACGATGTTTTTTCTTTGCAAACACTAAACAAATTAAGTATGGTTTTGCACAAAATGTAAATTCAAATTTCAGCCGACATTTAAAATCAATGTAGATATAGGGGTGAGTTTTTGGCGACATAAAATAAGAAAAAATACGTATAAAAATATTTTGTCGTCATCGAATAGACAGCCCTTTCGTATTTTGAACCTGTATTCGACGTATGTATGTTCATATATTGGTGGTTAACGATAGATTTTACTAGAATTATAATAATTATAATATTCTAAGAAATACTTTATTCAGTAAGTATAATTACTTTCTAATTACCATCCTTGAAACTCTGCTGTTTATGAAATGTTAATTATACAATTTTAATTAACAATATTAATAAATTATAAGTCTTACGTTACGTAAATCAAAGAACACAAAGGCTGCTTTATATTACAAAGGAGAAAGGATTATTTTAATAAAAATGTTGGTTATACAGGGTGCCACAAAAATACATCGTATGAAATACTGATTCTGCCTATAGAAATTAACAACTACCTCCAAGAACAGTCTATTCCCAATATGAAATTCGAAGTTAATGTACTAATTATTGTTCATCAGCTGGTGATAATTATGCATATTAAGGGCATTTTTTTTTTTGAGCATACTAAAATTGTAGTAATATGAAATTTAATAAAATAAAAAAAAGGAAATTTACTTTAAAAAGTTGTACCTTTCTATGGGCAAAAACAATAGCAGTATTTAAATACGACCACAAATTTTCGTAGCACCCTGTATACAACATAATATTCGCTTCGTAGAACAGATATAATTATTTACTTCATATTCGTAATTGGTAATAAATATAATATCTAATATAGTACATATTATAAATTTAATTTGTTTACTACATAAGTATCTTCTACTCAAGAGTTTTGTTAAAAGAATGGGGACGCGTTTGCCCAGCAGTGTGATCTAACATTCTGGCGTATTAGTAATGTCTCGCCAACTTAGTCCGGTAAAGCAGTGAAAGCCTCCATGAGGCTAACTGCGGCAGTTCTCTTCAAAAACAAAATACCCAACAAATCGCTACTTAAAAGATGAGCGAAATAAGTACAAATATGCAACTTACTTGTTTCAAATACAGTCGTTTAATTGAGATGTTTTAATAAACATACTTTCTCATATTATTAAGAAATTACAGCAACGCATTTTTTGTCTTTCTCACTCATATAACGAAAGCATTGAGAGGGAATGTGTAAGAATACCAATTAGACAAGAAGTAATTAATTAAGGATAATATAGCACCGTGACGGCGAGTTAACTACCGTTTAACTATATACAGTTACTTTCACTAGTTCGTTAAATTTTTACTGCATTGCCAGTAACCAGACAAAAAGGTGGACTGATCTTTTGCAGGCATAATCTTATATATAAAAATGAATCGCTAAATGTGTTGGTAAGCGCATAACTCAATAAGGCCGGGACAGATTTCGCTAATTCTTTTTTTGTTGTGTTAGTTATCATCATGAGAAGGTTCTTATGAAAGAAAATTTTAAAAAATTGCGCGGGAAAAAATATCTGTACCTTATAATATAAAGACACCGGGAACATGGCCTGGGTATTCACGCGGGTGAAACCGCGGGGCACAGCTAGTGTTTAATGAAAATAAGTTATGAAAAGCTTTGTTTATATCTATCCTTTTAAGAAAACTAAAAGTAGGCAATTTATCTAAGCTTCTTAAAAAGTATTTCAAAAAGTACATCGATCGTGATTGGCATCCTTCTTTCTTCTTATTTCAAATCGCGAGAATACTTACTCAAAAAAATGCTCTATTCTTGTTTTGAATGCTGACGTGATCGAGATTATTACTACAACGTTCGCTAGGTCTTTTAAATTAGGTACTCAAAAAATTGTAAAGCAGATGTCAACAATAGATCCAGTGAATCAAGATAAACGTTTATATGTACTTTTTTTTTTAATATTCTTGGACAATTCACACACGGTAATCTGATCCCAAGCTAAGCTCTAAGAGAGCTTCTGTTATGGTAACCAGACAACTGATAAACATACTTATATATTTCTAAATACATACATATTATAGATAAATTACACCCAGACCAGAACAAATGATCGTGCTCATCACACAAACATTTGTCCTGGAGTGGGAATCGAACCCACGACCTCCGGTATAGCAGTCAGGGTCACTAACCACTAGACCAACAGGCCCGTCGTGCATATGTGCATTTATAGTACAGAAAAAATAAGATATTCCGAGATACTGTACAAAGCCGGGACGGATCGCTAGTACTATACATATAAAAGCGATTATTTGCTTTACTTTTGCTCATGATTGTACAATATTTGTTTAGACCTACTGGCTGTGCGAGACAAGGTTACCGGTTGTCAACCTTGTGACACACATACGGACTAGTCACATCCATGTTTTGTTTCCGTATATAAGCCGATATATCGTTAGTAAATATCTACTCTACTAGTAAATAGTATTATACTATAAAGAACTTCCTTCAATTAATAATTTTAGCGGAGCTATTTGGAAACTTAAGGATTTTATAGTGTCTATTAAAATATTAACTGTAATTTAAAATACTATATGTAACAATGTCTACATAGAAAATCTACTGGAGTCCAAATAATCCCATGGATGTATAATATATTCGTTGCTCTTGAACTCAAAATCGAATGTACAGGTTTTGATGAAAATTGGTGTTCGCATAAATCAAGGCTATTATTAACTATATATTTTTGATTCTTGTACCTAATGATAAATAAAATTATGACACTCTTCTTATACACCATAATACGTCATATTTACCAAAGGTCATGTAACTTTGATTTAAATAGTAAATTCAAAATGATGATAGCTATAATTTCTGCGATAATTATTTAAACACATCTACAGATAACAATAGGCATTTTTAATCTCGCTTGGATACAACTATTTGGTATATATCTGGGACATATAAAGTTTATCGACCCTAAATTATAATAATCTTGTAAATAGGAATAGTAACGCAGATTGTACTATTTAGTACATATGAATTGTGCCTATGTAGTCACCTATTTAAATACGGCCGGTGTAACCCGGTCGAAACGTCAAGCCCCAGGTATTTATGCATGTACGCGCTAATCCCCGTTCGATAAGATTACTATAAACACCTATTAAAGTTTAAAGTTTTTAGTAAGGCAACAGACCATTATGGTTTTGCCTGAAAATCCGATATAGTGTCTAAGCCTGCAATCAGGCTAACTGCAGCAGACATATATGAACACATACGTATTTTACATGATATTATATACCACTATATCAGACTTTAACTACAGGATAAGATATTTTATTTGAAACTATCGCACTGCATGTTTGTAGTAATATAATTCACGGGAATAAGCAGGATAAAAGCCATACACAGACGGAGACTTTAAAGAGCTTAGCTAGATCTTCAATTCAGACATAGTTAAGCTAGGAAAGACTTATAAACTCTAAACTTTCACGTACACCAATACATACTTATTCATTAAGCCTCTATGTCTTCAATTTGTCATTAAATTGTTTATAGTATACCTACATTGACCCGTCAGGGTTTAGGTGTTAATCACCTCTTTTATTAATGGTCGGTCAACAGAATGAACGAATGGGTACATAGTTCACAGACCGTATAGGTGAATGGCTGAATGATTTCAATCATCGACGTACTATATGCATAGACTGCTACTATCGCAAGGTTCCCCTTGTGCCAAGCGAGAGCAGTTTTTAGTCTGAACCTAGTACATTTCGTTTTTCATTTAAGTCAATTTTCGCGCAACGAGAAACTTATATAAGAAAATATCGATGGTTTTGAAATTTTTAGGATATATATTAATGTTTTAGATAGATTTTTTAAAACGGCAAGCTCCATCTTCATACGTAATTCACGACAACACTTGTTCACACTAGTGCTTACGGTTTAAACTCTGAAAGGCTCACTCTATAGTTTCATATGTATACTCTAAGATTTCAAGAAATAGCTGAGTGAGCAATAAATTCGAAGATTTTTGAATTATTTAGATCGTTTTTTATTGATGTATTACTGTTTGTTTTAAAATGAAATAGTGGTTAGTTGTTTACGATGCCTACTTATTGCTAAAGAGCTTTAAAGATAAATCAACTTAATATAAACATTTTATCGTATGATTAATCTTCTGATAATAAATAAAAAAATGCCAGCCATTATTATTTAAATATGATCAATTTCATATTGTCAGTAATTCATCACCTTATAATGACACAAGTAGCAAGGTTATATTTTTGTTGAATCTAAATATGCCAAACCAAAAAATCGAGAATTTATAGAGCAATAAAGAACGATTCTCACCAAAAAAAAGACTTCAAAATAGTCTTAAACGGTTTTTTTTTATTCCAATTAAATAACTGGACCAAATTACACACACAAGAAGCACTATCTTAAAAATAAAAAAAAGGATCATCAAAATCAGTTCATCCAGTCGAAAGTTCTGAGGAGGAATCAAACAAAAAAAAATACAATCGAATTGAGAACCTCATCCTTTTAGAAACCGGTTAAAAACAATGATTTTCATCAGTTTTGCCTTATAAATAAAAGACCGATGTTTTTTATTTCTTACAAAAAAACATAATAGACTAAGTATGACATAAGTAGGTCAATTAGCTTAGATACAGATTAATTAAAGGTACCAAATAGTTTTATTTATCCCTAATCGATATTTTATTAGTTTTAATTGATTGAGCGTGTGTCTACGTGACTTCTGCCCTGTAGGCGATGAGCAGACTATGTTTTTTTCCCTTGGTAAGTTTTTCTACAATATCTAACCTTTTTGACTGTAGTCTCTACTTTTCTCAGTAGCAGGTCGGAGTTTGGATTTGTGCCCGGTTAGTAGCAATAGGCTCGCCCCCTATTACATGGGCCTAAACATATTGGCGAACTGTGTCCTTAATTAAATCTTAAATATTAAATCCATCAGTCCTTAATTAAAAAGATCAAATTTGATCCACGTAAACAGCTTTTATTTTAATTGTGACGTCTTTCTTAATTAATTTGTTTTGTGATGTAATTAATTTTGTATAATAAAAAAATGACGATAGAAAGCCTTGCTGAATACCTTTACAATATACAATCGATAGTCGATACTCTATGGCAAGACCCAGACAAAATGGATTCTAGATTAATACAAAAGAGGGCTACATTAGAATCCTACTAATATTATAAATGTGAAAGTTTGTGAGAATGGATGTGTGGATGTTTGTTACTCTTTCACGCAAAAACTACTGAATGGATGTTAATGAAACTTTACAATGATGTAGCTTATACATCGGAATAACACATTTATAAGCTATAATTTATAAAGATAGTGTATGTATTGTCATTCACGCGGGTGAAACCGCGGGGCACAGCTAGTAAGGGAGGGAAATGTACCTAACAAGCAAGTTAAAAACTGTTCACATTACTATTAACTCATGAGAGGGCGTAATTATTAGGAAAAGGGACACATGTAACTGTGGTCTTAAAAACGGTTTACATTAAGTTAATTAAATAGATCTCATACAGCCTTGTACTTTGTTAAATGGAAAGTAAATGGGGAAGAAACCAGAGGCTGTTATTTTATCATTTCTAAACATGATATAGGAAGAAACTTCTATACACCTCACACGTGTGAGAGAAAGTTCAATTCCTTAGGTTTTACTACTTCAAAGATATAAATGAAAAGGTAAAGTGCTCTGTTAGCATGTAGATGGACGACCATAAAAAATATTGAGTTTGGCGATCTGGCTTCGGACTTTAAAAAGTCTTGTGCTTATTGGGCGAAATCATCTCCAATTTCGAGTTGTCATGAGGCAAGTTCATCTTTGGTTCGTAAGACAAATTGCACTGTATTAGGATATAAACATTTACAATAAATAAAGTGGAGCTAGTTACGTCACCATTTAATTTTATAACTCAAGTAGAAATAAGAAGAGATATTTTTTGAATTGTCTAATACTTGTCTAATATTTTTAGTAATAAATATCTGTAACCGTAGATTTTTATATTATCATTGGATATATTGTATTCGTTTTTGCCCCGAAGAACGGAATAGCTCCTAAATAAAGCATCTAAAGATTCACAAAAATCAATCAATAATTATTTTCTTTCGGGAACGGGAATTATTCACGCGGGTAAAACCACAGGCCACAGCTCAACATAATCACATCACCCACAAATATTACATCTTATTATCGATTAACTGGCGATCCAATTACAAGGCTGGTTGCATCGTAAACTACCATGCTACCAAGCTACGGTAGCACGCGACCTGTCACGTGGGTGCACGTGACAACCTTGTCAAATTGCACTGTCATATCCATCGACGTATCATATGCATAGACTGCTACTATCGCTAGGTTCCCCTTGTGCCAAGCGAGAGCAGTTTTTAGTCTGATTTCAGTACATTTTGTTTTTCATTTAAGTTAATTTTCGCGCAACGAGAAACTTATATAAGAAAATATCGATGGTTTTGACATTGTTAGGATAATATTAGTGTTTTAGATAGATTTTTTAAAACGGCAAGCTCCATCTTATTACATAATTCACGACAACACTTGTTCATACTAGTGCTTACTGTTTAAACTCTGATAGGCTCACTCTATAGTTTCAAATGCAACCTCGTTGGTCATATCTGTAGGTGAAGTTACTGTGAGCATAATTTCAGTAACGTGGGTGACATGGGGTTCCTGTTTGGGTTCCTGAGACTGTAGTATTACAGACTGGCTTATGGTTCTGTAATAGACACGGGTTCAGATGCATCCGATGAGAATGGAAGTCGACCCTACCATGGGTTGGGAACAGGTTAGGCTTGATTCTTACCTAGCATTTTTATAAGCTCTTTCTGGGTCGACTAAAAAAAAAAATATAATAATAGTATGAGAAAAGTATGTATTTTTCTTCCCATGCCATGATTTTACTACTGATGCTCAATTATAGTTCATAATATAGACCGGGCTTACATCGAGAGCCGGGTTTATCAAAAATAATGATTTCAGTAAACTCTTGTAAAGCATATTTTTAAGAAACTCCTTCACTAGCTAAGCAGTTCGTATTAATAAAATTGCTGCTTCATGCTTGTTATGTTCTACAGTTGATCAATAAATTAATCCGACCATTTGTCTTCTATTAATTTGGATAGTCAATTGAATAATCACTGAGAAGCTGTTGCCACCCAATAAATTAAGCTTGTTGTTTTTTTTTCAAGGCTATAGTATGTTCCATTGAATAGTCTAATGTAACTTCTAAGTTTTTCTACATAAAAGAAAACATCGTCGTGCAAACTATACTAACTAAGAAACTAAAATGTTGCAAAGAGGATTTTTTATTAAGGGTTAGAAATGCCCTTTTTAAACGGTTTCTTTGCGTTGGTATTGATATTATATTTATTAGGTATGTTCTAATATAAATAATTTACGTTTATTCGATGGCGCCTGGACCGATTTGACAATCGAGGGGACTCTTGCGATGTAATGATCTCAAAGCTTGTTGAGATCATTAAATCGCAGTGATTTACATTGACATAGGAAATATAAACTTTTAATATATATAATATTTTAATATATATAATTTAATATATAATAATATTACTATAGACATAGGAAATAGTTCAGAAGTTTATTATCATAATAGCCATATTTAATTCACATATAACCTGTAATTGTAGCTTGTATTGGCATGACGCCAGGCCGATAGTTCCGCTTCACACATTAACTCAAAACTGTAATCTTCGCACGTGATGTGCAATTGTTTTTCACTTGCAGCTCATTAGTTAATGGGTTCAGTTTATAGTAAACACGTGTTGGTTAGTAAAGTTAAAGGTAATTGTCACGGGCACTCGTTGAATGGGTGGCCATTAGATAAATGATGTAGTTTATATTAGCGATGGTAGTATTTTTCTTATCTGTAGGTAATAAACTAGCTGTGCCTCGTGGTTTCACGCTCCCGTGATACAAGTTTTTTCATGATAAAAAAAAATGATATTTATATTCTGCTTTTCAAGCAAAACCTTAAGTAGTGTAACTATACCGACATTACACATGTCTAAAGAAGAAAAATCAATCAAAAGAGTTACTTTAAATACGCTTAATCTGGCACTAGATGAATCATATTAGATTGCCCAAAAAGGAAAGAAACAGAAGCACCTTTCTTGAAGCTTTGCTCACATAGATGTCAATTATTCAGCTTATTAAATATCCTCTATTAGTGTCCAAGCATACTCCATACCAAATCTCATCAATATCTCTTCACCAGTTTATCTCTGAAAGACTTAGAAACACACAGACATGCGTACTTTCACGGAATTGCAATAAAAATGGCGCCTTGGCGTCAAGTCGCGCAAAACATTTATAATTGCAAAGCACAGCTGTGTCTTATTGTGCTAAATGCGGAAACCTTTTAGAAGGACATTGTAAGGAAAAGTATCTAATAGTATTATAGTACCGATACATTACGGAACAAGCTTCTAAGGGAACCTACATATAATGCGTTAGAAATACTAAGTATGTAGAAAAGCCTGGAAAATTGATGTGATTCTTATTGCAGCTCTTAAAAAATAAAGTTCTCGTAATAATAATATATATTACAAGTACCTACAGGGATGTTCAAGTAAAAAATATGTTTTATTTTCGTAAAATATAGCATAAAAATAAGGAATTGTGGAGTAACACGGATATTTGAACTGCTAAACTACTACACCAATTTTGATATAAGGAACGGACTGGAAAAGCTTCATGGCAAGAAATGGGGTTTCTTTATGCAACAACTGAGATTAGAGTAGTAGTAGTAGTAGAGAGTTAGTTTGATTTTTTAAAGACATAAATTGTTTTGATGTATTATATACCCACCTTATATTTAAAATTTGCTGTTAAGCCTAGTAGGTAGTCTGTAGGGAATAACGACTGAAAATAAATATCTAGCTAACGAGGCAGTGAACCAAGCTGCAAGCTAAAATAGAAGCTAATGCTGCTTAGTTTTGATCTATTTTAAACACGAGAGGGGCTAACTAACTATAGGATAGCATATACATAGGTATAGGTACCTAGGTACTTTTTGTTTTCTTTTATATAAGTAATGGCTAGTTTTTGTCACTGACTTCGTCCGTGGAAATCCACGAAATTTCTTCTGCTCTTAAAGTCAAGATTTTGCACAAAACTATGCAACTAACTAGTAAAAATAGGATAACGTTATCAAATTAATGTTTCAATGAGAGTTTTTAGAGAAAAGGAACAGACATTGGTAAGGCACACTATCAAGCTACATAAGAAACAAAATCTGGTCCATGTATAAATGTATTGCAATTCACTAGGTTGCAGGGCAGAAGGGCAAGCAGAAACATTTTTTACGTCTGTATTCTAAAAGTCTAATAGTTGGAAAACGTCAAAAAATCGGGGAAAAATGAAAATACATACCTACATGGGGTCAATTCGGATAACTCTAAATGTCCTCTACCTCTGGTCATTCGCTTATCTACTTTTTGGGGCACCCTGTATAACAGATATAGGTAGGTATTAAACTGTTCCAAGTCGGAGACGTTATATTAAATTCACTGGCACCACTTAGTATTCCGAACATCTAAGAATTCCTTAATTAAACAATAACATTGTCTGTCTGTGTTACCCTTTACGTGCCGTCGGTATACAAGAATTATAAGTTTTGTAATATAAGAGCTGTTTACTTAAAAATACTCATCGAGATTAATTAATAAATTTAGTGCAACATAACAAACAAAAAAACAGAGTCATTATATTAGTAGGTACCTAAGCACACCTATAACATCCTACTAATATTATAAATGTGAAAGTTTGTGAGAATGGATGAGTGGATGTTTGTTACTCCTTCACGCAAAAACTACTGAATGGCTTTTAATGAAACTTCACAATAATGTAGCTGATACATCGGAATAACACATAGGCTATAATTTATAAAGATAGTGTATGTATTTTCATTCACGCGGGTGAAACCGCGGGGTACATCTAGTCTTTTATGCTTTAATCCAAATTCTAAATACTTATTAGTTTTTGATAAAAATGCGTAAGATTTCCTGTTATATGTAAAACTCTACTTTTACTGTAAATCTTAAAAAGTTGTAAAGAATATGTGACGTTTCAAAATATGTATAAAAACAATAAACCCTTATTATTAAAGGGTTGTTTTATATTAAAGTGGAGTCCTAAGCTGATCTCTTTCGTGTCAAATAGTCTTGCCATCGGATTATGAGGGTGAAGGAATATAATGCAAAGGTTTGCAGGATAAATTATCTAAATATGTAAATATAATCATTCTTACAAAAAGAACGACTTCAAAATAAGTCTTATGGATCCCACTGTCAAAACTGGACCACATTAAAATGGGAATACCACCTTTCAAATAAAAAAAATCAGTAAAATCAGTTCACCCGAAAAAGTTGAAAGTTCTGAGGAAAAAAATACAGTCGAATTGAGTACCTCCTCCTTTTTTAAGTGGGTTAAAATATAAGATAGTAGGTATATTTCGTTATTTGACCACTTTTAGTTGATATTGGACTAAGTATCCATGAAAATCAATTGGTATATAACTTTAACTAATATACTAAACTTATTTAATAACAGTTAAATAACTTCTGTTTTGTATGATGACCAAATTATTTGTTTATTTAGTCAAGCTGACGTGAGGTGGACCCGTGGCAATGAAACTTAAATAGTACGGAAAACTTTAACTTCTGTCTTTTTCTAACATTAAGGATTAGAAAGAGATACTATATTTATTACTTCAAATACAGCGATAAATAATCTCGTCAATAAGGTTTATATGGTTGCCGGAAGTGTAATACATGTTTTGCCTTTTATGTATAGCTAGGCTTTATTTATTCAAAGAACGTACTTATGTGTTTTATTGTTTTACGGTAAATAAACCTTAGGATATTGTGGTCAAATAAAATGCTTTATTTTATAAATAATTTTTGTGTTTAAACATGTTGATTTGTGTTTAATTTGACTTTAGATTGGCGATCGTAAATACATAATTGTATAATCCACTTTATTGCGCTTTTAGCGGGGGAATTTATGACTGTGAAACACCTAGTAAAATATGAAAATGATGTTTGTAGAATGACATATTTTGTTAAGAAAACTTTGTTAAATTCAATATAATCTCGGAGGTGGGCGCTAAAAGCTGCGACACAGTTTTTTATAACTAATGTGGCTGTTAACGCATAATTAATGTTACTTACTGGTTTTTGTTCCAAATAAATGATTTGAAAAATGATTTGAAATGAAAATACCAAAATTTAGTGTTAAAATTAAAAGTCGAAGCAAACGAAAAACAACCGTCAATAGACGCAAAAATGATTTATGTATCTGTGTATTTATAAAACCACATCGTCAGGCCTGTCAAAGTTTGTCAATATGGGTCTAATTAATTCAAAGCTGTGTTATCACGGCGATCAATAAACCAGCCTGTGTTAAGCCAAGCGTCACAAATGCGAACTGATAACAGCTTTTTCTGAATACTGTGAATTTGCGAGATTACTGAATAAACCTTTTTGATACAGGATTTTGTATGTCGTATTACCAATATGTGGGATACGGTGTTACCCAGTATTATTGAATGGGGAGGTCAGAAAGGCAGTCGATTCAGCTGAATCGGTAAGAGTGGAAGCCGATTTCAACATAGCTTGGGAAAACGTTACGCAGAAGAATTAGTGGGTTAAATGAATATATGTGTCGGAGAGTGTAAAGAGGAGCGTCAAGGTTTAACCGCCTTGGGCGTATTCGGGATCAGATGTTGGCAGCACCGCGCGATCAGTCAAATTTGGCAGTGTGGTTTGACATTGGGTGGAATGCACGAGAAGCTAACTGAAGAAACCGACTTCGCCGCGTTTCTTGAATACATTCACGATGAAAGGGGAGCTGAACAGAAGGAAAGCTGAGCAACAACGACCGCCCGCCATCCCTCTTCGTCATATTATGTACCTAACAACTTTTTTAAATGACCAACAAGCAATGATGAATCTTAGTATTGGCGTTATTTCTAAGTGTGAGAAGATGGCTCTATCCAAAGAAACGGCTGGATATAGCGCAATAAGTATTACTGAAACTCTTTTACTAATTGCTTTGAGTCTTTTAAATGTCTTTGTATCAATATATTGCCTCGTTGGGTTCGATTCCCGAGTCGACCAAGGTGTTATTGGGTTCTTCTATGAAATTCTCAGCAGCAGGTCGGAGTTTGGATTTGTGCCCGGTTAGTGGCAATAGGCTCGCATATTACAGGGGACCTAAACATATCGGCGAACTGTGGGTGTACATTGGTACACCTCTGCCTAACCCTTCGGGGATACAGGCGTAATGATATGTATGTATCAATATAATTTGTCGTAACTTAGGTACATATTTGTGAACCCCTTCTAAGAATACAAAACAATTATCAGGCATCTGTCCCTTATAAAAGACGAGAACAAAATGATTCGCAATAAATGTTCATTAAAACTAACAATCGATGGAAATTGCAACAATTAATCGTTTACCGGTTCGAAGCAGTAAATAGCAGTTTAATCCAGTTCTTTCCGGTTACTATTAAACAATTGAACGATACTATAAATGGGAAACATTGGCTTGTTACGGTTGTTTTTGAAAAGTTTTAAAATACTCTTATTATTGCTCCGTAGCGTCTGATTTTAGAAGTTTACTTGTAAGAATTTATTTATGTGTAAAATTATCTATCTTGGTATACTGATGACCTTTGTGTTTAATGCTATTTGTAAGCTTTAATGCATCACTAGACCTAAATTCAATGCAAAGATTCAATGCTCCAGGGCGATACATAGGTTACCTACCAAGTATATCCGATTACGTATTCTTTTATGCGTTATCCCAAGTTAGAGACAGGTTCGATTGCTAGTTTGGTAATCCGATTTTGCGTGTTTACAATTGTGAAATCGATAGGTACTCATATAATAAAGTGGTTTTAATCTGGAACTAAAAATGAGTGTAAAAAAATGGTCTTAGCTATTATAGCTTGTTTTAGTAGTGTGTAGGATTATCATAGGATTTCTTGTTTTGAGCGCAAACCAAGAAAAGCTTAAGAAACTGAAACAGGACGACGTAGTCATGCGCATAGGGTTTGCTATAGGTCTCAGCAATTATAACATTTCATTTCAGTACCACCAAAAGTTACTCAATTTAATACTTTCATGTCGCGAAATGATCTATAGGTACCCATGCAACTTTCAAGGTGACATACTACACCCCTACTACAAATGTATCTTGCCAATCAATCATGCCTGACCCAATGAGCTATAAAATTCTTATTGTTAGACTGATTAAAATGATAACCACTCAAAGAATTGCATAGACAAACAGACACGCCTATGTTTTGTGTATGTGCAAGCGACCGTGAAAACTATGACAGATTCTATGATCGATTGTTGCTTGTTTTTCTAACCGACCACGGAAAAGGAAGGGTTATGATTTTAGCAGTACCTACTTATCATTGTTTTTACGTATAAACGCAGCGTACACACATACAAGTAGCGCATAAGTATCTAATTGAACCATTTTTTTATGAAAGGTCAATTATTTTGAAATTATGTTCTGGCTTCTGGGTGATATAGTTACGTAGATAATTGGAAATTCAATACTGTCTTGTCCCGGTAGTGACCCCACGGCTAAGGCAAGGACCGGGTTTTTAGTAGGTAAAAGACCCACATATTTCCACGATGCCCGTGCCGCTTTACACCCCGTATTAAAAAGGGGGAAGGGGACAACACCCCAGGGGTTTTAGCCGGAATCCGTATATCATATAATTATCTAATGCTGTCTTCAATAACCACAAAAAAATAGAAACTAATATTCAGCTATTTAAGTGTTGCTTGAATTGACCGAATGACCATTTGGTCATTTTTACGATAATAATTGTC
Source organism: Autographa gamma (assembly GCA_905146925.1). Taxonomy (NCBI): domain Eukaryota; kingdom Metazoa; phylum Arthropoda; class Insecta; order Lepidoptera; family Noctuidae; genus Autographa; species Autographa gamma. The sequence goes on from LR989871.1 coordinate 2,890,056, forward strand.
ATTCTACTAACTGTCAATACGATAATTCTCTTCTAAAATTCCATGAGATTTTTATTGTAAGTAATAAGTTATGCACAATGACAAGTACACTGATCGACCACTGACATGCATAGCTGAATCGAGGCCTTGATCCTTGGTTGCATTTCAAAAGATTATTGCAAATGATAATATTTACGTATGTCATGTGTAGGTTGTGTACAAAGTGTAGTAAATAATGTACTCATAAACAAGTTGGTCTCCGATGGCCGACCTTAACGAAGGCAATCGTCTTACAAATCGTGCCACACAATGCTATAAATAAAGTTTGTTTTATTAGCTTTTATATGTAAACAGAACGTACACATACTGTGTTCTGTACAATCACGTGCAGATAAAGTTTTTGTCTTCATTTACCGCTAGTTTTCTTTTTTCCTGTAGTTTGAATTGGGCTACTAACGAGCCTGAATAGACTCCGAATAACATTTGTCTATACCTAGTTAAGTTATAATGTATTGAACCTAAGCGTTTCAATTACAGTTTCTCAATAAATTGGTTATATAACGGAAAAAATCGGTATAACTAGTTAAGGATTAATAACTTCAACATAGTCTACTTAGATTGGCAAAGGTCAAAAAACAATAAAAACTTGTAAACAAAATTTGAAAAAGAAAGGCTTTAAAAAACTTAAAGGTGTAAAATCTAGACAATAGACATTTTTATTACGACTCTACCAAATTAAGTTTCTAGTTTTCCATGTACTTACCACAGATTATACCTTTGTTTCTATTCACATGAACAATACTTGTGCAACGTAAGATGATGATGGCTTATTATCTTTTGATGAATGTGTTCTTAGTAATAATTTGATGGTACGTACGGCAAATAACTTTAAAATTACAGTTGATTGTTACATAGATTTGGTTATTTCCGCTGCGTTGCGACCGGAGTCAAAGAAAAGGATATTTATTTGAATTGTATCTATCTATCTATAAAGCACGTACATTTAAAATAGGTACAGGGATTAAAAGAAGATTGAGTGTAGAGTTATGCACTAGGTTCTCAATTTCATACCGTAATAAATGCCATGGGGCATACTCGTTTACATCCTAACATCTCACGCTTGATTCAAAATCGGTGAATATTTCAATCCCTTCGATTGGGGATATTGGAAAAGACAGGTTAAATTGCTTATATTTCTTTACGACGACGTTAGAGGGAGATGGCTCAGACTCCTGAATAACTGTTTATTAAGACCCCATGACTGAGGAAATTTAGAAATGTGGAATAAACTGAGAAATAGGAACATCTTGATCTGATGACTCAAATCCCGCATAGCTACTCTTAGCAATATCGTACGTATTGTGAATCTGTTGAGTGTCCAATTTAACGTAGTGAATAAGTATATTCTCCTCTTCGTTTCCGACCCCCATATAATATTATGAATTTATGAGCAATGCAGCTATGTACGTCAAAACAATAAACATGTAAAAATATTGTAGTCTAGTATTTAATAATAACTCTAGGTGTTCATAGGCAGGTTACATACATTGCATTTAATATGGATTAAATGTGTATATGTGCAGAATAATAACAAACTACTGATTGACTTAGGTATCAACTTAATTAAATTCGTACCTTTATTATTGCTAAAAATTTTAATGCGTAACATTATATCGCACATTTATTTTTAAGCCTTTTATTACGTCGGTGTAAGTATTAAATAATGCTAACGAAGTTGTAGACAAAAAATAGGCGGCAATTTTAAAGACTGAAATATAATATATCAAGTCGAACCATATTTGCTACGTAGTTGATTTCCAAAGGGATTTGATATTCTGCGTTGCTATTTATAGATTAAATAGAGACAATACTTACCCTGTGTGTTTGTTTGCAATATTCCTTGGCTTCAATTATCAGGATTAACACGAAACAACAACGCACTCTATAAAAAATAAATAAAAGGCGGGAAACCCGAAAAAAAAGTTAGCATACACCCAAGTTCAAGCACAGTTGCACTATTTTATAAAGTTTTTATGATACTTAACACTCGTTATAAAGAACGATATTCGCGCGTGATCACGAGAATGAGTATACGACGGTGCGTAAACAAAATCGTGTTATGAATGCGGTCGCGGCGCGAACGTCCGAGGTTATTATCAAAGGCTATTGAACGGAGACAGTCGCCATTAAACATTGGTATCACCGCCATCTATGATGTGTTTCGTAAACGATCGCTTTATTCGAAATGCGTTCTTTGAACTTTTTGTGGGAAAGTAAATAATCGTAAAACAGGTTGAATAATCTAAGATGCGTAGAGTTCAATAGCTATGATAGTTCTGTAGTAACTTAATTATAAATGAAGACGAGAGCAAAACAAATTTCCATGTACCTACCTCTTTTTAAATTAATTACCCATAGGTATTTAGGATTCTATCATTAAAATTTAGCCTAGGCAGGCTTAAGCCTACTCACAATTATTATTATTACCAGGTATCTATAATATTATATGAATATATCTCATTTCAAGAGTTTGAGCCTCTCTCATATAGGTAATTTCTGGATAACCACACTATTTTCAGGGTTTGTTCTAAACACCTACTTTAAACCTTAGTTTATATGTATAAACTTCATATCAGACTAAACTATTTAAATCATTCTGCTGAACAAACTACATAGCTAAGAAGTAGGTTTTATTCAACAGGTAGACAACAAAAAGCAACAGTTGTCTACTTCATGTTATGCTTTATACATATTTTGTTTTATTATAAGACCAGTATAATAATACATAAAGATAGAGTATTTAATTAGGCAATCATCATCTATTAATGATTGTTATGAGGATTAATTAGAAAAAGATACACCATTAAGATGACCATTAGTACACAAATTCGCAGGCCTTCAGCAAAATGTCATCAATGCTTCCTTAACATGTTAAATAGGTGATAATTACGTCTAAATAACTAGGCATGATTTGGAAACATCAGCAGCCTTGAAATTAATTTAAGACCTTAAAGGTTCATTACACTTAAAATTTATCTAAATAATTTGGTAACTTACTGTGTAAAATTACATATTTAAAAATTTGTATGATTATTGCTATGCAAGTGGATAGAAGCGGGTTCAAATAAGAAACATCAAGGAAAATCTTACTGTTATTTAATTAATAATTCAATACACCAATACAAAAGAGATGGATTGAACTCATACTTATTGACTAAGGTTTTGGAGAACACATCGCTTATATTCAGACATCCGTTTAATACCAAGAGTTTATTTGCCGGCAGCGGTAGCCAGAGGATTTCTTAGTACTAAGATCACTGAGTCTCCGCGAAGGAACATTTTTGAGATAAATCTATCCTTGTTCACAGCCTTACCCTGAAAACAAAAGGTTATTTTATGTATTTTGGTTGTAAAAACGGTATACATATTTGTTTAAACATTATTGTTTTATAAAGATACTATAGCGTTTAGAAATTAACTTTAAGTTAACAAGTTTGTTTTCTTTTGATTCTATACTTAGTAGTATGCATGTTAGATATTTAGATTTGAAGTTTGTAATTTTACTATCTAGTTAAATGGTACATTCTTCGATATTAGTTCAAAATAAGTAAACAATTATTAATGTTTATTTAAATAAATTATTAATTAGTAATAGTTTGCAGTTATAACCTCCAAATTCATGATCACTTTGTTTATTTCACTTGACACGGGACACTAAAGAGTAAGTATATAACACGATAACACTTTACCTTCTTTCCTTTGCCTAGCCTTGGTACTTCGGTCCACATTTCTTTAACATTTTCAAGTACCATGTTGCAATGCCGGTCGAATGCTTTGACGCGTCCCAACAACTTTTTGTTGTTGCGGCAGTTGATCAACACTTGTGTGTTGTTCTTAACTGACTGTGTAAGGACTGAAAGTGGCCCAGTACTGAATTCTTCTTCCTCAATTTTAGCTAACTCCTCCAAAGTCATCTCTGAGCGGGGCTTCGATGTTGACGCCCTGGAATCATTGTTTTGGTTTAAATAACTGTATACAAACAGCGGTTATCGTAACTTTCACATAATTTGGGTTAGTACTTACATGTTAGAGGTGGTTTTTTATACTTTTAGAAGTAAATAAGTAGAAATACTCGGGTTTTTGAAAGCCTTGAAACAATCACAGTTCGACGACCAACAAACACGCTAAGGAACTGTTTTTTTTTTAATGTACTCCACAGACTATAATAAAATGTCTTATCTGGATATGAGGCTTTGGGGTAGAATGCAGAAAATGTTGATCAGTTACCTATTTAGTTTGATGTTTTTTTTTTATAATATTTTCACTTTTTTTTGTCCCAAATTTTAAATGCTTCCCTGAGAACAAATTGATTACAACTACTACTACACTACAAATTGACTACACGGATGGACGTTCCGATGCAATTAAGCATCTCATTTCATCTGTAAGTAATTTATTGCGTAATTTTATTAAATTAGCATAGACAAATTCAATCAACAAACATTATATGGCGACACGGTAGGTACCTACGTATAAGTATGTTTGGAGCTTTAAGCTCTCTCTAGCTTATTACTAAGATATTTTAATAATCACCAAGTTTGTTCTACATTAATTCTTAAGAACTGCTCAATGGCCAAAATATTATTTTTGTAGTTTATAAAAACTATACATGATCAAAATATAGCAAAAATCCAGGGCCGTAATTAGTATCCAATTATTTTGCCAGAAGAACCTACGGCTATCACATTATATGGAAAGTACTACGAAAGACTAAATATGCAGGACTTAAAAATAAAACATCCTATAAACTAAATATTCCATCTATAATAATTAATTTAAATTGCTTTCCCTTCGTAGACAAGTAGTATGGTAGTTTTTTTTACTTATTCTAAAGTACTTAAAGGTCATCTAGTTTATTAAGTTAGATTTAAGATGATGTACATATGTTCTAGATTATCTACTAAAAAAGAACTGAGACAGAAATGGATTATAAAACTGAATATAAAAAATTGGACTCCCACTAAAAATTCAAAAGTTTGTTCTGTTAATTTTTACAAGGAAGACTTCAGAGTGACAAAAAAAGGCCTTCGAAAATTAGAGAAGGTTTTTTGCCTCGTAACAAACTGGATATATCTGTTGGTTTCAATGCAGAGTGTATTTACCAGTTTCAATACTTTTAAGAAAATTTGGTTTTTTTTATCTTTTTTTATGTTACAGAGGAAAAGAAAAGACCCAACAATATCACCACCACGGCCTACCTCACCTACAAGCGAGAGATGAAGGTTTTGAAGAGAAAGGCAGCTAGGCTAGAAACGAAGGTACCTACCTAGTGGCTATTTTTGCGTAACGGAGCGCCTACTGGACAAATATTCGGTGATTAATATTTTTGACCAATCACCGATCGATAATCATTTATAATGGTGATGTCTAAATCTATAGCTGGAAATGCATAGAAACGCGTAGAAAAAGATAGAACAATCAACCGACAACAACTACAAAAGATATAAGATGCATTGATGCAAGAAATTGAATTTTTGTAATAAAGTTTTTTTTACATTTTGTGTTTTTTATCCTGCCACTGAATCTAGTATTACCTATTTATCTATATAAAAAAAAGATTATTAACAAATTAAGATTCTTTAAAAAACTAATAGAAAAAATACCTAAGAATTTAGAATACGCAAATTCCGAGTACGACCCTGTTGCATCTTGGACTTCGTGACGCTTAGTGGTAGATAGTTACTTATTTTCAAAATAAATTGAGTTAGCGAATGCTTTTGCTGTTGAACTGTATATTTTGTAGCAATGTGGGTAGTTTTTTTGTTATTTATAGTATTTTTGAGGGTACCTAACATAAGAGGTAGGAGACTCCAGATCACGGGGCTCTTACAAAATTGGCGCCAACGTAACGCCAATACTGCTTCAACTCAAATGAAGTTCTACCTTGTTACTACGATAGTTGTTTGTATAAATGACTCCTATTTCATTATATTTGGGAAATAAAACACCTAAATTTTTCATGAAATATTTTTATTCATCTTTTTTTCTGTAATAATAAGAAAATGAAGTAAGTATTCAACTAGCTTTTAGAAACTAATTTTGATATAATAATTCAATATATTTATAATTCACAGTCTTGGAATAAAAATAAAGGCTAAATTTAAACATAGACGACAATATTGCGTTTTTCATTCGTTTTATTCATTTCAAACTCTACGTTAACTCATCATTTACAAACCAGATGCGTACCGGGGTCCTTACATAAATTTCTTTGGTTATATTTACAAATATTTATGTACTTCTCATTCAAAACTTATGTAAATTATAACAACTACAAGATGAGGATAGCGATACACAAAAATACATATATTAACTGAACACAACATATCAAATCCATACTTTTTAGATCTTTACACGATTTTAGCAAAACTATTTAAGTAGGTAGGTGTTTATTCATAAACCAGTACGCAATTTGAAATGAAATTGTTTTTTACAGGATATTATTGGTAAGAAAACATAAATAAATGTAAAGTTACACAATAATTTACATAGAAATGTATCCAGAATAAACTATTGTGTTCATATTTAAGAAAAAAATTTTTGGTTCTTATTACTTCAAAAACAAGTCTTACCATCAGAAAAATCATTTCAATCACAATATAAAAATATCAATTTCACACCTTAAACCAAAGACACAATACTTCTTCAATCATTTAATTTCGTTGTGTATATTTTCACCGGTTGCATATTTGAGTAAATCTTCATTTATAAAACGTTTATAAATACAGTTAAATGTAGATACTCTCGTACTAAATATTTTCATGCAACAGATTTAAGAGAAGCGCAAATAAAAGTCCTGATGATGGAAGACTTATGAATCAAATAATGCCTGCGTTTAGCAATTTAACCGCCAGAGGCGCTAGTCGCACATGAGGTCTGAACTGACACCTGATGCGCTAGTGGTGCCACCTGGTGAACTCAATAATAATCTTTTTTACGTATACGCTTTTACGAGCAGCGTCAAAATTTTGCTAGTATATAATTTAAACTGTTGCCTATATTTAGTACGAGAGCAAATACATTTAACGTCGTATTTCAACAGTACATATTTATTTACCGAGGTTCATTTGCGACATTCCAGCACCATATATTTTGTACCAAGCTGTGGCAGTGATTACGACTATGGACGTTATTTATTATGCATCTATTTATTTATAAATTATTGCATTATACCAATTAAAGCATATTATTTGTTGGCAGGTCTGTGGGTAGAACGGGCACAAACTACCTTAACTACACAAGTTACCATTAACAAAAATAAATACCGCTTTACTGCCATATAAATTAACAGTTAGTTAGTATTTTTGATCATTTAACGGTAGTCTGTATTATAGCTATTTGCTAATCCTAGATTACAGTGATTTATTAAGTAGTAAGGCTACCAAAATCCTACCCAAAGACCTGTCAAATATCTATCAAAATGATCAGATTTCAATAATATAAAAATACGTTTATATACTATTTCGGTAAGCATGTATGTTTCGCTGTAGCACCATTTGTATAGTGGAATAAGAACGGGTTCATAAATTATAGTAAAGCATCAACACTCAAACTAACTCTAGTGTCTTTGTATGCCGCCATCTTGGTAATTTGAATATGGAAGAAGAAAGGAAGTATGGAGTATGTAGGTATTGTTATTGGCGCCCGAATGGGGCACATTTTCATTTTATGCAAACAGGTATACGTTATTATTTTCTCACTGTAAGAATTGTAATCTTATTAAATAGTGTATTACTTTAAGTAAAAGGCAAAACTGACATAAAAATAGTTACTTTTAGTTAAATTCAAACTATCAAAATGGCGGCAAATAACATAACAAAGACACAATTTCTCTATAAATCTCAAACTCTATAGTCTTTATAAAAATACGAATTAAGCATTATGTACCATAAGACACTTCACATATCCACTAATTAGGGAATAAAAACTAACCTAATATTTACAGAGATCGCTTAGCTATATCTAATCAATCGTTTAAATACGTAACATTTTACTTTTCGAAGTAAAATATAGAAATACTCTATATATGCCGTCGACCAAACCTCAGTAGTAACAAAGATATTCGACTTTCAACCTTATCCCTTCGCAATAAGGCGTATTATAAGTGTTACTACCGGGCGGCATTTATTCCTTACCGTCAACATTGCGTTTAATTATTACAAAATATGAACACTTTCGTTTTATCTCTATATGTTAAGAGAAAGCTGAAAAAGTAATAAAAATAATTTCCTTCGTTTCTTTAGACTCTTTCTATCCTTATTTTGAACATTCGATATCATACATCTATCAATTAATTTAAGCTGCCAAAAATAGCAATTATTTTAAGCTGCCAAAAACATGTTGTGGGCTGAATAGCATTACAAGTTGAATAATTTACTTTATTGCTAAAGATAGTCCATAACTTTTAATAGTTAATAAACATAACATATCACGCCTGTATCCCCGAAGGGTTAGGCAGAGGAGTACCAATGTACACCCACAGTTCGCCGGTATGTTTTAGGTCCCATGTAGTAGGGGGCGAGCCTATTGCCACTAACCGGGCACAAATCCAAACTCCGACCTGCTACTGAGAATTTCATAGAAAAACCCAATAACACCTTGGTCGACTCGGGAATCGAACCCAAGACCTCTAGCGTAGCAGTCGCGCTTAGCACCACTAGGCCAACGAGGCAGTTTAATAGTTAATTAGACTTTAAATAATGATATTCAGCCACAACATTAAAGCTATATTTGACAGCAGTCGTATATTATTTTAATGTGCAACTTACTTCTAACCAGCCATATACGAAAACGAATCCAATTCCAATCATACGATTCTCACAAAATATGCTTCATAAAAATCAGAACCTCACAAACATTGTTACAAAATCGAGTCTTCTCATCCAATGGCCTTTAAATATATTTACAGACTAGATAACTCAGTTAAATTATGCCATTTGTAAATTATATCTCCTATTTTTTTGTAACGACAACCTCTTTGCCTAACGACTTTCTATTTTCGAATTTCTGCTGTAAACTGGCAACATTCGATGGTTTAGCTGTCAGTTTTGTTGGATTGGGCTTGTTTTCTGTCCTTTGGACTACAGTGGGGGGTTTGGGGACTACCTTAGGTTTGTTCTTATTTAAATTGTCCGCTATTGCTTTGACATTAGAGTCTACTTTTGAAATGGCACGGTTGGAGGGCGGGTTTTTGTCAGCTTTGTTTAAGTTAGAATTAGAGTTGACTGGTTTGAGAGTGGGGGCAGTTTTGTTCGGTTTCTTAGGTTCGGCTGGGGCTGGTCTCAACGGTGGTCGGTTGTCATTCGGTTTAACGGTAACTGCTGGTTTAGCGGTCACTTTCGTTTCGTTTGGTAATTTATTATTGTTAATTACATCTGGGGGTTTAGCATTCTTTGTGTCGGGTAGCGTGCAGCTCGATACGACGTCAGGGCTGTTAGTTATTTTTGGGGTAAAATTTCCATTTTTAACAGTTTTTGGCGATTGTGGGACATTTCTAAAGGTTGAAGTATTTTTGATGCTCGGTGGAGTGACTTGTCTTGAGAATGTCGGGATTTTAGAGTTAGGTCCCGGTAATGGCGGGGCCTTGTCTTCTTCCTTTGGTTCGTCTTTCTTGAGATAAGTGGGAACATTAACTGCAGAAGGATGCAAGTATCCGCTACTTGTAGTTGACACGTTGGATTTAGCTCCAGAGTTGCTGTAAACACTTTCAGGTGTTTTATAATGTTCCGAGTTCATGTATGTACTGTCTCTGTTATTCCCTGCTGCCGCTGCAGCTCTAGCTTCTCTTTCTTTTCTCTCCTTCTCTTTCTTTCTCGATAACGTTGAAGCTGAGTATATAGACTCAAAGTTGCGGTTCTGTATTTCGTTGACTATTTCTCCGAGTAATCCCATACTTTCAGTACTACCAGAGTTTGAAGGTTTCGGTGTGTTGTACCCTTCAGGAGGTATTTGTGGGGCTGTTTTGATTGGAGGAGGTAAAGGTTTCGCAGGTAAAGGTTTCGAGTGCTTTTCAGGACTTTCCTCGATAACCGCGTATATGTTATCCATGGATTCCTCAGCTATATGCGCCAAAGGGGCTTGTTTCTCTTCTATACAGTCTACATAATCTGTGGACTTGATTTCTGGTTCTGGTTTTGGGTTTGGTGGTGGGACTGGGTCGGTGTGGCTAGGTAAGGGCGGAGGTGGGGCAGTGGGTCTTCCTACTACCGATAAAGGTCTTGGGGCTGCTGGCGCTTGTCTCATAGACCCAAAGCTCTGTAACGCCGGCTTGGGAGCCGCAGGAGCTCTCATACTCTGAGCCCTATTCACAAAGGATTTAGGATCGTCACCATCTTCGGAATCAGAGACCACTGGCACAGTATTAACTGGTAACTCTATCTCTTTCTGCAGTATAGGGTTCGATATCTGCATGTTTCTGAATGCTACCTTGTCCACTTTAGGTACCTTCACTTGGTGAATTGGGTTTTTAGGTAGAGAGTGACTTCTTTCGACCGGGCTTCGTTCTTTTTCTTTAGGCTTGTCGTGTTTAAGAAACGACGCTATTCTATTTAAAGATATTCCCTCTCTGACCTTTTTCGGCTCTTCAGGAAGAGGTTTTTGGGGCACACCAGCTGAGTGCATACTTAAAGGTCTTTTTGGAAAGTCCGGAGATATAGGTACAGTCGGTGCAGCCCTAATGGGGCCTAAAGTTTTGGACCCTTGCAAGGGCGATATGAGCTCTTTCGCCGTACAAGTAGAAGTTTCTAGAATTGGACTGGAAATGACTGGTCTTGGGGGCGGGTTGTTTAACCCTGAAGGAGTATTATCCTCAGTTTTCTCTACACTCATTAACGCCTTAATTTTATTCTGTACGGTACTGTTAGTGCGTTTCACAGAAGGGCTAGTCTTCGGGCTAGTCTTAGCTGTCGTAGGAACAACTGGTAAAGGCGGAGCGCTTCTTAACACCGGCTTTAAAACCCCTTGAGTGATAATATTCTGACTGTTACTCCCACTTCTGTGAACCGGCGTAATTTTAGCACTTTTCAAACTCTCCGCTATACTTTTGACCGGTTTCTGGACTGGTTCTGTTTCCTCCTTTTCTGTTGTACCATTTTTGTCCATAGGCGTTAGGGAAAAACCTTTGAAATTGCCGAAAAAGTTGACAGAAGGGTTAATATTACCGGGGGGACTTCTGTCAGAGTCACTGCGGAGTAAACTGGAGCTCATGTCATCTGGATTAGATAAGGTGTGTACGTTGACGGGCTGAGCGTTATTTTGGGTACTGTTTTGGAAATTGGCAGCGAATTTGCTCGCGCTTCGGGATAGCCGATGCTGTAAGCTCGCTTTCTTTGGTGATGGGGCCCTGTGAACAGATAAATAGTGTTAGAAATATGAAAATTGTGTTAGGAATAGATGATAAGATTGTTTTTGACGGACAGCTAAAAATATTCACTTCTATTGTTATATTACGGAGATGTATCGTTTCAAAAATACTGTCTTTGCATAAAACTACGTCAAAAGACTTTGTGTCACATAATATATCTGGAATAATTATTGGAATACAATAAAGAGCCAAAAATTAAGTTGATAATTTAAATTGTATTTTATAACTTAAGTAAATAATATGAAAACTATAATCTAAAAGTATCATGCGTAATTATCATGCGTAAACTTATACATGCTTGACTATTAGTATCATGTCTCTGTTTCATGCAGTTATAATCAAATTTACCTAGTCTTGCCGGATAGTAAATAATTAAATGTTTTTCAATAGACCGAAAAGAAAATAAATCAAGGCATCATATTTTCTTAGGTATTTAAATGTATATTATAAAAACACGGAGGTGTAACTTTAAACAATTTTATTTTTACTTTGCTGAAAACTGTTTTCCGTATATCTTTCTTAATATTTATTTAAATTATAAACTTACAATTAAAATACATAAATAAACGAATGATTCAGTTTTTTTATAACATATCCTAAAATTAGTAAAACCGCAAGCCAAACCATGCAATTATTGCTTTAAGCTTAAACAGAACATGCAAACTTAACTAAACGCCATGCAATGTTAATGTCAAGCAAAACCAGAGCAAATCACTCACCAACACAATGCAGAAAACACCTTGTCAAGAAAAGGATTAGTGTTGCCAGCTTTCATATAATAGAGAATTACTTAGAAAAACATAGTTTTTTATTATAGGAGTCAGGAAAAAAGTTAATTAATGCATTATGGAATGGTAAATTAATTGATTATACTATAATAAGATTTATTAAAAAATGTTAAGAATTATTAGTTAAGAATTAGGTAGATAAATTATGGAGAAAGAGGAAACTGGCAACACTTAAAATTAGAAAGTTAGGCAAAGAAGAAAATTAGAAAGTATAGTAAATGATTTATTAAATAATGCATACAACTAACTACAAAACCAACTTAACTAATTAAATAAATACTGTTAAGTAAATTATAGAAATAACCCATGACTTAAAATGTATTCCTAAGAATAGTTTATGTATTAAATTCGAGTATTATTTCGAGATCCAAGCGCTGAATTCTGCAGTTATCTATTTTTTATTAAAATCTCAATATGTAAGTATTTCATATATGAGTTCCGAGGTATATTCACATTTTTCTGTTCATAAAAAGATTTCTGAAGAATAGAGTGGTGGGATCTTAGTCTATATTATTACGTGCTTTTGAGACTTATAACTTGTGAAGGTTAACTTATTTCTCAATAAATACAGACAGACAGACACACAGAGAAGAGACAGACAGACGGAAAATCAAGTGAGTCCTATAAGAGCACCTTTTTCCTTTTAAGGCGTCGTTTTTCACTGTTACCTGTTAATAAGCGCTTGCGTTGTTTCTAAAATATTTATGGATTATTTTTCGTATGAAAATATGCACATTGCCCAAGCCAAAACCCAATGTTATTATGGTTTTTGTCATGAGTCAGTTTTTTTTTTTTATCTAACAATTATCTTAACTATGTTTCTACATACACCAAATCATGTTACTAAATTAATTAATGTATCACAGTTACATTAAAATTATGTTAAACTTAAATTTAATATTCTTATAAGAAGGTTAGTCTTGACATTTTTGTGTAAATTATTTAAGATTAAACATTATTATTGTATGTATGTTATACTTATGATAGTGAAATATTTTGTGACACAGTCCAAACTACAATTAACCTTATATGTTATAACTAAAGGCTTAATTTTACTGGTCGTTGAGGCCTGTATTCGGTGTGCGGGAGATTTTGTTAAAGCACCAACCGATAGCTTTGATTGGTTGATAGACCGCGTGCGCCTCACTCATTGCTAATTGGTTATAAGACCGATTTCTGGATAACGAATGGCGCAATTTTATTAGTTAATATCCCGTGCTGTAAATCTGATCGTCTGTTTTATAACGACCAGTGAAAATGAGCCAGAACCCATGAAAAACTAATGGTATGATCTTTTAAAGTGAGTCTCTAACACAATTATATGCATGCAGTACTACTGTCAAACAAGAAACTAAAAAAAGGAAAATCCACTGTCACAATAAGGTCACTTGAAAATGGAACATGCAACCCGAACAATAGGCATATTGACTGGGTATGAAAAGTAAAAATGTATTAAGTCCAAAGCTATTTTGTAAAAAAGACACATTTTTGCTTTTTCAATATAATATGGATCAAGCGAACCGAAATTCAGAAGTTGACTAATTGCGATACGATCTTGCATAAAAATTTACGACATTTTGTCGTTATGCAACATTTCAAACAATATCCTCATGAGAATTTTGGTTTTACTTTTCATCACCAATCAATATACCTATAGCCGTAAAAAAAAATACAGAACAGACAATCAAGCATCTACAATACATTTACTGACAAACATTTTTTAAATAGCCTTCACACACATGGACTGCTTGAAGCATTTCTACTATTTCAAAAAGGGCAGATTATGTTTCAAGCAGTTCGTGTCTCTTAACATATTATAATTACTTTTTAAACCCATGCACTTTAACACCTTTATCTACAGAACTATAAAGTCCTCTATCCCCAACATTATGCATGCGGTGCTGATTATTCGCAACCATCTCATTAGTCGTAGACTCCAAACCCTTCTTTATTATAACTACATTAGGTTTATTATCCCTTGACACGCCTAAATTAGGTTTAGGTTGGACAGGCGGCCGTTGAACTTTGAAATCGTTGGCATTAGCTATGTGAATGTCGTCTTTACTGATTTTTTTGATAGGTTTCCTCAAAGGTTTTTTGACGGGATTAATTTGGACTAAATTAGCTTTAGTTTCATCGATTTTATCGTAAATATTTTCGTCTGTTTCATCATTAGTAATGTCGGTTTGTTTTTTGAAGCTGAGTAGGAGTCTTATAGAGGATGTTGTGTTTTGGAATTTGTTTGTGATGTGTTTGGTGTTGAAGTGTGTGCAGAAGTTTACGTACGATTTGCGAGGTTTCTTCCACCAGAGCAGCACGTTGTGGCGCGAGTAGTAGATGAGGAACAGCACCAGTAGGATCGAAGGTATGATGCCCAGGAATATCACGTACATCGCCACCATGAAGTTTCTTTGGACTGCAACAAAATAAAAACAATGAGTACAGGAACATTACTTTTTCAGACAATATACTTAAACATCAGTTTCTATCGCTACTATTATGTAGTATACTCAGCTAATTTTTTTTGCTTATATGTATTTTTGGACTAAATAACCTCCCTCACATGTTAACATAAAACGTTTTTATTTCATAAAGTCAATAAGGTTGACATTCCCTTGCACTATAACAAGTAATACTTACTGGTGGGGTCGGTAGCGGGGCCGGACGCGTACGAGCCGCCCGTGCCCGGCAGCGAGCAGAGTGGTGGCGCGAAGCCCGCGTCGCAGTGACATTGACCTGTGTGGGGTGAATAAATAAATAAACATATCTGCAGTTAAGTACACAAGTTAATAATACTTCTACTTAGCGCCGTATCAAAAAATCCTATACAGCGTATACCGCTAATATTATAAATCTTGTAAAAGATCAATTTCATTACATAAACACTTTCTTGCTATATGGCAATCATTTACAAAAAAAAAAACATGAATCATAATTATGGTCATAGTAAGATTAAAATGTTCAGCAGTAAACGTCTTCCGGCTGATGATGATGATGAAGATTAAAATAGAATTATTCGATCCTGAACAATAAAGAACCGAGCACGGAGATAATAAAAGGGTTAGGGATTGAATGTTTTTTTTTACATTTTTGTGCTCTATATTCTCATAAAACCATTGATCAAATTGTGACGTGATCATAAGTGTTTTGATTGCGCGCCATTTTAGTTTACTTATTACACTATATGTATAACCTACCAAGCACATACAACATTATTTTACAATAACAATACATACCCAAAGAGTTACAAACACCATGCCCGGAGCAGTTGGACGGACAGACGGACGAGTCTAGCGTCGATATTCTGTCGCGGACGGCCGCCACTGCCACGCAACGTTGGTCCAAACACATCTAGAAACAAAACAATTAAATTAATAATGTGTATTTTTTTTAGTACATATGTGTGATATAATTACACTGTTGTGAACCCAAAGCTAGGAGCAAAAGTACTTGTGTTATGAAATCAGAGACAACCATCGACGTATGATATGCATAGACTGCTACTATCGCTAGGTTCCCCTTGTGCCAAGCGAGAGCAGTTTTTAGTCTGATCCTAGTACATTTCGTTTTTCATTTAAGTTAATTTTCGCGCAACGAGAAACTTATATAAGAAAATATCGATGGTTTTGACATTGTTAGTATAATATTAGTGTTTTAGATAGATTTTTTTAAAACGGCAAGCTCCATCTTCATGCATAATTCACGACAACACTTGTTCACACTAGTGCTTACGGTTTAAACTCTGATAGGCTCACTCTTTAGTTTCAAATGCAACCTCGTTGGAGACAACGATGGCGCCACAAACAATATTGACAAATGATTTTCTACATTAATCCGATCGATAAGATCGAACTCGGGACTTCGGTGTGTACGCCACTCGACCATGGAGGTATTTAGTATTAAAAGCTATATGAATAAATGTATAATTTTACGGGAAATGTTATATCAATATTAGTTTTTATTAATATTTTGTTTTTCTTTTATATTACTTTTCATTAATATACACACTCGTTCGCATTATAATGTTGTATTTCAACTTACCATCCCTTCCCCACATTGTGCACCGTCGGGCACCAAACCCGGATCCACGTCGCCGAGACCCAAGTCTATTATCGCTGTTCTGCAGGGTATTATAGTACCTGAAACAATATATTATTCAATGAAAAGATCAGCTCAAAACATAAAAAAAAAATATTATAATCAGCAGGAATATCCAATCAAACTTTATTTGAATATATTCCTTATGGCAAGCACTGAAGGTGTAATTACCGTTGTTGTTGATGAAGACAGCGGAGAGTAGCGCTACAGACTCCATACCGAACTCCAGACGTTCGTTAAGATGGCGACACTGCAGTCGTTGCAATCTGTACCTTATGGCGAGCACTTAAGGTGTATTTACCGTTGTTGTTGATGAAGACAGCGGAGAGTAGCGCGACAGAATCCATGCCGAACTCCAGACGTTCGTTAAGATGGCGACACTGCAGTCATTGCAATCTGTACCTTATGGCGAGCACTTAAGGTGTATTTACCGTTGTTGTTGATGAAGACAGCGGAGAGTAGCGCTACAGACTCCATGCCGAACTCCAGACGTTCGTTAAGATGGCGACACTGCAGTCATTGCAATCTGTACCTTATGGCGAGCACTTAAGGTGTATTTACCGTTGTTGTTGAAGACAGCGGAGAGTAGCGCTACAGACTCCATGCCGAACTCCAGACGTTCGTTAAGATGGCGACACTGCAGTCATTGCAATCTGTACCTTATGGCGAGCACTTAAGGTGTATTTACCGTTGTTGTTGATGAAGACAGCGGAGAGTAGCGCTACAGACTCCATGCCGAACTCCAGACGTTCGTTAAGATGGCGACACTGCAGTCATTGCAATCTGTACCTTATGGCGAGCACTTAAGGTGTATTTACCGTTGTTGTTGATGAAGACAGCGGAGAGTAGCGCTACAGACTCCATGCCGAACTCCAGACGTTCGTTAAGATGGCGACACTGCAACATGCCGCACATCGCGTCGCGCGACGAACATGGTATGTAACGCTGGTTGAGACGATCGTAGCCGCAGTTTCCACTCCTAGGGAAATAAAAATACAATATTATAAAAAATTTGGTTAAAATATTTTTTATTGAGAATTCAATGTATTTACTACTCATAAACTTATTTATTTACTTAAAAGTTGAATTCATTAAAAAACAAGGTTACATTTTTACGCATATGTGATTGGGTAAACACAAATCTACAATAATAACCATTAACTGCTCAGTTACACTATGGGTTAATATATCATCTGTATCCCCGGTAGGCAGAGGAGTACCAATGTACACCCACAGTTCGCCGATATGTTTAGGTCCCATGTAATAGGGGGCGAGCCTATTGCCACTAACCAGGCACATATCAAAACTCCGACCTGCTACTGAGAATGTCATAGAAAAACCCAATAACACCTTGGTCGACTTGGGAATCGAACCCAAGACCTCTAGCGTAGCAGTCGCGCTTAGCACCACTAGGCCAACGAGGCAGTTTCAGGCGATTCCATGAATCGATTTAAATTATCTTCTGGGAGTTAAGATTACTTATATAACCATTAATTAACATTATCTAAATTCGACAGAAAGGGAAGCCAGTGATATATTTTTGAGACTTTGAAATAAAATTATTTTAACCGGGTAATGCCGTCTACTTTATATAGATTTTATCATTATCATCTATGTGCAAGTGATACTTAAAATAAATCGAAAATTCGGGATCTAAAATTTAAACTAATCCGCGACATTCGTATCCGCAAAAAGTTGTTCTAGTTTTATGACTTTATTATTCGCGTGGACGTAAAAAAAGAAATATTTCTGATACTTTTCACTTGCTATCTCACACATAATAATATGACATATAATATACTCACTTGTTCCCCTTGACATTGGTGCTGGTGTAGCACTTATCGTGCGAGCTCTCGCCGGTCGTGCCCCACAGCAGCCGGCACTGGTCCGTGTGCGAGCGACACGAGCCGCGCACGCAGTACGCTTTCTGTACAACATTACTTAAGATGAGTCTTAAATTTAATAATCTGACGAGTTCATTAAGGGGTAATAATGGTCTATTTGGTGCAAACGGATTGCGTAGATGTCACAGTAGAATAAAAATGAACTGGAACAAGCGTTGTCTACTCAAGTGTGGTCATGGTCGCACAGTAGACAACGCATTTTCAGTTTTATATATGAGGAAACTTCAAAAGGAGGTTCTCAATTCGACTATAATCTTTGTTTATGTTCGTTAGTCGACATCAATCGTTGAATTGACCTTTTTGTCAACTTTTTGGTATTTTGTTTGGTTGGTTTTGGTATTGGGTTCAACTATTGGTCGTACCGCAGAGGTGGCCTAATACAATTTTCATTGTACACTGGTCTAATTGCCGGCACATAAGTTGGCAAGAGTCGTTAGATGCTCAGAAATCGTTTTTTAGATCTATTTGGTGGTCAAACGGGTCGCGGGGTATGCGGTAGCGCGATCCGAGCGCGCAATTGGTGCGTTAGCGCCGATCCGAGCGCGTGATTGGTGCGTTAGTCGACTGAGTTGATTAGAGATTGGTGAGTTAGGTCCAGTATGCGCGAGTTTATCCCCACTACGTCAACATCTTGCCAAGTTATTTGCCGAGTATAATCCCCCACTTTTGGACTGGCCCAAGTCACACACTACTTCTATTAACCAATCAATAGCGAACAGCGTGTAATATAAGTAATACCTCTACATCCCTCCCGCAAGGCATGGTGTCCATCTTGAACACGTCGTCGGGACAGTACTCGGAGTGGCCGGTGCAGTACTCGGGAAGGTCGCACTCTCTGTCCGCCGACCTGCATACTGTGCCCGCCGACTTTGGTCGACACGTCTGTGAAAGAAAGCAGTTTTAGAAAACAACTTTTAATTATTTGATTACCTCAAATAGGTAAATATTTTTTCTAATATAAACGCTATCTGTTGTTGTATGCCGATTCTCTGTGCAAGGAACAAGCCAGCCCTCTGAGAGCTTTGCCGATTCTCTGTGCAGGGAACAAAAGAAACCTTATAGGTCGTAGGTACATACCTGCAGGTCGCAGCACATGCCGGCCCCGCACGTGGCGTTGGCCCGCAGCATGCACGTGCTGGGCTCGCAGCACGCGCGGCACGGGCTGTACGACCGGTCCGCGGTACTGTGTGCAAGGAACAAAGGAACTCTCCTAGGATCTACATACCTGCAGGTCGCAGCACATGCCGGCCCCGCACGTGGCGTTGGCCCGCAGCATGCACGTGCTGGGCTCGCAGCACGCGCGGCACGGGCTGTACGACCGGTCCGCGGTACTGTGTGCAAGGAACAAAGGAACTCTCCTAGGATCTACATACCTGCAGGTCGCAGCACATGCCGGCCCCGCACGTGGCGTTGGCCCGCAGCATGCACGTGCTGGGCTCGCAGCACGCGCGGCACGGGCTGTACGACCGGTCCGCGGTACTGTGTGCAAGGAACAAAGGAACTCTCCTAGGATCTACATACCTGCAGGTCGCAGCACATGCCGGCCCCGCACGTGGCGTTGGCCCGCAGCATGCACGTGCTGGGCTCGCAGCACGCGCGGCACGGGCTGTACGACCGGTCCGCGGTACTGTGTGCAAGGAACAAAGGAACTCTCCTAGGATCTACATACCTGCAGGTCGCAGCACATGCCGGCCCCGCACGTGGCGTTGGCCCGCAGCATGCACGTGCTGGGCTCGCAGCACGCGCGGCACGGGCTGTACGACCGGTCCGCGGTACTGTGTGCAAGGAACAAAGGAACTCTCCTAGGATCTACATACCTGCAGGTCGCAGCACATGCCGGCCCCGCACGTGGCGTTGGCCCGCAGCATGCACGTGCTGGGCTCGCAGCACGCGCGGCACGGGCTGTACGACCGGTCCGCGGTACTGTGTGCAAGGAACAAAGGAACTCTCCTAGGATCTACATACCTGCAGGTCGCAGCACATGCCGGCCCCGCACGTGGCGTTGGCCCGCAGCATGCACGTGCTGGGCTCGCAGCACGCGCGGCACGGGCTGTACGACCGGTCCGCGGTACTGTGTGCAAGGAACAAAGGAACTCTCCTAGGATCTACATACCTGCAGGTCGCAGCACATGCCGGCCCCGCACGTGGCGTTGGCCCGCAGCATGCACGTGCTGGGCTCGCAGCACGCGCGGCACGGGCTGTACGACCGGTCCGCGGTACTGTGTGCAAGGAACAAAGGAACTCTCCTAGGATCTACATACCTGCAGGTCGCAGCACATGCCGGCCCCGCACGTGGCGTTGGCCCGCAGCATGCACGTGCTGGGCTCGCAGCACGCGCGGCACGGGCTGTACGACCGGTCCGCGGTACTGTGTGCAAGGAACAAAGGAACTCTCCTAGGATCTACATACCTGCAGGTCGCAGCACATGCCGGCCCCGCACGTGGCGTTGGCCCGCAGCATGCACGTGCTGGGCTCGCAGCACGCGCGGCACGGGCTGTACGACCGGTCCGCGGTACTGTGTGCAAGGAACAAAGGAACTCTCCTAGGATCTACATACCTGCAGGTCGCAGCACATGCCGGCCCCGCACGTGGCGTTGGCCCGCAGCATGCACGTGCTGGGCTCGCAGCACGCGCGGCACGGGCTGTACGACCGGTCCGCGGTACTGTGTGCAAGGAACAAAGGAACTCTCCTAGGATCTACATACCTGCAGGTCGCAGCACATGCCGGCCCCGCACGTGGCGTTGGCCCGCAGCATGCACGTGCTGGGCTCGCAGCACGCGCGGCACGGGCTGTACGACCGGTCCGCGGTACTGTGTGCAAGGAACAAAGGAACTCTCCTAGGGTCTACATACCTGCAGGTCGCAGCACATGCCGGCCCCGCACGTGGCGTTGGCCCGCAGCATGCACGTGCTGGGCTCGCAGCACGCGCGGCACGGGCTGTACGACCGGTCCGCGGTACTGTGTGCAAGGAACAAAGGAACTCTCCTAGGATCTACATACCTGCAGGTCGCAGCACATGCCGGCCCCGCACGTGGCGTTGGCCCGCAGCATGCACGTGCTGGGCTCGCAGCACGCGCGGCACGGGCTGTACGACCGGTCCGCGGTACTGTGTGCAAGGAACAAAGGAACTCTCCTAGGATCTACATACCTGCAGGTCGCAGCACATGCCGGCCCCGCACGTGGCGTTGGCCCGCAGCATGCACGTGCTGGGCTCGCAGCACGCGCGGCACGGGCTGTACGACCGGTCCGCGGTACTGCCGCAGTCGCACTGCTCGCCGGGCTCCACGAAGCCGTTGCCGCATGTCGGTGACTCGAATAAACGTTTTGGTTTGTTTCTGGTGCGGATACATAACATCTTTAGTATTGTCGAAAATTCACACAAAGTTAAAAATTGTGAACCTTGATGACTTCCACCCAATTCCGATCACGAAAAATACCTACTAATGAAATACTATATAAATCACTTTTACAATGTCTGTACGGAGAAGAAATGTCGAAAAACTCAGGTTTCATATCTTTTAGAGTCCAATTAAACAACAGTAAATCTGAGTAAACAGTCCTCACCTCAAACAATAATCCATTCCTCTCTCAAACGCGAGCGCCAAAGAGTTCAAACTGCAGGAAGACCAGTGCGTCGGAGTTACAGACGTGCTCGAAGGACTCATGATACACTTCTGATCGGGACACTCGCACAGCTCGTCTGTATCGTGCTCCATTCCGAAGTTGTGGCCCATCTCGTGAGCAATTGTGGTGGCTACCAGACCAATAACTTCTGAGTGGTTGGTAGAAACACCGCCGGAGAATTCGTAAGTACAAATCGGGCCTTTTAGAGCTTTGCCTACGACGCCATCTTGGAATTTTTGGCGGCTGTAAAAAAAGTTTAGTGTTATATTTTAAGAAAGTATAATAATAATGATTTACCAATTTCTTTATTAGGATACGAAATTAAGAAGCTATGTAAATAAGGTTTATTGTCCAGTCTTTGCAAGAGAGAAACACAGATGAATACTTTATTCTTTACGTTATGCTTTTTAAGTTACGTAGGTAAGGAAGTCTACAAGATTTTTCGTTTTATAAAAATATTCAATTTTGATGACTAATTAAAATTAAGAAGAGTATAAAAGTAATTACTCACGTAAGCAGCTGAGCATTATCGTTGGGCATATCCCTGACCAGCTCGACCTTCCTATACCCCAGGAAGTTGTTGAGGGTCCTATCTCCGTTCTCCTCTAACGATATCTCGTCTCTTTCTGTCCAGACGACCACGCCCACTAGTGCTATGAAGATGTTTAGGGGGGAGTAGACCTGTAAATAAAGTGAGAAAATAATAAAAACATGTAAAATATATTACCTTGTTACTCAGGATATTTTAAAAGATATGTTTTTAAATTTGACACCTATTCATCACGGATTTAGGGTTACAAAACTCAAAAAAAAAAAAAAAATACGACCCGGGTACGATGGAAAGATTGGACGGAAGCCTTTGCAAAGCAGTGGGATAGTTCAGGATACATATGTATCATTGATTAATTTTTGTCCGTCTTTCTGTTATAAATTTCTTTATTTCCGCGAAAACCTCATATTTTTCATTTTTCTTTAAAAATATATTTAACTTTAGACTTAACCCCGGAAGCTTACCGAGTTAATAATATTAGCGACATCCTTCATCTGGCGGTAGACCGTGTCGATGTTCTCGCCGTTAGCTTTGTACTCGCGGTTGTCGGCCACCAGCACCAGCTCCACGTATCTCGATAGCTTGTTGGCGTTAACTTACCGAGTTAATAATATTAGCGACATCCT
The DNA here is from genome assembly GCA_905146925.1 of Autographa gamma. Classification (NCBI taxonomy): domain Eukaryota; kingdom Metazoa; phylum Arthropoda; class Insecta; order Lepidoptera; family Noctuidae; genus Autographa; species Autographa gamma. The sequence continues at coordinate 2,913,048 of LR989871.1, forward strand.
TCATCTGGCGGTAGACCGTGTCGATGTTCTCGCCGTTAGCTTTGTACTCGCGGTTGTCGGCCACCAGCACCAGCTCCACGTATCTCGATAGCTTGTTGGCGTTAACTTACCGAGTTAATAATATTAGCGACATCCTTCATCTGGCGGTAGACCGTGTCGATGTTCTCGCCGTTAGCTTTGTACTCGCGGTTGTCGGCCACCAGCACCAGTTCCACGTATCTCGATAGCTTGTTGGCGTTAACTTACCGAGTTAATAATATTAGCGACATCCTTCATCTGGCGGTAGACCGTGTCGATGTTCTCGCCGTTAGCTTTGTACTCGCGGTTGTCGGCCACCAGCACCAGCTCCACGTATCTCGATAGCTTGTTGGCGTTAACTTACCGAGTTAATAATATTAGCGACATCCTTCATCTGGCGGTAGACCGTGTCGATGTTCTCGCCGTTAGCTTTGTACTCGCGGTTGTCGGCCACCAGCACCAGCTCCACGTATCTCGATAGCTTGTTGGCGTTAACTTACCGAGTTAATAATATTAGCGACATCCTTCATCTGGCGGTAGACCGTGTCGATGTTCTCGCCGTTAGCTTTGTACTCGCGGTTGTCGGCCACCAGCACCAGTTCCACGTATCTCGATAGCTTGTTGGCGTTAACTTACCGAGTTAATAATATTAGCGACATCCTTCATCTGGCGGTAGACCGTGTCGATGTTCTCGCCATTAGCTTTGTACTCGCGGTTGTCGGCCACCAGCACCAGCTCCACGTATCTCGATAGCTTGTTGGCGTTAACTTACCGAGTTAATAATATTAGCGACATCCTTCATCTGGCGGTAGACCGTGTCGATGTTCTCGCCGTTAGCTTTGTACTCGCGGTTGTCGGCCACCAGCACCAGTTCCACGTATCTCGATAGCTTGTTGGCGTTAACTTACCGAGTTAATAATATTAGCGACATCCTTCATCTGGCGGTAGACCGTGTCGATGTTCTCGCCATTAGCTTTGTACTCGCGGTTGTCGGCCACCAGCACCAGCTCCACGTATCTCGATAGCTTGTTGGCGTTGTAGGGGCCGCGGACCTGTGTGTCTTCCGATGATCTCTTGTACTGGAAAGAGTGATATATTTTTATTCTTATATTGAACAGATCTAGGTGAGTGTAACTGAAATATAATTCGGAAGAAGCATGTACAAAAGGCGGTTTTATTGTGCCAGGAAATTTCATCCGTGGCAATATTTTTAATACCTACAGACATTTTTACTGCTAATTAAAATTCAAATATCCTTAATTTACGCTCCAAAGCAGCACTTATCAAACTTCATTATTACAAAATAATCAGCAACCTAATCGGTTGTCGGATCGATTCATATCATGTATACATTTAACTTACCCGACTGATCCGACTCTTGTGCATGTCCTTCTCAGCATGGTACTTCTGGAACAGCTGAGGATCGTAGCTGGCATTGTGGGTGACACCACCGCCGTACCCACAGTGGCCCACCGTGTTCAGGTCTGAATGGTCGTAGATGTAGTGCTGCGATTGGATGCCGGGTCCTGTGAAAAGATACATACAATATAAAGTGTGGACACCTGGTGACCTAAAACAAAAGCCAATAGAGCCTATTTAGGCACCGGTCCCCTACAATATACCTATATAGTTAGTTTTATAAGAAAACACCTCAGTGCCCTTCCTCCTCTTTCTCACATTCTATGTACCTGACAGGGTCCAGTTGTGACTAATTACAACACACCAACCAATGTAAAACTTATGTATATTTTAGAGCGTAATAAAGATAAAAAATTGAGTATTGAGTAAATATTTAACTGTATTATGGCTTAATGTGATGCTGTGATATAATATAGTGGTGCCGATTCTCTTGTCACAAATTTCTCTAAACTAAAAATCACTAAAATTTAGTTTGTTCCTGTCAGACGACGTTTCCCATTCTGAAATTAACTAAAGTGACGTTACTTAAATAAATTATAGTTTGACAGCACTAAGTTATTCAATTTAATGAAAATGACAATTTTGCTATTCTGAAATTGACGTTTTTCACCTAAAATTTCGATTGTCAAACTAAATCAGACTATTTTTAATCGCGATTAAAAAGGTGTGGAATAAAATTAGTTGTCATGAACTAAAATTTTGAAAGCACCTCTCTGTTGTATTTTTCGATTCTTTTTATGATTTTGAGTTAATTATGGAAGCTTATGTGATTGTAGCTGTTGTTGATGCGGCACAAAGGTAAATTTAGTGTTATTTTATTAAGATACAAAATGCATTCATGTAAACATACAAGGGATTTTTGTACTCAACATCTATGCCCTTTCTACATTAATTGGAAAAGAAGTGGATAAATCCACTTCTCGTAACCAAACCTACTTCTAGGTTCTGTGTAATAAACTAATACGAACTTATTTATTTTTGACTATTTTTTAGACAAATACAAGAAAGAATTAAATTGGAAAGATTGCGAGACCAATCCAGATTACTATGGTCACAGATAGTAAAAACTAAAAAATAAATATAACAGATATAAAGTTTTACGCCATCATTATGCTCCCTGAACTTCATTAATGATTACTAATAGACAAATTTTATATAATTATTTGATTTTACTCAGGTTTTTTTTTGCAATTCAGATCATTTCGTTCACTTTCATTCAGCTTGTGTCTATGGTCTACTGCCATCTTGGTCTATGGCCAACTCAACTTAACGAATGTCAAACTCGATTTTAGTTGTGTCAAAACTGTAATTTAAATTTAGTGAATCTTGTTTTCAGAATAACTTACTATAACCAACTAACTAAAAATAAGAAATTTTAGTTTTAGTTTAGTTTAGTTCGGTGTACAAGAGAATCGGCACCAATGTCTATTGGATTAATAAATAAATTATTCTTACTATTACTAATGAAAAATCTATGAAAAAATAAATGAGATATCAGTAGGGAGTTTATCAACAACGATGTTAGTTAGGAAACCCTAAAATTTATTAATTTTTTATTAAGAAACTGTTCATTCGCCCTTTTAAAATTAGTCTTTGTTACAAAGCAATTTATAACAATGTTTTTCTTTTTTTTTTAGGATACAGAATGATGAAGATAGATTTTAAACGGCTGTCTAAAGCCAGACCTTTGTTAATGACTGCAGTATAGAAAAACCCACCAACAGAGGATCTACCTGGAATTTACAACGAAAACTATTTCAAAGCAAATACAATAAAAATAATAAAACAGATTTGACAATAGTTTCTCGGTATGCAGTCCTAAAGGATTATGAGGGCAATAAAAATAAAGTTAGCCTGAGTTCTAATATATTCTGTTAAAGTAGAATATTTTCACGTATAATGAAAATAAATATATTTTGTATTTAATTATTCAATCAAGTCCCTGCAGGAGTTACAGAAGTTTAGTCGGAAAAACCCCTCCAAAAACCTAGATAAAACCTGCAATCCTGATTGAAGCCCTAACACAACGCCATAAGGTTCAAAGTCCCTTTACCTTCAGCAGGTTCGATATATTTCATCTGCTTTCCATCGAAGACGATTCCTCTGACGCCATGACACGTGGAGACAGCCACCCACGACCGTGGCTTGTCTCGCACTGAGCCTGAGTATTGGCACAGGTCTATATCCTGGAAAAAAGAAAAGACTGGTTAAAAAGAGTATCATTTAAACTTTAGGTCACTGCTGGTTTGCGTTTTCCATATATCTAGCGGTTTGCTAAGCAGTTTTGGGACGCTTTTAGTATCATATGAACCAGGCAAGTACAAGTAGGTTTACATAAGGTGTCTACCGCTCAGACTATCATTATTCATTTTTAGTAATCATTTGTAGTGTCGGCGGCAATAAATAGAGATGAAAGTATTTTTTTAGCGAATATGATTTCATTTTTCCAAGTATGTTTCCCGGACTCCCTACTTTTCTTTTCTCTATCTACTATCTTGCTCCCATTTCAATGCAATAAGTTATTTCAACCTTTTAATTTCTCCTCTTATATTCACTCCACATTGCAAATGGCTTGAAATTTTACATAATATATCGCACTTTTAAATTTTAATAGTACTTACCTCTTTCTTAGGCTTATGTAAGACAGTCTTCCCATTCTTCTGGTACCTAAGTACGTGGTTATCTGTAATCAGGTCGTGGTTCAGCCGGAGGTCGAAGACGTACTCCTGGCCGTCGATAGGGACCCGCATCGTGACCTCTGAATGATGTGCACCGCTCTGCAACAAAAATATATTATGTCATGATAAGGTGGAAAAAAATCACGGAATAAAAAATTGTGTTCAACCAGCATCGCGAATAAAGCTCAAGCTGCCTGTGCTTTGGGCTAATAAAAGAGTATTTTTATACACATTTACATGAGAAGTTGTGTTTTCTGGAAAGTTGTCCCAAATCTGAAGCCGGCATTCAATGAAGCCGCACAGACAAAGCTATTCAGTCGGATAGAAACATCTATTTTTGCAACAGAACAGTAATGGTCACACAAGCCATTATATGGCTGTACCGGTCTTTACTATTGCTGATAATTTCTAAAGAAAAAAGCTAATAGCAGGCGTACGTGAGAATTGAATCACAGACCACACGCATCTTGACAACCACGAGATTAGTGCGAAAGGAGGTTACGCTACATAGAGTAATTGAGCCTAACTGTTCAAAACATTTCAACCACAATCCGACCAAGAAATAGTAAAATATAAGTCACCACAATAATGGCATATAATCAAGTCATTTCAAAATGTCCGTTAGAAATATATAATTTTCTTTTAACCACCAGAGGTCAGCGCCAGCGGCTTCCGTTCTAAATTCTAATCCATACTTTTTATTTCTTTATTCAAGAAGTGGAAGCGAAGGTAATAAATAAAGCCTTCCACTTACGGTAATGCATTCGACATTGAATTTTTAACTTGTATGGTTGTGAACAATTACGTAAATAGAAAAAAATATACGCTGTACTATATTAGGACTTAACTCCATCCGCGTTCTAGATCAATAAATCAATGTTACTTTTACTGCGTAAATAATATTGTAATATCATTGACCTTTGGAGATTAGTTTCCATATAAAGAAAACATAGTACTAAAATAGCGAGATTAAGAATGCAACAAAACAACTAAAATTGCAAGGTTTGGAATGTGTAAGCTACTGAAATAGCTAGTTTAGGAATGCCATTTGAGAAGACTGAATGTGGCCAAAGTGCTTAACGAATAATTACTGCTTATTGCAAGTTTCGCTGTTTACTCAACGCGCCTTTCTTTATGTGAAGTTTTGATATTTTTCATGAAGGTGGTGGATATTGGTACGACTTTGTTTTAAACCAAAACTTTACAGGGAAGGCAGGAGTATAGAGGTTTAGTTCTTTACCGACCATCTATGATAGCTATAATTTCTTCTGCTACTGTTTTGTCCTAAAAATATCTTTATTTAGAATTTATTATTTATTTATTTATTTATTATTTATTACTATAGAACTAACCTCGTCCCTCGTTGTATGGATCTCTCTTTTCGTTCTGCCATGGTGCACGATGGGTGTAACTATACTGTGCTTGTTGAAGTCTATGGCAGGCGGTTCTGAAACAATAAGAACATTATGTTAATACCAAATCTAATGGTCGAAAAGGCTTAAGAGACATATTTATGAGAATAATAATACTGTAGGAAAATATATATGACGAAAAGTTTAGATAGGTAAAAGACGGTATTCGGTGGAATTCGGTAAGGCTGAAAACCGAACACAATATAGATTGGGAAAACGCTAGGTAGAAGAAGAAGAATATGTATAGTTTATGAATAAAGTTGGATACTAAGTATATGGAGTTGAATAAGGACCGATATATGTTATCCCCAGTCTATCTGACGAAAGCTTGGGGAAGCTGTGTTAAGTTACTTTTCCAGTCTCAAAGGCTGAAACTAGTTTCTAATAACTAAGTCACGGTAAATTATCTCAGCCTGTCTATTTACCAGTCTATTAACTGGTTCTTTACCTACAAGCCTTATATGGTATAACAAAACTACAGTTACAGAGAAAAATGTCATGGCTGTGGTTTCAATGATGGAGGAAATAGTCGTATCAGGTCAAAGTTCGATATTTACAATTTACTGTCTTTTTTCATACCATGACGAAAGTGAACCATGAAACAGATACCGTTGGTCAAGTCAAGCTTAGTTCTATTAACCTTTAAAGCAATAGACGTGACGAAGATAATTTTTAATGGGTATAAAGACAATGCTTTTGTTTTGATTTACTTCGAAAATAACAGTAGTTTGTCGGTAAAGTTTTAAATAGTTATAGCTGTATTTGACGATGCATCATAATACAGTCGACTGAAGAATGCTGACTTTATCAAAATAACTTTTAGCGGTGTCTATAAATATAAACTTTGTGAAGTAAATGCATCAAAACATTCCGAACTATTGTTTTAGCAAGGTAAATATTTTCGGAAGTCATGTTATACTAACTTTCCGTGGTATAACCATAACACATTTTTTTTAGTTGCTTCGATTTTCATCTTTGTGTAGTAGACAATTTGGTGACTATATCAACTCGAACTTAAATATTCAATTTTACATCGGCGTTTTTTTTACTCATTTGACCACACAGGAAGCCCTTAAAATATAATAAATACAATATATTGCAGGTTTCTGAACCCTATTATATACCTCTATATTTTTTTAATACTTCCTTCATTACCTTGGCACCGAATAATCCAAGCAGTTAAGATTCGTATAAACATGGGAACACAGGAAGGTGCGATGGCAGATAACATGAACATGGAATGGACAGGAAATACATTCACATTGCCAATAAAATGATTCATTAGAAGAATTTCAATTTGCATACACACTATACAATGCCGTTATCGACCCTTTGTTTTAACAGCGGAACAGTGGAACTAACCAGATGGTTGTGGTTTTTTATTTGGTTTGCAAATAACATCTGTTGGGATTTTTATGAATGAGTCTGGTTGATATAGTGATCGTGATAACAGGATGGCGCTAAGTAGATCACAATAGAGATAGCTGATTTTGGATGGAAATAGAATTGAGATGACATAGGCTGATAATGACAAGACATCAGATGTCAATCATTCAGCCAATCATAGTCCACTGCTGGACATAGGCCTCTCCCAATTTGCGCCATAACACCTGGTCCTCCGCCCTCCGCATCCAGCCCCGGGCTGATAATGACAAGACATCAGATGTCCACTATTGAATTCATCTGTACTAAATGTAGACAGTGTCTTCCTTAATCTTTGTGATCCCATCTCCGTGGATCCCATAGTGTGTCGATAAACCGCAAAAACAAAAGCCAATAGTCGATTGTTTTATCATCGTTTGCAGCATTGGTAACAAACATTTTGGATGACCTACGACAACTGTCATTGCCCTCACTGTTGGTAACTAGTTCCATTCAGTTATCTGCCAGCTTCCTCTATAATATATGTATTTCATTCTTCCATTCAACTGTTCGTCCTACACTTGTTGGCCTAGAATGCTCGGTTATGTCCAGTTGAATATCGCACCAATTACTAATTCATGAATTGTGTGCTTGCTATTTCCAGTTCGGTTCATTGAAGAATGTTCAAACGTCGGTTTTGTAGACTAATATTTACTAGAACTATAGTTATGAATGCAATTACTTGCATGCGTTGAAATTGAACACTCTTTTTTTAAACATATCACTCATTGCATAAAAGACATGCAATACATTCATACTTCAAATAACAAATTAATAACAGTCACTATTATTTTTAATTACTGTTGCATATAATTTATTTAGCTGTTAATTAATTTAAAGAAACAAACAGGAAAGCCAATTACATTGTAGTTCTATCAATAAACGCATGTCATTGTCCATATTAATACAAATGATCGTTCTAATAAAAGATGGCGACAGGTTTCCTCATCAAGTGCACATTGTGCGCGCGCGCAGATCGCGTTGACCAATCATGTGTCGGTCAAAACTGTAGCTAGGTTAGATCAACGACCTACGATTATTACTCTGTCAGATATAGTTAAACTAGCGTCTAGTGTTATATAGTCTAGGCATATAACCAGATACGTAATTTCAGATAAAATATAATGTTTGTTCTCAAGCACTCAATCATTAATATATATTCCAAAGGTGGAACGGAACATAAATTGATTAAAGACAATTTGGTAAATATGTAAAAAGTATTTTGACTTGAAAATAGTATAGCCATAAATGACTGAAAAACATTGTTCATAGATATTTTTTTCAGCAAGTAGTAATTATGCCTGAATGACGATATAGCGATATATTTTAACGACCCATAAGTGTTTAATTGAGGAGTATGTTATCAAACAAATTACAATAGACACATCAAACAAAGTATTAGGGTTAGTAATGTAAGCCATATTATCCGCTGCTAATGTATAACAATATGTAAATTACGTTGTTTAAAAACAAAGCTTATTTCATGCATTTTAAAATGCAATTTGCTATGCTGTTCAAGTGTCTAACCTTATTACTAACGACTGGACTAATGAAGGTCTTTAAATAACATTTTGTTCTAATATCCACACCTATTCAACATATAGAAGAAAAATAATGTGGGGACTATTGCTATTGTTCCTTTTAAATAGAACCTTATTTTATTTATAATTAAGCTATTTTTAATATGGTGTCTAATCGTGGTGTCATGAATGATGTGTTAATCCGTATTGCAGTGCATATCAATAAACTTCGTTAAGCATATAGGTATTATATTTCTCAGATCGACCAACTTCTGAATACTAAATTAATATCTCGCCCACATAAATATTATTATGCTGTGCAGAAATCGAAACTGAAATGTGAACAAGGCAATAAAGCCGATCTTTCAATCTCCTGGAATGAAAACCGTGTAATGGTCTTCAGTTTATTGGACCAGAATAACAGTTCGGACAAAGCGTCAAAATAATTATCAACTTTATAACTTGAAAGTATTTAGCACTCGCAAATAAGATCAAGGGAACAGCAAACCGCATGTCTTAACAAACGAATATAAGTCTTACTGCTTTGTAATAGAGGTTAAGTCAAAATTGAAGGGAGGAGGACTGTACAGAAAGTAATTAGACCGGACGTTATACCGCCAAAACAAAATGAAATCGACTTGGACACATTAATGGCTGACTAACAAGACATGAAGATACGGTTGTCGGGCCTGTTGGTCTAGTGGTTAGAGACCTGACTGCTATACCGGAGGTCGTGGGTTCGATTCCCACCCGGTACAAATGTTTGTGTGATGAGCACGATCATTTGTTCGGTGTCTGGGTGTAATTTATCTATAATATGTATGTATTCAGAAATATATAAGTATGTTTATCAGTTGTCTGGTTACCATAACACAAGCTCTGCTTAGCATGGGATCAGACAACCGTGAGTGAGATGTCCCGGAATATTATTATATTATATTATAAACTGTTGTTTAAATGAAAACTATTCGCATATGGTGTTGTTAAAACAATGATTGACCTTCAAACAATTACTGACCGCTGTTCGTAAGTCTGTCTGTATTGGACACAATTGATTTGTTAGAATATAAACAGGAATATAATACCGGTCCGTTATTTTTCAATTCCAAAAGTTTCCAAAGGTTTTTTGCAAGATCACGGAGCTTTTGAAGAAATAAAAGCCTTTTCCCATCAGTGTGATCAAATATAGACTGATTCAGCAGTTTTCAGATTACATCCAAGATTTTACAAAATTTTTTTAGGGCCTGCTGAACTTAATCATCAAGTTTTAATATAGTGAAAATGAGATTTTTCTTAATCGTCAGGATCGGCGAGAAAGAACATTTATGGAATTAGGGATCGCATTGACTTTCATTTTCGCAATTTTTGTATAGAGCTCTATACAGAGTTCATTTATTTGTCGTTTTAATGTAATAATAATCGTATTTGTCACGTTTAATTAAGACTTAGCGTATGTCCTAAATGGATACCACACGCATAGCGCTCCCTCTAGTTTTGGGCTGGCCCAGTTAATTCGCGCTATTTATATCCATCAAATAGCGAAACGTGTTAACAACATTGTTTTCTAGGCACTTCATTATGATATTAAATAGCTATTTGTAAAACAAGTGGGTGTTGGCCTATAATAAGGATGGAAATGTACTGTATTCATCACTTGATATTATATTAGTATATTTATGGTTGTGTTTTGTTTCGGATCTTGGCTTGTATTCTTCGTCTTAACTAGGACTTATAATATGGACTCTTTGATAGATTCGAAGTAAATAACAGTCTTTTACAAACATTGACCATAAATAATCTTGGTTGTTTACTCGTTGACATCTTAAATCTAGGAATTGGAAAAATATAAAATATTTTGCGATAAGACGCTAATTGTTATGAACAGAAACAAATTATCACTTGTTTTGTTTTACAACGCTTGAAGTCAAATGGTGGTCAGTTAATAATAAGAAATAATACGTATTGTTTACAGAAATGAATGATATCCTTAAAAAAAACTCGAAATTTCTTATTTCTTTGCTCGAGGTAGTCGGAGCGACACTTGAGTGGTACCGCTCTCTTCGGCTGGACGTTTGCAAGCGAATGGAGTGAAAAAAATAGGGGTCCGGGAACAAATTTCCCTGAAAACCATGATAAACAGATTTTTAACGAAAAGGGAAAAATCTTTAATGTTTTGATCGTCTTTTCTCAGCAAGAAAGTGAAATCAAGGCGTTTAAGATCAGCTCTAGAAATGGCGTGTTTTTTTTTTGTTTTAATTTAATATAATTGAGCCTCGAATAGGGGCGTATAACTAGTTATAACTATAGACAATAGAAGTAGGACATAAACAATCGTTATCACAGTGGCAGGCAGTAAGTCAGGAAACAAACGACATTTATGACGGAATTATGTTGCAAATCAATATGGGAGACCTTATTCACAGTGTTTTATACACTTTGTTAATACTATTTGTAGTAGATATAGTGTTGTAGTTACGAGAATAATGAGTGCCTATGAACAAACCACTCATCTGTCCTGTTCCCAATTATTTGGGGTCGGCGCAATGCGTATTCAGCTTCCATTCATCTCTACAAATTGTCATCTCAGTATTCACTCCTTTCTATCTCATATCATCTTTCTCACAATCCATCCATCTCATTTTTGGTCTTCCTCTGCATGTATACCCATCCACATTCATACTCATAACTCGTCTAGTTACGTGACTTTCATCCCTCCTCATCACATGTCCATGAACAAACCACAAAGGACGAATTTTTCAGTAGACATTTTTTTTTCGAAGGATAAAATTCACGTTTTTGGATTTTGAATAACGAAATGTTAAAAAAACAGCCCCAAGTTGAAGAATTCTTGACACTACACATTTTGCTAGTTTTTGATACAAGTATCATGCATGTGTTTCGAGACATAACATTGAAAAAAATGCGAATCAATAAAATAAAGAGATATAAAGATTTAAATAAAGGAGTAAAAGCAGCTTGGGAAAACAATAGCTTCATTTAAAATTTTATTGAAGCTATTTATCTACTTCATAAGTACGCATATTTCCCTTTTCAAGATGTACGCATAAGCATGGGGAATTTAGCTTGAAGTTAGTATCTTTTAATCTGTTCAAACGACGGAGATAGCGAAAGATTTATGTCAAACAGGATGTGAAACACTTATCTTTTACGGGACTTGAAGATAACAAATGGATGGCGAAATCATTTAGGTGCATTTACCCATCCCATACGTAAGGATGAATGAGAATTTTTTATCTATTAAAAGTGAATTTAGATACTTAAGAACTTGAAGATGTCGTGGTGGCCTAGCGGATTTAATGAACGGATTTGTATGCACAAAGTTGCAGGCGAACCCAGGCAAGTACCGATGTGGCAGGCATGTCTCAATGATATATGTACTTTTTCAATTATTCTAAGACACTTATGACAAACGGTAATGGAAAATGTCGAGAGTAAATCTAGATTCCAAAATTTGGTATCTAAAATCGCCAACACGCAGAAAGCAAACGTGGTTATCAATGCTCGTGTCTTCTCTTAAAGGGAAGAGGCCTGTGTCCAGCAATGGGATGTTTATAGGCTGGATTATTAGTTACTTAAGGTAGCACGTTATGTTCAGGACTATTTCTGAGATAATCAAATACTTTGGTACTTAAGTGTCCTAGTACTAACACTAAACATACCTATTTTATAACGAACAAAAATATATCAAATACTTAAGTACCCTCTCACTGTTGTGTATTATTTAAAGATAAAAGAATACTCTATCTAAGTACAGTCTAGACCAGGCTATGATATTTTATAGCCTTTAGTCAATTGATTAAATATAATAAAGGAGCTTCATATTCTTAAGAACAGTTAACCCGCAGCTTAATCAAGTTAAACCACCCCTATCTGTAAATAATCCTCTCATTATTCTAAAGACTATTAAAAGGAGATATAAAGAATTTTACTTAATGATTTTGTAATAAATAGCATGCATTTTATATTGACTCATCTTCCTCCGTAAACTGAGGTAATTTTATAAACTTTCATCGCAAGTATAAGTTTGATTTATTTGATAGGTATATATGATGACCGCCATAAATTGACAAACAATGCACTTTCTGGAGAAATATTTTTATTTATTCTGAACAATATTTCAATACTTACTTTAGTTAACTTTTTACGCGACATCCAAGCTAAGGTTTTTTATCAATATCTTAAATGACATACTTACATAACCTCAAACAAACCCAAATACCTCGATATAATCTAATTACCATCATTTCGTTTGATTCTCCAAACCTGTTGGGTTTCACTATACAATCACTAAACAATCTTAAAGTTAAATCTATACTTAGTGCGACCCTCTCTAAATCTATATTTACTTCTAAAATGACAGCCCAGTTCCTTGAATAGTAAAACGAATGAGTCTTGATCCGGTACATTTAGTATTTATGTACTAAATCAAAACAAATGCTCAGTTTATAGTTTCCGAGTGGGACATGTGGTGGGAGAGCACTTGTAGCTTGCAGTTGTAAAGCTATTCGATACTTAATTGAGATGAGAACCGAACCATTAAGTATTGAGTTAGACATTAAATTTAATAGTTTTAGTAAGTCAATCGATAACTTCGATTTAATTAGTAAAGTGACACAGTGTTGTACGAGTGTTGTAAATTAAACCATCTCTTTTCGCTGCGTTGAAATAAAATACATGAGAATATGACAATAGGTGAACATTTTACAGTTAAATTATCGTGTAAAGTTTTTAGTTGTAATGTTTTTTTTTTTTTTGTAGAGATCTTTGAAGTTAGCCTGAGCGCAGGCTTTGACTGCTTCACCGGACTTTAAAGTTGTAATTAATATGATAAATGTTGAATGTATAACCTCTTTTTTGAAACCGGTTAAAACCGAGTCACCCAATGCATTCAAGGGTTATATACCTACATTGTAATGATATGCACCGGTGCGTAACCCAATGCATGTGACGCGAAACGCTATTGTCCCGTACTTTTGACAGCCAGCCAACCTGAACAACCTTTATTCACAACATTTAGGTCAAGCAAACTTAAACCTTAGGTAACGGTAACAAAGGTCAAAGTTAATGAACATGTAACTTTGTTAGGGTGTCTTCAGGTCAGTGACATGCGACTTTTAGAACTGTACACTCGATCTATTTATAGAATGACATAGAAACGGATAGAAAAAAGATTAATGAACGCGTTCTAATTATAAATGCAATTCATTGCACGTTTCAAAACTGTTTTAAATAATGTTTTGTAACAGCTACGTAATTAAATGAGAACTAGTCGTAATATTTTATTACAACTGCATTTTTATTATAATAAACAATTTAATATGTTAATTTATTCAATCACAATAATATAATGCAGCATACATAAATGCACGTCTAACTAAAACAACGCCCATTCAGCTAAACGAACGCAACATTACACACACGGGGGTGAAACTCTCATACAATGAAGAATTCGCAAAAGTGGTGCTGCCATCTATATTTCGTATTCCGTGATTTGGATTTTGTATAAGTTTTCTGTGGTTTAAAGACTGTCAAGTATAAACAATCTTTTTCAAAATTATTCTAATAAAATAATTAAAATAAGATAATTACATTGATTTATATACGGTTTTCACCAAAGGACATTCAGTAGAAAGGTTTTGTGTACATAATTCTTTAATAAGTTTTGTGAAAAATGTGTTTGTTTATGAAAATCTAAAAAGTGGTTGAACGAGAATTTTCGGTGTATAATTATTAAAAAATACGTGTGAATCGTCCCCCAGAGAGTCTATAAGTGTTCCTTCATACTAGCTTTAAAGCGACTTGTGTAATAGAAATAAAATTTACATAATTACGACGGACCTGTTGGTCTAGCGGTTAGGGACCCTGCCTGCTATACCTGAGGTCGTGGTTTCGATTCCCACTCAGGACAAATGTTTGTGTGATGAGCCTGATCATTTGTTCTGGTCTGGGTGTAATTTATCTTTAATATGTACGTATTTAGAAATATATAAGTACGTTTATCGGTTGTCTGATTACCATAACACAAGTTCTGCTTAGCTTTGGATCAGACAACCGTGTGTGAGAGATGTCACGGAATATTTTTATTATAATTCTAGTAAATTATTGTTTTTATACGTATTGATGTTGCTTTGTTATTATATTAGTTCATATACATGTTATGTTATGTTATGTTTGATGTTTTATAACATTGTTAGCAAACAAATAATTGTGCAGTAATTATTTTTAATCCTGGCGCCCTATATGGTTCATCATGTTGTTCCTATGTTCGGATATTGCTATATGTTAGTTAATAAAAATGTTATGTTTGATAATTTATAACATTGTTAGCAAACGAATATTTGTGCAGCAATTATTGTTATTCCTTGCGCCTTATATTATGGTTCATCATTTGTTCCTACGTACTGATATTGCTTTATGTTGGTTCATAAAAAAATATGTTTGATGATTTATAATTAAGGTTTTATAACATTTTTAGCAAACGAATAATTATTGTGCAATAATAATTGTTACCACTTGTATGGTTTATATTTTTCTTTCGTACTGATGTTGCTTTATGTTATTATATTAGTTCATAAAGATGTTATTTATGATTGATTCTTAATTTATGTTTAAAACATTGTAAGCATAACTAAATTTTCCTATTATAATTAAGTTGTACATCCTAGCTTTAAGAATTGTAAAAAATAATTTAATAAACTTTACAGTATTATAATGAATTATTGGGTTTTATTTAATACACATAGAAAAGAATATACGGTAGTTTATAATAGCAACCACCAGAGGCCGCTACTGTAGCATCACTCACACAAAGATTGCGTATGTGTGTGTGCTGTGTACGTTGGTTTCGGAATAAAGACACCAGAGTTCGCTCGCTTGCTAGGGCGACACGTTTAAGCCGCGAGAGGTCTCTCTTTACCCTACTTATTATATTTCTCTATGATTACACATATTTAAAAAAACAAACAACTATCTATGTTTGGACTATTCGAATTTCGAATATCAACAGCGCACGTGATACTTTTTTCAATAACACAACCAGCCAGTCTCTAAATAAAATATAAATATCAAATGCGTTCGCGCCTTTTTTAAACTTTTTTTAGTTGCGATGACGCACGGTCTGTGAACTTCCTCCCATTGTGAGAATATATCTGAAGTCGGGTGGAGCTTGGCCTAATACGGCTGTAAAAAGAAACAACCTATTAATGTCCTTCTGTACGCAGCTAAACTCGAATCAAGCTTCGTTTCAAATACAAAGAAGGATAACTTTGAAATGGGATAGCGAGGTGGAAAAATATATCGCTGTATGATAAGTCTATAGTAAAATTATGTACAATCAAATATGTTCTATTTATTTAGAGCATGCAAAATGAAGAATGGTGTCGTGAATATTAATTATTTACACAGCTGTATTATAAGCGAATAATTTTGGCTAACCCATTATCATTGAAAATAATAATAATCTAGCCTATAAACGTCCCACTGCAGGGCCCAGGCCTCTTCCCAGATAGAGAAGTCGCGAGCATTGATCGAAAATAAATCAATTGCAAAACATATGAAAAGATGATGACTGATTTATACTGTAATAGTTGCGCTTACTTTAAGAACAAACACCAATTTTTTACAAACACAATCTGCCTAACCGTAATCGATGATCAGACATTACCATGGATTTATGGTAACCTATAGATGAAGAGGTTTTATTCAACATAGCGCAACCTGTCACCCTGTCACCATTCTCAGGGTATTCGCAACAAACCTTTTTGCTTAATTTATTACGAACAAGTGTTACCTCATATTTCCTTCTATAATTGCTTTATGGATTATGATTTGCACGCAACGTTTTAAAATTAGAATTATAATGATAAGTGCATCGAGGTCAATACAGGTTGGTATACATTATACAAGTTACATACTTAGAAAGGATGTACCTACCAATCAATTAATCAATATTTATTGAGATGCAATTTAGCATATAAAGTATTTCAATAAAAATTAAAGTTTTATTTCAGTGTTTCGAGAGCACGGAGATTCATCCATATTTTTTCCTTGCCTGATTACTAGAAAGAAAATTCTCATTCAACGAGTATTATTTGCTTATTTGCAGTAAATATCATAAACTCAATCCTGTGTATTACAGTGTCCAGCTATAGGTCGTAATTTACGTAACACGAGAAAGCAAACTGGCTGTAACTCGCCGACCTTGCCATAATTAACAAGAAAAAAATTATAATGTGGTAATATTGCTCTGAACTATATTCGCGTTTTGTTCTTGCTGAGTAGTAAATTGTTTCTCTGATTATTTTTAAGAATTAACAGACCGATAAGGCTTAATAAAGTTTATGAATTAAACTAGTTATTTTTGTCTGCGGTGTTATTCGTTTTATATTATCTGACCCACTTAATATTAATTACTTAATTAAGTTGTCAGAATATAATTGAAAAGCGTCTTTGGCTCATATTTAAATGCCCATTGGATGATTACCAATATTAGTATTTGTTTTAGTTTTAAACTAAAACAAATACTGGTAATCAACCAATGAGTTATGGCGACAACTTAAAAAAGTCATATTTCGCGCCATGATCTAAATAAAACAAAGAAAAAGCGTTCCAAATTCAACTTCAGTTGTTTTTTTTTAAGTTTTCATCACGTAACAAGCACAAGGCCAGCTATAACCAACCAGGATTGTCGAAATCCTTTTCATAAAACGTCAACGTTTCCGAACGTAGTTAGTGCACCTGTCAAACAAACAAAATGCAATTTGCGTTCGGATATCACGGCGAGTGTGTGACAACTGGGCGTATATAATCGATTCGCTATGCAAATCCGCTGCGTACGCTTCACGATTTCGTCAGATCGTGCCTTTTCAAGTATTGTTTGAAAAATAGGCTGTATAATCCAACGTCTTGGTCACGTTTGATATCGATGAGTATTTAAAATACTTAATTATATGTTTATGGTATGTCAGACTACATTGTTTTGTATATTATTTACCTTAAGATGGATAATCCAGATTTTTTTGGGATTAGCGTAGCAACAGTTATTTGAGAAGGTGCAATTTAATTTTGTTTAAAAATAAAAAGTGTTTTTGTTACTTTCTAACTTGAGTATCGTATATGATACTTTACGTGACAAATTAGATTTTAGCTAGACGTTATGGAACCTCTTTTTTTTGCGTTACCTAACAAAAAACTCATTAATTTATAAAAGAGAAAATAATTAACTCAATATAGTCCTATACGAGAGTACTTAAGTTAATTTAAAGTATAATGATAAGTGAAACTTAGTTAAATTTCAAACTAAATGAAAAGTGTCTCGAATATAAATTATATTAGTATACAATAAACTTTCTCCAGTTATCGCGACTGTATCATAAGTTATGGCAACTAGATAAAACGAGGAAATATAATTAAAATTGCGGCTTTATATCATAAAAGTAAGGAGAAATTGTGACAGACCGCGTACCACAATACTTATGTATTTCATTAAAGAAGTATTTATTGTGGATCACAACTTATTGTTTTAAAAAGATAAGTTGTGGTCCACACATTTGTGGAAAATTTTTATTATTACTTTCAGCCATTGTCGTCCCACTGCAGGGCAAAGGCCTTCCTTTCTTTTTTCCAATTCTCCTGGTCTTGAGCTATTGTATTCCAAAATGCTGAAAAGGGGTCAAGTTCGTGGACAAAGTCGCAATAATAAGTTAGCACATATAGGTGTACAACTACATACATAGGACTTTTTATTTAATTCTGCTATACCTACATAGGCCTAATTGAGCGGGACATGTAAGGTAGAAAACAAAACACTGCTACAAATACCATATTTGGCAAATATAATGGTTTGCACACTTTTCTTGGTATATCTGACTGAGCACAAGAACGTACTTAAAAGTTTATATTATCTTACTTGAATTTATCAAGTAAGGCTTCATTGGCCTACTGCTGGGTATTCGCCGTCGCTAAGCTATTAATAATTAATAGCAACAACATTAAATTAACAATTATTGTTAATTTAAATTGAAACGGCTATTTATCGGCTTTACCAACCACGCCTTAAATCTTTACTGCAACTAAAGAAATATAACTTCTTCATATTCTTCTTAGAAAATCGAATGACATTACTAAGAACAAATGCAATGTGCTAGCATGACACATAATCGACTAGATCTCTCAGTTCCGTTTGAGCAATGATTCATTTCTGCCGGAAATCAATATTATTTGAAACAATACAAATCTGCTAGAATTCACATAGATTAAATATGCAATTCTGACGTTACAACTTTATTACAATGTTTACACAATAATGAGTAATCGAAGTACGTTGTAGCATCACACAATCTAGTTACCAAAACATTAATTTATGTATCAACACTATTATTGATTAATAATGGTTTATTTGTGAGAAGAAATAGGAGCAACGTGTGTTTATTTTCCAAGGCATGAAGAATACTCAATTTTATAATAAGGAATCGGTCACATACATAGACAATTTGACAAGGCAAGATTGTTGTAACCTTTCTCATTGAATCGCTCTATATGACATTCACTTACTCAAAACAATGGCAACAATATCAAAGCAAAAAAAATCCCGCTTAACGTTAAATTAAGCTCTGCCTCGTTGGCCTAGTGGTGCTAAGCGCGACGGCTACGCTAGAGGTCTTGGGTTCGATTCCCGAGTCGACTAAGATGTTATTGGGTTTTTCTATGAAATTCTCAGTAGCAGGTCGGAGTTTGGATTTGTGCCTATTACACGGGACCTAAACATATCGGCGAACTGTGGGTGTACAATGGTATACCTCTGCCTACCCCTTCGGGGATACAGGCGTGATGATATGTTTATGTTATGTTATGTAAACGTTAAATTCAACAAAATAAAATGCATTCTGTGTAAATCTAGTAACAATTTCACAAGCCAACCGGTTTCCAATAAATACACAATGCAATAGACAGTTTAATGAATGAATGACTCACTTTCCGCCATTGTTGTTTTTTACGCGGCAAAATGTGACGAGGGTGTTGCCGTGTTAGTCATAAAACAATCAAAGGCTTCATCTTTAAAACGATGCTCTTAATATCTAAATGAGATTATAATTTGGCATAAAAGTCCTCTAAAATAGCGGTCAATGTCAGTCGGTTGGTCTTTTATCAATTATTGTAATTTCTATTTTGTAACACCGTTTTTGTCCTCAAGGTCAGCTACTTCCGTAAACTTTTAAGATTGTTTCGCACGTTTTCTTACGTTTTTGGACACAATATAAACTCGATTTTTACCGCAACAATGCCTAGTAGCGTACCTAAATATAGAAAAATACGAAATGGCTTCAAAAAATATTTTTATTATTGTTATTAATATATAATTGACATTGATAACTCGAAAAAGCAGGACATTCCACAAGTACCTAAACATCATAATTTGATTTCCCAAATAAAATATTTTAATTAACATTTCAAACCGCATAAAGTCACAATTTGATAAGCATTGACGTTCCGCTCCAATTTATTGAAACAGGTAAATTACAACCCAGGAAGTGGCGTGATTCAGTTATTAACTTATACCGTTAATTAGTGTTGGCATTAATTAAGTGTTAGACAGATGTTACGAACACCTGTTTAGTACCATGGTATGTAGGAAATACATAGCGGTCCGATAACAAAGATTACACAAGTCTGTTATGTATACGAGACCTTATAATAATAACACTTCATAAGGATTTTGTTATGATTGTATAATTCGCAATTAAATCAAGTCAAAGTAAAAAGATAAAGAAATCTTTAGTGTTATTGTTTATACAGACTATTACAGACAAAGGTTGTTTATTTAAGATACTGCTAAGTAGCAGTTTAAGATATCCTGGACATATATAAGATATATTATTATACTATCATCGGACAGTTTTCTCAACTACATAGTATACTTATTACAAAATAAAATAAAAATTATAAAAAAATAAACATTAAAAAAAAAACTATTTTAATGCAAACAACTTCTGTACGGATACATTATTAATAAAAAGAGCAAACAAAGTCGGAATAAAAAAAAATATAAAGACTAATTTCTGACATTGGACAACACAATCGGTTCTAAATGCTTAGATTAGCACTGCTTAGCTCAGCAATTTGCAAGTAAGCTGTACCGTAATATTGTATATGCGCTAAATCTATCACGTTTATTCAATCCTATGAGTCATACAACAATAAAGTATGTTACAAAGTGTTATGTAGTAAAATGTGTATAATATATGATTTATCTTTTACAAACAGTGGCATTTTTCGCCCGATATCTAGGGTTATCAATAGCAATACATATGTATATGTAAAGGTTACTTCTATACTAATCTTATATATAAAAATGAATCGCTAAATGTGTTGGTAAGCGCATAACTCAATAACGCCTGGACCGATTTCGCTAATTCTTTTTTTGTTGTATTTGTTATTGTCAAGAGAAGGTTTTTATGTAAAAAAATTGATAGTGATTTGTTGGATTTATCTACGCCTCCAATAATATAAAGGCACCGGGAGCGGGACCTATGGATTCACGCGGGTGAAACCGCGTGGCACAGCTAGTATACTATAAAACACTAATTATATAAGTAGATGGCGCTGTCGCCATGTAAACATCAGCTCCGTGGTAAATAATTAATTAAAAATAGTAATTTTACTTACTTAGTGATAAATTAATGTTCAAAATAGTCATCTAGAAGAAGTACATTAGTGAAAGTGTAGACACCATGTAATTTTAAGTATTTCATACAAAAATACTAATTACAAATAGTCAAAATTCCCACCGTTGAAGAATTTGCCGAAGCGATCTACAAAAGTGCTTTTATAGTGAAATATCCATTAAAAACAAACAATTAACTTGCCGTACAATCCTAATTACAAATATATAAGAAGATTTACTATAAATAGTGAACTTTTAAGTGTGAAAATAACAAAAATCTCAAGATTACAAAGACATTCAAGGACGCTTTCAAAAATGCCGCCGTGAATAAGTGCTAGTGATAAAAAGTGTTAAAAACCACATAATAAACAATAGTTTTAAAGCAAACATACTTTTTAACATATAATATAAAGTAAAACAAATAACAAATTAAGAATTTAAAACAAAATATAGTGACGGTTGCAATTTAAAACAAGGCGTCTACCTACCTATTTATTTCAACAACAGTCCTAGAATAACACTAAAAACAGCGACATCTAGTAGCAAATAGTCACATCGGAAAGTAAAATTGATTCTTCAAACAAAATCTTCGTTTCCACGAATTGATGGAGTTAGTAGAAGAAAAATAATAAATTTCTGAAAACATAGCAAAACATTAATTATTCTTTGTACGCTTCGTAAACAGTGCATGTACAGTTAAATGTGTAAATCTTTAATATAATTGAATACTACGTAATTGACACAGACATTTGAATTGTAACGGACATTAGGAAAACGTAAATAGTATACCGCTATTTCGATCCAATGTGTCAAGTATCGCTAGCCTAGTGGTATGAACGCGGGTTGCAAGTCGCTGTTACGCTGAATGTCAGAGGATCGAACCCAAGAAAGTACAAATACTTTTTGTGTTGAAAATTCACTCAGTAAAATGAATTTCTTAGAGAATATCACGTTTCGACGCAAACGTTCTAAGTCCGAAACGAACCCAGATGAAAATGATGACACGATGTCAACAAATTCTCCGATAGATGGCACCACAACAAGCTTACCTGATATTTCAGATGATGAAGACGACCAAATTACGAAGTTAAAACACCAATTAGAAAAATTAACACTGGATCTCAGTGCGGCCCACGGCAAAATAGAATCTTTAATTTTGGAAAATTCGAACCTCAATCGCCTTAACCAAGAATTACAGAAGCAGAACGTACTGCTCAAAAAAGTGGCATGCTCTCCTGCTAAGTTAAAGCCACAAACACCAAAAAGTAAGAGAACGTCAGCATCAGTTAATAAGGCTGCGAAAACAAATACAGAAAAGATAAGTGAACGTAGAGGATTTGCAGATGAGGAATCTATATCGCCAACCTGTCAACAGTTAGATAAATCTGACACAGATGGCGCTGATGCCCCCAGTCATACTCAAAATAAAAATGAAACCCAAAATGCTGATTTGAATAAAAGTCCTACACGAATTAAGATTAAAAAAAAAAAAATATGTATATTAAGTAGTCATAAAAATAAGAAAATACTAGATATTGCTGAAAACGAGTTTCATAATTATGAAATTTGCCACTACCTGACACCCAATTGTGGTTTAAAGTATCTTCTCCGTAACTTGGATCTAAAATTAAAGGACTACACTAGTAACGACTACTGTTTGATATTTATCGGGGAAGAAGACTTTCGTCAAACCAATAACTATGTGGAACTGACCATTAGTATTCGTGAAACGCTGTTAAAACTACAGCACACCAATATCATATTATGTGCTCCCACATTTAATTTAAGTGAATATTCTGCCATGTTTAATTCAAGAATAGAAACATTTAATAGTTTGTTATATTTAGATGCGTGTACATACAAATTTGCCTACCTATTTGACTCTAATTTCTATCTTGATTATGATTTTTCTATGTTTGCAAAAAATAACGGTTCTGTAAATAATCGTGGCATGGCTAATATAATCCATAATATAAGCTTAATGATTAATGAACTTACTCTATGTGAGGAGTTAGATTTGCCGCACTCGATGTCATGTAATGCTATTGATGTTAATGAATTGTTTTTTCGCTAATAGTTATATTAACATACTACATCAAAATATTGCAGGTTTAATTAATAAAGCAGATGAATTGTTGGTATGTCTAGAAGAGCTATCTCAAAAAGGCTCTAATATTGATATTTTGTGTATAACGGAACACTTTATTATGGAAGGATTTGAAAATTTATTGTATATACCAAACTATAACCTAGCAGCACATTATTGTAGAGAAGATAAAAAAAGGGGAGGCGCATGTATCCTCGTTAAGAATGGGATACTGTGGAAAGAATTAACAAAAATAACAGGGCTTTCAACTCCAGGCATCTTTGAATGTTGTGGAGTGGAAATTACTAGTTATAATATAAAAATTGTATGTATATATAGAGTTCCAAACGTAAATAATTTAAATCTGTGCTTTGATAAACTTGAAATGATCTTGCAGGAAGTTCTTAGTACACGCTGTAAAAAAATTGTTATTTGCGGAGATTTTAACATAGATGTGCTGAAGCAAAATAGTGTAACGAATGCCTTTGAATGTCTCTTAATGAGTTACAATCTCAAACTTGCTTTGAAACAACCTACGCGCATGGCAAGCTTGTCATGCATTGACAATTTTGCGCATAATGTTAGCTCTTGTAAGACTGAGGTATTGGAATTTGCATTGTCGGATCACACAGCACAGCTATTTAAATGTCCAGTACAAAAAAATTGTCGTATTAAGCATTGGTACGCAACTAGAAGGGACCATAGTCCGGAGAATATAATTAAATTTAAAAACCATATTAAGAGTTTAACCTTTTCAGAAATATATAACACGGAGGACCCTAATGTAGCTTATAATAATTTCATTGAGACTTTCAAGTTATTATATGATCTGTGCTTCCCACTGAAGGTCGTTAAAATAAATACTGTAAGAAAAACTAAGTGGTTGTCAAAAGGGATCAAATTATGCTCAAAAAAGAAAAGGAAACTCTTATGGCAGTTTAGACTTAAGCGTAGCAATAGTAATAAAACAAAATTATCAAATTATTCTAAAATATACAAAAAAATTATTAAATTAACACAAAAAGCACAAAATAATTACAACATAAAAACATCAAAAAATAAATCAAAAACTGCGTGGCAAATTATTAACCGTACAAAGTATAATGTACCTAAGTCCAATATAAGTAAAATCAAAATAGGTAACGACGTCATTACCCATCCCAAAACGATAGCGGAAGCTTTTAATAATTTTTTCATTGATAAAATACAGCCAAATCTGAGTAACAGCCACAACCCTAAAATTCATACAATAGACCGTACTAGTAGTAGCAAATCAATGTTCATGGCTCCAAGTATACCAGATGATATTAAAAGAATCATAATGTCCTTAAATAATACAAGTAGTGTGGGATATGACGGTATTGCGACTGAAATAATAAAACATGTTTCGGATGAAATCTGCGGTCACTTGAGTCATATAATTAATCTCAGCATTAGCGCTGGAGTGTATCCTGATGCTCTAAAAGTTTCTATAGTCAAGCCAATGTTTAAGAAAGAAGATAAAGAGCTAATGGAGTTTTATCGGCCTATTTCACTCATTCCCATTTTCTCTAAAATTTTTGAGAAGTACATATATAAGGAATTAAATTCATTTATTCAAAAAGATAAAATTATATGTGAGGAACAGAAAGGATTCCAAATAGGTAAAACAATTAATATGGCTATCTATGATTTTTTATATAATATTACATGTTCCGTAGATAAAAGGAAACCGGTCTGTGGAGTTTTTTGTGACATGACACAAGCCTTTGACTATGTGCATCATGGCAGGTTAATAAATAAACTTGAGGATTACGGTATTCGAGGTAAGGTTAATGACCTCATTAAGTCGTACTTACATAATAGAACTCAAATAACTAATATAAATCAAATTGACATGAAAAGTAAAAGAGAAATAGTTTTTGAATCCACTGAACGTAAGGTTTCGTATGGTGTGCCACAGGGCAGTGTTTTAGGTCCTCTTTTATTTATATTATATATTAACGACCTTCCGAGAAACATACCTCAACCTATGACACTATTTGCCGACGATAGCACCATAACGATACCGGGCATAAACGCTGCAACCTACGAAAAGGAAATCAATGAATCCATAAATCTAATAGTGAAGTGGCTAGTGGAGAATAACATAAAAATTAACCTATCTAAAACTAATATAATACATTTCAGTCAACGGATAAATGGCAAGAGTAATTTAAACATAAATTTCAATGACCAACCAATAGCACAAGTAGATTCGACGAAATTTTTAGGGCTCCACATAGATAAAAAATTGAACTGGAAACCTCATACTGAAAACTTATGCAAGAAAATGAGTAAAGCCGCATACGCCCTGCATACATTGTCGTCTTTAGTAGGTGTTGAGGCACTGCTGACAGCCTACTATGGTCTAGCAGAGTCTCATCTACGGTATGGGGTTATTTTCTGGGGCAACTCGACAGAAAGGGAAACGGTGTTTAAGGCCCAAAAGAGATGCATACGTTCTATGTTTAAAATAAAACCAACTGATAGTTGCGTCCCTTGCTTTGAAAAGTATAAAATCCTTACATTACCATCTCTTTACATTTTAGAAGTAGCGCTTTTCGTAAAAAGTAATCCTCATCGTTTCAGGCTATTGAATGATGTAATTCCTCGAAATAGACGCGATAATGGCAGGATATGCCTTCAGACTGCAGGAACAGCCCTTATGCGCAAAAGTGTTTTTTGTATGGCTCCCATAATATTTAATAAATTGCCTAAAAGCTGGAGAGAACTTCCTTTAAGAATATTTAAAAGAACACTTCAAAGATTTCTGCTAAGTAAAGTCTATTACAATATCTCAGATTTCCTTAATGAAAACGATTTTAGTGTTCCGACTGTTAGTAGGGAGAATGATAGAATAAACTAGTACCTACCTATTATGTAATGCTCATTAAATATATTGCATGCCGATTGGTAAAATATGGCTGATCTATGTACATTTATGTAACTAAACAACTGTATTGTACCCATATTTGCAAAATAAATTGTCTTTGTCTTTGTCTTTGTCTTTATATTTTTTTAAGTAAAATAAACTAAAATTTCCCTGTTTTATCGCAATTTTGTTTGCGTGTGCGTTTTAGTTTCAGAGAATACAATTTTTGTTTGTAATTAGCAAGTTTTTATCGCACACGCTGTTATTTGTTAAAGGTTGTAAACATGATGTTTATTTATTCAGAGTATAATGTTTTATCATACTTTTAACATTGTTAAAAAATGGTTACAATAAAATGTTTGCTGTTAGCACAGCATACGAACTTCATGTAAATTTGTAAATTTCTCTACCGTCATTTGTTTTATCTTGTAAAAATAGCAATATGCTTAGGTACAGGAAATTATATAATTACATTGTAATCTATGACCTACAATATCTAGTCAACATCAAGGCATCACACCACTAGTCAGGGGTTGTAAACATTTTTTACAAACCAAACATTTCCAAGTATTCGTGAAACAAGCTCATAATGCTAAGCTGTAAATCGCATTATCTGTACAATCTAGACTAGGCTAACATAAGTGATAACCTAGTCCAACAAGCGTTTCCCTCGGCCCCGTTTAATAAATCCACCTGTCAACATTCGGTGCACGTTTCCATACGGACGCCGGATGAATCAACGAGACAATAAAGAGGTGCTCAACATTTTTGAATAACTAAAACAGATAAGGAACCTCAGTTTTAAATATTTTACTTGTGCAATTAGCACGTTTGTAAAATTCACATAAGATTTGAATACAACTAGCTCTCTACAGAAGTTTGGAAAAAGAGGAAAGTAAGGTATTTGTCCTGCAGAGGGACAGAGTCCAGGGTCAAAATGCATAACAGTATTGTAGCTTATACCTACTTTATTATACTTTACGTAAATTAGAAAAGCATGAAACTTTAAAGGCAAATGACGCGATACGTAAACGAGCATTATACCCGATATAAAACCTCATAATCAAATTAATGCATATAATAATAATATAATGTTTGTCAGCTAAAGTTGAGCACCACTGCATAAATGAATCAATGGGGATCGCAGGATGTGTGTAGGCGCTTACAATCAGCGCGGTGGTGGCGTTTCGAAAGACAACTTATAATGAGGTCTGCTATTTGCGAAATTAGTGCTTTAGCGATATTATCTTCACGCTCCGTTTCTACCGGATGGTAGGACTACGAACAAAGCTAAGGTTATTCTTTATTTCCGTTTTGAAGCACAAAACATCATTGTAATTAAGGTTTTTTTAGATTATAGTGGTAGCAATTTAATGTGTTAGTTTTACATTATTTTGATACCACATATGCATTGGACAAAAGAAAATATACAAGAATCATCTCTTATTCAACTATGTACTGCGACTCAATCGTATATTGAAACTCAATCATGTTTTATTACGCGACTCGTTAAATAAAATTGTTTTGACATTTGTGCGATCTGCAAGACGAAGAAGGTCACGAATCCATAAAACAAGGATATAATCAGAGTAATTATAAAACTTGTTAAATAAAAACTGAAGAAACCCTTTTTAAAGCGTTCAAATAAGTTCGTTTATTTAATGTAACTATCTAAAACATCAGACAAATAGTAGTAAAACCTTATTTAAGATCGTCGATTAAGTCCAGAATTGACACTTGCGAAATTCGTTCACCACGGCCTACAAAGGGAAAGCTGGCTGCAAAAACACTCGAAAACGGCACGTGCCTTTTATTAAATCGATACTAAAGTATAGCACTGGCACTATCAGAGCCTTATTTTCAAACTAATAAGGATGATTTTTGCAAATCATTGCGATGCTGTAGTACAAACGTGATTGACAAAAAGTGGGTAACGAGAGTAGGTGGCGATTGAGAACGATCTTATTTTCTTTTGACAGATTCGATAAAATCACTTTCGCCGCTATCTCAAATATCATTGAGATCTTTCACGCCTTACTTATGTGATTGAAGTGTTTACACGGTTTATTGGCTTATTGGACGATTCGCACGAATTGAACTCGCCCGAAACGTGCGAATCGACTCCTTTAAAAAATACATGTTTTTCTGTAGTCGATTCGCACGAATTTAATTTACTGGCGTGCGAATCGACACCGTCACAAATAAGTAGTAGGCTATTCGCACACATTTCATTTTGAGAAATAAAAAAAAATTAGTACAGTCGTATTGAGCCATCTTAAAACTTACATAAATAAATAAAACTAACACGCGTCAAAAAAACTCATCGTCATCCTTTTCAATGGCGGGTAACGTGCCCAGAGGGCTGGCAGCATTGCCACGTTGAATGGCGTTGAATAATTTCCAAGGCAACAATGACATGACGTCAGGGCTCTTACCATCGCCGCTCACTAAACCATTGGGTTCCAAAACAGCTGGTACCACCGGCAGTGACAAGAGTACGACGAATAATGTCATTAATATTTGCGTGACGGGATATACGCCCTGCGCTCCTGCTGCAGGACAGGCCAAGGTGACCAAAGCAATCGACTGTTTCACCGCATTGACAACGTTGAGATGCGAAACAAGGTATAAATAAACGTAAACTGATGGTGAGCCGGAAAGTATTGTCATCCAAAATCGTACCAAGAGTGGTTGACGGAAGTGCCTGTAACCAGAGGCCCGATTCCCATTCTCCCACAGCCAGGAGACGAGCACGCTCTGATCCGATCTCTAATTCTTTCCGTATCAAACTGCAAAGCGGCTCGTCCCATTGCCTCTGAGAAGAACGTTGCTCGTGTAGATCTGTGCCCAGGCAGGACAATTCCGAACTAATTACTGCCTCAGTCAACCAATACATAAGGAAAAAGGTTTTGTCGTAAATCATATAAACCCTACTTACTACTTTTCTCTATGCATATATTGCAAAAACGTAAGAGACGAGACACCTCGATAAATGTAAATCGATTGAACAAAAGAGTATTTACTGTTATTTTTTACACTTTTGCTTTTATGGACAAAGTCGAAATACAGATTTTTATTATTGTTTTTATAGATTTAATTACAAGGTTTCTACAATTTTCTTACTATTTAACTTGCAATGTATGTATGTTTGTTCGGGTGTAATCTTGCAACTTAATTTTGAGCCAAATCAAATGTGTCATCTTCAACTGATAGAGTTTAAATTTTACATGCATGTATAAATCGGATGTCAATGCAACATTATTATGACATAGAGCTGATCTGATGATGGAGCTGTAAGGTAGCCATAGGAACTTCGTAATTAAGCGACGCAACCGCTTCGTGTTTCGAGTCAATTAATTCGTCTTGACGAGTATCTTAGTTGGTGTGAGTATGCAACTCCATCAAAGTCGTAATTTATTTTCTGAAATGCAAATATTTACATAGTCTAAGTCCAGTTTTATTTAGAAGTGTTCGATTTAATAAACTCTTTCCCAGCACTAGTCACACTAGTTTGACATCTATCATTCAAATTAGGTTTAACCGATCTTGTTTATTAATACAAAACAATAAAAGTTGAATAAATAATAATCTTGTTAAAAATACTTAAATATGGCGGCAGAACCATCGACGAGTAAAGGTGTAGGGGCTGAAATTGCTTTTATAAAGTCAGAAAGAGGACAAGAACTTCTATTAAGGCATGGATATAGATTTAATAAGCAGCGCAATAACAAAAATGGTGTTACAGTCTGGAGGTGTGTCAATAGACAAAGTTGTAAAGCACTCTTACATACAAATAATGACCTCCTGCTAATAAAAGAAGACCCTCATTCATGCCAACCAAGCGTCATAGAAAATGAAATGAAGTGTCAATTAGACAAATGCATCAAACGATCGGAGAAAGAGCTCACAACTATACCAAAAATTTATGGTGAAATGGTTTCGGACTTGCATAATGCTGGATATGATCTAATACAAAAAATTCCTGATTTTAAAAATATTAAAAAAAGACTCTATCGACACAGGAACCAATCATTACAGATAGATAAATTGAGATTCAATAAAGTTAAAGATCTTATTGTTCCTCCATGCTACGAAGATTTGAAGTTTGCTGATTATGAATATAAAAAAACAAGAATAACACTTTTTGCAAACCAAAGCGTTATAAAATATATTGAAACAGCCAAAAGCGTTTTCTGCGATGGGACGTTCAAAAGCTGCGTACCACCATTTTTGCAAGTATACACCTTACACATAGATTTGGGGAGTACCTACGAACAAACAAATATTTTACCAGCCATATACGCTTTACTACCGAACAAAAAAGAAAAAACCTACGAAATATTTTTCAATCTTATAAAAAGTAGAATTCCAAAATTTTCTCCACTAATATTCACCACAGATTTCGAAAAAAGTGCCATGACTGCAATTGAAAAAACATTTCCTCACGCACGTATTCAAGGTTGCTTGTTCCATTTTCAAAAGGCTTTATGGAGAAAGGCAAAACAGCTAGGTATGCATAAATCATTAATAGATAAAATACATGTTAAACGCTGCATGGCTCTAGCCTATTTACCCCAAGAATATAGATCGGATGGATGGCTATATATAGAATCGGAAAATGAGCCTGAAAAAAAAATTACTGAATTTAATGATTATTTCGTTCGTACTTGGTTAAATGAAAGTTCATATTTCTCTAACAAATGGTCATTTTCTGATGTGTTTCATAAAACAAATAATGCCATCGAATCATGGAACTCGCGTTTCAATAGGTTGATTAAACCAAAGCCACATATTGCAATGTTCTTGGATACTTTACGTAAAGACTCAAATTATTATTTAACACTTTATAATAAAAATCTGTTTATTTCAATTAAAAGTCCAGAGCGAATAAAACGGCAAAAGAGAATTGAGGACAGCGTCAGGCAATTAAATCATGGCGAAATCAATGTACAACTTTGTATAGAAAAATTAAGAAATTAGTTATTATTATTTTTCTACTTAGCCTGTAGTGTTATTGGTAAATTAGTTATTGGTTAGTCAAAATTCAAAGTCAAAAGTTTTATTGCATTGCATTTCTATGGTTAAACACTCTAATTTCAATAAAGATGATGGCTGGAAGATATCACCTACTTGGGACCCAATAATACATAAACTCAAGGCCTAACCTAAGAGCAGCGCTGCTAGACATCAAGACACAGTGAGCTTATATTGCGTAGGTTGGAACTCAAACAATTAGTTAAAATATGAAGGTAGAACGAGTCACATCTCCTGTCAAGTCGGACGCCACCTTAGTCTGCCCGTGACCATGATACCTGCAAAGGTGTCGAAACGTCGGGATCTAAAATCTAAATATATAAGACGGCGCAATTGTCATGTTTGTGTACGATAGCGCAATAAACAAATATTGTATTCTACCACATAAATGGTACCTACTTTAATACTGATAATTGAAGCAATTTGTGCAAAATTATTCCCAAATCATTCCAAAACATCAAAAATGTACAACGTTTATATTCAAGTTTTCACTGCTGCTGTTAATACGGAGTGCAACCCGCCATTTTTTTTAATGTAAATATTTGTGTAATGTTTATTGTTATGTTTAATGTTAAATGGTACTTTTATTTTTTATTATGCGGTTAATTACACTCATTCATTACTTTCACGAACTTCACCACAAGCTTAGAGAATGTTTATTATTTAGTTTTAATTTAATACAGATATTTTTATTATAAATTGTGTTTTCATTTTATATCAATAAAATAAATTTGACCTTACTACTTCTGTACTCAAGTGTACTTTTTCTTAGTAGCATTTCATAAAAAACAGTATGTGTGCGAATAGCCTACTACTTATTTGGCACGGTGTCGATTCGCACGCCAATAAATTAAATTCGTGCGAATCGACTACAGAAAAACATATGTTTTTTAAAGGTGTCAATTCGCACGTTTCGGGCGAGTTAAATTAGTGCGAATCGTCCAATAAGCCGGTTTATTTATCAATTGCATTATTTAAAACAAAATTACAAAAGACAAGCGCTTTTTGATTGAAGAATAAAGACCAACCATACATAGCTCTCTTAAATTGTACAGATATAGCGCAGTATAAACAAAAAAGTTGAGGAAAACGAAGAGAAACATTGTCCACAACTTCTGTAGATCAAAAACGGACTTAATCAAGCCAACCGCTCCGGTATACATGGAGATATTGAGCAATCAACAGGTTATGATAATCTTGCGAAGAAAGCAGAAAGGGATAAAGCTATATTTCGCTTCGAGGACGAAATTGTAGCGCCAATGTTGGAAATTATTCATGGATAGATTCCACTATTTCAGATTGGTTTGGCTTAGTATACCGATTATGTAAAATTCCCATCTCTAGATAGGAATAACATCTTTGTAGAATGGTCATGAGTGATTCAGCTTTTAAAACTTGTTTTCCAACAATCGATTCCCACCGAGTCTGGTATCCCAGCCATCCTGTTTCTTATGCAGTACGACTCTAGTCTTCTACGAAAGTGTTTCTAATCAATGCTATCGAGAAAACAAGCTCATCCTTAAGATAATCGAGACACGGTTTGAATCAACACATGCCAGTTTTAGCTGCAACATCGCGAATGCAACTAATTGTGGCCAGTCGTTAGCCCTTACGAGTCTTATGACTGTACAAACCATTTCACGCTAAAACCAATCTTCTCTTACTTCAATAAGGTGGGTATTGTATTGTCTGTTATGTTCACATGTGTTGTTGTGTTAGGTACTAGTCAGTTGTGAGTCAGCGCTCAATACGGCTAGACGTGCAAGTTCTTGACCTCCCGTTATTATTCGCGGTTTGGCTCACGAACAGCTGTTTTAAACTTTACTTGAGTTAAGATTGGTGTTGATTGGTGTATCATGTTACTTAGATATAAGTACCTAGACTTAAGATTGTCTTGTCACAGTAATGTTCAGATCTTATGGACCATATACTCCCACGACGATGAATTTAAATAAGACTTTGCTCGAATGGTCGAAATAAATATTTTTTTTTATGAATTCCACCAATGAGGTTTACCAATGCCTAGCAATAAATGAAGCCAATATTTACTGTAAGAGGAAGGAGACAAGCAAATTGTGGCCTATTAAAGACGTCTATCAAGTCTAGTTGGTTGACTACGGACACTTTGAATAACATTACTAGGAGTAGACTAATAAACTAGAGCAGTTAAATTTGAGTGTATTCTCGGTAAGATAGGTACTATTATTTGCACATAAAAACAATTTAACTGTAATAAGTAGTAAAGGAGCAAGGGTCGACGACATAGTTAGAGTCTCGGGTCGAGTCTGGATAAGGCTGGTATAGGACCTTAGAAAAGGCACGAAAAAGGGGAGGTTTATGCCCAGCAGTGGGAGGACAAGGGCTGTAGATGATGATGAAGTAACGTAAAGGATTTTTTATATCAAAATTTTTCTTACAATAGAAATTCCAATTTGGATTATGTACCTAGTTACTAATAGGCAACGATATATACCTAGAGGAAATAAATATCTTCTATCTCTGTCTTTTATTAGACACGAAGATGTGATCGGTCCCTCAGGATGCTGTAGCTATAAAGTTAATGCAACTTGGTAATAACATTGAAACCGGTACATTTTTATTATACTTCAGTACAATCGGTCCTGTAACACAGGGCTATTGACATCAACTTTTACTAGCAACAAGACTCATTTTCGCCAAGCTTATCAACGAAACACATACCTAAAAATATGAAAAAAAAAATCATACAGAACTTTATCTTAATTCTACCGTCACACTTTGTACACTACACACTCAAGTAAAAACATGAGTACCTATCAGAGTGTGGTCTATAGCAGTGTCAGACATTTCTACACCCAGATACTATCCAACTATGGAAAGTGACCTGAAATGAAGAGTCACGAAAATTAAATTTACTAAAAAAAACCGAAACCAACTGACTTCAAACTAAGACTTATATGGCTTTCTTGTGGATGCCATTGTCAGAAGTGTACCAAATTGAAAAGAGAATACTCGAAAATCAGCCACAATCTAAAGTTACGAGAAAAAAAACACTAAAAAGAAAAATTGATAACTTCCTCTTTTTTTGGAGTCGGTAAATAATTCAAGTGAAAACTGGCGCTCAGACGGTTGGAACAAGAGAGCGGAAATTTTCCAAAATTAAAAAAAAGTTTCTGATTTGAATAAGTGTCCTTACGATAAAAATATTTAGCTTAACGAATACAGACAGACGGCCACACGACCGCGTTTAAGACAGTTTAAATCAATTGAGTGTTGCCATTTTAAACACCAGCGCGTGCGCATATTTCTGCGACGGTTGCGCCGTTAATGTTCGTTACTAAATCTTTTGTGTGTTATAATATTTAATTATGAAGTAATCTAGGAATGTTTTTTTCACATTCACATTCCGTACATATGTTTTTTTTTACCTAAGCTTAATACATACTTATATTATAAATGCGAAAGTAAGACATGTTTTCAAGGCTAAATAAACTGTCAGATTTAATTAAATTTTGGGGCATTAAGCGTAAACCTTGAGAATTAAGGCTACTTTTTGCCGCGATAACCGTATCTTTTGCGTTCCAATTTATAAACAAATCTGAATAGTTTATTTAATAGGTATTTGTAAACTTTATTATTTTCTTGCGACACGGCCTGGCTTCACACATGTAGACAAACATTAATCAATTATAAACACACAATCCTTTCTCTTGAACCACTCGATCCGTTTTTAAAAACCATATGAATATCGGTTTGGTTGTTTTTGAGTTGTCGCTTACCAGACAAACGCGGCTGAGGTTTGTGTTTTAGATTACTATAACATATAAGATACAGACATTATGTTATATGTTAACTCATTACATAGGATAGGATATGACTTGCAAGAACTACCACTATAGTGAAAGTCGGTGCAAATAATTTAGTTCAGTTAATGTATTTTCGTCTGCATAGCAGCACGTAGACATTTGTAGTCGCAAGATGTAGTAAGATGTATGGTAACTAGACTACAGTAATGTGCTGACATACTTACATTATTAAGAGGTTAAGTACCGTTGACCGTCAAAGGGTTTCAAGTGTTAAATAAAAATGGCATTAGGAGCACCTAGTAGCATTTCTTTACGTTTCTTTGTCAAGATTTTTTGGTAGAGATCTTTGCAATTAGCCTGAGCGCAGGCTTTGACTGCTTCACCGGACTTTATTCTTCTTTGTCAAAAGATTTTTTTTCATTCATCGTTGCATTAAGTGTGACTAATCTTGAAGACCCCAATAATAAAAAAAGTTGAACAAAAATATTATAATAATCTTTTCTTCTCACTTGCAGAGAAATAAATCATCTACAGAAATAACGGGCATTGAACACTACGAGTGACATTCAATCAAGTCCAAAACAAAAACTTCTGGCTTTATAATTATTACTCACTAGACCTTATCACTTAAAAACTGTACCAAGATATTACAAACAGGAAAATTCTTTTATCAAAGGTATAACTAGTACACCAATGAAACTCAACTTTCATTCATGATTTTAAAGTGGCGTAATGACTTGCGCACACTTTTCCACTTCCATTGTACACTTTCGTTGAGATTACTCATGCTTGAATATAAATGACCGGATAAAGGAAACAGCTATGTTTAGCAGGCTATATCTAACTATTATTCTAAAGGCTAGGAAGTTTTAATTAGTATTAAACTCACGTACGAAACCTTTCAGTTAAACGCTAATTTATGCTTACGAGCCAATGATATTTTAATAAACAGATATGTTATACACATACAAAACAATCGAAAAAAGTGTTCCGCGCAGCGCGGCAGCTATCGAAAGAGATAGCGCGATAAAACCCATAAGAAAAAAAGAGACAAATAGTGTTGTTGTTAATGGCAATACGTCCCAATTAGGACGTTTTCGAGTCTTCACGATTGCACGCTTATAACATATCTGTTTATTAGAATATCATTGTTACGAGCAAAGTTTTTAGTACCAGTATAAAAAATACAGTGAGATAAATACGGTACACATGTATAGCATATTAAACGCTTTAAAATATAAATTATTATATTTGTAACCGTAAAAAAATAGTAATTTTATGTATGTGAGACATTATCGATTTGTGTGACAGGATGGATGACGTCATTGTAAATACCCATTTTACTAGATATCAAAGGTTGTAAAGAATTGCTGGGCATATAGCGAAATATTTAAAAGTTAGTTATAGTGAGTTAGAGCTAGATACTAAGATGTTGTTGTATTAGATTTAAGTATTGTCAATAAAATACTGCCATAGATTAGATACTTTTTGGCCGATATTATTTTAATAGCAAATTATCCTTTTCCAATTGCCACAATTTCCTTTCCTAAATGATTTCTGAATTTCGACACCATACAAAATTTCTAGCAAGTTTTACATCCTGTGTCCTCATATTTTTTATTGGTCAGGAGGCAATATCCTCGCCATTCAGAGCGTTTGTCACATTAGTTCGTCACAAATAAACATGACATCACATACTTAAGGAGTCTTCTCCTGTTTTAATGATTTCTAGTCTTGTATTCTCTCGTCATCTACGTGATAATTAAAATTTAGAATAAGTTTCGCAACGGAAAAGCTATATTAATTTAGTTTGTTAAAGAAAATTACAAAGCCCTATTTTTGTTGTATTATTCTGAGTCATGGTTTATTCTGCGCTCCAAATAATTTTAGACGTTACAAAACAGCAAAACCGAATATAAGACCAGAAAAAAAAGACTGATTTGCACTAAATCACTCAACGAAATCGAAAACCATCATTATAGTCATCTAACATAAACATCAAATCAGAACACCCTAATTAATTATTCCGTTAATAAAAAATCCGTAGACTAAACATCACATTACATCAATTGACACCGAAAACTATTAGACTCAGACATGGCGCCTTAATTCCGTTACCACGTCCCAATCTTGACAGGCCATTCAATAAAATCTAATCACGCTACCATACTATACATAAGTGCTTCCCATTTGGGAGCCATCTTGGAACATTGTGACATTAGACCGGTATACATTGACCATTGACGTACTATATACATAGACTGCTACTATCGCTAGTTTCCCCTTGTGCCAAGTGGGAGCAGTTTTTAGTCTGAACCTAGTACATTTCGTTTTTCATTTAAGTTAATTTTCGCTCAACGAGGAACTTATATACGAAAATATCGATGGTTGTGACATCGTTAGGATAGTATTAGTGTTTTAGATAGATTTTTTAAAACGGCAAGCTCCATCTTCATACATAATTCACGACAAAACCATTTCACACTAGTGCTTACGTTCAAACTCTAATAGGCTCACTCTAGTTCCTTATGTATACTCTAAGCCATAGACAGATTTGTGCTGCACCCTTAACAAAAGTTTGTACTAAAGAAGCAATGAATGTGTTTGACTTGTTAGCTATGTTTGGGAGTCTTTAGTAAGTAGGTGATGTCGTGAAGTTTCCTCTATTGTTGTCATACAATAGTTAGTTTTAAGCACCTGTGAATGTTTGTGCCTGTCATATTTTGTGTGACAATGAACCGAATGGTTGCATGGTTCAGCGAGAAAGAATATTTGTTTAGGTGTGTCAATAGGCAGGTATTATACGTAGGCTGTGTAATTAATTTATAAGCTATTATTATGAATCATTGTTAGAGTTTTCAAATTACAAACTGTAAGATTTGTTATCAGTAAATATTACCTGAGCTTAATTGAGCAAGCTCATTGAGTGTTTTTCATCAAATATATTTTTTAATCTTTATTCAGTCTTTTATGACCGATGACTCAGCTAATCAATTTGATTTGTTTTGAGTTCCATACACGACCGTCATTTGCTATGGTAATATACCATGGTTGACTTGTGACACGTTACATACGACGCTTCAGATAAAATATCGTGTTTCTTATAATTTTTACACGTGACTTAGTCAGATGTCAGGTGTTTCTTTGCCCATGTACCGGTAACAGTGACTGATTTTTTTTCATAATTACCACTCTTTACCGGACAATTGGGAAGTCAGAAGAAAATTTATAATTAACCCATTCATACTCGTTTTCTGTCTCTTTTAGAAAAACAGTAAATTAGCGTTTTTTGAAAAACTAATTCTGCTGTATTGATGTTGATTTGTTTGCCTCATCGCACAAAAAAAATACTACAATAATTATTTATGCGCAATTTAAATGAAATCAACCGAAAAGATCACACGTTATTCTTTAATAAATAAACGATGATGACGATAGCCTAAATGCATCGCGAACAAGATTGACTTTCTCCACAATCCGTGGTATTACCATCTAGAGTGCATTACAACATCTAGACGACCTTTAAACTACTTTTAAGCACTGCAATATGTCTGATATATGTCTTGATACAAAAGTAAAAACGATCAATTATTTCGTGGTAAAAAATGGACGACGTACAAATTATGAACCAATTACGATGCTGACTACAAGACTGACCAATTAGTGACCTTAATGCTTATTTCTTAAACTCCTTAGTCATTGCAAGTGCTATTTCGTTAGTAAAAGAACTAAATAATAATACAGTTAAAGTTGCAAGGTAACTGTAAACTCACATTACCTAACTGTTACGCGAGCGGTCAAACTTGCTTAACAACTGAAGATCTCGTTATTTAACACACGATTTATATTGAGTGATATACTTAAATGTGCAAGTAAGATTGAAAAATATAGCAACATAAAACTAAAAAGTAAAAATTAAAGCAAAAAACGATAGCGGAAGCCGACCTCAACATTAGCTGGTAAAAGGCTAAGCAGAAAGCCTAAAATCAAGCAGAAAACAATATGGAATAAAAATATCAAATAAAGGACTGTTCGAATCGAAGGATCAAATAAAGGAAATGATGATTACTTCATTTCCGCCTATAAAGAACAAATAAACTTTAATAAACATAAGCTTAATGAAAGCAATACAATAACTACTGATCACATATCATAGAAATAACCGATGCAATACAACTCAGCTGGAGGACCGCAGTAATAAAAGAAAAAAGGAATGGTTACTAGATATTCTACATTTGGGTAATTTACCCCATCACTCAAATGTAGAATAAGGTTTTTTTTGTGAGGTTTGTGGCAAAAACGTGACCTAATAAATAAAACCATTAGCAATGGGAAATTAAACCCTCTAAAAATTAAAATACACTTTAACACTTGGAAAAATAAGTTGATGCGTATCCTATTTCCGATACCATAGACCGACCTCAAATAAAAGCTCAAATTACACATGCGTACGAGTAACAAGTAGTCACATAAACAAAGCATACCAAAAACCGTGTGACTTGAAGCGTGAACAATCAAATCCATGTGTAGACAATAGATGAAATCTGGGCCATCGAACATAAATCCCATTCGAAGCTAGACGGAGGTAAACAAAAATATAGAATTTATTGTAATGATGTACTCCTTCTAACATTAATTTCATTACTAGAAGAGGTAAGATTCAGACATAATCTGCAAGGCTTAAACCCAAATTATAAACACAGAATACTTTATATAAGGAAAAGTAGAAACGGCAACTTCCATAGTAAAACCGAGGAACACATCATTATCATTTCAGCCTGGGATCACCCACTGCTGGATTTAGGTATTCCTTTATTTCTGCCATTGTTGTCTGGCTTACATGTCCCTCATCCAGGTAGTTCCTATTATCTTGGCTATGCGGAACACAGAACAACCTTAAGATAAATGACAAGTGACAGTTCCATCTCCAGTTTACAGGCTTAAACTGTAGTAAGACAGTTATAAGCTGGTACAGTCCTTTGTTAATTCAAGTGGCATTGCGAAGAATACGGGTACGGTTCGCGTTAAATTGAATCTTCCTGTGCCCTAGTCTCGAGCGATAAAACAAGAGATCAGAGGGCCATCTATGAACTGAAGGGAAATGCCCAATTTAACTCCAAGTAGACATTCTACCTTTATTGTAATTGGTCATGTTGATACTGACTTTAAAGAATACGTAATAACCATTGATGATTAACTACCAATTTCATAAACGTATATGTAGATCAGTTAATTTACTATAGATGGAAATTCGACTGAAACGTCATACAAATTATGTAACAGGGAAAACTATCCAAGGATATGTTATTGAAATTGGCCAAAAAAGAATGGGAAGGGTACAGTCTGATTAGGCACCCAATTACTTTCTAACCAAGGAGTTCGGTTTCTGAGCAAGGTTCCAGAGAATAACCATAAGCAATCAGAGATTGATTGTTATGTAGCTACCGGTAGTTGAGCACTTCCCAGGTCTATATTTAACCTAAAATAAGGTGAGTTAATGTGAAGGAACAATATAATGGCAATCTGCCAGAACATCAAAGCCAATAAGTACTGACACGTTACCTTTCTTAAAGTGGAAAGTGCACATGCAGTTACTTTATTGCCAGTTTTAATGACTGTGCTAATAATGATTTTAAGATACCTGTGAAAACTAAGAAATTCATAGGTAATAAAATGATAGCCGAAGAAAATGAAATTATACTGGCAGCAACATTAAAATGTTCTCTAGTACTTGTAAAAGCCATAGTAAATTTAGGTTTAAAGCGCATGAAACAGGTATTCATTTAATTAACATTCCCGAATGAAAGTACGCGTTTGGTACTAAAATGATCGTAAACAGAAAGGAAAATGAGCATTTCCATGGTATTCAAGTGAATCATGTGCTGTCAAATTTGTTTACGCGAATATCATCCGTAAGTAAGGTTATTTTAAAGTTTATTATTCTATGAGTTTATTATGCTGGAGTCAGTAACCTGGGAATTTAGGGTTTTCGCGAAGTCTGTGTCATGTCAGGTTTGTTGTTGCGCTTTGAGGCGTGAAGAA
Source organism: Autographa gamma (assembly GCA_905146925.1). Lineage (NCBI taxonomy): Eukaryota > Metazoa > Arthropoda > Insecta > Lepidoptera > Noctuidae > Autographa > Autographa gamma. The sequence goes on from LR989871.1 coordinate 2,954,039, forward strand.
ATATTTTTTTGCCTGAATTCTTTACACTGTGAGTATACTTTAAAAGTGAGTCATGTAAAGAAAAAATATATTTGTTTAAAGGAAAGAATACTGTTTTTTCATTAAAATCGCGTATAAACTTATTGATATATGCGCATAATCTAGAATTTCTGTTTGTGCAACTTTTGCCATAATAACATACCTACTAATGATAATTTCAATGGAGGAAAGTTGAATCCAAATATAGCTCATACAATCAAATTTAGTTAAAATACAAGGAAATACCCTTATGTTTTTGTTTATTTCCAGAAAGCCAGGATTAACGTGCCTTTACCAGTAGGAAACACTTGCATGGTCAAACCGATAACGTAATGCAGGAAAATATAAATTAAATTTATAATTACATATTAATTAATATTAGGTACAATTGTTTTCATTCCCTTAATGAATTATTGGAAATATATGTATTGCAGCTTGGGGTTAGAGTGCCTAAAATAAAAGATAACCAATTCGTCTATCAATAAATAAATGCTTACAAAGATTATGTTCGTAGTACCTCTAAATGTCACAATTGGCGCTAAACGCCACCGTTCGATCTTCAAATACGAATAACCGTTTAAACTGTCATGGCCGTCAGTTTTTGTCAACGCGGGAATTTCCGCGAAGCAAGCGCCTTAACCGGTTTCCGCTTATGTAAGCAATGTTAATAAAATGCGTAGAATTTTGGTGCGAACCGTACAGAATCCGTGACGTAATCGGGTTGATCTAGTTTTTATTTACGTTATGTCAAACTAGTTAATTAAAAATCTGTTAGTTGATTGTGGGGTATTCGAATTTAGAATTAAGAAAGCACATAGACTACAACGAAAATCCATGATTCTAATTTCAAATGATGACAGATATAGGCGTCGCAGAAAAGTTGTAAAAAAAACAGTTTATAATTGTTGTAATTTGCATTTCAGCAACAACAAAGAAGTGATATAAAAACTCATATAATTAACTTTAAGAATCAATTAGTATCTTAATGCGATAAATTTTCCAGTGAGTGAACACAAAATTGTAATACGATAACTGTTATATCAGAGTTACTCAATACGTATTGGATTTCATAATATTATATCTGGTGTATAAATATTTTATAGCTTTAAATAAATAAGTAGGTATAATACTGCATATTGACTTAGAGACAGGTAGATGTCCGATTAGCGTAAAATGAAGAAATTTTCAAAAGAGGCTAAGAAACTGGAATGCAAACGTTACTTTAATCCTATCGTATATCGTAAGAATAAATACGTAATGTCAATTTTAGATAACATTACATCCACACTTATATTGGCTCTTTGGTCAACTCATCCCGCTCTAAACAGTGTCCGCGGGCTCAGTAGACCAAATTATTTATTTTATTATTTTTCTTTGGTCAACTGATCCCGCATTGAAATTAGGCAAAATTTTATTGCATATTTTTAATTTTATGTACAGGCGTGCGGAAAGTGTTAAATGAATTAAGACCAAAAAATTATTAATCGCTAGCCCTTTGCTAAATGTCAGGAACTATTAATATACACTAGAAATTGGATGGGTCTTTTAAAACTAAAACTAAATAATCTTAAAGTCACAGTCTATTTGAATTAAACCTTAATAGTAAATCATATTCGTTTCAAATTGTCTACATGCGGTGTAAATAAATGTTTATACTTTATAAAATAACTTAACGTATTTAGAACCACGGAACTGAAGCCAATGCTTTAAGACCTTCAAGACCATGCGAACTTAGAGATTGAGCTGAAGAAGAACGGATCGAACATACAATTATCTCTGAATACATCTTGCGCCAAGTAATCCCTTAACATGTTAGGCAAGACAAGGAAATAAAGCGCCGGACGCCAAAAGCCTGGAAGAGATACTGGTCCACGAAAGAAATGTTTAAGGGTATTTTGCCCACGTCCGTATAGCGTAAGCTAACGGGTACGTGTAATCTGCACATTTAACCTATGGTGGACAAATTTGGTCTTTGACGAACATACAAAAAGTTCTGGTTCAAGGTTTGCCAAAGTGATGTGGGGCGCAGCATACTGGGAGTCGAATTAACAGACTCCGTTCGAAACAGTATTCTAAGTCTCTTTATTGTAGATCTCAGGTTTGCGCCCAATAAGCTAAACGAGGAAGTGGCAGACCGTGAAGAAGATGGCGGGTGAACTGGACGCCTGTCAATAATAATATGCATGATCAAGCTAAAGACCGAAACTACAAGGAAGAACAATGGAGGGAGGCCTTTGCTCAGCAGTAAGACAATTAAGGCACAACAATTAATAAAAATAATAGAACTATTCAAGAATTATTACCCGAAGGGTTAGGCAGAGGTGTACCAATGTACACCCACAGTTCGCCGATATGTTTAGGTCCCATGTAATAGGGGGCGAGCCTATTGCCACTAACCGGGCACTAATCCAAACTCCGACCTGCTACTGAAAATTTCATAGAAAAACCCAATAACACCTTGGTCGACTTGGGAATCGAACCCAAGACCTCTAGCGTAGCAATTGCGCTTAGCGCCACTAGGCCAACGAGGCAGTCTTCAAAATTACTGCAGTTTAAGTAACATTTTAAATCAACAAAAAGACGGACCAGATAATCGCGTCAACAGCTAAAGAAAACTTAAATTCCTCATCCTTAGCTTGGGATAACTGAAAAACCTATATACCATTTTTTCTGCGATTTTTGATAGTTGATATTGAGATGAATTTATTGAGGGACATATTAAAAAATAGTAACTAACTCCAGTTACTATTTTTTAATATGTCCCTCAAAAAAATCCAAAAAAGTCACTTAACGAGTCACAGCTCCTGAACTTCTTCAAGTAATATCTTAGTGATATTAATTTCTAACACTTTTATCGGTGTATATACAAATTATAAAATTTCAATGCGGGGTCAGTTGACCAAAGAAAAATAATAAAATAAATAATTTGGTCTACTGAGCCTGCGGACACTGTTTAGAGCGGGATGAATTGACCAAAGAGCCCTTATATTGGAAGTCAAAGTAACTGTATCTGTCTGTCAGGTAACTATTCGCGGCTAAACTTGCCAACTGATTTTGTATGCTTTGCTAGAAAGGCTGACAAAATCATACCGTACCACTAAATGTGCAAAAGGCCTACTTCAAACGAGGCCTATTTTAGGGTTCCGTACGACCGAATAAAAAAATGGAACCCATATAGGATCACTCGTGTGTCTGTCGGTCAGTAAGTGACTGACCGACATCTAGGAACCTACTAGACCTTTTGTAATTTTAAAAATAATTGTCTCCGATTTATTCGAGAAAATTGTCGAAAATTGTCCTCACTTAACTACGAAATTACTGAACCTATTTTTTTAAAGGATACTTGAATTATTTTTAAACTTATAGGTTAAAGGAAAACCTGTTAAAATTCCATTACGTGACAGGTAACGTCGTACGGAACCCTCTTCACGCGAGTTAAACTCACAGCTGTCCCGGTTTTTGTAGACTATATCATGACTAGTTAGGTCAATTGATCAACCAATTGCACGCATCATTAATTCTAGTAAACGGTAATTTTCACATTCTGTCTTGTCATCAAAATAGCAACGTGATGGCATGTGAATAGGTCACTTGACGCTTGAAAATTAAGTTTGACAAGACTACACCTTTGAAATCACAATCACATTTTGCAGAGTAGATTCCGAGGGCCCAAAAATGATTTTGCTATTTCACTTGTAAAGTATGCAGACTAGGTGGTATTGTATATGATGCTTAAACACACTTTCCAAATTTTGATTGTATGGTTTTTCTGTTTCGTTTTTAGCGATATTTATTTATTATTTTATTATTGCAGTCAAAGCTTTTTCGAAACTAACATATTCTATGTAGTCATGCAATTAAATGCACAACTGTACTCGTAATTTAATATAAACCATTTCTTATGCACAAATTTCGATGGTCGATCAGATGGCATCTTGGAATCGCATCTGTTTATCTTCCGTCCCTTTTGCACTGGCAACACTAAACACTGTTTGGCCCGCAAGTTTGTTTGCTTATTTTTTTAGGACACCCGTGTCATTTGAGAACCTTTGCACCTTTAGCTGATGTTTGTATGGAACCCATGCAGGTTTATTTTACGATTTCTTTTGAACTTATATCATTTATATTTACAGTACTAAAACCACAGAAAATGTATCAAAATATAATTATTCTGTTTTTAAGAAATCTTGAATGTTCCTGCCAAATAAGCAAGCCTAACGAACCCAAATAAAATATTAATAAACAATCATAAACATAACAGCAGCGCACGGAAGTCTAAGTTAATAATTATAAACAAACAGTTTATTTCCATCATTTAGCAGAATCAACTTTATTCAATGTTTCAGAGTTGAACGTATTATAACTAGGTCTTGTTTAATTTCAATACACACCTGCGTTAACACACTTAACAAAGGCAGGTGCTCCAAAATTCAAAGCACCAATTAATTTATATTTTATGGAAAGATATAACAAGCTTCGCAAACTCAGTGTGAATGCACTTTTTGTACGTGGCAACACAGCATGCTCAGACGCGCTACGCAGTTTTAAATTTAGAAATGCTTTCCATCTGACATCTTCGCTGTTTCGAAATTAGAATAGTGTTTGACGGTCCCTTTACTGACTGCCAGTACAAAATCTGTTCTACTTTTAATTTTAATGGGATATTTAAGAAGTAACGTAACGGTTTTTTAACTTTTATCTGGTTGTAATGAATTTTAATAACCGTGCCATATGCGATACGTATTACATATCAACTTGACAACCACTTAAAACGGTTACATTTTATTGGCCGGTACTAAACATTGAGAACATATTACTCTGAACTAAATCTTACTTGTTTTAAATTGCTCTTATTTAACATACGTAAGAGCAAGGCCAGTAGATAACGATCTAAAATATCTAAATCATTGCCAGGAGTATGCCATTCACTAAACCGATATTGATTAAAAGGTTTAAATGTTAGATTAATTTACTACTAAAAACTAATCAAAGATCAAACAAGTCCAAAATAAAATTCAATAAGACAGACGCAATATACAAAAAAAAAAATATCAGATCTTTTTTTTTAAACCGCAATGTTTTGCCTGCAAGGCGTAGTAATATAAGACGGATATACAAAAGTATGCAAAAAAAAAGTCAACTTACTTCTTCGTAAAATATCTCCAAAACAAATATATAGGTAATTAGACCATTAGCAATAATTTTATTTTTTTTGCACTAGAACGAATACCATTTGTTCCTATACTACATACAAATATACTCTCATTTAATTTTTGTTCCGTAGTTCGACCATTTTTCTAGCCGTTAGACTATTTTGTAATTTCGTCTATAACCGCAAACTCTTGCTATGACGGTAAAGATTGCTTTATCGCGGAAGCACCGTTGTGACAGTTATATCAAAGCTTAGCGCATTACACAACATTGTATTCGTATTAACACCGATATTACTGAAACCCGCATCGGGGACGGAACACACATTAAGGTAAACAATTTAATGTCTATTTTATCTGAAAACATTTGTACAATCAGCAGACAACTGAGAAAATTATCAGTTTTACAAATCACAATCATCTATCAAATGCCATTTGTCATATAAAATCAATCATGGTATATCATTTTAATGGGAAATAAATTAACTTAATTGTTGAAGTATATGTATTCTCACTGTTATTAAATTAATAAAAAAAATATTAATATACTAAACGAAAAAAAAAAATAACAATTGTTGAAGTGAGGAAACAAAATAACCTTGACATTAGGGCTACTGAAAACTTCATAAACATCAATATTATAAATGTCACTGAATATTTCCGGCAGTTTGTAAATCTCTATTCATGAAACGTCTGTAACTGACTTTTTTTGCTGGCTGTACTTTGTAACAAAAGAAAACCGACCTTACTGCCTTGAAATAAAACAGGTTTTCTTTAGATGGTCGACTGTTAGTTGAGTTTGCTGCGAAAGCTTATAATAACTCTAGATTATAGGTTTTGTAAGTCTTCGAATACCAATAATTATATGCCTTTCTATTGTAGACTTCCTTCTATATTTAATAATTATTCCTTTCTAATTTACTAAATGCACCTTTGTAAGTCTATTATTTTATTTTGTTTTTAGACTATTGTGCATTCATATAAAAAAAGCAGTTTTTACTGGGTATTGATCATAATGTAAATACGGTGTTGGAATAAGACGTATTGAGAAACTGTCAATAAAACAACGATGCTGCCAACCGCTTTGAAATCTACACACATATTTAAGATCATTTGTAAATTCTAATCAGAAACTTCAAGCATAAACAACTTATATGTACATCTTTGTATACTTTAAGTTTTAGCCTACAAAAACAGATTATTTCGATGCTTTTCATCCGTTTATTTTAAGCCTTAAAACAGCCTAAATGTCCTGAAGGCGAATTGAATATTAAAATGTGAGCCAGATTATCATCATCAGTAACATCTTGAGCGGACAGGTGCAAAGAAATCGCACCTGCCGAAAGCCAACGCATATGGCTACCACATTCAGAACAATCGTAACAGGTGTCATTCTTTTGTTTTTGCTTATTACACATAAACTGTATCACACAAATAAAAGGTAATTAAGCTTCAATGAATAGGGTAGATGACTAGGTATGAAAAGTCAAAATTTATTTAGCCGTCATTTAGATAATCAAAATATAACAGACACGTATTTTTTTCTTTCATCAAATCAATAAAAAAATAGGAAGATAAACCGCTTTAAAGTTCAGTAGTGGGGAATTGTGACGTCACGGCTGAGTACAGTTTATGCTAAAACGTGACTTCACGCAAGAATTGAAATCGCTGTATCTTCGTCATTCTTTGTCTACGGGACAAAACAAAAAATACGTGTCTAATATATATATTTATCTAAAAGATGGACTAAAAAACAAATTTGTCATAATCCCTATTTATTGTGGTCGGACCTTCAAAACATTTAATTTGGATATCTATGTTCAGAATGCTAATTTGCGCAAGAACAGATACGTAATTTTGCAGAAACACTTAATTACTCACTAATTAGTTTCACCTCCATGTTTTCAAGAACAACAACATAAATGTAAAACAACAAAACATGTAAAAAAGATCTAGAACTAGGTATATTTTGAAAGAATAAACTATAAACATTAATATTTAAGATTCATCGTAACTTACCGATTACTGGACTTAAAAAACTTGCTTTAGAGAAAGTTTTTTTTTTTTTTTTTTTAATAACCTTTTATGTGTCCCACTGCTGGGCAAAGGTCTCCCCCAATTTGCTCCAAGCTGTTCTGTCTGGAGCCATCTCCCACCAACCCGGCAGATAGCGATCGATGTCGTCGCGCCAGCGTCTTTTCGGCCTACCCCGTTTTCGAGTGCCGGCTCTAGGTACCCACTCAGTTGCAAGTTTCGCCCATCTATCCGGACCCATGCGACTCAAATGACCAGCCCAGCTCCACTTTAACTTAGCTGTCTGAACACCGACATCAGTAATTTGCGTCTTTGAGCGAAGGGTGGTGTTTCGTACGCAATCGGTTCTTTTAACCCCTAAAATACTGCGCTCCATTGCTCTTTGGCAAACCTTAAGTTTGGTCTTCTGTTGTTCGGTCAGTGACCAAGTTTGCGAGCCGTAGGTTAGGACGGGCAGGATACACATATCGACGAGTTTGCGCTTCAAAGAAAGCGGGAGGGTGCCTTTCATTAAATCCTTCATGGACCAGTAGCACTTCCAGGCGTTATCGATACGGCGATCGATTTCTTTGCCCTGCCTGTTTTCGAAGCTCACTAGCTGGCCCAAGTAGATGTATTCGTCGACATATTGTATCATTTGCCCATCCACCTCGATAACTTGCTTTCGCCTATTGGTCATTGCTTGAGTTTTGGACCTATTCATAGAAAGACCAACCTTAAGGCTTGCGTCGTTCAGTTCACGCAGCATAACTTCAAGCTCTGGAGCGGTAGGAGCAAACAAAACAATATCATCGGCGAAGCGAAGATTTGTCAACCTTCTGTCGCCGACTTCAATGCCCTTGTTTGCCCATGATGTTGATAGGGTTTTGAACACTTCTTCAAGTGTTGAAGTGAATAGCTTTGGAGACAGAGGATCGCCCTGTTTTACTCCTTTTTCAACAATAAAAGATGGTCCCGATGAATTTAATTTAATATTAGCTGTACTGTTATTGTAAATAAGTTTAATTAAGTTTATATATGCCGGATCTATGCTTTGGTTATTCAGTGAATCAAATATTGAGGAATGGCTTAAACTATCGAAAGCTTTCGAATAGTCAACGAACGGCAGATGGAGTGGCAAATTAAATTCATTGCATTTCTCAATCACCTGGTTTATTGTTTGTAAATGGTCAGTTGTTGAAAAACCAGGGCGAAAACCTGCTTGTTCAGGAGGTTGCTGTGAGTCTAGCTGATCTGAAATCCGGTTCTGAATAACCTTAATTAATATTTTGTAAATGTGAGAAATTAAACTAATTGGTCTATAATTGCTGATGTTACTTTTATCTCCCTTTTTATGAAGTAAGATGATATTAGCATGGCACAAATTCTCAGGAAGCTTCCCCTCATACAAGATGGTATTACAAAGGTTGGTAATGTGAGGTAGTAGGGTCATGCCTCCTGTCTTGAGTGCCTCTGTAGTAATACCGTCTTCTCCTGGGCTTTTGTTGTATTTCATGGTCTTCAGAACGCTATGGATTTCGAAACCAGTTATAGGTGGAATTGTGTTATGGTCTGGGCTATTGTAAGGTGTAGTGGATTTAGTTTTTAAGCCGTCTGAATACAAGTTCTGGTAAAATTTGGTACTGATATCCATAATCTTGTCTCTATTCCTCTGTTTGACACCTTGTTCATCTGCCAGACTGGTTATCCAGGATTTCACCCGAACAACCCCTTCTTTTGCTATTCGAAGAGAAGTGTGGTTTTCAATAGCTGATTTAACTAGCAGTGAGTTCAGCTTTCTTACGTCATTTCTTATACTACGTTTTACATTTCTATCTACTTTATAATATTCTCGAGAGCATTTCTGAAATGTCTCTCTTTCTTTAATTAGTTGTAAAGTTTTTTCTGAAAGTTTAGCTTTGTTTTTCTTCTGCTGTTTAATTGTTTTACTTGCTATATCTATTGCAGTTTTAAGGTTTTGGTATTGTAAATTCGGATCAGTATCATTAACTTGTAATATATTAAATTGGTTTTTTAATTCTAGGTTGAATTTTTCACTATTGTGGTGTAAGATTTGCTTGTCTAGCCTCATGATTCCTTTTTTAAACAGAGATTTACGATGATGTTTTATGTTAAGCGAAAATTTTAAACGAAGTGGTCGATGATCTGAACTAAAACTTACCCTATTTATAGCAGTCACGTCTTTTATTACAGACTGGTTAGACGTTAATACATAATCTATCTCGTTTTTTGTATTATTATCCGGAGAAATCCATGTCCAACGACGCTGTGGTTTTTTGTGAAAAAAGCTATTGGAAACTTTCAGATTTTGACCGAATGCAAATTGGAGTAATCGAGTACCTCGCTCATTCCGAGTTCCCAACCCATGTGGTCCAAGTACGTCTCGGTTATCCAAATCTTGCCTCGGACCGACCTTAGCATTGAAATCACCGAGGACTATATTAAAGGTACCTCGGTGATCGTCATACGCTTTGTTCAAAAGGTCGTAGAACTCTTCCACATCGTCATCAGTATGCGAAGATGTAGGTGCATAAACCTGGATCAGCGTCAAAGTATGGTTATTAGATAGTTTTAGTTTTAAAACTGCGATTCTTTCAGAGTATCCAATGAATTCAATAATATTACCTCGCAGCTTTTTGGCTACAAGAAATCCTACACCATGAAGACCGTTTGTTGTGCCAAAATGAAAAAACACACTATTATCCGTTTCTACTGTTTGTTCTCCCAACCTCCGTACTTCTGATAGGCCGATGATATCCCACTTGATGGTTTTTAAAGCGTTGTCCAGTTCTATAAAACGCTCGTCACGCATTAGAGTGCGAACATTGTACGTTATGATGTTGAGGTTGAGAGAATTTGTGTCCTTTGGGCGCGCTGTGGTCGTTTGACGGGGTATCAATCTCGCCCGGGGATTCTTAGCACCCCATGCTCCAGGGCTCCTCCGGCTACCGTCGTCGCCGGGTTTGCTCCTGGAGACGCCGGGAACTCGGGGCCGTTCTATGGTTTGTTTGTTCATAGTGAGAGGGGGGGGGGGGTAATGGACCATAATCCACCACGCTGGTCCTGTGCGTGTTGGCGGATCGCCAGAGCCTCGTTCGTTAGTCAGCAGATAGTACCACGAGCAGGTGAGGTTGGCTTGGGTTCTGTAAGATGGTGTTTAGAGCCCTTTACTCTATTGCCAAGCAGTAAGGTCGATTTTGACATCAATTGTCATTAATTGTGTTTAGTAAATACTAGCTGTTTCCTGCGGTTTAACCCGCGTGGATGACAATTCATACACTATCTTTATAAATTATAGCCTATGTGTTATTCCGATGTACAAGCTACATTATTGTAAAGTTTCATTAAAAAGTACATTCAGTAGTTTTTGCGTGAAAGAGTAACAAACATCCACACATCCATTCTCACAAACTTTCACATTTATAATATTAGTAAGGATACTACGGAGCAGCTTCTCACCCTAAAGTCCGGTGAAGCAGTCAAAGCCTGCGCTCAGGCTAACTGCAAAAATCTCTACCAAAAAAAAAGCTTCTCACCCTAGAAAATCCATAGGTACTTAAGTCAAGACATTCAATAAATCATGCAAAATAGTGCAGCAGCAAAGATCAATGAACGCTGTTTATTTCAGTAACTATGTAATGGATCTTTGTTTACCCATAAACATGAGTTGCCTAAGTTTGGCTACTCGCCAGACTAGCTAATGTTTTGCAAGACTTACAAACTTCCGGAATTTTATTTCTCACTTCTACTAGATACTATTACTACAGTTAGTCATTAATTGTAGGCAATAGTAATAGAACCTGTATTTATTTATTCACAGACTTATCGGAACAAGTGAGTCATTGAATATTTCGCCATTACTGCACTCAAGATATGATCAACAAGTTTAAAGTATTTTGTAATATAGTATTGTATATATTATGGGCCTTGATGCCTGAAATAAAATAAATTGAATTGATTAGTAAAAAGTAATTTCGAAGGTTACTAAAGTAGATTAAAGATTTTCAATCATTAGTATTGTAATCAACTTTGATTATTGGCTGCTTCTGCGTTGATTTCAATCTAATTGAAGTGAATTTAGCTGTAAATCTTTCCCAAATAAATTAACTAAATAATAGGCAACAAGTTTTCGAAAATAAATCATTGGGAGCATGACCTACAATAGAGCAATCCAGTAAAAACTCTCCATAAATTATCGCAAAGCATCGCGTGCTGTTCCTCTTGGAACTAAATCACCTCCATCCTGCCCCAAGTCCTCATTTTCAGGTGTAATTTACTACCCACGGTATAGAAAAACATTTTTACTTACCGCTATTAGCTATCAATTTGGCTAATTGGTACCATTTACCATTTTTTGCCTAGGCATGTTAAACTTTACTAATGGAAAACATTGGGCTTGGTCCTTTGTGTTCTTGAACTATAGAAACATTTATTTAGACATTTGAGTCATAACTACGTATTATGTTCAAGGTTAATTTAAAAGAAGTAAATAAAATGTAACAGCTAACAGAGCATGAAAGCAAAAACTCAGAACTTATAATTATTTTTTGCAAACCGAAATTCTGTAGACTTTAACAGCGTTGAATTTTATCCAACATAATTATTGTGCTATTACATGGAGTAAAAAAAGCAGAGCATGTCTTATAATAATAGAGATTGTAATGACAGAAGTTATTCTTTATTTTCAACCAAAGCTATTTTGAAGATAGTAACTATACGGGTCAATCCAAGTAGAAAGAAGTAACGGTTATTTGTCTAACAAATAATTGAAGGTCTTAGAACGACGTATTACATACATACATACATATAATCACGCCTCTATCCCTTGTAGGGGTAGGCAGAGACCACTGCTTTACACTTGCTACGATCCTTACACTCTTGTTTCGCTTTGTCGACTTTCATTAGTCCCATTGTATTTATTTCATTGATGTATTACATTCAAAATAAACACCAATAAAATATACTTTAAATCCATGTTGTAGATTTATGATCCCTTAATCAATAACCCAGTTTATCGTAGCAGTTTCATTGTAGAATGTTCTTATTCTTAAGCAATAGCATTAACAATCGCGAATGCTATTTGCACGTGCGCAAGAGTCGAAGTCTCGAGCTCTTTAACAAAGGAGCATTCGTTTCGTATGCCACCTCCGTAGGCAACGGTTAGACCAATTTGACCGAATTCTTTGCTGGCCACTTAGGCCATTAGACTTCTCGGTTTATTGTAATGCTCTTAAACATTCTAAAATTCTTGGATGGAAGTGTAGCGTAGAAACAACTAAATGTAGAGTAATGTTTTTTGTAGACGTATACGGGCCACCTGACTATTAAAAAAAAAACTTCAAAGACTTCAAAATAACTTTCTTAGATTTACGCGATTGTTAGACAAAATTTCAAAATGAGTAAGTAAGTCATTTATGTTTTATGTCAAAACGGGGTCATAATGAAATGGGACCAAGACACAAGAAGCACCAGCTTTCCAATAAAAAAAAAACATCAAAATCGGTTCACCCAGTCTAAAGTTCTGCGGTATCTAACATAAATAAAACAGTCGAATTGAGTACCTCCTCTTTTTTTAAAGTCGGTTATTAAACAAAAATCTTAACAGCTGCATCACAATGTGAAAATGATTATTCTTAAAATCCATTAAAAAAGTATCAAGAATCCATTTGTTTGTTAACTAAGAAACTGGACAATGGACGATATTATGTGAAAGTAACCAGTACACATACAGAGTTAGCCGTATTTTCCAAGTGCAATTATAAAGCGTATTCTACGCTTTCTAAGGAAAGAATATTGTTGCAAGGGTCTATCGGGCGTGAAATTTAAATTAGCCTAAAACCTCATGGTTGATAAACATGAAATGATGAAACTTGTTTGATTTCATGGTGTTTTGCAATTTTATTACAAAACTAGTTTACCTAGACTTAACTTCTCTCGGTTTAGTTACATAGTTAACTACGGTGTCAGTATGTTTTGGTAGTATTGGTAAATTGGAATAGGTTAATTAAGAGAAAAGCACAAAATCTTAATTTATGTATAGTTGGATTCAAACTAAATGGCGGCTCTGAAGTTAGCTACACGCTGCGCAGTACCTCGCCCCGCACCCCCGCTGGCGCATAAGTTTGTTACTGCGCAGCGACTCGCCTCGTGTTCAGAGCCGCCATTAAGTTTGCACCGTACTGTAATAAATACTTAACTAAAGTCTAACATTTAATTATTTAATCATTCATTAGGTCATCATCATGATCATTAGGTATACTTTGGTACAACAATATATTTAGTAAGATTTCACACAGAATTACTCTTACAAGGAAAGTTATAAGTAAACTATTCGACATCTACTTCTAGATGTATTTTAATATCGTACAAATAATATAAACAGGAAAAACTTAATTTATTATTAACTAGATTTATTACTAATTGGTTTTTTCCTAGTTAACTGTTCCGCTACATCGGTCAAGGAAAATTCGTTTTGTGCATCAATCGTAAATAATTTACTAATATACATTTTTAGTTGTAGGTAATTGTATGAATTTATTATAAAAATGACGCACGTATCAATCTAGGTTTTGAATGTAGGTTAAGTAAAAATTATGCACGACTATATTTTTCCAAGTTAACTGATATAAGTATCGCCTTTTTTCAACGTAAATAGCATAATTTTTAATCATTACCAACATTTTAGCTAATCTAGATGTCCTCAGTACCGAACAAACCGGATTGCGATCCGTTAAGGCCGACGAAAGCCTTAATACAACGACCTTTACGCATTTTTATCCCTTGGTCCTCACGTCCGCGACAAATTTTATTGCTTTTCCCAGATATAATTCTCAAATTATGAACATAATATAAAGATTAAGAGATGTTAGCAATATATTTAATACAGAAGTTAAATTATTTACACTAGGCCAGGGCTAAAAAAAAATATTTAATGGCACTTATGAAATAGCGAGAGAGAATACAAAAGAAAAATAATATGTCTACACCTACCTAGACTTTACATTAAGAACCTAATCCGTTTATAGTTTGTGTACTAAAAGGAGGAACCTTTCTGATACAACTGACAGAGAAGAATACACAAACATTTATAAAACTTCAAATAATTATAAATTATTTTTGTATTGGCATATCACAAGTCTGGTTGCACGCAGTAGGAATGTTGAAAACCACAGCAGCAACACTGCAACTTGGCAACGCACTTTAAATTCGTTTATTTTCACGAACATAATCTCGAGTGCATTCTTAAGTCCTTTCACAATGAGGTCACAATACGAGTAAGTTTGTACGCAAATGCGGCCATATGCTCGCAAACACATGAGAATTGCAGTTTATAGGGCAATGTCAGCCGAGCGAATAGGGAAATAACAACATTTATAAAATTTTCTTTTAGCTATTTTTTCTTTAACGATGTTTTCGACTTACAGTCTTGACAGATTCAGCTGAATACCAGTACTTTACATAGAGCGACTGTCTGATTTCCACAACCAATTTACGACTAATAATAATAATACCAGCCTAAACGTCGAACAGCTGGGAAAAGGCATCTTCCCATATAGAGAAAGCAGGAGCATTGAACACCACGCTTGCTCATTTGCGGATTGGCGATTTCAGATCAATTTTGGAATCCAGGTTTCCTCGCGATGTTTTCCTTCACCGTTTGTCAGAACTTATTAAGGTACTTGGTTATAAATAATGAGATAAGAAACTACTAACGTTAACGTATGAAAAGCAGGATTGTCGACTTAACTTGCCTTCCGACAGGATGGAAGGATTCTGTATAATAATAATCACATTACACAATATTTATGTAATAAACCAATAAAATTTTCATTAGATAACCTTCATTATGAAACTTGTCTGACCACGATTCCGCAATTTTTAATCTATAAGCTATTTCCATTAACTTCCGGTACGAGGGTTAAAAAGACTGATTTTCTATACACATTTATGATAACAACCGTAGAACTCAATAAATCGGTTTAGTTCATTGGACCAAAATAAAATAAGACTAGCAGCAGAGAAGCACATAGCTAAGAGATAAAGTTAGAAGAATATACATTCAGTTTAGCATGTTCTCATCATAAAAAGACTAAAGCACTCATAATACTCTGTCCCTTAAAACGTACACAAATGAATTCCGCACCAAGGAGGCGACATAGCGTCACCGAATGTAATTAAACGTCGTGTCGTCCAGGTCACAGGTCAATTTACTAATTAACTTAGGGCTAGTTATTCTGAATACCGAGGCGACTTGTTCGTCAGATGACAGAGTATTATTCAACATCTAGCAAATATCTCAGATTCGTACGCAAAATATTAATTAAGCTCTTAGCAATTAATGTGACTTTTTCTTAAATGGTTTTTCTTAGAGATACGGCAACTATCGCGAAAAATCTGAAATTCAATTTTGCATTACAAAAGGGTTATTTGTCTTCTCGAGATGAGGAAAAGGTTTTTGAAGAAACCAGCAATGGGACGGATACTGGCCGGTATTATTTTCCATTCTCCATCCTCATTCAGGAGCGAATTAAAACGACAATAACATGGACTGTTTTTGTAAAATCCTCCAATTAGAAAGCGAGCAACGATGACGTCACACAACAGCGAGTACAAATTATGAAAACAAAGCTACGGTGAGCATTTCGGTTTTATTGATTCAGCTGGTAAGCTGTGCGTGTAACATTGCGATAGGTTTCCAAATAAGGTGGGCAGAGTTATTGAGAGATACCGCCTGACTGTTAAGTTTTAGGTCAATAGAAGCAGATGGATGATAATAAGTAGATGATAGAGTAATATATTTCAGAGCTAAAACTTTTATTTCCTATTCCGGTTTGTTTCACAGTAGAGCCAAGTCAAAACCTTATGTTTTTTTTTTTATAGTGTAAATTCTAAATCAAAATGCATTAATAACATGATTTATAACATACATTATATTGGAGATGCCAGAATATTTTTTCCTTTTAGCGTTTTCATTTATAACACACAATATTCCAACGGCACTAGGTTCTTATTCTAATTTACGAATAAATTATTTGTATTTGATTAACACACAGTCACGTATTTCATTAATAAACGCCTACGTATACAAACGGCTATTATACATAGACGTGTCTACGAAAGTATGTTTAGTTAATCGTAAATATTTACAGTTTCGCCACGTGTGTCTTGTGTAAACATAATACCTTTTCATCGTAAGTCGTGTCAATCTTTAGTCCTAAAAAAAGTTACGCTATGTTTATTACATAGCGTGTTGTTGTCTTTTTTATTCTATGTAAATACTATTTAGATTTCCGTAACTAAACTAGGTATTATACCTACTTAACTATTTGATTCTGATAAATATTACTTTTAAAGCAAAATAATTACGCGTATTTTTTTTGACGACGTAATTGGTCGACTCAAAACCAGTTTTTTTTTTAATTATCACTTACTTGAGATGCGTCCACATCTGATGAACGAGCACCCTTAGGTCCCGGGTTTGATCCCTAGACAACTACAGAAAACCAGTTTTCTATATGTATAGTCTCGGTTCTTGGGTTTTTAAGGTATATTCGTAGATTCCATAAAAGACGTGCTTTAGCTACTTCAAAGTTAATTGCGGCGGAAGTTAGCGACACGCTGCGCAGTACCTCGCCCCGCACCCCCGCTGGCGCATAAGTTTGTTACTGCGCAGCGATTCGCCTCGTTTTCAGAGCCGCCATTAAGTTTGCACCGTAATGTACCTATATTCTCGTATATAGCGATATAATTCACACATCCCGTCCTAAATACGGGAAACTAGGATAACACCTATAAACTGTAGGATAGTATCAAAACAATCATAATAAATTTAGCCGGTCGTTCACATGACCCACTCAGTTATAACAACCAGTTATTACAATGGACCGTGTTTAGCAAATATACGCGTTATGGGAAACTAGGTGAAAGTCTTACTTTTTTATGATTATAAAGTACATGAAATGATTACAATAACCGATTTAGAAGTTGAGTAATTTGCGAGGGTCATTAGTGTTTAATTACCACTAGCCATCGACACGGACAGTAGATAATAAATTAATTTAATTTGGTTTAAGTCTTTTTTGTGGTATTAAACGCTTATTACTTCAGCCTATGCCGAAAGCGTAGCGTTGAGGTTCTCTAGACCTGTTGGTAAAACACCTGGGTCGCATCCTAAGGTATTTCTCCTAACTATTATAAAAATAATAACTGAGACACACAAACATATCACGTTCATTGATTTATATCTCAAACACGGTAAGTGTTTAACTAACATTACATACTAACCCAATTCGTTAGTTAATTAAAAGCTACAAAAAAAAAATGGAATGAAATAGTACAATAAAGATATAATAATAAAAAAAAACATACTTGCGAGTATTCATATCAGTATTATTTAACCGTACATACATACACACACATACAGTATGTGTTCGAAACTTGAAATCCACACAAGTCCTAATTTCATAAAACTCCGTCGGACGTGACGTCACTGGAAGGAAACGTACCGTGTCCTGGCGGGGAAGTCATCATTCCCATATCGTCTCGCAGTTACTATCTAGAAATAAACACCAATATAATTTGGTCCTTGGACTCTCAAGAAATCTTAAGATAATGTTCAGAAGTGTGATACACAAAGGGATCAATGAATACGTTTCTAAAAACAGCTGTTGGCGATGCGTCTTTTGAGCTTTTATTTCTCATTGCGTTTGCCGCATGAATTTTAATTAACGTTTTAAAGACATAAGTATCGTAAAATACAATAGTTATTGTTCTTGAAAAGAATATTTCTGTTTCTGTTTCCATTTTTGGAAAATAATGCTGAAAGTAAGTTAGCATGGATAGAAGAAAGATAGTAAGAAAGCCGCAATACGTTAAATATTTTTCCATTATTTGTCATTATTACATTCAAAGATTTTTACACAACTATGGTGTATTTAAGACAACACTGCCTCAGTCACACTTAACAAGAAAGTAGATTTCCGCGTCGACCAATGATATTATAATAAACAGATATGTTGTTAGCGCGCAATCGTGAAGACTCGAAAACGTCCTAATGGAGACGTATTGCCTTTAGTCTGCGTCACGCATCTCGACGAGTGACACACTCGAACGAAATTTACATAAAAGCTTTTAAATGTCATTGTGTGTATCCAGAAACTGTATCATTTATGATAACGAAGTAAATAAAATACAAGGAATCTCATACCACATGTAAATACGCAATATACTTCGATTTAATAATATTTTTTATTTATTTTCCTAATATTCTGATAATTGGAGGTTAGAAAAAAGAAAGAGACGGTAAATACATTTTTTGTCGTGAGGACGACAAGGACGCGTGATCGCACACATATAGAATAAAAGTACAGATGCGACTATTAGGCATTAAAGTCATCATTACCCCAGAGTTCTGTTTTCCTTTTTTCTAATGTTGGATTATTTAATCATTTGTTTTTTTGAAATAGTCGATATACTTAATTATAAATTAAACATGTCATGTGTGGGTAAAGAAAATATGAATATCTTACCCTTATTACCTTAATATATCGCAGAAAATGTTAAAATAAAACTATTTCTATTTCCACTTCGTCGCTTTAACATCGTGATTTATTTCTCACCTTTAGTAGTGTTGCTTAGTTGTTATAGGCACAAACCGTGGATACAAATTTAGTAGACGCGGTTTGTACCTTCTGTCTCGTTAAATTTGTTAGTCTATGACGTTTGTTTAGATTGAAGCGTAATTGACAACACTAATTGTCTCTTTTTTTCTTATGGGTTTTATCGCGCTATCTCTTTTGTATCATTTTGACATGTGAGCTGCCGCTCCCGCGCGGAACACTTTTTTCGGTTGTTTTGTATGGGTGTAACATATCTGTTTATTATAATATCATTGGCGTCGACATAATTACTGCGCGGGCGCAACACAAAACTGGTCCTAAGAGCCGGATTCGAACTATCGGGGAAACTCAAGAAATTGCGACTTAACTTATTGATGGCTCTGATTTGCAAATGTAGAGTCGCTTTAAAACTCTACATTTATGATAAGTTTTACTTTAAAAAGGTTTATTAAGGTTTATTATTAAATATATTTATTGTATTCTTTTAGTATATGTAAGAGGGTACATGTTATGTTTCACTATAGTACGTTCTGAACTTCAAAACACATGATTCAATTACCAAATTTACTACTACTTACCCTCCCTACATTTTGTAAACGACTTGCAGCAAGGGACATCAGTGCATCAGTCACCATGCCCCGCTCATAAAAGTCTACAACAAGCAATAACTATAAAAAAAGTAATATAAAAAGTTAGTTTAAAAAACAAACAGGGGAACGATGAGTACGACTCACGCGCATATGCTCTGACGTAAACGAACGAACGAACTTGCAGCGTTCCAAATTCAAAAGAGTTCTTTTTTTGGTTATAATTTTAACGGTGGATGCATATGAACGGTAATGATATGCAGGGACATTATTAAAGATTTTATTGTGTTTACGTTTGAGTATTTATTCTTAAAACCTATTTATTTAAAAGTATCGGTAGACGTGCTAGTGTGCTAGTAATGTTAGACATTACAGAGTTCTGAAAACTAATAATGAGTAATAGAAAGAAATGATGGTCAGTTGAATAATAAGTGGTATGATACACAGTAGACAATTAGCATAAGTATTGGCCATGAATCAGTCGGAAGCCAGCCATGATTCACTAGGAGAAACAGTAGCTGTGCAGAATAAAAAATAAAAATTCTAATACTCGCATCCGTGGCTACAAACCCTTAGGAAAATAAACCTTATTGATTTGGAATAAGGACTGTCAAAGAGTTACAAGTAATGTTCAGACGCCTATTCTCGTAAGACGGAAATTTAAAGACGCATAAATAATCATATTAAACAATAGGTTTTTTTTCTAAAGGTTGACATTTTCTTTCCGTTAAGGACACATAAATAGGAAAATAAATTTTATCTGCACATTTTAGATTCATGTGATTAAAAATAAGGTCGCAATACACGAAAAAATAATATCAAATTGTTGTAATTGATATTCAAAGCACGTTTTATATATTGTATTCAAAATAGCATACGAATTTGTTACAGTGACAATCGGCAACGCTGATCTAATATTATAATTGTTGTCTATGAAGTCATATTATTATATGTGTTCAAAATACACCTGATAGTAAATACATAATAGTATTATCGTAAAACTTATTATATCCTACTAGACTAGAACTAATTATATCCATGCGAAAATATGCTATTGTCCGTCTGCTACACTTTGACAAGCAAAAAAACTTATTTTGAAAAAATATGGTACTGTATGTTATAGGCTTAATTTGGGCTTTTGGCGCCTGATTCAAATAAATAAATTAAAAAAATAGGCTGTTTTCTAACAAACTTGAGGCACGCAGACAACCTAAATGGGACAAAACAGTCACTCAAATCTGCCTGGCCTTTCCTAGTAATGTTTAACATGAAAACAATTGGATAAATTGGCATGGACGGATATTAAGCTCGCAATGGCTGATTAAAGATGAATTATAAGTAACGGGTTGGTATTAAAATAAAGTGTGTTTCCGACAGCACTCGACGCTTCGACAGTGTCGCCATATATTGTACGTCAGATGGTCTGATATGAACTTCCCCTTTTAAAAGGCAGGTATTAGCATGCAACGAATAATATATTAGTTTAGCGTGCAGACTTTAAAGGTTTCGGTGGGTGAATAAACTTAGACTATAATTATGTCTTCCGGTCTGAAAGTAGCTGGTGTTTATTCTGATGGCAATGCTATTTCGATCCTAGTTAGGTCTCATAAGTAACAATGTAATTAATAATTATGTTTCTTACTTGAGCATTTATGGTTTAAGAATAAATTTATTAGTTACACGGAGAAATATCGTTTCTCGACCACGGAGCTCGTTTTCTTTGCTTTACGAACATCAAATCCCCAAAGTTGACGCGGCGTTTTTCCATATAGTGTTATTTTGATGTACGAATTATGAATAAGCTATGATACACTATTGTAAACATTTTTATTATTTCAACTTATAGTCAATCTTCTTTGCATCATCGTTGACAAATACTTTAAATGATCATATTTATTTATTTATTTATTTAGGGAAAACAAACAATTGTACAATGTATGATACAATAAATACAGACAATGTTGAAAATTAGGCAAATGTACAATCCACGACGTTTCCACAGATTACTGATATGATATGGTTAACTAAAAAACTAGTCAGACGTAGTTGACGAGAAGTGAGCAGGAGCGCCGACTCCGTGGGTGCTCGGGTGCCCCAGCACCCACGAAAGGTAAATAGTGGCTGCCCAGCACCCACCATTATGAACATCTAAAATAATTCTCTTTCTCATCTTTTAACTAAATCTATTTTTTTTTTTGCATTTGATAGTATCATCCAATGAGTCAACAGATTACCCCCTAATTTCTTATCATATTCTATACCGCATGCGAAACATTTTGTTCCTTTTCGTTAAATTATCTTTTTGCTAAATATCTTGTATTTTCTTGCGCCCATAAAATAACAAAAAAACGTATAAGTAGCTAGGTATTTCATTAAAAAAGCTGGAGCACCAACGGGAATTTTAAAAACTCGGCGCTCCTGGTAGTGAGCCCTTAGTTTTGTTATTCTGATGGCTTTTATATTATTTAACACATACATTTCAACTTGAGTGAATATACAATGTATTCAAACATTTACAGTAATATTATCGCAGCCTCATTCATTACGACTTCGCAATAACGGGCACGACGGAAGTCCGGCGATACCGCGCTTTTACTCATCTCACTATAATTACACTTGTCACGGGATACTGGGTATAAGCAGGTCTGAGTATGGAAACCAAAAGCTCTAGAAGTAGTGCCTACAGTCCGGCCTCTGGGAATGGGTCCCTGACAGGTCATTATGAACAGGCAGATGTTACTTCATTTCGAAGAATTGACTACAAGCAAATTACTTGTACCTACCTACTATGATTTATTTGTCTTAAATAAAGACAGGTTGGTCAGTGGATGGGTCACCGTTTATAATATACCGAGACACCTTCGTGTTCGGGAAAGCATGTTAAACAGAAGCTCCCGGCTGTCATACATAGATCTTTGGCAGTTGTTAAGTCAATTCTGACAACCACTCTTACCTATGGGAAACTGTGTTTCTCAGTAAAATTGGTTGTGGAGGTCAGATAGGCAGACACTCCATGTAAAATATGGTATTCAACTATATCCAGTATGACTGGTAGCCGACCCCAAAAAAGTTGGGAAAAGGCTCGAAAAATAATGATTATTTGTCTTGTAAATAAATAATATCATTAAAAACACTTTATTATTATATCTAGATTTCAATAATAACAACAAAATATATGTGTCAGGAAAACATTTGATCAGTGGCCCTACTATAGTATACAATAGGGGATAATAGATATACATAGTAGAATTCCCTGGCTATATAATTATTGTGTCTACAGTATTATTAAGATCATCTCATACTAATATTATAAATACAAAAGGTTTCACCCTGACTGCTATACCGGAGGTTGTGGGTTCGATACCCACCCAGGACAAATCTTTGTGTGATGAGCATGATCATTTGTTCTGCGTCTGGGTGTAATTTATCTATAATATGTATGTATTTAAAAATATATGAGAAGGTATGTTTATCAGTTGTCTGGTTACCATAACACAAGCTCTGCTTAGCTTGGGATCAGACAACCATGTGTGACAATGTCCCGCAATATTTTATTATTGTTATAGGTACTTTGACAGTAAAACCACAAGACTGATTTTATTAATTAATTTTGGTAAACCAATACCATTACATAAATTAAATATGTAAATAATGTCCTTTTTTATTAATAGCCAATAGGCTAGAACCTATAGTATAGGTCTGTACAAATTTAATCAAAGTTGATATGGAGTTAGCTTAAACTCCAACAAAGAACCTACACTACTTTGGTTTAGGTCCTCCAAGAGGTTATTTTTTCATTTCCAATTAAATATTCAATGTTTAAATTTCAGTGACAAAAATAGTAGAAAGAAAACAATAAATTTTGAAAATAATACTAAATTCAACAACAAAAAACTTGATTAATTGACTTGGTAAGGTATACCCAGCATGGAAGAAATATTAGTTATTTTATTTCTACACATAAATGGAAGAGAAGTAACTGCATAAATTAAGTATTCAATATTAAATTAAAGGTACGAAAACAAAACGGCATTTTACACAAGGCAACTGTGGGTATCAATATACCTAATTAACACAAACTACAAGCAAAGCTATAACTAATAACTTACTTAGATCCTGAGCTTCCGCGGCACTCTTTGTCAGTGCTAATAATAATAATAAATGCACCAAGCACACAACACAAACATTATCACTAAACATTTTCACACTAAAAGTTAAACGCGACATTGTTAACATGAAAGTAGCTAATAAAGCTAGGAAAATAACAAGTTGCTAAACATTTGTTTCATTATGTCCGAGTAAAGGCACTAAGGCACTGCACATCATTCAATACACTGAAATGACACCACATCGGCCTCAAACAGCCGAAGCCCACAACTTCACAATCGCTGCTCCGTGAAGTTTGTGATAAAAAAAATACATTTTAAAATGACACTAATGACAGAAGCAATTGACGTCATTTAAATAACCTGTACTGAAACCTAAGTTTTTTAGTCTTATTTTGAACAGGCAACACATTTACACATTTATTCAATAAATTGAGTAAATCACAGCCATGACACGATTTATGTTCTTTAATTAAATAATTAAGATTGTAACTAGATTCGGATATTATGCTTATTATATTAAACGTATTTGTAGCGTGTCTAATCCTGAGTAGCGACATCTGTTAGATTAACGTCGATCCAACTACTCTTATGCTGTTTACTCTGTCCGTAAAGCATCACAGATATCATAAATGTAAAAATAACTAGGTGGAGCTAGTTTTGTACATAGCGTAAATTTTTAGCTAAATGTTATCATAACAACATACCTACCTTATTTCAATATGATTTAAATGTTATGTCTCACATAAAACTCAGTCAAACGACGAAAAACACATAAGCAACACGAATACATTTGTTTGATTTTATCCAAACACCTTTTAAAAAGAATAAACCATGCGATTCGTCATTGATCCAGGTATACCAGATAACTTTTACTTGACCTTAGTACTTATTAGCTTAATAGCCTAAGTACTTATAAACTCGTAGAGTACCTACCCTATCATAGATGATGAGCTAGCAAGCATCGTTACGTTTAAATGCTTACGTGTATTTAAACTTTGTGGGGAGCAGGGACTTTTTGAAACCATAAAGCTTCAGTATGACCATTTCACGAATCCTACCAATTTGGTAAAAAAATATTGTTAGTTGCAGATTTACACAATTATAAAAAAGTGAGGACTTATTTATAATTTTTACAATAACAACAAAGCGTAATTTATAAAATGGTGGCGTTATAGATAATACACAGAAAAAAAATCTTCTAACTGCTGATTTATTTATGCGCGGCTGCTACAACTATTTAAATATTGTTTTTCTACTTATGATGACAAATCTATTTAGTAGTAATTTGTCTATGGGTGGATATTCCCGGAAATAATGTAAAACGTAGTGAATTGTCTGGAGGGTATAAATAATTTGTCAGAGAAATAACGGAAACAGTCTCTCTCAGATTTTTTTCTTGTGCGGACGCATTGGAATCAGGTATGTAAGTACAATAGAGTTATGCCTAAACACACTTAATCAAAAAAAACTTCGTATCACGAGTAATTGTAAGTGTTTCGAATATTTTTTTTGGCACTATTAATTATTACAGATATTTTAGAAAGTATAAAAAAAGAGTTTAACTTTTTAGTTTGGTTTTATGTTGCATATTATGAAATGTAATATTCAATCTTCAAATGTGATTTCCAAAATATTTTTAATTATTATTAGAATTGTAATTTTGCATATAAGTACCTGAATGTTTAGACTTACAATCAATGAAAAAAACTGTTTTTTATTTTTTTTCTTGTTTATTTACACGTATTTATTTATATGGATACGCCAATTGCCCTTTTACATTTAATTACACTTTATTCTTAAACAATAACTTCGTGTGAGAAGGACTCGTCAATTAGATGGTCTTGCTAAACTAAATAATTTACTAAATTTAACTGTGAATTAGGATTTTCCAAAATTTATGGAATAAAATCAACATCTAGAAAATTTATTTTAATATCTTTAACTAATAACTCTCCCTCATCTTTATTTCTTACACAATCCAATCAATAAGGACAGTTTTACTTTATAATTTTGTTTTTTGTTGTTAAATTAATTTGAAATCTGAATGAATATTATCTTTAAATTTGATTTTTCATTTTTTTTTTACAAACGTAGCGTCACGTCTGTATCCCCAAAGGGTTAGGTGGTGGTGTACCAATGTACATCCACGGTTCGCCGATATGTTTAGGTCCCATGTAATAGGGGGCGAGCCTATTGCCACTAACCGGGCACAAATCCGAACTCGGACCTGCTACTGAGGATTTCATAGAAAAACCCAATACCTAACACCTTGGTCGACTTGTGAATCGATCTTGTGTAGCAGTCGCGCTTAGCATCACTAGTCCAACGAGGCTATTTTTTTATTATCATAATTGTATTTGTATAAAAATGTTTTGATTATCAAAACCATGCTTATGGAAATCATAGTTGATTGTGCATTACTACAGTACATACATATAATTATTTATTTAAGCAATCTGTATGTTTCCAATATTAAATTGCCAGGATTCACTATCTTATTCTTATTCAATCAGGCATATTTAGAGGTGACTAAATTGAAAACTCTGAAAAATTTATTATAAATTTACAATAGTTTCATGAAGAATCATTTAATTAATTATTGATGTTTTTTCATCGTTAGTACCAAAGTAAAAGATAACTTGTTTCAATATTGTTTTTATTTTTAAGTAGATAAACCACACAGTTGTTTAGTTAA
The DNA here is from genome assembly GCA_905146925.1 of Autographa gamma. Lineage (NCBI taxonomy): Eukaryota > Metazoa > Arthropoda > Insecta > Lepidoptera > Noctuidae > Autographa > Autographa gamma. The sequence continues at coordinate 2,980,250 of LR989871.1, forward strand.
TGACCTACATTAATGTCCTGTTGGTTTAGTAGTTGGTGGCCTTCTGATAATGGTTCAATTCCCACCCAGGACAATACTTTGTGTTGAACTTAAAAAATTGTCTTATGTCTAGGTTTCATAATAATATATCTGTTATATGTACCTATGTATTTAGATATAAATTAGCATGTTTGTAGTTGCTTGCCATAGTACAAGCTCTGCATAGCATAGTCACTTGATCCCGCAAATTAGGGCACATTTGGCATAATTGGGATCAGATGGCCGTGTGAAGCCGGAACCCCACAGCGGCGCACGGAGAGGCTGTGCACGTGTGTTCAGCTTCGCTTTAGTACAAAATGTATGAGAGCGTTTCCACCGCAGCGCACGGACATGCTACGCAGCAAATGACGTCATAAACACACGAACGTAGCTCAACCCACGGCCGTGCGACGCATCCCAGCTGCGTGGGTCGGCCATTTCTCTGCGACCCACGACTATGTACAGTCTCGAACAAAAATATGTATACACATAATATTTTTAAGAAATTATTATAAGAATAAGCAACTATAAATAAGAGGTACAATTAATGTTCCTAGTATATATACATACATTTAAGTTGTGATAAGTATAATTTGTGTAAGAACTAAGTAATTTATAATACAAATAAGTAAAACAGATGTTACTACACAATAGCTAAATTATATTGTTACTTGGAAGAGCTATTGTCTATATTATAAAAATAATATATTGACTTTAAGTAATTTTTTTTTTATTAAACAAAATATTTGAACTATTTTATTTTCAAGTGTCATCTGTCAGTATGCATTGATTGCTAGATGGCAGAAGAGATTCGACAAAAAATCTCACTAATTTCGTTTAACAATTTCGCATATTATTATGTTACATATTTTTGCTCGTGACTGTACCCCACGCATAGCTATGAGCTGTGTGAGCGACACATCCGTGTCCGTGCGCCGCAGTGGAAACGGAGGCCGACGCCGCCGAACTAATGAGCCCACGCAGCAGAGGTGAGCCACGCATCCGTGCACAGCCTGCGCAGCGGTGGGGTTCCGGCTTGAGAGTTTTACTAAGATATTATTATTACTAAGTATAGCTAATATCGATCGATATCTGCCGGGTTGGTGGGAGGCGGGTCCAGACAAACCTAGAGAAAATTAGAGACCTTTGCCCAGCAGTGGGACACATAAAAAGGTTAAAAAAATGTATTATAGCTACCAATTATAATTTGTTTTAGTTTTCAACCGACTTCTTGTCTCAATTCGTCTGTATATTTTTTTATGTTGGTAACGACATTTTTCATTTAACAAAAATTTTTCTTTCCGAGTCTGACTTTTTTCATGATTGTGACTGCATTCATAGCTGAGTGAAGATATTTCCATAATAGACGCTTGTTCAGTGTTCTAACTAAATTGATAAGAAAGGATGTTTATATAACGCCGAGTTCCTGCCAGATTAGCGAGAGAGCTGATTTTTAAACAATAACAATGCTTGTTGTTTCAATTTGATGAATAGCTAAACATTGGGACTTAGTACTAACATAATAATATTTATTCTTAGTTGCGGGAAGTTAAGTGTTCGTTCGCTTCGAATATTAATTATCGAGTTGTTTGTCAAGGTACACATAGGTACCCACTTATAAACCGACTTCAAAAAAAAAGTTACTCAATTTGTATTTTTTTTTTGTATGTAGGTAGGTATGTTACGTAATGCATACGGCATATGTCAATCGATTAGGTACACGGAGAGATTAGAGATTATCAATTTTTTAAAAGCAAAATTTCAGCAAAAAAAAAGAAAGTAATTTTTTTATGCAAAAAAATATTTTAGCAAGTCTTCTGAACATTGGCTACCGACTGTAAACTAACAAACTAACAAAAAATGTATTTATATATTTTCAGTAGATCACAATGGCGTACGTATTCCATGCCAATGGGATCGTGACGGGCGCTATTAGCTGTTTCTGTCTAGCCTGCGACAGCTTCCTAAAGTGCGAGCGAGAGGCCAAGGATCACATCAAAGAGACAGTACATAAGAAGAACTTGAGCGAGGTTCCATACGTCGATCGGTTTAAAGATGACGGGATTCGAAAGGTAATTTAATTATACAGTTTTTTAACCGACATCAAAAAGCGAACCTCCTGTTCGCAATTCTGTTGTATGTTAGTAGATTATGCGATATTTGGGTACGGCAATAGTTAAGGATTAAAAAAATAGTTTTTTTCGATAGGGTAAATTTCATCAAAATCGATCTATTATGTGCTTTTTTTACAATTATGTAAAATCTATTGTAGTATTTTTAACTTCGCGTCGTTATTTTCATCGCTACTTTCTCCGCCTTAGAAAAGATGGTGGTCTTCCTTGTTTACAAATATTACGGAAATTTTATATATCACAAAAATAGCAAATAATTAAACACTGTATTTTTGTTCTCATTTGTCAATAAGTCTAAAGGCCTCTAGTCCTGAAAGTAGTCACATGAGTCAATCTTTTGTTATCTCAATAATATGTTTCAGTTTTCAACGGGATACTTCTGCGAATTCTGCAACGTGTTGCTACCAATCGCTACGAAGGTGACCCTACACATAAACGAAGAGGACCACAAACAGAACAAGGGAACGCTTCGTCTCAAACTAACGGGTTCTGACGTCATAGCCTTCGATGACGTCATCGTACACGAGACCGCGTGGCACGGGCTGACTGAAGGGATCTGTTCCATTTGTAACGCAGAGTTTGATGATGAAGAAGACCATAAAAATGAGAGAAAACATTCATTGAACTTGGTACTGAAACCTATTAAGTTTGTAGCGGATAATGTGATTTATAGAGAGGTACGTATTTTCTGAACCTCAGGCTATATTAGTGAAGATATGTGTAGACACAAAAATATTTTTGTGTTCATTTTTTTAGCTTGTAAACTCTCTTGATCAATGATCAATGATCAATGAATGATAATGAGTCATTTTGGTGTTGTTTATATTGTAACATACCTACAATTCCAATTTCATTATTTTACCCTGTTAATATAATTTCTATGATTTAAACTAAAAATACGTGTACATACTAACATATATACATGTTTCGTTTGACAGATAGACGCGTCGGCTGTCCAGTGCCTAACATGCAACAAGCTAATGGCGCCAAACATGATGAGCGAACACGCCAACGAGGATGAACATTCAAAGAAATACGAACAAAGTCGAATCAAAATTAACGGCGTTTACAAAGAACCAAGAAATACAGCCAACAACAGCGAAAACGAAGCGCTCAAACCAACCAATGATATCGAAAGGGAAAAAGAACCATCTAAAGACAAAACTAAAATAGTGGACTCCATAAACATGTATCACAGCAAAGGCATTAACATTAATTTGGAAACCGATACCGCTTACTGTAGACGATGCTCAATTGTTATACAATTTACATTCACTGATATTGAAAACCACATCGCAAAACATTCCACAGTCGAAAACAATGATTCTGAACAAAAGTATCCATCACAAATTAATCACAGTCTCAACAGAGTTAATATAAATGATAAAACTTCGGAATCAAACGATGATGCGAACGACCCAAAACGTCAATCTGGCAATGAAGACGAGAACTCCGCCTATGAATCAATTGACTCCAGTGATACATCCAGTACGGCAATGGCCGATGAGGAAAGTACCGAACAAGAATCGTGTGACGACTTTGCTCATGAAAACAGCATTACTTACAACGAAGGTAAATCCGCTGCGTTTTGTCGCATTTGTGAGGTGCAGCTACCATCATCAATGAAGTCTATGAAAGAACACGTCGCAGGAGCGGCTCATAAAAAGAAGACGATGCAACCTGTCAAACCGGAGAATACTTTCCCTAATCTAACAAAGCAACAGTCGAAAGACTTTATTGTCGATACTGTTATAAACGAAACGTATTGCATCCCTCAGTTAAGTTACTTGCTGGTAACAAGATTAAATCACTTTCAATCAAGATGTGTTTTATGTGGGACGAATATAGCTAACAGTGATTTGAAAACCCATTGTAAGTCTGAACGCCACTTGAAGAAATTCATGGCCATTCCAGTAATTACTTCAAAACCAGAAGAATTTGTTAGAGAGGTGAGTGTTACTGTTAACATACCCTAAAATTTATGGTTGTGTAGGATTCTTACACGGCAAAAATTACTCAAGCTACAATTAATTGTATTAAGTAGGTAGGTAATTTACAGAATTGCTAACACACCAGTCCATAGACAAACTGATTATTACAATTGTGTCGTCCCTTATTTTCAATATAAGTTTAACTGTAATGTTTTAATGATACATTTTTGTGACCATTCATTTTATAGACTACGAGAAACTATAAAAGTGACAGCTACGATCTTTTTCTGTTTCCTACTATTTTGGCTGATCACGTTAAAACGAAACATTGTATGTACTAATGTACACCCAGATTCCTACATGTAAATACATAATATAATCAATCACGCGTGTTTCCCGGAGGGGTAGGCAGAGACCACTTCTTTCCAATTGCTACGAACCTTTGGTCCATAATGTACCAAAAACCTATGTAACACCTTTATAAAACTTATGGAGTGCAATAAAATTGAATTGAATTGAACCTTGCACACTTGTTTCGCTTCGTCCACTTTCATTATTCCCTTCAAAAAAGCTCTTCGGTTTAGGGTACTCTTGACCTTAAGACTCTTTACCTCGATGTTTTCACAAACAAACAAATCTTATCTTTAATACCATTACAGATTCGTGAGGAGCTATACCACTGCGGCTACTGCGACGTCATGGTTTCCGGCTGGGGACAGATGACCCTGCATCTTGTGAGTCCGAACCATAAGGGCAACAGGCAGAGGGGCGAGAATCGCCTGATCATGCATCTCCCAGACATGAGAAGACATGAGGCCATGGAACAGCATATGCAAATGGATTTTTTAAGATTTCTTCTTATGCTTAATCGTTAAAGTAAGATACTGTTACATAAAGCATAGGGTCATCATTTGTCCATAACTTTGTATATTGGTATATGGATTTCTAAGAATGCCAACAATATTTTCTAATTTACTACGTGCCACTTAATTCATATTTAGACTTGATTTTACATTCAAGAAATTACACCTTTTTTCGAGTCGGTTTCGTTAGCCGTATAATATACGTTTTTGCAGATTTCTAGTTTTTATTTAACATTGGACAAAGTGTGGCTCATATTTTATTTTCTCCTTTTATTTTTAGCCTTAAGTTTCAAATATTATTGTATTACTAGTTTCTTACATACTTATATTACTAAAAGCCGCCGGACAGCCAATTAGTCACTCGATTTATTGGGGGCTTTTACTAGTACGTTTTCCTCAGATATCTATCCAAATAAAAAGAAAATGGCATATTCTTTATAAATCATTCGTAAGAAACGAAAATTGATAAAAATGTGGTGGCTCAATACTTAGGTGTCCGGCAGTAGCTTATCTATATTTGCTTATGTTTTTTTTTACATAATTTTTGTGAAGTTGCTAGTCCGTTCGGTGCTATGCTCGATTTCAGCAACGTTGTATTGTCTCTCTATATTTTAAATTGATTTGATTGATTGATTATCTTTTTTAAAATTATCATTATCTTTGTTAATTACTCATTACATTTAATAAATCATTTATCTTCAATATTTTTGGTGTTTCATTTGTAAGATGTTCTGGTTCTTGTACCTACCAATGGTCCACAATAAAGAATAATAATATCAGCGACAAATACAAGCATAAAAACTAGTATATGTAATATTGTGATTGCGCTTGCAATGCATCAGGTTAGGCTCTAAGTGTACGAAGGAAGTTTTTAGTATTTTTTTTTTGTACTAATACAGTAAACTAACGAAAACTAAGGAAGGTCATTAACACTCAAATTAACTCTTATAGTCTCTATATAAATTGAAAATAGGCCAGGCCAAGAGTACCCTAAACCGAAGAGCATGTATGAAGGGAATAATGAAAGTTGACGAAGCGAAACAAGCATATAACGATCGTAGCAAGTGGAAAGCCTACCCCTACGGGAAAGAGTCGTGATTATATGAAGCACTATCAAGCAGGTCGCTAGTTAGGAAATAAAACTAAATATATTCAAAGATTGTTTTAATCAATCTTAGCTTTGCCCCCTTTTATCATTATATGGGCAACAAAGTAAATAATGTCTACATACTATTTGTCAACTTAAGTTTAACGGTACAAAAAGGAATAACGTTAACTCTCTACTGAGCGAGATAAGGGCAGACGTACTTATTTCACTTTACCGCAGGACACACCAACAGGTAAGGGAACGGGCCGTACCATGAGCTCTTAAAGCAGGACTGTTGCGGTTGAGTGAGCGGGACAGCGCTATCCGCAGTGTAGCGCCGTCTCGCTTCCACAACAGTACTGCTTCAAGAGATCATGGCACGGCCTTGAGCTAACCTGGTGAAGTTAGGTCGTAATGTTAGAAGTATGGAAGGTCGGCGCAGCTAAGCTAATGTAAGTATGAATAACTTAACAATTGGTGTGACCTGCGCTTTAGATACAAATGCTATGTAGTTTATACCTTACATGCGCCTTGAACACTAGGTAACAGAGTAACTATCGTCTAAATACAAAAATTGATATATATATATAAACGTTAAATGTTACTTTGACTGACTACTACCCCCTTCGGCACATCACTGGTGACATCTACCCCCGGTTTCTGCAAAACCAAGTAACATAAAATGTTTACCATCGGACAAACTTTAAATCAAGAGCTGTGACAGGTTGGTGATTTGGTAAACCTCTCGTATTCATTATATAAGAAATAAATTAGCTTCTCAGAAACTGGGAGTAAGTCTATGACAGCACCCTAATTTCATACCTATAAGGTAGATATTCGTAAATCATTGTCACCACTGACGTGCAAGCAACTGCACTAACTTACTAAGTAACATTTAGGTCATTAGCCATACTTTTAACCTTCTTTACAATATATAAAGACAAATAACTTCCCTTCGTTCAAAAGTGCGCATTTAGTTTTAACCTTGCAATCTTGAGATCACAATATCTTCGAAAATAATTAACTTACTCACAATATATACAAAAAAAGTTTCAAATAGCTGTCACATCACAGGTCAAGCATGATACTAACAAACACACGAGAAACAGTACAACACAACAGTGGCAAGACCAATATCGCTCTTATTTTGATAGCGGTAAGGTTCATTTCTAAACAGAAGTAACTTTCAAACTATCCAATTCTGATGTTGTTCTTCTATTTGAAAGCTGAAATAATTAAGATGGTAATTTGTACTACCTAGAGACTATCATTTTGTAAAATAATGTAATGATACTATATGGTGCTTCTTGCTTTAATAGAATTAAGGCTTATCACTGACGCGTGGTGACTGTTCACTGTAAATGTTCAATAGCTCGTCAATTTTGAGCAGCTCACATATATCAAATATATGTATTTTTTTCTAAGTATATACTCACACACAGCAACAGAGAATTTCCATATGATTCAGTAAGCTCGAAAGTTAAATAAACTATTTTTAATGGATATTATCGCGGTAATTACATAGTTAATTTTGCACGGCGGTTTTACCTGTGTAACTGGTGTTTTATGGTTATTTTGTTACTTCAGAAAGTTGCCGAAATCTAAAAGCAAACATCATATAAACTGGACTTCAATTCAGCTATTTAAGAGTTGCTTGAATTGGCCGAATGACCTGCTTCATTTGGTAATTTTTACGATAATTGGCAGTCTGCTTACAGTCATTACGATCATTCTCTACGAGAGTTCAACAAGATTTTATTGTAGGCTTAGGTATTTGAATACGAAAATTAGGCACAATGACTAGTAGACCGACCACTGACATGCATTTAAAATAGCTGAATCGACGCCCTGATCCACTGGTTTTTGAGTTAAAGATAGTACCTATTCTGACTTTGTTTTATATTAAGATTTACCAACATCTTTGCAGGTGATTGATCACGGGACGACTGAGACAGACTTTTTACAGTATATTTTGCTTTTTCCACCTTCATTTCACTAAATATTAATTTGTTAACTTTCAAACTATCGCGCTGCATGATTATAATAATATAATTCACGGGAATTCGACGGCCTTTGTAAACCGGTCGAAACGTCAAGACTAAAAAAGGTATTTATGCATGTACACGCTTATGCCCGTGGATTATATTATTATAACATTAATTTGTTATTGAACCGCTACAAAAGCCATTAATTATAGTTACTTCTTGTACAAGATACCTTTGAGAAAGTAATATTTTTTTATAGTGATGTCTGTTAAAACTTTATAACAATACATAATGTAATGATATACTTAACATTATATTGCGTTGTGTTAACGCACTTTACCCTGGCGCGTTAAGGTGCGTACAGACTATATAACATAACATGTTATACAAATTGCGATATAACATGTTTCAGATAATGTGGACACTGAAAGTTATGAAACATTTTATTCTTGTGCACAAACTGCTGTTATGTTGCAATGTTGAATAACAAGGTTACATAATAAGGAAGTGTTATAAAACACAAGTTATGATATATGTTACATAGTCTATGCACCTTTAATTCATACTATGGATGTCCACTTATAACAACACACTAATAAAAAGAAATAAAAGATTTATTTTTCATAGATAATTATTTACTGAGTTACCCTGAGCGCAGACTTTGAAGCTTCACTTGACGTTAAGAGACAAAAAACATTTTATTTGAGTAATGAAGATGAATGCTAGAACATAATAATCTTGAGTCTATTCGTTAAATTAAATAATATTGGACAAGTAAATTTTGCTTTTTATAATAAGCAATAACTAGGTAGGTGGCGCGAATAAAAGTTCAGTAGTGCTATTATATTCTGTAACATTATTTTCATGTCTCGAAAGCGGAATCCGCAGTGAGATGTCTAATACGTATTCTCAAATTTGAATTCTAAATCAAGGCCAACTGGGTTCACTTTTGAAATGAGCTTTATTGTCACTCAGGTGAAGCTCGATACCGAAATTGTTTACAGAATAGACATACAGGACGTAAAGATTTCATGCTTTCGCACGAATTGTACAATATTTTCACGTCACGCGACATTTCAAATCGTGTATTTTTGGGAAAAGGAAATACATGTCCAATTTTGTAGCTTATTTACCATACATACTAGATATATTTCGTTTTCAATACCCAGTCAACTCCAATAGTATTTGTTGTGAAAAATATTTACTATGTTATAATCACCTTTTTAACTATTTCTTGATTTTCGGTGTGATATTGTAAGTATGGATAATACATACCATTTCTTTTTGGAAACTCGATGGTGATATGTCACATTGCCATTTACGATAGACGAATCTTTTAATAGGGGAATGTATTAATTAGTATTGTTGTACTTTGCCTCTGGGTGCGAATGTTCAAAAATCAATAGTATTTTCGCAAATTAGAATGAGATTCGGAGACACGTAAACTCAATTGTGATTAATAAATGCCCACAATTATGTAATAATTGGACTATAAAAAGTCTCAAAAGTAACAACCTAAAAACTTAACTAGTAAATAAAAAAAAATAGATAATTTAACAGCATGTATTCGGTATTGTAATGGTTGAAATAAGTGGACCCCTAAAACTAACCCCAAATGCTAATTCCAGGGTAACTAAATAGAAATGAAAACGTACTCCGAATGAATTGTACTCCCTTATAATGAAACCTACATCACGCGATTCAAACCGTACAGGTTCGTTGTAGTCTTTGGTTATACAATGTTTTGGTCACACACAGTCGAGTCACTGGGCACGCACTGTCACTGTCACTGTTCACTCGCGGGCGGGTCTCGCAGCAGCGGCGTGTCCATGTTGAACTTGTAGACGTTGTGGCAGACGAGCTGCAGCGCGGCGGGCGAGTCGTAGGCCGGGCTCAGCCGCAGCACGCGCGTGCGCCCCGCGCTCTGGAACTCCAGCACGCCCCACTGCCGCAGCAGGCGCAGGCAGTTGCGGATCGCGTCCGTCGACACCGCTTCACCTGCAATACACCATCATAACTAAACAATAATATCACATACATTGCTGTTACTCTAAAGTAAGTAGCTATGAAGCTCTAGAAGCATGGGCTGACAAATCACAGACCACATAATAAGAAGAAAAAATATCACTGATTAAAATCTTTATGATTGCATTCTTTTTACAACAGTTTCGATTCCCAAATCGACCAAGGAGTTATTGGGCTTTTTTAAGAAATTCTCAGTAGCAGGCAAAAGGCTCGCCCTCAATTACCTGGGACCTAAGCATACCGGCGAACATGTCTGCGTGATGGTAGGGTACCTAGGAAGAAGGTGCGACATACCGTAAAGCATCTTGTTCTGCGTGTAGTCGTCAGTGAGCGCGTCGAGCGTGTCCTTGACGACGGCGTTGGCGGGCCCCGCGCGCAGGCGCCGGCACGTCGCCGCGTACGCCTCCAGCAGCGGCCGCACGCTCAGCACCAGCCGCCGTCTGCAGAACATACGTATTATATTATATTGTTTTATTTGAAGATTTATAAATTAAACCTACAGCCTGGCAAAAAATAGTTTGAGATTCTGTCACATACAGGGTTATTTTTAAAACACCAATAACCTCTTAAGAAGTCACTGTTTGCCATTGGGACCACAACGGAAATCGCGAAAAAAGAATCACCTTTTCTATACATTTTGACAAGTTATACAGGCACAAATGTATGAAATAGCAGATTTTAGTTTTGCCATTTCAGGTGTGATCCGATAGGACGAGTGAATGAAAAAATGCCAGGTCAAGGGTACCCTAAACCGAACAGGGTGTATGAAGTAATATGAAAGTGGATGAAGAGAAACAAGTGTGTCAGGGCCGGTGCACATCTGGCGGAGCGCAGCGCAGAGCATGCCGAAATTTTCTAAACGGGGCGTATTTCCGCGAGCATGCGCCAGTCTGCGCTCACCCGACACACCGTCGTTAATTGATTTTGTATGTTATAGCAATGATCACAATGTCGATAATAGGTCAACAGTGAAAAATGCTCTGCGCTGCGCTCCGCCATAAGTGCGCCGGCACTAAGGATAGTGGTCTCTGCCGGCCCCTACTATGCTATGTATGTATGTATATGTAAGTGTTGTTTACCTCTCAGCGATGGCGTGTGGTTCCCGCGACAGCGTGTAGGTGACTTTAGCCTCGTGCGCGTCGTCGTCGCCCTCCAGCCGCCGCGCCGCGCGACGCGACCACGCCTCCTCCTCCAAGCCCGAGCTCGTCTGTCGACACATACATGATAAATCATTCATACACAACTACATCTATATGCAACATAAATATACACTCACGTAAAGGTGTAAACCAATATTTTTTAATTACAATATAATAGATAAAAGTGAAGACAAGAGTGGGATTTTTTGCATTCTTCACTAATAAACAATTTGAGATATTGATTTGAAATTTGGAAGACTTTAAGATTGTTCCTATGACTTATTTTCTTCTTATGCTGATACTGCAATAAAGAAATCATACAACGTTGCTAGTTATTGATTACTCTGATTTCCTTTAACGTTTTTCAGTTCACGAAACTACTTATTTTGATCATCAATACTAGTTAAACCCTATATAAGTTACCTTCTTCCTCAATATGACTTGTTGCGCGCTGAGCGAGTCGATAGCATCGAGCATTCTGTCCTGGATGCGCTGGCAGGGCGCGCACACGATGAACTCGTGGCTCAGCACCTCGCACAGCTGTAGGGAAGTCTCCAGCAGCTCTGACTGACTGATCTCCTGGGACGGATCGCCTGTCACTAGGCTCTCGAGGGCGGTGGCTGTGGGTTGAAATGTTAGGTTAGATATTTGTAAATGAAATTGTTTTATATGAATTTACAGACGAGTGATAGGAGTCTTTAACTAAGAATTGAAGCAATGGTACACTCACAAATATGCGTTCGTTAAAACCAATGTACAAGATATTACATTAACCAACAATGAACTTAAAAAGATGTAAGGTTTGTCTAGATCTGGCGAACGTACACTACATCACTGTATGCGCATATTGTGAGCTACGCAGCTGCGCATTAAAGAGATCTGGAACTTGAAATGCACGCACGCAGTTCGTACGCGTTCAGCGCAAAGTTCAAGAACAGTTCGCGAGCTACGTAAACTATTGCAAAGTGCATTAAGTTGTATGAAAAACGTAAAATATTAAGTGTTCTTTTGCCTAGTTTTCAGTAAAGTGGTATATGTACCGAGTATAGCAGGTGCTGCGTAGTGCGCGACGACGGCGTTGGCGTAGTACGAGAGCTCCAGACTCGCGGCGACGGACGACACGCCCGACACGCCGGCTGGCCCGCGGCGGACCACGCGCCCTAACATGCCCAGCTGTGGACAAATATGTTGTTAATTAATACATTTTCTATATCAAGAGGATAGGACAATCATGATTTACAAAACAGTTTCCTGTGACTGTATGCTCAAAAATCCGGCCGAGATCCCTGCCGTCAGCCGCCAGCGCGGCCTGGCGGGCGGCCACGCGGGCCGTCAGCTGTGCCAGGCTGGCGTTAACACTACATCACACATACACACAAGCCTCCAACAACTCACAGCATGCTGGACAGCCTGCTTGGCCTCGCCCGTGTAGCCGAGATCCCTGCCGTCAGCCGCCAGCGCGGCCTGGCGGGCGGCCACGCGGGCCGTCAGCTGTGCCAGGCTGGCGTTAACACTACATCACACATACACACAAGCCTCCAACAACTCACAGCATGCTGGACAGCCTGCTTGGCCTCGCCCGTGTAGCCGAGATCCCTGCCGTCAGCCGCCAGCGCGGCCTGGCGGGCGGCCACGCGGGCCGTCAGCTGTGCCAGGCTGGCGTTAACACTACATCACACATACACACAAGCCTCCAACAACTCACAGCATGCTGGACAGCCTGCTTGGCCTCGCCCGTGTAGCCGAGATCCCTGCCGTCAGCCGCCAGCGCGGCCTGGCGGGCGGCCACGCGGGCCGTCAGCTGTGCCAGGCTGGCGTTAACACTACATCACACATACACACAAGCCTCCAACAACTCACAGCATGCTGGACAGCCTGCTTGGCCTCGCCCGTGTAGCCGAGATCCCTGCCGTCAGCCGCCAGCGCGGCCTGGCGGGCGGCCACGCGGGCCGTCAGCTGTGCCAGGCTGGCGTTAACACTACATCACACATACACACAAGCCTCCAACAACTCACAGCATGCTGGACAGCCTGCTTGGCCTCGCCCGTGTAGCCGAGATCCCTGCCGTCAGCCGCCAGCGCGGCCTGGCGGGCGGCCACGCGGGCCGTCAGCTGTGCCAGGCTGGCGTTAACACTACATCACACATACACACAAGCCTCCAACAACTCACAGCATGCTGGACAGCCTGCTTGGCCTCGCCCGTGTAGCCGAGATCCCTGCCGTCAGCCGCCAGCGCGGCCTGGCGGGCGGCCACGCGGGCCGTCAGCTGTGCCAGGCTGGCGTTAACACTACATCACACATACACACAAGCCTCCAACAACTCACAGCATGCTGGACAGCCTGCTTGGCCTCGCCCGTGTAGCCGAGATCCCTGCCGTCAGCCGCCAGCGCGGCCTGGCGGGCGGCCACGCGGGCCGTCAGCTGTGCCAGGCTGGCGTTAACACTACATCACACATACACACAAGCCTCCAACAACTCACAGCATGCTGGACAGCCTGCTTGGCCTCGCCCGTGTAGCCGAGATCCCTGCCGTCAGCCGCCAGCGCGGCCTGGCGGGCGGCCACGCGGGCCGTCAGCTGTGCCAGGCTGGCCCCACGCCGAGCCTCCGTCAGCAACACGTATGATACCACGTTGGTGCACATTAAAGCTGTGGCTTGTGCTGCGTCTGGAAAGGAATGCTATTGTTAGTATTTTTCACAAAAAGTTTCGTAAATTCACGCTCAGAGAACGCATGAGCGGGACGAGGGACGAGGGGAAAGCTGAGCCTGCTACGCGCGGCTACAGTACGACTGCGGCTCAATTGACACCGCCGCGGAATCGAACGGAAGCGACATTTTGCAACGAAATTGTACATAGCATAATGAACTTTATGTTAATGTAAATTGAGTCTACAGCAGTCACAACGAACGGGTGTAGAAATAAGACGTCTACGTGGGAACGAGCCGCATAATTGTCCCCGTCATGATCCAACATTTAGTTAAAGTATAGTGCTCAACAATCTATCAAATATAGACCATAATTAGAAGACCAGAAGCATTCATTATCTGTCTTTACATTCACCCTTTGCATCACACGGGAAGAGATCACAGCCCTAACATATAAAGTATAAAGAGAGAGAAGGGATAGGTCTATGCCCAGCAGTGCAAACACAAACATACCATAAACAAGATGCCTGCCAATCGCCTCCACCATCATCTTATGGTCGGTGCTAACGTCCGCGCCGTACAAGCTCGAGTGGCTGTGGTTGTACAGTATCTGTCGGTCCAGGTTCACGGCCAGGTTGTTGTTGGGCGGCGTGAGCGAGGTCTCGATGGGCGCCTTGTAGTGCTGGTACTTTTGGAATGACGTTACCAGTTCCTGGGAACAAAGGAATATATGATATAGTATTGTACAATAACGATTTTTTAAGCAAGGTACCGGCTAAGCGGTTCACCGGATAGTTGGTGTCTCTTTGAGGTGTAATAGTTTAATTTAAAGCAAGTTTTCCACTTTATATTTTCCAAAGCTGCCAAAATGTACTGAATTCGCAATGTTAGGAAAAACAAAAACGTTCAGAATACGCTACAAATTCATATATTTTAAAAGACTATTTCAACAGTACTAAAGACACTAACCTTAATTAAAATTTATTAATATTCGCAGAAAACGGATATCCTTTAAAGTGAATACACCATAATTTAACACAAGAATTCAAATAGACAAACAGCTCAAACTCACCTTCAAAGAAATCGGCTGATTGAAATCCACTCTTATGCTGCCGTGATTAGTGTTCAAAGTCCTCCAGATGCCCCTGAGCGCGGACCAGAAGGTCTCCATTTGTTTGGGCATGCCGAGCTGTTCGCGCACGAAGTTGCCGTCGACTAGTTTGTCGTAGTTCAGTGTCGCTGGTACTAGGAGCGCGTCATCGATGGTGCCGTCTAGGTAGGCGTCCATTATTACTGAGAGAATGCCAGCTAGAACATAGACAGGAAATTGTATTAGATATTGGTTTGGTATAGTGAAAAGAGGTGGGTTTGTATTGTTATATGATGACTTGGTATGAAAACCATCTAATCTGTAGGTCATGGTAAAAGATATAAGGGACCGACTAATTTCCTGTTTTAAACAAGTCTATATTAAAAATGAGTTCTTAAATAAGAGTTATTAAGCACAAAATACTCGTGCCCAAAATTTATGGAATTGCGTCATTTTGTGATGACTTTCCTATGGCCATTTCTTAGCTTCATATCATCGGATTAGCTCAAAAAACCATAATATTGTAATAACACCGAACTTGCACAATATGCAGACTTAAATCTCAATCATCATCACGATTAGACTTTCACAAACATTCATACACTGTAAGAACAAGCTTGTAGAAAAAAAAGTTGTAATACAATACAAACATAGATTCAAATAACTATAATTGTATAACGTCTTAAAGATAAGCCATTATATACATATAATGCGAACAGCCATACATAAACATACCAGTAGTCACATCTCCAATGTTTATCCAAGCAAGCATAAATATAAACATAGATTGCATTAGATTATGCTGTAACAGTTATAACAGTTAGTGTATACAGTACGGCCGCTGAAAGAATGGTTTCCTGACAGGTCGTTGTCAAAAGGACGATATAACTTTAATTTCGCGAAGAATTTACGCCAAAAAAATTACTAAAACTTATTTGTTCTATAAATGAAAATATATAAATGAATGCCTATTTCCCTTGGTAACGGCATCACGCCTGAACGGCAACCAATTTCGCTAATTATTTTTTGTTGTGTTGTTATTGTCAGAAGAAACTTCTTATGAAAGAAAAAATTTGGAAAATTGCCCGGATATTAGAAAATTTAAGAATACTTGACCACCATATATATTTTTTTATAATCTAACCTAAACTTTTTAATTCACCTTATGAAGTTTGACATAGAATTGACAGAATTCATTGTTAAGACAGGACAACGTCTGTCGGGCCAGCTAGTAAACGAATAAAATCATCCAATAGTATACTTAACTATGCTTGCAATTAATATTATAACACGGTTTTCTAATTCCCCTTACAAATCAAGTCCACCTGACATGTGTCAGGAGCGCATTCTGTCAGCGGTCGTACTGTAGTATAATATACTCTATGGTACCTTTGGGTGTCTGTGGTTTGCCGGTGCGAGTGCGACCCCCTTCTATGAAGAATTCCAAGTTATTGCCAGCGGCTAAACTGTTCAGGATGTATGCTCTGAAAATATATTACATACTTTACTAATTGTTGGGTATCATTCGTACAAAAAGTCGTTTACACCTCTGTCGAGATAAAAAGTGATTTATTTTGTGAGATTTAATTCAAGGAAAATATTACATTTTATTTTAGAATTGTATGATAATAGAATAGAGTTATTAGTTTTTACCATACGTAAAAAGGTAAGATCCTCATTTTAGATGCGTATTCTAAGTAAGCATATAATTCTGTATCATGTTTTATTATACGTAAATCCTGCTTACCTAAGTGCTGACTTGTATGTGTTATCGCTGTGATATTCTGACCCCTCCACTCTTCGTCTGATGTAAAACGCACCGCAGCCTCGGAGGAACCAACTGTAATAAAAAAGCTTTAGTTAATAAACAGGCCAAATAGCTTGAAGAAAAAGTATTTAATTATAAAGTCGATATTGAAATCAACGAGCCACACGTTATGCGGTAACTTAGGTGTCTCGCTGCTTTGTACAACGTCTGTGTGGATCTTAGAAAATATTGAATATTCGGGAACAACCCAGATAAAAATCATACATGAGAAAGTTTGTTGGAATGAGTTTGTTATTGCGCAGATTAAGACGACGAAATTTTGCACAGGGTATGTCTGAAAATTCTTTTAACCTGGTTTCCTTTCATTCCAAAAGGACCACAGAAACGGGGACCACATTT
Source organism: Autographa gamma (assembly GCA_905146925.1). Classification (NCBI taxonomy): domain Eukaryota; kingdom Metazoa; phylum Arthropoda; class Insecta; order Lepidoptera; family Noctuidae; genus Autographa; species Autographa gamma. The sequence goes on from LR989871.1 coordinate 2,997,332, forward strand.
GTAAATGTGACTGGCTCTGATAGTTGATTTCTGATGACGAGCTCTTAGAACGATTACCCGAAGAAAGGTAAAGGAAAAGGGCCGGGGCCCCCCCGCTGTCCCCGCACAGACTTACCCGAAGAAGGGTATCCTCATGTTGTCGCCGGCAGCCACCAGCGGCGGCCGGAGCCCCGTGAGGTAGAGCGTGAAGGTCATGAGGATGTACTGTCCCCGCACAGACTTACCCGAAGAAGGGTATCCTCATGTTGTCGCCGGCAGCCACCAGCGGCGGCCGGAGCCCCGTGAGGTAGAGCGTGAAGGTCATGAGGATGTACTGTCCCCGCACAGACTTACCCGAAGAAGGGTATCCTCATGTTGTCGCCGGCAGCCACCAGCGGCGGCCGGAGCCCCGTGAGGTAGAGCGTGAAGGTCATGAGGATGTACTGTCCCCGCACAGACTTACCCGAAGAAGGGTATCCTCATGTTGTCGCCGGCAGCCACCAGCGGCGGCCGGAGCCCCGTGAGGTAGAGCGTGAAGGTCATGAGGATGTACTGTCCCCGCACAGACTTACCCGAAGAAGGGTATCCTCATGTTGTCGCCGGCAGCCACCAGCGGCGGCCGGAGCCCCGTGAGGTAGAGCGTGAAGGTCATGAGGATGTACTGTCCCCGCACAGACTTACCCGAAGAAGGGTATCCTCATGTTGTCGCCGGCAGCCACCAGCGGCGGCCGGAGCCCCGTGAGGTAGAGCGTGAAGGTCATGAGGATGTACTGTCCCCGCACAGACTTACCCGAAGAAGGGTATCCTCATGTTGTCGCCGGCAGCCACCAGCGGCGGCCGGAGCCCCGTGAGGTAGAGCGTGAAGGTCATGAGGATGTACTGTCCCCGCACAGACTTACCCGAAGAAGGGTATCCTCATGTTGTCGCCGGCAGCCACCAGCGGCGGCCGGAGCCCCGTGAGGTAGAGCGTGAAGGTCATGAGGATGTACTGTCCCCGCACAGACTTACCCGAAGAAGGGTATCCTCATGTTGTCGCCGGCAGCCACCAGCGGCGGCCGGAGCCCCGTGAGGTAGAGCGTGAAGGTCATGAGGATGTACTGTCCCCGCACAGACTTACCCGAAGAAGGGTATCCTCATGTTGTCGCCGGCAGCCACCAGCGGCGGCCGGAGCCCCGTGAGGTAGAGCGTGAAGGTCATGAGGATGTACTGTCCCCGCACAGACTTACCCGAAGAAGGGTATCCTCATGTTGTCGCCGGCAGCCACCAGCGGCGGCCGGAGCCCCGTGAGGTAGAGCGTGAAGGTCATGAGGATGTACTGTCCCCGCACAGACTTACCCGAAGAAGGGTATCCTCATGTTGTCGCCGGCAGCCACCAGCGGCGGCCGGAGCCCCGTGAGGTAGAGCGTGAAGGTCATGAGGATGTACTGTCCCCGCACAGACTTACCCGAAGAAGGGTATCCTCATGTTGTCGCCGGCAGCCACCAGCGGCGGCCGGAGCCCCGTGAGGTAGAGCGTGAAGGTCATGAGGATGTAGTCGAAGTGCGAGCGGTGCAGCGGCACGAACACCAGCGGCAGGCCGGCGGCGTTGGCGCGGCGCAGGCGCTCCACGCTGGCCACGCGCGTGCCGCAGCCGCCGCCCGCCACGCGCCTTACCGCTTTGTGGCAGACCCATGCTACGAATCTACAGGACATAAAGAATATTTAGAAAGTCTCAACGACAAGTCAAAAAAATATTAAAATACTAAACCCCAGGGTGTGGAGATCAGATAAGCTGTCACTAGACGTAAAAAACGCTATTTAGTTCGATCTGGAAGTTGGCTCCAAAATAGCTTGGGAAACAGCTAGGTAAAAGAAATACATCAGCTAATTTACGAATAAAATCTTCCGGGATATCAGGCTGGCCAGAAATATACTCATTACTCTCGACTCTGTTACGAGAACGTCAATATGGACCAGTCATTAACACCTTGTCTAAAGTGAATACCAGGATCGCATACCAGACTACAGCATATATCAACACGCGGCCGCGTGTCAAGCCAAGTTCGAGCAAAGGCTTTATTACTTACTTGAGTACATTAGACGACATAGCCGAGCTGATGTCCTGTATGACCTTGAGCGCCTTCGCCTCCACTCGTTTCCTCATGGTAGCGTACTGTCCTTTGTCATTATCACCGGCTTTCCTCAACTCTTCCTGTGTGGCTTCGTCTATCGCACGCTGGACACTGTCGTCTTTCACTACCTAGGGTGAAACAAAATAATGTTGTAGTGGTATTGCAATAGACTGCCTCGTTGGCCTAGTGGTGCTAAGCACGCCTGCTACGCTAGAGGTCTTGGGTTCGATTCCCGAGTCGACTAAGGTGTTATTGGGTTTTTCTATGAAATAGAAAAACCCAATCACACCTTAGTCGACTGTGCCCGGTTAGTGGCAATAGGCTCGCCCCCTATTACATGGGACCTAAACATATCGGCGAACTGTGGGTTGTACATTGGTACGCCTCTGCCTACCCCTTCGGGGATACAGGCGTGATGATATGTTATGTTATGGTATTGCAATCATTTAAAACGTTCTGCATAAGGAGTAATGTGTAATAAAAAAGGGTCTTAAGTTTGAGTCCACAAGAATAAGATTAGACACTTTCAGTTGAAGGAAGGTCTGGTCCGAATGTATTTAGGTTACTAGCAGTCAGAAGAAACTAAATAAAATATATCTCCGTTTAATGTGATGTAAATATTTAAGCCACGTTGGGATATTTACGATTCACTTATTTACAAATATTTTTAATTTTCTTTTATATGAGACGTACATGGCTGTACTGATCGTTTTAGAAGAGTGTAGCGACAGATTACTTTAACAGTAAATTAAGTTTATCTTGTGTCTATAGGGGTAAACATGATTTATCAGTTCATGCCATCTACAACATAGTATAAACAGTAAAATGCTTACGTTGGGAACAACATCTTTGTAGTCATAATTAGTGAGATTGCAGCACTGGGCCAAGTCGCAGAGGTAGCGTGATACGACGCCGCCATTTGCAAAGTTCTGACGTCCAATATCCAAGATGTTGATCACAGCGCCCGTGTCTTTGGTCTTGGGGTCCTGCCATGAGTCCTGTAACAAGCAAATATTATAACATAAGTATGTTGAGTAATAAAAAGTAAACCTACTTATCCTTTCCTGGAAATTTTAGGACAAATTTTTATACATATTAGCTAAGAAGTATCTCGATCATACTAGCTTTCAATAGTTTCAATCATAAAAAAACTGGATCAAATTCGGTACAATTGTTTGGGTCATATACGACATAAAGCACTAGAAACAACACACTAATACGCCTCTTTTTTGTGTGAGTTAAAAAAAGAGGCAGTTACTGGAATGACGCAGTGCCAAAATGACGATAAAATAAAACCTTAATTAGACCCGCAGTTGCCTTAACAGTCGAGCATGTATCATTCCATCAAATTCTATGCACATAGTTGCATAGTCCATGTGACTTATTCATAGTTACAAGTATATTCTTATTTATTCCAAAAGACCGACTAACGGTTAAAAAAACATGTGTAGAAATCTGGATTTCAAATCGGAATCTACATTCTGATATAACATATGAATAAAGCCAGTCGTTAAAGGTTAAATTATTCATAAAGTCATTATAAATGCTACACACTACACAGTTGATCACACAAGTGTTGAGGACCGAGGTGCCGATTCTTTTACTTGTAATATTATAACACGTCATGATTTTTGTGTCGCATGATCATTTTAGTTTGCTCCTATTGGACCATAAAGATAATTTCTATAAAATAGTATTTTTTGCACCGATAATATTGGTTAAACCCCGCTCGACGCAGTTGGTCTGTGGATGGGTGACATACCGAGACCCCTCCGTGATTCGGAAAGCACGTTAAACAGTAAGTCCTGGTTGTCATACATACTTTGGCAATCGTTAAGTCAATTCTGACAACCAGTCTTACTATGTATTTCCTTGTAAAATGGGTTGTGGAGGTCAGATAAGCAGTCGCTCCATGTAAAATAACGTATTCAGCTGAATCCGGTAAGACTGGTAGCCGACCCCAACATAGTTGGGGCAAAGGTTTGGGAGATGATGAGTATTTTTTGCAAGATAGAGATCTTGTAGATTTATTTGAAGCTGGCGATTTGTTTTTATTTACATATATTATCAGACTTATCCAAAACGAGAAATTAATTGGGTTACTCAGTATTTCACATATGTAATAATAATATGGTGATGTCAGTTTATTTGTTGTTTAAACTTTACTTAAATGTCATACATAATAAAGGTAATTCCGTAAATAGTAAAGATTAATAATCTATAGATAAGATAAGCATGATTTTGACTAAATCACACCATTATTGCCCAAAGTGCAAGACCTGATAAGATTAGATAAAATAAGATACATACTTGATTTAATATCTATTTTACTAGAGGCTTTAAGAGGAGGCATTATTGTTGTAAAAAATAGTTAGTATTGTTTACTATATTATGAGTTAGCGCTAATTCTAATTTATTATATCATTTTATGAGTAGTTTAACTATGTTAGAAATAATGCCCAAACTGAAAACAAATTGTTTATTCATATTGGCTAAAAATATAAATACAATTAAAGAAATTCATTTAGGAATACACATTATCGTTGCCCCTTAACAAGTTCTTAAATTATGTAGTCTTAAAAAGAATAAAATATTCTTTATTTCAAACAACCATTACAGGCTATAATAGAAAATAAAAATAATATTAAAAATAAAAACATATTTTGATCACACAAGGCATTTTATAAGAAGAGCAATGAATGCACCACCACATGAGGTCATCGACCGTCCTTGACAAAACAGTACTAATTACTAATATCAAATGAACACGTTTATATCCACGTGCGCTTTAGAAGAATGTCGTATGTTCAATAGCGTCAGATAAGGAAATACAAAGTCTTCAATAAAATTAGAGCAAAGGAATATTCTTTACTATTTACTTCTATGATTAGAAGTTTGTAAATATTTCTAGTAACTTGTATATTCTATGGAAAAGTTTATTATGTAAATGTAGTGTAATATATGATTAGAAAATATATAGGAACACAACAAGCACATCACAATAATATTCTTCACTATTTTCTCTTATGAGTTATGATTAAAGTATTCCTAAAAGAAAATCTTTTTCACGTAGATTTTCTTTTTTGTATAAATCTAGTGGCCCTTATGCTTAGTAATTATAAGTATTGAATCACATAATAAATTAGATCGAAACCTATTGTTTACGTTGTATGATTTTGAAAACCCCACCACCTCTTACAAAATGGTCGCAAGACATGTCCATGTCCCAGGCGGTAGTGTTTATAGTTAAGTTGTTTGTGTAATCTAGTATATTATTTGCTTAGGAAATATACAGAAACCCGTTGTTTATACATCATAAATATTAAAGAAAATAACTATAGTACAGACTATAGAGCAATGATCGTGCAACAAAATAGATAATTTAAACTTTTAAACTATCGCGCTGCATGTTTATAGTAATATTATAACGGGGATTAGCGCGTACATGCATAAATACCTTTAGGGCTTGACGTTTCGACCGGGTTACACCGGCCGTGGTCGCAAGCAGACTGGAGATGCGGTGTCATTCTTCCGTGCACGGCGTTGATGATTTTTCTTCATCTACCCCATGTTTTTGAACTACCCTACACACTGCACTGACTGTGTCCGTATTACGATCACTATCCGGCCTTGCAGAAACGCGCGGTTGTGTTAAACGAATCACTGGATTCCACGATGCTGATAGATTAAAGCCGTCTTCCCGATTGAAATTAGGATGTTTCTTGATTTCAATCGCTTCTCGCACTGCTCTCGAATGAAAGTGGCGATCGGTGGAGAGGACTTGCGCGCGATGGAATTGAATCCAGTGACTGACGCCCGGCTGTAGTAGGTGCTCTGCAATTGCCGATTTAGATGTCTGACGGTTTTTTACAGCTGCGATATGTTCCTTGAGCCTGTCCGCGATCGTTCGCTTTGTTTGCCCTATGTATGACTTACCGCAGCTGCAGTCGATTTTATAGACACCTGGTTGTTGTAGGGGTAGAACATCCTTCGGTGTGCCCACCATGTTTTCTACCTTTGTCCCTGGAGTGTAGACGGTCGGGATGGAGACTGTTTTAAGTACAGCTCCGATTTTGTCCGTGACTCCTCTGATGTAAGGCATATAGGCTCGTTGTCTGTTAACGTCAGGATGCTCGACACGCTTCAACCGTCGCTTCATATTTCCTTTCACCCGAAATCCATTCTTTTGTAGCACCTCCTGAACATGTTCCAGCTCACGCTCTAAGTGTTCAGGGTCACAGAGATCAAAAGCTCTATTCTTTAATGACGTCATGACGGATTGCAGGTGTCTAGGGTGATGATGCGACGTACTATGCAGGTACCTATCAGTGTGTGTAGGTTTTCGGTAAACACAGTGTCCTAATGACCCATTTGTTCTCGCACTTATTTTGACATCCAGGAAAGCGAGTGATCTGTCCCTCTCCATCTCACACGTGAATTTCACCTTAGGGTGAATGGAGTTCAGATGTTCTAGATATTGATCTACTTCTTGTTGGCCCCCTCTGATGACGCAGAAGATGTCGTCTACGTATCTCTTCCACAACTTGATGGTTTTTGGCCCCAAGGCCAACGCCTTCTCTTCAAAATGTTCCATCCAGAGATTAGCTAGTGCAGGGGCTACTGGACTCCCCATTGCGACGCCATCAATCTGGAGGTAATATTGGCCGCGGAAGAGGAAGTAGTTGCCTTCTAAGCAGTGTTTCAGCAGATCAATATAATTGTGTGGCATCTCGTTATCACTCAGCTTGTCCTTGACTACGTCCAGACATTCTTTTATAGGAACATTGGTAAATAAGGACTCCACATCAAAACTTACCATTGTGTCTTCAGGTTCCAGTACTAGGGTTCTTAAAATCTGAACGAGATGTCGCGAGTCTTTCACGAAAGACGGTGTTTTTCCCACAAGTGGCTGCAATACTGACGCAACGTGCTTCGCAAGGTCGTAAGTGGGAGACGCAATTTGACTTACGATAGGCCGCAGTGGCACGTTGGGCTTATGTATTTTTGGCAAGCCATATAATTTAGGGGGTTGGTGCGATTTTGGTCTATAAAGATTTAGGTACTCGTCTTCAGTGAATAGGTCCTGGTGTTCCTGTATCAAAGATCGTATTTTACGTGTAACTCTGGCTGTGGGGTTGTACGTTACCGTTTTATAAACCTTATCGTCGCTTAACAACTCACGTATTTTATTTTCATAATCAGTAGTGTTCATTACTACGGTGGCGTTTCCCTTGTCGGCCTTAAGCACTAAAATATTCGGGTCACTCCTAATGTTTTTTAGCGCCTGACGCTCTTCCATAGCAATGTTGCTAGTCGGGGGCTTCGCTTTGCGTAATATTACCGCGACGTCCTGTCTCACGGTATCGGCATCACCGGGCGGCACTTTATTACGTATTAGCGTTTCCTCTACACTACTAATTATACTTTCATACGGTATTCGTTTAGGTGTCAGCGCAAAGTTCATACCTTTAGCCAAGATGTTGACGGTAGATTCATCTAAACTCGTGTCAGATAAATTAATGACGGTGTCCTTGAGATGGCTCGGTGCGTTTTTGTTTTTTGAATAGCGGCGGTTATACAAATTCGAGAACTTACGCTCGTGGGTGGCACTGTTTAACTCGAATGTCCGACTCGCTTGTAAAAACGTTACACGATCACACACATCATAATCTTCACGAGATAAACAAACACTACACTTATATTGCACACTATATAACTCACTTTGAATTGTGTCCAGTTCACTGTGTTTATTACGTATTAATTGTCTCAGGAGACGTACACTCGCGTTTTGTAGAATTCTACGTGAAAATGCGATATCACTACGCGGTTTAATACGAACACACGTAGGTAATAAGTCCCAATCGCGACACTTAGTTAAAAATATCAACGATGTTTCTATGTTCGCTCGTTTTTTACGTAGAAATTCAAGTTGACGAACTTGTTTTGCACTTTCCGACCCGTAGCGGTTTGCAATATAAACTTTTAAACTATCGCGCTGCATGTTTATAGTAATATTATAACGGGGATTAGCGCGTACATGCATAAATACCTTTAGGGCTTGACGTTTCGACCGGGTTACACCGGCCGTGGTCGCAAGCAGACTGGAGATGCGGTGTCATTCTTCCGTGCACGGCGTTGATGATTTTTCTTCATCTACCCCATGTTTTTGAACTACCCTACACACTGCACTGACTGTGTCCGTATTACGATCACTATCCGGCCTTGCAGAAACGCGCGGTTGTGTTAAACGAATCACTGGATTCCACGATGCTGATAGATTAAAGCCGTCTTCCCGATTGAAATTAGGATGTTTCTTGATTTCAATCGCTTCTCGCACTGCTCTCGAATGAAAGTGGCGATCGGTGGAGAGGACTTGCGCGCGATGGAATTGAATCCAGTGACTGACGTTCACGTGACGTGACGGAACATGTTCAGGAGGTGCTACAAAAGAATGGATTTCGGGTGAAAGGAAATATGAAGCGACGGTTGAAGCGTGTCGAGCATCCTGACGTTAACAGACAACGAGCCTATATGCCTTACATCAGAGGAGTCACGGACAAAATCGGAGCTGTACTTAAAACAGTCTCCATCCCGACCGTCTACACTCCAGGGACAAAGGTAGAAAACATGGTGGGCACACCGAAGGATGTTCTACCCCTACAACAACCAGGTGTCTATAAAATCGACTGCAGCTGCGGTAAGTCATACATAGGGCAAACAAAGCGAACGATCGCGGACAGGCTCAAGGAACATATCGCAGCTGTAAAAAACCGTCAGACATCTAAATCGGCAATTGCAGAGCACCTACTACAGCCGGGCGTCAGTCACTGGATTCAATTCCATCGCGCGCAAGTCCTCTCCACCGATCGCCACTTTCATTCGAGAGCAGTGCGAGAAGCGATTGAAATCAAGAAACATCCTAATTTCAATCGGGAAGACGGCTTTAATCTATCAGCATCGTGGAATCCAGTGATTCGTTTAACACAACCGCGCGTTTCTGCAAGGCCGGATAGTGATCGTAATACGGACACAGTCAGTGCAGTGTGTAGGGTAGTTCAAAAACATGGGGTAGATGAAGAAAAATCATCAACGCCGTGCACGGAAGAATGACACCGCATCTCCAGTCTGCTTGCGACCACGGCCGGTGTAACCCGGTCGAAACGTCAAGCCCTAAAGGTATTTATGCATGTACGCGCTAATCCCCGTTATAATATTACTATAAAATAGATAATTGTGTTTAAAAATAAACAATAGCGTAAGACAAATTCATATGTACACGTGTTCATTGATAAGAACGTGTTTAATAGGTAATTACTAACAATTAAATACTTATATTATAGACTTAAAAATATATACTGTTATGAAATTATTTTTTAATTAACTATGAATATTTTCAAAGCCTTACAATCGACCGGAACAAAAGAAGCTTGGGTTTTTGAAATTCGCTTTGTTCGATAACGAAGTAAAAAAATAATTAACGCATAGGTGTCAATTATTTTAACATAAGTAAATAATGTTACTATTTATTTTATAGATAGACAACACGATTACACAAAAGAAGAAAAATCAGGGCTGAGTTGGAAAGTACTGCCTAACAGCGGGACAGAACATAATAATAGGTTACAGTAATTTAATTAAAACTTTCTTCACATTAACGCAATGTGATTCCAATTACTTATACGTTATAACCATTATTTTTTATGAGTTTTGTTACAAATAACGGATTTGCGCATTCTCTATCACTAATAGTAGCGTAGCGGTGTCTGTAGCACGTGGCTTCCATTATTATAAATATAGATGTACGTGTTTCTTACGTGCCTAATAACTCGACATTATGTTTTTGTTGTTTTCTTGTCTTTTATATAGGTTTAAAAAAAGAACATACAAAATCATGTAGCTACATTTTTTTTTGGTGTGATATACATGACACATAATGTATAAAATATAACATAATAAGATAAAATATAATGAAGCAACATTCAATAAGTGCCACCGTACTAAAGTTAAATTGTCCCATTGTCAAAGACTCAAGAAATCGTCCTTGAACAGATAAACAGAGGTCGCATAAAACCGCGGAATTCGAAATAATCGAATACAAAGCGTGTTCATCGAGTATCGATAATGAATCGATTGTTTAATTGTGTTAGGGGAGAGGTCGACGCACTAGCCGCGCGGGCGCCGCGCGCCGGTTGGCCGCGCGGTGTCACGCCACTCGCGTCCGCTTTGTGTTTAAATTTGGAATATAAAGCGGCCATTTTAAAGAGGCAGCCTATCGACGATGAATGAATGAACATTGTCAACATTGCCAATTGTAACTATACTCTTGTTATGTGGCTACTTATTTTGATGTGATAAGTCGCATCTGCGAGGAGATACATTTATAAGGTAGGTATGAGGGCGATGAATCAGCTGTTCTATTATAATATCTACAGCATATGAATAAAATAAAATTACATAATCGCGAATTGTGAAATTAAAAGCATTTTCATTTGCAGGAAAAATACTTAGAAGCACGTGTTTTGTTTTCTTGTAGGATTGAATTAGGTGAATTAAATTAGAATTTGTAGTCTAAATACAAGCAACGATAGAAACAAATACAATATCAATGAAAGTCGAAATGAAACAAATAACTGAAATAAAAAGATTTTTAGTACGTATAGAATTTAACTGCCTTATGAGATGTTCATTATTTTCGTTTCTTCGACTTACATGGTCTTTTTATATTACACATAAAGATGCGCGCTTTCTATATGACAAGTTAAAATGTAAAAAAAAATATAATAACTAATACATTTAAATTGTGTCAGTATGAAATAGTATTTTGGCTCATAAAATTAATTTTCAACAATCCTACTTACATGCGTACTATTGGCACAAGTTTATAACACCTCTAAAGTAAAAAAACAAAAGAATCTTACAAAATCGGCCTCGACTTACACTAAAGGAAACGTTTAGAGGAAAATGAACTCCGATAGTTTCCGACGACTGTCATCAAGGTTCACATTCGCTTGGCATATTAATCGCCTAGATTCGACCGTGACCTGCCCTTGTCAGCGATACTTATCAATACTGATGAACTTATACCTGCGTAATAATATCTAATTGATAGCGGTTGTAATCATACAAATGTACATTTCCACTCCTAACTGGATATATAGCTCGTTAACTTATAAAACGTGCTTTAAGTAATTAATGCATTCGCGATAAGTTGTTATGTGACCGTTGAACTTTCTCTCTTTTTATTGAACTTACTGTGTTTAATTAACAGTTCTAATCACACTTTTAAAAAACTCTTCTATATTAATGCTCATCTCAGATGATTTATTCCAATTCAAGCAAATCTAACACGAAATATGTAAACAAATTCGATCCATTCTATGGTACATTTGAAGACAGTCACGGAAAACAATATTTTAGTTTACTTTTATGTTCGTTGACTCAAAAATGTTCAAACTATTTGACGAAACTGGTTGAAATAGTATAAACCTAAATCTAGTGCGCAATTCAATCATCTGTCTAGCCTTTTCCGTTTTTGGATTTGGCTTCCAGTCATACTATATCAAGTAAATACCAATATTTAATTTGGAGCGACTGTCTATCTAACCTTCACGGCCAAATAAATAAAACTACACAATAATTTGAAGATCCTGAAATAAACAAGCTCTATTACATTATTATGTTGCATAATTACGTAAATAAGAATATTATCCGTTAATCCGAAGTATTTATATTGTAATCAGACTAATCCGAGGTAAGTTAGTATAGATAAGTTTCACCTATTACTACTAATTGACGCATATGTGACGTCATACTAAAACGTGAGCCCATTTCACGTTTAACTTCTCAGAGTGAGAAAAGGAAGGTGTAGGTTCATGACTCATGATCTGTGATATCTTTAATATTTAATTAAGTCTATAATTAGTAACTGAATAGATATTTATCTTTTTCATGTGATCTGGTAAACAGTTATGAACGATCATAATTAGCTACTTAGCAACAGCACCTCTAGCTAAGTGAAATTTGTGCCAGCGTTAACGATGATAGAAATCTCTCAAATGACAATAAATGTATGAGAATGACATTTCATTTCGATCAGTCACGTGACATTTCAGCGATTCAATCAGTCTTAAAACTAATTGAAAAGATACTTTCGTAGAGACGCCGTATATTGACTTTAATCTAAATAAAACCTTTTTCCCTAAAAGGTGCATAAGCCATATTTGATTTGCCCTAAATGTCAGGTGCATAGCACTCAAAAGTATTCGCAATTAGCACTAGTTAAAATAATTTATGTTCCCTATTTAGGAAGAAGATCAAAATGTGGTTTTGCATTTCGTAAACGGATATCGTAGACGGATATTTAAAATTAGCAATTTCCGTTGCTAATTGAAATTAGTCCTTTCAACAACGAATCACAGAAATGGGGTAGATGGAGGCATAAAATAATAAAAAAGTAGAACTCTAGTAAGAGACACAAAACTTGAGACTTAAGTAGTAACTATTTATTAATCATGTGAAGACGCATGGTGATATAAAAAAATTAAGAGGGATTTGAAGAAATCATTGTTACAAGCACAGTAATACAGGAAACACCCAAAACCTTTTGACCAAAAGAACTTAAGAGCAATCGCGCCACTGACAAGGTCTTAGGTCTGTTTACTAGAAACACATAAACAACACTTTCATGTTATGAAATCCGTATATAAAATAAATATGAACTCATACATAGACTCTTAAACAACATCAATAGTACTACAAATATGTATTAAATTACAAAAACAAAATCTAGAACCCCAAAAACTTTTTTAAAGGTAACTCTGTATATTTCGGAGTGTAGTAATTACCAAATGCAATTGTCAGTGTGCATTAACGAGCGTAGACTAAACAACTTCAGTTATGCAACCGTTCGTATTGTAGTTTTTGTAACTTTTACATAACATGCGCGGCGTTTGATGACTAATTCGTACACGGTTCTGATATAATAACGTAACCTAATTCCTTTGGAAATGATAACAATAGTAATTTTACCGTTTTTCATGGTTGGAAGATATGTAAATGCATTTAGATAGCTGAGAAAATAAAGTTTAAAATGTTATCTTAGAAAACTTGAAGAAAAACTATAGCAAAGAGGTAATTTATTCTAATTGTTTTTTTTTTATCTAGAGCTAACTAAAATAAATGAATGGCTGCATTTTATCAGCATTTTAAACTCAAATGTTCTTCAGTTTAAAATGTATGATAAATTCTGTTACAACCATATTGAGACGACAAAAATTGTAAAGGCGACCACACATGTTATCACTTGGATATCAATAATCAGAAGCATCTTAACTTTAAACCAATAAGGTCGATTTTCGTAAATCGATGTTCTCACCGCTTGGACGACCGTATAAGGTGCGTGTCGAGAGTATTGTACTTATGTACCCAACAAAGGCTTTGTGAGAAAACATATTGTTCCTATATTACGTTTGTTGCCATCCTTTGTGAATCATACGATATTTATTTTTGTTCGCCAATACAACAAGTCAATATTGTAAGTTCTGTGTAAATGTGTCTGTCTGTGCCAATGTTTGACAAACTATACGCTCATAGTTTTTTGTTTGTATAGCGTGATGTTTATGTAGTTTTTGTCAAATCATTAAAATAGTCTTAAGATTGCTAAGCGTTATTAACACTATTGTTTTCCTCAATGTTATTATTTTAAAATTACTTTTTTTAATTTTTTGTTAAAGTACAAATTTTACATAGATTTTAATGACTGAGATTGTAAAACTAATCTATTATAACAATTTTAAAAGGAAATTATTATAATCGCATTTTGGATTAACCTCGCTTAACTCAACAAGACATTTTACAATCAACACTAAATTATTCGTTAATGAGTATGTTCCTAGCGCAATTACAAATAATTGCCACATTTAGATTCGTGAAACTACCTAGCTGTGTAGTGCATTGAGAATTGCAATTTCTCATGCAATCCCAAAGTTGAAGTAAATAGATTTAATCAAGGTATTTTCCTGATTGTTAGTATGTTTACATTTATTCTGACGACAATTTAAATGACCTCAGTATTGCAACATTCGGTATTCTCTGGGTCATAGTAATGTACTCGTATATTATTTACTAACTATGCTAAACATTTCCTAAACTGTCCTTATGTGGTCGGATGTTAACTTGTTACAAAATAAGCCGTCTTTTGCTAATTTACTGCACTTGACATGCATTAGATAGAATCTATAGTCGCTATTTTAAGATTTTTGCTATTATAAGAGGGTGCAATATACGTATTTTTTTCGATTTGTTTTACTAAGTTCTGTCAATATTATTATTAACATTAATATATATATATACATGTTTGTAAACATAATACCCTTCTACGAAGCGCTAAAAAGACGTGAATTTGAGGGTATAAAAAATACAGACATGTAAAGGCAAGGCTGTGGTTAACAGGTGTTAAAGTAAACACTAGATATTAATCTACATCTGGTTTTACAGGATATTAGCGGGATAAGGTAAAGCGAAATAAATATGTTTACCGTGAGATAGAGTTAATTAGAAGCTATGCAGTTAATTAAGGATTTAGCAAGGAAACGTCGTTTAAGGTTCTCATATCGATTCGTAGATCGTGGGAAAATGGAGCGCGATATATGTTATCTACTCTCTTACAGTTTTCCCCGAATAGGGAATGTATTTGACATTACCGTGGCTTACTTATTAAACTGGAGTTCTAGCTTTTGTTTGCTTCAAGGGCTAAAACTCAAGTTTTTGGTCTCCGGTAATCTGTCAATCAACACTGCCACTTTACTTGTATTAAAAATATGTTTTATCTATGTTACCAAGCATCTATTTGCTACTGATGATTCTTAAGCATTAACTTTGCCGGACAATTCAAAAGCAGTTAGTTCTTTTATTTATATATTTCGTTATTTTATCTGTATCCAAAACTTCTCTCTCTAAGTAATTCAATGCTTGTGTCGCAGCTTATCCACGACTAAAAACAAGAGGCTACAAAGATCACATATCTCATGATTATACAACTACAATTATCATCATTGGCTGCAATTGTTGCACAATTGTCTTCGAGTTAAGCCTATAATGATGGAGTACGCTATGCTTGTAAGGTCGTCAAATTATTTCGGTAATCATAAATTGACGTCGTTTCAAAGATACCGTGAGTACAAGGTTGTGTAGTGTCAATGCTATAGTAATGATGTGGTAATAGGACAAAGCAGTTAAATAATATTTACAGCAATTTTTGACATGTCTGAAAGCGCATTGGTGCAGCCACTTTGCTTTTTAGTATATTAAAAGTGTCAAAATAAATTGTTCATGACTCATTGAATATGAAATTACACTTGATATTATACCTTCTCTTCTGTAACGAACTTAGTCCCACCGAACAGGTTGCAGTACATTCGCTTTACTAGACCTAATAAAGAGCTAAGGTAATTAAGATAGCCAAACAAAGGCATTGAACAAACAATAAGCATATAAGCAGAGTAAATATCCTTAGTAAGCTTAGCCATGTGGCTTGCGGGGTCAATGCTCGAAATTGCTCGCAAAGGGGGCGGGGCCACGAAACTAACGGTCATCGTGTTCATAGATGCTCCATAGATTATGCTTATAAATATGTGTGAATTAACGAGTATGTGCTTTTATGGAAGCTCGATGAATTGGAAAGAACATCTTTATAAAGAAGCACGGTCCATGTGTTTTTGTTCCTGCTTGAAGGGTTATTCTTCTGTAAGCAACAAGCAACTTTTTACCACACATATGTGTACATCATAAATATTTCATAGTATTAAGAATCCCCGAAATAGTGAATTTACTCAATGAACCGAATAAAATAGTAATAATTAAGTCTTGAATTAGGTTCGGTTGTATTATATTATGAGTTACTTTGAATTGTACTTGAACTGAATATTATATGCAAATGCGGTTGCAAGATCTAGAAAATCATGATTCATATCACAATCTGATTCACAGTGCAACGATTCGATATCGAATTAAGTGCAAAATAATAAAATGACCTGGACGCTAATGTAGTATTTTTAGATAATAAATGATTTTGATTATAAGCGGTATTATTCTGATTAAAAATATACGTACAAAATATAAACGTACGACTGAAAGTTTGAGATTGCAAACTGAGCTTGCGATCGACAGCGCAAACACAAAAACTTTTAGCGATCCTTTTCATATATCGTCCTGACTATTGCTATATAAGCTACTTCTACATTAATTAGCGTCCTTCTGTTACCATTTTAATAGTAGTGATGTGCGTAATTTACAAATGTAAAACCGAATGCCAAATGCCTAGTGTCCTTACGGTACTCCCAGCGGCCGCGCGTGGCTCGAATACTAGATAGCGACCCGTTTCGTTTTCGCTTTGAGAAACATGTATCAAGGTATTCAATACCTTTGCTTTATAATAAAGTAGGTATATACTTTCTAATGACAATGTAATTTTGTGATAATTAAATGAGGTTTTGCAGCTTTCGAAGGAGAAAAAAGAGCCATTTTTTCAGCTGGTTTAAAGAACTCCTAGTACGGGATAACACATTGTTGAATAAAACATGGTGTATTAGTAAAAACTGTTAGTGTATGGTCAAAAAGCGATATCAAATTGTAGTAGAATAGGAAAAAAGTCAGTACAATACCAGAACTATGCCCAAAAATGCGAGAAGGAGAAAATACATCGTCCTTCATATTTTGCCACAAACAAGATGGCAACAACACAAGCCATTGTATGAAAGTATAAGGAGTCACAATAACGTGTTTGCCTCGTAGTACCCTTGAAATACTCGGTGTAATTGCAGAAGAACTGCAGTCGATAAGAATCTTTATCCACAAGGATTACTTAAAATAAAAATGACGTATGGATTAAATAATGCTATTAAAGAAACTTCTCTTTATTTCGACACACAAAGATAAGCAATCTTCTTTTCATTATTAATTTAATAAATATGTTTTTCGTAACTTATTTTTCGATACGACTAAATGCACTCCTTCCAACTATATATTTTTTGAAGACAGTCGCAAATGCTTTGCTTTCCAGAGCGTAAATGACTATATTATTATGACACATGCTAAATATTATAACAATCTAAATTATACTTCATTATATAAAAATCTGCTATCCTTTGCATGTCGATAGCAAACTTTTTTAAACAATTTAATTCTCACCCAATTTATTGAACGATCGTTTCTTTACCAACCAATCGAGACAATTCAATTTATCGAGACGCTGATCTTAAGTTATCGATTACACGAAGCTTCCTCTTAATCAACTGTATATGGCTTCTCACAATTATCCTTTGTTCGTACTAATAGATAATATCGTCGCCATACAAATGAGTAATTAGCATGATATCTTAATAAAGATCATTATTGTCTTATCAAGCGTGACACGAGGGATGGCGATAAATTCTTTTGAGACATTCTTTTTTTTAATTGGAAAGGAAATCGTGCTTTACATTTTTGTTGTATTAAATATGACTCAGCTTCAAAATACGCTTAAACCCTAAATAGTGTACAAGAGTAGAGAATGCGCGTTTTAGATAATTATTTTTGTTAATATTTATACATATAATAACTGAAGCAAGAAAAAACGCTTGACATATTTGATGCATTATTACAAAATACTGAAAGAGAATGACAGACTAACAATTTTGAATTTAACTACCTTGATATAAAGACGCTTTCTCTTTAAAGGTACTAAAGTTTATAAAAACGTTTTAATCATAGTTTTGCTTTTCTTGCCAGTGCTTTAGTTTTACAACATAATGATTACTTGGGGATCAACATTAGTCGTTGTAAACTTGGATACGCCAATTACCTACATCTTCACTACGATAAAGTTTGTTTAAGGTCAATGCCCGCCGTAATGCGATTTTTAAACCTTTGTTTTCATAGGTGCTGGTGACATTCTTTAAAATTCATATTTACGTGATTTACATATGTATAATAATTTAAATATACTTGCATTTATCTAAATGATATGACATCATGCATTTTTGTAATCAATATGTATCTTTTGAGTCTCCAACTATACGGGGTTTACAATAAATATAACATAGGTTTGGAAAAAAAAAAATTGAAGATTTCACTAAAGTTCCTCCCATGCGGGGAACAAACTTGTAACATACAGTGGTCGTTTGTCCACTCAGCTATTAGTTCATTATTATTATTTTCAGGATACTGTTTGCATAGCAAAAGTGATATACAATTATTAATACGTGTGTATACCTAAAATGTTACAGATTAGTGTTATCGATGCCATATGTTATGTGGCCTTGAAATGAAAGAAAATACATATAGACTACGTCATAAGTTGATACTTTCGTTTAGTACTTTATCTTTGTGATAATGATAAATTAAAATATAATTTTAAATAATATAATATAATTATAAATCTATTGAATTGATGGACTGACGATATAAAATTCGGACTTGTTGCAACAGGAAAGCAGTATTAGTGCAAAGAGGCGACACAACAAAGCAAAATCTTTTATTTGATTCACTCATGAGAAAACTGCATCTTTTGAAGATATTAGAGATAATTTCTCAAAGAAAACGTGATGTGAAATGTTTTGCAAGTAATTATATTATTTTTTAGGTATGGTTAAGGATAACTGACAAGACAACAAGGAACCCATCGAATGATTAGTGAACACCGCAGCTCGCCTTGGAGGACGTTACCACAACAGAACATCGGCTCTCTGGTGGCATTATGTTTTGGGCAAAAACTAGCACAATAAAGAAGCACGTGACATAAGTATACGCAATCCCTTATCATTCGCGAATAACAATCTATTAAAATAAACACGTTTTAATCCTTTAGATAACATTTACATCCTATTGGGTTGCTATCGGAATTCGGTACACCACACGTAAATTATATTCTTACATATACCTAGTAATTAGCCAATCATTTATCTCGAGGTTATCTCTAGGAGAAATGTATTTATCTGATAGGAAAAGGAACTGTTATAAATGCTTTATATCTTGTTTGAAGCCTATTCTATGATAGATTTGTTATGTAATGTACCTAAGTGTGAACTGAGAAGCTACTTTGTAAACATGACGATTTTATCAATGTGGGTTCAATCTTTTAAATAAAGTGTGGCAAACAAACAGACATAATTAATTTCTCATTTAATAGTTTAGATTAAAATCATTTTTATTTTGTGTTGGTGGAAGTTTCTTCACGAGAAATGCCTTATTTTTGAGAATAATCAACTAAGAACTATAGAAAAAACACAGATATTAAATATTAACATATTTACAGGGGGCCGAGTCTGCTATTTACAATGGCTCCAATCGTCTGAGTGGGTGGCGTTAGTGAGTCCATTTTAGGATAATTGGCATTCTACTAGACACCAAAACGTTAACATTGGCCGCCCCAATGGCCAATTTTGACGTTAAAATGATGTTTTACCTACGTAATTATCCTAAAATGGACTTACTAACGCCACCCACTCAGACGATTGGAGCCATTGTAAAAAGCAGACTCGGCCCCCTGGTGGGGTTGCCAAACTCAACCTTATAATTATTATTTACCTTTCTTCTTCTTCTTTTCGAGTCAAAGTTATTTACCTTTAACTATGTAATATTATTTCTTACAAATCTACACCATACAATTACAAACACGTTCAAACATATTTTTTCAAATTTCGTGATGGTTTTATTGAACCTAAATAATTTGTTCAGACATTACTACGTAATTAAGTCACGTATGTTAAGAAAAACTGGCCGGTGCTGTGTGACCATAATACCGAGTCATTGACCTATTCCGCGGCAAATTATTTGATCAATCATAGTTGGCAGTCGAAGAAACTACTCGACGGATATTGCTAACAAAATTTCCAACGCAAAAGGTAAAATAAAATGATTTACTAGTTTTTAATAATTAGTTCCACAGCGTGAGAAATTAGGCAAACATTATAGTTTGTAGCAAACCTATCTTTGCAATTTTTATAGTTTTGATTCAGCAGTAAAGTCATATGAAAGCATGTATGAAGAATAATGAAAGTGGACGAAGCGAAACAAGTGTGTAAGAATCGTAGCAAGAAGATCGTGGAAAGAAGTGGTCTCTGCCTACCCCTACAAAGGAAAGAGGCGTAATTATATGAATACTTCTGGAACTAGAATAGCTGGGAATTCATGATGACGATAGGTACTGTTAACAAAAACGTTAATTAATAATTATGTAATAATTGCATCATATTAAAACAGGTATATGTGTCGTAAGCTCAAATCTTCAATTTATTTTAAGATTGATAATTAGATACACTATCTTAAAATAACTTGAAGAATTTAGCTTTGAATATGTTTTATATTTGAGCGTATAAAACAAAAATGATAAAAAAATTATTAGTAGATTATGTTTTACTGATTTACTGAGCTAAAGGAGGGATGGCCTGGTGATCTGTCTCACAGGTTTCACCTACTACAGACACCAGTCTCTATTTAACGTGTATACAAATTATGTATATGTAAGAAATTATGAGAAAATAAAGACTTTATTTTATTATCAAAAATAATAAATTAAGTTTAAAATTGCAAAAAAAAACATCAGGATCTGAAGAGCATACATTTTTCTGATAACCCATATTAAATAAAGGGCATGGTACAGAATGTAGGTATTTATTTGTGCATTGTGCATCGAGTGCATGTAATACTCATGCACTGAAACAAAGGCTCGCTATCAGTTATAAAGTTCGATACGATAATCAATACATCCGTTCTCATCAGTATTTCACAAAGAATATCAATTATTTATGTTTTTATTCAGTGTTACCATATGGGACTGCGCTTGCGACAAAACAAATAATATCACATATTAAAGTCAGTACAAATTACTAAGTACTTCGGTATCATACTAAAGATAGTAAGGCTTGTTTTTTTTTTAAGTTAAAAATTCGGCCTGATTTGTAATCCAGTGTCAAGCAGCACCTTGTGTTCATTTTCTAGTAAATTTTCAGCTTATCTCTAAATACATCAATGAAGTAAGAAGCCGTCTATAATGAACTAGCGATAACAAAACTATTTTTTTAAATAGATTCATAGTTACCTGAGATATCGAATAACAAACATACCGTCAAATTGAGAATCTCCTCATTTTCAAGTCGGTTACCACAGCACTAGTATAATGAGCACAATACATTTGAATGCAGTACGTAACGCACATTCTAGGTCAAGAATTCGGATAACCTTTAGCTAAAATAGAATCGAGATAGTCTATTTGTTCCGCCTCTGTACAGGTGTGAATGATTCCCTTCATGAACCAGTAAACATACACGATATTATTGACGACCTCCGTGGTCGAGTGGTGTACCAGTTTCCAAGTTACCACCAGTTTTCAAGGTGTCGCTAGCTCTGAGGTCCTGGATTCGATCCCCGGACGGGTCAAATCAAATCAAAATGTTTTTATTTCTTATAAACCAAAAAAGGCGCTCAAGAAACGTTACGTTAACTCTACTGATTCTAGTTGCTCGGTTCCAAAGTGTCTTTCCTATGGAGAAGAGCCGGCAAGAAACTCCATAGGTTACTCTTTTAAATTATTCAATGTAGTAAGTCACTTTACTACATTGTCTCGGGTCTGGGTGTTAGTGGTACCTTCGTTGTTTCTGAATTCCATAACTCAAGTGTTTAATAGCTACTTATTTTGGGTTCAGAGCAATGTATGTGATGTTGTCCGCATTAATTAATTTATTATTTATACATTTTTATGATCTGAAACAGCACGTGTAAAAACCGCAGTATCTCCAAAATTTATGGATTTAGGGTAATGAAAATGTTTGCGTTGTTTCTTAGAATTTGTATTTTATTTGCAACTGTGTGTTTAGACGTATTTAAGATATATGGCTGTTTTATTTCGGAATTAATAGATAGTTGAGTCACTATTCGCATTTTGTAATATGAGGAAATCAAATTCTTTTTTTACATAATCCAGATCGCGTTACCAGATTTCCACAAGGCACTTTTATTGAAAAAGTTTCGTTATGTTGGCATAGTCTCGGTTGGCTAAGAGAAATTAGAAGTACAGAAAGCTTGAAAAGGAAATTAAAGTTAACCGCAATTACATGATAATAAAGTTTATTCGTAAGCAATTGTCCTTTCCACGTACATTACTAAGAAAACCCCGATCAATGGTAGATATGGGGACTAAGGTCTGAAATGACTCGTCTAAGGAAAAGTCCTTGGTTACATACATGAGTGGCCTTACTTACACGTGTGTAAGTACATAGGAGATAGATGTCTCTAAGATAGTTAAATAAAATGTACTGTCTTAACAATAAGGGTACTTTATAACAACTAGCTGGTACCCGCGGTTTCACCCGAAAAGTAAAACCCGGTCCCGTGAGAAATCTTTTTTTTTTGTATTCTGCAATTTTTTTAATTAGCCTATATTAGATCCCACTGCAGGGCACAGGCCTTCCTTTTCTTCTTCCAAATCTCTCTGTTCTTGGCGATTTCTGTCCATGTTCTCCCCGCATAACTGATTCTGCTATTAGGGCTGGATACCAACAAATTAAATATCATGAAAATCGGTCCCGCCATTCTCTAAATGTTTTATAATTTCGAAGATATAAGATTTAGGTTTAAAAATGATGAAACAAGTCAAGATATTTGGAAATTATATTAGACATGTGTATAACGAGTGTTCCGTTTCATTAAAACATTTAAATGGTTATGTAACAAGCGAAGATTTACTTTTACTTGGAGTTGTTTCAAACAACTGTTTAAACAAAGATTTTTACATATACTACCAATCTTTACTGCTTGCTATTAAGTTATCTTTTTAAATGATTTTCCTACTAGCTTTATCACTATGCACTAAATCGAAGTAAGCATTATCTAGCTTATTATAATAAAACAAATATATTTAAATACGTCAATGCGTAAAAAGAGAAAGATTTTTGCTGAGCCGTGGGACAGCTATGGCTTAAAAAAAGAAATAACAAAGTGCAAGTTAATATTATAAAAAAAAGGAATAAAAGTTTATTCTCCCTCGAACATTTCTCTGTACCGAAAAAACTAATTGGTCACTTTATCAATTACGAAAAAAACTCAATATAAAAGTACGACGTACTTTAAAATAACTGTGTCAGTAGAGCAAGTAGGTTATATACCACACAAAAACTTCATTCTAATAATAGACGCGGAAGACATTGCTCTTTGTACTGAGATTGATAACACGAATATATGTTATACAGTAAACCACACAGCTATAGTAACTACAAAACTAAACCTTATTGACTTACATATAAAGACGCTGTTACTCTTGACGTGTTGCTGTGTGGTCGACTGTATCTTGTATTGCGCAGTACAAAAGTACAAGCAGTAATTAATCAGTAAAACCTTCGTTTTACGATAAAGTATAAGTAAGTAACAAAATCGTTTTGTTCTCAAAGCTTTAGTAAGAAACAATTTTATCATCACTATGTTTTTTTTTTATAACTTGAATGCCCTTGCTGAGCCAAGGTCTTTTTGTAAGGTAATTTTATGCCTTTATGTTTAAAACACCGATACATATATTATACAGTATAAACAGTATTTTTAAATATTTTATACAATTTGTATGTAATTAAACCTTTTGTTGTCCCTGTGACATACATTTTAAAATAAAGAAAGGCTATTGTTCATGCTTACGTTTAATTAAAGGAAGGAATAAAAAAAGGATTGTGACAAAGGACCATAATTATTTTCAGCTTTGTCTGTATACAGTTTATTATAAGGAACTACAATTAAAATTTCAGTAAAGATTTTATTAAGTAAAAATTGCATGATTGCTCACTTAGTCCATTGAACGAGTTCTTACCGAGGGAACCCTCTATTCATCTAGTTATGTTAATAAATATTATTTATTTACTCATACAATAGTCACAACCATCATTATATTGTTACTACAATGTACTTTAACATGCATTACATTATATTTTCTACATAATATTGTATTGTTTGATGTTATCACAGACATCTACACGCAAAGTTGTATGTTGTGTCTCTCTAGATACAATGGCTGTGTCTAGAGAATCTTTCAAACGCTGTTTGAACATTATCAATGAAAGTGAAAAAAATCCTTTTTAAAAGTGTTATATGTAATTGAAAAGTAACTAATTTAAAACTTCCAAATCAAGAGTGAATTACAACATAATTATGACCTTTAGTTATCGCAGGAATGGCGTTCGATAACAGCGGACGAAGTTCATGAAGATTTCCACGCGACAAAAAGGGGCACGTAGGTATTTTCCTGACCTACAACTTACTCTTACCAAATATCCGACGCAAACATAACTTTTTTTGTAGTCATTTCCCACACAAGCAATCAAAATACATCATATACCGACATATAATCAAATCAAGAACAGCGTTGCGACGATGTCGGAGCAACATTAGCTGAGCCTTTTGCTACTGATTATTAACTTTAATATATTATGTTAAACTATTCTTGTTTGGCAATAATATATTTTTATTTTATTTTTTAATTGATAATAATAGACTATGTAAGTAAACTCACCCTGGAGACGGGGGCACACCTGCCGCACGCCAGTCCCGCTGGCGGCCTGGTCTGCGGCTCCGGGGCTGGCACCACCGGCCCCTCCTTTATCCGGTACAGCGAGGATGTGCGGCACTGGTAAACAAGAAAACTTATATCAAGCGTATTGTAAAAACAAAACACAATCGGTTACTATACTTCATCATCAACTTAAGAGCCATGCACTCGTGGGTGCAGCTCTTTCCATTTATCTTTGTCCGGTGCTAATTATGATAAAGTCATATTGTTTTGATAGGGGTTCCCAAAATCGAGAACGCTGTTGAGAAAAAAAAAAAAAATTGCAACAACTATATAGACCAGGGTAGATCAAAATAACAGTCTGGGACCCAGTTAATGAAGGAAAAGCATCGAGGATTAGTCTAATCAGAGTAAGGAATCTAACAACCATCGAGTGCCGGTGGAATGATCTTATTCGATGATACTAAATACATAATCATCAGTCATAAATCTGAATCATATCCGTTATCGTGAGCACAAAAAAAGTAAATACCACGCGTCCTGTCATCTTGTGAAAAGCAAATAAAAGGTATGACAAACTGTTACATAAATTACCCCTGGTTGATTTGCGTTAAAGTGGTTTTATATTTCTCAATACTTAAGCTGAAACATGTGAAAATCAAATTAATTGTATGACTAAGCGATTTGGAGATTAACCCAACCACGAATTAGGTAATCCTATTTAAATAGTGACTTCCATTTCACAAGCTTTTTAAATCGTCTCCAGATTACATTATAATGCTAAAAATAAGCGACTTTAATGAGCATGTGCAAGAAAATCAGAAAGTCTTTTTTTAAGACTAAATAAGATCCCACTGCTGGAAAAATGCCCGAAAGAAAGATTTTAATAAAAAAAATGAAATGGATCAATTGTGGTTTCCATTGCCAGAATTGCATTGAACTATCCGTGAACTTGACCCGGACAGCGTCTTTAAGACCAAGGAATAAGGTCGAATTTCCCAATTCAATGTTACTGACGATGATCCGCCACTTATAGTAGAGCATAATTATAAAAATCTCGTAACCAAATAATTGGGCGTAGCTGTATCGTCACGGATAGACATAATAATGTGTTACCACGATGTTACTACATTTATATTATTATAAATGTTATAAATTTTATAGCGTAAGAGATATGCACTCAATGGCAAAGTGGTTTGTGATTGCTGTTGCCACATTACCTAAGTAGTTGGTTCGAGTCCCGCTGACGCAAAAAAGGCATTAGGGGCATTTCGTTGATCGACATATAAGTTGTGAATACTTGAAATTACATTATGTTAGAAATTGCAAGTTTATAGCACATTCTAGAGATGCTTTCGTTATTGAAACTAGGCTGGTGATATTTTAAGCGGTTCTTCAAACCATAAGGAATTATAAAATATGAGACAAGTAGTGTTATTTGGTTTTTCTATGAAATTCTCAGCAGCAGGTCGGAGTTTGGATTTGTGTCCGGTTAGTGGCAATAGGCTCGCCCCCTATTACATGAGGACTAAACAGACCGGCGAACTGTGGGTGTACATTGGTACACTATGCCTAACCCTTTGGGGATACAGGCGTCATGATATGTGTATTAGACAAGTAGTACAAAAAGTAAGTAATAGTGAGTAAGTACAATTAAACACCTTTTTATTTTATATAAGGTTGTGGTAAAATGTTCTTTTGTAATTTCTTTTAAGCCTAACACCAACGACATTAACTAGTATTACTAAGCGAAAAGTTTCGGTGTTTCATTAAAACAAAGGAAAGAGGAAGTACGAAGTGAATATCAATTTGAATAGCATTGTTGGTATAACGGAAGCAGTTATAAAACATCTTTAACAAAAACTTTGTTATTCCAAGATGCACATATTTACAAGACAATCAACGATTGTCAAAATATAACCGACATGAGATACACGTATATTGACTGCAACTTTTGGGTTATCATTATCTTAAACGAAATAATTTTAATAAGATGCGTATCTCGATTAGTCTTGAAAACCCGGCCATAACACATAAAGCTTTATTTTCAAGAGCATAAGAAGAGTTTGGCCTATAGCAGGATAGCTCCCAGCTCGATACTTAGGTAAAGTGACTAAAGAGATGAACGCTGGCGGAAGGTGGGGAGGGTACGTTTGCGCATGAGTATACAATTCGGCAGGCGAAGGTCGTCCTACGAACCAATAGCGCACCGGCAATCATGCGGCTCGTGCCCCCCCGCACTTCATACCACCAAACAGACCGATAAATCGCGTTCTGCGCATCTTGACAGCTAACGTTCTTTTTACGTGACGCGACCTATAGAGGTTTGAATAAAGATTTCGAATCAGACATGAATGAGATTGGCACAAGACCGGAAAAAGCACATAAAAGTTGAACTCTCGGTAGTGCACAATGGTATAGTCTTTATTATAGAACATTAACAAAATCCTTGATATAGACATACTCTCTCTTGATATAGACATAGGCTCTACAAAACTGCATAAACATAATGCATTGGTCACATGAGCTGTTTATGACGATGAAAGCTCGCCCTGTGTATGGTCTTTATTCAAGAACATATTCAGTATCTTGATATAAACATATACCCAACAAAACATATGATACCAGACCTGTAAATGATGGTTAAAGTGGATGATAAACTCACAGCGGCATCATTGTCAAGCTTCGTGAAGTGCTCCTGTTGTCGTTTGCGCGCGCGCACCGCCTGCCGCAGCGAGCTGCTCGTGTCGCGCCCGCACCATCCCCCCACCCGCTCGCCGACCACCTCCAGCATATCTGCCACGCGGCTGATGACAAACAAATAACAACAGTAAATTAAAAATATAGTAAAAGTCTTTGCTGTATAGACAAAAAATAATGAACAGAATTTCATCTATTTTGAATTGGTAAGGAAACTAAGATCAGTATTGAGACTTTTAAATGGGACGCCTGACAGGGAATTTATGCGCACTGATGCGAGCACCAAATATAGCAAATGCCTATATTTTCTTTACTTTAAGAATATCTAAAGAAAGTTGCTAAAGAGGAAGAGGCATTTTAAAAAGATTATATCCCCGACATCAAGGAAGCTATCTATTACGTTCACATTAAAACAGATATCGCTCTTGGATTTGTGTAAAAATGGTACTGTTATCTTTCAGGTAATCGCCGGACAAAACACCCATTTTTAAATAACGTGATCTGCATATTTAATTCAAAATTATTAAACCAATCTAAATTTGACTTAAATAACTGTATGTTACCTAAATTTTGATTTGATTACCTGAATAGAAAGACGCAGTGGCTTTGCCACATAATTATGAGTCTATCTAAGTTAATCAGTCCGTGCAATGTTAAGAATTTGCAACCGAAAAAATCTGTCTATGACGTAACAACACAATATTTCGCGTAGTTTGCTATTATTTTCGTACATCGTACTATAGGCCTCTCTGTATTTATCAGCACTGATAAAACAATAATTATCAGACGCATTAGCCATCACGTGAGCTGTGAGATTATTTGAGATCACAATATTTACCCAATACTGAGTGAGTGTTAATAACCAATGCTGTATTTACTTTAACAGCTAATCTTAATTTAGAATTGTTGCTAATGCTCCCAGTTGTTCGCGAGCCTAAAGGACCAAAACAACTTCAATTGAGATTTAAACGCGAGCAGAAATTCTCAGCAAATCTTGTGAAAGTCTAGTTTAATTTTGGAACAAAAGTTCTTTACATGGTCAGAATGAATAAATTCCTCTTAGAGTTATTAGAACCTGAATTAAAACTGAACAGATATCATCTTCGCCCTGTTACAGTTAAATAACATGTGTTCTAACGATAGTTTATGCAATAAACAATGATAGTCCGAATGTATTATTGTTGATATTGAATCAGTCACATGCGAGAGATAACTAAAAACTATAAACATGGCTCCGTTCCAATTGAATAATGCTGTAAAGGAAGACGCTAAGAGAATGTTAATACGGGGATACGATGGGATTAAAATGTAAGCAATTATGAACTGCTGATGTCCTACCCATAATAACAATAATAATATTCCGGGACATCTCACACACGGTTATCTGATCCCAAGTTAAGCAGAGCTTGTGTTATGGTAACCATACAACTGATAACCATACTTATATATTTCTAAATACATACATATTATAGATAAATTACACCCACACACAGAACAAATGATCGTGCTCATCACACAAACATTTGTCCTGAGTGGGAATCGAACCCACGACCTCTGGTATAAACTGTTATACCAGACGTCGTTTAGATACTGATCTAAAATCTAATCCTACTAATAATTATGTTAGCATAGCTGATTACTAGCTAATCTTTAATATGACAGTGCACAACTAAGACTTAAATATATATCTATGGTGCGAAAAAGAAGTGCACTATTGAGATGAAAAATAGTACATATATGTGTACGAAAATGCAATAAAGAACTATAACTACCAGTTAAAAGTATATAACAATATGATAATAAAGCGTTTGAAAACGATAGCTTTGTTTGTTTTGACAAGAGTTAATGCTTCAGGTTATTTTAAGAAAATCTTTAAAAGCATTCAGAATACAGACTAACCTAGATAGAGTTCACGGAAATCCGCTAATGGATATTTACAACACATTTGGCTTAGTTTTCCAAAATTACTTTTCTTGCCCTAAATTCATGTACATTTTCATTTTGGTTGTTTTTGCTAATGTTCCTCATTGAACGTCGATTTGGACGTTTTTGAATGCGATGATTATTTTCATTTATTAAGAATATTATTTAAATAGTTTTACAATGTACTTATATAGTGAAATGATATAGTTAATTCTTGTTGAAGTACATAGCTTCAATTTCATGATACAACATTATTATTACATAACAAGCACCCACTAATAGGATGATCAATAAAGCGATAAATATCTGCACCTCTTGAACCATAACAGCCTATGATAGTATCGATAATGTTCTGATGTCAAACAACTACATAATTGCATTGTTCATTTATCTTCGTTATTAAGGAATTGCTGCAGAAAACAATGAGTGTAATGAACCCATAGTTTAAGAAAAAAGGACCTACTTTAGATACAAATCAATTTAGTTTAAAAATAAACAATCGATGGGAATTGAGAGATTTATCTACATATATCTAAAAACGATCGCAAGAAAAATATACATGTTGCTGCTTTTTGTAAACATAGTAAAGAAGTGTGAATAGATTGTGTGCGACAGGCAATTCATTAAGATAATTGTCGAAGATACTAAACAATATTGGTGTCTAATAATCTGGGATGCAGTTAATATCTATCCACAGTAATGTTTTCTGGCGATAGGTGGCTGCTACCCCATAAGTACGCTCACTCCCCGCACAATAAATAGCTCAGATAGTAGGAATGGCTGAAAATCAGCGTTGTCGGAGCTACATGAGCCGAGCCATCTCCTTTCGCTACTGATGCTTAACTTTATATGTAAAACCATTCTTGTTAATTTTGTTTAGTGGCAATAAATGTATTTTTTTATCTAAGAAATCGTAGTTTAAGTATGTATCATATGTAATATTAAAGTATTTATTACATTCCTACTACCTATTTCATAAAATATTCAAAGATTTACATTATGTATAACACCTATTACCAGTTAATATAATTATGTAATAATGTCATATGCAAACAAGGAACTTAATAGCATTAACCATAAACATTAATTATCAATTGATTGCCTATTTAATGATATGCAGAAAATAAACAACAATATTCTTAACTATTTCTTCAGAATGCAGCTTGTTTTGGGTAAGCTACGGATTAACCCAGGAACCCGATAACTTTTCTTTCACAAAATTTAAATAGGTAATAATTCAGTCTTATTTCTTAGAATATTGGTCGACCTATTATTGGCGACTGTGTAAGTCTGATGCTTTTGTTACTTATTATTATGTTATCTTTATATATATAATTCTTCTGTGAGTATGTATGTCACTAAACTTCTCTCAAACGACTGGACCGATTTTGATGAATTTTTTGTGTGTGTTCAAGGGGATCTGGGAATGGTTTAGATTCACAATTTTGTCCGCTGGACAATGTTTTTTTAATTAATTTGTAATTTATTAGTAGTTGTTGATTTTGGAATGTTTTACATTGGATCCGACAGACGGCGCTACCATCGCAGTGTCAAATTTTAAATAATATTCGAATTCTAATTTTAGTCTGTCCCGACAGTTAGCGCTGCGATCAAATTAAAAAAAAGTTTTGTTATCATTGTGTTATTGTAGACCATGTGCTGGAACAAATATTAAATTAAAAGGTACTGAGTAACTATTAAACATTACTCTATTTGACTTTGGAGCAATGCGAGTGAAACCGCTGGGCACAGCTAGTGCTATATAAAGAAGCTGTTGATTTGCCTTTAAAAATAAATATAGTGCTCATATATAAACGCAGTTCAGTTTAAGGTAGGTTAGTATGACGTTATTGTATTTCCTTTCAATATAATCTCTGTATTACACGCACCTAATAATTATGTACATACACAATTAAATCTAATATAAGAACAAACTCTAACTATACTAAAATTAAGACTTACATAAATGAAAACTAACAGGCGTCAAAGAACTCATGTACTCACTCATGTACCTACCTTGACTTAAACCGGAAAAAAAAAACAAAGTTAAAATGAATCCGGTGAGACTGGAAGCTGACCCCAACATTGGTTAGAAAAAGGCTAGGCAGAAAAAGGTATAAATAGTTTCTCTTTTTCTAATATCTATTGAAAATGTAGAATAGACAAAGGAACTACCAAATGAGTAGTGAACCAGACAAAGATATAATTTGTTTTTGATTTTATATCAGCTGTACGCGTTTTCTTTAAGTTTTTTTTATTGCGTCGTATATCATGATTATTAATAACAATTTTATCTATTCAATTGTTTATAAATTATGTGATTTAGGCTGTAATTGAGGTCAATCACCTTATACATCACAATATTTTGTTTATGTTTCGGATTTAGAGTCATGTCAACAGTTTGTAAGGAATCATACTTCTAAAGAGTTTATTTTTAACTAGCTTTGAATAATTAAAAATGTCAATTTCGATCGGCAGCGGGGTTTTCATAACATTATGTCGTCAGAGATTATTATGCTAGTACAGACTATAATACTAATATTATGTCAAATGTTTTGTTTTTAGTGCAACCCACAGGCCAATTTTAAATGAAGAATAATAATGCAGCAATAAAACTGTTTTTTAATTTAAAATAATTGTAAGCCATAAACATTATATGGGTCTTTTGAGCATATAAAGGTTTTGGGCGGTCCTTTGGACTTTTTGTAACATGAAAAGCTTTTTTAACTTACAAATAGGAATAAGTATACAGTTAAGATCAATCTAGCTTACATTTAAGTTCAGTGGATTTCTCATAGCTGTAGTAAGTTTCTATAAGAGAGCGGACAGCTTTCGCTCCAATCTTTATTAATAGAAGCTTAGATGTAGGTAACATTTTGTATTAAAAAGCATTACAGTTTGCGTATACAGTAGTTAAACTAGTTAATACACGTAATTAACTGGCGAACTAGGATGAAAAGATTACAGTTGCTAAATTTTAATTACTGCAATTAAATGCAGGTTTCGTTTTTAATTTTCTAGATGTTTCTCTCATATAATTCTGAGATTCTCACTGTTACAGGGAAATAAGCTTTTAATTTAATATTTATTCGAAAAATAAAAGTTTTTATGTACTATTATGCAATTTGAATAACTCTTCGTTCATTTATATTTACTCTACACCTAACACGAAATAGACATCTATTTATATCTAGAATATTCATGAAAAGTTTTCATACCAAATGCATTTCCACACGTATCCATATAAAAAAAAAACTTGACCTCATTGCGTTTAACAAAGAAAAACAAAAACTATTATTTCGCTAATTTGGTAATTTGTATACTTGACGTACTTATCTACTTAATGCAATGCTAAATAGTGATAACGTTTAACAATAGAATAGAAATAAAAGTAGGTAAAATAAAAAACCTAGTCTCTCATTATACGTGATGATAGTTATAACAAACTAACAACATTGTACTATTATCTACACTATCGGGTGATGTTATTTACATAATTTATGTAGCCATAAAAAAACTTTAATTATTTTATTGCGCAAAATTAATTAGGTACATACGCGTCTAACATCCAAATTCAGTTAATCGTATGCAAATAAGACTATTTAGCGATTGGTTCGTACTAGAAAAACACCTAGATAAATGGAAATATGGAAGACAAGTATTTGCCTTCTAGAAGGATAAAACAGGATAAATTCAAATGTATGTATATAATAATAATCCCAGCCTATAAACGCCCCACTGCTGGGCACAGGCCGCTTCCCATATAGAGAAGGCACGAGCATGTAACAATTTATTTTCATAGAATGGTCAAGTGATTCACATAGTAAGTATTTTTTTTCTCGTTTATATATTATAGGGTGCCTCGATATTCAGAAAATTTCATGTAAATCGTGTAAAAAACTGTTAGTTTTTGCGATGTTATTTAGCTTAAAATGTCGCGCAGTTTTTTATCTATGAACACATAGACATACACCAATCTTATTTCCGGTTTCGTACATAAACAATTGTGTTTCATGAATTAAATTACATCAATTCCAATTGTTATTTTTCATATATCTAGTATTATCTAAAAGTTATAAAATTACAGTAATTTTTACTTTATTTCAAACACTGACCTAGACACAACAGAATAATTGAATAATCGTTACATAAGTTCATAAAATATGAATAGAACTAACTATGAATGTTTATTGAAATAGGTTTCTAAAATAATCTAGTATTTATTTCATCCGATTTCGCAGGAAACATTAATTTCAGGTAAATGTGTACAACGAATGAATACAAAAAAAAACCTTATTTGGATGGATTGGATGGAAATGTAACAAACCTATAAAAATAAGTATTCCTTTAAAAATCACAACTTGTAAAAGAGATCTAGTAAAGGACAAAATATTAAGTTTATTTTTCCTTAAGTTGCCTTTTAGATTTTCATTACAGACCTAAATAAAAAAAAAAACCTCTTTCCTGTCATAAGCACCTATAATTATATTACGTAATTATGTACCTATATTTTATTTACATTTTTTTTTAAATAGAGCACGTCTTAGTCAAAGACATCATTTTAGGTAAAATAGTTTCTTTTATAACAGTTTACATGTACAGACCTGGACGTAAAGAACCAGTAGAGTATGGCGGTGAAGATGGCGAGCTCGGCGGCGCCGCTGGCCACCCGCACGTGCTCGACCATCGTCCACACGCTGATCATCGTATCCATCTCGCTGCTGTTGTGGCCCGACACTACATCACCGCCAGTCCAGTTCCACAACGCACTTACTTCCACTATTTTAGACGAAATCTTCACTTCTTTATCAACTACCTTTCTAAATTTCACTTAGAACATTTGAGTTCTATTTTACAACGCAAGTTTTATTTTACTGAGATCTAAAAATTTTAAAATAAATATTTAATTTTGGTAGTCGATTTCAATTTCTCTGCGAGCGAGGTAAACGTGCTACCCCGACGAAAGACGGTGTGAATATAAACAGCGCGGTTATGCAGATGTCACAACGTGCACTCCGCTGACCTATGTCCGGTGTTTTGATCAAACCGTTTGTACTAACGTGACAGATATCGACGACACTAGCTAACCATGCGACGTCGATATGAGAACAGTAATTAATAACGACCTAATTGCTCGATGATAAACTAATGAACTGTGAACGGGCAAAGTTAGCGTGAAGGAGATCACGATTGATATGGATGGCAAATTTCGCGCTACCAATGAGGGGACAAGTACTTAAAGGACAATGAAGGGGACTATAGAAGAGGGGAATGGGCAAACAAAACTAAATAGTAAAGTGCCCAATAAATATGTGGGTTACATGATACCAAAAGTTCTCTCGCTACTAATAATTTTGATAAAAATATACATGATCGTGCCAGTCCTTGTAAAAAGCATCATTCAGCTGAAACCGGTAAGACTGGAAGTCAACCCAAACATGGATACGAAAAAGGCTAAGCAGAAGTACATGATCATGACAACTGATAATATAAGTATAACCCTATTTATACATGTAACAGTAAATGAATATGACATCAGAAACAATTAAGAGCGAAGAGAGGTGTGTCCATGATCCGATCGCATGGAACCGGTTGTCGACGAAAGGTCAAGAGTAAAAAGTGCAAACACAGGTGAGACAAATACTTGTGCATGATACCATGCTGTTTTGTATATGGATGGTAACACATCGAGTGGACACCGTGTGATACGCGATGTTAATCAAGTGTGAAATAACAAACAATCAACTTAAACATTAAACAAACATATAGGTATTCAGATTGGAGATAATTTTTATTAATAGCTGACATAAGGTCAGTTTATTACAGACAAAATTGATGAAGTTGGGCTGATTCGAATATCAATAGAG
Source organism: Autographa gamma (assembly GCA_905146925.1). Taxonomy (NCBI): domain Eukaryota; kingdom Metazoa; phylum Arthropoda; class Insecta; order Lepidoptera; family Noctuidae; genus Autographa; species Autographa gamma. The sequence continues at coordinate 3,032,434 of LR989871.1, forward strand.
TAATTTAAGTATTCTGCGATTAAAGAATTGTTTAACATATTTGACTTTGACCGACACGTTATTTAACTTGCTAAATTCTGTTTTGCGATTAGTATAGAATTAATTAATGAAATATCGCCTAATTTGGCATGCTGCATATGTAAGCCTGATTCGAAATAGGTACCATTAATTCCAAACTACGTAAATGGATAGAAATAACTTCAAATCGCAAGATATCGTATTAATTCTATTCGTCATGATCATTATGATAATGCTATTTTCTAATATATAGATAACATTGTTCTTTTATAATGTGATGTAGCATCATGATTGAAAGTATTGTCAGTCAATTTAATTCCTTTGATCAGAGGTCACAGAAGACGAGCAGTTAAGATGTTTCTGTATCTTTTTCAAGCTGCCAAACAGTATTAAAACTAACAGCTTTTCTTGATTTATAGCGATATGGTCGTAAACTGTATATTTACTGTCTTAGTCTCAGTTTGAACCTAACACATGAACGCTACATGTGACTAGAAGATAGAAATGTGAATGACACATTTTGAATTTGAATCCATAGACTAGTTAATATTTATGAATCGGTTTAAGTCTATAGATATAAGTAATAAAAGGACCATAAACATAAATCACTATAATTTTATGCCCTGTTTTGTATGGTTCTCGTCTTCAGACATTAAATAGTAGTTTTCATTGGCATCGTTATCTCAATTCACTCATACGACATGTTGTAAAATGAGTGGCTAAATACTGGTAAAAATAAATAAATACCAGACGCGAGCTACAAACTTAAATTTTAACTAAAATGAACTCTTCATTTAGCCTTTAATTAACCAAGGAGCAGATGGCACAAAGGGCTATTAAATGACAAAAATATTTATGCGGTCCTTTAAGAAGGGAAGGACCAAAAATAGTGATATTTCAAACGTCAAGAAATTTAACATCACGTACAGAATAAATAAGGGAGCTAAAAACATGTGATTAACTGCTTATTTATTGTTCAGAAGACCAAAAGCTGCCCACTTGTATCGCAATATAATGCTAATATGAGCCAATATAAGCCATTGTACACAATTTGTACAGAGCGACTTCTGAATCAGCACAATCGTATTACAGTTTTATAGGTCAGAACCAGAACATTTTATTCTGGATATCTGTAGGTTTATTTAACAGTATAAAGGCATTTATCTACTCTTTTATAACATACATCTTAATTTATTGTACCAGTAAAATTAACGGAAAGATAAGCAACGGTAATTTTTAGGTTATAATTGGCGAAAACACATGTATCTAATGAGGTCATCAATACTTCAGTTGTGAACAGTCGCTATCAGATACCAATAAGAAACAAAATATTTAAAGAAAAAACGTGTATGGCAGGTTATCCAAGGCTAAGAGATGCAGCTCGTAAAATGTAAAGAATGCTTGCTCAAAACTACATGACTTGACTAAGGATGATCACAACAAGGGCAAATTAACTGTTTCAGAGAATCCAACAAAAAGATAAATTTGTTTTTTTTTTTTACATTTAAATGATAAGCATATCTTAAAAGGAAGAAGTTACTTATATCCTTTTAAAGGTATAGCATCTGTTGGAAGTTATTGTCTCCTACCCATTGATACTGATGATATTTTACTATTTGCCATATATTAGTAGGACTGTTCACAATTAACACTATAAACTGGCTCATAATTATAAACAATTAGAGCACTATCACAAAACAGTAATTCACTGAGTAGCTTCAATAACAAACGTTCTAATATTGCAATCTTTGCGCCGACCATATATCAGGCAAATTAGGAACGATTTTTTCAAGTGTTGCTTAGCAATATCGTTAAAATTTCACACACACCACTACCGCTGCGGTCACGTAATGAATGTATAAATAATTGTTGATCAAGAAAGCGAAAATTCTACGGAAATATACACAGTAATTGGAGGAGCTAAAACTTCAAGAATACAAGCATAAACATAAAAATGATAATATCCTTGACTCGTGTGATCGTATGACTCACATTAGTAAAAAAATATTATGGTCTTTAGGTACGGGCCGTAAAATTAATAGTACTGTTTACCGACCGTCAAGACACTAAACAGCTGATATTTCGTCACATTTCTTCTAAATTTTCAACTCAAAGAGTAGGATATCCAAATGTCACATGTCATGCAAGTATGGGGTCAACTCCTCTTTAAAAGAAAGGACCGCTACCATGTTGATGTTAGAAGAAATTGTAACCATTTCACACTTCAGTAAACAAGGCGTATGGACGGTATAACCACTCGAATTCTATGCATCTTTATGAATGAGGTAAACCGAAGCAATCAGGTCGAAACTAATGTATGAGTATCATGCGGTCTGGTTACTATTATCATTCAGTTCTCAAATAACCATTTCCAGCAAGCATTGGACGGCCAGCCTGTTAACAATATCGTTTACAATACTGACTGAAGGGGTGTCATTTAACAATTCGAAATTACAGCTCCGACGTTGGCACAGAAAGTGAAATCGACATGCAAGCATGAATGCTCGCAAATAGTAGTGTTGCGAAAAAAACTGCATAGATTGTTTTCTATGCACAAAATATTTTTGGATACGTTACCCAATATTTTTCCTCAATTAATTTTAACGTTACGCTTTGGAATGTGAGAAGACTTGGGTAATAATATTTGATAATTTAGTAGCACTTGACTCGAATGGTAACAAATGACGAAAGAATGCGAATTTTTATATAACACGGACGTGATCGAACATTTGAGCGGTTCGCGGACACGATACGTGCGGTCACGCGCGCGGACGACGCAAAACTGAAGCCAGCAGAGACGCCGGCGCACTAACACGTCACGAACGCGCCACCGTTCTATTATAGTAGTAACAGTGATTGAGTTAAAGCGTAAAAGAAATGGGAGCCCACTGTTGGCTTAACCCTCAATATCTTTTATCGCGAAGAATTTTAGGTTGATAACAGCCAAATTTATACAAAATTTATTAATTATTGATAATTACAATATTCTTTTAGTCATAGGTAACGACAGATTTTAGGCCTTCCATAGCAACAAAGACACACAATTAAATAAATATATTTTTACCCATGCCATCCTTTTCATGCACAATATTTGACCATTTTTCTTACTGCAAATGTTTATATAGACGTTATAAAAATTAGGACCTGGTAATCCTAATAAGCTGTACATATTAATTAAAGTTTTTATTTACAACAAAATTCGACTATATAAATATAATGTAAATATGAATGGTATACTTAAAAAAAGAACATTTAATAACGTAAGTACCGAAGGACCCGCGAGAAACCATTTGGTCCTTTTAACAATCAAGCAACAGCGTCTTTAAATAGTGACACATTCATGTCACGCGACTTTGTTGACCTTTAAATATGCTTATAGTTACTATATCTTTAAATATATACAAATAGGACAGAAATGAACACAGTAAAAAAACCTCCTATTCCAGCAGATTTTTGTCTGGGAGTAAGGTGATAAGAGACGTAAATAATGCTTTGAATTAAGAATCTATATAACCATTATAAAGTAATACGGATGTCCTTTATTCGGCTAAATATAAACTAGACACTATTATACACTACTGGTTATATTATTGACCATACGTATGAATAGATGAATGATGTATGAACTGAAAATATTATCTAAGCTGATGACAAGAGGACAATGTAGAGCGCCTGCTTAGTTTGTATTTATAGGTTTCGCGTAATTAAGTGTTAGCTGTCAAAGCTTACAAACAATCTACGGTATTTGACATTTGACATCATGTGTAACTAGCGCCTGTGACACGGAAATTGCCTACGGTAGCCCTCATAATTAAATGAGAAATAAAATAGAAGAATATACATTTATCATTAAGAAAAGCTTCAATAATCGTGTGTGTATTCGAAAGAGACAGAAGCGCCTTAAAATATCCGCGACTCTACATAGTTACATTGTTATAATTGTTAATCTATCGTCTAATTAAAGAACTTATCATTAGGTACATTATGACCAAAAAGATAACAATCGAATCTAACGCAAAAAGGTGGACTTTGACCGTTCGTCCATATTCTTTAACAATATGTAAAGTACCGATGCACATAAATTAAATAAAGCCTTTTATTAAATAAGCTCTACTTTAACTAAGATTACTATTTGATGAATTACGGATTAAGGAAAGCCGGAATGTTAGGACAAAGTGGATTATTTGTTTTTTTATCTGCGGCGGCATAGATTCATGTAATTTGTAGAGGGACAATAATAACAGGTAAAAACAAACAGGTAGACGCATAGATCCTTCACAAAAAAATTATAATGATTGAAGGAACGTAAAGGATTGATATGATTTAAATTATACAAATCTTGGACTACTTAAAAAGGAAACATTTTGGATTTAGAGGGCATGTAATTTCTAGAATTTCATAACATAATAATTATAAACCTATCTATCTAAAAACATTTGTATTCAAAACGAAATACCCGTCGATTGGACTTCAGACCTATAAGTTGCATGCTTCGAATTGGAAACCTAAGTAATGAGGTTTAGATACCTAATTACTTAGGTTTCCAATTCAAGTATAATACATTTTTATGTTCTTCTGGAAAGTGATTTAAACCTAAAGAGAAACAGAATACCGGCACTTTGTGTTTCCTAGCCAACACTGTCCCACAGCTGGGAAACTGTACAACATGTTTAATACAACACAAGTGTTTAATTCAGTACACTTATCATATACAAATCCTTCTAAATCATTACGATTTAAATCCATAGTTTACACATTAAAGTTTCCTTTATATAGAAATAAGGGTACGCGAAGTTAAAGACATACATTTTTACACCCTTTGTTTTAAACAACGGTCATAAACGATCATTATGAGCCAATAATGTATTATTTTAAAAACAATAAGGCTACATTACAAAAGAAATAAATAAGTACTGCAATAAGTTATTGAACTCGTTCAATCATAAAGGCTTTATTAAATAGTTCCGCTTTGTTTAAAACAAAGGGTTTGCTTTTATTGGATCCTTGATCTGCATGCAATCTTGTTATTTAAGACTAGTTGCATCGTATGCGTTGCATAGTCACGTTTAGTAGAAGAAAAAATTATGTTGTTGTCCTGTCCCGTTCGGGCGTAGCTAGAAGAGTACCATTACTACATAGGTACTGAACGATTACTTTAATAGAATACATTAATAATGTAATATTAAGTAATTATTGCAAAACGAGTCCACGAAAAACGTATTCATTGTTCTATCGGTTTTAGTCAAGACAGATAGAAAATTTATTGTTTTCGTAGCATCAAAGAGTCATTCAAAACACGCCATAGTTGCTGGATAGAACCTTGATAGATCAGGTACACATGAGCATACAGATCTAAAAACAGAATTTTAATAAAAACCGTATTTTATGACATCTGCAGTTTAAAATGGCAATGTACCAGACGAAATTGGCATCAAGAATGCTGTTGAAAGTGCCAATAAATATTCAAAATATAGTAAATCGTTAATACTGTTTTCTTGAATAATACTAAAACAGATGTTATTGTTTACCGTACATTTCGTCTATTTCTTGGCACAATCTAGCATCAAAATCCTCTTGTTGGATACAGGTAATCTATTTAGGTAACAGTAAAGTTTCCTGACCAAATTAATTTAGTCCGTGTACGAAAATAATCGCAAGACAAGCCCTTAAAAACCATTCATTTTTAAAAATGATTTTTATTTTATTACCTAAAAAGCAAAAACAAAACTCAAGACGCAATAGGGTACATTTTAATGAGACGTTTAAGAACGTAATTTAAAGAAGCAATACCATTGTATTAACCACGGTTATAATACCGTGGATTACATAGTTGACCTATCCTAATACACTGTGTGATGCAGCGATGCCCGTGGCTAGCTAAGAGATCGTAACAATAGACCAATAATACAATGTAAGTAAGGAACATTCTTACACTATCTGTATGCATGTTAGTTGTTTCACGATTTACATGAATTATATACATATCATCGTCATCATCATTATGATAACACAAAAAATCTAAATAAACTTTGCCAAATACGTCCAAATCTTTTGTTAGTCATTATAATGTCCAGGACTTTTGATATTTACCAACTTACCCAAAATAAAGAGCTTCATGACTTTACCACTCCGAAAAAATATTTAACTTATAGAAGAACGTCCTAAAATATATCCTACTATATATTTTAGGAAAATATATCCTAGTTACATTTCCTTGGTTCTCAGCATAACATATTTCGGGCCCTGACCGCTAATAGCTCCATACAATTCGTGTGCTCCTATCCAAGGTTAAACGTATAAGCACCTATTTAATGCGCATAATTCTATAACAAGTTTATATAAATAGATGCGCAGGCGCTAATCCTAACACAAATTAACTCAAACAACATAATTTGTCAGCAGACTTGTGCCTTGTGGTTAAACAACAATTTCACGTGATTTTGAACTGGGGAAGATACTTAATTTTATTTATTTGTATCCACAACAAATTTATAATTTTATGTGGGGGGAAAATGATAAAAAATACAGGATAATTCGTCAAAATTCTTATTAACCCTATATCCTAAAACGACTCCTATAGATCCTATATCCTAGATGATAGAGATAAAACATGCTAATTGTTCAAAATGCATCAGCACAAGAGAAAATACTGGCCGGAAAACCTTTTGCTAGAAAAGGACCAATAGCTATCAATCTCCCAAATCTAGGTTAACCAAATCCATTGACATTACTATCATAAAATACAAAGCCGTCAATTCCAGGGATGCTGCTCATAAACGAGCAACAATTGTGATCGGAGGCCCAATGGAGCGGCAATTGGTACACACTGGTGTAATTGCGGCTTTCAAACGTTGAATACAACATCGACTGCCCGATATTAACCACATTATGGGCCGTGAATACTGTTCACTGAGAATGATAGATGGTTAAACAAGTGGATTATTTTCTAAAGGACTAGAAAGGTAAAATTAGATGAAGTTTTTGCCAAAATCTCTTCAAAAAAAACTTTTAAGGCGACTATAGCTAGGAGGATCGAAACCCACAAGATTAGCTCTATAGACCTAAGACTGCTAAGGCGTATCGTTTATGGAGACCAAAATGCATTTACAAACACCTTAGATTACTACACAAACTTTGTGTGAAAATGACAAAAACTATCTTCTATTACCATATTGCCATTCATCCACACATAGCCACCTGTTCACTTTTGTTTTCATACTAGTCTCTTAGCCATTTTCCCACGTGTTACTAAAAGAAAATAAACGCTTAATGAGAGTATAATTTCTTCACCGGCGCGGTCTCGGTACTTAGGCAGCGTTTAAACCTCTATTACCTAGGGGGTAGGTACTATAATAGCGTGGGCTGTCGAAACAACATAATTGGTGGCATGTGGTGTAACAGAGCCACTGTGTCTAATGACGGTAAATTGGCACCTTGGGGGATTTTTAGGGTTCCTTAGACGTGAAAATAACTGTGAAGTGTGGAGTAGTTGTGCTGAACTTTTTAGGTCCAGCGAAATTAGAACAACATGAAGACATAAGAGTATTTGCCACGTAGTCAGGTATTATAGAGGTCATACATGGAACAATATTACCTACTTTTGATAAATTATAGAGGCAAACCTCTTTGACAATAGATGGGTTAAAAAACACAAGAGTATAAACAAAACTATGAATAAGAAACCCTTTCAGTTTTAGAAATACCCGATAACATTGAAAATGCTTCGTGAATTGAAAAGGAAAGCTCGTCAGAACCTTCTTTAATTTAACTCTTCAACTTACATTTTCTAAATCGATGGTATCAGTATAAACCGCAGATAAATAAAAACCTGTACATCTTTAGGACAGGTTTGCATCAACGCCATTCGTTCTGGGCGGTCACTAGATAACACTTAATTATAGTGTTGGAAACTCGGTGGATGTAACCTCTTTGCTTTATAAATTACTGGAATTGGCCCTTGTTATACCTAGATGCTTTTAGGAGTTGATTGGATTTTCTAATTATGTAGTAGGTTTATAAACAAACGCTGCCTATGTTGTCTAATGTATAGTTTTGAACTGCCTTCAAAAAGAGAAGGATCTCAATTCGTCTCTATGTTTTGTTGATTGCATGTTTGTTATACAATATCTGCGGCAATTGTTGGCCTTTCAAAGATTTTTCGATAGGAATACCTCAGAGGTTGTCCTATATGAATTTCATCAAAATAGATCTAGTAGTTTTGTTATTTTAAATGAAGTCCTTTTTTACATTTATGTGCAATCAGTTATGTGATTAACATTCCTTTGGGTCACCCGTCTGTCGTCAATTCGAACAAGTCTAACCTTTTTTTGTATGTCATGTACGTCATAACACTTGAATAAAAACAAGTATCCGTCTGAAAGTCACCTACTATCGTTTATATCGAGCTAATGGAACAATACCCTAGTCATAGTAGCCGATAAAGTCTGGGCTAATCGCTATTTTCAGCCTAGCGACATTAGCAAACAAAATATAAAAAGGGTTTTTTTAAGTAACCTATTAAGTGTCCCACTGCTGGGCAAAGGTCTCCCCCGTTTGACTTGACACGTTAGCATATAAAAATTATGCAGACTATTTATAATAGAAAATGGAATTCTACATACATAGGCGCCGGAAAATTATTGTCATATTCCTAATTCTGTATTTCCCAACACTAATGGATACTTTTATGCAATTAATTGCGAACAAACCGAGTTATAACACCGCGATCGTTGCCTAAATAGCTACTAGAAAATCGTAATCAAGATGTTCCAGGCATTATATACGATTATTTATTTACCATAGTTGATGCAACTATACCAGACAATAGCATTTTTCCATTTAGAAAGAGAAAGAACATTAATGACTAAACGATTACAAAAAGGTGAATTGCCATTATCTTAACTCGGAAAAAAAACAAATAATATTTTATTTATAATCTTGATTACTTTATAAGACTGTAACTAGGGATCAAATGGAATCAAGTGTTATCGTAGAATCACATGTGACAGATAGGAACAAACTCAATAATAACAAAAACAAGTAATCTATAAACAAAGTGCTATGACGTCAATTAAAATGCCTTCGTTGGCACATTTGTATTAGCCTTAAAATATTTACATCGATAAATACTAAATAAATAATATTCCAGGACAAGTCGCACACGGTAATCTGATCCCAAGCTAAGCTCTAAGAGAGCTTGTGTTAAGGTAACCAGACAACTGATAAACATACTTATATATTTCTAAATACATACATATTATTATAGATAAATTACACCAAGACACAGAACAAATGATCATGCTCATCACACAACATTTGTCCAGGGTGGGAATCGAACCCACGACCTCCGGTATAGCAGTCAGGGTCACTAACCACTAGACCAACAGGCCTGTCAAATAATAATAAAATGTTCATATTGTAGTGATTACAGAAAAATTATTTGTTTATTACCGTCTAACTTTCGTGTTAAGTCAAATAATATGTTGCTAAACATTGACCACTTTTGTCCTAACATATAAAAATTGTTATCAAATGTAGTTTGTATTGAATATCAAATATTATTATGACAGTATATACTCTGTACATCAACTTACTAAACTACTCTGTATTTCAATAAAATATAATAGGTTAAAAAGGGATCAAAGAGGATTACCCTACTAATATTATAAATGTTTGTGAGAATGGATGTGTGGATGTTTGTTACTCTTTCACGCAAAAACGGCTGGACCGATTTGGTTGAAATTTGGTATGTAGATAGGTTATACCCTGGATTAACATATAGGAACGGTATATGGGTATTAACGCGGGTGAAACCGCGGGGCATAGCTAGTATAATATAACAGGATAAAAGCATTCATTCATTAATTCGAATTTTCTCAGTAGCAACAGCCTATCATGAAAACGATAACTGTCCTTTAGGTATTGGACTATTGGACCTAGAAATATTTTACAAAAGTATTCTCCAGGGAAGCCCCGCAGTGGTTAGATTAATAAAACATTAATTACAGCTTATTATTTTTATCGATAAGCCAAAGTCTATAATACCTAAGTCCAAAGTACGTGAAGTTACTTGGAATTAGATTTCGTATGACATTGAGTTGACCGTACAAAGGAATCCGAAACATTTCGAGCTCCAAAATGGTATCTATAATCGTTTATTGGTTACTAATTAGTAATTAACAGTGCGTACATACCTACTTGATAGGTTTTCGCAGAATTGAATAAAGGAATATTGCATGGATACTGTCTGCGTACAAGTAAAGAACTTAAATATCTATTACAGCAAAGCATTTTCACATATCATTCTAGAGTCCCAGGATATTAGATCAGTTCTAAAGTCGCAAGAAACCAACCATACGGATATGATTCATGGAAAGCACAATTAATGCATTGTCTAAAGATAATTATAATTTGGTATGCAAAACTATGAGTATGCACATTTATATTATAAGCAAGGTAGACAAAAATTTGATCAGTCATGTTTTTCCCAAAAGGCGTTCTTATATGTATTATTATCCATTTATTTCAGACATAATCCACATATGAGTTGGTAACAGTTTTCTTAAGATAAGTATAAGGTTTCACTGCTAGCCTATCTGTCCCACTGCTGGGCAAAGGCTTCCCCCGAGTCCTTCCATTCGACCTTTTCACGCGCCACCCAAACCAGCCCTCGCGGTAAGCGACAAGTTAAAAGATATTATTTTAAATGAAAATTGAAATACATTATTAAGCCTAATATAAACATTTAAATTCAAGGACTCAGAAATACAGCGATTTACTTCACAACGTTAAATAGGTGCATATTTACGAACAAAGATATCAAATCTTTTTTTCACCTGAACACAAATAAAGGTCTTTTTTAATCTCACGATATTCAATTTATTGTTATTGAACGGTGTCACCGAAATTCATAATTTGCATACAATATGATTACGGAAAAAACCTAAACTATTGCCCAGTTTAATGTATTTTCTTGCCTTCATAAAAATATTAAAGTACGAGATTCAATGAACTCATTACATAAAGTATTTAAGTAATATAATAATAAATCTCTTCAAGGTTTTGGTTGAACCGACTTTTGGAGCCTCTTGATTATTGGTCTCGGGCCTTTAACTAATAAATACGATTTATTTATTTATGCTACAAGATGCGGAAAACGAAAGTCTGGAATCGGTATTGTATCTTGAAAAGTGAAGCCATAGAAAATGACCAAAAATTTGACATATCTTGCTGTCAAATTTGTATGAGATTATGGCGATACGTAATACGAAATTATCACTGAGAACAATAAAAATTGTTTACATTTTGCTGTTGCCTTGTTTTTTCACGATACATAATATCCCTGGGGGTGTTAAGGTGCAACTTGAGAGAGGTCACTGTCCACCAGTGCTCACATGTTATTCAAAAAGTGCCAACGCCACCGAAAGATTATCAACAATATAAAGCTGGACGTTCCTCACAGACGAAAGGTTGATAAAAACAAAAATGTCTCGACAGTTAATAGTCTACGAACAATTTAAAAATAAAACGTCTACGTACGATTCCGTAACACCTATGCTGTGACGGCACGATGGATATTTTTAGCCTTTTTCTATGGAATTTTTCAGGCTTAGTTTGTTTTTGTATGTTTGATTTTATTTTAGCAAATATTTTTGATTTAAAACTGTCATAACTTTAAACGAGCACATTATTTCTGTACCTACTTATATTATTTTTTTGTAACCAATCGGTTTCTTTAATTCAGAATACACAGTCGCATCTATTGTTACCAGTATCTTCTAGTAGATCTACTTATCAAATTATCTAAACAATTGAGACGCTGAAACAGAAACACACACGAGTGATGCTCACACCGACACGTTATCAGAGTGTGTGTTTACCCACACACGCAACAATCTCTGTTTATATTTACATGCAGTGCGCCTGCACTGGCCGCACTAATGAAATTCATAACCTTATTCTTTTACACAAAAAGCAGTTGTTTAAAACATGTATTTATATGAATTTTAAGGCTTAAAACACCAAGTTTTATTCAAGAAATTTTGTACATTATTTACCCAATTTATTTATTTTCATTACCCCTTCAAAATGGACTTTCTCGGTGATGTGAGTATGCGTTTGCCAGATGCAATGTTAGAGATTAGAATCGGTATTGATGACTCACTGTTAGCTACGATCTTTAGTAGCCAACAAATTAGAAATATTATTATTTGATTAAATTTTATATATTAGATAGAACACATCTATTGGAATATTTGTTATATTAACTAAGTTTGTAAGTGCGTTATTATGTATCTTAGTTTCGCTGTACGCAAACTTCGGTAAATAATACGACTGATTTTTGTACACAATGTAATTGCAGGTAAGATTAATGCTTCAATTCAGTATTCATTACTGAGACAAGTTGTATTAAATCTACCAAAACAAAAGCATTATAATGGACAGTCTAAAACGTAGGCAGAACAATGTTTTAAGTCCTACAATTGAAGTTTCTATAGACAAACAAATCCTAATTTCCATATTATAATTAAACCTATTGTATTATAAATGTTTGAGTAAGACATAAATTAGTTATTTAGGTGACATACAAAGTTCTGTCTACTTTTGTTTTGTTATATAGCGTCACTACATAAAAAACAAATCTTTTCCTAGAACATTTATTGGTTTAGGAAAAAACGATACCTAAAGTTTGTAAAAATGTTGGAAAAAAACTTGTCCAGGGGCCCGAGTCTGCTATTGACAATTGTTTGAATCGTCTGAGTGGGTGGCGTTAGTAGGTCCAGTTTAGGATAATCAGCATTCTACTAAATGTCAGAACGTAAAAATTGGCCGTCCCAATGGCCAATTTTGACGTTAAAATGAAGTTTTACCTAGGTCATTCGAATGAATAAAAAAATAATTTAAACATATTTTTCAAATCTAAATTTAATATCTCAGGTATTAGAAAAGCTTAACTAGTCAGTGCAGACAGCATTTTCTAACTATTAGGGGAACCGATTACGGTTGCTTTCACTATCATACAAAATACCCCAACATTTTTTTTTAAACTACTTATTGGTGCATTGGTGGTCCTATTTTCGATTGTATTGGCACATTCGCTTTTCTTTCATCTTAATAACTTAATTAATTATTTTTAATGTCAATTTATATCCAGAATAATGTCATTAATCAGTTGTATATAGAATGACTAGTTTATTTTCAACTAGCAATTATATTTAGGACCGAATGCATGCACACTAAAACTTGCAGAACTACCTAGAAAGGAATAATTAACACGCTATTTAAAACGCAAATTTTTGGCTAAATAGCAAAACATTCGTCAACCAAATAGGTTGTATGTCTGATTACTTAACATACATAGGTAAATGTCGAGTGCATTGTACTCACAGCGACCTATCAACTTAATGACAAATGTATTAATGCAATAAATTCAATTGTAATTGTATTTACTTCAAAGTTATTTAATTAAATTGAGTCGACAAGTGACTGTCTATTTATATCCCGTAGCTTAACGTAAATTGCTTTGAAAATAAATAAATAATTGCAAAATGGAATGTACCTAAGCACTTTCATGATAAGTTTTTCGCACTATAGCACAATATAAGATTTAAAATCGGTTGCATACAGTTTGCCAAAATGGAGAGAATCTACAAACCATAAAGATTTATTTATTCCGTCTTTACTTAATGTTTGTTACCTTACCTAAACTAAATGATACTGACCCCCAGCTCAGTAAAAAACTGTCTGTAAACCTAAGTTCCTTAAAATCAGGGCCAAATATGTTTTTTTTATGTTAAAGAATCATTATTTAAATTACGATGCAACTAGGTATTTTCCATGTTGCCTTGACACCCCAATACTAAAAAAAAACTTAATGAAGGAAACACAAGTGTAAGGTATAACTATAGCTATAATGACGGTATGATATAAATGCAAGGCACATTACGGTGACATTAGTGTTTCGCAAACGATCGCGGCGCGCACCGCAATCTTCCGCCGAGCTGAGCGGGCGCAGGGCGTTGCGAAACGTCGCGCTCACATGTCGCGATGTTTGTATGTCGTGTGTCTTAGGGCTGTAAACCCTTTTAAATGACGATAGGAGAAATAAGCACGCATCTAGAAAGGAGTTTGCTATGACAAAACATATATTATATACCGAATTTAAGGTAAACGTTCAAGTACCAATTCCAAAGCTTAATAAAAAAACTGAATTAGATATGCCCTTTTAAATGATAAATGAATAATGTGTGCATGAAGAATTGTTTCAAATACACAGTACTAATGTCATATAAATACACGTTTTAGATGCGCATTGACGACTCCTTCAGATTAGCTAGAACAGTCCTATTTCAGGAAGTCAAAAGAAAACTGAAACACGGAAACTCCAGTAAAAATAAATAAGGTTAAAAGTCCCTACATTATAATTAAACATTGTTGTCTACCATTCATAAACAGGTCACCTTCAACCCGTCTGGCGAGATCCTTAAGATATTAAAATCGACAGCCCTACCAATTGTTATGCAGATTGTGTAAATTCATAAGCAATCGATATGAATAATGTTAGTTGACAAAACAATAGGAAATGTTCTTCATTCTCATTGTTAATCGGTTAAATAAGGCGGCAGTTTTCGTTGGTATTGAATAACAATCGCTCCTTGACAGGACATCAGGTCAAAGTTTATTGCTGCTTATTTACCTTGATAAATGCTGCATTTATTTATGTGTATTGTATTTTTTGTACATAATGTGTAGCAAGTGGGAAGTTTTTTCGTAATTTACAGAACAGCTATGAGTGAAAATGCGCGCTTTCCTCTCTATGCTTAGCTTTTCCAAGTTATGTTGGTGTCAGTTTACAATTTTCGCTTCTCGTATGACTGACTCTCTGACTTCCACAAATCGATAGGCAATGTACCTATTATCATTCTAGTATCATTATCGTGCTGTGTGGAATCCAAATACAAGAATTAGGCGTATCTTGTGCTGGCAAAACTCTAAAAGCAAGAATCAAATACAGCAAATTTTAACTAACCCGACTTTTGGAACATGGGGTGAAGACTGTAATCATTCTGTATTTTTCTTCTGTAATTATTATGCTACAGTACAGCTTTGAATATTTCTGTTTCTGTATATACACAACCGGCTTATTCGACAGACCGAAAGTAGTATATAAAGATTATGTTTTACATAATTAACTTAGGGTCTGTTTCACAATGTACCGATAAAGTTCCAAATACTTATGTTACACATAAATTATTCGGACGATAAAAGTTCTGGTTAAGAAACTTTACGTTTCACAAACTTATTTTATCTGACACATAACTATATGAGACCTCTACGTAAGCGCGGTGGCAACACCATTTACTCACGTTCCGTTTTTCTATGGCATTTCATTAAATACAAAGCAAGTTAACATAAATTACTTATAAATTAATTTTAATTTGCGCTAGAAGTATTGTTTTACTTTAATATTTTTATATAATTTGTTATTATCCGCATAACGGCTAATATTCTATATAAAAACTTATACAAACGATTTTATGGAAATTAAATACTGCTTGTAACCAATCGGAATGAGGAACGAGTTTTGAAACGATTTGATCGTTTTAAACAACGAGGTTGCATTTGAAACTATAGAGTGAGCCTATCAGAGTTTAAACCGTAAGCACTAGTGTGAACAAGTGTTGTCGTGAATTATGTATGAAGATGGAGCTTGCCGTTTTAAAAAATCTATCTAAAACACTAATATTATCCTAACAATGCCAAAACCATCGATATTTTCTTATGTAAGTTTCTCGTTGCGCGAAAATTAACTTATATGAAAAACGAAATGTACTAGGATCAGACTAAAAACTGCTCTCGCTTGGCACAAGGGGAAGCTAGCGATAGTAGCAGTCTATGCATATCATACGTCGATGGTTTTAAATCGTTTGACTATGACAATTGACAGAGGCACTAATATTGTGGTACTTGCTATTTCGTTTATTAGTTTCTCATTGCTTTGTCATTTCTGCGATTTAAGTGTACTTACTCAGTACATTTTCTGAACAGTAATTTCGGACAATTTCGGTACTCAGCACTACTCTCTACTTGAAGTGAAAATGACTACACCGAAACGTGAACGAAGCGTCAACTTCAGCCGTTGAGAGAAGTTGAGCTTCAGACCTCACTTGTTGCTCAAAATAAAAGTGTTCTGGAAAACAAGAAGAGTGACGCAGTCACTTGGCACGAAAAGGAACAGTGCTAGAAGACACTGGAGGCATCATTCAATAGCACAAGCGGCTCAAACTTTCGGAGTGCTAAAACGTTAAAAGGACTCCTGCGTAGTGTCGTGAGGCTATCAAAATATTCATCGAACTCATCTTCAAGAGTCTCAAAAACCTCCATTGTCGTTATAAGTACTCTACCTAGGTTATTAAGACTAAAACCACGCTGATTCCTCTGATAATACAGATAGTTATGTCTGTAAAACTTAAACGACATGGTTTTTACGTAATATAATATTCAACATGCAATAAAACTCCTTTTTACGGACTTTTTCGCAGTTTTTATTTAGATTTTTAAGTCCCGACACCGTAACCTAAGAAACCAATATACAACATGAACGAAAGAAAAACAATGTCATTTAATTTTAACTGTCAAACTTATAGTTATGTTTAAGATAAGTGTGCTATTCGCCACTTCGTCCGACCCATAGTTTATGGTGGACTTTATGTAACACATAGCGCTATTTGACAGTTGTGAAACGCAAAAATAGTGGTTATCCTACGAATAAGTAACAAACAGCTTATTCAAAACTTATGCAGAACTTATCGGTACATTGTGAAACAGGCCCTTAGACTACCATTATTTACGATACTTATTCCATTCTTTCTATATGGTCTATTTAATTAGCATAACTTCGACATTCCCGTTATAATGACTAATTGATATGCTTTAGCAGGTTTTTACTTTATACTTTTGACGTTACATAGAACTTAAAAAATATAGAAATTGAGTGATCAGACTTAAACCTGGAATCTTCAACAAATATGTCTTACAGGACAAAGTAAGGAGATATTAAAAAAAAAATCAAAGTCTGCAATGGAGTTTTAGCTACTACCTAGCTAACTGTATTGACAGCGAAATTTCGTAAGGTATTATATCCGAGACCACAACGCATGAAAATGGTGCGATTGCAAGAAACTTAATACGTAAAACCTACTTGGTCGACCTACATTTCACATTTAATGGGGAGTACGTTATGTATTGGAAAAAGGGTCCTGAACAAGGTATTATCAAGCTCGTATCAAGTAACATTTGGCATATTGGTCAAAATATTGATCGTCAGAAGGAAGACAAAAATTAACAACCAAATCAAAATAATAACAAAATCTTATCATACATACGTCAAGAAATAAAATAGGCTGAGTAAACAATAAGTAGAAATGTAGGCCTTAACAAAAGCGGCATAGTTACCACAGATCTCTATATAGATAGTACAGTAAACCGCACTTGATTGTAACCGTTACATCTTTAACAGCACCTTATTGTAATGGACTTAGAAGATAGATATCCGCAATTCGTTTTTAATGTTTGCGGTTGGTTGTACAATTTTGCGTCATCCCGTTGAGTTATGATAACTTAATTAATTATTTGACACTAGATACGTGACCTACGATAAAGGACCTACTTAGGGAGAGAATGCTATAAAACAAATAGGGTCTTAGGTACAGTACAGGGTCCAAGACTCCAAGCAATAATATAACACAATTTATTGATGTTATTGTAATATTTATGTTGACTTTATGTTCAGATAATTTACTCGTACTTGTAGTACACAACATTTAATTAATTAATTATCGTATTTATAAACCCTTTATCTACCCTTTTATAAAACTATATCGGGTTAAGTGCATGCAGAGGAAGACCAAAAAAGAGATGGATGGATTGTGTGAAAGATGATATGAGAAAGAAAGAAGTGAATGCTGAGATGACGAGTTGTAGCGATGAATGGAAGCTGAACACTCATTGCGCCGACCCCAAATAATTGGGAACAGGGCAGAAAGATGATGATGACCTGGATAGGCTTTCGTTTTTATCAGAAGTATGAATTAACTACATACAGACGAAGACACAAAGTAACAAACGTTTGGTTAAAAAAAAAAATGGTTACAAGTGGCCCGACCGTCGCGGTACCTACTTGGGTTAAAGAGGTCAGACAGCTTTATAAACTGACCAGAGATCTCTATATTGAACATCAATCAAAACTTGGTAAAGGCAAGTTCGTTTTTACTAGTGGTGCTAAGCACGACTACTACGCTAGAGGTCTTGGGTTCGATTCCCGAGTCGACCAAGGTGTTATTGGGTTTTTCTATGAAATTCTCAGTAGCAGGTCGAAGTTTGGATTTGTGCCCGGTTAGTGGCAATAGGCTCGCCCCCTATTACATGGGACCTAAACATATCGGCGAACTGTGGGTGTACATTGGTACACCTCTGCTTACCCCTTCGGGGATACAGGCGTGATGATATGTTATGTTTTTACTTGTGCCCAAAATTGTATGTAGATTATCTAATTAGTGGAGGTATAAATTAATTTGAGTGGTGTTAATGAAATGGAATAAGTAATACGCGAAGTGGAGAGAACCATTTTCAATTGCATTGCAACTAATGAACAATGGTCGGTCTTATCGCAGTACGCAATAATATACAATAGTTTTCTTAACATTAATATCGAAGGAATACCGTTATCCGATACTAAGAAACACTTCTTTGTGCGTCGTTTAAAAGCTACGTTTTTATTAACAATGATGTCTATCTAATACGTTTACTCGAATCATTTACAATAACGATAGATGAACCAAATTGATTATCAACTAGGAACTTGTTTTTTTTATGAAAACCACTCTAATTTTACACAGGTGTCGAAGTCAAAAGGAAGCAAATTGTCAAGCCTGCAACAATAAAGTAGCAAAAGTTTATTGTCATTGACGTTATACAATACGAAATTTGATTATTAAAAAGCTTAGTAAAATACAGCTTTAGTTGTCAACCGCGGCCGCGAAGAGATATAAGCCTGTGTATCAAAAACATAAATAAATTACATAATGAACTACTGAATAACATAATAAGCTTTGTTACAAACATAAGACTATTGACTATTACTTGTAAGTTATATGGCAGCCATTATGGAACCAAAACTATTGACTATTATGTTATACGGCTACAATTTACTATAGCCCCATAGAAAATAAACTAGCTATACATAAGTCAGCAGTGTCATCAAAACAGCAACATTGCGTGCCACCAATTTATTTCCGGCCCTAACCTTGATTAGCCTGAAGTAGATCCCTTCCTCTCAGAATTAGCTGTCAAGTGCATAAAGGACGGATGAGTTAATGACGGACAATCAAGTTTGCGTGATCTTCAATTACTAGCACTTACATGGTTTATTAATAACTCTTGATGGTATCTCAATGTGCTAAATTAAAACTTTTAATTGGAAAAAATAAATTTGCAAAAATCTCAAGTTGTTGAAAATTATTAACGGCAGCTCAATAATATTTCCTCATGCAGAGAAGGTAAATAACTAAATATATTGATCAACACACAATGATACAGTTTTGTAAAACATTTCAGTTATTACATTTTAGAATGACTAAAAAAGTAAAATGATCTGTGTATCTGTATCTAAATGTGTACAAAAAAATTGTAGATTAATTTTATAACATAAAAATATTGTGGGTGCTCTTACACAAGAATCTTACATGATAACTCTAATAAAAAATATAGGAAAGTTGTGTGGGGGCACCAAGTTAAAAATTAATTATGGTAAAAGTTAGTTACAATATATCTGACAATTTCCAGCAGTCACAAACCAGTAGCTTGTCATTGGTAAAAAATCTGAAGACCTTAGATTTTTTAGCCCCCCATTTACCCTTATTGTAATAGGACAGAATTTTAAATATTGATTACTATTTCAGTATTAATTTGATTTTGTATTATTTTATTCAACTAAATACAACTTTTAAAACCAGTCTTGAATCATAAAACACCACAAGAAACAAAGAAAAGATCATCATATGTAATCAAATAAACATCCTTAGTAGAACCCCATAAAAAAGATTTATATTAAATATACCTACATTTATTATGTTTTCTGGATATTTCCCCATCATTAAAAGGTTTTCATTCAAGGGAAGTTTTTTTTTTAAATAAAAGTTCCTTAAGAAAGTTTTATTCTCAGCACAATCAAACTGAACATAGTTTTTATTTGATAGTTAGTTCTGCAATGGCACCTATTCATTCAAAATATTTTTTTATGTCCACAGTAATTAGCAACACCAAGTGATTGGTGTCATATGGCTCCAGACAGAAAAGTCTGGAGTCAGACAGGGGAGACCTTTGCCCAGCAGTGGGACACAAAACAAGTTACATAAAAAACAAAGTAATTACCAAGAGAAAAACTTTTTAAACATATTTTTTTAACACAGCTAGATATCAGGTATAATTCACACAGGAATGGAAAGTACCTAACACTATATAGTGTTGAAATATAGTCATTTGTGACAGAATATGTGTTGTTGTGTATATTGTCGGTAGCACAACACTGTCAAGCAAGACTGACCGTCAATGTTGCGCAAGTTGGGAGGTAGTTGTTGTTATACTTACCTCTAACATAAACAACACTATTTGACTAAAACTTGCATTGCATACAAGTATTGGGATCTTAATAAGAATTTAGTAACGAAAAAGATATGTTATAATAGAGACTTTGTACTTAAGTTACGTTTTATGTTTGCCGCACAGAGTACAACATTCAAATACGAATAACCTCAAAATTCTTGTTGTTATATCTGTTTGTAACTAAATTCTCAGTAGTTACATTGTAACAGCAACTAAAATACGCCAGCTAAGGTCAGCCTCAGTTGCATCCCAAAGATTTAATACAAATATAGCTCATCTAAAAAAAGACATCATGAAATCTGCCGGGTTGTTTGTAGTGAAAAATAACTTACCCTGTTAATTTCTACTCCAGCAAATATGTTATACCACAAAAATTTATTTCAAAGCATTTACGGTAATTCACTTCACGGTTATTTTACGCAAACAAAGAAAATAGTTTTAAATTTCGCACCGACAACAAATATTTGTGTGTGAAACTGAAAATATATGGTATTGCAAGCAGTATAAAAAGATTAGAACTTTAGAAAAAAATTACAAGATATTTTTTTCATTTCTTTATGTGTTTTGGTAATATATTCCCGATACCATATGATGTTAATTGCAAGTAATTTAGCATTTTATCTTGGTGCGCACTGAAATTTAAATATCTTGAACTTAAAATATATATTCATACATATTTTTTTGTTATTGCAACTTAATTTCTTATGTCAACATCATTCCACTCCTTTCAACACGATTGTTATTGTATACTTCTTGACGTGTTTTGTTTTAATATTAAATGACTTAAATCTTTTTTAGCAGAGTTAAAGTAAATTATATACTGAAGTTTAATTAAATGCCTTTTTTTTTTCTTAGCCACATCAAGCAAATATGAGATTTATTATTTTGACTCCTTTGGAAATTCTGCGTGTAATCCATCATACCTGAGTTAGTTCCGTTGCATGCAAACTACTTTTCAATGAAATTCATCATCAATAACTTTTAAAAATAGTGGAGAAGGCAAAATATCGAAACTTTCAATTGAATTTTTGTTTCCTTGCAATTACGCACTTAACGATCCTCAGAAATATTCTTACTGAAAGTTTTTAAGGAAATATGTTTCATAAATGTATAGCCAACGGAATGTGGTGATGAGGTCATCGCATCTTAATTTTGTCATATTTGACACATTATTGTCAAAACAAATTCATTTGTTGAAATAAAATTCTAAAGAGTTTGTGCAAAAATGGGTTTATTTGGTAAATCTCCGGAGAGAAATCCAAAAGAGTTGGTAGGTGTCACATTAATGTTTATATGGAAGTCGCATGAAAATAAAATTATGAGTAATTTCTAAATATATCGCTGTTATTTTAGGTAAACGAGTGGTCTCATAAACTACGGAAAGAAGGATATAACTTAGATAGACAAATAAGAGGTATGTTCACTTTACAAGTGTGTAGTTACAGGAATTCGTAAGATTTCCGGTGCTACAGGATGCTAACCTACATACATGTTTTGTTGACCGAATTCTTAAGACGGCAAGGTCACGACCAGAGGGGGTGGCCAGAGAACATGGTATACAGTTTACTCGCTACTCCCATTGAAATATTCACTATTTATTTACGTTAACCTTATTTATTCTCATTTAAAGTAATAAATATAGATTAAAATAGAGCTTAGTAAATTAAAAAAGAAAACAACTTCAAACAATCTGTCATAGCCCAGTAGATTGGCTATATAAGTATTAAGTGCATTGTCACTCCTTTTATAATTGTTTTTGTCCTTCTGCAAGACAGGAACCAACTATTACAACTATTCCACCACTATATATTTTGACTAAGCTAGTTTGATATCTATAATAAATAATTTATCCAAACTTTAATATTATTCTGCAGGTATACAAAGAGAAGAGGAGAAAATAAAGAGGTCTCTAAAAGAAGCAGCCTCTAAGAATGACAAACAAGTGTGTACTATACTAGCTAAGGAGATTATCAGATCTCGGAAGGCTATCAGCAAAATATACACGAGTAAAGCACATCTCAACTCAGTTCAGCTGCAGATGAAGAACCAATTAGGTAACATTGATAATGTATTTTTAATTTGTCTTTAATGATCAACAGTGTAGATAACTAGTTAAGTATTGACCTGTAACTGTGTAAACCTGGCTTAAAATAAGACATAAGTTTAAATAAAGCCAAAAGAAGTTCTTGAACTAAGTCCCTGAAAATCTGATTTTTTTTATATTTGTTTTTTTTTACCTTTATGGACCACAATAAATTTAAGTTTTAAAATCACATCTAATTATTTATTGTGAAAATGTTTTTACTGAACAAAAACTATCAACATTTAATATATTATCCTATATATTATTGTTCACAGCTACGTTAAGAGTTGCAGGATCTCTGCAGAGATCAACAGAGGTATGTTGTTTTCATCATTGTTACTATTGTTAACACATGACTAATGTCTCAAACAATCAGTCACACACACAATACTAACTGGGTAAAGCTCCTTTTGTGATGTGATAAAGGAATAATTATAAGTCCAATATTTTTCATATTCAATTACTTTATTTTTAATTATGACAAATATTTCTTTTTCATATTAGATTAATGCAGAACTGGCAAATTACCCTTAAACTTATTATTAAGGTTTATAACTCATGCATGTCTTTTTTCTCTTAATCTACAATTCTTAAGAGGAGTCCCAGAATAGTATGGAAAAATTAATGCCCTGTCTCTGTCTATTAAGCATTATTAAAAAGCTTGTAAATAGCTTAGTATAAAACTAATTAGTACTCATTTAACGACACTAAATAGAAATATTTAAATTATAAAATGTTAACAACAAATTCCACCTGATGAATACTTGTTTCAAGGTAATGCAAGCCATGCAAGCGCTAATCCGCTTGCCGGAGGTAGCAGCGACCATGCAGGAGCTCAGCAAGGAGATGATGCGCGCCGGCATCATCGAGGAGATGCTGGACGACACCATGTCCAGCATGGAGGATGAGGAGGAAATGGAGGAGGCCGCGCAGGGTGAGGTCGATAAGGTGAGGAGTTTATGTGTTTTGGAAGATAGTCTGAATAGTGTATACTGTGACCTAAAATAATGGAAAAAAATTGGGCTCTTTATTTACTCTATTTCAATCAATCAATCAATCAATCAGCCAATCATAGTCCACTGCTGGACATAGGCCTCTCCCAATTTACGCCACAACACCCGGTCCTCCGCCTTCCGCATCCAGTCCCCTCCAGCGACCTTTCTCAGGTCATCGGTCCACCTGGCGGGCGGGCGTCCTACCTTACGGTTGCCGAGCCGCGGTCTCCATTCTAGGACTCGTCTGCTCCAACGGCTATCGATCCTTCGACAGACATGGCCAGCACATTGCCACTTCAGCAAGCTAATTCTACGAGCTATGTCGGTTACCTTGGTTCTTTGTCGGATGACCTCATTTCGAATTTTATCCTTCAAAGAGACTCCGAGCATAGCTCGCTCCATAGCCCGCTGTGCAACTTTAAATTTGTGGACTAGTCCAACCGTTAATGTCCACGTTTCGGCACCGTAAGTCATAACAGGTAGGACGCACTGGTCTTACTCTTACTCTATTTATCCCCCCACTATTTATTAACGTCATAGAGGTTTGTACATAATTACGCATCGATAGAAACTAAACTTGTTGGGTGTCGGAAACTTCCATCGTCTTGTGTATGAACGAGTATGTCTTTAAAAAGAACAATCTTAAATCTGACATTTACTCACAAAACTTGGTTAAGTGAGTGCTAAATGACAGGTCATTGAGTTTTACCCCACGCCGTCCGAGTTCATTTACGCGCGCGATAGACGCCTTTATACAATACTGTACGTCTTATTAGCTCTTTAAAGTCCGGTGAATCAGTCAAAGCCTACGCTCAGGCTAAAGATCTCTACCAAAAAGCCTTATTAATAAAACCTTCTTGACTTTTTCTAAATCAAAGCCCTGCCTTAGCTCAATTTTCGACCGCTATCATGACACTTATTTCCTCCAGGTGCTATGGGAGCTGACGCAAGGCAAGCTGGGCGAGGCGCCCGCCCCGCCCACCGCCGTGGGCGCGCCCTCCACCAGCAAGGAGGAGGAGGTGGCCGAGCCCGACGAGAGCGAGCTCGACGAGATGCAGACACGCCTGCAGGCGCTGCGCTCCTAGTACACGGTGTATGACATCAAGGTATGTATTATTTGTGGCAGGTGCTATGGGAGCTAACGCAAGGCAAGCTGGGCGAGGCGCCCAGGATATTTAACCTATTTGAATGTCCTACTGCTGGGTCGTCTGACCGCAGACTTTCCTCTCTCGAGCCACATGACATCAATCGCTTAAGAAGAGATCGAAGTCATCCCGCCACCGTCTCCTCGGCCTGCCTCGTTTGCGAGTTCCGGCGTTAGGAACCCACTCAGTAGTTATGCAATTTATGAAAAAGAAGGGTGTGAATTTTCAAGTGTCTGTAGTATTGTAACTACTAAAAGATTTTGAGATTAAAAGTTATGAGATTGTCCTTAACTATAAAGGTTGGTTATGCGTAGTGCTTTTGCACGCCAACAGTTACTTATTATGTTATATATTTGAAAACAACTGGTAGGAAATTGATAAAGTTTAAAAAGTTCGGAGGAGGCCTGTAAGATAAAAAAGAAAACTAAAATTAATTCGTTAGATATGTCATTATTTACAAGTTTATCATGTATACTGCATGGTAACAAGTATTTAATGCTAGCCACGACATTCATATATCGAATTAATTGAGCACTTGAAACACACACCCATTGACACAGCGTTAATTAGAATCAACTCTGATGCTCTGGGTCATATTTAATTGGTCATCCCTACGTCACATAAACATGTACCTCCAGTCATTTTAATGTCATAATAATATCATCAGCTGATAAATGGTGACAAGTATTTAATAATGTATGTGTTATTCATAAAGGTTTTTTTATTATATCGTGGCAATACTTTCTTTTAGTAAATAAACAATTTTTTTTGGTATATATATAGGGTAAAGGTTTGAGAATCGAGTAGCTTTTACTCGTTGTCGATAAATATTTTGCTGGTGAGAATTTTTGTTTTCTAAAAATATTTCTAATTTTTTCAAATTCATACTGGCCCTCAAAATACAAGCTTTGGCGTAGTTTGGGTACCACTGCTATCTCCTATGTATAAACGCTAATAATTACCTGTAGTTTGTCTTTGTGTAAACAATGTACGTAATTTGACGACCTCCGTGGTCGAGTGGTGTACGCACCGGTTTACAGGTGTCGCTAGCTCTGAGGTCCCGGGTTCGATCCTCGGACGGGTCAATGTAGAAAGCCACTTTTCTACATTGTCTCGGGTCTGGGTGTTTGTGGTACGTTCGTTGTTTCTGAATTCCATAACACAAGTTCTTGATAGCTACTTACTTTGGGTTCAGAGCAATGTATGTGATGTTGTCCGCATTTAATGTAATAGTGACAATAAAATTTATTCTTATGGTATTTTTATTACTTTCAGTTTGGAGACCTACGTATGGGAGTGTTGATATAAGAAGGCGGTGTTATGGAGTGCGACAAATGCCTTATGAACAATGTAAATAATTGTTGTATGTATGTAATTAAGTTTGTATTTTAATACGGAAGTATTATTTGTTTCGAATGAGATAATTTAACAATAAATGCTTCATTTATTGATATAATGTGTTGGATGAGTTGGAGTAGAAATGTACGGTTAGCAGAAATGTATTTAAAGATTATGAACATGTTTGAGATGAACGAAATACAAAAATATTTGTCGGCATAATGTAGTATGATATGAAGCTATAATCTCTCTTATACCTAGAATATGTTTTATCTGTTTTTTTATAAGGAGAAATATTTGGTTATCCGAGATTTTTTAAGTTTCGTGATTCGTAATTAATTATATCTACGCTTGCCATCAGTCTGACTTGTAGCAGATCTTAAATATCTGATAACATTATGTACAACTAACTTGCAAGCAATATGATTAATATTTTGCTGACTTTTTTGCTAACTGTACATTTTGTATTGTACAGGCATGGAGGCGTGTTCTTTCTATTTACAGGCGATTTTATTGGTCTATGCCCATCGCAATATTATTTTTTAAGCTACTTTTAATGAAAACTAACGATTAGTGCATACAAGGCAAAAAACTGTGGAAAATTATGAATTGGAGTAACTATACTAACATACACTTATTTTCTAAAACGTTGAGCGTATAATATGACAGTTTTAAAGATAATATTGTTTAATGCCGTTTTCGGTTACGACTGTTAATATTATCGTCATATATCCAATATTAATTATTTAACATTTGATGGTCGCCTTAGAGATTTATCGGAATGTACTATTTGTGTATAAAGTCGCAAATCTTGGTCAATATTTTTTAGTTTATAACTTAGCGTCAGCCGCCCGTTAATTTTCATGTTGATAAGGGTGATATTCGCTTGAGTATCTACTACCAACAAGTATGTGTGTGTTGTGGTATCGCCAGCACACAAATACAAGCAACTCTAAACCTAATGTTACATCTGTTTAAGGTCTTATTAAGTTTGCATACGTTGTATAAATATAACTTCATTATTGTATCATAAATAAATTTTGAGATACAAATTACCGGCTCTTATATTAATATAAAATATTGTGGGGTATATAAGTTTGTATATTTAGTACAATATGCCATCCACGCATTTTATATGGTTAGCCTAGGTATTTACTATCTGTAAATCTTGTGTCGAATGACTTTATTTAATTTTGCAAGTGAAATAAAATCACATGGAAATGGAGTTTTATTTCTGTCACCCTGCATTATTGTAAAATGGCCTCTATTGTAATTGCATTAAGGCTTAGATCTGCTTGCAATGGAACATGTCTATGCGAGCGTTTAAAAGTTCACGATTGTGATAATTTTGATTATGTGAGCTTTTATTAAAATGTTTTATGTCTACTACAGTTAATTAAAATGCACTAACTATTTATTGGTTTATTTTTTGATGCTACCTTCCTGATACGCTAGTGATATCAGCTGTAAGAGCAGATTTTTAACTTTATAAGCTATGTGAGCTAAGTTCGACGATTTTTTGTAATGAATTCAGTGCCTCACAATACCCTTCTGATTTCTTCTTCCATAAATTGTTCTGATATTATTTTTTCTTTAATCCAAGATTAATTTATTTTATCTTTGATGAGACAGTCCTGCCTTCATATTATTCTCATCATTAAATTCAATCTTTATTATATATAAAGCATAAAATTGCGTAAATTGGTTTGCCACTTAAACTTTAAAGAGGGCGTTTCTAACTAAATTTTGCACGTGTTGGTATTCATCTAGGGCTCACTTATTTCTTATCATAATAAAAGATATAAAAAACATATAAATTGAAGTGCTGATTACTCAGTTTCTGAGTGGATATGTCTATGATTATAATCTAAATTCTAAACAATGTCGCGTGTTGGTTTTATCTTGAGTTATCGATTCGGCACTTCAAAGGGACCCTTATCGATATTAGAATATTAGATGAGACTGATGTTTACATCTTTATTTGGATGAGTTTTGTTATTTGGCGATCCGCAGAAAGCAAGCGTGGTGATCAATGCTCGTGCCTTCTCTATATGGGAAGAGGCATGTGCCCAGCAGAGGGACGTTTATAGGCTGGATTATTATTTTGTTATATAAAAAATATGAAAGTTATTGAGTGTTTTTTCCATTAGTCTGAAAGGGCTTTAATTTTATCTACAATGTCAACTGCTTTCAAATCATAATTTGTTCGTACGTTGTACGATCCTTAGACACTTGTTTCGCTTCGTCCACTTTCATATTCCTTCATACATGCTCTTTGGCTCTCCTGGCCTTTTTTATTCATGCTCGCGTTATACACTTTATTCAGCAAACGTCCTTCATTCATTCTCTCGACATGGCCAAACCATCTCATCATAAGTTATACTTTTTTACCTGCATAGATGAGATTACCAAATCATAAGGTCCACTCTCAAATAAAATAGATGCAATAAGAATGGCTATAAATATATTTCGTATAATACTATAACAATATTGATGTAAAGTATAAGTACAGGTATCACAGTTATCACAGCATCTTGGAGGATAGATCCAGTTCCAGTTGCATGTCTTGAATCGACTCCTTCTTCAGCAAAGGCTTACGATCGCTCTCTTTTGTCTTTTTTGTGTTTTTCTTGTTTTTTGATAGTCTGTAACAAAAAAGTTTGATGATCTTTAAATAGGAATTTGATTTAGGCTACAAAGGCAGTTCCGATTACATACCTTTGTAGGTATGTTTTATGCTGATCTTGCTAAGGTATACTGTGCAACCAAGTAAAAGGGGCTGTAGAGGCCATATAGGCAGTTGCTTCATGTAAAATATGGTTGTGGTTCAAGTGAATTTGGTAAGACTGGAAGTTGACCTCAACATAGTTTAGAGAAGGCAAGGCAGATGATGAGTTAGCGAAGAAGTGTATTCAGCTCACTTAGGTAAGGAGGTACCTCTTTTAGGCAGCAAGGTATTCAAGGTAGTGTATATAATATATACCTATTGATGACGCCGTCAGGGTGGTCCATCATGCGGATGATGTCGGCCTGGTCAGAGGTAGTGTGTACCTCCTGCAGGTAGTGAGGTAGTGTACATACCTGTTGATGACGCCGTCAGGGTGGTCCATCATGCGGATGATGTCGGCCTGGTCAGAGGTAGTGTGTACCTCCTGCAGGTAGTGAGGTAGTGTACATACCTGTTGATGACGCCGTCAGGGTGGTCCATCATGCGGATGATGTCGGCCTGGTCGGAACTAGTGTATACCTCCTGCAGGTAGTGAGGTAGTGTGCATACCTATTGATGACGCCATCAGGGTGGTCCATCATGCGGATGATGTCGGCCTGGTCGGAGGTAGTGTGTACCTCCTGCAGGTAGTGACGTAGTGTACATACCTATTGATGACGCCGTCAGGGTGGTCCATCATGCGGATGATGTCGGCCTGGTCGGAGGTAGTGTATACCTCCTGCAGGTAGTGAGGTAGTGTGCATACCTATTGATGACGCCGTCAGGGTGGTCCATCATGCGGATGATGTCGGCCTGGTCGGAGGTAGTGTATACCTCCTGCAGGTAGTGAGGTAGTGTGCATACCTATTGATGACGCCGTCAGGGTGGTCCATCATGCGGATGATGTCGGCCTGGTCGGAGGAGTCCAGTGGCGCCACGGAGATGTCGCGAACTGCTCGGAACTTGCCGCAGTTGTTCAGGTGCTCGTTCTCCAGGCGGAAGAAGTTCCAGATGAAACGGCTGGGGGAAAAACATGTAAACGTTTTTAGTCTGATCAAACTATAAGTTAATCAAAAATATAATCCTAAAAAACTGAGACTTGCGATCTGCGGACGTAAAAGTACAACAACTAAATAGGCTTATTAAAATCAAAATACTGACTGAATATTCGTCAAATTACTCTAGTTGTAGATTCCAAAATGTTATTTTATGGAAAAGAATCAGCAAGAAACGTCTCTAATCGTTAGTATTGATATTTAATATCTTACCGGAACACTTCAAGGGGCGCTAGTATGGAGATCATGGTCTCTCCGCTGACCAGGTTATTCTCCGTCACCACGAACGACACCGTCCATATGAAGCGAAGAACAAAGTCCTCCACTATCGCGAAGTAGTAGAACTGCGAATAAAAACGTAGTATTAGAGACCTATATACTTACATTACTAATATAGGAATCGGAAAGAATCGTGGTAAAAATAATACAAAAAATATAATTCCCAAATCGAACTTTTTGTAAATAGATGTAATGGGAAACGTCTTACACCGAAACAGTAATTGGACAAGATATAATATAACTTATATTCGCGATCGACAACCATTTGATATACAGTCGTAACAAACACGAAATTATGGCTATACTTACTGCGTTCACAATTAAAACATCCGCAATCCTTCCGCCACTCTAAATTGAACTCTATCTACACACCAATTAAGTCGCAATTCGTACACTATCTACTCACCCCAGAACTATATACTATCTGGTTGACGCTGAACAGGCCCCAATCCATCTTGACGTCACAAATGTACAGGGACCAGGTCTAATCACTCTAAATTGAACTCTATATACACACCCATAAAGTCGAAATTCGTAAACTAAAACTCACCCCAGGACTATATGCGATCACCTCTGTAAGGATTTTTTTCTCAGCGTTTTGGTTGAAGCTGAACAGGCCCTAATCCATCTTGACGTCCCAAGTGTACAGGGACCAGCTCTAATCACTCTAAAATGTACTCTATCTACATACGCATAAGGTCGAAATTCGTAAACTACAACTCACCCCAGGACTATATACGATCTCCTCTCTCAGGAACTTGTTCTCAGCGTTCTGGTTGAAGCTGAACAGGCCCCAATCCATCTTGACGTCCCAAGTGTACGTATACATAGATGATACCAGCTGGCACGTGAACCACGCGTATAGGAATGGATTGTCGTATGGGTCGGTGTAGTAGCCTAGGTAAAAACGAGAAGAAAAATATTAGTGCCATAGTATGACATGGGTTGTTGTTGGTGTGTCTGCAAATAACTTTAAAGATCTTGTCAGGATAAGATGTAACTAAAAAAAAGTCTGGTAAATTACTGGTTCGAGTTTCTTCTGAAAAAATAGTCGTCGGTCCACTTGACTTTAAGTGAAAACTTCTAGTGATGAATATTTATAACTCCGCAGGATTTCTAGATGCGATGACAGAGTTTAAAATGGATTTTGGTCTTTCAGACCTCTGCAAGCGTAAACAAGGGTAGAGAGGCAGATACTTCGATGGGTCACAGGTTGGATGAAGACAAGTTATATTATATCAAAAAGTCAGGGTACTGAGTGTAATACTATAAGATCCTGCAGGATAAGACAAGTGGTACCAACCGCTGTACAGCGTCCTTAGCGTCGCGAACAGCACCACGAAGAACGTGGTGGAGTACTTCCCGGCGTTGACGAGATGGGGGAAGGCTTCGCGGCTGTCGCGGTACCGTCGCAGGCACTGGAAGAAACGCGTCCACGCTGGCACCACGTTTATTATGGCGCGCGTTATTACGAACCATTGGGTGCCTTCGAATGTCACTGGAAATTAACAAGAGAATCTAGAATAAGGTTTGGTGAAATAATTTATTTAAGTCCCAAATTATCCCACTGCAGGGCTATTGCCAGAGTTCAAAAGTGGGAAATGGGAAATGACTTCTTCTCCTTCTTTTCGTGTCGATGGTAGATGCTAGATCTACTAGATGGCAATGACTTGAAAAGTGGTATTTTTCCACATTTTCGGTTATTGGCTAAATAAGACTGAACATATGTTTTAAATGTGCTATGCCGACTTCGTAAGATATTTAATTCACTTAAGATTAACTCGACCGAAAACTAAACAAACCGTGGTTCAGCAGTATATTCATGGAAAAATCTTGAAACCTATGCAGAAAGAAGAGATAGACGTAATTATGAAAGTGTTATACAATACAGAATTACAAAATAACATATTACACATACCATTAACATTAAACCAGTCGCTGCCCGCCACATAGAAGGCTATTAAATAGTGGAAGTCTAAGAAGGCCGCTGTGAACGAGTTCCATTGGTCCGCCAGCCAGAAGTCCGCGAACAGTACTGGCATGAACGGCGCGGCTAAAATACGGCCCTGGAACAAAGAAATAGGGAATTATTATACAGATGGGTTGATAACTAAAAGTGGTAAGGAGGTAAGTAAGCTAGGGAGTCAGTTATACATATCATCCCAATAGTTGGAATATATTCCAAGATTTTTTAAGCTCAACAACCCACATTTTGGAAATACAAGAAAAATTTTATTTAGTGTTACGTTGGTGAAAATGTAAGGGGACTCCTAAAATTAGATTTTAAAACAAACCTATACCCAAACTTCCTTATTCGATAATCCTATTTACGGAAAAAAAATAGTAACGAGGATAAACGAAAGCAATTTACAAATATATTTTTTAATTGAATAATTATGTTAAACTAAAACTTATTTGGAATAGTCGCGGTTTAATAAGCTTCTATTTCCCGATTTCGTTTAAGACATGTTATTAAAGATACTATGTTTTACAGCACTTATACCCTCTAAAAGGCAAAAAAACAATTCGTCTAGCAAAACAACTCTCAGAACAATTTTACCACCGAGAATACACGGAAAAAAACATCGTCATAAAAAAAAACTACCAGTAAACACATTTGTGAATGCCAAACATATTATTGCGTAACGCGATCCCTGACGTACGATACTAATCATTGCAGACATAAGACAAAGCGATTCATTAAGATGTCAATCAACGTGACAACGTGCGCTAAACGATTGACGGCCGCTTACAAACAAGCGCTTGTTTTTGGTAAAGATACAAAATAAACATGTTATTTTGAATTTTAAAGGGAAAATAAGAGTTTCTGAATGCGTTACAAAGTTTTGGTAATTAAATTGGTCTGTTTGACCACCTATACTTTAAATCAAATTAACGCCAGTTAATAGTACCAATTAATTCCAAGACCTGTGAGATAAATTAATAAATAAATAGATCCTTTTTGGTACGCGATGTTTTCGATGTGCGAATAATTCGCATATAAGGGAAAAGCATAAACAAGTAACATTATTTCCATCTCTTTAAGATGGACTATATGAATAATCGCGATAGCATGATATATTACTCTTCAATTCTACTGCAAAATATGTCATCGTCAATCATGATTTACTGTATTTAAGTGACAAAGAAAGTACAAGCAAAGTACCTAAGGCTAGAATCAAAACAAAAGAAAATACTCACACATATCCTCAGAAACCAAAACCGCGCTTCGTGTCGAAAGACCTTCAGCGGGTTCATAAGAAACGCCAACATTATAATAACCAACGCCAGCGGATTCACAAAGGGCGGTATACTCAAACTCGCACTATATATAAAGCTAAGTATACTAAGCGCCCATATCACTCCAAAAATGGCGGCTAACTCCATTAAATGCTGCTCAGAGAGATGATTCCGAGGATCCAACTCAAATATTAACACGTGGTTGACTCCCGAAGACCGCCAGCCATACACGTTGATGCCAATTAAAAATATAAATTCTACTAATAGGAATGGGCCGCGATATAATCTGAATGCTGTCTTGAAGTTTTCTGTGCCTCCCTCGTGGAATAGTGCTAAAACAAATAAGTTTTCATCATTATCTTGACGTTTCAGACTTTAAAAAAAGTTATTAATATTATTATATGTAAAACTACACATACTGGTAGTAAATAGAAGTGGGGTACAATTAGCAGTGTTCGACAGCATAAAATATGCATTTGTAATGACATAACATAACATATCATTATATCATTGGCACACCTCTGCCTACACCAGAAGGGGTAGGCAGAGGTGTACCAATGTACACCCACAGTTCGCCGATATGTTTTTAGTCCCATGTAATAGGGGGCGAGCCTATTGCCACTAACCGGGCACAAATCCAAACTACGACCTGCTACTGAGAATTTCGTAGAAAAACCCATTAACACCTTGGTCGACTCGGGAATCGAACCCAAGACCTCTAGCGTAGCAGTCGCGCTTAGCACCACAAGGCCAACGAGGCAGTTTTTTATTTGTAATTAATATTGATTAAATATCCCTTGAATTTAATAATCATTTAAAGAGCAGTAAATATAAGCACAGTACCTTATGGTGCCGTAATATGCCAGTCAAGGAAAACGGACGTAAAATTCCTTGAATCTTAACACAAAGGTTGAGTGACCTTAATTTAACGGAAATGATTGACAGGTTTGTTTAAACAATGAGAGAAGGGAGATGGTCAGTGACCGAACCTGTGTCTTTCTTTGGTCAGATTCATCTGTAATTCTTAATTCGGGTATAAGGATAATCTCATCAACCAAAATCGGGGAGAAATCGTTCATCAAAGAGTTTAACGTATTTTAAACTAAAATGACGTAAAACTTTATAGCGATAGTATAGCGATTGGAATATGTAAAGGGGATTCCCGTAATTGTAAATGATTAAAGATTATTTCTCGATATGATACAAAGATATTGCTTTAATTAACCTCTCTATAATACTACACGGTAGATAGAAGTTTAACTGCATAAAGCCGGAAACCCACAGCGGCGCACGGAGAGGCTGTGCACGTGTGTTCAGCTTCGCTTTAGTACAAAATGTATGAGAGCGTTTCCACCGCAGCGCACGGACATACTACGCAGTTATTGACGTCATAAACACACGCGTAGCTAACTCGAATAGGCGGAACGTAGCTCAGCCACGTGGCCGACCCACGCATCCCAGCTGCGTGGGTCGGCCATTTCTCGGCGACCCACGACTATGTACAGTCTCGAGCAAAAATATGTACACACATAATATTGTTAAGAAATTATTATAAGAATAAGCTACTATAAATAAGAGGTACAATTAATGTTCCTAGTATATATAAATACATTTAAGTTGTGATAAGTATAATTTATGTAAGAACTGAGTAATTTATAATACAAATAAGTAAAACAGATGTTACTACACAATAGCTAAATTATATTGTTAAGAGCTATTGTCTATGTTATAAAAATAATATATTGACTTTAAGTAATTTTTTTTTATTAAAAAAAATTTGATCCATTTTATTTTCAAGTGTCATCAGGGGCCCAAGTCTGCTATTTACACTCGGTTCAATGTCTTCATAGTGGCGTGCCAGCAGAGCCATTTTCGGAAAATTGGTATTCTACTAAACGTCAAAACGTCAAAATTGCGCATTGGAACGATTCGTTTCAATGTTCAACGACTGTGACCAATAGGTCATACATTTGGTACAAATTGTAATGCGCAATTTTGACGTTTTGACGTTTAGTAGAATACCAATTTTCCGAAAATGGCTCTGCTGGCACGCCACTATGAAGACATTGAACCGAGTGTAAATAGCAGACTTGGGCCCCTGGCAGTATGCATTGATTGCTAGATGGCAGAAGAGATTCGACAAAAAATCTCACTAATTTCGTTTAACAATTTCGCATATTATTAAGTATACATATTTTTGCTCGTGACTGTACCCCACGCATAGCTATGAGCTGTGTGGGCGACACATCCGTGTCCCTGCGCCGCAGTGGAAACAGAGGCCGACGCCGCCGAACTAATGAGCCCACGCAGCAGAGGTGAGCCACGCATCCGTGCACAGCCTGCGCAGCGGTGGGGCTGCGGCTTTACACCGCAGCCGTGCGTTCAAATGACTTTGAGATAACTACTTGTTAACCACCCGGTTAACTATGCCATTGAACTTTAAATTAAAATACAGAGCTTTAATACTTGAAGAGGGTTCTAAATTATTGAATACGTTGTAATTTATTTGTACGTTATGTTTTTTTTTTTCACATAACGCAAGTAGTTGAGTTCTATTTCTTTGGTAATTTAAAACAATAATCACTATAATCGAAGCCATTAAAATATCAACAAAACAGCTATAATTATGATGACGACGTATGTAGGTAAATTTGAGCAAAAAACAATAATTGTTATTGTGCGTAAAACTTGTAAATCCTTGAGCATTTAGTTCAGCGTATAGATGCTTATGCTTAACTTTTTGAACGTAGCCGAGTTTCAGATATTCGACGCCATTTGGGGGTTTATTCCAAGTTGCATTTGTTTACCTGGGTGATTCCGTTACTACACTAATTTTATCTTCTGAATTTACATGGATGAAGTGACCTGGTTTAAATGTTTCTGAGGTGAAATGAGAACGTCTAAGATCAACTAGCTTCAAATTGGAAAAAGAGGAATAGAGAAGCGTACTTGCATGTTTTCCTTTATTGTAACATTTTTCTCAAAATAAACCATATTGCAGTGCAATAATGCTGCAACAATAATATAAACATATCTCTTGCATATTTTACACAATAGCGGATAATCTTTGTGTATCAGACAGATAACAGATAATGCAATATACTGAGATACATTACTAAACAAACTTTGGAAGCTTATCTTAAGTAAGTATCGTTATGTAAATGCGAACAGATTGTTTGTTTTGTCCTTACTGGCAATGACACTTATTTTGATTAAGAACTCTTATAAAGGAACAGTATTTAGTATTTACTGTTCTTAAAATAAAGGGTTAGTAAGTAGGACTTATTTATGCTTTTCGCACATCTTTGAATTTTAACATAACATATCATCACGCCTGTATCCCCGAAGGGTTAGGCAGAAGTGTACCAATGTACAGCCACAGTTCGCCGATATGTTTAGGTCCCATGTAATAAGGGGCGAGCCTATTGCCACTAACCGGGCACAAATCCAAACTCCGACCTGCCACTGAGAATTTCATAGAAAAACCCAATAACACCTTGGTCGATTTGGGAACCGAACCCAAGACCTCTTGCGTAGCATCGCGCTTAGCACCGCTGGGCCAACGAGGCAGTTGAATTTTAAATAAGGATACAATTAAGATTCTTATGGTTCAATGGGGCTGAATGGGGATTGTCAGACATATATTTTTACGCTATAGAATTTGTGACATGTGACGCCAAAAACATGGCACCTAAACTAAAATGTTGGCCAATAATTCTTGTGTAAAATTTTAAATGCGGACGGAATACTAGTTCTATTTCGCTTTCATAGCAAAACTGCTGAACAAAGTTGACAAATTCGAAAAGAGGTAAACACTACTATATTATGCTACTAGTTTATTCATATTAGCGCGATAGCCCACATCCATACGGGTGGCGGCGTTTCGGCCTAAAGCTAGTCAAAAATAAAAACTATGATATGCAATCTCGGTCATCACATCTATCAAAAATAATCGCTTAAGTGTGGGTAAAATTCCCAAGGAGGATATAGATACATTATGATAAATAAGATTTGATTTGATCACAAATCTCAGAAACACTTGTACCTAATCATCAGTAACTGTGACTCAATTGTGATAACACAATAAATCAAAGCATAAGGCTAAGGCCCCATTTTTTTCCGCAAACAGTAAACCGTGAAACCGGAATACCGCCCGAGACGCACACACTACGGTTTAAAATCAGTCGCGGAAAATAAACGTCAGTAAGCCGCTTCCATTAGTTTCCTTTATTAACAAAATCATAACATAACATATCATCACGCCTGTATACCCGAAGGGGTAGGCAGAGGCGTACCAATGTACAACCCACAGTTCGCCGATATGTTTAGGTCCCATTTAATAGGGGGCGAGACTATTGCCACATTCACATAAAAAAAAAACAGGTGGATAAAATCCATATAACGGTAGTGCGGCCTTAGCCTAAGAAGTGCCATAATATTTCACACCTAAATAAAGTCATGACAAACTATTTGAGATAGTACATAACATAATACGTAGAAGAGAAAACTGTTGACATTGTACAATTTAATATACTTTCGATAACCATTGGCGCATGAAACGTATAACGAATTTGGAAACCCCATTGAGTTCGATTACCTCTACCAAGCGTTGATAGGACATTTATAAGTACATTCGAAAATGAAATCTATGATAACAGAGGGTGAGTCTAATATCATGAACATAGCGTGAAATCTCGACGTAATTGGCCCCAAATTGAAATCATGTAATGAGCAAAGGGTGGGTCAGTAGTGGCATATTATCGGCACGCAATAAATGGAAAGTAATTAATAAACTACTAGCCGCTATTCCTCCGCAGAGCAAAAAGAAAAGAGAAGAAACAAGAATTCAAACAAAAATATTAAAATACATATGGTGAAGAAACATAGACCCTTAACTTACTTCCAAGATGGGGATCTTGCAAGTCAGTCAAAAATATATATGCCACTTGAACACCCAGGTGAACAAAGTAGACTTTTGTGTCTCCTCATTTCACCTCGGAATCATATCACCCAGGTGATATCACCTGGGTGATATGAGTTTTTCTGTGTAATTTGTTCACTTTGGAATTGTATCACCCAGGTAAACAAACGCAACTTTTTGAATTATTTTAGTCGACTTATATCACCCGCATACAAATTGACAAGAAGTTCATAACGAGGTGAAATGAGGAGACACAAAAGGTGAACAAAGTGGAATATACCGTTAAAAAGCAAATTAAATATTGAAAAGTAAGGTCAATCTGGGTAACTTAAGCTTTCAGTACAACTTTGACTCACCACTTCCAATTCCGATTAATATTTTTTTTCTGGCTCTGTACAAAACTTTACGCAAAGAAATATTTTTTATTAGATACATGTCATTATTTGATAAATGTTAAAAATCCATAGATATAAAATAAAAACGGCGGGCTGTGCGCAACGTCTTTTTAAAAGTGCTCAAAAAACTTTGTTCTTTTGCGATTCTTAGACGCTGAATAAAGGTGAGTTTCAGTTCAGACAATAAATTAAAGTTTAAAAACTTAAATAAAATTAAAATGTTCGCAATATTTTTATGAATATTGTTAATATTAGCAAAATTGTGCATGAGGTCCTTTAGAACTATCAAATCCGGGTAACTTTGACTCGGGTCAAAGTTACACTGACAGTTTTAACTAACTCCACTAAAGTACTGGGGAAACTTAAATAATTGAAGTGTTGCCTATTTTTTAAGGTAAACTTACATTAAAATGGCGCGAAAAAAGTAAGTGAAAAATTACTATACATTACATCATTATAACACATTTCGATGGTAAAATGCTTAAAATTTCGCTCATGCAGGGGGCGATGGAGGGTTGAAAGCTGCCTACTAAGCCTGATATTATACGTTGTTTCCCAAATAATGTCGTGAAATATTTGCCTAATACTAAAGTGACCAAAAGAAATAATTTTATATCATTAATGATGATTTTCTTTGCATGGAATGGGGCGAGTAAGGCTGGTAAAGTGCTGATTTTGTTATTTTCATTTTGAATTTTTACGTTAGTTTTTTTAATTGATTAGGATTTGTTAACTTAGTTTGGTTATTAATTAACAATTATAAAGACTCTTACGACCGATTAGATCTTAATAAGTTCTAAAAACCCGTGTCCTCTTAAAAACTAGTAATTTCCCTAACTGCGCACTTTATTCTTCATGTTTTCAACCGTAAATCTTTGAAAAAAAAAAAATTGTTTATAATGTTAGTTTGTTTCATATTAAGGCATAAAAAGTGGCTTAAGACCCACCAAATATAACAAAAACTAATTTAAAACAGCAAAATCCGTATCATTAAATGTGTGAGGTAATGTTACCCAAGTCACCGTATAACTTTGCCTCGTCGAATTTTCAATGATTATAAAGCTGTAGTTTAAAAAAATAGATTTATTTTTTTTATTTCTAAAAATAGGCATTGTAAAGCCACTAAAAACATTTATTTTACAGTAGTTTGGTTAAAAATTCTATACGTTATTTTAAAAAAAGCTCATAAAATGGGTCAAAGTTACCCAACATGATGGTAACGTGACAAACCATGAGTATCTCTGACAATTTAGATTACAAATAGTAGGATAATCGGTGTAACGATACGATTGCTAAAGCCGCTTCGTCATTACATAATTAATCTTTCAAATCAACAATAAAAACATTTTGATTGATTTTGTAATGTTTTCCTGTTCATTTAAATCTCAGTAAATGATCTTTAATTTGTATGTTTCCAGGGGGACAGACTAGGTATGCAAGGTTTATGGAAAAAATTGTTTGTATTTTTATTTTTTGGTTATTATAGGTGCTTTTGCTCTTCTCTCATATGATTATTTGCTA
The DNA here is from genome assembly GCA_905146925.1 of Autographa gamma. Lineage (NCBI taxonomy): Eukaryota > Metazoa > Arthropoda > Insecta > Lepidoptera > Noctuidae > Autographa > Autographa gamma. The sequence goes on from LR989871.1 coordinate 3,072,792, forward strand.
GCTTACTTTGTTATGACTAGTGAGGTATCCATTTTAAGATATACCTATATAGGTATGAATGTAGTTTAAGCAAAACTTAACTTTACTTGTTTAAATAATCATGAGTTTGATAATAAAAAAGAATAGACAGGTTGTTAATTAAACACTCAGAATACAGAAAACCAATTAAGTCTAGAATTTAGCTTCAGTTAAATTAACTTCGATTATCTCTAGTACGGTTTACAAAACAGTTGGAATATAAAAGTAAAAAATATCAAAAGTTTGACATTCACTTACAGTATTAAGACGCACTTAGGTAAGATGAAGAAAAATGTTTCATTTATATTAATGACGTATATTAAGGCTCAATAGTTCATATAAAAACAAACTGGCTTGTAGTATTTTCAATCAACAAAATATTTACTTATACAACCAAAATAATAAGACTATTTGGAGATATAAAAACATTTGTATCGTACTAATGTTTATCAGATCCTTATAGATAAAATATTTAATCTGCTGATGTTACAACAATTAATTAATATCTTGATTAAGGCTTGTGCTTGTTTTCATGTTTATAAATAAGGATTATAAACTCTGCTACATGCGATATATTTTGTGCTCAACATAAAATCTCGAGCTTTATGTATAGGGATGTTCTTGATAAAGCAAGATGTTTTAAGTAATTAAGTACGTTCTCACTTAAAAGTAAAAACTTTCATAAAAAATACAATTTGCTGCAATAAACTTGTTGAGGGTTCTAGAATATTTACGCTGTTTCTTTTATAAAGTTGGGCTAGTATTTTATAAGGTAGTATCTGGTTTTAAAGGTTTCCAATAATTCAGCATGTTTTCTATACAGAAATCCTGCTGGGTTACTCAGTCCAAGTTCAGCAAAATCAATAAATCTTGGGATATATAAATTCGTAGAATCAAATCAAATCAAAAAATCAATCAAGTTTTCGAAAAACATCCAGCTGCCGGTAATAAACCGTCACCTCCTATAAGATGATGTCATTAATACTGTGATAGCGTCATTAGAAAAGACACAATCTGATTCCAATTTATGGTTCAGATAAGATTAGTTGATGAGAAAATCTTCAGCTAAAGCTCGTTTTAAGTAAATATAACTGTTTATCTTAGTCCTATTACATATGAGTTATATACTGAAAGGTAATTTACGTATTTAAAAAAAAACAAGTATTTTTGTTTGTCGACGACCGGTGAGGTAAAGCGCTGCGCAGCGTGGTTGGCTGCATTTTCATTGAATTTAGGACCAATCAAAGAACTAACTTAACTAAGTGCAAGGTCCTCTACAATACACTAAGACGTGGTACTTTTTATCTTAATCAAAATTGTAAATAATATTTTGTAGAGACTAAATTAAAAAGAATCTAATGCTGGACTCTATGTAGGTATACCTGGACTCCAAACTCTATTAATCAAAATTCCTTATGCTACACTCAAAATAAAACAAATCACCACTTACCAGAAAGCACAACAGTGATAAACAGTACAATAAAGGATCCCGAAAACAATCCAACTTTGAAGGTCGTCCAGGGGCTCTGCTGTTCCCCAAGCGGCGGGACCCTGAGCTTCTTCATGGCCTTCTGTCGGTCCCCTCCCTCCAGGTCATTGGTGACTGTCGCCTCCGTGTCGCTGATCAGTCTGTCGATGTCCTTGTTCGTGTAGAAGTGGGAGGTCTCCACGTGTTCTGCCCGCCATTGTGCTCCGTTACTCACGTTTAGTAACTGAGGAGGACTGATTGTTAATTGGCTATTTGTTTTTTTAGTTTATTTTACTGTTCTAGAGGTGGGTTTTGTGGGTGGGTTACTGTTTTAGAGCTTTTTCCTTTTGGGAATACTCATGGACTATCTCTGCGGTGGAAAACGAATGTGGGGCTCTTAAAACCACTGCACTAACCCATTTCCTATTGCCGCACACCAGACGGCAAGTCGGAAACACATACATACATATAGGTACATAACTATAGTGATAACCTACGCCTCTCTCAAATCTTTTCGTACATCTTTTCCTCTGCCACCTGATCCTACGTATTTTTCTACTCGTTCAAAGCATTTAAGATATTCTATCAACAGTATTTGTCTCAAAACTCAACAAAGGCCTCTCTTTAAAGTCAAGGTTTAAACTATTGTAGAAAGGTTCTGCCTTTACTAAAGAATCAATTTTGTTCGATTATTAGAAGGACAAATAAGTTAAAGATATCTATTAAAGGTTTCAAGGCACCAGTAACAAGATATAGGAAGTACAAAGAAACGCAATTATATTGAAGCTTAAATAACCAGATGTGGTTATATAGGTAACTTGTATTAAGGAAAACCACAGTATATATTACACTATTTAATAGCTATAATCTACGAAACCAATAATAATATTATTCGTAGTAAGCTTTACCACAACAACTTGGCATAATGTTAAGGAAACAATCATCGATTGTCTCCATTTTTTGTGTTTTACTTAGTTTTGTATCCTGGTGGCCTATCGGTACTTTAAATGGATGTGGAAAAGGTTCTAACCCCTTAAAGGCCAGAAACTATGTGAATTTATGTCTCGGTGGATTAAACTCGGAATATGAGGTAAATATCGAGAAAAAAGGGGAAAACCATTCGGGAAACCCTAGACTTGTAATAGAGGTATACAGCTAAACATAGTTTGTACCTCTTAGGTATATATAACGTATTTATACTGATCGTAGCTAGCATGAATTTATCTTTAAAAATAACTTCAACAGATCATTATAACTTGATTATTTAGCGATGAATTACTAAAAAAACTGGAATAGATTATATTTCTATTAGGTGGTATAAGATGGTACACGACAGAGTCGACAGAGATCATTTGCGAAGGGTTTGGCTGAAATAGCTCAAGAATTCTTATCGAATGAAAGCATCTATAAGCATCCCACTGCTGGACAAAGGCCTCTTTCTATATTAAAAAAGTACCTAATGCATAAAAATAATTTAAGCAACCACAAATTTTCCAAGACCATATATAATTATAAGTTACACTTCCGAAGACCACATTAGATACCATAAAAAGTAAATATTAGGTTAAGATAACGCTATCGCCTGACCACTGTCGAGATTACCCTAATAAATACTTGCTAAAGATAAAGAAACCCTTATCAAACAAACCTTGTCGTGTTTCTTCAATATTTTCCTGAATCCCGTATAATTAAGATTCTGGTAGTTTTGCAGGAGAATGAGACTTAAGTAGAACTCGCTAAAGGCTAATTTCAATTCTTGCACTTTTCGTCGAGGTATGGCCTTTTTACTATCGCCACCCCCTTTAGGCTTTATCGTTTCGAAATGTGATTTTAATTCGCTTTGTAATGTGGCGAATTTACGGGTCGCTTCAGCGAGTTTTTCTGGAAAATAATTAAAGATATTGGTAACTTGCTAAGATGTAGACGACATCATATACATTGCTTTGAGCCAAAAGTAAGTAACTAAAATACTTGTGTTGTGGTATCAGAGACAATAAAGGTATCACACACACTCAGAGACCCAAGAAAATATAGAAACGTGATCTGCTATATTGTCGTGTCCGGGGATCGAACCCGGGACCTCAGAGCTAGCTACACCTTAAAAACCGTTGTCTACGACACTCGACCACGGAAGTCGTCAAGCAAATTTAGATAAAGAAAATTATAAAAGTAGTAAGTTTGTAAGGCAATACAATTTATCTTTATCATTCATAGATTGCAGGAGATAAGACAGTAGTAAGTGAACAATATTATGACAAATTCAAACTTGATTAATTAATATTGTTTCTGAGTAAACAATAAAATTGGAGCTTAAATATTTGAAGCATGACTCAGTACTGAATTAAAATAAATACTTATAGAGGCCCATACAATCTGGAAACAAGGTAAATACAGCAAATTGATAAAAATAATTGTTTTTTGATACACCTACAGAGGTAGCATTCCTTAAACATTTGAAAAATATAACTCAACATCTAATGCTAAGCTTTAATAAAAAAATATAGTATAATTTATGAAATACTAAAATGCAGCATAATGGTCAGTCACAAGCAAAAACATGTAAACACATGGCGAAATTGCAACATAGAGGGAGGATTAGGGAGATTTTGTGTTCAAACTCAAAAATATTAATGTGTACATGATTAATGAACTGTTTTTAATAATTCCTCTATAATACGTTTAACAATATTAGTCAAGTATTGAAGAAAAAAATCAATGATAAATTGGAATGTATTTATATTTTTCTCGTGACTGTACAGAATGTTTGTGTAAGAGTATTTTACAATTCTCTGCTCACCTGAATAAAATGTGTTGATTTTCTTTAGCTCCTGATCACAGTAATGGAAGAATGTTTCATCAAAGTTAGCAAAGTGGCGGGAAAGAACCTCGGGCTCTACATTCTCAGCTGACGGCGCTTCTTCTACTGCTGTATACAGCATTGCTTTCATTTCCTGATCAAACAAAAATATGTAATAAATATAATCGAACCATCGAGACAGATGTTATGTATAAATTAGTTGAACATCTATGATTTTATATGTTTAGTAAAAATTTATAAAACAATTAATTTTATCTATTAGTAACAGTACACATAAAAAATGCAGCAAATACGTTTTAAGCACATGGACAAGGTTCAGTCCAATTTGAGTTTCCTTACAGAAAACTTTTGAGTGACTGAATCTATGCTCAAGTAAATTTAAAAGGAAGTAGTTTATCTTTTCTATGTCTCTTCCAATAATTCAGGCTGGTTCTATTTGCAAAACATATTTAACTTCCAAACATCTCTACTACTTGTAAACCTCAGCATTCACTCCTTTCTTTCTCATACCAACTTTCACACAAACCATCCATCTGTTTTTCGGTCTTCCTCTGCATTTTCACCTCATGCAGTCACATTCATAACCTTTTCAGTTGTGACTATGATTGTCACAGGTTAAAAACTAACTTTCTTAAACTAATAACTGAGACCTAAGCTTATTTTATACCTTTTTATATTGCCAGGATACAGAAATACTTATTACAAATATAACTTAGGTATACTCAGTACTATTAATTAACAATGTATGTACTTTGTATACAGAATAATACTTCTCCAGTAATATAAGATTAATTTGTAAGTTTATTGTCCTATCCAAAGATAAAATAGGTAAACAATAGAAATATTTTACATGTAACTTTCCTATACATGTAACAACTGTACTGTGATGGAAATTATCAAATGAAAACAATGAGTTCTACCAAACATTTTTAACTTTTCCTATGTAAAGCTTTATTTACACCAGTAATGCAAGTACTATTTCATTTGTAGAACATTTCATATTTTTCTTGTTACTATTTTAATGGATCAAGATATTAATTAAAACGTCACTCACAGTCACATTTACAAGTTACATAGATTCAGCATTAGGACTGGAGAGACTTTATTTATATTTGGCCCTGACCTTCTTTCTATGGAAACGGTCTATGGATTTGATTTGTACACATTAATAGCTGTACAAATAGTTTTATATTTACCTACACACTATCTGATGATTGGATACGGAGTATTTAAAGAAATTACGTTTTAATTTTAATATTTATGTATTATAACTGACATTTTGTTTAAATATTCAAAATAAATATAAATAAACATTAACAATATTATAGGGGATTCATTGCAAAAACTGTTATTCAGATAGACAATTAAATAGATGGGGGTAGCATACAATAAAACGGTAATTACAAAGCCCTTATCTTTTACTGGGTAATAATACTTGCCTCATAGTTGATGTACTGTTTACGCCACTCGGGCGTTATGTGCGCACTCAAGTGCTCCGCGAACTTCATCTTAGAACCTCCTTAACACGACTTCGTCGTTAAAACAACTCTTAAACACTACAATAACGATAGTTCACAATATTCAACATAAATTGTTTGTCACGGACAAACTTAGTTTACTTTGCGATAACTACTAATGGTGACCTCATTGCACTGAGTATATTTATAAGGGTAAACACTGGAATGATACGGTATTACTTATGAGCAAATTTTTATCTTTTTGTATTTTATATTTTTCCATAAAAACGATGGACTGATCGTCTGATCACCTGAATGACAAAAGTGGAAGTAGTTTAGACTTTAGATAATGATGTACCTGACATTAACCGACAAAACATCTGATATCTTATTAGTCATAAAATATTTAGTCGATTAAGTCAAATGAAACGTTTGATTTAAAGTTTGAAGATATATGTTTTCTGGATAACTTGGTTACAGGTCATTTAAGAAGAAGCATTGGAGACTTGATTTGAGAAAGGGTTATTTATACGAAGAATTCTGGGTTTCTAGACTAATCAAACACAAATTTATATATCTTTATTTTAGCTTGAGAGAGATCATTTCAATGAAAGTTTTCTTCAGAAAGACTTGCTTATATTCAATCACAAAGTGAGTTAAAATGTTCAAGGCAAAAATTAATACTCAATTATTCGTCTAACAAATCTAGTCGATTACTTAGTGCACATCACTAATTGACAGATAATGATTCCTGACATGTTGATATTCGTTCTGAAATTGACAAGTTACTATTATTTAAATTATTTTGTAGTACAAATAAAAAGGCAAATAGATTTTCTTGACACTATGTTTATTGTTTCCCTTTCTCTTGCTTATTATCAATCTTTAATTCACAAAGTGCTTGATTGATGTTTTCCGGTATGACTCTGGCTACTTTCCTTGGTTCCTTTACTAGTGTTTTGGGGCACTGCATCTCTGACCAGCTTATAGGCACCATGCCAACACCTTGAGGAGATCCTTCAGCAGTGGCTATTACCACACCCAACTCGTTTTCAGCAGTTGATAGGTGATACCAATGAATTTCAGTCATTGGAAGCTGGATTTTAAGATAAGGATGATATTGTTCAGTAGTATCAAGTGCATAGCAATAGTTAGGGCTTCCTACCACATGAATACATTGTTATATTTAAAATAGTTACTTAATCATATAATTCGTGATGAAAGTATGTACTTACTAAGTATGTACCAACTTATTTATTTCTAATAGGGTAGGCAATTATACCTACAGTTACTGTAATAATTTATTATGGTAAGAAATTAGCTTAATGATTTTATGTCTTAGCTTCCAAAAGCACAGTAGTCTACATAAACTTAAGGTACCTTATTATGTATAGGCAAACATATTTGTACCATTAAGTAGTATCATGTTAATTGTTATAATTATTATTTTCATTTGATAAAAGGATACAACTCTAGCCAGTATAACATCCCCTGGCCTATAACATTTATATGGGTCGACTCTGTCCTTTTCTGTTGCCTTCATGTCTTCCTTCTTCAAGATACCTCTGTAAGGCCTCACCAATACTGAGGAGCCAACACATAATATCAAACATTGGGCCATCCGAGGATTCACAACTGTAATCTTTGCTGTCACTATGTCACCCGCTTTTGGCAGAATACTTGGTGTCCTTGGACTTTCTACAGATATTACAGTCACCTAAAAAAAAAATGTCAAAAATAATACTTTGTACCAGTAAGCAATGACTGATCGGTCTCACAGAGGCCAACACAACTAAAAGAAAAGGTTTAAACTTTTAGACGATTGCGCTGCATGTTTATGTTAATGTAATTCACGGGCATAAGAGCATACATGCATGAGTACCTTATTTGGGGCTTGACTTTGCGACCGGGTTACACTGGCCGTGGTTCACATAACATAACCGCGCGTTTCTGCAGAGTCGAATAGTGGATCGGAATACGGACACAGTCAGTGCAGTGTGTAGGTACTTGGGTAAACATGGGGTAGATGAAAAATCATCAACGTCGTGCACGGAAGAATGACACCGTATCTCCAGTCTGCTTGCAAACACAGCCGGTGTAACCCGGTCGCAACGTCAAGCCCCAAAAAAGGTATTTGTGCATGTACGCGCTTATTCCCGTGAATTATGTTACTAGAAATAAAAAGTTTATTTCTTAAACTTTTTGACAATTGTACTAACGTAGGTAATACTAGGTACTGATATACAAGTAAGGCATTACTAACAGTCAAAATGACCATAACTCTCCATTGTTAGCGAAATGTGAACATTTAAGTACCTTGTTTTCATCCTGCTCCATTTTCAGTACACCACATAAAGTGGCATATATATAACCTCTCAGCTCATAAGTTCCAGGTCCTGGGGAATATTCTTCATTCGAAACACTTAAACGCATACCGGGAATACATAATTTCCCCATTTTCTGTACTTTTTCTGAAGACATTGTGTTTTTGAGGTTATGATAAAAGTTTTAAGTTATAAAGAGTTCTTAAACTTGTCACACACGAGTTTCGATAAACATATATTCCAAATAATTAGAAGAATATTATGATGCACGTAATATAATATAATTCCGTACCACATACAAATAAATAGAAATAAAATCAACGAAAATCATAACGTGAGATTGTTGATAAACAAGATTAATGACAGCTCAGAGCAAGATACAAGAATGACAGAAGCACAGAGTATAATTATACCATTTTGCCCTGTGAACAGTAATTGTATTAAAATCACAAATCGATAAGATTTTTACAGAAGCACACATAAAATTAAAATTGATCTAAGATTGTTTACCTAACAGAATCATTTTTTGTTTGATTCTTGCAAGTAGCCTTGTTACAATCTCCTTTTGTGTGGAGCTGCCCGATGTTTCCAAATTTTTCTGCTTTATTCTTGATGGAAACGAACTGAAAAAGCATTGAGAAAAGAAAATGAAAATTTATTATTTATAAAAGATATACCTATACAAAGAGATTGGATTTTCTTAATATAGAGTAGACTAGGTAAATAGTTTAGCATAGCATTAGTTGGCATTAGTAAGCTTTTTTGAACGATCACCTCTAGTTTTGTTGGACGTGTCACGTCAGCCGGTGGTCTGACATTTGATTGTGTGGAGCGATTCTGTTTTATGGGATTTTTTCTTGAATATCTCTAAGTTTTACTAGAGATATGCTTACAAAGTTTGAAACTAAGTCGGCGCGGGTGAAAGGTATATCCTTTCATGCGAAGCGGCCATGGGTTTTGGCGAGTTTACACAATGGCGTGATACAGCTTTGGGATTATCGTATGTGTACATTATTGGAGAAATTTGATGAACACGATGGCCCTGTCCGTGGAATCTGCTTCCACATACAGCAACCGCTCTTCGTGTCCGGTGGAGACGATTACAAGATCAAGGTTTGTGGGAAATATATGCATTTAGCTTTGATTCTTACATGTATGTTTCGTCATGTTTATGACACGTATATTGCAGTTGGAGTATCAATTAAACATGTCCTGTACCATTGATCTATCTTGTCGGCCTTTCACATATTAATTATAACACTAATGGCTTGTTATATCCTTAAAATGATGTCTATCGTCATCATTATCATGCAAATAATGTAAAAAACACAAAACACTGCAGCATATACATAAATATATAATTTTGTATTAGTCAAGCTCCAAAGTTATTTATGTTATAATATCTGAGTACCATAGTGTAATAGTACTTGTTTAGGCATGTAATCATAATTTGCTACAATACTCTTATTTCTTAGCTTGTTTTATTGGTTTAAATGTGTTGTATTGTAGGTATGGAACTACAAACAGAGGCGGTGTTTGTTCACGCTGCTGGGCCATCTGGACTACATCCGCACCACATTCTTCCACCATGAGTATCCTTGGATATTAAGTGCTTCTGATGATCAGGTCAGTATCTACATTTTTTATATCTTAATTAGAATCTTATAATATTCAAAACCCATAAATCAGTCAAAGATCCAGGTAATGATACCTACTAAGGAAATGGTTCAATTGAAGTTCAATGTAGAAATAATATTATACAAATAAACTAATTTATATGGAAAAGAAAGAATTAGTTACACACAGTCCTTATAGTAACAATTTTTAGTTATATAATATTAAATATAATAAGTCACAAATACTTTATACTTTTCTTGTTTTTTTTATTTATTGTTATCATTAAATTTATAGTATAATATTATTGTAACACAGCTGGCACATAATAAATGTATTTTTTTATTTTCAGACTATCAGAATATGGAACTGGCAATCGAGACAGTGCATTAGTGTCCTCACCGGCCACAACCACTATGTGATGTGTGCACAGTTCCATCCGTCAGAGGATCTCCTTGTCTCCGCCTCTTTAGACCAGTCCGTCAGGGTTTGGGACTTCTCGGGACTAAGGAAGAAGAGTGTAGCACCAGGACCAAGTGGGTTGGCTGAGCATTTGAGGAATCCGCAAGCTACAGATCTGTTTGGACAGGTATAATAAATGTTTTATTAACTTAACTTGAGGGAGCAAGCGTGGTGATCAATGCTCGTGCCTTCTCTATATGGGAAGAGGCTTGTGCCCAGCAGTGGGACCTTTATGGATTATTATTATTATTATATAACTTAACTTGTATCACTTCTTTTTATTTTAAATATTGGCAAGTAGATACATAAACATTGATACAAAAATTGCATCACCTTTGGTCAAAAATACCTATTGACTTTTATTAAGACATAGAAAATTATTGGTTAACGTACTTGCCAATATGTATAATTTAATTGACAAGTATGTAAACCAGAAAATGGATAGTATTATTCTTAATTTTTCTGGTTTATGTATTTGTTAATCTTAATTAATTATGTTCATTAAACTAATATTACTCAATTTATTCTTTATACTGCATTATTAAGGTTAATGGTGAATTCTTTTTCTAGCTGTTTTAAATATACTCATAAATATATTTCTTAAAACATATACTATTTAGTACCTTTATAAACCCCCTCATGTTGAATAGTTATTATAAATGAGTAAATTGTGTAGAAAATAGTTTATTCTTATAAGAATTACCCAAAAAAAAACTACTCAACAAATTAATTTATATTTGTTAGATATTCTCAATAGTACAGTATTGTTGTTTATTTTAATAAAGTCTTAATGAAATCTGTTTGAAATAATAAAAACTCATTAAATTAATCACAATTATTGATATTTAATGGATTTTTGTGATTATGCATAATTGTATGTATGTATATTTATTTAATAGCTAGTATGTGTATATTATACAATATTCATATTTATTTATATGTTTATAAAATAGATCAACTAAAATCCCATTTCAAATAATTTTATCTTTCATCCTTATTGGCTTACTGTTCCTAACATTTCTATTATTATTAATCATACATTATTATTTCACAAATAACAACATTTCCTGCATTTTTTTGGCTATTGAATTCGCCACAAAATTCCTATTTCCCCTTTTCTCATTATTGATAAATCCTATTGTATTTCTTACATAGTACATTGGCTTGGTGTTGGCTTAAAAAATAGCTTTAATCCAAATAAAATTATCCATCAGTTTCATATATTTACCCATGAAACCAAAATCTTTAAATATCATTTAAAAGAATTTTAAATCCAATCAACTTTATTTTAATGTCATAATTAATTCCTTACTTCTAAACCTGGAATGGTCTATTCTATTTCTCTCTTTGCTTCTTATTCTGTAACCCAGATCATTCTATTCAAATTGATTAATCAAATACTCAATTTTTTGTTGACCTATAAATATGTATGTATACTATGTATCGATGTTATAACACATCACCAATGTTGCTGAAAGCAACTGATCTTGCAGGCGGACGCTGTTGTCAAGCACGTGCTGGAGGGCCACGACCGAGGAGTGAACTGGGCAGCGTTCCACCCCAGTCTGCCGCTCATAGCATCTGCTGCTGATGACCGACAAGTCAAACTGTGGAGGATGAACGATGCTAAGGTACCAAATTGTGGGCATCCTGGATTTGTCTATCAGAGTGGTGTTTTTTATAACCATTTCTCATGGTTTTTGGTGTCTCATATTCTGTATATAAACTTACTGTTGCTGTTTGATGCAAAATTAACAAAGGCCTTTTGCCTGCTGTGGATTTGTTGGTCTGTGGCATAAGTGGTGGTGTCTGGGTTCTTTGCAGCAGAACACATTTTAGTTAATGGTTTCATTATAATTTTACGTTGTTTTTTGGTGTCTCATCTTCTGTATATAAACATACTGGTGTGCTGGTTATTCAATGCAGCTGGTTATTTTATGCAGTTTGTGTACAAACCTACAAGTAACTGGTATACAGAAACCTTCCATGAATCTGTGGTGGCAGTAGGGGTACCAGAGTTCTACGTATTGATAATTAACATGTTCTATGTTTGTTTTTGCATATAATCTCCCAAACACTGTTTTTGCATATAATCATCCAAATTTTTAATGTTTACTTTTCATAAGTTTTAATTATATTCACAGTTCCTTAATTTGTTGTAAATATCTTTCGTAATCTTAGTTAAGAAGTTTTCATTGCTAGGGTGGTGTGTCAATGAGTGTCGATACTAAATATTTTACATACTTTATCTCATTAAAGAGAAACTGGGAATATGGTCCCTTTTCCCATTATTTTCGGGTTGTTTTTACCCCATTCCCTAATGTAAATATCAATAGAGCTATCTGGGTACCAAATTCATTTTTGTATTCTGGTTTTTCGGCGTAAGGCGAAGTGTTATCATTGTTTGCTTGGGTTTTTATTTCCTACAGGTTATATAAAATAATGTATTTACATAAAATTTTAAGGGATATAATGAGGTATGTTGGATTTATGTATTGTTGATTTGCTGTTAAAAACAAAAATAATGGAGATGTTCCGAATTCTAATTCCGAATTTTAATATGAGTTAAACTGTTGTATGGCTGTAAATAAATCGCAAGGAAAAGATGTGGGTATAAAACGTTTTACCTTATGGGTGAACATTTTCAAATATTTTCCATAAATAGATAATTCCAGGAGTTAATAAAGCGTAATATTGTAGGCTTGGGAGGTGGACACGTGCCGCGGGCACTACAACAACGTGTCGTGCGTGTTGTTCCACGCGCGCCACGAGCTCATCCTGTCCAACAGCGAGGACAAGTTCATCAGGGTGTGGGACATGACCAAGAGGACTTGTCTGCACTCCTTCAGGAGGGAGCACGAGAGGTAATTTTGACGTAGCTGGGTAAGGGTGCGTCCAAATGTGGTGACAGCGCACCGAAGCTGCAGCCAGCGAGCCCTTGTTCCTGCCGTAATGCTGCGCATTGGGTGCGCGTTCGCCAGATCTGGACATATCTTCAAAAAAATATGTATTTTAATGTCTTATTTCAATAAAATAATTTGACTTGAAATCATTGGTATAGGAAATAGTTAAAAGGTTAAGTTTATTGCTACTCATTGATTTGTTGACATAAGAAACAGATGTCGGTATATAAAGTTATTTGAAACCTCAATAATACCCATATTACAAACCGAAGCATAATGATTTTCTTTACATCCAAAGGTTGTCTGAAAGATAAATTTGCGATAAGACCGCCTACAATGGCGGTTCCCCTTACTATTGTGTATTGTTTTAACAATGTAGCTCTAATCGTGTACAATTATTATAATGCTATTCTTTATTATTACAGATACTGGGTGCTAGCCGGGCATCCTACTCTGAACCTGTTCGCGGCGGGCCACGACGCCGGCATGATCCTGTTCAAGCTGCAGCGCGAGAGGCCCGCGTACGCCGTGCATAACAACATGCTCTTCTATATCAAGGACAGGTCTGTATATAACTAACAATTGTACCTACAAAAGTGTTGAATTGATTAGGAATTGACTGCTCTAACCGACTGCTAATTTAGGCCTTTCTTCTACAGACTAGTCCTACTTTATTATTATTGTTTTCAGCCCATGCTGTCCCATCGCTGGGCAAAGGCCTCCCTCCCTTCATTACATTCTTCAAACGTAGACCAGTTCTTCATATTCAGTCCAAACACTTCCATACTATATTTTCTCTCGTCGATTTAGAAAATCAGGCTAACTTAATTTTTAAGGATCTTTCAGAGATTTTCCGCTTTTTCAGGGTATTCGCTGAGTGTTTCATTAGTTAACTCTTTACCTTTTGAATATTATTATGAAAGTACGTTACATATTTGTGTATTGTGTTCTCCGTTGTGAAAAAAAAGCAATAAAACATATTTTTTTCTTAGGCAACTGCGTAAGTTGGACATGGCGACGAATCGCGATTCAGTTGTGATGCAGATCAAGGGTGGCGGACGTAATCAACCTTATAGGTAAGAACTTAACCAACTATTCTGATAAGCTATACATTTTTTTTTCCAACATGATATTCTTTTTGTAGAAATAAGAGATATGATTCTATATATTTATATGTCACCGGCAAATAACAAGAACCGGAAGTTTATAAATTTCCTAGGAAATTTATAAACTTCCGGAGGATTCTAAACGAGAGATAAATTGCATTATTTTACGGCAACATTGACTTTTATTTTTTTTTTGTGAAAATTTCTTTCTAAACATTTATAATTGTCATAAAAAGTAATTTACATGATTATTTTTGTCTCTTTTACTGAAACATAAACTAGTAAAGGATATTGTCCACGGACAGGCCCACTTTGTGGCGCCGCGCCGTGTCTCAACTTTATACTATACAAAATTTATATTTTATTTTTTTACGTTTTGTTATGTTTAGTAGCATTATTTTACGCTAGCATTAAAAAACGTAATAAATGTTATTTAATTGAATCTCAGTACCTACATCCGCTCATTGGTACTTTTACAAACAAAGAAAAATAAACTAATAAGTAGGGTAGATTTATCTGTCAAATAATATTAGCCCGTTATTCGTTTAAATTGTATTGTAGTCCTCCGTATTTCCTTCTGTTACATTTCGTGTTATTGGTATCGAGTCGAGCATTTACGTTCCTCAAGTGGTTTTGTTGTGCGATATCGGACTTTTGTTGTTAAGTGAGAGAATTGACTCTAGTTTTAACGAGAAAATGTCTGCACCGGGTCGATATCGGAAAACCGACCCTTCTCTCCCCGGTGGGTAAATATTTGTTCTAATAAACCTGTGTTTTACTTAAAATGCATGTTAACATAACCACCATAACGAATATCTATTTAGCAGTTAATAAACCTTGAAGAATTTAACTTAATAACCTCAAATTTCACAACCTGAAATAAAGATTTCTCTTGAACCAAGGTGAATAAATGGAAATCGTTTGCGTAATATGAAAAAAAATATATATATTCATCTACAAAATCATAATGAAATTCACCCTGACACGACAATCTTTTATGGGTGCTCAAACCGCCTAATAAAATGGTCAATGTCCTTTAGAGGTAGGTACAACGGAAAACGTAGAAGAAGAAACATGGTCTTGTAGGAAAAGAAAGTGACTATAAATATTTTACTAACATCGTTTTTAAGATTTATGCTTACTAACTATTTATGGATAGATACACAGAATATTCTTTTTAGTAAATCATACAATGGCGGTCTTGTCGTTATATTTTCGAAAATTAAAAAAATATTGTCTTATATATAAAATTCTCGTGTCACAATGTTAGTTACAATTCTCCTCCGAAACGGCTTGACCGATTTTTATGAAATTTGATATGCATATGCAGAAGATCAGAGAATCGGCTACTATCTATTTTTCATACCCTAAGTGGTAGTAGGTAGGTAGTAGGCAGGTACTAGGCAGGTAGGTGGTAGGTAGGTAGGTAGTAGGCAGGTAGGTAGTAGGCAGGTAGGTGGTAGGTAGGTAGGTAGTAGGTAGGTGCTAGGTAGAACAAAATACATTACAACGCATGCCGGGTACAGCTATAGTATATACATTTCCCCCCTCCAGCATGTCGCTAAACCACGCGGAATGGTGCGTGCTAGTGAACTGGCGCATCGGCGACAACAGCTCGTACGAGCTGTACAGCGCGCCGCGCGAGGGCTCGCCCGCCGAGCCCGCCGCGGAGCCCGCGCGGGGCCATGCTGCCACCGCTGTGTGGGTCGCCAGGAACAGGTTCGCCGCGCTCGATAAGAACAACCAGGTATGGATTGATATGCTCATACAATCATCACATTTTAATGGCTGTGTGTAGACCAAAACTAATAGGCCGGGAACCCACCGCGGCGCACGGAGAGGCTGCGCACGTCTGTTAAGCTTCGCTTTAGAACAAAATATATGAGATCGTTTCAACTGCAGTGCACGGACAGGCTACGCAGCAATTGATGTCATAAACACACGCGTAGCTAACTCATAGGCCGTACATAGCTCAACACACTCAGCGTGCATAGCTATGAGCTGTGTGGGCGGTATATTCGTGTCCGTGCGCCGCAGTGGAAACGGAGACCGACGCCGCCGAACTAACGAGCCCACGCAGCGGAGGTGAGCCACGCATCCGTGCACAGCCTGCGCAGCGGTGGCTTTCCGCCTTAAATATCACATAACACAGAAAATAAGTCGTTCAACTAAGGCTTAAAAGATATTCTGTAATTGTACCTCTGAAATCGCATTGCATAACTGTGAAGTGTCTCGTGCACAGTTGTTGGGTACGCTAAGATTTTGACTTATCAGCTTTTCTTGGGCATATGTGGCACGATGTAGCGGTGTTGCGCAGCAGCGTCAGAACGCATAAGCAAAATTTTAAAATTATGTTACAGTTTAAAAATAAGTGAGAAGAGTAAAGAATGTAGTGTGGAGAGACATTTACCGCGTAGTCGCAACTCTAGGTTATAATTATGTATTCTTTGCCAATTTCTTTTAAGCCGCGTACAGACATCGCGAGGCGTGCGACATGAATGGCTCGCATGCCTCGGGCTGTGTGGACGTGTGTGCTCACGGTGAGCATTCGCGTCCTACGATCCTGAGAACGCCGCCTCCGTACGAGCCGTGCGCTCCGTGTGGACGTCTCTTCTCCTCTCGCTCCGTCTTTTCTCTTTTTTTTTATTGAATGAATATAGGCCGCAGCTGCAATCTGCACGTCTCGCTTTGTCGGCACCATTTTCCTACTGACAAACACCGTGCGTGGTGGTTTGCTTGCTCAGCTTGAGCATGTATCATTTGGGACGCACGTATAAATGTACCGTCGTATGCCTCAGATTAAGGCATGCGACACGAACCATTCGTGTCGCACGCCTGGCGATGTCTGTACGCGGCTTTATATTTGTGACAGCCATTTGGTCCAGTTATGTAAATTAAATTGGGACATAAAAAGAAAAACCATTTTATTCATTTATTTTTATTAATCATAAAACATGTGTTATCTTATCTATTCTTATATATTCATTGTATTCTAGCTCGTAATCAAGAACCTAAAGAACGAGGTATCCAAGAAGATATCCACGCCGACATGCGAGGAGATCATGTACGCTGGCACCGGCATGCTGCTGCTGCGCGAGCCTGATGCTGTACAGCTTCTAGATGTGCAGCAGAAGAGGACTGTCGCTTCTGTAAGTCAATGTTCTTATTGATGCAGTGTTTAGGGCCGGATAGAAGAGTGGTACTGTCTCGAGCATACGTTCTTCTAGAAACTCGACAAGTAAATCACGTATTAATTGAAGATACTTTTTCGTCTGACTGTGAATAAGAAAGGGGCATTGTACGTATAGTAAAAATGTAGTATACAGAGTGTTTCCAAAAGGGAATATCAATCAAAAACTGGGTAACAGTACAACTGGTATACTCGTAGTAGTCACTGGTCATACTACATCCATCCAGGGCTCCAAAGAAAGGAACCTTCTCGCGATTCGCATCGTGTCGAGAAATACTGCTTTCTAAATCTACCTTGACTCCTTCTCATTGTATGTTTTTATTTCGTTGTAGGTCAAAATCGCGAAATGCCGCTACGCCATCTGGAACTCAGATATGTCACTAGTCGCCTTGCTCGGCAAGCACAGCGTGACGATCTGCAGCAAGCGTCTAGAACAGCTGTGCAGCGTGACGGAGGGCGCGCGGGTCAAGAGCGGGGCCTTCGACGACTCCACGCCGCAGCCCGTGTTTATATACACCACGGCTAATCATATCAAGTACTGCTGTAAGGATGGGTGAGTATGTTGTCTACTAGGCAAGCACAGCGTGACGATCTGCAGCAAGCGTCTAGAACGCGAATAAAAAAAAAAATAACACTGAAAGGGTATATGTATCCAAAAGTGGTGAAGAGTAAATCGGACATTAAGTCAGTTTACAAAATATCAGCTTAAAATGAGTGATAAAATAATTGACATCCAATTTTTTACAGCAATTATTTGTCACCATAAATTCAAGGGTCAATTTTTATTACGACACTTTTAAACTAAATATTTATTTCTTCGCGGCAAAACGTAGATCTTCCATTGTATATTTAACTCCTGCATAATATTTCAATACGTGATATGATAAAATTCGGTATTGAAGGAGTCGCAGTCTAGCCACTGTACTAATCTAATATCTTCTATTCCTCTGGCTGGAATGCCTCCTAGTTTCTCGCAAAAACCCCTGTTAAACATAGACTGTTTACTACATATATCTCTTCCAAAAAACTAAGTATACCTGTAATATCTAATCAAATACGTTATTCAACAGTGACTACGGCATAATCCGTACCCTGGACGTGCCGGTATACGCTGTGAAGGTGTTGGCCAGCGAGACCGGCGCGCGCGTCGTGTGTCTCGACAGGGAGTGTCGCCCTAAAGTACTCAACATCGATCCTACGGAGTATAGGTAATGTATTTTTGTGTTTATTGTTATTTTATCATAGTAGAAAATCGTGTTAGAAAGTTTAGTTCTGTGTTTTTTTTTTGTGACATACAGAAGAGAAACGTGCTGGAAAACAAAGCAATTTTATCTGTTTTGAGTTTTGGTTTTTAAAAGGGACCATATCCCATCAACGTAACGTTTCTTGAGCGCATTTTTTTAAAAACATTTTGATTTTGATTTGTGACATCTGTTCGGTTGTTACTTCTGGTTCTATGTGAATGTAAAATTGAGTCAATTAATTGTGCAGCATGTAAGAGTGCAAGTTTTGTTTTAGTGGCTTGGTACATGATGCCACGCAAGTCCATCATTCATCTATCGTCATTGGACCGGATTCCGGCTAATAGTAATGTTATTGTTGCAGATTCAAGCTCGCCTTAGTGACACGTCAATATGACCAGGTGTTGCATATGGTCCGAACCGCTAAACTTGTGGGACAGAGTATCATCGCCTACTTGCAGGAAAAAGGTAAGAATTTCGACAAAATTTTTGAAACTTCAGAATAAAATAATGTGATATCCTCCTGTCTTATGATATATGATTACAACTTAAAAAGTTAACTCCTGCGTTACTTGGGTATAACATAAGCTATATTTTCTAAACAGGTTACCCAGAAGTAGCTCTTCACTTCGTGAAGGACGCCCGCACGCGTCTCTCCCTCGCGCTACAATGCGGCAACATTGACGTGGCGTTGGAGGCCGCCAAGAGCTTAGATGAACCTGCAGCGTGGGACCAGCTGGCTAAGGCGGCTCTAGCTACCGGAAACCACCAGGTAAATAGCGGTTCTATTGCTGGGGAAAGGCCTCTCCCAAATATCTCTGTCTCGAGCCACCTCGAACCAACCCTCGTAGTACGATTCTAGGTCTTTTGTACATTTTATTGTAATTTACCATGTTAAATCCCAGCTTTCTACTAAAAAAACATTATATATCACAGTTTTTACGCATAAGACACTAGCGTCGTCATTTAGCCAGCGCCCGTAGAACGCCGACGCGGCACAAGCGGATCGTCGATATGACGTCAGTGATAAGCATTTCAGGGGTCGGGTTCACGCAGCGATGATGTCGCGTACCCGTACGCGCACTTGTTGGATAAAATACGTTGCGCTGGCGCCGAGCCAACGCTACGCCGCGTCAATATTGTGCGAGTGCTGGCAAGACAACGCTAAAAAGACGCTAGAGACCCTAAGATAAACGTTGACATACAGACTTAGAATATCCGAGACACTGAATATCTAGTAGTTTATCCACCTTTAATTAAAATCGTCAGCATTCATACTAAATTCCACCTATTTATTTCCCCCCAGATCGTAGAGATGTGCTACCAGCGCACGAAGAACTTCGATAAGCTGTCCTTCCTGTACCTGATCACCGGCAACCTGGACAAGCTGCGCAAGATGATGAAGATCGCGGAGATCCGCAAGGACGTGTCCGCGCAGTTCCAGGGCGCGCTGCTGCTGGGCGACGTCAAGGAGACCATCCGCCTGCTCAAGAGCTCCGGACAGGTCCGTACTCACTGACAGGATGCCTGACCAGCCTGGCCTGGTGCTGGACACTGACAAATCTTCACCTAGTATTGCAAATATAGTTAACATTGGCATCTTCATCCCCAGACTTCCCTCGCTTACCTGACCGCCATCAACCACAAGCAAGACGAAGAGGCCGCTGCGCTGAAGGCGGCACTAGAAGCCGCGGGTCTGGCCGTGCCCGAGCACAACCCGCAAGCACAGATGCTGCGGCCGCCGCTGCCCGTACACGCCGCTCAGCCTAACTGGCCGCTGCTGGCTGTGTCTAAGTGAGTATATAGTAATGACCGCCATCAACCACAAGCAAGACGAAGAGGCCGCTGCGCTGAAGGCGGCACTAGAAGCCGCGGGTCTGGCCGTGCCCGAGCACAACCCGCAAGCACAGATGCTGCGGCCGCCGCTGCCCGTACACGCCGCTCAGCCTAACTGGCCGCTGCTGGCTGTGTCTAAGTGAGTATATAGTAATGACCGCCATCAACCACAAGCAAGACGAAGAGGCCGCTGCGCTGAAGGCGGCACTAGAAGCCGCGGGTCTGGCCGTGCCCGAGCACAACCCGCAAGCACAGATGCTGCGGCCGCCGCTGCCCGTACACGCCGCTCAGCCTAACTGGCCGCTGCTGGCTGTGTCTAAGTGAGTATATAGTAATGACCGCCATCAACCACAAGCAAGACGAAGAGGCCGCTGCGCTGAAGGCGGCACTAGAAGCCGCGGGTCTGGCCGTGCCCGAGCACAACCCGCAAGCACAGATGCTGCGGCCGCCGCTGCCCGTACACGCCGCTCAGCCTAACTGGCCGCTGCTGGCTGTGTCTAAGTGAGTATATAGTAATGACCGCCATCAACCACAAGCAAGACGAAGAGGCCGCTGCGCTGAAGGCGGCACTAGAAGCCGCGGGTCTGGCCGTGCCCGAGCACAACCCGCAAGCACAGATGCTGCGGCCGCCGCTGCCCGTACACGCCGCTCAGCCTAACTGGCCGCTGCTGGCTGTGTCTAAGTGAGTATATAGTAATGACCGCCATCAACCACAAGCAAGACGAAGAGGCCGCTGCGCTGAAGGCGGCACTAGAAGCCGCGGGTCTGGCCGTGCCCGAGCACAACCCGCAAGCACAGATGCTGCGGCCGCCGCTGCCCGTACACGCCGCTCAGCCTAACTGGCCGCTGCTGGCTGTGTCCAAGTGAGTATATAGTAAGGACCGGCACATGTACTGTGCACGTGTACTGACGCGTGTTGTGTTGCAGGAGCTTCTTCGAGGTGGCGGGCAACGCTCGCGCGGCGGCGGAGGCGGGCGGCGTGGCGGCGGCGGCGGCGGTGGGCGACGAGCCGCTCGAGGCCGCCGGCGCCTGGGGAGACGACGACGATGTGCTGCCTGACAACAAGGTAAGGGAGATATGCTTGTAGGATGATGTATATACGTGTGTCTTTGTTCTTCTGCCTCGTTGGCCTAGTGGTTTCTAAGCGCGACTTCTACGCTAGAGGTCGTGGGTTCGATTCCCAAGTCGACCGTCGTTACAATTCTCAGTAGCAGGTCGGAGTTTGGATTTGTGCCCGGTAAATGGCAATAGGCTCGCCCCTATTACATGGGACCTAAACGTACCGGCGACCTGTGGGTGTAAATTGGTGAACCTCTCTCATCCCCGAAGGGTTAGGCCTTCGGGGATACAGGCGTGATGGTATGTTATGTTATGCTTTGTACGTGCGTAAAACGGAAAACACACATACATAACTAGAAATGCTTATAAGTGTAACATGAGCAGATAACATACAACGGAAATATATGGTTAACAATTATAAACACTTGTGCTGTTACATTCTTAATCATTTAGGTGGGAAATCATATCATCACGCCTGTATCCCCGAAGGGTTAGGCAGATGTGTAACAATGTACACCCACAGTTTGCCGTATGTTCAGGTCCCATGCAATAGGGGGCGAGAGGTGGGAAATCACTTGCTAATTATTCATATAAGACTAATTAACTATTGGTTACATTACTAGCAACCTAATTATCCTACTTTCGAGCCGGAGCTAATATTTAAAAGGAAAAAAAAACTCAATTCATACTAATCTGTTTTTTAAGTGTATCAAATACATATATAAATCAAGCACTCCTTCATTCTCCACATAGTGATATTATATATTATATTTTAATATACTTTTCTTTAATTAACATAGCAAATCCTTGCAGCGGTAAAATAAACCTATATTTATTATAATAGACTGAAGGCGAAGACGGCGAGGAGGTTATGGAAGACGCGTGCGACGACGGCGGCTGGGACGTCGGTGATGAAGACCTGGAACTGCCGGAGGAGCTGGCGCCCGTGTCAGGTTAGTAAAGACATTCCATCTCAGAAAGATTTAGTACAGGTGCTATCTCAGCAATATAAAGTATAGAAAGAATTAAGAAAATGTTATCACACGGGATGGGGTACCGAGAATTGTATACACCGTCTATTTATACCGTCTAGTGTATACTTGTAAATATATCGCGTCTTTATGGCAGCAGGTCATGATTGATACACAAAATTTTATATGACATATTTAGTAACTCATTTTCATTTGAAATTTGGTAAACTCTTTATATGTGATGTACTCTTCACCCCTTTTAAATAGATATACCCTTTCGGTAATATCCTACTTGATAAAGTATTTCGTAGTTTTTCTTTTGGTAACCTCCATTTTAGCTCCACTTTTTCATATGTAAATATTTTTATCTCATATTAAATAGGTAGTTTAATTATTGTCTCATATGAATAACACATGTATTAACTACAGCGGACATGGAGGGCGGCGAGGAAGCGTCGGCGTACTTCGTGGCGCCGTCCCGCGGGGCCAGCGCCGCGCTCTCCGCCAAGCTGCGCACCGCACACGACCACGTCGCCACCGGACAGTTCGAGATCGCGCTACGGTATTACTATGGTTTTATATACTAGATTTAAAGTACTGAGTCAAGCGCCATATAAATTACGCCTAATTCCAAACTTCAAAAAACTATGTGGGGCTATTTTGTTGAAATTGACTGTTAGTTAATATAGTGTTTCTAATACGTTGTTGTATAGGTGAACTACCTATATAGGATGTTACAAAACCCCTGTCCGACCCGAAAGGGTGATATTTTTTTTTTATTCTTTCCATTTTTTTTTTTACTTTTTTGTAATTAGATATCGATATCTAACAACCCCTTAACGGATCGACAGGGGTTTTGTTAGACCCTGTATAACAACCTATTAAAAACACTGTCTTATCTATACATATAATAAAATTGTAGAAAAGTGGTGTCTGTACAATGGAAATATAAACAAAAAAAGTAGCAAGGGTTGTTATAATATCGATGCCGAACCTGAAATTATAATTAATTTTTTTTTTGTCTGTTTGTCGGTTTGTCTGTTTGTCTGTGTGTTTGTGCACGCTAATCTCAGAAACGGCTTACTCGATTAAGATGCGGTTTTCACAAATATATTGTAGTTAGCTTCACTTAACATTTAGTGTTTATTTCATGTCAATCGGTACATAAATAAAAAAGTTATGTCAATTTGAAAAATCATCTATCTATATCTATACATATAATAAAATTGTAGAAAAGTGGTGTCTGTACAATGGAAATATAAACAAAAAAAGTAGCAAGGGTTGTTATAATATCGATGCCGAACCTGAAATCATAATTATTATTTTTTTTGTCTGTTTGTCGGTTTGTCTGTTTGTCTGTTTGTCTGTGTGTTTGTGCACGCTAATCTCAGAAACGGCTTACTCGATTAAGATGCGGTTTTCACAAATATATTGTAGTTAGCTTCACTTAACATTTAGTGTTTATTTCATGTCAATCGGTACATAAATAAAAAAGTTATGTCAATTTGAAAAATCATCTTCTATACATATAATAAAATTGTAGAAAAGTGGTGTCTGTACAATGGAAATATAAACAAAAAAAGTAGCAAGGGTTGTTATAATATCGATGCCGAACCTGAAATCATAATTATTATTTTTTTTGTCTGTTTGTCGGTTTGTCTGTTTGTCTGTTTGTCTGTGTGTTTATGCACGCTAATCTCAGAAACGGCTTACTCGATTAAGATGCGGTTTTCACAAATATATTGTAGTTAGCTTCACTTAACATTTAGTGTTTATTTCATGTCAATCGGTACATAAATAAAAAAGTTATGTCAATTTGAAAAATCATCTTCTATACATATAATAAAATTGTAGAAAAGTGGTGTCTGTACAATGGAAATATAAACAAAAAAAGTAGCAAGGGTTGTTATAATATCGATGCCGAACCTGAAATCATAATTATTATTTTTTTTGTCTGTTTGTCGGTTTGTCTGTTTGTCTGTTTGTCTGTGTGTTTATGCACGCTAATCTCAGAAACGGCTTACTCGATTAAGATGCGGTTTTCACAAATATATTGTAGTTAGCTTCACTTAACATTTAGTGTTTATTTCATGTCAATCGGTACATAAATAAAAAAGTTATGTCAATTTGAAAAATCATCTATCTATCTATACATATAATAAAATTGTAGAAAAGTGGTGTCTGTACAATGGAAATATAAACAAAAAAAGTAGCAAGGGTTGTTATAATATCGATGCCGAACCTGAAATTATAATTATTATTTTTTTGTCTGTGTGTTTGTGAACGCTAATCTCAGAAACGGCTTACTCGATTAAGATGCGGTTTTCACGAATATATTGTAGTAAGCTTCACTTAACATTTAGTGTTTATTTCATGTCAATCGGTACATAAATAAATCCATAGAAATACATAGAAAAATCGTATACAGAGAAGCATCTGTAAAGTAAATTTATAGCTACCCAAGCGAGAGTATATGTATAAAAACCTAATTCTAAATATGCTGCCCGAAAAGTAACTATTCCACGCGGACGAAGTCGCGGGCACAGCTAGTCATGAAATAAAAAGCTCAGGTTGTGAATAAAGATTAAGGTTACCCCCAAATTAGCATATTTCGCGCGTTATCCTATTTCGAGTGTCCACCAACACATCAACACACCGACGACCCAACGTTAAGCTGGGTTCCGAAAGCTAGGTTTAGCAGCACCGCTACTTGTTCGCCTCGTTCACTTGACATCAGCGCTGCGTAAACCCATCGTTTAGAAGCAGCTCAGCGTTGGCGTCGCGGTTAAAATTTGTACGGGCTTTGGCAAGACAAGGACGCTCAAAAGACGCTAGTGTGGCAGTAACCTAAGACTAAGACAAACGGCTTACGATAGTTTTTATTCAATATTTCTACAGATTTTTTAAATGTTTTTTAATTTTTATTTATTGTCTTTTATGTTTAGGTTACTGAACGAGCAAGTGGGCATCGTGAACTTTGAGCCGTACCTGGACACGTTCCTTCACATGTTCGGTCGCGGGCGGCTGTCGTTCGGGGCGCTGGCGTCGCTGCCGCCGCTGGCCGCGCACCTGCACCGCAACTGGAAGGAGGCCAGCGGCAAGGACCTGCTGCCCGTCGTCAGTGAGTACCGCTTATACTTGACACCTGCACCGCAACTGGAAGGAGGCCAGCGGCAAGGACCTGCTGCCCGTCGTCAGTGAGTACCGCTTATACTTGACACCTGCACCGCAACTGGAAGGAGGCCAGCGGCAAGGACCTGCTGCCCGTCGTCAGTGAGTACCGCTTATACTTGACACCTGCACCGCAACTGGAAGGAGGCCAGCGGCAAGGACCTGCTGCCCGTCGTCAGTGAGTACCGCTTATACTTGACACCTGCACCGCAACTGGAAGGAGGCCAGCGGCAAGGACCTGCTGCCCGTCGTCAGTGAGTACCGCTTATACTTGACACCTGCACCGCAACTGGAAGGAGGCCAGCGGCAAGGACCTGCTGCCCGTCGTCAGTGAGTACCGCTTATACTTGACACCTGCACCGCAACTGGAAGGAGGCCAGCGGCAAGGACCTGCTGCCCGTCGTCAGTGAGTACCGCTTATACTTGACACCTGCACCGCAACTGGAAGGAGGCCAGCGGCAAGGACCTGCTGCCCGTCGTCAGTGAGTACCGCTTATACTTGACACCTGCACCGCAACTGGAAGGAGGCCAGCGGCAAGGACCTGCTGCCCGTCGTCAGTGAGTACCGCTTATACTTGACACCTGCACCGCAACTGGAAGGAGGCCAGCGGCAAGGACCTGCTGCCCGTCGTCAGTGAGTACCGCTTATACTTGACACCTGCACCGCAACTGGAAGGAGGCCAGCGGCAAGGACCTGCTGCCCGTCGTCAGTGAGTACCGCTTATACTTGACACCTGCACCGCAACTGGAAGGAGGCCAGCGGCAAGGACCTGCTGCCCGTCGTCAGTGAGTACCGCTTATACTTGACACCTGCACCGCAACTGGAAGGAGGCCAGCGGCAAGGACCTGCTGCCCGTCGTCAGTGAGTACCGCTTATACTTGACACCTGCACCGCAACTGGAAGGAGGCCAGCGGCAAGGACCTGCTGCCCGTCGTCAGTGAGTACCGCTTATACTTGACACCTGCACCGCAACTGGAAGGAGGCCAGCGGCAAGGACCTGCTGCCCGTCGTCAGTGAGTACCGCTTATACTTGACACCTGCACCGCAACTGGAAGGAGGCCAGCGGCAAGGACCTGCTGCCCGTCGTCAGTGAGTACCGCTTATACTTGACACCTGCACCGCAACTGGAAGGAGGCCAGCGGCAAGGACCTGCTGCCCGTCGTCAGTGAGTACCGCTTATACTTGACACCTGCACCGCAACTGGAAGGAGGCCAGCGGCAAGGACCTGCTGCCCGTCGTCAGTGAGTACCGCTTATACTTGACACCTGCACCGCAACTGGAAGGAGGCCAACGGCAAGGACCTGCTGCCCGTCGTCAGTGAGTACCGCTTATACTTGACACCTGCACCGCAACTGGAAGGAGGCCAGCGGCAAGGACCTGCTGCCCGTCGTCAGTGAGTACCGCTTATACTTGACACCTGCACCGCAACTGGAAGGAGGCCAGCGGCAAGGACCTGCTGCCCGTCGTCAGTGAGTACCGCTTATACTTGACACCTGCACCGCAACTGGAAGGAGGCCAGCGGCAAGGACCTGCTGCCCGTCGTCAGTGAGTACCGCTTATACTTGACACCTGCACCGCAACTGGAAGGAGGCCAGCGGCAAGGACCTGCTGCCCGTCGTCAGTGAGTACCGCTTATACTTGACACCTGCACCGCAACTGGAAGGAGGCCAGCGGCAAGGACCTGCTGCCCGTCGTCAGTGAGTACCGCTTATACTTGACACCTGCACCGCAACTGGAAGGAGGCCAGCGGCAAGGACCTGCTGCCCGTCGTCAGTGAGTACCGCTTATACTTGACACCTGCACCGCAACTGGAAGGAGGCCAGCGGCAAGGACCTGCTGCCCGTCGTCAGTGAGTACCGCTTATACTTGACACCTGCACCGCAACTGGAAGGAGGCCAGCGGCAAGGACCTGCTGCCCGTCGTCAGTGAGTACCGCTTATACTTGACACCTCCGCCGCAACCGGAAGGAGGCCAGCGGCAAGGACCTGCTGCCCGTCGTCAGTGAGTACCGCTTATACTTGACACCTGCACCGCAACTGGAAGGAGGCCAGCGGCAAGGACCTGCTGCCCGTCGTCAGTGAGTACCGCTTATACTTGACACCTGCTCAACTTTGAGCCGTACCTGGACACGTTCCTTCACAGTTCGGTCGCGGGCGGCTGATCGGAGTATAAGCAAAGCGACATATTTTCTTTTATCCTCTCTGCCCTTGCCCTGTACCTTTTCTATATGGGAAGAGGCCTGTGCCCAGGAGTGGGACGTTTATAGGCTGGAATTATTATTAATAAAAACTTTTTTTCTGTATTTCCAGCCACAAAACTCAACGACCTAGTAACGCAGCTCCAGCAGTGCTACCAGCTGACCACAGCGGGCAAGTTCACCGAGGCGGTGGAGCGCCTGCAGCGGATCGCGCAGTCCGTGCCGCTGCTGCACGTCGACACCAAGCCCGAGCTCACCGAGGCGCAGCAGCTGCTCAACATCGCGCGCGAGTACCTGCTCGGCCTGCAGATGGAGACCGCTAGGAAAGGTCAGCGGATACCAACAAAAAATAAAACCAATTTAAAAAAAGTCTTTTGTGCCTATTCTGTCTCATGCTATGATATGAGACAGAATAGGCACAAAATATTATACATGTATGGTATATTTAATGTGTGTTTATAGAAAAAACCTAACGACAAAATAATTGATTTGAATTGTACAGACAAAGATTTTCTGAAGCATTTATATATAGTCTTCTTATAAATGAATAATTTATAATTATTATTTTTGGAACATTGGTTAGTTATAGGGGTAGAGGAGGATAGAGGTTTTGGCATATAAGCCAAAACCGGTTCTCTTGTCTATCTGCATCTTACTTATTTTAACAGCATTTGCTCACAAATTCTAGCACTTATTTTCTGGCATTTTCTAAAATTTATTCCTATTAACAGGCATGCCGAAAAACACGTTAGACGAACAGAAGCGCACGTGCGAGATGGCCGCTTACTTCACGCACTGCAAGCTGCAGCCGGTACACCAGATCCTGACCCTCAGGACAGCTCTCAACATGTTCTTCAAGCTCAAGAACTTCAGAACAGCCGCGTCCTTCGCCAGGAGACTGCTCGAACTGGGCCCTCGACCAGAAGTCGCGCAGCAAGCGAGAAAGATCCTACAAGCGTGCGAAAAGTCGCTCACAGATGAGCACCAACTATTATATGACGAGCATAATCCGTTTAGCATCTGCGGTATAAGTTATAAGCCAATTTACAGAGGAAAGCCAGAAGAAAAGTGCTCGCTCTGTGGAGCTAGCTTCCTGCCCGAACACAAAGGCAAGCTCTGCCCAGTTTGCGGCGTCGCAGAAATCGGCAAGGATGTAATCGGACTCAGAATTTGCCCCCTACAATTCCAGAGATAAAAATTCCTTTTCTACCATATATAATAATGAAATTATTGTGTAAGATTATAGAATAAAGTATTGTATCACGTTTTTAGTAATAATTTATTTGTGCAACTGATTATTCTGATTTATTAATATAAACTTATTTCTATATAAAGAGCAAGGCCCATTACTTGTAGAACCTCAGGCTTAGTGTAACATGCATACAAACATTTTTGTTTACAAATAGCTATAACAGTAAAAAAACAAACATCTTAGTAAATAATTATTATAAATCCCACTATATTTTACTTATGTAACTTGTGGCGGGCTTTTAAACATGCTTAAATAATGTCTAAAATTATACCTTAAATTATTTGCAACTCGCAAACTTAAATAGTAGATGATGCAATTGCCTGAAATGGGTGCTCTTTCAATTTTGTTCTTATGTCTAAGTTTTGGGGTTCTATACATCAACTGGCTTGTCTTCCTTATTTCTGTAAAGAAAGAAACAAATATTTATCTGTTGACAATAGTGTACATAAAGCTTATATAAATATTCTGTTAAACAAATTATAAATAAATTCTTTATGTTGCCTTATTCTGTCATCTAGATTTTTACCTTTGAAACTTGAAATGTAAGAATTAATAATGATATGTAAATAAACGTTCCATTAATTAGGACAAAAAGTTATTATGCCTTATTTCATTAATTGGTTTCCAAATTATGTATGTGAATATCAGGACCTAAAATACTTTGTTGTATGTTAGTCGTTCGGGAATCGTGTGAAAGGATTATATTAAACATTGATTTGAAACAAAATAGTCTTTATCATGTCAACATTTCAATCTCATTTCTAAGTGAATTAACACTATTAAGTCATAGTACTGTAGCATACACGCTCGCATGCCTGCGCGCTGCTAACTAAAGTGTCAGCGGCCAGCACTCATATTTATAACCTCGCTATAGGTAAACTATGCTGTAGAGGGCGCAAGGTGCGCCGGTCGCAATGTACAATTTTTCTATTGGATTCTGATTGGCTGTTGTGAATATTTAGGAAGGTACAACCGTCATAACCTTATGTTCCAACGTTGTATTATATAGCTAGCATATTAGTAATAAATCGTCATTCTGGTTTCTACAAGATTCGTTTTATTTACCTACCTCCGAAACACTAAAGTGGTGACCCCGAAACTGAACATACTCGGAGCCAAGCCCAATAACCCTGAAGATGGAAGAGACAAGGAAACTCCAACAAGAAATCGCGGGTATCGCGTTATCACTGAGAGTTCCACCATTTTGGAGAGATAAACCAAGGCTATGGTTTATCACCTTTGAAGCAGCCATCAACGAACTCAAGAAGAGTGACGCCCAGAAAGCACAGATGGTTATTGCGCAATTGCCGAAAGAAGATATTGAACAAATCTCCGATTTGCTCAGCGACCCACCACCTGATCGTCACTATAGCGCTATCAAAGAACGGCTTATCTCAGTTTATGAAGAATCTGACAGCAAACAACTACAAAAGCTTTTGTCAGATATGGAGCTGGGCGATCAGAAGCCAAGCCAACTACTTCGACGCATGCGTAATCTCGCGCATAAGAAGGTCCCGGAAGATACGCTTAGATTAATGTGGATGAATCTGCTACCAGCTCATGTGAGGTCTGTACTCGTCGTCAGCGACACCATTAGCAAAGACACTGCGTTGGATGAGCTAGCGAAGATGGCCGACAAGATGTTGGAGCAAACGTCCGAGATTTCTGCTATAGCCACAAGCAGCACACCAGTAGTCAGCACTCAAGCCCAAAGTAACATGCAGTACATCGTTGAAGAAATACGGAAGTTACATTTGGAGATAGCCGAGTTGAAAAGTAATAACTATCGCTGCATGCATCCAGCACCAACGCGTCATCATTATCGGCGTAATACTCACCGAGACCGGTCTAGATCGCTATCTCGCTCGCTCTCACGGAATTACAAATGTCGCTCATCTACTCCGTCGCCGTATTGTTTCTATCACAAAAGATTTGGCAAAAATGCCAGGCACTGTACAAGTCCATGCAGTTTCAACAAGGATAACAACTCGGAAAACTAAAAGAGGCATTAGCAGTGGCGGAACCTAATGTCGATAGCAAATCATATCGCCTTTTCATAACGGACAAGAAATCAAATATAACCTTTTTAGTGGACACTGGCGCCAATATCTCAGTTATACCGAAACGAAAAGGTACTCCGTCGACTCCGCTGCCATTCCAGCTTTACGCCGCCAACAATTCAATAATACCCACATACGGAGAAAAAACAATGGATGTCAACCTAGGACTTCGCCGATCTTACAAATGGAAGTTTATTATTGCCGCAGTCAGCAAACCAATACTTGGGGCAGATTTCCTAGGTTACCACAATCTACTGGTCGACTTAAGGAATGAACGACTGATCGATAACACTACCAAGCTTACATCAAAGGCACACGGTCGTTACACAAGTATTCCTACAATACGCAGCATTGACCTCCAGCAGACATTCCACGACATATTAGCTGAATTTCCTGGAGTCACACGGTTATCATCTATGAAACTTAACCCGAAGCACAGCGTCGAGCATTTCATAGAAACGACCGGACCACCGATACATTCTCGTGCACGACCGATACCACCGCACCGCTACGAAAAGGTGAAAAAGGAGTTTGAGAATATGATAAGTCAGGGTCTGTGCCAACCCAGCAAAAGCTCCTGGTCCAGCCCATTACATATCGTACCTAAAAAGAACGGTGATTTGCGGGTATGTGGTGATTACAGAAGACTCAATGCAATCACTAAGCCTGACCGCTACCCGATCCCGCGCATAAAGGACTTCACGTATCAACTCGCCGGCAAGCAAGTTTTTTCTACTCTCGATTTAAACCGAGCTTACGCACAGATCCCGGTACGACAGGAAGATGTAGATAAAACAGCAATTATAACTCCATTCGGGTTATACGAATTTCCACGCATGTGGTAATATTATATACGAGAGCTGTTCCGTTTTGACGGTAAAAAGCTGAACCGATTTTAATGAATCTTAGTATTGGGTAAGCTTGAATCCCAATAAAGAACAAGGCTTATTTAAAAGTGATAAAAGTCACTCGAGCGAACGAAGTCACATGCTAAAGCTAGTTCTACACCCACACACAGACTTCTATAAATCAAATTCTAAGTTTTCATGTACAAGATGGCATTGACTTCAGTTATCGACCAAAAATTTAACGTTACTACCTATCTGTCAGTTGCATCATAACTCCAAAACGTCTGAACCGACTATGATTAATTATCATTCCCACCTGTTATTAAGCATATCCTGAATCTCGTCGAAGGTCTTGCCTTTGGTCTCTGGCAGCAGCGTGGCGGAGAACAGGAAGCCGATGCCGCAGCACGCCGCCAGGATCCAGAACGCTGTGTAGATGCCGTACGACGACTCTACGTCGCGGAAGAATCTGGAATGAGGAGAATCAAAATTAATATACTTTAATAGAATACAAAAGACAGCGAGAAAATAACTTAATTCTTATGAAAACCTCCGTGACCCAGTTTCAAGGTGTTTCAGTACTTGGACGGGGCGATTTAGAAAACCGGGTTTTCTATACAGTGTCGGGTCTGGGTGTTAGTGGAACTCAGTTGTCCTCGATTTCATATCAAAAACGATGTGGGTACTTATTTTGGGTCAATTTAGAAACAAGATTGAGGTTACAAATAACGGAAGTAGTAGTGGAGACTTTAATAATTTAGATGAAAACTTAAAGTATCTTTTTACTATAACTTAGAACACAGAAAAGTACCTAAGGACTAGGCTATCTTGCTAGATTTGACTAGATTTAGCAAAAAGCATGAAGGACCTTTCACTTTGATACAGGGTACTTACATCTATTGAATAAAACATTACCAACCACAGTTGTTATAATAATTCACTTCACAATAAGCAAGCTACATACCGTGTCCACACGAAGCCGGCCAGCCAGCACATGAAGGAGCAGATGCCGCCGGCCAGACTCTTGGTCTTCACCGGGAACATCTCCGCCACCAGGATCCACGGCACGGGACCCACACCTGGTGACAGTTGGTACTTCAATGTGGTCATTGGTGTATTTGATCAATGTGAACAGGAACAAAAATTCTCCAAGAAATGAGGACTTTAAAAAAACCAGACGGCAAAAAAATTACTGCTCAAAATTAATTCGGGCATTAGGTATGATTTTCTTCGTTGGGATTGACTTCGTAGGTACTATTAGGTACTTTATTCAAGCTATTTATTTGGCAGAACCAGTATTTTAAATACCACCATTTACGTAACACCACAGCTGGACACAGTGAGGTTTAGCAGCCTAAATATTTATATTCGTTTTCTATTAATAGAATCAACTTACCGAGAGTGAACAGCACCATGTATATGATGAGGAAGAGCAGAGGCAGGAACGCGTACGATGACACGTCATACTTGTAGTAGGAGTCCAGCAACGCGTAAATGCCGATTAGGGTCTACATAAATAAATATGTTGTGTAGTATGATAGAATTGAAAAGATTGAATATTAACAAGATGAAAGAACCTTAAGTGAAGGTTTTTGCTTTTTGTTAGAGACAACTTAATGCCTCTCTATAAAAAATCTAAGCTGTTTTTTTATGAGGTCCTACAAGCAATCATGTGCTTTATGGTAGAACGCACAGATCGCTTGCACAAAACCGGGCTTTATTTACAATTTATATGCAAAAAAAAAAGTAATATAGCTATGAAGTCAGTAGGTAGGTACATTAGAAATTGCATGCAAGTAACTAAAGTGCACTTATCTCAAATATTTGGACAAATTGTTTGCGCATATAAGTTTGAGCGTGTAGCGAAACCTTAATTTGAGGAACCTATCTTAATAAAAATAGTTATTCTGTAACGTTAATCAATAAGCATAACATAACATATCATCACACCTGTATCCCCGAAGGGGTAGGCAGAGGCGTACCAATGTACACCCACAGTTCGCCGATATGTTTAGGTCCCATGTAATAGGGGGCGAGCCTATTGCCACTAACCGGGCACAAATCCAAACTCCGACCTGCTACTGAGAATTTCATAGAAAAATCCAATAACACCCTGGTCGACTCGGGAATCGAACCCATGACCTCTAGCGTAGCAGGCGCGCTTAGCACCATTAGGCCAACGAGGCAGTCGTAATCATTAAGTATAAGGTATATACTTACTAAGAATATAGTAAGTCCAAGTGAAGTGGTCCACATGAGCAGTTTCCTTCCCAGCCGGTCGACAACCAATGGAGTGATGCAACTTGTTACCACCTGAAAATGTATAAAAATGGTTTAGGGCAAGATTAGGCTTAGTGGCCTAGTGGTTCAATAAACGAACAAGTCCGTACAAAGGGTTGCTGATTCGAAACTATTGTAAGCAAGTACCATGTGACTTCTTCAAAGTTATACTTATTACATGTCTGTATCAAAATTTATGCTATTTCGTTTCTTACGTATTTTTTTTTTATCTTGTTGTTCTGCGCATTTCTTTTTTGTATAATATTTAAGACACTTTCTGCACTATGTTAATATTCTTTTATCTCATATTCCGTACAATGGTTGCCTGGAAAAACATTCCATGAGCAACAGGGCCGTACTTTATTACTCTGTTTTTTTTTTTATATAACCTTTTAAGTTTCCCACTGCTGGGCAAAGGTCTATAACTCACTCTATAAACTTATTTACGGCAAAATAAAGCCTAAATAAATACCTGCACGACCCCCATGATGATAGTGCCATCTGAAGGCGAGAGGTTGGTGCCGATCTTGGAGAGCAGCTCCTCCATGTAGAAGAGGAGCACGTCGATGCCGGACAGCTGCATCAGCATGGCTAGGAACACGCAGATACCTGGAGCAATAAGTTATTGTGTTAATAGGCCTTTGAAGCCAAGCCACTGGTGAACGATGATGTATTGATTGGCGTTCTTCTTGAATCAAAATGAATAAAATGCGAAATGTAATATATAACGATTTTTTTTGTAGAGAGCTGCCTCAGTTACGTGACTTAGGCCCGTATTAATAGATAGGTCTCAAACGTGATCTCAAGACCGGCATCAGTTGATACGCTCTCAAGATCGAACCAGCATCTTAATGTCGACACTAATTAATAAACCCATATCAACAGCATCTCAGATGATACCGAGTTTATGACCACGATCTTAAGATTCGTAATTCGACACCCAATGAAATCCTGATCTTAAGACTTACTACGTCACAATGAACGAACTATTTCATCTTTTGTTCATTACGTTTAGTACTTTCTTAGTAGAAGTATAATGTTTAACTCTGTGTGAGCATGAATTAAATTTCTTCTTTGGTTTATATCGATTACATTTTTAGAAAATGTTATCGCATTCATACTTTTAATCTTTAAACACTATCAAAAACACAATATCATCAAAAAGTATTGAATTTTACAAGTCAACAAAATGCATACCTATGCCTGTCATAGCGCGTCACATAATTATAATCTGTGGTTGTACCAGTCAAGTGTTTCAAGTGTTTCGCATTTGTTTACAAACTTAACTAAACTTATTACATACATAGGTACATATATACATGTATGTATGTAATATGTGATAAGTGACTGCCTCGTTGGCCTAGTGGTGCTCAGCGCGACTGCTACGCTAGAGGTCTTGGGTTCGGTTCCCAAGTCGACCAAGGTGTTACTGGGTTTTTCTATGACATTCTCAGTAACAGGTCGGAGTTTGGATTTGTGCCCGGTTAGTGGCAATAGGCTCGCCCCCTATTACATGGTACCTAAACATATCCGCGAACTGTGGGTGTACATTGGTACACCTCTGCCTTAACCTTCGGGGATACAGGCGTGATGATATATATTAAATACTTGAATAAAATGGATTCTGGTGTGGAATGGTAGCAATCTGTTATCACTTTTCACCAAATCATTTCTTATCAACGATACAATATATAACACTGGTTCTTGGGTAAAACGAAATCGTTTTTTAAAGTTTTGCGGAGGTACATCGAAGGGATTTGTCGCGTCCCTTAAATAAACTTTAGGTAATCGAATTAGAAAAGGCCATAGAATATCATCATAATAGTCAAATTCATCGTAATAATTAATTTCGGAAAAAATATTTCGACGTCCATAGTTCCTGCCACTACAAGGTCACGATCTTAAGTCACGGATCGACTGAACTCAACTATTGTGATCTTGAGACGCATCTTAATACCGCTCTTGAAACTCGAGTACTGTTTATTAAACAACACGATCTCAGGTGATGACAGAGTTTTAAACCGCATCTTAAGTTTTGTTTATTTATATGCCTGGATCTCAAACCGGGTCTTAAGATCTTACTCTTACGCTGATATCGGTTTATTAATACGGGCCTTAGTTGGCGAGACATTGCAACAATACTCATCAGATAAGTTTCGTAAAAATGAAACGCGAATCTTTGCTTTTTTTTCTATTCGGTTTTCCTATTTGCTCCGTGATTTGTCCAGATTCCTAGAAGGCTAGACCTGTTGGTGAAATTATTTTTGTTTGAAAGAGAATATATAATTCTCATTTTTTCCTACGGTCATTAGGTCAGAATCCGATATTGAGGTCTCGAGGAAATCGAGGCCAACCCCTGATTATCCTAGGTGTGTTTAAAGTTTTTCATTAAACAACATACTCTGAAGTTCATTTTAGGTGCACGTGTGATAAATTATGATCTTACCTATACATAGACCAAAAAATGACATGGAAACTACATACAGAACATGTTAGTAAAAAAGTAAATAGTTTTTCCTTTGCCCTACGCAACCTTTGTAAAGTGGTTGATATTCCGACATTATTGACTGCATATCATGGACATGTCTCCTCCATTCTGAGATATGGAATCTTATTTTGGGGTAATTCAACTAACATTGATTCTGTATTCAGAGCACAAAAAAGATGTATCAGGGCTATCTGTAACCTAAAACAAGAGGATTCATGTAGGCCACATTTTAAAAATTTGAAAATTCTCACTTTAACGTGCTTATATATCTTTGAGGCAATAATATTCATTAAATTCAATATCCATCTATTCGAACACAGAACCAGAAAACGTCATGAAACTAAATTATGTATTCGTCCCTCTAAAACTGCACTGTTACACAAAAGTATATTTTGCATGGGCCCTAAACTTTATAACAAGCTCCCATTCTACTTACATGAAGAAAAAAATTTTGTAATTTTTAAAAGAAAACTTAGGCAATTACTCATAGAAAAAACGTATTACTCAGTTACTGAATTTATGGAAGATAGTAATATATAGCATAGATAGGCTTCTGTTTTTATATCTATTAATTTGATTGATATGTAAGTTGTTATTATTGTTATTTTAATGTATAAGATTGTTTATTGTTTAGAAATTTTGTGTTTTTTTTTTTTTCTTTAGTTTATTGTTATGCATATGGATATTTAACCTTTATTTGATTTTCTCTTTTTAAAACATTGTATGTATGGAACATGTAACATTTGCATGCTGAAAGGCAGAATATGGTGATACCATTTATGTAATATAACATCCTTTTGTAAACCCATAATTCGCAAATAAAGAATTTGAATTTGAATTTGAATTTGAAAATACCCAAAGCCTTGACACTGCCCCTGGTGGCCCACAGGTCCTGTACCCGCGGCGCGTGCTGGTACTCGCGCGCCACCACCGCCTGCAGGCCCTCCAGCTCCGCCTGCACCGCCTCCTTGGAGGTACCTCTCAGGCTCTGCAGGACTGCCGACGCTTCATCTAGCTTACCTAAAGAAAATTATTATTATTATTTATTTTCAGCCATTGTCGTCCCACTGCAGGGCAAAGGCCTCCCTTTCTTTCTTCCAATTGTCCCGGAAACTGTTGGGCCAAAGTGACCACAATGTGGACTCCACAAAACATTGAAATACGTCGTGGCCGGCCCAGAAGCAGATGGTGGGACGAACTTGACTCCTTTTTAGCAATATGGAACACAATATCTCGAAGAAAGTTAGTTAATTTAATAAATAAATAATAAATGCGGACAACATCCCATACTGTACTCTGAACCCAAGGTAAGTAGCTAAAGCCATTGCGTTATGGAATTCAGAAACAACGAAGGTACCACAAACACCCATTTAATTTTGTTTACCGCTAAAGTTAGTTCGAGGTTGCGTGGGACAAGGATATACGGAGGATTTGGGGAAGGCCTTTGCCCAGCAGTGGGACAGCACAAGCTAAAAAAATATTATTATTAACTTTCCTAAATACAAGATAATCCACATAAGAAAGGAGCACATGATAGTCTTCACTGTTTATGAGCAGTTTATTTTTTAGAAATAGTTGTTTTGGTGATTAAGTCGATTATAAAAAAATATTAGGATTATATACCTATATACATGCATTCCAAGATTATTAGTTATCTACCTCATGATAGAAGGATTGCATAAGTAATTTCTTGAATTCGTAATCCCATGCTAAGTATCTTATATCTTATTGTGTTGTCTTATGACCCACATTATTTAATTTATGCATGCAAATTTATCCAATTTAAAGTTTATACATAATTATAATAAATGACTACAACACTTCACTGGTTTTTTTTCTTTTAATGGTATGTATTTAATTTCCCTTATCTTAAAAATTTAAATAGCAATCGAATTTTTAGATGCCTTCACACGCTAATGTTGTTTATTTGGGCTGCATTTATTGGTATGAAACGCATAATTATCTCAAAATAGAGAAGAAAAAAATTAGAAGATATATAAATGAGAACAATTGTGTGTGTATGCAAATCATTTAAAGAGAAAAACAAATTGTCACCATTTAAATACTCAATTTACAAAGTATTTTTCCACGCACATTTGTTACACCTTTTTCATTTATCCTCTTTCTGGGTGTAGGTAATGCATCTATAATATGTATGTATTAATTAAGATATATACGTTTGTTTCTCAGTTGTCTGGTCACCATAGTACCTGGTTTGGGATCAGATGACCGCGTATAGGTTGTCTTTTTTTTAATCCTATTATGCGTCCCATTGCTGGGCAAAGGTCTCCCCTGTCTGACTCCAGACATTCCTGTCTCGAGCCACATAACACTAACCTAAAAAGTAAACTTAAAAAGCGAACGATGTCATCCCGACACCGTCTCCTCGGTCTGCTTCGTCTGCGAGTTCCGACATTAGGGTCCCACTCGGCACTCGGCAGTTATTTTAAGTAGTTAAGTTACCTACGATATAAGTATTACATTTATATAAGACTAGCGGCCCGCCCCGGCTTTGCTCGGGTGCAACGCTGATACCAAATATAACTCCACAATCATAAAGTTCTGTAGGGCGAAGCACAGCCTTGGACGCACTATTTAGTATAGGCACGACCCCCGGCCCCCGCGCGGCCCTCCGGCCGATATCGCCGTAACCGCTATGTCCCTGCATTTTAAATTTGTAATATCTTCGAAAATATTCATTTAAATTACATGCTGTAAAGGGCAATATTGATATATATTGCATGCACAATTTATTAAAGGTACTTAATTGGATAAGGATTAATACTGTATTGCTTAAAATCGCTTTTCCGTAAATAAGTAATAAATAAACGATAAAAATGGTTATTGTGGGTTATCCTCAAGAGATAGACATATGCCATCGCGGACTTTTTTGTAGATCTTTTTAAGGTGCACAATACTGTAGTACATTATTTTAATCTATCTCATAGGGTTCAGCCAGCGTTTGCAATGAAAGCGCAGAAAATGGGTTCATTTACGACCTTACATTAGAAATCTCTAAGATTATCCGTATTCCTCTCCTATATTATGCATGTTTTATACATATAAACCTTCCTCTTGAATCACTCTATCTATTAAAAAAACCGCATCAAAATCCGATGCGTAGTTTTAAAGATCTAAGCATACATAGGGACAGACCGCGGGAAGCGACTTTGTTTTATACTATGTAGTGATAGTGATGAAGCTATACTAATAGCTTATACCTCTATAGACCAGGTAGAAGGGCGTCTCGGGTATGAACCACGTGAAGGGCAGGTAGAACAGGGACAAGATGCCGCCGGTGGCCGTCAGCCCCCAGTAGGTCGTGAAGGGCCCGATGGCGTACGCCAGCAGGAAGCCCACGTTGATGAATAGCAGGAAGAGAGCGCTGAGGGCGCCGCGGATCTTGTCCTGAGAATAAAATTTTTGTTAAGGGAATTTTGTGGTGCAATTTCGAAGTAACCTATTTCCAGTAACAGTAGTATCTAGTGGTAGGATAAGACTGGAATAATTGCTAAAACGTAGTTTTGCTAGAGTCCGTACGTTTTTTCACCTTTTTCGTTTAATTTCAGTAACTTTTACTTTAATTATGACGAGCTCTTCTTCATGTAATTCGCGATCTCTACCCCACCTGGCCAAGTTACTTGCCGGTAACTAGGTATATATAGACTGCTGATTAGAATGTAAGTACATCAATGATCCTAGACATAAAATGTGCAGAACTGGATATCCCTTATCAGGCAATGAAAGACCTTGATTTTCTTGTAGAACTGAATAACAAAATCTTCTTCATATATATTTTTATTTGTAGCCATATCATTAAAAAATACAGATTGTTTAAGTGAGGGTGAAAAATTGCGTCCTAAAAAAATTCGTCTATCAACATTCTACATGAACCAAAAAAGCTCACCTCAGCAATCTCCCCAATATAAATGGGAACCGTCGCGAACATCATGCCGGTAGCACAGCCCCACATGATCCTGGCCACGTACAGAGTCTCCAGGTTAGTGGCGACGCCGGCCAGCAGCCAGCCCAGCAGCAGCGGCAGGTTCCCGCCCATGACTATCCAGCGCCGCCCCACGTGGCGGGACAGCGGCACGGTTATTAGAGGACCTGGGGAGGTTAGAGTTGGAATGAGGATATAAAAATCATCCTTGATTATATGTAGTCGGGTATCGATTCAGAAGTAATGCTTCTAGGTCTTAAAATAATGCCAAGGATCCACTGCCTTAGTTTGCGTAAGGTAAGAGTCATACTGAACTGTATTATGTATGACGACCTTTTTATCACGAATGCTCGTTTAGGAATAAAGATGAAATGTGATGGTTCTTCTACTACTCTCTGTTTTTTTTTCGCCCGTGTTAGGCGTTTCACCAGGTACAAGGTTAGGCCACCCAGGACTCCTGCTGCGGGGTCGGCACGTGCGCTAGAGGCGAGCTGCCAGCCGCTGCAGCTGCGCCTCTCCAGGTATGTGGGCAGCTTACCCAAGAGCCCGCCCAGCACGAGCAGCGAGGCCACCCAGGACTCCTGCTGCGGGGTCGGCACGTGCGCTAGAGGTGAACTTTCGAGCCGCTGCAACTGCGGCAGCACGGGCGACGTCCATCCCATTGACATCCCCGTACATAGACTCCCGTAGCTTGCTGCAAGGAGAAGACAACAGAAATGATGATGAAAATAATGGTGATATTGAAAATGGAGACGAGGGATGAAATTGTTTTTTTTTATTTAGCTCGTGTTTGTGTCCTACAGATGGGGAAAGGTTTCCACGTTGTTGAGACGTAAGATTTACCGATTCTATGTTCTATTATTTTGACGGGCCTGTTGGTCTAGTGGTTAGAGACCCTGACTGCTATACCGGAGGTCGTGGGTTCGATTCCCATCCGGGACAAATGTTTGTATGATGAGCACGATCATATGTTCGGTGTCTGGGTGTAATTTATCTATAATATGTATGTATTTATAAATATATAAGTATGTTTATCAGTTGTCTGGTTACCATAACACAAGCTCTGCTTAGCTTGGGATCAGACAACCGTGTGTGAGATGTCCCGGAATATTATTATTATATTATTATT
Organism: Autographa gamma; assembly: GCA_905146925.1. Taxonomy (NCBI): domain Eukaryota; kingdom Metazoa; phylum Arthropoda; class Insecta; order Lepidoptera; family Noctuidae; genus Autographa; species Autographa gamma. The sequence continues at coordinate 3,114,628 of LR989871.1, forward strand.
TATGGAAGGTTTTGTAGGAACTATAGTAGAAATATATTTTGTGCTAAAATGTTTACTTTTTATTATCGTCGAGGTCTGGCGATTTAGTTTGAAACAAAAATACTTATAAAAAACTTAGTTTTCGACAATAATACACGTGTCGATAAATAAACAATTATTTTTATCGCCACGTGTTCTAGAGACATACTTAATAAATACAACAACAATACAGAAAAGTAACTTAATAAAAAACATAATTACAATCGTGTTGCTATTAGATCATATTGAGTACGTATATCGTATTAATTAGTTTAGATATAAATGTTTACTTCCTAGCATGCATTGTCACGAAGTCAGTGATGCTCAATTATAATATCGTTACTTAAATTGTCAAGAGACCTACATGCACAGAACACATACCCAGGGGTATATGATGTTCTACATTAAGACAAGCTGTGCCTCGCGGTTTCACTTGCCTCACTTTTATCCCAAGGCAAAATAGCCTCGTTATTACACGTACATTCTCCGACAATTAGGCTATCAGTTCAATGAAAAAAAAAAAAAATTAACATCGGTAACCTGTACGTAAAGATCTTTTTTGATCAGCTTAGTTTATTAGATTTAGGTCTTCTAATTAGTAAAATGTTCTTCAATTATTTCGTTTTGTCGATGTTATTTTTCGTTGTATTTAAAAACCTTATTTCTTTTCATCATATAAGTATCAGGGCTGTAGACTATGTCATGTAAGTCAATAATTATGATTACTTAACAGTGACATTGCAAGCGGGCTAAAGTTTGGCTACCGCTGGTATGCTGTGTAGAGCAGTTAATATCTTTATAATAAATATTCACAAGGTCGCATGCCTGTTCCTTCATACAACTATTTGTTATGCATTGTGCTATATTACTTATTGTATTGCAACTAGTTTTTAATGAGTAAGATTATTAAAAAAAAAAGGTATTTTAATAAACTGAGATCTTTAAGATTTAAGTAAAGTGTTCCAAACTGGTCTTTGTTTTGCATTGCACGTTGATATAAATTGTATCCGTAAATTATATACCTAGTTGCTTTTATAGCTTTTATGAATTACAAAACAACATTACGAGTATAAGCCTAGTAGTCCAGTCAACAAAGAGATTGTAGAGTGCGTGAGCAAGGCCCTAAGCAATTACTTCAGAAAATTGTTGTCCTGACGTCTAGGGGCTGAGGCGGAGTGGGGGGAGGGGTTTAAAGGTCCCATTTTTCAGTTTTTCGCTAATATCTTTTAAACGGTGCGTCATGGTGATAAGAAGTCTTCTACGCAATGAAAGCTTATAAAATTATGTACAACTTTTACCTTATGCAGTTTTTCAAATTCCTACCTATTTTCGAACCACACGTTCCGGAAGAGTGAAAATTGAAAAAAACTTCTTCGATTGAATACTACCTTTTGGATACTACTTCCTTCAAGTTATTTGGGGATCAAGACACGCGGCAGCAAGTCAACCAAAGTTCAAGTAAAAAAACTGGCTAACCAGCACCAAGTGTATCATTACACGAACCACTTGGTGCCACTTTTGACCCTTCTATAACTCAAAACTTCTTTAACGTAAACACATATAACTAAGTGTGTTTAATAATATCCATAAGGACATCTAGAAGCCCAAATTTCATGAACCTAGCTCAAACGGTTGTTAAGATATGAAGTCAAAAAGTCGTAAATTTTAGCACTGACTGACTAACATAATAATATAGTACCTAAACCTAACCTACTTCCAGATGACCTAAAAGAATGAAATTTGGCATCCAGCTCGGTAATTGTCTGTAAACGTAGGAAAAAATCTAAAAACATAAAAAAAGTAAAAAAATAGAGGGGGTCCCAATACAAAAAAAAAAAATCTTTTATGTTAGCGTTGGAATCGTTTATAGCAGATATTTGAAACTATTGCAATATATGTATTATTATATTTAGCAAAAATAATAAGACATATATTGGAATAGTTTATGACTTTTTGACTTTCATATCTTAATAACTGTTTGAGCTAGGTTCATGAAATTTGGGCTTCTAGATGTCCTTATGGATATTATTAAACACACTTAGTTATTTGTGTTTACGTTAAAGAAGTTTTGAGTTATAGAAGGGTCAAAAGTGGCACCAAGTGGTTCGTGTAATGATACACTTGGTGCTGGTTAGCCAGTTTTTTTACTTGAACTTTGGTTGACCCATACGTAGGTAAATATAAAATTAAAAATCTCATACCTAACGATGCTGCTAAGTATTGGCGCCATTTTAATTGGAAATGAGCTTTCAAATTATCGAACATAATACAACTATTTAAAAAAAGAACACTATCACTCGCGGGAAAAGCCTAAGCAATATTCACTTTTTAAAACATAGACAACTTTAAAATTATTTTTATTGTTTAAAGTAAATTGGCAAAGACGTGTTGACAGTCTGCCAGAAGGATTAATTGTGAATATCGAGTAGTCAACTAATGAGTTCCCTTCACATTTTGTATAAAAAGGTTTGCATAGCTAATTGTGTTTTAATTCAGAGATAGTTAGATTGTTATTTATCTTAAGGTCAAGATGAAGGCCGGTCGTCGTGGAAAGTGATGACTTTTTTAGCTCATAGCTTATCTAATCAAGACTGAGATTTACAGACATTTTATTTTTCAGTGCCCCTATGTATAACACCCAACCATATTTAATTAGGAAACTCTAATTTTTGATAAGATCTGGTAATCTTCAATAATGAAAATAAAACAATTGTTAAATAAATTACATGTTATTAATATAAATGTAAGAAAAAGTCACAGTTAAATAGATCAAAACAAGTGAATCGATTTCGATGATACTTGTACCAGAGAAACTTGAATTAATCATTGTCTAATTAAAAACCTCCCTGCTTTCTAGTCGGTTAAAAACTAACTTTTACGTACAACTATTTCTTCGCCACAATGTTAATTTACAACACTATTTTATCCATTTTGCTGATAAATAAGCAGCTAACTTTTGTTCCTAAGCTTATCAAGATCCTTTCACTCACTAACTCAACATAAATATGTAATCATTATTCTGTTTGATACCAAAATAGACAACACTAGGAACTCTAACTAAACTCTACATTTCAACCAATTAAGCGTCTCATCACATACACACATATCATCACGCCTGTATCCCCGATGGGGTAGGCAGAGGTGTACCAATGTACACCCACAGTTCGCCGACATGTGTAGATCCCATGTAATAGTGGGCGAGCCTATTGCCACTAACCGGGCACAAATCCAAACTTCGACATGCTACTGAGAATTTCATAGAAAAACCCAATAACACCTTGGTCGACTCGGGAATCGAACCCGAGCCCCCTAGCGTAGCAGTCGCGCTTAGCACTAGGCCAACGAGGCATTAATCGTTTCAGTAAGTTATAAACATAACAAAACGTAACTTAATCAAGTCTAACAAAAAATAACAAAACAATTATAGAAATCACTGGACCTTTACTACTATCTGAAACTTACTTTGTTGCAATTTAAACCTTTTGCTTACGTCATAAAGTTTAATTTCGTTTAAGTAGATGGTTAAAAGGATTTGTTGTCAAGACCAAGGGTAATTGATGCCTTGATGCCAGAAAATGTGATTCTACTTTTAGAATAGAATGGTTTAACTACATAATTATTGTTATTTTAAAGCCTTCCTTATTATATTCAAGTACCTCGTGTTAAGATTAAGTAGTTAAAGTTACAGCCAATCGTTTCTAGATGCTAAGAATCAATACCTTTTGAATACCCGGAGAAGTGCTGTGGTGTTTTCTTATAAAAAATATGATTTGCTGCTGGGTAGAGCGTGGCTCTTCATATTGATCGGTGTCCTTTTCAACCGACTTAAAAGAGAGGAGGTTCTCAACTCGTGATTTGTTTTTTTTTAATTATTGTATTTTCGGCAATTGTGCCTCGAAACTATTTTTTTTCATCGGTAGGGTATCTCTTCAGAAATCGATTCAGTAGATTTATGGTATTCAAATTGAAGTAAGTTTTGTTTTTGTTATTTATGTGCGTTCAATTATTCATTTAAAACTCTCTGTACGTAGAATTAGTTCAAGCTACGTTTAAATGTATTACAAAGTTAAATATTGCAACTAACGGTATCTGATTATATCTGCGCAGTAACTTAACAGGTTTTAATTTATCTAGGAACCTATCAGAATCTGAATAATGCTGTCACGACCAAGGACCAATGGTGGGCGTAGTTGTGAGACTAAAGATATCAGTAAGTAATTTAATAGCATTTTAGAACCATAATGGAGGAGTTCGCAATAATTCTAGGCCCTTATAAAAAACTGACATTTCAAAAAGCGTTAAAGCCAAATGGAATCGGCAAATGTATTGTAGAGTCTTAGTCTTGTGCCCTATCGGAATTAAAATAATTTAAAAGTCAGAGTCATAGTGTTTATTTGCAAATTTAATTTAATAATTATCCTTATAAAATTGTTATTTTGCGATTTCTATCGTCGTTAATGGTTGGTTTGAAAATGGGAATGGTATATAAATATACCAGAACAAACACATAACAAATTACAGCTTATTTACATTATTCCATTAAGTTATTAATTTACAACGATTAATAACTTAGATCGTTATCTGCAGATACAATTAATTTATTCAGTTAAACCTCTATTAGTATCTCTTTAATCTAATTTAATCACGAATTTGCCTTAATGTACCACCAAGAAGCCACATTACACCCGTTTTAACAAAACATAACATTCTTAAAATGAAATCACGGCACAAACTACAAGATGTAGTTTGCGTGTCTTCTTTTTGGAGTAATTAAATATAAATGCCATTCATACCTGCACTCGAAGCTTAGGTGGGTAAACAATCACCGGCAGCGCGAGGGTAGACGTTGTGCGCAGCAACTGGCTATACCGCAGCATGGCACTGCCGCCTTCCGGGGTAGTTTTAGATATGCAGCTTCCAAATGCTGGAATAACATCCCTCCGCCGATCAGAAACCTAAAAATAAAAAAGCCACAGTACATCTTAAAAAAAATCATAACAAATTCACAAATTAATTTTAATACAATCGACATTGATAAATCTTTCATATCATTATTAATTTCATTTAGAATTCAACAGTTTACATTTTATTTTATTTTCTTTATTTTTTGCACTTATATAAATTATTAATAATTAATTAATTTAATAATATAATACCTACATAATTTCCCGCTGCTACAGGATGACTTGGAGCACTGACCAACACTTTCATTTATAACAAATTTTCTTAGATGTGCACGAGTCTAAGTCTTCTTTGTAAAAGAGTTCAATATCGTGCTGGCTTCTTTTTTATAAAAAACCGAGTGGCAGACTACCTCCATCTGCCGCTTTTTATTTTTATTTGTACCTGTCATTGAATATCTTTATTTTTTCCTATAGCTTCACTTTATTTATACAACACTTTTAAATTATTTTTGTATCGTTATTTAAACACTTTAATAAGCTTCTATTTTTAACATTATAAATATACTCACCTTCGTCCGTGTGTCACTGTGGGGTGCTAACTGAAAACCAGCGCTGGGTGTCCTGCACCTATTATATTCTGTGTGTTGAATTGTGTACTGTACTAAATAAATGTCTTTCTATTCTATTCTATTTTGTTATGTCAATTATTTAACAAATAGGGAATAAGAAATGTTTTTTGTTTTTCTTGTACAATGTACTGTGTTGTTGTAAGTTGTGGGTAAGTTAAAAGAAAAGTTAAAAGAAATATTATCCGACTGCGTAAAAAACTCTCTAAAAAGGCAACCTATTTAGAGAGTTTTTTCAATAAGAAAAAAAAAACATGAATTCATACATTTGTAAAGGTAGAATCGAGGTCTTTAAAATGAAATACCTCAATACAGTGCTATTTTAGTAAATGCAAAGTCTAAGCATTTTTATTATTATATGTACATAATGGGATGATCAAATTTTCCATTTAATATTTAGGGGCGACAAAGTAAGGGTTGGCGTTGTAAACGGAACCCAATTAGTCGCTGTCACACGAAATATGCTCCGTTGCCGTACTAATAATATACTGGCTTATTTCATAAATTAATAAAAAAATGTGCCCATATTTTATTCGGAGTTTAGACTGGGTTCCTAATAGAAGGCCGGGAGGAAAACCTAGGTGGAGATGGAGGGATAGACTCGCATACAAAAAGGAGTGACAACAACTTGCTCTCAAAGAAAACATTTGAAAACAGCAAAAGGAAGGAAATTTTAGAAATTTAAAATAATATTAAACTACTGTTAATTCTAATAAGGTTGTTGTAGTGACATCTATTCACAATTGAACAGAATCGCATCGGAAACGTCTGAACAAGGTTACGTATCACTCTTGTATTTGAGCGTCATAAGTTTTTGTTTACTGTTGGTACAGATGTCGCTAGTAGTTACAACGTTGAAGCCATAGAAAATACGTTATTTTTTACAAAGTGATAATCTAATATAAATATAATGTAACGATAATACCATGAGAAATGTGTAAATAATAAATAAATACTAATGATAATTTTGTTGTTTTACTCTCAGCTAAGCATTAAACTGTGTTGTTACATTGTTTCTTTCATGCTTGCTTTTTAGGGCCTCGATTCAGCTATTTAAGAGTTGCTTAAATTGACAGAATGACTTCCTAAATTTGGTCATTTTTACGATAAATGGCATTCTCTTCGATATGATTCTCTTCGAGAGTTCAGTGATATTGTAGGCTTATCTGAATACGAAAATTAGGCACAATGACAAATACACTGACCGACCAGTGACAGGCATTTAAAATAGCTGAACCGCGGCCCAAAGATATGGCAAGAAATCCATGCCCTTTGAACAGAATGGTTTCCGTATATTCCTTATATCTGTACTCTCTTCCAGAAAAGCTCCCTGGATTTTGAAATGCCCAATACAAAAATACAATTTACGCGAATAAAAAGAAAAGTTAGGTCAAGGTTCGAATAAGTTGACCTAATTTCTGTGGTTAATCGGAGAATCTCTCTCGAAGTTCAAAAACCAAATCATTTGTTTATTAGTGCCTGATATAGTTGTCTATCTATCCTATTTAGAGAATATCTTTAGAACGATCATGATGTACCAACAGTTATAATCTACCAATCACCTAACGAAGTTGGTATTCTTTTGCTAAGTCACAAAATCCTTTTTAATGATATTGTTATAAAAAAACAGCAACAAAGAGTAGAAGATTGAATGGAGTGCTCGCTTTACACGAATCGACAGGATATCTCTCCAATCAAATCAAACGGATCACAAACGTTTGCAATCAAAACGCTGTAACGATTTCCGGATTGTGTCTATGGCTATTTTTATTTTTTTCGCCACCTCCAGCAAGCGATCCGCTTCTTCGTAGTTTTGTTGCAGCTCGGTTCCAAAGCCGTATGTTTAAAAAAAGCAGGAACGCGATGTTGTGAGAGCATTCACTAATTGATGGCCCCGAATCCAGATTCGTTGCGATCGTGTAAAGGCAACGAATTCAAAAAACAACTAGGGTTGGACCAAATGTAATTTGAACGATTTGGAAATGTTGGCTGGTTTTTTTCTAATGATTATGATTTGTGATGGTTTTATGTAAGTGGAATTTAATTTTGCGTTATAAAGTGATCGCGCTACATTATGTAGAGTTGAAGGATATTGTAGTATTTCTTTGAAAATTACCTCTATGATTAATATCTGCATTTTATGTAGATATCATGTACACAACTCTTTTTATCGGCTTATTTTAAAGCCTACTTTATGTTAAAGTATGAATTAAGATATAATTAACATAATCTTTGAAAATTACATTTGCTTTATTGTTTAATAGCTATTTCTCTATTTCCTTCTATTATTCTGATACTAAAAGAAATTAACTAAAATAACACAGTTTAACTCCATCACCTAAAAAAAACATCGAATGAAAAATCGGTTAGAACGTTCCATTCTGAACACAATCTAATCGATTCGTTTTCACAACAATCGCGCATCTCTAGAAAAAGTGGATGTATCGAATCGATTGCCACGGCTGCCAGCATTCGATCCCGCTCGTCCACAGATGGCATTGCTTGGGAAACGAGAATCGATCATTGACGCTCCCTGATTACTGGATAGTTAAACATGTGGCGAGATTGACTCAATTTAAATCTATTATTGTTTTAATTAGATTTGGATGGCTGTAACATGTGTAAACATGGAGTCATTTGGTGGAGGAAGTTACTACTCGTGAATATAAATCATGACATTGTTAACTTGGTAATGTTCAGATAAATAATAACTTTTCTAGTTCTTTCTCTGTAGTATATTATACTAACTATGCAACTCTTCTGGTGAACAATAAAACATTTAACTATTATGTGTCTGTTTCTTGGTGGACCTTCTTATTTTCGACAACACATATAAAGACGACTATTAAGATTTCTATTTTCTTATAAAAAATATTAAACGATTTTCCCAAAGATTAAAAACGTTTCATTCAATGAAACTCGTATAACTCTTATGAATGAATGGATACTGTCTGAAACAGCAGTTATCTATTTTTAAATAATCAATTCTCTAACCCAAATCCCGCTTAAAAGATAGCTTTTTGATGTCCGGAAAACGACACTGTCGCCGCGTCGACACTGAAATTTTTCAATGTCCCGATGAAACATGAAACAAATCATAGGTTAGTAATCAGTTAGGCATGACACCTAATTTGTGTTCAATTTGAAATCTTAATAAGCCGTCAAAGCGATCCAGAAATAGTTGACTAACTAATTATGTTCCGTTATAAGGGAGTCGGCGACAATTGACAAATGTGTTTTGTGCGCCGCGATACATACAATTAGCCGAGGAATGTATCCGAACGTATCCGCACTCGTTGACAGCACAAGCACCCTACTTTTGGCGGGAAAATAATCTTTTTGCAATAACAATTTAGAGGTTATTTTCCTATAGTAATTAACTTCAAATTAAGTGTTTGCTTTACGAGGGGGGCTTATTTGAAGAAGTCTTTGTCTGGTCGGTCGGCGATAAATCATTTGGGCACGTCACACGTCTGGTCGGGTGTATGTGACAAATTACCTTCGCGCCATCTAGCGGGGGTTGGGAACTATTTTGGAGTAATATGACTACATTAAACCTATCAATAATAATCCCCTCAAATGAGACAAAGCCTTGGTAGTAGATTATAAATTTATAATGTGTGCTATAGAGCTGTTTAACTAACTGTAAATTACATTAATAAAATGATTTTCATATTTTTCAGTATTTATATGATACCGCTAGCCGTTGGATGAAACTTGGTGCTGGGACTTTGTAGAACCAAAGGATTAAGAAGCTAATAAAATAAAAACATAAACAAGGCATATATAATAATAAACAAATAATAATAAATAAAGCGGACATCATCACATACATTATTCTGAACCCAAAGTAAGTAGCTGAAGCACTCGTGTTATGGAATTCAGAAAGAACGAAGGTAGTACCACCAACACCCAGAATCGGGTCGATGTAGAAAAGTTGGTTTATACATTGACTCGTCCGGGGATCGAACCCGGGACCTCAGAGCTAGCTACACCTTGAAAACCAGTGCGTGCGCCAATCGAATATCGAATAATAGAAACAGTTTTCCGTCTACATATAAGACAAAGTGTTCAAAATTAATGAGATCGATTGCATCGTGAGACACCCGCCTGCGTGCGTTCATAACTCAGCCGCATCAAAGGCAAGCTAACTGAGCAATAACAAACCAATCCGGTTTCAGAACGCACGTATTAATGTTGATTTATATAAGGAACATTCAATTAACTAAGGAAGATGCCGTTAGTAATACTCTCCCCCCTTTTCGAGTGAAAGTCGGTTTGTTTTGAGTTTTGTAGGAGTTTTGGTTCCGTAGAAAATACTTCTTGTTCAATAAAAGTTTAACTGTAATTAATAACAGTGTGATTCAAATTATTTCTTACTACTACTACGGAATTATTACTTACTACTAATACGGACAGTATTTATTTTGCACCGAGTAGTCGCTGATATTATGCCGTTTTTTTTTTCAGAATTCTTGCAACTGTAAATTAACTTAATTTTAGTAACATTTGTTATAAGTGTTAGGTCATGCCCTGTATTTGGGTCTATAAATATAAAAGTCGTCATGAACTATTTTAGCCATGTAAATAGCTTTTCTGAAAATAAAGAAGATTATAATATGAAAGTGCATTACATGTTTTTTACTTAAGTATTATAAAAACACAGTTAATCCTTCAATCAAAATGTCTTCTAGTTAATTAGCCCGCGGAACCCCAAAACCCTGAAACAGATTTGTTAAATACAAATTGGTTATTAAAATTCTTGGCGCGCGTAATGCGTGACAATCTGATGGGCCGCCATTTGCCGCTGCAACCAATTTACATTTATTTATGACTTTTCATTTCGCTACATTTATATTGTCATATATTCGACTGTGGTTACTGCAGCTATTACAATTTTTGACGAAATTATGTTATTAAATGCTGATATTTTTGTTTGTGTTTTTAATGAGGATTTTTTTTATCCAGAGTAGAGTTGATTTAATTATATGACTTGCAAAATTAAAATGCTTTTTTGTTTATAGCATGTTAATGGTTATTAAAATTAAAAGTTATGTACCATACATTTTAAAATTTAAATAATGACAACTACTATCGCGCGATAGATAGTATTAAGATACAAAATTAGTTTAAAAATAAGATATATTTTTTACACTAACTTTTCATAAAATCCCAATAAAATGCTTTACTGTAATTCAGTCAATAACACGACATCGTCCTTTTGTTAACTTTTCGTTAACCTGCCTGTCACGAGCGCTGTAAACCAAACCGCGCCTAATCCCGATGTCAAAACATTGACACGAAATAAAAAACTAATTTAACAAGCAAGGAGTTTTGTTTATATATCACAGCCAACTATCTTTCCACATAATTCGGGTAGAAGATGTTTTCACATTCTTTAGGATAGTTCAATTACATTCGACTGATATACTGTATGTCTTTGAAGTCATCGAGATCAAAGCGTCAAAACAATATATAGTTAGAACTTTATGGCGTTTTAAACATGTGCTTATTTTTATCACGAATTTTTAAATCCACATTTTATAGTGGCGCAATTATTTTTGTTGATACATTTTGCTAGATATTTTATTGAATTGTTTTGGGTTAATTAATAGTTTTTATAATTAAATATATTAGAACAAACATTTTTGTTTAGTTTGCCAAACCTTGAGCAATGTGAGTTAATTCGAAGTGATTACAAAACCTCACGATGTTTTTTCAGCCAGTCTCATCAGAGTTATATTCACGTTTTATTGTTCGAATCAATTAATGTAAATATTTAAAATTCTTAGGCACTTATAAAAATTGTTGTTGCCAAAATATCTAACAAATATATTTTCTGATAAAATATTTAAATTAATTTACGTTTGTTTTGACAGAATTCGTTAACGAACACTTAAAAAATAAAGTGTCGTAATGAATCCGGCTAGGATTTTAATTGGACCGGAGGCAGAGGCGCGGTGCGTTCGTCCATTTTTTCTCGCATAAAAAACTTTTTAATTAATATCTCCAGTGAAACGGACAGCTGTTTTACGGTGTCACTTGTTTATGGTATTAATGACGAAGATTTTTTAAATTCAGAATTTACTGAGTATTTAAATTGGAAATAACGATGTGCGTTCTTATTTTTAAATTACTGCATAAAATGTATATTGATTAAGTGATGTGACATTTAGACACCTTTCCAGTTAATAGGTGTGTTTCTTTAGATTATGTGGATCGTAGATCATGGAAGTGTATATATGTATAGATACCTATCACACATAGATTTTAAGATACATTTTTCGGTTTGAATGCAAACACTTTTATTAAATCTAGCACGGTAACAAGTTGCAGTGGAATATATATTACTTTTATAGATATGCTTAAAATAGAAGAAAATATATTTTTATTGTAGATATCTACTTTCTCACTGATGTTACTTGAACTGTGCTAGAATTGAGTGTGAGACTAAAAAAGATTTTCTATTAAAGTGGGATTAGAAAAAGCCGCTATAAACGATCGTTTACTATCGACACTTCGTTACGATTTTATCAAGTACATTCCATTCAGATAAGGATCACAACATTCTAGTTACAAAGACACCAATAATAAACACTGTTAGTGAGGTACTATTAGGTTAGAACCCCGCGGTGACACAAACTGAGCCATTCGACACAGTGTCACTCCGTGTCGCGACACAATGAGCCCCCGCTGAGCGCAAATCAAATAGATACGAGTGTTGTTTGCTGGGTAGGCGAGTGGTTTAGCGTTTTCCAAATGATGACACTGTGTTTTTGTGTGTGGTGAAGTAAAGGTGTTATGTGTAGGGTTGGCATGTTATATTAGGGCATATTAAAGACTACGTCAGGATTTACGTTTTGGACATATTGATCATTAAGTTTATAAGCACAATTTCCTCTGTAGCGTCCGTCTAATTTTTTCTGGTTAGGGATGTGGTGAACAACCTTTGCCCTGAAATAGGACAAGAAATGGTTAGGAAAGAAAGATTAAGTTTAAAAGTCCTTTTCTTTGGATGAAGTATTTAATTAAACGTGACACCGCGTGAATCTTGATCTGTTCAAGATTTTTGGCAATCGTGGTGTCGAATTTTTTGAACTTATGGAATATGGTCACAACGGTTCGACATACTGAATTGTTTTGAAGGAAAGGTCATTAAGTTCCTTCGAGGATACAAGTCATTTTTTTATACGATCAATTAATTTAACGAACTCCGTGGTCGGGTTACGAGTTCGATCCCCGGCTAGTCAATGAGGAAAACCACATAGGTATTTGTGGTGCCTCCATCGACTCTTTCATTGTCTCTCATTGCATCCAAGAATTGTTGCTCCGTGCGTAATACTTACTTTGAGCACAAAGGAATGTACCTAACTTTGTCCACACTCATGTTAAATCGTCGATTAACCTCAAGACTTATAAGAATCTATTAACAGAGCAACTGACAGCTATCGTAATCGTGTGCTCAGCATCACAGTAGGACATCACAGTGTTGGTACCGGGTGGCAGCGTGGGTCAATTGGAGACACAATGGGGCCCCGTCGCGCCTCCAATCATTCACGGGGTACGCGGAGGAATTTGACACTTTTTTTGGTTAGATTTCGACATTTATACGGAGTGTTGTTTGGGTTTTAGAAATACTGGGGTGAGGTGATTTTGTTTAGTATTTTTATGAGATTAATTTTGTTTGACTAGAATGTAATATAATTTTTATGAGTCTAGATTGTACAGATAAAGCTCCATAATAGATAAATTACTTAAAATCAATAAGTTCATCTAAAATACATTTTAGTATCGAAAATTCTTATAGAAGGTGTTCTTGGCAATTCAGCGTCCAAAATATTGTATAATAATATTTAGATATTTATCTATCATAGGTACTTATGACCCTAAATATATCTATATATTAATATTTAGATACGTAAAACAGTAACTGATATAATACTCAATCTATGGTATGGTATGGTCTTTATTAAGTATAATAGAACTTGTTACAATTACAAGAATAGGCCCTACAAAACCGTATAAACGGTTTGTCTGTAGGTGCGTATTTACATCTTTTAGCAAGTGACTTAGTAAGATGCGGACATTTATACACATATTTATCTATCATTATAGTTCAGTGTAGTTGTTTACATGCATCCATACGGACCCAATGCGCGCGTGGGGACGCGATACGCACACAATCTACAATATAGAACTAAACACTCCAAAAAATATACCTAATTCACAACCAACCCATAGAAAAAACCTCTTTTAACCATTAAAACACTCCACTAATTTCCCAAGCCCACAATTCTAGCATTCTCGGCCACCCTGTAACATCTCCACAGCGTATCGAAAGGCTCATCGTGCATGTCATTGCCGCTATCATGTCAGATCTTGACGATTAGCCGTGTAAATACAAAATGGAACAAAACTCTTCGTCTCTGGTCTCTGGTCGCTGGTCGCTGGTCTCAAGTAGAGTTGGTGACAGTCTGTGGTCGGCACGCCGCGACGGTACGCTTGTTGAGGAAAACTTAAACTGGGGACTTCAGTCATTACCTACCTTATAATTAATGATCTAACAAAAACTACCTCTAATTACCCACGTGATAATTCAGTTTCTACTAAAGAAGTTTTGATGAATCCTTGAGCTGTGGCTGCTTATAAGTGGTTCAGACTTTAAAGTTGATGTAGAGAGCTCTGAAAAGTAAAAAGCGGTCCCGTCTAGTTCCTGTAGGCTTATTTGCCATCTTAAATTCAAGGCCCAAGCCTAAACCAAGATGTTGACTGAATTAAAATTTCAGCAAAATTAAATTTTCGTATCCCTTAACGTTCAGGAATAGTTAGTCCTACTAAAGCGTGGGTTTTTTAAAGAGATCTATTTAACCAAGTGATCATTGGGAAAGGGTAAACAACCCGGTGGTTACAGTCGATACAATCTTTTGCCAAAAGTATGGTATTATCAGGTACCTCTCTAGTTTATCTGAAGCATTTGTATATACGTATAGCCCATTGACTATAATGTTCGTTGTATAATATTTGTAAAAATTGCCCAAGTCCATAGTTAACGTAGTGCTAAAGTAAAGGACCGTTGCTATTACCTTGGTAAATAATAAACAGAGCAAAAGCTATGGAACCATTCCGATTACGACGACCATCGAGAAAAACTACAAGACAAACAATTTGCTACTTATGCTCTCCGTTATTTGCGATACATTGCTCGATTACTAAGGTTTTATTGTGAAAATTGTAGTGAGAAAGCAGCCATGGAAAGTGATTCAGATTTACTCCACGTTCATTTCATTAGATTATTGAGTAAGTTTTATTTAGATTCAGTATTTCAAATCGTTCATAAATAAATGGGTATAAGTTTCGTAATAATAAGTAATTCTACTGAATAACTAGATCTCAATTACAGTTACAATAAGAGTAGAATAAAACTTCTTTTGCCTATTAGATATTCTTAAGCTAATTAAGCAGATTAAGCCCTAGCAGGCTTCTATCAAATTGTAGAGCACACCTTGTACCTACATAATATAATCATCTGCTACATACAATAGATAATTTAGTCCTAAAATAGGTAGGTAGGAATACTTAGCACGCGTCGTTAACCCCTCACTGCAACAGGCGGTGATTGAGACCGGAAATTGTGCTAGTGAGCCGTGCTATGTTATGTGGACTTCCCTTTACTTAGGAATAAGAAAAGTTTATTAAGTGTGTTGACTTATGGCAAGGCAAGGCTTTTTAAATATTTTGGGATGATTAAAAAAAGTTGATAACGTGTATGGAGTTGGACTTAGGTACAAGATGAATGGATTTTTATGAAGTTTAAAAAATAATAAACATGGTGCTTAAAAGTGTTTGGCAGCTTCTGTTATTAACGTCCAAAGTACTTACCTATATTGGCTATATATAAAAGAAGAGTTTAAGTAAAGAACTTCAAAAAATACCAAAATTATTGACTGTGTTATGCTTTTGTGCAAAGATGTTGTTTTATGGTCTAATTTAGATGATTATGATACAATGGAAATAATGGCTTTTAGCTCTGTTTAGAACAATGTTCGCATTTTATTTGGTTGCGTTTCTGTATTTAAATGATTGTATGAATTGAAAACGAAATCAAATCTCAATAAGTTGGTATAAAATGTATTATTGACGTCTATGGCATGTGTAAAAGTAACTTATTGCGTGATCCAGATTATTCGCAATTATAATTTCCATCAAAACAAAGCCGAAACTGAAACGTAATACGTCCAAAGCGTTTCCATGAAAAGTCGTTACGTTGTCGGCTAAACAAACGGAGCTAATGGCGCAAATGGCCCGCGGCCGCGCGCCCAAACCCATTAAGTTCAAAACTCAATAAACATCATTGTTTCAGCGCTTAACTAGGAAAATAAGCGAGCGAGCCGCCCGGGGCCGCTTTAGCCCGATCTTCAACTCGCCGCGATCTCTAATATTCATAAGTCAATTTCCTGGCCCATTAATACGTAACGAAGTAGCGCAAATGGCCTTATCGCTTGTGCGCGATTACTTGCCCGCCGCTCTCTTACATAATTCAACGTATTAAACGAAATTGTTTAAACCTTATTGCTCGATTACGTTTCTCCACCCCGGGCACGCCTCGTTTCCCGCCGCCAATCGGGTGACGAGATTCCACTTCGGCCCCCACTCGGTGTCGTCCCCTCCGAGCCTGAGCCCGCCCGTTTCTGCTCTCCCGGTTTCAGTTGATGCCGCGTTGTGATTGTCGGATGTTGGTCCGGGACGAACGTGTCCAGCGCTCGCACGCCACGCGCTACCGTGCAGATCTCACTGACGTACTGTGCTAACCGATCCTAATTGGACCTCTTCGGATAATCTTCTCCAATAAGGATATTAAATAGACTTAAAAAAAAAACACTCAGTGCAGTGAAAGTGTTAAACGACAAACTGAAATGTTAGTTTAGGACAAGAGATGCTTCGATGCCAATATCTTTAAAGGCCTTGCTATGACGATGCTTGCGATGGCGCGAGGATCGGAGGAGCGCCGGCAGTCGGGGGAGGAGGAGGCGGAGGGCGCGGGGGACGCGGAGGGCGCGGGCGAGCTGGACGTGGTGGGCGTGGAGGACGCGGCGCCCGTGGACCTCACGCGCCGACTGGGGCTGACGCGCGACCGCCCCGCCATCGCCTTCTCCGTGGAGAACATCCTGGACCCCACCAAGTTCACGGGCAGGGCCGAGGTCCCGCTGCGCTACGATGAGCAGTACTGGAGGCCGCATTACGATAGAGATGATAGTGACTCCGGTGAGTTGGTGGTGTTTGCTATATTTGATGATCTGTCATTGCCTTGGATAGATGTGAATGTTAGAAAGCAATATTCTTATAAGATCTGGGGGTTCCTATAATATAACTCATTGTCAGTGTCACTGACTAGGGAAATTAAGCGAGGCTGTTAAATCCTTACGGATTTACTGGTCCTTTTCCTTTTTTACATAGCAATTTTTGGGTGTTACTTTATCTTTTTAAAGGATAGATATTTGGTAGCACTATATTTGTTAAGGAAATTAATTGAATTACATTATCACCCTTTTTAATAGTACTTAATTGTTTTGTTTAAACAAAAGACCTTCCTAGTTAGGTGTTTCGCCAACAAATATAATTAACAAATAATAAACGAATGTGGAAAACATTACCTTCTTATATTGCTCCAAATCTAAATGAAGCCAATCCTTGAGTCATGGATCGGGTGTCAAACTCGGGACCTCAGAGTTGGCGACACTCTGAAAACCGGTGTGTACGCAATAAGACTACAACCGTTTCTTTTAAGTTGAATCTAATAAGATTTTCTCATCTTCACATGCTCTTAAGATAGCGCATATAAAATACATAGCTTATAAATATCAAAAAGTAAAAACCTTTTGGTTCTACTTACTCAAAATTAAAGTTATATTAAATATCCGATCCGATTGTTAAAGCTAGGTAAATTTTCATAAATACATTATGAAAATGTATTAAATGCTGAGTAAGCAAAACCAATTACAGTTAGGATTTAGTTTATATATTGTGAATTTAGTATGTTACATTGATTAGTGCTATGTTTTTGGAATTTGATGTGGAAATCTTTTTCCATTTTCTCCGCCCTGGAAATAAACGGAGGGGCAATTAGAACCTATAATCTTTGACTTCTTAGCATAATTGACACTTATATACTCCAATATGTTTATGTAGTTGATGAGAAGTCGTTATATATATAAATAATAGATCAGGTAGTGGCCAATGACCTCCCTTTAATTAGATATATATAGTTAGGTGTAAAATTTATGGGACATAAAGAAAAAAATAGTAATTTAACGACGAAGTATTAAAAATACCGTTAAATCCGACTGAACTCTACAATTTTGAGAAAATCATTGAGTAGGCTAGAAAATAGAAATAAATTAGCCAGTTTTTATTATTATCTTAAGCTATTCATATAATTAAACAGCACACATCATAATAATGTACAACTTTTTCTACATATTACTAATGTAATGTCTAGGCTTGCAACAAGAATATAGATAGATCAGGCTTAAAGAAACATACCTAATCTTACACAAATAACAAAGCTTAAAGCCTCAAAGAATGTTCCCTGAACAATGCGCTAGGCGGTCGTAGGTACCCACGGCAGCGGAGGGTTGGGCCGCGCTAAGCCGCGATACGCCGGCGGCTTAGGGTTGGCTGCTACTGTAGCTACGCGGTATTGAATGTTTATTGCTAGGCTTTACCAATTGGTGGGAAATGGGAATGTAATAAAAGGGATTTTTCTCTTAGTAGTGGAAACCCTAATTTACAATTTAGCGGCATCTATGTTAAATAGGAAATGTAAAATAATCACGGCCTACAAACGTCTCACAGCACAGCTTTCTTCACGTACAGAGAAGGTACGAGCATTGGTCACAACGCTTTCTCATTGGTAATGAGTCATTTCAAAATTCAGGTTTTTTAACAATAACTTCCTTTAACGTTTTTCAGTAGTGTCTTAGAATAATCAAGAACGTCCATATAACATTGAAAAAGGCACATTGGTATGTACTTGCTGTAACTTTGTGCATATAAAACTGTACAAAACCATTAACTGAAACTGGTCTATACCTTAAATGTTCTATCCTTATGTTAAAGATATAAGTATAAACACTCTCATACTGTGAATGAATACAAGCGCTACCTCAAAATTTATGAAACAGTTATTGACATAGACGGCCTAAACATAAGGTAGAACTACTATTTGTATAAGGCCTATAAATATATCCCGCTACCAGGTATGGGCCTCTTCTAGTTTCGAAAAGGAAGGAGCATTGATCACCACGCTTGCTGAATAATGATAAGAATTTCAGCGAACAATTTTTCCACTGAAACAAATTGGCCTTTTCTTATATTGTATCTGATAAAAGACCAGAGAAGCGAGATCATTAGGTACGCTTGCTCACCACTTTCGGGTTTGCGATTTAGAGGATAATTTTTAACCGACGAAAACAGAGGAGGTTCTCAATTCGACGCGTATATTTTTTTTTTTTTTTTTATGTATGATCACGCATATCTTTTTACTGAGTAGTCCGATTTTGATAATTCTTTTTTTATTGGAAAGGGTATACTCCAAAGTTGGTCCCATATAAATTTGGAAAAAGAATTCCCACCCTAAGGGTGGAAAAACAGGGGTTAATTGATTGTTTTCGCACTGATCGTAATGTATTACCACGCGTAACTTTTTACAGAGTAGTCCGATTTTGATAATTCTTTTTTTATTGGAAAGGGTATACTCCAAAGTTGGTCCCATATAAATTTGGAAAAATAATTCCCACCCTAAGGGTGGGAAAACAGGGGTTTATTGATTGTTCATGCACTGATCGTAATGTATTACCACGCGTAACTTTCTACAGAGTAGTTCGATTTTGATAATTCTTTTTTTATTGAGTAGGCTATACCTAGTTGTTGGTCCCATATAAATTTGGAAAAAATATTCCAATCCTAAGGGTAGAAAAACAGGGATATATTGATTGTTCACTAACTGATTATAATTTATGACCACGCGTAACTTATTACAGAACAGTCTGATTTTGATAAATCTTTTTTTATTAGATAGGGGGTTACACCTTGAAGCTGGTCCCATATAATTTTACTCTAAGGTTGGGAAAATAGGGGTGATTTATGGTTAACTCACAGATTTGAATACTAAAATAAGTAGTTAGCTATTTCAAAAATAATAAATAATTCAGCATGTAGCAATTAGTATATTATAGCCACAAAAAAATATGAAATAAAAACTTTTTAACAAAAAAATTAAACCGCCGAAAACACTGAAAAGCAAAAAATAAGAAACCTTTTTTTATTTAATCTTAATAACTAAGTTCTTAAACGAATGTGAGTATACCTAAATAATTTTGAGGCGGCGCCAAACTATCAATTAACAAAGATCACAAAATTACCTTAAAAATAAAGAAACAACCAAATCAAAAACGCTATATACTATAATTATATTCTTTACTTACCACCTACTAATTCCATCGTGGAAAGCAAATAAAAGTTTTGAGTTTGAGTTTGAATCAACTTAACAATGCAATGAAATCTCCAGCGATAAACATTGAAATTTCAAAAAAAATTAAGTACCTATATATCGTAATTAATTAATTTGCCTGTTTGGCGCCGACTCGAAATTACTTAGGTATACTCACATTCGTTTAAGAACTTAGTTATTAAGATTAAATAAAAAAAGGTTTCTTATTTTTTGCTTTTCAGTGTTTTCGGCGGTTTAATTTTTTTGTTAAAAAGTTTTTATTTAGTAATTCTTAGGCTAGGCTGGACAATACTTAGGCTTAGTAAATAGGTCTTGGATATTTTAGCTAGGCCAAAAGGTATAGGTGTTCGTAGCCTTTTAACTTCTAAAGTGGATTAGTTTTTATCTTTAAAGCGGTAAGTTCATTAACGTGTACCAATAAATACAGAATCTATTTTTCGAATAGATAGACCACAGATTAGCAAACTGTTGCCTAGGTTTATATTCAAACGATAACATTATTTTTGTAATCAATAGGTGTCCACGTTCCTACTTTTGTTTCTTTTTCTCTACTATAGCTAAAATTCGACATCTTTTATAGATATTTTTTATTTCTACCAAATTACCAGCCTAATAAAGCCCAAAACATACAAAAGATTTTCTAAACGGTCATTTAAATTACCTCGTTAGAAAGTGTGAAATACGATAAGGCACAATACTTTAAATTCATTGAATTCACTGACCGAATGAATAGTGTATAAATTCAGCTTTCATACCGTTCTAAATTCCAAGACATTTAAACTCAATTTTCCGGTCTTCCAGTACTTTTATTATTTTTTCTAGTGCCAATATCTAATTATTATTCACACAAGAATATCATCATAGTACTTCTTTAAACTGGAAACAAAAAAACCGGCGAAGAGTGACTTAGATTTCCGCGCGAGAGTTCCGTACCATCGTTGTATGAAAGTCCTATAAAACTCTTTTTTTTTTGTTTTTAGTATTTGTTGTTATAGCGGTAGCATAAAATAATTTACTAAAAATTGCGATCGTCTGTCTATCGCGGTACATGAGATATAGTCTGGTGACAGACAGACGGACAGACAGCGAAGTTTTAGTAATATGGTCCCGTTTCCCTTTGGGTACGGAACCCTAAAAGTAACAATGCTTTTATTTAAATATCTTTAGTAAAATGGATAGCAACAATGAGATATCGCAAAAAATGGTGTTTTATCACGGTTTGGCTGTATTGAAGTAATCAGCATGTAATTGAGTGAAGACTATTGCAGTTCTAGTGCTTTTGTTAGCACCTAGTGTTAGACAGACAATTTATTTTAAACACGACGTGCGTAAAATGTTGTGGTCTATTGTATAGCAAAAAGTTCGATGAAGTTTAGTCTAGTCTGCGAAATATGATGGATGGAAGTTTAATGCAATAAACGGGGAGGAATGTTTTGCCTGGTTTTAGAGTGATAGTTTTCATTGGATTTAAATTGATAACACAGACGAAATTATACTAGTTTCTGTCTTGTGCAACAAGAAGTAAGCCCTCTTACGCACTTGCGGTTAACCGCGGGGGCGGCTAGCCGCGCGGTCCAGTTTAATATGCATCCGCTTGGTGGTTAAGTGCATACAATCACAAGCGGTTGCATATCAAACCTGGAAATGCGGCTAACCGCCTCTGCGGCTAAAAGCAAGTGCGTAAGAGGGCTAATTGTTATATGAATTATATGGGTAGGTACTCAGAAGTATTCCTAGGTTCGTGAAATTGAGCTACTAATAAATTAATAAGAAAAACGTTAATGCGAAAGAAATACATCTATGTTGTAAATGCTGTGTGTACCTATAATAGGCATGCATATGTACACAATATGTGTTATGCTGTTGGTATACCTAATAAATAAATAAAAAAAATAAATGAATGTATGAGAGAGTATCGCTACAAGTGATACAAAAAATATCTCGAAAAATTATGTAGTAAATGTATGCAGCTGAACAATAACTCAATAATAATAGTACAGATTTGGCGATGCAAGTTTCAGCTCGATGTTTTGCAGTAAATACTAGCAAAAAAGTTTTGTAGAGTCCATCTGATTATTATATAAAAAAAACTGTTATTTAATTATAATGCGCTTCTTTAGATGTTGCTTTTCCTTTTACGGATATTTTCTTAGTTAAACCAACCTAACTACCACAAGATTGGGATAAATCCTGAAATAATTACATTATTTTTGGTCATATTATAAACAGCTTATCTAAAAATAACATAACATATCATCAAGCCTGTATCCCCGAAGGGGTAGGCAGAGGTGTACCAATGGTGTATCTAAAAATAGTAATGGATATTAAGAAACTGCGAATATAAGACGTTATATCGTATCGTTTACACAATGTAAATATACAATAGCTAGAGGTAAATGTGATCATTTTAGAGTAATTCTGAATGTCAATGGAGAATGAAAATTGGATCGGACGTGATTCAGCGTCGCTTATAAGCATGCAACGTGATTTCAAATCTAAGTTCCCATGTTACGTGATTTTAAACTTATTAATTGTATTTACTTGCGCTTTATTCACATTTTAAATTGACTTTTGGTTCCTATTTCGGGTACTAAGAAAAGGCAAACTGTAAAAAATATTCCGTTATTAATAATATTGAATAGTACAATGCAAATCATAAGTTATTGATAATGCAATCGGTCACATTCTAATATCTTAAAACTTCCGTTGCAATTGTTAATTTGATTTATCATTAACTTCAAATACGACAAGAATAGATATTAACTGCAGTGTATTATTGTATATAAAAGAGAATCCTGAATGTTTGATAACGTAGATAATTAAAATGTTCTTAATATTTATATGTTGATTACCTAAGCATTTTATTTCATAACATACAAACAGCCTTATTCTAACATTTCCTTTTTCCGGAACTGACCTCATTAACCACATATTACACACCTCTATGGCCTTCAAGATTACACAATTTATAATAATTAAAAAAAAAACAAAAATATAATAAATGAATTCCCATTTAATTACGTCCGTCGCCCACACTAGCTCATAAACTAATTACAACCAACAATAGAACTAACATATCAATTTGAATTTCGATCACAATAAACGGTATTTCAATAATTTGAATCACGACACAAACCACGTGATCAATTTAGACATCAGCTGTCAAAAAAACCAACATAATTTTGCCCGTCGGAAATAAAAATCATTTTATTATACGTTTTATTGTGTTGCAATAAAGCTTATAATGTATTTTATCGACTGCAAATTAATATGTGCATTGAATGGTTGAACTCCAGTCACGTAGTTCAATCAAAAAGATAATAACCTTAAAATTATTAAATGGTGTTAAGTTAGAGTGTTTCTGTTCATGATGTTTCGATATTGTTGTATTGTAGCATTTACTGTTAGGTCACGAAGTAATAACGCATTCAACTTTTCAATGTATTTTTTTTTTTATTAAAAAACACGCGTTCTGTGCTTTTACGTGACCTGGCTACTAGTAGAACGTAGGCAACAAAAGATACTTTTTTTCCATGTTAAGTAAATACACTAAATACTTTTTACAGTTTAATTCTGTTTTCAGTCGAATACCAACTTAGTTTGTGAATGTTGTAACCATCTGATCGACCGACATAATAACAACTCTACGCATTTAAACCATTTATCAACAAGTATTTCTAAAGGCCTTTTCTTAGTATAGAATACTTATGTCCATTCCATTTAGAGAAAAAAAAGAAATATAGACTACATTTATTTGACACGGCCGCGGCACACATATCTGTATCTAATAGAACTCTCCATATTTTCATAGAGTTGTTGTTCAAAAATCAATCCTCTAATTTCTGTATAGTCTGAAATAAAAGACAGATGTAGAAAAAAAAGCGATTCATATAGAACATAGACACGAAACAAGTCAACTTTTTTCCTCTCCTTTGTATACTCATAAATCACGGGATTCTGTATACACCAATGTTGAGGCAATTGTTTAAATCTGGAAACGTATTCTACGGGGCTCAGGGAAGCAGTCTAGCTGTCATCACGCGCAGCTGTGGCGACCTCTACAACAAACTGATTTATTTGCAAAATGATACACTATTCCCGCCATTTCACTGTGTCCGGCCGCCGGCTGAATATATCGCTTCCTTCGCTTTATTGTTGAATTAATAGATATGTTTATATTAAAATGAAATAGACGTTTTAAATAGACGATGTTTTTTTTTTATATCGGTTAAGAGGTTTGGGACGTAAAATGTTTGTGGGTGTTTATTATCGTATATTTTAATGTTTATTAAATTTTATAATGCCCATATTGTAGCTTTTTAAGCGCTGTCATCAGTTGTTTTTCATAATGTTGTAACGTGGTGACATTGTTTGTCTGTTTGTGTGTTATCACGGTCAAGTAAAATTTGTAACATGAAAATGACTATAACAACGCTATTCGATAATACATATGTGTCAAATAAAAGACAATTCTGTTAAGTCTTAAGTGCTAGTTTATACTTTATATGCAGTAGCGCTTACTTTACGTTTGTACCTAGTAAACGCGTCAGAAATAGTCAGAAAATCCTACCTATTGGGATATAACAGTTACATAATAACTGCTATGAACAAAACCTAACCTCAATGACGTAGGTATGGAAAGGGTCTTGTACTCTGCCGGTCCCACTGAAGACCTGAAAGGCAACGATTTTAATTTC
The DNA here is from genome assembly GCA_905146925.1 of Autographa gamma. Classification (NCBI taxonomy): domain Eukaryota; kingdom Metazoa; phylum Arthropoda; class Insecta; order Lepidoptera; family Noctuidae; genus Autographa; species Autographa gamma. The sequence continues at coordinate 3,139,382 of LR989871.1, forward strand.
CTTAATTACAAGTTGAATGAAATTTTTCCAAAAACTTAATTTCAGATACAACATTTAGCGTCTAGCGCACATTTTTCGCCGACCTAAGGACCACTATAGCCTTTCTATTAAGATACGATAGCCGATAACAACTGATGGATGATGTACTTAGATCTGATCACCATTTGATCGGCTCTTACGCGATTTGCGCGGACGCTGCAAATAGTGCGTAAAGACCATTATGTGTAATCGTTTGGACTATCGTGAATATTAAGGGATTTTTGTATGACACTTACCTAGATATAGACGGTATAACGTTGGTTGTTTCTTTCAAATACAAGAAGTCTTGCGACAAATGTTGTGCATTTAATATAGGGAAAAGAAAAGGTTTTAATTTCTTCAGAGAGACATATTGCGTCTCACAATTTAGTGGTCTAAATTGTGCCAAAACATGATTCTTTTCATTTCATTTAAATTAAATTAAAAGTCAGACGCTGGTGCCTTCAACCAATAAAATCTACAGATGGCGTCCAAACAACAAACTAACTTCAGATAAAATATTCCAACTTGTTAAAATAAACTCCCGATATCCACAAAAAACATTTCCACCGCGGAAAAAAACTTCGCGTACGTACAAACCCGCAAACAAGGAAAAAAATAAGAGGACCAAGTCTGCAACTTGTGCAACTCACTCCCGGCGATTGGACGGCGCTAGACAGAGACGCAGATATCGCCCCCCGAACGAGAGCGAGCGAGACAGAATCAACCCTACATTGCTCGCGTCCCTTTGCGCAGCAATCCGTGAAATTAGAGTCGTCTAAACGAATCTAACGATTATTTTATTATCCCTTTTACGCTAAGATTTGTTCCTTGCTCACTCAAATAAAAATAAAAGGTGAATAAGGCGTTGCGAGGGTCAAGAGGCGGACATAAATTTTAGAAGCGTTTAGGGTTAGGATTGGCTTATTTTTCGGGCCTTTAAGTACGGATGGACGCTTTGGACGGCACAGATGAACGCGCCCCTCTTATACACAGAATGATTTATTTTAAAGATTTGTGTCCATTCTGATGTTGTTAGGATATTGGACAATATTTGTAAGTAAAGTTCTTGTCATTTGAAACAAATTGCTCTTTTGAAACCTTTTACCTACCTACTACAATTGTTGGACGTAGGCAACGGTAGCCTAAAATGATTTTTTCTTTCCTTTCTTAACCGAACCTAACTATGTAGAGAAATACTTATATTGATACATTCCTATTATCTGAACTAAAACAAAAATGCCTGGAACGAACCTAGTCTACCACCAGACGAAATTGTCACCTGATTATATATTTTTTTGCAAGATGCTTCATATGTACAATCATGAAACTTCTAATTAACATAACAAGTACTTATCATTCAAGTTTTGTTTTAAAATTCTAGTTAAAAGAGGATTACAAAACCAAAATCAATTTGTTGAACGTGCGAAAAACATTAAAATTATAACACGAACCGCCTAACCGGAAGTCGCGGCTGTTAACGAGGGGTTTAATGTTGGCAACACTGTTCCCTTGACTTTTTAATTACGGCACAGGAATTACGTGAAAATGCCTGAAGCTTGTTGTGAATACAAATTGAGGGAGCTTGCTGCTTTTATTATATTAAATTGTATTAAAACTAATAGAATTATTAGAACTGTTTGGAATAATATTGTTGTATGACAATGAGATTATAATGCAATATGATTTGGTTATTAGAGACCAAGGTTGTCTACAGATTTTCTATTTAAAAGTTCTACGCTTGTTAGTCGATAGATCTAGAAGTTACAAGAGCTCCCAACTGCCAGACTTTCTAAAATTCTGACTCATGAAATGAAATTAATTCGATATTAACAAGCTACAAACATTCTACTTACAAAAATGTCTGTAAATACATATTTATCGAAAACCATATTACAGATTATATTATATTATTTTACAGATGTCCTATGTTGGGTAATTTCATGACCTCTTTTTAAAAGCGCTTTCATGTAAGTAGGTAAGACTTTACTATCTCCATAATATAATAAGTGCTAAAGGAACTCTGTCCGTCGGTCTGCCTGTTACACTTTGCCGACTGAACAACACAACCGATTTTGATAAAATTTCATTTGGACGTAAAACAAATCACCGTTGTCTGATCCGCACTCTAAAAAGCAGATTGAAATAACATTGAAATGTACCCTAGGCTACATAGGTAACTTATCGAATTTATTCTAATTTTAATTCCTCTATATTTTCATAAATTGATTCGTACTTTTTTTTCGACGTTTTGAACGTCTAAAATGCCAATGCAAAAATGCGCCATAAACTTTTCCTTCGAATTTTGGTTAGGCTTATTTTTTTCTATACAAAGTTTTTGTTCAATTAGATACACCTACTTACATAAAATAGCCGTGTCTTTACGTTAACAGCCAATACAAGAAACCGTATATAATAATAAAAAATATAGCATTCAAGGGGTTAAGTGGTTCTTGCCAAAATTTCACGGCTACTTAAATGGTTAAATTTTTTATATGTGTAGATACTGGATGTATTACCAAAAGCGTTTCAGTTGGTAACGAAAATAATTTTATAAATCGTTTTGCAACATGTAATTGAAGAACTTCTTGTTCACAATGCTTTAGAAAACTCAATTTTATTTATAACTAAAATTACCTAACTCTACATCTACATTTATCATTTATCGACAATGATTAAACATTTTTTATGCATCAGGAAAATATTCGCGGCGGAAAGAATTGCGCAATATGATTTTCAATCAAAATCTCTATCGTTTCGATTTCTTCTAAACAATTTAGCTAATAACTATAAGAAGTATATCACTTATTCAAACTTTAACATAATCCTTCTGGATATTATCGATTCTAAGTTGTTGAGCCTCATGAGACGCTAAGTATAGCCAGTTAAGTAGAACCGGCGTCAGTGTACCGAGCTACCGACATAACTGTGAACAAGGCACACATTACCGAAGCCAGCCGACCAAGAATCCTTCCAAATTACACATCTCCATTTTCTTCATTTAACAAATTGATGAGCTCTATTTGAAGATACGCACCAACCGAAAAACGATCTTAAAATTCACTGAATTGAGTTCTAAATCCTTCGAATTAAGTCACTGTTGATGCTTACGCCCAAGAGATAAGACTGGGTTGGGTTAATGGGGAGTCTGTTATGGGATTTTTGACCTTATTTGGCGGTGTTAGGGATGATAATTCGTTGGTTTTCGGGGGGTTGGTGTGTGAGTAGTGGGGTGGTTGTGGTCCAAGTTTGTAATTAATAAAGCCCTCTCGATTACAAGTGCCTTTCCTCGGCGGGATTTGGGGAGGTCCGGGGAGAACCCTACGCGCTTGAACCGACGTTTTACTGTAACGATTGATATTGTTAGTAGCGAAGTAATGATTATTTAATTACGATTATAGAACGACAATTGCATGCTTTTAGGAGAAGTATGTATTCTATATTAAGACATTTCCCGGCTGTGTTTGGTGAGGTAATTTAAAGTTCTGTTTAAGGAGTTTTAGAATTCTTTATAGGCCAAATTACAAGTGACTAAATTCACCGTAGCTTTGTAATGATCTGAGTACTTGAGGTACAAGCTACTAAATCTACGTTACCCTGTATGCAACTACGTCATCTTATTACGTAACGCGAGACAGCATGACGTAGACTTGCAACTCTAATTATAACGTAAATGTGAGCTTTCTGCTCTAAGAAAATATTTGAAACATATGAAAAAGGACAGCATAAACTATGTTATGAATTGATCTTGTATCTAAATATACTGTAAGTTTGTGCTTAATTTTTACATAAAGTAAAATGTACACAATATGATTTTGTATAAATATTATTATAAGTACTTCTTCAAGGATTATGAAACTGTGACTTATGTAGAAATGTGCCTAATCGGTCATAGACATGCTACTTGCGTTTCTTCAAAACAATTGCAGTAGTTACTGAAAAGCAAATATTGCTCCTGTCAAAGTATGGGTATAGGAATTTCCAATATGCCATTTATCGATCTTATCCTATTTTCGGCCCTGAACTCACTGACGAAAATATTATGAGTATGGATATAATTAGCTGTTTTGCGGATTAGCCCAGTCAAACACGCTCTCCAATTTTATAGCCCTACGAGTATAAATACCTTCAACAACTAAAAGCTTAGTACATGCTACACTAACACGTGTACGATGACGTCACCCTCATGACGTCATCCCCGACACGCGTGTAAATCTCGCAGCTACACGATTTACACGACTCGTGTAGGCTTTACAGGGGAAACGTTAGTGTAGAGATTTGTTGAAATAGCAGCACATACTATACTGACTAAATACTGTACCCGTATATTTAAAATTTGCTATACTTTTTGGTCTAAATATCTGTTGAGAGGTTATATGTATCGACATTCTTTTAAAAATCAATGTATACTAAAATCCTGTAAAAACCTTCTATCGAGATGATTTTTACAGGATTTTTTCAGGAACTGCTTTATTGGTAAGCTATATTAGACGGAATTGGAATACACTTAGTGTAAATAGGTGTCTAATAAGAAGTGAGATTGTAAATATTAAGGCATTTCTACGAAATCAAAGTAAATCATGATTGCTAAAATATAATTGGATTAGACGCAGACATGCAATATTATTACTGCCAAATTATTGTAGTTTCTAATTATTGAAATAATAAGGAAATAAGAACTGGTTTTCTGTTTGTTTTCTAGGCATTACATTCAGCCCTAGACGAAGCTGAATGCAGACGAATAGGTAGTTGCTATTTTAATATTAAAATAGAGCAAAGGGCTTAAAATATAATAAATAGGCTAGACCTATATTTAAACCAACAAATTCCACAATCACATGTATCAAACACGGCCTTCGAATTAATTCCCGATACTAATAGTGCTGGTACTTTTAGAGCCAGTACTTTCAGTGGCTGGTACTTTTAGTGGCAGTCAATTAACAAGGTATGCCAGCGTCGCAGCCAACTACTCACGGACAGACAAATGAGCCCTTTAAACTATGCGCTTTATTTGTTAGAGAATTAGGCTTGTTTACCAATCAAGCGATAGATATACTTTGACGGGCCTGTGGGTCTAGCGGTTAGTGACCCTGACTGCTATACCGGAGGTCGTGGGTTCGATTCCCACTATGGACAAATGTCGTGTGATGAGCACGATCATTTGTTCTGTGTCTGGGTGTTATTTATCTATAATATGTATGTATTTAGTAATATATAAGTATGTTTATCAGTTGTCTGGTTACCTTAACACAAGCTCTCTTAGAGCTTAGCTTGGGATCAGATTACCGTGTGTGAATTGTCCTGGAATATTATATTATATTATTATTATATTGAAAGCTAGTGGGAGATATAAAAGTTAGTGAATGTATTGACGCTGGTGTTTGAGTATGTGATTAGGCATTTGTGTGTGAAATGATTATGTACAAGTTATTTCTAAAAATCTGTGTGTTTTTAGTACACCTTGCTGAAAGTTAAGAGTCATTTTCATATTGACTTTGCTTCGTTTATGTTCCTGTGTGTGTGGATGATCGGCAGCAAAATATTCTCTTTTATATAGTGAGCTTAATAATCAATTTGTTTTCCTACATTTCATATCCATTCATTAGTTGTCCTTGTCTGAAAGACCCCGCCATTAGCGATAAGTATGAAACATTATCCATGTATTAAAAGAATTCGGACTTAATAAGGTATTTTCAAAAACTTCGGCTATAGCGGCTATCGGCTAATTAAATCATTCATCTATCTCCAGCTACGGCGTAACCCTAACACTACGTATTTAATTCGAAGAGCGCGCGCCGTGCGCCTGCGCACCAATAATAATATATCCGTCGTCGTCGCGACATCTGCTCCTTATTTTATCGCGCTAATTCGTGCTGCGTGTCGTGGACAACTAGCCTAACAAAGAATCACCCAAACGACAAACCCACACATTAGATAATAAACCCTATTTTAAAAACCATAGAGGTGGTAATTGAGTGGTGTGAATTGGTGGTTATGTCGTTTGTGTATTAAAAGTTTTCTTATAAGTATATTTTCCAATAGGGTGTTTTATTTGTTTGTTGTTAGATGTTAGGAATATTTTGAGACGTTGAATAGGAGCTGAAATAACATTGATGTACGAAAATTTATTTATAGGTTGCGATAGATTTGGCTATTAAGATTCTGGATGTCCTAGATCTCAGAAACAATGACATATTAGCTTTTTAGGAATTTCGGTCTATCATAAATAAAAAAAATATCAATTCATGTATAAACATTTACATAGTTATAAAATGTCTGAAGAATCTTCTTTTCTGGTGAAAATGCAATGTATTAGAAAAAAAAAAATTCTACACTTTGCAAGTATATAGCATGTTGTAAATAGATTTTTCTTGCATTAAATTAAGTGACAAAAATATTGAAAATAAAATAATAGGAAAAAGTTGTGGAGCTACTACTAGTTAGAATTAGTTTGAGAAAATCTGATAGTACGGTAAAAACGTTATTATTCTCGTCCATTATTTCCTACATCTACGTTCATGCGTGAGTTATTCATCCCGCAGTTATTCATATCCTCCTGTTGATCGCCAATTAGCTTTTTGCAGAAGGCACTCGTAATGTCTTCAGCGCGACAATCTCAACATATTAACAGATTGTTAACTGTTTCACGCACATTTACATTTCACAGAATGTCTCTACATATAAATCGACGGCATTTTCACTGTTTAACGGCAATCAGTCGGCCATTCTATGTTTCCGAAACTCAAAACTAAACGATATAAAACTCTGAGCTAATTCCGCTAATATTTATATATCCTGTCCACCATTAAAATTCGCATTTTACTAATTTTACTAAAGACAAAACTGTCCCGTCATAAATTATATTTTAATGTATCCGGACTTCGAATTTCTAACCAATGTTACCACATTAAAAATTAATAGCTGTTTTAAAACTATTTCGCATTGGCAACACCAGCCACGCGCGCCGACTGAGAAGGAAACGGAAATGTCCATTATATCATCTGAAAAACATTTTTTATGAATATTGTGTTATGAGGAAGCTATAAAAGCATATTATTTATAACATCAGTCTAATAGATTTTAAAATTGATAATTGCTTTTCAAAATTAATAATTTTCAGATGATAGAAGATTTTCTAAAGGAAAAAGGTATTAAAATATATGGAGCATAGTCGACATCATTTTATGAGCTCCTATTTATATTGACTTACGGTTGAAAATATGTTTTTAAACATATGTTTAGGGGCAAGGCATACTACTTACGACTATCCGAATTACTTCTCTTAAACCTAGATAAAAACTTAACCATAAAACGGTAGCTCACCAAAACCCAATAACTAATAGAAACTCTTTGTTACAGTTAAAGACCACCTCCAGCATTCAGACATCGAAGCTGATGAAGTGGAAACAGATGACCAGACCTCAAACCTTGACGACGACATCCTCACACAGTCAGATTTGGACGAAAATGGTGACCCAAAGAGCCCGACCAGTTCGAGCTCTAAGAAAGGCAAAGGGAGCTCTTCAAGGGACTCCAAAGGGGGGACGAAGCCTAGAAGGGCAAGAACCGCCTTTACCTATGAGCAGCTGGTTTCTTTGGAGAATAAGTTTAAAACTACAAGATATTTGTCGGTCTGTGAAAGGCTCAACTTGGCGCTTAGCTTGAGTTTGACGGAAACACAGGTTGGTGTAATTTTGTTAATAGATCCACTATCATTATAAGGTCATACTTTGGAAAAGCTAAGTCACGTAGTAATATGCCATTTCGTTATAGCAATAGCCAATCAATAAGTCATAAGTATATAATTTCCATTTGTTCTTTACTGAATTTATTCCTAAACCTTATTTTCATACACCCCTAAATCTGAATCAATATTTAAATAATAATAAAAAATAGTACTAACGTTATGTTTCTTCCACAGGTCAAAATCTGGTTCCAAAACCGCCGCACGAAATGGAAAAAGCAGAACCCGGGTATGGACGTGAACAGTCCCACAGTACCACCACCTTCCGCCGGGGGCTTTCCCTCCGGTCCTTACCCGGGTGGTCTTCTCTACTCGCACGGGGTGCCGTACCCATTCACAGGACCGGGTCCTTACGCCCCGTACTTCCACCACCTCGCAGCCAACCACCACCACTCTCACGGCAGCCTGGGACACTCCCACACGTGATTGTGGCAGCGACCAGGGTCCCAGGATCTGAGGGTCGATAAAGAAAATGAAAACAGTAACTGTGGACTTACCAATTAGTGTTTGTGGACTATTTAGCAACCTGTCTTGAAAATGGTCGTTGGAACTCTTGGTGGGACACTGAAAGTATTTAAGAGTTTTTGTAGTGCCTATTGTTGATTTAAAATGTGGTCGTGATTCGTGACTTTTTTTCTTATTTCAAAGTACTATACGAAGCTACATTTTTTGTTAGTGTTGTGTTGAAGTTTTATTTTTTAAAGCTATAAGACATATGCCTTTAAAAAATAAAACTTAGTACTATACTGCACGACTAAGAAGCATTTAAATGGACTTTTAATGAAACACTTTCAGTGCCACAATGACCATTATCATGAACAGAGTATAGTGGAAATAAGTGACGAAACTGTATTATATTAGTGCAATTTATGTAAGGTAACATTATGAATCGATTGTGATACGTATTTAATAAGATAAATAAGAACATTATTGTATTTACTTTAAGGAACCCTAATAAACTTGTCGTGTAGATTTTTGACACAGCGGACATAGGAATAAATGTAGGCATTCTTAAATAAGTCATTGTACATTTGTGAGATTGTAACGTAAGGCTTGAAATGATTAGATACTGTAATTGTATAAATAACGCATAATCAGTTTTGTACATTTTTGTAATTTTCATAGTTTTTTTTCTATGTTAACAAATACAAGTTTCTGCATTTTGATTTGCTTATATTGATCTCAAGAATAGTCCCGGTAATTATTTTCTTTTTACTCTATAATTAACGTTTGTTTTTTCACCAAATAAATACCAACAAATACATATGCTTTCATTGTGCTAGATATGAAAAAATATGGAGAAGAAAGGACCAGTTAAAACAAGATGATATATAAAAAAATATAACTCAAATGATAAAGTTATTCCGGCAGAAGTGTATAAATAGAAATCAAATAAAAAATGGCATTAAATCTTAACAAAAAAGTAGAGAACAAGCAAAAATTGGTCCTTTCAGCCTCCTTATAAGGCACATTCGCATTTATTTATATTTCACTATAACCAGAAGTAAAACAAATGTAAATACGCTACTAAACTATGTATAAATTGTTTGTAAATATAACAGTACTTAGGGACGTTGCCATTTTCTATAGATCTGCTGTAAGCTTAGCTCTGAAGGGGGTAGATGACTAGGTATGAAAAGTCAAAATGTATTTAGTCCGCCATTTAAATAATCAAAATATAAGAGACATGTATTTTTTCTTTTATCAAATCAATAAAGTAATACGAAGATTAAGCTTTAAAGTTCAGGAGTTTGTGATGTCACGGGTAGGTCCTATCCTTGCTTAGACGTGACGTCACATAAGAATTGTACTCGCTGTGTCTTCATAGTTCTTTGTTTACGGGACAAAAGAAAAATACGTGTTTAATATTTTTTTTATTATCTAAAAGGTGGACATAAAATAAAAAATAGTCATCATCCCTATTGTTTATTTATTTTACGTCTCAATCGCTAAATAACAGCTTACGTTAAAGTGCCATTTTATCCTTCAATGACCAACATTTTCTTCGTAAACTCTAAAATACAAAGTCACAAACTACAGTTTGAATTAACCCCGACGCAAAAAGTTTGTTTGTGGCATTGTAACCTCTAAACAAATGGAGTTGTTTAGTATTTTGTAGAACAGTAAATTCTTATTTGTTAGGCTTTGCTGAATGCATTATTTAATTTAATTTTTACTTTATCATGTATTATACAATAGTCATTATAATTAAAATGTTTTAGATTTAAAGTATGTTCAGATGTATATCATCAAACGTAAAACTACATTACAGTTGTTATTAGCACTCTAATAATGTTAATACCAGCTTATAAGATGTTTTAGCACTTTCGAGTAATCGTTTTTTTTTTCTTCATCAAAAAACAGAGTTCTTTACGAAACCTACGGAAAATAACCGTATTACGTAAATATTTGGTTTATTTTTTTAATATAACCTTCAATACTCAGATTTTCTTAAAAATACATAGGTTCATTTATTTTTCGAAATATTGTTGTCTTGGTCCTTTTGATCCCCAATGGTCTTTATAACATATATACATAAGCCTGAACATACTTTAACATAAACTAGTTAAGGATTCGCTGATGCTCAACGCTGTAAATATTTGTAATTAGTTTGGCAATTACATTAACTCGATGTTGACATAAAATAGTTTCAAGTTATAATACACTTTGTTTTATTTATACCATCCCTGTTTTACATCTAATATTTATTAAATTGTGGCTCAAAAGTTGGGGTCCTTTCGCCTCGCCGCGGCCCTTTGGGGAAAAGCAACCCTTGTATATTTAGGACATAAAAATATAACTACATATGACTATATTTTAAGGATTTTGCTGAGAAAGTAAGTATGAAATACAAAATAGAAGTGATGCGCCTTTAAGGTATCTCTTTTTTTTTCTAACGAGCTGGACGTCAATAGAGGAGAAAATGTAAAAATAAAATTAAATAGATACCTACTCTTTCTTATAACACCTTCAAATTCAGTTCTATGGCTTAGGAAAAGACTGCCGGCTGCTATATTTTTAAAAGGTACGGAGTTTCCTTCTCATATCACATAGGTTTTTTAAAAATAATACTACGATTGTTCGTTAAAAAGTCACTTTGAAAAGACTCAAGTCAAGTATCTGGCTGTTCTTATTAGTTTTATTCTTAGGAATTTAGAAATCTAAGGCACTGCAAGCAACCTCGTCATGCCAAATAATGTGCCGTGTGAACGATGGTAAAAGTAGCCTATTTTACCATTAGAAATGGGCCAGTACCTACCTACTTTCTTACGCCTAAAATCAGGAGCTGATTGGGCTTATCATATAGAGTGAATATTGAAAAAATAGATCTAAATAATAATCGGGTAACACTCATAACCATGTTGAAATTAATAGCAGTCGCTTTTGTGCTTCAGTACTAAAATACTTTGGAAAAAAAAAGCAAATAGCTATATGCGAATAACGGCAAATAAGTCTGCGGCTTAGGTATAACTAGGTATTTTGTTAAACCAACAATATCCTTACCGCAAAATTGGCAAAAACATCAAAGAACACGACTAGAAACCTTCACACTGTCTCCAAGACTATGATTGACACCTTAACATCCATCCATCCAGATTAACTAGCTAAAAATGTGTTGAGCGATTTTTTTTCTACCGCGGCGCGCTTTGAGCGCTTCCAAAATGGCGGGCAGTCATCTGTCATTTTTAATTGTATGTCAAACGGCGCGTTCAAGCCCGCTATGCCATGCATTATGTATATTTAGTTTATTGCGTTATAAACGAAGCTATTATTGGACCCTAATTTGAATTTGGCTACTGTTCGGAGGGAATGTGATAATTTATTGTTTTAGTATCGTGGCGGTAGATCTTAAGTGGTGCGGTTATGAGGGCAGACGATTCATTTGTTTATTATAGTTACTGATACTATCAGAATCATTCATAATTCTAGCTAAGTCGTTTATGCATATGCCTTATACATTCATCTCGTTGTAAAAGTAGTTATTTTCTAAATTGTTCTTTAAATTCTCAATACATAAATAATTAACTGAGACAGATAAGTAGATAGGTTCTGTTAGTAAAGGATGTAGCTACTATATATCAAACATATGATACAGATTTAACCAAGATAAAACAAATACGCATAAAAGCACTAAATTAACTTTCAATTTAAATCCTTTCTTATTTAAAACCTATCTCCAATCTGTTTAACCAATAAACAGTTTCCATATTCACTTCAACCCACACCATTTAAAATCAATATAATAGCTGCGACCGGAATAGGACGTCATTAGTGTTTATAGTCCATTGCCGGCTGTTAAGCACACAATGCATCGCACATCAAAGCTGAACCAGCAATCGACGCATTAATGACCGCTTTGAACGTCGTAAGGACTTTTAATGTCTTCATTTGTTATAGGACTAAGAAGGGATGTAAGTCGAAAGGAATTGACTGAGAGAGTTATAGATGTCGCTTTTGTTCTTATTGAACTTAATTAAGGGAAATTTATAATTATTTATGACAGTGCTTTTTTTTTTTAACTTTATTCTAATAATAATAAGGTTTCTTTTGTTTTATATTCGATGCTCTTTAATAATCATACATTAATATTGGCAAATAATAATAAAAAAAAATGTTGCAATATTAAAGAAAAAACATTAATTAAAAAAATATCAACATATTTATTTTAAATTGCACAAATCCAGGTATTTTCTCTGAACTGGGTTAGTATTATTCGATTATTTAGATACTTAAAATATACTTAATAGTTAAGAGCGTATTTTCCATACAAATGTGTTCCCCTTTTATCTTCCTGGATAATGAATACCTCTAGAGTAATAGTTTTTATTTACAAGCAGCAAGTTCTCATAAATGAAATAATACATACAAAAATCATCTACAATTTTCCCTAGTGCATTCAAAACTTCCAAAAGTGTGAACCACTTGAGTCAGTCCTGTTTATTTCACAATAAACTATTTATACAACCTTTCTTCAGACATTCGACAAGAACAAGTGGCAATTAAAAGTGACAAATGGTGTGAGATCATCTCATGTTATGTAGTAACGGTATGTTCTAAGCATCAAAGACAACGCACCGCTCTCTGATCTTTTCACTGACACGCGATGACAGCGCCACGGCGATTTAAAAATTATTAAAATAATATTTTATCTATGGTCCGGATATAGATTTGAATTGGTTTAGAAGTGCAGTTTTATGTGTGGTGTAATTTTAATTTAGAAGTTTTGGCGCCATTATAGTACAATGATGTTTGGTGATTTTCTTAATCTTGCAGTTCCATAAAGTAAGGTAAATAGGTAGTACGTTTATGGTTTGAACATCAAGCATGTAGAAGCCGTATTTGAGCTTTTTAAATTGTTTAACCGTTGTTCTCTATATGGTGTATAATATACCCAATAATATGTCTATGTATATTATGCCAGACATTGCCAGACTGCCTCGTTGGCCTAGTGGTGCTAAGTGCGACTGCTACGCTAGAGGTCTTGGGTTCGATTCCTAAGTCGACCAAGGTGTTATTGGGGTTTTCTATGAAATTCTCAGTAGCAGGTCGGAGCTTGGAATTTATGCCCGGTTAGTAGCAATATGCTCGCCCCCTATTACATGGAACCTAAACATACTGGCGAACTGGGTGTACATTGGTACACCTCTGCCTAACCCTTCGGGGATACAGGCGTAATGATATGTTATGTTTTATGCCAGATATTCTACAAGAACATTAATTAATGATCGACTTATAGAACTACAATCTGAACTTAGTACTCTCGCCGTCTTTAGTGGCGAATTATATATATATAACAAAATTCAAAAGCTATATCTACCATGATAAAACTTATTAAAGTATCTCTGACAAACTTCTTCGAGTAAAAATAATATAAACTTTTAAAACAGACGAAATTAAAACGATATAAATAAGTTAGACCACTTAAAAACAAGACGCAGTTTACGTAAAAACGGCCAATTAAAAAAGCTCTTATATTTAAATAACAGCCGGACTTTTAATAGATCTAAATAGAACATAAAAGATTATACCGAATTAGCAAGACACTAATTGCATTTAGTTTTAAAATGTGACGATTAATATTGGACCATAGGCCTTCCTCGTAAATAAGGCGGGCTCTAGCTTGTCAGCGCTTGTCCGCCATTTGTTTTTGATGAATGACAGATAAAAAAAAGATAAAAGCATACGTCCAGTAATGTTATGACGCGTAACCGCTGGCTGTATAGTCATGTCGTCTAGTACATTAAAAAGCAATAAATGTTTCATAAAGAGAACGAATACAATTTTGAAAATTATTAGCGGTCGTTGGCGGGATAAAAATAGCTCGCGTGCCGTGTTTCCTTTTGACATGCATTATATGATATTTTTTTGATATGTTATAGTCTGATACGATGTTTGCGCGTCTGCACATCTGTAACTCATTTGTGAGGTTGATTCACTTCTAACTGGAAGTTAAATAACACTTAAATATATTTCTGATATTACTTCCCTAGTCCAAACTCGTTTGATTTTTATGGCATACATATATACAATTTGTGAAGTTGCTCGATGCTTCTGAAAATTAAAATTGAAAACAAAACCTTCTAATGATTTGGCCTTAATAATGCACTATACTAATATTTCAACAAACTACATTACATACATGCTGTGTCATGGAACGTGAGATAATTTTATATTTACTACAGACAAAACCATATTCTTTCGCTAGTCTATTTAATGAAATTGTCTCAACCACAATATGACCACTTAAATGTTCACTAATAATATTTTAAGAAGTTTATTTATAATATTAATTACGACCCTTTTAACAAACGCTAGTGCTTGTCAGTGCGCGCGAAACAACTCGCGTTTTTACTTTTTTATTATATTTACTCTGAATTATTGTCTTTTTGGCGCGTAACGTGACAGCTGATTATTTTCGTATGTGATATGAATTATATTTTCACGTACCAAAGAATCTTGAGAGATTTTATGAGCAGTCATACTTTTGTGATTGCTTTTATTTTCCGTCGTAAAGTTAAAATGTTTTTGCAAAGTGGATCATAATCAAAGCTTTTTAAACTATAGACCTAAAACGTTTCATTAAATGGAAAATCTAGTAGATGAAATCACTGATTAAAAATAAACGATGTTTTTAAAACAATTTTCTTAAATATTTATTTAAATTATTCTCACTGTACCAGCCAAACAAATGAAACATAATCCAATTACGCCAACAGAATAGTTATTTTCGATCATAATGAGCCGTCTTAATATTAAACGCATGTAAAATTAACTGCGAATCCTTGTCATGTGTCATTAAACTTACATTTGCATCCATTACTATCATTTGGTGTGGTCCTTTGATCCGGTCACAGTGCAGCCAGCAATGGACATGACAACTGTTGTTACGGTCACTATCTCGTATTAGTGCATGTTAAATTAATTCGGGTTTGGCTGTGGTTAGACTGAGGTGTCCTAGGTATATCGTCTTGGTGTTGCGGTAGATCAGGAATAGTCTAGATTTAATGGAGACGGTTAAATAAATATTGATGGTCCTTTAGGTCTCATTAAGATTGAGCTACAATGATTTTGAAATAGTTTTGGTACTGCTTAGGATTTTTGTGATAATATTCTTATTTTAGGTATAAAAGAACTTCAAGCTTTGTACTTACATACAACATAAAGATAGATCAAGATATAACCTCGTGTTTTAAGTTATAAATCTTACCTACCTTAATTCTCTTATGCAATACTGACAATAGACAAATATTGAAGTAAAAAAATGAACTACACAAATCATTGCTACACACCTTTGTTTCATCAATCTTCACGCTTTTATTTGCTAACGTTATGTGGTAAGCAGTGTTATAAAACAGCATTACATAAGCAGAGCCACCTGTTTGCTCGTAATTAGAGCAATGATAATCGCTTAGCTACGGCAGACTAAAACTAATTGCGATAACGTGTTTAAATGTAGATTCTAATTAGGTGAGACAAGGTCTAATAAAATAAATAGATGTTATGATGGTACAGAGAAAACATACTAATTAAGAAGGAGGTTATGACTTTAATAAAAACATGAAAAAATTTGGAATTGGTGAATTTATCCGCGTAGGATAAGAAATAAATGTATGCAATACTGTAATGATGATGACACATAATAAAAAGGAGCATGATCATTTTATCTATTCTGTATCTAGATGTTGAAATTTTCCTTAGTTTAAAAAATAATCCACAACAAGACAGGCAGGCTATAATTTATTATATTTATTTATTTACAATCTTAAAATCATAACACTAGGTTACATTACATTGCCCCACAAAAGGCTATAATTCTTACATGCAATAATAAGCCATATAATTAACATATTCAGTTCTATAAAACAGCCATTCACAAGTTCCAATCGGTTTGAAAACCTCTTTGCTTGAGTACTATCTATTACATTTTTTTGTCTCAATTTACTTTATTTATATTGACTTGGTTCTTAGCCGAAGCTAACAGCGTCCTTTACTATGCAAACTGCACACTGCACTCAGTGCTACAGACAGACATATATAAACCGTTTCTTATTTACTACACTGTTTCAGCTACAAATTACCCTTTGATACCCCCAAAGAAAAACCAACCCTAACCTCTTAAAGATAGGATACATTTTTGTGGAACATTGTGGGAGTGGTAGGAGGGTTGTAAAATATTTTGTTTATTCCGCTATATTGGATAGTTTACATTATTGACTTGGAAATGTTCGTATCAATGTTTTAATACTTGATTTAACTTGAGTCTACAGAACAAGGAATGCTCGAAAATTGAGTTAACTATATACATAAAAATATCTATATTTATTTAGCATGTTAAGGTGGATATAACAATAGCTAAAGCCTTTGTGTTTTTAAATGAGAGAGAAATGGAATCAGTCTAGAATTTGGAAGAACTTTGGACCTCAGAGCTACCGACACCTTGAAAACCGCTTTGCTAAGGCCATCCGTAACGGAAGTCTTAAAAAATGAATGCATAATTTAATATATTACTGAAGATAAAACCAAAACTCCAGACAGTATTTCTTAGGTAGGTACTGCGATCAGACTCCGTTTCCTGGATAAAAAAGAAGACAGCTCAAAGCAAACTTGTTCAAATCCATTCTCATTGTATCCCAGGATTGGAGTAAATTTATGGCGTCGCAATCGGCACCTAAACGTCACAAATTGCCAGTAATTGAGTATTCAATTCTTTAATAAATTGCTCCCCGCATCAACTCTCGACGTTCAGTGAGTGAGTGTTTGCATTGTCGCAGTTTTCACGTCACGATATGTTTGTGGACGGCGATAAACGTGTTAATTGTGGTGTTTTGTTGATGATGTGCGTCAATGTTACAAGTGTTTTCGATATGGTTGACCGGTAAATTGGGCATTTCAGCTTAAATGGTTAGTAATGGTTCTATTTACAAGTCATTGCAATCCTTCTAAATTCAAGGATAGCTGTAAATCATAGAAGATAGATAAAGAGTAGCAGTATAACATATTAATGTTACCAAGTGCGTGATCGAAGTAGACGAACTTACTATATACCGAAACATTTATAGGATCAAATAAAACTATATAAAGACGTGAGGCACTGGAAACGCGTTACATCTAAGACTTCATTTAAAAGCTGCATATTTAGGCGAATCCTGAATGAGCTTTAAGCTTTTAAAAAGAATCATAGCGACAGCGACGTACACTTGCAGGCTAAACTGTTTCTTGGTGTAAAATAATTAAATGTTTCATCGTACCAGCAGAAGATGAGCACTAGTTAAATATATTACATGTAACTTAAGATAAATTAATTTTAAATCTTTAAATGATACTATGTATTATTCATAACAAGGTACTTTAAAAATAATCATGTCTGATTAAACATTCATTACCAGAATAGAAGAAGAGTACATTTGTAACACAACATTTAATATCATGTAGAGTTCGTCGTAGAACATAAGCTTAAGAGTTATAAGCAAGCACTCAAAAATATAAAGGTTCATTTTAAGTAACAAAATAATTTATTCTATATAGGTTCAAGATTCGTGGCACCAATTTCGCCTTTCCCTGTACTCTACTGAAGCGCAGTAAAGTCGCACGTTAAATCCCTACGAGTAAATTGCTTCCGACGATTTGTTCAGACAAACTTCGTATTTTTTCGAACCCTATATACATTTACATAATTTACTAATGTATTTCAAAACGTTCACTGCAGTTTACCTATGTGCAGATTTTTATATATGTATAATATCAAAATACTTGACTAAAGGAGAAACAAACACATTTTTGGAGGTGTGTATTTCCATTATATATCTGTGTCAGTTCAAATACTCTTATAAAAAATCTTAAAGCTTATAAAAAAATACACTCTCCAAAGATTAATGGAATCTTCTTTTGGTCAATTAGTAACGCATCTATACTGAATACTTATTTTCTGCACATGTAGATTTTCATCCCAAAATCCTGAAATCATGCAAAAAGTAATTTCCACCTTAAGAAGCGAGTCTTAAATAAATCTTAATCTGCTTACCTCTTATAGTAATCTTACTACTTACTTACTCCTTACTCTAATAGTATCAACCGACAGAGACACAACGTTTGGTCCTTCGCTACGCATCCCCAACACAATTCTCGCCCTTATTAGCTGCCCATCGAGGCGTGTTATTAAAATATAGATCACAGACTACTTACCATAACAATGGACAGATTAATGGTCGAATCAGATTTGTCCTAATTTAAAGTGTTGATTCAATTTTGTTGAGTCGAACAAGGAATTAATGGTGTATGAAGTTTCTACACACATGGTGATGGTTTGTCGAAAAATACTGTTTCATAGCATTAAATAATAGTCAGTTATAATACAGTTTTAGATACTCTAATATTGTGATTATTTAGTATACACAAATATGAATGTAATACATAAGTTACAAAACAAAACAAGCCAGCCATTGACTGTATTTTGATTGGTAGCATTCTACCTATGTAGATAAATATGATAAAATAGTCATATTTATCTACATAGGTAAAATGCTACCAATCAAAATACAACGGCTAAAAACCTTTTTTATGTTCGTAGTTAGGATAGCTACACTACTCGTTACTATTCTTCTACAGTTCGACGAACACAATACTTTTTGTTCACACACACAAAATATTAAAAAACAACTACGGCTACTGGGCGTTCAAAAATAAAGAAAATCCGTTCCGCTCGCGATGACAAAAGCCAATTCCGCTTTGCCGCCAGTTAAGCTATAACTACCCTCAATATCTCGTTCTACCGTATTAGCTGCTTACTCGGTCGTGTGATTAAAAATTATGCAATCGCGTGCGGGACGCCGCGGCGGACGGACGCGCGTCGCGTGCTTCTATTGTTGCTTTTTAAAGCTATTTAAAAAAGATAATGGTTCAAGTGTCTGTCTTAAATGGAATTAGATTGCAGTTTAGGAACATCAGCGTATTTAATCAACTCACTCATCACTCAATTACCTTTCTAAGATGCTATTTATTCTTTGTCTTATTTAACTCAAATAACCATATACTTTTACATAAATTTCTTACAACAAACATAAATAATACGCTGAACATTTGAATATAACACACGTCACAGCATATCACAATAAGCGACGCGTACAATAAGACCAGCGAACTTCCGTACATAAGGTCACATATTTTAAAGGCAGAATTTACGGCATACACTTTCCATATCACGTACGAGTCGATTTCCAAGTTGGTCGTGTGGGTGTTCAGCCGTGAAATGGGTCCCTCTTAGCGTATATCGATTTAGCTTGTACCCCCTCTTCAATGGAATTAATAGACTTCGCCGCAGTGGCGGATGACAACGCATTCAGATTTCGTGTTGCGAAACCTTTTGATACTTTGTTAAGCTGTGGAATGATTTAAATTAGAACTTTGTTATGTAACACGATGTAGTATTTGGTATTTACATTGTCTCTTTGTCTTAGAAATAGTAAGAGATGCCTTACATAATTATATGCATTTCAAACATACCCAGAATGAAAACCCAAACTGAGAGGCAAATTAACTTAAACGTTCCTAAATTTATATCTGTTGCTATTATACATTCTAAAGTGATAAAGACAGCATGAGCTTTAAAGGCGACCTAAAACTGATGGACGCTTCGAAATTCAGCCATAAGTTATTTAGTGGAGGCGGTGCTTACGTCCTTTCATAAGATTTTATGAGCCCCAGCTGCTACGTAGCTATTTGTTGACTTGATGCGTAGGTTCCCAATAAATTACACTAATATTTACTTAAGCTTCGATTCAAACGTAGGAACGTCTCTAAGAGCAATTTTGACAAATATATTTACTAAGGAGTTAATTACACTGCCATAAATATACTTTAGGCTAAATATCAAGTAAATAGCAATACCGGATCGATGTCACCAAGTGCGCGTAACTTGGCAAGTCCACTAAAGAAACAATCCAATTAAATCCAACTTGATAACAAGCTGTGGAACAATGTGAGATCCAACTTGGAATTCTATGGTTTTGGTTGCAATTAATATTGAGGATTTGTCTTCTCTTGTTCCCACTTCAGAACTGTCCTAAGAGAGATGTGATTATTTTATTTTCTTATATTTGTAGTTAAACCAACTGGGTCATGAAGTTACCGTTTTGACAGATAAAAACTCTTTTTACAAAACCATCGGGACAATTTGTGTTTGTTCTGTACAAATGCACAATAATACATAGTCACGTATAAAAGTAAATCCGTCACTCATATAAGAGGATTAAGGCAATCAAGAAAATAAGAAATAATGTAAAGTACACTACTACGTCTTATTTACGCGATATCAACCCTATGCCTCAAAAGGTATATAAGCTTCCCTTTGGACACTTTTTTTAAACATGGATCTATTTTATGTTTATGTGTGTACAAAGAATAATTATAAGAAATGGACAGAAATATCTATTGCAGTTTTTTCGCACCTATCTAGTCAACCCGATTACAAAACTTGTCGTAAACCGTATATTGGAACAAACTACCAAAAACGCTCCGTCCCGGTCTGGCTGGCAATCCCGCTGCAGGCTTTGTGATGCAGATACCCTTAATCCGTGGCTGTCGGCTGCGTGTCAACACCAGCCGCACGACTCACGAAACTAGGGGATCTGCCGGGACACGAGGGATAAGTATTCTGGGATCTGCGTACGTAACAAGAGTAAAAACCTGAAGCGAAAACATACTGGAATGTTTTGTTAATTAAGATAATCGGCATAAGGCAACGGTATATTGTTTTTAAACAAATACCCTTGCCTTAAAAAAGAATCATCAGATATCGTTATGAAAAGGCACAGTATTTTCTGGTCAGGCGTGGTCGAGATTTCTACTCGTAAGTAGGTTTTAATTAACAAGCCCCTCTTTCTGGAATAGGTAATAAATATGGCATTACACCAATTGTGCGCATAAAGTTAAGGAATATTAGTTATAGAGGAACGTTAATTATAGCTGGAAAAAACACTAATAACTACCATTCCAATAAAAAGCACTCTAACAGAGAAGTTAAAATATCAAATAATGTAAAAATACGGACGGACCGAAATTTATGAAAAGGACCAGTCTTTCAAGGCGCATCACCATTAACACCAACGTTTTCAAGTGCCAAGCAACAGTGCGAAAGGATTATGAAGGGCTGAGATAGCAATTTGCGGCGTACTTAATTACAAGATAAATTAGTATGTAAATTAATAGCCATGTTCCGCACCACGGCGGGTAAATATCGCTCCACTTTGAATATTCCGTTTATTTCGGAGATATTCTGATGACGTAAATATTCTAGCAGTCGTTTCGTAGAAATTGATGTTAGTTGGCTGGTGAGTGGTGACGCCAGATAGTAGTATGGTAGTTATTAAACAAGCATGTATGTTGTATGTTGCTTTATGTTGTCTCTGGGATGGTAGATAGAGTTGGGACAACGTACACGTTTTCCGTTACTTATGATAATTTGACTGTTTACGGTAAATCTCGATTTGTATACAGAATAACTAAATATATTTCTGAGATATAAACGAATACTATGGTATATTTTTAATAAAGAAATTTATTTTTAAATAAATCGAACTGATTTTTTTTAGTTTAAAAATCATTTATTATTATAATCTATGATGAAGGAAAGAGTAATTAATCAAGCCATTATTTGCTAATTCCACCCTAAAGTAAAATAACTGCCGACTACTTAAAACCCATAAGGGTAGAAAACAAGACCAATTACAAAAATTATATTTGCACAATGCCCCACATAAAGAACAATGTGTTTGCTGATATATTATTAATAAAGATTTGATTTTGATGCCGCTATCGCAGCCATGTTTGTTTAGCTGTCAAACTTAGTGTGCAGGGCGCATGCGCGGCACGTGCCGCTCAAATAGAGTAACGTTTTAATCTAATAGGCCTAAGATTGCATGTTATAAAGCCAGGGGGTAAAAAAACAAGTTCTGTTGATTTTATGAGGATTCATCTCTATTAAAAATAACTTTACTGTTATGGTTTTTTAATATTTCTCACACATTTTTTTCTCTGTTATTCAGTCATGGGAACCACTGGATTAGTTATGTTACACACACTGGTATATATAAACCTAATAGGTAGTGCTAAAAATTACTAAATAACTATTTTCTCGCTAGCCATGACTTGAGTAGATTTTTAGTAGTATATCAAAATGCTTACAAACATAAAACAAAACGATCATACTACCTATTGTATGACGACAATAAAAAAAAGAAGTACGAAGAACCATCACAACAAGCCGAGATTATCTAGTGTCATCCATCCATGGAAACCAATTACACAAACAATAGTGTAAAATAATACCAACAAACTGACACCGCTGATGGAAATATTATAAGTTTATGGTAGATTATTATCATGGCAACACTATGGGGCGATGCTCCACTGATATAAGATATCAAATCGCAATTTTGGCGGGAGATTGCGTCGACAGATTGACAGTGGCCCTTATTTATTTGATTAGGACGCTTTTTATTGACGCATCTCCCCTTAATATTTTCGTTTTGTTTGCTAAAGTAATTATTTTGTGGCCGCAAGATATTCATGCAATGTGAATCCTATTGATCGAATCGGTTAGATGCGAGTTAAAGCTAACTTAACATATTTAAAAACCTGAGTACCTAAATAATTTATAACATAGGCTCTATTAGGGCGCTATATTAATTGATATAATAAATCTAGGATTCGATTAAAAAGGAGAGCCATTCTATAAACAGGCAAATTTATTGTTAATGTAATAAAATTACACGCTTCTTTAAATTCAATACCACCTGTAATGCGATCTGACGTTTCATCACTATCTGTCAACTTGACAGCCAATTTAAAACAAAAACCGGTTCCCCATTAGCGTGCAATTAAGAACTGCGTTCGCAATTTGAATCGGGTGCTATTGTTCGCGCCCTCCATTTTGGACGCGTTCGCTGCACTTGGCCGATAGCTATGACATTCTCTTTAAAACATAATGGAATAAAGAAACAGTAAACTGGCCTCCCTTGTTGGGGGAACACTTCGTTATCTGACGAATAGTTGGATGTACGAAGTTGATACTAGTTCCGCTATTTTTTTACTATTTGATTATGACATTATGTATTTTGGCAGCAGAACTTTTCACCCATTTACAATTATTGGCATTTATCTAAATAAGAGGATACTCGTGAAAAGCTTGTGCATGATTTTATTTACAGTTTATAAAATTTAATCTTATGAATCTACGGGGCCCTAACAATTTAAAAAATGGCTATTTGTCAGAAAATAATATCTCATCTAAAATCACCCATGGATTTTTTTGTACCTTAATTTTTTAGTTGGTTTTATGTCATCATATTTTTTTTATCTCCTTTCAAAAAGAGACAGGTTTTTGGCAAAGATGAAATTTGTACCTCCATAATTTACTTTTATAAAATTAGTCCAGTTCCAAACAACAACACAACTACGAGTATTTACGAAAATAGTAACAAGTCAAGACGTATCAGCGAAAATATAGGGGAAGCTCGCATGGTGTTACACCATTCATAACGAATCACCGTACAAAATGATATTATTTGTAACGTAATCCGCGAACAACTACACCATGAGGATTGATATTACACAGGGGTCGTATCGACATTAATTTATATGGATACGGTTTAAAAATGTATAATAGGTGGGTCGCCGACACTAATAAAGCCCCCAGGGAGCCCCATGTTTGAAACGACACTTTTTGGCGTGGAATAAAATACATATTTTGCTAGAAATGTGTTTACGCAATTTTGTAAACTTAATTCCTTTATTGGTAAGGACTATTAGGTCCTAATTCCTGTAATACGTTTTTTAGATGTTGATGGGAATTTGTTCGGATATTTTGCTCATGATTGATTGGCTAATTGCGAAGGATGATGCGTGAAGACGCGTTTTAACAATATTTTTCTCATTACACACATGCTTGTACACAATTTTTGTTTAAGTGTAGTGTAGTGCATCGACAATATGTGAAAGGAAGATCGATAAAGAAAAATAGAAATAAATACAATAAGGAAGGTACAATTATATGAACATGTATAAAGTTATAAATTATGTCATAAACCAATTACAAAACTGCTATGACAAATCGTAATTTTGACTCTAATAATAGGGATTATGCAAATAAGTTACATTCACGTGTCCATATACAAATCAAATGTTAAATAATTGTTAAATAGCGTGTAAACATGCGCCGGGTTTCCTTTGTATTCCGCGCTAGATAAACAGCATAATTTTATAATTTCTGTTCGGACGCCATACTTTTTCATTCGAAGTCAACTGCGTGTAAAATTTAAATAAACGATTTGCGCTAATGCACGTTCGAATTTTGACTTGCTAACGTCGCGGTTTCGACGTCTTTATTCAAATTTGGAATAATGAGAAATCAGATACGCGCCAGTGGATGCATTCATATTTAAAATTCGCTTGCAAATGTTTCAGTTATATAACGTTAGTGGATCAATTAATTAATTTTGCAGTCGCTTGTGACCAATTATAGATTAACTGCTCAATTCGGTGTGATTTATTGTTGGATGTTATGGTGTAGTTTACATAAATAATTGTGATATTAAAGTAAATTGTTATTATCCAATATCAAAGTTACAACAAGTGTTATAGGTATTAATATAAATTAAAGTCTGTTATTCCATCCAAGCATCAAATTAACGGGCCAATCCCCCGAATATAAACCCTACATCTATAATAGCTAATTACCCCACCGTAGAGGCAAAAACACAACACCTAGAGTCCCAAACTGACGATAAATCAAGTAAAGTAAAATATCTGTCCCTTGGGCTCGCTCGCGACTGTCAGATGACATAATAGGGTCTTTTATCGCGCACTGTCGAGATAACGACCTCACTACTACTGATCATCGCTTAACAAATGTTTTTGAAATAAGAATCGGTGGAATCAGATGATAATTATACTTAGTTCGAAATATGTTTTTTTTTTTTCGTTCGATGTTAATATTTGATTAAAATAGGCCTTTACTGTTATAATATGTGCTTAACTAGGTACTGGTCACGGTTATCTTGTCACACTTTCCTGAATCTTATTTATAAAGAAAACCAAGAGGTGTAAAAAGTAATCGCGTAATTTAACCGAAGCAAGTAGTTCACTAAAAGGTAACCTCTATTTGGAAAATTACGTAGATAGGTAAAATTTTGAAAACTAAAAAATGTATAAGTGAAGGAAAATGATGCTACCTATTTTACACGCAACCTACGTAAATGTACGTTGAGTGTAATAGTGTTAAGTTTATTTGATTTTATGCAACTTGTTTACTTATTTTCATAAATTAGATTTTTTGTTAATTTCTTTAATATTTGTACACCTGAATGGTAAAAACATGATAGTCTAATTTTAACTTTGTCAACTCCAATATACATATTATGTATAATTGTAGTGTTTTATACAAATAAGCTATCTTTATCTTTATAGACAAACTAGCTGTGCCCCGCGGTTTCACCCGCTTTAATACCTATATCCTATGGATCCCTAACTTTTTGAAAATTTAATATAGATGTTAACCGCAGATAGTGTAGCTTCCCAACAGTGAAAGAATTTTTCATATCGGTCAAGTAGTTTCAGAGCCTATTCAATTCAAACAAACAAACAAATCTTTCCTCTTTATAATATTAGTATAGAAAATTATTCTCTTACTTTTCTTACTTCTATTCCCGTATGTACCAAACTCACCCAACTTCTTACGAACCTCAAGGCAACATCCAATACTAAAACAACTTGTATAAACTTAAAAACAACGAAATCAGTCATATGTCCACATAACATGATGAGCACGTGTCCGTCTAATTATTTCCCGCGACCACTAAGATTCCCGCAGGATTAGCTGAATCAATGAGCTGCACCACACTCCCCTATATTGTACTCGCGGTAATGTTGTAGCATTGCGTGCTTTGAACTTTCCGTGATCGATGAACAAAAGAATAGAATCATGTTTGAGTTACTTATAGTTTGAGGTTTAAAAAAATATTAAGATGTTTTTTAAACGGAGATTTTTAGAAAGACGTAAATTTTTACACACCACACAAGTGTCACAAGTGTCGTGGTGGCCTAGCGGTTCAATGAACGGATTTGTATGCACAAGGTTACAGGTTCGAACCCAATCAAGTACCGATGTGGCGTTTTCAAAGTTATTTTTACTTTCTTAATTATTCTAAGACACTTTTGACAAGCGATGAAGAAAACAATATCGTGAGGAAACCTGGTTTCCAAAATTTGGGATCTGAAATCGGCAAACCGCAGAGAGCAAGCGTGGTGATCAATGCTCGTGCCTTCCCTATATGGGAAGATCCCTGTGCATAGCGGTGGGACGTTTATAGGCTGGATTATTATAAGTTTTTAAGCCTGAAGTTAAAAACAAGTTATACACCTATTACAAAGTATAGCTATAATAATACATGTCTGCCCTTATCTTCTGTGACACTCTACATAAGGGCTTAATGTTAGTCACAAACTAAGTCTCTATTAAAAAAATATGTAAGAGGAAAATACTAAAGCAATTCATGTTACATACAACCCTTCTTCCATACATGAATCTATTCTCTTATTTACGGCAATATCCGCGTTCTATCAAGACCTAATCAGGCAACATTAACGGCAGTAGCAGTGCAGGGGCCCACAATAGGCGACGACATTGATTTATAATAGGGCCCCACCTGTTTGAGCTGCCCCTGATGGACACTGCTGAATGATCAACATCAGGCTTTTTCTTTTACTTTATATATGTATAATTAGGTTTAATGAGCATGAGGACATTATTGCCATTAAGGATGATCAAACTCGCTAGTATTCTTAAGGTTTGTGAAAAATTATTGACATCTACTGGCATACATGCAATCTATCTATTGTTCCTTTATATTTTAGATAAGATGTGGTGAATACTAGATACTTATTCGACCCGATGTTCGTTAAGCAACACCTGCACCTGAAAATAGTCGGGAACCACGATTACAGCGTGGATATTGGAGATTTCCATACCAGTGTTTTTTAAACCTATGAGTGACACCTGCGATATCGGTGACCGACTAACAATAGATTATCTATTTCCTAACGCAAAATCTTCCTAAAAATCAGATTTATCCAAAAAACGTTACCTCAAACATCCTTATATTCCCAATTGGTAAAAACTACATTTGACACTGATACTAGTATAATAGAATCACATTATGCGGCTAGGGGAGCACCCCATGGGACGCACATCGATTCCTCGGCAGTCCAGCACTCGAGTCGAATAGTCGAATCTATTCGATTCTATTCGATTCTCGCAAACCGATCCGAGGCAAGTGTTTGTTCAGTCCATGGTAAAGGAGTGTAATTGAAGATGTCGGCTTTTTATTTGGTTTGTTGTTAGTTGTTTGGTCAGGGAAATTGCTTTTTAAACTGGCTCGGATGACCGGGGTATGAAAATGTGGTTAAATATTTTGGACAGCGCATCAATTTTGGTTCAAATGATTTTGGTTCTTTAAAAGTGCTTCTTTCAAAAGAGTTATGCCTAATTGATATACGTTTACAATTAAGAACACCTGAATTAAAATCAGCTAAAAAAGCTCCAATAAATAGTTATTATAAGTTCTAGTATTAGTTATTATAACTGTAGAATTTTTATTTACTTCTTTCAGATACTTTAACTACGACACAAAACTTTTTTATATAATAACTTAGAGTCACTTGCAACTTACAGTAGGTACTTTTACCACTAAGTATCTCGAAAGCCAATGTTGTTAAAATATACACAACATTTCCATTCTTCATACCAACATGTCCACTTCATTAACCAACAAGACACAAACAGGTACAGACAACAAATCAATAAACTACAAACGCGACATACACCTAACCTAACCTATATAAGTATATATAAGTATGTATGTATGTATAGTACATTCAAGTAAAAGATGCAAGGGCCGAGGGGATCCTGTTAAAACGTTAATCGAATCTGGACGTAATGGGATTTCTTTCTTGAGGGGCATCGCCAAAGGATTAATTTATATCAATTTAAATGGGAGCATGGGTACAGGCTGATGCCAAGTGAGAGTTTTAAGTGGGAAGAGTATTTGTGATTTACTTGGTTACATTTTACTTTTGAGTATACGAGTTATATATGTATTTGTATTATGCAATACGGTATAAAGTTAATAATAGATTTACTTATAATATCTATGTGGGATTCATAATTGTATAGTTATGTAACCTGCTTTTAACACAGTGTAAGCTTTAACAAGATTTTGAAAAAGTTTGTTCGATTTTCATAGTTGTTTGTTACCAATGTCATAAGGTTTACAGTAGGTATCTACCCAAATATCATTAAAAAAACTTCAAGTAATAATGATTGGTTCTTATATGTCGACAGACCCAAGAATACCTCATGCGTGTCTTATTCTCGTCGTTCCTGCGTCAAATTCCTTGATAAAAGATAAACGAGAACAAAAAACCATGGCCTAACTTACTAAAATCTTTTTCGCTTCTTTTTTTTGCTACATGTGAACAGTGAACACGCTGTACATCGCTGGGCGGGAAGGTCTAATCCGCTGCGTTTGTTTGTGTCCCTGGTAATGTATGTGAGAGCGCGCGCATGCCGACAAATTAAAAACATACCGGGACTCGCTATAGTGTCTATTGTTAGTGATAACTTATAGTTTGGTATAGAGAAATATCTCTTTTATTGTCTCTAGATAGTACGCTAAAAGAAATAGAGATACCTTATTATTTTGTGTAAAGACAGAAATGGCAACGTTTTTGGTGAAAAAAATCTATGAGATAAGTATGTGATAACTACTTACAAGTCTTATTGCGGGATATAGTTTTTCTGATTACTACCATTCGTCAATTTCTAACAAAATATCCTCATTATAGGACTGAATACAGGGACACCCCTCTTAGTTTTTGTGTAATATTTTAGTTTCTCTGTATTATGAAATAACACAGAGTGCGATAATAAACAAAATAAAAAAGAATGAAAATTTCCACTTAAATACACTGGGTATTAAATTTAATAATAATCTTTATACTTAGTTCAAACATAGACCTTAAAATCATTCAATATATTTTTTATTTTCGTGTTTCCCTATCACCCCGTATCATAGGTACATGTAAGCACTAAGCAGTCTGGTTTTTTCCCGCCACTATCTCGGCTTACAAAGGATCCAATCCGTGTCTGAACGAGTGTACTGCAGTACACACGAGTGTACTGCAGTACATACGTTCATATATCAGTACACAGTTCACTTCGCTATTATATGTTAGTTCAATGTACTGTGGAGGTACTTTTGTAAACATATAATGAAGATTGTGGAACTAAAATAGGGTAAAGCAGAGTATTGAATTCTATGACTTAAGTTTTAAGTCAAAAATGATATAAAAAGGAGGTGGGTAGGTAGACATTTTCAAGGAGTGTCCAATCATTGAATAAGTCGAAAAAAATACTTAAAAAGGCAGCTATTGAGAAAATTAAGTTGTATTTGTGTATGTAAATGTCAACCATACAAATGTTTTTAAGTAAAAACGCTTAGTGAAAAAAAAAACTTACATCGTTCCTCTTTTTTTCAGCTAGACAAAATATTTGTAAACACACATGTCCAGCGTTATGTCGAATCAGTTTTAAACTATTTCAACCGGTCTATGAAATGGAAACACTTTCGAATCACTGAATACTACGAAACGCCAATTTGTACGAATAGTTTTTATACAAAACACACATCGGAATTTCAACTTACTTATACCAAAAATCGTGTTAAAAGATTCGTTCAAAAGTTGTTTACATTTAAAAGAAAACCTTTCAAAACAAAACATAGTTTTGCTTTATATTATCCAATAATTACTAGAGAATTACTAGTGTTTGTATAATAAACAAATGTAAGTTGCATCATTTGTTTATTATACAAACACTATATTGACCTCAAACACCCGCAAAATACGATCCGCCATTTTAATTCCAAACACGAATCACGTAAACTGACCAAAAACATAACACAGCCCGCGGCAGGCAAAGGCATAAAACTGAACAGCCTAGTAAAATATTCACGTGTAGTTATTCCGTGCGGCTGGCCGCGGATCACCGCTGCAGATTAAACTATTAACAAAATGCTACCGCCACGTTTCTGAACCAGATCCCATTTTCGAATAACGTTTTGCATAGTTAAACGCGCCGTTAGCGCGCCATGATCTCGCGTGAAAAAGGTTTTATGAAAACCTTTTTGGTGGGAACAATGGATTGGCTGTATGACTTTAGGGGTTTTTGGTGGTAAAAGATAACATTAAGGAGTTGTCAACTTAAAAACTTAAGTACCGTGTTAATGGTTTATAATATGAATCATTTAAAACGCATTTAAATTGAAGTCTAACTTCGTGTCTTAAAAAAATTACATTATTAAGACTCCAAGAGAGGCTTCTTACTGACAATCCAAAGTAAATAAATAGATTTAATATGATAAGAATAAAGTAACTGCTAAATAGTTTATAAAACTTCAGCCCTAAAAAAATATATTATTTGTCAACACTATAATCGAGTATCCACCTTGACAGTTCCCGCGGTTGCCTAGCAACGCACTTAATTGGCGGCAAATCGGCGAATGGATTACGTGGCACCCGGTAGCGCGAAATTGTATTAATTTGTATAATGCCGTCGGCAACGATCGAAAATCAACTACTATATGATAGAATAATGAAAAGAATATTATGTTTCTGTAATATTCATAATAAATCGTGATTTGTGTTGCTTGAAGCATAAATAATTACTGAAATGTCCTTGTTCGGTATGAAATTTAAAGTTGACAGTTTCGTAATTCCAATTCTTAGTTCATTACAAATGCACTTTATTATGGTCTTATCGGGCCTTAGTTTTCAGTTTTCAATACGAAACGCTTCATATTTTATATTATTGTCTCAATATTGAAGCTTAAATACATAGCCTGCTGAAATCATTACTCTTCCTATTTAACTTTTCTGCAGTCGGCTTAAAATTACACTCAATCGAAACAATTATAATTTTAAGTTATTCTTAGTAGCTACCGTGAAATGGACTGTACCTACACAAGGAGTGATTTATCTCGAAATTTATCAGAACAGCTTTATTTAAATATCACTTATTAATTTAAAAGCTAAGGCTTAGGTACATCTAATTATAGAAGCATAAAACACTAGTATCGTCTTAAATACTCAATTCTAATTTCCCCGTAAATCTTAAAGTTCCCCTTTATATCAAAGTTAATACACTATTTTACACAATAGGGGCACACGTGCGTTTATATGAGCCTTGTACAGGTACAACAGACAATACGCAACTGTGACGTCATAGGGTGGATTATATCCTAGTGAACTACACCTGCTAATTTTATTGTTGAATGTTACGAAATCCACTGATTTAGAATATTTAAATTGGTATTAAGTGCTGCTCTTTTTAAAGTGGCGAAAAGGTTTAATGTCATTTGAGTTGAAATGAAGCTTGACATTATACAGGTGTGCTTTTATTGGTTTCTTAGGTTTAAGCGAATTGAATAAAACTATTTTTTACGGATTTTATATGACTGTTTGATGCCAAAATAAAGAAAATGAATAAATAAAAGCACACCTTGAATAAAACTACTTTTTACGGACTTTTTCGCGGTTTTAATTTTAGATTTAGGTCCCGACGTTTCGACACCTTTGCAGGTATCATGGTCACGGGCAGACATATGTCTTTATTTATTTATTTATTCATTTTCTTTATTTTGGCATCAAACAGTCATATCATCATCATCATCATATCAGCCAGGAATCACCCACTGCTGG
Organism: Autographa gamma; assembly: GCA_905146925.1. Lineage (NCBI taxonomy): Eukaryota > Metazoa > Arthropoda > Insecta > Lepidoptera > Noctuidae > Autographa > Autographa gamma. Next base: position 3,171,453 of record LR989871.1, read on the forward strand.
GTATAGGCCTCCCCTTTTTTCTGCCATTGTTGCCTGTCTTGCGCGTCCCTCATCCAGGTGGTTCCCATTACCTTAGCTATGTCATCAACCCAACGTGCTCCCGGTCAAACAGTCATATACAAACAGTAAAGTAATTAAAACAATTGGTTCTTTACAATAGACCTATAGTGCCGACAATGAAGATACTTTTCTTTAAAACTACTCTCATAATATGTCAAGTTTTAAGTAGTTGTATTTTCAGATACATCTTGTTAATCCTCAATGCAGAAAATAAATAAGCATAAGACGCCAAGTTGAAACCAAGAGGCAAGACACAGGGATATTCTAAGTCGTGTTATGACAAGTTACCAACGACACCATTTTAAACATTGGAGGTGTTCATATCTGACCTCGAAACATCGGATTAATACATTTAAACAAAACTAGTCCAGGAACACAGTTGTACAATAATTCTGTTATAAATCTGCTGTGTATTTTGTAGCCTTTTTAGAATTTTGTACAGCCCACTTTTGTCTAATATTTGTATAGCCTAGTAGATACCTAAGTTATTTTAATATAGTTTGTATTCATGTCATCCGCATTAGCTGTGGTTAGGCCCAAAAAAATAAAACAACTCTTTCAAACATTATTTACCACATTCTTTACCAAAAAAGTACATAAAACTGCAATCCCCTTAAAAAGTCCATCACCATGCGTTAGCACGAGTATATTATATACCGTTATATACTGTTATATGCGTGGGCGTTTAAATTAACTTGTCTATTAATGTCGGCTCGCGGCGTTATCGCGCCAATTATAATTCACCGCGCAAATGACACCGTCATTACCGGCCGTTCATAACCGGCTTAACTGTGTAGCCGGATGCCCGGGTAGGGGCAGGAAAAAAAATAGTGTAAATGGTACTGAAACACAATTTTTATATTATTTATTGAAACAAAAAAAGGCTGTAATTTTTTTTTGTGTCCGATTAGATACTACTTTGCTTATCTGTAACTACGTCAACTTCTTATAACTAAATGGGAAAACGTTAGTTTAATAGAGAAACTAATAAAACTAACTAGCTATAAACCCATAGCAATTAGCATGGAATTGGCATTTTTTATACAGTGCATGATTAATTATATCCTACAAATCCTATTCCTTGACTTTTTCCAGAGATTTGATGCAACCATTAATTATTTATAAGAAAACAATGTAATGCTTGCAAAAATTCAATCGTTTTGCGAGGGTCAATGATTTGTTACAATATTATCAAATCAACACCAACAAAACTTAATAAACAACAAAATATCATAAAATAACTTGCTATCCCTACAAGGGGAGGCTCGGGGGCGTTCCTCCCCCGCCTCCCCCCTCCGTTAAACAAAGGCAAGCCAATTATTATTAAATATTCGCAGCTCAATTTATGTCGCTAGTAATCGTAGCGCAGAACGCAGTGATAACCGCCCGGGTAATTAGTGAGCTTAATTAATGTGTTTATGCTATTTTTCTCTCTAAATTGTAAGCTTGTTTATGAGGGAATGTGACTTTTTGACTTTTAGAAAGAAGTATTGCAGATAATATGGGTGAAGGAGATGATTTGAGAAAGAAAGGAATGAGTGCTGAGATGACGACTAGTAGAGGTAATTGGAAGCTGAATACGCATTGGGAGATGATGATGATAGGTAAAGGAGAAGATTTGTGTATAAAACTAATTAATATTAGACTTCACGTTATAACTGCAAACCTGTGAGGAAATAAGGAGAGTGTGTATTATTCTTTACTGATACAGAGTCCTACAAAGAGTATACATGAGATCATATTATTATACACTTTTTTATGATAACAAACTGAATATGATTAAGATATATAGAAAATATTTACACTAACAAATTTATAATATAGTTTTGTGCCAACGTATTAATTATAATTTAATTATAAACCTTTCAAAGTAGAGTCAAAAAGAAAAGTTTAATCGACGACATATTCAAATTTAAATGTAAAGTCAACAAAAGGCATATCGCCTAAAGATTCTAAAGAACACAATTAAATTAATACCCAAAACAAGTGTCAACTACCACAATAATCATAACAGCACCCTAGTCGCATAACACAGCATGGCATAGCACAGCACGGCATAACACAGCATGGCATATGCGCAGCTTGTAAACGCCTGTCATTACGCTAACGGCTAGGGTGCCACCACGTCTCAGAGGACACGTTTATGGCGACTCGTTTATTTTAATGCCACTAAATAATTCGGAACAATGCTCCTAAGTTGTGATTCGATGATTGTAATCTTTGTACACATGTGTTGGGATTTGGTGCTTGTTTTGGTTTAAATGGTAAATTATATATAGACGGGCCTGTTGGTCTAGTGGTTAGTGACCCTGACTTCTATACCGGAGGTCGTGGGTTCGATTCCCACTCAGGACAAATTGTGTGATGAGCACGATCATTTGTTCTGGTCTGGGTGTAATTTATCTATAATATGTATGTATTTAGAAATATATATGTATGTTTATCAGTTGTCTGGTTACCATAACACAAGCTCTCTTAGAGCTTAGCTTGGGATCAGATTACCGTGTGTGAATTGTCCAGGAATTATTATTATTATTAATTATTATTATTAATTATTATAGGTCCTTATTATGTGTTCCTAGTAATTTAGCTAGTTTTAACTCATTGCTTTCTTAGCAGTAAGTTTTGTACGTTTTTAATTAAATAAATTAAAATACAAAAAACTTTTTTGAATAAGTATAAAGTAAACTAAATTAATTACTAATTGTTTAGTTCATATCCTGTAAAAATCTGTAAAAATTATAAAGCAATGTTAAATTTTAAATTAGGTAGAACATCAATTTAAAATACTGACATAAATTCTTCTATGTATCACTTCTCTTCGGCACAATATTAAAGTTACGTACAACTAAATATTTGCTTTATTTTTAAGCACAAAAGTTAATAAAAAATAGAGTCATTAGTTTTCAGTGCTCTACTGAATGGTGTTAAAGTAATCTCGATTAATGATTCTGGATTAGATACATAATAAAAAAACGAGTGTAATATAGTAATCATGATTAATTGAATATGGTACGTATGCACACGTGTACTAAATTCTTTACTCTTTAATACGTATTTATTAGGTATCTATTCGCAAAAACTACTAATAGTATAATAAAGAAAAAAAAAATGGAACATCACATACGGTCAATCTGGGTAACTTAAGCTTTCAGTACAACTTTGACTCACCACTTCCAATTCCGATATATATATTTTTTTCTGGCTCTGTACAAAACTTTTAGCAAAGAAATATTTTTTATTAGATACAGAAAGGACTTCGTTAAAACCCATCTAATTTCATTATTTGATAAATGTTAAAAATCCATAGATATAAAATAAAAACGGCGGGCTGTGCGCAACGTCTTTTTAAAAGTGCTCAAAAAACTTTGTTGCTTTGCGATTCTTAGACGCTGAATAAAAGTGAGTTTCAGTTCAGACAATAAATTAAAGTTTAAAAACTTAAATACAATTAAAATGTTCGCAATATTTTTATGAATATTGTTAATATTAGCAAAATTGTGCATGAGGTCCTTTAGAACTATCAAATCCGGGTAACTTTGACTCGGGTCAAAGTTACACTGACAGTTTGAACTAGCTCCACTGAAGTACTGGGGAAACTTAAATCATTGAAGTGTTGCCTATTTTTTAAGGTAAACTTACATTAACATGGCGCGAAAAAAGTAGGTGAAAAATTACTATACATTAAATCATTATATTACATTTCGATGGTAACATGCTTCAAATTTCGCTCATGCAGGAGGTGATGGAGGGTTGAAATCTGTCTAATAAGCCTGATATTATACGCTGTTTCCCAAATAATGTCGTGAAATATTTACCTAATACGAAAGTAAGCAAAAGAAAGAATTTTATATCATTAATGATGATTTTCTTTGTATGGAATGGGGAGAGTAAGGCTGCTAAAGAGCTGATTTTGTTATTTACATTTTGAATTTTTACGCTAGTTTTTTTAATTGATTAGGATTTGTTAACTTAGTTTGGTTATTAATTAACAATTATAAAGACTCTTAAGACTGATTAGATCTTAATAAGTTCTAAAAACTCGTGTCCTCTTGAAAACTAGTGATTTCCCTAACTACGCACTTTATTCTTCATGTTTTCAACCGTAAATCTTTGAGAAAAAAATAAAAATTGTTTATAATGTTAGTTTGTTTCATATTTAGGCATAAAAAGAGGCTTAAGTTCACCAAATATAACAAATATCTAATTTAAAACAGCAAAATCCGTATCATTAAATGTGTGAGGTAATGTTACCCAAGTCACCGTATAACTTTGCCTCGTCGAATTTTCAATGATTATAAAGCTGTAGTTTAAAAAAATAGATTTATTTTTTTTTATTTCTAAAAATAGGCATTGTAAAGCCACTAAAAACATTTATTTCACAGTAGTTTGGTTAAAAATTCTATACGTAATTTTAAAAAAAGCTCATCAAATAGGTCAAAGTTACCCAACATGATGGTACCTCTTAGTTCAATGTTGAACAGTAGTATCCTACGTTGGCCATTTACCTTTACCCATCTGGGCTATACACCTGAAGAACCTGTATGTATGTAACACGACCATGGAGATCGCCAAAAAAAAATATTAATTTAGTTTTTTTAATAATCAGTCATTTAATAGATAAACAATTGGCCTAGAACTAGATTTTAGATATCTTTGCATTCGGCAATAAGTAACATACTTCAGTGTATAGAAGGAAGGAAAGATTGAGTTGAATCAATTCTGATACACTAATCGAGACATTAATACACAGACAATAAAACTCAATACTACTTAATTCTAGATCAAAATTAACTACATCAATTAAGCAAGTAATATAAAGCAAAAGATTACGTTACAAATCAAAGGGCCGCAGCACTCCCCTACCTGAGCTCACGACGACAATACAAGCTTAGATCTACCCTGTATACACCAACTTAATAAAACAAACAACCAAATACAACACAACCCTTATTACTAAAGACAGAAGGTCTAAATTACAATATTTTGAGGTTATGTAACTCCAAAATGACGTTGTCAAGGCATTCCCGCCACTTCATTTACGAAAATGTTGGTACGCCTGGCTTAAGTGTTGCACGCTGTTAAATTAATGAGCCAATCTCAGTCGGCCGGGGTTGCCACCTCTATATTTTACAAGGTGGTAATGTGCCGTAGTGTAGCGCTTAATATTACTCTGCTTTAACAACGGAGTACATTAAGGTAAATTATGTTTTGAATTTTGACTATTAAGATAATGTAAGTTCTTTGAAATAGCGGCAGGTAATGAAAGGAAAGATGGGTACTTACTATTGTTGCATCACTGTGTATCTAACACTACAAGATGATAAAGGGATTGATAAATCTTAATATATACTAGTTTTGTAAGTTGTAGATTCTATAAAATGGGCTGATTGGCTGATGACTTATGAAAGATAGCAAGAGTAGACGGATTCTACTGGCAAGATAAAGAGGCGTAATCAAAGGGATGCATATGTCGAGCAGTATGTAATGTAACGCATACACAACTTAAAATATAGGTACCTTATGCTTGTATAGTATTCAGTTCAAAGTGCGTGTATGGTGATCATAAGAACATATTTCTTTTTAAAACTTACAGATTGGATATCTTCGCTGAAAACGATTTACAGCATTTTTTTTTTAAGACATTTAAGTACATAATTGTGCTTTTATCTTGTTTATTATTATTTTCTCTTTTATGTACACAAAATACAAAAAAATATGGTAAGTTCAAAAAAAAGAGAAGTATTTATTGCCTACAAAATCCTCTAATATTAATTTAATCTCTAATATTAATTTCTTTTCCCACAATAAAGACGACTTATAAAACCAAACAATTAAAGATAAACATTTGAAACTTAAACCTTTGCCGCAGAGACCAAAAGATAATAAAATTAATATTTCGTTTAGACTAAGACTAGATAATAAAGATTTTATGTTTGTCTATATTTAAAGTTATTTGTTAGTTTTATGTGCAATCTGAGTTTTAATATTCACTTTATTGTTATAGATAATAATAAAAGGTCTTTTTCATTATAATCTATTGTATAATTTGTATTTGTTTAATTACTAATTATAAATTCAATTTCATTATGTAAAATCATTTTGCATGTAATTGTGACATTTGTGGTGTAAGTTGTGTAATTCCTGAAAAATAGAAAACTATTTATATAGGTTATGGACCTGAATTAAATGTTTTTTTTCTTTTTTATAATGAACTATTTTATATCATTTTGTGTAAATTGTAACCAATCTATCCTGTTTGTTTTGAGTTCCTGCCCTGTAAAATGTACTGCAATAAATGGTCAATTAAAGGTATTTATTAATAATTTTTATATTTACTACTTAGTTATTAAAAGAAAAGTACATAATGTGGGCACAATGCCCATTTTGCACCTCTCAACCTTTGTGCTACGACCCCTAAGGCGTTTAATTTTCTACGTTTAGTATATCTGGTTATAATATTATTTTCTACGGTTTTTACAGTTTTACATAGTCTACGGGTTTTTATCGCATCAAATTATATAAAATAACTTTCTATGCCTCCTTTCTCTAACTTTGCGTTTTCAGAACTAAAACACCGTGTCCCCTCACTACTGCGTCCATATTTTCTAGTGTTGTCAATACATAATTGAAGGCACACGTCTGCACAATGGGCAGGTTTAGAGCGGGCGGGTCTTAATGAGACCTCTCGCGCCAAGTAAAGGTTAGGCTTTAGGTATGAGCGGAGCGGGAAGCGGGGTTTAATGTTTAAGTGGAGTAATTAACGTTAACAAAAGAGTTAAGTTTCGTTTTAATTAAGTATTTATTTACCTGTTTTTCAACTGTTGGACTTCTAACGTCATCTCTTTCTCCATTAATTACAAGCTCTTCTATATTGTTGTAGTTTTATTAAATAACTTACAGTTTAAACAGTTATTCATAATTATATTTAGTTAGAAACTTATCCCGACACATAATTCGATACAATTTTTAACTAAGCACTACCTTTTGAGCTAAAAATGTTAATAATAAACCTGGAACAACTCACACACGGTCATCTGATCCAATCTTACCAGAGTTGTTACTATGGTAACCAGATAACTGATAAATATACTCCTAATTTAATTGACAAATCTATACGTCGTAGGTACAACCCCTCAAGACTCCCTTAAAAATACCCGGATTTTAGTATTTCCTAAAGCTACAATCCCCGTATCGTTTAACATACCTCTACCTACACAAAGGTAGGTAGGTAGGTAGGTATCCGGGTAGTTTGCGACCTACAAATGTGGCAATTAGCCCCTGACTAATGATCGCCAGACCGTGATTAAGACGGACCCGAAGATAACGAATACACACTCTTTTATGTATCGTGATAGCAATAGATACTGATGTCTATTGATATCTTTGTGTCGTTTGTATCAAAAGAGAAATATGATATTTTTATTTTTTAATAAAACAAATACCTGTATAGAACTTAAATTTTGCTAATAAAGTACATAATATGTACATTCAAATCCTTAAATAAAAGGACTCTAAAGGTTTTAAACATTAATTCGTTTCGACGAAATAACGAATATACAACAAAAGTTGCTATACTTAGAAATGACCAACTTCTTCTTCTTAACAAATTGGGTATTTAAAATTAAAATAAGGCATACCTAAAGAGAATATTCCTGTAAATCCAAAACCAAACCAATAGCCACCAATATCTAACACAACACGTAACAAAGCACAACGGATCACTTTTAGGGTTGTACCAGAGAACGGTGATAAGTAGTGCTGTGTCGTCTTATTTGTTCAGTGCGCACAACACTTTGTCTCCGGGCCGGCCCTATTAATATCGCGAACCGATACCTGACAGCCCTGGGGCAATTTGTGGCGAAATTACGCTATCAAACATTTACAGGTTAGATTAAAAGACCGTTGTTTACGGTTTCGATTATTGCTTCGAATTAAGGTACCTATAATAATAATATTATAATAATATTCTGGGACATCTCACACACGGTTATCTGATCCCAAGCTAAGCAGAGCTTGTGTTATGGTAACCAGACAACTGATAAACATACTTATATATTTCTAAATAAATACATATTATAGATAAATTACACCCAGGCACCGAACAAATGATCGTGCTCATCACACAAACATTTGTGCCGGGTGGGAATCGAACCCACGACCTCCGGTATAGCAGTCAGGGTCTCTAACCACTAGACCAACAGGCCCGTCAGATGAGCTTAAATATATTTTTATACCTAATAACTAATTAATATATAAGGTAAGAAGACAAATAAAAATTTGATCTACAATGTAATAGTGTATCATCTTAAATATCGTAGCACCTATCGTAGCCATTCGTAGCGCTACATAAGTTCGACGAATTACCTATTTAGCTTACACATGAGTGCAATGCAAGTAAGCTGAGGTAAATGCATTTAGTCAAAGGTTTGTATATTCTACGAAACTTACAAATAATATCTGATCTTCGTAGTTTATTTCGCAAAATTATTAATAAAATTATTACAATTAAAAATTGTTCAGGCATGCGCAACTTTCAGTGATATTTAATTCAATATTAAAAATATGAGTACATAATTGACCTCCAATATAACCATATTAAATCGCATCTTTTTAATCCGTTACAATAAAACTTTCTTAACCCCATACGTACTTAAAAAGCCAAGCAAACACGTTCAATTTCAATGGCCGTCGATATCCAAGGGGTATTACAAATTGGTTCTACAAGTCGCTCCTATAACCTCCAAAACTTAACTTTAATCCCACCCTTATAGCTTTGAGTATAAGGTTGGAATTCCCCTGATTTAATCCAGGTTTGGTGGTATAGGTAAATTTGTATGTTAAACTCAATCAATTCGCGAGTCGTGTTTGATCGGAGAAGAGCTCTTAGTTCGGGATCGTATCGCCGCTTCTATGAGTTTACACAGTTTTGTTAAGATTTATTATTTTTTTAATGCGACTATCTGTGAATCTGATTTGGACATTTTTTTGGTTTATTTCAACTTAGGACTTCATGTCTCTTGGGGCTAGTACACGTAATATATACTACAGAATAAATTCTACTTAACTGTAAATATTTCGAACTAAAGCAAAAATAATAAAGAAAAAGAAGCATGAATCAAAATAACAGGTTTGTATATTTAGACTATGGCTTATCTTCTTCCTATTTATGTTGTTGATATGCCTGAAACATTAAGAAAAAAACTATACTAGAACCTAACCATAAAGTTCACCCTGAAACAATGACTGCCACCATACAATATAGTCTTATATTATCCAAACAAAAACTCAGTAAAACAAACTGAAGATGTAACTAAATCATGTACCTCGTAAACCGAGAACCCAGTACATAAAACATGGAAGGAAACTGCCGAATCTCGCGCCGTTATCAAAATGCAGCTCCGGAGGGCGCAGGCAGCCGGCAGCTTAATAATTGATGAGTACATTAGAAACATGTGTCGGCCATCTTTTATTCAGGCGGGAACTGAACGCGATGTAAATGTGGCGCATAATCTGTATGAATTTGGAATTTGCCACAGAGTATCAGTATGAGGTGTCTTGTTTTTGTCGGATTGGAGACTCGTTTCTGAGGGACTGTTTTAGAATACTTTGAAATATATACGAAATTTTTAGAAATTGGTATTAAGGTTGTTAATCAATCAAATATTATATAAATAGCTATCTTAGTTATATTGCTACAGCTAATAAAAAAGCTGACTAAATGTAACATAGTGCATTTAATAAGCATGAGTGGTAAATGGTAGACATTTGTCTGAACGATTTAAATAGAGTAAAGTCTTTGTAAAGTCTTCACTTAGAATTCTTTGTTACTATCGACCGTAAATCAAATACTAGTTTGTCTTTCACATTAAAAGTTTAGCTTCAGCAGTAGTTTATCTGAAACTTCCAATCAATGCAGTTCACATATTTAAAACTGAATACAAAATCCAATAGGAGTTTTCAAAGCTTTTTAATTCGCATCGAGGATTGCGTAGAACGGAACACCCTCTTAACAGAAGCACTTAGTAATTTTGTCTAATCCGATATACAAGTTTTAATACCCGGTCCCGTTCGCCCGCGGCTACAAAAAAGGGACTGTGTTAAGTCTCGAAAAACTGCACATTTTCACACGCTCACACTTGTAAAGGGTGACCAAGTAAACGGGTTTTTCGAGACTGTCCAAGCCTTGCCAAAGTACTTTCAAGCTGTAGACTAGACCTTTGCCATGCTGGGAAATAATATAACTAAATTACTGTCGTATTATATGGCCGATGTTTCGGTGAGATAGTTAAAGTAATGGCATTTGGCAAAATTATTTTTATAGAACTTACGAGATTGAAAGTATTTTTACTATATTGGATTTGGGAAATTATAACAAAATCTTTTAAAATAGGAAAAGAAGTTTATCTGAACAAAATATGCATATTTTATTAAACATGGTTTCTCTTACTTTTATCTGCAGTTGTTGTTGTACCTGGATTTTATTCTTCAACCTCCTTATTTTCTATACGACTCAAATCAATACCCAATCCCAGCCAACAGTTAATGTATTTTGTTTAAATCCTGTTTAACATACTTAAACACACTTTTTACTAAGTTAAATATTTAATTTGGGTTAGAATTTCCTTCACGATATCTGTGCACCCTACTCTTGAATTACGAATGGAGATTCGGGCCGTTCATTCCCTGTCTCCGTCTCTCTCTTCCTTCTACATTATTAAGAGACGCATAATATAATTGGGATTATTTTCAGCCGGACCTTTGATATTAGGATGCTTTTAAACGATCTCGCATTTTAGAACCTTTTCTGAACGCTTCTGATTAGGATATGTTACCCCCGATCTTTTGCGATAATTGGGGCAATTATCTTCTTTTTTTTATTCGTCAATTACCTAAATTCCTAATGAAATTCTCATTTGGACAACATCATCAATTTTATTACTTACTTAATTTTGGCCCAACAAAAACTTTATTTTCACTCACAGCCTCTCTTCTGTACTTAATTAACTACCTAGTACATACTATGTACAACTAATAGGAGAACGTTAACATTTTGTGCGACATCTCTCGTCAGCTTTTCTACTAAAAAGAGTTTTCTGCCACGTAACAAAATCTAAGCTACACTAATACAGAATTATAATAAAACAAACACAATTAAAACACGGTCGTAAACTCAAAACGAGACACACTTCGCCATCAGAAGGTATAACAATGTTGTTTTTCGCATCGCCTGAACCACGACCGCAATCTACAAAAGAAACAAGTAGAAACTTGGCGCAGTCAGACTCAATACAAAGGGGGGAGCGGGCGCGTACCTCGTTACCATTCATAATTCACAAGCCAAACTCTTCGTACGTTTTCCCATTAGAAATTTTATAAGGTTTTTATTGCGTCGCTTCGTTCACCCGCCAAAAGTTCGCGTACCCGTTTGACAGTTCGCGAGCGCGGCAACTGTTAGGTGTTCACAAATTCATTCTACTTTTTTAAATTTTAAAAAAGGTTTAGGAAAGAATTTTGTTCTGCCCGTTGAGACTTATATAATACTGGTTGGCGTGAATTATTGATGTTTTTATTGTGAGAGGAAGAGTAAGTTACATTGTTGCAATTTACTGTAAATTAAATTTTAGCATTTGTGGCAATTAACCTAAAATTAAGTTGAGTGCGTTGAAAATAAATTTGGCGTAAAATGAATCACGTTTGCGTTCATAAAATTAATGTAGCTACTTTACATCGCGACGTCAAAACTAATTAAATTATATATTACACCTGCAGGGCTATTAAAAATTCATAAACTAAAATGATAGAGTTACATATTAAACAAATTTTGACAACAACTCTCCTTTACGTTCTCTAATTAGATATGGACAATGCAGATATTGTTTTATTTATTCTCACAACTTCTTAAAAGAACTGGTTGTTCTTAGAAGAGCTGGTTTGACATAAGTGCCGCAAAAACATTATGACAACTTAAATTATTAGCTGCATTGAAAGTATTAGTCCTGTTTTTCCGTAATGAACATGCTAAGGTTAAAATATACTTTCGCGGAAACCATTTTCACGGGATTGCCGTCCTCTACTTACCTGGTTTTTCTTTTTTAAAGGTTTTTATTTTGCAGTGCCCGTCAGTTCTTTAAATATTAAACAGACAAGCTGTTGAAGAGTATCGTATCCTAATTATTTCAGGAAAAAAAAATTATTTAGCTTATGTGCTCGTCTTCGCTCTAAAAATCCTGATTGATTTCCAAAATTCACTAATTTAATACTAGTAGGCGGTTTTACATGTAACATTTAAAAATACACATTTACAATACAATTAATAATATAATAATCAAATGTTATCTAAAATAATATCTCCGTTATTCTGAAAATATTCCCGTTTCAGTATCAAAGTGTGTTAGTTAGTTAACTACGTGTATTCACAGCATCCTAATCTGTCGCTAGGCGAGATAACTAAATCTGACCTGATTTATATTTCTACGCAGATTTAGTTCGGTAACGCTCCTCCTGTTCTCAGCGTAGTTCACTATTCACATGTTTAGGGATGTGCTTAATTATTTATATAATTAAAGAATCTCGATAATGACTGTCTGGAACGTCTGATGGCACATACTTACGGAATAAAAAAAATTATACAGGTGGTAGGCATTGTCGTTTATAACTTTTAATAATATAGGTTTATAAAAAGAATTATCTAGGTACAGTAAGTACACATAGAAGGGCCTATGTAGTTGCAATCAATTCGTAATAAATTATACGAAACAATACAGTCGCTGATTTATATTCCAGGAGGATGATTAGATTTCTTTATAAAATCTGCTATACGACATACGTTTCTTATTCTCCATTACATGAACATGATCGGTCTTAATACTCCACATTTTCAAATTGAAATTTGACGCTGAAATAACATATTAAAAATAAAAAATACCGACAATATTTCCGAAAAATCTCGGCCAACCCTACAACAACCCCGTCGACCTCTATTAATTAAAACGCTGTGTAAACCGGGTTTTATCGGCGCGCCGGCCACGCCACCCAATTAGGGCGGTCGAAACTCGCGCCAAAAATTATGCGGCTTATCAACTGCCGCGTAATTTTGACAAACGATCGTTCGTTCGGAAACACGCTCCGGTAGACTGTGATCGATTATTGGATGTATTGTTTAAATGTGCGGCGTTTCGGTTTTAGTTAAAGTTTTGAGCGATCATTTTGTTGGGGGTATCGTGGTGTGATAGTGAATGAGTGGACATGGGAATACGTATATAAGAACTATGATATATTTATATTTGGAGTGTATATTATAGTATCAGCTGTATTACACATAAAGTGCACGTGCGGTACAAATTTAAGACTATTCTAAGAAAAAGTAAGAACCGATTCCATACTATATATTCCACACTATCTTTAATTCTACATTCTAATTATATAAGTTAGTTCAACCTACATACGTCCTGTTTTGTTTGTATTACTTAAATTACGTAGAGACAATATCTCTCATATCTCCTATCAGTGCACCCCTTACTGTGTACGCAGAGTTTCGGCATCGTATATGCCATAGAACCGTAGAGCCATACCAATATGTCATTCATCAGCCGAGGCGTCGCTAAACACCGGCGGCCGGGCGAGATAACCGCGCAGTAAACCGACAACAATGCCCCGACTCGCACTCAATAAAAGATGATAACACATGAAATATGAACTGACGACACCCCTCGACGAACACACCAACAAAAACCTAATATAAACCCTAATAACGTACCATAAAGTTCAATCTCTTGTAAGGACAAGACCAAGTTATGATATTCCAGAAGCAAAGACAGCGTTAGCATAATATGCGCGCTCCAATGAAAACAAACCGCATCCAGCTCACGAATACAGCCAAATTTCCCAAAGAAAACATGCCAAGTTACAACGTTTCGGAACGAAGCGGTGACGGCGCGAAACAAAAGCGCGGGAATCGCCGCCATTGGTGGAGGAGGTGGGCGGACTCCCGGATAATATGGCGGAAATATTACGAGCCGAGGAGGTATTCAAGGTGCACCGGGAGGAGGGCGGCCGGGGGAGAGCCCCCCGAGAGGTTAATTACCCGCCGGCCGATAAGGCAGCGGCTCGCTAATTACGTACTTATGGCGGACTGAAATTAAGTTATCGTCGGCGGGAAAACGACGTTCACTTTGTTTGCGTTCCGTTTTACGGATAATATGTATTCTGCGGCGCTCGAGAGTAATGGAACAAAATTGGCGGCTATTCAGTTTTATCTTTTATGTCTGAGTGGAGGAAGCGTAGCGTCGTTCTCAGATAATGGAATCATTGTTCAAACAGTGAGCGCTCCAGGGACTCTTTTTTAATCGTTTAACTTAATTTCTGCTTTGTTTTGTATTCAAAAAAGCTTTGCCAATTTGCTTTTAAAATATTCAACCGTCTTTGATATAACAGCAGAGAAAGAATATAAAAAGACGAAATATCGCGTGTATTTGAGGAGAATTTTATTTTTGCAGAAGTCGTTCATATTTTAAGTAGATATTAGATAGATAGCGAAATATACTCAAGTACGGCAAACAACACGACTGGCAGCTGAGCTCCCAAATAAAATGCGATAAAATAAAAAGATGCCGGCGACAAAACGTAGATACTTATACATGAGCAAAGTTCAGACGGACACATCAAAGTTAGTGTAACTCTCTTAGCTTCATGAAGATACGGACTGAATTGGCACTCCGCCGAAGTTGGATAGCCGCAAAGTTAAGTTGGTAAGTTTATACATATTTACCACAAAAGCGGCTCAGCGAGAGATCGTGGGATCTGTTCTCCGGTTTTATTTTTCCAAGCTCTAAATGGAGTCGGTGGAGCATTTAAATAAGCTTCGCCGCCTGAAGTATGGTAATGTTAGTAATACGCGGAAAGAAACCGCGCCGTTGCTTTCAGAGGCAGCCATTTTGAATTTTCTTTTATTTCAGTCCTTCGAGACATGATCCCTCGGTATGTGATTATATGTTAATATTGAGTAAATGTTTGTCGTTCTGATATAGATATGTACGTTTGCTTTACACCGACAAATATCTTTAAAGAGTAAATAAATACAACTCAAAGATTATTTCTGTTGTATCTTCATATAGCTTTTTATTTAATCTAACCTTTCTGTAAACAAATCCTAAACTTTATGTTGTAGATCGCTATTTAAATAAAAAAATATATCAGTCGTGGACCACACAACATAAGTTACAATCGTTCCATTTACCCATAGGCTCTACAATACGTATTTACATAAAATACACAAAACTTACGATTTATATGTAAATAATCTGTAGGTGTTGAATTAATATCAATACTTATTGTATGATGTGTATTAATTTTATTTTATTGACTTTATTCGCTCTAGTCTAAATCAATGGCACTATATCCCATTTTGATTACTCTCAAACGGCTTTACACATAAAACTAAAATTTTATTTTCAAACCAGAATACTCCCCTAACATAAATAATTGTCACTAATTAAGAAAACACAATTAATTGCAATTGATGCTCCAACAAAGAAAATATTTAAACAATCTCCTCTCTTGTCAAACAACTCCAACCAACAAATTCCTAATAAATTAAAACAATAAATACGAATACCACAGCTTCTTCCTCTTTTCTAATTATTCCTTAACGATTAATTAATATAACATGTAAACGACAAGTTTTAAAAAGGTCGCCATGTGTTGGTGATGATCAAAGACACCGTTTGTTTTTTGGCTCATAATTAGTAACAAATTATGTAACAAAAACTCTATGGTTCGTTGTTGGGAGGATGGCGTGAACTCCGTTATGGATCAGCTGGTGGGACGCGTTGGAAATATTTGAGCATAGACTTAGTAATGGATGTGGCTTTTACTTTTATAAATCGCTAATTAGGAAGCGTTATACCGAATCATCGGTAAAAGGAATTGATTTTTCGAGGCCTAGACACGTTTCTTGGAAAATACAATGGCATATTTTTTTTATTTGGTGTTTGTTTTTTTTTCTTCTGTTGTCTATTTTTTGTGTCTTCAAGAAAAACATTGTTTTCATGAATCCTCGTCTATCTTGGGTATTTATATAAAATATTCAGCGTTATATTTAAATTTGCCGCTGTACTTTAAATAAGTGTTAGTGAGGATCTTTTATAATAATAAAAGTTTAAATAATCTTCCTAAAATAACGACTTCTGAAAACCGCTACTCCCAAAGTAAGTTAACACATGCACCATCTAATCGTTCTCAGTTCTGAAAGCGTCACGTTCGGTTGCACGCGCGGCGCGCATAAGTGATCGCACGAAGCCCTCCTCCCATCTAATTCAAACTAATTAGCTTCCGTAAGCTGTAAATCTAACGTATACTGCGCCGACGTCATCGCACCCGCTTTGATCACGCGTCAAGTGAAACGGAACGAGACACGTGAATGAATGAACTGAACGATTTTTGAACGGAGCGTTTAATGTCAAATGTGGCGGGAATTCTGTCGGTCCTTAAGTTTTATGGCTTCATTCCGCTGCTTATGTGTAAGTACTGAACGAAATCGTTGGTTAAGTGTATTGTTCTTATATTTTATGGGTACCTTTACACAAACATAGTTATTATTTGCGTGGGCAGTAAGCACCTAGACAATAAAAAAAACGTTAAAGCTCTTGTCTGAAATAGACAAAACCACGCTACGCAATTTTTTAAGATTTCCTGCATCGATGATCTATGCAATGCACTGAAAACGCTTAACATTTTAACCATTAAAATATAATTTAAAACAGGCCCTGAACAAAGACTTACACTTAAGCTGAACAAGTTCAACAATCGCTAAATTCATCGATATGTTAAATGAAAAACGTTTTTTTAACGGTCAACTTCACTCTACAGGGTCACAAAACCACACCAATAGCTACATAGACTAGTAACACCAAAGACAACCACATCAGAGTACATCCGGTCATATCTCACGGTCACACGGACGTTAATCGCCCTATCATATCAATCAGTCAGCCAGAAACAATCAATTAGAAAGCGATCCCCTTTCAATTATTCCCCGCATCGCTGGGTAATTGCTTCGGGGCCACACCCAGGGGCGGTGCATTGTGATGGACATTCCATTGCCTTGATCATGGTTTGATTGCGTCTTAACTCTGGATGTAATAACGATAGCGATATCGCGGTTTCGTTTGATTGATCGCGGTTGTTGCGAATATGAATTAGTTTTGTTGTACGTTGTACTTATATAAGTGCAACGGTTTCCTTTAGTTGAAAAGTTATTAATAACTATTAAGTTTGTTTTCCTAGTATCTGGGTGGGATTTCGAAATAATGCATGCCCTGGAATTTATTTAACGTATGATAAACATAATAGGTAGGTGATTAATCAAAGATTATTGATATATCACAATCTTCTGACTACATTTACAATCGATGTTAATTTTATGTTGCTTACAGTATATGTATTTCGTCAACAGACAAAATGAAATTCAAAAAAGAAGCTAAAAAAAATATTCAGCACTTTTTCATACTTACGTACATCCAGGCACCACCTTCTGTATATTGTACGCACGTTAATAAAAATGCGTTTTAACCAACTAATTCAAAACCGGGCCCTGTCCACTTCCCGCCAAATATCTCTCGCCACCTGAGTCGACGACAGACTTGATGGATGACGCTTGACGCCAGCCCCTGGTCCGAGAACAACCGGCCCTAGCAGCCACGTAATTCAATTTAGATTACCAATGTACGCAACTTTGATATTAGTTGCAATGTGGAAAAAAAGATATTAGTCTTGCAGAAGAAATGGTACCCCGAGATTGTTGCTGTAGACACTGCAAAATTAACAAGACTGTTATTAGACAATAATGTCTTACAATACAGGCTTAAGGCATAAGCCTGTATTGTAAAATATAATATTAATCTAAATCAGAGTTGCCTGTTAATCTCTTTGATTCTACTTGAGAAATTATAGTCTGACAAGAGCAAACATCATGACTTTTACATTACACCTTACAACCTCTTTACGTAACAGCAGCAAAACTCATTTCACCCCAACAAAAAAGAAACAATAAACCATTCGATATCCAAATCACGGCATCTGTCAGTGACATTGTCAAAAATCAAAAGATAACAAAGATGGCTGTACTGGTTTTTGAAAATCTATGGTAGTGACCCTTGAGGTATAATGATACCCGAGCGTTACCATGAACGCTGCGGTCGCCGCTGGTTTTGGTGTTGCAATCATTTTGATACTACTCTTTATTAGATGGAGATGGAGGTCATTTGGTGCGAAGGTAAGAACATGCTTATATTACAGTCTAAAACGAGGGATAAGGAAGGTGGTTTGAAAAGGTAACTGGATGATTTTGAGGGGATGCAATACTTCGCACATAGTGCACCATGTTTTGACGTGTAACTGTCATAATGAACCTAATGTCAATAATGTACTACTGGATTAGTTTGGAGTACCTACTTTCAATAGGTATTAGTTATTATTTCCAAAGTTTCGCTATGGCCTAGTCTAATCATAAGCATCTTCTTTCACTCAGAATTTTAGTCATCTGTAAATACTTATATACCTAATGTTTAAATACTTTTTAATGATGTTAAGATATATTAAAGCTGTTTTGTATTTAAACTCAACCGATGTACCTACTTTAAGCTAAGGAATTTGCATTATAGTCTCCATCGGTAGCACAAATTATAACTTAAGATATAGAAACGAGTAGGCTTCGAATTCTATCTTGTTTACATTACAATTATTTGTTTCTTTTTGGATATTGACTAGTTGAAAATATTTTTTGTAAACGTTACATGTTCCTAAAGCGTATGATTTTAATTTTTAAATTAATGTGACTATGATAAAACTAAATGTTAAAATGATATTAATGATAGTAAATAAGAAAAATATTTCACAATTCATAAAGTTCCAAACTATGCTAAAGAACATGAGAATATTATGCTTTACACAACTACTATAGAACACAAAAGCTTTCATTGATCACAAAAGCAATGTCTCCAAATTCAAACCCCAAAATCACAACAAGTCAAATTAAGATTGAAGACATTACTGTATACGATCTATAAATAAGCCTGAACGCAATAGTTACATTATCAATTATCTATCGTCAACGTAGCTTAGCTTGTGACGCAAGAATATCATCAGATACTTACTCATTCATAATTATGTAGAATTTTTATCTCAACATATTCCGCGATTACATCCCACAATCAACCAAAAAGAATAACCCACGGTGTCTAAAAAGTAGATTAACAAGAAATTGGAAATTAACGGTCTAATCTCATGTTTAGCGCCGTGATCAGTTAATTTGACAATAGATTAAGTTTGATCGGCATTACAGCAACCCCTTGCTGTTAAGCGTCTTATCTTTGCCAATGTATATCAACATGGTGGCCATGGTGGGTATAGCTTCCGCAGGAGGAGGTGGAAGTGGACACGTGCCCGCCCTGCAACCCCGCGCAGCTGGTGCACCGGCTGTGTCCCCACCACAACGTGGTGCAGCGCTTCCCGGTCGAGGAGAAGGACTCGCTCGACGAACACCTCGATGTCCTCACGCGGAAACTTGCTGAGAAGGTAGTAGATACTGATCTAAAATTATATTCCTTTCTAGCGATCCGCCCCGTCTTCGCACCGTCTACTCGAGTCTTTAATATGAACATATCTTACATTTAAACGATCCTCTTACATAACTCTACTTATGGCTGAAAATTGCATTAAAATCCGTTGTGTAGTTTAAAAGATCTAAAGGTACAAAGAACTGGAAATAGTTGGAGATACTTTGCTACGCAGAAAGAAAAGAAGTGATACTTAGTAATACACCTTCTACGGTACATTTTATATTACTTTTAGCAGTAACTTTACAAAACAAACAATACTTTTCATAAATCGTTGTTACACAATCCCTTAAAGATATTAATATTCCACAATTGGTTGTAAAATTGTCTTACGGTTAAGTTCGCATACCGAGTCCATATCTAGTGTATTCTGACTTTAGATCCGCATTCTAACAGGAGGGTCGTCTCCGACTGTCAAAATCGAAGATTCGGGAGACACAGAACGAGATCGAGAACCTCCACGCGATAGACCATGACGTGAGGACTAAATATCGAGAAATTATGGAGTCCCTTCGCACCGATCTGCTGAGCAACGAGAAGGAATGCAAGAAGCTGCAGGAACAGATCGAATGGGTCTCCAGGCGGCGAGCCGAACTCAAAGACGAGGTAGCGACGACACAGGTTTATTTTTACAATTCAATTGTTTCTAAGTATCTAGTTGTAGGGCCCAAAAATGAATTGTTTGTTTTTTTGTGAACTGAAATGTTTGCCTATTATTTAAGGTGGCCAAATTCCATGAAGCAGCAAAAGAAATGGAAAGGTCGCTGAACAAAAGATTCAAGGATGTTAAGAAGCTTATAAAGAAAAGTAACCACTTGTGTATTTGACGTTGTTTGTAGCCGACCAACTGACGATTAACATTGGTTTGTTAACAGGTTCGCCGCGGGCACCGCTTGTACGGCGAGGCTGCTGCAGAGCTGGCGAGCAATTTAGCGGAATTGCAGCGGGGCAGAGTTCCTGAGCACCGCGTGACGGACAAGCCGCAGCGCCAGCACTCGCTGACGTCACTCCGCCACCGCAAGGAGCCCATGCTGCCGCGCGCCGCCGCCGTGGGCTCGCTCGTCATCAAGAACTCGCCGCCAATGTCCCCCTCGCCGCTCTCCGGTGGAGAAATGCAATGACACCGAGTCGCTAACCAGATCAACTAGACGAAATCGTGTTGTGATTTTTATTTACTTTTTGGAATATTTATTTATTTTATTGTGTTTTCTTTACCGTGTCATTATATTATACCAATTTACAAAGAACAATTTTATGTTTTACTAGCTGCGTCCCGCGATTTCACCCGCGTGAATACCTAGGTCCCATTCCCGTTGCCTTTATATTATTACTGACTTTATATAGGAGCGGAGATGGATCCAACAAATCACTATTGTGACCAAAGTCAGGATTACTTAATAATGGTGGTTAAGTATTCTTAAATTTATATTTTTTCCCAAAAACTCTTTCATAAAAACCTTCTCTTGTCAACAACAAAAAAATAATTAGCGAAATTGGTCCAGGCGTTATTAAGTTATGCTCTTACCAACACATTTAGCGATTCATTTTTATATATAAGATTTCTATGCCTACTATTCAAACCACATTATAAACACCTACGTGTACGAAGAAACATAGGTGGCCCTTAACTAAATCAACGAGAATATCCAGTTATCACAGAGTTGTTAGTCACATTACCTAGCTACACATTATTATTGTAAGAAACTTCACCAGTCCAGTTCAGTCTATTATTATTCTCTTCTAAATGTAAACGAATTTATCATGAACAAACAATACTATACTATTCAATGGAGACATCACCAAACGCAATAAAAAGATTGACGTCAACGCACGCATCCAAAACAATGACAAAACCACCGCAGCGCACTCGGTAACGAGCCCCTTTTTATTTTATATCTCTCGTTAATTCCGAGGGTTAAAATCCCCGAAAAAGTGAGCACTTGCCTTGTTTACAAGGTTTTAGATTTTAATTTAGATTGGGGTTGCGTTACGTTTGCGCGCGAAACGACGTAAACGTCAAGCGCGTGGCGGGAAAATTGGGCTCTTTTCTGTAGCACGATTAGGTCGCTGGGTGCTTTACGAGGGGAGCTCTCGGCGTATCCATTAAAATCGCATTCGTATGTGATCACCTAATACAATATCATCAAGTCCCTGCCGGGGGTGCTTTGTGAATAATTTCGCGGCAATCTGCTCCCGTTTGTATCGGATTTGTATAATTTCATAATTGGTAAGTTATGCTTCGATAATTCTTTTGTTAAGTCAATTCTAACTTTCCTTCAACCTTTTGATTTGAACTTATTTTATTTCATTGTTAGCTATCATGAGCTTAAGTTGTTAATAAAGATTATGTAGCTTCTACTGCAATAGCATAACCAAAGAACAAGAAACATTACTACGTAGGTACGTTAATATAAACATATTTATGACCTTTAATTACACTTATATTAAGTGGCTAGTTAATTAAATGAATACCAGTAACACATCTGTCGCTTTATGAACGGTTGAACATCACTTTTGTCTGAATGTTTGTTTTCCTTTGCCTCACATTTGTTCCGCCCGGGGGCGAGATTGGTCCACAAACAAACTTCAACTAATTTGTCAATCAATACACGATTCCCTGTTGACGTATTTAGTACAAAACTACTAGCTACTTGAAATAGATTTATGTAATAATAATTATGTGTATAAATAAATTAAAAGTTATGTACTTTCCAACAAAATACATAAACAAGATAGACATTCCAAGGAAACGATTTGTGTGCGATGCAAATGCGATTAAATCGCATGGCGCCGAGAATAAATTGTTACAGATATAATTTATCAAATACGGTCTGGTCTAGTCTTTTTAGCATTCAATATAAAATCGCATTTACAAGAAGTTAGGAGTGTTGAGATTACTAAGACTGTTCACAGCATAAGATAACAACAAAACAGTTCTCAGAGTTTACCTAATCAAATCTATAAGTCTAGTAGTCTAGTAGTTTAGAGTCTTTAATCTTTGCAATAACAAATATAACAATAGGAATCTTTCGATATTATTTCTGTCTGTCAAGATCCCCGAACAAAAAGTACCGATGCAGTGTGTTCTTTGTCGTCTAGGTACTCCACATGCTTACAATATTGTCCTGGTATTGTCGGATCTATGTATCTAAAGTAAAGAATAAGTTCTTATTTATTCCGAGTTATGCCAATAATATTAGTATTTAAAATATAAAACCTACATATTGCTTTGTGTATAACGCAATAGACAGATTTGCGTCTAATAATAAGAGTGGAATGAATCGCATAAAATGTAAAACATGGTTTTGCTAAGTCATCGAACTAACTTTTAAAAACATTTCCAATTTAAATAAATATGCAAATTAAATTCAAACCACATTTAATTTCAGTTTACAAGGAAAGGGTGAAATTTAGCAAGCCGTAAAAATTCAGACATCGCTTTATCTTAGGAAATTAAACAAGCCCCTAATTGTAAAACGCTTAACAAGCAGGATTTTCAATTTACGAAATGTGCCGCCATGTTCGATTGAGACTACTAACGCCATCTACCTCATTTGTTGTAACTATTTGAACCAAAAGTAGCGTTTTTGTCGGGGTAAAATTTTTCTTAATCACGCATTTTATTTTCCTGAAATTTATACTTTTAGCCTTTATTGTAAGTACATATAGCCCAAAAATATACGTAGGTATATGATCAGGGGGACATACATATATGGCATGTGTGCTGTTAGATCTTTAAACGTTGATTAATTTAAGTGTAATTATATTATGCATACTAACCACACACACTTACTGAATTTCAGAAGAAAGTTGGGTCTAGTTTCAAGCATATATTTAATCTGTTCGGAAGCCAGATATCTACCTTGATACCTATCTGTTACTGTAAGTATAAAACTTTAAACTCGTTATATACAGAACTCAACGTCCATCAGAAGTAAACACTCCCTCGCGAGTAAGTCCCATCAGTTTTTAAATTCGCTAAGCGCCACACACGTATACTGTGTTTATATTATAAACAAACCAACTTATTGTTACCTTTAAAATAAACTCGCCACACAAAAATAAACCTTATTTCCTTGACATAAGAAACTGCAAGTTTTGTGTCAGCTCAGTTTATCGTGTAGTGTTATATCTACAGGATATTAAAAGTTGCCCCACCCTTCTAAGTAGGAGCTTTTTCTTTTTGTCCTTAATGTAAAAAGAAAACGCGAAAAGTTTCGGGACGCGGCGAGTTTAAATTTTTCCACCCCTAATGCGCTTATTACGAGTGGGGGAAAATTTGATGGTTCTCAAACTTTTCAAATATCTACGGGTTTTTATTGTGTTGGTGAAAAGTTATTTTATTCTCATTGTTACGCAAATTTAACTTGGATAATCATATAAATGGAGTGTAAATACATATAAAACATGTTATAAATGTGTTTTCAGACAAGAAAAATGTATCATGCGGACTTTATTACCTTCTTCAAAATGGTATTCAATTATTCATGTAATGTTTTTTATACATTTTGTTTTATCTTTAGTAAAGATAAGTAAATATCTGCGTATTAAATATATACGTAAACTAAATGACGTAATTTTTTTAAACTTATTAAACCAATTTTCACTCATAAGCAAAGTGCATATCATCAATTTTGAGTCGCATAACATCGAAATTCATGCAAAATAACTTTAAAGGAACAACAGTAAAACTTAAGCGTTTGAAAACCAGTTGAGATCCAATGTCCTATATAAGAATCATCTACACAGCACGTTGGTCGGGGGTCTCGTCATTTACATTTTTATTTTATTTACAGCTGGCAATCGCAACGCACAGATAATTTCTTTTTCTAACGCGGATGGAATAAATTGGAAAGTTACTGTACAGCTCAACTGAACAACCGGAGTTAAGTAGACAATCAAGAAGGATTTTAAATTCATTATTACGTATCCACGTTAAGTTGAAAGCATTTACATGAAAATTATATGATGGAATCTGGAATGGGAATGCATTTGTACTTATTTACTCAGCAGTTTAAGATTAAGTTATGTTTGTACTTACTTTTTACCAAAGCCGGGTACACAACATCAAATATTTATCGGTGTTGGATTTGGCACACAATGATATCACTTCTTTAGAGACCGAAGGTAGTTTACTTTTAAGTTCAAATTTGTACAACCAAACATCTAACGACAAATTATTTCAAAGACAATTTTATTTTAAACCCGTTTCCCACATTTCCATTCTTTAGTTCATTTGTTCGTAAGTGCTAAAATAAGCAATGAAATGCCCCAAGTTGTTGTAACCCACAAAATACGGATACAAACATCCCCCTCTTGAACTCCACTTGTCGTTTTCATTTGTATTTTATTTTTCCACATTTCCCGCGCCAACGCCTGCCGTCGCCATTTGTATTTATATCGGGGAAACTTTTTTTTAAAGCTTTTTTAAAAGGAATCGGTAGGCAAAGACAGTTGGAGAACAATCTTATTTTGAATCCTTGATTATATACTCAGTGTAGCTGATTAGTGATAAGAAATATGTTTTTACGTGGTTTTGAGATAGTTTTTAATAAATAGTTAATTAATAATACACTCATATCCGTTTCCATGATCTTTATTTATATTCTAGATAACATCCATTACGATCAAATGGTTTGTAACTAAGGGTATAACAGTAACATAATATTATGTTTTGAACATTTACTACGACAAGTCATTTGATAGCGTCTAGGAGCTTACTTACTACATTTAATTAAGGCTCGCTGAAAATACATTAAAAAATAAGCAGGCATGAATTTTTTGGAAAATTATTACGTTACACTAGCGGCAAATGAAAGTTTTTAAGGAATCGAATATGGAATGTATCAAGTACATTATTAACGTTATAAGTTTTGAAAACAGTATTACTTCACACAGAAATTTGGCACCGCTAGTGTGACGCCATAATTATTTCACAATTTCGCTGAAATCTTGTATTCATATAATACTTTAAAACTTATTTGATAATGCATTTTCAGGTAATAAGTTATAGAAAAATCATTCTACTTGTACAGTTGACGGCACGTCAATATTAACTGAGACATTGAATGCACCTTTATTTAAAATAAGGTTGAGATCGTATTCCGTATGTTTATATGGACATGCGGTCAAGTGTACATGAAATCTATTAATATCTGCAAGCGATGGGTATCGTAAAACATACTGAAGAACACCAGTATAATGACTACGATTTAATAATATTAAAGTCCTGAAAATATTTTGAATCGTCCTTTACATATTCGTATTATAATATAAAAATACATAGTATAACCGCAAGTTTCTTAACCGATGATAAGAATCATACTAAATTACATATCAATGTAAGAGTACCTTGTAATGTGTATTGTTTATTACATAAAATTACAATTTACATACTAATAGTCACGTTAATACATCACATGTATTTAAATATATACTAGGTGATATTACCGATAAATAGTATTAAAGTGCATTGTTTGTAAAAAGTACATTTTGGCTCCGACGGTAAAATATTCACCTAGTACAAAGCCTACTTCTAACTTACTAATGTTATTCAATAGACAGAGACGAATGAGATTATAATTATTTTATGTTCTATGGGAGGATTAATATTAGTCTGAAAACCAGCAAAGGCAAATCATTCAATCACGGATCATTGATTTTCTGTCCACCATTGTAGTTTGAATTTTGGCCAATCATATAAGTTGATTAGCCTATATAGATAAATTAGGTACTTAATTATTTCAGCGATTGCGTATAACGTCGCTAACTATTGATGTGCAAGTTTGCAAATATAGTATAAACCCGTTTTGATATAACTAGTCAATCCTTGTATTGATAAAATTATAATGCATCAAGTATAATAATGAATCACTTTCTTTAATGTTATCGAATGATGATTGTTCCGTCAACTGCTAATTACCCAATCAGCGGTAAATAAAATTACCAGCGCTTTTTATTGCGATTATAATTAAATCATATTAAAAAGAAATTCGAATAAATTCGACCTATACAAAAACATATTTTACTCTACAAACTCATTAAAATGAGATAATTATACCCAGTCTATAATTTTTATTTACATTACTACAACATAACTAAGGCTTAAGATGACTCAGTGCAAAATCTATGAACCCAAACATTCATTGTTGTTATTTTTACAATGTTTGCAATGTTGGTGCATTTTTACATAACGTGTGCGTTATTGGGGCCTTTCGAGCATTATTTAGTGCTTACTGTTCTTTTTCGTCTTCATCCATACAAAATTCGGCATCAAGTACCACCTGCAAAGGATTTTACAGATTATAAATATATCAGGGATAGAAGAAATTTTAATTCTTGGTCTAAATTGCCTTAAAATACAGGGGTAGGCAATAATATTAATAATGTCCAATTTTTTAACTACTAAGAAAAAGTAATTTAAAATAACTTTTTCGCCTAGGAGACACTTAGGAGAATAATCCTGACCTGCTTTACTATACAATGTAAAAAAGGCAAGAGTATATAACACACAAATACGTTGGTATATTCCAGTTTGTTCACCTGAGCCATATCACCTGGGTGAACAAATGGGATATTTTGGATTATTGGGGTAGACTTATATCTCAGGTGAACCAAGTGAAATAATAATAATATACCACTACATTAACTTCCTAGACTTACCGCTTGCATGCCGGCGACGGCGCGAGTGGTCTCCTTTTCGGAATCGTCGCCAGCGTCCTCGTTCTCCTCAACCACTTGCATTTGAGCCTCTTCACCACCTTCTTCTAATTAAATAAATAATATTGTTATCTTTATTGTACTTTTAACAGCTAATTTGTAAAAGTCGAATTAATCGGTATTTGACGGGCCTGTTGGTCTAGTGGTTAGAGACTCTGACTGCTATACCGGAGGTCGTGGGTTCGATTCCCACCCGAGACAAATGATTGTGTGATGAGCACGATCATTTGTTCGGTGTCTGGGTGTATTTTATCTATAATATGTATGTATTTAGATATATAAATATATAAGTATGTTTATCAGTTGTCTGGTTACCATAACACAAGCTCTGCGTCGCTTGGGATCAGACAGCCGTGTGTGAGATGTCAAAAAAAAAATCCTTTACAATTTTTATAAAAAACTTGAAAACACGCTTTGTAAAATAGACAGTGATAACTGCGTTCTTAAAAAAGTGGAATAATAAACCATTATCATACCAACAACACTACGAGAGCGTATATAGGTTTTTCTTTTGTAAAATATTTATATCTAAAGTATTTATTATTATTCTTGGAACACGGCAAGCCTAGCAGTACAGAACATCTTTTAGAAAACATAAATGTTGATGAACAGTCTCCATGTAAATAAAGAGGTTCCACGTAACTTAGTATTGAAAATAAACTCATGCCATACTCCTTCCTACATGTGAAGAAGTTATGCCCAGCACGGGATATTTCAAAGCCAGTATTATGCTGACCTTCAGAGGCAGCGTGTATGAGCTGCAGCGTGCCGTCCACGATCTGTCCGGAGATGACGCCGGACAGGCCGGTGACGTTGATCTGCTGGCGCATCTTCTTGGCCTCCAGCTCCAGCTGCTGCTGCAGGTACAGCTCCTTGTGGTGCACCTTGTTGTGGTACTTCAAGTGGTGGGCCTTCGTGAACTTCTTGTTGCAGGGGCCGCATCTGCGGGGGAACGGTTGGATTATTATTTGTATAGGACATTATTATGTGTAAGTTATTCTATGTCCGTCCAGCTCCTGTGAAAAGAACTTATTAAAAAAAACAAGTAAGTAGTATACAAGGTTTCTAGTCAAAGGTAAAGGACACACTCAAATGGTTTTAGTCAGTAACAGTAAGTTTTATTTTCAGTAAATAATGTTCATATTGTGGAAGGGAAGGTCGAAGGAAAGAGAGGAAAGGGACGTCCGAGATATAGCTGCATCAGTCAATTAAAGTGAAGGTGAAGGTTGTGACGTTTAAGGAAGTTCAAGAATTGGCACTCGATAGGAGGAAATGGAAGGAGCTGCATCGACAAGAGCTAGGCTCTTCAATTATAGAAGAAAGAATGTTCATGTGTACTTACGAGTATTTCTTTTCCCCAGTGTGCGTCAGCATATGGTTGGCGAGCACGTAGGAGTATGTGAAGGACTTGCCGCACAGAGAGCACTGGTACGGACGTACACCCATGTGTAACCTGTATACATTAAAAAAACATAGTTACAATAAATTTCATGTAAAAATGTGTGATAAAAATACATTAGGCAAGTCAAATTATTTATTTCAGGTTAATAGTCCCCTCCAGCAAAAACTCGTTGTACGTGTGACTTTTATAAAAAATATTTTTTGTTGATTGCTAGATGTTATGGAAACAATATGCTTTTCAATCAACTTTTAAGATACATACTTTTATTTCCGTGGCTGAGCTGAGTTCATACTTACATTCTTAGGAAATTCTGCACAGGTACCTAGCAAGAAACTCCGTGGCCCATTCATATGCATCCTTCTCTCGTACCTTCCTACCTGTATAATAAAGACTACAATCGCGTACCTCTCGTGTTTCTGCCGGGTGCCGTAGTCTCCGAACCGTCGGTCGCAGATCCGGCACTTGTACGGCCGCTCGCCGGTGTGCCGCTGCATGTGACGCTTCAGCGCCTCTCGCATCACGCTTGCAAAGCCGCACACGCTGACATATCCACGGTTTATAGTAGTTGTAGTTTGTTGGTAAGCAGACATGTGATGAGGTATGATAACGAGACTTTGTCACACAGATATGGAAATATTTATTACTTTTGGGATTGTTTACAGCTTAATGTACTCAATAAAATTCGTTATCATACCTCCATCATATTTCCACTGACAAACCTTTCACCTTCACGTTTTCTGCTGCCGTTGATCGAACATTAGCCTCACGTAAAATGCTAACGCAAGTCTATGTCTCAAGAATCCGCTCACGCTGTTTCCATATTTATTTTTCTTTAATGAGACTTTTTATTGAGACTGTTTGACTTGGGAACCTGACTACAATAAAACTGAGAATACCAATATTGAATAAGATTGACTCAATGTTGGTAACACTGACCAAATTTGGCAGAGTTGCCAACAAATACAAGTAATACTGTATATTACCAATTTATCATTTAGCTTTAGGTAGTTTTCCAAGTTCCCAGGCCACAAACAGTCTCAAGCTCTCAGCAACTTGCCTCTCGTGCTTCTGGCGACTGCCGAAGTCCCCGAAGCGTCGGTCGCAGACGCGGCACTTGTAGGGGCGCACGCCCGTGTGCCGCATCATGTGCCGACGCAACTCCATGTTCAGAACGCACGCGTACCCGCATACGCTGCAAATGAGCAGCCACGATTACGTTATACAGATACGTGCGGAAAGTAAACTAAATGGGTTATTTTTGATAATTAAATAAATAGAATCAGTTTTACATATTTTTTGGTAGATTAAGTAAGTACTACTTGAAACGAATAAAGAAATTTCTATATAAAAATGTTCAATATGGTTAGTCTTCAGAATCAAGAAAATTAAAGAATTCTACTGCTAGTGGTAGTTAAAGTATAATGACTTTATTCCACAGGTTTTTGCCATAAAGTTCAATGTATGAGCAACAAATATACTACAATTTTCCAACATCTATGTAAACCAAATATCTGTATAACATGAAATCTGATCAAAATTAAATTTTCTGGCAACAACATAATAAAAAATAAAATAATCAATAATAGAGTAATAAAAATAATAAGGAGAGAGTCGCGGGTGCGAGTGCGTTCTTCTATGGTTTTAAATGTCTGGCGTTTTCATTATGAATCAAAAATAGTAGAAACAGCGTGAACGAAGGCCTCAAAAAATGGGCGCAGGTGTTCGAATATATTAGATTTACATACTTAAATATATTTAATATTGTTGTAATGAGACCAGCACCCATTCGCAGAAAACATGAAGGTGAAGATTTTTTATTACTAATATGAAATAAGTCTTATTTTATATGCTTAATAATAAAAAGAATGGTATTAATTTGGGGTTAAAACTACATTTCGCTATTTAATATTTTATTTGTTGCCTAAAGTAGGTCCCACTGCACTGCGAAGGCCTCAACTTTCCATCCCCCAAACCTATTTCACTGATTGTAGGCAATAGGGTAACATGCAAAGCAACGATTGAAAACAAGTCAGCTGAATATATTTTTTTTTTTTATCCATTGTTTCTTTTTTATAAATAAGATTTATCTTTTTTGCCCTTAATTTTTCAGAACCATCATAAGTTCCTTTTCTAACAATCTCTGGTAACATCAGAATTCAGAGTTTTAATTTCAAGAATAATATCAGTACATACCTGCATACAAATGGTTTGATTCCTAAATGGCGTCGAATGTGAGCCTGCAAGGACGCGTTGGATGTAAATGAAGCGCCGCATGTCTCGCAAGTGTGCCTGTGGGAGCAAAATAAACATTAATGTTACTTGACACATACTATTACATTATAAAGGGTAAGAAATCTGTTAAAAAAAAATATATTGACATGAACCCCACAACCTGAACGTAATTATCTTTATCTACTATTTTTCTATCAATAGTATCAATGTCTCTTACTATGAACTAATAATCGAAATATACAGGATTAGTTTTTTTTCATCACCTCTCTTTTTATACCCAAACATATACATTATTCTACAGGAGAGGCCTTTGTTGCATGACAAAAATTCTTTATTTTTCCTTCTTATTGATTCATTCTCTAATTGATCATCAAAAAGTTTCTAGACAGTTCCTGCTGCATATCATATACGCATTGGCAAGTGGTACTCACGTCTTCTCATAAGTATACTTCTTTTTGGTCTGGTACTTCTTCTTAGGCTTAGGGTTGAGGATGTGTTCGGGAATGGGTTCCGAGAAGGCCATGATGGTCTCCTTCAGCAGCATATCCTCGCCATCTTCGGACTTGGGCTGTTTCTTAGGCACCAAGGGCGTCTTGCGAGGCCTGCCACGCTTGCGTGGTGCGGGTGTCTGATGTAGAGAAAGAAATAATATAGTATCAAGGGTAATCATAGTGTAGTGTAGTGCATGACAAATAAAACTAGTCTTAAGCATTCGCAACCTCTAGTGTGTTTATTTTAATGGTTTCATTTAAATATGCCAGCAGATTCTATGACAGTACATAACATTAACGTAATTTGTACATGACATCACTACATAGTATAAAACAAAGTCGCTTCCCGCTGTCTGTCCCTATGTATGCTTAGATCTTTAAAACTACGCAACGGATTTTGATGCGGTTTTTTTTAATAGATAGAGTGATTCAAGAGGATGGTTTATATGTATAATACATGTATAATATAGTAGAGAAACACGGATAATCTTAGAGATTTCTTATGTAAGGTCGTAAATGAACACATTTTTTGCGCTTTCATTGCAAACGCTGGCTGAACCGTACGAGATAGATCAAAATAATGTACTACAGTATTGTGCACCTTAAAAAGATCTACAAAAAAGTCCGCGATGGCATATGTCTATCTCTTGAGGATAACCCACAATAACTATTTTTTATCGTTTATTTATTACTCATTTACGAAAAAGCGATTTTAACCAAAACAGTATTAATCCTTATCCTATTAAGTACCTTAAATAAATTGTGCATGTAATATAGATCAATATTGCCCTTTACAGCATGTAATTTAAATGAATAATTTCGAAGATATTACAAATTTAAAATGCAGGGACATAGCGGTTGCGGCGGTACCGGCCGGAGGGCCGCGCGGGGGCCGGGGGGCGCGTGCCTTTACCAAATAGTGCGTCCAAGTTTGTGCTTCGCCCTGCAGAACTTTATGATTGTGTAGTTATATTTGGTATCAGCGTTGCACCCGAGCAAAGCCGGGGCGGGCCGCTAGTTAATTAATAAATTAATATTAGGGTTAATGATGATATAATGACAAATAGTATTTCTTACAGTTTCTTTGCTTTCTGGTTCCGATTCTGGCTCATCCTGATCTGCAGGTTCAAAATCAGGATCATCATCAGGGTTTCCGTAGCCTAAGAACAAGAATAAATACAGTTAATATTAGATACAAATTTAATATTCCATTAATACTATTCCCCCGATATAAAATAACATAATTTATTTCTAATGTTTAACATGTCATATAAGTATTAGCTATTCAAACATCAAATGTGCCTAACAAGCAAAAAAGCAACTTTATTTGAATATGCTGCTGATGCAAACTATGTAATCTGCTTAGCAAGTATATATATAATCCACTAACACTTGCAAGACTTCTAACATATCTGAATAAGAACTATGCTAGATAAAATGAGCAACACCTTGTAAAATGTATGGATGAAGGCAGAAACTGTTTTTGTGTTTTAGTGTACCTTTTCAATTATATAATTAATATTTATCTGGCACATTAGCAAAGTCACAAGAATTATAATTTTACAAGTATATTTTGTCTATTGGTGCCAGAAAGAACAATCCATGAGTTAACTAATAAAGCTGTTCATAGTACCAGTCTTATATGTATATTATATGACACTTTGGCAGGTGATGTTGACAAATTTTTGCTTGTGTACAATATATAATAAGTAAATAACTAACCATCATGACCAAATGCTTCATCCTCAGCATCTTCCGGCTCCTGCTTCAAATCCAGGGTTCCAGTTGCAAGCAGAGTTGTTAGGGCTTCTGGCTCCTTCTCTTGGCTCTTTGGTTTCTTCCGCTGGTATGGAGACAGTTCTAAAAGTAGAAAATTTTATGTATTATTTTGTATACTTTGTTTTATACAGTAATTCAGTTTTTTAAGTATAAAACAGGGTTAAATAAACCAGAAAATGATGGTCATACAAATACAAATTAGTTTTTGTTATGACCGTGGAACTTAAATGCTTTGAAAGATTACAGGTGACTTAACAACTGGTGGTCAATAAATATGTGCCATAAGGAATTGACATATTTATTAGCAAGCTACATGTCATGATCAGATATTTTAAGTCACAATTGGAGAACTTTCCCACATTCAGAACAAAAATAAATACGGAATAATAGCTAATATTATGTGACTTACCGATCTGTCCCTGTTCATTAGGGTACTTTCTAGGCCGTCCTCTCTTCCTGGGACCAGGAGCTTTAGTCACTACGGCACTGCTAGGAGTCCTGACAAGAGTGCGGGTCCATTGACCCTGAGGGTCATGTTCCACTGGCAGCTCATACTGCAGCAGCAACCCATTCTCTTGCTTTATAGTTATAGTCTCAGTTTCCTTGCCAGCTATAACAAAATTAATGTTTATTGACTCACACAATGTTTATAATTTGTAACACAAGCTACGCCTGTCATGTTCCGATAATTAGGCGGGAAAATATACGGAGATAATTATTATTCATTCATTAAACAAGATTAAAAGTCTAACCTTTCGATCCATGACCCGCAGACACAGTCTCCGAACTCTTCTTGAATTCTTCCAAACATTCTTTCAACGTATCATTAGATGTAAGACACTGCTGCTTGAAAAGATAGGCATACGTAAGCCTATCGACGCAATTCAAGCATATTAGCGTCGGCAAACTATCATTTTTCGACACCTAAAATGTAAAACTCATTTAGACTTTTCAAATTATTTGGGAGCTAAATAATATATTATCATCACATTTTTAACTTCTGGGATGTCAGCAAAAAATCTTAAATTTGCAACAAATAAACCAATATAGCAACATTATTGTAGTAAAAAATCAAATAGGGTGGCCATCGCAACCATTTTGATGTGGTAATTTTTACATACCTCCACGCCGCAACAGTAGGTGTACTTGTCGCCAAGTTGTTCGTTATTTTCGTCCCAATCAAAGAGAGAAACCATGTCACCGGTTTCTAAACACACCCGACATGTTAATTGCCAGTCCATTTTGTAGTAGAAACAGTGTAATTATCACAAGTAAAGCTAAAAACTCAACAAAATGCAGCGTTTTCTCAAACCGGAAGTTTGAACATTTGACATTGGTACCAACATAACCACTATGAATTATTGTCAAACGGCGGCAAAGGCTTATTCCGTTCTGCCTCTATGATCGCACCTCTTATGGTCTTAGTTTATTGAAATCGTTTTAAATATGAATGAGTTTATTTAAAAATATATTTTTTATATAATGATTAATTTATTATTTATAGGAAATTAGATTATACAATATTTTTAAAATGGTGTTTTATGCCAAAATTTGTCAGTGGGCCGGACGGCACAAAACTATGTTGCTGCCAACTTTCTAAAGCAAATATTCTGCCCCTTCCCCTTTCAAGAAATGTCAAATCAGTGCAAAATACAACAATAATAAACACGATGAAATTAAATCGAAACTCAGTGAACGTGTAATAAATCAAGACAAAATGGAATTATTTAGATCGGAGTTGTATTACATATTCGTCAGAAATGAATCAAGTTTATGGTGGAACAGAATTACGGGGGCATTTTCTGTTCGATCAGGTGAATATTAAAAATCTTTAAATTTTTGGCAACTGCATTTATTATCTGACCTAGATTTCCTGTTAATAAAATTGAAAATTAATTATCTTTACATAATAAAATCATTATTCCAAACCTGTAATCATAACTCTAATTGGTTAATTATCATATTTAAATTGGTGTTATATTCTTTGTTTTAGCATGGGATCTCTCTGATATTGAGGATATCGAGTGTCTAGGGATCACTGATGGCATAATAGGCAAAGTCGAACATTCCAATATATACGAACCTCGTTTAATGATAATAAAAGAGAGTGCTCCTGTGGGAACAATATATTTCCACCACACAATATATAAAATCAAATCAATATGCTTTTTGAATATGGGACAGGCGAACCAAGAGGTGGACTTGAGTCCTTGTACGAAACACGGTTCTATGAACTCTGTGTCGAGTTCCAACAAATCATTGAATAAGAAGATGGGGGCTCGATTGTTTGAGAACTCAGCTTTTCTGAATAAAACTGTTGGTGCTGTGAAGAATGTGAGCAACACTATCAAGACGACGACACAGCAAGCTGCCACTCAGGTACACACCTCTATTATTATATTACATAACAGGACATACGGAAACTATATTCTTAGACAATAACTGTGCAAGTTAGCAGTTTAATATTTAAAGCACACCTACCAATATGAACTTTACATAATCTTTTCATGTAGTAATAGGGAAGTGCATAATCTACTGAATAGCACTCTGTAAAAACAATGGTACATAATTTTACCTAAATTTTAAGTTTAGGTTGCACCTCATAAATTGCTGTACATAAGGAAAATAGGTAAATAATAAATGTTTTATTAATGACTACTATTTACTATTTGAATCATCAATAGCTTACTATGAATGACAGAAACTGTTATTGACCAAACCAGATGGTTAATAATAATGAGTCTAATAAGAAAATAGAGGCTTATTAATCATAAAACAATAAGATTATTGGCCAATATATTATTATATCCTGCTAATTTACTACTATGTAATGTTTGTGACAAATTACATTAACAAATATAATGTTAGAGTACTCAGGCTAAAGCCTCAATTTCTTACTTCCAATTGGTAACTTATATACAAGGCTTATTTGGGCCACTCTTTGTTGGGTCCATTTCATCCAGGCCGTTAAAAAATAATAAACATTATAAGTGGTAGGAACTATGTAATGGAACCAATGGAACTATGTAGTGAAAGCAGTGAATTAGAGTTTAAATTGCAATTATTTATCATTTAAACAATGAAACAGTTAACTATTATAGTTCACACATCTTGTCACTTGTATTCCATTGACATAAGATTGAATTTGCAATGACTTTTAACAGTAAAAAACACTCATAATGTATGAGTCATTTTCAGGAAACATGTTATGTTTATAGGTCTTTATCAACAGTAACTGTATGATGTATATTATATGTCAATTATAATATTGAAAGGCAGATTGACAGCTGTTTATAATGCATGTAACAAGCTATGATGGTTTTATAAGTGTGGTAGTGGTTATGAGGTGTTTTATCCTCTTATATTTTGTTACATAATATATCATAGTGCTTTAGTATAATGATACTAGTTTATTTTATTGCATTTCTCAAATTAGGTATTCTATATATTATTGCATTAGGTAGAAAATGTTCCTGTTATGATAGTTAGAAGGTTTGTAATCCAAATAAATAAAAAACTCGTAATTTGTCAACCAAAAATAATATAATCGGCAATCCAGACCTAAAACAGATAATGAATATTGACTCAAAATGATATGATTTCATACTTTCGTCATTAAACTCTGTGATAAGATAAATAACGTCATTCATAAAATTCTGCCTCATAAAATGTATTAAAGTAGTCCACGAGTTTTCCCGTACGTAAAAATTCCATAATAATCGGAATTTGTCCCTAATTTTTCTATCCATTTTCACTTAAATTCAGCAAAAAATATAGCCTTACTCCTTATTTAGCAAGGTTCCAAAATAGAAAGCTAGCAATAAAATCTTCTCTTTCGTTCGTTTTTTATTATTAATGCTTTTCGCGTTAAAGAAACCTAATTTAAGGGAACGGGGTTTGAATTTACCGGCGGTTGTGGGCATTAGAACGCGGCGGCTTTGTATATAAATATAGCCTGACTTAGTCCTTATATAGCAAGGTTCCAATATAGAAAGCTATCAATAAAATCTTCATTTTCCATACAGGTGAAACAGACAGTAAAAAAGCAACGCGATCCAAAGCTAGCGGAGCGTTTTGAGAAACGTCTGACAGACGAACTCCACAAGATATTCGATGACTCGGAAAGTTTCTACTACTCCAGAACACTAGACATTACCAACTCTCTTCAACGGCAGTATGAGATTGAGAAGATCTTGGAGTCAGAAGCGAAGACCGGGAAACCGGTGGTGGATATTACAAAGTGGTGGAAACATGTTGATGATAGGTTCTTCTGGAACAAACATATGCTGAAGGATATTATTGCGCTTGGTGTAAGTTTATTGTATATCCTAAACTTATTATTGCTACTAGTACACATTACCTTTGAATGTCTGAGTTACGTTTGCAAAATTTTGCAACAATAGATAGTAATTCCGACACCGTTTTCAATCCAGGAAAAAGACCGTTTATAATTAATTAGTTTCTGTAATTTTGTAATTCGGACTTTTGTATGGAAAAGACGTTAATATAGGCAAAAATCTTAAAACCAATTTGAATGTCCTTGTTCGTTGATATCTACCATATTTGGCATAAATTATTATGGACTTGTAACACTAGCGTCTTTCTAATGGTTTGTACTGAAGACTATCTCACGATATATGCCGCGAAAATCGACTGACCCTACTTTGGGGATTGCAATTTCAGTCACCATATGACCTACCAGTAAACCCTTCTAAAACCCTCAAAACAATATCTAATATACCATTTTTTTTATATGGCTATGCATATTATCCAACGAAGACCTAAAAGCCCCCGTTCTTCCCACCAGAGCCCCGACTGCGACCAATGGGTCCTGCCCATCATCCAGGGCTACGTCCATCTCTCGCAGATAGCGGTGGAGCCGGCAGACAGCAACCCTCTTAACACGGAGTCCCTGAACAACGCCAGCTCGTGTGACGAGACCTTTACGCTCGGCGTTATATCTAGACGGTCGAGGTATCAGGCTGGGACTAGGTGAGTTATATTCAAACTTTAAAACTATCGCGATGCATGTTTATAGTACCTAAAATTCTGTGTTTGAGAATTTCTAAGTTCGCCAATGTATCTTAGACAAGCAGTCTGTGAAGATACGAGGTTTAAGTTAAATGGTAAATTGAAAACTGAATCTGTCCAGCGTTCTCTTCCACTAAATCAACAAATAATTAATTTAAAAAAATGTGTTAAGCCTTGTTAGATGGTACAGACCCTTAATGCAATAGTTCGATTCGCTATTAGTAAGTTTTATAGCCTCAATTGTTTTCATTAGATGCTGATTCCTTTGAGAGATTAAAATGAAAATCAAAACCTTTTTATAGCTCAAAATTATAACGTAAGTATATAATTTTTCGGCTCTGATAAACAATAGAGAGTACACATCTAGATAAAACTGTTTATCTTACTACAATAAAGTAACGATACGTCACACAAAATGTGGGAATTGCGTGTATGATATAATTGTTTAATTGCCAGTACCATTGTGGTCTACAAAACAGTCTGCCGTAATGAGTTTAATTATATTTTGTGGGTTTGTATTGTAATGTTACGAGTAAAGTACGCGGGTAATTATTACGTACCGTGGTCGCGTGTAAATACTAATGAGTTACGAAAATGAACCTTAAGGGAAAAGATATAAAGGCGGTGTCAAGGTTATTTAGACATATATTGTATGGTCGATTGTACTTTCAATAATTGAGTCTAGGGATCGTTATTGTGATTATATAGGATGGGTACCCTTGTTTCCGTTGGATTTTGTTATCGACTTTATTCCCCCTTTATTCCCTTTAGGTAGAAAGGTGTCCGTAACATACCAACTCATATCGTAACATACAATACAATTGTTTTTAACCGACGGAAACAGAGGAGGTTCTCAATTCGAAGCGTATATATATATATATTTTTTTTATGTATGATCACGCATAACTTTTTACAGAGTAGTCCAATTTTGATAAAAAAAAATTATAAACCAGAAATGATTCGAGACATATTTTCCTCTACATCCAAAGCTACATTATTAATAATACAGATTGTAATTACAAAAGTGTAATTATATGTTTTGTGACTAAACTTAAGAAAGGCATTCTTTTTGAACAAACGAAAGCGGAACGAACCCACATAAGTGAAAAGAAAGTATTGTTATGTAATTACATGGATTCGCCAAAAACTCGTTAATAAAACTTCATACATGCCAAGAAAAAACAGCCTTCAGATGTTTTATAGTATTGTCGTACTTGCTTTCCATATAAACTAGCTTTAATTTTTCCAACCCCCTATTAGTTCCTGA
Organism: Autographa gamma; assembly: GCA_905146925.1. Lineage (NCBI taxonomy): Eukaryota > Metazoa > Arthropoda > Insecta > Lepidoptera > Noctuidae > Autographa > Autographa gamma. The sequence continues at coordinate 3,211,050 of LR989871.1, forward strand.
CGCCTTAGTACGTTTTCTCTCATAACTACATTCCACGCTCGGCAAAGTCTTATGCCTACTGATAAGGTATTTAAAAATAGGGGAAATTATAATTCCTTATTTATAACTTGGAGTTGGTAACATACGTGTTTTGAGAATCTAGTATAACTACAATACCTACTGAAGAATAGATATTTTCTCTCACGTAAATCATTCCCCGCATATTTTCGTTTTGTTTTGAGAGATTGTGACTTAAAATAATGTTTTAATGTATTGTCTTAACATATTTTATATTCAAAATTCAAAGGTCATGTCATATTTACTTTTACAAAGGTTACAATGAATTGCAACACAAAATAATTAACTTGTACAACATTTTGTATACACATAACATGCACAACTTACAATACAGTTGTTTACATATACATTCAAATATACAATATAAAATAAACAATATACCATTTAAGTAATTCGTTAATTAACGATCCAATATCCTCTACAAACCATCAACATCATCTCCCTGCCCTGTTCCCAATTATTTTTGGTCGGCGCAATGCGTATTCAGCTTCCATTCATCTCTACAACTTGTCATCTCACTTTCACTCCTTTCTTTCTCATATCATCTTTCACACAATCCATCCATCTTTTTTTCCTCTACAAACCAAATTGTACTAATTTTCAGTTCAGTATAATATCATTAGATATAGTAATTCAGCGTATTTTATCAGCACATTAACGTTACTAAATAAACATATTGTAATGTCCAGATAACATGGTTTTTGATGGGAAAGATAATGCTGGACAGTCGTGTAAATAAGGAAAGCAATCGTTGTGTAAACAAGGAATTTTCGGCTGTACCATACATAGTTTAGTGATTAATGTACTGTACCTAAAATTCAGTAAAGACGTTAATTGGTTTGACTAACAACTTTACACGGTCACTATTCTATAAGCTCAGCAAACAAAGATTAACCCGATTTATTGCACTATACAGCTTTAATGTAGTCCCCGGTTTTCAAAATGTTATTTAATTGTTTCTGTGATCAAATATGAAATTGTAAATGGTTACACAGCACACGAGTTAAGGTTTGACAGAAAGAAGTAACAGATTTTTGTGTTGATCGGCAATTTAGGACACATCAGGAGCTAGTAGATATACAGGGTTATTTGTAAAACACCGAAAACCAAAAACACCGCCACAAAAAACATTTGTGTTCGTATAACTTCTCGAAATATATGGAACAGCTGATGAATGTCCTCTTAAGAGGATGTCGGTGTTTTACACATAACCCTGTATATAAAAGACCTATAACCCCCAGTGATTGCTGATCCTCCGTCCTGTCCCCCTTATACCATTAACCCCCTTTAACATCGGTATGATCTATTCGGGAGCCAAACTTTAACTGAGATGCAATATTTTTAGTTTATATTTCCTTTTAGATACAACCGTCGCGGTATAGAGCCAGGCGGCAAGGTCGCGAACTACGTGGAGACCGAGCAGATCGTCTCCATCATATGCTCTGACAGTATACATCGAGCGTCATTCATTCAGGTAAATGTTTGTATGTCCTTGAAAAGCGTAATAGTTGAATGTTTAGTAAAGCACTGCTAAGGTCATTGACATTGATCGTCGGTCACCGGTGGCTGACATGGGTTTCCGCCCTTTTTTGCTAAATATTGAGTATTTAGGATCTAATTAAACGTTTTTAGTACTTAATACCTATGTGTTTTTTTTTATTCATTATTGATATAATTGTAAAACTCGAATAATTTTGATAGTAAGATACTAAACAACCTCTAAATACCGTTATTTTAGACGTTCACGTAGTTTTCATGGTCTGTTGGGTAGAGTAGTAACGGTATTTTGTTAAAGCTTTGATTTGCTTACCGAATTTTTAACAAGGATGCTGTAACAAATGATTTACTAACCTCTTGGAAACCTAAAAGGTTTATCGTTATAGGAATTGATTGAATTATTCATTAAGAACTTACTATTTATGCCATGTACTTAGTGTTAGTACCAGTAAAGGTCTACAATAAGTTTCTATTTTAAGTAGATATCGATAATTCCATGAGACTGACTCGGTTCTTACAAATGTGTAAATGTTTCTCTCTAGGTACGCGGCTCAGTGCCAATATTCTGGAGTCAACCTGAATACAAGTTTCGACCGCCACCGCGTCTAGACCGAAGTAAGTAACTAACTCGCTTTTAACGTTTACAGTTCAAACCCTTTTATAACAAACATAACATTATATTCCATATAATGTTATGTTTTCCATTATATACGAAAGAAATACTAAAAGTCCTCATAACAGGTTCAGCTACAAGGCACTTCAAAGTGCCCTAAGATAAACGTGGGAAACGAAATTTTTGTAATACAAAACTTAAGGCCAGGTCTGCAAATTGGTCGGCGCGTTAAATTCATTAATACACAGGCCTCTCAAGTTAGATACTTAAAGTATATTACCAGATATACACAGCCCTGTGAGAGTTTCACTAAGGTATATAATAGCATTACTCTGTGGAGCTGACCGTGTTAAACAAGTTTGGCTAAATTTTTTTCTAAAACGTATCCAGCACAGATTTTTAGCAAAAGCCTGATAAAAACATGTGATCGCTAAATAAATCACATTTCCTCCAGCCGAAGACGATTCCCAATCAGCATTCGCTAAGCACTTCTCGGAAGAGCTGGGCACGTACAAGCAGGTGTGCATCGTGAACCTGGTGGACCAGCAGGGCCGCGAGCGCATCATATGGGAGGCGTACGGCAACCACATCCTCAAGTACAACAGCCCCGATATCATATACGCTACCTTCGACTTTCATGAGTATTGGTGAGTTATTTATTTGTTAGTAAGAAAATATAAACTGCTTTTTATTAAGAAGCTCATATACTTGGCCTTTTCGTCATATGCGCTTTTTGTGTGTTCGGGAATGATGTACCTACAGGTTTAAATTGTTAATGTACTTTGCATATTATCTTTTTGTTATGTGCCCCATTTTGAAATGGACATGTAAAATCTCGACACTGAAATGATATGCAAAAAATACAAATTCTTGTATTTAGTCTTATCACATCTTTAATGGTCGTTAAGTATACATAAATAACTTTAAAATTCCCAACGAATTTGACCAATTTACACCATATCATCCAACGTATGGGTTAAATTCATAATCGGGTAAAAAAACATAATATGGTACAATTTGCTCTAGTTGTATGTGAAAAGTTGATATTTAAAGATACACCATTTTTTTCTTTCCAATTTTCTGACACTTTTAATTTACCCCGTAGCCGCGGCATGCACTACGAGAACGTGAGCATCCTGATCAACGCGCTCGCCGACGTCATCGGAGAGATGCGTTTCTGTTGGCGCGACGACAGAGGCCTCATATGCACGCAGAACGGCGTGTTCAGGGTCAACTGTATTGACTGTCTCGATAGGACTAATGTGGTTCAGGTATGTAGCTGAACAAGGTGTCATTGTCATACATTAATTCTTCGTAAAATTCTTATTAACTTTTAATGAAAGATGTGTTCTGAAAATATACGTTAAAAACTGGCTAAGTATAAATTTCACTTTGATTGACATAAAACTTATTCTTGATGTCCTTCTTTCTTCTAAAACTTATGTGTTACCAATTTAGACCATTTATGTATTTTTGCAAAAAAAATGGTCTTTATTTTATCTTTAGATAAATTTCTGTAAGGTCTCTTTTGTTAAAATTTATACAAATAACTACATTTTTATACAGACGGCAATAGCAAAATACGTGCTAGAGCTCCAACTCTGCCGGCTAGGGCTCGGCACGCCGGGCTGTGGGCTGCCGATATCACTGCGACAAGCTTTCCTCACCATGTGGGCCGATAACGGTGACGTCATATCGCGACAGTACGCCGGCACTAAGGCGCTAAAGGTATGTATTATAGATGGCAAAAGCGAAGTACGTGCTGAAGCTCCAACTCTGCCGCCTAGGGCTCGGCACTACTAGGGTTTTTTTTTAGATTTTACCTTTGTTTTTTTGTCGATATGTTCTTTAAATTTCCACTACTTATGAAATTACTGTAAATCGGTTCCCAAATCCTGTTTCCTGTATATTAAAGCGTCCGTTCTCCACACAGGGAGATTACACAAGAACGGGCGAGCGAAAGTTCACAGGACTAATGAAAGATGGCGTCGCATCTGCGAACAGGTAATATTAGCATCCGAAAATACATCCTCCATTCTCAGGTAACAAAACAACAAACTTTTTCCAGATTCATCATCTGTAATTTTAACGACAAGATCACTCAATGCGCGATAGACATTTTACTCGGACAGCAAGTCAATATGGCGACTGTAGAAACGTTTGATAGTATTTGGTGCAATTTTAAAACTGCATCGATGATGCTGTTACAAAATATGGACAGTGAACAAGGCAAACTTGAAATGATGCCAAGTTACTTCGGGCATACTTTAACAAGTGAAATGGTTGGCGCCGAAATCGCTTACGGAATGGGGAGGTCAGTTCTTTATTAGCTTGGCTCCATATATTGGCAGAAATACGGGAATGTTGGCCCAATGCCTGTGTTCTGAAGATGAATGTTGGATGTAAATATTGGGGCAAGCGTTGGAGCCAACATCTTAAACCAGTGTTAGCCTAGTTCGGCGTCAAACGTGAAAATCAATTAGCTAGTATTTTTTGCATGGTATATAAAATTGGAAAGCTTTAGGTAAATTGGTGTAGTTGCTATCGCTGCAAATATATGCAAATCTTTAACAATTTTAGGCAAATATTTAGCCAATATATGGAGTCGTTAGCTGGTAGAATTTCAACCTTTCTAACAAATCGTTTTGCTTTGACCTCCTCTCCGTATAACTTTGGCACATCTATCTTAAACTGACGCTTTATTTTTCTTTATGCAATTATAGTTTTTTGCGCAATACTACTACTTCAACGCAATTAAACGTCACTTAACACTCTGTCCTATGTAATTAATAGAAAACAACAAAAAAGTTGTGTCTCTCGCATATTTTATTTTATAGATGTTATAGAATATAGATAGATTAATAATCCTGTTTTTTTTAGTATGTACCAATTAATCTATTAACAAAACCATCACTAACGTTGAAATATAAATGGCCAGAATGCTTCCAAATTACTTAGTGATCTCAAAGAGGTCCACGGAGAGCCCCTTCGCTACGTTCACTGTAAGAGGAGGAATGGATGGTAAGGTGGGTGATGTATGGCAGATGATGGATGTTGAGACAAAAAATAAGAAAGGTATGCTGAGATGGTTTGGCTATGTCGTGATAATGAATGAAGTACGATTGACAAAAAGTGTATAAGGCGCGTGTGAATGAAAAAAGGCCAGGTCAAGAGTACCATAAACCGAACAGCATGTATGAAAGGAATAATAAAAGTGGACAAACCGAAACAAGTGTGTAAGGATCGAAGTAAGTTGAAAGAAGTGGTACCTGCCTACCCCTACAAGGGAAAGAGGCGTGATTATATGTAACATCATCAGCCGGAAGACGTCCACTGCAGAACAAAGGCCTCCCCCTAGAACGCCACAATGAACGACAACTCGCCAATTGCATCCACTGACGATATCCGACGACGATATCGTCAGTCCACCTGGTGGGAGGCCTGCCAACGCTGCGTCTTCCGGTTCGTGGTGGCCACTCGAGAACCTTCCTCAGTGGTTATCGGTTCTTCGAGCGATTGTTCACACTTCTTTCACCCTACCTGCAACGTACCCTTGTTCCAGGTACTACCTCTCGACCTTCAAGGACGCTCTCCGCCAGGTCGCCATCGACGTGATGACGGGCGAGTCGCGCTCCATCCCCGACCAGCTGATCGTGCCCGACTGCGCGCGTTGCACGTCCGTCAAGGTTCTTAGCTTCAATGTGCGTGCATGTACAGCTTGCTTTATTTTATTTTCTTTATATATGTATTTTAGTATTATACTGCATCGCTAGTTAATTTTAACACGTTCTTAAATGTCTATCTTTAGCTTCATCTCACTTTAGAGTGACAGCATGAGACCTAACGACTACTTGAAACTGATTTCAGTATTTGGTTGTAAGAATATATTTTTATTTTTTATGACCTATTGCATATTCAATGTTTGCTATTTTTACTTTACCTACTTATAAATAATTTTATCGCTTATTTTTGTAGACCCTGAGTTGATCTGATGATGTGCAACTTTTTTAACCAATAATGTCAAAAAGTTTAGCTTGCTCGTCAAACACAAATTAAATTTACTTTTCTGCTTAAAAGCTACCTCTAAATATCCACATTTTGCTTCCTCATCTGTACACAGCAAACGCTCAACTAAATGCGTAACTAAATTATCTTCACTGCCTGTATAGCCAAAAAATATTTATTTTTCTTCACTGCATACTAAAAGCTACATATATTTTGTCCAGGACCCGGCCGAACCAGACACGGCCGCCATGGCACAACACGTCAAGTCACTTATAGATGACTGTAAGAAGCTCCTCGTGGATACAGAACCGGTCCTAGGCTCCTGGGGATTGATAGATGCTGATCCTAAGTAAGTTTATCATCATCTCGCAAGCCTTTTTGCCAATGTATGTAGGGGTCGGCTACCAGTCTTACCGGATTTAGCTGAAAACCGTATTTTACATTGAGCGACTGCCTATCTGACCTCCACAGCCCATGTATACGGATCCTAAGTAAGCTATATGATGACTTCGTACATATTGATGAGTTTCGATGATGCGAGTCGAATATGTCGCGGGTTACAGAACATTGCCGTTTGTGTTCGATGACTTATGACACTATAGCTTCGCGGTCCCGCAATGAATCGTAAGCGATAGAAATATTCGAGCGAGTTTCCGTGTGAGTACCGAGGTTACGAGGTACGTATGTAAGCCGTACTCAAAAGTTGTCCGCGTAAACCGTTTTTAAACAGAAGTACAACAGCTTTATTTATTAAATTCCGACATATTATTGTGTTTCTCAGTACGGGTGACCCTGCAGAGTCAGAAATGGACAGCGTATTAGTGCTGACTAGCGAGGCGTACTACGTGGCTGACTACGACGAGACCTCGGACCGCTTGCTGGGCGTGCAGCGAGTGCCGCTCGCTGACGTCACCGCTATCGAGCTGGGGCCCTTCGACGCTAACGTTACTACTGTGAGTAGACACACAGACACAAATAACCACACACCCAGACACACACACAGACACAGAGCCACACATACACACATACACACATACACACATACACACACACACACACACACACACACACACCACAAACACCCAGAGCGTGCTAGCGCTGACTACGACGAGAATTCGAACGAATAATATACATCTCATTCAGATGTCATAAAAAAAAAAAATCTTGGGATCCAAGCTTGCCCCGTACCAGAATTGGTACAGATGTCTAGCCGTGACTGCGTGACGGATAGAGCTAGTTTCTCATTTATAATATTTAGTGCGTGCGGATCCGATTAAACGCATAATAAATAGTATATATTATTATATAGTGTATAATAGTTAATAAATACCCTGTTTCCTTCTAGATATTCAACGTCGGTCGCAAGAGCGGTTCAGAGCCTATCTACTGCATCCGCATCAACTACACGAGCGGCGGCGAGGCTGGCTACTTCCACATGTTCCGCTCCACCTCGCTGCGGTTCTTCAACAACATGGCCGTGGTCATCAACACCCGGGACGAGATGATTGGTATGTCCTACCTACACACATGATGTATCTACTGCATCCGCATCAACTACACGAGCGGCGGCGAGGCTGGCTACTTCCACATGTTCCGCTCCACCTCGCTGCGGTTCTTCAACAACATGGCCGTGGTCATCAACACCCGGGACGAGATGATTGGTATGTCCTACCTACACACATGATGTATCTACTGCATCCGCATCAACTACACGAGCGGCGGCGAGGCTGGCTACTTCCACATGTTCCGCTCCACCTCGCTGCGGTTCTTCAACAACATGGCCGTGGTCATCAACACCCGGGACGAGATGATTGGTATGTCCTACCTACACACATGATGTATCTACTGCATCCGCATCAACTACACGAGCGGCGGCGAGGCTGGCTACTTCCACATGTTCCGCTCCACCTCGCTGCGGTTCTTCAACAACATGGCCGTGGTCATCAACACCCGGGACGAGATGATTGGTATGTCCTACCTACACACATGATGTATCTACTGCATCCGCATCAACTACACGAGCGGCGGCGAGGCTGGCTACTTCCACATGTTCCGCTCCACCTCGCTGCGGTTCTTCAACAACATGGCCGTGGTCATCAACACCCGGGACGAGATGATTGGTATGTCCTACCTACACACATGATGTATCTACTGCATCCGCATCAACTACACGAGCGGCGGCGAGGCTGGCTACTTCCACATGTTCCGCTCCACCTCGCTGCGGTTCTTCAACAACATGGCCGTGGTCATCAACACCCGGGACGAGATGATTGGTATGTCCTACCTACACACATGATGTATCTACTGCATCCGCATCAACTACACGAGCGGCGGCGAGGCTGGCTACTTCCACATGTTCCGCTCCACCTCGCTGCGGTTCTTCAACAACATGGCCGTGGTCATCAACACCCGGGACGAGATGATTGGTAACTTATTTATTAGCCGTTAAGACCTCTACAGCCTTTACCTATTCCTTTCCTTTATCCATCCCTCTCTGTCTATAAAAAATATCGCCTTTTCTCCTAAATATCATATTACTATCCCGCACTAAAGAAATTAATCTCACGGAAGTTTTTACCAATATTAAATAAACATACACAACGATCTCCCGAACTTGGAACAACATTTGTGATGGATGCTCGCCAGGATATAATATCAATGTGATTTTTACAGAATCGTTGCATTCGATCTGCGAGTCGCTGATGGTAGCGCGTGACGTTGCCAAGTTGCCGCCGATACCGTTCCATGATGGAGTCAAATTGGAGAAGAAGAAGTCAAAGGTAATTACTTTAAACAAAATATCATAATAAAAAAATCTTTGACATACGACATAACAGCATAAGCACTACTTAAGTGTGATTCGCGGCTTCGCTCTGTTATGTAGATGCCTTATGGTCAGCGATTGTACTAAAACAAAAAATGTACTTTCTCAATGTTAAAATACACAGAAGTCCGTTTAATATTTTTGGTGCGGAAGCGTAATAAATATTGAAACCTTCGAAACTACTTCGCCCCCTATTACATGGGACCTGAATATATCGGCGACCTGTGGGTGTACATATTGGTAGGTACATCTCTGCCTAACCCTTCGGGGATAAAGGCGTGATGATATGTTGAAACTACTTTGGACTTAATCGTATAAGCAAGAATTTAAGTTGAAAACCATTCAAATTAACCCTGAAAAGCATTAATTATTTTCTATTTTATATCCTTAGGTACATCCCGGTCAGACGGGTAGCGCTCGTGCCTCCCTCTACCTCGACCTGTCCAAACTGCCCACATTGACTCGCAACGTCAGCGAGACGCAACTCGTCGCCGATATCAGGAGTGTTGGTAAGTTTATATCACAACTTATGTATGTTATTATACAGTAACTAGCAAACACGGCGAACTCCGTTTCGCCACCAGATGGCTTCGTATTATGTAACATTTCGTTTGGTGATTAAAAGATACAGAATTTTTGCATGAAAGCCAAAAATGTATACAAGTTGTTACCGAAAGGGTATATTAATCCAAAAGGGGTGATTAGTACATCTAGTATAGAGTCAGTTTGCAAAATTGCATTGCAAATTAAAAGGGGCTATTCTTTACTAGTATCCTTACCTATAATCCTTTAAACCGAAGAGAAGTACTGTACCGGGTTCCCATTACCTTAGAACCGGAGTGTTTTTGGATTTGCACCGACCGAAAACACCCCGGTCTCCTCCTCACCTTTGCCGGAGCCGTAGGATCGCTTACTTATCAGCGCAGCTACAGCAATACCGTAGTACCAGCATGTCCCACCATCCTTACCCCCCACCCCTCCCCCCGCTGTCAGACGGCGTGGCGCGCGTGCCCATCGTGCGCATCGTGTCGCGCCCCACCATGCACATGCACAGGAACGTCGTCGCCACCGCCAGCGATCGCCTTACGCACTCTGCCTCGCAGACCGTTAGTCCATTACAAAGTTACATAGATTACTAGACAATATACTAAATAATACCGTAACTGATAAGAAAAAGCAGTTAACTATTATGTATAGTTAGTTGTTCATCATTGTCGTTTAGTTATTAATAAACTTGCATCGTATCGTTCCCGAAAGTCGTCGCCACTCTGCCTCGCAGACCGTTAGTCTATTACATAGCTACGTAGATTACCAGACAATATACTTACAAGACAATATTACTATCATTATGTATTACTTAATTTTTTGTTCATCATTGTCGTTTAGTTATAATGAATAAACTTGCATCGTGTTGCGACCGAACGTTCTCACCACCGCCAGCGCTCACGCACTCTGCCTCGCAGACCGTTAGTCACATCACTCAATAGTAAAACAAAATTAGAAATAGCGAAAATAGGGTAGTTAAAAGCAGTGCAAATTCTGTATAACGGTTGGGACATTTATTAAGTCATCAAATGAGTAATATATTTTAGCCTACCTGGTAGTAACAGCAGAATAAATTATTATGTATCAGATCATTTAGTCGTCATTATCGTTGACTAATTATTATGGAGTTAAATATGTCGCAAATAAATGTATCATTATTCATTCAATTCCATTATGTGTTAGAATTTGAATCATCCTTACATCCATCCGTTTTCTGTATTTATTTAACTCACATTTTTCCTATCATAGCCTAAATATTCAAATGTTTTATATAATTTCTAGGATCAAAAGCCCTGACGAACATGTCGGAGCAATTTAGCAAGTTGAACAAACTGAGTCACTCGCTAAACGCGCGCGCCCGACCTAGCTTACAGTTGAAATTCGACCAGAGCGCTTCCCGGACCAAGAAGATATTCACCCTCGGACAAAACAAGGACAACAAGAAGAAAGGCAGCCTTTCCGACGGCATGAGCTCCGACTACTCCTCAGACGATGAGAACAGAACGAATATCTTCGAACCAACTTTAGACAACTTTGAAAACACCCAGCACTACCTAGGCAAGCCAGGACAGAAAACTGAAACTGATAACGACTGTGAATTGATACAGAATCCTTTGTATTCCTCAAAAATCGAGCCAAATGATCCTCAAGTCTTTATTCCCTCGGAAATAGTGACTAATATCGATAAGCAGGCTTCGAAAACACCGAGTAACGTGAATAAAATAAATCCATTTAACATCGATTCTTCTAAAAACCCTGAGATACATGTGGACGGTGCTTATAACAAGCCAGCTCCTCCCAATTCTTTACTACTGGCTCAGAAACTGTCCCACAGTTCGAACGAGCTACATTTCGATGATTCTCAGTCGGAAGGTGTTAATTTCCACGTTCGTTCGAACTCTCAGCACGAGATTACTCTGAACATAGCACAGTCGCACAGCGAATCGGCCATCAGGCAGTTCAAGAACCTCGCTAGTCCGGTGTCGAGCTCCACTAAAGATATGGTTCTTTCACCGCTGACGAAGTTGGCTAAGGGAGTGCAGAATCTGGGCGCTAATTTAGATCCGAGAAAGATTAAGGTATTTATTGAGTATTTATACATTAAAATGTAGTGTATGTGCTTTTAACGTTTCCAAATTAATGGCCGATTTCTGAAGCGTCAGTTTTAAATCGCAGTTTAGGCTCAGGTGGCCTCTTTCACTTTAAGCTGTAAACTAGATAGATATAGAAAATAGACGTATAAAAACGTGTTGTTCTAAAATTAAATTACTTATCATACTTGGGGCTAGGCCTTTAGTAAGTTTGAGGTAATAATTGAACAACATCGTCGGTTTTAGCCTGATGAATTTATTGAAAAAAAATTGTGCGCGTTAATTACATAATGCAAGGTTAATGTAAAAAAAACTATTTATTGTATTTAAAAGGTTTTTCTATTGTAATTAACGATATATTTTCTATTAGCAGGGCGCGCCTGCAGTGAAGCAAGTAACAGAACAGCAGTACGAAGACCACAGAAAGTTGCAAGAGAAGTGGCGCGGATGCAACACTCGCCTCGTCGCACTCTAACCAGTGCTGCCAACACCAACCTAGAGTTGCCAGGTGAAAATACTTCTGTTTATTCATCCCAGAAAGCTGCATACCCAGTGATATAATTTAATTTTTTATTGATTTATTGGTTTATTTATAGATTCCTCTTTTGTGTGCACAATTTTGTATATTACGGCGTAGACTTAGTCTACAGTGTACAGTCGGATTTAAAGACGTGTTATGAGTGTCGTTTTCAAACCATACAGTATTGGTAAACTAATTAAATTTAGTTTACAATGTATAATGATAAATACGAATAGTTTGCAGGGTCATAAAGGTACGGTCCTTTAGTATTAGGGCATGATATTAGGGCAATTACTGTTAATCTACCTCTGTTTGTCCCTATCCACGAATCTTCCTAAATCTTCAGCTCAACGATATTTTCTGACAATTATCACGACTATTGAATATAATATATTTCGTCGCTGTTTTTTCCATGACTTTTTATACGTATTAATCGAACAGCTTTTTAATAATGTTGGTATTTTTGAGCACTTATTAACTATTAACTATCAGCTACAATTTATTTATTAACGTTTGTAATATAACTGTAATTCATATTCGAATAATTCCTGACAAAACATCAATAGAAAATTATTACTATTTTAAATAGTGTTTTTATTAGTTTTCCTTCAATAGTGCAGACACTCGATGGCAGTCGCTCCATGTAAAATACGGTATTCAGCTGAATCCGGTAAGACTGGTATCCGTACATAGCTTGGAAAAAGGCTCGACAGATGAGTACAGATAGCAGAATCAAAAACACAACGAATGGTATTGCACATAAAAAATAATAATTTTCAGTCACATTACTAATTAAACATTTCCCTTTATTAATAAGTTTTATCAGGAATTGTTTGTATTATATCTTAATGTAAAAGCTTTCGATGTTACTTATAAATTATAATAATAGATCTACTAAAATAGCTCAAGATTAGTGCGAGAAGATTGTAATGTTGTATTGTACTGATTAGATATTTGGACGGTTTATAGCTGATAGTTTATAGACGAACGTTTCTGCTAACTTTGTATTGAATGCGTATACATTTTTATATTACGTGTAACGAAAACCCTGACACCTAGAAAAATTTAATTGATTCATAGATAATTTTTCCCTTAACATAAATAATATTTTTTATACATGGCAACATTTATTGATCTAAAGCTAGAAATGGGTTGAACGTTGCCAACAACAAAATAAAACACTGTTGAAAAAATATAGATTAAAACTTTTTTTTGTGTTGTGTTCTTGCTTTAAATATGTTTCTAGATTTTACGTCGGTTTAGTGTTGGAATTGGGTTTTTGTTACACGAAATATAAACGCGCTGTTTCTCTACTTTTATAAAATTGACATTCCTAACATTTAATTATTATTATAGTAATACATTTAAGGCCTCGTATAGAAATTGATAGAGACATTAAATTCAACCTTCAGTATACATTACGTAGTACATATAGTGTTGTATGCATTTAGAATTAAATTGTTAGTACATTGCGAGCAATGCATGTTACACGGTATAATCAAAATTGAAAGTATTATTTCTTCATTCGTTATTATCACAAGTGACTAGATGACAAGAAAATAAAAATCTCTTGTGTGGTTGAGAGTATATTAGAATTATTTATTCCATATATTTAAATACCTAGAAGTTGTATAACGCAAGACATTAAATTCCCACCATATAGCACATGTTGATTAAAAGTAGCTGTTTTGTCAGCTGAAATTGTTACCAAATATTGTTGTATTGAACTTATTGTATACACTGGCAGAAGGACTCATTACCTATCCAATTCATCCAGGAATGTAAGTGAGCAAATACGGTATTTCAGATAATACATATAAACCAGCCTGTACCTTTCAGAAGACAAAGTAAGACAAATTAATCACTTTTTACAACAAATTAATGTTACATAAGTTCATGAGCTGTGACGTTCCTTGGGGGAGGATTATGTCCAGCAGTGGACCACGCGCGGATCCAGGGGAGTGGTCACTGGGTCATGACTACCCCCTGGGCTAGGTCCAGGAACTAGGTGAGCCACTAATTATATTTGTTTATCGTTATCTACATATGTCTATAGGGGACAAGAAGGAGAGCATCTGGAGCTCGACAGTAAAAATCCCAAAAATAACATCAAGTTATGTAATTATATAGACAAAAATCGCGCTGCGCGGCCAAAAATATGGTTCAAAACGAATTTAGCTACTAGCTAGCCCCTCTCCTAGCCCAAAAGCTGGGTATTCCCTTGCTTCTTGAGACTTTACCACTGACTATGTGACCACCCCCTGGCCCCAAAGCTGGATCCGCCCTTGCAGTGGACTGCGACAGGCTGATATGATGCTTGTGATGACATAAGTTCATACCAACAGTTGGTAACAAATTCAAGAGTAATAATGTTATACCAAATCTATAACCATAGCTTACGTTTGTAACTTAGGATATAACTAACTATGACACAGTATTATATAAATTGTATTCTATGTGTATATTGTACCGTCTAAAATATTATCGTGGCTTCCATAGAAATATTTCGATGTTAGAATGTACTTGAAACTGTTAAAGGAAAAGTTATAGATTCATAGACGAAAATATGGTGGCTTGTCAAAGAAAAATTAAAGAAAATTACGTTTAATAGTATGGCAACCTTAAACTTGCGGGTAGATCGAGAAGTATTTGCGTCCTTTTTATATAAAAACAAAAATCTACAGATAAAAAGTGATGCTTGTCATTTAATCATTCCCAAATAAACCGCAAAGCTTAAAAAACTGTTATTGCAAAAATTGTTGTCCCTACAAGTATTTTCAAAAAACATTGTGTCTGTCAAATAAAATTAATCGGTTATACTCATTTCATTCCGTATCTAGTCCGTTTTAACAAATCTCAAATCACAAGTAAAATATTTGCTTTATATTTTTAGTGTATTTTATTAATATTTAACACGATAACATTCAAACAATAATCTTTATAAAATGCAAAAAATAACTGCCAGTGTGTTATGAAATTAAAATCGCATTCACTAGTTTTTAAATATATCTATAGAAATGCACCAATTATTAGACAAATGTTATTAATATATTTAAACCGTTTACTGTAATGTAGTCATAAATTTAGTTTTAGTTCTATTTTCGTAGAATCGTTAATGAAATAATAATTGATGTCTATTCTATATACCCAATATTTAAAAATACTAGTTCCATTGATATTGAATATAAATATTTATTAATTGCACGATGAAAGTATTAAATTAGGACACATTTACGCATGCCAAAAATATTTTATAATACTTATGTTTTATTCTATATTTACATGTGAACTCGACTTATCTTTTTCGCTCTTAATTACAATTTATTCACAAATATTACGAAATTTATCACATATTCCTAACTGATACAATAACGTAAAAGTGAGAATAAAATAGTATTTTTAGTAATTCCATTTAGTGTTTAAATGTTTGTAATAAATTAGTTAAGTTTAGTAAGTTACATGGCCAAGGTTTGTTTAATTTAATACATCATGTTTCGAATATTGACATTAAACGTATTAAATAAAGCTCGCTACCTCGCCGCGCAATAGAAACTCGAAATAAGGAATTCTGAAAATGAACAGGCAACCCCAAAACTATGTGTATGGTGTTGCTATACATTGTAACAGATTGAATACCTTGAAATAAGGTTTTATCAATAAGGTTAGGGTCTGTCGCGTGGCTTTGTGTGTTTGGTCATGCGGTGTGTTAGAGTGTAGTTTGTAGGATTTTATATTAGCCTTATATTCGACGTAGTTTAGGTTGTTTGTATGAAATGTAGTATAGCTGTTGAGCCAGTAGTGTCGCAACGCATACAACCTGCAAGAAATGCCAATTTCTCTACATTTTAAATGAGAGAAAAACAGCAGGAAAAGCGCTTAAAAAAACCTGAAAGTTCTGTTTAAAAAAGGAAGTCAAGGTATATCTACTCATGAGTAATACCGCTTTTATAAAATCCTACTGAAACGCGTACAAAGCTGTTGTAATTGTAATTAGCTTGTTAAATATACATGAAAGCATTCTAGGTCAATTCTTAATTATTGGTAGCATCTTTGCTAGTACAAATTGTTTATCACGCGAATATTACATGAAATATAAACCTAAAATTTATTTATTTATGTATTAAACCGTTTTACCAATTGCTGTTTTGTCACTCAAGTTTCCAAATACGTGTAACATGTTCAATTGAGTGGCAACATTATATAAAGTGATTTGTAACATGAAATACTATCGAAAAAATATTATATTGTTATTACGATAATTGCTCTTTAAATTAATTTTGAAATGTCTTTGTATAACATGATTGTTTTCCTGAAATAAAATGTAAAATTATGTTGGTCAACTTAAACATAATGACATACCTAAAAGTAGGTTTAAAATATACCAACAACAGCAAGCTGTACCTAATATTGAGTTTAGTCTGTGATTTATTTATGTCCTACATAATGTTTTGGTTATTATTTATTTTTTGAACATGAATAAATAATGCTTTTGACGAAGTACCTGCTGTTTTATTTAATGCCATTATACATTTCAAGATTCGCAAAATGCAAATAGTACGGTCCCGCGCACGGCACCGAATAAAAGGTTGCGATTAATTTACTGCTCTATGAACATACCCTTATAATTAAACATATCTATAAAGTTAGTCTTAGTACTAACAAAATAATTAATCATTTTTTAATTAATAATTTGACGGGTCTGTTGGTCTAGTGGTTAGTGACCCTGACTGCTATACCGGAGGTCGTGGGTTCGATTCCCACCTAGGACAAATGTTTGTGTGATGAGCACGATCATTTGTACTGCGTCTGGGTGTAATTTATCTATAATATGTATGTATTTAGAAATATATAAGTATGTTTATCAGTTGTCTGGTTACCATAACACAAGCTCTGCTTCACTTGGGATCAGACAACCATGTGTGAGATGTCCCGGGATATTATTATTATTTATATATAAAAAAAATCGAGATACTAAAAACTACAGACTAACGTGGAGCAACGACTCACCTCTAAATGTGTCAACTGTCAAGTGTCAATGTCAAATTCTGTGAAGCAAATTAGAGGGAATGCGTTACATTTACCGCTTTCCGATACAAATGTAAATAAATTGATTCTTATAGCAATAAGAAAGAAACGAAGTAAATACTAACAAACAAACAAACTTCTCGAATATTGTATATTTGAGTGGGGTAACCATGCGGAGGCGTAATAAAGTGCAAAGTAGAAATTCAACTATATCTCAGAATACAACCGATCAGCGATACTCATCGGAAAAGTGTCGAGTGTGTTTAGATGACGGAGAAATACCAATTTTCGGCGTGAAAGATATATCAGATCAAGTAGCAGAGTTTGGTAATATAAAAATCAGTGCAAATGATAACCTCCCTCAGTCTTTATGCGAAGCTTGTTATACGCTATTGGAAGCCGCTATCCTGTTTAGACAAACCGCGAAACAGGCCAATGATTTTCTCAGGAGGAATCGTGGGAAAGTCGCATCGTCAGCGGCTTCAGACGATTCCAATTATCAAAATGAAAATGAACCCGAAATAAAACGGGAATACCTTGAGTTAGACGAGACCTCTGAATCTGAACTAGACGACTTTGATAAGTTAAGACTTAAAATTGAGTCTGATGACGAAACAGTTGATTACCTTGCTTTAGCTAAAAATCTAAACATGTCAGTTAAATCTGAAGGTGATGATAGTATCGATTACCGGTCGGCATCTGAAGCTGGTACTCAAGAAACAGATGACACCCAAGACTATGAAGTAGAGGCATTAGAGAGTGAAGAAGAAGAAAGTGTTACAGAGCCAGACAGTGAAATGATAATGATCATAGTATCTGATAAGGACAAACAAAACCAAGCTCAGCCAGCTTGTGACAAATGTAATATTGCTTTTGATAACATTGAAGATCTTTTGAAACACAATGAAAATACACATCCAAAGCCAGGTTTGGATGAAAGAGAATGCGAAATATGCCATAATATAGTAAAAAAGAAAACATACAAAGTTCATTTGAAAGAGCACAGAGAAAAGTATCAAGAGAAACATAATAAGAAGTATGGAAAGGTTGAATGTAAAGTTTGCAATAAGAAGATTAGTAAAGCATATTATAAATACCACCTTAAAATGCATGGAACTGCTGAAGAACGAGCTGAGAGATTTATGGATTGTCCAATATGTAAGAAAACCATTAGTGCACACTACTACAATGACCATATGAAAAGAATCCATGATAAGAAAATAAAGCACAATCAACAAACATCTGAGAAAACTATACCCAAAGCAGATTCACCTAAAAAATACAATAAATGTCCAGTATGTGACAAAAAAGTAAAAGAGAGTGAGTATAAAGTGCACTTGGCAAAACATGGTGGTCCTTTGCGACGCTACATTTGTGATAAATGTGGAAAAGTGTTCAAACATCCATCTGCATTTAAAACTCACTGTTTAACACATGGCAGTGAATTGAAATTCAAATGCCAATTTTGTCCATACAGAGGTCTCCATCAAGGGCT
Source organism: Autographa gamma (assembly GCA_905146925.1). Classification (NCBI taxonomy): domain Eukaryota; kingdom Metazoa; phylum Arthropoda; class Insecta; order Lepidoptera; family Noctuidae; genus Autographa; species Autographa gamma. The sequence goes on from LR989871.1 coordinate 3,229,722, forward strand.
TTTAAAGATTCATGTTCGGACCCACACAGGGGACTACAACTACAAATGTACTGAATGTCCTGCTAAGTTTATAACTAAGAGTAACTTGTCTAAACACATTCAACGGCACAAGGGACTGTGTAACTACAAATGCGAGATATGCAATAAAGGATTTTATGCAAAACGGGATTTAGACAAACATAACAATATTGTTCACTTAAAATTACGGAACCATGTTTGTGAGGAGTGTGGCAAAGTTTTTGGACACAGAGATAATATGTTGAGTCATCAACTGAAAGTACATAAAAGAGAAAGGATCATCACAAAAGGCAGAATGCCTTCATATCTGAAAAAAGATCAAGAGGCTTAGTAAATTTGTGTTAAATCGATAATTATCGGCCTATATTTGTGATTGTTGATATGAATAAAATCAACATTTAATCTTGACCACATGTACACTCATGTTCATATTTTATTTGTTCAATTTTATGAATAAATATAGTTATTTTTATAAATCATAGTAAGTAATTGTATGAAATTTATTATGCAATAAAAATCTAATAAATGTTATCAAAGTTTATTTTATTAAAGCAAAAAGAAGTCCCCCCTTAGAGCGTGGGCACACGATGCGTTGCGGCAGCGGTGCGGCGCCGTCGTTTTACATACAAATATCTGTGGCGTGCACACGGTGCGCTCCGGCGCCTCACCGGACTTGCAGCCACCAAGACGTGGCGGGGGCAAGAGAGACGAGGCGCCGCTGCGGCATAACAACGTTGCGGCGCCGCGAAAATCTTATTGCAGTAATAATAATAATGAGCTTGTAAAATAGTAATTAATATGCATTATGAATGCATGGACCAATACAGGCATATTGGTCCATGCAGCCATTATGAATAAGAGTCCAAACTTTTCAACTCAGCCTCTAAGTAAGAGGGTGTTCTTCCATTAAGTTTTTTTTCTCTCTTATGTACATCCAATTGATGTCTCATCATGGCTTTTCTATACCCAAATGCTTTCCCACAAATTTGACAAATGTTGTTCTTTATACCCAAATGGGCTACTTCAAAATGTCTTTCTAAATTAAGTTTTGAGTGAAACCTTTTCTCACAATTATCACATTTAAATAGTGGCTCTTTATGTTTCAGAGAATGTTTGTTGAGATTACTTTTAGTTAGAAATCGAGCTGGACATTCCGTACACATGTATCTGTAATCTCCAGTGTGTACTCTCATGTGCATCCTCAATAGCCACGCACGGCGTCCCCGGTAGGAACATAGCTTACATTTGAAAGGAAACTCTGAACTGTGTATCAAGTAGTGTGTCCTATATGAACATCGCTGGCGAAATGATTTACCACAAATGTCGCAAACATATCTTGCTATATTCTGATTATGCAGAGCAAAGTGCTCTTTGTAGTAGGCTTTTGAAATCACTTTGGAGCAAACTCTACATTGTACTTTAGCTATCTTCTTGCTTTGGTTTTGGTCAGATTCGTCGTCATCCCCGATTTCACTTGGAACCGGCGAAAAGTAATTTTGTAAAACCAAAGTTGATGGTTCAGGATTTTCCTCTACTTTTCCTTGTGTTGAATCTCGAGATTCAATTTTAAGCTTTATGTTCTCCGATAGTGTATTTTTTAATATTCGATCAGATTTTTTCGCGGTTTTTCTAAATAGAATAGCAGCTTCCAGTAACTTATGGCATGGATCACACACGAAATGGAGATATTCATCATCGTCACTTAGGTCAATATCACCAAAAGTACAGATATCTGCAGCCATATCATCGCCCTGTTCGTTACAAATAGGAATAGTGCCTTCCTTTAAACAAATTCTACATTTATTGACACTAGCTTCTTGTTGAGATGATCCAGAGGGATATTCTCTGTTTTTTGTATGATTCCTTTTCAGCCTCTCTGACTGAGCTTCGTTAAATAATTTTACTATAATATACGTGTTGACCATTGTGAATCATTTAGGCATAAAATTATCTTCAAAGCCTGTATTACTTGAAACCCCTGCTAAAAATGATTGCAAAGGGCAAAGTGGCGTTTTTTATTGACATTAATTTGATGTAAATAAATAAACAAAGTAATTTGCTGTCTGCGTAGCGTATAGACAATTAGTTTTGGAATGGTTTTGGACTAGTGCTACACCGGAGATGTATCTAAGTTTTTGAAAAGAAAATTTACTAATAAGTAGACGTGTTAGGAGATTATTCCAAACCAATGCAAACTTAATAATGTGATTATTCAAGTAGTATAGTATGAAAATAGTGATATTATTAATTTATTGTGGCAAAAACCAACTATTTATTTGTTTAACAATATTCATGTTCAACCATAAAAATTAAGGTGCATTTCTGTAGGCAGTATACCTAAGTTACCTAGTTAGTTAGTTATTATGTACTATGTAGCGTTTTTGCAGTCTGTCTGTGCGCATATCAGACTATAACGGATTGACACGCCAGCTGACAGATTGGTTTGTTTATTTTTTTATGTACTGGTTGTGCATTTAATATGTCGTTAGAAATAAGGAAATAAGTTGAAAGATCCATTAATAAGACTTCAATAATACACTAAATTGTGATTATTAAGTTGATAACTAAGAATTTCACAACTTGATCGGTTTACAACAAATGCAATATGCTTACATTGTATTATTTGTTGAAAAACTCGAAAAGCAAATCCAAACTTAGTGCTCACGAGTATTACAGTATTTTGAATGAAAGTAAACGATTTAAACTAAAAGGTGGTTCGGTGACAAAATGTCGAGTGTGCCTGCAGGAAGGTTCTGTTCCAATCTATGGAAATGAGGACACTGCCTTCTTTGTAGAAGCTATACAAATGGTTGGCGACGTTCAAGTTAGCGAAAACGATGATTACCCTAAACATTTATGCGACATATGCCACGAGTTTATTAAAGGTGCAATATTATTTAAGAAGGTGGCTAAGGAATCTGACAATATTCTTAAGCAGAGTGTGAAAGAAGAAACGATTTTCGATCAGTCATTTGATCAGGAAACCCAAGAATTCAGCGACAGCAGTACATACGATACGAAACAACAGGAAAAATGGGAAACTGAAAAAAGAAATAAAGTGAAAATTGAGAGAAAAGCTAGGCTTAATACTTATGCACCTAAAGTCACTTGCAAGATATGTAATAAGGTGATAAACAGATCATACTACAAAGAGCATATGACCATGCATGATCCTGACCATAAGAAATTTGTGTGTGATGTGTGTGGGAAGTCATTCAGACTTAGATGTGCATACCACAACCATAGCTTAAGGCACAGGAAAGACTTCCCATACAAATGCCAGTTCTGTCCGTACCGGGGGAAATATGCTGAGCTTCTCAAAACCCACATGAGAACACATACAGGCGACTATAGATATATGTGCACTGAATGTCCTGCTCGCTTCCTATTCAAGAGTAATCTGAACAGTCACATGTTGAAACATAAAGAGCCACAATTCAAGTGTGAGGCTTGTAAAAGAGCTTTTCATACAAAATTGATGCTCCAAAGGCATTATGAAGCTGATCACTTGGGGATAAAGAATCATGTGTGTAATGTGTGTGGGAAAGCATTTGGGTACAGAAATGCTATGATGAAGCATCAGAGACATGTGCATAAGAGGGAGAAGATGATGTTTGGCAGAATGCCTGCTTATTTAGCTGCTGAACATAGAGTGGAAAATAGCTCCTGAATTTCCAAGACATATTACAACTATTAAAAAAACAGAATCTTTAGCTAAATGCTTTTATTGTATTTACTATGCATGTATTTAGTAGTAAGATTTACTCAATACTCAATATACCTAATAATAATTAAGTACATTTTCCTCAAATCTTCCATTAATTAAAATTATGACACGAAACTCTGGCTTTTATTATTTAGAAAATAAGTTTTAAGCTGGCACTTGAAGATGAAAAATAATGAAATCTATTACTTTTTGCTAACTACCGAATTAGGTTACCAGTTAATCCAGTATCCCTAGGATTAGCAAAACATACTATAAGCGCCTAGCACCGTAATTAGCCGAGTACACTTGATAAAGCTTATAGGTATTCAATAAAACTTGGTTCGATTCTCGTAAGTCCTAATAGGTATATAGTAAACAGGCAACCCTTCTCAAAAGATGTCAAAACTGTCAACTGTTATCAACAAATGTCATAATTTCGTAAATACTTAAATGTAAACAAAGCGAGAGTTGTAACTTAAAACACCATGTCCGGGTCTTATTTCATGTTAAAATTTCTGGAAGAAGATCGATTGCGAGTGCAACAAAACTTAAACAAACGAAATCCTTCGTCTAGCATTAAAGAAACTGAAAATGCAAACAGTGATAATAATAAGTGTAGGATTTGCTTGAAAGAAGCTACTATTCCTATTTATCCCTGTAAGCCGAAATTGAATATTGAAGAATCAATACGCACTTTCGCCGGTATAGAGTTAAGTGAGGCTGATGATCATTCTAAACACATTTGCAAATCATGCTACACTTTTCTTCAGAACGCGACACTATTCAGAAAATTGGCTCAAGATACAGACAAATTTTTGCGTCAATTATCATCGCACTACTCAGATGTAGATTTAGATAATGGGGCAGATGATAAAGCAACTTCGAACGATGATCTTCATTCAGTATCATACACATGCAAACTGTGCAAGATAAATTTTGCAACTTTTAATGAATTAGTTGCACACAAAAATTCCAATATACATAAAAAAGTTCGCGTTCAATGCCCTGTGTGCTTTCGCCTGCTGACAGCCCATTTGTATAAAAAACATGTAGCTAGACATCAGTCAGCATCACACCTAGTTTGTGAAGTGTGTGGAAAGCTGTACCGCAAAGACAACTTGGTCAGACATTTACAACTTCACAGCTTTGAATTACCATACCAATGTCAAGAATGTCCATATAAGGGACGATTTATGGAGTCTCTTAAAATTCATATGAGAACACATACTGGGGACAAACCATTTTCTTGTAATAAATGTGAGCTACGGTTTCTCACTCGTAGCAATCTCAACAGACATGTTTTAACCCATAATAAAGAGAGGCCATTTAAATGTGTTGAGTGTGGTAGAGGGTTTTACACCAAGAGGGATATGGATGTCCATTTCAAGGCAGATCATGCTGGCATGAAGGAGTTTTGTTGCAGGCTGTGTGGCAATAAGTATAGTACTAGAAAGGCTCTCATGAGGCATGAACTGAGAGTGCACAAGAGAGATAAAATGTCAAAGGGCAGATTGCCTTTATACTTACAAGCTGAGTATCAGAACAGTACTGAGAACACTTAAGTGTTTTAGTTTGCTATCCAATTATATGATAAGAGAAAGATGAATAATAATATTATCTAGTCATATGTATATGTGTATATTTTATGTATTAATAATAGGAGAGTTTTTAAAGCTATGAAAGAAAGTAATCATATAATTTCATATGTAATAATAAGAAACATTTTTTTATGTATTGTTTTTTATTTTCATAACTAGACAATAATGTTTATAAAAACAGTGGTTCACCTGTAATGACTTGAATCATAGAATTTGAAAAATTAAATTACTTCTTTACTGACTTTAATTAGTTTAAATGAATAACTGTTATTATTTCTGAAAAAGATGCACTAATATGAAAAGAATTTGTAGTTATATTATGTAAATATTACAATATTGTAAGACTAGAATGCTTTACAGATCAATAAATAGTATTGCAATAATATTTGGTCATTAATTTAAGGTATACATAAAGACAACACTAAGTACACATCTAAATAAAAATCACACTCACATTAATAAAATCTTTGGTGTAACATTTCTACAGAACAATGGAAGAGCTGATAGTAACTATTATGTATACATATCTAAATAAAGGCCACATTATCACTTATGTTACACTTATCGGATGGATACAAACAACGGGAAGGCTTCTATGGTCTCCTATAATTACAATATGTTTCTTATGTTACAATACTGGCTAGCTACAGTTATGACTGGTTTAGATTATGCAAGAAAAATCGTACAAGTTGCAGTACATTTCTGTCTATAATCGATCACTTACAACAACATACAGTGCAAGTGCCGCAGTGTACAGCAACTCGCACAATATTCCTCGCATCGTCTAAACCAGGCCTTATAGAAGATTTTTTTTACAATAAGGGACTATGCCAGACTGTTCACAATCTTTAAACCAGCGAAATACTGATTGAAGTTACAATGAAATAAGATGTTGTGAAAAATGTTTAACTTGTGCAAAATAATGTGTTATGGTATATTGTTTTAAATAACAAATATACTGACTAGAAGTTTTTTTCTTAAATTATTTAACAGTTAAATATATTCTTTGGTACACATGTATTTGACTACAATATAAACATTTAGTTTGTAAATACACAGTCTTGTAATATAAGTAACAAAATACATTTTATAATACTTTGTTTTTGTGTTACAAAATAGTGACTAGTGACAAATATTACCAATAAATTTGCACCACACATGATTTAGAATTTGTTGAATTATTTAAAGTAATAGTGCAATAAAATGCATTAAAAAAATTAAGCAACATCAAAAATTTGGTACACTATAACACTACAGTAAAATAGTATATTTCTTTTAGTAACTATAAATAGGGGTATATAATAGTTTTTTTTAACTATATATGTATATTTATATAATATTTATGTAACTTGAAATATTATAATCAGTATCTTAAATCCATAAGATTTTTTTAATAAATATATTTGAAACAGTATGTAATGAAAGCAATATAATGATAAAATTGAGGCTGAAAGGCATAAAAATATTGTAAAGAGTATAATAATTTAAAGAAATCACTCAGTAAATGAATTATATAAGATTATAAAAAGTATATTGCAAGGCAGCTCAAGCCTTTTAACATTGGGCCAATAGGCCTGCATTAGCTCAATAACATATTTTTAGCAATTCATTACTAATTGCTTTAGTAAAAAGGTTCTTTGTTTAAAAATGGATTGTTTATGGTTGTTTTTTGTTTTAAATGTGATGATTGTTCTTACCTAATTTGGCTCAATTTATTAGTTTCTATTATGATGTTTCATAATATTTAATATGATCTTAAAATCTTAATGATATTATGAAGGCACTACTAGATCTTTTTAGATTTTCAGCCATTCATTAGTTTTTTACTACTGTATGATATTACAATAATGATTCCATGAATAATTTAAGTAATTAGCCTGTTATTATTTTATATTAATTATTTGTCACTGAAAGGCAGTATACTTAGGGCAATAGTAGTAAAAATTTCGTACATATCCATACCACACTTATTGTACTTAGGTTTTGTATAATATAAAATATTAATTATCTTGCCAAATTTTGTGCTTAAGGCACTCAGCCCATCCAAGGTATAGTTATACCAATTTAAAAAAATATTGTATATTTTAGTCATAGGAGGGTCCTCTGCATAAAGACACTATGAACATGGATGCAAAGACAAACTCTAGGGTTTGTATGCAGAGCATGAGAGTACACCAGATGTACTCTATTCTGAGGACCACAACTTGGCAGATGAGGAGGTACAGCACACCCATGATGGATGGCACGGTCAGCAGCACTGAGAATAACACTGGTATGTCTGGAAAGAGATATAAGTAGCTTTAGTGGAATGGAATATAAATTATATTAGATAGTGACTAAAAGATACAGTATAATTAAAGATAAAAGTTGAGGATATTCAATATAGTGATTGAATTGTAAAATTTCGTTATATATTTACCTTTTTCACTCAGACTTCCTTTCCGCCCTAATATAAGACGGGCAGCTTCAATAATGAACAATCCTACAAGCACCCCGTAGTCTCGCCCAAGTTTCGTTGGATCCTTTTCCACCTCATACTTCTCAATAATCAACACGGATTTCAGGATAAGAGTGCCTAACTCACATGTTGCGAACAGACCAAAATAAAACGAGTTAATATACAGAAGAATTTCATACGCCAAGCTCGAATTAACCATTTTAACTTGAGTTATTTGTTCAACTCGATCACTTAATTATTAAAAACAAAGGAACTTTCATAGGCACATTTGAAGAAGACTTAAGTATGATTTTGTTTTTACACAACACGTATACTTAGATTATTTGAAACAAGGAACATGCTCTAGCGAGAAATTAATTTAAAAATAGAACACCAACCAAAGTAAAATAAAACGTCGGACAGTCGTTCAATGACTGATAAAAACTGACAGTGACAACTTGGGCACTTGACCTAAATCAGGAAATATTGCCAGTACATACAATACGTTTTAATAAAATCAGCTGTTATTAAGTACCTATTGATAATAAGAAGGATATCTAATACGCATTAATAAAAAAGAACCGTATTCTTTTATTCTTTCTAAATATTATTAATAATTAGTATTACATACATTACATTTATTTAACGAATTTCGGAATTTGGGCTTGGCTGTCAATGATAATGTAGTTCGTATTTTAAATGGCAATACACAATTAAGTGCAACGAACGACGCGAGCGGGGGTGGTTGTGTTGCACGTGTTTTTGATTTATACTCCAATGCAGTTATTATGAATAAAAAACTTTAAATATATCCATCAAAAGTGTTACGTTTACGTTAATTATTTATAATTATTGTGCCTGCATAGTATGTTTTGGTAAGTGTTATAATTTGTGTGTTATGATGACCACGCGCTCAGTAGGGCACATTTTACTGATCGTCTTTTTGGTATTTATTAAAGTGATTTTTGTTTTTTTTTTTGTCTGGAAGTTTGTTGTTATTTTAGCCGCAAAGTTATAGGTGTGTTAATTGTGAGATTAGTGAGGTTAGGTGATGGTTTTTGATGTGTAAAAGAGAGCGATTTAGGCTTATCACAGTGAGAATGGGGCTTCAAAACCTAGTTATCTTTTTTAGAAGTGAACGGTTTACTATTTTCTCCGTGTGGGTCAATGCACACAGATAAAAGCTTTGGAAAGTTGTGTTCTTATTGATTCTTATTTGTTTTTTATATCATTGCTTATATTTAGAACTGACAGGCAAAGTAAATGAAAAAGAAAGTTTTGAATACTGTCAGTAAGGCTCTACAGAAATAAAGTTACAATTTTTGGTAGACAGTATATTTGTTGAGTTAATATTTTTGGGAAAAGTATAGAGTGTGTACAAATAAATTCTTTTCATTCATTGTTAGTTTTAATGCCTATTTAAAATATAATTACTCTACAGAACACCAACACAATCTACCTAAATTCTCATGGCAAAATTCCAAACTGAGTTCCAAAATATGTTAATAGTTGTTGATACTTATTCAGTTATTCAATATATTACCAAATCCTGAGTTCAAAACCTCTCAATGAGGGTTTAATAAATTAATAAAAAAAAATATATAAATTAGCTAGCTCACTAGTGCATTGTAGTTCTTAAAGGCAAATCAAGCAGTCCATAGAATACCTTTGCTTGAATAAATGCATCCATAGATAATGAAATATTTAAATAACTTTTTTAATGCAGAGACATGGTCAGTCGCACATCCTGCCTATTATGTTTGGTTTACACAATGAGTTGTGACTCATATTCTTATAAATGACTTTCTTTGTATCTTTGACACTAAACAGTTTGTTTAAAGACTAATGTTTGTTCAATGTTTTATTACTATAGTTTACATTAGTTATGGATTTAATTGCTATTTACCAAAGCATAGCCATAAAATAATGTAAATTAATAATCTTAAAATAAATAAGTAACTTTTAATTTGGGTCTATACCCAAAAATACTAAAAATATAATATGTAAAAATATTTATAAAATTTTGTACCTTTTCATTATTAAAATACTTATACATAGTACCTATTATAATAAATTTCAATGCCATTTTATATCTACATAATTAATACAAGATTTAGATAATATTACTGCAATATCAAGATAAATATTGGGTAGTGACAAAGATTACAATATTTTCACACATATACCTACATACATGCATTCAAAGATATAGTTTTAAAGTAGGGCAGAAAGCTATAGATTTTTTATGTCCTTCTAAACAGTCATTGACACATCATTTTACTACTGGCAATGTCAATCCAATACATTCGTCTTGAGTAAATAGGTACTAATAAACGTCGTGTTTTTATATTATACTTTTACAAATTTCGTAAAATGAACGTGCCTTCACGAAACTATTAAAGACCAGCTTTTTCCGCGATACCGTCTTTGTAAATTTCGATTATAGCTGTTAAAGTAGTCTATGTCGTTTCTTACGACAATAGCTAAACCCATTCCTAATTTCATCAAAATCGGTACAGCGGTTTATCTGTGACAGCGTAACAGGTAAAAACAGAGTTCATTCCACATTCATGGTATTAAATAAAGTAAATAGTAGATTAAAAGCACAAACTAATGTTTAATAATTGTAAAAGATACCGTTCAGAATAGTCAATTATCACATTATAAGTATTGATAAAGTAATGAACAACACGACCTTAGACCTTGACCCCTCGTGATCCTGCTAAGATATAATGCGACAAATTTTGTGCAGTCGCGTAGTTACTGTTTAGAGCTAACGAAGTACCGACAAACTTTTATCCGGTTAGCAACATTCTTAAATCGATAGATTGCTTTAAACCTTCGTTGTCCCTATAATACGTATAGTTAAAGATACATTTAAATATATATTTGATAAATTTACAATATTAGGTGATAAAAACATTTTGTTTTATGGCAATACAAAATTACGAAATTTTACATGCCAGTACTACAGATTTGAAATATCTATGACGTTCGAGGAAGATTTTGCTTACGGCAATACTTTTTTTAGTTATTTGATAGCCACGGCAACAATATTAGAAAAAGTATGTTAAATAGAATAAATGCTCTATAAAGCCAGTCGTTATTTTTGTTGAAGTTTGCAATATTTCTACCATTATTACAACATACTCTGGTGTTCAATGATTATTGATTACCAATAAAAATAACGGCTATAAATATAAACAGTAATAAAAAAGTGACTACTAATAAGTATTTATTGTAGGCTACACTTTAACATACATTTTATAACATACAATAACATTGTATTTCATCTCCTGCAAGTTAAATACTTGTTAGAGGTAAATGGATGGAATCCAAACTAGGACAACTGTAGGACGGGCTGTCAGTAGCAACTCGCGGTGAAATACTTTGAAAGAAGTCTTACGCCGCTCTTTGAACGTCTACTTCAAAAGCTGCTCTACAATGTAGACAAATACTCTACCTCGGAGCTGGAGTAGTTTTAAAGCTAAAGAAGTTGAGAATACCGACCGACTAGGATCTAATTCGATTATTTATTTAACAACACTTTCCTATACTAAAAAAGAATAATAATATATATAAAAAAATTGGTATGTGGTTTAAAGAATAAAGGAAATAATAATGTTAAAAAAATCCAGTCTATAAACGTCCCACTGTTGGGCACAGGTAAAGAAGGCAGTGCATTGGTCACCACGCTTGCTCAATTGCGGATTGGTGATTTTAATAGACCTACAGTAAATACTTAAAAAAAATGCATTATTTTCGAGTGATTTTGTTCTTCGTTCAACTTCCTTTGTTTTGCTAACAAACACACATTGTCTAAATACACATATGCCTCATTAAAATGACTAAGACAAGCAACATTTGTATGAACTTTGCAGTCCGTGGGAGGTAATTTGTCTTTACGATACATTCCAGTAATACTATTTATAGACTACTAGCATTTGCCTGCGAATTCATCTGCAAGAAGTTATGAAAACATTGAATCATCTTACGAATAGTTTCTGACTGAACAAGAATGAAAATATAACGATAAGACATAAGTTACTACATACTAGCTTTTACTCGCGGCTCCGTCCCTGTAGTTGCCGGTTATCACGACACAACAAAAAAAGTTTGTCTTTTCCTAAAGGGCAAGTTAAGTCCATGCCAAATTTCATTAAAATGTACGGCCTGGTTTACCTGTGAAAGCATAACAGATCAAAATAAAGACAAAATATTATTATGGATGTGTCAAATAAAAAAACAAAATTTATCAAGTATTTTGCGTGAAGTATCGAAACAAACACAATTTGAATCATACTCTTACCATAAAGCCGTATAATGTGCGCCTGAGTGGACTAATAAACATGGCATCACACGTTAGGTCAACGGCCAATTGTAAATGATTCAATCACCAGCCATACATGAGCTGTATTGAATTTAGCTGATAAGTGAATATGCAGCAATTGTATTACGGTGTCAATTTTAGTTTACACATACTTTGTCTCTTATTATTGCATTTTGATACTTTTGCTTGATTGCGAATTCAGTTAGTTCTCGAGTTCAAGGTCCGAATTGTGGATAGGTGTGACTGCCTCGTTGGCCTAGTGGTGCTAAGCGCGACTGCTACGCGGTCTTCGGTTCGGTTCCCGAGTCGACCAAGGTCGGAGTTTGGATTTGTGCCCGGATAGTGGCAATAGGCTCGCCCCCTATTACATGGAACCTAAACATATCGGCGAACTGTGGGTGTACAATTGGTACACCTCTGCCTATCCCTTCGGGGATACAGGCGTGATGATATGTTATGTTGTATATTAAATAGGTGTTTAAGTTAAAACTTATTTTAAATCATTTGATAGTCTGCCTGATCCGCTTTCACGGGTAAACCGCTTAACCGATTGTGATAAAATTAGTAAAGTAAACTTGGATCCCAAGAATATACTAACAAAACATGATTAGGACAACGCTTCTTACATAACTTTGCTCCGAATTTGGCGTTATCTTACACTAAGTACATTAGACCTCACGCCTTGCGATAATTGTATCAAAGAAATATGAATCTTACTACTAGGGAATAAAGACAATATGTATTAACTAGTAATTCTAAATACCCACTGTAGTGGTGCCTATTGTACTGACAGACCTTGTTAAAAATTGATAAAACGGAATTGGTAACACTGTGTGATCCCTTTTGTTTAGTTATCTTCATAATTAACTGTTATTGCTGAAGATAAAAGTATTAATTAAGGCGGCACTGAAATGATATGTTTTGTTTAGGCAGTTACGGGTGGCGTAAGGTCAATGTACTTTCTTGATAATGTAATGTCTAAAACGTGGTAGTTTATCGATAAATACTGATACTATTACTACGTTTAACGTTTTGCCACTAAACAAAGATCACATGTACACATTTTTTCAGTGTTATAATATGTTATCTTGATTGACAGTATTAGAGCAGGCTGTGTGTACATTTATATTGTAATGTAAACCTGTGTATCTACTACATAGTTAAACTTAAACTATATCCTACTTTATTCCTAATTTAATAATTGTCGCAGAAAACTTGATATTTTTTTTATGCTTCAGAAAACTACATGTATCCAAGTATACAGCATTTAGTATGCATGAATACTATAAAATTTTCTTCTTGCATTTTATCTCGTTAGTCTTTCCCGATTATTATGTGCCTATTTTGACGAATATACATACTAGATTTCATTATGAATCACAAATAGATCTATTCCACTATACATCGCAAACCCAATTTCTTGAAACTCAACATCTCATATCATCCACAGACGCAGCCGTCGACACCGACAGTACACACACAGATGCACGTATCATACTTATGATATTGGTGGAGCACCTGTGACCAGCCCAGACCATGGAGATGTCGCACCAGGGAGGGGCGGAGGCCGAGAGCCTGCTGCGCCCGGAGAGGAACGCTGTCGTGATGCCCGGACAGAGACAAGGACGTAAGTTATAGTTCTTAGTCTTTATATTTATGTACGGTTGATTCCCGTGGTTGATTCTCACCTAACTCCTCCTGAACGGCTGGACCGGTTTGGTCGAAATTGTGTACCTATGTATGTTTTAATTAATTTCGGGGTGGTTTGAAAATACAATTTGACTCGCAAGGTAGGCACTGCTTTTCTGGACAATACAACATATTTCGGGGCCGCTAGTTATAATATAAAAAACTCTGTAAACGGAAGCTAGGTCGGACTGTGGAAGGCGGAATAGCGGTGATTAGGGAAAATGGGATACATGTTAGAAAAGTCTAAAATAGACCGTTATCGGCTGACTTACAAAAATATTGATTTAGCGGGATTCACATAATGCTCTAGCCTAGCATTTCATCTGTAGATAAAGTGGTTATATTCTTTCTTTCGTCTGTACACATCCATATACGCATTAAACCCTTTTTGCACTTAAAGAGAACAGTTACTGCGTAAAGAGGTAGATTGCTTCCTTTAGGATGCCTCTGATTAGCGAGGCACTCGTGTGGTCGTAAACGACTTGAAAAGTACTTCTGGTAGCAATAAACAGCTTTAAGAATGTTTATTGATCTTATGTACGCAATGGCAAATACGGCAATAAAGCAAAATTTTCATAGAGTACATTATTTTTAGGCAAGACAATTTGCCAGTCTTTTGCTCACCTCTTTTACTGTTATGGTTGTGATCAATAAGGATAAATAACAGGTTAACAACCCCTTTTACATTTAATCTTTTTCATAACGTATTTTTTTTATTTACATATAGAAATAGCGTTAATTCAAACCCGATAAGGCATCTTCCGTTCCTACCGAGAACTATTGGCGAGCTATAATAAATATTAAACAGAAAAGTATGACTCATAGTTTTTTCGAATATGATGCCTAAACCGACAGAACGTCATTCGTAGTTCCGTTGCCAAAATATATGGAACTATATAAAACTTGTCGAAGATGAAATCATGAACGAATCATCGATATAAGCTATTTAAGGTTATCTGAAATGTTCTAAATGCAGCGTCATCGTTTGACCTTTACGAGATTATTTTGTGACTTCATTTGGATATAACGCTTTAGAAGTTAGAACCAGTGTTATAAAACGGGTCATTTTAAAATTAATGATAGAGGTTGGTCAGCTGTTTAATCTGTTATTTTTAAATAACTTGACAAAGTATAGTTTAGTCACATTTTTTTTTGTTTTTTTTCATTATATTCCAGGACATCTCACACACGGTTGTCAGATTCCAAGCTAAGCAGAGCTTGTGTTATGGTAACCAGACAACTGATAAACATACTTATATATTTCTAAATACATACATATTATAGATAAATTACACCCAGACACCGAACAAATAATCGTGATCATCAGTTGATCTTTTGTTAGAATTTACCAAAAAGTGCAAAAAAAAAGATGTTACTGATAGTAAATTCCCACTGCTGAGTCAAAATCTTTATCACTCTTTCCAAATTGTAGCGATTAGTCGATTACTACCATGCATTGCGACTATAATTTTTTATCACAAGTAGGTCTACTTGCCATTTAAATTATGTATAAACTATCAAGATAGTCTTGTGACTAACTAAATTCCTGAAACTTCAGCTATGTGGATGTTGTATTAAATATCATCTGAGCCGCTATACCTCCCCGAGGTGTAAGTTATATACGAGGCCGTAATTCTAAGCTTAACATTCATCTAATTATTGAAGCGTGTTGTACCATGGTTATTATAAACAAAGGAAACAATGTTCAAGTAATTATAGGGTTATTAAGAACTTACATGGACGAACTATTATATTTACTTGCAACTTCTTTAAACAATTTTAGAAACGTAAAATTGAACTTCAATTATAAAGGTCATATTGATAAGCTGAAAACGACTTCTAAAAAGAACGTTGAATTGATCAGATAAAATCTGAACAAAATAATCTATACATATAATAAAATTATATCGATGCCGAACCCGAAATTGTAATCATTATTTTTTTTGTCTGTTTGTCTGTGTGTTTGTGCACGCTAATATCAGAAACGGCTCATATCGATTTAGATGCGGTTTTCACTAATATATTATAGTAATCTTCACTTAACATCTAGTATTTATTTCATGTCAATCAGTTCATAAATAAAAAAGTTATGTCATTTAACGTTCTTAAAAAAACTTATTGATAAGTTTCGTCATCCATGCGAACAAAGTCGCGGGCACAGCTAGTACTACTTAAATACCTGCAGAGTGTTATAAAAGCCTACAGCATGATCTTGTTTATTGAATTTAAGATTACAGTACAAACACAGTAAAAATGTGAATAAACAGCATAATCCATTACAGTTGTCACTATGAAACCGAGAGCAAATTTGTTTTATTTATAGCAGTCTTTATTACTACCATAAAGTTAGTTTTATATCTTAAAGTATTGTCTTTAGATAGCCATTTGTAAATATGCACTAGTAGGAAACACGTGTGGTGGGAACAATGGATCATACTGTATAATACGGACTAGTATTATGGAGAAGTGCAATGTAATAGGTAATTTGCAGTCTCTCGTCAACTACCTTGTTTTGTTCGCTAAGTACAATTCTGCACCTTTTAAGATTGTTTTGTTATTATATCTGTATCTACTTACTAAAATTATAAGTTAAGAAAATAACACAGTACGAGTATTTATGTTGTTGCACCCGTTTATGTAGCTTTCCGTAAGATTTTTGTGTTTGGAATTATACCTATAATTGTAATGTAAATTATAAACAAATGGAGCCGCACTGAAATATATAAATATTTAATGAGTGAACGTCAATGAAACTGTTTATTCTTTTGTACGCCTACGGTATTATATGATCGGTATTCAACATATGAGTGAATCACGGTGTTCTTCTCTGGCATTTTACAAGAATTAGCATATTGTTTGAATTTTTTCTTTATCTTTAGTTTGTTACATACTAAGATGTCTTTGACAGTGAATCAAAACTGAAGTTTGCATGAAACGCCCTAAAATGCAGAACTTAAAGCCAATTCTAAGTAGATGATCGAATGATGACATCAGAAAAGCTTTGCCACTTTATGATTCTACAAAAGGTCATGAATTGAGATTAAATTAAATTATCATTCACTTGACGACTCATAATTTTGATATTACGTCACGAGTACATCAAATGAAAAAAATAATTCAGTATGAATTAGATGAGCACGAGCCGAAAGCAAGTGAACATCTTAGGAATTGGTTTTGTACGTAATGCTGACAATTTATTGTTAACAAACCCAAAAACGTTTTTTTATTTCATCTAACCATGAATTTACTTTAAATAAAGGTTGTTTACATATTAGTTCCGTGTCCTCTTATCTTATCCTGATTTTTTTCTCAACACAATTTATGCTTGGTTCTCTACGGACTGCCTCGTTGGCCTAGTGGTGCTAAGCGCGCCTGCTACGCTAGAGGTCTTGGGTTCGATTCCCGAGTCGACCAAGGTGTTATTGGGTTTTTCTATGAAATTCTCAGTAGCAGGTCGGAGTTAGTTTGGGGATTTGTGCCCGGCCACTAGGCAATAGGCTCGCCCCCTATTACATGGGACCTAAACATATCGGCAAACTGTGGGTGTACATTGGTACGCCTCTGCCTACCCGGGGTGATGCAGGCGTGATGATATGTCTCTACGTACTTTAACGTGATGTCATAAATTAGCACCTAGTTGCGAAAACGTTTGCAAATGTGTCTTCAATGTTAGTTCAGATTCAGACCACCATTTTTACCATCGTAAGTGTCGAGTAATAAATCAGCTCTTCTTTATTTTGTGTTAGTGGCGGATTCAAGCCAAATTCGAGCCTTTAAAAACGCAAGTATGTTCAAAGTGTGTTCTTTTAAGTCGTACAACCTCTGTCATTTCTCAAGTACAGTAAAAAAACTTTTAATGAAAAACTCCTAACATTCTAAGCAGGATAAAAGTCAGCTTTAAAAGTTCAAAACAAACGGGAAGAGAGCGAAAAATTATAAAGTTGAGCTGAAAATTAATTCAAGTGAGTGGCATCGTAATTAAAACTCTTGGTTCTTTTGATTAAATAGCTTTATATAGACTCATATTCCTTAACAATGAATGACCTTCGTAGGTCGATGTTCTACGTGGGTGGAAACCTCTTCTGGTGGCTGAGTAGCTTTTGTTCGACATATTACATGTAGCTATAAGCTATGTATGATACGTGTATGTATGATACGTTTATGCCTTTCCTTTGTACAAGAATATGAAGAGCGCACGCTTTGATATAATAACGTCTTAACTAATTGTTACACGAATAGTGTTTAGAGTAAGTCTTTTGAAAATATATAGTTCGAGTCTAAGTCAGTAAATGCCTGTCCGATGTATTTTTCTATTCGTACTTAGTGTGGCTTTTGTGAAAGATTTCGGGTCTGGTCTCTGAAAGATGAAACAATGGAAAGTAGAGCAATGTTTAAATGAAAACATTTTCGAGAAAAGCTCATGCTAGTTTGTAAGCGAGTATAAAAACATCCATGTGGTTTGTATACAGATAAGTAGTATGTTATCTTAAAAACTGACCCTTTTATGTAAAGTTTATTTAGGTAGGTTAGTGCTATTGGTCGTTGCATAAAATATATATAGAGAAGTTAATAATACTACATATAGGTCGCGGTGCAGTTATTGAGGAAAACTAATGCGGATATAATAATATTGCGATAATAATAAACAAACTTCTTTGTGTGACATCCTGCTATTTTATCCAATATCAGTAAGTTAGTGTAACTTTACGTCTTCCTGGATTAATAAAAAACTGAAATAATAACCTAAAATTCTGACGATTATCGGTTATTAACATAGATTCCTCAAGCTTACAATACCGCTATACTTCCACTAATGTACATATAATTTATGTTAAACTTTGATGTACCAAAATAGAATATTACCTAAGTAAACACGCATCAATGGTATTTACAAGCAATGGTATTGTAATAAATTATTTATGAACACTGTTAACCTTAAAGCCTGACAGGAAAATTGTGATAGCTGTTAAATATTTAAATGTAAAACACAAGGATAAATTCAACTAACAAAAACCATTCAGTCAATTCTAAAAGAAATTAGTCTCAGTAATAACGTCAAACATAAAACTAGGTAAGTACTGACTTTATAAACAGTTACTAATAATCTTTAATCAATGCATTATAGCACCTATTTAAATAAGTACATTGTACATATTCATAATTGCGTTCAATAAAAACTAAGCACACTTTTGCAATTGACTTGTTTGCTCTACGGTCATAAGTTTAAAGCTTCATTAGGACAATCCAATCAAGGAACACTAAGAGCAAATGGCGAGCAACAGATAATAAATCAAATGATACGGACGCTGCGTTATCAATACAATGAGTGAGACTGAGTGAGTTATGAACGAAGCGCTCTACAAATGTACGCGGTACGTGTGGCTATCTGATAAACATTTACGTTGTCAGTTCGTTTATGATGCCTCGTCCATGAGGTTACAAGGTGATATCAGCTCGTTAACAGCTACTCGATGTACAACACGAATAGGGGTAATATCGGGGACTTTTGATTACTCGTCCCTGAAGTAATACTTCAAATATTCCATAACGTAACGCAACTGTAGGTACATGTATTCGTCCCTTCCACATGTCAATACTTAAAAATGTTGATAACGCAAAGATACGAGTACATAGGTACCGGAAAACTTTGACCGAGGTCAGATAATCATATTAAGGGAAAATATTCCAGGTGAAATATTATGTGGACTTGTGATATTCGTGGCTTGTAATTTGGGTCAAACTGTAAAAGGATTATTGTTGGGTCAGCCCTCCTAATTTTGTTCTTCCACTCTCTGCCCTTGTTGATATTTCGGAGCTCGGAGTTGTTGCTGTTTGTATAAACATATGTCAATACAATTCATTGTAAATATGCATAATACATATTGTTGATATACGCGGTCATGATACGCATTCCAGGTGTCGTATGCCCTCGCTTCTTCTTACAAAGCATTCTGATACTTTTGATGAACGAAACAGTATTTTTAGGATTATACGAGTATGAATACAAATAAAATTTCTTCATTTATGTGCTTTGGAATGTAAAAAATGTACTGGAGATTTATTCAAAAAATTAACAACTTTAGCTTTTAGCAACGCTATTTCAAGAGTTCGAAATAAATCGTTAGAGGTTTCACTCAAGTAGGTCACAACCGCACTTTTTATATTTTGCGACTCCTTTTATCTCTGGGCTTATAATGTCATGTTATGCTATTGAAGTTTATGTGCAATATTTATTGTTCTTCTTTATTGAATTTATTGATAAAATATGGACTTAGTTTGCCATTGTATGGTGCCCTTTCAGACGTAGAGTTCTCAAAACGTTTGCTTATTGAGTAAGTTGTATTGTTCGAATATTTGTTCAATTGTAGGATGTTGTGTAAAAACCTACTCTGAACGGCATGTAGAAGTTTGTTTTCCAAATTTGTATAAATGGGTTTTAGATCGAGAATTGTAGTAATTAAGACCTGTGAATGTTAGATTTGAACTTGCAATTGCCGACCGATCTAGTTTCTTTAACAAATAACACAGTAACCCCTGTAAGCCTTTAATATCGCATTTAACTTTATGAGCAGTAATAACGGCATCGATCGGATTCTTGTTTTATGATATGATGCACATGTTGTGTAAATGACATTGAAACGCATGCCATCCAGAAACCACATGGTTTATTAACTGTAAATGGCGGGAAAAGCTAAAAAAACGGCTTGTGATAGTCTACCTGTGACGAGTAGATTCACTTGTTGATACCTTTTAGCACAACCTAGTTACGCAGTTTTGTTTGACAGAGATTTTATGCAAATAGACTAATGTTTATTAACTTTTCTCCTGAACGTAAAGCCGTGTATTTCATATTTTCCCCCGGGTTAACCATAAATATAGCGATACATTTTTATTGGTCGTAACTTTGTTTCTAGGATTTACTACGATCGTACGCTCGCACGCAATATTCTTGATAAATCATTATAATGTGTACGAATAATCCAAATAATAATTTTTATATTAATATGCAGCTGTAGTTTATTATGTTGTTACAAAAAATCAAGAATAATTACACCGTTAAGATAAATATACTGATTATCCACGTGGTATTGACCTAATTTCTTTACGTGGTGATATCGGCGTGGTACATTAACGGGATCAAGGTTGTTCAACAGATTTATCGGATAGCAGGCAGCTGACAATGATAGGATTTGTATTAATTCCGACACGTGCCTTTTACAAGTCTCTGAATAGATTTGTAACACTTTATTATTTGTTAAAACAATTGTCACGGTATTGTTCGGATATCTCTTGCCGCCTACAGTCTTATCAGCTTGCTATTTTTACCAGACGTCCTTGGACAATGGTTTTTGTTATTCGCAATGACCTTGTTCATATTCCTTTATGTGGGGTATTTATATTGATGCCGATGCCTCATGTAGTTCTGATATCTATGAGTTCTTTCGTAGTAATAATTAGTAATATTAGATAAGTTTAGAGGTATTCCTTTACACTCAAGTGGGTAGAGTCCATTTTGTCTGCTGTAATACTTTAAATACGTAAATACCATGAGTCATTTTATGATAGCTATATTATGTTAATGCCTATTTGCTTTTACTGAAATCTTTCAATATGAATGCAAATATAGGTATTTAATCTTTCTGTATGTACATAATCTTATTACCAAGTGCGACTGTTTGCCAATTCAAAGTGTAAATATGAATATATTTGCTCCAGATAAACATTTTTGTCAATTCTTATCACGTTATGTCATTTGATAAAGATTTGTTCTTATCGGAATGTAAATTTACTTTGACTTTTCTTGACCAGATTGGAGTATTTTCAAAGTATTGGTCACAGCTATATATTTGGAGATATTTTCTACATTAATTAATTTCACTTATAAAGTAACATAAATAGTAATATTTAGTTTATCTTATCGAAAACTTGACGCATTTGTTGAACTCGTTAAATAAGCTCAATTTTTAAGCTTAAGTTGCATGAGAATCAATAGTTGTAAAGAGTGCAAACTAGTCAAAAATTGTTTCACATCTAGGTAGATACTGATTGTACAGGATATCCGACTCTATTGTTTTTTTAATTTTCTTAACTACTACACTGTAAAATACGTTCAAGAACAATTCACAATAAAACTCTATACTTTTAGTCACGCCTTATCTAGGTCTCCGATAAATTAAACGGGTATTTAGCAAAATAATGGCCAGCCTTTTAATCTAATTGTTTTCTCTGTAATTATGCACTTTTTGCCCATTAAATCTTTCCTTTACTCGCTTAGCCGACAATTGCTTTGTTTACTCGATCTATTTATGTTATTTCTCTTGCATACCTTTAAATAACTTTATCAGTAAATGTTATAAAGCCTTCAGATCAAACTGATCGAATATCGCTTTAAAGCCGAGGTTTCCGAGCTACTGTAAACAATACTGACTCAACCAATATAAACATCGATGGAATATGAAATGTAATCCGACCAGTATTACACAGATCATCATAAAAATGATTTTGACTCTCAAACAGGCAAACCCTTCAGAAAACAAAAGGTAACGTCGACCACACAATTTTGATAAAACTTTAATACTAAACGCGTCTTTATTCTTAGAGCTGTAAGTAGGGCATAAGAACCGGGTTTTCCCGGTTCCAAAAGAACCGGGAATTCCCGGTTCTGGAGGTCCCTGAAAAAACCGGTTCTGTAAATATGGGAACCGGGTTTTTCGGTTCTTTCGGTTCTATCTTTCTTTCTTAAAATAAACTTAGAAATACCTCAATCCACGCTAAATGTCAAGTTAGTATCATATAATATTGTTACACGTATCTTCTTTAACAAATAAAGAGGAACCTAATAAGGAATTAAGTCAAGCTATTCTGCTCCTGAATTGATATCGAATAACCTGAGTAGTAGTACTCAGGTCTCTGACTGTAGAGTCAGGGTAGAAATGGCTCTGTCCGAGAGTGGTATCATTGCCACGTTGAATGGCTATGTCGATTCTCAGTACATCGAACAAACCAGATCACGAGTGGAGTCTACCAAACGTTTTGACAGTTCTTTAAAAAGATTTCATGCAATCGGACCCCACGACCCGAGCGTTTCAACCCCAAACGGCTCAAAATTATAATTACCCATTAGGTTATTATACTTTCGCCATTTAAGGGTCTCTGCAGCTCCATGAGCAGCGCCAGGAGAGGCTGCCGAACTTAGAAAGTGGGACGGCGCAAGGGTGTCGACGCTCCTTGCGTCCCACACCAAAGGCCAAACCAATTTCCAAGGCAACAAAGACATACCGTCAGATCTCTTACCATCGCCGCGCACCTAACCACTAGGTTCCAAAACAGCTGGTACACCGGCAGTGACGAATAATGACATTATTATTTGCGTGACGGGATATACACCCTGCGCTCCTGCTGCAGGACAGGCCATTCCCATTCTAGTACAGCCAGGAGACGCGCACGCTCTGCAGTGTTGATCGACGTATTAATGAATTCTTTGCGTATCAAACTGCAAAGCAGCTCGTACCACTGGCTCTGGGAAGAACGTTGCTCGGGTAGATCTACGCCCGGGCAGGACAATTCCCAACTATTTACTACCTCAGTCATGCACAAAATCTGGAAAACAACCAGAGTGGACCCTAAGATTTGCCTGGTTAAATTTTTGTGGACCGAAGACAAAAATGCTGGTTAGCCTAAACTGGAAACTTTATGTACACCTAGCCGACCAAATCGGATCGGCAGCGTGGCTTGGGTCCAAGCTCGGTCATCCAATGTTACGTTAAAAATGGACGTTAACGTAAAGTAATGTAAATTTTAGAGCAAAACAACAGCCAATGAAAGTAATAGCAGAATTTAAAGAGAATTTGAAAAGTCTATTCGGAATTTATTGAAGTTTTTTTTTGAGTTTATTTCAATACCTTATTTCAAACAAAGTTTTCGATTTCTATAGTGAATAATATATGCATTTATATAGAAATATACAATTAAATGTAATATAAGAACAAACTCTAACTATACTAAAATTAAAACTTACATAAATAAAAACACAATGGCGTCAAAGAACTCGTCGAAACATCGTCATCCTTGTCAATAGCGGGGAAAGTGCCCAGAAGGCTGGCAGCATTGCCACGTTGAATGGCTATACCGATTCTCTGTGCAAGGAACAAACCAGCCCTCTGATCACGAGTAGATTCTACCAAACGTTTGGAAAGTTCTTTGACAAGATTTCGTGCGCTCGGACCCCATGACCCGAGCGTTTCAACCCCAAACTGCTCGAAAATATAATCACCCACAATGTTATTATACTTCCGCCGTTTAAGGGTCTCCGCAGCTCCAGCAGCAGCGCCAGGAGAGGCTGCTGAACTTAGAACGTGGGACGGCGCAAGGGTGTCGACGCACGTTGCGTCCCACACCAAAGGCCGACCCAATTTCCAAGGCAGCAATGACATACCGTCAGGTCTCTTGCCATCGCCGCGCACCAGACCATTGGGTTCCAAAACTGCTGGTACACCGGCAGTGAAAAGAACACGACGAATTATGTCATTCAAATTTGAGTGGCGAGATATACGCCCTGCGCTCCTGCTGCAGGACAGGCCATGGTGACCGAGGTTGTCGACTGTCTCACCGCATTGACAACGATGACATGCGACACAGGGTATACCTAAACGTAAACTTGTCAAAAGACTGAATTTAGTGCACTGATTATCGCGAAAACGATGTTGTAACTAGGGGTATAATTATAAAAATAATAAAAAATGCTTTTTCCAATAAAGTGTGTTTTATCCATTCTCTTTTATTCGCTATGGCAGTAGAAAATCAGCTTTTAAACTAAAATTTATCGAAAAGAACCGAAAGAACCGAAAAAACCGGGTACCCGGTTCCAGCTTGAGTTTGGAACCGAAAGAACCGGTTCCTAAAAATGGGCCGGTTCTCGATGCCCTAGCTGTAAGGTTGCTTTTCATTTGTACTAAAGTTCTGAAGTTGAGTGTACCGGCAAGGCCTTTCGTTTCGGTAAGGATGAATAGCTTTCACAAAAATGTCTCCCGTAGTCATTCAATCTCGGTAATCTCATGCTACCTCGTTTCCGCCTTCCCGCTGACCCATAATATGATGTAGGGTTACCATGCACTTAGGAAATAATTATTATATACCACAAGTATTACCCAGACTACTCAAACTCGACTTAACTGTAAGACGTCGTTAATTATCTGTCTGTCGAAACATTATACGTTAGAGTGAGAGAGACAGCACGAGACTCTCTTAAAGGTGCGAAATAGCGATATTAGTTATTAAAGAATTTGATTGGAACGTGCTGCTAATGATTTTAATTAGTTGACAGTTTAATTAGTTAATTATGTTTTAGTTTTCTATCGTTTTTGTATACGTATTATTAATCTAAAAGCATTATCAGGTCACGGTTAATTCTATGCATTGGTTTGGTTTGTAGCGTGTTAACTAGCTGCCTCATTAATAAATAAGAGATTCTAAACGTATTCTATCTAATTAATTAATTTATGTATATTTATTTCTTTTATTAGAATAAATAATAGACGTATTAGAGTGTAAAACAACGGAAACAAGTCATCTCGTTCAGATTTATATTCAACTAGCGGCCCGCCCCGGCTTTGCTCGGGTGCAACGCTGATACCAAATATAACACAATCATAAAGTTCTGTAGGCCGAAGCACAGCCTTAGAAGCATTTTTTGGTATAGGCACGCGCCCCCCGGCCCCCGCGCGGCCCCTCGGCCGGTACCGCCGCAACAGCTATGTCCCTGCATTTTAAATCTGCAATATCTTCGAAAATATTCATTTAAATTACATGCTGTAAAAGGCAATATTGATCTATATTACATGCACAATTTTTTGAAGGTACTTAATTGGATAAGGATTAATGCTGTATTGCTTAAAATCGTCTTTTCGTGAATAAGTAATAAATAAAGGATAAAAAATGGTTATTGTGGGTTACCCTCAAGAGATAGACATATACCATCGCGGACTTTTTTGTAGATCTTTTTGAGGTGCACAATACTGTAGTACATTATTTTGATCTATCTCGTAGGGTTCAGCCAGCGTTTGCAATGAAAGCGCAAAAAATGTGTTGATTTACGACCTGACGTCAAAAATCTCTAAGATTATCCATGTTTCTCTACTATATTATGCATGTATTATACATATAAACCTTCCTCTTGAATCACTCTATCTATTAAAAAAAACCGCATGAAAATCCGTTGCGTAGTTTTCAAGATTTAAGCATACATAGGGACAGACAGCGGAAAGCGACTTTGTTTTATACTATGTAGTGATGGTAAAGCGTGGGTGTATCATATGGGAATGCCATTGCGACACTCTTCACCTACATGCTTAGAGCCTTTTCACAATATTCGATACGATATAGAATCGGACACTGGTACGATATCGCTAAAATTATGACGAATCCGATATCGGAACGGATTATGTGAAAGACAGGTACATGTCATTTTCTTCTCCCCGATATGGTATCAGTGCCGGTGCCGGAGTCTGTACGATAGCATGGAGTTTTATACCGTTTTTTCTCCGTAGGAATGACACTCGGAACCTGCACCTAGAGTCAGTAATTGAACGTTTTAAAAGAGCTTAAAAAGGCTTATTTAAAATACATATATATATATATATTTATATGGGCGTAAGTCGTCGGGAAGTCGATTACGTATCGGATAATATAAAAACAGTCTGAGAAATCATAACGGAATATTCACCAGTCCTACACATATCCCCCAAAGTCAGTCAAGTGTGGTGTTTCTAGCCATAACCGCTTTGAACCCGCTAAGTATTGTTTGCCTGCATTTACTCGAGATAAACTAACTGGTGTAATCAGTGGCGATAATAAGACTTTGTTAATTAACCTTAATGGTTGTTAGAATTTAGACACTATTTAGGTGAGTATGTTTTTGTTTAGTTAAGAATATCACTGTGATTGGTAGTGTCCAAAAAATGTACGTAACGGTATTTTGTTTCAAAAATGTTTTCCTGAAATAAACCCCTAAAACTCAAAATATAATATGTTTTTAAATAAGTTGTCGAGAGTGATAGAGATGTCATGATTGCGGTGACTTTAAAAATATACAGATGTTTCTGTTCGATTTCAATAAGTGTATATTTAACTGATAAAATTTTGACTGAATGGCTCTGGATTTCACCCTCACGTGGCGTTTAACTGTGAGTTTATTCTTTTAAAATCGACATACAAAGTAACTATGCGTAAGTATCATGCTACATAACAATATTATAATGAAAAAACAAAATATTATAATAAAATACAAAATCACCTAAAATATATTAAAAATTAATGTTCGACGGGCTCAAATGACATAATATAAATGTAAACTGCCATATCAATATGCGCTAAGGGTTCAAATAAAGTAAACAGTAAACACATATTATGCACAGTTGCATACGAACCATGAATCGTATAAACCGCATAATTATATCCTTGTTTCCATAAAAATAGATGCATGAATCAAATTACACAATAAATTACGTAGTCATGCCAGGCAAGTGTAAAGTTTTTTTAAGTTATAAATTATATGCTGTTCTGTAAATCATTTAACCTTATATTCAACGAATTCATTATGAAGTGTATATGAGATGTGACATAAATGAAAATTAGATCTAGATCTTTTTATTTAAAGTGACTTAACTTACCAGTTAAGTCACCTTAAATAGAAAGGCAAAAATAAGTTGCTATATAAATCAATATCTTCTCAATAATAATCTGCGTTTTAATTTAACAATAACTTGCGAAATTTCATTTTATCCAAAATATCTAAGTTTTAAACTCCATCAACATACAAATAATATTATTTCGACTTCCAACAAGAATGTTGGTTTTATACAAAGCCACAATAATGAGTAAATATTTTCGTACCGGATTGGCTTAATCCCGAAACCTTGCGAAACCTCTAAAATAATATCGCCACAAGTATATAAGGCGCGGGCCAGACAGAAGAGACGTAAGACTCAGACGGGGCACGGAAATTTGTCTCTACCGCTGCTCTTTCATACAAAATGTATAGAAGCGTCGCGACGCAAAACATACAGAAGAGACGGGGTGCGGGCGCGACGCTTCTATACATTTTGTATGAAAATGAAAAATGTCTGCACCCCGTCTGCGTCTTACGTCTCTTCTGTCTGGCCTGCGCCTTAGGTGTATATTATAAGTGCTATAGCTTATGTTATCGAATGGCAATACTATATCTAATGCAGTTTGTCTTGTGGTTCCTAACGAGAGCACGTCCCTAATGTGTCTTTGTTAATGTATTAATATACATTTAATAATTAACTATACGTTATTTTAAACATGGTGTATAAATATGGAACGTTTAAGGCCGATCGAGAGAAAAGTGAGTGATAATTACTTAAGATATTTTAATATTGAAATAGATATGGGTGACATTTGTTACATTTTATTATGCAATGCTTATAATAAATTCGTTTAACGGAAGAATTTTAGTTTTGTGTCGCATCATCTATGCACTTTGCAATCTGTTCCAGCTCTGTCAAAATTCCATTACGGGGTTTGTGCCATTTGCTTAGCCCACATTAATTATTGAATAGTGTGTGATGATGCTTCTAATATTGATGAGAATATAGAGATAATTGAATGTCTAAGTTCCTTATCTTTAGTATTTGACCTAGCATTTCAATTTTGTTTAGACTCTCGATGTTGATTTTCTAACATAGCATTTATTTTATCTTACCATTAGTCTATATTTCCGATTTCATACGTAAATGAATGTCCGTGTATGTGATATTGTCAAAAAACATAGCTGCGATTTTCAAACTATGTGCCTACTATTTGTAAAGCAATTTTGGCTCTCCCCAACTCCGCAATGCGTACAAAAACGAGCTTAATTTCCTAACATATGGCAACCCTAGTGTGGCAAAGTTTTCCCCTCGCAAGATAAATATTTATACAGCCTACAGGTGCTCTGTTCAATTTTCATTTGTACATATGTTGTTCGGTGTAAATATTCATAAAAGTAGTGTAGTTACACAATGTGTGTGGACAGGTCTTGTTGTGGTCTCTGTGGTTTGGCTGTGGTACAAATCATTAAAAATGTCTGTGAAAATCAATCTTAAATTACAAGTGATTTCGTTAGAGTTATGCGGTGAAGTTTCATCATAACATGTTTTTTTTTTGTTTATATTCCTTTCGTGGTGACACATCGGGTATTTTTTGAAGTTTTCTTTTAAATTATAGTCTTTCAACTCCGTCAGTCATTTGTTAGTTGGTAATTGCTTTATAAGCTTTTTTAAGATAAAGTTTACTTGTTTCTTTAGCATATTGTAGGAAACACCATGTTTTTATCAAGAGGAAAATGAAAACAACACTAAAAAGGCTATTTCGAGCACTACCGTTTGCAATAGTACCTACCTTTTTACAAGCGATAAAATCGAGAAAATGTTTATTAGTAGTGAATGCGATAATACTCTATTGTTGCGATACGATAGATTGTATCGAGTTAGCCCGCCTCTAGATCCCATTTCGTTAATATTGTGAGGGAAATTAGTCTGCCGCAGTGCATTTAACGTTTTTATAAAAAGGTTCGGTAAAATAAAAATATAAGTTTGTGACCTACTTGTTGCTGTCGTTTTTGTGCGGCCTGTGAAAAGTTGGCGTATTTAAAGTTAGTAAATAAACGTGTTTTAATTTTAAAATGGGTTAACTATAGAATTAAGCTTTTTGCAAACAAACAAAACGATTATTAATTGTGTACTATGTAATTTATAGGAAATGCAGAATAAATGCAGAGTATAAAATTTCGATAAAAGTTAAGATATCTTTCAATGTAGATTCTTAAAGAGAGGTGTTAACGTTGAATAAGTAATCTTGGATAAGCGATAAGTAACATTGCCGAGAAAATCCAATTATGTCTATAAGTATCCAATTATGTTAATTACAAGAACGGGACGTTAGATAATCTGCCGTACTTAAAATCTCATCAGCCCCAAGAGACAATTTAAAATAACTTTTAATCGACTTTCAATACTCAAAACTGTGCACGTTTATGCCAAGTATCTGGATAACTAGCATTTTTTAATTTAAATTTTCTTCTTAAACGTACTATTTCCGCATTTAGGAGTCTGTATTTTAAATAGGGCGTTATAAAATGTTTCGCTGAGCGAGTTTGAGTAGAGAGGGCGGAACAAACGACCACTGCAACCCCTCTTGTACGGTGGAGGGTTATGAAAAGCATGCACTTGTCGGCTTTAAACGTTTGTTATTGCTGCACATTATAACTGGGAATGTACTGTTTTATAATGTTCTACCAACCTGCCCCGACTTCGCATGGATAGCGCTGCTATAGCCAATGCTACTCAGGATAATGTAGCATACTAATGGTCAAAGAATTTTTGAAATCGGTCCTTTAGTTCTTGAGTTACAAAGTTACAAATCTTTCCTCTTTATATGTTAGGTATTAGGGAACAATGTTTGACTGTATCAACGGAATATATGAGGAAAAATTCGACTTTCCCAGATGTCATTTTATGTGTACATAAAGTTTGAAGTGTTTTTGGTTACTTGTGGCTACATTGTTTGGTCGAAGAAACTTTATTATTGTGGCACGTACAAAAATCGTGCTAGTTTCCCAGTAGCCAACAATAAGATTGGGCTGAATGTTTTTTCTTTACGTTTGGTAGCGGCATGAACAATTTTTTGCGTCAATTTCTATGTAAAGTAATTTGGAGCGAATGTAACTATCTTTGTAGCTTTCAATTCTACGTTCAATGAAACGTTTTCACGCACCCTTTCGCAGCAATGACATCATAAGTTTTTAAGTCCAGTTCAACCCTGGTTAAGCTGGCCTACATTTTACCTTAGAAATGTGTTTTAAAGTGCATTTTCCTTGTATTTAGAGTGTTATCTAATAAGACTGGGTCCCATGACAAATGATCGATATTCAGACACGGTGCGGCATCCTTCACATTTTTGACATAACCTCAAAGTATCGATTGTATATCACTGTTAGGTTGCCTATCATTTACATAACTTCTAAATCCTCTCCAACACGTGTATTTTAATACCAAGCTACTATTTACGATATACGTTTCCGTATGGTAGTAGCGTAATGCAAGATTGATGTTTGTGTACGTGATGTGTTTATAATAACGGAACTCGCCGCTTTGTGTTGTGGATATTTATGTGAACTTAATTAACTCGGTAAGCTTTGTGAGTGAAATATAGTAATAGTTTGTGGATAATATTTTACAGAAAAAAAAGGAACTTCAGTTTTGATATTGGCTTTTTTGGTTGACGCGAATGTTAGACATTGAAAAAAAAAAAAAAACTACATTATGCGGATTTTGTCGCGGTTTATTTTAAGATTTTAGGTCCCGACATTCCTTTTTGATGCTAAAGAGAACTTAGTTGTTTTTGCGTAACTTTCCCCAACATACTGCTAAATATTTGATGTTGAGTGGTTTATTTGTCAAATAAGTCTGTTACGAAACCTTCTTAGAAATAAGGTGAAAAGATAGGATCAGAGAAAATAACATGAATTTTCTTTTACAACAGGAAAATTGGTTTGCTTTGTTATTTTTTCCATTGCTTTTAGCTTTACATATTTAGGTAATCGAGCGCACGGAAGGTTAAGTTTAGGTCATTAGGGACAAATCAAGGCTATCAAAGTTAAAGCAATTTTAAATAAAGCTATCATACTTTCTTGAAAGAGTTTCCTAAAAAAAAAGTTATTTAACTAACATTATGGTCACCAAAATTAGTAGGTATTATTTATTCACCTATAAATAAACTAAAATGCCTTTCGATAAATAAGAGCGCGTTATTTTTATAAAAAAAAAACGTATTGTGAAAATTTTAAATACGGCTAAATCATTATGTAAACATAATTATAATTTGTTAATTACCATACACAACAAAATAATTTATTTCTCTTATTTTCCAATAATTTAGTCATTAGTGGTTCCTAACTACGTATAAACAAAATACGTTATAATGATGATTAATAAATTGTTTAACATTTCTACCGCAAACAAAATTAGTTACCCATATCTAGTTATGTTCTAACAATAACAACATGAACCAGTCAAATAAATATCAAATAAATTCGGTGTATTTTCAGCATAATACTTATTTATGGACATGGAAAACATAATTGTTTTTGTTTTCGCACATATATCTTCAAAGTAAGACATCTATTCCCTTATTTTCAAAACGGCCTATTTATATCATAATTAGGTACCGTAATAATTCCAAGTACTGTTATTGGTATTTAAGTCAACCAATCATATTAATTAACATTAGTTTTA
This sequence comes from Autographa gamma, assembly GCA_905146925.1. Lineage (NCBI taxonomy): Eukaryota > Metazoa > Arthropoda > Insecta > Lepidoptera > Noctuidae > Autographa > Autographa gamma. The sequence continues at coordinate 3,261,793 of LR989871.1, forward strand.
CCAAGAAACTTTAAAAGTTTTTTTGTAACAAGTGTTAGTTAACAGTGTACCCACTTCGTTATAAATAACAATCATTTATCGTGTGTCATTTCAATTTACAATTATGTTTTGTTGCATATTTCTCAAAGTAAGGCAATTATCGCCAAGTTCCAAAAAGGCTTATGTACATAAAATAAAAAGGTTATAATCACATGTCCTTTGGTTGTTATTTTGGTCAACCAATATCATACCCAAGAAACTTGAACAGTATACTTTTTACGTAAAAAGTAGTTTTATTTCAATGTCTAACATTCGCGTAAACCTAAGAAACCAATTTGAACGGTATATCAGTAACCAGTGGTTAGTTAAACACGCGTTAGTTTACAGAAGCCATTTATAAATCACAATAGGATGAAGATGATCCGAGAGCGATCGTTTATCGCGTATTGTCATTTCAATTTACATATTTGTTATGTCGCACATGTCTTTAAAGTAAGGCATTTATCCCCCCGATTCAAAAAGACATATTTACAAACCATCTCAGCATACCTTTCTTAATTTTTGTCACAATATCCATCATCTGACTTCATCCACCTTACCAAATATTCCTCCTCTGACATATAAGGTAGCGAAGCGAAAAAATCATCAGTATTTTAGTAACCATACGTTAGTTAAACACGTGTTAGTTAACAGAATCCATTTATAAATCACAATAGGATGAAGATGATCCGAGAGCGATCGTTTATCGTGTATTGTCGTTTCAATTAAGCCGCACATTGAATGCAGATGTTAACGTTATGACGGTCATAGATTCTGATATAAATCTTAACCGAAGCTCGATAATCTGTATTTAGGTTACTAATACTGTGGTGGTAATGCTATGATTCACGTTTAATAGTATTTAGTTGGTTACTTTCAATCATTAATATTTTATACATCAATAGATTTAGTAAGGCAACGTTTATGATAAAAAATAGTATGGTGGACCCACAAAATGTCCTCAAACTTAATTGCATATTGTTCTTCCATGTATATGAATAATTATAGTTTAATTAATGTCTCCAGAGGTTAATTTTACTATAACTAAAGAAACTCGTATGGTTTTGTCCCCTATACAATAATCGATGTTTACAAAATCACCAACTTACTGTGAAGTAGTACTAAAAATGTTAAAAATCCTGGTGTTTAATGCTCGTGCCTTTATTAAATGATAAAACCTTGCCCACACTTGACAATCACAAGCCGATTCTGTATTTTTAATCTCCACTATACTTTACGAAAATTCGTATCCAACTAAACTTCATGTTGTTATTAGGTTGGGATGCGGCGGACGAGAAGGCGCCGTTTCTCCGCAACGAGCCGGTGAAGCTAACGCCGGCCTGGGAGGGCACCAACCTGCCCAATGACACGCTCAACTTGAAAGGTAATTGGATTCTAACACGACTCTTACGATATGCTGAGCTCTGGAACACGATACCACATGTTATGTCAATTTCAGATAGCTGTAATGTTTAATACTTCTAGTCTTTCCGTTCTCGATTAGCGTATAACTGTATGTAGCCAAGGTATCGATAACCCGAGAACAAAAAAATGCTGAATTCATTTTACTTCCGCCTACAAAAAAAAAAAAAAAAAGAATTTTACGACAAGATTTTACGATATACGAAAGAACGAAGCTTTTGACACTTTTAATATAAAAAAAAAAAACTTGTTGAAATTGTTAAAATAGTATTATTACAAAACAGAAAATAAAAGCGCCATCTGGCGGCGTTATAGAGAAACTAGCCAGGCCTGAATCGCGCAATCAAAGTTTTCACGCGCTCGAGCACACGCGTTGCTATTTCGCTCGGTATCTAAATCGTCTCCCACTCCCAACGCAGTGTCTTCAGTTAAATATAACTGGGTGTCACATTTTAACTTAAGTGGGTAAAGTAAAAGCTTCACTAAAACACATGCAGGTTCCTGTGAATTTGTGTGCACCTAAGTATTGCGACAATTTGTTTTATTATTCAACTATCAACAGACAAAAAGCTTGGAAAAAGTTCGAATGTATTAATTTCAGGATGTATTGCCTTATTCTGCACTACAATACACGAAAGTATGCTAAAAACATAATTTTTAAATACAAAAAGACTCATCCTTATGGGGATTTGAACTCACGACCAAAGAGAAGTTTACATTGACATTTGAAAACGAGTCGACCATGGCCTTCATTGTCCATGATAAGTTCATTATCCCCTGTCATTCAATATTGTGATATTATTTATGGAAACAATGCGAGAAATAGGTAAATAAATTAGATATTGTTTATTTATTTATATAGTTGGAAACGATATTAAAAGCAGAAAATATTCTCGAGTAGCCAAATCATAACTTAAATTCTTTATTTCGAATTATATTGTTCTTAAATATAATAGTTACATTATTGGGTCTGGATGCGGAATGTGGCGAGGCAGGTATTTAAGCGCACCTTGAGAGAGATCTATGCCCAGCTGTGGACCTTAATAGTCTATAATAAGATCACATTCCTTTAATTTAAATCATTATCCAAGTAGGCCATGTAAACTGTTACACAACCTTTATTTTACCACAATCATGCAGCGCGATAGTAAAAAACTCAAGACCTGTATTTTCCTTACACATAACGACACTAAATCCGACCTTCCTCCCCAGGTATAGCCATGGATCTGGCGCCACCCAAAGACAAATGGAACATAATCTTCCTAACCCTGCTCCTGCACGGGCTGGGCACGCTCACCGCCTGGAACATGTTCATCACCGCCAAGGACTACTTCGTGAGCTACAAGCTGGCGCACTCGCCGGAGTACTCCGAACACTTCCTGGCTTACGTCGGCTGGGCTAGCCAGATACCGAACCTTATATTCAGCTGGTTCAATGTCTTTGTTAAGATTGGGTATGTATTACTTTTATATTAATGTAGTTGTAGCATATTATAGCGAGGAGACAAGCCATTATTTTAAAAGGATAGTTTAAACTCAAAAATATTTTTTATATCCATTGGTATTTTGGCGGAGATGGAGGGATGAATTGGACGGATAAAAAGGAGGAAAGGGAGACCTTTTGCCCTGCTATAAGAAAAGGAGTTCAAGCTCGAAAAAAATATTAATACAAAACATATTATGATACATAAAATTTTGCCGAATAGGGAAGAGTAGACCTTTTGTCAATCACGGGGGGCAATAAAGACTAAAAGCACAATTTAATGGATATGATTAGATAACAGTCCATGTTTATTGCATGTTACTCTTTGTCGTATTTAAAGTATGTGGTAGTTGGTAGTTGGGTTTCAGTGTGCATTTCTTTAGATTTCAAAATAATCAGTTTTACAAAACATAAATATAAACTGAGTTTGGAAAAACGTCCACATGTTTGCATGCAATACGGAGTACGTAAAAATGTTAAGCTCTTACAGTGTATATTATGTTTAATATACTTACATTTCCTAAATGCACCCATTTCCTTGACATAAAGCAACAAAATAAATCCCAACTTTTAGTATAAAAATTGCAAAGACTGCATTTTTTTGCCTATTTAATACAAGTTTCGAGGCATAACGTAGCCAGCGGTATTAAAATAATTAAAACGATGCGTGTAAATTCTCGTATTAAGCGAAGCCGAGTTACCGAAGCGAACTTTAAACTCTAAGCTTAGCAAATTGAACTGTATGTTAACTTATATTCAAGTTAGTTAAATGCTGGTTCAAATGGAAGTCACTTGGGACTTGTAGAGTAAGTTTATTCCCTCGAGTCTATGACGACTTGACGAGAGTTAGTTATGTTTGGTAACTAATAACCTGGGACAACTTATACACGATAAACTAATAACCTATATTCAATATTGTTTTAATTTTGGACATAATATATGTTATGCTGTTGGTATACCTAATAAATAAATAACCACTTACAAACAGTAATGGTTTAAGATGTCCTGAATATCGTATTGACAAATTTTCTAAATAATATACTTAATATTCTAAACCCTCCAATAATGTGTTATATTAAAACAAAACTTGCAGGGATTTCCATACCTTTTAAAAACCACATTATCCCCCCCTTAAATAAAAAAAAAGGTTGGGTTTCTCAAACAGTTGCAATTCTGGACTGGCTTTTATCTCAACTAATCATAGTTTTATCTATGTTGGTAAATAATATGCCTACAAAATATGTATGTACATAACATTATTTAGGATACAACCTAACTTAGTACTCACCGCCTATATTATCACTGAGTAGCTTTCATACAATATAGTGGTAGCGTTAAAGCCAATATACGCGTATTTCAGCCTCACCTACCGTTACCGGCATAAATAATTTATATACGCTAATGGCTTATCTGAACATGTACAGTCAGCGACAAAAGCTGATAAACACAGTCAGTTTTGCAAAGAACCAAAACATGAGACAAAATATTGGAGCTTACTTACTTAAATCGAGGCGATTGTGTTTTCTACTCGCTACAATGACTTTTGCCATTGATTGTATGCAGGTATTATGTCGATCGTTTACAAAGAATTTTGATACCGACTGTACAAAGAGAACACATGGTTAAATTGGGTCTTTATCACAAGGTAATAAAGTTGATTTTCCAAATTCGTTAATATTATGTTTACCCGTATCATCGGGATATTAGTCAGTGGGTATTGGTGTTTAATTTGATTATTATCATCTCGGCTCGCTGCACCGTTGTATTTACTTTGCACGATATTACCAATTTCGATACGGTGATTAATTCCTATAGATTTGATAGTTTATGCAGGTCGTTGATAGAAATAAACATACAATTACTAAACCTGTTGGATAAATATTCAAAACTAGTACAGTCTCGAATACCTTGACTATATCACAGAATCATATTATAATAACACTGGTATGACTTGTTTGCGGATACGATGGCTGTTCTCAAGGAAAGGAATGATCGTATTTTTTGAGGCTTTAGGACTCAAACTTAACACTGTCTGAAAATAGATTTAGATTTTTTTTTAAAGTCCGAGTTGTTTCAAGGATACTTTGATGGAAAATTCCTCTTTAAAGTTATTAATAGAATTCCCAACATTAGGACTTCATAGATAGTCCTAATTAAATGTCGTTCAGAAAGTTATACATTTCCGTGGCAGTTTAACGTTCGAGGTCGCATGTCCAATTGTCGGTTCCAGTGTCCACCCACTTGGTTCTATAATTAGGTTTCCGCATTTAACTGATCAAACTGACCAAACTTGTGGACTAGATTATATCTATAGGCTATTAGTTTGGTCAAATAATATCAGCGAATGATAGCTTAACATGTTGTGATAACAGAAATTGAAATTTTGAATTAAATCCAATTATTATTATACGTAAATGGTCATTTTATAATTAGAGTACGTGGTATGCGTTATCATTGTTATCAAGCTGTAAATACTAATTATTTCTGTTCAATAGTTATCCAAAATAATTTATTGTTAAAATATTACACGCAAATTCAAAAAATCATACCGTGTAAAGGAGAACTGTTCTTGTAACTATATAGTCCATTAAAAGATGAATCTTACTTAAATGATTGTAGTTTATATCGACAAATAAACAAAAGTACTGATTTATATCCTCTTGACATAATCCCTAAAAGATCTCACACTACCAAATTGACACACTACATACGAGACGGAACTTGACATGTGATCGAATCCACGTGTAGACGAATTAAAGCGGCCATTTGTTGATTAGCTCGGCTTCCTGTCGCACCGAACAACGATGCCACTATTATGTATTATCAAGTTATGCTTGAACGGATAGGAAAGATATAGCCACGGTTTCTGAAAGGCTGAGTAACTTAATCTTTATGAAAAGCACTTGTAATTAACACATTTTTGTATCAACGTCTTGGAAACCTTCAGTGTCCTTTATTAGGCAATGCAAATAACATACCTTTAGATAGTATTCCCCAGGAGAAATAGGAATTGGACAAAACTTGTATGACGCCTTATATCAAAATTAATCTGTAGTTGGGAAAACTATTGTTGGATATCTTATTGAAATTGGCCGTTCTTCAGTACAAGTAGAAATTTGTACGGTGCTTATGTCAAAATTTTATCTCTAGTTGGAAAACTATCTGATCACGACCATGGTAAACTCTGTTCTTACTTCCTACCATGAGTAATATAATGTGGTACCTAGTTATCGAAATCAATGTCGTCTAATGTGTGGGCAGAGTTTATCAGCTCAGTTATAAATCCCTAACAGCTAGGGATTTCCTAACGGGAAAATTCCTTCCACCTCTGCACTTCCTTTGCATGGATGCGGAATTTCAGAATACATTTAAAATTATTATTAAATTCTTTAGGAAATATCGTTCGTGTTAGGTACCTATATGTTGGGTATGAATGACATACTTCTCTAAATTATGTAGATATTTATGTGTGTTAAAATTCAATATGAGATTGGAAAGATGGCTTAAAGTATGATATGAGCAAATAAAAAATTAGGCTTGGTATAGGTAGACAAAAATGAAGGTAATATTTTCTTGGAATTCAAGTAACTTTCAAACATACAAATTAGGCGCTCCCTAATAAATTCGGCGTGTACCCTAGTCAATTAGTATTTCTTCTGTAATTTCATCTTAGTTTAGTAATATTGATATCTGAGGTTACGAGAATTACAAATTGAAATAAAACAACTTTTACGGATAGTATCTCGATTTTTATTTAGACTTAAGTCCCGACGTTTCAACACCACAGGTATCATGGTCATGGGTAGACTTAGTCTAATAATATAATTGTTTGTTCCAGCGGTAACCTAACGACCCGCATCGTGTGGTCGTTGATGATGGAGGTGGGCATCTTCGTGGCGACAGTGGTCCTCGCCATGGTGGACAGCTCCGAATGGCCCGCCACCTTCTTCTGGCTCACCATGATATGCGTGTTCTTTTTGAACGGTGAGTAAAGCACCTTTTAATAGACTGCATATTGGAGGGTTGTTTTTCAATTTTATGTGATTTCTTTGGCACCCTATTAGTTTGATATTGGAGTTAATGATACATATTTTTTTTTTGCAAATTCTTGTTTTACCAATACCTACACTTCTTTTTCTCCTTGCTCTTTTCCCAAACTAATTGGGGTCTGCGCTCCATGTTTTTTCCTTCCATTCCACTCTATTAGCTATCATATTACTTACTCTTTAACAAAACACATAATCGTAAATATAAACTATTAAAATATCCTTTATCATTCGTCCAAGCACACACGCACATAAATAATCCTAACATCAAATAAAATACAAATTGTAATAAACTCAGACGAAAAAAAAACAATTGACTCGTCATTATCAATTACAATCGTACTAGAGGACTATTCAAATAAATAATTAATAAACAAAAGCTAAGTACCCGATCTCTTATAAATCAATTGACCTTAAAGTCAAGGGCAAAAGTTCGAAATAACAAACGTCTTATAAAGAGATCAGAATTCAAGTGTCTTTAATTCGTGTTCAATTGAGCCGGGCTTACGGTCCCTAGCCGAAAACTACCTAGCGTAGGGTCATCGACCGCTCATTATGCATTCCTTGTAGCGTTGTCAAAAAGACCAATAAAATATAGACGGTGTATTGAGGTACAATTAAAGACAAAACGTTTTTTTTTATTTATAGTCCGGATATAGTTCACTATATTAAATAATAATTATTAAACCCCAAAATTTTGTCATAGCTAAATAATTATGTGTTTTTGCCAGAGGTTTTACAGCAGGAAACATTTGCGTAAGCTCAATAAAAAAAGAACTGTTCTGTAGTTATAAATAAACTCAAACCTTATAACTTATTTGAAAAGCATGCTTCTTTCAATGGAATGTATAAATTATTATGGATATCACCGCCTCTTTCATAACAACTTATGATAGTTCTCACACTTCATAAATGTCGTAGAGTTGATTCACTTTCACAATTGAAATGCTTGCGCGTTCAAGCGGCCTATTTAATTAATACTCTCAGTATCATTTAAAGGGATTTGCAAGATAGTATATTGAAATATTAAGGCGTTTAATCATTTCATTGTTTTATAATAGCCTGAATATATCAAAAATGATGTCAAGTGATCGCAAAGAATATTTATTAATATAATTTAGGATAGTCGTTAGCGTTTTTGGCTGCTCCCAACGCATTGTAGTTATTATAACTACTAAAATATTACATTTATAAGGAAATTACCACAAATTACACCATACGCGTGACAAGAGTTATATAAAACTGGTCATAGCATAGATTCATGTCACCAAAATCAACGTTGATCCACTAATAAATACGTATAAAATTCCTAAGATTTAAATAAAAAAATAAAACGAGTTAACGATTATTACACCCTATATTATTTCTAAACATACTCATTAACTTCATTTATTCGCTCGTTGTATAGTTGTTACGAATAATTTATATATTTTACGACACTATTCAACGTTTCTGTTCAACTATTTATATATTTACAGATCCATTGACACAGTTTCAGATGTCTGCGCTTTAGGTCAATACTATTTCAGATTTAAATAGCTTTAAACATTTAAGTGGAGTTTCAGAGCTAATGAGTATGTACTAGATTACTTTAAATAACTGATATTAGCATAATTTTTTGAAAACCTGATTGGGTCAGTGACCGTGTTTGATTTTCTAAATAAAGGTTTTCATTTCAATTTGCTCAGATTTAAAATATAGGACATTTCTGTCTTTCAAATTTTTTTATGTAACAGTTCTGCTGTTGACTTTTGGTTACATGGCTACCTGATAATCGTATCTCAAAGGTCCCGGTATAGAACATAATTTTTCTTAATCGTCTCGAGTCTGAGTTTCGCGGTACTGGTAGCTAAATCAAATGGTAGTTGGTTTGATTTCCGCCCAACATGTTCATTTTACCTGCGTCGATGTAAATTATACATCTGTATGTATTCCCAAAGATATAAGTATGTTTATCAGTTGTCTGGTTATGTATGTCTGGTTACCACACTACAGGTTCTGTCCAGTTTGTGATCAGATGACAATGTGCGAGATGTCTTAAGTAAATCAAATTGTTATAAATCTGAACATGTCATGTCATTTTTATTTCTTTCTCCACAGGCCTCAACGCGATCTTCCAGAACTCTGTGTACGGCGTAGCGGCTCGTCTGCCGCAGCGCTACACGGGCGCCGTGATCCTCGGCTCCAACGTGTGCGGCACGCTCGTGGTGTTCCTCAACTGGTCGTCGGTGCTGTTCGACAGCGTCAGGACCGCCGCCATCTACTACTTCATAGGCGGCATGTTCGTGTTGCTGCTCTGCTTTGACACCTACTTCGCTCTGCCCTTGAATGTAAGTTGTTGTTGTTGTTAAAAAAATAAGTTTTTGGAAACCTTTTTACCCAGCGTTTATTGTGACACATAATAGCGAAATACTACGGAAGTTTCTGCCAGAAGGTCGGTAAGTACGTACTCAGAAGAAAATATGTTAAAAACAGATTGAAAAAAGACGATTGAAATCGAATGCTTGTTACTTTAAATAGTAAAGAAGACGCAGACAGACTTTAAAGAAGAGTCCTTTATACTTACGCATTTAAGGGAATAACATTCAATTAAGGAGCATTCAGAAGATTCCAATGAAACTTCTTCTTCGTGTCGTTTACATAAAATACTACTTACTACATTAAACTAATCCATTTATTTGTTATTCCAGAGGTTCTACCGCTACCACGACACGCTGCAGCAGCGCACCATGCGCGCGAACCCCGCGCTGGCGGCCACCGACGCCAAGGAGAAGGTCCCCTACGGCGTCATCTTCAAGAACGCCGCCGTGCAGCTCTATAACGTGTTCCTCGTGTTCTTCGTCACTCTGGCCGTGTACCCCTCGGTTAACTCAGGTATGGACACGCTGCAGCAATTATAACAACAATAAACTGCTGAAAGATACAAGCAGTACCTTTGTACTTTACTGTCCATATGTTTGACACGTGTGTGCGTGTTTATAATTTATAAATTAATATTTGCAACACAAATATGTCCTAAGTTTCAATATAACAGTGAAAGTCCGGTGAAGCAGTCAAAGACTGCGCAATAAGTACGTAAATCTCTTGAAAAACCTTTATACTGCGTCTAAGAAATTATGATAGAATACAAGTTATATGTAGGAAATTTATGTTATATGGAATGACTTTCTTGTTAATTAATATGCTATGCTAGAAATACGGTATTCAGCTAAATCCGGTAAGACTGGTAGCCGGCCCCATCATAGTTGGGAAAAGACTCTGGAATGATGAGTAGACTCTAAAGACATTGATACATTTAGATAATTATTAAATTGTGTAATTTTTCTTTGTTTATAATGAACAATTATTTACATCAGATTTTGTAATTTCAGATATCCAACCGGTCACCCCAGGGTTCCTTGGTAATAACTTCGTGCGAGTCACTTGCTTCTTGACTTTCAACGTCACTGCCGTGTTAGGCAATATTACTGCTAGCTTCTACCAATTTGTAAGTATATTGAGTCTTTTGAAAGTACTTAGATACCCCATTAATAGTGTTTTAATAAATTGATAAACATGGAAAGCAAAATGGGTATACATCTATTTTGCTTTCTATATGTTTACTTGCATCCCATTTTTGGAACTGAAAAGTTATCGTTAATCCTACCTAAAAAAATTCTGCATTATAACAAGTATCCTTTGTAAATTTTATTTAAATAACGTGAAAAAGCCAAGATAATGTCAAGGTAATTAAGATATAGTATTTGTGGTTTCTCTGTACAATCATGGAACCGATAACCCTATTGTTCCGTATGTGGCCAAGTCATGATTTTAATAAAGAAGAAAAAAACTATTTACTGTGGTATTTCAACTGTCTATTTTATTTCCAGCCAAGCCGCCGCTGGCTAGCAGTGTTCACGACCGCCCGCCTGGCCTTCATCCCCTTCTACCTGCTGTGCAACTACAAGCCGCATGACCGCACGCTGCCGGTGCTCATCAACAGCGACTGGGTGTACTGGATCGGCTCCATGCTCATGGGCTGGAGCTCGGGGCACGGTAGCTCACTCGCCATGATGTATGTTAGTGGGTGAGTGTCAAACGAATATTTGTTTATTATATTAATCAATATTTTGCCAAGCTTTGTTGTGGTCAGTTTCCAGTCTTACCAGATATAGATGAAATTGTTTACATGGAATGACTGCTCACCTGAATTCCACCACCCATTTTACTCGGTAATACAGTGTCCCAAAATAAAACTGATAACTCAACAACTTTCAAAGAGCAACATGTAATCAGTCGATCCAATCAGATTATAATGGTCAACTATTTGACATAGTTTCAAAGTTCCGCCGCAAGACCAAGTGCTATGCCGTCTGCATCCAGCCTAACATGTAGTAATAATAATACCAGCATATAAACATCTCAATGCTGGACACTGGCCTCTTATAGAGACGGCAAAGCTTTGATCTAATAATCTAACATATCTTGTGTATTTCCAGTGACGTGGTCCCGGAGCACGCGGCGACGGCGGGCATGATCGGCGCGGCCATGCTGGTGACGGGCATCATCACGGGCATCACGTTCACGCGCCTCTGCCCCATCATCGTCAGCCTCGAGCTGTGGCGCGGCATGTAGCGCGCGGCCGACTACCTCGCCGCGCTCTGGCGACTCATCACGCACGCTCTGCCGCACTGAACCTATGTGTGGGTGTGCAACAGTGAACAGTGTGCTGACGACTCGTAAAAGTATAGTGTGCATCAGTGAATCTGTGAAGATGATAAAGTGTGTGACAACTGACCTAGAGCTTTGCAGCAAGCTCTTGGTAAAAGTGACTGTGTGGGATACAAGTGTGTTGTACAACTTGTCTAAAATACAATCATAAGTGACCTCATTAGGTATGAGTATTTGAAATCAAGATGACAAGTGTCTCGCTATATAAAATGGAGCCTCGAGTGAATATGATATTAAGAATGTGGAAACTGTGTTCTATAGCTATATGTATGCGAAATATGTATTTTATGTTGTGAATGCATTTGGTAAGTTGTTGATGTACATTGCCAAAAATAGTATCAGTGTTGACTGTGCCTTTGTTTGTTGCACTGCCGTAAGATTGTTGGACATTGCTGTCACATATTATACTAGAATACCTAGGGCTCACACACATGGGCTATGTGCTACAGTCACAAAAGTAGACTGCATTTTCAGATAAGTTATTTGTTTGTTCAAAATTTTCTCTACAATTGGGGTTAGGCTTTTTGAGGCTGTATGAAGTAGTCCATGTGTAGAGATGCCTTCAAAGTGTATAAGATAAAATAGTCAAGCATTTACTAGGTTCCCCCTTTTCAGTTTCGAATGCTAGTAATCTAAGTTAACACCAAATATTAAGTATTTTTGATCCAAGAGGTAATATATCAATGACTTGAGTTAATTAACTTACAAATTATCATAAGTTTGGTGCTTATTAAGAATAATATTATTTGGCTGTTAACTCCCGGTGAGGCTAAGTAATATAAGAGGTATGTATTAGACTTAAAAATATCTGAAATATGTATCGTAAATATATTTTAAACCAAAACCATGAAGATCAACTATGAATTATGAATAACTTAAGTAAAGTGATATGTATATTCTTTGGTTGCTTAGAATTGAACTTTCCTTCAGGTTGATATAACTGCTTTATATGAAGCATTACATAAAAACGTGTTCTATAACATAAATGCTACAAGAACTTTTGAAAAGAAGAAAGAAAATACCTAAAATTGTTATATAAAATGTATATGTATACTAAATTTAACATATAATATCGCTATATAAAGTTATATATGTATAGTTTAATGTTTGTAAGTGTGTTGAAAGTATATAATATTAATAGGTTGTACAAAACGTTGGGTTATTGTTGTTCATTATTCGTAATAAGTTACTATTTGACATTTTATTAACTTGTATGATATTTTTAGCAGTAATGTTTTTTCCTCCTATATTTCATTGATATTATTTTAGACTACATATCTCTTTTTAATTTCGCAGTTATCTTGCCTATTCAATATCTTGCAAACTTGTTTAAAAAGTATAACTGCTTTAGGGCTCGAAGTTCATTCAAAGATCTTTATTATGACTGTCAGTTAATTTATGACTAAATACTAATCCAAAGTGCTTTCTATATTTCAACTAAATTTAAGTTAGTATATACTAGTTCTTTCGTCTATGCACAAATTTCAATGATTATGTTGAATGATTTTTATTTAAAGGAAATGTTATGGAGTTTTAGATACATGATTCTTAATTTTTAAGTAGCCATGATAAATGAAATTAAAGAAATAAACCTATTTCTTTTTCAGAATAGAGAAAAAATGGCTTTAAGACTTCATAATATCAATCACTAATATATTGACCATCATTTTCTTTTAACTTACTCTTTTATAGTTACTAAACCTTTCTAAGGTTGTTCACGTATTTATTATAATTAATTAATGTTAACAATATAATTATGTATGTTTTACAGACTGAACCACTAACATTGATGTAAGCTATCATTTGAGTTTAAGTTATCCTAGGACTTAGCATATTGTTATAACGTCAAGAGGTAATCGATTAGTCTTTTTATCTAGCGTTTTTATGCAAAATGCGTGAGGTTTTATTTAGTGACGAGTGATTTGTAGTGCGTTAACTGTTTTTGTGACGATATTTTAAGCGATACTTTATGCTACTCGAGTAGCGGACATTAACGGGTTTTCCTTGCAGATTTAATGTTACTTTGTGTGTTCAGAAACCAAAAACTTCGAAATTTTGTAGAACAACATCCTGGTTTTATGTTTCCCATCCTAGCATGACCATTGTTAGTCGCTATTTATTTGAAAGTAAAATGTTATTTTTTAAATTTTCAGTTTTTTATTTTGTTTTCACCTTTCCCTTGTAAATATTTAATTAGAATGTATGTTTGTAGATGTTGTTAGAGATCGAGGTTCAGTAGATTGGCTGTGGTTTTAGTTGGTGAGCTGTGTATCCAATTTAAAACATACCCTATTTATTAAAGCGTAAGGTGGAATATTTAGAAAACGTACACTTTTGAAAACATTCTCAGTTAACCTTTAGATTTTATATGAATAGCTGTAATTTTCAGAAATTAGACAGGAAAAAATATTTTCAACTTTAACAAACAAGATTGCAATAAAGTGCCAATAAATGCGAACACAGGTCACCAACTATATTCAAGCAAAGGTCAGCAAGACAAAAATAAAGTTGGAAGAAATATGTTCGGTTGACAAAACGCTTAGATTGGTGTTGTACCCAGGTGCCTTATCCATCTTCCATTGGTTTTCCATGTAGTCTAAGTGGAGGATATTATTTGCATATACAACAGATATTTATTTATTTAGTTATACCAATTACCGAGGTATTGATAGTAACACTTTATCAGTCCGTTATATCAGTGTTGCAAGATTTTTTGTGTAGTAATAACGCTGTCTGAAAAAATGCCGTTATTAACTTACTATTGACTTTATTTACAGTTTTTCTATTGCTTTCTAAGATTTACGCAGATTGGAGATATTTATATAAAACTATTTTTGAACGCTTGTATCGCGGTTAGAGCTCATATTGAGCAGTGGGAACACAAAAAATTAAAATGTGAAGGTAGAACGAGTAATTTTAACTGTCAAGATTTCAGTCTGCCCGTGACCATGCCACCTGCATAGGCGTCGAAACGTCGGGAACTAAAACCTAAATAAACCGCGATAGAATACGTTTCAAAGTAGTTTTATTTACATATTTATTATTTCGACTATGATTAAAATAAATTTTAGATGTGATCGTGTGTGATTGAAATTATGTCGTCTGAAAAAGTGAGCACACCCTACAACCATGTTAGAGAAAGGTAAGTTATTTATTTACACAAATATGACAGCGTTATTACTACATTGCGTATAAATATAATTTCTGTAGAATATACGCGAAATAAACTGATGACAATAAAGAGATTATTGAAACTTGCCATATAGAGTTAGTGTGAACAGAGAAATATTTAATAGGACGTAAAAATATATTATTAAAATAAAAGAATTATTTCACCACTTTTGGTGTGAGAAAAAAATTGGAAAAAAATTGCTTGAAGCATCAATAGTGGTGAAATTATAAAGCTAAAATATCTTGCACAATGCACATGTAACTATTCCACTTTGACTAAAACCTATTCTGATCTAACTAAACTAAATTTCCAAACTTATAACTTCGTATAAAATACATTTCTACTCGCAATAAACATTACTCAACTTCATATAAATTAAGTACTATAGATATATTTACAAATCCTTACAATAAGCTAGTTTTCGGCTCGATATCATTAGGCTGTACCTACTAAAAAGAACTGGCTCCCATGCTAGGTAGGTATATTAGACCTGATTCTGTGAAACGCGAACTAGACTTATTATAGGTGCTCTTACCGTAAGAATTCCTAAAATAAGTTTAATTCGTACGTCAGAGGAAACTAGGTAGGTACATCAAGTAATTCTATTATACTTATTGAAGAGAGCGGGCAGACCGCAGAGGAGTAACGTGAAAGTCTTTACATTGTTTCTGAAATACTGCCACACGTTTGAACTCCGTTATAAAACGTATTTTTTAAGGTCTGTAATACGGACTGCTGTTTGAAGGCACACTTAATTTGTAAGTTCCAGAATCGGCGCTGATGTGTAGTTTTTTTGTTATGTCCTTGTCTATTGATATAGGGCTATTGCTAACCACTGTAGCTTACCTACGTTTTTACCTACAAAAGGTGAAAAATGCTAGTATCTGGTTAAATGTAGTATGGGCAGTGGGATCAAAAACTCTTATACAGCCTAATATATCGAGATGTATTAAAACTGATTGAAAATGTACCTAACTCGTTGTTTATTTAAAACTTAACTGCTAAGAAATTGTTTAAAAATATTATTTATGTAGAAAAGTATAGTTGACGAGACATCGCTGGTAACATTGATTTTAATAGCGGTTTATTTTCTGAACAGTATGTGTTATTTTGTAAAGTATTTGCAACCTCTGATGTGTAGTCTAACTAACTTTATGACTTAGTATAAACATTTATATTAATAATACTCGCATAAATATGTATAATACTATATACTCGAACATTTTATCTATGTATGGCTAATTAATTATAAACGAGTACCTTAACGCACTCCTTAGTCAAAGGCTGTGAAATAATAGCTTTAACCTTCCCTTTGTAGATTCTATATCACAAGCACAATTTCTGTTCAGATGAAAAATGCATTGGCGAATTATACTTGTATATATTTATTAATAAACATATTACCTATCAGCGGTAGTTACATATTACCATATTTATGTTCCAATAAAGGTTACTGAAATTATCTTTAGCACGGATATCGGACTAAAGTCGCACGCCAATTGCCACTGCACGTCATGCTGTGACTACGGGTTCGATTCCCGTTTGCTACAAAAAGGTGTTTCATCAGAGTGCAGGGATCATTATCTTTAAGTGATAAATACTATTATATTAAAGAGTTGTGTTATTCATTGATTCTTTAATAAAAAATAAGTATTTTCAAGATGTAGAACATGCCATGAATATGGTATCGTGTGCAATTTAACTAGTTTTTTTCTATGATTTTATGATATGTTCTGATAGTTGCCTCGCCTATAAATTGTAATTTTTCATCTGAATAGTTCCTCTTTCCTACCTTATTGTTCACCTGTGTTACAAGTACAAAATATTTGTTTGTTAAATGAGCAAGTAATTGTATCCCTTTTAGTATTGTATAGTAAAACTTATAACATGTTAGCGTCCCTGTAAATAGTGCATTTATACTGTATTTATATACTGTAGGTAGCTGCACAATGTTTTCTAACGATTTCGTACTTGTGATTACTATATCCATTATAAGGATCCATTTTTCGAGGTTGTTATGTAGCAAATATCATTAAATTAACTAAATACTTAATCGTATTTATATTTTTTTATTCATTTAGGTACGTACCTATAACTTGTGTGTGACTAGGTATTATTTAGCAAAAACTTCAAAAAAAAATGTTTTTTTTTTTTATAAGTTAAGTTTTTTTTTCATGCCTTTTTATGTATCATGATATTTATTACATTGCAACCTAATTAATGAAACCTATTTCCCACTTAGTAATTACTAAAGATTTATACCTTTACAACAACAAAACCTTTTTACTCTTGTAATCTTCCAAATTTTTCAAGAAAATCTCACTATAATATTTAGATTGAATAAAGAAAATATAAGAATTTATCGGATGTAGAAACAGAAACCATACCTATGTGACAATAATTACGAACTTAAAAACATCTTTGTAACCTAACCTAATTATTTTTTCACTTTTCCACATTATTGTATACTTAATAGATTGAACACTTTAAAACTTCCTAATCACCTGAAATTGTGCTAATCGAGTTAATATATGGAATAAAGGAAATTGATTATTGACATCGCGACTTTTAATGAATCCTTGATTTCAGCTAACTGGGTGTCTGAATATAATTTATTTAGATAACAGGACTAGTACAAGGTGTTGACTTTGTGAAGAAAATAATAAATGGAATAACTTGGGAAAGACCTTTCAAGAATAGGGATATTATTTTTTCAACTCTATGCTCTTAAGTTAAAAAGTTAAAAGAGTTTTTTTTACGATTATGAATGATTTGAATTGTTAGCCATTTAAAAAATGCCGTATAATTGAATTTTACAATAAAACCCTAGTGCTAGTATTAGTGCAAATATTTTGCGCTATGCGTAAATTACTTTTAATTATTAAAATACTTCGATTTGCGGTGGTGAATATTTTTCAAAACTGAATGTTTTACCCGATGCTAATAGTGCTTTGATTCTGAGTGTGTCTTAGCGTGTCCGGTGTCTTAACATAAGCGAAAGTTCTAGCTACTAAATATAGATAAGCCTTTGGCTTTAGGCTAACTACGCTGAGTCAGACTTAGGTACTGTGTAGCAGAAGAAGCATATGTAAGGATGTAATTATATTAAAATTATTTATGGCAACACATGGAACAATCCATTTTACTTATATTCATGTAAATTCTGAAATGAATATTCATGCTCACTAAATTATTTTGTAAATTTTAGGCCATCATTTAGTATTCAATTAATTTCTAGTCATTGTCATTTCCAAAATCATATCCCTGTGACTTGCAGTTCCCATCGAAAGTGATGACCTGACCCTTAAATATGTGGGACATATCGCCCGCTAATCGGATTTCTATATCATTTTAATACACATACCTACATGACCAAATATGTCCACATATATATGCATAATTATATGCTCGTTGTATGGGTGATACATACCGGGCAGGAAAAGCAGGACAATATATCGAACCGTGTCGTAATAGGCAATGGAGAAAGTTTATAGGAATGCTTTTCACATTTAAATAGGTTTAGAGGACTCGTACCTGGGCTAAAGCCCTAGGGAATTTTTATGGGACAATAGACATAATGACATATCAATATGCCATCGATATTTTGTAGAATCATGCTTATAATTCTGTATTGCATTTTTCATTTGTTTTTGCGGGTAGTTTCTAGTCTTGTGCAGTTCAGTGGGTGGATTAAAAATCAATGATTAACCATCAGTAAAACGACAGATTGTTTATTGTTCTCAATAAATAATAATAAATATCGTCAATAAATAACTCTTCTAGACCCTAGCCGTTTCATTGGTGCGTGCGTCAAAACACTATGTACAATGCGTTTCCGTGCTATTTACATGAGGTAAGTCGTTTAGTGTGTGGCTGATGACGATGATGATGAGACGGAAGACACGCTGGAGTAGCTCGGCGACTGGTTGGACGCCGCTGAGGAGCTGGAGTCACTGGGGTAGTAGGAGCTGTAGGCCAGCTGCGAGGGGTCCCAGACCCTGGCGTAGGGGCCGCTGCTGGCGGGCTCCCAGGCGGGGCCGTACGAGTCCTGGGGGGCGGAGGGCGCGGACGTCGAAGGGGGTCCGTACTGATTGGCCGGGGGACCGTACTGGGGAGCGGGAGGAGCGGCTTCCGTTTGCGGCATCATCATCATAGGCATGGCTGGCGAACAAACAAAATACAATTACATAACCGAATAAACTTAACTTATGTAAGTAAAGATAGAAGATCTTGATATCTAACCTCCTTTCTTCATGACCAAGTTGTAGATGAGGAATCCGAGGACGAGAGTGATGGCGAGCTTGCTGAGGATCAGAGCCTTGATGGCCTTGATGCCGATGATGGCCACCAGGATGGGCATGAGCGCCTTCATCTTGAGTTTCAGCAGCAGGAGTACGGGTAGCAGCAGCTTCTTCTTCAAGATGCCACGAGCTGAAACGTAAATACACAATTATTTTGATATCTGTAACTTTTGCTTGATTTTGGGAGTTGTTCGAAACTTACCTTCACCGTTTTCACTGTCAGTCTTCGGGAACTCCACATCCAAACCCCTGTCTGCTCTGTAGGACACCTCAGCACCTTCGAAGAGGAACTCCGGCAACTGGAACTTGACCTCATTGTTGCTGAGGTACTTCCCAACGCGGTCGAAGATCACTTTATCGATGTTCTTGTCTTCCAAAGCCCTCGCAGACTCTGAGCTGACGCCGAGCTTCGTGTCAAAGAAGGAGAGAACTTTCACTTTGAGACAGGACATCGGGGATTCAGCTTCGAAACAGTCACTGATCACACTCTGGAGCAACTCATCACTGGTCCGTAAGCGAGCCGTCTGGATCTCATTGTCCCTAATGCTGTACCCGCTCACGAGCGCCACGGAAGCCAGAAGTAAGCACACACACTTCATTTTTATTTATATCACTTTGTCATTAGATTTGATTAATTAGACGTTCGGCCGGGCCGGTTAATGGAGCAACAATGATTTAATTTTTCAATGGGCTTGGTATTTATACGGGGTCCTTTGGGCGGCAAGGCACGCGGTAAGCGCACGTGCTCGGAATGCGAATGGCTTTCATACTTGGCAAACTATATATTTTCATTTAAAGAAAGTCCTGGTGGTGAGAGTGACGATATTTTGGCGATCATATTCAAATTATTAATATTTAATAACTATTGTTTTTCATTGTTATGACAAATTACATTGAAGTTGTAAATAAAAATTCTCCAATATTATTCGCAAGATTTACTTTGGTCTTTTATTATAAAGAAATAGAAGTATTTTTTTTTATAACTTAGGCTGTCATTGTAATTTCTTGCGGTATGAAGTTCTTCATCCTTGGGACATTATACGTAATCGAATTATTCACCATTCGATATTCATTCCTATTACTTTATATTTTGATAATGTTTCGGCAATAAAAGGTTCTTTATTTAATTTTAATTTTTAAAGTAGACAAATACTTCTGAAATATATTGCTAAAAAATGTGTAGTGAACTTGAATCTTTTGCTACTGTTCCCTCAACTAGTACATATAGGTAGGTTCTGTATATTTCGTAATAATATTTAGTATTATTTGTGTTTCCTGTTACCTATGATATCATGTTGATCATGTATAAATTCTAATTGCCTATTTAAACATAAATTACTATTTAGAATTTGATCACCCCATATAAAATTGGTATATTTTAAGACAAGTAATCGTATTAAGGATAGGATTAGCACCTAGATTCACAAATAATATGATTGATTGAATCTAAACTAAGTAGTACAATTTCTTAAGTCTACGCGCTACGGCGTAGATACTTCACGTAGTACCTTCGTAGAATTTCAAGCGTGCATTATTATGAGATAGACAATAATAACAGAGTACAGTTCTTTTACACTGTCTTCTACCTTCAGCCATCCACCCAAAGTACCTGTAAAGACTTGACCTTGGGCTCTAAGTCACCTTACCGAGACAGAAGTTGACAGGATAGTGATATTCCTTACTCTTTATTATATATTTACATTAAACTACGTAGTACCTAGTATATATCCCGAGCCTTTTTCCCAACTATTTTGGGGTCGGCTACCAGTCTTACTGGATTCAGCTGAACTATGTATTACCTAGTATATAAACGTAACTCATTTGTTTATGATTAAATTTTAACGAACCATAGGGTCTAAACCTTAGAGTAAACATCTGAAACTATAGAGTGAGCCTATCAGAGTTTAAACCGTAAGCACTGGTGTGATCAAGTGTTGTCGTGAATTGTGTATGAAGATGGAGCTTGCCGTTTTAAAAAATCTATCTAAAACACTAATTTTATCCTTACAATGTCAAAACCATCGATATTTTCTTACATAAGTTTCTCGTTGCGAGAAAATTAACTTAAATGAAAAACGAAATATACTAGGATCAGACTAAAAACTGCTCTCGCTTGGCACAAGGGGAACCTAGCGATAGTAGCAGTCTATGCATATCATACGGCGATGGTCTAAACACATACAGAAACATAGTTAAAAAAAAACCCATAATCAGGTAAATGTACTGACTCAAAATAACTTTATTCTTCTGTTCCCTAAACTTTATGTTTACGGTTCTCTTTTGCTAGTCTAGCTATAAACGTGGAGACTTGTTACTGGCTGTCAAATGGCTATTTTATATAATAATGTGTACAAGTTGCTGTAAGTCTTCCATGATGAATAAATAAATTAAATAAATCTTTCACCCATTCAAAACCTCAATAACCATAAACACTCTTCAACCACACTCAATCCGCAGGTTACATGACAGTCTACAATGTTAATCAACCCGCAAATTGTCATGCAGTGTCGAATACTATGCTCTCACCGTGCGCGCGCGCATACCAAGCAATGGCATCGCTTCTGTAATGCACTTTGTTTACGATTCTAAATCTGTGACAGACTCTGTGGCACGATTTTTTGTGGTGAGCTCAGTTCTATTTTAGTAAATTAACTGTTGTCTCCGTGTGATCAGTCAATGATAAATTGTAGTTTTGATATTATCTTCATGTGTTGTGTAAGTTAAATTATTTTCTCATTGGTTGCAAAAAGTTCAAATAAACTAGATTATGAATAGGCATTTTAATTGGAATCTTTATTTAAATAATTTACCATTTCTTGCAGACTAAATTCCCTTTTTTCTTGTCTTTTACGGAAGCAACGGTTTAAGTATTATAACTAATAATATGTCTCTTCAAGAATACTAAAAGCAAACTTATGTGTTTTCCAAGCAGTTTCCAGAAAAAGCCATCCACAACAAGTTACACATTACCAAGAATTACGTAAACAAGTATTGTAGTTTTACAAACAAGAGTGAAACCGCTCCGATTGAGCTTCGCGTCCACCGCACATTATGCAATAAGGGTGGACATCGCGAATGCTGCGCGCGCGCACATTACCATAGACGCCATGTCCGGATTGTGAAATTGCTGTTTCACTTCCGTTCTGTAATGCTGGCTATCAATTTGAGTATTAGTTGCATTTCATTGACACTTTGAATGGAATGCTGTTGTCGTGTGGTCTTTAGATAGAAATAGGTCTAGGTAACCCATTTTTTAATAAAGCTTCGGATAATATAAGCCCTTAAATATAATTAATAGGTGTTTAGTTTGGGAGTCCTCTCACACAGACAGGACTCCCTAACTAAGGCGACTCGCCTTTGTATTGCGGAGTTTAACAAACGTAAAGAAATATTTGCGGGCATCGAACCTGCAAGTATATAAGTAGTATTTCCAACCTTTTACCGCTCTTTAATTTATGATTTATTAACAATTTAATTTACCATTTAAGTTATCGATAATCTCTGAAGGATTTACATATTACTAGAACCTCGCGGTTTCATTCCTTAGTGTATGTCCCTGTCAGACATTATTTCTCTTGTTAATTTTACCATTTTTAGGAAGTTATTTAATGTTATTTGGTATGGAGGAAATCCAACTAATCATAGATCATATTTAATTAATGTTCGATTCATTTTTAAAACTTAACTTAAAAATAAAACTTCAAATCTTAAACCTTACAAAAGTTCTAAATAGCAGTAGAGCTTATATTACAATAAAAAGTTTACAAACAAATTCTAAAAACGCTTCTAAATGTACATCATTAATGAGCTAACGTTTTTTTTTAACAGTCGCAACACGCAGAAGCATGTCAAAGCTTATTTATTAGCGGCCACTTAAAAAATAATTCATTTTATTCGCAATAAGAAAGTAAACAATTCGTGCCGTCCATATTAGGTAACAGTCATCACATAACACTGTCTACTTACTACCGTAGTGTACGTGATTCCCATGGTAAATCGCCCGAAACCCATCATCTACTTCTACATACAAATAGACAAATTAACCTTTACCATCTTGCAAATAACAATCAAGCAATTTTCAATCTTATGCCATTACAATAACGAAATTTTTTTTTTTTTTTTAGTATTTAGATTTGTCAGGAGCGTTCGATAAGGCGGTCATGTTATAGGAGCCTAAAAATAGTTGAGTTATGGTCCTGAATCCGTGCTAATGTGTGTGCAGTGGGTCAGCAGGGTAAGGCAGGTATGCTGGCCGGCCGCCGGCGCATCCTGAGTGAGGACGCCGCATTATAATGAGGAGTGCCGCAGGGCTCCCTGTTAGGCCCCCCGAATTATGTCGAATTAATCTGGTTAATGGTTTTAAGTATTCGGGTATAACGTTATTAGGTCCAACGCCATAAAAAAGTTAAGAAGTTGTATGAATGACATAAATACATTTTTCATCTCCTTCCTGCAGGTATTTCATACGGGACTTTCAATGTCTGGATTCATCTACGGTATATCTAAAATATATGAGTTTCTATCAATTAAATAATTTGGGCTCATAAATGACATTAACTGGCCATAGTTAGGATCCATATTACTGGTGATTTAAACTTACATTACGCTCACCACGGTTTTCGGATTATCTATCTAGTACAAATTTACTATCTCCTACCATTCTCTTCTTACATTATCTAGACATGCAGGCAGACGTCATGACATTCCATTGAACTAGGTTGTGCTGGAAAACTGAATGGAGAGAAGATGAATCAGTAAATGGTGTCAACGGCCAGGTGTAATTAGTTGCATTCATTAAACACTGCAATGCGTTAGTGACAGTCTGGCTATTTAATTAAAGAGTTGAGCATTGACCGTGTTTTCACGATTCAAGGAAAGAAAAGTGCTTTTCCATTTGTAGTATATCACAAATGGCGAATCTTTGTTTAGTTATTTACAAAGGAGGGATATTTATATAATATGTTTTTTCTCTCATAAAATTTTCGCTATTTTTTTTACCATGTTTTGTACAATTTGGACTTTACACAGAATATATAATACAAGCAGGTAATCGGTATCTTTACCCCTGCTTAAGGCTGGGTATCCTTCTCATTGGGCTTTTTTTGTTAGAGTTGCTATACGACATTTTTGGAAATGTACTCTTAAACAAAATAAGGGCCACCCTATTCTTGTTCTGCGCAACCACGACCACTCTGACAAGAGCGCTACGACTTAGAAGAAGATTCTTCAATTTAGATTTATTAATAGCCTGAGTATCTCTTATTGCATAGGAGCATACCTCCATACCATGTAAGGAGATGATGATAAAATTAAAATAAAATAAGTAAATACTGTGAAAAACTCGAAAACTTTTATTTGCTTTCCAAAATGGTGTTAGTCGGTGGTAAGTAAAAAATATATAGTGCATCGTGGACCCTGTTGGGCACCCAAAATTTAGGTTAGTTCGCTAGGATAGCATCGAGGTTGACCGCTCAACGGATGTGATTTTTTTGCTGTTCCACTGCTGGACAAAGGCCTCCCTCATAGTGTAGTCTTATAGAACTTTTAAACTTTATTTGACTGATAATGTTGCATATAATTACAATTTATGTTAACAGTAGATGTATTCCCAGACCAAGGTCTTATTGGGTTTTTCTATGAAATTCTCTAGTAGCAGGTCGGAGTTTGGATTTGTGCCCGGTTAGTGGCAATAGGCTCGCCCCCTATTACATGGGACCTAAACATATCGGCGAACTGTAGGTGTACATTGGTACACCTCTGCCTACCTCTTCGGGGATACAGGCGTGATGATATGTTATGTTAATGTTAAAGTAGATGTATTTTGCCAAATGTTGTCTGAAAGTAAAAGATTATAAATATCATAATAAACTTATTATTAAAAATCAAAAGCTCAAATCTCAACAAATCAATACAAACGATCAAAATCAATCAATTTGAAACTATCAGCTGTTGTTTAACACACGTGATATTGTCAGTATCTCTACGTGTGTCCCATAGCAGATGAGCAGTCGTCGGTAGAAAGCGATTGGCACTCAGCGGAAACTTAATGTGTTGCGAATGCCATCGCGTATCGATTTTCCTTCCTTATAGAGAAAGTTATTTTATTGCGTCGCCAGGATATGCTGGTATTTGTGCTGTTTTACTTGGTATGACCTATTTTTGAAATGGATTTTTGCGTGTATGATGAAAATATTTACAGCACATCAAAAAGTTAAGTATAGAAAAGTTTATACTTAAAAGAACAAAGAGCATGTTACGATCAATTATTATATGTGCTTAATTTTTTACTTAAGTAAAGGGTGACAGTATAGTATACTAATCATTGAATTAAAAGCTTTAATCGTTTCTAATAGTCTTTATAGTTAAATAACATTGCAAGTTAAATGTTTTGTCTTTATTTTATTAAATAGTAAAGGGCACACCAAATAAAATACTTTCTTAATTCTTCAAGGATTTATTAATAATATAAATAAATAACATCAGTCATACATCACAATCACACGCTCTCAAGCACATTATTTCAATAAATAGTCGCATTACATAGTATTTACACGGTTTCGATTTCTTGACGAAATCGTTTATTTGGTCTATGTGAGCCTACTTAGCAGTTTAGATGATAAATAGGCTTCGATACAAGGTCGTTGTGGAGGTACTATCGGGTTTAGAGGTAAGCGTTGTAGGCGAGTTCCTGGGCGAGGTCCTGGGGCTCGGCGTCTCTCCGGCGACGGGTGGCAGCGTAGGCGGCGTCCCAGGGCCCGTGAGCCGCGATCTGGGGGTGCGAGTTGTCCGCCGCGATCTGCGTAAACTACAATGTTAGGCTTATGGATAGTCGAGTCGAGAAAGATGGTTAGTACACAATTATAGTATTAGAGTGCTCAGTTGAATTAAATGTGCTCAAAGTTCAGTGCAAATGTAAAAGTTGTGTGCGAATAGTTTGTAAGAAAGTGCTTTATCAAATCAGTGCCAATTTAAAGGGTTTTCAATTGTTGTTAAATGTAAGCTACTGTTTTGCAAAGTAAAAGCTTAACTCACCTTCTTGCAAAGCTGGAAGATGGCCAAAGCGACGGATACAACGAAGGAGAAGAAGGACAGCTGCAGAGCGTTCCAGGCCTTCAGACCGAGGACACCGATGGCCAGGGGGATGAGGGTCATGGCCTTGAGGAGCACGAACACCAGGATGGGCACGATGATCTTCTTCAGCTTGGCCTTACGAGCCTCACCGACGGAGCGGGCACCCTCCTTGTTGAACTTAACGTTCAGGGACAGCTCATCATTGTCCAAGTTCCTGGGGCTGACGGTGATCTGGGTGTCGACGATGGGTAGCTTGAAGGTCACGTCGTGGGACTGGATGAAGCCCTCGATGCTGTCGAAGAAATCGCCAGCTGAGCGGCCCGTGACGTCATTGGTGGCACCATTCTTCGTCACCTCAACGGCGTCAGAGATCTGTGGAGAAAACGAAAGTTATAATTGATAGTTATAGGTAAATAAAGGTTAATAGAAACTGTGCGTGAAGATGTGGTGAAAGTCGGATACCTGGAAGGTGTCCTTCTTGAAAATGGAGTCCAATAACGACATGACCTTGTACTTGATGCAGGCGGTAGGGTCGGAGCCCTCAGCGCAGCCGGACCTCATCTCCTCCACCATGCCGTCCATGGGCGTGCCCTTCCAGAAGGCGTCCTTCGCAGGCTGAGCAGCCGCGCTCCCGAACAAGGCCAGAGCCAACACGCACACTACTTTACTGGACACCATTTTGCTCAGCTCCTGTTGTTCACCGGACGATGGTTGAATTGTTTGTGATGGTTTCGACAAGGACCCCGCGGTTTTTATACAGCTATTTCAAATTCAGCACGTAGTCTGCAGTTCCGGTAGGCATTGTCTTTCTACGTACGAGTGGAACGTGCACATGCGACCTTCTGGCACGGAGGGGACCCGTCTGTAAGGGAAAGCTATCAGATACGAATCCTCCTTTAGTTATGGAATACAAAACGTCCTATGTCCTAACATTGTCAGTCACTTATCGTTCGTTTTAGAATCGTTTGTATTAAGCGCCTTTTCTGTTGTTTGTGACACCGTACCCTGATTTGAAGAGCCATGATCCAGTTCATGTGTCCCTTTTTGTCTTATGGGTGTTTAGGGAGGTGTGAGCGAGAGGTGCGATGGGTGAAGTAGTAAGGTGTTTGATATGGAGGAGGAGATGCGCGTGCGCACCTCTTTGCATACGTAATCGTGTTTGAGTTGATATCATTGAACTTGTAAGTCTCGGAGATAATGTCATTGATGGATTAAAGGATCACTGTTTTGTTTGTATGAACTTGAGAAATTTGGAGATAGTAGGTCAATATATATATAGATATTGTTTTTTAGAAGATATATCATTTTCCATTTAAAAATACTACGATAACTGACCATATTGTTATATTGGATGCCCTGTCATAGGTGCCTAAGTTTTTACGTTTTTATTTTTATAATAGTTATACGTTGAGTCAAACTTAGTGGCGAGTGAAGAACTCGTCAAGTATTATCGTATATCATTAAGAATTGTAGAATCAGACACATCGATCACTATGAGCCAATACAGGTCATTTGTATAATTTTCACTATCTGGTGCTCAAAAACAAGCCTAAAATGCTAACATAACAATGTCTATCTTATTTACTTCATTGTATATGCACGCAGATATCAATTTTATTTTTTAAGTGTAAGATGGATTTTATGTATAGCAAAATCACCGTATGTTCTTATACGTTACAGTTACGAAAACATATTATCGTAAAAGTAAATGAAATTATAAAATTATTGTTCGTCTCCATAGAAATGACGTATTGGAAACTGCAACTAGAGTTATTTAACATTTTGAAGAAGCCTAAAAAACGACTAGATATACATGTGTATTGATTGGATAATATTTGCCTGAGTCTTGCAATAAATCGGAATATATTCTATCTATTTAAGCTGCGAAGGTGTGTAAATGAAGTTGAGCTATTATTTCCTCAGTCTCTGTAGTTTCAATTTTGTGATAGATGTTACATATTACTTTATGTAACGTGTGAAATTTACTTTATGTATTATAATTTATCATAACGCAAACAGTTTATGAAGTACTCAACTGTTTGGGAGCATAAACTTTATGATTTACTAAGTAGCAAGTAGCTTAAATAATCCGGGTTAAGGGTGTAATCCAGGGTCGTCCTTTGTCTGTTAAGTACAGTGAATTTACTTTATAAGAAACTATTATCTGGTTTGGTTTCGCAGAGCTGTCGCTAGTTCCACTGAGAGGTCGAAAATTGAAGTAGATACTAGACGCCCACTACATACCAACACCCCTGTACCGCAAAGGTTAAAAAGTTGTAAAAATTTCGTCAAGTGCATCCCTCCTTTCCCCCCTGATAGCTCACAGAATAGAACATCACTCTGGAAAAACAGTTCCACCTTGCCTAATCCTTTTGTCTCTCCACAAGAAGACCTTCCTCCAGGACATGGGCTACCTTGGCTTACCTGGAAGTCTCTAAACCGACTTCGGACCCAGGTTGGCCGAAGTAAAGACAATATGTCTAGGTGGGGATACATAGGCACATCTACACCGAGTTGTAGATGTGGCATTACTCCCCAGACTATGGAACACCTGTTATCTTGTCGTTCGTGCCCTTAATCCTGCACGATGGACGATTTAATGCAAGCTACTGACAATGCAGTTCTCGTAGCAGAATTTAGGGCCGACACTGTATAAATAGATTGTCATCGACACGGTAAGAAGATCTGGTTTGGGGAAATTAGTATAATTAAAAATTATCGTTTTTAATGAAATAGTTTCATTTATGTCTTTATTGCATTTCCGCAATGCACAAAATTACAAAATAAAAAAAAAAAACGATTGGCAACGGTCTCCATTTCAACTCAACGGCACGGCCCACGGGTACGGTTACGTGTACCTATGTATTTCATCATCAATTTGGAGCAGGATATAATATTCACAGGATAAATAAGGCTTTTTTTTATTAGTGTGGTGACTTGACTTAATATAAATCTTAAAAGAGACTGGCTGTCTGGAGGCTAGATTTAGTGCTCAATACAACTTATCATAAGCTAATTATATTTAGGACATATGATTTGCTTTCTGAAGTACATAGAACTTCATATAATGTGGAATGTCCACCCATCCAAATCCAATCCCCAGCAAGCGTTGCTTAACCTCACCAATTCCTACAGCTTTTACTCGGCGAACCTTTAAATGTAATCCAATAACTGACACGAATTCTTTAGTACAGGGTAACGGGTGATATCCAATTATTATTGATCCGGCGTTGTGTAGCGCTATGGAATACTAATGGGGTGACCATTTGTGTCCCATAGTTCCGCCATGGTGAAAGTGATGGGACACTATTAATTATATTAATGAGCCTCGAATTTCGACTGACGATTTTAGGCATAAAAGGTTTGGGTTTGTGGCGTGGTAGTCAGTTGGTTGTATGTTGCTTTGTACAAACGGCAGAACGCTGTAACGCTGTTTGAAGGTAGATGCGTAGCAGGTGCCTGCTGTTCGCTTTAAGCATCATCTTGGAGGTTGTTTACAAAAAGACAGTACCTTTGCCATGTCTTCCTAAAGATTATAATACTTCATGTGGAGTTTCACTGTCATAAAAAAATAAAATAAGTTTTAATATCATTTATTCTTCAAAATAATATTCCGGGACATCACACACACGGTTATCTGATCCCAAGCTAAGCAGAGCTTGTGTTATGGTAGCCAGACAATTTATAAACATACTTATATATTTCTAAATACATACATATTATAGATAAATCACACCCAAAATAAATATTTTTAAAGCTTTCTGAGACCTTAAATAATTATATTATCATAGCTCACCTATTCAGAACAATTAAAAATTATTGCGGATTTTTAGGCGTAGACTTTCAGACTCATTGGATTCAGTTACTGATTCATGCAGCTATTGATGATAATAATAATAATAATGTTTATTTTCACCAATTAGTACAAATTGTGTTAAAAATATCTTAATAATATTATATCATCAATACAACGCGGGAGCCTCTGCAGCCGAACTAGGACAGGTCCTGTATCTCAGCGTCCAGCGCCAACCCCTCGAATTTTTGATAGGTTATGAACAAAATTCAAAATAAACAAAGGTTTATGAAGTAGGAATAAAAATGAGAAATTATATCTAAACTGCCCTCTCTATTTTACTATGCAATACAGTATCCCTTAATAAGATTTAATACGACTTATTTATTGCTTAGAATAACTTATTATAGAACATAGTTTAAAATATTAAAAAAACAAATTATTATTCGATATTAATTAATGTACACTTTTAGAATAATTAAAATAGTGTTTGTTAGATTATGTAGGTCAGTACTGACAGCAGGTTCCTACGCACATCTTAATATTCTCCAACGATATAATATTTAGAATAACTTTACGCTTCTTGTACGGAGGAGTAATCTATGTTGTGGCGTAGGATAACATAACTGCTA
Source organism: Autographa gamma (assembly GCA_905146925.1). NCBI lineage: Eukaryota > Metazoa > Arthropoda > Insecta > Lepidoptera > Noctuidae > Autographa > Autographa gamma. Next base: position 3,292,440 of record LR989871.1, read on the forward strand.
GCTGATGTCATGGTTTTATGACGATGCTCTCTGATTTGCCTGCATATGTTAGTCATGAAACTACAAAATTAAGACACTAATTAACTAGCAAAAAACAGAAGTTCGATATGTCAAGACTAGGAAAATATAGGGTCCTAAGAAAAAAAAGGGAATGGGCTAGACGAAGTAAGCTGTAACAGTAAGTGACTGAATGGTGGCTAGTGCAAGGCAAAAGGACTAATTATCGTCCAGGAGCTAAAGATAGGTCGGCAATGTGATAAAAGTTTCGAGTCGGATCGAATGAGATTGGCATAGGATCGAAAATAATAGCACGTAAATATAGAGCCCTATTTACGCTTCACAAAAGAGAAAAGAGTAGAGGGCTGTGGATGATGATCATTCATATAATATTTAATAAATGTTCAAATAATCGGACCTAGTAAAATTCTTTTATCATTGATATTTGGCACATCTCTACTACCTATGTAAGAAGATTTTTAAATACGATTCATAATTTGATGTTTTGCCTTGAACTGAAGTGGATTTAATTTATTCGGTGTGTACTTAGTTAGATCAGAGTATTGACATTCATGACACAATTGAAGCATTCTATTACTAAGTGCGCTTTATATAATTAGGTATATTTATTTAGTATATAACAGATTTTTTGTTTACAACGAGATTTCGAAGACTGATCTTGCCCTTTAGTACATAATTAGTTGTTTATAGCTGCAGCTTTTCATAGACCTATTCACCAGATCTAAGTACCAAAATGTATTTCGTAGATTCACTACGTACTGTATAACTACGTACAGTATTTATTTTTAATTCGTTGGTTATAGACGTGTGAAGTGCAAAATAGTGATTCCTAGATTATTGAACTTTAAAATCTGGTGTATTAGATCCATATACACTAAATAATAGTACAATTAATCTTCAACTATAAATAATTGGCGCGAAAATAATTGGGCTTACAAATTAAAGCTAATGTGTGAAGCTCACACGCTATATCAGTTTAATAAACACCGTTACCGGTTATCTCTAACAAGCGTCGTAATGTCAACATTACAATGCAAACTGCATTAAGACCCACGCCAGCCAATCAATTCTGCTTATAATAAATTCATTGCCACGCCTAGGAAGCGCAAGCAAACCAAAAGTAAGGAGCGAAGCCCACACTTGGCGCGCAGAGGCCAGCCGTCCCCCAGCCCGCATGACCGACCGCTTAGTGCCATGACCGTCATCATCGACGACACTAGCGTTCGTGTGAAATTCTAGTTCAGTGCTCAGTTTCATCGCCTTAATTAACAACACCAAATAAAGACATGTCTAAATTAACCGTCACGAACTTCACTAAGAGAACTGGAAGCCCCTTCCAAAAGGGCAAGGAGCCGGAAGCAAATGTAGTGCACGAAGAAGTTATCGAGAAGAGCACGTTCGAGAAGCAGAAGGAGAAGCAAAGTGAATTGATACAGAAGGTAAATAAGAAGGCGGCGGAGTATCAGTCGAATAAACCAAGTTCTGGGTTCTTTACTGAAGTTGTTACTCATGGTGCGTTCACATCTAAAACAAACACGAAGACTAATAATACCAGTACACCTAAAGTTGAAAGCCCGACTCCACCGAAATCTAACGGAACAAATGGATCAAAGTCCTTGCTCGGGTTCCCATCATCCGCCAACGATTTAGCTCTCGACGCTAAATCCGACTTAGAATCAGACGCAAACATATCAAAAGAGGTAAAAGATAAAGTGATTGAGAAACTATTTGCTCTCGTCTCGATGGTACAACACACGTACGAGTCGAAAGTGAGAATCATGACGGAGTTCGAGAAGTATAAAGACACGCATATGAGGAATGAGACGCGAAGGGAAAAGGAACATTCAGAACAGCTTTATAAGCTAAACATGAACTTCCAAAGCGAGGTGGTCCAAGCTATACAGAGACTGAAGAGCGAACTAGATATCGCAAGAAATGTTAGTAAAAACGTTGAAGAGAGTAGTGACAGTACTAGTCTGAAAGATACTTCAGTAGATTTTAATACTTATGAAACACAAGATCCCGAAACAAATGATAAGGGTGATAATAATATTGAAGAAACACAAGTGTCGGGACACAATACAGAGCGAGTTGAAGATGAGAATTCTCACAATGATGTAATTAAAGATGAGTAATATTAACATTCTCATCTAAATTTAAATACAATTAGTCGTAAAATAAATACATGGTCTCTTTTTTCGTGTCTTTTATTTCGTAGACAAGTAGGCATGCCAAAATATACCGCTTTATTAGTTATTTGCACTTGTTGGTGCGTGAGTAATTAATATGCGTAATAATTATTTACTCAAGGATATTGTCGTTAGGCAGAAAGCCAAGGAAAAGGCAAACATTCAAGCTTGAACCAACTTCATTCAAAAATGTTTGTGTCAAACAGCTTTCGAGACGTCAACATGATAAAAACATGTTTTTATAAGCATTTGATTTGTCGGTCAAGGTTAATAATTACTAATGGATATAAGATGAGTAGGTGGCAGTAGGTGTATACTTAACACCGATATTAACACACAATGATGTAAGTGCAGCAGCCAATATTACCGGCTCATAAATCAATAGCTAAACTTAAAACAACGCCATCTAGCGAACTTTGTAGGAACTTCGGCATGGTTTGAGTATGAGTAGCTTGGAGCAATAGCAATCCTAACATACAACCTAGTTCATCATCAGTATCATTGCTTTATTTATTTCTCTATTTATTTCAGGACATACGTTTAATGCTGTATTTTATTCGACAGAAATTAATAGGAAACTATTCGTAATAGGCCGATAACATATAAACAAAAATCATGCTTCGTAAAGTTCATTTGGACCTCTTCTACTGCCAAGACCCTTTCATAGTTATGTAGGGTCAGTTTTCAGTCATACCAGATTCAACTGAATACAGTCATTTACATAGAGCGACTGCCAATCTGACCTCCACCACCCATTTTCCTAGGAATATAAGATATTTATTTGGACCTAAAATGACTCAATTCTTTGTATCGTACTTAGTACAATTTGAATTTTAATAATTTATGTTACCTATTGAATGTACCTATTGAAAATAATTAAGTTAATGTTTTAATGACAATTTGAATTTTAACAATGTTGTGTAATGAAAATGTTTGCATGCCGAATGGTGAAATATGGCAGAACTTTGATGTATACCTCCTACTATCTACTTATGTACCACCCATATTTGCAAATAAATGGTATTCTATTCTATTCTATACAATTCAGAAAAACACAATCGCCTTACACTCAAAGCAGTATTTAACGTATTAAGTCTTATAATATTGTTCCTTTTCTTTCCTGTACTTACATAATATGTAATATAAATCGGGAATCATTTGAGGAAAAATAAGTATTTAACTGTTTATAAATAAAATTTTCGTTCAGTTCAGTTCTAAAGATATAGACCTAAGTACCAATCGCTGGCGCGAAGTTAATTTATTTTTTGCTTAGTTATCTCGTACAGTTAAGAGCAAAAATATGTATACAAATAACAAATCGTAAAACAAATGCCAATTTTGTTTTTTTAACTGTCTTGAAAAGTTTTTTTCAAGACGAAAATAGAATTGAAGTTAAAAACAATTAAAAGTTGCTCAGTGTTTACATATGTTTGGTGGTGACTGTACACAGATACTTTGTATATCGTCATTTGACTGGTAAATATAGACTCCGATACTCGTACGAGTGAATTATCTTGTGTTTTCAAACTTCCGAGGTCCGTTGGGCGCCTATTGAGTAAAATGATAACCTGTGGAGTCAACTCTGTTATTTATAATTATTTCGCGAGGTCTTCATGAAGCTTGGACTCTGTGGATTTCAAAATACAAGGTAAATGGATGATTTTAATCTTGTAATTATTTATTTGATTTCGATGTACTTATACTGTTTAAAATGTTTTTTTAGTTTAGTTAATAATAGTCTAGCATGTTTTTGATTTCAATGCATTCTATTTTATAATCACACATTAAGTAATTTATAAAACAGTTTTTTTTAACACTAGTGACCTTATCTTGTTTCTTTGTGTCAGTAACCCATTTAAACGCTTGCTTACTTTCACTCAATTTCCTTTTTTTTTCAATTTGCAATAGCCTAATGCTTTGGTTTGTGTTTCCAGATATGTCGGCCTCGCAGTGTCTAATTTTGCTGGCAGTATTAATCATAGTTCAAGCACAGCTAACATGTAAAACAAGATTCGGGGCCCATCTCATATGTACTGGTGGCAAAGAAGACTATGTACTTGAAAAAAGCCTAGTCTCTGAAAAAACGAACACAACAAGAATCAGACTAAAATCATGCAAAATATCTGACGTGGACAACGAAGCATTAAACAATCTCACTGCACTAAAATATCTAGATTTATCTCGAAACAAAATTCAGAGACTAAAAGTTGGCGTTTTTGATGACACAAAACAACTAATTTATCTAAACTTATCTTACAACCAAATAACTGGGTTTCCACTTGGCCTTTTTGATCAGGCTGCTCATATAACCCACTTAGACTTAAAAGGAAATAAGATCAACAAACTGGAATTGGGAATTTTTGACAAGATGAACAGATTGAAGTATTTGGACCTATCTGATAATGATTTTGCTGGACGTGAGCTGAATCCTAACTTATTTAACCAAAGTCCACACATAACATTCATAGATTTTTCTAGAAACGACATGATGGCCGCCCCTGATAATTTGCTCCACGCATTTCAATATCTAGAAGTCCTTAAGCTCGACGGATGCTTCCTTAATGAAGTTCCTGGTTTTGCAATTAAACCTAACTTGAGAACTCTGAAACAACTTGTCTTATCCACCAACCAAATATCAAACTTAAGAAACGAAACCTTGTTTGTTAATCTGGAAAACCTAGAGTTTTTAGATTTGTCGCATAACATAATTGGCAAATTCCTGAAGGAAAAAAAGAAGAAGAGGAAGAAAAGGAAAAAGAACATTGATGGTGATATTTTTAAACCGCTGAGAAAGCTACAAAAGATTGTATTAAATAACAACAAAGTGAAAATAATGCCTGATACTCTATTTCGGAACATGCCAAAATTGACGGAAATCGATTTAAGTAATAATAAAATAGAAGAAGTACCTGTTAATGCATTTAAGGGCAGTCCATTGAGACACCTGTATTTATCGAATAACAAGATAACATACCTCGCAGACAACTTTTGCCTCGAGTTATTAAATTCTGGAGGTAAATTAAAGAAATTTACATTTGACTCTAATCCTTGGCAATGTGCTTGTCTGACGGAGTTACTCAAAGAAGTGAAAAGGCTAGGAATTGAGTATGACGGCGCGGAATTCAATGGAAAATATGTCGTATGTGTGACTTCAAGTGGATTCAGTTGTGCAAGAGATCCAAATGTTATTGATGCCTATGTTGATATGTATAGGGAATTATTAAATTCAGAAGTTTCTGTATTTTAAGTACTTACAGTGATACTGGTTTTACTGTGATCTCCATATAGTTATCTGTAGAAACGTGTTCATCAACCTTTTATTGGAAGTTTGAAGCCGTGAAAGTACCACTCGAGTAGAAACTAAGCCAGTGATCAATGTGATAGAGTTCTGCAGTGTTTTGTAATGATCGTACCTAATGTCTCGTGGCTTTGGCTTTGTCGACCACTTGGAACAGTCGAAATGCTTTGAGCAGTTAGTGTGCGGTTATAGAAGTAGGTACACTCCTCTCGTCTCTTGACCAAGCTGGCCCGAGCCGGCCAAACTAGCGATAAAAATATGTCCCTAAATAATTAAAACTTAGATCCAGCCATCCCTTGTTGTTTTGATTTATTAAGATTGTTAGCAACGCACTAAATCGAGGTCCGAACCCCGCAGGAAGTGCCCTTAGTGGACGTTGCCGACGTAGTTAGTTTTTCCTATTGCTCTGGCTGGAGGCCTTAAGGTCCTCGCCAAAAGTCCGGTGAAGCGGTCAAAGCCTGCGCTCAGGCTAACTGCAAAGATAAAACATAGAAGTACATATTATTCATTTGTTTTCAGTTTACCTGAGCACTGTAAGCAATAGGAGATTAAAAATACCAGCAAGTTTATAATAACGGTCAAGATGGGATTTACGAATTTCACAGAACTTAAGTAGATTTAAAGGCGAGTACAGACATTGAGGATGCGCAGGCTTTCTTATAAATTTAAACACTGCGATCATTAAATATCAATAATAATATACACTGGTTGGATAGTCTACAAATACAAAATACTGTACATTAACTTTTACATTTCATAGCAATCCTCACCAGAGTCCATAGACGAACCTTTTGATCCATTTAGACCAAAGTATTTAGTATACTATAAGGTATTTTTCTATTAAATGTTGTACATGTCAACAAAAAATAATTAATAAAAGAAATCATGCGCACTGCCTCGTGCGCTACACAAGCATCACATTGCCTCCAGCCTCTAACCACCGTTTAATAAACTTCATAATATTATTCTTTCTCTTTCTAAACGAATGATTATCTATTATGACCTATTGTGATTTAATTATTATACATTTAATGTAAGGCACGAGCTATTGTTGTGGTTTTAATAAAATAGTTATGTTGAAATAATATTGTACCTATTATATAGTAGAAATATGCCTGTTCTATTGTTCTAAATGTAAAGAATAAAAACTTTGTCATAATGCTTATTAATTAATGTTATAGTTACTTCACGCATAAGTAGGTGACCCGGGAAACCCCTTACAAATGTTTTTTATTTCCTTAAAAGTTTATGCAGACATTGTTGTTTTAGTTTTTGTTTTTATCTCAAAAGGGAATTGTGGGGCAAGAAATCGATATTTCAAAATTCAATTTTATTTTGATCCAAAGATATTTTATTTGGGCATGTGATTGTAAACCCTATATCACCATTACAGGTCAGACAGGGTTTTCTTAACACCCTGTATTTTAAAGTACCTTGACAGTAGTATTATTTGATACGGTGTTTTTTAAAGTAAATCAAAAAAGTATGAACGTACAGGACTGAAAAATGTGTATAGATAGACCATTTGGCGTCACTGACTTGTCAAAAACAAAGTTTTAATTATGTTATTTAAACAAAAAATCATATCATTAATTTAGTTAACGATATGATTTTTGATGATTATGATTGATATAATAATAATAATAAATGCGGACAACATCACATACATTGCTCTGCACCCAAAGTAAGTAGCTATTAAGCACTTGTGTTATGGAATTCAGACACAACGAAGGTACCACAGACACCCAGACCCGAGACAATGTAGAAAAGTGAGTTTTTCACACATCCGGGGATCGAACCCGGGTCCATAGAGCTAGCGACACCTTGAAAACCGGTGCGTACGCCACTCGACTACGGAGGTCGTCGGTTTATGCTTGGCATATCTAGTAAGATGGTATTTTTTGCCGTCCTTTTTTCACGCTTTACTGTACTAAAATATAGCAATAGTTTATTTACCTTGCGTACAATAGTAGGTAAAAGAGCGTTGCCATAAAAACAGTGGTAATTTGACATTTCGGCGACCACGCGTGAGTAGCGCCTCTAGCGGGGGGCCGAGGCTGCTATTTACAATGGCTCCAATCGTCTGAGTGGGTGGCGTTAGTAAGTCCATTTTAGGATAATTGGCATTCTACTAAACACCAAAACGTCAACATTGGCCTCCCCAATGGCCAATTTTGACGTTAAAATGATGTTTTACCTACGTAATTATCCTAAAATGGACCTACTAACGCCACCCACTCAAACGATTCAAGCAATTGTCAATAACAGACTCGGCCCCCGGGTATTTAACACGCAGTTGCCCACAAAACTTGCTTGGCAATAATATAGGTATATTAAAACTAAGTATGAATGAAAACAGGAAAACCCCGAGCCAGCGAGACGGCAACAGAACGTGTTTTTAGCACAACCACAGACTATAGTCATAATAAGCTGCACTTATGACTAACTTCAATTCACATTCATTGAGTAGACTTACCTACCATTTGACAGACGAATACAGACGCTACTACGCGTATGACTTGTTAATAATCTTGTGTCAATTGTTATTGTAATGCACGGGGGTCATTGAAAACTGTTCGAAGAATGATAACCTGTGGACAGTGATAGGAATTTGTGATTGGTTTCGTGAATATTGAGCAAGTTTGTTTTAATATTTATTGTAAGGTATGTTGTTATTTTTTGGTTATTTTGTGACTTAGTTGTTATTTAAGTGTGTGTTATATTGTTTACTGTGTGTGATTAAGGCTACGATTATTAGTTAAGCAAATGTTTTTCTTCGATTAAGGAGTAAATCCAATTTAAATTAGGTGTTGAAACATAACGGGTTTTTCTATGAAATGCTCAGTAGCAGGTGGGAGTTTGGATTTATGCCCGGTTAGTGGCAATAGGCTTGCCCCATAGTACATGGGACCTAAACATATCGGCGAACTGTGGGTGTACATTGGTACACCTCTGCTTAACCCTTCAGGGATACAGGCGTGATGATATCTTATGTTATGTTTTGTTTTTGTTATATTGACGCTTTCGTATGTTTATTACATATGAACCTGAACCGGGCAATGCTTGCAACTTTTCTTCGCCGAAAAAGGCGAGCAAAGGAAACCCCAATGCATTCAGCGGAAAAGGTGGCTGTTATTAATGTGTTAAAACTCGTAGAAGAAACGTGGCCGAAGGATTCATATCCGTACAAAACAGATAGTGTAAATAAAACAACTGAAATTATGAGACTATCACTAAATGCATAGTTTGATGAAAATATTATCATAGAGTCGTGCTTTTAGTCAATACAACTAAAGAACAGTATCGCTAGCTGCTAGTTTAACAAATGGGAAACCTTACATTAAATTTAATTAAAATAAGAACTGAAATAAAAGTTTGAGAAACATTATTTTCTTTGTTATCACTTTGGCTCAAGCCCAGATGAATAGGGCATAATAAGCAAAGTCTTAATTGAAGATAATATTGCAATTTATCAAAATTTTACATGACTCGGCCGATGATCCAGTGAATAAAGCATCACACAATTCCTTAGAAAATTAAATGTTTGTTTTTGTTATTTCAGAAATGCCTTCATCCCGCCATTTACTTCTTTGGCTGTCAGCACTTATTCTGGTTGAAGCGAAGCCATCGTGTAGAACGATAGACCAAGAAGAAACAATATGTACCGTCGGCAGAAGGGACTACACACTGCAGAGAGGCCTCGTCTCCGATAACATCTACACTAAATCTGTCAAACTGGCATCCTGCAGGATCATCGACGTCGAATATGAGTCCTTAAATAACCTTACTTCTCTAAAACACCTCGACTTATCTCGGAACAAAATAGAAAGACTGAAACTAGGCGTTATAGATGAACCGACACAACTCACACATCTCAATTTATCCTATAACCGACTCAGTGGGTTCCCACTTGGCCTTTTTGATCGGATTACTCATCTAACATATTTAGACTTAAAAGGAAACAAAATCAACAATCTGGAACTAGGAATATTTGATCCGCTGCGCCAACTAAAGTATCTGGATTTATCCGACAACGATCTTCATGGGCGGGATTTGAACCCTTATTTATTCGACGAGAGCACACATATTACATTCATAGATTTCTCAAGAAACGACATGGATAATGCTCCACAGAATTTATTGCATGCGTTCGAGTCGTTGGAAGTATTAAATCTCGACAGATGCTTCCTAACTCAAGTGCCTGCGTTTGCAATCAAATCCAACCTGAGAACCTTGAAGCAACTTATTCTATCAACTAACCGAATATCGAACCTAGATAATGCAGCCATTTTCGTTAATATGGATAACTTGGAGTTGTTGGACTTATCCAACAATATAATACAAAGTATTAACGGCGATATTCTATCACCGCTGAGGAAATTACAAAAGGTTGTCTTGAAGAACAACAATATTAAAATGATACCTGATACTCTATTCCGAAACATGCCAAAATTAATAACAGTAGATTTACTCGGTAATTTTATTGAAATTGTTCCTGTGAACGCTTTCAGAGGTACTCCAATAAAGAATCTTAATCTATCAAAAAATAAGATCACATACCTACAAGACAACTTTTGCCTGGAGTTACGGAACTCCGGAGGTAAATTAAAGAAGTTTTATTTTGACTTAAATCCTTGGCAATGTGCCTGTCTGATGGACTTACTAAATGAAGTGAAAAGACTAGGAATCGAGTACAACAGTTCCAAGTATCATGGGAGAGATCGTGTTTGTGTGACATCCAAAGAGTTTCGATGTGATCGACATCCAGATGGTTCTGAAAATTATATTGATGTGTACATCGAAGCACAGATTAATAAATAGTTACTACGTAAATCTAAGTTACGAGTAAAAAAGATTCTCGCGCCGACGCTTAGTTTAACGCCATCTGTATATTTACGTTAGAACTAAGTACGGAACAGCCAATAAGAGGCATCACGAACAAGAGATGTCACTACAGTGCCCTTAGACGATGGTCTAAGGGCACTGTAGTGACATCTCTTGTTCGTTTTAATCACAATAATATTAGTTCTATGTTTCACGTGTAGATGGCTATGACAAAAAAGTCTCAGTTCCTGTATTTAAACTTTAGAAATCTTGCCATTGCCGTACTTTTAAATATATACTTTTAATAACATTCCGATTTTCAAATTATGCTTAGTTATCGTTATGCTAACGTTAAGAAAAATATATTGTATTATAAATATATTTTATTTTTATTGTTATTGAATATTAGAATAAGTATTATTTTTTTTATGTATGTAAATGTTAAAGTTAAATAAAAATGTTAATGAGGTATCACAGACCTTAAAAATGTTTGAACCTACATAATAGTTTTCGTTATTAAATGTTTAAATATTTCAGATTTCTGTGCATACCAAAAATGTAGTACTTATTTAGAATCTAATTGAATGTACTCACACAAATATTATCTACATTATTAATAGCTTCTAAGGGCTAAATTATGTGTAACAACTATACAAGATTAGATTGAGATGCTAGACAAAATAGATTTAAAATAAAAAAATCTTATATAGATAAAGAATATCTCTATTACCGAAGCCTCAAATTTAACTAAATAGTTATAAACAAGCCTTCGCAAATTGTTCTTCCAACTGTATTTTTTTTCGTCAGAATTATTTCACTAATGGTCAAAAACAAAATTAACTCACCATCAAAGTTTATAGTGTCTATAACAAACGCTTAAAAACTCAATTTAGTAAAAGAGCGATCCATAAACAATGTTTTGCCATCATTACTATAAGTTTTCTATCCATTTATAATTAAGTCTATTTTATATTTCTGGTCCATTTCATAGACTATAGACCGCACTCTTCAGTATAGAAAAGGTTAAGTACGACTGTTTGTGTCCTCGGGTTCTGTATACTGCCTCGTTGGCCTAGTGGTGCTAAGTGCAACTGCTACGCTAGAGGCCTTCGATTAGATTCCCAAGTCGACCAAGGTCTTATTGGGTTTTTCTATGAAATTCTCAGTAGCAGGTCGGAGTTTGGATTTGAGCCCGGTTAGTGGCAATAGGCTCTCCCCCTATTACATGGGATCTAAACATATCGGCGAAATGTGGGTGTACATTGGTACACCTCTGCCTAACCCTTCGGGGATACAGGCGTGATGATATGTTATGCAATCGATACTAATACGATAAATGTAAAAATAAGTCTGTCCATCTGTTGCTTAGCTGATAGACAGACTTAATTTCACACTTACAGCCGAATCACAAAGCTTATTCTGCTAAAACTGTAGCTTTATAAATTGACATTATAACCAAAATATACATAGTTATTACTAATTATCGGTTTTTGCATGTTATATAACAATACCTGGTAGATAAGTATCTCATTTATTTCTTAACATTTTTTTTTGCAGAAAGCAGCTTTCCTTATTCCTTTGTTTTCCTTTACAGAACCCTTCTTCTTATCAATTCGCATAGCATTCATAGATAGTAAAAGTACTTTATTTTTAAGTAAGACATTAAAGTTTTACAGTAAGAAACATTTAAACATTTTATTGAAAACCTCTTTGCATATTATTTTTGATAGAGATATTTGTTAATGGTTGTTTATCTTTGTACTTTTAAGTATCAAGTTTAGCTAAGGTTAGCCATTTATAACATGTGCTCGACAATTTGTTTTGCATTATTTGTACTGACAGACATTTTCAACAGGCTATTTGACTCTATATGGATAATCTAGTATTTTAATTATTAAGCTAGCTAAATCATCGAAGGTAACTAAATCTATGTATTTTTATAAGAATTTAGAACAGTTAGTATCGAATTTTATGAAATATATTTTTTCTGCGTAATATCATTGTCATGTGCTAAACTCTCATAGAACCCTAAAACATCAAAACACGTGCAAGAAATTTATAAAACCAACATCTGCGAAATCGTATTTTTTTCTCTAGCATTTCTTTTGAAGTTGGATAAAAAACGCGGGCTCCGCTGTTTTTTAACGATCGCATATCAGATAGATTCGGCGCACGTATGTGACGGCCGGTATACGGCGTGATGCACTTTTGAAAATAGAACGCTTTGCTTTTTATTTTTTGAATTTATTTAATGGCATTTGGATTAAATGCGATTATTTAACAGTTCAGAAAGATATTTTCTACGAATTGACTAAACCGTAGAACGGTGAAAAAAAGTAAAAAAAAATTAACGTTAACTAGTCAGTACACCTAGTTATATCTATTGGGTGACTTATTGCCCAGGACGATGCACGATTTTGATATTTCCTTTATTTTGCGCTATAATTTAAGTAAATAAATGTAAAATAAAATGTTGTGCCGTTATTTACTTTGAATAAAGTGCAGTCCAAGTAACATTATTGCAATAAAATTGGGCAATTATTATCAGGTTAAAGTCGTAGCAACTTTTTAGAACAACTAGGAATGAAGAGTCTTTTAACGCTGTTCTGAAACATATTTGTTTTTAAGTTTTATAATAATGTTACATTTTACAATAATTAAACAAACTTAGTGTTTGTTTAACACTATTAAAAAAGCAATGATGAATGAATGTATGAAAAGGACATGCACGTACCTACATCAAAAACATAATCATCGCTTTGTCTAACTAATCTTGTAGGTTATAACATACAACACATTTTTTTTCGCTCTGACAAAATAACATGAATATTTTTTAGCGAACGTCAAGATATCGCTATCTTAAAACACAGCCACCTGTACACACAGAATTTAGATAGCTCAGGTAAACATTTTTTCTTAATAAATACCTCAAAAGCCTTAATTATCTGGCACGAGATCGCAGTTTTTTATTATTTTATTTTTTCTGCGTTCCGCGCCATTTGGCTGAACGTCACATTAACTGTGCCGAATATAATCTGTGGTTATTATTTGATGCGTATGAAATGGATGCCGATGTCGTATTAATTAACGTTTTGTAAACAGGTAAACTGCTGTTGTTTGCGAGTCTAATGTGTTATGTGTGGTTTGGTAAAACATGACGGTGGTTATGGACAATCAACAATGGTCGATCAAGAGGGAGGAAGAAACCCCCCGAAATGTAGGTATAGGTTATAACGCATCGAACCTAACCAAGCAATGGATTTCAATTCAAAATTTGTCTTTAGTAACAGTTGCGTGCCATTAACTTATAGATTAGATATTAGTGCAAATGAAAATTCGGTTAAATGATATTAGTGCAAATGAAAATTCGATGAAATGATATTTCGGTGAAATTAAATTATGTCAACTGAAATTCGACCAATTGAAATTCGACGAAACATTGTTATACCAAACGAGGGAGAACCATAGGTAGGCTTTTCTTAATGTGTACTTTACGCACCGTTGGGTTTTGGCTCAGTATTGTACCTTTCTCGGTGTTCTAAACCTGCGTAGGTATTCGCTATCGCTTGTTGACAACCCAAGCGACGTTCATTAAATAAAAATAAAGGTATAAACACAAAATTAGCATCGACTATGGTCGGTGACCAATTATTTAATAGTATATCTCGTTAATCATCGATAAAAGACGATGCGAAATTGGTATTTTAATTTAGTATTTAAGAAAGAAATTATTGCTGTTGTTGACAACTGTCATAGCGAATACGCCTTCTGCTCTACATTTACTGAATATTGAATATTAAAAGTAATGTTAATTTTTTTATAGGATTTTATTTCAGATTTACTAAGCTGTTTATCGATTAATTGAAGCAAGAATTTTGTATAAAAGACAGGTTTGTGTATTTTTCTTAGGTGTCAACTAATTCATGTAGTAGGAGTCTATTTATGTGTGGATATAATTTCTCCTTTATTGTGTTATAAACTTTGCTATCATCCGTGTTGAATTGTCAATCCCTTCTCCATAAAATAATTTCGAAATTGAATAAGCTCATTCGGATGTTTTTAAGGTATAAATACATACGAAGAAAAATACTAAGTATTGATTACATCTAGCTGTGTCCGGAAAATCCAGAACCTATTTCTGTCTTCACCGTGGAATGAGTTATTTATGCAACATTTAAGCATTGGAAATAGACTTTCTTAATAGATTATTATCAATATCGCCTAAAAACATGCAGGTTGCGGTGATGCAAAAACTTCTAGCTATTTTTTTTCTGATCCTTTTCACATACGTAATTTACATCCATTATTTTGTCAACGAATAAACAAATTAGTTTACTAATTTTCATAAACAAGGCGCTTACTACCCAACAGTTGTCACCACAGATGTTTAATAAACAACTTTCTATGCGAAAAGCGCGAAATCGTGAAGAAAGCAAGAGTTTGCAGCTGACGAGCACGCGCTAGCCTCCATCCGTCTTAATTGTTGCCGTCGCCATAAAAAAGTCAATAAAAAAAGTTAGATAAAAAAGGTACAATTTGGCGAGGAAGTTAAAAGACAGGAAGAGGCGGCATGCGGCTACTTCCGCGGTTTACGAGAGATAGGTTAGTGTGGATATGCTTTTCCTATTTATTGTTGACTGATAAGTATGAAAATCATCTTGAAGGTACAAAAATATATAGGAACATTTACGGGTGCTCGTTAAAAAAAATGACGTATAACATATAATTATATCACTCACTCTAGCAACTAACAAGAAACAGCAGAAATCATTGATTTAAAATGAGAGGATAAAAATGTATTTAGTAGTGTAAACCACTAAAGCAGAAGTTTAGATTTACCAACTAATCAAGCAACCAATAAAGTTAACTAAAAAAGATACAATGGTTATAGCAATGATCCTACAAAGTATTAGGGGACATTTAATTTTTCTTAAAACGAAGTTGAAGTATTGTGCAGGTTCTAACGCGTCTTATCCACACTATGACTATCGACATCAAGGGCCATTTTGTAAACTTTTTTCTTAATTTGATCAACAATTGTTCAGATCATAATAACACACTCATAGAGAAGAAATAAAAAACATTCCGTGGCTCGTGCTCAACCATTTTTTCCATAAACTAATGCCATTTGCTTTTTTATTCTTTTGTGTTTTGGTGCAATGCAGTGAAATTAATGGCAGCATGTGTTTAATGACGAGATCTTTGCGGCAGATGTATTAAAAAGTAAAATTGGAATCTGTCTGTTGCAGATTGAGAAATATAAAAATGGAAAGTTTGTTTTTATCTACGATTATCAATATTTTGTAATATCATCTTCTATGGATAGACAAACGTATAAACATGTAAGTAATTTTGCAGAAATTTTACTAATTGTTCTTAAATATTCACTTAAGATTTGTGAAAGAAAATATGCTCGCTGAAAAGAGACAGAGAAATCTGCTGAAATAAAATGTACTGGTAAATAAAAGTGTGTGTATATAATTTTTAAAAAACTTTAATAAATCTTTATTATTGCAATTCTTACTAGGTAAATGTTTGCTACACTATATTACAAAAAGTGCTTTGCCAAACACTTTACGTCAGTCGCACAATTTATAATAACTTTATTATTACTAAACGTTAATTTAATAAATGTAAGTAATTTAAAATGACATTTACTTAATAATGTTACAAGACTAATTAAAACTTCGTTAAGCTAAGTGAGTGGGGAAAGGAGCAATTATTTATATTATATGCTTGTGTATTAAAACCAGTCGTTATGAAGACATACATATTTGAGGAGTTGTTGTTTAGGCACTAATAATACGTTCAGAGTAAATTGTTTTATGTAGTGGTAACTATTATACCCTGAAGGTAGCGTAATAGTTTTACAACATCACTAAAGTTAAATAATGTTGGTTTCTTTAATAAATTACTTGTTATTCTTAATGCTGAATGAAGGCATTTACCTATAAAACCTGAAATCATATCCTAACTAAGTGCAAGCTTCAAATGCTTGTTAAAAAGTAAGTAAAACTTTTTCGATAGTCTATGCATCAAATGAGATTCCAAAATCAAACTTTACAGGTTACAATTAAAAGTAAATTGTTGCGAACATCTTCAATAGTCTTCATACATTGAGTTCTAAATTCAAATTCTTTTCAACATGTTTTTGCAAACTCTTCAAAAAATTATAAACGATGGTCAAGAATGCATAAAACTAAAATAAAAACAAACAATACGCAGTGAAGTGTACATTACCGCTCAATATAAACAAATACTATTAAAAAATTAAGCATTACAGCGAACAGCGGAAGTATGGCACATGCCGCGTTCAAAAAAACAGCATTGCCATCTAAAAAAACCTATAGTTTTATTTAAACTTTTTTTGTAAACCGCGCGCTTTTTAGCAAGTATTTTTTATCTGTAGGCACAAAGGTTTTTATAGTGACCAGATGTTGTATGCAGATGACAATTTTTTATTTCTTAGTGCGATTTTTAGTGGTTTGTCGGTAGATCGGACTTTTTTGAAGGCAGATGGTTTGCATATTTATATTTTTTGTTTAATAGGCTGTATGAGCGAAAAAAAGCGCGCGTGCGTTATCAGCTGCTCCATAGAGAATTTGCATAGGTTATGGATGGCCGAGATGAATGGCCAGTGCTCGCCAGGACTGAATTATAATATTAAATATTGTACTTATTTAATATAAATAAAAGTTGATATTATTTATCTTTAAATTTATGGTGTCTGCATTAAATACAATTTAATACACATGCAAAAATATAAAGTAAGACCAGATCAAGATTCTATGGGTATCTTCCTGCGAAGATGCATAATCCATATGTTCTATGGGTATTTAAGCCATTTACCTACTCCATATTTTTTATAACCATCCCTTTTGATAAGCCAATATCATACACCATTTCAATTTACTGAAGCGAGATAAAATGTTTTAGGTAGGTACAGGTGTTTTTTCTGTAACATAGCGCCTTTAGTACTTAGCTAGTAGATATGTTTCTTGTATGTACGGATACGTATCACTATTTCCACAGGCGCACTTGCTTGGGTAGAGATCCACAGAAGAAAAGTGTATTTGCCTGTGTTCTACAGGTGATATGTAATGGACATGAACTTATAATATAGGAAATAAGTTACTGAAAGAACACATCTGTCACGAATTATGTTGGAATAGAATAGAATAGAATAGTTCTTTATTTTGGGTTTTCTCCTTTTAAGAAACATGTGTAGATACCTATTGCACGACACAAAATGTAAAGATATGTTTATGGGGATATACCTATAATACCAATAAAAAAAATTTGCAAAAAAACGATATCTAATTATTTAACCGAATAGATATGTTCATACCACACTATAGGTAACATTAAATAAAATGTAATATTGCAACAATAGAATCTGTATTTTGACAAGTTATAGAAACTCTCTTAATAATTATTTTTGACCTACCTCCCCACAAGTTTAATTAATATGAACCAGTAAATTATCAACTACTGCAGTAGACAGTACTTGCAAATAATTCTTACATTTTTTATTGTTAATGTGTGTTTAGTGTTTAGAGGTAGCATCAGTAGATCAGACTATAGTGAATGTGTGTGTGTTTGTTTACGTGTCCCCGCGGGTTCTACAGCGATAGATCTGGTAAGTACAATCCTGTATACTAACATTTAGATCATGTTATGCAGTTCTTGCACTCGTTCTGGCGAAATTTTAATATAACCTAGTGCATATAGTGCCACATGTAAGGTGAATTGTATTCTGTATAAACAGAAATAAATATCTTAAACAACAAAAACATGAAACACTATTCAGGTGCATCAAAAATAACCTACTCATCTCAATTATAAACACATCATACCAGAAACATAGCAAGTATTCAGACAATTGCTTAATTGATTAACAACTTCATTATCCAAATACAAGAGAAATACGAAAGCAGCAGGAACGTGTAAGCATCGCTTATTTATCATAATCACGCAATTATCTTATGAAAAAGGTTTTTGTTACTATGGCAACCGAGACGAATTTCGCGGAAATTAGACACTAAGGGATCATGCGAGATACATTTTATAATAAAATAAAATATAATTGCCATTCAAAAACAAATAAGTCGTGTGCCCGCCTGCGGCATGGTCGACAATCAAAAGATTCTTGATTTGAATAAATCAATCCCTTATAGAAATGCACCGATATACAGGCGATGTCAGATTGTGGCGGGATTCAATCAAACGTATTGTAACATCACTGGCAGGTTAAAACGATTATTGCGTTTTTAAAGTGAGCACAGTTTTGTTTTTGAATGGTAAAATAAACATAAGTCCTACAATTACGGCCAATACTCAACAAGCCTGCAAAGTATTGCATGTAGAGTCGATTACAGAACTTTTCCGTACATATTATACTCTTGGAATTTAAATATTAGAATTACATTATTCACATTATGTCAATGTTAAAAGTAAGAACAATTTATTTTAATAATCGGGCAATTTAGTGCACTGTCATTTAAATAGTAAAAAATAGGATTACATGGCTTTAATAGTTTTTCGATCTTTCGCATTTATTTATTATCTACTCATTAATTTCTGTATTATTGTGGTATGTTATTAACAATCCTCACAGCTTATTAAGGCCATATTTGCCACAGCACGCTTCACAGATCACACCCTGTATCCGAGCACTTTTTCCTAACGTTTAGAGGTCGCTTTTTGAAAGGTTTTTTCTCCATTTCGATGCCAATTATGCACATTTTTGCCGTTGCGGCCCGTTTGGCGGGCAAGCGTTCGTCCTCTTCACATCTCATACTCGGTTCGACGGATTCCATCAAATAAAAATCGGGTAGGACCCTTTTTGTGGGGCTTTTTGTCCGTATATTGATGAGTCTTCCAGATTTTGAAGGAATTCCTAAGAGGGCGACGAGGGCAGACGCTATTGTGTCCCATAACCTGATCCCCGCAAATCCTGGGACATATATACCTTATATTAGTTATAAATAGTGTAAATGGACGTTTTGAGGTAGGTGTATAGGTGCAAAGGCTCGACTTGTCGAAGCTAGGAAAGTATGGTAAGAATATGTGACCATAAACATTTAATGTTTCGATAGGAATGCGAAGAATCAATTGATACTCCATTTATACTCTGATGGTACCTAGTTCCGGATAGATTCTTACATACATTGATTTCGTGTTTTTCTTAATTCAGAGTATCTAAAGTAGCGTAATCATTTAGGTAGGCAATTTTTGCCTAGTTAAGTTGTTAAGAAACACCACTGTCCTGTCTTCCATTTATATAGGATACAGACAAGAAAATCTTTTAAAGTTGACAGGAAACACACTAAACAATAAGCACTAAAGTTCATAACATATAACCTGTATGGAGTGTATATGATTCAGAGTTCATGACTCACAAACGATACATTCTTTGGTATTTTTGAAGGTTAATGCCAACACTTATTCTTTGTGTAATCTGCAACTGGATTCGGGACTTCACTTGTTTTTAGTGTACTGTATGATAATTAGTTATGTATCATAGAAAAATTGCTTATTTCATCGTTGGTAATAATAAATTAGATGCATAAGTGTAACCCGCTAACACACTTAGCAAAAACTGAATATATCATCCTATGCACTGCACTTGTCTGTAACATAATTTAGAGCCAATAAATACTACACATTAATTTCCTATTTTGCATAGAACAGCGGTATGCAAAGAAAAAAAAAACAATACGAAAAGTACCACTTAAACAGTGCAGGGAAAAAAACTTTTTGCAGTTTCGCAAGCTTGCACGGTTTAATCCCATGTGACAATGCCAGTCCACCTGTCAAAACAAGACTTGGAGGCACAGGTGATGCCACACCTGACCAGAGGAGACTAGCCGGGAAGGCAGGGGGGGGGGGGCAAGTACCAGGTGACCAACAGTATATTGAAATAATCCATTAATGGAGCCTGCATACCCTGATCTATCATTTACAAGACCTACATTTGAAATACGTTTAGTTCTCTTTTATAGCAATTGTGGAAAGTGGGGCATTTGTAAGTATATTTAGGTCGAGGTGTCTCCGTTTTTATTTGCTTTTTCTATCGTTTTTGCTCCTTGATATCGTTGTTAAGACTTATATGGTTAGCGCTGAATTTAAAGTTGGTCTTCACAATCATTATCAGAATTGTTATACAGTAGCTCGGCATGACACTTACTGCTGTATTTTTTAATAATAATTTATGTTATTTTCTTGGTATTGTAGAACAATAGCAAATTATTTATTTTCACGCTTGTTGAGTCGTTCTGAAACAGGCTATTTGTTTTACAGAGATTTTTAACTACAATATTTTTTGTAATTTTAATTTTATTTTTCTTAATTGTATGTAGAATGCCTAGATGTTAGTCATTGGCTTGTCAATGGTTTCGGAGATTACTATTCACCTGTTGTTACCGATATGGTGGGCAGATGTGTGGCTCGTGGGCTCACGTACATATTTTAGGTGTAATTGTTTCGAGAATGTTCCACAGACAAGATAACGTTTTGAAGCTGCACGAATAGGGAATATATATTTGTAGGAATTGTGTAAATTGGGATTCGTTTATGTAGGTATACATATATAGGTTGTAGGAAGAGATAGTATGATCAAAAAGCATATAGGACATAGGTGTTCAGGAGATAAAGCGAGTCAAACTAAGTGATACTGTATAGTTAAGAAGTGTAAAGACCTTAATATGTAGATACCGTTTATTTTTCATAAACTATTTGGGACCCAAATAGTTATATTATGTGCTAACTCATACTAATACCAAGAGATGTTGTATTACACAGTAAATCGGAAAAGACAGATCGAGCTATGTAAAATACCGGTATTCAGCTAAATACGGAAGATTGAATAGGATTTCAGCCTAGTTTGGGCAAAGGTTAACCAGGCAGTTTGGCAGAAGAAATGGCCGGTAATATTAAAAAAATATAATAAATTAAAATTAATTGTACAAAAACTTAATCCCTAATTATAGCGGTCTAAGCAAGTACAAACAGTCAGAAATTTAACTGAAGCTTACTTAAAAACATAATTTATTTTATGTCCCCTAAATATCATGAAAATTCAGTTTTAAAGGGCAAAATGTTCATGTCCTAACCTATAAAACTATTTAGGTAAACGTTATATTTTTATTAACCCTTAAGCTGCTTACGTTATTTGATTTGTAACGGTCACACAATCCGATCAAAAACCGTTTGCAAAAAGCATTGTGTGCTTATAATATTGACTCAGTTTTAACCCTTTTTAGCGTGCTCGTAATACCGAAAAATCAATAACACTGATCATTTTGGCGAGGCGAAATAATGTCCATAAAATCTGTGCCTAAAGTTTTTTTTTTCTTTTTTTTGATTGGGATGTAAGTCGAGGACCTTTTTTGAGTCATGAAACCCAAGTACTTACGTCCGGTACATCGGGCAGTCAACCTCACTACCATCCTTGCTGACTGGCCAATCTTGACACGACATTATCTGTCGTCTCCCCGAGATCCCTTATATATGAAGAGAAAAATACAAGTGACTGCTAGCAGTAATTATAGGTTTTAGTCTCCCTAATAAGATTGCCAGCCATAAGTTTCCGAATGTGATTAAAAACCAGTCGTTCGTCGAACTAACTCTATGTTCTTAATTCTAACCTCACAGAACTAGTTTAGGATCTACTATAATAGGCCAATTGAGACTAGAGAGCTTTTAGATTAGTTTAATGCGTTACATCCCTTTTACCCACAGCAGTTATAATTTATGGTCGTTTGCCATATCTCAACACGCCACATCACAAACTAGAATGAACTTACACCAAGGAGGTTCGAAACGGCCCTAATTTATGTAAAAGTCTCGCTAAAAGATCTTCATCATCTTCGGTTTCGAGTAATCTACACCTGGCTTTAAAACCTGCATTTATTACCTATTTTAAAAGAATAAAAATATGGAAACAACCAACTATACCTATCTCGTTCCTTTTTTATAAACTGATAGCTTGTCCACATTTAATAATACATACGAAAGGTGTTCGCTCAATTATTAATTGGATTTTTTAAATGATTCAATTCAAGGATAGCGTTTTCTTAAAAAAATGTAAACCCTTTATTACATCACATGTTGAGGGACATAAGTGACTGCCTACAATAGACTCGTGCCGATTTTTTCCTATGCGGAAGACGATAGGCGAAAGCAAACATTGTACAGCCACAAAAGAATGGCACACTCCACTCAAGATCGAGTTTCTTGGAAAAAAAATCGAGAAAAAAAGATAGCACATGCCGAAATGTGATTACACCACCATATTTGATCAAAGGGTTGCCGTTTTGCCAAACACTGGAGATCACAAAAACTATCGGAACGCTGCGTAGGTACCTTTTTGCACCCGCTTGTTTTTTGTGAAAAAAATGCAAAATTGATTTCGGCAGATGTCCACAAATAGAAAGGGTTTGATATGTTTTTTTTTAATAAAAAATAGCAGGCCCATCGGCTGTAGACAATGGTTTCGGTCCGTTATGGATCGACTGTCAAAATTCGCCATTATTACATCTAAAGAGTTATTCTGTGGATCATTAATTTGATGTGTTAAATAGCTGTTTTCTCTACAAGTAATTGCTTTTTTATGTAAACGGAAGAGGATGTACGGTGCTATTTTTTTCTAATTTCGTTTAGCAATCATTTAGTATGCCATTAAATTGCAGATATTATTTAAAAGTTTTTACTATGCATCCTGTATTTTACTTTGTAAGTAAAAAAATGTGTTTCGTCTTAAATTCTTGTTAATTAAGCAAATGTATGCAGGTGTTGAGTAATTGTGGTGGAGTCATATCAGCTTTTATGTCACTATTCATTTAATATCAAAATGTACCATATTGACGGAATGTCGTTATAATTGCACACGCCTCTTATTTTATTGTAAAACCTGCATTTTTCAGGCATATTAATGTTCCTTATTTAGTCGCAAAAATGTATCGGCGTTATCTTCGCGCACATATTTAATATAAATTAAATACTAAAGATATTGTCTTGTAGGAAAGTATGGTCTTCAATAAATACTGAGTTATCTGCTCAATCATTTTTGTGTATGACAAGACACAGGCTTTGGTACGTGGCGAGAAATTTATAGGAAGTTAATAAAAGAAAGAAAATAATTGTGTTAAGAATTATGAAATATGTACATTTTTTTCTTTCAAAAATCCTTATGTAAACTATGAACGAACTTAAAAACGTTGTAAACCATTTATAGCATAGGAAGTAAAACAATAGATCTATAACTTGATTTCGTCAGCCTAGGTAATAATTTCATACCTAAATAGGTTTCAGTGCATTTAAACAGACTTCTAGTAATAAGGACAATAATACTAGGTATTCTGAACATTACCATGTCACCAACTATAAAATTACGTATATTACGCGCATTAATATGTCTGAATCTTTTCTATTCATAAATATCCGATGGCGTGCTTCATTAGGATTCAAACTAAGTAAGTCTTAATACCTTAGAGTATACATATGAAACTATAGAGTGACCCTATCAGAGTTTAAACCGTAAGCACTAGTGTGAACAAGTGTTGTCGTGAATTATGAATGAATATGGAGCTTGCCGTTTTAAAAAATCTACCTAAAACACTAATATTATCCTAACAATGTCAAAACCATCGATCTTTACGTTTATAAGTTTCTCGTGCGCGAAAATTAACTTAAATTAAAAACGAAATGTACTAGGATCAGACTAAAAACTGTTCTCGCTTGGCACAAGGGGAACCTAGCGATAGTAGTAGTCTATGTATATAGTACGTCAATGCTCAATACAATCAATGTTTTTGGCTTTCTAAGATGTTACGTCATTTTACCTAATTCTAGATTTCATCCACGTCTGTCTGTCTAGTTGATCTATGGTTATTGATTGATTTTATATGTTTATGTAATGTTTTGTAGTAAGAGTCATTGCACTGTCTTGTTTTAGACTAATCAATTGCCATTAAACTTTTTGATGAAAATCTGAGCTGAATTATAATTTTTATTATCAATTAAGCTTTCTTTTTCAATGTTTTATAAAACGTGGAGTATTTTGTAGCAAACCTCACAATATAAAAAAATTACGATACACCAACGACATAAACGTCAGAAAAAAAAGGAAATTATAAATCTCGTTCTAAATTCAAAATAATTCTAACCAGCCATCGATTCGAATTAACCGATTAATTCGTATACTTAATCGATTTTGCACTTCGTTCGGCCAGCCTTGTTAGTCTAAGCCTCGTCTAAATAAGGCTAAGGCAGGGATTCCTCGCATACAGCCAATGCGTTTTTGAACGCACGACACAGCGTCGTCAGGACTCTTTCATACATACCTTTATTTTGAACCGCTTAAAATACAATAGGGATTTGAAATGTATATTGAAGTTATTCGGGATTTCTATGTTCAAGTTTCGTGGATTAAGTTTTATTTGGATGTTTTCATTTTGGGGTGAGGCAAGTGTGAAATTTATTGAAATGGGAAACATTTTGAAACTCTCTCACCTTTTAGTTGTCTACTTTTTTCTCAATAGAAGACAGTACTTTTACGGACATTGAAATCAAATGACAATCAGATGTTTTTATGAAATTCTATGGTTGACATGACCGTAGATCACAATTATCCCGACAATAAACCACTAAAATTCCTAATTACTACAAATCCCTTGGAATGGAGATTTTTTCTTAAACGCAAAAATACCGAAACGTTTATTTCGAAGCCGAGGGCTTTCCCTTTCATCTCCATACAAGGTAACCCTCAAGATAGAATTTACGTCGCGTGCCATAGTAAAGAATTACCAGATGTCTTGACCTTCGTTCCTTACCTCCTACAAATTATATGCACCTTATTTCATTAGCCATAAGGATCAAAATCGTGAAGTGTTTAGTTTGGAAGGGTCTTGGTATTTTGGTCCAGATCGCCGATCGAACGTACGACGGATTTGATCAGTTTTTGTGGTTCGAAGGCTGTTTTCTTCTTAAACTCGATAATAGGGCTGTTTGCTTTAAACTCCAGTGTGTTTATGCATCTTATTCTAAATTCAAGTGTGCTTAAAGTATTAGTGTAAGGTGCTTGTTTACAGCTGGCTTGAAATAGATCGATACCTTTTTATTTTTAAAAAGGACTACCTAAGTGGAATAAGCTTTAACATGAGCGTTATATATTTCTTAAAATGGTCAAATTCCTTTTGTAATAGATTTTTGAGTACCTAGGTAAAGATGAAAAAAAAAGGCGTGTATCAAACCCCTAAAGATTTTTATTAAAGTTCTTAGATCAGTACTGCATCTGTTTTAAAAATAAACTGGGTAAGAGAAGTAGGACTGATGTTTAAAAACTTTAATTCTCATTCTTTACGAAGACAAAATTCAATAAATTACTTACTAAATAAATAACACTCAGATTCCTTTTCACATTTATACAATCAAATTGTAT
Source organism: Autographa gamma (assembly GCA_905146925.1). NCBI lineage: Eukaryota > Metazoa > Arthropoda > Insecta > Lepidoptera > Noctuidae > Autographa > Autographa gamma. Next base: position 3,318,211 of record LR989871.1, read on the forward strand.
AAATGCAATAAAAGTGGAAAATAACGTTAACTAAAGTATTAAAGTATTTTAAGACTTTCTGCTAAATATAACCTAACATAAATAAACATTCCCGCGCATAATTTATTAGGTTATAATTATTGTCGCATAGTATTTTGGTTTAACGACAGTAATACTGTATGGCTTCATTTAACAAAGTAATATCAAGTTTAGCATTGACTTGTCTTGATTTAAATTCGCGTTTCCTAGTATCGTCGCCGCCATATTGGTTTTCGTTTGTTTATTTCGTAATTTGATTATTTATTTATTTCGTTACGGTTTTTATTACTTTATCATTTATTTTAATTGATGGTTTATTATTTTCTGTTTTTTTTTTGTTCCTAAATACTACCAAGTCTTTATAGATCTAGGTACCTAATAGAAGTTAAAAAAACCTGCTTTTTAATAATTTACACCTACGTAAATGAAATAGTTTGTTTTTTTTTTTTTTAAGTTAAGCCCATATGACCTTATTTTCGTGAAAAATACGCGTTTGATTTTATTTTACTCCAATTACTTGTCAAATATAAAAACAAACTTGAAGCATGGGAATTGAAAAGCGTTTAATATGTAAAGTAATGACAACTTGAACGTTTAGTTCTTATCAAATGTAGTAAGGTTGAATAGCCGGTAATCAACGGCGAATAAATCGAAAAAAAAAAACTATTTAAAATCGGTTCATTGACTTGTTACAATGCATTGTTACCACTTGTTTGCGACGTTTTGTTATTCTGATAAAGACTAATAATATTTAAAGCTAACGAAGTCGACGTAATTATAACTGGTTTTAAATAAGAATCTTTTTGAATACTTTGTTACACGTGGATAGAGATAGTTTTATGTTATTTCATTAACCGACTTCAAAAATCGAGGTTCTCAGTTTTTTACATTAGTATCAGATTTTTTATTGGTTTTGGGATTTTAATACTGGATTTTTATGCTTAAGTTTTCACGATCAATCCTAGTTGAGTAAAAGTCAAATTTCTAATTATACATTTAGATTCTTACTGTTAGTAAATACTGGATGAAACGTATGTTTGAGAACCTGGTTCCATTCAAATTAATAATATCAACCTACAGGCCCAAAAGCTGTAGATCTTAGAGTATACATAAGAAACTAAAGATTGAGTCTATCAGAGTTTGAACCGTAAGCACTAGTGTGAACTAGTTTTGTCGTGAATTATGTATGAAGATGGAGCTTGCCGTTTTAAAAAATCTATCTAAAACACTAATATTATCCTAATAATGTCAAAACCATCGAAACGAATGTACTAGGATCAGACTAAAAACTGCTCTCGCTTGGCACAAGGGGAAACTAGCGATAGTAGCAGTCTATGTATATGTTTAGTCTATGGTGTAGATGTTTCACAGACTAAAAAAAAAGACTTCCGCCATTGAGACAATTACAGGCTTAATAAATTTAAAAGTCATAATCTTATATGTTTAAGGTAATTAAAAATGAACTTTAAAAGCTACCGAATCCAAATTGACGCATTTACTAGATTTAAAATTTACAACCCATTTTCATAAAATCGATTGGTTTAAAAAAACAAAACTTTATTTTATTAATTAAATTAAAGAATACCAAAGTTTATTGTAGTTTAATTTAATATAAAGGTACAAAATTTAATGTATTTTTATACGAATCGCCGTTGTAACCGACATTACTTAAAAAATAAGGTTATGTACACATTTGGTTGTCTCTGACGCCTGCTGAGTGAAAATGTCATGGCCGACTTAACCCCGTTATTAATATTACGATTAAAATGTTTATGTTTATTCATTAATGTGTATTATTATTTAATTTAATACTAGGCACCTAATTGTCTAAGTGTTTATTTTAAATACTCTAATGTTTTAGCTAGGTATTCTCTGTTCAACAGTTTAGCGTTATTTGACGTTTAAACTTGGAAAGATCGATTTTCGGATTTGATAGTGTTTATGTATGTGTGATTCTTTGATTTCCTTCGCCTTCGTTTTCTACAAAGACATGTTACGTGATGCAAAAAAGGCTATCTTCGGCTATCAAGGGCGACATTATTTTTAAATCCGAGATTTTTGTTAATCTGATATATAATTGTTTACCTGACCATACTCATTTAGGTACCAAAAGTTCATAGGTCTAATAAAACATTTAAAAACTATTCCATCAATTTGTTTACTGCAAAAATATTCTAAGAAATATGCTGTTCACACAATTCCTAGAGTTCTCATTATAAAAGTCGATTAGATATGCAAATGCCTCACACTAATACTAAGGCATAAGACACAATATTCAAACATTCATGTACAGGTGATCTAGTATCTAGTTTGACTGGTAACAAAGTTATAACTTTACTAAAGATGCGAAATTAAACCTTAGTGCTTAGACATAAGGGTGAAGTCGACTGCATTATAATGTGTGAATTATAGACATACGGTAGTTCTGCAATTATAGAACATATGCTTGTAAGCACGTGCCACTGGCTGGAACAGGAGCGGACGTATATTGTTCTTATTTTAAATTCTCGTCTGTTTTTGTTTTTTTTTTTATTTGTATTGTCAGTTCTATTTTGCGAGCCATTTGGTAAAATATTGGCTGTTTTAATTATTCATATTTGGAATATTAAATTCAGGTTACATTAAAAGGTTACAGAAATCTAAATACTTTTAATATTTAGATTTCTGTAACCTTTGAAATTGAATTTTTTATCGATTATTCAATTATTTTAGTACTCTAAGATGTTATTTTTCAAAAGGTTGTTATAGGTATATAAAAACATACACATCTCTAGTAATGACAACATTAAAAGTCTTCATTTACTAATAACACAATTAAGTTTTACTCCGATGAATAATAATGAGAGAAATAATGAAAATTCTAACTTGAATTAAATTTTACTGCGTAAAAAGCCATTTACTTTTTTAATTTAAAATAATAAATACTTTTTGTATCATGTAATGTTTTAATACTTGTGTTGATTACGAGTATTATATTCCTTATTTATGTTTTTATATAAAATGAATTTTATTAATTATTTAATGGCATTTAATGTCGCAACAAATTTTTATTTTATACGCAACGACTCCATACATTTCTGTTCTAGTTCGTCCTTATTTTTTTAAATCAGTCTGCAAGTGCTAAGTGTTGCCACCTGTGTCTAAAACACCTGTTATTCCAAGTTTTATTTTAATTTCTAATCTTTAAAACATATGTAATCGGTACTAATCGTTCGCCATTAGAAGTAAGGGAATCTATAGTTTTTACGCACACACCTTGCTTACTGTTTAACTATGGAAATGAAATGACTGTGAAGTCATTACCAACATATAATTTTACGTAATGTTGGTCATATGTGACAATCCATTGATGACTTTGCATTTATTTCGTTCTTGTATTTGAAGGGATGAAGCGATGGATGTTGATCAGATGCCAACATATTGTGTTGATATGTTGTCTATAAAATTAAGGGACAAATTTATCGCTTGTATATTTTAAACAATTGTGAACATGAAAAAGGCTTACTTAGCAAATTAGGAATCTGAAAAGAAGTAACTCAATAAAAAAATACATAACTTCGGTTCGAAACTTATTATTTGTAACTTATATTTTAAGCAACGATGTTTATTGGCTTATTCACACAATATACACAAATGACTTTGATTATAATAATTAAAATGACATCACAATGACCCATGGCCACTAATAGCAATAGCCATTACGATGACACTAGGAAATGTTATCGTTTTTCCTAATAGGTTACGTTGCGTCACGACACCTCTCTGCAGTTATGTGATCCTGGTACTTCAGAGTTTAGTTAAGACGTCTTAATCCGGGTTGAAGGCTGGCTTAAGATGACTGGCTATTTTAGATGTAAAACATGATTTAATTTGAGTGTTGATTTAGTTAATTTTTGCTGATTGAGTTATGTTACTATATTTTTTTTTACAAAAATTTAGGAAATAATATCCTCCGAGGTAATGGAATGACGGCAGCCATTTTGGATTAGTTCAGTCCTAGCAAATTATAATTAATTTTAGTAAGAACATTTCCATTAAACTTTTATACTAGATTGTAACACAAAACGTTTATTAACGATTGTAAAACATGTTTTCATAGTTTTGCCTGCTTTAATGAGAAAATAGCGTGATTCATGTTTGGATCATCTAATAAAAATATCCTTTAAAATAGCATGTATAAAAAAAGCAGTCTGTTCTTTTTTTTTGTAACATTGCACAAGCTTAATTTAAAATTGATAGCGTATCTTGTATTAATAGTGAAGAAGTGAAGAAAAATTATCTATTTTAGTCATACAAACGTACGTATTACCAGTATGTATTTTTAGGTATTATTCTTATACATTGTATTTAAATAAAAACCGAAAAATTCTTCGTTTCAATATTTATGCGAAATTAACAGAATATGCTTTATGGCACTATGAAAGCTCATAAATAAAAATAATTGACGGCTTTTTAAATTAAAAATATAATGTAAATACATTAGTTAGGCATTTGCAGCTTGTTCTGATAGTCAGTGCCTAGATCTGATCTGGATAGCCTAGGTATTATTCTGATACACCTTGGTATTCAATTTTCTTGTATGCTTATTTATTTTTGTTTTTAGCCCACCCTGTATTTATTAATTATCTAGTGTCATAATATTTTTTAATAGCTTTCATTATTTTTTAACCCTTGTAGCGTGTGTTGATAAAAAAACTCGAAGACTTTTTTTTTATTAAACCACTTTTTTTTAATATGATTTTCTTATTCAAAGGAAAGGGCAAGTAAACGGCCGTGGTGGTTGAAATATGTATTCTTCTTTATAAAAATAATTGTTTATGTATTAGAATCAGTTCATGTTTTAATTAGAAATAATGCCCATATTTACATCGTGACAAGATGGGGAACATACGATTCTACTCGCAACTAATAAATAAATAAATAAATAACTTCGCAATTTTATATAAAATTGTTAGTGCTTTAAATAACTACACAACAATATTAGTTATTTTAGGTATACACACATACACATAGCATTATAATTTACAAAAAATAACATTAGTTCCTCCTCCATTTTCTTCTCTAAAAAGTTGGATCAGTATATCTTTTATCTAACATAATCAAACGTTAGCGTTCAATAAATCATTTATAACGGACACGCACGATCTTTTTAATTTTTCGCGTTACCCATAGACAAGATGCTTATCTTTTTTCGGGATTCGTTTAAAAACTCCATGATTAACGATACACGCAGCAGATGATACTTTTAGTAAAAAAACATGATTTTACGAACGAGACGTGACAACTGTTCTGTTGCGATTATAATTTGAAATGCGTTTCTGGGATCGATTCAGCTATTTAAGAGTTGCTTAAAGTGACTGAATGACCTGCTTCATTTGTTATTTTTTACGACAGTTGGCATTCTGCTAACTATGACAGTTAGCAGAATGCCAATTGTATGATCATTAATTGGTTATTACGATCATTCTCTTCGAGAGATCAATGTGATTTTATTGCAGGCTTATCTGAATAAGAAAATTAAGCACAATGACAAGAATACTGACCGACCATTGATATGCATTTAAAATAGCTGAATCGAGGCCCTGGTATTTCTAACCATACATTTATTAAATAATCCTAATCATGATGAATAGAATATAACATTAAAGAATAGGTAGCAAAACTGCTTCGTTGGCCTAGTGGTGCTAAACGCGACTGCTACAATAGAGGTCTTGGGTTCGATTCCCAAGTAGACCAAGGTGTTATTGGGTTTTTCTATGAAATTCTCAGTAGCAGGTCGGAGTTTGATTTGTGCCCTGTTAGTGGCAATAGCCTCGCCCCCTATTACATGGGACCTAAACATATCAGCGAACTGTGTGTGTACATTGGTACACCTCTGCCTACCCCTTCGAGGATACAGGCGTGATTATATGTTGAGTAGACCTTTTGTGTTCATACCATATCAAAATTATCAATAATATTTTTCGGAAATACTGGCCACACAACTGTTACTTTTTCATGATGATCTCCGTAATATATGTCTAGTTATTTGACTCTTCTCATTTCTAAACAATAGACTGTGCAAACATAACGCTAGAAAAGATAGTATCACTACTAAGAATCTCATAACAGTTCGCAAATCTCACCTTAAGATAAAGATTACACATAAGTATAGTATTTCCAGAATTATGTAATATGGGCTACATAATCTCGGTAACTGTTTCCAATTCTCACGTTAGCAGCTACTTTGAACTTTTCTTTAAAACGTTATGGCTTTTGATATTTTTTTTTCTTAGAGTGTCCCACGGCTGGGCAAAGGTTTCGGCCAAATTCCTTCCTACCTTATCTCGCGCCGCCTCGAACCAGCCCTCGCGGTATGCGACTAAGACATCCCGCCACCTCTTCCTGGGCCGGCCTCTGCAATGCCGTCCATCTGCTGAAGTCATTGGACTGAAGTTGTCTTCAGGCCATAGTCCACGGCCTGAAAAAGGGAAGGACTGGATGTTTAAAGTGTCTCGAGATCTCAGTCTAGAAGTACTCCTAATAGTTTGAGTATACCTGCACTAAGTAACCAGTAAGTCAATAACATATATTTAGAGTTATACCTAAGATAAGATCTGTTTTTTTGGGAAATTGTTCTGTTTCGAACTACTTGCTGTTAGGTTGATGAAACCAATACCATCTATTAAAGTTAGTTTAGTCTATTGGTTTCTTAAGTTTAGTCTTTTAGTTTACTATATTATAGTAATTATAGAACACATGCTGCAGGGCCCAGTAAAGAGGAAGTGGAGATGAGAAAAGCAGTCGTTTTATAAGATTCAGCTGTATCCGGTGAGACTGGAAGCTGACCTCAGATGTTATTAAAAGGTTAGACATAATGAGACTTTCTTTATTGATGATAATTTAGCGACAGCTGTCATCAGCCGTCAAAATTATGAATGTTAATTGAAATGGCGAGTTACATGACTAATCTCTGAACACTAACTCAAGACATTTTTTAAATAACCGCTTTTTCATGCAGTCCCTTTCATTTTAGGGTGTAAAGCGACAGATACACTTTTGAAAGCGTCTCAAAGTTAAGTTCAGTTTGAGCATTCATTAAGGCAGATTTTTTGTTCAGGGTCCACAACCTTGTGTTCCCAAGTCTGTGAACTCAGAGGTGAGACATGTTTTTGCATGTTGCATCAGTGGTATATCGCGTTATATAACGCTAGATTCTTCAGCGAGGAAGCGACTGGCTTATTAGAATACAAGATGCATTTCTCACGCGTCCCCAACACACGTGATGCTTGTAAAAACAGCCATACACGGAAACGTTTATGGTTACGAAACGACTTTAGGGTTGCGCGCGAGATATACAAATCTTGTTCGAATTAAAAATAGAACGTTCTCTTTGACTGGCCGTAGATGATTTGTTGTCTATATGCAAGTTCTAAGTTCAAATGATTTTGCTTTTAATTCGAGCCATCTGGTTTTTTCGTTTGTTTATTTTATGCAAAACAAATGAACTATAGGCAATTGGTTTAAGCTTGTTTATTTGAGTTATATTTTTATTGGTGTGAATCTCTATGGAGGCGATGTACAAATAACTATAATTTGCGATTTAAGAGGTTGTAACAACAGTTTACATCGTGATTTTCTTGCACACACAAGGTGTATGTGATTCCATAGATTAAAGAGTCGATTATTAGATGTTTGATTAAATTGAAACCTTCTACTAACTACTATAAACTCTTAAGTACATATTTAAATATAAAAATGACTTTTAAAATTATAATTTTGCACTATTAGACTGCACTATAACGACGGATCCATCGCATTACATAATACATTTGTTGTGAGAAGTCTAGTTTAGTATTGACGGCCCTGCGTTCGGAAGTGTGTAAACATTAGCCATTGTTTACAAGACTTGCAGCTTACCACTTGCATAAGGTGATGCATTTCCCATTTGTTTAATGATTCGAACTATTACAGCCGTAATTAGTTACACCATATGAGCGTACAGTTGCCCTGTTATTTAATTTTATTGGGTCGAAATTTTTGTTTAAAGTTGGTATTTAAAAATCTGTATTTTCGTGATTAAAACAACATATAAACAGTTAAAGGAGGCTATTTACTAAAGAACAGAGGCTTTTTACGTGTATAAAAGAAAACAGACATGTACACATTTTAGTTTACGAGTTAGTATCCAAATCTTTTGATAGATGGCGTTGCCCAAGCAACTGTTGGCGTTTTAGTAACGAAACATTTTACTGTAGCATATTAAAGTTATCAATGTTAAAGCATGTCCTTTTTCCGTAAAAATAAAGCAATAGTTAGTGAGCACAGTAAAATGAATCAAAACGCGGTATCTGTCAATTAGTCTTTCCTGCGTCGTTGTTGTGTTGTATATTATATACATGAGAGTAGATGCAGATGAAAGAATAAATTTACTTTACTCTTACACGCAATCTTTTAGTAAGCAGATATGTTTACATCCTTTTTTATATAAAATCAATACACAGCATATTTTATTTTCCATACAGTCTTCCTTAGGTCTAGTAGCTTAGAGTAAAAACAATTGACACAGCTCATATTCTAATAAAACTCCTATATTATATTAGACGGAATCCTCAAATATAATTCGGACCGTTTCGGACTCATCCTAATTTTTCCTGTCCTGTTTTTTCTATCGCCAAATGCGTTTGAAGCCAAATGGGCCGACCACATTTCACACCCGGAAACATATCTAAACTTTTTGCCGCGAACCTTCTTGACTTTGAATTCAAAAATCGAATGTCACTATGATTTGGGGTCGCGGAGTTAAAAAGAATAAAGTAAATGACAGGTATTTTTGTTCCGTTAACTGTTGGAGTGTTTTGTTCATAATTTTGTATTTATTGATAGTATATATTATTTATTTACTTGATTACTTATGAGAGATGATATATACTGGATAGTAGAAGCGTTGCAAGTGTAAAAAAATATATGTTTTAAAGGTTACTTGCAAATTAACATATTATTACCGACTTCTTAGGTAGTCTATGACTGCCTCGTTGGCCTAGTGGCGTTAAGCGCGACTGCTACGCTAGAGGTCTTGGGTTCGATTCCCGAGTCGACCAAGATGTTATTGGGTTTTTCTATGAAATTCTCAGTAGCAGGTCGGAGTTTGGATTTGTGCCCGGTTAGTGGCAATAGGCTCGCCCCCTATTACATGGGACCTAAACATATCGGCGAACTGTGGGTGTACATTGGTACACCTCTGCATACCCCTTCGGGGATACAGGCGTGATGATATGTTATGTCTTAGGTAGTCGATATTGAAATATTAGATTTAGTTTTATGTCGTCTCTCACTTTAAGTACAGGTTGCTCTATTGATATAAATACATCATTCAAGTTAGAGTGGACTGTTTGTCTGTTTGTCAAAAGACGTTAGTTTATGGTCGATATGTGTGGTGACTACCTGACCACGCCTTCTCGTTCGAATAACATTATTTTAATGTTGTTTATGGTCAAAATTGTATGTAGCTAGGTATTATTTAATTAATGATTGGTATTGCTACACGCGATAGAATCAGTTCAAAATTATTATTAAACAATTAAGTTGCGACAGCTTTAGATTTTTTTTTATTTTTTTTTAAGTTACAATGTCTTTATGTAACTTTATAGCCCATAGGTATTCTTGCTTCACTTTTGCACAAAATCTAACAAAATAATTGTTTAAGGGACAAAAGGGTTCGCCAAGAGTATTGAAGAATGTCTTAGGAGTTTAATTGTAAGAAAGTTATGGCTAAGAAATCAATTGAATGAAGTATTATTTTAGCCTTTCTGGAGTTTTCTTTCATGTTATAGAAAAACATCTTATGGTTTATATAACAAAATAAAAACAAAATTGTTCTTTTTTTTTGGTATTAGACACTTAAAGGGTGGATCGACGAGCGAGCTTTTCCGCGGATTTGTTGGCTCGCATGCAAAGCTCGCTCGTCGATCACCTCAAAAAAGTGGCGCACCTCAAAATTTTGGAGCGGCGCGCTGTCAACAGTTTTGCTCGCTCGTGTATCAGAATCGAGCCGAGAGTAAAACCACCGCAAGTTTTGAGGCGAGCTCGTTGCTCGCCCATCGATCACACGCCTTAGATAGTACTATAATCAGTTTTGACAATTTTGGATTTGTGACGTCACATACAATAGACTAGATCACTATACTTGATTATTTAACCATCTGGGATACCTAGTTCCGTTTGCTATTTTCATTAATTTATTTTCGTATTGTTTGGAAACTGCATGATAGACAGCGGAACTAAAAACACATATTGAAATACTTTTAGCGAAACTATAAGCTAACATAACTTATGTCGAATATTTCTATTGGACCTAAATTACATGAGTATCATTGGCTAAGATAACCTTCCTAGTGTCAACTTCGATTACTGGTAAAACAACTTAAATAACGATATGTAGGATTCATTTTGAATGTTGGGTCAGAATCAATGCTAAGGCAATTTGAAAGATAGCTTAAAGGATCAAAGATAGGTATAAAATGCTAAAACATGTAAATCCAAATACAAATCTTGATAACTATCATAACATTGACTAACAAAGTTCGGAAACACACATAAAAATATGTCGCGTGTTCATTACAAAACATGATCGTTCTCAGAATGATGCCGCTCATTCCAGAGAGCAATGGTTTTAAAACTAGATGTTATCACGCAGGATGTATCCTGTACCGAGAGTACATACATGTTGGGCAATTTAAACATGGAAGTATGAACTGCCCTGACTACTCCGCAGGTTTAGGGGAGCAATGACCTATATCCTAGCCGCTCCGCACTCGCGCTACAACGATCCAACTACACGAACACACAACAACTATACTAAACTCTATTTTTTGTGTATTAGAATCCAATTCTAATCATAGATTTCAGGAAGCGTATCCGAATTGAAACGTCATATGTCAAAATTTGAAATGATTCCAACTTGATTCCTATTGGATCGTGAATGGTTCGAGATTTAAATATCGTTCGTGTCATTTATAGCCGTTTGGTTGGTGTAACTCTGTGAAGTTTATGTTTTTTAAGAATTTATACTGAGGCGATCGGTGGTGCGCCTGACTCGGTTATTTTTAACCAATCCAAAAGTTTATTACATGTGCTTACGCAATTAATAGGAGTTTTTATTGGACCGGTAAAGGACTAAAGCGTTTGATCGAAGGCGATGCGCTCGATGGTATTATTTCGGGAACATTAGTCGCTGTGCTTGTGATGCCTGACTGCTGTTGTATGTGTTTCTCATAAGCCCGGACTGTTTGGTTATGTCGGGATGCATGCTGGACTCCACTCATGTGTTTTGATTCCTTAAAGGACTTTGTACGTCAAAGTTTAAGGACATAAAGGCACATATACCATATGAAACCTCTTTTGTTTTTCTTACCAACTATTAAAACGTAGTTTTTATAAATGGTATTATTTTCTGAGCAAGTCTAAATTAAGCGATAAAAACAAAATTAGCATAAAAAATGCACTGGAAGCCTACGCTACACAATAAAATGATTATTAAACCTCTTAATTATAACTCTAATTAAACAGTTTGGTTTTAGACTAGACTTTGCACTAATTATGTTATTCCTACTTTATTACGTTTTAAAAGTATTTTATGCAATGGAACGCATAATTAAGAAACTGTTTAAAAGGAAATTTATGTCTTGATCATTATTTAAGAGAAGTCTCTCCTTCCTTCTTTGAAGTATTTTTTTTATTCATGAACTATAAATTACAAGGAAGAAATTGGGTATCATGTAATAGTAAGGGAGGTATTAACGATTAGTAAATCCGTTAGAGCTTAAATCTCGGTCGAATGTCATCCAAAAACTCTTCATTTAAAAGCTAAACCAGATAATATTTTAAAATTAAAATACTGAGCTTATTTTTAATAAATGGCTAAAGGAAATCATCAGGTACCTACTTAGTATTCTAGGTACTTAGTAACAGAATGATAAGTGTATATATTTTCCGTTTTTTATACATCCGAGAAGATACCAGACACGCTTCAAATGAGATTAAAATGGGACTTAAAACGAGCACTATTTAAGAAGTCAATTGCACCTGTACCACACTATTCAGCCTTATATTACATCTTTTATTCCTTTTTACTCAATTAGGTCAACACTTTAAGTACAGAAAATAAAAATTTGGACCGTCCAAAGACAATTAATTCTCCCGCTCAAATTGTCACCTGAAGCCAATACGTCACGTTGTCTATGGATCTCCTCTACATTTGTCTCTGCTAATTGCCATGTTTAATTCGTTTCATTTGTTAAAACGTTTAATGTCGTTTAGTTTTGCTAACCCAGTAAAGATAACAACCATATTAAATTGCGTACTCGGTATTGAACAGAGCCACGGGCTGAAATTAGTCGCAGATAAAACGTACAGACTATCGATAAAATATCTTTATCTTACATAACTCGACTTTTAAAGGGCAGGTGGTTGGTTATTTTTGTTACATAAAACATGTCCCCGAACAACACATTGTACGCGACTTTATAAATGTAGGTATAAATAATTGCTATCATTTTTGTTGAATTAATAATTATATCGATTACGTTTGCACTCGCTTTATTATCGAGAGAGATGTTTAATTGTTTTGCATAATTATGAATCTGTGTAATATGTTAATAGGGGAAACAATAATGAGTGTTATTACTTGTGTACTTGAGAGTAAGTTTAAATACTTCGCTTCAGAAATATCCTTCAAGGTATCATTTATTTTATAGAGTCATTACTATACACGTCACCTGCTTACAGTAACCTGCTTAAGATTTAATCAGACAGTGCTTACAATCGTCTCTGTTATCGATTCTCAATAATCGAATGATTCGATGCAAACATAATCGATTACAAACTATGTTTTCACCGAAAATGTTTGACAAAGTATTGAATAAACAGTATTGTGTGAAAATCGATCGTTTGTTAGAGTCCTTATGTAAACGGTTTATTTCATATTTTGATTGTTTAATTAAGATTGTGCTAAGGCGATAGTCGTGACTATTACATTACTGGTACAATATCGGTCTTATGAATTCATTATTTCTTTGCTTTACTAGATTTTAATAATACTTACATACCAAGTGTTATAAAAGTGTAATAACTTTATAGATAAGACGCTGGAGAAATGTTTTTGTAATTATTGCATTGTTTTACTTAATTTTTCTTTTTTTTAATGTAGATGGGGTTTGGGAAGAATAAGTAATGTAAAAGACTTTAATTATTCCAGAAAAGGAGAGTCATTCGAAATAACATAGGTACTGATTTGTTTTTTATAAACTAAATACATAATTAAACTCAAGAACTATCCTTTTACTATGGAAGTTATACAACTTTTTTATAAATCTTTGTCGATATATTTCTGTATAGTAGAAGGATCTAGAAACAGCAATGGGGACACAACATTAGCACAAATGATCGGAACCATTACTTCTTTACTTTCATAGGTTTCAGTTGCAAAAGAGAGATAGTTATAAAAAAACCACTTAGATTAAAAAACATCATTCTTTACAGTTTTGTTATTATAATTAGCAACTAATCACCTTCCATCATCATTCACAGCTTTTGTCCTCCCACAGCTGGGCATAGGCCTCCCCTTTTTCGTGCCATTATCGACGGTCCTGCGCCAGCCTCATCCAGACTCGACCCGAGACTTTAACTATGTCTTCAACCCATCTTGCAACTAAAACTAAAATACGAAACGATTTACACTTAATTATTTGAATGATGTAGATATTATATTGCAGTTGTCTGTCCGTCCTATAATGACAGCGGTCAATCTAAATAGGTCGTTCCACCCTCGGGGGTCATTACCCCTGGGTAACAGGACTATACTTTTTTGGGTGATAGGACGGACAGACTCCATTTTTTATCGGACGCCCTACGATTTTATATAGGTACCGTTAAATACGGGTACAAAGGGGCACGATCCTATGAGATGAGTCTTAAGATATATCGAATTGTGAATGAATTAGAGTGATGCTGTTGATTATAGATTTGAAGTAAGGAGGATGGATATTGTTGGCTATTATAGTTTTTAAAAGTCTTTCAGATAATACTCATAGGAAATATTCAAGATCTAAAAACAACAAAATATCACATTATTAGTGATGATAAAGACAGTGGAATATTAAAGCATAGTTTCAGAAAATTGCCTGTTGCACTCATGACCTTAACCCTTTTAGTTTGTTAAAATTAGTAGCAGCAAAATTTTATGCACGATCGATGTTAGTAAGTCTTTGATTCTCTGAAGTAAGCTATAATCTTTACCTGTCTCAACGCACATCGAATCTGAAAGGAAATAACCTACTTAAATGTACAATAAACAAAGTTTGGCCCAATTTCAAGAATACATAAAATCAATGTCTCGGTGAAATGTTGTTCAACAATGAAAGGTCAAGTGGCACCTGTTTGACAGCGGCATTCAACCCAACTGACATTAAATCACGAATTTACCAAATATAGCGTATAAAAGTTAACGGAAAGTAATTATTGTAGACTACCGTGCAATAAGATCTTAACGAGACGGTCAAAGGTCGCACCGAACTTCACCTTTTGAACCCGTATCGATTGTTGATTCGATTTAATTTATGTTTTGTTTTCTGAATCGATTAATGAGTTTAAGTACAAAATTATCATACCTTACCTACTTGCCAATTCATTTTTGGGATGAAAAAAGAGCATGGGATGTAATTAATTCGAAATTAAAAACATAAACAGCATGACTTCTGTATAATTGAAAAGTGCACTTGTTTTAAGCATAATTTTATGTTTATTTCATTTGGTTGAAATCCTTTCACTTTAAAGTTAGTTATTATTTCGTTTGATGCTAATTGATATATAATAAAATACAAAAAAAATATTAGTAGAGTATTTAAATAAGAATTAAACAAATAATTAAATAAAAACCATACACACAACACATAAAAAATCAAACAAACCTAATTTAAAATAGTCAACGGCCGCGCTCAATGTACCAGGGCAGCAGAACTACAAAGGGCTATCTAATGATCGGCGGTACAGTTATCGTGAGTTCGACAAATCCCATGGTCGCGCGGGGTGTAGCTCAGATGACGGCCTTCCGCATTCCGAGCGGCCGGCGACCTACTGCGCCACTGGCCGCGTATCCCTGATCCTGTCGAGGCATGTACCCAATGACTATCGATTGTCGATGTTTTCGTATCGATAGCTAGGATTCATGTTTGTGATTTTTTTGTTAATTTACTTTTTAAGTGTAATTGATGGATTGATTGGTTTAGTTTAGTCCTGTCGTGTTAGTTTTGGGTTTAGATTTTTTGTTTTTATTTAATATTAGGTTATAAATTATTTTAGTAAATGGCTATGATAGAGCCAGAAAAACTTGTCGCTAGTAAAAACAATTACGATGAATATTAAAGTTAATATTTACTATTTACTAAAAGACCCTGGCATTTTTACTAATTGACCTTTTAGTAATGTAGGAGACTAACGAGACAATTATTAAATAAAAACCTACACGAACCGACACAAAAATTACACGTCATAAGAATACACAACGACATTAGAATACCATCAATCAAAACAATCGATACAATAGCAACACGAACTCCACATCACTAGATCCATGTTTAACGGGTCCCAACCCTACATAGTCTTAGCTTACATGGGTACCGCTAAACGATACATCAAAGGTTAGTACTTCGGTAATGGCTTATTACAAACTATCTGTGTGTAGTGCGATTATACCGTGGCTGCCTCGGAATTTAGGACTAACGGTCGACCTTTATCAACCGCTTATGATTTATGTGCTCCTAGTCGTGTTATTTATATTTGTTTGATGTTTGCTGGGAACGCATTTGTTATTTATCTGACACTTCTTGTTTCCTGGGTCTGTGGTGCTAGGTTTTGTGTAAAACAAATTAGGGAACTGGATTTTTAAGTGGAGATTTTAGCTATCATAATAATATAGTATTTCGGTATTAAGTAAATTAATTTTTATATACTATTTTTG
Source organism: Autographa gamma (assembly GCA_905146925.1). Classification (NCBI taxonomy): domain Eukaryota; kingdom Metazoa; phylum Arthropoda; class Insecta; order Lepidoptera; family Noctuidae; genus Autographa; species Autographa gamma. The sequence goes on from LR989871.1 coordinate 3,334,223, forward strand.
TTGGATTTTATAGTAGTGTTTTAAGAGAGATAATTATTCTCAATCCTTCTCTGAGTAACAGAAGGCTTTTAGGCTAAAGTAGAACTAGCAAACTTACAGGAAAAAGGCTTTAGTAAAAAATCTTGACGATATTTAACAAATTGTAAAGCAGGGTCTAGTTGTAAGTTTTCTACAGAGAATTTGGATTTAGGACCTTACATCGAAATTTTTATAAAAAGGTGCTATGTCGTAAATTATGTTAAAACATGTTACACATACAAAACAAAAAAAGGTTTTACACTAAGTATGCGTATGTATATCGTGTACTAAGACAATTAATTCTTTAACAAATATTTGCCTATTAAGTAATCGATTTCTATAAAAGGTTAAGATTTATACAATGAGTATGTTCCTAAACTATCCCTCAGGACATATACTATGGAAGTTCCATGAATATACATTACGCAATTAATATATTTTTATAGTGCGTTTAATGTATGTAAGTTAGACTATCAAGTTAACTATGAATGCCTAACGGTTATAATTCTATTTAATTTAATACTAAGCAACTTGAATTAATAAGAGATATAAAATATAGCCGACAAAAGAATTTGAATAAAACGTTTTGTAAATATGCAAATTGATTTTTTTTTATTTTAAAAATAAGTATTAGCATGTATGAAGGAAATAATGATAGTGGACGAAGCAAAACAAGTGTGTTAGGAAAGTAGCAAGTGGAAAGAAGTGGTCTCCGTCTACCCCTAGGAATGAAAGAGACGTGATTATATGTATGAAAGTATGTTTAATATAAAATATCAAAGACATAAACTGCTTTCAGCATATTTCTGTGATGATCAAAATACGAATTTAAAACTTACTTATTTACAATGTTTTAGTCAAGTTTTGTATCAGAAGATATCTTCTTAGCACCAATTACTGTTCCCTTAAGTGTTCATTAAATGGTATTTCCTTTCTTTCTATTTTTTTTTTCTTTTTTTTTACACATGGTTATCCGATCCCAAGCTAAGCAGAGCCTGTGATATGGCAACCAGACAACTGATAAACATACTTATATATTTCTAAATACATACATATTATAGATAAGTTACACCCAGACCAGAACAAATGATCGTGCTCATAACCAAACATTTGTCCCGGGTGGGAATCGAACCCACGACCTCCGGTATAGCAGTCTCTAACCACTAGACCAACAGGCCCGTCAATTTATTTTTATTATTATTTATATAATCATCTACAAATTTGTAGGTACCTAGTTAAGAATCAAGCAAACAGACTTAATTTATACAAAGTAAAATTTATCTGTTCCAACCAATTGCAATAATATATAACACTCAAAATAGGCCAAAACTAGTGTCAAAAAGAAACCTAAGACTATTAAATCATCTCACACTTTTCCGTTTAATATAATTCAAAGAGAATCCTATTGACCTCTAAAACTACAATCACGATCCAAGGCTCAATAATTGCCGCCATTTATGTCAGTGCTCGCTTCTGATTGGTCGAGAGCTGTGACGTCACTGATTGATACCTCAACCAATTAGTGCTTGTCTATTGTAACTGTATTGACCTAGGTCAGTGGCTTTGTTTAGATAGCGGGCGACTGAATCGATGGGATTTTGCACTTGTAAGCCTTTTGTATGTTTGTGTGTTTGTTGTGTCGTCTCACGAAAATGTGTCGTCTGATATTGATGGAATTTGCTTCAAAGATAGATTACATCTTTAATTGGGATATAGGATATAACTATACTTTTAATTCCAGTGGTGTTGCTCGTCGGATAATATTATTAATTGTCAAGTATTATTCCAAAAGAGGCCGTTGGTAAAAGAAAAATAAAGATTGTCATAAGCTTTGTTGTGTATATTAGTTGCTTTCCTATCGTACCAACTTCTAGACAGGTAATTTGTTCCTTCAATATTTTTAATTAAAAAGAGATGCAAGCAGGTCCCTTGATTGTAAAAAATATTAGTCGACTATCACTTAAAAACAAGAGAATCCTGAGATATGAGTAGATAAACGTAATTTTCGTTCATCTATAAAGTATATTATTGCATCTGTTTAACACAATCCCATAATATTAGCTTTTCCTTTATTTCAAGATCAAAGCTCTTCCCAAAAGACCGCTTTTTATCGCGTTACGTCATTTGCACATGCGCAGTAGAGACCTACCTGAAACTTGCGAATTGTAACAAAATAGCTTATATAGCCCCATAATGGTTCCTTTTATATTATTTGCGTATATGCCAATTGTTCTTTGCCCTTCTATTATTCTTTATAATGGTTTTTTTATCTGTTTTGCGAAGTTTTTTGTCGAAGTTTGTTTTAAAGATGGCGGTGTGTATGAAGTATTTTTTATTACATTTTTGTGTGATTTTGTCTTTTGCGTAATGGTACAAATCTTGAGATAAGGAACTCTGTAATAAGCAGTCCGTACGCGATTTTTATTTTCCAAGAGTATCATTCTTTTAACAATATTGATAAAGGAGTGCATAATAATATACAAAAGTACGTAATCGCAAGGTTAAGATCGATCTACGTCGGAAGACCTCTGAAATTAAATACTTACTTTTATATGTAGTTATATTATTACCAATCTGCTATTCTGAAGTGTTCGTTAAAAGGTCCGGGGTTCATCAAATAAATGAAAAATCAATTTCAAAATAATATAAACATCTTTATTACCCCCTATATTATGCCTTTACTTTTGCTTACAAATACATAATTTTCAATTTGTAGGGTGGGATCCTTTCTGGGCCTTTTTACCGTAAGAAGGACGAAAGAGGTTAAATTCTTTAATTTTTATTAATTCAGTCTTTATTGGCAACACTGAATTTTTAAAAATAGCCGCTTAAATTTAACGCAGTCTTATCTAATTTATCTACATAATAATTGAATACACTAATGTTTTAAGACGAAAATAATAATAAGTAGAATGTAAGAGCCAACGAGAAGCATTGGAAAAGCGTTGTAACTTTATTTACATTTTTTAAGCGGAAGGTCATAACATGGTAACTCGAATTGTTGGAAGTTACGTATTCAAGGAGCCGAAATCATAATCTAAGGACTTACAACTAATAATGTTTTCTATATATATGTTTGCGGTCAATTTTTGAAGGTCTCTCGAAATAATGTACAGTCAGTGTGAAGAAAACCATTCAAAAAACCCTTTGCCTCTTTTTGCTTGTCATTTAATTTTCTTAATCTAATTTAGTGATGTTACTTTTTTAATACAACTAATTTAGATTTAACTAAACTTAGTTTATTTTATATCAACAAAGTAACATCGGCTTATAATAAAATTATAATAATTTATATAAAAATACAAATGCATGAAGGATATGTGCAATTATTTCTTGTGAAAATAACATCAGTCGTATAAAATATTATTTACTAATGAGTATTAATCTTAATGAAGTAGAATGAGCTTGGATTTGGTGATGATGATGATGAAGATTGATGATTAGTGATGACGATGTGAAGCTGAAGGCCGATGTGGTCGCGTTTACATCTGGAAATAAAGAAAGTACACATTAGTTATGTTTTAGAGTTTTTAGTATATAAATTATACAAAAAAATGATACAATAAAAAAAAAATCTAAATTAATTAGGGTTGGTCAAAATAAAGATTACTTTCTAAGAACGGATTGTCGTAAATAAGTACATATTATAAGCACATTAAATTAAATCTATTGATTATAACTAACGAACTCCTATTTTATTCATTTTATACTTTATTGCTGGTTAATTTTTAGTCTGGACGATCATTTGACAGTCTAACTTAGCGTCCATTTTTATAATACCTGTTGTAAGCTAATACAGACTAAACTTGTTACACTAACCCACATTGCATATGCCGTCAGGTGGTCGCCACAGACTATAAAGTCTTTTTTTTTTTAGTATTTCAGCAAAGTGGTTAGTGGTATAAAAAAGTTGTGTGTAGTGTAATTCAGAAGTTCTTTCACTTGTATTCTTATATCGATTTTATTATATTAGATGTTGAATTATGGTTCCTATAATTTTGTAACTTATAGAGAGAATTGATTTACGTTTAACATTTTTGTTTGACTATAACGTCTTAAAAAGTTAAGATTGTTGTCACCAAACTTAAAAAAACATTGCCGCGGCGTCCTTTTGATATTTTTAACAATTGAACAATAATCATAAAGTGGTTTTTTGCAAATGTCCGACCACCTAGAGAACCCAAAACCATTGCAGTTTTATTACAAGGCTATTTTAATGTTTTTTTCGCAAAGGCATTTTTTAACAATCCATTTGCAAAAAGTGGTCGTTTGTTTTCTACATTGTTTTTATTTGTCTATTTGCGCAAGTAATTCTTTGCGGATGGATTTTTGGGTCTTTGTTATGTAAAGTTAAGTGCAGGTTCCTTTTATCGCGTCCCGACATGCCAAGAAATTACACGCCCTTGCACAAAATTTTAAACAATGCCTTGGTTCGGTCAGCATGTTTCATGAAGACTTAGTTTGTATATGAATTGAAATTGAAATGTATGGCGGCAAATGTTGATACTAAAAAGTTTTGACAGTAAACTTCAAATGCAAGAAAAGTATTTGAAATGCATTTGAAGTTTTTTAAGCCATATAAAGTTCCACCCATGAGCAGATAAGGTATATTACACTTTTTTACCGAACAAGAAAACAGTGTATATTTAAAATTATAATAGTCGGCAGTTGTCAGGCTCTACATTTTAATTCACAATTGCTACACATTCTGGACACAAAGGATCTAGTTTTTAACGCGACGCATCCAATTACAATCTACTGATAAAGACACTAATTATAATAGAAGTGCACTGCGTGTCCTGCTCATGTCCTAGAGCAAAAAACTAGGCAATATTTGCCGGCATTTGTCCCAGTGTGCACCGGCCGCCAGTAGTCATCCTTGGCTGGGGCAGGCTCCATGCACCTGTCATTGTTCAATTAAACCTGGCGACACATTGCCTTAAATAATTCCTCAAATTGTACGCTCGCATACACTGCGTGTGTATCCAACTAAAACATACCGTCTCGGTCCTGCATGATCATAAATTTAATAGTTTGACGCTAGTCGATAACAGATGGCGGTGCGCGGCTGGGCGCTGTTTTAGTATTCAGTTTCAGTTTTATGTACATTATTCTTTTTCTGACTATTGTTTTTTTTTTAATTAAAATATTACTCATCTCATCTCATTAAAACTAAGCATGGAATCGATTAAAGTTCTCGAATTACGATCGTCATCTTGTGACTGCTCGGATCGTCAACTAGAACACTTAGTACCAGGCGAGCAGAATTCATAAGAGTTGTATAGTTTGAACGTCGAAGCGTTGTGCCTTCTCAGCAGTTCTGAATACCGAGTGTTAGTGTTAGTCATATGAAAGGACTTGCAGGTTCTTGCGACCTGACTAAATGGGAGACTGGGATTTAAACTTAAACCCAGGTTTATTTTTTTTATTCATCAAATACCATTCATGCTTTTGTTACGAATTTATACACTAGATATTTTAAAAGCCGTGTGGTAACACGGTTATTAATAAATTCGGATTTAATTTTCTTAATCCTTATCTAAAAAAAGAACACGGAAGCTAAAATAATGCCTTCCTTTATTGTAAGATCAAGAAAAGCGAGTTATCTTCAGCTTATTACGGGGAGACGAGGTACCAGGCTCGCAGAGATTGCGGGAGGCCAACTTGTGACGTACGTCGTTTCAATGTTGTAGTTATATACACAGACGTAAGTACGTGGGCTCGGTTGGAGGTGTGCGTGAGCGCGTGTAGGCGCGTCACAATCACAGCGACTGACGACATTTTGACGTAGGAAGCACATTTCGTTATTTTTTCTAACATTTTTAACTTTAGATTTAATATAAGGTGTTTAAGAAACTAACAAGAAGGTGTTAGATTAGCAGTTTTATAATTGGTGTATATATAATGTACATAAAAACCTAGTTTTAAGAATCTATAAATATAAAATCCGGGCAAAGTATGCGTCAAGGCGAGGCGTAAAGCGACTTTTTTCTAATTCGTAAGGTTGACGCTCTCGTGTTCACACGGGGGCAAGCCTTCACACGTTCATGTTCGTTGCCTCTACGAACTGCCTATGCGGAAACACAACTTTGCTATTAACACGCGTTCCTTTACTATGAGATACTGCCACTTATGCACGTACATACATACATATTATACGTGTTGTACGAGGAAAGCGTTTTCACTACACAACACACAGGCGTTCGACCAAATACACGTAGAATGAGAGCATGCGCCGTGTACGCATGTAGATTTTGCACTTGTGTACGATTTTCCACATGTGAAAGTTGCGTTCATGTTGTGTTTCAGATTCGTTCGTGAGCAGTTTCTATGTTTCGGGTACTAGGGGAGCAGTAGCTTAGAGGAGTTTATAGAGACACACACGTTCTAGTTTTTGTTAGTGTGCGTTATCTAAATGGTGCTCTTATCTAATAGACACGGCAAACACATCGATAGATGTTTTGATTAGGATTTGAATTTTAAAAAATGTTCGATATTTTGTTTCGCAATGGTTTTTGGAACATGCTTGTTCAGCGAACGTGTTGATAAGGTGGATGCACCGCGCGAGTTGAGTGAACGCCTGCGATCTCATGACATCCTAGTAGATTGGCGACCAGTGCAGCCGTGTCAATGACTTGATCGATGACGAATCTATCGGTAGCCAGTGTGGCTGCAGAAAAAAATACGAGGAAAGGTTTCATTAGTTGCCAAAATTTATATCTCCACAATTTTCATTTTGGTATATTTTTTCTAATCTTCCCTACACAATTTAATCCAATGGTTATTGTTATTCTGTAAGGTTTACCTGCACAAATGCAGGCATTTGTTAGGTAACTCTTAGGTCAGTCACTTAGCAAGTAACTTTATTAAATAGCCTTTATCCGGCTTTGTAACACTGCTTTAAATAAATAAATAACTAAAGTAAAATGGGGATATGAATGCTGAAATGAGAACGACACTGTTTTTAATTTATTGGGCCGTCAATAAATCTTAATTTGGTTGAATTGCTCAATTGGTCCGCGTATCTGTCGTAAGTAACTTAATTGCTTATTGTCAGGCAATTTTTTACATTTGTGTTCTTTTGTTCGTGAATTTATCAAGTGTCTTAAGTACTGGCAAGATTGGCATGAAATAAGAAAAATGTCGCAGGAAACATATTTTTAAAATACTCAAAATACTTCAGAAAATGCAGACAAACGAGGTTAGCATAAAATGTAGAGGACATTTAATTTTATTTAAATGAAGAATTTTAAAAATAGAATCATTGAAATCCGGATAAATGTGTTGCTATCCACAAAAGCAGCGAGCATAGACAAAACAAATAGGTTTAAATCAATGGTAAAAATAAATTAATAAAACGCCAATTCAAATGGAACACTTGAAAAAGGAACGTTCACGCGGATATTACGGCAAGCGATATGTTATGCAAACTGTGATGCAACTAAACTTGTATTGTAACAAGTAAGGTTGCAGATAAATATTTAATTTTAGGTGTCTGTGGCCAATATTTGACCCACTGACTGCATTTACTGGCAACACTTTGATGTAAGTTCGACACGAGGCTGGTAAATGTCAAATTATAAATTAAAATACGTATAAACAACTTAATGATGTCATGGTTGTCTATGGTTGAGTTCCTTCTCTAAAAATTATATATTTTACAACATAACAACAACTAAACTTAGTTATGTTTTACAGAATAACGTCACGTTTTTTTTAATATTTGGAATACAAAAATGCGTTTCAATCAAATTTCTCTTTGACGCGGAAACATTATGACTAAAAACTTGATTAAACTAGCAACGAACATAGAAAAATGGCGTCTTGGAAATTAAAATAGTAATGACAGGTTGCTTACATATCGCGTGCAACTATGAAAAGAAAAGTTTGCTAGGAAGATAAGCGGACAAAACAATGCAGTTTTTTAATTTCCAGATAAGCATAGAGTAGTAGAATTAATAAATCAAGACTATATCTTTGCAGTTCGTTTTAAAATAACTATTACGAATAGTTGCTGATTAAATTAATGATGTCATGTTTTTTATCGAAATTGTACATGGCTAACATTTGTGGCTGAAATGTCGAAATAATTTCGCAAAATCTGACATACAGGTCTGTCAATCCTTTTCATTTTGAATTGTGATGGTCTGGGTGAAAGGAATCGTGTCGTATCAACGCTAATAAGTTAAGGAAACAGACAAATATGTTATAACACAATTACTCAAGGCTGAATTCTTTTGCTTTACGATTTATGACATAAGTCACTATTGTCTATTGTCAATATTCTTTAGATTCAAATAAAATCGCCAACCTTAAATTTGCTGGTCGTTTTATTTTATGTTAGTCTACAATGTACGCAATAATATGATTAAATGGTTAGTGACCTTAAAAAGGAAGATGAGGTTTGGACAAAAAAGGTTATAATATTGTTACGTTAAACATCATAGACAATCCATCTATCCGTACAAGTTCCAAAATTTGAAATTTCCGATTTAAAAATAAAAATTCAAATTAGGAAAAGTTCCACAATCAACTCATTGATTAGTAATTAAGCAACGCGGGTATCTATTCCACAATATTGTATTATCTTTTTCTAATGTTTGGTCAAAGATATTTGTGTTCAAACAAATAGGAACTGGTTCTTTTCAAGTTTATTGACTCCACCAAAATTCTACCAAACATTCCTTCTCATATTTTTGATAGAAAATTAAAACTCTGTCTTTTTTTCTTGCTCGTTAACGATTATGTTCATTAAATGATTCTAGATTTATTATCTATGATGTAGTTAATGGACGCCACGTTTGGATTAAGACTTAAGTTAGTTCGTAACTTGTAGAGGTTTATTAGCTTTGAATTAAATAGTATCGTGACAGGCAAATTGTGGTCGAGTGACAGTGTGTAATCTTGTAAAGATTAGTTCTATTTGCAGGCCGCTACCTGTAATGGATGAGCTAATATAAGCTAATAATAAGAAAAATAAATTGAGAAATAACGTCTTAATCTATCAAGGATAAGATAATTAAATCTAGTTTGATACAAACTTATTCCTGTCACTTTCGGACAATTATTAAAGTTAATGTGTAAGATAGAGACGGAGATAATTTGCCGAAATGCGAATGAAGTTCAATTATTTCGGAATAATAAATAAGACATGCTCCATCTGCCGTAACCTATCACTGAATATTATTACGCTAACAAGCAGATATAATTTAAAGGCGACAGCAAAAACTATTGTCAGAATATTCAAATGAGAGATTCGATTTATCTTTCGTGAGCAGTAATACCTACGAGAGCGTTATTAATGTATGTACGTATTGTACGTAATTTGGCATGTCCCTAAATAATGATTTTATAGTTGCATAAACAAGGCGACACCTGCCCCTTGGCCGGCGTGGCTCGGCACTGCCCACTTAATTATTTAAACATAAAACCTTTAATTAGACCTACCAGCTGCCATGCGACCTTGTATTGCACCTTTGTAATGCGACAAGCAGTATTTTGCATCGCAAAAAGTATACATTTTTAACTTCAATTCATGCGGTGTTTTTACTTGTAGCAGAAAAAATGGTACGAACGTTCTTTGTTGATATTTTAAGAATCGATAACATTATTGGTCTAATTTGCATGTTAAACAGAATAATGAGTTGAAGTTTGTAGATTAATGCATCTGCCGGTGGCTACCGTGCGCCTGCGACTTGTCTATAACACGTAATGGTCACCTGGATGTCAAACTGATCACGTGTCCGACTCTACTGCACCACGCTGTGCAATTAGGCTCCCATAAAGAATAAAAACTCTTTTCATTCGGTTTTGAATACACAATTTGAAAAAGGAATGAGAGCTGCAACTGAGTGAGTTGTATTATTTCGTGTAAAGCATTAAAGGTAACGTAATAGCTGATTATGTTAAACACACACATTATCTGCTCTTGAACCACAAATATGTCGGCGGGCTGACGCGCGAACTCGACGAATAAATATTACTTGCGATCGGTTATTTCAAACCGCGAATTAACCTCGACGCTTAATTCTTTATTTAAAAGTTCAAAACGGAATCCGGTAATACCATGGTAAGCTTATAATTTGCACATTAAAATGTTGTTTGAGCGTTTTTCAAATAATGCATATTATTTCGTCAGTACGCTGCACATTCCTGAGGAGCTGTCGCAACATTGATTGTTAAGTATGTGTGTCGTACTTGATTTCATGTTTTTACATAATGTTGTGAAGTCTGCAGCAAATATCTTAGCACTTAAAATTAAACTTCTTTTCCTCGAGCGTGTGTTTAAGAATTAGTCGGTGCGGGTCAAACGACTTTGTATTAGAATTATTCCTCTATTCAATGACAATAATTTATGCACACGTAATGTCGGTAAAGGACGCGCAGTAAATTGTCTATGGTTAGCAACATATAAAATGACTAGTTTCATTATTATCGTACATCAAAAACACGTCGGCATATTTTTTATTTACTCTACAGATGTATCTATCTACAAAGCATCGTTTTAGGAAACTTGTATCCCAGTTTAGTCTGACCATATAACGAGTTTTATTACTCCTACTTGCCCTAAAAAGAGAAATAAAATACTTATTCTGACACAAGTTTTATCACAATCAAATTACGGCACATTAAGTTACGGCGCGAGCAGTCTCGACTATATTAAGTTACCAAAATAGATGGTATGAGTTTAAATGGTCCAACAAAGGAAGAAACTAACGTGCGGAGAATATTATGAGCAAAAAATATGGCGGGCTAGGGTGGTAGTGACCTATGATGACGCAATGCCGAAAACAGGCCACAGTGCAGGCGACGAGCGTCGGGGTCAAGGAGGTTCATCGCGGAATATTGCTCAATCCGAAACATGTGCGAACCCAAATATCACGTACTCGTGATTCACCGTGTCATCGCTACAGACCAAAAAACACGCTCCAAATTCAAAGTTTCCATCGTTTACGTAACTTCCGTGTTGCATTTGTCAAATTTTAAATATCGAATCCGAATATCGAGATCAGATAAGTGTTGCAATTGTATAAAATACGTAGATAATGTAGGTGTAGTGAATTGGTTTTGGCGTGGTCGCGGTAAGTAACGACATTTTTTGATGTCGCCGAGGAGCGAGGTGGATCGTGTCCGCGTCTATTTTGAACTCCCGATCGGACGGTCGCCCGGTTGTTGAACTGGAATAATTCGGCAAACACAGGCACATTACGCGCTTGTTAATCTCGAGATATTATGATACGTGTTGGGCCGTGTGCCGATTATAAAATACCTTTCCGCGTACTCGTCTACACGCGGTGTAAGTATTACTTGTATTAATACAGATAAGTAAAGTATTTAACTGCTCGCGTATCTGTATCGTTAAGTTATGTATTAAAGGAAGTCGATTCAGAAACAATATTACCAGTAGATTCGTATCAGATAATTTTTAAAAGTTGTTTTTTGTGTTCGCAAATAATATGACACAATAATGATAATTAATTATAGTAACGATTACATTCGCAATACAAATGAGCGGTGTGTTGTGTTTACGCGAAGTGGACGCAAACATGCAGAGATGGCTCGCGGCTGTGTGGGTGCGACACTTCGCCTGTGTGGGTGTGTAGTCTCTGTGTGTGTACGTGGAAGCGCGCGATGAAATAAAATATGTCCGGTCAATGAACTCGCGGTCGGTGCCATAAAAATCGCGATACTGGCCGAAATTCGGACAGAAAACAGAATATTCAACCATATAATTGAGTTAAAAATAATAATGTTTGAGATGGCGTTTAGGTGTAGCGCGTGTTCTAAATTCAAATTGCTCTGAATTTGGTGTCCAAAATTTGTAATATGGCGACCGGGGAAGAGGAAGGATTACAGCTGTGCAACGAACTTTAATATGCAGCGTGCAGCTCTCGTGTCCGCCGCGCGACAGCTGTCCGCGAGCTCTTTGTCTTACTGCACCCATCACTGAATCCTAATTTTGACCAACCCTTAAAAATGGAGATGCCTGTCAAGCACAATAGGGCCGTGCCTTTTAAAACTTAAATTTGACAGACATCTCAATGAACATAAAAAGTTTATGTAAAAAAAGTATTTATACTCACTTAGATTGAAATTTAGTGATGTCCAAAGTGAACCAGCTTGTTGCAGAATGTTTTTCTCTCCATAAGGTGGATGTTGTTTCTATGGTGTACATTTCCGGATTGCACGCGGCGCGCGAGTCAGCTGATTTCCATCCAATGACCTTGCGTACACGTCCTCCCTTCATTTTATTCATAGTATTTACAGGCGATGAGTTGTGTGAGGTTCAGGGGGAGGAGGAGGACCCTCCTCTTGCGGCAGGAGGAGGTCTCCCGCGGACTGGTGCCAGTGTGGATCCTGCGTCTTCCGCAACACATCTTGTCTCATCGGAGATGGGGTTTAGTATATTTCCGTGGGGTCTAAACCGATCATTTTCGCGTTTAGTATTGCCCGGTAGGATCGAGTACTCTTGTGTCCATTTTTATAAGATTCTAATAGGATTTGGACGAATGCGGGGTAGAAGTTAGTACTGACCGGTGGGGTCCAGAGTGGAGTCCATGTTCAGTGTTATTTAATAAAGTCCAGTGGGGTCCAATGTTAGTATATCCATGTTAGCACAGTCAACACAACAGTTCGTTAGTGCACGGTCGCGAGTGTTCGGGCACTGGAGTGAACGCGCGTGCGGCGTGCCGGCCAATGAGACGAGCGCTGCGCCCGCGCGCTTATATGATAGAAGCGCCGTACGCGCCCGCCATCTGGTGGCGAGTGGACGAAACGTGGAAATATAGTTTTCCGACGAAGCGGCGTTCTACCCAATGTCTTAGGAAAAATATTTCATCATAAACAAAATCTTCCTAATTGTTGTCTAGCGCGGAAAAGGTTGATGGACTACATAAAATTCGACTATAATGTTATTGAACTGTGGCTGTCGAGTCATTCTAATTTACCCATCGAGTAGTCATCGTACTTTGCCCTTGTGTAGAGTAGAGTTATACCTATATCGAAAACCATACATGTAACAACTCGTCTCTCTGAATGATGGTTTTAACCAAAATCTGAAGAAATTCGTGCTTTTATACTTTTTAAACAAAAAGTTCAGTCGAGACAGAGAAAATCACACCTCCCAAAGCTAATTCTATTGTTTTTCTATTGCATTTGTTTACATTATTAATAAAGTAAGTAATTAAAACTTTTATATACAGATTAGCTAAACAAATATATTTTGAAACTTCATTTATTTTTGCCCTCAGAGCCAGTGCCTTCGTTTTTCCAATTTTCCCACCATCGTTATAACCTCTTGACGATGGAACACTGTTTTATAGAACCTTATAAATGATGTGTTATTTAATATACAAACATATAATCACGCCTCTTTCCCTTGTAGGAGTAGGCAGAGACCACTTCTTACCACTTGCTACGATCCTTACACACTTGTTTCGCTTCGTCTATTTTCATTATTCCCTTTATACATGCTGTTCGGTTTATGCTCCGGTAATATACAAATAGTATAATTAAACTTGTTTACAAACCATTGTCCAAACATTGGTAACATTTGCATATTTTTAATAAATTATCGACAAGGTTATTATGTTCATACAATTTATTTATAGATACATATTCAATATAGGCAAATAACTGCATAAATATTTTCTGTAATTTATGCAACTAGGCTATTTTTATTCTTAATATAAAAAAAGATTGCTTATTATAAAGAAAACAAGCAAACCGTTAAAATTACCGTTTCCTATATCTACTAATATGTTTCAGATATTTTTAATCTAGATAGATATTTAATAATAATATTATAGTATATTCCGGGACAAATCACACATGGTCATCTGATCTCAAGCTAAGCAGAGCTTGTACTATGGTAACCAGGTAACTGATAAACATACATATATATTTCTAGATACATACATGTTATAGATAAATTACAGCCAGAAAAATTATTACACACGTATATTTTAGTTTGTCCCGTAAACAAAAAAATATGAAGATACAATGAGCACAAATCTTGTGTGACGTCACGTCTAAGCAAAAATTGTACCAAGCCGTGACGACACAAGACCTTCGTATTTTGTAATTGATTTGATGAAAGAAAAAATACATATCTATAATATTTTGATAATTTAAATGATGCACTAAATTGATTTTGTCTTTTCATACCCAGTCATCTACCTATTGTACCTGTTTTTTCCCGACTGCGGCGAATTGAAAAAAGAGGGATATTGTATACTAGAGTTATATGGAAATATGTGTATTTATAGAAACCTGGAAGTAATATCTTCCTGACCTCTGTTTTAAGTAGGCATATAATATTGAATTAGTTACTCATGACCTACGGGTCAATGTATAAATATTTACTTTATACGGAATACTTAGTTCCGTGTTCAATTGGTCTACTAAACATTGACAAAACACATCATCCTCATTTTTTGGATTCGCCACAGTCGGGTAAAAAGGAACCATTTTTCCATTGGTAGAGACCCAATTATTTTATGTATGTTCAGTCTTCAGGCCCACCTAAACCACTTTTCTCATTTTGATGAATGAAGATTCACAAAAAAAAAACTTATCATACTCTTTTTTGGATTCGCCACAGTCGGGTAAAAAGGAACCATTTCGACTCTGTGTAGACACTCAAATATTTTATGTATGTTCAATCTTTAAGACTAAACCACTCAACTGATTTTGATGAATAAAGCTTTAATAGATAACTTATTCTTATGTAGATAACTTGGAACATATTTTATAAAAAAAAAACGCATCAAATTAATGAGACCAAAATTCCATCGAAAAACAATTAAGATCATAGATTCTACCTAGCAAAGGGCCTACCCCTTTAAAAAAGGAAAATTTTGTTAATATAACAATTTGCTACAATTTTAATTTAAATGAATAAATTACATGACTATGATCTTGACTTACATTTACACATACCTACGGATTTTCGTTTTTATTACTTTGTAAACAAAGTCGTAGTATATTATTATGTATTACTGAAGCGAACTGAATTACATTTGATTTGACCTTAGAATTGGTATCACTTATATTGAGTTTATTTTCACGAAACTTTTGAGTTGGTGAATCTTTTTTTTAAGACTTTTTAATTGTGCGGTTTTAGTCAGAACTAAAGTGTAATTAATATCTTTGTTTATTTACTAACTTATTTATTGTAGAAAGATAAAAAAATAAATAAATTAAATTAGGAGAACATGTACAAAAGGAGGCAATTTCTTCGAGGCGACTTTCATGTTTTTGTTTACATGTGTCTGCGAAACCATAGCTCGTAAACGAATGTACCATCGACGTATGATATGCATAGACTGCTACTATCGCTAGGTTCCCCTTGTGCCAAGCGAGAGCAGTTTTTAGTCTGATCCTAGTACATTTTGTTTTTCATTTAAGTTAATTTTCGCGCAACGAGAAACTTATATAAGAAAATATCGATGGTTTTGACATTGTTAGGATAATATTAGTGTTTTAGATAAAAAAAATTAAAAGGCAAGCTCCATCTTCATACATAATTCACGACAACACATGTTCACACTAGTGCTTACGGTTTAAAGTCTGATAGGCTCACTCTATAGTTTCAAATGCAACTTCGTTGGAATGTACCGATTTAGGTGAAGTTTCTGTTTAGAGGCTGATTGATTGACCTTATATTATATCCCAAATTTAAATACGTAACTATTTGAATTGGTCATATATAGAAAATGTTAGTAAGATAAGAGGTCGTGGGTTCGATTCCCACCTAGAACAAATGTTTGTGTGATTTGTTCTTCTGCTGGGTGTAATTTATCTATAATATTAATATGTATGTATTTAAAAATATATGTAAGTATGTTTATCAGTTGTCTGGTTATCTTAACACAAGGTCTGCTTAGCTTGGGATCAGATAACCGTGTGTGAGTTGTCCCGGAATATTTTTATTATTATAAGTAATATCAGGAAAAGACTTGTGTGAAAAGTTGTTGGATAGTTATAAGCAATAACAAAATCACCAATTAAGTGATTCATTTGCATATAAAAGAGTTCAACGCGCTGAGCAGTTCATTTATGCACCTTAACAGTTTGTCTTAAGGTTCAATATTGATTGAACTCATAAAATAATTTAAGTAATTTTCCGATAATGTAGGGGATTTCTAAAAGTAAGTTTTGATTGTAAAGTTCTTTGAAAATTAAATTAGATTAACCACAAAGGATCGATTTAAAACTATATTGCTGTTAAGTTAAATGTAAATAATATACCTGTGACTAATTGATAGAATTAAAGTCTGATTCACTGCTCTAAAGAGATAGAAAAAAAAATATTTTTTTAGTATATATTCGTTAAAGTAAGTAAATATACCTAAATCCTAAGATCTTAAAACATAATCCCTGAAATCTTTATAATAATGAAATTCATAATATTTGAGGAAAGAACAAAAACATTAACAATTTTCTATTAAAAAAGGACAAATATACATCGGATTGATTTAAGCTGACTTTTATAATCCATCTAATAAATCAAACTATTGAGAACAATCCTAAAATAGTAAACAAACATAAAATGTTATCAAAAACACTAAAAACGAACTAAAGACAATATGCTAATGTGGCGCGTATTAATGTCGCTTTGTCCTTCAGTGTGTTAAGATCCGCTTCCATAATGTATTGACAGATGTTCGGGAAATCAGACTGGAGGAAACTGCGAATAGGGACACCAACAAATAATAATAATGAAAGACACTAACAAATCTATATATATAAAAATGAAATCGCTAAATGTGTTTGTAAGCGCATAACTCAATAATACCTGGACCGATTTCGCTAATTCTTTTTTTGTTGTGTTAGTTATTTTCAGTAGAAGGTTCTTATGAAAGAAAAAGAAATGGAAAATTGGGCGGAAAAAAATGAAATTAATTAATCCTGACGTTTGTTACGACAGTGATTTCTTGGATTCATCTGCACCCTGAATGACATAAAGGCACCGGGAACGGGACCTAGTTATTCATGCGGGTGAAACCGCAGGGCAAAGCTAGTATATAATAATAGTAAGTTAAGCGAGTGGAAAATGAGCGTAATAATGAAAAATATGGATTGAATTGCCTAACGCAAAAAGCTTCTTCTCAAGTTAATAATTTCGAGGAAAAATAAACATTTAATATAAATAGGCTTAAGACGTCGTGGTGGCCTAGCGGTTCAATGAACGGATTTGTATGCACGAGGTTGCAGGTTCGAACCCGAGCAAGTACCAATGTAGCTTTTTAAAAGTTATATGTACTTTCTTAATTATTCCAAGGCACTTCTGACAAACGGTGAAGGAAAACTTCGTGAGGAAACCTGGATTCAAAAATTTGGGATCTGAAATCGCCAATCCGCAGTGAGCAAGCGTGGTGATCATTGCTCGTGCCTTCTCTATATGGGAAGAGGCCTGTGCCCAGCAGTGGGACGTTTATAGGCTGGATTATTATATTATTTTATAAATAGGGTTAGATGGCAGATAGGCTGGGCAGCACTCGCACACGATTCGTCATACGTGACAAATATCTAGACTTTTCCGTCATAAAAACCGCCACTCCCTTCGATTTCTCTCCGTTGAGCGAGCGCTAACGACCCGCGTAGGCTTCAAATACTCACTAAACGGGTATTAGTAACCAATTATTTTACAAGCTTTAGTACATACTATTGTTAGGTTATGTTTAAAATATGATAACTTTCATAAATATAATAGCAACCCCCTGTTTGCGTTGGCGAGTTAAAAAGAAAAGCAATCTTGTGACTTTATTGGTTTTTTGTTACTGTTACTTGATCAAATGTAAACTGATTTTAAATATTCTTTATACTAAAGTTAGTAGATAGGATACTTAAAATTAAATTTCTTTAACTATAAGAGCCATTTTTTTAATACTCATCTTGTCGTTTAGTACTAAAATATTCCATAAGGTATACTGGTTTAAGGGAGGCCTTTGCCTTTCAGTAGGACGATAATGTCTTGAAATAAAATTACTAATAATTATAATACCATTAATTAGACCTATGGGTTCCATGAAATCTAGCCTAAAATCATGCTTATGAAAATCAAACAAACAAAATCTATTTTTACATGATTAATTAGAATCTTGTTATATAAATTGAATCACCGTGATTCCCCTCAAATGTAAGACGTGCGTCGTCACCTCTTCTAGTAAATTACATACATGTATAAAATAACAATTTATGTACGTACATATAAAAAGTATGTGGTTGCCTTTCCGTTAATCAGAGACATTATTTGATAAAATAAACATAAATATTAATATATAGAAATCAAAATGAAAATCAAATTAGTAGATATAAGTATGTAATCTGTAAAATTAAAAGAATACTCACAATATTTTTGCGTAAAAATAATGTTTTCTTTTTTAATTAATATTTTGGGATCTGAAATCGCCAACCCACAGGGAGCGAGGCGTGGTGATCAATGCTCGCCCCTAATATCGGGAAGAGGCTTGTGCCCAGCAGTGGGACGTTTATAGACTGGATTATTAGTATTATATTATATTTTATACGTATTCTGACAAAAGTGTGTGCAAGTGTTGGTGTTTGTATTTATATTTTACATGGATAATGGGCATCTAAGTGTGGAAGCGATATAAAAAGTTGGGCGTCCCCGAAAATGTAGTACGTGACTAAATTAATTAAATAATCATATGAGGATAAAGTACCTGTTAAATGTTGGTAGTTTAGTGAATTACACCAGAAATTTTAAACACCATCATCCATCGCTAATTTACAACTTATAGTTCAGCCGCTGGGATAATGTATGCCGGTTGGTTTTAATTTGTATATTTTTCAGTGTTACCTGTCAAAATGATAAAGATTTGAAAGATATTATTAGTTTAGAGGATAAATAACTGATATTTATGTGTAGTAAATGCATCGACACATTAAACTTGCTGTTGTTGTTGTTGTTGTTGTTGTTGACCACGACGTGTCAGGAACGCATCACTCAGCGTCCAATTGAATGGTAGTAGACACGTCAAGTCATAAGCAACTTACAATTAAGATAGTTTTTCAGCTTTATAATATTGTAATAGTATATTTTATGACATCCTCTCACATGAAGATTAAAGTCAAGGACAATATTGTTCATAATTAAATACTTTATTACTAACATATTATATGCGGCTTAAAGGTAATAAATAATGTTGTTGTGTGGTCACCCTAGAAGACGGTAGTTAAGAGCCGGTAGCTTGGACATTTCCTTTTCCTACGAGTGAAAACTGCTTTCTTATCTGCGGATATCCAATGCTATGCCTAGGTAATGCACGGTGCCTAGGTTATGTAGGAGGCCTAGGTATATTATCTAGTTATCAACAGTCCGACGTTTGTATATTATTATTGTTGTAATTATGAGATTGATTCAATTTTGATGATGGTGAATTTAGTTTTTGCCTATTATAGAGTCTTAGTTAGTTAGTGTAACAATGTAAGACTTTAATAAATATATAAGGATCGCTTTAAGAATTTGGAGTACAGAAACCTGAAAGAATTTAAACATAATTAAGATTATAATTAGAGCAAAGGTTTTTTTGAAGTTTTGATGGCATACTCTGCTGAAGTCGACAAGGAAGTAGAAACTTTTATTTAAAGTTAATAAAAAAAACTTATTAACTCACGATAATTGGTAGAAGGAAATTGAGTATAATATCAGAAGTTTTGATCTGAATACCAGCTGTCAACTAGAAAGCACGGCATCAATATCAGCGCATTCGTTTGGGTGCTACAATGCTACAGAAACACAGATACAGACGTTTTAAACTGTCAATAACACTTGTTTAGCCATTAATCTTTTTTCATCTTAATTGTTTTTCTTTAAACAATAGCTACATATATTATCATTCGTTCTGTTACGTGGCATTACGTGTAACGTTCACGTGTAAGAGCTCACGTGAATCCATTGACGAAGGGAATTCCGGTGGCTTACTCATACTTATGTGCTACGTATGTTGTTTATGTATGTCATATTGTCTTGTAGTGTTGTTTGTTGGTAATTAGTTGTTTGTTTTAGTTTAGTATTATTTAATAATTATTATATTTATGTGCACTGTAAAAGTTTTGCAGTAAGTAAGAAGACTTAGAAATTAACTACACAAAAACTAAACTAATGACATTCCACCCACCACAAAAATCCCCACTCACTTTTAACTTTGTATATAAAAACTCAAAAATAGAAACGGTTCAAGAATTCACTCTGCTTGGCTTAAATATAGATACCCACGTTAACTGGAAATCCCACATTCAGAAAATTAAAAGTAAGTTATCAAAATTCACGTATGCACTCCGAGAAACAATAAAGACCACTAATTTAGAAACCGCGCTTACAACATATTATGCTTATGCCTCCGCATGGCTAAATTACGGTGTCACTCTATGGGGAAACAGCACAGACGCCCCGACTATGTTTACTCTGCAAAAGAAACTAATAAGAATCTTAGTTAACATTAAGAATACTGAAACATGTAAGCCTCATTTCCAGCAGCTTAAGATATTAACCCTCCCCAGCATATACATACTAGAAACTTGCAAATTCGTAAGAAAACATAAAGATTTTTACACAAAAAGAGAAGAAATACAAACTAGATATGCCCTAAGGCATAAAAACAGATTAAACCTACCTAGCTCAAAAATGAAAATGCATTCAACTAGTCCATATGTTATGTCTATAAAAATATATAATAAGCTACCAGAAGATATTAAAAGCGTAGATAAAGATAATATATTCATAAATAAATTAAAGAAATTATTACTACAAAAAAGCTATTACCACATAAATGAATATTTAAATGATACTTTTTAATAATCCTATCATAAATTTATGATTATAATACATAAAGACAATAATAATGCCCACCTAATTTAATAAATTAATAAATAAATGCCAAGAATAATAAGTTATTAAACCCTACAAATATCATCTGCTACATACAGTATATGCTATAATAAATAAATAAATGCTATAATAATAAATAATTACTTATCTCTATGGGAAACTACATAAACTTTTATTTCCTATTGAATATTCTACATTATAATTATAGGTTAAAAATTTATATCCTGTATATGTATATTATGGATATACACAAGTATATACTTACATATATCTTTAAATAAATTCAAAAACAATACTTACACTAAATTAAATAAGAATACCCTACAAATATAATAATATCACTTAAACATGTATACTTACTGACATAACCATACTATTGTTCTTCCTCTCTCCTAAATTTTGCGTGCCCAACAGGGTCCACGATGTACTATATATATTTTTTTACTTACCACCTACTAACCATTGTGGAAAGCAAATAAAAGTTTTGAGTTTGAGTTTGAGTTTGAGGTTAGCTGGCCACATGGGCGAAAATATAATCAAAACTTTTCATTTTTTTTAAACTTCATGGTATTATTATTATATTAGAGTTTTTTGTTTGTACATTTTACATATTCGTTTTATTGACAAGCGTAAGTTTACATTCTGAATAAAGAGGATTATATGTAGATGA
Source organism: Autographa gamma (assembly GCA_905146925.1). Lineage (NCBI taxonomy): Eukaryota > Metazoa > Arthropoda > Insecta > Lepidoptera > Noctuidae > Autographa > Autographa gamma. The sequence continues at coordinate 3,355,768 of LR989871.1, forward strand.
AGCTAAACGCCTTTACAAAATCAAGAAAAAAATGCGAATGTTACAGAATAAAATATAGCTATGTAGACAGATCGCAATAAATAATAATATAGTACATCTTGTGGGACAAAACACAGGTTATCTGATCCCAAACCAGACAACTGATAAACAATTAAATGAATGAACAATGAATTGTTATTTAAACATGTTCACTCACATTATTCTATTATTTAAGGTTTAGATTTCAGGGTCAAAACCTTGTTTCTTGACTTTGAAACACCTAGCCTTAAAAGGGCGCGGCTGAAGCATTTCAATCCTAACCAGAACAAAAACAAGTGAAAACAACATGATATCTATTCTGAGAAATTTTCTATAAACACAACAAGTGTCAATACGTTATATAGTTCGGTTTGCTATTACTAGCTGTACAATACACCACACAATAACTACCAAAAAAAACAGCAAAAATCAACCTTAAGGCTATCACAATAAAGGTGGTTTTATAATCAAAGTGTGAGTGATACTTGTGTGGTTAACTGTATGCAAGGAGTCCGCGTTTTCACTGCGATGTGTACGCGCATCGTATAGTAATGCACTCACTTAACTATGCTCGCCACGTTGCCTCGCTTGCGCAATGTTCTCATATCCTCCATTTTACAATTACGATAGACTTACCTTAAGTTTTTCGTGCATTTACATATTTTTATGGAAATATTTTGTTGGATACTGTAAGGTGAACGACGTAGTTAAGATCTCGGGTCGAGTCTGGGTGAGGCTGGCAAAGGACCGTAGAAAATGGCACGAAAAAGGGGAGGCCTATGCCCAGCAGTGGGAGGACAAGGGCTGTGGATGATGGTGATGATGATGAAGGTGAACGGAGTTATGAAAAACTAACTCAACTGTCTGCCGTCAATTGTGTTTTTACGAATCATGTATGGTTTAATTAAACTTGATGTAATAATTTACTTGAATTGCTATACTTTGCTTCATCCTCAAAACTCAAACTCAAAAGTTTCTCTATAATTCTGAGTTAAGATCGCATGTATACCGAACAGTTCAAAGTTGCTTCAAAATGTTTAATTTCATGTGTAACTTGTATATTCAAAAATAATCATTTCATGTCTTTTGAACTACATAGGACAAAATATGCACTAATAACAAGATTTTTAACCTGATATAGTTTTTATATTATGTGTAAGAAGGCTAAATATAGTTTTTAATCTTAACACGGATCTTGGAAAACCTGACAGCTGGTACCGTAATGAATGGACTAATGGACGAAATACCATTCCATTACGCCCATTATGTACCTAATTTTGTTTACCCTAAGGCGCGATGTAAATATACTAGTAACTTGGACCATTAAATGATCATCAGGTACATATTCGTATGCAAAAGGTTGCAGGTTCGAACCCAGGCAAGTACCAATGTGGCTTTTCTAAAGTTATATGTACTTTCCTTATTATTCTAAGATACCACTGACAAACGGTGAAGGAAAACAGTGAGGAAACCTGGATTCCAAAATTTGGGATCTGAAATCGCCATTGCAGAGAGAAAGCGTGGTGATCAATGTTCGTGTTTTCTCTATAGGAAGAGGCCTGTGCAGTAGTGGGACGTTTATAGGCTGGATTATAGGTACATAAACGTTTGTGTATGACTATGTTTATGATTAATCATTATTGAAAAATACATTAGGTATATTTTGTGTATGATTAAAGAGATGTTGAAATGTGATGGTAATGTAAGTTAAGCCAAATATAAAAAAAAAACCCAGTGACCCGTAGAAGGCGCTACATTCCAACGGGGTGCCTAGTTTTAACAAATTTGTTAGGATTAGATTATTTTTACTTTTCTTAATTTACTATTTAATTCATCGTGGTACCTTACGAGAGTACAAAAAGCCTAATCAAATAAAGGATTAAAAAGAATGTATGAAAAAGTAAATTTTTTAGAGTAAACTTGCCTACATTACTTTTATTCACACCTTTCCAATAATCTATATACACTTAAACCGTAACCTTATAACTCCAGTAAATGTAGACCCTAAGTGTGAAGATGGAAGGTATTTGTATAAATAAGATAAAACGCGTAATGCAGCCATTTCTCCGGATATCTGCAGCGAGATGTAATTCCATACTATCTGTGAACAAGATATGTGCTATCGTGTGCAGCTTTCCCCGCTAACTACTATCGTAGGTATTGATGAGACGAACTTAGTGAACGTAGTAATAATATAATAATTACTAAATTATTCTTGTATGTCGTGGTGGCCTAGCGGCTCCTTGAACGCATTTGTTGGTACGAGGTTGCAGCTTCGAACCCAGGCCAACCAATGTGGCTTTTCATAAGTTATATGTGCTTTCTTGATGATTTTAAGACACTATTGAATAACGTTGAAGAAAAATACCGTGAGGAAATCTGGATGTACAGAAATTGGAGTCTGAAATCGCCAATCCACATTGAGCAAGCGACATGGTAAATGCTCGCGCCTCCACTACATGGCTAAGAGGCCTATGCCCAGCAGTGGGACGTTTATAGGATGGATTATTATACACTAAATGTTACTTAGCTCTACTATTAATCTATGAAAATAAATTAAATTTGAAAAATATATAAATTCAGTGTTTTTTCGCAATTAACAATGTATTCCAAATAGTTTTTTGGAGTTATATTCGCTGTCAATCATCACAAATTTCTCCTAATTCTCAATCAAACCTTCAGCGTATCTTCATTCTCTACACGTAAAATTATCCTAATCAATAGCCAAACATTTCACATTTTATCCACAATACTCAATTGATCTTAATAGATTTAGATAAACGGCCATCACGTCGCGACATATCCCATGTACGGGGTTACCGCTGTGAGGAACGGTATTGCCTTTTGGACCACGTAACTGTCGCTGTTTACTCTAGATCTCTCTATATACTATATGTTACATAACTGGGCATTTGATTAGCTCTGATAACAGTTTTGTTGGAGGGATAGCTGTTAATTTTATGGATGTTTTTCTTGTCTCGCTATGCTTGGTTGTTACAGGGGATATCCAAACTGTGAATTAATTATTTCTTAGGACAATTCGTGCTGCCTCAAAACGGGCAGAGCCTGTAGGCAATGTGGTAACTAGACAACTGATAAACATACTACTCGTATATCTTCCAAACCCAAACAAACATATGTTCTGCAGGATACAATAGTATCTATAATAATTATAACTTGTCGCTTCATGTTAAATACGGTATTCAGCTGAATCTGGTAAGACTGAAAACCGACCCCGACATTGTTGGGAAAAAGGCTCGGGAGATGACTTATAATAATTATAACTAGGCTCTACTTGTGTCTCTATCACGAAACAAAAATCTTTCAAATATTCTTAATGAAGATCGTTAGTAAACAAATCGTTGTTGCATTTCTTTTATTTTACAATTAATTAAGCTTAACAAGAAAAAAGTCGTGATGTCAGCCTAAGACACTTCTCAGAAGCTATACTAATATAGATTTGACGTAATTGTTCGTGTAATCGAGTGTCGGAGAGAGTGAGCTTGCTTAGGATTCTACGCCTAGCTTTGTGGAGATGCATTTTTGGACACGGCAAACTAAGGAGATTAGTTGTACAATAAATGTATTTATTTATGTACAAATTAAGAACAGGATTGGAAATATAATCATATAATTTCAAGAAGATATTTATTAATACACAATTAAATCTAATATAAGAACAAACTCTAACACTAAATAAAACTACTTTTTACGGATTTTTTCGCGGTTTATATTAAGATTTTAAGTCCCGACGTTTCGACACCTTTGCAGGTATCATGGTCACGGGCAGACTGAGGTGGTGTTCGTCTTGACGGTTGTTGTTGCTCGTTCTACCTTCATATTTTTTTTTTTTTATAAATTATTAATATAAACCGCGAAAATATCCGTAAAAAGAAGTTTTATTTCAATGTCTAACATTCGCGTAAACCTAAGAAACCAATATCTAACACTAAAATTAAAATTTACAAAAATAAAAACTAAACGGCATCAAAGAACTCATCGTCATCCTTGTCAATGGCGGGAAACGTGCCCAGAAGGCTGGCAGCATTGCCACGTTGAATGGCTTGCAGGCCTCTGATCATATAACCCGTTCTATAATATTAATATAAACATGCAGTGTTTAAAAGTTATATATATGCGATAGTTTAAATGTTATTATAATCATATAAATTAGGTACTACAGTAAAGAAGTTGCCTTAGTGTATTTAAACTATTCTAGAGCGCCTTATAATAAATGGTATGATTTAATTTTTCATAGAGCAGTGTTATAGCTTATTTTTTCGTTAATTTTTTTTTATTTAGCCTGTACTGCTCCACTGCTGGGCAAAGGCCTCCCCCTAGACTTTAACATATACAATTAATTTAAAACTATACATAAATATTTATTTAAATTTTATAAACGCAGTTTTAGCCTGGTTTTAACTAAAATGGTTTTGTCATTAACTAAACTAAGGATATCCTAAGAATTGAATGTATCCGTATAGCAACCGCTTTCTATATTAAAACTAATAGAAAAGTAAAACAAATATTATACTGTATTGACATTATAAATACGTGGTTTCCCATCGTTTACGTAAATCCCATACATTTATTTTGGCATTTTATAAATTAATAAGTAATTCTTTACATGTCTGAGATTTAAGTAAATTTAACTTATATTAAAATAGTGAGAAGTTAGCAATAGTTGCAAAGAAATACGAGTTTTTCATCTGAATTATGTAATGTAGTAAAGATATCTTATTGAATGTCATATTTTATGTTTTTTTTCTAAATAAACGATGACGATTTCTTTTTTAATTACTTTTAATTAATTACTTGTTTATTTTACCAACGCATATAGTTGAACAAAAAATATGTTTAGGTACATATTATAAATAACAGGAAGCGAAAAATAACAGAAAAAAATAGAAAAAAACATCCACGAAGCTTGCAAGTTAAGGCGCCTCCGTCCGTCTGTTCGCTAAAAGTGGGTTAGCGCAAGAAAGCGTCGCGCAGCGCGCATGCGCGGACTGCGCCCACCTGCGCGCGCACCTCGCCGCGGTTTTTGTCATTTGTTTTAGCTCTGACACTAGTTTGAATATAGAATGCTGTTAAGTTTGCTACCGTTTTGGTTACGTTTAGTGTACAATGGTTTTTTTTTTGTTGAGTTAAGGAATTTGCATAAGTAACATAAAATAACTAAAAAAAATAATTCACTGCAAAAAACCACTTTCTTTGTAGTTAAAAATTATGTCTAATTAGCAGTAAAAAAAATATCTATTCTGAATAAAATAGTATCAGCTCAAGTACTTGTTGAAAAAAAGGAAGCCAAACATTTCGTGTAAACTGAGCTATCACTATTACACAAGCGCCTCCAAAAAAATAATTTATTGTAATTAACCTAATAACCGACTATAGTGAAATTTATATGGGATTAGTTCTGAGATATACATATGTAGAGGTGGTAACTTAGCAAACAATTTTCGTTTTAAATTAATTAACTACAAAGTTACGAGACGAGCTGGACTTCTTTGATAAGGAGTGAATGAACACGGCTCTAACCAGTGAGAAATGAAAGGAGGGTAGAGATGCCTTTGCACTGCAGTGCGGCAGAAACGGCTACTAAAAAAAACTACTCATTACTATTACTCAAAACCACATACAGTCAAATTTAGAAACATCAGTTATAACTAGAAACAATTCGAAGATTCCAAAACACTGGAATAAAACAAATAAATATATTTATTAAAAGTGCCTTCGTCACAGTTTGTAGTCAAAAACCTCTGAATAAAGGCTGTGTCAATATAAACAGGTGTTATATACCAATATATTAATTATTGCGAATATATTTACTGTTTAACGCATTCGTAATACTTGACCTATTTTATTTCTTTACATAGGTTGTTTTTAAAAATTGTGATGCCATAGTAAAATAGCATCATCGGCGCAAATTTTCTTTTGTATTTTTTCACTTCTGTGTTGTCAAGCTAAGCAGGTAGGTAAAAAAATATCAAAAGTTCTGATGTCAGTCATCATAGGTGCATTGATTTTTACTGTTGGTCTAGTGGTTAGTGACGCTGACTGTTGAATGGTGATCGATGGTCATGGTTTCGATTCCCAAGACAAATCTTTGACTAATAAGCAATGATCATGTGTTATGTCTGGGTCCAATTAAGTATGTTTATCAGTTATCTGGTTACTATAGGTTCTGCCTAGTTTTTGATGAGATGGCCGTGTGTCAGTTGTCCTAGGATATTATGATATTATTGTAGTAGGTACAGGGTAAGGTTGTAGGTCACATAGCGAGTCACTGTGACGTACATGTTTATGTGTGAGTTCCCCATGTTTTCCCCTGCAGTGACATGTATGAAGTAACTTACCTAACATAACATGTTTCAGTAAAAACATAGCGACGTATATGTATACGTTTACTAAATAGAAATAAGACTAACCAAATTCAGGGACAAGTCAAATTATTTTACTGAAATTATTATTATTTTGACCTCCGTGGTCGAGTGGCGTATGCACTATTTTCCAAGGTGTCGTTAGCACTGAAGTCCCGGGTTTGATCCCCGAACGTATCAATGTAGAAACTCACTTTTCTACATCGTCTCGGATCTAGGTGTTTATGGTACCTTCGTTGTTTCTGAATTCCATAAAGTGCTTAATAGCTACTTTTTTTGGGTTCAGAGCAATATATGTAATGTTGTCCGCATTATTAATTTATTATTATTATAATCCATGTGCAACTGGAATGAAAATAACCAGTGACATGTAAGCAATGTAAAAATTAAAAAAATAACAAGTGTTCATAACCTAAACGTGTATGCGATTTTACAATATAAATCATGGGTTTTTACTATTTTACAAATTTAAATAAATTACTAATAATTTGCGTTGTTACAAAATTTATTGTTATGTGAGGCCATAGTCTAAAATTGTTGATGCATAAACCTTAAACGAATTGGGTAATTCCTGAAAAATACTATTGAAAAGTAATATTTGACTTCATCATTCACTTGTCAATAAATTACATACTTTAATTATAACCAATTAGAACGTCATTTTATGGTTTCTACCACCTATACCACTTTGAACGATACCATATGTGACGACAATAGATAACTTATATGACGAGGTGTATGACACAATCTTATCTTATTTACCACAGTCGTTCATAAAATAACCATAATTATGAAACAGGCAACATTATGTTCAATTTGACGTCAAATTTAACGATGACGTTTTGAGCTGGTGTTTTATTGCTATAATTCAGTCTGTGGGTGAGAGTTATGGAAAAAAGTAGCATAAGACCCTTATAATTATCCAGCCTGCTGGGCACAGGCTTCTCATATAGAGTACGCAGGAGCATTGATCACCACGCTTGCTCTCTGCGAATTGGCGATTTCAGATCTCAAGTTTCGGAATCCAGGTTTCCTCACGATGTTTACCTTCACCGTTTGTCAGAAGTGTCTTAGAATAATTAAGAAAGTACATATAACTTTAGAAAAGTTACATTGGTACTTGCCCGGGTTCGAACCTGCAACCTCATGCATACAAATCCGTTCATCGAACCGCTAGGCCACCACAACTTTTTTCATGTAAAAACATAGTAAAAAAAACTTCCTTAGGTAGAATCCATTATCTAAAAAATATTATCTATGCATGAAATACTTTCAAAATAAATAATTTTATGTTGTTCAAATCACCCCTCGGACCACGGAATGAAGGCGGGTTGCAACCCTCAATTTTTTCCCCTTGTTCAAAGATTTTTGTTCGTTTGTACGGCGTTGCGGAATAATGGATTAGAAGCTGTATTGAAACAGTATGAAACTGACGCCGTACAGAATCAAATGACCAAATTTACCCTGGAAATTGACAGAAAGTAAAACTAAAATACCAACTTTTTGGACCACCATTTTTGTACGGCACTGCGTGCTTTCTTATTATTTTTCATGGATCTATTCGATGGTAACAATGCCGTACAGAAATAAATGACCAAAATGTACTCACTCTAGCTGCACTTTTGAATGCTCACCAGCACCCAGTTGGACTGATCACAAGTGACGGCATAGTGCTGAATCTTATTATTTTATGCTCTTCTATCGTCCTATATACGTCACCTGGTGGTTCATATGACCCATCCATTTTGTTCATGGGCCCGTAGTCTATTAATGTAATAATTAATCACTAACTACGAACATTTTAATCGTCATAGTAACATATAGTTATCATTAAATAGTCCTTATAAGCTTATTTATTAGTATTTAACATATCAACTATTAATCAATTTACTATACAGGTTTAAGGAAAAATGGACGGTTGTCCCCATAGTTATTAAACTAATTATTGTGATATCAATGTTCAGTTAGTATTCGGTAGCTATGCAAGCTTATTCCTTGTATTATCTACCTGCATTGATATAGCTAGAATTGACAGGGGCCTCGTGGCTAAGTGTAACCCGTACAGTTTCACCGATAATACAGGTTGAGCCGCGCTCGCGGTGGTTGGTCCGTGGATGGGTGACCATTTATAACATACCGAGAGTCCTCCGTGCCTCGGATAACACGTAAAGCCGTAGGTCCCGACTGTCATACGTGCATCTTTGGCGGTTATTAAGTCAATTTTGGCAACCAGTCTTACTATGGGATACCGTGTTTACCCAGTTATATGGGTTGTGGAGGCCAGATAGGCAGTCGCTCCATGTAAAATACGATATTCAGCTGAATCCGGTGAGACTGGTAGCCGACCCAACATATTTGGGAAAAGGCTGGGCAGATGATGATGGTGTGTACTTCTGACTGCAAAGATACAATCGTCATCAGAAACTACAACTACGTAATTTTACTACTAAGCAAAGACGTCTAAACCCGTAAACAAAACATCAATAAATCCTTCAGCAGTCACGTAATAACATCATGTAAAACCCAATAGTTGACAAGGAAGTTAAAATTAAAAATAAGCATTCATTAATAAACAAAATAGGTTCAATTGTTTTGAATGCAAATGTTGAAGGAAAACGGTTGTTTATTGTATAATAGTTACATGATACGCTGTGACGTAGCGATCGGAAAACACGCCTGGGAAAACGTCATGATCGTTGAATAGAGGAAACAATAGATACATAGCTTCTTAATTAATGTATCACTATGGGTGTAAGAAGAGAATCGTAACGTATGACAACATGAATAAATGATATTCTTGGTCTGGTTACAATTTTTAGCAAATAGTTAATGTTGTTGTAGTTTAAATGCAAAGTTTACCATAACAGTGAATACTACCTTTTTATCAAGAAGAAGTGACCGGGGATTCGCAATGTTACATAAAACATTAATGTACAAAATACATACACACAAAGCTTCCACTTGAATGACTTTATTCATCAATGAAGAAAAATATATGAAAATCCAGTGGCAGACGAAAGGGACACTTTTATTTTTCATTATGTGCAATATGTATAAGGCACTGCCTCGTTGGCCTAGTACTAAGCGCGACTGCTACGCTTGAGGTCTTGGGTTCGATTCCCGAGTCGACCAAGGTGTTATTGGGTTTTTCTATGAAATTCTCAGTAGCAAGTCAGAGTTTGGATTTGCGCCCGGTTAGTGGCAATAGGCTCGCCCCCTATTACATGGGTCCTAAACATATCGGCGAACTGTGGGTGTACCTACATATAGGTACACCTCTGCCTACCCCTTCGGGGATACAGGAGTGTTGATATGTATGTATGTATGTACAAGGCATAAATACGTCAAATACGTGGCTATTAACCAGATGTGCCTGCGTTTCTCCTAACCTTGCTAAAACAAGGAATAATCAAAGAAACACACGTCTATCCCCCCTCCCCCCTTCCTTCTTGTTTATTCTAGAACATTCTAAAACATTATATGTTTGTAGTTCTATTCTTATCCTAATGTAAACATTTAAAACTTAAGATATATTACAATAAATATATGAATACCTTTATCTGTTGGTAAGCTATTTTATATAAAGATGTTGTTGTCAGCCTACTTTAGTTTAGCATTTGTTTTGTGACGGTAGGAATAGATTTAAACATTATTATACTTTTAATAGTAAACACATTTTAAAGGTAATTCTTAATGAATTAAGTTCTAGACATAAATTATGATAATTAGTACGTATGTACTTTGTTTTTGTCTGTAATTGTAGATATGATAAAATGTGTTTATTTTTTTATTACTTTTATACCGCATAGTATACATAACATAGGAAAATACCTAAACAAACAACTTGTCTCTACTTGGTATAGTGAAAGTTTACATCATGTTTTTTTATTTTGTCTACAACATAAATATACACACACGGACACACAGACAAATATTCGTAAGATATTTTTTATCAACGTTATAGTCAACTTTGATATAAAATTACCATTTTCTGATCTCATTCTCTTAAAAATCGAATGAGCCTAGTTATTTATTAAAATGGGAGTTAAATAACACAACCTTTAACAAGGGAACTGTTAAACTTTTTACTAACACTCACTTCACACTCTGAAAGAATTCCAACCATTAAATACTACACACGGAGACGGCAAGGCGCCGACAATCAATTACGTAACAACTTAAAGTTATACAAAGTAACTTGAACTTAATAACTTAAAGTTAAAGCAAAGGGCCTTGATGCCTCGTATCCGCGAACTTAAGGCTAGTACCGGCTAACGTCACGTGGGTGTGTCTTCTAAGAATTATGTCTACATTCATATTGCTACCATTCATAATTGAAATGATAAGTCAGATCGCAAGCTTTTGTTTTTTCTTTCATAATAAACGAAAAACGAGGCAATTTCGTTGATGTTTAAAAAGAGTCTGCCCGTGACCATGATACCTGCAAAGGTGTCGAAACGTAGGGACCTTAAACCTAAATATAAACTGCGAAAAAATCCGCAAAAGTAGTTTTATTCCAATGTATGTATAAAAAGTTTTTAATTAGGTGAAAAGTATGAAAAATGTATCATCAAAATACGTGGATCTGACGAAAGCTTTCGACTCGGTACATCACTACCAATTACACTATCTTTTGATGATAAAGTTTACTACCGCACTATCTTTCTTTGCTGATACAGTTTCCTTACTACAGATCATAGTAAGTCTTATTGGTATAAATGTATTTATTCTTATTATTCTCATTGAAATGGGATCACCGGTTATGAGACACGTGTCGTTTTAACTATATAAAGATCGGGCGCACCTGTCGCTGTAATGCGTGATGAGATATTCTCGAGTCTCGGTCTGTAATTGTTTCATTGTTCACTTATTGATGGAACAAATAATAATATGCTTTGGATTATTAATACTGAATTTCTGATTAAGTCTTATTAGTTATTGTTTAAAGTAGCAAAGATTCTAATTATCAAGATCAGTTACAATCCCTGTTGAAATGTCTATTCGATGTACGATGAGACGGCAGGCGTTTTGAAGAAGGATCAGACTAGAGACTAATGCTTTAAATTGAATCGAATGACGATTGATTACTAAATATAATAAAAATTCCACAAAGCATAATAGACGATACAAATTGGCAATACTTGTGTAAAGGGCCATTCAGCGATGACCTCGGACATTGTCATTTATATATAATTATCAAAAACAGGTTTCTTGGCCTTGACAGCGATTTAATTATACAACGTGTAAAGAAATCATAGTATTGATGAGTCGTAACGATGTTTTTGTGGTTGTGTTTTATTTGTTAGTTTTATTGTATGATACATTTTATTCGGTTCTTTATGAGCGTGAAGATGTGTTTTAGACTTATTAATTGCTCTCTTTTGCTATACTTCTATTGATTTAGATAAATTCTTCAAATGTTGTTGGTGTTACTTGTTTTTTCGTCTAAAATTATGGCAACTGTATGACTCACATTTCGTTTTTAACATTTATTTCTTGATAAGCATTCGTCAATTACTCAAAATTATTTAAACCTATAAGTTCACTAAGTATATTTTCTGTTATATGATATCCTGCTAGTTTATTTACAACAATATCAGCTAAATTCATTAGACACACCTCTTGAGTACCTTATTATTCAAAATTATCCTCATTTAGTGAACTAGACCCTATCATAATAGTGTTAGCTAAACTCAAAACTTTACGCCCATTGTCAGCTAAATTGATCAAATGTAAAATAAAGATAAGAATTCAAGAAAATTTACGCTTACTTTTAAGATAAGATGGCTTGAATATTTTGTTTTAAGTTAATAGAAAATTTACTTTAGAATAATGTAAAATTATTTCGTTCTACCCATTAAAGTAGTAAAGAATTATAATATACCTCGTATTGGTTCCGAATTTACACAATCAGTTATTCCATTTCAATAATCACAATTACATTCGGTGGCAATAGAAATTTCTTATTAGAAAGACATTTTACCTAATTTATTCTTGAATAACCTATGCTTATCTATCGTATACCAGAAATCCAAATTTTATGTATTTCTAGATGTTTTTTAAGAATATCCTAGACCCTAGGTCCTAAAGTAGCAATAGTGCTTATTATACTCACAATGTTTTAAATCCCTCAGCTCATTTGACATTGAGCTGTCAAACACTTTAAATATTTTCTATGGATATTGTCCATTGTGCCCTCGCGTGTCTTTTGATAGAATTCCGATTAGGTATCATTTTAAATCAGGATTCATGTTATGACCTAGGAATAAAGTGAAACATATATTCATATTATTGACTTATTTATATTCAGCACACGTATCTAATGTGCGATTGAAGCTTGTGTTAACATTGTTACTGAGTTATAATCGATTCGTGATGTTCACTCGATTTGAAGCGATCAAATCTTAGATGTGGAATCGATTGACGCCTACATATTTTGTTTTTAGGTACTCTTATGACTAACTAAAATTGTAGGCTATGGTAATGAAAGTTGGTGTACCTCAAGGTACTGCATTGGGCCCTTTACTAAAAGATGGTCAAAACCAGAATATTAATTACTTTAATAAGTTTAATTAGAATTGTCATAAAATAAATTGCGGAGCATATTAGTGGTTTTGATAAGAGTGTAAAGGTATTTTTACATTAAATAGGTTTATTTCCAATTCATTTGTTATTTATAGAACAATACATATTAATGTATTATGTAATTTAATTAACGTTTATTTCAAGAGTTGCACTGAAATCGTTACACATGTTGTGTCGTTCATTGTTTTAGATATTTATATGTTTGCGATTGTGAAGGTTTCCAATCTTTTGACGTTTATTCATTCTATTTAAATAAATTGTGTTTGTATAGCAAATATATTTCTGAGCTAGTTACCATAAATCTTAAAGTGTTCATAAGCGCTGTAGATGGTGACTACGTTCTTAGCTTAGATACACTTCTTTTTAGAACTAGAGTATTCTCAATGGTCTATCAGAAAATAAAAATCGACTGCTGTAGAATAAACTATCCAAGCTAGTTAAATGCAATAATTCTAATTTACAATAAATTAATTACTTAGATATACCAATCTGTTTTAAAATGCCTTTAAAGATTAAATGGATCATCTGAAGCTTCCACTAAAAACCTTGTAACTAGCAAACAAAATACCCCTAACATTACTACATAAGCACATAGCTCTCCTTTTTTTCACCGCAGTCGGGTAAACTAGGCACCGAACACTTCTATATGAACATGACCATTTGGAATGCATCATCTACTTTTAATGCTATACAAACTCCATTTGAAACCTCGTGAATGTGGTCATCAGCGGTAGAGCCGTAGAGTCCTTGACCAGGTGGTATGTCCCCCCATCCTTGATGCCTGATGCAATGTTGTGGTACAGTTGCATGAGGAATTTCGACATTTTCATTAACAAGGTCGCTTGTAACATTTTCTTTAAGCTGTTGGCCTTTCTTAGATTTTGTTTGTTGATTTGGTTTAGGAGATATATCTTCCGGTTGAAGTGTTATTTGTATGGTTTTCTTTGTTGGAAGAAATATTTCGTAAAACAATGTTAAATTTTTATTTTAAAAGCTTGAATGAAAAATAAAAAAAAATAATTTATTTAAAATATGTCCTTTTTGAAGATGTAGAAAATAAGATATCTTGGAATGTTGATTAAATTCAGATTGTTGTTATTTCCCTTCTCAATAGTTAAAGTTGTAGAGATAGTGATTTCTAAGAGTGAAGGTTCTGCAATCGGCTGATGCAACCACACCTAACTTCTAGTCATAAATTACTTCAAATATTAGCCATTAAAATGTTTTCCTTTATTTTCCTTGTTATGTAATCTGATCACAAATAGATGTGGATCTTATAACTGCGTGACTCATAGAGTTCAATATTCTGCCTTTATGATCCGAACCAAACTAAATATTTATAAGATGAGAAAATATTTTTGTTAGATCATAAGTTTTTGATGTTGTATGTAGTATGTGTATGTTTCTTATTTTTTATGTGTTGTGTGTAAGGGGTTTTCAATAAATACTAAATAAAAAATGGTTTAAAATTTTCAAAGAAATGTATATTTTCTACATTTTTCAATGCTTAATCAGCAACAATTAGCTAGAGTATTCATCTAACAGTCTTATTATTTTACAAGAGTATAAAATCACTGCCATAGTCGAAAAGAAATGCAATGGGTACATAGAAATGCAAGAAATATCATTATTTGGCTGACAGTCGTAGAACATAGAAACATAACTGTGACGTCACGCCAAAAGTCCTGATATCTCACTAAATTATTCTACTTACCTAATGTTAGTCAATAAATAATCACTTACTCTAAGGTAACTTCAATAAATTAAAAGAACATTCGTTCCTAGTCTTCGACCAGACTTATAAACAAACAGTTTATCATCGGATAGGCAGTAACAGTCTTTGGTTCCCTATTTACATTATTACAAAGTTTACTTTACTTTTACATTAAATTTGGACAATTTCCTCTTCTTTCTATTCGATGAAAATGCATTTCTACTGAACGAAATTAATTTGTGGCGAATTGATGAACAACATATTACTGACATTTTACTAAAATAATAAATGAATTGATTAAATTATCAGTTTGAAACTTGGCAGCGACATAGCGCCGAACTAGCCTAGTACACTCCCGTAGGATCTAAACCCATAGCCATTTTGAAGGAGTAACAATAAGACAAAAATAAAAACAAGAAACTAAACCTAGTACACATTAGTGGGGTCAAGACCAAACATTTTGACAGTTAACTAACAACACTTAACACTAAAATAGTCTTTTCAGTACACACCGGTAGGATCCAAGCCAAACATTTTGAAGCACTAGGATTCTTGACACGAACTTAATATCGTCAGTACACTCCCGTGGGGTCGAGCCCGAACATATTGATGAGCAGGATACAAAAACACCAAAAACAAGAACTTTGAGATTTTTGAGATAAAATCCCAAAAAATCAGTAGACACCAGTCGGGTCCAGAACAAACATCTTGATCACAGTAATATTCTTCCAAATTAAAATCTTCCAAAATCTTCCGAAAATCAGTAGACACCAGTTGGGTCCAAACCCATTTTTGCAGATTTCTCAATTCAATATTATCTCAAATTGAATTATAAATTGTGGAATCTTCAGTAGATGCCAGTGGGATCCAAAACTTTGATATCCATATTAAATAATTTATTCTTGAACTTGAAAATATCGATCTTATTTACGATGTAGGAGCGCGCGCGGTATAGAGTGACGTGCGTTCGCTTTGGTGGTTGTCTCACGACTGTGCCGACGTGACCACGTGCCTTCCTTTTATAATCGGCTCTCGAGCGCACTCGCGCATTTTTTTTGCGATTCGAATTTGGAAGCTTTCAGCCGGGTGGGCGTCTGCGCCCCCGCCCTTACAATTTTTTTTTGCAATTTTTTTAATGCCACGTTGCTTGTTAGCACATGCTGTACCAAATAAAAAAGTGATGAAATTATCTTAAATTCATTAATTTTGGATTAGATATTAAAACCGTTTATAAAATCTTGATTCTATTGATCTTAATTGTTTTAGTTACCATTTTTATTTAAATCTAAATATTATTCATATTTTTTTAAACTTTACTAGTTTGAAATTGATCATAATTTAATTATAATAAAATTAGTTTGTAAATTCATAATTACAGTATTTAGAAGAGCAAATATGTATCTTTTAAAATAATATTTTCGTTTGTAATTTATTCCAAGAAAATAAAACGGTACTTAAATGAAAAAAATAATTTATTCACATAATGTTCACTTGCATTTCAAAAATATGATTTCAAGATTTTGCATAGTAAAATAATGCTAAATGCAAATTAGTGTAAAACGTGACAAATTACTTTAATTAATTATAAACATTAAGATTGTTTTGATTAATCAACGTTTTAATTGGTGTTCTAGATAATTTTGTGAAAACATTAAATTCTAATAATTTATCCAATACATGTTACATGTGCATTGTATAAACGTGATTAAATTTAATTTAGAACTATTTGCTGACTAAGCAAATAAAAAAGTAGTTAAAGGTAATAATTATAAAAAATGTTTTGAAACATGTGTTCTTGTAAATAATTAAGACGTAGAGTTCGTTTTTCAGTTGTATTAATGATTCTTCCAAAAACAATAAACATTATAAACGCAAAACCTATAAAATTCTAAAAAAAAAAAATATTTTTCAAAATGTAAAGAGCTAATTATTTCTTACTTTTAACAAAAAAATAATTTTAATTAAATTTAATTCTACCTTAGTACTGGGATTCCCAACAGATACGATATTACGCATACATTTTCGATAGCCATAAAAGCATGCAAGAAACTCATTCAGGAAACTTTATGAATGATACTTGTTTACTATAAAACTCACCGTAAGGACATAACATAACATTCAAATGAAAACACGACATTATTATTTATTCAATAAATAAACTATTAAAATATTGTAAAATATTATTTAATTTAAATAATAGATAATAAAATTATTAAATAAACAAAACAATTCTTAATATTATTGAATTAAATTAATAAATTATTTATTTAAAATTTGAATGCTTAAATTTCGAATACAATCTCACTTGTCGATTGTAGAGATGTGCGCATTAGGGGACTTTGAACTTGTCGAGAGAAATCGCTAAGCATCGTCGTGATGCTTCAATATTGCTCGAAGTCGATAATTCACTACTGCCTTTTAAGATCACACTGACATACTTATTCTATTTACTTTATACATTATCGCAATTTAGTATCTGTGTGTATAGATTATGTTTTTTGAAAGCAATAGTTTATTTTCTAGGTTAAGCTAAAATCTAGAATCTTGTTGCTACTTGTTTCCTCTTTGAAAATTTTAAGACGACCCTTATAATCCAGTAAACGCGACCGCCATTGTTTTGCCGTAATTTCTAAAAACAGAAAAGTCCAACATTATTCAAAAGTAAAATATTCTATATTTGCAGCTGACTTTATAATCTGCCACGGATTAAGATACTGTTTAGTGGGATTAAATCGGTAGCAGATTAAAAGATAGGAGAAGACATAATGAGTAAACAAAAGATGTCTTTTCGGCAATTTTCTGATGTTCCTTTTAATAGTTTAATTTTTAATCCTTTCTCTAAAGATATGCGGGTTGCTATAAAGTTTGGGAACGGATCAGGACTTGGTAACAAATCGGATTACTTAGCTTGACTTAACTTTTCGGTTTCTCCAGATATTTTTGTTTTAAATGTAATATTGTGGTAATTTTTGCCGTTTGATGTAAGCTAAGCTTTTTTGCATATCGGTACAGACTTAATTCTTTTCGTTAGAAATATTTATACGGCATGTTTTGACTGATCTGTTTTGAGTGAAAGTAGGTAATGAAAATTGTGAGCTATTTCACTAAATTAAAAAAACGTCTTATGATTTTTCCTTGGAATTAAATATTAGTTAGTTTAGTTAGTTAGCTTATTTCGGTTTCCAGTTGGGTTTGTTTATTAACCTTTAAGGTATTATGACGTCAGTTAAAAACCATGACTACGGGAAATAGAGGTCGTTCGCAAAAACTAAAATGGTATGTTTTTGTAGGTAAATATCATTTGTTATTATTTTAATATAAATCCTCATTTGTTATTATTTTAATATGTAATAATATTGACTGCAATATAATATAATGTTACAAACACCCATATACGGGTACGATAATATAAAATAATTAGTTGAAAGTCTTGTAAATAACCTTTCATAAAATTTCTTTCATGTTTTGGATAGAAAGGAAGGCTTAATGAAGTATGAATCACAAGTGTATGTAGTTAATTAATTGTCTAGGTAAAAACTATAGTTATACTATTGTCCTGGGTTCGCCTCATAAATTATTTGGTATCGATTTGAAATTTTAATATATTCTGGGTTATTCCGACATGTTAGTTACTTTATTATTTTGTTAAGTAACGAAAAGTAGCATTGTATTTTCCAGGCAGAATGATAATAACCGCTCATTTATGTTTTTTCAAAGTATCGTAGCAAGTGGAAAGAAGTTGTCTCAGTCTACCCCTAGAAGGGAGAGAAGCGTGATTATAATATATGTATGTACGTAGTTATTTAGGTTTTTTACCAGACTTATATTTTAGGATGAATATCATAGTGCAATTTCTGAGTAAATTCGTAGTTTGGGACCGTGTGAGTTATCCTAGGATATAAAATTATCGCTGAGAATGCTTAGCGATCCCGCGGCTCCAGCAAAGGCGAGAAGGGGACTGGGGTGTTTTGGTCGGTGCAAGTCCGACATTTCCCCACGTCATGCCCTCGACGTGGGTTAAACTCATTAGATTTTCACCTAGCAAAAAAAGATTGGCTATAAAATTATACTACCTATTAACAAAGTTAAGAATATTGTAACACAGCTCAATGATGAACAAACTATGACCTAGTTCCGGTTTCTGACGTACCCACTGTCATTTTAATGTGAAATATTAATTGATCACCATTGTGGTTACAAGTGCAGGATAGTAATATAGTAAAATAATTTATTTGTCACATGCTTACGAATTGTATTGTTTGTGAATGAATTATTTTACACGTTTCTGTAAAACGATTGTCAGTTTACATAGGGGATTTTGCACTTGTTACGTATATTTTTTTCGAGATTATACTATACAATAGTGCATAATTGATCATCGTCATGGTCATTATGGTCTGCCTTAAAATAGTTTTTATACTTAAAGATATTTAGATAGTGTTATCTAGTTTTCTATGACCTGAAATTTGACAGTAATTTAAATTTCACCCATTTCTAGTCTGATTTCATTTAACATGCACAATGAGGTAAAACCAACGAGGTTGCATTTGAAACTATAGAGTGAGCCTATCAGAGTTTAAACCGTAAGCACTAGTGTGATCAAGTGTTGTCGTGAATTATGTATGAAGATGGAGCTTGCCGTTTTAAAAAATCTATCTAAAACACTAATATTATCCTAACAATGTCAAAACCATCGATATTTTCTTATATAAGTTTCTCGTTGCGCGAAAATTAACTTAAATGAAAAACGAAACGTACTAGGATCAGACTAAAAACTGCTCTCGCTTGGCACAAGGGGAACCTAGCGATAGTAGCAGTCTATGCATATCATACGTCGATGGGTAAAACAGATGACGATTATATTTTTTTATGTTAGAGGATCTGTCAAGCAGGTAAGTTGCCATGTAAATTAACTAGTCTTGACAAGGACCTTGTTTTTATTATTTATATACTTACTAAGCTTATGTTAAGTTTTTTATTTAGGTCCCACTTCAGTACTACAGTAATTGATGTCCATTTATTTTCTATACATCAAGTATTTGACCTAAAGTGAACTTTGCAGTTCTACTAATAAATACATTACAATGATTAAGTTAATCATCATGCAAACTTTGTTTTAGGCATTTACTTGTAAAACCTATTTGTAAAATATATTATTATTGGTTAATTTCACTGAAATAAGCCAAAGCTCGTCTTGGCGGCCGGAATCTAAAACAATTTTTTTTTTTGGTTTTGTAGAGTGAGGAGTAATCAAAGATACTATTATTTAAACATAGAATTGTGTAACAGAAGTAAGAATATTTTCCAAAATGTAACTTAATGACAAAAGCTATGAACATACCGCAAAGTGCAAATTACGGAGCTAATCGCTCTTTTAATATCAATTTGTTTGATCACCTAACTGGTGTGTTAATTGCTACTAATTATTTCACTAATTAGATGATTGTAACTCGAATAATTGTTGTAAGAAGTATACAAACTTTTCAAATCATTCTGAGACTGATACGAGAATGCAATTGTTTTTTTTTGTGTAAATTTATATATTCGATGTTTGAGCTGAAACTGAGTTTGATTTTGTGTTTTTTGGCGCTGAACTTTGAAAATAACAGATCGGTTTTCTATAACTAGAAGTTTGCAAACTATAATATATATTTTAGATAGAGATACGTAGGTACAAGAGCGGCAAGATAAAACGTACAATATTCGGAAATAAGCAATTAAGAAAGGTTCGTCCATTATCAAATAATGAGTTAGAAAATTGTGCAAATGTAATGTATCCCAAAACAATATTTTTTATTACTTTGTATGTCTAATTGTTTTGCACTTTTGCGTCATTCATTGTAGTTTTTTAGCGCTTAATAACCCCATCACAGTTTCATTGTGCAAATGTTTTCAAGGCCGCCATTTTGAATACTCATATAGTTTTCAACAACGAAGTTTAATTGTTATTTTATTGCCAATACTAATAGTCTTTGTGTTAAAAAATCGCAAGCTTTTTAACGTTTTTGTGATTAGAAAGTACGTAAGGGCTGACTTTCTTTGGATTCTGGGAAGATGTTTTTTAGCGAGTATTTAAGATGTAGACATGACGCCATTTTTTTAAAACGTTTCATTCCTAGCTTAGTTAAATAAGTGAACTTGACCTAAAATTCCAAAAACATCTTTTTTATGTATTTACACGTATTAGATACATATTTAATTAGGTAATCATTAAGTAAAGATTTTTTTTTAAACTGAGTGCTATTTTATCTTTATCAACTTATTTTTCTCCTTCACCACCAATCAAATATCTATATTAATATCATTTCTATCATACAATTAGTTTTATAAACATTCAATAATCCATTATCAACTTTCAAAAGGACCAAACGATTCTGTATAACGTCACAAATAAATACCACGTTGGTCTTCCTTACGTATCAGAGCAAATTAAAAAAAAACTATGACGCTGCAAGCTGCGATAGATGCATGTCACAGACGTTAACTTGTGACGTCAACAATACTTAACATCATTAACCATAAATTAAAAGTTACATCTTCCTTGTAAAATTATTATATGGTAATTTTGTGTTCTGTCCAAGACGTCACAAATTCAAGGTTTATAGAGACTAAAAACTAAAGACTTTTTTGATGCATCTTAATGCATCAAAACTCCCATAACTCTTATTTATTTGACAGTCCAAACTTTTAATTCTGTAAGAAGGTTGTCATATAAATCGACCACAACCTTTCTCCAAACCTCTTTTGTGTCCGCGTGCTAACTCTTTCTAATATTGTCTATGGCTCAATTATTGTCAATCTGTGAGTCGACGACTACCGGGTGCATTGTTTTAGATAATGCAGTCTGAATGAGCTAATTGTCCTCTTTCGCTACCGAATAGATAACAATGCCGCGAATTATTCTTTTAGTTTTAAAGGCTGTAAGTAGTCTGGTCTGTGCCTTTGAAGGAAGGAAAGTATTGTCTTTGTGGGTGTTTGTGTCTTAATAGCCCGTCTAGTTTACTATGACAAGAGAAAATATCTGCATTATTAGATAACTACTGCTTAGTGCAGTTTTTCATAATTTATTATTTTTTATTTTTAACTTGTGCGCGTTTTACAGCCAGTCGTATAAATATATTAATCAATTAAAAAACTTAGTTTCGCTATCGATATTAACCTATCGACAATATGTCATATCGATGGCGTTATTAATAGAAAAGTGTAAAAAAAACTAATATCATCATAATTTATATGTCTGGTAACTTAATATACAATTATTGGTTTCACTACGAACAAATTTAAATAAAAGAAAGCAGACGTGAACTCACTCGGAGAACGTTTTTCGCGGATAACCCGGCAAAATTGCATAACACTTGATTTTCTATGGAAAGTTTGAGAAGACTGTGCTTCGTTATTTGGCTAGGTTATACAAGGCCTAAATTAGAAATGTCAAAGTCAATGACCCGAGATCGCCTTGCGACTAGGGTCATAGATTAAATAATTGCTTTTAGGTTATCGGTAAGAGAAAATGTGTGTTTAGAAATTAGTATTTGCTATTTATTTGTGGAAATTTAAATTTCTGACAACAGAATTTACTTTAAAAGTGGAATTTTGTAATTTACGTCAGAAATTTATAAAAAAGGCGTGCCTTGGTATATTGTCACGTTTTTGACACTGATGGATGCGTGTGCTGCCAATAATCACGTTATATGCGTGTGATTTCAAAAGGCTAAAGACCTAGACCTGGCTTTTTGAATATAGGTCATCGACTATCAGAAAAGTATTTTATTTATCTTTTGATAAATCTATGAATTACTTACTGCTCCAAATAACAGTTGATAAATAATACATCTTTTTCTAAGGGTGACAAAGGGCACATAAACAATAATTTCGTGAACTAGAATAAAAAATTCGTGATCGAATAAGTTGTTTCCAATGTCTAAAAATGTAGTTGGTACTATTTATATCTTTGGGTATCACACACACTTTTAAAATAAGCCTAGTTTTCTTAGTACCAAAATAAATAATAATAATAAAATAAAAAATAATAATTGAGTAAAAATAATAAAATTCTAAAAACAAAACAAAATAAATGAAACAAAAAATAAATTCTACCAAAGTACCAGGGCGGCATAAAAGGCGAGAGTTTATATAAAATTTTCCGAGCACAATATGGCTCGGTCGTAAAGTTCATATTTTTTTGTAGAGTTCAAAGCATTGGAAAATTGGAGTGCATCGTTTTCCCGGATCTTGAACTCTAAAGGAACAATGCCCTGAAGCATGACATATGTGTCTACGATAATAAATTAACGTATTAAAATCTAGGTATTATTATTAAATACAAAGATTTTTGAAATAGACGAAATATTTTTGTATTTTTAAATGTTACTCATTAATTTAATTTTTTAACTTAAGTAAATAAAAAAGGCAACTTTTATGTTATTTGGATAAAACTTATATTTTAAAATTATCATATACCAGAAAATTTATAACGGACATTTGATCGAAAAATCATATCAAGGCATCACCTCAGATCCTTTACTTTTTTTTACCTTTTTTTACGTTTATGTAGGGACCTATAATAATTTAAAAATTGTCGTCATCTGAAATTCAGCAGTCAAGATTAATATGTTACAGTTAGTACTAAGGATTTTACAATAAGGTAATTAAATTAATTTAAGATTATTCTGTTACTTGTCCTACGCGTCATAGTCCACTAATCGTGCAGGAAAACAAACATTTATAGGAGTTGCCAAGCTAATCGTATGTAACCACAATTGACATTACAATATTTTATCAAATTAATAATATAAACCTATGTGGTTATTTAATTTCGAGAGTTTTAACCGCACATATACGGAATAATGGTATTATCTGCGCGCGCTATTTCATACTGTGCTAATAATTTTAATATGTTCGTAATTAGGACCGAATTGGGAATTGATGTAGTTCGACTGATTAAAATATGTTCATCTGTGCGGTGTGTCCTAATAATTAGGAAATTTAAATTTATTTTAGTTTTCATCACATGACGATGGGAATGTTTCTAGCATACTAAGCAGACCTAAAACCGAATACAAAGTCTTTTAAAAATTAATTTTAAAAAATCTGATCAGAAACATGTTAATAAAATAATAAAAATAATTTAAGTTTATTGTAAAATAAGGTAAAAGTATAAAATAATAGCAGAGAGTGACTCAGTGACCCCACAGTCAAATCATTACTACAGTTTTGTGGGGCTTATTTAATAAGTTTTCTAAGCAAGATGAAATAGAAAAGATTTTTAACGTGAGATAGTTTTACAACAATCATTATTCACTGAACCTTGAAATCTTAAGTAAAGTCGGTTGCTAATCTGCCGCCTCTGACAGTATTATAAGCTACCGATTTTAATCCTATGAAAATAAGACCTCTGCGGTAAACGTTTCTCGGACTAAAACAATAGTAATCTTTTGGAAATAAACAGGGACAGATTAAGATACGTTGAAGTAGCGGCTGACTAATCCAGATTAAAGATTGCAATCCGCAGATTAAAGATTGAATAATGGGATCGGAGATAGATTAACTAGTTACTCTTTGATCATTGTAGATGGTTGGGTGGGTAAATGAGAACGTTTTGCTACTTAAATATTAAATACCACAAGAATTTTAGTTTTTTTTTGTACGTGTTTCTGCTTTCTAAGTAATTGAATACTAGGATTAAAATGCCGACTGCAATATGGTGTTTAAGTTTATCTTTTAGGGAATAGCTTAAAGTTACATTTTTATTGGTATGCCGATTATTATTAGACTATTTTTTTAGGTACATAATGTAGAATATCCAGAACTAAATATTATTTGTCTAATTATAATAAAGAAGTCTTGTTCACACAAAAATAATGCAAATGCTTTTAAAACATTAACATATCATCACGCCTGTATCCCCGAAGGTATAGGCAGAGGTGTACCAATTGACACCCACAGTTCGCCGATATGTTTTAGGTCCCATGTAATAGGGGGCGAGCCTATTGCCACTAACCGGGCACAAATCCAAACTCCGACCTGCTACTGAGAATTTCATAGAAAAACCCAATAACACCTTGGTCGACTCGGGAATCGAACCCAAGACCTCTAGCGTAGCAGTCGCACTTAGCACCACTAGGCCAACGAGGCAGTTTAAATCTTTTAAGACATTGAAAATAATTTAAACCACTAACGGAACACACTTTAATATTTTTCGCATTTGACTGTTCATTGCGAGAAAAGAAATTGCGTAACCTGCCTATTTGTCGGTCGGTTTCATCTTTAAGGGATGCTATTAATGTT
Source organism: Autographa gamma (assembly GCA_905146925.1). Lineage (NCBI taxonomy): Eukaryota > Metazoa > Arthropoda > Insecta > Lepidoptera > Noctuidae > Autographa > Autographa gamma. The sequence continues at coordinate 3,380,755 of LR989871.1, forward strand.
GCCAGTGCAAATTGCGCGCATATTCAACACTTGTACCTAACGGTAACACTGCAGAACAATTTCAAATGTGTTTTAAGGGTTTTTATACTTTTTTACAACACCTATTTTGTAACCGTTACGTGTAAAAAGGAGTTTTGCTAAAATTTTACAGTTTTTTATGATTAGAAAGTTTATTAGGTACTTAAGGCTATTTCTACAAAAATTGCGCCTTTTTGCGTGGGTTGTTCATAAAATCAATCGTCAATATTTTGTTATTTTTTATGACTTACTGACCAACGTAACTTATTTAGACGGCCATTTGTTGAACTCTTTTTTGACAATTCCTGCAACCATGCAGTAAAGTATGTTTTTTTATAACTCGTCAAGAAACCAAAAAAAAAGACACATTTTGTCACCTATTTAAAGGAAACTAATAACCCCTTACTCCAATTAAACAATCAAAGTTTGCTACTAAACACACAAGGAGTAAAAAACACACGAACATAATTGGGTCGCCTTAGACACAATTCAAGGACATTTCAAAAACTATGTAATCTTAATGTTATGCAAACACATAAATTGGTTATGAATAAAAATAACAATATTCGGCACTGACTGTGTTTTTTATGGAACCCAAACGTAATGTTTTACCAATTTTTATTGCGGTCCGAAGGGATTCTTAGTTTTTTAGTTATAGGTAATAACCTCTCTTAATAGTAGGTAGGCCCAAAAAGGAACTATACAAATATATTGAATCTCGTAACTCAATTGTTAAAAAGACATGTATCTTTTATGCAATGATGTTGATATTTTAAAAACAGTTTTTTATTCATCAAGATTCGCATTCTGTACATTTGGTTGCATTAAAATATGCAGAACTAATAAAAAGTAATTTTTATTAAGTTTCTTTGACAGTTCCATTGGACGCCATTTTGAATTTCATCTTGATTGCGCGCGAAATACATTAGCGTTCTAAAACTTTTTACCGTATTCAAGATATACTGCACTTATCCAAAAAACTTATCTAAAAAATACAAAGCAAAATGACTAAAATAAATATAGATAGGTACTTACTTTTTTTGATTTTTGGCACTGGTCATCTCTATTCCTGACGACCGGAAATGAAACTCAAAATGGTATGCAGTCTTTTAAATATTAGCTACCTAGCCCGTTATTCGATTAAAATGTATATGTTATATTAATAAATACTATATTCTAATTGAGTATAATGTCACTAAGCACTGAATTAGCTTATCCCGGCCATTGCCTGACTGTTACCGGCTGTTTATAAATTATAATTAATTTATTCTTCACGAGTCTCGAGACTGTTTTAAAATTTCCAAATTCTGGCAGCATTGAAAACTGTTTGTGAAATTCCGTATTTTTTTTTTACAGTATTTTATTTAACCTATATAATGGTAACAGGATAATTGGATTTAATGGTGAAACTTTGATTTAATATCTATTTTAAATGTTAAACCCTGTTCGGGTTCTGACTCATTAATTTATCTAAAGGGAAACTTTATTAGACATTTAAATAATGTTTAATTAATTAAAGTCCCTATAAATAACCCATCATACATTCTATTTTATATTTAGTAGAGGAAAACCCTTCGCTTTAGGTTTATCTTATAATGACTAAAAGGGTAATTAAAATAATTTCTAATTTTGCAGGTAAGCGATGACCTATTATTTAATTGAAGTTATATTAGGTAAGTAAGCACCCAAATGCATTTAATATCGAAAAACGAAAAGAAAAAAAAGCTAACAAAAGTCACAAAAATCAACACCAAATTTCTAAAATAATCGCAGAATGAAACAACAAAAATAAACTTTAATGTTCACGTGATATATTAACAAAAAAAACGTGATAAATACAAGATTTGGGAATATACATTATTATACATGTTTCCGGTCCCATAGCTAATCAAATAACCTTTCTCTGGCACCGAACTTGAACTCTTACATTTTCAAATAAATATCTCTACCATAAACCCTTAAAAGATTACTGTTGACGTTGTGGAAGAGAGACGGCGCTATACATTGCATATAGCAGCGTCTCGCTCTCGCACTGAGCAATTGTACCTGTTTCAGTGTTCATGGTACAGAGAGATCTACGTAATAATCTTATGAAACTTTCATTGAAGCTGAATAAAGAAACAGATTTATAAACTAGATTCAGTGGTCTCGTTTCTGTATGAATACTGATGCGTTCTGAAATGTTTATTTTATTGTTTAATGTGGTGTTTATAGTTTTGAATCGTGATTAAAATGTCTAATTTATTTGTGTTTTAAGTCCTGAAGTATTTTTTGCATAAAATATTTAGCAGATTATTTCTATTTTTTTATTTGTTGTTTAGTTGTAGTTTTGCTTGTAGCTTAATATTTTAGTAATTCATTTTTAACTTTGCATTTAAGACCAATTTTTAGAAAACAACACGTCCGTTTTTCGAAAAGTCCTTTACTAATTTATAGCCCTTTTAACTCTAAGTCAATGAGGCTTTTGCCAAAAGCCATCTATCTATACATTTAACAAATTGAGATTATTTTATTAAATTATCTAAAAGGCCTACCCCGTTTCGAGTACCGGCTCTAGGTACCCACTCAGTTGCAAGAATCGCTATCTGCCGGCGTGAAACGGCTGGCGAGGCTTCTCCAGACAGAAAAGCCCGGAGCAAATTGGGGGCGACCTTTCCCCAGCAGTGGGACACATAAGTTATTTAATAAACATAAAAGGCAACGGCAAACTTAAACAAGGTTAAAAGTTAGATGTTGTTTTTGTTTACACCGAATTATAATCCGTTCTGAGTCACTTCAGTAATATTATAACAGGAAAAACATTCACATTGAAGATACTGATACTATGAACTGCTTTCTAATTCCTTGTTAGTGTTTGTTTGTCTCATTAGTTTTGTTATCATTCAACATACCTTATAAAGCATGAATTGGTTACTCATATGATTTAAGCAACAAAACATTATAATTACAATGACAATGAAATTTGTATTCTTGCATTTAAATCAGGGTTTTACAATAAATCTTAGAGCACAATAAATCTTATCTTCATTCGACGAGCTTGTTGGTCTAGTGGTTAGTGACCCTGACTGCTATACCGGAGGTCGTGGGTTCGATTCCCACCCAGGACAAATGTTTGTGTGATGAGCACGATCATTTGTACTGCGTCTGGGTGTAACTTATCTATAATATGTATGTATTTAGAAATATATAAGTATGTTTATCAGTTGTCTGGTTACCATAACACAAGCTCTGCTTAGCTTGTGATCAGACAACCGTGTGTGAGATGTCTAAGGATAGTATTATTATATTAATATAATAAAGTAGGTATGAATTGTTTACTCATATTTCTAAGCTACATTACAAGAACTACAATGATACCGAAATTTGTATTCTTGCATTTAAATTAGTGTTTTACAATAAATCTGAGTCTGCAATTAACCTTATCTTAATTCAAAAGAAAACTTTCTTAATTATTACATTAGACATAACAATTCGAAACAAAAAGTTTGTCTTATAAAACTGTTGGACATGTAGATTTAAGATTTGTCAATAATAAAATAAGAAATAAATTGCATATTATTATTCTGTCAAGCGATTTAGTACTATACCTTTTTAAACTATTCACATTTGATAACAGCTTGTTATAAAACAAACAGTTATATATAATATAACCAAAAACCAATTATGTGGTAACCCGTAAATCTATACAACCCTCAAAATGCGACAGCAATCAAACACTATATAACCCTATGGATACTCGGTGGTACTTTATACCCCTGTTTAAAATTTCTTTTCTCGAATAGAGTTATAAAATACCACTATGTAAAGTTTGGCCACTGTACAGTTATTCATGATTTATTGTTTACCGTAAAGTACAGTTAGTTTTTGAAAGGGTTAATATTCATGAATCCTTTGACTAGTTTTGTGACAGCTACCGAACTATTGTGATCCCGTTTTGTTTTATTTTTAATTGTTTTGATACCTGTTGCGACCAGTTATTGTCAAATGTTTAGCTACTGTTAAGTTAAATAGTAAGTCGTTTTGTATAGTTCGGAAAATTATATAATCTTTTACCTTTTTTTGTGTAGAGTTTGTGTGTGATGATTCTAGGTTGTTCAAAAATATAGGTGGGAATACTCTCGTGTAATTATTTCGTGAAATAAATCATTCAATTTCGGACTATTAAGTAAATTAATGTCGTGGTGGCCTAGCGGTTCAATGAACGGATTTGTATGCACAAGGTTGCAGGTTCGAACCCAAGTACCAATGTGGCTTTTTCAAAGTTATATGTACTTTCTTAATTATTCTAAGACACTTCTGACAAACGGTGAAGGAAAACATCGTGAGGAAACCTGGATTCCAAAATTTGGGACCTGAAATCACCAATCCACAGGAACAAGCGTGGTAATCAATGCTCATGCCTTCTCTATATGGGAAGAGGCCTGTGCCCAGCAGTGGGATGTTTATAGGCTGGATTATAAGTAAATTAAAGTTCATCAAGATCATTAAATAATCAGTTTCAGTAATTTATCCATATCTACTGATGATGTAATGTCCTGAATTATTTTAAAGTGTAATCTAATTTGGAAACAATTAATGAACTAAAATACCTTTACAACGAAAACTTTCCTGTACTTCAATGTTTCCTGTTCCAACAGGAAAAGGAGAAAAGTTATTTTGATTCTACTAATTAAATCAATATCACAATAGGTACTTCTTAAAATTCATTTTGTTAAATAATTATTATTCAAATATATAACCCTTTTTATGAAGAATACAATGTGCAAAATATTTATCACAATAGATGTTATTTTCAAAAATGGTGTTAGTGTTACTATAAGTTTAATTAGTAAACACTGTAAATCGTCTCTTAGATCGAACCATATTCTGTAGAAGTTAAATGATTCACCCACTTTCGTATTTGTAAACAAAATTGTCACAAAACCCTATCGAAATGGCCTGCTGACGACCAAATGACAAATGTTCAATTTAACAATGCTCTACACCTTCTTAATTAGGTACAAAGCTTCCTATTACAAAGTGATAAGGTCCAATATCGCAAGAAAAGAAATTTGTAAAAGTTGTGGCATTTCTCGACAATTGCAACGTCATCAACCAGTGCTGTCACCAAAAAAATTAACCCAAGTACAGTTTTACAAACATTCCCGTTCATTATATTTTTGTCTAATTTACGATGCTGCGGGCCCACTGTGCCAACGGTACCTCAAACAAACACCGCTATTGAACAGTGGTCAAAACGGCGCTCGCGAGAAAAAAAAACTTTTTGTCAATTTTTTCGTAAAACAACACAAATCTTTGAAAAGTTTTATTGCATGAAATTTTGACGGTGGCCAGTTCTGAAAATTCTTTTGAATTTCGAATATCATTATCCTTTATTTAAAGTAGCTGGGGACGTTATGAGGTGACTGACAGTTTTTACAAAAACTGTCATATTGTATCTATGCAAATATGACGAGAACTATGAATTTATTGTATTTTTGAACCTCCAGCGGTCTTCTTTACAGGTGACGTTTTTTCGAAACAGATATTGTGTTAGACACCTACTTCATATTCTTAACCTACTTCAAAAAAGGAGGAGGTGTTCAATTCCACTGTATTTTTTTTATTACCGTATAGCTTTTCCCGGTTGAACCGAATTTGATGATTATTTTTTATTTGTCCCATTTTAATTTGGTCAAATTGCGACAACCGGGTTCCATAAGAAATAACTAAACCACTTCTTTTGAAGTCGGTTTATTTGTAAGAATTATTAATTTCCAAACCCCATAGAATTGTAGAAATAGATTATCTCCTAAGATAGTGTTTTAAACAGTGATTGATTTGCTTATCTTAAACCTTGTCGCAGATATCTAATGACGGAGACATTTATACTTTAACTGACATCTATAAATATAAATCCGTTTAATATGTATCGAGTTTATAAATATTTTATTTAGTATTAATAGTAATGTATTCGTGCGTCTGAAATTGTAATTGGGTTATCAGGAATCCATTAGGCTTTATTTAAAAACTTGACGTATGAGAAGAAATATTTATGAATGTCGTTTGGGACATAGGTTAATTTAGAAATCATTATACCTTTGCTTTAAAATATGTAGGTATTTTTGGTAGAGGTATTTTCAGTTAGCCTGAGCGCAGGCTTTGATTGCTTCACCGGACTGAAAAAATGTAGGTATTAGGTTAGAACACATATATCTCGTTCAAAATTAATTATTTATAAAGTTTTCAATTATAATGTTAGCAAAATGTAGAAAGACAAATATTTAGTATGGTTTAGGTTCAAAAGTAGTGGTACTAGCACCTTCATATTCTCACTACGTGAACATGATGTTAAGAACTAGAACCTTAGATTTTCGGTTACATTACATTACATTACACCCCGAATTGACATACCTATAACACAAGTCGTATGTGCAAAAAAAGCTGGTTTATAATCCTGTATAAGTTTTAAAATTGTAAACTTTTAATGTTTTTAACGTTTATTTTAACAAGACTCGATAATAATTGTTTATGTTTGTTTTACCCAATATACAATTACAAGGACTCGGTTCACATGTTACATAAATTAAATATTTCTGTGTCGTACACGATACGACATCACTTGTGTACGTCAAGAATGTAATGACTAAACAAAAATAAATTATGCAAGATTATTTTGGTTAAGAAATGTCAATAAAAAAAAGTATTTTTTTAATGAGAACTAATACCCCCTTAACCTTTCCTATAAGAGTAGATCGTAAACATAATTAGTTATTCTTATTAGATTTTTTTCTAGCTTTCCCATAAGTATAAAATCCGTATATTACGTTACAAAACAATGTCTCTATAATTTTATATCGTGTTAAGAGTATTTATCTTATTTGCATTAATAAAAAAAACACCCTGTACAAAACAAACACAAAACAATATTTTTTTGTTTAAACAATTTATTTAACAATTTATAAAAAAAAACGCACTAAAGTATCTATACCATCTAATTTAGTGTCAACGAAACAAAAGCATACTTAAAGCATTTGGTGAGTAAAGCTGCGATTAGCAATGGTAATGGTCGCTGAGTTGAATATCAACCAGGTTCAAGGCACGGTCAGTTCGGGTTGACACAACTAAATTATGACATTATTCACTCCCGAATACATCGCGTAATATGGTTAGATGAATATTTCTTTAGGAAAGATTTTTGGACGTTAGTTTTTTTTAATATATGCACATTTATTTACGGAACGGAAAAGTCTAATTTTTTTTTGTTCAAGAAACTTTATATATCGGTTTTTTAAGCAAGAAAATGATTAGTTTTTTTTAGCTAAAGCTTTATAACAAAAGGTGAAATAGGTTACTGAAAAGCCATAAAATAATTTACTTCCAAAATTGATTGTTCTAATAAATAGACTTTTCTTTCAGCAATTTATTGAAATTACTTAATTAATTTTATTTAACCCGCATTTTGTTGTAGATGTATATTAGATCGTAAGTTTCAGAACACAATTTGTGTCTTTAATTTTTTGTTGTACCTATATTGAAAGTAGTTGAACTTCCTCGTGACTTCCTTTCATCTTAGAGTAGTTATTATTATTAAACTTATAAATATGTACCTAGCTAATTATAGACAAAATATAGCTATTTCATGAAAAGCTCTACTATGAGCTTACATTTTCAAATTCCTGAAACCTTACTCATAGGCGACCGAAAAACAATCTATAATCTAAATATGCTTAAGACATAGGCTTATAGTCATTGCTCATCTCTTTCGCACCAGTTTATATAGTCCAATGCGGGAGAAGGAGGCAATTAAAAAATTCCGTCACGTAATGTATGAGAGCTAGCCAAAAGTATGGATGCGCCCGCGCGGGGTCAACGACATTTGCAATCATCGATTTTTGTGTGTAGGGGTGTGTTGAGGACAATATCAATAATTTTTTTTTTAACTCTAAGTGAAACAAAAGTAGTTAATTTTAAGCTTTAGTGATTATCTAAACCTGAAAACTGGCATAAGTAACCTTAAGGCATCAAGTACTCGTGTACACAATTTATATGACGAATAAATTACTACCAAAATACACTTCTCATCAAAAAAATCGAAACACCTCGCAGTTTATGATTTGATAAGGATTATCAGAAAAATGTGTATATTTTGGAATAAATGTAAAATGTCATTTAATTGTGAGTAGTATGAGGTTTTTAAATCCTAATGTTAATGTTCTAAATTCAAATTAAGTCTTCATAGGTTTCGTATTTTGTATAATGAGTAATTTTTACCCTGTATGGAATATGAAGGAAATGGGTAAAACAACACGCGTAAATGAAAAAAAATGTAAGAAACGTTTATTTAATAACTTGTATTCCCTCCGCGAGCTCTTATTACTGCTTCCATACGGTTCTTCATCGATCGGATGAGAGTCACGATCACATGTTGTGGTATAGTATCCCATTCCTCTTGGATTGCATTTTGCAGCTGGCTAAGTGTTTCTGGGGCTGGATCTCTTGCTCGAATTCGTCTCTTTAATTCATCCCATAGATGTTCAATGGGATTCATGTCCGGGCTTCTTGCTGGCCATACCATAGTGGAGATACCGACTTCGGTAAGATAATCTCGTACGACGCCCGCGGTGTGAGCTCTAGCATTGTCGTGCATGAATATGAAGTCGTTGCCAATAAAATGTGCATAGGGCATCACATGAGGTTCAAGACACTGTTCGATGTACCGATGAGAGTTTAGTGCAGGCAGCCGTGGGCCAGACACAAAGGCAAGTTCTGTCTTACCGTCGGCGCTGATTCCTCCCCAAACCGTCCACGAACCGCCACCATAGCTGATCTTTTCTTCAATGCAGCATTGTGCAAAGCGTTCTCCATCTCTTCTGTAGACCTTGTTCCTTCCGTCGTTACCATACAGCATAATTTTACACTCATCAGAAAACAGTACTTTGCTCCACTGAAGGTATGACCAAGTTAGGTGCTCGCGTGCAAAGTTAAGGCGCGCTCTTCGATGGTCTGCAGTGAATTTCGGCCCATTCGCTGGCTTATGCGGTGCCAATCCGCGTTCCTTCAACCTTCTTCTTATTGTAGAGTCACTTACAGCTACTCTTCGTACAACGCGAAGCTGCTGCTGCAGTTGAAAAGCGTTAAGGCTTCGATTTCGTAAAGAAGTTGTTACAATAAATCGATCATCTCGCTCAGAAGTGACCCGATTCCTGCCAGATCCTGAACGGCGCGTGAACGAACCAGTCTCTCGATAGCGTTTGTAGACTCTATGAACAGATGATAAGCTTAGATGCAATCTTGCAGCCACAACACGCTGACTAAGTCCAGAATCCAGCAATGCCACCACTTGGGCGGCTTCTGCGGGCGAAGTATCCATATGTTTTAGAAAATAAAGTTTTTTCAGACGTCCCAAAGTCACAGTGAATGAAATAAGAAACAAAAAGTTTAAAGACAAGCGCTAATTTTTAGTTTTCAAACGAGAAACGTACTCCAACCCTAAATACACATTTGTCTCAAAACAGTGATTAATTTCATTTATAGGATAAACAAATGAAATTCTAATTTCGAATTTTGATTTTTTTCTTCTTACTGTAATGACCAAACTGCCAGCTACACAATAATGTTTTTTTTTTCATGGAATTAATTCTCTTTTGTAAAAAATTAGGACAAAAACAATAAAAACGAAAGTGTTTCGATTTTTTTGATGAGAAGTGTATATACCAATTTCTCTTGGTCACACCATAACTCACTTTATTCGTAATGTCTCTTGTTGAAAGGACAAAATCATTATTTTTAAATGTGAGTAACATTTAAAAATAATAAAGTTTAGTTCTTAGTTTTATTTAGTATATATTTTTTCCTATTTAATATGTAGGCTTAGTTTTTATAGTGTTGTAAATATTTTAAGGTATTCTGTACATATTGTTTATAATAAATGTTATAGACATGTTTTAACAATAATAGCAGCCTATAAATGTCCCACTGAAAATAATAAAATAAAAATACTCATACTACCGTGCGATGCCGGGTAGCTAGTTAATAAAATCAAGAATAAAAAATATTTGATCTTAAATTCTGCGCGTAGATCACCTGATGGCAATAAAACCGCAAAACTATTTCTTTTTTAAGAAACACACTCATTAATGAATAAAAGTAATATATACGTTTACTCTAAAATCTTAAACCGGCCTAAATATTCATTTATTTTCCTTTTTAAACAAAAAATAAGCAAATGTCACATTGAATGAATCACAGAAGTTGTTATATCATTTGTATTATGATTTTAGTTTCTTGATTATGACACATTTTTCTTAGTAAAAACATCATTACTGTTAAAATATTCAATTGAATAATAAAAACAGGACCGAAAATAATTTTTACTAGGACTAAATCGTAAATTACTAAACCTAGCGTTTGATATGTAAAATTTAAACATGGATAATGTTTAAACTTTTCATATAACTAAACATATAAGTAAACATTAATTGAACTTTGAACTTGAATTAAATATAGTTTATATGGTACGCGGTATCCCTTTATATTGGCACACTGGTCACACACCTATAACTCAATAATTATTATTTTTAGTCGCTCCATTCGATGAGACGTCTCATTATCCCGAACACTTCCTGAAACGAACATTATCGGTTTAAAACCAATTCTGGGTGTTTCAATTGTCCTGCTACAAGTACAGTAAATAGTACTTTAATCCTAATCTAAATTATTTCTTATAAATATTTACATCTACTTCAATAACATCACATTATCAAGGACAATGTTTCAGTCATATTTTAAATCTGAAATCGTGAAAATTGCTCTTTCCCTGCTTATCTAGCTTATTTTCTACAGTTCTACAATATCCATTATTTAATTTAAATTTCCACCCAAAAAATCTACACAAATCCTAAACATTAATCAATATCCGTATCGTGTAGCAGTTGTTTCCTCCGCCGCTGCGCGCGCGCAGGACGCGCGAATATCATGAATAATAATACCGAGAATGCGTCACAAAGAGGATTTCAGGCAAATTAACGTATCTATTTCTGTTCCCCATTGAAAGGAAAATTACAGGATAAAAATAAAGTCGAATTGTTTAGACCAAAGTCACGGACGAGGTTGGTCTGAATCTATTATCCAGACATTGTTTTTTTCAGGTTGGACTGGCTAATTTGACTTAGGTAGCAAAATGAAATTATAAAGGATAAGGTTGAGTGAAAATGCGTTGCAGACTTATTTCTATTTCAAAAAGGGATGTATTTTTATTAATTTTGAAACTGCCTGAAAGAGTTTGTTTTCAAATGATATGTTTTTTTTTTCTATTTAAAAAAGGATAAATAAAAAGATAAGCTAGATAAAACAACCTGCAATAAATTATAAACTGTAAAGATTTCGCTTGATCTCTCTTCAGATTGAATTTCCTTTTAGTGTACAAGTCGTCATAAAAAAGTAATTAAAACTAAATCACGCGTGCAAATGTTTAGTCATACATACTTATCAAGTCACCTAATTATAATGCAATTTTTATTTATACAAATGTTTTAATTTGCTGACAAACTTGAAATTCCACACCTCATTAATTTTATAGCTTAAAATAATGATGTAGTAATTTCAATGATAATTATTTCAATAAGGATAATTTTCACGTGAAATTGGTCACTGATCACATCAGGCCATGGGTATCAGATGATTATGATGTCATGATAATCATTTCATCGTAGAATCAGTCACTTGATATATCCTTTAATTTTTATATTATCTAATGACATTAGCTTGAGAAAGATAGAATTATTTAAGGTGAACACATCAAATCTTTTGGAAAATCCACTATTTTTTCAGGAGTCCAAAAAATATATTTTATTCTTCAAACTCCACTGAACAAGTCGTGCATAGTTTATATTTTGTATATTTGACTGAAATCAGTAAATAACTCGAACAATTTAGTCCCAGCTTCTGTTTGCAGTTTATACAGATACAAAAAATTGTAAAACTAATTCTGACATCCTCCTCAAATAATTTCTGAAAGTTGAAGAGTTTCCTTGCCATACTAATATCTAATCCAAAAGTAATCGATACAATATGTTTTCTATTAGTAAATACGAAATCGATAGATGCCCCGATGGCCCGACTCATGATTCACAACTTCCGAACGGGGGTCATTACCACCTGAAGTCGGACGATTGGCCGCGGTACAGCCACGGAGCAAATACAAAGAGGAGATGTCGTAATAAGATTTTCCTATGAAACAACGCGTGACAATTTGCGGGGTGAGGGGGAGGAAGAACCCGCCCACTTTTAATTTTTCCATCTATGGGTCAATAGCAAAAGTATTAGCTCGTTATCTCGATTTAATTTTGAAATTACGCAACTATCTGCCAATAAACGTCGCAAAGTGCAAGATGTTAGGGTCGTACTCAGAATTTTCGTATCAGAGAGCAATATTTTTAATTACATTTTTGATCTATCTTAATGGGTATTCTTTTTTAAATAGTTTAATTAAACATGCTAGTATAAAATGTTTTTTGATGAGTGAAGATTATTAGATTTTCTATAATAATGAAATGACTTGATTTGGCTAAAAAATCTTATGAAGATAGCAAACAGAGTTCTTTTAGGAAAAAAAAAACACACACACACACACACACGTTTCGTTTACGTGACAATCCTTCCATAACCATTAATGTCGGTAGGTAATAAGTACTGATTTCAGCGGCAGAATAAATAAAAAACAAATTATTACAAAAAAAACAACCCTTTATCATCAATGTTGGAATAAACAAATACTTCTTATTTGCAGACCATAATGCTTGAATTGGTCATTTACACGTACGTACAATCCATTGCTGTCTTACTTTTTAGCAGAAGGAAATCTAGAACATATGAATATCAGTATCTAATATTGAACTTAATAAAGTAGTTGAGTATAAATACTTTAAATTAAATAAACAACTACTATACTATTACGTAAAATAAATTATTGTAGATAAATTATTTAGCTTATAGGATATGGTATTTTTATTTCCAGTGTCTCAAATTATCCAAGTACTTTCCATGTAAGAGATATCCGCGGTAGGTTCAGTAAAATAATTGTATTCTAATTACGGCCCTGTATTCGGTTGTTTATGTTTTTTGCCCATAGATGGCGGCCTACTTAAAAATAATTTAAATACTACAATAATAATATTTTGACCATACTTACAAACCTTTAAAAATAAATATCTATCAAAATTTAAAACATATGATTATTAAAAAATGGTACAAGTGATCTCTACATACCTAAATGTGTTTAGTTTCTATGATTTCGAGTGTCGCCATCTAGTGTTCGATAGAATTATGTTTGGAATCGCCAAACTATGAGACTTTTCTAGAATATCTTCAAGAAAATTACGTATAAAATTAGTTACAGGTGTAATGAGATGCTCTCCTTAGCATCTGAACGTCTATACGTGTAGTTGTTACAATTTAACACACAACACCTCATGTTTTAGCTCAGCTTTGCAATAAAATTCGAATTTTTAAACAACTATACACCCGATGAATGTCAATATGTCAACGAGTTAGGCCACGCCCACATGATGACGTCGGTGCCTGGTTGTAGTCTTGTGCCTGGTAGCTTAGGCCGTCTCCTCTTTGTATTTGCTCCGTGGGTACAGCAATCAAAAGTAAAATCCTTTGACCAAACATGACTTGGCTTTCTACTGTCTAGCCAAGCCCCCTGTAATATTTATAAAAAGATGTGAAAAAAAAACTCATTTTTTTTAATATTTCTTCATCATCATGACTGCCTCGTTGGCCTTGTGGTGCTAAGCGCGACTGCTACGCTGGAGGTCTTGGGTTTGATTCCCGAGTCGAACAAGGTGTTATTGGGTTTTTCTATGAAATTCTCAGTAGCAGGTCGGAGTTTGGATTTGTGCCCGGTAAGTGGCAATAGGCTCGCCCCCTATTACATGGGACCTAAACATTTCGGCGAACTGTGGATGTACGTTAGTACACCTCTGCCTACCCCTTCGGGGATACAGGCGTGAGGATATGTATGTATGTATCATAATTATCAACAGCCCTTGTCATCACACTGCTAGACATATTACACTATAGACAATTCTTGTTACGGGCTATTCTTTCCGGTCTTATGCCAGTCTCATCCAGATCCGACTTGACACTTTTTTTATATCGTCTACCCATCTTGCTCCCAGACAAGCGATGCTTCCTTGTGCAGTTCCAATCAATTTAACTACTACAACAACTATAACCGTCTGCAACATTGTAGAAAATAAAAGCAGATATGACATAATTACTCGAATGACTAATTATGTCGCGTGATATATTCCCCGAAAGTTTTGAGGAAAACTGCTCAAATCATGATAGAACACATTCACATACATAATTATAACATTATCAGTGGAATCAGGTGATCGTTTATTATCCTTATATCATAGCACTCTATTTGCCTTTAATTTTTGGTATCTCATAGAAAAATACACTGGTGATTGGCAACTATTTATCCTACGGCGACATAGATCAAAATCGTCCGATATGTCCGAGTCGAGTCGAGAAAAGCGTATAAGCCAAACCTTATGATGATATCGACGGCCGCAAAGAACAAAAAGACAACTGCATTTTTGCGAAAATCACTTTTTTGCATAATTGAATTCAGAATTCTTTATTCTACTTGGTAATATTTTTTTTTCATAGAAAAACCCATTTTTTCTGTGTATTTTGTCGCGTAGATAAAGACAACTACACCTATTTTTGAAAAGTAACGAAGTACACAGGGACACCTACAGCTATCCGTGTGTGCGTCGTACAATACGGCGCGACGCGTGTCATAAACAAAGATACCAGTCACATGACCGTTTCATCACGGGCGGTCGACATTTTTTTTAACTTGCGGACTTAATAATTTCCATAAAGCATTTTTACTAATAATATATATTTTTTAAACTTTTTCTTTTAAGGTTTACAAATCAAAGCACAGGAAGATATCAGTCTGTTGTCCGCTTTTACTTTGGTTGATTAATCAATTATCTCAATGTACTTCACGGTTTTATATTCTTTTTGCGTTTCCAAGGCAGGTTTAATGCAAATATTTACGCATTTGCTCTAATATAAAACAACTTAAATAAATCGAGTCTATTATTGACGTATTTGCAAGTAATTATCATTGACGGATTTTCAGGAATCACTGATGAGTTAATGCCGTCAAACAGTGCTGCATGTGAGTTATTTATAATCTGACAGTCGCCGAAGGTTCGGATAAGTTGGAACTATTCGGAGATGATATTTTAAAGACATCCTTGACGATATGAATTATGATATTACAGGCAATGTTTTGAACCCAAGTCTAAATATTGATGACAGTGTTCCTGCAGATGATAATTGTAACACACAAGATTACTTTGAACCTGAGATAAAGAACGAACTGTTAGATACTTCCAGTGCTGAAGCTTGAAGAGACCGGTATCCAAATCAAGATCAGTAACTCCAATTACTTGCGATGATATTTACATTGATTCCAGTCCTATAAATATGTCTCCATGCAACAGAACATGAGATACACGAACGTCTCCCCCCGTCCCTAGAAGAAGCTGGCCCGAGCCGGCCAAACTAGCAATAAAAATATGTCCTTAAATAATTAAAACTTAGATCCAGCCATCCCTTGTTGTTTTGCTTTATTAAGATTGTTGGCAACGCACTAAGTCGAGGTCCGAACCCCGCAGGGGGTGCCCTTAGTGGACGTTGCTGACGTAGTTAGTCTTTCCTATTGCTCTGGCTGGAGGCCTTAAGGTCCTCGCCAAAACTCCGGTGAAGCAGTCCAAGCCTGCGCTCAGGCTAACTGCAAAGATCCCTACCAAAAAAAATACACGAACGTCACTTAATGAAGTCGTTGATCGAATTCAAGAATTAAATACTACTAGCCCATTAAGATCTAAGACAACTCACTCAATATGAATCAGGTACTTTTAGTCCAAGGCCACAGTCACCATTTCAACTGAGTACCAGCGCAACAACCTCAACTGTTGAAGCATCTAGTGAATGTTCCTCACCATCATCAGCTACAGGAAGAAAGGGTCGAAAGCTTATCATAGATACTACAAATAAAAGTAGAAATGTAAATTAGATAACCGGCTAGATTCAAGAAGAAAATTGTTGGTCAATCAAGGTGAAACCCATTTATCTAGGGGAGGTAAAAAGCAACAAGGCAAAGTTTTAAAACCAGCTTGCCAAAATTGAAAATTTAAATGCCATAAAAAAGATACTGCAAAACGTCGATACCAAGCAATGGCAATTTATTGGTAAAAATACAAATAAATAAAAATACAAACAGGCAAACTCATGTTGTAAAACTACAAAATGCTTACACTAATACCTCCCTTTATATTTCCCTCTGCGAAAAGAACTTAATTCCTTCAAGATTTTGATAAAAAACTAAAGCATGCAACGATACAATACGATATCCGATGTAGAAGACTGTTTTTACATATTTTTAACTAAGTCGATAGGTCTTTTTTAATTAGATATTGAAGAATAATTTACAACATTGATTATTATTAAGATAATGCCATCAGAGTAATTGTTTGTGATATTATTAAAATAAGATTGTTGAATAAGCACAGAAGTTAGTTCATAATTATATTAATGGTAATAATTTCACGGTTAGAAATTTGTTAAAGTATTGTTATAAAAATAAGCAAGTTTAACTTGGTTCAGTTTCTTTGTCTGATTGTACCTTGTTTAGAATTTGATTATTTCGGAGAAAAAAAAATGTTTAAAATTGTATTATTAACACGGGTTCAAGAATTGAATATCCTTGATACCCTGATTTACGTTTGTGTGATTATACCTTGTATAAGATTTAATTATTTTTTGTTTTTAGGATAATAATATTGTTTTCTCTGCAAATATTGCATTTTTGTTATTTTGTAATATGATTACGACTATTAAAAAATAATCACGTAACTTAATTTTTATCTTAAACTGCAAAAGCTCATCATATTCTTAGCATATTATCTGCAATATCAATATCTTAACTTTTAGAATTACGAAGTAATTTGAGACAACTACAATATTTTGGCAACAATCATAGTCACCATTTATTTGTTGTTATAGTTAGATACATATTATAAAAAAGAATAGTAATATACCCTTTCATAAGTGAAATTATTTGAGAATCAGGAATTATAAGGTCCTACGTAGAAACGAACATATGGCAGTTGACTCAGTTAGTTATTTTTTTTGTGCGTAGTAGATAAAGACATCTGCCGTATTTCGAAAAAAAAAGATATATCTGTTAATTGACCTCCACTATTTTCTTCTAAATGCCGTATTAATTAAGTATTGCAAATTTGAAGAAGCTAGCTTTGATATTGTAGAAGTTATTACATTTTCGCGTTAAAAACGCTCTCCTGTAAACTAGTGATTTTGTAGATAGCTGTTTGTTCTTTGCTGCCGTCGATATGATACAAACCACGAGTATTTTTTCAAAACAACTGCACTTACTTTAAAAACTAATTTTCAGGATCAAAGGTTATCATCTTAATAATACTGACAATAAGAATTTCAAGGGTTAAACTGTTTTCAGGAAGAAATTGTCATATAAAAGGATTTCCGTATTGGAAATGTTCTTATATCGATCAATTTCTCTTCATGCTTTTCTATTAATAAGTCTAAATTCACTAGGTGACCTAGTATGATTAAGTAAAAAAATATATGTACCTACAATGTACATACCTGCGTTTTCAATGACCATTTCACCGTCTCAAAAAGTGAAGTTATTTCTATTTTATGGTCGATAGCTCGGTATATAATTCGGCAGAACATAGGAAGTTGGGTTGATAACCTACGTCTGTAACTAAAGAGTCATATACCTTCGATATTCGCCGAGTCCGTCAAGCCAGTAACGTTTGGTTTATTTATAGTCAAATAATAAATACTTTTTGAAGCATATTCGTTATAAATTTAACATTAATTGCTGGGTCTATTTTTGGTGTGGGTTTTTAATTAGGTTATGTGATAAGATAATTATTTTGGAAGATTTTTTATACATGTGCTTGTCTATAAAAGTCTTTTTGTAAATCGCAAATATGTTAAAGTTATTTACCAAAAGGACTAGTTTGCTAAAATTTCATGACTTTTTTTGGGCATTATCATTTTCCTGATATGATGACCAATACATTAATTAAAGTAGGGGAAACCCTCTACTTTATGTAATATTTTGGTAATTTCATTGACCTCTTGAATGTGGCTTTTCAATTAACGTTTTTTAACAAGAACTAGTGCAGTGTTGCCATGTAACCATAAAAAAACATGCGTTGCTTATCAATGCGTGTGATTACCGAGCATATGATGCGTTAAGGTCATTCGCCCCTGATATTTCGCTGACCACTCGCGAACAGACCATAGACAATGCAGAAACGTTAACCACTTGTATTGGGGGTCAGCGACCGGTGGTGGCAGCCGAAAATGTGCATCTAACGAATTTTATGCAGACTGTTGCTAAGCAATACAGTTTGGATGAAATTTTAGTAAAAAAACACTATTATTTTGTATATTAAAATATAATTTACAAAATAATCAGCCTTTAACTTCCTTTATGGGTTAAAGACCTCTTTTCATAGCATAGTATCGAGCATTCCTCAGCATTTTATTAGAAGCGAGTGGGCTATTTCTTACAGTTTTGCCTGTCTTTGTAATAAGCTCAATAAATAAGAGCTTTGCCTATGCTACAGTTTACAGGGATCGCTATAGTTTGCAGATGCGTGAACTTCTAAATAGGGACTGCAATAGCTGGCCGATGTGTGTACCAAAAGGGACCGATAGGCACTCTTTTTTAGCCTGTTCAGGAAAGCCCTCCGTCCTACGTAGGGCGGAAGAGATATAACACCTATCGCAGTACCTTGAAATATTGACATTTACAGCACATATCTTCAGTGTTTTATCATGCTTATTTCCGAAGTTGTTAGATATTACTCATACTTCAAAAATCTGAAACCTTTACAGACAATAGAAATCACAAGGCCGTTTCTAGGTCACCAGTCTCTTTAGATAACGTGGATTCGTCAATGAACGTACAAGTTTCGAGGAAACCCTCTGACTCATTCAGATTCTTCTCGTAACAAACTTTCGCAATCAGAAACAACACTTTCGTAAACGTTAGCACAAGTTTAAAAATGAATCATTTCTGATCATGACGTCAGAGAACCCTAGTCCGTTCCTATAACTTGACCTCGAAGAAACTAGAAAATGTAATTGAATAATTCATACCAATGACCCGATTCGAAAAGAAAATATTTTCAGTCAACTGCGTAAAAGTTTATGGTAAATCCTCTTTTCACTAAATTCGCTCAAATCATTCAAATCTAACCAATATACGCGTATCTTTTTCTCAAAAATATATAAATAGCTGACACACAAAACATATAAACTAAAAACGAAAACAAAATCACGTCGTACCTCATTTTGAAGAGATTCTAAAATTGTTCCATTTTCAAAATCAATCAATGTGTCACAACGAGGTTGCATTTGAAACTATAGAGTGAGCCTATCAGACTAAAAACTGCTCTCGCTTGGTACAAGGGGAACCTAGCGATAGTAGCAGTCTATGCATATCATACGTCGATGATGTGTCATGTTACCGATGACAGAAGTCATAGGCCGGCTTTCCCGCCGTTTACGATGCTCCTGCCGCCGGCCACGTCTGCATTTTATAGCCGCAAGCCTTTCGTCCACTTTTACATGTAAAACCATTAAATTATTATTAATTTATAATTCTTGTTTTTGATTTCCTTTTCAAATTCCTTTTATGTCTTATACAAGAAAGTTTTTGTTTGAGAACTTTGGAAGTTGGTTTTTGAAAATAGAATTTTACTCATTGTAGGTGATCCTTTGTTATCGTAAGTTTTCTTACGATCTTTAATTTTGTTGCAAGGAAAAGATATACAGGTTGTCCAATAGTAAAGATAATAAAATAAAGTTTGATCTCTCATACCTAGTGTTATCCGAAAATACCCCATTTACTGCGATTTTTGTAAGTTTAGAAGATACATTTATTTTTTATTGTGAAGTCAGCGAATAATATAACCAATGAATTTAGAACGTTTTTATACAAGTTCTTTTTATACGCGTTTAGTTAATTTGGCTTATTTTCTCATGTAAGTAGTTCCCTTAAGAAGAAGCGGAAATTTTCAGTTGCGGTTTTTTACGTAATACTGAAAGAATTCACTACGTCGTTATCACACGAAGAAGGAAAGGGAAAAGTGTCATCAATTAATTAAAAACAAGTAAATATTGTTTGTGGTCACTACGTCAGTTGTTACGTTTCAGAAATTACGTTAAACACATAATACATGTTTTTTCTGTGACGCGTGACCCAAACCGCAATTACTTATTATCCTTATATTGTTTTAAATATATGGTAAATAGAGCATTATGGAAGAAGTAAATAAACAAATGTTTGGTATTAAGTCACAAAATACCCAGACGCAAATTCGAGCTCGGTATGTCTCTTGTAGGGCAAAAGAAGCGTCGGTCGTCCGGGAGCAAGATGCGTCGACGATATAGTTAAAGTCGCGGGTCGAGTCTGGATGACGCTGGTACAGGACCGTAGAAATAACACGAAAAAGGGGAGGTCTATGCCCAGCAGTGGGAGGACTATGGCTGTGGATGATGATGATTTGATATTATTTAGATGCAAACTATATCCTACATTTATATTATCTGTACTTTCAAGACTTACGCCCATTGTTTTTTATAGAGTGCTCTCTTTAATATGTCGTTAATAAGAAAGCAGAAATGTTGCCCTAAATATAACTTACTTTATTTCCGTGAACGAGAAAAAAATAATTATTAAAAAGAAAAATGGTAGTTTTAATTTTGGTGTCCGAGCGTAAATTTTCTGCGCCTCAGTGATCTCAAATCTTAAATTCTTGTTACAACGGCTTAACAGTCTGAAGACCTACAAGTGTTTAAGTTCAATATAATATTGATGCTTCGAGAAGTTTCCATAGCAGTGGAACCAGCCCGCCAATCTGGTCGTTGACCAGACCACATGACCCAGATTTGAACACACTTTGAATTTCGAATCTTTCTACGTAGTCAGACAATGACGGTTTTGTTTATGGACTTAGCATGATTGATATCTATGGTGCAAACCAAAGAAGTAATCATAGACGAATGAATCATATACCTACCTACAAAAAAAAAAAACAAATTTTTGCCGCTTTTCTTTAACTAGATTTTAAGTGTAGTGCCAAAATGTAGCAGTTTCCATTACGCATACAATATAGAAGCATTTTAAATGATGTCAAAGATCAACACACTCGGAATGTTGACGGCACAAATATTGTTGTTGCCTTTTTTGCTGTGTATATGAAAGGTCTGTGTATGTGTGTACCTGAAACTGGCTTGACTTCACCATTCCCTCTGTGAAATGCGAGTTACTGAAAAGTCCTGAAAAATAGCAAGGCCTTATAGCTGCCTATTTCTTTTATATGAAACTGGCCTGTTAGAATTCGATATGGTGACGGTGATTATACCAGACCAAGGCTATTTATTATATATGTGTACGTCGGTGAAGATCACATACTCAGTATAATTATGAAGTACACGTATTATGGAGTGAATTAGCACATAATTTGTACATCACCACAAAGTCAAGCTTTCGCCGCGTCAAATAGTCGATTCCCTAACTTTCTACGAGTTCCGAAGTTTCGATGAAAGTAGTCTCACACTTGTCGGCCGCCATTACTGGCCACTGCGGAAAAAGAAATGATTCCAAGTTTGAAATGTTGTTCTTATTTCAGTTTTCCGACCTTTTCGTGTTGGCGGCACGAAATAAGGTTGCATGATGCTGGCAGTTTTTATTTATCGTTTGTATTAAGAATGTTCGAATTTGTTTTTCGAAAGTTGGTATTTTAGGCCTACCTTTTTTAGATTTCACTTGTTTAGTATTGACATACTTTTTGAAGTTCTGTATAAAATTAAATTTATAGTCATTTGATTCTTTTAAATGTTGGTTTTTTACTGAGGATTCGTGATTTAAAATGAGTCTAGATCCGATTTAAAAGGAAGGAAAATTATAAAAGAATATTTCCGACGCTTGCATAAAAAGTTAAATCAATGACGATAATCCACGTAACGAGTTATGAATCACGAATACCTTTGTAATATAAACGATTATACATATTATGTTAACATTATTACAACTGGTATTAAAACAAATAATAATGTATTTGCACAATATTATCCTTCTCTTGCAACTTGCGAATACGTGGAGCTATCGCATGACACTACTTCTAATTGCTTTACTGTCTTTTTATTTCGTTACAAGATTTGAAATCCAGCAACAGATTAATTTTGTTTATGTGTTTTTGTCGAGACTATTAAATAAAAAAAAAACATACACTTAACTGTGCATATATTAGATACATTGGACTATTCATTGTTCTTTTTAAACCTTTTAAATTACGTGCACAATTTTTTCAATGCGTAGCATTTCAAAAAGGAAATTATAAATGGAACGACATATCGAACGTTAAATTTTGAATGTCGAGCGCAAATTCGGCCAGTAATGATAGCAGTGTAATCGTATGGCGATGAGTCAACGGCCGGTGAAATGACTACAAAGTTCGTTCACCTTTCACCCAATTTGCCTAAATACACACCGACCGAGAAATGTTGGTACGATATCGCGACCGATACGATAAATAAATGTGCATACCTTAATTTGTCAGGTTACACCTGTAGTACGATACATACTTATCGGTTGTAGTACTTATGTTTTTTCGGTTGAAGAAATTTTCCATAGTTTTTGTGCGCTATGTATGTCAGAGTGACGTATAACAAGATGTAATTGTAGTCTATGGTAACAAAGGTGAGCAGAAAAAGCGTTTGTGCTTCGTTGAGTCGAGCTTTATTGAATGGGGTTCATTATAATTGTATGGGTACTTTACGTGTGAAAAAAATGTCTAGCTCTGTCTAGCTTTAGATTGATTAGCATTTGTCATTGTGTTTAACTGAGGAAACCATAACACAGATTATTTATTCCCTCGTGAATGTAATTGTTTTTCCTCAACCGAAAATACTGTTTTCACTAATATGTTTGGTTTCTAATGATATTTTTAATGATCAAATTACGATCATCACACAATATGTAACGTGTACGGTTTCCACTGACGTATCATTTCCCAGCGAATCTGCGAGGGTATACCCCAAACGTATGTCCATATTATTCGCTATACATCACCGCAATGTTTTCGTCATATTGGGAAATATTACGAGTACGTCGATGAACGAGCGTGTGCCACGCAACGACACCCCACGTCACATCACTACCGATCGATAAACGACGCCTTATCGTAACGGCGATCTCATCTTGCACAGCATTTTAATGCCGCATAAAACCTAACTGTCTGTCCAAAATAAATACCAGCGAAATGTGAAGGTAGGTCAGAATACGGTATCCGACAATGAACTCTGAAACTGGGACAACGACCGTCGAATTTGGCATTTGGACGCGTGGTGAAAAAAAAAATATCGCCAGCGAGTGTACCAGGGGAAAATGAACTAGAGAAAGGTTGAATTTCGACTATGCGTCTGTGTGCGTGTGTGTTTACACGGGGTTGTGTCTGTGTGCGGGCATTGTAGTCGCGCCGTAGAAAGCTCAGTGAATGTTTGTTTACGTTCGCTATTTAAAAAAGAGTGAAATAGTGAAACTGTAACTATCTAATTACTTTAGAATTTAGGCCAGTGGAAAGATTCATTCATAGTTTTATGATGAGTATAAAATACATTTTATTCTCAAAATGAGAAATAAATATTATTATACATAAGTATCGTCGTATGAATGCTTATCTACATAATTTTTATGTTTCAGTTTAGAATTCAGTTTTGTAGAAATCCAATACTGATGAAATCAAGACTAAGAATACGATTCCCTAAAAACACTTATTTTCATATTTAATTTACTATAATCAATCGGGGATACCCCCGAAGGGTTAGGCAGAGGCGTACCAATGTACACCCACAGTTTGTCGATATGTTTAGGTCCCATGTAATAGAGGGCGAGTCTAAGACGATTTCATATCGAGCATAATCTCGATTTTTTAAGTAAAATACTACTCATTTAGGTATATGAATATGAGTCATGCCTACGATACCTGCGGTTATACATATATACAGTAATAATAGAAATAAAACCTTTATTCGTAAACTCGACACATAATTGCAATCCACATCGACAATTCTTACGTGGAGGAAAATTATACTAAAGTGTTGTAAAAGTATAGGTATATATATATATATATATATATATAATTTAAACAAACGTGTTCATGCCACATCATAACGAATTTGATCATCCTTACTAATATTATAAATGCGAAAGTTGTTTGGATGTAAGGATGTTTGTTACTCTTTCACGGAAAACCTACTGAATGGATTTTAATGAAACTTTACAATAATGTAGCTTATACATCGGAATAACACAAAGGCTTATAATTATAAAGATTGTGTATGAATTGTCATTTTGACGAGCCTGTTGGTCTAGTGGTTAATGACCTTGACTACTATGCCGGAGGTCGTGGGTTCGAATCCCACCCAGGACAAATGTTTGTGTGATGAGCACGATCATTTGTTCTGCGTCTGGGTGTAATTTATCTATATGTATGTATTTAGAAATATACAAGTATGTATATCAGTTGTCTAGTTACCATAACACAAGCTCTGCTTAGCTTGGGATCAGATAACCGTGTGTGGGATGTCCCGGAATATTATTATTATTATATTATTCACGCGGGTGAAACCGCGATGCACAGCTGGTAAGTTTATCCTTATATAGAATCGTTATTGAATCATACTACCTTACGTGATATTATCTAATATATAAATAGCACATTGTCGTCACATATGTTAAAGATATCTTAATCGCACATAAACCGCAATGACTGTATTACTATGCACTAGTTTAATGACCATTTACCTTAAATTGATTTTGGCTGTAGAATTTATATTACATAAGTTTTCCTTAAATGTGACTTACTTAATTAGGACGAAAATTATTAGTTCAATTTTCGTTAGTCATAAGAATCGTATTCTAATTAGGTATATTATGTCTTACTGACGTGGTTTATCATTTCCTCAAAAAGACGTTGTTTCCTCGTAAGAAAAGTGCAGGGAAATATAATTTGCGTCATCTTAAGATCCGCAAGGAAGTACACGTAACAGTTAGATCTACGTAATAAGGAACTTTATCTAATTTTGTTGCGAAATAAGGATGAAACATCATACCACAAATATTCAACAAAAAATCAAGCAAAACCGAATAAGTATTAGAAATATAGTAAGAGTTGTTAGAACGAAATTATTTATAATATTTAGATATATAAAAAACGAACAGTCGTCAACCAAGTACTAGGCACGCATAAACGTTAGGAGGTCATCCGAAATATAGAGACCAACACACACGCACTTTATTTGAATACCCACGCGTTCGATGCGTACCAAACAACGTTGGCAGAATGAAAGTTGATGTGTTTCCACAATGGCCCATGATGGCGCATCATGGCCACGCTTTTTCACTGAGTTATTCTAAGCCATCCATCAATATAGTAATGTTCCCGCCGTTGACGTCGAAAATGCGGACATCATTTTACTTAAATCACAGGTGGCTTTATGGGCGGCATGTGTAAAGTCTTCCAAAAGTAATGACAAATAAAAAACTTTTTATGAGTGAAAACCTCCTTACACTAACAATAGATTAGTGTTAATGATTATTAATTTCTCTTTGTTATAGCTTAGTAACCGCATGCCCACAGCGCATGCGCTAAGGTTGTAAAACGAACTTGCTTTCGTTGTAAAAACAAAATGGCCGTTGTTTTTGTTCTATCTATCTATCAGTCTACAGTCTGCGTATTCCGGAACAAAATGCTGGGGAAAGCTTTTCAGTTTTGGACACGATTGTTTAACTTTTATCAGTTTAGTTTATTTTTTTGCGTTCATGTATAACTTGTTTGTATTCTAAATTAAATGATTCGTGAATTTAGGAAAGTATAATTGCATTCAGATTTCCTAAATGCGAATAAATTAATCCTAAATGCTTTTCGATGAGGCATCCTAATTCAGAGACTGTATATGATGACTAGACTGTACTATACTGCCTCGTTGGCCTAGTGGTGCTAAGCGCGACTGCTACGCTAGAGGTCTTGGGTTCAATTCCCAAGTCGACCAAGGTGTTATTGAGTTTTTCTATGTAATTCTCAGTATTAGGTCGGAGTTTGGATTTGTGCCCGGTAAGCGGCAATAGGCTAGCCCCCTATTACATGGGACCTAAACATACCGGCGAACTGTGGGTGTACATTGGTACACCTCTGCCTAACCCTTCAGGGATACAGGCGTGATGATATGCATGTTTATGTATTATGATGCAATTTAAGATGATGTGTTAAGCTTCACTCAAAATACGTGTCTCTTCCTTAAAGAATGTTGTAGACGTCTGTAGAATGTTCCAAGGCGGAATGAAAAGCATTCAGACATAGTTTTCTTGAGAGTAATAGTCATTATACCGTCGTGTGTATTGGCTTTGTTTTTACAATGTCTGCTTTTGTTTTCTATGCCATCCGGGTGATGGTCGCCTCGCATCGCTTGAGGACGCAATGCATGCATTAGTTGCGTTAGGGGATACTGTAGTTAAAGATATACTATGCTATGCGGAGTTGCAAAGAGCTTAGCTATAGGAACATGAGAAGAAAATCTCTGTAAAAATTTGAGTAAGAATGATTTTAAGAAAAGCTCGATGATTCGTTTTTAAATATGCTTATTTCTATTATCTCTTGGTCGTCTAAGCCGAAATTTAAAATCCCCAATTTTGAATGCAATACACATCTTCATCTTCAACGATAAAAAAATTGCATGGATTGTTAATAATTACTAACACTCTAAGTTTCCTTTGACAAAACATTAATGAATTACACGTACAAAACTTCCTCTCGAATCACTATATCTATTAATGGAAACTATATGAAAATCCGTTCAGCTGTTTTTGAGATCTCGCATTCAGACAGAGTCAGTAAGTAACTTTGTTTTAAAACATATATCGATAAGTCTATAAACAAATACTAAAATTAACAAATCACCCATATACCTATCTATAATAACATAACTAGTACACAGTGTACAACATTACATACGCCACTAGCCTAATCAATTAGTCAGTGATAGCGATCTTGATTATCATATCCACAGGAAAAACTGACCCATCTACTTATAAAGCCGGAATGAATACTATAAACAAATTAGCTTTCTAGCATTATTAAACAGGATATTTGAATAATTTGTACCTTTTTCATCTGAGTTAATGATAGTGAAGATGACTTAGTTAGATAACTTGATAACTTGGTTTAAAGGAACTTGGGTGATGTTATAATTTTGTGTCAATCTGTTAAGTTGGTCTACAGTAGTGTTTAGGACTTACTCGTAGGTAGTATATGGTATTTTTATGGTTCTTATACAATAAAACCTTTACGCTATGTAAATGTGGTTTAAGGAATAGTTTGTTTAAAAAGTTTGCATTTTGAAGGTTCTTTCTAACTTTATTAATTAACTTGTGAGTCAATTCAATTTATCTTTATTTAAAGAAAATTTGTTTAAGAGCTGTTTCATTTAAGTCAGATAATTGTAAAATTACTTAAGTTTAAAGACACGATTATTTAATGGCGACGATCATTATAAAGAAGTTTTTCCTTATCGAAAATAAGTATAACATAATAGTAAACTTCGGTCAGTATTTCCAACAGAATAAGCATAAGAATTCTACTGGAATTGTATAACAAGCCAAATTATAACAGCATATTTAGCTGTAATATAATTTTCTAAACATTTCCCTATTTACTTTAGAATTTAGTTTAATCAAATACATTCGTTTTATACTATCCTGGTAGATGTAGTTAGTTACTACATAATGTAATTAATATCTAAACAAACATCATTATCTAATCAAATTGAAACCCAATCAAGTGGAACCAAAACTTATCAGAAATCGATAATTAACACGTCATACCCAATAATTGTATTAAAACCTCCTAAAACCTATGATCTCCTAGTACAATAAATAAATTATGTAAATGTAATTAATTGTTTTATTAAGATTTATTGTTAATAATTGTTATCTATGCATATCAATCAAGGCAGTAATAACAAAAGTATTTTTAATTATTTCTAATTAGAACTCATAATATTCTAGTGACAGACAAGGATGGAGCTAGATACCTATAACTCTGTCTCTTTTCAACAAGGGTACTATGATAGCTAAAACATTTTATAATAGTCTAAATTGATAATTGTTTATACTAAACATGGTACTTCAAACAATATCACTTTAATTGTAGATAAGAAAACAGCAATTACAGATCGTTTATGATTCTCTGGTAATTTATTAATTATATATTAATCATTGAAGCTAATTAGCTGACGTTTTGATTACGTTAATTAAATAGATGCTTTATAAATAAAGGCGATAGTTAGATACGTATTATGAGTCGGTATATCTATCTTAAGTAAAGTAAAAAGGTACCTATATTAAGTATCCAAAGTAACGAAGTTTTACTAAATATAAAACTACAGACAATGCTAAACCGATCTAAAAACTGGTTACAAGCGTCATCCAAATATTTTTATGCACTATTTAAAAATAGCGGAAATTCTTTTCCCTTTTTTATAGATTTTCCTACTTTTCGCTTTGAGTTATAAGACCAGAAAAATCGATGGGTGGTCTATGGAAGAAGAACAAGTACATAAATGGCCAGTAAGGATGTCTACCCACTAGCACAGCACTTGTAACACAACTCATTATTTTAACGACAAGCCTTACGCATGTACCTTTATGTTAAACCTCCATAGTAACGTGCACCTTCTTGGTATAATATTATATAGTCCCACGAAACACGTGTCGCTCACAGTTATATAACCTCATTTGAACAACCTTCTTACACCACCATTTACCATGACCTTAGCTGTTCACACCACACCTAAGACATTGCTTAGTACAGAGGAGTCTATATAAAATGGCTGCTATACTAATGTAGTATGATCTTGGTACTAACGGTATACTGTTGCGATGATATTAGCGAAGCCTTGTGACCCAGATAAATGTGTACCGTTAGTGGGCATCGAACCTGCACCCCGTGTCACACATACCGCAGGAATTGAGGCAGGTCGCTCTTTATAGTCGTTTGGAGAAAAAAACTTGTGGAAACCGTTAAATAGACTTGCTCATTTGTTTTGGTGCGTTTTTGTTTCGAAATCGAATGTTTTTGAACATTTTTCCTTGCATACCATACATTGAAGACAGTAACTGATATTTTTTAAAGTAGGTCACAGAACGACGTGCATTATGACATAAATAATTGAAAAATAAAACAAAGGAAAACAGTTTTCAGATGTTTTATCTTTCTGAGGAACAAAACCAACGACCTTTCATGGAAGGGATTTCATCAATGGGATTCCTTCATTCGACTTAAGTGACCGGAAGTGTGGGATGCTGCATATACCAAAATGATGCAATATTATCAAGTTCTGAATCAGCTACCAATTTAACAATGTAGTGATACAGCCATCGATCTGGTAAACGACTTTCGTACGAAAGGATCCAGTATCAAGAAATGGGTAGAAACTCAGGTAAAGTTTTAGTTATAAAAACATATGTTTTATTCATGTACCTATTAAGGGGTATGTACTTTTCTAGTATCTTTTTCCTGAATTTGACTTACAAAAGATTGCAAAACTTCGATGCGTACCTATATGACTTTGACATTTGAGACAATGCTTTGTTGATCAGACGTCCATTGTCAGAAAATTCTATCGATAGCTAGTGATGTAGTCTTCAAATCTCAAGATTAACCAAACATTCCAAACAAAACCAATTATAAGATACCAAAATCTGATTCATAAAGGAAATACCAAACATCCTTCGCCGTTATTCGACCCGAAATCAACATTTTTAACTGCCAAACAAAAAAGGCTTTATGTAATTTTAAGTTTATTCAAATTTGGGTCAACACAACGGGACGCTTAACAAACTTACGTTCCGTTACTCGATTGACACACTGGCTTAATGATATAACTGTATGTAAGTCTGTATCTTGTAATAAATTATATTATTTCGCATTCAAATACTAAGCTAACAGGAAATAAAAAGGTTTTCAAATGTATTCTCGCTGCGTTTTTATTGTGTAATAAATTATTTGATGTTTGTGAGTTTAACAAATGTCTTATTGATCTGTATGTGTGGATTTTTTAGGTCAGTGAAGAGTTGAATGACCGTTTTTGTTTTATGTTGTCTTTTGTTTTGGTACATGAAGTTTTCATACAATAATCGTAATATTTAAGAGCTTACTTAGATAATTACCGGTCATTTGTTGACCTTTGAATGGCTGACAATGACATTGAGACAACCTGTATCACTGAGCGATGACGCCATATTGTCCCCTATTTGATGTCGAAGATCAGAAAAGCAGATTTTCAGGAAACTCTTAACACATCGAGAAAACTTTTAAACAGAGGAAAATATACTTATGGACGGCTCAACTTAAAAGCAACTTTATTCTCACGATACCTTCAAGAAAATCAGACCAATGCAGTTTTATTGAAACACACCATAAACAAACATAATAAAAATACTCTCAGGGAGTTATAGTTTCAATAATTACAGATAAAACTTTACATTCTTCTAACAAGCTCTGTTTGAGACCTCATACAGTATGACGTATTAGGGTACCTTACAATCGCTGCGTAATGGCCGACTATATAAGACGGGCCGTAATTAGCTTACAAATAAAGAAAATATATCGCCATGTAAGTGCAGATCCGCAAACACTTCTAGTAAACTGATAATGCTGGGTTCTGTGTTGTAGTTTTACTGGATATGACAAGCTTTTTAAGCTTTAAACTTAGTTGTACATTTAATAATCCCTTTCTTGCTAGCATTAAAGAACGTTACTTAGTTCTTCTTGTGGGATTGGTTGTGGTTCCGAATTTCAGTTTGGTCCTTCTGTATTCACGTTGATAAGAGACCTAAATCTTTCTGAAAAAACATGTTTTTGAGTATTATATCTGTGCTTTAATACTTATATATAAAGTTAATACTACTTACAAAAACAAACAAGATATCATGCGACAATGTGTATTCATTTTTACATTTACTTTTTTAAGATAATTATGTTTTTTCCCCATAACATGTTCTGTAATTGGCAATGAATACTTTATGAATGAAGAAGAGGTCTACCGCAGTTAGCTTGACGGTAGTGTTAGACTGCTCCACCAAGCTTTAAACCAATGTATTTTCTGCTTTTCTTATCGTGTCGATGACAAACTATTCAATTGAGTCGGCCCAAAATTCTTCTACGAGAACATTGGTAGAGATCTTTCCAGTTAGCCTGAGCGCAGGCTTTGACTGCTTCATTGGACTTACATATAATACTGCAGGACTATATCTCTTCTAGTCTTCACAATCTGTGTAGCAGCTCCACAACACCAGTTATTCGGCACCAATCGATGCCGCTTCCAGTGCGACAGGGTTGAGCCTACAGTTATCCCAGTTCCGAGAGCCGCCGTATCAGGACCTAACTGTTAGGTCTCTTGTTAGGTAACCTAAGTAGGTCAACCGTTAGTAGAGTTATGGCAGCGGTTGGGGCGGGTTAGCTTAGAATTAATTGCTGATATAATGTTGTTGATGTCAAGTTGGTGGTAGGTTGTTGGTGTTTCTTTTAGATGGTCTTATATTGATTGATAAGAATGTATAAAATTTATGTATACTATTTTTGTTTGAGTTTGAAAACTTCTGGAACTGAAACAAGTTTTAAAGTCTGGTTGTTTTGGGAAAGCAATTTTTCATTTGATAGACAATTTAGACGTCATACAGCTTGCTAATGATGGTGCTTTTAATGTCAAAACACACTGGGGTCATTATATAATATACCATTGACTCGAAAACCATAAGAAAATGATAGGTAATTTTACGAGGATTGTAACATTAAGCTACGATACTATTTAGTTAAAGATAGCGTGAATGGCAGTCTGTCACGGATTTTCTTACGTTACTGAGGTGCTTATTTTTATTAAATGCCTAAAATTTTTGACTTTATTATTGACCACGACTATTGACTAAGATTTAACTGAATTTTCCAGCAAACATAAACAAAATAATTCGATCTCTAAAATGCGATCTCTAACTCTCAAGTTATTACCGTATAAATTCTACCTTCCCAGCACAGTGGTCTCTCTATATTTTGAACTAAATACAAGTAACCATAGACTCAGTGACAGCGTATCATAGACAGTTACGTCTCCGAGATCAAAGGCTGTATGTAGGGCGACCGTTACCAATGCTCTGTTATAGTGTTATGTGCGGAGGTACTATTGTGGGCTGCTTGTTTGTAAGCTGGCTTTGAATATACTAGAGCTTAGAATGTTATAGCTATTCATAGCTACCTTAAGCAAATATTTTATTCAACATACAAGATACCTACTGACGGATTTAGGAAATGCTACGAAACCGTGAATTATATAAAATTGGAGCTCCGTGCACTTGAATTGAGTCGAAGAAATGCAGATTTAAAAATAGGATACCGAAAGCATTCTTAAATGTTTAACTGAGATTAATAATAGTATGACGATAGTATTCTTTGATTCTAACCGACTTCAAAAGAGGAGATTTTCAATGCGTCTGTTTCATTGAATTTTTGTGGCGTGATATATCCGGCAATTAAAGATGATGTATAAAAAATAATTTAGTCAACTATATACTCAGAGATGTTCTTAAAAACATTGAGTCGTTCTTTTTTAAGGTTCATGTATAATATGATATAAATAAACGTGTACATTTTTTAAGTCTGAATCTGCACGATTTGATATTTTACGTATTTTTTTTAGATTTCGGGAAAATCTTATTCCATCCTCAAATAATTATCTATGACGTAACATCAAGATAGACGTCACGAGTCAATTCCCTGACGTCACGATATTTCCTCAAGGCATCCTTGATCTAGTTGTTAGTTATTTTGTCACAACTCATTAGACACGGACCTTATGAGTCAGTTCTGTGCGGATCTTGTGGCGGTTACAAACGTTTATTGTGTAAGGTTTAAGATTGAATGGTTAGGTTCAGTTGGTTTGATGTCCTTAATGTTGGTACAGTTTTATTGGACTAGGTTAGTTTAATCTTGAGGATGTATTGTTTATTTATTCAAAAACATTACACCATTATGATGTTTTAGAGCTACAGCATATTTGAGTAAAAATTTGTAGTGGAAGTTTCATTCTTAAGAATCTTGGAGCTATCATTGTTACAATACTATTTAGGCCAGATAGTTGTACAATAAATTCTTAAATTTGTTTAATAAAACAAAAAACTGTAAAGGGCAAATATTGCGCAATTTCAAGTTTACGGAAAAATCATCAATTACTTCTTAGTTTTAGTATTCAGAATGGCTTACGAAAAATTTCACAACTTATATATTTTGAGATACACTTTTCTGAAAAAGTGTTAGTAAAACGCAAAGAATGCTCTTAGTGAACTATCCTAGTAAAAACAAACACCTCTACAAACCCTCCTTAGCAAGCAGAGTTTAGAATATGTTTAGTTGCAGTTACCTTAAGTATATGTTGTTAGATTGGCAATAAACTTGAGGGGTCGGCGCCGGTATGTAGGTCGCTCGCTTGCGGTACTCGCTGGTCGCATCGCGCGGCTATTCCGAAGCGGATATCTATGTTGTTTGCTTTAAGTTTATTTACTAATAAACACCCTTTTCTATATTGATACGGTAATAAATTTGTATAAAAGGTCGAGCTACATATGATGAGCGAATGCTCATTCTACACACCACATGAAATTCTACGAAAATCTAAATGAAGGATATTGATAGGATGGATATAGAATGAACATTAGTTTTTTTTTTGTAAATTGGCCTTTTTAGTGCATGGAATGGCAATATATAGCATTGTTAATTCTGACTTAGAGTAACAGAAAATGTGCTTTACTCACCAAACACTTATCTTACAGTCATTATTTAATTGCCTCGTTGGTCTTGCGGTGCTGAGCGCGAATGCTACGCTAGAGGTCTTGGGTTCGATTCCCGAGTCAACCAAGGTGTTACTGGGTTTTTCTACGAAATTCTCAGTGGCAGGTCGGAGTTTGGATTTGTGTCTGGTTAGTGGCAATAGGCTCGCCCCCTATTACATGGGACCTAAACATACCGGCGAACTGTGGGTGTACATTGGTACACCTCTGCCTACCTCTTCGGGGATACAGGCGTGATGATATGTTTAATTATTTAATTGACGCTATTTTTATCAGTCATGTTATTCACAATAATAAACTGATGATTATCAAGCAGCCAACTAATTATCCAGTTTAAATAAAAGTAGGAATTAGGTTGCTATTCTTCAAGGCTGTGTGACAGTTAGTTTTTTAGGATAAGGGTGGTACTTCTCCGTCAAGGTTGTCTTATGATACGCATATCTATACAAGGCCATATTACACATATTTTAGGTAATTTACACTTTTCGATCAGGTAAACCTAATTGACCCAATTTCACATATGAGAGACAAGATGAAGGAACCAAAAGAAAAGGACACAAACACTTTTTATTGCAGAAAAAAGTTTATTTTACAAAACTTACATGAGGAAAAACTAAGTATGTGAGGTTTTTGTTGATTTGAAACTAACCTATCTCTTACACCATTCATTTTGTTAGGACCTTATTTATTCTTGGATTGGTTCCACAAATTCTCTGAAACTATTTACTATTAACGTTTCCTTTGAAAAATCGATCATGCATGGTTACGTAATGATCACCGCATATTTATTAGGTGGCTATAAAAAAAGAAATGATGCTATGTTACGACTAACCTTAGTGCCGATTAGAATAAGAGGCATTCACTTATAATGACAACTATATTTTTTTTATTTATATTAATATAACCTCTAATATAATATTATATAAAATTACAAATTCAAGGCGACGGCGACTGTCTCTCTCGCCTTTTTGAGAATTGTTTTTTTTAGATAATATTTTTTATGTGCTGTTTTGTTTTCGTTATTAAATTTAATTTAATGGTATCAGTTATCGATACCTTATAAAAGATTCATTTATCGGAAAGGTTTTTCTTAACACCCTGTATAAAGAAATTCGATTACTTAGTATTTTATATACATCGTCAATATCATAAAAAAACGACTTATCCGAATTTAATAGCTGATAAAAAGTACTTATAGTTAGAACTGCATTGAGGCAGTACCAGTAATCCCTTACGTCACAAACAAGTTTACCTATAGGTTAAGGATATATACCTAATAAATACCTAGTGTGTATACCTAACAGACAACAAATTACGTCACGGCATGCCTAGACATAATTATGACGTATGCAATGGATTTATCAATTAATGTCAAACGTCAGCAAAAGTACGGTTTTTATAATATGAAATAATAGGGGAAGCGTCATTGGAAACCATTCGTTTCATATTTACCTCTTTATGTTAGTTTATTATGAGATATGTAGTTTTCTAGTACGACTTAGATGTAATATAGCAAAATATATCAGACTTTAGAACATGAAAATTTGCTGAAACTAACTTGATACAAGAACTCTACATAACAAAATTAAAAAAAAAACTTTTTCGAAATTCTCCGATTATTATTTATTTAATTATTTATAATTATTAAGTACAGATAATATTAGACTTATGTTAATACATTGGTCCACAAAACTGTTTTGAACAGTTTGACTGTGGACTCCTGTTGAGTCTCATATAGTAACGCAAAAATGTTAGCACAATATAATCTAAGTAATCAGGTTAAATAAAATAATAACCTTAAAAAAATTTCATTACACTTTTCATTCGTCTATTATTTTATAATAACTTAGTCGTGTTAATATTGTGTGTCCTGATTCTTAACATATTCAAAAGTAATTTTGTTATTTTTAAACTATTCAGAAGCAAATTATTAACATTTCAAATCTTAAATACTTAAAATACCATTTCTCACAGAATACGGCCGCGAACCAAGTTTTACGCACGAAACGACATTTCGAGTGTTTGAATACAATTTAGTAGCTTTTCAAAGAATTAGAGTCTAGCAAAGAATACAAATACTCTCTTCGTAAGTAGGTTAACTCTTTGTTAGTTCCTTGAACTTCAGTTAAAAATGTAGGTAACTTAACTGTATGATATGTGATACAATTTCCTATTGTTTTAGTACTAAATGTATGGAGAAAACATTCTTAATACATACGCTTTTTACTTATGTGTGTGAATGCGTAGATATGCTTTTGTTTTAGATAATTTTGATTGTTCTTGTGACAGCTGTACTACTTTAAAATTGATGCTGTTTTTGTTTCTGTGACTTTTGTCATTTTTTGAAATGATGTGTAATATGAAATGGTGACAAGCGGTATAATTTTTGATTGCCAGAAATGCTATTAACAAGGAAATATGAATCAAATCACATGAAAATAAAAGAGGCAGAAGAGCGAGACTTTTCTCAATTTACATATTTATTTTTATAAAAATAAGCTAGAAGTAAAAATGATGAATTAAATATGAATAACTTGGTATCCCACTTACTATTTACCCGACTACACCGAAGCCGAACAGGAAAAGTCATGATTTTCTCAGGCTGTATATTTAATATACATTGACGATTTGACGAGTAAACATTACACTACTTACTAACATTAATTTCACTTCTCTATTTATGAATTAGAAAGTAACTACTTCCTACCACATGCAATTTTTGACTTGCAACATTTTATTTAATGCTTCTTCTTCCTTTTATACTAATTAAACAACATATGGACGACTTTTACACTAATTAAATCACATATGGACGATTTCAGTTTTAAAAGCAGAAGGTCTTAATAATGTTACAAAATGTAGCAAGTTCTACGACTAAGTAAAGGAACTAAATTGTATCCAAATGGAATTTACGCGCCACAGATAACAAAACCGAATAATTAATTGCGTCATTGTGGTCAAATGATAAAATCCTCAATATTACATTTAATACTTATTCAATTTTAAATATCACGCCCGATTAGTCCAAATATCTATTTAACTAGTACTAAGAATATAAATAGTAATCAAAACCAAATGCGTACGATTCTTTGAAGTAATATGGGACAATATCCGTGCTAACAAAAAAGGAACCTTGAGTATTAAATCACCGCGCACCGCGCATGCGCCCAGCCTACTGCCGCGTGACGTCACAGCCGCAACGTCACGTGACGTCACGCCGGGTCAACACCACGGGGTCAACGAACGACCGCCAGTTTATTTTGGCGCGCATCGTACAAAAAACGCGGACGCCATCTTGTATTCGAATTTCGCGAGTATTTTGTTCGGTACCGAGGTGGGTTTTAATGGTTTGTTGGGTTATGTTTCAGTTTGAGTTATATAGAACAAAAATAATGGTATATTGTAGTAGACTCATTATCAGATTCATAGTTAATATGAAAAAATATACATTTACTTATACTGAAAACAATACATCTAAATGCCTACCTATGGTTTGCGCACCTGTTTCAAAGTAATAATTTTCCATTACCCAACCATACACTAATTACACAAAAATAGAAAACATGTTTATAACCAAAACTAGCTATTATTGGATTGTTATGCAAACGAAGTTGATGAACGCGTAAAAAAAGTAATTACAACGCAAAAAAGTCCTTGCGAAACTTGTCAAACGACTTGTGACGTCATAATAGGAGTTGCAGATTTTTTATAGTCTCCGAAAATATTTGACCGGGCAACGAACTCGCGGCTGCTAGCGACCCTGACCACGGAGTCACTGGTGACGAAATGTGACGAAATGTGCCTATTAGTGACGTGTAACGAATTATAATGCCGGTCTACGTGATAAGGGAAGGCAACCAAAATACTTTTTAAATTTTTATGTTAAAATTCCTTACCGGCCTGTTTAACGTTGTGTCTCGGTTTTCAAATTAAGAATAGGTATTTCCCGGTCATTACTCTATATTTTAGCGTTCGTCTTGTTAAAAAGTCAAGTACAGGTCTAGTACCACTGTTGCTAGGCGAAAAACGTGTATTCTTGAGTGTCACAGCCATTTTGAATTTGTCACAGATACACAATTATTCGTCTCTAATTAATATTCTCTTTTTGAACAGTTAACATATTTTTATTATTAAAATAAAAATGTCATTGCTTTCTATTTGTCTGCAAATATTTGAATTTCGAATTTTGGTAGAGAAACCAAATTATATGAATGGAATAAAGCAAAAATAGAAACAATTATATTCTATCATTTTTGTTGTTGGTTTTTTTTTATGATTTTAAAGGTAGATAAAGTTTTTTTGTATTAGGCCTACGTAATCAATATTATCTTGTTTTTTTACTAAGTATTTAAATAGTTTTTTGTGCCTGCAAATTTTATTGAAAGTCGCCATTACTAAATAATATTTATTAGTCTAACCATTACATTGAAAATACATGCCGTGTTTACTGACAATCATTTAAAACAAATTCGCCATTTTATTTGCTTTCTAGGAATCTCGATATTATGTGAACAGAATAGGTTATATTTGGTAGATTTGTGAATAATTCAAATCGATGAATGGATATAAATTTTTACGGTTCGCAATGATTGATGACCTAGGTCGGGGTTAATTCTAATAAAAAGTTTGTTGTAAATGTAGTATGTTAGGAATACTTAAAGATTTATTCACTGAGTGTTAGATAAAATGAAATGTAGGAGTGTTGCAGAAAATGAAATCGTCAAGTGTTTTGAAAATACTTTTTGATTGAGTAACAAAATTCCAAACGTCCTTTTAAAATCAATTCTTTCGTGGATTTGATATTAACCTCTTATAATGATTATGAAAGTCATGATGACCAGCAACAAAGTAACAGTGTGACGGAAGTATAACAAACTATAAATTTTATAGTTAGATAGATTAGATAGTTACAGATTCATAGACAATTTCTGGACTAGAGTTCAACGTATCATAAACTGATTTCACCTCGTGGTGTAACTACCACGAAGTAGGTACCACGTGAAGAATCATGATTCATGTCATTTCTTTAACATAACATACCATCACGCCTGTAATCCCCGAAGGGTTAGGCAGAGGTGTACCAATGTACACACATAGTTCGCCGATATGTTTAGGTCCCATGTAATGGGGGGCGAGCCTATTGGCACAAATCCAATCTCCGACCTGCTAATGAGAATTTCATAGAAAAACCCAATAACACCTTGGTCGACATGGGAATCGAACCCAAGACCTCTAGCATAGCAGTCGCCCGTAGAACCACTAGGCCAACGAGGCATTTATTTCTTTAAAGCTAAATAAATGCTACAATTAAAGAGGCGCCAAAGCCAGGTCAATAAACCTAGGCATTCCATGTACTAGTCGCTAAGTAGGTGCCTAATCAAACAGGTGGTCTACCTTTAGTTTTAATTATACCACTTTTATAGAGTTCAATACCACCGATAACTTATTGACAAATAAAACCACTAATGTACGAATGGAAATATTTTAAACTATTTGTTTGGTGTTAACAAACATTATTTTTCATTTTCTTTGTAATTGGTTTGAAGGGCAATGAACACTATAGTATGAAATTTCCCGCACTATCTGATTGAAATAATGACGAACCAGTAAAAACTATGGCGAGTAATTTTTTACGAACATGATAATGTCAAAATATTTTATTTGCACGCATGAAATCCATCTTTTCTATTTTCAAATGAACTTATATTTTTCTTAATTTACACAATAGCCGCCACATTCCAAATTCGATTTTTAAAATGAATGTCAAAACAAAAACAGTTCTCTTTTTAAAATAACAAAACATGCGTTCGTAGTTGGAAGTCTATTATTAAGTGCAGAAAACAATTAAAAACCGCGATAAAAATGATGCAGATTCAATAAAAAAACTAACAAATCACTGTGTACAAGCAGGAAGGCATCGGATAGAGCATTTCTTCCTAGTTTCTTAGTTCCGTGGCCGCTCCAATTTATCGTTCATTACCCTTGCGATTTCTCCGTCACTTGTGGCAAATGTATTAATTATATTCAGCCTGGTTATACGACAATGATCTGCGTTGCGCTATTATTTTTGCAAACAATTTTGTTTTTGTTTCTAATTTTACGTAATTTTAATGGATTTCTTTTATGTTGAACGGAAAGTATTTTGAACGTCATAATAGAGAGCTATGTTTGTTTGGAATTGTAAAAGATTTTGAACAAATAAAGCACGTATGTAGATTTACTTATACAATCTTTGCATGACTTGTATTTTAACACAAATATGGCGAATTCGTAGCACAAACATATATAAATAGATTAGAATCTGTTTATGTTATATGTTTATGCTGTGACTAAGCGTTTAAGTCTTTGAACTCCTAATAGTTTTGGTAATATTTTCTTCTTAAAAACAACTCAAAAACATTGCACTTACTTACAATATTCGTACATTAAACTATACCCTGCACCTAAGAACATAATTCTATTTCCTTCCATCATTTTCCTCATTTCCCATAAAACACAAGCCACTTTTTTTTAAGTTCAGATTTTCACTATACAATCATCATACCATTCCTAGCATATACCTAGTCCCCACGCTGGGCAAGCAGGTTGGTGACCCCAGCAAGTTCAGTTCACTGTGACTGCTCATCTAGCCAGATCCCCAACCAGCCAGCTCCTGATTGGATCTCCTTAATTGCCCAAAAAACTAACTCTTTACAACTTAAGAAGCCAATCTTTAATAACGTAATTATCATCCATAAAATTCACAAACACGTTTCATCGCTTCTTTTTAAGTTTTAATTTTCACCTATCTAATCTAGGGGACAATTAATATCTGTCAAATTAATCATTGGTATACAACCTTTTTTATAGTGATGACATATCAATCAGTTCAGTGTTGCAAACTGGAATTAATATTATTATTTATTTGGAATGGCAACTAATTACGAATATCTTTATAATGGGCTTCCTGTCATGTTTGTTAATTGAGATATTTGTTTATTTTAGTCTTGTAAGTTAAACGTCAAGGTGAAATTATTTTGTGATAAATGTTATGTAAAATGCAACATAAATCATATCTCTGCTTAATTTAC
Organism: Autographa gamma; assembly: GCA_905146925.1. NCBI lineage: Eukaryota > Metazoa > Arthropoda > Insecta > Lepidoptera > Noctuidae > Autographa > Autographa gamma. The sequence continues at coordinate 3,421,879 of LR989871.1, forward strand.
TATTATGTTTGATATTAATTACCAATCAACGGAAATATTTGTTTGACAACTTTAAATTAAACATTTTATATTACTTGGTGCAAAATGTATTCCTAAAAACTGGTATTTAGAATTGTGCATAATTAAGTTTATCATTCATTCATTAACAAACACTAATTTACTTAAAATGTTTAGGCCACTGAACTCCATTTAAGTCTATTTAGAATACTTCGATTTCAAATATAAATGCTTTTAGCAAAGCCATTTCTAACATACACTTTAAATCAAAATCTTATGAGTTTTCTCTTTTAAATTCTATACAAAACTATATTTATGGATTACCAAAAAAAGTTCTCTACTATTTAAAATAATTAATTATGTAGAATTAACATTAAGACTAAAACGCTAATTTTCAGACTTAATAGTATACTATATAATAGGTGCTTATAGATCTCACGTTACCAAGCTACTTCCAATCTACAAATACTCATCAATCATTACTAGTACAGTCAACCGCACAGCAACAGCAATACAGATTATCAAAACCCAACCTTAATTCTTTTCAATAAGGATGCTATTTGCTAAAGTCAGTTTTAAGGTCGACTGTACGAATTCACACGATAGATTACGCATACAAACGATTGGTATCAGAATCTTGCCGCGATATCGACAAAGAGTATGCACCTTATAGAGAGGTTCATACAACTGAGCAACTATGTGTACAGCAGTACAAACGGAAGCGATGTGTGACTTTTCACCGACGAGTTGAAGTACAATACCTCTGGCAATAGGAAAACTCAGGGTATGCATGAAAGTTAAACTAAGTATTTAAGATGTCATTATTATACACTATTTAACTTATACAGTAAACTCATGGTACATTTACTTGCATAAACTCAGTGTAAGTGTGTGAACACAATTTGCCGAGTGTTGGAAAGATGTATTTATGGCGAAAGACTGACACAAGAGTACCCAAGTGTGAGTCAATTAATTAGTATCTCACATTTACGTGTTCTTGCAAACTAACACCTTGATTATTATATTTGTAGTTTCTCGGTTATATGAAAGTTTACTTCTATAAAGTATATACTCTGTGGCACCGTCTCAATTACTTAGGTGAACGACCTCCACGGAAAAAGTGCGCGGCAAGACCACGTGGCTAGAATTGTTTGTTTATGTTCGAACGCGGGAAATTTTAGCGTCAGTCTCGGTAAATATTTTGTATTCTATGTTGTCTAAGTTAGGTATAAGTATTCAAGTTACATTTGTTATGTATTTCTTAGTCTGTTGTGGTTTCACTTAGATTTTGTGAAAGTTTTATTTCTAGGTTAACTTTGATTATTTCTAGACTGAATAGAACCATTTAGTTATGCTATAATAATCAAAGTACCTAAGTAAAATACTAATTATTATACAACAAAACTGATAATTACCCCTTTATTCAATTCAATAGAAAATTTATGTATCTTTTCGCGGGCTCAAGGTCAATGAACTGACAGCACTCCCTACTAATCGAATTGACTTAAAAATGCTTGTAAAGAAGCCTCATTTGAATAAAAGACCTATTTAAATTTTGGGTACCTACTACCTACCTATATTTGCAGAGTATTCAAAAAATATTACGTAACCTACGCCTTTTAAAGTTAAGAATGTCTTTTTTGGTATTATTTTAAGCCAGCTTACTCTAGACTTTTAATGACGGGCATTATATTATTATAAAATTTCATCTGAAGGGTACACAAACAAAAATATAAACTGCTTCATTTTAACTCCCTTAAGATTTTTCTATCAAACTTTTACCTACAGATACGTTTTCTAGCATTTGCTATGTGTTACAAAAACTATGATACTTTGATATTATTACGATAGTTAACTCCAATTTGTCACCAAATTTAATTACCATTATGATAAGTAACGATGTAAATAACTTAAGAAGACAGTATGCTCATCAATTAAAAGAAAAAACAGAATTTCTTGCGTTCCATTGCTCGTCAAATGGGTCTTAATTCAAAGCTGACGTATCCATGCCTTATTGGTGTATTTGTATATAAAAACGGCAATGGAATGTGCTCTTCCTACATTGGTTGAGGAAGGTACGAATTAATGTCTTTAAGGTATTCAGCAATGAGCTATTTTAATCAGTGATGATAGATCGTTGTGATTTCATCGCTTTGTTAATTTTGTGGAGTTCATTGATAGAAAGCAAGTAGATCTATTTTCATATTACTGTTTTGTAAAATTATATCCTAGCATAAAGGAAACTATGGGATATTCACAGATGTGGAAAGAAGCAAGAAGAAATGTGAAAAATAACGTCTTTACATAATAACAACAGTAAAACAATATTTATGTAGTATATGTAATTGTGTATATAGTAAACTCTTATAATGCTTTACATTTTTCAACTTACAGTTGTTTGAGACGTCAGAACATTCTTACCTCTCGGATACCTACAGAACAAGAGAAAATCTATCAAATCGAACCACCGACTTTTCCCTAAGTATATAATACATACAAATTCCCACAAACAGCTAAAATAACCCATTAAGCAATAACAAAACCATCACAGCTCTTTCCACATTTTCCGTGCGCAAGCGCATAGTATTCCTTTAGGAGATGTGTGCCGGGTTCGATGCCCGGGAGCACGTGGTAACACCCCGACCACTCGCAAAAACACTACACTGAATCAATGCCTGACACTACTTAGGGTTGTCGAAAACATAACAAAAGAAAATCGAGAAAATTTTAAGAAACTTTTTTTTTGCTCGGAGTGTGGTGGATCGTGGTGGTGTGTGGTGACCATTGTGGGTTCAGTGGCCGGGACCACATGGCTGTAACAATCCGGGCGCTGCAAAAACACAGGGAACACATCACTGAATCACTGCCATCCGACGGAGCGGCTAGGGTTGGCAATATGTTTATTTTTAAATATTTTTACATAATTAATTATGTGAAGAATCTCAGTTGATAGATATGACCGTACAAACAACTAGTAAATGAATCTAAATGTGTGTGCCTTTTCTGTATCTATTTCAATTATTACCTTAAATTTTATTTTATCATGATGTAAATTAAATCTAAGCGTCCGGCCTTTTTATTAGAGTTATGGGGAACGTTATGGTTAACGGGATACATATTTTACAATATAGTAGCTATGAGGTCCCGTCCACAGGTACTCTTCGTGTTACTCTGGATAAAGTTCGAAAGTAACAAATAATCAAAATTCAAAGATATCATTAAACTTTAACATTAAAAAAAGGTTACCTAAAGTCTGCTTTATTGTCTGCCAATCCCCACTTCACTCTGACACTTTAATAGCGCGCATATTTATCTTGACAACCCTAACGTGTAGCGGCTAATGAATAGTATTTATGTAATGAGAATAGGAAACACATTGTCTATCTAACGCGGTTCTATTATAATTATAACCGACATTATAACAAGGAATCAGGAAAAAATATATTCGTTGTTCATATACGGAAGGTGGATGTGAGAAATTTTGGGACTAAGGTGGAAAAACCTTAAGTTTTTTTCTGCTTAGCCTTTTTCTGAAGTTTAAACTACTATTATATAAGAAGATAGTGATAGCTAGGGTAAAGGTTGCTAAGTACAATCAATACTGTTACTCTTGTAGTGCCTAGGTATGATGTTTTCCGGATATTATCTTGACAACTTTTTCGTCAAATATACATTTAAGAAGCTTAATTTTTACAGAAAGTCTCTACCCATCTAAAAGATCAAGAAATCTACTACATAACATTTTGATTTTCAGATTCGTTTTAGGTAAGTCTCACCGCTGGAAAAAGTATGAATAGAATTCATTATTATCAGACAACTGACTTTTAAATCTAGATAATTTTCTTTAAGAACACAATAGACAAATATATTCTTAACCAACATTCACACCTAACGGCTATACCTAAGTACTTTGTCTCCATCTCTTAAAAAGGTTTTAATCCACGGTAAGTGTTGCATGAAAAGCACCCAATGCACTCAGTGCATTGGTATGCGCCCGCGCCGCTGCACGTCCCTCTATGTTTTTATGCACCGCACATAGATCGATGTCTATGTTTGTTTATTTTAAATCTATGTCTGTCAGTTGGCTCATAGGAAATACTAATGTAGTTTGTGGTAGATACTATCATTTGGATTTTCTATAAGGTATTATAGATATTTTTTATAAGGTACTAACTTAGGGTATAATACACATCTTTAATCGTCGCACTGCTGGAAAAATGGTTTTTCTTATATAGAAAACAATTATATACTTAGAATAAAGCATAGCGGATAACCATATAGTAAAAATAACAGGGTTGAACATAGCCAAATTATGAGCACAGCCTTTCAACCACCCATTTTTACCATTTAATCCTCAAAGCCACTCTTTTTCCATTCACAATTAGAAACTTCTTAACAGGTGTAAATTAATGGTTAATCATTTCAAGAAAATATTGCCACTAACAAAACTATAAGTACAGATGCTAGAAAATCGGTCTATCTAAGTAAGTATTGAATTACACCAGTAGTAATCTCCAAAAAATCTCTAGTGCCGACCCTGCTTTGCTATACAACTGTACATAATCTAATTTATAGAACATCATAAACAGTTTGTTATAAATTCCAAGTAATTATAAACTACTATTAATCAAATTATGTTAATTAAATTGGCGAACGATAAGAATCGGAAACATAATTATCATTTGTCTAAAAAACATGACAAATAATATATTCTAGTATACTTTAAAAATGTGTAGCTACTTATCATGATAGTTTAGCTGAATGTTAAAAATAAATTATGGGTACCATTTAGAATAGAATAGAGTAGAATGTTTATTTACTACCTAATCTACCTATTTATTTACTCTATATTATATATCATTATATATCTATATCTGCCCCGCGGTTTCACCCGTGTGAATATCTAAGTTCTGTTCATATCGTAGCCCTTTTCAGTTTTTTTTTAGAATTATCCTCTCTTTATGAACCATCCTCGTACTTTATAAAATAAAAATGTTATAAAACAAAAATTAGCGAAATCGGTTCAGTTGCTCTGGAGATTTGCGCTTAGAAACACACTCAGCGGATCATTTTTATATTATAGATATGTAGAAATAGTAAGCAAGACCCTAAATATCTCCACCCATCTTGGCATTTTCATGAAAATCCTATTTATTGTTCATTGTTGGGCAAAGCTAAGAAAGAAAGAAAAAAACCATTTATTAACACATAAGTAAAAAGGACGCAACAAACAAAAAAGTCTAGAAAACATAACAAAAGAAGAACGCTGCAGTTGCGTCACTTATGTGAGAAAAGGTCAGCGCTCAGCATAGAAACTGCGTCTCGTGCTCGCAGGTTGCAGGTGACAGCAGCGCTGGTTTTCAGCGCTGACCCACGTGTCCTTACCTCGGAAAAATGATATTCTCCGAGGCAGCCCTGGACACATCATGACGTCGTCCCGGCAAAGGGCATACCTAAATAAATATAATACATATTAAAAGAAAGATAATAAAAAGTCAAAACATAAGTTAAAATAACAATGAAGAAAAAACAATGAACATTTAAACAGAGCAAACTCACTAGAATATCAGACAAACATAGACAATAGACAAGAATGAGTAAAAAGCAGAAAAAAAGAGCGTCTCAAACCATAGACAGCACGGCAAGTGGCAAAAAAAAAAGCTCTAACCAAAACGTACTCCAGATATTTCAGTTACATCACTACCATTAAAAAAATAACCGTTTCTTTGTCTCAATCGCTTAGGTATGACCTTTTTCTTGATAAATATAACTCTACATTCATATCAATTGATATGACAGCGCCGTGGACGAAATAATTACATTCATTCCTTAAATTGAAATGTTAATCATCATGTTAAATTGTTGTTTGGTCAATAAATCAATAGGCATTGTGACCATTGTCTGGTTTCATTTACTAAGGGTACTTTGCAATAAATATGAATAAGCTAACAACTTTTTGCTATAAATGTTTCGGGTAAATCGTAAAAAGAAAAGTGGAGAGTATAAAACATTTTTAAAGTTGGTTTTATTATTGTAAGTATGTTCGTCCTAAGATTAAGTAACATTCATAAATTCTTCTTCTTTTCGGCTCGATGGCAAACTAATATATTTAAATTCAAATACGCTGCGCCCAGTAATTGGCCACACTAATTGCAGCGTCATTGGCGAGGTTTAAGTCCTCCAAAGTGCAGGTATTAATTTGTACAATATGTCAACTGATATTTTTTCCTTGGAAAATTTCACAGACATTCAAAAGTTTCTTGCGGTAGTTAATAATTTTTCATATAGTTTATTATCTTGGTAGTACGATGGTATAACAACTTATAACACTGTCTATTACAGCAACAGGAAAAGACAAATACATTAGCATTACAATAATAAGATTAGTCAACGAGTTGAAGCCGCAGAGAAACAAGCGAATGCTTAGGATTCGCTAAGAAATAACTTTTAAATTACTACTTAGTTATTACTTAACCGCGTATTTCTCGAGGTGGTAGAACAAAGGCAATACCCTTGTATAGGTTTTCAATTTAATGCCTATCAGTTTAATTGCGATAAGAGAGGAAATTTCTATTAATCAATTTAGCGTTAAGTTTCTATGCTGGATATAGTCGCGTCACATAAGTCGTAGCACCCGGTTCTCATCCTTTTATATCCAATCCAACACTGTACACTAGATGGTGGATGGTGGATTAGGGGGGAGGCCTTTGTTCAGCAGTGGACGTCTTCCGGCTGATGATGATGATGATGATGATGACACTAGATGGTATATATGAACGGACTACAGAGAACATAAAACACAACTCAATTTTGAGTCGCCGTTAAATCTCTTGCTGTCTCTCTCATTTAAAGGTATAAAGCAGAGACAGATGGATTTAAATGATTTTTTTTCTGTAGAGTTCTTTGCAGTTAGCTTGAGCGCAGGTTTTGACTGCTTCACCGGACTTTTGGGAAGGACCTTAAAGCCTCCAGCCAGAGCATTAGAAACTAACTACGTCAACAACATCCACTAAGGGCACCCCCTGCGGGGTTCGGACCAAGAACAAATGATTTATTTGAGACTTAGAAACCCATGTAATGTTAGCTTTAGCATGAACTGTAGTTTAATACATAGATATGAATGTCTTGTGTAAAAAACTAAAATAATTTACTGCCTAAAAGATTTAGAATTCTAGGTATGCTAGAATCAGTCCTATTTTTTAGTACAGATGTATTTTAAACATAGCGCGGCAAAGTTACATATACACCTACACAGAAATTGATTAGCTTCTGGCTAGGTACCCAAGTTATAAAGGAAATGACTATTTATTCGCGTATTGAAACATTCTTAAACATCGGAGGTGTAAAGAATTCTCTAGTTACAGACGCGGGACTATTTGCCTTCAATTAATAAATAAATGTAGATGGCGATACAAATCTGGTAATTATCGTGCCGTACCAAGTATTTAGCGCGCATTTAAAGTTATTACAAGCAAAGTAACTTACTAAGGAAATTAGTAAACGACGTACAGTCAATAAATTAAAAAAAAGAATCTGGGATTGCGTTCCCCATTCAATATTTCGATCGAACCAAAACAAAATGGAAGACAGAGCGTGCGCAACTACTAGCTACGACGGACAAATTATATCTTATCGAAGAAAATAATGAAGGTATTTTAATATGACTCTTACTAAAGTTTACTGTAAGATGACTTAAATTCAGAACTGACCATGCCTGTGCTAATAAAATGTCTTATACTTAATAATAAATAATAAATATTGCTGAACAATTCACACACGGTAATCTGATCCCAAGCTAAGCTCTAAGAGAGCTTGTGTTATGGTAACCAGACAACTGATATACATACTTATATATTTCTTAATACATACATATTATAGATAAATGACACTCAGACCAGAACAAATGATCGTGCTCATCACACAAACATTTGTCCTGAGTGGGAATCGAACTAACGACCTCCGGTATAGCAGTCCGGTCAGGGTCACTAACCACTAGACTAACAGGCCCGTCAATAATACTTAGTGTGTCTATTAAAGAAAATAAGTGATAGATAAACTATTTGATTAAAGACACATGCATTGATTAACCCACAAAGAGGTTATATTATTCCAATTTTAATCGCATTCTCCACGTGTTAGCTTTAAAAATTGTAAGTTCTCCAAAATCCAACTTACCTACACATTTAAAACATTAAGCATGACGTCACACGAACTATTAAAATTGTAAATAAATAAAGCCCCTAAACACACAAACTGAAATATCACCTGAATTACATATTAATTTACACATTTATACATTACATTGGATACATTTCAAATTCAATTACTCAAAGGATTTCAATTTTAAAATCTTTAAACTATTTAAGTTTATGTTACATAATATAATCTTTTGAATGATACAAAAAATCTGTTAGGTTAGTAATGGGTTAACTGGAGAAATTAGGGTTCCGTAGTATCTATAATGACGTATATAGGGTGCATTAAAAGTTTGCAGGTATATCTTAGTAGTAGTTATAAACATGCATATTACCTACTGTACTAATATATGATTTAGATGAAAGAACAATCACGATGTTTTTGACTACTGATCACTAACAAAATGCTTTAACTATTTATTATTCAAAATACTGAAAAATTATGGCGTTTGTTTAAGATAAAACACCTATTTTCAGACTCTTTTTTGCTATTACGAATTACGTAGCAAATGTATGCAAATAAATAAAAAATGTGAATAAGTTAAGTACCTCGTTTAAAACTGCTAGTTTTCGACTGTCAGAATATCAATTAGGCTTTTGTTTCTGCAATTTTCTGAAAGATTTATCAATTCAAATGATAGCTAAGAAATTAATTATAGAAAGTCTTTTTACTTGTCGTTGTTTGCAAAAAAGTATCGATATTACATTCATAGAACATAAACCGGATTATACTAATATAAACCAATGTTTATTGAGTAAAATTATTTTTATAACAAATAATTTAAGCTCACTAATAGTGTATGACCAGCTAATACGTAAAAGTACCAGGGCCACATAAAACAAAATAGCTTCTCGGTACATAAGTACTGGCAGAATAGTTCTAAGTTCTAAAGTAGGCGGTGACTGCAGTAGGATAGCTCGATAAAGCAACGTGAATGACAATGCGGCCTCGAACGAAAGTACTTTTACTATGCACACGCGTGATCAGGATATCACATACGGCATAGATAACTATTGTACAGAGATATTTTAGTTAGAATGTTGATTTGTTGTTTAATTGAGTCGGTATACAGATAAAATCTAGCTAAGAGCAAGACAATCAAAATTGAATTTACAGAAGTTTGAAATTTGTAACAATGTTTTGCGTCAAGAGTTTCCTCATTAATTTAGTCTTAGAAAAATATTAAATTTGATCATCATAAAATTCCAACGAATTATGTACAAGAGCTCGTAAGTAACCCTTTAAAAGCTACGAACTTTCTCGAATCGCTAACCAATAATCAAAAATTAAACCTACACAGAAACCATTTGGATTCCTAAAATAACAAGTTCTACATAAAAACAAATAAACATCAACAAAAATAAGAACTTTGAGTTCATCCTCAGAAAAAAAAAATTACCTACTCTTTTCATTAACAGTTCGCAAACCATACAGAAGTTAAATAAAACAATCTCTATTCAAAAACTTGCATCTCCTGAAAATTCACCTCCAAAATTGTCCACAAAACCTTTCTTCCACCTCTGAATATCCCCCCTACTCTATGCATGTGCATTAGCAGTTGGCGTGGTGCCGGACGCGACTTAGTCCACTGCACCATTGACCCACGGCGTAGGGTAGCTATGAGGCACCTGCACTATGCCTGATTGCAGATGGCCGAATTAACCGATATACTCATACGAAGTCTGAATGTCTAGGTTATGGCCCTTACTAGCGAGAACGAATATTCTAGGAATTTGTGAAAATGCTTTTAGAAGATGTGGTAAAGGTTAAGGATCGTGGTAGATTGCAAATGTTCAAAATGTGTTTCTGTCAGATCGTCTTTGACGGAAATTAACGCGAATGTATAAATACCTGTAAGGTAAAAGTTTGGACCTAGTCAAGCCTTTAAATGTGTTTTTACCTTTAAAGGTATTTTTTAGGCTATGTGCACTTATTTAATTTAAGTATAAACCTGCATAGCTTTATATCAAAAGTTAGTAAGACATGTGGGTTTAACTGGTATTAGTCTAGAAAGCCGCTATCTTAAGGCAGAGGAAGTTTTGGAAACCGTTTTCCCTTAGAAAACTATATGGCAAAACATCGTTAAATGCCAAGCAGAGCAGAACTCAAATAGTACCTACCCTTCGTTTTCCCTCTAAAAAAACATTTGACAGATACCCAGGCTTACTTGAAGTGAATTGCAGAAATACTTTACATGCGTTTATTTTATTGTACTATGACAAAAAGTGTGCAGCTTTGAACTGTAAAAATAACCTTATTTAGAAAGGTATATTTTTTCCATTGTTTAGACAATGTGACTGGCTACATAAAAGTACCTAGGTACTTAAAAGCAAACTGTATGTAATCAATCTGAATACTGAAAACTGCGACTGAAAAATGACTCCATTTTTCTGCGTCGTTTTAAAAGTACGCAGCGACCAAAAGTTTTTATGTTTTACTAAGTTAAATCAGTGATTTTGATTTTCAAATTAAGACATTTTAATTTTATATTTTCGTATCCATTTGGCAGTATGTTAATCTAGACAAGGCTAAGACGATTTCTTAGAATTTTAATATTAACTCGAGCTAGACTAAAATAGTCACCTGTAGGAAGCTCATCTTTGATTTAAACATCTACACATTATTACCTTAATTCTCTTAAAACATAAAATTATCCGAAAAGTCCTGCAACTTTGTATAAAAGCTTAACATATTATTCACAAGGAATTCAGACAGCTTTGATTTCAAATTCAAATCATAACCAATTAAAAACTAATTTCCGACTCAAAAATATAAAAACCATCACAATAGGACAAACATAGTGCACCTACATAGTCTGTAGCTATGCGCTAGCGCACAGCGAACGCACAGCATAGCCAATGACGTGCGAACGTGAGCCGCTTGCTAAACGGCGATTGGTCGACGCGGACCACGCATGCGCAATGATGACCTCGAGTGAAATGCGATTATTCAAGTTCCAGTAATCCCATGACACAATCTAGATTATGGTATTATAGTGTTCCTTGAGAATGGGACGCGTAGTGACGTAAGATGCGAGACGGATGCAAGTGCATTCGTAATGCGACGTAATAGGTTGGCGATAGGTATTGTTGTAGAGTGTTAAGGCTGTAGTTTTGGTTACTTTGGGTTGGAATTTTGTAGTGCTTTTTGTTTGGTAGGCTTTACAGTTTACAGACTATTTTCTATATTTCTTCTTCATTTAGTTTTTGTAGAATCATCATCTGTTCCTATATCACTTTGGCTAATTAATATAGGTACCTTTTAAAGCTTCATCATACAATTAATAGTTACCTGTTTTAGTTACAATGAATACTTTAATTGAAATTATTAGAAATAAAAATGTTAAAAATTAATCCAAATCTTTTTTTAACTTTAATATATTTAATAATAATAATATATTTATTTATTTTCTCTTCACAAAAGGTAGGTTAAACAATATACCAACAGTGTTGGTATTCAATTTTAGCTTCAATTATAATTCTTGAAAACATTAGACTCAGCATTTAGCCGGTTAGCTAAGAAATTGTTTCGGTTCTATTCGGATAGTTAGTTACAAAAACTGTTAATTATCTAGTTAAATACTCATAAAATTAAATAATTATAGTTGTATTTAAATGAGTAATCCAATCAGAATTTAGTAAAACCGACACATTAAAAACAAACTTAACGTCAGTATTTAAAACACACTAAATCAAGTTTCATAGCTACTATTTCTTTTTTTTTTATATGTTTATGCTATGCACCTGCCTTATATTACTATTATAGATCCAAAATATAACTCTTCTGGCAATAGCGCGTAGCATGGAGGTTAGAAAACCTATTAAAATGTCATCTACTGGCAACTATAAAATAACATTTGGGTATAACGGCTTGCCTTAAAGGAATTCAGATAAAAAAATAATTTATATTTTTTAATTCAGTTATCAATGATACTAGCTTACCTGTTCGATATATTTTTATAGTTTTGTTAATTTTTGGACAGCTTCTGCCAAAAACGAAATGGTGAAGTAAAAAAAAATACAGCTTTTTCTATTATGTATAATACAAATCAATGACGAAAAACTTTAGATTTCATTTATTTATGAATACCAACAGTTAACAGCATTGCATATATTAAGTACAAAATTTAAAGATAAAATAACATTACTTCTTATACGCATTCCTATTACAGGTACACACATCACTCAATATTTTAAATTGTGTAACATAATATAGCTCAAATATATTGTTCATGTATTTTTTACGATAAATGCGACACAAAATCATGAAATTTTGCATACATTAAACACAGTCAATTATTTCTTTGAAGAACAGAAGGAATACGAAAAACTTATCAATAATTGAAGACTTATAATCTGTTTAGCTTTAAAAGTTAATTAGCTGGCATGTCTTAATTAATACTTTCTACAATTTCTGGCTAACGTTATGCTGGGTATTTCCCTTCCACACATTTATAAGCACTTGTGACTTGCAAATAGTTTTAAATAGTTACAACACTACTAAGACACCCATCGTTTGTGAATAAAGCAGACTGTCCTTGATAATAGAACCTTTGTTACTACTAAAAGGTAGCTTCCATGTTTTCCGTAAAACTTACAAATATTATATAAGTTTCAGGGAAAGAATTAAATACTACTTGTTCTTGTTTTATTAAGTGCATCTGCGAATATCGAACATGTGTTTATTGATTAGAACATCAACTGTCATTGAAATCTCAAATTACCGTAGAAAAGCAATGAAAGCATTAAAGGTATCTATAGAGGTACCTACTTTCGCTAAGACAGAGTATTTCCAAAAGAATTTCTTTCGGGAAAAAGGAATACTAAGTTTTTCATACCTGTAATATAATATTTGGTCTATTATTATAAACCAAATTCCTTAGAAACAAAAAAGAACAAACGTATACAAACAAAAATATTATATTTAAGACAATAATAATTGATCAATATCTTGTAAACTAATATAACAATAACTTCTGTATCTTAGAAAACCAAAAAAAAAAATGGGGTGTGAATATATTATAGTTTAAAAAAAATATTACAAATTTTGTGTATGAAGCAATATTGTCCAAAACAAAATTATACAATATATCAATTCACTATTATGACCTATTATAATGACTACTATAAAAGTTCTGTAGAACACCTGTAATACCTGTGTCCTTGCCAAGCAGTGACGTCACGAGTTGAGCGGTGGTCCTAACCTTGGCCTAGAGCCATCTCTGTACGTTAAGCTTTCACAAGGAGCTTGATACCACATTCATTTGTTTTTATTGTTTTAGTTCAGTCAGGACATTTATTTGTCGTTTAATCTTATTATTTGTACTTACATATATAATACTTATTTTGAGACTGACTGTGATACTGAAAACCAAAACAAAAGCTTAAAAAAAGCTTATGTAGACGAACTTATCGTGTATCAGAGCTGTTTCCAATATTCTTGTTAACGAAGTCTGCGCATAAGTTCTTGTATAGACATAAATTATGTGCCTACAAACACACTTCTTTTCTTCATTAATATTTTATCTAAGCAGTTTTTTTAAACATTCATGATTTATTGTTCAATACCCCATATACTTTCCAACAACCATAAAAACAATGTTTTTCAAATGAGCTTATATACTTACCAGGCGCTCATAACTCCACACCATTACCTTACACAAAACAACTAGATCCTAGATCCAACTAATCTACGCATGTCCTGCAAAATCCGTGAATACTGTGCACCCGATAGCAAACGGATGTCCCACGTCTGACCGACGTGTGCTGAATACTCCGCCATTGTATAACTCGTGAGAATGACGCTCAATACTAATTCACCTATATTTATTGCAGGAGCTTCCTAATTACCTAGAAGTTATGAGAAAACGGGTTACAAGCGTTTATTTTAAATTGATATTAAGTTTGAGAAATTGTCGGAAAACTTAGGTATATAAAATACTAGCTATGATGCACTAAAGTGTCACCCGCTGGTATACCTAGGTCGCGGTGTGTTTTAGTAACTCTGTTTTTCGATGCAGAGACAAATCTAACAAATCAAAGATCATGAATATTGACCTACCAGTTTTGTGTTTTAAATGGTGTAACTAGCCGAACTTTGTATACAGGGTGTTACAAAACCCCTGTCCGATCCTGATCTCTGATCCTGTCCATCACATGCCCAAATAAAATGTTAAATTTGGAATATTCATGATAATAACAATAATAATGAACCTTGAAGTAGCCGCCAAATTCACGAAATTTGAAGAGAAATAAAAAACTACACCACTTTTCTGTCGGTGTTAATGATGGCCTTTTGTATGATCATTTGGCACAACCTGTGACGATGCCGTCACTCTCACTATCCATTAAAAGATTTTTTTTTTATTATTTATTTATTTTCTACATTAATGTAATCAGACATCGATACCTAACAACCCCTTAACGGATCGGACAGGGGTTTTGTAACACCCTGTATGTTAAGATTATAATATAATAGATTTAATGTAAAGGGGTTAAGAAACATGAAGTCAAAATAGTCAAGTTTATGTATTATTAACCCCTTTGCCTGTGTATTGGAATTAATTTAGTTTAAATAACAACAATTAGGTGAATAATAACTATACAACATAACAATAATCTACCAAATTAGAGTATATTTTTTTCATGCATTAAATACCCTTTTAAGGAATAACCTGTCACCTGAATATTCTGTGAAGTAAAAGTAAACCGCAGTAAATAATAGTTTTGAAGTAAATAACACCAAATAAGTTCATTGGGAAATTAAAGTAAAAGTTTAGACTTGTTTATAAATAAGGAATTTCTTCTGCAGGTGAGTTTTAAATATCATTTTGCGCAGAACGTCAAAATATATTTGATTAATAAGCTCCGCCTTTCAAATTTGTTTTAGAACAATTTTATTAAGAAAAGTTTCTGCCAAACATCTTAACCAATGTTGATAAAGTTAGTCGTACAGATATCTAAACCATATGTCTTGATTTTATGAACATATTCTAATGAAAAAACTCACTGAAACATAGCCTAAGTGTAAACATTTACACCAAAAATATTAATAATAATAACAAATACAGACCAAAGAAAGTGCTTAGAAATAGTTTAGCATATTCATATAGTTGTCCTTGTAATACAGTGGAACATTACTCACCGAGTATAGTATCGTTCTGTATGGAATCGCTAATCGTGACATTGCAATGTGCAAACTACATCCTGTCCTACTTTCTACCTATAGATAGACAGGGATAGCACGATGTACCTATTATGTACGGTAAAATATAAATGTGGAATAAAACAAATATTTATTCCGAAATCATAAAATAAACATATTTTATGATTTTGGATAATGACGGGGATGGAAACATATATGATTGCGAAAATGATATTATTTTTTGCAATTTTATGAGTCAAAATGGGTTTCAATCAACTCAGGCTATCTCGGTCTACTGCTGGTTATAAGCTTTTTCCAATTGTCCCATCAACACCCGATTTTACTAACACTAATAAAATGCACCGAGTGGGTTCTGGAAACTGACTAAGGAGATAATAGTATTCTGTGCACTTAATTTTGATTTGAGAGACTTAAAATAATCTTATTATTTAACAATCCAACTAAGCATCGACAGTAACTAAATATGATTCTATTATAACAATCTACTGTTTTATCTATTAATGAGCACACATACTATTGGTATTATTAAAACATACTTAACCAATAAACAAAATGCTCTTCCATCTTGTTACATAAAAATAAAACAATACATTTTATCGTTTATAAATAGCTCCAATCAATACAAACTACAGGTTTAGCTCGCAACTATTCCCGGCATCTGGCATTACCGATCCCGGACCGGAAGTGGCCCAGCACTACCTGCTTTCACATCCGGTCCGCAGAAAAGTGCGCGCTTCCCGGATAGCGGCCATTTTCCAACGAATCATAACTTCTTTAATCAAATATCGTGTATTAGGCATAATGTTATTGGCTTTGCCTATAAATTTAGTACTTTCGACTATGATTTGAAATTGGAAAAGAATTCTTAAAATATGACTTTCCGACATTGTATTCTTTTTCAAATTTTTCTCGGTAGTTTTATTTAATAAGTCTAACAATATATATAATTTTTATGTCTTGATTTTTATGACATGTTACAGCATGCTTAAACCTCTGTAGGTAGATTTCGTTTGTGACGTCGTGTGAATAAAAAATATTGAGGTTATTCTGCCATACACAAAATATTATAGTATCAAAATATAAAAAAAAAAATAAAAAAAAAAATTCAGTCTAATTTTGATAATATGTAACAAGTAAACTGCTTTACCAAACCAATCACATTGATAATTAACTTTATTATAGTCATGTACAGTAGTAAGTAAACATTGTATGCGTCATACACTACATAACGTTATTTGAGGAAAATATGACGCTTTTTCTAGAATTCCGTTTTCCTGTCACCGTCATGTGAGGTGAAAGTTGTGGTCATTTCCTGAAGTCACAGGATACAGAATCAGGTAAGAAAAACCGGATTAATTACGTAGTTAAGAACTTAATTATAACGGTTACATTTAAGAAGTTAGGTTTGGTTCATGTGAACAAAAATACATGAAAGATTAAAAACAAATCATAATTTAAACATGGATTATTCAAATTATTTACAAATTTTGGTAAGCTCTTGGCATTTACATTACATTATTGTTTTGTCATAGTCGACATACAGCAAATCGAAAAAACAGTTAGCTACAGCTTTCAACTATGTATAGTCAGCAAAACAGAGTCAAGGTATGTAAACAGCATCATATATTGTTGTTATTCTCTACTTTAATTCTATTAAAGAATAAATGCAATTACATTGTCAATAATGAAATTGTCTCATACATTAAATAGTAATTAGTATTTAATTGCCGGCAATTAAAACATTACTAAGTAAATAAGTCATTTGATGAGTATTTTGTATGCAGTATGATTTCCAACAGCATTCTGGAATGTAAGAAAAAACAACATTACAAGCTTTAATCCTTGTCAATATAATTCAATATTGTAAGGTAAACATAGCTGACTCTACACATTATACACTAACCCCCGGTTTGTAAAACGTTAATCAACACAATAATTAGTTAATTAACTGTCTTAGTCTTTTGGTCAAAAAATCAAAGTCGTAATCTGTAGAAATGACAACAGTTGAAGTTGTTCAGCCTTACAGAAGGCGGATCAGTTCATTAAAGTGCCCTGTTAGTCTAGTGTTAGTAATAATTAGCCTCCTGAGTGTATGGGCAGAAAAGTGGGAGTCACCAATGTTGTGGCACTGGATAAAGCTGCATACACAAATAAATTAGTTCTAGCATTTATTTTAGTTTTAAGTATTGTTTATGTGTTTATGTATTATGTATAATTTTAACTTTATAAAAAAAAAATGTTTTGTATTATTTTATGTTTGTGTTATTTTCTTTATATTTCATTTTGTGAGCATGATCTTTTGTTCTGTATCTGGGTGTAGAATCTTAGATTATTAGACTTATCACTGCCATACATTGGAAGGATCCGATCAGGGTCTAGAAGACTATTTTCTCTTCTAGATCTATAATTGGACTTGGATATGTAACCGCAATCTTAATCCAATTACAAAACGTAATTTATCTCAACTATAAAAC
The DNA here is from genome assembly GCA_905146925.1 of Autographa gamma. Lineage (NCBI taxonomy): Eukaryota > Metazoa > Arthropoda > Insecta > Lepidoptera > Noctuidae > Autographa > Autographa gamma. The sequence continues at coordinate 3,439,710 of LR989871.1, forward strand.
AACTTCATAAACGATAACTTTCATAAATAGTGCAGTGACATCAAAATCGAGTGTTATTATAGGAAGTACATATGTCGGAAGAAGGAAGCCCGGCTTGGGCATCGAACCCGGCGTTTCCTTTCACTCGATAGTGGGACTGAGCCGCTAGTGACTCAAATGACTGGTTAGGTTGGTTGTAGGATTAGATAGTCTTGAACTAGCTAGAATTCTAGATAGATGTATAGTATAGGTGGTTTGAAAGTTAAATGTGACTAATATGAAAGGTTGTAATTTGAAAAACAAACAAAAGTTGGAATAGAATCAAATATTTGACGGTTATTAAAGAGACTTTGTTTTATCTATGCTTTAATTTTATAAATACCATTATTGTCACCTTCAATAATGTACAAGTATATGATCACTTACATTTATAAAATCTTATTTTGATTTATTGAATGATGTAAGAAAGCTATCCTTTTGAAACAATTATTTTAAGGAAAATATTTAAATATATCATACAATTTTGGTATCATGATAGCATCACCATATCTAAAATAGCCCAAAACCATGATTCTTATGTTAATAATCAAGAAATGACGAACTCGAAACAGTCAAAAATGATGAAATACTCTGTTTCTTTGTATAAGAGACAATAACCCTACAGTGTGTCAGATACAAGGAATTATAATTATGGTATATGAGTAACATGGGGGGAGCATTATGGTTCTTTAGTCGTTAAGTTTTAAATTATTTACCTTCTCAAAATAAATCAAGGGTTAGGCTAAAGTCTAAAAAATACAGCGGGCTCGATGCCGCATTGGGCAAACATTATGCGTGATATTATTTTTTCCAAGTCTCGGTGTTCTTTGTGCATATAATTTGAATATTTATTTTTTAACTGCTTTTGATTGACTTTAAATAGCACAATCTATCTATCAGGTAATGTTTTGATCCAACTAACAGTCCCAGACTAAACAAACAAGGAAAATGACATGTTATTTTATGCTTCAAAAGTCCACACAAAAAACAACATACACAAATACAACATAAGTATGTCAGACATTAATATCCTAACATTAACTCAATACATAATTCTGCGACAAAAACACAAAGCATTTCCTTACCCCACAATTAGTGAAAAATGTCTGAAACTAATTGCAGACATCTTTGTCAAATGTAATTCGGCATGAGACAATGACCCACACAACTCATGACCTACTAAACATAACGATTTACTTAGAATCCTTGTTCAATTGTTTGTTGAACACTTATAACACAGATTAGACATAAAACAGAGGCAAAGACTCTTACAGCCGCGAAATTATAGATATGCCACTTCAAGTGTAGCTAACGTAAGTTTTAAAAACGGTTAATCGATACAAAATTCATTAAAAATAACTAAATAATCGAAGCACTTAACATAAAGTTTGCTATTTTTTTTAGGCTACCAATCACAACTGTTGAAATTAAAATTGACAGCAGATTAAATTGAAATTAAAAACCGGCGTTTAGGACTGTACAAAATAATATAGCAACAGACAAGCTTTTCAATCCGTCTTAATATTATGCTTTTATATATTCATAAGGGGGTTTAGTTTAAGATTGTCTACTATCCGATGTTTAATAATTGAGCTACGTGTATTTGAACTAGGCAGTCAGAGGTCGCGCACTCACCGCAGCATGTTGTATTATACCTACAGTTGCTCAGTTGTAATCTTCGCCTCTGTGATTTACTCTGTGACACCGGTATAGCCTGCTAATTTGCATCAAAAGAGATGCGAATTAGCTCCAATGAATCACTGGAGAGAAAAAACTGTAAGTGTGCCGACGACCGGCCGCAATTGTTTGGGTGTTTGTCCATACATGAGTATTTTGACGTGCGTATGTGATATTTTTGTTTAGGTGGTTTTGATGTGCAAAGTCTGTTATGTTTTGGAATACATTATGTTGTGTTATGGTAGCTTGTTGGGTACTAATCGAACGAATCAATATTATGCAAAGTTAGAAGTCTAACCTGTATTTTAAGACTTTTCTACATATTTTTTACGTTGATCTTATTGGTACACAAAATCTCTCATGCTGTTTGTAAACACCTTGTTTAGTAAGTGACTCATACAGTAAAAAAACTTATATATTCAATCTTTTTCCTGTTTCAATTTCAACATTACACGAACGTTACAGATACTGCTCATTTCAATAAGCGATTAACATAATATCATTGAAAAATATTCGGTGTGTACACTGTAATGTATAGAACAAAGTACTTGTAACAAACCGGTGTACAAACTGTATAATTTACAATAAATATATCTTAAAAATGTAGTACAGATTCTGTATAATATTTAAATATTATCCCAAAATTCGATTTCGAAATTTATTTTTCTATTTTTCCCTTTTAAGAGATTCTCGGTTATCTGTGTACTTTCCTATATTAATAGGTATTGACCGTTGAAGCGTAGACAATTGGGCTCAATAACTTCCTGTACATTACGTTTACACAATGCTCCCATTCACGATTTATCTGGACAAAGAAAAAAAATGTCCGCGACAAAAAAAAATGTCTTCGGGAAAAAAAGTCCTTCAAAAGGGTTACGATTCCTTAGAGATTAACATTTCTAGAAGTTAGCGCCGCGTCTTTGAATTTTTTCTTCATCCTACAATTGTTGCAATCCTCGTCCTCGTTTTTAGAAAGAGAAGGGTTTCTATTAACAATATTAGCATATATTTTTAAAAGATTAAGTGTCCCTATGGAATTTCCGTTTGTATAATAAAATTGACGAATGAATTTTGCTAGGACGTTACATGTCAGAATAGAGCCAAGCGAAAAAAGCGAAATGGCCAAAAAACAGAGAAACACAGTATGGGGTATTTTGGGCTTTAACAAAAATTATTACAATACCAAAAACTTTGAAACTGCCTCTTTATTTATGCATCCTAATTTTTATGTTTTTGACAGAAGAACAAACTTGTAAATTTTAAGTTATGTCCACAACGACCACCAATATTTGTGCCTCCATACCAAAAGTAAATAAATATGAAGAGGAAGCCTTTCTCGTAACAAAACATGCCCAACAAAGGCCCAACAGTGGCCGTAATGTGCCTAATCCTTTAAATAAATACGTTAAAAGGCCACTTGAATGCTTATTCCACTTCTTGGCTTACCACCCAAGGAATAATACTAATTCTAAATCTTTAATACGTTCACCCAATTTTGCATTACTTAATAAGGTTTTTTTGACCGACGACAATTGTGAAGAGTAATGCTGCGAACATAATGAGTTTTGGGTGGCATTTTTATTGTAATTTTGTCCAGAATTAATGCGTTTTTGTACAGTGTGCGGCGAAATGCAATAGCGGTGGGTCTCTTTTGGCTAATTAGCATTATAATAATCATAATACACGCAAATTTGTCCGTTTTCGGCGAAATTGAAAGCGAGTGGTTTGTATTATGAATGGATAAGGATACTTATTTGTATAACATTTAAAAGTGGACACCGTTTAAATGATATTAGCTTGTACCTTTCAATGTATATGAAGTTGTGACTTAGGTTTTGTAGTATGTAGGTATTAGTAATCACACCGTAGCTACCTGAAAAAAGACTTTGATAATTTGAAAAAAAAAACATTGGTAGCTATATATTTTATGTGACATGTCAAGAAAAAAAAAAAAAAACAAATAAAGCTTCCAACAAATCAGTCCAATACTCAGTAACTTCATTTACATAACATTCGACAAGAAAAACTGCCTCGTTACAACAAAAAGAAAAAACAATCGAGATTCAATCGATAATAAACGATCCGCCGAATCGAGATGGACATTTCAAATACTCGATAAACATTCGCGTCATGGACACGTGCGGAAAACGATAATAACTACAATGCGATCATTTAACGAAATATAAGGATATCAACTTATGAAAATAACCTCTATTGTTTATGTAGTAAGGTCTAAATTTAAAGATTGGGAAGTTTTAATCGGCAAGCACGCGCGATTTCTGGTCAATCTGATATTGGGCTGGATTGGTGTGGCAAAGGATTTTGTTCTCGATAAAACATGGCGTATATTTTAAATTTAGAATAGTAAATTGAAATAAATGATGATTAAAATTAAATTATAGCTTTATTTAGTTTACATTTTTTCTTATATATATATTTTAAGTTTATTGTTTGAAGCAATTAATTAACTTTTGTGGTCATCATCACACAAAACAGTTAAATAGTGATTGCGCATAAATTAAAATTCGTCTCGTACAAAAATAAAATAGCGCGAAATAAAAATCTCATTTATTTAATTTTATTCATTCTCGGTTTTAATCTTTATGTTGTCGTTCTAAAATCAAATCAAAAACATTGTCAGCCAGTTACAAAATAGCTCAAATAAAAACTATTCAAATAAATCATGGTTGTTAAACGTAACTTAATTTACCAAAAATTACTAGCACATCACAAAATTGTTACCTTTACGCATATTTAAGCTTTGTATTAACATTGACGTAGTATCGTGACGTCATAATATGATAATTTGACCATGAACCACTGAGATCTCCTTGGGCATCTACTTAACCGTTTTTGTTCCCTCCTTACATTTGCATACATTGCACCGAACTGAGCAAAATCTGTGTTTATAGAATAACTTTAGCTCCAATAGGTTGTATAAATTCATGCTTTTATGTTGTTTTGTAAATGTGGGCTTTGATGTTGAAGAAAATCTTTGGAATAGTAAAACAATGTATTCTTTGAGCTTTTGTTATAAATTGAAAGCTCTTAATATCTTAGGATATTTTACAGGTTTCGATTCTATTACACTGTACTCAAATTAAAACACAACTTTAAGACTTTCACTAGAGTCTATCTGCCCTAAATTCCAAATTAATAAGACAGAGACGTTAATTTGAGCTGCTTTTGTATATCTAGCTTTAAGCATAAAAGCATACACACTATTTTTCCTACAGCCCTATGTAGTCGATGCTAAAACATCGTGCGAATTGCATTACAATACCCAATAAGATCGAACATTTTAACAATGTAACCATGCGACTCCGCCATGTATTACAATTCGACATTAATTATCGCATCTGCTAATACAGGTCTAATAAAACAAATGTAAATGATAGTAAATGCCGTAAATAAGGTTAAACCAAGGTCCCTTTCCTCCCTAACCCCACAATGCTGGAGCCATAGACATTCGACAGAGCGATCCATCAGCGAATGCAATTGTGTACATTTTTGTCCGCTGCGCTTTTTTCGCTTATTCGCTTACCACCGGTGGTCAGCCAGCACCTTGCTTTCCGATACTTTGCGACATATCCGCAGTTTTTGTTGGCTAGTGATGTGATTTATCGTTATCGAGATGGTTTGTCGATGATTCAAAGGAAAGTTTGTGTTTACTGGTGACAGAAATGACGTTGTAAATGTTGTAATCAGCTAGCCGACATGACTTAGTTTATGTTTTTTTTTTTACAATTATTGTGAACGTTTACCTAATAACCATTAATTTTGTTCTATTATCTTGTTTTTTTTTACAAAAACGGGTATAATTATTATTTCCGATTACAACTTAATTTCAACTACGCAATTATAATAACTATGGTATTAGATGGTATCTAACATATTTAAAAGATAAAATAAAAGTACTTTAATAAATTAAAATAATTAAAGATCTTATCGATATCTCTAGTAACTACCCTTAACCCTTTACAAGCGACTCAAGCCCACTTATTCATAATTTTCATACAAAAAAACAATGTTCGCGCATCCAAATGGGCTATAGAGAATGTATTACAAGATTATAATCCTTATTTTTTTGGGAGTGGACAATGTGGTCGACTTGACCACAAAGCGAGTTGTTGAGGGTTGAAGGATCGATGAGGTGGGTTCGGTATGGAAGGACGAAAGTGTTGGCTGATATAAGCTGTGGAACTTACGAGTAGGTTGGTAACATTGGGTTCTATTTCATAGTTAGATTGAGTAAAGTTAATTAAGTTTTTTTGATTTTGTACATAGCCTAAGATTGTGGGAAAATGCCTTATTATTTTATGTTATTGTCTGTATTACCTATCCACACCATTAAAAATTAAAAACATAAACTTTAGTCTCAATAACCAATTATTTATATAAGAAGTAATTCTGACAAGGAGTAATTTAAGAACATGAATTAAAAAAATACATACTTACAGTCTAACTTACGACCTCCTCATTTTTGGAAGTCGGTTAACTTTCCGCGGTAACTTTCCGTCACCCGTACACATCGCCTCGTGCGGGCTGGCGACGTGCGAAGTACTATCTTTGTGACCAGCCTCACACCGCCTGCTGCCGTGGTGATACAGGGTGAGGTGTTAGTACAAGACAAATAAACTTGATTTTTAAGAGTGTTGGCTTGTATACGCCAACTATAAGATCGAAAAAGATGTAAACGTGCGCAATTAAGCTTGTGTACAAATTATGTTTGATTGAAATGTACGAATTTTTCTAGATGTTTCATATTATTTTTTCCTGTTATCATAGAGAGTGCAAAGAAAGTAAAATGGTATCAAGTACAAGTAATAAATAAAAAAGGCAATATAAGTCAGTAACATGCATTGCGCTGGACCTAAGAATCATGGGGACCAGCATACGGAAACAAATTAATCTGACGAAGCCTAGAGCCAAAATCCCTACCAATGGCTATGTTATAATTTACCACCACCCTGTACACAAATACATCGGTCATTCATGTCCGAACATATTTTTTGCAGCTTGTCTTGCGACAATCGCAAAACGCAGGCCTCTACAAAATCCACACTTTATTAACTACCCACAAAAGGATTACACTAACAATGCCCCAAAATAGGCCACAATAGGCGAAATGTGTATTACATGACTACAAATCGTTTTAAATAATATTAATGATACTTCAGAAGTTTATTTTTGTGGATATTGTCAAAGCTTGGAAATTTATGAAAAATTGTTGTTTTAGTGGTCGTGTTTATTGTGATTTATTGAATTGAAATATACTGTAGTAAAACTGACATTTCTTGTGGTCAAACTTTTATCTGTCATGCAAGTTAGACTTTAATGAAATTGTATGTATTACTATCATATTTAGTTTATAATATGTAGTATTTGTGTATATGTATGTTTTATTATTTGTAGCTTTATAAATTGAGTCGCACACTCTGACTGCCAATATTGACGACTTCCCCTTTCGCGGGTCTGCTGGCAGAAATTTCTTGAAGAAATAAGCAGCACCTTTGTACATAATTTTTAAATACGAAATATTCCTGTGTTGTGTGTACATAAATGATTAAATAAATATAATATTGACTTACGAATTAGGACCAAGACTGCAGCATAGCAATTATATAAGCTATCTTAATAAGTCAATGTTTTGAATATATCATGTAACAGCTGAACCGTCACCAATAAAAGCTACATAACACTATTTTTTTTTTAAGCTAATGCAATAACTATCATAGTAATTACTTAAGACAGAAGATTATCTACGAAAAATACTACGTAAATGCTTTTACAAAAAATATATTTAACTCTCTTAAAAACTACTTACTCCTGCCAGCTGTTAATCTTTGGCAGTGAACTTGACCGGAAAACGACGCCATCTTGGAAAAGAATTAGAATTTTTAAAACTGTCAATTACCATACATCTCCCCTTCAAAAGACGCATGTATAAGCAAAAATTAACATACATACGTACTTGTGTAATATTATAATTATATAACCCAGTCCCTACTTAGAAATTTAAAAATGTTCACTGAAAATCCCATTTGAAAATGTTATGCTTTTTTTTCTTTCTTTTCGGTTTTCTAACTGTCACTTTTATATGTTACATGAATTGTAAGTTTTGGGAATTTGAATTTAGAATATTTTAGAATGTTTTCTTTTATTTAAATAAGTGAGCACTTCTTTCACCGATTGATTACTAGTTATGATGATTTTTAAAAAGTATTCATTGTTGTCCTTCGTTCTAATTTTGATATTGACTTACGTAGGTTTCTAAAGTTTCGAGCCCACAGACTAAATATTATAAAAGTTTCGTCTTTAAATTATTTTAGAACTAAGTAGAGTCTGTGCAAATATTAACTACAATATGATAACATAAAAATCATTCCAAAAAATAATTACGCAGACGACATCCGAAAAATTATGTTATTTCATAAATATACCGAATTGTTTTGCCAAAAAAGTACAGTAAAATAGCCACTCCTTTCACGCATGGCTTTCTAAAAAGAACAAAAAGTCGTGTTACATTATTAATTGAAGTCCAATAAGCCACACTTCCCCTGCTAGTTTGAAAGTCAATTCAGACAAACACCGACGACAGCTAATGTTATGTTTTTATTAAAAACTATGAATAACACATGACAGCGTGGAGCTGTTGACAACTGTTTTGTTATTGTAAAATATTCTTAGCATTAATTATTTGAGCGAAAAAAGAACAATAAACTTTGTGTTTGTGATCTCTGGATTAGGCAGAGATTGCGAACATTGTGTAATGATTTTAAAGTGATTTTTGGTGATATGGTATGGTTAATTACGTCAAACGAGCTTTTTTTTATTAAAGAATTTATTATCGTAGTTATATTTTTTACAGCTGACCCTTACATAGGTATTTACTACAAAGCAAGGCAGAAAAAATATTTTTAAATGCTTCCAAATCACTTCATACAATTATTTTCATGCACATCTAATTAAAGAAAAACAACTTTGAACCCTCTACCTACAGCATAATTTTTTATACAAAATCGAGCTAAACGCTAAAAAAACACTAATCTCAGCTCAGTAAATAACACAACACCATTCATAATTCAATCAAAATGGATCCAAAAGCATATCATATCGAAGTAACAAACAACGTCTTGCTCCCATTATCTCCTGGTACATTGACTCTGAATAAATATGACCACGAAGGTTTATTTCGCAACTATAAAATTGATTCGGATTTGTTTTTGACCTCCTTAGAGATATCAGTGCATGGCATTATGCATGTTTAGTGCTGCTTTTGCACGTGACTCCGCCTGATAAAGTAGGTTTGTTTACTAAAAGTTTCTTCATTTCCTTGAAGTACTGACGAAATTTTATAGAGGAAAATATGTCACATATTTTTTAATCTCATATGCGCGCGAGAAAGATATCGCAGATCCACAGTAGCATATAAAATGTTCTTTGTAAAGTTCGGAAGGGCAAACCCGAAATATTAAATTGTGTGAAAGAAACTAAGAATTATACCTCCTTGAAAATTTGTGACTTAATTGAATATATAAATGATTGCAACGCCTTTATTTTGGAGATCATGAGCTAATGGCGCCCAACGTGGGGCTTAATCAGTTTTGGTTTTATGTTCTAATACTCACCTAAGAACGACTAAAATACTTAGGATGCTTAGCTTATGTAATTCTATTATTTGCTAACAGCAACCATCGTGACTACACGAGATTATTTAGATTTTACCAATCGGAAAAAAATACTTCAACTACGTTTCATTCCACTCTGTTTAGACAAATTATAAAAGTAAACCTATTTTAAAAGGTTATTTTTTTAAGAAAGACTTAAGATACCGTGAATCGAACCTTCGACTTTCATCTATCATGTAAATATAATTATAACCAAATATATCTTCCCATTGCACTATGCAGGTGCATTACCTAGGTAATGTATTTATAAATGAGTGCAAATTATTCTCATGTATCTGTAAGAAGGCTGAATACTGAATATCAATAGTTCCTTGCGAAACAATCATAGTGTTTTGTTTGAAAGCCCTTAAATTATTATTATTTTCAAGGGAGTTATAATTGGGCCAGTAGTTCTGATGAAATATATAGAGGTCATGTAAATACCTATAAAACTTATATTCCGGGAAAACTCACACACGACTATCGGATCCCAAGCGAAGCAGATCTTGTACTATGGTGACCAGACAACTGATACCTAAACATACTTATATATTTCTTATTGTATACATACTTAGGATGAATTATACTGACGTTTCTCCTGTATTTTGGTAACAGGAAGGCATACATAATGAAATATTGTCTTCATCAATGCTCATAACTCTTGCTCACAATTTTACAAAAGTTAAGTTCAGGATCATAGTATTATTAAGAGTTTACGAAATAATTATCTATATAAATCTTTTTATAAGATTTTATGAAGGTAATGTGGTGGTACTATTCCTTTGTATTACATATTTTGTAAACCCATCTTCAGCGAATAAAATAATACGAATTAGAATTTGACTTCCATCCGTTTTCCACAGCTGACGTACGAAAAACAGTCCGATATAACCGATATTAATACATTTATAACAAAATATAAAAAACAGCGTGTATATATGGAGGCATTATGTATTCATGTATTATAATTGAATCGTTTTGAACAAGCATTGGATCGGTTTTGCGTATTTTTTCACCCAAATCTCGGATATCCAGACACACGAATAAGAGATAAGATTTATAGCATCATAAGCAGCGCGTCTCGTGCCCAAATACTATTAGGGTTGAGTAACAATAACAAGAAATAGAAACTAATATATATTTTTTTATTAATCAACTGATTGATGACTTTCGAAATTCTAAACAGATTTTCATAACCTAAAGCTAGGAACATCTCAGAAAATCACGTAAGCTTTCAAACAAACAAAAGTAAGCTTCAAAATCGGTCAATTCGTTTAGGTTAGCTACGATGTTTAAACAATAACGTTCATGAATAAGGCCCTCTATTTACACCGTGGTGTTCAATGTTCGTGTCTTCTCTATGTAGTGTCCTGTGCCCAGCAGTGGGAAGATTATAAGCCGGTTTATTTATTTATATTATTTACATCACACCACTCTAAATAGTATTTTGTAGATTACAAAACTCATCACATATCGTCATTATGACTCCCTTTATTCTGACAAGATTTGTCCTGTTATATTGGCCAATTCTAATAATTTTTAATGAATCTAAGTAGAAATGAATTCTGTTAATCAAATGTATCTAGTAAGAATTTTAATACACTATTCAATTTGAACCATTCATTTTATATACAAACTTATTTAAATTTTATCATTGACTTATAATTTCTCCGGTCAGATAGAGGAACATTCACAATTCATTCGTTTGTTTAACATAAACTGATGGATTAGAAAAACATGTTAAATGTTAAAATTAAGTATTACCAATGCAGTCTTATCGCCAAAAATATTAGTTAAATACCTACATAATTATTAACTCAACTATTACGGAGTCTTTTGGGAAAAACAAATTCGGAAGGCGTTTTTTTCTAACCAAAAACAAAATTGTAGCACTTTATTTATTTCTAATACTTAAACATATTCTAATTAATAACAGCTCTAAGAAGATTCCAGTAAGTTTCTCAAAAGACACATACCAATTCATTATAAAAATGTGAAGAATTTTCGGTAACTGCCATCCCTAAAAACACTAAAATTACAAATATTCAAAGCCAACTACTAAATAAAATATAAATCCAGTCAACAACCTGAAAACGTATTCGAGAGCGTCATAGACTTGTGTATATAGCCTTTTTGCCTAGAGGCTGAATAATGTATCACCAGTGCGATAACACAGTGTTACGGTTTTTAATTAATTCGATTTTTAAGTTAACCTCGGACATTCACTGGATCAGTAGGCGAACGGAATTGGAAAACATCTGGGCATTTTTTTCTATAAAACTCTTTACAAAACACTGGTGATAAATTAAGCAGTTGCTGAATATTATAAAACATTTAATATTGAGTTTTGATCCTGTAGTTTTGTTTCATAAGTGAATAGACTTTCTCATCATAATACGGGGTTCTGAGTTCGAGGTAGAGTCTATTATGATTTTCGTATTTTGTGTAATAAAAAATGTAGATTTGCTATTTCTAGCAAAGGCCATAATTAGGTAGGCAGCAATCGACTCACTTATGGGCAGTGCTCATCTTATAAAAATATTATAGGAACTCAGTAAAATATTTACTATAATTATTGCATTATAGGAAATCGTTCTAACATAAAAAAGTGCTAATCTTTATTGCTTTCTTTTGCATCAATATGTCTATGGAAATGTATTTTTAATTAGGATCTCAGTTCCGAGAAAGTTTTATCACTATTTTGTGCACTTTTTTTTTACATAAATGGTATACAAATAATTATATTCCACATAAACCATAAATAACATAGTGATTCAAAGATCTTAGCGAAAATTGACACTTTTTATGATTTAAATTTTTAATAATTATTGGATTATTTATCCTGTTAAGCCCTCTAGATCATTTTATTTAAGCAAAGACGTTCAGCATTCAGCTAGACTCGAGCTGACGCATCGCGCTCGTAAACACACAATACTGAAGTAAGTAATCACGGAATTTCTTTTATTTTCTCCCGCCATTTATGTTTTCCCGGTGATTACTATCTTTATGAGCAAGTAGTTAGTATCAATGGTTTTCACCATAGGATCCATAATAAAGAAATGGAATTTCCACCCACCTCAGTTCCGAATAAGACCGGTTTTAATTGTGAAAAAGATCCGCATTCCAGAAAAACGGAATAACGAAAGTAAAAAGCTTTTTAATTGGCCGCCATCTTTGATTTTGGGCTTGATATGATTTATTATAGGTAACCGAGATTCAGTTCCATACTAGGCACTTTAATTTTAAGACAAGAACAACATAATTTAATTTAAACTACGCAGAAGCAAATTTTGTTGCTTTGTTTGTAAGTCAACTCCGGTTTTAATATGTACAAGAAAGGGTTTTATGAAAAGCTTAATAACATACTTTTACAATTTGTCAATTATTTTAATGATTTGTTTAAATAAATTCACAAAATCTCATGAAAACAGTTTTAGAATTGGTGTTGCATTGCATTACACCTAGGATGCGTAAGACGTACCTAGGAAAGCATCTTGATAGAATTTCATTCTGAATAATCTCGAACATAATCAAGTTTCAATGACACGATGAATTACATAATGTTAATTAATGTTACAATAGTAGTTAGGAATGAACACCTAATTAAAAAATGTAAGTTAGATTCAAAACTATGTTCAGCAAAATTAAATCTTTTTTTTAGTCTTTAAAAACATCTGCATCGAATAGTTGAACGGGTCAAAGACTTGTTGTTTTTATGACACCACTCTGCATTTATGCATAAAATGGAAATATTATACAATGCAATGCTGAAAGAACACATGAAACTTTAAAGGTTGCTTTTTGAAAACCTATCTTTTTCATTTCACTTCTAGTCATTAGCGGAAAAAGGAAATAAATAATGTGCATAAAGTATGTTTGCCATAAAGTTTCATATTAAACATGTATTTTTCTCTAGAGATATACGATTTTTTCTTAAAACTTATTGTATATTTAAATCGCATAGGGATTTCCTACACTTAACACAGTAACACAGAAAATATTGCTAACAAAGGTATATTTAAATAAAAACAAGTTGAATTTAATTTCACCTTGAATCGTAAACTGGGGTTTACCTATGTCCCTGACATATTGTACCTTATCTTGCAAATGGGAATATATACAGCCTCCGTGCCCTCCATATAAAGTGTATTTAATTGTAATTAAATATAAATGTATTAATGGCTGCCTTTTCAGTGACTTTTGTTTCCGTTTTCATGTAAATATATGACTTTATTACATTTCTTTATCTTTGGGGTTTTTCTTACTCAATGTAAAGGCGAGTAAACGTATGCGGGTTTGTTCTTCGTACGGTTACACTATTTTTTATTTTAATACCAAGTTCTTGGAAAATCTAGATTTTAAACGCATTACCTACGCGTATAAATCAGTGTACGTAAAATGAAGTATACGAGTATTTATAACATAAACTTACCCCCGTTCTTGAAACGAAAATCAACAGAAAACATTGTTTATCGCCTGTTAAACCACATATTAAGCAGTATAATATTTATTAACATTTTGGTCCGCCCTTCGTAAACCGGGAGAACGGTTCCTGTCACCGATATGCCTACCTACCTACCTATACATACACATATACCAATTTTCAGCAACATATTTGCATGCTCATATTCGATTAACAGAAGTTTTAAACAATCCACAGTCCCAATGATGAGTGCACATAAAACCGGGCAAGTAACATCAATCAGAATAAATGTAATTCAGATGTTATTTCACTGGATGTGGGTCGTTGTACCTTCACGACGCATGCGCACTGGCGCCTGTCAAATGCATAACGACTGCATTAATAGGATGATCTGGAAAAACAAAACATTAATATTAATTGCATTTTGCGATTCCGATTAGGATACGCTTTTTGACGTTGTCAGACCTCTTTGATATTATGATTACTGTTATTTGAATTAGGTGTGGTGACCTATTTATTGTGCTTGTTTTTCTTCTTTGTACATTCGTGTTATATGAGTTGAAAGTTGTGAAATTCAGATTCACAATCTAATGAACACTGAAATTTGTTTGAATTTCGTATCCTCTTTAGTTAAACAAATAATTAAATATAATTTCACATTCAGTATATTTTTAAATCAATTTTCTTCATTAGCTAGTTCTTAAATGAAAGGCAATTGTGAAATCCGCATAATATTAAATGCAAATTAAATATTTAACATATTTTTCACACAATTTATGCTAGTCTTACTAAATCGTTTTGTTATGAATATACTAGTACATGATATACAACAATGTCGACCAAAACAGTACAATGTGTTTGTATCTGTTTACACAAGTACCTATTTTATAGTTAATCTGTGGCAGCAACTTTGGCGCCGTCAGCTGTTTTACAGCCCCGCGAATAGAACACGGAAGTTGTAAACTCTATGGAATCTAGGATCCTCGCATTTGCGCGAACATTAAATGTTTCAAATGTCAGCTGCGTTTGTCTACGGTATAACTCTATTACTGGTATACTGTGACCGAATGGTGTGTGTACTTTTTAACCACCGATGCAAAAGAGGGTAGTTACTAATTTATCATAAAGTATCATTGTGTCTGTCTCTGGAATCGTAAACGAATGGACCATGGAGATTTTGATGCGCTTTTTTTATAAAGTTTATGTAATTTACGAAGATCGGTTCAGCATTTGTATAAACGCCCTAAAGTACCAGAGAGAGATGGAAGGAGAGTAGAGTGATATTGGCAAAAATCAGACCGCAGAGATTTTTCTTTTCACTCTATCTTATCACGCCTGTATCCCCGAAGGGGTAGGCAGAGTGTACCAATGTACACCCACAGTTTGCCGATATGTTTAGGTCCCATGTAATAGGGGGCGAGCCTATTGCCACTATCTAACCTACCTAGTAAATTGTGGCATAATTCTAAAACATAAACAGTCATACAAATCTTCCTTCAGAACTTCAACCAGTAACATTCACAATCGCAGATCACTGAAAGTTCCTCTTGAACAATACAAGTACAATACACATGACTTCTACAAAATCCCTACAACAGAAAAACCTTCACTTAAAATATCCAAAATGTAGCAACAACACATTTTCATAAGCACATTGGGTTCCACGTGAAATTCACAGGACCGTCCAAACATGTGGTATGGCATAGTACCTACCTTAGAGTATACATAAGAAACTAGAGTGAGCCCATCAGAGTTTGAACGTAAGCACTAGTGTGAACTAGTTTTGTCGTGAATTATGTATGAAAATGGAGCTTGCCGTTATAAAAAATCTATCTAAAACACTAATATTATCCTAAAAATTTCAAAACCATTGATATTTTCGTGTGTAAGTTTCTCGTTGCGCGAAAATTAACATAAATTAGTTAACGAATGATGTACTAGATACAGACTAAAAGCTCTCGCTTGGCACAAGGGGAAACTAGCGATAGTAGCAGTATATGTATGTGTTTAGTCTATGGTACCTACATACAGTGTATATGTTTGGATGACATGTAAGTGCGGCTTGCACTATTTGAATTACAAACGTATATGGTTTATGTATGGTAGGCATTTTGTATAACTGTTAAGGTGCTCTACTTTTAAAATAGGTGGGATGTTTGTTTGTTTATTGTAGTTCGATATATCTATGTTGTAGGACTTAGTATGTAAATTCTATTTTCTACGTCAAATAAGTAGATAAAATAAATAACATCATTAATTTTAGTCATACAAGTCCGTAGGCAAAGCACAGTTGTCAGTAAAAAGAAAATAAAAATGTAGCTGTTTCCTTGCCTAAGATTTCGACTTCGAATTTACAGTATCTATGTACTATTTCAAATGATGATGACGTTTTCCATTATTATCATTCATAATTTTTTGTCTCGGTTGACGAAATCAAACAAAATTTATGAAATTTTATAAAATAACTATTGAAAGTTTTTGAAGTAAGTACCCATAAACAAAATAAACTTGGTATGTACCTAGAGTTAGAAAATTTGTATGTTGAACACTTTGATTATATAATGTCTAGATGGAGCGTCGCCCTACATTCATACCAAAGACAACTAGGACGCCATTTGGGTATGTGTGCGTGCAGGCGTCGTTTTACACTGTACGTCAATGTCTCTGTGTGCGTAAATAGTGATACCAGCTATTACAAATTCTCCCATAAATCACATTAAATAAAGACGAATTAATTATAATAAAATATTTACTTATTTTAGTTATATGTTGGTATTTATGTGGTATTATTCAGTTTAAGTGTATTTTAAAAACAATAAAAAAATATTTTTATTAAGTATTTACTTTTTAAATCAATAAAAAAAAAGAAATTTAGAGTTGTGTGTTTGAATCGAGTATTAAATCAACTAAGTTAGTGTTTGGTACAATATTAAAACGTAATGAGGTAGAGGTACTTTAAAATTGAGTTATTTATTTTTTTACTTTTTATTTAATTTTTTATTTGAAAAAGTACATCAGCGCTATTTTATAAACGTAACGATAAATCAACAAAATTACCCCCAAAAATGGGAGAATGAAAAACAGAAACTGGCAACACTGATAAAATATGGCGTGATTTTAACAATCATAACAATAAAATTAATTATAAAGTTTCTTTAAATAGTGTGTAGTAGTTTTAGTGATAGGTGATGTGTGTTGGTATTTTTTAGCCTTCCTTTTTAATTCCAGCACACTTTAGAAGCACATACTGTCATTTTATCGCTGTTATGTGGTTATTCCTTAGAGCGCGTAAAACGTAGTGTCACGAAAGCGGCACGATCTGTACTGGTGGCGGGAAAGTACTTAACAACCACTTTTGGTTGTTATTTTTTGACACGTCTGCGCGCACTTGACAGTCCATCTAGACATTATATAATCAAAGGTTGAACATTAAAGTAAGAACAATCCGCTTTTGGTTAAAGGGACCCAAAATTACTTTTGAAACAAATTTTGTTAGTTCAATTTTGTTTACTTGTTATTATTGCGTAAAACAGAGTAAACACCATAGTATAGTTTATTGCACAATCAAATATAAAATTTCAAGCTCATTTAAATAAATGTATTCTGATTGGAATCAGGTTAAAAGGAAGCATCATGAATTTCTCGAACCTAAGTACATTGCACCTTATTAATAAACATTATGATTATAATAAACTATTCCTTGCGATAACATGCAAATCTAGATTCATAAAACATTTAGGTTTCTTATTAGGACTTAATATTGTTGTGGCCTAGCGGTTCAATGACCGGATTTGTGTAAATTTGCAGGTTCAACCAAGAGGAGTACTAAAGTAACTAACTTTTTCAAAGTTATATTATGTAGTGTCATAGATATTCCAAGACACCACCAATAGCTGAGATCGCCAACCCGCAAGTGATGAATGTAATTGGTGCTCGTTCCTTCTCTGCACGAGAAGACCTTTTGCCCAGCAGTGGAACAAATTACAGGTCGATTTTATGGTACATTATTAAAACATTGGTAAAACTTACACCATAAATTATTTATAAATTATCAGAACGGTTTTCTAACAACCCATTAACACCACGAATAGGTAAATGAAGTAAAGACTCTTTTTTTTATCTTCACTGCTCTGATGGAATCTCTGTGAGTGTTACAGGTGTAAAATTTTCATTCAAAAAAAGTACCTAGGTACAAATTATTATTGTTATAATCACCAAATAATATATAACTCATTCCCTTTTTGGGTGCCTCGAGACAGAAAAAGCTTATGTGGAAGCATTAAATAATATAATATTCCGGGACATCTCACACACGGTTATCTGATCCCAAGCTAAGCAGAGCTTGCGTTATGGTAATCAGACAAATAGTGTATAAATATGCTCAAACAATGTATGTAGTTATAAACACATCCTTGATCCAAAGGAAAGTGATAATGGCCTAACACTTTCCACATTGTAGTTTAATAATTCAAAGCCATTACATTCGACGTATTATTTAAGACGCGTGAGTGAACTGCCCTGATTACTTAATAAATTAGCAAACCAATACGCTTAATTGATATGATATGTACCAGGAAGACACTACAATCGACCTTACCACTCACTAAAACAATACAAAAGGAATCTAACATCTAACACATAAGGTTTGTTTTTGATCGTGACTCACAGAAGCGCTTCCGACGTTTTGATTTAGCAAAATAAATTGCTACAAAGCTCAATGATCCCGCTTCCGTATGCATTGCAATTTCAACTTTGTTGACTTTCTTTAGTGTTGTAATTTCTTTGGCGTGTAGCTTGTGATTTAAGTCGTTCTTTATAGCAGATTTATCTCGCGCTCGCAAAGTTCAACGTCCGTCCTAGCCCCCCCTCTAGTAAGACGACTGCTTTTGGTAATTAACAATAAAAATATAATTATCAGGGTTAGAGGAAATGGTTAGGTATCGATCGATGCCTAGATTGTATGAAATGTCGTTATAGGCTCAGTTTTAGAATAAAGCAGATTACATGGTATTCGTGAGAAAATTGCACAGGTGACGCCATATTTGCAAGAGAAAAGCGTCAAATATCGTGAACACACGACCAAACGTGTCATTGAGACTTTGGGTACTTAAATATTTGAATTTCGAAGTAATTGTCGGGATTTTGTTTTAAAATTAGTTGATGTTAAACAAATCATTCCATATTTAAAAGTAGCAGAAAATATAATTATTCAGGTAAGTAAGTAAAAGTTTGGTTTATATCAGAGAATACGATTTTAGGCAAAAAAATATACTTATAAAATCACAAATATACGAATCAGAATACAGCCATATTCGTACATGTGACTTTTCATCATACTTAAAAAAACATTAACAATTCCAAAAAGGAAGAACTTAACACATTAAGTCAACACACAAACTCTCACATCTAAATCAGGTGTTTATTTGATAAAATTCTCATCCGGATGTAATTAAGAGCAAAATTACTTACTAATTAACGTACAACAGAGTAATGATCTATATATCGATGTAGGAAGTAACTATAGCTAGTATAAATTATAAATCAGTTTGTCTATGGTTGGTCTAGACATTTTGACTATCGATGCGAACGACGTTCGAATTTCGATCGCCAAAACGTCGGGCGTCGACCCGCGCACCCCTATTCCGTACTAATTACTATCGATACAGATTCTATTCGATCAATCAATTTGGTAGTCAATAAAATGTTGGTTAGGTGTGGCTGCTGTGAACTGAAAATTGATTTTGGAAATTAGTTGCCATGTAAATATTACTTTTTTTGTTATTTGGTTTAGAGCTTATTTAGTAAGGAGTAATATAAGTAAAGACTATCAGTGTGGGGTGAATGCCTTCAAAATATTCTCCTACCAAGTATTTAATGTTATTTAATACACATTTCATTAATACTTTATTTTTCAATGAAAAAGTCGAGTATAAATAAAACAGTTTTGCCAAAACAATACCCAGCGTTTGAAACTATTCGATGGGAATTCCAAAAGTGACCATGTTCGCATCAAATCAGAATAAAGGTGAACGATTTATAACGCAAATCGAGACACTAATAAACTCGTCAAGTTATTGGTTTCCTCTTAAGTTTAGCAATTTAATTGCTTTATTACCCGCCGAAGATTGAACTTTGTGGGAATGACAATTTCTTACGCAGCGACAGTTGTCACTACTCGACAAGAGATGGCGTTGTTTTCTATAAACATTGTAAGGGCAGTTATTACTAGAAATCAAAAAATATTAAAGATAAACCAATTTATTTGTATCTAATGGTCTTAAAATCTACATTATGAATACTTTAAAATTTATTTAATGTCGCTCTTAAAAATTCGTAAGTTGTTAATATAGGTACATTTTTATAGCCCTTATTTACATGAGACGCTAAATAACTCTTGCTATAATATAAGTACATAAAACCAATCGATATAAAACTCGATCATTGAATATTCTTTCCGCACCTGCGAATAGATTAAATATTTTTTACATCACTAATTCCAACGATTCGCGTAAAGAATACGAATGTACTTGATACAGTCCGCCACATATAAATACAAATAACTAACTGCAAAAACCAGCCCTTACTACATTAAAATAAAGGCGAGATCGTTTACAAAAATGATGAAAAACTATGTGGATGACTGTATAACAATCGATATATAAGTTTATTAACTTTTTTAGTTTTTTTTTTTTAGACTTAGGCATGAACAAGTAAAGCCTATGGAATTATCTGTATAACACATAATTTTGCACTCCCGTGTAATAGAGAACGTATTTTTTTTAGTTTTGTTTTTATTTAGAATTATAGTCAATATGTGTTTGAATTATTTGATATAAATATAGTTAGTTGTTTAGCATATCATTTTTTGCTCAATATAATGTAAATTGCATTAATTTTACAAGTTTAAGAATAAATATTAAAAACGTGCATAATTAGCGGTTATTTTATAAAGACAACTGAATTTTATGTTATTATTGTTATCTATGATAGGAATGCAATATCTATTTAACTAACACATTTTATTTGTAAAATACATTGATAGCATATTAAAGGAGACAATAATCTTCAAACGCTGAATGATAAGCCTTCGAAACTTAAATGAATATCAAATTCTTTTATACATTTTCGAGCTATAATGCTATTGAAAACTTAAAAAAAATACATAGATCTGGGGTTAAAATATCATATCATAATAATCCTTACTATACCTGTCTGTTACCTTTTCACAGCTAAACGACTTTACCGATTTTGATGAAATTTTGTATACAAAAAGCTTAAATCCGAACAATAGGATTACAATAACCTTAGGATAATATTTACTGCGATAACTGTCATTCAACAGGCAAAGACGCGAGCAAAAGCTAGTACATATTTAAAACACCCATAGATTCCTCTTGATGTCACATGCACCGTCAATGTTAATGGAACTTAACGACTTATACACCATTAAGTGTTATCCCATCATTATTCCATTCATATTAAGTTGTCGGCAATTTCCATTGATTACGAGTTCCAAGTAAAAAAGAATTGTCGATCGCTTCAATAAAGCGTTTGATTTCCAAAATACTAACGTACGTGACTCGAATCGCGTATATATTCGCAGAAGCAACTTACACTAAATTAGCTGAGAATGCAGCCTTATAAATATATGTATTTACATTTACACGTACATGTCTCTGACATTTTTACCGACTTCTAAAAAAGGAGGATGTTCTCAATTTGGATCTAGATTTTTTTTTTGTTTGTGTTTTTGCGCGTAACTCTGTTGCTTGCAAACTGATGTTTTTTTTTGTAAAAACTTTTAGATAATGGGCTTAATTAACGTTATTAATATAGATTCATCATTTATAAAGGACAAGGAAATTCGAGGAATCAACAACGTTCAAATACCAACATTTAGAGGCTTCATAGAAATTTGTAAACTATCACGATATAAAAATACAGAAAGGATTATTTTCATTTAATATTCTAGAATTAAACCTATCTGGCCGAAAAGAATAAAAAAATAATGTTGTAAAATAATTAAATAATAAAGTAGCTGCAAAGAGGCTCTCGTTTTAAGGTTTTATTAGGCTTATTAAATATCAAACAAATTATTCAAAGAATGAAAACATTTTTTCTAATTAATTTATGAAATATTAATTAGAGATCTAGCTAGCTTGGAATGAACAAGTTTAGTAGTTATGCAGTTCTTGTGGCTAAAAATAATCGTTTTATCCACGTGCATGAAGGAATGCAACCTGCAGGACAGCAGGACTCTTATCCTAGAGCAAAGGAATATTATTTGTTATACCTTTTGTAATGAATCTTTTTGGATTATTCTTTAAGCAAAAACATTCACTATACATATAAAAAATGTGTCTTCCAAAGCAATTCAGGCCAATTCATTTGCAGCCAATTTATTGCTATTTACCATAAGTGTCCAATAACAGATACATTTTCTCCTAAGAAATCATTATTATAAGCAAACGAGCGCATGTTTAAACGGCATAGAATTGCAAATGACAGTATAAAGCGTCCAGAACAAAGGGACAGTGTAAACATGGCATTAAATGCGCGCCACTATGCAGCTTATCCCATTGTACACCATAGATACTGGCTACATAGGCACACCTAACTATACTCACTCGCACAGAGTTTACTGGGCTAAAAGTTGAACGAACCTAGGAAGCGCTTGCGTCTCATTGCTCTCAGCGCTCGCACACAGCCGCAACCAGATAGCGTGCGTACACACACACACCACCAAGGAAACAAAGATGGACTCGACACACACCGATGGAAACTAACCGTGAGAAATGTTGATAACTCACTTGCGTTACTGAGCCCGATACTCACTTCCGACTTCGAATAGAATCAACACGTTCCAAACGCTTTACGAAAATCAAATTCTTTGTTTAAATTTTTAACGTGTGAACGAACTTTGCGCATGTGTGTGTCGATTTCGGGACAGACAGAGACGGCGATACCCAATCAACCGCAATGAATTCATGACACGTTTGCTCGGAATCGAAGCGCAGACAAATTGATGATAAAAATTTATAATTTATCATTTGATCAGAGACACCTGCGCGATTACAATCGCCTATGTAGTTTGCCTTATATTACATCAAAATGTAATATTAGAAAGAGATGGGGTCGCAATTAATATTAGACGAGTGGTGTGAGTGAGCGCGTAGGCGATACGTTTAATGAGGCTCGAGTGTAGTTGCGACTCGTATGGCTGGAAGCACTCCGTCAACTTATGTAAGCCTGGTAACTTGGATCTCGTTTGCGCATACATTTTAGTACGAGTTTTTTTTTTTACATGCAGTTTAAAATAACACAACCGGCTTGACGGGGCCATTTCTTAAAAATGTCTTTGCATTTCCGCGTTGAGAAAAGTAAAAAGGGCATTCGCGCCTAAAAATTCATTAAATCTTGGAGCATGTACATTTTTCTTGAAATTCCGAATTGAATAAACATTGTAACGATTATGTAGAATGTGTTAGCATAAAAATTAGTGTTACTGTGTAATTAGAGGTTTGAGATATTAATCTGAAGCTAACTTTATTATTTGAATCGTATATTTTTATGTTGAGGTGTTTTACCGTGTATAAAACGTACTCTGCAGTCAACTTGGTGTTATAAAAATTAATTAGGTGCTCATATTTTTAATGGGTATAAAAATAATGAGTCAAATTAATTGCTATGATTTAAAGAGTATACCGAACTCAGTGTTTAGTTTTCAATCTCTTTTTATCATGATCTTTGCATATTCAAACAAAATTATTTAGTGAAAAGTTTATTTTCTATAACAATCAAGTCTTTCTTCTACGATCAGATATTTAAATTATTATCCTAAACAGTAAATTAAAATCAGCAGTTTAAATTATGTATTAATTATATTCATCGTACATTTTCTTCACAGGGAAACATGAAATAGCCAGCATCTATGTACATTTTCGCGCAAATTTTCCTTCACTGGGAGCGCAGACAGCTAAACAGTATTGATATTACATCTATCGATAGTCTTAACTAAGTGTTAGAAACGAGGTAACTTTACACCTAGCAATAAGTCCCTAGTAGATTAATGTACTTTTCTATTAATAGTTTGGAAAGGACATCATTTGCATAACTTAAATGAAAATTTAAAGCAAAAGTTTTTAAGTAGACTCAAGTAAACTGAAAAGAATCTTGGCTGGATTTTTCATAATAGTTCACAAGGTTTATAAAGGCTTGAATTAAATGGAATATAAAGTATATACTGATTTAAGGCTTCATATTGAATAAGTTAAATGTATTGTTTTCGTAGTAGGCTCTACGATTCGTAGCGCTACGCACGTTCTTATAAGATTATTTAGCTCATTATGATTCCTATACATTTATCTATTTAATTATATTTATTTTGGTATTTTTTAGTCCTTTTTTATAGTTTTAGGGACTAATAAAGTGATACTGATTAATTACAATGTAAAAAATCTATATTATACAAAAACGTGTTTCACAGAAATATTAACCGGATTATCATTTACACGAATTTAGATGTAATCAGTACTTATTATTAATCAAATAACAACATAAATATATTATTTTAATATACCACCCACTGAACAATAAACTAAACAATTTCAGACCATAAAGTACAGACATCTTCAGTCAAAGGACACAACTTATGAATAAGACACAATAAACAAAAACATGTGTGTATGTAATATGTATGAAATATGTATGTATGTATGTGTCCATTCAGTAATACGTGGCCGGCAGGTTTTCCGGGGTGAATGACTACGGATGCAAATGTACGGAACCCGTCCGAAGCTAATTAATAGGAGCCGAAGGGAAAATGCAAGAAAATCGGAAATTATTACAAGTTTTATCGTACTTTATTGATACTACTTTGTTTACGCATAGACGTTCTCTTATATAGTTAGTTTGAGTTACATGTTGTTGTTTACAGTTAAGTTTTAGTTAACTAATTTAGCAGCACATTAATAGTTTTTTGTTTTATTAAAACACAATTAAATCTAATATAAGAACAAACTCTAACTATACTAAAATTAAAACTTACATAAATAAAAACTAGCAGGCGTCAAAGAACTCATCGTCATCCTTGTCAATGACGGGAAACTCTGATCACGAGTAGAGTCTACCAAATAGTTAATAGTTTTTTAGAGATATATATTCAAATAATCCTAACAGTCCTTTTCTGAGTCAAAATTGAAACAAACAAACAAAAAATTAAACTCCAACATAAAAGGAATATCAAAACTTTTAATTCAAAGTTTACACAATTAATTGAGAGATATTATATGTTTTGGTTTTTAGATAAACTTTTTCCTAACCTAAACGCCTCATTATCATAAAAACCATGAAATCGAAGTAACTAAGTTTCCTCACTTGTGAATACATTAAATATAAGTTTCCAGAATAAGTCTGGATTGGCTCCAGCGATGTATCTTTGTCAATCGCGGTCAGACCCGGAAGGTGTAAATCGCGATACATCTTGTAATCCCTCGGTTTGAACAAGTAATTACTGCACTATCATTCAACTAGTGTTGGACGGGATCTGTAATTAGGATTAAAGTATATTTACTATGTTATGATCGCTTAAATAGCTATAAGACAACAATGAAGTTTGTTTTTGTCCTAACATTCAAGCAAAAAGTTTTGAGACAATTATTTGAAAAAATATGCAACTGTACACTGTAAACAGTTAACTGCTTACAGAAGAATATAATTATTTTCTTAAATATTTGTTAAGTGAGTTATGCTAATGTAGTTTTGTTAAACTAATTTGATGCGCATGTATGGAATAAAACCACAGGTATATAGACACACTCAGAAACAGCAAGAAAAATGATGAAAATTCTGATCAGAAAGATAGTCAAGTTGTAAATACATCTTACATGAAATAATCTGGACATATCCAAATTTCCTTGTCTAGGTATGAAGTCAGTCCACTATGTTGTATATATCCTTTATATTATATAACACACTAAAATAATCGAGTAATTGATTTTAAATGGCAAGTTTTCAGGGCATTCGCAGTAAAACAGAAATAGCTCGTTTCACTACGTTTGACCCCGCGATCGGTGAATATATTATGTCGTATTTGATCAAGATATTACATATTAATGGTTATTACAATCCTACGGCCAGTTAAGTCGCTTGTCGCTTCATAATTCTGCTTCAATGTTCCATGTTTAGAACCGTTTCACTGCCTCCGGAATGAGGAAGTTGATCGTTTACTATATCTTAAGTGGTGACTCTAAATTGTACATCGAATACGTCATTATTTTGCTTTTAAAACATAAAAAACCTTATTTTTTGCTCTGTAGGATGGATGATGCACTTTGAGGTTTCTAAAAACCAAAAAATTAACAGTTAAATCTATCTTTACACAAAAAATATAAATTAAAATAAACCGCATGTATTTTCAAAAGACTGTGTTAGTCTTAGCTAATAAACATTTTCACCAATAACATTATAAAGATAGAAATGTAAATAAAATAGTATGAGAGTATTACGTGTTACGATCAAAATTACTAGTTTTCTTCACGGCATTCAGTGAAAAACCTATCCTTCTATTTTCTATAAAAGCATACCTGGAATTCAATAACTAATGCGGTATTCAATACTTTGAAGTAAACGCATAAAACGACCTATAAAATACTGATACTTTAATAGCAGATATAATATGGTAAAGCTCATAATATTTATCGTGACATAAGTAATCAGGGGAGCAGGAATCAGCAGGATGTGTCGTGATGTGAGGTTGACACAATCGAGTGATCTGACTTATCAAGAGCTATCTCTGCCATGCGATACGCTTGGACATAGGGGTGGGCCAATAGATGTTATGATACTCTTTGGTACTTATTTGAAATCAGAATTTTTCTTGTTTTGTTCGTTGTGTTTTTCTTTTTTATTGTTTTATGTGTTTTCTTTCTTTGCGATTGATTGTTCAACCTTTTCATATACTAAGTTATCCTTAATGAGTGAGTTTAGTTGGTAAAAGTTTATGTTATAGAATCCTAACTTTAAAAGTGAAATGGATGGAGTTAAGACCTTTCAGTAATAAGATGAGAGAAGGTTTGCTATAAATTACCAGTCTATACTTCAAAATTTGGTAGTTTTAATTATCTCCTAAATAACAAAATTATGTAGGTAAATAAAGTTTACAAGCAATGCAAATAAAAAGTGAAGTATGATAGCATGACGCAGAGCCATTTTAATTCATTCATCCGTGTGAATTCATTCGGACACTGCTGGACATCCCACGCTCCTTTTTTCATTCAATCATGTTCATTCTTCAACACCTCTTTTTAGCGCCAAAAGGCATTATGTCACATGTATTTCTTCTCCTTAGCCACACCATGCTATGTTGGGGGTCGACTTCCAGTCTCTCCGGAACGAAATAAGTAAGTAACGTATTTTAACAAACTGCCTGCAATTTTTCATACCTAAGCAATATTAATTTACACTACAAAGGGAAAATTGTATGAAATTAATAAGAAGCTCCTAATATCCTTGATTTCATGCAATCAATACGGAATACCAGTCCCGCAACCCTACCAGGAGCGCAGCAGTCTAAGCAAGTTGTTCTTGCACCCGTCTAACTCGCATGTCTGCCAGCACTGGGCTAAAAGTTCAATGACCGTTCACTGGTGACATTACGTTCATCAAGTTTTTTTTTAATTAGCCATCTGTAGTTACGAAGTAAAGGAATTGAATGGGGTACCATAGAAACTACGAAGAGTCTTTTCTTGCGAATTTTTCTAATGAACGCTCAAAAAATTTTCTCATTGAATTTACTAAGTGAAAATCAAAATTATTCAACTCGTAGTCAATTCGTAGCAAGTTATTTCAAACCTTCTTACATATTTAGCTAACTTCATAGACATTTTTTTTATTGTAATGGACTGTATTTCAGAACATAGATACGCGGTAGTCTAAAATCCTTATTGGCTAGTTCACTTTTCAACAAGATTGACTCAAAATCGAAACAAAACTTCATTTTCCTAAGTTTTCTCTACTTGTCATATACTTATATCTCTATAATAGTACTAGGACGTATGAAAAAATGTTTTGTTTAAAGCTCTGTTTCTAAGTTCATTGACCATAAACCTAAATATGAGCATGATGTTTATCGCCTCTGAGATGCAAGTTGCATGCGACGTGCATTGTTTAGCATGAGTAAGTTCCTTTTTGCTACCCACCTCTTAGGAGAAGGCTGCAATGTACAGAGGTTACCATGCGTAGGTTAGGCTGTATATTTGTACCTTTATGTAGCTAGAAACAGATATTACTGATTGATATTTAAACTCAAATTGATTGACCGATAGATGGCGCTTCTAAAGTAAACACCTGATTTTGTTAGCTCCGTAAAACAGATGATTTAAAAATATAATAAATTTGTAAAACCAGTTAATAAATATCTTATCGTGAATATTTAAACATGATAAATAAGTGACAGTGTTGGTGAAACCATTAAAAAACCAGTGTCGTTAAAAATAAGTAAATAACTTTTCGTAAACAAAAACCATTCAACTCCAATTTAAAAATAAATTCACCAATATCTAGTGTTTAAAAAACAATAAAACATACTCAACAGTGTATAAACAAACGCAAGTGTACAACAAATAGTGATAAACATTCAAAACCAGAACTTTAACAAAAGTGTAACAAGAATGTGTGCAAAAATGTTTGGAATGTGACAATTTTAAATTCAAAAACAAACGACTATCAACTACCGTTCAAATATCTTGTCAATTCCGGAATACGCACCCTAATTTCGCTTACATCTGTAATGACTGTATGGCGCTTTGGTATAATACACAACGTATAAACGAAGAGTCCTGAGTTCGCACCCTCAACATTGGTTACTCTTTTTGAATGTTTGTAGTAACTTTCAATAACGTTACACTAATATAAAAACTTCATCAAGAAATATCGAGTAAACAATATTACTTTCTGAAGAAAGAGAAACATAGTATAATATAAAGATAATAGATACTTAAATTCAAATAAACTATGGACAATATGGAAAATATAACGGTACGAAAACCACAGAGAACCAGCTCGTTAAACAACTTAGGAACACTAGACAATAGCTCCACTTTCTTCGATGCAACTATTCAAAGCTCGACCAACACGTCAATAATTGAAGATACTCAAAATATTAGAAGCCTTGTTGAAAAAAATCTCTTATTAGAAGAAAAGTTACGATCAGCTTATCAGAAAATTGAACATTTAAGTTTAGATAACTATACACTTACCTTAGAAGTCGATAAACTGAACAAAAAACTTGAGCTATGTGGACAACCTCAAACATCGAATGCAAACTGTATTGTACCAGCTTCAACTAAACAAATGTCAACTGAAACAACAAATACCAAGAAAAACAGCTTGCTAACGGATCTTTCTCAAAAAGAAAGTCTATACTGTAACACACACAAGTCTTTGGAACAACCGACTAATCAAGAGCCATTAACTTACCAGAATCAGCAAACAAATATCAATATCACATCGGTAACGTTAAAACAAAATAATTTCAAAAAAATGTGTATTATTTCTAGTAATAATGTCAATAAAATTTTAGAGATAGCAGAAAACACATTCACAGGGTACAATTTATGTCATTATATTATCCCAAATGGAGGTATAAAACAACTGTTTACAGATCTGGACAAAAAACTCATTGATTTTACATTTGAAGACTACTGTATTATTTACTTAGGAGAAAGGGATTTTGAGATTTCAAATAATTATAGACTTTTATTAAATTATATGAAAAAGGAGCTTTACAAAATAGATAATACGAATGTTGTTATTTGCTCGCCAAATTTTAAGCTAAATAATGTTTTTGGAATTTTTAATAAGCGAATTGAAATATTTAATCATTTAATGTACACAGATGTCGAACTTAATTCATATACCTACCTTTTTGATTCTAATTATTATTTGAAATACACAAACGAAATGTTTTGGCAATTTAATTCTAAGGTTAATAACAAAGGTGTTGCCTTGATTCTTAAAAATCTAATGTACTACATAAATTACTTAGATATGTATACAAAAAGTTCCTATGATTATATTAATCATTCTCAAGTTGATACAGACAACAAATACGTTTCCAAACATTTGAAATACTCTGATCAGGGAACTCAAACTGACCCACCTACCAGCAGTGAATCTAGTAATAATCTTTTTCGTCTATAAACATTTATATCTTTTGCATCAAAATATCAACGGATTGGTGGGAAAGTCAGATGTACTAAGTGTACACTTAAATGAGCTCTCGTGTCAAGGAAAACCAGTAGATGTCATATGTATAACAGAGCATAACATGAAAGATGTCGATAAAGAACACGTATATATAGCCAACTACAGACTTGTAACATATTCATCAAGAAATAATAGAAATGGAGGCACTTGTATATTGATCAAATTTGGCCATGAATTTAAAATTATAGACATTAAAAAATATTGTATTCAAAATATTATAGAGTGCTGTGCTATAGAACTGGTAACACATAAATTGATTATAATCTGTATTTACAGACCTCCTAAAAATAGTAAAGAAGCGGTATCAATATTTTTTGAAAAAATTGAATTAATTTTTCACTTTTGCTGTCGAGAATTAGGGAGAAGGGTTTTATTGTGTGGTGATTTTAACATTGACATATTAAAAAGTACTAAATTATCACAAGAGTTTCAAAATTTACTTCTTAACTTCTCTCTCATACCTAGTATTAAGCAACCTACTCGCATATCGAGTCAAACTTGCATGGATAATATTATACACAACATCAGAGGCGGTAGAGGAGAAGTATTGGAATTGGCACTTTCTGATCACACAGCACAACTTTTTAAGTGTCCCGTAAAAAAAACTTGCTTAATTGATCACTGGTGTGTGCTAAGACGGGATTATAATAATGAGAATAAATCTAAATTTGTTGATGTATTAACAAGATTAAGTTTTAACGAGATTTATAATAGTACAGATCCAGAAGTAGCTTTTAGTGAGTTCCATAACTTATTTAAACTTTTCTACGACTTATGTTTTCCTATAGTTAAGAGAAAAATCTCAACTCGTAAATCCGTTACTTGGATATCGAAAGGTATTAAAAATTGCAGTAGACGGAAAAGACAAATGTTATGGCGATACAGACGTTTACCTAGTATTGAAAGTAAACTGTTATTTAAACAATATTCAAAACGCTTAAAAAATGTGATACGCTTGACCCAAAAGTGTCAAAATAGCTATATGATAAATAACTCAGAAAATAAAACAAAAGCTACATGGAATTTAATTAAGAGAAGTAAAACAAATTTTCCTTCTGAACCTTTAAATAAAATTATTATTGATAACAAGCACATAAGAGATCCAGAACAAATAGCTACAGCTTTTAATAATTATTTTATAGATTTGGTACAACCTACAATTGCGAATAATAAAACATCTACACCTAGCGGTGCTTTGTCTGGTTTAAGCTATTATCCTAAAACATTATTCATGTCTCCTACTGATCCTTTGGAAATTTATAAGGTTATAAATTCTTTAAAAAATACACCTAGTGTGGGTCATGATGGGATAACAACCAAAATTGTGAAACTTGTAGCTCATATTATAGCGCCAGTATTAAGTTTTATAATTAACTTGTGTATAGAATATGGCCACTTTCCTAATATATTAAAAATTACTATAATTAAACCGCTTTACAAGAAAGGTGATAAAACCTGCGTTTCAAATTATCGACCTATAGCGCTTATTCCAATATTCTCAAAAATTATTGAGAAAATTATCTATAGATCTTTAAACTCATTCTTTGAAAGTAATGATTTACTTGCAAAAGAACAATACGGATTCAGGAAAAATAAAAATATTAATAGAGCTATCTTTGAATTATTCTCTGAAATAGTTAGTAATGTAGATAAAAAAAACCCTATTAGCGTACTACTCATGGATATGTCCAAAGCTTTTGATCATGTAAATTATGATATTTTAATAGGTAAACTAGAGCGCTATGGCATCCGAGGAAATATATTAGATCTACTTACATCATAATATCTCGCTAATCGTAAACAAATCACAGTTTTTAATAGAATCTGTACTAAGTCCAAGAAAGAAATAACACACATGTCGTCAGCTAGAGATTGCATTAGTGGTGTTCCGCAAGGTAGTGTTTTGGGGCCTTTGCTGTTTCTGATCTATATTAATGATCTTCCAAAGTGTACCGAATACCAAACTGTACTATTTGCAGATGACAGTACCCTCATTGTGCCTTGTAAAAATATTGAAACATATCAAAATGACATAAATACGTCTTTTAATAATATCATAGAATGGCTACTTATTAATAAACTAAAAATTAACATAGATAAAACGAATATAATGTCATTCAATCAAAGAACAGAAAAACCGAATTTGAACATCACATATGCAGACAAAATAATATCCGAAATCAACAGCGCCAGGTTTCTGGGCATACATCTAGACAGTCAATTAAATTGGAAGTTTCATATAGATATTGTCACAAAAAAATTAAATAATTATTCCTATGCACTGTACAACCTAAGATTGTAAGTGAAGCTGTCGTTTTAGTATCCTACAAAGCCTATGTGTCTTCAACACTGCGTTTTGGAATAATATTTTGGGGTAATTCTACAGACAAAGACAATGCCTTTAAAGCCCAAAAAAAATGCATACGGGCCATGTTTAGACTTAAACCTAGAGATAGCTGTGTTCCAATATTTAAAAAATTTAGTCTTCTAACGCTACCATGTATTTACATCTTCGAAACTGCACTATTTATTAAGACTAATGCAAATTTGTTCAAAAACCTGAAGTCTAAACGGCGACATAATGAAATTTGTACTGAGTCTCATAACACTGCACTCTATACCAAAAACTTTTTAGGAATGGCACCCAGAATTTATAACAAGATCCCTAGAACAATAAGAGAATTAGATAAAATAAGTGATTTTAAAAAAGCCTTCCTAAAACTGTTACATAATAAAACATACTATTCGGTCGATGAATACCTGACCGACAAGTCCTTATTTTAAAAATTGTTTATATATTGTCAAATACAGTTGTAAAGATTTGTTTTGTTTTAGTTTTATTAGTTTATTAAGTTCTTATTTGTACGTCATGATTGGCAGGACATAGCGTTCGATAAAATACTGTAACATCCTTGTAATACACACCTATGTTCCACAAATAAATACATTTGAATTTGAATTTGAATTTGAATTTGAATTTGAATTTGAATTTGTCTTTCACTAACAGGAGCACAAAAATCAAAATCTTTCTGTTCCTTAATGAAAGTCAAAAAATATTTCTTCAAATACCAATTTCATTTCTAAGACAAATAATGTTTTGCGCGAAAGCACTTTACACTTAATCGCAAAAACCAACAATTACTAGGATGGCCACCGCAGCATCCGCAAACCCATATGTGTAAAGCCGTCATAAGCGTGCTTAGAAAACAAACTTATATTTACAGTTCATTCACAAACACTCCGATCGAAAATACACTGAGTTTTAATTTTAGGTCCGCACGTCATAACTTTGTACACCATCAGCAACGACAACTATAAATACTAAAAATTGTAAATTGAATTCTAATGACACACAATAAAAGTTATTTTTAAATGGAATATTTGTTGAAGCATCAATTTGATGTCGATTGTAAAAGAAAGCAGAGACCAACATTTACCAGCAAGGTACTAGGAGTACATAGATTCGTAGGAGGTGTAAGTTGCGCGGTACACGCCTCCGCGGAATTACGTTTAATTAACTGACATTACGAGTTTATGGCGGCATTTTTACGATTCGAACGTCGAATGAATGTATTATAAAGGGATGGGTAGTTGACGTATAGCAGTGAAATTAGGTCTACTGTTTAGTTTAAGAGTTATTTAAATAACTTTATGTTTCTGTGAAAAAAAAGTATTATGTTTGTTTGAAAAAATCTTTTGTTTGTTTAATTGTTTTGTAGCGATTTGTTTCTAGCCAGTGTCAACATTTCTTAAACAAAGAAAAACTATTTTCCATGTAGAGGTCATGTGGCTTCATTGACATTGGTAGTTAACGATCGTGAGATCCGGATGCAACTAGTATTTAAATTATTATGAACTTTCTTTGGATATGGCTAGGACTAAACAAATTATCTGTAGAAATGTTAATTTATCTTATACTACAAAGAAGTCGTATTTTCGTACTTGCCAACTACAATAATACGAATAACTTAATCGCGCCAACATTGTTGACTTAAACTGTTACAGAACACAGCAATCATTTGAATTCAACAATCATCTAACATCACGAAGTTTGTCAAAACCACAATGCTTGAACGAGCCTCACTCACTTACAATAAAAAAAAACCGGTACACCCACCTAGTAAACATAGACAATGAGGTATTTACACAACCAGATTGCTATGAACCCCGGGTGTATACACTTCCGTCCCTAAAACGTCCAATCTGGTGAGGAATGCGGAAAACAGAAAGGGTCAGCCCACAATAGTGGTCGCAGACATTATTTCACGTGGGCAACATTTCTCAATTCGGTATTCCTTTGAACGTGTGAACCTCTCTAGTTGTGATGTACTCAACCTTTTTGGTGCGCATAGTAAACAGCCATAGAGAAAAATAAGAAAAGAATTTACCTTCTTACATTTTTGAAAATCGAACCTGAACGCATTCAGCCAGTACTAACTATGAATTCGTGTGTAGATCTTAAATCTTATAAGAGTAATCTTTAATTTAGAGTGTGTAAATATTAAAAACCATTAGGGTTTTGTGTTTACATTTAGTTATGATAATTTTAATTTACAAAAAGAATACCGCATTCATAACAAGCTTGTTAGATCGTTATCAATGGTAATACATTAACATTTTACAAAAAGGCTCAGGAACAAGCAATAAACTACTCGCATTTGTTAACTCTTAAGTAGGCGTTTAATTTATGGTTTATTAAATACTGTAGGTATCAAAATGAATGTGTTATTGAATTAATCGACAGATACTATGAAATTGATTAGATTACAATTAAAATTTCACCAAATTCTACATATCTGTGCTAGTGCATGTATAGTTTTGGTTTTCGTTACATACGCCAAAACAGTCCTAAGGCTGAATGCGATTTTCCGCAGTCAGACTAATAAAAATACGGTGGACTAACAATTTATGGTTACCGAGAAAATATTCGTGGAAAATGTAGTAAAAGTATGTACAAAATAACTTCTTACATATTATTTTTATGCTGTCGGTGATATAATAAAATACTCACGCTGACATTTACATAACACAAACTTAGCATAGCAATATAAATACATACAATGTATGTACCTACATTACAAGCAGATTTTCCGCTGAAAACGACAAACCTAACCCTTTCTTCGTCCAATATCGAATCATCGACAAGTGAAACGTCACGCAAACTCACTATAGTCACGTTATCTATCGATATAGCCAACGTAAACCGTCAAAAGTACCAGGCGAGCATAACCAAAACAAAAGTAAACTATTTCGACAGCCGTACGCTCAATAAAAACTTCTAAACTTGAACATACCGCGGGATAGAGACGCCGCTATCTGCAGCATCTCCCGTCTCGCTCTCTTTACGTCAGTTGACAAGCAGTGGGTGAACGAACTTCGAGAGTTTACTGGGCTAAAAGTTGAATGTACCTCCGTTCGCGGACATTACGAACAAGATAGCAACTTTACCATACGCATCGTGTCAATGAAATGACGCGAACACGTTTTGGAGTGACGACGAATTTAATCACTAATTCTTGTAATTAAAGTTGATTTTCCTTTGGCCACGGCTAGTCCGTGCGCCGTTTTGGAACAGAACAGCGAGTTTCTCACGACTACCACTACATTCGCACGTTGGTAGTGAGACGTGTGTGCAGATGGTTGTTGGTGTATGTTTGTGTGCGCTCGAGGTTGGTGTAGTCTTGAAAATAATTTCGCGGTCACACCAAGCCGGCGGGTTCATATAACCTGAACCACCTGTCTGTGTTGTGCGCCTAGTTATTTATATCTATGCGCAAACCTATGTAACATAGCTATATGTATATATTATCAAAATAAACCAACATATCTTGACATACGAAGTTGTTTCAGCAGTGTCGATCGTTATATATTGTTAGCAATCAGGTATGATTACAGTCGTAAATTTTATCTACAATGACTGCTAATTTGTCTTCGGTGAGTTGTAACGAGAAGAAAAAACGCAATGAAATCGAAAGCGTAGTTTGTAGAGGCTAAATGAGTGTAAGGACACCTGCTTTGAACAATTCTACAGCTGCTAAGACAAATACACAATATTTTAAATGCATTACTTAAAAACAAACGTTTGAACATCGGTACCATCATTATCACATACAAGGCATTTCTGATATAATTAGAATTGCCTGTTTTTCAAAACAAATACTTTGTCAAGTGTCTACAATTGCACATGGAGCCCAGTAAATATATGCAATACATAACACAGGGTAGGTAAGATCAATCAACGACAGGTATAATTAAGTAGATAGATTGTTAGGTTATCGGAAGTCAAATCTTCGGTACAAGTTAACAATAGAAATGCTATCGCTTTCTGGTACCCTGGTACTACCGGAGAGTTTCGCTTGTTTTTTTGTCAATCGTACAATCGCAAAAGTTTTTTTTTCACCTTCTACCATTTACGTTTCTTTTATTTTCTTTTAATATGAATGGATGTTTAGGATATCGGTTTAATTAAATCGACTTTATTTCAATCTTTACCAGGGAAAGCTGCTCATATTCATAGTTAACGACTTGCTCTATGTAAAATACTAGTAGCCAGTTGTTTTTCTAGAAATAACTT
This sequence comes from Autographa gamma, assembly GCA_905146925.1. Lineage (NCBI taxonomy): Eukaryota > Metazoa > Arthropoda > Insecta > Lepidoptera > Noctuidae > Autographa > Autographa gamma. The sequence continues at coordinate 3,476,338 of LR989871.1, forward strand.
CCAAGTAAGATTGCTAAAATACGGGGAAATTTTTAACTGTGTGGAAGAAAAATTACCCAATCCAAAACTAACTTTGGAAAATTTGGAAATCAACATTTCAAACGGTCTATATCACTGTAGATTTAGCCTTCACCCAGGAACTAGAAATACACTACCTTTCTAGCCAACCAGTCTAACAACGCGTGGGACATCGGATGACAAGAAGTTAATACTAATACACTGATTTATAAGATCTTATCTCATATAAAACAGGATTCTGACGGAGATATTAATCAGAATCACACTTTAAGACGACAAACAAAGCTGTGGACAATGTAGGATGGGATGTGCTGTCATAGATGCTTTTTATTTCTTTTTAATGGTGGCCTTGTGTGTAATGTAAACTTTTTGGTGGTCTCTTGGGTACTTTTTTACAGGAAATAGTGCGGAAAGAGTTTTAGTTATGTACTGTTTCATACTTTTACTGTTGCCTTTGCCCAGCAGTGGGATCTGATGTAGGCTATAAAAAAAAAAACTGTTTCATGATTATATGGTAAAAATAAAAGTGTAAATCTAGATTGGTAGACTAGACAACTTGTGCCATGTTGCGGCAAACTAAATAACTGGAAATAAAATCAATTTATTCAACTTATAATTGACTTCGATTACATAAGATTATTCTTCAAGAAAATACATTCTTAAGATTCAGGCCCTTACCATCTTATGAAATGAATTATAAAGGTTGTCTGGAAGATATCGCTATTAGCGATAAGACCGCCATTGTACGCTTTACTATCACTGTTCTTTATTTTGTTATGTCTTTTAATGTAATACATACTAATACTGAAAACTCACTCATTTCCAATCTATACAAATAAATATTTTAACGTATTTTCGTATACGTTAGACATGACTGTACATTTCAGAGTTCAACGACCAACGTATAGAGCCATCAAACTCACTAAATATCAAATCTTAATGGCGACTTCATCAAAAGTCGTTAATAAAACATTTCCGCAACGGTTGGCGAGATAAAACGTGATTCATATGTTTGACAATATCTTGTAATCATCAAGTTTATGGGTCCGATCTGTGGGAAGATTACTCTTGTGTTGATAACGCTCTTGTTAACTTTGAATTATATTTCAAGTTTTTTTTTGTGTATTTAATATTATTTATAGTTTTTTTTATTAGCTAAGTCTGTAATTTATATTTCAGATGCGTATTCATAGTTCCGTTTTAGGAGGTTCTTTTTACACGCACGTTAAGACATACTTAGGTCAAATTTTATAGCCATTTGCCAGCCAGCCGAACTGAGAAATTAAAATTTACATTAAGTTCACAAATACTTAACATATTAGACCTTATTTTTGTTTTATTGTTTAAAATAGTGCTTTTAGGGAATTAAATTAAATTGGAAACTGCTAAACATATCTGTTCAGCCAAAATTTAAAAATGGAATAGGGAATTGCGTCATCAAAACACGAGTTTTCCATTTTTGTCGCAAGAAAGTCGCCCACTCGTGAATCAATACCAAACTAAAATAGGTGATATCATCATTGTATATCATATATGTTTATGTTGTCCTTACAGTCCTTATATATGTTGAAAGAGTCCCAAGTAGAAATTAGAGAACCAGCCAATAAATCCAATGCATCATACTACCTCGCTATGCTACCCTATTCAGACACTGGTTATTTACAACAGAATTATTTTAATAGTATTTTCTTGAAAAAGAGGTATCACTTAGATGTTATTAATGTTGCATCATCGTACATCGATTACGCTACAATCCGATATTATCAACCAGTCTTAGTTGCAATTTTCTTATTAAAAGTTTGTAATTTGGGTACCAATAATTAAAAACATAATTATCTAAGTTGGACTTCTACACCTTTCTTTATATTCAACCCAAAAATAAATTATTCATATTTAAAATAAACAAAATATTAACATCTTATTATTCCCATTTACAGAAACATAACAGACCTTTTAAAATTCGAGAGAAAATTTTCGAATATAGAACATACAATATTAAAACAACGGCCAGCACCTCGGTGGCCGGTCATCGACCTATCTCGAGCACTGATTGAATTTCAGACTTCAATTGATAAATAAATATATTTTATTGCAAGCAATCAATATTTTATGGAATGTGTATTGTAGGAGCCAATTCGTTATAAAAAATGGCGAATCGATTTGTGAATCTATTCGAATATCGATTTGGGTTTCGGTTTTTGGTAACAGTTAAATTTAATATCGTTAATGTTTCTCTTTAATATTGGTACATTATTTAGATATTTTTAGATTACTTGTGTTAATTGATAAAATTAATTAGGGGTAAAAGTAAATTATAGGTTAAACGTTTTTTTAAAAATAATGCGTCTATGTTAAACAGATATGAATCAGAAGAAAAATTAAGAAAAACAACTCAGAGTCGAAAACGTAATAGAAGGATGAAACAATGATTACGAAAGAGAAGACATATTATGCATCTAAGTTACTAAAAGAAATTGTAGGTACAGAATACATATAATAACATAACATAATAACATATCGTCATGCCTGTATCCCCGAAGGGTTAGGCAGAGGTGTACCAATGTACACCCACAGTTCGCCGATATGTTTAGGTCCCATGTAATAGGGGCGAGCCTATTGCCACTTACCGGGCACAAATCCAAACTACGACCTGCTACTGAGAATTTCATAGAAAACCCAATAACACCTTGGTCGACACGGGAATCGAACCCAAGACCTCCAGCGTAGCAGTCGCGCTTAGCACCACTAGGTACGTACCCGATTATCGACTCAAACGAATGCAAACTCTCCAAAACCGTTTCATGCGTAGAGCCACAGGCGCTCCAGGTTACGTCCGTAACTTGCAGTTGCACTGTGACTTAAAGCTGCCAACAATCAAGCAGTTCATGAAACGCGCCGCGATTAAATTTTTTGACTCCTCCGAAACCCACCGTAACCCGCTAATCGTAGCGGCCGCGCGATACGTACCTTCCGTAATATCTAAGATTAAACGCCCCAGACATACTCTCTCCTACCCCGATGATAAAACAACGCTTCTCCAAGAAGCATTCGATTTAGCTAGCAGTAGCAATACAAAACACAACCGCCGTATATTACGTCCTCGCCGGCGAGGCCCGTCGCGTATTATAAATAATAATAACGTAAATGTTATCCTCCCGTCCCTAGATCAAGCTGGCCCGAGCCGGCCAAACTAGCAATAAAAATATGTCCCTAAATAATAAAAATTTTGATCCAGCCATCCCTTGCTGTTTTGCTTTATTAAGATTGTTAGCAACGCACTAAGTCGAGGTCCGAACCCCGCAGGGGGTGCCCTTAGTAGACGTTGCTAACGTAGTTAGTTTTTCCTATTGCTCTGGCTGGAGGCCTTAAGGTCCTCGCCAAAAGTCCGGTGAAGCAGTCAAAGCCTGCGCTCAGGCTAACTGCAAAGATCTCTACCAAAAAAAAAAAAAAAAGCACCACTAGGTCAACGAGGCAGGGAACAGAGACAGAATACATATAACAATTAATGAATACCGACTCATCATAATGTACACTATACTTTCAGAGTTTGCAATATTTTAGTGTTTAAAATCACAGATGTTCATTAATTAACTATTTATAGATTTATTTGACACTAGTCCTAGATTTTATAGTAAGCTTTTAAAAATATGAACTCATAAACATTTATAGCTTAACAGTTTTACAACAAAAAACATGTTGAAATACATTTCCATTCTATTATTTATGTTTATAATTCCGAAACATTTAAACACTACTTTAGATTAAGATATAAAGGCGATTACTTTAAAATAATTCCATATTTAGTAAAGATATTTGGAAATAAAATACGAAATCAAGATAAAAGCTGATTAAATTATTCGTCCTGTTATTTGATATTGACAAATATTGGAAATGATCCAAATCTCTTAAGCTACGATATTATCATCGTTATTTATTAGAATATCAACCTTATCCAACAATTATGCAGTGGTATAGTCAAACAACGAACCAAAGTTCGGGGGGCCGAGTCTGCTATTTACAATGGCTCCAATCGTCTGAGTGGGTGGCGTTAGTAAGTCCGTATTAGGATAATTGGCATTCTACTAAATACCAAAACGTCAACATTGGCTGCCCCAATGGCCAATTTTGACGTTAAAATGATGTTTTACCTACGTAATTATCCTAAAATGGACCTACTAACGCCACCCACTCAGACGATTCAAGCAATTGTCAATAGCAGACTCGGCCCCCGGGACGTCGGTACCACAATATCGAGACTGAAATGGAGCTGGGCAGGCCATTTGGCCAGACGAAGTGACGGCAGGTGGACTAAGGCGGTGACAGAAAGGCAAGGCAAGGCAAAAGAAGCGTCGGTCGTCCGGGAGCAAGATGGGTCGACGACATAATTAAAGTCTCGGGTCGAGTCTGGATGAGGCTGGCACAGGACCGTATAATATGGCCCGAAAAGGGGAGGCCTATGCCTAGCAGTGGGAGGAAAAGGGCTGTGGATGATGATGATGATGATGATGATGATAGACAAACAAATGTACTAAGGTAGGCATAAAACGTTCGTGAAACAAAAACTACAAAAAAATGCTAGATACTCGATTAACTATATCTTGTGGGAGAATAACTGTACCCTTTTTGGATGTTGGGTTCACATATATTAACTAAATACCTACATACATGTCCAAGAAACGTAATTTCTAGAAAATTATATTTTGCTAAAGATGCCTTCTGCCTATAAATAAATAATAAATAAATGCGCACAACATCACATACATTGTGCCAAAACCAAAGTAAGTTGCTAAAGCACTTGTGCTATGGAATTAAGATACAACGAAGGTACCAAAAACATCCAGACCTGAGGCAATGTAGAAATGTGATTTTCTACATTGAGTCCGGGGATCGCACCCGGGACCTCAGAGCTAGCGACACCTTGAAACCGGTGCGTACGCCACTCGACCACGGAGGTCTGATTATACTTATATCACTGAAAGAACTACCAACACTAACTATTGCAGCTACAGCTATTCGGGGATACAGGCGTGATGATATGTTATGTTATGTTTATTTTTAACATTTTCGTTAACTTCAGACAGCAAAACACTACTAACAGCTTTAGAAGTCTTTATGTAAAACTATTCACTATAATTCAATATATATAACGCGATTTATAATATGTATGCACGGATTCCACTCCTTTCCGGTAAATAAGTGAGGAATTTTAATTAAAATATATGTTTTAAACTGGATTCTCAGTTACATAAATGTCACAGGACATTATGCATGGAGCCGACAAACTAAAAATAAGTATAAACTAATACTAAAAGGTCGAACCTGTCAGCAACTGGTTTTATCTATTCTAACGCCTTTAACTTAAACAAAAACATATGCATAATGACACCCGATAGATAACAATCAAGCTTAAGATTAGTATAATTAACAAATGCAAAATGCAATGCACAGAACATTATAACTTATTCCTGGATAGAGGTTTTTACGCGGTCATGAAAAACGGCTTAATTGCATCAAGCTTAGAAAAAGTGATGGTTATTTTGCATATAACTAAAGTAGCTAATCAAATCGGCTTAGGACCAATGCACTTTACATCATGGTTGCGTTAATTTCAATTTGCATTATTAATTAAGATTGGGATTACTTTTAGTCCAAAGCACATTATAGCAAATCGTAATCAAATACTATGTCTAGCAAGGTCCTGCTCTACGTATCTGTAGTCATGAACTAGAATATAGTACCTTATCACAAACTTTCTTAGTAAATTAAAGAGAGATAATACCAAGAATGAGTTTTGGTCTAAAGAATAGAGACATACAATTTGTTCAGAATACATTATGATGTCGTCTGTCTTATTTTCGTTCTGAATACATATTATACCGCTTTACGTGACAAAATGGTCCAATTCTTGGGCATTTATGTGTTTACTATAGTATAATTGTGTCACTATGTACTACAAAACAAGTTAAACAAACAATGCAGTCACAAGACTGGCCATAGAGCCGCTACATTGAGCTACTGAATCACACGAATGCGACCATTCAATGAGCACTAGTATTAAGTATTCAGCTTTTTCCTTCTAAACAAAGTTAGTTTGTAAACACGTACTGAGTCACCGACACAGTTCCGATAAATAGCTCGTGTTATAGTCGTTTTGTCTGTCTGTTTGTGCCTGGGAAGTGAAAGTGTATAGAAAGCGGTGAAAATCTCGACGGGCGCACGATCTTTCCTCGGCGTTCGTCGCGACCACTAGACAAATGCAACGCCTATGCAGCTCTATGTACCCAACTATTGTCTACGTTTAACGATCAACACAGCCGATGTGAAATCGGCGTCCCCACAGGAATTCTAATCTTCATTCAACCTGTCCAATCTCTCCATCAGCTATAACCGTTTTCATTACTCTTAACAATTGTTTCAACGAACAATCTCGAATGAACTCGATAGCTCGACCTACCTGTCTAAAAATCAAAAAGAAATCATCATTAAAACACAATCATGAACATTGTTGCTTTTGACCTACATTTAACACACGCAAGTTTGAAATCAAGGGCAAGGAGCATAGAGTTTATATTAGATTGTAAGTAAAGAAAAAAAGTGAATGGTTAATGTCAAGAATACGATAAAAATATCTAGGGAGAGTATGAAGAGTAGATCACGGTCAAATATAGACTTTCACTGCTTTCTCTGACCTAAATGTGTGTATTGTGGTAGGTCGAGAGACGAGTAGTTGGCCTTCGGGGTGTCAAGGCACCACTTTTATTTTTATCTGTCACTTTCATTAACCTATGCCTGTAGAAAGTTGTGACGTATTAGGGCGAAGGTAAGAGTTGGGACGCCAGGAATTGGGCCAACGTTCGTTAGATGTGAATGACGTTTGGATGGCTCGCTCGGAAAACAAACGCTTTCATACACTTTTTAGTTTTAGTAGTTAGAAGTTCCTTCAGAAATATGTTTTATAATAATAATGTAATACAAATAGGTAAGTTTTAGTGTTTAATCATTGTACAAAATTGAAGAACAGCTGCTTAAACAAAGATCAATCGCTACCTGTCTGTATGTAATTGAATCTAGGTCAGTGCCATTCTACGATATGAACAGTCTTCACAAAATATTCGCTAAAGCTCTTGGAAAATAAAGGTTTACTGCATTTTATTGCACTTTGAACTGCTTTCCTCTACGACTACCTGCATTGATTAAATTAGAATGGAAGTTTTGTAAGTTTTAATTTTTAACCTTTTACCATAGCTAGTTAGTCTCAATATATAAATAGGTAGGTATGTTAAATATAATTAAACAATCGATATATGTACGAGTTCTCGTGAAACTTTCTCAGACAGGAAAATTGTAAGCTTTGCATTTTATTATTAAGTTTCTAATATTTATGCAACTTGTAATAAACGATTGATCGATGACTCATATAAATCTAAAATCGATAACTTTCATGCTTTCATTATGCTTGTATTATGGCCCTTATGTTGAACAAGGTATGTTCACAGAAATGGACGAGAAATAAAGATTTATATACTTCGCAATCAATTTTTTTTTTTTGGGAAAAATTCTTGATTTTGCATATTAATTTATGGGTAAAAATTTTCTTTGTGCACAATTCTCAATATCACATATAAATAGAGTTATGGACTTAACTGGGTTACTTTGTTAAAACAACCCTTTGAAAACCATCAGTACCTAATCAACGAGGTTCTTGGGTCTCTTACCTCTTTAAAGATGGACCCTGAAAACCACGTGTAACGAATGTTCAGCTACTTCTCTAAGAACTCTGTAGTTCGGTCTTCCCAAGGCTTCGCTTTGCTAGGCAGCATGTGAGCAAGTTAGACTATACCTCTAGGTGAAGATAAAAAGCAGTATTTGAAACTGCTAGTAAATAACATACAAGATCAACCTACTGCTGCCTCAGTCTTGCACAAATGTTACCTAGGACAATCTAATTTAGGATTATGTTTTAGGGTCCGCGAAGTACGTGTAATTATCTTAGGGTTCAGGCCCTAGTACCTGCCAGTAATAGCCAACTTATTTTTATTAATTAACTTTATTGTGAATAGGAGCATTACTTTCAACATATTTTAGAAGCTTCTGAAGCAAACTTTAGCTTTACAAGATTGTGTATTCTTTAGAAAAGGGCATAAAGTTTCATAGATATTTCCACCACACCACCATTATTGAGTATGCTTTTCAAATGTGAGATGTACTTCAGTAGTTAGGTACTTACCACGTATTAAAGTGTCAAATGTGAAAACTCAACTGAAACTTGCCCTTAGATTTCTAATTTTAGAAAATCATGTAGTTTCTACATAGTAACATGAAAGTTTCGAAATTAGTGCCAACCTTATACTCTCTCCCTTCATGAATGGAAAGCAACCATACTTACTACCATTTTTTTTTTCTTTTTAATATTCCGGGACATCTCACACACGGTTGTTTGATCACAAGCTAAGCAGAGCTTGTGTTATGATAACCAGACAACTGAGAAACATACTTATTTATATATTCATTCAAATCAAAAGCTTATATTACCATAATACCCACGCAAACTTAAAATGATTTAAAGTTCTAATTAATATTTAATTATATCTAATCATTTTTCTAAGAGTGGGCGCGAAAACTGCATTCATAATAATATAATGTGTCAAAAACATGAAAGTAGTTTTACATATTCATGATAATCTTAGATTAGAAATGAAATCTACTTTATTTAATTAATTATAAATTTTCCCACATAAATTGCAAATTAAAATAAATATCACATAATTTCAAAAGGCCTACTTAAAAAGCCGCAAATTATAAGCTTAACATTCATTAAAACACAAAATAAAGACGTTTTCTGAAATACTCTTTTTAAACAACTATAAATCAGGAAACATTTTTAATTATTCTGAACACAATTATAATGTTATTTAGTGACTCCTACCTATGAATTAGAATCTAAAATTTCTAATTGAGTGTACTGAATTATTTCCAGGTAGGTAAGTAAATATATGATTTCCTATCAGTTTTCCAGTTACATTACTGTAGAAACATACTAATATAGATTTTATAAGTAGGTATAGGAAGTGTATAGGCATAGTAGGTATAAGTAGGTATAGTATTAGTGCACCTAGGTTTCGAATAAGAAATTTACGAAAAAAGTAGACCATGTTTCTACAACAACTAGCTTTTACTTCCCAAAAACGAATCAGTAACTAAAATTGTCTAAAAAGACACTTAAAAAATATTAATGAAGTAGTAATTAACTTTAAAAAGTATTTTCCCCAAACAGAAACGGTCAATCTCCAATTCAAGAGGTGTAGGCGAGTCCCCTTCGCATGTAGACCACCGAAAATCAAGACCGCCTGGTAAAAGTTGCCGAGCCGATGTCATTGACCCTGCGGGCATGTGCGATTTTGACCTTAACAGAAGTTTATGTAGCAAATTCCGAGTGAAAGTGGGTGCATCGATCAGTTTGTGGGGAAAGTAACCCTTTGATTTTGACAGACAACCTTATATGTAGACAAAAATGTATCAACGACTTTTCTTGTACGAAAAAAAAAAAATTGAACTTTATTAATCATCGATTAATTTCAGGCCGTAATCGATTACGTTAATTGTCAGTTACATCGAATTAATTAATCGATAAAAAATGCATTAGGAACTCTTAAACAACGTGCATTAAAGGTTGTCTTTTTATGGAAGGATATCAGTGCACTAAAATCTGTACTGACTGTCTGTTCAGCATGCCTGGAATTCGGGCTTGAGTTATTACTTAGGTAGGTAGATAATTGTGCCGTAAGTAGATATATACACAATTATATATTATTATGTGTAAAGGATACTCGGAGATTTGGTTGGTGGGTACCATAAGAAGGTATCTATTCAGGTAACAGACATTGACAAACACAGTATGTAATACCTTAAACATTAAATAGTTCATTAAGGTACTTACAACACCTATTTAATAATAGTAAATAAATAAGATATTTTTATAGTTTTATTGCCGCTTATTCCATTATTTATTTACAAAAATAACTACAAAACAAAGGTGTCGATACAAACATTAAAATGACATAATCAACTTTATTCCCCTGCAATTCTGTATACTTTTTAGTATTCTGGACTCAAACAGCCGTAGTGCTAACAAATAAAGTTCCTAAAATGTGTTAATTACAGGCCATATTTCGTGAACTTCTCTGTCGGCTACTCTGTGTGGATAATAAGCCGCTAAAATGCTTAAATTATCCCGAAGCAAACAGTTAATTCATTAAATGACTGATAACGGCAGTCCGTCATTTGTCATGGCTTCTCGTTCACGTTATTCGCTTGATCGCATGCAATATTTCGCCGCAGGTGCAATTTGCCGTGCATGTCGATTTACGAGAGAGGATTTTTATTATACCATTTCACGAAAAGCGGGCTTGTAAACTACACTAAAATGACTTCCATTCTCACCTTGCTATTAATCGGTCAAATATAATGTATGTATGATAAACAAACAAGTAATTTCAATGAATAATTAAAAAAATGGTTTCTAAATGTCTTTCTTATAATAGCTACATCTATTAACTAAATCAAGAACTACAAAAAGTTGCCATAAAATGATACAAGGGCGTCATCTGTTATCAAATAATGAAACCAAGGAACTTATATGAAACTAAACTAGTCAACACTGTTTTACCGATTGATGATAAAGTTGCCATTTGTAAATCGCGAATCTACCAAAACCTTAAAAATGTTTCATGTTATTATATCATGTTTACTAATAAAAAAACATTTGAAACGTATGTATCGATAAATAAATCAAAAACATTTATATACTTATGATTTGAGTAAATATATTAATATGGATATTATTATTCAAGTGCTAAAATTAAATCTCAAAAATCGATATTTAAATTCTACCATTGGCAGTAATTTGTATATGAACTATGGCTACACTATTTAGCGGCTGCCATGATTTGGCGTTTGTCTTGTCATGTATTAGTGTATCGTCTAGAAAATTACGAAAATGGTTTATGAGAAGTTGTACTGGGTGCAAGTGTTCTTAGTATCTATACTAATAAGTTCTATTCTAGCAGAATGGAACACAAGAGACTACATCAGACGAGAGCACTCTCTCACAAAACCTTACCAAGGTGAGTGACCCCTGGCCGGTGACTTTGGTCGTACATTACCTCGAATTTGCGTTAACAATAAAATTTATCAATTGACTACAGGGAGTGGAATGTCGGTGCCTTACTGGGACTTCTTAGGTAGTACAATAGTGACGTCAAATTATGTTCGTTTAACGCCTGATTTGCAGTCCAAGTCTGGAGCTATTTGGAACACAGTGGTGAGTTCACATTTATTATCACCTATACTACATTAATTGTATGATAAGAGGCTTTTTGCGTGTACGGAATGGCACGAGGCAACTTTGATCTTTTGTTGAGATAAGCTGAGCTTAGTTTGCAGGTATTTATCTCTTTAGAAACGAATACAATGTATTGATATTCTGCAATGTTTACTCAGATGATATGTTAAGGTATAAGAGATTTTGATTACAATTCTGACTTATAATGTGCTGTTTTTTAAATAAATAACAATGTAAATGTATTGTTTGTGAGGCCCAAAGTGCTTTATACAATAAAAAGTACTTAAATATGAAGGTCAGACTGTGAAGCTGAAATATGTAATTAACGGCCAATACTTAACAGAGATATTGGAGATTTAAGTTTGAAATAATAAAAAAGTCTAGTTAGATGTAGGTATTTATTGTATTGTCACTGCTTAACATTTTCAATTTTATTATTATAATATTTGGCTGGCCATAATATACAATTGGGGTACTCTACATGTTGGTATTTAAATACAGCAAAATTATAAGGTTTTTATTTAAGTCTTGAATACATGTCAATGCTTCTTGTCGTTGATGAGAACATTATAACAATAGGCACTAGAATTATAATTTGTGAAATACTACAAAATTATTTAAATAACCCATTTATAAAGAGATAGAATCACATTACTTATACAGATGTATAAATATCAGATTTCATGGCAACAGAGTGACAAAACATTGTAATTACTTTGTAATGGCTATTTTATGCCAAGCATATTACAAGTTTGTAATGTTATATTTAAATGAAATAATGTCATGGTGGCCTAGTGGTTCAATGAACGGATTTGTATGCATGAAGTTGCAGGTTCCAACCCGGGCAAGTACCAATGTAACTTTTCAAGTTATATGTACTTTCTTAATTATTCTAAGACACTTATGACAAATGGTGGAGGAAAACATTGTGAGGAAACCTGGATTCCAAAATTTGGGATCTGAAATCACCAACCCGCAGAGAGCAAGCGTGGTGATCAATGCTCATACCTTCTCTATATGGGAAGAGGCCTGTGCCCAGCAGTGGGATATTTATAGGCTGGATTATTATATATTTAGTGCACGTCTATATCTGTAACTTTGCAAAATCTTTGTATTCTCATTTCTCAAACAAAGAGGTCCAAGTACCTAATTAAACCCTGAGTTCTCATAGCATGATTTGGTATTAATAAAAGCAGTGCGTTAAGGTAGTAAACATATTTAAATTATCAAATATGCACATCTCTTTAAATATAGTATATATTTTATATTATTATATTTGATATTCTTTGTGTCAAAAAGTTTTTGTTAAAACATTGTTTACAATACATTAGTAATCTGTTTTGTTGACTCACATGAATGTTAACAAAAGAATTAAGCTTATCATGTTGCTTTCACAAAATAATCTGATGACGCATCAATCTGTGTGATCAAATAGTAATTTCCTTTATTTACTTGTTTTATACAATGCTATACAAATATTATTTTTGTTGGAATTGGTAATTTTAAAGTTAATATTCTCACATCCGGTTAATTAAATAGACTTATTATTAAAATAAATATTGAAACACACAAATGTATATGTTAAAATACATTTAACAATTTATTTTTAATATATTCACACGAATAATTGTTTTGAAGAGTTAAATACGGTAGTTTCTCTCAAAGTTTTTATTTTAATGTTAAACCCACAGGCATTATGTTTATCATGTATAGGTCTGGTCTATGTTATAGCATTATTAATAAATATATTAATGGCCAAGCCATTGGAAAAAGGGTCCTTTGCACTCTAATTAGAAACTCATATAAATTACACATAGACATAAAAAGTAGGTACCAACTTCCATTAAATTTGTATAAGTATACCTATGAGGTGCCTACCACATGGCTGACAAAAATATTATTGTAAATCAATCCACAATTTATTGCCGTACATATAGCATAAAAAGAATATACCATCATCCAACCATCCATCTCTCATCTTATCGATTCTAATTAAAAACTCGTGATTAAGAACATAACCGATTATGAAAACCTAACCTTCAGTAATTGTTTAATTTTGCAATAAGGCTGGCATGTAGAACAAGGTTATGTAAACTTATCTACCAATATGCTAAACTATACCTTAAAACCTTGTCATAAGGTGCATAATAACTGTAAAGAATCATAGTCACATAATTTTTGAAGTTTAATAATAAAGGCGTCTAATTTAACGTTCAATTTCATCGGCAATATCAAACAATCGTTACACGACTCATAACTTTCTCGTTTGACGTCATTTTGGATGGTTTTTATAACTTTTTCAATAGGTACTAAACTTGAATGGTTTTTTTGACACTTAGCTAACAACTCCCGCTTTTTTTTTTCAGCACAAAAATGTATTAGTTTGTTTCGGCATTCTCTGCCAATCGACCTTCAGATTTAGTAATAATAAGTAAAAAGCAGAAAACAGCGGGAAAATAGTTATACCTGTCAAATAAAATCACAAAGAAAATTAATTGCCATCTGGCTTTTTGTTTTCAATTCGCGGTTTAGCAGCTCATCATCTTCCGAGCCTTTTCTCAGCTATGTTGGGGTCTGCTTTCCAGTCTTACCTTATTTTACATAGAGCGACTGCCTATCTGACCTTCACATCCCATTTTACTGGGTAACACAGTATCCCATGGTAAAACTGGTTGTCAGAATTGACTTAACGACTGCCAATGGTTATAGTATAACAGTCGGGACCTAAGGCTTAACGTGCTATCTGAGAGTTTAGCTGTTAAACTCTTAAAAATAATTTTCTGATTCTAGAATATTCGCCTTACAACATAAAAACAAAGACAAAATAATAACACTTATTTACATTACCTAATGAACTTTGTTCAAAGCAATTTGCATTCAACTCTTTGTTCACGACCTCAGATTATTTTATTTACATAATTTGATTATTCATTGTTGCGACTATTCATCGTATTTACCTAGGAGAACACCTATTTAAGTAATATTTACGAACTAATATTATACTCGAAACTATTAAACATGTATCTTTGGCATCGGTACTAAGTTCCGTCGCCAAATCTATGCTCGTGTAAAAATATCGGCGGTATTTGTTTGTTTACATTCAGTTTCTATCCGCTGGTACTTTTATTCATACAATATGCATATAATCGAGTATATTACTTTTAAATCGGTAAAATATAGGCGTAGGTAGGTAGGATAGTAATCATTGGAAATGTGCAGTTAAACTCATAGCTGTGTTCCTGCATGATATCACCCAACATAGTAATTATATTATTCGTCGGGCCTGTTGGTCTAGTGGTTAGTGACCCTGCCTGCTATACCAGAGGTCGAGGGTTTTATTCCCACCCAGGACAAATCTTTGTGTGATGGGCACGATCATTTGCCTATAATATGTTTGTATTTAGAAATATATAAGTATGTTTATAAGTTGTCTGGTAACCATAAAACAAGCTTTATATAGCTTGGTTATCCCGGAATATTATATTTATATATTGGACAGTCTAGTATTTAATTAACTCGGCTGCCAACGATCAACATATGACAGTCGGGACCAATAGTTTAACGGCCATCTATTTAATAAGTATTTGGGAAAAACTTCATCAACGATTTCTCCTTTCCCCCACAGCCATGTAACACTCGCAACTGGGAACTGCAAGTGCAGTTCAAGGTGCACGGCCGCGGCAAGGACCTGTTCGGCGACGGCTTCGCGATATGGTACGTGCGCGAGCGCATGCACACCGGGCCCGTCTTCGGCAGCAAGGACTACTTTGAAGGCCTGGCTATCATACTGGATACGTATAGCAACCATAATGGTGCTCATAATGTGAGTTGTTTTATGTTTTATAGGTCTTTTTGCTTTATAAGAGATTGATGTCAAGTGACTCATGGTAAAAAAGTCTGGAGTCAAATGTAGGACTTTTACCCAGCAGTGGGACACTTTATAGGCTACATAAAAACGGTACTTTTGTATGGAATATAGTCTTTTTGGTAGTTAGATTCTATAGACTGACTTTGTCCTAAAAAAACATATAATTCGAAATCACTAAACTTAAAGTACTTTGAGCTGAATTTTTATCTCTAGTCGTTAGAGAAATTAGAAGAGAGTAAATACTTGCAGATAATACAGCAGGGAACCTAGATTATTATCTCATACTACCTAACTGGGATTATCCCAAAAGCAGACCAGTGTAAATACGACAAAAGGTTATCAATTTGAAAACACTGTGCTAAATCCATTTTGTTCCATAATTCTTACGATTACAGTCAAACATTTAGTTTTACTTTTTTTTTGCACTAACAAGTACTTTAAATACTAACCCATGGTTTAGCTATTAATTTTACAATCAGCCATAAAACTCGGTCACCACGATTAGGAAAATTATTAACAACATGTACTTGTTCTGCCTACTTCCTTAACTCAAAACACTATAAAAATGTCTGTTATCGCACGACATTCTTTGACTTACATAAGTAAACTACTAGTTATGTAAACTTACTTTTTAATGAAAGGTGACTTTAAATAAAGTATGTTTTAATATTGTAAATATTTGTTCTCACTCAATTACATATGGGAGACAAAACCGTTACAAAGTAATGCAGTATTATTTATTGAATTAAATAAATAAATATGTTTTTGTGTTATTTAAAAAAAATCGTGTTACTTGTTTTTTTCTGTATCTTACACACAATTGATGGTATTAGGATTTAGTCACTGAATATAATAATAGTAGGTCTACTTGGAAATACTTCGGTTACCAACTATCACCCTTATAACATAACTATCAGTAAATGATTTTTCCTGCTAGATTTGTTTTTTTCTTATAATTTGTCTAAATTTGTGGACCGCTTATGTCAAATGATTACTGTTATACAGTTAGGCAATTTTTTGCTTTTGTTGCTGTGTTTGCATGTTTTGATAAATAAATAAATAAATGGTGCTGCCTGCTTTAGTGGTACATCATGGATATATAATTATATATATTATTTACTATTATATATATATATTATATATAAACATAAGATATATAATTATATATATTATTATATGTACATATAGATATATAATTGTGTGGACTTTTAGACCTCTGCGCGCTACTTCATCTAAACATTCCTCTTGATCATGTTTATTCATAAATCCTCGTTCCCACCGACAGCACCAGCACCCGTACATATCGGCGATGATAAACAACGGGTCGCTGCACTACGACCACGACCGCGACGGCACGCACACGCAGGTCTCCGGCTGCGAGGCCAAGTTCCGCAACTACAACCACGACACGCACATCTCCATCACCTACATGGATGATACGCTCACTGGTATGCTCATGTCGTTCAAATCCTGCAAGAAGTAATTATAAATCTAACCGATATTTAATTTAAAGAAAGGCTATGGTTTACAAAAATGTCTGTTAGAGACGCTCTTACGTATCGTTATTCACCTAGCATTTGGTTTGATTGAATTTGATGATACGTTTGCCTGTCTAAAAAGTAACATTATCAAAAAATCTAAGTGCCAATGTTAAGCAAATATATTATATTTCAATTGCAATTTATGCCAAACATGTAAACTAACACGAGCTTTATATGAGGTTCCGTTTGCGCTACAACTTCATATTTTTTGATCCTTTAGTAGAAGTAGTTAGTAACTCAGACTAAAATGATCTTTATGTACACTGATATAAAGTTTATATTGGTTTTAGTGGTAATCACATCAATAGGCACAAGAATTTTAATAGACTATCTAGGTTTGTCATACTATGATGATAAGCTTAAGGAGTGCAATAAAATAAATTATGTTGTCCCATGTCACATTATTCATTAATCTATCATCACAATAAAAATGTATAATGACCTGAATATCTTTTCTCATAAATTTATGCCTTAATTTCAGTGTCGACGGACCTAGAAGGCAAAAACGCGTGGAAGGAGTGCCTGAAGGTGGAGAACGTGTTGCTGCCCACCGGGTATTACTTCGGCGCGTCGGCGACTACAGGCGACCTCAGTGATAACCATGATGTTATCGCGATTAAGATGTTTGAGCTCGATCTGTTGGAGGCTGTGAGTTTGCTTTTTTATTAAATAGTGTAAGCACTGTATGGTAAATAGGCCGATTTAATGCCAGGCGGCATTTTCTATCGGTCAAGATACTGTTTTTTTTACATTACTGTAGATAATTTAAAATGGGCTGACAAAAAGATTATGCATGCATTCTTAAAAGGATTGGGCACAGCACAGCTCTTGCTTGTCGTGTTCAAAGACATAAAAAAGTTCCAATTAAATATAACTCTTGATGAATGTTCACAGATACAGTAATTGCCATGTCTTCATTAAATTAAATATGACTTCTCTTTTGTGTTGTACCTTAGTTTAATATCTTGTAGTTATCAAACGAATGTTATACAAAAATTTAACATGTATTCCCTGGTTTAAGTCCTTCAACAACCTAACCTATTCTAGACCATAATAAAGATAAAAACCATATTATATTTTACAGCAAAACAAAGACGAAGACCGCTCCAAGATAATTCCCTCCGCAGCCTCCTTCGAGGCCCCTCGCGACCGCATCGACGACTCCAAGCCGGCCATGTCCGGCGTCAAGACCTTCCTCTACATGATGTGCATAGCCATCGTCATCATAGTGCTCGTGGTGCTCGGCATCATGTGGTACCAGAAACGACAGGAACAGAGCCGGAAGAGGCTGTATTGAGAGCTCAGAGGGGACAGTTCAGACATTCCGTTTGTGTTGCTGTTTGGGGCTGTTATTGTGAAGAAGCTGTAAGTGACAAAATCTTCTAAACAAAATACCATCTTTAAGGTCAGTAGTATAGATTAGTGATGCAACAGAAGTGTCATTACAGTAGACACAATAACAGATGTAAAAGTTTAGTTTAATATATGTCAAAAAGTGTGTCAGATCTTCTGCAGTTGTGAAGTAGTTAATGTCGTCTGTTGCATGTCTAATACTGCTTTGAGATAGATACGTTGGAACAATGATGGCCCCAAAACACCATTATACAGCCCTACTTCTAATTTCAAAATAGGTTCAGTCGTTGTAAGTTTCTATTACATAAAATTTTTGGAATGTCTACAAAATATGGATCTATAACTTTATTTTGTTAAAGTTTAAGAAGTTTCTCGAAATATGAACAGCAAATGCTTGGGTTGGTATTCTTACCAGTTAATTCTTTAACAATATCTGCCAAGACCAATATGAGACTTAAAAGACTTAATGTTATTCTATTATTCCAAATAAATTTGTTCTAAAAATGTTACCTGTATACTGTGTTTATTGGTCTCAATAGACTGTTATTAGGAATTGTATTAAAAAATCTTTGTAATTCTATTTTCGAATATTCATATTTTCTTTTTTGAAACATTTTCTATTTACCACCAGTGCACACTAATAAGGTAAAGATATACAAACATTAATTCAACCTGCTTTCTATTGCACCTATTTGAAGCATAACCAAAAATTTACAAAGATTTCTACAGCTGATTAAGATGCTAAAACCTATTTAAAATTATCAACCTTATGTGTAAAGTATTAAGGGTTATTTTCGTTTGTTTGCGAGTTCATAATTATCATGACAATTCTCTTTTAACTCTGGTTGTTTTTCGTCACTTTAGGTTAAAGGGTAATAGTCAATAATAGTCCTATATAACCATATTATTATTTTAACATCCGAAAATTGGACTGCATTTTTAGTATAGCTAGTTTTCTAAGATTTCCGGCAGACATTTAAGTAATTATTCAAGATAATATTAAATTATATCATAACTTATTATATGTTGTACGTTTGTCTGTAACGATTAGGTAAATATTAATGTTCAATTTAGTATTCTTAAACATATCATTTTAATTATGTATTTGTTAATTAAAATGCTTTCCAACATTTGGATTAAATAGTTGTTACATACCTAAGTACATAAATATATGTATAGTCATTGTTTAATATTAAATACATTTATTTGCCCATTTATGTAAAACTGGGTACCCAATCTCATATAACATACTGATTTAACTTTATGTAACTTACTATGATTTTCAAATACAACTTAAAAAGATAATTTAATTAAAAAAAATCTTTTTAGGCTGTTCTTGTTGACTGAAATGTAAGATAAAACAATTAGACTACGGGCCCATGAACAAAATGGATGGGTCATATGAACCACCAGGTGACGTATATAGGACGATAGAAGAGCATAAAATAATAAGATTCAGCACTATGCCGTCACTTGTGATCAGTCCAACTGGGTGCTGGTGAGCATTCAAAAGTGCAGCTAGAGTGAGTACATTTTGGTCATTTATTTCTGTACGGCATTGTTACCATCGAATAGATCCATGAAAAATAATAAGAAAGCGCGCAGTGCCGTACAAAAATGGTGGTCCAAAAAGTTGGTATTTTAGTTTTACTTTCTGTCAATTTCCAGGGTAAATTTGGTCATTTGATTCTGTACGGCATCAGTTTCATACTGTTTCAATACAGCTTCTAATCCATTATCTATGCATGAAATACTTTCAAAATAAATAATATACGTCACCTGGTGGTTCATATGACCCATTCATTTTGTTCATGGGCCCGTAGTCTAAATAATTTTCATCAATTAGCAACACGATAGAAAAATACGCTTCCATCACAAGCTATTTTGAAAAGGTTAGCAATACACACAAAAAAATATTACTCTAAAGAGGCCATTTTGGCTTCTAACTTGCCAAATCTAAATCACATTGTCTTCTATATTACCAAGCCTATATCCTACCCACTGCTGTGCAATGGCCATTAATAGGTGTACATTACTTTGATTCTGCCAATATATAAATATTTAATAATGACACCAGTTTAATCGCCTTAATACTGGGAAAATGCCTCATATTATACAAGGAGTATTCTTCATAACTCCCTTCCCCAAAATAAGAAAATAATTGTGTTTGTTATTATCGATAATTTAAACGTTAAGTTTGTTATATTTGAACGATTTTACACGAGATTCGATAATAAATTATGATAATTAAAGTATTTATTTAAACAATAATTAAGTTTCTTTTGCAATATACAGTTTAAAATCGTTCAAAAGTAACTTTATCATATGTGAACGAGTGATGTATGTGTGTTTAATAAAAAATGATTTATAAACTTTTCATTATTGGTGTTTTATTTAACTTTCAACTCTCCCCTATTATGAAAACTTGTTTTTTTTTTATATTTTCCAACGAAATGAGGAACACATTCCACCCTTTACTGACTACCACTGAGGGAAATCCTGAAAGGTGGTGGTCAACAAGAAGATATAACTTTAAATATTCAATGTATTGAATATCAAAGGTTTACAATCTGGCATAATTATTCATTTTTAGGACAAATAAAAGTAATTTATGTTTAGTAAATTTTCGCCAAATTAAAGTAACACGGTTTGTTGTTTTCCCATACAAGTTACCAGCAACTGACACGTGTCAGGAACGCATTTTAAAATCAATCAAAATGTTTTTATCACTATCACTACATAGTATAAAACAAAGTCGCTTTCCGCTGTCTGTCCCTATGTATGCTTAAATCTTTAAAACTACGCAACGGATTTTGATGCGGTTTTTTTTAATAGATAGAGTGATTCAAGAGGAAGGTTTATATGTATAATACATGCATAATATAGTAGAGAAACACGGATAATCTTAGAGATTTTTGACGTCAGGTCGTAAATCAACACATTTTTTGCGCTTTCATTGCAAACGCTGGCTGAACCCTACGAGATAGATCAAAATAATCTACTACAGTATTGTGCACCTTAAAAAGATCTACAAAAAAGTCCGCGATGGTATATGTCTATCTCTTGAGGGTAACCCACAATAACCATTTTTATCATTTATTTATTACTTATTCACGAAAAGACGATTTTAAGCAATACAGCATTAATCCTTATCCAATTAAGTACCTTCAAAAAATTTTGCATGTAATATAGATCAATATTGCCCTGTACAGCATGTAATTTAAATGAATATTTTTGAAGATATTACAGATTTAAAATGCAGGGACACAACGCGGTACCGGCCGGGTGGCCGCGCGGGGGCCGGGGGGCGTGTGCCTATACCAAAAAATGCTTCTAAGGCTGTGCTTCGCCCCACGGAACTTTATGATTGCGTAGTTTTATTTGGTATCAGCGTTGCACCCGAGCAAAGCCGGGGCGGGCCACTAGTTTCTTATAAACCAAAAAAAAAGGCGCTCAAGAAACGTTACGTTAACTCTACTGATTCTAGTTGCTCGGTTCCAAAGTGTCATTCCTATGAAGAAGAGCCGGTAAGAAACTCCATAGGTTACTCTTTTAAAAACAAATTATACAATTATTTTTACATTATTGGTTAAATATATGCGTCAACACCGCAATAAATCTACGATAATAAAATGAAGAAAAAAAAAAAAAATAATAATAATTTAAAGCAATCAATCCGTTATAATGGATAGTAAAAACTGCGTTGTTGACGCATTCACAACAAAAAAGTACCAAAAATTAAAAATGAAATTGTATATAAAATAAAATAAAAAGAAAACAATTTTACATACAATACATATGTAGTCACAGAAAAAAGAAATACCCTAACAGGAATGTCAAGGCATGTCAAGTGCCTTCAGGAAATAAGGTTCATTCTCTCAGCGGCCGCACCATAATCACTACCTACTTTTGCAAATGCGTTCTGAGCAATGACTATGTTCCAGTGAGTAAGTTAACTGTACCACCGTACTTAAGTGTGGTTTTCACTACCTTTAACTCTGTGATTACAAGTTAATGCTCTAGTGTAAAGTCACCTTTACTTAGTTAAAAGTTTGGTTTTCTTTTAAGTGTAGGTATAAACAATCAGTTTAGATTTTTAGAATGTGGAAACTGTTTTGGATTATTTATAGTTTACTGTTTGTATTATATGCTATGTAGTATCTGTTTGTTTCCCAAATAAAATAAATATGTAAATCCCGTAAAAGCTTTAAAATTCTCAGACACTACGTTTTGAGTTTTATATAAGTATTAGAATAATTATATATCAATGGATGTGTATCAAGAAGAGAACGGTGTCGTCTATACGCGCGCTCAGAAGTTTTTTAATGAATTATATTATTTTCTAAACGTGTGCTAAAATGTCACTATCCAATGACCTAATGTCATCGTAACTTGTCAAAATTGGCTAAAATTTCGGCGTCGGCTTTCGTGTATCGCCGATAATTTATTTTGTTGAATTACAAAGATCTAGTTTCTCTAATACTGAATAATTAAGTGGAGAATAAAGGTATCCATCATGGATGCTAAATCGTTTCTGTACTCATGGTGTGCCAAGAAGGGCTTAACGCCGAACTACGATGTTCGGGCCACAGGTATGGAAAATTACAGCTTACTAATCATAACATTGACCTTAAATAAGTAAAGATTTGCAAAATGTACGGAGTATACAAATAAACGTGATATATTTTGATTATATTTGTAATGTCTGTATGTCTTAGCTTTCTTTATAACAAAGTCAAAAAATATTATTTTGATACATCTAAGTCCTTACCTTATAAAAATACCTAGGCAAGCTAATAAGCCTATATTTTCCTGCTAAGAATGCCAATTAATCGATGTTTTCCACCACTTAAATGTATATTTTAAAAGTAAATACTAGATTATATATAATAGATTATATCTTAAATAAAAATTACGCAGGTCCAAAACACCGTCAGCGGTTTCTATGCGAAGTTCGCGTGGATACGTTCTCATATGCGGGTGCCGGTAACTCCATGACCAAGAAGGAAGCCCAGATGAATGCTTCCAAAGACTTTGTTAGTTATCTGGTGCGGACCGGTCAGATACCGCCTGGAGACGTGCCGGAGGATACCAGGGCTAATAATGTTAAGGTTGAGGGAACTGCAGATGATATGCAGAACCAGGATAGTGCTCCTCAGCAGCAGCAGCAGCACCATAGACCTGTCTTTCAGGTATTTAAAACTTGCTTTTTCAGTAATCAGTAAGAGTCTTATTAACGGTGCACATATTAAGAAACATAATGAAAATACTTTTTCTCTATTTTCTTTCTAATTTCATAAGGTGTTGCTTAAAAGATATGCCTTCCGCACTTTATTATAAATAGCATTGACTGTCTAAAAATAAATGTTCTGTTAAAAAGTTTATACTACAAACTGATTTTAATTACCTTTAATTAGTAAAAAGTCAGTTCATTGGTGTCCTTCTATAATTCCAGGATGGTATGGGACCGGAGATGATGGGTCCCGCCTACCATGCATATGGCGGTCAAAATGAGCACTTCACATACATGAACCGTTTACAACAGCAGAAGAATGTTGAAGAAGCGGAGGATTTGGACGTAAATGCCAGTTTACACGGTAACTGGACGATGGAGAATGCAAAGTCAAAACTCCATCAGTTCTTACAGATCAATAAGATTAATACCGACTATGTATATAAAGCGGTCGGTCCGGATCATACACGGTTTGTTTTGAATACTTTTTTTTTTGTTCTATCTTGTTATTTTTCTGTATTTGCTTCTGATTTCATTATTTTTAATCCTTAGTTTAATAATATGAAAAGATCATTTACGGATCATTTTATCTAGGCTGATGAAATTCATTTTTATACATGCATTTTATACATTTTTATGCTCTGTTCATACACTTGTATGAAAGTTGGCAAATTATGTGATCTGATACATACTGATCAGTAACCTATGATTCAAATATGTTTTGAATGATAGCCTACTGAAAGGATTATATTCATTATTAATTTTAATAGCATATTGATATTATACCATGTCAGTTTTAGAAATTATATTAAAGAAAAACAACATCACAGGTACAATTTAAATGAAATTCAGAAATACTTTTCGAAATAGGTAATTAGCGTCAAAACACAATATCAATAACTTTGGTTAAATTGTTCATCTTTAATTTTTGGCTAAAACTGACAGGGTATAATAATAATTATTAAGCCTGCAGTATGATAGCCAATTTACATGGGAAACTGTTTTTTGCCAGCACAACATGGCACTGACAATTTCCTAATCAATTCCTTAAAAATCTCCTTTCCATTTGGCTTTCTAACTACAGAAAATTTTACAAGTTATGCTTACAATCAGCCAGTGATTATTCATTGTATTTGAAAAATCATTGGCTAATGGGTAATTTAGATAACTGGAAATGTGGCCAAGTAATAAAATACATAAAGATTATAATGCTGACAACACTTATGTCCAAGCCTGAATAACAAAGTTGTCTTTATCTAAATAGTCGCACATTTACTAGCTTTAAAATTAGAAAACTGATCTCAAATATTTAATAAAAAAAAAAATATATTATGTACATATTCTTTAACCAGCCAGTAAACTGTATAATGTTTTAAAAGGGTGCTACTGTCTATTAATTAATAAAAGTTATTTCTGGCTATAGGATGAGTGTGGTCAGAAAAAAAAAGCTATTTAATAGAAGCAACCTTTGCAAATGAAACTCCAAAGTTTGCTTCGGTATTTATGTTATAGTTTTAAGAGCAAATTTTCAATCACACAGAAGGAATCCAAGACAAAAGTACCTATGGGTTAAAAGAATCAATGTCTTTAGAAGTCTTGATAATAGATATGAAATTAGCATGCAAGTTCATTTCGATTTTAATTTACCACACTTGGTTAAAAGAAAATCATGTGAAACAGATTTCAAATAATCAATTCTATTATCAAGTCTTTTATTACTTCTAATTAGGAACCCTATTTAATAAAACCATATTTTAATTAACATATAAATCACTTCATTATATTTTAATTAAAATAAGGCATTATGGACGAATTTTTCATGAAAAGTATATATCAAATAATCAGCATTAGACATTACAAAAACTTTTTATTTGTGCCCAACAGCTAGTTAGTCCTACATAGGTTTTAAACGTCTGCTGCGTTTTTATTTGTTACTGTACTTGCCTAAAGATATTGTCTGAACATTAAAAAAGTCTTGGATTTTATTCTGAACACAGGTGTGCTTGCGCTCTGTAAACTGAACGTACTTGGCTACAATTCCACTATGTATAATGATCGCGTGACTTCGAGATACCTTGAAGGTAAGTTTATTGCTATTTTGTATATTTTTATTGATATCTTACTAACTGTAATAATTATGACGGCATTAACGGATGGTGTGTGAAAGATTCTGACATAATACCTTACTTCTTTTCTACCTATTGAGGTATTACGGCAAGTCAAGCACTAAAACCTTATTTAATTGTCTACGTTTTTGCTGAGTACATTATTTCTAACATTTTTATATACAACATACATTTTATATAAATTTATTTCTTCTTAAGTTCAAATAGCTAACCTACTTATATAGTGAGTAGCAATGCTAAATTAATAAACATAATATAGGATTCCATAACACTAGTGCCAGGAAGAGGTGGTGGGATGGGTTGACTTAGACACATACCGCAAGGGCTAGTGCGAAGTGACTCCCATAAGGTTGTATGATAGGACCAATGAGACTGTATAGGATTGTAAAATGTGATTTAGCGACAAATACTTTGGGATTTAGGTTCAAAACAATGCTACATTACTAACTTTTAAATTCATAGCGAATTAACTCGAGACATGCATAATGCATTTTTGGGATTGAAATTTCGAGCCAGTTACACCGGCCGTCTCCGAGGTGGAGATCCAGTGTCATCGATGTTATATTGTTCTTGACGTTCTCCACATTTATTTATCATAATTATATAGACTTAACCTTCCAGGAGTTTCTGCTGCGAGCTCTCCATATTCGTCCGGCAACTGGGCCGAAACGTGACCGGCCGTGAGACCGCGTCGAACAAGCAGACGGCCAGCAAGTCTTGCGCGTTGTCTGTCGTGAGACAGCTGTACCATCTCGGTGTGATTGAGGCCTTCAGTGGTACGCTGAAGAAAGACAGGTAATATGTGCTTGTATTTAAACTTTTGTAATACAGAAAATCTTTTTTTTTTTAGGCTAAGCCCAAGCTACGGTTAAACTCCGCAGATTTTAACCCCCTGATTTTGTGAGTAAAGGAAACTAATGGAAGCGGCCTGACGGTTATTTCCTTTTTTTGCTTGCGGAACAAAGCCGTAGTACGGCCTTAGCCTTCTTGGGGGTAAAATTAGTAAAATCACCAACATTGTGTATGACTTGAAATTTGGAATTAAGAAGTTTTTCTTTTTAGGTCTGGAGAAGGTATTATGAAACCATACCCTGTGGCTATTAGCCCTGCACTGGAAAGTCAATTGAAAGAGACATTGCAAGGTAATATATTTATATTTTCTTTTTAAGATCTAGTGGAAATCGAAATTGCGACAATAAACCAATCCTACCTTAGTTTAACTGTTTTCTCGAACTGTAATGGCTTAATAGCTATCAAAGATCAACATAATATGGCACCCAAAGTCAAGGACCACGGTAACGTACATAATGTCACTGAAAATAACCATTTTGTTTTCTTTCAGAGCTAGAAATAGAGCCAGTCCAAATCGACCTATCAGGCCACTATTCGAGCGAGGAAGGTCAAACCGGGCTGACCTTGCTACAGATGGACCGCGTGAAGGCGATGCGAGAGGCGCGGCCCACCCCCGGCGGTGTCGTGTCGTGGTCGCCGCCGCAAGCCAACTGGAACGCTTGGACTGCCTGTAATATTGGTAAGTTTATATTGAAGCGAGGTCAATCCGGGCTGACCTTGCTACAGATGGACCGCGTGAAGGCGATGCGAGAGGCGCGGCCCACCCCCGGCGGTGTCGTGTCGTGGTCGCCGCCGCAAGCCAACTGGAACGCTTGGACTGCCTGTAATATTGGTAAGTTTATATTGAAGCGAGGTCAATCCGGGCTGACCTTGCTACAGATGGACCGCGTGAAGGCGATGCGAGAGGCGCGGCCCACCCCCGGCGGTGTCGTGTCGTGGTCGCCGCCGCAAGCCAACTGGAACGCTTGGACTGCCTGTAATATTGGTAAGTTTATATTGAAGCGAGGTCAATCCGGGCTGACCTTGCTACAGATGGACCGCGTGAAGGCGATGCGAGAGGCGCGGCCCACCCCCGGCGGTGTCGTGTCGTGGTCGCCGCCGCAAGCCAACTGGAACGCTTGGACTGCCTGTAATATTGGTAAGTTTATATTGAAGCGAGGTCAATCCGGGCTGACCTTGCTACAGATGGACCGCGTGAAGGCGATGCGAGAGGCGCGGCCCACCCCCGGCGGTGTCGTGTCGTGGTCGCCGCCGCAAGCCAACTGGAACGCTTGGACTGCCTGTAATATTGGTAAGTTTATATTGAAGCGAGGTCAATCCGGGCTGACCTTGCTACAGATGGACCGTGTGAAGGCGATGCGAAAGGCGCGGCCTGCCTGTAATATTGGTAAGTTGACAGTATGATGATCTACAGAAGATATCGATATAAACGACGTTCTAACTTTGGAAAACGGTAGCTTCATCTCAAACATCGAAACACAACAATCTACAATCACTTGAGGATAATTGATAAAACTCTACCATTTTATGAAAAAATCTACATAAACCTCGTGTATCAGATCTTTAGCAGATTTGCACATTTACTTTGAACGTACGTAAATAGTTTGTGGTCTTTCAAGAGAACAAAAGCTACTAATTACCCTCGATTTGAAGAGTTTTAATATTATTAATGTTGTTCTTAGATGAAGGTCCTCTAGCCACGACCAGTCTTGAAGACATCAGTGCTGACCTTGAGAAGCACCACAGAGACATGTGCCAGAATAGTACACTATATCAGGTTTGTAAACATTTAATGTAATATGAATTCTTCACATATTGTTTTTGTTCATTGTTTTTTTTTTACACCGTTAAACACTCCGTATTCTGATAAAATAACAAATGAAAAAAAAAAACAAAGACAAAAAAAAAGGAGTGACAAATGCTACAACAACCAACTATACATAAAATGGTAATTTTTGACGTAGTCTAAAGCAACTTCGATTATTTATGAAAGCTATGATATTGTAGTTTAAAATTTTGTACTTCAATATACTTTTTTGTATACTAGGAAAGTCTCCGCGAAAGAGAGCAGTTACCGGTGTATGGTATGAAGTCGATAATCATGGAGGCGATCAATGAAAACCCTGTCATCATCATCAGAGGAAACACTGGTTGTGGAAAAACTACTCAGGTATGGAAGAAATTATTCATTTGATCCCTATTTTTAAATAAACACATTCGATCTTGTCTTAAAAGCAATAAGTAAAAAAATGCTTTACACATATAAAATTAGGCACAATAGGTCTCTATATTAAATGATCAACTTTTGACTACAACTCTCTTTAGTTTTACCTTACCGTAAAAAATTGACAAAACTAAATCAAAGGTGGTCTCACCGGATCCTGCCCTCTGTCTCCCTCTTACTTAAGAAGTTGATAACAGTGGCCACGTTGAAATGTCAGCGAGCGGTAATGACAAGCGGAAAGTTAGAGCAAATTAGACGCTGCGTTTTCCGCTGTGGTAGGCCAAGTTGAAGTTGCTTTCCTTATAAATTAGTATTTTAATTCATAATACTTTTTTTGTACGATTTTTTTCTATAGTTATCACTTTTATTATACCGTATTGAAATTTGCAGTTCAACACATTATTTCGCTAATAACTGACCGTATCTTTGTTTGCACAATATGCAAGACGCTCGTAGTTACACACTCAACTGAGTAGGTCGCATTAAACACTTTCGCCGGTCGCGTCAACGTGGCTCCCTCGCGAAAATTCATAGTGGTTTTCGATTTTTTCGCTCATCGCTGACGCCATCAACAGAACAATACCATAAAGAGTCTTATTTACCCTGGTCTATTACACAGGTCTGTCAGTTCATCCTGGACGACTACATAGCGAGCGGGCAGGGAGCGTGGGCCAACATCTGCGTGACCCAGCCACGACGCATCTCCGCCGTGAGCGTGGCCGAGCGGGTCGCCAGCGAGCGCTGCGAGGACCTGGCCAACAGTGTGGGGTAACTACACCAAGATATAAGTCATCTCCGCCGTGAGCGTGGCCGAGCGGGTCGCCAGCGAGCGCTGCGAGGACCTGGCCAACAGTGTGGGGTAACTACACCAAGATATAAGTCATCTCCGCCGTGAGCGTGGCCGAGCGGGTCGCCAGCGAGCGCTGCGAGGACCTGGCCAACAGTGTGGGGTAACTACACCAAGATATAAGTCATCTCCGCCGTGAGCGTGGCCGAGCGGGTCGCCAGCGAGCGCTGCGAGGACCTGGCCAACAGTGTGGGGTAACTACACCAAGATATAAGTCATCTCCGCCGTGAGCGTGGCCGAGCGGGTCGCCAGCGAGCGCTGCGAGGACCTGGCCAACAGTGTGGGGTAACTACACCAAGATATAAGTCATCTCCGCCGTGAGCGTGGCCGAGCGGGTCGCCAGCGAGCGCTGCGAGGACCTGGCCAACAGTGTGGGGTAACTACACCAAGATATAAGTCATCTCCGCCGTGAGCGTGGCCGAGCGGGTCGCCAGCGAGCGCTGCGAGGACCTGGCCAACAGTGTGGGGTAACTACACCAAGATATAAGTCATCTCCGCCGTGAGCGTGGCCGAGCGGGTCGCCAGCGAGCGCTGCGAGGACCTGGCCAACAGTGTGGGGTAACTACACCAAGATATAAGTCATCTCCGCCGTGAGCGTGGCCGAGCGGGTCGCCAGCGAGCGCTGCGAGGACCTGGCCAACAGTGTGGGGTAACTACACCAAGATATAAGTCATCTCCGCCGTGAGCGTGGCCGAGCGGGTCGCCAGCGAGCGCTGCGAGGACCTGGCCAACAGTGTGGGGTAACTACACCAAGATATAAGTCATCTCCGCCGTGAGCGTGGCCGAGCGGGTCGCCAGCGAGCGCTGCGAGGACCTGGCCAACAGTGTGGGGTAACTACACCAAGATATAAGTCATCTCCGCCGTGAGCGTGGCCGAGCGGGTCGCCAGCGAGCGCTGCGAGGACCTGGCCAACAGTGTGGGGTAACTACACCAAGATATAAGTCATCTCCGCCGTGAGCGTGGCCGAGCGGGTCGCCAGCGAGCGCTGCGAGGACCTGGCCAACAGTGTGGGGTAACTACACCAAGATATAAGTCATCTCCGCCGTGAGCGTGGCCGAGCGGGTCGCCAGCGAGCGCTACGGGAATGAAAACTCTAAGCTCTTAATTTTTTTTATCTTTCAAAGCCTACACAATAGGCCTCAAAAGCGTCCACATATAAAAAAAAAAACTAAATAAAAATGTTTATTAGTTACACTGTCCTATATATTAACACAAACACATTACTTCCAGCTACTCCGTCCGCTTCGAGTCCTTCCTCCCGCGTCCGTACGGGTCCATAATGTTCTGTACGGTCGGCGTGCTCCTGCGCAAGTTGGAAGGAGGTCTCCGCGGCGTCAGTCACGTGCTAGTCGACGAGGTCCATGAGAGAGACGCTGACACGGACTTTGCGTTGATCTTACTGAGAGATATGGCACATACGTACCCCGATCTGAGGATCATACTCATGTCGGCGACAGTCGATACCACGCTGTTCACGCAGTACTTCGGGAACTGTCCAGTTATTGAGGTAAATATATCGTCTGACTGGATTAGGAATCTTAAATTACCACGAAGTTTGATAAGGTTCTTAGAACTTGACGAAAAGGGTGATATTGTTGTATGGTCAGTCCATAGAGATTCCATAGAGATGCTCGCTTCTATTTACTCGCTGTTTAATTAACTTTAGTCGGAGACTTTTCGTCCTTTGCAGTAAGTAATATACTACAACATTTCCCTCATATCAATTCTAAAAGGAGTTATTGAGAGGCCCTCCAAAATTGCCTTTTTCGATCGCTGCTTTAAGAGAGGTACTGCACATAAGAAAAACAGGAGCATAGTCTATAATATCTTTTCAATATATCAAATAACTTGTATATTTTTACGTATTACCCTTTAAGTCCATTACCTAATTATCTACTTGTTGTATCTAGGTGCCAGGTCGCACCCACCCAGTAAAGCAGTACTTCCTAGAAGACTGCGTAGAGCTGACCAAGTTCGTGCCGCCGCCCGACACACGCAAGCGCAAGTCCTCCGGCAAGAAGGCCAACAACGCTAACGACGACGATGATGATGATGAAGGTAACACATGATCAAATACTTATAATTAATAATATATTTCCCTTCTACTTTTTGAGTTACGTCGGATTTCTGGTAATAGACTTCAGGGCCTCCTGAGCCTTGGAAAAAACTAACTACATTTCTTACTATGTTCATTAATTGCATTATGTGTATTGCGGACAATCTTATAGAGGCAAAAATAGCAAAGGATAGCTGAATCACTGTATTTCTTATGTAGGAACATATTTTTATTGCAAGTTAAACTCACTTAAAAAAACTTAACCTTTTTGTTAGAGTAATAAAAGTTCATTTTTGTTTGACGTTAGAATCACAAGTGCTTAGCAACTTTGCGTTCTGAGCAATGCAAGTCAGTCCACATTTATTTACTTATTGTTGATTATAGGCGCAGTAGACGAACAGGAGGAAGACCTGAACAAGAACTGCCAACTGTCCAACAACTACTCGCCGGAGACATCACAAACTATGGCTAAGCTATCTGAGAAAGATGTGAGTGTTACATATATAAATAAAATTAAGTACCTACTACACTTGAATACAATTGTATTTAAATAATTTGTACCCCTTTCATTTGAGTTAAAATAATGAGCGATAATAGAATCATAACAAATACATACATACTTAAATCCACCTTAATTTTAAGTCGAGAATTTGATGCTGCGTCCGTCATTTGTACTGTAAAATTACGTCACAAAATCAATTAAGCTAAAGTTAAGTTTATTCGTTGGTATAATTTACAAAGTAGTGTGAATATAACTCGTATATTTTTAATGTACTGAGATAATCTCCTTGCTCTTTATTACCATAAAAAACGTAATTTACTTATAAATTATTTTCTTTCCAGCTAAGTTTCGAGTTAATCGAAGCAATCCTACTATACATAAGGAACTTGGAGTCCGAGGGTGCCGTCCTAATGTTCCTCCCCGGTTGGAACCTAATATTCGCGTTGGCCAAACATTTGTCCCAACATCGCGTGTTTGGAGACACATCCAAATATGTGATATTGCCGCTTCACAGTCAGATACCTAGGGAAGATCAAAAGAAAGTGTTTGTTACACCACCGCCGGGCATGACTAAGGTAAGAGATTTATATATGGTTGGGCCAAACACTTGTCCCAACATCGAATTCCAGGTGACACGTATTTGATCTATACAGCTAGATTACAAAGCTTGGCCAAACATTTGTCCTAACATCGAGTGTTAGGCAACACGTCTAAGTTTGCGACACTGCTGCTACATAATCATATACCCAGAAAGCCCAGAAATAGGTGTTTTTGCAATAATAAGGTATTATAGACATTTCCTGCCTTGGAAATAAAAAGCATAATTAGCTTCATGATTTTACTAGTTGTACATATTAAATTCAAATTCTCATCAGATATAACATGTAATCGCCTATTTATCACAGTAAATAACTATACTTTTTTGTATCCCAGGTGATATTATCAACGAACATAGCAGAAACCTCGATCACGATCAACGACGTAGTCTACGTCATTGACTCGTGTAAGGCCAAGATGAAGCTGTTTACGTCACACAACAATATGACGTCATACGCCACTGTCTGGGCCAGCAGGACTAATTTGGAACAGGTGACTTTACTTATATTTTTAAAGCTTAACAGACGCACGCGCACGTTTTCGTAGTACACACACGTTTGCACACGAATTTTTACGTACTTCGCATACTTAATTATCGTTCTTAAAAAAAAAAAAAATATTTTGTTGAATCCTATATACATTCGCGTTTGATTTGGATTGAGGTCACACGAAATGAAAATAAACACAGTCCAAGATCTTTCCAAATACATGTTTTTTTGCGTTTTAGGCAAAATTTAATCTTTCAAATCACACCCATAGTTTCATCGCCGGAGATTTCTTATTTGTTTCTTATTTATCACATATAACATTATATTTCTGAATGTTCTTACATGTGGCATATATTTAATAATGTTATATTCTATTCTATCATAATGTCGTATGTCGAAAAGCTTTATTTTTTCTTTATAATAAATAACTTTTCCTCCTCTCCAGCGTAAAGGTCGCGCGGGCCGCGTCCGCCCCGGCGTGTGCTTCACGCTGTGCTCGCGCGCTCGCTACGACAAACTCGACGAGCACCAAACAGCTGAGATGTTCCGCACGCCGCTACATGAACTGGCGCTAAGGTATGAGCGCTGTATATACTGTATTTAATTTTATGGATTGTGGATATTTTTTCATAGAAAGACCAAAACTCGGTTTTTACATTTATGTGTGCAATAATTAAAGTTTTCTCATGTCTGCGTGCAATTAGAAGTTGGATTGACCTCATTCGCATTTGACCAAAACTCCCAAAAAATATATAACATATTTTCAGAAAATGCGTTTTGTGGAAAACGCCTTAGCTCGGTAGTGGATATAAAGTTGCTTGAGGATAACTACCATAGACTATTTACTTAATAACCAATCTTTAATTTGATTATTTCCTCAGCATCAAGCTGCTCCGGCTGGGCAGTATCGGGCACTTCCTGTCGAAGGCGCCGGAGCCGCCGCCGCTGGACGCCGTCATCGAGGCCGAGGCGCTGCTGCGCGACCTGGCCTGCCTCGACGCGCACGATAGCCTCACGCCGCTCGGCACCATACTCGCCAAGCTGCCCATAGGTACGTCATCGAGGCCGAGGCGCTGCTGCGCGACCTGGCCTGCCTCGACGCGCACGATAGCCTCACGCCGCTCGGCACCATACTCGCCAAGCTGCCCATAGGTACGTCATCGAGGCCGAGGCGCTGCTGCGCGACCTGGCCTGCCTCGACGCGCACGATAGCCTCACGCCGCTCGGCACCATACTCGCCAAGCTGCCCATAGGTACGTCATCGAGGCCGAGGCGCTGCTGCGCGACCTGGCCTGCCTCGACGCGCACGATAGCCTCACGCCGCTCGGCACCATACTCGCCAAGCTGCCCATAGGTACGTCATCGAGGCCGAGGCGCTGCTGCGCGACCTGGCCTGCCTCGACGCGCACGATAGCCTCACGCCGCTCGGCACCATACTCGCCAAGCTGCCCATAGGTACGTCATCGAGGCCGAGGCGCTGCTGCGCGACCTGGCCTGCCTCGACGCGCACGATAGCCTCACGCCGCTCGGCACCATACTCGCCAAGCTGCCCATAGGTACGTCATCGAGGCCGAGGCGCTGCTGCGCGACCTGGCCTGCCTCGACGCGCACGATAGCCTCACGCCGCTCGGCACCATACTCGCCAAGCTGCCCATAGGTACGTCATCGAGGCCGAGGCGCTGCTGCGCGACCTGGCCTGCCTCGACGCGCACGATAGCCTCACGCCGCTCGGCACCATACTCGCCAAGCTGCCCATAGGTACGTCATCGAGGCCGAGGCGCTGCTGCGCGACCTGGCCTGCCTCGACGCGCACGATAGCCTCACGCCGCTCGGCACCATACTCGCCAAGCTGCCCATAGGTACGTCATCGAGGCCGAGGCGCTGCTGCGCGACCTGGCCTGCCTCGACGCGCACGATAGCCTCACGCCGCTCGGCACCATACTCGCCAAGCTGCCCATAGGTACGTCATCGAGGCCGAGGCGCTGCTGCGCGACCTGGCCTGCCTCGACGCGCACGATAGCCTCACGCCGCTCGGCACCATACTCGCCAAGCTGCCCATAGGTACGTCATCGAGGCCGAGGCGCTGCTGCGCGACCTGGCCTGCCTCGACGCGCACGATAGCCTCACGCCGCTCGGCACCATACTCGCCAAGCTGCCCATAGGTACGTCATCGAGGCCGAGGCGCTGCTGCGCGACCTGGCCTGCCTCGACGCGCACGATAGCCTCACGCCGCTCGGCACCATACTCGCCAAGCTGCCCATAGGTACGTCATCGAGGCCGAGGCGCTGCTGCGCGACCTGGCCTGCCTCGACGCGCACGATAGCCTCACGCCGCTCGGCACCATACTCGCCAAGCTGCCCATAGGTACGTCATCGAGGCCGAGGCGCTGCTGCGCGACCTGGCCTGCCTCGACGCGCACGATAGCCTCACGCCGCTCGGCACCATACTCGCCAAGCTGCCCATAGGTACGTCATCGAGGCCGAGGCGCTGCTGCGCGACCTGGCCTGCCTCGACGCGCACGATAGCCTCACGCCGCTCGGCACCATACTCGCCAAGCTGCCCATAGGTACGTCATCGAGGCCGAGGCGCTGCTGCGCGACCTGGCCTGCCTCGACGCGCACGATAGCCTCACGCCGCTCGGCACCATACTCGCCAAGCTGCCCATAGGTACGTCATCGAGGCCGAGGCGCTGCTGCGCGACCTGGCCTGCCTCGACGCGCACGATAGCCTCACGCCGCTCGGCACCATACTCGCCAAGCTGCCCATAGGTACGTCATCGAGGCCGAGGCGCTGCTGCGCGACCTGGCCTGCCTCGACGCGCACGATAGCCTCACGCCGCTCGGCACCATACTCGCCAAGCTGCCCATAGGTACGTCATCGAGGCCGAGGCGCTGCTGCGCGACCTGGCCTGCCTCGACGCGCACGATAGCCTCACGCCGCTCGGCACCATACTCGCCAAGCTGCCCATAGGTACGTCATCGAGGCCGAGGCGCTGCTGCGCGACCTGGCCTGCCTCGACGCGCACGATAGCCTCACGCCGCTCGGCACCATACTCGCCAAGCTGCCCATAGGTACGTCATCGAGGCCGAGGCGCTGCTGCGCGACCTGGCCTGCCTCGACGCGCACGATAGCCTCACGCCGCTCGGCACCATACTCGCCAAGCTGCCCATAGGTACGTCATCGAGGCCGAGGCGCTGCTGCGCGACCTGGCCTGCCTCGACGCGCACGATAGCCTCACGCCGCTCGGCACCATACTCGCCAAGCTGCCCATAGGTACGTCATCGAGGCCGAGGCGCTGCTGCGCGACCTGGCCTGCCTCGACGCGCACGATAGCCTCACGCCGCTCGGCACCATACTCGCCAAGCTGCCCATAGGTACGTCATCGAGGCCGAGGCGCTGCTGCGCGACCTGGCCTGCCTCGACGCGCACGATAGCCTCACGCCGCTCGGCACCATACTCGCCAAGCTGCCCATAGGTACGTCATCGAGGCCGAGGCGCTGCTGCGCGACCTGGCCTGCCTCGACGCGCACGATAGCCTCACGCCGCTCGGCACCATACTCGCCAAGCTGCCCATAGGTACGTCATCGAGGCCGAGGCGCTGCTGCGCGACCTGGCCTGCCTCGACGCGCACGATAGCCTCACGCCGCTCGGCACCATACTCGCCAAGCTGCCCATAGGTACGTCATCGAGGCCGAGGCGCTGCTGCGCGACCTGGCCTGCCTCGACGCGCACGATAGCCTCACGCCGCTCGGCACCATACTCGCCAAGCTGCCCATAGGTACGTCATCGAGGCCGAGGCGCTGCTGCGCGACCTGGCCTGCCTCGACGCGCACGATAGCCTCACGCCGCTCGGCACCATACTCGCCAAGCTGCCCATAGGTACGTCATCGAGGCCGAGGCGCTGCTGCGCGACCTGGCCTGCCTCGACGCGCACGATAGCCTCACGCCGCTCGGCACCATACTCGCCAAGCTGCCCATAGGTACGTCATCGAGGCCGAGGCGCTGCTGCGCGACCTGGCCTGCCTCGACGCGCACGATAGCCTCACGCCGCTCGGCACCATACTCGCCAAGCTGCCCATAGGTACGTCATCGAGGCCGAGGCGCTGCTGCGCGACCTGGCCTGCCTCGACGCGCACGATAGCCTCACGCCGCTCGGCACCATACTCGCCAAGCTGCCCATAGGTACGTCATCGAGGCCGAGGCGCTGCTGCGCGACCTGGCCTGCCTCGACGCGCACGATAGCCTCACGCCGCTCGGCACCATACTCGCCAAGCTGCCCATAGGTACGTCATCGAGGCCGAGGCGCTGCTGCGCGACCTGGCCTGCCTCGACGCGCACGATAGCCTCACGCCGCTCGGCACCATACTCGCCAAGCTGCCCATAGGTACGTCATCGAGGCCGAGGCGCTGCTGCGCGACCTGGCCTGCCTCGACGCGCACGATAGCCTCACGCCGCTCGGCACCATACTCGCCAAGCTGCCCATAGGTACGTCATCGAGGCCGAGGCGCTGCTGCGCGACCTGGCCTGCCTCGACGCGCACGATAGCCTCACGCCGCTCGGCACCATACTCGCCAAGCTGCCCATAGGTACGTCATCGAGGCCGAGGCGCTGCTGCGCGACCTGGCCTGCCTCGACGCGCACGATAGCCTCACGCCGCTCGGCACCATACTCGCCAAGCTGCCCATAGGTACGTCATCGAGGCCGAGGCGCTGCTGCGCGACCTGGCCTGCCTCGACGCGCACGATAGCCTCACGCCGCTCGGCACCATACTCGCCAAGCTGCCCATAGGTACGTCATCGAGGCCGAGGCGCTGCTGCGCGACCTGGCCTGCCTCGACGCGCACGATAGCCTCACGCCGCTCGGCACCATACTCGCCAAGCTGCCCATAGGTACGTCATCGAGGCCGAGGCGCTGCTGCGCGACCTGGCCTGCCTCGACGCGCACGATAGCCTCACGCCGCTCGGCACCATACTCGCCAAGCTGCCCATAGGTACGTCATCGAGGCCGAGGCGCTGCTGCGCGACCTGGCCTGCCTCGACGCGCACGATAGCCTCACGCCGCTCGGCACCATACTCGCCAAGCTGCCCATAGGTACGTCATCGAGGCCGAGGCGCTGCTGCGCGACCTGGCCTGCCTCGACGCGCACGATAGCCTCACGCCGCTCGGCACCATACTCGCCAAGCTGCCCATAGGTACGTCATCGAGGCCGAGGCGCTGCTGCGCGACCTGGCCTGCCTCGACGCGCACGATAGCCTCACGCCGCTCGGCACCATACTCGCCAAGCTGCCCATAGGTACGTCATCGAGGCCGAGGCGCTGCTGCGCGACCTGGCCTGCCTCGACGCGCACGATAGCCTCACGCCGCTCGGCACCATACTCGCCAAGCTGCCCATAGGTACGTCATCGAGGCCGAGGCGCTGCTGCGCGACCTGGCCTGCCTCGACGCGCACGATAGCCTCACGCCGCTCGGCACCATACTCGCCAAGCTGCCCATAGGTACGTCATCGAGGCCGAGGCGCTGCTGCGCGACCTGGCCTGCCTCGACGCGCACGATAGCCTCACGCCGCTCGGCACCATACTCGCCAAGCTGCCCATAGGTACGTCATCGAGGCCGAGGCGCTGCTGCGCGACCTGGCCTGCCTCGACGCGCACGATAGCCTCACGCCGCTCGGCACCATACTCGCCAAGCTGCCCATAGGTACGTCATCGAGGCCGAGGCGCTGCTGCGCGACCTGGCCTGCCTCGACGCGCACGATAGCCTCACGCCGCTCGGCACCATACTCGCCAAGCTGCCCATAGGTACGTCATCGAGGCCGAGGCGCTGCTGCGCGACCTGGCCTGCCTCGACGCGCACGATAGCCTCACGCCGCTCGGCACCATACTCGCCAAGCTGCCCATAGGTACGTCATCGAGGCCGAGGCGCTGCTGCGCGACCTGGCCTGCCTCGACGCGCACGATAGCCTCACGCCGCTCGGCACCATACTCGCCAAGCTGCCCATAGGTACGTCATCGAGGCCGAGGCGCTGCTGCGCGACCTGGCCTGCCTCGACGCGCACGATAGCCTCACGCCGCTCGGCACCATACTCGCCAAGCTGCCCATAGGTACGTCATCGAGGCCGAGGCGCTGCTGCGCGACCTGGCCTGCCTCGACGCGCACGATAGCCTCACGCCGCTCGGCACCATACTCGCCAAGCTGCCCATAGGTACGTCATCGAGGCCGAGGCGCTGCTGCGCGACCTGGCCTGCCTCGACGCGCACGATAGCCTCACGCCGCTCGGCACCATACTCGCCAAGCTGCCCATAGGTACGTCATCGAGGCCGAGGCGCTGCTGCGCGACCTGGCCTGCCTCGACGCGCACGATAGCCTCACGCCGCTCGGCACCATACTCGCCAAGCTGCCCATAGGTACGTCATCGAGGCCGAGGCGCTGCTGCGCGACCTGGCCTGCCTCGACGCGCACGATAGCCTCACGCCGCTCGGCACCATACTCGCCAAGCTGCCCATAGGTACGTCATCGAGGCCGAGGCGCTGCTGCGCGACCTGGCCTGCCTCGACGCGCACGATAGCCTCACGCCGCTCGGCACCATACTCGCCAAGCTGCCCATAGGTACGTCATCGAGGCCGAGGCGCTGCTGCGCGACCTGGCCTGCCTCGACGCGCACGATAGCCTCACGCCGCTCGGCACCATACTCGCCAAGCTGCCCATAGGTACGTCATCGAGGCCGAGGCGCTGCTGCGCGACCTGGCCTGCCTCGACGCGCACGATAGCCTCACGCCGCTCGGCACCATACTCGCCAAGCTGCCCATAGGTACGTCATCGAGGCCGAGGCGCTGCTGCGCGACCTGGCCTGCCTCGACGCGCACGATAGCCTCACGCCGCTCGGCACCATACTCGCCAAGCTGCCCATAGGTACGTCATCGAGGCCGAGGCGCTGCTGCGCGACCTGGCCTGCCTCGACGCGCACGATAGCCTCACGCCGCTCGGCACCATACTCGCCAAGCTGCCCATAGGTACGTCATCGAGGCCGAGGCGCTGCTGCGCGACCTGGCCTGCCTCGACGCGCACGATAGCCTCACGCCGCTCGGCACCATACTCGCCAAGCTGCCCATAGGTACGTCATCGAGGCCGAGGCGCTGCTGCGCGACCTGGCCTGCCTCGACGCGCACGATAGCCTCACGCCGCTCGGCACCATACTCGCCAAGCTGCCCATAGGTACGTCATCGAGGCCGAGGCGCTGCTGCGCGACCTGGCCTGCCTCGACGCGCACGATAGCCTCACGCCGCTCGGCACCATACTCGCCAAGCTGCCCATAGGTACGTCATCGAGGCCGAGGCGCTGCTGCGCGACCTGGCCTGCCTCGACGCGCACGATAGCCTCACGCCGCTCGGCACCATACTCGCCAAGCTGCCAATAGGTACGTCATCGAGGCCGAGGCGCTGCTGCGCGACCTGGCCTGCCTCGACGCGCACGATAGCCTCACGCCGCTCGGCACCATACTCGCCAAGCTGCCCATAGGTACGTCATCGAGGCCGAGGCGCTGCTGCGCGACCTGGCCTGCCTCGACGCGCACGATAGCCTCACGCCGCTCGGCACCATACTCGCCAAGCTGCCCATAGGTACGTCATCGAGGCCGAGGCGCTGCTGCGCGACCTGGCCTGCCTCGACGCGCACGATAGCCTCACGCCGCTCGGCACCATACTCGCCAAGCTGCCCATAGGTACGTCATCGAGGCCGAGGCGCTGCTGCGCGACCTGGCCTGCCTCGACGCGCACGATAGCCTCACGCCGCTCGGCACCATACTCGCCAAGCTGCCCATAGGTACGTCATCGAGGCCGAGGCGCTGCTGCGCGACCTGGCCTGCCTCGACGCGCACGATAGCCTCACGCCGCTCGGCACCATACTCGCCAAGCTGCCCATAGGTACGTCATCGAGGCCGAGGCGCTGCTGCGCGACCTGGCCTGCCTCGACGCGCACGATAGCCTCACGCCGCTCGGCACCATACTCGCCAAGCTGCCCATAGGTACGTCATCGAGGCCGAGGCGCTGCTGCGCGACCTGGCCTGCCTCGACGCGCACGATAGCCTCACGCCGCTCGGCACCATACTCGCCAAGCTGCCCATAGGTACGTCATCGAGGCCGAGGCGCTGCTGCGCGACCTGGCCTGCCTCGACGCGCACGATAGCCTCACGCCGCTCGGCACCATACTCGCCAAGCTGCCCATAGGTACGTCATCGAGGCCGAGGCGCTGCTGCGCGACCTGGCCTGATTTTGTAGTTTTGGCGTGGAAAAACGTCGAAATACACACATACGCAAACCTTTGTACAGTTATAGGTTTTTGTGTAGGGATGTATTCAAGATGGGATGACAGGCTGAGACTGAGCTGGTTGCAAGAAGCCGAGAATAGAACTAAGTGGCGTGCAATTGGAGAGGCTTATATTCAACATTGGACTGCTATAGGCTGATGATGATAATGTACTCAAGTCAACTCGCAATAATGCCGTGTCAGCTTAACATTAAAATTACCGGTTAGGTCTGAAATGTTTATAGGACAACTTATCACAATTTTTTTTCTTGTTTGTTGCCCAGAGCCGCGTCTGGGCAAGATGATGGTGCTGGGCTTCGTGCTGGGCGTGGGCGACGCGCTGACGACGATGGCGGCCAACTCCACCACGTTCCCGGAGATCTTCATCGTGGAGGGCCGCCGCCGACTCTCCAACCACCAGAGGGCGCTGGCCGGGGATAGGGCCTCCGACCATGTCGCTATGCTTAATGCTTTTCAGGTAATGTCACTCTCAGATCATCTATATTACCTAGTTATATCTTAACTCGTGGGCTAGTGGCGTGATTATATGTAGGTATGTAACTAGAGGTCCCGACAGACTTCGTCTTGCCCGTAAAAGTCCCCACCCACTGGGTCCAAATCGTGTTTCTAAACCATCGTAATACACAAAAAGTTCAACCAAACCAGTCCAGTCATTTAAAGATTGATGAAAAACATACGTACACAATTACATTTACCTATAGTATTTGGTACTTAAATAAAAGTGGGATTATTTACTGACTCATTTACATTTTTGGATTTTTTAATAACAATTTAGAATGTTATGATTTTAAGTTACCACCTAAGAATAATTTAACATACAATTTGTTACAGATGTGGGAAAGAGAACACGCGAAGGGCGAGGAATCAGAAATGAGATGGTGCGAGTGGAAGGGCATACAGCCGACGACTATGAGAGTCACCTCCGAAGCCAAGTACCAGCTTACTAGTAAGTTGATAATAATACTCAATACTAATATAA
The DNA here is from genome assembly GCA_905146925.1 of Autographa gamma. Lineage (NCBI taxonomy): Eukaryota > Metazoa > Arthropoda > Insecta > Lepidoptera > Noctuidae > Autographa > Autographa gamma. The sequence goes on from LR989871.1 coordinate 3,518,686, forward strand.
TAACGTGGAAGAGTTTTTTGTTTCAGTCGTGCTTATCTCTAAAACTACAAGTCGATTTTAATGGGACTTATACTGGCAGATATAAGGGGATATGGACCACAGTGCATAATGCTTTTATAAAGAAAAAAAGGGTTCTTTGCGAAAGCACTTTGCGAAAGCAAAGTCGCTGAGGAGGGCTATTACATTATAATTTTACTATCTTAACCAACCATAGATTAAACTTAACATTAATATATTAGCCTTAACAAAAAGCGAACCTAAAACCGACAATATTAACATATAAAATGTAAAGTATAATGTTATATTTTTCCAGATATCCTAACTACAACCATAGGTTTCTCCGAAGAATGCTGTGTGCCTCAACGCTGGCACCCCACCGGCTCCGACCCTACCTTAGATCTAGTGATAGCGCTCATGTGTATGGGGCTATACCCTAACGTGTGCTTACATCAGGGGAAGAGGAAGGTATGTGAATATGGTATATGTTATTATGTTATGATAAAGTTAGGAAGATAAGTTAATTTGTGATTGCGATTTTATATATAGTTTGAGCGATTTATTCATCGCTGTAGTCTGTTTTAAACGTCCTAAAATTCGTTTTTCTGAGGGTTATACACAATAAAATTACTAAAATCCATTCGCCAAAAATTATTACTAAAACATAGAACGTCAAATCAATCTGACCACTGGGAATACTTTTTCGCATTAGTTATACCAGACACCAGTATGATCACCTGTCTGAACAACGAGAAACACCAATTTATTTTATCGAAATAACTTTTGAGTAGCCACTTATTATTTAAATGTTAAGTACAATTAAAAAATAAGTGGATATCCAATTTTATTTAGTTTTACCCAGTTAGCTTGCAGGATGTGCCCTTGATATACCTGCCCGCTTATAACCTGACGATCTGCGCTTGTGTCTTAGATCTCCAAACACTTCATTAACCAACATCATGTGAAATTTCTATTGAAGGTGCTAACAACGGAAGGCAAGCCGGCCGTGATCCACAAGACGTCGGTGAACTGCAGCAACCAGGAGCAGCGGTTCCCGTGCCCGCTGTTCGTGTTCGGCGAGAAGGTGCGCATGCGCGCCATCAGCTGCAAGCAGACCACCATGGTGGCGCCGCTGCATCTGCTGCTCTTCGCCTGCAGGAAGGTCGAGTGGGTGAGTGGGCTTATACTTAGAAAAGCAACAACACCAGGAGTGTTAACTAGTCTTATAGAGCAAACGCATTATTTCTGCGCTTTTGGATTTTTTGTTATGTAAACGTACGCAAAAATAGGTTGTACGCTGAAAACATAATTTCACAATAAATTGAAAATTTGTGATACCCGACAGTCATTGGAATATTGCTGATAACTTTAAAGGCTACACACAGTGCCGGCGGCAATGCCGCCGGGTTTCTGCCAAGGGGCTGTGCCACCGGCAATACAAGCCGCCCAAAGCCGCCAAGCATCATTCATTACGGCTCAAATGCCAGGAACGAACTGACACCGGCTGACGGCGGCTCCTTTGTTTGGCAAAGCCGGCCAAAGAAAATACTATTTCTCAATGTTCTTATAACAGTGAGTAAACTTAACATTTCAGATAGACAACGTGGTACGCCTAGACAACTGGCTAAACTTCGAGATGAAGCCCAGCACAGCGGCGTTAGTGATAGCGCTGCGGCCCGCCATAGAGAAGATAGTGGAGCGAGCTGCCGCCGAACCCGACGCCGCGCTAAACTTCTCCCCTACTGAACAGAAGGTTAATCATACATTATGATCATCATCATCATCTCCCGAGCCTTTTCCCAACTATTTTGGGGTCAGTTACCAGTCATACCGGATTCAGCTGAATACCGTATTTTACATGGAGCGACTGCCTATCTGACCTCCACAACCCATTTTTACTGGGAAACACAGTATCCCATAGTAAGACTGGTTGTCAGAATTGACTTAACGACTGCCAAAGATCTGCATAAATATTGATATTCGTACATAATGACGCTATAAAATAATCCCACTAGTAAGCTTTGGTACATTTTTTTACTAATAGTTCGTCAGTGTTCTATTTTGATATATTTTCTCTGTTATCTTTCATAATTGAAATACATATAGCAACATAATTTGCTTACAGGTCATCGACTGCGTAAAATCGCTATGCATAGTCGACGCAGGCGACTTCAACATTCAGCGCGAGACCAGCGCGCCGACGTTCCGCGTGGAGGGCGCCAAACGGGGCGGCAGCCGCGGCTGGGGCACCACGGGGCCGCGCGGCGGGTACGGGGGGGGCGGCTTCGCCAACCAGGGCTTCGGCGGGAACAGGGGCGGCTTCGGTGGCAACAGAGGCGGCTTTGGGGCCGGCAACCAAGGCGGCTTCGGCAATGACGACCAAGGCGGCTTCGGAGGCGGTTACCAAGGTGGCTTCCGAGGATCAGGTGGCTTCGGTTCAAATCAAGGCGGCTTTGGCGGCAACCAAGGTGGCTTCGGCGACAATCAAGGCGGTTTCGGTAGCAACCAGGGTGGTAACGGCTTTCCTGGCCGTGGTGGTTTCGGCAACCGTGGCTACGGTAACCAAGGTGGTTTCGGTAACCGAGGTTTTGGTAACCGCGGGTTCAGAAGAGGTGGACGCGGAAGTTGGTAACCATTCCATTCCTAGCTAATATTTAGTTGTAATAGTTGTGACTCGAAGTGTTCCCAAATAAGTAATAAACAATTACATAATATATGACTGTTTTATTTATTATTTGAATAAAATAACAATTAAAATGAAATTATTTGATATACATTAAATTAAACTAATAAATGACAACAAAGAAAAATATAATTACATTCTTTCATTTTTAAAAATGATTATGATTATGATCACATGAATAATTTATAATCTAAGGAATTCGTTCACACGGCGAAGCTGATGATTTAATGCAATAAAAACTAAAGTTACAACCGTGTGCAAGTTAAATTACAATAAATTAAGAAAAAAGGACATGATTTCATAGAAGAAACAAAATTAAATACTATCACTAAAAACCGCGTAAAACAGCATTTAGTAATGCTACTGAGAATATAAAAATCTTGGCTAAAAAGCCAAAGCCGGTGTCATTCAACCGGGTTCTGTACGACTATTAGTATAAAGTCTTTATCAGGCGCGACCATCACTTCACTCTTCTTGCTGCGTATCCTCAAAAACGTCAGGTCATTGGAAGGGTCCAAATCCCTCACCACTGCCTTCGCTTTGTCCACTAAGGAACTCATTAAGCCCGCGTATTGCACTGACACGTGATTTTCAAGGGTAGTTTTAATTGGTATTCCTTCACCGTTTACTACAATCACTCCTGCTACCCCTTTATGCATGGAAAGCTTTCGCACCGTCTCTTCAGCCTCGTTTGCCATAGTTTATTATTAAAATCAGATTTGTTAAAATATTAAAGTTCTTTGTCGTTCGGAATCTTGATTGATTGTAATAAATTTGACATTGACAAAAAGGAATTCGAATTTGGAATGATTTTCTTTGTCACTAGCTTGGCAGTTACTTACACTGGTTTCTTGAGAAGGTTTTAATGTGGATTGAGTCGTGTACGGTATGGCTATCGTGAATTGTAAGCAATGATTTATTTTATGTATTTTTTTTGTGTTTACTAAGTATTCCCCCGCATTCCGTCGTTGCGAGGCAATTAATGCGCTTCTTATGGAGTGTTTTGCATACGAGCGTCATGGAGACCGACATCAAATCAATTAGTGATTATAACTGGTTGTAAACATGAACAGCTCTAGAAGACAAGGTGAAGAACAAGGTTATTAAATTTTATTTCTAACTTCTTTTCCTATGATGAAAATTGCTAAAAAATAAAAAGAAAACCTTGTAGTCCATAATGTATTTTAATTAGTGTAAATATTAGGAACAAATTATACATCATAAAAACTACTGAAAAAATAAAAAAATATCTGCACATAAATAGCATTCATGTTACCTAAAATAAAAAAGCTTGACTAAAATAAATTGCTTTTGAACTTAAACTTATTAGATCTAATTAAATATGGCAGTGAGAATTACTTAAATAATACTACTTTTAAGATTAAAATGCGGATATACAATAAGTACAGATCTTCCATTTCAAGAATAATTTAGCTTTCAATAGAAATGTCTTGTCCTTGCTGCTGCATACTTTGGACCTTCAAATACAGAGGCATTCTACCGCTTTTAAGTTTCTCTCTTTTATGTACTTTTAGCTGATGTTTCATCATCTGCTTTCTATACCCAAAAGCTTTCCCACATATATTACAGACATGATCTTTGATGCCTATATGATCAACTTGGTAATGTAAGTCTAATTCCCGATGAGTATAAAATCCTCTCTCACAGAAACCGCACTTGAATTCGTGTTCACCTTTATGCGTCAACATGTGTTTATTCAAATTGCTCTTATTTATAAACCTAGAAGGGCATTGCGTACATTGGTATGGCTTTTCCCCTGTATGAGATCTCATATGCATTTTGAGGGACTCTCGAAATCTTCCCTTGTAGGGACAAAGTGAACATTTGAAGGGTAGTTTGTAAAAATGTGTGAGACGGTGACGGGTAAACTGGCCCTGCATTATAAAGTTCTTTCCGCATATATCACATATGTGTAAAGGTTCTTGCTTATGTAAAGCTAAATGCTTTTTAAAATATAATGCTGTATATGAGTTATTGCAGACCGGACATGTTACTCTCATATTCTCATGTTCCTCAGACAATCTGTGTTCATTGTAATCTTTGAAAGAGTCAAATGATATAACACACTTCTTGCAATGGTAAGTACGCTGCGTTTTGACTTCTTGTTCTTCGTAATCAGAAAAGCTTTCATCATTCTCAAGGTATTCAATGTCTGTAATTGGTGGCTCTTCAGGCGGCCGTTTTAGGAGCTCATCGGACTCTTGCGCGGTTTTCCGAAATAAGATAGCACCTTGAAGTAGTGAATTACAAGGCTGACATAAAAATTTCGGGTAATTATCATCGATTTTTACTTCTATCCCGCCAAATGTGTTCAAAGCTTCCGATATATTTTCCGCTACACCAGTTCCATAAATAGGTACGCTACCTTTCTTTAAACAAACTCTACAAATATTGTCGTCGTTACTTTCTTTTTTAACGTTTAATTCTCGAGATTTTTCTTCCTTGGAAGTTCCTTCGCCGGTGTTTTCACCTGTGTTTGTTTTGTTATCATTGACTTGCTTGCAATGCAACAATTTTAACAGTAACAGAGCTCCAACCATTTTTTACACTAAGCAATATCTGTTTTGAACAAAAAAGTATGAATTCACTTTAAAATTAAATAATTATTATTCACAACATCGATTTTCTTCAGTTTTATTTTTGGATATAAACAAGAAAAAGTTGTCGTACAAGAATCTAATGTCAATGTCACTTTAACAATGTAACAAACACACTTGCACAACTTGGCACACGGTGTATTTTCAACTAAGTCTCTGTGTTACTGTATGTAATTATCATATTATGATTCTAATATAATGGTAGGTACCTACTAAATAATTATAAGAAATGGAACTATCCTTTACATAGAAGCAAAATAAAACAGCATTTCTAGATGAAACCTGTTATGTCAAAGTCGAAGCAGCAAGCAAATGTCAAAATAACCCATTGGTAAACATGAGGTTATGTGATCAATGAAATAAAATACAAGCAATTTGAATATAATTAGATCATATCTAATATTCGATTAAATCAGAAAGCTTTAATAGATCCAAGATGAACGCAATCAGGGTAACGTAATACTTTTATTTATTTACATGATCGAACTTTAAGAACATTACTCGCGTTGAGTTTTATAACTAATAATGGCTTATTTTTCAGAGTTTATGGCGTTCATCGCCTGTAATTCGTAGTGCTGTAGCATCTAACTACACATTTCGGCCTCTTTCATCTGCGCCTGCTACAGTGGGTGCAACTCAACAGATTGAGCCTGTGCCTACGACTGTTGAACTAGATAAGTTATACAAACGTGTGGAACTGGAGATGCGAGGTATTGATCCTGCAGTACTGCTCAGTTACTCCTGGTTCTGTGTCGCGGCCGCTTCTCATCTGGGGATTGAAGTCACTAAGAAGTAAGATTTATGGTTATAATAATATTGTGCCAGAGCACCCATAGCTAGATGCCTTTAAATACTTTGGTTAATCAGAGTAGGTTATTGCTTTAACTTAACGAAACATCAGTTCAAATCATCAAGTTCTATATGAAAGCCAATTAGTGTTGCGTTTTGTTATGTTAAGCATAGTAAATTATGTTTTATGTTGTTAATATGTAATAGTAACTTGTACCTAATAAATTTTGTTACAATTCCAGTTGGGCATTAAGAAAAGCAGAAAAGGAAAGGCACACCCTACTCAGAAGCGTCCACATTTACAAGAAGCATAGAGTCCAGTATGAAATAAGGACTTATTTCAGATTCATCCACCTCCAAAGACTAACAGGATCTACTTGTGACACCTACTTAGAGTACATTGAAAGGAATCTTCCGGAAGGAACTGCATTGAAAGTCACTAAGGTGGAATGCCAGCCATTACCAGAACACATTACACCACCTACCAAATAATATTATTTGAAATAAGTAGAATTAGAATAAACTATAATTAGTATTGCATGTATTTTATTTAACATTGAAACTATAAAATTGAGCTTTTCACACAATTCCTTAGGAAAAAAGGATGAGACTTTCTAGACCATATAATAGGAATTAACACTTCTAATCTAGTACAAAAAGTAGGCACTATAGCTAGAAATAGTTACAATATTTTTGAGTATACTTAAATAATAAACAATTCAAGCCTTAAAAACTACAAGTTAAACATTTAAAAGACTTAGGCAGTACAAAAGTGTCTTACACATTTCTTAGTGGAATAATACAAGTATTTTCTTACATCCAGCAAGAATAACATTTTAATAGTAAAATTGGTACATCAAAGAGTTAATCCTAAAAGAGTTTATAGTTTTTTCTAATGAGGCACATCCACACTGGATAATTTAGGTAATTACTAATAGAATAAACACTAATTATGAAGCCCTTTTTGGAGTATATTTTCACTAAAAAAGAAAACTCAGTCCATATATTTGGCATCAGTATCTTTTTGGCATAGATGTGCTCTTAAACTTGTTCTATTCATACTGCTGGTGTTTACACACTGTGAAGATGAAGAGGATAGCGAAAGCCAACTCTAGGGCATGGAACATGAGCATGACTGCGCACCAGATGTACTCCAGCCGGAGGATGTATGTTTGGTAGATCAGGAAGTAGCACACACCAACTGCAGACGGAATTGTTAGGATTACAGAGAAAAATACTGGAACCTCTGTAAAAAAAGAAAAGTGATTTAAATTAGGAACACAGTAAAATTTTTAGACATGCTAGTTTTTTCTTTTTCATACAATTATTCACTGTGGGTAATTTTTATGGTAAAGTGATGACATAGATACTTACTCTTACTAGCTAGATTACCTCTTCGCCCTAAAAATATACGAATAACTTCAACAAGACACAGAGCACTGAATATACCGGCTTCGGTAAGCAAAGCATTTTCTGGATAAGACACATTGATAGCTTTTAAAATGCCCATGGCCACTTCACATACAAAAAACATCCCCAAATAAAAACTATTTAAATACAACAGTATTTCATATGCCAGGCTTGAATTAACATTAGTAACTTTAGACATTTTCCTGAAGGAATCAATGATGACTGCTGGTTTGTTTACTTTTGTTGACGTTTTTTTATTGTTTACGCAATCGAGCGCCAAGGAGACGGAGGCCGACCGATAGTAATCACCGCCAATCGCCAATCACCGGGATACAGAAGTGACGTAATGATAACTGTCAAAGTTATTTGACAGCAACTAATAAAACATTTGATTTGAATATTGCGCGCGCATAATATCGATTTCCGCGTTTTGTAAATCGTGTGTAGAACGAATTAAATAGTAGGTTAGTAGGTATAAATAAAGTATGGAAATTAAGTACTGAATGATGTTCAAAAAGAAAAATAACGTTTGATTTGCTGTTGATTATATCGTTACTTTCGTTTCTTACAGTCATACATGAGTGATAATCAAAGCATGAGTGTTGTATTTTCACTGTTCATCAAAGTCGATATACTTACAGTTAAGTAAGTTTTATGGATTATTTCCTCATAAAATGTTCATAAGGCCCCCATTCATTATCAATATCTTTCACTGATTCGTTTACGCATCGCATCGCGCGTGTGCAGTAGCACGGTCGAGTGCGTTTGTACGTTACGCAACGAATGCTATCACACGCAGTAATGTACATTGCACTGACTAAAACGGAAAGTTACCGAGTAGGAAGACGAGCGCGGAAATAGTGTGCTAAGCCGTTTTGTGGCTAAAGCAATTTCTACTGGTAGTTGGGTACAGTTAAATTCAAAATTTATTCTTTTCAGTCATTTTAAAAACAACATTTTATTACCCATTTTACCTAATTAATGCTATAAATGAAGTTAAGTAGGTATCTACTGCTTATATTTGACCGGTCTACTCTTGGGCGGGTATGTGCCATCCTCATCGAGTTAGATTCTGATATTTCCTTTAGCCTATTAGGCTATCAATATGTTTGAACTACAGGATTTCTTCTTGAGATTACAGGTTTTGTAGTACTTTACAATAATGTTTATATGACTTTTGTTTGAGATTGTACGAGTCTTGTAGGTGTCTCTCTACTCTCTACTCTACTGTGTTAGAAGTGTGTTGGTAGCTACTCATTGGGTGCTTTTTATTTACTAAGTAAGTTAAATAACACGCAAGTAGGTATCTAAAAATAACCAGAAGCTGTATCTAAGTAGGCATTATAGAGGACCTCTCGTTTTTATGCATAGATCCGATACTTTTAGGGTGAACCCGAAAAATAAATATGCACTGTAGGTAGGGTAATCCTAAAAAATAGAAAGGAAAACCAAGGTCCAAGTATGATGTTATAACTAGCTACCTACCTAGCTATCAAAGGTTTTGTTTTATCGACTCCGCCTACATTCTTCGTATTGTAGTCTGTATAAATTATTCCTACCTATCCCAATCACTTGTTTATCTAGTAGAAAGTGAGAATTCATTTGTTTATGATTCGAAGTCTTGCATCTGATTAGGCGTAATAGCTAGGTTGTAAGTTCAGATGAAAATAAAAGCTACTTAGTAAAGCTCAACCGGCTAGGCTAGTTCTACCGCTTACCTAGGCAGTGACTTTATAAGGTAACCAGGCTTTTATCAAAACAGTCATCTTTTGCTGATTTGATAAACCCGGACAATATATTAATATATCATCACAATCAATACTTTTACATATTTAAATGAAGATTACAGTAAATTATTTTTAAATTATTTCTCCTTTTTTATAGTTTATGGTTTGTTTGTATTGCAATTTGTTATAAGAAGTTTTTTTTTTTTAATTTTCCTTCCATAAAATATTAATTGACATTAATTTAAATTAATTAAAAGAAGCAGGTAGACAAATTACTATAACTATTTTGCTCATCGCTCATGAAACACCAAGCAATCACACAATTCATAACAATTTACACAATCGTTTCCTTAAATATAAGTACGATTTCATAAGTGCCTTCAGGCGAGGAAATCACAAAACTTGGTGATCCTATTGGTAGAAAGTCCAACCACTTTCTGCAGCTAAGGGGAAACGCGATGCACCGATGCAACACGCAATCACAACACTTCCGTTCACAACCCGCACTGGACGTCTACATTCAAATGTTCAGTTCTTAATTCGAATAAAACGGTTATTTTATTTTTTAAATATGAGGACGCGACCAGTGTTGACGTTTTCGAAATTGGAGCCCGATGCGGGGGAGTTGTTGGACAGGATGTTTGACAAGGAGGATTGCATGGTGGAGATCAACCCTGGCAGGGTGATTCTGCCAGCTGACTACATGACCATAGGACAAGATATCTTGGACATGGAGGTCCATGATACCGATGTCTGGATGTGCTCTTATCCGAGGACTGGTGAGTAGACATTTTTTATTCGCTAAATTTGTGTGAACGCGCGTTTACATTTGTTTCTTGTGCTGTATTTAATGAGTTTACTTTTATTTTTCGAGAAGATAATGTGTAAAGTTAATTGGGACATATTTTCTGTGTAGGGTCAACATGGGCACAGGAAATGGTCTGGCTCATCGGACACGATTTAGACTACGAAGGAGCAAAGTCTTTGCAGCAAGTAAGTGAATTATAAAAAAAAATTGTTACATTATGATTGGATACTAATTTTGTACTTTTAACAAACGTATAATATTTTATTTAACAATATTTGTATTTTGATTAAATAATAATATAAAAATAAGTTACCTTATAATGAATTACAAAGAAAAAAAAGTTGTCAACAAACATTTCTGCTTATATCTATGAAGGTATTCCTCTCCAGTATTTTGTCACAAATTACATAACTACTTAGTAGCAAGCTGTGCGAAAAACAAAACTATCGTTTTTTTTTTATCCTACGTGGTCCGAATAACACTTTCTGATCATCTAATTTCATCATCCCTAGATAAGATGTCCTCTAGTGGAGCTCTCCTGCATCATGGTGGCGGGCCACTCCACCTGGCACAAGGAGTCGGTCCAGGGCACGTCAGTCGACCTGGTGAAGCACCGGCTGCCGTACCCTCGCTACATCCGCAGCCACCTGCCCTGGGACCTGCTGCCGGTCAGCATTGAGCGAGAGGATGGCTCGGCTAGGCCCAAGGTAGGATTATTGTTATAAAACCTCTACATTTCTCTTTCGTATTGGTTCTTTTAGTTAAGTTTTAAGCTTTTGGTGGGGACAGGTATTCGCACTAGGAAACCCATCAACGCATGTTAAGTTAATGTAGCTTATTTTCAGGGGCCAATGTTTTATTGTTTACGTACTCCAAAACTTTAGCTCTTAATGCGGTGTTTTTTTTGTCAATACTATGCTTGTTAAAGTATCGAAGTTTGTAAACTACATGCTCATATAAGACGTAATATATACCTGCCATTTCTGCCAAAAAATAATGCTCCGTACGTATAGAATGAACATGCACATGCATAACAGCGGTTTCAATTACTTTCCCAAAGAGAAAAATATCGCAATTGACATTTCCACAATCGTTAACGAAATCGAGAAATCGCTTATATTTTGATCATTAAAATATGCAAAAGACATATTCAAACAGTCAAGTACATGCATTTTAGCTTGAAGCCACTCGCCTAGGGTCTCTATAGTTAGACCATGCTCTTTCACCAGGTAATCTACACATCCCGCAATCCCAAAGACATGGTGGTATCGTACTACCACTACTGCACGCTGGTGCACGGCCTCAAGGGTACCTTCGAGGAGTTCTGCGACCTCTTCATGAGGGACCGCGCGCCTTTCGGACCCGTCTGGAACCATATCCTCGGTAAGAAACTTTCTCCTTGTTTGTGCTGCAATTTGTTTTATTGTTTTACAGTGCTGTAAAAAGCGGTATACCTATATGCGATTTCTTGTGCTAATTAAATAGGTATTTAAGCATGGTTTCTGAAGAAAAGGTGTATATAATAAGTAATTACCTACTTCATTTTAATTAATTATTACGCATAGGAGCGTGTGGAGTATTACTATTATATATTTTTTTAGTTATTTTTTTATTCTTATTATTTAGAGGGACTTTTCCGTATAACGTATGTCAGTCCCATCGTACCCTAAATAGTAGTAAAGCGACACCTATTTAAACTATACCTACTTATAATATGACACTATACAATCAGGGCCATGAATTGGAACAGATACTATTATTTAAAACTTTAAATCTACTGCTTAATGACGCAACCTAGTAGGTAGATAGGTAAAAGTGATTTGCAATAAATATACTAGATTTTGCCTCTGTATACCTAACATTCAGTAGGTACTAATATACTTACAAGGATCCACTGCAAAATTACTCGAAACCCCTATTTTTCCAACATGTTTTTTCCCCAGGTTTTTGGAACCGCCGCCACGACCCGAACGTTCTCTTCATCAAATTTGAGGAGATGAAACACGACTTGCCTTCTGTCGTCAGAAGAACAGCTGACTTCCTGAACAAGGACCTGACTGACACTCAGGTCGACAAACTCTGCGACCATCTCTCCTTCCAAAACATGAAGACCAATAGGGCTGTGAACTTGGAAGCCATCTTGGAGAAGTCCTTTGGGACCAGCTATTTGGAGTCAACGGATCTAAGGTTCATCAGGAAAGGCGAGATTGGGGATTGGAAGAATTACATGTCTGATGATCTTTCTAGAAGGTTCGATGAGTGGGCTGAACAGCATCTAAAGGGGACAGAGTTGAGTTTTGAATAATTGTTAATTATTTTCGATACTTAAGTTTGGTTTTCATTAATTGAAGTTTATATTTACGTTGAACACGAAGAACAAAGTTTAGCTGTATAAATAATAATAAATATCATGACCATGACATTTGTAGACGATAAGCAGAATTTAAAGTTAGTTCACAGCAGTATTTCCCTATAATGGACTACGGTATATAGAAATCATCGTATTTTTCGACAATTTGTTTATTTTTAATTTATGATTACGTTGTATGTTCTTTTATTACTAAATAAATGATTTGTGTTACTTATTCGTACACTGTTTTATTTCCTTCAGAGACTCATAAATCGTAGTTATAAAATATTTGCTTTGATAAAAAGTAGGCTATTTCCTTTCTTGGTATACTAGCTTACCATACCAAGTTTCATCAAAATCGGATGAGCGGTTCAGCCATGAATGCGTAACAGACATACATTGTACTTTTACTATTGTTTCTGTATAAAAAGTAAGACAATCTTTTGCTTTAAGACAGTTTCAGGTTTGAACTAGGTAAGGACTATGAAGAGGAGACATTGGCAAAGGAAATAAAACAACAACAGAAGGTAATACAAACGTCAATAATAACATTTATCTCCGAGAATGTTAACAATAAATACATTCAGTAGATGTCATGAAGCTTTTATTTAAATATACAGAAACATAAAATATAAAAAAAATAAAACAGGTAGGTATAATATAAAATGACAACATGGATAATCTCAAAACGACTAGATTATTATAATTTAATTGACTCACAACACTCAGCTACTGCAGTGAACTTCTTCTATACATAATATTGTTTTAAAATCTCTATATTTATGTTCTAGGTACTAAGCGCCACCACAAATAAAAAAAAAAAAATAAAACAAATTTTAAATATATCGTACTAAGCGCCACCACAAGTATAAAAAAAAAAAAAAAATAATTAAATATTTATCGGTTGGTAACAACACTATTTGCAAAAGGTTCTACCTAAAATCCACTAGGGTCGCTAGTGTCGCATAAGGTGTATCTGTCAATTTTCACCAATAAAAGACAAGGTACTGGCTTAGTATGGGCGAACAAGGCACAAAACTATTGCAACATCAATTCATAAAAGGTAGCTTTAGTGGTTCGTAGAAAAGTATATAGGTACGACATGGTCAACAATTCTTTGAATAAATATTATAACAAAAGTATTTTAAGAGCCACAAAAAAGTTGCTAAAAAGAAAATTGAATATCTAAGCTATAAATTGTGATGATAAAATAATTAATTTATTTATTTACCACTATTTATTTCAGTAGTGTGTATAAATAAATGAATTGTGAATAAATAAATTAAAATAGCATAATCCCTTGTATATTTGGAGCCTAGTACGTAGTCCATAACAGTAGTGGTTGATAAGACATTTTTATTACATTTATACTTATGAACTAAGATCGTGGCTCCTGTAAGTTCCTAACTTTACAGAATTATACAATATAAACAATTTGTGCCTAGAGAGGGCGCAGCGAACGGTTAGTACATGAAATTAATGACATAATTACTATCAGTAGAAACTTCAGTAGGAAAAGAGGGATAATTTAATAGAATTTATTGCTGACCTTTCATCAGCTTATCGTATACATAGTTATTATGTTCGTTGTTTTTAATAACAATAATAATATTCCGGGACATCTCACACATGGTTGTCTGATCCCAAGCTAAGCAGAGCTTGTGTTATGGTAACCAGACAACTGATAAACATACTTATATATTTCCAAATACATACATATTATAGATAATTTACACCCAGACACCGAACAAATGATCATGCTCATCACACAAACATTTGTCCCGGGTGGGAATCGAACCCACGACCTCCGGTATAGCAGTCAGGGTCTCTAACCACTAGACCAACAGGCCTGTTTTTGTGTGTTATTTCCAAATAAAATTATCCTGAAAGGTATTATTATTGGTCCATTCAAACAAAGACATGCTAATTAAATAGATGAATATTAATCAATTATTTCCTGCACATAGGTTGAAGCTATTCCATATAAGGTTTTTAGGCTAGATGAAAATCGCTACGCCCTTTAAATACTAAAAAGACGATCAGAAAAGATCATTTGATGTTACTAAGTAACTATCTAAATGTAAGTACAATAAAAATATCGTCTTTACTTTGTGTACAAGAAAATATATTCTATAATTAATACATTTATGGTAAGTCGACTAACTCCCACAGCCACTGTTAAACAGCGTCAAAAAGATTGATATTTTTACAATATTTTTTATGTTTAGATTCTATTGTCATCTTGTAAAGCTCTTCACTTGTTTTCCTCGTAATAGTAATCTTTGGAATTATTTTTGGGAATCATTCGTATGAGATCTATGTAATACTAAAAAATTGCGAGAAAAAGTGTTTTTGATGGATTTAAATCATCCAATTTGGTATTTTATAGAACGAGACAGTTAGGATTGTATAATTATTACAACTTACTAAAATAACATCATTTACTTACAAAATAATTAAGTACATACGTATAATTTTCTATTTCTACAACTATTTTATGTAAAAATGTACTATGGACTAGAGATGTATATTATGGTTTTAAAAACGATATCATTAGGCCAAGATAATAAATAGATATATTCTGTTTAAAATACTGATATCAACAATTCTGGTTTTGATAGGTATATTACACTAGGAAGTTTCACCCCTTTTCGTAAGGCTTCAAACTAGCTACATGTATTTACAAAATGCATGTTAATCGTGGTTCAAAACATAAAAAAAATACTAGAAGACCAGGAGATATTAAAATCCTTTGATGAAAAGACTATTGAGGGTACTTTTGAATTACATTCCAAATAATTTAAAACGTTGAAAATTGTTTTCATGAATCATGGCAGACATCTGCAAAATAACTATTAATTTTGTATCGTAATTGAAATTAATTGAAGAGCAAACTGGTCCAAAATATTTATACAAATTATTCACATCGTTTAATTAAAGGGTGAAACAGTAACTAAAACTACATAAAATTAAAATTAAATAAGATGACAACTCGAATTATTTTTATGTCGCACATGAGGGTTTCCGAACGCCCCACAGCATTGATGATGATTAACGTTCTTTGTATGATGATGGCCGTGGGGAACATTACCATGTAACTTATCCTTTATAGAATCCTTTGAGATTTGTTTGTGTACACAGCTTTTGTTATGGCCGGGCGCTATTTTTGCTTTGAACCTCCCAACTTTACCTGGTTTCGGGTTTTCGATTGACTCCTGTGTGCATATGTGCGCTACTTGGTTCATATCTGTGTGTGCGTCTTGGTATTCTGTGTCTGTTTCTGGGGAGGGAAAAAATATTATTGTGGTCCACACGAAAAATATACCTAAATTAAAAAAGTTTTGAAAAAATATATTTAAGTAAGGATTGTAGATCGTTGATCGGCTAATTGGTTTAAGTTTTTAGACAAAAACTCAATCATTTAGATCAGTTCTCAATGTATTCAATTGGCATTACCATCTTTACGGATATGGACAGGAAGGCGGAAGGATTACCAACTTTACTTAAGCAAAATTGACCACTAACCTGGGTCAATAAACCTTACATACAGCCTTATGTGATACACACACCCTCAGTTATCCATACTGTAAGGCAGTGTCTATTTATTTATTAAAATGTACATTATTGAATGAATAGCATGAAATATCGCCAAACTGCAGAACAGTTTGTTGGCGATAACAGCGTGATACAGACCCCCTATGTGATAAATACGCTTAACCATTTCCCTGTCCCGTGAGTCACATATGAACATTTCCATTGTATATTGTGTCTACTGGCGGGACAGTTAAGTTGTTAAGTTATAATACCTACCCCTATGTAAAAAAGACTGAACCTATCATTAAAACTAAACCTATGTATCATTTAAAAACCTATAATAATAAAATCCCTCACCAATTTCATCTCCACTATGCTTGGCGGTGGACGAGGCCGTGTCGGGCCTGAGCGTGGCGTACGAGCCGCCGGCGTGGGGCGGCGCCGAGTGAGCCGGCGACATCCGCGCCACGCACTGTTGGAACAGCGTGAAGCACCCAAACGTAAGCCGAGGGCTAGCTAGCGACATCTACAACACCCCGGGTGAACTATTACGATGGGTAGGACCCAGCTTGATAATCCACCACCGAAATGTTTTAGCTATTTAGTGACAAGCTATTATGTAGTACCATGCACAGTGATGAGTATGTGATAGACCACAAATAAAGGTGAGCACAGAAAAGTGTTCAAAGCACTAGACATAGATAGAAAACCAGTGCCTTCAATTTCATCGAGCAATTAAAGAACATAGAGCTCCATATAAATAATTTCTGAACTTTTAGAAATATAATATTAGGCCATGCTTTCGTTTTTAATTGGGTAAACTCTCACTGAAAGAGTAGTGGAAAGAAGTGACTTATCACAGCAAAGTATTCTATTAAGCAATTAATTTTTAAGCTAGTGTTTTCTTTTTCAGAAGGTATAGAATTGATCCTGATATACCTTCTGATTTTCTGATTTATTGTTTATTCTGATATACTGATTTATTTGAAATATGTGTGCTTATCTCAAATACTTATTTAGTATCATACCGTATCAATCATATTGTCAGTGTCTCTGTCTTTGGGTTGTGGCGCAGTTCCGACTCTGCAAGGCGACGTCGAACTGTAACTTAAGATTACAGAACATATTTTAACAATAACATTTGCTTGATAATATGGTAAAGAAACGCATATTTTTTTTTTTATATTTACCATAATGAAGAGTTAAGGCTGTCAGCAGTTCTCGCGGGATCCACAGATTCGGCGTCAGTCCACATACCAACTACACTTGTTGAATTTGATCGAGATTCTGAAACAATTTCAAAAAATGTTATGTTCTTTTTGTCTCAATAGTCTTCTGTCCAACAATACCAATAAGTTAAATATAGGTTATATAAAAAATTACAAGAGTCCAGAAACATTTAAACTATTCAAATATAGTTTTTATATGATTACCTCTTTCCCGTTCAGTCCTATTCGGTGAATTCGCTATACTCCTCCTAGCTACATCTTGGAAGGTGACAGGAGAATACATCCGTCTCTCTTCCCCCGGTGACGTCATCGTCGTGGTCGGAGCTGGCACCTGAGAACTCCTCACGGAATTCTGAATGGTCATCAGAGTCGTACAATTTAAGTTCACTAAGGAGTTTGGTCCAGAATTTGAAAGGTCATTGATTTTAGTATTGTTTTGTTCTTTGTTGTTCATTTGTTGTGCTGAGTGTTCGGCGATGCTGTCTCGGACGTCGGCGGCTCTCTCCCATTCTAGCTCAGTGCCTGGTGTTAACTGTGGTGATATGACTTTGGTGAGGGATGGTCGAGATTCACGTCCCTCCAGCCAGTACGTTTTCATTGCACCTGCAACGGTTTGTTTAATCAAATGAATAACTTTTTACAGCTTTTGAAACGGTTTTCAAAGTGTTGTAATATCGGTCGGCTATGCTTTGGATTGTGGTTGGTTTTCTTAAGAAACAAAAAAAGATGTATATCTAAGGAAAAACTGACAGACACTAACTCTTTATCTATCTTATACAGTCAAGGTAAAAATTACATTACATTATTTGCTTCTACATAATAATAATATCCTTACCTTTCCCTTTAACCTGTATCTCGCCCCTCTCGGTGACCATGTAGGAGGGCGAGAGCAGTTCCTGCGTGGTCTGCGAGATGTGGATCCTCATGGCCTCGGAGGTGGACTCCATGCGGGAGGCGGTGTTGACGGAGTCGCCGAACAGGCAGTAGCGCGGCATCTTCAGCCCCACGATGCCGGCCACTACCGCGCCCGAGTGGACGCCCACTCTTATTGATAAGTGGGATCCTAAAACGCAGTTTTAAAAATGTTAAGATTGTTCGGTGGATCCGGAATACGTTTTATGAAGCTAGAATTTAGGACCAGATATAACACACATATAAGACATATAAGAAATTTTATTGTTTCTCCGGGATTGGAGCATTGTTTTTCGTTAAATGGTAGGCGGGCTCAACAAAACCTTGCGTTGAAACGACTCATTTTTCTAGTTACTTTTCGCTGTCCCATTAAATTTTGTATGACTGTAGCTGTTGAATTTATTTTCTGGAACTGGTACAGTTACCAGTAATGGTATTTTTCATTTCCCCATTTCTATATTTACCATTAGCGATCAGCCTCAACTGCGTTGATACAATTTGTAAATCAGTCCAATAAGGTTAGTTTATTCGTCACAACCATACACCTGTCCTCACAATAGGAGTATAGAAGTACATATAAGCCATAAGCACCTGTGCTAGGATCCTTCAGGTCGGTGATAGCGTCGACCATATCCAGCGCCATGTCACACACCTTCTCCGCATGGTTGTCTTCCTTCTCCGGCGCGCCCGACACCACCATGTATGCGTCGCCGATCGTTTCTACCTAGAATTTATACAGCTTATGAAAGGCTTGGTGGAAATCCAAAAAACATTTACTAATTGCCTATTTTTATCGCTATGGTAGGTATTCAGGTTAAATTCCTATGCCTTATGCGGAGATCGCCGAGTTTAAAAACAATTTTGAATTATTTTTTTGGGGTTTAGTGTTTTTGAAGA
Organism: Autographa gamma; assembly: GCA_905146925.1. Lineage (NCBI taxonomy): Eukaryota > Metazoa > Arthropoda > Insecta > Lepidoptera > Noctuidae > Autographa > Autographa gamma. The sequence goes on from LR989871.1 coordinate 3,537,640, forward strand.
CCATTTTATGTTATTACAGTTTAAGATGTTTGTAAAGACTCTAAAGGGCTTTAAATTGTCAAGGAGGCGACACTGACCCATTTATGTTACCAAATAATCCACCTTACCAGTTGACACATAATATATTCCCGATTTAATATTTTTGAGTCCCTGGCAGCAGGCTGTCAGTAGCGTCAGTGATGGGTGCAAAGCTGCAGACCCATCATAGACACCACTGGCCCATTGTAAATCAAACCTTAACCATAAGAATCTTAATCATAAAATCAATCTTATGATAACATGTTAAAGTTGCACTCACCTTGTAGACCCTGTTCCTCTCGGTGAGGGTGTCGAATATGGAGTACATGGCGTTCAGCATGGAGACCACCTCCATGGGCGTGATGCGCGAGCAGATCTCCGTGAAGGTCACCACGTCGGAGAACAGGATCGACACGCTGTCGAACATCTGTGGGATATGGTTACTGGTAAGTCGTCAAAGTCAAAGGAAAAAAATCTCATCATCACGCCTGTATCCCCGAAGGGTTAGGCAGAGGTGTACCAATGTCCACCCACAGTTCGCCGATATGTTTTAGGTCCCATGTAATAGGGGGCGAGCCTATTGCCACTAACCGGGCACAAATCCAAACTCCGACCTGCTACTGAGAATTTCAAAGATACACCCAATAACACCTTGGTCGACTTGGGAATCGAACCCAAGACCTCTAGCGTAGCAGTTGCGCTTAGCACCACCAGGCCAACGAGGAAGTCAGAAAAAATCTACCTGGAAGGAAATATTTTTGGTTGTATTAAAGATTTTTTGGCTATCGCGATAGTAATATTTCTTTTCCAGTTGGTAGACGAGACGCCTGGAATATATTCTTGAAAAGATAGTTTTACAGGTAGCGATCGAAGTTTGCATAATATAGGACTTAGATAACGGATGAAAGGTTCTACGATCCAAAAAGACTGCAAAAATGTCACAAAGTATCTCCCTAATTAGATAAACGCCTTATAAACAAAACATATAATCTAAGTAAGATCATACCTATAAATAAAACACACAACCTTAGTAAGTTCGCAATGAATTGTTTTAAACTTAAAAGCTCATTTCTGTACCACAAACACGCCGTAATTATAAAGTGTTCATCTCATCGGCGACGCGGGAGACACGTTTGTTTGAGCACGACCTATGTAGCTGTGAGCACGGCGGGATCAACGGAGACTAGGTGGTTTTGTAGTTTATTTATAAGAAAGGTAGATGATATTAGATTAGAGATTGAAAAATACAAAATAAAAGGCATGAAATTTTGAAACACAGCTTTTTTGTTTTATACACTTCAGTTTTGCTAGAAGATTAACGATCGCTTGGCTTCTCAAATTAGGTATTTATATTTAGTTCCTTCCTTTCAATCAAAGCTATGATATAGGTACCTATCTTTTAACTAACTATGCCCTGCAGAATGGCTAGACATGACGAAATTAAGATTTTCAACGTTACACTAAACCATTTTATTTATCACTAACTCACTAACTTAAATTGCATAAAGTTGTACAGATATCTAATACATAGTAGATCAGTCTATAGAAACATTATATAGAATGGCTAATAAATACAGCTAGGTATCTAAAGTTACGTGCCAATAAATATATTTATCAAATCCGTATATAAAAAATACATTATAATGGAAACCTTTGATGGTATCTGTATGACATATTTTAAGGATTTATCCTATGTGGGTGAGGAAACCATTTATCGTCATATTTATTTCCGATAACAGCCAAGAGATTTAAAAAAGATTTTTCTTTGATATTTTTTTGTAACTTATATAAGGAGAAAAAATATATAAAGTTAAAAATAAGTTATTTCAAGACTTAGCCAAAGCCTTTTACAAAACCCTGTCAGTATCCGCTATTAAAGTTATCAAAACGCAATCTCAAAATAAAAATAAACGTTTTCTAAATCATTACTCATTTTACAGACGCATGAAAAATGATATAACGTCACATTTCAGTCATAAATAACGTGTGTAGCATCCTGAAAACTTTTTCTGTCAACATTTCTGGAAACTTGTGAATTTGTTATACTTTATGTAAAATTGTAGGTCCAAAACAGATGTTAAAAAGTTTTTGTCTGATTTTTGCTTTATACTTTTTCCATACTTAAGTTTAATATATTATTCCTATTATTTTGTTTGGTGCACATACATATTTTTGCAGTCATAAACATGAAAATATTGTGATCATATTTTTTTTAGACTACTTAGTACCTATGTATCTCACAAATATTTGTTGTTAATAGCTAGTTAAATATAATAAATAAAGAATAAATAAATAGTTTTAAGGTATTTTTGTGTTAAACCTACCTTACTACATATTTATATCCTCTTCGACATTTTCATTCTCAGAAACATCATGAATTTCGTATGAAAATGGTAGCTTTCCTGGAAAATATGCGACGCGTGACATCGAAATGTTTGACCGGCAAGTATTAAGGTTAATACGAGTCATGTTTTATCATACGTTAACCTACTAAAAGACTGAGGAAAACCGTTCACATGTATAAAACTAAAAGCATAAAAGAAAAACCATGTGAAGTACATTATTTCTAGTAGATAACTAAAAAAAATTTAAGAAGAAAATGTGTGGTAAGGTGTATTTTCTTCCACAAAATGGTTGACTTTGCTTTTTAAGAGATAAAAAATAGTTTAGTTTTTAGGTATTATGAATAAGTTTCTAATGATGAGAAGTACACGTATTTAGTAAACATACATGACTGACGTATAGATCTATAAGTAATTTACAAGTTTTAATTTAACCCTGCTTATGTAAAAGATTTATCGAGCTCACACCAATGATATTTTAATAAACAGATATGTTATACACATACAAAACAATCGAAAAAAGTGTTCCGCGCAGCGCGGCTGCTAGCGAAAGAGATAGCGCGATAAAACCCATAAGAAAAAAAGAGTTATCTGTTTATTAGAATATCATTGGCTCACACAATATACAAAGAATATTAGCTACCTCGGTAAAATGTAACAAGTGAGAGAATGGTCCAAACCACTTTACTACTAGTTCATGTTGATTCATTACATTGTGTGGAATGAGAAAACTTTTAGCTTAGCTTTCGTTTTAAATAGCAATTTGTACTAAAATAATAAAGCTGAATAGTTTGTTTTTACTCGCTTAACTTTAATATGAGCTCGCTAATCTATAAAGCATCTTTATGAGTCTGTAGTCTTGTATTTGAGGAAGATTAGTGGCCATTTTATGTTATAACACGACCTTAACAAGCTGAGAAAACCGTGTACAAATTTATTAAAAAAAAAAAAAAAATGAGCACTTATTTTTTGAGATCCTTATAAATATTATTACATCAAAGAATTCTCACTATCTTTTTGATCAATAAGTCTTCAAATAACCCACGAGTATAATAAAATCAAGTGAAAACTACAGAGAGTTTCTATTTGCTTTTATATTGTATGTAAAGTTTCGTCATTATGCTAATCTGAAGGCCGACCGGCGACCGAGCTTTAAGCAAACGATACGCGAACGATTCGGGATCGATTGTCTCTTGTTTCGTTAAGCTGGTCGCCCTTTATCAGCCATTTATCGAGCAGAAAATACCGAGGATATTGGGAGATAGCTACCTAACAGATAATGTCTTCTTATACCTAAGATAAACGTCTTTTTTTTAGATTGTCTTTTATATAAGTATCTACATATACGTCAAAAGGAAGTAACTCTTTAAGTAATCAATATTTTATTTTGAGTCTCATTACAAACGAAATTGGTTTTCATTTTAGTAAATACACAAAGATAAAACTGGTTTTAAATCTTTCATTAGATATCGAATACTTTTGTTCATGGACTCTGCAACCATCCCTCACAACTTTGCATACTTTTAAGCGGTTCCGCTCAACGTCTTTATAGTTAGGCAAGGAGCTCACTCAGTCGTTAAAAACAGCTTGGAGGTAGCATGATTGTAAATTAATGTTCTTGCTACAATTTTAAAGATTTCTCACTCACCTCACAAGTGTCGATCGGGTTCTCTCCATTCCGGAGCCTGTCGGCCACCTGCTTCGGTATCATCTGGTACAGGAGCTCGTCAGTCCTCTTCATCTCCTCGTCCAGCTTCCTCATCGACTCCTCGAGCTTCTTACTCTTCTGCTGCTCCTGGTCTAACGCTAGCTTTAGCTCCACTGATTGTTGGGTACCAGCTAACATCAGGTCTCTGGAAATTAAGTTTCTTTTTTTAACGACCTGCACGGCGCTTGTAAGGATTTACACAAAGAATTAGGATAATCTTTCTATTCTATGGATAGCCACAACGACTGATCGCTAGCGGATGTCTAATCCAATCTACATAAGATTTTGCTCTTAGTAGAAGACATATATTGTAATCTAGGCCTTCTAAACGGTGCATAAGCTTGCTATGTAGTTTGATCCTATATTCCAACGGTTTACTACAAAATAAGTTAAAAAGATGAAAATTATATAAAGTCGACTTTTCGTCTATATGGATTAAAGGACTAGCAAGAGATTTCTGTAAATTTTTAATAAATAAATAAATAAAAATCACGGTAAAAAAAAAAATACCTGTGCCAATGATGCTGCAGTTAGTATGACCAATCACCAGGAGCTTTAGTCACCATCGACTCAAAAAGAAGAAAAGCAACACATTCTTTGAGCTCTAAAAGTATTTGTTCATTAGAATAAAAGCTTCTATAAGTACCTGCTGAAGTCATGCATGGAGAGATCGTTGATATACAGTCCCGTGGAGACCAGCGCCGCCAGGTCCGGCATGACCGGGGTGCCCAGGTACATCATCATCCGCCAGTTGTCCATGTAGATCATTTGACCTTCACAATGACAACACATGTTAGGAAATAGTGATAAAAAAATTCTGTTAAGAATGTTAAAAAAAAATCAAATTAAAATTGATTCAGCTTGACAATATAATGCTAACAAATAATTTGATTAGTTAACTTCAATTAATTAGTTGATTCAACCTTCTTAGGAATAGATAGCTATTGTTCGAAGTAGAAAACTGGAAAAGAAACACGACAAAATAAGATTAGAAAAGAAAGTATGGTGATTTTGGTGCGACACACATTTGTTACGTAAATCCTTACGTAGATCAAAACTAAGTGAAGATACTCAGTGTAACAATACTCATACTAATTTGTAATTGCATTCTATTGCAATACTCTCCTAATGTGTGAGAACAAATACTGTGCTTAGTTCTACATATACATTTCTTTAATGTTCTACATTTTGTATTGTATTTACATATACACCATTTTTTTGTGCATGTGCCCGTTCTGTGTGCCCAGACTTGTGCTTGTCTAGTCTACTGCACTTTCAAGTGCATAGGCTTTACTTTACGCCAAACTTTAATTCACCTTTGAGATGTAAATTAATAATGTCGGGTAAAGGTCTTCCGTCATACGCAAATCGCTTCTTAGGAGCCGTGCCTGGAAAATTTTATTAAAATGTCAACTGAAGGAAAATGTACTTCACTTGTCATGTGATTTGTAGATTTTGTAGCTATGATGTGAAATAAAGTAGTTATAACTTTTGTGGAAGGCTTACCCGATCGGTTTTAATAGGTAATGTTCGTTACATGTACTACAATATTTATTTTTATTTAGACATGTCAAGGATTTTTGGGGTATTGACGTAGTTTTAATAACTGTGTCGATCAATTAAAAAGGTGAAAAATATGTAATAAAGAAAAAGAGGAGCTGTTTATTAAAATACATATAACAGATAATAAAATTCATACCATAAAATTAAATGCAATTACAGAGTAATTTCGTTTTCTCCCTCATAAATTAGTGGTTTCTCGCCAAACCACGAGTACTTACGGTTTTAAATGGAAATCTTCAAGTTTAATACAACTCTAATTCCCTGTTGACTACTACAGAATTAATATTCAATTAAATTCAAGGAGACAGAATATTTTACTGTGAATTTCTCTTTGTGATTGTATTGGCGCCCAGCGCGGGGCTAAAAAGTTTTACTTTTACAAAAGAGTAATGTGTTTCATCTGGTTTTGTAAAAGTTTGTTTGAAACAATTGCATAGTCCATACCTCGCTTGCGTAAATTACAGAGAAACTGAACTAAATGAAATTTTCCGTCAAACAAAATCGAGACATATTCCGGGGAGATAAAGTTGAAATTTCAGTGAAAGAGGCTGTAGAAATTCGTATAAATTAGGATAAAAGTTAGCTGTTCCCGCGTGCTAATTACTTACCTGAATTTGGGGATAAATTTATGTTAAGTATTACGATAAACCATTTAGTCAACAATTATCGTGAACAACTGAGAATTATTTCCTTGCCTTTACCAAAAAATATTAGTAAAAAGTATATATTATGCGTATACATAGTAGATATACATTAGGAACTTAAAAGTTTTGAAGCTTTTCGATCTTAAGAATTTACAATGACCTTTAACTCAAGAACGTAAGGTTTAATTTCCTACATCGATCACCCTGGCGTGCCTACTACATTACATTCAAAATACATTTAGGAAATGTTTCTCCCACGAAATGCCTTACAAGATATCGAAGTAAATTCAATTAAGACCCAGTGACACGTTTGACGTGGGTTCGATTCCGGTCGGTGCAACTGTCAGGATAAAATATTGGCGTTTGATGAGGATAATAACTGTAAGTTATGTTTGCTGGTAAATGTTATTTTTGGGGAACAAGTGTTATTTCTACTGACATTTTAGGATAAGGTTAAAGTTAAGAAAATATGTCTTTTACCTTTTTAAAAATATGAAAATTGAAAATGAAATTTTGTTCATGGTTATGTAGTGGTTATAGATTTACTGTGGGTACAGTAAACTTTATTTCATTAATACTTTTAATTCCGACTATTTCCTTACATTTGTGTTTGAAAGTTTTATTTAATACCTTGGAATTCAAGGGTCCTAAGATGGTACCTGATTAGGTACCCACATAGTTACGTTTGAATATGTTTTTATTGATGCAATTCAGTTTTCCATACTGAATCATACATAATACAATCGTGCTAATAAAATTTTGCTTGTTTGTGCTCACATCACGGTCATTACACAAACTGTCTCTAGTATACACTTCCTAAACGCAAAATACTGTATGACGGGCCTGTTGGTCTAGTGGTTAGAGACCCTGACTGCTATACCGGAGGTTGTGGGTTCGATTCCCACCCAGGACAAATGTTTGTGTGATGAGCACGATCATTTGTTCGGTGTCTGGGTGTAATTTATCTATAATATGTATGTATTTAGAAATATATAAGTATGTTTATCAGTTGTCTGGTTACCATAACACAAGCTCTGCTTAGCTTGGGATCAGACAACCGTGTTTGAGATGTCCCGGAATATTATTATTATCAGTCGAATTTGTTGTTATTCTCTTACATTGCTGTATTTCAGAGAAAAAAGGAACTCTTATAGCTTAGTTTCTATAGCTTAATAATATAAGCACAGTTTAGGGTACATTACCTTTAAGCCTCAAGTTCTTATCAGTGGCCGCCTCCGTCTCGTCCGAGAGCCGGAGCAGTTCATTCCTCTTGTCCGGAGCCTTCTCATGCATGACGGCCTCCACGGTGACCAGCTCGAAGATATTGTTGGTGCGGTTCAGGATCTGCGACCAAATACAATAGATGAACAGGAGAACCAAAAAAAACAGGCGACGGCCAACAGTCCAGCAGTCTAGCGGTTAGTGACCCTGACTGCTATACCGGAGGTCGTGGGTTCGATTCCCACTCAGGATAAATGTTTGTGTGATGACCTCGAACATTTGTTCTGGTCTGGGTGTAATTTATCTATAATATGTATGTATTTAGAAATATATCAGTATGTTTATCAATTGTCTGGTTACCATAACACAAGCTCTACTTAGTTTGGGATCAGACAACCGTGTGAGATGTCCCGGAATATTATTATTATTATTATAAATAATATATGCTCTCCTAGAACTTATACAGCCTTTGTCTCTCCTGTAAGGGTTAGATTTAAGGTTTTTGGTTTTATGGGTCTGTTGGTCTAGTGGTTAGTGACCCTGACTGATGAGGGAGTCTGAATGGTGTCGTGGGTTCGAATCTCATCCAGAAAACCAATATTTGCTTTGATATGTAAATGTGATTTTTCAATGTGTTTCAATTATCTATCAAAATAAATATATTTACGATTGCAGACTCTGCATAATTTGGGATCAGATGGTTATCAGAAAGTAGTTACAAGGATATTATGTATTTTTATTATAATACTTACAGTTTGAAACTTGAAAGCAATCAGCGGCCGCACCAGATCAAACCAATTTGTTATCTTCTTGCCTACTAGGTCTGGTAAAATTACCATTAACGAATTGCCGATGCTTCTCACAACCATATCTGATCTGTTTTGAAAAAATATACACAAATGTAAAATGCAGTCTGTATATACTTATATTAAATGGGTTACATCAAAAATAGGAATGGGATATTTGGAGTCCTATTTTTCATTTCAATAAGCAAAAACCTTACGAAGCAATGTGCATGCTCAATTTACAAATGCCTATAATCTATTACGTACAAGCAAACCCGGCGAACTCCGTTTCGCCACCAGATGGCTTCGTTTTATGTAACATTCGTTTGGTGATTAAAAGATGAAGATTTTTTTTTTGTTTTCCAGAATTTGCTTTGCTATAAACCTCACGGAGCCCGAGACCTTTCCAATGAATGCAAACCGTGGAAATCGGTTCGTGCGTTCTGAAGTTATAGCGTCAGGAAGGAAAACCCGACTTATTTTATATAGTAGATGATCATTTTGAAAACTTACCCAAATACAATACAGAAAGGGAATATTTCAAACAACACAGAAGCGCTGATTGGCAGATGTTTTTCTTCCCTAGTCATTGCTAAAGATGCAAGTGTGAAAGCCCGATTGTCGAACGTAAGTTGAAATGTTACGTGCACTGTGTCGAATAATAATTCTTCCCTTAATAATTCTATTCGCATTTCTTTGTGATAAAAGTGACGAGCTACCTGAAAACCAATGTAAGTAAATAACACTGCAATATTTTACATTAATTAAAGCGTCATCTAGCGGCACCAAAGAAATCTTTGTGACCAAAGTTGACTCAAAAGTATCATAGATGGCGCTATAACAATGTAAGCGTGAAAAATTACATAAAGTTGCTATCAGATAGTAATGTTCTTATTTTCTTTGATTGCAATATTAATTTTATCATTATTTGAGCCTTACAAAACCAGAAATTATGAAGTCCAGAGTTTTTTAAATACCGTACTTTAATTTAAACCAGTATTTGAACCTGGTAATCATCGGGGGCGTAGCTCAGATGGTAGAGCGCTCGCTTAGCATGCGAGAGGTACCGGGATCGATACCCGGCGCCTCCAAAGTCAAGTGGAATCTCTTTTTGATGATGATCAAAAAAAAAAAAAATGATGATCAAAAGATCATCATCAAAAAGAAATTCCACTTGATTTTGGTCACAGGAAGCTTGGAGTCATTTGAATCTTTTTTATTATTTTAGAATTTTTATGCTCTTAAATATTTATCAGCCACCAGATTAGGATTTGATGAATAATTAATAGCGAATCGTATAACGTGTTTCAAGAGTCGGTTTCCATAAGTATAATTATTTTAAAAGCAATACCACTCACCTCTCGAATTTGTCCCATAGCATAATAAACGAATCCTCTTCGTTTAGACCGATAGTGTAGAGTTAATCCTTGTCGCGTTTCATTTTCGCATATGAAACTAGGCGCCCTCATTCGCGGGTAACTGAATTTTAAATACTCGTGAAGATTGTCTAAACCGTTGAGAAAGTCTCGCATATGTCTTCCTAGTACTGATAAAACTCTGTCGTAGCCATATTGTGACACGAAACCAACGAAGTATACACCCATTTGATCCATAAATTCCCGTTCTGTCATGCCCAAAACCTGTAAGAAAAATAAACGCCTGATTGAAAATTTATAGCAAAGTTTCTTACTCACTGCTCTGAAACATGTTGCTCATATATTTTTTATTTAGTGTTGACTTATTTACTCGTATCAATAATAAGAATAAGTCAATCAATCAATAATTATAAAATCACTAAATATAAAACGGGTTTAAAACTATATTGACACAAAAATTATGTAAGAACAAAGTTAAAGATTTAAGTTTCCAGTTTAGTGAATGCTCTTGACGTTCAAGTGATTAATTCTAATATATACCTACTTTACATAACAAATGTATGGTCTCTGACAATATATGTAATTACGATAATATAGTGACATTTGTAGTAAACTCAATAAATACATATATTAATTTAGGTTTATTTTAGTAAACTTCTATTTTAGTGCGAAGCAAACTTGTTAAGTTCTTGCTAACGAAAAAGCATAAAGAATCATGGACGCAATAAGATAAAGTCATGTAAAAAGATTTAAAATCTGTAAATTAAAATTCAGTATAGATAACGACATCTAATACCTACTACCTATACGTTAAACTCGGTTAAATGCGAAATACCTTAAAAAATAGTGAACACTTATTATGTAATAAATAACCTTTGGGTTAGGTCTAAACATTGAAAAACATAAAAAAATATCACTAAATGAATGCTGCGAAAGTGTTTCACAATTTCAGCCATCTTCTCACCGGGGATGTAACTCAGTGGTAGAGTGTCTGCTTCGCATGCTGAAAGTCCTGGGTTCAAATCCCAGCATCTCCAATTACCATCTCTTTTTACAGTTGCACTAATAATTTATTTTTATAATTTGCAAGGTGATTTTAGATTTCTTTCTCGTTTTAATTTTCATGTTTATCTGTCATTATAAATCAGGAATTAGGCAAATTACTTCCTTTTTATTATAAAAAGATATTTTGAATTGTTGAACTTACTAATTTTAAACTCAAACTCAAAACTTTCATTTGCTTTCCACAATGGTATTACTAGGACGTGGTAAGTAAAAAATATAATAATATTATTATAGTACATCGTGGACCCTGTTAGGCACGCAAAGTTGGGCGTTGGGCATGCAATTTTATTGCACAATAAATAAAAAAACCGGAATGTATTGTGTATAATAAAGATAATCATATTAAAATTCTGAATTATAAAGTAAAGTTTAAGCCGTTCATCATTAAAAAAACATAGGAACGTTATAAATAAAAAAAGATATATGGCCCATGAGGGGATCGAACCCGCGACCTTCGCGTTATTAGCACGACGCTCTAACCAACTGAGCTAATGGGCCAACGAACACAATGTTGAAATAGACTAGTGTTATCTGTTTTCTTTATAAATGACACATCACTCCCTATTAATTTTGTTGCCCATTCCTTGTTCTTGTAGACTGTTTGCAATAGTGAAGAATTTAAATAGGAAAACAACCTTACATTCGTAGTTCTTATAGTTTTTTTTTACTATTATGTAATCTTCGTAATATTATTTTAAGTGCGGTATATTGACATAAATCGTGTAACCATGGTTATTGAAAGGGCCATAGTCCTACAAAAGGGGCTTTGATGTCTGTTAGGTAATTAATTCGTATCGAACCACAAATAATATGATATTTTAGGGTTAACAAGAGTACCTATGCAATATGTATATTACTATGGCACTAATTAATATACTTATTGCTTGTTTTATATAATGAACTATTTAGCTTAATTAGTGATCGTGTTATTTTTTTTAGCAGAATACGTAAATCATCTTAATTGACTGGTATTACTTTCAACAAATACTTTCATTAAATAATATTTCAGAGTTACACTTGTCTTAATACTATGTTTGCTTCAGCTTATAAAATGGCAAAAATGACCCAAAGTGACATTCAAATTAAAATACATTTTGACTTTGTAGCTTAAGTTTAACCAAAAACCACTTAGATATTTGGAATTTTGAGTGAACAGAGACAAACTGGTGCACAGAGTAGTTGCCAAACTATGGCTTCATATTAGTTTGTAGATCGAATTTCAAATACTTAGCCAAATATTACATTTATTGCCACATTTTGACGCGTTAGTTGTGTTCTTACATTATTTTTTTTTCTATAGTTTCTAGGTTTATGTAGATGACAAAACACATTATAATAAATAACCTATCTTCGTCTAACTTTCTCAACATTTTTGAAAATTAAAACAGCACACACTACACGTTTGTTTTAAAATAATATTACTCGTGTGAAAACTCGTTTGCAAACAGGAAATAAGGAAACTAAAATATGGCGGGAATATCCTTCGCTACTTACAGTTGGATGAACAACCAAGTACCGTTTACGCAATATCTATACAATTTCATCCTCAATCCTAATGCCATTGACAAAACACATCAAAGAACCGTTTATAAATAACCTATGAACATAAAATAGTAATAAATTACTCAACACTGTACTAAATACTGCGTAGTTTTATTTTTAAACTCTGAAGTTATTTCGCGATTATTGAGTTTTTTATAGATTAAATTTGTCACTCCATTGGCGCCATGACCGCGCCATTTTGGAACGCTGCTGTCATCAAAAGTTTAAATTCGTTCGAAACGCCTCGGTTCAAAATTGTCTAAGTGACAAAAGAGGTTGAATTTATCTAGCTTTTGTTTATCTATCAGTAAAATAAGTAACCAATGTTTATGTATTTAAATAATAATGTAAATCACGTCCTATTTTCTTTGTCACATGTGTAACAGGAGAAATAGGTTACCTACCGGGAGTTCCCATTAATAAACATTACGGTTCATGTTTGTGTATCAATGCGGGACGCTTGTCTTTGTATAGAGTAAGCCTCCTTGTGGACATGTAGGATTATATTATGCGAGGAGTATCTATGTCGATATTCTGAGTAATAACTATTCATAGATAGGCGCCCAAATAGTGCACCTGTACTATTTACTAACCTAAATTGTCAATATAATTATTTTGTTATTAGGTTTATAGTACCTGCCACTGATTAGTATCCTTAATAATGTTCAATGTTTACATTTGATTCACAACCCATTAGAGTTGCACACGATCAAGAAAAATAAAATATTTACCGATTATCTTTAGCGGCATAACCATGTGCATAAGAAAGTATTGGCTTATTCCGGTTGATCTATTTGTGAGATGTGTACACGATTCTAAAGACGACACAGAGTTTGTTACCCCTGTCCCTCTTACCCACCTTTACGACACAGAGTTCCGATGTCCATATTAAGAAATGAACAGAAAGAGATAGGCATATAACTGTCTCTGTCACCCACCTCTTGCGCTTTCTTCGCGAGCCGTGTGATGAGGTTCTCGGGGTAGACCTGGTGCACGGAGAAGGAGGGCTGCTCGACGCCCGCCTGCCGCCGGATGTCCTCCCAGCGCTCCTCGCCGTACGTCTGCCGGATGTACTCCGCCATGTTCTCGAGGAGGAGACCGTACATGGTGACGCCTGGGGAAGAGAGATGGTTTTGGTGATTAAATGAGTGAGGACTCGTTTTGAATAGAAGAGAGGAGTTGATTAATAGAGCTGAAATGAAGTTATTCATTTTACATGGAGACTGCTATTCTTCGCAAGAACGTTTTTTTTTAATGCTGCTGTCGTTTAATACTATCTATAATATGCGATGAAAAAACTATGTTTGGAAATAGGAAGTAGTAGCAAAATAATCATTTTAGAGGCCTTATACTAGTAGTTGAAGGTAAGAAATTATTGTTAATCAACGGTTTCTTGTCAGTGTTACGGTAAAACTTCGTGCTGCTTAAAAATTAAAGTTTGCAAACAAAGTTGCACTCTTTTTAATATTTGCTCAAGTCGCATAATACCATCCGACAATAACGAGTCCGTCCGACCATCCGACAAAATGAGTCTTACATAGACAGTCACCCATTCAGACACTCAGCATTGCTGAACTTTAGTTTAATGATCAGTACGTCAGTTATTCAAGATCTCAAAAACAAGTTTCGTTACTAAGTAGGTAAGATATACATTTAGATTCTGGCAGGTTAGAATATTCCTAACCTAGTAGGGTAGTAGCTCGCGAGGGCAGTAAAAAGGAATCCCCATTCCATTTGCATATAACAACCCTTTTATTCAGATAGGAAATTCCTAAGAGTTCTGAATATCTAACATTTGTGAGCAAGTGTTAAATACACAAGTAGTCCATTGGTAACTTATTTTTATTTGTTTTTGTATGTGGTAACAGCAGACAGCTAAGCTAGCCTTAGATACTAAATCTAGAGCTAAGTAAGTAGTTACTATTACTGGAATTTAAACAAAAATAAGGATGGTACTGACATTGTCTTGGTAGACTTTCATCGACTAAAATTTGTATTTGGATAATTTAGCTAAAGATATTGGTTTCTTAGGTTTACGCGACTGTTAGACATTGAAATAAAACTACTTTTTACGGATTTTTTCGCGGTTTATATTAAACGTTGGCTAAAGATGTATATCAATATTATAATGCGTAATCTATTTGTGTAAAACTTTTGGCTAACTAAAAATACGTCTCATTTCATATTTATAAAAAATACATTGGTCTTTGCACACAACGCAACATAATTCAAGATGGAATTGGTTTTAGGTATCCTCATCCTCAGGATATTAAAGTTATTCATTGTATAAAAGTTTAATGTCGCCTAGACATGGCTGGTCATCAAATTTTATTATTCTTTAGTGTCTATTACTTTCTTCTAAAGGGCTCATCAATCATTGAGGAGCTGACAAGAGCGTGGCTCGAGTTAAAGGTTACTATTTAAAGTATTAACGAGACACATTTTAACTTGCAAGGGACATGATAACGCAAGGATAGATGACAGGCATATTTATGTGTGGCATGTATTGTATATGAATTGTAGTAAGTTAAATATAAATTTGGAACAATCGAAACTGTAAAAATGACTTTTTTTTGTGTATAATTTATTGTGGACTAGCTCTGCCGCGCGGTTGCACCCGCGTGAATGACAATTCATACACTATCTTCATAAATTATACTCTATGTGTGATTCCCATGTATAAACTACATTATTGTAAAGTTTCATTAAAATCCATTCAGTAGTTTTTGCGTTAAAGAGTAACCAACATCCACACATCCAGTTTCACAAACTTTCACATTTATAATATTGGTAGGATATTTAAAGAAACAGCTAGTTCTAAATGCTTTTCATCGACATGTTTTGCCAGTCGGCTCAAATTCAATTCTATTATAAGTTATTTAGGCCTGTGCCTACCTATAAATAGGCAGGGCCAAATCTTTACAAGCATTATTTTTTACCCTGCTACATGCAGGGTAAAAAATAATGCTTAGCGTTATTTCGTCTAGAATTTCTATCTAAATCGCTAACAAAAGGCTTCACGGCTAAACAAGACCGCTAACAACATAATACAATTTTTACAGAACTTTGACTCGATTTTTGTACCAGATTTTAGTTCCACAACTAAAGCCAAGTGCTGGCAATTGATATTAAATAAAAGGGGGTAGTAACTATTATAGCAATCGGTAACGTTCAGTCGATACGTACTCGATTTCTAACGTAAATGTATTTCCGATTTCCGTAGGGCGGCCATATTTGAAACATTGACCTGCATCGATTGCGCTGAAAAGTTTTATTGGGACATTCTCTGACACGTTTATTCTCGCCTGTTTCTTAAAGAGCTAAGGTATGAAAACTGAATGCCACCAACTATTACTATGAAAAAATATATTGACTTTTATTCCGTAGTATCTTTTGTTAATAGTAAATAGCTCTATTTTTTATAATTTTTTTGTTCGGGAATCTATATTGAGAAATTGAAATCAATAATTATCAAAATAAAATGATCAAGCTAAGATCAGTGGACTCCACACATATGTACTACATTTAGGCTATTATTTATGTAAAGGTTTTACGAACAGTCTACCATATTAATTAATTAAGACAATACCGATCCATTTCATAGTTTACAGTATAGGTTCTTTAACTCTAAATCACTTCCTTACAAAATAGATGAAGAAGCCTCATTCCTGAACTCTATATACTATGATTTCCTCATAAAATCGATGAAGAATCCTCACAACCAATAATTACAAAACTGTCTTTCGATCTAAGCCTTAAAACTAGTAATTACAAGTCTTACAACCTCCTTAATCAGCATTTACTTGTAGAGAATAATGCATGTTATTAAAGTCTTGATCTGTCTTTATTCATGAGCCGTTGGTCTGAGGTCACGATGCTGTGCAGAGGTCATGCATTAATGTCATGTTTCTGTATACATACATATGTAGTACCTATATACATATATTGTCAAGATAGTATGCCTTAAGGGTAGATAGGTTACGATTACAAAAAACATAATCCTGTAATAAAATTGCACAATATAGATGATTGTCGAATAATTCCAAATGTGCAGGGTATTAAAAATAAGTTATAAAAACTATAACCCGATTACGTAAAAAAGAGAAGTCCCTTTTTCAAAAGGAAAAAGGACGAAAGAAGAAATTAATTTTAATAAAAAATCCAAAATCCACAGAGAGCAAGCGTGGTGATCAATGCTCGTGCCTTCTCTATATGGGAAGAGGCATGTGCCCAGCAGTGAGACGTTTATAGGCTGGATTATTATTAATCCAGAAATGTATAGCTACAGAAATATTCACGTTAGAGCCGTTTATGGGACAAAATTTGAAAGCAATATTTTAGTGCTCAATTTTGTGGTAAAAATATTGAGCAATATTATTACTTGTATATGGACCGCAAATATCAGACTTGTAAATGGTAGCAACGAATTTGATCCTAAGAAATGAAAAAAAATATGTTCGCCATAAAGGTTCTATTTCCTTACCTTAAGAAAGTATATACTATAGATATTATATTAGATATTCGCTGGTACATTTGCTTAGCTTTGTGTAAACCCAGTGAGACGCACACTATTGATAGTGACCCTTATGAGATATATAACAATGTTATCGACAATCACGAACAAAGGATAGACCTATTTCAATATGTTATATTATTATATTGTGAATGATACTCAAAGATATTCGCCATTCTCCTAAAACAGCCTTAATTGTCATAAAATATTATCAAGCTCAAGTATTTTTTTGATTGAACTTACATATACATTCATACATATAATCACGCCTCTCCCCTTCTAGGGGTAGACAGAGACCACTTCTTTCCACCTGCTGCGATCCTTACACACTTGTTTGGATTCGTCCACTTTCATTATTCCCTTCATACATACTCTTCGGTTTAGGGTACTCTTGACCTGGCTTTTATTCATTCACACTCGCCTTGATTGAACTTGTTTACGTGTTAATCTACCAGTTGGATTGAATACATTATATTTGATTTTAATACCACAAGCCTTGTCAAACATTTTAAGCCATTTAAGACTTACTATAGTGCACTATGCCCTTTTAGTATTTGACCAAAATAGTGGGATTAAATTTATTATTTAATATATAAACTTCGGGAAACAAAATGAGGACTTCTGGAAGTCAAATAAATATTTGCTATTCTTACTTTATAGAAGACTTTTAATCTGGTGTAACTGCATTCCGAGTTTAGCATTTAAATGCAATAAGACGCGGACGGCTCGTGGTTTAAAAATGTATTCAGCATTCTATTAGACTTGTAGGAATCTACCTATTGCATTTCTCCTTGTACCTAAATACAACCTACTAAAATCAAGATAGATATTTCATGTTTGCTATCTACTAGATGTTTGTAGGTTGTTTATTATTCGAAGTTTTAGTTAATACTGAAACTATTTTAATAAGTAATGAGGGTCCTAAGTTTGCATAACCATTGTGTCAAATATGTGATCAGTGTTATAAAACTTGACTTACATCTTGCCGTTCAAGAAATAACCCATAGATATAAAAAGTCCACGTAGGGTTGCAACAATAAATATATTTTTTTTTACAAACGCTGAAAAAAATATCCAGGTCTAATATTCACAGATTCCATATTTTTAGATCGCTTTCAAGGCTAAAATATCTGGTTAAAAAAGTGGTATAACTGAAGCAGTGTTGTGTTATGTCTGTTAAAGTATTCTCTCCTTTTGCTAGCTTTTGTCCGACCACCGACTGTTCTTTCTTTTGGTTCAAGCTACCTCATAACAAAATTCCTCAGAATTGGTCTACGGGGTTTGCCGTGAAAGCGTAAAAAACAGACTGACAAAATTACTTTCTTGTAATATTAGGACAAGAACAACAAAATAGGAAAGCCATAAATTAATTAAGCCAATTAAGAAAAAGTACTTTTTTCTTTTACCCTTTTCGTTATTGGTCAGTGGTTGCCCAGTCGGATAATTATATTGTTTTCTTTGGTCAAGGATCTTCGCGTTATTTTGTCTGATAAACCTTTAATAAAATTGTTTATTTTGTTAACCCTTTCTCGGAATAACAAGGGTTAATAAACAAAAAAAACAAGCGCTCGTGTTTATTGCGAAGTATTTATTTGTTTGTTCTGTACTTTTGTTAAAATAACAAAATACTAAGGAGATATTTTGATATGTTTCGAGTAAATTAGAGTTACCGTAATATGTTTTTGTTCTGTTCATATTTACTACGAAGATTCTCAGTTATTTCGTTTATAACCTCTTACGTTTTATATGAAGCGACCTTTAGAAAGACAAATATTATTTACGTCATTTATTGTCCCTATTCTAAAAACTACAAATAAATAATGATTCGGTAAATACACATTTATTTATCAACAGATTACGCATCTAGGTGAGGCGTAGTGGCAAAGTAATTGAATTCTTATATTTTAGATGTTAGTAATTTTTAAGCGCACAAAGCCCATTTAATTGGTTTTTCCATAAGGAACTAGAAGAAAGTCCTAAGTGCCTAGAAGGGAAGAAGGAATTACTTCCCAGAAAGCTTTGTAAACTGACAATACAAAATCTTGTAACATGAATATTAGAATATTCTAGACTAGATTTCAGCTTCCTTAGACATCAGATATTCAGTTTAATACAGTTTCAGGATATCGTTAGCAATTTCCTTGCGATCCGCTTTAAATTGGTAAGGAAACTGAGTCGACATGTAATTGAACCCAGTGGAAAATATGGCTCGGATTTACGACTGGCTTGTTATTCTAAATTATACCATAAGCAATGGTGATACAGTTGTTATTCGATTGTTATGTGGTGTCGTAAGTCTTGGTTTACAATTTGATACGGTTTTGAGTCTTGGAATCTTTTTACGTTTTATTAGCGTTTTTGTTTGATTTGTTGAATTAATGGGCTGCATATCTGAGTTACACATTATTGCCTTCCTCGCTTAAACCACTTGTAAGATTTTAGTAAAATTTGCTATAATATTAGATAAAACGCGAAGAAAAGAGGCCACGATGATGGGTATCCGCGCGGACAGAGACGCGGGTGAAAGCAAGCTTCTTAAAATATTATAATACATACCTACATTATTCATGATATCTGTTATTATACATCTTATAATATAGGTATTCTTGTCTAGTTATGTTGATGTTATAATCTGAGCATGAAAGCTATTTTGATAGTTGGTTTAAGATAAAGCCGGAACCCCACCGCTGCGCAGGCTGTGCACGGATGCGTGGCTCACCTCTGCTGCGTGGGCTCATTACTTCGGCGGCGTCGGCCTCCGTTTCCACTGCGGCGCACGGACACGGATGTGTCGCTCACACAGCTCATAGCTATGCGTGGGGTACAGTCACGAGCAAAAATATGTAACATAATAATATGCGAAATTGTTAAACGAAATTAGTGAGATTTTTTGTCGAATCTCTTCTGCCATCTAGCAATCAATGCATACTGACAGATGACACTTGAAAATAAAATAGTTCAAATATTTTTTTTAATAAAAAAAATATTTTACTTAAAGTCAATATATTATTTTTATAATATAGACAATAGCTCTTCCAAGTAACAATATAATTTAGCTATTGTGTAGTAACATCTGTTTTACTTATTTGTATTATAAATTACTTAGTTCTTACACAAATTATACTTATCACAACTTAAATGTATGTATATATACTAGGAACATTAATTGTACCTCTTATTTATAGTTGCTTATTCTTATAATAATTTCTTAAAAATATTATGTGTATACATATTTTTGCTCGAGACTGTACATATTCGTGGGTCGCAGAGAAATGGCCGACCCACGCAGCTCGGATGCGTCGCACGGCCGTGGGTTGAGCTACGTTCGTGTGTTTATGACGTCATTTGCTACGTAGCATGTCCGTGCGCTGCGGTGGAAACGCTCTCATACATTTTGTACTAAAGCGAAGCTGAACACACGTGCACAGCCTCTCCGTGCGCCGCTGTGGGGTTCCGGCTTAACACGTGTTTGAAAAGGCCTATAGTTAAGGTCGGGTTAGGTTTATAATATCTCAGTAGAATGGCTGAGGGTTGTTATACAATAGAACGAAAATTAGAAAAGCGAATCTTGTACTTTGTAACAAACTGGATTATATTTTTATTAGATTAAATAACAAGACAGGATAATATTTTTAAGGACACACTCGTATGATTGGCATAAAAATTAACTGGTTTTATAATAAAAGAAAACATATTGTTTATTAGTTTGTTTGTTACTTTATAGCATACATTAAAATTCTACATAAAAAAATTGTGTTGTCTTCAGAAAATTAATAAATATTGCACACATTTTTTTTATTTCACACCCCATCATAGTACCTGAAAGACCTAGTCCATTACTTTTTCATTAGAGCTGTTGCAAAAAGAAAACTCTAAAACTGAAAATATTAAACGATGGTCGTTTGAGATCGGACGATGAAAACTCATCTACTTCACGGTAGTCAATAATATCTATAAAACAGTTAATTAAGCTTCTAAGTTCAATATATTATTTGAAAATAACAAAACATTTAATAAATTATCATAAAAATCAATCTCTTCACAAACACCTATAAATTAATTGTATTTATTACTAGCTGTGCCCTGCGTGAATACCCAGGCCCCGTTCCCAGTGTGTTTATATTATTGGGGGCGGAGATGAATCCAACAAATCACTATCGTAACAAAGGTCAGGACTACCTAAAAAAAATCGCGCACAATTTTCCATTTTTCTTTTCATAAGAACCTTCTCCTGATAATAACTAAGACAACAAAAAAAGAATTAGCGAAATCGGTCCAGGCGTTATTGAGTTATGCGCTTACCAACACATTTAGCGATTTATTTTTATATAATACTAGCTGTGCCCTGCGGTTTCACCCGCATGAATACCCGTCCCGTTCCCGGTGTCTTTGTTCAGCCGGTGATTATTTTTTTTCCCGCGCAGTTTTCTATTTTTTTCTTTCATAAGAACCTTCTCCTGATAATAACTAACACAACAAAAAAAGAATTTGTGGAATCGGCCAAGGCGTTATTGAGTTATGCGCTTACCAACACATTTAGCGATTCATTTTTATATATAAGATAGATTTAATAGCTTTATAAAATTTCGGTTGCACAAACTGTTAACGAATTCATCCATATAAATTAGGTTCCGTCAAAATTGTACTCAATCAATGACAAGATGATCGATGGCCGAGGTACGGAAAGTATTGCAATTCCGTGTCAGGGAAATGTTTGTTTTGATATCATTTTGGTATGTACATAATAATATAAAAGTAATTTGAGTGCAAATTGATTTGAAAAAGAAAACCCTTTTTATTTAAATATTTCGATATACTCCACAAACATAAACAAAAGGTGTTTGAAGTAGGTACAGCCCGCGCCAAACTTTGTGACCGCCTTGAATATAGACGCGAGTCCGAACTTTCGCGTGACCGTCGAGTGGACAATACGTAATCAACTTAACAATTTTCGTTTTTCTCACTCTCCTCGTAGGCTAATAACTCTACCTTGTCTCAAACTCTAACTTTCACTAAATAAGTACTTAAGATTTTTTTTATTAGTCTAAATTGCCTAAACTGATCTACGCATGGCCTTAATTTGTTATATATCATCATGTTATTGTAAGGGTAAACTTTTTGTTATAAATTGTTACCACTATCGTCGCGCCTTTAACTTCTTTAAAACTTAATTAAGAAAGTCGAGTTGACATAGAAACCTAATGAACTGCAATAGCACACCTGCTGATTGTTCCCTCCTTAGGGACACGTGTAACTTTATATCCTGGGAGAAATGTAGCCTTGTAATGACGACCCTAGAGGTCGTACGTAGCGTATTATGTTGCTACGTAGTTGTAGCTGCTACGTCTGCGTAGCACTCTAACTGCTACAAAATTATAGCAAGAAAAAAAAAACTACTATACAGGGTGTAACCGAAAGGATATATCGATATAAAAGGGGTGAATAAAACATCTGGTATAGAGTCAGTTTACAAAATATGAACCCATAAAAAACTTTTTTGCAAAATAAAACCGACTTCAAAAATTGATAAAAGCACTAAAAGGTTAGAAATAATACTATAACCTACCTATATTAATAAACAAACACCCGCCTTGAGAACCTTCTCCTTTTTTTTAAAGTCGGTTAAATGTGAGTTGGTAAATAATTTATGCCTAATTTTTGCATAGATTATTCGACTTCCATTTACCCCTTTGGCATACAAAAATTTATTTAAACAAAAAATACACCTGTCTGTATGTCTATAGCGAAAGTCCTTCAGCGCCTGCAAAAGTTATTTACAATATTCGAAGCACGTGCGCGCAACGTTATCGAATATAAAGCTATGTGTACACGGTCGTGAGTACAGTGTGTTATGAATATGTACAGGGTGGGTTTTTTTACGAGACTAAAATTAGAATATTATAGGATACAACGTATGTAAATTGTTGCTAAATGTAGTTATAGTTAAAAAAAATGGTTTTATTTGTGAGTCTTATTTTAGACCTTTACTTATCACACGGAATATTTTAAACTTGTGTAATATATTATTCTCGGCATTCTGACGTAGATGTTCAGTTTTAGATGGTGACCTTATTTGATTACATATGTACTTACTACAATGGCCGAGTAAAACTACTTTTTATGTGTCAAAAAAAAAATGTATTCAGAAACGGTTGGAAAAAGTTGTTTACCCTATTTAT
This sequence comes from Autographa gamma, assembly GCA_905146925.1. NCBI lineage: Eukaryota > Metazoa > Arthropoda > Insecta > Lepidoptera > Noctuidae > Autographa > Autographa gamma. The sequence continues at coordinate 3,560,596 of LR989871.1, forward strand.
TGTCTTTTCTTATTTTGTAATTACAGAACACCCTGTACAAAACACCACCCTGTACGTAATGATTCAGGAAGCCAGACTTGTCCCAACGGTCAATAAAACTCGAATGTGGGCCAATTGTGTTTTGACCGAAATCTTAACTGGCATGAACAAACAATATCTAATACTATTGCTATTTGCTTAATAAATAGACCCATTCTCTTATTGTTCATTAAGTTGTAATAGATTTTTGTTGGTTATTTCTGAAAATAGAAGGTGTTTTGAGTGCAATGTGGAAACCAAGACAACGCAGTAAAATTAATATTCTGTTCTTTAATTTTGGCGAAGATCGAGACGTCTTAATGCTTTTTAAACCTAAAATACTAGACAATAAAGCTTACCAATAAGATATTGTTAGGAGACCAAGTAAGAAGCTTTCGAAGTTCGTTCCATATGTACAAAATATTAAAATAAATGATGTTTTCTCTTTTAAACTGTCTATACACCGTTACGTAATGTTAATACTAAGATATTCTCGCTAGCGTGTCCTTATAGTACGTACTGTCAATTAAAATAGTGAGGAAACAGTAAAATAATAATTGTATCATAATTTTTGACGTATTACATAATTTTACATAATTTTTAACTACTGAATGGGTTCCTAACTCCGGAACTCGCAGATGAGGCAGGCCGAGGATCGATTGGTGTCATGTGGCTCGAGACAGAAAAGTTTGGAGTCAGACGGTGGCGATCTTTGCCCAGCAATGAGACTCCAAATAGATAAAAGAAGTACCTGTAAATCCTGGAGAAAGTATATTATAATATTCATCATCCATCCTGTATTCGTTTATTGTTTTTTTTTTGCGATACCTAAATCAATCTCCTTTTTTCCGTCATGTTATAAAACTATTCCCATCACGTTAGTAGCGGAGCGCATACAAGCTGACTAATAATATCTGGAGTGAATACTTAATCCTTCCGTATCAAGAGGATAATAAGACCTTTCGAAGCCCTTCGACTACTTCAGAATACTTGAGGGTCATCTAAAGGAGCCCCGAGGTCAAGGGGACCATTCATCACACACACCAAATGTTGCATAGGTTATGCGGCAAATTCAATGATGGTTTAATGTCTTTAGATGATACATACCTTAATATGAGTAAAAGAAACAGCTGTTACTGAACTTTATTATTATGTAACTTTAATTGTGTTAAATAAAGAATATTCTATTCTAATGTATCATACTACTAAAGGTGAAAGTTATAGAAATATATAAAACAATAAAAATAATCCTTGATGTAATGCTAGAGCCTAGTGCGATATCTAACTCATTTTTATTTATACATATTATTGGCTAAATTAAATTAATTAATTTTCCTAGAATTCTTGTATTCGTTCGATGTGTGTTAACGTAAATAAAACAGACAAAAAAAACATTAAAATAAAAAGGAAAAGAGACAAAGCGATTTGGAATGTCAAAGCGTTAGATGCGGAATTCCATATAAAAAATGCGTCAGATGATCGAGAGAAAAAAAGACTATTGTAATTTTAGCAATATTGCATTTTTTTCATTTGATAGCGTAAAATTGCTTTGCGTGTTTTGAAAATAAACATGAAAATATGAAACAGATTGCGATGCTTTTTTTTAGACATGTTTTTATGGCAATTCCCGAGAAAAAATATGTACCTACATCATCAATTTCTAATTGATTTTCCGTTCACTCCTCGAGTTTCACCGAAAACTACTCACTAAATTTATTTTAAACTTTGCTGCGTGTACCTACATATTTTTGCTCGTTACTTGCACATAGGTATAGGTAAAAAAAAATTGTCTTTAAATGACATGTAAATTTTCTCCTTAATAAACCAAGTATTAAGGTATGTATATCTTCAATAAAAATGTATTCTTATTCCATTGTATCCCAGATATATTCAATGTCACGTAAAATTCTGGAATTAGAAATTTTTTAGCTCATATTTTCATTGAGTTAATAGGATTACAAAGTAAATAAACTCGGGACAACGTACCCATGTAATCTAAATCTAAAGGTTTAATTTAAAATATAAAGCGTATAAAAATATACCAGCACATTTTTAGAACTAAATAGTTATCCAGTAAAGTTAATAAACAAAATACAATCTGTTTTAATAAATCTTCTAGATACATTTAGTGTCAGAACCTTTTTAATTAGACTGGGTTTCGGAGAAAACTCGCCAGATTTGTTAAGTCAATTTAGAAAATTATTTTCAGTAATTTTGGAACTTCTTTCAGAAAAAAATTGCGCCTACTATGTCATTTCAGAACGGGCATAATGGATGTAGGCAAAAAGGCTGCCAGCCTCAATGGTATTGGGCCGGTCACGTCAGCCGTATTTGCAGTGATTGCTGGGCAAGAATTACATCAGAATAGGTGCCTGAAGGCGGACGCCAAGGCCGGCCCAGGCGGAAATGGCAGGACGACCTACAGTTATACTGCGAGGGTTGGTGCGAGGTGGCTCGATCAGAGAAATATGGAACGATTTGGGACAGGCCTTTGCCCAGGAGTAGGACAAAGTAGGACATAAAAAAAAACTATGTCACAATTTATTAAAAAAGAGTAAATAAAAGCCGCGCACTTTTCTTTCGCAGGCTCGAAATGAAAGACAATACTGAAGATTTATTAAAATGATTAAATTTTCTCTGTTAAAGCTGGAAATAAGATACTATATTAACTAATATTAAGCACTAATTTATTTTACAACGCGCGTTTAATAGCAATACCTGAGTATTAAAAGGTAACTGTTGTCTCTCATTAACAACACAAAAAGAAACCACGAAAACTGATTAATTTCAGAAGCTTTGCCTAAAACCTATAAATACGTTCTATACTTAGTTATTTTGATTGAGATAACATACATATATCTTACACGAGAAAATTAAGAAAAGCCTCTACACAATCTTTTGACAGACTATCTTAATTGATTTTCTTGTAAAGAAGCATTCACACGAGCACAAAGAATTCGTCTGAAAAGGCTTCGTAATGAATACTTCAGCTGTTCTGGAGAGTGTGCAGATACTTGAATAAAAAGGATGTTTGACAATGTAAATATTTGACCCATCGACGTATGATATGCATAGACTGCTACTATCGCTAGGTTCCCCTTGTGCCAAGCGAGAGCAGTTTTTAGTCTGATCCTAGTACATTTCGTTTTTCATTTATGTTAATTTTCGCGCAACGAGGAACTTATATAAGAAAATGTCGATGTTTTTGACTTTTTTAGGATAATATTAGTGTTTTAGATAGATTTTTTAAAACGGCAAGCTCCATCTTAATACATAATTCACGACAGCACTTGTTCACACTAGTGCTTACGGTTTAAACTCTGATAGGCTCACTCTATAGTTTCAAATGCAACCTCGTTGATTTGACCTTATTTTGTAGAACTAATTCAAAAAGAGAAAAAAAAATGATCAATATCGACGGTAAAGGTAGATTAAAAAAGATAAAAACGGTATTGAATAAAAGTACTGATTTATTTAATTGCAGGACTTGGAATAGTTATCATTAAAATATGATCAATTATTATAAGGTATTTGATTTTTACACTAGATATTTCCTTTTTTGAAAGAAAAAATATTTAATATATTTTTTTCCACTTCGTATAAATAACATAATCATATCTTGACATTACCTAATATTTACTAAGATTATAACTAAGCCAAGATACAAAACTTTTTACTCAGTTTTAACACGGTCTTGTTGGAAAGTTTAGCAGTCAGGTACATAATAAATTATAGAAGAAAAGAGCTACTTTGCAAGAAGCCTCCACCAACTTTAATGTAATGCGCAAGTTTACGAGGTAGGACACTTGACAGAGTTCTGTATTTATTATAAACTACATTCTTCGACTAGGACTTTGATAGCAAAAACTTTCATAACTGAATATTTTTACGTTCATCGTCATTACAATTCCGACTATATGTATAATTGTATATCCTTTGCTAATAATAACATTATTATCAAAGAATACCTAACTACTGAGTAAAATAGGTTGAAGAGTTCAGATAGGAATTCGGTCAATGTAAAATGTAGTTTTCAAAAGCATCTGGTAAGACTGGAACCGACCCTAACATAGCTTGAGAGAGAGCTAGATCATAAAAGGCAGTAGATAAAATTTTTCTCAGGGAGGTTGAAAGGAGAAAACAGTATCTGTTAAAAAGAGACCAAAACCTAGGCTAGGAAGGCAATGAAGTCTATAAGTGGGGACTTAAGTATACTGTATCTAAGTAGCTATGGCTCATCACTGACAAGTCTCTATCTTACAGTATAATCTACTTACTGTCACAACATGCATGTTTATAGTAACATTATAGAACGGGGATTAGCGCATCATGCATAAATACCTTAATTGCTTGACGTTTCGACCGGGTTACACCGGCCGTGGTCGCAAGCAGACTGGATGTCGTAACGTAATGTATTGAAATGAAATACTCGTCCATACGCAAACATACAAAAAGCCTTGCTAGAATTGATAATAGAATCAGAGTACCGTAATTAATTAATTAAATTCCCATTATACATATATGTTTTGTACGCAACAATTATTCCCGAAATTCGGTCGACTGGGGAATATTAATTTAATTATGTTATAATTGAATATATTATAATATAACCAAATGGTAATGTGGGGAAGCGTAAAAGCTGTTTAGGGAGCTTTGAATAAGGTAATAGGATGTAAGACAGAGTTATACATTGCGGGGTATAGAGTAAAGTCGTTTTATATGTTCATATATAAACAGGCAATGTATTCACAGTCTTTTTTCCTAATTTTAATCGGTTAATATGTTAGAGTAAGTCATAGCTGAAGTAACACACCGCTTTCTTTCAGGCTACAAGGATACCGTAGTGAAAATTTCTTGTATTACATACAGAAAAAAAAATCTGACTAATTCAACAAATAAACGAATAAACCATACATTTAAAAGTTACTGTAGTTTCTGTTCATTTCTTCTGACAGGTTTAAGTGGCAGAGGCAAAATGAGACTAAACAGAATTTTAATAACATAACATATCATCACGCCTGTGTCCCCGAAGGGGTAGGCAGAGGCGTACCAATGTACAACCCACAGTTCGCCGATATGTTTAGGTCCCATGTAATAGGGGGCGAGCCTATTGCCACTAACCGGGCACAAATCCAAACTCCGACCTGCTACTGAGAATTTCATAGAAAAACCCAATAACACCTTGGTCGACTCGGGAATCGAACCCAAGGAAATAAAATTTTAAAATAGACTGATATTTGAGTATTCAATCATAAAAGAACATAAACCAATAATTTATATTTCATATTTATAGGTGTTTTAACATATTTACTTGCAGTAAAGATACACACTTCAATTAATTTTTCATTTATTTACATGTATCTGTTAGTTAAACTGTCATAATAAAACCCACTATGAAAGACACCTAACAAGTTTTAATTAAAATAACTTCGTCGTTCAATTAGCAAAAAGTATTTCATCGAGTGAACGACGTAATAAAGTTAATTCATTTGTTTGTTGTGTATTGCTTCCATTGTGAGAATATTTAAGGTTATTGAGTTGGCGGGAAAGTAAGATAGGGCTAGTGTAAAGGGCTAGATACTTTATCTAGCGCTTACTGTGTAGGTACTACCTAAGTTCCTTAGATATTCCTTTTTTTGTACTTTTAGTCTAGCCTATTGTGGTGGACTGGTTGTGCTAATAATGTAAAATAATAACTTGTATCCTAATCATTTGTGGAGTACAAAATTGATTGCGCTGTGTATTTGTCACAAGTAAAATGAAAATAATGGAGTCGATTTTTTATTAGGCCAATTTAGTTTAATTTTCGGGTAACCCAAATTTATTTTTTAAATACATATACATATATGAATTTAAAATACATAAATTGACTAAGGTCAATGGCCTTTACCCACATAACACACCAGATTTACCTTAAATAATAATTTAAAGAATTCGATAAAACACGAGACAATTAAAAGATCTTAGTATTACTCAGCTACTCGCTTCCTATTCGCCCACTCGATTTTATATCGAGAATCGATGTCTATTTACACAAGTGTATGACTTCAAAGGCAGTCAATATTGACGTCGACGCGACCGATGACAAACGATTATAATTACTCGATTCGTTTTGAAATCGTTCTGGATTTCGAATTCAGAATTTTGGAATGTGTATTCAAAAGTGTTGGCGTTCTACATTACATTTTTCGGCATTGTTTTTTTTTAAACCAATCTGACAACATTTTCGTCGTACATTATTGGAATACACTTTTTGTAACGAAATGTGTTGTATTTTACTTCAGGTTTTTCTCAGAATTCATTTACTGATTGAACTGACTAATTGAGTGTTCTGAAAGAGAAGACCAAAGGAAGTCCGGAAAAATTTAATTGAACATGAAAATAAAATTCGTAGAACTTTATTTGAAGCACTATTTCATATTTGCAATACGTGCTATCTTCTCTCGCCCCAATTACTTAACGAACGTCATTAAACATACCAATCGCATGATAATACTGTTTTCTACACACATCGCAAATCCAATTTCTACAGTATTGTCATCAGACTTACAAAGCAAATAATTCCTTCATCTGTACTGGGCCAAAAGAATATGTCTTCGTTTCAATGAAATAAGCCAACCGCCCACGTCACAGCGTTACTAGTACAGAATGTTCCTTTCTTGGTAATTTAATTTAGATATCTATAAATAGAAGGCAAATGTTACAATGTTTTGTTGTTTATAATCTACTTACCTATACTAATGCTACGAAATAATGCGATGAAAGACGGTGAATATAAATCATGAAACCTTTGTCGTTCACAAAATAAATTTAGGTATTTTATCGACTTTAAAAAGAGGAGGGAACGGCAAAAACGGCTATCTTTCTTGTTCACGAAAATAACTCCGTCCCAAGTTTCATCAAAATTGGCTCAGTGGTTTACTCGTGAAAGAATAAACGACATAACGATTTTTTTTCATTTATAATATTAGTATGGATTATGTGATTATAGAGACTTATTTGCTTATAAAAGACAAACATTTTAACTTCATAATATTCAGATTCCGCCGAGGACGTCCCAAGAGAAAGTGGCGAGATGACCTGGACATTTACATTAAGAACTGGTTCGAGGTGGCGCGAGACAAGGACCAGTGGAAGGATTTGGGGGAGGCCTTTGCCCAGCAGTGGGACAGTATAGGCTAAGAAAAAAAAAATATTCAGACATAACGCGAATCGTCACAAAATATAACTTCTTGTTATATTAAAACTCTGAATGGGAATTGTCTCGCTCTGGAGTTTTCTTGAAAGAATTTCTTATTTCGCGAATGACGGATTATAGCAATTTGCTTTTGTATGTAAACTTTCCTTTGATATAATAATGATAAAAGATGTTTATTAAATACAAAATCCCGGCTTTATCTCTCTGAGGAGATTCTACCTAGATATTTAATAATAGCTGTAGATGTATTAAATATACAATATTTCTATTTTTAACAATATATGTACACAAGAAAAATCATTCGTCATAGTCGTCATACGTCGATATAATGAACATGTGCAAAGGCACTATAAATATATTTTTGATTATAATTAGGTATGAGCATAAACTAAAAGAGTCGTTAATGCTTTGTTATACCGTCAACCTTTTTCCTCTTTTGTTTTTGGTTTTGGTTTTGAGGTGGGCTTCCAGTCCCACTGAATAAACTGAAATATAATTACTTACAGTATATATTATTATTTAAAGTATTTTAGATAGAGTGTCTGCCTATCTGACCAGTCAACCGGTAATGCGATATCCCTCGATAAGACTGATGGCCACAATCGTAAGGCCCTAACTACGACACATAAATAATAGCTACAGTACATACGAAAATATAATAATTTAAACTTCCAATAAAACTAACTGGAAATATTAAATGGATAGATGTAGAAGTTTTATTCGATTTATAGGTTTGTAACTTCTACCAATTTATAGAGAGAACAATAAATTGTATTATCGAAGGTAACACAGTTATCGATAACAAGCTGCTAACGAGGGCACCGCACTGTCCACAGACCGTACCTAATACCCATTGGATATTTATAACTTATAATAAAAATGTATTTTATAATAATAATAATAATTTGTGGAAATATATTAAATGATTTAATAACAAGGCGCGCTTTAAATAATGGAGGAAATCTTTCTTGAAAATGCAACCTTGGCTGTCTGTCACGGCGTATTATATTTTAACTAAGTAATACTGATTGTAATTAATTGAATTAGTTCATTTTCTGCTTTTAAATTAAGAAAAGAGTTGTAAGTAAACGAATATATTTAATAAAATTGATTGAAATTATTTTTATTATAATTACGACACTAATATTATTTATTAAAAATAATGTTTATTTGCACACAAATGTTTTTACAGGCTGTACTTACTACATTGGAATTAAATTGCGTAAATATCTCTCTCTCCAGTCAATCTCAGCAATTTTTGTTGACGTTCCAAGAAGGTATTTAAGAAAAATCTGTTTGACTCTAGTAAAAACGTTTGCAAAAGAAAATTATTTGGTAAATTCTTTAGAGATTATTAAAAGATACGAGTTTATCTTTTATAGATATTAAATTTATACATATTTTGACTTTGTTAATATATTTAAAGAATTCAATCCATAAAAAATATAAGTAAAAGTAACGCAGTTGGTCTGCTTCGCTGAACTGATTATGATAAAAATTAGTATGGGAAAAGCATGGATAAAAAAAAATACCGACACACTTGCGAGCAGAGTCGAGGAAAAAAGCTAGTAGGTATTAATAATATTTTAACAGATATACTATCAGTACGGACACGGATTTTATGTCTATGATAAAAAATAAAAATAAATAAATAAAATAAAAATTGTTTATTCTTCAACCATTGAACTTTTACAGTTAATCTTACGCAGGGACCTCCTTTTAAGTAATAATATACTTGTGCTAGAAAGACCCGCTCTTCAATTACATTGGTAAATATGGTAAAAGTTATGTACAAGGAATAATTATAAAATAAGGGGTAAAATTAACAAAAACAAACTTCTAAAATATTAAAAACATAATAATAATAATTGTAATTAGTATGTGTGTGTGTTGTGTGTATGTGTGTGTGTTGTGTTAAAAAAGAATATATAAATCCGTGCGTCGGATAGCACGTTAAGCCATAGGTCCCGACTGTCACACAATGATCTTTGGCTGTCGTTAAGTCAATTCTGACATCCAGTCTTACTATGGGATACTGTGTTTTTGGAGGTCAGATAGGCAGTTGCTATAATAATATGTAAAATACGGTATACAGCTGAATCTGGTAAGACTGGAATTCAAACCCAACATAGTTGGGAAAATGTTGTGTTGGCCTAGCGGTTCAATGAACGGATTTGTGTGCACAAGGTTGCAGGTTCAAACCCAGACAAGTACCAATGTGGTTTTTTCAAAGTTATATGTACTTTCTTAATTATTCTAAGACACTTGCCAAAAGGTTGAAGGAAAACATCGTGAGGGAACCTGGATTCCAAAATTTGGGATTTGAAATCCTGAAGAGGCAGTGGGACTTTTATTGGCTGGATTATTATAGTTGGGAAAAGGCTCCGGAGATGATAAATAAAAATAGAATTTAGTATTGGTTTCTTTTAAAAGATTTATTCAATTATCTGCCACCTAATTTGCTATGTAAAACGAAACGACAGCTGTGCCGAGTTATTTATGCGGAAATGTAAATAGCCTTTCCTTTGTTTATTCCCTTCTACAAATCGCGGCCATTTTCCCTGGCGTTAACTAATCTCTGCATGTAAGATAACTGTTGATGTTCTTACAGTACTTAGCTTATGTTGTTGTATTAGATTTTGGTATTGTAACTCCATGGTTTTATAAAGGGTATAAGGTATCTTTTGGAACTAATACAATGTCCAACACAGTTTAAACAATAACAATCAAATCAAATATCTCTACATTTGACACAATGAATTTTAAACTGTCGCGCTGCATGTTTACAGTAATATAATTCAAAGGGAATAAGCGCATACATGCATTAATATTTTGGCATAGTTTGTATGTTAAATGGCAATGAATTGTTAAATATTAATTAATCTCTGTATTATTTTATCTAATAATCTGGTTCTGTTTTTGTTTGTTAACTATGGCACTGTGTTAATAATAATAAAACACCAAACCTAATTTATTATATGTTTTCACCAAACTCTATTTTATATACAAAATCAAATTAAAGTTACTTCTAATATAAAGTTATTTTTTTAACGAAGTTAAGGAGAAATAAACTCGTAAGTATTAAGTAGATTATTTCAGGTTCAACGAATATCTAGTCAAAGAAATTTACTTATAACAAATGTTGAGGAATTTTCTCAAAAATATTTGTTTAATTAATATTTATAAGGTCGAACGAATTTGGCTAATTCAGGCGACTGTCAAAATACTAAACATTATAAGCAAAAGAAGAAACTTATTGTTACTTTCATTGTTTCTTAGGACTAGCAACTACTACTAAACTTTAACACAGTAGACAACAGGGGCCCCCAAACCTAGCCAAAGCTTGTATCTTGGGGGCCGGAGTGGTCATATAACAATTGAGGATCTTGGATTCAGAGCATTTTCTCATTCAAATTCATTTGCGATTCTCTCATGCGTAAAACCTTTTTCTTAAAAGAAATTTTCTTTTAAAGAGATAGTTTGAGTGCAGCGTAGATTAGTTACTAAGCTCAGGCGGTATTAATATTAATTAGGTCATTAAAATGTTATCTAGATGAGCTTTATTACTTGCTGCAAGCAAAATAAGAAGGGTTGTTTAATTTTATACTTGTTAAGTGCAATATATAATTTGTCGTATATGTAGTCATCTTATGTTATACACAAAGGTATAAAGTAAAAAAAAAAAAGAAATCTAGGACATCATTGAAAAAAAAAAAGTATAAAGTTGTGTTTTAATATTTATTTTCACGGGTAAGAACTATATCTACGTGCAAAATTTTATATAAAATATAGAATCGTTTTTGCAGGAAGTGGTAACAATAGACAAACAAACAATAAAACAATATAACTATGACATAACAACCAATTTAAAGGCAATAGTGTTCAGACATTTATTTATAACAAAATAACAATTATCTCTATTGACTACGATTTACCCCGACATTGCTCATCTTATATAATTGATATTGATTTTATATTTAATTAATGGTAGTGTCTTGCTGTGACTATCACATTTTTATTACTTTATTTGTATTATAATGGGAAACAGTTAACATGTTGACCTGGATGTGTGCTTGAAGAAAATACATTAATTTACAATAGTTACTTATGTGCTATCGAGGTTAAGCCCGTCGTTTTATGGTAGAATTTTATGGTTTTATGTTGTCAAAGAAGCTTTTAAAAGTGTCTCTATTTGAAACGTCTCCGCAATAAATTGTCATATTTTAATATTACAATAACAAAAACAGTATTAACATGTCTCAACAAAACATGAAATTATGTTCCAAAAAATATGTTTTGAACGTTAAAACATTATTTACCAATGTCTGCCAATTCTTTCGTCTCCATATAAATACTGTCTGTATGTTATGACAACAATTCATCAAACACAGACGCTCTATTCTCAATAATCTATCACAGTTCTACCTAGCTGCTAGAAAAACTTATGACCTAAATAAATCAAGGCATAGACTATTTGACGTCTGAGTTTGACAGATAAAGTAAGGTGAGTAATCTTTTGTATTACTTGAAACTGTTGTAACGGTTTCACGGCAAAAGGACTCTATGTTACAGGAGTAAGGTCGACTTTTCCATAACAATGGCAAAGATGTGAACTCAGTACCCCACTTACAACTTAATACTCCTACCCAATGTGTTACTTGTGTGTCAATTTGTGCCCTTGAAGATAAAGTGTGAACCAATTTAGATTTTTTAATATTGAATTGTGTTCAGCTATAATCAAGAAATAGCTTGCTTAATATGAACTGATGATGCAAGGTTTTTATCCTGCACACCTGAGGACCTGTACAACGCTACTGATAATGCTGTCCTCGTGGCTGAATAACTGGTCCACACATCTAGCTACTATGTCAAAGCCATTGATGAATACGCTAAGAAAAAGAAGGTTTTTATATTTTTATTTAAGTAGTAGTTACTTTAAATTTTAACAAAGTGTTAGTATTCTTTGTGTTCAACTTAAGTCAAAGTTATGTTACAATTTTTTTTATAAAGTTTCTGTTGACCAAACTTTTTAACTTTAAATTTCTTTCACTGGCTTTTCTTTCTGCCTGTTTAATAAGTCAGTAGTTATATTTCACAGGCCTCTGACCTTTACCCCAAATGTTGGTTTCTTAGGATAACAGCGGGAGAGCACACGTCTAATGAATCAATTGAACCTCTGTCAACATTGGACACAGTTGTGTTTGTCTTGTTCTATTGGACGAAACGACATCGACTTTCAGAGGCTCTTGACTGCTGGCAGTGGCGCTGAACGTGCTTACAGAGATTTATAATATCTGGAAGAGGTTGTTAATATTTTTGACCGCTGTCATTATGAGGAAGCTCTCTATTCTTCTGTATGTTTGTTTAGCGATAATATATATAATTGTGAAAACATATTTTTGTCATCGATGTTTCAGAGGTAATCTATTTCATTGAAATAGGTCCCTTCTTACATTTATGACACATAATTTATTAAATGACATTTAATTATAAATCTTTTTTTATAGAAGTGTTTTTATAATAGTGTGTATTGAACAGCAAGCGCACTTTAACACTTTTTTAAGTCCAGCTATTAACAGTTTTGAGTAAAGCATCAGATAATTTGTAACACTTAGAAATTAACAGCGCCATACATTCAAATGTTTATTTATGTATAGCATAAGTGTAATACAAAGTTTATTCCCAAAATCTCCATTGATGGGAAGTATAAAAATTAAGTATACTTATATAATGTAATCATTCACTGTAACGTATATAACTTCTTATAAACTAGGTCTACAGTTGTTTGCTAAGCCTTTATTTATTACTTAAGCACTAAATAAACAGTTTTTATCCGCGTCTTGCCTATTGTTCCTCGCAAAGCCTTTTATTAAGACTTTTTTATGTCCTGGTTACGTGTTTTGTTCGTAAAACTATCAGTCTTAAAACTTTATCTTATATTAACTAATAATAAAGTGTAATCTTGTTAGTTATTGTTGTTATATCTTTTATTAAAATATGCTGATCGTTATTAGGATGTTAGTGTTAATCTCTTAATAAGGAAGTTCTTAAATGTCAATTCATATAAACTATAACATGAGTTGGTTTTGATTGAAAGTATTCGCCTAATTATAACGAGCTGTTATTATTATGTCGTAAAACTTAGTTCTAAAACCACTAATTAGTTTACCTACATAAGTATACAGGTTGATACGGAAACTCAGGGTCATAATTGAAATACTGTTTCTAACATTTCAAATACATCAATTTCATCGTCAAACTAAATAAAACTGTGATAAGAAAAAAAAATGTACTCAAAATAAAACTTAATAATTAAATATCCTGTTATATTTTTTGCGCATTATCTTCTATTTTCCTCAAACCCCTCTTAAATTAGCATAAACAATAAAACTTCGACAAACTATATCTTGCCACCTCTTCAGCTAAAAGCCAAATATTTTGCCGCCATTTGATCCTTGACACGCCACAGTTCTATAGAGACCGATTGCCCCACTTATTGCACAAACAGACAGGACGCCTAAAAACAAAACTATTAAACATCTTAACTTCACAAAAGTTCCTGCAAACATAATAATCGGTGTTGTCCAAGTAAATAATGTAACTTACTTCGGTAATGATCCTTAACTTAAAAAGGTTTATTTTTCTAGACTCAAGCATTAGGGGCTATTAAGGGATTCATCATTATTTATTTATTTAAGCAACCTCTCAGACTTGCTTTAATCGAAGTTTTGTTACGTATTAAAATTGAAAGAAACTGCATATTGCTAAAAGACGAACAAGAATTGTGAAAAACTCCCTTTTTTCTTAAAAAAAAACTACGTAAATAGTCTCCGTAATTATAAATTTACAGAGACTATTAACGCCGATTCACACACATTCTGCTTAGACCATTATAACATTATACATGGACTTATAGAGCCAGAAATTATAAGTTCTGCGATAATCACGTTATATTCAAAAACTTCAAATCATAAATAATACCTAAAAAACTGGAAAAACACAAACCAAAATAACAATCTAATCTTTATTCTATTAACGAGTGCACCAAATTATTCTATTTCAAAAATTGGTCACGCGTTGCGCCCCTTTTCGGGAGGAGCGAAAGCGATTGAATTATAATCGAGGTAGCAAGGTCGGAGCTAAAAATAACCCAGGGATACCGGACAATGTATTGCAATAAATATATATAATAAACTAGCTGTGCCCCGCGGTTTCACCCGCGTGAATACATAGGTCCCGTTCCCGGTGCCTTTATATTATTGGGGGCGGAGATGAATCCAACAAATCACTATCGTAACATTCGTAATAAAGGTTTAAAAAAAAAACATCTCAATTTTCCAATTTTTTTTTCATAAGAACCTTCTCCTGATGATAACTAACATAACAAAAAAAGAATTAGTGGAATCGGCCCAGGCGTTATTGAGTTATGCGCTTACCAACACATTTAGCAATTCATTTTTATATATAAGATATGATAATATAACCTGGTGTCAACAATAGCTATGTGTCATGTAATCATAACATCGATGTTAACCTTTTTTTTAAAAGAGTAACCTATGGAGTTTCTTGCCGGCTCTTCTCTATAGGAATGACTTCACTTTGGAACCGAGCAACTAGAGTCAGTAGTTTTAACGTAACGTTTCTTAAGCGCCTTTTTTTTTTGGTTTACAAGAAATAAAAATATTTTGATTTTGATTTTGCTATGACTAATTTGGGTTACTTACTTTGTTATTCAATAATTATTTTCGTCGAAACTGCATATTTATTAAATACACGATGAAGACACGAGAGATACGATGTAGTTCTCAGGTTTTTTTTATTATACAACCTTATTATTTTTAAGAGTCAGATTCTAAAGTAAACGTATAATAAAAAGAAACACAATACATATTAAAAACCAAGTCCCTAAACGCGTTTGTCTCTCTGGACACGAAAAACGCAAAAACTACGAAATGGATTTTCTTTTTTTCGTAAATGGATAGATCGACTGATTAAAAAGAGCTTTGAGATTTAACGAAAGTTCAATTTAGTTTGCTAACTCTAAAATCAATCAGTACGACATTTGTTAAATTGGAAGTAAGAACTAGCTCCATCTGTTTGATGGCGGATATAAAAGTAGGATAAAAGTATAGTCACATGTATTCTACGAAATATCCAACGTTATAGATATATAAATGCCTTGAATCCAGTGTACAATTTTCTCTCAAATCCAAGCACTTAGGTGGGATCACTACAGTTTTAAAGTGTACCACGTGAGCTCGACAAATGGATGTGCGATTAACGCTTATGCGACAAAACTGTACTGCGACTCACCGTAGTTCGAATGCACGCTAGTGCGACACACTGTAAATCGACATCTCGCTAGTGCGATATGAAGAAATAGAACATAAACATATAGAACCGACATAGGCCCAGACATCCATTGCTTGGTTAGGTTCAACTTTGTGACAGAGATCAATAGGTTAGGTTAGGTTAGATATTGTGACCTTGCAATGGAGCGAGCGAAGCGAGCGACGGCCTTTGATTTACTTATTTAATATATGTAATTCAAAATTTATCTCAGCAAACTACTGTAATACTGCATCAACGTACTACACTACCCTTGCTAGGTGTCAAACTACTGCAATACTGCACCAACATACTGCACTACCGTAGTGTCGCACTACCGTAGTGTCGAACTACTGTCGCGCAATCGTTTGTCGCACTAGCGAGATGTCGATCTTCAGTGTGTCGCACTAGCGTGCATTCGAACTACGGTGAGTCGCAGTACAGTTTTGTCGCATAAGCGTTAATCGCACATCCATTTGTCGCGCTCACGTAGTACACTCACAGTTTTATACTTCAATACTACTGGGAGCCTTAAAGCCTTAAATGTAAGCAGTTAGAAACCTAGGTGTTATTTTCTCAACTACCAGTTTCTAAGAAAATACAGGGTGGGATTGCCCGATGTTTAAATACCTACTGTAGTACATTTCACTATTTGTATGTGTCATACCGAAAAATCATATACCTAGTTTAAATTGCAATACATGATAACGAATAAACTTGGTTTTGTTTTTCAATATAGTCGTATTTTCTGCTTTGCAAAATCTTTAAGCAAGTTACTTATTTTAGTCATATAATACACTTTGTATTCAAGGACATTATTCATACTAATCACCCTTTGTCTACCATATCTTCTCCCTAATAATCCACTAAATCTATTCTTAATCTCTTCAATCTAAGTTAGTATAATCCCAAGGTCCCTTTGAGACACTTGAAACTTAAATAAGGTACCTAATTGCTTAATTTTTAGGGTACTTGGTAAGAACATTATACTATTAAAGTGGCATTATTTGTAAATATGTTGTATAACATGTATATGTGAGGTACCTAGTATTAACTCTTAAGTATAAATAACAGCATTTACAAGTCCTTTTTTTAAGCGATGTAAGGGTCGAACCGCCACTCAAAACGGGGTAGGCCGAAAAGTCGATGCGATGACATCGATCGCTATCTGCCTTGTTGGTGGGAGGGTGAGCCTTTTGCCTAGCACAAAAAAGATAAAAAAAGGGTCGTCTTCCAGTCTTACCGGATTCAGCTGAATACCGTATAGCACAAAGACCTACTGAAAACTGACCTCTCCAACTCATTTTGCAACATTTCTACTTAAGTTATCTAAACGTTCTTTATCTCAAACTCAAGCCTACAAACAAAAAACCAGTAAAAAGATCCAAAACACGTACACAATGCAAAGAACATTATATAATTGCTTCTTCACCATTAACACGCGGAAAACGGTCCAAATGAATTAGACTTAACCGCCGCCATATTGGGACGCGTGCGTTTTGGCGCGCCTTTAGCGGCGCGTGCGCTCCTCGCAATGTCGCATTGTGTGGCTAATATTAGATACAGTGGCCATTGTGTGCTTATAATGCCATTTTTTACTTCTGTAGAGTTGTCTCTACTCCGTAGTCGGAGAAAGTCGGAACCACAGAAGTAAGGGAGATACGACTATGCCAACATGAGAAATAAAGATACGTTTTACAAAAGTATGCATTTGAATTTTATTATATTTTTGGTCTAAATTAACTTCATTGCTGTTACTTCCAGAATAAGAAAAAAAACTATTTTTTTTTCTTTAAATTAAACTAATAAACAGCCTTTAAGTTACACAATACATATAACCAAACTTACTTATATTACTTCAATGAAACCATAATCATCCCTTATTCGAACTCCCTTATTCAAAACTTGAAGTATACCTATACTTCAAGTTTTGATGCTAGTAATAAAATTTACGACTTCAGACCTTATTACAAACTTCTTAAAGTGGAAGATCTTAAACCCTAATTAAAAGTGAGTTTAAGGGTAATCAAAATGTAATCGGTACCTACGTAGTTACCTACTTCACTTATTTAATTATTAAGCTGTGGTAAAAACTTATTTACATTCTGTATTTTTAAGGCGAGCAAATTTGCATGCTTTGTTCTTATGGTTAGTCCTATTAATAGGCCATACTTAAACCATATATAATGTTTTAATATTGAATTAAAATATATACTTCAAATTCTTTACGATTTACCATTAAAATAGAGAAACTATATTCTCACGTAAATCATAAAGAAATATTCAAAATTCAGTCTTTATAACGTAAAGTTTATAAAAAAACCTTGAATAAATATCTTATCTATTCAGCAACTGTCAGTCTATAAATGTAAATTTCTGAATACGAATGCCGAATATTTTAAGTTTAACTAAAATATATTTAGACTTCAGCGTAGAAATCTAGAAATCTATATATTACGTACGAGTAGGTACATTATTCCTCGACCCACGCATCAAATATTCTTTTGAGAAACTTTTGTCTGGCAATAGTTCGTCTACAAACTTATATATGAGAGAAATACTAAGCTGAAACACTAACGAAAGTGAACCTTAGTACCTTGGGATAAGAGCGATTGGATTGTCAAAGAGATAGGATAGAAAAGTGGTCGATTTAAGAACTGTGGATGACAGTTTGAAAGAGCTAAGGTCAATGACTAAAATTCTGTTTTATTTAGAAATGTAATATTGAAATTCGATCTCTGTTTAAAATCCATAATTATGTTATAAATGTTAAAATAACTCCTTTTTTCCTGTCTGTCTGTTGGTGACGCTATCACGGTTAAACCATGGAACTGATTTTAATGAAACTTGCATCAGACCAGTTACTTAAGAAACCACATTATTTATTAACTACTTGTAGCTTTTGTCAGAGAGAACAAGAATATAATTTACTTTAAATAATACCAGATAAACGTCAGTCGACGATAGCATTTCCTATACTTCTTGAAGAAATAAACAAAATGATTACTTTATAAAGAACTCTGTAATATTGGCATCTATTGTATTCGTTCTTTGTGACGGAAGCTGAGATTTCTTTCTTTTCACATTTCTGTGTTATTTATTACACGCACAAAGTACTAAACAAACAAGCGACAAAATATAGAGGGAAAATACGAGAAGGTAACGAAATTCCTACACTTTTAACGACTTCTATAAGTATCTATTATATTATGTACTGTGGCTTAACATTATTGCTCTATTGTTATTGTATTTTTTTGTTTTATAAGTAGTAATTCATTTTTCTATTCGTTACATATGCTTGTAAATTTAAGGGGCTATTTCACATATATTAATGACCTCGACGGACTATAAGTATTACTAACAAATATAAACAATAACTTTTTTTCCAAAATTGTGTCCAACGGCTGAAAAACAATACATTAAGAATATCTAATGTTAGGACGTTTTAATAAGTAAATATACTTAGTTATTTTAACTAAATGCTTATACATGGACGCCTACAAACTTGATCCATACTATTACTATTAATTACTTAACATTAATCACTTACATGTAAAATGAAGATAGACATAATATTTCTAAAGCCTACAGTGTATTCAGTCAGTCTGAATACCACACAGCTCGCTCAGTTCCCCATACCTTGATTGATGGCCGATAATGTTGAATACTTATGAATCTCCATTCAATCGTCTGTAAGCGGACGCCATTCACAGTTTATCTGACGTGTATTCACGTCAATCACCCAAATTAGGCGGGTTACAGACGTGCGATGTTTATCTAATGGTATATACAGGCACGAGCAAAAACATATAAACACATAGCGAAATTGAAAGGGGAAATTTGTAGAACTAATATGTACATAACTAATTAACTGTTTTCACTAATCCTTTATAATAAGTTTTACAATATTAGTCTACTATTGAAGAGGGGATGGAGGAGATGGGTCGACGACATAATTAAAGTCTCGGGTCGGGTTTTTATGAAGCTGGCACAGGATGACAGGACCGTAGAAAATGCCACGAAAAAAGAGAGGCCTATACCCAGCAGTGGGAGGACAAGGGCCGTGGATGACGATGATGATCGAAGAAAAAATAAATAATAAATTGGAGAGTGTGTATATGTCACCGGAAAATAACAAGAACCGTAAGTGTATAAATTTCCTAGGAAATTTATAAACTTCCGTAGGATTATAAACGAGAGATAAAATGTCTTATTTTACGCTCACATTTTCGTCAAATGATAAACTTACGTAAGTCTCGCGGTAAATTTATAAACTAACGGATATCCATACGTAAGATTCTAAACGGTTCGACCAATCACAGAAATGCTTTTAATTTTACGCTTCTTTAAAAACGTAAAATAACACACTGCTCTCTGATTGGTCGATGTTGACAGTGAGAAGAAACACGTGTCGCCGTTGGTTGAATAAGTTGACGTGACTTATTCAACCAATGGTGTTTGGTTATTGCTTACTTATTATTTTACGGTCGACTTACGTAAGTTTATCATTTGACGAAAAAGCGAGCGTAAAATAATACATTTTATCTCTCGTTTAGAATCCTACGGAAGTTTATAAATTTCTTAGGAAAATTATAAACTTACGGTTCTTGTTATTTTCCGGTGACATATACATGTTTTTGCTCGCGACTGTACATGTGTGATCTTCGCCTTAACTTTTGTTAAGGAAAGTTTTGACCTTGACTTTGTTTTGGTTTTAGTTCGACCTTGAGAAAAAGGCTTACGGGGCGAAACTAGTGGTCAGTTGGGATGAAAGAATAAGTAGCTATTAAATAAGTTTAGCAGTAACTAAGCTAACTTTATTAATGGCTGAATACTTAAACTTAAGTCATGTTTAAGTTGCTCTTATGTCTCGTGCTCTCTCTGTCACTTTAAGGTACAAAGTAGAGACAGACATACAGTTTGAGAACGTCTTTATACTAAGGAGCGTTTCAGATAGTAAAAACCATGCTTGCTTGCATGCTCTTACTCCATGTTTTCGCTTGCTTGGCTACGATCGAGTGCATTACCGATTATGTTATTTTACTGTTTACCCACATTTGTTGTTGTTAGTATTATTTTGTTATTATTTATGTGCCTGTGTGCGCTCTTGTTAATTTTAGTTTTAAATATTGTTTCTCAGTAAGTGAATTATGTATGAAATTCTTATGAGAAATAAAGTTGTTCTTAACGTCAAAACTAGATAAAAAGCTATATGCTTTTTTTATTTTTGTTCTTTTCTTATACTATATTCACTCACATACAATTTTCTGTTTCAGAGCTGTTAAGTATCGTATATTGTAAAAACAAGCTTGTCCCACTGTATCGCCGCCTAGACAAACCATTAAAAATTCTTATCATTAAATGTTATTAATTATCACAGCTATACTATACTTTAATTCAGCTACATAGTACAGCTACATAACACTTATAATATTAATTGATAAGGTTATATCTATTAAGTTTAATATGATCATTTATAGGTACCTAACGAAGATGGTAATTTCTCTAGAGACCTCATAACTAACTCCTACTCCCACGCTATGAAACATACACGTATAGAATATAGTTACGACCTCAAACTTCAGTTAGACACTCTTGAATAATTTATTTTAATCAATAGTTTTTTGATATAATTTAGAGCTCAACGAAATTCTTCTATTCCAGCCTTTAATTTTCTCTTTGTTAAGTATATATATGTTATGGACCAGGTGATTAATGCGGGCATTATTTATAATGCACGAGCATTATGAATAATGACAGGCTTTATTGGGCTAAGTGATTCATTACTATCATATATCTATCATTACGGTCATTATTATATTGCTACATGATAGTTGGGCAATTTGATAATAAAGGTATATATGTTACTGTAAAAGCTCGTACTTACAGTAAAACCTAAGATTTACCAATTATTATTCTTGATGGTAAATGTCCAAAAAGGTTTGCGATTCGTTCTTTTACCATCATTCACTTGGTAAATCTTAGGATTTACATTAAGGCTCGGTATATGTAAAAAAATCAAGTCATGCTCGCTGTCAACTTGCTGTCGAGCGCAAATCAAACTCTCGGCTTAGTATTAAACCGACATAGGCCCAGAAATCCATTGCTTGGTTAGGTTCGACTTTGCGACAGAGATCAGTAGGTTAGGTTAGGTTAGATATTTTGACCTTGCAACAGAGCGAGCGAAGCGAGCGACGACATATTTAATTCAAAATCTATATTTAGTAACGATTTCGTGCTATTTGTAGATAAAAAAAAATAGTAGTTAAATATGTTTGTATTACCCTGCCCAAAAGGTGATGAGCAATATGTACAGTGCTCAGGCAATTTGATTATTTGAATAATTATTATCAAATTGCACTCTCATACTGAGCATTTTTCATAATGACCGGGCATTGTGTATAATGCGCAATTTATCACTTGGTCCATAACATATACATTTTCTTATACAGAGAGTGAACGAACAATGATTACGTTTACTAATTCACTTTTGACAACAATATTGAGATTTATTTCAGCATCGTTGAGTAAGTAGGTACTCTTTAATTAAATGAGAAAGAACTTACGGTTTTTCAAAGTTACATGCCTAAGTAACAAAAGTTCACACAGTCTTTTGCATTCAAATTATACCTTTGGAAAAAACATAAATGTAATTTGAAAAAGGTCGATATAGGATTGAAAATCAACTTACTGTATTCCTTCAAGTTGTATCCAAATATTATTGTAGGCACCTAATCTTGCGTTTCTGATACGTCATAAAATACGATCGTTAAATGGAGTTGGTGTATTAAATACGTATACATAAGAATACGAACAGTATGAAGACATAAAATACTTGCCGTTTACCGTTCATTTTCAATAAACGTTGCATACAAGCATTTCAAAGAACATCGCAATATATTGTGAATGTTTACACGTCTCTATAATATGGGCTCGATAAACAACAACCTCGCTTTCTATTGCCTATACAAATACTTTGATATAGGTATTACTATAACATCTAAAACTGTACAGTATACATAGAAAACTTATTTAAAGATTCAACAGATCAGAAGAAAGGATGAAGCTTATTATAAATTCACGAAAATAGTGAGGAGCAATACAAGATAAATAAATAAAATAAAATAAAAATTGTTTATTCTTCAACCATTGAACTTTACAGTTAATCTTACGCAGGGCCCTTCTTTTAAGTAATAATGTACTTGTGCTAGAAGGACCCGCTCTTCAATTACAATGGTAAATATGGTAAAAGTTATGTACAAGGAATAATTAAGGAATTAATAAGGAGTAACGTAAACAAAAAACTTAAAAACAAACTTCTAGAATATTAAAAACATAATTATAATTGTAATTAGTATGTGTGTGTGTTGTGTGTATGTGTGTGTTGTGCGTGTGTTAGCGTTTGTGTGTGTGTGTGTGTGTGTGTGTGTGTGTGTGTGTTAGTGAATGTGTGTGCTTGTATGTATAATATTAACCTTAACTACTGATTTAAATGTAAAAACAATTCTGTATCTTCGTACGGTTTTGGTTTTAACCATTCAATAAGTGCTTTTTTGCAATCCCTGTTAGATAGCGGATAGATATTTAGTATTTTGTTTACTTTATTATACAGGTATGCTGATTTTGAGTAGAATTGTCTTTGAGCATATGTTGTTTTAACAATTACTACGGGGGCTACTAGGTATTTTCTTCTTTTTTTTTTTTGAGTATGGGCATCATAAGGGAGGGCTTTGTGTAGTTTTAAAAGAGAGTTTAATATATATAGCTTTCTGACAGTAAGAAGGTCACTAACTGCGTACAAATCTTCTGTAGGGAACCTGAAAGGCTTGAAGTGCATCACCTTAATTAAAGATCTTTGAGCTCGCTCTAGCTCAAGGAACTTTGTCTTTGTTGCACCACCCCATATTGGTATGCAATAGATCAAAATTGATTGAGCCAGAGAAACATAAATTTGATTTAGGAGCTTTTTATTCATAACATGCCTCAATTTTTTAAAAATCCAGATAAGCTTTCGTGTGCGCGTCATTACCATTTCTATTTGAGGATGCCAGGAAAGACGCTGGTCAACTAATATACCCAGATATTTTATGTGAGAGACTTTTTCAATTTCCTTACAAGAACAAGTTAGACTAGTAATGTTATTACAATTGTGAATTTTAAGACTAAATTTACTTTCTGGTTGAGTATTACTGTAATTAGTGAATGCAATATATTTTGTTTTAGAAACATTAAGTGTAAGAAGATGAGTGTTTAACCAGTTAGTGATTGTAGAGAGACCCTTTTCAGCATATTGATACACAGTGTCCCATGTATCACCAAAAAATACGACGGCTGTATCATCTGCGTAAGACAAAATACGCCCATTTTCTGGAATTATGTTGCAAAGATTATTTATATAAATTAAAAACAGAGTCGGACCCAAAACGCTGCCCTGAGGAACGCCATAAGTCACGTTTGACTCTCCGCTAACTTGATTTCCCACTCTTACTCGTTGTCTACGATCGTTAAGATAGTCTTTAAGTAATGCTAACGGATTCCCTCTTATACCTATACCTTCTAGACTATTCACAAGTATGGGAATAGAGACGGTGTCAAAGGCTTTTTTTAAGTCGAGGAAGACAGCTAAACCCTTTTTCCCAGAATCTACGAATTTAACAATTTGACTAGTTATTGCTGTAACAGCGTCCTCAGTTGAAATTTTTTGTCTAAAACCGAATTGAGCTTTTGAAATAATGTTAAATTTGTTAGTATAATTTATTAGTTGGCCGTTTATCAGCTTTTCAATAATTTTAGAAATTACAGGTAAGACAGAAATAGGCCTGTAGTTATTAACATCATGTCTGTCTCCACCCTTATGAACTGGGGTAATGATTGCTTGCTTCAAAGTTGGTGGGAATATACCTTTTTCAAAACATAAATTAGCGAGGTGTGTTATTGACGGTACAACTATCTCATGAGCAAGTTTAAGAAACTTGGTTGGTATATTGTCCCACCCTGGCGCACTATCAGAATTCAGACTCATAAGCACGTCAAAGACTTCCTCAGGACTAGTGTTAAGGAGTACAAAAGAAGACGTTTGTGGGTTTGTGGTTTCAACAAATTTTGTGTCTTTAATGGAGGTAATCTCTTCAGCAAGAGTTTTCCCGATGTTTGAAAAATAATTGTTAATGTAATTAACTGAATCATGAGGTGTTGATTTTATTTCTAAAAGTTCTAAGTTGTAGGTTTTTTTTGGTTTGCGATGCGTAATATTATCAATTGCGGTCCAAACCTGTTTTGTATTTCTGTTTGCCTTTGTGAGTTGGTCTTTATCATATTTTCTTTTTAGTTTTTTAATGAGGTTGTTGCAATAGTTACGGTATCTACGGTATGTTATCTTTAAAATGTCATTTTCAGGGTCTAATCGTAACTTTCTTTGCATGTTGTTTCTGTTTTGAATACAACGTAATACTCCTAACGTTATCCATGATACTATGCAAGATTTCCAATCCAAATGAATTAAAAGTTAAGTACAGTTTTAACTATCCAAATTAAGTTACATCTAGTTACGCGGTTCGATAATTTTGCAAATGATCCTCGCCGATTTTGTGTGAGGATCTGAATTTTTTTTTTTTCGTGTCCTACTTTTTATCGTTACAATATATTTGTGTAGTAAATAATATGATCAATCTATTTCTGTACATACAGACATACATTAAGTAAACTAAACTAGTATATTATAAAGTGACTTCTATTTAATGGCAGATTTACCATTTTTCTATTTTAATTTTATATCTTATTTTTTCCTATTGATTGACATCTAGTACTCCTGATTGTATCAGTAGCCATATTATGAATTTTATGGAGAATCCTAGATATAAAATAAAAAATTAATATAATTTTATATCAGTTTTTTACCTTTCTTTTTTACCTTTTCTGCCTGGATTATTTGCTCTTAACTATTTTAATTTTTAAAACTGTGTGTGTTAAACTCGTTTACTTTTCATAACATAGTTAGGTTTTAAAGCGTGGGCGTAAAGTTAATCTTTAATGCACTTTGGTCCATAACTGTACCGTACTAATTGAATGTCCTGCACCGAAGTGTCAAGTTATTAATGGGTTAAGTATTTAGTTTAGTATTTTAATGTATTATCTACTAACTGCAATATAGATCTACATATCTAAAATGGATGGAATGAATAAATAAACATATTAAATGAAAGAGTCAGTAAATAAGCTAAGTTTTATTGTGGCATAAGAAATATCACCGAAAATATTCACCTCTATACCCGATATGTTACGAATATTAATAAACAAACAATTAAAAAACAAACAACAAAATGTATAGTCGTAGTATTTATGACTATTTCAAAGTTATGTAACAAACAAGCCAAGTTAGGTCAACTATTATTCTAACAAACTTCTGTTTAACTTGGACAAAAGGTATTTTCTCATAATAGGAAATTAGTCATAACTTTGACATACACTAATATTGAGAATACAATATAAATAGAATAGAGTAAATTAAATTATTATTTCCGCGAAACTTTACTCACAAGTAAACCATTGTTTAAGCTTCTATTTGACAAACAACGAATAATGTCAATTTCAAAACAATATCTGAAAATTAATTACTTAATTGTACAAATAAACTAGGTAGTTTATTGTTAAAACAACGACTATTTATAAAGGTATTAGAGACATTGGAAATACGTTGTCTTTAGTTGTTTAGTTTCCGAGAAAACAGAAGCATCTAAGTTTATTTATTTAAGAGTTTATGTGCACAATACAAGCGGGGACGACGACAAAGGAACTGCTCATTTTGTTGGAAACTCCTACAGATTGTGAGATTGGAAATCTTCTTCAAATATATTTACGATGACCCCTTTTTTAATCCTGATAATAATGGTCAGGGTTAATGAAGATGTTATGGCACACAGATTAACAGAATATTACCATCCATCCAAAGATTTTATGCAAAGAACATAGATATAAAACCACTCACAAAATAAAATCGGTGTGAGGACAAATAAATACAGACACTGTTCCCTAATAAAATAATAACTAAAATTAAGTTCTTGTATTGTTTTAAAGAATACCTGCTCGAAAAATACTAAGGGAAAGAGATAAGGTTTTTAGATTAAACGGTTTGAAATGAATAAAACGTTACCTTCTTTAGTTGAACTTGTTTCGTAAATATTTAGCCAAATAATTATTTGAAACATTAGGTACTCTTAGGACCGGAAACTTATGAAATCTAGAAATAAAAGCCTGGCCAAAATAAACCCGAAAAGCTTCCGCTACTTTAGGTATTTATGTTCTAGTGTATAATATATAATCAATAATTTAGTAATCCATTGCATGACATAATTATTTCAGAAGTAACGATGTACGAACGTATCAGGGTGCTACAAAACCCCTGTCCGATCCGTTAAGGGGTTGTTAGGTATCGATGTCTGTTTACATTAAAATAGAAAATAAATGAAAAAAGTAAAAAAAAAATTACAACCTAATTTTTTGTTTTTTTTTTCTAAATGGATAGTGAGAGTGACGGCATCGTCACAGGTTGTGCCAAATGATCATACAAAAGGCCACTATTAACACCGACGAAAATGATGGTGTAGATTTTGATTTATCTTCAAAGAACAATGGCAGAATTTGGTCTGGACTTTTTTTGGCGTCCATAGATTTCATAAATATCAATCAAATTTAATTAATTTTCTACGATTTTTCAATTATTCACTTCTTCTTGTAAAAGCCGGAGTTATTTTTATGTTTTTAAAAGCTCATAAAATGATGTTCGAATTAGGTTACCTACATTCGACATTTTACCATTAAAATAGTGGTGTGACGCTGTATAATCAAACGAATGATCGATATAATCGACCGATCGATCGACCCGTGTAGAGTTCGTTTTGTTTTTAACATAATATTAGAATTATCTATTCTTTCGTCTTTAATCAATGATATGTTTGAAGAAATGCTCCTACTTTTAAATCCAATTAATAATGGATCAAAATATCAGAGGATCGTTTCAGTGTCGTATCGATTCTCAAGAAAAACGAATCCAAAAGTGCAGCACTACTTTTGTTTTGGACAGTGAATGTTATCTGTGGTTGTCTGTCAAGTGAAGACGCTACAGAACTACCCTCCATTATATTTTTCTATGCTACAAAATCCTTCCGTGTTTACTATGTCGGTTGTGTTTTATGATTATATTTGGCTTTCTATTTATTTTTGCCCTACCTGGACTGTTTATGGACTGATTGATACTGCCTTGTGTGACTAGTGCGTGCCGTTAGGACTACGATATTCGCTTTTGCGTGAGCATAAGCTAATCTTACTTTGCTTCGATTGTGCCTATATAGTGAATTGGATTTTTGTTGTAAACCCATAACAATAACTATGGAAGATTGCGATAGAGATCATCGTCGCACGCGCATTTTATGTGTAATGATGACAATGAGATGAAGAATGAAATAAATAATTATTTTAAACAAGATATGTTTTTTATTTGCCCTAACATAGTTCTATTGTTTACGCGGCAAGTGCATTTTTTTAATACGCGCTCGGCTTCTTAAACATTCAATAATTGAGTACTATAGTAATATTATAGAACGGGGATTAGCGCGTACATGCGTAAATACCTTAAGGGCTTGACGTTTCGTTCTATAATATGCAGCGCGATAGTTTAAAAGTTTAAATTGAGTACTACTCTACATCGAGTGTTAGAATTTATTAAGGTTTTTCCTATTTATCCGTAAATACTCTTATTCTCACTTAGACCACACCACATTATCATTTCTTAAGGACATAATTTCGATCTGCGTTATGTTTTATAGATATAGCTAATTGACATTGACGTTAATTCATAACCTAAATAATAAAATTCTAACACCGAAATCTTTTTTTTCCGGCTTTCCCAAATGAAAATAGTCTCATTTATAGAATCTAGAACTAACGCCAAATCTTTTAACATATTTTTCATTAAGGGACGCTTCAATTTGATCCCAGACAATTCTTAGTATGGAGACCTGCCATTGTCCTTTAGGGATATTGGCGGCTACTTCAAAATTCATTATTATTGTTATTATCATAACATTTTATTTGGGCATGTGATGGTGAACCCTATATCCCCCTTTCGGGTCGGACAGGGGTTTTGTAACACCCTGTATAGGTATATTATATCAAATTAAAATTATAATAGCGAAAGTTTGTGAGGTTGGATGTTTGTTTGTTACACTTTATCACAAAAACTACCCAACGGATTTTCAAGAACGAAATTCGGAATGCAAATAGTTTATAAGCTGGATTGACACACAGGAGTGAAGCCGCGTGGCTCTGCTAGTAAAAGTATAAAACTCATTTAACAAAGTATTTCAATGCATTTGTTTATTGATTACCTTTAATCAACTCCGATCGGACGCATCGCCGTGTGAAATGCGATTAACGTTGAAATCTCAAGTGAATACGATTCTATGTTGATTTGTAATCTCTAATTACTTAAGCGCATTGTTTTGTTGACCTATAAATTAACACAATGGCTTCAATTTACAATTAACTTGTAGTTGTAGACATACGCGATCTTAATTTACTAATGGTGTTTTAAGACTAAGTAGAAGCTTATGTGTTTTTACTTAAAGCTTTTCTTTAACTTGCAATATTGATATTTAATAATTATGTAGGTATATATGTATGGCAGATTCATTTGTAATTAAATTCATGTAATTTAAGTCGACATGTTCGCCTCCGTGATTTTTTTATCGTCTCAATAAAGCGGTTGTCTGAAAATATTTCTTTTCTTTAATTTATAAGCCGAAGACGATTTCTAAAATCATAAATTCTGTTCCATTAGATTTTCAATATCTATCCTGCAATAAAACAATAATATTATAATTATTTAGTATGTCCCAAATCCCTTTATATAATAATCTTATATAATACTTTCAACCAGTAATTAAAGCCTAATATTTTTAATTAAAACTTTATACGCCGCAATGTTACGAAACTGTAATTAAAAAACTAATTTAAACCTGATGTGTAGTGAACGTCAATATTGATGTCTCAAGGGTGGACGGTAGACTTCAAAAGGATGCATAATTAATTAAAACAGTTTTACTAACGATGTGCTCAGAGATACAATCTAGAAAAAAAATAAAAAAAAGGAATTACATATAAGTATGTTAGAACATGGATGAGGCGGAAAATGAATTTTTAACCGACTTCAACCAGGAGGTACTCAATTGATGTATTTGTATTATTATTTAAATTTAATGGTGTATAATAAAAAAATCTATCTATCAATTCGAATGTTTTTTTTTTGTTTGTGGCGTTCGACTAGTGATGCTTCCCGTGTGGTCTCATTTTAATTTTGGTCAAGTTTTGACAATGGGAACCATAAGAAAACCATCTAAGACTGTTGTCAACAGCCTCGGACACCACGGCCTATCATGTAGCCGTAGCGCGGGCCGCATGGCGCGGCATGCTAATTTAAATGATTTTATCCGACGTGCTCTTGTCGCCGTCGGCGTTCCGGCTGTACTCGAACCCAATGGCCTGGCACGCGACGACGGCAAGAGACCGGACGGCATGTCCTTGTTCCCATGGAAGGTAGGTAGGCCTTTAGTGTGGGACGCTACTTGCGTCGATACTCTTGCGCCATCTCACCATCCCAGTACGTCGTGCTGTGCTGGCGCTGCTGCTGCGGCTGCTGAGAACCTCAAGCGGCGGAAATATACCAACCTAGTTGGAAGTTATATATTCGAGCCGTTTGGGGTTGAGACTCTTGGTCCGTGGGGTCCGAGTGCACATAGTTTTTTTTTTTTTTTTTTGTCCAAAAGCCTGGTTGACACTTCCCGTGACCCAAAGGCTGGCTTCTACCTAGGTCATGCGCCTAAGCATCGACATACAACGTGGCAATGCTGCCAGCATTTTCGGCACACTCCCAGTCGACAGCGATGTGGATGAATTTTTTGACGCCTTATTTTAGTTTATATTTTTTCTTATTTACTGTGTAGGCTTAGTTTTTTTTATTATTGTAAATATCTTAAGTTTAAATTTTAATTGTAATATAGTATCTAAGACTAATTTTAAAGCCGGTTATTTTGTGAGATATTGCTTCTTTTATGTCGAACGGGTAGGAGAATTTTAATTAATAATTAAAAGTAGTCATGAGAATTTCCTTATGAACTAATTCTGATTAAGAAAATACGGGTAGAAGAATTTTGTGCCTAGATGTGACGTGTTAAATCAAGCCTTATGTAACAAACTTAGAGTTATGTAATATAGCTTTTTGAAGGAAAATTTTCCCTAAAATATTTTAATGTTGCTCGTTCATGACTGTGTTGTAATTTGGTAGAATTCCTCAGAAACATCGAGAATTCTTGCTAAAGTTGTTGGAGGTTCGATTTTAATACATGTCATGTTTGGATAAACATCACAAAGTTTGTGTTCTGAGTAATATTAGAGATGCTCCGTGTATTTTAATCAGTTATCTGAGTTTTAGTTAATATTGTAATCTTAAACTCCAAAACTGCGGCCATCATATAAAAATGCTTGTGTAAAATAAGTTTTCTTTAAAAAATGCGGCCTTTTGGGCTATGACATAAATAATTTTCATGTTTTCATCATGCTGCCGTATTTTAGCTATAACCAGTCTTTATATAAAACAAAGTCGGGTTGTACCACTCATATCTCTGTTTCATTTTTATAGACTGATTTTCATGATCTCTGATTAGCTGAGCTTATGTAAATCAGATAACTATTAAAAAACAATCGAACGGGGACTACTAGTATAGCTAGTATCTTATAATCCACTCAATTTAGCATTAAGCTTTACCCAAAGCTATAAGAACTAACACCCTATTTAGGGTATTAAAGGTGTATTGTAATAGCAAAGACTTCACTTAATCCCTAATCACTTCCTTGACCATTTTCTATAGCCGTGCAGAATAAACGACAAACGAATATCAACCTTACATACTTTACACAAAGTAGCTTTTAAGTTGACCCTATGACCAATGATCTGTGGTCAAATAGTACAAAGAAATGTCTTGTAGGGCACAGTTATCGTAAAAGTTTAGCTTCATACCAGACAGTTTGGTGGCCTAAATGATGTAATTCAAATGAATGTGTTATTTCTTGGGTTGAAAGTGTAATCCTCTTAAAAATCTACGTTTTTTTCGTATTACGAATTAGAGCCTTTATTTAGGTATGTTGCAAGTCCTACATACTTATCAAATAAGCTGATAAATTATATGCTTCATAGCGTAATACTTTTACAAACAAAATACAAAGCCGTTGTAATGAGACACATGCCTAGAAAGTATGTAGGACAAATATACCAGACAAAAATGTTTAATTAGGCACGTTCCCATAATCATGTGTTTTTGTCATCACTAGGAAACACTCATAAAAATAAACTTATTTTTAAATAATCTTTATAGGTATATATAATTCTTCTGTGAGTGTGTATGTCACTGAACTTGTCTCAAACGACTGGACCGATTTTGATGAAATTTTTTGTGTGTTCAAGGGGATCCGGGATAGGTTTAGATTCACAATTTTGTCCGCTGGACAATGTTTTTTTAATTAATTTTTAATTTATTAGTAGTTGTTGATTTTGGAATGTTTTACATTGGATCCGACAGACGGCTCCATTGCAGTGTCAAATTTTAAATAATATTCGAATTTTAATTTTAGTCTGTTCCGACAGTTAGCGCTGCGATCAAATTAAAAAAAAGTTTGTTTATCATTGTGTTATTGTAGACCATGTAGACAGGACAGCGTCTGTCGGGTCCGCTAGTATTATATATAATATTAATTTGATATAATATGATTCGTTTGTCAATCGTCACTTCTGAAAAAGTGATGGCAAGCAATTGATTACTAAATTATTGATTATTAATTGAAATCTGTACACATAGGTATCTATAACAACATTTATTTATTTTCAACATATAATGTGGAAGCGATTGGCATTTGAATGGTGCCTACGAATTTGTAGGCGATGAATATGAAATCGTTTCATAGTTGGATACACATTATTAATAACATTCTAAATCTTTCAGCCTCAAATAGATTCAGTCGCAGTAGTGTGGGTGTCATATAAAAGGCATATGAATGGAAAGAAGAAATAGGCCAATATATTAGGGTCACTTATATTTATATTTAAATAGTACAATTCTATGCCGGTAATCTTCTTAAATAGTTTTAGTTTATGATGTCTACAGAAATTCAGTTCTGCAATCAATAAATGTGTCAAGCACATACGGATAAATGTCTTTAAAGGGCAATTAAATGTATAACTAACGCATCATGGCAACAATTGTGCAATACATATCAATAACTACAAACTGTGTCACTGCACTGCCACATGCACTAAAGCCTAGTTCAAGGCAAACATCATCAATATCGATACAGCCCGTTCCAAAACTCATTCCGATAGCCAGTGTCCGTTTACGTATGATAGTTGCCATAAATCTGACGTCACGTGAAATAAATCGACGTATCAGTCCAAATACTCGAATGTCAATACATTGTATGGCAACAATAAGGGTACGTTTACACGGCGATACTATGCAGTACACACCATACACTTGGTAGGATAGTGAGTGTAAGGGTGTGAACACGAGATACAGAGTGTGGGACATTGGTTGCTGGATAGACAGTTACCGAGCCAAGTAAATAAGTGTTGCAGTGTAAGGCACTAAGCAAACGTAGACACTATGTTGCTGACCCAGCACACCATCGCAAGATATAGTACTTGTGGTGTCCAGTGGTGGTAATTTGCACAGTCTCCGGCTTTTTCCTTAAAAGGTTTTAAAGCGCCTCAATCTAAAAATGACTGTCTGTTAAAAGTGCCTGATTTAGTACCGATTATTTGAAAAAAAAAAAACTGTGTATGTCATACAAGACACAAAAATCCACTTGTGGACCGAGATTGTGTCACATTATAAACGCAGCTTAACACGTTCAAACACGTCCGAAATATAAATCATATAGTGTGAAACAACATTCAACATCATTTTGCACTCAAACACCGACTCAAAGCGAAATTCGTCATAATAAGTCTCAAATTCCTAATACAATGCAAAACAGCGAATGTATCTCTAAGAGCATATATTTTGTTCTGCAAAAAAGCTTTTGTGTTTCTGTTAAAATGTAAATGTAAGCTAAAATGGTATAAAAAACCTTTTGAGAGTTGGAGACATCTTAAGAACTTGCAGTGCGCTTTGTTCCACTTTGCCAATACTTTTAGTTGAACAGTCGCCATTTTTGTTTCAATAACTGAAAGAACTTACTTTATCATTAGTATCAGAAGAACATTTATTTCAATGTAAAATGTGTATTGGAAACGCCTTTTTTCCGTGATTTTTCTAGCGAATATATCTTTAAACAAACATTTATCCATAACTTGTAGCTTATTATTTACCTTACTACGGATTATTTAGTTTACTAATATAATATAGATACGCTTAATACGTTTATATATATATATATATATATACATATATCATCACGCCTGTATCCCCGAAGGGTTAGGCAGAGGTGTACCAATGTACACCCACAGTTCGCCGATATGTTTAGGTCCCATGTAATAGGGCGAGCCTATTGCCGTTATACGTTTTTTTAATCATTAATAAGAAATATGTCTATATAAAAATCTCAATTAAATATGCATTAAGTATATCATAATCGCTTTAGCTTCTGTTTTAAATAGCGTCTTTTGAGGTTTATTAACGTTTCGATAAATTCCGAGAATTACCGAACTATAAGACCATAATTGATAAATCTGATCTGAGTGTGGGATGTAATTCGCCAGTAATTACTCTCGAAGGTTCCATTTATCTTAGAGATATTATTTAAGTATCGGGATATCGGTTAACATATCATCACGCCGGTATACCCGAAGGGGTAGGCAGAGGTGTACCAATGTACAACCACAGTTCGCCGATATGTTTAGGTCCCATGTAATAGGGGGCGAGCCTATTGCCACTAACCGGGCACATATCCAAACTCCGACCTGATACTGAGAATTTCATAGAAAAACCCAATAACATCTTGGTCGACTCGAGAATCGAATCCAAGACCTCCAGCGTAGCAGTCGCACTTAACACCACTAGGCCAACGAGGCAGAGAGATATCGGTTTAATCTAAGTTAATATATCGCTCCCTTAAGGTATAGATGTCGGCTATTTTAAGATACTATCTTGAAGTAAACCTGGTTTATTTGCGAAGACCATAGTTTAGTATTTATAGTTGACTTGTTGATTTCCAGTTAGTGTTTACTTTATGCTCTAAAGGTATTGAGTTCAGAATTGTGTAGGTATCAGTTTCATGATTATTTGAGAGGCTATATACTTGGAGCTAATATAAGCCAGTTTTGGAACCGAGAAATTGTATATATTTTTTACTAAAAATATTTAGAATCTATTTACAATACATAATATGGTTATTTTTATTCAATAGCCAGAAAAATAGTGTTACATATTTTTCCACGAATCTATGTAATCATGGTTATTGCTTAAAAGATACCAGCCTATATACGTCCCACTGCTGGGCACAGGCCGCTTCTCACACAGAGAAGGCACGAGCATTGACCACCACGCTTGCTCTCTGAAACCAAGACACTAATACAAATATATAATTTATGTTCGGATAAAGTCGCGGGGCAACGCTAGCACGTAAAACATTCCACGTATGTCGCAAATCGTCTCACGGTAACCATGGCAACATAAACATGGCCATTGAAAAGGAAGCAACACTAACAGGTAATAAAGTTTATTTTACGATGGCGCTGTTTACCGCAAAGTTACGGATATTAACTGAAAACAAACATGGTTATATGGGAGTTTGGCGAGACAGAAGATCAGTTTGAAAGTTGATGTCAAAGGTCATCCTGGTAACAATTAGAGGTTATTTGTAACTGAAATTGTTTTAATTAATCGATTTTTATCTTAGATATACATAAGGAACTAGAGTGAGCTTATCAGAGTTTGAACGTAAGCACAAGTGTGAAATGGTTTTTTCGTGAATTATGTATGAAGACGGAGCTTGTCGGTTTAAAAAATCTATCTAAAACACTAATATTATCCTAACAATGTCAAAACCATCGATATTTTCTTATATAAGTTTCTCGTTGCGCGAAAATTAACTTAAATGAAAAACTAAATGTACTAGGTTCAGACTAAAAACTGCTCTCGCTTGGCACAAGGGAAAACTAGCGATAGTAGCAGTCTATGTATATATATGGTACGTCAATGATTTTTATAGATATGTTTATAAAGATTGAAGTCCTTTTTAAAACTAGACCTAAGCACCTCTGACTTTTATTTTATTAGGTAACGGTGTGCAAATTGTCCTAAGTGTGCATAATGTATTTTTTAATTGAATTATTACTTCCTTCATATATTTTACTATTCAAATGACATATATTGTTATCCCTAGGTTTTTTCAGAACATATCTTTCTATTGCCTACCTTAAAGAAAAAAAACATTTGTCGTCTTAAAGATCTAAACATATTGAATGGAGCTGTTATCCTCTAAGTATGAATAGGGGTACATTGAGCTATGTTGGGGTACTTAGGGCCACGTTGGGGTATGTTGTGCATGTCGGGGCTATCGGTAACAAAACTGACGAGGTTACAAAGGGGCTACCAAGATGTCGCTCGTTCTGACTTTACTCTGATTGATTACTTTTTTGAAAGGCAGCCCTTTTTTATTTGTCTTTGTGTTTGATATCATATGACAGTTGTTTCTTTGTTGTAGTTTTGTTTTATTTGTTTTTTAAACAAATGTTTTGTATGCGACACATGTAGATATCAAATATGTAGTAGATTATGTGGATGTAGAATATTGAAACAAAATAATGTATTTATTTAGGTATAATAATAATTATTTATTTATTTCAGACCATTGATCCATATAGTGTTAGTCAAATCTTAACCTATTGTTAGTACATAAACAAGAAAAAAACTTAAATTAATTGTTATTTCATGTAGGTTCCTGGTAATCTAGAAACCAACTTTTGTTTACGATTGAACTTTTAATGTGTAACAAGTATAATAAAAGTATGTATAGCTTAAGCTTTAATTTAGTACACAAACAAAAACAAATATATTATGTAAAAATATAAGCTAATTTCTAAAATAACATTACTATAAACCGTCACACATGCTCAACACGAAACCAGTTCATTAACATAATTTATAACTCGTTAGTTTAATTAAACCCAAAAAACTCAATCGAATCAAAACGAAAACCACTTTGAACCCAGTTAATTTTGTGGCGAGAAGCCGACATTACTTCGTAGCTCGATGCTACGCCGCCGCTACGATCACGTAGCGTTCCGCGCCGATGCCTCTACGAATCTCGTATGCTACGGACATCCAATCGTAGAATGGAATGTGATTCTGTTGTTTGTTTAGATCTTGCCTTAAAGTTTGCGTTTATTGTGTACTCTTCTTTTATGGGCGCCTGGTAACTTCTTGTACTTTTGCTTAGAAAACTTAAGGGATGTTAAGTCTAGTTTATTCTGTGATATTAAATAAAATGTAAGTGTTATATGTATATTACGTTAAAGTTTATCATTCTTTCAGTTTTTAGTTAAAACTTATTAGTGAAAGTAAAATAAACATTATTTTATAAGACTTTATGTTTTTACTCATACAAAAGAGTAATGCGATGATAAATTTTGCTTATGTCTGTGGCATTGAAGCTTCTATTCAAATAATCCAATTTAATTTATTTTTATTTTTGAGAAATCTTAGCTTATTCGAGAAAACCTTTTAGTAGTTTAAAACTTACCAGCTCTAATGACATTAATTTTGGCAAGAGTATTACATATCTAAGGAAGCATAATTAACATTATTTAATAGCTTGAAACCTGAATAGCGCCTGCATTAAAGTCCAGCCTAATAGCGTATCTGTTGAATGTGCAGCCATAGTGCAGCCATTAGCACACCATTAGTGTGTGATACGCTTGCAACTGCAACTGCAGGCAATGAGGTCATGCGCTATCTGATCTGTTTAATGAACGCCTTGCTTTGCTAGCTTAAGTTATGGTTTTGTTATTATGATAGGTTGGTCTTTATGAGCTTAAAATTATGTTGAATTAAGGAAGATTAGGAAATATGGTATAAATAACATTGCCGAATTCAAGCACTTTCAAGGTTCTTAATTCTTTATTGTACACAAATAGATTACATAGAACATACATCCATTAATTAAAGTAGATGTACAGAGGCGAGGTTCAAAATATATTGAAAATCAAAATTTATTTAATAATTGTGGGAAAAAAATATAATAGCAATCTATCTGATTGGATTTAAAACTATCTTAGCTTTTACTACGAACTAAATTAACTGAACTAAAACTATGTTTCACAAATAAAGATTTGTTTTGATTTGATTCAAGTCTTTAAACGTTACAGCCGGACTGAAAATTATTCAGTTAGTTCAACATTTATATTATTAAAATGAAACTAATAATGATTATAAAGGTATGTTGTTCTATTTTCATTTTAAAACAAGATTTAATAAAAAAATAGTATTACATACATACATATCATCACGCCTGTATCCCCGAAAGGGTAGGCAGAGGTATACCAATGTACACCCACAGTTCGCCTATATGTTTAGGTCCCATGTAATAGGGGGCGAGCCTATTGCCACTAACCGGGCACAAATCCAAACTCCGACCTGCTACTGAGAATTTCATAGAAAAACCCAATTACACCTTGGTCGACCTGGGATCGAACCCAAGACCTCTAGCGTAGCAGTCGCGCTTAGCGCCACTAGGCCAACGAGGCAGCAAAAAATAGTATTGAACACATGATTTACACGCATGTATAATAAGTGGTATATCGCGATAAAAGATCAATATGAACAGTATCGGGCACCACAAATTAGGAATTGAACATACAATCTATATACTTCTAACAAACCAAAACATAGATATCAGGCTTATTTGCGGCAGTGATATAAGGCATAATGAACAGCGCGTCGTAAACTGGCGGTATTTCAGTTTTGTGGGCGACACGTGAGCTGATCAAATGTAACGGCCTTCTATTTACGACCTTATTTCAGCTATCTACCTCTACCTGTGAGGTTTTTAGGAATCTGCCCCTTTTCATTACAATTCCGCTTAGTTAAGAACATTTTTTTATTTCCTTGTGAGAGTCCAATTTCTTTTTTGGTCTTCATTGGAACTTGATTTTAAAAATAGCATCTTGAATTTATAAAAGATCTGAAATTTATATCAGTAAAGAAAAAATAATCAGAATATTTTTTTGGTAGATAATATCTTTGCAGTTAGCCTGAGCGCAGGCTTTGACTGCTTCACCGGACTTTATAATCAGGACCCATTTACAAAGATGTTTACACAAATAGTGGACTGTCGTTTTTTAATCAATTCTCAATCAGTGTTCAAATATCGTACCTCTTTATCAAGGAATAACACTGTACAAAATCCCAACACTATTTAAACCCCTTTACCACGTTTTATAACTAATTAAACTGCTAAACTCAACCAGCAGATTAAACTCGCATGTTAACAAACTTTTCAACAATCCATTAATTTGAACTGCTACTGGCGCTGACAGAACCACTTCAAAGGTTCAACCATTTTCCGTGCCCATGCATCCTGACCGCTAAAGTATTGTTTCCACACAGACACATTATGTTCAGTTACAGAATATACTGAACCCACTGAGATTGCTACTGAATGATCATAAGGGAATTGTTAGATTTTGTTCTGCGATTAACTTTAAGTTAGGTGCCTTTGGAGAGTAGTCTTAGAAGTTAGGTTTTGTCTAAATGTAAAATTACATTTAGCTACTCGTAGGTAAGTATATACTTTTCTATAAAACAGAAATCAAAAGTTTATTTGTAGAAATAGGCCTTACATACATGCAGGTCCTTAATACACGTTAGAAGCGCTACGTATAAAAATATGGATTTACAATATACCTACTTATTTTCTGTAAAAAATAGAGTAGTTAGAGTGACACCAAGTAAGGCTTTCTTGATCACCAAAAAATCAAGAAAAATGATGAAAAATCATATCAATAATGACTTTTTCAACTTTCAATGCATTTAATACATTGTAACCACGCTTGTCGACAAATAGAGACCGTTTGGAACATTTATAAACAAAAATTCCCTTAGAATAATGACAAAATTATCATGAAAATAAATAGTATGTTATGTAATTTGTATCTATCTCTTTCTAAAGCGAGTTTCCCTTTTCACTAACATTAGTATTTATGTGAGAATGTTGAGTTTACCTTCCAAGCTTTTGTCACAGGTTTTATATCAAGCTCCGTATTTTCGCGGGTTTACGACTACAGATACATTAAACCCGCTTCAGAGAACTAATTTTAAAATATTTGCATTTATGTCTGTTTTGGAGAATGTTTGGTGAAATTAGGTTGTAAAGTGAAGCTATATTGTGCAGTAGAACAGAAATATTGCTTGTTATAAACCGTTTAACCCAGTTAAGACTTATACGTTACATAATTTTTTTATACTTTTATTCTGTTTGACATTATTAAAGTACTTATTTTTCTTTTAACATTAATCCACTGTCAAAGTCATAACTTAAATGTAAATTAGTATGTTTACGTAAAATAAAAAACTAAACATTTAAAGAAATGGGCATTTTTTACATCGCTTTCCTTCAATTTCAATATAATATTACGCACACTAATTAATAAAACTCGTTTATTCCAAGAAATGTTTACTACTTGAGATATTGCTTTAATATTAACAAAAAAATCATTTTAAAGTATATACAATTCAAGACTTCGACCCTTTGACCCTGATACCATGTCTAACTAGATTCACTATCGATCAGTCCCTACATCTAAGTATTACACATTCCATATTACTGCATGCAGTCAGCTTGAAGCAATCTTACTGGTGTGAGTATGAAGATAGCTGTATAGCACACTAACACCCAGTGTTCTTATGTGATATAATTATTTTCAGATTATACACAGTCTATATAACAAGAAATTACAGGTTGCTATGTGACATAAGGGTATTTACTTGAGCTTTATCTGACCAAACGTGGTGTTCTTTTTTGTCTAGAGACCCATAGAACATTGCAGAGAAAATTGCAAATATCTTATTTTATTAATTGAGATGTTTTTGTCATTCTTAGTGTTCACTCGACTTGTAAAATTACTATATTACCCAATATTATAGCACCTAGTAGAAGAATATTTTCATAAAATGAATCATAAATGGTGTCTATTGATACCAAGGACATTTATTTATTGGTTTACTGTCCTTAATTTCGTGTAGAAAATCTGTTATTTAGACATCAAAATGCACATAAAATGAATGAACATTTAGGTATGTTACTCTCTCATCTTCATACGCAAATGTAAAACAGATACATCTAGTCTAGAATAGGAGTTCAAGTAAATTGAATCTCATGACAATCGGATATCCATAACATAACGTTGGAACCAATATCACTTCGTCCCGGTAATGGCCTATTAATGTTTATAACACTGATAGAAGGGATATTCCGAGATATATTAGAATAAAACCTAGTTTTATGTTACTAATATTATCTAAATATGTTATTTGGGAGTTTTGTTTGTATATAAAAAGAATTTAAAAAAAATAAGCATTTTATCAATAACGACGATTTTGGGCCTAATGTAGAATTTCAGAGTTCAAAAAAAAATCGATTAATTTATATGGCCAAGCAAATGTATTGTTTAACATTTGCTTGGCCATATAAATTAATTTCTACTCGATTTTTTTTTGGACAGGTTTTGAGAGAATGTGTTAATAGTTTTTTCATTCTGAGAATAAGAAGAAATATTATTTATTGATTCTTAAATGAATATTAATAATAACACACGAATTTATCGAATTTTAACTGAAATTCGTCGAGCAGTAACGTTAGAAATTGAAAAATCGATTCTAGTCACTACTGCCTAATAACTAAATTATATATAATTTAATTCAAACAATAACGTACGTTCTATTCGCGTACTCATGTTGGATCAGGTGTATAATTTTCCTATTATTAGATTTTCTTCAATGATCGAGTTACAAATTGTATCTTATAATTGCCCGTAGCCACTTAACACACCTGCCTACACTCAAGCCAATACATTAAGCTATTGTTACCACTAGGCTTGGAATCTTTCAGCACTTATTTATATGGGAATTAATTATAAATTCCGAAAAAAAAGCGACTCCAAATTAAGTCTTCAATGGTTTGCTTATAGATCCCACTTTCAAAAGTGGACCAAATTGAAATGGGGCCACACTGGAAACACCAACATTCAAATAAAAAAATCAAATAAAAATCGATTCACGAAGTCAAAAGATCCGAGGTAAAAAAAAATACACTCGAATTGAGTAGCTCCTCCTTGTTTTAAGTCGGATTGGTGTCATGTGGCTCAAGACCGAAAAGTCTGGAGTCAGATGGGGGAGACCTTTGCCCAGAAGTGGGAAACTAAAGAGGTTACATAAAAAAAAACAAATCAGTCATTACTATCGCCTATCAAACATAGGTACATTTAGACAAACGTACTCACAAAATTAATAAAATAATTATATAGATTATAAGTTGAATATCACAAGCTTAGTGTTAATACACAATGCTTTGCACAATAGTGGTTATGTAAACAGCATTACATAAGTTACATTAGCGTCTGTCAGCCGGATGTGGCTGACGCGAAGTAAATTAAGCTCACTAGTGATGTATCTGTATTGTTGACAACCGCACTGGAACGTTTAGTTTAGATTAGATTTAGTGTTTGGTTCGTTTTAGTTTAGTCTGTAGTGCATGTCTGTTGTGCATTGAGTTGTGATGTAATATGGGTCGAATGATGCGCTTTGAGGATTTGAAAGTGTTTCCTTTTAAATTGAAGAATCATGTTTTTTTACAACCAGTTACAATGTAAAATGTTAGATAACCTAACTTTTTCACATAGGCTTTGCTAGGTATGCCTCAAATAAATGCAAACTTGAATTTATTTAAAATTCTTTTCACGAAAAGCATTCACGAAAACATAAAGTATTTAGATGTGCCACCGAGATTTTAATAAGGTAAGTCCTATAACAGCAAAAAATCCAACAAGATTTAGTGAAAACTGCAGCAAAGTCATTTCACGGTCACGTGCATTTTCAAAAAATATTCCTTACCAATAAAAATAGTTCTCGTAAACTACAGACTTCGTTTATTGGTCGTTGCAAACACGAACCACGTACACCAAGTAACTTTAAAATTAGTTTTTTCTATCGCCACCAACTTAGTGCGGCTTTAAATGAAAATATTGCAAGCTGAAGTAAGACTTTGATAGCGTAATCATTGTAAGGTACTGTGAACGTTTTCTTTAAAGTAAACATTCAATAGAAAGCATACAAAAAGCCTTTTTTTATTTATATGCATCAATATATCATTGTATGCATATATAATTTTATTCAGTTACAATGGTTTGTTAATTTACATTAAAAAATAAATATGAAAACCATTCTATCACAGTATATCCCCTAAATATAGTTATCTTTTTCCCTCTAATTGCATTTTTAATATGTATGAAAAAGACAAACGCTGTTAGGGTGTTACCACACCAATCGATCGACAGTCGATCGATGCCATCGATCGACGGCAGAATGGACTAGTCGACGTCGATCAACAGTTTCTACCATACCATTTACGTCGACCAATCCATTCCTCCATCGATCGACGGCATCGATCGACCATCAATCGATTGGTGTGGTAACACCCTAAAACTTTGTTCATATAGTTTTTATGTAGGTTAATGTGTTGCACAGTTCGCTCTCTTTGGCCTTTGCTAAAATATGTGTTTCCGTGTCAAATTAGTTTAAATGTATTCATCGCTATACCATCAAACACTATTAATTTAGAATCATTTTTATCGATAACAAAATCGCCCTTGTGACACAAATTCCTTTACTGAGAACTAGGCAATAAGTGTCATTCTAGGCCAATTTTATTTGAATGGCTTAAATGGAAGTAGCTATTTAAATAAGAAACACATGAAGACTTATATCATCCTATTTACACAAAGTTTCCTGAAATATATAAAAAAAAATATATATATATATTATATACAACTTCTACGACCAACATTTCACTTAAAGTCTAGATATATATTTTGTAGAATACCTTATAAAGGTGCGGTGTCACTATAAACTGAATTTATCTCCGCAACGAGCGTTCCCGCCTGCCTTTGTAGTTAGGTGCTTCAATGCAAATTGAATCTCCTGAAATATATTAACTTGACGTACCAATGGAGGGGAAAATTCTGTTCAAATTATGAATTCGAATGTAGGATTCCAAAAGGCAAAAAGAGATCTCGGCTGTCCTAGAAGCAGTAGACGGGATGAACACGACAGATAGCCATATACAGGGATAACCAAAGAGGCCAGAAAGGCCTTTATAGTAATACTAGCGGTTTCACCGTGAATGACATTTCATAC
This sequence comes from Autographa gamma, assembly GCA_905146925.1. Classification (NCBI taxonomy): domain Eukaryota; kingdom Metazoa; phylum Arthropoda; class Insecta; order Lepidoptera; family Noctuidae; genus Autographa; species Autographa gamma. Next base: position 3,604,594 of record LR989871.1, read on the forward strand.
ACTATGTTTACAAATTATAGCATATATGTTATTCTTATGCATGAGCTACATCATTGTAAAGTTTGATTAAAATCCATTCAGTAGTTTTTGCGTGAAAGAGTAACAAACATCCACACATCCAATCTCACAAACTTTCACATTTATAATATTAAGTAGGATTATGTAACTGGAATTAGCGAGTACATGCATTAATCTTATTAGGCTTGACGTTTCGACCGGGTTACACCGTGGTCGCACATGTTAATACTAAAAAATACTGCGCGACATTTAAAAGTTAGTTAGAAATATTGCCCTGCAGTGTGACATAACAGGCTCCTTTCACTAAGGCTTTTTTGGTTACCAGAGCTAAGCTTTACTGCTTTCCGGAATGCTGTTTCACAAAGGCATTCAATCTCTCTCGCAGGCTTCAATCAAATATCATCCATTTAGTATATTTGATCTACGATCACAGTGCTTTTGCAATCATAGGAAACATGTATGAAACTAGTTAATTAGTCTAAGGCACTATATAAAGCATGTCAATAAATTTGTGTAGGTACCTACTTTCAAGACCAGTTTATGGATTATTGTATCAATATGTTTACAAAATGTTCTCATAACGATGTCTAAAAAAAGTTCCAAACTGGACTAATACTCGTATGTAGTATTGATTAGGTTATAGGTACTAAGGTCGCATGTATCGTTATCTTGTTTCCCTTCAAAAGGAAGAGGTTTTCAATTCGACTGTCTTTTGTATGTTTGTTACCCGCTATATTGTCATCGATTAGCTACCTACATATTAGAAAGTAGTACCATATACACCTAAGTTCTAATAAAGCTATTTCATTTAGGACGGTTCCGTATATAATTTATTATTTAACAGAGTCAGATCAACATGAACTGTAGGATAGTTTTCAAGGAGTTCCCGAATCCATCACCTTTGAACTGCGCGCTTTGTTTGATCTTACTCAAGCTTAGTTACTCACTACACACGTATCTCTTGAAGATTACGTTAATAGTCGTTCACTAGTAAATCCTATATACCTTGTGGAACCTTAATAAGTTATTAAGTACGGATCGATTGGAGATACACCGCTATTCCTTAGACAAGGGTCGGAAGGTAAAAAAAAGGCAATCTCTTTAAATACCTGAAGCAGAATAGTCTATAGTTTCTCGATACAGACATTTTTCTATTAGTAGCGACCTTCATGGCAAGTATTCAATTATGTTATGTATAAAAAAAATTTTTCTTATTAAAGTTACATAAGTTGGTTCAGACAGTAATTAAGCCTTTATTTTTAAAGACATGTTTAATTGAAATCTATGAATTTTATTTGTGTTATTTTTTATGAATATCTGATTAAATGGTGCTTAATAAATAGGTATAACGATAATTTAAAATCTATTTTTAGTTTTGTTTCCCCAAAGATTTCCCCCAAGTATTTCATTATTTTATCAACCCCATACTTTAGAAATAATAATAGAGTAATAATTTGATTCATAAACAACAAACAAGGGTCAGATCTCATAACTTCAATGTTCAAAATACAAACATTTGATCGTAGATTGCCAATTTAACTTTAGTGTAAGTATCACTCAAAATATAACGTAAAAGCGAAATTGAAATTACTGTTGTCGTTCGAAATACGTGCTTTGGAAAGATCTAGAACTAATATTGAAAGTTCAAACATAAACAATTTCCATTAGTATCCATTAGTATGAATATCTATATCTATACCGATATAATAAAAATCAAGTGATTGTTTGAACGCTCTGATCTCTGAAATAGCCGTCGGATTCATAAAGAAGTAAGTAAGATGGAGTATTTGCATTTGATTAAATTATAAGTTATTTAACATGGATAATTTCAGAGTTTATTCGTGAAATGTATAGTCTAGAGGATTAAATTAAGAAGAAGTGAATGTTACGCTGGCCGCCCTCATCAGAATCTTTGTAAGTCAGATAATTCTTGCAGGGTTTCGGTGTGCACTATTGCTTTTAGCGTGATATATTTTTCTCCTAAAAAAAATCGGTCACCGATTATCGGGCGTGAGCGGGCAACCTTAGCATGATACGAGTAGGTCATAGAGTAAATAGAAGATAATCTTTTTTGAGGCGATCAAATAACATACAAATGCGCTTACTATGAACTTTTAAATTAGGAACATTACCTTCGTGTAAGCGAGATGACGCTACGTGATGTGTAGTGCGCTATCTCGCTTCCACAACCAAAGCAGTACTGCTTTAAAATTTTATGGTACAGGTACTGGCCATAAAATATCACAAATAACAACAAAAAACAAGTAATAAGAATCTAGAAGTAAATAACATAACTTTGTATAAAGTATTGTCCACCATATAACTTCATTTAAGTACGTAATAATAAAGACATTGTAACAAAACTATGGCACATTATTGGTTACTTTGACTGTCAATATGGACGGTGACGTCATCGTGACAATGAAGCCTCGTAATAACTTTTGGGAAACAAACATGTATCGTGTTACTATACTCTTGTAGAGGCTGTCAGATTGTGTGTTATTTGTATAATATGGCTAGGAAAATCGAAGTTATATTGTTACTAGCCTATCGTTATTACAACGCGGTCCCTTATTATGATGAGATGATCGCAAAAATCAAGTATTTTTCAAGGAACTTTTGTCAGTAAATAATAATGAGTGTTTTTTAGTTCTTATTAATAGTGCCTGAAATGTCTATTATCTTTACAGAGTCGTAGAAAAAACGATTTGTTGCCCTTGTATTTTTTTTAAGTAGGTTAATCTTCTTTTTAGAAACTGACAATGACAAGAACTGAGATGCAATCAACGAGGTTGCATTTGAAACTATAGAGTGAGCCTATCAGAGTTTAAACCGCAAGCACTAGTGTGAACAAGTGTTGTCGTGAATTATGTATGAAGATGGAGCTTGCCGTTTTAAAAAATCTATCTAAAACACTAATATTATCCTAACAATGTCAAAACCATCGATATTTTCTTATATAAGTTTCTCGTTGCGCGAAAATTAACTTAAATGAAAAACGAAATGTACTAGGATCAGACTGAAAACTGCTCTCGCTTGGCATTAGGGGAACCTCGCGATACTAGCAGTCTATGCATATCATACGTCGATGGATGCAATAAAACAAAAACAAATCTAAAATAAAGGCGACACCAGAGAGTAGATTCTAAATTTAAAATCTTCTTAAAAATATCTCTAGTTTATGGTCTAAGCTGCTTATGTCAAAGTATTTCTTGAACTGAAACTAAAAAGGATTTAAGAATTTAAAAATGCGATGGACTAAAAATAAATTTCAAAATGCGATGTAGGTACTATAATCTGCTCGAAGTAATATAAATTAAATAACATTGTCATTCAGTTCGCATGTTAAAAGGTTTATGTTTGAATGATTGCTCTCTGGTTTCTGAAAGCCTATTAATATTGTTCAGTAAATCTGCTGTCAAACACAAACAAATTACTAAACGACTGACAATAAACGGTTATTTAAATAGATTTGACGTAACATTTACAAAACCATTTTAATTTATGAATTTGATAAGTGATTTTGTATGTGATATGTATTTCGTTGTAATCTTGTATCTATATCCACACCTAAATACGTGTAAAACAAAATCTCTCGCTACACCTGTACGTCTGAACGTGATAAATTCAAAAACTACTGAACGCATTTTCACACGGTTTTCACCAATGGATATAGTGATTCAAGGGCCAGGTTTGTGTGTAGGTATAATGTTTTGTCTACCGGTGTGAAACCGGAGCGGGTCGTTAGTTTATCAATATAATAGTGACTGACTGTGGACTTTTGTCCACAAACTTTTGTGGTCTGATAACAAATAGTGATACACTCTCCGATGTCGAACCAATTTTCTCTTTAACTCTAGATTGGTATTGTAAAACGTCTTAAGAAGAAATTATTGAAAACAAACCAAAAAAATCTCGGTTAATTTGTTCTACTATTTCGCTACGTGTATACATATTTTTGCTAGTGACTACTCTACTTATCTAACCTATAATACTAATCGTTAACCCAAATAACTGCAAGTTTAATCTTACCGTATAAAGTTGCGGCTATTTATTACTACCAAACGATGCCGTCTAGGCCTTCTGACTAAAATAATAGGTATATAATGTTACGGAGCTTAAAGTAGGTAATTTTGAAAGGAAATTGGAATCTCCCGCGGTGACCATTTTACCTAAGTATTTTATTTTACCTAAGTATGGTAAGGTCTGGGTTAACCCCAAACTGCGTTATTTAAATACACCTTTTGTAATTGTCGGTTGAAACTTTTTAAAGGTTAATTAAATATTTAAGTTCTTTGGAACGTTAATTAACAATCCTGTTACGCGCATAGTTACTTTATATAGATACAGCCTAGCTTCTACCCAGGAAATTATTTAATTGGTTGAAAAATACATTTTCTCTTTAAAAAGGACTTTCCACAAATTATTAAACGTAACAAATGGAACAATTTTTTATTTAATTCTAGTTGTTTATTTAGTGCACTAATTCTAAAAAAATTTGAGTATATTTAATCTGAACATAACCGTAGTGAAGCTGTGGTCTATTTAAGTCGCGCTCTGGCTTATGCACTAACTTTTCCCATTATTTTACGGGAATTAGCTGTGAAAGGCGGACTTTGAATATAAAATGTGGGCTTTGGTTAAATACCCTTTTTTATATTATCCCCGCCTTTAGTCGCCCCAGTTTCGGTAGATGCTTGCTGTTGTGATATTTTGTTGACTAAAGGAATCATCTATCTTTTATTTTATTACAAAATACCGACTCGACTCCGCTTCTTATAATTTTTCTCTACTTATAACGTGTGTATTATACATATAAACCTTCCTCTTGAATTAATCTACCTTTTGCCAAAAGCTGCGTTAAGTCTGTTAAGCAGTTTAAAAGATTTAAGCGAACAAACACCGAAAGCGACTCCAGTTTATTCTATGTAGAGATATTCTTATGTGAAGACTTTCAAAAAAAAATATGAGAGTTACAAACTGAACGCTAACAGGAAAATTATATTTTAAATCAGAATAAAAATATATTTTTTCTAAGTTTTATGCTATTTCACTCACGTATTTCAATCGTAAGAAAACCAAATTTTCTCTTTAAATTATGTAATCTTCAAATATGACATATTAAATTTATATTTCATTAAAATATTAAAGTTAAGGGGTAAGATAGTAATCACTATGAAATGTGTCCTTTTCCAAGTGAAAATAAACACTAAAATACAAATAGTCCGATTTAGAGTTTAGAACTTTAGAACAAAAGAAATACAAGTAAAGGTTTTTTTTATTCTTCTTACAAAACGATATCAAAGTCTATAATCTAGACCTATTTTATCTAAAGAGTCTTTTTAGGGTTAAACGAGATTGGAATTGTATCAAAGATCAGATTGTATTGTTTGTTTTGACACTAGCTGCCTCAAAAATAAGATTCTTACATAAAACTTGCGTAGACCAAATCAGAGGGGCCTTTAATAAAAGAAAAATGGTACTAGTGACAAAACGACAAAACTAAAATTTTCTGAAAATTATCAATTATCTTGCATTCATATTAACCAGTTTCAGATCATTGCTTATTGAAATTTTGTTTTGAGTGTCGCGTATAAGTACCTATACTTAGCATATACATTACCTTGCCATAGCATTTTGCCACCTGTTAATATTTATAAATACAAAGTTTAAAAGTTTGTGCTGGCGATTGTACTTTTTATTTAAAAACATGGGTGAATTTCCCAAATGCCTTATTTTTTTGTCTTCGTTGAAATTAGTATTTGAAAAAAGGAATATAGTTCTGTTTTATTTTTTTTAGTATTCAATAGGTAGTTATTGGGTTGTGGCAAAAATATGATTTGCCTAGGACTATTACAAAGGTATAAATAAAATACATAAACCTCTAGTTTTTTACAAATCGGTGCTGTCCCACTACTTTTTTTGCAAACAAAACAGCTTATACTCTAATAAAAATAAATAAATTAGGTATATAACTTATTCTATTTCATAGAATATTAGTTTGTTTATTAATATATAGCATATTTTATTACATAATTAACGATTATTATTACTGAGAGGCACAAACGTACTTGTCCTGAAAAATATTCTCATATCGCTGGACAAAAGTAATTCAAACATAACTTTACATAGACGAGTCGGACAGCATCCCCACCCCAATTGTATTTCCCTCGTTGGTGTGTGCTAGTGGGCAGTCATTATAGAAGTGGGTTAAATCGCTGCATATGCCCACCAAAACTGTAAGAACGACATTTCAGTTACTCCCGGACAATTATTTTACCTTTTCGGTGGTTACATTTTTCTAGTGTAATGAGTAGCTTTTTTATTGTTGTTTGGTTCTAACAGACGCAGTAAGTGAATAAGCTTCATTGTCTGTTATCGAATTTATCCTAGATATTATGCATTTTTTATAATTTTCTAAAAAGTGTGTATTTTCTCATGTCGCTGTTCTCATATCGCTGTAATCGGTGGTCTTTTTTACCACCGATGTGATAATTTACACCGAAATGATAAGAAAAAATCAATCGGTGTCATATATCTAATATCGGTGTTCTGATTCGTGATCAACGCACAGTTTTGTCACATCGGTGGATTGCTTTATCATATCGGTAGATCATTTTATCATCTCGGTGGGTCGTTATCTCATATCGGTAGATCCCGTGTCATTTCGTTAAGTATACCTACAAAGAAACAATGGCACATACAAACATACATACAGACACATACATATGTACCTACATACAAGCATTCGTACATACATACATACAAGGTAAGTTTACCTACATAGACTGCCAAAATCATTACCTCGATACCACTGGGTAGTAGAAGATGTATAAATAAATATATCATTAATGGACGTATTACCGAATACAGACCGGGAGGTCTGTATTCGGTAATATAGGCTGTGATGATGATGGTGAGGTAGAGCAATTGAACGCATTAAAAGTTTCTAGGGCAAAAAAGAATTAGTTAAAAAAAATAGTAAGTACGTAATAATAAATAATAAAATAATTAATAGCTAAAAATAGTAGCTTAATTTTGTTTAAGAATGCCGAGGCCAAAACTTAAAGATGAGGAGAAAAACAGGTGAAATAGGTAGCTGGAAAGAATAAGCAAAGCTTAAATCAAAAACGATTCTGTGTTAAGAGAGGAGCATTTAAGAAAACGTTTAGCTAAACTTAGACATGAGATTTTTGTTTTTTTTTTTCATATTTCATTTTAATAAAGACAATGATAATAAATATAATCATTATTTTTTAAAATTTTAAGTGCCTCTAGAAAACGTAAAAAATAGGTACATAATTTCAAAAATACATTTTTATTTTATATCTAAGAACTCAGTTCTCTTTGGATGTGATCTACCCTAAGTTCAGATCTTCATTTATAAGTCACCTTTAAGTACCTACTAACTATTTCCTTTTTAATGTTCAAAGGTGAATAGATTATCATATCGCTGGATACGTACATCATTTCGGTGGATACACTTATCATATCGGTGTACAAAAAAATTAATCGGTGCCGGTTTTTCACATCGGTGGAAACCAAAATTCAAACTGAATTTACTCCTCAGTCTTAAATGATACGTTGATGATATTAAATTTGGGGATATTTTGTATCCTAAAGATTACATAAAACCTGAAAAATCTACAAAAAACTAAAAATTGTAAAAGTTCACCGATATGATAAGAAAAATGGCATTTGTCGAAATTCACCCATATACATCAGTAAAGATGTCAAAACGTCGGAAATCATAGTTCCAAATACCAATCTAACACTCACGATACGATCACATTAACTAGGCACAGATCCTTTAAAAATAAAGTCTAATATTTCCTTCCTTAAAGTAAAGAACAGTAGGTAACAACATACCTAGGTCCAGCCGTCAGTCAGCTTAAAGAGGTATTTTATTACTGCCAGATGTCTCGCTACGTCGAGTAGGTAGCTATGCCTCGAGTATTCACTAAAGAGGATGAAATTCTTTGTGTCTCGTGTCAAACAAACAACGGATAAAGCTTTTAAATACTTACTTATAAATCCTTATCAGATAAGCCGACAATTACTCGATATAAAAAGAGGGGTGTTTTAAAGTAAGTTAACTTGCCTGTCTGTGGCATCGTAACTCCTAAACGGATGGACCGATTATGACGTGACTGTTTTAAAAGCTAACGAGGTAGTTATTTTTTTAACTATAATTCATAAAATTCTTTTCAGGCTTCAGTCGGTTTGCGTTAGTGAAAACTTAAACGTTGAGAATGAGAATTACTCTTCAAATAAATCGTTTCGCTTTGTATATTTTTTGAAGTTGTAAAACTCTCTGAATTAAATAAACACTAACGAACTGAAAACTAAGCTCGTTTTATATTATTGTTATTTTACTGAATGTAAACCGCTGTAGGCTACTAATTATGTTATTTATTTGCTTTTCATTACAAACACTGATTTGAAATAGATACATATTTATTTAACCGACCTAACTCAATAACTGAAGGTAATACGAGTATCTAAAATTATTACAAACAACAACAATTTTACACAAAATACAAACTTTATTTATATAAAGGTGAGTCTTATAAAGGCTGATTGAAATCAAACAAGCGAATGCTCATTCTGTCACCCACTCTTTTATTATTATTTAGAGCCGGTAGTGTCTCATTGCAACTCTCTCTTTCTTTCCACTAATCCCTGTCTTAAGCTATTTCCAACCAGTTACAAGCGAAGGATTCGAGTCACCCACTCTTTGAAATTTTATATAATTTAACAATAAATTAACTTTCTAAACGTTTGGTAGAATCTACTCGTGATCAGAGGGCTGGTTTGTTCCTTGCACAGAGAATCGGCATAGCCATTCAACGTGGCAATGCTGCCAGCCTTCTGGGCACGTTTCCCGCCATTGACAAGTATGAAGATGAGTTATTTGACGCCTGTTAGTTTTTATTTATTTAAGTTTTAATTTTAGTATAGTTAGTTTGTTCTTATATAAGATTTAATTGTGTATTTATTTAGAAAATAAAGTGGATTGTGGCAATGAGTATTCGCTCGTTTGATGCAAATCGACCTTAAGTATAACGGAGTTTACTATAAATTGATGCCTCAATTTATCTCTACATAATCCCCCCGGATTTGTTCAGAATCTCGTAATAAACAATACAGTGTCACCCCTATAGCCATCTTAAAATTTAAACGTTTTGATGTCAATTTTAATGGTAATGCATTTATGATTCTCTATGAATAGAAATTGTTTATTTATTATTTGTTTGTTCTTAATTTAAACTTTTGAAAGTGCTTTGTTTTAGATACGTTGTGTGTGTTTCATCAATATTTTATTTGATCGTGTTTTGTTTTTATAATATAATTAAAGAAAAGTTTCATTATTTTACTAAAGGCTGTTATTTTCAACATTTTAGCAGTATCTTTTGAATGGTTGTATGAATTGAAAACCTCGATATTATAATGCTAGATAATATATCGACTAAGTACATTTATTACTATGACAAAGCCACCTAAGTACCTAAATAATATGAGGTACTTTGGTACTGCTTCGTTGGCCTAGTGGTGCTAAGCGCGACTGCTACGCTAGAGGTCTTGGGTTCTATTCCCAAGTCGACCAAGGTGTTGTTGGGTTTTTCTATGAAATTCTCAGTAGCAGGTCGGAGGTTGGATTTGTGCCCGGTTAGTGGCAATAGGCTCGCCCCTATTACATGGGACCTAAACATACCGGCGAACCGTGGGTGTACATTGGCACATCTCTGCCTAACTCTTCGGGGATACAGGCGTGATGATATGTTATGTTATGTTTTATAGGTAACTATATGTCTCAGTCTATTCTTATAACAAAACTTATGTATCATAGTAATACCTTGCACTTTGCCCCTGTATGACGGTAAAAGCTTTTGTAAGGGAAAACATATATCTTACTGTCTTTCTTATTTTTCATTGTCATATATAAAACGTGCTTTAGAGTGGTTGACTTCCCTTTTATAATCCAGCCTATAAACGTCCCACTGCTGGGCACAGGCCTCTTCTCATATAGAGAAGGCACGAGCATTGATCACCACGCTTGCTCTCTGCGGATTGGCGATTTCAGATCCCAAATTTTTGGAATCCAGGTTTCCTCACGATGTTTACCTTCACCGTTTGTCAGAAGTGTCTTAGAATATCTAAGAAAGTACATATAACTTTGAAAAAGCCACATTGGTACTTGCCTGGGTTCGAACCTGCAACCTTGTGCATACAAATTCGTTCATTGAACCGCTAGGCCACCACGACATTTTCATGACTTCCCTTTTAAGCTTTTTTTTTATAATCTCATGAGCAAAGATGGTATCTTCTTTCATTGCTGTCCACTTACATTTTGTAAAAAGATAGGCTTTAGCGATTTCTACTCTTTGTTTAAATTTTACTTTTTTTTTTGCTTTATGTGTTCATAAATAATTAGATGGATAAAACGATACATACACTCGACCCCAAGAATTTTGGAGAAAGATTTATTAATACAAAAAAATATATACTGGCATCCACATCACAATGGTGTTGAAATAGTTAAATATTCACAACGTTATAAGGAAAATGTGTATAACTTTGTAACACAAAACTTTGTATCACAACCCCTTTTTTTCACGAACCACTATTTACTTTTAAGAATGCCATATAAATCCCATTCTTCTACACACAAAATAGAAGTAAAAATTCTGGAGACACATTTTTTTTTAGTTTCTTAAAAGGAGTGGTTAAACAGCCCTTACCGAAGATAAATCGAAAGAGGATAGAGAGATCTTTGCCCTGCAGTGGCACAGAAAAGACTGAAAAAAAATGCCCTATATAAAAAGGAACAAAATAAAAATCTATTACTTCCACATACTGTAGAACTTATTTTTCTGAAATATTTGAGATTTAGTTTATATAAAGTACTAAACTTAAAATATTTTCAATAATATAAAAATGAAACGTACACTTGAAATAAGAATAATTTTCATTCAAAAATTCAAATTGCCACATCGTAGTCCAAATGGTACAAGCAAAAGAAAACAATAGTCTTCCGTCTTTTGTTTTATCTTGAAGCAGTATAATGGATACTCCTCCAGGGAGAGCAGCGAGGTTTTATCGGACTCGCACCAAATAAATACTTTGTTCGCCCGTCGCCACTTCCGTTTAGAAAAGAGGCTGTATACTCGCGCATGCGTAGTTATAGATGTGTAAGTTTGGACCATGTGTGTGATATTGTGCTGTTTTATGTATTTGGGACTTAACGTGATTCAAATAAGATCCACGAAACAAATTTTCAGCAACTGCACTAAGGCAGTGTCCATGTTTTTTACTGTTTTATACAAATAAGAAACATTAAAAGGTATGTCAACGTTAGTAGGTAAGAAGGAAAATGTTTAATTGCACCAAATAAGAAACACAGTAAAATTAAAGAATAAAAACAAGATAAAATACGCGTCACGCCTGTGCAAAATGTGCTGAGATTCATGATAGAAAAAGACCATATTACTGGCAAGTTCATTCAGTACATTTGTTTGTACCCTCTATACATAATCTTTGCATTATTTAACAGTATGCTCATAATTTGAAAAAAAAAACCATTTAAACTAGACTTTTTAGAATGACAATTTAAACTATGTCAAAAATCCTCAAGGCACTAGTTAGATAACTCCTTTACCCTGGTACCAGGAAAACGTGTCCATAAGTTACAGAAACTATATCTCCAGCCATCACGCAGCTCGCCTTGTGCCTCGCAAATGTGACCTGAACTTGATCTTCAAGTGTAGCGTAGGGATGTGACAATATGCCCATAGCCAAATACTAGAAAAAAATACATGCTGTCTCTGTAATTTGAACATATTTATACACTAAAGTATTTATAGAAATAGTTTATTTCTATTCGGGAGTAACTCGTGGCTAAGCCGATGGTTTGACCGATAATACAGGATAAGTTGCACTCGCCGCGGTTGGTCGGTAGATGAGTGACCATTTATTTATAACATACCGAGAGCCTCCCCGTTTCGGAAAGCACGTTAAACAGTAGGTCCCGGCTGTCATACATATAAATCTTTGGCAGTCGTCAAGTCATTCTGACAACCCGTCTTACTATGGGAAGTATCCCATAGTAATAAACACAGTAGTGTTACCCAGTGAACTGGGTTGTGGAGGTCAGATAGGCAGACGCTCCATATAAAATTTTCAGCTCATTCAGCTGAATCCGTTAAAACTGGTAGCCGACTCCAACATAGTTGGGAAAAGGCTAGGTAGTATTCGGGGGTAACTCGCCCGAATTAGCCAATTTAATACTAGGTGTGCTAAGTGCGTTATTCTGTCCTATGTATATTCTACGGAAAACCGTTTATTTACTTCAAAGCTTGGAATTGCTGGCTGTTATTCATTTCCTCCCTGACTCAATCGCCCACTGTGACAGAGACCGATTAATGCAGTGATTGCATTAAAACGCTTTGCTGTTCTCTGCGCGCGGCCATTCTGCTCTATATAGCCCAATTTTAAGTTAGCTTAAAGCTGACGGCTGAAGGTACTGAGCTAGCGTAAAGAATTTAGCTGATTTTTCCCATCCCTAGTATATCGGGTTCACGTTGAGTGCAAAGTTATCTAGAGAGATTTCCTCAATCGAACACAGCCCGAGGGTATTCCGAACCTTGTGATCTAATTTGATTTCGTCTAGGTTTATGTAATTAAATTATATAATATACCTTGGATAAAAATAAGCTTTTGTGTGTAATGATAGATACTATCATAATTGAGTTGACCAAAAGTGTTAAATAATGAGATTTTGATGCTTATGGATATGAAAAATACAAATGACGACGTTAAACCTTAAGATGTTTCTCTTTAAGTTTTTTAACGGTCACTGAAATATAAATCTCAAAGAAAAACTTGCATTTTCCTTATTTCGTAGAACAAAGTCCACATTTCTTTAAGAATGTCCTACTGGCGGGCACCTGGCACACAAACTTGTTTAGTACTTTAAGTGTCAGGCAGGAAACGCGGACTTTTATATATATAAAAGTACCAAAAATTTAGCTAGCTATTTCCTGCCCGAGTTTTTTAAAATTACAGGACATAGGTACCTAGTGTGTTTTTGCTACTTTTCTTGAAATGTGTTAATACCTATAAATATACTTTTTATTGTTTTAGCCACAAAAATTTTGAGAAAATGTACCAAATATAAAAAAAATAAAAGTGTTGAAGTGGTTAATGCAGCTACTTAATAAATATATTCACAACGTAGAATCATTCTACAAAAATATACTATTCAGCTAAAAGTCTTTCCAAAGATCTGTCTTACATAACATTACCTACTAGGACCAACATATCCTAACATAAATAGGTTTGTTGGACTTGATCTTCAAAATGTCTGTCCCCGAAGACATCAAAGTTATCTGCGATAAGGATTTCAGATATTTGTCGAGACCTCTCAAACTTCGTGGTCAAAGAATTTATTACAATGTTATAACTTATTTTGACACTGAAAGAACAAATGAACATTAAGCTCTAATATTGGAATCTGTAATTATTTCACTTTTGTAACCTATGTGATTGATTTTGAGTGACAGAATATTTTCTTTATAATTGATTAAATGAACCTTAAAATATACAGACTATAAATGAGACACAAAACCACTGGTTGATTTATATAACACTAGCTGCCCGCCCCGGCTTTGCTCAGGTGCAACGCTGATACCAAATATAACTACATAATCATAAAGTTCAGTAGGGCGAAGCACATCCTTGGACGCACTATTTGGTATAGAGGCACACGACCCCAGGCCCCGCGCGGCCCTCCGGCCGGTATCGCCGCAACCGCTATGTCCCTGCATTTTAAATTTGTAATATCTTCAAAAATATTCATTTAAATTACATGCTGTAAAGGGCAATATTGATCTATATTACATGCACAATTTATTAAAGGTACTTAATTGGATAAGGATTAATACTGTATTGCTTAAAATCGATTTTTCGTAAATAAGTAATAAAGAAACGATAAAAATGGTTATTGTGGGTTATCCTCAAGAGATAGACATATACAATCGCGGACTTTTTTGTAGATCTTTTTAAGGAGCACAATACTGTAGTACATTATTTTGATCTATCTCGTAGGGTTCAGCCAGCGTTCGCAATGAAAGCGCAAAAAAAGTGTTCATTTACGACCTTACTTTAGAAATCTCTAAGATTATCCGTGTTTCTCTACTTTATTATGCATGTATTATACACATAAACCATCCTCTTGAATCACTCTATCTATTAAAAAACGCATCAAAATCCGTTGCGTAGTTTTAAAATTTTAAGCATACATAGGGACAGACAGCGGGAAGCGACTTTATTTTATACTATGTAGTGATTTAATATTTTATTAAATATCTAATATTTAATTTGAGACCATCTCTGAGGATGATACAACAGCCACATAGAGAACCTCTTGTTTTTTAAGTCGGTTGATAAATGAATAAAGCCGGAAACCCACAGCGGCGCACGGAGAGGCTGTGCACGTGTGTTCAGCTTCGCTTTAGTACAAAATGTATGAGAGCGTTTCCACCGCAGCGCACGGACATGCTACGCAGCAATTGACGTCATAAACACACGCGTAGCTAACTCGAATAGGCGGAACGTAGCTCAGCCACGTGGCCGACCCACGCATCCCAGCTGCGTGGGTCGGCCATTTCTCGGCGACCCACGACTATGTACAGTCTCGAGCAAAAATATGTACACACATAATATTGTTAAGAAATTATTATAAGAATAAGCTACTATAAATAAGAGGTACAATTAATGTTCCTAGTATATATAAATACATTTAAGTTGTGATAAGTATAATTCATGTAAGAACTAAGTAATTTATAATACAAATAAGTAAAACAGATGTTACTACACGATAGCTAAATTATATTGTTACTTGGAAGAGCTATTGTCTATATTATAAAAATAATATATTGACTTTAAGTATATTTATTTTTTTAATTAAAAAAAATATTTGACCCATTTTATTTTCAAGTGTCATCTGTCAGTATGCATTGATTGCTAGATGGCAGAAGAGATTCGACAAAAAATCTCACTAATTTCGTTTAACAATTTTGCATATTATTAAGTATACATATTTTTGCTCGTGACTGTACCCCACGCATAGCTATGAGCTGTGTGGGCGACACATCCGTGTCCGTGCGCCGCAGTGGAAACGGAGGCCGACGCCGCCGAACTAATGAGCCCACGCAGCAGAGGTGAGCCACGCATCCGTGCACAGCCTGCGCAGCGGTGGGGTTCCGGCTTAACGCGTGTCGCCAGGAAATGTAAACATAACATAGTATGAGATTTAATAATATTATGAATAACATTGCATATTATTATCTTAACTAGGTGTTATAACAATTTATTAAAAGTAAAAAGTTGCAAGTTGGGAGCCAATCTTAGTGCGTTCTAAGCAGTGCACCTTACCTACAAAAAAACTTATTTTTTTTGCTAAAAAAACGATTTTCACTCAGATTCACAAATTGCGACCATTTTAAAGGAGAATGCTCTGCCTAATATATTATTCAAGGCATCGATTAAAGCTTTTCGGAAGGCACTCAATGTCAATGTCACTCTAATTGAATTAGTGATTACCTCATTCAACTTTAATGGCCAGTTCCCTGATTAGTATTTAGGCCGAATTTAATGTAAATGTTTCTTTTAGGTTTTGTAAATAATATCACTTTATTCTTCAGAAACAAAAATATTTATCTTATTTCATATATATTGAGTTCTAAGGTTTACGCGAATGTTCGACATTTAAATAAAACTACTTTTACGGATTTTATCGCGGTTTGTATTTGAATTTTAGTTCCCGACGTTTCGACACCTTTGCAGGTATCATGGTCACGGGCAGACTGGCCTGGACTGAAACGTCGAGAACTAAAATTCAAATACAAACCGCGATAAAATCCGTAAAAGTAGTTTTATTTCATATAGTCCACCAAAATATCCTCCGAATGTTTTAAATTTTATAAAAAAAATTAAAACATTCGGAAACAAAAATTATTGATTAATGTTTATTTGTTAGGCTTTCATGCAATAACCATACAATAGATAAGAATAAAATTTGGTATAGGTACACTTAATCTATAATCTGGATAAACACATAGAAAACAATGTTTCCAGGAAGTTAACGGGAATAAAAACTACGGGGATGAAAAGGCGAAACGCTGTCAGTGTTAATCTAGTAACCTAACGTTAATCCTAAGCTTTACGTCTCTGCCTGCCTTGCCTTTTCCCAAGCTATGTTGGGTTTGGCTACCAGTCTTACCGGATTCAGCTGAATACCGTATTTTACATGAAGCGACTGCCTTTCTGACCTGTACAACCCATTTTACTGGGAAAAACAGTATTTCATAGTCGGACTGGTTATCAGAATTTTTCTTAACGACTGTCAAAGATGTACGTATGACAGTCGGGACCTACAGCTTAACGTGCTATCCGAAACACGGAGGGGTCTCTCGGTTGTATACTTCGAAAAAAACCTAACCTTTACGTCTCTTGCTGAAAACTTCTAAATCACAACAATATAAATATGTTCCCATCCCTTTCTAACATCACACTAGAATATACTATATCTAGTAGGCCCTCATGTACGTGTAAAACATTTTATTCTCTGCACGATCTCAAGCTTAGGGTCCCGTGTGGTAGCAAAGTGATTTCACGTGGAATTTGTACTTTCAGAGGTAAACACCAATATTGTTCAGGTGACTGGTATTTATATCACGTTTTAGGACCCTCGTATGTTTATGTAAAGGTTATCTAAAATGCCTGATATCTAAAATGTAACTATTTTGTTTTGTATATATTTTTAAACAGAAATAGTTCATTGTACCTAGTCTTAAAGCTTTTATTAAGCTTGCCTTAACTACTTATGAGTAAACAAGCAAAATAACAGACTACCTAATTACTTATTTTTAAAGCTGTAAAGAAACATAATTAAAGATTACAATATTAGGTACATGAGCTTTAATAATGACATACTTCTTGCAACATTACCTACGTTAGGTTTACGAATCCGTTATTAGAATAAAGTCCCTTAAACAAAAATATAAAAAGAAACCTAAACGTTTCATTAATAGAAATACCTTAATTAAGCTGTAAGTTAAACGTTAACACAATTCTGTGAGACGATTTTATTTAGTTTTGTTAGTTAATGAACTAAAGAAAGTTATTTGCAATAGTCTCTAACCGAGATAGAATTGGCCGCAGATATCTGTAAGTGGTTTTGTTCTAGATAGTTGGGAGACTCATTGTATTACATGACTATCCTTTCTTTTGAAAAACTATAGAAAAAACTATTTCCTTAGTTTTTTGGCCTTTTTTTATTAAGATAATTAAAAAAAAACAGATACTTACACTGTGATTCTGAACAATTTTTGGTGTGGATAAAAACATGAGGTAAATTGACGTCTTTTTCAGTTATTTGAGTTAAAAGAACTATTTATTTATTGTTTTACATGTTGCTAAGAAACTTGACTGTGAAAAGAACTATGAACGCTGTTTTTTTACTTTATTAATAGATAAATATTTTGTACAAAAAGTGCAAGCATTGCAAATTAATAATATTAGATTATTAAGTGATCAAAGTGAGATGTGAGAATAATAGAACCTATTTGCATGATCAGTACATTACGTCGGAGAAACGAATAACTAATAAAACAAATAAGACTTAATTTGACGACCGAGGAAAACTACGCACTTGCGGAAATAAACAAAGCCATTTTCTTTTATTTCAGGTAGGAATAACATATATTATTGCGTATGTTAACCTTATCTTATTTTAGTATCTTTTAAAGATGCAATCTATTTTATAGTAGGAGCATATTATAATTAAAATTAATTAGAGGATAACTAATACCTTTTGTATTTCTTTCTTTTTAATTGCGCACTTATATAAATAAATATTTCACTACTTTAGGTTGAAACTCAATGTAGAGTGACACAAAAGTCTCCTCATCAATTCCACTCTAGAAAATTCCATGAAATTTAACTTGGCCACATGAGTTTTCCAGCTAGACTTTTCTTTTCTTTTTATAGCCTGACTAATCCAGCAAGGTGCAACGGAAAATAATATTTAAACTAAGGGTTTACACTTCTTCTTCTCGAGTCAAAGATTAAGAGTTTACACTATAAATGATTAAATGACAAGAAGTAAATACTAGTTTAACCTATCGTTTATTATAAATGTTTTATTGACCTAAGAATAAATAGGTGTAGGTACCTATTACTTGACCAGCTACCAACATAACTATATATTACTTACTACAAGAAGACAACTCTACGTGTATTTTATTTGTAAATAAATTAGGAGAATTATCCAATTTATTTTTACGACATTAATAAGTGTATCCCCATATTATTATCCCTGTGTTGTCAACTTGACCTTGACACTACCGGAAGTAGACGGCCGCCATAATGTTTTATGGTGTGACGTCACGTCATAACAAACGATACGAACCTCTTTGTGCCGATTTTGTACCGAATGACAATTAATTTGTAAATAGATACGTGTTGAATTGAGTCTATGGTTTTGGGTTTATTAATTAGTGTTGGGAGGGTTATAACTATAATTATGATATCTTCATGTATAGTTAATATTAGATAATTTCAAATTACCGTTTTTTTGTAAATTATTTTTTTAAGTACTTAAATTTACTAAAAAAAAAAAAAAAACATTTATTTAACTTAGACTACAAAGTAGCACTTATTAAACGTCAATATTTTTTTTTTCAAAAGACAGCACCCTATTATTAAATGAGTGATGTTTAATTATTTTAAACTATCGAAAGAAAGATTTAAGATGGTTTAGGTGTCATTTCAGATAATTGCAATTTAAAAGTTTTTTTTTAAATATAAACAAATAAGTTGTGCCGGTACCTTCTGATAGGATATGTTTTTTTTTTGTTATAAGTATTGCAAATACTGAATACAAAACACACTTGGTTTAAATAATAAATCTAAAAATATATTGTTTCCACTTACCGTTATTTCCGCTCCACAAAACAAAAACAGTTTCAGCTTCAAATGATTGAAATCAGCAAACAACCCACAATCACAACACTTGCAAAAATAAATACATAATTAAGACATAAAAACTTTTTACTACAAATTAAATCATAGACATTTAAATAATTCAATTACAACACTGGCACCACAACCAAAACATTCTAAATTTAAAATTCGCGCGTTCTCTAGAGTTTTAGTAAATAAGGGTTGGATCAGACTGTCGCGTTTCGCGAACGCCGCTCGACTGAGAGGTCGCGAGGGCTCGCGAGGTTTTCGCTGTTCCGCGCGGTATCTCGCCGCGTCCAGATCGCAGGCGCGGTGCACGCCGCACGAAATGGGCCGGGAGCGTAATTAGCGCGTTTAAACGTAATTGACGCGCCAATATAAATGATTTTATGACGTCATTCTTGACGCCATTATTGGGATCACTTATATTCTTTTATTTTTACAGGATAATATGTTTACTAGAAAACGATTTTGTTGCGATTATTATATAGTTCCTATTTCCTGTGTGTATTTTTAATAAAATATAGTTTATATATGATGCCTGCATTAATGTTAGTTCTATACATTGCAGTAATTAGGGCTGGCGGCACGTGTATGAAATTAAATTTTGTTTGGTGCTGAATATTATTTGATACGCATGTATCTACTACTTTATTTATTGTTATTGGGGTGACTGGCAATTATGTTAATCCAATTTCTTTCAAAAAACCTACCTACTTGCATACACACTTTAATATTACCTACATATTATTACAAAGATTTTAAACTTGGGTTTGAATACGTTTATACCCTCTTGCCAGACTTAAGACATCCTTGCACAACTACTTAATTAAAGGCTTAGTACCTACCTCCACTAATGCAAGGTCACCCATCTAATGGCAGACCGCGACAGGTGTCTTAACCTTGACGGATGGGCAGTGGTCGGGAACAAATCTAATTAATATCACAGCTTAGCAGATGCGGGCAGAGTTACATCGTTAAGGTAACAGGTGCGGTTTGTTAGAGGCTAGGTTTCCTTAAGGTACTGTGCAGGGCGCTTTTTACATATTATGACACCAATTAAACTATATCTAAAGAAAAAATAAAATTAAAATAGTAATTATTAACTAAATAAAACGATCCTGCATACCCTATTTTAAAACATACGTAGGTACTTTCTTATTAATTTTGTTAATGTTAAAAGCTTTAAAACTGAGTAATTATTTTTGCATTTTTATTCTGTGCTGTTTAAAATACCGTCATTGACGACTGTTGACGACAGACAAAAGAAATAAACGTTAAAATATACCTACTAGGATATACTTTTATCACAAAATAATAAATTAGTACCACTAACGTACCTTCATGTAGGAAATACTTTTTAACTGACTGCCAAGAAGGGTTATGTTTTGTTCTAGTTGACATAATTAGCAAAGTTTAAAAGTACTTATAAACATCACTTTTATTTAAAAAAATCAAGTCGTAAAGCAAACGGCTCGTGTGTTTATGTTGAACTTCTAAAGGGTTGTAATTATTGTTATCTGGCGTGCCACTCGCCAGCCGAAACACTCGCGAGAGGGGTGCGCTCACACTAACTTTTCCTGTGAAAACGACCGTTAATATGTGTTGATGGTTGATAAATGATGTGCATTGTCGGAATGTTTGTTAAAAAGTAAGTAAAAAATGGGTAAGTAGCAGGTATCTCTTGTTGTTACTGAGATACATAATTATGTAATAAGGTTTTTTCTTATGTGTTGAAGAACTGTTTTAGTAGTCAAATAGTCTTAGATAATTTTTATTGTAATGTAAACTGATCTTTCTTTATAACATTAAATGTACTAACCGTATAATACCACAATAAAATAGATAGTGTTATTGACAACTACGAAGAACGAAAATGTCAAAAAATCTTTTGGAAGAGTATATAGTCTCATAGTAAACGGACCAATTTAGGAGAATGTAAGGTAAAGATCAATTTATTAGAAAATAAGGTAAGTACAAAATTAATTTCTCCCTTCATACCAAACGACAAACTTTTCAGAACTCCGTTTAACAGTCTATTTATACCAACGATATGAAACAAAATTCTTCACTGTTAGCATTTAAACATTGAAGAAAAAGTTTTATTGGAAAGAATCCGGACAAAAAGCTGTATAATATCAAAACCTTTCGATGAAACCTTACCTTAGGCAAGGAAGCCTGAAACGTTCAACATTTAAAAGTTCATGAAAATTAAAAATATCTCCATTTTCCCTCTTATTTTATATTTCTAAGACTTTGCTGGCCAGAAGGAGGTGGCGGGACGAGGTTGACTCTTTTTCCATATTATGGATAACAATAGCCCGGGGACGGGAGAATTGGAAGAAGGAAAGGGAGAGGCCCTGCAGTGGGACTATTATGGTTCAAAATAAATAAATGATAAGACTTCGCTGTCTATCCGTCCGTTTGTCACTAGGATGTATCTCATGAACCGTGATAGTAATACAGTTGAACATTTTACAGTTGTTATATATCTGTTGCCGCTATACTAATACTAAGAAAAGATAAAAGTAAACAATTAAGGAAAGGGCTCCCATACAAAAAAAAGGTATTTGTATAGTCGTTTTTAGACATCTACTATCTCAACTACCGTAGGAGTAGGAGTTGCCAAATAACAGACTTTTTTGTTACATTTGTATAGTTAATAGTCCTTCTCGCATTTGGCCGGTTTTTTAGCCATTTCTCTCGATCAAAGCCAAAGCTCAAATAAATATTTATTGGCCACAAATAGTAATTGGAAGTGAATAGTATTTTGTGGTTTAACTTGTTTGAGTAAAAGGTTTGGTCGATAAATTCTACTTTATCAGTATTTGGGTGGCCAGTTAGCTGAGACTTATTGAGTTGGTTAGGTTAGTCTTGTACATTTTAACATTCCCAAGGGTTTCTGTACTTAGTATCTTCCAGTTTTGTCGACTATTGATAAAGTAAATACATGATACATACACAATATTCAAAGATAAACGATTTTACAATATTTTTGTAAGCCATCAACTACACCATTAAATAAAGGTACCTAATAATAACAGCACATATCTTACATAACAGTTCTTACTATGTAAGAAAATAAGTAAGTGTGCTGTTAACGTGAAAGTTACTGATTCAGTCATTGTGTTACGATCGACCGATCATCGTCTTACAATTGAGTCAGTTTTTCAGTGAATCTTTATTTCCAACTCACCTTAAACTCTCTTGCTACTAATATATCATATCTAATATATTTATCATACGAATGGACTGCCAACAACAACAATCAGAGTGACGTGTTGGCTCCGTTTCTGGCGACGCGGCCATTTGCATATGAATTGCGAATCAAAATATACGAAATACGATCAAATACGCATCATTTGTGAGCAAATGACACATTATACAGTTTGCCTGGACGCTACTCGGTAGAATAGTTGACAATATTACATTGATAATTGGTAGGTATATGGGCCTATATCTAAGGTTTGTTTTGCATGATACTTACCATGGTAAATACCTCGAGGTTTTAAAAAGAGGTCTTGGTAAACGAGCCTGTGGGCGAAATTTATAAGAATAGTATAGATTTGTATCTTGATACCACTGTTAACCATGGTATACCATTCAAGTAATAGTAAGCAGTAGCAGCAGTAGCACATAGTATGTATAAAGTATCAGTGTAGTCTTTTTTTCAAATTACGGTCGAATTATTAACAGTAGTATCGAAAATATGCAGAAGATTTTGCAATATTTATACACTGTATAGGAATGAAATATAAGCAAATTTTTTTTTTAAAGCGATAATTCTTCATGAACAATACAAGATTTATGTAGTTTTATCTCGTTTTTTATCACCAGTAAATAAACAATATCTCTAACAAACCCACCTTTCAATATGGATTCACAACAAATCCAATTATGGACAAACTAAAAGCCGATAAAAAATTGAAATTTCGATCTTTTGGATTGGTCTAAAACCGACACACAAGAGGGTTAAACTTTTCATTTTAGGATAACAAACATTCTTCATTGTTCGTCGAAAATTTAATGAAATTCTACGAAATCCAATAACTTCACAGCCTAAAAATACTTTCTACGAACGAAACAACTGTATCTACATACACATAAGAATTAAAGATTGTGGGTAATAATTTTTGATGGAATAAGATAGTACCTACTATATTTTATGTGTAATAAATGAGTTTAAACATAAAATTCAACAGTAAACCCTGAGACATGAAGTTTTATTCCCTTCTTCAACACAAAAACAAACATCAAGAATTTAATGATAAATTAAGGGAACAAAGAATTAGAAAAACACTAGCGTTTCTTTTTTCCTCATAACATTACATAACATACCAACACGCCTGTATCCCCGAAGGGTTAGGCAGAGGTGTACCAATGTACACCCACAGTTCGCCGATATGTTTAGGTACCATGTAATAGGGGGCGAGCCTATTGCCACTAACTGGGCACAAATCCAAACTCCGACCTGCAAGTCCTGCAACTGAGAATTTCATGGAAAAACCCAATAACACCTTGGTCGACTCGGAAATCTAATCTAAGACCGTAGCAGTCGCGCTTACAACCACTAGGCCAACGAGCCAGCATTTCTTTCTCATTTTTGTAATAAAAGCTCGAAAAGTGATAGACGTTATATATATATAAACTAGATAGTAATAGACGTTAAATAATAAAAACGTCGACATTGAAATTTTATATTTCCTCCTAAATTGTGACGTCAGAATTCAATTTCACACTAGCTAGAGTAGTGGCACAGAGAGCTGCTGAAATTGAAATGCCATATAAATTTAAAATGCAATATTTACGAGAATACGCATGACTTGAATCACTAAAGTTCTGCTCTTTCTGACCTTGCTCTGAATAAGTGGAGATAGGAAAATCTTCCTAACAATTGACGTTTAATTTATTTCTTATCTGTATATTGCCGGCAAAGGCAACGGTTTAATGCAGGAGCAGACAGCCAACGATTAGTTAGTTTTTTTTTTTCGGATAAATAATAAGTGTAGGTATGATCAAAAATCCTCTTGCAATAATAACATTTTAAAAGGGTAGTTCTGTCACGGAAAAGAGTAAGCTGCATTTGTTTTCATCAATAAGTCCTCTCTCCATTTACCTTACATTGTTATAATGAGTTTTAACTTCGTTGATTGAACAAAACATCCAAAAGTTAGGTCGTTTACAGGCAATTTAAAGCCTTTAATTTCCTGGAAAACGGACGTAGTAAAAGAACTTCTTACACGTTGCTATTTGCCGTCCAAATATGCACGGACCCAGAAAGTATCTACCTTATAGAAACGTACTTTTTTACTAAAAGACTATCAAATATTATTAAACCAACATCCTGAAACCTGGCTGAACTCCATATTTGGGGCACTGCCGCGTATCTAATATAATAAAAAGAACAATTGCGTTTTACCATTTTAAGTTCCAAAGATTTTAGCATTCCGAACTCTCGAAGCTATATTTTATTCCTTTTTTTCCTTTTTTTTATTCCTTATTATTATAGTCCATATTTTTGTTCTTCAGATAATAAAATCATCTACTTCTTTGTGCGACAAGTGCGACGTCAAGTTAGAAGTAAAAACACATTCAATAGCTAATAGCGATCAGGTAATGTCTGATGCGTCGTTACCGGTGTATATGGCTAGTTCGATTGTGTCGCTTTTGGAGCGATATTAATGGGATGGCTCGCACGCGACTACACACAATACTCAGTAAGGCCGCACATTTAAGACTACGATTTTATTATGTCACGTATGGTTTTTTGTCGCAGATGGCTGATAATATCAGTAAAGCAAGTTGTGGTGGTCTTTCAATTGATCAAAAAATTACCGTGACGATTAAAAAAATGGAACAGGGGATTCAGAATGCTTGTTATTTTTTGTATCTTTCTTTTAGAGTTTGACAGGATAAACACAGGATTTTAATGTGAAACTTTAAATAAAATCCATATGACATGTAGTGACCTACTACTGTCTACAGATTCTTTCGGTGGTTTGTTTAATCAGGAAAATATATCAATTGTTCGTACATATTGGTACCGATTCGCTGAAACCGGGCACCTTTCTCATCGATCACAGTCATTGTCACTAATACTCACATCAATATTGTCCTTAATTAATCGCAGACAAGCGCAAGGATTTTTCCATTAACTTCCTATTTCCCTTTATTCATCAGTTAACAATTTTGGGTTGTACCTGAAATGGAAAAGGGCTATATAATCTTACAACGGTTTACATCATTTGGTGTTGTCCTTTTTTATATGTTATTTAAAGATCCGTTCTATTGGAAATGTCTAATTTAATATAGTTTTTTTAATATAAGAAATCTTTAATTTAAACAGACTTTTTATGAATTTTCAACTATCAATTTCATTTTTTTTTTGTTTAATATTCTTTTTAACCATTATCTCAATATCTTTGTTTTCCATTCCATCTTCTCTCAAAATAAAGATAATTTCGTGACCATCCGGTAACATGATGACGGATAAAATCGTACAATGTGCGCCCACCCTTCACGCAGGTAGGTAACGTCGTTGATTAAGGAAGTCATTATTGGTGGCCCCTCAAACAATACTCACTGTAACTGCCTGCGAATTAAACACAAATATTCCACGATTATATTAAACTTACTTTCAGTTTGTGGTATTCAAACTATGATCTGCTTAGTCTAAATAAAGAACTCTTTTTACGAGATATAAGCGAGCTATACCTAATAGGTATAAGAAAAACATTTTATTTTCTATGTAGGTATGTCCTATTCTTTATGGGTTCAAGGTCAAAACATAACGTAAAATTATATACTTGGCTAATTGTGGCAATGTATCAAAAGTTGGGATAATAGTCTACCCCATTTAGGTGTCAACATTTTGAGAATTACGGAGACACGAAAGGGAAGACAAGAAAAATAATATACTTATATAAACTACGTAATCCGTTGTTATTGCAAGTTGTGAAATTAATTGCTAAGTAAGCTCTATCACTCATATATGTTGAAGCTGCTCCCTAACTCTGCTGATTGTTCAAATTTCCTACACAGAGAATTAAGTCATTCAATACTACTAAATCCCTTTCGGCCTACTCGGACAGAAATAAAGATTGAGAGTTCTAGCTAAGGTACTGTAACTATAAATTTCCCTGCGTTTTGTACAGCTAAACAAATTACTTTACAAACAATGAAATATTAGAACAATACAGTTAAGACAAATTATTTGCTTAAGGCATGTTTTAGTCATTGTCCTTTTGTTGTAAGTTTATGTCAAGAACAAGTTTTAGTAATGTCAGGTACCCGATTCTGGTACTATAAGTCAGTGAGTGGCAGTTAAATGAATGAATTTACTTTCCATTATGCCTAATTTTCGTCATTGTGCTTGTTATTGTGCCTCATTTTCAGATAAGCCTACAACGAACAGTCAGTAGTAATCCTACAACGGCAACAGTGGCAAGTGGGTGTACATTTCTCATTAAACTAAAATTATCTGAATACGATAATAAGGCACAATGACAAGTACACTGGAACGTTCATTAAACTGCCACCCACTGACTTTATAATAGCGGAATCGCGGACCTGTTCTATAATCCTTATAATACCGAACTTGTTTGTAAGACAACAATTAATTGCTAATGTTTGTGTAGTCATTAGATTGAAATGACAGAACCTAACCTACTAAAATAAGTTAAGTTTTGTCACTACAAATAATTATCTGAGACAGATTTTGTCACAATTAATTATATTGTTGAGATATTGGACTTCAAAGTAGTAGCCTAGTATTTTTGTTCTCTAATATATGGCAAGGCAGGTTGCACTTAGTGGTTTCG
Organism: Autographa gamma; assembly: GCA_905146925.1. Taxonomy (NCBI): domain Eukaryota; kingdom Metazoa; phylum Arthropoda; class Insecta; order Lepidoptera; family Noctuidae; genus Autographa; species Autographa gamma. The sequence goes on from LR989871.1 coordinate 3,631,458, forward strand.
AGGTTTCCGTATTTATTATTTTTAACTTACTATTGTTTGGTTAACTGCTCTCTCACCCTTTTTCAAAGTACCTGAAGATGCTGAAAAGCCTTAAATCTTGAGTGAAAAAAAAAATATGTCTTTTAATGGAAGATGAAAAATAAGTTACAGAAATATCACGAATGGTCTTTTAATAGCAGATAAATATTCTTTCTATTAAGTTTTAAAATCCGCCTAACAACGCTTAAAAACAAATTATAAAGCGACCGTAAAAACAAAATCCTACAAATAAAATTAAAACCATAAAAAGACTTTAAAAGGCTCTTAAATATGAATCGTTTTAAATGAATAACAGCTCTTTAAGTAATTTATTCGAGTCAGCTCTACAATCGGGAACTTCGACCACGGTCAAACATGATCACGAAAACTAGTGGATTGAGACATTTTATCGTTTACATTTTTTTACTTTTACTATATAGTAAAACTGGTCAATTGATGGTTAAACGCACTTCGCATAGAAGGAAAATCTAGAAAGTATATTTTCTGCATTGACTGTGAATTTAGATTATTTAATCTAATTTAATGTTTTGATTATTTTATTTCATTTCATTGAATTGTGTGTAGTAAATGGTTACCTATGTTGATTACTACCTGGGATCAAACCTAAAACTTTGTATATTTGAAACCTGTCATTTAACCACGAAGCCACTTTACGGATTGTTTTTTTTTTATCGTTAAACTCTACACAGCTTTTAGGTCTCAGCATCAGCATCAGCAAGCAAAAAGTATCGTAACAAATTTCGACACCTATTTAGTAGCTAGCCTTAATATAGATTACCTAACATTTAATACGTGAATAGACTAATAGCCTTTATTAGCACTTAATTTGGGCTTCATTGCCATGTAATATATGTTTATTTGATTGCAATGTACTGGTGCTTAACCTAGAGAATACTAATGTAGTGCGAGAATACTAATTGGCGAAAACTATTGTTATGACACTTCTTACTAGCGCCATCTATCTTACCACACACAATTATCTTTTTCCACAAACCGATACACAATTTTTATTTTCATCACGTAACTTGGATATAACTTGCTTCTAATATGTAAACTGTGTAAACTAGAAGCTTTAGGAAATATATTTTATAATAAAGCGATATTTATACCGGCTTGTAATTATCATAATCTCTTAGAAAAAAATATATATAATTTAATTTAACATGGTTACCTAACTAACAATTTAATTCAATTAATTAAACATTAACTAAGGGAACTCAGTCAAAAGAAACGTATCTAAAGCTACTCCCGTCATAAAATTGTTCCAACTCCCAACTCTTTAGAGTCACATTATGAGAAAGATGCAAATCTCAGTGGTACATAAGAAGTCCATCTCCTCTGAGTGACGCGCGACGTGATCGCAGTAGCAATGGATGCTGTAGCTACCCCTGTTTACCGCCACAATAATAGATGTAGGTGTTTAAGGTCGTGGCTTCTAGTAATTTAAGAAAACTTTTTTTATGGGGGATGCAATTATGCCACAAGATGATACAGCATAAACCGTTCACGAGTTATCTGGGAATGGCTCTATCCGACTGCCGTATTGAGAAAACTTGAATAAAAGCCTTTTACATCAAATACGGTTTAGCAGTTTAACCGTGGAAGTGAAACATAAACAATACTAAGTTGCGTGGCTTAGTTTTGCATTTATAATTTTAGGATAAGTATGGATATATTTCCGTTTGGTTCCTGGTACTTATAATAAAAGAAGAAAAATCTTAAAGAACCTGTATAATAAAATGATGATTTATTTACGTTTTACAGGTATTTTAAGCCATCTGGTTATTTCCTTTCCTAAAATGAAACTTAAAACAGAAAACTCTTTTAAACTTTCGACTCAGAATTTCATAATTTATACATTCTACGTGACTTTTTACGAAAACAAAACACAATAAATAACTACAAAGTTTAAAACTTACCTTTTTGACGTAGGTACTACAACTACACGAACAGTTACAAAACTTTTATATTCAATCTTAATAAAGTTTACAAAAACACATAGTTTCCAATTTTTTACAAACAACATAAAAGCTTGATAATATACCTGTTTTATTTCACACGAATTGTTGATAAAAATGTTAAAAAAGGGCAAATGTAAGCAGTTCAGTAACAGAAGGAAAGAGTTTACAATGACGAATTATTTAAGAAAGTGGTTTTCTAGAAATAAAACTAATGAACTACCAGATGCATCGTCAAAGGTAGTGTATGCTATGAATTGTTTTTATTTTGGACCATTGTCTATTAACCCATCCGACAAAGTCTGCTTTTGTATATTTCTTATATATTTAAATGTATTCTAATATCTTTATCTAAAGTACAAATATGTAGATGACCTTAAAATATAATGAAACTTTTATTCTATAAAATATACATACTCCAATAATATACTCCAATGTTTGTGGTGTTTAAAAAAAAAGAACCTTGTTATTATCAACTTGGTAAAAAGTCGACTAAAGGTACCATAAAAACCGTTGAGTAAGGTTACTTTAACATTATTTATCCTAAAAATATGTAATATTATGACCTTCTTTTATTAGCACTGTTTTCTAGGAATATGACGTGGAGATTTACGACGCAACGTTTGCTATTCCACGGGCGATACTCAGACTGGTCGGACTACGCATCACTAGAAATGATTCTACTTATGTCAGGTATAGTATATATTATGTACATATATATAGGTTATTTGGGATTCGAATAGAAGTACAAATGAAATTTAACCTAGCTAAAAATTCTGTACGCCATTATTTTTATCAAACGTTATGATTAACAGAAAAAAAATTAGGCTAATTAAAAAGCAATAAATATTGTAATCCAAGTCAGGTTCGACATTTGTTCTCAGGATAGTGAGTAAGAAATACTCGATTCTGGACACCTTAAAAAAATTATATCACTTTCAAATGTATTATTATTATTATTGAAATAAAACTCCTCTTACGGATTTTATCGCGTTTTGTATTTGAGTTTTAGTTCCCGACGTTTCGACACCTTTGCATCCATCCGTAAGAGTAGTTTTATTTAAATGTCTAACATTCGCGTAAACCTCAAAACTCAATATGTATTATTATTAGATAGTTAGGTCGGTTTTTGTCTTAACAGTAAGATTACATCCTGGTCACTGAAAGAAAAGCCACCTAAAATAAATAACCTAATATGTGGACAGAATAACAAAGGTGAAAGGACAACAAACGTTTTTCTGACCTTTATAAAAGTCCCTTTGACTAGAAGGATTAATATAAAGCTTGTTAGCGACCTCCGATAGAGTTAATCTATCTCTATTATAATAATGGAAAAGTTTGCGTTTTGTTAGAGTGAATAAAGCTGTTTGTATATCATTAGATTCTTTTATTGGTTTTGTATTTGTTTTATCTCAACTGATAAAAGACAAACAAAAACAGATACAACTAGAAATACGATCTACAACTTGAAAGATATGTTCATAATCCTAAGGTACAGCATATCTGAATATGAACAAGTCATACTATGTATAAATAATTTGTATTAAGTAATACCTTCACCTTCGTCATTATAATTGCTTACTAGATTTTAAGTTTCAACTCATAAACTTAGATCAAGTCTTGTAAAATAAAAGAGAAGAGTTATGCAGAACTAATTCCTTTTGGAAGCTTCCATTACTTCAAGAATTTAATTTAATATTTGATTATTGCGATCCAAACAGCTCTGGGGCATGAGTCACTTAAAAAACTAATTTTCGTTCTCAGATAAGAACAGACACTTGCAAGCCTACAATGACAACAGTGGCAAGCTGGTGTACATTTGTCATTGAACTAAAATTATCTGAATACGAAAGTTAGGCACAATAACAAGTACACTGGAACGTTTTTTAACCCACCACTCACTGAATTAGAATAGCGGACTTGGGTCCCTGGTAGGTATTTATGATTGGAAATTCCAGGCTCCTATGGAATATTTTCTACTGGTTTGAGTTCGCGAACCTGTTTGTGGTGACCTGGCTGGAGCTGATCAAGATGGTGCAGACGGCCAGGGGAGGGAAGTTCCAGGACGCTGTGGAGATATTCCGGATGATGCCTTGTGTTGGATACTTACTGCTGGGTCAGTGGATATATACTCCTTTTTTCCCTACCCATCTTGTCCCACTGTACAGCAAAGGCCTACTTTCCTTCTATTTCTATCGATGTCGAATTAAGACATTTTTGCTGTGCAAAAGGGCTAAATGTAAACTAGATTTAAAAGAAGGACTAGAAATCATATTTACCTACATTAAGAGACAAGACAGTGCAGGCCTTTTTTTGTTTGGCTTAGAGAAACAAAGACATAATAATCACCAACTCCTCAATGGGCACCCAACCTAGTGGGGAGAGATGGTATGTCAGCATTTCATAATCTTTTTGTTATCTATTAATAAGGAGCATCTGAACCGCTTTCATCGCTTACCTCTCTTCTTCAGCCTGTAGTCACCCATAGTCGGGTATAGGCCTCTTCATGAGCACGTCAAGTATTGCAGTTCCGTGCCAATCGCATCCAGCCCTTTCCTGCCACTTTGGCGATGTCATCGACCTAACGGGTGGGTTGTCTCCCGACTTTTCGACGTCCCATCCAGGGTCCACTCCACTCAGCAACCTTAGAGGTCCACCTGCCATCTGTTCTGCGAGCAATATGGCCAGCCCATCTCCACTTCAATCTGGACACTTTTAGGGCTATGTCGATCACTTTGGTTCTTTCCCGGATGGTTGTGTTTCGTAAGCGGTCCAAGAGTGATATGCCCAACATAGCACGTTCCATAGCTCTCTGCGCTACTTGAAGCTGACTAACGTACTTCTTCGTAAGTGTCCAGGTTTCTGCTCCGTAGGTCATGACAGGAAGAATACACTGCTCGAACATACGTCTCTTGAGAAATAAGGGGATTTTGTTATGTTTCAGGACATCCGAAAGTTTGCTGAAAGCGGCCCATCCCAGTTGAATCCGCCTATAAATTTCCAGCTCCTGTCCGTTCGCATCTAAAGTTGTGGTTTGTCCCAAGTAGACGTATTTGGCAACTCTTTCCACGCGTTGCCCATGGACTAAGATGTGTGTGGTAATGTCGTCATATTTGCACATGATTTTGGTCTTGTCCATATTCATCTTCAGCCCAACAATAATAAAAGCATCGTAGAGTTGCTTACCTCAATCCCAACTTAATAATTTAGTAAGTCCAGATTTTTTTTTTAAAACAGTAAATTTTCCAGCGATGGCGAAATCCTACAAGATAGTGTACCACCGGCACGTGTACGAGAACCTGATCGACGAGCTGCGCAGCATGTGGCCGCGCGGGGCGGTGTCTGATGAGGAGCATGCCATCGTCAGCACCGCGCTGCGCCAGCTTAACTATGTCGTGCAAGGTGGCTTTATAACTTTACTCTTCCTACAATATATGACCACACCAATTATTGGATATGTTACAATTCCAAGGCTCCACAAATATCTCAATTTAATAAAAAAAATTAAGGCTTAACATAAAAGAGCCAATAAACACCTCAGAGCAGTCTTACCTTAACCTTAAAACATTAAAAAAAAACAGGAAATTGGTATAAAATAGTATTGTTCGATTGATGTGTCCACATATGACACACAAAAAAAGATAAAATCAGCACTTGAATGTTCAAATTTCAAAACGAGGCACTGAAACTAAGGTCTACCTGAATCAAATTAACTTAAACATTTGAACTAATCCCGCAATAGTCCTAATTAATCACACAAGTCCTATAGTAATTAATAGATAGTCTACATATTCTAGTTCTCGCATGTCAAAAGCTAATAACTTGTATTCTCATCAAGTGTTAATCTTCAAACAGTTATTACTGATGTCTGGGAATTCGTTAATCTATTATTCTATTACACAAATACCGATGTAACTCACATTCTTATGAGTAATATTTAATTGCCCTATAAATATCATGTTATTGCTTTTTACTTTACATATAAAAGTTAGTCTAGTATTTCTTGGTTTCGTTTGATTAAATACTACTTTGTGGAATAATGCGGGATCAATAGTTGTTTGATAGGAAAACTTCTTATTTTGTTTGTAGTTCTGATTTGAAGATATGTCACCAATTTACTAAAAATCTGGCTACCTATTTCCATTGTGCGGTTTTACTTACCACAGGGGACCTATCTACTTAAATAGCACATTTTATGTACCCTACATTAACTAACTAATAACGTTTCACTAAATTTAAAATCTCACTTTTCCCTGGATAAAAGAAAAACTAGATACCTAAATAACTTAGGCAAGTATAGAGGACTGACACCGACGAAAGCTATCATTTCGGATCAATCTCACTATCTGACTTCCAAGGAAAGTAGAAAGAAAAGTAATTTCCCGTCGAAAAGGGATAATTTCCGACCTACATTACGTAACAAAAGTATCTAGATGATCTAGAACAATCTAGATTGTACCAAGTTTGTGAGTTTTCGGTTATCCGTCCGCAATTTGACGTCAATATTGCGTTACATACATGCAAAAAGAAACGACGATTTGCACTCCGGTAGTGCGGCAGAAGTGAAAACTTGAATTTATCGTTGTGCATTTTTTATATTTTGAAATGGTTAGGGAATAATTTACCACAAATTGCTTTAATTATCAGTATAAAAGTACTCAAAAATATTTATTTATTGCGCTATCGTACACAAACATGACATCCGTCTTACGAATTTTCGATCAGGTAAAGTGTCCTGACGCGAGTTTAAATTTTTTTACAAAAAAGTGTACGACGCCCAATGATATTCTAATAAACAGATATGTTATAAGCGTGCAATCGTGAAGACTCGAAAACATCCTAATTGGGACGTATTGCCACTAACAACAACACTATTTGTCTCTTTTTTTCTTATGGGTTTTATCGCGCTATCTCTTTTGCTCTGCCGCTGCTGCGCGGAACACTTTTTTCGATTGTTTTGTATGCGTATAACATATCTGTTTATTAAAATATCATTGACGACGCCTCTAAAAAAAGATTTCACTTAAAAAAATACGTACTAATTGAATAACTCCTCTTTTTGAAGTCGGTAAAAAAATGGAAGGTGTACCTTTTCAGGCTACTACTGGTGCAACAACGCTCTGCTGGTTATCTTCCTCTCGCCGCCCTTCGTGGAGATCATCAAGATAGCGTCAGGTCAGGATGTCCACCTCATCCTGCCCTTCTTCTACTGGTTCCCCTTCGATGAGTTCCAGAGGGGGTACTACGAGGTCATACTCATCTTCCAGACTTGGCATGGTGAGAAAAACCTAATAACGATAATGTAATAATAATTTTATGGAGATTCTATAGACGCCGAGGATAGAACTAGGTGGCGTGCGGCCTATTTCCAGCAGTGGCCAGGCTGATGATGATGATGATGATGGGTTTGTATTATGTTTGTACCAAAATATCTTACTTTAACTAAGTTATTAAAAGATAGTCTAATACCTAATGCTTCATGAGGTCAATAAATCCACGAAACTACAAAAAAGGGAAATACTTACGTGCTTTTATGTCGAAGATTTAAACAATAACTAAAAGATTTAAACACCATTCAAAAATTTACTTTATAAAAGTAAAACCAATCTATTTACGTTTGCCTACCTACTTCACAAAAAATAATACTTATATTATAAATAAACCGAGATCTATTCGTTCAACTGAATTTAAACACATACTATTCGTGTTTTCTCTAAAGCAAACTATAAATTAATGAAGAACAGATGAAAACTTAAATTAGAGTTCTCAAGCACAAGAGCCATGTAACTAACGAGATTAATTAACTTGAAAGCAAAGACATTTGCCATTCAGCCTTATGCAGAAACTTGTTGCCAGAAGATTTATTATGAAGATAAGTTATGCCAGGTGCAAAGTTTGCAGCTCAATATTAAAACATAGCGTAGTGGCACCAGTAATCGACATGCACCAGTAATCGACACTTTATTTTTTTATTGAATAAAATAAAGAGTAGGATACCGATTTATTTATTTGACGACACTGTAACATAGAAAGCACACTTATTACTGGCTCCCATTGACATTTGAGCGATATTTACAGTTTTATTTGAAAGTAGCGGTGTGACAACTGATTGTGGCTCGAGTACCGGCGAGCAAAACAACATTTCTTACTGAAATCGTTAACGAAGGGAGTACATTTCTTTGTTAATTATGCTAATGTATTGTAAGTTATTTGAATTTTATGAGTTTTACGGGTTTTTATAAGAACTAAAGGGTGGAATTGTGTTATAACACAAGTTCAAGATTATTTTAATATTAGAAAAATGTTGGTGTCGATCATTGGTGTTCACAAACTGACTTTCTCCAGTTATCGACACGTGTCGATAGTAATTATTAGAAACATTTTTCATTTGATAAGTGAATATATAGCTCTTCTAACTTTGCTTCTCGGTAGATATTTGAAGTAAACTAATCAAAGTTGACCTACCAGAAATCGACAAGTGACCATTATTGGGAAATAATATGTGTCAATGATTGGTTTTAGAGATGGCTCTGAGAAAACATTATACTCCCGACCAGTTAGGTTCAGTGGGTCGTCTTAGGGGCGGAGGGTAGGAGTTGGAGTATACGTTTGGGCACTATGAGCACCAAAGAAAACAAAAAAAAAATAGTAAAAAAAATTGGCAGTCCTTTTTTAGTTTTTTTTTTTTTATATAGAATTCGAGCATTTTTATTGCAGCATCTGATTAAGCTTATCTATAGAAACCATTTATGATCTTAGAAGTATGGCCCTACGACGCACAGTTTCCGACTTATGGGCCGTTTACATAAAAAGGCCGTTCAAGTAAAAGGCTCATAACTCGAAAACGGTGCGTCGTGGGGCCATGTTTTTTAGAACTTAAATAGTTGCTACAGACAAGGTCAACCTAATATAAGAAAAAAATCGGAAAGATTCCGAAAAAAAAAAATCCTGTACAGGACTTATAAAAATTATAGTTTTTTTAACCATACCGTTAGGTAATAATTTTGCACGATTTGCTTTCATTATCAGTATTAAAGTACTATCATACCTGTGGTAGAAATACAATATAAATTTATTGCGCTATCGTACACAAACATTACATCCGTCTTACGAATTTTCGATCAGGTCACGTGTCCAGGGGCCCGATGTTCCTATTTTAAGTCAGTGAGTGGCAGGTATTTTCGTATCCAGATAATTTTAGTTTAATAAAAAATTTAGGTACACCTACTTGCCAATGTTGACCTTGTAGGATTGCCAGTGGCTATAACAAGTGTAAAGTGCACTGGAACGTTTATTAACCCGACGCGAGTTTAATTTCTTTTACCCATTACGAAAAGCCGCTAAAGAAGTGTTCAATTCAAAAATTAAAAATTATCAACACAGACAAAATCAGAACCAAAATCAAAATCAAAAATCATTAATTTAAGTTAATCAAACGTCAAAATTGTAATACAAAAAAGACAGCACCCAAGGGGTCGGTTCATATCCGGCGGAAAAGGCAGCGCGCAACATCGGCCGCGCAACCCCAGAACGAACAAGCACACAACTTTACATCCAACCTCCCACACCTGACGCGTCGTCGGGTCAGTGTGAAAGGCCGAATCCTCCATCATGCGCCCGCCCGCCCCAGCGCCACGCGACTGACAGCACGCCACCACCGTCAGATATGAAACGACCCCAAATCGCCCACCCTTCACCAAGTGCTAGTCAACTTGTCAATATCTTCTGTCTTGTACGAGTATTTACATGATTAATACCCATTAGTAAGAGAAATATGGTTATTGTAACAAAATATGCATACTTATTAAACAGGTAATTTTATTTTAAAGACCGACAAATGTGGTCAAATGGTGTGATTATTTGGCAAATACTCATTATAGATAATAGTCGATAGCTGGGGTGTCGATAACTGGTAAGTGTCGATAACTGGGGTGTCGATGACTGGAGTGTCGATAACTGGGGTGTCGATTACTGCTAACAGTCAAATGACTAGGTGTCGGTTACTGGAGATTCTTACACTTTTTCATTTTTTTGTTTTTTTTTCTTGTCTGTTTATAGCAAATAAAAATAATACATTTTATTCTTATCTCAAGAATATACCTTACCATAGTCAAATGTTACTTTTGGTTTAAAAGTGACTAATATACCTTTAATTTAATAAAGAGACCCACTATGATCGATTAAGATCCTTAAAGTGTCGATCATTGGTGCCACTACGCTACATCATAATTAATTAAATAAAATTGGTTTTTGAAAGACGATATTGTGTTCGTATAAAGATGTCCTTATAATTGGCCGCATGGTTACAAATGGAACTGCTCGTTGGCCTAGTGGTGCTAAGCGCGACTGCTACGCTGGAAGTCTTGGGTTCGATTCCCAAGTCGACCAAGGTGTTATTGGGTTTTTCTTTGAAATTCTCAGTAGCAGGTCGGAGTTTGGATTTGTGCCCGGTTAGTGGCAATAGGCTCGCTCCCTATTACATGGGACCAAAACATACCGGCGAGCTATGGGTGTTCATTGTTACACTTCTGCCTAACCTAAATAAATGAATTCATGCCTATTATGCGTTAAAGAGATAGTTTTAAATGACCCCAGGAGGACTATCAATCGTAAATCTTAAAGTAGTTTTTTTTTTGTTTCAGGACTAATTACAATATGGTTCATGTTATGTGGGGACCTATTATTCTGCATATTCCTGAGTCATATCACTACGCAGTTTGATTTACTCGCTGTTAGGATACGAAGACTTGTCTATGTACCCTTAGATAAACAGCTGATCAATACATATCCATTGGGTAAGTATTGTACCTACACGTTATTTAGCCTATTTTAAAGTAGCTTACGAGTATCTCTAAAAAACTTCATAGACTTATCCAAACCTTCGTAAATTATATTGATCTTTCAAGATTATTAAAATTACGGAATGGAAAAAATAGCACGAGGAAGACGCTTTAAGTTTTGCAGTCAGAGAGCTTATACTAAAAATAACTTTATGAAATACACAAAACAGAATAGACAAATGAATATGAAATGTAAATTCCATAACTTATTCTTATTCCATTCAGAAGTTAAAATGACTATGTTAAATAACTAACAACCTATCTACTGAAAGCTACATGACTTTGCAATATACCAAAGTTCGTAATGAGAACGTCTTATTTGAAAATCCAAGATGGTTGCCGTTTGAAGAGTTGTCCCACCCCTTAGCTTGATTAAAAGGCAAATTTTCTGTGTAGTGCAGGCTGTATGTAGGTGCAAATTCTCTTTATATTACCGTAAAAGCCTTACTGACTCAAGTGCTGAGTCTTAATGAATTCGTTTCATGTTTAACTGTTACACATTTGCTAAGCGATCTATTTATTTGGGTGGTGAAGCATATGGAAAGTATTTAATTTAAAAAAGTGGTCGATAAATATAAGTTCATTAAAATAAATAACTGGGTATTGGATCAGGGATTGATTAATTGATTGATTGCTATTACATATATTGACCTTAACTTTTTAAAATTATTAAGAACCAGTATAGAAACACGATTAACCGGTGATTGTCAAAACATTTCTTTTTTAAATAGATTTAAGAAACATTCGAAAATTATAAGAAAGCTTTACTACTTTTTAGGTAGAAATAATTACCGTAACGTGGATGTTTTTAGGTGAATACAGCACAGCCTACGTCCGGAACAACAAGGAAACTATCGACAATTACAATGACCTGGAATGGGAGCAGAAGCACCAGGCGGACCTCGCCGACATCATCGTCAGGCACCGAGCTCTAGTCAGGTACCATGTCTGGCCTGAGCCGTAAACCATAAATGTATACTCCTTTATCCATACTTCTATATCTTCTAGATTGTTTTTATCTACACTAGTCGATTGGCCTATACCTATATTATAAATAGGAATTATTTATATGTTTGTGCCAAATTAACTTAAGCTTAAGAGGTTCGACATCAGAAATTATTTCATCGTTAAAAATTTTAAATTCTACATGATTCTTGAGTTACATTGGCCGTTTTCCTGTGCTTCCCGCGCGAAGCCGGGGCCAATTACTTGTGTTAATACAGCAATGTACCATTGCTGTACATTTTCAGTTTATTAAAGGTAGATATGCAGGCTGTGGGTGTACATTGGTACACCTCTGCCTAACCCTTCGGGGATACAGGCGTGATGATATGTTATGTTATGCAGGCCAAGTAAATGTCAGTTAAATATCGTATATGAAAGTACCAAATATTCGGTATTACCATTCGGTATCTAGGCTCTTGAAAGGTTCTGAGACTATAAGTAGACTTTGACGCTGTCTACATTTATGATTAGGGTCTCCTCACGGTTACTGTACAGTACTAAATATAAATGAATATTAATTAATTATAGTAAATGTTTGGTCCTATTTCCAGGCTTTCCGGTGACGTTGAAGACATGTTTAGCTTTGCGTTACTTGTTAACTTCTTCAACAGCTCCATCATTATTTGTTTCTGTGGTTTTTGCTGTGTTGTAAGTAAACCAATAAACTATTACGAATTATGGTAGAAATAAGTATCACTAATACTCACATAGACATCATACCATTACAGATAGTCGAAAAATGGAACGAGATGGTTTACAAATCATTTCTTACAACTGCGCTTTCTCAAACTTGGTTACTGTGCTGGTATGGTCAGAGGCTACTGGAGTCAGTGAGTAAACTTAACTACTTTACAAAAAGTAGCTAATTATGGGTACAAATGTAGGGATATAGCTGAAAATAATTAACATTGTAAGAAACTCGTACATAACTGTGGACTAGAGGAATTTCTCAAAAGTACTATATTCCTGTCCAAATTAACTATTCATATTAACTATTCAGACCTCACGATTTAATTTTTATCTCCTGAAAATGTTATTGTAAAAAATCAGCGAACCTCCTTTTCTTGAATGATTTGCCTAATGTATTCCGTGAACTCCCCATCCGATAAGGAAGCCAAAGAATCCTTGCCATCTCATTTCACTTAGTCACCATTTTGAATTGATACCTTTGCCAGCGGAAAATTAAAGGGAATGGTCCCTTCTACCCTTTTTCCGTGTTTCAAGTTAAATGAGCCTCGAAAATTTACAAGAACGACGTGAAAAAACTTAGGAAGTTACTTGGACCCTGACTTGCTTTTCGAAAAAGATCAATCATTAAGCGATGGTTAAACCAATATATTTTTATCAGCTTGGCCTTAGCTCTAAATAAAATGATGTTTTTGGAAAGAAATCAATACTATAGGTGTAGTCTTCTTCTTAGCGGGTCGATCAATGGCTATTTCATCATGGCTAGATTTAAGTGGATAAATAAGAAGAAGGTGTATTATTAACTTAAACGTGACTTAAACCGTATTTTGTTTTTGTAATGGTTACATTTTTTTTGCATTTATGCCTAATTGATTTGTTGTTACCGCAGAGTGAAGGAGTATCTGATGCACTTTACGACAGCGGGTGGTATAAAGCGACTCAAAAGATCAAGAGCGCTTTACTTATTATGTTACATAGGTAAGGAATATATTATAGCTAACTTAGACTGTAACATGTAGGTATGTAAGAATGTATAATTAAAATTAAAAAACCTATTTTCTAAATTTTTTATATATATTTTTAATATATATAATTAAACCTATCATCTGAAATATTTATAAATTTTAGGGCTCAAAAGAACGTTCATGTGACTACTTATGGATTTTCCATCATCTCCCTAGCAAGCTATACAACAGTAAGTTAAAAATAATGTTTTATTTAAAGACAACACAAGACATAAGCCACTAACCAATGATATTCTAATAAACCACTAACTTATTTCTTTAATTTCAGATAATCAAGACTTCTTGGTCGTACTTCACGCTATTACTCAATATTTATAAAAAATAAAGTTGCTGAGTCGTACACCTTTTAAATACTGAAATAATTATTTAAAAACATTAGTTTTACCTAAAAATCTTAAGAAATTTAGTTTTAGTACATATGTGTTATTTTTTGTATTAGATATCTACATATGTCATATGGTTTAGTATGTAATCGCTTGAATGTGCAAAATTTCAATAATTCTGTTGCCTACATTTGTTATGTTTGAAAATGATCAAAAACGAAAATAAAATAATTAAATGCACGGATTGTAAAGTCGTCTATGGTTTTATTGATCGACTGTGCCTTTTGGTTTCTTTGACATATAACGTCAGTTCAGTTTCAGTCATTACTGGGGTGTTGTCTGTGGTTATTGTTTTGTATTAAAAGTCGTGCGATTGTGTCGGCGGACAAAATGTCGAACAAGAAAAATAAGGAAATAGAAATCCACGACAGTGAGAGCGAAGAAGAGCAGGAATCTGGCAGTGAAAGAGATTCAGACTTTGATTCTGATGGTAACTACGTTGGAGACAAGGTGAGTTCAAAACATAACCTAAAAAACACATGGCATGCCGCAAAATTATCTTTGTTTATATTTAACTACGAAAATATTTCCTTTTAAATTCACTATCTTGTACATTGTTTTCAGTAATAAGTTTTGATAGTAGAATATATGAGTAATACCTAGGAGGTTTTAATAGTGTATAATAATTTCACAGGTTTTTCATAACATGTTGAAAGAATATATGAATGCGTAGTAAATTAGGTATGCTACGTAATATATAATGGTTATTAAATGTTTTTAGGAGTTGCAAGCGGACTTCGAAGGCCGTAATCCTGAAGATTGTGACTTCCACGGCATCAAGCAATTGCTGAGGCAACTGTTCCTCAAATCCAATGTTGAATTAGGAGGACTCGCACAAATTATTATCTGTGAGTAAAACCTTACTTTTTTAAGCATGTGTAATATTGTTTAATTTCCAATTTCTTTTCTTATTTTTTTATTAAAAGATATTGCTTTTTTATTTCTGAAACTTTCTCTAATTCCATATTTTTAGTATTATTTAATATAATAACAGACTACGTATATATATTTTGCAGCTCAGAACTATGTGGGCAGTGTTGTGAAGCAGTGCCTAGATGATGGTCAGGATGATGATGATGAAGACGACGGCAGTGACGGAGTTTTTGGTATCACCACTGTTATAAACATTACTAAGAGAAAAGTAAGTAAAAACGATAGTAATAACATTAATATGAACATATCTTAAATGTCACTTTGTCGAAAATGTAAATGGAATTATGTGCATCATTTATTTTTTACATGGAAGTTACTTCCTGTTATTACATAAAAAACTGTAACATAGTGAAATATAATGTTTCTATTGAGTACTCATAATACATATGACAATAGGGTTGCAAACATTAGGTCACATCCGTTGACACTTATTAGAATAGATAGTACTGTCATATATTATCATAAATAGTTATTGAAATGCATCCTGTTGAAGTACATACTATAATGTTATCGAAGCAGTTCCTAAATTTAGAATTTGTAGATTAAAATTATTGGATTACATTACAGAATTATAGAATTAGCTACAATCAGAAAACCTGTAATAAAAATCTCATAATGAGAAATCATAAAAAGAAGCAAAAAATTTTAACACTTAACTTCATATGTAGGTACTTTAACTTTACTCATTCAGGATTAGTCATACTTTACTGAAAACACTATTAAACTACAATACTGTATACTGTATACCTACAATTATATTTTATACTTCCTACACAGTTTAATAGTTCCCAACTTACCTATTGTTTACCTTTTCCAGGACGAGCCATGCATACAACAGATTAGAACTCTACTGACCACACTAGCGGACGATAATGCTGATGACAGAACTAAAGCACTAGTCAACAAGATACTGTCAAATGATGCTGAACATGTCGGATTGGTTATTAATGAAAGGTAAACAAATTCAACTATAAAAAAAATTGATTTGAAAATATGAAAAAGTTTAGAAGACGTCTATTATTGAGTATTAATTGACGAAGTGAAACATCTATTTATTGTTTAAGTATTGACTTTTATGCAAAGTATAGCCAAGACTCCACAAGTCAATATAAAGTCCTTGAAACATTATTTATTGTTCTGTATTTTATGCATAAAAAGTGCAAGTGCTTTGTTGTGTACAGGAAAAACAGCCCAGTTTGTCAAGTCTAGTGCCTTCATAAAAAGGAATGAAACCTGTGTCTTTTTTCCTTCTTTGTTACGATATTAAGAAATGACAGATCTCATAATGTTCTTTAAATCTAATATGTATTTTTCATATTTCAGGATCCTAAACATTCCGGCAGCGATCAGTGTGCCTCTATTCACCTCCCTACAGGGCGAACTGGACAAGGTAGTGAAAAAGAACATGCCCTACACATTCCAGTACCTCATATGGATCTGCAAGACTTACAATACTGGAGGTATGCTAATGTTTTGTAAACAAACCTACTCTGTTTCAAAACAAACTTGTTTGTGCGACTGAACGGCGACAAAGTGATTATATTGTTCACTGTTCTTATATTCACACCTTTGTGTGAGTAAAACTGGTTTTGTATATAGTTTTTGTACTTTAGAGTTGATTTTTGTTCTGTAGAATAGTTTACCTACATGAAAAATGATACTCAGTAATAAGTAATTCAAACATTACATGATTTTATCTACAAATTCAGCTTCTATTGTTAGGCATGATTCTTATCACAAATATTCAAAACATACATTAGTCACAGTACATAGTAGATAATGCAGTAAATTTTCCTTCTGCATGTATTGTTTTTTAACATAACTTACAATATTGCAAGAAACTAATCAGAGTTAACTCAATAAAAATAAATTAATGCAATATGTACCTTTAAAACATAACTTTTTTTACCTTGATTTTGTACCATATAGTAGCAAAAAAACTAATAAATGTATTTATCTCCATTGCAGAGGAATCATCAGAAGTATTATTCGCGAACCAGGAAGAGAAGCCGATCGCGGACGAAGCGCTGGCCAGCTTTGATGTGGACGTGACGGAGCAAGCCGACCTCTCGCAGTGGGACTACGACGGAGGAGCGCTCACGCCGTGCAGAAAGGTACGCAATAGGCTAAATACTAGACTATTGATATATAATATCATCTCGTCTTGAAATCTATGTCGTGGGGATTGTGGGGAACCAAAATTAAAAATATACGTTTTTCGGAAAATATTTCCTTTGGATGAAAGGCGAAAGGAGGTGTAATGTAAGCTGAAAATGCATAAATGCGTAAAATGTATGTCTCGGATTTATGGCACAACTTAAAAGACGCAATGTCGAGTAGTTGTCTGATCTTAGCGGAGTTCATTGACCAGGCTAGCTATAAATTCAAATTTAGCCTAGCAGTGATCTAGAGAGAGATTACAAACTCTATCTAACCATGTAACAATGTATAGGTTGAGTTCCTTGTTCCATATACGTTCTTCAAAACTGCTTTGATAAAACTAATTTGTTGCTATAGAGATGCAAGGTTTTACAAATTTGTATTTTTTGTTGCAGGTTCTAATATTCGAGGGCAGTAAATTCACTCACCTAGTGAGACTTATCAAAGAGGAAGTGGAGTCCGCCTGAACTTGCTTATCACACGCTGTGACTATATATTTATGCCATACAATGCGCTGTATACATATTTATATTTTTATTATTACATACATATTAAACGTAAGCTTTACCTAATTCTTGACTTTCATTTTTGCACTACTGGAATAGAGTTGCTCTACAACTATAAAGATATTATGAAAAATAAAGCTACTCCATAAAGTTATATAAAGGCCTTAGGCAAGAATCAACTGAACATTTACTGTAACTGACATTTCTATCGGCAGATAGGACAAGCTAATCTAAGATGAATAAGACAAGTCGTTATTTAATACTTTTATTAGGACACAAAGGGTCACAGATCTCTTATCCTATATAACAGCAAGGTAGCCTCGCTTTAATCAAAAGTTTACTTATTCTACTATAAAGTCACCATTACAAATGGGTAACATGATTTGAGAACTTTCTCATGATTGTGAATGGTTTAATGAGAACATACTTAGAACATCCTTGACAATCTATTGTTTTATTAACTCTTTGACTGCACTGAAAATCGTTGTTAGTTATATATGTAATGCACTGCACTGTCAAAGGGTTATATTCTAAACACAAAAATACATTGAATCACAACAGCAGAAAAAAGGCAAAAATTCTACTATTACATTTATGCAAAGTAGCCAAAAATGTATTTGGTTAAAATGTTTTACTTAAATCTGAAGGCTACTTGCCCTTGCAATACTTATAAACTACAAAAAACAAATGGGAAGGAATTCTTCATTTACTACAGACATTGATCACTTAATATCATAACTAATCAAGTTGTTATAATTGAAAACATCAAGATTTTTAAACTGCTACTGTACTGATTTGCTGATACGAATATAACATAGTTTTAATGTATTTTGACATGATTCGCATGGTGTCATATAAAAATATAGCGGGCGTAAGAGACAGAGAACCACAAGCTCATTATATTTTTGTTTTAACCATGTACGAAGTGATTTATCTCGATTTAATCATAAATGTAAGCACATAGTACAATGAATAACTCCAACATTTGTGCGAAAATGATTTTGTAAATTTTCGTTTAAAATTGCATTAGTATAGAATAAAGATTTTATATAAAAATAGCATTAAAAATAAATCCGACACTTTCAAGAATCAAGTACGAGTACAAAGTTCTATGTCCCTTACACCACACAATATCACTACAATTAGAATCGCAATGATACATCCACTTAATCTAAAATTACCCAAAGCCCAGTTATATTTAAATATTATTACTGTACACGCATTTCGAGATATACATGGCATCCTTCATCATGAAATCTCTTAAAGCGCAGAGTCCTTTAAGAATTTTGGAGTTCTGATCCATTTTCTGTATGTCAGTTTCTGACAAGGACTTGTCTTGTGCTAGATAGCCATTGATGGCTTCTTCTGTCATCCAGTGGGCGGGTAGCTTGTGCATGTTGAACTGGGCGGGGTCGGGGTTGATAGGCATCGGGGTTAGAGACTTCTCCCAAGGTGTTATATACTTCTGCTCGGAATGTAGGCCTTCGATGTACCTGTAATTATTTGAAAGTGATCATTAGTTTGTTGTTAGACATTTTTCTCGCAATTGGATATTTTTACACTCCTTTTTTGGCTTTACAGGCACTCAGTTGCACATGTTAACATTTAAAGGAATAGTATACCTATAGGCATGTTTTTTATTACGTTTTTAGAATGAGCAGTAATGATGAGTACACAAAAACTTCGGACACTTGGTCTCCATATAACCGTAAATAAAATAAAAATAAAAACATAACATTCTACAAAAAATAAATACCGTATTTTTTATATAAAAATTGATCAATCATGGGGTTGACTGACCAATACCAACATTTAGTTAACCACTAAAATAAAATAAAACAAAACAAAAGATACATCTATTAGAATTTTACTTTTAATGTCGTAGCAATTCTAATTTTGCTTTACAAATAGCCAAGCTTAGGCTGTGCTTTCTCTTCATGCGTTTAAGTTTATACTTCATAATCCTTCGCTGAGCTATACGCTCATTAAAAATCCTCATCGTCTCTTCTCTCTCTGGCGTCGCATATGATATTTGAAGTGATGGTTGAACGTAAGACAGATTTAAAGCTCGATTTATTGTTCGACTTATTGTATTCTGTATATATTCACGTCTCATTTTACTCTTTATTGGCTTAATCCTTATTTTCCCCACTGGTCCTGAAATTTGAACAGTCATGCTTTAATATCGTCTCTGTTTAGTAGTAGTCTATAAAATAATTAAATGTACCTTTTCTTTTAATTTTATGTAGACCAAACTTTACGACTTTAACAAGTGGGTGCCTCTCTCGGGGCTGATATACAGGCGCAGGTCCTTCAGCTGAAAGATGTATTCAAATTATTAGTTAGCTTTTACTTATTTTCATATTTACACACAGACAACCATGTCGTACAGTTTTACGTATATCGTATCTATCTTATTCATGTGGGTGTGGTTGATAATGTAAGCG
This sequence comes from Autographa gamma, assembly GCA_905146925.1. Taxonomy (NCBI): domain Eukaryota; kingdom Metazoa; phylum Arthropoda; class Insecta; order Lepidoptera; family Noctuidae; genus Autographa; species Autographa gamma. The sequence goes on from LR989871.1 coordinate 3,651,441, forward strand.
ATGCTTTCTCCACACAGACTCATATCAAAGTGTATAAAAGCTGTACATAATCGGGGCAATAGAAATAATTGAGAATTGATTCGTATGTTAACTTAAGCCGTTGCTTAGTGTATGCGACAATTAAGTATTTACTCATTTAACATTTAGTACATACATGTCTCAGTATCAGCATCTGGAGCAGATGAAGTCGATGGCATTGGCTCAGACTCTGCCTGAGTATTTGTGCCACCTGGTACAAAAAGTAAAATGTTAATTCAGACATTAAGTAAGTAAACTTTTTTCTATAATTTTATTAGCTCTCTAAGGACTCGTATTGAGTTTGATGAGAACACAATGGGTACCTTGAACAACCATATTCGGTGGAGTTGATGATGTCGAAGGCTCGACATTTGGCTGCTTCTTTTTGTTACCTAATGCACAAAAAATAAAGTTATAATAAAACTATAATGCAAATAAAACAATCATTAATATAGGTAAGAGCCAAAAGAGGGGATCGAAGTCTTTTGTATAGACATCGATTGTATTCCGTAATCATAAAAAAATTAAGAGTTTTAAACAAAATTAAAAATAAGAATCATATTTAATTTGGTATCTAAGCCTACATACCGAATATAACTGTATTGTACATGTCATTTATTGAAGCAGAGGATCTCGAAGGCATTGGCCCACACATCAAGGTCTTTGGCTTAAATTTCAACTGTCTGTGATCTAAGAAAAAAATTGCAATTATGTAATATTTTCTAAAGTAAATGGTATAATAACTATTATCATAATTCGATACGTACAAACATTACGAATATCATTCATTGAAGAGGACGTCGAAGGTATTGCCTCTCGATTTGAAGCCCTTGGCTTACACGGTTTTATATTTCTGAAATCTGTGTTAGAAAATATAGATTATTTAATATCTGTCTAATGAAAGTAATTAATAACTACGTAGTATAATAATTCGGTACGTGTACGAACCTATATGACGAATATCATTGATTGTAGGAGAAGATGTCGATGGGATTGGCTCTCCATTCGTCCTTGGCTGCTTCGATTTCATATGTTTGAAATCTATCAAAGAAATTTATATTATATCTACTATATAATAATTATGTTATATCTGTCTAGTAATGTAAATAACAAATAAAGTGCAACCTCGATATAAAAAATCGGAACGGAACATATTATATTCGTTATATCAACGGTGAAGGAAGACATCGTAAGAAAACCTAGATTCAAAAATGGAGCCTAAAATCGTCAATCCAGAATGAACCATTTGTTAAACTGAGGTTTGATATATTGAGATCAGGTTGGGTCTAATATTTGTTATATAGAGATTATTCGCAATGTAAAGGTATATTTTACATTGACTCTCATGGACAATTTGGGGGGATTACGATTAATTTGTTAAATCGAAGAATTACTTATATTTAGGTTGCCCTGCATACTGGTTCTTCATTATAATTCAGTACATACATAGATCACGAATTTCATTGATTGCAGCAGAAGATGTCGATGGCAGCGGCTCCCGAATCGGCTTCCTCGGTTTCATATTTTTTAAATCTATCAGAAAAAATATAGATGATGTAGTATCTGTTTAATTTAAATGAATATATATACGATATGTTAGGAAGACCATGTCAGACCCTTGAGGTTAATAAAGGTTTTACAACAAAATAAAATAAGAAACTCGAAAAATTCATGAGAGTAAAGAAAGTATTGACTTTTCAATGAACAATTTTTCATAAGAACTTCCCTAATATTTGGCAATTTCTTAAATGTGACAACATCATTTTTGTCGATATTATTGGCAGTATTTTGTTTGATCCTTTGGCGACGCCTACTTTCTCCTTTTGAGAAATACTATTTACTGATGGTGATTATTTTTTAAGTTGATCCTATTTTTTGTAATTTTTTTGAACCAGAATTTGATACCTACCTAACCATACCTTCAAAGATCGGGTTTTATTAACACACTATACAACGCTTTATTATCATATTTTGATACGTACATAGATCACAAATTTCATTGATGGAAGAGGAGGATGTCGAAGGCATCGGCTCTCCATTCGAAGTCCTTGCCTGCTTCTTTTTCATATGTTTGAAATCTATGTAAGAAAGTGTAGATTATGTTATATCAGTCTAACTTATATAATACTATACGACGGACATTATTTTGTGACGTCACTTGACAGTCAGAGTATAAAAAATAAAATCATTTTTTCCATCTGGGGGATATCACGTGGGTGATCAAATGCGACTTTTTGGATTATTCTTGCATCTTGGTAAACAAGGTGGGATATACCGTTTAAAAGGACCGCTTTGCTATGCAAGTATATCGGTCATTTTGTCGGCAATCTCTTGCGCAGTAAGGCTGACTTGTAATCGTCATGATTTGCTATGTGTTTATTATATTATTATCTCTGAATGTTTACATGGATATTCTAATTAACGGTTCTTTGCTAATGTGATTTTGTTATGATTATTTAAAATTAATATTGTTATAATTTTATTTATCTCTACTTCTGGTATTTAAAAATAAATAAAATGAATATTATCATAAATTATTTACTTACATAAATCACGAATTTTGTTGATGGAAGGAGAGGATGTCACGGGCATCGGCTCTCCATCCGACATCTTTGGCTTAGACTTATGTTCTGATTGTCTCAAATCTATGAAAGAAAAATACTTTTGTTACATTTTTTTTATATCATAATTCTAAACTAACTAATATATATATATATATCTATGTTGCAGCAAAATCCCCTAACCAGACAAAAGTGCTTTTGACCGTTTGCTTTAGTCAATATCACTTTTGACTGAAATAACAGTTAAAGGTACTTTTGCCCAAAGGAGCTGGTTAAGAGTTTTGACTACAACATACTATATATTAATAATTATATAATAACAATAATAATAAAATACCCTAATTCGGTACATACATAGATCACGAATTTTCTTGAATGCAGAGGATGTCGACGCAATCGGATCCCGTGTCCGCCTCTTATGCTTCATATTCTTTAAATCTAAGTAAGAAAATATAAATGTTAAATCTGTCTCATGTAAATATAATTAATAGTATTTGGGTGCTTCCATGTCTGACGAATATTTAAATCCAATAGATATAAGCTCATTAGCGGCGCGCGCACTTTTGACGGATAGTTTTTTTTTTGGGTGTTTTTTTCCTTTTTAATTACTTTTATCTTTGCAGTTAGCCTGAGCGCAGACTTTGACTGCTTCACCGGACTTTAAGGCGGCCGGCGTTATTGATACTTGTACGTTCGCGCGGTGCTCGTATATTGCTAGTTCGGTGGGTTTTCGTCAGATCTAACCACACCCCTACAATTCGATACATACATAGCTCACGAATATCGTTGATTGAAGCAGAGGAAGTCGAGGGCATCGGCTCTCGATTCGAAGTCCTTGGTTGTATACGATTGAGATCTAAGTAAGAAAAAGATTATGTTATAACTAACTGTCGAATGTTAATAATTTAACGACTATTTTCATAATTCGGTATCTACACCTACCCCACATGTTATGCAAGTCAGGCGTTGGAGCCGAGGATGTTGAAGCAATTGGCTCTTGAATCGAAGTCCTTGGTTTAGACTGATGTTTCCTACTTCTCAAATCTATGAAAGAAAATATAGATTATGTAATAATATAACTGATTTGATTGATATAAATGATCAGTGTCATGAAATAATATAATTAATATTATCATAATTCGGTACTTACATAAGTTGCAAATATCATTGATTGTAGAAGAGGACGTCGAAGGCATTGGCTCTCGATTTGAAGTCCTTGGCTCCTTTGGTTTCATATTTTTGAAGTCTATGAAAGAAAAAATAGATTTAAAAACATCTGTCTAATGTAAATTAATTACCCTTATCAGTAAATACATCTATACGTACATAGATCACAAATATCATTCATTGCAGAGGTTGATGTCGATGGCATCGGCTCTCGCATAGAAGTCTTTGGATCCTTCGGTTTCATATTATTTAGACCTAAATAACAAAATAAAGATTATGCAAGATACATCTGACTATGTGACTTAATTAATGACTAATATCACTATTAATTACTTACATAGATCACGAATATTATCCGCAGAGGTGGATGTCGAAGGCATCGGCTCGCCAACCGAAGTCCTTGGCTCCTTAGATTTCATATTATTGAGACCTAAGTAAGAAAATATAGATTAAGTAAGTTACATCTATCTAATGTCAATTAAATAATGACTTCATAATTTGGTACTTACATAGACCTTGAATATCATTGCTTGCGGCAGAGGATGTCGAAGGCATCGGCTCCCGAATTGAAGTCCTTAGCTCCTTAGGTTCCATATAATTGAGAACTAAAAAAACAAAATCAGATGAATAAGGTAAGTAACATCTATCAAATGTGATTTAAATAATAACTTCATAATTCAATGCTCACATAGACCATGAATATCATTGCTTGAAGCAGAGGACGTCGAAGGTATCGGCTCCCGAATTGAAGTCCTTGGCTCCTTAGATTTCAATTTATTGAGAACTGAATAAGAAAATATAGATTAAGTAACTAATATCTGTCTAATGTATATTAATTAATGACTTCATCATTGATACTTACATAGACCACGAATATCATTTGTGGCAGAGGAAGATGTCGAAGGCATCGGCTCCGGAACCGAAGTCATTGGCTCCTTAGGTTTGATATTATTGAGAACTAAATAAGAAAATAAACATTTAGTAAGTAATATTTTTCAATTTTTTATAATATAATGACAATCATCAATATTCGTTACTTACATAGATGACGAATATTATTCGCAGAGGATGTCGAAGGCTTCGGATCTCGACGCGAACTCCTTGATTTACACTTCGTTTTTATTTCTATAAGATCTAAATAACAAAAATATATATGATATAACATCTGCATTGCGTAACAAATAATAATAATATCTTTCTTATATTGATTTCTGAGATTTACGCGAATGTTAGACATTGAAAGAAAACTACTTTTACGGATTTTCTCGCGGTTTATTTTTAAGTTTAAGGTCCCGACGTTTCGACACCTTTTCAGTGGTCACGGGCACCCGTAGTTTTATTTCAATATCAGTCTAACGTAAATAATTAAATACATATTATCTTAATATGGTATATATACCTACATACCCATGTAATACTTGTCACGCATTGTAGCGGAGGCAGTCGACTTCATCACCTCTTCGATCGAAGTCTTTGGCTGACACAGATTACTCAGATTCATATTGTTATAATCTAAGAAGAAAATATATACAATTAATATCTGACTTTCTACTTTAAAAAAAATAATACTAATATTTTATATTATTAAAATATTTTATCATAATTCGGTACCTACATAGTTCACAAATATCATTTATGGATGTCGATGTCATTGTTTCATTCCTTCTTTGTTTCTTTTTGTCACCTAAAGCATAAAATAAATAATTAATTCAAAAAAATCTACATAATAATACGTATATTTGTTTAATATTGATACCTACGTGTCTGAGGAACGTTGATATTTGCGGCACCGGGAATCGAAGTCTTTCGTTTAGATTTCGATGACATATGTTTGAGCCCTGAGTAAAAGAACGGACGTATATGGTTAATAAAACATTTTTGAATAATGATTACTAAAATTAATATTATCTTTTATAAAAATTGGGTCGACGATAGTTATAGTCTCGGGTCGAGTCTGGATGGACCGTAGAAATGGCATGAAAAAGGAGAGGCCTATGCCCAGCAGTGGGAGGACAAGGGCTGTTGATGATGATAATGATATTATATTAGTTACTTACATCTTAAAAACTTATCATTATCTGAAGCAGAGGACGTTGAAGGCATTTGTTCAGGATGTCGTTCATGTCTAACCCCTGAAGCGAAAAGACAAGTATTTAACATGACAATATTTCGAAAAAATAACAATTAATTTAGTAATTACTTACTTTGTCCCATAGAGTCATGTTTTCGACTGGAAGACGTCTTTGGTTTGGATTTCATTTTAATAACCTTTCCGAAAGCTATGAAACAAAAATAGTTAAATCGGGAGAACAAAACACTGGTCATTAATTAAATTATTTGATACGTACGTGTCCTAAACACAACTGTTTTGGACGTCGAAGACTTCTGCTTATATTTTGGTAAAAGTTGGGCTGGAGAACGAAATAACACATTTAATTATTTGTTATTAGTACGCAATTAAACTAGTCATCATAATATTTTGATACCTACGTATCTTAAATACGCCTGTGTCATCCACAGAAGTGGATGAAATGGAAGTCACTGACTTCATATTTGTCTGTTTATCAGTGCCACCTGATAGAATAAAAATCAGATTTAATGCACAGTAAATAAATATGTTTATTGTACCTAGGGCAATGGGGGAGAAAACATTAATTATCGGCGCCATAATACTATTAGACACGTGTTTTTTATTATTCTCCAGTAAAATATTATTTAGGCGTAAGCGCCACTATTATCCATCCTGATCTTTGGTTCGTTTATTGTCGGTTTATCTTATTAATTTTTATTATTTTAAAAAGGAAAAATAATCCAGAATATTCATACCCAGTTAACTACCCCATTAATATGATTATAGTTTGATACCTACTTGTATCACGCATATTTAGATTATGTGTAGAATCAGATGAGATCAAACTTTGCCTGAATGTTAGTCACACGGGATACAAGAAACATATATACAAAACTAGCCGTACAATGTACCTATGCAGTTGACTGTTATTTGAGTGTTAGTGTAATTCGATACTTACTTGTTTCAGGCACTTGTACATTATTCGTAGAATTAGATGAAGTCAATGGTTTAATCTCAATCATTGGCCGTGTGTTAGTAAGACCTGACGCAATGAAAATGTATGATATTAGTAAGCAATAAAGTCACAAACTACCTACTTAATAGTTTCTATACTTACTTGTTCCAGGGATATCTTTATTCTCCGTTGAAGTACTTGCCGTCAAAGGCATTATCTCAATCTTTGGCTGTATTTTAATATTACCTGATACAATAAATACATATTTATTATTATGTATTATATTCCTACCTATATTAGTTACTGTTATAATATTTTGTTACGTACTTGTCTGAGGGATAACCACAGGATCTGTGGCCGATGAAGTCGATGGTATTGGCTCAATCTTTGGCTGTATTTCATTGGTACCTGATGCAAAAAAAATGTGTTAAAACAATATCAAGCTTATCAATATAGGTACGTAATATTATCATAACTATAACATGCTGTACTTACATTGCGAAGCCACTTCTTCCTTTATTAAAGAAGCGATCGTAGTCACTGTCTCTATTTTCGGTTGCATTTTTTCTACTATAAAATAAAAAAAAGTGTAAATCATCATCATCATCAAGTAAAAAAAATGATAAGTTATAGAATCAGGCGTTATTTTGCGGAAATCGATTAACATCCAAATACAAAGATATTAAATAGACAAGACAAAGGAAAAGGAGGCCTTTGCCCTGCAGTGGGACGATAACGAAAGTAAATAAATATTGTTCAGAGTCTACATGTTTCAAACAAATCATTTGCTGGAATGGACTTGGTTCGCTCATTGCAACCAATATGTTAAGAGTACGGAGTGCCATGGTGCAACTTGGGAGAGGCCTATGCCCAGCAGTGGACCGCGATAGACTGAGTTGATTGATTGATAAACCAATGACTTCCAGTCTGCCGTTACTCTATAACATTACAGTACAACTACTGTAAAGAGCTTTAAACTTATGAAAATAAATAGCTTCATGAAAATATAATTATATTTGCTCTAAGAAGCTATTAGTACTTACATGTCTCAGGTTTTGGATCACTTCCCGGCGCAATAGACATTATTTTCATTGTCGTAACCTTTGGATGTATCAGAATGTCACCTGTCACCAAAAAAGAGAAGAAATTAGTATCTACATCATAAAGCTATAATATATTTGAATTCTTATGCCAATTGTTTTTATTGTTCACTTATAAAATAACTTTATGTTACTAAAGATCTAAAATTGATAATAAAGTTAATTTTAAACTGACCAGTACTGTAACAAAATCCTTAATAATATGAATCTGTATCGCAAACTGAATCTTATATGCATTACAGTTGTTTTTAACTCAGATCGAAGAACATGACTTCAGTAAATATAAGAAAGTGACCTCTTGATTGTATACTTACATAACTTAGAATCTGCTTCGTTAGCAGAAGACATGGACATTGCCAATTTCTCTGTACTTAATTGCATAGTGTTATCACCTAAAATAAAGAGTAAATTTTTGTAATATAAACGAAAACAACTTCACTAATCTCTACATCTTTATGTTTCTAAGGAAGTTCTAAAAACAAGTTTTATGCTGAGTGCTTTATTTACAATAATGATCCTAACATAATTATTATAAAAAAGATTGGACTAGCCTACCAATAGCCTAGTCCTGCATCACACATGTTTTTGTAGTTTTTATATATCGTACCATACCAATAATTATAATATACAAAATAGCAAGAATGATAGGCTTGTCCATAGAAATGTATTTTTTTTTTTCTTTTAACTTGATATTTTGCTATAACAACACACAGACTAATCCAAAATAATGATGGACAATGCTGACTGTTAATTTGTACTTTATAACTGACATTTTTTTTTTCTTTTTTTTGCGTAGATCTTTGCAGTTAGCCTGAGCGCAGACTTTGACTGCTTCACCGGACTTTTGGCGAGGACCTTAAGGCCTCCAGCCATTTTTTTTATAACTGACCATACTTACTTTTTACTTCCGCACTCTCAGTAACAAGGGCCGGTGCTTCCTGTTCTCTTTTAATAACACAAACTTTTTCTGCATCTAAATTGTTCTTCATATTTTCAACTATCTCATTATTATGATTCACGGATATGGGTTTGTTTATCCTCAGTTTCATCTAAAAAAAATATATTGTCTTATAGATCTAATTGTAGGTTTATTACAACCTAATGTGGACATAGCATGAGAAAGACGGTTAAAAAATACAATTAAAAATAAATAGATAAGGCTCTAGACAGACGGACCGCATTTCAATTGCGATCCAACCGCACATTGCAGTTCGGATGTCTAGAGCCTAAGTGTTCGGTTACAATCACTGACATGGGTCTATATTTTTGTTACTTATGTCTTACATATACTATAAAATACTTACTTGTACTGCCTTCATAGCGGTCTGAGCATTTTGCTGCATATTAATAAGAGCTTGGAACTGTTCGTTCGTGCCCGCTGGCCCGAAAGGCACCAGTAATATCTCAGATTGGTTGGAATTCGCATCTTGATCCTTCTTCACAAAGAAGAACCCTCCCGGTCTGTTAGGTCTAAAATAAATTATTTTAATACTGTTCAATGAAATAGTATAAAAGGCCGAATACTGAAACGCGAATCAATTTTAAGACCTTATTAATTGTTTATCTGTCGTTACTTTACACATTAGAGTGACTGAGACAGCGTATAACTTGAGAATTACTTAAAACTGATTAACGTTTTAGGACTCGGCCATAAAACTAATATAATAACACACTATCACCTGATTTCTGAAACGCTGGTCAATACAATAGCTAGTCAACTGTAAAACCTCATGTTAAGCGTTGGGGTTGGTTGTTAGTCTTTTGGTCAACCAATCAGTCGAGATCAATTGATTTGCCAACAGCTTAAATTGACCAGCCTTTCAAAAACCGGAGTAAATGTTTTATTCTTTCTTAATAAAATAAATAGCTTTTGTATTTTACTATGGACTGTAATTTACTCACTGCATAGCAATAAAGGCTAACATAGCCTGTATTTTCTGAAGTCTGTTTGTATTATTTGCTCCACATTTTTGCTATTATAAATAACGAAGAACTGCATGCCCAAAAATAAAAATAAAACGACGCACGAAAATAAAGCACACGACGATTTGTACAACATTAAAAGTCAGTAAATAGGTTTTACCGGGATTCTCAAAAATTATATATTTTTTTGCGACTTTTCTGCCCAACATCAATGTAATAATAATTACATAACTAGTTTTTATAGGCTCTAGTTATATAAATATGTGTAACTATGTGCAACTGAGTGTAGATCTCTTAACTTTAAATACATACTTATTAATAATATACAGTTAAGGAAAGGAGAAGGATATGATAAATATTAAAGATGCAATCGTTTTACAGTTACCCAAAAATTTGGCATTTTGTTTTTTGTAAAAAGTACCAAAAGACGTAGTAATAAGTCAGATGTAAAAAGAGGATTAAAGCACACCACGAAAATATATACACAAAATTTTGAAAATAGATCCAATTTGGTGCTCTCCTTCAGAGTGAAAATTTTATCAGGTCGCGGCGACGTAGGTATTCAAATACATCAATATGTATTCAAATACAGTTGCAATTTACGCTCTCTCTCGGTTCGATGTGACGGCAAGGCGATGAGAACGGAGAGACATTAAGCGCTCTATAACCCTTCAAAAATGATGGTGGGTTTGATATAAACGGCCAATAATACAGGGATGACCTCGGCGATCATCGTTCGCTTAACGCGTATATTTTTACGTTGCCCAACTGGAAAAAGGGATGTAGGAAGTACTTTGTCTTTTTAGACGAAATAACTTTATAATAAGATTGTTAGTGATTTCTGGAATTGAAACTGAGTTAGGATTTATTAGGAGTAATCATGGGGTATTGGACTTTATGTAACACAAGAAACGCTTTTCTGAACAACGACCATGTTCTATAGATATTTTTTGTAAAATCAGCATACACTGTTTTTTCAGAACAACATCATTGTTTTGAATTACAATTCTTGAGCAACATATTATATGTACCAAAAACCCTGTATCTTACATAGATACTTATGTTATTTTTTGTTGCTACTTGAAATTATTTTATATTACAATGCAAAATTACGAATAAAACCTATGTACGGCACAAAATATCTGAATAACGTTCTATGTGATGAAACTGCTAGGACATTAGGTTCTTTTAAAACTTTTAATGTACCCTTCAAGATACAAGGTATTTAGCACACTCCAAGTCCTCTACAGAGTTAGTAGTGTTAGTATTACCTGATATAAGCCTCGGAGTGTGTGAGCCGCTGCGCTCTGGGCGGGGCCGCCACGAACAGCGGGTCGAGGTGCGGGCGCGACGCGGCGGGCGGGGCTACGGAGAGCGACTCTCCCGCGCCCGGCGACGGCGTGTTGCGGGCGAGGGGGGACATGCCCGACAGAGATGCTACAGGGAAGTATATGTAGATATATTGACTGATCGGACAGCCTAGTGGTATAGGCAACCTAGCCAATTACACTTCTCATCAAAAAAATCGAAACACTTTCGTTTTATTGTTTTTGTCCTAATTTTTTACAAAAGAGAATTAATTCCATGAAAAAAAAAAACATTATTGTGTAGCTGGCAGTTTGGTCATTACAGTAAGAAGAAAAAAATCAAAATTAGAAATTAGAATTTCATTTGTTTATCCTATAAATGAAATTAATCACTGTTTTGAGACAAATGTGTATTTAGGGTTGGAGTACGTTTCTCGTTTAAAAACTAAAAATTAGCGCTTGTCTTTAAACTTTTTATTTCTTATTTCATTTACTGTGACTTTGGGACGTCTGAAAAAACTTTTTTTTCTAAAACATATGGATACTTCGCCCGCAGAAGCCGCCCAAGTGGTGGCATTGCTGGATTCTGGACTTAGTCAGCGTGTTGTGGCTGCAAGATTGCATCTAAGCTTATCATCTGTTCATAGAGTCTACAAACGCTATCGGGAGACTGGTTCGTTCACGCGCCGTTGAGGATCTGGCAGGAATCGGGTCACTTCTGAGCGAGATGATCGATTTATTGTAACAACTTCTTTACGAAATCAACGCCTTAACACTTTTCAACTGCAGCAGCAGCTTCGCGTCTTACGAAGAGTAGCTGTAAGTGACTCTACAATAAGAAGAAGGTTGAAGGAACGCGGATTGGCACCGCATAAGCCAGCGAATGGGCTGAAATTAACTGCAGACCATCGAAGAGCGCGCCTTAACTTTGCACGCGAGCACCTAACTTGGTCATACCTTCAGTGGAACAAAGTACTGTTTTCTGATGAGTGTAAAATTATGCTGTATGGTAACGACGTATGAACAAGGTCTACAGAAGAGATGGAGAACGCTTTGCACAATGCTGCATTGAAGAAAAGATCAGCTATGGTGGCGGTTCGTGGACGGTTTGGGGAGGAATCAGCGCCGACAGTAAGACAGAACTTGCCTTTGTGTCTGGGCCACGGCTGCCTGCACTAAACTCTCATCGGTACATCGAACAGTGTCTTGAACCTCATGGGATGCCCTATGCACATTTTATTGGCAACGACTTCATATTCATGCACGACAATGCTAGAGCTCACACCGCGGGCGTCGTACGAGATTATCTTACCGAAGTCGGTATCTCCATTATGGTATGGCCAGCAAGAAGCCCAGACATGAATCCCATTGAACATCTATAGGATGAATTATAGAGACGAATTCGAGCAAGAGATCCAGCCCCAGAAACACTTAGCCAGCTGCAAAATGCAATCCAAGAGGAATGGGATAATATACCACAACATGTGATCGTGACTCTCATCCGATCGATGAAGAACCGTATGGAAGCAGTAATAAAAGCTCGCGGAGGGAATACAAGTTATTAAATAAACGTTTCTTACATTTTTTTTTCATTTACGCGTGTTGTTTTACCCATTTCCTTCATATTCCATACAGGGTAAAAATTACTCATTATACAAAATACGAAACCTATGAAGACTTAATTTGAATTTAGAACATTAACATTAGGATTTAAAAACCTCATACTACTCACTATTAAATGACATTTTACATTTATTCCTAAATATACACATTTTTCTGATAATCCTTATCAAATCATAAACTGCGAGGTGTTTCGATTTTTTTGATGAGAAGTGTATTACAGAGTGATAAGAAAAAGAAAATGTCTATATCTTTACTTAGTCAGCATATAGGGGTAGTGAAGCCTCGCACGCGTTCAGTGATAACTTATTGGCTAGATAGAGGACTCTATATACACAATACGCATAGTTATTCATGTTGAAATTATGCAATATGCTATCTGGAATATAGATGTTTCTGAACACATTCACACACTTTGAAGACTACAGTAAATAATTCAAAATCCATACCTCCAGGTGACATCACGCCACTGCGTACATTGCTGAACTGTTTGGGTGGTTTCTTAGTCGAAGGCACGAAGTTTCTGCAAGGGAAATTATGTATTAAAATCAAATACAAAATTATGTGCCAATTTATACAACCAGATTATATAAAATCCTGATTAAATATTCTCTATACTTAAAGAACTTTATAATCTTACCGTGATCGTTCATGCACGGCCATGAGTCTGCCGTTGCCCTTGTTGACGTGCAGGTCGCGGACGTGTCGCAGCAGCCGCGGCAGGTTCGGGAAGGGCGCCTGGCCCTTGCGGACGCGGGCACAGTTGTCACACCGTATGTATAGTGTGGGAGTCTTACCGTGATCGTTCATGTACGGCCATGAGTCTGCCGTTGCCCTTGTTGACGTGCAGGTCGCGGACGTGTCGCAGCAGCCGCGGCAGGTTCGGGAAGGGCGCCTGGCCCTTGCGGACGCGGGCACAGTTGTCACACCGTATGTATAGTGTGGGAGTCTTACCGTGATCGTTCATGTACGGCCATGAGTCTGCCGTTGCCCTTGTTGACGTGCAGGTCGCGGACGTGTCGCAGCAGCCGCGGCAGGTTCGGGAAGGGCGCCTGGCCCTTGCGGACGCGGGCACAGTTGTCACACCGTATGTATAGTGTGGGAGTCTTACCGTGATCGTTCATGTACGGCCATGAGTCTGCCGTTGCCCTTGTTGACGTGCAGGTCGCGGACGTGTCGCAGCAGCCGCGGCAGGTTCGGGAAGGGCGCCTGGCCCTTGCGGACGCGGGCACAGTTGCGCCACACGCACGGGTACTCGCTTAAGGAGCCCCGGTAGTGTTGCTGTACGTGGCCGGCTGCAGTCACATATGTAGGAAGAATTGGAAGGTTAGGTATTGTGATAAACACTCAATCTTATCAGAGATATCTAAAAAAATCATGCGATAATCTCAACTTAAAGAGGCAGGCAGGATACTTAGAACGTGTAACAACAAACTTGGGTTTAAAATTAATTATATATTGAGGTCTAATATAGCGAATTACATCTACTTATTTCTTCTATATACTTAGGAAAAGAAAATGCGACGATACTCACGTTCTAGCTTAACTTTCTTGGTCTCAACAAATGTTCCAATCACTAGCAGCGTTAAAGAATTAAAACAAGTATTAGTAAGAGGTTAGTTAAAGCTTTGCTTATGATAACATACATACATGTAGTTAAGGGTCGATTTCAATAATTTGACATGGGAAGGTTAGTATAGGACAGAAGTGGGCCAAAAGGCTCCTACACACAACTGCGAATTCACTTTGCATCGCAAATATATACGAGCTCGCGTAACATTTTGAACTTTTAACTAGAAATTACTGCAAAAAGAACCTGCGATACGGCCGGCGTCGCAATGCATCGTTTCGCAGTTCTATGGTGAAGCCCAAATAAAAAACAACAACACTCCACAAGCGTAACCATACCATCAAACAAAAGACAGTAAAAAAAGGAGGTAGGTATATTGCCCTCATTAGTAAAGTCTGTTTCATATAGTTCTTGGTAATACTCCAGTATAAATACTTACTATTGCCACCATCACCGATGCAGTGCTCCATGCAATCAGCAAGGTCCTCGAACTGGTAGTCGCAGGTGTCCCACGCGCACTCGTATGTTGTCTCCATCGGCGTCTGGTAAATGTAGGTATAGCTTAGTGTATGTTTACTATAAGTTTATCGAAAAGTAGCTTAATTGAACTGGGGATTTTTGTGATGGTTTTGTATTAAAGCGGATAACAGGAGTGTGAGTTTAATAAACGAACAACGCTTCAGGCTTAAAAATTCCCTTAACCTTAGAAAATAAATTCCCTAAAAACTATTCATTACTTATTATTATATTTAGACCATACAAGGCCTTACTGCTGGGCAAAGGCCTCCCTCTTTTCTTTCCAGCAGTCCTGATTTTTCCCTTCTTACTGCCAATTTACAAAAAAAGAACCCCAAAATCTTTTTCAAAATCTATTATACATATGTAACATTTCAGTACTAGTTAAAATATTAGGGGATCGACGCCAAATATAATGTCAGTGGTGTATTACAATAATGACGAGACACATTTAACTTAAAAAAAGATTTTTGTGGTTGCAATTTCAACCCGGCCATTGAACAGCTAGGCCACCACACATCCATAAATCTAGATCCAACCACCACAAAGTTCACATAATGATAACAACTAACGTGCTGAGCCAACTCCCTCATCTCCTCCGCGAGCCTGGCCGAGGTCTCCTCGTTGCACCTGGTGGCGCGCTCCTCCCAGCTCTGCTTCGTCGACGCCGGCAGCGAGCGCCACTCGTTGCCGACTATCCGCGAGATCTCGCCTACGGACACACTACGTCTATACACGTACCTTGGAACGCGACAATAACTTTCTTGACTCTTTCTCTGGTATCCATGTGTGCGTAAAATTGAAAGGTTATGTTGGTACTTATTTTTAAGTTTAGTGTTGTGCATGATTTTATTGCTTTCTAGTGAAAACTTCTTGTAAGATTTTACTATACTTAACTCTCAGAAACGTTGACATTTGAACAGGCTCTAGCACCATCGTTATACAAAGCTGTTGTACCATCAATTTGTGGCTATTTGTATGAAGAATACAAAGTAATAGAAACTTTAACGATGCAATACCTTTGTTTTAGAGTTCGTGCTATGGCCTTGGTATATTTTGGGACCCTCTTAATAATTTAAGTTTTTTTTATTTATTTCTTTCACTTCCTCAAGTAAATATTCGTTATATCGCAACATCTCTGAGAGAGTAAATAATTGTAAAGTTTTAGATACAAAAACTATTAAACAAATATTTCTTTAACCATTGTACGTACACTGAACTATTCCAAAGTGTTAAAATAAATCACTAAGCAATAAACAAACTCAAAATGATTGTACGATAGATTATGATTATAATCGTACACAACAATAACTTAATGAAACACAAGGGATAGCGTGCAATAGTATGAGAAAGCCAACTAGCTGCCAATTTCCATAACATATCCACGGATCGCTTTTCCCGATAAGAGATTAGAATTTGACATAACTTGTATGGGGCTTATGTCAAAATTCTATCTCCAGTAAGTAAAACTATCTAGGGATATGTTATTGAAATTGGCCGTAAACGAATAGAGGATAAATACCTACCTAATTTCAAAGATTTATCCTTGCTAGCTAGATTTACATATAGGTGGCGTTAGGATCAGACATATACGACAGTTATAAAGCTGTGGTGTACATACACGAAATTAATGAAGACAGTTATTGTACCGTTGTTCAATTCTGGATGCTATTTCAATTAACCACTGTCTCTGTACTTAGTAGTATACTGGCACAAAAGATAAACGAGCATTCTAGAATAACCAACGCGTAAGCAGACCCATCTATTGAGATCGCAGTCTTCGTATATACCAAATCAAATAAAAACTACATTCATCTTACTAAACTATGACACATCTAGTATGGTATACATGCAGAATTGAACAACAATCCACAGTGATTATACAAAAATAGTTTTTGACAGAATGTCGTTATTTACACACAATGAATAAGACTTGAAAAGCTTCTTATGTTTTCTAAGTTCACAATTTTTGAACAATATTGTAAGCATAGCATGACTGAAAACCCAATAGATAAAAATGTTTCAAGATTTGATATGTTTTTTAAACAATTTGAATAAGAGATTAACTCATTAACAGTAAAGACATAAAACATCGTTTTGATGATTCGATTATTGATTGTAGTAACAGTGTAAGCAACAAAACAGTGTCTTTCTTTCTTTGATATTCTGAAAAGAAAATGATTATCAGAGACTCTTGAAATATAAGTATTGAGAAAGCTATTGACATATAATGTTATTGACACCGTTTTTAGCTGACACCTAGAGAACTCCATCACATTGCGTAAACCGGGTATCTGATGGCCATAGTTGAGCCACCTACCACTAAACACCTGTGGCCAGCGATTTAACATCCTATCATATACAGGATGTTAAGAAACCCCTGTGTTTTAAGGTTAGACCATAGCGAACACGTGTCATGTGTCAGCCAGTAAACAGTACAGCATCAAAATATACAAAGAAGTATATTGCTGCCCATCGGTGATTTCTGTCAATGGTCCATTTGCACCAAGCCGAAGAAATGAAATAGCATGAAACTTATTGCTTTCTGACATTAAAATAAAAATACTATTATTTGATTCTATCATTTCCATTTATGTTTAAGTTCTATAATAGTCTGCCCTTGACACCTGTAAGGGCGTCGAAACGTCATTGAATCCGATCGAACGCAAATATCAACTCAGTACCGCGATAGAATCGGTTAAAAGTAGCATGAAACTTGTGAGAAACAGATCATAGTCAATTTAACTGTAACATACCCATGGGGTGTACAATAGGACATACTTGTCAATATTGTACAACCCATGAGTATGTTACAGTGATACGAAAATGTATAATTGTAAGAACTGTCTTTTAACCCTCAAATCAAATCAAATCAAATCATTTTTTATTGTTTGTCACAACAAACAATAAAAAATGATTTGATTTGATTTGACTTGATTTAAATGAGTTTATACGTTTATATGCAACTGCCTGCCAATCGCCTCGTTTGCCTAGTGGTGCTTAGCGCACTTGCTACTCTAGAGGTCTTGGTTTTGATTCCCAACTCGACCGAGGTGTTATTGGGTTTTTCTATGAAATTCTCAGTAATAGGTCGGAGTTTGGATTTGTGCCTGGTTAGTGGCATGAGACCTAAACATATCGGCGAAATGTGGGTTCATTGGTACACCTCTACCTAACCCTTCGGGTATACAGGCATGCTGGTATGTATATGTTATGTTATATTGCTGCCCATCGGTGATTTTTGTCAATGGTCCATTTGCACCAAGCCGAAGAAATGAAACAGCATGAAACTTGTGAGAAACAGATCAGTTAACTTCAAATGAGTTTTTATGTGTATGACTTACCGAAGGTGGACTCTGGGTTATTAGCTACGATAGCCCTCCTGACCTCGCTGGAGTAGAGTATGTAGCCGGTGACGATCTTCTGCTTGTTGTCCTTCTTCTTCTTGCTGCTTGTTGGCGCGGCGGTGGTGTTGCGCTCCTGTGTGGGGGTCGCCGTCATTGACGGGTTGTAGGGGTTGCTGTTGCCGCCTGGTGGAGAGTGTATTTAATGTTTTGAGTTGTTTTATAGATAGATATACAGTCATTGTATACAATGACTTAAAAATTGAACTAAATACTTTGAAAACAATACATCCATGATGATTATATCTTAAAATAGTAAAAACAAAAGGAGGCGTCTTATTTCTTAAATAAATTGTTAACCTGGGTATATTTATATTCATTAATCTACCATTTTAACAACTTTATTAAGAAGTGGGACTTTGTTTTATATTTATACAAAATTGCATGCTTTAAGTGCATATAGTCGCGTGTTTTTACTTCTATTCTAGCACCTGAAGATTCATTTGCAACCAATGTTGACAGGTATCAGATGCAGTACACAAAGTCAGACATAGCTATATTGATCTTCCAACTAAATGTATTTATTTACCTATAGAAAGCGGCGTAGCGGGCGAAGCTAACGACGAGTCGTCTAAAGAGTTCTCTAGAATCATTTCCACATCCTGACTGCCGATCGTCGTGTTGATCAGGTTCGTGAACTGCGGTTTGCTGTCCTGTATGTGACGAATGAATAATTTTAATACGTATAAAAAGGACCTAAAAATATACCCCAGTAATATAACACAATATCCCATCGTAAGACTAGTTGTCTTTAGCTTTCTGAGGCACGGAGGGGTCTCGGTATATTTAATCTCCAGTCTAGTATATAACCACATGACGTGACACTCACCATGGAGTCCATAGAGTTGACGTTCTGGTTGAACTGCTTCTGCGTGAAGGCGCTGGACGTGGACTGCACCTCCTGCGCCGTGGCCAGCGGCGGCGGACCCAGCGGCTTCGGGAAGTAGTAGATCTAGGAGGAAAATATATTATTGAGGTATTGCAGTCATAATCATACACATCACCAATCAGCTTGCGACCACGGCCAGTGAAACCTGGTCGAAACTTCAAGCTCTTAAGGTATTTATGCATGTACGCGCTAATCCCTGTTCTATAATATTACTATAAACATAAAGGAAACCATACCTCATCGATAGTGACATCTTTAGTGTGTTCAAACTTGCGAAGTCCGGCCTTTAGTTTGCGAGCGACGCGGTTCGACTCGTCGTACACCGACTCACACACGAATATGTCGTTCTCTGCTATCTCTGTCGGACGACCTGAGTTGAAAAGAGATGGCGATATTAGTCGAAATAACTATAAATAATAATAATTAAGTTAAGTAGATTTTGAGAAACAAAATAGTTTCACTAGGATTTGCAAGTACTCTATTTTACCATAGCAACTATATAACATATAATAACACTTGCTATTTAGATATTAATTTAAACTACTATTGATAGAAAATAGGACACAAAGTTCATGTAATAATAAGAATAGATCTAATACCCACACAATAATTAGAAATTCACAATAAATGCTACTCACATTTAAGATAATCATCATAATCCAACACGGAACACTTCCCCACGATGCCCACAAGTGGGCTAGTATCATGAATCGTGGTCAACAGCACCTCTTGCTTGTAGAAGGGCTGGAAGTCAAACATACTCTTCAGTTAATGATAGTTTATACAGAACGTTGGTAATAAACGAGTGGTTAGTATAACGAATGTATTTCCATTCTAACCTTGTTTATTATGTTCGCGACCTCCGACGGGAAGATGAGGAATGGACCGCGGAAGTAACACTTGTTGCTGTAACAAAAGATCATACGTTTTAATATTCAGTCACCAAAACCAGAAACTTAACTAGATACAATTATAAGCCAAAAATAGATTATTAGGAGACGTTGTTTTACATTAGGCGCTATCTCCACGAGCGAGAGAATCGGGACGAGTCCGCCCTAATCGTATCGTCGCACGTCGTAACGGTACGCCGCGTTTCCTTGACTACGCGTTGTGAAAGAAAGAATTCAGTTGCGTGCCAGACGAGTATAAACTTTTCTATGTCAAACATTGTACTATTTTTTAAAAAGCTTCTTGAAACATCCTTGCTTGACGAGAGACAACGCTGTAATGACGCTGCGTTTGACAGCGCGCCCGCTGCTAGTCGCGACGGCCTAGCGACAATGTAAAGACGTTTCGCGCGCTCGTTGCCACTCGTCGCATCGCGGCGATAATATCTCCGTGTGGAGACGGCTCCATAGAGTGTATATAAATACGTGGCACGACGATAATACCGCCGCGATTGTCTCGCTCGTGGAGACAGCGCCTAGGGGGTGGTTCGAGGTGGCGCTAAATAAGGGCTTTGCGAAACACGCGTGTCTTGTCTTGTATATAAAAACAGTGTAAGCTGGGATATCAGTGTATGTACTAACTCTCCAGTCTCCCATATAGTGTCGACCTGCGCGATCATCTGCTTGCCGCCATCCGTCACGACGTACACGTAGTCGCCCGTCTTGATGACGCCGGAGCACACGGTGTTGTACTGCTCGTAGTAAGTGTTCTCGTCGTCCGTGCCCAGAGGGTTGTACATCACTACGTCCTGGTGATATCGAGAGAAAATAAAATATTAAATTAAATTGCTAATACTGATTTTTTTGGTTTCGAGGGCTAAAACGTTGCTAGTATCGCCTGAAGTCTGCCTGTCATTCTCCACCAATGAGACTGCTACTGGCGACTGAGAGATAGACATGACGTGACACTACCGACAAAAGTAACGTTTTTTTTTAAGCCCCAAATTTTATTATTTTAAAAGGTGCCTTTAAAATCTGTTTTTCTTTTTCTCTCAAATGTAAAACATTCAAACATAAACCCATGTGTCGTCTATGCTCTCTTGAGACGATATGTTTTTCAACCAATACAATCATTTTTATATCTAAAAGCATTTAAAATAAAATTGGGAATCAAAATTGTAGCGATTTCAATACACTATAATACTTACGGATGTATTCTGGCCAATCCAAACGAGAAAGGTTATGTTAAAACAAAAGAAGAAATTAATAATAAAATGTTATAAAAATATTTGTATGTGTGTATCTGGATGCATATTTACTTGTACAAGTGAATATATCAATACGTGTGTTTGATTTAGTGTGTACGGATGTGTAACTGTGTAAATAATTTTCGTATGTTTAGTTATTTCTTGCAGGATAGCATAATAAAAATCTCATTTATTCCTCAACGACTTCAGTTGTAGTCTCTGAGTCAACCTTATTAAGATATAGACTCTTGTCTTATATAAGTGTTTAGAGCGAAATAATATAAATATACCACTCACCGGCCTCTCTTTCTCGTGTACATTTTCTAGCACTTCTAACTCGGCGAGCTCGTCCTTGTGTTTCTCGACGCGTTCGCGGAATACAGATACCGTTCGGCTGGGCTCCAGTGGTACCTAAATTAGAAGAAATTACATAGTAAGGGAACAGATATTAGTAAAAAATATAATAAATAAGAGTGTATAAAATAAAAATCATTTTATATTGTTATCCGTAAAAAATGAGCATGTAATATTTTTGTAATTTTATACGGAGCTTGATTCGTTAGTTCTGTACTAAGTAGATAACCATTTTGTTATATTAATATATCCCATACTTTTTTGTCCTAAGTGGAAAACAAACTCCCACGCCGCGTCTGTTATCGCTCTAACGTATACATAAGAATCAATATCCCTTAAACAGACAGTGAATATTAACTCTTATATACAAGCTACGTAAGTTGTGTGTATGTTACCTCTCTAGGAATGAGTGTAGCTTCCTTCTCGGCACCTTCCCAGACCTTGATCTTCTTGAACCAGCGCGACTTGGTGTTGTAGCGACTCTCGCAGACGTACACGTCTTTGTCAGCGAAACCTGTGACACGAGTATCAGCATCAAGCATCCGTTATGAAACGTAATATAATTGAAAACTGCCTATGTATTCTGCTGACTGTATCATTTGCCGTCTAAATTATTTTCTAACGAATACTTTAGAAAGCAAATGATCTTGATCAATGAACTTCTAGGTGGTTGAATACATAAAAATACTTAATACTGCGTAACGATTTTTATTTTATGTGTGTGATTCACTAAATTCAAAACTAAGAATAAGCAAACCCTACTCAAAGAAATCTTGAAAAGATTTGTCGATGTCTGGTGTAATTTCAGTGCTGTTCGCCACGTATAGAACGCAGTGAAAATTCAGTTGTTTGGGAGCTTTACCCGACACCGAGTTCAAAATGCGCGAAAATATATGTCAAAAACGCCGTTTCGGTCAACTATTGTACTCATATTGCTCGTACCTTCAGGCCTAAACTTGAAGTACTCCTTAACGTTCATGACGTAGCAGTGTCCGGCGACGTGGTCGAGCGGCACGACGCGGTGCGACTCCGTCTTGAACACCTCCTGCTGCAGGAACTTGCGCGTGCGCACGTGGAACGTCTCCTGGGGTCTGTACGGAAATTAAAAGAAAAATTAGTACCATATTCAAGAGTAATTAGAACTAAATCTGTTATGTCCAGGAAAATAAGAAGCAAATTTAGTCCTCATTTTACGCGAAAGTTTAGCTTCCAGTGTCACTCTTAGTCTAATCATTTATTTACCTGAAGTACACATTACAGTAGACGCACGGCACGCCATCGTTGTTGGTCCACACGCGCTCGACCTGAGCTATGGCGGGCTCCTTGTTGCCTTTGTCCGGCTGTATGTATATGAAGTCGCCTTTAGTGTACGCTGTCTGCTGTAATGGTGCCCCGCCAGATGGTATCGAGTCGTCGGTACTAGATCTGAAACAACAAGAATTATATTAATTTATTGTTTCATAAGTATGCTTGCGAAAGTTCTTCTGTACTCTTAATCATTTATTTATATGATGAATAGGATATTTTGTTATTTAGGTTATTACAGCATACTGAAACGCAGCTTTCTAGTAGCCCTTGGGTCTTCAGTTGTCACTTAGTCTCTAACACTTTAGTGTGTGCAGGTGACTTGCTGGTCTCTGCTGAAGCCGGCTTGGTCTGCAGGTGTGAGCTCACCTGGTCTCGTCCTCGTCCTCGTTCTCCTGCAGCAGCTTGCACTGCTTGACGAGCTCGACGCTGGTGGCCATGGTGTCGCGCGTGAAGCACAGCGCCGGCGACTGCAGCGTGCCGCGGCACAGCTGGTCTCTGCTGAAGCCGGCTTGGTCTGCAGGTGTGAGCTCACCTGGTCTCGTCCTCGTCCTCGTTCTCCTGCAGCAGCTTGCACTGCTTGACGAGCTCGACGCTGGTGGCCATGGTGTCGCGCGTGAAGCACAGCGCCGGCGACTGCAGCGTGCCGCGGCACAGCTGGTCTCTGCTGAAGCCGGCTTGGTCTGCAGGTGTGAGCTCACCTGGTCTCGTCCTCGTCCTCGTTCTCCTGCAGCAGCTTGCACTGCTTGACGAGCTCGACGCTGGTGGCCATGGTGTCGCGCGTGAAGCACAGCGCCGGCGACTGCAGCGTGCCGCGGCACAGCTGGTCTCTGCTGAAGCCGGCTTGGTCTGCAGGTGTGAGCTCACCTGGTCTCGTCCTCGTCCTCGTTCTCCTGCAGCAGCTTGCACTGCTTGACGAGCTCGACGCTGGTGGCCATGGTGTCGCGCGTGAAGCACAGCGCCGGCGACTGCAGCGTGCCGCGGCACAGCTGGTCTCTGCTGAAGCCGGCTTGGTCTGCAGGTGTGAGCTCACCTGGTCTCGTCCTCGTCCTCGTTCTCCTGCAGCAGCTTGCACTGCTTGACGAGCTCGACGCTGGTGGCCATGGTGTCGCGCGTGAAGCACAGCGCCGGCGACTGCAGCGTGCCGCGGCACAGCTGGTCTCTGCTGAAGCCGGCTTGGTCTGCAGGTGTGAGCTCACCTGGTCTCGTCCTCGTCCTCGTTCTCCTGCAGCAGCTTGCACTGCTTGACGAGCTCGACGCTGGTGGCCATGGTGTCGCGCGTGAAGCACAGCGCCGGCGACTGCAGCGTGCCGCGGCACAGCTGGTCTCTGCTGAAGCCGGCTTGGTCTGCAGGTGTGAGCTCACCTGGTCTCGTCCTCGTCCTCGTTCTCCTGCAGCAGCTTGCACTGCTTGACGAGCTCGACGCTGGTGGCCATGGTGTCGCGCGTGAAGCACAGCGCCGGCGACTGCAGCGTGCCGCGGCACAGCTGGTCTCTGCTGAAGCCGGCTTGGTCTGCAGGTGTGAGCTCACCTGGTCTCGTCCTCGTCCTCGTTCTCCTGCAGCAGCTTGCACTGCTTGACGAGCTCGACGCTGGTGGCCATGGTGTCGCGCGTGAAGCACAGCGCCGGCGACTGCAGCGTGCCGCGGCACAGCTGGTCTCTGCTGAAGCCGGCTTGGTCTGCAGGTGTGAGCTCACCTGGTCTCGTCCTCGTCCTCGTTCTCCTGCAGCAGCTTGCACTGCTTGACGAGCTCGACGCTGGTGGCCATGGTGTCGCGCGTGAAGCACAGCGCCGGCGACTGCAGCGTGCCGCGGCACAGCTGGTCTCTGCTGAAGCCGGCTTGGTCTGCAGGTGTGAGCTCACCTGGTCTCGTCCTCGTCCTCGTTCTCCTGCAGCAGCTTGCACTGCTTGACGAGCTCGACGCTGGTGGCCATGGTGTCGCGCGTGAAGCACAGCGCCGGCGACTGCAGCGTGCCGCGGCACAGCTGGTCTCTGCTGAAGCCGGCTTGGTCTGCAGGTGTGAGCTCACCTGGTCTCGTCCTCGTCCTCGTTCTCCTGCAGCAGCTTGCACTGCTTGACGAGCTCGACGCTGGTGGCCATGGTGTCGCGCGTGAAGCACAGCGCCGGCGACTGCAGCGTGCCGCGGCACAGCTGGTCTCTGCTGAAGCCGGCTTGGTCTGCAGGTGTGAGCTCACCTGGTCTCGTCCTCGTCCTCGTTCTCCTGCAGCAGCTTGCACTGCTTGACGAGCTCGACGCTGGTGGCCATGGTGTCGCGCGTGAAGCACAGCGCCGGCGACTGCAGCGTGCCGCGGCACAGCTGGTCTCTGCTGAAGCCGGCTTGGTCTGCAGGTGTGAGCTCACCTGGTCTCGTCCTCGTCCTCGTTCTCCTGCAGCAGCTTGCACTGCTTGACGAGCTCGACGCTGGTGGCCATGGTGTCGCGCGTGAAGCACAGCGCCGGCGACTGCAGCGTGCCGCGGCACAGCTGGTCTCTGCTGAAGCCGGCTTGGTCTGCAGGTGTGAGCTCACCTGGTCTCGTCCTCGTCCTCGTTCTCCTGCAGCAGCTTGCACTGCTTGACGAGCTCGACGCTGGTGGCCATGGTGTCGCGCGTGAAGCACAGCGCCGGCGACTGCAGCGTGCCGCGGCACAGCTGGTCGCGCTGGTCGATGTAGTAGCACTGGAGTTCTACTGAGTCTTCGAAGATCTGGCTGTCCGTGCGGGAGAGGCGGCGGGCCCTACGACAACAAAAACAAAATAAACAAGGGCCGGACACCACCAAAGCGGAGACGAGACGAGCGTGGCGGAGATGGGTTCAGATACACCCTTGCTGAATATTATTACTTATCGTCTCCGCTTCGGACATCTGCGCTCATGTCCGGTTCTATGGTACATACAATTAGAAGGATTATGTTTTCATTATTTTTGGTAGCTAGCTCACATATACCTTTCCTAACAGACTCTCCATTGACTAATATAAAAATGTTAATTTAATAGTTCTAAACGACATAAGCCAACATAAACACCGTTGATAAAATTTACTATCTAAATACACTCACAACAATAAATATCAATGTCTATAAAACATATAACAAAAAGATCATTACCTTTCGAACACCGCGAACATATCTTGCTGGAAGTGATCAAGGCGCTTGTACAGGCCTTTATCCAGGCGTCGCTTCACCAGGTCTAAGGAGATGGCTCGCACTTTCTCGCCGTTACCCGTCTCATCGTGCTCTGGTAGTTCTGCCATACTGTCTGAGTAGCACCTGGGAATAAACGTTGGGATAAATTACATGAACAACACATTGGTAAAGCGTTAATACAGGATAGTTCAACTTTAGTTAAGACAAGCCATATTACTTTCCTTAGTCCTAAAAAGTATTAGTGATCTACATATACACATGTGACACCACGAAGCAGAAGATATTACATTTATGTATTAAAAGTTAGGTGTATAAGTAGCTGTTGGATAATTGTGGTGTACAGGTCAACACCATTGCGAGGCCCACCAATGCGTAACGTGATACATTATCGATCTATGCATTGCTTAAAAATTTGTCACTTAAAACGTGCATTTATCCCTAAATCTAAAGACACAAAGTTCCAATTAAGGTATGCCTTTTTTGTATCCTGGTGACATAATTTCCCTAATGCGAGGTCACTTATATGCCTTGTACATGAACTTAATTCAAATACTTATATCTCACCTGCCCTCCTCATCCTGATGATTGTAAACACTTGTGAAGAGGTTCAGCAACAACTCCTGAACTGCAGCAGGTACGTCTGGTACCGCGTCATCGTCCTCCCTGAACAAATAATGCTAGTATAGAATAGGCTAAATACTAAGGAAAATTATAACAACTAACAATGACAAAGAAGGCTGAGAAAACTGCATTAGAAGTAGAGTATAGTAACATTAAACAAGCAATACATATTATTTATTAGTATAGCAGGGTTTACATGCTCATTTTTGACTTCGCGTCTTACATACAAATTTTATTCGAGAACGCTGAGTGTCGCAAGGCTATTTAATGTTTTTGATAGCAATATAAATCAGTATTGACAGCTTTTTAAAAATAACATCAGATGCCACTGCAAAGCAAAGGCTTCTTCTGCTAAGGAATCGACCTGTATACATCAAATACCACTAAATATTTGTATATACGAAAATTTACATAAATGTACGAAAAAAACGTAAAGCGTTCATGCGAATTTCAACTCTATTGACATATACATGCGGTCGTGGTTCGAACGTATCGGACGCACCTGATGTTGACGCGACCGGAAGATCTGTCCATCCAGCAAGAACGGTGCGTGTAATACATAATTATATACATCCAATAAACAAACATTCACTTAAAACTTCTAAAGTAACTTGACTGTCATTTAAATAGAGTAAAAGGAGATGTACTTTTTCATATATGCTACGCCATTATGAGAATTAATCCAGTCATAGCAATCTTGTTACTGGGCAACAAATTCTATAAAAATATTTTTGACGCATTTAATCAGGAGGTGATGTAAGCCTTCCGATATCAAGATAATAAAAGTGTTCTTCAGATTTTCCTAAAGTAAATCAATAGCTGAACGATGTTAACTACAACATTATATGAAAATCTTATTTTTAAACTTTTTTAAAATTACCTAAGGTTATCAGAATCAAAGATGTACTACAGCGTTACAAACGTACCTCAACATCTGCTTTGTCTGTAAGCACACGCGATGCAGGATCAAAGCGTCCTTATAAATCTGCGAATCCGGCTCGTTATACTTGCAAGCGTTATCGAACATCAGAATGAAGTCCGAAGCCAACTCGTTGACCGAGTTATAAACGTTGTTCTTCAACTTGTGAGCTATTTTCTCCATGTCTATCGGGTTTTTGATCAGCTCGTAATAGTCAGGGTATTCCGTTTTGCTTGGCAGCTTCATGAAGATTAGAGCGAGTTGGCGGTTCGCTGTAAATAAAGAAGTATTGAAATCATATTGCTTTTTCTTTTACATTTTATCACGTTAATGCTATAAGTATATTATATCAGATCTTCCTCTTTGGTACTCTTTGGTCGACCAAAATCAATACAAATACAAAATGCAAGAAAAAGTGGCTCTAAATATTATATTTATTACATAATATCGCAAACTTTGTACATAAAGTTCAAGAAGCGGCAAGGCAACAATTACAAAATAAAAACGTAAAACCCAAGTAAACCCAAGTAAAATGAGCAAATGTAGATCGATTTAGACTAAAGTAATATGAAAACATACCTACAGCATTTAAAAAGACTATAAATAACATAAAATAATAAACATACCTTTAGGATCCCTATAATCCCTGATAGCATCATACAGCGTCCTCAATTTCTGTTCAAAAGGCGACAATTGCCTTGACTTCGCCGCCTTGAAGGTTTTCAAAGGAGTCTTCCTTTCAAAGCTGCTGTTAACCTCCTTTAACTTTTCAGTCATTACTCTTTCTAGAAGGTTCGCGTCTTCATATATCATGGAACCTTCTTCGTTGAACTGGCGGCAGTTTGAGAACATCAGGCGAAAGTCTGCTACCATTTCTTCGATTGAATTGTAACGGTCGTTCTGGTGGGACAAAGTTATAATATAGAATACAAATAAACAAATTATTTTTGTGTTTGGTGCACGATTATACTTTTCATGAATAAAAAAATAGACAACTGCACGGTCAATAAACATAAATAAAGATGTCAGAAAAATTAGTTATAATTTTTTTAAAGAACAGTTACATATTACTTAGCAATTACGTTTCTAAATAAAGGATAAGGGGCAAGTACTCGTAGGTAGTACTGTAATTTATATTTTAAAGAAACATCTTTATATTTATTCTTTAAATAGCTTATTATGCACATATTTATGACCTCAATTTCCTTAATAAACAAAAATCTCACCTTAATATTAGTCTCAATCGTAATCATATCGATAGGTTTATCGATAACATTATAGTACTCCGGATAGAGCTTCTTGCTGGGTTTCTCCATGAACAGCAGCATGGGTTGTCTTCCATCGGAACAGGTGAACTCCACCAGTTGCTTCGACACGTAGTGCAGCTTCTTCTTGAGAGGGAGATTGGACTTGATCGGCGTACTGACCGGGGAGGGCACGGCCGACTGGATCGGATTGTTGCGAGGACGACCTTTGCGAACATCTTTATTATTTACTATAGCTATAATGTGTTGTTGTTATTACTATGAGATGCATAATTAGAACAACAAAATCAAAGAAATTGCGGCGATTGTAACAATAATTTCAGGTGCTAAATATTCAACAGCAGAACTTCATATTATTATTGATCAGATCAGTTGAATCAAATTTGACAATAAATTAAGTTTTCATTTTACGCCCACAAGATGTCACAAACAGAATTATTCCATTCAAAGAAAATCATCATCGTCAAAAAAATATTATCATCTTTTTATGGGGAAAATGAACAAGGGCGTTTGTTGTTATGGTCACTGGTTCATCTGAAATACTAAGTGTTGAGAACGGGTCCATATTGGCTCACATAAAATTATGAATCCTATTCTCGATCTTACTAACGATTTGTGTTCGTAATAAAAAAAATTCATACGTTTTTTGTTCATACTTTTTTATTACTAACAACGGACCTCATAACCATTAGTGATCATATTTTTTTTATTAATAATTTTGCTACCAAAAATATATTTTTTTCAGATTTTTTTTTCTTAACAACGTTCATGAATCATATTGCATTACTTAATAACGTTGTTACTATAAAAATATATGTGGGTAGACGATGAAGTATGTGGGTACATAACTACATAGGTCGTCACTCGCTTCGCTCGCTCTGTTGCAAGGTCACAATATCTAACTTTTTTTTTTTCGGGATGAAATCCTCATGGACTTCCTCCGCCTGGGGAGAGGCGGAGGGGCATGCCGGACTCTTACCGGCTGAAACCCCCCGGTGTCTTCTCCTCGCACGTGCACGTGGGGCCGCGGGAATCCAAATTGTCCCGCAGACAATATCTAACCTAACCTATTGATCTCTGTCACATAGTGGAACCTAACCAAACAATGGATTTTTGGGCCTATGTCAGTTCCATACTATTACATTGCACCTATTGAATATTCGATAAAACACATGTTTTTTTATTTCAAACTAACCAACATAAAGACTAATTATGAATTACATACGTAGATTGGAATATTGTAATAAAACAAATTTAGGCATATTAAAGTCATTTATTGAAATTATTATGTGTCGATCATTAGTACAAACAAAGATATTGAATCAAATATTAGTAAAAATAAATGTATGATTAGTGAAATTATGAATTTCAATGATTATATATTTTGATATTTAGTATTTAATTTATTTTTGAAGTTGATCATTATGAATTTAAATGGTATGAGAAATATTTTCGGATATCCGATGATAGGAGTTGAAAAGTTTTGTGTTTTTTGGGTTTTCTTAAATTTTGTTTCTCTTTATTTACTTTATTTTTGACACCTACTGGTCTTCCTTTCTTATTGGTAGCCGAGTTCTTATTTTTTCCCTTTCTTTGTAAAATGCTTCGACTTCTTCAACACTCACTGTTTTTCCTGCTGTTATTGGTATTTGGAACTTTTTACGATTCGTTTGTACACCTAAGTCTACATTCCTAAATTTATCCAAGTAGTTTTTAAAGGATTCTTCAAGCTCTTCTCGAATCTCTGCCATTGGTCTGCTGTAATTTGGTGATTTCTGTATAACAACCTCACTGTCCAAAGGGTAGATTCCACAAGCTTTAAATCCAGCTACTATATTTTGTACTGCAGTTTCTCGTCCAAGCTCTAAAGTCTGTAGCAACAAAGGTGCAAACACATTTTTAGGAAGAGCAAAAGCACCTTTTCCTCTTCTTGTTTGTCGCCAGTTGCATAAAACTTTTCGCCAGTTGGTTTTTAAAGAGCTAAAATAAGAGACATCCAGGGGTTGGAGAAGGTGTGTAGAATTTGGTGGAAGGCAAATGAATTTAATATCATTATCACGGCATAACTGCAAAGTTTTAACCGTAATGTGAGAGCTTAAGTTATCACCAATTACGACTTTTGTACCAGTTTTCCTTATTAGTATTGGGATAAGTTGCTTTTCGAACCATTCCTCAAAAGTATCTGCGTCAATCCACCCTGTTTTAGTAACTGCCATGCGTGTGCCTTTGGGAGCCCCATCTAACCAGTCAGACCACTTTTGTTTTGCTTTAAATATAATAAAAGGTGGCACAAACTCACCAACGGCATTTGCACAGAACATGACAGAGAAACAAGATTTTGTGCTATTTCTTATTACTTCTGGGTGTCGGCAAGTTCTGCGAAACAACAATTTGCACCTTTTGGGGCAGTCGTGAAAGCCCAATTCGTCAAAATTATAAATGTTTTCACGAGGTATATCACCTAGTTCAGTGCTCAAATTCAAGAAATATTCCTCAATCATTTCTTTATTGACCTGGGTTCTTTTTCGGCTGATTTGGTTAGCAATTTTTTGCTGAATAATTGGGTGTCGCTCCATAAAAAGTTGCCCCCATTCCCAACCGGGTAAATTATTTTTAAATGTGGGCTCATTCTTGCCACTATCATCCAGGTACTTTTTTACCACAGATCTAACATCATGCATACTTAACGGCATGCCTAAATCGCTCAGCATCAGAACATGTGATACAATGTGTTGTTCTACACTATCCGGCAGCACTTGAGGTCTACCCACACTTTTTTGGTGTTTGTTCTTTAATTTATATTTTAAAGTAGACAAGGGAATTTTATACATCTTTGATGCTTCCCTTTGACTTATTTGGCAGTTTTTAACTTGATCAATGGCCGTTGTGAGGTCATTTTCGGTGTATCTGGATTTGGTCCCATATTTTCTAGTATCCACCCTCGGGCAAACTTTTTTTCGCTCCATGTGTAATTTAAGTTTACCTTAAAATAAAGGCAACACTTTAATTATTAAAGTTACTCCAGTACTTTAGTGGAGTTAGTTCAAACTATCAGGTAACTTTGACCCGAGTCAAAGTTACCCGGATTTGATAGTGCTAAAGTACCGGGTGCACAATTTTGATAATATTAACATTACTCATTACTGATAAAATTTGAATTTTATTTAACTTTTTAAACTTTTATTTATTGTCTGAACTGGAACTCAACTTTATTCAGCGTTTAAGAATCGCAATTCAATAAAGTTTTTTGAGCACTTTCAAAACGAAGTTACGCACAGCCCGCGCTTTTTGTTCTATTTCTAGGGAATTTTGACATTTTTCAAATAATGACATTTGATAGGTGTTTACGAAGTACGTGACGAATGTAATGAAAAATATTTCTATACATAAAGTTTTGTACAGAGCCAGAAAAAAAAAATCGGAATTAGAAGTGGTGAGTCAAAGTTGTACTGAAAGCTTAAGTTACCCAGATTGACCGTATCCGTACACAAATATTTAACATACATACAAATATATAAATAAATATATATACATATAATGAACAAATAAACAATCATGATGATAATTCTTCCAATTTCTTAAAGATAAGCTCCCGAACATTAGTTTTAAAAGATTGCTTAGTGGTGGACCTCCTGATTTCCAAGGGCAGCGTATTCCACAAAAGGATGGCTTGGATATAGAAAGAAGAGTGGATAGTGTCAGAAGTATGAGAAGGACAGTGCAGAAGAAGATTGTGAGAAGAGCGGAGATGTTTACAGTGACCGGAACATCGGTATTGAAAATGAGGAATATGATATGAGTTAGGGGGTGTGGGAGAGTTGAGTAAGGAAAAAAGGGTCGTCAAAGCACGTAACGATCTCCTCTGGCGAATGGGAATCCATTTCAACTCGGTCCTATACTCAGAAACATGATCGTACTTCCGCAGGTTAAACACAAATCGAATGCAATTGTTGATGATTCGTCAAGCTTGCTGAGCAAGTCCGAATTGAGGTCGTAGTAACACACGTAACCATCGTCAATAATGGGGAATATTAGAGCCTGCACAAGCATTGCTTTGGTCTTCGGCTTCCCATGATGACGTGATGTTCATACTCTGATCTAATGGATTCCAAAACCAACTCAAGAAAAGAGAAGTAGTCCACCACGGGAGGACAGTAGACTCTTTTTATCCAAACCTCAAGGAAAATGTACTCAACAGATAAACAGAAATCAGAAGGGGAGGTGGCAAGTATTTTATGTGGAAAATTACTTCTAAGGTAAATAGCAACACCAAATCAAATCAAATCATTTATTGCTTCATGTGTTACAAGGTGTTACATAATATTATTAATAAATAGTCTCAACATGACCCTGTTAGGGCGTAGCAATTTTCACCACCACCACCCTTTCCAATCCTATCATTTCTGATGAGTACAAACCCAGGAGGGAGTAGCTGGTGGAAGGGAGATGGTGGAAGGGGTATGGTTGGTACACTCTGAGCATTTATATGACATATATTAAGCAAATGTCTGTTGGCTAGTGGGAAGGTCTGACGCAAGTAGTCACCAAGTGTATCACTACAGGAAGCTTGTATTAGATGAGTCAGAAGAGCTGTTAGAATGAAAAGAATCATCATGGGATTGTATTATATATAAATAACAATACTATATACTAATAAAATAAAATACATATAAGGAAAACTAAAAACAATTAAGCAATAAGATGGCACAGCACTGAATGAGATCTCTGCTCCACCCACCAGCAGTAACTTATTGAGATATAGAAAAAATGCACCTATGATTACCCTAAAAAAAAAAACAACCAAAAATTAAGCTAAATAAAACTAATTATAAAATAAGACATAGAGTAAGAGAGCAGTTTTTAGTCTGTATCTAGTACATTCGTTTACTGATTTAAGTTAATTTTCGCGCAACGAGAATCTAGTATACGATAATATCGATGGTTTTGACATTGTTAGGATATTATTAGTGTTTTAGATAGATATTTTAAAACGGCAAGCTCCATCTTCCTACATAATTCACGACAAAACTAGTTCACACTAGTGCTTACGGTTCAAACTCTGATAGGCTCACTCTTTAGTTTCTTATGCATACTCTAAGTGAATTTCTAAAAAAGACGGTGACAAATAAAACAATAACAATAATTTATAGATTGCAAACAGTAGGGTAACTAAACAGTTTTGTTAATTTTATAGAAGAGAATTTATGAAATATGTCTTACTACATGCGATTACGCTCCATACGAAAAAGCTGTTTATTTAGGTAAGTAAATATTGCTTATTAACCAAATGATGGTGATGTTGACACATTAGATATAATAGAATATTAAATATAAAATAAAAATAAATAAGAACAATAAACAGCTTATAAAAAGCAATTACCTCTAGGCCTTGGTGTTTGGACCTGTGCTTGATTCTTGACGGAAGAGAGACTTTCATCGTCGCTCGACGAGCTCTGCACGATGTCCAATAACTCTTGGACGCGTTGCTGCATGATCCTGAACAAAAGATACACGTGTATTTACTTTTTGCCATAGTTATATAACGACATAGGTATGGGGATCATTTTATATAGTGGTGACGCTGAGAAACCTTCTTTAAGAGTCTGTGTTTAGTAATAAATATCCCGAACTGGGAACCTTGTGTGGACACTTATGAGACCGCTCCAGCCTGCACGACAGACATACGTACTGATATACGCGCATAAATGCGGACAACATACATGTATATAGTTCACTGCAACACTACACACATTCAGTGAGCTGAAAGTATTTAGTGCGATGAACTAAATATGTATTCAATACGTCGTCTACATTTGTTTCTCGTAATATAGGTAGGTATATGTACTGTTTGACCTATGAAGTTATCAGTCTAAGAAATCAAGCTCGTATTCATTTTGTATGTACCTATTTTCAATGCAAATAAATAAATATTATATTCTATTCTATTTTATTAATACTATTTTATAAGCACTAAACTATTGATCAATAGTAAGGTACTAAGTAATTATGTTATGTATGTCCTAACCATGCATTATTATTAATTTAGGTTAAGAAAAAGTATTTCGGTAACTCAAAGAATCTACACAATATACGAAATACGAGCCTAAATTCTTTGCATACCAAAACAATAAAAAAATAGGAAATAAAAGCGTTCGTGGAAAAATACATAATAAAAAAGTAAGGCGACTGATTCTATTGTTCCCAATGTCGGAAACTTTACAAAAAATATGGATTAGTGAAGCTACTTTTAAATGAAGATTTAATAAAAAGTGGCTCTTAAATTAATAAGATAATCCCCTATATTATTGAATAAATAGATATCGAGATTTTAAACATTATTTAAGGATTACAATCAGTAATCGGCGAAATATTTCATAACAGTTTGACGACGGTGGAAATTATATATTATAATTTCTATCTACCCACAAATGTACATAATTTTTGTGGATCGGTGACAATTTAACTTAACGTTTACTATAAATAGAACGGCGAACCTTGCTCTCTATCATAATGCGTTTAATTTGTGGCGCTAAGAAGAAAATTTTAACGTTATAATGAGTTTTTTAAATGTTTCGACGAAATCATGTCAGAGGTAAGAAATTGTTTCTAAGTTTAAGTGCTTGAATAGTGTTATGTACGTCCACGAAGATTTTTTAAAACGTTGTGTAAAAGAAATTTAATATAGTATGCTGATTGCTGTAGTGCAGCACTGCTTTTTTATTTTGCGTCGTGTTTTAACGACGGAAAGATATATACGGCATATTTGAACGTTTTGTGCACATGGTTATGTTTGACTGAACGCATGTTTGTTATATAATACGATAAATTAACGTAATTAATTATTTTGTTACAGATTTTATCACGCAGTTGATAATACTGCTTGCCGCTTCGTCTTTGTTCAAGAGAAAGTCAAGATCACAATACAAGTAAATACATACGTCTTCTTTTCAAGAAATAACTTGCAGATTACACGAATGGTTTAAAAGTTAACATTGCAAACCGCTACAGGTTTAAAGTACCAGTATATTTGATGGGAGAAATGCAAGACTACAAGAAATGTACTCTTTGCCATCATTCAGAGTTTGCGATATTCTTGTGGAACACCGTATTATCTGCCGTACACCAAACCATCGTTTTAGTGAATAATTCAAATAGAAGCCACGTGTTAATATTCAAGTAGTAATCTATAGTTTGGATATAATGCCAATGTGTCATTCTTCGGTAAAAAAGCTATTATCATTACTATAAATAAATTATAGTTTTAATTTTCTTTTTTGTTGAATTTATCGTTATTTTTTGTAGTCTGACTTAGTATTTATAGTTAATTTGTTTACATTTACTTTAAATATTCTTAATTATTTTTTGTTGCTGTATGTAATGCCTAGTATCTGAATCTTAATTTCCCATATTTATAAATATTAAATAATTAAGCATGCCGTAAGGCAAAATGTAGCGGGACAAAAATTTTACTATTTCTAATAATAATGATTTACAAAGTAATTCCCTACAAATAAATGTTCTATAATTTTAAGTATGTATACAGATACCCACACCTAGTGTCATTTAGATTTTTGCTTTAAAGTTTCTTGAGCGTCTTAAGTAAAAACTTTATTTTTGTCCAAATACCTTACATTCATAAAATAATTTTAGTTATAGGTTAATTTGTCTGTATTTACTTTTTATTCTTCTTTATATTATTAGCTGTGTTTATTTAGTTGTACTTATCAATTGCATTATCCCTTTTTTTTATTTGGTATTTTATTGGTTTCTTCTTTGGTTGTCGAAAGTGAACATTTCTATTACAGATAAAATTTGTTTAAATTTTCTTTTCTATAACGTAGTTTGTACTGAAACCGAGCTACTAGAGTCAGTCGTTTTTAACGTAACGTTTACAAGCGTCTTTTATTTTAGTTTATAAGAAATAAAAACTTTATGATTATGTTTTGTTTCATTTCTTAAATAAGTACCTAATTTTAACGTAAGAAAATATTGGCAAGTATTTCATTTTTTTTTTTTTGTAAAATTCGTTTAAAATGTAAGAATAAATCCCTGCGTAGATTGACACAACGAATGTTCTGGTCAACTAGTGTATAAAAGAAAATACATAATTATAATACTTTCACAAAAGTGCTTTTCATTTCCGCCCTACTTACTACACTTACTAGTTTCTGTAAGTAAGTCGCAATTGGTTACTTATCACACAAAAAATAAGC
Organism: Autographa gamma; assembly: GCA_905146925.1. Lineage (NCBI taxonomy): Eukaryota > Metazoa > Arthropoda > Insecta > Lepidoptera > Noctuidae > Autographa > Autographa gamma. The sequence continues at coordinate 3,688,495 of LR989871.1, forward strand.
TTTTATAAATTTGCTGTTAATACGTACTTTGGGGACTGACGTTTACTGATTTAAAGCTTAAATATTTAGGGTACGCTGGAAATACATGTGCTAATCGCTGTACATAGCTAGTATAAATATAGTAATTGCTTTCCTGACAAGTCTTGGTCAACAGAAAATTATAACTTTAAATGGCGAGTTTACTACGGATAACTTACTATCACTTATTTGTCCAATAAACGAATAACAGTTCAAACTATATCGTTATGCTTAATTTTATAAGCTAAAATAAAAAAAATAAACTTTTTCCTCCATACAAATCAAGACCAACGGACGTGTGTCAAGAACGCTTTTTCTTAGCGGCCGAATTATAATGGAAATCAAATTTTGGCAAAAGACAATAAAATAACAAGTTTAAATACAACAATTTATTATTTTCTTTGTGTTTGTTAGAAAGTGAAAATTAACTACAAAAAATGTTAGACATTCCTTCCAAGATATCAATGCTAGTCTACATACACCGATATCATATACCTTAACGACTTAAAAAAATATATTTATAACCGATAAAACATCAAAAGCTTTACCAAGAAATACGAGCTTCAATTCTTCGAATACCAAAACAATATAATCCCTATAATTCGCAGAATAAATTAACAACACAGGTAATCTCTATTGTTACCAGGGTCATTAGTTACTACCTGTACTTACACCGCTTTAAAACGAAACAATATGTTAATTATGTTCAGGTGTTAAACTGAGAAGCTTAATCCCCTATCTATTGTTTAAGGATATTGCTAATGAGCGGCTTAATTCTTTGAAATTCGTTGTTTTCACAATGCTTTCCCCCACTACCAGACAAGTCACCCCATAATAAATAGAGCGCGAACCGGTAGCTTTCATCATTCAATGTTTAGACTCCGTGGTGTTAATATGTCAATAACAACGGTAGCGCAACGAATTATTTTGCTATTAATTGAAAATGTGCTTGCCGTTTCGTCCTCGTTTAAAAGAGTCAAGATCACAATACAAGGAAGTTCGCACTACTAGCGAATATGAGAGCAGATTTCCTCGTTACTCCGGTGAAAGTCAAGATCACAACAAAATCGACCGCATACTACTGGAGGATCCAAAGACAGATTTCGTCTTTGCTCCGGAGAAAGTCAAGATCACAATAAAAGCGACAACGTACTGCTGGAGAATACAATGACAGATTTTATCTTTGCTCTGGAGAAAGTCAAGATCACAGTAAAAGCGACAGCATACTACTGGCGAATCCAAAGACAGATTTCGTTACGCTCAGAAGAAAGTCAAGATCACAATAAAAGCGAATACTGACGAATTTAAAGACTGATTTCGTCTTTGCTCCGGAGAAAGTCAAGATCACAATAAAAGCGACCACATACTTCTGGAGAACACAAAGATAGATTTCGTCATTGCTCCGGAGAAAGTCAAGATCACAATAAAAGCAACCACAGAGGAATATAAAGAGTGATTTCGTCTTTGCTCCGGAGAAAGTCCAGATCACAATAAAAGCGACCACATACTCCTGGAGAATACAAAGATAGATTTCGTCTTTGCTCTAGAGAAAGTCAAGATCAAAATAAAAGCGACAACATACTGCTGTCGAGTCCAAAGACAGATTTCGTCTTTGCTCCGGAGAAAGTCAAGATCACAACAAAAGCAACCACAGAGGAATATAAAGACTGATTTCGTCTTTGCTCCGGAGAAAGTCAAGACCACAATAAAAGCGACCACATACTTCTGGAGAATACAAAGATAGATTTCGTCATTGCTCCGGAGAAAGTCAAGATCACAATAAAAGCAACCACAGAGGAATATAAAGACTGATTTCGTCTTTGCTCCGGAGAAAGTCAAGATCACAATAAAAGCGACCACTGAGGAAAATGAAGACAGACACTGTCTTTGTCCGGAGAAAGTCAAGATCTCAATATAAGTAACAACATCCCGCTGGAGAATCAATAAGACAGATTTCGACTTTGTTCAGAAGAAAGTCAAGATCACAATAAAAGCAACCTCTGAGGAATACAAGAACAGATTTTGTTTACGCTCCGGAGAAAATCAAGATCACAATAAAAGCAAACAGTGACGAATATAAGACGGATTTCGTCTTTGTTCCGAAGAAAGTCAAGATCACAATAAAACCGACCACTCGGGAATATGAAAACAGATTTCGTCATTGCTTCGGAGAAAGTCAAGATCACAATAAAAGCGACCACGGAGGAATATGAAAACAGATTTCGTCTTTGCTCCGGAGAAAGTCAAGATCACAATAAAATCAAAATGACGAATATAAAGACGGATTTAGTCTTAGCTCTGGAGAGAGTCAAGACCACAATAAAAGCGACCACTGAGGAAAATGAGAACAGACACTGTCTTTGTTCCGGAGAAAGTCAAGATCTCAATATAAGTAACAACATCCCGCTGGAGAATACAAAAGACAGATTCTGTCGTTGTTGTGGAGAAAGTCAAGATCACAATAAAAGCGACAACGTACTGCTGGAGAATACAGTGACAGATTTTGTCTTTGCTCTGGAAAAAGTCAAGATCACAATAAAAGCGCCCTCTGAGGAATACAAGAACAGATTTCGTCTTTGCTCCGGAGAAAGTCTAGATCACAATAAAAGCGACCACATACTTCTGGAGACTACAAAGATAGATTTCGTCTTGGCTCCGGAGAAAGTCAAGATCACAATAAAAGCGAACACTGACGAATATAAAGACGGCTTTCTTCTTTGCTCCAGAAAAGTAAAGATCCCAATAAAAGCGACAGCATACTGCTGGAGAATCCAAAGACAGATTTCGTTTTGGCTCCAGAGAAAGTCAAGATTACAATAAAAGCAAACACTCACGAATATAAAGACAGATTTCGTCTTTGCTCCGGAGAAAGTCAAGATCACAATATGAGCAACCACCAACATATATGAAGACCGAATCGTCTTTGCTCAGGAGAAATCAAGATCACAATACAAGCAACAACATATTGCTGGAGTATACAAAGACAGAATTTGTCTTTGCTCTGGAGAAAGTCAAGATCACAATACAAGAGACCACGGAGGAATATGAAAACATATTTCGTCTTTGCTTCGGAGAAAGTCAAGATCACAATATAAGCAACAACATATTGCTGGAGAATACAAAGACAGATTTCGTCTTTGCTCCGGAGAAAGTCAAGATCACATTAAAAGCAACCAACATATGATTGTTTATTATTAGATATTTGCACTTGTATATTATATGAACATTGTTATTTTCAATAAAGTAATTTCAATATATAATTGTTTCTTATATCTATTTACCTCTGTAGTTTAACAGCATCCTTGTATAATCTTGAAGACGGCACGTTGTACTGTTTAGCGTTTTCAAACATGATGTTCATATCGCCAGCCACTTCAGAAAGAGTCCCATAGCTTCCCCGTCTGATCTTATTCTTGATTTGGTTCAGCGATACAGGGTTCTTTATCTCCTTGTAATAGTCAGGATATTCGCGTCGAGATGGAAGCTTCCAGAACGCTTCTGACATAAGATTCCCTGCGAATGAAGCGCAATTTTTTATCTAAGAATTATTTACTAGGGTATAAGGGTGCGTCCACATCCGACGAACGAGTATAACGGTAACAACTTGCGAGCAGGCCGCGAACGCACTAGTGCCAATAACGACATCCGTCAAACACTCGTGGCATGCTCGCGAGCTGCTCGTGTAACGCTCGTTCGTCAGATGTGGATGCACCCTATGATTTAGATATGAAGTAGGTTAATACCGTTGGGTCCCATATGGCTTTTGATAGTCTCCAACAGTTTCCATTGCGGTGAATCTTCATTTTCATTTTTATCTTCATCGCTATCGCCGCCACTGTCGTCTGAGTGCTAAATGAAAAACACGATACAATTAGCTTCTCATGTTTCCTTGTATTACATGCCTATAACATTTAGGGGAGCCGGCAAAATCGATCTTCTATCAATTGTAGCATTAAGGCTTTGCTTATAAATATTTTTTGTACTTTGCGAGCACCAAATTAGTTGGTTATGAGAATAGCTTGAGACTTAAGGATAAATTTTTAGTTTTACATAACATGTTAACTATCATGTACTAACTACCTATAGACATTTTAAATACTTTAGTCCAGCTCTGTTTTATATAATCTCAAATGTTACAAACAATTCGTGGAAAGCAAATGACAACAATTGTTTTTAGTGTACCTGCTACCAATTAGTAAGTAGGATTTGAGTCCTGCTTGAAGTTCAATTTTTCTTATCTATTTATATTTAAAATTGCAAGTATAATACTAATGTCCAGTACATTATCAATATTACCTTAACATCAGGCTCATTATCAGAGCCGGGCGGGTCCATGATAGCGAGCGCCTTGCTGTTGGGCACGGGGCCGACGCGCGAGGTGCGCTTGCTGCGGATCCGCTCCGAGGTCTTGGCGGGCCCGCTGCGCCCGTGCTGGTCGATCTCTTGCTTGCGCATTTGTATCACCTGTTTAATTACCTGCGTATATCAATGGACGTCTGCGCAATACATCCGTCTTTACGGACCATGATGTTATTATTATAGAAAGATTTCAATTGTTACTTGAAGTTATAAGTTTATTTATTTGTTTTATGAACATATTTTTTGTAATTTAAAGACCAAAATTCTGTTATAAATTTATAATATATAAGATCTAATATTGGTGAATTCTTCTTAATATAAATGTGAATGTGAATCTGTTTCTTAGTACATATTATTATGTAGAAACCGCAAAAAATATTCCCATTTTATTTATTATTGTACCATACTATACATAGCCAAAGTAGGAACATTATGAACAACAGTTTATCTGACCAACAAAACAGCAACACACACTAACCTTTTTCAAAGTCTTAGCATCTTTATAAATCTGACTGCCTGGCTCATTGAAATTGCAAGCATTTCTGACCATAAGCAGTAAGTCTTTCTCCAAATCAATGAGGTTCAAATATTCTCCGCCTTGGATCTTCTGTGCTATGGTCTTCAAGTCTATTGGGGAATCAATGACGTTGAAGTATTCTGGGTAGCGACGCTTTGATGGTAGGAACTGGAAGGCCGGATATAGAGGCCTACCGTCACTATTGGCTGTCATCACCTGTGTAAGTAAAATTTAATAAATATAGATATAAATCACAGGTTTATACCAGTAGTACAAATAAGTTCAAAAGGTTGTTCTGTATAGTGGTGAAAAAGAAGTAGGTGCCCTTTAATTAGCATACAAAAATAAGTCTGAAATATTCTGTGAAACAACAGAGCAAACAATTTATTTTATCAAAAAAATCTCTTATGAAACTAGTCCCATACCTCAAGTATGTTATAATATAAAAGCTGCAAAAAAATATAAGTAATCAGTAAATAAAACTCACAGCACTAAACAACTCTTCAAAGACGTTATCCTCTTCATTATTAGTGGAGGTCTCGGACAAATCCTCGGCTACGTCTGATCGTCTGCTGGAGGACCCCGTGCGAGACAACTTAGGCACTTTGATGTCCTCACCTGACACAAACACAATAACATTTGTAAAAACAATTTACAACTTTCTACAATCTTGAGCGGAGACATAGGGAATCCTAGTCCTAACACTAGGATTCCCTATTTCATAGGGCCTAGTTACTTACACACTTACAGTAGTGTAACTGCTGTTTTTTTATTTAACAATTGAGCAAAATGTTAACTAGTAAATTGAATCATATAGACGCCAACAAAATCGTATAATCGCAAAACAGTTGCAACAGCCATAAGAGCATCGCTTCAGCACAGCAGAGACATATAACTCTACAACTAGTAGTGACCATCATAAACAGTGAACAAGCATACATATATTTTCATTTATATACGTATTGCATATAGAAGAAAAGATAGCTGGGTTGAACTGGATACAAAAGGCGTGAAATAGAATTTTAAGGCTTAACTAAAAAAAGTCCAAGTTCAGCAGCAGACCATAATAGGCATACAATCTTCTCTTTGCTTATCATTTTTGTAAAAACACAACTCACCATTTTCCAGAGCATGTTTAGTTTGGGCGAAGAGTTTCCACAGCTCAATAGCATCCTTGTACTCAACCGAGTCTGGTTTGTAGAAGGCCTTAGCATTATTGACGAGAAGCTCAATGTCTGCTGACAACTCTTCAATGTCCTCATAAGTATCGGTTTTTAACTTCTGTTGTACCTATAATTTATTTACTTGCATTATTTAAGTCTTTCAATATATTGAAGGGTACTGACCATATATTTGAAATTGTTGAAACTGCATACTCATTACAAAATATATGCTAACCAGGCAGTGTAAACATAGTACAGGTGAAATATTAGTGTCCATTATAAGATTTGACTTGATATAGTTTATATTGTACATAATATAGAACACCATAAAAAACAAGTACCTACATATACATAGCGCTTATTTCAAAGGACATATTATTTTGGTCAATATATAATGTATAAAGTCTTGATTCCAAATTTTTTAATTTCCAAATTCCAACTTACTCTCAGTAAATCAATGGGGTGTGAGACCACTTCATAGTACTGGGGCTCCTGTCGTCGTTTCGGAGCTCTTATGAACGAGTCACACAGTAGCGTCCCATCTTCCTTCTTGTATGATCTTATGGTATCATACAATTGCTGGCAAATTTCACCCTGTTCAAAAAAATATAATTGTTGAAAACTGTATTGCTAGTTTTAAAGTGGGGGTGGGTATTTATTTGTTTCTCTATTTAACTACAAATCATTGGGGTTACTTGTGAATTAATCTCAAAAACAATACAATGCTAGTTCTCGATCAATATTAATAGAGCAAATTAATTAATTTTTTAGTAAGTTAAATCAGTGTATTTGAAGGAATGACCATAAATGTTTTGATACTATTTAGTTCCTCCCAATGGACGGCAAAAGATAATGAAACAAATTAGCACTAATGTGAAGTTACGAATATGTTTAATTCTTTTGAGAAAAAGAAACATTGTAATTGCAATTTCATTTGGTTACAATTTAATTCAAGTGTAACCTGGTGAGGATGAAATGTTACTCAGAGTTTATAGCCTGAATGTACAATATAAAACAATTCAGTTTTGTAGGCTTACAATTTTTCCAATCAGAAAAATTACCCATGTATTTTATAAAATGTTCCTAAATCTATATGTAACAGACTACCTGTGTTCTATGATTCATATACGAATATAACTTTAGCAATCAACACATAATATTATTATACAAAGTCCGTCCGTGTCTGTGTGTTTCTGAATAGATGAAACTTCTCTCTCTTCACATCTCATGTTTCTTTGATTTTCTTCTTTGGAAAGACTGATTTTAGGAGATGAATAGAATACCATATAATATTCAAGGATTATTATATTAAAGGTGTGTAGTGTGTATAATTCATTAAGGTTTTGTTTACCCATGTGAAGCTTAGCAGGTTATTTGTACAAGATCATTACAAAATATTTAATAGCCAATGCAGTTATGCTAGATTTTATGGGATTATTGGCAGGGAGAAAAAGTAAAATGGTATAAATACATAATTATGTTAAAGACACAGACATTGACTATTAATACACAGTATACAGCAAATAGCTAACTTACTTTTAAGTTTAATAACAAAAGCGCGGTAGATGGATATTATGTACATAATTGGTATATGCCGGCCGCGTAGTTACATTAAAGCTCTGTAAAACTTACTGGATCCAACTTCTTGCGCTTGCGAGTGGATGGCGGCGGTCCAGGGTTGCTCAGCTCGATGCCGTCGTCACTGTCGTCACCATCAGCACCACGGGAGGCCACCGAAGATGCACGGCGTCTTTTACTCATTTTAGAGCAATAAGCGTCGGTTCGCGGCGCCTAATATTGATATGATCCAATTTCACCCGTTTACATTCTGGTTTAACACTCCTGACCTTTATTTGGTGTTAATATTAAGTTATAAATGGCGTAATGCAATTGCAGTACTTGTACAAGTGCACCGAGTATTGATTATTAAACTTTATTGATTAGGCGCGTTCGGCAATGCACTGCGCGGACCGCGCAGCCGATTTCCGATTTACAGAAAAACACAACATCGAATTTGTGCACTAGGTGATGAAAAAAGATAACAAATGACAAAATGCACGAGTGGAAACGAGACGGCACGATTAGTATGCTTACAATAGTTAGTCTGCGAATTTGGTTATCGTGTCGAGTTCGACGACTCCCGTCAAAAAGGTATACGCTCCATTTTACGTATGAAGCTTGAACAACACCGACGCATTAAAGCAGTCTTTTCGTTTATTGATTTCTGATTTCAGTTATTCATATGATCAAAAATCTCAAATTCAGATCGCTTAAATATAATGTACTTCTTGATTTATAGTTTTTGTTCTCGATATATAATTTATTATTAAAGGAACTTCATCTCATTCACTAAAATATTTTTCGACTACCCTCTGTCTTAAATAGAGATAAAGATTCATTAGGTCAAACGCTGTATTTACTGAATTGTGATCCCAAAAAGTAGTAGCTACTTAAATATTTATTAATCATGAGCAAATATAGCAAAAACTTTATTTTATGTGGTGATATTGACCACTATTGTTTAATATGTCATGAACTTTTTGCAACCATACCGGATGTTGAGAAGCACATACGTTGGGAAAATCATAGAAAAGATATGAAAAATCAAGCATGTTTTCCGAAATTTCGAAAAGACTCCATTTACAAGGTACGTTAAATTTCTTTAACACCATTTCTCATCATCGTCATCACATACCTTTTAAGAGTCACTATCTGAGTGTGGCCTCTGCCTTCCCGTCTAGGAAAACAGTCGTTATAATATAATACGGATAGCCTTGCTCGCGGGGATAACAAATTGCACAAGTGTGGTGCATAGATCCTTTTGCATTTATAATATTAGTAAGATACCCATGGACATTCTTATGGTTGTCCAAACAGCAGTATTTAATACTAGAAACATACACTAGTAAATTTTACTGGGGCACGTTCTGAAAATGTTGTAATCTGCTAATAATTAGGGATCAAACATTTTTTGGGATAAGATTAACGAAATTCCTTAAAACACAAGTTTCGTCGTGGGTCACCCACATGAGAGCTCAATACAATCGCATCGCATTGAGAAAATGAGAACTGAGAACCTTAAAGAGAAGTAGAGATAGCCATAAGTTAAAGATAGACAGAGACAGCACAAAAACATTTTTTTTATTTTTGACACTTCGTTTTTGAATCGTTTGTACTATTTGTATTTTGTTCGTTCGTTGTGTTGCGGATCGGCGTTGCGTTCTTTTCGTTCTTTTGTAGGGGACACAGGTAGAGGAAACGACTCATCAAAGTTTTAAATATAAGTTTCAAGAAAACATATTCTTGTGTTTATAGATAATAAAATAATAACTTTAAGTATAGATTTTACTGAAATAGGCAGGAATATTACGTTAGAAATCTTAACTGTGATATAGCTAAAAGTTGAAATAAAAGCTATGGCTTCTTTGTTTACTTTAAAGTTTCAAGTTAAAAGTTAATCAGTTTCGTACTTAGTAAATATCGTAATAGTTTAATTAACGTTAGCAATTCTTTGATTATAAATAATAGTGTAGTTTTAAAATAGTTATGCGCATATTTTATGTGTAAGTAAAAAATAAACAATGGCTGTCTGCATTTTAGATAAAATATAACATTTAATATGTAGACGCTTTTGTGTGGTGTGGTGATTTATTTAATCAATTTATAAGAGCCTCTCGTAGTAAAGAGCACTTGTATTTGCTCTGTGGTGATTACACCTAAATACCAAAGCAAAATTAAATACCACAAGCTGAAAAAAATAAATTATCTATTTGTAATAGTATTTAACTTATCCATTTCTACTTGTACATCAATGTTAATTCTGTGGTTCTTGTAGGCCTTGTAAAATACCAGTTTATAATGAGTAGCTTTATATATTTGTATTAATTTATGTTTGTGGTATATTTTTCAACAAAATTATAATAATATTATTTATTTACAGATCGGCAGCAACTTCTACTGTGAAATATGCAACTATGTATCCCAAGATATAACCCAAACAACTGAGCATATTAAAAGTGATAAACATAAAGCATTAAAAAGCAATCCGGAGACCGAAGCAAAAAGTTTTATCGGTCAGTTTGACTCCGGCTATGTTGTTATAAAAAAAGTTATACTTAATAGTAGCCAGTGGAATTCTATAGTGGATAATAGATGTTATGTCTGTGATGTTGATGTCCAGCGGCCCGATGAACATATTGGAGTAGAGGACCATATAATAAAGTTGATTCAGGCTGAAACTAAGTATGATGATGATCGCTATTACAGGAAGGTATGTAGTTCAGACCCTGATGTTTTAAAACTTATTTTCTGACCAACTGATCTCATCACTTTTTGATGTTGTATTAATGCTGTCTAATTTAATATTTTAAGAGCAAATCACATCACAGGTAAGCTTGCTATTCATTTTGGTCTTAATAACCACAATTTTTGGCTACAGTATGTGTGTAAATATTTTACTTTTAGTTTTAGGATACAGTCATTTCTATGTTACAGGTAAAAGAAAATTATCACTGCTTTACGTGCAAAAAAGTTTTCTCAACTGAGGACTTTGAAAATCACTGGTCAACTTGTGAAAACTTTGATGTTATTGATATAAATAAATTAAAAGCAGGTCCAAGCTCTAAGACAGGAGAAACTGAAGATATATTAAAGATGGCTGAACTTGAGAAAAAGCTTGTTGAGACACTACATGTGTTCTACGACATAGATGAGGAAAGTAATCTGGCTACATGTAAATACTGCAGTGCAGTTGTAGCTATCAACTTCAAGACCATGATAACACATATGAAAGACCAGCATAATAAACAAGAACCCAAACCTAAAGCAGGCTCCGATGATTCTTCAGAAGATGAAGTGGTGTACCGAGAAGTTGCTGACTACGGCAAGCGTCGCGCCGAACTCTCTCAGTATGGAAAGAAACATTCCATCAAACTGAACCACAACGGTGGTAGAGGTTTATGTTTGCTATGCGATAAATATATTTCAGCGCATAAGAGCAATTTCAAATTGCATGCCAAGGGCGGCATTCATCAAGGACATTTAGTGCTGCTAGGACTTAAAGAGCCCAAAGAAGAGCATAAGACTACAGAGATATATCAATCAAAAAGTATTTTCGAATGTGGTTTCGCTTATTCACCAACAGACAAAATGTTCTGGATCAATAATGATTTTTCTGTTGAAATAAACAGTTTCTTCCTCATTAAACCAATAGAGAAAGATCCACATTTCAAGAAGACTAAATGTTTTGCGTGTGATGAGCTTTTCCCACAGGGAAAGGAGCGTGAACATTGTGCATCTCCTGCTCATAAAAGCAAGTTTGAATCCTCCAAAGTTATCAAATTTGGCAGTGAGACTGAAAACTCCGAATTTGTCAGAGAAGTAAGTTATTAATATAAGTAAAAGAATCTAAAGGTTTAAACTGTAAACTTCGAGTATTTACTGAACTTTTTCAATAGATTTTGTAAGTAGCTTGGAATTTCAATATTCTTCTATGCATAGTAATTTTCCCATTCAAATTAAAAAAAAGCGTTATCTGTAACTATGTAGAAAACCGGGCAGTTAAGTTTGTCCCAATTCCTGGATTCTGAAATTTTGGAAACAGAAATACATATTAAGTACCTAAGCATATTTTATTAATACATTTTCTTTAATTACAGATACGAACAAACCTCTTCCACTGTGGTCACTGTAACCTGACACTACCTTTTATGATGCAACTGAGGATCCACTGTGAGACTGATAATCATATACTACTCCGGGAAGAGCGGACCCGGTTCCTTTTAAACACCACATCAATTGAACCAAAAGCTGATGATACTTATATGAAACTGATTGCCTGTGCTTTTGATGCTTGAATGATCTCATTCTACTTTTCAAGCCATGTCCAGGCCTTCAGTTATAAGACTGATCTTGCTTTAAGGTTTTTTTTTTTTCAGTATTCATAAGTTAATCTAAGAAGTACTTTAAGACTGATGATACACTATTTATGGCAGCAGAGCCTTTTAACTTCTTTAGAGTATAATTAAGTGCTGCTAAACTGCCTCGTTGGCCTAGTGGTGCTAAGCGCGACCGCTACGCAAGAGGTCTTGGGTTCGATTCCCGAGTCGACCAAGGTGTTATTTTGTTTTTCTATGAAATTCTCAGTAGCAGGTCTGAGTTTGGATTTGTGCCCGGTAAGTGGCTCGCCCCCTATTACATGGGACCTAAACATATCGGCGAACTGTGGGTGTACATTGGTACACCTCTGCCTACCCCTTCGGGGATACAGGCGTGATGATATGTTATGTTATAAGTACAACTTTTGTGCATTTGGCCATTTATCAGTCAGTTTGTCGTTAGTACTGTTGTCAGCAAGTAAATAGAAATAAAACATTTATAAGACATGTACCTTGTTGGTGGAAGAAAGATCTCACTAGTGTACTTTAAAACCCCATGCCTTATGGGTATATTACACTTTGTTCACTTGAGCGATATCACATGGGTGAACAAATGTGACTTTTTGGATTATAAGGGTAGACTTAAATCACCCATATACAAAATGAAATTGAAAATTTTACTATATTACACGTACTTTACTTAACATTTTTACTTAAAGTATGCCTGGTGTACAACAAACTGATAGAAAAAAATTTGTTCAATATCTATGTTTATATCATTTTGTACATGGGTGTAGGGTGAAATAAGTCTACCCTAATAATTCAAAATTTCGCATTCAAATGCGATATGTGATATGTGTGAGTGATATGGCTTAGGTAAACAAAGTGGAATATACCGCCTTAAGAGCATTTTGTTCAGACTGATTGCTAATAACTAAGTTCATATTTTAAATGATTAATTGGGTGAATAGCATCTTTCTTTTTATTCAAACTTTTTGTGTGTAGGTACATCTTTTTATTGTGTAAGCCAATGAGGCTTTTTTTACTGAGCTGGTTAGTTTAATTTTTTATTAAATAAATAAAGCTTTAAAAACAATAATCTTTTATTTGTATAAAAATAACATCTTAGTTGACTAATATTACATAGAGTTATAGGAAAAAACATTTGTTGTTGTTGTTAGACTCTGCCATACATGAGAGTTAATGATAATCATATTTATTTACTTATACCTATTTAAAAATGCTAGGTTTCAAATATCACTAATTTTGGTCAAAGTATATATCAAACCATTGAGGAAAGTGACTCAGTAACATTATCAAATCATTTTCAGATTCTGAATTTAAATCAATCAAGTACTTTTTTGTTGACTCAATATATTTAGATCTTAATGAAACTGGTAGTAAATTAATATCAATATCTAGAAGAACTACAAGATGGCTAATATGTGTCGGATATAATACGGAAAATGATAGCAATAAACAGCTATCTTTAACATGCTTTACAAATGTTTGGACAAATATTTGTAATCTTTTATCAAAGTTTGTCATAATAAATAAATAGTTTAATACACTACAACAAATTTGAAAACAGTGACTAGAATCCGAACTCTTTTTTATCAACTTTTTAAGGGAATTATTTGCAGACAGATTTTTAATATCTAAATTAGGTTCATTTAATATGCTATGGCATATATGTAGAAGATTCTTTTCTATTTCAGATTTCAACTTAATTGATAAATCATCATTACTTTCTGATTTAGTAGCAAGAGTATCATTCAACCATATATCTTTTAACATTTGTGAGTATTTCTTTTCTGAAGAGTTCCAATGAATTATGTCTTGAAGTAGTGTTTCAAGGTACACTCCATTTTGATTCATATTAATTAAGGCCTGAACAATTTCTGGGTTGGTTGGTGGCTCATGACAACTAACTACAGCCTTGTCTTTTAAATTTCGAATTAAGAATGCATCTAGGCTTTTCTCAGTGGGATCAGAATTCGAATTTCTTCCTTCTCTTATGTTGTCTTCATAATATTGTAATAATAAAGCTGTGAAGTTCTCATCAATTTTAATGTGGTTCTCTGGTTCTATTTGACATAGTTTTCTTATATTTTCTAGTATTGATAGTCGAAGGTTATTGTTCACAGTCGAGCTGCTTAAAGACAAGTTCAGAATTTTGACAAAACTTTTTGATAGTGCTTTTGCCACATTTCTGTCGAGCACCGGGTTTTCGTAGATCAATTCAGGACATGGTAGGTCATTTGACGTTATAATTTTCTCTATTAGTTGATTATTCATGCTGCATTAATGTTTTTAATAAACACAACACATTTGTACATTTGAATACATTCAGATTTTTTATTTTTGAATGTAAACGTTTTACAATATTTAGTATTCGCTATTTAAGTATTATTCTTACGCTTTGGCCTTAGACTTTCAGTTAGAACACTATTTTAATTCACTTTGATTTGTTTTTACTTCGTTGTAAAATGTAAACAAAACTATATTTGTCACGCAAGTGACAGGCAAGATAACCGATATCACACAGAGCAAAGTATTATGTAGTGCAAGGCACTGCAAGGTAACCGAAATGTTCGTTTAGTTCGTTTAGTTGCTATAAGAATTTGCTGATATTCTATTTAGTATGTTATATTTTTTTTCTAGTATTTAAAAAATGAGCAATATTGCACTTTAGTTCAATATATAAGTATTTTGAAACTTTAAAAATAATAAAACATGTTTTGGAAAATAAAATGTTGGAAAGCGTTTCTGTTGCCATCTGTTGTGGAATAGGAAAACCATTTCATTCGGGTTTCCAAAAGTTAGTGCAACTATTAGACAGAAGATGGTAGTAGGTTACAATGTGACGAGATATAGATTCCTGAATAACGAGACATACAAAAATAATCCGTTTTGATGTGAAATGTTACTATGCAAATTGCAAATAATAAGATTTTATAGAATAACATACATAATTATAGTATGTAGGAAGGTGTATAAAGCTAAACCCACCTTACTGCTGTTAACTTTTGAACACCTCATAATGCTTGCAGTCATCTACTTAGCTACCAATATATGGCAATAAAGTAGACGAGTGATTTGTTCATAGTTGTTTTTAAGCTGAAATTATTAAAATATAACTACGATGGATGTTTTGGTAAATTCCAAGGATTTTTTTTCATTAGACACTGGACACCCCGTGGATAAAGATGTTAGGTATATAATTTATGTCCTTAGCTAGTTTTCCCAGCGTTCATCGACTGAATCTATTACTGACTGCTCAGCAGGGGTGACAATCTTAGTACTGACAAACGGGAAAAAGTTTCATTATAGGTCTGCAAAATGAAGTGAGACAGTAAATTCATTGAGGTCCTTACATGAAAGTGTCATTTTAATTTGGTAGTGTTATAATTTATGGGCTTAAATAAACAAAAATGTAGATGGCGTTATTTGAAATAACGATGATGTGCGATTATGTAGTAGTTATGGTAAGTTGCGAAAGAGGGCGCTATCACATCTTTTAAGGGTTCTGTTTTTCCCCTGTATTTTTAATTTTGGTTTTAAGCTAAAATAATAATTTTAATTATAAAAAAAGTGTATTGTAAATTTAAGCAATTTCTAAAATTTTCAATTGCTTAAACATTAAATCCTTTTTCTGCATGCAACGTTATGGAAAAATTGTCAGTCAAATATTCAAAACAATCAAATGTGTCTACCCGCATAGAGAAAAGTAAATATTTCACAGAGTACTTTTCTGGGTAGGTTGCCGGTTTGCGCTGAAGTGCTTTTCGGTATCTAGTTTGTTTTTCCAGATTTTTATCCCCATTAGTGCTTTATCCGCCTAAGTCCGTTAAGTTGAGCCTCTGCTCCTTCGGCCGTGTCGATTTTGTGCTTCAGGTGATCGAAATCGTGTGAATTTTGTGCTTGAGATAGGACTCGTTGAACCGTTTTGTGATAATTAATATTTATCATGTCTAATAGAAAGTGTTGTGTTCCCGGATGTACAACTAGCTTAGGTAAGCATTTATCAACATCCTTAAAACAGATAGTCTTCGTTTTGTCACGACTCAAGTCAGTGCCAGCGTCAAGGTAGGGCGCCGTTGGGCGACCGCCTAAAGCGCCGAGCGAAAAGACCGCCCAGTGGCGCCCAGAGCCCTTTCTATACCATTGCTTATAGTTCAAGGTCTACTAACTCGTAAATTCCCTGTATAATTATTCATTACACTCAAGCTATGATTACATATTAGGAATTCAATTCTGATTACGAAGTGGTGGTACTGATTGTAGACAGTAAACAGAATTACCAAAACGCAAAAATCACCCATTGCTTTTCCACTATCACATGTAGACCGCACTGGCCGACCTTTTCATATCTAGAGAAAATAGACACTCGCTGAGGATATAATCCGAATCGTGGCGAGGGGAGTTTGGTTTCCTCTCCTTTCTTTCTTTTAAGAGGCGAGAGACGCATTCATGTCGGGCAGGAGTTCGGTTACCGTCGGCTGAACTATTTTTTTTTAAGAAAGGACCGGTAAAGAACCCTTCCCTAGGACTTGGACGTCAAAAGCCTCCCGAACGTTTACAAATATTAAATTCTAATGTAATCCATCACCTTCAAATATTCAGACACAGCACCGGTTTTGATGATTTTCTTTTGTATGATTTCTTCTTTTAAAATCACTTTTTAGAAACAGGCCATTGACAGGCCTGTTGGTCTAGTGGTTACAGACCCTGACTGCTATAACGGAGGATGTGGGTTTGATTCCCACCAAGGACAAATGTTTGTGTGATGAACACGATCATTTGTTCTGTGTCTGGGTGTAATTTATCTATAACTAGCAACCCGCCCCGGCTTTGCTCGGGTGCAACGCTGATACCAAATAGGTATAACTACACAATAATAAAGTTCTGTAGGGCGAAGCGCGGCCTTGGTCGCACTATTTGGTATAGGCACGCGCACCCCGGCCGGTACCCGCAACCGCTACTTCCCTGCATTTTAAATCTGTAATATCTTTGAAAGTATTCATTTAAATTACATGCTGTAAAGGGCTGTATTGATCTATATTATATGCACAATTAATTAAAGGTACTTAATTGGATAAGGATTAATGCTGTATTGCTTTAAATCGCTTTTTCGTAAATAAGTAATAAATAAAGGATAAAAAATGGTTATTGTGAGTTATCCTCAAGAGATAGACATTCAGTTTTTTTGTAGATCTTTTTAAGGTGTACAATACTGTAGTACATTATTTTGATCTATCTCGTACTGTTCAGCCAGCGTTCGCAATGAAAGCGCAAAAAATGTGTTTATTTACGACCTTACATAAAAAATCTCTAAGACTATCCGTGTTTCTCTACTATATTATGCATGTATAATACATATTAACCTTAATCTTGAATCACTCTATCTATTAAAAAAAAAGCGCATCAAAATCCGTTGCGTTGTTTTAAAGATTTAAGCATACATAGGAACAGACACCGGGAAGCTTCTTCAACTTCGTTTTATACTATGTAGTGATATGTATGTATTTAGAAATAAATAAGTACTAGCTGTGCCCCGCGGTTTCACTGGCGTTAATACCTATATACTGTTCCCATAAAATAAAGGGATAAAAGTAACCTATATGTTAATCCAGGGTATAACCTATCTACATACCAAATTTCAACCAAATCGGTCCAGCCGTTTTTAGTGAAAGAGTAACAAACATCCACACATCCATTGTCACAAACTTTCACATTTATAATTTTAGTAGGATGTTTATCAGTTGTCTGGTTACCATAACACAAGCTCTGCTATGCTATGGTCGCATGCTAGCAGGGACGCTTCGCTAGAATGTCAAAGCCCTTGTGAGTAGGCTATAATTTATGTGATGGAAAAAAAATCGTAGCGCGTAGAAATCTCGCCCAGGGCGCTGCTAGTGTTTAAACATTGACTCCACTGAATTCTAACTTGTACCCCTTTTTTTCAGACACTGCTGGGAATTTACATAAATTCCCTAATCCAGATAAGGATAGGCAGCTATTCAATACATGGCTCTTTTTTATTGGTGGTGACATTTTACAACTTGAAAATGACCACATTTTTAAATACCGCCGCATCTGCAATGAACATTTCGAGCCAAAATATTGGTGCCGGAATAACCGAATTTCTAAAGGAGCTGTACCTACGAAAAACCAGGTTAGTTTCAGTAAAATACCCAAATTAAGGTACCTGTTTATTTTAAAGAGTATTTTAAATAAAGTGTAAATTCTCTTCTTACAAGTAAGAGAGAGTTTACTGCGCTTGTTCAACAAACAATAAAGTCGGTAATGCTCGAAATTTACTATATTTAATATCCATGTTATTTTATTATTTGTTACAGGATTATCTTGCTCGAAATTCAGCACTGAAAAAAGAACACTAAGACCTCTTCAGATGTCAGAACCGTCTACATCAAAAGGTATATTTTATTTGTCCTATACATATAAGCAAGCAATTCTTTTTTATGCAAATATACATTTACAAACATGTATGTATTTGCTTCATACACCATTTTCACTATTTACACAAAACTGTTGTTTCCCGCAAAAATGTTTCTAGTGCATTTGAAATGTACATAGTATTTCAGAGATCATTAATTCCTATAAATTTGTCTAAAAATGAGTAACTTTTGAATGTCATATGTACCAAAGATCCTAAGCTTCTTTAAATTTGTTGTAATATTTAAATAGCACTGCATTACACAATTTTGGTACCCTCTTAACTGAATGAATAGGTAATGAATCATAGATCAAATGTTCCAAACATTATAATATGTGGTATCCATAACCTCTAGTTTTCGAGGTACATGACAATTATGATTTATACTCTCACTTAGGCGTACAAAAAACTGCCTCGTTGGTCTAGTGGCGCTAAGCGCGACTGCTACGCTAGAGGTCTTGGGTTCGATTCCCAGGTCGACCAAGGTGTTATTGGGTTTTTCTATGAAATTCTCAGTAGCAGGTCGGAGTTTGGATTTGTGCCCGGTTAGTGGCAATAGGCTCGCCCCCTATTACATGGGACCTAAACATATAGGCGAACTGTGGGTGTACATTGGTACACCCACATATACAGATACCTTGCCTACCCCTTCGGGGATACAGGCGTGATGATATGTATGTATGTATGTATGTATGTATGTATGTATTACTTTGTTTTGTTTAATATTTATTTCTATTCGATAATGTCAACTTATTTGTACATAATATTTATTTCAAAATTCAATATGAATACTGAACCGAGTGCAAGTGTTTAAAGGCTCCAATGCGGACAGCATATCGTGTAATTGATAGATAGACACTAGCAATCAATAATAGGCACTAACAACTCAATATTATTATTAACAGAACCAGTGTATCTACATATACATTCACAAAGTTCAATTGAAGATGTACAAATGAAAGAGAATCTCGGTGAGTGATCCTACATACAAGCTTTTAACCAGCAATTATTTTACACAGGTCCAGTGGGAGCTCCTTCATGCACCCGGATAAAATTTAGCCTCTATCGATAAATGCGCTAACTTACCCTGAAAGCATCTTTAATTGAATTATTCCTGAGTTATAATTTTAGTAACGATTAAAGTAAACTAGCCTCTCTATAAAACTATCGCTTAAGACAAGAGTGATTGATGAAATACAATTTGTAAAATTACATTTTATGTCTTATGCATAAGTCCTAAATTTTTTACATCCTTATTGTTATAAACTATGTAAAAGTAACTTTGTCTAGTAGTGGGCTGGCTTTAATTATTTCAATAATAATATGATTCAAGTAATGGTTACTCAATATGAACTACTACATTCATGATGATGATGATGGTGATGACCATCACCTTAATTGGTTTGTATATAATAGGCACACATTTCTTACCAAATATGTTAATGACTTTTCAGAACCTGTCACTTCAGAATCTCAGTCTATACAGATTGATAGACAGCCTCATAGTACAGAAGAAAAAGTAGAGGTGGTGAAAGATCTTGGTAAGCAACACAATTGTATTCAAACTTAATAACTATAAAGCTGATTTCGCTTGCTACGCTCGCTATCATGGTTTAATAACGACTGATTGATAGATTTAATACATAGTTCGATGATTGCAAAATTTGACACAGAACTATCTTTGATGCTATTCCACTCATATTTACTTTTAATTATTATTCTGCAATTGTTATTCAAATACTTCTTATTATTTTTTCAGTGCATCGCAACATACACGTAAAATGTGTAAGTAAGAAGGCGGTAAAACAGGTTGCTGTTACGAAAACTGAGCGTGCTCTGTATCAGAAAATGTTGCAAGTTGGTGTGAAACTCAGCAAATGCCGTAGCAAGGTTAAAAAGCAGGCAATCAAGATCAAGGCCCTGCAAAATATTACCACAAACCCTAAATTTTTGGAAACTCTCGACAAAATGTCCAGCACATCAAAAATTTTAACTTTGCTGCAGTTCCGTGAGCACAAAAAAGAAAAAAAAGGCCGGCGTTTCACATTGGAGGAAAAAATTGTAGCTTTGACTATCCTTAAACAAAGCCCAAAAGGATACAGATTCCTGAGGAGAATCTTTATCCTTCCGTCACGCCAAATTTTAATAAAATTAATTAATATGGCAAATATAAATGCCGGTATCAACAAAAACTTGATGGCACAAGTAAAATCAGCCACACTAAAAATGAAACCAGAACACAAATTATGTGTTGTTCTTTTTGACGAAATGTCACTAAAACCGAATGTGGCATACAATGAAAGAAAAGACAGAGTGAGTGGGTTCGTAACCAATGGACAAGAGACACTGCCTGAGTATGCAGATCATGCGCAGGTATTTATGGTCAGAGGACTCATTAAAAATTACAAGCAACCTGTTGCGTACACCTTTTCTCAGTCTGCCACGAAGGGACCAGAACTGGCAAAACAATTAAAGGTTGTCATCACCGAACTTCAAAATGCTGGTCTTAATGTGGTAGCAACAGTGTGCGACCAGGGAACGAATAACGCGAACTGCATCAAATACCTGTTGCAAGAAACTAGGGGCATTCTCTTGAGAAAGTTAGAAGAGCCGAAGGGAAATATTATGTTAATAAATAACCAAGAAATCATTCCTTTGTACGATCCACCTCACTTAATTAAATGTATACGCAATAATTTAATAACAAAAAATCTACAGTACCAAAAAGACAACCAAATTCTGGTGGCAAAGTGGGAACACATAACTGCACTGCACCAAGAAAACCCAGGCTACAAAGGCATAAGACTGTTGCCAAAATTGACAGACTCCCACTGCATTCCCAGCAAAATACCACGGATGAAGGTGAAATTTGCTACGCAACTGTTCAGCCAAACTGTAGCATCAAATATGGGCTACCTAGCAGGTAAATGAACTTTATTACATAATATTTTCACATTGCATTATTCTATCGATACTAATATTATAAAGATGAAGTTTTTTTTGTTTGGATGTGTTCTTGACCATGCTAATCTAAAAAACCAATCCAATGACCAAAATCGATCTCCAGGTCTAATTTGAAATAATCTTTCACTATTAGATAGCTCATTTATTGAGAAAGACTAAAGGTAGATTTTTAATCTGGGTGCGCGAAGTAGCTTTCACGGGATGCGGTAGAACCGCGGGCGAAAGCTTGTATAATAAAAGTTTTCACAAATTATAAACCAGTCCCAGTTCAGATACAATAATAACAAGTTTTTGATTAATTCGATTCCCGCATAAGTCAAATATTTATGTGTGTGGGTGTTTCTATGTATGTTTTGTTTGGAACTAGATTGCGTTGTGAGAACGTGTGAGGAATATTATTCATAATTTATTATTGTTTGCAGAAAAAGGAATAATCTCCCAAGATGCGAAAAGTACCGCGGACGTCATCATGTTTTTTGACCAACTTTTTGACTCGGTCAACGGAAGCTTCGGGAAAAGGAAGAAGCACAGTAAACCACTTCTGGGACCTGCGACGCCGAACTCGCTACATCACAAAACATGGAAGGAGGCTAAAATATTTTTAAAAAATATGAAGTTCATAAACTTAAAAACCTCGAATGTGGAGTATGTTCCCACTTTAAATAACTGGGTATGGACACTAGAAGGTATAGAACTGCTATTAAAGAAAATTGCTGCGAAGTACGGAGTGACATCGGTTTGGTTGCGGCATCTGAATCAGGATCCAATTGAAAATTTTTTCGGATCTATAAGGAGCCACGGATGCCGCAACGTAAACCCTACTCCAGACGGGTTTGAAGCAGCATTTAGCAGTTTGTTAATTAACAGCCTATCCAGTGTCCATGCCCCTGGGGCAAATTGTGAAGTGGATAATTGCCACGCTTTGCATGAAGTTCTCATAACAAGCGGGGACTGCAAAGAACAAATAAATTGCGAGCTCTCTGAGATTCCGGACATAGAATTTACAGCCCTTGAAGACAAAAGTGACCCCCGAATAGTTGGGGGGCTACAATATATTAGCGGTTATTTTATTAAAACCGCAAAAAAAAAAGTTTTCAAGGGCTGTAGAGAATGCAAAAGAAACTTAATATCCGATCAAGAACCAGAATATTTAAAATATAGAGAGTACGCTAATAAAAAATGGCTTTGCAGTCCCAGCAACTCTCTTCTAAATTGTGTGTCGAATCTGCAGGATATAAATTACACAATAATTAAAAAGTGTTTAGAGAAAAAATATTTAAAAGATTTAATTAAAACAGTAATATTTATCCATATAGAATTCGAGTTCCTCACGTGTGAAATACACAAAGATAAATTAATCAATTTTTTAATCAATATATCCTGCAGATTCTTCATATACAATTACTGTAAAGAAATAAATAAAATATTAGTAAATAGGAGAGAGTGTTATGAAGATACCGATTCGTATAAGCTAAAAGCGAAAAAATTATATATGAAATGCTTTAAAAGAAAAAAATAAAATATATTAAAGGTTACCATAGCCCATATTCAAAGAAGGCTCTTGACATGCTAATGCCTAATAAAATCCCTAACAGGAATGTCAAGTATTCCTGTTAGACATTTCATTAGCACTACATAATATTATATATTGTTTTTTTTTTGTGTTATCTTTCAAATTGTACATTTAAAGTTAAAAATTGTTAGGTTAAGAAGTTATTGTCATATAGACTACGGGCCCATGAACAAAATGGATGGGTCATATGAACCACCAGGTGACGTATATAGGACGATAGAAGAGCATAAAATAATAAGATTCAGCACTATGCCGTCACTTGTGATCAGTCCAACTGAGTGCTGGTGAGAATTCAAAAGTGCAGCTAGAGTGAGTACATTTTGGTCATTTATTTCTGTACGGCATTGTTACCATCGAATAGATCCATGAAAAATAATAAGAAAGCGCGCAGTGCCGTACAAAAATGGTGGTCCAAAAAGTTGGTATTTTAGTTTTACTTTCTGTCAATTTCCAGGGTAAATTTGGTCATTTGATTCTGTAAGCGTCAGTTTCATACTGTTTCAATACAGCTTCTAATCTATTATCAAAAAAATATTATCTATGCATGAAATACTTTCAAAATAAATAATTTTATGTTGTTCAAATCACCCCTCGGACCACGGAATGAAGGCGCGGGTTGTAACCCTCGATTTTTTTCCCTTGTTCAAAGATTTTTGTACGGCGTTGCGGAATAATGGATTAGAAGCTGTATTGAAACAGTATTCAATGAATGGGCCCGTAGTCTAATATACCTAGTTATATTGAAGTTAGGTTTGTTTTTTTTTTATCTTAGCTAAGTTATAGAATCAGGCGTTACTTTGCGGAAATCCATGACATTAAAATTAAATGTTGTGAAAAATATTTAGCTTTAATTCCGCTACAAATCTTAGCTGTTATCTTAAATTATCTTAGCTGTAAGTTAAATTGTATTCCTCTTGTATATGTATGGCTATGGAAACCACTATTGTATTGGATCACTCTGTAATGATAGTGTCGATCGTCGATCGTCGATCGAGTGTTGATCAATCAATAAATATACTTTACATACAATATAATATATTGTATGTAATGTATTTTTTCTATAATTTCTAGAGATTTGTCTTTTCCTTATATGTTTGTCCTTTGTAAATGTGACGACAATGTAAATTAAGTTGAATGTTCAATTCTATTTTTTCTTCCATTCTGGATGTCTTAGTTTATATTAATCTAAACATTCTGCTGTTTACGTTGTTGTCGCATATTTTAAAATCAATGTAATCTTAACATCGATGTTAACATTTTTTTTAAAAGAGTAACCTCTTGAGTTTCTTGCCGGCTCTTCTCCATAGGACTTGATTTTCTTCACTTTGAAACCGAGCAACTAGAGTCAGTAGTTTTTAACGTTAGATTTCTTAAGCGCCTTTTTTGTTTAAAAGCAATAAAAATATTTTAATTTGATTTTGATCAGTGTTTTATTTATTGAAAAACATCCTATGAATATATATAAAAAAAAAAATCTAGTTAATTTGTAAATTGGCGGTTCTCGTTATTTGCCGGTAACATGTATATTGACATTAGTTCCCTAAACCTACGTCCAGACGGCGCCACTTGTCTTACCCAATTTAGTCGTCGAGTTGGACCTCTATTTCATATTATAAAAAAGTACTCTGTGCTGCTCAGTTCCTGATGGGAGATTTTATCCGTACCGTGATTTTTGCCGTAATAATTTTACATTTGATATTGCCAAGAACCCAAATTACTACTAGCTACCGTCACTTTATATTGTGCTGTCAAAATCAACCTTTAACGCAATTTACGCAATGTCAGAATATTTATACATTTTTGCATTTATTTAGAATTGTAAATATAGTAAAGGTATATTGTATACATAGCTATATTGTAGTATAATAATCATTGACAAATAAATAAGAATGAGGGTGTCTATTTAGTCGATTAAGTACCTGCAATTTAAAACAAAGTGAAACTTTTAACACAAGAAGAACTAAGGGAGGCACATTGCATAATTAACATTCTTACATAAGAAACCTTCTGTTGTCGTTCCTAATTAATAGCTTTGAAATAAATATTTTTGTTTAAGCTTTGCTTTGATATCCTGATAAATCGAAAGGAACAATTCGATATATTCTATGTAGGTACCATTTGAACTCATCAGGTAGAAAATCAACAGCTTTTTGCCTCTAAAACTAATTTAGCTAGTCCCTGATCGCATTGGGTCATCAAATAATAGGCACATAATGACGCATATTGCTTCAAGATATTATATTATTTTATAGGCTGTTCTCACACTATATTTTGACCAGCATTGTACAATAAACGTAAGCAATGCACTCTGACACGCCTCACAACGCTTTCACATACAAACAACGACTTATAGACAACATTAAAAATCACGATAACGCAATAAAATTAGTAGCAGAACAAAAACAAATTCTGAAAATACAGCATAATAACACACTACGCTTAATGGGAGAAAGTCATAACCCGAGTGTAAATAAAAAAAAAAACAGATCACTCATCAAAATGAATAATAGGAGATTCGGATATCTTAATTAGCATGAATTTACACCGTTATAAAGCGTGTAAGATGAAAAAAGGTTAAGTAATAATAATTCATATAGCCATTTCTCGGGTTTATTTCGAGTCGGTATTTGTGGGGCCCAGTTAATAAATTATGATCGAGACCTCACATACAGTGCGGTAACTACGTGGGCCACACCGCGGCAGGCTCCGCCCGAGAGCGAGAGGGGCCGTGCCTCTCTGTCTCGCAAGCCCGGGTACAATGCGTGTTATCGTTGCAATATAAAACCTGGAATGTGTGTTTACTTAGAGCTTGTTTTTTGGTGTAATTTAATTAAGTTTCTAATTGGAAGCGCCTTGCTAGCGTATTGTAGTTTTGTTATTGTTATATTGCTTCCAGTGCTTATTTTGTTCGGGTGTAAGTAGCGGAACGTATCTCAACTATTTTCTGACATGGAGTTTTATGGAAGATGGCCTTATCTACTGGTTTGTTTGGTTTTAGTTTCTTTTGTTTTTATAGGTACT
Source organism: Autographa gamma (assembly GCA_905146925.1). Classification (NCBI taxonomy): domain Eukaryota; kingdom Metazoa; phylum Arthropoda; class Insecta; order Lepidoptera; family Noctuidae; genus Autographa; species Autographa gamma. The sequence continues at coordinate 3,714,446 of LR989871.1, forward strand.
TCAGTTGTAGAACGTTTAAACGGAACGCCTACTGGTAGGTTTTGAATTGAAAGTAAAGAAAAGAGATATAAAAAATCATCCTCATTAAATTCAAACAATCCCTTTTTCTACTTTCAAACTTAGATACCTATTTACTATAGGCAGACGTGAGCAAACCTTACTTAAAAAGTATTCATATTATAAAAATGTGCCTGCTACGCTCTAATGGTTAAAAACGTTGAACAGATTTTGATGAAACTCTGTATCTAAGAAGAAGGTATCTAAGCTAGAAGCCTAAGAACAACAAAAAAATGCAACAATAGTCGCTAACCCACCTAAAAGTACGAAGTTGGTTTATTTTAACAAACTTAAATAAAATGCTATATTATTCCAATAATCGAGATATTTAAATGATTAAAAATATTTAACGTAAGTTTACACAAAATAATGAGTAAGTACTTATGTAATTAGATACATATATAAAAAAGACACTTGGGGATTACAGTCCGGCTAACATACTTTAGTATCCGCTAGATGGCGTTAGATTTGGCACTTTATTTTGTTTGTTTGATCTTCTAGTATGTTCTCTTCTCTAAAACTGCTGTACTTTTCTTTAGTTTAGGAAACATGTATTTCGATCTAGGTTACCTTTTTATGAGGGTAGGATATTTCTCACTTCATACGGGATCCTGGCCCTCTAGCCAAGTAACATTTCTACAAGCGTTAACGATGATAGAAATCGCTTAACTGACATTAAATGTATGGAAATGACATTTCATTTCGACAAGTCACGTGACCTGGACTTGTCACTTCCATACATTTAATGTCAGTTAAGCGATTTCTATCATCGTTATCGCTTGTGGAAATGTTACTTGGCTACAGGGCCTGGTTCCGCACGAAACAATCGTCGGATAGGCATTTGCATAAAAATCTTGAAAAAAAAAAAATGTTGTAGTACTCCATCGATACCAAACTTTTAATTCACTATAAATATTCTCGAAACAAAAATTAATAATCTATAACTTTATTTTGTTTCAGCTTTAGGGTAAGCATGGCTGCATTAGGGCATTTAAGAGCCTTACTATAAATTTTGCCTGTGTCGCATCATGTCGCAGGTGTGAAATTGCGTTAGGTAGGTACATACCACATCATATATATTCGATAATTCAGGCGATAAACGCTTATAAAATAAACTTTTGCGCTGTCCATCATTTCTCTAGCAAAACATAGGTAATCATTAGGGTGACCAGGGTTGTAAATAGAAAAGAAATTGTATAAAAATTGCTTTATTTTCTTTTTACCAAGAGACTCATCTGTTCCTAATGTCCAGTGAATACAGCATTTATTTAATATTTTACTTATTTCGGTGGTGCAATCAAACTTAGACATGTTGAAAGTTTTTAAACGACTCTAACTGAGTTAGATATTATCTTCTAGCTCAGTCTCTAGTAGGTATAACCATTCGTAATTTTATTTTAATACTAAATTATGACCATTTTTATGCATGTAAGTATATGATGTGGGGATTATCTAAAGAAATATTTTTATATGCTTTTAGACAACTTTATTTAACCAAAGATGCTTTTATCCCCAGATTTGAAACTCCTGAGACCATCACAATATCCATCGAAAGCCATCGTAATGTGACATTACAACTTCACCAGTCTTCAACATGTCCAAGTGATTGATCGGTCCTGACTTTATACCACTTATCAAACAAAAGAATTGCCCTCAATGATCGCCCGGTCACGCGAAAGGTGACGCACGATGATTGCCGATGATAGCCGATCATTACCGAAGTGACGCAATGGCGGATCGTCACGATCGCAATAAAATCGTAAGTTCGCTTAATTTTATTTTGTTTTATGAATGGATTAACTTGTACTTTTACAATGACAAGTACCGATGTATAGATTTAAGTTTATCTATAAGTTCACTATTTTCTCAACTATCGCAGTTGGTTTTTGTAAAAATTTCCGTTTTCATTTATCATTTCACAAAACATTTTATTTCTTAACACGATACTCACTACTCACGCATACAACCGTTGACAAAAGTTAAAGACATAATAGTTTCATCGTATCAGTATAGAAACTAATTTTTCCTTCCTTCTATATAGCTTATACTCTCCGTCCCTCAAACAATTGGTTTAAAATGCGCTTTAAAAGACAGAAACATTACCAACAGTAAATACAAATAATTATTAGATACTTATAACTTTACGATATTCCTTCAAACTTACTAGCAGTTAGTAGTTCCTAGTAAGTAGGTACTGAAAATTGTGAAAGTTATTATACAGCATCATAGCTCATAGCCTTCATAAATGAAGACGTAAAAACAAAACAATAGCAGCCCTAAGCTAGAGGCCCGCACATGCGCAGAAGACATCTCAATACAATGCACTTTATTGACGATTCACTAAACACTGCTAAACATAAAACAGACATACTCTGAAGTGACAGGTAACTTACAACTTACTAGCTTTCTAATATAGTGATAATGCCTGTAACTTTCCTATCGAAAACAACTGAGATAAATGTTCATATAGAAATAATGAGCTTTGATTACCACGCTTATTCAGCGATATCAGTTTTATGAAACTACTGAAAGTACCAGAATTAGCTTATTATTATTATTATTAACGATGGTTTAGTTATGGAAATTTGCTGAATATATGGGCAATAGACACAGGCATATTACAGCTTTTTATCAGTACATTAAATTGAGGCTTAGAAAATATGCTCGCAATAATTACAAAGAAAGGGTTGTACTATATTATGATCTAGGTATTAGGGTTTTACGTAACGCTTCCATTTTATTATTATTCCATTTTTATTATTATTTACCTGAGAAAACTTAAACTGATAGGCACATGGAGGCTTCGCATAGAGAAATCTTCATAAAGGGTGTTAAGAACACCCTGTCTGACCCTGAAGGGTGATATAGTGTATTCACAATCATATGCCCAAATAAGGTATGAAATTTGCAATACAATTTTTGCTCCAGGTTTTCTTAACACCATGCATACCTATGAGGATTTCTCAGTACTAAAATTTTGCCTTGGGGTTTGCTGAAATCCATATTCAACCAGAGAATATACTCGCAAATATATCCGCAAAAGGATATAACATAACACAGATACATAGAAACAAATATATGTTTTACGGATTTTGTCGCGTTTTCATTAGGTCCCGACGTTTCGATTAGTCTGCCCGTGACCATGATACCTGCAAAGGTGTCGAAACGTAAGGACTTAATTAAACCGCACAAAATCCGTAAAAAGTAGTATTATTTCAATGTCTAACATTCGCGTAAAGCTAAGAAACCAATACAACACAGATACAGTCAGGCATTGATAGTCTTCAGTTAGGGTAGTGCATTGCGTGCGACATGCGCGCGCGCTGGGTGGGCGCGCGGTAATCACGACAAACAATGATCTGTCATTGTTGCGCGGGAGATCGCGAGGGCGCTGTTTCTGGGAGAATACTACTTTATTGTGATTGGGAAGTCTAGTATTAGTTTCAGGTTCCTAATTATTATACATCTGAAATAAAAGCAATAAAAATAGAGAAGCTAGCTTTGTTCTGAGTTGTCCTGACTGACTAATATGTAATATTTTGATGTCTGGTAAGTCCAAGAGCAATAGGATACATTTATACTTTTATGCAACTTAAAGAGTAATAGACCGTGGGCGAAAGCCTCTACAAATTGGGTTCTTAATAGACGAAGGCCGCGTGGAAGACCCAGGCGGAGATGGAGGGATGAACTGGACGCATACGGGAAGGAGTGGCAACAATTAGCAAACAATAGAGACTTGTGGAAGGAGGAAAGGGAGGCCTTTGCCCTGCAGTGGGACAGTTCAGGCTTTAAATAAATAAATAAAGAGTAATGTTAGACGTATAAAATAAATGGCTGTCTTCTATATCGAGAAAACATACCGCTTTAAGTTTATACAAACGCAAGCATAAAATATTTCAATTCAACATGTATGAAAAATGCTATTTTATGTGTTACCTTAAACATAAGATAAAAAAGAAAATCAAATAGGCCTTTCAAAGCTCTTTTAAAACGTTAAATTTACTGACAGGTTCCAAAATGTCACACCTATGGAAAAGAACCTGCAAGAAAATCCGTAGGCTACTCTTTAAAAAAAAAACGTAACATTTCATTAATTTTAAAAACATAAGATCACTCTTGAAGGCAACGTTATATAAGTTTCATAATGTCAAGAGACCTGTTAATCGCAAATAGGACAAGTACTTAAACGATAATGTTAAAGTTAAATTACATGGTAAAACAAGTTACCATCCTGCCGTTAAATGAGCTTGTTGGCATAAATTAGTAATAATTATAACCAATAACGACACCTTATAATGTTAACCGCATTTACCTTCTTATAAAAATTATATCCTTCAATCTTTTCGGTGTGCATAACCCAGTAAATATGTTCTCGAGGACAGATATCTGTCGCTCCATTTAAAAACACCCTAATTGTGCTAGTAAGATTTCATCGTGTCAAATCGCTTGAATGATACTTATTATGTAGGATAATAATATACATATCACGTAACTTACCCTTGTCACTTCCATATGAGCGCTGCGATCAGCTTGCAGGGAATCTGTTGAGCTGTTAAGTAATATGAATCTGATATAAAGCCAACAAATTGTTATACTATTTTGTAAAAAGGCAAGATAGGAAACTTTTTCGTTGGTCTTCCATTGCACCCATTTAAATGCATCCTCAAAACTTTCATTTTTAAATATTTAACCAAAAAATATCATAGTAAAAGTACCTTCGATAGTAAATTTACTCGACAATACCAGAAGAATGGTAATTCAACTTTATTTTCTTTTACCATTTACTTCTAATATCTCTGTCCATCTATTACCATCTTGAGAGCATTCAAAAACTACCAAACAATCGGAACTAGTTTGAAAGTCCTAATGATCTCGCATCAAGGTTGTATCAACTCGTAAGTAATAAAATCGTCACATTCAACGATTGATTGCTCTTAAATTATCCTTAATTAGATACTTGGGTTTACTTCCGTCGTTCATTGAATATTTTAGGTTTTGATTTTGATATACAATGACTGTGATATCAAGATCAAAATTCATTATGTTGGCTGTCTTTCTATTGCTTCTCGCCATCATAATATCTTTTCCATTAATTATAGGAAGTATTCTTAATAACATCACTTTTGAATCTTTCACTCCATCATTTTTAAAAAGCTCTTTTCTAAGAGCCCCTTCCATTTTCTAACTTCCCCAACAGCTATATTGATCAGAAGTGGCAAGTTATTTGTAAAGGCTACCAAGAAACACTCATAGCTTACCCGGCATTGTTTCTAAACCTTCACAATATAAATACAAACATTTCCCTCGCTAACTAGCTAGTAAACACAGCCTATTTAGTAAAACACTTGAGAGCTTTCATTTATTTTATGGTACACGGCCATAAGCTTGGTGGTCCCTCCGATACTAATAATTTACATTTAAAAACCAATCGGTTCCTTGTAATCCTCGACTTATTTGCATGAGAAAAGAAAAATGGCCAATGATTGTTACCTCGAAACTACTCGGGATAAAAAGCACGAAGTTAAGCCGTCAAGACATGTCGTTCTTTTTAAAAAATCCCGTTTAAGTATGTTAATAATTTCATCTTGGTAATTGAGTGGTGCAGGTTTGGGATAAGGAGGGGACGGGTGTTACGGATGTCGATCTATCGGTAAAGTGGTCGAGATTTGTCGATAGATATGGTATACAATATATCGTTCTTTTTAATTATATGAACACTGTACTCGTTATACATAATTTTCATTTAAGTAGGTACGTGGATACACTTCATTAACCGATGAATAAGTTAATTCAAAACTCACTTTCCATATCAGTACTTTTTAACTAATAATTTTGGTTTGCCCAAAATAGGAAACCGTTTCAGTAAAGTAATTTGTACAAATGAACTGACATGCTAAAAACGCTATAGAATTAAAAAAATATAAACCATGTTCTTTATATACAGTTCTGAATTGTTCTTGTGTTGAAATGATACTTACGGTCAACCTCGCCCTAAATACGATAACGTCGATAACCTCTATCGACATATCGACAGTACCGTTGGCCAGCGCCACATCACTACAAGCACCATGCGTCGTGTGAGGCGCGCAGCGGTGGCGCGATCGATGTAAGAACTATACGCTATACGCGCCTACTACGGGTATACCGTGCGATATTATTGTTCATGCTATAAACAAATAGCTTTTAATAATGAGTTTTTTCTTGTGTGTAGTTAAAGGAAATTAGTAGAAAATGGTTTTTATGAAAAGGTGTCTAGCTAAAATTTAAAACTCCGGGATATTGCTGGCAAAGTTAGTTATACCAGTCCGTAGCTATCCCATTTATGAAGAACAATATTTCACGAATAAGGTTTACTTATTCTTGAAATCACTTATAAAACAGTAAAACAAAATATAAAGGATTGTGTAGTTGATAACTGTGATAATTAAATTTAGCTCTTAGGTACAAAGCTCTAATTATACCAAAACCCTATTGATTGGTAGGAAATTGACTTCTGGTTTCTATTTTCAAGAAGAAGCTGGCCCTTTATTTTTTGTAGAGATTTCATGAAGGCCAACAGTGACTCAGAGATTTAACAGGATTTAGGATACCTACAGTAGAATTTATATATACTAAGCAATAATAATAAAAAAAAACATATATCTGTTATAAACTAGAATTTTCTTATTTTAAGTCGGTTAAATATTGGATTTAAAATTATTCAGGTCGATCCTCTCATAAAATGAACCAGAAAACGTCAGTATCAATCCAACAAAAAGATTAATGACTTAAAAATCCTTAGGTGCTACTAATTATCCAAAAAAAGGTTCGTATCAAACACCAAACTACACAAACTAATTCCATTCTTATCAGAGACTAATTGGTCGTTAGCTTAGTGCCATCAATCAGCCAATCAGAGGAGATTACCACACATGACCTAATTCGGTTCAACTCGTGCGGTCCTCTGCTGGAGCTATAAAACCTCTTTTTGACATATCCGTGGCAAAATCCCTAACTGATATGACCCTTTATAACGTGAAGGTGTTAAGAAAACTATTCCACTACACGCAAAAACCAACTTTAGACTCAAAACTTTAAGGTTGAGTTTTGTATGAGTGGTGTATCCCGTTTATTAGACTACAAAGACGCCGCCCGGGTCGGCGGCGCCTTTGATGTGGCGGCGTAATTACGTAAGAGCGCGCCGCGATGGATGCCTCCGTATGAATGTACCACAGCCCACAGGACACCTAGGATTTACATTCACAATGGAGAGTAATTGAATTTTTTATCGCCTCTATAACGATTGCTTTGGAAAATATTTACCGCTCGCGTTACTTAATATTGTCGGTTTAACTTTCTTTGAAATTGCCGAGTTTCCTGCTAAAGTAAGAAATGGAAAGAAGTAAATAGGTATGTTCATTTATCCTTATATTTTATTATAAAATAACGAAATCAATGTGATCGCAAAAGATCTACTGAACTCATTTGATATGGATTTCTGAGATTCAAGTAGCATTTATCAAAAAAATAATAATGAAAACCAGACCGGAAAAAATATTAATGGGAAAACATAATCTCACGACTTCCACAGAAAAACAATAATAAATAGATATACAGAATTCAAACTTGAATAATTCACGTAAATTAACAAGCATAATTAAAACGGACTCATTACACAAAGAAAACAAACAAACATTTGTCCACCGCGACTCCTAAATCTTTGACCATTAACTTGAAACAGAAACATTTCTCTGTATTTAGTTTCCGTTCGTAATTAAAAGCATTGTGATTAAACTGTGACGAATTAACTACAGTCAACGGCGGGGGAGGGGCGGGCCGGGGGCGTGGCCTCGCAACATCAAAGACGCCGCCGCAACGCCGCAAAAGGGAATGCTTATTGATGTGCGAGAGAGACGGAGCATCAAACTCCGTAGGTGTGAGCGAGATGGAAGGTAATGTGTTTGTAGTAGTAATCCTTATGAACGGGTTGATTCAAGATTGTGAGAATGGCGGATAGTGGTGTGCTTAGATTGGTATCGATAGAGTTAAGTACGGTTTAGGTATGTGGGATTGGAAGGGTTAGGTTGTAAGCATGCTAGTTATGGTAACGTAAAAGTTTTAGAACTTTTACGTTTAAAAGTTTTGGAACTAGGCATATATGTAAAGGTGCATTAAGCAGATAAGTTTTTATAAAATGAATAGAAATGCATTTGTTGTTTTAAAGTTAAACAGTACACAAATATAGTGAATATTATACAAAGAAATATTTACATGATAATGTATTGTTAAATTATCAGAAACTAGTAAATAATAGACATTAAGAGCTGTTTCTACTGCTGGCAAATATGTAGGTATGTAAATAATGAAGGAATCTAAGAAATTACCTTTAATTGATTTGAATGTGAACTTGTTTATCTATCAATTTCACCAAACACTAAACAAATTTGTCTTCAAAAAAAATATAATTATTAACTTATATTAAATCAGCATTTTACCTAACATAGATTCGTGAACAAAAACCACATGTCTCTAAATTTTATCGACCTAATTATCGATATCGACAACACATCGCCGCAGCATCCCACCGTGTCCCAGCTCTAGCGATAAATCTGTGCCGCTAAAGAAGCTTACGTCATTGACGTATTGTTTATAAATCAAATGCCGCCGCGAATGAAAACTCTACCAACACCAAGGTATTATACGACTGACTCTCGCACTGAATTGGAATGGACTGGTTGAAGAATAGGATATTCTAGATTTCTAGAAGAATCTTTCAAATATAGAAATATTTAAACTTACAAAAATGTTAAAAAGGTTTTTGCGCTACAAAAAATATCTGCCTATCCTTTACGTCGATATGACATGATAACTAAAAGTTTGCAAAAGCGAACCAAAATTCTAAACCTAAATAGAGTCTTAAAAATAAATTCTTTTGAGAAATAATCAGATATTTTAAAATTCAGTAAGTCATGCTTTCATACCTTTATATGTTTTGTGGCTAAGTCTAAGCTTTGGAGTTCAAACATCACACCTTCGATATCTTCAAAACATCTAAAATATTTTTTGGGTAGGTACCTTTAATTCCTAAAGTAGATCCAACAGTAGATGGCCTGTTATTTAATTTCCCATAAATCCAATACCATAATCACACAACATAATAAAACTAAAAAAATCCGCCATAACGAAGCAGAGAGATCCCTAATTCGATAATTACCAGTTCTGGACTATTAAATCGAATTATCTATGACATGTTCACATCACCGGAGAAAAGCTAACTGCTCATTACAACTAATATGACCAGGGTAACCAGACCTCTGTAGCCATAACACACCACCCTTCTTGCGATAGAAGGTCTTAAGAGTAAGGGAGGTGAAGCAGGCCAATGAAACTGGTTGGTAATGTAATAGAAATAATGCTGACTCAGATCGACTCAGTGTTCTAAAGTGGTGAGCTCCTAATAGATTCCCACGATCGCAAATTTGATAAAGATGGTATTTTCGACTTGAAATGAAGAAGGTTTTTGGTTTTACATGATGAAGCAATTTTTGCAATTTCTCGTCTTTTTGTTGTAAAGAAAGATTTGGGAATTGTGGGGTGGGTCCTTGTTAGTTTTATTTACATGTGTTATTAACTGAAGAATAGATGCTTATTCACTCACTCCATTTTGTAAACTTTTTCGGTTGCTTAGAGGGTGTTCCTTTTTGACATTTATTTTCAGAGTAGCTAGTTAGGAAATTGCGACTCTAGGGAACTTACATATATAGCTACCAAAAGTAATTGCTTAGCAGTCTTTAGGGGAAAAGTCAGCAAGTATAAGACATCATTATAAGACATGATTAAGTCATGATGGTCTTAGTTAAAGAATACAATATTTCATTAAATTTAACTTAAAGTTCTGTATGTTATAATGGCTTACATTAACATTAAAAGCTTTTTTGAGTTGTCAGATGATGAAACATAGAAATCGTGATTAGTATTGTTTCTAATCAGATTAATTATCATCAATCTACCATTATTGAGGTATCGACTACGCTGCTAGAGTGATGAAATGTACGCAAGGTCTTTTGAGAGTGTGTTATTTGATTTGTAAGTTAAGTTACTTTTAAGAACGTTATGTTATAGGGTTATATTGACGGACAGAAGATACATGGGGTTATAGCCACTTCTTTTTGTACTAACTAAAACTAACATAGCTGTGTACCGTACACTATGACATGCAGCCTAGGTGTGTTCATAAAGAGTCTGTCTGTTCAGTTTCGGAAAAGACTTTTGAAAGAAACATAGAAGGCGATTAAATAAATTATATTTTAGTAGATAAATAAATAAATATAAAGAAATATTCCAGGACATCTCACACACGATTGTCTGATCCCAAGCTAAGCAGAGCTTGTGTTATGGTAACCAGACAACTGATAAACATACTTGTATATTTCTAAATAAATACATATTATAGATAAATTACACCCAGACACCGAACAAATGATCGTGCTCATCACACAAAAATGTGTGCCGGGTGGGAATCGAACCCACGACCTCCGGCATAGCAGTCAGGGTCTCTAACCACTAGACCAACAGGCCCGTCAAAGATCCTGATATCTAGATCCAAACTCCAGTGACTTGAGATGTTCTAGTCAACTAACATATCGTGTTAAAATAAGTCTTTACTTGAGTTTGGCTTGCTACCAAAACGTACTTCTACTACGGTATGCAATGTAACATTCGTGGAATAAAGTAGTTTTATATGAACCTACATAATCTATCAATATCCTGGTACCGCGGCAACAACCTGAAAGTATAAGGAAACATTTGAATGTTTCCTTACCAGAGCTCTACCAAGCTGTATTAGAGAAATTATTCATGGAGGTTTCATGCGTTAGCGAGTGACATATTTTCACGAAAACCTTAATTCCTGGTATAAAGCCCAGCAAAAAAACAGCTAATATATGCATTACGTTGTAATTAATTTAATAAACACGTCGACTTTGCCGAAACGACACGACACATGATAAGTTAATATTTAAATATTGACACAGGAGGAGTGGCCTGACACACGCCAGCACATTTAATTAAATAATTGCTTTAGATAATTAATCATCGTGTATATTCAGTTAGTGTAATTAAAATGACGTGAGAACTTTTAATTTTGAGTGCAAGGTAATGGAGTGTAATGTATCTATTCCATGCACTCGATGTCTATATTAAAATTTGCAGAAACGTTTTTCAGAATTGTTTTAATATAATTTTTATGTAAACTTGGCTAACTTACGGCTTTATGTATTGTATTTAAGTAACTAAAATCTAAATTAAGCCTATTCGTAGAATGTCTATTTAGAATTATTTTTGTACTCATTTTTCAGAATATAAATAATCATAGGACAATTTTCTTGAGTTAGAACCCTAGTAGCGTTTCTTAAAGGATTCGATAAATATTGTAAAAAGGAACAAATATGTAGGAAAGATTGATTGTAAGTCCGTTAGTTATCTGAAATCTAAGGTTCTACAGAAACTAAAGGGACAACGACTTAAAGTACATGGATATAATCAAAATTGTTCAGAAAACTACATATTTTGGGTGTTATGAGAAAAATTCTTCTAATAAACTTTCCCAATTATAATTAAAATATAGTTGATACTCATTATTACTTATAAACTTCGAAAAGAGAACATGTCTCTCCATAATCATCGACAGTTAAAGACACGATTATATTTATGTATGTTTAATTATAAATAATATCAACGTTTAACGCTATATATGTTGTCAAAGAAAACTGTCTCTTGATGAAGCTGTTTATTCTATAACTACACTTAACAGAAGCAATCAAGTGAAAATCGTTTAAAATAAATGCGAGCCATTAAGGAGATGTATTAATATCTCCGTCATTTGGATACAGCCTTCTTAATCGCGAACTCATCCGAATCTTTATGATATTATTAATAAGTTTTTATTAAAGTTGTAACGTTCGATATTTAAGAGCATTGACTGTTGTTGTTTGTCTGTATGTTTGTTTTAGTATTAATATTAGCTGTACTTAATTTTGAGTATTGCACATATAATAGTGCTGCGTTATTGATTTTGTTATATTTCTTTGTGGTCTACATCAGATCCCACTGCTGGGCAAAGGCCTCCCCTCCGTCCTCCAAAACTGTCTGTCTTTTCCGATATCTGGCCATCGATTTAACATTAAAATCAATTAATTAATAATTAACTGCTTAGTTGTAATTTTTGGCATGTAATTTGTTGAGTAAAATCATTGAAAGATAAAAATATTATTTTCTGTCTACACTTCGGTACTTATTTATTTTCAAGCATAGGTAGAGTCAGCATAGTTTTAAATAACCGTTTAGCGAGGCAAACCCGCAGGCATAGCCTATACCAGTAACAGTTGGACCATTAGATCGAGTGCGGATTCGAACCCCGCCCTCTAGCGGACCGTTCGGTAATTAGCGATCATTTATCTTTGCGCCTCTGTCAAAACTGTGTCGTTCAACGAAAACATTTTAAAATATGCCATAATTAGGGACCTACTTGATTAATTTGACCACAGGATTCGGTGTTGCCAGTTTGATAGTCAATTTACCTTGAAAATGACATGTGTGTATTGCGTATTTTATTTTATTGTAAAAGTAAAACTGCTTGATATTTTAGTTCTTATAAAGACTGAAAAATGGTATTCTTTTCAGTCAAGAATTAAAAATAATTATTTATGCTTAGATTTGTTATAAAAGCTGCTACAGGTAAGCTTGCTTTCTCAAAGTCAAAGTCTTTTTTATGTTATAATTTGTAGCAGACTTTGTAATAACTATTAGAATAATTACATGTTACTTTATCACAACAATAAGTGTAAGTCTGCAGCAATTATTTACATTAATTGTCAACACAACACTATTTATTTAAAGTTTACAATGGCGGACTAGATGACTTGATGATTAAATGTCTAACTATCATAGTACCCATCTGCACATAAATAATAGCACTAAATAAACAAAGTAAATAACACAGACGTGTTACGTGCGAACAAACACAAAAAGTATTTAATTCTTTAAAATTACCCATTATGAAGGCTAATTAAAAAGCTGGCAACATTTATAGAATAGTCTTGTACGTCAAAATGTGTTCTGGAAGGTGTGAATTAGACGATTTTTCTTCGTGATAAAGGTTGACGGATGGACGGAAAATGTGCCTTTGTTACCTAATTATTCACGGTTATCTGTTAAAATTTATTTAATAACTGCCTTGATAGTCGTCCGACATATTTTGTTTGTTTGATTGATGAGTTAAGTACGAAACTTTTGTGTTGGGAGTTTATTAAAAGTTCTTGTTAGCCGCAATATTGTGATGTTGTGTGGTCAATGGTTTTTGTTGAAATGGTAATTAAGTTTTATTGGTGGGTCTGTACAAAACTCTGAAGTCTGAGGATTTTGCTTTGACAAAAAGGGATCATTGTTGTTTCAATTGGTTTTATATTTTCCTTCTTTGTGTCGCTCAAAAGCTTTCTATATAGAAGCTTCATTTCGGATAACGAAAAATAAGTTAACAAGATTAGTTTGTATATTTTGAGGCTGCAAGAATTGATCAAAGTGTTATTTCTTGCCTTTGTGATATCTGTCGACGCGACCATGAATTTTTCAAGTAGTAAACCCATGGACTTTTTTAACTACAGAAGCTTATTTGTACAGTTATATTAGACGGTCCTTTCTTCTTTACTCAAAGTTATTACACAAATACTATCCAGAAAATTCCATCTTTACAGGACCTCCACGTTGAAAACCGCGAGTTATTAAAATAACTGCCTTACACAGCCCTTATCAATGGTCAGACATCTTTTGTAGACGTGAATTAACAAAAAACAATAAAAAGGATTCACACTGAACATATGCAAAGGGTTGCCCAAATTATCGTGAACAATGCGCTTCGTGAAGTAACCTGTAATTTAGTTTTTGTGCCCTTTCACAGCGCCAACTATTGTCTGCGGCGTCGAGCTCAAATGACCTAAGTGACAGACGTGGTAATGCAATATAGATAGGTTGTTTTATTGTGTAATCAATACCTAGTCGTTACTAATTTATTCATCCTTTATTACACTAATGAAAAACAGTGAGAAAATGTGAGAAACAAGAAGAAAGATGGGATATTGTTGCAAAAGACCTATTACAATTCTTATTCCTTCCAGACAACTTTTTCCTTATCAGGTGTAGCATTACCCCTCTAAAAAAAATGAGTAGGATTTTTTACCTAAGTATCTTATAAATGATGGATATGCGTAACATATGTAAACGTAACTATCGCTCAATATATAATAATATTCCGGGACATTTCACACACGGTTATCTGATCCCAAGCTAAGCAGAGCTTGTGGTATGGTAACCAGATAACTGATAAACATACTTATATATTTTTAAAAACATACATATTATAGATAATCTACACCCAGACGCAGTACAAATGATCGTGCTCATCACACAAACATTTGTCCTGGGTGGGAATCGAACCCACGACCTCCGGTATAGCAGTCAGGATCACTAACCACTAGACCAACAGGCCCGTCAAATATGGAATTGACTTGTCACTATAATATTTAGCGGTTCCTTATCGGTGACTTATTAAAATGAAACATAATTTACATTCATTTAAAATCATTAAAGCAGTTTCTATCGTCGTTAACGCTTTCGAAAATGACTTTTAGCTACAAAAGGCTGGTGACTTGGTGAGACACTTGCCGCTATACCCTGTTCAAGTTAGCTTGCTCATTTTGACAGACGGCCTAGTGATAGGAAACAAAATATCTAGTAATCCAAAAAAGAACGTTTCAGAATACTTGTAACTATGACGAGACGAGGTGTGGGTGATTTTACAATCATATTTATAAAACCATGAAATTAAGAAAATAATATGTTCGTCATTGCAAAGTTATGTCGATCAGAAAAATTTACATCTGTCTAAAAGATCTAGCTAACTTGTACAGAGTATAGTTACTTATATTATTGAGTTAATCTGTGCCAGTTACTTACTCCTTATAGCTGTCATAGACAATACCGTCTATCAGACGTCTTAATGGATTAAAGAGTGATACCTATTGTGTGTCACGTCCGTCACTATAATGAAAACAAAAGGAATTCGACAGTTAAAATGGCTATCGACGTGCGTTTAATACAATGCCATTCAAACTTTACCGTGGACAGGTGAAAATGATTTTTAAAGAATTTCAGGACGTTTTATAATTATTTTTAGGTATTCGACTGAGACTGAAAAAGGGTTATGTTTTTAGTTAAATACATGCTGGTGTTTAATTTCAGGTGCCTCTATATAAATACGGAAAATTTGGTATTTATTATTACTTCAAACTAATTATGTTAAAATGATCTGGCTGCAAATCTACAACGTTTTTAAATGTCTGCTCTGTCCTGGGTGTAACTATAATTACTATTAATGAATAAGAACGAAAGCTATTCCCGTTAAACACGTTAAGTTGAAGGATTTGCAGTTTATTGTTGTTTACATCCAATCTAATTTAACAAATATCCAAGTTTATTACTTACTAAATAAACTACTGCGCAAATACTTGAGTAATTCAAACGGTATTTAAACCTAACCACATAAACCTTTATTTTATGTCATACTATTAAAGTTGCTATTTCAAGTAATTATTATATGTTCAAGAACGCTATACTGTATTAAAATATTCAAGACAGTACCAAATAGTTCAAAAAGCTCAGATAATTTCCTTTTTTCAATCGTCATTTAAAAATAATTTAAACTCCTACGAGCGCCGCTGGTAATGTGACGTAATATAACCGAAAATAAAACAAAACACGATCAAACGTCAAAAAATGTCGTCACCAAAACCGTCTGCTATCAATTTACGTAATTAAAGACATCATATCACATCGGCAATCGGACTTACGACCATCAGAATGACAACTAAAGGCAAGTAATCGCTATTAAACTGACTTGTCAATTTATATTGTCTCGTAAGTAATTTCACATTCCGTGGCTCGATTGTGAGGCGTTATAATGACAGGAGGATGACGTATGGATTTGGCGCTTACGGCGTTTGGCGGCGCGCGCCATCGGCCACATCAAAGAGGTGGCCTCCTTTGATGTTGCCGCCGCACCGGCTTTAGGGATGTGACGGTGGGAGAGCGGTTTTGTTGTTGTCGATGATTTTTTTGGTCGGATTTTGATTGGTTATGATGTTGTAGATTGTATGGATTATATTGATATACAGGTGCAAAAATGGAATTGAAAATATTATTGATAACATGTAACTAGTAAGTTAAATAAAAAGTTACCTAGGTTACCTTAGTTACATATTTAAAATTGTCCGCTACTCTTAAATTAATCTTTAATCTGTCTGTATGTCGATATTATTACTACTAATGTTTAAACTTTAGATGAATTCATTAGCCAATGGCTACAGTTTTCTTATTATGTTTTATAAGTCAAAAACTTCTGGTTGTTTTTACATTTAAATTGATTAATTGTGTAAGTTTTAAGAGTTCTATTTAGATGCATAATCAAAAACTTTTGAACTTAAATTAACATATCAAAAACTATCGACAAAACGTTTAAAATTCAATAATCGATCGATATCGACATATCTGTCTTCCACCACAGCACCGCAAGGTAATAAAACGAACGGAGCACGTATTTTGACGTGGAGCGGCGCTTCTGGTCTTGCGTCCCTCTCGCTTACATAGCTGCATCTCTGTCTAACAGGCGAAGGTGTCTGGGAAGCTATTATAGCTTATAGCTCGGTTGGACTTCGCTATAAATTATGGTGCAATAGTGCCTATTCTTTTGGTCATACCAGCGGTTAGGCGATATGACAGACTTCTCTTTGGTAGAGCGAATGTTAAGGTATATGTGCATATAAAAAGGGAATTTAATATCAATTTTAAATGTAGAGAATTAATGTGATATGATGGATCTTAGTATGGTTTTAACTTTTTAATATTGTCTAAAAGCTTTGAGTCCTATTGAGACACATGAACTTTAAAAGCTCATCGCTGTAAGTAGTAAAAGTGTCCAAGACCTACACGTGATTTCCTTTATATCATAACTAAATTATGTCAGTACAAATGTCTGCCATTTATTACCTCACGTTGAAGGTTGGTAGACAGCTCTTTCCAACATTCTTACCCTGGAAGTTTTAAATTATAAACTCACGAATAGAGTTGTAAATTATCATATAAAATGAACTCCCTTACATGTAGAAATAAACAATAAAACACGGCATAACTATTTTTGACAAGATTGAAAGAAATATCAACGTATTTACATTGTTTCCTAATTTTCTGATTCTAACCCACAACTCTATTTATTCAAATCCGGTCCAAAACCCTCTCAGCTACCAATATTCAAATTCAGTCGACGACCGTTCGAATTGACGTTTCTTATTCTTTCAAAGTGTTTACACAAAAACTTAGATCGGGACACAAAAAAGGTTATAAACAGTACGTGAACCTTTGAGGGACCGCGGCCATAAAGCAGACCATTAGATGTCCTATTAACGCCTATTTCGACATAATTAGGATCAATTCGCTCCTAAAACGGCCAAGAGTTATATAATTGTTTATGTTTTATGTGTGTATTAATATTAATAGCGTTTAGGGTGGCCGGCTCTATTGAAAGCCATCGATTAGCTTGATTTAATTTAGTTGCTTCGGTTTTTTGCTGTGTTTCATCTGATATGTGCTTTTTGTAGATGTATTTTATGCTATGTAACCGTCTGTCTTGCCATCTGCCTGGTAAAGTAATACGTTTTACAGTTCCAAGCTAAGATGGTGATGGTGTGGATGATGATGGATATATGTTATTTTATTAATGCATTTTAGGTAGAATGGTTTCTTTAAGAAACTATTTGATACTGACGACCGCAATCCAGTAAAAAAGGCCACTAATTTAAGATACTATACTTTAAGAAACCAGGATGGCAATATACTAGGTAGGTATATTTAAAAAAAAAAATACAAGATGTTTAAAATGCTGTATTTTGTTCATGATGAATCACACACTTTACCGTTTTAATTTACGATTGCTATTTACTAATGGCCGTTGAAGTTAACATAGGTTTCATATGTCTAAAACCTTATAAACAGTCGTTAAGTTACAAAACAGGCTCCGCAAAACCCTTCCTACACCGCCCACCCACACATAACTAATATTGAAAACTTCATAATCATCTAATAAACTCGTTAATCCAATATCATATTAACTGCATTAAGTATTAACTAAATCTAGTCAGAGACAAGACAAGCTCATCAGAGCAGCAGAGCAGTAGGCTCCGTGATCAATTACTTATGACAACGATAACAAAAACTATATAGAAAGTACTCTATGAAAAACTGTATTAAGTTGGCTTATTGGTCAATTTATTATGGCCATTATTACCAACTTTCGAGGTAATTTTAGGTCTTGGAGATTACGCAAGCAAAAAATGGGATTGGAATTGGTATTGACTGCGTAATGGGTGGTAATATTAAGTGGTCTATCAGTTGATAAGATTGAGGACGGGTCCCCGTTAGATTATTCTGTCTTACAGTAGTCAGTCTAAGGCTAGGTATTCAAGAAATGTAGGGTTATTTGTCATTGAAATAAAACCTACTTTTAAGGGATTATGTCGCGGTTTAGCTTACATTTTAAGTCCCTCAATTGTCAGATGAGAAAGTGCAATCTGGTCATGGTATGATCAATGAATTGGTAGGTTCGGTACCTTTTAGTATAGCTACCACCTTTTTAACATATGCAGTGTAAATAGAAGAAATAAAGTGTCTTTAATTAATGACAGTGTGTTACAGTACTGAGCAAACAATTGATTAGTGAGTAATAAAACTGATGAAGGAAATCAGATGTACTAATTGTTCAGTAATATATAAAATATTGCTGTTTAGCTAGTTTTCAGTAACATCTAGTACCTAGTTATTGTGTCAAAGTATTTATTTAGTTGTTTTGTTACGCCAATCTACAAATTATTTCATTTGATTTGATGATTGGTTTCTCTTGCTGTAGGTTTCATCTGACGAAAAAAAGGTACCTAGTTCACAAATTCTCAATTTTTTGTAACTAGTTGATGACACTATTAACGATTTATAAAGTAAGCGTATTGCCATTTAATCGCACAATAAGAGATCAGTAGGTGGTCGCTACCGAACACTTTCTAACAGGAAAAATATAACAAATTACTTTGGATGGCCCCTTTCCATGATTATTGTACCTACTAGCTAGCTTCTAGTTTATTATTTTATCCTAAAACATATATAAGAGATGGATTTTTTTTCTTCTTTTAACATGCTTATCAATACTTTTGATTTTATATATGCGAAAAAACACACCAGAGTCAGTTTGAAAAGAAAACTGTGGTATCGAAAAATCAAACTAACATGATGACATTAAAATGATTCCATAGTTTTATAGTAGTACTATAACGAATCAAGACTTAAAAACTACTGGGCGCAGCGTATTTAAATTTAAATAAATTAGTTTACCATCGACCCGAAAAGAAGAAGAAGAAGAAGACTTAAAAAAAATAACAATTAAGGTAATAAAATATAGTAGCCCTTACATCCTTAGACGGATCTCTTACCACTGCGAGTTGCGACTCTACAATATATATGTTCACAATAACGAAAAGCATTGTTTATTCTGACACCAGTTTATCTGTCAAATGAGTGGAGTCTAGCCCTCGTCAAGCCTAGCTTCAGGCTAGACCAGACATGGCACTAATTATAGTGCATCCGCAAAGCCCTTGTTAAAAATACTGAACATTGATTGATGTATGGGATAGGCAGGAGAAACATGGTTACCGGATTGACGATTCCAAATAAATAAATATTATGCTTCGTTTACACTACGACACATGCAATATACAGTCAGTATAACACACGGAGTAAGACTATGTCAACATGAGTGTCCACATGTAAGACATTTTAAGCGACACACGTAAATTACTCAAATGCAAAAAAAGTGACGAACAATGAGTGTAGCTTTCTTACATTTTATGATCAAAAGGTCTATTATCGATAAGTTAATCGTGTGACATATGTATTTCATGAAATTCAAGCTTAACAGTGTTTTAGCTTCTCTTTTTACTAGTAGAATGTAAATTTCAAAGCATATACCATTACATACTACTCATACATTTCTTATGATTTCGAATAATGAATCATTAATTCTTAATGAATATTGCTAGTGTGTGTTTTGTTTTTCATTTATGATAATTGATTTATTTTAGAAACTAACACATAGAAGTTACTTGTTAAACATTCGTTCCCTACATTTAATTAATATCGTTATAATTATAACTAGAAATCTTCGAAGAAACCGCTCATGAATTACTTAGCGCGGCGAAAGATACCAGGCTATCATAAAACCGAGTGATTTATATCTTTATCGTATCAAAGGCAGGATCGTTCAGAGGAATATCATAATCTGGCCGTTTGATCCATTTGTTTGTTAATTATACACACGTATGAATGATTGTGTCAAAAATAGTCGTGATCTAACCCAGGTATGAGTTTTACGAGCGAACGGAGCATTAGTTAAACATCCTTTCGTTTTACTGCGGTTTTGAAATTCAAACAGATTGTAATTATTAGTCGTGGGTTTTAATCAAAGGATAGGTGTTGGAGAATATTTTGTGAATACTTGTGTTACAAAGTTACTTGTTCAATTTGTCAACTCAGCTATGTGAAAAGATTAACAAAAATGTTTAAAAAATTGCCTTGCAGAAACACTTATAGGATATAAGACATTCTATGAAACATTTTCTTTGACTGTATTCTAAATGTTACACCTAAATAATTTTTATTTTCTAATATTTTTGTTTTTTTTAAAGCCTGGACTGTCCCACTGATGGGAAAAGGCCTCCCTTCCATTCTTCAACGGGTCTCTATTGTTTGCCACACGCTGCCACTCCTTTTTGTATACGTCTATAAATTATTTTTATTTTCATTATTATCTCCGTAATTTGCTAAGTATATTTTATTTTACAAGTATTCTTAATCTGGTCATGTTTGACGACTTGTAACTTAAATATCATAATACACAAGCTACTGCTATTTATCTTCGTTATTCAACAAAAACTTGAGAAATAGAGCTTATAGTTAATACCGCGTGGCGCCTAATAAACATCAATGAATATCACTTACATTGTTGACACTGAGTGAGGGGGGACATTATGTATGGTTAGATGAAGATCGCCCAAACTGCGCCGTTGGTTCCAATCGCATTTCCTTAAGGATACAGCTGCAGAAAAGATATAAAGTATATGAAATTCAGGAAGTTATCATACGTTAAGGTTCATATGTCACAGATTTCTTAGTATTAAACATTTACTATTAAATAATCTAATAATCAACTAAGGTATATTGAAGGATCTAGATAAAATAGAGCAAGGTGTAGCTTTGCTATTAACATGCCCTTGAAATATTTCTTCGAGTAGGGAACGAAATATACGTAAATAATGTAAATATTACTTACGTTGTACTTCAGCTACAACTCTTTGGAACAGTGCAGCAGTGTGGTGATTTTTCCGACATGTAATCTTTTTTATTTTACTTTTTATTAATTATTTTTGTACACGGAACATAAATAGGAAGGTACTCCTGTCGAACTTCTATGTAAGGGACTTTACCAAATACTAATAACTATGTCTATCATGAAATATGTCAGTCTTGTGAAGTAGAGTCGTAATTTCATTGCTCCCAAAATTGTTGTATCTTAGATTTGTACTCACAGCATTTTGCATATATTTAACAAACTGTCACGTACAACCATTTTATCTTGACATCGTCTGTTCCAAACTTGATACTAGCCGACCCTATAAAATCAGATCTAATCCTCATATCAGAGGCATTAAATAGATCCGAATAATGTTATTAACAGCTTACAAACTACACTCCCCTCACAACAATGAAAACCGACCTTTGTTAACTTAAAATTAAGGTTGATTATCCAATGGTTAGATAGACGTTATTTAATTTGAATGTGTCGCTCAAAGGTCTGTTGGAAAGGAACCATGCCTCATTAGTACTTATAGCAAATCAATTGATATCGAAACTATTTATGAGGTAGGGCGCAGGTGCGACATCTAGCGATTATATAGTTCTTGATATAGTTTGAGTAGATTCCGTGATTCGTTTTACAACCACTTAAAGTGATTTAGATTAGTTTATATGGATCTACTACTTACTGATTCTTGTGTTGTTTTGAGTTAGTGTAGAAGATTGTTTAGAGCGAGGACATTTTAGAAAAATGTGTATTGCCAATGGTGGTTGTAATGATGGGAATAGCGTGATTAAAAAGAGACTGTTTCTAGTATATCATTTCTCAAAACCTATTTAAGTAGACTAAGAGGATGAATCGTTGTTGGTAACATAATAAAATATTGATTGGAATAGAGCATCACTAATGCTGGGTAAGTTTTTACAGTAAAGTGTGTGTTACATAAAGATTTGTACCTAGAGTTATCAAAGTTATATGGATTTCAAGATATTTTGGATGATCTTCTCCTTCGACCATTAGAGTGAAGTGTTTAAAAGCGATTGATAAATGCCTTAAAATTCGTTAAATCGCGATAGAATCCCGCTAATCGCTGCCACCATGACCTCGGCTCTGGAACAGCGTTTCAAACAAGGGATTAAAGCTCGCGTCGTATCGCCGAAAACGAGACGCGCGAACAATACGCGGCCTCTTTGATACGATTGACAGGATCCTTGTTAGTTTCTACACTTAACCACACATATAACAACACTATAAAATCAAAACCACCTTTATCTCATAGCTATAAAGTCTATTTCCATTATGTATAGTTACAGACTTGTGTGGTAGGTTGTATTTGATGTTCTTTCGTGTTAAACTGATTATGATTTTTTCTCGCGGCTTTAGTTTACAAGCGGCTGGTTTGATGTGACAGCTCTAACCTATAAATGGAATGTCAACATTTAATTTTACGTGTTTAGGAGGTCGTCTTAAGGTATAGGAATTGTACTAGCTGTGCCCAGTTACTAATAAGTAGTTTCTACTTACACTGATACAGAATATTTGTAAATCTAGGTTGTCTTTTCAATTTGCAAGCCTTTCAAGGGTTTTAAGTGCATAAGTAACCAGATGTAATATTCAACATTTAAGGCAATTTATAAAGAAGGATAATACTATTTTCAGAATTAAAAACAAGACATAAATCATAATTAAATCCGTCAAAAAGTTACTATTCGTGATAAGCTTAGGTATTTTCAGTAACTGGAAAATCTTAAGGTACCACTACAAACTTAATTCTGTGACTAAAACATGAAGGTTTATTTCAAATGACTACCTATCTCATTAATCGTTGGTGGGAGTAGAGACATCTAATTACAAGTTAGTGACATACCTCTGTTCTAGCTTCTAGCCTAGGCTATGGTATCATTTACCCCACCACAAATAAAACATGGCGGGTAATAGCAAGCAATTAGCATTTACGTCTAAGGCTGGTTTGTCTCCGGTCAAATGTAATGATACTAAAAGTACTTCATAAACAAAGAATTTGTTTTTACTTCGAAAAGGGGAGGCTCTCAATTCATCTGTATGCTTATTTTTTATAAATTGTTTTTGTATGTATGTCATGGGCCATTACTAGATAGACAATCATATTCAGACAGGATTATCTATCTACTAATGGATTCTGACTAATTTAGTTGCGATTTCTAAAAACAGTCAATGTTGTGCCTGTGCAATGTCCAATCGTTTTCCTGCTGCCCAGGTCTTGGTGGTCTAATTTGCAAATGAAAGGTAGGAACTATGAGCAGCACCAGCCAGATACAATGAAAACATAGCGCTATATGATGATAATTCTATTTAAAAATGTGAAAAATTATGTAGTATAATAAATCTAAGTGCAAGTTGCTCGTCAATTATTTAAACTTGGGCATATAAATGCACCAGTGACATCCCACCCTTATCTCAAACAATTCAGCTACACAGATTGTCTGATGACAAATAGTCTTTCAAAACTTAGTAATTAACAAACATTATGTACATTTAATTGACATGAATAGTGCTTACAATATAACTATTCACAATTATAACTACATTGAAATAAACAATAGTATTCTTATGTGATATCGTTTAAGATCATTGTGATGTTTATAATGACATGTGACATGCGCTTGGGCACATAATTATATTACATTGTAGTAAGTAATTATGTATGTGAATTTAGTGTTAGGAACCAATTATAATAGTCAGATTAGACGTGTGAATTTGCTAGGCTAGGTTTTGTGTTGTTGTTTTAAATGGTTGTAGTTGCTAGCTAAGATAATTTGATGTAAGAGGGTGGATCAACATAAAGAAACCTCAAAATGTATGTGAAATCCATTTTAACCAACGAGAATTTAACAGACTTAATCTGGCTCTCCTTTTGTATATTCCATAAAAAAAAATTTGAAGATAAACTATAAAAACAAGTTGACTACAAACAGATTCATCCTCTTTTCACTGACTCCTAGTCTCAACTATTGACAATGCTAACACAGCAGCATGATGCTTTTTACAGAAGCCAACAGTACGTAGGAAGAGAGAAGTATAGAAGTCTATATCAACAAATGTTTATCACCTCTGACATGAAACATTAGTGTTGTACCCTTTTCAAATATTTCCGGGGTGCAATGTAACAGTTGTCATAAATAACACTTTAAGTGTAAGACATTAAAGATGATTTTCGCAATCCCTATCTTGTCGATGTGTTTTTGACTTATTGCGATTCAAAACTAGTAAGTGAGAATCCTTTAGTAATTACTGAGGGACAATTAAGTATGTTGTTAATGTACATTTCACAAATCTATGTTGGTTTTATCTAAACTGTACTTTCGAGTACACAAGCTTATTGGTAAATTAATAACTTTCAATTTTATGTATTTTAGGTAATTGTTTTTTTTTAAGTGTTGGTTTAGAAGGTATTTTATGAGTTAATTAAGGTTGTCTCTTTTACTTAGCTCTGTATAATTTTAAAACCAAAATGGATAAACTGTTATTACTAGACACCTTGTATATATTACTTCCTACTTACTAGTATGCAATATTCTTATTAGCATCATAATATTGCATTTGACGACCTCCGTGGTCGAGTGGCGTACGCACCGGTTTTCAAGGTGCCGCTAGCTATGAGGTCCCGGGTTCGATCCCCGGACGGGTCAATGTAGAAAATCACTTTTCTACATTGTCTCGGGTCTGGGTGTTTGTGATACCTTCGTTGTGTCTGAATTCCATAACACAAGTGCTTAATAGCTACTTACTTTGGGTTCAGAGCAATGTATGTGATGTTGTCCGCATTTATTTATTTATTACATGTTTTAGATATCAAGATTTTCTTATTTTTAGCTGACTTTTTTTTGTATTACGGTTTATATCCATAATCATATCCATTTTCCAAAATACAGACTGTTTGCAATAACTAAATTATAGCTAAAAAAACTTCAGGGGTTAAATTCAGCGTTTCTATTATCTAGACGAATTAAAAAAAACGGTACCTAAGTACCAGTTTCCTCAAATGTGCATTTTTTTATTGCTGTTACAGTACAGCTCTACTATTTTATTAACCACACGTGCGCATCCAGGTGTAAATAGAAAAAAACCACTCTTTTTTTCCATCATTCAAGTTAAATAATGTCCTACACGTCACAGTCTACTAAACAATTCTGTGTAAGACAGTACAGTGATTTCAACACAAGTTTCTCAATGCACGCCTCTCTATCCGTCGCACTAATCGTCCAATAAACGCCCATTTATGACATAATTGTGCTTTAATATACCCACACGCGGCGAAACGCCTAAAAACATGACAAAACGACTTCATTAAGTGCCATTGTCGCCATTTCACTCCACTTCCAATCGCCATTGTGTACATCACTATCTGTATTTTTTTTTAACTTGACAATAAAGTTTGGAATCGCACATTCCATTTTCGAACTTCACGTACAGAGGGCACTAAATATCGTCACTGTATTTATCCACTTTGATACAAATATAATCTTTAATCCATAGATATAAAGATTGAAATTGTATAAATGTTTTTCGGCGGTTTTTGATTTTGTGTTGCCGACGATACTGACATTCGGTAGGCAGTTTTGAAAGATAATAGGGAAACGAATGTGCGAAACAATTTATCATTGAAGCGAATTCTCTTGTTAATTCGTTACAGTGGAGGCTGGATTTTTGGGTCAATACTTTTGCCTTAGGGAGTTGTGAAAAAAGTTTATTATAGTCGTGTGAGGCTTCACGTGATGAATTGATGAATATTATTTATTGGCGACGCAATATGGTGTTATAAACCGTTTATTGTCTAACCCAGTTAAATCTTCAAAGTAATTGGAACCTAGTTGCTTTCTGACAAATAAACATAGCAGACAAAACTTTTTTCCTTAATTCAAAGAAATTATTAAAATAATTCACATTGAAAGAGATAAATAGGTACCGACAGATGACTAACTAAAAAACAAAGATTTATAACTGTTAAATAAAAGCTTCACCTATTCATCAACATGTGTGATGAAGTGAAAAACCACAAATTACATACAACTAATAACAAATACATATTTAATTATCATTTCTATTCATAGCGATAAAAGGACACTTTATACGTCAGTGTTTTATAGACTTTGTATTAACAGAATATCACCTCGGCTGTGGGTGGGGACTATTAAAAAACTCACAACTGTCAACGCCTAAGGCGGCGCGTGCTGTTCAAATTAATTATAATGACGCTTTAATTATAATTAAAATGACGTTTTCATTATAGAAACTATTATTTGTAAATTACGTACTCGTGTAGCCACTAACGAACACACGGTGTGGCAAAAGAAAAATTACGATCGTTTAAAATTGTCGTCAATACTTAAAACTTATTCTAAAAAAAGTAAGGGACCGCTTCTATTTATAAACAATATTATTGCCACTTAAAAAAGTGCTGGCAGCATTAAAAAAACAAAGCTCCCACCTTTCATTACCATTCCAAAAACAAATGCTCCGTAATAACATCCTATGATTGTGCGCGGTAATTATTTTGAATTTCGAATTGTAGCGTTCGAAATCAACAACTGTTTTGAGGTTACCAGTTACTGTGGAGCCCTCCCGCCTTTTGGCTTTGGACTTTGTAAAGATGAGTCAGGAGGCGCGACGACGCCCGGGGGTGTATTTAAATTGGTCACATTTTACAAAGCAACGTTACACCCTACCATCACGCGCGTTGACCTCAAAAATTATACTATTAAATTTTGGCCAAAGACGCCGAAAGCCGCAGCTTTGAGGTTCTGAACGCAGCCCGCGAAATCAATAAAAGGCAGCCCAGTATTAATTACACTACAATAGGCAACATAAATTAACAGCTCACGGCTGTGTTATTACTGGTTTTCTTTCACTAAAGTGTGTTTTTGTAATTACTCTATGTAACGTATAGATTGCTTAATTTTATGATGATGTGTTTTAACCGCAATACAAACAGAAAAAGTTGAATTGAAATAAAAAAAAATCAACTTTAGCGAACGTTATGTTTGGAATAGCGAAGGAAATTGAGTGTAGTTATAAAACGTTTGGTGTGGGTCTTAGACGGTATTTAAGCAATTATTTATTGTTTACGGTTCATCACATCACGCTTGTGCAAGAATAGTGACCATAGTTAACGTATTAACAACCACGAATTAATATTTGAAATGTGACCGAAAATAGCGTGCGTGCTAACATGCGGCCGGTATAACAAGAGCTTTGTAACCAAGGAGGTGTTTAGTACGGAGGTGTCAAGTTACTCTGGTGATTGCGGCTTGTGGGCGACCAATTAACATTTAACAAACTTTAGTCCGTAACTAATTCTCGTACAGTTTTAACAATTTGAGTTTCGAACGTTGATGTAATTTGACAACGGCTGGGTTAGGCTTGGTTCATATTGTTTCGTTTTGTGAATTAGATGTCTTGAACATTATTGTTTGTTCATCGAACCGAAACATAACGAATGCAAAGAAGTGTTCATACAAAAAAACCTTGATTTCGTATATCTATCTTGTTGACTGGATAGAGTATTCTTCTCAAGGTATGTACTGTCTTGCTATCCAAAGAATTTGTAGTATCTTGGTAGACCGACAAGAGACACCTTATAACTGAAAGATATAAGGTGTCTCTTGCAATTACTAGGGGTCTTCATGCATTCGCCATAACTAACTGAAGAGTTTTAATCTTCTGAATTAATCCTTTACATGTTTTCTCAACACATATTTCTAACTTTAAAACAACAAAAAACTTACACTAATAATGTAAGACAATATTAAAAGGAATTAAAATGGTTCCGCTATTGTATTCTTCACTTAAGAGGCACGCGACGCCTACACGTACGTATTGCTTGCTAAATTAAAACAAATAATAAATACGTAAACTTTGAGGAAAAATATTCGATTGATTTCGGTTTCGTCGAATTAATAAAACAATACTAATAAATAATTTCGCTGTCTGAGTGTATCACTCGATTTTCTTAGAAATATATTTTTTTAATAATGATTGTTCTAGATCGAATATCAAATTTCAATATTGGAATACCTACGTATAAAGTATGTGACTAAAATTTTATGAATACGGTATATTCAGACTTTGTCAATTAAGGTAAAATTCTTTAAACTTACCTGATTAAGGTTTCAATCAATCAATCAATCAGCCAATCATAGTCCACTGCTGGACATAGGCCTCTCCCAATTTACGCCACAACACCCGGTTAAGGTTTACCTAGAATTAATTAATTTAAAAGCTTTCAGAATAGTCTTTACTA
Source organism: Autographa gamma (assembly GCA_905146925.1). Classification (NCBI taxonomy): domain Eukaryota; kingdom Metazoa; phylum Arthropoda; class Insecta; order Lepidoptera; family Noctuidae; genus Autographa; species Autographa gamma. The sequence continues at coordinate 3,743,263 of LR989871.1, forward strand.
TTTTACTTTACCGATCAAAAATATAGTATACTTTATAGCCTGATATTTATGTCTATAATAATTGACTTTATGTTTTGTTAGCTTGTCGAGTCACTGAAATCTTTCACCGTTTTGGATTGTTTTTTTCTGCTTGCCCCTCAAACTTATCATCCAAAAAGGGATATATACTTAGGGCTATGTCTTATACTCATCTTATCGTACGTAGGATATAAGAAAACAAAGCCGATCCACCATTGCAGCCTATCATCACAACCGGCACGCGACGACACCATCACACAATAGTCAGTGACGCTAAATGTCAAACGATACCTCCAGTAGAAGATAAGCGAACAAGTTTAATCACAAATTTTTGTATGCCCGATATTGCACTTGTTGTTACCGTTTTTGTAAGTCAAATGATCAGTAAAGTAGTAAGCCAAATGATCAGCATTAATGAAATGATGAAGTTGATTGTTGAAGGCCAAGTCAAGAGTAACCGAAGATTATGTATGAAGAGGATAATGAAAGTGGACTAAGCGAAACAAGTTTTTAAGGATCGTAGCAAGTAGAAAGAAGTGGTCTCTGCCTACCCCTACGGGAAATAGGTATGATTATATTATTATGTATATAGTGGAAATCAATAATGGAAAGGTAAATGTAGAAAAACATTTTTCTACTTGGTCTCCGATCTGGGTGTTTGGGTGGTATCTTCGTTGTCTTTCCTTCCATAGCACAAGTGCTTTAAGTACTATCTTGAAATTGAGAAGAAATGTAAGCGATGTTGTCCATATTTATGACCCAATTTTAAATATTGTTCATTTAAGGAAGACCACTGTGGTGCTTTATAAAAAGTGTCTGCAGCTGTTAGTGGCAATTCATAAAATTACATCGGTTATTTCCTTTGCAGTAACATCCGTAGGCAAAACCAAGCCTTATATTTCCTACCAAGCCTTAATCACAGCTATAAGGAATGAATCTTCAAACAAGCATCACATATCCTATCTATCGATGGACGTCCACCACAGCTGAAGTCCGATGTATACCGAATTGATTACACCGTCGGCTTGAGAACACATGTTTGTCTTAGCAACGATATTTCCACGGCATATTTCTGATTAGGTAATAGTTTGTTCTACGCCTGTTTCCGGTATTACCAAATCACATTTATATTCTCTATGGTTAACGAAAACAACTATGTAATTGTAATGGAGCAATGAGTTATTTCCTGTTCCCAATTTGTTACGAAGATTACGGATAAATAACACTTTCTTAATTGTTTTATATTTGTTTAGTTTATCCTGGATCGTGTAAAGATTATCCGTTAGATATTAATTGAATTTAAATTTTGAGGTGAATTTTATGGATCAGCCATGCTCTTTTCTAAGCAATCAGTGTTTAACGCAGATTTGAAGGTGCATCGAAATGTTAAAAATTATTGCGTTTCGGGTCTCGAATCTCGATTTTAAGACTATGCACAGTCCATCTCTCCTGCGACAGAAGATGATGAGTGCTTGACCCTAAATCAGATAATATAAGAATACAGTATGAAATAATATAAGAAGACACAAATCTTATGTTTTATTTATTTCATTCATATTGTAAATTCTCTTCGACTAATATTATTACTGTCATAAGGTTTCTGTAAAATGGTGGATATAACATTCTGTAACAATGATTTTATAAACTAGCTGAAAATGTCTTTAACTCGATTCATCTTTCCACTTTGATTTATTTTATTATTTATCAGCACCAGTTGGTCTTTGTTGATGTCTTTAAGAAGTAATAACCTCCCCCGTAAGCATCCTCTCCCAAACGCAACTTGGTTTTCTAAGAAATAGCGTGCAACATCATGTACCTAAAGCAGAACAGTTATGTTATACTTTCCAACCCAGTATTTATCCACATCTTATGTGATACTTGGATCCAATAAAATTCCTTAGCAGGTAGATATATATGTACCATATTTTAAATCAAAGTATTGACTTTTCACTGGCTCATTATTAGAGTCTTGTCTAGGCTTTTTTGTATTCTTATGATGCAGAGGTTTTGGATTTTGCATTGAAGACAAAATCACTCAAGGAAAGCTTGAGTTTCGTAGCGAATGAAAAGCAATCTGTTCTACCGAAATTTCAGTAAGAAATGATTCCCAGGTATTTGTTTTGATAAAAAGGTAAGTAAATAGAAACAAGCACATTAGAACACATAATGTTTATTTACACTAAGTAATATTCACATAGTTGTCGAAGCACGCATAGTGCCTATTGCATTATCGATACATTTATGTATAGCTGTTCAATATCGTAGTAGGAACAAGAAGTCACTGTATCAAAGAGGTTCCATTGCCTTCAAGAAAAAAACATCTGTCTATGGTGTATTCCATATTTAAAAAATAAAGAAAACAAATACTTTATAGAGATGTACTAGAAAATATCGATCGTTTTTTTTTAATCAATTATTTAGTATATAATTTAAATTACTTGAAAGCTTGAAACTGATGTTAATACTTTGTACTTAATAACAATTAATAGGTAATAAAATTTATTGTTCCGAATATAAAACATGGTATTGTTATTTGCTTATATCTGACACAGCATAGAATCATCAATATTTAATTACAAAACATTGGTATTTTATAATTACTGTAAGAAATGTAAATAACTTATTTTGACAACGAAAGTATTTATTTATTCAATAGTTAACAAAATTGTTGCCGATTCATTCAATTAGTGATACAACTGACTAATAATGAATAAACAAAACGCATACAAAATTGAAAAACTGGAAAATAATTAGTTTGCGCTTTAAAATACGTAATTGTAATATTTACGACTACCTTCATTATTTTGCACGTAACGGTGTAAAATTACGTGAAATTACTTAGTCATTACCATTCATATTCGTTCACCATATTGCTGGTAGTCAATTAGTAGAAATTCACAATTTGAACTAATTCCAAATTAGTAATTACGCTTACTAATTAAAAATTAGATAAGACAGGTAGGTACTGTACACTTCATTTCTTCCGTACTCTCATTAAGATTATAAAACTACGCATTAAGATTTAATTACTAAACAAACTACCTTTACATTTATATTTACAATAGTAACGTAAGCTGGATGCTGTAGCTGGCTCACAGATGATTTGATTTTATTATATTTATTGCACATTACATGGAAAAGTTATACTTCGGTATCTACACAATATCTTCCTATTACATATTCAATGATTTGATTAAATTATTAAATAAAAATAATGTTGTCCCACAAGCCAGCTAACAATCCAACAAAAATAAATAATTTAGGAATATCTCTATAAAATATTAAGTACTTAAATAATAAAATCAACTATCACATTTATTTCGAACGAAGCTTCATAAGATTTGTACAACAATACACTACTGTCAACTAATACTATTTACAGACGTATTAAATAGTGATGTACTTTACGAAATACTATTAATAGTGAAGATAAAAACATCTAACGTCACTAGAATGTTCGTACTAAAAATTCAATAGAATAGTGTTGTTACACAATTGTCACTGTATCGACTACTGGGTGATATAGTCGAGCACGCGTCGATCGTAGTTGACGTCTGTCGCGATCGCGCGTGTGGCCGCGTTTCATTTGGACGCGTTCACCACAAGGTTGGTGGCCGCCTCCTCGCTCGCGCCTATACTCATGGCCTTCTTCTTCAGAATGCCGAGATCAGTCACGTTTTCTAAGAAGCTTTTGTGAGCTGACAACACTTTAGCACTTTCCACGTCTTTCTTGAGCTCCTCCATGTCTCGTTTGAGCTTCGCTCGTCTGTTTTGGAACCACGTGATGACTTGGGCGTTGGAGAGGCCGAGTGAACTCGCGATCTCGTCTCTGTCTGCCGGTGATAAGTACTTCTGGTATAGAAACCGTTTCTCCAGCTCAAAGATCTGGTGGTTGGTGAAGGCTGTCCTCGATTTTCGTTTCTTCTTCGGCTGAGGCCTCGAGTTGAAGAGGTTCAGGTGATTTGACTGACCATCTGGAACAAAAAATCAAGGAATTTGTAACGGTTATTAAGCTATTAACTATGTGTAAAAAAGAATTTAGTAAGTGGCCAATTGACAAGGTATTAAAAGGAAAAAAGTTGCGTTAAACGATGGATTCAAACTCGTTTGTTGATTAGTCGAATTTCCATAGATGTTTTGTTACTAACGAAGTGCCTTTCTCTGAGGTCAGATTAATTAATAAAATACTGTGAACTAGTACACGGATAGTTGTTGCGGAACTGAGTTAAGAAACTGTGTCCAAATCCGAATATTTCTTAAAATTACAGTAATTTGGTAAAAGTAACGAGCTAGTATTACCCCCTTATACCACTTTGATATGAATCCTACTTTAAAATCTCCAACCTCATAATAGTCAATAATTCACTCCGATTAAGCAGAGAACCTAATAAAATCAATAGACAATCGACACTAAAACGCACCTCTAGAGGTGTCACAGAAATCAGGTTTCGAATAAAAAGGTTGGAAATAAAAGGCGGTCTATGGCAAGATAACCTCTACTCGTTATCAGGCACTAAAACATTAGAGACTATGACAGTGCAATAAAAGGCCCGCAGCGCTAAAATGTTACTGGGCCCTCGTAAAAAGCACTATAAACACACCCAGGTATCGTTACATTTTAACGAGCAGACAATCATATACGGGCTGTCGGTAAAACAGTTTTATAATGATGAAAAAACAATCAAATATAACAAAGTTTCAAATATTAAAATCTATTTACAGTCACACTTCATTTAAATTTATATTCTCTTAGACCTTTGTTTTAATAACTGTTTAAATACTTATATGTCCATGAACAAAACTGTTTATTTCTTAATTTCACGGCTTTTTCAGTTTAAGGTGCTGATTGATAATGTGTTTATTTTGAAGACTCGTTTAGCAATTCTTAAGATCATCACACGAGAGTGCTAGCTTTATAAAATCCAATAAGAAATATGTATTTAAATTAATCTTGAAACCCGTTAATTACGATTTAAAAGTTAATGCGACTTAAGTGTCGGAGTATTTAAGTTTTGTAAACATTTTCCACGCCTGTTAAAACTAAATTTTCTATTTATTGCTCTGGCAATAAACATAAAGGAAATGAAGAAACAACAATGGCGCTATCTCTACATCCGGCACATTTTGTATTATCTATTTCAAATTGCACACTGATATTTTAAATATTAACTAGTTTATGTTCAAAGTTTTGCTTTGGTTAATTATAATTTTAATGGTTATTGGTTCTTGACGTAAGCGTATATGAAACTATTACTGTTGGAAAAGATTATTGACGTAATCTTTAACACTTGGGAATTGAAAGCTCCCTTTCCTATAATCTTAAATCGTATTTAAATCAAGTATCATTTAATTGTATAAGGTCATTAAAAATACAAACATGAAACGCGACTCTACCAGAGATATTCGCGTGGCTCACCACAGACTATATTAAAATTATCCATAATTTTTAAATATGTCGGCCGTTAAGCAAAACTGCCTATGCATTGTTGGATTTATTGGGATTCACAACTTTGAAGTTAATGTACAATTACTTTGACCGCAAGCTAAAGGGAAAACATTATTTTTTAATGTTGAGTAAAGTTGTTGGTTGTTTTGGCGGCAAAAGCATTCGTCATATTCGTAATTCGATGATTAACCTTTCAGAATCTTGTCGTGACTCACTAAATGTCGCTCAAAAATTTAAAGAACTTCCGATTAACGCCCTGAATAATTTAAATGAGATTTTGACGGAGTTGCGAGAAGGTAATTAATTTGACATTTACAGGACAAATTAGATCGTAAAAATCGAAACTATTTTGTTCGCAAATAAAATAGATGATAAGTTACTTTTTTTTTGATGTTGGTAACAAGTTTTCACATTCAAAACAGAGATTTGAACGTTTCCAAAAAAAATTAATCATGTTCGCTAAATAACATTTTAAAAATAGAATGAATCCGATACATCAAAGAAATCAATTAGCACAAACAGGACATGGAAATGCATGGAGCGGTAATTAAATAAATCCCTTCGCATTTATCACACGTCAGCTCCATTCGGTCGTCACGTCTCATTACCGAGCGCGAATATAAAGGAATTTTATTTTTAAATTTCGAATGTTTTACCTAGAATCGCTTGAGACAATTTAAAAATATAATGTTACAAAATTGTCATCGATTAAAGTTTTCTTATTTTGTGTTTTTTTTTTCAGAGCTTAAGGAATATTGTATCATGATAATATTTTTAATGCTAACTGTTAAGTATTGGACATAAACACTGAAACTACTTAAAGAGATTAACTGAATCAAATTAAATAATGAACTCGTTAAAAAAAATAGCGGAAATATTAAGTTAATTATCGCAAACAAAATACCAATCCCTTTTTTAGGTCTAGTATTTTTTTAGTCCTTAACTTCACTAAGTTTTCGTTAATTCTTATTCGACCGCTAACAGCAAAGGTTAGTAAAGATCGCCGGCTGTATTAATCATCGCCTAATCGTATCCTTAGCGAATTCGGACCTCAATTACATGTGAATAAAACAGGCAAAGTGCGAAAAAAGAGCCGACTCAAAGACATCGTTAAAGAATTCACAAAAAACTTAAAATTAGACATGGTAACACCTGATTGTGTCGCATGGCAAGGATAATCGTTTGGGGACTTTGACGGGAATTTCGGTGTTTTTGGATATTATGTAGACATTATTAACATACAACATACCTAAAGTAGGGCTACATTTAGGGCTAAAATTAGATGAATAAGTATAATATTATGAGCTAATTGTACTCAGATGAAGTAGGTTTTTTTTTGGGTTTTCAACCACATCATTTAATTGTGATTAACAGATCACAACAAGGATCTATTAAGATAAAATTTTAAACATGGAAGCAAAAACTAATTCTGTAATAAAGTTAATTAATTGCAGGTTTTTTGTCAATAAAAACGTATCAAGAAACGAGGTTCAGAATCGCAAAGGTCGATAGACAATTCCGACCGCATCATTTATCAGAATTAAGCTGAATCTTAATCTGCTGGTGGCATCAAAAGCTGTAGAGAATCGAGACTTCCTTCATCGTTTTATTTTGTCATGGCTGAACCTTTACGTACTTAATTAATTCCTCAATAACATCACGTAGGGCCTTGTGTGTGAGGATCAACGGACTGACCCTTTTCTTCTCAAAAAGTAACCACAATAATCTCGATAACGTCCATTGCTTCTTTTAAAGAACGTGTCAATAAAAGTTTTTTGGTGAGCACGCAATCTATAGCGGCTAATCGATCGTATCGTTAGCTGTCGCTATGTAGATTGGGCGTCGTAATCAATGGAGGTGCGAGCTCTCGGGTCGATACGCACGTAATGGTGCATTTTAAAGGTCGCTGTTGTTTTGTAGCGAACTAGGGTTAATTGGTAACGGGTTGGGTGCAACAAGCCGAACAGCGGAGTTATTGAGTCGTTACAATGATACAAAAAGAAATTAGTGGAAAAACAATGATTTTTATGTCGGTTGTGTAGTCACCGTAAAATTCAGGAACTAACAGGCAAACTTTTGTTACAGCAATTTTAATCGTATGATCGTCAAATAGTCATAAAAACTACGTCACATACCATGTCTCCTTCAAATACATTTTTATATATTTCAGGCGAGCATCCAACTCCGTCCCATGTTCGGTGCAGTTGCTCGCATTAAACAAGCTTCGCCCTAAGCCCTCAATCGTGATATTTGAACAATAGACTTGGACAACTCTTAACGACCACAAATTGAATGTCCTGTTTAAGTTTTTTCGTTCGTACACCTTGTTATGCGGAACCCAATACAATGGAAGGCTCTTTTCCTAGCATCGCACGGTTATTTAGACCTACATGCCGAAAAAGCGTAGCGAAATAGGGTAGAATGTAAGCTGCATTGATTTTTTTAAACTGATCGATTGGAAGTTTTTGGAAATCGAGTAAAATGATCGATAATCGAAATATTATTGCAAAATATAATCGAATAGATCGTAAAATTTAGAATTTAATTTAGGTATCATATCACTCAGATAACTAAATTTCTGGTAACTTTTAACACATGGATTTCTGAGCATTTAAATATTACCTAATTAGAACTATCTTTTTCTCTATAGTTTAGTTCGACAACAGATTTTACTGTTTATAATATGGATATATTTAAGTCTTAATTTCCTTCCTCCAAAGATATTGATCTGTACTTATCTCGTTAACAGCATTTAATGTATTAAGTGAATGTTTTTTGCGCCATAACTGGACCAATGCAAAGTGCCAGTACTGCCAGAGAAGTGATTCGCGAACAAACCGGTTTTGTGACCAGTCATGCTTATATTGTTGTATTAATAATATTAATATAGCCATACGTACTTGTAATAAGCTGACTAACAAGATTATGATTATTCATGATTAAGTTAAACATTGAGGAATGTTTTGGGATGAGATAATTTGGTAAAATCCAAAGAATTCTTGTGAAGATCTCTGGACTCTGTTAAGTCTTGCCATTTTGGATATAAATATAAAGGAATTTTAACATAAAGCATGAAGGCGGATAATGTACCGAAGTAGGTACTAAGAATTATCCTTCGAAAGAATATGTAAAAATGTAGAAACAACAGCTATTCAATAGTTAGTAAAGATACGGGTCATATTATTTTTGGTTTAACGTTAATTAAGGGTTCAGGGGGTGGATCTACCAGTTATCTGTCCGACAGTTGGCTAGATCCACTACGGGTACGCGACCCCGGACTGCCCTAGCTGTTGCCGTCACATTCATTGTACCTCCGTGATGGTAGCATCCTATAACCCATCCTACCTTATATCCTTTCCAACGTATCCTTTCCCAATTCCTTATCCCGCAGGAACGCAATGGATATTCATAAAAATAATTTAATTATCCAAAATGGCGGCGATGTGGTTCGCCACCCATCACGTCTCGTTTCTCGCGGGGGCGAAAAGTGGCCCACGGAGAGCCGCTTCGCTACGTTGAATGTAAGAGGAGGAATGCAAGGAAAGGTGGATGAAGTATGTCAGATGATGGATGTTGAGACAAAAATTAAGAAAGGTATGCTGAGGAGGTTTGGCTATGTCGAGAGAAAGAATGAAGAACGATTAACGAATAAAGTGTATAAGGCGAGTGTGAATGAAAACATGCCAGGTCAAGAGTACCATAAACCGAACAGCATGTATGAAGGGAATAATGAAAGTGGACAAAGCGAAACAGGTGTGTAAGGATCGTAGCTAGTGGAAAGAAGTGGTCTCTGCCTACCCCTATAAGGGAAAAAGGCGTGATTATATGTATGTTAACGTTAATGTAATATTTTATATGTAGAGTATGAAAAGTATCAAGTTTATCAAAACACTAGAATCTTAGCAAATGCAATCTTTTATTCACCGGAAACGGGCGTGCCTCTACATTCATACATACAATGCCCGTTTTATAAACGGCATAAACATTTACAAATAAAAGTAATTACGCCCATATCATATTATACGAGAAATATAAAGATAGATTACCTGATAATATCCTTTTACCCGATTAGTATGCAAAATGCATCACTAAACGTAATTATAGAAACTATGCATAATAACTGGGTATCGCTACCAAAAAATAGAAATAAATATACCAACGTTATTTGATTGCCTGAATACGAATGAACGAAATAATGACTGTTATTTCGTATTGTTCTAAAAAAGGTTCACGTGCTAAGTTTTTGTTTTGTCCAATCAAGTTAATTTGAAAATACTGTGCTAGATTAGCGCTTGCTAACGAATTGTCATTGGTGTTTGTAAAAAATGGTACAGCAGGTTTTTATTAAGTCTTAATGAAGCATAATAAGGTTTTTGCTGAGTAATTTAGTTAATGCCATTTAGACTCTACACCAAAATTACTCAAATTAACCGAAGCTTTGCAGAAAAACATTATCACGAAGCCATTGGCTCTAAATTTATAAATACGACTCTAATTATACCCAAACATGTGTCACTTAGATACGGTATCAAAATACGTCACAACAGGCCGTCATTATCAAAACATATTACAAAGCGTTTCGTCTTAACGGGTGAGTTAGTGCCACGGCCTATTTCAGCCGACTGCGACTGGCCGAATGTCGCGACGCGACTGCGACTGCCGACTCCACACACTTTGTGGTGCCGCGGCAAAATGGTGCGTGACATATAACGATGTTTTTGCTTCTTAATTAGGGATAAGTATCCGGTTAAGACGACTTTTTGTGGTTTTCAAATTAGTGTGTTGTTTTAGTTCAATATAGAAAATTAATTTTAAAAGTAACTCTGTATGATGGAGTAAAAAAGTAGCGACTGCCAATTTGACAAACGAGTGGATTGCGGTCGAATCGAATCGAAACGATCACAGACGATTCGGTTTGTTGCGGTCGCTTCTCGGAATCCGTGTCAAAATAATATTCGAATTCTTTATGAAATTGCATTTTTTTGTGTACTTGGTGACCGAAATTGAACGTGATATAATAAGAAATGATTTTCGATGTTTTCATTTATTTTAATTGACTTATTCGTGGGCGCTCCGTTAATGTTTGGCAAGATTTCAAACATGCATACTCAATAAACAAATTGAAGTCATAAATCGTATGTTTATTGAAATCAGGGTTGCATTACAGTCATTCCAACGAATTATTGTGCTGTTGGTATGAATTTAAACGCTGTTCTATATTCCACATATTTAATAGCATCTTTTGCTTTTAATACAGTGATAAAAGTGGCCAGTATCACGCCTGTATTATTGGTGAAGGTGACATTATGGTATTGGAGGGTAAATATAATAAAACAATTGAAGTTTGACCACATTCTCACGGGTGCTGTTCACACGGACAGCTCTCAACATTCGGGTGCTGGCTGGCACGTAAGACTTTCTGGTTTTACGCCCCGTTGCCCAACAGATTATAGAAAAAAAATACAAACCATTTCAACAAGAAAAATCGTGTTCAAATTACATTTGTTTGCAGTCATAGTTTATTTTGTAAGATATCGGTAAGCTAACCGCTGGGAAATGTTCAATAGGCACTTAGTTTTGGGTAAATTACTTTAACGCAACGGGGCTCTTTAAATTACAAATCACCGTTATTTTTACTTAAGTTAACCCACTTGCTTGAAATATTTCTTAAAGTAAAAGAAGTGCATCTAAATGAGGTCTGAAAATAAATAATTATATAGAAAAATGGCCATACTTTGTTCTACTTTACAGCACTCACGACTCCTAGACTGGACGTCATAAGTTCAAAGGAAGTATAATTGAGCCGATACGTCTACTCGATCATTACAGAGCATTAAATTACTTTAATTAATTAATGTTTAGTATGAGTATGTGTGACAAACGCAGCATATTGCGCATAAATGCCGCCTGGCCCACGCCACAATGCCACAATGTCTCATTAGTGACAATTAGTATGGTATAAATTACAACACATTGTCTTTGGTGCGTTGGCGGCGTTCGCTGCTATTATTGTCTATGATACTAAGGAATTTATTGAGTGGATCATTGACGTGCATAGATCCTCTTTTGTTTCATTTTATTAGTAAATTGAAAGGTCGATTATCGTCTTTTACTGTTATTTATCTGGTACATGTTGATTTGCTGTTCCTAAGTAATGCTCCTTGTGTAACAGAACAGAAATATTGATAGTAATTTATTTTACGATGTAGCCTTTTTTAATAATCTTGTAATTGGGACAAAAAATGCAAGTAAATTAACTTGTTTATTCTCTTCTATATATTATATGTATAGGAAAAATGTAGCATAAACATTTTCGTATTCGCATTTCAAAAGCGGTTCCGATCAAAGATGGCGCCAAAATTCCTTGCTACAAAATCGATTTTCAAATGTTTCAGCCACATAAATCAAGGGCGCTTACTAATTGTCCGTGCGTTCACGACAGACGCGTTCTAATTATGAACGTGAAAAGCTTGTGCTTCAAAAAGCGCGGCTAGTGGACAAAAACGTTGCACGCGTGGAATACGCCAGCAGTTAGTGCAGTGCCCGTGACGTAACGACCGATGCTTATCGTCAAATCGTCTTTAGTATAGCGGCAGACATTAGTAAAATGTATCTTTTAAGTAGTCTCTTGTTATTACGGCGACTTTAAGTAGTGGAAGAATACCGAATTTTTTAAATAAGATTGTTTTTTTTTCATCTACCAAATATCTAGTGATAGTTGGTATACCTTCGGCCGAATTTTTGTTACGTTTGTTTGTCATCGGAGAAAGACAATGTTGTGTGAAAAATATTTTATATTTTTGAAAGCTAAAATCGTCAAATTTCTTCTCATATAGAAAAAGAATAAGCCTTTTCTATTTGAGAAGAGCATTTCGCCTATCAAGGAGATAATGTTATACACTCACATTTTGTCATCTATACCAGGCAGGCAGACTCACGGGGCGTTCTTGCTAATGTAAGCACTTGACAAGCCGCCATGTTCGACGGCCATATTAATTTGCCAGTTACACTGATTGACAGTATGGCACACTCGTTTAGCATTTGACACGGGCTTTCGAGGCCAATGTGGGCTCTTTAAACAGAACACAATAAGTACATATGTATTATGTGTACTTGTGTTATATGTACTTTGGTACACAGGCTATGTACCATTAAGATTCCTATCTTCACGGCGTTGCATTTACCATACTTTAGATCTTTGTACAATAGACGATAATGTGTACTTAAATGATTATTTAAATTGACTGTTGACTATATTTTGCATGGAAATGAAGGCAAACTACTGGAATTTAATTTGAACGTGTTGGGCTCTGTAATTTTCTGTGCGTCATAGAGTATTTTATTGCGATTTCTTAGATTTGTCGAATTATCGTACATCAGCCACCATACGTGGGTAGAATAAACGGTATTTTTTATAATCATAGGTGGAATTCAACACTATTTTTCTTTTAATTATTTTCTACTAGCAGCCCGCCCCGGCTTTGCTCGGGTGCAACGCTGATACCAAATATAACTACATAATCATAAAGTTCTGTAGGGCGAAGCACAGCCTTGGACGCACTATTTGGTATAGGCACTCCCGGCCCCCGGCCCCCGCGCGCCCATCCGGCCGGTACCGCCGCAACCGCTATATCCCATTTTAAATTTGTAATATCTTCGAAAATATTCATTTAAATTACATGCTGTAAAGGGCAATATTGATCTATATTACATGCACAATTTATTAAAGGTACTTAATTGGATAAGGATTAATACTGTATTGCTTAAAATCGCTTTTTCGTAAATAAGTAATAAATAAACGATAAAAATGGTTATTGTGGGTTATCCTCAAGAGATAGACATATACCATCGCGGACTTTTTTGTAGATCTTTTTAAGGAGCACAATACTGTAGTACATTATTTTGATCTATCTCGTAGGGTTCAGCCAGCGTTCGCAATGAAAGCGCAAAAAAAGTGTTCATTTACGACCTTACTTTAGAAATCTCTGATTATCCGTGTTTCTCTACTATATTATGCATGTATTATACATATAAACCTTCCTCTTGAATCACTCTATCTATTAAAAAAAACCGCATCAAAATCCGTTGCGTAGTTTTAAAGATCTAAGCATACATAGGGACAGACAGCGGGAAGCGACTTTGTTTTATACTATGTGTTTTCTATAGGTACCTACCGATATAAGTATTAATGTTAGCATAAAACATATTCCATAAACTAATAAGTAGTTAATAATTAATATTAGTACAATTCTTTTCAACAAATTCTATTATTCTTCATTTGTTTTTAAGTGCAGTCGATCCACTTTGAAGTTTTCAGTGTTGAGATAACGGGGTTTTTATCCCTCTCCAGTGTAGGGTAGTCAAAACAAACCGTTTGAGGCCAATTGAGAAACCACTTGAGTTTATCGTCTATATTTTATTTACTTTTTTTGTTTTACTTTGGTTAGTCGCGCTAACCGTGCTAGTTAAGTGTTTCAAGTAGGAGACAGTAATAAATAGGGAGTTTTTTATACAAAATGTAAGTTGGAGTTCATTGCTTCATATTAAATCTAGAACTCTATTGAACAAGTTTTTTTAATATAATATAATCTGATTTCAGGAAGTACATAGGTTATTATTTTTTGTTTGAGAATTTATTCTATTTTTGTCAAGAGAAAAGAAACAATGAACAAAATGACAGCTTTTCGAAAGTCATCACTAAAGATCTTTCTAACTTTAGTCGGCAGTCAAAAGCAGCTTCCTTATCTTTACGGCATCGTTCTGAAAGTGCGACAATTTCGTCGCGAGTGTACCAAAGGCATTAGATTCACGACAATCGCAGGCATTTGTCTTTCCCACAGCGCGGTGGGCGACGCTGTGGGACATAAATCGAATTTAACAACAATTTGTAAGCGTTAGTGTAGAGTCAGCTTTAGCTTTTGACTCACTGTGTAAAACGGCTTGATCGATATTGTTTACTAATAGTAATACTATGAAATAAACAGAGTAGTACAAGCAATATAATTTTATGTAATCGTTATTAATTATTTACTCTTCCGGTCCAATACTTTACATTCAACAATTTAGTTGTATCGCACAAGCAAGCAAAATATTACTGTAATTAAAGATGAAATAATTTTGTGTACAACACTATCGCTATACTCGCAAATTTATAAAATATCGATATGAAATCGAGTCAGCGGTAAACGAAAATCGAGAACTAACCGTGTCCCAAACATCCCAAATCATAATCGCAATTCAATTATCGAACGCGAAACTAAAAAAAGAGGTTACAGAAACCGGTAGCGTATTGCATATAAATCACTGCGGCCCAATAATGTAGGGCCCCAGGGAGCTTCGCCCCAACGAAATACGTTCGAAAACACTTCCTTTTGTCACATAATTGCCTAAATTGTTATTAGACGGAATAAAGACATATTGCTGTGGGAGCAACGGATATTTATAAACTAAGAGATGATCTTTTAATAGTGTGATTCGGATGAATGAGTCGTGGCGGTAATTTTTGGGGCGTTGCGCGGGAGATGTAGTTGATAAATGATGTGATCTGGAGCTATTAAGTCGGTTGTTTGTCAGTTTCTTTGTGCATGTGTGCCGTGACGGTAGAGTGAAAGAATGTTCTAGAAGCTATTTGATGTTTAGATACATGTGTTTGCGATTGATGATTAGAGATTGGATTAAAAGCTTATCAATCACTCAGCGTCGGCTTACTAATAAGGACTAATGCTAATTAGACATCAAAACTATCCAGATTCCGATGCTATAAATAGCATTTAATTAGAAAAGTAAATATAAAATCGAGTTAATCTAAAGTAATTCTAAAATAAATGTATTGAAACAGACTTTTACTGAAACAGAATTGTTTTACTAACCTGTAAATTAAATGTATGTTACATTTAATTTACCGAAATCCAACTATCCAATTATTAAAACCGCTACACTTGACAAGAACCAACATATTTATTAATAACGGCTGCAACGTTGACAATGACAATATCCTCCTAATAGTTTTACGAGTTTCAAATGAAGTGACACTTTAAAAATGTATTACAAACATTTCGGCGGCCAATAACAATAATGAAACAGATATTTGTGTGCGGTCCAAACAAATCACTGCCATGTGTTTGACACTAAAACCTACAACAAAACACCCCACTGACAGATATATTAGCGGCATTTCTCTCACACACACTACTGCAGAACTTTACATTTAAATCACAACTCCAAACAAAACCAAACCTTATAACAATCCATGAAGGTTTAATTCACAACTGTAAATTCAGAGGGTATGTAAAAATTGGGTATCTCATCGGTTCAACTCGAAATATCCACTTTAATACGTGTCTCTGACATATTTATGGAAATGCTATTTGTTTCCCAAAAAGCGGACGTTTTTACCTTATAAATAGATTTGGGAACACTGTCAATGTTTTTTGTAATAATGAATGGACGATGAGCGATGTTCAAGTGTTTGATATGAAATATGTCGAACATTTGTTTGTTGTTCTAGCTAATGTGTGGTCTAAAAACATAAAAAAACTCTTTAAAATTGCTTGTCAAAATATTAGAAAGTTTCTTCCGCGAAATATATATCTAAATCTATTTTACTTATGTCTAAAACTTTTATTCGAGTATAAGGACGGTAAAATAGAAGTCAGTAATTTGTATAAATGCTTGCTATTTGTTCCCGTGCGCTCACATTTGTCGCACAGTGCGTTACTAATTGAGACGCATTGCGACTTGCTGTGTATCGCCACATTAAACATGGCTCTGACACACGTCACATAATAGGGATATAGATAACTTTGTCTTATAAACTGTTCAGAAACAGATTAACTGTCGTTTAGATAGAGCATTTTAATGCGCTTTTGAATTGATGTTTCTTTAATAATGTGTTGTAGTTATATGATGTTTGATTTAAAATATTGTGGATATTATCTCAAACGGTGGCTAATATTGTTGAATGTTTAATATAACTTTCACATTTAAATGACATACAAACAGTGATTTGTGTAAACAAATTCAATGTTAAGATAATCGTTTTTTATCCTATCACCAAACAATTCTAGCAAGTAAATCTTTATTTTCAATTACATAAATCGTATTCACCTGGTGCCTAAATTTCAATTTACCCAAATTCCCACAAATAATCCTGCAAATACCGTGTCCGTGGATAAAACAAATGACGCCTATTCGGTGCCCGCAAAGCGGTGCGATGCGGGAAACAGCGGGAACAATCGTTGCCCGACAATTTAAACGTCGACGCCGAATTAGATTTATTCCCTCCCGCGATTTATTGCGATCCCGGGCTGTCCCGGTGTGCACAACACTACGGATATAAGTCAGTTTTTCTAAGCAAAGGAAATGTTGTCAACAGTTTTTGAGACATAGTGCTTAGGTGTATTGAGCGTTACGTCTCTACTTTGGAAAATAATTCTAACATAAGTTGCCGTCCTTCAAAATCGGTATACTTAAACATATTTATATTTCATACAAAAACACTGTACATAACAAGAATTCCCTGATTACAAAATATCAACAAACACACGTTTAATCACAATACTCGTACTCAATCCATTCTGTTTCAAAGCCAGCTTTTAAGCGCTACAAACACAGCCCTTTGGCCTATCATTTGTCAAGTCAGTTGTTCAGTAACTGGGCTCGTTCCAATCGGGTCCCAATCGATTTGTGTCAGCGGCTGTTGACAAATTGATAATCGATTGTCCCTAAGCAACGTTGAATCAATGTAGACTGTGTTTTGTTTGCGAATGCAAAGCTCAAAGGGTAAATGTTGGATTATTATTGTGCAACGATTTTACTTGTACTTATGAGTAATTCTGTCTTACACGATTTTAGTATGGTTATTTCGTCTATTGATACTTTTATAAGACTGTTTTGTGATTATAATGGGATGAGGATAAGGCATGTGTTTGTTAAAATAAGCCTAAAACATAATAATATGTTTATTTTAATAAAAGTAGCAGGTATGGCTATGTTAATACAATGGCTATGTAAAAAACTGAACCTAATGATAACATAACACTGATCTAACAAAAGACTTCTTCCACAATAATATCAAAACAAATGTATTTGTATCGCCACCTTCTTGTCTATAGTTTATGTAACTCAGTGTCACTCTGAATCCCTTTAGCAAACAAATAGTGCTGTCCCGGCTTAGGGTGACAATTTGAGCGGATAACACGGGATCGACTGGAGAGGCACCCACGCCGGTAATTTGTTACAATTACCCGCCAACCCGTGAACAATCACAGCAAATTGCGTTTACCCATGTTTTTCAAGATTAGCTGTGTTTAGGCTTCGATTTATTTAACGGCTTTTTTTTCTGTTGGACTTTTAGAAAACTTTAGACAGAAATAGATTTGGAGTCGGTAAAGAATGAATCAAATTCAGAAAAATTGGAAAAAGCAGAGCTTTATTTGACTTTAATTTTCATACTTATTAGATAGTATATTCCCACATAAATCATGAATTCTGAATATTTTGTTAAAATTAGAATAGGTTATGTTTTTAGTTATCGATACAACATTAAATCGTAAAGTTGCTATTCAAAACGTTACTATAAAAATATTGATGTTAAAAATAACATCCTAAATTCATACTAACATATTTTTTCTCATTTATTGTGTAGGCTTAGTTTGCACTAGCATTACAATCAATTAGTTTCCATGCTGTATTCTCTCACCCTAAAACTAAAGCAATCAACAGTAAAGTGTATCTCGCCTATTTGAACATATCAAGCGTATGCTAGACCAACCGTCGGATTAAAGCGAGCAAAATTCACTCGACAAAATGAAATTTCGTTAGCGCGCGTTAAGCAATAGAGGGGGGATTACAGGGGTGGGTTGTCACTAGAGGGGCGTTTTCCATTACACGCTCCGTTCGCCGCTGATGACACCGCATTCCGGCCAGCAAATGGTTCGACAAATGAAGAGGGTGCACTCGACACGCCCTGAAACGTCATAACTGTCAGTGACTAAAGGGCGGCTGCCTGATAGCCTCCGCTAACAAATTGATTCGATTTAGATCCGCTGCCCTTGTTCCGTACACTTTCATTTACCTCGCTTAAGAGGAAACAAAAGAATACCGACAAATTACAGTGTATGCCCGACTCTGTTCGCAAACATTAGTAAGCAAAAGAAAGTCGAACGAAATACTCAATACTCAATACTCAATACTCAATACTCAATAATTTATTGCGTTCCATAATTTACATAAATGGTCTTAAAAATAGAATGATACAGAAACATTATGGACCCTGTCGGGCACAGCAAAAACTTAGGAGAGAGGAAGAGCGCTTTGTATATGTATTTAATATATGCTATTGGTATGTAATAAAATTATTTATATAGTATTTTTGTTCTTAATTTGTTTGATTTATTTAGTTTTAGTTTAGTTTAGTTTATCATCGAAAAATTCGTTTATTTCGTAGTAGCATTTTATTTCTAGAAAACGTTTTAGCTTATTTAAAAATGTATTCGTTTTATTTTCTTCTTTTATGTGTTTTGGTAATTTATTATATATTTTTATTGACATGACTAGGGGGCTAGACGAGTGTATTTTCAGTCGGGATGTAGGTAGGTTTAATCTTTTATTGTGTCTTAAGGTATATTTTGTTTGGATGTCTTTACGAGTGGTATAGTATTCAGGGTATTTACGGACAAATTTGCAAATTTCGAATATGTACAGACAGGTAAGGGTTAATATGTTGTATTCTCGGAAATATGGTTTACAACTGTCGGTTTGTTTTATATTGGTGATTATTCGGATTAGCTTTTTTTGTAGGGTAAATATAGTTGGTGAATCTGTACTGCTTCCCCATAGGATAATGCCATAGGAAAGCCATGCTTGGGCGTACGCATAGTAGGTGACGAGTGCGGTTTTTAAGTTTTGTGTTTTTTTTGACTTCACGTAGGGCATATGCGAATTTTGATAATTTTGCTCTTATTTTTTGTATGTGTGATTTCCAATTTATGTGTGTGTCTATAGATAGTCCAAGAAGGGTGAATTCATTTACTTGCTGTAATTTTGTGTTATTAAAGCTATAATCAAGTTTTAAGGGGGCTTTTTGATGGGGATGAAAAGTGATTATTTTAGTTTTATTAAAGTTTATTTCTAAGTTATGGTTATTCAACCAGTTGATAGTTGAAGAGAGAAGGGAGTCAAGTTTTTTGTGTATGTTGCTATTGTTTCGACATGAAGTGAGTAGAGAGATGTCATCTGCGAATAAAATGCATGGCTCGTTTACAGTTTTTGGAAGATCGTTAATATAAATTAAAAACAACAGGCATCCTATTACACTTCCTTGGGGGATTGATGCATTGACGATTTTTTTATCGGATTTTATTTTTATTATTTCTTTTGTGTGATTATCAAAATGTTCTATCTCTACTATTTGTTTTCTATCTTTTAGGTAAGAAGCCAACCATTTATGGGCATTTCCTCGTATACCTATTCCGTATAATTTTTCAAGCAGAATTTTAAATTGCACTTTGTCGTAGGCTTTTGTCATATCTAACAAAAGCCCAACTGCGTAGTTTTTATTATTTATAATATTTATGGCCTCCTGAATGTATTTATAAACAGCTAAAGTTGTTGATCTGTTTTTCCGAAATCCGTTTTGGCACTCGTCGAGTATTTTATATTTCTCGCAAAAGGAATAAACGCGGTCACACATGGCCTTCTCGAAGATCTTAGAGGCAGTAGGCAATAGCGCTATTGGGCGGTAGTTATTAGGGTCTGTTTTGGCATTTTTCTTATGGATAGGTTTTATTAATGATATTTTTAATTGGCTAGGGAATGTTCCCTCTTCAAATGATTGGTTAATAAGTTTATAGAATGGCAATGTAAGTTCGTCAGCGCATTTTTTTAGAAGAAATGGGGGGAGTTCGTCTACTCCATAGCTTTTTTTGTTTTTTAAGTTTTTGATTATTTTATTCACTTCATAGGGTTCTACTGGGCTGAGAAACATGGTGTTTTCTGGAGGGCAGATTACTGGGGCTCCTTTTGGTTCACCTTGTGTTTGGGTGGATTTTTCTCCGATGGATGCAAAGAAACTATTGAATATATTTGCTATTTGCTTAGGGTCGTGTATTAGGTCGTTGTTTATTTGTAATTTTATGTTAAGTTTTTCGTTTTTTGTAGTTTTGTTTGTTCTTTCGTTAATTATGTTCCACATTGTTTTTACTTTGTTTGTTGATTTATTAATTTTATTTATATACTGTATTCTTTTTGCTGTTATAACGGATTTTTTTAATGTTTTTTCGTATTTTTTATAATATTGTAGTAATGTGAGATTGTTTGTCTTTAGTGTAAGGATTTTAAGTAGTCTTTTGTTTTTACAGGATGTTTTAATTCCTTTTGTTAACCAGAATTTTTTGTACTTTGTTTTTAGTTTTACTTTTTTTGCAGGAATACAAATATTAAAAATTTTATTTAATGAATTATTGAAAGAATTATAGTTATCTTCTATATTTTTATTTATTGTTATTATTTCTTGCCAATTTTGCTTCTTTAATTCGGATTTAAACTTTTGTATATTAAGTGTGTTATAAAATCTCTTTTGTGTATGCCATACCGTTTGTTTTTTTATTATATTCTGCATTTTCATGTGAAAAATTGTTGCACTGTGGTCTGAAAAACCTAATTCTTCAACTGTAGCATAATTATGTTTACCATTAAAGTTAGTAAAAATTAAATCTAGGCACGTAGACGTAGTTTGAGATATACGAGTGGGATCTTTTATTAGTTGTTTAAATTTATATTCTAGCATGAGATCTAAGAACGAACTAGTTTTTAAATTATTTTCTAAAATATTTATATTAAAGTCTCCTCCTAATATTACGTTAAATTTTATATATTTCTTATTTATATATTGCATAACTTGTTTTAATTGGCGAATAAATAGATCTTCCTCTCTTCTATTCCAATAGATAATTACTATTAGTATGCTCTCTTTAGGTAGCTCTATCGCACATATCTCTATACAATATTCAATTGACATATCTCTAATATCGCATATTTCTTTAAACTCTATGTGGTCTTGTAGTAAAATAGACACTCCGCCGCCTCCTCGAGTACGGCGACAATAAGATGCTGCAATTTGGTATCCACTGAAATGTAGGTTATCTAATTTTTCCTGCGATAGCCAAGTCTCGCATAAACATATTGCATTATATATAGGTTTTTCGTGGAAGAAGGCTTCTAGTAGATGGTGTTTATTTGAGATGCTTTGTATGTTCTGGAACAAAACTTTAAATTGTTGTCCTGTAGTTTCGAAATGTATCGTTTTCTATATCTTCTGATGTCTTATTGTAGTTGTTGAGTTGTTGATTTGTTGTGTATGTTCTTGTTTTGTTTTCTATTTTTTCGTTTCTTACATAATTGCTCTGGTACGGTAAATTAATTTCTTCTTCTGTAATGGGTATTCTTTTTCCGTCTATAAACAGTTGGTTATTTCTTATTATCGCATACTGGCCCTTGACTCCTGTCATTGTTGTAAACGAAAACGGCATACAATTATTTCTTTAACTCGGTTATTCTCTCTCTTAATTGTTGCTTACAAGTGGATTGAACATGAAAAACCTGCTATCTAATCGTGGGTAATTATTTAAAGAAAAATGTAACTTTATTTACAATTCGTGCCGTGTTATTAATATGGCAGTTATGTGAATTTTAAGTGTCGTTTATTATATTAATTTGTTTAATCGACAACCGGCGATAGTTACACGGAATCGAGTGAAAGAATCGATTAGATTTTTATGAATTGATTTGTTGGTTTTGTAAATGGCGTTAAACGTTGTATCGAAAGAGTTAGAACGTTTCAACAAGAATGTAATAAAACATCGATCAGTTGAGTTATTTGTGACAATTGTTCCGTAACTGCGTATCGCCGGCATTTCTGTTGTTTTCTGATTCGCTCGTGACTGTAACACCTTGCGACCGGTTCTTAGAACTTATTCTTTTTGTCCACGAGCGGTGTAAGTAGTAAGTAGCGAGTTCTTCTGTTAAAAGATACATGGATGAATATCTGTTGCTCGTGCCTAGAGAAAATAGAATTAACTGTCGAAGAGTATACGCAAAAAAGTAAAATAAAGTTTAACAACTAATTTGTGTTCCTAAGGCAATTTAAAAGTAGACAATAAGGTAGCATATAAAAGTTTAATATTTACAGTTCGATTTATGTTTAGAACAAATCGCAGTAGTTCCAGAGTTTATTTTATCACCAACTAATCTTACTTTTATTTTCAAATCAAGTAAGTCGCAACCAACCGTATTTAATTTGAAATAGACAGAAGTAACTAACGTCAGCAGTTCACTTAAAAATGTAGTTCAGAAATTATAAAAGGTAGACTTAAAAGCTAAGTACTGAACATGAGAGAAATATATGAGGACGTGGGAGAAAAACAAGACGTTTCAAGCACATTTTAAATTAAATTAAAACAAATAAACAAGTTTTATTGTTAAGAATACACGTAAACAGTAATTTTCTTGAAATTTCCATGAAAATGAAAGAAAAGCATAAATGTTCCCACAAATGAGTGTTTGGCTTGTAATTTGCAAGCGGCCATTTAAAGCCAGTCGTAAGGGATTGCTTTGCAACTATATTTGCATTAACTATGCAAATAGTTGCTAGTCATAATTTCCCTGCATAATATTGTTGTATTTAGCTGAAGCTTATGGGTCCATAGAGGTTCGACAGCTTACATAATCAACCTCTTTAAAGCGAGTAACTAAATTCTAAAACTAATGTTATACTCTATGGTACAGTACAAGATTTGAATTCAAAATAGAACGCTTGTAGTTCTGAATTGCGTCGCGAGATGTCGTTCGATCATGAAATAGTTTTTCCGTTTGACGGACAGGTGTTCAACGCTACCGTTCCGGTTAGTTCACAGTGTTATGTAAAACCGCATTCCTTGAGATAGTCAAGTTGTATTTTATTATGTGTGTCATTGAGAAGCTGCGGTTCGATCTGGTGCCCGGCGGGGCGCACTCCTGCGCACAGGTGCGTCAAAATGAAGCGTCGAATGGAACGCGACTATATCATTTGTCATTTTACGTGATTCGTAACGCTCGTGTTTTATAACGACGGTTTCTGGATTCCGATTATGTACTTGTATATAAATTAGTTCGGAGAATATAGGTTTACAATTACGTTTCGTTTATTTTGTTTGAAGGATTTGGTTGAAGGATCCATCACGGTAGCTCTAATTCATTTTACTATATAGAACATTCTCTTCTTTTTTGCGGGACCTTAGTATTTAATTTAAGGATGAAACATTAAGTATCTATATTTCGATTATTTAATATCCATCTTTAACTATCCGTGGGAAAACTTGAATGATTCTAATAAAAATATATTTTACCATTAATTTCCAAAATTAGGTAAGATAAGACGATAGTTTTTTAAAATAATATTTATAGCATACATTCAAATAGAACTTTGATGAATTAAACCTATTAAAACATAATTCCGTGTACCATCAATATCAAACATTCGAACACAAGTACCAGGGCGGCATAAACCGACGAAACTTAATTACATTTCAGCTTCAGTCGTTCGAGTTCTTTGAAAAATGTCCCCAACATCGACATTCGTTATAGTCGGAGCGAGTGACAGCTCGTTAAGTGCCGATAATAACGCTACATTTGTTTGATGTATGAAGAAAAATTGCCTTTGAATGGTGCTACTGAAGTATACTGAATATTAAGTAATAGACTTTTTATTTAGAAACTAATTTTAAAAGAAATAGATATCATATAAGTCTTTTAGTTCATAAATTAAAGTTTGCTGAAATTATTTGTTCGCTCGCTATTCCACTAAAATATGTGAACTGCTAATGTAGGTAAGTGGAAGGACGTTTTGCCATCTAAAAGGGTATAATTCTTTAAGATGGCAAAACGTCCTACGTTTAATCGCTTTTAAAATGCTAGAAATATTAATTTTCTATTTGATTCTAAATTATTTTCACGTGCCAATATAAAAGATACTTTAGCCATGACTCAATTTAAAACAACCGCTGCCTTCATAAATTCAAAATTTATTTTCAAAGATGAATCTAAATATTAATTTTACTACACGTCTAACAGAGTCGAACCGAGTTTAAATTGCAGAATATATATACTATTTTATTACGAATTTAAGACAAAGTAACTTTAAATCAAGCTCTCACATTGATACATATGTAATATGCGTATCGTAGGATATCGCAGGTACAAATCTTACAGCTTACAATTATGTAAAGAGGACAAATTAACGGTAATCAAACAGGCCTGTTTTATGTGGAAATGTGCCAGAAATGCATTGATCTGCAGGGTTGACTGTATCTTGTTGCCATTGCGATATCATCACTTGAATTAAAATATTTAAACGTTTAGGTATAATTACGAGACCATAATACTTTTGAATTGTATGTTGAAGATTAAAGAAAATTCTATATATTATTTTTATCTAACAGCCAAATATACTCTTAATACCACAAAATATGTAAGTACCTACATATAGATTTTACGTGATTTTGTGACCTCTACATGTTATACTACAGAATTTTTCATTGAGTAAAAACTTACATTCCCAGACGATATTACTGGCATCCTTAGATTTGCTCTGTCGAGATCATTTCACCGAGATTGCTCGGATCAAGATTTAAATGCAAGATCTAATGCTGAACAATCTGTTGACGTAAGCTAAGACGATTCAACGTTAAAAAGAAAATACAACACTTAAACAGAATTAAATTAAATTAGAAATGCAGACAGAAAGAAAGGGACATTGAACTTGAAAATGTAATTCTATTTTTAACACAATTTAAAAAAATTGATGTATTATTTTCGGTTGACTAAAGAACAAATGACAATCAGGATTCTTAAAACTATTTTTACAGCCGTATTTTAAGAACGTTGAAAACATGATTGGCAATATTGAAGCTTTAATAATTGTCTTTGTGGTCTTAAACGACAGTAAATGTGAACTGAAGATCTTTTTTAACCGACGAAAACAGAGGAGGTTCTCAATTCGACGCGTATATTTTTTTTTTTTTTATGTATGATCACGCAGAACTTTTTACTGAATTGTCCGATTTTGATAATTCTTTTTCTATTGGAAAGGGTATACTCCAAAGTTGGTCCCATATAAATTTGGAATAAGAATTCCTACCCTAAGGGTGGGAAAACAGGGGTTAATTGATTGTTCACGCACTGATCGTAATGCATTACCACGCGTAACTTTTTACAGAATAGTTCGATTTTGATAATTCTTTTTTTATTCAGTAGGCTATACCTAGAAGTTGGTCTTATATAAATTTGGAATAAATATTCCAATCCTAAGGGTAGAAAAACAGGGATATATTGATTGTTCACTAACTGATTGTAATATATGACAACGCGTAACTTATTACAGAATAGTCCGATTTTGATAATTCTTTTTTTATTAGATACATAGAAGCTATTCCCATACAATCTAACCCGAAGGGTGGGAAAATAGGGGTGGTTTTTTGGTCACTCACAGATTTGAATACTAAAATAAGGTAGTTAGCTATTTTAAACATAATAAAAAATTCAGCATGTAGCAATTAGTATATTATAGCCACAAAAAAATATAAAATAAAAACTTTTTAACAAAAAAATAAAACCGCCGAAAACACTGAAAAGCAAAAAATAAGAAACCTTTTTTTATTTAATCTTAATAACTAAGTTCTTAAACGAATGTGAGTATACCTAAATAATTTTGAGGCGGCGCCAAACTATCAATGAACAAATATCACAAAATTACCTTAAATTTAAAGAAACAACCAAATCAAAAACACGATGTACTATATTATTATATTCTTTTCTTCCCACTTACTAATACCATCGTGGAAAGCAAATAAAAGTTTTGAGTGTGAGTTTGAACAGGAGTTTGAGTTCGAATCAACTTAACAATGCAATGAAATCTCCAGCGACGAACATTAATATTTCAAAAAAATTAAGTACCTATATATTGTAATTAATTAATTTGCCTGTTTGGCGCCGACTCGAAATTACTTAGGTATACTCACATTCGTTTAAGAACTTAGTTATTAAGATTAAATAAAAAAAGGTTTCTTATTTTTTGCTTTTCAGTGTTTTCGGCGGTTTTATTTTTTTGTTAAAAAGTTTTTATTTACAACATAAAATAAAACATGAGCTTTTAACTGGTAGCTTCAGAAGTATAACTTTAGATTGGTAACTATTGTTAATTTATCATTCTGGACACGTGTTTACGATGTATATTATAAAAACATATTTTATAAGCGGGTAGCGCAATAAAATTAGCGAGGATGATTGTCTGCAGTATACAGCCCCTCGCACATGGGTGTGACAAACAACATATTTTACGATACATTGCAGCACAAGTGTGCGTGTATAACTCTGTAACACACTCAGAGTAAATCATATGAAAACTGATTTTTATTGGCCGGCCATCGACTTGATGAGGTTTGATTAGGATTTATTGCTTTTTTTTTAGTTTTCTGTCATACAGATTTGTCATGAAACCCGTTGTTAACAAGTGGAGTAATTATTTTCCAGACTTATAATTAAAAAAAAATGGTTTCTTCGTTCAATATTTGAGTTCTTTAGTACAAAATCTTACTTGTCGATTAAATAATATAAATATAATAGAAATATCAGATTTGTATGCCAAGGTTGAAATCTGCAACATCTTATCTTATCTCACTTGAACTGCAGTAAGCAAGCGTAATTAATACCCATTCATTCACCGTACAAGATTTCCTATGACAGCTACAAGTTGGTATAATTTCATCTATTAATTGTTGGTGACAAATGTTTGACACAAATAGTTGGCTTAAACGGAGGCAATCTTAGCCAAGATGTAAACATGATAGTCTTAGTATTAATGCGTTTACATTCATCTTGCACTCGTATTTACTTTCATCTATTATCTTTAGAATTAATCTTTTAATTATAAATAGAAAGATAACAATCACACATGATGTCGTTTATCCATCGTAAGATTGAATAACATGAAGTTTGTATTACTAAGAATATGATAGCGCTTATTTCCTTGACTGCCAATCGAAAACTATTTCAGTAGACGAAACACCATCCTCAAATTTTATAACCTTAATAAATTCTCTATTGACAAACTTTCCACAAAGAATGCTACTAGGGCCATAAAGCTGTGGGCACACCGGCCGCATTATGCCGCGTCAACGCGCGCGAACAATCGCGGCTTGGGCTACACAATATCGCGTTATTCTGTCATTTTCCGAGCCACTACTCCATAGTAGGTATTATACGCACTCGGTGTCTATAAGACCTCATTGCTATGATCTTTTGTTGCCGTAATAGTTTTCTATTAGTTTGTTTGGGTGCAATTTTGCCGTTTATTTTTGATGGGTCGTAATTTTTGTTGGTGAAACGTATTTTTGGCCTGTATTTTATTAAATTCAGTAGCGTCTTTAACATTATCTAATTCCATTAGGCTACTGAACTGACATGATTTTTTAATAATTCTGTCCCTATTTATGTTACAAGTATTTAAGTGGTAATTTCAATAGTAACAATTTAGCCGTTTGTACAATATGACCATTATGTACGAATGGTATAATCTGGACGTGCGTGGCAGATACCATCGACAACACGCGAGTTTCAGATGGCATAACTGATTTCGCACACTCATATAATTGTTTGAGCATGTTCAATGAACATTTAGTTGATATGTTGTTACGGAATGTGACATGAGAAGACAATTATAGTACTTCGGCCTTGTGAATAAATACATAAAATATTTATATAAATAATACGAAGAACAAAATTAACCTCTTTAACGTAACGCCTGCTAAAGACTCAACTGAATTTTAAATTAGTAACATTTTGTCCCCTAAACAAAATGCGAATAAACATTAATTACATTAAAAAAATATGTCAACTAAATCAACCAAAAACAACAAAAAACATTACAACCGGTCCCCAGCCAAATGAAAATTGACAAAAAGAGCAATCGTGTTGAAGCGTACCAAATTACCCTTCCCTTACAAGCATTAGCACAGATTAGGGGCTACCAACAAACCTACTGTTTAACAAAACAAATTCTTACCACCCTATACATTGAACGGTACAATACACATCCCAGTTTATTTGTTCAAGCATTAGCGTCATTGTAAAGCGCTGCAATCGTAAAGCTCGCTAAAGTGTAAATGATATTGCAAAATAATTCGCTGCTCTGTTCACGAGTGCATAAAATTGAATTCTGTTCAATAAATGTATTGACGCAAGTGTTGATAGCGTTAATTAAATTCTCACACTGCGAGATTAGATAAAGGAGCGTTTTTGTTTGATAATGATCTTTATAGAATGGTGGTATTAAACTTTATGTTTTACGATTTCATTGCATGTTTTTTTTTCGTATTTTTTCTTAACTTTGAGTACGAAAACCAGTCAAACCAGATCCAAAAAGATTACAATAAGCTTATCTGTTAGGTATACTAAGCTTAAGTTTTAATTTTCTTTGTCCATAATTTCCTTGTAACTCGTTTACGCACTTATTTGCGTTTCCTTACACTATAAACTAATTTGCAGTGAAAACCAAATAAGAATTAGTTCC
Organism: Autographa gamma; assembly: GCA_905146925.1. NCBI lineage: Eukaryota > Metazoa > Arthropoda > Insecta > Lepidoptera > Noctuidae > Autographa > Autographa gamma. The sequence goes on from LR989871.1 coordinate 3,772,329, forward strand.
GTGCACAATCAAATCGGGGGCACAATTAGGGTGGTTACGTGCCGTTTCAGCGTCGAGCAGGTCGCGTGCCGCGGTATCGCGCGTCCGATCGCGCGTCTAACCGCGCGGCCGCACGACATCGCGACAAATCACTGGAATTACGAACTAGCCCTCATTAGCAACTATATTTCAGCTGAAAACAACGAAACGAGGACAAACTGCCCGCTGGTTGTCGTGCGTTCTTTACATCACAATATATTGGTGGGTGGGCTATAAATAATGTGAGAACGCATGAGATAATTACAACGAAAATATTTCACGATAAAAGTTAATGCTCTAAAACTTTTTCTTTTGATCACAAATTAATGAATAAACATGTGAATATGAAAATGAGATTGCATAAAAAGAAAAGACATGTAAGTAGTCGCTAAGCTTCTTGCCAGCTATTAAGTAATATAATAAGGAATGAATGCGCCTGTATAACCTCTTATAGTCTTTAAGGTAATCTGAATAATATAAATTTATGCGGGCCTTTAAGGGTCTTCAGATGTTGCCGACCAACCGATGCGTATATTGGCTGATTAACGCGGCAGCAGCAAGCGGCACAGCGGCAATAAACGGAACAACAACACATTGTGCCCTCCCACTGTACACAAAACGACTTTTTCAACGTCCTACACAAATATTAGGCCGGACACACACCGCCCGAAAGAAAAAACAGATAACGAGTTTCACTGCTACCGGTCAAAGCAGCCGCCCGTGCCGCCAACCAAGTAGGGGCGGGGCGCGTCACGCATAAAACAAACTGAGGCGACGCGCGCGAGCGAGACGGCGCGATGTCACGACCACGCGCCGCGCGAGACAGCAATAGCCCGGTGCTACACACACCTAATTTAAAACTCGAAAATAAATTGATGGTGAGTTCAAAACAAACAGATATGGCTGACAAAAAAGGACGGCCGCATACGAAATCTTCATTAGCGAGTGAGCTAGAACAAGGGCGCCGGCGAACGTTCCTAATTTAAAAATATCGAAAGCAATCGCGACGGTGATTCGACATTAATACGGGGTTTTAAAAAATTCTCATTTCTTACTCATTCACCCGTGATGATTCTTCATAAAAGGGAAACAAAACAGTATGACGTTGCTGAACCGAGCTGGTAATGAATGAGCTCTGGTTATTAGCAAATTGAGGCCGTTAAAATGAAATTATCTCTTAGTAGCTTCGTTTCCAACGTAATTAATGGCGTAATAAATCTGTAGATACCTTATGAAGGATTAAATGAGCTTCTATTGTAGATTAATCGATGAACTGAATATTTTTATTATGCCTCTGCCATGCTGGATAGAACATTAAAAACTTCTAATTAAAAGCTAGCGGTGTAATTACCTAGAATCTACCTGGTTACTTAAAAGAAAAATGTTTATCACCTTATTGCAAATCTGACGGAGATATCTTCTGCAACGCGACATAAAATTTGGGCTTCAGATAATTGACCGTGGTGAACTTTCACATTGATTTATTGATGCAAAAACAATTTTCTTTTTCAGACATTATTTTTATGTAGTCTTCCTCATACTTGTACTAAACGAAAAAAAAGAAACCTCTCAACTTCAAAGTTTGTCTTTTCATAAAAGTCACTAAGGTAAAACTTCATAACCTTTTTGCATCGTACTTCAAGCCGCAAAAAAATCGCAGATAATTTTTTCCCGCCATTTTTTGTCGTGGGTTGGCGCCAATATTTTGACAGACGCGCAATGAGGCAACACTAAACAGACGCCGATGTTGCCATCATGTTATGAAATATTACTAAGTGGTAGTTCTGATAAGCGGTCTTTTTATCCACCGCCCGCATGTAGGTACTGCCTTGATCTTTATGTAATGGCCATTATTTGATTTATTGAACTATTATTGTGTTACGTAAGTTGATTTACGAGCAGTAAGTGAGAAGTGTATCAGTAAGGAATATACAAAAAATATGTACTTACATGGCTATTTAAATGCCATTACGATCGGAAATAAGAGAAAGGTATAATGTGTTTGTATATCATTTAATATTTTATTACACAATCAAGCTGCTTTGTAAAAATAAATTCATCTAATCTAACTTAAAGTTAACTAAAATAAAGTGGCTCGTTTTTTTTCGCTACTTGGCTTGTGAAAAATTACACAACTTGCCTAAAACAACTGGCAAATAAATCTAACCTTTTCAAACATACCACCCACTGTATTATACAAAAAGTAAGGAAACATCAAGTTTGGATGTCAAGACAATGGCTTTATTGCACAAGTGTGTTTGCTTTAAAAATAAAAAATAAAGGTCACGACCACACGGGCGGATACCAAGAAGTTTTGACATGCTATGGCTTTTAGTTGGTGACATTGGAAGTACTTTTTTGGGTGTTTTATTATTACTTTATCAAGTTTTTTGTTTAAAAATTATGTTTTAAACATTGGATGGATTAATCAACGCCTTTTATATAATGTTAAATAAATATGTTTATCATTTTATTTTTAAGGGAAACTAATGTGGGTGGTTACTAATTAGAATAGTAAAAACAAACAATCGATTAAAGTAACATGAGTAAGCTTTTCCGAATTATTCTATACACTGAAATGCAGGTAAAAAACACTGTACGCATATTGCAGTTTTCCCCCAAGTAAAAGTAAAAAAAAAACTTTCAAAAGAAAACCAAAATTAAATCACATAACGAACAACTGAAAACAGATAAACAACTAAAAGGTTTATCTGTAGTCGGCTAAAAGCAAAGAGTGTATAATAAAGAGGTATTTGCCGCGTTTAATGACGGAACATCTTGTTCTGCCGGCAAATTGGTAACCCGACCCCTTGGCCCCGTGAACCGCGTGTGGCCGGCGCGGCGGCAGCGGGATGTGTGCACTAAGCCTTACGATGTCTATTGCTCATGCTTTCAATTTAGAATTGGAAGCTTTTGTTTTTATTTAAAAAGACGTTCTGTTTTGGAAATGGAGTATCAAAATGATTTGGTGCTTTTTTTCTTTTAATTTAATTTGTTTTGAAAAAAAGCTTATAAGTTTTCTTTACCCAGCAATTGAAGAATAAAGTGCAGTGTTTTTTTACTTGCAGTAAGCTTCGACAAAACTTTAGGTAATTTGTTTGTTACCACTAGTTAACTACAAAAAACCTCAACGTAACTAAACAGAAATAAACATTTACCATTATCGTGTGAGTTGCAAATAAAGGAATAATTATAGGAACAGAAAATTTAGAAATTCGAAACATTCTCAAAATACATTTCCATCTTCCCTTAATTTACCAATAACAAAATAATAACTGGCATAAAGAGCCGGGTGTATCGCGAAACATGTAAGAATACTCCGTATCAATTAGTGTATGTGTAATGAAGGAACTCCGTATAGTAATGAGATGTAAACTCGATACGTATATCAACCCTTACGCTTGCCGCGAGTTGAGGAAGTTAGCGATTGTCTGTGGACCAAGGACTTTGGTTATTATGAAGTACTGGCAGGTTGTATTGAAGGTTTTATTTGATTTAAATTAAGAATGATCGTTCTTTTTATTTTCATAAAAAGATATTTTTTTTAATGTGATTTTGGCGCCAACAAAAATTAACTTTGTAGTTTTGTAAAATTAGCTATTATATTTTGTGTTCCAATTATAGATTAATTTTAGAGTGTCAAATTATTATAGCGATAGGAGAAGTGGCTCATTTATTGCAGCTCAAAATAGTAAAAAAAATCATATAGGCTATAATATAAAGTGTAATTGTGTTTTAAGTATTACAGATCCATATTCTCTTAAAATCGCTTCGCCCTATAAACTGAGCACGTGTTTCTCAAACACATGTAATTTATGCAAAACTGGTAACCTTTAGAAGCGGGGTGCGTCGTTAACTCGCATCTTTACTCGCGATATTATACTATTGGGAATAATTGGGTTAGTTACGTTCTTATACGGGGATCAGGGTTACCAGAACAATTTAACTAAATTAATTATAATTTTCCAAAATGAATACATATTATTATGACAGAGAATATAATAGGAAAATGATGATAGATAATAGAAAGCAAAATGTTTTTAAAGAAAATCTATTTGTTTTGTTTTAATTAAATAAGGTTTATAGCTAGCCTAATTGGATAAATAATTCACAAACAACAAGACCTAGCTGTCATAACGTAGTGTTAACAAGTTGCAATAAAAACAACAATATAAAAACACCATAAAAATACTTTAAACGCTATACATTGTTTAAAAAAAGGTAAATTAAAAATCTAGTTCATGACAACCCTTATTATCAACCGTGCGTGTCACTCGTCAACCATCTTTACGATCCAAACTTATGTGACATTAACACGCAAGCTCCAATTGGCCAGCACACGACATACATTGCGGCTTTAACACAAAAAACAAAGCTCACTTTCCTAATAAGCTTGCAATGTATATCGAACACTAACCAATGTTTGTACTAATGTTTGTCAGCAATATTGGCGCATATTAAAGAGGTTATTACGGAATAATTAAAATTGTTGTAATATGGAACTGTTTTTACCTCAATTGCCTTCGAGACATTGTATTTCATGCAATATTCATGTTTACAGAATAAATTATGAAAGGATATGCAAAAAGTAATCGTCTACTTAAAATAACGTAATGATATAGAAACATAGTAAAAAAACATGTCTAGGTTTGCATTTTGTTATAGATAGGTTATAAAGGTCTGATTAGTCTACATTAAGGAGTGTTCAAATTAATGTTTAGAATTTTATGTATTTAATATATTTAGTAAACTACTTTTTAATTTGGATTTTCTGAAAAATATTTGCTCTGGGTTACACGTGCTCAAATGAAAAATGTTGACATATATGTAACACATATTCACAAAAAAAAATGTTGTCAAATATTAACAATATTAAATATGAAATAATATGCTCATTTATCTTAACGGATTTGGTTGCTTGTTTATCCCAAATGTTTTCATAGAACTAACTGCACGTCAAGCCTTTTATGTAAATGTAATTAGCAATACAATATTAATCATATAGGCATGTATTTATTTAATTATCATAGACATGTTTCTATTAGATCTGTATTGACATTGTTACGTCATAGATAGCTGTCAAACAAACGTCAAATAAAATGGATGACATTGAATATTTTTTTTTTTGTTTTTGTAATGGAATTCACCTTTGATTTGTTTGTGTGTTTGCGGTTACTGGGTTTCTACAGTTATTTTTGGTGTGGATTGGACCGCAAATAGGTAAATAAGTTACACCTATGAATTATGACGTCAGTTAAAACTATTTTTGTTTGTTTTACATTCCTACTTACAAAGAAAATGTATAAGTATAGTTTAAATTAGGTATAAACCTACATGCGCGTATATTTTTAATTTCAGAAATACAATTAGACCATGCAAGTACCTACACAGGGACGTGAAACATTTAATCTATTTTCCACATGGCAACACTACTCGATAAAGGACTTACGGCCAAATTACATGCGAAAAATAAATTACCTTGCAATTATACGGTCTACAAGTAATTGGATAAGGCTGGTCATATTTTTATCAGGGCGACGGTAATCATGTTATTAATATGACCTCGGTTATATTATATTTAAGAAGCCGACTTGACATTAAACGGGCGGGAAACGATACAGAGTTAAGTGTGGTAGTGGCAGAAGCACCTCTTTTTTTAATTTGAAGTAATTTTATTTTAAATATAGCTTGATTAAAACTTGACACAGTAAGTGTGCGTTTTAGTGTACCATATAATAATATTCCTGGACAATTCACGCACGGTTATCTGATCCCAAACTAAGCTCTAAGAGAGCTTGTGTTATGGTAACCAGACAACTGATAAACATACTTATATATTTCTAAATACATACATATTATAGATAAACTACACCCAGACCAGAACAAATGATCGTGCTCATCACACAAACATTTGTCCTGAGTGGGAATCGAACCCACGACCTCCGGTATAGCAGTCAGGGTCACTTACCGCTAGACCAACAGGCCCGTCAAATAAGTAATATAATGTTAACATTTTCTTAAAAGATAGAGAGAGAGGTGTTCTGTCAGTGCACGCAAGATATTTAAAAAAAAATCGGATTTTGGGATTTTTCATACTAGCCACTTACAATTAATTAGGAGAGCAGTTAAGAACATAATTTTAGTGAAAGCTGAAAAACAAATGAAAGTACGACTCCACAATCTGACTTCAGGCCCGTAATTACTAAACCAATAAAATTGAATAGGTACCTATTTTAGACGAAATATTTATTATATTTGTACTTTACTTTAAATGAAAATAAATCGTGCTTCAGTTTAAACGTGAAGATTCTGCTTAAAACAATCCGTGCAAAGATGACTGTTATTACTGGAGACTTGTAAGACAACTCACGCGAGCCCACTTAGCAGTATTGTGCTTTGTTAATATCTACTTAACTTATTCACCTGTGTGTGACCTGACAGACGATGTAGACTAATAGTTGTAACTAACGGCAGAAAATTGTACGATGCAAATTTATGTAAGGTATTGATTTGAATGTTCTCAATTCGTGGGATTTGATCGCTAAGTTGGCTGTTCCACAGTTTTAATAAAAAAATGCTGTACCTAAGCACTTCTACTTGCAAATTCATGAATAAAAAAAAAAAACTGTATACCTCATACAATAATATTTTACGACGACAACTAAAATGTAGAGTCTTACAGACTGAATTGTGTCTTAATTTTTCGTTTAATTAGATTCCTTATTTGTAGAGTTTTCATTTTTTTGGTAGAGATCTTTGCACTTAGTCTAGGCGTAGGCTTTGACTGCTTCACCGGACTTTAAGAGTTTTCAATGCGATCCATTTTTGCATTGCATTGTATGGTAGAAAACGCAAGATGTCCGTGAGACCGGAATCCGCTCCCGTGACCAACTAAAATCCTCTCTAAGCAAATTACAATAAGAACTAGAATTATCTCCAACTGCTAATATCCTTCGAAACCAACTTAACTGCCCTCTAAAACACGCTAAAACAACCCTTGTTACAAGGCCTTAAGGTTGATAGGAACTGTATGTGTTAAGTGTGTGAAGTTCTTAAGTGATCTAGTACTGAGATCATGATCGCTTGCCCGAGGCCGCCTCATTAAAGTGAACTAACGATGTAATTGGCACACACTTGTAGTTGCAGCTAAACTACCAAATTGGATAATTGAAGAAAAGTCCAATCGTTTCTCGGTATACTGTAAAGTAGTCAATTCAAAGTAATTTTCCTTTTTAACAAGGTTATAGACATAGTTGTAAGAGAAAGGACTCACTATTTCTATTGAAAGCTTCTTTATGTATTTTAAACCTTGTGGCGCCAGACATTTCAAAAACTTTCCAATCTCCTGCTCAAAGGACGAAAATTTGAAACCAATATTTTTGTAGGAAACCAAAATATTTGTCGGGAATCGAACCCACGATACATTGGGCAGTTGTAGTTGGTATGGTCACCTATACCACTCGGCTATATGCAGTCTAATTTGATTTACCTCGTCACAAACAGCCTTTAAGTGTTAATTGGATACCTAACACTAATAAAGTATTTAATTGAATTAACTATAAACTAAAACATTTCATTACAAGCTATAAAATGTTAATGTTTCTGATCACATTAAAGTCAGGGATTAGAAATAGGTGATCAAGTTGATTCCATCTATATTAGATGTCTTAGTTAAGACTAGAAACCTGACTGTTGTAGAATTACGGCTTATGGTGTTAAAACTTTCAAGCTTAATTGGTTTTTAATCGATACTGTGGTTTTATAGGAAAGTCTAATTTATAAAGCTATCTAATTAACGGAAGATAATCAGATAAACTTAGATTGATACAACACAAACGATTTCTGAATTCAAGTCAACCTGACAGAATATTATATTTATTTTTTAATTTTTTTCACCAAATTACTACTTACTTATAGTCAATTTAAAAGAAGTAATTAGCTGTAATTTTAATAAGGAACGCAATCATTAAAGTATCTCATATTACATCCAAAGACTAAAGTTTTTATCGCATTCTTTTTTGAACTAGTCATTTCAAAGTTTTCCCCATTTCGAACTATGACTGCTACAGTAACAGCACGCAGTCACGCTAAACGGCTTGTCTCTGTACAATGTCGAGTTGCCAGTGGCGCACCCTACAACAAATTGAGCTTAAATACCTTGATTTGACATTTGACCATTATACATTGCGTACGAGACAAGAGCACAATAATTCTTTAACGGATTACAGCTAGCAATGAATGTTACACAACTGTCAAATACACATGCTTTTGGTAACAAATAACTGTTATACTAAATTATATAGTTGTCATGTCTCAATGAAAGACCTGTGAAAACCATAATTGGTGCTTTATCATGAACTTTTAAGTTATTTTTTTTTTGGTGAAAGTTTTTGTAAGATAATGTGTTTTTAAACTGTCTTGTAAGTTGTAATGCTAACTACTATCTTGGCTCCTACTAACTTCATTATTTTTAAAATAATAGCAATTAATTTGAACGGCACATTACAACCTTTATTACAAAGTAGAAAGTCTGTTTTCTTAATTAAGTGATAGTCATACATTTTTATTACATACAGCCAATAAAAAGAACTGCAAAACTTATCTATATTAAACGTAAACGGAAATTCACCAATCAAACTCAACAAGCCAAGAAAATCAATCGGGACTCACAATAAAAATAACTTGAAAGTATTAATCGCTTAGTTTTTAATATCGCGAATCTGTGGCCATTAGCTGGCAATTAAATTACCTCAACAAGCCATGGAGGTTCTAATCACCATAATTAATATCTGCGAAACGCCACGCGATATGTGCCCGCTTTCTAACCGCCTTGCAGAATGCATAACACATTTAAATTATGGAAGGACTATTATAATAAAATATTATTTACTTCATACATGAAATATAGTATAGTATAATAAAATATTGAAAGTGGGCGAAGCGAAACAAGTGTGTAAAGATTGAAGCAAAGATTTAGCTAGTGGAATGAAGTGGTCTCTGCCTACCCCTACAAGAGAAAGTGGCGTGATTATATGTTTACATAAAATACAGTAAATATTTATTTTCCAAAAAAGCCTTAGTTAACTATAGTTTACTTAAGAAATAAAGCACTCGGTTCCGCTATCGGCCCGTTATAGAAAATTTATTTAAATAAAATTTTACATTGCAATGATTTTTCTTAATTATTTCAATAGTGTTAATTATACTTGATATAAAATAAAATCTCTTAAAAATGTCTATCATTCACATCATAACACCTGTTCAAATTAAACAGGATTCTTGATCGAATCTCGCCTAATATTTTGACAGCTGACCACGGAAGTGTCAAAACAAAATAATAACAGCTCTCTGATTGAATCTCCCCAACATTTTAAATGATTAGTACTATTATTTTGATGTTAAGGAATCCGGAATTACAGAGGCGTAAAATTAAATAATTATACCAATTACATTTAAATCGTATTAAGGAGATTCAAGCTTAACTAGTTAGATTTAGAAATGGTGACTTGAAAGTCTTTTAGTATACTATACATTCAGGTATTTAGGATGATATAGTGTTATTTGTCTGATTGATTGATTTTAATTTTAAGTTTTCTCATTTGAATATTATTTTAAAGCCTTTTCAATTATTATTACCTGTCAAACATCTGATATCTACATTAAGTCGAAATTACTCTCAGGTGTTATTTTAATTTTTATAAACTGCTCTAGTTGTACAAAACTGATGTTATATTATCTCAAAATAAATAAAATTACATTAATTAAAACTGCCGTGTACTTTGGTCGCATTACCGCCTAAGTAGGTATGTGTTGTATTCATTCAATTGTTGGGATGATAATATTTACTCTCATTTCATCTCTTATTCTAGGACTAGAAACCTTATTCAACTCTTTTTTTGCTCTTGCTATTAAACAGATGTGCGGAACTAACAAATATAACCAAAATTGTTCCAATTTTTAACAAACTGGATTGTGACCTCAAGACTAATAAAAACATCGTTATTTCAAACTAGCTCCAATCTTATTTAATGTGTTTTAAATGTGGCGACGGGCGAGTATGCGGCCTCTTTAGTTCAAAATACGAAACATCTTTTTCGCTCATCTTGCTTTTTAAAACGGCAATTTACTCCGTCCCTCTTATAAAATATGAAGTGTAAAGCCAAAATGATTTTACAAATTGATAATAATTAATGGCATATAAATTGTCTCCAAACATAATCCTTGCATCGAAATGTGTTAATTTGCAAATAATTATCATAATTCGTTTCCTAATTACCATAATAATGTCATTTCGACTATTAATTAATCAGTAATAACGACATCAAAATGTCACTAATAAATTCGTAAAAGTTTGATTACAGCTTTAGTTATAACTATTTGGGAATACAATCTTTAAGATGTCATGAAAAGGAAATTAATCCACAGACCATGATTGTTTAGATATAACAAAACCTATAGGAAAATATTAAAATTATAAAATTAATTTCCTAGGCCCATAAAAATAACATATCTTAGTTGCATTGCTAACTATGATGTTATCCATTTTAGTTTTCAACGTTATCAAAACCATATTAAGTAAAAAAATACATAAGTGTTTTCCCAGAGAAGCACACGGATTAAGCTACAGATTTATGTTTTTATTTTAAATGCTCAACAAGTCAATCTAGCTAGCGCAACTATGCATATTAATTAGTAAAAAAAGTCAATATTATAAAACATGTAGTGGCTTCTAATCAGTAGCCACGATACCGTTTCCAATACCAGTAGTTATAACATAATTTAAATCTTAAAGACTTAGTAATTTACATAATAATCTCCTTCATTTTATAATCTAAATCGAGAATGCAGTTAAAACTGCGAGTAATTACACATAACAGGCAATAAACAAAAACTAAAAGCTCAAGGAAATAAAAAATTAAATTATAAATCCCTCACTTTTTATCGTACCCACAACGACTAATAAGTTTTTCAACAAAAATCCATTTTGTCGGGTCTAGTTAATATCATTTTAGTAAGTAGCCATGATGTGCCATAAAATGACGAGAATGACGTCATAAATAGTCGTATTAAAGTGACTTAATGAGTGGCCGGCGGCTTTGAAGTGTGTTGCAAAAGCTTCAGGTTTCTTATAAGTATGCTAATTTCATTAAATTAATGCCGGAGATCCGATTTGACGCGCACAGATTATATTATTGACAACCTGTTTTGTATCACACATGTAGGTATAATACGATAATGTGGTTATCGTAAATAAAATATCGTTTATAAGGCTTTGGGACTAAGTTTCGGAGTTCATATCGGACGGTCTTGCAGAACTTGCGGCACATGTTATAACTGTCAAGTATTATACAGTTACTTTAATATGTATGCAGTAAAAGGCCGCAAAAACTTATTTTTGTAGTTAAATACCAATTTTATTGTAATGGCGACATGTGAAAAAGAAGAAACTACATGCAGTTGGAATATGTTGCTTAATTTATTAGTGGAGTATTTCATTATCTAATTAACAGAAGAAAAGAGGTGGCAGTTGTTAATTTACTCGTCAAATGTCAAACAGCCAGACACAGACTTTACCGCTAGAGATTTGAAAAAAGAAATGGCATCGAAGACGCTGTTTACACGCATTATGACGTCACAGCGTATCTCGCTTCCGTGTTGCTAATCTCCGGCATTTCATCAGAATGTTTAGGACATTAGTAACACTACCAGCGCCACGCGTTGTTACTCGAATAGCGTGATGTTACGCGTTTTATTGTGGTACCATTGTGAACTGAACACCGGTATTCACGATAATAAGAATGGCTTATTCTTCGTCTAATGCTGTAGTTAGTTTGCCGGCTTTTATATGATATAATCGTCATATAATGTTGCTTTATGACTTTACACTACTCTACAATTCTTTTCTGCATTATTTATGGTGTGGTTACGTTTTGGTGACTGTCGTTTACGGTAATCGGTCGTGACTTAGGTTCAAGACTTGTCTGGATGGATATTTAATTGTAGCCATTTAAACTAAAACCTTAAAAGGGTTTTATTACATAGCTTTTTTGCGAAACCTAAGCCCATTTCCGCATTTATACAGCACAATACTTCACCATCAGGGCCTCGATTCAGCTATTTAAGAGTTGCTTGAATTGACTGAATGACCTGCTTCATTTGGTATTTTTTACGACAATTGGCATTCCGCTAACTGTCATTACGATCATTAATTGGTCATTACGATCATGTTCAATGAGTTTTTAGATTATCTGAATACAAAAGTTAGGCACAATGACAAGTACACTGAGCAACCACTGACATGCATTTAAAATAGCTGTATCGAGGTGTCGGCTTCGATTTTAGACAGTTGTAAAATCGAAAGTGGGTGCCAGAGAGTCTCGGGGCTTGCCCCAAGCCGGCCGACTTAATCGCACTTTAATAGCCGCGGCATTCTACAAAGAAGTCACTGCACGGAAGGAGAAGAATGCTGTTTTGAAATATTCTAATTGCTTAATACGCCCTTTTTTGTTAGGCGTTAGGTGTCCAGTTTATTAATCGAGATCGTATCTGTAATTGACATACATTTTACGAGGCTTTACTAAGATTTGTTAGTTGGAAATTTGGATTAATTTGCATTATTTTTGCATCCAGCCAGATGGCCAGAATTTCTTCTAACTGAAAAGAAGGTCTATGGAAATTCGCCAATTAACTTTATAAATAAGCAATTGTAGTAAGCATTTACTTTAGCTATATATTTCTAAGATACACGGCTGATTAGTTTATAAGTATGTTGTACATTCTACATCCATTATAGTAACATAAAATCGAGTGTCGTCATCAATGGGCACCGACGTGAGTGGGCCGTGAATGCCTGACAAAGGTGTTATGGCAGCCGCCGGCTCGCGCATGCGCGGTGCACTCCGACCGATGGCTCTACTCAAAAGAAATGATGCTATATTAAAACGTACCTTAACTTTAATACTGTTGCTACTAAATGCAGTCATCTAGGACTGATTATTATTTCATATTATTTTGGATTCGCGATTTCAGATCCCAGTTCTAGAATTCAGGTTTCCACACGAAGTGTTCCTTCGCCGTTTGTCAGAAGTGTCTTAGAATAATTAAGAAAGTACATGTAACTCACGCCTTTTCTATATGAAAAGACGATTATAGCCGTTATTTATAAGGGGTACCATGTACATAGTAACTTTTGTATCTTAAACAATATCCAACAAAGCTACAATGATTGAAGCAGTTCAACTGCTATCGACATAACAAAAAGCAAGTTGGCGAGAAGCGGACTTGACGCTTGAAAGCAGTCCGACAAAACTCACTACTTAAATATAAGAGCGTTTTATATTTAAGTAGTGATTGAAGTATCTATCGATGAATCCATTATAAAAGTGATAGAGACGGCATGAGATTTAACGGCGCATTGAGTGACTTTTGAGTGTCGAGCCATTACTGGCTGCTCAGGTTGAAACGGTGAGGCTATAAAGATAGGGGTCAAGGTTACATGTCGAGCTGTTTAAGAGTTCATAAAACATCTACAACACTAACTAAGGATAGAACACTGTTAAATGTTTTGTCCAAAGGTTTCGCTACAAAAGGAATGTTTTTAATGATATTTTGGCTCTACTATTTCCTCAAGTAGAAATTACGAAAAAGATCTCGTAATTTTAACGTTGTATTTTATCAAGAAAAATTGTCAATAAGGTAGAGACTACGTCTTTATATTGACCCATTAAAATATGTCTTATGCTATGTTCATATCTTGACATACCTTTTTAAAACACATAAAACAATATTTACGCCATAAACATAAAATGTATTGTTATATCGAGGCTATAATTTTGTTTCGATTGTTATAAATCGATTCAGTGAATGGACCCGCATAAAGGCATGGAACTCTTTGGATACTCTTTGACCTGACTTTATAAAATCGAAAGTTATCTTCAATAGATGATATCAATAGCCGTAACTATTCAAGGGTTTAATTTAACCACCGTATTACGGGAACCGGTTATTTCCAGATTCTCTAGTGTCGTAAATAACAGTGGTATTAAATTTGATAGTGCATCTTTATAGTAAAAATTATGTTCAATCGGTGCCCGCGAATTCCGGTAGCAATGAGTTGTGAGACATTTATTACTTTGCTTATAAATTTTTATTGTTAATAGGTTAATGGAACACACTAATAAATTACTGTCGCAATTAGGATTAATGTACAGTTTCAAGTCTGACAAAGATTAGCGAATTCGTTCTACTTTATATCGATTTGAAATCGTCGTAAATCTATTCGATTTCATTTTGATTTTAATCGAGCATTTTTTTAATTTCTCGCCTGGCGGAGGCTCTCCCGCTGCTCGTCATAACGTTCTACGTGACCGCGGCTCTTCTTTGATATACAGCCTTTTTTCTCTCAGCATTTACACGTTTTTTATTTCTGTTATTGGTTACAATATTATCAGGCGGCTACCGGTCGGTGCAAAGGGCTGTTATAATTTCGTTTTATTTATGCAAAATAAAAGTGATACTGGTATGATTTATGTGGGCGCGGGTGGGCCCTTTAGCTGTGAGTTTTAATATTATGTTCGTTTGTCATTTGTTTTTAGCATTTAACTTGACCAGTCTGTTCTTTCTTTTGTACTTTAATTCTAAATTGACAACTATAAATGGAAGCTGCATTTATCAGCATTTTAATTTAATTTGTAGGTACTAGTTTATGCTCCTAGGTTTAGTATCTATTTTTTTTAAATACAAATACTATAGGTATATATTTTTTTATAATATTGTTCCGTAGCCACTGAATTATCTTGTTTTATATAAAATAGTCAAGTAGGTTTCATTCGTTTTTATTATCATTTTTTTTTGCCGACGGCAACTAATAATGCGTGAAATTATTTTGCACGGAACTAAAATTAAACGTTTAACTTTTTTAATTTGCCAAACATAGTGCATGCGCAGAAGTACTGCAGTTAGGTATACGAATAACCTATTACTGCCACTTTAGGTTATTATTTCAATGCCTTCAATGCCTCATGGAACCAATTATTCGTCTTTTATAGACTTTATAACTGACCTAACCTATTTGTTTTTAAGTTCATATTTATACACATAACACAGGACTCTACTTAAAATCATAATTTAATCTAAAACAATATTAAACGATAAACCTTTTTTGCATTATAAGTAACTAGATCTTTTATAATTTTAAGTGAGAAAGTACCTTTGTAATTAATTTATTGTATCATAACGCCTATTTCGATGTGGTAGGCAGCACTATATTCACATAAAGGAGTCTGAACACAATTCTAGCTTAGTCTGTTATAATCTCCAACATACATACATATTTACATTATGTTAGTTTAAACAATAAAATAAGTTCGTAACATAAAACAACAGCATAATTAGTGCCGGGTCGTTAGTACACAACTTTCTTATTTACATATACAGTTTACCCCAGAATTGGCATAGCCAATGCGTTGCCATGGAAACAATTTGAATTTCTTACAAGAAACATGAGTTTTCTTATGAATTCTAATCCAAATTCAGAGTGTTGTTGGAAACTTTAGTGACCTTTAAGACCTTGCTTTGAAGGTGTAAGCGCTGCCTCTTAAAACTATGAAGAATAGGAAATAAAGTTAGAATTACAGAGGTTTAGAATACTATTGTAATCCTACACTCTACTCCTATGTGGTACATATTATGTGTGAGGAGTTCCGTTTAAAAAACTATTCAAAATTCATTCCTTACTCTGCCAAACAGATGACATATTTTAGTGTTTAAATTATAATTTAGAAGTAGGTATTACATGTCTGACATTATCATTATTCATTATTAAAAAACGCTACATTCTTAAGAATGAAATTGTTTCTTTTAAAAAACTCTTTATGGCTTTTAATTCTTGTACTTATTCTGGTATAACCTACAAATATTAAAACTTTATTTATTATCTAGCAAATTTACCCGTCTTTAGTTCCCAATAAAGTTATTAAAACCACGTCTAAAGTCCCCCAATGCCCTTGAAGGGGCTAGGTAGAGTCACACACAATAAAGTATCAAACAAATGAGTTTTAAAATGTTCAAAGCCTTATAACGGCGGTTTATAAGACATTAGAAGGTCCCGAAACTAATCGCCACACACGTTTGTGATTCGTCTTGGTGATGTAAAACAAGAAGATTGGACCGGGAATCGAACCTAGAACCGCGTCACACGTCGACCCATTCATAAAACTCAGTATTAGTTTTCTATTGGATTTTATGGCTTTGTAATTGTAGAAATTGTTTGTTTCCGGATTTAAATTTTAACGTAAATTAAGGAAAGTAAGTAAGGAGGTTGGTTCGTTTAGTAATTAAAAAAGGATTAATAAAATGAGGTTTTATTCGACCTTTCGTTTATGCCGTCGGTATTTTTCCGAATATGACACCGTTGCATTAAAGTTCCATAAATTCGCAATTCATTAGCAGTAAATTAAAAGGTAGTAGGTACATTCACTGCAGTATAAGGTTTTTATTTTATAAAGTAGGTACCTACTGACATAGATAAAACTATTGTCTCTGAAATATAAAACAACAAACACAAGGGAACATATAAGCGGCTACATCACAAACATACATAAAAACGTTCAGTAATCTCGTAAGCCGTGTCAAAACCTTAAAACCTAACCTCAAGCCAGTCTATAGGCTTTTAAAACAACAAGTTTAAAACGAAATGGCAGCGGCTGACGGGCGGGGTGTGCGAGCGAGACGGCGCGCGCTAGAGCGAGAGGCAACACGGCGGCCGGCTCAAAGCAGGCGGCGAACGCCAAAGGCGGCGGTGCGCGCTAATTGGAGAGCGCGGGACTTCAAAGTGAGCCGCCCGCGAAGTTTATATTAGGCAGGTACACAGTCAGCTACGATTGATTAATTTCACCGAGAGATCGCGAGGCAATTAGTAAGCCTTTGTTGAGGTCACTCGATACGGTTCTGATGTGTTTCGCTGTTAGGATGCCTGTTGGAATGTCGTGGGTGGTGCCTAGACCTTGGTGGCCATGGCGGGAGGACACTACGGCCATAAAAAGACGGGTTAAATCCCGCCAGTCAATACTTAACCCTCTGAATGTATAACATGCTTCAGTATTTTTTACAGTAAATAGAGAGCACTTGAAAAAAGTAAGTAAAAGCGGTGACTTCTATTAGACAAGTGCCCGTCACAAAGCTAACAGTTTCCAAAAAACCATCAAAAACAAACAATCTCCGAGACACCGCGGAACTATAGAAACGAAGGATTACAAATGGTTACCGTGTAAACCTTTCATTCTCCGAGTTAGGCGAACGCGCGTGTAACTCCGTCCCCAAGAACAAAGAGATTGCTTGCATTGTACCACTCCATCCCCATTAACCAGGATCGCCGTTAACTGTTGACACTAAGCCCGATTTCCTACCAATTCGACACAGCTTCTCTCATCTACTTTACCAACTTATCAATTCAACTCATGCACACTTTAAAACAATCAGTACAGAGTCCAAATTCGCTTGTTTAGTTGTTTATGGAGTTGGTATAAATTTCCTTTCGGATCTTTTTGATAAGGCTTAAAGGGCTCAGATTTGTAACAGACAGACGATTGAAGGTATAAATCATGATGATAGGTGTATGTAGGTTAATCAGATGGACGGGGATTGTGCCCGTTTTGTTTTGTTCTGCAAAAATGAAGGTTCGAAATGATTCTTGATGTTTCGCCGCCAGGCGCTGACGGTTGCTTAAATATGTAGCTTTAAGGTGTTTTATATTGAATAAGTATGGAGTTACAGTTTTCTTTACAGTTTCTTTTAGTCATAGGTTGTATAAGGTAACTATATGTCTTTACAATTGAGTGGTTTCCAAGACATAACATAACATTGGTAGTCGACGCCATAAACTTCCTAAGGTTTAAAAGGTCCTTCATATTCTTTTCAATACAATATAATTCTGCGTTTTAAATGGTAGTCTAAAAAAATTTAGTAAACAATTTCATAATTATTTCCAACTTTGGTTGGTTTCATTTCATAATTTTGAAACCCTACAAAACTCAGCCTATAATAGTTTAATGAGCATAAAAATCCCACAATTACCGGAGAATGTAGAGTCAGTTTAGCTGAGCGCCTCTAATCCGTAATAAGAGGGTATACCGAGATGAATGAACAGGTCGCTCCAGATACGATCTCACCTCGGGCGCCGATCAAATGGCTTAATCCCAGCGCTGGCCGTTTGGGATGCGTTGTGATTGAGCGATGAGTGAAGGAATTCATTCAATTGCATTTTTGAGACTAGTTTCTGTACCTCCTTTTTTGGTTCTTGAATACGGAGCTATTTGCAATGGATCTCATTTTTAATATAACCTATTTAGTGTCTCTGTTTCACCTATCTAACTGTTATCATTTAATAGTGGAAAAATATACAATATTTCTACCAATAGTGCAGAAAATGTGTCCCAAAGCTGAAAAATTGAAAGACTTAGATTTGGTCTCCTTCCATGTTTTTAGGAAACAAGTATTTAAACTGATATGGGAGAGCCAATTTTTTAAATATCCTTCATATATTTTATTAACATTTTTAAGTAAAAGTCATATAACACACCACATCAGTATAACCATTGACTTGACCATAGACATATTTTAACAAGTTTTCTATGTCCGTGTCAAAACGCAAATTATAATTGTTTATGATGAACCACACATTTCTACTATTTAACAGCTTCCGTGCAAATGCTTCACAGTTGTCTAAACATTTAAAGCCTCAATAATTTACAGCAGGAATTAAAGTTTTTCTGTTATTAGCCTAGAATTTTAATTAAACATTAAATTGGCTAGCTACTTTGTTGTGGTCGTAAATAGAAGGAAAGTTTAAGAAGCTACTGTGAAAAAGAAATTGCGGATTAATTTTATTAGATAGTTTCTACTTAGTACTAAAAATTATACATTTTAAATATAAGAACTTTTATAGATTTAGTATAGCCCGCAACTGCATTACTGCATTACTGCATTACTGCTTATGTGTAACTCTATGAAAAATGTTGTGTAAGACAAAATTTGGCAAAATAAAACCGCTTCAATACGCTGAAACACATGGCGATAAAAGACATTGAACTTTTAACTCTATTATGTTGGGCTTACAATCCACTATGCAGGTCTAAAAAACGAATCTACATGAACTATAAAACCATGTCTAAAATCATGTAATTCAAGATGTCGGCACGCGTGGCTCCGCCGGTGGTCGATATCGGAACTAATAGGCCGCCATTAACGTATTACATCTGCAAAACTCGAGTATCCAAACTGTAAGGAAATTAATAAAATTACCTATCATTACTGCTTTTGGGGAATGATGTATTAATTTTTGATGGGTTATATTGGGGGTTTACATATTTGCTTACTTTTAAAAAGAGGGTTTACTGACTTTGTGTGGTAGCCGTGGTAGGTACCATAATTAACATAAGATGTACCTATGTGAACGTTTAGGAGTTCTTGAACTCATGAAAGGATTTTCTTCAGACTAAATTATGGACAATATATGCTGAAAATTACGTGTGGTGTCTATACTAACCATAAAGTAGCTATGACCCTTTAGCTAATGAGAATATAGTTGAATCACTAGGAAAGTGTAGATTTAAGCTCTAAATTCAAAAGCAGCCATTTCACAGACAGTAAACTGTTACACAATGCTACCAACGTGATACACGGCTACCACATACACACAGAACAAAAGCTTAATCAATACGCTTACCATCAATAGTAACTCCAGCTAACAAAACTGGGTAGCAACCACCTATAATGGTACAATGGTACAGTACGATGCAAACTTAATGGCGGCTCTGAACACGAGGCGAGTCGCTGCGCAGTAACAAACTTATGCGCCAGCGGGGGTGCGGGGCGAGGTACTGCGCAGCGTGTAACTCACTTCAGAGCCGCCATTAAGTTTGAATCCAACTATACAATACTAGTTAGTTACTCAATCCGACTATTAATACCGGTCTAAAACATTCCTTAACACAAACACATTGGTCGAAACGACCGCTGCCACCATGTTTAATTAAACCCTGCTATTATTACCGCTGATTACTCCAGTGCGTTTTATGCAGCCTTTCGATTAGTCAACGAAGGATTAGAACAACAATAGCTTTATTTATAGCCTGCTGAGGTTATTGTATCGAGCAAATCGACTGTTTATTGTGATTGGTGCCACTGTGGGTTACTCGTTAGTGTGTGTAAGTACTCTCTAATATTCCTGACGTTTTCATCAGAATAGAAAAGTTTCATTCAGTCCTCGCCTCTTTAGTCTGTTACAAAATTGGAAATTAGCTCAGCATGTCTATTTCTTCACGGAATTATTTTAAACATTCCGGACCTAAAATATTCTTCATAAGTCTTTAACTAATTTCAGTCTACACGGCAACTTAGCAGAAAAGCCTATTAAAATAAATATCTTGTTACAACACCTACAATTTCAACAAAAGGTACAAATTTCAAACTAAAGACATAGACTTTTTACGTTTAACTCTACAATTTATAGAAATTAAGAATTACGTTTCAGGTCTCAAATTACTGATGGGATCTTAGCCTAGGTTGGGCAAGTTAAATGTACAACTAATTCGCAAACTAATGGCCTGTCAAATATTTAAATTGCTCGGCGGCTTCCTCGTTTATGATTGAATGCGGTTTTGTTATGAAAGACTTACGACTCTGTATTCCAACTGGCTTAAGCCCTTTGTACACGAGGCAACAAATTCTCCGTTAACCGACGACTTTCATCTCCAACTTAACGTGCCTATGTACTCTAGTTGTTGGGTAACGGAGATTTGTGTTGCCTCGTGTGCGAAGGGCCTTAGGTTTCTTAACTCTGTGCGCCATTACGCTTGTACAACACGACACTGTGTCATAAAGTGTCGGATTTAGAAATGGCTACAGCCGAGCATTGATTCGCAAAACATTTTTGTTGTTGAAAGTGGGGTTTCAAATGGACCATTAAGATGAGAACGATTCTGTTTTATTATTATTGCTATTTAATATGCTGGTGAGATAAAATCTAATTTGATTACATGATATCTCTGTTAAATAAAAAATAAATAAACTCGACCCAAACGCACGCGACTGATGGTGACGCAACATTGGAACTAAAAACAAAACACCTAATGAAATAATTACAATGTTTAACATTGCTAATCTAAACACCATTTTTAATTACCTATTACCTACAAACAATATGCTTATCAACTTTGTTATTTTAAGTGTAACACTAATAACGTCGCATGTCCGCCATTGTTCTATATTCGAATGAGCCAATAGGACGCGATACCGAGACACGGGCCGTGGTGACGTCACACTCCACATGTAAACATAATTCAATTAAGTGGATTGCGAACGCTTATCGGCGTTATCGTGTGTGAAAAATTGGCGCTAATAGATTGCTTTATCAGTACCATGACGGCAGGAGTAATGTAAACATACACGGCGTTGGACGTCAATTGAATATTTGTTTTCATTTTCCTTTTGCACTATATTTTTCATTAGGTACAAGGTACATACTAAATGCGTGTAGTATTAGGTAAAGTTATACGTCAAGCAGTCTTAAAGGTACCTAGTATTTATTTATGAAGGAAGAGTGTATTTTCCAAAGTCATAACCTCATCATTAAAGTCTATTATTAGCCAATTGTTGAATGAACTAAAGCTACAATCATAGTACAATGGCCACAATAAAATTATTGTGCCAATACGCAGCCTCACGCACGAAATCAAATTATTTTATTACGAAATAATTATTTCCTTTGCATTCTTACTTTCGCACAATAGGTTTCCCGAATACCAAAAATAAACTATTCATCGATAAACTAATTAAATAAGATCGTGACTGTAATATTAAATTAAGAGTGAAACATGAAAGAGTATACGAAAAGAATAATAAGTGTTTTTCACACAATTGATTCATCTTTTGTGGTATAAAGCGGCCATGTTGAATTGCTGTCAATAAGTCGATATATTTGTAATGAATTTTATTTACACCTTTTTGGATGTAAATGTGGCTTGCGTGTTATGATGGGGAGTCGTGACTGTATTGAGGAACACACAACGCATTGGAAAGCGAAGACTTCGATTATAATGGTCCTTTGATCCATACTTCTGAAATCTATAAAAGGACCAAAATGTATTTCGAAATTGTTGCTCCATTGAAAAAGCAATTTTTTATTTAAATTAATTCAGGCTTTTGTGTTTTTTTTATTGGTATTGTGTTATAATAATTATTTCGTAATAAAGGCCATATGACCAAGATATTGTGCTAATATCTTGGCCATTTAAAATTAAACTGTGCGGTATTAGGAGCAATTAGTTGCCTCGAAATTACCATCAATTGGGGCGAATTTGGAATGTGCCTACAATATTAGTCATTTTAGTTGGTAACTATATAAATTCAGATTTTACCTCAATATCAAATATTATTTCCAACTTAATTTAGGTAAACTATAATCCTACAGAAACAAGCGTTTTTTTTTCATAAAGTAATAAAATAATTCCATTTTAGAAACTCAAAATGTTGTAGACAACAATATAATTACCAAAACTAGTTAATTTTTTGTTGAATGCTAATTACATACCTACTTATATTGCACGTTTTTAAAAACTAGACATCTCAATTTCTTTTAGCGTTAACGGTTTAAGCACTAAAATAAGATAATCAGCCATTCTTTATTCATTCTCTAGAACAATAAAAATCGCATTTACTTCACATCCAATTATACGTTTCTACATTTTCGTGTAAATAAGCACAATACATTGACCGACTCTAAATGTACGGTCACTGACTAAAATGACTTAAAGTTAACCAGGTTTTAAATTAAATACTATTTTTTCCTTCAAACCCTTGATTACCTTTTAAGTTTAAGAGCAGTGTGCAATAAGGTTTAATATTTTATACTCGCCTTTATACTTCTTCAAGTAAAAAGGTTTTAACCTGAATATGAAATTCCATTTTCCAAATGTTGTGTTTTCCTCTCATGACATCTGTCAAATGTGATTCGAAATTTAAATCAATGTCAGTCCAATATTTTGGCTGGAATCTTTATGAGATGTACAAGTGATTATAGACCTTATGTTGGTAATCATTTGAGTGCTCGAGCGTCCGCGTACCCACGTATATTACACCTATTTACACAACTATCTGATCTCCAGATCTTGGGAGTCAACGGCTCAGAACGGAAGCGTATGTAATAAATTATGGGAAATGCGTGCTTCGTACTCTTTATGTATATTAATTATAATTAAGTATATAAGGTACAGCTCGTTGGTACGTAAGTAATGTTGCTATAAAATTACCCTTTATTAGCCAGCAGTTGGTTCTGCTTGGTTCATAAGATATGTGCAATTTAATATTACGGAATTAATTTCAAGTGATTTTGCTTATGAAAATGGCTGTTATTGGTTGTAATGTGTGATTGTGGATGTATTAATAGAGCTTTCTGGAAGTTTAATGTGTACTTTGAACGGGTAAATATGTGTGTTATGTCTATAAGGAACCATTTGTTTCTATTTCAGAAACCATTATGGTCGTAAATTGATATTAAGGCAGAAACCTACCGTAATGTTTTTAAACGTAGACCTTTATTGTTTTTAATAGTAGTAACGACTGTAACGAGACAAAATAAAGGTGTAATAGTCAATTAATGAACATTGAGAACATTCTAAACATAATAAAAGAAAATCGCTTATTCGCATTTGTTCGGCACATGTTCGTTGAACATAATCCGTCGGTGACATAAGCAGACATGTATGGCTATCCATATAATATGATATGGACGAATGATAGTACATAGGACATGATACAACAATAGATAAATAAAAAGAGACAATCAAAACTTACTCAAGTAATTCTTAAATAGTACTAACGTTTCTGTCAATACGTTTACATAAATATTATAACTATGGGCAGTTTATAGTATAGGTTGAGACTTGAGAGGCTCAGTGAGCCAACTGATTCTGTATTCAACTATTTAGTGTCATATAGTACTAGAGACAGGTGTTCAACTATTTAGCAATTTTGCATACACCTACATTGGGCTTGGCGGTTACCGGTTAACCGTATTTTAAAAGATTTAGAGCAAAATTAAACTAAAAAAAGTTTGAGTGGTTTAGAAGTTTCTTTAAAATATAATTTTCATTCACATACTTAAAATTTTCTTTTGTATTTTTTTCTATGTAAATATGGCCTTTGTTCTTTGGTGATCTTTTAATTTTAATCATTAGGTATACACTAAAAACAGCCGACAAAGCTAAATAAGGTAGGTCCGTTTTACAGCTTTAAGTAGTAAATACTTATCCGTCCTTAACACATTATAAATAAATAACCCTGCTATATACCTATGTATCGATACCCGAATTAACACATACCCTTAAAGGACTCCACCCTTAAAAAAGATGAACAAAAAACGGAACACCTTTTATATAAACAGTACCAATTAAAAACGAAACACCTGACCAAAAAACTCACAGAAAACACATAATTATTTTAGTTTTTATGAAGAAAAAACTAATTCAATTGATTTTGAAATCGATTAACTTATCTAAATCAATATCTGGAATTAAAAAAAGGTATTATGTGACCATGACTGGGTAATGTTTGGGTAATGGGGCGAAACGTGTGTTATATTCATCGACGTATGATATGCATAGACTGCTACCATCACTAGGTTCCCCTTGTGCCAAGCGAGAGCAGTTTTTAGTCTGATCCTAGTACATTTCGTTTTTCATTTAAGTTAATTTTCGCGAAACGAGAAACTTATATATGAAAATATCGATTTCTTTGACATTGTTAGGATAATATTAGTGTTTTAGATAGATTTTTTAAAACGGCAAGCTCCATCTTCATACATAATTCACGACAACACTTGATCACACTAGTGCTTACGGTTTAATCTCTGATAGGCTCACTCTATAGTTTCAAATGCAACCTCGTTGGTTATATTATTATTCTACAGTGAAATAAGGTAGCGTTACTTGAAAGAAGTAATATCCCCTTTGGCGGTGCTATCTATGCTGCTTTTTTTAACTATTTATTACCTTGTGTTTTGCCCTATTGCTCTTGTAAGATTTATAAGGTATTCATGCTGTTATTTCTATCAAGTTTTGTGATATGAAACCTGTGCCTTAAAGTTAACTGAAAGAGTTACTGATAGTCAGTCAATTCAATCTTTGTAATTTTCCTCCCTGTTTAGATGGTTCATATTTTCTTCCTTCTAAAAATGTAAAGTAGAGATTATTTGCAAAATAAGTGCTTGAGTTGAGTTTTTTTTTTTTCTAAATAATTAGTTTAATGCATCCTTTAGTCTTTTAAAACTAAGCTGAGTAACCTCATTTAGTGAAAGCATAATTATTTCCGTAAAAAGTGCATCATTAATAATTAACGTTATGTAACACTTACTTGAGAATTAACAGCATAAAATATAGATACAAGACCACACGCAGACTACTAGAATGTGCATCAGTGCATCAGCCATTAAATGCAACGATTTAACTTGAAACTGTGTAAGTGTGTATCCGCTACATTTTTATGGGAATGTAAAACGCTATGAAACCGGCTCGAGACTACTGTGACGTCATGACAATACTACTTATATTTAAATTGCCTGAAAACACTAGTTGGTACTATCTATTACATATTAAAGGTTGGTGAAACTTTTCAGGAAATATAAAGACTATTTCTATCGCTAGTCACATAAGGCGCAGGCCAGACAGAAGAAACGTAAGACGCAGACGGGGCGCGGACATTTGTCTATACCGCGTCCCTTTCATACAATTATATTTAATAAATTTTCATACATACAAAAATTATTATTATTTATCTTTTTGAAATAATAATTTTTCCAAGCCTTTCAATCATTTAAATATAGACTACTATCTTATTTTGTAAATGTCAAGTCACTAAAACTCAAATATTACTTTTTAAAATAGCACAGTTTTTGCTAACACAAAAATGCCATAGTAATGTCAAAAAGACCAATTTCCTTAGTAAAAGGCCTCGTACAGCCGGCGGCTTATTTACTAAAGGCCTATAATTCAGCACTGAGGGTGTTTGGGACCCACTCTAATGTGGGGTTATTAAATAAGGTCATTATTTAATGACCCCACATTTTGTCCTCCTGGTGAAGAATGTGCTTTTGTAATCGAAAATGTTTATATTATGGCGTTGTGGTTTGGGGTGAGATTATTGAAATTTTGTGTGTACGAATGGGTGTACTAAATCTTTTTGGAGTGGTTTTTAATACAGTTTAGCTAATATTTGTAGCCTATGTAAAATTAAACTTGTCGCTACTATCTTTAAAGGTCTCAAAAGCATTAGCTGTTCCTATCATCAAATCATAAGACATGAAAATGACGTAAACTCTTTCATACCTTTAAACTGCTCGTAAAAGTATAAAACTTACACATACATATAAAACATCTGAGTAATACATAAACAGTTACATTCAACATAATATTAAGTAATAAAAACTTATAAAAAGCATAATCTTATAACCTACGTCAGTCATTCGAAGATGGAAGCTCAGATAATATAATTAAATTAACTGAACATCACCTGTCTCGCTCACTCTTTACGAATGAGAGAGAGATGGTCGAATGCACCTTGCCTCGGAATTAGAGGGTTAATATAAGGGACAAAATTAATACTTGCCTTGTAAACACTTTTGCGTAATGTTAGGTGTAAGTATGTCGGTTTTGTATTGGGACAATTAAGTAATAAAGGAATAAATACAAGTCATTGCAGTTGCATTCTTTGGTGATTTGAAGAACATCTTTTTGTAAAAGTATACACCTTTTACAGAGAGCAAGTGTAGCTCGAATTAAATAAAGAGTACATAAGTTTTGCCCGTTTACAATTCTATTTAAAGAGTGCAGCGCTCGATTATGAGGGCACGTAATTCTAAGATACATGTTGAAATTAATTTACAACAACGGTAAGTTTATTGCTCGTAGAACTGAAATATGAAAAAAATATATTTATTGTAGCTATTTCTATATCAAAGGCAAAATTGCTATAAATACTCCCAATTTAAATTGTGTCATATTATCCCGACGGCGCTATTAATTTAGCGAGGTATTCAATAAACAAAAGAAAAAATGCGACGAGCACGTTCAATTGTATTGTTTCTGGCTATTCTAATTTCAAATTAAAACGACTAATACGTTTCCACAGCAAATACGAGTATCGACGCCCCATTGGTTTCCAATTTAATAAAACTCGCCATTCACAATCAATTAGTCAGCGATTTCGTTTTGAAACTCGCATTATTCGTGTAAAAGCTTACTGTGCGCGCCCTTCCATGCCGGGTGCCTTTTGAGCTTATTTTTTAGACATTTTTTTATAATGAGGGTAATATAAACGTGTCGGGACCGACACCTTTGCGGACCCCACAAGCCGTGGCATAATTTGTGGGATAATAAAATATAATAATTCTTTGGACGGCTCTTAGTGTCGACGGAGTGAAATGATTCGATGACTTTTTTTGTTGTCTATCTAATGATAGAACGAGTTATATTTATGTTTTAATTTGAACTTTGTTGTGACGGAAATGGAATGCGCTGTGTGATTTGAATTAGGAATCTGAAGGGTTGCCGGGTTTTTTGATTATTTTTTTTTATCAGCTGCACAAAAGAAAATTCATTTTTCTTTTAATTTGCGTAACTGTTTAAAAGTATGTGCCTGATATTCAATCACAAAGTTGTATTGTAAGCGGTAAAGTTGCCCTAGTTAACTCGAAGCTTAAACCCAACGCATTACAGTTAAAATCCGCACCTGTACAAATGTATTATACTATTCATGTACTCACATAATTACAAGTACATACATAACATTAGTACATTCGTAAATATAGCAATCAGCAGTAGTTTAGATTGCATCGCAGTAATAACTTTAATGTTACAATGTATACGAACATTTATATTTTATACCGAATCGTGGCTATTTACCACGGTAAATCTCTACATTATCATCAATTCGACCTTGTACGTACCTTTTTAATACAATCATTAGGGCTATTTATATAATTATAACTTTACCTTTCAAAACCTAATACAGTTAAGTACCTATCCCATCGACATATACATAGACTGCTACTATCGCTAGTTTCCCCTTGTGCAAAGCGAGAGCAGTTTTTAGCCTGTTTATCTGTTATCTAGTACTGTTTCCTGATTTAAGTTAATTTTCGCGCAACGAGAAACTTATCTACGAAAATATCGATGGTTCTAACATTGTTAGGATAATATTAGTGTTTTAGATAGATTTTTTAAAACGGCAAGCTCCATATTTATACATAATTCACGACAAAACCATTTCACACTAGTGTTTACGTTCAAACTCTGATAGGCTCACTCTAGTTTCTTATGTATACTCTGAGACTTATCCATATAGAAATGACATTTCATTATTTAAAAACAGAATGAAACAAGCGTCATTTGTTTTCTAACTAGACCGCCATGTTTGAATGATTTTATCTTTTTTTTTCCGGCCAGTCCCTACAGGCACATGTATCTTACATGCCGCCGTTTTGACGCGCACTCGACCTTTAAAGGAGCAATAAGTCAATGAAGACCCTTCGTAGGGGACCCACTAACAGACTCACATTTACCATTGACAAGTCTCGGTTCTATTTTGTTAAATTTTTGGACCTTTATTTTTGTTATAAGTTGTGGTACTTACAGTACTAGTGTTATTTTTTCTGTTATGTTATGTATAATTAAATATAACATACAGAATTATTAAAAGATTGTTGTTTATTACAAGATCATTGTGGTAGTCAACTAGCTAGTTTATATTATATCATCCGGCATCAATGGCAGACAACTCAACTGGACAAGTAACAAGCTTTTTCATCCTTACAAATCAGGTGACTCCTGTACATTCCCATAATTATGACTCACATGTATGATACGCATTCGTATAACTCCAATAATGATACAGGCATTTCCCCACTCTTCTAATGTCTCTACGAGCCGCGGGGGATGTGTAAAAAAAGTATTATTTCCGTTCATAGACAAGAAATGACTTCCTCAATCAAGCGCTCAGTGCTTCCAATGACAAATGACCATTTGTTACGTGTTAATCTTGTAACATATGGAGCATACAATTCCCGCCTTTTCTACTTTTAAACTTCGAATCTCGTTTTTTTTTCGTTCGTCAGTTAATCGTAGTGATGTCTTCTTTTGTGCCATAACAATAGCGTTTTTGCAAGCCCGTGTAAATTACTCTATGGTAAGTTTTTCAAAAAGGTTCGTTCGGTGTTCTGTGTGTTACTTGGGGGTCTTTAAGAGCTCATTGATTTGTTCTGTTGCTTTATTAAGTGGTTAATTCTCGTAAATGGCGTTCGTTATTAGTGAATGGGCGTTAATTTAAAATGCATTTGGGGAATATTGGATTATAGGGGGCCGTTTTGTATGTGTGAATTATTTGTGTTAATTTGCTATGGTTTTGTAAGTTAGTATAAATATTGTATTTACATATACTTTGAACATGTTAACAGAGAAGGTATCTGTTTCATAAAGGAACATTGAAGGTTCGTTCAACATTAATTCACATTATTTCCTCCGAACAAACAAATGTACGTCTAGATTGTAATTTTTGTAAATAAGAGTAACATCATTCCAATATTAAATTCCCAACCCAACATTACATCCTTCGCAGATTCATCAATACCAGAGACAAATTAAAAAACAAAAAGCTCAACTAATGACAGAGCGAGGCGCGTTCGGTTCAGAGATCATTCAATTACGGCGCGCCGCTCTGTAATCATAACACAATCATCTATTTCGGCATCACACCCGCTCGTGTTTGTTGATGGCCGACATCTTCATCGATAAACATCGATAAATTGATATTGCATTGTTGATTCCGATTATGTAATGAGTGTGACAGTGTTTTGCATCATCGTAGCTATTTTACACTTGTAAAAATTTTGATACTACTTTTTTTTAATAATATTAAATTGTTATGTTATAGCAAGTTGATTTTTGGGGCATCGCATCATTTCAAATTATTTAACGTTATAGGGGATAATTTATAAGGTTAATATATTATGAAACGAATAGAGCCAAGCTATGCAATATTTGTGGTAGACAAAATTAGTTATGACCAAAAATTCAGACAAGGACGACTTTTTACACAAATCGACATATCTCGTTAATATATTCAAATAGGAGAGAATCATTTACATCAAACGTTTGTATGTTAAAACAGGCAATTATCTTTCATTTGAACAATTAAGTAATTATCCACCCATGGCTATATCCAAACTGTTAGAACAATGGTGTCACAATAACAAATTATATATTCAGATATTTTTAATATGGTTAAGGTATTTATTTCTAAAGACAATGTATAGCGCAATATATTGGCCGGCCGTGAGTTTATAACTCTTACATTATCCATAGAGTCTATGAGTATTACCGACTACTTATTGCCGTTGTGGATGACAGAGAAACAAAACGTACTAACACGAATATCATCGTTTTAAATCACATCCCACACAAGAGGAACTAGAAAGAGTATATCAACAAATAACTACTTATCCAAACATAAAACTTGATGACATAATGTATGAGTGAGGTATAGATAATAATCATCCGCCATCGTCAAATGTCAGCACGGACACATTGTCAATAGCAAATGACATGACATTTGACATGTAATCACAGCCACATATAGTTTGATCATATCCAAAGAGTATTGTACATACATTTACAATCATCAAATACATATTAACTAGAATACTTTTGCTAATGACGATTCAATCAAAAACGAATAAATAAAACGTAATTTAACCAAAGAGGCTTCATTACTTTTGAGTATGTAGTCGAAAAGAGAACTAATATTGCTCTATGGTAATGAGTGTGATATGAAAATGGCGGTCGTTTTGGCGCGCACGCGGGTAATTAAAAGAGATATACGTGAAACTAGTAACGCGGCTTTGTTTGGTTTATAGATCTTTGATAGCTTGTATTTAATGACATAAATAACAATAGCCACAATTCATTCTTCAAGAATCATGTAGATATATGAATATTGAGCTCAAAATACTGAGTTGGGTTATAATACTTGTTTGGGTAAAGTGCAATCTTACTGAATATTAACTTAGATACAATTACATCGCTTCATATTTCCTATTTTTTTAAAGACTTTAAGAGAAGCATTAGGTAAAAGAAGAGTCACAGTGACCTTAGTTTGTTTTAGTGTGGGGATGGAATAGCTCTTATGAACTGACTACAGGAATCAGGATCTAGAGAATACTAGAATGCTCGAAACATTAATAACCTTCACTATTTCGTATTATCGTTCTTCTTTACAATTTAATCAAAAAGTAGAGTCACCAACATAATTACTGACTCTTACGGAAGAAAGATAATTAAGTCAATATAGTTCTGTGAGTACATATAAAAAGCGTACTTATACCATCAGCCAGACATAACAAATCTATGGTATAAATAGGATAGTAACTAACTAGCCCTATCATTTAGCAAATATTGGTCTCTGCCAAAAATTTACTTAACAACAAACAATGAATCCGATTTGCAATAGACAAGTAATATGCTGTCATATTATCAGTGCCAAATTAAATCGCTATTAATATTCTAATTAATTTCTGCTTAGATTTATATCATCCTGTAGTTCATTAACGTTTATTTTAATTATGAGTAGAAGGGATTTACGAAGCCAAAATAGCAAACTTTTGCAATTTACTTCAGTTTTTTTTTTCGTGAGAGAAAAAAAGAAAATGATTGCGAATATTTCGAAGCTTTAAGATCATAAACACATCATAATTGTAATGTATGTAAATGACATATTTACATCAAAAGATGTACCAAACTAATTTGTGACATTTACTATTAGGTAGTGAATAATTCAGAACATCAATAAAAAGCTTTGAAAAATGTTCAACATTAAAATGAATGTATGGTTGAAAGCGAGTGATTCATAGACTTTTGTTCAGAGCAAAACTTGGCTTCGTACTGCAAATCATATTTTTATTCTTATTGGAGACTGTGAAACTTGTTCATGAGTTTTACAGACAACGTGTTTTAAATTCCACCTTACGTAAGTACTTTAAAGGCACTTTTAGTAACAAAACATCTTAGGATATTAATGTTGGTTATGGTGAAATTTTGGCACGAGTAAAAGGATACTAGCCAGTTGGAAATACGTGTATACGTGTAACTTACCTTGGTTGTCAGCATTGTTGGCTTCGAAGGTCTTGCTGGTCATGTGGAAGAGCGCGTCGAGCGGCGTGTGCGGCGCGGCTTGCGGCTGGGGCCGGCGCGGCTCGGAGCAGCAGTCGGAGGCCGAGGAGGAGCGTTCGGAGGCCGAGTCGCAGCAGTCGGGCTCGCGCCGCAGGAGCCCCAGCGCCGCCAGCCGCCAGCGCTCGCCGTCCAGCAGCGCCGCGCCCGCCAGCCGCTGCAGCCGCTGCAGGCGCTCCAGCCCCGACGCGTCCCACGGGCGCACGATGCGCGGCGGCGTGCGCGGCCGGTGCGACAGGATGTCCAGGATCGAGAAGCTCTTCACGCCCTCCCCGCGCCGCTCCTCCGCCGGCTCCGACGCCATCTTCAGCCGCTTCAGCGGCCTGAAGTAGTCCTGTGGCGAGGGCGATCGCGACACCGCCGGTGACGGCCGACCCACACTGATATCGTCCTCGGAACAGCTGTGCCCGGACATCGACTCCTCCTCCATTTTCTCAGTTCACAGATCCATCACACAACAGTCACAAAATATTTCGAAACGTTCAGTTGATTGTGTTTATCTCACAAAACATCAAGCTAACACGAGATACGGCTGACGGGTCGACGCGCCTCGGTCAACTGACGTGGCGGGTGACAGCCCTGGCTCGGGCGGTGAACGAGGGCGTGCCTCATTATGTGCGGACCAATGAGAGCGGGCCTTGTGTTTGCGGGCGCGCTGTGATTGGTCGGCGACTGCGGGTGAGGCGCGCCGGAGTGTCACACTTGGCTCTCCAATAAAACTTTTTAATCCGGACCTGGATTGGGGGGCGAGATTCGTGGTGTGATTAATTTAGGTGTACGCGGGTGGACGCGGAGGGCCGGGGCCGCGGGCTCGGGGGGGGGGGGGGGGGGGGCGGGCGGGGGCCCGGGGGCGCGGGGCCGGGGCGAGGGCGCCGGTTAATTACTGGGATGAAGACGCGAGTCTAACTACTCGCTCCATTATTTAGCGTCGATAAGGCCGACGTTTGTCACTGGAGGAATTGCCACTTTCCTTCATTTATAGTTCGTCAGTTAATTGTCTAAACTCAGTATCGCCGATGGCGTTGCGTCGTTACTAATGCGAGCTGCTTACTGCCGGGAACTCTACATGTGTTCTGTTGGACTGCTATTTGATTTTCCCATGACGTTTCTACTGGACGGTATTAACTCCGACTTGACATTATAATTGAGTTGACAATTAAACTCGGTAACTAGTGATTAGGGGGTTCATTTTTCATTTTCTACAATACCCCGTATTAATACGTCATTATATTCCACCTTCATTAAAAATGTACCCTTTAAACATGGATAATTAGCCTTTTATTGCTCGAGGAGAAGTAGTAAAGGCCTGAGTAAATAGGCTTTCGTTTTACTGTTTGAAATTAACTACTTAACCAGTCAGTACCTAGCCACTTTTAGAAATACACGTTTAGTAGTTTCTATTCACATTTAAACGAAAGGAAATAAATGTATAAAAACACATAAAAGATGGTAGCAATAAAAGATTGATTACTTGACTCTACATTTTTTTGTTGGAATATTTTGAAAGAGAGAACTATCTACAACTTCTAGCCTGTAACTCCAAGATATACCTGGACCATGATACTAACAGGCTCTATTTATTAAAATTAATGTACAAAACAGGATTGTATCTTGTAAAATCTTGATTGAAAACATGCTCTTCCTACCTAAACTAAAAATAAAAATGTTCACAAATAATACAACTAATAAATTACGGAAAGGATTGGAAACTAAAGAAAATAAAACAATAAGGCCAAATCAAGACTGTTATAATCATTAGCACTAAAGCACTAAGCCACAAAATCTCAGGAAACACTAAAATAAAAATAAAAAGTAACTTTTAATTAAACATCTGATTTATTAATCACAAACGTAAAATTACTTTAACAGCGTACCGTTAAGCCACCATTTTGTATATTTACCTACCGTCAAACTTCATGGTTTGTGGATTTTAGGGTGACTGGCGTAGAAAATAAAATTAATCTAATTTGACGTCCGTGGGGGCACTGACTCGCACTTATTCTGCCTTATTTTGGTAGGGTACAGTTCAATGGAGTTTATAATTAACGGGGATTGTTTGGGTGATTATTTATTTTAAAATTACTGGTTGATTTTTGTTTAGAGTATCAAGAAAAAGAAATTGATCTGTTTTTTTGTTGTTATCTGTATTAAGGTATGCCTAAGTTTCAAGTTGAAGAAAATGGTCAGGGGAAACACCCCACTAAGCTAACTAAACAAAAAAATAAAGTTAAAAGTGTGTTCAGGCATTATGTTTCTAAAAATTTGATAATAAACAAGTTACTTATAAACGTTGCATGCTACAACTAACATATGTGGGCACATAATAATCTGTATGAATAAACAACACCACATTTTATTATCACTTAACTCCACCACACACTACAACAAACTTAATTATTTTAATATCTCAATAAAGACAATAAACGAACCAAAAACAATCAATAAAACAAACGTTTCAACAATTTAATCCGTGTTATTAGTTCCAATGTTATTTCCCATAAAGCGGGGCCGGAACCGACGCCATATTGTGCGCTTTCCCGCGCTGCGACCGACCAATCAGCGACGATTTCCGCCGCCATCATCAATATCATTAACTGAGCAATTATTGATAATATTTTTCTATTATTCTATTATTCCATTTATGTATACCATGACATTATAGCCTCCATTATTTAAAGTTAGTTTCGTTTTGATAAATTAGATTTTAGTAATAGATACGTTATAGAGTTATTTTATGGGTAATGCTCTTTACGCTCTGTATCGAATTTACTTAAAATATGATTGGTGTTTGTAGGTTAAGGTAACTAGCTAATGTACTTTCCATTAGCTAATCATAGTTCTTTTAGATCCTAAGATTACGAGTCATTTTGTAGTTAGCTTTACGTTGCTCAACTAAGAAATTGGACTATGTACTGTTTTAAAAGTTGTCTTTATTGACCCCAGATTAGTTTTAATTTCAGACTGCCAAAATATGAGTTATTCCAAAACTTTGAAAAAATAAAATTACATATCAATATTAATAAGTAGAAATGTTCAACACTATCAAATAAAAACAAAATAATTTTAACCCAGTTAAGCATTTTCGAATAAAATTATGAAAACCAATAGATACTTTAAAAGAACGCAGGTACTAAATGTGCCTTTGTTATGTTAATACTCATTAGGAACCTATAAGATTCCTACATAACTTTTTACCGTGATGTACCGTATTACATTTCCTATCCAGACAGCTAAAAACCTAGTCTGAAACCACAGGACATCCTCCAATAGAAAACTATTTCTTTCCAACCCGCCTACTTCCTTACATTATTCTAATGGTCTATCACCATACACTAAACATATACATAGACTGCTACTATCGCTAGTTTCCCCTTGTGCCAAGCGAGAGCAGTTTTTACTCTGAACCTAGTACATTCGTTTACTGATTTAAGTTAATTTTCGCGCAACGAGAAACTTATCTACGAAAATATCGATGGTTTGACATTGTTAGGATAATATTAGTGTTTTAGATAGATTTTTAAAACGGCAAGCTTCATCTTCATACATAATTCACGACAAAACCACTTCACGCTAGTGCTTACGTTCAAACTCTGATAGGCTCACTCTAGTTTCTTATGTATACTCTAAGTCTAACACTAGATAATACTAGGTCTATTACAAACAAATAATAACGTCCGCTTTGCCATCCGTAGTTAAATATATTCTATGATGCATTGGAAACTCTTTGGTTATTAAAAAGTATTTTAATGTAAATCACAATGTTATTTCCTATAAACTGCAATTAAAGTAAAGTGTGGCAATCAATGGTCGGGAATGTGCTAGAAATAAGTAGAAAAAAACGTTTTAATCAGAGCACATTTATTGAAAAATTTACAGAAAGACAACAAAACCTGAATATTATTTCTTCTTCTTCTTTTCTACCAAGCCGTTTCCCAAGCTATGTTGGGGTCGGCTTGCATTTCTCCCTGACTTAGCTGAATTCCGTATTCATTTTTTTTATATTTTTGCTATATGTAGGTAATATATTTCCTCCTGAATTAACATAACAGTATCTTTGTATTCTTCAAAGTAAGTTAAAATAAACACTCAATGCGGTGGGATGAATATAAATAGTTGTAAATGTAATCTTGTAATATTTTCTGGTCACGTAGTTTGCGAGAAATATTTTGGCTTCTCAAAAATTATGTGCGATTTGTTATGCGTCAATTCGATCCAATTTTAGATTTCAACCAAATGAATCAGAGATTATTGTGATCCATCTCAAAGATTCACTTTATTGAAAAGGGTTTAATACTGTATCGTACCCTTTAGCTGACATATACAAACTACTGCTGAAAACTCTACAGTCTATTCAGCATAAACTCCTATTTGTAAAATGCTTATTTAACTTAAGATCTTAGTTATACTTAACGTACCTTTTAGAATATCAAACATTAGTACATTGTATATTCAAACGTCCGTATCATTTTAATTACTGCGGAAATTTGAAATATTTCCACCTTTTTTTATCCATGGTAGATTAGCCAAAAACAACATCTGCGCACATTCGCATTTCAAAAAAGGCAACCTATAATTATAATGGCGCCCAATTTGAATGACATCTCCATCAGGGTGGTAGCACTGCACCCTGTTGTTAGAGGTGGCAGTATTTGGTAGAATGGTAGAAATTGATAACGGAAGCTAACCCCCGGCAGGCCGGCTGTATTATGGACTGTCATTAGGGACTCTAGTGCCCGTAGACACGGCATTCGGAGTCGCGTTGATGTTGGGGGGTTAGATGGTGAATAATGAATTAATTAAAAAAATTTGAAATGTTTTCTTCATATTTTGGCTTACTGAATATAATCATTATATTACCTAAAAGTGGTGAGACTAAACAAAAACTTCTGATCTTTATTCACTTTTTTTTAATGAACTTTATCCCAACTATTGGTTCAGTCCAACGTTTAGCTGTATCCCAACTTCTTAGATATACTTAATTTAATGAGAGTTTTCAGGTTATAGTTTCTTTCTCCTAATTAAATATTAAAACATTTCCGAATTCGGTAAATCTTACTTCAGGTTGCAAGCAAAATAAAATATACCTTTTAAATATTTTCACTGCTGGCCCTATAAAATATTTAAGCGGTCCGAATGCATCAAACTCGTCGACCGCAACGGGAACCCACACCTCATAGTCGGTAATTTCGGGAGCGGTCATTATGACACATCTTAATTTACTTCCAACGCATAAATCGTAATAAGTAGACATCAGTTGAATGCGGGTGGCCTTAAGATTAACGTGCCATTAACCTACAATAGAAAAAGATCACTTTTATTATTGTAAATGAAAATCAATATAATCTAAAAATATTAAAATACACTTGAAAACTAACGATGGCCGCTTTGACATTTGAAATTTCAAAATGGACTCCGATTTCCAATTTCAAATAAAGTGATTGAATGAAATTGAAATGCTTTGTGTAAGCTTAGTCGCTCTTTGTTGCCAGTATTATTGAATCGAATGTCAATTTAATAAAGTGAGCTAATCGATTAGCGAATAAAATATAAATTTTATCGGACAAGTGCGTAGGTAGGGATTAATATTTTATTTGTTACCTTACCTAATTTACGAATTAATTAACTGTTAAACTTTTCCTGACATTTATCTGCTTTAACTATAACTTTTTAATAATACATAGTTCATCAAATATTAAATTATTATTGAAATCGTATTCCCTTCCAGCATATTTCTCTTTTCGATCATGTAATTTTTTACCTTAGCCCAAGGTAAGAAAAAGCATCTGTATTGATACAATGTTTATAAACATTAACCACACGACATTTTTTTCAAGGCAACGGAAACAGTCCTTGGGGTGTACAATCATCGTTCCTATTTCAAAATCGTTCCAATTACGTCATTACGTCTCTATTTATTCGATGAATAACTCGATGTGTGGCCAGTAATCGATTATCATAAATGCCTGGCTGTTGGACTCGGAACAGGAAATAAGTGTTTTTTTTTCTGCGGTTTAAATTGGTATCCGTCGTTTTTGTATTTGAAAGTGTGATATTTGATACCTAAGTAGTGTTTATACCCAAATCATTTTTGATAATGTGGCATATGGTTATGGCATTAGGCATATGGTTTGAGTGATTAAAAACATGTCACATTGTGGGAGCAGGGAGAGTAAGTATTTTAAATTCAAATACCTACATCCAAAATTGGAGACCTTTTTAGACTACCATAAGTACCATATAAGATTTTTTTTCTACTAACTAACTAGACAAACGCTCTTTCATGTAATAAATGGAGATAAGAGAAGGTACTAAAGATATGTTACTTTAGGATTGACAGTTACTTGGCAGTCAGTAAAACGACTCAACAAATGCAAACCAATATTATACATCTAGCCTCACTTAGTATCAACTAACAGGCCTTGTTACCAATTAGTATCAGTCACTGCCAGTAAACATTTATGCAAAGTTCCAAAACAAAAGACAGGAGAAACATAAATTAATTACAATAAAAACGAATAGCAGGAAATATCAAAATTCAAAAAGTTTTTATTACAAGTCAAACCTATTTCAAGCATTTTTGAAACGCTTTTTTTTCTTATACCGTTTCAAAATTAATTTTCTTTTAAGTATCTTCAAAAAATTTACCGGAAATATAGCTCAATGCATCTATTTCAATTTTTACTGATCTGCTGGAATGACACATTTCTTAAAAGATTCCCTAGATTGTTCCGAAAAGTCATTAATATAAAGAAGACCAATAAAAACTCGAAAGTTCATCCTCAGGTACACAATAAAATAGAAACTCGAAATGTATTAGCAACAGAAAGCAAATGCCATGAAACAGCATGAAATACATTGATATCAAACAGAAGCCGTAGTGAAGGGCGCATTACGTGAAATTGCATTCAATCGTGTTTGTACTGTCTGATTGCTTTACTGTTGCGATTGTAAGGTGAAGTGGACTGTTAGCGGCCAGCAAATATAATATTTATTATTGTGCATCTAAAAATCAATGAACATAACGGTATAATTTTAATTGGGATTTGTACAGAATTTTAAGTTGATTTTAACTTTTAGAAATACTTTTTTGTAGGGCACTTGCCTTGACTAGATTGCGTATCGTAAACCTCTAAATGAGGAAAAACAGATTAACTTTATAATTATTTTTATTGAGTAAAGTAGCGACAGATAGCTGTGAAGATCGCAAAAATAAAATATTGTGTATGGAAAATCGATCCCTTTTGCTGGAAATGAACTTGTTATTGGGTGAAATAA
Source organism: Autographa gamma (assembly GCA_905146925.1). NCBI lineage: Eukaryota > Metazoa > Arthropoda > Insecta > Lepidoptera > Noctuidae > Autographa > Autographa gamma. The sequence continues at coordinate 3,811,892 of LR989871.1, forward strand.
CTATTGTTAGACATAACCATTTGGCTACTGGTTAACCAGATAATCAATAAATACGCTCAGTGAATGATAAATGCCTAGTATTTAATAAATAGCCAACAACTGGTGTTTGTACCTTACGCAGCATTATACCAACTCATAAACCATTTATAGATTGAATCGTAAGCTTCGATGATTAAAGTAAGATTATTTTACTTATTGAACATTGAGTTAAATTAATGAACACATTAAAATGGAGCTTCTATCAACATTAAATAAACGTAAGGAAAAAGGAAGTAGTTAAGAATAGTTGTAAACGAAATATGTACATACTATGTGTAGGTTTTAAGTAAATAATCCAATCTATAACCGTCCCACTGCTGGGCAGAGGCTTCTTCCTATATAGAGAAAGCACGAGCATTGATCACCACGCTTGCTCTTTGCGGGTTGGCGATTTAGATCCCAAATTTCCTCCAGGTTTCCTCACGATATTTTCCTTCAACGTTTGTCAGAAGTGTCTTAAAGTACATATAACTTTTGAAAAAGCCACATTGGTACTTGCTTGGGTTCGAACCTGCAACCTTGTGCATACAAATCCTTTCATTAAACCGCTAAGCCACCACGACACATGTATTAAAGTAACTACATATTTTGATTAAGTTATAAGCCGGTGTCATTAAGGGTGTTTTGTTCGCCGATTTCCTGGAAAACAGGCTGTTATTTAAAAGAGTATGCAATCTTTTCCTTGTAAGGCAATAAAAAGGCTCTTGATTGACCTAGATTGTAAAGTAGTGGTTACCTTATTTGTTTTCCTTATTGATCAGAGAACTAATCTAGTTTTTATTTGTATATAACTAAAATACATCAATGTTCGCTTCCTTCACTTCGTAAGTTAAGCCTTTTTAAAAAAAAATCCTTCAGACATACTTATTTTATAATTTAAGAAAATAATTATCTACCTTTGACTGTGTTAATATAATTCATGTGACTTGTGAACGTGATGACGAGTGATAACGATGATCTTTATGTAGCAGCACATGAAAACTGACCTCTGGGTCACTTACTGAAGTGACAAAAGAGGGAAGAAACACAGAAATTAAATATTTAAATAAGATTAACTATTAGCATAAGCATAGTATTAACTTATATGAATAGGAAGTAGGAAATCTTATCAGGCACAGAGCTGTTTTGCAAACATTAAGTGCTTTATTTCTTTATTTAGCGCACCGTCTATAAGTACTACTAGATACTTATAACTTACTACAGAGAAACTTAAAATACTTTTTAACATTATCACATCCAAACATTAACATCAATCAATCCTATTTTCGTCCTTTTAGTAACATCGGAATACAATAATCCGATCGATCGTCAATCCTCGTCAAAGTCCGTCACCGCTCGTCAACGTTCGTGAGCGCTCGGGTGACATCGGCCGACACGATCGGCTAACAATACGAGAGTCACCGACGTGGCTAATCATTTATATTGTTTGGTTGCAGATGTTCGAAGGCTGGGTGACCATGATTTTAAGGATTAACAAAATAGGTATGTGCATACATTCCTCTTTTGACTTGAGACCAATGATATTCTAATAAACAGATATGTTATAAGCGTGCAATCGTGAAGACTCGAAAACTTCCTAATTGGGACGTATTGCCTTTCAACAACTATCTATTTGTCTCTTTTTTTCTTGTGGGTTTTATCGCGCTATCTCTTTTGTATAATTTTGACATGTATGTCAGCTGCCGCTGCTGCGCGGAACACTTTTTTCGATTGTTTTGTATGTGTATAACATATCTGTTTATTATAATATCATTGCTTGAGACCAATGCGATAACACTACTTGACTGATTTCGTGTTATAAAGCGTGGTAAAAAGTGATGAACTGATGAGGTAAAAATCTAAATAAGCTATCGTCTTTCGGGAATTTTATTTACTTACAGCATTTGTCTTCAGCTCTTTAACATTCAAGATTCCTATCAATATCAACACTTATTTTAGTATTAGAGAACATTCTGAATTAACGAAACGGCAATTAAAATAGAAACAAGTAACTTAATTAAGTTAATTTTAACATGCTTACCTCTTACCGCAACTGCTTACCTCAATTGACGGGCCTGTTGGTCTAGCGGTTAGTGACCCTGACTGCTATACCGGAGGTCGTGGGTTCGATTCCCACTCAGGACAAATGTTTGTGTGATGAGCACGATCATTTGTTCTGGTCTGGGTGTAATTTATCTATAATATGGTATGTATTTAGAAATATATAAGTATGTTTATCAGTTGTCTGGTTACCATAACACAAGCTCTCTTAGAGCTTAGCTTGGGATCAGATTACCGTGTGTGAATTGTCCAGGAATATTATTATTATTATTATTAATAGCACACAGAACATTAAAAAGCATGCTAGTCAGAAGATTTTGAAGCATACGACATCCCACACTAATGCACTTACATATTACATTTACTTACTACAAGTAATACAAAACAGGCGTAATTAAAAATCTCAGTTCAATCCCAAAAACCTTGTCACCCTACTCAAACAATATGCGTCCGTTTAATTACGCGTGACCGATGTACTCGAGAGTGTCACCGTAAGTGTCACCGCATAAATGTCACTATACCAATGATAGATAGACTCGTCTAATTGTGATACAATTATGATGGAGACATTTATATTTCATAATAGGGCTCATTATTGAGTTCCTGAATGACGATGTTGGGGATATGGTTGCCCTAATTTTTGTGTGCGATTTGTCAAGAAGTTTTGTGTTATAATTTTATTAGAAAGGTTTCATCGTTTTAAAGCACATTTTAATATAGCCGGCGCCATGCCAGCGCGGTGTGTAAAAAACAAAGTTTTTTTTTTACTCTTTAACTCTTTTAATTTTTGAAGATTTTTTTTAGCTCGCCTTCAGTTAACTTTTGCTTTATATTTTATAAGACAGTATTTGCAAAACACAGCTGAACTTACAAGCCCACTGCTAGTCGACGATATCAAAACTCTTTCAGTAAGCTATCATCGATGGACCACACTGTCTTCCATACAGGAGTTAGACATTATAATAAGGTAGAATAAGTACCTACTAAAAACCTTTGAATAAAGCATAAAGGGTAGCTCATTAAACCTGCATTAGACCTCCAATGCAGCTGATTATGCGTTATCATCTGCAACAGAACAGAAGTTACTGAAACCGGTAGAATACAAAGCCATAAAGCTCTAGAAACAAATGATAAATCAAAAAAAAAATTCCTCTACTATTCTTAGTACTATGAAAAAAAATACAAAAAGACGAATTGAGAACCTCCACCGTTTTTTAGAAGTCGGTTAGTAAATAATATTTTTTTTAGGACCTATTTGAAGTCATTAAGCGGGCCAATATTAATAGACTTAAAGTGTGCAAATAAAAAGATATTCTACAAATACAAACAATAGTGCCAAATAACTATCCTAGAAAATAGTTCATACAATTTTACTTCAACGTTTGTCCATTTCATACGCAGCACATTTCATTTCAATACCATAACATATAATAATAAACAAAATACTATCAATACAAGCTAATGACAACTCAGTTATCGTGGCAGAATTTTGGACCGTCTCAACATAAAAACTGCCTCGTTGGCCTAGTGTGGTCGGAGTTTGGATTTGTGCCCGGTTAGTAGCAATAGGCTCGCACATGGGACCTAAACATACCGGCGAACTGTGGGTGTGCATTGGTACCCCTCTGCCTAACCCTTCGGGGATACAGGCGTGATGGTATGTTATGTTACAATATAAAAAGATTGACATCAACACGCTAAGAAGAACAAAATATATCGTTCTATTCACAGGCTAAATGACTAATTAAGAGAAAAGCTTTTAAAATAGGCTGTTAACCCCGCTATCATCGTTGAAAAATCATTCGTTCCTCATCAACATCATAATCGTGATAGTACATAACTATACATTATAGGTTATAAAACAAAACAATTGCAATCGCTTAGAACCCGCCACTGCAGACCACACGGCTATGAATTGCTAATTATATTACTATGCGACGATGTTATTACCTTATTTTATTCATAGACATTCCCCAGTAGTTAGGAGTCAGATGAAATTATAGCGTGAAGGTTAACTGGTGCTCTTTGGCGGGAAGATGTCTCTATGAATCTTAAGTAATTACTGCTAAATATAATTTATAGGTAGGTAATAGTTGCAGTGACCAGTACCTCAAAATAAAGATGATTGTGCGTTTTTAATTCCAAATGTTTTATGAAATAGATTTTTCTTTACTCAACTTACAAAATGCAGTTTCTCTAATAAGCAACATTGTTTTTAGCATGGAATAAACTAAAATGAAAGCAAGGTATTTGTGTAATTTTCAAAGAAAATCGATCCATTATAGGGATATGCTGTATTTCCTCTAACTTACATGTAGAAAATGATTTACATACATAGAATACTCTACGGAACAAAAGTCTTCAGCACAGCCCACTAGCAAAAGCCTACTTAACAGCAAATGACTATTAGTCCTGTTAACAAGTCAATCTTAAAATCCAGACCACCACGAAAGTAAAAAGGTTCATCACCATAAAAATCTTCCAAAACAGCTTGATCGATCCAATAAAATCTGCGAAATATTATCCACATGACGTGTCTTTAAAAAACACAAACATTCAAGGTATTTTTACAAGTCTGTAGAGTGCAGTTTCAAAGGTGCTTGCTAATTTTCACAGTGGAACATGAAAACAAGGCAGGAACGGACCAGCAAACATCTTTATCTTAAAGTCAACATCTCCATTTAGTATGAAAATGGACCACCTTTTAGCGCCTCTGTATTTAAAGGTTACTTATTGTATCTACCTTTTGGTGATACAAACTTAAGACAACTTTTCTCTTATACATGCAGTCTTGAAATTACCAAAGACATACTTTATTTGACGTCCGTTGCTGGTTAATTTGGCGTTGGAGCTAAAGTTGTGTAAACTACACCAGTAATGGATATTAAAGTGTGACGGATTTTCGTTACCGTGAATAGGTTGATAAGATTCATTTTTGTGTGTATGGATGGCAAGTAAAGTTGTTGCTACAGTCATCTGTCATCAACGGATGTCACATTATGTCCCGTTTTCGGGCCACAAAAGCTTCGGGCTCCTTTCTAATCAGTTGTATTATACAACTCTTTCCATTTTTTTCATCGATCCGAGTCCATTACTGGTTCCGCTTTATATTTATTTAACTTTTTTTGTACAAAAGTGTCTATGGATAGGTTCGGCGACTGAGATGTCAGAGTTATTATGGTGCACTTCAAAATAGACGATCAATAATGCTTTATTCTTATTTCTCGGTGGAAGGTGTCAATTGACATTAAAATGGAGTTTAATCGATGTTCGAGCTTGAGAAAGTTTTTGTGGCACGGCTCGTTTTGGTAGCCATGTTGACAATGATCTTTTTTTAAATTGGATACTTATTTATAATATTCTTACATTTAAGGTATACCTACCTAGCATCTTGTTGAGAAATCAAACGTTAAATACACGTAGACTATGAATATAAAAAGTTAATAATAGAAAAAGTTATAAGAATGGCATACCTACATATTATATTACTATAAAACCGTCCTTGAAGATATTCCTGGGAAGAAGTTTTTACATACAATCTTGTTTGCTTAGTTTAACATCTGAATTTAGATATTTTATTGAGTTGCTTATTTAAAGCACAAATCCGCTTAATACTTTGACGCAATCCTTATTTAGTAGTAAATAAGGATTGCGTCAAAGTATTAACCAGATTAAATTATTATACTTCCACGTAATCTTTTAATAAAAAATCCTTTTATACTATTTGTGTATAACTATTGCCCAGGCCTCCAGGACCACTTCAAAAAACACTATTATTTACTGCAAATTAACTAAGATTAGTAAGGAGACATAAGGAACGTAATAACGAATGTTAATTAAACTCAGTACCCGTTAGGGCATCGCGACTGAGTACTAAACAATACACGTTGTGTACACTGCACACTTGCGGGAAACTCATTTGAAGCTCAAGGAGGGTGCTAAAATGAAGCTTGAGCAAAACTGAAAAATAATTGACGTGTTGGTTTTAAGTTAAATAGTAAATAAATGGAATAAAGATTAATAATCATTTTGTAAAAAAAAAATGGAAATAGGAAGAAAAGAAAATTGCAACGACCTATCCTACTGTAAATGTATTTTTTTAAGTTCTCGTTAAATAGCCATAATTGTTATTAAATTCTTATTTTCCATGGTTGGGAGAGTTTAGGGTTAAAAAAGATTAAAAGTGTCTAAGCCTAAAAGTAAAAACGTCATAAAACAGTTTTTATTTCTTTGCCTCGCAAACTAACCAGTTTTCTCTACCGAATTTTCCATTCATAACTATATCTATTTTAAATCCATTTCTTTCCAAAAATCAACCTATCTGTCTCAAAAAATATATGAAACACGCTACAAAATCAAGTATATCACTTACGTGTCCAAGTCCGGTGAAGCAGTCAAACCCTGCGCTCAGGCTAACTGCAACGATCTCTACCAAAAAAAAAAACACGTGTCCAAAAAAACTCTAAACTAAAATAGCCTAATACATTAAAAATCGGCTAAGATCACACCGGAATCCTAATCAAGAGCAATAAAGTGATCTGCTTCTGATTCGAGGTGTCTTAGCCGCAGTTAGTGGGCTGTCGCTCCTCTCATTACGGAGAGCCCTAATTGCGCCGCTGTGGCCTCAAAAGCGCCGACCGCTTTCATCTCGCCGACCGGGGTTGGTGTAAGGTGGGGGATGTAGCGGTTGAGAGGTAGCGGGTTGGAGTTCTATTTTTTTTTGTAGTGAATTGTGATTTGTGTGTGCGAGGAAATGTTTTGCTGTGTGAAATATTTATATATTTAACTTCAATATTTTTTTTGTTTTAAATGTCTTTTCTTTTATCAATGCTACCTCAAGTGGTAGTTGGAAAAATGTAGGTAGTTACATGGAAATTCTTTGAGCAAACCGCATTTATTTAAAATGTCCTTATTAAATGTATCATTACATAAGTCAAATTTTGGCTTATTAATATTCGAAATTAATCCAATAAAAACGAAAGGTTTATATCCAACACTTATAAGAGACTTACATAATAGTAAATTAAAAACTTATCGTTTTACCTTTACATAATTCAATTTATTAAGCTATTAAAAGTAATAAAAAAAACCATTTAGGTACTTACCTAATTTTTTGAAATCAATTTTAGTTAGTGGAATAGAAATATTATTTTTATCAACTATAAAAAGTGAAGGCTACTGAATATTCATTTACTATACTACAAGTAAATATCCTTAAATTAGTAACCGAATATAGATTAATTAAAAAATGTAATTGGTATCTAATAAATACTTTTTGAACTAATTTCCAATTTTATACAGATCAATTTCGCAAAAAAAGTGATTTATAAACACAAATTGATTTATAATTAAAATCTAAATAGATTTAATAAACACAGGTAATTGATATTAAGTAAATTGAAATTAAAATATTTCCATTAATAAACTCTTCAAACATAAGTAATTAATTACAAATTGATATTTTTTTATTATTAAAACGCTATCGCTTACTCTTATGGCATGGTTCCATTCTTTTCACACAACGCACTCCATCCAAAATTATTTTACGTTTGGTAAAATGAGAAACTAAAATTGTCGTTTAAAATTGAACTTTATGCCGTTGTGATAGGGATTGTGTAAATTGTGTGCGGTTAAAAGGAAGTGTGTTGTTAAGTTTGTGGTACAGTAATTGTTTTTATTCATTTATTGCCCCATAGAGTATCGGTAAGGTGGGCTTTATGGCCAGTCTATTAGCTGGCAAGGAGTTATCATCGCCTCATACTGGATTTGTACTAATTTTATTATATTCTTAACTTTATTGGCATCGACAATGTTTTCAATAAAAACGGATGCAACGTAGTATTAATTAAATTTTAAAAAGACTTGAATATTAACTAGCTATAAAATGTCTACTGAGTTAGCAATCAAGATGGAGGGTGATAAAAAATGACAGCAAATTGATAGATTGATTGATTGATTAGCGATAGACTGTTTTGAATAAAATATTAGCTTGTAAAGGCGGTAGCGGCTCGGCCTGTTACTGTTCACATATTTACGTAGTTTGATAAATATTGGAAGGTTTTAAGTGGTTATATTCATTAGAAGTTTATTATGATTGGTGTTGATGGAAAACTGTTTAAAATTCCATCGCGATTTATGTTAATATTTTTGACGGTTTTTCTTGACGACTACCATCGAAGCCTTAAAAACATTTTAAACATTAGGTATATTGAATGTATCGAAACGTCGAGTTTTAAGTATAAATAATTTTTTGTAAACATATTTTTACCCGAAATGTACCGGTTCTCGAATTTGCATTATTTTCGATTTATCAAATATTATATTTTCAAAACACGGCTCTAAAATTCTGTTATCAAGGCATTACAAATTAAAAAACATAAACGTGTCAATTACATTTTGAATTTAGAACTCCAATTACTTACTCCTAATTCAAAGATGGCGGCACATTTATTTTTTCTAAACATCAAGACCACCATAGCTCTGTAATGGAGTCGTGATATGATAGAAACATTAAGTAAATGGTTACATGGTCCATGGGTTATGTACCATGGTACGTATAACGTAGGCGTAGAGAAAGCTGCGTCTGTTTGCATCAATTTGACGAATTATTTAATGGAGATTAGATGTTTGGATATCTACCTTCTTGCTTCAGATGTATGTATAAACTGTTAGGTGGAAGGTTGGACATGAAAATGTACTAAGGTTTATGATAAGATTGAGGAACTTTTAAAATAAAACTTTAAAATTTACCTCTGTCTTGAAATAAAACGAAAAAAAAAACGAAAATTATACGAATTTTTGCGGTTTATATTGAGATTTTAGGTCCCGACGTTTCGACACTTTTGAGGTATCATGGTCACGGGCAGACTGTATTACTGTATACTGTATTTCATTGTGTAATATTCGTATAAACCTAAGAAACCAATATTTACCTCTGTCTGTCAAAAGCACAGTCAAACCATTACTACGTTTTCGTGGGGCACAGTTTATAAGTTAATATAGGGAATAATGCAAAAAAATAAACAATAAAAAAAAAATAACTACGTCTAAAATTCTTACTGGCCCAACTAGACTATATTCTTATTATTACAGGTACAGTCTTTTTAGTTTGATATTTTCCTTAACTTAAACTCTATGTTATGCCTACACAGAATTTATTTAAAAATAAACATAGTTTGCACAGCATTTATGTTACTATAAATATATATTGTAAAACCATCATAAACGTTAAAAATAAAAGCTCAATTAAATGACAGGTACGAATTAACAAAAATATACGCGAGAATCTCACTATTTATTATAGACCCATAAATAAAAACAAAACAAAACCTTATATCTTAATAAATCACAATGAAAGCCGAGAGTTAGAGGTGGCATTACAAACAGAGTTCCCATAGTGCCATAGAGTATAGAGCACAATACTGGCCCTCTAATTGTACCAGAGACCACACACCGATCCATGGAGGTTTTAACACTCGGAGGTATTTTATTAATGAGTTGACGTTATATGTTATTTATTAACTCAAGGTAAGAGAAATTAAAGTTTGAATTAAACAAGTTCATTAAAATATTAACGTGTTTGTGACTGTTTGAGGTGACAAATGATTTTGGTTATAGATTTTTATTAAAGTGTCAATTAGTTTTCATTATAACTGAGTTAAGATGTGTTTAAATCTTTTGCTGTTATAGAATTAGGAATTTTATGGTGTAGGGTAATAGTTGTATTATTTAGTGTACAACGTTTTTTACTAATACCTCTTTCTTATAATAATAAAAAATAATAATAATAATCCAGCCTATAACCGTCCCACTGCTGGGCACAGACCTCTTCCCATATAGAGAAGGCATGAGCATTGATCACCACGCTTGCTCTCTGCGGATTGGCGATTTCAGATCCCAAATTTTGGAATCCAGGTTTCCTCACGATGTTTTCCTTCACCGTTTGTCAGAAGTGTCTTAGAATAATTAAGAAAGTACATATAACTTTGAAAAAGTTACATTGGTACTTGCCTGGGTTCGAACCTGCAACCTTGTGCATACAAATCCGTTCATTGAACCGCTAGGCCACCACGACTTATTATACTTTCTTATACCTAATATTTTTATAAAATCTCATTTGCATGAATGATTAAATGGTAAAAGTTCAGTACTGTTTAACTTTCAGTATAGGTCCTTATATTAAGTTTAACTCTACATCAAAATATTTTCAAGTCAGTCGCAAGTTGAATTAGAATCTCATATGTTAGCTCATATGAAAACCGTTATTTTTAATAATTATATCTCTACATGTTTATTGAAAATAACAGTTTTATTTTATAATCAGTACACACAGTAATACCACCTACCACGCCGATCGCTACACATTAAATAGCGAGAAATAAAAAAACAAATACAATTGTAACATGATACCAACGAATTGATTTCAAAACGATCTAATAGTTAATAGCGAAATTGCTGGCGTATGGCTAAATAACTTAATGTTCTCTAATACCAATATTAGAAAACATCTGAATTTGTATTAATACTCCCCCTTCTAACAAAATACCAAGTTAAAAATCCACACTGTCAAGCAAATATACCTCTTATTGCTTTGAACATAGAGTTGTTGTTGACAGTAAGGGATAAGGTTGTAAGTGCATATCTAAGGCGGTATGGTAGGTCTGTTTGGTGTGGTGGGTGATACCAAAGCGATCCCATTAAGGTAGCCTATTACAGCAATGATATTACCAACAATTTTGTATCATATCAGTAATAATACATTTATGCGTTACTCTATTATAATGGTGAGCATTTACTGTTTCTACATCTATATAAATACTCACGAAATGTCAGTGTCGGTCGATCTTGTGATGTCTATGGTTCCGCAAAAACGGTTATGACCAGGTTATGACGTTTAAAGCATATAAACTGAAAAAATAGGATGTAGTTTTTTTTCGTCTTGTTTATGGTCATTTTCGCTCTTTCACTGAGTTCAAAATATCCACAACCTATCTATACAGCACTTTCCTATCATGAATTTGTATAGTATTATTTTTTTATATTAAGTTTTTTATGTCATACTCTTATACATATTTTTCAGTAAAGCACTGGTATTTTTCATGACAAAATCTAATATACTCACTAGTAGAAAACAATTCCAAGACTTCAATAAAAATACTCTACTCTAGATACTACACACCACTTTTTTTCTGTACTTACACACATCGTAGAACAAGCAACATTTCAAAACACTCACGGATCTCCAAACTCAAACATAATGTTTTATTGCGGTGTGCACTTAAGTGATCAAAGATGCCTAATTTAATTAGATATGTATTAACGTTTGAAACTCTTTGGGTGGTTTATCTATTCAAGCCACGGGAATAGACGGAGAGATACCACGTAATTGTATATCTCGTTCCATTCCACTGTAATATATTAATATTCAGTAATAGCCCTGAAACATTATTATGTAACTAGATATGTATTACAGTTTTAAAGTATTTTCAGGTCATCACTGTATATTTATAGGAAGGGACTGTGACAAGTAACCTACTTCAAAAGGAATAGGTTCTCGATTTGAAGTCGTACTTATCGTTTTTCGCGGTATCGAGCAAATTAATTAGAAATTATTTGTTCTTTTCATGTGCAACCAAATTGTCGTAAGCTGGTAGCAGACGATTTCAAGCACTATCAAAGCTTGTCCAAGACCTTGGGTGTTAAGGATATATCCACTGACATTGTTGGTGACTCTGATCAAAATTACGTATGGATAACATACATAATATGTTAGCAATTGACGACCTCCGTGGTCGAGTGGCGTACGCACCGGTTTTCAAGGTGTCGCTAGCTCTGAGGTCTCGGGTTCGATCCCCGGACGGGTCAATGTAGAAAGTCACTTTTCTACATTGTCTCGGGTCTGGGTGTTTGTGGTATCTTCGTTGTTTCTGAATTCCATAACACAAGTGCTTAGTTGCTACTTACTTTGGGTTCAGAGCAATGTATGTGATGTTGTCCGCTTTTATTTATTATTTAATTTTTCTTTGACGGCGACCCCTGATTCCAATGTGATAGGTAGCGCTATTCGCTTACTAAGTATTAGAAGACCCCATAAAACTTATTCAGTAAACATACTTCATCAACATAATATGCTCTTACCAGCCTACTTGACTTATATCATTACTCATTCTTATCCCCCTACAATTATATATCGGACGGAAAGTAATATCCACCCAATTTGCATTTTAACGCGAACTATGCAATTTTTCACGAACGTATCAGGGTGATATTCAATTAATTTTAATAATCAATGCTTGTAATTTGCCCGCCAAGTTAACTGACGTTGTAGAGGGGTAAGGGGGGGTAAGAGAGGGGGGTAGGGAGGGGGGTAGTTAATTGCCGCTGTATTAGCACTAACTGGAAGCGATGGCGATTACTATGAAGTATTGCTTGACTGTCAGTTGTGCGGTGTTGGAAAAGTACAGATGAGGCGACAGGGTTTAAAAAATCAGTCAAATAATTAGTGTATGTAATATGTATTTTTAATCACCTAAGGTACACATAGGTACACAGGGACCATTCATATTCTTATTTCAGTAAATGACGATATTAATATTTTGGTTAGTCTGTTAGTCACTATTTATTATGGAAATTGCTTGAGCGAACAGCAGCTATATTTAGAAATTGAAAACATAAAACATAACATATCATCACGCCTGTATCCCCGAAGGGGTTGGCAGAGGTGTACACCCACAGTTCGCCGATATGTTTAGGTCCCGTGTAATAGGGGGCGAGCCTATTGCCACTTACCGGGCACAAATCCAAACTCCGACCTGTTACTGAGAATTTCATAGAAAAACCCAATGACACCTTGAACGAGGCAGTCCTGTCTGTCAGTCTGAAAACAGATATACGTCAAATACAACTCTAAAATCATTCATTCTCGTTTCTTCGATTGATTTAATAAATCTCATTCTACTTAATAAGAATAAAACGAGCAAAAAGGACGCAAAACTGAAGTATTTTTACTTTTATGTTTCTGCCGACCGTACCCCGTTCTAGATCACATCACTAACAACCAGCCAAGCGTGACGCACTCTGATTTATGCGGTACAGTCACAAGACAAGATTGTCGCCCGTCTGCGCGATTATCCTGGCGATAATCAATCGCAGCGACTAATCGCAGAGCCTTAATTGTTTTAGGAGATGAACGAGAACGTGTTGAGTATTAGCAGACTAAATATGGAGATTGTAGACTGATTAGCTGATACTTATGGTAGCCATGTTTAGTAATCTTGAAATAAACTTGCTATATTCTATTTCAGTGGTTGTGTATTTTTGTAACTGAGGGCTATTGTTAATTTAATGATTTTCGAGCTATACCTGAACAAATAGGACAGAATAAGATTTACATGCGTTGTTATTCTCTTTCATAATGAAAAAATTGTCCACATACTTTGGGTGGTTTAACATGATTAACAAAACATTTCTTCTTTTTTATAACTATCAATGAGATTAGTTATTTACAAAGCAATACTTAAATCTAATGTATTTAATAAATTAAAACTTATATTTAATAACTAACTTATTTACACTTCATCTTGAAATTCGCCAAATGAATACAAGTTTTCAGTGATAGATAAGTCTGGTGTAGTTATAAAGAAATCAATTAGCCAACATAGTACCTAGTACCTACAGAAAATCTCTCACAGTTTGAAAGAATGTTTCTTGACTTATGCTGCCTTTGAGATCAGATCATTAATATCGAGATGTTCTCACGTTGTCATCCTCTACCGTTTTCAGTCTTGTTGCAGATTGCCTTAGAACTAATGCAACTGGTTACTATAATCAGTCAGTAAGTAAGCAGAAGTACCCTATACCATTATGGTATATGGTATTAAATGGTATACTATATTGGTGTCATTAATCAAGTACCATATACCAGATAGGGATTTTGACGACTCACATATTTATACTAGGTGTAAGTTAAATAAGATAGACGAATGCCATCTCAGTCTGCCCGTGACCATGATACCTGCAAAGGTGTCGAAACGTCGGGACCTAAAATCAAAATACAAACCGCGAAACAATCCTTAAAAAGTAGTTTTATTTCAAGATAACAGTTACTTAGTTAATAAGTTTTAAGGTATAGGAATACATCTTAAAACTAAAAATAATTACAATGTTCATTTATACCTTTTAAATGTGTATGCTGTGCCCGTCAGGGTCCACTCAGAATCTTTATTTTTATTTTAAGACCTTTTGTACGTTTGAAATGCAATAAACTAATTGAGTTTTGAGTATTTTACGTGTAGCCTCTGTGTGTACTTTAGTGACCTGACTTTAAAGTTGTTTCTGCCTTTAACTTTAAAGACTGCCATCGGCATAGATGGAATATTGAGGTTCATGAATACAACTAACCAACTGCCTCGTTGGCCTAGTGGTGCTAAGCGCGACTGCTACGCTAGAGGTCTTGGGTTCGATTCCCGAGTCGACCAAGGTGTTATTGGGTTTTTCTATGAAATTCTCAGTAACAGGTCGGAGTTTGGATTTGTGCCCGGTAAGTGGAATTAGGCTCGCCCCCTATTACATGGGACCTAAACATATCGGCGAATTGTGGGTGTACATTGGTACACCTCTGCCTACCCCTTCGAGGATACAGGCGTGATGATATGTATATGTATGTGATGAATACAACTAAATAGGAAGACGCTCTATTACTAAATAAAGGCGAAACAAAAAGATTGAAATCCCAAAGTTGCATTAGCAAAAGCAGTGAATTGAAGATATTAGGAAGTGAAATCTGTAGCAATTAGGTGCCAGCTGCTGCACTAAACTAACTAAATGGCACTTTACATATCAGATGTGTTTAATTGAAACGCGTGCTTGAACTACACCAATTAGTTAGAGCAATTAGTCGCATCGCTCGGTGACGATTGACACACGAATATCGTTCAGAATGAATGAGTAAGACTTAGAGCAGATTGATGATTATATTTTCGTTCGTCGTTCTTAATTGAATGAATATTTTAGGTAGTATATTTTTGCCACACTTATTTGTTAAGGGTTACTTACGATTATTGCTTTTGATGGTAAGAGAATAGGATATTTAGTTGAATCTTGTAAGACTGGAAGTCGACCCGAAAATAGTTTGGGAAAAGGCTCGGTAGAGAAGTATAAATGAGTGAGGTTAGTATAAATTGCTCATTTAGTGCAGGTAAGGAAACTTGCGCTGCGATATATTTACTATTTAATATTTTATACAAGTACTATCTGAGTATATAGGTACTTTAAAGCTTGTTTGTTCCATCGATTAAATTAATTCCAATAACATTCATTAACATGAAAAATCAATCAAACATTATTCAAGGGAAATTATGTATGTAGATTACCTTGCTTATGAATGAAAATTGTCGTCCTTAAAGAGTCATATTGCTATTCTAATTTAAATGTTTGACCAGTGTATTAATTGCTGAATAAATCGTAAAAACTTTTCATTCTTCTTCTTCCTAGTCGTGGTCACTCTTGACAGAGTGGTCGTGGTCATCACTTCAGGTGTTGGTGACAAGCTACACAACACGCCGCCGCTCTTCTCTGATGGCCGCCTTCCTCGTGCATTCATGTAGTGATGATGAGCCATTACTACCGCTTTTATTTGGTCAGTCTACCTCATAGGGAATCTTCCTCGTGGCCTGGTACCCTCAATCTTTGCCTGGACCACAAGTCACTCAATAGCCACCTCACCTCGGCGGCAAACATGACCAAAACAGGTGAGGATACGAGACTGTCCCAAAGTTTTCATATCTAGACTAATTATTGCTTTACCTTTAAGGATGACTAGAAAAACCTTAATTTTTGCACCTGACCCAAAACTTACTCATGCTTTTACATGAAAATGACCGATGTGATGGAAAATATTTGTAGGTTCGTATTGTATAAATGGCTGTTTAAACGACTCTCTTGCAGGTAGATCTAGATACTCGTACCTTAGCTAATAACGACTATACTCAAAGTGATAATTACATAGAAGATGCATAGATACGAAGGTAGATAGCTTGTGGTAATTTTCTTGGATGGTAAACGGTAACGTGACTAGCATTTACGGTCGACAAAGTTTTACAGGGTTAAAAGCGTCAAACAGTGAGTTCAAAGCTGGCATGAAAAATGTTTAAAATTTAAATTTATAAGTAGTTTTTCTGTTTTCTGCTATACTTATAACCTACCTAGTGTAAAGATATAAATCATCGGGTAATTAACACGGTACCTCAAGATTTCTGATTTCCACGAAATGTTAGACACTAAAGTAAAACTATGTATACTGATTTCTTATTCTACGGACCTAAAACCTAAATAAAAACCGCGAAAAATATATTTCTATAATACCTGAAGGCTTTCCAGATTCTTTGTACCAAAGATCTAATGAAGGATAGCGACAAATCTTATACCTATAATACTCACTTCTTCTAATAAATTTTTGGTTGTAAGTTCCCACTTATTGAGTGTCTCGATGATATTCATTGGTTATATATATTAGTTGATAGTTCTGGGCTTACATGAATTGCTTTGCGTAACGTGTGTAGCGGAATTCTTCATAAAAATCATTCAAAATCAAATTTTATTTATTCAGTTATCTACCGAAAAAAACAAACACCATTAGTAATTTACGGGCATCCATTTCGAAGGTAAGATTTAAACATACAACACTCCTCTTTTTGCTGTGGAGGTTAAAGACCAAAGTAAAACTAGTTGACCCAGACTAAGTCTGTCCTATTAACTGTACAAGTATTCAAATTGGTCTGTTTGTCACTCCAAGGCTTTATTGCAGGCTTACTATGTGACCGGTTCTATAAATTGTGTGCTTGTAATTGAACTAAAGTGATTTGTATAGGTACTTTAATTGTTTGTGACTAAGTGCAATATATATAATGCGAGCTTGTACCTTTTTTTTTCTTTTGGTGGGAAACCTTCAAAAGGCTCCCGGCCTTATGGGGATTTATAAGACCGGGGATTGTGGGATTTTTACCGCACTAAAACCACCCCGTTGGTCACCATCAGCACATGAAAAGGGACTTCTGTTACCTCTTAAAGAACAAACCAGAAGCCCCCCTGTGCAACGCCTACTAGAGCACATCCCTGGAAAGACTGTAAAGAGGTCTTACAGTACATTAGTTTTATTTTTTGAAATTCCTAATTGGGTTTGTTTTTGCCTAGTTGTGTAAGTAAGCATGCATCTAAAAAAAATAATTACAGAAAAATAAAAGATGTTATTGGTGCCTAAAAGGTCGACAAAAAAAAACTACTTTTACTCCAATGGTACTGTAAGCATTTAAAGATTCAACCAAATTGAAATATGGCGGTTATTACGACTACGAACGACGACGGGCTACGAACAGTAGCCTAAACCGTCTCCGAGTCTCAAAATACGTCTTTGCTGTATTTATTTTTATTAGTACTCTTACTTAAAGTTTTAACAAACATACACACAATTTAAGGTATTAGTAGTGACTGAAGATCGTACCTAAGTAGTGTCTCATTTGAGCGAACCCTTACGTGGCTCTCATTAGCTGAAAATTGCAGGATTAATTACTGCGTGTGTAGCTGCGCGGGCGCACCGTGACCGCTCCCGTAATTACTACGGTGGCCATTTTGTATGACGTCGTAGGATAGTCCGAAGATCTTTTTAAGAACCTTATTTACATTACAGTTAATTTGTTTTTTCATTAATTTGACTACAAATAGATAATGTTGATATGCAAAATAGGTCTTGTGTTGAATATAAACAAGACGTAGGTAAATAAGTGGTCTTCTAAGTCATAAGGAAAAAATAAGAAGGTTCTATAGACAGCACCTTATTAAGTTACTGTGTACTAGTGTTTTACTGTGTTAAATGTTACTAATATAATATGTAGGAAAATTACAATCACAATATTTTGTTTTGTAGCTAAGTACGTTAACTTTTTTATAAGAGCCATCATTATTTTCAAACTTAAAATATACCATTTATTTACTTTATAATTATGCTTATAAATATATAATTAATCAAAGACAAAATGGCCGTTGATAATGAATTTCAAAAGGAAGTAGTCCTATTTTAATTTATCCTTAACTTGACCGTTATCATGGACCCCCTACCAATAATGTCCGCTCGTTTGTTGTTTTAATTTAGCTCTAAATACACACATGTGTTACTGTCATTCATAAATAGATATAAATTAGGTGGGGAACGGTTCTTTTCGTTAGTATGTCGCTTAATTAACAATTAGTCCTGCTTTCGTTTCGAGAACTGTTTGTGGAGTACAAATATTGTCGGTAAGGAAGTCAAATTAGGGAAATGTTTAAAACTTTTTGTCTCTAATTTGGTATTTTGTGCCATTTTTAATTATGTAGGTCTGATACTATATCTGCCGGAGCTGCGGTGAGAATGCTTAGCGATCCCGCGGCTCCAGCAAAGGCGAGAAGGGAACCGGGGTGTTTTTGGTCGGTGCAAGTCCGACATATCCCCACGTCGTGCCCTCGACGTGGGTCGAAATCATTAGATTTTCACCCCAAAAAAAAAAAAAGGTCTGATACTATATTAGGTACGTTATATTAGGTCCTTATTAGGTATACCTATCTTATAGTTTCATCGAAATTCTGATTGTATTAGCTACTTTGTAGTGGTAGGATAGATATAATTTCTTTCAAGGTCTTTGAAGAGGATTCAATATGACATTGGGAGAGTCAACCAAACATGGGAGATATCATCATCATCATCATCAGCCGGCAGACGTCCACTGCTGAACAAAGGCCTCCCCTCTAGAACGCCACAATGAACGACAACTCGCCAATTGCATCCACCGGGTGCCCACAACTTTGACGATATCGTCGGTCCACCTGGTGGGAGGCCTGCCAACGCTGCGTCTTCCGGTTCGTGGTCGCCACTCGAGAACCTTTCTTCCCCATCGTTTATCGGTTCTTCGAGCGATATGGCCTGCCCATTGCCACTTCAACTTGCATATTATTATTGTATATTATTCTATGGGCCCTAGTTGCCTGAAACAAAGGAATAAATAAAAATTAATATCCGAGCTATGTCGGTGACTCTAGTTCTTTGGCGAAATTCCGTATTCCGGATCTTGTCGCGCAAAGAAACCCCGAGCATAGCTCTCTCCATAGCTCGTTGAGTGACTCTGAGCCTCTCCAAAAGGCCAACCGTTAGCCACCACGTCTCACAACATGGGATATACCAAATCTTTACATCCATCAAATGTTTGATGATATGAGACGATTGTGGAATGTCATAATCTTATAGAACTCCATAACTGAAGTGGCATTGAAAAACTACTATTTATTTTAACGACAAAGGGTTACAGTAGACACACTCATTAGAAAATACTTGTCTTGATTGATTCATTTTATCTGAGAACAAGGCTAGACCAATCCAGTCTGAACTCAAACTTGACAACTAGCGCCACAACTTACTGGCTTCGCGCCAAACGCCAATTATAAATAGTCTATTATCTATGGTCAATTAGTTCTCGCCACTTGCCGCTAGGCCGCTACATTATTACTCAAGTCAAGCAAAACTGCAATAGCAATTTATAACACGTCAGAGATCGCAAATAAAATTGCTATTCATGAAGTAAACTTGCAGATACATAGCAATTTTATAATCGTTGCGTTTAAGTACGTAATTCAAGCTTTGGCGCGTAAAAAACAGTCAACGAGGAAACGAGCTTGTCAATTATGTGGTAGGTACTTGTATAACAAGTTGACAGTTAATTGGCGGGCATAAACCTTATAAGGATTTATATTCTTGTAGTTATATCTAACAAAAGTAAAATAGGATGGAAGTTAAATAGAAACGGTACTTTCCTACAGCTTTTTTAGTATAATAATTTGTTGATTGACTTTTGGTCACAGTTCGTTCGTGAGAAATTCAGCCGTGGTAGGCTCGGACTCTACCTTACATGGGATACTTATACCTAGGTACTTACATAAACTATCTGGGGTAACTCTACCTTGCCAGAAGGCTGTAGGAGGGGACAGTGGGAAGGACTTGTAGCAATCGTCAACAAATAAGTAGCCTAGCCTGGGTAGTAAGCTAAAAACAATACTAAGGTAATTTGAACGGGTATACAAACAAATCTCCTAAGAGGCAAATGAGTTGCATGAAAAAAAAAACAGCACCTATATTTTCCACTTATGCTACAATAATTACAATGGGATGATGGGAAAAGGGTAAACTCCGCTTAGCCTATACAGTTGTATACAATCTTCCCCAACAATAGGCAATATTGAAAGTTAATAATTTTCCATTTTAACATCGAAAATTCTTTTTAAATAGTGAGAGTACATACCTAAATAAAAATATTATTTAACCGTTACTACTGTTCACATTTATTTGAAAGCGCCATCTAGTGACTAGTAGCAAAACTTTCTTAAAGGGGATATGCCTGCCATCTTCCGAACTTTACGTAAACTAGGTAGTGACCTACCTCACTATAAACATGCTATATTTGACAGTTTGACACCCATAATGGCTATTATTAAGCTACTAAATTAAAAAGTAATAGTCAAGTCTGTGAACTGACGAATAAATCTTCAGATTTACGAAGCAACATGGCGACATTAACTTTGCTCCACGTACATTTACATAAGTCGGGTAACATAAAAGTCGATTGACGTTTGACTTTGACGTAAAAATTCATTGGAAGTTGAAACTGGTATTGGAGCGGGAATGTGGAAATCTCGTTTGTTGATTCCAAGTGATTGTACCTGAGTGATACGCGGCCTTATAAATAAATTTCGCCGATCATAATGCCGCCAAGTAGCTTACGGGTAGTGTACGCGTTCGCAAGAGAAATGCATCCCAAAACGAGTGATGTTTTTATTCAATACGGCACAGCCGGATTCCGCACAAAGTAAGTAATAATCCGCATT
This sequence comes from Autographa gamma, assembly GCA_905146925.1. Taxonomy (NCBI): domain Eukaryota; kingdom Metazoa; phylum Arthropoda; class Insecta; order Lepidoptera; family Noctuidae; genus Autographa; species Autographa gamma. Next base: position 3,832,871 of record LR989871.1, read on the forward strand.
CTCATTATAAATTCCTTTTATGTCGTAATTAAGGTCACAGAATAACAGAATAAACATAATATTGTAACACCTTTCTCTCATGCGCGGTTGGAATTGTCACGTAAGCAAATTGCTTGTGTAGACAGTGTCTATGTATGAAATAGTAACAATTTGTGAGTCATCTGCTATATCGTTTATTACGAATTCATAACGGGAAGTCGCTGACACAACGGCTGTGATTATGGTCAATGACTTGTAGTAATATATAGGCAAAACAATAGGGTAGGCTAGTCATTCATAGCTTCCTCAAATTGAGTCACTGGTTCATCATGTCATAATTCAACATATATGTTGAATGTAGTCATTTAATAGACCTTGTTGTAATTAAAATATCAATATCAACACATTAGCTGAGCCATGTATAAAGATCCACATGTTTTTGTAACAGTCTTAATCTCTGTGGGGGGTCCAAATCTAAAAGCATTTCAGTACTTAAAATATTACATGTACTCTGTCCTTATAAGTCTAATAATTTACAACTGCTGTGATTAAAAGTGAAAGATGTATTCAGTTAGTTAATAACAGTTTTATCTTGTTATTCTAATTTATGACCTCTGACCTACACAATTATGTGACAAATATTAGATAATGAATACTAATAATGACCTTTTCTTACATTTATATAAAGAAACTTGTTATTTATTTATGGAAATATTTGACATAGAAACATTATTTTAAAACATATTATTATAAAACAGGTTGGAAATACTCAAAAATACTTTGAATAGTTTTACTTTATGTTTGCCAGTTGAGAGTTTTATCAAGTTTGAAAGTTTCAAGGCTATTTGTAACAGTTACATTTGAAACTAAAGCAATAATGTCAGTATGACCCAGTTTTGAACCTAAAGTGAATAAATTGTCAACTTCAACTTTTAATCAAATAGCCCAAAGTAACTTGTTTGAAACTAAATTTATTTATTCCTTAAATGTAAATAATATATTAAATTGCCTTTGTGGTTAACTTAGTTATATGGCATTTAAATGTAAATAACATAATTTTATAAATATCATACAGGAAAAAAATATTTTCAACATGCAACCTACCATAGTTTGATGTGACTGTGTTACCCAGTATAATGGGCTGTGGAAGTGAGATAGGCAGTCCCTCCATGTAAAATATGGTTTTCAGCTGAATCTGGTAAAACTGGTAGCCGACTCCAACAAAGTTGGGTAAAAGGTTTGGGAGATGATGATGAACCTACAATAGTTTACATACCACAGTCTATTTAAAGAGGTCATGAGTTTAAATCTTACCATTAAAACAGCAATAAATTAATTCCTACACTGATTTAAGTTCAGATAAACTGGACATCCTACAGAATGGATCCTGCTGCATTCTTTAGTAGTGTATATGTCACTGGGTTATTGTAGAAGAGTATTATAATGACACCATTGTGGCTATAATGTCATGATTACGACAGTTGGAATAAGCAAAATAGACCTTTATATGTAATAGCTATAGTAGTAACTTCATTATCATTGACAACAATAACTTTTATTGCAAGATAACTATAAAAGATCATTTCCTTAAGAATTTAAGGAATGTAATTTTCATTTTCATCTTGTTTTAAATTATAAATGACATACTAACTTCATCAAGCTACCTCCGTCTAACATTAGACTCTTTTTTTGATGAACTATTTCCCTTTAACTCAAAAGCAATTAGGGTCATTCGGCAACAAATTAACAGTGACAGTATTATTTCCAAGAACCTATCACAATTACATAAGTTACAAAGAACTCATTCACAACAGGAATAGTTATGCCTAGATAGATAGATATAGAAACTTCTAAAAATCATTCATGTTCAGACGGGAAGTACTAAATATTCATCACAGTTGAATTAAACTGAATTTTTCCCTCAATCCTGAGAATAATACTAGTGTTATTCAGGTTAACATCTAACAGATTGCACAAACATATTCTGCATTGCAAATGCCTAAAATAATAAAAACCATGCTTTGATCCCACCTTTTCATATAACTTTTGGCTTTGGCAGTTCTCCAAACACTTAAGATGGATTGACTATATTATTCTGTTATCCGGCCACTCACTGTTTATTATAATTTTATGTGTATTGAATAGCAATTGTGTGCGCTGGAATGTTAATATTGGGGAGTATTTTTGTTTTGTTATCAATTCTTAGAAAAAATATTTTCGAATTTTATTATTTTGTTTCCTGTCTAGTATTTGTAGAACTATCAAAACAGTGTTTTTACAGTTTTCCACTTCCTTTTCTCATCTGTTATGTAAATAAGTTTATTATATTTTATAACAGCTATATTAATTAGGGGGGGGGGGGGGGGGGGGCTACATAAATCACATGGATTCCTGACCTTACCATTTTATGTTTAAGACAGAGATATTACTATATTTACTGTCAGTGCATAAGAATGCATGGACGAAATTAGTTAAGTACATTAAATTTGGTTTCAACTGCACATTAGTTTGAAAGCGAAAATATATTACAGTAGTGAAAAGATGAATGTTAGTATAACTGGGCTAATTGGTGATTATCTCACTAGCGGAACATTATGCAAGTCTATTTAGGTATGCATATTGCACGGCTTTAATTAAACAAAAAATACTGTTTCGGTACGCGAGAATACTGTTTCTTACACGTAATATTATGGGCTTAAAAAAACTATTTTAATTTTGTTCCTATATTATGGATTTTGTGTACCTTAATTTTTCGATGATTTGAAGGCACTAAAATACATTGATATTTATAATTATCTTTAGGAGATAATAGTACGTCGAATTCAGTCTGATGCGATGTCGTTTTTATTGCCTGAGATTATTAGCGTCATATAAAAGTTATATCCATTATCTGTATGATTGTAATGGAATCAATCAGATATTGGTTATCTTACTAATTGGTTTGATATATTAACTGCGGTTATGAACTAATACAGATATCTGAAAAAGAAACAATCAAATATACCTAGTAGAGGCTTAATAAGACGTGGAAAAGAGGTAAGCAAGTATGCGAAAAAATGTCTACTGAAATTATGTATGCAGCTGTTTAAACTTCTGTAAATATGAAGTTGTTAACCATTAATATTATAATTAAATTATAAACGGATTATAAAAAAATGTTACACATGTGTAAGTTTTTTATAAAACTTAATGTTTATAATAGTGCATCACATAACTCACAATAATATTATTTAAATAGTCATGTGTCTACCTCATTCTGCTCTGCATATAATAAAAACATATTTACCTATTTAATTATTTATTTAAACTTTTAACCATTTAGCAAAGCGGATGTACTTTATCTACCAGATTATCGTAGATCCGTCTAATACTAACCAGGTATACTAGTTTTTCTAATTAGTAAACGTCTATGTATTTAAATATAGGTAACCTTGAGAAAGAAATCGGTAATCGATTGCCGTTGAACTCGGTATTGGCTTCGCGCCTGCACTAGATCGCGAAGTGTTGCATCACTAGCATGTCATAGTGATAGTGAAGAATCAATTAATGAACTTCACCTTATCTAAGTAATGTTTGGATATAAATAGAGGAAAGCGAAGAAAGTTGGGTAGTAGTTCTTCGTATGGAATCGTTTAAACTGGGTGTAAACGAGACGAAATACATATAATAAGTCCCTGAGAAAGATTATTTAATAAATATTGAACTCGTATTTTGTTTTTCGAAGGTAGAGAAAACAAAGTATACTCACTTATCATAGTTTAGGGGCTGAGGCTAATGACGTCATGCTTTCGCACGAAATTGTGACGTCAGGAATATTTTAAAACTAGTAGTAGTATCGACGTAGATTTTTTATTGTATTTATCAAGGGATTAAAAAAGTTACTCATCTACCCTATTCATAACGTCTGTCAAAAGAACAGTGTCGGTCTGATGATAAGCGACCTCAATACGTTAATTAGATAGACCTTTTGGTAGGTCAAATATCAATTAAAATAGTTGATGAGAACATATTTAGAAAACAATGCGCCCAGAGGATCAACATAGACATAATCACGATGTCATACATTGTCTGCGAAAACATGACATTTTATTATCTAACTGATGAACTAAATGTCTTGGTCTTATCATACTCAGTCGCCTACCCCATAACCCATTCATGTTCTTCACTGGAATCCATAGTTATTTTCTATTCTTGCCAACATTGATTTATCGGTGTCATAAGATAATTGATATACTTACATGCCATGCAACAAGGGAATTAATATAATAACTAATAAGATTCATTATGTCCCTGTACCTGTCCCTAAGGAGTATTACTGAGGAGTGCTATGCATACAATCTTACGTAGCAGGGCTCCTAGCTATTCACATTCTAGTACATTTCCTTATTCAATAGCTGCGGAGACAAAGTAATAACGTAATATGTCTTGATTTCGTAGGCAGAACCTAACGTTGGCAGTTATGTAAGACTTGGATTGATTTCCCGTCATCATAATTGATCACCTACTACTGAGTAAAGACCTCCCCTATTTTAACCATTTTTATCGGTCTTGCACATTGAAATATTACTTTTATCTATGGGTTTATTCTAAGGTTTTGGTAGGTCTCTTATCCAGTGATTTCCATATGGACCACTTCTCGCTGCCCACTGTTCACGCAAAGGATTGTATCACGACAATGTTGTCTGCGTGGCTGGGTACCTATTGGTCCGGAAATGATTAATTGATATTTGTTGAAACAAGAAAAACAGCTACTTTTATTTTCTGCCATCTTTACTACCTTTCAATTCCTGTATGTGTGTTTGATTCATAATAAGTTTTGAAGATTCAAAAATGGATATTTTTACACGCGCTATTTAAAATTTTAGTAGTTCGTCACCTCTTCCAATATGCCTATGGCCCATGTAGGACGAGAAGACGAATTTCAAAATAATTAAATTTTTATTCGTCAACTAGTCCCACGCTTTTTTGTCAAAAAACAAGGAATCAGCCGATAATTTTTCATAATCTTTTAACCTTCTTCTAGTTGGTACGTACAATGTGTAGTGTATCTACAATGCGATGCAAGTATGCAATGTATGTGTATCACCGTACCTTTAACCACGTCTTACGACAGAGACTAACGGGAAGTCTTGGGTTCTATTCTTAGCGCCGATCACACGGCACGCGGTTATCTTTATTCAGCTATTTGACGGTACATACATTCTATATGCTCTGTATTCCGAAACTTTACTAAAAATCTGAATAACTAAAATAAAATGTATAAAAATCGAACCTATTTTTGATTGAGCAAGCAATTCAGTCTGGTAGTTAATCAGCATCAATTTATAAATACGTTACAGTATAATTCTTAAGTATTCTAATTAATGCAAGTATCACATAAGGAAATATTTAATAATACTAACATTGATTGAGACGTAATTATACTAAACATATATAATTATGAACATGTTTACTGTTCATTCATGCTATTATTTTCCGACTGAAAAAGTTTTCCTATATGTATATTGTACAGAGAGTAAGTAAATATCATCAAGACCCAGAGTCGTATAGACAATAGTTTTAAAACTTCAAATATAAATACAAAGCCCTTATGTTTTAAAAATATCTTCAGATTCCGGCGTCTAATGAGTTAGCCACGCATATTGCGTAGGTGTGGTATGCCAATAAACTCTATCTAAATATATATTGTCAAACAGATTATAGTTATTTAAATGATTCCTAAGGGTTACGCCAATTTTAATTTCTTCGCATTCTTGATATTCAGAAGAGTGTCTTCATTTTTACTTAGGTAATTATCCTAAAATGGACCTACTAACGCCACCCACTCAGACGATTCAAACAATTGTCAATAGCAGACTTGCCCCAGAAATATGATCGAAGGTGACAATTCATGATCGCTTTTGATCTCTGCTATAAACGTGAATGTGTTCTTATTATGTCTAGGTTACGTCTAGGTATTAATTAGTTCAATAGGTTATGTTAACTGATTTCACTAATTAACTGAACGTCACGGTAAAATACCTCATTATTATTTAATTAGTTATTTCGTAGACTGAAAATGTAACGTGAGCTACATAGATTACGTTAATTGTATTGTTTTAGATATTACGATACTAAAAATCAATATAATGGTTCACATTGTTTTATCAATAGTGATAGTTGATAACATAATCAAATATTACAACTGTACTTAACGTTTTGTTTAAACAATACAGAGAATGTCTGTATTAAAATCTTTACTAATATTATAAATGTGAAAGTTTGTGAGAATGGATGTGTGGATGTTTGTTACTCTTTCACGCAAAAACTACTGAATGGATTTGAATGAAACTTTACAATAATGTAGCTTATACATCGGAATAACACGGCTATAATTTATAAAGATAGTGTATGAATTGTCATTCACGCGGGTAAAACCGCGGGACACAGCTAGTGTTAAATATTTGTAGGAGATTAACTAGGAAGAAAATTTTCGTCTTTCCTTAGAAGATTAATTAATTTTGTTCGGAGAATTTCTTCGCTATTTCATTATGATGAATAATCTGTAGTATATTTTTATAACGAACGTTGCCGTCGACTCAGAAAACACAGGTTCCTTTTTATATTTAAAAAATCGTGTGGTTTTGTTGGCATAGAATTATCTTTATACTCTTCCATGGTTTTCTCGAGGTTTTATTTAGTTTCACCTGGGCCGTTTTCCGTCTGTAAATTCTTATAAGTTTTTGACCTATTTTCCTATTCCCGTTGAAATTTTGCATGGCTGAAGCGGAACTGACCTGATTATGGAGCTGGAAGGTGGCCATAGGATCTGAGTAATAAACCGGCACATTCCTATGGAATTTAGCGCTCGTGTGATTGACCTTTAGAATGTTTCTGGGCTTGACCTTTAGAATGATGTTTTTTTTAAACCGTGTTTTACATATCCTTACCTAAGTTTTAGAAAAATACATAACTGTAAGATTTTTTTTTATAAAATACAGCTAAAGTACAGTATTTCATATCGAAATTCTATTTAAGTGTCTAACATTCGCTTAAACCTACGAAACCAATAAACAGTTAAACTAGTTTGCACCCAAGTTTAGCACCCCTTCATTTCGTATTAAAAACAAGCTATCTAACCCTAACCCTAGATACTATTGCTTTCCATCGATAGTTATAAAATTGATTTTCGTGATTCCCAGTACTACGCGCGCGATCGACCGTGCACCGGACGCACAAATACTTATTACGATGTTTTTGTTCCAGAGCCAGTCTGTTGGAACATGTCGTCTATCGGATGGGACTGCTGGCTGTTATACGATCCAGAGTCAAAAATGGTAAGATTTCATCTATTCATAGATACTAAGCTTCCTTAGAAATGATGGATGAACTTAGTAATCGTGTCTAAACTACGGCATTATGGAAACTTACTATATGAACTGAAATAGTATTTTAAAACCATCTTGTATGTTTTATGCAGTATTGAAAAACATAGTATTTGTTAAAAAACGTTGTATAATTTGTTCTGGTAAATTAAGTATCGTAGGTAAAGTTTTTTACGGAAGGGATTAACGATTAGATGACTAATATACGTAGGTAGTAAATACTGATGACATCAGTTAGTGCATATACTTAAATACAGTTTGTATAGTCCGTTGATACTTTTACGTCAGTCAGTTACTCTTTTGTTTTGACGGAAATGTGTATAAAGATGGTGACAAATTTTGTATGAAAAGGAAGACAAGTCGTAACGTGGGTCCCTCTTTTCACACATTGTCCTTTCTTCATACGTCTGTTCGTAAATCGGCCAAAAGGCGGAAACAGCCGACTTTACACGAAGTCTAACGAACTCATTAATACAATAACATTGTCCACTAACATCCATTGAGATTCAAAACTCGTTGGTAAGCATTTGCATTGCAAGCAAGTCGCAAATTAAAAGCAAATGATATGTCGTTCCATATAACGCGCCTTGAAACTGTATGAGTAACTGTCGCACCTTATTGCTGAACCTCGGTTAGTGTGTATTTGTATACCCTAGATTACTTGTAGGTTATTAACACTGAAGAATGGTGCTAATTGATAAAGTATAAGAATCTGAAGAGATACATGTATACAGGGTGTCCGGTAAATAGTCCGACAAACTGTAGTGGCTGATACCTTAGGTCAGGCCTTATCAAATGAACACAACTTATGTTCCCCGAAAAGTTATGGGTTTCGAGTTACAATCGATTTTCGAAAATTTTAGAATTTTCTACCTTGCATCAGACTTTTCCATTTTTCCTGCTGATTACTAGCTTTCGCAATACTTTTTGTACATCAAATAAATCTTGAATAGTTACTCTACGCTTTAATAAGTCTCATAATTATCTAAAACAAGAATATAAGCCATTCGTTTAACAATTTTCACTTTTCGTTTTTCTTAGTGCTCAACTTTGAACTGTAGTGGTGAAAAATAAATGTATGTAGGATTTTTAGACAGCAATCTCCAAAACTTGCTTAAATAGTGGTGATTTTGGGAAGGTAAAATACTTGCGTATTTTCCTTACAAAATTTGATAAAACTAAAAATAAAAAAATAAAAATAAAAATTGTTTATTCTTCAACCATTGAACTTTACAGTTAATCTTACGCAGGGCCCTTCTTTTAAGTAATAATGTACTTGTGCTAGAAGGACCCGCTCTTCAATTACAATGGTAAATATGGTAAAAGTTATGTACAAGGAATTAATAAGGAGTAACGTTAACAAAAAACTTAAAAACAAACTTCTAGAATATTAAAAACATAATTATAATTGTAATTAGTATGTGTGTGTGTATGTGTGTGTGTTGTGTGTATGTGTGTGTTGTGCGTGTGTTAGCGTTTGTGGGTGGGTGTGTGTGTGTGTGTGTGTGTGTGTGTGTGTGTGTTAGTGAATGTGTGTGCTTGTATGTATAATATTAACCTTAACTACTCATTTAAACGTAAAAACAATTCTGTATCTTCGTACGGTTTTGGTTTTAACCATTCAATAAGTGCTTTTTTGCAATCCCTGTTAGATAGCGGATAGATATTTAGTATTTTGTTTACTTTATTATACAGGTATGCTGATTTTGAGTAGAATTGTCTTTGAGCATATGTTGTTTTAACAATTACTACGGGGGCTACTAGGTATTTTCTTCTTTTTTTTTTTGAGTATGGGCATCATAAGGGAGGGCTTTGTGTAGTTTTAAAAGAGAGTTTAATATATATAGCTTTCTGACAGTAAGAAGGTCACTAGCTGCGTACAAATCTTCTGTAGGGAACCTGAAAGGCTTGAAGTACATCACCTTAATTAAAGATCTTTGAGCTCGCTCTAGCTCAAGGAACTTTGTCTTTGTTGCACCACCCCATATTGGTATGCAATAGGTCAAAATTGATTGAAAAAACTAGCTGCTGAAATACACATGGGCCTATGTTTTGAAATATTACTAATGTAAATCTGAGAAAAAATGAGACGTAACTTAACGCGTATCGTCATTGTACAATATCATTTCAGTATTCTACATCTTTTCTGACTAGACTGACGCGCTTTCAAAGACCGAAAACAAAGACTTATTTCAGCTCTACATTGGCTTTCTTATTACCTAGCTGTACAAATCCCACCCACATAGAGACCTACTATATTCACATTGTAATTCACCCGTATTCACCTCAGAGACAGTGGATGTACAAATCCGTGTGTGTTATCGGCTATTCACGAATTGGAGCATATTTTACTACCTCCTCACGAGAACAAATAGGGTAACTAGGTACTCCTATATATATAATGTTGTTAGTACAGTTATGTGTAAGATTCCGAGATTGTTAGCTCAGTTGGCGCGAAATTTTGCGAGTGTGTTTTGTTAAATGTGGCAAAGAAATGCTATGGGATCAAAGAAACTAATCTGCTAATTTATTTTGTACTGCAAGAAATGACATAATATTTAGTCAGGAAGATTAAAATTAATGTATACCTTTGCGATTATATCGTTTAAATAGCTAATATGAATGTGTAACATTCGCATAAACCTCAGAAATCCTTATGAAGATTAAGTGCGTAAAATTCTTTAGCTTTATTGAGCGCTAACATGCGATGGACTTAGATGACTGTTTGTTGCGTCTGACAGTGTTTTATTTACTGATTTTAATCAGAAAACTATTTGAAAACTAAATTATTAATCCCTAAACCAGTAAATTGCTCAGTTTTAATAATCCTTTCTAAAGTGAACGATTAAATAAAATAGATCTTATGTTATGTTCTCTTATCACTTTTTTAAAATCAGTTTAAAGTTAAAGTCAACTTTCAGTCACCTTTGGCACTATTATAGACTATTCAACTCCAAAAATGCCCTTAATACTTAACTTTACGGCGTTCTTAAAGTTCACACCTTAAAGTGACAGAGATAAATGATTCCTATCGTCGGTCCTATATGTAATAAAAAACTTAAGAATATAATTTGTTTCCAGGCCGCACAATAGGCATGATGATCACAGCATCGCACAACCTGGAGCCCGACAACGGCGTGAAGCTGGTCGACCCCGACGGCGAAATGCTGGAGCAGAGCTGGGAGGAGATAGCCACCAGGCTTGCTAATGTCAGGTAATAAGAGTTATAGGAAAAACGATTCTAATTCTTAGGTATAAGGTTGAAATTGCGATATAACTTCGTGTATATTATGACTTTTTGAGAGCTAAATTCTTGCTAATGTCAGGTACGTCACATGAGTTGTAGGAAAAACGACTCGAAAGTTTATGTATAAGGTTCAGATTGGAATACAACTTATGACTTTACTAGAGCTACCGGGCTTGCTAATGTCAGATATGTTAACATGATTTATAGGATAAACAACTGTAATTCTTAAGTATAAGATTCACTTTGCAATACAATTTCGTGTATATTATGACTTTTTAGAATTATGTTCTTGCTATTGTCATACTAACATGAGTTATAGGAAATACAACTGTAATGCTTACTTATTTGTAAGGTTTCTTTTGCGATACAACTTGAAGTATATTGTAACGTTTTTAAATATATCAGGCTAGCGTATATTAGCGGTTAACCAACAAAAACGTGTTGTAGGAAAACTAACCGTAATACTTACGTATAAGATTCGGTTCACAATGCAACTTATGAACTTTGCTAAAGCTACCAGGCTTGCCAGCATCAGGTATACTGTCTTCGCTATTTATATGCCAAACATGTAAACTGAGTATTTGACTGGCCTGATGGTTATTGACTCTGGCTGGTAGACCGGAAGTCGTGGGTTCGATTCCCACCCATAACAAATATTTTAGTTTAGTTAGCATGTTGTTGCTTTTAGTTCTGTCTGCATACTGGGTGCATTTTTTTTCTATAATATATTGTATGTATTAAGAAATATACTAGTATGTTATGGTTCAATTCGCGCTACCATTTCATGTTTATTATGACTTTTTCAACAGCATTAAACAGTCTAAAATCAACTTTATGTACACTTGCATAAGGTAGATGTTTGTTTAACTGAAAATGACATTAAATGACACCAGAAATGAACTAGTCTATATACTTCCATACTAATGATAATGATGGCTAGCACTTTAATTCCGAGATCCGAGGTTAACGTGCTGTTTGCATGTCTGTTATGTCAACAACTAATATTATAAATGAAAGTAAAATGTCTGTTACGCTATCGTAGCTAAATATATATTTAGATATAGGTTACTTTTTGCCGCGTTAACTAACAGATATTTGGGCATAGGTCCAGGCAAAAATATTATATATAACTTATATAATTATTTAAAACCTTATTTTTCTATCTAATACTCGTCCACTGGTTCTGACCAAAAATCTAAAGTGGCAGACGTTTACTTGAAAACATTAGCCTTTTGCACGAGCTTTTGTTTTCTACTGTATCGAAAATAAGGATTATTTTCATGTAAAATCATCACAATGAAGGCTTTGTACTAAGTGGTTAGGTGCTACATATGGATAAATTAACCGTAATTTACCTATTATACCTTAAGGAAGACAACAATACAGATATATCATTAAAACCCACGTCCTTTGGATAAGGGAATCATACCTTTTCAGATACAGTTAAGTAGCCTTAATTATGTTCTCATCATGATTGCAATTAATGAAATGTTTCTTTCCTTTTCAGTGACAATGATTTAGAATCAACAACTGAGCAAGTGATAAAGGAAGTAAATGCTGATATGGCGCTCAAAGCCAGTGTGTTCATTGGCATGGATACCAGGTATGTTCAATATTAAAGTTTGTGTATCGTTAAAACAGTCAAATTACTACACTAGGTAAAAGTTACACTAGGTTAATAGAAGATCCTCTGAAAGTTGAATAACAAAGGCGTCACCGAGTACAACTTATATATCAAGCTACATAGGCCGAGGTCAGATGGGTAGGCATCGTAAAATACGGTATTCAGAGGAATCTGACCTCGACATGGTTAGGCAAAAGGTAGGCAGATAAAGGGTTTTGTAGCCTAGTCAAAAGTGACTTCATAAAAAGTAAACAATTTTAAAAACCCAAATGACTAGCCTACAAGTGTTAAAAGTTAGTATTTTTTAAATAAAACACTTGAGCTGGTGGTGTGCAGTGATATATATTTATTTGAATTCAGAAATATAATTTAAATTACTTGTAATTACAAGGTATTGATTGATGTTCTACCAGTATAAATAATTGCCAAATAATAACTGATATATTCGATACTATAAAATAATTCAAAAGTCGATTGATTGCTAGCTTTTTTGCAATCAATCGTAAAATTTTCATAAATATTTTTATCAATGGACATAAAATTATATATAAAACTATTGTTGTTGAATTTTACGATGGATGTCGAAATCAATTTCCTAACTATTGATAACGAATAAATATTCTAGGACATAAACGTGAGCGCAATGTTTTGGATCACTGCAATACTTTTCCTTGTCAACTCGAGCGAAACCGTATCGACGTTAAATCATCTTAATATTCAAGACGACAAACATATTTCCGAGGGAGCGTATCCTTTCGTAGTTTTATTCATAAAGAAGACAAACAAACACATGAATTTACCAAATTCTGCTCAGCCTCCGCAATATCTCAGAAATAGGTACTATCTGCTGGCCACTGCGTCGATAATATGGAAGCGGAAAATAACTTCGTATGGCACACCAATTTTACAATACCAGCTGAAAAATCTAAATTGACACCAAAAAATCGTATAACAATTACACACTCGAGATTACCCCACAACAAAGATTTCTGATTACTTTAAAACGACGACTTTAGTTCGTTTTACGCGGTTTAAATGACATCGGTGTGCTAAAGGGGATTGTTAGCCGTCGATCACTTGACGATGATAGGACTGCCTGTGACGTATGTCGGGGGCGAGGGCACGATACATCCTATACAAGAGGCCTACACACCTGCAAGTGAGACAGACCGCGATCACAACATGTGGCACACAACTCAAACACTTCTTACAGACATGTTATACGGCTTTCTCCAAAGTATATTAACAAAATACAAGTAATTTTCAAGGAGATTTCGAAAGGCCAGTATTGTTTCAGGACAATCTAGTGGAAGAATGCTTCTACGTACGCAAATCTAGATCGACGAGCTCAGTATTTACACCGGTCAGCCCTTACATAGATTGGATTAATAATGTCATGCAAAAGTATACATAACAGAAATCTAAAAATGACACAAAAAGAGATTTTAAAGGCCAATATTACGAATAATATTAATATGTCTGTAACACAAAGCAATAAGCGATATGGCCATAGTTAATGTAATGAGACAGAATTACTTATTAAGACCAACTTAAATAATAGTTGTCACTAATATCACCTAGAATAATTACCTACGTTTAATTATAAATTACTTAAAAATAGACATCATGCTGAAAATATTGTTTTTGTAATTTAAGTATTTTATATCAAATCTTTTAAAAAACTTACATGTTAATATATACTCTAACTTACAAGATAACATAACTTACAGCTTAATTTAATGATTTCTTTGATTATTTTCTGTCTTCTTGATCCTTGTTAATGATTCCAATGTAATAAATAGCATTTTTTCTTCTTCTGAATCTATTGTTTCTTGCCAGCCAATTGTATTTTCTTGTTAATCACATTGTTAATTGAATTCCATGTAAATGTGAATGTGTGAGTATTCTGCCAATAAATTCTTGAACTAGCTTTGAAGGCTTTATCAAACATATTGGTATAATTTTCAATGAATCTGATGACTTGCCACCGTGTTATTACTCCAATCCAATAAAACGAAATGCTTTCTTGCGTGTGTTAATTTTATTGTAGTTCTTCAACAATCAAAGCGGTTAGAATGTGCTTTTGATAAAAATTTTGAGCCATGGTAACGCCAAAAGTTATTGTTTCAGGAAGTAGAATTTATGTAGTGCAAAATTATTACATCTTGAACGACTTACCACTAGAGGATTGTATGTAAGGAGACCTACATACAATCCCAGTGGCAGATGAACTGTAATATTACCGGTAAAAGAAACAAGTAAATTGAATTTTTACTGTTAAATAAAGTGGTAAAATAAAAACAGTTTCAAAACAATCACATAAAATCAAAACCTAATAATTTTACCAGGATTTTACGACATCTTAAATTTATTTCTCTAAAATAGGTAATAGGTAATATAAAAACTTCATAAATGTGTGTGTCGTGGTTTAGATCACTACACTATGTTTTTTACTTTACTAAAATTATGTGACAAAATCACATGGAGTTCCGAACGCAAATTACGCTTGGTTTTTTCACACAAATTCAAAATGAGTATGAGTACAGAAGTAACATTGGTCAAACTACAAATATAAAATATGATAGCCTAATTATGTATGGTATGTAGTTTGAATTGTGTTCGCAAGTCATCTGTTCAAAATAAGTAATCTATATTTTAAATAGCAAGCTGCACCGTCTTTGGAAGGGTACACAAACTTTCCTCTTAAATCACTTAAAGAATTGGTGAAAACCAAGCCACTATTAAAATAAAACATGAGTAATTTATTAATATTAATGTTATTATTTTATTCTTCAGATACACAAGTCCTCGCTTAGCGGCTGCGGCGGCAAATGGTGTGATAGCGTTGAAGGGAACGCCCAAAGAGTTCGGTATCGTCACCACGCCCATGTTGCACTTTTGTGTCAAGTGCAGGAATGATAACACTTATGGTACACCCACTGAAGAAGGTAAATACAACACCTGTTTTTTTTTTATAATTTGTTTCACTCAATGATAATGAACACCATTTATAAGACGTGCGATATTAGTAATAATTGTTCAGAAATATCCATATTGTTGCGATATTGTATAATTTAAGAAATACAATTCTTCATCATTCCCTCTTCCTAATTTAGTTGGGGTCAGAGTACAAACATTCTGTTTAAAAAATAAAAATGATTTTCTATTCACAGCCCTTGTCCTCCCACTGCTGGGCATAGGCCTACCCTTTTTCGTGCCATTTTCTACGGTTCTGTTTTTGTCCCAATTCTCCTATGTAATAAATTTAACAAATGTACATTATTATATACATACTGTCATTGATTATTATGTTTACTGAAAGTACTAATAATAATATGTATGTATGTTAAATGTTTTAAAGTTTATATCAAGATCTCTGATTTCAACTAGTTTAAATAATACATTATCCATAATACACAAAACATGCTGTCAGCATTGTTACTGATAAATATTTTTGACCAACAGGTTACTACGAGAAGATAGTGGGTGCTTTCAAGAACATTCGCCAGAAGCTGCCAGTGACCGGCGATTACAACACCACGCTGTACGTAGATGGCGCCAACGGCGTCGGGGGCAAGAAACTCAATATTATCAAGAAGAGTCTGGATGGGGAACTGGACTTGCAGCTCTTTAATTTAGGAGGGAATGGCGGGAAATTGAATTTAAATGTGAGTTTAACTTGTATTTACTTGTAACTGTGTTTAAATATTTACGAGATATGTAGTTTGGCAGCGGCTTTTTGTAGGTTTTGTATGTTATGTGACTATTTTTTGACACATACTCCTGTACTTTGATTTGCTTTATCTACGTTTATTTACTTGCTGAATTAAATAGATTATTTCTTATCACAGCTAGTCTACTCGCAAGTCATTGACCCATCTAGCCTTTTATATAGATTACAAAAAATTAACAATTTAATGTATTTAGCTCTTAATTCTGGATTGATCAAAAAGCTTGGATTAAAAAAAAATAAACGATATAATTCATTATTTCTCTATGTCTATGTATATACAGCTCTGTAAATATTTGTTATATATTCCAGTGTGGTGCAGATTTCGTGAAGGTATCACAAACGCCCCCGGTGGGAGTCCCGCAAGTGCCGTTCCAACGTGTGGCCAGTTTAGACGGCGATGCGGATCGAATCGTCTACTACTTTTTGGATGATCAGTGAGTTTAATTATTATCCTTAGACCAATGACATCTATATGCAAAAATATATCACTCTAGGTCGTCAAAATTATGGCAATGTCTTAATTTATTTCATTCCGTCACTTTCCGTCTCGCTCAATCTATGTGATCTGTTTCTTTAGTCACATAATGACAGACATGAAAATGAAAGTTTTTTTATTAAAAAAACATTATTGTTCTCTTCATTTCAATATACTTTGTTTTAATATAAACCATAATCTTCAGATCAATGTCTTAGTTTGGGTACAAAAATCACCACCCAATTATTTTTCCAGGGAAAAGATGTACCTTCTGGACGGTGACCGCATAGCGACCCTGTTAGCGTCGTACGTGACGCAGCTGCTGGCGGGCTGCGGGGCCACACACCTGCGACTGGGGTTGGTGCAGACTGCATACGCTAATGGAGGCTCCACTAGACATATTACTGAGGACCTGGTATGTTGTAATGCTGCTGTTACAGGGTAGATTTAACTGATTAGCTGAAGAGAGGTGCTATGCTAGTGTAGTGTAGTGTAGTGTAATTACATGTTTACTTGTTGAAAACTTGAAAGACAAATCCAGTTGGTAGCAATCGAAAAATTGCATGAAAATTCAGAATTTTAACCCTGTATAAAATCGCGTGAAGCTGTGATACAGCTTTGGTGCCATATAAATAAATGCTTAGGAGGACAAGCTCTGTCGCAATGTAACATTTTTTTTTGATTGGAACTTTCGAATTTTGGACCAAAACGGATGATGTCCTTTATAAGTTAATAAAATACAGTGGACACAGTAACCAATGAACAATTTTTTTTATATGATTTATAATATATAGTATATAATAATCACCAAATCACAATCTAAGATCCACACAAACCATATATTTTGTTTTCCGATAAATAATGTTCAATGCTCCTGATTGTTACAGAAAATCCCAGTAACGTGTGTAAAGACAGGCGTGAAGCACCTTCACCACGCGGCGTTGGCGTACGACGTGGGCGTGTACTTCGAGGCCAACGGACACGGCACCGTCGTGTACAGCGAGCAAGCCAAGAAAACCATCGCCAGGATAGCCAGAGAGGGGTGCGTAGCTTATGTGTTACTGTAGTATAAGTAACTACTGTAATGCCGCCGAGTTTATGCCGAGCGGCTGTGCCGCTGGCACAAGTCGTGCAAAGCTGCCAAGCATCATTCATGACCGCTTGAATGCCCGGAACGAACTGACGCCGGCAAGCCGCGTAACCCGCCGGCACATCCCAGCGGCTTCTTTGTTGCTTGCTTGTTGCAATGATTGTTCCGCCCTATATGGGGAAAGGCCTTTATCCAGCAGTGAGACGTTTATAGTCTGCTATTATTTATATATGCTCCTTATATAAAACAAATTTTATCAATTCCAGTGAGCCAGAGCAGCGAACATCGGCGGAACTGCTCCTGAACTTCATCGACATGACGAACGAGACAGTGGGTGACGCTATTTCGGATCTGTTCCTGGTGGAGAGCGTGCTGTGTGCGAGAGGTGCCGCCGCCCCGCACTGGCTGGCCGCGTATAGAGACCTGCCCTGCCGACAACTCAAGGTCACAGTACAGGTACGGTCACATCTTCATTGAAAAACGTCAACAGTCGTGGGCCTTCTCCAAAGACCAGTTCTAAGTTTCCTGTATGATAAATTAGTAAGTGTATTCAAAGCCCGATTAAGCAGTCAAAACTTGTGCTGAGGATAACCATGTAGATCTCTTTCAAATATAATAAAATTCTGTGTAATAAGACTACCATTATAAATTTCAACGCCAGAGTCACACGTGATGGCTGAATTGCAAACGAAGCACCAGTGGTGCAATCTTAATATAATTCCAAAGTTACAAGCACTTACTTACTTCGTTACCTACTTACTTAATCATTCAAATTACAAGTTGAAACAGACCATAATAAGTAACACTAAAACCATCACATACCTTTGTACATCTGTTCGAGTACTTATATAATTTGTTTCCATATTATGTGTGTACATAAATAATGAAACATAATCAAATCTCCCCAGGACCGCAACGCCATAACAACCACGGACGCTGAGCGTCAATGCACATCACCGGAAGGTCTGCAGTCGCGGATCGACGAGCTCGTGTCGGCGCACACGCATGGCCGCGCCTTCGTACGCCCCTCCGGCACTGAAGATATCATCAGGGTCTATGCTGAGGCTGATAACCAACAGGTAACACACTAATTTTGGGTAATACGTGGGTTTTGGAAAAATAAACTGTAATGCTTAAAAGCATAAGGGTAAGATTGTGCTTGCTTGTTCATGTTTATTGACAGATTTTAGGAAAAAAAAAACTCCATTTACACTTACGTAAAGTTGGTTTTGTTAAAGAGAAAAGAAGGAAATTGGCACTAGCATTTGAATAGGGTAAATATAAAAGGTTTTTCAACGCAGCATTGAAGGCCTCCGTAGTCGAGCGGCATCAACGCTACCTTTCAAGCTGTCCCCAGCTCTGAGATCCCGGGTTCGATCCTCGAACGGGGCATATTTACCATGATTTAACGAATCAGCTATAATTGTTTCAAATATATATAGGATAGACAAAAAACTCGGCCTTATTTTTTTAAATTATTCTAATTAATTAAATAAGTCTAATTTAAAGAAACATATAGGTATATTTTGATCCAATTTCACTTCCTTGAAGTAATATTATTTGTGACGATTTAATACCATAGACGCGACCGTACATTAACATAGTAATACACTGTAATTATTTTAATTTACCGTATTTTTCTACAGTCCGCAGATAAACTAGCGGCGGAAGTAGCACAAGCAGTATTCGACCTCGCCGGCGGCGTAGGAGCCCGACCCGAGTTACCTGCTTAAATATACCATAACAATATCTTCAAGGAGTCTACGCTCAATACAAACGAAAAGAGAATCTATTGTGCAACACTTAAGGTGCATCTTACATCTATCGGAGATTGGAGCACTTAGTAAACAGGGTTTGTGTGAAGCAATAGATTTAAAACTCGCTCACTTACTGTCAAGCTAATAGAAAGCCTATTGTGTTGGATTTAAGGCGCAGTTTTTGTGACACAATTGATTATACTTTAAGAACAAAGCGCTCTTGTAAAGCGTATAACATTGTATAGAAAGAGCTAAAAAGCTCAATTCTGACGTAAAGACAAGCAAATAGATGATCTATTGTGTAAGAGTTAAAATGCAATTTTGTAAGTCACAATGATTTTAACAACTGATTATGATATATTCAGAATATTTCTGATGTACATATTGAGATTACATGCATGACTCCATCCAAATGAACAAATTAAAGGAATACTATCACAATTAATATTATATTGCCTTAAGATTATTTACAGCTAATTCCAAATTGGCTGACGCTCATTTCTAACGAAGAAATTCGTTATAATATCTGAAATGTGCTGTAATAACTAAAATTTTAATTCGAATAGATCTTAAAATACACTCGACGGAATTGTTTAATTAATCATTTTACTATCATTATTTTAATCAAGAATTCAAGTAATCGCAGAGCGAATTTATATTTTTCTTTTAAAATAATCGATAAATATAATATACAATTATTTTTTAATAATTAACTAAGATAGTTTAATTTTCAGTCATTTCTGTACAACGCACTACTAGTCTTGTTAGGTATAGGTGCGAATGATTTTGGACCAATTAAAAAAGTCGTAATAATTAGGGAGCATATGTTGGCAACACTGACTGCTGTTTTGTTACCATTACTAAAAAACAGCATAAAAATTATTTTTTTCTATGCATGACATTTGTCTGTGTGATAAAGCTACCTATTCAATGATAATGAAAGCATTCACTATGACTATTACAAAAACCAAAAAATGTTAAAAATTAAATTTTGTATTTTATTTGTGTTTTTTTTACCAACATTTGTCTCGTAATAATTACGTGGCTTAAATGACTTTATTTAATTGTTAGGCTCTCTTGCTCATAACAGTGTACCTAGGTGCTACTGAGATATGTTCAAAATATATATAAAAAAAAAACTGAAATTGATTCTGCTCATAGTTTATACAAAAAAAAAAAATACTATTAACGCATTTGAAAAAAGTTTAAAATATTTTTGAAAGTAGCTCTACTCTGTTTAAATGCGTCTGTTAATTGATACAGAAATTGTCTAGTGAAGCAACTTTCGAACTAACTGCTCATTAAAAAAATAAATATTTACATATAAGACCTTGTCCAGTAAAATAAATTTAGTAGATATAATCCACGCATGCATTTTCATTGTACCCTAACACTGCCCGATTAGCATAGATCACACTTAGAATAAACACAATATATTTGTAAGTAGTATGTCTGTGAAAAAAATATTATGATATTTATGTGGTGTACACTTCTGGCCAAAATTAGAGACACATTTTACGGCCAATTTGAGCTGACGAACGATAAATAAAAAGCCTACAAAATCAATGAAACTAAATTAGAAAAGTATGGAAAGTAAACTTGTGTGCTCCATAATTTTGTCCAGTTGTGTATTTAGTAGTGTTTTTAACTGTCTTATTTAGACTGGATTTAATATTATCTAATGATGTTTGAAGACATTTATTAACTTCGGTAATAGTTAAATATATTGTATAAAAATAATATATTTAAAATTAATTACGATGTAAAATAAATTTGAACTTAAAACTTCCCTTTTAACTTGATATGTAGTGCTTTTGCAGTCTACCTACAAATTACCATCTTATTTTGATATGTGGACCAATTTAGTTCAAATTGCTTATATACTTTTTATTAAGAAATAAGTCGAGCTTTTCATTTATGTAGCAAAATAAGAGTAAAATGTCATATATTTTTGTTCGAAAAATATTGAAATAAGCTTTTTAAAAGATTGTTACTAATTAATGAAAATAGAGTGGTAATTGAAAAGAAAGTTTTAAAATTCATTCTAAAAATACTACCCTAGTATAAATTAATGCACAGTCGTGCTCATTTTTCAAGTGACTCAACAAAAGGGTAAGGGTAAGCCTTTAATGTACTAGCAGACTACAAGTGGACAAATGCAGCAACATGTACTATATTATGTCCCTAGGAGCAAAAGTGAGCAACGTAAAATGTTTCTTTGCCACGCGTATATTGGAATGCTTCTACAGATTTTGCCCCTTAAATTAAACTTGGCTAAAAGAATCTCCAATGTATAATTAAATGCATATTTATATATTTTAAGGAGGAGAAATGTCTTGTCCCTTGTCGAAAATGTCTTTGAATGTTATTAATAGTTTTAAGAACTAAGAGAAAATTATGCAGCGTTCTGTCGAAAGTAAAATAAACCTTGGAATTGTGATTTAAGGACTGATCGGAAGAAACGTATGAATATTTTTGTGAAACTGTATCGTGTTCAGCATTTAGCATTAAACGTAAATAGATTTCTCAATTCTTGTTGCGATTAGATTAAGCGTTTCGGCTTTATGTAAGTTATTGAACAAAATTATGAGCAGAAGGTTCAGTTACGCAATCATTTAATGTTACACTACCTAAGTATATGATTATAAAATGGGTTAAAACTGAATGAATAATGCATAACATGTTTAAGTATAAAACATTATAATTCTATTATGTCTGATCAGAAAATTCTTCGCAGATATTAAAATCAGTAATTCTTTTTTTACAACTTATTCTTCATTTTAAAGTTATTAAACTTGCTTAAAAAGTGAAAATTTATTGATCCCTTAATTAACTGAACCTTCTGTACATATTTTTTAACCACAGTGAATTGAAAATGCTCAATATGATTTGTAACGTTACGTGCAGAAGTGTTTATATTTTGCGCACTATTTGCTACAGGAATGTTGTATTCGGCAATCAATCAAAATATTTTTATACTGGCTTATTTTGATTTCGTATTACTATAGATATAACTGGCTGATAAGCATGGTATCTGGTTATGTGGCTAGCGTATCGCGAATCTAGGTCGGATAAATAAGAAAAATATGTTTATATCGCAAGTACGTTTTAATCAAATTTATAAGCCAACATTTGCAGTTTGAATTAGTCAAGAGATGACACCATTTAAAAGAAAATAACAAACGTTGGTATTAAGTACCTAATATATAATGAAAGAAGTATATAGAAAATAGTAGAGAACCCTTGATTTTAGGTATTTACGTATACTTTTTCCTTAATTTTTATCTAAGCCTGAAAAATAATATCATGATAAGTAATAATAAACCTAATCCAGTACTTGTATAACTGACCTACAATTAAGCTACGTTTATCGCGTCACGTTTGTCAGAGAATTACCAAATAGGTACCTACCTACATAATATCGAAGGTCGGAACACTTGTTTATGTGCGAAAATGTTTTCGTAATAAACACGAAAACATCAAGGATACGATAAACTTAAGATAAGAGGAACGTTTGTATCGTAAGATTGACAGCTTGTGATAACTTCTGATATGCTTAAGAACCTATGTGTCATGAGAAATGGTACGCAGTAAGGAATGTTTTAAACTTAAAATAATGGACGGTATAGAACAGCTTGTAAAACATGTCCCGAAATAAACAAGAGTTTTAAGCATCCATTTATATTATTATTAAGACCTGTTTATATCCCACTGCAGGGTATTTAATATGAACATAACCCAAGAATTTAACAAGATTAACAAACAATTTTCATCCCTATTGCATTTATAGTTGAAATCAGAAACTTCAATACTTACTGAGTAGTCTTTACATTCCTTGATCATACCTAATAATAACAATACTTACATACCATACCTATTGAAAGTACAGTCGGCGAAGAAAGTCTTAAAATAGACCTTTCTGAAAATGTTTTACACAAGTCTACCTCTAGTAAAAACAAACATTTTGTCCTTACCTATTCATAGAAAGACTTATGTCTTATGAATGAGATAAATGTAATCTACTTTATTTGTTGACTGTTCATACCTCAAGTGTTTTTGTAATACTTTTCCCTGTGCCTGTAGATAAATATGTTCTCGATTATTGTGGTAAAGAGTGTTAGTAAAAGTATGCCTTATTATATTTTAGCTATTTTACCTGCAATTGTTGCTGCCCTGCAAATTTGTTCAAATTTATTGTGTGCAATTGTTAATGTGTGATTTATCATTTAGTTTATGCTACTGTTATAATTCAATAAATCAATTAATTAATACTAAGATGTCCTTTTTATTGGTTTTTGCTATTCGATTTTGAGGGCTGAATTAAAAAACACTAATAACAAATTAAAGATTTTATTAACAAAACAATCAATACTATTCCTGGGAAACGAAACTTATTTCTATACAATGTTCCTTAATTAATTACAATACAATCTTTAATTTAGTTACAATTTTATAGACTCTGGCATCACTCCGAAAATCACGTTTTGTTTGACTAAAAATCTTTTAAGGCGAGACCTACCATTCCTATAAGTAACAATTATTTAAACTATTACAATTCAATTACATATAACGGTCCTAGAGATCAACGAATCAATATTTCTCTATCTAACAATGACATGTAAATAATTTTTCATTTGGAATGTTCATATTTTACTTCACTTTAATCTTAAAATGACATAAAATACTCTTGTATAAAAAGATGAATTTGATGACAGTGTACAAATACGACATACATATTATTAATCATTACAAAAATTAATATCATATATATTTTTAATAATTTTTCTTATTGTCATGTTAAAAGATTGAATTATATTTTTAGAGCCTCAATATTACAGGCAGAACTTCACTTTTAGAGTCCATAATTATATAAGGTTTGTGATGACAACAGTTTTTCACTATGGCCTCATGCATTGTGAACCATTCAATGAGCAAAACTAGTTAAATATTATGGCTATGTCAGGCATGCACAATGGTCTAACATTAATATAACATAAACAATACTAGTAACACAGGTAGTTGTGAGAATAAACAATAATGATTGAAAACATGCTCGGCACTTAACATTAAATTTACTTGTAATATATTGAACTGTGAAATGACAAATTAGCTATTATCTAGAAGAAAACTCGTCAAAAATGTAAAAAAAAAACAAGGATAAAAGAGATTGGAAAAGTATTATAACAGCAAACAAAGTTTTAAAAAACAAAGTCAACAACCTGTGTAAAGTACCCCCATGAAAATAATAATAATTAATGAAGATTTAAACCATTACATGGCGACAGGAAGAAATTCAAGAAATAAGAACAATAGCCAGACTTAACACTAGGTACAAAACAACAATTAAACATTAATACAGTCATATCTTCTAGTTGCCAATTAAAATTATAAGTTATCTGCATAAATACAGGTATATGGATACAATGACTCAGTATTCCATCACATTTGTTGTACAATATAATGATGATGATTCTTACGTATTTAGAGGTGATATAAATGCAATAATTAACAAGCAAGGTGGAAGGATAGCTTTGCATAACTATAGGTATAGATATACTTAATGGTAACTTATGGTGGTGGATGTCTTAATACCATGATTATGAGGTTAGACTTAAAACAAAAGGGATAAAAACAGGTTAAGATACTGTTCCACATTTGCACTATAAGATTTGATACCTTAACCTCCGAATACTGAAATGCCATCACTGTAGGAAGCAATAGAGACAGCATGACATCTTACTGTGACTTTAAACTGCTGGACATTTCAGTATTGAGCCATACATGGCCTAAGATGACAATGAAGTTATGTTATCACCAGGAACTGAACATGGACCTTAATACTTACTTTCAAACCTCTCAATTCAAATAGCTACCTACCTACATAATCAATTTGTACCTAACCAAGTACTGGCCCTAAATAAGGTGCTTGATCACAGAAGAAACATTTTGGCACTTCTGTTTCTTGTAATTCCACTAAATTTGAGCTAATTTCATTAGCAACAGTATAGTAACGACACCTTCTTGGTCCAATTCCGTCTATTAATGTGTCATAAGGCGGCGAGAGGATGTCGAAGAAAGCTGCGGGGAACTCCAATGCTTCAATTTCGTGGTAGTTGGATATAGTTGGTGTTAGTGTGCAAGTATCTGCATCTGCTGAACATGTGCGGTCACTCGTCACTTCCGCGAATAGTCTTCTTCGTTTGTGGATGCCCTGAGCTAAGCGCGCCGCTTCATGCCGCGCTCGGACTTTAAAGTCTATCACATTGACTGCTTCTTTGAGAGGGAACTCTGAAAAGCTTCTGATATTCACAGCGCCTGATATCACTTTCAACAACCCGTGCATATGCGGGTGATCGTGTAGAGGCATTTTGAAACCCGGCTTTAAAACAAATATACTCATGTTTATTTTACTATTCTGAAACACTTCTATATACGTACATGGCGCCTTGTTGGGCTTAGTCCAAGTGTCGGTTTCGCCTAAGGTTTTATCGAATCCCAAGTCTTCAGCTTTTAGTTGATCCATCATAGATTTTAGCTTGCTCAAATTTGTATTAAGATTACGTTTGCTATTGTCATCGAAGGTTCTCAGTGCGTGCCGGTAAATGCTCACGATCGGCGGGATATTGACAAGTTCCATTGTTGACTTTGCTTCATCTCTTATATCCATATGAAATCTGACTGTATTGATACACAAAAATTTTGTTCTTATAAAAAATGTAGAAAATAATCTAGACGATAACAAAGCACAACTGTCAACAAACGTCATTTTGTTTTTAGTCAATGCTGATGTTACGTTTCGTTACAGGTTCATAAAACAATTGTCATTCTTATTGGACTTCTAACGTACCTGCTATCATGTTTTTAAAAGATTTCAATACTTACAGTTTTATTTTTAGTGGTATAAGTCCTGGGAAACTTAAAAACAATTTAAAATATTTTCAAATGCCATTTATGTGTGCTTACAATTTAATCGATAGATAAGAACATAAGTAACAGAGCTACCTGTTGATGAATAGCTAAACTATTCAGTTTAAAATGAAACTTCTAGTTGTAGCACCTAACTGTTTTAGTTTGATTACAGTAGATGGCGCTACTGTTGTGTAAAACCCTTTGAAAGTGCAAAACTTTTTGATCATAATAATATCCTTTATCAGAAAAAGTTGTGGAAAAAGATGGTGCATAGTATGTATTGTTTTATGATTGTCGACTTGTTTATTTCAGATAGTAGATATCTCTAAGAAGGCCTTTTTTTGCCGGGTGAAAATCTAATTATTTCAACCGAAGTAGATTATCACCCGATAAAAAAAAACTAAGACGGCCTGCCTACCCTCTATTTTAGATCGTAATTAGTACAAAAAACAGGGAGAATTTTATTGTCAGTTTTTATTATAAGTCTTAGTAAATATTACTTAGTATTTTAAATCGCGGTATTATGTAGAGGCACAAATTAAGGGCCTACATTCTAAAACCTTCTTCTTTCTGGTCGTTCCCTGAATGCTGAGGATCGTGACTGTATGTCAATCTTCTCCACTCGGTCCGGTTCTGCGCCGTATGTATTGTCCCTGTGTTCTGAAACCATTGAGTTCCTTTGATAGTTTGGTTTACCAATCCGGTGGCAGTCAAGTGCAATCTGATCAAAGCCCTGCTCTACGTACCAGTCGAGGTTCCTAGGTAAGTAAATAACATAAATATAGGTTTTGACATTAATTTGCAAGGGAACATCATCTAATCTCGCGATAGTTACCACAAACTAATTTGAGGTGGCCTTAGTTTACAGACTAACCTATTTATACGTTAGAATAAAAGGTGTATCTACGTACTCAAACAACAATAAATAAAACGAAAACGTGAGGCCGATTTTATGTGTGGTCGGCCGCGGGTGGCAAACCATAATACCACTTAAATAAATACCAGCTCATTGTAAATGTTAAATGGGATTTTATTGAGTTCCCAATGTGTCTGCGTTTCATCCAGAACCCACAAACAGATTAACTGGCTTCTATAAACATAGATAAATTCATCAGTACGTAAATAGATGTTGTATTGTGCGGAAAAATATTAGTTTAACTTTACTGTCGTGAACTTTATTGAGTTGTTTGGACTGATTTCCTAATCATGTCGATTGTTGTTTTGTGTCTTTACTGTTTTAATGTTGTGTGGTAGGTATGTTGGGTTGCGTCAGGTGTAGAAGAATTTTCAGTATAATATAACACATAATTCGTAAGCAATAGATTAATTATATGAAGGTACTATTGTTACTTTACGTTTATCGGTATTTTATGGTAAAACAATATTGATTCGCACCGAGACCCTATTTATTTAGAAGACCAAGAGTTATTAAGTAGGTACTCTGACGTCCATGGGAAAACCCCTCCATGATGCCAAATATGCACTTAGGTATTCTTTAAATAAATGTTTTATTGCTGATGTGTAGCAATAGAAGGAAAATCACTACTTCGCTATTATATTACATACCTTCTTACCTACATCGGATAGTACTGATGACTATAATATGTTTATCTACCTACACATTCTCTGTCTGACGTATTGAAATCATAGGTTGTCATTTTCCTCTTGGTATCCTCTAAGTACTTGCCGTCCCTACGTTACGTATTTTGTTAAAACTTTTATAGTGTGAAGAGCTTACAAATATGTAGCTTAATAAAAAAAATATATTAGAAATCATTCAGTAGGTAATTTCGAATTGATTGAATAGTTGTTGTATGTTCTTTATTGTTTACCATTAGAGTTACATAGTTCAAATAATAGACTACAGTGAAAGTGTACTTTGGCGGTCTTGTCGTTAATATATTTTCCTTTCATATCGATACGGTTACTGCAAACAACATACATACATATTATCACGCCTGTATCCCCGAAGGGTTAGGCAGAGGTGTACCAATGTACACCCACAGTTCGCCGGTATGTTTAGGTCCCATGTAATAGGGGGCGAGCCTATTACCACTTAGCGGGCACAAATCCAAACTCCGACCTGCTACTGAGAATTTCATGGAAAAACCCAATAACACCTTGGTCGACTTGGGAATCGAAGTCAAGACCTCTAGCGTAGCAGTCGCGCTTAGCACAAAACAAAAAGGTTATTATTTCTTATTTCGTTGCTACTATTACCTTACAGGGCAATAGATTTCCCAACTTCTTAAAACTGAAGCATCATTGTGTTTCCCCAGAAAAGCGAGTACCTCCCCATCGGCAGCTACCGTGCTCTGCGCTTCGTCCGTTTGTTTGGCAGCTGCGCACGCGCTGGGTGGCCTTCGGAGAACTCTTCGTGGATCCAGTAGGTAAGAGGAAATGTAATTATATTGTGTAACCTTCAAAACTTTTGAACACTTTACGGAATCTTGCGCATTTGATGCACGAAGTCAGTTGGACTTGCCGCTTGAAAATTGTTGTGTCGCCAAATTGTTGAAGGAAGAAAAGTCTACAGATTTTCAGATTCAAAGTTGTAAGTGGGGTTAAAGCATGATAGGTAACTAAATGAAATCATGTAAGTTGGCGTTAGTAATAGGTAGGTAGGTATTTTAAGTTTCAACCCAATATTTTTATCTGACTCTGGATTTCATTCTTATTCGGTGAATAGCGATTTATGTGGAGACAGACGGCGCTTATATTTTTTAAATGGGGAATAAATATACTTATTGTCAGTATACAGAACTTTTCCTTTCATTACACATTTTATGTCGTATGTTTTACTTACCGATAAAAAATATAACTTAACTGGGAGTCGCACAACTTCCAAAGCCAATTTCGACACTCCAACCACTGATCTATCGCCGTTTCTTGCTAATAACTAGCTCATGTTATCATCATAAAACATAGCTGGACTATAATGTTTGAAGAAAATTCCATATTTTATAGCATTTCTTAGTTTTTTATGTTGCATGTAATGGCAATGAACCGGAAGTGCCGCCATTAAGCCAGTGATGAGCGCTGTAAACGTTCACTTGTCGTAAAATAGTGATGTTCATTAAATTTCAAAACGATGTTGTAGTCTAAACATAGATGTCGCACGGATCTAGACTAGATCATTTTGATTGTTACCTTATCTACATAACTATGCAACCAGAGATATCAACCAATTTAGTTAGCCCCCTAACATAAAATACTGTACACCTTAAACCAAAAAAATTAATGATAAAATAGAGCTAAATATTTCAATTATTTGGATTACCAACACAAAACCATGTAAATGCAATACACACCGTACTGTTTTTAGTACAAGAATAACAAAGAACTTTTTTACATTATTTTGCTGTTTAGCGTGTGGTCATTTACACATGAATGGCAATCAGGTTATTTCCAAACGTTTGGTAGAATCAACTCGTGGTCAGAGGGCTGGTTTGTTCCTTGCACAGAATCGGCATAGCCATTCAACGTGGCAATGCTGCCAGCCTTCAGGGGCCCAAGTCTGCTATTTACACTCGGTTCAATGTCTTCATAGTGGCGTGCCAGCAGAGCCATTTTCGGAAAATTGGTATTCTACTAAACGTCAAAACGTCAAAATTGCGCATTGGAACGATTCGGTTCAATGTTCAACGACTGTGACCAATAGTTCATACATTTGGTACAAATTGTAATGCGCAATTCTACTAAATTGACGTTTTACCTACGTAATTAACCTAAAATAATAATAATTGTCAATAGCAGACTCGGGCCCCAGTCCTAGAGCTAAATAAATGTCGCCTACTAACTACTAATAATAAACGATAGAAGTAAATATCGTTATATCGGTGACGTAGTACATTAGCGGTGGAGCTATCGTTACGCCAATCCTACGTATTTACGTTGGAAATCATTTATTTTAGTACGAACACATCTGCAATTAGATGTATGGGGCTCCGGTTACTGGCAAGCAGTATGTGAGATGGAACCAAGTAGTTATTTATGCTATTTCTTATAAGTAAAAACACTAAACAATAAGACCCCTAAACGATAAAAGTGTAGGGTTTTTATTTTAATAAGTTGTCAATAACATTTTTTTTTTAATATTGTTTTCACAATTCATTAATGCTGAGACCTCGTAAATCATCAAAATGCCTTGTCAATTTTCTACCTAATTACTATAAAATACATTCACACTTGTGTTCTTTTATGGTAGTTAATAAAATCTACATTAATTTTATTAATAACTTAAAAACATAATCGTATGCTAAAACTTAAAATAAAAAAAATGTAATTTTGATTTGAAGACATTGCTGTAATCAAAATAGTTAATTTTATTATTATCATCAGATTTTAAGGTCTTTGATAGTAAATAAATAATCTATAATAGATTATTAGTTAAACTATAATCATACCTAATTAAAGAAGGGTAGAAAAGTATAATATATCTTGGAATGTGATATTTATGAATAACAGCATCCTTGTTCATCTCGAGTCAAATCATGTTCGGGAATGAGGCACAAACGGACAGGATTTAGTTAAACCATTAGCCGAGCAATTATATAATTAGGAATAGCGCCTTCACTGAAGATTTACTGGCTAACAATTTTTTTATGCTCTGTAAATTTGTTTTTTTTTTTCTTTATTCTGAATATTTCTTCAAAACATGAGTACCCAGTGCAAAAATCTTGAAAAATATTGTAAAACCTGTAAGTTTAAATTAGTACTCCGTTTTTACTACCATTTCTATTGCAAATTAAAATAAGGTCTACAGTTTAGTAAACACAAACTATCGTTTTACCCGACGGCACAAGAAGTTGGAGTTCTTTGTAAATATCTTCATGGATTTCTTCCGACGTGAGGAAGGCAAACTGTCTTTTTTATCTTTTATTTATTTTTATAACAAAATTAAATGATGCACAATCTAAGGCACTAAATTATTACATATCTTATTAATCTAACTATTACAATGACGTAAATTAAAAACTTACAAAAACAAACAGCGACATTCTAAAAGAAAAATGAAAGCTATTCGCATTCTTCATAATTCCGGGAACCGCACACAATGATTACTATAATAATATTTGATTAATTCTCGTAAATATTTACCGTGTAGTGCAGAGCTCACTGACAATCTTCAGTGCGGTAGTCGTACGGTAGGCTGATAAAACGACGTCAAACAATTAAATCAGAAGGTTTATTTGCAGGTAAAATGTTTTGAATTATTGTTGTTAGGAAGTACAATTAGAATAAGTCAGCGAAAGTTTAAAATTATTAAAATTTGGAGTATTGTATTTAGGAAATTATTATCCTTTTTCTTAACATACCTCTGTATTTTTACACTTCTTTCATGTCTTTTTTCGGTATTCTCGGTAAAATAGAGATTTTTGGTATAAAATCGCTTTGAAATACATACTTAATTCGACTCTCTCAACTTATCTACTAAGAAGATCTTGTATGTTCTTTGCTTATGCAAAAAATAGTGTAGCCTATACCCAACGAATCTAATAAAATTAGAAACGTGATGATGTTTGAGTGAAAAAATCGTTTTATACACGGCGTTTTACACAGTATCTTTTAGCCATCTCGTTCGATTAAAAACCAATCAAAACCCACACAGACTGGAACTTCTGCTTTACATGTTTACATGACACCCACAAGCGAGTATCCGCCGCGCGGCTCCTCCTGTTTGTGTTACACAACGCATTACCCGCCGACTTCACTCCGACTTTACTCGACTTCGCGCCTTACACACAATACTAAGAACACTAAATTACGCTTTTGTGTGCATAGGATAGTTTGGTACAGAGGTTGCACCTGGACTTTTAAATACATATTTTTGAATTTATTAATGTTTGATGACAAAATACCTTTCAATTTATTCTATTATGTTGCTTCTTGAAGGAATGATTTCCCTGTCTGATGAAGGATGGTTATTTAGGTCGTGCAAACCGAAATAAATATTGTTAGCCGAATAATGTTAGGCAGAAGCTTACAAACTGCACAAATGAATCTGATAAAAGAGTTTCAAATGTATTAATTAGTTATTTGGTAACTAAACGGAGCAACACTTTAAGTTATATAAATAATCGCGCTACTTAATAATAAAATTGTTTTTAAAATCTATCACTGATAAAAAAATTAAATCAATCATTTTTTTAAAAAGCCTCTGTAACATTCTCCTACTCTGTATCTATAAGAATCAAAGCCCTGGCGTGCTTCCAGGCTAACATTCAAAGACAACTAAATCTGTCTTTTGATCAATTGTCCACTAGTGGGCAACGCGTGCCACTGTGCAGCTAATAACACTTTGATGTGAACAGTGTTTGAAACAGGAGTTGTTGATCAAAAATCCTTTTCATTGATCATATATGATTGATGTTTTTACCTACTCCGTTTCCGGGAAAACGTTGGGAATTAAATCGTTTTGTTTTGGAATCGAGAATTTGGTAGATGGTGGATATTGGGGCTAACTGTCATGAATTAGGAAGAGCTGTGACCTGTTTGAACTAGGTAATAAATATAAAATAATTTACTGGCTGTGCCAGGCGGTTTCACCAATGAAGGTGAATGACAATTCATTTACTATCTTTATAAATTAAAGTCTATGTGTTATTACGATGTATAAGCTACAGTATTGTAAAGTTTCATTAAAATCCATTTAAGGTTTTTGCGTGAAAGAGACACAAACATCCATACACCCAAACAAACTTTCACATTTATAATATTAGAAAGGATTGTACTTACTTTTGTTGTATACTTTTTAAAAGTAAATATTACATGTACTGTATGAACAGCCAAATTACCTAGAAGAAGACGTTAGAGTAAATACAATTCATGAATTAATAAACGGATGGTTTTTAAAGTGTCGTAGCCGCGTAGCGCCCGGACCCATTCGTAGGATCCTCGTAGCTACGCGAAAGTCTCGCTCGTAGCAGCATTTTGTTATTATTGCATAGTTAGGCGTCTTTAAAATAAAATGCGTATTGCTGAGAAGTTTATCTTTTATTCTTTGATTGCCGTCACATTTAATTACAACCTAGTATTTGTAACTGACACATAAGTTTAATTACCGCCCCATTTTATAACGTTTAGTTAAAATAAATAAGAAATAAAAAACAGCTTTTTGCCTCCCTAAAGACGTGGTTCCACAAGACAAGTTAAAACATAACACCTTAAAAAAATCTTAAACACCTATTAACTAACCCGTGCTTTTGACCAAACACAAAAAATACATCAACATTCCAACACCATTTAAACTTCGTTTACCATTGCTGCATATCTTGAGCGTCCATACGAAGTTCTCTAATAAAAACAGCAATGTATACAATCCAAACAAGAATTCCCGTCACACGTGTGTAGGCGAAATATAAACAGTTTTCAGAGTTTGAACGACAAAAAAGTATTTAAAAATATAAATTAATAGGAATACGTCACGTGTGCGTGGTTCTAGGAAATGTGAATACACGTCGTAAAGCAGTAAAAGTATATTACGATGAATATGTTGTAAACGATACCTTAGTGTTTAGTGGATTTTATATGTTTGTTTTGTTATTTGAGCAATAAGGAATATTGTATGGTCACAGATGCAGTATGTGCTCATAAAAGTAAATAGCTTAGTGTAACTATGACTCTTCATAACTAAATAATTATGTGGCATCAAATAAACAATCGATTTTTTTTCATAAATATTCGAACACTTAAAAATTGTGCTCTGTTAGGCTAAACACCCGATCGCGATCCGAATCAAAATCTCTCAAAAAGGTCATTTTATCAAATGTCTTTATCATACGGACATACATTTTTTAGACTATAAAAATGTCATCAATCATCACGCATCAATCAAAACATTCGAAACTTATCGCTAAATTACGTAAATGTCATTGGCATGTATAAGGTTAATTTGACACATAATATGTTAACAATAAAAATAAAATACTATTTAATTCACTCAAGTCTAATAATTACAACATAATAATAACAGTAATAAAACAATTATAAATTCAGCATAAATAAGCTCGATCCATTGACGAGTCGTTTTGTTCCACATTCACGTTCGGTAGCGTAAACTTTATGTGTTTCCCCTACCTGTTTACTGGTCGGAAGTGAGAGGCGCTCGTTTGAACGGCCGAGTGAATGAGGCGAGTTACTGGAATGGCAAGACTCTGTAAACAGATGATTTGCCTACTTACGTTGGTGTAAAACTTATTTACTGATTTAGCAGTAGGTTAGTAAATTTTATCTACGCTGTAAAAGTGTTATTTAGAAATTATTAGTAAATACTTTATAGTTCTATATTCAATATCACATTTTAGCAACAAACACATAATTATGTAATTATTTATTCATGTTAAAAAATTGATTACTTACTTATTAATTTATGTTCTTACATAAGCCAGACTTAATACTGTTTAGTGCAGTATGATAAAAGTTATTATAATAATTATCCTAATCATTGAGAGTCAAGTCAGCCAGTAAACTGGTAAGCCAGCAAACCGTTCAAACGCTCCACCAATCCTTTCAAACATCTTGTCTAAAGGCGGTTTTATTTTTAATCAGCGCACACGTGTGGATTGTTTTGTGGCCAGCTAATTCTGTGGCTTTGTGCTCCGGCTAATTGATCCCTGAACGACCGACTGAGTATCTGTCTTTGAAGCTGATTGAGTCGTAGTTCAAGTTTGTTCATTGAGAAAAAAATTATAACAATGTTTCCGGTTGGCGGTTAACCGTAATTGAAGTTTGAGAGACTTTGCGACGTCTAGTAGTGTGTTATGGAGGATAGGTATTACTTCTTTCAGCATTGAGTTAGCTATAGGCACAAGATAAGCATTTAATTTAGATTGTGCCTTGCATATGGGATAAGGTATTTTACTGCGACAGTATATTTTTTTCGTTTGTCCTCGGCATTGGTTGATCGGTGAGCTGATCTCTTATTTTCACGTGGATAAAATGTGAATTGATCTTTGCAACATTGTAATTAACGACGCAAAAGGTCGGAATCATGATTTAAACATAGATATTAGAGTTCTAAATAAAAGAGGTTTCTTAGAGAGCGTTAAAGAACTAAAATGGAAAACAGTGAAATACGACTCTATTTAAACTTTCTTTGGTTTAGTTAATTAAATTAGTACATTTATTTTCCTACTTTTGGATACCCACCCAAAGGTTTGCAAAGTTGACGCAAAACGAATAGGAAACAAAAATAGGTTGAGTAACGAGCAAATATGTTTTATGAGATCTTCGCAGTTCGCAAAAACATCATCTAGTAAATCATTAATGTGTAGTAATGATACATAAAATTACTATAACACATGATCTAGTGCAAAAACATTAAAACATGATGTTGATTATAAACACAGACGAGAAAGTAATTTTACTTCGGAATGGTTTTACATGATGATATGAAATGAGCGTTAAAGTTTTTACCATTTGTCTGCATAACATTATTAACTTCCAAAATGTGCGTTTTGTAGATAGGCTTTTGGTTATTAAAAACATACTGTGTTAGTAGGTATATGAAAATGAAACGGCGATGACGTGGATAAATGAAAATAGAAAAACCACTCATAGTAAATAAATAACAAGTCATGTTTCAAATGATTTATTATGGGTATTTAACTCATTACCGATTAGTCTAGGAAAAACATCTAATCCTGAATTCCAGGTAAATATGTTATATTGAAGTAGATGTTCAATGTACAATTTAATTTTTTGACTCTATAAACTAGACAAAGCTCATGGCGCTGTCAGTCAGGTAACATAATTTACTAATTTTAGTACCAACCAACCAAAAAACAACCGAAAAAAAACCATTTAAACTTCGAACCTACACGTGTTCGATTGTTTATTTTTCTTAAAAGTGTTCATGTCACTAACCAGCCAGTATTTTGTTATTGTTTTTTACGACTACAATAAACTGTGCGTTTATTTAATCTGTGCGTTGCGGTGCGATTGCGAGCAATTAAAAAAGTTAATAACTGACTTGCTTCGTAATTTCGGTTTACGAGTATGAGACTTGGTCGGTTGCAGAGTTTTATGGAACCCCATTTTATATATGACTATATGTAATTGGGTTAAATGAGGAAGGCGTGAAAAGATTTTAAATGTATATTATTTGACAAGAAACGTTGTGAGATTAAGTTTAATTTTGTATGAATAATATAGTCAGCCTAAAAACGTTTTTTTTTACAAAAACAAGTGTGGGTCGGCTCGGCTCACCTGTAACTAGCCATTCCGTTTTCAGAGGCATTTTAAATTGAAAAAAGGTTTTTGACATATTCAGAAATGACCATTTCATAATCGTTTCAAATACTACTGTAAAGAATACATGCTAGACATTTTGTTTTCTCAGTAACCATTTATAACACCAATACTCAATACTCAATACTCAATATTTATTGCACTCCATATGTTACATTAAGGTGGTGGTTACATTAAAGGGTCGGTACAATATGGACCCTGCAGGGCACGGCAACTTACAATACAATTTATATAAACTAAAACTACTACATAAACTACTTATCAACTATTTTGCAAATAAAGCTTAACTGACGTTTAATTTTATTTAGACATATACTTAAATAAAACAGGGGATATTATTCATTTTAAATTCACATCTTCCATGTATTCTTTAATACTATAATAAGCTTTAGTTAATAGTAATTTTTTTACTTTATTCACAAATTTTGTATTAATGTGTTCATTTTGTATGTTTTCTGGGAGCTTGTTGTATATTTTAATACACATTACATAAGGACTAGTAGAGTGTAGAGTCATATTAGATGAAGGCAGCATTAGTTTGTTTTTATACCTAAGTGATCTATTTGTATGTTTGTCGCTACGACTTGTAAAAAAATTAGTATGGTTTCTGACAAATTTGCTTACTTCTAATATATACATGCAAGGTAAGGTAAGTATATTAAGTTTTATAAAAAAGGGTTTACAACTGTCGGTTTGGTCTATGTGTGTTATAATACGAATAAGTTTTTTCTGTAAAGTAAAAAGGGTAGGTGCGTTAGTACTATTTCCCCACATTATAATCCCGTACATTAGCCAGGCATGAGCGTAGGCATAATAGGTAGTAAGTGCTGTTTTAAGATCAGTAGTTTTTTTAACTTCGCGAAGTGCATAGCTGAATCTTGACAGTTTTGACCTAATTTTGTCTATATGTGTTTTCCACGAGATATGTGTGTCTATAGTAAGGCCTAATAGTGAGAAATCTTTTACTACTTCAATATTCATACCGTTAGTTGTAAAATTAAGTGATAGGGGGGATTTTTGATAGGGGTAAAAAGTTATTAATTTAGTTTTTTTATAATTTATCTCAAGGTTGTGTTCATTCATCCATTCAGTTGTTTTGTTTAGGACTGAGGCAAGCTGTTCATTAATTTTACTATTGTCTTGACAGGAAGTTAAAAGAGAGATGTCGTCTGCAAAGAGTACTGTATGAGAGCAAGGTCCATCCATGATTTTAGGGAGGTCATTGATGTAGATCAGGAAAAGTAGGCATCCAATGACACTGCCTTGGGGAATGGATGAGTTTATAATTTTTCTATCAGATCTAACACGCGTTATTTGTTTTGTATCGTAGTTAAAGTTTTCTATTTCGACGTATTGCTCTCTATCCTTTAGATATGATGTGAACCATTTATGGGTTGTTCCGCGAATGCCTATTCCATATAATTTGTTTAAAAGAATTTTGAATTGGACTTTATCATATGCCTTGGTCATATCAAGGAGTAATCCAACGGCATATTTTTTATCATTTACAATGTTTATTACTTGTTGGATATATTTGTAAACGGCTAGTATTGTGGATCGTTGCTTGCGGAATCCATTTTGGCTTTCGTCAAAGATTTTATATCTCTCGCAAAAACAGTAAACACGATCACACATAGCTTTTTCGAATATTTTTGAAATGGTTGGTAATAGAGCTATAGGTCGATAGTTGTTAGGGTCTGTCTTTAGGTTCTTTTTAAAAAGTGGTTTTATAAGGGCTTTTTTTAGGTTATCAGGGAATATACCATCTTCAAAAGATTGATTTATTAGAACGCAGAGGGGGATGGCTAGTTCATCCGCACATTGTCTAATTAAAGAGGGTGGAAGCTCATCGATTCCGTGACTATTTTTGTTTTTAAGGTTTTTTATAATTTTGTGAGTTTCTCTTGGATCTAACGGTCTAAGAAAGAACGTGTTCTCTGTTTGGTGTAGTACGGGCAAGCCGTTCTTTGTATTGTTTGAGCCACCTTCTCCAATTGAAGCAAAAAAGTTATTAAATGTATTGACTACTTGGTTTGGATTTGAAACTACAATATTGTTTATTTCTAATTGTATGTTGTATTTATCATGAAATGTTTTTTTGTTCGTACGTTCGTTTATAATGTTCCACATCGCTTTTACTTTATTTTGAGCCGTTTTAATTTTATTAATGTAATGTAATTTTTTAGAAACTATTACCGATTTCTTTAGTATTTTTTCGTATTTGGTGTAGTATTTTTTTAAAATTGGATTATCTGTTTTAATAGTTAAAATTTTCAACAATCTTTTATTTTTGCATGACAATTTGATACCTTTAGTTAACCAGAGTTTCTTATTTTGTGTGTTTAATTTAACTTTCATTTTTGGCATCGTTTTATTGAGTATCATAGTTAACGTATCGTTAAAAGCGTTATAATTATCATTAATATTTTGTGTTTCTACTATAACATCACTCCAATTTATTGAGTTTAAGGCTAATTTGAATTTATCTATATTATTTTTATTATATATTCGTTTTTCTGTGTACCATAGTGAATGTTTAGGTTGTTGCTGGATTTTTAAATTAATTATAGTGCTACAATGATCAGAGAAGCCAAGTTCCTCGACAGATGTATTTAGGTCCTTGTTATTAAAGTTCGTGAAAATTAGGTCTAGACATGTTGATGTAGTTGATGTTATATGTGTTGGAAGTTTTATGTGTTGAGTGTACTTGTATTCAGACATAAGGTCTAAGAATGTATTTGATTTTAAATTGTTTTTTAGAATATCTATATTGAAATCTCCACCAAGGATGATGTTACATTTTGAGTATTTCTTATTTATAAATGTTAATATATTTTTAAGTTGGCTATAGAAAATTTCTTCTTCTCGTCTGTTCCAATACATAGTCACTAATAATATATTTTCTTTAGTTATTTCAGCCGCACAAACTTCCAAGATATATTCAAGTGACATATTAGCTATGTCGCATTTCTCAACGCAGTCTTTTTTTTCATCTAGAAGTATGCAGACGCCGCCGCCGCCACGCTTTTCTCGGCAATATGATGCAGCTATTTTATAACCACTGAGGTTTATCATTTTTAGTTTGTCTTGTGATAGCCATGTTTCAGTTATACATATAGCTTGGTATGTTGTTGGGTTTTGATTAAGGAATGCTTCTAGTATGTGTTGTTTGTTCCAAAGACTTTGGATGTTTTGAAATATTATTTTAAAATATTGGTCTGTGTTCTCGAAATGAATGGATTCCTTCGTGTTGTTGAGACAAATAGTCTCCTTTATGTTGTGTGGTCGTAAGGCCTCTGTCATATTGACGAAAAGTACGGTTTTCTTTGTTTGTTGATGTTTGTTGATTTGGCTTGTTGTGGTTGAGTTCGTTAGCTTTATTTGTAGAAATGACGTCCATAAACAGTTTTTCCACTGTTAATGTGGATTGCGATAGTATCTCGTCCTTGAAGTCTATGTGTTTGCCTTCAATAAATAATTGGTTATTGCGAATGGCTGCCTTTTGTCCCTTATTGCGTGCTATGAGCATTTTATCACGCAATATTTTCCTCTCGTTTCGTGCTTTCTCGTCTAAATGTTTGGAAATATGTAGTTTAGTGCCCTGAAAGTACAAGCTATTATTTACGATATGTTTAGCCATTCTTTTACTCATGAATTCAATCACCAAAGGTCTGTTTCGGTTGTTATAGCGTCCAATTCTGTATGTGTCCTCAACATAACCTGTTATGTCCACTCCCAATATATCCCAAAAAATAGCTCCGATTCTTAGATGTAGGTCTTCTTCTTGTTCTTTATAAATTTCTGTTAGTCCATATAGTACTATCTTCTTTTCATTCATTTCAGGTATTTTATTTTCTGTAGAGAGTGACATTTCATAGGTCAGTTTTTTAATTTCTTCCTGCAAGGATGCTGTTTCAATTCCCAGTTTATCTATTTGATTAGTTAAGCTTTCTATCTCAATTTTTCGTTTTTCATTTTGTAGGGCCAAAGCAGTTGTATCTTCCTTTATTTCTTCTCTGAATAGTGAAATCGCTTTATTTATTTCTAATTGAATTGTGTTTTTTATTTCTGATATAATAGAAATGTTGTTTTCTTTCAGTTTTGTGGATATCAAATCGCTCAAATTTTGTAGTGTAAGTTCCGAGTTATGTTGTACGTGGAATGGGTTTGGACTTATAAAATTCAACGTATCATCAGCAATACTTTGGTCATCATCGGAGTTAGTGATGTCGCCAGATTTGACGGGTGACATTTGTTGCTGATAATGGATAGGTTTATTTACTACATCCATCTTGGGTTGTTTATCGCGGCAGGAATAACAATTCCAAAGTGTTTTCTCTTCTTTTGTCATTTTACATAAGAATGTTTGCGTAGATACCTTTGCGCACGCCAAATCATAATTATTATTGCATACAGTGCAGGTAAGATGTCGTTGGCGGCGTGTTACAATTTTTTGAAGACAGCCTGTACATGACAGCGACATCTTTTAGTTGTATTTTTCAAAATTGCACAAAATCAGTAAATCTTGACGTAGTTCATGTGACATCCGGTAGATGGCTTTTAGTTTAAGGTTGAAAACATAGATGACGCTTTTCTACTCTGCTTGAAATGGAACGTGAACTCAAAAGGCAGGATTCCAAGTTAGCAGTATCATAAAATGTCAATTTCTGAACGATCAATGTAACGTCAATATTTTTGAAGTGTCTTCTGATTGGTCGACGCAGGTTTGTTATGATGCCGTTAGGTTGTTAGAATTGTGTGTTTTTATGTAACTTGAAAAAGTAACTGCTAATAATGTTAAAATTTTTGTTATTTACGTTTATTTCTACTAGCACTGTCTAAATCTCACCGCACATATTGTCCAGTTAGTATATAGTTGCTTATTTCGGTAGGTTTTGTAGTATTTTAGGCTCCAATACCAACAAAATAAAGATGTTTGGTATCCCACTTTACAATGTCTTAATTACACAAACACTCAACTTTTTACTGAGATAACTTTATCACTGTATATTTATGACTTATTGAACGTCCTGGTATAACTTTTATTAATTTTATTTGGAAAAGTTTCAAGAATTTAATTAATTAATCACAGGCTATTGTTGACACTTGTTGGTGTTGCCAACCACCAACTCATGATACCCAGTATATTATGATCAAATCACATCAAATTAGAATCGACCACTATACCTTCGTAAATAACTTAAGCAATCGTTTAAAGTTAGGGACGCTGCCAAATAGCTGGCGTCGGCCATAATTGATCAAATGTTCTGTTTCATTCGGCCAGCGAGTGATTTACGATAACGACAATGTAAGTGCGTCCGAAAAACTCAGAAGTGCGCGTTCAGACCACTCCAGTTGCCAAAAGAATCAGCAAGGTGGAGGCGAGCACACAAGTGCTTGTTCTCTTGTATTGTAGATGCCGTTTATATGACGTCGAAAGAGGATGGTTGATGGTAGCTTATTAATATTTTTCTTATTGACACAATTTGCTAAATTGGGGTCCTTTAATTCGACAAAAAAAGAGTAAGATTTTATAAAAAACAATTGAGTATAATAAGTTTCAAAAAGGTCTTTGGAATTGGGTGCAATGTTGTTAAGATGCTTTGTAATGTCGGTGAATCGATAAATAATACATAAATTATGAATGATGACATAAAGTACAAGAAAATAGATAACTGATATAAACATTTAAAAAAATGGTTAATTGAGGTAAATCTTACAATTTTGTGACCGGGGCTTTTTTCTAAATAATGTTCTTGGTAAGTAATGAAAAAGGCCTACGTCGAGCTCTGGATTAAGAGGCTTTACTATAAGTTGCATGATAATAGGTCCCAATTAAATAAAATACGGCTACCATCAAATGGAATCACTTGTCTCTCCAACTATACAATAAAGAAGTACCGTTAAATTGGGCAAGCGAACCTCAAGTGGCCTATTACGGCCACATTTAGACCACACTCGTGCATTCGGGTTAATGGCAACATACAGACATACACCTAGATAATACATGTTCCTAGAAGTTGCCAATCACTGGCAAATAATCTGGCTAAATGGCATCGAAGTTTCGCTAGAGTACGGCGAAGTAATCGTTTGGCAGTGGCACTTGTACGTATTGTTGGCAAAAGCAAAAGGTACTTATTTGATATGTATTACCTACAATGTAATGTACGACCAAGATGTGATTGCTATTCAGTTCAGACTCATTTAATTCGTCAGAAGTATGAGTAGTACTGTCTATGTGGCTTGAAAAAGCTCTAATGTTATAATTGCCTGACGTCATCTTTCTAGCCATTATTTTTCCTATTTGGTCAGAGATATACGATGTTGCGAGCACGGCCAGTTAACGAGATACAAAATATAGTATAAAAAATATAGTTTTCTCAATATTTACTTAATTAATGATTTATGCTGTGGTTGAATGCTTTATAAATCATCGAGAGCTTTAACAACTCTGATAGCAGCCTCATCTTAAAAACCACTAACCACATAAAAAAGCTAAAGAAACTTGTACTTTTCACGCAGTAACTCAGTTCAAAACCTCCGATTACCAATTGAAAGAAAACCGAGAAATTCCGACCTCATTTTATAATAAACGTCGAACACTCGGGGAGAAGTATAAAACGCTCAATACATAGCCGATTGGTACGTGACAGACCGACAGACCGACACAATTTAGGTTCAAACGGGAAAGAAAGCTAATCAAAAGGGATTCAATAGGCGGAAACCGGAGGAATTGCGAGGAGGTGGGGGGGAGTGGGAGGAGCCGGGAGGAAAAAAGTGGAAATAATTCGTTAATCCCGTAATTGGAGCGCGCTACCGAACCGGAAAACAAATTTCCTATTATTGCTGGGCAGGGTTGCCAAGCGTGAGTTTTTTTAAATAAAGTTTGTGTGAGAGTATGATTGGTTTTAAATAGGAAATGATTTTCCTAATGAATTGTTATAATTAAATAAATATATTTATACATGAAATTTTAAAATAGCTCTGATTTTTTTTTTCTAGGTACTTAGGTAGTACCCTACTACCCTTTTTAATGTGTAAATTAATTGTTTTCTTTAAGTCAGTTATGTTATTCTCACACCTTATGCTATACTCAGTTGTACCGTATATTCAACGTGAACTGTTTGAAGCAATATTCTTCCAAAAATGTCATGATAAGAAAAGCTTCCCACATCAATAAAAAAAATCCTTTACTCAATGACAACCCTAGAAAACCGAACAAAGTCGAACAGAAAGTGTAGCTAGATAATTATTATTAGAGCGACTCATTAGGGTGCGATTGTCGTCCCCCCTCCCGCGCGCCCCTAGCTACCCCCCCCTGATCGCCCTGTGACGTCACACCTGACCGGCGCGCTCATCATTGGCTATTGGAGGCACTTTTTACTTTTCGTATAGGGTGGTTTTCTAGTGGTGTGTGAAAATTTGCCTTTTTGCTGTAGCTTTCGAAACTATTTTATGAATTTTCAGATAGATGGTCATGTTTCACAAAATCAGAACAAAAACAATAATTCCTTGACAGCTAATTTGGAACAAAGATTCGAAAGAAATCACTCCTTGCCAAATGACAATGACGTAAAGTCTAAGTAAGTTATGAGTTGAGAATAATATTGTATTAAATAAAACATGGTGATTAAATAACATTTAAACTGTTAGTTAAACTTGTTTAGTTTAGTTTTAAGTACTAACTCTGACAATTCCTTAATTAATAATCCTAGTAACCCTTTAGCTCAGTTTCCTATAGCCATATTGACATTATATCCAAAAGAACATTTTTTAAAAAGACAACACGCTATATTCTACTTGAGCGGTAAACGGTGGCGGACACAGCTCAGCTTTTTATTTGTCGGTGCTCCGAACACTTGGTCGACGTCGCCGCCTCGGTTAGCGGTTCACTTGTAACTATCGGAAAATCAGGTTTTTTTTTTTTTGGTAGAGATCTTTGCAGTTAGCCTGAGCGCAGGCTTTGACTGCTTCACCGGACTTTTGGCGAGGACCTTAAGGCCTCCAGCCAGAGCAATAGGAAAAACTAACTACGTTAGCAACGTCTACTAAGGGCACCCCCTGCGGGGTTCGGACCTCGACTTAGTGCGTTGCTAACAATCTTAATAAAGCAAAACAGCAAGGGATGGCTGGATCAAAATTTTTATTATTTAGGGACATATTTTTATTGCTAGTTTGGCCGGGTCGGGCCAGCTTGATCTAGGGACGGGAGGATAACATTTACGTTATTATTATTTATAATACGCGACGGGCCTCGCCG
Organism: Autographa gamma; assembly: GCA_905146925.1. Classification (NCBI taxonomy): domain Eukaryota; kingdom Metazoa; phylum Arthropoda; class Insecta; order Lepidoptera; family Noctuidae; genus Autographa; species Autographa gamma. Next base: position 3,877,560 of record LR989871.1, read on the forward strand.
GCGAGGACGTAATATACGGCGGTTGTGTTTTGTATTGCTACTGCTAGCTAAATCGAATGCTTCTTGGAGAAGCGTTGTTTTATCATCGGGGTAGGAGAGAGTATGTCTGGGGCGTTTAATCTTAGATATTACGGAAGGTACGTATCGCGCGGCCGCTACGATTAGCGGGTTACGGTGGGTTTCGGAGGAGTCGAAAAATCGAATCGCGGCGCGTTTCATGAACTGCTTGATTGTTGGCAGCTTTAAGTCACAGTGCAACTGCAAGTTACGGACGTAACCTGGAGCGCCTGTGGCTCTACGCATGAAACGGTTTTGGAGAGTTTGCATTCGTTTGAGTCGATAATCGGGTACGTGAGAGAATACGACGCTGCCGTAAGTCATGATAGGTCTCACGCACGCAGTGTAAATTCTCTTCTTACAAGTAAGAGAGAGTTTACTGCGCTTGTTCAACATACAATGAAGTCGGCCGAGAGCGAAGGCGGCTCGCGCGCGTGCCGCTTTAATATGAGCTATGAAGGTAAGCTTCCGATCAAGGATTATACCCAGGTATTTGGCTTGCTGTTCCCAAGGGATAGACTTGCCGAAGAGGGTTATAGGTGGAGGGGGAGCGGGAGGCTGCCGTTTCTTGCTAAAGAGCACGGCAGCGCTCTTGGTAGGGTTGACTTCGATTCTCCATTTCGTGAACCACTTCCCGAGGGTCGTGATCGCGGTCTGGAGAGTTCGACCTATCGCTAAGGGGCTGGTGCCTGAATAATAGATGGCCGTATCGTCGGCGTACATAGCTACTTGGGGTTTGCCACCGCGAGGAATGTCGCTAGCGTATAGCGTGAAGAGGAGTGGAGAGAGTACGGAGCCTTGAGGGACTCCGGCCCGGATCGGGTGAGGGGAAGAGAGGGTGCCCTCAACGCGATAGCGAAAGGACCGATTCGACAAAAAGTTTCGGATGATGAGCACGAGACGATCTGGCACCTCGAGTTGGTATAACTTGAAGATCAAGCCATTGTGCCAGACCTTGTCGAAGGCCTTTGCTATATCGAAGAAGAGCACGCCAGTGAGCCTTCCACGCTGAAAACCAGCGCTTACATGCTCGACTATGCGGTGGACTTGTTGGACGCACGAGTGTTGGGTTCTAAAACCGAACTGCTCGTCTGGAATGAGACTCCTGGACTCGGCATAGTCCATAAGACGGGAGTAAATAATTCGCTCGTATAGCTTCCCAAGAACCTTGAGTAAGCTAATTGGGCGATAGCTAGTGGGCTCAGACTTCGGTTTACCGGGTTTGTGGATGCCGATGACTATCGCTTCTTTCCACTGCTGTGGGAAGAGATTGTTACCTAATGCTGCATTGAAGATGCCTGTCAAGAGGATTACTAATGCTGGGGGGAAGAGTTTGATCACCTTATTGGTGAGTCCGTCTGAGCCAGGGGCTTTACGTGGATACAGTTCCTTGATCAGAGAGCGTTCCTCGTCTACAGTTACCGGCGCGAGTGGGTGTTCCGGATCCTCGGAAGGAGGGAGCGAGGCCTTACGTTCGACTTCAGCGTCAACTCTGGCGAGGTGAGCTTGATCGACCGGAAGGTCGCTAGGCGTACACTGGGCCTCTAAGCTGTCTGCTAGGCATTCCGCTTTCTCGTCGTCTTCGAAGGCAGGGCTCTGATTCGGACGGTTCAGCGGGGGCATAGTAACTTCGGTACAACTACGTAGTTTACGTTGGAGATTCCAAAACGCGTGATGGTTGGGCTCTAATTGGTCGAGAAACTTATCCCAGCGTTCGTCACGCAGTATCCTTATGCGTTTTCTAAAAGCACGCTGTAGAGAGCGCATGCGGACGCGATTGGAGTCGCAGGGATAAGCGTCGTAGGCGCGTATAGCCGCGTTCTTCTCCGTCAGTAGGGCACGGGCGTCGTCCGGAAGGAGCCAGCGAGCGTCTTCTGTCAAAGGTACCGACCGTGAACACTCGTTCACCAGGGACTGCACGTGCTCAGTGAGGGAGTCGATCGCGCCTATAGCGTCCATCGAGGATTTTACGTGGTCTGGGATTGAATCGAGATGCGCGGAGTGGACTGACTTAAGGCGAGTCCCAAGCTTCGTCCAGTTCGTAACTATCTTGGTGGGGATGGGCTGACCAGCGTCTGGGGGACCTACACGCGGACCGAAAGACATGATCACTGGTCGATGGTCAGAATCTAATTCCTGAATAACTTCAATGGACCGAAGCGCTAGGTTAACGTTATTAAGCAAAGCTATATCTAAGATGTCGGGGCGGTGATTTACGTTAGCGGGAAAGTGCGTAGGATTCATAGGCGCGATGATGTCAAAGTTTAACTCGGAGCTAAGAAGGTCTAGGTGTCTACCGCGGATATTACGAGTGTGGCTATTCCACGCTTCGTGTTTTGCATTCAGGTCTCCCGCCAGAAGGACGGAGTCGCCGAGAGCAAGAAGAGCTTGCAGGTCAGGTCGTAAGTCGACCCCCTGAGGTGACGGAGGGATATAAACTGAGACTAAGAACAAAGGTCTATGACCGGTCATGCCTAGCCTACAGACAGAGGCTTCAATGTGCGACAGCGTAGGTGGGTCCATCGGAACACAGTATAGGGACCTTTTGAAGTAAATGAGCGTGCCGCCGCCTGCGGCTCTGGTTCGATCGTTACGGACTAGGTTATAATTCGCGATTCGCGGGTTTCTATGAGACGGTTTAAGAAAGGTCTCCTGTACAAGAAAAACGTCGAGTTGGTGGTCGCGGAGAAACGTTGCGATTTCATCGCGTTTATTATTAATGCTTTGCGCGTTAAAGAAACCTAATTTAAGGGAACGGGGTTTGAGTTTACCGGCGGATGTAGCCATTAGAACGCGGCGGCTTTGTATGCGGCGAATACGTCGCTGAACTGCTCCCTAATGAAAGGTGCGTGCAGAGGCGAGGGGTTGGCTCTAATCGCCTCAGCCATAAGGCGGATACGATTAAAGTCAAACGACTCGTACACCTCGATATAGTTTTTTACCGACGCGGTGATGTCGGCCGAGAACGTCGGGGCCATAAGGGCCGCGGCCGACGGTGATGCGTGCGCGGGTTTCGGTACAGGCGCAGGTTTGAACGCGGCGAGAGGTATGCGTGGGACAGAGGGTCCTTGGAGCGCGGTAATCGATGCTTTCTCCTTCGGAGGAGAGGCGAGGGCCGGGAACGCACGGAGATGCATTTCTCTATTCCAACAAGCCCCGGTTGGGCGTTGCGGACTAAGACGCGGCAGAGCGGTCGCGGGTTTTTGCGCGGGGGCCAGTGCACGGGCGACAGGCCGTTTCGCGACGGTTTTTGGAGCCTTTGGACAGCCTCGGTAGTTTGCTGGGTGACCCTTTTCGCCGCAGAGAACGCAGCTAGGGGGCTCAGCGCACTGGGTGCGGTCCTTGGGCCGGGGACAATCAGGCGTTCCGTGCTCGCCGAGGCACTTCACACAACGAGGGCGCGCGAAACAGTTACGCTGCGAGTGACCGTACAACTGGCAGCGGTGGCACTGACCGATAGTGCCGGTTTTTCGTGGCGGCTCAACTTTTATTCCGGAAAGTTGGCAGACGGATTTAATGTTGAAGATGGACTTACCGTCTGCCGATCTCTCGGTGACGGCAAGGACCATCTCGTATGGCAACTTGCCTCGCGAACGGTACATCCGGTGTACCTCGAGGGCCGGAATGCCCTGCGAACAGAGGTCTTTAAGAATGTCCTCTGAGGACAACTCAACGGGGACTGATTTTATAACTACGCGGAGGACGCGTTCCTCTGGGAGAGTAAAACTATGGTATGGCAGGGCTCTCTCCTGCAGCATACGAGTAAGCGACCGAAAGTCGGCCGCTGTCGGTACAACTATTTTGATGCCGTCCTTGACAGAACGGGCGCTAGAGAAATTGATATGGTGCTGTGTGCACCACGATGACACCTCGGTCCACTTTCCTTTCTCCTGAAGGAAGATTGGAGGAGGGACCGGGCCACCCTTCTTAGGGGCTGACAAGTCGGAGGTATTGGTCGCCAGAGGGGCAGTATGCGAGGAGGGTGATGCTGAGAGTGCTGCTGGCTGAGACGCCGAGGCTTCAGCAGAGGAGGGAGAGGCGACGGTTTTTGCCGCCTTGGAGGGTACCTGTTGGGACTTAGCCTTTCGGGTACGTTTTTTGCCCTTTCCAATGACTTCAGTAAAGCCATCGGTCGAGCACGACGAGTCGGATGCGGAAAAAGCATCGACGGAGTAATCGGAAGCGTTAGCCATCTCGGCGTCGACAGGGGACGGAGAAGCAGAGCGGGGGCGGGAAGTGGATGCCGGTGATGCGTCACACGCAGGTGTGCAACTCGGCGAAGTAATTCTCGGAGACGAGACAATAGAAATAGGAACAATAGCGTTCCCAACAATGGGTTTCGACATAGCAGTCGAGACAATGGGCCTTCGGCGGACTTTAATCCCTTTGTCGGCGCCGATAAGAGGGCGCGGGCAGTCTAACTCTGAGAGCAAGGAGGGGTTATGTTTACGGGTCCAAGCCTGGAAGAGGTCTTGGATGACCTGGGAGTTTTTCATCTCCTCGATGAAACGGGGCCAAAGGGCATCCATTTTCTCGAGAAAACGAGAAGTAAAAGGTGAAAACACATTAAAATTAAAAACCTAACATAGATAATGACGTAGGGGACGCGCCTAGCATTAAACTAACCTAACTAAATCTATCTCCCCGGGTAGGTACGCCCGGGGATGTGTGACCCTCCCTGCTGGGTTTAAGCAGGGAGGTGAGTACCTATGGTGTGCCTTAAGCTGTGATGTACTCGTCGCCAGTCTTAATGTGCGAACGAGGCCCTGACCTGTCTAGCGCGAAGGGTGTAGACACACCCAACCGACACTAGGTGTGTAGCTGAAAAGGAAATGTGTAGACTCCTACTGCTATGTAGGTAGACTGCTACGGTTTATGTCGCCCTGGTACTTTTTGTCAGGTAACAGGAGAGTTTAGTGTTTTTTTTTGCAAATTAGAAACTCCCAATAATTTATAATAAATACACATTTGTTTCCTCATGCAGTTATGTGCGAAAACTTAGTAATATGATATATTGATAGACATTGTATCCACGCACATTTTCGGAAAAAAACTGTTTGTTAAAAAGATTTGAATGCAAAGATTGTGTACGGTAAATGAGAAAATTTACATGAAAATTCATTAAAAAATACAATAGGAAAGCAATAAGTTTCGCAATTAATTGAGTATAAAACTCTACCGCGAAAATCTTCAAACAATTGCTAATGAAATAATGCTAATAATCACCTAATACAATAACCAGAAACGTGAAGCCATAAAACTAAAGTAAACAAAATAACATAGTCATTACACAAGTCTTAAAATACTAGAATTATTTGGTACATAACACCACACATTCAACATTTTTAAATCGCCTTTAACTCAACGACATAAGGTTTATATTCGTAATTCGTTGTTACAAACTATAAGGTAGGGTGTACGAATACAATATTATCCAAAAATTATGTTTCGTTTGAGTGACTTTTTGTGAGCAATTAAAAATCATTCTCGAGACGAATGTAAACGGTTGGACATTGATAAATGTACTACATACAGGTTTTATTGGATTTCAGACTATGAGTCACTCGCGAAGAATTGATAATAAAACTGAACGCCAGAAGTGCGAATATGTAATCAGTGTTATAATTAGAGTAACGAGAAATTAGGCTTGTAAAGTTTGGTTTTATTTTACATATTATTTATTATGTTTGTAAAATGTGATTGATCGTTTTTCTTATAAATACTTTTACTATTGTTGCTAATTCGGATACCAACTGACACTGACACCTTTCTCATAAACTCTCATGAATTTTAATTAAATAAATTACGTAAACACATACTTACTTGCGAAACCATTTTTACAATACTTTTATTTTTACCTTTATATCTACTTACTAGTTTATTTCTCTACTTACAAACCTTTTTCAAGATTTTTGGGCCTCTGAAAGGAAAGAACTCCTACACTGTTGGAAAAAGGTGTATTAAGTTTAATCATCAAAAAGCTAACTGCACACCTATTTCTAACTTGTTTTCATATTGTACAAATAAGCAAGCATTCAAGCAAGGCATTCCATCCGTCAAAAATTTTAAGTAATTTCCCACTCATAATCTTAATGAACTACAGTTACATACAAATACCTCAAAAGTTTAGTTTAAAGTCAGTCTGCACGTCAAGCCACCATAGTTACTCGTCCGATGGTCAAAATATTTGTTTTCTAACGAAGGGATCATTCCGTTTAGTGCATTAGAAATCTATTAACATTCGTAAAAGCGATTGATTGATTGACATGATTGTTTCTTTAGATAGTTCAATGTTCTTTTATGAAAATAGAGGTAAGCGGTAAGCGGTAGGTAGGTAAGGTAAAAATATGTTGCGGAAGTTTTCGTGGTAATGATAGGTAGGAAAGCTGACGTTTATTTACTGTGGGCTAAACAATGGGTAAAGTTTGTGTTTCTTGGTGAACGATGCTTTGTGGAAATTGGTGAGGTTTGTGTACCTTGAAGTCATTTTTGGATGTGTGCATACTATGTGCTGTTATAGGATTGTTTTTACAATTTCAAACTGTTTTTATATTTGTATTGCAGGTTCGCTAAAAATAAGTCTTATTAAAGTATTTTATAAATAAAACATATCTATAATTGGGTTTTGATATATTTATGGCAAAGAGTTGAAACCAATTCATAGTTCTTACTTTAGTTCTTTATTTTCGGTATTTGTTTTATCAGTACAAAGATATTTTAATAAAAAAAGTATCTTTCAGAAAAGGTAGACGCTCGTAAGTTTCCTATATATTTATCCTAAGCTACAAGTTTACCACCCTACATTACTTACCATTTTCAAAACAATTGAACCCTGAAGGGACAAACAATAAAAAATCAAGTGGCCGTGCTATCTTTGCTGTAGCATTTATTTCGCCACCGAGGCTCCTGTCCTATGTCACATAGATAATGCAGATAGCAGGTGAAGTGCTTGTTGCTACTCAAACTTCGAGTATTGCTACTCTTTTTGACAAGTAGGGATGTGTGTTGGTCGATATCGATAGTACCTTTTTTTTATTTAAATTGTGAGTAACAATAGATGATTCTTTATTAAGTTATTTATAAGTTTCGTAGTCAATAGTTTGAAAATAATTATTAATAAACCTTTATGAATGTATGTAATGAGGGAGAGGATTACATATCTCACATACAATATAAACAATCCTTAATTATATCTTACATCGAAGATGCATAAGCGCAGGTTATGCATCTTAATTTTACCATGCTTGCTTCAATTATTTCTGCGTTATTCATGCTTATTCTAGTCTATAGGGTTAAGACTAATACCTAAAAAAAATACAATCGGTCCACCCCTTATCGAGTTATAAGTGTTGTAAATGTGACTGCATAGGCGAAAAACATTTGTCGATAATTCTGTAATTACGTGTAACAACACTACTGCCCACTTGGTTAAGCTTCTTTAAGTGGCACGTAACCCATTGGCATGTATCTGTGTCTACTCGTACTACTTGTCTACTGTCTACTTATAAAACATACAACCTTGCTTCACGTAGGTCACACTGTTTTTACTTAACCAGTGTTTAAAGGCTACAATTGAGATTTGAGATTGGTAAATGAAGATTGTAGAGTAAGGTCGAAAAATAAATGGAAGGGTTCTAGAACTCTTATGTAGCCATTTCTTCCAGTTTGGATGAAACTTTTAGTAATGTTAACTATTTATGCCTATGAATCGTACATACCTTAGTTAAAAAAACTGCTGTTTGTTTCAAAAGCTTGAAAATTATGTCAATGCAAATAAAAGAGTAAAAAGGGAATTTTCTTTTCCTAACAACGGCGCTTGTGTTTTTTATTCCTAACATTTGGGTTTTTCAGTAGAATATTGCAACACCTTGACTGTCCGAAGTTTACCAACAGAAACACAAATTAAATAACCCTTTTTGGCACTCAGGGTAAAAAATATGTTTTGTGTAAGCAACTCAACAAAAATATTGAGATGAGTTAGCAATACAATTGCTTCGCCATATTACATGATATAGCATAGTAAAACGTCGTTTTATTTATAAGTCAAGTGTTTTCTACCATTGGCAGTGAAGTGGCGGGCTACGGGGATATTGGTTGCGCAACTAAATCATATAGTGCTATAGTATTAGCAGGAGTGTTTGATCTGTGTGTCTAGACTCTAGACTAAAATGATCGTGTTTAGTCTACTGCAGTCTGGTGTGACCGGGTTGGTTCTGTAGCTGTATGAGTGTAGGAAAATTTGGTAACTAATATCTTGTCAGATACATAAACTTCTGTATGGTGATTAGTAATAAGAATTGAAATAAAATATAATCGAGTGGAAGAGAGATATCCAACAATAGTTTCATAATTTTATATCATAACCTTGATTTAAATGTTTGAAGTCTATATAGAAGCCTTTGTCCAATTTAATTTGTAAAATTTAGGCTTTTTAAATAGACTATGATCATCGCAAAAATAATAAAATTAACTGTTTATTTACAGGAAGCTCTCGAAACGAATGCTTGTTTGTGCCTTCTTTCACGACATAGATCCATGTAGTTTTTATTTAACATCGAAAAATCTTAACATCAGTCAGTATTTTATTTATAAGCGATATCAAACTATCTTAAATGGCATTATAATTCATTGAATGTGCGCTGAGTGACGGAGAAATCCCTTGCCATGCCGTCACGGTCTGCGTAGGCCTTAAGACCTCCTTAAAGTCCTCTGATCTCCCCAGATGTGTGTGACTACTGTGCAGCCTCTGTTACAGGACCATACTCATGAGAAGATTATTGTAATTGTGATAAGATGCGGTCATCGAGTCCTTTGAGCGCATTAACTGCTGGCAAGTGTGTAGAGCTATGTACTGATAGAGAAGTTTACGTGTATAGTATACAGGGTAAATTTTCAATGACCGTCCTAATTGAAGGCAACCCTGTATGGCCTTCGTAGGTAATATGCATTTCGCGCGCATTTAAGTGTGTCGCACACTAACTGTAGCTATTTGACACAAGTATTTTTTTCTAGTTGTTATGCAGAATACCTTCATCACATCACATCTTATAATAAAATACTTGTGTCAAATAGCTACAGTTAGTGTGAGTGCTATATTCTTGATTTAGGTTTCTGTTTCTAGAGCAGTAGAACAAGCAGGCAGATTTTTTCTTATGTTTTGTTCCTTCGGTAAAGTACATCAGTAGGTTTTAATCTATTTTATTCGTTCATTTGTGATGGCTTAACGTGTGAGCTTACATTGGGTAGGTTTATAACAAGGAACGTAAAATAATAGCAACTAAGTAGATACATAGTTGTTAAAAGGGTTAACGAACAGAACTGTGTTTTAAGACCGTACGACACAAATTAAATAAAGAAAATTTTAGTTTCTTGCAATTATTGTCCTGTCTAAACATTCTTATCTCTACAAATGTCAGACATCATCGTGGGAGCCTGACCACCTCAACGTCGTTTCGTGTGTCCTGGCCCTTGAAAGATATCCTTACACACACTTAGTTGTCACCCTTATTTCCATTGCCATAAGGTCCACTTTCCTACACACATATCTTAAGTACCAAGGCACGTTAACAGCATTTAAGATACATAAGTTGTCACCTTTATTTCAATGTTCATAAGGTTTATTTTGCCATAAAATTTTCTTAAGTGATCGCACGTTAATTGACAATAGTAAGCTTGTGTGTTTGGTTGTATGTTATCCCCGTCTTAAGTTGAGTGTCAATTTGTTTGAGTCACTTGAAGTACAGAGTCATCATTGATTGATAAGTTACACTATTTGTTAATGTGGAGCCAGAATTTATTTTATGTGTCTTATAAGTAGTTGTCTCTTTAGTGTCCAAGCTTTATTTAACAAAAAGATTTGAAACGTTTTAGGTATCAAAAACGTGAAGGTTTGATAGCCGTACAAACAAGGAATAAATACATACATACCTATAATGACGCCTGTTTCCCGTAGGGGTAGGCAGAGACCAGTTCTTTCCACTTGCTATGATCAAGTAAAAGTATAAACATTTACGTGACTATGAAATTTAGCAAATTTTTGGACTACTACTACTCGACAAATATAATATTTATCGAGTAGTGTCGATAAACAGTAGAATATAATTAGCATTCATCAGTTTTAGAAGTTGGTTTAAAAATAAAATTCAATAAGGTAGATATTCACATACCATCGTATGACTAGCCGCACCAAAAAAGGCTGCAGTACGATAAAAAACAACATGGCGGATCAACTCCCACCAAACAATAAAAGCACTCAGAGTGACGAAAACAACCCAATCCCGCAATACGTAACTGATATCGATAAATAAAAGCAAAAATTTCGCGGCTCATATAACTCCCCTCTTAAAAGCTAAACCGGAGTCAAGTGATTGTTTATTGTAGATCAGCAGACAGCAGGCAAATCTGTGTGCGCACTGTGATCCATCAACAATCATTTAGGCCAGGAGACAGAGTACACTGGGAAAATTTCACTGTACGGGTTATAAGAAAGGAATAAATAAATGTTTAGTTTTAAGGAAATAATGAAAGTGGTTGAATCGAAAAAACAGGGTCCATTGGAAAAGTTTACTGTATGGGTTAAAGGAAAGGGATAAAGACATGTTTAGCTGTAAGGAAATAATGAAAGTGGACGAAGCGAAACAAGTGTGTAAGGTTCGTAGCAAGTGGAAAGAAGTGGTCTCTGTCTAACCCTAGAAGGTAAAGAGGCGTGATTATATTGTTAGTTGTAAGAATATAGTACAAACAGTGGCAAAAACAAATGGCAAAACTTATAATCAACTATTTTTGTAATAAATATATTGTTGGAATGAGAAATACGACATTGTTTTTAGGGATACGCTTACTTATTCGACAAGGCGAAGGAAATTCAGGATTTTATCTATTAAAAAAGGTACTGACTCTTTTTGCAATGTTTATTGTTCTTCAATAGCTAAGTAACAAAAAATGTACGTGTTATGCAGCTTCTTAGCAAGAATTCTTTTGATCCATAAGGGAGCAAACGTATTCAATATGAGATCACACTAATACCTGTAGGTACCAATTCAAGTAAACCTTGGAGTTATTTTCAGACCGTCCCGGTTTAACTTAGCTGCGTATTTTATTTGCTTGCCCCACTTACTGTAACGACAAGTGATTATAAAGTAGATAAAGCGATCCATCAGCTCCCGGCTCCCTGCCTAGGCGAGGGTGGCGCGCAACACAACACTTTAATGTGCGGGTATTTGTTTGTGCTCCATTTTACAACACTTTACATTGTTATAGAGATGATAATACTTATTTACTTCTCAAATTGTTTTAGGTGGTGCAGCTCGATAGCGGGGTAAGTTTTTGAAAGATTCTTAATATGGAATTTATTTTGCATGATTTTATCAAGTATGACTTTGTTAAGTTTTATTTACTTTCAGCTATGTAAAATATTTGGTTCCATATAAAATAAAAAGCGCTTGGGTTTTTGCTGACGATAAATACTATCCAGCAGCAGTATCCACTATCGTTTTAGGTAGCGATTATAAAATAATCATATTATGATTCTGAACAATTATTAAAGTACAAATGCACGGATCTCGAACTGTTAGAATTGGAGGCATATTTCGCATTTTAGCAGAACAAAGGTTTTGGTTGTTCGTCTGTCTGAAACATTACAGATAAAAAAACAATTTATTTTACTTCAATTTACGTTTGTAGGTCCACCATTGAAATTTAAGTAACCCAATTGCCTATTCATTTCGCTAATAAAAAGCATTTATTTCGTAACCTCATAACAACTCATATTTCAGTGGGTTTGCTCCAGTTAGTCTTACGGTTATTTAATACGGTTAATATTGAACCCTTTGCATTAGTTGTCGTGCGTCACGGCAGCCATGTTGGTTTTAACTCAATTTTAGTATCACGTTACCGAGCTTTTGGAAAAAATCCGCGCTCGCCGACTATTTTGGGTCAGGGGTGAGCAACGTTTTGTATGAAAATGTAAAAAGTTGTTGTCGTTTACAAAGACAAATAAAAAAATTAAGCGTTTGTCGTTATCGCTGTAATCATCATTTTTTTTTGTCTTTAAATTCCTATGTCGCGACATGACTTAGACTCTCATTTTTCTTTTCTACACAAATCTGTCTTTTACCTTAATTTAGCAGTGCAGTTTTTCCATTCTTCATCTATCTTTTTCATCTTTAGTGTTTAATGACCACGAGTAAAATCATTTACTATGGGCTCAATCTATCCATATAACCTCGTACGTTTCTCACTCAGTACCTACCTACATAGAATAGATGACAGCTTTCTCATTTAAAGCTTTATGATCTATAGGTAGTAAAAAAGGTTGTGCTTCCCTGTGACACATCGGTGAGGCTAGTGAGGAACGACTATTATATTAAGTAATAGTTGTGTGCCGGATGCGACTTGTAAATATTGCCGCGCGCACCAGAACACGAAAACTGTGGAGTAGTGTTATGCTGTCTCTTTGTTTTATAACATAATCTAGCAAGTATTTACTCGGAGTATGAAGAAAAGATAGAATCATTAAATAATCAAAATTTGACATAGATTTTCATTTTGTTGAATCATTACACAATATCAAAATCATTACACACTAATAAAAGTTTATTTTTTTATCGAGACATTACATCAAGAGCAGCCGACGATCATTCTTATCGGCAAATAGAGCGCTGGCCATTTGAAGGGACTTAAAAATCTGAAACCAGCAGTTTTCTACATCTACTAACACTTTCCTAGTAATTAATACATAGGTTGGTAAAGAGGAAAATAGACAAGTATCAAACAAGGTACTTTAAATATTTTTGTTCATAGCACAAAACAGTAGCTTCTCCATAACTTTCCGCTTCCGCTTTAAAAGCGTCAATAAATTAATTAGAACTACGTTAAAGACGTCAATCGCTTGTTCATACATTATATACATCATACACTATCTAAGACGCCATCATGTCCCGCGGCAAGCAATAATCACCCTTAACACTAACACATTAGAAAAAATTAGCACACAACTTTACATCTTATACTAAAATTTTATGTAAACAAAATATAGTTATTTTCGTAGTTTTTAAAATAAATGGGGCTCATTGAGGACGGTGCGTTCATTGAGATAGAAAATATAATTAAAAATAGGTGTTAATGGGCGTACGGAACCATTTTATGGGGTATTAGGCAAAGGAAGTGCCTTCACGACCTTTTTATCTGAACTTTTACGAGGAAAGAGGTTTTATATCCATAATTATGTGTTTTTTTTTAATGTGCGTAAAGGGGAACGGATAATTTGATGCTAGTAAGTAGAAGTGCGCGTGCGCAGGGTTGCCAGATGACCGCTTTGTTGATGTCACGCCGCTTATTATCAACAAAGGTAATTATTATTTTAAACTGACATAAACAGAGTAAAATTAGTCTCGTTGTTAAGAGTTTTTTAGTATAAATAGATTAATATGTAGAGGGTATAAAAATGTTTCTGAAGAAGTTCTGTCAATTCTTGGACAGTTAATCTTAAGTGTACAACTACTTTCATAAGCCTTTTTCAAGGTTTAACATCGTGCTATAATTACTCCGTAAAATCATGCACCTTTTTGCAATAGAAATCCTAATAAAAAACGAGGCCCAGAATATAAATAAAATTCTTGTAGGTATATTACAATACATAACGTATTTTTAAACTAAATACGGTAAGACTGGAAGCCGAACCCAACATAGTAGGGAAAAGGCTCTGGAGATGATGATGTACATTACAATACGTGTTACATCGTTTGGCAGCCCTAAAACACAAAAGAGTTAATTGAGGCAATCAAGCTCATTAAAAGGAAACTGCAAGAATCTATTTGTAAACGCCTTTCTTCTTTCAAGCGGTTTTCCGGGTGCTAACGGATACATTGAGTATGCTGCATTACGTATATATACATACTAAATGTACCAATCTAGTAAAGCAAAGTCGAAAAAAAAAACACATGCCTGCAATAAGTACCACATTATGGAGACTACTATTATGGATAAAACCATATTTAAGTTCTAAAATTGCCTGCAAAATTTCTACGGTATTGGGATTACTATCATAAATACCTTGTATGAAAAAGGATTACTTGATCTGAAGAAGTACTAAGTCTTATTGCGATATCGGATATGCAAAACAATAAATTAATAAAACATATTCTATTAAAGACTGCTACTACGCTAGAGGTCTTAGGTTCGAGTTCCAGGTCGACCAAGCTGTTATTGGGTTTTTCTATGAAATTCTCAGTAGCAGGTCGGAGTTTGGATTTGTGCCCCTATTACATGGGACCTTAACATATCGGCGAACTGTGGGTGTGGGTGTACATTGGTACACCTCTGCCTAACCCTTCGGGGATACAGGCGTGATGATATGTTATGTAATGTTTATAAAATTAATTCTAACACACATTACATGATATTTTTATTCTAGTAAAAATCCAGATTAAAAAAAACTTAAGTAGTACTTACTATAAAAACCATTTTTATATGGGATATTATAATACACATCATACTATGTATAAAACGGTTAAAACCATTCCTGTCCCAAACATTCAATCCCCATCCAATAGCATTTAAGGTCTATTTAAAAGGTTTTAACTTTTAACCTTTGGCTCCAACCCTTTGAACAAAAAATAAGGGTCTTACAAAAAGCAAATTAGTAAAGATTCGCCACGCCACTTAACGCAGGCAAAACAGACTAAGACTTGTCGCGACGTCAAAAAAATCGCACCATATTGACGCAAGTGTGCGCAAAAGGCCCTACTAAGGGTCTCATTTAGAGGAATTTCGTTTGTAGTAGGGGACATTGAGTGAGAAATAAAATGAATGCAAATAACTTTACAGCCTTTAAGCCGGAACCCCACCGCTGCGCAGGCTGTGCACGGATGCGTGGCTCACCTCTGCTGCGTGGGCTCATTAGTTCGGTGGCGTCGGCCTCCGTTTCCACTGCGGCGCACGGACACGGATGTGCCGCTCACACAGCTCATAGCTATGCGTGGGGTACAGTCACGAGCAAAAATATGTAACATAATAATATGCGAAATTGTTAAACGAAATTAGTGAGATTTTTTGTCGAATCTCTTCTGCCATCTAGCAATCAATGCATACTGACAGATGACACTTGAAAATAAAATAGTTCAAATATTTTTTTTAATAAAAAAAATATTTTACGTAAAGTCAATATATTATTTTTATAATATAGACAATAGCTCTTCCAAGTAACAATATAATTTAGCTATTGTGTAGTAACATCTGTTTTACTTATTTATTTATTTATTTATATTAACTTAAATAGAACGGCCGAAACCAATTACACTATTTAAACATTATTCATGATAAAAATTTGTTAACTCATTCATACATTCTTCTCACAAAAACTCAAACATTCTGACATTATCGCCTTCCATTCATCCGCAAACATATCCAGATCAGTGTTATAGTTCAGAAGAGCATTAATAGTAGCTAATGTCCGCGGAATAGGCGACTTGGAGTGAGCAACAGTACGGCTAGTTGGAACAGCCAGTAAGCGGTGTTTTCTACCACGACAGTAATTGTCTGGAATGAATAGATTGCAAACTTCATTGTGTAGATCAGGATCATCAATAATCCCTCTAAGAATTTTAAATATTACAGTCATCTGATCTCGCGACCTTCTCACCTCTAGAGAGTTGAAATTTAAGCAACCTAACAGGAATTTAGTGGGATACAAGTGGGGATAATACCCGTACAAGTGTTTGTAAAGGTATCTGAGGAATGCTTTTTGCACTTTCTCTAAGGCTAATGCATACTGCTTTTCAAAAGGATTCCAAACGCACGCACTAGACTCAAGCTTGCTACGGACTAATGCCCCAAAAATAAGCTTGATAACGTGGGGGTTGTGGAAATCACGACAGTTCCTTAAAACGAAACCAAGACGCCTGAAGGACTCCTTAGCAGTGGATGTGATGTGGTCGTGAAATGTGAGCTTACGGTCAAAAATGACTCCCAGGTCTTTCATGGAATCAGTTCTTTCAATTATATCTCCATTCAGTTTGTATGGAAAGCTGACTGGGTGCCTCATGCGACCAAAAGACATCACGTAGCATTTGGACATATTGAAATCCATTTTATTTTCTAAGCTCCACTTATATACTGAATCTATGTCTGATTGCAGAGCTTGGCAATCGCGCTCAGATTTAATTTCATAAAATAGCTTTAAGTCATCAGCATATAAGAGGGATCTGACATTTGCTACCACCTCAGGGAGATCATTAACCATTAAAATGAAAAGGAGAGGGCCGACTACTGAACCTTGACTCACGCCCGAGCGAGTGTGGTAAGGGAGTGACTCGTAAAGACCTAATCTGACAAATTGTTGACGATCCCGTAAATAATCTGCAAGAAGCCGTAGAAGCCCTGGGGCAATACCTATTCTACTGAGCTTTGACAGCAGGATGTCATTGTTTACTCTGTCGAATGCCTTTTGAAAGTCAAAATAAACAACATCTACCTGGCATCTGCGATCAAGACAAGTGGAGATGTAATTCACTAGTGTCAGTAAGTTAGTATTGACCGATCTCTTTTCGCGAAAGCCATGTTGCTCATTGCACAAGTACTGTTTCACTTGCTGGTAAATGCCTTGATGCAAGACATTCTCGAAAACTTTCGCAGGGGAAGATAGTATCGCAATTGGACGATATTCATCGACTGAGGATTTGTTGGAAGACTTCGGTATGGGGGCCACACGTGATATCTTCCATGGAGGCGGATAGACACCAGATTTTAAAGCTATATTAAAGATGTGGTTTAAGGGCTGAATGAGAAATTCCTTTCCCTCTTTTAAGAACCATGGAGGAATAGTATCAGGGCCAATGGAACTATTGTTTTTTAGTTTATTTATTCCAGCGCTAATGACACTTTCAGAGAATTCACGGATATTAACGTAATTACTCGTATTAAAGTTGCTTATATTAGCCATATTCTCAATGTCTAATTTTGGAACTTCAGTTTGGAAGACGCTCCCGAAATAATCCGCAAACGCCTCAGCGGCTGCTACACCACTGTGAGATTTACCTTTGTGGGTAACGTTGGGCTCAAAACCGCCCTTGGATTTAAGATTACAGATATGCTGCCAGAATTCTTTGGGATTTTTCCTAATGTTCTCTTCGATTCTCCTAATGTAGGTATCATAAGCAGTCGATATACGAGACTTAAGGCTAGATCTGTAGTCAGAGAATTGCTTATATATTAGTTCACATTTATTTTTTTTCCAGGCGGAATGTAATTTAACTTTTTTCTGGATGTCCAGAATGATATCTGATGTGAACCAGATGGGATACCTTCTAGTTGTCTTTCTGCTTCGGCATTTTTTGGGGATGCAGGCGTCAAATAAGCTGTAAATAATACTATAGAAAGCCTGAGTGCTAGTGCGAACGTCATTGGATGATATAACTGCATCCCAAGATACCTTAGAAAGAAGATCGTAAAGAAGAACACGATTAACTTTTTTGAAATTCCAGTCCCTACTTCGGTTAACATTACTAGGTTCAAGCCTTTCACGTACACCAGATGACTGTAGTTTTACCTCTATGTCCAACGGCGGATGGTACACATCAGGGGGTACCAATCCTTCTACTGCTATTACATGTACGTCTTGCAGGCTAGCGCTCTCCTGAACCAAAACAACATCTAACATTCCCCCATGCATGTTTTTAACAATGTTTCTTTCACACATATTAGAAAATGTTAGAAAATAACAATAATAATTGCGAACATTTAAGGAAGCACTGTTTAAGTTTAAATCACCTAATATGATAACTGTTCCTTTTAAATCGTTGATAAAACTTTCTACTTTTGTAAACCAAGTCATATAATCACTGTCAGTGGCACTTGGTTTTATATATACAACGCACATATAAACAGGGGAGCCATCACATGTGAAACTCGACCAAAGATCTTCACCACTGTCCGTTTCAAATTCACGTCGACGGCGAAGGACAATGGGTTTGCGGGCCATAAGTAGCACACCTCCGCAAGGTGTACCTCTGTCGCGCCTTAACACAGTCCACTCGCCATTGCCGAGTTCAGTATCCTCAACCGAGGCGTCCAAGAAAGTCTCGGTGGCTGCTACTAGGTTTTGTTCGGCTATCTGCAAATTGTTACGCCACATCCGGAGCTTTGATTTTATTCCACGAACATTCTGGTATTTACAGTTTATTTCTGTAGTTGTGGTGCTTGGGCTAAAAGCTGCTGAGGGTCCGGCTACAATACCATTATGATGCTGGCTTGTCTCCCTCTTTGAGTTGTTCATGAAAGGGCTGAGAGGTAACATGCTGGCTTTTAGACTGAACGGAAGACGTTTTTCTATAATTGATCCATGGCTTGATTCTCGCATTCACCGGCCACACATCTGCGGAATAGCAGCGCTCATAGCATGCGGTGGGAACGCCAATTTTGAATGACTTGTAGTTTCCTTTCGGAGTAAGTTCATCGATGGTACAAGTATTAGCGCCACATAAAGTGCGAAGATAGACTTTAATTTCGTCGGCTGTAGACTCCATGTTCCATAGGTGTAAGTACTTCCGAGCTTCTACGGCCTTTAGCGATGTCACGTTGGGCCCAGCAACTCCTTGAATTGACACGGGGCGCCGATTTCTCGGTTTCTGTGCTACTCGTATCCATTCCTGAGAGTTCGATGCTTGTGAATTAGAAGAAGCGGCCTGCGAGACCATTTTAGGTGGCGCAGGCTCGGAGATGGATTCACCTGGGCTGGCACAAGCTGGAGCCGTTTCAGGGAGGTTCTGAGTTAAGATGGCCTGCTCTGCACTGCTTACAGATATCAGTGGTTTACTGTGAAAATTAAGTTCCAAACGATTTACTCTGTCGCTCAGTTCTATCACAGTGTTCTGCATAGAAACATTTTGAAACTTTAAGTTTTCCATTGCTAATTTAACCTCCGCATGCTCAGTGACAATTCCCGCTATCTGGGTTTTAACTGCATTCACAGAATCTTTCGCGCTGTTGATTTCCAGCTTCACTAATCGGAGTTCTTGACTAATTAGAACGCTTATGCTTTCATTGATTTTTGACAGCATACTACTTAACTGATCTTGCAGGACGTCTTGTACAACATTACGAATATCATCAGTTGTCAAGGTACTAGAAGAATTTGGGGGTGAGTGCAGTGCTTGTCTTTTAGCACTTCTCATGGTAACATTAGCATTGAAACGAACAGGCGTATCATCATCCCTTGGCGCTTTAGGATTTTTATTAGAGCAGGATGGGCAATTCCAGGCTTTGGAGGTAAAGAGCTCATCATCGCAAATTGTTAAGCAGGCAAGGTGAAATGCTTTGTCACAGGATATGCAATTACGATAATTTCCTTCATCTAATCCACCCTCGCAGCATCCCCATATCAATAATTCTTCAGCTATTTTAGACATTATTAATAATCGTAATTTGCAGCAATAGAAAATTAAATAATGTAAACAAGTGCAAAAACAGTCATTAAAAATGCAATGCGCAGGCTAGCGGAGCAGGCAAGCGTTAACTCGCGGTTGACACGGCGTGACACAGAACGCGATCCTTTCCAGATAGGCGACACGGAGCGACACGGTGCACAGTGGGCGGAGCGATAACACTGCATAGACACAGAGCGACACAAAACGCGATTCTTTCCAACTAGCTAACACTGTGTTTTTTCTTTGAGTTCGTTATTTCAATTGTTGTAAAATAAAAATAGTTATAACTTGAGAACCAATTGATGTTCGTACGTTGTGTCTTCACTTTTATTGAGTACACTTGTAATGGAGTGTCACAGTGTATTTCACTAAAATGTTTAGTTCGGTTTTGCACTTATCTCGAATTTATAACGCGGAGGCCGTTTCGGCACAACACACTCGACCCGTAGGGTAGATATAAACCTTACGTTCTTACACAAATTATACTTATCACAACTTAAATGTATGTATATATACTAGGAACATTAATTGTACCTCTTATTTATAGTTGCTTATTCTTATAATAATTTCTTAAAAATATTATGTGTATACATATTTTTGCTCGAGACTGTACATAGTCGTGGGTCGCAGAGAAATGGCCGACCCACGCAGCTCGGATGCGTCGCACGGCCGTGGGTTGAGCTACGTTCGTGTGTTTATGACGTCATTTGCTGCGTAGCATGTCCGTGCGTTGCGGTGGAAACGCTCTCATACATTTCCGTGCGCCGCTGTGGGGTTCCGGCTTTATTTTCTTGATAGTTTTTGTAATGTTTTTTAGAAAAGAGATTACTGGTAAATATCGTTTCGAAAGGTAAAAATTACTCGAGTAAAAGGCCTAGCCTAATCTGAAACAGTGATCAACAGTAGGTACCTAAAAATAACCCTTTCTTATATACCTATTTGTTTGTCAATGACCACAGTAAATAGGAAATGCCCGCAGCAATACTTAGACGCACAAAAATTACATGGTATTCAAGTAAACACTTAACCATAATTTTTGTCCAATTCAATAGTTTTTAAACTTGCTTGTTGCATTAGTTTTGCTCGTAATAATAAATAAAGAATCAATTTTTACCAACACCAAACCACCACCATGTTCTCACTTCTCACTGCCACCTCACTCACAACTCACATTCCCACAGCCAGTCGAGTTAGACTAGACATAGCGCGCGACGGCGACGGCCGCGGCAGTCGGCAAGGACCACCAATGCGGTCACTTCAAACTCACCGACTCTAATGCGTTTCAAGAGTAGTGCGTACTTACTGGTGGTCTAATGTTGCCAATTTGTGAATGGAAGTTTTTATACAAAGTTGGGATTTAGAAGATTTATGTTGGTTTAAAAGTGGTTAGGCCCGCCTACATC
This sequence comes from Autographa gamma, assembly GCA_905146925.1. Lineage (NCBI taxonomy): Eukaryota > Metazoa > Arthropoda > Insecta > Lepidoptera > Noctuidae > Autographa > Autographa gamma. Next base: position 3,898,441 of record LR989871.1, read on the forward strand.
AAATACTCTTAAACAGTCTGATTAAAAAAAGCCAGTAATTTTTAATTTATTTAAAAACTAGCTTTGCCCGCGACTTTGTTCGCGTGGATGACGAAACTTATCAATGAGTTTTTTTGTGCAAAGTGCTATTTGTGTACAACTTTATATGACATAACTTTTTTATTTATGAACCGATTGACATGAAATAAACTCTAAATGTTAAGTGAAGCTTATTTCAATATATTAATGAAAACCGCATTTAAATCGGATAAGCCGTTTCTGATATTAGCGTACACAAACAAACAGACAAACCGACAAACAGACAAAAAAAAATATTAATTCAATTTCGGGTTCGGCATCGATATAATAATAACCCCTGCTACTTTTTTATACATATTTCCATTGTTACATTGTATTAAAAAAATGTTTGATTTGATTTTTATTGATCTTAGTTTTGCTATTTGAAACGAGTAGTGCTGTCACCGGTCCATGTAAATTACTGATGTTCAGCTGAATTCAATGGGACTGGAAACCAAGCTGAAATTGTTTGTGTAAAGGTGAAAATTCCAGTCCATAACGTAGATAATAAAGAATAAATTTTTTATATGAAATAAACTAAGATTTTAACGTATCTGTCATTATTATGTTACTCAATAAATTATGAAGAAAACCAAAAATCTAGTTTTTATTTTTTAACTCTTCTTGCTTTAACGATTAACAACTGAAGATCTGTAATGATGCAATTAATGCAGTGCTAAAACGTTTTTCCTGTGACTCACCCGTGCAGATGATTGTGATCTCGACATGAGAACCGCATCGAGTACAATCCATACCAAATGCGAGGATCCTGTAAACAATACGAAAGCCAAACTCAGACGGACGACTTCAAAAACTTTATAAAATAAACGGCAACACAGGAGTTTCTAATAACGACTGTACTTTTCATTTTGAAAAATATTAAGAAATGGGTCTGCTAGTAATGTCCAATTTAAAATATGTCTGTATTATTATATCCGAAGGCATCTGAATTATTAAAAGTAAACAATATCTCTATCTATTCTGTCAAAATAAAAGTTGTTATTTATCTGACCGAATAGTAGATTGGTATTTCCTGACTCTTGCATTTTATTTTGTAACTGGATATTATTATATGCCCATTCCCGCAATATTTCATTTTGAAAAATACCTAACTCATAAAGATCTAACAATATTAGAAAAAAATATCAGGACGGTGCAGCCACTAATCAGATAGGCATATAATAGTCACCTAATTAAAAATAAAGTAGACAGACTTTTCCTTCGCAGCGTTTCCAAAAGCATATCGTCTGAACCCGCGCTATGGGAACTCGAATAACGACAACCATCAAACTGATTGCAGTTATTGTTATGATCTTACATGTTGCACATACTTCGCTTTCATTACCATAATCAAAGGACATGGGAAACTAATTATGCTAATGAGTATTTACAAACATATTATAAACTTTATGATATTTATTGGTGAAAGAGCTGATTTGTGGAAATTGGGATTAAGACGCCTCCTTATATTAGATCTATTTATACACCTAGCTAACACCTACCTACAGCTTACTGTGGTAGTTAATCGTGATGACAAAGTTATACAGTCATAAGTATGTATGTAAGATGATTTCATTAGTACGGCACCGATTGACAGCACTAACTCTCTCTCTCTGCGATTTAACTCTTTTAGCTTTAAGAGAAGATTAGTTTTATCGCTTTTACACAGTAGCAAACGGAGCAAAATATAGGCTTAAAATCGGACTCTACGTATTTCCATCATTATTTTGAGGTATCATCATCAATCAGCAATTACAAGCGAAATCTCGCTAACTAATATAATGTTTGATATGTTTGGCTAAGACAAGACATCCAAACAACTTGTTTCCACAAACCCCGTATTTCCTTACTCCATTTAGCGGCTACTTATTTTGTTTTGTCGAGGTTCCCGAGAAACGTTGTGAACGCAATTAACTGATTGTCGATGCACTAACTGTAAACAGTGCATTACCGCTCATCCTCTCAATACTGGGTAGGGAGGTGCGTTGTAGGACATCGATATCGATGTATGAACACCAGCAATGCATGTTCAGTAATTTAATAAGGTCTTGTTTCATGTTTTGTACATCTTCTCATAAGCTTTACATAAATGGGGCTAACAAAATAAGCATATATTACTATTTCAGATATCTTAGAACAGATTACGGAAATAGAATTTTTGCAGAAACCAGAATAGGACCGCATTATTGAATTTGTAGATTTATCATTGTTTTTCGGTGGTTTCAAGGCGCTGTGAATTTTATAGTTTACCACTGAAGTTTCGCTTTCTGTACTTACATAACACATATGTTTTGTATATTGTTCGTTTTTTATTTATTCTCAACGTCAATATACAATCCTTGTAGTCAAGACCAGACTTACAAAAGGTAAAATCGATAAAACAGTGTCCCATCCCTACGCAGCACTTTGCATTAACAGTGCACGGCACTCGGCACTAGCTCGAGTTACAGCACGTGCGCAGCGCCGGATGTGTCGTCATAAACATACACTAAACACAAATAATACTAATTACTACAATAAAACTAAATCATTGGGGTGTCTTAGGAAGGGTTTGGTAGGAGATTGTGAAGACAAAGAAATAGTAATTTTTTGATAGGTGATGCTGAAGAGGTAGACGAACTGATCAGGCTCTCTTGAAGAAACAAATAATACAAATAACTACAATAAAACTAAATACCGTATGGGGGATGCTTTTTGGTAGATGTGGAAGACAATAGTAATAGTTATGTTTTGGTAGGTGATGTTGAAGAGAAATACATACATAAACCACGCAGGCTCATTGGCAGGCACAAATAATACGAATTACAACAATAAAACTAACTACCGTAGTGGGGGATGTTAAAAAGGGATTTTTGATAGGTGATGTTGAAAATAAAATAATTAGACAACCCCAGGGGCCCAAGTCTGCTATTTACACTCGGTTCAATGTCTTCATAGTGTCGTGCCAGCAGAGCCATTTTCGGAAAATTGGTATTCTACTAAACGTCAAAACGTCAAAATTGCGCATTACAATTTGTACCAAATGTATGACCTATTGGTTACAGTCGTTGAACATTGAACCGAATCGTTCCAATGCGCAATTTTGACGTTTTGACGTTTAGTAGAATACCAATTTTCTGAAAATGGCTCTGCTGGCACGACACTATGAAGACATTGAACCGAGTGTAAATAGCAGACTTGGGCCCCAGGTCTAGTACAAGTAGAGAGTATTGGTAAATAGATGTTGCGATGGAAACTCATCTTACGTAATTCTATTCAAACACTTCTGTTTATCTTAGAATGTAGAGCATGAGAAAAAAAGGTTGCAAACCAAGACATTCCCATAATGTTACTAATTGGTATGCATATTTATTAATATTGGTAAGAACTTTCCAAAAAATGTAGACCTCTAAGTTTAGGTAGGTATATACACAAACTTACTCACCTACACATGTAAAGAGGTAATGAAGATATTATTATAATCTTAACAATATTCCATTAAGAAATGACTAGTTTGTAGAATCAAATCAAAAGCTTCAATGCACTACAATTTTATCATAGCTTTCTCGAACTAACACAACCCAATATCGGTCCGAACTTAAAGTCAAACTATCTTTTAAATAAAAAAGACGATCCATTTAAATAAACACCCTTATTTGGTATTCCACTTGGAATAAATAAGCATCATTTATTCCGTATTCACTGTGAAGCGGGGGCGGCGGGGTGAACTCGGGAGAATTGTCACTCATCGGTCGGAGTCTTAGGGAATTCTTCGCCCGGAACTCAAAGCTTGGCATTTTCATAATGTCGCCGAGACCCGCCTCTCCCCGTAACTAGTATTCATATGATAATTTTATTGAAGAACATGGCTAAATTGTGTGGCGTTGGCTTTTGTGTTATATTCAGAATTCGGTGTAAATGTAAGGGAAACGATTTTTCTTTGTTGCCTATTTTCTAAATATCAGTGGGTCAAAAAAATTATTACGCCAATTATCCTAAAATTAATTATTTACTGTTGCGATTACAGTTAAGCTTAGAAAACATAAATTTATCAGTAAAGTACACACTCTTATAGTTTTCTTTTTTACTTAACAAATCATAAAAAGTCATTTCAGTCACATGAACAATTTTGAAAATAAATATTTCCTTTTCACGGTTTTGCTACTCGAAGGTAGGTAACTCATCCAAACAGTAACATTGTAATTCAACTTTGTAACTCTACAACTCTTCTTCCCATTTATATGAATCCACAAAAGCCTCCTCCACACTACCTTACCTCCAAGTCAGTTGAAGTAGGTATTCAAGCAATTTGTCGCGCGGTGATTTCTTCTTCACTCTCGCCGGCAGTTCGAGCACCATCTTGGAAAATTACTGGCCTTAACACACTCGGACCAAGTTTGAGAGCTGACTTCCAAATTCAAAAGTTTAAAAGTAGAAGATTGGAGATTCAGTTGGCGGTAATTTTATTCTTTTTTTTCATGCTGGCTGGTTTTATTTAAAATACTTACTGACACATTTTTATTATGATGTTATAGTTTTACTTGGACTGTTGAGAATAGAAATATAACTCTGAATGAACTTAAGCGTTCAACCAGTCAAGCTTAGCTTGGTGATTGAAGTTTAAAGGGTGTTTAATATCTCCCTATATCGAATGACATTCAAGAATTTTAACCAATATATTCGGCATACAACTAAGCTCACGAAATGTTATAATTGTTACTTATTACTTTAGGATTGGTCTCTATATTAAACCGAGAAAGACGTTTCTTTTGATTACTACAACATTTTTCAAAGTTATTTATGCTTTACTTACTCACTTTAGTACTAACACTTTTATGTAATATATTAATATGCTTTCGTCTTCAAAACATCATGAGAATTCAAACTTTTGAGGGGTTAGAAATAAAATGAAGCGGTAAATAAATGTCTAATATCTTTATTGCACCTTTATTAAGCTTCCTTAAGTTCTAGTTTTGTACTATATACAAACGTGCCAATGTAACTATTAAGACATTTAATCGACAACCTTAAACATATTTACAACAGTAATAACTAAACGTAACAATTCTACTAACTAAACGTAACTAGGTGCTTTGGCTAACATTACACTTTCTTTGGTATTTTATTGCAAACAATAATTATCTTTAACTCAAAACATTTTTGTGTTGACATTTTTATTATTCAAACCCTTCATATTTTTGACAGAAACTGATTCGGAATTCAAATATTTGTAGATTTGTTTTGTAAAACGTGCATCTCAAAGATTCATAATTATTTTAAAACACTTTAAAAATAGAACATTCACTTTAGAAGTCTACTTTCATATCCAACAATTGCAATCTAACCTCTTTGCTCAAAATTCTAATTCAATTTAAATTAATTTTCAATTTCAATATTACTGGCCATACTCTCATTACTGTTCTCATTAAGATCAATATGAGTTTTTAGCTTTTCTTCCGATTTTTCTTTTTCTTTTTCTTCAACGAAATCTTTGCTTTCCGTCCTTTCCGCTTGACTTCGGTCGACATCGCAAGGTACTGGCATGCCAAACGCTGAATGCCCTGGGTAGTACATATAAGGTAGCGGTAGGTTTGGGTAGTTTACACCCAAATGCGGCCCATATAACGACTGTAATACCGCTTGGTTGTAAGATTCTTGTAAAAGCGCCTTATATTCGGGATTTTTCGCAAAATCAACGCCATATACTCCTGCGAAATGCTTCAAAATCGGCGAACTTTCGAGTAGATTCGGTGGCGTGAATAACGGATTCAAAGATTTTCCAAGCATTGGGTTTTGGTACTTCATATCAGGCATGTTTGGCTGTCCGTTATTATTCACTAGTACTTTCACCGCGACTTTCCTCGCATGGTTAGCAGCAGCTGCAGCCGCTGCCAGCATCCCATTCTCCTGCATCTGTAGTTGCTTTCTCTTAGTCTTGTACCTTCGATTCTGGAACCAGATCTTTACTTGTGTTTCCGTTAATTTTAAGCTCACAGCTAAATCAGCTCTTTCGGGACCAGACAGGTATCGTTGTTGACTGAATCGTCTTTCCAACTCGTATACTTGAGCGTGTGAGAAGGCGGCTCTTGACCGTTTCTTTCGTCCTCCATTTTGTGTGTACTCGTTGTTGTATGGGGAGTGTATGGTTCGCGTGTCGGTTGGTGTGGTGCACTTGCGTGGCTCGTAGGGGAGGCTGAAAGGCTTGTAGATGTCGGAGTTGGGTGAGGAGTTCGCGCGACGGAGAGGAGAGCCGGTGGTGGAAGAGCGGGAATCGTAGTCATCTGTAACAAGGGAGAGAGATATGAGTTATGTATGTTTGAGTTGTTGATGTCTTGCATAGAGGAACGGATGTTCATAAACAGTTGGCTTATTTTGTTTTAATTTTATTTACAAACAAATGGCCTTAAACTTTAATCTCTACACAGTTCAGAACCCGTTATAAATTTCAAGTTTCACATATCTAATGTGTATTTTTATGAGCTATCTGTCTATTTATCGACAACCTTAATAAATACTCATTCTTTCTTTTAAAGAGAGTCATTAGGTAGTAAATTATTTTCGTGATAAAAAATGTATGCTGTATATTATTAAAATCATTTCATACTCATTGGTCTTACAAGACATTTAACAAAAAAAATGTCATTGCAATAACTTTCCATAACCCCAAAAACCATACTATCATTAAGGCCAAAATTCTGAACCAAACTCCAAACTCATTAGGGCACCTCCACACGATCACGGAATCAATTAACCGTTTATCGGCTCACGCCATTCTGATATAAAGGCGCTTCACAATAGATACATTACGCAAATTGTCGCGGTCATTAGACGCGGCAGGATGCGACGGCGCGAGGTAACAGGATTCTTGCGTGATGCTTTTGTTAAAGGTTTATTGTAGAGCTTTGACACTAATTGATGTAAGTATTGATAGGTTTAAGGTAGACTGTGATTTAATGCTGTTTTTGGCATAGTTAAAGTATTTAATTAATCATTAAAATGTAGCTTTAAATAGGTAGGTATAAAATTATGTGAGAACTTTCAGATAATTATTTATTCACAACGTTCTATAACTAGAACCTGACGAAGTACTTCATTAGACCGAAGTTTAGTACATTTAATATTATTAGAACTAAATCTCCAATCATCGTAAAAATACTAAAAGCACCCAAAAATAACCAACAAAAGGACAAAAGCTAGAAAATTTTGTAGCGAACTACAAACCTAGTAATTACTAAATTGAATGGTTGAATGGCTTTTAAGCGTCATCACTTATTATAATGAGGGGGCAACGTAATCGCGCGAAGTGACGATTAAGTGGCGATGTCGCGGGGGCGCACGACGCGTGTCGCGCGACGTGAGACGGTGTGAGCGCGCCATTACACTCATTGTCCTCTCGTAATTATGGAAGCCGGATTTGAATTTGGAATTTTGGAACAATCGATTGTCATATGGACGTTTGCGATCGATTGCTCTAAATTTAAGTTGTATGGGCGGTTTTTGAATCGGGAATATTGAATTGATTTAAATCTTTTTTTTTAATTATTGTAGATAATGTCAACGAAAAGAACTATATCTATTTGGATGGGTACATATGACATAGTTATATCTATATAAATCAGAGTCTTCGCAATCTTCGCATACACATAGTCTTGAAACCTCACCAGCCTGTTTAGTAGTCACAGATAAAACAATTCCGTGTTCCTAATGTGTTTTCTAGATAACAATAGTTCTCAAGAACAATTACATTACACTCAATAAAAGCTCTGTATCACTGCTCAGTCATTATTTTTATCGCGTTCCGATGGCCGCAGGAGTCTATTTAAATCTACCTTTACGACTAACCCATATAAACTTGATGGAATCCGTTGAGGATGCAATTAATTGTGAATTTAGGGGAAATAAAGGGTGGTAATAAAATTTAAATCTAGAAATTTTAATTTATTCCAATTATGTTAAAATCGATCAGATAATTATTATTGGATATGTAAGCGCATCAGAAGAGGTAGGTGCAATATACAATTGGCCAGAAAAATAGCGATGCAATTTAAATGAAAATAGAGAAATATACATAATTAAATCTTATTTAAAAATCCTAACAACGCATTATACCATTTCACTCAACTGATCAATCAATTAACAATGTATAATATTACACAGGTAGGACCTAACCGAAAGAGACATGCCTTGTTTTTCATATGTAGAAAATTTAATAAGGTTAATTATTTTGAAAACCAAATGTAATATTAACCCTGGAGCATTTCGGATTTCCTACAAATCTACCCGTGTGTGAATTATATACAAGTGGACAAATAAAGGCTCTTACATAATTAATAGTAAGCAATGCTTAATTTTTTTATCATTAATCCAATATGAACACTTTTAAATAATAAAAAGCTCTACCAACCTGATAGTTCCGTGACTGGATAGTTCTTCCTGGACATGTCTAGCGCCCCATCTCCCGCGAACTCCCTGTACCCGTTGCAGTCGTCATAATACTTCAGTCCTTTCTCCAAACTCTCCTTCTTCACGTAACCATCCTCTTTGCCAAAACAACTCGCAGACTTCCCCAAAAAGTTCATCTTCCCTCCGAAACTCTCCGAACAAAACATTCCATTTTCAAATTCGCACTTTCCCTCGTTCTCCTTCGTCAAAATGTCATTAATAGAAAATGGCGTCGTCAAATTAGGCTTCTGACAATCTTGCAACGTTAACGAGTCTTTAAAATTCTTCAGTTTCGATTCCATTTTTAAAAATTCAAACACATGAGTTATCACTTCACCGCGCGGTCTTGACTCGCCTCACCGCAAAAGCGTTCCTCAAACGAATAAACTTTGGGTGATAGATTGCCCGCCTGTTTGACGTGTTTAAGCCTTAGAGGGAGACGGAGCTACTCCCCTAGCGTATGCACTCGTGGTTGGTAGAGCAGGACAGCGATAATTTAAGGCGGTCGTTTTTTAAAAAAGCTCCTGAAGTAGCGTAAGTAGTGGGGATCGTTGAGTTTTTCTTGAAGATGTTTACGTGAATGCGATTTGATCGCTTAGGTCACATGCTGATTGTGATGCTGCCGCGAATTGGCAACGCCATGAACGCTTTCTTTTTTCAATAGTTTAAATTGATCGTTTCAATCGTATAAATAATTGGTCTTATAAAATGTACGCATTAGTTACATTTGCAAAAGTTGTTTTTAAGTCATGATATAAGTTATAATTTTATTTTAAGCATTTACTTATCTCAAAGCGAGATAAATAATATGCATGTGAAATGCTCTTAGGTGTCTTAAAAATGTTTTGGCAATATTGACTGGTGTTATTTTATTTTTGTTTACGTTTAAATATGTTTTAATGTTTTTGCTATCTACTCCAAAATTGTTATCCAAAAACTTTATTGTTTAATATGTTTCATATTACAGTGAATCATATTTCTCGCAGCCAATCCACAGCACTCGCACTAATCCGTTGCATCGTCCATATAATCCAATTTCCTTAGGCGCCCGCCGTTAACGCGCGCTTTATCTGTAAGCACTTGACAAGTGTCTATCTATCCCTCTCGCACCTACACCCATCTCCCTTGCCCTAGGCACACCGTCCCTTTCCCTCGTTAGAGACCCATTTAAACTGACCAATCACGTTCAACCTTCGCTTGTGACGGACCAATAAAAGAAGTGGGTGAGTGGAAGTGTCAACATAAATTTTCTTTTTAATTTTCGAATGCGGAAAATTTGTCGGATGTTTTCATGGCGGCGTGATTTGTAATTGGAAGCGTCAAACTTCCTCGCTTCTTAAGATTTATATTTAGATTCGTTAAATATTTTATTGACAACCAAAAGGTTGAGAACATTTATTTATGATGGTCTATATCTTTGGACTCTACATAACACAGTGTTAAGATTGAAAATTGATTAAATTACAATTGACTATACCTAATTTATTATTTTACAGTGTTACAGTTGTTTTAAGTCGATGTCTCTTTGTCTTGTAACTTTTGCAAGTGTGGCTGTTTCCACTCAACTACCTTAGCTTTATAAATACATAAGATGGCTCTATTATTTTAATTGTAAACAAAAACAAACCTTATTTAGGTGTTCAACCGATTAGTTTTTAATATATAATATCTCGTAACCAATCGTCAATTAAATGGAAAAATGGCATTTTTCAAATTTTTTGGAAAATAAGATTTTTACACAAATCGAGACTCGATTTTTACTTTTACTGACTTTTATTTTTACGTTATTTTCAAAATAATTTGGAAATTGCCATTTTTCCATTTAATCAACGCAATGTAAACAATAAAATTAAATAAGTACAAACTCAGTAGAGGCTTTATCCACGCCCATAAAACTCTTGACATAAATCAATACCGACGGCTTTCCTCTGATCCCAATACAGCAATAATTTCAACAGTTGACCTTAATAACATAGATAATAAACCCAAATTAAGCGTCCACTTAATAATGAATCGAGTTTACTCGATGCGAGCACTCGAGTGATTGATTATCGATATAAATCGGATGGTATATCGATGCGGCTCGGTTGCCACCGCAAACACGCCACTTACGAACACTTAGCTTCGACCACTTATGATTATACAGATGCAAGATGGTATAGAGAGGACCGAATGAATTGTTAAACTAATTTAAGCATAGTTCTTCATTGGAAAGTACGAGTTAAAATGAATGATTTGAACAGACTAAATAAATGACTGTTGTAAAGTTTAGTCCCACCTGTAATTCTGGGTTTTATGTTCGTAGATGTACCTACTACGTATTAGTTAGGTACCTAGATAGATACCTAGTTACCTAGGTATGTAACAAATATGCTCAATAGTGCTTTTTTATTTCAATGAAATGTGATATTGTTATTTAGGTATAAGCTCTAGAGTAGAACTGACTGTGAGGTTTTTAAAAAGTGTCCGCCGGAAAAATAGAGTCGCAATTGCCGCAAGCCGTAGTTGATATTACCTATAGCTAATTTAATAAGATTTTATAATTACTTTTAGGTTTAGGTATCTTGTCTTATTGTGATATTCAACTAACTCAAATAAATAAACAGTACCTCAGAGGACGATAACAGAAGTAGAGACAAACTACAAAAAACTGTTTAAACACAGAAAGACTGTTTCATACGTTTATGGGTCTATGGCCCAGCACTTGATGGCAACTGATATCCCCTCATCTTAAGCGAGCATCATCTAAATGAAATATAAAACGCTTACAGCTTCCTTATTTGTGTTGCAGCCTACATCATACTGCATTATACTAATGTAATAGCAGTCGTAAACCTACCAATGTACCTTTATATATTTCAATGAAAGGAAAATGGAAATATTCCCCAGAAAACCATGTCTAAACTCTTTTATTTCTCAACAATTCGAGCGACGGCAAAATATATGTAGAGCACCTACGCTTATTTATTTTACAATTAATGTACATAAACAGGAAAAAGATAAATGGAACAAGACATAAGATAACAAATGTACAAAGGTACTGCTTATTTCTAAAAGAAATCTCTTCCAGCAGACCTGCGAAAGGAGAAAAGCTTGAAATTTGTAGGCAAATGTGTACAATATTTACAATATTATCTTATAATTAAGATTATAGTTTCGTAATTAAGTATTCTAAATTACAAATTAGACTTAAAATTAAAATTATCATTCATTCCAATTATTCAAGAAAATCATCGTAAAACATAAAAAACATGTCTTAAGTCTTAATTAAAATTAGAATATAATTATCTCAAAGTCAAAAGTTCAAACAGAATAATCAACAATCAATTAGCTTTTCACTTCCAAACCAATTCGAAATTCAAAAAGGAAAGAGTAGCACTTATCAAACAAAGGAGTTGTTAATTGAGTCGAATAGGAATGTAATCGATTCACTCGATTGGTTTACAAAAGATAATCGAGTGATCACAAAAGAATCGAGATAATGCGTTCCGGGTGGTTCCGATGCGTTCATTGTTGTGTTTGAAGGGGGGAAGTTGTATTTACATTTGAGGGTATGGATTTAATTGAGACATTTTTTGGTAAAGTTCTCGCATGCTGTAATAAGAAATGAGATGACTACTTAATGAGCTGTAGATGCTACTGGTAGGTAAGTGTTAAGGTGTTCATTAAGTATTAAGGAAGGAAGACGGCATTTATCGTAAAAAATACTAAATGAAGCAGTTCATTCGGTCAATTCAAGCAACTCTTAAATAGTTAGGCCCTCCACATAGAAACTAGGTAAAATAGTTGCCCGAAACATACCTGCCTTTGTATCTTACTAATTAGATAATGAAATAAAAAAGAAATGATATACTGACACTAGCGGGTTTTTAACTCAAGTACCTAATCCACATCGCAAGTCAAATAATGTATCTGCTAGGGTCTGTAATTTTCTACGACTTGAAAAACTGTTATTTAGAACTTATATTCGAGCTTACCTATTTTATTGTTAACGCTCTAATTCACTGTTTAAAAGTTTTATCTAGCTATGGAGTGGAAAGATGCTAAAAGCATCTTCAAACTGTATTACTTACATTTTTATTATTCTGAAAGTTGTACCTAGATATCAAGGTATGCGGTATGTGGGTGCCATGCCATATTACAATAACAGTTCTGATTACCACGTCTGGCGTAGGGGTAGTCGTGATGTTAGAAGTTCTTACACGAAAAGTTTCACAGCGCCATCTGTTGCTTTCTAATCAATATATACAAGTGAACAAATATACATAAAGTAACTGCTGTTGTAGTGTAGCTACTGAACGACAGATGGCGCTGTAAAGAGTTATAAAAATCTTTTTACTATTCGCCAGGTTCGAAATCAATAATCAAATTAGCATTAAAATAAAAATGGTATGCATGTTATATCGGATCCTAGTATCTAACCATTATTTATTAATTGGATTGTGTACAAATCATGCATGCATACTTTTACTATTGAATAACAGATGGCGCTAGTAAAGCTCACAGTGCTGGGCAACCTTGTTTAAATCATCACGTTGCGAGATTAACCCTCAAATGCTATTACTTACCTTAAAAATGAAAATATTTTAATAAATTATTTCTCTCTTAGTTGTGATAAACGTATAGAAAATAAACCAGGAACCCTTCGCATCTCCCCCTGACACAAACCACATGGTCGCGCCATGTTTGACCGGCGTTTTATTCTGTAATTGATACGATAATCGCCCTCTGTTATGTGTAATACAGAGATTTACGTTGCATTTAATTGACTACCCCATAACGAAGTGATGGAGGGTGTAATGTTCTACCTATAAGTACATATAGAAATAAGAAACGTGTATTAGTAGTGGGTGCATACCTAACAACTTACTGAAAAAAAAGAAGGTGTTTCAACATATTCATCTTTCACTTTAGTATGTTTTTAATTTACTTTATTGCCTTTGACAATATTGGCCATAAAGTACCTACTTGTAAATGCTACCAGTTGTATAATTTCCAAAAGTTTATGCGTGATTTCAGTATTTTTCTCCTTTCATGTAACTTTTACTTATAACATCAGTATGCTTAGATAATAGGTCACATTAAATTAAATTACCCATTTCAAAAATAAATAAAACAGCGTGTGTTGTCTGCTTGCATATTTTTTGCGATTGGCGCCAATTGGCCTGCGTGCCCTCTGGAAGCAATAACTCAGGCGACAAATACGTCACACGTCGGGGTCCAAGTGACCCCTAGGGATAGTTTTTTGATCGACATTCGACATGCCACATTGACCTTTTAGATTTTTTGCTGGCTGGACCTTTAATGTGTCTATTAAAGTTTGGACTGATTTTAGAATGGAAATGTAATATGAGGAAGTAATTAACCGTAATATAAATTCCTTTTAAAATACTTAAATATTTAAATTAAATTAACTTAATACTGGTGAAATGATTTAACTATTACCAAATAAGGTGTAAGTAGGAGTTATTATAAAAATGACTTTTATATTAACACACAGTAAATTTTTCATCTCGCCCTGTTGTTACTGTAACTGCCAAAAATAGTTCGAAACTGGATCTTAAACCCATAATAAATGAGATATGAAATTTAAAAACAAAAGAATTATACATTCCTTCTTTGCTAGTTGTAGCCAAAAGCTCCTAAGAAAATTGCAGCCACCCTTAAAAATTCAAACTAAATTCTCACACATATTTACCAAGACTTCCAACTTTAACTAACCGTGAGACAAACCAACAATTTGTATAAAAAAGCTAATTTTTGGGCGGTCGGGGGCGTCCTATTGACAATATGCCAATATAATTTATAGGCGGTTCGGCGCCAGCGCACGTCAAACTTTTTGCTTGATTCTGTGTCACCTCCGACCTGACACATTGATAACGTCGCCTTTTCTACTGCAACCGCTTTTTAATCTTTTTGAAGACTCTTTTAGACGAAACTGGGTGTTTTTTTGCCATTTGCTGAAATGTGGAGGATTTTTAATGTAATTCTTTAACATTTCTTATTTCTGTCCTAATTTTTTGCAAATATTTAAATAACGGCGTGGACTTTGTTAACAAGAGAACATATATAACCCATACATAGTTTAGGATTACGGGAACTAAATTAGTCCTAGTTCTAAGCCTATGTTGTCCGTCGGTCCGTCCATAGTCAGTTCGTAGAGCAATGGCCCTTTCCAATACCGCTATAAAACCCAAGTTATAGGTAAAACATGTGTATACATAGTAATATTTAAACGTAATCTAATAAGACCATTTATTACTTCAATACGTCTATGACTCATCCAATTACAAATAGCTATAAACGATCAATTTCTGTAAAACCAAGACCGACATGAAATTCTCCGAACGGGTTGAAGCAATGATTTTATTATATTCGTGGCGGCCGCATCATCTTCGGCAATTAATTGAATGAAACCGAATGGGAACATTAAACTGTGCACATGTATCGAGCGCTGATAACACTGAGAAAGATCATAGTGTACACTGCGGGACATATAAAGTGGACAACTGGAGATTAATAAAGCTTTCTTAAAGATTATACCACTTTATAAAACTACTATTGCTTGCTAGCGTTAGTGACGATATAACTTCTTAATAAATTAGAGAGTGCTCTAATTGATTTATAATTTAATAAGAAGTTAAATAAAGAGAAGAAAAAAATAATTGTTTAGTGTATTTTTTTTATCAGTTTCAACCTTGCTACACTTAATTGTCTACTCCCTGACATCACTAGCAGATTGTACATAATGGCTAATGTCTTGTTTAGTTTGAATAATTAATTTAACTATGTATTTTTCATTTGGGCGTTTAACATGTATTAATTTACTTTAGCTAAACACTTAAATGTAATGTAAATATTACTTAGTATGTTTCCACGTTTACCTAAAACTGAAAAATGAATTGCTGTTCGTCAGTTTTGCTAAAATTCGAGAACGGCAATTTGTTTTAAGTTTATTTTATACAAAAGTTTAGGCTTTTATTTATCGATTGAGGCACTACGAAGTCTGCCGGGTCAGATAGTTTTCAATAAATACCACAATAAATATTTGTGTGTACACTTATTATGCCAGCAAGTGTACTGGGCGGCTGGAACAGGAGTCCGGCGTCCAAATAAAAGCTAACGAGCGCACTGCACGGGGGCTTAGTAATGGAGTACACGCGCAGGCCATGCTGGAGCGACATGAGTTTTGCAAATTATTGGGAATCAATATTAATTGTATTAGGTAGGTATATGTTGACATAATTTTTCTTTTTCTCGGTAAAGTGATTGTTGCAACAGTGTTTTTT
The DNA here is from genome assembly GCA_905146925.1 of Autographa gamma. Lineage (NCBI taxonomy): Eukaryota > Metazoa > Arthropoda > Insecta > Lepidoptera > Noctuidae > Autographa > Autographa gamma. Next base: position 3,914,208 of record LR989871.1, read on the forward strand.
TTATTTGACATTTGAATGTTATTTTTTACAATAAGTAGGAATAGTGGGAGACGCGTGCTATGTTTTCGCTACGGCTTCTGGCACAGAATACATAGACCAGTCCAGTTAAAAATTATAGTATGCTAACTGCATACCTGTTGGTTTTAATAGTTTGGGTATATGTACCTAATATTAAATATGTGTCCGGTGTACCCATAGGTACGACTTACACACGATTTCAAAACTCGATTCAGTCCTCTATGGTATTGTAATTGACGGCTACATTTTCTGTACATAACTGTGTTTTAATAGTTATCTTTCATAATTCTTTTAAAAAATATGTTATTCATACATGATCAGTCAAACTATCAAAAACATTCCTTAACTAAATTCCACCTCTTAAAATAAAACTACACAAGATCCAGTAAGCCGTGCAGGTGTACCGGTGGCATGGCATCGGTCTATCGGGCCAGATCACCTTCCACCCGCGATAACCTTAAAAGCAACACAATATTAATACATCAAACGCCCACGTGCGCGTGCGCATACGATCCGACGCCGCAAGCCGTGAGCGTAATGCTTCCAAACCGATTCATTTGGGAGATTTGTTATATACCATATTCTCCGGGGTTCAGCTTTTGCGAAGTTTATGACTGATTAAATATTTTTTGATGTTTATGAAAAGTTAGAACTTTCTTATTTAATTTTTTTCAGTAGAAAGTATGATTTAAAGTCTTTGTAAAAGCTCAAAAAAGCTTATCTTAATAGTTACTGTTTTTGTACACATTATAGACATGTATTTTATAACATAGTCATTTGAGTACAGATATTTTCTTTTTTGGACACTAGTATTATTTCCCAGACTAGTTACTATTATTATGAGTGATTAATTTCTTCAGAGCTTATACTCTGAAGAAATTAATGGATAAACGCACATTTCACAATCTGTTTTTGAGATGCTTTTATTAATTAGTATACTCTTAATCTCAGTGTTACTGTGGAATGCATCTAGTATCTAAAATATACACATTTAACCAGACTAATACCGAATAAAAATTCTAATTCTATAATTGTGACTATGAGCTTTGGAACACAGAATTATTCTACCTACATCATTCCCGAGCCTCTTCCTAACTATGTTGGAGTCGGCTACCAGTCTTACCGGATTCAGCTGAATACCGTATTTTACATGGAGTGACTGCCTATCTGACCTCCACTACCCATTTTACTGAGAAATACAGTATCCCATAGTAAGACTGGTTGTCAGAATTGACTTAACGACTGCCAAAGATCTTTGTATGACAGCCGGGACCTACTGTTTAACGTGCTTTCCGAAACACGGAGGGGTCTCGGTATGTTATAAATGGTCACCCATCCACGGACCAACCGCGGCGAGCGCGGCTTAACCGGTATTATCGGTCAAACCGTACGGCTTACACTTAGCCACGAGCTCGACAATTATTCTACCTACATGATATTTTTTACATTTCTGATAATCTCAGTTAAAGAAAAAAATATCTAATGCCCCTTTTATTTTAAGCTGCATATTATGCTTTTAGGTATGATGTAAACGTAATCAAGAACTTGTTAGCCTATAATTGGAATTGTCTTATAATTAGTGATACATTAAATTATTTGATGATAAATATCCAATTACTTACCTAATAATATGCCTTATCAATAATTGTAATATGGCGGGTCGATTGTTTGATTATGATTTCCCATAATAGAGGTCAAGTAACATGCAATTAAATGATTTAGTTAGGAACAATAATGATCTCAGAGAAGAGCATAGTTAGATATACTTGAGTAAATAAAACGGATTGGGCACTTACCCACTCGTGTTTTTAAAAGGTACTTTCATCAAATTTTTAATTAAATCTTATGTATTTTTTCTACAATTTGTCTAAAACTTTAACTTTTAACTGTAATAACTGAAAAACAAATCTAATGTACGAAGCTTTTCTTTTGCTTAAGCTTCACTTTTATAAAGACTACTGTGTTATTGTAAAAAACTAAGTATGTAAGTAAGTTATGAAGAAAAAAATATGCAGCTGTTACTAAAAATAAGCAGCGGTGCACTGACGTAAAAATAATAAAACACCAATAAAATAACAATAAAAATCAAATTTTATTCCTTTTAAAAAATACGATCTGCAAACTACAAAAATCAGCAAAAATACTTATTGAGAGTTATTGAGCACGCTTGTCCCATAAAAGCTTTTAGTGTCAGTGAACAGGTGTCGGTGTTTCCCATAGACGTGGGGACCATGGATGCATGGATGCAGGTCCCATGGACACGTGTAGCAATCGATATCTTATCGGCTTGGCGCCGGCGCCTGCGAGGAGATGCGACGGGCATGCAGACGAGCGGTTGTTTTGTAGCGTTTTATTTCAAACCGGAGATGCATAAGATATGCATTTGTTTTATAAGATGCAAACTCAGCCTTCGTATTTCAGTGATGTATTCTTACCAAAAAATAAACAACCTACAATTTACATGCACGTATCCTTAAGGAATAATGTTTAACGAACTTATTATGCATTTGCGAAGTAAAACACCTATAACTAAAGAATAGAACCGTTTCTTAACAAAATATGAGAAGAATTCAATACGTTTGAATGGTACCCATAGCTAATATTTCTACGTTTAGATAAAGGGACCTTATGATTATTCTTGTATAAAAACTTTGCGATTTAACAGTAATTTGGAGTGGCCACTAAATGCTAGACTACTAAAAGCTCTTCAGGCTGGCCTACACAAAATAAATAATTTTTAGGTGACACGATTTACGTACCAAGCTACTCATTGTCTATTAAACAACGTTTCAACCGCAGCGTTCCAACCGCTCGTCCACCCAAACCAACCCTCACTCGCTGTGGTATGGTAGCAATTCAGATAAAACCGATCTCAACAAATTGAACTGAAAAAATAACTGAAACAACCGATACCCACTTTCTGTTTTATGTTCTTTTTTTTCTAAACGTTTATGTAAAATTTTATGGGGCGGCTTTTATTATGATGGATGTAGTTAATAGACTTTAAATATGTTTATCTTGTTCTGATAAATAAGCTTTAAAAGAACTTTAGTGTGGGATAATAAATATTTGATTTTGTGCAGGTGTGAGGTAAATTGTTTTATAAAGTTACTTGTTTGCTATTGTTTGATTTTAGTAATTGCGTATTTTGGTCTAGTTTTTTTTCTAATATTTTATATTTGACATTCAAAAGATTTTCAAGAGTTTTGCTATGTAGTTACTTAGTTTCATTTATGTTTGCTACCAATTTACCATATTTCCGACGGATCTTAAGTAATTAAATAAAATCTGATTGCCCAATTTCATTTTGTTCAGGCTAGTAAATAAGAAACAGATATAAAGTAGATAATTTTATTTACAAAACAGTTTTTATACCCTAAAATACTTTGGCATAGCATCATAATACCTCATTGCACAGGCATGCACACTTAAAACTAGACAATAACAAAATTAATACTAAAAATATAATACTCTTTGGAAATCAGTCTAAATGGCGCAGTCGGTTAAAAACATCAACAAACATAGTTCAATGGGAAATACTTTTTTATTTCAGGTTCCTCATTTGAAATTATACTTTCAGTGGGGTACAGCAAGTCTGAACTTGTTCCTACATTATTATGTAACTGCTTATTGTAATATTTGTCTGGTTGTTCGTATGCTAAGCTATCTTCAAAGTACAGGGAGGAACTTAGGTCGTTGATAAAAGGTTTGTCGGGATCACATCGTTCTTTGTACGCATCAAAGCTGGGAGCAGGTTGGGAGTCCCTTGTTTCAGCTTTGAACATCTTCCTTACATTCAAAGCCTTGCTAGGCTTCGCATCTGTAGACGTTGACACCTCAGGTGACTTGATCCTTTTGCTCTTGTAGCGTCGGTTTTGGAACCAGATCTTCACTTGTGTGGGAGACAGGTTGAGGGTCACGGCTAGCTGTTCCCTTTCAGGAGCTGTGAGGTACCGCTGGTTCCTGAAGCGGACCTCTAACGCGTGGACTTGGGTTTGGGAGAACAGGATCCGAGGCTTCCTTTTCGCGCTTTTGTCTTTTCTTTCTTGTTTGTTTTCACAGGTAGGTGTTTCTGTTAAAAGAGAAAAGCTCTTAGTAAAATATTAAAAAAAATCTAAGTATTAATATTAAATTAGTTACTTGTTTGTAAAAAGAAAGGATTTCTAACAGTTGCTTCTACATTGACTGGATGAATAGATGAATTGTGGTTTTATTAAAAAAAAAAACATTGTAATACTTTCTTAATCTAACAATCTTGAATTTCATGTCAAACGTTAAAAGTGTAGATAGGTACAAGTTTAATGCAAAAAAGTGATAAATGTAACAAGAATAAGGTGCCTAATTGAAGAAATAGTGTTAAACTTACTTGAATTCTTTCTACAAAGGCTTGAACTTTTATCAAGAAGCTCGTTTGAAAACTGCGGACAAAGCTTCCCTTCAATTCTTTTTTGTCCAACTAAGGAATTAGGAATCGATAGCGACTCTCTCTCAACACCATCATCTTTTATCGAAGGTTCTGCAGGTAAATGAGGTCCGGGCACCACCTCACTATACTGGTCATAGTTTTGATGATACAAATTATGGCAGTAGGGGTTGTAACTGTAGTACTCGTCTATTTTGTGGTCGTGGTACACGTCTTGGTTCCAGTAAGGCTCGATGTTTGTTGGCACGGGGTTAGGATACACTTGTGTGAGGTACTCCGGAGGGTAACTCTGGCCCTGGTACACCTGCTCGTACTCATACCCTCTTCGGTCCCTCTCGTTGTACTTCCAAGCTTCGTTCCTCTCGAAAGTATAATTCGGCTGATTAATGTTCAAGATATCCTTCACAGAGAACGGCGTCGTTAAATTCTGATTGATCTGTCCTTCTTCTAATTTCACTCGAAAGTTTTTCTGATCGTAATAATCTTTATTTTCAATCTGTTTCTCCTTATCTAAGTAAGTGATATCCACGTATTGATAGAAGTCGTTTTTGCAGTCATTGTAGTTGTGCTTCAAGTTATTATTGTTGTATGAAGTGGAAACCTCGTTGTGTTGTTCGTAACTCTCCATTTTTCATACACTCTCACTTCATTAGTCACTTTTGTGTTTTACTAATTGTTTTACAGCCGAGTGGTAATTAAGCTGTGGTTTAAAAGGCAAGCGATGGAAGACTGATGGTGTATAGATTGGCGGCCGAAGCCAATCCACGCTGCCTAGTGTGTTGTGGGCGGGGCTATGGGGTTACGTCTATCCCTCTCTAACATATGTAAGACTACTGTAGTGCCATCCTTGTCGTTCATGGATGGCTGTGTTTACTACGGAGTGTAAATAAAGCGGATGATTTCATTTCGATGTTGAGATGCCCTTTGATTTTGCTAATGACTTGTATATTGGTATTGAAAAAACTGTGAGGGGATTTTTTCCATTAATTAAGTTTACAGCAATTATTTCGCAAATATCTATCAAAAACCAGCCCCAAAGTGTATGTTGAGAAATGTATTTCTTTTTCATTTAAGTTTTCATGTGATAAAAAAATATTTAACAACAATACCAATAACAGATTCAATCAGGGTAGTCACTATAATATGAAATTCGTATAATACAGTAGTATTATTAAGTATATTGATTTTTCAAAGAATCCTTTTTTTCCTTGGAAGAAAGAAATCAGAAAATTATAGCACATCTCATTTACCCATACCGTACCTAATACATCCATATAAATACGACCTTATGTGATACACATTTTTAACAATAATCTTATAGTTAAATTAAATGATTAATATTTATTTTCTATCTGTTATAATAATTAATATGAGTTACGTTCCATATAAAATACTTATTATAAGATTTTGTTTTTTTACAAGCTTTAATGAACTTGCTTATTATTTTATCCCCCATAATATAAATTAACTTCCCATACTTAACACCAATTCGAATTATTTGTTTATGTGAGAGGTGTCAAGACAATAGTTTACTCGACCCGTCAGCAGTGGAAGGTTATCGCGACGTTATTGGTCATGGCCGATGACAGCTCAATGAGTCAGCCAGAACATTGTAGGGTTAACTGGAGCTTATGACTTGTATGTTAGGTTTGGGAAAAATAAACATTACAGGAAGGGTTATTATAAACTTAGATTTTTCTGAAAGTTTAGACTAAGGTGGGTGATTTTTTTTGCACTCAAGTGGATTAATTAGAAAAAATATTCTTTGAAAAGCCTTTTTTTAAATTGATTTGGAAAATCTATTTATAACTGAACGCTATTGTTATTGCAGCATAACTACTGATATTATAAAGCGTGGAAGAAGATAGTAAACTCGGCTTGTCCAAATATGAAACGACTGAAAAAAATAGATAAGTATTGTGTAAGTCAAAGAAATTAGAGGCCACTTTTATCGCAATAAACGAGAGCAAAAAAGTAACATATTATTATCCTAAAACACCAATAAAACCTCTTTATTACTTACTTGACACTCAATAAGTAGCAAGTATCTCAACTTTACTGTAAAATAATATCCCATAAAACGTACCAACTACCGGAATAACACGTAAAAGTTTTACAACCTGTTTTTACACTAAAGGTATCATTCGGGTTCGCTCGTAAAAACTTGACATCTTCGCATAAGAAACGGGAAACTTTTGTACGAGTTGTAATGTGATATCTTTATACAAAGCTGCTTTGTTTCTGTTAATTTGACGATCAATTGACTGTCTAAATGGGTAGCTTAAATTGATTTCAGATTTTTAAATGGTAATGTGATTTAATTATTATACATACCGTTATTAATGGCATATTTTTTAGCTCTTTATTTTTATTTTGCTTCTGTAAAAAAAGAACCAATTGATATTTTTGCTGATCTACCTAGTATAGTCATTGCGTAAAGGTTATTCTGAGATGTATAAGCTAGGTAAGTAAGTTCATATTTAAGGTTCAGTCTTCATCTGCGTACCTTAGTGTAAAAGTTTTCGAGTTTTTTTTTCGACTCTACAGTTCGTTTTCTGTCTCGCAAGTTTTCTGAAAAGTTAATCACTCAGCTTTGGTCAATTTCTACAATTCAGTTCACATTTCTTTGGTACTAGTAAATAAAATGTATTATTATAGCACACAATAAAGCTGTAGGTATAACCAACAAAACCAAAACAAAACCAACTGAGCAATCAAAAGGGGCGGTCCTGGCGTCCTGCTATGATTTATTATGTAAACGTCGTTATACGGTCTCTAAGCAAACAGTTGACGATCGCTGTGTACGCAGACATTACGGCCGTGACCTTACGTCATGTCATTACACAGCTTTATTGGGTAATTATTGTCTGCCTGAAGAGCTTTTTGTGGTCTGAAAAAGCGTCTAGAGAGTGTCAAAATAGATTATTTGTATAGCGGTAAATTCTTACAAACAACTTAGTAGTTACCTCCTGAGTGTAAGAAAAGCATTTTCATTTAATAATATGTTATAAATATACATACAGCTACATATAACATCTAATATTCTGTAAATCAGGACGACAAACATCTGAAGTTCCGAGCGACGATAAACGGTAGCCATTATTAGTGGCATCACTAAACGTGAAGTTTTCATGGTGATTTAAGCTAAGACTGAGCTACATATACATAGATAATTATATACCTAGTTAAAATTACTTTTAAACTCTTGTACGGTTAGTTACATTTATTATGTAAAAAAAAAAACGTTTCCGTAACTATCTAAGCTAAGTACCTGTTTTCAATTGTAATTTTAGGTGAGTCGACCACAGTTTTGTTTTTTTTTTACTATAGCTTTATTTAGTTTTCTCATGCTTTTAGCAATATCATAACTTACTCCCTAACGGCTCTCTTTTCAACAACGATAACAGAAAATTATACATAAATTACATTTACAAAATATTTTAAGTTGAAATTAGTTGCTAAAACACGCCCGATAACATGCTTGTCAAAATCCTTGTAATAAAGTAGCAAGTTTATGATACTTCAAGCTATGTTAAGTGGTCTCCTTAATTCGTTGACTTTTCGCTAAGAAACGGATAAGTTGGTACCCCGGTGGGTCTAAGAGTCCAAAGGTATTAGAAGTGGTTTCCAAGATATAAATTATCCGATTAAGTAGGTAACTATGCAACGTAGGTATTTAAAGAAATTATAAATAAACCATTTTAGATTCCAGATATTCACCTTACAAATATTGACGTTCACTACTTGAAAATCTGCAGAATCCAAAAGCCTCTATGAAGTGTAATTGCAAACATAAAGCTCATTTATTGTCCAAAGGCAAACTTGGACCTTTGTCCGCATTACTTATAGAAGTAGTTCTGTTATGAAATAATTAAAATGGATAAACCCTGCTTTACTATTAAATATACTTTCAAAATTCATCCTAAACCGTCTCTTAGTGCTCTCTGTCGGCGAATAGCTGAACTAAATATTAATGCCGATAGTAGCGACATCTCCACTTTATTTAGGTAACTTGTAAGTTAACCAATTTGTCAAAAAGTTTTGCATGTAATCACAGATGTCGCTTTGAAGACTTTGATAGTTTATTTAACGTCTCAAAGATGGCGCTGCACACTTGTTTTGATTAATTAAAATAGAGGGCGCCACAGTGTTGATTTTAAAATGCTTTGTAATTTAATAAACACAAAATAGTATTTTATCCTATTTTTTTTCTATCGACGTTTGTTTTTTTTTTATTAATGTTCTGATGAAGATTGCAGTTGATTGATACCTTCTAGTAGGAAATATACCTACCACCGTTTATTCGTCATAAAATATGGTGAAACAATGTGTAAACAGTATCAGATTAATTAGTAATTAATTGACTAATCATGTGCCGTGAGTCCCGTGACCGCACGCGCGTATTATTCGCCGAATCATCGTCTTTATCACAAAGACGATCGCCGAATCGATCCACCCGAGCTAAATAATCGAATAATAATCGTATAAACCAAATTATTCGATTGTTCTAAACCTACAACTCTGTGGGTGGGCAATCGATTGCTCGCTTAGATTACTAAATGGGTAATTACACGTCACGTTTTGTGTTCTACCAAATAATCACGTTATTGTGATAGTCAAGATATTATAAGTAATGAATAGCAATCCTTTTTGGAGGTTTTAAAGGTCTAACTAACCTACTTTAGCATTGAATGTGCATGGATGCTGTAAAAACGTACCTTCGTACATAAGATTTTTGTCAATCCAGTCTGGCTAAATTACTACACATGTTTTAGTCGACAGACATATCAATTACATATTCTAAAAGACTTGTCTGAAAATCAGTAAAATACTGCCTTAATTAAAAGCATGAATCCATCCAAAGAGGAAACAATACACAGACATCAAAACATGTAGCAAAACACAAAAACCCCTAAACTTCAAATTGACAGGCGACAATGTTATTATTGAATTAAAAATCCAAATGAGATTAAAGTTAGGTTCTGTTAGTGGTGTAAACAATGCCCGGGATTCTAGCGAAGGTGCGGCACCTCCCGGAGCAGTTCCCGCTGATCCGGGGCATGGTGTCGTACGCCGTGATCTGGCCGACCTGCAGCATCACGCAGGAGTACCTGGAGCACGGCACCACCGTCGAGCACGCTGACTGGGCGCGCGCCGCTCGCTTCGGGTTCTTCGGCGCCTTCTGCATGGCACCCGTCTTCTACGGCTGGATGAAATACACAAGCCGCTTCTTCAAGAAAAAGAACCTTGTCACAGCGATTACCAGAGCTGCGATCGAGCAAGTATCGTACTCACCCCTCGCTATGGCATACTTCTTCTTCGGGATGAGCGTGTTAGAGATGAAACCAGCGAAAGCGTGTGTGAACGAAGTCAAAGAGAAGCTGTGGCCGACGTACAAGATCGGCGTGGTCTTCTGGCCAACAGTACAAACATTAAATTTCTACTTCGTGTCTGAGAAAAACAGGATTATATTTGTGAGCCTCGCCAGTTTCATTTGGACGGTATACCTGGCGCACATGAAATCCAAGAACCAGGCATTAAGACCGAAAGTCGGGACAGCTGAATGAGGTGCTTATTTATTTGTATCTGCCGTATTTTATTGTAAGCCTCCTTTATTATATTCCAATGTGTTATTTATGTGAGAAGTTTCAGTGTTTTTAATATTCTTATTAAGGTAAATATTTGAAGGGGCGGGAACTTGAGACATCTTTGCAAGTGAGATGATACTGTATACTGTACCTGGTGAATGTTACTAAAATGCAGGCTATGAAATATAATGCAGTAATGACGTTTATGTTCAAATGGACTGTTAAAATACATAAGAATAATGCCGTGAGATGAGTTTTTTTTTCATTGTATTTAATACCTTTAAAGCCTACGCTCTTGGCATCCAACCATTAAATAAAAATATAAGAATAATAATTATGGTTATGGAAGAAAACACTTAACATACCTATTGACATAACCTTTACATTCTCTAGAATACTTCTCATAAGAACTATTTAATATTTCTCTACCAGTGAGCCACTCGTTTTTAGAAAAACTCCCAGCGAAGACATTCTTGACCTTTTTGTCCAAAAAAAAAAAACAGGACAATATTATTAAGATTTTATTAAGGTGAATGAATTTTTATGGGAATATTTTTATTGGGCAACATTAATCATGTTTTGTCAGCGACCGAAGTTAATGTGTGCAGTAAGTTAATAGCTTATTTTTTTTCAATAATTTCTTTCGTTCTTTTGTAGTAAAAAATCTATGGATGACTATGTTTTTTTTTTAATATTTGATTCGATATGTTTCTGGTATTGTAATACACTATAAAATAAAATCGTGAACATAGTATGTTGCATTTCGCACCTAGCCATGCCTTGTGATTGACATTCATGAAAACATACAAAAGATAAAGATAACTATCAAATCTAAAAGTTTCATCCAAATCGGCTTATCCGTTTTTGAGATATATACACGAACCGACGAATCGACACCGATTTTATAGACAAGGAGTTAGCAATACATATATCACATTTAAAACAAACCTAACACAACAAAACGAGCATAACACAAGAAACATTTATCGAGAGGACATCCGTTACACCTAATATATGTACGGGTGTCGGTTGCCATGGCTACCAATTTGATATGGGTTCATAAACCATAGGACAATGTCGCGATATATAACACCAGTGTCATCAAAACTGTCTCTTTATTTATTTGTGGCCTTTTGTGAATGTGTTGGTATAAAGGGAAGGCTTTGACGTTTCGTTGGTAAGTAAACTGGTTGGTTCTCTTGCGAAAAGTGATAAACAATAGTAAATATTATTTATAAAATTTCTACAGTATTCAGAATCAAACTATGTATCGTTTAGGTAAACCAAGTCGTTATTTAGTTTATCAACTCATTAGAATAATTTCGCCCTGTTATAATTGGCCCACTGTTGGCCATACAGGCCTCTTCTCATGTAGAGAAATATCGAGCATCGATTACCAAATTCCTTCACTTGCGGGTTAGCTATTTCTTCCTATTCCTATCCTGAAGGCATCCTTTGTTATTCAGTAAGAATATTACTTCAAATGTCTTAATATAGAGGTTGCATCAATGCTAAAATAATTTTCACTGATTGTTTTTTTAGCTCCATCAAAATAATATTTTCCGATTGAAATAGGCACGTTTAAAAACATTTTCGAATTGAAATGAGAGTAATGAACTATGTTAACGGTAAGTCGGCTAATATCATAGGTTTTTTTAATTAATTTGTTACAGATTTATAAACACTTACCTCTCAAATAGTCATTACAATATCTACAACGTGATTATTAAGTGAATTGTCTTGTTGTTAATTAATCAAAGTTTAAAATTTTGTTGCACTGTTTGATATTTCCTGTATTTGAAACAGTTTTACAATCTAAGTACTGGTAACGAGTATTCTATTATTTTTATATCCTATATCCTATGTGTTTCTTGCAAAGAGCGATGCCACAGAACAGTTTCAATTATTAACCTTACCTATTCTATAAAATTTAACAAAAACAGGAGTAGGAAAACATATTTTGAAAGAATTTTTTTTTTTTTTAGATTTGTTACCGCTAGAGTTAAAGAACTCTACCTAATTGACTCACAGGAAGTTCATAGCCTATCTTATGATATAGAATACTTATTGTCCCGGTTTTTGTCCCGTAGTTTTGAGTGTTTTAGTGTATATGTATATAATAATAAATAATAACAAATCTTTATTTATAACATAAATTTGTACAATATGTTTACATAAATGAAATTATGATGTGTTAATTTTACAGTTCTCTGGACTCCACTCTTGGCTACCCTGTGTCGTAGAGTCCAGTTACGTACCACGAAAAGCTACTTAGGTAACTCTTAACTTTGAAACACAGTCTAAAGAGAGTAGTTAGACAATGTTTTAACCAAAACCGTTAGCATGCGTCAAGATTACCGTTTCGCCAATTTGCGTCGCCTTGCAAATTAGCCGAGATTGTTCGCTCGTACTATCTCAATACATATACGTGGTACATTAAAATTCGTCCGTCGGTACCACGATTAATTAGCCTGATAATGGCAGTGTCGCTACCGTCCGTATTAACACACAAACGAGCCGAAACTGGACCTTTTCACTTAACGATGTGGACTCAGAGTCGCTACCAAAAAACATTGCTAAAAAAAATACACTTTTACCTGGGTTCGGAGTTTTGTAGAGCTGTGAATACCACACCACACCTTGTTGATGTTTGAGTTCGAATTAGAATTGCTGGTTAAGAATTATAAAATAGTTTGGCTTTAATAAAATAGGCGATACTGTATTAGTAGTTGTTACTAGTTTTACTTGCTTAAAAGGAGAGATATTCTCCAAAGTTTCTTTACGTGACTTGCATTATGTGATTTCTCATATTGAAATATATTAAAATACCTATGGTTTTTATTCTGTATGGATGGAAAATGCCTAATTATTAATTAAGTTATAGATGACCTCTACACGTTACATATTCCTTAAACATTCACTGTCACACTAATTTTATCACACGTTTTAAAAGCCTGGTAAGAACATCTCTATAAACATCCCAACGTGAACTATTTCACGGTACACCGAAAGGTCTATATTTTGTTAAAAGATAAACTTGACCAAAATCACAAGACATAAAGGGACGTTTTTTGTCCTACAAGTTCCGAATGTCCCACACTTCTGTCCTCACCTGCCATCCGACATTATTTATAGTTTTGTAAAAATCGCATCAAAAACTTCACAGTAGTTTAATCGATTTTATTCTTGACGTAACATAATTAGTGTGAAGTATTGACGCTAGATGTCGTCCTTTAGATTTTTTTATGTATTTTTATAGTTGTTCGTTTTTGTTTGCGAATAGATTTGAGTGAGATCGGAGATGGAAGTTTGTGATTATTTTTTTTGTGTTGTTTATGACAATGTTCTACTGCTTTGTTCTTGGAAATTATACTTAGCTTCCAGGCTTGTATTCTGGCCAGTGTATTTTTGTTTAAATGTCCGTATTTCTGTCAAAAAATTCAAAATTCAAAGTCATTTATTTAACTTAGGCTACAAAGTAGCACTTATTAAACGTCAAAAATACAAAAAGGACAGCACCCTAGGGTCGGTTCATATCCGGCGGAAGAGAAAAGAACTATCATAGTAGTACGTTACTTAATATACGTTGTTTAATAATTTCGGATGTTTTATGCATCAGTTAAATTATGTTTTAGGGCGGCTTGATGTTGACTGCATAGTCAAAATTCATGTCCCATAGGTCGTAACGGGGTTTAGGTCCTACATTGAGTACTTCAAAAAACTTTTAATCATACTAATTTTCTATAGGCTAGAAAACAGTTAAAACACTTTTTTTGGTAGAGACCTTTGCATTTAGCCTGAACGCAGGCTTTGACTGCTTCATCGGCCTTCAGACAATCAAAACACTATAATCTAAAATCTCAAAAACCTTAGTCATCAAGTTAAACTCATAAAAAATCTCTCCAAAGGAAATATAAGCGGCAAACCCAGAGCTATTACGAAACCGTGAATAACAAAATTAAGACATAAACCGTATTGCGCATTTTAATTACAACGAGATTAAACTTATGTACAGCATTTTATGATCAATTTGGTTGAGCTTGTATACTGGAGGAAATATACAGAGGTTATGATCTTTTGATTGAAGCCTATTTTAATAAATCTGAATTTAAATTGATATGTTAATTTTGAATGTACTTTGATTGGTTACGAGTCAATTATAGAATTTTGTGTTTAATTTATCAAAAATATTGTTTTTGATCTTTTATTTCGCTTAAAGTCTTTAGTTAGTATCTAAGAACCTAGTTGGAATTATGTGAATTAATAACAGAATGTTTTTTAGTTACTATTTCAGTTGTTTACGGACGAAGCTTTATTGCCTGGTTTCTGAACTCTAGGTAGTTTTATGTATCTACAATTTACAACCAGCAGTTAGAGACAAACAGTTAACTTATAGTTATGTCGTTTATCAGAAAAAAATCATCGTTCTTCCCAATATAATTTGAGTTAATAAAAACTTTCGGAAGTTATAGATTCAACCTACAATAAATTTCAATATTGTCAAACCCAAATTATTAAAAACAGATTTGTTTTTTTCACAAAAAACTACAGGCAGCATCTTCCGGAAACCTTATTATATTTTTATGATAATTAAGTTGTTATAAAAAAAGGATATATTTTATTATGGCTTCGCATAATAGGTGGGTGGGGTCATAGCGGGGGTCTAACTATAGATACCTGACAAATGAAGTTATTGTTAAAAACAAAAGCCTTGTCCCTCTAATTTGAAGATCCAAACTGATTTTGAACTTTACGACCCTCTAAATTAGCTTCAAATTATAATTACACCTTTTTATGAGGATGAATTAATAATTTGGTAAACCTTATTCCCTTTTGACGTAAGCAGTAATTAAAAGTAAAAATTATTGTGATTGGTTTTGGCAAATTGCAAATTGGCTCTTTATAATGTTTGAAGACAAAAATTAAAGAAAGACGCCGTTTTATAAGGTAGAGTTAATTACTTGGTCTGATATAAATTAATAATATTCGTTTCGGTATTAATCCTTATATGGTATGATAATTAAGAATGAGCTTTTAAAACTTTTATGATTTAATTACCGATGATAATTATTGAGCTTTCACATTTTTAAGGAATCTGCTTAAATCGCTTTCATCGATAAATGTAATCAAAGTATGATTTCCAATTTCAAAGTGACTTAAATTACAAAATCTGAAAATCTTAGGAAGTAATCATTGAAGGTTTTGGATCAAAATATATAGGTAGGTTTCTTTAAGTAATTTATTATTGATTCGTGGAAAATAAAGAGGTGAAAAGCTCACACATACTATACACATACATTACTACATAGAAAATACCTAAAATATCATTTATTGTTTGGTTTTCCATTTTTAGTTTATACTTTGTAAGAAGAACTAAAATCATGCAGTTTATAATCTATTCGTACATTTCATCCGAATATGTTCAGCAGTTTCTGAATCATTAACATCCATCCACACACATTCACATTTACAATATCATAAACAGACTCAACTTTTAACATGTCTGTCTGTCTGTTTGTTCTCGGCTCATAAACGGCTGGCCTTTGTTTCATGTCACAGCTTTATTTATTAGTCGTTTAACGAGCGCTTGATGAGGTGTCGATGGCTCGGATGTGACGTCACGTGGTAAAATGGTGTATCCTGTTGAATTATGAGCGTTAGAAGTTTTGTGTGATGTTTTCATTATGTTTCTAATGATGTATTGTGGATAATGGAAAAATAATGGAAAGTGCCAACTGAAATTATTTATAAAAATTCATATGTGTAAGCTAAGCTAAGAATTAAATAGATTAGTACTTTTAATAATTGGCATAACCACTAGTAAGTTAGCTTGAATAAGCAAAGTTTTTCGATTTTATTTCTCTACCATTTACGACAGTTTCTCAAATTATTTTCATTCCGTCCATTATGTATGTAGGTATTATTTAGTAAAAGATAACTCTAATAAGCGAAAGTCCTTAAAATAATCGTTTAGCGTTAATAGCGCAGTAGGTACGTGTGTGCCGGCGCATGTGTGGGGGCGCCACTCGCGATGTCAACGGAAGAGTATTTTTAACATGTTTTACTAATGCTGTTAGCGCTTCTTAATAGAATATATTTGTTAGGTTTACATGTTGCTAAAGGGATTAGTAGATTTAAGGTAGTGCAAAAAACTACCATTGAATTCTGAGTGGATATAATTCTTAGTTTCGGTAGAAGGATGAACTTTTACATGTCTATTTAGCTAGATAGAGTCGACATATTAAAGAAGTCTAACTACCTTAAGAAGAAATGTCGAAACAAACTCACAGTTCATACTTTGTACTTTAACTTAAATCATTAAATACTACTGAATACTTTATTTTTCTTTTCGAGTCGATAATTTACTATTTTTAGGTATTTAAATTTAGTTTTCAATTATAATTCAGTGCGGCCACACTATTACCGGCTTAGCT
This sequence comes from Autographa gamma, assembly GCA_905146925.1. Taxonomy (NCBI): domain Eukaryota; kingdom Metazoa; phylum Arthropoda; class Insecta; order Lepidoptera; family Noctuidae; genus Autographa; species Autographa gamma. Next base: position 3,930,671 of record LR989871.1, read on the forward strand.
GAAAATTGAATACCTAATTAAAACATCTAGTCAGTCAAATAACGTAAGTCCAGTAACCATTTACTATACTATACTAGATAGCCCTTCAGCCCTCAAAATGCCACTACTTGCTCTCAACACCTCACCATGTGTACCAACCACAAACACCCACATCTATCCGCACTTAAAACACAACCGAATAAAGTCGAAAAAAAAGTCGGCGAGATAAATAAAGTTGGTGTAGAAGCAATAATTACGGGTCGGTGGCGGAAACGGCCCGATTACTGAGTAAAAGCCGTTCGTCTTAATGGCTTTTGAATAATTTAGCCAGATTGAGACATCGACTTGTAGCGGCGCAGGGTTAAGTGTTCGCTACTGTTTGGCTGCGGCTTTCGCGGGAACAGGTTTGATGCCTGATTGGTGATTAATTACGGTGTTGTCTTGTTAGTTGAGTGATATCGCTAATTATAATGTGAGTGGTATTTTGGAAGCTAATGAAAGGTTAAGTAAGAGAATTGAGAGAGTTATTGCCAGATAAACTATATTAATTTACAGTCAAATAGTCCTTTAGAGACTGGGCCTAATGTGCCCAATACAGCTCCTCACATAAGATAATAATTGCCTACTACATTGACATATAAAGATCTGCAATCACCCAAAATCGCAATCACAAACTCCCAAAAAACAAAATAGAGCCACAATTTTTCCGTCTCTAATTACCGCTAACAAGATCTAATTCAGGCAACGTAACAGGTTCGTATAACGAGGCAAGCCGTAGAGGTAGAGGTAGCGAGGTAGCGAGGTAGCGAGGTAGGACAGAGGCAGGGGGTAGGCGGTATCAGGCAGTTAATACCCGGCTGATGTCTCAATACCTCCCAGTGTGCTAGCCTATTATTTCTGTCGCACACGACGCGGTTGTACTCGTTTTGTATGGAGAAGGTTTTACTTTGTAGATTTTTTGTATTTTACTGTGATTTTATATTACAATTTAGTTGGTTAAAAGCGCATTTATTAAGAAATCTATCTCTCCATGGGTAACTATTGTCTGTAGTCAGAAATAATACGACTTAGAAGTTAGGTTCTTTTTTAAAAGGATTAGGTACATTTTTTCCGGTCATTTTTTTTTTCTGCGTTCTCTATTTTTTGGTCTTCAAACTGAGATAATCTAATGATGTCTTCTAATTACTTTCTATGTTCTCTTTCTTTATGAAATATCTGCCTAAAAGGTGCCCCTTAATTTAATTCATAAAATAAATTACCTATTATTTTAGTTTCTGCCAGTTTCACGGAGTCTCACTCTTTCCTCTATTTGCGTTTGTTACTGGTCAAAAACACGGCGATACTATTTCACAGAATTTATACCCAATTAGGGTTGACGAAAACCATTAAAAGTGAACATTCTTTATCCGTCAGTTTTCCTAGAGCCAGCTGTGAAAGATAACAATGCCGTAATTACTTGATATTTTATACCACACATTAAACTTTTTCTTACCCCTAAACAGTTTTAATTGGTATTTATCTACTTGGAATTTTATTGTTCCATTGTTGACCCTATTACAAGCGTGGAGTGTGAAAACAAGGATTTATTACGACTGTTGTAATTTTATTTATGTTAATTTATTTAATACAAGGAGCCCTTTCCACAACGGTGATCACCCCCTATTTTGGTTGTACTAGCGTGGTGCATGCTTGTGCACATACAATGCGTTTATGTGTTGCTCTTCATGCATACCAACCCTAATATCTAAAAGTCACACGTCCAACAATCAACAAACAAAATCAAACCCTATATTTTCTTCATAAAGGTTCATTTTCGTACAACTATTAAAATAAATCCGTTTAGTACATTCAGTTACCGTGTCGTGTCTTTTATTATTTAAAAATAGTATTTACTGTTTCGTTATAAGAGCGTTGTTTATTTATATTAAAGCTGCATGTACGCCATTTTGAAAATAGAATGAAGATTTTCAGATTTTAAATTGCTTTTGTTTCTAAAGATCTTATGGAGCGGAATATTGAAATAGGAAAAAACCTTTTATTGTTTTGGTGTTAGGGTTTATTTTTGTTTGAGTGGGTTTAATTTATATGTTGATAAAGGTTTTGTAGTGTGTTAGCTAGTGTGAGGTAAGGTGAGTCGCGAGAAAGTAGCGCTATTTGCTACCGTATCGCGCGCCATCGCGGATGCAGGCGTGCTCAACCTTCGGCGACCTTACACACATCTTTAATGAAGCAATAATTATCATGGACGATTTTCTTCTTAAAACTTCGTTATTTACTTCTTAATTTGTTACAACTTTTTACTTTTAGAATAGTAACAAGAAATACCTTTTATTTAGATTGTAGCCCAATTTCCAGCTTCTTATTTACAATGGTTTTCAAAAGAGCAGGGCTTCTGATAAATAGATGGTATAGTCTGCAATTCATAAAAGAGTCTTCTAATGTAAATGTAGGTACATCACAAATGCAACTTGTTGAATGTATAAAAATAAAATTTCCCAAAAATGTTGTTGCCCCCTGTTTGCGCATACGATGTCACATCTGCCGCTCTGCATCCGTCCAATCAGCGGCATTATATGTTAATAGCCTATTAGAATATATGCTGCAGGCTTCTTCGCGCCGCCGCTCGCGCCCTCTATCTAACCCACTGTAACACACCGCCAACTCCGCATGACACCCTTATACCATTGTCCACGACCAAACGAGAGACCAACTTAATTTGGCCGCTTTATAATACCCTCCCAAGTTATTCCACTCCTGATGTATTGCAATTTAACGATGAAATTGCAGTAATAAGGACGCAAGCGACGGCAAATGTAAGTTTGCCCTCGTTTTGCACGGTGGCTTGTTAGCCGAAGTGTTCATTGTTTTTGTTGTGATCTCTTATTGTATTTCATGTAACTTAGTGCTTTGTTACCCATTGAGCTCGTGTTTTGGTGGGTGGTTACTTGTTACCGACACTCAGACGTTTTAATAAACCACTATCTTCACTCGTGTTACTAACACAGAAATTCTAAGAAGTTCCGGCATTAAAAATTTTAAGAAAAAGAAAAAATATAAACGAGCCATTCCTAAAACGTATCGGGTCCCGTTCCGTGCGCGGTGTCTTTGCTCGGGCGGCGATAAGATCTTCTTTATAATGTTTCAATTAACCAGTAGCCAGTATTTATTGGGGACACGATGAAGCGGCCGGCGATTCATTACCTGCCCGCTACGAATTAACAAAAAATTAAAAGGATACGCCGCATTACAAACTCAACACCAACTATAATGGGGATTTTAATTCTCGAATACGTTAAAATTATTTGAAAATAGAAGGTTATTAAATTAAATAAACAAAGAGCTGTTATTTATAATGTTCGCGGAACTTTTTAATTAAATAGTTCTTTAAAAAGTACGTTTAAACTATTTGTTTATGGTCTAACCACATTTTGCCTCCTTAGAATTTTTATTGCAGCTACGATAAAGTTATAAATGTAACATACGGAACCATTAGCGTTATTTATCGGCTGAAAAGACGCCTGGTGGACATAAAAACAAAAAAGCATCGTGCGATTTGTTTATTTTGGACAAAAAAAAGGATGGCTCCGTATTATTCGAATTAATTCACCTGTAATTGGATTTATGGTGTCTCGGCCGCATATTTCCAAATCCACCCTGTGTGGTTGCTAATTATGCCGCTCTGTGGTATTTTAACAGTATTTATTGTGAGCTCGCCATCTTAATCTTGCACTAAGTGGTATTATCTACCATGATATTGGATTATTGATATAACTACTGTGAACGGTTGATAAGTTTTTATTGAATGTATTGTCTCGATGTGTTGTAGGGGGCACAGGTGATAGAGTTGTTTATTTAACGAAGGAGGTTGTATAGTAGTAAGCCAGTAACTTCATTTAAAACCTTCTTTATTGTAGTTTCTGGTGTTCTTAATTTGATTGTTTATAGCGGCACGTAGTGTAAACATTTTTCTTGGGGATATAGAAAATTATGTGTTCGTGTCAATTTTTATTTATAAAACATTTTTTTACACCTATATACAGTGCTGTGTCACATATAGTTACTGCTGTACCGTGAAAATAAATACGCAAAAGTAAAATAATACAGCGGTTTTCTACAGTATTACCGCATTAGAATAGATGTTTAAGAAAATTATTAAAAAAATAAAACAATTGAGATCCAAGTCTTCATAAATAAAGACACAAATTACACTCTGATCCGTACATGATCCTGTTAACAATAGTAGAGGAATCACTTTCTTTGACACTAATTAGTAACTTTTTATAGCTTTATAAACTGCTTAGCAACTATAGCCGCCTCTCAATAATACCTTTCATTCAAGTGCAATTTCTAACCCCTCAACAGCGCGAACAATCATTCACTACAACATCCAGTCATTCAGATCACTGTTATTATTATACCTATTCAAACGCCATTTCTGTTTAAAATACGATCAAAAATTTATACATGGCCGCTCGGATACACTAAGGGTTTCGTGACGGGGTTACAAGTAAAAAAAATATATAAAAAAGATGCATCGTAGCGCCATATCTCGTTATTATTTCGGAAAACAATAGCGCCTTCGCTGTCACGTGAAGCGCGGGCCATGCAAATAATCATAAATAAATAAATAAAAATAAATATGAGTCGGGAGGACGACGTCTTATTTTAGGGCCGGGTTCGCTAGCCAAGATGTTGGGTCACTAGATGTGGCGGACATTTTAAATAATTGAATTGTGGCAATAGGCTCGCCTACATGGGAATAAAAACATACCGGCGAACTGTGAGTGTACATTGGTACATATCTGCCTAACCCATCGGGGATACAGGCGTGATGGCGGCATGAATCGTGGGATATGTGTGTGTGTATGAATTGTGAATATATTTGCCTTTTACTTTACTGATTGGATTTGAATGACTCTTATCTTGTGTTGATATTCTTATAAAGCTAGATGATATGGTGTTATTACTTATATTAGTATTTGAAACGGTGATATTACTCAGCATTTAAATAAGTCTGGAATGAAATTCTTTGGCGTTATAATGTAACCCTTTATAAAAGTAAATAGTGTCACAGCTCTTTAACGGCTAATAGTTAATTTCTACGGTACCTACCTACTAATTAAGGAACCAATTAAAAATGAAAGACTACATATGTTTATCTTACTTTATAAGTAGGTATGCCTAACTATGGTTATATTTCAAGATTTATATAAACCGTGTTAACTTAATTAAAGATTTGCCTCTTAATAATGATCTACTTTAAATTCGGTGCATCAGTAGATCGCTTTAGGAATTTCGGAAGATTTATTCCTTGTTGTTTACTTTGCGTATAACTAATGAATTAATTAAGGCGGTTACCTTGATGTGAAGAATTTTAGATGTTTTATCTTTTACGGGAGAGCTGTTTTAGAAATAATTCGATGTTACTTATTAATAAAGAGATACTGAGTATGTAGATTTGTCGCATTTGATATAATAGAAAAATGAGAATGTTTGTATAAAACACTGTGAACAGGTAATGAAAGTTGTGTTCTAAGTGAACTTCCTTAAAGATTTTGGCGAGTAAATCAAATTGCAAAAAAATAGTTCCGAAAAATGATTTTACCAAAACAAACTACCGTCCATATATTCCATACTTAAAATATAAAAGCTGAAATATCTCTGTATGTCTGTTTGTTAAGCTTTCATGGCTAAACCGCTAAACCGATTTAATTGAAACTTTACTCGGGACAAGATTGAATCCCCAGAAGGGACCTTCATAGGGATATACATAGGTTAACCTTTTTTTTTAAAGAGTAACCTGTGGGGTTTCTTGCCGGCTTTTCTCTATAGGACTTTGGAAGCGAGCAACCAGACTCAGTAGTTTTTAACGTAACTTTTCTTGAGCGTCTTTTTTTTGGTTTTTATGAAATAAAAATATTTTGATTTTGATTTTAGGCTACTTTTCTTCGCGATAGCCGACACCCTTATTTTTTCTTTGTGGTAGGTATTAAGTAATATTCATATTTCTCAAATAAAAAAGATAAATACATCCAGATATTCCACATCTATGTCAGTAACGAGTTCGACGTTGTCCAAACAAGGGAGACGGCCCCGCCATCTTGGATCTGTAACAAATGTCGCCATCATGAAAATAAACTCATGTTATACTTTAAAACGCGAGTATTAACATTGTATTTATCTACACTAGCAACACTTGTGATTCATTTTACTAGTGAAAGATTCGCTGTTGATTTTATTGTGTTTTATGAGACCTACCTAGGGACGAATTAATGTGCTTGTAATTGCTTTATAAGACGCTTGAATGAATGTTCTACCTATTTTATGAAGATATAAAATACTGAATGATTTAAAAACTGTAGAGATATCAGTTAGTGATGACACTCATAACTATTCATGTACATACGATGTATCATTTATACATATTTTGCAAAATGTTTTATATGTCTGTCAGGAACACGATATTGTAAAATCAACTGTTGATTTATGTGGCATATTTATGACGGAAAAATCAAACGCGCTAAGCCTGACATCGGCACATATTCTATGTCACAAATACGTATAAATGTATAGACAAATATTGAGTATGTAATAATAGAAATTGAATGCTTTTTCGCCTTAGATTTTCCTACTTAGATTTCTATATTATTTTTCAAGTTTACGTCCAAAAGTATTAGCATTTTCAGAGGTTGCCAATTTTCTTTCCGTTTTAAGCTTCTAAAAGTCTACTTTAATTGGATTTATATTCAATTAGATGCACATATGTCCCTTCCGTTGTTCCCATCCAATAGCTTCCTATCTAACAACACTACAGGTAACTCTGCAGCCAAATAAAACGTCACAAAGCTAGACAGGGACGGCAATCAAGCTACTCATACATTTTCACGTCTGTATTCGACCAACAAATACTTTTAACATACAATTATTGAATACTAAACCTTATTTCCTTGGTATAGAGTTGATTTTTGATTTGGGTTTGGGAAATAGAATGGATGGTATGTAAAAATGGAAGTGGCGCGAGTTTTCCGGGCGAAATTGGAAAAATATTCGTATTTTCACAATGGCGGCGAGGCGCGGCGTTCGCCAATTTGAATATAGATTAGAAAATGTGACTACGTGCACTCTAATATGTTTTTCTCAGGGATGTGGCAGTGTCGATGGAAAGCCTTTTATATTTTCCAATATCTTTCGATTTATTTTAGATTATGCTTAAAACTTAGTTAAGGAATGCTAGTTCATTCAGAATTTTATAGCTATCAAAAGGTTAGATTTAGAGATAACACGATCCGTTACCTTAGTTATTTGGAACAATTTCACAAAGAACTTCTAGTTAAATAAAATATGTAATAGCAGACGCTTGAATTTTTGTTTCTTGGTTGTTTCTGACGTATCTCATTTTAATCCAAAATTATCATTACTAATCGAAATTAGCATGTATTCTTTTTGAAGCAAGGTACCGTTCCTTATTTTTATCTCTCGTAACCCAATAAATTAAACCAACACACAAAGAACGAGAATTACCCGTGACAATTTACATTTCACCATATTTAACCTCACCTAAACACGTAAATTCTGTGTCCAAAAATGCTCTAGTACCAATTATCGATATTTATGTCTCCCACCCCTATGGTAGGTAGGTACGGGTAATGGATTTCCTGGCCGCCTCCTTCGAGCGTTCTGCTATTTTTACTCACACAATAAAACCATGGATTGGGCCAATTTATAGCTTATGTGTGCGCACTTTGTAATATATGCAGATTTGAAATTTTAGGGGGTATTTGTTTTGGTTCTTTAAAGGAAAATGTTGAAGGTTTTCTTTAGGAAGAGCAGAGTTGCTCTATAACGTTTTGCATGGAAAATAAGGGTTAAATCTATTCAGTTACGTCTTGTACGGGCTAGAATTTTGGAATCTTGAAAGGAAAATCTTAAAGAGAAATGACTAAAACCAAGCGTGGACCGTGATGCAAGTAAATTTTTACTTTGAAGAAGTTTTTATGGTTTTCTTGTTTCATGATTTAAAGGTAGTGAAATAAGAATATTTTGGCTCAATCAATTATTATTTTTTACTTGCTTTGCTTGTCTTTTAAGGGAAATGTTACTAGTATTGATTTAATTCAGTTCTATACAAATGAAGATTAAAAATTATCATTTGCAAGATCACTAATATTTGAATGCTTTTCCCCTGAAGTGAGCCTTTCCCCCATGAGTTACTCCGAAAATATCCCTAATTTCCTAACCGTTTATCAAAAAATGCTTAAAAAGTGTGAACACTATGTGTTGTTCTTCTAATGATCTGTTAAAAGCATTTTTTCTTTTCCTGCGTTAAAACACTCTTGTGTTGGTATCCGGCCTCTTCAAGTATTTAGATAATGTTTGCAAATCCCTCACTTCACAAGACTAAGGGGCCGCAACCCGAAATGTTAGCTACGTTGAAACAAGCTTTTAAAAAAGCTTTTTATCTTTTCGATATTCGTAGATCTAGAGTATTTTCTGTGTCAATTTGTAAAAATAAGACTTTTATTTTGTACATTTATACGAAAAAGTCAAATTCTTCTCCTAAATACGGCTTCTTGTTTTCCCTTTAGACATTATTTAAATATAGTTAAAACAGTAATTTATGGGTTTTTATTTCCCATTCAGGAAAAAAAGATGTTTAATTATCATAACTCATTAGTAATTAGTAGTTACACACCTTTTAAATTAACTACTATTTAAGCTTGTCCTAGCTTTTTGTCTTCAAGTAACGGTGATAAACCTTACCTGTCTTAGGTGTGTAAAGCCGTCGGCTTTCAATAGTAAAGCCTCAAAAGGCTGCATACGTGAGGATCCATACATTAATGCCTTTTAACAAGTAATTTGCACTTCACACCTTAGATCAACAGCTGTCGAATTATTTAAACAAATATGCCATTAATATTACCGTTATTTAAATATCAAATTATGGGGTTAATATTTTTTAAGGGATTGTTTTGTTAAAGGTTTGTTTCTACGAACAGTACGTACGTATCACGTATTTTATTATCTTTGTAGCATAAAAAAACTATTTTTTGCAGCATGGGGTATGATCCTACCCTTTGAAACCTATTAATCGTCTCTACGCCAATTTAAGTACCAGATAACATGCTTACTTAAATTAAGGCGGTTTTCAATGTAATCACTTTTTAAGAATAATTAATTAATATAATGTAGTCTGTTGTTAGATGACATATTGTTTTAAAATTTCATGCAGGTTGATCTAAGTACCAAATAGAATTAGGTTATAATAATACTTTGATGTATAAATAAACTAATAACAGATAAATATATGTATTGTTATATTTTTATTGCGTTGACTACAGGGTTTGTCGCAGGATGGATTAGATTTAGATATTTTTTGTGTATTGCAATGCCGACCTTTCCTTTGCCTCCTGGATGTTGTGTACCCACCTTTAACGTGTGAACATCTACCTTCTCCATTGTTCTCATGGCACAGCGGCCATATTGCCATAATGCCATAATCCCGGCAAACACAGAGCCTCTTAACTTTGTGTCAATACACGAACGTTTTTTTACTGCAACTTTGTTTCCTAAGTTTGTAACGCGACGACTTTAAAATGAGCGAGCGCACAGTCGGCGAGCTAACAGAAATTTAACGTAAACTTTTTTAGTGTGCGTTTGCTATTAGGTAGGTATAGTAATTAGTACACTGTAAATAAAAAAAAAACAAAGATGTGATATATTATACTAAGCTTAAAACTTTGTAGGGTTTACATAAAATGTAGCAGTTAGCTAATGCTTCAGTTTTCACTAAAGAAATAGTGTCTATTTTTTATGATCATGAAACAGATGCATTGACAGGGATGAATCTTTAAAATTCTTATTAAATAAATGGTTAAATATCGTTACCAATGTTTAAAAGAATGAGATAAGGGACTGCGTTTGATGTGATCAAGTTATACGCGCAGGAGTGTTGAAGCGCCACCTTCGGCCTTTGATCATGCCGACAGCAACAGCAGGCACATTAAGTATCTTCCTCTCGTATCTAAGTAGCTTATGACACTATTAATTAATAGATTGATTTAGGAAACGGGGACCTACGTTTGGTGTTTATTGGACTAGTTAAGTTGTGTTAATCACTTTTAAGTTTCAGTATTTTTCTTTACTTATTTTTATCATCATCATCATCATTAGCCGGAAGACGTCCACTGCTGAACAAAGGCTTATTCTTATAAATTACTTTAAATGCACATCTATCTTCTTTAATTGAGATTTGTCAGTAAGAGCCAGGCATGGCAATAAATGAGAATGCAGCGGTGTAAGCGTGCCCACTTGTGCACTGAAATATCTCTTTCTATGCCTCTCGTGGCCAAAATTAGATTACAGGGTCATTATTATTATAGGTACACATTGACTTAAAATGAAAATGTGATACAAATTTCTAAACCGCCAAATAAACACAGCAAACATTGCAAATCTGCCACACAGGCAGTCCAAGGTGTATAAATATTAGTTCATCTTGCACGTAAGGCGAGACTATTGAGCAGAGCCGCGTGTCAGAGTTATGTTACGTATAAGTGGCGCTTCGCTGAGTGGCGCTTTGATAAAAACTACGGCTTGAGAACCGTTTAGGATGAGGTTTGGTAGTTAACGGTACATTTTTAAGTTTGTTTGTAGATTATTTTGCAGGCTGTATGTGTACTGATTTAAAGTCAGTAATTTGAACTGTAGTCCAATTGATGCCCTATATGACACTTGTTCTTTTAGTGTTTTCTAACCATAACTAAAAACATTAATGATGCTGAGGGTTTTCAAACAAGTTTTAGTTTCTTTGTCAGTGAAGTATTGAGAAAATCAAGAGCATAACTAACCATAGAACTTAATAAAAAAAAAGAAACAATTTTTTTTTTATTAAACAGCAATAGTCATTTAATTTTATAAAAATATCTGATATATTTTCTTAATTGCACTAGATCACTATTTACCACAAGCCTGCCAAAAACGTCTAAGATTATTTGTAGCGTATAGAAATTATGTCTTTAAACGCATTGCTGCCATAGAAAAGGCAAAATCTAACAAAAATTGGACGTCATTTGTACTTTTTTCCACAAATGCATTATTTCCCACAATAAGTTACCGTTACGTTGGCAACATAATAACGTGTTTAATTGTTTTAAAACTACGACAAAGTAGGGACGCTTATGAGCTCAGCTGGCCCACAAATACAGAGTAAGTTACAAACAGAGAATTCAAATGTTTTTCTTTCAATAAGGGTAGTTATTTAATTTATATTTCACAATTAAATTAAGTGACTACTTAGGTATGTGTTTTTTTGATAAAATATATAGGCTAGTGTATGAACAAGGTCCTTAAAAGTGTTATTAAAAAGTAAACCTAAAAAAAATAGAGTTATGTTTATATCGTCTAAATACCCATACGTTAAAAATTTTGTTTGATGTGCTTTGCCTTATGCAATCTTTATTCGACAAATAAAACGAATGGACTTATCTGCCTATTTCCATCCTTATGTGTTACAGAAACGAGATCGAAAAAGTTTAAAACACCATACATAGCATATACTTAATTTAACCAAAAACACAAGAATAAAATAAATAAAAACTATATCATGTTATATCCTGATAATCTAAAATATATGTATATTTCAGTTAAATTTCATCCCCTAATTCTCAACCACTGTAATTTCGCTACTCTACCCAAAATATCGCATTCCCATCAATCAATGGCTCCTATATTTAATCGGCCGTCAAATATTAGCTCTAACCTCTACTTTGACGGCTTCTCACCCTCACTGAGTGGCGTTTGAGTTTGTTTGACTTTACGATTACGTTCGTTGGTTAAAAGTATCGGGTTTTAAATGGATTATCGTGGGATTAGTTCTGTACAGGTGTAGTTTTGAGGATTTAAGAAATAGTATTTTTTTGGTTTGTGTGCTGTGAAGAAAAAAGGTCTATTAAGTAATGCCCAATAGTGTAGTAAGTAATATTTACATACTGTTCTATTTTGGCACTTCTTTTATATTGTATAGTTTCTTATTATTATTTTATACTTCTATGACTATATTCATTGTAGTTTTATTCCAATTAATGTTCATAATTCCCATTAATCTTATAAATTTTCCCTTTAGTTTTATTCGTTGTTAACACAACTTTATTTAATATATACATTTAGTACATTATTACTTAAAAGAAGGTCCCTGCGTAAGATTAACTGTAAAAGTTCAATGGTTGAAGAACAAACAATTTTTATTATTTTTATTATTATTATTAATATATCTCTATAACGAAAATTGCATTTCAATTTTCCAAACTGTTTTCAAAATGCAAAATTCCTTTCCTGCCCTTTATTTTTACACCATCTAAAAATAATTATTTCCCTTACCTAAGTTTAAGTTATAAATTACAGCCTTTTCTAAAATATTCCCACCTCGTACGAAGCCAGAGGTGGCTTGACCAGTGGACTGTGAAGATACAGGGCGCTCCATTCATGGCCCAGCTCGGCTGTATAAGATTAACCTTTTGTTCTTGTCAGAGTCAGCAGCCCACTTAGCTGTGACCATAGGGCCTTGTATATGAAAAACTTGTCGAAAGGTACCAAGCACTAAGTATACTTATTCCCCTCACATTATTTCTGTTTTTTTTAGTATTGGCAATTTGTGTACCGTGGTTTTGAAGGAAGAAACTGTTGACTTAATAGATCTGAATGTTCATTTTCATATTTTTTATATAGAATATTAATTAAAAAGAGAAAAAATTAAACGAAATGCGATAAAAAATATATTTTTGTTCTCTTTTTTATTAGAGAATTCTCAGTTGCCAAGTTTTACCGTGGAACCTTCTAGGTACAGCAAAAAAAAATATTCACGTCAAAATATAGGTAGTCTAAAGAAACAGTTGCCGAAAGAAATAAAACACATTCCATAATACAGTCCCCAGTCAATACATTACAATCATTTAAGATCCCTACAACATTATAAAGGCATCCTCATAATCTACCATCTTACAGATAAGCATATGTATCGACACTAGGGAGGGGACACGCCACACGCCCCTCACTATTTATGTCACAGATAATGTTGTAAACTGAATGTTTACGTTTCTGGATATGTTTACAAAATTGTGTTACGTGGGCTGTACCGGAAGTGAGGTGGCGGAAGTGACGTAGTAATGTATCATATAGGGGCGTAAGGTGCTACGCTCGGTGTCGGCTAAGTGTTAAGTTATGGCTTGTGAATGTAATGTATGATCAAATACTTTTGTATGGAATTTGCTTTTGTATAACTGTTGTTTATTTAAATTTTAATATTTGTTAAAGACAGATGAGGCATGAAGGCTGTTTTTGGATTTTTTTTTTTGGTAACGCGCTTTTGTTGCAAAATTATTTAAGAACTCAAAGTACACTAAAAGGAAAATAAAATTTAAAATAACTTTCTTATTTTGTTCAAGTCATTACATTACTGTCAAGAAATCTTAGTCAAGATTCAATGTTATGTAACAGATTTATTTCCATGTACCTTGACATTCTATTTACCCATAACAAGAAGAAAATATATAAATAAAGGAAACACAAACACCAAAAAAGGTACAAAAAATTGCAATCTAAAAACCAAGATATTCAACTAAATAATACAATCAAATTTTATTCAAGCCATTCCGTCGGGTTGTCATAACATTGCCATCAACAATATATATAGATTTCTCATTTGATCCAACAAAATGCGGTGTAAAGTATATAACGACCGCTAACGCATACATACGATGAAATTATTCTGATCAAACCTATTCTGAAGGTTCAATGTTTTTTCACTGACTTCTTAATGTCAATTGTAGGTATGGTTGTTTTGTGTGTGAATGTGAATTGAGAAGATATTTTTTGTATGTTGGTATTGCTTGGTAGATTTTAATAAAAGTAAGTGAATGAGTACAATTTAAAAATAATGTTTGTTTATAGGAAACTAATAGGCGAACTATTGTAGCACTAGTTTAATATTTAACCGACTTTGTAACAGGAGGACATTCTGTGTGTACCTTTGTATGTGTCTGTCATCACTTATTTAGATGTTGAATATACTACAACAAATTACTTTATTCTATGACAAATGTTTCTTATCATAAGTTGGAAATAATCGTAATATTTAATTTGTAAAACGTTCTATTCATTAAAAGTTTTCCTAAATTTCTTTAACCTGCATGTTCATTTTACAATGCTATTGACAATATCTCTACAATATTACGGATACTATGTTACTAGAATACTGTAAAAAACATTTATTCTCGATGTACTATGTAGCTACTATTCGGCATTTATTCTCGGTATGATACATAGAAAAACCTTCACCATATTTACGATGGAGAGACAAACAAAGTTATTAAGCAAAAACATTAACATAACGCGTGCCCCAGTACTCAGGGGGCTCTCTGTAATGTGTCCCCAGCTTTATCACAGCACTATAATATCTCGGGCGACGTCTATCACATTATACAAAGTTTTTCATAATAGTTACTATAAATCATACTAGTTTTGTGTGCTGAAAAGAAAAACAAGGTTTGGAGGTTGATTTTGGTCTTATGCATGTATTGTTTTTCATATATATAATACATATTTATCTTACCTAGTGGGAGGTCAAGAGATGTATAGTGGACTTCCAGCCAGACGAGTTTTTGTTTATTTCGAAGCAAACTAGTTAACTAGTATGCTTTCTGTAAGGGCTACGAACTACTCAAAAGGCCTGTTAAAAAGTTACTTTCGCACTAGTTATAGCGTTTATAAGACACATTTAATAAAATAGATTTTTTGGGTAATTTTAAACTTCAACACCTCTAAACATAGCTGTTGTATTTTTCCTCCAAAATAACATTACGAAAGTAAAAAAAACATCTCCAAAGCAACCCCCGTACAATGCAAATTGCAAATTCTAACGGTTTATTAGGAAAACGTTCTTTTGTCGACATTCCAACTCAATTCAATTCTCGGGGATCGTTCCCCTCGCAATAAAATCTTATACGCCTACCTCTGATATGCAAAAACCTTTAAAAGGAAACTGTCGTATTCTGCTGAAGTTATATTATATAGAGAACGTCTACAGAGTAAATATACGTAACATATCAGAATACCATAATTGGAAAATTACCAACTCGGACTATAGTGATCAAATCGTCCCGCAATTTTCCTAGATAAATAATAACTATTAAAGTCGCTGTTTGCGGCAGTAGAGTGATATTTCTATTGTTAATTATATATAAGTCAACTTTCCCTAAAATTGTACCTACTAGTAAGTTAATAAAAAAATGTCGCATAATTTTCTTTTGAGCTGGAAAACTAAAAAGCCTTCCCTATGTAAGGCTTCATGGCACCTATCTACCGACGGCAAGATTCGCCAACCAGAAGTAGAAGTATTTTGTGTGATCTAAGAGCATGTTAACAGGCCAATCAATACCACGACATGAGATTTTGTCATTTATGGATGAGGCTGAAACACACACGGATTAAAATAAATTATTAAAGAATAATATTGGTAATATTCTGACTGTCGCCGTAAAGAAACTTTTTAAAAGAATATTCCGTTTTAAAATAACCGACTCTCTTTTAGAATTCCTTCGTTTCGAGTTTCCACGAATTTCCTAAAGCGCAGAATAAGCATATCCAATAACATACCGAATAAAAAGAGTTGATTTTCGATTTGGATACAGAGCGGGCGCCGGGTGGCAATTCCCTAGATCGAGCGATACACGCTCGCATGGGAAATCATTCGCAAATGCAAATTTAACGCAACTCCTACTCAATCGATGTTCAGAATAGGTACCTTTAAACGTCTACCAATACGTGCACATAACACTGATTTACAAAGTAGGTACTCATTCAATTAAATCCAATTTTATATTTGCACCTTCAAGGTGTTTTAAATTTATTGTTATTGCTTAGAAACCTGACTAAAATTAAATATACAGGTGCATTCATGATTTATTCTTTTTAGTACAGACCCCCATACATTAAAGTTGTAAGTGTGAATTAATTAATTTACACAACGGAAATGCGCTTCTGGTAAAATTAAAACAGAAACGTACCCATTCGTATTAGTCACAATTATAAACAAAATTATGCAAAACGCCAAATTTTCTCTAAAAAATACATTAAAAGAGTAAAAAGGTATATAATTAAATCGTGATAATATTAAACACAATTAATTAACAGAACAATAAAAGTCGAATTTTAATGTAACCGACGCACAACGTTTTTACTGAAAAGTTCAAAGTATTATTACGAAAAATGACTTAATTCATGGTGCGGCGGGCTTAATTAAGAAATTAAGATAAGCCTGGTTACACAAATAAAGCATTTTGTAATCTACTCCGGAAGTCGGTCGGAAGCTATCCGAAACGGACAGCGAGCTTAAATTTGTGTGCATAATAAAAGTCTTAAATCGAAAACTGGGACCCCTACCTTTTGTTTATTAGTATTTAATTAAATAGCGTTAGGAGACGGCAACATCGAATTGAGAATAATATAATCAATTATTTAAAATTGTAATTTCCCATGGTTGTTGTCATAAAAATCACTAATTAGATAGATCCGCCTAACTTTTGATTAAGTGTAATATTACTCTATGTGATACCTTTACTTCCTAACTACTTAAATATTCCATTTTCGTAGGTAGAACACCTAATTACGAGGGGCCATTTCGTAAGACTGTTAAATGAAACAAAGGCTAAAAAACTAGAACCTCGGTAACTTATTAAATACATATAATTTAAAAGAAAGCAATAAGAAAAGAGTAATTTTAATAACAGCTGGTACCTAATTAAATTTAAAAAGTGTCATTTAACGATACAACTCAAGATTCTAAATGACCAACAAAAATGATAAAATGAATTTAAACAGAAGCTTAATTCACCCAATACGATTACATTTATTAATTTAAAAGATTCAATTAAAGAAGAAATATCTATCTGATGCTGCCATATCAAATCTCGATTGCAACTCGATGATAATATCGATGTGGGACCGATGGTAGGGGCTCTCGTCTGATACAAAGCGTTTGCCTGGTATACATAAAGGAGACAGATACGCTTTCATACAATTTTGGGCCAGAATGTAAAAAGATGAAATTGGTGTGAATTGATAGCTACTATATTAACAAACAATCACTGAAAATATGGCAGATTTTGGCAATCTGAGAGCTGAGATAAAAGAGATTAAGTTTAAGTAAAAAACTATACTTAACTGCCTTAGAGTATAGGTAAGAAACTAAAGAGTGAATTTATCATGGTTTGTTTAGTCCGCTTAGCAGTCAAGGTTTATGATGGTTTTGATTTTTTTTTTTTATAATTTAGACAGGATTTTTAATATTTCTGTAGAGTGGGAAGGAGATGATGTACAAAAATGAAAATCGAATTTTATTAGTATTTTTATTCATCTTCTATTATTACAAGAACGTCATCTAAGAATTGTGCAGGTGGTACTATGTTATCTAGTAGAGGTATTTAGCCTAACTAAGGTACCACATTATTGACATCGCATGGGCGCAGCAGCCCACAGTCCGTTTGCCTACGATGCAGTTATAATAATATTTTAATATTGCTTCCCTACGACCGACGTATATACGAAAATATCCATGGTTTTGACATTGTTAGGATAATATTAGTGTTTTAGATAGATTTATTAAAACGGCGCGTTCCATCTTTATAAAAAAATCACGACAATACTAGTTCATACTAGTGCTTACGATTCATACCCAGATAGGCTCACTCTTTAGTTTCTTGTATAATATATACTCTAAGGTAGATAATTCGACACTCGTTTAGTGTCAAATGTCGATCGATGTCAATGTCATGCATGTCCAGTCAGAGTTAGCACAGATTAAAGAATACAATAATCGATTAGTAAATGTGAATCGATTTATCTTAATTATGTAAAACTTAATCTCTTAATACTCGAATTCTAATGGATTTAATTATTTTAATTAATTGTATCATCTAGTGAAAGCATTTTCGTAAATAGTATGAACTCTGTTGATGATGACATTAAAATGTCATCATCAACAGAGTATTTACTTAGACTATTTACTTCGTAACCCAAACATAATTATTGGATATTTCATTTTCCAGATTGTAAATTGAGTTGATTTTTCACACTTTGAAATAGAAAAATATAACCTTTTTTTTCAGCCATGTCTTAACTTATTACAATTTGGCCCAGAAATCCCCGTCTCCTTTCAATTAAGGGAGGTGTGACATCTCGGTCACGAATTTTATCGTATATCGAACGCGTTAGAATACATTATCATATAACTTTATTGTTCGCCTTGTTATGACAACCGACAATCGCCTTTGTCGAACCGAAAATGTATCGATTAATATCATATCGATAATTCGATACCTTTATAATGACACTCTAAATTGCTTCGAAAATCTATTAGGTATTACTCTAAATGGCTGTTGTATTTTTATTACAGAAAAACACCTGTTTAATTTGAATAATTAGATTCGTGGATAAAGGCTAAAAGTTTCAGCTCGGGAGCATTTTATAACTAATGAATGAAAATAAGCGGAACGTATTGCTTTTTACAATACGTAATAATCTCGTATATTGATAGAGTTTTCATACGTTTTAGTAATTACCAATTGTGTAGGTACCCGTAAAAAGCTAATCGGGAATATACTTTTAAAATTGTAGTAAAGCATTCGCTTGGCTAGGTTTTCAATTTAAATTCAATTGTTTACCCTAATAAGTTAATATCGGAGTGATCGTATTTCTTTGTTATCCAGTAATTAAATGTGAAATGGAATTGGTTGATAGGTGGTTCTGATTACATTAGTAATGCTTATAATAACGTTCTTAATGCACATGTTTAGATTGCAAAACGCTTTTATCTCTGCCACCATATCTTGTTTGATATACTAATAGGCTGACCCGAGGTAATCTTACTGGATATCTAGTACTTGTAGGTCGATTTTTTAGTATTTAAATGAAATAGGTTTCATTTTGTCACGGTTTCAGCGATGCTTTTGAAAGTTGGTAGATATTTAGCCAATTATTTTTGCAGGACGATCAGAAACTTTATTAAATCTATTTTAATCTTTTTGTGCCAGTAGAAGTTTTACATTTTTTATGTAAAAATTGTAAAGAAAAGTTAGGAGGATTGTAAAATGAATATTATAATTTTTGAAATTTTGTAGATAAGCGCAGAAGAGGTTCTATGTACATTTTGTTACTTATATTAAGTGATTAAATGGATTTATATTTTTATACTTTCTTGTTTACATATAAAGATTAAGTGAAGGTATTGGAAGTTGCTGAAACGGCACGAAGCAGAAAAGATATTTTCCATGCAATCAAATCACATGTTAAACATTACACATATTATTATCTTGAATACATATAATAAAACAAATACAGTGTAACCGCGTAACAAACCAGCGAACATTTATAACTTCATTACAGCGACTATTGGCCGGTACAGTGACTCACACAAGTGTCATTAACGTCTGCGTTTGATTTTATTTCGTCCAATTAATGTCTTACCGTGAAATGCTGTAAAACGAGCCAAGTCGTCCGCCACGCCCCGTACACTCAAACACTCAAGTGTTTTGTTAGTTTATTTGAAAATTTTAGGAATGTAAACCAAATATAGAACCGCAAAGAAATAAATCATTATTTTGGAAATAACGACACAGTTTAATTGTGTCTATTTCTAAAGTTATACACATTTATGAACTTTGTTTTGTTATAACTATTTTACAGATAATTTTGGAACACATAATATGTTTGTGCCATGATGGGAAACGTATAGCACATTACACAATTTCATTTAGCGTATTAATCTTACCTGTCGGAAATATCTCTAGTCAACAGTTTGTTTACAACAATGACATATTTAATTTATACACAATTAAATCTAATATAAGAACAAACCCTAACTATACTAAAATTAAATTTTAAATTAATAAATAAAACTAACAAGCGTCAAAAAACTCATCGTCATGACGTATTAAAAGATAAAATATATTTTTGTCTCTTTTATTTTTAGGCTTTAAACACCCAAGAACCA
Source organism: Autographa gamma (assembly GCA_905146925.1). NCBI lineage: Eukaryota > Metazoa > Arthropoda > Insecta > Lepidoptera > Noctuidae > Autographa > Autographa gamma. Next base: position 3,950,691 of record LR989871.1, read on the forward strand.
GGTTTACTAAAACAAACTAGTCTATAACCTAGGTATAAATGCAAGCATTACATCTCTTTGTAATGAACGGCATTATCAACTCCATTAATTATCGATATTTACAATATCAAGATGAAACAATCTTGATCTTCTAAAGGTTACTCTTATAAACTATACTTATCTGTTGAAACTTTATGAAAAGATAAGTAGGTATTCATTTAAATTAAATGAAGTATTTACTGTACATTTCTTTTGTAACGGCCTTTAGAGTAAAATATTAATAGTTGTAATATTTATACAAAGCGCAAATAAACAAATAACAACACCTAATTAGGTACCTAATTAAATACTTTATACCTGTACTTTAGATTAGGTATAAACTTTAATTAAATAACACGTATGTATTCAGAATTTTGTTTTTAACTTTGAAAAGATAAATTTTGTTTAACCTAAGCATCAAAATGTATATTTTAAAACTTCCTGCAGTGCGTTCTTTTGTTGTCTGTATTTTAACTATGTCTGCTCCAAATATATAGACTCTATAATGTTTTATCATTGTTTGGAATCTGTTTAAACAAGTGATAGAACGTTTTTAGCAGCCTACATTAAAACCCACTAAAAGCCAAATTCCTCTACCTCTCGGGATACTTTCCCCTAAAATATATTGCATAATTAAAAATATTTGTTCTCACCACTTGTGTTGCCGCCTGTACTTTCCAGGCATTCTCTTTGTAGTCGCTGAAAGCTCCTCAGATAGTTAAATCTGTGTACAGACGACGACTGAAGTCTCAGTTTACGAGGTACTTGTAACGCCAGCGATTCTTTGTATTGATATTACAACCTACTTTGTATCGATCTCGGAATATTAACAGGAGCTTATGACTACTGGATTGTGGATAGAATTAGTTTCAATCATTCTCTTTTTTAAGATGGGTTGACAGTATATCTAAGGTCTGTGGTCGGACGTGGATAAGACTGGCACAGGACTGGAGATAGTGGCCTATAAATTGATAATTTTGTGAACTAAAACGGTAGCATACTTCTTTTACTTCTAGTGTATTTTTGATAAAAGACAGCAAATAGATGGACTAGCGTAAAAAATATTCATAAATTGGTAAGAATCTAGAACTAAGACTGAAGATGTAGGTAGCTATTTTTTTAAGTTAAATTGTACCTGAAAAGAAACAGCAAATAGTAAGTTATTTTCCTCAAGTTCTTATTCTATTTTGAGATGGGACATGATGTGACAGACAACCACATTAAAAAAATAAAAAGACCATCATAAAATGCGCTTTTCAAAACTGTAATTTTCACTTGTCAGCTTAGGTAAATCTAATTAATGTTCTTGCACATTCCTGTCACTTTGACATCATTGTGACGTTTGAGAGTAAGTTTACCGTCATGGGCGGGTCTACACAGAACACTCAATACATGTGTATTGAGAATTGGCGCCAAAACGCTTTGTTTTCTTTCATCTGTTTCTCTGAAATATAATGAGCGAGGTTTATGATAATCCTCCTATTTACTTCTGATTAATTTCGTTGGTTCCTTGACAGTTAATCGTTTCTAGGGCCACACTGGTCTTACGTACCTTATTGGTATACTTTGGTTATCATTGTAAAGACTGGCTTTAGGAGTTGCAATGATAGGGCCTATTGGAAAAGGTATGGCTGGTATTACAGTTTTTTAGCCATTATATAGGATGCCTTTAGATTTAAATGCGGTAGAGTAAATGAGTTCGAGGTCCGAACCCCGCAGGGGGTGCCCTTAGTAGACGTTGCTAACGTAGTTAGTTTTTCCTATTGCTCTGGCTGGAGGCCTTAAGGACCTTGCCAAAAGTCCGGTGAAGCAGTCAAAGCCTGCGCTCAGGCTAAGTGCAAAGAACTGACCAAAAAAAAAAAGAGTAAATGAGTAGGATATTTATCATGTTTTGGTATATTTTATCACCAGACCGACGGAATTTACCTGGATAAGTAATTGATTAGCCAAATATAAATATCAACTCTCAATGAAATAATTGTATATCTGAGCTTCATTTTAAAATTAGCCATCACATTCTATTCATAAGCTTAATTACAGTAAATACTTCTCAGCCATATCCATTTGTGTAAATATCTTGCAGATCACCGATACGGAATATGTGTAATTAAAGACATTTATACTTAAAAAGAATGATTGACAGACCTACGCGAAGACACATTTAAAACATAACATCTATTAATAACATACAAAAATGTTGATTACCACTCATTTCTTCTCAACTGACAAACGACAAAACGAAACGCATATTTAACTATTTTAACAACTTGCAATATCAATTAAAACCTCCACGAGTAACTTTTTTCTTACTTCGAGCTCTTCTCGTTGTGGGAGCGAGATGGCACTATGCAGTGTGTATTGCGCCGTCTCGCTTCCACAATGGCAATGGTCCTGTTTTAAGAGCTCGTAGTACGGGGACTGGTCGACATTTAACACGGCTGAACATGGGTTATTTTTTAATTAGACTTAATTAAGTGCTGATGCCGCATCCTTGTTTCTACACCATTATATGACATTAAATGATTCTTAGGCTACCTTTACATTACGCTACACAACACACTTGCCCGAGATATCGCTCAAAAATATATATAAAGCTATCCTTCGGAATGAATACTATCTTCGTCAGAACTCGGTTAAAAACCAAACACAGCACTTCAATTTAGGTGTGACAGACGAGTCAATAGTTTTACGATATGAATTCTTCAATTAAAGTTATATTAGTTCGGCTTCTGTTATTGCAAAATAAAAATGTGCAAGTATTTAGTGTTATGAGATGTTATTATTTTAAAGTTAGTCATAACATGCTCAAATATTGGCGCATGTTATTAATGGAACGTAGGTATACTATAGGTTCGCAATCTCCAGTGTCTTAGTGTAAACTTAGCATTAAAAATGAGTTGTGGAGTTATTCATTTGTTTTTAGAATCCTTGTAAGCAACGTGTGTAATTTTTGTAGTATTACTAGTAAGGAAAACATTTGTTCGGTGTCTTTAATTAGTTATCGCATTCGTTCTTAACTAGATGATACCACGGTTTTACCTTAGTTAATGTTCTTTGGATTCTTTTATGAAAAGTTCACGATACATTTCCTTTTAAGATGTCTGATTAAAGAAAAGTATTTACCTCAACGATTATTTTTTAAGTTTAGCAGTAAAATAAATGGCGTTTTAAATTGGTTATTGGTAAACTGTCTTGGACATAATTATTTATGTTGTAAACAGTACTTTAAACACCTCTTAAGTGCATGTAAGTGAGGATTATTTAACTATTCCAATATTTCTTGCGAGTTATTGGAATACCTACCTTTAAAAAAATATTTCGTAAACTATGCAGACAAAGTTATAATGACTTTTAATTATTGGTTTTGATAGTTATGTTTATAATGCTACCGAAAAATACATTGTTTTAAAATACTATTTCTTTTGACAGCAAATTTTAATTAATGCATCAAAAAAATTGCCTCGTTGGCCTACTGGTGCTAAGCGCGACTGCTACGCTAGAGGTCTTGGGTTCGATTCCCGAGTCAACCAAGGTGTTATTGGGTTTTCCGGTAATTCTCGGTAGCAGGTCGGAGTTTGGATTTGTGCCCGATTAGTGGCAATAGGCTCGCCCCCTATTATATGGGACCTAAACATATCGGCGAACTGTGGGTGTACATTGGTACACCTCTGGGATACAGGCGTGATGATATGTTGTGTAATGTATCAAAAATTAAATGCTTTTAATTCAAATTCGTTTCTTGTGACGATACTTTTTTACTAATTAAACAGAAAATAATGTAGAAAACGGAAGTTAATTGCCAATTGCAGTAATTGTAGAACAATTTAATGCTAGCCATAAAATTCGTCTTCCGATCGGCGTAATATAAAACTGTTATACTTAAAACTATTAATATTTTGTAGTCTTATTCACACGAAACGAGATCAGCCATAAATAATAATCTTATCTTTTTCTCCGGAAATAAAAACCGGGAAATCGACTAAACATATCGATTACCGAACTATTTCGTTACAGATATTTAAACAGAAGCTTGTTTGATATTAATTATCTATTTTATGTGTATTCAAGCTCACTAACTGTTTAATTAGTGGCTAATGTGGGTATCATGCTGTTTTACTTCGATTTCCGAGTCGGTAAGTTTGTTATTTTATTAAGTTGTAATTACACTTAACGGCGTTGACCGGGGATTGAAATTAGGTAGGTTTCAAGAAGAAAACACGTTTTTTTTTCGGCATAACAGCGTTTCTTATTTATGCCTTTCTTGTTTGTGAATGTTTTGTGTTTCTTAATGTCTTAATTTCACAAAATGAGGTAGAATTTATGTGTATTTCTTACAAATTCAATACAAATCGTTACAACTTAATTTGATTCCTTAATTCTTAGTAAATAATGGTCAAATGGCCTTGCCTAACTACGTCCGGCTGCCAAAATTGCTGCCATTTTTTTTGACATAGCACCTTGCTTGTTAACATGTGAGAAAATGTTCTCCGTCTCCTTCAAAACACATGTTTTTAAGAAAGTATTTACTAAAAAAAAAATACATAGTAGTAGCAACTAAGCAAACTTTTTTATGTAACTTATTTAGTGTCCCACTGCTAGGCAAAGGTACACTCCTTCTGGCTTTAGTCAGGAGATGGTAGGAAAACGCCAATTGCTTCTATGTTATTAGTGTAAAATGGCTATATAATAGGGTAAAACCGGGATAGATGCCGCGCTGGGATAGATGCCTCGTTTCTAAAAACTCAACTACCAGAGCACGAAACAGCAAATTCGTTGTTTACATACGCGCCACATGCACCCCCCACCTCTGTGACGCGCGAGTTGTTGTGCTAGACGGACGTTTCTCGCTTGTGTGTCGAATTACATTCGCAGAGGACGCGACGAACGCTTCAAAATTTAAAAGGTAAGTATTCACTATTCCATATCTTTATAAACAGTTAAATGATTACATTTTATTTGAATTGTTTTAATACATTGGTTCTTTGAGAACACATTTAAGAGTCAATCACTGATGTTTGCATTTATTTTATTTATAAAATATTGAGAGGCATCTATCCCTAGTGAAAAGGATAGTTGCCCCGAGTTTACAAGGGATAGTTGACTTTAGAGGCATCTATCCCTCTATACTGCAAGAGCCATATCGAAGTATTTAAAAGTCATAGTCGTGAATATTTTCGTATTTCCTAAGTAGTAGAATATTAGAAAACACAAAAAAAAATGTATCCAACTTTAATTTTATTATTCAAATGTGATGAGATGAGTGTAGATACAGTGTTTTATTTATACTTACTTTGCTTATTGTAGGTGAGCCATGCCAAGGAAATACAAAAGAAAGGAGGGCGTACGAGCTCGAGTAGTTTCTTAGACAACAGAGCAGCTACAGTCACCTTTCCATGAATTGGATAAAAAAGAATTGGGGATCAATGAAATATCCGTAGAAAATATAATAAAAATATCCGTAGTAGAATAAATAAATAAATATAAATAAATGCGGACCACATCACATACATTGCTCTGAACCCAAAGTAAGTAGCTATTAAGCACTTGTGTTATGGAATTCAGAAACAAAGAAGGTACCACAAACACCCAGACCCGAGGCAATGTAGAAAAGTTGATTTCTACATTGACCCGACCGGGGATCGAACCCGGGACCTCAGAGCTAGCGACACCTTGCAACCGGTGCGTACGCCACTCGACCACGGAGGTCGTCAAAAGAATGCTTCGATACCTATAATAACACGAAGTCCAAATCTGATTGGATCCAGTGCGTTATGTGTCAGATGTGGCTGCACGAAACATGCACTCTTTTTAAGAATTATTGCTCAAGATGTGGAAAACTTAAAATGTCCGGTTCCACTTAATGAAGGATAATTCCTTACAAATGTTGATTATTTCAAATGTTTAAATAATAACTAAGGTTACGCTTAAACGGATTTTTTTATATATTTTGTAGAAATGCATAAAAATAATTATGGTTAAGCATTTTATATTACCTACACATGAATATAATAAATAAATATTACATTGTGATTACGTGTTCTTGTTAATTATTTAAAAAGGCATCTATCCCGCATCCGGGGCATCTATCCTCCTAAGTGATTTCATAGTGGGGCATCTATCCATATAGGTAGGCATCTATCCCCAAAAAACGTGTTTCGCGAGAATTACATTTTTGCAAAACCAGTAATGGTTAGGTAAATAAATACAGTTTCTAAAGCTTTATGAATGATTAAACTAACTATATCCTAGGGTCAATCTAAGCAAATATGTTTAGTATTCAAATAATTAAACACTTTCGAAAAGTGGGGCATCTATCCCGGTTTTACCCTATATCTTTGCAGTTAGCCTGAGCGCAGGCTTTGATTTTTTTTACGGGGTGAAAATCTTATTATTTCGACCCACGTCGAGGCCACGACGCGACGTGGGGATATGTCGGACTTGCACCGACCAAAAACACCCCGGTCCCCTTCTCGCCTTCGCTGGAGCCGCGGGATCGCTAAGCATTCTTGGCGCAGCTCTGGCGCAGGCTTTGACTGCTTCACTGGACTTTTAGTAGAAAATGGCTAAGTCGCTCAGTTTTTTAACCCTCTAGTCAAAGAACTAGTTAGCCACTAACTAGCTAGAAACATAAACATGCTAGCAGCTGTATACACAACAGTCCGTGTGAACAATTTAGATAAAACTAGGTCCTTCTTCATTGCAAAAATACTAGTTTTTTATCTACAATGTCACAGATACGCTTTAGACTTATTTAACGATAATCGATATAATTTAATATATTTGTTTTCGATAGCGATATGGCATAAACCGTTAACCGTTTTTTTAATGTTAGGAAGCAATTTGCATGATTTTAAGTCTCAATAGTTTAATTACGATTTATTAATTAATGGGCTTTTTGATTAGCATATTTGATGAGTTGCTGTAATTAGCTGTTTAATTAAGTTGTTATTGATTCGTAGGCGAATTAATTATGTTACTACATTGTACAGGGTTAATTAATTTAGGTTAACTAGATAATAAGTTACTTGAAATGCAGGTAAACAATGTTCAATTAAAAAAAATGCATTAATATTGTAAAATACTAACGTTAATTAATTAGTTACTTATTGCTGTAAGAATATATAATGTTTTTGTATATTAAAAGGATTGAAACAAACTGTCAGGCATTATTTTCATTTTTATGTAAGAGGTTTTATACAAGATTTTATTTAGAGGTATTCACTTAAAATTCCAAAAAAATATTAGCAACGCATATCCAAGATTTTTAGTAATTCTATTACATTAGACAAAAAAGGTTGCCTTTTCGTCAGATATCTCAGAAAAAGTTAAGTCATTATAATAATATCTAAACAGACATGGCTCTTTTTAAACATATATAAAAACTAAACCCTTTTCCTGTAATCGACAACAACCGTATCGGTAATATATTAAAGAGCAAGTCTTCATAATAGTTACCTAAAGAAATATTTCTTTTTCCAATACTAAAGAATAGGTCCTTTATTTAATTAACTAGGTGATAAGACATTAATGTATATTTATAAGTTTATTATTCTAGACCAAAGAAGGTCTGAAAGCCGGTCTTATTGATAGTCAAATGTCAACTGAATAGTTAGAGCCCCTTCTTGGCAGTCGGGTAAAAACCGGCGGCGTATGAAAATATGAATGAGTATTTTTAATAAGAAGGTCTAATTTGTACTGTTTTGTAATTAGTTCTGGTCGTTATAAATATATTGTCGTGTATGCCTAGTTATGGCGTTATATTTATTTAGTCATCATTTTATTTCATTTGTTTGTCTGAGTTTGGTCACAGTAAAATGGTAACTGGACTTTTTAAAAAGCTGTAAATATCTGAATAATATTGTTTAAAGCTAGACATTAAAAATAAAAGTCATGTTAGGCTGTCAACATTACAAAGATAATAATTATTATAATCGAATTGCAAAAACTGGGGACCCAAATAATTATATACACATCCTTACTTCCTTATTTATTATTTATTTATTTAATAAGGCACAAGGTACATTTTATGACATACAAAAAGTCCAACAAAACTATATTTGGATAGTTTGTCTGTTGGATCGTAACGATTAATATCATTTTAATCTTACAATCTATTTGAATACCTATGTATTACTTATATAATTTTACATTTATATAGGTATATAATTATATGTATATTATCTATATATGGTAACTTAGCCTATCTGCTATATAGTAAAACTAATATAATATTTTATAATATTTAAGTTCTTATCAATATGTGTCTGCACTGCAGTTTAAATACTATTAAAGGTAGATTATATCTATAAATAACTTACTAATGTTATAAATGAAAATGGTTGTTTGGATGTTAATGGATGTTTGTTACTCTTTCACGCAAAAAGTATTGAATAGATTTTAATGAAACTTGACAATAATGTAGCTTATACATCGGAATAACACATAGGCTTATAATTTATAAAGATAGAGTATGAATTGTCATTCATGCGGGTGAAACCGCGGTTCACAACTAGTAGATACATATGTTCTCTTTGTGATTTTCCTTTGAAGTCAGCATATAAACACACAGACACAAACTGTTTCAAACTACCCCCTAATCTTAACACCGAAACATCGTCCCCCACTTACCCTAAGATCATCCCATATTTATCTAAGTTTAAATAACTGTCACATTAAAGTTTATGGGGCAAAATGAGCAGATAGCTCTCCCCTGTATGTTTATGGGGGAGGAACGCCCAGTCGGTATTATTGTCAGTTTAAGTGGCAAGATATTTTCGAGGGTGATTTTAAGTTAGCGGCTTTTTATAAAGATACGCAGAGAATGTTTAAGTTACACTATGGGGTGATAGGCGTTGGATATTTGATTATGTTTGAATATAAATTTCAGACCTTTTATATTATTATGTATCCTTAAATGTGTTTTTGTGGATGGTTTCATTTAAACATAATTTGATCGTGGAGGTTAGCACTTATAAAGTAGGCATAGCATGGAGAAAATCAGTACAAAATAACGCATATTAATTATGAAATAGATCGACTAACTGTAAGAAGTGGTACAAATTGAAACAAAAAAGTTTTTGAGGTAAACTTAATTTAGTCCAATTTAGGGCAAACTATCCAAAATATATTCCATCATTAGCTAGCTTTTACCCAAAAATAGTACTAAAGCCCATTAATCTCTTCAAACACAACATACCGACAATCCACCAAAAACACTGGCGAGTAACCGTAACTATTATCCCCAAAATTCCTGATGGTATCACAAATGTCTTCGTTATCATAACGTAGTTAACAATCGTGAAGAATGCACATATGTTGAAGGCGGGTACCACCCTAATATATGGGAATTTGACTGCGTATTGCCGAGTGGTAGAAGTCACATGTTATTCTAAGATATTACTGACAATCGATGAAGATAAATAGTGTGAGGACATTTCGGTCCAGAAATGGCATCTGAAATCTTCAACCCACAAATTAGCAAGCGTTGTAATAAATGCTAGTTGATTTCTCTATATGGGATGAATCATTTGCCTAACAGTTGGACAGTTATTCGGGATAGTGTGATTTCGTTCTTGCGATATTCGGTCTAAAGGAACTACAAAGTAGCGAGATTCGGGCATCTGGCATTCAGGATTCAGTAGCAGAGTCACATATACAGGCCGATATTATTACAGGTCAAAATGATAACTAATACTACGTTTTTGTAGTACATATTCAATCCACGCATGTAACAAACACTTATATGGTCCACAAATGTTTGTTCCAAATGTGATCGTAATTTTTGTTTTAACTATTTCTTTATTTGACGATGTGACAAACATTTGCGTGTTCACCAAATGTTTTCTCCAAGTTTGGTCCTTCTCGAACTGATCTGTGATTTGAATGTTTGTAAAACCGACACAGATTATATTCTAAAGCGGGAATAGTTTTATTTTTAATTATCTGTTTGTCAGCGGGCGGCGGAAACATTGAACGGTAAGAATGTATGGTAGAAATTCTATTGAGCGTAAAATTATGGAGTTATCGTCTTATTAGTCGACATCATTAATTTTTCTCAGAGAACAAGTGGAAAGTAATGATAATAACCATAGTTTAGTAGGAATTACGATATTAGCTCTAATTTGGTTGTAAATATACGTTGTTTATGTTATTGAGTCATAGCGGAAAACCGCCGGCGTTTTTAAAAACCTGCATAAAATTAATTAATTTAAATTCGGTTTCTTTTTAGTTTATTGATTCTCCTCTGTACGTAAAGGCGACGTCTTTATGAGTTCTTAATAATCTTTTAGTGTTATAGGGAAGGTACAATTTATCAGTGTCCAACTGGTGTCCAAATAACGAATTGAATAAAAATTGAACATACTTAAAGACGGCAAATATAAATATACTTATCTAATTTTTTTTTGCAAAAAGTCAAACCTTATTTTTATTTTATTTACCAAGAATACCTGTATAACAATATTATTATCACAAACTTCACCTAAACTCCTCCAGTACTTAGCTTCCGGGGCTGCGTGTGCGCACCGCATGCGACAATTTACGAGCCGCCCCCTTCCTCAGATAGATGGCGCCACAGACACAATGTGTACTTTATGGTAAGATATGTTATTCCTGCATTTGTGGTTAAAATTCTTGTGTTTGTTTTGTGTAGGTAGATCTGTGGGTGAAACATTTTTATATTTGTTGATTGCTGCTTATTAGTTTGTCTCACGTCAACAGTATAAAATGACACTTGTATTTGTATTTTTTTTAATAGATGTACAAAATTATTAAATATATTTTATGTTTTTGCTCCTTCAAAGCACTTTTTATAACGCTCCGACTAACCCTTGATTCGTAACTTATAATCAGAGGTTTTAGAAAACGTCCTTAACATTTATATAGTTATTTAATAAACAAGCGTATCCCACAAAAAACAATCTAACAAATAACTAGCGGCGAACTTGCTAATTATTACACACCTCTGCCTACCCACTCTTAAAATGAAGGTTTTAAGACAAACTATAAAATAACTCTATAATCTTAAATGTCATTACAGTAACTAGGTTTATGGTGTTTTTGATTTCTCTAACAAGCCGTTAATGTCAATTACGATGAGCTTCGCTTGTATTAATGGAAGTAAAGATACATGTGTCATTTGTCCCGGTTTGAGTTTATTTGGTAATTACTCTTATAAGTAAGTAGTTTAATTATCTGTCATACGAGAAAGTCTATATTACAACTGATTTAATGTGGTTACTTACTAGTGATTTCTTAATTTTGTTAAAGACAAATTTTAATTAATAAGGTTAAAAAATAATTGTGAGTTTTCCCACTTTTTTTTATAATTATTTGGTTATTGATCCTTAGGATTTGAGTTGGCTTTTTAACGAATCTAGACACTTGCACCCGATGATTACAAAAATTGCTAGTCGCTACGAAATTTCTAGATTTAAAAAGACAAACGTACGGCACTACTGATATACCTTTATCATATTATATTCGCTTATACTAGATATTTCGTTTATGATTTTGTAACATTCAATAGTATCCATTTAAACTGTAAAAGTTAAAAATGTCATCAAAAATTGTCAATCGTTGGACAGTTCGAACGCCACTCTTTGTCACGGGACGATAAAAAATCCAATTTCCTGCATTTTTGTCCCCCTACGTTTGGGTTTTATCATAGATATTATGTTCATGTCATAGGCTTATATGGCTTGGGATTCTTCTATGGTAGGCCTATTAGAAATTCTTTAGATGAACTCAACTATAAGTTATTTATTTCTATTTTTTTCTAAATACCTACTTACTTTCTACATAGTTTGCATAATTAATAAGTTAAGTAGATAGGTTTATATAATATAAGAAATTAAACCAAAGACAATGGTGTTTATAAAGCTAAGTGACTTACTAACAGGAACTCTCTAAAGACGTATCTAAAAAATACTTTAGCCAATGATAACCTAAAAAATTAAATCTAACTTGTCATATTCTACAATTAAAAATAAATTCACAACACAAAGTCACAAAAATTCGAATTCAAAACCGCGTTCCACTCGAAATTCCAAAAATTATTTCTCTATTCTTAAAATCTGTGCGGCCAGACATCGTTCCATGGATTTTTCCAATTTCCACGTATACGCATATCACTGTCCGCCCGAATGACTTGTGCATTTTTTTTTAAATGTCGCTTTATTGAAAACGGTCGGATGTCGCCTGTATTATATGTAGGTTTGACGTCACAGCCATTTAAATACTGGCTCGTGTGATTGGGTTTGTTTGTTGCAGATGTTACTGATAGAACGTATGTTATGTTACGCGTAAGTATATGTTGGTGGTAATTTTTGTAAGTTACGTTATAAAAGTATGAACAAAAAGAAAAAAATAGAAAGTTATAAAATAAAAGAACAGCAGAAAACACGGGGCGATTTTCCCAGGAGAAGTTTTTCTGCAAAAATATAAACAAACAATATCATAATGAAAGGAAAAAGCAAACAAAATTAATTCACCGCCCAAAAAATATCACATTTCAGCAAAGAAAAATAAATCAACAATAAAATACAATACCCACCCCCAAAAAAGGACAACGTTTTTAATTAAAAACGACAACAATATGGCTAACAACATCGAACAATTTAGTTAAACCCATAAAACCATTACACTTCCCTTCGCAAACATCTGAGATTGACCGCGATAAACGGTTGTAATTCACGAGGATCGCATTACGACGCCCGACGCCCGCCGACACCAGCCGACGTCGCCCGACGGCACACGACGCCGTCCGATAATACACGACACGCGCCGATTATGAAATCCGATGAAGGTAATCGTGAGAGTTGGGGTGAGTTGTAGAGGGGTCGGTTTTCGTTTTGTGCCTAACTTTCATATACATAGTACTGTCTGTTAATGCCCAGGAGCATGTGTGCTCCGTAAAGGAAAGGAAAGAGCTTTGCGAATGTACTTAAGCAAAAATATGCCTGAATTAAAAGAAGACATGATGGTTATCCGTATTATAGGCAAATCAATTTGTGAGACTTGAGAAATAACAATTTCTATCAGATTTCTATCGTCTCAATGAACAAAGCGGAACATACCCTTTAAACCACCTGAGTTCATTTTCCCTTTACCGTTACACAGGTAAGAAAACACGTAGCGTCACTATCTTCATAGCTTGGTAGGTCTTCCTGAAGCATAATGAACTTAGGTAGGAGCTTTAACTATCTAACTCTACCTACTCTTTGGCACATCCCTCGTTAAGGGTGTGCTACCCTTGTAAAAGTCAGCGTGAATAGAGCTAATCCTTATCAAAGCCGAGGGGTTAGAGTGAATCAATTAAAGATAAGCAAATATGCTGCATTGTGGACCGGAGGGATTGAATTTGTTGGTGTGAGAAAGGAAATTAACTTTTGGCGGATAAAGCGATCCGTCATCGTCTGACGTGCCCTTAAATCGTGATCAAAAAGTAAATTGTTGCTTTGTCTTCTTTCATTGCGTATTTGAGAAAGAAATTGTTGTCGCTCCATGTGACACGGTATGCAGCTGAATTCAGTCTGGTTTCCGAACCTTACATAGTTTGGAAAAACTCCTGGCGAAAAGATTTTTGGAAAAGAAAGAAAGTGCCATTTAAAAAAAAACCTATACCTATACATAGAAAGAGTATATAAGAAGATATTAGGCACACAAATAAATAAAACTCAATTATTTTTTACTTAGTAGTATGTGATTACCGCAATCTAAGACAAAAGTACTAGACCTAGGTACTGTATGAACAAAACTCTATTAAAAATCATACTAAGGGACGACCTATGTACATGATTCTTAGTTACAATTTCAATGAACTGATTGCCATAGAAAAGTAAGCTAAGTTATTTAATGTCATCATTCGAAAGTCATTTAATTAAAACATAACATTTTAATTCTAAATATCCGCCTAATCTTTAATTGAGTGACCCGTTACATCGAAGGTTACAGCCAATATATTATCCTATTAATTAAATCCATCGATTAGAAATTCTGCTAATCCCGCTATTCTAATTTTACGCTTCATCTTAAGCGTATAAAATACTACTAAACTAATTCCAATAAAAGAATCGATTTCTTTAGTGTAATAAAAATGCCTAGAACCTAATAAATTAATCACGACGATTCGGAAAGGGACTCGTTCACCCCACACTGAATTATTCATAACGAAATTAATAATATTAACAATAAAACCCATTATAACCTTCCACCGTTTATTATTAACATTACAGAGCTTTGGCCGGGCATTATTAATAAAAAATTCAAATGTGTAGGATTACATGCGTAAGCCATGGCTACGGATTGTTTAAAGTTCTCACAATAAAAAAATATGGTTATAAATCGTAATTGTACGCATGGGTGGGTCTGTGTGTGTGTTACACTACGTCTATCCATGTGTGTGTGTTTGTAGGAGAGTGTATGTTTGTGTGCGTCTATGTGGGTGTACGTGTGCTGAATTTTTACGTATTTGTGTGGATGTGTGTGTGCGTAGTTGTGGGAGTATCCATGCGTGTGTGTGTTTGTAGTTTTTTTGTGGATGTGTGTGTATCATAGCTTAATAATTGTGTTGTAATGTGGTGTTAGGTAATCCCTTGTGTGAAACGTCAATACTGAGTTTGGTATTAGGGATTTAGTTATGATAGCTAATCCCTAAGGACTAGGGGTGGGATTTATTTGATTTGATATGGGATAGTTCGCGAAATTGATTGTGATTTTTATGGGAGATATAACAATTACCAAGTTTGATTATGGTATACAGATAAGCCATATCTTATCTTGACAAAAATTTAAATTAATTATTTACTTTTCCAATCTTATATGCAATAGGTTCTGAAAATTATAACTCAACTGAAACAACATAATTATCAACCTCCTACTTAGACTAAATACTTGGTTAATTTAAAGAAGTGTCTTTCATAAGACAACTTTTATAAATAAAAAAAAATAGGTGTCTTTAACTCAACATTCACTTAAAGTTAACTTAAACCTCACACGGTTTAACTTTGCGAAATACTTCAGGTGAAAACCACCCTACCTTCAAAAACATTACCAAGATTTTCCTAAACACATTTATTGAGAAAACCATTAAGATATGCTATATCCGTCATCAGGGAACATTAGCGTCAAGCGGTGATAAGGTGACGCATATGCGTGACGACATCGCGCATTAATAATATTGACGCGGAAAAATCGAATGAAGCTATTTGGTGGGTTTGCGTTGTTACACGACACGGTTTTTGAAGAAACCATAATCAGTATGAAATTAAATGGTCTGTCTCTAAAACCACTTGGAACATCCGAAATTGGTAATGAACATAACTAAAGGACAACCCATTTATCCTTATACATAATCTAAAAGAGACGCAACAAAATGACACAAAAAGATGCTGTTACCAACTGCGGACACGGTAGAAATTTGTAAACCGAAGACTATACAGCGTAATTCGAATAGTACTTTGACAAGTGTTATCAAATAATTAAACATTAATCCTGAAAGGGCAATAATTGATTTTGCGTTTGAGCCTTTTGTAAATAATTTACTTTAGACAGTTATTTGATTTAACACCAATTTTGAAGTTAACGTGTGACGTGTAATCGTCGTTCAACAATGGAAACCGCCCCAATAAACCAATATTTCACTTACACGCACGTCTCTCACACATTATAAATGATTATCACCTGAAGCCAGCGTCGAGTGTGGCTAATGAAACGACGCTGATCGAACAATAACATAATGATCGGGAAACCGCGATAGCTGCTCTTTGTTCATTACACTCTTAGAAACGTAATTTATGTTATGTTTTTTTTAAAAGGTTTTATGCAGACCAAAAAACTTGAAGTATGAAGGGAATAATTAAGTGGACAAAACGAAACAATTGTGCAAGGATCGTAGCAAGTGGAAAGAAGTGGTCTCTGCCTACACCTACAAGGGAAAGAGGCGTGATTATATGAATCTATGTATGTAAAACACTTGATGTTCCAAATTAAAAAGAAACTACTACTACTATCTATCCTGACCGATTTCGGCCAAAGCTACTTGGATCTACCAATTGAGAGCTTCGCGAAACTATTGAAGGCCTTAAGCAAGTTTGTATTCATTGTTTTCAGCTAAAGTAGTAATTGATACTGTTAAACCAATAGAAGACAAAAGAGACTAAAGGCGCCAATTTTGTAGATCTCCAAAATACTTTTAGCCATGCCCGTGAATTGTCCACAATTTACAATATTTTTACCATCTAACCAACAGCATAACTTTGTTTTTACCATCATTCTAATCTACGTAAGTATAATGCTACTATATCGATGGATTATTATATTATCATTAGCATTATCATCTGGCCCCAAAATCCTCTCATCTTCAGTAACGGATGCTTGACCAATCTCCTCTGGATCTTAGCGGGTGGTCGGCCAAACATTGCCCAAATCATTAGACCCTCAAATGATGGTCCTAACTTTGTGTGTTAATTATATAACTTGTCTCGCTTCTGGTGTTTAGTTGTTTGTTTAAACGTTTTAAGTATTGTTGGGGTTAAATAGGGGTTGGTCAAGATTTCTTTGAGGATGCATATCGCACGTGTTTAGTGCTAGAAGTATTGATTTTGAACCCCTTTTGTTAACTAAATATGAAGTACAAAATATGATCGAGAGAAAATGGTTTAGTTTGATATATGAAAAGAAACGGCAGCATTTTATGGATCCCAATTTTAGACAAGCACAAATCAATGTTTACTATATTATTATATCTGATGTAACAATGTGCTGATTGACTTTTCTTCCTTTTCCTTCCAGTGTCACAATTTTTTGATTTTGTTTTTTTTTTCCAATATGATGGGATCGGTAAGCTCATTCTATGTATTAGGCCCATATATATCTTAACTTCTAGATCCTTGGAAAGAGCCTTCCGAGATCTTTACTATGTTCAGGAGTTAAACCATAGTCTCTAAGTAATCTTTTATCTTAATCAACAACTTATCCACTGTTGAATAAAAACCTCATCTATAGCGTTCCCCAACTCGCGAGCATCCTCTAACAGTCTCACACGTTATGCAGCGTTTAGTTCAAACTTGTTGCACTATCATTACACACTAATACGTAATGCACACCGAATGAATTGACCACCCGCGATGCTCACCTGTTTTTGGGGGGCTACTTTTAAATGCAAATAGAAGTTATTTATGTAGCTTTCGTAAAGTATAATTATTATAAGGTGTGTAGTTTTCGTAGCGAACCCTGCACTACCGATGTCGCTTAATACAAATGCGTACTTTTGATGAAATTGTTGCTTGTTGCTTGCTTATTCCCCTAAAAACATAGATCTAGACCTTCCATATACTTAAGAATTGCAACGATTATTCATTCATTATTTATAAACGGTTTGTTTATTAACAGAACTCTTAATCTATCTTTGACACAATCCCAAGAACCCACAATAACTTTTCTTGCACTAAACACCTTTAGGCATCAAACCGACCTTATCTCCCTAACTTACCCTAAGAAATATGTACAAAACTGTTCCTACAACGGAATAAATAAATAATCAGAACCAAGTAAGACATCATCATTACTTGAATAAACAAAATACAAACTCGAATCGTCCGCTAACTCCGATACGGCGATCCATCTAAATAGCATGCTCCGACTTTTATCCACACGAATCAAAACTATCTATTACCACTTACTATCGATAATATAAAATAAACCACAACCAAAGGGCGTTACTATAAATACTGAAACTCGTACAAACTCGTATTATGATCCTAAAGGCGTCTGTGCCCATGTTTTAAAGCATACAGCATAACATTGAATAGCGTACGCACCGATGTCATAAATATCTATACATCGAACCGTAAATATAAGGAACAAAGCGGTACAAACGTATAAAACGAGCCTACATCTCTTAATGATATGTAGATTCCCTACATTAGTTACATGACTGTGTTCTCAGTGAAAACATCTCGCAAACTAAAGGCTTGGATATCTCTCTCAAAACACTCATACACATCATGCCAAAATAAACACAACCACATTAAAATAAGGTCTCATTTTCAATTAAATCAAAAGAGAGATACCACCTTTTGTTTGGAGAACTATTTCGACTCATTAAACAAGACATAATTTAAACGTATCCTGTAGCAACATTCAATTTAGTGTTTCAGAACCAGCGATACACGTTCCAATTTCGTCTGTAAACAATTGTTCAAGTTACTGCATTTAAGAATTGAGCCTTTAAGCTCGTGTATTTTAAACTGCAATGGAAATGAAGCTTAATTGGGTCCGTGTAAGGTCGATATTAAATCGTTTTATCAGGGAAATTGAGACATTAGAAATCTTCGAGCGACTATTACCGTGTTCTTTTAACAAATGCACGACGGCGTACGGAGTAAGATGTAAGTTTGTGCCGGCGTGCATAAATAAGGCCCGAAGAAGTATCGGTTATTTTAATACTGGGACCCCAGGTGGGCGGGGACCCATCATATATCATCGACAACAATTATTAAATTATCTTTTTCGTTGACATTAAGTAATTGTTTCGGTTGGCCCGTGCTCATAACTGGCGCGCCGAGCGATGAGATATCGTTTTTAAATTGTCGTTTATACTTGTGCTTAAATTCCTTTGTTTGGATATATTTTTATTTGTGTAATGACGACATTATTAAAAAATACCTTTCATAGTTATTTAAAGCTATGTCCGTAACGATAAACGTGAAAGTCGTTTAAAGCCACATTAATCATAGTTTTTATAGGATTACGATGTAATAATATTTTTTTGATCTAACTAATTCCGCATAGAGCTGTCTTATTCTAAAGACATGACTTATGACTATTAAATTGGCTTAACGATAAGCATCAACAATTCAGGAACGATACAATAATTGCGATACTTCGAACACACGGTGAGCAATTACGCCGATTAAATAGTACGAAATGTTGCATATTTAGTTGTGGCATAAATCATGCACGGCAGTGTAATCGGGTCAGGCGGGCGTTCGTGTAATGAATCAAGGGGGTAATTAACTAACTAATACACTTATCACGACATGAAGTGTACACGTTCAATTGGAGCGGAATTGAGACTGCAAGCTAGTGCTTAAGGCTCTGATTCTAGATTGCCGGCTTTTAGAATAATAAATTCTTAGCGAACTAATCATTTGAATTGCTTGAATAGGTTTGTATTTAAATTGATGAGGATATTTGAGTAATTGTTTTAATTATTGGTTATTTGCTTTGTGTTTTGTTTTTAGTGATTTAGATTAAGAACAACTGTTGCCATTAAGATACTTTTTTAGTAAGAGGTTGTGGTTTTTACATAAGTCTTCTATTTTCATACCTAACATTCGACATACAACACAATCTTGACTACACTAAACGCACATTCTTGGAAAAAATAACTTTACTAAACTTTATACAATGTGCAAAGCTTTATGATACAAAGATTCCAATT
This sequence comes from Autographa gamma, assembly GCA_905146925.1. Lineage (NCBI taxonomy): Eukaryota > Metazoa > Arthropoda > Insecta > Lepidoptera > Noctuidae > Autographa > Autographa gamma. The sequence goes on from LR989871.1 coordinate 3,970,153, forward strand.
AAAAAAAACAATGACGCTTAAATTTAACAAAATATCTCTTGGATGATAATATAAAAAAACACATCTAAGTACTCAAGAAAACCTAATAGAAATCCGTTATTTTACAAAAACCTAATACGTAGAAAAAAATAAATGCAATTACTTAAGTACACCTTATTCAGAATCCATATAAATACCTATTGCGAAGTATAACATTAATCCGTACGAGTATAAACGCGGAAAACTTTCCGCACGGGAATGTCAATAGTCTACAGTAACAGCCAACGGAATGAAAATCAGATCATATCGAAACGTTTATGTTTCCGCTCAAATTATCTCAATATCTACTATTACGTATAAATAATTATTAAGATCTAAGTAATTATTACTATTACCGGTATTGCTCAGCTTTTGATTGATGAAAGTCTCTGATATACCTACTGTAATTATGATACATGTTGAAATTGTTTCCGTGATTTTAGTTTTTAGATTGACGCTTATGTATACCTGTTTTATAAGTTTTTTCTTTTTTAGTTTAATATAGGTTTAACGTACAGTACGTACCGTACGTACCGTATTTAGAGTAATGAAAAATAATTTTCATGCCTTTTTTGTGCTACGACAGTTAAATAAAAGAAAAGATTTCCTTAGTATCCATCAACAATTTCTGTATGGAACCTACTTTTAAAAGCATCTGCTACATTTACATTTACATTTTTCGGGTACCTCCTTGCCCTTATTTGGCAAAACAAGAAGTGCCACCAACTTATTATTTAAATACCCGATACCTTAAAGTCTAGAAAAGCAGTCAAAGCCTGCGCTCAGGCTAACTGCAAAGACCTCTACCAAAAATAACCGATACATTTTACTTTTAGACCTATTTCTTGATTCACAAAATATTATAACATACAACTTCCCAGAAAATACATCAAGCTAATACCAAAACCAACTAAAAGGACTCCTGAATTCGACTCTCTAGCTAGAAAAACAAAAGGCAATGAACAGAATAGTACCTCCAGGATGTATTTAACCATTCCACCTGCACTCAGTGATTGTGCATTTTGATCGTATCGCAGCGCAGCCACATTATTGTCTTAATTAATACGTTTTGTTGCAACTCCCCACTATATTAAAATAGTTTAAATCGCTAATTCTAAGATTTAGTGAAGGCTAGTGCGAACGATACGGAGGAACGAAGATATCTCGATTTATGCTTTTGTTTCTGTAATTGGTATTTCATTAATATTGTCTGTAAACTGTAAGTAAAAAAAAAACTTAAGAGAAAGATTAGTTTTTTCGGTATTGAGTTTCCTGATGAATCAGTATTATCTACAGTTAAACAGAAAACAAATGGTTCATACGTACTCAAAAAAAGGTTTAAGACGTCGTAAAAAGTAGGGCGTTAATTTTAGCTCTATGTGGGTTTTATTCTGGAATAATCAGTTTAAACAGAACATTTACCATCTTTCAATTATTTTACATAGTTTATTAAATACCGTACCTTCAAAAAGAAGATAGATATTTGCGTATCAGCTAATACCATACCAACACAGCTTGTTAGAGAAAAGCTTGTAAAGGCAATTCTAGTTCATTTCTCCTCTAAATATTTTGTAGTAAGTTTAACCTAAAGGCGCTTTAAAAACAACAGATCAGAACATAAAACAATCACACGAACCTATTAATCCTGCTTCAAGGAACACGTTGAGATGGCAAAAATGGCGTCTGTGCCTTTCGTATATCATAAATTTGAATATTCCCGGCCACTTGGATAATATAGTGCCTTATTGTCATGGCCGGCGCGACGTCCTACCACAAATAAAAGACGGAAAAATCGCGGATTTTGTGTCGGAACTACCACGTATAGAGTACGGTGGGAGTACAGAGAGTGGGAGAGTAATACATTGTATGTTAGATTATAATTACCGAAGTACATCTTATCATGTTGTAGTAAACCTTCGAGAATTTAAATACTTACGTTATGAAGTTTTTTATTTTCTTCAAACATTAACTTTTTTAAATATGTAGATACAAAACAATTTACCTATCTTTGTATATTTTTTTGTACGGTCTATATTTGCACTTGGAGCTTATATTTTAAAACATTTACTCTACCTACTAACTATTCCATATAACATTTTTGACTGTAAATAAAAAACGCGTTTTATTTATTCATTTAGATTTACAACTACAACATTTACAACATCCCTAGATAGCATCGACATAAAGAATAACTGAAAAAAATTGGCTTCAATCAAATAAATAACAAGTCCTCACCTATAAAACTTTAGTAAGCATACATTCCCAAATACAAGATAGAATAACTTAAAACCTCTGTATCTACACTACTCTGTATCAGGATTGAGACATCGCGGCTGGCGGGGCGCAGGCGCAGCGTCTCGCAGAATGTTAATATGCAAACCGAGCTCACAATACAACCGATACTGCTCATACCTTGATCATATACTATATACAGCTTAAGACATAGCTACTAAGCCTACACTAATCGTAAACGTAATAACTGGTGAAAAAACAAACAAATCCGATATTAGCAAAGAAGTTTGAATTCAGCTTATAAAGGGCTGAAGCTATTAAATTAAATAATGCATTTAACCTAACATTTAATAACTAGATATAATATAGGTCACTAATTGTCAAATTGTCAGGCAAAAGTCTTTCAAATTTTAGAAACAAGCATTGGCCCGACTTTTGAATCAGCATTTCCTCGAATCATTTGATCAGAAACGAGTACTCGTAGTAGTAGGTTCTTAAAAACGACCTTTTTTCTGTAACCACTGCTTGGTTTACTGTTTGTCGTCTTTGTTTGTTCTGATATATTAAGTATACAAGACAATTATTTACTGGATTGTGTATGATCCGCCATCAATTATAATAAGAGACTGCAGAAAATTGGTTTAGACTTTTGCCAGCAGTGGGCTACCTTCAAAATATTGTAAGGGTTATTTAATAAGAATGAAGGTTACTTATGCAAATTAATCATTCACTCTCAATTAACCCAACTGTTCACCTATCCGTACTAAAAGGATTTAAGAGCTGCAATCAAAGCACCCATTATGAGTACATACACAACAATAAATAAAGGAATTATCGTGAAATCGACAATAAAAACTAAATCCAATTAATTTTATCTCGAATAGAATCGTGAATTTGTTTTATTCATAAATAAACAAGAGACTATCTTTAGATGAAATCTGTCCTCGGCCGTTTTTTGATTGAAAACTATGTTTTGTTACAAATTTAATTCTGCCGTTCTGTAAACCAGTGCCATTTGAATTTCGACCTTATTGCCTTACGATTGGGTGGTAGAACATTTTTTTATTGTTACGTTTTTCGAATAGAATCCTATTGTTATTTCCATACGTCACATCAAGGGTATCCGAAGGGAGCGCAGTTTACTATAATTAGTTTGTGTGTTATCTTGATCGTTGGATTCGCAATACTGAAGGGTATTGAGCTGTTAATTCGAGGCAGGCAGTGTTTTAGTGTGACACATAATGATTGATGGATGAGCAAGATTTCGAATTTCACTGTAATAAATAATTTAGTGTTTATAATGTGTGTTAAATTTCTACAATATATTTGCCAATTTTAATATTATCTAGTAAAATAAAATACACGTTTAGATAGCATTAGATTGTATTATTTGTGTTTCAAAAGAAGAGTCAAAATCAAGGATTCCATTTTTTAAGATGATAAAGTCTTAGTCCGTGCAACTGAAAAAACGAATTAATTAAAAATATACACAAACAAGTACCAGATTGGTGGTATTATCAGCTCTATAAAATCTACCGTCCTCACACTTATCATCCTTACAATCACGTCGCTTGATGTGCTTGATGAATGAACGTTTTGTGATGCTAATACACAGATTATGTATTAAAACTACTGTTCTTACCCCACACAGCAAAACGACTCAAACACCAATACCAAACAGCTAACTCCCAACTTTGAATTTTTGCTCGTAGAGTCGAAATTCCAATGGCAGTATTTTATGAGTTATGGGTTTTTAATTGTAAGTGAGGTAATGAGGTATATCCTAATAGTACACGTGTTTCCCTTATCTCAGTTTAGCTTTAAAGCTTTGTCTGTGTTTGTCAAAGGGTTGTTGTAAATTGACCGTGAATGATTTATTGGTGACGTTGACAATTGATCGGATTGTGATTTTTGATTGGGACTTTTTAATCAGATTGGTAAATATTGAGCTTAAAGGGAAGCTTTAGGGGTTCTCAGGTCTCGTTAGTATAGCATTAATGCTCTTGCTAATACCATACTAACAAGATGTCAAAAAGAGAAAGGCCTCAGCCACGATGACGTTGAATTTCTTTTGGATAAGCTTCATTGAAGCAATAACGACTATGTATACCTAATTAGGTAACTGTTGTTGGTCTTAAAAAGTTAAAGAAATAATTTGAAATAATCTAAGTAAATACATATTTACCCACCAATTATTAACAAGGAAATCTCTCGACTATTTTCTTTAAAAACCACCTAGTCAATTATCAAACCCTTAAAAATATTTAGTTCTTTCAACCAAATTAAAGGTCGCTAAAAGTGTCTGGCAATAAGAGCCGGTGTCTGTCGGAGCCATACATCACGCTATCTGATCTGCCCACCGATTGATTTTCGGAAATCGCCTCCGAATAACCTGACGATAAAGTGATTTACGAGTGATACACACTGCTGTTGAGATCGGTGAACGGAAATACTTTGGATTAAATAAAAGAAGCAACTTATCTGTGGTTTGTAGTTAGTGAGAATTTTGAAGTTCTATAAGTGGATTTGCTTACCTATTTGCTGGATTTTCAACGTTAGTTGGCAGGTCCAGAGGCAGATTTTTTTTTTTTTTAAATAAGCAGTACCTAGCCGGCCTTTGTTCATTTGATCTATTATGTCATGTTTCTGTCATTTTGTCTATAGGTATCCCCACGGTTCCAGCCATATCACATACCTCTTACCTAGAAAATATCCACAAGTCACAAACTTGCTATATTCACAATACCCTGTAACATACACAAAGCCTGTAACAGTAACCACAAACAAATAAAACATGCACAGGAATTGAAATAAAACTACTTCCATAAGAAAATAGCTAAAAAGTAATAAATAATTTCAAAATTGTATTCCTGGTTCTTCTTCTTCTTTTCGTGGGGTCGTTGGGCGTTACACACCGCAAGCGTTACGGACCGCGGTGTCAACTGCCCAAGAGCTGTTTTTGAAGTGGTTGTTTTACACCGCGGTGTGTAACACCCAAGGACTTTTAGCAATTGGTCGATTGGAACCGCACAATAAAGTAGGTACAATTTTCTTATAGTACAACCAGCAACAAAATAAAAATTACATTTGTTAAAAGTAAATCAATCACGAATACTTATCATGGTGACAAATCAAGGGCTACATATGAAATTCAAAGTCAAGTGAAAGAATGGAAGTCTTCGCAAATTTCAATGGACTTTGAAGTGACTGCGATTTTAGCAATAAAAGACTTATTTCCTGAAGTGAACATAGTTGGGTGTAATTTTCACTTTAGCCGCAGTTTATGGCGTAAAGCTAAGAAACTAGGAGTGCTTAAAACAAAACTGGGTGTAGCTCACGTAAAATTATGCACACAATTATCACATTTACCTCCGAATTTTTTGGATGAAGGGTGGCTATACGTGATGGGAAAAAGTCCATGCAATACACAAGTCACCAAATTCAATGATTATTTTGTTAAGACATGGCTACAAAATTATATACTCTCTGAAACAGTAATACATTTAATGTAAGAGATAGAATCAACAATATGGTGGAGCCCTGGAATAGCAAAATAAAAAAAAATCATTCCAGAAAAACCGAACATAGCACAATTACTTGACGGAATACAAAAAGATGCCAATTTTTACTATTTTAAATCAAACAGGTGACATACAGATTTCGAAAAGAAAAGCTAGCACCATCGAAAATAATCGAAGAATTCGTAATGCCATACGAGAGTTATTGGCTGGAGAAATAACTGTAGGACATTGCTTAGAAAAATTGAGAGTTTAGTTTAAGTTTACATCTAATACATTATTAAACTATATGTGGTCTTATTTTACCTTCGTTGATTTTTTTAATGTTATGCATGTGATTTTTAATTTTTTTTTTTTTAGTTAATTGTTTTTAATTGTTGATTTTTAAATTATACTATATTTTTACACATTAATTCGTTTTTATTCACTAACCACTTTTCTACTCAACTGTACGAACAAATAATAAGCATCAAAATTTTAATATGAATCTAAATCGTCGTTTCATTCTGTGGTCCGTATCAACCTATTCCAAAAGATACCATGGGCGTTTGACACCGCTCTAACCACTGTGGTGTGTATGAACCTATTCAGTATCAGTACTTGGGCGCTACACACCGCGGTCCGTAGCGTTCGTGGTGTCAAAAGCCTAAAGACCCTTTTCGTGTCGATGCTTGATTGAACTTAAATTATATTGACAAGGATGACGATGACTTCTTTGACGCCGTTTAGTTTTTATTTGTGTAAGTTTTAATTTTAGTATAGTTAGAGTTTGTTCTTATATTAGATTTAATTGTGTATTAATAAATCTTTATAAACGGTAAAAAAAAAGTAATTGACCCAGTAAGTTGCGACATTAATTGCCAGCATGATTCCTGGTAGAGACAACTAGTTGTGGACAAAACGTAAAAAGTATAAACTCAGTTAAGTTATATTTTTCATGAGCGATTATATGAAGAACTTCCACTATATCATTATCTAACAGAGAAACAAATGACATCACATTTTATGTATCTTGACCGAAGTCTTTTAAAAATGGTTACCCATTCTGTCGACTAGTGCGTCCAGTAGTTTTATCGATATTGAATCTGCGCCGCCGATTGCTCCGGTAATGCCCTGATTATCGTATTAGGGCGAGTTGATTATTCTACACTTCTTCCTTTCTCCTTTTACATTACACAAATTGATTGTTTCAAAACTGATAAGTGAGTTAATGCTTGTACAATTTCTAGAGAGATTCGTTCTGGATTTTAATATTTTGCAGTATACGTGGCACATTAGAATGATTTCTATTGCGTAACTTTTGTCAGCAAAACATAGCGCTCTTCATCCTTCTGAGAACTAATATGTGTTTATATTTTGTATGATATGTTTTAAAAATAATATTGATATGATTTGATTAACACGTCATGGAGGGTGCGTATTTAAGAAAACTTTCACAAAATATGAACTTATGACCAATCTGTAGTTTAGCCTTATTTATGTAATTTGATGGTTTTTATTCAGAATTCATGTAATATTGATGTACCTACACCAAAGATGATCGATAAACTTACTTTTGCAACAAAGTATGGCCTTTATCGATACTAAATTGGCAATGACAAGCTACCTTCGACGAACATGACATGTCATTTATAAGTTGACCCCTGAGGTCTTGAGGTCTCAATGATGAAGATATAAAGGAAGCTTGCATTGTTCTCTTATTAATAGCTGATTTGTATGTCGATAAACGTACTTATTGTATTCGGTCTTTAGTTTTCATTGCAGCACTTTTATGTAAAGGTCACAATTACAATAGTTGATGAATGTTTCTTAAACACGAACGCAATCAAGGATTTTTGAGTATTTATTTTTGTATTTATAATCAGAGAGTGTTGGTACATCACTTTGTTTCTGCATCTTTCTTTACGTGATTATTATATTTTATTGAAATGAAATTCTATTAACCTCCAAATTCTCATCATCATACAATATCATGGTACATAAATGATCATTACCTAGCAATCGGATTTCAGGAGCATTATTTGATGATATAAATAAAGATGAAATGCTTTTGGGGCTATACCGTTTCAATTGATATCATCCTACCTAATAGCATTATTTTCAAGAAAGTTTTAGATCCATCATGAGAATTTTGATACAGAATTTATGGTACAAAGACAGTACGACAAACCTGCCTACCATACTTTGATATCAGTCCACAACACTCCTAAATTACTTAACCACAACAATAGGTTGGCGACAACAGCGGCAGAATCTGCTGCAAAGTGGAAAAAGGCAGTGAAAATGAAACAGGTTATTAGTTGAAAATTACCGCGCGTCCCGAGCTGTAATGTCGCCGTGCAATAAAGCCTGCCGCCCCGTTTCAGGCATAGATATAGAGCAGTGCTAGAACAGAAACATTAAAAAAATATACCAAAAGTAGCCGCTCGTGTGAAAGACAGGTGAGAGAAACGCGGATTAAAATGTTCATCTAGCAGTAGAAAATGTGAAGTATATTAGATTAAAAGAAATAGACTACGTTGATATAAAGGGAGAACTAACTAAAAATAAATATGTTAACAACGTCACATACATTGATATAAACTCAAAGTTGGTAGCTCAAACACTTGTGTTATCTTATTCGAGACAATTAAGACCACCACAAACACCCAGACGCGAGACTTGTCGATAAGTAGTTTTCTACATTGACCCGTTTAGGGATCATACTCACCGGTACTCAGAACTAGTGACACCTTGAATACCTTACAATTAGGTAAAACATAGCTCAGTGTGGTAATCATTAATACATTTACTTACTTCTGAATGAGTGAGTGATCCTGTGGTTAAAGTTTCTTGCCTACTTGTATCGAACCACGCTTCACCTTTCCACTTCTAGAAATCCTTAGCTCTTTGAAAATGGGGTGGTTGAGGGACCTAAGCCCAACCCCTAGAGGGTCCGGAAGGGGGGCGGGCGTGCAGCGGGCAGAGGGGGGGGTGCGGCCTTAATTACCGCCGCTTTTATAGTTTTAATGAGTTCATTTTGGACCGGGGCTAACAAGCGGCGTAATACCTATTTAAACCAATTTTGAAATTAATATCGTGAAGTGATGGTAGGAGGCAATATCGATGTTTGGTTTTGTAATATTTATTGTTATGGCTTATTTATTTGTACTTCCTTTTATGATATTCAGATTGGCATTGTATATTTTTGTGTGAAAAGCTAGTGCAAAGCTTAAAACGATTTTGATTTAATATGAAAACTTTGAAACACTTAATGATGTCTTAACTTACACTCGACTGCTATCTAAAAGTACAACGTTAAAAAATAAATGAATAAAAAAAACAATTATGAAATTCTAAATTAAGATAAATGTCGATAAATAATTAAAAAATCTTCAGCTACATCACTAAATACTTTTATCAGGAGCTCGCAACTCGCGGTCGACTCGACTATTTTGTTGATATTAATTAAAAAGGGGTCTGTACAAGTTAATATTAAAGAAAATTAAGCAATCCCCTTCTAAAGTTTGTAATGAATTTTCACAATAAACAGTTTGATGTCGCTATAAACCGCTCGACGACGTTTTGTTTGTAAGCGCTTCAATTTTGTTCGTAAATTACATTTAGTTATGTAAAATTTAATGTTTATTGACAATTATGTGGCGGTTTGTTAAACTCATTGGACTGAGATGCTTTGTTTGTTTGTATATAGGTAGGTATAAATCTCGTTTTCATGTTATGTATTTATTTGTGTTTGAACAAATATCTATGGAAAGTTTAACTGAGATTGACAAAGAGTTATATAGCGATTACTTTCAACATCATGAATTAAGACATGTTAAAGAAGCATATAACTGGAATTACAATGTTCCTAATGTTTTTGACCAAGTCGGATCGAAATAACAAACACATATTTGCTTTGAGTATATCATCCTCTAGAGGAGAGGCAATAAAGACACTGAAACTGCTATATTATTTGAAATTAGGTGTTAGTTTTATTTGTTCTGCTTATATGTAAGCTGGTTTTGTTATTTACATAATGGTCATTTATTGTTATTCTGCGCAACCATCAAACAGGTGTACAATTCACTTCATAATTAAAAAGCATAAAGTCAAACATGTAAACTAACACCTACTCTACTCTTGGGTCCCCACCCCCGAGGCCACAGGGAGGCCATAATGGCCCCCCAATTATCGCCCTATTAAGTAGTTGGGGACCGCTATTCACGAGCCCCGCTGGGACCAACGCGAACTGTAATGGTCGAACTTCGTACGAGTATATATGTTTATATGCGAAGTGATATTTGTGAGTACCAATTAGTATTGCGTGAAATATTAATATAAACGAGCTTCGCGTGACTTCATTACACAATATATCTCGGTTTTTTATGAAAGTTCTTTTCGTAATTGGGGAAATTAATTTTTTAGAGCCCCAGGGTAGGTTGTTAAGTTTTTATTTTAAGTTCACACCTTATAACGTAGTTTTGAGACTTTACTAATTGTACTTTTACATGTCATTAATTGTTGTCTGTTAGTCGATGTTGAAATTATAGCACGTATACAAGAAAAAAACAACCGTAGTACCTATTAATTTAACAAACAAAGGTAGAGTAAAGAGGCAAACATTTAAACCTTAGGCAGGACTCGAACCTGCGACTACTTATTAGGCGCACGACTCACTCTTCTGTTGTATTTAATTACAGTTAACTACTATAACTTTAGGCGCTCATGCTTAGTAACTAAAAAAATACAGCTTTTTATTTCTCACAATTTTATAAAGCTATTCTTAAGTTTGAATTGAAAGTATAAAACATTTAGGCCTACGATCATGATGTTTGTAAAAGATGAAATAACAGACTCACGATGCTTACAGTACATGCCAACCTTAGGGTATACATAAATAAACTTCACAGAGCGCCTAACGGAATATGAACAGTAAGCATAAGTATGAATAACTGTCGAGCTTTAAGATCACGGCAAATTAGTGTCTTAATACATACGTAAAGTGTAAACATATATATAAATACTATCTTAAAACCTAATATTCATTTAATTACACTATTCATGTTGGAACCATCAATATTTTGGCATGAACGTCAAAAAATCACTTAAGGAGCGAGTTCTTACAGTTAATATTTGCATACGATTGGTAAAACGTGCCGATAACAATGCGCGTACTCTATTTTCTTATGTTTACTCTAAGATGCCAACCTTTTTCCATGTAGCATGCACAGACGATAAAGTATCCAACGATCCTAACTAGACACACGGTCTTAAAAGTTTTCTCATTTCGTGTTTCTTGCAAAGTTAATACAAGTTACTTCTGTTAGCTGCCACATTTAACAATGTATTTACTTTAACATCAAACGAAATATATCTAAAATAGATTTCGAATACTGAGACCGGTTTCTCAAAACTATTCCAACTATTTACCATATTCTTGTAAGAGTAAAAGGCAAGAAAATATGCAAATTGACTGCAAAAAGGCAGCGTTCCTACGCCACATTTGCATGCTGGCAGAACTCTACCATATTTTTTTGGTGTTAGGGTGTATTTTGGGTTGTATTCAAATGAGTTATGTTGCCTTTTGGTGTGAAGTGAGCTTTGTCCATTGTTACAACTTCATTTGCTCCTGCAATCGCGTTATTCTTTTTCGAATATTGATTCAAAGTGCCTCGTAAGTAAGAATGCTGGGAATTTTTACGATTCGCCACCAGAATGTGAGCAAAAAGTATTGTACTGTCAATTATTTTGTTTAGGAATATTATTTGTGGGCTTAAGTGAAATAATATAGGGTCGTATTTTAGCCAGTTGATTTGTTTCTTAGGGGCTTGCTTTCATGATGTTGTGTAAAACAGGCTTGTTGTGATGTTTAGATTGATTTATATTGACAAGGCCGAGTTAATCTTTTAGCTTGCGCTATATTGTTAGCAAATGTACCTGTTCACTTAAAATAGATTCAAATGGTAGGGTTCTTATTTGAAAACATTTAAGGAAACATATTATAATTTGATTTTGTATATTAGATTTTGATTGTAAATAGCTATATCGATAAGGAAGAAGTCGCAATCGTTCAGTCGGTATGTTTCTTGGGGTAGGTGAAATCCTATGTCTGTGTATTTACCTTGCAGTTTTTCTCATGTAATAGAAATATATTTTAAGAGCTTATGAAAGAGGGCGTGTCTTTTTCTGTAGTTATATTATGCTTTTAACTAAAAAGGACTCTCCTTTTTTGTGACTTTCCTCCGTTTTTCTTTTGTGAAACGCTTTTTAAAACGGATTCAAATTGTAATCATTTGTTAACGATTGTGATTAATTAGTTTTATTTCTAAGTTATATATACCCAATCTTCCAACTTAATGAATATAAGTACCCAATAAGCAACCGACATTCTAAAATCTGCAAATTGCGTCAATATCATAATAAAGTTAGCCGTGATTGCGGGGGTCCTATTGCCAGGCGATCGGTTGCCGGCGGGGGCCCCTCGCTAATGGATCCCCGCCATTATGTTATTAGTCATAAACGCGTTATGACTGTGCCTGAAGTGGATCGTTTTTATATTGATATATTATGTTCAGTAATTTTTCGGCGATGATGGTGGAATAAGTGGCCGGTAAATGTTTGTTGAGTTAACCTGCAATATCGAAGATTGGGCTTAGAATATAAATTTAGAGGTTTAACTTAGGAGCAGCTTAGATAGTAATGTAGCAATTTATTATGATGGGTGTTATTTTGTTCTTTTAATGATATCGAATACAAAGTCCGGCGAAGCAGTCAAAGCCTGCGCTAAGGCTAACTGAAAAGATCTCTTCCAAAAAAAAGGTTTAAAACTTTCGGTGAAGAAAAACATGAACAAGATTTTGATAGTACTAGAGTATTTTCCTACCAGTTTGGAAAAATCTATTTGCCTAAATTCTAAGGCTATCACATTAGTTGGTCTGGGAGAAAATTATGTTGAAAAGGCAAGTGACACCGCGGGGTACAGTTAGTTACAAATAATATTGATTTGCTAACTCTCTCTAACCAGCACTCCCGCGCTATCGATGTCAATTTGAAGTATTTTCTACACCCAAATGTTCAGTATGATATATAAACCTACTTGACCTTTAAAAATACATCATAACTGTCACTATATTTGTTATATTAAGGGCATTGTTACAAACAATATCGAACACTATAAAGCAGTAACCAAGCTATACAAAAATCAACCTTACTACATTGATATAAAGTTTTTTTTATTATAACAATTACCTCTGATATCGAAGTTACAAGTGATAAATTGAGTCTTGCTCAATAATTAAGTAGTTATTATGCTTCAAACATTGTTGCAATATTTAAGTAACTTGTAATTGATTTTTTTGCAATCGCCGAGGAAAATATAAAGAGGAAATTTGTTATTAGGTTTTATTTGTTTAGCCTTAAAATGTCTCAATTAGTCATGCAAGCTGTGGAATAAAGTTTCCTTAGCGTATCAATTTCATATTTAATTTTTGTCTATTCTTTTATTGAAATAATTCCGTCTTTCATTAATATATAACAGCAATTTGTTTTGTTAGTAGGTCCTGATTTACTGATTATAAATCACTATCACATGTATTTTTGGCGATCTATAGAGTCAACTTTATAAACAACTTATAATAAAAAAAAACATATTCTAGTCTCCGAGCTAGCTTTTATTAACTGACCTAAAATAAAGTACATGAATTTGTAAATAAATAAAAATGCCTTCTTAAAATTATTTACGCAAAACATATACAAACAAATAGTCCACAAGAATAGATTTTCTGCCTACCTTCTACTTGCAGTCTGCATGATGATGCAGAGACAATAATTAAGGTTTCAACCTTAATTATTATTGTCTCTGCATCATTCATACTTAGATTGACTGCTAGAAAATGCTCTTCGGCAATTTATTTAATAAATAAATCAATAGGTATATCCATTATGTCCCTTCATCTTTAGACAAGACCATTAATTATAAAAAAACAACAAATAGATGTCATTGAACCACCCATAAATAAATGCTCTAGAATTTCCATAATAGTCTTCAAACAATTTTAATTGACTCTTGTACTAATTTGATTTCTAATTTAAATCTGTCATGTCAATACATTGTGAAGTAGCTTTGACATTTATTCCGGTCAATTTCCTCACTGACAGACGTTATAGACCAACGGCTGCCAAATATCACAATACTTAACACTAAAATCGCAATGCGTACTAGACGGGTATGATAGACCGAACAATATTTTATTAACCCCTCAATGGACGGATAATAACAGTTTAATAGACACCGATTTATCTCGAAAGAAAACCAAAATAACTATCATTCCAATAAAAAAATATCAAGCGATTACTGACTTTAAACCAACGCAGTAAGGGTTATAGTAATGATGGGCAAGTGTCGATTAAATTTGCTTGTCGATATAAGAGTCATATCATCGTCATATTTGAATCGCGTGCCGTGATTCGGCAGATTCGATCAAAGTATCGCCGGACCACCAGAGACTTCGCGTTCTATTAGAGAATATTAAAGGTTATCGATAGATTTGTCGACTAGTCAAAAGGTTAGTGTGTAAGTAAAAAATATGATAAGCAATATCAGAACTGACATTAGATTTTGTTAATGGTTTTGTTTTTGTATCTTTGATGTAATAATATAATAATATTTGACAATTGCGTTGTTGCTATTGTGATTAGTCACTTGTTTTTTTAAATATAATTGATTGTTTTATTGCTCAACTTACAGTTATGTTTGTTTAATATTCTAGAAAATATTAGGTATAAAGACACAAACATTCACATTATATCACTATAGGAATCATTGACACGTAAATATTTGTCAATCGTTTAAAAACGCTTAGATCCATGCTTTATTTTATTTTCTTGAAAAATTTTCATCGTGTCAGGGGTATATAAATTAAATCGATATCGACATAAACCCATCACTACATTACTAAAAAGCGTTCTCAAGAGGCACAATCAACACACATTGAATATTTCTTTGTATCGCCGAGTGATTTATTGATTGCGTCTCTGTCAACACCGGCTGGCATTTTACACCAAGCTGAATACTTCATTTGATCCGGATTTTTATCGATAATAAAACCCGATTATGATTCACATCACTCGTTAAGTGTATTTAGTAACAAATGATTGTTGAATACTTTCGAATTTTATTCACGATATCTTTCTTTGATTCTTTCCATTAGTGAAGAATTTGCGGCCATTTACAATTTATTATTGATGATGGAAAGTCTATGATGATATTCAACCTTATTTAATTGTTAACAAACTCGACTGTAATTTAATGACAGCTACAATAACTCAACAAGTTGTGAAGAAGTAAAAGAAGAATTTAGTTAATATAATAATATTTCCATTAAGTATTATAATGCAAAAGACTTTGTTACTAAAATTAAAACTTACATTAATAAAAACTAACACGCGTCAAAAAACTCATCGATTTTACTTATTAAAAAAAAGTCAAAAACTACTTTTTCTGATAGAGCCGAATTATTTTCTGGCTCTGCCTTACTATCAAAATTTCAAAAATTAGTTGTTTTTCTTGTATATACTATTTCTAGCCTGATCTTAAGTGCAAATCTATATAACGCATAACAATAAAAACTAGCACATGAGTAATGAATTTTCTTCACACAGCATGCATTTAAGTGACAAAAGAAAACTGCAATTACCACAATGGGTGGTCCCATATTACGGAAAGAATTGCATTCCTATTTAACAGCGCATTAATTCTGCAGTAGGGTAGCTCTGCTATGTGGAAAATGTCGGATTAGTTCGCTTTTTACTATACGTCACGCTTTTGATTTTTCTAGGGTTAAAATGATTTTTATACTTACTATAAATGTGACTGCAATGTATTAGTAACTACATTTATGATATACAAGAATAAACTTTACTGCTTTGACATAAGAGTGCTGACATTAGTGTTCTTGCTTTTGTTTATTTAATTGTATAGTAGGTGTAAGTTTTACTGTACTTTGTATTTACTAATGTTATACACGGTTTGTTATTTATAGCTTTTTATATTTATAGTATCTACCTACATTAAATTCAGGGTTAAAATATCTGAAATAAATTGAAATAAAACTACTTTTTCCGGATTTTTTCGCGGTTTATATTTATATATATTATTATAACATTCGCGTAAACCTAAGAAACCAATATTAAAGTATCTGATTAGTTTTGCTTTGATGTTTATAGTTTTTCGTGTCAATAAGTTCGATGAGACTTGTATTTGACTACAACATAGAATATTTGAAATGTGAAATTCAGAGAAAACTGTATTGTAGTATTTTTATCGCGTCATTTAGGTTGGTAAGCAAGTGCCGAAAACTGTTAAAATGTGCAATGAAATACTAAGAACTTGGGTAGTATTAAGTGCATCGCAATTTTAATCGTACTTTTCCTTGTAATGTAACGAAATCACAACTAAGTACGTCCAGTTAGAATTAAATAAAATCCTTGTTAGACTTATAGATAGAGGCAAACAGAAATACAATATCCAACTAGCAGTTCATTTTCTGTATAAGAAAATGCCTTTGCCTGTCTATAAAAAGTAGGCTAGTATTTATACTAATGTCAAGCAGCTGAAACCACCATGATTTTTTCAACATCAATTTAGATACCGATATTTTGAGATACCTTTTAACAAACACACAAACGTGCTTGCATACTAATAAATTAAAGTACATTAAGCGTATCTATGCACGCGTCAGTTTTAAATATCCGTTTCAAAACGTATAAATTACATAAAAATGTTCTTTAGTGAGTAATTACTGTGCGGCATTTCTTTATAGATAATATTAATTGCATGGGTAATAGAAGATCTGAGCATGCAATAATGACACTTATTACGTCGAAATGATATCGTGTAATTGATAACTTTGAAAATGTTTAATATTATTATTTTATTATATTCTCTAATATAATGTAGGCTTTGTAAATAGCATTGTAGCCTCTTCTTTCTCCAGAGAGGCAAACATTTAAACAAATTAGTTGTTATTGCGGTAGGTAGACAGTTTGGATTTTAATTTTACGTTTACGTTTTTTCTTTGTTTTGTGTATATTCTTGTTGTTTATATATAAACGATGTATTTTACAAAAAAAAAAATATCTCTTAGACTGGTCTGTTGGTCTAGTCATCTAGTGATTACTGACCGTGACTGCTAAACTAGAGGTCTTAGGTTCGTTTCCCACCCTGGTCAATTCTTCGTGAAATTAATACAAAAATAAGAACAATAATCGGGACATATCTATTGACTGGATATCATCATAACCGCCCTACAATTAACGGTTTCTCCCACGTCACGTAATTACGGCACATGCTTAATGTATTCGATATAATTGTGTCGAAGTTTTTACTGGAATACATTACACGTGTCGTCACTTTGTTGTGGCTCGAGTTGACAGTTGACTGTCAGTTCGTATCGAGCTATTATCGATTATCGGCCAAACTTACTCGAATCCAAACAGACTAGCCCGAGAAAATACCAATTAAGCATTTGTATTTTGGGATCAAACTTATTTAAAAAGTCAGTAATTCTTTTATAAGGCCTGTTATATTCTATGCTTATTTATCTACATCAGGCTGTATCTTAGGCATGAAAGAAAAATATCAGACTCTACACAATTTTAATATCAATGTAGAATCAAAATCCAGTCAAATATTAATTCAAAAAAATAAGCTTTATTGCAATATTATACGATGTTTTTTCTAGTTTTTAATACAATCAATCCATCTAAGTAATTTGGTACTGATAAGACATTTATCTGTCTTGCACATTCATCATATAATAAAATACAGTTTCAATAAAAGCCAAAGTTCTAGTTACCTACTATGTCTTAAACTGTAATAAAAACCCACAACAAAGTATGTGTTAAAACAGATTTATGAAGTGAGATTAGTCGTGTTATAATTCCGTCATTTCTTGACAATAGCTGTCATTATGACTGTTCTCACATTAATTCTCACTTTATCTGATAAAAGATACAAGTAGATGCATTATTAGGCTTTGAGTGCAAAACAATTACTCTCTTTTTAGTACTAAATTACATATTTTTATATGATATTTGTATGATAAAAATGTGTGTCAGTGAGAATTCAATTAAAAAAAAACTGTGAATGTTTTTTTTTTGCAAAGTCGTAGAATTTTATAGCATTCACCATTTTTATTGCCATGCAACCATTATAATTATATTAATAAACTATAAGCCTGCTGGCTTATTAAGACTGAATGCCTTTTAATAATAAAAACTAATTAAAATATATTACTTCAAAAGTATGGAAAACTTTATTAGTAAATAACCTGAATTTTGTTTTCCTAAAACAATATCTAACGGATCCTACATAGAAAAAACTAGACCTACTTTCACTACTGAGAACTTAGACAAAGGCCATTTAGTATATAATTAAATAAAAGAACTAACATATTAATTCACACTCACACGATTTTATAAACCATTTATAAAGAGATGAACATGTTTTTTAATTAACCAATCAAGGAGGGGTCAGCCATAAATCATGTGGATTATAATTGTTAATTACACGCTTGTTTCAGAGGTTTGAGAGACACGTAGTTTATGAATGCTCCTTCATTAAAACTTTTGATATGCTCCGTTATATATTATATTGTTTATTTAATTTAGGATTTATTTTTGAATGCGTCATTGTTTTTTTAATTAAAGCACTCGCACATGCCCGCAATAAAAACATTGTAATTAGCTGTAATTAGATCTCTAATAATAGCTTTCTAGATTTCATCTCAATTGTATTTAAAATGTACCTACGTAAGAACCAAAATATAATTATAATTAGGATAAATTATATGTGTCATTGGCTTTACTAAAGTCTTACTGCATTTCAGTCAATAATAAAACGCAGAGTCCTATATCTTTTCGATATATCAAAATAAGTACTCTTTATTTGACAGACCATTATCTAGTTTATTCGATATATCAAGCAACAAAATCGAGAAACCACATCACTATCAATCGATAAGAACCAACAAAATTCAATCACATATTTCTCTACCCAATTAAATTTATAGCTAATTTAGCAAACGTTTGGCACATCCGTGACACTGGCATTGATTGGCCCATTGTTAGTTAACTTGGCAACTCTGCCACCCGACTGGCACGTCACTCAAACAAACATGGGTTTCACTTGTAAACAAAGCACATCACTGCTTTTGTCAATGCTTTTCGGTTAAGCAAATGGGATAAGTATGGAAAGGAGTTTTTAAATTTGGTATTTTTGTCAGCAAGACAGAAGTTAGATTTTAGTTATTTTATAAACGGTTTCTTTTTTTTTCTAGAATAATTTCATTTTCGAAATTAAACTTCAAATATTTACAATACTATTAAAACTAAGGCTACACATTAAATAAGAAAAAATATATACTAAATAAAACTAAGAACTAAAATAAGGCGTCAAAAAATTCACCCACGTCGCTGTCGACTGGGAGTGTGCCCAAAAGGCTGGCAGCATTGCCACGTTGAATGGCAATGCTTATGCGCTGACCTAGGTAGAAGCCAGCCAGTGTTTCTTGAATATATATTTCGTCGTCACACATGAAAGTAGGTTTCTTTTAAGGATTTTGTACTCTTTCTGATGCTATTTCAATGATATATTAATTGGAAGTAAAAATATAGTGAGGTAATATACAATCCTCAGATATATTATTTTCCATGATTTCCTACAACCTTTATCATAGGCCTGCTCAGTGAGACTCCTTAAAAATAAGTTTTAACGACTATTAAGTTTTAACAATTACTGAGTAGTTCGGGTATAACACAATCAATTATTAAAAAAATAACAGAGACGTACAAATTTTAAACGTCTCTCATTCTACGGCCATTGACAAAAATCCTTATTCCATACTTATCTCACTTTCTAGCCCACCCTCTACCGCCTACAAACACTAAAATTATCCAATAAAATTGGATTTTGTTCGGTAGGATACACTCAAAACGAACAATGACAAGTCAATCATTTTCACATTATTGCTTCAATACAAAGCCTTGCTTAGTCCTTGACGGACAAATTTTAATCCCAAAATGATGGATTTATTACAAAAAAGGTTTTTTTCTTATATAAGCAGGTGTTGTTTAGTAAGGATTACTTTTGAACCTGTCAAAGTTTTTGTTATTGATTGTGGGATTTTTAGAGGAATGTATCGGATTTGTAATTGGTGGATAAAAACAGCGGAACGTGGATTTTGTAATTTATACCCTATAATTATTTATAGATTATTGTAATTTTAAACGTATTAAAATTAGATACCAAGTAACACATTTGCAGCTATTAATTTCAACCAAAAAAAAAGTCCTTAATGTCGATTAATTCATCACACTCAGTTCCTTACCAGAAATTTCGTTATAAAAATAATAACATAGGCAATAACTACAATACAACATAATAATAGACTCCCTAAATTTTTACATTCAAAATATTTCAATCACACAATCAAAAGCAGCACGCTCTTTCCTAGAACCACAGCCCACATACATCGCTGCAAATCTTCAAACACAATGACATTATTTAACTACAACAAATTATTTCATTCCATTCACTCCATTCACTCACAAAACGTCAATTACAAACTAACTCACTCCCGCTGATTTTGCTTAAACCTTTTATCTGACAAAGGCTCGAAATTGACTTATTTTTACTTTGCCAGACTTTGCCTAGAGAGTGGTAATCCGGCTTAAGTTTTTTTTCCTAAGATTTAACAACTTTTTCATTGGGTTAAGGGTATGTTTACATCCGTTTAAGTTTGAAGTGTTTTACGGTTTCTGCACCTTTCTAGGATACAGTAAGAAGAGTTTAATCCATCATACTTGTCTTGTTTTTCTTTTGTTTTTTGAGTGATATTGTAAATAGAGAACATTTGATATCCGATCTGAGTAGGGGTGTTGATCTCTATACAACTTTAGTACTTACATGTTGTTGATGTTCTCTTCAGTTGTCAACCGATTTTGAATGGAGAAAAAGACCCATCAAAAAGTTTTCTAATCATTTATTTTTGGCCAGCATCTTTGACAAACTACGTTTTAATAAATCGATGCAGTTAGTTATGATGTTAGACATTACGAAATTTGTGCTATCGGTTTTTTGAACGATTGTCGCTATATGTTTACGTCATACGCCTACTGATAAAAGCCAACATAATTTAATAAAAACATAAAAATGATCTACACTACTAAACATTTGTAGGCCCGGAAGTTTATAGATCAAGTTACCCATAACTGACCGGTATGGTGTAGTTTACAAATAACTAGACTAGTTAACAACTGCTTTTTTACAGATAGGTATATTGATATTTAATCTTGTTAAGTAAGTAAGCTGCTCTAGTAGCCTTTATCTTAAAACTAAGAACAAAACTGTGGATACTTCTAATACAAAATTATGTTCCAGATCGCTGTTAAAATCCCGTAAAACTTATCATAATTAGGTAGTCCAAGCACCTTTTAATAATCTAATAACCCTACAGGTAATACTGCGTTTCTATTTATTCCATTTTAATTAATACTACACATGCATAATCTCGCCACGGGTCCAAGAAATCGTTTCTCCGCGTAAACCTATCATGTAAACGTTGCATGCGAGAATGCACATATGTGAGTGCACTTTAACTATGTGTGCAAATGTCTATACTATAAGTATTTGTGCATGTTTGTGTGCGTGTCGTGTCTAAGTGTGCAGCTGATTGAATTTAGTAACGCAATCACTTTTATTGCAAGCAATTACTACTGAATGTATAATGTTTGCTAAGTTGCCATTTCAAGATGGCAAAGCGCGAGTTGGATTGAGATGTTTTATCTATTAAACGGGTTTCTAATCATCTTTTCTCAAAGGAGGAATAACTAAAACATTTATTAATATATTTTATTTTTATGAGTAATAAATGAAAGAGGTTTACGAATGCAATTTGCGTCTAATAGCTCTTACATTGAAGTGTAAGTCACGCAGGGATCAAACTTGCATTTCGATAAAAAGCCAATAGGTTTTTAATTTACTTCATGTAACTAGATTGTATCGCAGACCCTTACGGCATGTTTTAAAACACTTTTTTAGAGTTGAAGTGGTTTGTGGAAGTATGCGTGCTCTATAAATCAACTTTCAAGACATTGTAGGTGTTCCATTCAGTAAACATCGTATTAACTGCTACTGTTGTGCTTGTTTGTTACTGTTATGACAAAAGCCCTGTCTGTTTTGTGTTTACTCAAATTATTTTAACAACTGGAACAGTTTTTCCTAAAGTACAGTCAAAAGTAAGCGTTTGATGCCTTGAAAATCAATTTAGACAGCTTCTATCTAGGACACTGGAGAATGATAAGGACTAATGACTCTTAACAATTAGTTTTTCTTCCATCCCTTTATTAGTTACCAAAGAAAAACAAAGTACCTGACAAACTGGCAAACTGTAACGATTCAAAATTATTCATAATTTGGAAAACTATTGACTTATTGATATTACACAGAGTGTTACCGAAAGGGTATATCGGTTCTAAAGGGGTGAAGAGTACACCTTGTATAGAATAAGCATACAACATTTTAGCTCAAAATAAGTTAGTTAAATAATTGATACCCAATTTTTCTCATCAATTATTAGGTACTAAAAAAACCCAATTGCTGTAGTCTTAGAGATGTTTTTTAAACTTTGTTTCGTTCTATAAATGGAATAAAAACCTCGTTCTAAAGAAAACAGTTTTCTCATTCATCTCCGTATCTCTAAAAGCAGTCATTATCTGTAATTACAATTGGTGGTTTAGTCGATAATAGCTTGCTGAGTGATTTTTTCCTCGCTCAAACAATTACGCTGGCAGTTATTAGTTATCCGCTATTAATATCATTATGTACTCGTTAACAGTTACGTTAATTAATATGGGTATTTAAATTGCGATGTTTATTTGTTTTTCTTAGAATTACTAGATCATCGCTAATGATACATTGTGTGGTGAGCAATAGCTCATTAATCAGTAGAAATCATGCCGTCTAAGGTCACATAATGGCCTATATCAATCTAGTATTAATCTCAAATAGTCTAGATTATATTATCTCTTTGAAGATGCTCTTTGCAGCGGCCAAGAAGGCTTTACTGTTGGATTATATAACTTGGATTTAGTCATCATAAAGGGTCAAATATTTGAATTGAAACAATGGAATATTTAAAAAAGTAGAGTTTTTTTCTTTTCCTCTCCAAATAAACATGGATATTTCTTCTTTTTTTTATAAAACCTTAGATGATGCAATGATAACTGATTCTTGTAGTTATATGATATACTAGGTTTTGTAGTTAACCGTAATATAAGGAAAAGTTATTAGGCTTCGGATCTAAAATGGCATAATAAATACTGCAGTTGAATAAATAATACTCATTTGTATCGATTCTTAAATGCATGCCTTTTGCTATCACATTCATACATCATTATCGCGCAATATTTTACTCTTTTTATATCTTAACATTCAAGCGTATAAAGGTTTGTTATTAATTAATAAATTCAAGGCATTTTTCCATATCGATAAGCCGAACACTAAGGGTGAACTGCGAATGGCATGCCTTCAAACATACTTCCCGACAATTAGCAAATAAAACCCATTATCTGCGTATCTATGTACATTTACAATAAAGAGGACCAATAGAGCAATACATTATACATTTAACCCTCACATACGATCGTGACCGCTAATGACATCGGACGCGCAAAAACCTTACGCAAAAGTTGAAATTTAAAAAAGTAAAAAAGGTCTTTCGGACCCGTTGACACAGACCTCAGAAATGGGGCCGAGTCTCTCTTAACTAATTTCTTCCATCGCTACCGTATACAGAGAGTGTTAATTGCCGTGTGCGACAAGGATAGACATATAAATTAGTATGAAGTTGGAAAGGGACAGTCGTTGACACGGCTGGAAAATAAAAAGTTGTTCATACCAGTTGGTGCACAGTAGCCCAGTCTCGTTAAGTCACTGCTTTTAACCCTTTAATGAGTATTTATGTTTGATTAAAAAACATGATTTTAGTGTAACTGTTTATTTTAGTGTCGTATTGACGTCGACGTTAAGTGGGGATTTTTAATAATTTGTTTAATTGTTTTTAAATGTGCGGTAATTATTGCAAATTAATGCGAAATATTTTGTTGTTTATTTTTTTTGTATTAGAGTTGCCAGCTGCATTTAAAGAATTGAGGAAGAAAAACCAGTTTACTAAGTAATGCTATTGGATAACATTTTTGTTCTATCTATTTATTATTTATGTCGTATCCAGCTAAGCAATTGTAGAATTGTAGATTACATTAATTTTACTCGCATCTTATAATTAATTATTTATAGACTGGATCACTGGTTATCCTTTCCTTATCTATTAGGTCATTGCATATTGATAACGAGTTAACTTTTAATTACCTTTGCTATACATAATTTTGTTTTCAATTAATGACTTTATATGCATGTTTTAACATAAATGTAACAGTTAGATAACATTTGAAGGGTAGCTTCGGGTTGCATATTAACTAGTTTTGATTACGATGGTAATTTGACCCTTACTTATTAAGAAGGCTTGACGACATTTCTTGTGCATAATTTCTATTTTGGTTGTTAATTGGTTCAACGTCCGACACTGAAAAACGATCTATCTCTTGTAGGGAAACCGACGGATGAATAGTCAAATAGTATCAATTCCGGCGAAAAAAATTATGTACTCTGTAATAAGTATATACCTATCCTAGTCTCTATGTAATACAAAAATAATATCAAGTGTTTATAATTGTCAGTTGTCAGTATATTAGATAGTTTATGGTCTGTCGCCTGAAACATGACCCTCGAATAAATTAATACTTTATATTTCTAACATTTACCTAAAACAACTAAAAATCTTCCAAAAGACTTTTATCAAAAAAAATCTCTGTTGGTCCAAAAGACCCCTCTCGCAATACCAGGTTACATCAACCCGCTGACAAGTTGACGGCGATTGGCACGGAGCACGGGGCTCGGAGCACGGAGCACGGCATCCGCGATATACTTAATTAGTAATAAAGCGACCGACGCGTTTGAGGGTTATCTCGCTACTTTGTTACCAATCAACTAATCTTACTAATCCTTACTTGTGAATGGATGTTTGTTGTCGCATATCGTAAGAACGGATGAATGGATTGTGAGGGATTCTGGCTTACAGATAGATTATAAATTGGATTAGCAGTAAGCATGAATTTTGACCTGAAAAATAAACGGGAGCGGCCATTACGGATAAAACTGCAGGACGCAGCTACTGAAGAAATGTCTTGAGGATGAAAAATAAAGCTATTTGTTTGTAAAAGGTTTCTTCAAAACTACCAAAAGCTTTACAAAAGTTATTTCACTACTTATTGTATGTTTGATTGTTATAGAAATACTTTAAAACAATAAATAAAAATCGTTATAAATAGAATTCCATACGTGCAGAGCAGAGGACAAAAACTAGTAACAGTTTTAATAGTTAATTGAAACTGATTGAATGTAATTACTTTCCTCTGTTTTTGTCTTTGACCAAGGCTGTAGTCATTTTAGAACAATTATTCTGACGGGATAATTCATCGGGCGAATAAATGTTTGCTCATTGACTCTACTTAGGGGATTGCCATTTCAGTCACCATTTCGTCAGTCGATTTTAGCCGCGCAGCAAAAATCATGCGTTCATGTAGATAGATTTGAATTATAAGTATTCAGGCTCTCGTGTGCCTCATCTATTGTATTTTCCCCAAACTTAAATATGCAACATTTATTTCTATCAGATCTCTGAAAGTGGTTATAATTCAGCCTGCAATATTTTACCTGCCTCGTTGGCCTAGTGGTGCTAAGCGCGACTGCTACGCTGGAGGTCTTGGGTTCGATTCCCGAGTCGACCAAGGTGTTATTAGGTTTTTCTATGAAATTCTCAGTAGGTCGAAGTTTGGATTTGTGCCCGGTAAGTGGCAATAGGCTCGCCCCCTATTACATGGGACCTAAACATATCGGCGAACTGTGGGTATACATTGGTAAACCTCTGCCTACACCTTCGGAGATACAGGCGTGATGATATGTTATGTTAAGCTTTTACCTTAAACAACCATACATACATGCACAAAATCAAAATCAAAATATTTTTATTTCAAGTAGGCATTGTTAAGGCTCTTTTAAAACGTTAAATTTACTGACTCTACTGCAGGTTCCAAAATGTCATTCCAATGGAGAAGAACCGGCAAGAAACTCCAGAGGTTACTCTTTTAAAAAAAAGGTTAACATCAATGATACCAATACAATTAATTATAAATATCTACAAATATGCGACAACAGCGTAAATAGCAATGTAAAAGATAACATCCAAAATGGAAGAAAAATTTAATAGGATACGCAACAAAATTTACATTGTTGTCACATTTACAAAGGTCGCGTGTGCGAAAGAAAGATAATAATATAAAGAGACTAAACTCAATAAATTAAGAATAAAAAACAATAATAATAACTAATTAAGTGAGTAAATAGCTTTACATACAAAAGATATGTAGTCCTAACTAAACCCTAACAGGAATGTCAAGGCATGTCAAAAGGTTTCTAAGAATAGAGACCGTGGGGAAGCTAATCGAGAATTATTAAACAACATGACAAATGAATTAACGGACCGCCAGGGAGGCCACATGTGCAGAAGGTCCTAGATCCACGCGCTTTTATCCTCTACATAGTCACTAATTTTATAATAAGCCTTTCATATCAGTTTGGATTTCACGCATGTTTTAAATTTTACACACGCACATTTACCTACATACAAGCATACATTGAAAGAAATAAAACCTTGTAAGAAAACAACAATTACTCATTACATGTCATTTGCATCCATACTAAAACAAACAAGTTGACAGAAAAACGCAAATTAGATACTTCAGATAAACTCAACAAGACGTTATACCCAAAAAAGGTTTACAGCTCATAAAAGACAGGATATCAACAAACATCATTCACTAGAAGTATACAAAAACACTATTTAAATACAATTTAAACATTCGTAATTACTACGTCTAACTCACTCGCTATGCGGTTTAAAATGTTTTCAGTTTTTCCATACATTTTTGTTTCGAGTTGTATCGTATGTAAATTTTGCCTTACATGTGATAAGTGTAGTTTTTGTGTAGAATACATGTTTGATATAGGCATAGATGAGAGTATAGAACGCCTAGTTACTAGTAATATTTCCTGAGTACAGAGAAAAAGAAAATCTTATGTAGTAAAGGATCGTAGGTAGAAAAGTTGCAGATTTTGACGAGTTCTCTTTATATTTGATTTGAGATACCTAGAAAACTGCACTGTATTTTTGGAAAACTTTAATGATTATTTAGAGCTTACTTTCTCTATTATTTGCATAAATTCAAACTTATGAAGAGTGCTTTATAATTGTATCTTAAGTTAAAATATGTATAATTGAAACCAAAATGTATTTAAATTGAAACCATCTCTCTCGCCGCCTTGGTAACCGAATAATGTAGGGTGCCCTAACCGATTTTTATAAGGTAAAAGTGCCTGTTGTCGTCCATCAACTACACATTTTTTTTTTTATAGAAACCTAAATATAGGTCTGGCAGTATGTGTTGATTCTAGAATCATGAAAATTTAAAGAAGTATGAAGTATAAGATTCGTATGTATATTTAGTTACTATGTTTTCGAGTCACGAAATCATAGGATACAATCAATTATCCATATAGAAATCTAAGTGCACTTTTAGTGTGGCAAACAGTTTAGCATCGGAAATAAAGTAGCTATACTTTAATTACTGCCTAATTATAAATAATCACGAACACTCGTTATCAGTATTATGCAAATAGTGTTCATTAATAAATTAACTTGATTGCAATACCAACTACTAATTAACTGCAGTTCAAAAAGTTTTTATAGCAATGATTTGTGCTATTTATAAAGTAATTATTCTTAAAAAGAAGCCTGTAATGACAATTTTTTTTCATAATTATTGTTATCAAGCTAATTTGATTAACAATCACGACAAGTTAATAGTTTGACAATGGAATTCAATTAATCCGAGAATATTAATATTTATTATCTTACAACAATCTGATAGCCTACTTAAAACAAACAACAAAGTACAATTATTCAACAAAAAGTATAGAATCATCAAATCGAATGGTACAAAAAGTCCTGAAAATCTGCAAGATTACTGTCTACTAGTATAAAAGGCACATTATCATTAAACCTATTTATATCCATATTGCTTAGTTAGTAGTTTTATTACGCCTCACTGATTAATACTAATTAGAGGAATAATAACGACTAATTGAGCAGTATCCATGAATACCAACATTCCTTTAGATAAATGTCCAGTTTATGCGATAATAACTAATTAACCAAAGTTGTTAACCTCAAGTATTGCAGTACTTGGACTTTTTGCAGTAGAGCTTTGAAAGAAGTTTTTTTTTTGACGTAATTTATGTCACCTTGTTGATAATGTTGTTCAGTAAACATTTGACTATAAACGCTATGTAGAACGTAGTGTTTAAATATAAAAATGAAGTAGGTACTAATATGAGATTGGCAATGATAAAAACGATGACGTTAAAAACTCAAAGATGTAGCTATAAATAGCAAAAAAAAAATAGTGTATAGTACCAGACCTTTCAAGTTGGTCTAGACTTATTTTAGTCCCATTTTTACAGAAAACCTCCGCCAAGAAAATATAATATTATGTGTAGATAATACTTTAGATATAGACGGCAAAATGTTATGTTTTATTGTGTATAAAAAATAAATACATTTATAAATTACCGACCGGACGGTATTTGGTGTTGTCACCCTAAATTTTATCAGTGCTATAAAATAAAACAGAGTATTAAAACAGGAGCGGCTGAGAAAAACAAACTGTGTTGGTTATCAGTTAAATGTGTCATAAAACGTTAATTGTCTGCAGTAATTGCAATAAAAATTAAAAGTTATTGCATTATGTTATCTACGGGTCACGGAGATATACTGCTTATGTATATGTTTATGTAGTGTATATATGTGGAGGATAATTATAATGTTGGCTTAAGTTTGTTAAAGTTTCTGAAATGCTTTTTTATACTTTTAATTTCTTACCAAGTAGATGTTTTGCAAAGGTTGGTTAGACGCACTTTGTATCCCAGTTTTTAGCTAAATCGGCAGAAGACAACCTTAACATATTCGGGAAAAAATAGGCACAAAAAGAATTTAAACGACGTTTTTTGTGTTTTTGCATTTTATTACTTGGACAATTATTAATTATTAATTTTTTTTTTGGTATATTCAAGTATCAATTCTAACCAATTAATAAATCATAGCGTGTCTACTACTTACATAGCGCACAAGAAACTTATACCAATAAACGGTTGATAATGTACGGGAACAAAGTAATCGAGAAAGCAATAAAAGTGATTGTGTATGCCATAAATTAGAGTATATTAAGTATGCTGTGATCTGAGGCAGCTTCCGATACTTGCCGCTTGGATTTCTACGAATCAGCTGCGGTGGGCATAGAGTAAGTAGTGTACAGACGCGACAAATGGTAGAAGAAATTAATTGAAGAAAGTGTCGCTTTAATGCCAAATGTAATGAGAAAATAATGGTAGATCAAAGTTATATATATTTCGAATTAGACTTACATTGGTTATGGAAATAATTTTTGAAATAGTTTCTGCACGTTTGTTTTACTGTTTACCTTTTTTTTGGGTGTACAATTATTGTATCTTCTATCTATCATAATTATCACAAAAGCAGAGATTACAGCTTCATCGGACATTTTCTAGGTAGGTACAGAATGTTGACCTATTAAAATTCAATATTGATTATTGTTTTAGAAAACCTTTGTATTGTCCCAACTTTTATTAGGTTTTTTAACTTCCTGTTGTTACCCAATTAACTTCAATATTTCCCTAAAAGTACTAGGAATGCATAAATCAGAGGTTATCGCGCTGCAGTCAACAAAACAATATCGTGGCGAAGAAATTCATGAAATCATAGTTTTTATACGAAAGATAAAGAGGGCGTGACCCGAGACCTTAACTGTTTATTATTTTTGATTATACGGAATATACGTAAGTCGTTAATTTTATTACTTTTCAGTTTCAATTATTTTCGTATAGAAAAACTTGCAATAAGTATAGTCGATAATAATTCTTTCAACACCTATGACTAATTCGTTTAACGTAAATATGAATATTTTTAGATAATATTACATAGCATTTAATATATATCTTTGTGAGACATACCATATTTAAAGTAAACCAGCGTTGGTTTTCAAGTAGATTTTTTTTGATATACTACTCTGATGTCATCATGTGTAATCTATAGATATCCAAATTATATCTACTTTTACTTACAAGCATAACTAATAACATAAAATCATAATAAATAAAATAATTATCTAAATAAACCAACACTTCAACCCTAAATATTGCATACTTTACGCGAACAACATTATAAGTACTTATTACCCTTTTCTACTCATTTGCAGCAACACTACAGTTAAAGGCAGTCTGCTATTTATCTGATACCTATTCATGTTAAGACATAGTAAAGCATGTTGAGTGTTAGAAATATAAATCATACACCTGAAAAATTATAGATAACAAAAACGAAACCAGTCATCCGCAGCAATGCCGGTATTCAAGCAAATCTGTTAAATTGGCATGCTTTTATAAATAATTAATTGGCAACATCGTTAGCTAACAAATCGACACGATACTTTGTATGTTAAGATCAAGTCTTTGATTTATTTTTTGTAGATATCGCACCTCCGCTCAAATAGTGTCTCAACTCAAAAAAATAATAATTCAATTTTATTACACTATTGGAATCAGAAAACTTCGAAATCTTATCTCAAATAATGTCATGCAAATAGTTCAACTTTTGATCCATAGATGGCGCTTATGACATTATATCCTAAAGTGAAAGCATCGTCTTACCAAACATAAACAGTGTCACGTCACTGCTTGCGCGAGGTGTTCGTCTGTCCGAATATTGCATAGAGCGTTGTTTGTCGATTTGTGTCGGTACATGAGTAGAGGCTATTAGAAATAATTTGTGGGTTTACTCAATAAAAGTGAAGTATTTCGACTTAAGACAGTTTATTTGATTAAGGTAAGTCAAAAGTCACTATACTATTCGCAATAAAGTGATCCGTATTAAGTTATGACATTATATGTGATAAATGTTACTTTACATCTTTTATTTTTATTTTGATGAAGTGTACTGTTTCGACATATTACATTATATGTGATTAGGACTAGACAAAAAATATTAATATTTTGGAATTAACAGTGTTTTGTGTCTAATTATGATAGTTTACTTGATAAAGGTTATTCATTTTATGAATTTAAACTGTATCTGTGTCAAAATGTGTCATTGTTTTAGGTATTGTTAGGACATATTTTAATATTGTTTATGTATCTTGTATGAATGAAGTCATTTTAATATATTTTTTAAACTAAAATTATTTGTCTTATTGTCCTTAGGTGATTGTATCTACAAAGATATACTATGTCCAGATCCAGCAAAATTTTGTCTCTGTGCCTGGAGCCGAATGGACAGCATGGTCAAGAAAAAAATGAATCCATTTTAATATCAGAGGGTACTCAAAAAAATAATGATGACAGCTTAAACAAAGAAAATGTTAATTCAAATGAAACTTTCGAAAATATTCCTAATTTGCCATCTAAGCCGATGTTAGATCTAGAGCTCGAAAGGAATCTTAATGAAAAAGAAGATTGCATGCAAGATTGGCCTGTGGAATGTAATCCTATTGAAAACGAAGAACGTATGCAAAATAACTTATCTGGGGAGGAAGAAACAGATGATTCAGTTAAAGATCCAAATTATGATATGGTTCGAAAAAAGAGTAAGAAAAATATGGTCGTTCCTCAACGTCGATCATCATCATCATCGAGTACTTCAAGTTCTTCATCGTCCGACTCAAGTTCATCCTCCTCCAGTTCATCATCCTCATGCAGCTCGTCAATTTTGTCACCTAAGGCAAAACCAAGTGAAGATATTCAAGAAGACCGCCCATCAACTTCACAAGTATCAAATTTAGATAGGAATTGCCTGCAGGAAGAAAATGAGGTGTCGGAAGAAATGCCAACTTCACGTAAAAAACGTCGTGTTGAACGACAATGGAAGCAAAATGTGACTAAAGTTTTAAGGAACTCAGGATTGCCTTATCAAACTAAATCAGGACGAAATATTCCTAAAAAAGGTATTAAAGAAGGTTGTGGCGAAAGTTGCAGGCTGAAATGCAGTTCTTTTCTTACTGACGAAATAAGGCTTCAATTGTTTGATTCTTACTGGACTTTGCAAGATTTAGAGAAACAAAGGCAATTTATACATAAACATATAAGACCTATAGAAGTGAAGTACCGATATGTCAAAGCTCAAAAACCGCGAAAAAACAATTATGCTTTCTATTTCGATGTTGAAGATTCATTGAAGAGGGTCTGCAAAACCATGTTTAAAAATACTTTGGATATTAACGACAGAACAATCAGAACTGTAACTGAAAAATCTATTGGGGGTATTTTGAAAGAAGATCGTAGAGGAAAACATAAGAAACATTATACTGTAGGCGAAACTATTAAAAATGATATAAGGGCTCATATAAAAGGAATACCAAGAATTGAAAGCCATTATTTGAGGGCACAAACTACCCGCGAATACATTGATGGAGGAAAGTCTATTTCTGACTTACATAGGGACTACGTAGATCAGTGTAAAAAGGCTGGACAAAATTATGGAAACTATGTGATGTATAGTCGCATTTTTAATGGAGAATTTAATTTAGGTTTCTTTATACCAAAGAAAGATAGATGTGAGTTATGTGTGGCTTATGAAAATTCAAACCAAGAAGATAAAGAAAAACTTAAGAAAAAATATGATACACACTTAGTAGAAAAGAATTTAAGTAGAGAGGAAAAGAAGAAAGACAAGGACTTACTTAAGATAAACCAAAACCTGACCGTGGCTGTATACGACTTACAGGCTGTTCTGCAGTTACCGCGTGGTGATGTCTCTGTTTTTTATTATAAGAGTAAACTGAACAACATGAATTTCACGATAAGCAAATTGAAAGCAGAAAACATAGGACGAAAAAATAAGAAACCACCAAGAAGTAACAATAATGATAGTGAATCCACTATTAATCAAAGTATTACTGAATGCTATTTTTGGCATGAGGGTGAAGGCTATCGTGGTGCAGACGAAATCGGTAGCTGCTTGCTTAAATTTATAGAAAAAGAATTGCATAGTCGTACTGGTAATGATCTCATTGATTTAATTTTTTATTCTGACAATTGCTGTGGGCAGAATAAAAATAAATATATTGTCGGGCTGTACATGTATGCGGTAATGAAATACAATAAACTAAATTCGATTACTCATAAGTTCTTAATAGCCGGCCACACGCAGAACGAAGGCGACTCGGTACATTCCGTGATTGAAAAACAAATAAAGCGATCGTTGAAGTCAGGTCCAATATACGTTCCTAGTCAATATGTACAGATAATTAAGGAAGCTAAGAAAACTGGGGAGCCATTGAGAGTAAATGAGCTGTCACACAATGATTTCATTTCACTTAAAAGTTTAATTAGTGACTTGGGTATTACTTTAAATAATAAGATAAAGATCTCAGACGTAAAAATGATGACTATTGCCAAAGACAGACCAAATATTTTAAAGTACAAAACGTCTTACACGGATACCGAATGGTCAGAAGGTAATTTACTCTCACGAAATAAGAGACTAACCATTCCTGATACAAAGCTAGCGTATACTACTAAGATACCGATTAAAGAGAATAAAAAGACTGATTTAATGACTTTGCTACAAAATAATCATATTCCAAGTTTTTATGCAGATTTTTTCAACAATTTGTGAAGTAGGTTTAGTTTTAAGATTTATTATTATTTAACTAATTTTCTATTTTATTTTTGTATGTTGATTATTTCTAACAATATTATAATTTCTGTTGATTGTGTTTTAAGTATGAAAAACAAGTATTATGTTTGAGTTCTAATTTACCTGTGATTAAAAAAGTATGTTTATGTTATGTATAAGAAATTGTTGAGTTTTGGTTGAGTTAGTCAGAGTCATAAGATTATATTTTCATTGTATTTCGTACTAAGTTTTTTTTTTGGAACGCTTTAAATAAACAATATTTCGTAAATTATTCGTTTTTTTCATCCTTAAAATGTCACAACTCAAAATTTTTTAATTTTTTTTTAATATATTCCAAAAACCTACTACACCATTTTGTTGAGTGTCAAAAATCATTATAACTTACTTAAAATCATATTGCGGTAACTTTGACAGTTTTTGAGTTATGGGCCGAAAAGTGAAAAATAAAGTTAGCATTAATTTCAAACGCGTTCTACTCGAAAGTTAGGTTTTTTGACTTATGACACTATTTGAGCGGAGGTGCGATATGTATTGATCGTCATAAATCGGAGGTTAGTAGACATTTTCCAAATTATCGTCATATACGTAATCATCGTTTATGGATGTGTTTTTTTTTTGCATTGGTCCATATCAAATTGCTAGCAAGGTCGACACACTTATTGTAAAACTTACAAGTAGGTCAATATTAATTAACCGGTGTTTCCCTCGCCGCCTAGAATCAGCTTTTTTATGAATTAGCAAACAAATTACAGAGTGATGATTTTATGTCACACTTGTTACTAATGTTAGTAGTGAAATATTTTGTTACTTAAGGCCTAGCTATTTATGTAAATAGAACACACATGAACTTAACAAAGTATAAAATAGCCGATACACAAGTAAGCTTTGAATTTAATACTAGACTGAGCATACTATAAATGGGCCTAAGAAAACAATCCTTATTTGCTGGCCTTTCTCCAAAGAAAAACCTGATCGCCTGCATTTTTCTTGTTCATTATAATTATAGTTTTCCAACGATATACAAAGTAAACATTGTAGGTGTATACCTATTAACATTCCCCTTAAGTCAATTACACAGAAACCGGGTAGCATGATCCGCTGTAGGAAGTATTTTAACAAGCGGATTTACTTACTAATAACCTACTTAAGTTGTAATTACTTATCATATAAACTACTCGCATATCTGTATCATTACATGCTAATATTATGAAAACCTTTACCACAAAACCTTAATTATAATTCACGAAACATTGCGCCACCAAAACTGAATTTGAAAACCGCGTGTATATAAAATCGGCAATAGACGTCGAAATAAACGGGGATTAATTATGTATGTATTAATTTTCGGTTTCGTGGTACAGTTAAAATCTTACTCGCCGCTGTAATTACAAAATGGATGGTTATGACCCTCAAAATATCTTACAATAATCATAATACGTAAGCGGCAAAAGGTATTCATGAAAGAGAATGACCCTAAATTTTATGTTTAAAGATCACGACGTTTTGAGCCGAAATGTAATTTTGTATTTAATATTTTTGCAACTTACTCAGTATGGTTGTGTAATAAAGATTTAGATCGGCGATTGTTTCGCGGAAAGAAAAGATGGAACTGTGTATTATGATAAAGCCATATCTTCTAAATACTTTACATTTATGGCCATTAAAAAAAATCACAAAAAGATTTGTACGGTACTTCTCCTTGCCGATTGTGTGCAAGCTAAATTAAAGTAATTATAGGTATATCATGTAATTGATTTTGTTAAACGAGTATGTTATATGACAAGTCTTAGCGAGCAGCCTTGTATAAAAACGGCTTAGCATAAACTGAACATTTTTTCCATACAAAGAGAGAGAGAATTATAGTTAGGTACACTTGGTTATCAAGACAACGTACAAGAGTTTACAGCATGTCATTTAAAAGTAATCGTAAAAAAGGATTTGATTTAAAAACATATCTCAAATTCTCATTTTAATACAATAATCAAGCAAAATTAAGTCTACCAAGCAATCACAACAAAACTTCAACACTATAATCATTGAAACATAAAACTCAGAAACTCAAACTTCAATAAATAAACATAAATTAAATCCACGGATTTCGCTTACAAATTGTGCTCAAATCGAGTTTATAGGTCATAAAACTAATGTGAGATAAACGAGTGAATATATAATTAACATTAATGGCTTTAAACTATTAACAGCTACCGAAAAAACCGAATAGAGACATAAAAATAAATATATATGTAGATTTGTCGATAAACGTTTTTATATTGGATAAAACGTCAAGATGCGTCCGTGTTGCCTTAAGATGAAACTCTTCGGGATATTTCTAATTATTTTGTTGATAGCGACTATTTTTTTTTGCTACAAATTACTTTGTAGACTATTTTTTTTGCCTACTTATATAAAGTAAAAATGTTAATTTTTTATATTTTTATATTTACCACTGTTATTTTTGTCTGCTGTAAATAAAAATAATAATTAAATATGTCACGTCTGCGATATGATGTGACGATGAAAAACGTTATTATAAAAACTTTGTGTGACATTAATTACGATGCCATTTCATAAAGTGTACATATTTTTTGTTATTGTTCACATTCCTGAAATACACGAAATGTATGACACAATTTCCATATTCATCGTTTTAAATCATTACTTTTGTAAAACTATCGCTGTAACTCTTTAAAAATATTATTCCATCTTTCTCCAAAACTTTCGTGTGATCTAACCCTTAAGAAGCAGCTGAGATAAGGCGTTTTCGAGTATATTTCTCAGTTAATTGGTATAACGAGGCGGCTCGTTCACTAGAATACATATTTTGTTTGGGTGGGCACCTCACAGGCGAACCGATAACACTACTATAACCGTACGGAACTGTTTACACAACAGTTCTGACGACCAGACTTACTATGGATTACTGTACCCAGTGAAATTTGTTGTGGAGGGCAGACCGCCTATTTCAAGGCTCAGAAAACCCAGACTCTTGCATTCCTACCCGCATGGAGATGAAGAATGATGACATCAGAATAAAAGAAACCTTAAAAAGAGAGCTCCATATAAAATTCGATATTCAGCTGAAGCTGGTGACACGGGAGGCCGATCCCGAAAAAGATTATGAAAAAACTAGGCAAAAAAAATTTGTTTACAAAACAATTCTGACAACCAGTCTTATGAAATACTGTAACCAGTAAAATTGGTTGTGGAGGTCAGATAGGCAGTATTCCTGTAAAATACGGTATTCAGCTGAATCTCATAGGAATGCAAGCCGACCTGAACATATTTAAGGCAAAATGCTAGGCACAAAAAGGATATGTTTACAAAATTATCAACGGGCAAGGTAAACAAGTTTCTTATAAATATATTCGTTTATTAATTAGATGAATTAATGTGAACACAAAACGACGACGATGTTTTTATTGTTTTATAACAAATTTTGAGGTTGTTAAAATTTTGATTTGCTACCCACTTTAAAAGTAACGCTATAAAATTTGTGTGTTATATTATTGTATGTCTTTGTGGTTGTCAAAGGAGGGCAATGACTTATTATATTACGATTTATAGGTATTATGTCTAAAATACTCATATAAAAGTATGTTATTAAATACTTATTATCCCCCGTTTTCACGGACTTTACATTTAGAAAAACTCTTTTTAAAAAAGCAAATTTTTTTCTAGCTTTAAATGAATAACTGTTTCCTATTAGCTATTCGAAAATTAATTAATATATTTTATTACAAATCGGTAGAATTACAAAAGAACCTGTTTTTTGTTGTTTCTCAACTTGATTTCCGTCTTTGAATCAACAGCTGATTCTAATATCCACAGATGTTTGATAAGATTGTTTACATTAATTCAATTTAAGCCTTTTAAAAAGCTAAAATAACATAACATAACATATCATCACGCCTATATCCCCGAAGGGTTAGGCAGAGGTGTACCAATGTACACCCACAGTTCGCCGATATGTTTAGGTCCCATGTAATAGGGGGCGAGCCTATTGCCACTAACCGGGCACAAATCCAAACTCCGACCTGCTACTGAGAATTTCATAGAAAAACCCAAAACACCTTGGTCGACTTGGGAATCGAACCCAAGACCTCTAGCGTAGCAGTCGCACTTAGCACCACTAGGCCAACGAGGCAGTCAAAATGCAGTTAAAATAATAATATGTAAAATCAGGCTCACTGCTAGAGAGTTCATCAATAGATACAGTACCATGAAGTATGAAATGAGAATTACACAAGATTTTACCAAAAACTCTTCAAAACCAGTTTTTCAATATAAAGAACAATACAATCACCGCAACATTAATAAGAAAAACTCAATTAAAACGTAATAAAAACATAATGATTGTAATTGCTTTTACGATGGTCGTTAAGGTTTAATTACAGTAAGTATTGCGGGCCCCCCATTGGGCTACGGTTACCTAATTTGGTTATTCACGACACCTGTGGTTATTTTACTTGTTAAATAAGGTTTTTAGTAAAAATTTAATGTTTGCTGCTTGCTAATTATCAGGTTATGCGTCGGTTGGTAGCGAGACGAAAAAATCGCGAATGCTTACAGATGAAGATAAAAGTTTCATTTATGATAGTAAGTAAAAAGTTGGCACTTAATTTCTCTTTCTTTTTCACAATCATAGACTTCATTAAAATCTTATATGTCGAATTAAGAAGTCCCAGGTTCGATTTATTTTCCATGCGCATGTAATCCATAAGTATGCCTTCACGACTATTATTGTTACTTTAAATCGTGACAAGTACCAACTTAGTTTGATTAGACAACATACATTCATATCTTTTTTTAGTTCAATTGAAAGTTTGAATTTGTAGAATTACTTTCTCTCTTCAGCAAAATAGTCGTCATAATATCCACGTAAAGACTATGTTTCAGTTTCCAAATGATCTAACTTATAGCTTCTAAACTAAGCAACATAGTAATCTTTATGACTTAACCCATAAGTTCCTAACAAACGCTTCTATGTAACCGCGTAATATCTAACAAAATACCTCCAACAAATGCCCATTAAATCTTCCAAAGAAATAGTTTTTACGAGCGCATAATTATCTTCAATACTCTAAAGTAGCATCTATTCATAAAATAAAAATATAACACATTATAGGTACACCGTACAGTTGGGACTAGAATTGTTGAGCCGCGCTTGCTTCTGGACCCATAGGTCACTGGGACCAGTAAATCGTGGGTCGTAAAAGTTTACTGTCCATTTTTATGTTTGTTTGTGGCCCAATATCGGTTTAACCCTCTGGAGTGGGTTTGATTGCCCGCTTTGTGACGTGCGCTTGTGGGGTCCTAGTGGCCGCGGGCGATGAATAATCAAATTAGTGTGAGTTTCTAGTAAAGGAGCAAATACTATTGTTACTTCAATTATATTTGATGTTTATGGTTATCTAGTCACTGACTAGGTTGAGTGAATGAAATATGACTGTTCCAGGTTTTTGAAACTGTAGTCAATCACAATTTTCAAATGTGTAAAACATAATATGCATCAACAATCTACATAATTTAGTAATAAATAAAAACTATACTTAACTACAGAGTTCTGTTTTTTAAATTCTGAAAGTACCGAATTATTCAGGATCATATACTTCTACACACTAAAATACAGTTCTCCGTAATCTCAAACGCTTTAAACAGAACTTACAATACTCCCGCTAACACTGGGACCCGACCTTATCTGGTCCAAACGACCGTCTTTCACGGTTGCTCAAAGACGCCGCATTTACGGGTTAGGACGTGTCGCGCCTCTAAACGCACCACAAAATCTTTATAGTCGAAAACTTTTATTTTATAGAGAATCAAAACGTAATAAATATAAACATAACTTGAACCGCTAATAATTAACTGTTTTGAGGATTTTTATAAGATATTTGGACGTTTATTTTAAGTTACAAGTACGTTAGGCTACTGTACGTATTATTGAGTATTATTTTTAAAATTTATGACCTATTTTCATGCAAAACGATAATTTTAATAAAATAGACTACTTCTTTATTCGGGTACTTCTAATGTGTAGTATAATAAAAAATCTAATATAACACGTGTGTACGGCATATTTTACTGTTATTAAATCCAAGACCAAAGCTAATAAATATGAAGACATTTACTAAGGATTTGTTAGCCGACATGTTTTAAAAATTACTTCAGAATTAGAGATTCTTTTGACCTTTAGACGACAGACAATGGTTCATACTTCTATTTATCTACCCCTTTCAGCCTAGCAACACATTACCACCAAACAAAAATCACAATAAAAATCCTTATACTCCTATCAGCATAAACCACAGATACAAATCTACCAATTAAGATTCGCCGAGATAGAGCAATCATTCATTACTCCGTTCATTCATTCATTCAGTGTCCTTAAAATAGCGCGTTTATCTGTCTGTCTGTCTATCACAGGAAGCCATAAAGTACTCAGCTAGCTGTATCACTCATTGACTTGTGTCAACTTGGCATTTCTTTATTGTAAGAGTAATGTGTATATGAGAGGAAGAGAGATAAAGTTTTAAATGTTTTCATCGATCATTTAATGACATGTTTGATGTAATTTGTGTGTTACATGGAAACGTTATTTAAGGATGTTTTAATCAATTTTTTATTCGTAACACTGGTAAAGTAAAACATTTAACAAGTGATAAGCTTCAGTTTTACTTATTGAGTTATTGGGCAACATATAACTAATACATATACTGTATATAGGTACATTTACTAAAAGACTTGTAATGATTTTAAATCAGTTTATATTTTGACCTACTAGATAATTGGTTTTACAAAAAGAATGAAAAAAGAAAACTAATTTGTGTCAAATACTCCGAAAAAAAAATGCTAAAATAGCTTGTGTTTTTTTCTCCAAACCTCTTCTATTTTAACTTACAATATGTCTGAAATTTCATCTCAAACTGTTTAGCTGTTACAGAAAAATTACCTAATAGGTATATTTTTATGCAACAAATGAGACTACTATTTCTCTTATAAAACAACTAGACATATGCAATCGCCAAGTTTAATAGTCTCCTCCGATAGCATATCTTAATGTGCTCTTAACGGAACCATAATTGTTACAATATAATTACGATAGCCACAATAAATTATATTGTCGACCATTCATTATAATGATTGAAGAATGTGTCTCTAGATAAAAGTCTGCGGCTTATTTTTTTACTGCCTCGATGGCCTAGTGGTGCTAAGCGCGACTGCTAGAGGTCTTGGGTTCGATCCCCAAGTCGAACAAGGTGTTATTGGGTTTTTCTATGAAATTCTCAGTAGCAGGTCGGAGTTTGGATTTGTGCCCGGCTAGTGGCAATAGGCTCGCCCCCTATTACATGGGACCTAAACATATCGGCGAACTGTGGGTGTACATTGGTACACCTTTGCCTAACCCTTCGGGGATACATGCGTGATGATAAGTTATGTTTATTTTTATTTTTATGTCGTCTAATGAATGAATAATCATTGTTTTAATAAATAGTTATTAAGGTTTATTACATCGGTTATTAAAGAAATACTCGTGTAATTTTTAATGTTGTTATGACAAATATTTTTGTAGTTAAAACATGTGTGATGGATATTTTCATTACTTGAACGCCTGTGGTGTGGTTTTGGGAGGGCTTTTTAAGCGGAATGTAATAATTTAATAAGTAGAATCAATATTTAATTGTTTCTAAAAAACATTTGATATTTTATAACTCTTATAAAATCTTTTTTTTATTTTATTTTGTTGCTTGTTTATCGTTTGTAAGGAGCTTTAATATCTACTTAGTGTGGTCTACTTGGTTGCTGAATCATGATACTGGCATAGCTTGGAATTAAAAAACTTTTAAAGTGACTTCTTGATGCTTTTGCGATTTTTTTTTTGTATATTTAATAGCTTTAACTTTTGCAACTGTCATACGGCTGCTTCTTAGATAATGTACACAGTATTATTTCAATTTTTCACTCTTCCTACGATGAACCTAAGTCAGCAAAAAACGCTCTCTTTTCATACTAAACACAGCGTATCATGCAATTTCTAGTCACGTGTACACTACATATATGTCCACATAATTACCACTTTCACGGTCAATCTCAACGGCTGTGTATTTCTAAATGTATGAAGATGAAAATAACACATAAAAATATAAGTAATTTTCTATACGGACGGTCGAAATCAATTCTTCTGTTAAGTGCAACAATAAAGTCTACAATTGAATTGCTTGCGCACATAATA
The DNA here is from genome assembly GCA_905146925.1 of Autographa gamma. Lineage (NCBI taxonomy): Eukaryota > Metazoa > Arthropoda > Insecta > Lepidoptera > Noctuidae > Autographa > Autographa gamma. The sequence continues at coordinate 4,012,074 of LR989871.1, forward strand.
CCACGCATAAACCAATAATCCACTAGATATGGTTATTTTCATTCAACAAATTGTATTTTTACAGCTATTGGAAAATTGTTTTTAGTTCATAGGTACAATAAATTTGCTACAATATCGTATATTGAGGTCCTAAAGTGAATATCTTACCCGACTGCAGCGCTGCATAAAGGCGACTGTTTATTGTTTTCTTACTAAGCATGAGTACTACTTTTTATATAAACGATTTACTGTATATTACATCAATATACTATTACAATTTTATCAATTGATACCATCCAATGACAGACAGATGAAAATACAGCTGAAACCTAAACACAAAGATTTTCATAAAAAGATTTTGTGCCAAAAAAAGTTTTAAATGAAGCTTTTATATAAAAAAGTTCTTTCGTATGAATGTATGTTGTACAATAAAAAGACCGTCCTTGGTATCCTTTCTGAATACGATTTTTCTTACAGTATATTTAACTAACATTATTAACTACCTATTTCCGCTTATAAAATGAAAAAAAAAAATGCAACCAAAAATACAAAAACATCAAAATTCACCCACAGTCGCAGGACCGCACACCACAACTACATTGAAACAAATGCTATAGTAACAGCATCGAAATAGATCGGTCACAATAAGTCCTGAACAAAACAACATCGGAATCTATTCATCATCACTCTAGCTGTTCCAATGGAAGCAACACATGATATGACTCTTGGATTGCTCGCATAGCTACCACATAGCTGGTTGAGACAGGGATTTGGGCGCCACAGTATAGTAGAAACAGTAGGGTCAAACTAGTAATTACTTAAAACTAAGGCCAAAAACTAAGAATAAGAATTTTAACAGAAAAAAAATCAGTATCTTCGATGATGTGGACAAGTTGCAAAGAAAAAGTTACAGAACGATTGTTTACAGTGACGGAAAGAGATGTTACTATAACCAACGAGCACCATTCGTATTCTTTTTAAATTGAAAATTACCTAAAATATTTGGTCGAAATTAAAAAAAAAAACATGAGAAAGAAAGGAGCGAAATGTTTACGTAGCTACAGCACTAAATAAATATGTAACCAACAACCTATTACAGTGATAAAGTGATCAGTCATCGTTACACATGACAACAACAAATTGCACAAACCTAAACCAATCTTAAACATCATCAAAGAACAAACAAACACACAATCTCCAGTAATTTGATTACAGATTAATTAACCCTTAATGTGTCACGCACAAGTAATTTCTAATAACCGTATCGCTCAACACACAGCGTATCTGTTACGTACCTAATACGCGTATCTGTTATACGTACCTAATATGTATCTGTTACTAATAACAGTTGAGAATATTAGGTGATCACTTACGATGTAACGCCAGAGTTAGTGTTAATGAGCGTATCAGGATCGAAACAAACTGGGCGTTAGGCAAGTAGTGCAGTAAACAAACTGAAATTAAAGATTTTACGTTCATTTTTGTGATGCTTTTAAGTCTTTAAATGATGGTGTAAAATCTAGGTCAATAAATGCTTATTTAATAAATTTCACGTAAAAGTCATAAAAAAATAACTCAGTTGACACATAAAAGTTAATGGCCCCTTTTTCTTAAAGAAATAACTTTGTCAAAATTTTAATCCAACTATTTTTTTTTGTACAGCAAAATATAAAGCATGTATTATTTAATACTTCAGGTTTAAATAAAAAAATCTACTTACATTAAAAGACCAAGCATTCTGTCGCTGCTTATATACGTTGAACGAACTTAAACTACTGCATCTCTCTACACAGTGGCACATTCCCAGTCCAAATTCGAGCCGACACGATTCGTCTGAAACAAAGCCAGGCCTGTGGCCTGAAAATTAACAGGCACGCAACATTAACGTGATTAATTTAAGCAATTAAACCAAGGGACCGCCTCTCAAACTAAATGAATAAGTTATTTTTAATTACAGAGTAATTGCACACAGACACACAGACGTACAGATTAATTAGTGTGTAATGATTCAGCGCTGAGTTTCATTCGCGGCAAATGGTTTGTGACGATCTGAGGGTAGAATTAGTTTTAGATAATATAGTGACAGTGATTGTTTGTATGTCTTGTAAGAGGGATTATATGAGTAATAATTTAGCTTTTTGTTGGCATGAGCTTAATATCAGGCATATAATTATCTTTACTTTAATTTTATTTTCTTTTCATTCAGCTGAATCCGGTAAGACTGGTAGCCGACCCCAACATAGTTAGGAAAAGGATCTTTACTATTGACATAGTCATTCAAAATATACGCTCTGGCTGGAGGCCTTAAGGTCCTCGCCAAAAATCCGGTGAAGCAGTCAAAGCCTGCGCTCAGGCTAACTACAAAGATCTCTACCAAAAAAAAAAAAAAATCAAAATATACCGAGTTTTCCTTAGATTTATATACACTTTTGTTTCGGGGGGGGTATTAAAGAGGCGTTTTAGGGTACAATTGACACTGAATTAACACACAAAATTGAGCTTAGTTAGCTTTTACGAGTCTTAATTTTTTTTATCAATACCCATATTAATTATGAAATACAACGAAATCGTAACCCTTGACATTGGTTCGCAAACAATTAGATCGGAAATTATCTTTGTCATAATCATGTACGAATAATAACTCGTTTTATGTTATTGTAAATAAAATTATCGTTAATGATTTAAATGTTCTTTATCAATTTGAACAGTAAATATGGTCTTTAGAATCATGCTGTGTACTATCATTTACTATTAATATTATTTAGATTTTTTTAATATAGGTATATAATATAATAATAATCCAGCCTATAAACGTCCCACTGCTGGGCACAGGCCTCTTCCCATATAGAGAAGGCATGAGCATTGATCACCACGCTTGCTCCCTGCGGATTGGCGATTTCAGATCCCAAATTTTGGAATCCAGGTTTCCTTACGATGTTTTCCTTCGCCGTTTGTCAGAAGTGTCTTAGAATAATTAAGAAAGTACTTAGCTACATAAAACTTTGAAAAAGTCACATTGGTACTTGCCTGGGTTCGAACGTGCAACCTTGTGCATCCAAATCCGTTCATTGAACCGCTAGGCCACCACGACACCCCCGACCCCATAAGCTTCTACTTTCTGCTCCATTCAATGATTGAAACCTTCTTCTCTTTAATTACTTACATTTTGCATCGATCACTTTTAATTTAGGTTTTCCGCTACTGAAAGAAATAGAAAACTAGCCATAATAGTGCAGGTTCTATACCTAGATATTTCTAGGTTACTGTACGTAGAAAGTTTCGTGTAACTTAACATTGCCATAATATAGAAAATAATTCTGTTTGATAGAGACACACAAAATTGTCCCAATGCGCGTGATGAGCGAGTAACGAGTAGAGCGAGTAACAATCATCGAGTAAATTTTTGAAAATTTTCGTCGCCGCTACAACTAAATGTTGAGAGTTTGCCAGCCAGTGTGAACAGTCGGCGAGTAACTATTTAACCCGGCGTCATTGAGGTTGGGTCAAAATGACCCGACATGTTTGAAAATGCTAATATTTTTTTAAATACGCGTGCGAAGTTGCCCTTCTTCTCAGTAGCTGGAGCCAATAGTGTGTTCTAAACGTTTATGAACAGAAATAAGTTGGGCAGACGCCGCACTGGGAGCTACACGTCTTTAATTCTCAAAAAGGTAAATATGACCCGTCCTCACAACTGATGTAACAATTTCGCGCCTTTTTTCACAAGTGATTTTTATTGCTTTAAATTGTTTAATTGGTGTTTTTATTTAGTGCTTTTTGTATTTTAGTGTGTTTTGATTCTGATTTCTTTTTTTCTTTTAAGTAAAGGTAGTTTGAAGTTTGAAAAATGGATTACCGACAAGATCGACGTATTTAGGCAATTTTAGAGGAATCTGATTCAGAGGACGCCTTGACGGATAATGATGACGCAGATGAATAATTTTTAGATATACCAATGCACGTATTCAACATAAGATCGTGTCATGTCAACATTTATCGACATAGAGACCGCAAAAAGTCAAGTTTGTATCAAATACGTTTGCCCTGAACATATCATATCTTTCTGCAGTGAATGCATTTACAATGAAGATTCAAATTATGCATTTTTGTTTCTGTTTCCTCAAATATGTTATTAAGATTTATAGTAGTGCCTTAAATAACTATAAAACTTGATTATTAGTTTAGTAAAATAATGATAACTTAAGTAATGTCAATTTTATTCCTATTTTTGTGAGTCTATGTAAAAGGTTATATAACTTGAATAAATGTTTCTTTACTAATATTGTTTTATTATTATTTCATAAATTTGGGTATAAATAATCAATATATTAACACAGATTTTGGATGTCTTCAGAAAAAAAGGAAAATGTCATATTTTAAATATACGGGTCAAATTGACCCACCTCAACGCCCGTGTAACAATTTCCTACCACAATGACGCCGGGTTAAGTATGCATCTCCTTCATTTACACGGATTATCATGTACTTTTCTTGAGCGATAAAGTAGTCGATAGTTACTCCGTTACTCGTTTTCTATTGCCCAAAGTCTATCTATCTCTACTTTACACCTTATAGTGAGACAGCGTCACATTTAACGGCGGTCTAAAACTGAATGACGTTTCAGCTCGCCAACAGTTAGACAATTACATCACTGTTTAGATAAATGTTGTAATCACACCAAATGTTTATTATTTTGTTAATTAGCGAGTACGCAAGAATGTGGGGCAGCGTCGACGTAGGTAAATCGCCATCATAAATTTTAATGATAAAAATTGTTTTTGGATACAAACAGTTCAAATGTTTCGACAAATCCATCACTATAGGGTGTTATTATTATGATGATTATGAAATATGTGCCAAAATAATTATGATATTTTTTTTTGTATAAGTTAATGATGCATGACTAATAATAGCAGTAGGTATATTATAAAAGGACAGCCTGATTGAGAATGAACTAGCTGCTAACTGTGTCTTGATTTTTTTATGTCTGAGTTTAAGACTGTTTAATTCACTCAAATACTCTAAACACTTATTTGTTTGTTTATCAGTTTATAACCTTAAATGTCAGACCAAAGTAAAAAGTGAAGAAACATCTCAATTCTCATCCATTCACTTTATCTGCCGTAGTTCGTGTGTACGTGATGTTATTAATGGATTATGTATATTCCACGCACCCTGTATACGACGCTCCTATCATCGCGACCCGACCCGTTCTTATCATACAATTAACTTTAATGGATATATTTAAATTAGTGCTCCACACTCAATTGACAACATATTATTATCATTATGCTACTCAAAGATCATTTAAAAAAATATCAACAATATAAACTCGACTTTATCAACAAAAGGTTAACGTTGCAAATTGAATGGCTATCATATCGTTAGGTTTCTAGAAGTTAATCAATGAAATTGTTATGGTTATGGGCACTTTATATTTGTATTTTAATCACGTCTGCCATTATTATCAATAGGTCATTCCGCAAAATCATTCTTATCTACAAATACGTAATTATGAACGTAAATATTATAATTATTATGTACGTAATTAAATGTAAAAAGGTAAATAATAAAACAATAGTTCAATATCAAAGTAATATATATTTAACTACTGAATAAATGTAACAATTTACAAAATAAAATCCTATTTACAACAATATTAGAAATAATATTGATATCGAAAATCTGGTGAACAAATTTTGTACTGAAATAGGTCAAATAAAATTTTGGTAAAAAGGTAAAGATACCCACTATGACGAAATACAGTAAAATTATAAGATCATTATTCTAAATACACAGTATTGTCTAAACCCATTAATCTATATTTACAAAATAATTTACAACTTGAGTCCGATATCCGAACTATTCCGAACACTGCACTCTCGGTAGCGACAGCAGAAAAAACGATAACATTTTTTATTTTTATTTTCGGATAAAATTCACTGTTCGATTGTTCCGAATTTGAAATGTTGAATGTCACTTGTTTAAGTGTCAGTTGTTTAGTTTCACTGTTGGTTAGTTTGTGTGCTTGGAGAGGGAGATCCCGACACAGGTGGTTGCACCATGAGATGCGGGGGGGGCAAGCCCATGGGGGGCATCGGCCTCCCCCCCGCCATGAGGTGGTGCGGGTGGAAGTACTGCTGCAGCGCGGGGTGCGGGTACAGGTGGTGGGGGTGGCGGGAAAACTGCGCCATTTTCAGTTTCTCGATCTCCGCCTCTTGTACCCGCTTTGCTTTCGCTCTTCGGTTTTGGAACCAGATTTTTACCTGCAGACAAATATGATATTATTAGTTATTGTCATTTATATTTCGTCGTTCATCTAATTACTATATCATACCTATCTTTAAGAGGTATAAGACAAAGACGCGCATGCTGTCTGTACGCTTAGATATTTTAAACTACGACACAGATTTAAATGCATATTGAAGTTTTTCATCAATAGTTTCTAACTGATTCACGAAAAAGGTACATTATACTAGTGCAAGGCTGGGATGGATCGCTAGTAAAATTAATAATCTTCTGTCTTTGTTAAAACAGACTTGCATTTCTTTGGGTACCCGAACTGTTTTACAATGGTTTCAAGTTTACCTTAAATAAGATGTCGATTCATAAGTACATATAAATAAATTAATCAAGTATGCGATGCTAACCTGTGTCTCAGAGAGTCCCAACGACGAGGAGAACTCGGCTCTCTCGGCGATGCTCAAGTACTGTTTGTCGACGAACTTGCTTTCGAGCGCGCGCAGTTGTTGTGCAGTGAACGGCGTCCGTGGCTTGCGATTAGGCTTGTGTTTGCGCAGATTGCACTTCAGTTTCGCTGGCTCGCCATTCGCATCTATAACAAAGAAACATTCGGTTAGATACATAAAACTTTTGATCTAAATAACTCGAGTTAATCGATTCAGAAATAATGCAATCACATAAAATTCTGAGCAATCAAAGTTAATAAGGGTAATTTGTAAACGGAATGACCGCTAATGACGTTTCGCAGTCTTTGTGTTATATGTCATAAGAGATTGGTTTAGATTAGTTTCGAAGATTTAGTGATGCATTCGATAGATAACGGTCGAAATATACATTAATATTCTAAAGTGGATCTCGAAATGCAAACGCTTTGGGTTTTCTCAACAAATATTTTACGACTAATTAATAAACGATTAAACCTCCAGTTTTCTCATCCGATCACATTTTTCTTGCTCCAAATGGTTTTGAGATAGCCACAGATGGGGATCGTATGAATATTAATGATAAATGGGAACATTTATCAGTAGGAGATGCCGAGCGCAAGTATGAATAGCATGAGCTTTACTGTTACATCTCAATAACACAAAAGCAGCCGAATGACGATCGGAATGCCGGCCGTTCCTCCGCTGGATGAATAAATCGCATAATAAAACTCATATAAAATAAAGGCTAAAGGAAACGAACCGCGATCCGATCCCGATACAATCTCGACGAGGTAATTTTTAAACTTATTTAGCGACGAAAACAAGCGTATTAGTACGCAAATCGTTGACTTTATTGCCGCAGCTGGTTAGAAAAGAATTGATTAACGCCCACACTATCAAGATATGTCAACAGAAAATGTTTTGAAACCCAGTAGGTGAGTGTACCGTATCAAGATCTTCGACGATATGATTAGTCATGTCCAGACTTATTTCAAGTTGCTTGTCATCAATCAAGTGTTTTGTTACTTTTGATTTAGTTTTTTTATCCATCAGTTGATCCTCACGCTTAATACGTTGTGTAATTTTACGACCATTTAATACATCAATCAAATTAATTTGTGATTGGATAATAAATTTATGTCCCTCTGAATCATTATCTTGTCTATTAGTGGATTCGTCAACAAATTTCTGGTTTTTATTAGTAATTCGGATTTGATTGTATAAAACTTGATTTTATATTTATTAGCTCCGATCGACCGTTTTAATAGACTCCAACCTACATAATTATCTATCAACTAATTGGTATTTAAGTACTAATTAATGCTTGTGAACGTTGATTGATCGTCGAACACGTGTTGGGACTTTCGTTTTATTGTAATTATGACACACATTTTGTTCGCACGTAATTATAATTGAAGAGACATGACGTGACATTGGCTAGGGTTAGATGGATGCACATACAAAATAACTCCATACTATAAATAAAAAAAAAACTTTTAACTATAATAATCATAGCTTGGTAAAGATTTAAAATCGTTTTCTTATAACATCAAAATAGCATTGTATAAAATGTAACCAGTCCAACTTGTCCAAATTAAACATTATAAAAATATAAAACAACCATTACCCGAGTGAATAATACCGACAATATATAATTTGCATTCAAAATATTAAAGCATTAGTATGGCGCTTCAAACGACGTATTAATCCCAATGTCAAACAGTTCACTCGCTTAATAGCTAATGGCCCACAAAAAAGTAAAGAAAAAAAAACTGTAAATTATGTGACAGTCGAAAAAAAGCTAAAGTGTATTAATGTCGTGTTTAGCAGACGTCAAAGCAAGTACCGACGACAAGACGGAAATAAAGCTAAGAGCCGATGCACACTAACGATTTAAGTGGCGAACGTTTTTTTTTAACCGTTCAACAAAAATAGATTACTTAGTTACCACATTTTCATTACGAACACATTTTTTATATCGATTTCTTTAACAGTATCGGTGGCAGTGAATTTTAATAAACACTGCAGGTCTTAACGACATTCTTTGCATAATTAATGAGAAAAACGACTAAAGAAAAAAATAATAAGTTGATGTGACGAGTCGGTCGCACGTGTGGACCGCTTCTTAAAATTACCCGGGAGCTGTTAAATTACCTCCTTTAAAAATACTTATATGGGAGTGTCTGTTCTCGTCGTTGTTAATTGTATAAAGAGATATCGACTACAGATGTTACCCCGCTGAATTATGTTCGTGTTGTGACTCTGTGAGCGACGAGAGAAATATGAGACGTTTTAAATGCGTTTAAATACATTTTCCATTGTTGTACATTTGTTTTCTTTTTTTGTACAAGGAATGTCTAGTGAATGAATTATGAAAAGTGCCGAGAGTTTTTGTGACAATTTAAAATGGAAATCAATTCGGATCCTGGCTGTTTCTGCTGACGGTACCTAATGTTTCAGTGCGCTGCTAAAAAGACAGTTGATATATTAATGAGCATGTTTGCTTTTTGTGTGCGCACCACCATTAATCGTGCGAGGCGTGGTATGTCATTCATTCCAATATTTTAAACGGGCACCGTATACTTGACGTTTTTGTTGTCTGTACAAGAGAGGCGGGCATTCTTTGCGTCTTGCGGGATACTTAGCATTACACGTTTCTTTTAATACCCATGAACGTGAATATTAGAACAAATAATATAGTAGGTACTATATCTGTAACTAACAATTTCTCCGCAGTTCAAAGATCAAGTCTCATTATAATTTATAATTCAGTTATCATAAGTGATAAACTATCTAGAAAAAAACTCACTCCGATTTCAGAGAATAATATAAACAAATTATGCGGCGTCGTTAGCAGTAAACAATCATCATTACATAAAATATAAAAACTCATTTGCCGATTTCTACCGCAGAAAAGAATTGGTGGGAATCGGAGATGATGTTGCGTATAAAAATTAATAGCTTCATAATGTTAGAAATATAGTGATGCATCGACTATAATTTATATGTTCAACAAAGAGCTATTAAAGCTATTAGCTGTGTGTTCCCGGATTCCTTAAGAAAACGCCCACAATATTTATCTGGTGATCAAACGGAATCCCTAGAGCGGCCCATTCATCAGCACTCAATCTTTACCTCATAAAGGAGCCATAGAAAACGCGGAAGTAATCCTGTGTCTTTAAACGTTTAATTTATGTTTGGAAAACTATTTAGTGATGTCTTTTATGTGATGTCTTTTTGGTAGGACCATTATTTATCATTGAAATAGATCGGGACTATACCTAGCTAGAGATGGTATGATAACTGGTAAAATGATGAATAGTTTTTCTTACAAATGCTTTTGAATGTCAAAGATAGAGCTATTTCGTGAATCATAGATTTATATAACAGCTGTAAATATTTTATGCTTTTTACAAAGAAAAAAATAGATGATTAAGGAGGATTAAGGATCTCTTTGAGAATAGCTCCATTATTCATGCATCGCTTGTGTTTTTTTTTACTTTGATGTCAGTGCCAAAACAATTAATTCGGGCAAAATAAAAAGACGATAAAAGTTTTAGTATACCTACGAATATTTAATGGTGGGTATGTGTTTATGTTATTTTTGTGAACTGGTTGCTTAAATTTTATCTTGATTGCGAAAATACGATTTAAGGTTTATTAAGGTTTTATACGAGATTTGTGAAATTTTATTAATTTTAACTTGCAAACAAAACTTTTATCAGTAAAAAAATATCAATAAAAATACTTAAATAGGTAAAGCACAGATATTGTTTTGTCAACCTTTTAACTGAACAAAGCCTAAGCACTTTACTTACGTAGGTAGTAACTATTTATTAATCTGTGACTTTACTCAAAAAATTATTACAACACAGTAAATTAAATCCGTTATTACTTTTATTCAAAATCGCTCTTCCTATGGCCTCATCTTAAATGATCTATTAAGAGCATCGGAGCGTCCGAGCTCTGTTTATACTTGTCGCGCTCCGCTCACTTTACAAATAGCACTATTCAATGGGACATTAGTATTTTGGCTCGCGGCCAATCCCCGACGACGCCGTTTGACTGCTTGTTAAACACAAAATGACATTTTGCTTTCGTTTTCGACAATATTTTGTTTATTTGATTTTAATGCTTGTTTTTTGTTTTGTTTGGAATGTTTCATAAATTAAGGATAATGTCACATGTCATACCTTGATCTGAACCCAAAGTACCTAAGTAGCTAAAGCACTTCTGTTTTGGAATCAGAGACTACGCAGGTGTCACAAACACCCAGACCCGCCAGCAAAGTAAAACGCTATTTTCTACATTGTTCCATCCAGGAATCTTATCCAGGACCTCGAAGTTAGAGACACCTTGTAAACCAGTTCATGTATGCGCGCTTGTATACATCTCAAAAGGGGATCATTTAGCCATCAATTTAGACGAATTATTTAGGTTACTAACTCGATACATTTTTTTGAAAAATAATGTAACTATAGTAATCACACTCATCAGTCATGAAGCTAAAATAAATCTGTTAAAAAGCCAATATAATGAATGACATATAAAAAAAAATTAATAACTTTTTCTGCCGACGGTACCACAAATGAAGCGGTCGCGACAGTCTTGTTGCGCATACTCGGTAATTGATTGGGAATGCTTCTATAATTAGGAGCGTGACTTCAGTTGCTGACCGTACTTAACTAACTATAATATATGTAATATATGCGAAGTGAAATGGATATGACATGTTTTTAATAATGATAATTTGAAACATAATGATTTTAAATTAGTTATTAAAACAGTCTATTACATTGTACAGGAAAATGTAACCTTTTATAGCACGCACTTGCAAGAACTAAAATATAATTACTTTTAAAACGATGTGCAATAAACAGTTTAACGCTTAAGGCGATGGTTTGTTTCTGATTATAAATTCTATCAGCGTTTTAGCAACTAATCTTAAATTAATGTTTTTTAAAGAGATGTTTTTTGATGTATTTATGGTTAATAGACTGTTATAACATCAGTTTCATGTAAAATAAATTGATACTTTGAACTACTTGTAATAAACAAGGAATAATAAAGCTGAAGATTTTGTTGGTTTAAAGACGCCAGTCTAAGAATCTAAGTCAGATTTACAAAAAAAAAAAAAAATCTTTTAACCGTCTTACATATAAAGGATATAGTAGAAGTCTATAAAATTACAGCAAACGGCATCGCGAGGCACAACTAGTTTTCTATAATTCATTTAGAAGAATCCGCTCACAGATAATTGAAACATAAAATTATCCTAACCATCCATTATAAACATTGATATGCATAAATTAATAGTAATAAATTAAATTATACTTCATAGGAACTAAGACAATCGATTATTATTGTTTTGTGTTGTAAGATATATCCCAACCATAGAGCTTAAAAGTTAAGACTATAGAGTGCAAGTCCCGCTAGAAGCTCATTGCGCCGAGCGTTATCACATTTTTGGCTAGCAGTAGGTACATTCGTTTCCCAATTTTATTTATTATTTAGTGATTTAAGTTAGTTATTTCCGTGCAACTATAGATGATTATGCGAAAATATCGGTATAATATGGTTCTTATATTATTAGCTAAGATAATAGTAGGGTTTGAGGTGTTTTATAAAAGCGGCGCGCTCTGTTTTGATACTCTCTTTGCGACAAAACTAGATCATAGTGCTTTATGATTCATACCCCGATAGATGCACTCTGTAGTGACTTATATATCCTCTAAGGTCCCAACTAAGGGCTAACACAGTATTCGTGAGTTCCAACGGTTTAATTTCAATAACGATTAATAAATTCACTTGTTGTTCATACAGATAGGAAGACTTAAATAAAATAGATATGGCAAAAGCAAGAAATTTAGTGGACACGCACTATTTGTAACTATCCGAAGAACATCCTAAATTACCACCTCACTTTATCGTACACTTGTGGCAATTACAAGTGATCACTATATTATTTAATCAATTGCAACTTTAAAACAAAAAACAACGACATTATTAAATTCTATTCTCTACTGAAATATTTATAACTCTACATCCGATATAAAATAAGGCACCGTTTACAATATCGTGCTGATAATTGACAAGTGGTATATTAATTAGTTGCATATTCCGGTCCACTTGACTCGCTCGCCGCCGACCTGTACAAGGCCTTATAATTCTGAGCAATGAACATCGGCCTACGAACGTCATGGGGTGTCTTGTGTACACAGCTTTATAACGGCTAGACAGGTAATAGATAGCTAAATTATTTTGTACAATATTCTGAAATTGTGTAAACAGTTTGGTTGATAAAATTTCAAAGTATTATAATTAATTGGTTTGTTATTATTGGGTATTACAACGACCTTTCCTCTTCCTTTTATTAATTAAAATTCGGTTATAATTAACGCAAATTAACTTTGTTGTTAATTAGTACTAGCAAAACACAAAACACCAATTAAAAGGGAATAATAGTAGCACAATTAGATCAACACGACAAAACACAACTAACGCACAAATTGTTTCTCACAGTGAAAATATGACAGCTGTCAGCGCGACAGACGTCAAACGTCAACTAGAGTTTTTCCAAGATTATCTACAAGATAAACTCAATAATCGTGAGAACAGTAGCTAAAACACGTAAACTATAGTAAACAGCTACTGGTGTAAAAGTGAAAGTTGTCTACATTAATTATTGTGAGAATTCTTTTAGGTCAGACCTGTCAATATTGACATTTTCAACGTTTTTTAACCTACTTAAGACGCGCCTTTCCCAATATATTCTTACTTTCATTAACTCAATAGTTTGTTTAATTTAATTAGTAATTTACAAAGGTTAAGTTGAATGTGGTAATGAGTGAGTTGACCGAGCCTACCACCTTACTTATTTTTTAAATAAAGTAGGCCTGTCTGTTTGTTATTTAGTCTGTGGTCTATATTAATAAATGAACATGTTAATGTTTGTGCGTCGGTCGCTCTGCGGGACGTCTGCCGGACTCCCACGTGATGCCCACCTACCTCAAACCAAAGCGTAATGATACAACCAGCCATTAAAGACTCCTTCAAACATATGTGGCCCTGGTACCTGGTATGCGAGAATACTATGACGAATTAATGATACTCTCAAATAACTTAAAGAATTCTCTACTTTGTTCTTTTGACATCATTATGTAAATTTCTTACATTTATAACCGCCGTCCTTAACGTACTTAGCTTAATTGAACTTAATTGTACTTAAGTGCCCTTGTTACGTTAAAACCTTAAACTTTACTTCAGTAATTAAAATATAAAATTGCTAAATGATAATGTAACCTAATTAATCAGTTACGCTATTTTACCACTCGAAAAACAAAAAAATAAGTTTCAATAATCGAACAAATAACTAATTTGACTAATTGGCCACTAATAATTCACACTAAAATTTTTAAAACAAGTTGAATTTGGATCGAATTTAAAACTCGTTTAACAATCAAAAGTATTAAAAACCCAATAAATTGGACGCGGTATAGGAATAAAGCTAGTTATAATTACTTTATCGAAAAGGAATAAATTATTCGCAAATCTTTTAAGTATCCGCCAATTTGTGGAGATCAAAATACAATCATTTTTAGGGTCACCACAAGTTAATGTTACATGCTAAACGTAGGAAGAAAATACTAAATAATATAAGTTACGAATAAGTAAGTATTATATATCTGATAGCAAAAAAAGAATATAAATTTTACAAAAAACGACTGGTCATCACGATAATATGTTATCATGATGACCATTGTAAAAACCTCTGTAAGAAAACAAAACTACTCTGCTTCCGAAATATTGTTACAATAAAATAAAAACATCACTAGACTTATTTTCTAAGTGCCATCTTCTCAATGAGCATTTGCAAGACTCAATGGCATTGTATTAACTATGCATAATTCTTGCTTTCTTGTCTTGCGAACATTGGAGCAACCTTATTTCCAAGAAGGCCTCACAAATTATAATTTATGTTTCTGGCAACAATGAAGACCCGCGCAGGCGCACGATGACAAATTATCTAATTCGTTTCGCTTGATCATTTTAATTAACTTCGAACGAAATAAAAGAAAAATAAATTCCATATTTAAAAGTATTATTAGTAATTTATCGGCCGGAATTTATTATAACATAACTCATTAAAGTTTAAATTTTTATTCGAAACTCATAATAATAAAATGATCGTCCATTATAGTCGTTCACGTGTTGCCAGATTACTAAACTTAATTTTCTTTATAAATTAATATTAATTATATATATTTATGAGACTGATTATAATATTCGCGGTATTCGTAGACAACGTAATAAAAATTAACATTGGATAACAGTTTTCCTAATTGTATAATAGATAAGTATTATTTAATTGTAATTTGGTAAGATTTTTAATAGTAGATATTATGATTATTAGTAGTGTAACGGTTTTGAGAATCTCCCGTCAAAATATCATACATTGAAAAAGGCCTATCGGATCTTTCCTATATTCTGTTCTACGGCACACGATGATATAATCTTTATGTATAAACAGTAGCCGGCTTTCATTTGACTATCTTTCCGAGAATCGGATGTATGCCACTATAAACCTACATTTTTATCTTAATTTGTATCAAATATGTCTTTGAATTAATATCAAATCAGATGGCGGTTTTGATACAAACTGTTATTTTTCTGTCTGATCACTATCGCCACGTGAAGTATCTTGATTCTGTACTATTCCCGGTATATTACCAAGTTAAAAGGCTTCAGTGAATTCCTTAAGACTTTACGTTTTTTAGCGGGACTCCAAAGCGGCTTTTATGCGATAAAATACGACCAAACTAACTTAAATATTGCCAATTTACTTTTGACAATACAAAATGTTTATGGCGACACATTTCGAATAAACGTTCACTTAATGACGTACCAATTTTTAGAACGCAAAACTCAATTGAAGCGTTCCATTTTCAAAAGGGCTACCGGTGGCGGTTTTGTTCGGTGCAAATTGACGGATTAAATTGCATCGCTTGTTTTCGTGAAAGAATGCATTCGACGAAAAAATACGAAGTTTGCCGAATGCTTTTAATGGGTGTTTCTAATTGGTCAACGCGCGGGTCGAGGCCAATTGTTACAAATTCGGCTGGAAGAAAGCACAGGTATTTTTAAAGAGCCTTTACAATGCGTGTGGCTCGCTCGGCAGTGAAATAGAACGTTTAGGTTCAGGTCATAATTCTAGTTTGGCTGTAACTGTACGTTAACTAGGCACTTAAACATTTAAACTGTGTTGTTCTGTTCATTGTCTTCTGTCGTTCAAGCACCGGCGTTAACTTTTAGCGTACGCTTCTGCGAACTACTAAAAATATATTCAGTGTTCTACACGACCATTTGTTACTTGCATGTGCATGGTCGGGTGTAAATGAATTTGAGTCTTATTGGGCTGAGAATAAGTGTTGTGTATGAGTGATTGGAGGCAACAATGTTTGTAGGTGTTTTACTAATTTGCCCGTGCAGGAAGCACGGATGGCGTGATGAGGACTCAGAACCGTATAATCTTTGCCTCTGATGTTATCTAAAGATTTATTATTTACTGTCATCGTCCGAGAGATGGCAGCACGCGTCACTGACTGTGCCACTGGACTTATCTCTTTGCAAATATGTTTTCGTGTTATTTTGAATCTTAAGCTGTTGTAATAAGAGCTATGCGTTTCATCTTCTAAGACCTCCCATAGCGTGATAGGTATTGAAACTAGGCCATTTTTCATGCCTACACATAATTACGATTAATTTCCTGGTAAGCTGCCTTATTTAGTTTCTACCAGCGAGGTAATGACTAATGTTATTCACAATGTATGTATTATTAGCAGCATTTGATGCAAGAATAATGAATGACTCCAAATAAAAATTCAATTTCGCGATCAAAATTGCGGAACATTGCCGTACATGGCAACTGGAAACAACACAGCCGTACACTGAACAAAACGATAGAATAAACTAAAGGAATATTTGTTCTAAAATCGAATAATCCAGCAATTGACTCGGGCGAGCACTCGAGCACTCGATCGAGCGACTCGCACGCAAACGAATCGATTAATCGCTTCGTTACACCAGCCGACCGCCAGGCGGAGCCACGCGTCAATAAAATACTTGTAAAACTATCGCAAAATGAATTAAAACAGATGGCGAGCCAATTAGGAGAGGCAATCGTGCGCGTACCGGGCGAAAAAAGACCTTAAACGTGGCGTCAAATTGATTTCTTCCTTACGACTTTCAACTTAAGGTGTCTATTTGGTATTTTCGAGTGGCAGTAATGGGGTTTCAGTTTACAAGCGCTAACGAGAGCATTCGAAACGATAAGCCTTTCCAGTTATACTGATAGACAAATATGGATATATTTATCATTAAGTTTGCACCGAAGTGTACGCTTAGGCCCGCGTTATGTCATTATACAGTGCTAATTAGCTTAGGGAAGGAGACAAATTCGTGCTCTTAGATATCGGAGCGAAATAAATAATTCATTTTGTTTATTTGTTGGTAATTTTGTAATTCCGACGTTTTAGCTCGATTTCACTGAACCAACTCGATTGCGATACATTTGGCCATAAATAATGAGTCAGTAGTGTTGCGTGGATATCGATATGATCATTAATCTAAATTGCGATATTAAACTACAAAATATACCTATAGCAATAAAACTTGAGAACAATATTTTTCTATACTATTTATCTTGGACTAAACGTTGCTGCAACATTTATTCAAAAGTAATTGGCACGGACTCAGTCGCGCCCTTTATTAAAATCAGACAAGGATTTCAATCGGACCTCTAGCTAGTATTTCCTAGCTAACCACGATACATAGCCGTTTAGTTACTTAACTACATAATGCTAAACCAATTAGAAGTTCGATTACAGCACAATAACGATTGCGATATCGCGCCATAAAGAGGTAATCAGGTAGTTGATATCTCGGTAACTCAATAAGTGTGAAATACAATGGTTTTAACTTAATAAATGTTATAAATTCACCCATTACCATTAGGGACTGAAGCGAGACGAACTGTGACGTTTTAAACCCGACGTAACGGTTACTGAGCCTATGGGTTGGGCTAAGCTTATGATGGCATTGATCTAATAGGCTAACTAATGAAGCAAGGTATATAAACCATTTTGAACTTAGATATTTGGTTCATATTTGCACCTAATTTGATGATTATTAGTACTATCATGTATAAAAAAAAATTAAAATGCATTTTAAGTTAATTTATTCTTATTTTAGCAGAATTATTCGTAACAGTCTAGTGCTTTAAAAAAAAGGATACTGTTTTTCATTTTTTATGCAGCTATGTTATTTGAAGCATGCTAAAAAAATCATTTGCACAATGGATTTATATTTAACTAATATTTTTAGGTATAATATAGTTAAAAAAAACTTTCATCTACAAAGATAATCGAATAAAGATAATATAAAAAAAATAAAGTGATAAAAGCAAATTAAAATTTTAGCTAATTTATGCCACTTAAGGGTGAACAAGTTTTGGGTATTTTTAAAGGAATAACGAGCGCATTGCGTTCGTTCGGCACGCAATGCCGCCCGATAAGAACTGGCTTGCTAATTACAGGAGCCATGCTACTTTTTACCTTTATATCATTTAAATAAAAATATCAATGTGCATGTCTATTTTGTAATGTATCGTTTGGGTATATCGATTTCGGTGACAGGAATTACTAAGAATTCAACCACCCAGATTTTACTTGATAAAAAAAAACATTTCAGAAAAAGTATGATTAGTTTTTCTTAAAAATGCATCTGTTTAAAGAGCTAATTTGGGGCCCATAAACCGAATCTTTACTTTTCTCGACAAATTAAATTAGTACAAAAAAGCGCACTCAATTTTATCGCCCGCGAGTACAATATAATATTAAAACAATATCAAGCCTTATCCACATTATTTATACTTTATCACATAATCGCTCAAATCACTATTAAACCTTACCTAACGCAAGCGTTAAACGTAAACAATTATTTTGTTAATCAGCAGAATACGTACATTTTCGCGTTAGCAATTTAACATTCTTAATAGACCATTATTCTTGGTCGTAAACAAATAGGAAAAGGGGTATTAATGGTATTATAGTTCGTAAAAGCTACCAATATTGCCTGCTGCCGAGCCCATTGTGCTTCGTCGATAAGGGAACCAGTTTCCCCGTGTTTTATTTTTCAGTGGTTGAATGCGTACCTTTTGTGCTGCGATTCTGTGATACGTCGAGGTTGTGCGAAACAACCGGTCAAATATGAACCGTGCTATACCCAACTGTGTACCTATATACCCGTTTTATGCGAGCGAATTTGTTCTCTAATTTAAACAGCATTCGTCGAAACAAAATTGTTGTTTCACATTTTATGACTGAAAATCGACCCTAGAAAACATTACTTTTATATCGGTTCAATGATCTTTTGTAAATAACTGAAAATGGTATATTTAAATATTGTTCGCGGTTGAATCACCGCCCGAGGTACCCGCCATTGTAAGTGCGTGCAAAACTAATTACTTTTTGCGCTAATTACATTTCACTATCTACCTTTATATTTCATTTGCTTCATAATCGCCCGTGGTATCGTAAACTACGTATAATTTATAAAACACTTTTTATTCCCAGTACAGTTGTTAGTGACTGTACTATGTTAAATAAAAATTAGATACAAATGTAGGTACAACCGAGTGGAAAAGTATAATTTATGTATTGTTATGTAACTTGAGCTTCGAGTGCATTCCGTTTACACTTTGTTACTTTGTTTGTGACTGTACTTACTCAAGTATTATGCGGGCGGTTATAAAAAATATGTGCGAACGTACAACCGAGTGGAAAAGTGCAATTGATATAACGCTGATGTACGAGTATCGTATTCCTACAATACGAAGATTTTTACAATTCACACTTTTTGCGTTTCACTTCGTTAGCGAGTATACTGAGAATTAAACGCATAAAAGTGATATAAATGTTTCTTTGAATAAGAAAAATGTAGATAAACTTTAGCAGTCATGTATCAAAAGATGTGTGAAATGAAGTACTGATGTACAGGCGAGTAGAAAACTGTTAAGTGCTTAAAAATAAAAAGTAAAGATTCGTGCGGACATGTAACGATTGCATGGCAGCGAACACTTTTAGTTATTCATTTGCAAATTATTTAATAGCTTTATGTTTTTTACGAGGACATTTTGGGTTGTCAGCCAGTTGGCACGGTTTATACACTCTGTAGAATATTATTTGCTATGTTTACAAGTTTACATGATTATTATAGAGTAAATGTGTATCTTATGTTACGTATTTAACACACGCATGTGTGAGGTAACGTAGCGATTTTACAATGTTTGTATTTGAATTAGAAATACTGAAAATGTATAAAACTATTCTAACTACTAACGTCTGCTGGAAGAAATTTCACATGAAATAAGCAGTAACTTTGTACCTATTTAGTCTGTAATCTGTATATGTTTTTTTTTTATGTCTGTTGTGTGTACAAAAACTTATAAATAAATAAATACTACAAATGTATTCCTTTAAATACCTATTAAATAGAATATACTATTAAATAATAAATCTATGCGTTTTTTTCGGGAAATTCTATGAATGTTAAAAAAAAATCACTTAATTTACCAACGGGCAATTTCCATTTATACCACTCAAAGTACGACCATAACATTCAACCCTAAAAAGCTACCCGAAGAAAAATGTCACAACAATATACCCGTAAGAAATGAAGTAACAAAAAATGTAGCACAAATAGCGAACTGCTCCGTAAAGCATGGTACCAAGCCTTAGCTGTGTTGATAAGCAATAACTTCGCATGTTACACAGTACTGAATGCTACTAATATTAATTGCTATGTTCGCTGGTACAACTGCGAAAGTGGTACTTTTTGTGTAAGTGAAAATAAAGTCGAGTATAATCCGTTTTGGAGTCAAAAAGAGGATATGGTGTTATAAGTTTCTTGAACGATTCGACTTTAAAACAGTAAGATTGATGTTCAGCTGTGAAGGTAAACTATGCCAAAGGCATCAGGAGACATTTAGCACTCTTAAGTAAATTGGTCATAATTCCTCAGTAACCAGAAGAAAACCGACTTAAAAGAAAGATGTTATCAATTTGTTGATAGGTTTTACACTTATGTGTATACTTATCGATTTACTAGCTGTGCTTTGCTATGTCAAGTTTCAATGTATCACATGTCAAGTAACGTGATGCGAGAATTCTATCAAATGCAAAAAGGTTTTTGACGCCTTATTTTAGTTCTTAGTTTTATTTAGTATATAATTTTTCTTATTTAATGTGTAGGCTTAGTTTTTATAGTATTGTAAATATTTTAAGGTACATATTGCTTAATAAATTTTAAAAGGTTTTTCATTTATTTATTTCGCTACCTAAAATTCTTTTATGATATAAAAGTGTATGTATAGAGGTTCAATTACATTTTACAAAGCTTAGTAAACGTACGCACGGATCATTTGAACCTTATAGGAACGTTACAAGTCATTGCAATTGTAAGTCTATTGCGTATATAGAGAACTACTTTAGCTGTGTAGCGAAGCGAGAAATGAGCTAACTTGAGCTAGCTTAGCTCAAGTTACCTTATGTGGTGTAAAGCTTAGGTCACAGCGGAAGCTAAGCTAGTAAAACTTTAACTATATAATGTCAAAAGAATTAGGCATTTTTAGCAGTTTTATTGATTCAATGGATATTTTCGTAAAATTTATCAGTGTTTGAAAAGAAAATAGGCTTGAATCGGGCTTTTACCCAATAATGATTTTTCGGTACTTGGGACAGTCTGTGCGTAGTTAGGAATTTAAATAATAATATCCCGGGACATCTCATCTCATCCGATCCCAAGCTAAGCGGAGCTTATGTTATGGTAACCAGGCAACTGATAAACATTCTTATATATTTGTAAATACAAACATATTATAGATAAATTACACCCAGACACCGAACAAATGATCATGCTCATCACACATTTGTTCTGGGTGGGAATCTAACCCACGACCTGCGGTTTAGCAGTCAGGGCCTCTAACCACTAGACCAACAGGCTTGTCTAATGAATATAGTAGCTACATTACTAAGTTAGCTTAGCTCGCGGTATGACATGCACTTTATACTTGCTAACCATTTTATTCAGTGCACTATGACCCTTTTTTCCCTCTAATCTTATGCTTATGGTAATAAGTAACAAGAAATAGTATAATTTAACTGAATTATATTCAATTTGGCTTTGTTTTAACTTTCAATGTTATGTGTTCATGCGATGAATGTGTTGACTTATTAAAATGTGTGTTTCGTTGTTTTTTTTGGTTTAAGTTTTATGGGTTGCAGTATGCAATAAAATTTTAGTATAAGTTTGTACTATTTATGACTATTAAATATTATGTTTTTGAAACTATGCTAGTGTTTGTGATAGACAAAGACAAAGATATTTAGCTAATATCGCTATCTCTATTACAGGCCTTCAGACTTCTTTTCACAAACTTTTACAGTAGTTTATGTAAAGATATTCAACATCTAAAAAAAAACACCAAAACAACATTTAAATGAATTTGTCATTCATTGAAATGTTCTTCACTTATTTAAATAGAACAATTTTTTTAATGAAATCTATTGCGAATGAGTCTATATTTAGATAGGCTATGAATGTGCTAACAATTAGTTAATGTTCCCATTTGAGTTATTACATATATACACGAAATATATAAACAAGTAGGTACAGCTCTTATTTGTTTGAATTGACAACATCAGTAGCTAAAACTATTTATTACAATTAAATGTACAGAAGAACCGACTTCAATTAAATTTATATTAAGCTATCGCTTTTACATTACAAAGAAAACGAACAGTCCAATTGAGAACTACCTTTCTTCCAAGTCGGATAAAAAAAAATAACCCAACTCTTTTAGTAGAGTATAGGGTATGACTAAAGAGCTATTCAAACGGCAGAATAAACTAGTTAAAACCAGTTAGAAAGACAAAAAGCTAACCAACAAATGCAAAAGCGCTTAATTTCTTCACAATAGGCATTAGAAGCTAATAAACGTTGATAGTTGGGGTATCGGCCGATTAGCCCGCGTAATTGAATAGGCGTGTAGCGACCCCGCGTAATGTTATGTACTCACGCTATTAAGGCAAGCATTTAGGTTTTGTGACCTGAGGCTTTAACCACTGATACGCAAAATTCAACCTTATGGTGTTACGGTAAAGTGTGAAGTTCTTTGTTTGATTTAGGTGAACTTATGACTTTGGTGTGCTGATAAGTGAAAGGGATGAAAGTATACTAGATATGTAGCTATCTCTTTTACGCGTGTACGGGTGTTAATAGAACGACAAAAATTTTAATCAAATAATTTTCTTCTTTTTATAATTAAATTATTGTGAATTTCGTTGTTATACTAGTTTTCAATACAAAAACCTTGAGGCATAAATAATTAGAAATAAATTAGATTAATTAATTAAATAAATTAGAAATGATTAGAAATAAATTCTAACTTTTGAAATGTAGTTTTTTCATAGGTTATCTACAACAGACACGTAATTGTTTCCACAATATTTTTTATCATTTTTGTTCGACTACAAATTAGAGTTGCTACTGCAATTTCTTTTTTAATTTTATCTATTTTAACAATTAGGTGCAGGAAACATGTTTTAACGCCGAAAATAAGATTGTCATACTCGTTTCGTGAACTGATATCGAAATGCTTCTTCTATTATTTAAAACAAGTCAATTTCTTATCTAAACGTAACTGGTTTTAAGCGGTTTTAAGGAATTTTAAAGTAGGATTAAACGGAACTAATTTAAATTCACGTGCATAGTTTTTTTTTAAGGCAATGCTCGTCGACTATGCAGCCAAAGATTGTCGGTTAATTTATTTGGCGCTGACAGCGGGCGTGGCGGGAACGTCGAAACGTATTCTTCAAATTAACGAAAGTGGTCACACTTTTAACATTTTATTGTGAAATCGAGTGTTAAATTGAAGTATTGTAGCTATAGAAAACGTGAGAAAACCGAATTTGGTTTGGTTGTCCGCAAAAAATACGGCTAGAGCCAGAAATGGTAAAGTATTGGGTGGATAGGAAATAATTATACGGTAAACTGTGACTAGGCAAACACACGAAAATGTTTATTAATTTTTACGAAATGACTGCTTATATGAAATATGTTTTTTTAAATACTTCCGATAACAACCGTAAATGACCATAATAACCATCATTAATAACGTTCATTGATCGATAAAAACGTTGGAATCGACTGTAAAAACAAATCGATTTCCCTATTAGAAACCAATAATTTAATAAACGATTTATAGTAGGTATCGATTACCGTAATCGAATAGTAATATACCTGGAAATTGTGTCAGGGCTATTTTTATTCATGAATATAATACAAGAATAATGTGAAGTATTTAAAATTGCATTCGATTACATACACTCGATTAATTACTCGATTTTCTAAATAAGGATTTATTTATCGAGTGTAGAGGAGGATATTTGTTGCTAGCAATTATATGTTGATATTAAATAAATATGATTGAGTGTTGCCATATTGCAATGCCCATTACATTCATTAAGATGTACAATGTTATCAGGTTTCTTTTAAAGCCTTGTTTAATATAAGTAGATAATTTTATATAGGAATAAAATATAGCATGAGATGTAGGTTAACAAATAGTTCGTATTAGATATGAAAATTAATAAATTACGTTGTTTCAGAATTGGCCTAGGTGATATTTAATAAAATCTAGTTTCAACGGTTTCGCGAATTAAGTATAGGTAGGTATAGTGGTTTCCATACAACTTACTTATTTCAATTTATATGACGGAAGATTATATTTTTTCAAAACTTCAGAGTCATTCCCTTCTCTACTACCGAAATCTTATTTGTTTAGTTAGTCTACTTGTAATGTAACCAAAACAAAAATACATAAATACATATTATATGCGCAGAAAAAACGTGATACCTACTATTCAATTATTTAAATTCAATTCAATATTATCAACACACACATTACAGTTAAAACAAATTAATCCAATTACGAATTCAATTCAATTATTTCTAAACGATTCCATTTACGAATTGCATTTGAAGTTCTCATTTCTGATAGTCTTAACCCTTCCAATGCTAGGGCTTATTTATACAAAATCCTCGAATCCGCGAGATCCGTGAGATCTGGCCGCCTTGTCGAATCCGATGTGCTATTGTTTACGCATCTCAACTGATCCGTTATTTATGTAAGGCTTTTGTTCTCGACAAGACACCGTTCCTTGAGCCGGGACTTTTGAAGGGTTAACGAGTTCACGAGACAAAATGTATGGGTGATAAATTCAATAAAAATCTTTTAGGACGATGATAGGGTTGAATATAAATTCTAGTAAAAAGTCTGTTTTCTTTTTCTTTGCCTCAAACTGCAATTTATACTTATAATAAGAATATGGATATACTATTTTTGTTATCAGTAGAAAAGTAGTGTAAAATAGTTGTAAGTATTAATGCAAATTAAACCATTAGATACAAATAATTGATAGTAACTTAACTGCGAGAACAGCAGTTAACTAGTTACTGATCACAATGCCATTAATAACTATTTATTTATACTCATAACTACTGGAATATATTATTAATATTATGTAGGTTTATAAAATAAACTACATCGCTGTTTACGTGGCGACAAACGCAAGGATATTAATTAAAATATTTAATTAATCAAACAGAACGGTAACGAATGCAATTAAATTTTAATAATAAGTTAATATCATAATTGAGTATGGCGAAAATAATTTAATTAATAAACGCTGTGCAGGAAAACGCGATATAATTGCGAAAATATTATAACGGTTTATAGATTAATTAAATGCAATTTTTCCTTGTTGTTTCATTAAATACGGAATTCCCGAATTTTGTTTGTTCCGAAAAAATATTTTTAAATTATAAGTAAGCAAGGCATAGATAGACACAATTAAAATAATATTCTATTCTATTCTACTCTACAACATTAAAGCCGTTTTAAATATTTTGGCTATCGGTAACTAAATAAACTAAAAAAAAAATGTGTAAAAGTTTAGTAATCATTTATTTTCCTGAAACTAGGTATTAAAACTTACACGTGTAGTTAAATAATTAGTCACTTATGCACTTAGTAGTACCTATTGTATTCTGTATTTGGTCATTTGAATGTCAAATATTAGCATAGGTTAATATGTCCTACACCCCTGGTTCATAGTCGCTGCCAAATATTATGCGGAAATCAAATAAATACAAATAAACTTTTAATAATAAATTAGAATTTAATCGGGTAATTATATCTATTGTCATTTAAATGATGTGTCTAGACATAAATGTTTATTTTAAATGTATTGATAAGTATAACGAAATAAAACACAGCTATATAGCTACTGAAACCGCTAAAACAATTAGGTATATTAAATAGGACCTACACGAGCAAAGATATCAAACGTGATCATTTGCTCGAATTGACTCGAGCGCAATTTCGGGCCAAATACTTCTGTCAGATAAGCGCTTTCGTAAAATGCTAATGTATGTTTCACTATTATCAATGTGAATGAATTTTTATTATTTACTACCCACTGATTTCTATACTTAAAATAATATTTTATATCATAGATAAATAATACAAACAAATATTTGCAGTATTATTTTTTACAGATTCTATTCTAAAACTATTGTAACTTTACTATCAGAAAGCAATGTACCGATAAACTACTTTCAATAAAACTACCTACATAATTTATAAAGTGTATAAACCAAAAACTCTACAACAAGTTCAAATCACGCAAACGTAAAATAAAATAATAATGTAGCTAAGTTGATTCTACTCGAAATACCAATAACAAATTCTAATAGAAAATCGACAAAAGTGCAAAAAGTAAATTTAAAAACGAACCTGTTAAATGTCCAACGGGGAAATGTGACTGGAAGAGTGGGCCAAAGGAGGGCACGACGGGCGGCGGTCCCGGCCAGGCGAGGCCGTAGGCGGCGGCGGCCAGCGCGCTGAACGGCGTGGGCCGCACCAGGCGCGCGCGCTCCCCCGCCGGCCGCTCCTCGTCCTCGCTGCCCAGCCCGTTGCGCAGCTCCTCCACGTCCACTATCGAGTCCTCCTGGTTCACGGAGTCCTCGTACTCCTCGTCCGAGGACGTCACTGTGGCCGACACGTTCAGGTTGAGCGGCGGCGTCTGCGAGGCCGGCCGCGGCGACACGCTCTTGCCGCCCGGCAGCTCGGGCTGCGCGCCCGGCGACTGGCGCAGCGGCGACTCCGGGATGCTGCGGTGGTGGCGCATCATCTCCGCCGTGTCGTCCGACGCCTTCGTGTCGGCCAGGATGGACGCCACGCTGAAGCTGATCCGCGACGTCTTCGGCGGCTCCGTGGCCTCGGCCGGGCTGCTCGGGTATCTCGAAACACTCTGTATCGCCATGTTCACTTCCTTGTCCTCGTAGCTTTGTTGCTTTAACATTGAACGCTGGTCAGTTCCATTTAGCACAGGTGGGTGACACTGGGCGATCGGCGGATCGTGTACGCATGCGGGCGCAGTCGGAGAGGGACTGGCGAGCCGGCAGCGCGCGGCGCCGGCGGGCCCGGCCGGGCGTGGCGGCGCTCGCTCCGCCTCGCTCGGCGCCGCGCCCGCCGCACCCGCCCGCGCCCGCCGCTCCGCCAATCGCCCGCTGCCCCGCCGATTGATCCGTGCGGGACTAGGGGGGAGCGATTTAGCACGCTCTTATCTCGTTAGTCTCCTTTGTGATACTCGATTTTTTTTGTAGGAATCAAAACATAATTACCTTTTGTAGGGGTTCGCGCGTTTTGATCGCACACTTTATGCCCGCCACCAGAGGTATAAAGTATAAAAATATAATGAGCACTCGTGAATGCCGCTTGTTAAATCCTTTTGAGCGTTCTCTGCTGGTCCCTTTGTAGGATTAGCGCCGAGGGGGCATTGGTTTGATGAATCCTGCTGCGTCCGTGTTTACGGATCCGTTTCAAATTAGCGCAAGTGATTTACAACGGCACTGCTCACTGTTATTTATATTTTGATTTATTTAGCTTTTATTGTAAGAATGTCTTTTAAGTATAAATACACGTCCTCATTACAAAACACCTTTGACAGTAGATGAGTAGCGACTTGTATAGCCCATTTCATTCCATCCGCCTCATTTTCCCATGCGCGAGATATTATAATTTTCAGCTCCATGCTTGTTATTACAGAACTATGAAGGAATACATTGGTAAGGATAAATAGACTACTTACAGGTTTTTATATTCCTGGTCTATAATATTGTTTTAGTTGTCGTGCGGTTTTACAAATACAATATCTCCACTAAATGATGGCCTTATTGATAGGTAAAATTCGATTGCGTGTGAGCCCATTTACTGTTTAACTAACAGTTAGTAGTAAAAGTGGTAGTGCAAAGTAACACTAATTCTAGAATTAATTTCCTTATGAAGATCCTTAGGCAATAAGTATTTATATTAGGATTCTATTTTAGAATTAAGGCTATCAAAAAATTCCATATTTGAAAAACCACATTTTTTTTATTTAAGTTTATTGCTTCACTCGAAGGCCACTAAATTATTGACATAATTACTACATTATCAATATGAAGTAAAATAGTGTATCGACGTTTACACATATTTTTAATTAAAAGTTGAAAGGTTAAGGATTCTCTTGTTTCTGCAATGTTCTTGCTTATTAGAGTCACTACGTGAGTTCAGAACAAATGGTCTCTTTGTTTCTGTGCGATACATACACTAATAAATTGAACATCAAAAGATTTATTCGTAGAAAATCACAGTTAAAAATTATAAAAATGTAGTTGATCTTTAAATTTCTGGTGGGCTACCTACCTTTTTTTTTTATTCAATCTTCTGATATTCTTTAACTCCATTACCTATAGGGAACTGAAGAAATATTTCAATGTTTCGAATCTATGTGTTTAATTTAGAACAACATTCTGCACTGTAGGATGGTAGGCACAACAAAGTAAAAAAAACAAACAAAAATGAGATAAATCTCTATTTAACTTTTTTAACACACTATTCTTAATTAAATAAAGAAGAAAATCAATTAGATTTTCTCACACAAACCCCAGAAGAATCAATTCAACCAAAATTAGATAAGGATACTTATTTAAAAATAAACATTTCGAATCATCACAGTCGGTTAGCGACAAAAAAGAGGGTGACATCACCCTACGTCACTACCGTTAAACAGGGTGACATCAACATACTCCCTCTCTTTCACACACAGGGAAAAGTACTAAATAGGTATTTAGTATTCGGAAGGGGAAGATAGTTAATTACATAGGGTGAAACCGAAAAAAATTGTCTACTGTCTCCCTGTTTCATTCAAATGTAGCTCTTATTGGTGTTAAATAGAGTTTGTTTTTGTAAGTTTTGGTCTGAGGGTAGTGTGGCAAGACTTTCCTTATTGAATGCGTGTGATATAAATATAAATGTTATTAATTATGATTGGGTTCATTGATTTTGGCTTTGGGATTGTATTGGGTTAGACGAAATCTGTTTGGTGTCTCGTATTGATTTTGATTTATGAGCTTTGGCTTCGAAAAGAACAGTTGTACCTATGTGATATCTAGGCATTTCATGTCATACACTGGAGTGTTCTATCTACCTTTAGGTACTTGTATGGTCAAAATCCCTGCCATATTTGGTCAGCACAATAAGGAAAAAAAGATTCCCATTCAAAAGTTGTACCAAAATAACCTATGTAACACCTGTAGGCTGTATGAAACTTATGGACTTCAATAAAATATTGGATTGAATTGAAAAGTTTTGGTAAAATAATTCAGGGTCTAAATTGCACAAGTCAAACTTATCACCCACTGCTAGCCCTATAAAATTATTTAGGTAATATTTTTCATATTCCACACATTTTATTTACAGAAGGCATTTTGCAGTAGTAAGGAAAGTATATATTTATACAATGCTTTCTAATTCCCTTTTCCCTCAAACAAATCAATGGCTTCTACAAAAATCAGTCTATATTCAGCATGTCCCAAACTGTATTTTTACCTAACTATCGTATAATTTTTACAACCATTTACTAAGCCGTGAAAATTCAAACAGTTTGTCTATCACGATTCATGATACAAATAGGTCAGGTAGTAACAACATTAACCTGAAAGATGCTACAATTTGTTTGTTTTAAATCAGAAATAAAAATAAAAATATTTACTATATAAATACTAAGCCTACACAATAAATAAAAATTATAAACCAAATAAAACTAAGAACTAAAATAAGGCATCAAAAAATTCATCGACACCTAAAAGTTTGGTTTAATTAAAACCAAAATTAGTAAACTTTTCATTTAACTAATGACTCAAAATATTTGTGTTCACGTGTTGCCCCCAAATGATGTGGAATTCTGAGCAGCGAGCCAAATATGGCTTCACACAAATATGTATGGAATCCACGATTATGATTTACATGGGTGTGCAAAATGTATGGAAAAAATATTTAGACAGTTATGGGAATCCGCAGAAATTCTCGTTAATTTTGAGGTATTAGAAGAACAGTTGCCATTTCTTTCCTTAATGGTATAGATGAATATCACTTTCCGAATTTATTCCAATATTTCAGAACTGTAAATCTTACCCAATATTTTCCCCTCTTTCGCAGTTACAAAGATTTTAATTCATATATTTACCGTCAAAACAAACCATTTTTGGAACTAAATAAAAAGCTTCAAAAAACAAATAAATACTTCTTAACATCATATCCATCGTTACCATATTTACCATTAATATGGTAAAATATGGTCGGTCTCGTAAAAATATCAACTGAACGGTTTATTTGAGTGGGAAAATTAAAATAGATTTATAAATCACGGGAATGCTACCGCGCATGCGTAGGAGGGTACAGACCAAGTCTGTTGTAGATAGGACCAGATAAGATGGTACAATTGTGCCTAACTTTAGTTGGGATAAAAATTTATCAAAATGCGAGCTGTCAAAAACATTTGACGTAGAAGAAAAATATATGTTATGGCTGTGAGAGATAAATAAATGTAAAGTAATTAAATTAACCAGTATTTTTACAGGTTTGCGATTCATCCAAAAGACATAATAATTTCTAAATCCTCAAATGGTCTGTTGTATGTTGCCAATCACCTGGTACATGCAATGCTTTTGCTCATTCTTATTATTCTCAGTCGCTTCCACAAAGGATCAAAGGCCTCCCTACTTTCCTTTCTCTTCTCTGTCTAGACTTTGAACATCTATAAGCACACTTTCTACATGACTAAGAAATAAAAACACCAAACCATTTGCGAGTAGGTAACAAAAGGACCCCTAATTTAAAATCGCTTCTGTAACACATCTTTGTCCAATCGTTGATGAACAACCAAAGCATAATGAGACTAGACAAACCAGGAAAACGTCAATTAGCAGACATTTTGCCGTTTAGGTTTTTTGCCGCCAAAAAAATTATGATTTATGAACAAACTGTGCAACATGACACTCGTTATAACCGTTACTAATTGTCTATGGGCTTTAGTGATTGTTAGAGATGGAATTTGTCGATTTAGTTTCGATCTAAACTCGACTTTATTAAGGTTTAGTTTAATTGAAAATCGTTAAAAATAACAGATTTATTCATTTTGTGAACGTATGCTAATACTATGCAATGACTTGACAGACATTTATTTACTCGTGTTTCGATTAAAACAAAATATATAATTAACATAGCATTGAATACATTATATTGACACACGGAATACAGTAGCACAACTTTCCCACATATTTTATTAATCAAACACAAACTTTTATTTTCATCTCCAAAACTCAATTAAACACTTTAAAAATCTCATGTAATATTAATTCTCTTCACATAATTACACTTCACTGTATTGGAAATAATCAGTAAAGCTAGTCCTTTTACAAGTTATTAGCATAATTATACCATTTGCTTGATAATCGAGTAACGATTCGGGCGGAGAAATCTTGCGGTATCGATATCATTTAGTCCCTATACCCATATGTGTATACTTCACTAGTAATTAAGTCACATTGTAACAAGACAACCTAATTTGCTGCCCGATATCAACAATCTGAACCTTATGGTACTGAGAATAGAGATCTCATTTGGTTTATTAAGAATAAAGTTATCGCGGCAAAGTGATGTCTCCCGGTTAATTTAGTTTAGGAAGGAAATATTTTAGTTCAAAATTCTATTTTGACATTCGTGTTAATCGTCCTCAGGTGTGTAGAAGAACTTATGGAATGTGTCATTGATACTTTTGGCATTGAGGCATTCATCATTTTTGTATAATTTTGAACCATTAACTGACTCTCTTAACGAAATAAGAAAAATTGGATCCATAGGTTCACATTACTAATGATTCAATTAGTACATTTTTAGCTGCCGTTTCCTTTACTTTTTGTACGCTGTCTAATTTCGTGAAGGCTTCATTTTAAGCGACGAATATCTAACATACACCATTACTTGAACACCCAATTCTGTCAAACGAGCAGAATCGCCAACAAAAAGCTAACTGGTCGACAACAATCGACTAATTACGGCGATCTTTCATCATGTCAACCTCCGCCATATTGGTGGCCATTAAAAAAGTGTTGCCGTCACCGCGCAGGCGTGGTTCAACAAAAAGCACCTATTTGTTCGATTTTCAAACGGAATTTTAATCGACGCGAGATAAAAGTTTTTGCGCGGCTACTGGCCGCTTGCCCTTAAAATATTCCGCGAAAGCCCTTTATCGTTCCAATTAAAATTTCGAACGCAAAATGGCTTCTTTCCTCCGCCATTTTGATGTAAGTAAAAAAAATGGCGACCCTTTTAAATAACTGCATAATAGAACTATGTTTACAATCCACGTTGTCAGTACTTTATATAGGCTTTCAGTATTTTCTTTAATAGGCTTAGCTTACGATCGATGATTGAGAGATAAAATGTTTTCTATTTTGTCTTACAACCGTATTTATAGATTCTAATAAATCTTTCTAGCCAGACGTTCGCCTTTCTGTCCATCATAAGCCCCTTATTTCACTTCTTATTTATTCTCTTTGATGTAACTAAACAAGCAACGGAATAACTAGTAGTCTTTATTTAGTTTCCAGTATCAGACACATAAGTGTTCCAACATAAAGATATCATTAAAATCTCCTTTAGCATGTTATTTCTCGACAAAAGTATCTCAGCTTGTTATGACAGTATTTCTGCAAAGCCTTTGTCCGGGCTCTAGAATAGAAGCATTCTGAACGCGGCCACTTAGTTTTGTATTTATGCTCTTGTTTATTTCTTTTTTTAATGAATTATCTTACCTTACCTTATCTTAGAGGTCTATTTAAGTAAGATTTCCAAAAGTCTGATCGATGGAAACACCAAGAATTTCATTTTGTCTGTTACAGGTTCCAAAATATTTCGGATCAAATGTTAAATTCCTCTATTCAATTATTTTTTAGTTATTTTGCTTCGATTCCCACTTTTTTTTCTGTTTCTACAAAGGAATAAATATGATATATATTTCGTTAACGTAATGTAATACAACTTTCATTCAAACTAAACTTTCGCAAGTTTTTTCACCATGTTTCTCATTGAGCCCAAAAAAGACAGTGGCTGAGTTTTATGGGTTTTCCTTACAATGGCGGCCTCACAAAGAGTCTGAAGTGTTTCGGTGATTCATTAGAAACAAATTCGTGTATTGTGCCTGTTTAAGGTTTAGCCGGGACCGCCGCTCCGTCTCCGATGTCTGAGCCAAATGGCACTTGAGTTAGCCATAGTAGTATATGCAAAATGCAGATGCGTTATTAGGATAATTTTAGGATCGCTTCATGTGTTTTATGGTATGTTTAGGTAATTTAAATTATTGCTGTTCATTAGTAACTAGATAGAGTGCAGTAGAACAGTCTAAGTAGTACAGAAACAATCAAATAAACCTACTGCTATATTATCTTCTAAGGTTAAATTTTTTACACCTTTTGCTGTACCTAACAATGAGTCTTTTGTAATTTTGTAAAAGAAGCAATGTAATATAAATAATTTTAAAAGTGTATGTAAAAGTTCTACGGCACCAAATAAGTAATTTGTAAGAAATATATGATTTTTATAGAATACAAATAAATAGAAGTACATTTCTAGTTCATGCTAAATATCAACTCAAAGCTCTTCAACATCTCAAAGCTTCCGTTATACTACACTAGTCCAAAAACGATAAGGCCACCACATGGCGCCAACTTCACGCTGCAAATGAATTATGACAGAAAATAGTCCCATTTCACGTATTTCACGCCCACAGGCGAAATAACATCACTTAATGACTACCGAAAGTGGATCTATTGTGGAACAGATGATTCTGAACACCATTCAAATAGATACAATAAAACCTTTTTGTTATAACTATTATTTAAATACCGAATCGAATTTGAAAATTTTGTTTCGTTTTTGCAAAGAATTTGGACTTGAATTTGGAAGGACAGTCTTGCAAAAATTTAAGATAACTAGTGTGTTTAAAAGTGTGAATTTTTTTTAGTTACTATTATGTAAATTTTACATTAAACATTGTGTAAACCTAAATCAAAGACCGAATATATCAGTGTCATTTACTGCCATCGTATTTAATTTGTTTTATCTTGTTGCATCCAATGGTAAGTGTAAAACTAAGAAATATTTTATTACGAACTGATAAACTTCTACAAACTGCAAGTAAATGGGTTCTCATTGATACAATTTTCTTTAAAGACCCGATCAATCACTTGATCATAATTTTTTACCTCAAATGTAATCTAAATCATGAACTGCCAACTTTCTTGGCCAGCTGGCACTTCAAACATACAATCACAAACACGATTTATGTCAAATGCCATTCATGCGACCACAATAGTGTTTTGGTACTTTTGGTGGTACTTCTTGGTGGTCCTTTTGTACGGTTTGCTAGGAGAATAACTGGGCAATATAAGTCGAATTAGCCATCTTTGTTGGAAGCAGGTGATACTTTTGTGCAAGGCACGGGTCATTATTTTACTATTGTTGGGGTTTTAATGATCTCTCTGGCCGGAGAACTGGTCCAGTTCAATGTGATTTCTGTAACGGTGAGTTTTTGTCTGACATTATTTAATATTGCAGTAAATATTGTTAACTGAAATTTATTAGGTATAGTGGATGTTTTAACTATTTTTTTTTATTTGTTAAGTTTTTTTTTTAATTTCGTTTTTAACTAAAAGGTTTCACTTTTGAAGTATATATATTTACTTTAACAAAAACAAGTCGCAAAAGACAGAGAGGTTTGGAAGAAGAAAAGGGAGGACTTTACCCAACAGTGAGATCTAATGTAGGAATAAAAAAAAACTGTACTTTTTCATCAGCTACTGTATAAAATTTACAATTTCTATCAAAACAGTCGGTATAGTAATAAAGTATAATTTCCCCGCTTATCCACGAGTAACCTCTTAGATAAACAAACACTAAAAACAAAGATCATTGAGGCACCGAAGGCTCGACTGCGCGGGCGCCGGGCAGCAAACAAGCGAACGAGCCTTTGTTCAAAGCCGCCGACAGGCTGTCACTACTCTAAACACGGCTTTTTTTACTCAGTAAAAGCTAAAGCTAAAGTGTTTGTTTGAGTAATCAGGAAATAAAATAGTAAGAGTATATTTGCGAACTCAATTCGTGTGTTTTTGGTCTTTCGGTACAAAAGGACCACCAACATAATTGTTTGCACTTTTATAAGTATGCTGTTGGCAAGGTGTAAAGATTCGCTCAATAGAATAAAAACAAATTTTGGGTCTCATTTTTCAAGGATTATATTCGATACCTGGTGTTAATACAAAGATAAAATTGCACTCAAATTACTAAAATCATAAAAATGACAGATGTTTAAGGTGTGTACAGTGTGATGTTCTAATCACTTTAAAGTTATGTTGTTCTGCTCCACAATTAAGAGGTTTTAGTTAGATAAATCTCGTAATTTTAATTTTTGCATCCTTACTAATCTATTGGATAGCAACTACTCTACAAAACAACTGTTTTATTTCATTAATCATGCAATGTAAATGTCTTTTTATTTACTTCAGTACCTAGAACATATTTGACTATCTTCTTATAGGACTTAGTCCACCAGTACTATAGTCACTTCTTGGTTATAACATGAGCTCACGACAAATAGCTGACAACAGACCAACGCTCTCCGTACCGAAGGTTCTAACATGAAACCTAGCTATACCTATGCCTAGGCACTGAAGTACGATGTCTGACTAATAACCGATATGTTTGTCTCGCTGCACAGTTGTGTACATACCACTATATTACTTGCAGTTTGTAGACACAAGTCTGCATCTAAGGTCGCCCTTTAGTCTATACTATAGAAGATCCGCAATCTAGAATAATTTAAGATCATTCTGAACTGTTTAGTACGTATGAATAGCTCGAATTAGGCTTGACTTCCAGAATTTTTTGTTTGGGCATAAACCAGTATTATAGACCTTTATGGAGCACATAGCGTCTTACTTTTTTCTATGTAAATTAAGGGTGAACTCTAAATATTTCGATTCCTCACGAACGCTTGAACTTACCGAAGGTTAACAACAAGGACATCGATCAGTGATTTGTCCATCCCCGTTATCCTACATTAACTCTCCAAACAAACACTCAGACAACAGCTACCGCTACTGCACTAAAGTATTTAGACCTTCAGCATTCCGTTGTAAGAAAGAAACAGAGCTATCTAACTGCATATCTCTATCCTTCTCTAACACGAAACGGTTTTTTTTTTTCAATACGTTATATTAGGTTCAAAGTAACGCGGTAAATTTTGAAATAAATCGGATTCTAACAAAATACAAAAAGATAATAAACTTAAGTGACTTGACATGACAAATAAGCTGAACCCTTAAATAAGTGGAGAGGTCAGTCAAGCGCGACTCAGCCAAGAGCGGTGCCACCAAAACAGCCGACCAAAGGAGGGAATAATTAAAAAATCCGTGTATTTAATTGATGACAAATATTAGTCGTCACGGCAATTAGTAGGAGGAAGACGGCGTGACCCGACGACGCCAAGCTAAGGTGCTTAGGTCACTCGCACTTAGGAAACTGAGGACTTAGGAAACTTAACAGGGATGGATAAAGCAATGAGGTAGTGAGCTGTCAAAAGTAAAGATCACTTAGTGAAATTGTGACCGAGAGATCACGTAAAGAACTGACATTAAAGAGCAAATTAATAAATAGGTGTTACAAAAGAAATACCTATGATGTTTCTTTTACCGACATCCCAATTAGGGCAATTACACGTAAGCTGAAAACAGTGAACACTTGTAGAATATCAGATCGATTTTAGATCTAATCATGATCATTTTTGTATTTAAAAATATTAATACAATTACATACTGATACGAACGTGAATGTGCAAGTCAATATTTATTATTATTTGTTCGTGTCATAAATTAGTTCAAAACGTATGTGTAATGTATTTTATACATGTAATGTTTATTTAAGTTTAACGTTCGTCAAACAAAGGGTCGGTAACCAGTTGCAGACATTACATCTGGACTCTCTTCATTAGTAAGTACATTTTAAACGTCAATCTTAAGCATACAAATTGCTGCTTAAAGGATAAACAAACAGCTTATATACGGGTATAATTAATGCTGGCTAATAAATTTACAAGTTAATAAAAAACGCGAAGTCTATAGTTTAAGTGGTCGTTAGAGATATATTTTTGCCTAATGAATTTAGTACGCGATCATAGACTAAACATATACATAGACTGCTACTATCGCTAGTTTCCCCTTGTGCCAAGCGAGAGCAGTTTTTAGTGTGTACCTAGTACATTCGTTTACTGATTTAAGTTAATTTTCGCGCAACGAGAAACTTATATACGAATATTATCGCTGGTTTGTACATTGTTAGGATAATATTAGTGTTTTAAATTTTTTTTTAAAACGGCAGGCTCCATCTTCATACATAATTCACGACAAAACTATTTCACTCTAGTGCTTACGTTCAAACTGATAGGCTCACTCTAGTTGCTTATGTATACTCTAAGTACGCGATCAATTAAACAATTATTAATAGGCATGTCGAAACAATATGAAAATAAACCCTTTTAGCTTATGTTAAGTACATTGTTTGTCTTTATAATTGAACCGTTTTGAAGTTAATTTTAGAAAGGTGCTGTTAGCATTCTTTTTAATATTCCTATTAACGTCTTAAGTAATGATGGGTATTTATGTAATTGGATGGGTATGTATGTATGTAATTATGATACAGCGTGTAACTGTCTTATTACAAGGTACTTTATGTTCTGAATATAATAAATAATAATTTAATAAGGTGTCATTATGTGGAGTAGTGTCCAACTAAATAATAAATTAAGGTAAGAGGATAGTTACTAAATACCAGGTGTAAGTTAAATATTTATTATAAGAAACTGCTAAATTATGACGTAGGTCAGAAATAATCACAATACATTGTTGATCTGAATTATTTACTTATAACATTAATTTCATATGTTTATTTAATCACAAGAAATATTTCTGATAAAAAAGTTAAATTTAAAACGATATTTTTTTTCCGGTCGATAGAAATTCAGACAGAAAAGTGTTTAAGTACCTACCACGGTATAAAAACGAAAATTACTGAAATTATCGTTCAATATCTAAGTTAATTGCACAAAATTCCGTTGACAACCATAAAACGTGGTAAATAAACAGCAATTTGGCGGGAATAGCGGTAAACATGGGGTATTCGCTGCGCCATGGTGAAGCGATGGTACGCTATACAATTATAACGCCATAAGGAACCACGACTGCATTGATCACTTAATACCATCACCCATTACATACACGTTAAGTTGGGTGTACACTTGACACAAATTCGCAAATTGGATTTCTTCCCACTGCCTTTCTGGATTTCGGGACCATGTGACATTTCAGTGCAAAACAATTACTTAGGGCTTTAGCTATGAAATAGGTTACATTCAAGAATAACAAATGAAAAACGTAACGAATGCACTATTTTTTTAAAAGAGGAGCATTCAATACAAAATACAAATGTATTTATTCAACTAATTTGTTACCAGCTTTTTTCAAACAAATAATACCTTAGTTTAGACCTTCATTCATTTTGTCTCTGCTCAAGTTTGGCTTAAAAACAACCTTCTTTATCTTCTGATCCTACTAGCGTCTTGGCCTAACACAATATGTATCTGGATCCTACTTCAAATCTATATTTGGAGAAAAATTAATGGCCTTTTCCTATGACTTTTTTATTTTAATACTTAGCCCCAGTGTACCACAGGCCTTTTCCACACATCACGTGACGCATTCAAGGCAAATTGCTCATCAGTGCTAGCTGTTGGCGTGTCCAATTTTATGTTGTCTAACAACACAAGATCGACTGGAAAATGAACTATTTACAACTAATGCAGGTAAGTGCAGTTCATAGAGCTTTGTTCATGAAGTTTGATAGATGGATGATAATTTTTATGGCTTGAGGACATTTGGAAATATATTTTTTTAGTGTTTACGAGGTGAGTCTAAAAGTAGCTAATAATCTGGGCTCTTTTTATTCTCAAGGGAAGCAATATACTTTTGTTTTAATTCACATGGATATAAAAATATTATCTCTAAACTATACAATATTATGTACAAACATATTATCTTGAGTTGGCACAAAGATTTGTGTTAGGTACTGCTGTGTCGCCTACAGAATTTAGATTAAAAAATTAAATGAACGTAAAATAATACTGTATTGTTAATTTCACAAAACGTTATTTTAATTTTTAATAAACGACCGTAGTCACAGTACACCATACAAAAACGCTGAGAACTTTCCATTGCGGAGTCAAACCAAACCATCACAAAACCTGTAACGAAAACAGCAGTGTACACCAAATTGACGCCAGCATTGGCCCCAATATTGACACAAACCATCATCCTTTGTTCCAATTGCCTTCACCAATCCAAAAAGGCATAAACAATAGAAAATCATGTAGGACAGCTCACAAAAGAAGATGCACTCTAATTTATTTAACTGGTGTTAATGATCTCCGTAACTGCTGAGTCCTGGACGCACGAATCTACTCACTTATGATAGTTAACACTGCTCTGTGGGAAATATTGTCTTCACATTGATTTTATAAAGGTAAATATAGCCCTTTGTTTGTCGGATTAGTTAGCATGTGTGACTTAAAAAAATGGAAATTGGGGAAATTATTTATATAATAATCGGCTTAATGGCAGTGGTATTGTGGTCACATAGAACATAGAAATATCGCTAACTGAGTTTCATAATTATACCTTCATTAAAATGTCATTTAAAGACGGATATAGGTGGAACTTAACGGCTTAAGGTATTTTCTACCAGTCTACAATTTGGATAACACAGAGGGAAGCCCTAGTAATGACTACAAAATCACTCTCTAATTTAATAAACGTGTAGTGAATTTTTTTAGAATAAATTTATTAAATAAATCAATCAACTTAGCCTTTAGAGCCACAGCTGCACATTTACGATATAGTTCACTCACAAAGAAAATTCTGTTTTCTGAATTCTACAGGAATCATTTATTTAGTACCTGAGCCTTAAATATACCTTTTACAAGCTACTAACTTCATTACCCACCATTTCCTTGAGAATATTCAGAATAAAACATTCACATACATAATAGCCAAATAAACAAACGGACATAAAACGAGTCCTTTATATAATGTGGGAAAGCAATACGGGAACATACAGCGGAAGAAACTAGTAGAGACTGCTAATGTTGAACAGTTTCTACTGAACATACATCCTATACGTAATAGAGAGCTTCCTATTACTGAGGTAGGGACTGTACACATACCGGTAAATGGAAGTACCTTTCGATATTTTAATATTGATAATTTTGATGAAAAATATTGGGTCCAAAATAAGGTGAACTAAGGACCGTTAAGGATGAAGTTCCTAAAAATCTGGAAATTAGGTGTACCATAAATGCAAGTAAGACATACCTTTGGTAAACGACCAAAGTGTAACTTTACGTGACGATTATCTTAAGGTGAAAAAACTAAATGGTATCGTCGTAATCTGATGGAAAAGACAGTATAGATATTTTAGAGCCATTTGATCTTGAATTAGGTACTTGAAAATATGAAAGCCGATGATATTGGAGACGTAAAATTTGTGACTATAAAACATATTGAAGTTTGTGGTAATCTCTCTTTAATGTACCACAAAACTGAGTTTCCATAATTTTCTTTACAATACTGACTGTATATGTGTTCACTCCCTAACAGCAAACATGGTCAGATAGAAGTACCGTGGGTACTACTAGTGTAAACTTGAGGTAAATTACATTAGCAAATTGTAAACTAACGCCAAATGCTGTGAGAGTTTTCTATGGGAAATGAAGAGGTTTGAAGCCAGAAGTTCGTGATGAATTAATGAAGGTAATTAGCTTGATAGGAATGATTGTTTTATTTGAACACCTTGTTTTGGTAATAAGAGCGTGGGTAAAAATTAGGAAGCTACGATGTTAGTGAAGATTTTGGCTGGCAATGTTTTGGTTTTTTTTTAACACTAGATATTTTGTTGTCAATCCATTGTACTTTAGTTATGAAATCACGAAAGGATGATGATTTTTCGAACTCTTATTAGAAAAGAAAACGTGACGAACATAAGTTACTTAGACTAAAGTAGCAGTTTCCCATCTCTCTCTGTATATATTGGAAAAGGTCTTGAGCTGGATGCTTTATAGACAGGTCGATATCCAAAAGTTTTTAGAAATCTTTAGCCCTGTAATAAAATTGAATAGTCCACATTCAAACGAGTGTTCAGTAAATTATTACAAACCCTATCTATGCTGAAAATCTAGAAGACTCGATCAAGATTTCCTTAAAGTTTCTGAAGGTCTATTTAAGCAGGCTGATTCTGGGTCAAAAGAGATAATTTGTGTACTTGCAATACAATACAAACTTCTAAAAATAGTTCAACAGGAAAATCCACAAGCAAACTAAAGTTCCTTGATAATGAGACGTTCAAAAGCCCATCTATGTTGCGAATCCATTAAAGTGTATTCAGAAGACTTGATCAAGATTTCCTTAAAGTTGCTAAAGGTCTACTAAGACTGGTCGATAGTGAGTCAAAAGAGATAATTTGTGTAGTTATGTGCAGGGTGTCTCGGAGAGCTAATGAGTTATAATAAGAGCCACCCAGAGTGAACAGACTCGGCTGTTAAGGTAATATGGAGGATGCTTCGGTTTTAATGAATGTTTGTGGGGAGTGGACATGAGATGTGACGAAAAATGTTAAGTGGATATTTTCACGTTTTGTTAGTTTTTAGTATTTTTTGTTTAGCAATTTTTATTTTCTATTTCACCTATTAATGTATCGAAATAACGAACCCACAGTACTACTTAACATGAAAATAAATCATTTTTTAAGGAGTTGTTCCATCAAAATCAATTCGGTCATGCTTTATTTTGGAACACAACATTTTTGTACAGTACTCAAATTAACAGCTTCCTAAATCTCAGCTCTTGATTACAAGAATTGTCGACACTATATTTATACCTGCCACGCATCACGCAAATCGACTGTCTTTCTACCAGGATAAAAACCCTTAAAATGATATTGTTTTCTGAGCATTCTCCATACTATTTAGCTTGTAAGGTCGATGTGTGCGAGCAGCCGGGCCTTACGACTTCATTAGAGCGCGTCAACCGACCAGTCACGACTCTGCCTAACCAAACCACTATCCACCACCACACAATCCAAACTCAACCTTAACAAAACTCAATAGTGTCCATTTCACAATCTCATCTAGCAGAATTCTGTCTTCACTTCCTCAAGGGAATTGTGACTCTAGATGGTGGTTTTAAGGTTGAAATTTGGATGTTGTTGAGAATAATGCATTTTCATCGCATTGAGATTCGAATGTACTAAGATGGAATCGCTTTCCTGAGTTGCAAGTTCGAATATGTGCACGATAATTGTTGGGGTTTGTAATGTGAGATGATAGGTTTCAGGTGAAATCTGTACTGTTTGTTAAGGTTTCTATATTTTAGATAGACATGTATTGTTAAGTCTGGTATTTTAGTTATTTAGACTGGATATACATTTGGTGCCTTGTAACACAAAGGGGTGATCGCTACAAAGGCTTTCGTTCATATTTACTTCTTTAGCAAGAATAACTTAGGCTAACTCTTTGCGCAGAATGAATGATTTTCTTTCTTTCTTCTTTTCTTTCAATATGGTTGAATAAGAAAGACTTGGTGATCAGTGATTTTTCCCTAGTGACGAAAATTACTTTCAACATGTCTACTTTCTAACTTATTAAGGTTGCGAAAAGCTTTCCAGTTAATAAGGCTTTTTGCATATGATTTTTTAGCACAATCTTGTACATATTAAAACAAATGGATGGTCACAATAAAGAGCTTTTAATGGAGGTTTTTATCTTCTATTTTAAATATATTAGCCTTAACAAACAATTAACCAAGTGTCGGACACTTAACACTAGCGACATTTAAGTCTTCATGAAAATTCTCCACCGTACTTAGCGCGTTCTGCATTCTGCGCCTACGCATCGCGCCTCTGATTACTACTAATTAACTAAACTATTAAATACGTGTTGAAACTTAAGTTATTCTTCTTAAGTGATTAAACTAAATTAGCATTTAATTTAGAGCTAGAACTTTTTTTGCATATTTTTTTTTGTTTTAATGTGTTTCGTGTCAAGTGACATTTTAAGGTTATGTACGCTAGTTTCAGGAAAAGGATGATAATATGTAGTAATTGTGAGTCATAGTACCAATTTTATCGAACTTTGATGCAAACTTCGAATTCTGTTATGTATATTATTTTTGTTGTATTTTTAGGTAAATCAAATAAAAATAGATATTATCATGTATTTAAGAATACATCATTACTAGTCTCTAGGTGAATTTTATTTTAGAAGTCTTTTAATTTTATTACAAGTCCTGCTCAATACATAATAATATAAAATGCTCCCTAAAAATACTACAATTATTGCACAAAATCTTTTCACAAAAGCATTTTAATTGAACAAGCCACCAGATAAAATCAAAAGGCAAGTTTCTAAAGAACTTTCTTTGAAAACACTTAAAGTAAGTTAAAGCGCTTTAAGCGATGTTGGCGCTTTGTCGCTTGGTAATAACTTAATAAGCGGCCTTTAAGCGGTAATTACAAATTAGATGAAGCGCGCCTAGCACCCAGCGCCCGATCGCTTTGTAGATAGCTGGTTACATTCTGCAAGGTTTTTCATTAAAAAAAGAATTATTTTTTTATGTTTGGTTACGAGTACATTTTTAATAACTGAATTTCCCAATTGTTAAAGGTCTCCTTGATTTATATACAATGGATACATATGAATTGTTTCTGTTTGTATGTTAGTGGAATTTTCATATGCATAAAATTCAGATTATGTTAATCATTTAAATAAACAAACTGGCAGGTTCTAAATATTAATGTGAAAATTTGAATTTGATGAAAATTTGGCAAAGGGTTATGACATTATGTTCAATGTATGACTGCGCTCAAACAGCTTTTCTCGCAGACAAAATAATGTGATATTCAAAAACTACTACTGACTGAGACTGCGACGTCTAGACATTTATGACAGCAACGAAGTTTTTAGAAATTATCCTCAAAATTATACGTCTTCAGACTCTTTATACAATATTAAAACTACTAAAAACAAACGAGCTGAATAAAATCACACTTCGCTACAAAAATGAATGATAAGAAAAATAAACTTAAACGTTTAGCATCACAGAATAACCCTAAGGTCCTAACCCTTGAATGCGCACGTTCAAGAGAAATCCTTAATGGGTTTAACGTACCCCGAGATGCGAGTTATCGATCGCTTCACAAGTTTACCTGTTAATCTGTGTCTAACAATATCGAGTAATTGTGTATTCTTGCCCAACTCCACGACTTTTACTTTAAAAGGTAAT
Organism: Autographa gamma; assembly: GCA_905146925.1. Taxonomy (NCBI): domain Eukaryota; kingdom Metazoa; phylum Arthropoda; class Insecta; order Lepidoptera; family Noctuidae; genus Autographa; species Autographa gamma. The sequence goes on from LR989871.1 coordinate 4,056,665, forward strand.
GTTGGGTATTGACGTTAATTAGGGGGGCTAACACCAGCTGGGCGAAATAAACGAAGGAATAAAACGTACATTATTTGCTAATACGTCATTTTGTTTAAAAGTTAAAAGATGATTTGTAGAGGTTTATGTATCGGCTTAATTTGTAGAGCGTCATTCTAATCAGAAAGTTGTATTGAGTTACAAAAACAATTTCATCAATGTCACATGTACTTTAGGAGTAATTTCCACAACACCACATAACACAAGATAATAAGCAAACACACATATCATCACGCCTGTATCCCTAAGGCTTAGGCAGAGGTGTACACCAATGTACACCCACAGTTCGCCGACATGTTTAGGTCCCATGTAAGCAAACAAGCCTATGTTTATACATATACGATCATAATGACGTCAAAAATACATGAAAAATAATCGTAAACTAAACAAGATGTTAAGAGTTCGGCAGCCTATTCAAATGTTCTCCCATTTTTCATATTTTTAAGACCTAAGATAAGTCTATATACCTACCTACCTATATTTTTCTAGGCTAAAACTGTCAATTTAAAGTTCTTGAACATTAGTAAGGTAATCTTCAAGTCTGTCGTATCGTTCGTTACATACGCGTAAGAATGTAGTTCGTGTTAGGATTGTCGCGTTAACCGCTTCATTTGGTATACAGTAGGGCATCGAGAACCGGCCCATTTTTAGGAACCGGTTCTTTCGGTTCCAAACTCAGGCTGGAACCGGGTACCCGGTTTTTTCGGTTCTTTCGGTTCTTTCGGTTCTTTTCGATAAATTTTAATTTAAAAGCTGATTTTCTACTGCCATAACGAGAATGGATAAAACACACTTTATTGGAAAAAGCATTTTTTATTATTTTTATAATTATACTCCTAGTTACAACATCGATTTTCAGTAACATTAAGCGATAATCAGTGCACTAAAATCATCTTTTCGAAGTTGTTTATAATTAATTAATACACTATAGAAATCGAAAACTGTGTTTGAAATAAGGTATTGAAATAAACTAAAAAAAAACTTCAATAAATTCCGAATAGACTTTTCAAATTCTCTTTAAATTCTGCTATTACTTTAATTGGCTGTTGTTTTGCTCTAAAATGTACATTACTTTACGTTAACGTCCATTTTTAACGTAACATTGGATGAGCGAGCTTGGACCCAAGCCACGCTGCCGATCCGATTTGGTCGGCTAGGTGTAAAGTTTCCAGTTTAGGCTAACCAGCATTTTTGTCTTCGGTCCACAAAAATTTAATCAGGAAAATCTTAGGGTCCACTCTGGTTGTTTTCCAGATTTTGTGCATGACTGTGGCAGTAAATAGTTGGGAATTGTCCTGCCCGGGTGTAGATCTACCCGAGCAACGTTCTTCCCAGAGCCAGTGGTACGAGCCGCTTTGCAGTTTGATACGTAAAGAATTCATTAATACGTCGATCAACACTGCAGAGCGTGCGCGTCTCCTGGCTGTGGAAGAATGGGAATCGGGCGTCTGGTAACAGACACTTCCATCATCCACTCTTGGTACGATTTTGGATGAAAATACTTTCCGGCTCGCCATCAGTTTACGATTAGGTATATTTTGTTTCGCATGTCATCGTTGTCAACGCGGTGAAACAGTCAATTGCCTCGGTCGCCATGGCCTGTCCTGCAGCAGGAGCGCAGGGCGTATATCCCGTCACGCAAATAATAATGTCATTATTCGTCACTGCCGGTGTACCAGCTGTTTTGGAACCTAATGGTTAAGTGCGCGGCAATGGTAAGAGATCTGACGGTATGTCATTGCTGCCTTGGAAATTGGGTCGGCCTTTGGTGTGGGACGCAACGTGCGTCGACACCCTTGCGCCGTCTCACGTTCTAAGTTCAGCAGCTTCTCCTGGCCTTAAGCGGCGAAAGTATAATAACCTAATGGGTAATTATAATTTTGAGCAGTTTGGGGTTGAAACGCTCGGGTCGTGGGGTCCGATTGCATGAAATCTTTTTAAAGAACTGTCAAAACGTTTGGTAGACTGCACTCGTGATCAGAGGGCTGGTTTGTTCGATGTACTGAGAATCGACATAGCCATTCAACGTGGCAATGATACCACTCTCGGACAGAGCCATTTCTACCCTGACTGTAGTACTCAGGTCATTCGATATCAATTCAGGAACAGAATAGCTTGATTTAATTCCTTATTAAGTTCCTCTTTATTTGTTAAAGAAGATACTTGTAACATTAATATATGATAATATCTTGACATTTAGCGTGAATTGAGGTATTTCTAAGTTAATTTTAAGAAAGAAAGATAGAACCGAAAGAACCGAAAAACCCGGTTCCCAGATTTACAGAACCGGTTCTTTCAGAGACCTCCAGAACCGGGAATTCCCGGTTCATTTGGAACCGGGAAAACCCGGTTCTTATGCCCTAGTATACAGACTATTTAAATGTAAGGCTGTTTAACGGTTAAATACCAGCTTTAAGTACTTTTTTAACTCGGAAATTGTTAACACAAATTGGTAGCAGATAGATTTAGAACATAGTTACAGTGTCTTTTTTTTCTGGTAACCTAATATAATATGTAATAAAGAAACTCTAACTATACTAAAATTAAAACTTACTTAAACAAATGAAACTAAAAGGCGTCAAAAAACTCATCGTCATCCCTGTCAAGTGTCATTTAAAGTTATTGAAAAACGGTTTCCTAACTAAAAAATAAGATATAGAAATATGACAATGTGTTGTTTCAAAAACGGATATTTTCTTTGAATAAAACATTACTTTATGAGGTTCGCTATTATTTTTAAAATGTCATATTATAAAGTATCTAACATGTCTTACTAGCAATCGTTCAAAATTCTCTATAACTCGTATTCAAAGTGCGTACGCGCAAACATTCATTGAATAACTCGTAAACACTTAATTTGAAGATACTACACAACGTGACCGCTATTCACTGTCAACTGTGACATCATCTAAACACACACGCAAGCAAACACACAGACAAACAAACCTCTATATTTAGAATTGATCATCATTAACCATAAACGATTAATACCGTACACAACTGATTATAATTTCTATAACCATTACAGTTAAGTTCAAATTCCAATGCAGAGAGACAAATGAAATATATTATAACGGGATAACCTGAAAATAGGTGCAAACAATTCTAAGAAACAATATTAAAACCGCAAATATTTATTCCATTAAATATGACAATGTTTTATTAGTTATAGTCATGTAATTTCTTATTAATTGTTCATGGTACGATGTTGTGACGTCATTAGGTACTAAAATAGATGTGCTGAGATGACTCAGGTACGCTTCATTCAACATCCTATATCAAGTTGACCTTGAATGGGATTTACTCAGTATTGCAATTATAATATGCAGAAAAGTTAATGGGACGTTTATTTAAGACTAGACTTTTCTAGCGACTTCGTGGAAATATTAAATATATAAATAATCCCATAGAAATGTATGATTAAGATAAGTAGCTATCCTATGTTTTGATCCAGGCTTTTATCTTTAAAAGTATTAAATTATATCAAAATCTGTTGATCAGTTTTCTCGTGATGAGGTTACAAACATGCAAACACGAAAAATCGTTGTTCGCAGTTTTTTCTGAGGGTTTTTCATTACAATATATAGAATATTTTTGTAACTTTGTGAAGGTATCTAAGTCGGATTTAGAATATGAATTGCGGTACATTGCTGTTTATAATGAATCACTTATGATACCATAGCCGTGCGACCCTGCAATGGATAGCCACTCTCACGACATTCTCGCATCATCTTAATACGCTTATAGGGAAGGATAGGCACTATAATGGAAATTAAATATTTCGTAGATTTTTAGTACCTATACAAGTTGTTGGTTACAAACAACGCATATAAATTCTATGATGAATCTCTATTTCATTAACAGACAAATCATACACTCACACTGACATTCGAAAACAAACGTCAAAAGGTCAAACAAATATTTGGTCATGTCCTTGAACTTTGAACCTTAGTGTAGTCAGTCAAGTCTATCCAATAAAAGCTCTTAGCTTTCAAGCGCTTACGAAACTGTAAAAAGAAGAAATCGATATAATAAAAAGGAGTTTAGCAAACAGTATGAAAAACTACAATATTTGTTAATAAATAGATATTCTCAAGATTTTTTTTTAAATAGCCACTTTTTGAATTAGCATGGACACAATGTGCCATTAAAAAAAACCTTATTTTGAGCTTGAGTCAAAGTATCATAATATCTTTAAACAGAGTAACATTTTACAACCAAAATATTATTTGAACAACATAATCCTTAATTTCGCTTTAAACCAATCCATCAGAGTGAAGGGACACAGTTAGTTCTCAATTAGCAAAGTGTTAATATAAGCTGGTAGCCATGTTGTTTCTGCCAGACAATGCAAACAGACTTGTGAGCTCCGAGTATTATGTCTGAGCCCTCTCGAATTGTGATCTAAGTTGATATTAATGCTTTTCAAGTTTTAAGATCTTTGTAAAACACGGCTTTGTGTGATGTGTAGGGTGTTTGAGAACTTTGAGGATTTTGGTAGCCCTTGTATAACTGAACAGCTGTCTCCGAGTGTATGTATAATAATTATCTTAAAAGAATAAATGTGGATACAAGTATTCGGAAAAAGCGTGGCATATCATATCATAGGGAACTCAAAAGTATTTCTAGAAATAAACTTCATCAGTTAATTTTGTCCTCACATTAGCTTTTCAAGTACTTTCCTTACACAGAAACCACCAAAAATTTTGAAAACGAGTGACGTATTCAAAACAAAATTCAGTACGACGCGGTAGTCCATTTAAAAAAGAAGAAAAAGAACCCATTCGATATTCAAAGTTCATTAATACAGCGTCAACAAAGGCCGCTAATGCTCGGCACACGTCCACGGACGGCAGCTAAAAAAGAAATTATTCTTAATTCAAAATAAATATCCCGCATTCGATTACGAAAAAGGAACGTCCATCGTCAGTCACAATGGGATCGGCTTCACGAGAGGCCGTCTCGTGCAGTCATTTAAAATATATTGAGGCGAGCGACAAAGGAGCGATTGTCCTGGTGGCTATAAACCCGACGTTTTTCTACGGTGAATTAGTTGAGATTATGTTCGAATAGGGACTAATAAATCTTTGGTAGAAGCAAAGCTTGAGTGTCCATTGATTTCTTGAGAGTAGGCGTGATTGTCGATGGTAATCTTCATAAATTTTACGAGGGAAATCGATAAGTCAAAAGGTAAAAGAAAGGTGTTTTGTAAAGGAAATGTTCATTTCATTTCGCTAACAATCAGTCGTTTGTGTGGAAGTTGTAGCAATTATGAGTTATGGCTTGTGCCTAATAGAAATTATTGTTCGCCATTCTAAAGTCGGAGATGGTTTAAACACATGTAGCTGTAGTACGGTTCTGCTGGTATAATATAACGGTAAATCAATAAAGGTGAACGATAATCTTTTGACAGATATTAGTCATGAATTATCCACTAGTTGATGGGTCAAGGAGTGACTAATATATCTAACTGTTATATTAACAGTTACAAGTATCGTTAAGTTAATAGTTTCTATCTAATTTAACAGTTTCGCTGCACTTTATGTAGACAAAAGATGAATGGTATGAAGTAATTGAAAGCACAGCTCTAATATACTCTTTTATCGATGTTTATTCTCAAAAGGTGCTATATTTTATATTGTATTTTTCTTTTTCGCATTAGAAACCAAACTTTGGAGGATACCTATAATTGCTTTTAGTTCGATAGTATGTTCCCTCGGACAAACGGACATAAAACGACTCTATTCCTTTTACATCGCACCTAATCATTATCCTGACAACTGAAAATAAATGTAATTTGAAATCGATAGGAATTTAAAAGTTTCAAATTGTTACTATTATATACATAATGTAGTTGCTTGTTTATAAAATACAAGCCTTTCTATTTCTTTGAAGCAACTTTTATTGCTTGCAAAAACACCCACGGAGAAAACAATCCTTAACAGCTTAAAGAAATTATTCTCATGCATAGCTATCTAAAGGCTTATCAAATCTAGAAATACAATTACTATAGAGTGTCCATTATTTTTTCTATTAATTACAGACCGCCAAGCGGGCCGGGTGATTAGCATAAGTGTTGGTCGGGGACAAGTAATGCCCTTATCGCCGTACCCGAGATTGCTCTGAACACCAACCTTAATTGCTCATCAATATTCGACCTAATAAGTTGGTGTGGATGGACGAAAGTACGGGATTTAAAAGTACTGTTTGAACGTATTTTTTGAAGATTAATTGTCATTTATTTATTAAACGTAAAAAGGTAAAGTTAGATGCTATCTTTGCAATTTGAAACTATACAACATAGAGGTACATTCGAAAAACCCCGAGTGAAAGAAAGAGCGGAAATGACAAAATTAAAAAAAAAAACACGAAGTTCTAGTGCCAGAAAAGAATGGATTAATTGAGACAGATAAAACAATATATTGTTGATTATTTTAGGATGGATGGTAAAATATTTGGTAATATTATTAGGTCAGTATAATATATAAAATACTGTATAGTTGGATTCAAACTTCATGGCGGCTCTGAAGTTAGCTAAACGCTGCACAGTACCTCGCCCCGCACCCCTGCTGGCGCATAAGTTTGTTACTGCGCAGCAACTCGCCTCGTGTTCAGAGCCGCCATTAAGTTTGCACCGTACTGTAACTAGGACATGTTCAGAACGCTGGGTTAATACAGACGTAAATAGCCTAAATAAATAGCCTTGTATTGTTTGATTTGCCTGCAAATTTTATACAAGTATTTAATGCAGTTTTATATTTTTTATCATTTACCTGTTCATTGTCACGTTTTTAAGGTTTTCCCGTTAAAGACATTTTTTTTATTAGCCTACATTAGGTCCCACTGCTGGGCAAAGGCCTCCCCTTTCTTCTTCCAAACCCCTCTCTTGTCGATTTCTGTCCACGTGCGCCCCGCATAACTGACTAGAGCATCACACTACCTTCGCCGGGAACGACCTCGTATACGAAAGATTATTCCATTTTGATAAAATTATTACTGTTTATAAATTATATTATTGAAATGAAATCATAAATAGTTTTAATTATATTATTTATAATCCAATTACGTACTTTTACTCTGTTATAAAATTTATCTAATTATAAATGTGCTTTACTTTCCCTGTAATAATGATTTGTTAGTTTTACGATAATTTCTACTATGTCCTTGATTTCGTTTGAAATGTAATTACGAGTAAGTACGTTAAAGTGTTAAAAATAACTAATTAAGAGATTCTGTACTAAATAAATAGATTTTAAAATAGTTACTAACCGTAGTTTTTTTTTAAATAACGTTTCCGTTGGCGTCAAATCTTTGCAACATTTTGGCCACTTTTGACGCAACGACGACGCAAGAGTCTTACTCTGGCCCTTATATATTTAATACGTGTTATTACCTTAAATTATCTTATTATTTTAATGCAGAATAGAACCTATATTAAATTGTTTATTTTTGTCAGGTATTTAACATGTGATGACTTTAACTAAGTATAATTTAATGTCCTTAAAATATTAATTGGGTTTTCTGTAAGGATAGGGTTTAAACGTTTATAATTAGGAAAATGTGGGATTTTAGACCTACGTAGTCTGGAGCAGATTGCGTTTGTTGCAATATTTACGTACTTATTAAAGATTGTGTTATGACAGTTCACTTTAAAATTTAACTACAGAAAACCTAACGTTCAACTCTTAAATTGTTTCACTCTTTCAGCAAAGTCATACACTGCAGATGGTCTTTTTTTTTGTCTAAATCTTTTACCTGCCTGCTTAAAAAAAACCAGTTTAAGAATAACTCATCTACTAAGACAGCATTTCAATTTTCAATGAGCAAACATTTTGTGTATCAAAACACAAAAGCACCAGTTTAAATCAACCTAAACACCACTTCAAAACCAACCAAACCGCTCCACAATACTGCCTATTCCGTCGCAGCCGTACTTTCATACAGCCGTACCGGGTACCGTACTCTCTTAATTAAGATGTAGGCAGAACGGCGCATGTGCACTAACGAGCGCCTCACACATGCCTCTACCCTGCTTATAATAGGCACTATGAAGGTAACTACAGAAGTATCAAAAAATGTCTTCTACAAGTGTCACATTAAATGCCTTGAAAACATAGGATGCAATGAGCATTTTAGATTCAATGAGTATAGCTAACTAAGCTAAAACTAATTTCCTAACTTCTGACCATAAGAACTAGGCATATTTGTACCTTGGTAAAAAAAAACATGCAGAATGTGACGTTTTACTATATTTTACAAACCCTATTGGTACCTACGTTCGAAATTGATAGACGTTGATAACAAAGAACAATAAGATCTTTTTGACAGCACCTTATAGGCATCAGTGGTCAATTGATTGATTTATCAAGGATAGCTAAACTTTAAGTCAAAGAAGAAAGGTACTTAACTCTACTATTTGTGAACGTTAAAGTGTATCATGACAAGAATTCACTGAAAAACGATGACTACGAGCCTTCTGTGTCTTTTTCCTCTGCATCACAACTAAGTTACCAACATAACTTAGCCATCTACAAACAGCAAACTACGCCAATTAAAATGTATTCTACGATTCCCATTGCGCGCTACCTTGGGACTAACTCACAACGACATTGAATCCACTGCGCAATGGAACCAAAACTAATTGATTTTAACATTTGAATCGAGATATTTGTAGACGGGATACAATACAAACTTCTTTAGGTTAATTAAGAGAATTTCGTGTAATTAGATATAGGTTTTTACATAGTAACGAGGACTGATAGAGTCGGTTCCGAGATTCATGTAAATTATGGCTGTTTTGACAAAATCTATGAGTGTGATTATTCAGAGCTATGTATCTAGATAATATATAAGTTCATAGTGACGTTTCTTCAGTTAATCTAGATACTACTTACAAGAAAATATGGACTGAAAGAAGTCAAACACATGGAAGGGTTTTACCCATAACAGATTAAAAGTCAACAAAACAAAAATGGTTTTCATTGCATCCACTAAAAGTCTAATTAAATGACTACATTCTTGACCCAAGTACATGTATAACTAGACATAAATATTCATAGATACGAGTACATCAACAAAATATCGATATGTAATATATTTTATAAAAGTAAAAATCAATTTAATGTACCTCATCGCCTCTTACACATTCCATTCTAAGAGTCATACTCTGCATGCATACAATCACTTCATTTTATAATACAGGGTGTTGCAAAACCCCTGTCCGATCCGTTAAGGGGTTGTTAGGTATCGATATCTGATTACAATAATGTCGAAAATAAATGGAAAAAAATAAAAAAAAATATTTTCTCCAAATTGATAGTGAGAGTGACGGCATCGTCACAGGTTCTACCAAATGATCATACGAAAAGCCACCATTAACACCGACGAAAATGGTGGTGCAGTTTTTGATTTATCTTCAAATTTAGGGATTTTGGAGGCTATTTCAAAGTTCATTATTATTGTTATTATCATGAATATTCCAAATTTCATATTTTATTTGGGCATGTGATGTTGAACCCTATATCACCCTTTCGGGTCGGACAGGGGTTACGTAACACCCTGTAAAGAAGATCCGTGGTCTTTAAAATTCTTTAGGTTAAAAAACAGTATCATACTCCAAACACATCACAATTACTCATTAGACAATTTGTTCGTATTTGAATACCCTTGAAAAGTGTACATCATTCCTTAATCAGCGTATAAGAGTTTGTTTATAAATCAATCGAGTTGAGTCACAATATATCGAGTCGAATCGATTCTCGTGTGGTCTCGATAATCGATCGTTAACTATCGACAATTGTGTTTCGATGTTCAAATTCTATCACACGTTACCAGAAAAACGTTTTGGAAAGGGGTGAAGGTTTTATTACGTAGTTTTTACACATAACGTTGACTGTATTGTATAGTACCTAACAAGGTAATAGCTACAACTGTGTGCAGATTTTTTTTAATGATATATGTCTTAAAACATTATGTATTGGAACGAAGAAAAGGGAAACTTTTCACTTAGAAATATCACAGTACTTTGGAAACGAAACTTCGTATTTTTGTCAGTGAATATAATGATGCTTAATAGAAATTCATATTTGTAGCCAAAAACCGAAGGCTTTTTGGAAACAAACAAAAATAACTTAAATTAAGGTGACGATTATACTTTGCCTCTTATTGCAAAGATTGTATATATCTTATCCTCAATATATAACTCTCTTCGTTCCTTCTTAAACCAAGAGTTACTCAGAATGTACCGCATTATTTACCCAAAGATGGTCTGGACCAAGGCGGTAAGCATGAAAATCAGCGTAAAAGAGTTTGTTTATAAATCAATCGATTGATCCGAGTCGGCGAGCCACAATAAATCGAGTCGAATTCCGATGCGGTGTGGTCCCTATAATCGTTAGTTAACTATTGTCAAGTGACTTCACTTTAGGGTACCGTGGCGAAGTGGTAAACTGTGTGATTTATCACTTTTACCGGTCATTATGCATAATGAAAAGGATCTTGGGCCAAAAAATAAAAGAAGATTATTGCTATCCCTTAGCTTGAAAAATTGTTTATAAGTGAGTTTCAAAACAGAAAGTAGATAAATATTGCGTTAGTTAAAAAATAGTAGTTCCTGGGTCTACATTCGATATGACATAGATACCACACCACTATTTGTTTTCACATTTTGTTTATAGAACTTCATATACTAAATAATCCTATTTCTAGGTACCTATAGTAAAAAGAAAACTCTTCGAACAAACTCGTTATTTACAGCAAAAACTAATTCTACGGAACCATGTATCTTCGTGGCACGCGCTTCTCTCAAGCGAGTTTTTGTAAACCACAGAGTACAGATGAAATAATTAATGTTTTAATTTAAAGATTCATCAGATAGGTGTTTGGCGTGATGAAGCGTTGATTAGCCACTTATTGAAATGTTAGTTATTAATTAATATAAATGATTGTTAATATCTACAGTGCCTAGTAAAAAATATCAATAGATTTTTTGTATGAACGTCCCACTAGTGTGGTCTAATATAACGGTTCTTACAAGTATCGATTAAGTTTTTTATTCCACACATTGCAAGAATATATAATTGTTTTAAATTGGCAACATTGTTAGAAACATACCAACGATTCATAAAAAAAAAACAAAGAACAAATGTAAATAAAATATAATTTAGAAATACGATGGAACGTCTTCAAATTTGGAATGCATGTCATCGAACGCAAATCAAATACTTTAAATCAAAATGGCGTATCAAACTTTTTAAGATTCCAAGTGAAATTGGAATCAGGTAACGGTCACGGTGCCCATACAGCCTCATTAACGCACATTAATCTCGGGAATCACTTAACGAGGCTCAAGGATTAGCTTCCTTTGCCAAAAATGTAATAAAAAAATATTTGGGTCGTTAGCGGAACGCGGCAACCCTTTTGTGGTGGAAATTAAATATCAACGGCGTTTGGTCTGACTGTTAGCGAGTTTAGTTTGCGAATGATATAGGATTTTTGATATATTTTTAAAACACTTTATATTATAAATATGCAAGAAGTGCTCATCTTCCTTCAGTGTGTATTTTTATACATATGTATAATTGAAGGTCGAATTTTTTTTTTTTTTAATTTGCAACTTTTTCTGGAAGCTTTTCCTGGATAAGAATACACAGTTTTAAAAATACTAATCGGTACGTCTGCGGTACTATAGTGGATGATTACCTAATATAACTAACCATGCATTTAAGAACTCAGTTTTACAGAAGCTAACATTTTATCCAAAATCGCCGCTATCAGTCGCACAGACCCCAGCAGTCATAAATATCGCTGAACACGTTAAATATTGAGGCAGAGTTCGATCCTAACCCTTTGTCGCGCTCGCCTTCTGAATGGGTGAAAAATGACCCCGCAAAATATTAATAAGTGATTCTATTCAGTCGCAAGATATAAAGTTTACATTTCATCAACAATTTGTTATCTGGTTCACGAGAATAGGGTTGTGGGGTATTTTGGGGAATTATTGCCTTTATGGATAACTTGGGAAATTTACAGGGTGTTTTTTAAAGACATGTAATACCTACGGCAACATAAATTAGTGCTTTTTAATAAGGTGAAGAATGCTTTAAGCGTTCTCTTCTGGTCAACCGACCAGGTCCGGATTTAGATATTTATTTTACATGTACACTGTTACATACAGGTTATATTACTTTGTCAGTTAATGCAACTCATATTAGTCTTTACAGCTGAACATAGGCCTCTCCCAAATTGCGCCACAACACCCGGCCAACTTTCGCATGTAAACCGACAATGCTGCCTTTTTCAGGTCATCGGTCCATCACACTTAAGGGCGCCCTTTAAATACGTTTGTCGAATCGCGGTCTCCACTCATGGAATCATCCTTAAAATGGATTTTAACAGTAAGTGAATACATACATAACCTAGAAGTAAGAAAAGTCAAGTAAAAAAGTAAAGTATTTCTTGCACATTTTGTAAATTAGTTGACACTTCTCACTTAAAATAATCCAGATTGAAAATATTATTCGAAGTTATTTAGCTTCTCTCTCGTTCAAACTATTTACCGGTCTAATAAGTGGGAGTGGGCTGGCCACGTCGCGCGCATGCAGCCTGACTGATGGGCAAACATCGTCATCCACTGGACGCCGGAAGGACATCGCCGTCGAGGTCTTCCGCGGCGAAGGTGGTGTGATGATCTAGTCAGTTAAGCGGGGCGCACGTGGACAGAAACACGTGAACAGAGAGGTTTGGAAGAAGAAAGGGGAGGCCTTTGCCCACCAGTGGGATCTATAGTAGACTAATAAAAAAAAAAATTAAAACAACCTTGACGTAGAAACCCACACTGTATTTATCCTAATTCAGGTATCAACAAAACAATGGAAATACTAAAGTTTTATAAAATCATTGTTTTATATTTTTAGATTATAATGTTGTTTTTTAACATGCATTATTTTTTCCTATTGTTTAAAATTCACGTGTTTTCGCTTAATTAATATGATAGATAACTCTATGTTGCATCTGTATTTTTTATCCTTATAAATATCTATGTTAGTTGGTCATCAGGACAAAATTTATAATACGTTTAACATAATAAATATAGGTTCATTTATGTGGTACACTTTGATATTTATCAACTTTTTTTTTTTTTTTTTCAAGATTTTGTAACCAACTTAAAAAAGTGTAGGTTTTCTTATATCGTCCGTGGGTTTCTTTTTTATCCATGCTTCACGATATCTACGGCCATTTATGGTTGACCGATTTTATAAATTCCATCTATTCTAAAAAGTAGGTATACCTCAGAGATGATCCCACTTAAATTTCACCAAAATTGTTCCAGTAGTTAATTTTATTAATTTATGTCTTTTTTTATATTTTAGTTCAATCAATTATTTGTATTTATGTTGCTGCTTTCCCATTTCATATTCCCTAAAAGCTCTACAACAAAGATGACGTCACAATGTCTGCCCTCGCCGCGTCGCTCGCGCATGCGCAGTGATTGCAGGTAGCGCGCGCAGACACGGTTCGTTATTCAATTTGCGCGTCGGTTACCATGTTTGAATTATTAACTCCTGAATATATTAGGTTTCTTAGTAATTGGTCCAAGGATATTTTGAAGCAAATAAAATGTATTTTGGTTATAAAGTTGGGCTTAATGTCAGCGGGTCATTGAACAGTCATTGTACTTAAGGACATAAATGGTGTTAGCTTTTTCATGTACTGTATTTTGATAGTTTAAGTTAAAATATAGAAGAAAAAAAATTTCACCCTTCATTCTTAGCAAAATTCATACCAATTTAATTATAATATTTTTGAAAGGACCTAGACCCTTGTTATTAGACCTACTGGTCATTAGGTAAAAAAACCTTAGTTATAAATGGCATTTCTCTATAAACAGCAATTTAATCTAAAATAAAATGTAATGCAATTTGATTACTACATTTTCGAATTTATTGCGCAACCTGAAAAACCTGACCTATCGAGCGCACATTAAAATATATTTTAAAACTCATATAAATTAATAATTATGAAACATATTAGGTAGGAAACAAAGAATTCAGTAGATAATAACAGGAAGAAATTACTAATTAAAAAAAATATATATTCTGTAGATTTATTTAATTAGCTTTCACCTAAACTGATTAATTAAATTTTGTCCTCAATAAAATATTATGTGATATACCTACCGTATATCAACTAAATATAATTAACAGCAATATTTTTTTTTACGTTTGTAATTTTTCCTTATTGTGACACATTTTAGGGGAAAATTTTACTACCTAAATTTCTCTGTTATATTCAAATTGCACTTTAGTAAAGTATATTTCACAAATGTGTGAAATATTTCACAAAAATAATCATTAGTGTAAAGTAAAACATATTATTTTAGCAAAACTGATAAAAATTAACAATAATTAAATAATATTTGTCACAAATTTAGTTTTATTTTTTATCGATAAACCTTCAATTAAAAATAAAAATAACAATACAAAACATCAGATGCTAACTAAAAATAACTATAACAAACGGAAATTCAGGAATAGTTCGGTAAAACACGTTTTTAATTAGAATACATTGTTTGGTTATTTATATTTATTATCATGCGTATATTCCAACACCGTTGTAATTTTAATAAATAAATAGTAGATTTAATTCTACGTGATCCCCCAATTATTTAGATATATTATTATGTGCATACTAGGGTTGTCAAACTAGCAGGTACCTAGTAAAAAGCAATGTAAAAAATTCACCGATCCAAAATCAAATTAAATTTCACATTTGCTTTCTAATTTGACGAGAAAAAAGGTACAAATAAAAGTATTTTTGATTAAATTTATAAGATATTTGAATAGAACAGTGGCGTTGGGCACTTCGAATGTTTTATACAACCCTAAAAAAAGTCCTAAATAATTCATATTTTTTTAATTTTGCAGAGTATTTCTACTTTCTATAATATCGTCAATATGACTGTAATCATTCTTCAACTTTTGCTTCTGCAAACTTTCTTTAACTTAAATGCAGCATAATATATCAACCCTAGGTAACAGAAATATGTTTACTATACAAAATGGCGTAAATTCCCATGATATGCGCCCGTGGTAAATGCGGTCGTTGTAATTGTGACTTCACCGATAACTTGATTTAATATTAATGTTTTATTGTATACTAAAGTTACTCACAAGTCATAAAGTAACTATTTCTGGCAATGATACTAACAACGTGTACGTGGGTTGGCATTCTAGGAATTTAAGTGAAAAAGATTGTTATTTCTGAAAATACACTAAAATGAGGATAATTCGTCGGCATTTATAAGGACTAAGTATTTTTGACAAAAAGTAATCCTTGCCCGAAAGATTGTATGTTTAAGATAGCAAAATTGCAGAACACACCAATTCAAAAGTTTAGTTTTGCTATAGCGAGCAATGCTTTCTTCAGTTTATTTGGTATAGGCTAGCTTTACAAGATTTCTGCCGAAGCCGCACACACAAAACCTGAGCGTTTGAGCTGGTGCAAGTCCGACATAACCCCACGCTGTGCTCTTAGTACTCGATAAAGTGATTAGCGTTTAAACCCGACGAAAAGCTGTTTACTAGAATTATTTAATAAATAGGAACCGGGTAATACCGCTTAAGATGCATTTACCTATATTTGAAGTTTCAACCAGATTCGACAAACCCTGGTCGAGTAGCTCAACTCACTAATCCACATGCAACCTGATAGCCCACGTTATTATTATAAAACCCACATTTTCGGCAAATATGTTATTTATCAAGCAGGATGTCTAGTCCCGGTTCATTAAGGCGGCGTTACTAAGGCCGAAGGGCGAAGGGCGTTGCCAATGACCTGTGAACTGGCGCCTACTTTTTTCTCGTCTGTCTCATAATTGATACGGAATTTCGTTTGTTCGCAAGTTTTGGGTATTGGATTCTTGTTTGTCAGTGTTAATTAGTTAGGAATTAATAATAATTTAGAGTAGGAATTATGAGGTACTTATCAGTAAAGCCTGGTGCAGAATTTTTTTTTGGTAGGTAAATTCTGAACGTCTATGATATTAAATTCAGTGAATCAAGATAAGCATTTATCAAGATAATTGTACATTAATAAATACTAATTATTGGTATTGGTACATAGGTATGCATAGTATACTAAATTACAGTAATTTAACAATTAACAAAATACTTTTCTTTTAATTTATTAAATATGAATCTTTAAATTGATTGAAGAAACAGTTTCGAAGCTTGTTGACCTTTTTTACTTTTTTTCTGAAATTAGGCGAATGTGTCAAGCCACAGGACGGGTGATTAGCAACGAAACACATTTCAATAATTAGGGCCCAGTTTTAGTGGCCCATATTTTTTAATATCTGTCTAGTTTTGAATTTATTGCTGTTTTTGCTTGAAATTGGAAATATTGAGGTTTGGAACGGAAACACGTATAATTTGTCACGGATTACAAAAATCTAATAAAATGTGAAACCACAAGTTGACCAAGTGTTTTTCTTTTAAACAAATTGTATGTCTTTTTCACCGTTAGAACAACTTACTACATTTTCATCGAAAACAAAATTAAGTAAATAGCAATGTACATGAAAGCTTAATTCAGAACTAAAGACTGACCTTGTTTTCGTAATCATAGGGTGATAAATTCTCAGAATATATTTTTTTATTTTTATTTTATTATGGAAAACATTATTACTTTTAAAGACAAAATTCCTTATTACCTAGTTAACGAGCTGTAGTAGTCAAAACGTCATAATAATATTCTGATTTAACTCTGAGTTAACTACAGTAGAGTTTGATAGCCACTGGTACTGGCAATCCACTATATAATAAACTGGCTCGCTTCCACAGTAGCACAATGCATGATGCTCTGTAAACTATAAAATATTGTCACCGACTAGTATATGTAAGAGTTTTAGATCTTCTTCTTCTTCTCTAACTGCCTCGTTGGCCTAGTGGTGCTAAGTGCGCCTGCTACGCTAGAGGTCTTGGGTTCGATTCCCAGGTCGACCAAGGTGTTATTGGGGTTTTCTATGAGATTCTCAGTAGCAGGTCGGATTTGTGCCCGGTTAGTGGCAATAGGCTCGCCCCCTATTACATGGGACCTAACCATATCGGCGAACTGTGGGTTTACATTAATACACCTCTGCTTAACCCTTCGGGGATACAGGCGTGATGATATGTTATGTTATGTTCTTCTTCTCGAGTCAATGATCTACCTTTTGAACAACAGTAGTAGTAGTAATAATAATAATAGTAGTAGTGTTTGTTCATGCACAGCATAACCATTTCAATGTTTAGGTAGCTTATTTTTCATACATTTAAAGCTAAAAATAAACTATATTTAATATCAGGAATTCTTTTATACACTTGCCAAATATAATGTATTAATTAATAATATTATACGGGAAATAATTGATAGGTACTTAGATTTTGATGCATTGCGCAATTAATTGAAATCTAATTTAGGTTTGGTAATTCCTAATTATTTAATTCCGATTTTGTAACAAAAGGCCTATAAATGTCATACCTATAAATAGTTAACGGACATTGATCAAGAAAATATGTGTTTCACACACACTCAAACTGTATTTATATACTGAATGCTCTTTCTTTATTTAGATAAGACAAATTCACTACGATTCGATCAGTGCTGTATCCATCCTTTTCTAGTTTATTAAAAACGGTTTAATTTTCAATAGACACCAAAACGTTTAGTTACACTCCTATTCAAAAGTAAAATAAATTTTATTAATAGCTCCTGTACTCGCTTTTAATAGCTACAAATACAATACAAAATATTGTACAAAAAACCGCTAGGCATTGTCTGAAATCCCCACATTGACTACACAACAGATGCGTTTAGAAATAAAAAAATCTCAACAATGGCCCTAAGTGGAGTCAGTTACTAAATAATAAAGTTTAACGACACCTTATTAAGGATTTATTTGTTGGTACTTACGAATTATTCTGTAATTTATTACAAATAACTTCCAACGGAAGAACAGATTTCTACATTCGTTATAGGATTTGATTTTAATGACGCGCCATTCAAAATACTGCCCATTCATAAAGCCAACATTTTTAATATATTGGGTAATTTTTAATGGGATTCCTGTAGATTTATTTCGATTTCAAAACGGATAGACACCATTTATGAATTTTATTTAATGTTTATTCAGTTTATATCTTCAGTTTGACGATGTGATGTACTGGTTTCTCGATCTAAGACCACCTACGAATAACCACTAAAATACCTAACACTATAATGGTTTCTTCTAATCCTAATTTATTAGGAATGTTATCACTAAATAGATTTACATTTTTCGAATAAAATCGACCTATCATTCTTTCTTAGTTTGTGTCATTTGAAGAATGCTGGCTTTATACAGAAATATATCAATTGGATGTTTCATAAAAGTCAGTGTAACACAAAAGTTAGACCGCATTCATAAATACAGTAGTAGAAATATTCCATTCAGCGTCATACCAACTAAATAACAATTAGTTCTAAGAATTGCTTACTGTATACAAATATGTTCTAAATGCGACGTAAAATGTTCTGTAATTGTCACGAAATAGTGTGAAATTGTGGATGGAGGTGCTCTAGGGACTTAACCCTTAAATGTTCAATGAATTCTCCAACATCATTATTCTTTAAACGGTTTTAAAATACGCAAGATCATAGTCGACTGAGACTTGCCGACACACAAGCGACTTTCAACCTTAAAGACGAAGTAAAGGATTCGCTAATCACGATTCATTCAACAAATTGTAGAATTTGAACTGTAATTAATCATTAATTGTATCATTAGCCGTATCGTATTTACTCTTGTGACGTACCATCACTTCATTTTCCCTCTCTTTAAGTCTCATTTGAATGATTAATGATAGACAGAGATAGAATGTACTTATGATAAATGATGGCTGAAGCGTTGAAAAGACCGGCGGACATGTGTTGCTTGCTTTTCTCTTCAGCGTCAGATGTTTGGGTGTCCTATAGAATTTTAAGCGGTCATTCATAACCCGTTATTAATGATTAGATTTTGCGATAATAGATTTAAGAGTGGAGCTATTAGTGATCTTAAGCAACTGTTCGTTTCTTGTTATTGATGTTTGGGAAATGTTTTTTTGTGGAACATGAATCGCCAATGGAAATCTAAACATTTCAAAACTAAATGATTGCGTAGATAATTGCACTGTGTAATTTTTTTAGAAATAGAGGCTGCAAAGAACATTATGTGATTGGGGCCATAACAGATTACATTATTTATTTTATGTACGTAAAAATAGGTAACATGAAATGTATCACAGGAAACAATACCTAAATCATAAAAAAACTAAGATTAAATTCGATTTAAAACACACTTATTTTTTATTTACAAACTTTCAAGTCGACATGTAAAAAGTTCAATAAAATTCACACCATCTTCTAAAAACAAATCATCAACAAAATTAATACCAAAGAGACTTATCGTCCCAAAATCAAATTTCGTCCCGGGTATAAATTCATCCGGAAATTAAGAAAAAATCACTATGTCCCACCCCTATAATATGAAGTAATAACGATACGAGTTTATGACAAATGCATTAATGAATTCAAACGGGGGCTGCTTATTGTGCAGCTCCGTTAAACCCGGTTAAGCTTTGGGTGTTATCCGGCTGGGATGGTGTTATGTAACACGTGCAATCTTTACTTTTTTTATGCGGCTTAAAGTTATGGTAGATACCATGTTACGTTATTTTGTTGCATAATGTTCAACATGAAGAAAGAAGATTTAATGTAATTAAGTTATTAAATAAGCAATTTTTTACTTTAACTAGATAACTTTAAATAAGTTTGACTATTCAGCTACACAATTTAAATAGCTAATTTGTCTTTCCATCTAATTTAAATATCTAGAACTGGGTTCAAAAAGATTAGGTATTTTCTTTGCAATACGCTGGATTTCATATACAGTTAAATTGAAACCGCTTTTATTTTTACAATTCCTTTGAAAATTAATCTCTCCTCCTCTCACATAAACCCATCCAAATCTCCCCAATCGCTCCCGCACAATGATATGGAAAAATATCGTATTTAATACAAACTAAACGGGAGTCGAACCCGGGCCATGAGGGTGCTTTATTAAAATATGTTTGTCGACATGTATTTACATATGCTAACCACTAAACCGATCGTGACGGATCGGATGACAAGGTTTAATATGGTTTTGTGTTGAGTAGGTTTAAATAACGGATGACGGTTTGGTTTTGGTTAATTAAAATATTTTTTGGTAGTAGGTACATTTGTTGTACAAGTATTTGTTGTACAAGTTGGGTTATTTTGGAAATAGGTATCGATGTACATGTAATGAATAGGGAAAAATAGTGCTTTGGATCTCTCATATTTACATTAATGTTTTTTCAACATTTTCAGGTTTTTGGTCAACATGTAGTTTATTAAGTATCGGTAAATTAAGCGGTGTACGATATTCACCCTGACTGACATAACAACAAGGAAGTCGCCACATAATATTGCTCAAACATTAAATACTTACTTTTGCCAATACAAATACCAAAAATTTTCATACATATACATTCAATATATATACATTATATATAGACTAAACAATCAAAACTCACAGTCTATTAAACTTCCATAATATCCACATCACTATTTGAATACCAACCCTGACTGTATTCAACCGAAATGCATGGAAAAACAGTTTAATTCAATAAATTCACGATTTAATTGTCGAATCATTGAGTGCGCATTTGTCCCGGGCCTAGTTATTTATGAGATAGTTTATATTACACTGTCATTGTAGTGCGGGCCCTAGCGCATGGGTAGGGTTGGCAGTCGTTAAAACATGGTAATGAGGAGCGCTGATTTTTGTGGAACATTTTCGTGATTGTAGCGTTATTTTTTTACTTTTTAACTTCTTAAACTGTTTTTTCTTATTGTTTCGTATTGGGAAAGTGGTTTTGACAAAAATAGCGTACCAAACCTAGTGGAATGCGTGGAAAGAAGGAAGGAAGGCTTTTGCTCTGCAATGGGAAACCACAGCGGCTAAGTAAAAGAACCAAAAATCTGTTTAAGTCATCTAAAATATTATCACTAGAAGTTTATTATTCAATTATTTTACTAAATCTAAAATCCAAGAGACTGTGTGATGCACCCCGCGTACCTGATTAGTAACACCGTGCTATACCTAACATCAAAGTTGATTTCGTAACAATCACGCTCAAAATATCAATTTATTATTACTCCACAATCAAGACAATCTATAAAATATTCAGCGATAAAATCTAAAAGTAAACATATCGAATTCCATTTTCTATACCGCGGCACCCCTAACCATTCGATTGTATAGGGGTGCCAAAGTGGCCAATAATAGCCCAACATAATGTGTTTAAACGAATGATCATCGGTTTGACTCGATACAACGCATATAGGGTTTCTTTATTACATTTATTTTGGGAACTTTTCAATAAAGGGCTTTTTATAATAGCCCTTTTTGATCTCTGAAAGAGAAAGCTTTTTTATTGTGTCACTAATTTATACGTTTCTAATATTAATTACTACTTAAGAGCGTTTTGTTTTAACACGTAAAAATAAATGTAGATGGTAACGTCTTTGTCTCAATTTATTGTTCACCGTTAAAATAACGAACGAAAGGATAAAAAAGTGTAAAAAAAAATCCAAAGATCATCAATTTTTAAAAGTATTTTCCCCACCATATTACTATCTGCTAAACTTGCAACGGTCGCAACACTTCTTACATTTCAAATGATGCATAATGGAATAGTCAAGTACAGACCTTCAAAAATTAATACCTAGTACTTTTTTGTTTTGTGATGC
This sequence comes from Autographa gamma, assembly GCA_905146925.1. Taxonomy (NCBI): domain Eukaryota; kingdom Metazoa; phylum Arthropoda; class Insecta; order Lepidoptera; family Noctuidae; genus Autographa; species Autographa gamma. The sequence goes on from LR989871.1 coordinate 4,078,538, forward strand.
TACCCAAATACAATCTATCGCGTTTTCTGTAGGTATGTAAGGTAAATAAAAAAATAATGGACAAAAATCTGAGAATTTATTTCTATAGGATTTATCTTTAGTTCTAGTATTAATTTTACCTGATTTTTGATGTCGTGGTGTGGTGGCCTAGCGATTCAATGAACGGATTTGTGCAGAAGGTTGCAGGTTCGAACCCAGGCAAGTACCAATAATACTTTCTTAATTATTCTAAGACACTTCTGAATCTGACAAGCGGTGAAGGATAACATCGTGAGGAAATCTGGATTCCAAAATTGTGATCTGAAATCGTCAATCCGCAGAGAGCAAGCGTCATCAATGCTCGTGCCTTCTCTATATGGGAAGAGGCCTGTGCGGGACGTTTATAGGCTGGATGATTATTATTATTATTTTATTAATTTTACCTATATGTATCCTTTCTGTCACTGAAATAATTTTAATAATATCTGCACACTATAATTAATACCACACACAAAAATATGTGCGGTGGGACATGCTGTTCCCGATCACGTCCTACCGCACATATTTTTGTAACCCAGTAATAAAACTATCACATTATAATAATATTTACTCAATTTTTTTCCTGTTTTCGTTAATTAGCTCTCCTCGACTCCATAATGTCCCGCCAACGCGGCGACAACACAATAAAACAGTTTATACAACAAAATAGAACGAATATAATTATTATTAATTACAACACTTATTTATGTGTAATTAATACATTTTTTCCTTAAATTAATTTATACCAATTATTTTTTATCGCACTCCATGTATTAACTAATTAATTTCCTGTTCAGATAATGTTCGGATTTTACTCCGAATTCACGAATTACCATGTTTATGTCGAAACGATAATAATGTCGTTTCCTGTTACGAAACTACCAAAAATTACTATTAATTTCGGACTAATTGTTATCGTGGTATTTTAAATAACAACAATTAAAACCTTATCCTGACATTTTTTTTAACAATCTGTTGTTACTTTATTCTATACCTTCGTATGATTAAAGTTTAAAGAAACTTATTCTCTCCGTATACAAATAATTTTAAACGCCAAATAAAATGTCTCCCGTGAAATGCTCTCCATCTTATATTTAGTTGGAAAAAAAAAACATTTTATAACCCACGCTCCATATACAAAAAGTACCAACATAAAAATATATATTAATCGAATCTCCTCCACAGATTATAAATACGTAACAAAGCTAATTCAAAATGGGAACATATCTGCGATCTATTCGTAAATGATTGTTTAATGTACCGGAAGTGAGCAAATTCGTTTTTAAATGGCTATCAGCCGGTCATTACGGGACTGTGAATGACGCTTTGATACGTCACTGCCGATTTTGGAGTAGGATGCCTGTGTTTTTTTATGTATTTAAGATAATTTATTTGATTGAATTCTAAATTTTAGAGATGTTCGAAAACTCTAGATAACATAAAAAAGGCAAAGCAACATTTTTTTTTATACAGGAACTTTGAACTATCACGACTTTATACAATAAATTTCAAATATCAATAATAATTACAAACAGAAGAAAGCAGAAAATTAAAGAAATATCACATTTTATAAAACATAACACAAACTACAGATTTTAAAAAATAAATTGCATTTTTCTGTTTATTTACGGCAAAAACAAATAAATTCCTTATTTATAGATTTGAGTCATTGGTTTTTACGAGTTTACTTATAATAATATATGCGTGAGCTTTTATAGAATTAGTAACAAATGTAGCAAAAAATAACTAAAACAATGCCTGTAGATAAGTTGTTGATATATTTTTCCCACATTTAGGTAAATATTTTAATGTCTATTGTTTTTCAAGGTATATTATGTTATCGGAAAAGGATAAATGAAATGTTTTATTTTTAATCTAAAGGTTAATTAATAAGCACGTGTTTTTAACATGTGCTTTTTTAGTTCATATACGTATATACATAAATACACATGTTTTCAAATATGATTATATTGACATACAATATTGAGGGTTAAACATATTATCAGGATTTAATTTAAAATTTGTCACCGTTTTTAATAATCTAGACGTTTAACCTCAGATTGTTTTTTTTCAATTATAATTTTCTCTTTAAAAAATCTTATCTTAAACCTTTTGAATATATGGTCACCCTACCCAGTAGTATATTAAGTACTCTTAATAATGGGACAGTCCTACAATAGGTGTACGTTTGTCAACTCGCACAATGGCTCTGAAGTCAAACGATTGTGTTTAGACATCTGGGGTTCGCATCGATATTAAGCGCGGACACCCTAGCCATTCTATTTTTGAATTTCGCTGCGTCAGCGTCATTTCGCGACTTAAGAATGCGGTTTGAATGGATTTATCATTTTAATATGCCTGAGCTTGGTGTTTAAAAAAAGAATACAAATTAATGTTATTTTTCATTCTGTATTTGAATTATTGTTGTGGTATTTGGAATTTATACTATGATTTTTATGACTGTGATATGAAAAAAGGTTAGAAAGAGATATAAAAAACTATTTTACTATTTAAATAATCTCTTAATTTTTAACAACATATAACATCCTAAATTCCATAATAATATTCAACATTAAAATGTTCAAAAGCACCATAAATATCCCACAACATAAATTTTAACACCGATACCTACTTATCACCCAATTTCCAAACTTGTACAACACAAACTCACTTAAGAGAAACGGGCATTAAATTTGAACAGGCCAGTAATCATACGAACACTTTAAAACACCCTACGTATAGTAATTATCCAGTTTAAGTAGACCCCTCAAATGATCATTATACATAAATAATTGACTAGAAAGCAGGGGTAGGAAGGTCATTTTAAAACGGTCGTAGGGTAAGCCCCCCGTTGTCGGCTACCCTATTAAGTGATGTGTAATTTAGGAATACATAAAGTACATAATAGGGTCCTTAACTCGGGCTTAATGAGGTGAAAATGGGTCCGTTTACCCTGTTGGTGCGGCGTTAATGTTCCTTCAATCGTTCAATACGCCAAATATAGAGCACTCGCCGATTCTCGTGATATTTCAAATCGATAATGTTGTGTGATATCGAATTAAATGTAAGTGAGATAATAGATTGCAGAAGGTTAATTAATGTCAAGTGTTTGTGTAAGTTTGTGCAAAGAGAAACGACATTCGTGGAATACTCGGAAGCTTATTTTTAAGACTACATTTTGCCGCCTCTTGCCAGGTGGTCAGATAATTAAATTAAGAGAGTGCTAACAGTGGTAACAGTTTTTCCGCGGCATTAAGCATTACAATCATGCCACTTCTAGTTATTTAAACGATTCAAGTGGCATTACAAGCGATAACATTTAATTCTAAAACCATTATAATATCAAACCGTCACCTAAAAGAACAACCCTTTTATATTTTTTTATTAACAACTAACAAAAGCGTCTAAACGTCTCCTTGCAGATGTTCAAAAATTTATTACGATTTAATGCCATAAATAATTTGATTAGTCGCGTATTTATCAACGAAGGATCATCTTCATGGAAAAACGTCAGCCATTCATAGTATTTTGCTCTAAAGACATTTATATGGGACTATGGGGCTCCCATTGAAATGAACAACCGTTTATAAGCCACTAATGTTATCTAGACATCTTCACGGGAAAGGAGATGTCATATAAATATAATACCAATTTTTTTTTGCGCTTACAATACAAAAAATCATTCAATTCTCGCACTTACTACTCTTGACATAAGGATGACAAAGCGTGGGTTTCACAATAACCTTGTAGTGTCAATGATATTTTTTTGCGCTTTGAAAAAAGAATTCGTATATCAAAAGGTGTAAAGACCTCTTTTGTTGACAAAGAAGTTTTTTGCGCGCATCTGAGAGCACGCGTTGAAAATTGACTCGATCAATGTGTTTTTAAAAACTGTCCGGATTATCTTGTATCTCTTTTGTACAAATATTTATGAAATCGCTGATAAAAAAATTCTTTGGCGGTGCGTTAATTTTATTAACTTTGTTATTCTTGAGGAACATAACGTTCAGTTTTGTTATAATAATAATAAGTCTTTTTACTTAACATGATTTCTGTTGCGTATTTTAGCAAACATCTTGAATATTTTTGAGAAAACATTACTTACATAAAGCGTCAAAGAAAGTTTCGCTCATAAACAAACACACAAAATTACTCAATCGAACAAGCAGCTAATTTCGAACACACTTAGCTCACAGTCTCATCATCAAGGGACCACACACGACGAAACAAACGAAGCCCAGTAAAAGGTGCTAACGCGAAAACATCACACCGCACCATTTTCGTAAAAACAAACATGGCGCTTAAAACGCCATAATCTCTCTACCCGGCGCCCCGTCTATTTGAAAATCGAACTAGTTACACTTCCCCGTTCTTTATTCAAAAATTGTTACACGTTCTTTGTTCGGACAATATTTGTTGGGCGTATAATGCGTCTATTTTATGTAGATCCTCCCTCGTTTAAACTTACCTTTAAAAGTGTAGTAAAATGAAGTGTCTTCTCAAAATGGTTTGGTTAAGTGATGTGGTTAAGTGGAGACTTGATGTTTGGTTGTTTTAGGGCGTTGTTTGTTTTCGGGCTTTAAACACGACTCGTCTTAACAAGGCAGAGTTTATTTTTATCTGTTCCACAACAAAGCGACTGTGGTAGCTGATATTTTTTTTTTCGTTCGTGCTGTCTACATCCTTTAATACTTTGAGCATACGTACTAAGTTTGGTCTGGCTTAAGTGATTCTAATGCCCGTTTTCACCAGTGACACCTAAAATTTAAGTATCTCCTAAGCCAATTTAAGAGACACCTAACGCAAGTTTTCTTTTCACCAACGTCTAAGTGATACCTAAAGCATTAGGGAGTCCTTATAATTTAGGGGATGGATTGACGGCCCCCTAAAACTTAGGTGACGTCTGGTGACACTTATTTTTTAGAAGGACGACTCGCAAACTAACCAAAAAGGATGCGTATACTTTTTGGTTAGTTATCTAATATTTACAAGGTGTAGACCCTTCCATTTTGATATAAACTGGAGTTAATACCGTTATTTAGGTGTTTTACTTGTTATTTTCAGCGAAATATTAATAAAATCGTTAACTCGAATAATTTATCGATAAACGTTTACATACTTCCTCCGCACTAAACGTCACCTAACTAAGGAACTCTTACTTAGGGAGCCCTTAGGGTGGTGAAACAGAATTTGAGTTAGGGAATGATTTTAGGGGATTCTTAAAATAAGGAAGCCTTACTTAGGTGACAGTTTAGGTGTTACTGGTGAAAACGGGCATAAGTTTTTTAAAGAATACATAGTCAATAAGGTTTGCTAATGTTTTTGAATGTTTTATAGAGCCTTGTTTACAGAAAAAGCTTTTTAGACCTATTATCAAAACGTGATCGATTGATGAGTGGGTTCTCTTAATCTCGATTTAATAAAATACAGTATATTAAAACAACTCTACTAAATAACATGGTGAAAAATCCACAATAACATGAAATGACGTATTTTCCCTGAATTCTAAAAAAATATATTATATTAAACGACCAACTAATTTTCATAAAATCTGAATAGCAAAGCTAAAGGCGTCATAAATTAAAAGTAAAACGAATATTGCTGGGTATAAAAATACCCCGTCGCACAAAAATGGCACATTAATTTCTACGCACGCTACCCCACGAATTTATCGCGTACATTTATCATCGTAAACTTGGCAATAACAATAATGATTATTTAATACAATCACTTCATATTTGCAATGATATTAAACGAAAAAGGAGATTTTTATTGACAATTGTCAAAGGAAATATTAAAATCAAAATGGATGATTCAACTGTAAGCAGAGCCGCCATCTTGCTGTTCTTTTCTAATTAAATATTTATGACGTAAATCCGTAAAAGGTTCTGGCCTTAAATAACTACTTTTTAAAGACTAAACTTTTTTACATTTAAACCGATTTTCCTTTGATGAGGAGTGGATGACCACGGCCCTAACCAGAGAGCAATGGAGGGAGGGTGGAGAGGCCTTTGCCCTGCAGTGGGAAAGAAATTGCTAGGAAAAGTAGGTAGGTATTGAATGTTTCGTTTATAAAGTACTGACATTGACCAGTAGAAATTCAATAGTAAAAAACATTAGAAAATTATACGTCTTAGCAAATAACTGAGGACAAACAAACTTCAATTCCTATAGGTATTACCATCCTTAAGTTTTTGTTTAGGATTTCAATAGAAGCGGATACCGGTGTCATCGCCTAGGTATTCAGCTTTCACAGCCTAGGTAGGAAAACAATGGCTACGTCAGATCCCTCATAATAATGATTACAGATAACATTGTGCCTAATTTTACGTCTGTTTTGTTTGTTAAGATGTTTTGCTTTACGATTTTAGCTAGCGAAATATTGGTTGCTGTTGAAATTTTGCATCGTATTTTATCTAGGTTAACATTATTTTATACTTCGCTGTAAATAAACACTGAAAAGAATTTGATAACTAAGTTGTCTAGGGAGGCATTTTTTGTCAATATTGTTATTGTTAGCGACTTTACGCAAAAATCAATACAAAATAGCAACCTATCGCTAACTTTTCAGATTTGAGTAGGTGATTTTTAAAACCTTTTGCTTCCCGTGAATAGCTATGTCAACTGTATTTACAATTAGGTTTAAATGTACAGTTGATTAAAACGTTAGTTAAAACATACAGTAACAGACTATTTACAAACTATTACACTATTTCCCATTCCTTCACCTTTCACAAACTATCCAACTTTTACATAAAATAATTTTAATTCGCCTATCTACATACAAAATTGATTCATCTTAAATTACCGCGAGTTATTCGTGCGTCGTTAGGCAAGCGCCGCAGCGTCCTACCCAAGACGTGGACGCAGCTAAGTGACAATTGCGGAATATTAAGGCGGGAAATGTTTTTACGATGACAGCGCACTGTGCTACGCGGAAAAAGTCGGTGGTCAAAATATTTTGTTACTGATTTTTTTTAAATAGATTTAGAGGTGTTTTTTTTACTTTTTTTCTTTTATATTAGGTATTATAAAACTGTTTGTCTTATTAGACCTCGTGGCCCGCCCTGAAGGAGATGGCGGGACAAGCTTAACTCTTCCATATTATGGACAACAATAGCTCAGGACCAAGAGGATTGGAAGAAGGAAATCCCAAGAGGCTTTTGCCCTGCATTCAGGCATGCATGCAAGACAAGAAATCAAGTAAAAAAGTCATAAAAAAAAAATGTCTCGATTGCATACCTACGTAATTGTAAAGATCCTTTGCATGTAAAAATGTGCTTTTAGTTTTCTAATGTTAATATAAATAATGCGTATTTTCTTCAGACAAGTTTTATCTTTCAGATTTTGGTCTACCAATTTCAGTATTTTACCCACAGTGGGAGCGACGCACGTTTTATTACGTTACTGCTTTTCTATGGCCCCTAGCTACAGGCTGTTGCTTGGAGGAAATTACTACTGATTTCGTTCACTATTATTAAGGGAAATTAGAATTGAAATTACTATGTGGGTGTAAGTGAAAGCTCCTTATAATGACCGCAAATTCTGTAAATTATATTAAAATTTTGTAAATTAGCTTCAGTTAGTAGGAAAGACTTTGAATGTAAGCAAATGTCAGTAAATAGGTTACAAAAAATGGACACACTACGTACATGATATGATTATTTAAGAAGGACTGACCTTACAAAAGAATGTAAACTTAATACATAAATATAGCATAGCAGAGAAAACTATCATATGCCTACCTACTAGCTACAAATCCATTTTTCTTGATGTAGGATGTTAGGTAAGCGATCAAAACTCATTGCAATCACAAAAGTGGAAGTTCCAATTTATAAATAATACCTGACAAAAACATAGTACTTCCTCTTGATAATATTAATAAGCAAATAAAGTGTTTTTGTTACCTTGGACTGAGTCCGGTCGAAAATCGGAAAAACTCTTTTTATGTGGCAAGAGTTATTAATTAATGGAATTCACTTGCGATTGTAATAGTCTATACTTATCCTTAATAGGTGCGTATTTACATTTGATTAAGGAATGTGATGCATTTTATTTTAGCAGTATATACCAATAGGTATAATGCTATTGCTCCGACAATTGTAATAACAAAGTCTAATATGTTAAAATCAAATTAAATATTTCCCTACACCCTAAAATTCTTTGCAAATTCTGTGTCTCCGTACCTAGCTCATAGCCTTCGTTTATTTCTCGAATTGTTTTCTGTGATTAAAGCCATAACTGAATTAAAATAAGCACAGTCAATGTGCTTATTTTAATTCGGTTATGTAAGCTAACATAACGAATAAGTAAAAAGCCCAACTCAATTTGAATCTACTATTTTATCCCTAGTGTTATTATTTAAACATACACTAAATTATTTGTAGTTTATTTTCTTGCCGTTGTCTTTATGTTTTGGTGCGTCGAAAACACGATAAAAAACAAGAAATTTAAAGAAATTTAAAACGTAAGTACCTAATACAAACATTCTTTCAAAAACAAATAATTCAGAAATCCAAAAAACAACCACCCCTTACACAAAGAAAAAAAAAGCGAAGTGAAAACTCATTTCGCGGAGTAATGGCCGGCCCCCACTTACTATCGTTGTCATCACAGAGTTTTTAATAAAAAAAACTCGTGAAATCCCTCATCTCTAAATTGTTCGCAGCTCTAGGGAATATGAAGGTCATTATTTAAAAAGATTGCCCTTTTCGTATTATTTCTGCGTAAATTTCAGTGAAATAGGGATTCTCGAGTGCGAACATCTACATTTTATTACGAGCGAGGTTTTCAGCTTATTTATGGTAATCATGTTGATTAAATATCTTTTAAATTATCGAGTGGAGGGAGTTTTTGTTCAGGTAAATTGGAACGTTAATATTATTGGATAAATATTGTGTATTTTGTTATATTATGTGACAATAAGCACGGGGATGAAGCAAGCGCTTAAATGTGCGTAGATGCTTAGCTCAAAATTAACGAATTATACCTATTTATATAATTAAGTCTCCAATATACCTACTTGAATACTGGTCTTAAGATCAATTTTTAATGCCACAAAGGATTAATTGAATATTCCTTAGGAAAAACCTCTGAAACTTTTAAATTGTCTGAAAGTGGAAAGAAGTGGTCTCTGCCTACCCCTACGGGAAACAGGCGTGATTATATGTATGTATGTATAAACTGCGATAGGCCGCCCCAGCATTAAGCCATCGATACGGAGGCCCCTTGCTTAGATACAAGACTTCTGTGATTCTACAAACATTACTATCCTGTCGCAATTTAGATATTTTCAGTAAGTGGTACTGAAAAAGAAAATGTTTACTTATTTTAAAGGCTGAGGCGTAAGCTGAAAACCTACCAAGTTAATTATATGAAAAGGATAATGAAAATTATTGTTTTTATTTTATACCTAAGTATTTTTATTCTTAACGCAAAATCTAATTAGCCAAATTGATGCCTGTTAATATGATTATAACTAATAAGATGTTTGTATTAATATAGAATTCATAAATGAATACAGCGGCTCTCCGAAGTAAATATTTAATTTGCTAACTCTCGTTTATACTTACTTTGCTCAATCATTATTTAAACAAATCCTTCTATACTAATAAGAACTGCAACACCGCCAATTACGTGAACCGACCTTTAACTAAATAGTTAAAGTTATCTACATCATCTAATCCATATAAACAGCCAAACAGTTTATAAAACAAACGTTTGATCTCTAACTGAAAGCTTAACAATCGTCTTACACATAATTATTCGTAAATAACTCAAAAATAATCATGTTTCGGACATTTATGACGCTAAGCCGGGATCAAATGCGTCTATCATTGGTTGGTTACATACTTACGTTGCGTTACAGCGTTAGAAAGTTAGATACATGTTACTTTAAAGAAACACAATTTAAGATTCTGCAACTATTTTGAATTTGGTAAATAAGTAGATTTTTTACCAAATCAAATTAGTGCAAAGTTGTACCTGTTAAAGTTTATATTTATCAGATAGTTTTAATATCGCAAATATTTGAATGATTAGTTGTAACCTACCTGGTAAATAAGAAATGGTGTATACAACGACTAGAGTTGTGATCCTTGTTTTTTCTTTCATTTAATCAATTAATTTTACTGTAGGTATTTTAATTCTGAGATGGCAGCAAGATAACTACGTATATTCATGGTCTCTATAAAAAATTTAGATGGGAATATTGTCAAAAAGGCAGTCTTCTTTCATAAACCCAATAGACGCTTAAATTATAAATTAACGCTGCTAAACATAAGCAGAAATGTAGGACATCTGATTTGATCACGTCAGCTTTCGAGTTTTTTTTCAATGGATCTTATCCATGTAAAACGCGATAAAAATACACTAAAAGGTGCTCATTGTAACGATAACGGTTTGAGTTATTATTAATGACAATGTAAGACTTCTTTATTATAATGTAAGAAAAGCAACAATTTTATCTCATTATGTAGATCTCGAACCAACAGTAAATAAGATATTTTTAACAATGTGCTCGATTGATATTTAAATAAGTGACAGGATTGTTTAAACGTGGCGTAACGTACGCTAAATATGTTTTCGCCTTTATACTCTTTCAATTAAGGCGAACGTTAATCTCTCTGTGCTATTAAATTACATTAATTGGGTAAGGGGACGTGCGTAAAACATTCTCGAACATATTTCGACTCTATTTTCTATCAATAGAGTTCAATTTCCCTCAGTAACATTAAGGGACACATCGTCTTTTGTTAATATTTGCGAATTGACAACGTCAATTTGGTGTGACAAGGCTTTTCCAATCTTGTGTCGAAGTGATAAGGTTTAAAATGGTACTGGGTGTAAAAGGGAAATCTTTTTGGCCGATGCACAAAGAGATTGTAGATATCTGTGTAATACGATTAACTGTTAAGTGACATGGCGCTAATGATTTGATTCGGGATTATTTCTTTTTGGAATGGTGTTTATTGATTATTTTTAAATATCTCATTTGCGATGTCTCGCCTTTAATTTCTTTTTAAATGCCGCCGCTGAAATTTTAAGAATAATTTCTTTACTTACGGCTCACCAAAAACAGCAATTATTATTGTGAACTAAATCGTTTACAAACCACAGTATGGTTCAAAACTGAAATTATTAAATTAATGTTACGGAAAATGTACATCTACAACTTTCATCATCATCCAGTAATATCTACAACCTAACTCCACTCGTCTAAGCCTGCAAATGAAACAAGACATGTTCGTGTAACAAGTAATTTAGTATTGGAGTCTGTCTGAATCTCCGCTACGGAACTGAAACTGTCTGGAAACAAAACAGTGAGCGTCTGCACACCTACTCCTCGTCATAAACAAATCAAACATGGCCGGCCCGCCCGAGATATTAATGAGACAATGAGACATTAGCTCGCTACAAAATGCCTCCGCATTCGCGAATAATTAAATCGTAAAGTCCCCTCTACGCCGCCTACAGCTCCCGTCTATTTACTCCTTTTTCATTCAACACAATAGCCGCTGCAATCCAACACGCTTGGCTCCGTTACGTCACTTTATTGTTACACTACACACGCGAAACTCCCCCTTATGCGTTTATGATAGGGTTGAATTTCGCGCCAAAGCGTTTATTTCTATAAGGCGTATTCCGTAGAGACTATTAATTTGAGCGCGACGGACCCCGCCTACTCAATATCGCGTTTACACACATGTCGGATTGTATCGTCGTCTCGTTCGCTCCGCGCCGCTTATTAAAATTCCTCGGTCGGTAGCTGCATCTCTGTCGCGAGTCGCGGAGGAGAGGCGGTGCGGCCGCGGCGGGCGCCCCAATGCTGGCGCGATTTCCACCGCGCTTCCACGCGAATCATTACGCGGAGATATCGCTCGTTTCCGAACACATTCGCAAGTTTCCGCGCCGCGCTTTGCGACCGCACGCTCCGATTTCAAATCCACGCTCCATATTCGATAATATTTTTTTATTAGTGCTGCCAATTGTGCTAATTCGACTGTTGCCGCAATAGTGATGTATTGACTCGACTATTGTATCGGAACAGAGGTTAACGTGGATAGTGTAATTAAATTACGATGTGCATATGAACGCAAATCATATTCAAGACGACAAAAACTTACAAAATAATCCGACGCGGAATCAATTAACGAACATTTTCTAGTTTTCCGTTAACAATGGGACGAATTTACAAGTACAAATTGCTTACATGAGTAATTGTTTGTCAATGGGACACATAATGAGCATAATTACTCGTCCAATGTGCATTTGAATATTTAAGCAGACTGCTGTAAAGAATAATCAGTGCTAAGAGAAAAAAAAATGGCAAGATAAGGTCCGTCGGGGGTTTAGCGCGCAAATTAACTTGAAATGTCATCGAGCAGATGAAATGAAGACTTCGCTCGAATGCGAGCGCGGGGAGACCGCCGACAGCGGCGGGAAGGGGAGGATATCCTTCAGCGTGGACTCCTTGCTGCGGGGGAGGACGGAGCCGGCGAAGGAGGCCGCGGACACGTGCAGCAACGACGCGGAGAGCACGGACGCCGCGCCCGAGAGCGATGAGAGCGACGTGGACATCGAAGATGTGGAGTCTAATGATGAGAGGGAGGGGGGGCCGGACGGCGAGGAGCTGGAGCCGCGAGGAGTGGTGGTGCCGCAGCCGCTGCTGCCGCGCCTCTACCAGGGCCCGCCGCCGCCCTCGTGGCCCTTCGGCGCCTTCCCCTGGATGGCCCCCAACCCCATGTTCCGAGGAGGTTCGCCAAACTGTAAGTTTTTTTAACATTCATATTTCCAACCAAACCCTTCTTAAAGAAGGAGTTTTTGCAAGAATTGAATATGAGCTCATGAGAAATTCATATTCGCTATCTCGGGTTATCAATACTGCGAATACGATACAGAATCTCTCTCTTGGACGGAAAAATATATATAAACATATAACAAATGGTTGTTTTCTAATTTCCTTAGTTGGGAAAGAATCCTTAAACTCCATTCGACCATTTTCCTACTTTCTAGGAAGAATCATTTTCCTGTGCACCATTGTCATTTCCGATGTATTTAACATTACAAATACTGGCTGTTTACAAACTCCAGCTCTTTATATACAATGTTTTGACCCGATTTTGTATTAAAAAAGGATGTTATGATATGCTTAAAGTTACTAAGTAATTAAAAAAATGGTTGCGCCATATTTCTTGCTAATTTGAATGATCAAAAACACACATATAATTTATTAAGCCGTTACTAAATGAGGCCTTTACCCTGCAGTGGGAAAGAAATGGCTAGTAAAAAAAAAAAAAAAAATTCCAAATAACAGTTATTTAAAGATTCGTCCAATGACAACATACTATTTGTATCTATTTACATATTCTAACACCACATTAAAACAGCTATTAAAATTAATCTGTTATTAAAAACAAATAAACAACACTACAGATGACAAAAAATTATGAATGTATTCAATAAAATAAAATATCACAATGAAACAATATAATAACAGTCATTAATAGAGGAAAAGTCAATTAATATTCCAATTAGAAACCAATTAGATGAATCTTTGTTAAAACAAGTCTATTATGTTTTTATAAATATCATAAAATATTTTATTATGTAACAATGAACACTAAATTTCCTTTCCTACTTATATTTATGAGGATCCATAGAGCCAGTTTTAGCAAGCAGTTTTTGCACATACATTTTATTTTAATATTCGAAAAAACCATTTGCAAAAGAATTACCACCATTTTTCCTTAAAATTGTTTCCTTAAAACATACCGAATTTATTATATTAATAATACTATAACCTTATAACCTAGAGGTTCAAATGCGGGTAAACGCAAACCGTTTCCTATGAATATTGTTAACATGCCTTGGAGATGGCAATCTAAAGAGGTCTAAAGATCTTATGCGCATTTAAAATGGTCCCGAAGCTTCCAATGTCCCTAACGTCATCCAATCGACGTTTCATTAAGTTCGATCACCTAGACTTATAGCCAAAATTTGTGGATCACGCAAATTGAGCGATATTCAGCTCAAGCTACTGTTTTTTTTTTGGTATCTCGGTCTCTGCTGTTAGACTAAGCGCATTCTTTGACTGTTTCAACGGACTTTGTCACTGTACTGCAGGCTTCTCTTAACCAGACTCTTTGGTCCCGTGCCAATCTCATCCATACCTAACCCGCAATATACCCGTGTCATCGACCGATATTACTTTCTGACAACCGACGCTTCTTTGGCCTTGTCATACCCATTCTGTCACTGCTTAACTCCACCTGTCGTCACTTCGTCTAGCCAATGACCGAAAGGAAACAATTGCAAATCAGTTTTAAGTGACCGTTTACTCTCATTTTGTCTTTGCAAAGTTAAGGTTGTAAATCGCAATTGCTAGTTAACAATAATGTATTCCGGGATAAACTCATCTCATTATTAAGTAGTCACTAAGTCTCATTCTGTTTTTTCACTTAAAGCTGTAAGACAGGTATTTATATATATATTTAAGAATTTATTAAAATTGAGACAGATTTTCTCTGTATAGTAGAAGTAGTGTGTATGAATATTATGAGCCCAGTGCCTAGACCAGGATTCGTTTTATTGTCGTGATGTTTTTTTTTTACATTTTGAAAGAAAAAAAAAAACTTCACAACAATACGAATTTAAAAATACTCTACATTAATATGTAGAATATTTTTAAGATTGTAAGCTGCTTTTGTCAACATACCTACTTTTAAGTAAAGGTATATAAAAATACATTTTTCCCGAAAAATCTACTAAAATTAATGAACATCTACAATATTAAAACACTTTACGAATAAATTCATTAATATACATATTTAAATGCAAGTTTATGCTACTGCTATGCAATTAGCTCTATAATTGTTTAGGATTTATTATTAGCCATTGAAATAAATGATGAATTTACATGTAAATTGTTATTTAAATAAGAATTATATCAAAACAAGTTAATAAACTGATTCAGTTAATGGGTTCACATTTATTATCGTTATATTTCTAGTATTTAAAGAAGGTATCATATTTATTCACCTTATAATTTTGAATAATATAATTCAATAGCTATTAGCCTAGTTAATTCATGAGAAGAATATTTCTAATGTTTTTCAGGTTTATTCTATTTTTTTGTTGGGTTTTTTCTATGAAGTTGTTATAAAAATAGTTCGCATTTTTATAGAACAAATGTCATCTTCTACCTAGTCGTTTAATATATTATTTGTTTCTTTTCATCAAAAGGACAATATCGTAAAACAATAATGCAATATTTTACATAACTAATAGGTAGGTCTTTAATATGATCAGATTAAATAACAAAAGAACACCTATTTAAAAATTCACATGATTAATCAAACCAACACTGGCCACTAACAATGAAAAAAAAACAACAATATTATAAAAAGAACAAATGAGAACAGCTTCTAAATTTAAAAATAGAATAGGAGACCATAGACAAGACAAGTAGCTAATAGATTCAAAGTGATTTATTGGAAACATAAATATGTATAAGCCGATAACAATTAACTATTAATTTTCCTTGTTTAAGTAATGAGTTTTTAATAAATACATAATTTATGCTGCCGTGATTGACATATTTATGGTCAATGTCATGTTATTTCAACTCATTCAAATGATCTAAGAATATTGGTAATCGAGTTTGATTAAATTAAATTATACGTTTAAACCGTTTAGTGTTTACTATGAAAGATCGTTTTCAATTTTCTTTTATCTATTTAGCTTTATAACGGCACATAATATTCTTCAGAATGATAAACTGAAATTTGATAGTAATATTATAGAACGGGGATTAGCGCGTACATGCATAAATACCTTTAGGGCTTGACGTTTCGACCGGGTTACACCGGCTGTGGTCGCAGACTGGGTCTGCTGAGATCTATAAATATGTAGCGCGATAGTTTAAAAGTAACTGTTTTTTATTTCTCTATAAAAGAGATAATACCTATTTATTGTTAAATGGTAATATTTAAGAATTACACTGAACTTACAAAAAAGCAGCACAGTTTTTTCACACTGTAAGTTAACTTTTATAACCTGTCTTAATACATAACACGCTTTTTCTATCCTTAATCTAAAATTATGTTTCCAAATATATTGTAAAAGTACATTACTTTTATTATTATCAAACGCTAAGTTTTAATCCAAAAATTATTGGAGACTGCCTCATATCAAAACTCACGCTAAATATTTTGACGCAAGTTTGTCACCACTTTATTACTTGGTTTCTTGAATCAGAGCTAAGAGCTATCCATCAAACAAAAAAACTATCAAAATAGGTTTAGCCATTACGGAGATACGTTGCCAGACAGACACATAGACGTACATTATACGTCAAGTATCTTCCACGTGCCAATTAGGTACCTACACGTAATTGATTTGCATTAAATTAATTAACCAATCAAGGTTCCTAACATTAATTAGTGTTAAGAGGTTAAGTTCAAAAAACAAGGATTGTCCTATTATTTGCAAAGACATTGTTTTTGCGTAATTTTGTAGACCACGTAATTGATTACTAATACTTAATATAAAAAAAGCAAGGACTTTAATAATAAAGTCAAGACAAGTGCGGGTTGAACTCGCATGAAGAAGGTTCCGTACGACGTTCCTAAAAAAATTAAATAAACTATTGGCCGTAGAATGTTCATGCCGCTGGCACAGGCTTGCTCAGATCGATCTGGTTCTTTCCTCTAAAGACCAGTCCAGTAAATACTCTGCATTTGTTTACACAAATTTACTATTGTATTATCAGGACTAAAAGAGACTGTGACCCCCGAGTTTGTTTCGACATTCCTTCTCAGGGTAGTCAGTTAGGAAATGTCGACCTCATCTAGATTAAGAAGACTTTTGAAAGTGATTGTATGTAGTCCTATTTGCAAAATAAACATAACATAACATATCATCACGCCTGTATCCCCGAAGGGGTAGGCAGAGGTGTACCAAAAGTACCAATGTACACCCACAGTTCGCCGATATGTTTTAGGTCCCATGTAATAGGGGGCGAGCCTATTGCCACTAACCGGGCACAAATCCAAACTCCGACCTGCTACTGAGAATTTCATAGAAAAACCCAATAGCACCTTGATCGACTCGGGAATCGAACCCAAGACCTCTTGCGTAGCAATCGCGCTTAGCACCACTAGGCCAACGAGGCAAAATAAAGAATTTTGAAAAATCATTTTAGGCTTATTTCTTTTATTACATATTCATCTACAAACAGATTCAACGAAACTTAACATTGTAGTTGAGCTATATGTTCTCCCATACATTTCACCTGCCAATGTGAGTTGGTACGCAATTATTGAGTGATTTATTATGTTATTTTAATATCATGGACTTCATACAGGTTTTCCTATAATCTATTTATTTTTTTGAAAATTGTCAATTTTCTTGAACGACTCTGTAACTATTCATTTTATAGTTACAAATAATATATTTGAGATCTTCACAACTAGATCTCTTATGTCACACAATGCAGTTTTCCAAAAACCCGAAAAACATTCATATTTGCAAAAAAGTATAAAATAGGCATTATCTTGAATAATTTTTTGGTATTTTTTATAATCCATTTTGATGGGACCACTTCTGATGTATCCATTCACAATTGCCAAAAATATATCGAAACAAAAAAGTATATTTAATAAAATAAAAAACAATAAATTAAACTTAATTAAACTATTACACGGCCAACCATCATTAAAATATTGGTACACGTGTAAATTCACATTATGTCAAAAATCCTATAATACATAGTACTAATGCGAAAGTGTGATATGTGTTGGTCTAGTACGCAAAAACTACTCAACTCTTTTAGATGAAATTTGCACATTGATAGTTTATAATAGGGATGTTGAGTATTCTTCATGGGTTGTAAGAAAATATTTGACGCATTTTTATTCCTTAAAAACGATAAAAGTGAAATTTATGAAGAAACTTAAACTGTAAAGTATTTTTTTATATACAGACTTAAGATTAAAATACGTATCTAATAGTTTTTCATTACCTAAAGAAAGTATCTTAAACAATTCCAAAGACAAAATCAAAAAATAAAACTAAATCAAAACAAAGTCCCGATTTAGATTTTTTTCCGCTAAATTAACTAAAATGAAAATAAAAATATATTTTATTCTACTCAGGTAAAACCGCAGAGCACAGCTAGTATAAACATTACAATGAAATGAAATTAAAACATGTCAAAGGTTAATCGCTAAATTTTATATTATATTAATTACTCTTTGTATTTAAATTAAACTAAGTCTAACGCAACTTTGAAAAGTGACGTACTTCTATTTAGATCATAAATAATTATGTACATATGTAGTATATTTTAATTTGTTATACTATAATCTAATGATATATTTTTTTCGCAAAATTTTTAAACATGGGCACTCTTCGACATCTTCTCTTTTAAATAACCGTATGGTGCTATAGAGACAAAACCGTAGTACCTAGGGTATATTCTACTTTGTTCACCTGAGTGAAAGTCTACTTACATAATCAAAAAAGTCGCATTAGTTCAGCTGGGTGATATAGTTCCAAGATGAACAAATAACACAAATGTCAACTCGTTTGACCTGCGTGAATTGTGTCCGAGATGAAATGAGGAGAAACAAGAATCTTCTTTGTTGGTTATATGAGCCAGGTGAACACAGTTGAGTAACCGTACCTAGATGCATATTAGAGTTCCAGTTAATCATGTAGGTTTAAACAACCACACACTTCCATCATGTTCCCACATGTTTGTACATAGGTGTCGTTCGACTCATCTAAGGAGCCTCAAATTGTCGAGTATCGAAAACTTACATCGCCTCGTATACACACACACCACTTGACAAATTTTCATACGGAAAGAGGTACGTACATAGGTAGATCTTCTTTTCTGCTGGAGCTGCGCTGAGAATGCTTAGAGATCCCGCGGCTCCAGCAAAGGCGAGAAGGGAAAAAACACCCCGGGTTTTTGGTTGGTGCAAGTCCGACATAATTATCCCCACGTCGTGCCCTGGACGTGGGTTGAACTCATTAGATTTTCACCAGACAAAAAAAAGCACTTCTTTATTTGAGCATTGTACTTGTTCCTATCAAAATTATAAAACGGCCCTAAATTAAAAGAACGGTCGAAATCGAATTCGGAAGCTGAACTCACCTAAAGTTTACTAAGCGGTGTTAAGTAAATGATCAAAGCAAACGAACCAGCTAATCCGGTAACACATTAATTTAAACAAAACATTGATAAATGTGTTTTTAATCTTCACACTAAGCTGCGGTTAAGAGGCGAATGAATTAATTATCCTAACAAACTGGTTTTATTTTGGTCATCAAGAACGAATATAGATATCGATTGACGGTTTGGATTGCAGAGGTAAAAGAGTTAACCTTAGTTAATGTTATTGGATGTGCTGTGGGTTCGACATCCGTTCAGGGAACCAAAATTGCATGGTATAGAAAAAAAAAACTGAGAGTGATTTTCATTATGTCATTAAAATGTTTGTGCAATCTTGGACAAAGTTTCCATAAAATTTAAAACTTTCTCGATTGATTTAATTTTAGTTAGCTTTCCCGCCTTCAAAACCGGAGGTTCTATATTTCATCTATACTGAACTCACTTTTGATTATGGTAAAGGAGGCCTATATCTCGAATAAATAAAAAGGAAATTTTTGATAAAAGAAAAATTAAATTTTATATTAAACTTATCACCAAGTTCATTCGGTTTTCGCAAGCAAAAGGTGACATATGTCGGTATTATTTACACTAAAAAACTTCGACAGGTGACAACTAATCATCAGGTTTTTTTGTCACCTCCGACAGTCTCATGATCTTCGTGAGATGTGCTATTATTATATTTTTTAATTTTACACGTCACAAACCATCGTTAACGTGCTTGCATGCGCGCGCGCAACGAAGGTGTTTGTACCAAAATTACGATAGCCATATTTTAGTATAAAGTCAGGATAAAGTGTCCTTTTTATTTTGTTAATGTACCCTTTTTGGAGATTAAAGGTAAGGTTGAGAAATAAAAATTTAAAAATTATGAGCAGAGTTTTTTTATTTAAGAAAATGTTTGTTTTGTTAACTAATTCTGTCTAAAATATAGGTCTGGACAAAAAACAAGACCATTGTTTTCCCCTTGTTTTAGGTGTCAATCAACAGGTATGATTAACCACTCATCAATGTTAACAGTGACATTACCCGCTCCTTTAGTTAAAACTACAAAACTATTTCGCCTATGTTATAAGCTAACAGAAGCTAAAAACCTAGGACTGCCGTTTTAGGCTGAAGCGGAACATTGAAGTCCATATTCTCTTTAAATATGACATTTTTAACAGATAACACTGGCCATTAAAACCGTATAATTACTTAGACAGAAAATTATAATAAGTATACAAAAAGCATGACCGTATTAATACGTTCCAAAAAAAAAAAACATGGATCACCTACAGTAGCCCGATCATTAATACAAGCGCCCGATAGATGGCGTTGACAGCAACTCGTTAATCATTACAATAATTAACAAATAGCAACGCCTTATTCAGTGTTACAAGAACTTACGGCTCGACAGAATTTCTCGGAATTTTCGGACGCCATGTCAAATAAAGAAAAAATATTAACCGTTAATATGTCACGATATTGTGACATTTTAGGTTAGTTTTCTTGTGTTCATTAATAATATTCTGTAAATGATGTGCTGCCGTGTTGGTATAGTCATAGAGAGATGAAAGGAGCGATAGTAAAATAATGACATACCTATATAATGGTATCGAACCAAAATAGCAGAGGAAATGCAAAAAAAAATGGCAAAAGAAAAAGATAATACACCAGAAATTAGGACTTGAAACTTTTTTTTTTGATAGAGATCTTTGCAGTTAGCCTGAGCGCAGGCTTTGACTGCTTCACCGGACTTTATGGACTTGAAACTTCTAAAACAATATTTAAGTAGGAACATAATACTTTACTTTTCCAAAGAAAATTACTAAAATTAGCAATGGGATATTATTTGGACACCCTACTTATTATTCTGGCATCATACCATCAGATTTACTCGAAACCCTATTTTTGTCTTTATGTAAAAGGTAGAATAAATAGTTCAGCAAACTGCCTGAGTTGCAGATTAAAGATTGAACAGGTTGAAGATTGCTCCTTTAAAAATATGAAAAGAACTAATAATAGCTACCCCCGAGTCACATCACTTTTAAAGTTCTTAACAATTTTTAACCATACCATCTTAAATACATGTAAATGATACTCTCAAAGGCAAATAATTGTAAGATACACAATTAGTATTGTTAATTATTTTACGCGGCTTTTATTACACGAAAGGGTAATTTGATATTATAATTATGATACAATTACCTCGAGTTATGTGGTATTAAACATCTAGACGTAATGAAATCTACAGAAACATGATAATAGAAGTATTCGGTTCGTTATTATGGCATTCTTTTATCAATTACATTCATCAAAATAATTGCTAGTAAATGTTGTGATATTTAAACTCCATTTTTATTTACAAAGCAGTAGACTGTTGGTACTTTTGCTGTATTTTTATCATATCGTGGAATCGCTTAAAAAATTCAAGTGAAACTCTATAAATTTCAGTTACATCTATGATTAGGTACTAATAAAATAATTGCAATAGTAAGTCTGTCCGTGTGTTTCTTTCCTTCACAGCTTTAACTAGTTTTTTTATAGATTATGGCACGACACCCGACAAAAAAGCGGGGGAAGTTGTAAACAAAAGCAAAAAAAAACATTTTGCTCTTCAAATTATAGAAGTAGGTATTGCTCTCACTGCGTTCTAAACTTTAATTTCAAATCAATTCAACAAATACGTATAATAAAATGTATAATGTTATCAGTGAATATAATATTAAACTCAATTTTGTTATTAATATTACGCAGTAAGTTCCCACCGTGACCGTACATTTTATATTGATTGACTCAATTCGATTAAAAGCAATCTTTTACAGATTTGAATAATATTGTATTGTAATTCCGATTGCTATACAGTAGGTATATAACTATGTATTTATATCGATACTTCATGCTGGTATATAGACATTTAATATTATTTTTGTCCAGTTTAAGTGTCTATCCAAGGTAGATAAAACGCAACTCAACTTTAATAAGGTCTTAATTGTCAATCTATCTCTATTTTCCACCTTCAAGAGAAAGAGAGAGAGAGATTTTAAACTGATAACCATTTTTAAGCAATTAGCTACATTAAGGGTGTAACGCAATGACAGTCATCTGAACACCTGAATAGAAAATTAACTTTAAGACGTTCCTAATCTTCTAAATTCTATCCATCGTACTTTCCCAACATTAAGTCATTATTTTAGGGAAAATATGTAAAATTATTGAAACAAATGCCTATGTTACGGTTACAAGAAACATTTTCCTATTTGTTGGGAGTTCTTTAACAATGTTTATAAGATATTAATTCAAATATTTTTTTTTTACTTTTGATGACTATTATATTATTGTGCTCAGTAAGTTGAGTATTTGTTTTACAACATTAAATTTCCTATTGCTGTTTTTGTAGCCTCCTTTAAGACGGTCCTAATTCATTCCATTCCATCGTACTTTCCCTACACATTACTTTGCTGCTTTGCTTTATGCCTTAAAGTGACTGAGACAGCGTGAACTACAAACTGCGTGATCTTAAAGTTAAGTAGCTCCACAACACTCGAGTACATATATTAGGAACAAGGAAAAATGCACCGTTAAATTCAGAAGAGATTCCTCTATCCTTATTTGCTGGGTTCGACAGGGTCCATGCAGATCAATGTTATTCAACACACATGGAAAGTAATGAAGATTTCAGTATAGAAAATTCTGCAATAACAAAATCAAAATCAAATTTCGTTTCGGATGAATTCAAGCAAACAGTCAATTCTTACCTCTGATAGTGCTGCCATCTACCCGTGACCAGCGCACGCCAATTATGTGATTTGAACCAATCAGCAAGCCTGATTGCTCCTCGCTACTATTGAAATTATACTGTTAATGCTTGATAAGAACACAATTTTTACCGAAGCGAATTCTTCCAAGAACCATTAAATCTTAGCGTTTAAGTAAACTAAGAGCATGCGACGATGTTATTACGTACAAACTGTTGAGGAAATAATGTAAGATTTTTTTCCTCCTTTCTTTGGAATCATTACATCAAATCAAGTCAGAAAAAACAATTGTCATTAATTTTTTTGGTTCCGGAAAATTTACAACACTTGCAAAAAAAAAAACAAGACGAGCTAATGGCAACCGAATAAACCTTTTGCTGCCAGCACCGTAAATTTTGAATCTCGAACAACCGTATTCTGGCAAACGAAAACGTTTTCACCAGTCTGGCAGAATAGGAATACCCTTAATAGATCACCATAGATTAGATGTATTTATGGTAGTGTATGGTAGTCTACCATTGTATAACATAGATCTGTTATCGCCACATCTAGGCCTGATAGCGATCTGAGGAGCCTTATAAAGCAGGCAGCGATGTAATTGAAAGTTTTTATTAGTGCTCCATTTTAATGGTAAGTTCATTTCCGATGTCTTTGCATATAGCCTGATTCTGTGAATGATAGATTCTGAAGATTCCTTAATCTCATTTTACTTGTTAGAATCTACTCGTGATCAGAGGGCTGGTTTGTTCCTTGCACAGAGAATCGGCATAGCCATTCAACGGGGCAATGCAGCCAGCCTTCTGGGCACGTTCCCCGCCATTGACAAGGATGACGATGAGTTCTTTGACGCTGTTTAGTTTTTATTTATGTAAGTTTTAATTTTAGTATGGTTAGAGTTTGTTCTTATATTAGTTTTAATTGTGTATTAATAAAGTATAATAAATTACTTGTTAGCATTAAAATTTACGTAAGCTTCATTTGTGTCTGTATAATTTTTCATAAAGGTTAGTCTGAGTAAACTATTTTGAAACTGGTTCTTCGTTCCATTCAACACCACTACAATACTATTTGGCTGAATTATCATTTAATTTAATTAAATTTTTGATGTTAACTGCGATATACATATAATTACCTACTACATGACATACAAAACTGAATGTTGAATAGAAATTTGAAACAGAAACACGTGAATTATAATCAATCCATTGAATCGATAAATAAATCGAGTATTTGAGCATATCGGTCCAGATTAGCGACAATTATTTGATTGGTGGAAGCCCAATAAAACAGAAGACTGCTATCGTATGCATGCCATTCGATAGAGATAAGCTCGATTTAATAGCAATGTACTTATGAGGCGTACGGACTATTTGTACTGTATTTCTAGGCCATGGATGATGACTAATTGTAAGAGCTGACTTTATTTGGTATTTATTATGTAATAGACCTTATACACGGCGATGTAATTATGTTGCATACTTTTCTAATGGACGCATAAAACTTTCGAATGAAAATAATGTGTTGTGTTTAAGGTTTGCGCCGGAGGCAATGATATTCTAATAAACAGATATGTTATAAGCGTGCAATCGTGAAGACTCGAAAACGTACGGACGTATTTCCATTAGGAAATACGTCCCAATTAGGACGTTTTCGAATAGTGTTGTTAATACAACAACACTATTTGTCTCTTTTTTTCTTATGGGTTTTATCGCGCTATCTCTTTTGCTCTGCCGCTGCTGCGCGGAACACTTTTTTCGATTGTTTATCTGTTTATTAAAATATCACTGGCCGGAGGGTTAACTTTTGCGCAATTAAAAATTACTACTAATAATTTATAAGAGATTTTTTTTTTAAATAGCTCTGATAGAAAAGTTTGAATGTTGTCATCAATCGTGGTATTAGCACGTAGGTAATAAGGAGGTATGATGTCATAGAATAATAAAATTCAATATTTCAGCCATAAACGTCCCGCTGTTGGGTACAGGCCTCTCCTCATATAGAGAAGGCACGACAATCATCACCTCGTGTGCTCATTTGCAGATGAGCGATTTCAGATCCCAATTTTTCTTAAAGGTTAAAAATTTCTGACCTATAATGTCATTTGGAAATAAATTCCCATATTCATTCATTCATGGTTTTATATCCCAATTATTAAACACAGTCCCTTTCCAAATAACGGGTGCTTCGTCGTTTGACACCACGAGATATTGGCACAACAATGTCAGTTTTTGAATTGGCTTTTTGGCACTGCACGGTATGAATCGACGAATGTCTTCTTTGCCTTGGTCGATTCACACCGTGGTGCCAAACAGCCAATTCAAAAACTGACATTACATGATATACTCATCAATCCTTGTTCATCTATATTTTATATCTACCCCTACAATTCTTCATCTTACATCTTATGTTATTCCATCATATCACAACTAAAGTCCTTCTCCATCACACCATATGTTTGAAGCAATCAGCCTTAAATCATATCAAACGTCAACGTAACGAGTAAGGCAGAATTTATATGACGACAACTAAGGTATAAGGTATCCAATAAATCATATTTATTAGTACATATTAGAGGCTTTTAGTTAAGGAGATGGTACACTTGAGGTAATTTGATAAGGTTTGAAAGAGGCAACTTAGGTATAACAAAAGCCATTGATTTTGACTTTGACTTGATTTTGATTGTTCTTTAATCTTCTTCTTCTTAGCGTATCGTTCAATTACTACTTTCATCGTGGCTAGATTTTTGTGGACCAGTACTCAGCCACGCGGACAGCATTATCAGTAGCGAGAGGTACCACACTCACAAGGCTCATATGTACCATAACGTGGGGTTATGGTACATATGAGCCTTGTGAGTGATACATTTCTACACGGGCCGACTTGGATCCGGAGTCTATTCGTACATGTATGTACCATGATTGTGCAAAGTCAGTAGCTGTAGTAGTAGTTGTTGAAACCATTCTAAATAGACGTAAGAGTATACTTCTAATGGCACATGCTATCTATCCACCACCGCAATAAAAATACCATGTCAATTATTATAAATATCAATCTTTCATATTTCCAACTAACCGGAGAAACCAAGCCATTTAATGCGCAATCAATTTGCTTCCTGCAACACACAGCATAGCTAGCTAAACACAACAATTATATAAATTATATCAATTTCTTATAAACGGTCCGTAATCAATATTTACTAAATATAGAGGTATTAGAACCAATTCGCGAGGTGTAAGTGTCTGTCCGCTGCCCATTAAAGTGAATAGAAATCGCAATGCAGCAAATGCTATGCAATTATAGATACCGGCCGGCGCAGGAATCTGGGTTTAACGACGAAAAATATGTTCGCGATCCGTGCGAACTGCCCAGTGCTCTGGTACCTCGTGGGAATACTGTTTAGGAGCAATTAGTGAGGGATTTAGACTACTGATTGGTAGGATTACGTTAGAAATATTAAGGTAAGTAATCGTTTTCTTTTTCGCTAGCCATTCCTGTCACACTGCAAGGAAAAGACTTTCCTTCCGTGGTGACCACAGGCCTAACCAGAGAAAAATGGAAGGAGGAAAGTGTGGTGAAATATTTTTTATGAAAAGAGTCTAGCTCTTTCGTTTATCGTCTGTAATTTAGTTAGCTTGTGTATGGAGTGATGACACTTAAGTAGCCATTTTTCTTCTGTTAATTGATACCTCACCTAAACCACTAGTATAACACAAACCGTTTATATCAGAATGATCTATATAGATAGGTATAAGACTGTCATACTAATAACATCACAAAATCTTAAAGGGAGTCATGAATGAATTGTCTTTTAAAACTCTTTTCTTTTGGCACAGTCCACTAGCTCGCCACCTCGGACCTCCTCAATCCGCCTGTCGGTCTTGATATTGATCTCTACCCATCCCATACATAATCACATACTTTCATCTATCTAAATAGGTAAAGTGTTACCGTATTTGGATGTAACTGCGCTCGGAATAATAAATTCCATGCCGTCTTCAACACTTTAGTCGTGTGAAATAACTTGCGAAGTCTATGAGATTTACTTCAATTTTTTATTGGTTTTCTCGTCTGTCTTTGCTGAGTTTATGGTAGACATTAGATTTACCTAATACTTTGCCCAACCTTCCCTTTAAATATGTTGATTATAGGAGCAGTTTTTAAGTTTAACCGCTTTCAGCTAGATGCAAGTATTGTTCATAAAAATCTTTATGCTAGTGGTCTATTCTTAAACCGCTGTTCGTTCCATGTTGGGAAAGTTTTGAATGCGCATTTTTAGCCTAAACTGTGTTAATTCCAAAAGGCAATTGTTAGATTATTTTGGTGTTGGCAGTATGGAGTTTACTTACACCTAAGTGATTATTTCCTTAAGAAATCTGAGAAGAGACCTTTTCTGTTAAATTCTGACAGATATTATTCAACAGCACCTAATCATCTTCAGCATTAACGTACCATTAGCCTAAAGCCAGGATACCATTTGAACTTATCATCACTAATGGAAAAGCGCATGAAGAAATGCTAACGTCTGAAAATGGCAATAGGTCAGTTAGTGACCCTATGTTACGAGTTCCAATGGCTGTAATGACTGACACCCAATTAAAGGTGCCTGATAACCTCGTAAAGAACCTTAAAATATATGGTTTTACCATGTAACTACTTTGCGTAGCTGTCACTCTATGCAACCGTAATGTAAGACTTGATTTTAAAGGCTGGATTTCACCAAACGAGCCTATACTCGTTCATCGTATACCTATTGGAATTTCAAAGAATTTTTTGGGGTGGGTATTGAATGAGAAAAAGTTCGTTTGGTGTAACCATATGACTACAGAAATAGAAGTTTCAGGTCTGTAGGAAAAATTT
Organism: Autographa gamma; assembly: GCA_905146925.1. NCBI lineage: Eukaryota > Metazoa > Arthropoda > Insecta > Lepidoptera > Noctuidae > Autographa > Autographa gamma. Next base: position 4,106,330 of record LR989871.1, read on the forward strand.
ATAATCTATCTCATCCTCTATATTTTTCTTTTGTTTTGTGGTAAACTCTTTTTTCTTTATTTTTGCCTTGTACGTCAGTCATTGTGGTAGCGTCTTTTATGGATATGCGATGGATATGGATAATAATATAATGGTTAGGTCATTGACATCTGTGTCATGTTGTCAGTCATGTTGACTTGTGGAAATGTCGATTTGTTAGACAGTGAAATGTTTCGATCCAAGTTATCAACTAAACCTAGATCACGCTACTGCTGCACACAGGATTCTCCTAAGTTGCGCCATAAGGCTTGGTTTTCCGTTTTTCCGCATTAAGTATTTACCAGCCTGTACGTCAGGAATACCTAACCAGCAGACCAGCTACAATATAAGTTTGCCACACAAAAATAGCCTTTATAACGAAAGTCAACAAGTCATTGACATCAATTTATCATTTTTAATATCTTTTAACAACATCATTTGTAATGCCGTCTGCGTCGTTAGTTGGTATCAATTTATACAAATTGTTTTCCAATTCATGAAGTATGTGTTGATCTGAAATATCTATGTTATAAACGTATAGAATACTCCATAACCATCAGCTTAGAATAGGCACTGTTTGCCTCCATGGAAAGAGTATAAAGTTGGTCAAACAAGTGTTGGATAACATTGTTGATGGATCTTATTCCAAAGCAGTACAGTTGCTTTTTGTAAATCGCGGTTTCGCATTGAAGGTACTTCGTCATCGCTTATATTATACCAACACGAATGAAAATAACCGCCCGCCCCCCATATCGAGATATTGAAATTCACCAATTAAAGTGAACAGTAAAGCTTAATAAATTTCAACAAAAAAACGTGAGCGAGGTTTCCGGATAGGGAGCATCATTACCGTATTTATTAGTAGCGGGCGCATTAAACTGTCCTTAACACTCAACTGTAATGGCAACCGAAAAACGTTTATGCGGTATGTGAATTGTGCCCAAATGCGTCCACACGCCGACGATATTAAATAAATAATTACACATTTGTCAGATACTCCTAAAAAGCGAAATGTCCGCGACAGGCTGGTCGCCATATTTGGTCGGTTTTGCCGGCGACTGCGCGGGCGCAGGTGAGCGCCAATTACCGGAGTGCGCAAAAAGCGCGCGCGGACAAATTGTGAAATTGTAAACGTGTGGTTGTGAGCTTAGCCAACCACCAGCACTCGATGCGATGACCTATTAACACAAGATGGACGACGCCGAGTCAGCGCTATTTAACGGTCAGGCATTTCATGCTGACGGGTAAACTTTTGGTAATTGCGGTAGTTTTCACTTATTTATTTGGCACGACGTTTACAATAGTTTACAGACCATTTATTTAATAAGTAATTTATGTAGATGGATACGTAGGTACCTAGTAGATCTATATAATAATTTTGGATTTTCTTTAAACAAAATTGATAATAATTCTACAAAAGATAAGTTTCAATCAATATTTAGCCATTTTTTAAAATAACCGTATTTTGTCCCACTGCTCTGCTGCAATGGTTTGGAATCATCTCCCCAAATTCGCTCCAAGCACTTTGATCTTGAAACAATCTTGTAATTTCAGCCTACCCTGTCTTCGAGTATAAACTTTTCTTAATACAGTTGTTTAACCTTCTCTACAAATATATCACACTAGCCAAGTACAACAACTTAGTACCAAGACAAGGCCAAAAAAGAAAAAAGCCACCATTTCCTTTACAATTAAGTATCTTTATGTGAGGTATTTAATTGTTTATAATGTCCAACATAATACGGGACTGAGTAAATAAAAAATACAATTAACTTTTAATTGCGGTAATTAGTAGTGAAGACAATTAAGACGATAATAAAATTCATGTAGTGTGTAGCAGGACTTGCGTTGTTCTCTCTTAAGCCCTTTGTATTAGTTTAAGTAAACAAGTTTTTATGAAAATAAGTTTCAAGAGCTTTTAAGTTTTACAGAACTTAAAATAAATTTCGGATTTTAGTTCTGTAATGGGATCGATTATATTATTTATATCTAAATATCTATCGAAATATGAATGCTTTTTTAAGCCTGATAACGTTATAAGCCTTTGAGACTTAATGCCCCCAAGTAAAAACAAACATTTATTTTTATAACTTGTATTCTTTGAACGTACTTACACATTTTTTCAGTCGATTAAATATTGATCATCTTTTTTTATAAAGGCCTAGCAAACGGCATTAAATTTTAAGTCACTGTTGCTTGCTATCTCACTATACAAAAAACTTTTCCAAGAGAACCTACCTCATACAGGTAGAAAAAAAACAAGAAAATATCAAACAAGCTTAAAGTTTTAAGATAAACTAATTATTAAGACTAATCAAGAGAGTATCTCAATTTGATAAACTCCATATCAAAAGAATCATCAAAATAATAACCCGTCTGATAAATTCAGAAGCAGCTGCCTACTAAAAACTACATCTTCCTTTAATAGCAATTAACGTTAACTAAGATCTAGGAGGCTTTTATTATACGCAATTCAAATCATAATAAAATGACATGCATAATACAACATGGCAATTTTCTCTCGCCACTTACGGCGTATTGGTAATTCTGCGAATATTTTTTATGTCTTAATTATCTCAGAGGCCGTTAAGTTTGATCGCCACCCCTTCAGCAGCCAGTGATTAACAAACAATAACTTGATAATAAATTATGATTAATATTTTCTGAATAAACAATTTCATAGTCGTCATGTTATAACGACTGGGTTTTATGGGGACAGGGATGGAATTGGGAGGCGGTTGTCTTTTTGTTGGTATGTTTGTTGTCTATTAGGCACTTTTCTTTGAAATGAGAGAAAGACGGTAGATAAATCCACTTTTTACTTGATGAATAAGTGATGTTCACTCAAGAGTGCGTCCATATCTGTTGAACAAGCATTACACGAGCGTACCACGAACATATTAGTGTCAATGACGCCGTCCACTGAACATGCGCGCGCCGCTCGCAAGCTGCTCGTGTAATGCTCCTTCTTTAGATGTGGACGCAACCTCATACAGCCTTTTCCCGTTATTTATATTTTTAACTACTTACTAATCAATAATATTTGTGTTACTAATTAAATATATAAAACCGTAGTATAAAAACAACATGACTTAAAAATAAGTACCCTTTTTAAAAGTAACTTAGCATGCAAGTAAAGACTTGATTTGTACTTATTTGACACACTAATTATTACCGATCTGAAATAGAACGCTTAGTTAACTACTACTCTAACTAATTAAAATACTTACATAAGCAGGTACGGGGAAATCATGTCTTATCGGTTCTAAAAGGGCATTGCAAAATTCTATCTTATTGCTTTCAAATAACGCCTTTATAAAGAAGAGCATTTGTCCCAAGTTAATATTGTTTTAATCGTGTTTAAATCCCACTTGTCAGTTCAAAAATACCTGCTAATTACAACACACAATCTTTCCCAGCTAATTTAACGGTCAGCTTTTCTTCATTACTAAATAAAATGAATATTCGTTTGGCTATCAGATGCATCATTATTAGTCTTACTAATAGAGTCTACAGTCTCCTTAGGCCCATATTGGTCGACAAGTGTCGACTTATTAATTGTCCCTTAGACTAAAAGGAGCATTGTAATTGTCCGCCATTCATTTCATTCATTCATTCCAAATCCGGCCCTGTTCACATCTTGAGTACGGTAATTAGTGAACGACGCGTCTTGAGCCGAGCCGAGCGCATTCAATTCAAAATTATGCAACTTACATTCATTATCTTTTTACTACCAACCTTTTTAATGGTTGCTATGACAGCGCGTAACAGCCTTTTAATTTCGTTACCTATTTAATTGGCATACTGTATAAATCGATGATAAACAATAGCTAAGTAGTTTATACTGTTGTTTCAGCCAATGAAGTGTGAATTGTTTTTGTTTGATCCTGTTTTGAATGCATCTAATCATTACTGACATTTTATGGTGAGAATGCGATAATACGTTCTAAGTGGCCTGCAAGTACTGCAATTGCAATAGATTATTTCTAATTTAAAACGGTGACAGGTTAATTTGGCATCGGTATTGCTAATGCTATTAATGTTGATAGTATATTATTAGATAGAAATATAATGAGAAGTAAATTGCAGATATAAATAGCAATATGATCGAACGTCAAGTGCGTGTTATAAAAATATTAATAATAGATCCAATTATTCATTCCTTCAGTTAGTTTTTTGATCAAGAATCGTAATAGAATGGTCGTCAGACAAATTGTTAATATTTATTTAAAAAATCTAAAAATCCATGTAAGGTTTGTGAATTTATTTATACCATTGTTTTCAAATTGATTTTAAAGATTTCTACGCTTAAATAAGGCATTTGTTACGTATTATTTTGCATCATCATTTGTATTCAATTCAGTTATTATTATATTTATATTTTTAATTGGATGATGGGATATAACTGTTTCTAATAATTCTTTATTTTTGTTTAATTTATGTCGGTTTGTGAAAGAAAAAGCCAATTAATTAAATTCCCTTTCCCCACATACCGTTTTATTTCATATTCGATCCAATCGAATGCTTTATTAATGTCAATACTCTACTTTTTTCTTGTCAAACGACCCATTTAAGTGTAACAGTCCGTTAAAATGCCCTTAGTCTTTTAAAATATGCTCTGTTAGGAAAACACTCCATAAAACGCCGTTTTTAATCTCTATAATTGCACGATCGATTTTCTTAGAAATGCTAGAAAAACATTCTTCTACCTAGTTGTGCATCAATAATGCTTATTTACCGGAAAATGGCTAGAGATCGCATTTTCTTGCTAATTAATCCGTCGTGTTGTTAATTTGAGTGATTATAGAGTGACAGCTCGTGGTGGCGTGCTGTCAATATGCGTGTCATATTATAACAGCCGTTACATTGTAGCTACACATCGGACACTCTGCTGATCAAATATAATTGTTCCGTCAATAAAACTGCTCCATTGTTCTTCAGAAAATGAAGCCAAGCTCTATAAATACCTACCCCTACTTTGTATCAAATTAATAAAAACATTAATTATATTCAATGTGCATTTTATGCAAATAACTTCACGACAACATGTCTAACACATTTCATAATTGCTAATTGATTAACAGGTGACAACTATAACAAGTTGAAATCTACAAACGACTTTGTTGCCACATTCTTTGATCCAAAATAAAAACAAAACAAATGGCTGAACAAAAACCTAGTTAAATTAAATACGTAAGCTTACAAAGTATTCACAGAAAAACGAGTCAACACAAAGTAATTTATTCAATAACAAACAGAGATTACAACAATCCAATTAAATCGCGACATTGACAACTAAATCCTATTAAGTAGCCCAAACGGCGCGCTTAATTGGCCGCCATTATACAAAATGCTCTATGGTCTGTCATCGTTGCACAAAATGGCGCGCGCGGGAAAATAAATACGTTTAGAGATGGATATTATATCTTCATTAACGTTGGGTAGCGAGCATTGATATGTCTGCAGGTGGGGCATTGAAATTGTTGTATTTTATCACCGGCGCGCCGCTAGGCATTCAAGGATGGTCTTCGCCTTATTGGCTTCTGTATAGTATTGAGTCGTTGAAGGTCGAGAGAGAAAGTTTTGTAATGGTGTGCTCTATGATAAGCTTGTGGAAATTATCTGCGGAATATTAGCCTCATCTACCTCAAGGACTAAGTGAAAATTAGTCACAGAGTCGCTCTGAAAATGAATGCGAGCTGTACATTTTTTTTTTTTCGTGAACAATTTATTTTATTCGTCTTCGTCTATACTTTCTGCTAATACCTAATCTTATATAGTTAAAGCGATGTGGCATTTTATTCATCCGGTTAACAACATCACCGTATTGGAGAAAATCGATCTTATGCGTCGTATAAAAGTATATAGTTAACTTTAAGTCCTTAAATTTTACTCTTATAAATAAAAGGTATAATTTTTGGTAGGTACCTAAACCAATGCATAATTAAGTAAAGGGTCATCAGAAAATTCATGATATTCAAAGTAACAAGAAAGGAAATTGAAATATTAACATGCAAATTACGCTTTTAACAGTGAAATTTATTTACACAAGCTTAACTATATTAAGTTTAATTAATATTTATTGTGTGATACAGGATTTAAGTGAACTTAACTCTAGTTTTCTATTTCACGGTTTTATCTACACTGAATTTAAATGTTTATTGATCAGGAACATTTAAAAGCACGGTAATTTACTAGATTATTATATGGGAGCCTTATTAATTGAGCCTTAAAAGTAAAATAATAATAATCGACACATCAAACAAAAAAAACTATCAAAATCGGTCCTTAACTTTTCTGGCTACAATATTTTTTTTACCGCCCCTCACCTATTGAAGAGAAATACTAAATTACTAAACCACCTTAGCTCATGTTAACACAACGATATTTAAAAAATATAAAAACATCGTTTTCTGTTTTTAAAGTGATGGGACATAAACTTCCAATTCAAACAAACAAATTACATAAAACAAAAGAAAACAATAAAATTAGGTTACAACCTCTACGTTCCCAAAAAGCAATGTATATTTATAGAATGTAATTAAAATTTGAATTGATCGATTGATTTGCCCGTTAATAGGCTCTTTAGCGGGCGGAAGTGAGACAATAGGCGCACTATAGTGATTATACAGTCCAATGAATCGATGTTTTAATATTCAAATCGATTGAACCGATTCAGCAGTGATGTTATCCGGCTAATGACACCGCTTTCCAGTTTAATTAATGGCGATAACAAAGGACGATAATGTATGCAAATTTATACTAATATTGTTTGTGTTGGTTTGTTTATTGGTAGCGTTCATGTTGGTGCATTACGCAGTGTGGTGTGATTTTGACTAGATTTTAAAGTTTTTTTTTAATACGCTCTAAATGAGCTTTAGTAAAACTATACCGACTAATTTAAGTACCATATTGTATTCTACTTACATAGGGATGCAAAACATCACAATTGAATATAGGGAATTGGTTTTAACTTATTTTGCGAAATTTTACCAAAATAAGCGTACATTTATATTGCAAGTTTATTAAAAGCTCATGTGAAAACGATAAAGTTATGGTTACAGGCAGGTCTTTATGCGCCTAAGTCTGTATTATGAAACAAAACCTAACCTTTCTCAACCAGAAACAAATATGCCACAAATATTCCGTCACCAAGGTGGTCTGAACAAGACATCCGTATTCCCAACAAACTGCAGTTTAACACCAAAACCACGATAATACTGAATTACGAGCGTTTTACGTTAATTAGCGAGACAAATGTACAGTCCACCACTTCTACACACAACACTCCCCAAAACTCACAACCTTATTCCAAGGTACTAAAGTCCATAATCGAATAGCAAGTTCTTAAGTTAGGAACGGTCTTCCTGTATGTATGTTTGGTATAATTTTAACCAACAATAACTGTGTCAGGTATGAGCAGGACGTTGGCTACGGTAGATGCATTTAGCGGACGAATTTCACACCGAATGATGGCCAGGGAAACGGAACTAACATTCTCTGCTCGTATATCGGTGTCATTTGACGTTTAAATGTTTTGGTTTGACGGTGTTTTAGGGCTTTTAGTAATAATACCTTGGTTAATAGTGGTTATTAGGATGGGAAAGCCAATGTAAAAATAGGATTGAACTACTTATTCATCGTTTAAAACCTAAATAACTATTTCACAAACAATTTGGTTTATTAAGATATTTTACAAATATCTGCCACTAAACTACAGAATTCTTATTAAAAATAACTAGAACAAACAACATTAAATTTCGAGTTATAAAATAAAAACATAAAATTATAGAAGAACCATAATTGTGACCGGAATCTACACATTCACCATCGCTGTAACGGAAGACTAATATTGTGAGAAACTTTCGTACTGTATCTGTCATTTACCAAAAATGGAATTATTATTATCTTGGTAATTTTACATTAAAGCGCAATAGGTATTCCATCTGCGCCTGAATAAGAAAAGGCGTCTATTGAACATTACTATTAGTAATTCATAATGAGAGGTGGAAGAAAATTTGGTAAAATTTAATTAGTTCTAACCGAAAACAGTAGCGCTCTGCCTTTTGCTTTACTACTTTGCTTTTTGCTTTACTTTCTGGTAAAATAAGAAGTGAAGGGACCTAATTTAAGTTTTTTTAACGCAGCACTTTACAAGGTACGATATCATTTGCTAACTTTTATAAGCTCTTCATTAATACTACTTCAATTTAGAAGTTTCTCTAACTTTTAGAATGAAAAAGACTAAGACGAGCAACTAGAATCAGTTTTTAACGTAACGTTTCTTGATCGCCTTTTTTTGGATTATAAGAAATAAAACTATTTTGATTTTTTTGTTTTTTTTTTACCAGTCACTTTACTCGTAAAAAATTCAAAACTGCTATTTCTTTATTTTCTCGTTCTCTTGTCACAATTTGCCTAACTACTTGTAAATTAAACTACGACAATCAGTGTAGGCGTTTAAGGAAATTTTGGCGGAAACGCCCGACCAGAGCCGAACCAAAACACTTCAACTGAACTTGCACCTTTCACCTTATAAAAGGTGTTATTATACTCATTAATACAAACTACTAAACGTTAATGAGGCCTGCAGTGGGCGCGTGGGTCACTGACTGTCGAGATTGGTTTCACACTTCATAGATGGTTCCATGATTGTCATTTCGCAAAATGGTAGATGATGAAATTGCTTGTAACTTTTCGAAATTTAACTTACATAATTATACCAATAAACCAATTAAAAAAATACCCTAACGTTGTGTACTGATAGGGTGAATGTATGTGTAAACCTAAGTACCCGCTGGAACATAAGTCTAGTATTCTGAATTGTGCGCCGTGGCGTTCCTTGGGGGACCTATGACCAGCAGAGGACTGCAACAGGCCGATATTATGATATGATGATTCTGAATTAAGATAAATTGTGTAAAGTTTTAAACTGTTCCATGAAAGAAAACATCACGGTTTTAAACGCGGCTTTGTTTAGCTTACTAGAATACTAATATTACCTACCTATCACCATACCTAAATAGGTACGAAGTAAAAATATAAATCGATTGTAGACACAATGAAAAATTGAGGTAATATGTTGATCATTTAGAAGTCTCAGGACTTCTCGTTCGAAGGCCTCACATAAAACCAACAATTTCCCTTATCACAACCCCAACTGGCACAATACTATCTAAACCGTCCTCCCCCAGCAGGCACGCCATCCGGGCCGCCCGTCGTCCGCTGCCAGCTGCGCAAGCACAAGCCGAACCGCAAGCCGCGGACGCCGTTCACCACGCAGCAACTCCTGGCGCTGGAGAAGAAGTTCAGGGACAAGCAGTACCTCAGCATCGCTGAGAGGGCAGAGTTCTCCTCGTCGTTGAGACTCACTGAGACACAGGTAACATGGATGAATGTTTAACAGTTGAATACATAACGAAAATAAATTTGAAGCCGTTTTTAATGCTCATGAAGTTTTTGACACAAGGTGTATAGAAGCGATAGATGGACATTCAACGTCAGTGTTTCAGTATTTGGGGTTGAAAGAGCGATAGGATAAACTTATTCATTTTATTGTGCATTACACATTGGGCAACAGCGGAGCGAGTACCATGTATTACAAATTCAACTTAAGTTTTGCATCCCTAGCAATATGCTGATCAATAATATAAAATTATGTTAAACCCTTTCTATCCAGAAATTATTGCATCTCATGACAGAATATAAACGAGCTTTTGTTTGCAACACACATGTGCACGTACTTAGTTACATAAAATCATCGGTACGCGAAAGGTCAAAGACTGTATGTTTAACAAACTTTCATATTCCAGGTAAAAATATGGTTCCAAAATCGCCGCGCGAAAGCGAAAAGATTGCAAGAGGCAGAGATCGAAAAGCTAAGGTTATCTGCGCGGCCTCTCCTGCCGCCGTCGTTCGCACTCTTCGGCGGAGGAGGGGCTCCCCCCCTCTTCGCAGCAATGGCCGCCGCCTCCAGACCTCAGCTGAGCTTCCTAGGAGGTCCTCCGAGCCATCAACACGCGATAAACATGAACATACTGAATTCCCTACAGCCACATTGACGAATGGATCACGCGGCAACGCGTGAAGCGAACGATCAGCCGCCATCTTGAAACGATGTGCGAATTTGAATTGAAAGGGTCCCTATTCTCGAAACTGCAGTTTTGTTTTTCTATTTTAAAATCTCTTTTTGTATGAGTTTGAGGCTTTCGTTTGACCTGAGAACCTAATTTATGATTATTATCTACTTCTATGTTTGTCATTGCATATTTATCATGCAATTAGATCGTTATTGTTTCTTAGTTGTAGGTGTTTTATAGAAAAATAAATGTTTTATGTTATTATAAATGCGAACATAATACTGTAACATTTAATTCGGGAATATAAACAAAAAAGTGAACTGATCAAGTGACTTCAAACTATTTCATACGAAGAGATTTTAAAAGTGCTGCATTGTGACGATTTTGAGAATAGGGACCACAACCGCTGTTAAAACGAAACGTTTCTAAAGTGAATCAAGGACAATTTATAAGAAAGAAATGTGTTCCAATTACAAAAAGGACTATATGTGGTGCGCTCACAACGTAGGTAACACAGCTTTTCAAATAAATAATGTTAAAATATGGTTTCTGATATTTTAGGTTCTAGGTTACGAAATAATAACAGAGTCTTACTAAAACTGTTTTCTTCGATTAAGTGTATATTTCCACGTAGCTAAGGTTACTGGTAACCCGAATAAAAACTCTCTATAAGTGCAATTTCTCATATTATTGTAATACGGAATAGAAAAATGTAAATAAGTTTTAAGCATCACCTTCAATGAAGTATTTGATTGTACGATCATTTTTCTAATGACGTTGGCAAATTGATTTAGTTGATTTAAAATGTGTAACTAAAGTAAGTAAATAACATTGTTTCATATAAGATCAAGACCAAAAGAGTTTAGAGTCTTTTGATTGCAAGATAAGTTCTCCAACCACTTCCAGTTGCTTTTCAATACCTTTTCTAAGCTAGCCTTCAACCTTGTCCAAGCAATGTTGGGGTCGAATTCCAGTCTTTTTTAAATCTGCTCAATATCGCATTTTACATAGAGCGACTGTTTATCTGACCACCACAACTCATTTACTGGGGCCTAGAGTTACAGGCAAGCAACTTTTCTCTCTGCTATAAAATCATTTGAATCGTTTTAAATACCATTTTGCTAACAGATTTCTATACTACATTAGAAGTAAAAATAAGGTTCGGTGCAAACGGGGAACTGACCAAAGCTACCGGTGGCCAGTGATAGCGACTTAACACACTTTTTCATATACCTATGCTGTATAGGCTCGGCGCTCGGTACAGCAGACAAATACAGGGTTATTTGTAAAACACCAGCAAGCTCTTAAGAGGTCATTGTACGCAACATTATGAAAAACTTTATGAAAAACCCCAAAACAGAACCAGGTCTCCATACATTTTTTCGATGCGATTTCAGATGTGAGCCCATAGTTTACTCTTTATGAAAAAGTTTTTGACTGCCATCGGCGGCAGTGGTCGGTGCCCCGTTTGCGTCAAACCTTAGTTAAACTGTACTTAATATTATAAGTAATTTTACTGACGTGCAAATAGTACTGTAAATAATATTTAAATAAATTATTGTATACGTAAGATTGAGTACATAATAATATGTTACTTAAGTATATTTCTAAAGCATTAGATTTTTTAATACAAATCACTGATCATAGATATTGTGAACTTACCTTACTATTTAGAGAATTTATATTGGATATGGAATAACGACTATAATTACTAACCAATTTTGAAATATAAGGATGAATAATTTTCATAACTTGAAATTTTCGGGTGAGGCTTTGCGTTGCAAAATCATATTTGGGTCTTCGTAATGTTTAAAGAGATGTAAGTATAGAAATGGAGACTCAATAAAAAATATACAATTTCATTTTGGAATTGTATTTAATAAAACAATGTCTTTAATTAATAATACAACATATGAAATTTTTAACGGTAATTCACCATGTTCAATATAAATCTCTACGTATCTACTTAGCCATAGTTTTATCACAGTAAGTACTTCAAAGTGTTAATTTTAATCGCTTTTGTGTCATATTAATTAAAAAAAACATGCTTATTTATTCTTTTTTTTTTATTTTGAAACTATATTTTGGTACGAGCAACACTTTAAAATAATAATTCATAGACAATATTGCAGCATAGAACATCACATTTGCCATAAAAAAATAAATCTTGTCATTGCTCGTATCAAATTATCTGTCTTTTTATAATCTGTACAAAATACCTATTTAGTAATTAAAAAGTAATTCAGGAATAATTTGAATCTATGTTATAATCACCTAAAGTTAAACATAGGATGGTCTTCGGAGCATTTGTAAATTATGGATTAAATTATAAATTCGTTATTAGTACAATATTGCGGTTTGATTTTATTGTTGTAACTACCTTACAGGACAAGCCTATCTTCTCTTGTTTTAGGGCGCTAGTTTTTCCGTTGTGGAAAAGAGACGGGGTGCTATCTTATACCTTTATTGTTTTTCATTTGTTATTGAAACAAAACAATTAGATTTCCTATTCACTCGAATAAATGGGAAATCAGACTGCAAAGGGTAGTCAGACTGGACGCGGAAAGCAGAGAACGGGGTGTTAGCGTAACTTGGGATGGAACTGTTTATCACGCTTGTACGGCTAAACCATCACAACAATTTTGATGCCATTTGGGGTAAACTTAGAAAAGATAGGTTCTCTTTTCCGCGGTAATCGACCTTCATTCGGGCGGAGTCACACGCAAAACCTAACTATCTAGTAAGATATCAAGTGTAATATAATATAATGATTAAAAAGGCCTCAAATCTATAAACTAACGATAAAATAAGCTTCTAAACGATTGAAAGCCATTGGAAGTCTATGAAGTCATCCAGCTATAAAGTTTATCAGGCCCTCCATATATGTCCTTACAGCGTCTATAACTTCCTGCACCATTCGCTAATTGGTGTGTGGAGCTAAAAACTCGCCGTATAATAAGTGGTAATACTTTTAAATGCACAGATTTGTATTCCGCGGCCGGCCGTGAACGCGCCCAGTTACCTTAATTACTCATTTTGAAAACTAGTTGGTATGATGTGTGGAATATTAATGTTGACCCCTGCTTGTTTGTTTTATGGTAAGGTTTAGTTATTGTTTTTTAAGAGGTGTTAATAAATGATTTGTTAGATAGACACTAGGTGCAGCTGTAGAACAAAGAACACGAGGTTTTTATGATATAAATGCTTAAGATTTAGTAGAACTTTTAAAGAGAGTCTTTAGTCAGAGTGGTAATACCAATTGAAAAAATTGAATGATAGGTAGAAATACACATCTTTAGATTGGTTATACCTAAGTCGCTAAACAGCCGCTTTAAACATAAAAATCGAATGTTTTATAAAATGAAATGTTGTTATTTCTTGCTTTTGCATAAATACATATAAACGGATTAAAATGTCTGTATGATAGGCATTCATCGTCACTGCAGATTTATCATGCCTGAAAAAGACACAACAAATAAATAAGTAAAAGTTTATTAGGGAAGCCATAGTAAGATAAATATATATTAGAAAAGGTGATCTAACTCCTATCTAACACTGCTAAGGTCTAGAGACAGTTCAACCAATAGCTGAACTGATAAAAAAGTCCCTCCTCAAAAGAGTTTTATTGCAAGTACATATATTTACCAAAATGGCCGTTATTGCTGTTCGCGGCAGTAATTTATTGTAATTGGTCACTTTATTCGTAATGATGCTCGTCTGACTAACTTATGGCGGAGTGGGACCAGTCTTACTTGAGCTCATCCCGCCCATCACTACTAATTTCTTTACATAGTTGCAGTGTTTCAAGGAAATTGTTTCTCTGTTTGTTGTTATGTGAAATTAAAAGGTTTCATTGTATGGTAGTGGTTTTCCTTATTCCCAATCCCCAAATCAAAGAGGGGTGATGCTATTTATTTATTTATTATTATACAAAAAAATATCAAGTAGGTATCACGAATTAACTGAGTAAAATGCGGTTTTATAATAATATGTTTGAAGGATGACGTGATCGGGTTGGTTATTGACATACCTATATTTATAAAGATCTATTCAGACTTTTGTTATTTCGAAATTCAGAATTGCTCTACAATTTCTAAATTCGTAAAACATCTTCACCTTATATGCTTTTCAGTTGGAAATGACATATCTAAGATACCGTTTATCGCTTCTTTATTATGTTCACCCCTTATTTTCGCAGGGGTCTTTTTACACCAGCACCTACTGTGTGACTAGCTAAATACGTCCTGAGAAGCTAGTTTAATGTATACCATGTTGGTATTTCCATCATTTTAAAAGCATTATTATTTTGTTACTGAATAACGGGCTCAAGTATTTTTCAACCAATTTGCAATTGTTCGTTCACTAAATAGGCACTTAAGCGAATATTTATTGCTCAAAATGTTGTGTTATTGTGCGCAATTATACAATTATTTGGTTAATTATGACTGTTTGGGATGATATTTATGTAGGTCATTAAAATAAGTAAATGAGTATTATTTATATTTTTGAAGGAAATGAATATATTACACTAACTAGGGTCGCTGTGTAGGTGTACATATTTAATTAAATAATAATAAATGAACTTAATTACGTAACTTCAATCCCACATCCATCACCACTTATCTCACATAACAAACAGAATCAAACGCTCCTAATTACATTTCGTAATTTTAATCACAGTTCAAAAACAAGGCAATTTGTCATAATTAATACACAACGGAAACTACGCACAACCGCTGCTTACAAAACGAGTAATTGACCACAAAACATGAATTAAACATAATTTACTTTTAATTATCTGATCGATGGCATGCCAGGTTACCCCTTTCGGCCCAATTTAGATTCTTCGCATACTCGCTCGGTCTTACTGGCCGGAGTGGCCGGCTCTGCCCACCTAAGCTGCTGATTTTATCTAGGTAACGGAAGGGTTAAAAATTGTTGAGTGAATGTTGTTATGACTTGGCTCATTTTTTGTTGTATGCTTTTCTAATACGTGCATTCAACAGTGTGCACTGAAATAAAGTGGAAGTTCGGGTGTAAATAATCTACGTTAGACCCGCTAGACCAATGGCAGTTTATTTCAAAATCGAGTTTTTTTACGCATTTTTTATTAAATTCAAGAGAAGATGTTCTGATTTCGATGGTATGTTTTTGGTTTTCCTTACGAGAAATCTCTGGAAATTGTGCATCGATTTCAAAATTATGCTATTTCTACTTAGTCCATATCGATTTCATAGAAGTCGTTTTTTTTTACATTTGTGATACCTTTTTACAACTGATATTATGTAACATAAATTTAAATACAATATAAAATACCAAAAAAATAAAATTGCAAAAACGTAAGTAAACCAGGCTACAGACACCATAAAACAACAAACCCAATGTAAGTATAACCGCAATGAAATATACACAATTTGATCGCGTATCAAAATCAGTATTAATAACAGCAGTTGAAAATATAATAACTCTCTCCGCAATACTAAACACGAAGTACCAATTATTTATTTTTATAAACCAACAACAAATCTGATTCGGAATCATAAGATTAAAACCTAAATCATTCTTATTCCTCGCAATAGTCGATTAATCTCATAAATCTTTACCACTACCACTGTTTCTCATTATTAAAATCTTTTTTTCGGTCTTTAATATATTTTAGAACCTAAATATTGGTGAAGAAATTGTAAAAAATGTATGTGATGTTGTCCGCATTTATTTAACTCACTTTTTCTTTACTGGCATGTAAAGAAAAACAGAAAATTTCGTCCTCAGTTTTCCTCAATTTCAGCCATTTGGAAAGATGGTTGTTAATTCACAAATGCTCGTACACGTCCATTTAGGATTTGTACACGTAAGTTTCCAAATTAACTTAATGATTACTAACATTTTCTAAAAGTTTAAACTCTACGTTAAATGGCTCTACAACTTTAAATCAAAAATTACAACCAACGGGGACCATTAACCATTGAGTGTGGTAAGAGGTTATAGGAGTCGTTCAGAAACTCGCAAGAACTTAAGCGAATATAATTCTAGAACCCATAGTTAAGGACCAAAGTTAATTTAAATTCAGTTGTGAGTGGGCGCGGCTGCGTAATGGCCAAGTGCCACCTATAACTAATCAGAGCACGCCCTCGCTGCGATATCGATTCATTTGTCATTCGAGAAGGTAACACTATAACGAGTAATCGAGATATCAAATCTAGGCTGTATGTGATGTTGCCTTTGCAAATATTAACAGTTTTTGGCTTATTGGCTTTTGCTACCCAAGTTATGTTGTGGTCAGCTTCCACTTCCATTCTCACTAAATTCAGACGAATCGGATAATTTACATGAAATTATTTAGTGTTTTCCTACTTTTGTCTTTATTTCCTTAAATTATCAATTTAGAGCTTTAAAACTACCCACCTTTCGCGTAACCAGCTTAATAATATGTAACGTTAGTCGTCGGTAAATGTGAGAGTATTTCAACTAATTTCGTTAATTCAGTGTTCATAAAGGTTGTGTACTAATGCACAACCTTTTGACAAAAATTGTGCTTATCGTACCATACTAACAATAAGCGACATTGAAATGAATTGAATGGCGGTATAATAGACTCTACAAATTCTTTTAAACTGCCGTGTAACGAAACCATAGCGCGATTCAGAACATGCGTTCAACGCCATCTATCGAGGAGAGTGGTAAACTTGCACCCTTATTCTAGTCTCATTTGATTGGGGATGAATGGAAAAAGTTATTAGGTTATTTTATCTTAGTTTCTATTGTAATTGGATAATGTATGTATTCATTATTCTAATTATTTTTTCTTTAGGTATAATATTTTGAGAAAAGCGGTGGAGTGGACAAAAATGGCAATTAACAATATGCTCTGTTCTGAAAATAAAACATTTTAGCGTGAAATAGAATTAGCATTAAGGGAACATGAAAATCATTCCTTAAAAGAATTATGAAGATGGCATGTGAAAAGTTATATTCTAACATAAGGTAGTAAGTAGGTGGATTTACAATAGTGTAGTTTAAAGTATTTAATGTCCACCACATGCCAAATAATCATTAAATAGGACTATATATCTACCTCATTAGCTGGCAGGTAGACTAATTTGAAAAAGGATTTAAATCCTGCAGGCTAAATAAAGCAGAAACGACAAGCCATACGCCAAAGGCATCGTTTGACAGCTAAGACAAAATATGAAAGATTATCTGTCGGGGGCAACATGGCCGCTGCCTTACTTGATGTTTTAATTAGCCCACAGGCAACGGCACTTAGCCAGACAGCCAATTGGAGCCTCTTTTAGGGCTGCTACTCATTTCTATAACTCGTATGCCTGGCTCATCACTTGCTGAAAATGTTCTTGGGGTAAACGCGTTAAATATACAATAACACTAAAAAGACAGAGGGTCGTGCCGTGCAGTAGGTCATTTATAGACAATAAATGACCTACTGCACGGCACAAGCCTCCTCTTTTTATATTAAAAAGGATTACTCGTTAATAAACACACTTCCTCACGGAATTTCGGTTGGGGATATCGACATGCAAAAAATACAGGTTTCCATACGATGTATTCTTTACTGATTGTCAATGAAGTCTTCAAATAATTAAGAGAGTACACTTTCGGTAACACTTAGTATATACATTTGAAAACTTTGCCACGACTCTCTCGTATTAATTTTCTAATAGAGGCGAAGACTGCATCTGTTATAAATGACTTTTCAATGCATTTGGGTAGACACGATCTACTATAAACCCTGTACATAGAATATTGGTGAAAATGCTCCTCATGTTTCTATAAAATCTTCTTAATTTCACAGGTTTTGCTGGCAACCCTACATAGCTCGGTTAGTTACTGCTAAGGGTCCATGAAAATTGTTTTACGCCTTTCCAGTGTCGGCGGATCTCTTCATTTCTGTTGCTAAATTGAAAGCTAAGTGTGCAGCCGCCAACAAACACCGCCATTCAATTCTTAAACTTAAATCCATTCTTAAAAAGCTTCGTCGGTTTTTGGACGATAGTTTGTACAATACTAGAATGTATTATGACTAGGTTATTCGTTAATTATTGTGAATATTATATACCTACTTATTGCTAACAAATAATCATTTAATTGCAATTTACTGAGTTGCATATGATGTTTGAGTTATGAGTATTGTGGTTTCAGGAGAGCAAGGTAGCTAGTTCAATCTTTAACATCCTATTGTTTTGTTATTGTCGAGGGTAAAATAAGGATACTAATATTTAGATTATTTTAATTTATTTAATTAAGGGAAATAGCGTAACAGATAAAAGTTAGAAGAATTTAGACTCTCTACCCCGATTACCTTTTTTAAAAACTCATATATTTATGAGAAAGTGATAAAATCAAGATCAAAGTCTCAACGACAAATGAATTAACTTGGAATTGTAACTCAGACGTTAATCGCATCAAAAGAATATAGAGCAGTAATCTAAATCCAATTAAACAGCATCCTTCCTCTTCTCAGATAGGCACAACCGCATACAATCACGAATAGAGCACCAATCTACAGAATGATGATTACGACATCCGAGTAATCGTTCTAAATCGATTCATACATTCTCCGTAGCGAGTAAGTTATCAGGGCCAATGTTTTACGTCCGCGCAAAGCAATTAACCGTCCGCCGCTCACTTTATTATTTCTCTCCGATTAATCGATTCCACTCGCCATTTTAATAATCGATACCGATCAGTGTCCGATGAGTTATGCTTATTTGTTTTTCGTATTCGCGCTTCGTAATCGATTTTTTGGATGATCGATACGTTACCTTATGCGTTCCGATTTTAGGACACGATTCGATTTATTGTAAGGCGTGGTCTATCCGACTTATAAATTGGTGCAATTAATATCCGTGTATTGACAATGTGTACCTATTTGCAAATTAGATTTGTATATTCAAATTATAAATTGCTACATGTTTTGTATTAAATTCTGCAACCTACTAAGGCTAACACATGCAGCTGTTAGTGTATTTATGAAGACAGTGTGATCTTTAAACCCGGTATTGTCGGTTCGTATTATATTATACTAAATAATGGTAGTTTCTATTCTATAAAATAGAACCTGTATCGTACGAGACGCAAAGCATATTGATCAGAGACAGCCTGCAAATAGCGGTTCTTTTAAAATACATGTGTAATTTGTTACATTGTTATGCTGTATTCCGCGGATTTTAAACAGCTGGACATCAGCCTGAAAAAAATAAGATAACCATCATAATTATTCCGCACTGAGCACATCTCTATAAAAACTAGTCCACAGACAAAATAACTCTACTCTTTGTGATCCATAGATACAATGATAAACATCTTGATTCGATAACCAGTCTACATTGCACAGATAACATCAATTCCAAATTCAAATTTAAATCAGGAGCACTTACAAGCAATTAAACAAATTAGAATCGTTTTTAAAATAAACATGGAAGAACGAGTTTGTGTCTGGCCGATAGCCATTTACAGCTTAAAAGCCATATTAAACTTTCGAAATGAGTAATGCCGCCGATATGGCGAGGTGATGACAAAAAGACAGTTCTTACCGACTTTTACTATAGTTATAGTTGTTAAATGGGCACACGGCAGCTTTCCACGTAGCATCCCGCTGGGCAAATGTCGCACACCTATTACGAACGCAGTACTGGCTGCAAAGAAACTGTTGAGGAAAAATATGGCGTTGTGGGCGGTAAATGTTCAAAATGTAAAATGCGTATTCCAAAACAGTTATGTGTAGTTTTTAAATAGAATGGTGCCAGAAGTAATATATTAAATAGTGTTTTTAACACAATGAATTTTCTGCTAGACACAATTTCCACCTACACTCAATACTCAAATCTTTATTAGCATTCCATGTGTTACATAACAGGTGGTACAATTTCTTATTGTATAGACACAATATGGACCCGATAGGGCACAGCTTAAAGAAGTTCGAATAAAACTATGTAGTCGTTACAAAAAATATAATTATATTTAACATTTAGAAACATTATAGTGTGTGTGTGTGTGTGTCTTCTACTTTAACGAACATTAGAATAAATGCCGCATTACCACTAAATATGTAATAACTAGCGGCCCGCCCCGGCTTTGCTCGGGTGCAACGCTGATACCTACACTATATATCTGTCGCAGACAAATAGTATAATATGGCATTTTACATACGGCGTCGTCAGTTTAAAAACGTTTGCGGTTATGTAATACGCCGAAGGCAAAATGTCAAATCATTCAATCGTCATAATGCGACGTTAGTGTTATTTTAGGGTGACTATGCTCATTAAAATCTCGAGAAAAACTTTGAATTACATACGTCGTCGCTCGCTTCGCTCGCTCTGTTGCAAGGTCACAATATCTAACCTAACCTAACCTATTGATCTCTGTCACAAAGTCGAACCTAATCAAGCAATTGATTTCTGAGCCTATGAATATATGAATATTCGATCATGGATTCGTTCATACATGGTTTTTTGACCAAAAATACTCTGCAGGAGTCCTTCACGACCCAGGGTCTATGGATACCTTAGCATTTTTGACGTGCTGGATAACCTCAAAAACTAAATACTTCAATTTGCCTCGGCATTATGTATATGGTGTTTAAATTTTCGATGAAATGTTGTGGTGAGGCATATTATAAAGTGACACGGCAATCTACATTTTGCCTTGGGCATATTACATAACCGCAAACGTTTTTAAACTGACGATGCCTTATGTAAAATGCCAAATTATACTATTTGTCTGCGACATATCTACACAACCATAAAGTTCTGTAGTGCGAAGCACAGCCTTCGACGCACTACTTGGTATAGGCACGCGCCCTACGGCCCCCCGGCCGTTACCGCCGCAACCGCGATGTCGCTGCATTTTAAATTTTGTAATATCTTCGAAAATATTCATTTAAATTACATGCTGTAAAAGGCAATATTGATCTATATTACATGCACAATTTATTAAAGGTACTTAATTGGATAAGGATTAATACTGTATAGCTTAAAATCGCTTTTTCGTAAATAAGTAATAAATAAACGATAAAAAATGGTTATTGTGGGTTATCCTTAAGAGATTGACATATGCCATCGCGGACTTTTTTGTAGATCTTTTTAAGGTGCACAATACTGTAGTACATTATTTTGATCTATCTCGTAGGGTTCAGCCAGCGTTTGCAATGTAAGCGCAAAAAATTTGTTCGTTTACTTAAATCTCTAAGATTATCCGTGTTTCTCTTAGTAGAGAAACACGGATATGTATAATACATGCATAATATAGTTATTATGCATGTATTATACATATAAACCTTCCTCGTGAATAACTCTATCTATTAAAAAAAAACCGCATCAAAATCCGTTGCGTAGTTTTAAAGATCTAAGCATACATAGGGACAGACAGCGGGAAGCGACTTTATTTTATACTATGTAGTGATAGTGATTTTGTAATATCTTCGAAAATATTCATTTAAATTACATGCTGTAAAAGGCAATATTGATCTATATTACATGCACAATTTATTAAAGGTACTTAATTGGATAAGGATTAATACTGTATAGCTTAAAATCGCTTTTTCGTAAATAAGTAATAAATAAACGATAAAAAATGGTTATTGTGGGTTATCCTTAAGAGATAGACATATGCCATCACGGACTTTTTTGTAGATCTTTTTAAGGTGCACAATACTGTAGTACATTTTTTTGATCTATCTCGTAGGGTTCAGCCAGCGTTTGCAATGTAAGCGCAAAAAATTTGTTCGTTTACTTAAATCTCTAAGATTATCCGTGTTCCTCTACTATATTATGCATGTATTATACATATAAACCTTCCTCGTGAATAACTCTATCTATTAAAAAAAACCGCATCAAAATCCGTTGCGTAGTTTTAAAGATCTAAGCATACATAGGGACAGACAGCGGGAAGCGACTTTATTTTATACTATGTAGTGATAGTGATAGTGATTTTGTAATATCTTCGAAAATATTCATTTAAATTACATGCTGTAAAAGGCAATATTGATCTATATTACATGCACAATTTATTAAAGGTACTTAATTGGATAAGGATTAATACTGTATAGCTTAAAATCGCTTTTTCGTAAATAAGTAATAAATAAACGATAAAAAATGGTTATTGTGGGTTATCCTTAAGAGATAGACATATGCCATCGCGGACTTTTTTGTAGATCTTTTTAAGGTGCACAATACTGTAGTACATTTTTTTTTATCTATCTCGTAGGGTTCAGCCAGCGTTTGCAATGTAAGCGCAAAAATTTGTTCGTTTACTTAAATCTCTAAGATTATCCGTGTTCCTCTACTATATTATGCATGTATTATACATATAAACCTTCCTCGTGAATAACTCTATCTATTAAAAAAAACCGCATCAAAATCCGTTGCGTAGTTTTAAAGATCTAAGCATACATAGGGACAGACAGCGGGAAGCGACTTTATTTTATACTATGTAGTGATAGTGATTTTGTAATATCTTCGAAAATATTCATTTAAATTACATGCTGTAAAAGGCAATATTGATCTATATTACATGCACAATTTATTAAAGGTACTTAATTGGATAAGGATTAATACTGTATAGCTTAAAATCGCTTTTTCGTAAATAAGTAATAAATAAACGATAAAAAATGGTTATTGTGGGTTATCCTTAAGAGATTGACATATGCCATCGCGGACTTTTTTGTAGATCTTTTTAAGGTGCACAATACTGTAGTACATTATTTTGATCTATCTCGTAGGGTTCAGCCAGCGTTTGCAATGTAAGCGCAAAAAATTTGTTCGTTTACTTAAATCTCTAAGATTATCCGTGTTTCTCTACTATATTATGCATGTATTATACATATAAACCTTCCTCGTGAATAACTCTATCTATTAAAAAAAAACCGCATCAAAATCCGTTGCGTAGTTTTAAAGATCTAAGCATACATAGGGACAGACAGCGGGAAGCGACTTTATTTTATACTATGTAGTGATAGTGATTTTGTAATATCTTCGAAAATATTCATTTAAATTACATGCTGTAAAAGGCAATATTGATCTATATTACATGCACAATTTATTAAAGGTACTTAATTGGATAAGGATTAATACTGTATAGCTTAAAATCGCTTTTTCGTAAATAAGTAATAAATAAACGATAAAAAATGGTTATTGTGGGTTATCCTTAAGAGATAGACATATGCCATCACGGACTTTTTTGTAGATCTTTTTAAGGTGCACAATACTGTAGTACATTTTTTTGATCTATCTCGTAGGGTTCAGCCAGCGTTTGCAATGTAAGCGCAAAAAATTTGTTCGTTTACTTAAATCTCTAAGATTATCCGTGTTCCTCTACTATATTATGCATGTATTATACATATAAACCTTCCTCGTGAATAACTCTATCTATTAAAAAAAACCGCATCAAAATCCGTTGCGTAGTTTTAAAGATCTAAGCATACATAGGGACAGACAGCGGGAAGCGACTTTATTTTATACTATGTAGTGATAGTGATAGTGATTTTGTAATATCTTCGAAAATATTCATTTAAATTACATGCTGTAAAAGGCAATATTGATCTATATTACATGCACAATTTATTAAAGGTACTTAATTGGATAAGGATTAATACTGTATAGCTTAAAATCGCTTTTTCGTAAATAAGTAATAAATAAACGATAAAAAATGGTTATTGTGGGTTATCCTTAAGAGATAGACATATGCCATCGCGGACTTTTTTGTAGATCTTTTTAAGGTGCACAATACTGTAGTACATTTTTTTTTATCTATCTCGTAGGGTTCAGCCAGCGTTTGCAATGTAAGCGCAAAAATTTGTTCGTTTACTTAAATCTCTAAGATTATCCGTGTTCCTCTACTATATTATGCATGTATTATACATATAAACCTTCCTCGTGAATAACTCTATCTATTAAAAAAAACCGCATCAAAATCCGTTGCGTAGTTTTAAAGATCTAAGCATACATAGGGACAGACAGCGGGAAGCGACTTTATTTTATACTATGTAGTGATGATAGTGATTTTGTAATATCTTCGAAAATATTCATTTAAATTACATGCTGTAAAAGGCAATATTGATCTATATTACATGCACAATTTATTAAAGGTACTTAATTGGATAAGGATTAATACTGTATAGCTTAAAATCGCTTTTTCGTAAATAAGTAATAAATAAACGATAAAAAATGGTTATTGTGGGTTATCCTTAAGAGATTGACATATGCCATCGCGGACTTTTTTGTAGATCTTTTTAAGGTGCACAATACTGTAGTACATTATTTTGATCTATCTCGTAGGGTTCAGCCAGCGTTTGCAATGTAAGCGCAAAAAATTTGTTCGTTTACTTAAATCTCTAAGATTATCCGTGTTTCTCTACTATATTATGCATGTATTATACATATAAACCTTCCTCGTGAATAACTCTATCTATTAAAAAAAAACCGCATCAAAATCCGTTGCGTAGTTTTAAAGATCTAAGCATACATAGGGACAGACAGCGGGAAGCGACTTTATTTTATACTATGTAGTGATAGTGATTTTGTAATATCTTCGAAAATATTCATTTAAATTACATGCTGTAAAAGGCAATATTGATCTATATTACATGCACAAATTATTAAAGGTACTTAATTGGATAAGGATTAATACTGTATAGCTTAAAATCGCTTTTTCGTAAATAAGTAATAAATAAACGATAAAAAATGGTTATTGTGGGTTATCCTTAAGAGATAGACATATGCCATCACGGACTTTTTTGTAGATCTTTTTAAGGTGCACAATACTGTAGTACATTTTTTTGATCTATCTCGTAGGGTTCAGCCAGCGTTTGCAATGTAAGCGCAAAAAATTTGTTCGTTTACTTAAATCTCTAAGATTATCCGTGTTCCTCTACTATATTATGCATGTATTATACATATAAACCTTCCTCGTGAATAACTCTATCTATTAAAAAAAACCGCATCAAAATCCGTTGCGTAGTTTTAAAGATCTAAGCATACATAGGGACAGACAGCGGGAAGCGACTTTATTTTATACTATGTAGTGATGCCGAAGGCAAAATGTCAAATCATTCAATCGTCATAATGCGACGTTAGTGTTATTTTAGGGTGACTATGCTCATTAAAATCTCGAGAAAAACTTTGAATTACATACGTCGTCGCTCGCTTCGCTCGCTCTGTTGCAAGGTCACAATATCTAACCTAACCTAACCTATTGATCTCTGTCACAAAGTCGAACCTAATCAAGCAATTGATTTCTGAGCCTATGAATATATGAATATTCGATCATGGATTCGTTCATACATGGTTTTTTGACCAAAAATACTCTGCAGGAGTCCTTCACGACCCAGGGTCTATGGATACCTTAGCATTTTTGACGTGCTGGATAACCTCAAAAACTAAATACTTCAATTTGCCTCGGCATTATGTATATGGTGTTTAAATTTTCGATGAAATGTTGTGGTGAGGCATATTATAAAGTGACACGGCAATCTACATTTTGCCTTGGGCATATTACATAACCGCAAACGTTTTTAAACTGACGATGCCTTATGTAAAATGCCAAATTATACTATTTGTCTGCGACATATCTACACAACCATAAAGTTCTGTAGTGCGAAGCACAGCCTTCGACGCACTACTTGGTATAGGCACGCGCCCTACGGCCCCCCGGCCGTTACCGCCGCAACCGCGATGTCGCTGCATTTTAAATTTTGTAATATCTTCGAAAATATTCATTTAAATTACATGCTGTAAAAGGCAATATTGATCTATATTACATGCACAATTTATTAAAGGTACTTAATTGGATAAGGATTAATACTGTATAGCTTAAAATCGCTTTTTCGTAAATAAGTAATAAATAAACGATAAAAAATGGTTATTGTGGGTTATCCTTAAGAGATAGACATATGCCATCGCGGACTTTTTTGTAGATCTTTTTAAGGTGCACAATACTGTAGTACATTTTTTTGATCTATCTCGTAGGGTTCAGCCAGCGTTTGCAATGTAAGCGCAAAAAAATTGTTCGTTTACTTAAATCTCTAAGATTATCCGTGTTCCTCTACTATATTATGCATGTATTATACATATAAACCTTCCTCGTGAAT
Source organism: Autographa gamma (assembly GCA_905146925.1). NCBI lineage: Eukaryota > Metazoa > Arthropoda > Insecta > Lepidoptera > Noctuidae > Autographa > Autographa gamma. Next base: position 4,132,529 of record LR989871.1, read on the forward strand.
AACTCTATCTATTAAAAAAAACCGCATCAAAATCCGTTGCGTAGTTTTAAAGATCTAAGCATACATAGGGACAGACAGCGGGAAGCGACTTTATTTTATACTATGTAGTGACTCTTATTCTTTACTTTACCGAAGTGAACACAAATTTTATTATAAAAAAAAATTGAAATAAAAAACAAATACCTAGGTATAAAAAATATGTTTTAAAGCTATATTTTCTCACTATATTTTAAGTACTTCATAAGTCTAAAAACATGCAGCAATGTTTCATTTTCAGTACATTACAACTTATTAAAGACAATAAAAGAAAATAAATGTTTCTGCTGACCGTCCTATTACACATACGAGTGTCGTGAAGTAACTGCACTTGTCCATTGGCTAATTAGTCGAGTTCGATTCTCCGTAGCGACTCACAGCGGACACTTTTTACACTATATCATTTTTACCCAATAGAGATCGTTATCATACTGTAATTAAAGACTTTATAATTACGCATACCTCTCATATACTCCATCCTCTTTCATCACCACTAGTTAGACAAGGACCAATTATATCTCATACTAGTCATGTGAATTATTAAAAAATAATATGACACATTATGATGACATTATTTTAAACTAGTTTCATCACCTTTAAGAACTAGATATTGTTTGTAAAAAGTGATACTGCTAATTTGCCATTTTATGCTCTTTAAAATATTCAGTGTCTTCTGCGAATATTTACGTATTCTTAACAACATTTAGTTGTGAAGAAACTTTTTGCAAAAACTTGTTTGTGTTGTTATAAAGGTTCTAAGGAAAGTTTAAAACAGAATTGTCTCGTTTTTGTAGTATTCAGGAGCTTCGCAACATTATTATGACCATATTAGGCTTTGGTCCACCGGAGGCTAAGAAGCTAACGTTGAATAAATCCTTGAGCTTTTTCAGCCATATGATGTATCTAGGTATCAATGCAGTATATCAACAAAAATAAATACTGTTCAGTTAAAAAAGATGCATTTCGAACGGATCTCGTTCACAGTTTCTTTTCGTATTATGTCTTTTATACTGGTATCATGATGAGAACTAAAATAAAACCCAACAATGCTAATAGCTTAATGCTAATTCTAAGTTTAAACAAGCGTCCCTTTTCCCCTTAATCACGAAACTGGTTCTTTATTCAAACTACTCCTTATTATGCCAGCTTCCACCGTCCTTCGCCCTTATCTCCCAAACCCTGGCCATACCTACACCTTTTAAACAAACATTCTTTAAAAAAACAAATCGCCGATCCAGTTTGTCTGAAATCGCCAGGTCGGGCGACATACACTCTTTAATTGACTCCAATTCTAAGAAAGTAATTTCACAAATTACTTTTAGCTACCGGATTTTGAGATCGACACTCGACAACGGTTGGAACCATGTCGAAATAAAGACGTGAGGCTCTCTGCTCGAATCGCTTCGGACATCAGTGTTATCTTCGTACGAGGTTTAATGTGACAAGGTTCTTAAAGGACCGGTTGGGTCCGAAAAAAAGAAATAGGTACGTCGGCTGTGTTGTGGGCGGATGAAATTTTATACTATTTGAAACATGTTTGGTTTATTAAACTTGTCGCTGGTCTTAAGAACTCTATAAATTATAATAAGTACGCTTAATGAATTTTGATGGGAATATCCATGTGAGTATTAGAACATTTCTTGTTAAGATTTTTGACGCTCACGTTCAATCGTATTTTTATGTTACTTTTAATGAAGTCTTTGATTTATTGGAACATTTGATGTTATGGAACTTTGATTCTATCTTCTAGTCGTAAGCTATGTCGTATGGTGTAGATAACAGTGAGATCTTTACTAAGGATATTTTGGTAATGAAAAACTTGTTAAACATAGTACCTAATCCAAAATTATAACTCGACTTTGACAAGCTGATGCGTGGCTCCATTGATGGCTTCTGAACATATTATAATATAAATTGGTTAGTTACGATGCAATAATTCTTTCTCAAGTATCTAAGGATTTAAATTTCTAGGATTACATATTGCAGGTCCCAATGTATCAGTTGTATTTCAAAAATGAACTAGAATTCTTATGACCAATGATTAATTAAGCAAAATACCAAACTAACACCTACGTATAAAATACTCTAACTTAATGAATTGCTCTGTTATGTAAAGCTTCCGTTTTCTAATTTATAACACTGGACTACTATATTTCAATTTGTAATACAGATATTTATGTAGATAAAAACGAAATAAATTCTGGCCAAACTAAGTATCGGACGTCCGTTTTTTAAATATACTATAACTACTTAATTATTTCGTCGTTGTAGGTATTCACGATTTAGGAAGGAAACTACGCTTTTAAATATAAACATTATTTACAAGTAAATATATATCAAAGTCGGTTCGAGTCTGGATGAAGCTGGCACAGGACCGTAGAAAATGGAACGAAAAAGGGGAGGCCTATGCCCAGCAGTGGGGACAAGGGCTGTGGATGATGATGTTGATGATGAGATCAAAGTTATACACTATTGTCTAGTCATAGTTATTGCAGGCCTAATGAATGTAATAAGAGTTAAGAAGTAAGAAATAAATATTTTAATGCCCAACTAAAAATAAAATCTACTAAATAAATAGCAGCTTCATTAGAAGGTTTTCAAATTGTCATGAAAGCCATTAAACCTGCCACTAAGTGGTATCACCAAAAAGTATCGTATAAACACTGTGCCCAAATTAAAATTCGTGAATACTGTCGTGTCGAGCGAACACGATGGATTCTGAGATGAATTTTAAGTAATTAAATACTATTTTTATTAACTTTAGTATAAGAGATGTTTTAGACATACATAAAAAAAATATCATCACGCCTGTATCCCCGAAGGGGTAGGCAGAGGTGTACCAATGTACACCCACAGTTCACCGATATGTTTAGGTCCTATGTAATAGGGGGCGAGCCTATTGCCACTAACCGGGCGCAAATCCAAACTCCGACCTGCTACTGAGAGTTTTATAGAAAAACCTAATAACACCTTGATCGACTCGGGAATCGAACCCAAGACCTCTAGCGTAACAGTCGCGCTCAGCACCACTAGGCCAACGAGGCAGATGCTTTAGAACAAGTAAAATGTAATTTTAATATCTAGAAGTAACCTTAACTATCATTTTATACAGGTAGCTGTTTTATGTAATAATAAATCTTTGTTTCTGTAATAGTAAAACATAGAAGAAGAAATATGATAAAATTATTTACTACTAGCTGTGCCCCGCGGTTTCACCTGCGTGATTGACAATTCATACACTATCTTTATAAATTATAGCCTATGTGTTATTCCGAGGTATAAGCTACATAAGTGTAAAGTTTCATTAAAATCATTTCGTAGTTTTTCGTGAAAGAGTAACAAACATCCACACATCCATTCCCACAAACTTTCACATTTATAATATTAGTAGGACTTACTTACCTAACAATATCATAAATGCATTGCCAGCCTTTTTCATATACCTACTTTTCTCAATTCTGTTCGGGTCTTCTCACCGGAAGCAGCTGAAAATTATAAAACGTTTAAAAACTTTTAAGAAATCACGGAAGTTCATATTTTATTTTATTTCGGCCGACTTATATAATTTATAAGGGACCTCACTATAGGCGTTTCAATTCTAGACGTACACGGCGGTGTTATGTTTTTATAATCAGCAAACATTATTCATGAATAAGGCATGTAGGAATTTGTAGCAGTCACAGTTAATAAAAAGCCAATGCAAAAATCCTCACGTAAAAAGTTTTTATTCCATCAGTCATAGAGCTTACCATAAATAATTCTCATCACGTCCTATTCATTTATTTATAATATTAATTAAAAAGCCTTTGTGATATTCGCGGTTCTATTGATTAATTAAAATGTTTCGCGAATCGTTTTTAATTAAGTGTGCTAAAGGACAGACATTTTTATTAATCGTTCGCAAGCCCCGTCGCCATTTTTCTGGCTGTCATTATCAAATTAATTTCGTAATTACACAACGTTTATAATTTTGTTTTTATCTTATAATTACTTGGTGATTTCGGGAATTAAAATGTCTGTTACGTGCACAATAATATTAATTAAAATTTAATTATAAGGGTGATTAAGTTTCATTAAGTAAATAGTTCTAAGTTTTAATTTGTTTGTTTATTAATTAGTGTTTAAACATGACTGCGTAAATTATTTTAAGTGGTAAGTTAACACTGCAATTTTGGTAAGTAAATATTCCACAAATGTTCAACCAACTTCATATTATAAAGTCCTTATGTATGTTAGTATGTATCCTACAAGTTATTCGGCATAGTATTCAAGTACTTTTTAAATTTGCACAAGAATGTAATTAAAAAAAAAAACATTTTCAGCAACCTAGAATATAGGTTTTAAGTCATATTATAGCTTAAAGCACCTTGGGCGTTCGACCTATCGAAAACTTAACTGGTTAAACTTTTTAGCACAAACTATGCTACTTACATCGATATCTCGAGACGATACGACAGAAGAATAATGTGCAGGAAATAACAGAAATAAAGCCATAATATCAGTTACACCATCATTATTTTAAGTAACTGGCATCGCCCCCACTTGACGCGCCACTCACGTCCAATAAATCTCGATAATAAGTAAAACCAACTAACGTAACATAAACAGGAACACATCGACTTTTTCAAATAAAGAATGTTAATATAAATACTCCAGAGACAATCTGCTAATGGTTCTCGTTATATGTTTGAAGCATTGCTTTTTGCGGCGACGCGAGACGCCACTGAAGAACTCTAAGACTCCATAGACAATTTACAATTAAAACAATCTAGAGGAAGTTGTTAATGATCTGTGGGATTCATTGACGTGTAGTTCGAAAATTAATTGTGTGAATACATTTCTTGTTTTGGTTTCCATATTTGTGTGGATCGATTGATTTTGCCGACGCGTTCAGATTTGAAATGGAAGAAGAAGTGGTATGCTTTTCCCTTGTTAAAGTTAATTAGACAGTTATTACGATTTTCCTCATTATGAACAGAGGTATTTTTATTGTAACAAGCGTCTAAAGGCGTGTCTTCATTGGCAACAAGTGAAACATATTTTGGTTCAAAAAGATATAAACCGTATCATATTTTTTCTAAAAATCTGTTGTTCTCGAAATAAGTGTTTCATCTGTCAAGCATTTTAATGCTGAACTAAATAAGTCAGTCTTAGTTATCACTTTATAACCTTAGTAAGAAAGCTCTTTCAAAGCAATTTATAAGTCGAATACATTGAAGTAACTTTCCCAAATCTGGCAGACTGTGTGGCGGGCAAAAGCATTATTGTTAAAAATTAATAGTGTACTTCTGTGAACGCCTCCTTGGCGAGCAACCCGCAGCGCCATTGTCGTTCATTCATTCATTCACCATCCGAACTAAACATACTTGAGAATACGACGACTCAGGTGTTTTGATCGAAGTATAATGTTTAATATAGAGGAGTAGACTTGAAATCCCACTTACATAAAAAATATTTACGAGTAGATGACAACAAAACAAAACTAAGATTTCAATGTCATCTAAAATCATCAATACGTTTAAGATTATATGGGGATTTCTAAACTGCCACGGCTTTGTTATACAATAAAAATATAAGACCGAGGATCAAGATTAGTTGAGCCACTTCGCAAATTAATATTTCAAACTGTTATTTGCAAAATATCGACTACTTGCCAATTTTTTTCTAAGAAGATTAAGTGCTATAATATAGCCATGTTTTGACGACGACTGCCCACAGAGTTACTTATAAAGCAATTCCAATTTTGAATTATTGCATGTAATGACGAATTTGATCTTTTAAACGTTGACATTATAAATAATTGTGCTACATTTCGTATTATTACGTGTTGTAAGAAAAGGCATTTTAAATGCACCAATCAGAATGGAACGTTTAAAAAAAGAATGTCACAGTTTTCTGTGACTATTGGAATTTCTTGACATTTCTCCACATTGTCCCAGTGGCGAGTGACGCGGCATCTCATCGATTTTATTGGATACAATTGACGGGCCTTTGTTTGCAAATATGCACTTTAGTGTTACTTTTCTTTGGCATTTATAAACAATTATCGATAAATAATGGCGCAGCTTTATCTCTTTTAACGATATGTTCCCATTTCCACAACAACAAAGTAAAAAAGAAAACGGAAAAATTATAAAGCTATCGTGCTTTTTGTTTCAATAAATATTACCATATAGCGAGTCTTATTAAGGAACAACAATATACCTTGAAATTATTTTGAAAGTAAAATCCCGTCCCGCGATCATTTGCATAACATTAATGATGTTTTCATTCGAGTTCATTCTGAATATCGATGGGGGCTTTTTTCTGCGAGGGTATGCAAAGGAGCACATTTGCATCCTCCAAAACCACATTCGGCCTAATTTGGATGCGTCCGCTATCTCCGTTGAAATCGTTAAAATGCACGCACGGTAGCGAGAACGGTTCAAAACACAAAACAATAAATAAATAACGAGAACAATAAATATAATTAAAAACGACAAAAAGCGTCCGTTCGCATGACGCGGGTACAAACGGGTGCGCGCTCTCGACGACTCTATATTAACGATACGAATTCAACCCAAATTCCATAAACGAAATTCTGCTTTATCAAATACCATTACGACTCGATTTACAATGCTCAATATCGATATCCCTTCAACATTTTGTCACCGGCACGTCACGATTTCGAACGCTCCTCATTAGAGATTTTTATTTTTAAATAGTCGCCGTAGGGTCGAGTATCCTGTGTATCCCGCTGGGAGTTTTTTAAACTTGAAAATGGAATTTAAACGAGATGACGTTTCTTTGGCGCGTCCGATTCTGTCGAAGCGATTCTCGACGCGTTAGTCCTTTAATTGGTGTCAATAGAGATGAGAATCGGTTGTGAGATGGCATCGAATTTGACAGATATCCGAAGTGTGTCCGTAAGTTTGGTCTATGACAGGTCGGAAGCCATAGGTCCTAATAAGGTCTGAGTTGGAGGAGTAATGGGTTTTCTGAGTTGTCGCGCTGTCCCAAATTTATTGCACCAATTAGTAGAGTCCACGTGAAGGGGTTTATCATGAGTTTCGATCATGCTCTATTTGGGAGGTAACGGTCGATAATGGTCGAATTTCGGGGAACGCTCCTTTGATTTTTTCCCAACTATGGTAAACATTTTCGGGAGCGAGAATGTAACAAGTTAATTGGGTAAAAATATTCCGAGGCCGACACATGGTGGGTGCTTATAAAGATCATTACGAGCACAGATTAATTAGGAAGCTACCGGAGTTTTGATCTTATAACAGGAATACGAGATAACTAAGTATTACTGCGTAGGTAATTACTACGCATCTTATTATTACGATACTGTTTCTAGAATTGTTGTTACTTCAAAAGACTTTAAGATACCTATCAAAGAGATCCGTTTACAGGGTTCATATTATGAGTATAATTAAATTATTAAATGCTATGTAAACGAGTGTACTATGGTGATTCCAATAAAGATTGAACATCTTCATAAATTGCTTGTTATTTGTAAAAAATACAAGCAGTTAGAGTTAAGTCTTGCCTAAAATTATCTCCTAAATGTATTTGTAGTCTAGTGTCTGTGTTTTAGCGAAATTTCCTACAACTATACAATTGAATATACCTACCTGTGAAATGTGCATCAGCTATAGATTTATCTCTTCATCTAGCCTTTTCATCTAATTGAATCTATCTGAATCAGATTCAATAGTCAATTAACCACAAATTACCATTAGCTCAAACTGTCAAGGGTTTAGTTGAAATTGTTCAAATCACTCGCAATTGGATTTCCGAAAACTTCCATCATTTCGTCCGAGATGGACCGATTAACTGAAACTCTTCGTTCTGATAGTAATCTGTCGTAAAAATTTAAGATAAAGGGTTTCTTGCTTGGATGAATAAAGTTTTTAGACTGATATGGAAAATTACACTATTATTAGATCTTAAAGGAGAATTTTAGGTTTTTTTTTTTATCAATGAGCAAGTTTCGCAAATTAATCTGCACCTTGTTTGAAGAGGATAGATAGCAGGCTATCAACAGCAAAATAGTACCTATAAAATAAGAATGGGCTAAGCAAGCGAAGTTTTTTTGTATAAATATGCACAGAGGAAACGTTTTTACTATAGAAATAGAATTTTAACTAGCATAACCATACTTACAAATTATGTATACTTATTGCTAAATCTAGTAAAAGAATATGGCCAGGTTTTAACAAAAGCCGTGGGTCAGTAACATTATCAGACCAACTACAGATTAAATCGATTGAATGAAACGAAAAAAGATCTTTAAAAAAAGGTTTAAATTATGAAGTCTATTATTATAGAAATTCATCATCACATTTGGAATCCCACGGGATAATTTTATGAAGACGTTATAGATTAACTCGATACAATAGTGAATGAAGGCACCCACTCATTGGACACTTTTTTGCAGTTCATAAATGAACGAACCTTTTATGAATGAGTATTTGTGAAGTTTTTTCCACCTGTGCAATAGTTCTCGAACTATAAAAATTTGTATTGTTATAAGTGTTATTATTTATGATCCTAATTTTTTTGTGGACGGCGTGAAATTCGAGGAATTTTGAAAAATGTTTGACCATTAACGGTGAAAGATTTTATGAATGGAATGGATTGAGCACAGATTATTTTTTATTGGATCTTATACAATAAGTGACAGAGGTTACGATTTAATGACAAATAAAATGTATTCGAGGATATTCTAAAAGCCTAATGAGTTTTCATTCATGCTTTTAATGCGAGTGGTAGACAGAATAATGGTATATCTACCGACTTTTGTGGTACATATAATAAAAAGTATAACATATCTAGAAAAGGTGAAGAAGAGTCTGTTAGAGATTGTAAAAAAGTGAAATTAGCTTGCCACCAACACCTGAAGTGATGACCGCGACCACTCTGTCAAGAGTGACCCCGACTAGGAAGAAGAAGATGATACTTAAATATTTAGAACTATACAGATCCAGTGCTGGATATAGGCCTCTCTTTAGTGGCATCACAAAATTTGGCTAATATATTTGTATTATATCCCATAGAACTAGGTCTGTCTTAAATACGATTGCAAATAGTGCAAATATGGATGATATCTTCTATAATAGGTACTTATTTCTATTTTATCTATTTGGGAACTCACAAAAGCCTGGGAACCCAATAGAAAAATATGACTCTACTGTGGTCAGGTCAAGTGATACATTACACCTGAAAACATCGCCAAATCTCATTCCCACGACCAACAATATAGTTCACATAGAAAATATTCACAAATAGAGTTGACCACAGCCATTTTGGGTATACAACCTCTTCAAATGTAATGACGTGAAATAAATCCGATAAATATTGCGAACGTGACGCGTTTAGATTTGGATCCCACGCAAAAAAACGTATTACAAATTACCTGACCGTGGATGTGTGGCGGTGTTCTTGATATTTTAATACGGTTCATTTATTTGGGTTATTACTTGTGTATGAATTCGCTCTACATTCGTATAAAAAAATATAAAAAATCGTACCTACATATACATATGCATATGTTCCTAATTTGTTTACGCAAATATCAGTTAGCTATTTTGGATGTGTACCTAATCTGTTTCGCTGTATTTAAAATCACAATAAATAAAAAAAAAAAACATAATAATATTTAAAATAACTAAAACAATTACGTTTAAACAGCTAGCTAGCCTTAATTATTGAGTGCCTCACGTGTTATACAATTACATAACAATAATAAACACAGCTTATTTACAAGTTAAAGGTACAAAAACCGAAAGAAGCGTTACTTCATCATTTACATAAAATAATCCCACAAACTAAACAAGCAAACCACAATCCTAAAAAAATTAAAGTAACACACGAACATCATATTCATAGTAAATTTGGGTCGGTATAATCTCACCGAACGGAGGCACCCTCATGAATAAAACTAGCTGGTGTATAAATTCAAATTTCCTCTTCTCCACACGCTCATTTCCATATCTCGGCTCTCCCCCTATGCTTTATTATTAAAACTCCAGCAAAAACCGACACCCAAGTTATTCGCTATCTACGTTCGGAAATGGCATTATCGGCCGCGCGGCCCGAGGCGCACACGTCTCAGCCAATAGGGCATTCTTATCAGAAAATGACTCATTTCAAATGACAGAGTGTTCTAAAGCACTTTCAAATATAGAATGCCACAAAGGTCACTGTTACGTACCGAATTTAAACTCTGTGCAGAAATACTTCGGCACACTTCGGCTTGCCGTGACGTCACTCGGTTAAGGCTCGTAAAATGGGGACTCTCGTAGCGAGAGGAAATTGGAATAAGAAAATTTGGGGTGTAAAATGAAAGATAGACGAGTGCTAATTTCCGGCTATTACTACGTCTCTTTCTTTCCCGCACATTTATTGCGGGGAACGTGTCTGAGGGTGGTATATACCGTCTTTTTCTAGCGTGAAGGGACTTTACTATTTAATAGAGCGTATGGTGAAACGTAATGGGACTCCGGAAAATTGTGTATCGTTTACGTTTTTCCTGTAGTCTATGTTTATGAATTAAATAGGTGGTAATGTCATCAAATCATCTATTTACAATGTTTTACTACTTTTGCTTCTAAAACAGAGAGCTTAAAACCTAAATATAAACTTATTTTACTAAACATAAACAAATGGAGTTGAATATTTCCAATAACGGCAGCTCTATTTCCACAGATATCTTTATTCCGCATTGGAATAATATGCTTCAGCGTCAATATCTCGGCGTCCACCCCGGCCGAGTCCTCAATAGCAAATGACGCCTCCGACCGCGTTGCGTCAAACACTACCGGAATTTATTGACTACCCGCAAACAATTCGCCTCGCCGCCGACTATATTCTATTGAAGCAACTTTGGTAGCGAAATTATTATACAGAGGATTTATTACACAGCGAAAAGCGGATACAGTTATGAATGTTTCAAATAGGTAATGTTACAAGTAGCTCAGATCGATAGAATTTATCAATATGAGTTCCCGTAACTCGTAAATAAGTTTGCAATGAACGTTAATGAGGCAATAGGTTCTGCTTTGAGGTGTTTGAACAGACAATCTCGTAAACATTGGGATAACTTTACAACGCAATTGTACAGCGAGTGGGTTTTATATGGCGTTTGTAACGGACCGTCTGGGAGCGACGACAGGGCCGCCATTGTTCTCAGTTTGAAGTTTAAAGCTAAACTCGCGGATATGACCACTGAATTTAGTCTTCAACTGAATAACTTTGAACTGTTTTAGTACTATTAGCGTTTTCGCACTAGCCTTTTGTAGTCTCGAGATTAACTAGTTATTTTCGAACCGGTTTGGTTAAATAATCGGAAACTCGGAGCACTGTGGCTGCATCTTAATCTCTCCCCCGTGTAATGCGATACAGAGTTATCGAGGAGCTATTAACACTTTGTATTAGGTCGATAAATGAAATCCTGTCACCCCTTGTTTGACTTCTATTATAACTATCCGTTTATGTGATTATCTGATATGAACTCATTACTTTTATAACCCCAAATCTAAACTTTAACGACATTAACTTTAGATGTAATCATGTAAATTTAATGGAGCATACTTTTCCATTTTTGCTATATTAATTTTATTGTCTTTGTAATATTGCTAGGCAACAACATGAGTTCGTTTTCGGTTACCGTCATGGTATCATAATAAAAACTACAAGTCTCATGTTTTGAATGTTAAAAATATTTTCTATCAAATTAAAGTTCTTGTTTGACAAAAACCAGGGGCCAGCAATTAATTCAAATCGATTTCCACTTAAGCAAACGTTCGCCGCGGCCGATCTGAATTTCAAATTCAACTTTCAGAAAACGCGGCCAGCATGGTGTAAAGGTTCTTTTTTGATTCCAATATGCCATTTAAACGGAACGCGCCAAAAGAAATAGTAGTAGCAACCGAGTTAGGTTGGCCAGCCTGATGCTATCTTGGCAGTTGGCACACCTGACCGACGCTAATTGGACAATAAATCAATTCTTTCCCGCTTCTTATTGGCGAATCGTGGCATTCCAATATTGAAAATTTGGCGGCGCGATATTGACAACATGATAAAAAACAATAGGCGGTTATCTTTTTCTTTTGTGTTCATCTCTGGACTCCGGTTCTTATTAAGGCTGAATCGTTTTAAATTTTGTTTGTGTCAAACCCAATGTCTTATCGGTTAGACAATTTGTTTTTGGAAGCTCGTTAGGTATTGAATTATTAATATTGATATTTCGTTTATTCTCGTGTGAGATAAATCTTGTCATTGTTGTTTGACGGGCATCATAGGAGTTGGTCGGTGATGTATCGGTTTAATAAAATTGCAGGAGCGCTATAATCGGAATAAATAACATTAATGCAGCAAAGAGCGCGGGCGTCATCCATTATTAGAGTTATTAACAAAACGGAACGCGCGCCCGGCTAATCTGGGCGCGCTCTGAGCGTAATTAAATTCTCAGAACAAGCGAGCTATTAAAGCGAAACGGTAGCGCGACGCCCATTACGAAACGGAACGTGCATAATTATTTCGTTCCCGCCTTTTTTTCTTATTCTCATTTCGATTTTCGAAAGCCCGCGCTAATGTAGCGTCGCTGCCCTCTGGCACGAAGTCTTGTAAACAATGTTCTCGTAAAATCTTATTCAATTACCGTCCGCCTTCTTAATATACTGATTAGTTTTCGAACTGTTAATTGTATTCGGGCGCAAAGGAGCGTGGAAATTAATAAATACCTACTTGGTTATGTCGTCTGAGTATCCAGTTCAGCGGAGGTTCTATATAAAGTCTGGAACGGCCGTGGCGACAAAAAGCGGGTAGTTTTTTCTATCCGACCAGACCACCAAGGCATTCAAATGAGGCATATCATTAGCCGTATATAAACAATGTCGTAAAATGACAGGTAGCAGAGCTTGTCACATCGTTCGTATAATATTATTCATGTGGTGTTATCGTTTCGACTTATCTACCGTTCGTCGTACTGTTAACATGTATTTTGACAGATGACATAAGTTTGGCGCCGTATCGCCGGTTTATCATCTCGCTGCGATGAAATACAATTCGGATGTAATAATAAGCTCCCGTCTTACGTTCTTTGATAAACGGACTCGTGTAAATCAATGTAATGGCGTTCTTGTGACGTATAGTTTTCGTTGCTATTCATATAAATAGCTTTTGTTCTGCTATTATTTTCACTTTTTAGTATTATGACGTAAAAGTGTCCTGACAGTATGTAACAAAACAACATAAAAGCTCATATAAATAGCCCTATTTATCAAGAAGTTGTTGCATTACCTACCTAAAGCTTTATAAGCTAAACTATTTAATTTTCTAAGAATGCAAATTATCCTTCAAGAAAAATGCAGCAATTTTCCTATACAAGTTTCCGTATTGATCTTTAGAATGTAGAGTTGTATAAGGGAAATTATGCTAATTTGTAAAAGACTACAACGTTGCAGCCTGAACCTAATTACACCTGGATTAAATTGCGAAGTTCTTCGTAACTACACTACTTTATATGGTGAGCATAAAGTTACAAAGCACCTAGGTAATACCAATATTAGTTGGTCCTAAGTGTCCGTGATTTTACAACAGAAATTTGGGTAACTTGGTGGAGGTGTGTGAAGATTTTTACTATCCTTATATAATATATACCCTTGATACGTATACGAACAATATTTTTTTTTTATTAACGATTAATATTTTCATTTTATTATCTTTTTTAATAGAAAATTAGAATCTTTAAAATAAAGAGTAAGAAAGTTACTAATACAAAATTAAGCATATTAAATTTTACAATTCAACATACCCACTACAACATATAATTCTATGATTTATAAAAGAGCCAGTTAAGTCGTTCATACATTTAAATCAGACTAAATTAAAACAAATGCATACCAGTCTATTAAATTTGAATAAAAACTTGTCAACCGACCTCTTTACATCCACCCAATTCTTTAGTCTCTGATGCTTATCGAGCGAGCACGAGTCAAACTGATTAGTGTTGTACCAAACATGATGTATGACCCTATTCATGCATCCAAACTATGCTAGGTATGTGCTTTTGACAAATATGTATCTGAAACCCACTGACATCTGTCAGCAGGTGCTTTCTAAACAATTATTTAAATTAATAAGTGCTACACTGTGTAGACGTGTAGTTAATTGTTTTTAAGAAGCTCGTTACTAAAGTATGTTTGTTTGTTCAGACGAAATTCTTTTGTATTTTACAGCTGCTTGTAATTCTTTGAATGTCGTAAGTTAGTTAAAATGTTTATAAGATTATAGTAATTGTTTACAAAGACGTGCTTAACACGATAGTTGGTGAACGTATAATTTAATCATGGAAGGTCGCACTAGTCTTTGTAGAGGTTGAGAAAGTTATAGTATTTTATTAATCGACAATTTGTTTAATTGATACTACGTTGAATACATAATTAGAGAGACATAGACAGGGATGGTTTCTGAGTAAGCCATCGATATTGTTAATGATTTATGCAATAAAATAAAATGTGGATTGTGCGTTTTGAAATTAATATTTATTCAAAATCTTATCTATTACAAAAAGGACATATTATTATATGATAATGAAATAATTTATTCTAAAGGTAGTGTTAGTACAACGGAGGTTAGTACAGAACTGTATACTTGACTTGTGACTGAACGAAAGCGCCCTTTGTTATTAGCGACAAACGGTTGTACTAGGTAACTTATGTCCGTACATCTCGTTCGTCTACAAACACGATGAGAATTTGATATTTTTTATGAACATGGATATTTATGATATTGGTAGTAGTATTATTTTTAATGCTAGAAACACTATTATATACTTTAATGAAACAGCAACACACACCCTATATGTCAATTCAAGTTGTCAATGTCAAAACCGCAAGCAAAATAATAAAAACAATACAAACAGGGGACGCGGCTTTATTTGTTGAATTTTATTTAAAAATATTTAAAAACTGAACCAAGTTAATTATTGTATATTCCGGCTGATTATCGTCCAAAATGGCAGACGACGATGGTAAGTAACAAAACATAACCTTCAAAGTAAATCTTTAAACTTAAGCTTTTAAATATAAGTGTTAGTTGGCTTTTTATTGGTAGCACATCATCAAAGTGGAGTAATATAAAGTTGAAAGAAAGAAAGAATGTAAAAAGTAATTCTAAAAGTATATATTACACTCTCATTAGGAGGCAAGAAAATAGTTACAAGTTACGACTTGTTGTTACGTTTGCTGCAAACCGTAGTACTCAACCTCATATACAATGCAATATACATAGTCACTTACATTTGTTATTATAAAAAAATAGTGCAAGTCCTCAGATACTGCATTATAACAATCATTTGAATCCGTATTTCGTAGAAAAAAAAGCTTAAATTTCTTTTTTTTTTTGTTCAATCTAGCCAATCTCTACATCACGCTCTCAGTGTTATAAGAAATTAAATTGAAATTGTAAACACAAAAAAAAAATCGGAAAATCACAAAATGTTTCACGCATAAACAGAGTATTATATTTTCAGCTCCATCAGACAGCAGTCTCCTCGTCATAATAGTAGATACGAACCCCAACCAGCGCTACATAACCGAGGACCCTAAAGTATTAACAAACTGTTTAGATGCAGTCATAGCGTTTGCTAACTCACATCTCATGCAGAAGACTAGGAACGACCTGGCGGTTATAGGATGCCATTTTCATAAGAGGTAATGTTTAAGATAATATTTTTACTCAAAACTTTTGAGGAATTGAACTTTTGGTATTGATAGCAAAATGCTTATGTGCCATTACATCTAAATGAACTATGTGCTCTTGGTATAATATGAATTCTGTATTGAAATAATTTCAAAAAGTTTGTTTAATATTGCTTCACAAAGTTGAAACATTATGAAATACCTCGAAATCGATCGATCAATAATAACTCGAAAATAAAAAACACTTTTTTTAGAAGCATCTCAGAAACCAAAGTTCGTATGTCTTAGACTACAAACATATGGAATGTAAATCAATTCTCTTTTTCTTCCAGTGAATATCTATACCCCTCACCCGGTAAACCATTGGATGTAAGACAGATAGATGGCCAGTATGAATTGTTCACACTAGTTGAGAAAACTATTAAAATGAGGTAACATACACACTACATTATTTTATTTTATTGGTTTTAATCATTTTAAATAACTATAAATAAGTAAATAATTATTATGTACTAACTGTTCTTGTTGTGTAACTAGTTATTCATCTTAGTATTACAAGAATAATCAAATGAGAACGATTGTTAAGCACCTTTTTGAGGTTTATAATAAATGAAAACTTACAACATTAATTTGTTTTATATGCTTATATTACTGTATTTCAGATTAGTAAACTTAGTCAAAAGTCAACCACAGGAAGATAAGCCAGGGGAGTCTTTATTGGCTGGTGCTGTAGCCATGGCTCTATGTTTTATTGCCAAGGTAAGAAAGCACTCTGATTAATCCTTGTTTATGTGTTTTTAAGTCCTTTAAATTTCCATGAGAAGTAAATTATTACTAAGCAGTAGTTTCTTCTTTATTATATCATAAAATAACATAACATATCCTAACGCCTGTATCCCCGAAAGGGTAGGCAGAGGTGTACCAATATACACCCACAGTTCGCCGATATGTTTAAGTCCCATGTATTAGGGGCGAGCCTATTGCCACTTACCGGGCACAAATCCAAACTCCGACCTGCTCCTGAGTATTTCATAGAAAAACCCAATAACACCTTGGCCGAACACCTCGAGAATCGAACCCAAGACCTCCAGCGTAGCTGTCGCGCTTAGCACCACTAGGCCAACGAGGCAGTCTATCAATAAGTCTAATATTCTATTTGTTAAAAAAATCACTTCCTAGACAGCTATGT
Source organism: Autographa gamma (assembly GCA_905146925.1). Lineage (NCBI taxonomy): Eukaryota > Metazoa > Arthropoda > Insecta > Lepidoptera > Noctuidae > Autographa > Autographa gamma. Next base: position 4,149,443 of record LR989871.1, read on the forward strand.
CGTCAGTTTCTCAAATACGAAATACATAGATTTTTCAGTAATAATGGTACCTTGATAGAATATTCATATATCTATAGACAAAATTATTATTGTTACAGATTCGACGAGAAGCACCTCCCAGTCTTCGGATGACCAGTCGTATCTTAATAGTGACTGGTAGCAGTGATACTGCAGCACAATATATCAACTACATGAATGTTTTCTTTACTGCTCAGGTACACATTCGCAATATTTGCATATTATCAAAATTAAATACACCATCTATCATCCCTTTCTCATGATACAATATATACGAACGAATGTAAGGTATTCTCTAAGGGTACAGTATATCATATAGGCATGATATAGTGTTAATCAAACTTCATAGCGACTCTGAACACGATGTGAGTCGCCGCGCAGGGGCTCGGGCTGAGGTACTGCGCTGAGTGTAGCACACAGTCACAGCCGACAATAAGTTTTATTCGTAGTATACAAGCATATATTTTTAACTTGTTGTTTGCCTTACAGAAACAGCAAGTGATAATCGACGTGTGTTCGCTGGACAAGCACCTGAGCCTGCTGCAGCAGGGCTGCGACATCACCGGCGGCCTGTACCTCAAGGTGCCCACGCTGGACGGCCTGCTGCAGTACTTGCTGGTGAGTGTACTGCTGTAGCCCACTGCTGGACAAGACGAAAGACATAGTAAACGATGATGTAAAGCGTACCCACAAAAAGCAATTCCGAGTCCAAGTGGCCTTTGCCTCAGCCTGAAGTCTCCGCAAATTGAGGCAACTTGGTCATTGGGGCTCGAGTCATATTGTGGCAGCTTTTTGTGAGCGCTGCGTTTAGTGAAGACACTCGCAAAGGAGACAGACACGATGATGTATATTGATGTTATAGGATTATGTGAGCTGATTGACGGTTGGCTTTTTTTAATGGCTTGTTTAGTTGTACGATCGGACTAATTGACAAATGTTATATACTCATTTTGTAACCTTGTTTCCGCAGTGGGTGTTCCTGCCGGAGACGTCGGAGCGTAACAAGCTGGTGTTGCCGGGCCGCGGCCGCGTGGACTACCGCGCGGCTTGCTTCTGCCACCGAGAACTGCTCACTATAGGATATGTCTGCTCCGTGTGCCTTAGCGGTGAGTATTCAATAGATTAAACTTGCCAGTAAACTTTTATAAATAACTAGCTGCTGCTGACCCGACAGACGTTTTTAAGTTTTCATAAATTTTCTAATTTTCCACGCAATTTCACATATTTTTTGTTTCATAAGAAACTTCTCCTGACAATATATCAAACACATCAAATAAGAATTAGCGAAATCGGTCCAGCCGTTCGCTCGTGATGCCGCGACCAAGGGAAATAGGCATTCATTTTGTTTATACACTTAATACAACCTTCTTCATTCGTCCCTCTGCTAGACTGAGGCCTCTTCTCATGTATAATAGAAGAATCGAGCATTGAGCACTGCGCTCGCTCATTGCTAGATGGCAGCACGGCATCAAAAACGCAATAAAAATGTAGTCATGAAATGTGTATAAACTAGAAATAATATATTTTATTCTTTTCAGTGTTCTGCAAATTCAGCCCCATCTGTACAACTTGTCAGTAAGTATTATTTTAATAATTTTTATCATATTGTTAGAAAAAGTTTTTTAAAATAGGTTTAACATAGAAAATGTAATGGAGATATTTTTATTGACGTTCTTCAAAAGACGCCGTACCTTGTTATAAGTTTTCTATATACTATTGTTTCTCTTTTTCAGTACGGTGTTTAAGATCGGCGGTCCTCTGCCCATTAAGCCTAAGAAGAAGAAGATGAAGATATAATTGTTAAGGTCGACTTGTAACTGTAAATATACTTTAAGATATTTCTATACTTAGCATTTTACTTTATCTATAATATGTATGTATTTAGAACTATATAAAAATGTTTATCAGTTGTCTGGTTACCATAACACAAGCTCTGCTTGGCTTGGGATAAGATAACCGTGTGGGAGTTGTCCCGGAATATTATTATTATTACTTGCAAATCTTTTGAATCCTTAACAAAATAGCACCGGAATGTGTCAAATATTTGAAGCGAGTTGGATTTCAATATTTTCTTAAACTTAATTTGAAGGAGTGGCAACAATTAGCAAATAATAGAGACTTGTGGAAGGAGGAAATGGAGGCCTTTTCATCCTTTTCATACAAACAGTTCAGGCTTTAAATAAATAAATAAGTAAAATAATTTGAACTGGTAATTTGTAAACTTACTCTATACCCGATGTACTCTTCACACCCTTTCGGTAACACCTGTAAATCAATAGGCAATTAACGACGAACAATATAGTAGGACTTGGCATTACGTTTTGGTAGGCATCTACTCATATAAATATGTATACTAGTTTTAATCTATACGTGCTAGATTTCACGTCGATATGAAAACCTTTGATAAGAAAAATAAGCAAGCAAGCTAAGGTAAAGCATTATGATAAAGTTTATTCAACCCTTATAATTCTACAATAATAAATATAAAAAGCCACAATACGGAAAAAGCTAATGCTTAAAAAAATATCGTAATATTTGTTCACATAACCTATAATTTAATAAGTATGTAAAGTGACGTCATTGTCCACTAATGGGCCAGTCAGACAGATAACTGACCTAAATCATAAACATAGATATTATTAGACATAATCTATCTAACAACCACTAGATTACCCTCGATTATAACAATAGACGGATTATAACAAAAAAACATAAATAACCTATACATTGCGATAATTTGCATATTAACATAAACAAGTGTTGCTCTATAAATGTTATCTTCTCGATAATGAGTAATTACTGATAAGGAATGATAACGATAACTACGCGTTTCAACAGTCGGTTTGCCGCCGTTATATCTGAAAGATTTGAGATTAATTTGCAGACTTAGGTAATTAATATTTAATTTGTCAATTGACACTGCAGAAATGTGGTATGGTCACCATGCCAACATCATGATAGTAGGTACTGGGTCAATCATATTTATTTACCTTGGTATATCGTGGTCCACTGCTAGATAAATAAATCTCCCAAGAGAGAGAGGTAGGCTAGTAGGTCCGAACTAACTGCATTTTAAAGGTCGTTGACCCATCGGAATTTATTTTGTGCTTATGATAATACTGATCGAAGATTGATCCTATTTTGATATAAGATCTAAATTTGATCTAAGTTTAGGTAAGTTATTTTAAATTTTATAACATGTCATTTTTTTATTTAATTCATGCAACAAAAGCCCGTATTAAAATACAATAATACTATACAAAAATAACAAAATATAAAATACTACTCCATAATTTTTCCTCTGCAGTTATACCACGACACATAATAGTTTCTTTTTCAGAAATAAAAACTTTTTACTAATTATGGTATCCCAAAAAACACAGGCTAACATAATAAAAATACTCGTTCGAACAATCAGTCTTTAATTTTAAACAAAAGTTGTTATAATTATAAACAATATGTACCTATTACAAGCAAATACACAATAGATAATTAATAATATAATCACTCATGTAGATTAAGACTAAAGCAGACATAAAAACATCCCTAATCGAAATAAAATTGTCACGTACGTACTTATAATTATGATAGGAACAAAATAGCACCTATTCTCATTGTATTTGATATAAATGCAAAAAAACTATCAAATATTTAATAGAACTTAATATTTTTTCAAGAATTATATAGCTAATAACACTATAAACTGCATCCTTTTATGAAAATTATCAATGGATTAAAAAATGCATTTAATCGCAATAATTGCATTGAATCATTTCTGAGAAAGTTCTAGAAATTATTTATTTACAGCGTTCATTGAAGATAAAAATAAGCTGTATAAAAATATATTACCACGTGATTAGTTTTACAACATTGCAATTTTATCAACTTCCGCAACTCAATGTCTGAAATCGTCCAGACATAATCTACTCATGAAATAAAAGCGTTCTAAGTTGTCCCGATACCTAATATATTACACATTGTATATTGTTTTTTTGGGTGTAATTTATCTATAATATGTATGTATTTAGAAATATATAAGTATGTTTATCAGTTGTCTGGTTACCATAACACAAGCTCTGCTTAGCTTGGGATCAGACAACCGTGTGTGAGATGTCCCGGAATATTATTATTATTGTACATTGCGATGTTAAAAGTTGTAGTATACTTGCTGTGTAGTGCTTAGGTACTTTTTGACCCGTTAGTCCAGTGACGAGCATAGTTAAATAATTACGTAGTCATCATCTGCCGAGCCTTCTCCCAAGCTATGTTGGGGTCGGCTTCCAGTCTCACCGAATTCAGCTGAATACTGTATTTAACATAGGGCTACTGCCTATCTCAACTCCACAAGCCATTTACTGGGTAATAATCTCCCTTTAAAGACTTCGACCTCCGTGGTCGAGTGGCGTACGCACCGCTTTCAGTGTCGGTAGCTTTGAGGTCCCGGGTTCCATCCCCGGACGGGTCAATTTAGAAACCAACTTTTCGACATTGCCTCGGGTCTGGGTGTCAGTGGTACTTTCGTTGTCTCGGAATTCCACAACACAAGTGCTTTGCTACTTACTTTGGGTTCAGAGCAATGTATGTGATGTTGTCCGCATTTAAGAATAATTAAGTAATTATGTTTCCAAATAAATATATCTAAATAAAATCTCTGCACCAGTCAGAATTTATAGAAAATCCAATTTGAATCGCACATAAGTATACGCGTACAATTTCGCTACCTATCTTGAATAATGATCAAAGATTTTATGATTAACAATATTATCTTTGACAAGTAATATTAATTTATTTCGACGTCAAGGTCGTGCATACATTTTGAACAGAGCTGTAATGCAAAGTTCATATAATTGCGTACAAATCCAATTAGTTATCTTATAAATGATATATGATTATTTTGAGAATGCAACAGGATTTTATCTGGCTCATTAACTATGTAAAACCCCGTCCATTGATGTATTGTTTTATTTTTCTGCCATTGATTGCATTCCAAGTCAGCAAATTTTCTGAAATCAGAATTTACAGACTCGGGGTGCAAAAAACAACGATTTAAAAAGCGCCTCTATTACTAACCAATAAAGTGCATTTTTGGTCACATGCGGCTGATTTTACAGTTCGGTTATCGGTACACTTACCTATCTAATAATTTCTATAAAAACTTTAATTTACCACTTATCACAAAACTGATGAAAGATATAGGCACACCTCTATAAATAAAATTACTTGGAATAAACTTGATAAATAGCGCTATTTCGACTGCTTAACATTACAAACAGTAGCGCTAATAATCACAAAAAGCTGTAAGCCTATACATACAAAATCAAACAAAAGTATCACAATCGTTTACAAACGAAGCGTGGAATGAACTATTTAGTTCATTTTCATTCATACTTGATAAGCCACAAAACTAGCACCATTACAAAAATCACACACTTGTTACCTAAAAATCACTAAAAGAAGTCTAATTCGCTACGATTTGTCTATTATTTCAAAAGCACTATCAATTTCTTCTTCCGGCGATGTCGCTGTCTCAATTGTACTTGAATTTACGTCGAAATGTGTCTCTAGACTTTTTGGTACTTCTGCATTGATTTCTAAAGGATTTTCGGTGTTGTCTTCAAATCTAGTTGGCTGGCAAACGGCTAGGTCCGCTGGTGCGGTCCGACTAACTGGACTATGGACGTGGTATTCGATAGATTTTGGCGTCTCCACCGAATCTATTTGAATAGTCTGAAATAGAAATTGAACAAATTAATGTAAGAATTGAACTAGTTAAAAAACTAACTGAGATTGTGGATAGATATGGCATATGATGGGGGCTGGGGCTGATATAACGAAAATAATTTAGTGAAATTGCTAATCTGTAATTCTGATAATAATTATCGCTTCCCGTTAATCTGGCAAGTAATATAAAAGGGTGGAATAAAGATTCAACTGCAAATCTTCTCACAAATATTATTTAAATATGTTTAATATTAATGTATAATTGTGTCAAATAAATATAAATAGGTATCTAATTACTATTTTTAAGTGAAATTGTAAGATATTTTAGTGTTGCTGCACACAGCTTCATTAATATTTGTTAAATCTTAAATAATATCTAACAATACCGACTTTTATATATCTTAGTGCTAGTCGGGTTTCCGTTTTGATAAATATATCGATAATAAGGAAGGGTTCCTAATTGCTAATTTTTCTATTGATTGCCTTTATCAATAGAAAAATTAGCAATTAGGAACCCTTCCTTATTATCGATATATTTATCAAAACGGAAACCCGATAATCGATTCTAATTTTAACTTGTGTTTTGTAAAAGTAAAGCCGCAGCCCCACCGCTGCGCAGGCTGTGCACGGATGCGTGGCTCACCTCTGCTGCGTGGGCTCATTAGTTCGGCGGCGTCGGCCTCTGTTTCCACTGCGGCGCACGGACACGGATGTGTCGCCCACACAGCTCATAGCTATGCGTGGGGTACAGTCACGAGCAAAAATATGTATACTTAATAATATGCGAAATTGTTAAACGAAATTAGTGAGATTTTTTTTGTCGAATCTCTTCTGCCATCTAGCAATCAATGCATACTGACAGATGACACTTGAAAATAAAATGGATCAAATATTTTTTTTAATAAAATAAAAAATACTTAAAGTCAATATATTATTTTTATAATATAGACAATAGCTCTTCCAAGTAACAATATAATTTAGCTATTGTGTAGTAACATCTGTTTTACTTATTTGTATTATAAATTACTTAGTTCTTACATAAATTATACTTATCACAACTTAAATGTATTTATATATACTAGGAACATTAATTGTACCTCTTATTTATAGTAGCTTATTCTTATAATAATTTCTTAACAATTGTACATATTGTGTGTGTACATATTTTTGCTCGAGACTGTACATAGTCGTGGGTCGCCGAGAAATGGCCGACCCACGCAGCTGGGATGCGTGGGTCGGCCACGTGGCTGAGCTACGTTCCGCCTATTCGAGTTAGCTACGCGTGTGTTTATGACGTCAATTGCTGCGTAGCATGTCCGTGCGCTGCGGTGGAAACGCTCTCATACATTTTGTACTAAAGCGAAGCTGAACACACGTGCACAGCCTCTCCGTGCGCCGCTGTGGGTTTCCGGCTTAACACAGTGGGATCGGCCGAGCGGCTAACTTCAAACAAAACCCAACAAAATATCGATAAAAATATAACATAATAATCTTGATCTTTATTGATTGCAATCTTAAATATGGTAATTAATCGAGCCGCGAGATTCAATAACATTATTTTTAATGAACTGATAATGCGCTTTATTGTAAATGTTTTTAGAAATGTACTTTCCTATCAATGTTATCAGTCGCAAATAAAAGTGTATTTTTATTAGTATATTGAGTAAACAGGGCCCTAAACCGTCATATGATCGCCTGATGCATTTATTTTTGGCTATATGCGTTCTATTATAATAAATAATAGGGTTTGAAAATTTATTATTTCCTGCTTTCTACACCTGAGGAGTTCGATATCAGGTTAATTACTTTTGCTGATCAGGATTTTCTACTTGCAAGCTTTACTCATGAAAGAACGAAAAATTCAGCTATCGGACCTTACTCGTACATTAAACTACGGATACACATACTTAACTATAAAAACTATGAATAAATCTGTTCAGAAACAGGCGACCTAATATGATCAGAGACTATTCGGATTTTCAGCGAAACCACTAGTAAACCTGTCGAATGTCGTGGTGTCCTAGCAGTTCAATAAACGGATTTGTAAGCACAAGGTTGCAGGTTCGAACCCAGGCAAGTACCAATGTGGCTTTTTCAAACTTATATGTACTTTCTTAATTATTCTAAGACACTTCTGACAAACGGTGAAGGAAAACATCGTGAGGAAACCTGGATTTCAAAATTTGGGATCTGAAATCGCCAATCCACAGTGAGCAAGCGTGGTGATCAATGCTCATGCCTTCTCTATATGGGAAGAAGCCTGTGCTCAGCAGTGGGCGTTTATAGGCTGGATGATGATGATGATGACTAGTAAACCTATGGCACTGATTACAAATAGGTTAATAATTATAAGTAAACAAATCAAGGATTAAACAGGGCTGCTTATAATAAAAAAACTTGACATCAGCGCCACAATAATCATGAAGTACCTACCTACTAGATAAGGTAGTTTCTACATGAGTATGAGTAGTGCATTTCAAAACACTCGAGTTCTAGTGCACCTAAGAAACAAAGGCAAATAAACTTACGTACGACTTAATGCACAACTGCAAACAAGAAATCACTTCGTACTAATCATTGATTACACAGAAGTTTGGAACCAACTTTAATTCAATTTATACTTTTCAATTTATATGGGACCACATCTGAGATAAAATACCTTAAAATTGCAATTTTTTTCATATTAATCCATAGTTTCCTGAAGTCTCGTAACAAATAAAACCATATAGCCGAAAATGAAAACCTCCTCTTTTTAAAGTGGGTTTCAAACGAGATTTATAAGAAACGATGTCTTTGATGTTTCTATGTCTCTGACTTGACTGAATTAGGGCCTAGAAAACGTTAAATACAGGACCTAAGTTTTTTTATGCATTTCATTGCATAACGTAGAGATTTTATTACGCTCTCAAGATTAATATCAATTTGAAATAAAGCGTTTCACGACAAATCCGATTAAAGATTTTGACTGATTAATCATGTAATTGGTAATTGCGGCTAAGGCAGACAAATTGACTACAAGTCAGCGGTTTCGAAATCTGAAGTGTAGAAATATCTTCCTAACTAATAACATTGAATGAAGAATAAAAAATCCGCCAGGTTCGCTAGTCGCGCTTGTGATAGCTATCTGTGAATTTCCATCAAACCTTTTGTATTAATTTAATAATGGAAACCCATTAACAGCTTTGTATTTATCGGGAAAAAATAAGGGAACCCCATACTGGCCAAAAACCTGCAGGGTCAGATAATCTAATAGCACCTACAAAGTTAGCGCAAGATAATAAATTAATGAAAGTCATTATGATTTGAATAATAATTTTAATCTCATATGCGTTTCATTTTGTATGACCTACGTATGGCTCTCGGAAATTTATAAATTCGTTGTTGGTTTGACAAACTACCGATAATATGTGTTTTATTGGTCAAAACAAAAATTCACGTCTGGAGAAAGATTGCACCTGCTCTTAGTAATTCTAATTATGGTCAAAATTATTCTACTCCCCAGAGGAAGTAACATAAAAATTGAGCTAAGAAGACCTAATCGGACCTCATAATAAAGTTCATAAGTATATCTTGGGACAACACACACAAGGCAATCTGATCCCAAACTAGGCAAAGCCTGTAATGTGGTAACCAGACAACTGATAGACATAGTTATACATTTCTAAATACATACTTATAGCTAAATTACACCTAGATACAGAAAAGATGATCATCCTCAAAGATTTGTCCCGAGTGGCAATCGAACGTACGACCTCCGGTATATAATCACTGGACTAATAAGCCAGCCAGGTTCAAAAATATAAAGCTGTATATACTCACTTCGCCATACAATTCCAAAGCTAGAGAGTGCCTCTTCTTGTTGGCCTGCTTCATCCTCCCAGACCGCGATATTGACAGTTGACGTTTGCTCCCCATCTGAGGCGACTCGCTCCTTTCTTCTTCTCCCTCGTTCTCGTAGTGCGAACTCTTTCTTCTGTCCGTTGGATGGAAGATTGATTTTAGGAACTTTGCCATTGTTGAGAAGAGCTATGTGTTATCTGAAATAGATAAGTTTTGTGATGAATCTGATGAAGGATTTGAATATGAACTACCTACTGAATAGATTTAAACGAGGAAATATGTTTGAATTCAAACTTATGGCGATCATAAAGGTACTTAGTGGCCATGATTTTACTACATTGCCCGTCTTAGGACTAGCTATGTGTTTTCGAGGCAGGATTAAAACTACCGAGGTGATTGGTTGCCAGAGTTGGTTCCTAATAAGATTACCCATTATGTGGACTTACGCGGGAACTTTTTTGTATGTTACTGTGGTCTTCGGCAAGTACAATAGAAATTTAAACCCATACTTTAAAAAAAGATAATATTATGACGAAATTGAGTTTGGCGGTCGATTGCACGCACCTACTTCCTGAATGTAGAATTTACGTCAATTTGTATCATGATGTGTTAGACAGACCAGATAAACAGAATAACTAGGTGTTAGAAATGATAAAAGGAAATTGAGCCACTTCAGCGTCACGTAGGTACATAGCACTTATATCGCCTGCATTTTACATTATGTGATACAAAGATTATTAATTTATACAGCATGACGTAGACTATCTGTAGTCTGAATAAAATTATCGATTTTTTATGATTAAGAAAGTATTACGACCTTATCGGCGCATTTAAGAATTGGTTTACATTTTATAAATGTTTTTGGATGAAACTGAGAGGTAGGCGTAATTTCTAAGAGTTTAGATTGTATATTTAATTTTATAGAGATTGTAAGGAATTTCCGGTACTTGAGGATTTGACCGGCACTTCTAACCAAGGTTTCGTTATATTTTTTGATCGACACTCAAGAGAATATCGTGCAATTCTATTCACCTTTTTTACGAAAAATATAGGATTATCTTACCTTGAAAATTCAGTTGAGGTCAACTGAATATCTTTCAATCAACTGAATAAAGGTACCTTTTTTCAAACACACCAACTCACACAAATTTCACATAAACGCTATTCTTAAAATTAAGCTAGTTTTAATAAACTGAGAATTTCGTATTCCACAAACATTAGCAATAGTAGCCGTTGCACTTACCTCGTAAACCACTATTCCTCGATAAGCTTGTTTGAATGCACTATTGATAACACGGCCGAAATAAAACGCAGACTAACATACACTGCAGCGCATTATACAGCCGCCTACTATTTACCATAATTCTATCTCTGATAAGATATCATTATCATAGATACCGCTTTTTATATGATAATGTATTATCTAAGTAATGGATATCGTTAACTTGATTTTAAGATAAGTTGTTGCAATTTTTGTTGATAACGTTATTTGTTTGCATGATTGATTCGGGTGTTTTTTGCATATTAAATTATCGATAGGTAACATATTTATTTCTACCCAATTATATGATTCTTTAGAGCTTTTTTAATAGGTCAAGGACGTCAACTGTTAAATGAAAGAGACTACCTAGTTTTTATTTACTTGTCAATATTGTCACAGACTAACATTAAATGTTCTCATTTGAATATTCTTCCAGGGGCCCAAGTCTGCTATTTACACTCGGTTCAATGTCTTCATAGTGGCGTGCCAGCAGAGCCATTTTCGGAAAATTGGTATTCTACTAAACGTCAAAACGTCAAAATTGCGCATTACAATTTGTACCAAATGTATGAACTATTGGTCACAGTCGTTGAACATTGAACCGAATCGTTCCAATGCGCAATTTTGACGTTTTGACGTTTAGTAGAATACCAATTTTCCGAAAATGGCTCTGCTGGCACGCCACTATGAAGACATTGAACCGAGTGTAAATAGCAGACTTGGGCCCCAGTTGTATTATTACTTGCTATACACTTTTCCGAATATGAAAGGTAATAAAAGTATATTTAAGCCCAAGTACACGAACTTCTCGAGCAATTAGTCAGCGATCAACGTTGGTCTGCGCGAGCTGTCGACCGCTCTCGCGCGTCACGTGCGCCTCCCGCCACTTGCTTTTTGGAAACAGTCGAAACAAAAGCATTCGAACTGCTTCAAGCAGTCTGTGTATGCGTGCCCTAAGCAAAACTCTTCTTACAGTCTCTTTCTACAGTCCATTTTGTAGTATAGTTAATATACTACAAAATGTCAGAAACAAGACTGTTTTAGAAAATCTTCGATTATTTGACCAGATAATTTACTTACACTATTTTGGTCATAAAAATCAATCAACTAGTTGGTACGTGTTTAGTACATAGTATCTATCTACTAAGATAATAATTTGCAGTGTCATTCATGGCTATAATTGTTTAGCGTTCTAAATAATGGTTTTACAATGCAATAAAACTGCTTGTTTGGTACTATTCTAATCGCACTGTTTACCTTTAAGTAGGATAACATGATTATTTTATTAGGGCACTAGAGAATTCAGTAGTCGTGTAAAATGCCCGTAATGCATAGTATATAAAGTCGCCGATGTTTTAAGGTATTTTATCACTAGTGATAGTATTACATGACCGTTATTTACCATTATTTCAAATAATCATTGTTCTGTAATAAAAAAAAAACTATCTCGTACTTAAGACCATGGGAATGTTCGTAAAACAATAATACAGCAAACTGAGACTCAATAAAAAATATTTATAATCTGTTCAAAATGTACAGTAGACAAAATAATAGTTAAGTTAAAAGTAGCGTCGTTTATAGAAAACATTGAGGGGCGCTAGATTTGCAAAAGACTAGCAAAACACTTGTGGCCACTCGACGATAACCGCGGCTTCGATAACACAGGAAACTTGATATCAACAATGGCGGATATTATACTTCTATTTAAAGTTGACATTTGTTAAACATTTTTGTCTCCCGTTCAAACACACGAACAGTCGTACGTTTACGAAAGTTTGCAAATTATGTTAGAGTTCGTACGAATGTGTGACCAGAAACTAAAGGCGTTGATAGACAGGTAGGCAGGAGTCTTGCCTATTTTATAGTCACATGAACTTATATATTGTGACCTCAGTAAAATGGGACTATTTACAAAACAACGAGACCATAACGGTTCGGAGACAATGTTATTACCTTACTATAAAGTACGTAATATGTTTTTAAAATACTCAGTGATTTGCATATACCCCATTTTACGGTATCTAATGTCTCTTAAAATATTATGGTTTGAAAAGTCATATTGGAAGGAACCAAATTGGTATATAAGATATAATTATATCACGTTTTGGAATAATCAATAGTGCTATAAACAAATCGTATAGTAAAGAACTGTTGCTGTCCTTATTAATCCATAGCGCCATCTATTTTTAATCTTGTAAACTAGTCACCAGCTTTCTCTGATAAATCAATTCTCAAGTTCAACGTTTAAGCGGAGCTATGGACTAATTATAGACTGTAGATTGAATTTACATCTGGAAGGACTTACACGATTATCTGCGGCTCATTATTACAATTCAAGTTATTGCAATTGCAACGCCATAAATAAACTTCATTTGCTGTACATGTGCAGTACAACTCGATAATTATAAAGATCTGTCAACATAGATATGCCAGAAGTTACGATCAAATAGCCACAAGTTTAACATAGTAATTAAAAAATATAAAGCACAATATTTATAAAACAAATTATACAATTTATAACTCTATGAATGTAATCAATTATTTGAGTATAAACGTTTTTGCAAATCAATATAAATACATGAGCGTTGGCAAGATGGAAGATTAATGGTAGTATTCAAATATTCTAAATCTCATTCTAGAAAGGTATTAGTTTAAATCGATATGAGAATCGATAAAAGTCAATAAGAGATAATCGAATATTTTTTAGTTATCAATTCGAGAATCGATTGGAAGTCAATGAGAGGTAATCGAATAAGTAATTCATTATCGATTAATCGACTAAATTGTAAACTAAAACATTGTATATCATGTTGCCTATTAACTACGGCTAGTAAGCACCAGTCGCGAGGAAGAAAATCAACTATATTCTATATACATATCTTTTTATATTTTTGTAGAAAGGCACTCTTTAAACTAGATTTTTATCAATATCATTGGGACTCAATCTTACAAATAAGTTTTCAGTTACTGTACAATTTTGTTTAAAATATTCTAAAGTTAACAATTCCCGACTTATCACACGCCATCGTCTTTAAAATTAAACTATACCTAGGTTATTTACAAGTACTGAAATTTAAGCTACAGAGTTTAGCAAAAAATGCCGTTTAAATAAAATACTTATTTCGATCAAAATAAGGTAGAATTTGGCACGCTTTAGGATAGCTGATGGACGTTGCCAAGCTGACTGATTGTAAGGAAGATTTTTGACATTGTTCAAAGGTGTAATTTTAAAGAATTTGTACAAAAACAAATGCAAACATTTGGCCCAGAAAGTGGAAGATATAAGCAAACATATAGCTTTGAACAATGTCCCTAAGGAAGTATAATACAAAAGTCTATAAAAATAAACTAAAAATAAAAAGTACTATGCTAAGTTCTGTCGATATGAAACATATTATGTCACTATATTACAACAATATATAATTCTGTTTGATGTTTCACTATGCTAGCAACAACTATTCTCTGATTACTGAAACAAAATTGACCTTTATGTGTTTAAATAACGAAATATTTAGAGGTTAGGAATAGAACTGTCATTTAAAAAAAAGAACGGTAATTTTTTAATCAAGTTGGTACCAAAGAGTTTTCATCAAGGAGTTTGTGATGTTTGTTTAACAAAACCTTTTTAAAGTGTCGTTTGTTTTCAAACGATACCAGCGAAAGTTATCGTAACAGATATTGAAATATAACAATTGTTTTGTCATGGATGAATGAGCATAAAGTTAAATACCATACCACTTATGTGTTGTGTTCACAATGTATCGTTAAGGGCTCTTTATTTAACATTTAATATAAAAATATTGACAATATTTGTAAACGCAAGCACATGATGAATCCACAATGACCATTCTTTACATAACTTTCCATTTCACGTGTATACAATATTAATTGACACATTCATTTGAATGGAATTGTCAACTAATAGGTACTACTCTTGTAGATTATTCTCTATTATAAATATGTAACATATTTTCATTCTCCTATATATCCTTAAATTTCTGGTTAACAATCCTCTGAAATACGAACAAACTTTACTTTAGATATTAAATCAGGTATATGGAAGTAATTAATACAGTAATTTAACACTAATAGGCATATAAAAAGCCTAAATATAAATAGCCTAGCAGCTACTTATTGGAAGATAATATTTTGGAAGCGTTAGAAATTGTTAACATTTTGCAATGTTGTCACCATACAAAATGCCTTCTGGAAATCATTTTAAAACACCGGCAATTACCCTTTTGTCTTCTTATTTTATTATCTGGCAACATTCAGACCCATCAAGAATATGCACTTAACTGGTCACATTCGGGCCTTCCAAATACGAAGTCTGCTTCCAACTTCAAACGGCTAAGTTGTGTAACGGTCTCTGTACCGAGCAAAGCCGAACTATTCCGAACTTAGCCGAAGTGTATTTACGAGGTAGTTTTAAACGACTTGTTCGCTATCATCCCGTGTGCTGGAGGCCGCGTCTGTGGTGTTGGAAGCTACCGCGTTCCTATAAAGTTTGAGGTTAGATTCCGTATAATCTAGGATTTTCCGACTAGAATGTCTGATGTAGAGCATTTGTTTGTGGTAGATTTTCAAGGCTCCTTTGATAGTGATGTATGTGAGGCCTCCTAGTATCGTTCTGTGGAGGTTGTTCTGTATGGACCGGAAGAAGATCTTTCCTATGATGGTGGATATTGTGGGTAGGAGGAGGGCAGAGCAAAAGATCCGTGTGGGGGATAGATGAGAGTTGTTCCCGTTTTGGTTCTGGTGGTTCCCGTGGCCCGTTACTATGGCGCCTCTGTCGCCTTCCACACTGGAAATCAAAACGAATAATATATATGATGCTAAATTATTAAACTCTCTAACCCTAGTTATACTTATTAAAACGATTTTGTACCTGTTACTGAAGTGGTTAACTTTGACTGTGACACGCGATTTTAAATAATTAAATTAAAGTAGGAACATACAACTTTACTCAAGCATCGGGATCTCCTGACCATAACGAAACACAATAATATCTAATTACATTCATCAAAATACACTTTGACGACTTCTGTGGTCGAGTGATGTAAATATAGCGGACGGTTAATTAAAGACACGTTTATTCAACACTTTTCTAAATAGTTTTGGGTAGGATGTCTGTGGTACCTTCATTGACACATACTTCATTGATTACATAACACAACTGCCTTAGCTAGTTTCTATATATTTAAATTGATTTAAAAAAGCCACTCACCTGCCAAACGGCAATATATAAGACAGCGCGGGTATCTTCGCGCAGTACTTCCTGAGGAAGAGGAGCACGGAGTCCTCCCAGTTGTACATCTTGGCGCTGATGAGGGTCACCGGTATGGTGGGCAGCAGCACCAGCAGGACCAGGGGGTCTGCTGACTCCATCATCTCTAGGCCTTCCCTGTGGCCGACCACCTGGAAAAAACACGGAAATTTTGAGCAAATCTTCAAAACAACTCATGCAACCTGTGTACAATAAAACTGACAAACATCATTCGGGATCTTCTTTGACCGAAAAGCGTTTTACTAAATGTTCCAAATATAAGATTTATATACGGTTCAGAAATAAAAAAATATACCTCGATGTGGTAGGTACTGCCTATGTTCTCCCTAATTGGTAAGTGGTTTAGCAAATCCCTATCCTAAAAATCTTCTCTAACTCTATTACTGACATATTTTAAGATGTTATAATAAGTTATAATTAAAGCCTTCCGAAAGACTTGACAATTGGCGATAGTTATGTAGGAGATGCCTGAAAATGCAAAGAATCGCTCAGCATAAATGCAAACCAACTCATATTCATACACACTCATATTCCTAAGCACTAATTTTTTTATCTACCAATAATTTTCAATCACTGGTTCCTAGCAGCACTTTTATATAACTACACTATAACTATCAGTGGAACAAATACATTCCACGCTAAACGAGGCGTTACGATCTCAAACGTTTCATACATTTTCAGTCACATACAAAATAGTAGCAAAAATTACAAGCAAGTGATTCGAGGTCACAAGAATAAGACTGATTGATTTCTGTCATTCAAAACGCCTTATTAATATTTATAAGCAACTAAATATGAAGGCAAACTCACAAATATAGGAAGTTTAAATAACATTGAAGAGAACGTAAAAAGCTATTTTACATAATAATAAGATAGGCTATTTTTTGTATTTGGTATTATTATTATAGTATGGACATTCAAAAACCAAAATGGTCATGATTTCTGCGAAGTAAAAATTGCAGACATAAAATAAAGCATAGGCTTACTTACATTTATTATTAGAAGATAGATACTAAAATTATATACTAAGTGACAGAAAAACTGTGACTTATTTCATACTAATAATATGTTTTCTGCAGTACCTATCCATAAAAACCCGTGAAACTCATAAAATAATAAACTAAAGACAAGTGATTCCATTCCACCAAGAGACAAGCCATTTTAGATGGATTCTGTGTATTATAAGAAACATTATTTTTAACTGATTCGAGAACTGAGAACTGGTTGGTGGCGCAAGACAAGGACCAATGGAAGGACTTGGTGGAGGCCTTTGCCCAGCAGTGGGACGGTACAGGCTAATAAAAAAAAATTAACAATTAATTAAGTTAAAGGCTAATGACACTTAAAACAACGACCTACTAGCATTCGAACTTAAATGAAAACACGCATGATAATAGATTTTTTAAATACAATTAAATCAATGTAATTGTCATGTTTGGTTCAACGTGAAAAGCAAAGGTACATTGACGCCATAAATCCATTTAATTAATTTTGTTTGAACTTATTGTGCGTAAAATATTTGTTTTTTCAATCAATATTGCTTACGTCTAAATTTTAATATTGTATGTAAATGGAGTTTATGTTCTTGTATGTTTATGCTAAGTTGGACAATATTTGTGTATCAAACAACCCATTTTATGATAAGTAGTAAACTCTGTTATACAATGTTATGCTTGAAAATTATTAAATAAATCAGGAAGCATTAATTTAGATAAATATACTTATCGCTAAAATATTTTCTATGAATATATTTCGAACTAGAACATCTACGAAAGTTAAAAAAACAATGAAGTGACGTCATAAAGAAAGGGCTGTTCTTCTTTTTTTTTTTTATTAAATGGTATGGGTTTGCTTTAATATAGAAAAATCAAAAGTAATTCCAGAGCAATGAGGTAATTACTAAAAATACTTCGTTTAGAGAAAGTGATGACGTAAGACTGCGTCAGAAAACAGAAATCTTGGCCATTACGAAACAACATGTTGATTTTAGCTCCTCAATAACTTATAACGAATACTCATTGACCAACGTAACTTGATGATTGATTTGTTTCCGCAAACATACTTATACAGTCACGAGCAAAAATATGTAGACACATAGCAAAAACATAAAATTCGAGAGAATTTTGTGTTGAAACTCAAAATAAAAATTGTATTGATTAATGAACGTTTTTAAATAAGTCCTTCATAATACGTTTTTCAAAACTCATCTAGAATTGAAAAAAAAAAACTGAAAAATTGGAAGCCTAAACATATTTTTGTGAAAAGTCAAGTCCGGTGAAGCAGTCAAAGCCTGCGCTCAGGCTAACTGCATAGATCTCTACAAAAAAAGCCCTCAGGCTAACTGCAAAGATCTCTACAAAAAAAAACATATTTTTGCTCGTGACTGTACTATGCAAACTTCAATTTCTAAACTACGAAACATTCCATACAATATTTGTGTGGCTACTACTTGAATATTTGTTACCGAGTAATCTATTGAGGTAGGTCATCGTAACAAAAATTAGGTCAAGAATACAAGATGATTGTTATCAATATGGAACGTGAGAAAATCAGTCTTCATACTAGGTACATTGATATAAAACAATGAATCAATTTTTGCTTTGAGAAACGGACATACATTTTCAAAACAAAGTTAAGACGACGGGAATTATTATTTAACCCTTATTGTATTTGCTATGTCGTGGTGACTTTTTGCAGTACTAAACCAACTTTAAGTTATCTAGTACAGGGATAAGATAACTCAAAAAACTGTAAGTATTATAATTGTAAATATATCTCTAAGCGTTTAAAAGTAACCAATAAAATAATAATAATCCTATAAACGTGTCACTGCTGCGCACAGGCACAGATTCATAATTAGTTACTTCGTAAGCACAGGCCTCTTTCCCATATAAAGAAGGCAACAGAAGTAACCAATATTCTATAATAATACAACACACACAACAGGTCAACATAAGTGATCAATCAATTAAATATCACTATTTACACGATTAAAATAGTATTAATGACGTTTCACACGCTGTTTACCACGTTAGGGACAAAGTTCAAACGTTATAGCTACAGCAATTAAAATCATATTGGATGCCGATAAGACGATATTAATCATTTATATTTCCGTTACAGTGCGCATAAGATCGAAGTGTATTGATATGTTTAAAGATGTGTATAGGTTATGTTTATATTTCTACACTCTTTACTATACATACCTCGGTAGTTCAAGGGAAAGGTTGAAGAAATTGCCTGATGCAATAAAGCACCTTTTTGTACATGCTTTCCTAATTTAATCGTGTTCTTTAGCTATAAAGAAATAAATACAAGGTTCTATTTAATGAAAGATTTGCTTTGACTAACGTCTGACCTAGGAAACACGGATGGTGTAGTGTCTGTGGTATATAGGTCAACACACCTGCTGCACGATTACCGTAATGGGTGTGGGTTCAATCCTCTCTTGGGACTATAATTTATATAAAAAAATTTAATGTTAGTTTTACCTTCGACACAGTATTAATTTGGTAGTGCAAATTGAAACTTAACTAGGTTTTACAAAATAATTATTTAAAAATCTAAAGTGTAAATTTCCTGAGATATTCTACATTATTACTTATCACATCTATAGGTTCTAACTTTCTAGTACTCTTATGTGTCTTTATTTAATAATTAAATTAATTAATCTGTTTTTAGCATAAACATATTCATGTAATTTTTGTGTAAGTGTTGAAAGAGGAAGCGACGGTCATTGTTTACATATCGTTAATCACATGGATTACACGTTTTCGTTCACCTCATTAGGCAAGCGGCGGCGTGTGGCGAAACATCTGTTTTACATGGACTGCTGTACACTCATGTTTTTACTAAATAAATGTCTTTGTCTTTGATGACAGTATCGAGTAACAGTAAATGTGTGATTAATTACACAAATTGTTTTCGGGACGCTCCTAAAATAGAAATTAACATTGTTGTAACTAACGTATAATGTCGGAAGAAATGTAAAACATGAAACTGTGTTTATATGTTGAAATATCTTTGCCTATTTTTTGTTTAGCTTTTATTAAATAAGAAATGGGTTCTGCCTGCAGTGACCTAATGCAACTGAACACTATAAATGCAGCTATCTAACTATATACACACCTATTCTTTATATTACTACAATCTGACCTCCACAACCTTTGAGCATAAATACTGTAACAAAAGTATTGTAAGGGTGCATCCACATCTGACGAACGAGCATTCACGAGCAGCTCGGGAGCCACGCGCGCATTTTCCGAAATACTTGTTCGTCAGATGTGGACACACCCTTAAATCTACAATTATTTGACCGTATACGCGTACATGAAATGAATACACAAAATAAAAATGTGTGTCAGACAGTTACATGTAAATACTAACTGTTACAGTTAAAGGATTCTGGGATACATAACTGTTGTTAACGCTAATTGATTGACTTCACGAAAATCGTGATACATAAGATAAAGTTTTAGTTCATACAGACCGGTACCTGTTACACTATCTGTATAGTTTTACGATATTATAAATTGTATAAATATTAATGTAAGACTAAATATATTAAGATGAAACCTAATCTCTACGTAATATCCTACAGAAAATGAACACAATTTATTTAATAACTTAATTAATAACTACTTCTATGGGCTAGGCTATTAACTTCGAGAATACACATTTTTTCTGTTCCTTGCATAGGTTTTATAGGAAACACGACGTGTTAAAGTTGTTTTACATATAAACCGGATTGTCAAACGTTTTATTGTTAAAAGCATTTTTTAATTCATTACAAAAAAAACTTAGTATCAGTTCACACGAACATAAAATCTAGACGAAGTTTTGTACGATGTTTATAATTAAATAAATAATACATGAAAATTTACAATTAAATGCACTTTAATGTTGGCAAGCCAAGCAATAATTATGTAGTTTGACCATAATAATGTAATATTTGATCTTTCACCAGATGACCTCGAGAGATTTTTAAACCAGGCAGTTCCTATTATTCTGTATATTTCAAGGCTTGGCATTCTTCCAAATTAAAACCAAAACAACATGGAAATAATGTCGTTTGATTGTTTACCAAGTTTAATATTGAAACCACTATTTACCCCTGTGTCTAATGTAGGGCGAAGTACAAGAAGGAACAAACCTTCATTTAATATTACTTATTTCGAGCCTGAACTGTGCCCACTGCAGGGCAAAGGCCTCCCTTTCTTCCTTCCACACTTTTCTTTTTAGAGCAAGTTGTGGCAACGAACTTTGCGTTATACACAATATTATTTAAAAGTTTAATGCTACATGTACACCAGAAAACTATGCATATGAAGTGTCTCAACTTAAGACTGTGGTTGCATTTTTACTAGACCTTTGCTATGTAGCTATGCTGTGTAAAAGCTTAACTAAGAAACTATATGACCTTTTCCACTGATTTTAAGCTATCTGACAAATGCATAGTCGTTATACAGACCTACTTTAAGAGAACCAAACAAAAACGACCTTCTGTTCTCAGTTTTTATTAATAGTAGTACATAGTTCGTGTGTTATGACACTACCAAATCAGTCATGTATTTTGTTTGGTAGTGTTTGGTACACAATGTGTTTAATATTATGAATATATGAATATTAATGAATGCCGGTCATCTATTAATAACACGAAACGACGTAAATGGATTGCAGACGGGTTTAGAGAAGTGGAATTTAATTGAAGTGATCTATATTTAGATAATTGTATAGTATTTAACAGGGCAGGGAGATGATGATGATGATCAACATTCTGTTCACACAACTAATTGTGGCACTCAGAGACGTTAAAGGTGACATAAAGGATTTTTTTAACAAATAAGTGGTTCGACAAATCGCGTGATATAAATAATAATATATTATTATGGATCTGGCTATTATACCTAAGCTAATAGCTACAACTAAAAATGTAATATCTATCATGTATAGAGAAACATTTTTGTCACGGACTTTAAAAATGCACCCACTGAAAATTGAGATTACAATTAGCAGATATCTCTAGAGATATCAAAATTACATAAACAGACAACGCTATATCCTCGTAATAGTCCGTAAACCTGATTAAAATATAGAAAATCATCTTTATGACGTCATAGTAAATATAACATAAACGTCGAAAGTATCAAATATTTTATATGAAAACCGATAGCATTTTATAACTACACTACGCGATAAGAACTAACTAGGGAATCGCAACGATGACCACAAAATGAACTATTTTATAAATACTTAATATTAGAGACTTTTTTTTAATATTAACATTAATTTATATCGTTACAGAATATTGATCGACTTTTTTGTAAATGATCGAAATAATTAACATTTAATGTTTTGTTGAAAGGTCAAACATATCAGATATCAGGACAATGTGACATATTAACATGTAAAATAGTTCAAATTAGTTAGCATATTTACACGTTTTAGTGTCTCAACACGTGTAATGAGTAATCGAATTTAAAATGAAACTTCTTATTGAAAATACCAAATTTTCGAACAATAAATCTCATTTTAAAGTTGGTTAAAAGTTAAAACTGGCTAAACTATTCTTATTGCACTGACTCTATGAGAATAATACTTGAGTTTGTGTACATGCCCAACAGTACTTATTAAAGAGCACTTAATAGCAAGCAGTAACGCAGTCGGAAATAATGAATTTCCAAAATACTAAGAGCATAATCACATTCACAGAAAAATATATGTCAAAATGCTTAAAATCTCACCTGCATAACCGTAACAGCTCCATAGGTGATCGCGATCCAGTATATGGAGCCGAGCAGCACGCCACCAGCTATGAACGGGCAGATCTTGTGGGTGATCTCCTCCATGGCGTCGAGCAGCGCCACGAAGGCTCCCATGGAAGGGAACACCACTATGTACTCAGCCTTGCACTGCGGACACAGCACCTTGCGGGTTATGTTGCCTCGCTGCTTCTCGTCCACCCACCGTTGGAGGCAGCTTTGGTGTACCTGGAACAAGGATTACATTCATTGTTATAATATCTATTTAGAAACAAATTAGGAACAAAGGACTGCCCAAAGTTTCGTCATAACCATCGGTTCTGTATCTGACTTAGTTAAGTTTTTCAGATCAGCCTAACATAAAATTAGAATTTATATTAACCATGTATAGCTTTTTCCTGTAATTTTTCTTCCAGATATAAAATAACTATTTTTGTAACCGTGTTTTGATCGATTTTCTAAATAAAGACCATAGAATACAGAACCCTACAATAGGTCTCCTATCGTTAAAATAAACTATTTTAATATTTTGAGGCTGTAATATTTATTGGAAAAGTCATGTATTAGACGGTATACAAAAATTGCCGCATCCGTTGTTCGCTTTGACCTGCCGAAATTTAACAACAAACCCAGACGAATAAATACAATAAATACAAATGAATGCAAATAACTTTTAATTATTTATTAAAAGTTATTTGCATTCATTTGTAATACATTAAGTTGTCCATAGAGCTAGCTAATAAGCCCTCTAGATGTATATTGCAAGAAATGTTTCTTTGTTGCATGGAAAACTAAAAAGGATTCGACTTTTTCCTTATTTTCTGAATACTGTACAGGCCAGAAAAAAGTAGTTTACAAAACCAAACAAAAGCAAACTGAAATAATATAACTATTTTTGGACTGTTTCCGAAAAACGAAAAAGGATGTGGAAAAGAACTCCTTGACAAAGCCCATTTCGAAATTGCAAACTAATATCGGCAGCAGAAAGTTTATTAGACTCAAACCAGCCATCGTTCCAGTAAGTACCTATCTAATACCTAGTTTAGTGTCCTGCAATAGGGTCAAATAAATAAGGTATAAAGGTGACTGGACAATGACATTTACAATGAACAGTTAGAATTGTCATTCAGTCGTGTCATTAATAGACCGGCCTGTTTTATAAGGCTATTGAAAGTATATTAAGTACGACGTATACACGTGGCAATGTACTGAAGGTCGAGACCAACTCATTATAGTCTAAACTGTAAGAAATAAGGCTACACATTGCACATACACTTTATTTCAAAAATGACTGCGTTTAATAATGATCACGTAATGAGCGTCAATGTAAAAATCTTAATTAATGATCTACTCCTATTCGACACGATGGTCTATCGTTTAAAAAGTGTTCAGTCCTTTTTGACCTTGACATATTTAAGAGTTGCAAAAAAAAACTGATTGCCGATTCTCTTCCTGTTACACACAACTGTAATTTTACATACATTAAGGCATATTGATTTTACAAAATGTCATTTGGTCTACCTTATGCGGTACGAGCACACGATTTCTTTACATAAATGTTAAAGTGATACTGCAAGTCCCACAACCTTTTCGTACCAACTACAAAATCAACAAATATAAACTCACACTTACCAACAAAAAGAAAACTGACGTCAAATTCAAGCAATGTAGCGAACCCTAATAGTCCAACTGACCTACGTACACTAAAATATAAAAATAAAAACTACAATATACAAACAAGATTTCCTTGAAATGAAGTAGATGTAATTATGACGTACAATTTTTATACTTTACTTCCTATTGCGGTAGAGATTTCGAGGTCCATATTTAGTAAGTTAAATATAAATGTAAAGGCTTTTAGCGAAAGGATCCCTTGAGAATGCGGAAGACTATTGAAAAGTTAAACACTTTTTTATTTCAGTTTAAAGGAATGCGATATCAAAACCAGTTCATATAGACCAAAATGGGTAGAAATCCTAGTCTTGGAGGGAAATAGTTCGTACCAAAAAGTAATGTACTTACATAGAGAGTTGAACTGCAAGTTAATTGCAAGTTTTACTATTGCGAAATGGAGAACTGTTTTCAGTCAAAAGCCTTAGTTTTACTATTTATAGACCAAAAACTTAATGATTATCATCTGCTATCTGCAAAAGACCATGTAGCGAGTTTATTTGCTGGAGTACAAAAAAACTGCTTTATCGGTTTTTAAGCCACGGGCTATCAAAAAAAGTAACCTTAATTTCACTCTTTTGATAACCTACTATATCATCAATAATTATAAACCCGGTTTCCCAAATTTGACCTTAAATAACACGAAATAATGTGTCTAGCTAATAAATGCAGAGGCCCCACTTCTGTTGGTAAGTTTTCCACAAGTTTGAATGAGATAATTGAAGTTTCCTATAAGGAAAACATAACAGAGGATCAGAATAGAACACAAAGTATACATTCAAGGGTAATCAAAATCATATTACTATAATAACCATGACAGCATCAGACGGATAACGCACATCGTTGGATGAACCTTTATTTTAAAGAAAAGCGATAGAATTTTATAACTTCTTGCCATACGACGACCTCCGTGGTCGAGTGGCGTACGCACAAGTTTCAAGGTGTCGCTTGCTCTGAGGGCCCGGGCTAGATCCCCGGACGGGTCGATGTAGACACCAACTTTTCTAGATTGTCCCGGGTCTGGGTGTTTGTAGTACCTTCGTTGTTTCTGAATTCCATAACACAAGTGCTTCAGCTACTTCCTTGGGTTCAGAGCAATGTATGTGATTTTGTCCGCATTTATTTATTTATTCATTTATACTGACTCCGCCACACACTACCTATTTACCTAATTATTTTTTGCAATACATTTGTAAGACAGATACAATATAGGTATAATGATAATGAACAATAACACGGATTATATAAAAAGCGCAGGTGTGTAACTCTTATCAACTTGGCCTAAAGCGAAGATAACATAGCATTAATCACTTCTGGGCAGCATGTATCTGGGTATAGGGTCGTCTGGGTGTAGTTGGACACATTCAGCGCCCATTAGACAATAAAATATTGAGTAGAATTGCTTATAAGACTAATTAGCAAACTTATTCGCGGTGACTAAGCGCTGATGAACGTCTTCGGTTTAAAGATCGTATTGGGGTACAGCATACACTAGGCTTGTAAGCACTTACTTATATAGCAAAGAGTTTAATTTCCCTTTTTGACGTTAGAAATTCTTTATTCTCTTCGGCCCTGAGGAAAGGCAAGGAAAGAAAGGCAAAGAAGAGAAAAGTGCATGCCGAAGAGCGCGGAGCGCGGAGCATTATATAAACTTAACAGTATTAAACAGATTTTTTTTTGTCATTATTCAACAAACATTATGCCTAGGAAATATTGCAGGTATCGATTGGTGCCGTGTTTTGTGTCTATTTTATTGAAGTTTTTATAACTGATCATCATTTAGCCTACTAAGAAGCCAGTAATTTACTTCCATCATGCAACAGCCAATGGTTATGCAATGGTAAGAACGGGGTAGACAAAGAATTCAAGGTCTAACTGACGCTTCAGAATATTTTCCTTGTTTGTTTATGTACATAGTTCACGCAAAACAACTAGACTACAACTAAATATACTGTCAAATAATTTATTTTATGGCCGAATGCGGCGAAATAAGAATGCGATGATTCGATCGCGATTTTTTTCTAGAGATATTTGCAGTTAGCCTGAGCGCTGGCTTTGACACTTTCACCAGACTTTTGGCGAGGACGTTAAGGCCTCCAGAAAAAGCAACAGGAAAAACTAACTACGTCAGCAACGTCCACTAAGGGCACCCCCTTCGGAGTTCGGACCTCGACTTAGTGCGTTCACCCAATCGGGTATTTTTACGCACAGCTACGTGCACTTTACTTCATTACGCCAACTTTTGTTTAAGAATTTTGCCACATACTGTACCATTAAGGTGATATTCACTTTACCTATAACTATTCCTTCAGCCGTCATTGACTTTAACAGTTGTTTAGAATTAATACCAAATTATACATTTAACTAGGTCAGCTTGTTTCTTTAAATTAATGCTAAATACATGTCCCATATTCACCGTCACACACGAAAACAAACGACTACTGGATTGCCTGATAAGAAATTCAAACAATCATTTAAACTTTATCTTGATGATAATATAAATTGGTCATAGTGTAGATAAACTATTATGCTACTTTTACTGATTAGTAAAAATCGCGATATTACCGTAACCTAATTTTAAGTTTAGCAATCAGATGATCTTTCCAGAAATTGTCAGATTACGCGTATTTATTAATAGTTAGGTACCTATATTGGTAGAGTTTTTTACAACAACCAAATAAGAAGTGTCGTTTTCAGCGTTGTCATATATGTTAGTTTATTATGTGATCATAACTTCTAAACGCATGAACAGATTTGGATGTATTACATTAGCATCCTGACATAATCAGAAGTGACACTGCACATTTCATACATCTAGGTACCATACTACATCTGTATGGCACCATCTGATACAAAAGTCTTATGCATGTTTTTGTCAAAACCATTTCTTTTATATTTGACGGCATTTATACTGACATCCTTTTTCTACAATATTATTATTCTAAATACAACTAATACAAAGAGAGTTAGTCAGGATGTCAAAAACACTTTAGTAACTATCATCGGAGTCAATTGAGCCTTTACCAGACACAAAGAAGATATACCTTTGACATTATCTTAATATTGACCATAAGAATAATCTCATTGACAAATAAACATCTTCAGATGAACTGATAACCTTGAAAGTACAATACTAAGTCACTGTGACAAGGGGTTGTTGCACTTTCATCAATGTTTATCTCAAAGTCAAGGATGAGAAGAAGGATCTATTTCTTTCATCTTATATACTCTTAATACAGCCATCTTACAATTTGGCCCTTATTACAAAGCATTAAGGTTGATTTACAAAGTCAAGGCACTATATTTTATCTTATTATATACCCCTAATATTTTTTTTTACATAAATTGTAAATCCGGCCCTTATTACAAAGACTTAAGGTTGATTTTTCAATATTTGTTTAACTTTATTGACTTTGATTTGACTATTCAATCGCAGACGTGATTTGTTTATTGAAAGAAAATATGTAGACATTGTAATTTTGATCTTATTTGTTTATTTGTGTAGACAATGTAGAGAGTGACAAAATTTAGGTCTGAATTTCTATCATATCATAAAATAGATTGTTATTAATCTCAATTCTAAATATAGAAATATTTCTGTTTTACAATAATATTTGTACTACACAAACATTTGAAGATAACAACAACAATTACAAGTGTGAATTACGAGTGAGATTCCGAACAAAGTACTTCTAAAAATACTTTAAAATATTTACTTTGAAAATATTTTAATTGAAATTTTATGTTAAAAAATTATGAATGAAAAACAACTCTGTTTACTTTACACATAACTTACTATGATAAATAAGTTTATAGGCTTAATGTTTTCTTAATAAGATTATACTTTCTCTTTATAACAAGATCTAGAGGTTAAAGAAAATTAACAATGAGATGTACTTGTATAAAAAGATGTGTTTTTGGGTTATTGATAGGTGAACGTACTTTAGATTTAGATAGAAAAGGGTTTGGCATAAAATTTATGAAAAGTACTACTCTGTTATACTTTTATGGGAAAACCAACAATTGTATTTTGGAGCTGGTATACAAAACTCCACAACAATCTTTTATGTGA
The DNA here is from genome assembly GCA_905146925.1 of Autographa gamma. Taxonomy (NCBI): domain Eukaryota; kingdom Metazoa; phylum Arthropoda; class Insecta; order Lepidoptera; family Noctuidae; genus Autographa; species Autographa gamma. Next base: position 4,178,074 of record LR989871.1, read on the forward strand.
AAGTTTGAGGCGATTTAAGTAAAACCTACTTAAATCGCATCAAATTTTCAAGTTTCAAACAATTTAAGTTTAAATGAAATATTATAGAAAGAAATTGACTTATTACATGGCCAACCATATGAAATGTCATTATTGAAACTTTACTTTTGTACAAACCCGTCACACCGTTTTTTTACATCTGTTATAAACAAGTTGAACCCATTAAAGTAAATAAATATCAAGGGCAAGACATATTTAAAATAGTTTGTTAATTAACTAAACATTTGTTAAACTTAGATAAATAATCACATAACCAAGTTGTTATTGAAACAGGAAGAATTAATGCAATTTATTAAGGTTATACAAAATCTATGTATTTGCTTTCAAGAATTATAATTTGCATGTTTATTGAAAGTAATGGAAAACTAAATCTTTATTTAGATTAATAGTTCTGTTGCTAAGCTGACCTGTAACATTAACATAAACTAGTTTTGAATGTTTTAAATTAGAGGTCATATCATTAGTCTACAACAACAAAAATAAAGGATTTAAAAATACATTGAGTTTAAGAATAGCTTATTATTACCTACCTACATGTAATTTTATTATTATAATGTCATAAAAATCGTTTCGCAACAGTTTTATCAAATTACAAAAGTGATAACGAAAACATATTAAAACAATTGGAGCGAAAACCAACACTTTCACTTCCTTACATGTTTATATCAGAAATCGGAAACGCAAATGATGGCGGCGGCGATCTGGAACAAATGCGAATGTAAACACTTACCCATTTCGTGGTCCCGATGCACTTACACGGCTGGACCCAAGCGGCCAGCCTGTCGTCAGCCTCCGTCGCAAAACACACCCAACACGACTTAGTATTGTCATCTTCAGCAGGCTGTAACGCCTGAGAACTCGATACACTAGAACCCAACGCCGCAGGCACAGGCTTTTCACTAGACATGACGAACTGCGTTTTTAATATCGCAATAAAAATTCACACTAGAAAACAGACGAGCGTACTACAATACTTCTCAACGATAACTGCCAATATCCTCGATTGACGTTATAAAAACAAAACCATATTTTTGTCCGCAAACGATAAAAATACTTTTGTAATATTAAACAACAACTGTTTTTGTCTCGCAAGGTTTTTGGAAATTTCGTTCGTTTTGACAAGACTGCATGAGGGAAGTTGTATTTGATGTATTCAACTTCAAAATGATTGATCAAAATCAAAAACGTGAACGAATTTACTGACAGATGTCAAAAGTAACGAAGACATTCTAGATAATCTTATCTACTTGAACTTAATATGTTTATTTCCTGTTGGAAAGTTACATCTGTACTTATTATTTACTTTTTGGATTCATATGCTATTATAAAACATTAAAATATCACTTATTATTAGTTACATTTATTTAGTTTAAAAAGTGAGATGCTGTATCCGAAATCGACTAAAGTCTTGAAAAGTTAAAATTCATGAGTCAATTTTTCTGATCAACAAAATATCCATTTATTTAACTGTTGAAATTCATTGTACATAAAACAATTCAGACAAAACTGATAACATGTAAATCATAAATGTAAATTACGAACAGAAAAAGGGCGAAATTTAATGAAATCAGAATCAGAAATCAGAATATCGACTATCGTTTTTTTTTTTACCAAATTTTAGTAAGTTATTTAGCGACTCTAGCCCAGCGCGTTCCAAATCTTAGTGAACTATTTGTTAATTATTAGCATAAATGTGAAACACGTGCTCAAAATGCTATGGAAATTTTACGTCAAATCGGTAAGCTTAAAATACCGTATTCGGTATAAGAAATACTGGAATACAGAGGTCAAATTGGTGGTCAGCTGTCGTCTATCTGACGAGTGACGATTTCTGATTTTGTTACTCTATCAATTTATTTGTATGAATGAGTAGTGTCTAATTAATCTGATTTATGAGTGCAGCATAGTGTGTTGTATAAGAAAATTTGGAATAAATATCGGAATACAGTAAGTTTTTTTTAACTTTCATAACTGTTACGAAACTTTTGCCGTTATGTTATAATATTTATGTTTTATGCCTGAGTACCTATTTAGTTGTTATAAACTGAGTATCGAATAAGTAAAGCTTATAAATATATTCGACTATTATTTTATTAAAACACAGTTACACCATTTACATAATATTAACAACTATTAGGTAGGTGTTCCTTGAACATCCTGGTATGTAACTTTTACGTAAAATCACACATTCTTTGAATTGTCTAGAAGTTTTGAGACGTTTTATACACGTTATAAGTATTAAAGAACCATGAGTAACTCTCGTCTTGTTGTTTCTTTATTATGTGCATACAAATTGGCCTCATAAAATATGTATTTAAACTCATGCATGCTTACATGTAGGTTGACGTCTTGACTATACGTATATTATAAATAATATCTTCTTGATAGAGATAGTCTTATTTTGAAAGCTGAAAACTTTCTCCTGTTTGTGTAAAAATCATTTTTAAAAGGTGGTATTCAATATACAGTTACAAGTAGGACAAATATGTATTCATATTTAAGTGCCTCATAATCTTAAGTTCTGTCTATCTTATAATATATTTATTACTTTATAGGTGTTTGTATTATATACTATAATTGGCTTAGAAGTATCGGTAGTTTTAACTTAGAATAAATGGTGAAAACTACTCCAGAATATTATTTTTTTAATGCGACCATTGCTTCTTGACTAATACTGAAACCTGAATACTGTATATGTTGTTCTGTTTGTTATAGAACATAAGTTATCAGAGAAATACGAGTCAATTACTGTGTTCAAAAAGTTTGGTTGATATTCTACTATCTTCTTAATAAGTAATAAAATACATTATAGATAGTTTCCAAGTGTATGTTATGTTTTCCAAGATATCTATCTATGAAAGTTAAGTATATTTATCTACTATTTCAAGTTAATTATTTATTAATACACAATTAAATCTAATATAAGAACAAACTCTAACTATACTAAAATTAAAACTAAAACTTACGTAAATAAAAACTAAATGGCGTCAAAGAACTCATCGTCATCCTATTTCAAGTAAAATGAATTCTCATGGGCATCTCGTGTTTAGTAGCTACTTGTAACTATCCATCTGTAGATAAAAAAACTCGCTTGAAATAGGTTCTTTGATCGCCTTACTTACTCAATGGTAGTAATTCCATATTTAACAAAATAAATAGTATTATAAGGTGCCAAAATCATTCTAATACAAGGCAAAGGCCTTTTCTCATAAAGAGATAAATAAATCAAACTTTCTGACTGAATAACAATTCCAGTTTATTGTTATTGTTAATCCATCTATCGCAGTGTCCTTAAGTGTTTTTTAAGAATAAATAAGAAAGTCTAACTTTGAAAAATCTTTGATTTATGTCTCATCTTGGTCATCATCATAAAATAATAAATATAATCTGATCTTCGACTTCTTCTTCTATATTGTATCGAAATAATCTGATGAAATACATGAATGATTCTAATAAGGTTTTATAGTATTAGTAGTGTTTACTATATACATGCAAGATTACTTGTAGGTAGCAGTTCATAAGCGACATTGCTATGTTATTTACGTATAAATTATACAACTTGATTGAATTTTAAATAAGAGACCTATTACGTCGACTGATGCGTCGTCAGTGCATAATTACTTTATTTTGAACCAAGTTTTGTTCAAGTTTTAGGTATTATATTAATATTATTTAAAATCTAGTTATTAAAATTTTCTTTTTAAATACATTTCTATGAATCACGACAAGATTTCTTGACGTGAGAATAGGTCCTCCAAAATGTAAAATGTACATGAATTCTTCAGACGAAATAGTTGTAGACATAATTTGTAAGGTGCAAATAAAGTGACTTAGCAATTTAGCATCTATGTACCCTTCTGATCAGTCAAGACTACACGGTTAACTGGTTACCCTTGAACAAACGAGAGGGGAACATTCGAATAACCGCGAAGACTCGACAGTCGACACTCTACTCGAGTGGTACGTCACTATAACAAGCTCATTGAGCCTCGATTCAGCTATTTTAAATGCATGTTAGTGGTCGTTCAGCGTACTACGTAGTACGTCATTGTGCCTAATTTTTGTATTCCGATAAGCCTACAATTAAATCTCATGGAACTCTCGAAGAGAATGATCGTAATGACAGTTAGCAAAATGCCAATTATCGTAAAAATTACCAAGTGCAGGAGGCCATTCAGTCAATTCAAGCAACTCTTAAAAAACTGAATCGAGGCCCTGCTCAACCATAGGCAGTTTTGCGAGTACAGTTTGCTATTGGCTCTTGGTGGCCAGTACTCGATCGTCACCGCGGTAAACGCGTGTGCGTCGCGAAACACCGCTCCTTTTAATACGAAAAGGTACATTTTATTGTAACTTTCACTAAGTTTGTGGTTGTGTTACATCACTGTTCTAACCTGCGCATGCGTTCTGTTGTGTCGTAATGTTTGGTATCTAATGTGCCGACTTTATCTCTACGTGCTCGATAGGCCATAGATTGTTTTGATAGTTTTTTTAAGACTTTACTATGATATGCGTAATGCGGCTATTGATAATGTTCGCGGATTTTGAATAAGGTCGCGAAACGGATGGATATTGGAAATTGCTTTTATTTGATTTATTGTGACACGAAGGACGTTCTCCAGGACCCAAATGGATTGATTGTATTAAAAAACCTTTATAAACAAAATGCTTTCCTAGTTTATTTCGGCTCCGCTCTGCAATTTGTTTTTATAAAACAATACCTGTTGCACACCGCTCCACCCTGTCTGGAATATAATAGTACGCTAAGTAACAAACCAAGGGTGTCAGCTACACCCAGACCGAATTTTAACATAATTAGTCCAGCCGTTTCAGATTGAAGAATTGACAAACATACAAACTTTCGCCTTTAGAAGTTTTTTTGTTTGAGAGTTTGTTTAATTAGTTTGATGAAGAGCCATCAGCGTTGTAAACATGCCAAGTTACTAGACAACAAACAAAATTAAATACAATAGCACAATTGCACCTTGAAAGTATTTTCGCAAACATGTTTTGATAACATGTCATCATTGACGTTAGTATGTTTCATAAGCGTCTGACCTTCGTAGGCGACAATTTCGAATCCATTTTAGGCCTAATTGGTCCTTTTCAAAGCCTTGATAGAACGGAACAAGACTTGACAGAACTTTAAAACATAATTCATGTTTTCCTCGTCTCCGGAAATACCCAAATCTTTGGAACAACCCCCAAGACCTGTTTTGGTATCCGTACTATTCTTTGAACTTTGAAGATCCGTTTTCGCTTCAATGCTAATGACTTTATGACGTCACAATTGTGAACTGATGTTGCATTGTGCGAAGTAGCATAATGCCGACCACTTACAATCACATTTCGTTAGTGTGTCCTGCTACCCTACAGAGCTGTATGTGTGTACCTATATATGAAGCAACTAATCCACAAGGTAGATAAGTTCATAAGTGAGACAGAATTTGCAAATGTATATGCGAAGTTTTACAGCATTCGTGCTTGCTTCTCCAAGCGGTGTCGAAGAAGCAGCGTTTTGCGAATGGATATGCAAAATTTCGTACGTTATATGTGACCCTTACCGAAGGCACATAAAGGTTTTATATCTATCACTTAAAACTGATCTTCGCTCATTGAACAGACGTTGTAGAGGTCATTGAACAAATGAACTTCTTATTAAAGAAAAGTGTCTGCAAGGGGTCCCTTTGTAAAAATTGTGTAGTTCATGCTTCAGTGAATACTGCATATTACATATGCCCATGGGTGCAAGACAGCAGAACAACGATTAAGGTACGAAAATCGACCTTACTGCCTTTAAATAAAGATATCAACTCTCATCGATTTTTTTTCCACTGTTATACACAGTATACATTTGTCGAAGCAATGTACCGGTTTGTTTGTAAGTAGAGCATGAGACAAATTATAATTTATTTAAGCCTTAACCTTATTAATTAAGGTCTTGTAGCAAAGGTAGAGCCATATGCCAATATGTGAACAAATATTGGTTCAATTCCAGTAGTAACTTTTGGAACCAATATTTATGTATTTATTCACTGTAAGGTAAATTATTCCGAGATCCAGGTGACAAGATATTTATAAAGTAAAAAAAGTTCCAAGGAATTGTACAGAATCAACGGAATACGTAATAGGTACGTCATTTATTATCAAAAGAATATAAATAACTTTAGTTTTTGGCGTGAACCAGTTTACAGGCCAATATACGGTTTATTACTTTATTAAATACCGTAAAGACAGTTCTACCACGAAAATATTTTTGAGAAAGTTCTGCCTTTTGCTCAGTTGAAATCTTGCACAAACACTTTAGAATATTTCAAGCATATTGTTTCTTTTCAAACAATAACATTGGTTTTAGCAACCTATATCCGTTTATAGTTGGATGGATAAATCTTGATACTTGAGTTTTATTCCACGAAATCCTATATGAATAAATTTTAATGTGTAGATTTTGTGATACTATATTTGGTTCGGGTGAATGACCTGCCTAGCAATATGAAAATTGGTTTTAAATTGATTCGTTTATCTAATGTATCATACATTATTTCTGAATACAATACGGCTTGCGTTATAATTAAGATTTCGTTTTGCTTACTTAATTAATATTAACATTATTCCAGCAAACTTATGAAATAAAATAAATAATAAAAAAGCAAATCTGATATGAAGGTTATAAAAAATATATAATTTTAGCTACGACGTGGCGACGTCTTGATTACTTACGTAATTGTAGTTTTTATTCTTTATTCAAAATCGAGATACGTTAAAAATATTGATAATCCTTTAACCTTTATTCTTCTAGTACATTTATTCAACATATAAATATAGTTACAAGTCTATTTAAAAATACATTTATAAGTAATAATATCCTTTAATCAGGTAAGGTTAGGTATTTCCATATTGTACATCCGTTCATTACATTTATAGCAGTTAAATACATTTTTCCTGGCACAAACAACAATCTTCTGTAAACTATGTACCTATATTGTACTAAAGGAAGAGTACAACACAGTTGAGTGTTTACTTTGTTATGTAATTCTGATGAACAAGATAAGATTGCTTGTGACACCAATTGCACTCTCCACTTCAGTTTAACTCATTGGAACACAAATAAAATAATACTTCTTGCTCTAATACCGAAAGATCGGTTTCAACATCAGAGCATATCTAACTAGGGATAGGAGATCACATGATGCATTCTGGTTTCCAAAACTGGTATAAAATACAACTTTTGGTATTGACGTAACACATTCCGCTCAGCAGAGGCTATAAAATGAGGTTTTACACATAGATAAATCACACCGTCTCTTTTCGTAATGAAACTTTTAGCCTTTTACATTTAAAACGGCCACAAAACATATGCAAAAAGTTCGCTAAACTTATCTTTCACATCCACGTGTTTTCTCTAGCATTCAACTATGTATGAAACGTGATGGCACAGTAGGAAGCGGAAAATAACGTCAAATATGTAACCCTAGAGTGAATGACCTAACAGCGTTGTTCTAGAGTTGTAGGTGGATATCAGTCACTACACTATGTACTAGGATATCCCTCAATGTATTTGATGGTTAGCTATATCGATTAATATGAGATGGGCTCAAAAGCTGCTCATTTAGCCAATTGAGACGATTTAATACTGGTTAAAGAATTGTTATACGAGAAAAAACGTGTCGATAATTGCATATATTTAGCATGATGCATGCTTGCAGGATGTGCGTCAATCAACCATGTAACTGCGGATCTTTATTAATTTAAGCCGTGTAAATTAATAAACTGCTTCTCAGTCCAGTCGCATTGTCCATTGCATGTGCATTTGAACAACTCAGCCTAAAATTGTCTGATTGTGACAATGTCAAGTGATAATCAATTGACGATAAATCTTTCTTATAAATACATTACGTCGAATTTATCTTCGGCTTCCAAGATACGGTGTGCACCTCGTGTGTGTAAATGCAAATAATTAAAATGAACTTTAATGCATTGAAATAAAGGATATCAATTTGAAAGTCACGGAGCCAGTCCAAACGATACCTCATGCAACACAATGTTTAGTATAAACATGATGCATGTTAGTTAAACAGGTTCAAGAATGCAAACAAATAAAGACCGGTTTTCAAAACAATTAACCATGCTTCATTATAATAATCGCATACGTTCTGTAATTACTATGATACGTAGTTCTACAGTAGGTCTTAGGTTCCACATGCAGTATATCTCATAACTTAAATATTGAACAAGTTTTAAATTTCTAGCCCGGTATATCATTTTAGAATAGTCCAAAATTAGCACCAAGCCGCAGGAAAATAAACTCAGTACAAAATGTATAGTCATGTTATAAGTCACGTACGCCAAAATCTAATTGGATGCTGGGTTTTTTTGGAGTTACCTGATGTTAGGAAATCGTTTAGACGTAAGTGCAACGTCTACCAATAGTACCAGGAAAGTAGGAATATATTAGCCGTATAAGATTTAAGTGAAGATCAGAAACGTGATCTGTCTTGCGTATGACCATAATGTCTATAATAGCCAAATTCTTAGAAATGCAAGCGATCTCTAGGAACTAACTATGTGTTATTTCCGAAGCTAAATATAGATTTACCCACAATAAACCATTATTAACGTTAGTACAAGCCGTCAAAACGGTAAATGGCGATATATAAGGAAACTGAAAACAAACCTGAAATTCATTTATTTTAACCTACCTAGACCTAAAAAGTGTAGTGACGTAAGAATTTTTTAACGAAGGTTATCAGTTAGTAAATTATCATATATTCTGAAGTAAGACGGACCTTGGCAACAAACTTAAAAATTCTAGAATAAAAATTAACTAAATTGTTTTGAAAAATGAATTTTTATCGCAATACGCAATTCGGGTGTCGAAAGTTTATCAGCTTTTGACCGACGTGTGACCTGTCATGCCCGTAAATCCGTTTCAAAACTACTATTATAAATCTAAATGCGTATTCATTCATTCGCACACGCGCCCATTCAGTCTACAAAACTGTCGTAGGCGTAGATAAACTATTATGTCTTGCATAAAGATTGCATCCTGCGACAAACTAAATGGGTCCATTTACGATGCATAAAATTGCATTGCTTCACAAACTGGAACTAAATGTCGATACAAATCGGTTAGTGCTCAAGAAATTGTGTCAATTGCATTTGTTTCTTTTATTTAAAATAGTCTCGCTCATCTTTGTGTAACGTGCCTACAATTCTGAAATAGTTTTTTCAAACGGTAAGCTTTTTTTAATGTATTCTCAAGTATCAAGATTAGTACGTCGCATATCCTATTTTGGGCTACGCCGCAGTCAGGTAAAATAGGATGACGTATTTATTTAAGACTTCTTTTTACCTCCAAAGACTATTTACTGAGTATAAATTGATATAGAGTTAGGAATTTTACGGAATCCGGTTGCAACATAGCTTGGGTAAAGGCCAGACGGAAGATGGTTATCTTATATAATGTTTAAATTGTATTATGTTGCTATACATATTATCCTCCTCAAACAGGTATTTATATTGTTTTTATAGCTAATAAGAGTCGATTTGTCGAAATCGCTGAGTCAAAGTCCGTCAGCAGATTTCCCCGTGAACTTTAAAGTCCATTAAAAATATTATTGTGTTTGTAGTAATCAGCTGATTTCCTTCTATATAAAAAATAACAATGACTCATGGTGATGACACTTAAATAATATTGTCGTTAACCAAACCTACTACATATTTGATATCATGAATTTTACTGTTGTTGTTGTCCAAATTATGATTAAAGCTGTTTTTAATTTCCTTGAAACCTTAATGGATTGTTGAAAACAAAAACAACTCTAAATCATATTTTTTTACGAAACTGAGTAAGAGCTGACAACAAATTAGACTGCTTTATATGTATTTAAATCTTATTAGACTGCGTCATCAAACACCATTGCTTTAAATATGTTTCAAAACTGATTAGTTATATTTTCGTGTAGCTGCAATAGTCTCAATGAACTTAATGTACTGGTTATCCTTGCTATTATGTTGTATGTAATTATAGTACATAAGCAAGCCTCGAACGAATTCAATCGGATTGCCTGCGGTGACTTGACAGCGTGTAGTGCGTGTGAAAGAATTTGATACTTGAGATTATGTCATGGTCACTGGACCGTAAAATATGTGATAAATGATGATAATTTTTTGGTACGACACTTGTATGTAAAAACGAATTATATAATTTTTTTTTTTATTTTTCTTTGTATTTGGATGCAACAAGACTAGTTAAATTAGAGGATGAAAAATAAATGGAGCTTAATTAATTAACGTAACAATTTAATCAGTAAGGCTTCAGTCAACGTTGTTCTTAGTAACTTGATCCAAAGCTGTATATCACTCAAGATACTCTATTTTACTCAATGTATTTATTCAAATGTATCGTCATTTACTACAACGCCGCGATAAAAATAATCAGATGGTGGTTTAAAAAAAAATATTAAGTGTGCAGTGCGCACTTCAATTTATGTCACGATCACTGACTAGATGGTAAAACCTCACAACAAGTTATAATTAATTATAATCCGCTTCGGGCGATACAGATACAGTAATGGTTTTTCTAACGAGATCCAATATTAACCTCCACCTCTATATTTACTATACGTATATACAATGTATAACTTTAACAATATCACGGGTCAGCTAGGTGTGCGTTCTGAGTTGCTTAAGTCAAGCCGCCAGGGTCAATACAATGGCTATTATAATTGCGACATTGAGATCTCTGACGTTATTTTAAATTTTAAACCAGATCTTAAAAATATATTTGGTATGTTTTTCATTTTATTTGGACAGTGCAATCAGTTATTTTCAGTTTTTAAACACAGATTTATACGCACACTGAATACAAAAATAGGCAAGTATTAATTTAATAAATTCTTTTAACTATCAAGGCTTGTTGCGCTTATTGACAATATACAGTGTGATATAATTAAGGTCAAATTACATTCTTAATTCTAAATAAGGTATCATCCAATACTTATTTAGTACGTGAGTATGTGTTTAGTAGTAACTATATCACTAATGTGTTTGTTTTGTTACGAGATTTTTAAGTCACGAGATCTCAAACGCAGTTTCTTTTGATCTTATTGTTTGACCTTCGTGTTGTATTTGTGTACGTAGATATATTTTTAATTATTTAAGCGTTTTTATTCTTAATACGTATTTTCTTATTACTCTCGTATATCTCGACATCCTCGTAAACAGGTGATCAGAAAAGGGGGGTTATTGTGATTTTAGTTAAGCAGACTACCTTTTATTTATCTCGCGATCTATAGCACTGATAACATAAACATTATTTTGATTAACACGCTGATTAACAGGTTAATTAAACCATTATTATTAATGCTATATAAAATATCGCTCTCATTCCTTATCAAAACTTTCTATGGTACTTGAAGTAGTCCATAAATATATCAGCATCAGACTATTTTTATAATCTTATCATAAGTTAGTGTTGTAAATGGATAATATATATTTATTCCATGGTGTTATTGTATTGTTCCTAAACAAAAGTTCTTTCTTGTTATATCTGGGAAGCTTTAGGGACCTATATTCGCACCAGTTTAAACACTTAAGGCTTTTTGGCTTTTTACACTGAGACAGTAAAAAGCATATATCATTGAGCGCCTATTACTTATTTGTAACAAGTGCTCTGTGGAAACAGCAGTAATTTTATCAAATGCATACTGTTACCAATTATCAGCATTAACATATGGATGACGTGTTTGCGTATTAGGTACTGAATGTAATTTATTGTGTCTTCGATCATTAGCCAAACATATAAGTACTAGGTAACCAAAGCCATTGTTAAATTCTCGACCTGTCTAGCTTCCATTCTGAATGTAGAACAATCATACGTTATTCTAAATTTGCAGAAACAACCGTCATTTAGAAATATAGTAATAGGAACTATTAGGAACATACGTTTAAAAATAGTGTGACCTATTTACAGATAGGTATTGCGGTGTACAGCGGTTGTGAGTGATTGCAAACTGACAAGTGTCACCCATGGAGTTGAAAAAATGTGTAACAAATAGAGTGCGAATACCTCTAAAAGCCCATTGCGCCAAGCGTAAGCACATTTTTGGCTGCATGTAGTCCATTAATTTACTGATTTAAGTTATTTTCCGTACAACGGAAGACGTTAATGCGAAAAAAGGGACGGAACCGATAATATTAGCGTTTGAGATGGTGTCATTAATTCGGTGCGCTTTGTTTTGAAACTACTTTTACGATGAAACTTGTTCGCACTGGTGCTTACAGTTCATACCCTGACGTGCGGACTCTGTCGTTTCTTAACTATGCTCTAAGTTGTCACCCAATCGTGTGGTGGGAGGATAATCTAGCTAACGGTGTGGGAGACAGCATGACGGCAATCATATCACAAGTGCCATTCTATGAGAAAGTTGTTCATGTGTGGTGAAGAAATTGGGACCTTAGCTTGTAAGACCTAAAGATTCATTTACTTTGAGTAACATTAAATTAAAGGAAAGGAAAGGACAGTAGTGTCATCATTTAGATTTGTTTCTTCATAACTGACTTATTTTTTGTTTGAATGTTTGGTTGGTTTTATTTTGATTTGAATGTTTTCGAGTCTAGTTTCCTGACCACTCATTCCTGTTAACTGTTGACCCAATGTATATCTGGTTTAACCCAAAACGTGCGAAAAACAAAAACTTTTATTTCTTTAAGATTTGGACAGGATATAGGAAAAACCAGTTTAGAAACCTGTGATTTGTATACAACGCCGAAAGCCGATTATTCAATGACGATTATTATAATCTACTGATTATTACATGGTAACAACAACATTATCTTTTTGATCTTTCGTACCGACGATAAATTAAAACAGTCATCCTGCGGTCAATTTCAATTCACAGGTCTGATAATCACCGATTCAAATTCAAAAGTATCCCTCATACCCCAACTGAATAGACATACATGAAAATTGTCAGGGAAATAGACAAAATTTGTTCCTGTTGTTGTTACTCCTTGATCCAGATAAATCCCTGTAAAATCAAAAACTTCTTAAAACTTTACTTCCATGTCAATGATGATCCAAATAATGCTGTTTTCTGCGTTTTGGAGTGGCGATGGAAATAAATTGTGCTCTTGGTTTAACTTATCAAATGGTTTTACTTATTGAAGCTAGACGTACGTAACACATATTTTAGTACAAATTCTTAATACATTACGACAGATTTGCTTCGTACTAAGGTAGCTAAGCTGACCTGACAATCACGTGAAAGTAAGCAGAGTGCACGTGCACGATTTTTATATTCTCATTGAAAATAATGCATTGTTATCATAATTATCTATTCCTTAATTATGAATTCGCAATAATATCTTTATTACGACTCTTTAGATAAGAGTTCACGTTTTGTAATGGAAGTCTGCAGGAGATAATTTATAGCGTGTTTATTATCTGCTACTTGTCTTTGCATAGAATCTTTAAGATTTCGGAATGTTTTTTGACCCACAACGCAAAAACGACGGGACGGAATAAGTTTAAAGTGTCTCGAAAACATCAACCGATTTTGATTTTGTTTTTATTTGAAAGGTAAATTAGTTGAAGTGTTTTCGCCTATTTTCGTTAAGTAAGTCAAAAGTTATATGCAATTTACCAAAATTTGTCGAGGGTTTCTTAAATTCATTTAAACTTTATCCCCAATTATTTTTCTGTGCCTAAATACTAGACACACAAAATAGGAGCTACAAAAAATCTTATCATACTAGTATTCAATGTCAATATTTTATAATTCTCAACGAAAAAACAGTTCTCAAATATCAAGTTCAGACAGTTCAAATTTGTTATCAAAATATACTTACTGTATATTTGTTTGAATAAGGCTATCAATAGTTTAATTTATAAGTGTGTCTGCAACTAATTAATGAGGTATTTGGTATGCATGTTTATTAAATTTCCTTTACCAGTTCAAGAACATTATAAGGAAAATTGGATTGATTTATCTAACTGGTAATTTCCCGGAAACATAATTAGAATCTTATTTTGTATTAACTATATCCGTATGTAATAGGTACTTATCTTAGCGCCTTCATATTATTACCATATTTGTTTTTAATTATTTTTTACCAACTGTTTTGTTTTTGTGCGCCCATTAAGATTTATCACGATGACACAGCAGTAATAAATGCTGAATGCTGATGATTATGTGTTTATTTTTTCGATTAAAAGACCATTAAGTAAAAGTTACTTTGCAACAGGTTTAATAATTTACCCAATAAAATATATTTATGTACATTACTTTAATAAATGTTTTATTAAATAATGTATATTTGCGGTATATGATAGAGTTAGATAGGACATATATGGTCGTGCTCTTTTCGCATTGAAGAGTCTCAAAACAGTTTACCAAATGCAATTCTCTTTAATTATGCACACAGTAAACACATTAGTTCAATCTTACTGCGTATCAGTTTTATATTAACATATTTCAACAGCCTGTTTTCGTTTTTTAAGGACACTCATCGTGCAAGAAGAATCACAAAAAAACATGGGTTCGACATGAATAAATAAATTATGTAAAACGTATTTGACAAACAACGTAAATACGGTAGATTTTTTGTTGTATCTTAAAACACATACCACATTTCTCAAGCTTCTATGCAGGTAGAGAAACAAAATTTAGAAATAGGTACCTTTAATTTTTCTTTTAAGTATGTTAGTACTAGAATACCTTGATAAATTTAGATTATTTATAAACTGCCCTACATGACAAGCAAGATGAAGTATGACTTAAACTTTATCTATTCCATTATCCTTTTTCATATAACAATTGTTCAAAAGGATCATTATATTTCCGCCAAGCCTTTATCAAACTTAATAATATCCAGAACAGTCGACGTCATTGTTCGGCCAGTCATGAGGTCAATGCCGCTACACGTAATAAAGATTAGCAATAGCGAAACTCAAATTAAGTAACCGATCATAATTGAGAAGAACTGATCCATACTTAATTTAGGAGGATTTCTGACTGAATGATTGGTCCTTTTAACTTTATTAGCATAATAATTTATTGACAGTAATGGGGCTGTGATTGATTTTAATAATTTAGCTTTCGTTTTGTAACGATGACAAATCATATTGAAATCTTCGTAATTCTAATTTATTTATTTTAGAAAATTATAGCTTAAGAAGTAGGACATTCGAAAAAAAAATCATAATAAGAAGGAACGTCTTCGATTCTAAATGTAAAAAAAAATATTTATAAAAAAAATATTTTAATGTCCTATTAAATCGTTAAAATATTTATAAAATAAATATTTTAACGATTTAATAGCACTTTGAATTTAAGTACAATACAGTTACTTTTACTTGACTATAAAACTAACGCTAATTACATTATCCAAGGTACTTTTAATTAATGAGATGCGAAGATAATGTTTACAATTACGCAAACATCAATAACTTTCACTTTTGTTAACTATAAATAGAAAATGTAGGAAGGAGTAATCTACACTGTTCCCGTATCGATTGCTTCCTATATCGATTCACAGCTGTACTTCACAATCGATCGATTAAGGTAGCCATTGTTATGACACTCGCCTGTTTATTTATTATGTCAACGTACTGCCAAGTTCTCAAGGTGATAAAGTATGAGTTATTTCAAGAAGTTTTTGATACTTTAGGCTGTAATTAATTTTACTTGGAGACAAATATTTATACATGCAAATAAGAATTTAAAAGTAAATAAATGATGGCCGCTAATGACAGTTACGCAAAACAAAACGACTTTATATTTTACTGCAAATAATGTTAATGGCTGAATGATGATTTCCTTTGCCTTTACTAGAGGTCAGAGTAATTTGTAAAGGAGTTTCTGATATGAAGCTAATATCGTTTGTTTTCGGTGTTTATTCACGAATAAGCAATTAAGTTTTATTCACGTAATCAAATTACCTTGAGCAATGCGTTCACGAATTTATCGATTTGTTTATACGGGTTTTGTAATGATGATCTACTTTTTAGCCGACAGTGCCAAAATGAGGGTTATATATCTTTGAATAAGTAACTTGTTTGTGATGGTATAACCGTGAACATTGCCACACCTCTCTTAATTAATAAAAAAAACAATTTAATCATTATTAAACAACCCGTATAATACCGAAAACATCCATTGAATAATCCATACTAATACGTGGAGACAATCAGGCTTGTATTTCATTTAAGTATGTATTTGAACACATTGATCAGAATTGTAACAATCCTGGGAATATGCAACAGTATTGAAGTTTCTGGTCCATTGTATCGCGTATGACAGAGAAACACTTTGTGTTCGCATTTACAAGGAATTAAGAACTCAAACAAATGAGGGCTACCTTCATTGTGCTCACCAGTTGGCGCCACTGGCGCATCAGCTGTCAAAGCCCTCCAACAAGCTTAAACTAACTATGGAATTAGTCTACGGGATTAGCGAAATTACTATAAATACCTTACCTTACCTTACCTTTAAATTTTACTTACGATTTGAATAGAAAAGGAAATGATCCTTGAAAAACTTTGTCTTAACACGACATTAATAACTCATTATGAAAGACACTTTGTTTGAGAAAGAAACGAAAAATTACCCTAAATTGATAATTAAAAAGACATAAAAAGTACCTTAATGTTCTCCAGTTGAATATCTAAAAATGTTCGTTAATGTATAACAAGAAATATACATGTGTACCGCGTATAATAATCGCTTTATTTCTAGAATCTTTGACATTGAATCAGCTAAGAATAGCTAAATCTAGACTGTGTGTCAACCCAAATATTTAATACCTCATCATACGTATTATTTAGGTCTTTATTTTCATAGTGGTAAGGATGATTTTTATGATCACAGAAATCACTGAAGAACTAATTATTTACTTACAATTTTTTTTCATGTTTTCTCATAATTATGGAGTCTTAAATAGATGTATTCTTGTTCCTTCTCTATATAACCATTTACTGGTTAGAGCTATGTAACAACTCAGCGGAAATCCTACAATTTTCGTTTATAAATCCTTAATAAAACGGAAATAATAACAACACCTTTTAAAAACTTTATTACATAACAATTCTATTGTTTACAGCTCACAATAATAACAATCATAAGTGACTGTTTTAAATAAACAGCACGTGTATCTCATAATATATGTACTTTAAAATAACAAGGAGGTCTTATAACTATCTGATAAAGAATATTTACTTTATACTCTTCATCCAAGAACAGTAACAGATCAACAAATAAGACAGAGATAGTGCTAGCTATCTGTATAGCTCCATCCCTCTCTTTATGTAAAATGGTCTAATCCGTTACTATTGCTTGTATTTTAATCTTCTGCCTAACCTTTTCTTAAGAAATCGATATGGGCTCGGCTTCTAGTTTCGCCTTATTCCGCTGAATCCCCTATTTAATATGGAGCGACTGTGTTCTAAATTATAATGACTTAACGACTGTCAAAGATGGATGATAGCCGGAAGCGACAGCTTATCGTAGTTTCCTAGGATGTAGAATACCACCAAATTTTCTGCATCGGAGCTATATGACTATATGGCAGGAAAACCCTGCAACTACTTTTTGCCAACTCCGAATCCGAACCAAAGAAGTCTTGTCGCATTTGCGAACATTAGACCAACGAGTGAGTCACATTATGTACGACATAAAACCACAGATAAGAAGACCAAGACCACCTTTCCCAAAATATCTGTTCCAACAGTATTGTAGCAAACCTCAATCTATATTATAGCAAAGCCTACATACATATACGTACAGCGGCCCAGACAGTGCGAATAACAAATAAAAAATACCAACCTTATTACATTGGAATAAAGGCGATATCAATCAGTGTAACCATTGACGTGCGATCGTACTAGGTGTACCGTCTCAAGGACAATATCAATCATATTTTGTTACGCATGACCGTTTTGTCCGCACAAGATCGGAATAACAATAATACATTATATTTAATTCACTTTCCCTGTTTCGTATTGAACAATATTTTGTATTTTAAAGGTCACTGTTAATTTCATTCAGGGCACTTGGACATTTATATACGAAAGTGCTTTAAATAACCTTTATTGAACCGCTCAAGTAGCTGTTTTGTAAACATATTTTTGCATTACCTAAGGACAGGGTGTAAATTCATCTTTTTTATTTCAATTTTCTTAAAGATTCTTGTAATTATGGGAAAAGCATTTACGCGGGTAAAATCGCGGTAACAGGTTGTTTTATTTATCACGACTAAAAGACACAATGTAGAGATAAATTTAGTACAAGTGTGTAAACGAAGTTCTCACGCCAGATATAAAATACTTTGCCCCCTTACAGTGCAATTACCAAACATTGTTTAATCCGTATCACGTTTTCTTAACATCAGATAATCGTCAATTATAATACTAAATACTTTCTTATCAAAATTATCTGTACGTGACCGAATACACGAGATACGAGAGCACAAAATGTAAATTAAAAATTGTAGAATTATCGACTCTGGTGTAATTGGATATATCGATATTGTGGATCCCAGCACTAAGTTTCGTACATTCATAAGGTATAGACGTATAAGATGATTGGTCTTTAGTTAGTGAAGTAATAACTTGTGGATGTATTTACGCCATTCGTAGTTGACCTCTCGCGGTAAGTGGTAGGCTACAACTTTTACTTTCGTACGAAGTGTTTTTATTTATTATTTTTTATTTAATTTCGACGAATCGTGTTTTGAGATATCTTGACAAGGATATGGTTATTTTAAGTCGTTTTACAGGAAATCGTTAACAATTCCATTTACGGGATAATTTCTTACTGTGTACTTTTTTGTTTATTTTCTTCTACATATGTGTATAGTTTATTAGCCCTTGAACTAGTTCACATACTTGTTTATGCTGTACAACGTTTCCTTTCGAATATCGAAGGATAAAGTTTATTCAACCCAAGACACGCGATATATCTCGTGTAAAATCTTATTCGTAGTATATTATTAATGAATAAAACTGTACGTCGTCTTTGCTTTCCGTGAGATATTTTCTGGGTATAACAAAAGAAAGTTTGCAATACATTTTTGGTACTAAACTATTGTTCGGCCACCGGACGTATATTCTACTTTTTTTGCTAGAACTTGGCGGACACACTACCGTGTGTCTAGATTAGTTTCAACATGATAAACAATTATTAATTACAGAAGTATTCCATAATAATATTATCATTTCTTATACTTTAATCTATTGTATCAAGTAAGCTTACACTGCTTCATGCATTAAAGAAGTGTAAGCCTTGAAAAAGTAGACTCTGACTATTTTTCACATGCCTCTTCTAAAAGTGGTGATTAATAAATATTTTTTCCTTCTTTCCAGAATCAGTTAATAACAAAAATCGGCCACGATGTGTCCGATTTGGCCGCTCCACCTCATCATACTATATCTCCTGGCGCTATGCCCGCTGTGGGTGATATGCCAGGCCGTGCCCGAGCTGACGGCGACCTTCAATCCCGATCAGGTCACGGTCAACATGGATGAATACCACTTGGTCAATGTGGCTGTACAAGGTACTTATAATAACCATCCTTCTAAAAAGGTTTTTGTTTGTTCACTATTAGTAAGGAAATTGAAATCCCTGTAACCTTTAAATACATATATAATTTTTTTGACCCTGTCGACTTTTTTTCCGATACACTAATAATTTAAAACTGTTATGAAATCCATTTTGATGGGTTCATCACTAATCAGAGCAATCTTGCCCAGTTTTCACTAATGAAATCTTTGTCCTTGTGTTAAAAATCTATCTTCGTCTTTTACAGGTCCCGGCATGCAAGTAGGCGATGAATTCACGTTGCTACCCTCAGATCCACACTTAGCAACAGCAGATTGGAACACTACATATCAGTTGACGGACGATCATGTAGCCAACAGCAAGTTTGAAGGTGTTATAAGAGTTAACGGCCAATTTCTAGGTGAGTTCCTCCTTCTTGTTCTATTAACTCTTCGCGTGTCTTAAGTAAAACAGTTCGACGTAAGAAAAAAATGTTACACTTAAGGCCTTGGTCAGGATTGGTTGATAAATGACCAATCCAGGCCCTGTAGCCAAGTAACATTTCCACAAGCGTTAACGATGATAGAAATCGCTTAACTGACATTAAATGTATGGAAGTGACAAGTCCAGGTCACGTGACTTGTCGAAATGAAATGTCATTTCCATACATTTAATGTCAGTTAAGCGATTTCTATCATCGTTAACGCTTGTAGAAATGTTACTTGGCTAGAGGGCCTGACCTGACATTTGGAGCATTTTTTTCTAATGTCGAACTGTGTAACTTAAGACAAGCGAAATATTAAAACACCTGACGATCGTACGTCTATATGCAGCTAATTTTTTGTCCAATTTGACTATAAGAGATAGAGTGTAACCTCCATGGTCGAGTGGCGTACAAAAAGGTTTTCAACGTATCCCGGGTTCCATCTGCGGACAGGTCTATGTAAAAAGCTACTTATAACTTTGTTTAGTACATTTGTGATCTGAAATATGAAATAATTCTAGCGAAAGTATGTAATGAAATATAAAGATATACCAGTGCACACACACGGCACGTGGCTTAAATCCTGCAAACCAGATAAATAATTTAATTACTAAAACAATGAAAAAATTTAATCAACTTATTACGTAGCTAGATTAGGACTTAGGTATTATTAGTGGCTAGATATTTTTTTCTTTCACATTATCAATGGCTGTTCAATCTAAGATAAAAATATCAATTGTCTTCAAAGCTCATTTGTCAACATAATTAAAATAATCTAATCTGAATCTCAGTTGTTATTCATGAAAATGCGCATCTTACACGTGAAATTATTCCGGAGTGAAAGGGATAGAGCTATATGTCTGTATAGTTGCATCTCGCATTGTCATGATGCTAGATCTTAGGTGCCTTGAGAAATATATTACATGTAACAATTTTTAATATATGTGTTCATGATGACTTGCTTATATTATGAAGCGCTAATTATATTAATACCAATACATGTTTACTTATATCAATAATGGCAAAACCAGCTGAAAAAATATTAAAAATAAGCTATCTTATATTCGCGGTTTTGATCATGTTCGCGTGTTACACGGTATTTAAAATGAAAAACACCTTTTTTTTTATTAAGGTAGATCATATCATGAATGATGGAACAGTACTAAAAATAGATGATTTGAAAGCTAAGTTAGTCTTACTCTTTAAGAAAAAAAGTGTCACGTTATGAACTATTTATTTTAATGATGTTTTTCACTGGAAAGTAATTATTTGAACAAGTGTTTAAACATTGAATAATTTTTAATTTGTATAATAATTGATCGAAATTTTTAATATTTATTTATCGTTTTACAACATGTGTTTTAATTCTGAAAATGAGTTATATTTACGAGTACCTTTGTATGAAATTGTAAATGGTAAAAGTATATTTGTTGCAAGTAAATAGGCTTTTTAAACAGGGAAGATGAGGACACGTAAATAAGTTAAATGACACCGACTTCAATTGAACTATTTTAGAACCTCTGAAGTATACTTAAAAAAAAAAAATAAAAAAAAAACGAAATTGATCCACAATTGCCGTCGATACCCCGAATCGAACATACGTCGTAATATATACAAATATATTTATAAATCTATATAAAATATGTATAAATCTATAATCTATTATATTTTTTTTACAGGTCTAACAAACTTGGTGCTAGAAGGGAAGCGCGGAACTCAGACGATCCCTATCAAGGACAATACTCTACCAGTAATAGTTATCAGGCCAGAGAGAGTTATTGACACTATCTTCGTAACCTCTATCGCCACTTTTGTGAGTAGTACTTTAATTTATTAACATAACATACCATCACGCCTGTATCCCTGAAGGTTTAGGCAGAGGTGTACCAATTTACACACAGTTCGCCGGTATGTTTAGGTCCCATGTAATAGGGGGCGAGCCTATTGCCACTAACCGGGCACAAATCCAAACTCCGACCTGCTACTGAGAATTTCATAGAAAAACCCAATAATACCTTGGTCGACTTTTCAATCGAACCTAAGACCTCTAGCATTGCAGTTGCGCTTAGAACCACTAGGCCAACGAGGCACTTTAATTTATACATAGGTAATACTGGTATTTTATTGTATACAACCTTTGCCTAAATCTTAATGATTGCTAATATACTGTATCTTAGTGGCAAGAGAAGCTATCGCGGTTCTTGAGATACAGCTTGGTGACAGAGACGGACAGAAGTCTTAGTAATAGTCCTTCCGTTTTTACCCTTTGACTACGCAACTCTAAAAATATGCCATATTTTAAGTTGGATATCTAAAAACGCAATTTTGAAAACTGCATTCAATTATTTGCAGTAGATTCTTCGTGATGTGCAAACAAACACAAAGTCATGCAAAAAGCCTATAAATAACAAACATACAAAACCTATTTTAATACTATTACTCATAATAATACCCATTTAATCTATATTTTCATATATATTCTACAGTTAAAATAATATGATTTGTTTGATTACAGGTATCATTAATCTTCATAAACTTTGGCTGCGCTATGGACTGGCCAACTGTTAAGCAAGTCATTAAGAGACCGATAGGACCAATCATAGGAATGGCTGGGCAATTCCTTTTCATGCCTCTTGTAAGTATAAATATTTACTCATATTTTATTACTATACTGTTACCTTTACGACAATATTGTGCACTTAACATTGGTTAGTAAACAAAGGAATGTTGGAATGTGTGATGTTATTGGTAAAGGACAATTAGTTGTCTGTTGTGGTTTGACATAGCTGTTTTTTTTGTAATATTGTATTATTATAGTCAAAGTCTAATGATTAATAAATCATTATGTGTTAATTTTTGTTAATTTTATATTTAAATTCTTGTGGATTTCTTCAAGAGTCTTTTGGACGAAAGAGCCTTTTTACCTTTCGAGCAAACCTCTTTACTTAATGAAATCCCACTGGACATGGTTCTTATGGATGATATGCCTTTCTGAAAACTCTTAATTAAATATAACATAGTTAGAGTAACATACACCGAACAGCATGTATGAAGGGAATAATGAAAGTGGATGAAGCGAAACAAGTGTGTAAGGATCGTAGCAAATCGAAAGAAGTGGTCTCTGCCTACCTCTACAAGGGAAAGAGGCGTGATTATAATTATATGTATGTATGTATTGTCATCCCACTGCTGGGCAAAGCCTTCTTAAGACAGTATATAGTTGTTAGTAAAACTCTTAAATCTTTTTATAACTTCTATTCAATATCTATAACTGACTTAACATTCCATTGTAGATGACATTCGGTCTGGGCTACGTGATCTTCCCGGACAACGCGGCCATGCGGCTGGGCATGTTCTTCACGGGCGTGGCGCCCGGCGGCGGGGCCTCCAACATCTGGACCTTCATCCTGGGAGGGAACCTTAACCTGTCGCTGGCTATGACTACTATATCTACTATCGCGTCGTTCGGTGAGTTTAACCTTTTTGAATTGTGTTAATTCTACTCAAAAATCAACTTTATTGTTGTGGAAATAAAGTTCATTTGTTGAGTTTTGAAGTCTTTTTGATATGTTGTGTTATTTTCAGTTAATAGTCAACTTTATGATGTTTGATATAAAGTTCATTTTAGACTAGTAGCCTTCATTAAGTAAAAAGAGATATGAAGCTGTATCGCAAAATGAACTAAATGTGAAAGTGTTAAGCCGGAACCCCACCGCTGCGCAGGCTGTGCACGGATGCGTGGCTCACCTCTGCTGCGTGGGCTCATTAGTTCAGCGGCGTCGGCCTCCGTTTCCACTGCGGCGCACGGACACGGATGTGTCGCCCACACAGCTCATAGCTATGCGTGGGGTACAGTCACCAGCAAAAATATGTATACATAATAATATGCGAAATTGTTAAACGAAATTAGTGAGATTTTTTGTCGAATCTCTTCTGCCATCTAACAATCAATGCATACTGACAGATGACACTTGAAAATAAAATGGTTCAAATATTTTTTTTAATAAAAAAAAATATTATACTTAAAGCCAATATATTATTTACATAATATAGAGAATAGCGCTTCCGAGTAACAATATAATTTAGCTATTGTGTAGTAACATCTGTTTTACTTATTTGTATTATAAATAACTTAGTTCTTACATAAATTAAATTTATCACAACTTAAATGTATGTATATGTACTAGGAACATTAATTGTACCTCTTATTTATAGTAGCTTATTCTTGTAATAATTTCTTAACAATATTATGTGTGTACATATTTTTGCTCGAGACTGTACATAGTCGTGGGTCGCCGAGAAATGGCCGACTCACGCAGCTGGGCAGCGACCGTGGGTTGAGCTATGTACCGGCCATTCGAGCTAGCTACGCGTGTGTTTATGACGTCAATTTCTGCGTAGCATGTCCGTGCGCTGCAGTGGGAACGCTCTCATACATTTTGTACTAAAACGAAGCTTAACACACGTGCCCAGCCTCTCCGTGCGCCGCTGTGGGTTTCCGGCTTTACAGTTGTTTTTCCTCAAACTCGAGTTTAACATATCAATCGCCTTGCTGTTTTGGAGTTAAAACCTACCTTCTTCAATCTTCTTGTACCAGCTACGTCTGTGACTGGCTTAAGTCTTATCTAAATTGTCAAAGTTTAAAAAAGTTTTAATATAACGGATCGAAAGAAAAAACAGGCAGGCAGTTTCTTTTTTAACAACCTAACTGTCCCGCCAGTAAACACAATAGTTAAACAATGAAAATGTTCATATGTGACTTACGGGACAGGGAAATGGTTAATATGATATAATTATAACAAAATATTTTTGTTGTTTACCAAAAGCATGTACCTATAACTTTCTTTCCAGGGTTCATGCCAATGTGGCTGTTCTCCCTCGGCCAAGTGGTGTTCAGTAACGCACAGATAGTGGTCCCCTACACGCGCATAGCGACCTTCGTGGTAGGCCTGCTAGTGCCGCTGGGCATAGGGCTGGCCATGCAGAAGTTCACGCCGAGGCTGGCCGCCTTCATGGTCAGGATCCTGAAGGGATTCTCGACAACCCTACTCATTTTCATTATTGTATTCGCGATAGTGACTAACTTGTATATCTTTGAGCTGTTTACTTGGCAGGTTAGTACTTTTAATTATTTATTGAAGTGTTATTAGGTTAAGTTTTTTGGAGATTTGATGTTTTGTAATATTTATATAAGGTACAGTCGCCGAAGATGGCCCGGCTCCTAGGATAGCCCACTTTAAAAAAAATACAGTTATGATTATTCGAGACATTTGAAATTTCGCGAGTTTATACTACTAGTACCATATACAATAATGTAAGTGTGTTTCATTACCGGCGCATCGCTATTTTGAATACAGATGACAGTTTGCTTGGTAATGTCGAGACGATGCACGTTTTATAAACTCCATTATCTTAATCTTTTTAAAAATTAACTAATTTAAAACAAATATCTTTGCTCTAAACAGTGAAAATTCATATTCAATCTATTTATCAGCGAATTACAGGTGAGTGTTATTATTTTTTTTCCTTTTTTATATTTTTACGTGATTTTACTCAACCCGGGTGCAATTTCCTATCATGGCCCATGATATAATTCCCTAACATAGCCCGGGACTTTCTAGGATTATTGAAGTGTAATGTTGGTATATTTTTATGTCTGTATGTTCGTTTTTTTTTAAGTTTGACTTGTTATTGAGATTGAATAAGAATGTATTAAATTTGAAGTCAACAATTTTTTTGAGGAACTATTTTTTTCTTTGTTTTATTCTATTTTTTATCGCAGATTAAAATGGAGCCTTCTACTTAAAAACGGCGCGGGGAATGGACAGAAACACAGCTGAAATCCGCCCTTCAAGCAGTAAAAAGCTGCCAAATGTCACATTGAAAAGCTGCTGAAACATATGGCATACCAACGCGATTTTCAGTATTCCTTAGATAGCCCACCTATGAATGGTATTAAAAAAAAATTAAGAAAAAAGATAATTATTTATTTTTATTTTTGATGAGTTACTTTCAAAGTTGAAATTAAAGTAAAATTTTATTTAATTTAGTAGTTTGTTTTAATTTTATAGTTGATTTTAATTTTGATAGATTTAAGATAGCCCACATTTAAATTTTTGGTTGATTTTTTACCTTTTATGAAGAATATTATGAGAAGGATGTGTTTTTATTGTAATGTTTTATATTTAACGTGTTTAAGTGTTCATAATACAAATATTTTCATTAATATTTTTCGGGCCATCTTCGGCGACCAGCTTCCCAAGATAGCCCAATACCAAGTTTCTAAAAAGTGTTTATATTTGTATTAAAATGCTAGAAGCTGTACTACTTTTTTAGATATCTTGTTTCTCAAATAAATTTATTACAACTTCCACTATGATTTTTTTTCACATTACTTATCTGCAAGGTTTTACGAGGTTTTGAAATTAGGTGGGCCTTCCAGGGCGCCTGTACCTTATGTAATGCAATATTTACCATTTTTTACCAATGTACTTATGTGGAATCATGGACTTTATGTAGCCAAACAAATATCTGAAATAACTTTATATAAAGTACTACTCCGGGACTTAGTTTCAACGTCAGATTTTTCTGGCCAGGTCGATTTTTTAATCGTGTAAAATAGGTGTTACAATTTACTTGTCTTCTCCGACTGCATGGCTAAAGCCAGCTTTATATTGTGTACAGATAATAGTAGCAGGCATGGGTATACCCTGGCTGGGCTACTGTGCTGGCTACGCCATCGCCCGCATCTGCCGCCAGCCGCACCCTGACGCGCTCGCCATCTCCATCGAGACCGGCATACAGAACACCGGCATCGCCATCTTCCTGCTCCGATACGCGTTAGGACAGCCGCTAGCTGATCTTACTACAGGTATGAACCAACATATAACTAGAAGATGTCCACTGTCGAAAGAAGGCCTCCCAGTAAAGGCAATGATCTCCAAACGACAATTTACCGCTTAAATCCACCGGTTACCTGCGACCTTCACAACCGTGGTACGTAATAACAACTTTGTTTAACGATAGCTTCACTTTCAGATGGTGTACCAAAATAAGACACATACTATATTTTAATCTAGACTTTTAGCAACCTAACTGTGAAAATCTCATTCAATTTCCTTTAGTAGTCTTTGCGTGATGCCCGAACAAACATGAAAGCAGAAAATACAAAAAAGTATTAAGACTCTTCAACCACATTAGTTACACTCCGATCTGTATTTATTTATTCAAATTACTTTTCCTAATTAGTTAATCCTGTAGTAACAGTCTTTAGTCAACTTCATGTATTAACCTATGTACTAATAATTTCAGTGGTGCCAGTATCAGCCGCTATAATGACGCCGGTCCCTATGACCTGCATCTACATATACCAGAAGATTAAGGCTTGGTGAGTGACAAACTTTATATGTCCATGTTTTACATTTTTAAGCTTGCAATAAACTTATATTAGTTAGTTTAAAGTCTAGATCGTATTGTGAAGTTTTAAAATAGTGGTGTAACTTAGTATTTCTTATACTATAGTACTATGCTAAAAGTTATATAGACTTAGCTCTTGTATTTGACGTGACTTGATTTAGAACTTCATAATATGATTTCAATATAAGTTAGGCCGAGATAAATAAACTAAGCACATTCTTAAACGTTTCCATCCCTGTCTTTCAATAGTCAGGAATAATTTATAAATAATATTATGGTCCTCCGGAATCAGTAAAGGTAGTTTACTGAAAGGAAACCACGGCGTGAGCACCTTTAGTTTTAAATTATCAATTTATAAGGTTCATAAAGAGCGAATTATTAACACATTATCTGTCCTGCCAGTAGACACAATAGTTAAACCATTGGAATGTATTATAAGTAACTCACTGGACAGGGAAAGGGTTAAATAAGAGTCTGCTTATAATGTTTATGTATCTCGGCATTAGAATATTTTTTGGGTTAAACCTATATCATTAGATGCCATTCTTGTTATCGTAGTATTGTCGTTATTAAATGTTTAATTGCATCGAATATGGATTGAGATATAGCAATTTCCAAAGTCAAAGAATATTGAACTTTAAATTTCTGGTAATTAGAGGTCGAATTCTAAATGTGTTTAAAATTATGCAGCAAAAGTTAAATGGTCAACGAATTTATTTAAAAGAACAATTGAAATTCATTTTATTTACTGACATTTAAAAGCATTTAATTTAATACCTCACAAATACATTAAGTTATTGTCTTTATCAGAAAGTTGTTATATAAATTACTGCATAAACAATTGATAGAGAAGTCATTAAAACAGTATCTGAAAAATAGATTATTGAGTGATACTGAGTTTTTGACTTACTGACACTTATTGTTAAATATATACTAGCTTCTTCCAGTGTTTTCTTTAGCATTGACAATTATTTTCGATATCGTACATTACGGCACTGGCGTACGCTCCCTTTTTGGCATCGACTTTATTAAATACATAAATAAAATACGTATACGGGCATTGATTTAAAATTGCTATATCTTGGTCAATTTTAGGATAAACGAGTTTACAATGCATAATTGATAGCATTATGGGTTAATCACACAATATTGTATAAATTGGTTTTCATTGTGGCCATTTTGGGACGATACATGCAAGAAAATTTTGGGTATATGTTGTTATGTTTGGGAAAACTCGTTCGCCAAAAGGATATATTTTGTATCGTTGATTTTACAGGGAAGGCAAAAATAATGGAAAATACATTATGAAAGAAGTCTAGTCATATTGAGATTGCAAGAAAATTCTTAGTGTGATAACTCGTTTATAATAAAAAATAAAGTTATTATAGATTAAGTTTACAAATGCAAAGTAAAGTCAAAATAAAAGACTTATCTTTGATCGAAATTAATGAATTTCGAATTAAAATTAAATGAAGTATATTTCTTTATTTTCCATATAATAAAAACATCGACATCATTCACGGTATATCGTGACAGTGTGGGAGGTATGTTATCGTCAATTTGTAACGGTTGATGTGGGTTGAGGTGTTGGGTTCCGAGAACATTGTGGACGCGTGCTATGCTTGGCTTTTAGTTGTAGAATGCTGTAGAAGGCTTTTTTATTATGGGTTTTAGTACAACAGTTTGGTGAAGCATGTTAAAACAAGGGTTTTTGAATTTGGGAATTCTTTAAATATAAAAGTAGGTAATGTCAACAGTTAAAACTAAATATAGATTTAAGAACTGTTTATAAAAAATAGAGCTCTTTTTAATCATTTTATCACGAAAATATTTATCTCACTGTAGGACAATGGGCTCTAGTTTCACAGAAAGTGGTCTAGAAAAACTTCGGTCTTAAAAAGTGTCTTAGTAATATTATATAACGGGAATTAGCGGCGTACATGCTGAAATAACTTTATTTAAGCGTGTTAGCGCTAATTCCCGGTATATAACACTACTATGAACATGAAGCGCGATAGTTTAAACGTTACTATAGTCTTTTAGTTAACTCGGTAACAGGGTATTAGAAGCATGCTATTAATATTCGGTATTATTCATCCACATTTCATTTAAGATTATCTATAAAACCTAAAACGTCCAATATTCGGATTGATTTAGTTGTTATTTCAGGTTGCATGTGGTAAGGCACTTGTCATTGTTTACTAAAATGTGCGATATAACCACTTAAAATGTAAATATGTTGAATATAAATGCTGTTTAATAAATAAACATGTTTTTATCAGTAGATGTTTTATCTGACAGTTGGATATATTAATATGATGCATTTATTTGAGATTGCACTTCGCGGTACTTCGGTGCATTTTAAGTACTTTCTATAGTAGCAAATCACGTGATAAAGATAGGTTTTTAATTCTAGTTTTTTTTTAAATAATGAATTGAACAGCATTTATATAAACTTATGCTTTGATAAAAATATTATGACAAATGTGTTTCTTTACACATATATTTTTATAGTAGTGATATGTATTTTTAACAGGCTGCAGGAAATGCAATATTGTAAATACTTCACGTCCAATACTTATTTATAAATGTTACAAAAACATCGTAATACATATACCTTTTAATAAGATCGCGTGACGCAAAGAAAGTCACTCATAACATTCAATCAGAACTAATTCATAAAGTGTAAAAAAAACTTTATTTATTGTTAAGTGAATGTCCTTATTTATTAACTTACAAAAATTTACTACATTTATAAATAAGTAACACTCTTATGTTTTTCCTAACTTTCTTATACTTGTCTTTTCTAATCTTTAACATGCATGACTTTTAATTTAATATCCTGAATTATGAACTTGCAACACTGTCCAAATGTTGCTATATTATATAATTAATAATACTCTCTTATTAACTTACTCGTGTCAACGGCTGATACGATTGATGATAAGACCTTTTATTTCCCCAATTATTAAATTATAAGCTTCGTTACAATTCTGTGCATATTGTTAAGTTTCTAAATATTTAAATTACATATCTATTTGCAAATAATAATAAAATCTAAATAAATTAAGCAATTTAAATAATTCAGGATACAAAACCAATTTTTTACCATACCAACCGACGAAATAACATTTAAAATGTTTTTCACAGCTTTATCAACCGACGAAAGCACAAGAAAATGCTGGAAGAAGACATCACCCCCAGCGGAGAATCGCCACAGCCCGCAATCATCTCAACCGCTGATCTATTCGCCAAGTCCGCTAAAGGTCTAGAGGCCGGCGATGACGTCACCGACACACGTGACGTAGACACCAAGTAATACGTATCACAAGATTGTCTAACTTATTGCCCTTTTTTGTTAAGTTTTGTTAATGAAATTATGATTTTTACATTTTAATTTATTGGTTTACATTTTTAGGTTATGAGTAATTGTTTTGAAGAAATAGACAGTAAACTGTTTTTAATATTGATCAATTTGTTAATGAAAGTTTACTATGCAAATACAGTTAGATATTGAGCTCGATAATTATAAAGCTAAATAATTTGTGAATGAATCTTAATTATAAATTTGTGATAAAACATTAAGTAATAATATATTTTAATAAAGATTTATTAAAATAATGTTACCAGTGCAGCAATTTTAAACATATCTTGCCATATACAAAAATGAGATACAAATTCTAAGTAGTCTTGTTATACGTATTTTTGGTAGAATTTTAAATTTATTCTTCTGAAAGTTAAAACTTGTATTTTTTTAATGGGTGCTTTTATCCATTGTCAGTGTTTTTAGAAAATTTTGAAGCATTGTTATGCATTTTAGAAGAAACTTTTAAATTAAATATTTATTTGATTGTACGGGCCTTCATATGTTTTGGCGCCGTACATAAACTGTTTTAGGATTTGCGCACATTATTTATTTCTATTATAAAAAATAATACATTTATCAAAATATTTGATAAATAAATAATGTTTGCCTATCTTAAATAACTTTCACATAATTTGAATGAATTTCACCTATAAAATTGTACGTCACTTGAACAAAGCTTTTTTTATTTTAATTTCTTTACAATATTAGCACCTCTCGGTAAAGGGGTTTACATTGCATTATTTCGCTTGAGTATTCAATGTTGCCAGTTAAAAAGTATACTAGAGTAGTAATATTTAACTATGATCTGGATGGAATCTGAGTTCTTTTTTTATTTACTACTGTCATTACGCATTTTGCTTATACATGAATGGAAATAATTAATGGTACAAATAATCTGGCAACATTTGATGGTAGAAATAGTGTTTGTGGCTTTTTAGTTTTTTAATGCAATTTTTCTTACTTTATGCTTTTATTTTGTATTACATTGTGAGATCTCTGCTGGTGACTTTCACAACTCGTTTATAGGTGAAACAGATGTGGAATATGAATGTTGAAATGTTTGTTTTGAGATCAGTATTGCGTTAAGTTATATGAGATCGATTATTGTATTAAGAATCTAATACAAACGTTTTCCATGAAGATATGTGTTGTTTTATTTATTTGTCATTATAATATTTATTTCCCTCTTCAAATGATGGAATGTTGGGTCAAGTTATTTTTGACTTACAGAACAAAATAGATGTGACAGTATTAACTTGTTGCTTAAATAAATATGAATCTGCTAGGCTACGATATTGGTTTATATAAAAGAGGTTTATGAAATCGAGTAGAATAATACGTTTAAAATGTATATGTTATACCAAACCTACCTATATTTATTTTCGAGAAATATAACATACTAGTGTAGACAGCATTCACTAACCATAGTTAATCGTAATATCAATAGGATTCTCTTTATTCCTAAATAAAAACTTTTTCAACCCCTTACTAGAACAAAAAAAAACATTCAAAATGAGAAACTAACGTCAAAACAAACATCAATCAACGTCACAGTGCGTCGTCATGTCCAACTGAAATTACGTAACAACAATAAAATAGTCTGAAATAATATAAAAATGTAATCCATCACCCAACATAGTATAACTCTCTGACCGGCTAGCTAACAATATGGCGAAGTTAAAATACGATCTGCCGACCAACACGTTCCCTTATAAGATTACTAGAAGGTTGAATGCCCTCAGTGTGCCTAGAAGGTACTTCTATGAGACGATGGAAGGCATGCCCTCGTATACGCCCACTGGGATCAGGAAGTCAGCTCTGACTGGAACTACTTCTGATAGAGTCAACGATATTGCTTGGCCGTGGATACGGTACGTGGTCAACAGTAAATAATAATAATATTCCGGTACAGTAAATAATATATACATCTCACACATGGTTATCCAACCAGAAAACTGATAAACATACTCATATATTTCTAAATGCATACATAAATCAGGCTTGTTGTTTCAAGAAACCTTAATACAATAGTGTTAGTTTATGTGCGCAGTGAACCGGTAGATAAATAAATAATTATGAAGTTGATAGATTTACTGGTTAACTTAAGCGATTGTGTTTTTCCCGCTTTGGAATAGTCATGCAGAATTTTTTCTCAACTAATTTTCTGACCCTAATGTTTATCAGTTATTTTACTAGTATTGGGCTCCCTTCTAGCTAGAACAATAGATCCGTTCTCTGATTCTATATATATCATGTTAGTTTAAAGTTGAGGAAGCTAGAGTACTTTCATACATTTGATAGAACAGATGAGTATACAATAAGATTGATTATTTCTATAGGCGACCACCTACCTTACACAGGACTACCTTGACTTGCATGTACTTTAAATTGCTTTGTTCTTTCTTTCCACTAGTACCTATCTTCCTTCCATCTTAATTCCCTTTCCATCAGGCGCTTAGTCATCATAAAGAAGATGTACAAGAACCGCTTCAGCGCCGACCGGCTGGAACGCATAGACCGTATGATTGAGTTCGCCAACGCGACGCTCTACTCGAAGCTCGCCAACTGCGTGCTGGACCTCAAGAAACAAGACGCCAAGGAAGTGAAGAAGAAGCGCGGCTGGACAGAAAGCGAGTGGAAGAAGCATATGGATTATATCGGACAAGTTGCTGCGCCGAAAAAGGAGTTTAAGCCGCCACCAGTTAAGGTAGGAAGTCGTTTAACTTTTATGTACATGTGACATTTTGATTAACATTAATCACCTATTAAATATATCTACTATAGTAAATAAGTAAAAGATAATTACATGGGTAGTTTACATAGAAATTTAATTATTAGGTACTACCTAACACCTAGTTTCCTTGGCATCATAAAGTAAAATACCTCCCGACACATATTGCCAGATGGCGTATGGATGTACCAGGCACCTACAAGAAAAAATACTTATTTTTATTAGAATATCTTGGATACTTCCAAATATTTTCTATCTTGCGATATGTGGCCACTTGGATTATAATTAGGTACTTTGATTGAAAAATACAAGGATTAATTTGAGTATAGATAATCCAAACCCGTAGTTCCACACAAATTATGTATTTGGTTTATAACATTTCAGAGAGGCAAGTCAGTGCCATTAGAAGTGTTGATGCCCCGCATACAGCAGATGGCCTCTCGGCCCGACTTCAAGTGCTACAAGAGAATGTCGCAAGAGGACTGGTACAGAAACCCTGAGAAGGTTAGCTTTTATACTGACATATTTTTACCCTATATTGAAGAGAAAAGAAATCTGTTCATCATTAAACAAAAGTTATTTGTTGGAGTTGTCTATGTGTCTTGGCCTCCAAAATCGTTATTTGGGTATTAAATCGACTCTGGCACAGAGGGTTCTTACACTATAGCCCATGTATCTTGGCAAGTGTAGTAAGAATTAAAAAACCAGTTGAAGTGAGATGCAAATATACACATAAACTGTGGGTGAAAATGAGACAGCGATATTTTTTTATCTAGGTTTTACGCTACGTCTCAAGGGTTTCACAAACATGTGATTTGGTATACACATAGGAGATCCAGACAAAATATCGTAATCATAAAAAATCCGCAAGACTTTGTACAGTAACGACCTGAAGTAATATCAAGGGTATCATCAAAACTTTTTAGCATATAATATACCTAGTATTAAAACATTATATTTCGTTCCAGGTGGCACCAAATGCATTGAAGTACGTACTAACAGAAAGGACCAAAAAGCTAGCCGCTCCGAGAGCTATACCACCGGCCGACTGAACATGTCTACACCCCAACCTGAATAATCTAAGTGTACAGCTTAGATAACTTACCAATACCATGAAATGTGAAACAAGTTGCATTACAAGTCTTCTACAAGATTGCAATAGTAGTTTAGTGACGTACATAAGATAAACACACTTCGCACTGTCTAAAAGTGTTATATTTACCTTTATATTAACTTAGAATTAACTTATCTATCTCAAAATTAAGTTGAAACTTATATGTTTCGCTAACTCCCAGACGTTGAGCAGCTATGCAGAGCAGAATGAATGAATACTTTTATGCCCAATGTTGACCTTAAGTGGCAGTACTGGTAACTATGAGCTACTTACTATAAGCTCTTACAGACTAGACAAAGTAGGCCAAAAGGTTCCACTTGCACTTCTCATATTGTCATATGTTAATAAAACATGGCATTAACCAAATAATAAATATGAATCCTATCGAGCATGTTAACTATCGAACAAAAAGACCGCATCATAACTGGTCCATTCGTTTAGGAACTGGAACTACAATGCCACAGAAAGACGCGCCAAACTTATAACCACCCTCTTTTTGCGTCGGGTGTAAAAAAGTCTACATGATCTCTACTAAAACCTACATATTAAGAACTAAACAAAATGACAGGCACTAACCAACTTAAATAAATAAATTCTACTCTTTGATCCATCTTGACGCTGTCAGTCATTGCACCACAGAGCAAAGTATAATGCAGCAACAGCAATAACCTCAAGAGAGGAGAATGTTCTTAGATAAATAGTCTGAAAATAACCATGTAGTAACCAGACAACGTTTCCCTGTGTAACTCTCCTAACAGCTAGTGACGATGGGTCGAGTTAAGTACGAGCCGCCCACCAGCACATTTCCTTACAAAATACCAAAGAGATTAAACTTGCTGAGTGCGCCAAGGAAGTATTTTGTCGAGTCCGGGGAAGATTTGCCTCCTGTCACCGAGTCCGGGACAAGGAAATCCGCAATATCCGGGCATTTAACCGACAGAAATAGCGATATTGCTTGGCCATTTTTAAGGTAAGGAATATCCCCACTCATTCCTCAAAGATAAGTACCTATCTATGAAACAACTTTAAGCAATACAGAACTTTAGACAAACTATCGCAATCTAGGGACCATAAAAAAACTAGGCTACAAAGTAGCACATTTCAATGTTGGATTAGATAGCAAACCAATTGGCCCATCCTTTACCGCTTCGTAAGTGATCAGTGTGATCTACGAGAGAAGAAGCGGCGCAATTAACTCCCTAGCAACACCTTTGTAATAGTATTAGTACCTAAGTTATTCCAGTTAATCCTGAAATAAATCGTTTATAATTGTGGCATTTTGAGCGATTTTCCAGATGTTATAATTGATTTTAACACGTTGACAATGTTAGTACCACATGGGAAAATAACCTTTTATGAGCTGCCGTTTTTTTACTTTTTAAAATTCGTATCGAGTCGTGACTCATATGCGGGTCACGCGAATCTCAAAATGCGCATATGGTGCACACACTGTTAACGTGTTAAATACCAACATTATGTACTTGTCCCTAATTCTTAAAATTAATGACACTTACAAAGGCGGGCGAATACCAACGCACCTGTTAGCAGAATGCGAAGAAACATTTAGCCTGCGCATTATGTTCTAGACGTTTGTTAATGTTGAAAAGACAATACAAAAATAAATTTAGTCAAGAGCGGTTGGAACGTCTTGATCGCATGATTGAGGCGGCGAACGCCACGATATATACGAAACTAGCTGACTGTGTCATAGACCTCAAGAAACAGGACAAGGACTTGAGAAAGAAGAAGGGCTGGTCGGATTCCGAATGGAAGCGGCATATGGAGCACATTGGCCCAATGGCCATGAAAAAGAAGGAGTACCAGCCGCCGCCAGTTGACGTAAATCTTATTTATTTATTTTAGTCTTCTCACAGCTTGTGCGAACAAAATTCTGTACTAAAATTAACGTATGTAACCAAGACAAGGTATTACCTAATTATAGGCACGCATCTTATCAATGAACATCGTATTATGTTT
Source organism: Autographa gamma (assembly GCA_905146925.1). Lineage (NCBI taxonomy): Eukaryota > Metazoa > Arthropoda > Insecta > Lepidoptera > Noctuidae > Autographa > Autographa gamma. The sequence goes on from LR989871.1 coordinate 4,214,740, forward strand.
AATTGACTTTCCAAATAATAAATTTAAATTAATGAAATATACCTCAATTACTTGGCGTGCATACATATTAAATATCGATGATACTATGTACAGATCTTAACGCAACGGGCCTTAAGCAAATCTGATTCTGATGAAATATCAAAATTGATTCTTACTACATTGAAATAAAGTGTAATTTCAAAGTGTGCGTAATTTCAGCGGGGTAAACGTAAACCGTTAGAAGAGTTGTTACCGCGGCTCAACGAGCTCGCCGAGATGCCCGACTTCAAGTGCTACAAGAGGCTGTCACAGGAGGCCTGGTACAGAAACCCAGAAAAGGTCAGTATTCATCATTTACAACCGACTTCAAAAAGAGGAAGATCTCAATTCTGTATTTTTTGCGATTTCTACGGCAACTGGGAATCAATTTCGAAAATTCTTTCATCAATAAGGTTTACTTGAGAGATGGTCCCATGTTAATTTCATCAAAATCGATCAAGTGGTGTTGTTATTTGATATCGTTTTTTTTTTCTACATTTTTGCTATCAATTATTAGTTCCCAATGCAATAAGAACCCCTTATATCTTTGCCATGTCCGGACATTCATCCGAGAATTAGCTCAAACTCTTAATATAACGCTGTAATTTAGACAAATAAGTCACGACGTAAAAAAGTACGACTTAATATGTTCTTTACCACAAATCTATCTATGTATTTAAACTTGACAGGAATAATGCATTTTATTGCATCAATCTGATCTATACCTACATTAGTAACAATTATTAACGAAGTATATTAACTGAAACCTAACTACCGCAGGTGTCGCCAAAAGCCCAACAATATGAGATCTCAGAAAGAATCATGAAGCTAGCAGTTGCGAGAGCTATACACCACGAAAACGTTGACTAAACAAACAGTAGTACCCTGTCGAAAATAACTATTTAACATAAATACTATTGATAGGTAAACTCAACAATACATTACAATCGATAATCGATAACCAGTGCTACAACCCTATTTAAATAGTCGATTATCGAAACGAACGTCTAGTAACATTCAAATAAAACTGCATTAATAAAATTTTCTCGTTTTATTTCGTATTTACATTACCAACAGAATTTATCTACATAAATACTTATAAATAAATACTGAATTGTATAATTTCACTATGATTCACAGATCGATGTTTCAATAAATATTATCAAACAAATATGACGCTATGTTGTTGATTAGCGGTTGTACTAGATGTATGTCACTCGGTAACTAGTGATTAGGTAACTATAGACTAGTTTAACTAGTGGGTTTAGATGAGACAGTGGATGACAGCGTTGGTGAAATCTTTGGTGGTGGACTGGCCGCCGAGGTCCTTTGTCCTTACTTTGCCGTCTGTCAAGACCCTGAGAAATAATAACAAACGTTTTAAATATTATTGTCACAATTCATACCTTACTCAAAATAAATATGAAATACTCCCTGAACTATTTAAGTTGATAGAATTAATGATTGTTTAGTTTTTTATTTTAGTTTTAAATTAAAAAGTATTTTATGTATATTTTTTTTTATTTCGTTCCGCACGTCTAGCATGTTAAATGTTAAAAAAAAAAACGATGCTACGATTTTGGCAGTTCACTATAAATAAGTATGTTTCTCAATAAATGATACCAATTGAAAGGCATTTTCGTACGTATTTTTACTATAGCTACTTACTAAACCCAGGGTAAAATTCAGTTTCAAGTTATGCGAATATAAAACATGAAGTAAAGCCATTCTTGACTGCGACACCTTTTAAAGGTGACTTTGATAAAATTAACTGCAATAAATACTAACTTGTTGATAGCAGACTTGATCTGCCGCGAGTACGGGTGCAGGTTGACGTGCGCGAGCAGGTTGGCGGAGCACAGCAGCATGGCTGTAGGGTTGGCGATGTTCTTGCCCACCGCGCCCGAGAAGATGTGCCGAGCACCCTGTGGATAATGTGGGGGGTAAATAACTGTGAAAGCTATAAGAGTTGGTTGCTTTATCAAACATTGATATGTCTGTTACTATTAATTAAGTCTGCTTGTATGAAAATTTCATACTGCCTTCATGTTGAAATACAGACTTACGAAAACAGACGGTGTCAGGTGTAACTTATTTTATATGTATTTGTAAGGGGTATTGGCTCGATTGTCCACGATGTGTACAGGTTGGGGGTCACCATCACATATTATATAGTTATTAGTTACTGACCTGCTCAAACACAGCACACTCGGCGCTATAAGACGCGCCGGCAACCACCCCGGCGCCTCCGACCAGGCCGCTGGCGAGGTTGTCCACGATGTTGCCGTACAGGTTGGGGGTCACCATCACATATTATATAGTTATTAGTTACTGACCTGCTCAAACACAGCACACTCGGCGCTATAAGACGCGCCGGCAACCACCCCGGCGCCTCCGACCAGGCCGCTGGCGAGGTTGTCCACGATGTTGCCGTACAGGTTGGGGGTCACCATCACGTCGAACTGGTTCGGGTTCGATACCATCTGCATCGTGCAGTTGTCCACGATCATCTTCTCGAACTGGATGCGGGGGTATAGTTTTGCCATCTGGAAATAAGTTCGACATGTGTTTATACCTATCTGCCGTACGTATAAAGGTCACAGATACACACACATATAAACTCGGAAAGGGATCGTAACCGTATCAACTCGAGCCGTTCAGTATCATTTGTATGAAACTCCCTACTGCAACGCACACTAATGGGAATCGTAACGTAACCGCCTCGCCTCGGGACAAGCCGGTGGACGCCGCGCTTACCGCTATCCGTAGCCGCGCTTACGGATAGCCGTCGCCTCGCTTACGACACTCCGTATCCTCTGGCTTACGTCTCTTCGTCACGCTCCGCGCCATTTACTTTGCTACATATGAAAAAGTAAGGCCGGGCTTCGACCCCTCGGCTCGTAATAAGGCCTGAACACTTTGCCATCAACCAGCGGTCGGATAGCCGGCTGCGAGGCGTCCGCTAGTCGTAAGCGCGGCGTCACCTATCCGTAGCCGAGTGGATGTGCTTACCACTCGGCTACCGGATAGGTGTACGCGAGGGTGTACGCCTGGTTGACGGCGAGGTGAAAGGCGATACGGTTACGACTCGTTTACGTTACGTGTACCTTAAACATTAAACAATAATTACCCAGTAAAATGAATTGTGGAAGTCAAAAAAGCAGTCGCTAAATATAAAATACAGTAGTCACAACCCGGTAATTCTGGAAGCCGACCTATAGCTTGGAAAAGGTACAAAAAACCTTCCATTAATTACATTATTATATAATTTACCTCTTCACAACTGCGCAAGAACAGTCCATCTCCCAGCTTCATGATGTTGGCCTTGTGTACAGCCGTCACCTTCTTGCGGCCCATCTTGACGGCGTAGTCGAACGCGAACTTAGCGATACGCTCCGACTTCGCCGCGGTGATGATCTTCAAACACTCCACGACGCCTGGAAAGTTAATATTATGATGAAAGTGAGACTTTAGACTTCACTATGCCTGAAATATTTGGTTTTGTGATCGCTTTTCATGCAATTTTCGTCGTAAGAATCATTTGATTGAGCATAGCAATTAATATGCTCAAATATAATATTCATTCATATTATTTGATGATACATTATACATATGTATAACTTATTTCGTTATTAATCAAATGAAGCTCTCTATTTTCTTAAGCATAAATATCAATTTGGAAGCATACAGTGCCCCCAAAATAAAACAGTAAAAATGTACTCTCATTGGAATATTGTCGAATTCGTTAGAGATTTCCATTAAATGGATATGGTCCGCACCAAAAAATAAGGCTTTTATATTATCATGTAAATATATGCAAAGAGACTGGGGAGTTTGTTGCGCCGTTTCTTCTCCTCAGCCAAAGCACTTAGGAAGCGGTGAAGGGTGGGCGATTTAGGGTCGGTTCATCTCTGGCGGGGGGCGCGTCGCGTATTGTCGGTCGCTTGGCGCTGGGGCGGGCGGATGCGTGGTGGGGCGTTCAGACTTTCACACTCAACTGATGTTGCGTTAGCGCGTCAGGTGTGGGGGTTGGATGTCTCATTGCGTGTTTGTTTGTTCTGGTGTTGCGCGGCTGGTGGTGCGTGGTGCGTTTCCGCCAGATATGAACCGACCCTTAGGGTGCTGTCTATTTTTGTTTGTATTGTTTGACGTTCGATAAGTGCTACTGTGTAGCCTATATTGAATAAAGAATTTTTGAATTTGAATGTTGTAAAAATAATTTGTTGATCAAAACGTTCTTAGACGAAATAAGAACCAGGTAACAAGAAATGGCGACACTTCACGTTGGGCAAAGACTTGACGTGCACAACGTTCGCGTATAAGTCCAGCGCGTTACGCAGCATATACAACGTTCGTGTCAACAACTTTAGGTTAATCATTCACTATCTTACCGGGCACACCCTCGTGCTCCAGCGCGGAGTACTCTCCCTCAGTCTGCTCTCGGATGATGATGCAGTCCACATCGTGGTGGCGGCACTTCACGTTGGGCAGAGACTTGACGTGCACAACGTTCGCGTATAAGTCTAGCGCGTTACGCAGCTTCATGTTTAGCGTTTGTAGTTCACCGGTGTGGGAGAAGTCTGGGGTGGCTAAGATACCCTAGAAGAAGGATATAATTTGGATATGTAGGCTAGGTAGCTTCTTATCCCTAATTAAAATTTTATTTAAACAATTTGTTAAAATCACTAAAATTCACACGGCATCTTGCAATTAAAAACCTGTATAAAATAGGGGAAAAATATTTTAAGAAAAAATAGTACTACATCTGTATCTGAATTCAGTCATGTTCTACATAATTTATGTTCCAATTCGAAAGATGAGATGCTGGGAAATGTATAAAGACTCCAAAAAGTTCCAGAATTGCTGCCTATATTTCAAAGCATTCAATACCACCATTTATTGTACCTTATAATGACGAGCGACTAGACACATACCTTGATACAGATCTTGTTCCTAGCAATAGAGGTGACCACATCTTCTAGAGGTGCACTCAGTGTGGGGTTCACCTCTGAGAAGAAGAACGACTCGAAATCCACGGGAATGTTCGCCGCCTGTTATAAAAATCAAAGTACATATCTTTTATTGTTTTTATCTATAGCATAGCTGTTTACTGTATTGAGGGTTAAGCCGGCTTAAATAGATTAGGATTACGAGCGCATATACCTTATCCATACATATACATATATATATATTACAAATGCCTGTTACACTTTTACGACTAAACCAAGCAAGCAAGCAATTTGTTTAAGGTTTTTTTTAACTCTAACAAAGGACATTGACTTTTTGCCCCTATAACTGCCTACTGATATAACTGATATAAAAAAACTGTTATTCTTACTGTCTTTGTATAAGTAAACAGAAAATCGTTTAGATTGACACGAATATTATGTTAACAGGTCATAAGTGTAGAGCTATATTTACTAACGTCGTCGGAAGTTTCGCGAAGGTTTTTCAAACAGGTATGAATGATTTTCCAAACAGTCAGTCGCATAAACTGAAATAGGAATTTTATACATTGACGTATTCCCAAAGTCAAGTGTAGACACCGGTTTCCTAGGTGTCAGGTCAATATAGAAAACCTTTTTTATATACATTATCGAGTCTGGGTGTTCGTAGAACCCAGCTTCGTTGTTTCTGATTCCATAACTTTAGTGGTTTAGCTAGTCGAATCATGTTAACTACATGGTGTATATTCTTTGATTGCTCTTACGAATGCGCGCTGCCACAAAATATACTGTATTGTATGATCTAATATATTAAAGTATATAATAAATAATTAAATAACAGTACCTTGAAGACCTCCTGCACGGAGTACACGAGCTCGGGGCCGACTCCATCGCCGGGGATGAGCGTGCACTTGATGCGGCCCTCCGTCGAGTTGGATTGCTACACATTAATGAATATATTATAGTATTTGCTGTGACTGACATGTCAAACTGCCCTAATTAAGGAGAAAAACCGGATAGATCTCATAATAGTTACATACATACCTACTGATACATTTGAGTCAATGTCATGTGTTTTGATACACCTTTTAGATTTTTATAAATGTTTCTATTTTGTCGTTTGTTTATCTAAGAATTTTCTATGAATACATACAATATACATACTTAATATTAAATCGTGTTTGTTTTTACCTAATGTGTTCGCTTACCTAAAGCTTACTAACTTTTGTACTATGACTAATAATTACTTAACTTATCTCTAAAAAAATTGTCTCCTTCAAAAGAACCTGAATAATTCTAGCTCAAACATAAAGTAAAAATCTACTGCCAAGAAAATAATACAATAATTTATGTCCTATATTATAACCATACAAACATACATTAACGAACTTGATAAACACATGATCATTACATGTTTACATCTTACAATAGGTATCATATATCTCTTTCACGAGACCTAACGAGACGCAATTATATGTAAATAATAATTAACGCGACTATGAAACAATCACAAGGATTTACAGCGAGCGATAGCTGATAACATCGTAGGTGAGAGGTCAAAGAGTCATAGACTTATCTAGCATTTCTTAATAGAGACCTTTGATAAATAATAACTGTATGTAACTTTAACTCCAACAAAATTTTATATTAAAACAGCTGATACATCTTCGATGTTGTTTTCAAAAAATATTGCTAAGAATAATCTTGATTAGACCTCTTTCAAATATATAAAATGTACTTTATTGATCACAATTTTGGGACCTACAAAATGGACCAATTATTACTTTTCCAACATTTTAAACAGTCCTCTTTTTATGTCAAAGGTCTCAAATATGTTGTTTCTTTTTAAAATTAATCCTAGTTTATAACTTACCTGAACAAACCTAGACAGTGAAATATATAAGACAGCTTACTTCAACATCAGCATGTATCTACTCAAATGCTTGAGTACAACAGCTTATTGCCTGAAATATCTTTTGTACATAGGCAAACAATACTAAAGCTACCACATGTTAAATGGCCAGTTATTTCTCAATGCATTTGGACAACACAAAGGCATTGTAAGGTTGCATGCCACATATAACCCTTTAACTTTCAAATGTACAACTAAATTTCACAATTCCTCACTTACTAGCCAATATAATGTATTATTAATTTCCGTTCATGTAGTAATGGACCCAATTATGTCTTAGAAGACAGGAATGACACCAAAACATGCGTTTTGTGATACCATAAATAGTTAAAGGGTTTCTGCTACACTCAGTTGTTAAAGATTACTTAAGTGATTTAGTACAATCGTTTAAGTAAACCAACTATCAAACGTCTTAGAATAGGCTTACCTAAATTGATTGACCAGATTCCTGAGTATCAAATTTAATATGCTAACTCTTTGGATTTTGAGAGTTGTCTTTTTTAAATCAATAGGAAGTCACTTAAGTAACCATTAATGTTTCTGAGTGAGCAGTTAAACTTATTCTAACATAAAAGTTAAGTAAAACTCATGCTATACTATGTACCATCCTATTCTCTAACGAAATGTGTAAATATTGTTTTTGAACCAATGTGTGAAGTTGTGTGTTGTGTCTTTAATACAATTGTGTTAATTTTGCCAATTTGATATGAGTGTATTTGTATTAAAACTAGGTATTGTCAAGTTACAATTTAAAATAACATTATTATTTAATTCATCACCAATTCACTAATAAACAAAATCAATGGAAAGTAATTTAGAATTACGAAATAAATACAAAATTTAAACTCTTAAATTTTACATCATAAAATTTAATTTTGCTTTTGAATTTACTACACAATTTATAAGAAAAAATAGGAATAGAATGGTGTAATCTAATCACAATTTTTATTTATAAACGGACATGGGTGCATGCAAGTATATCGCAAAAATACAAACATAGCTTACGGATTTGTAGACATTCAAGTAGTTGATACTATAACTTAAAAAACTTTAAATAAATATAACAACAAAAATTTCTTATCATTTGAGAGCCAATTGTAAAATCAAATCTTAATTTAGATATAATGCCAATAATAATTTTAAATAATAACCAATTTGTAGTAATATAGTACACTTACATAATGTTCGTGGTAAGTAATGAAGCAAGCTTAAGATACCTTTAGGCAGCCTACTTAAAAGTTAAATACTATAGAAAAGTATATAACTAGAAAGAAGCATAATTAGAAAATAAATAAAATATTTTTTTTTGACCGTTAAATAACAAAAAAAGACTAGGGTCTTGAGCAGTAAAAAAAAGGATGTTCATTTAATAAGATCATGTATTAACAACTAGATACTTTATTATGGGCTAGATAATTGATTAAAAGTATGATGATAAATTACTTTATGCAATTGATCTTGGCAATTGATTTTGCCCGGCAGTATTAAAACAAAGATAAATATTTGGAGTTTAATTTTCATAACTATTTAATAATAAGTCTTGCTTCATTACAATAATTATGGGTTTTTAGTAGACAGTTAGTGTTCTCACCAGGGTGCTGATACCGTGCGGGGCTGAACGTACGTTTTTGTCCTTATTTACCACACCAGTCGTGTGAACTCCCTTGCTCACATGCTGGGTACCCTGTGAAGAACACAATTTGATATTTTATTACTGTTAGTTCTCTTTACATTTTGTAATAAATAATAACATGTTTTTTTTTTATTTAAATATGCTATTTATGAGATTATGTTATAGGATATCATGTCTCAGCACAGCAAGGCCGAGGGTCATCATATTGCAATCATTAGGATATTATACGCATGTACGAATTAAACGATATGCTGCTTGACAGAAGTAGATATTATTAGACAGAGATCACGTGAGGTTAATCGTTTTAAAAACATTCAATATGTCCAAACGCATATCAATTACCAAATAAGAACACGATAATGATACGTTGTTTATTTAAAACAATCAGTATTATCACACTATAACCGCGAAACGAGTATTCATAATAACAGAGTTACGAAACAGTCGAGGGACGACATTTGCGATAAAACACATTAAAAAAACGTATCCGTTAATAGTATACCTGCGCCAGAGCACGGAAAACATTTCTAGTAAGAAGCGACATCGCCGATGTGTGAAAAACCTTTTAAAAAAGGCTATTTAATAATAAAATTATTTTTAGATCGTCTTTGCTAGCAAAGACGTAACCTACGAGAATTTCGTTTCACGGATTATGACAGGTACGGGCTAGCTCATGGCATTCGGTCGGGGACATCCGGGGTGAATTATTATTTAACGAGAAAACAAGACACTTCGTAATACAGTAAAAATATACTAAATCACACATATTTTAGAATTAAAAACCCGTGTAAACACGAGCACTTTAATAAAACTTACAGATGCAATTTATTTTGCTTGGTTTTAATCAAGTTATCTAGCCTGATTTTTTTAATGCATGAAACGAAACGTCGCGTTGAAACCCAGTGCTTACAGCTCTAAAAATATTTCATCAATAGTATTTTTTTATATTATACTTTAACATTGATTGTAACTTCTAAATTGATTGTAAATTGTAAATTTTAACTTTTTCTAAATAATTTACATGCTGTTTCTAAATTAATTAAATGACAGATGTGTACTTACTTACACTTTGGTGTTCATGGATAATTTAGATCACTGAGCTTTCGATAAAGTACACTCGCAAGAAAAGGTAGATGGGACTATTTCTCGGTATATGACCGTATTTGTGGATGAGGACTCATTGACTTGTCGTTCAGAAGTTTTATAAAACTCAGTCAGCGTTCGACACCAACTGTACACACACCAATAATATTAAACCATCAATTATTCTGTTCCAGAAGTAGGAAAATTGAAGCAAAGCTAGCAACCCAAACTTAAATTTATCGACCAATGCCAAGTGCGAACGGAGGATTGATTTTTACGTCACCCTGCATTCAAGTTGCTGTCACCGCGGCGCAACATTTGAACTCTACGTACAATTTTAATTTGGTGAATTGGATATTAAGGTGTTAATGAAATATATGTGAAGACGCCGCTGTAATTAAAACAAATATATAAACCCTCCGAGGATTGGTTTACTAATAAGTCGTCGTTAAGTCATTGGAAAAGGTGAGATTTTTTATAATTACACATATTATTTTTTATTTTATCTTTTAAAAGGAATAAATGGATATTTTACTAAGGTAGTTGCTAATAATTAAATAGAAACTTAATTAAGATTAGCTTATAAATTCATATAATATGTCGTTTTCTCGAATAACCTCTAATAAAAGTAAAACAATATCAATAGGTAAGTTGATTACACTCATTATTTTGGGAGCAAGATACTTATTAAAATATACTGATAAGAGGACACGGGTCAACGTTGATAACTACATTTGAATATTGTGAACTCCTTTGCTAAAATTGTATCACGTAATCGTTATTTTCAATTTCTGTATTAAAATTAACATACAAAAGAGTAAAATACATTCACCCCGAATTTCTATATCGATTAAAATATATTAAATCGATTAGTTGATTCGTGATTATCGACATTTTACATAACTGACGGGCTATTGGCTAATTTCGTGCCTCCTGCTTGTATTATTTAAACTTAATTAGACTATTTTTACAACAGTTATTAGTTCGCGATTTCTATACAAGGTTTGATATCTAAGTTTATCACTGTTGTGATTCCTATAATCATAAAACTCTGTCTTTATCTTACGTTATCTAACATTGTGTGGCGATATTTTTTACGTGATTTTAATTGATAAAGTCCTATCTTTGGTAGTAAATTGGCGCCTATAATGATAAAAAGTCATATCCTATTTTAATTTATAATTTTGCTAATTTCGGCTTAGTTACACGTCGCACTTATCTTTTGTACCTTTTAATTTAATTCTTAGTTGTACTAACATAATTAAAATGAGTATTTACAGAACTCCGCGTTCACAAATGATCGCTGGTATAAGGGAAGGGAGGAAAAGCCCGGTATTTTGATTATGTTCCTACCCCTCTGTCCTCCCCATAGCAAAGAAAGTCCATTAGGATTTCCCTGTGTTATATACAAACCTAATTACTTTAAAGGACCTATTTTTGTATACCTGTATTAATAAAAGTGGCCACTTGTATGGCGGATAATCACTTAAGCACAGTCTGGCCGATTTAGTTGAGCCTGAGGGAATTGTTAGGAAAAAGACTGTATGATCGAAAATTCGCTAAAAGTCCGCAGAATATGTCTGGCCAGCTATGTAAAATAAAGATACCGTGCTCAGTAAATAAATAATGTAACCTTACCTGGGGATCATTTTAGCCAACAATTGACGCATTTGTTTTGTAAATAAATGTAAATAAAAATCATATGCATATACCTACGGCATAAAATTTGCAAACTGTGAATTAACATTAATTATAGTGTTTGACATGATTTAGTTATGTAAAAATATACGCGATTGATTTTTTGTTGCGTAGATGGGTGTGCAACTTAATTTGTACACAGTAGAAAGGCAAAGTGCGTCATAATTGTTCTATTCTTTAAATAACGGACTTTTAGATCTTTAAAAAAGAGTTAGGTATGTAGATTCATAAAATGTCTTTCTTTAATTTGTAAGGACAAATAGGGCTAGGTTACCTGTTTCATTTATTTACACTGCTGATGACTACACATATCTCTAGTTCGTTTCCTGCCCTATCTGTGTTATAATCGGCTTAATGAGCGCTTTTCTTCATTCATCCATTTTTTGTTTGCTGAGGGAAGCCTTGAAAAGGCCCGCCTTTTGGGTATTATAAAACCGGGGAGTTTTGGAATTTTTACCACAGTAAAACAACCCCGTTGATCACCATCAGAAATGGCTCTGACCGATCCGATCAGACCAATCAAAACCCCTCCCGAGGAACGCCTGTAATGGCACTTTCCTGGAAAGACTCTAAAGAGGTCACCCCTGGCCGTCAAATATTTACGGCAGCATTGTACATTGCTGCCGTCGCGGCGTTTTCTGTCTTCCTTAAAAGTATTTTAAGCAAGCAAAATAAAAAGCAAGTAAAATAATAAAGAACATGTTACACAGAATTTGCTGATAATAGTTTCGAAACCGCGCTCAAATACGTACGTAAACAATTACTGAAAATAGTCATAGTTAATTTTCCAAGTCAAAGGTGCTCGATCAAACATTGTAAATATTCCGCCTATTTCTTAAAAACTTCTTGAAGTTAGTATAAAGAATATATTAAAGTGTCTTCTCTAGCTATGACACTGACAAGAAAAATCTTCAAAATTTCATAAAAAAAAAACAATGGCTGGTTTGTAATTAGAACCAAGTTTCTGTATGTTTATATTAATAAAAAATGCATAGTAAACATTCTTATATATGTTTATTTGGTCTCAATGTATCTAGCTATTAATCTTAACTGAATTACGCCGATTTCGCTCCTTGAAAAATAAGGTAAGTCGTCGTTACAATAAAGATTTATAATAAGGTAGAGGGGAACACTCGCAGTATGCTCCATATTTTGTATATTCAACCTATGCATTATTAAATAGCAAAGATGTTAAATCAGCAGTAAAAAAAAAATATATAGCCTTTCAAATTTTTAACATGAGACATACATTATTCTCTCAAAATATGCTTGTAATTTGTGATTTATTTAAATTGACCTGTCTATCTTTCTATTCCACAAACCTTAGAGTCAATAAAATAAAAACAAAGTCTTGTAAAATTCTTTTGATTTTGGTGTAGTAGCGCAACTTTCGAGAGTCCTATGTCCAGGAGACGAAAATGATGGAAAGCTACCTTGATTGACTGAATTTCAGCACCTAAAAAGCTCCTCTCGCTTCTTCAGTACCTGCCTGAATCATCCCCATGCTTGACGTGTCTTTTGACTGTTATTCTACAAATATTCCATACGTATAATTTATTCATTATGAAATTCCCAAGATAACATAGTCTTCTTTCAGTGTTTGTTGATTTATCGTAGCTATGTGCGTTATCTAAAGTCAAATACAAACATTTTTAATAGTCAAACAGCCGTATAATTAAGATAGTGTGTCGCGCGGAATAATAGTTTGTATTTTGTCCATTATTATTGCTTAATGAACACTAGATAAAGAAGTAATAATTTAAAAATAATATTGGTTTATCTTTGTTTATTATATTGTTGTTCTCTCATCTCTTTTAAGGTCATTTCCCTCTATTTAAACCTTTGTTTAAGATGTTTCGGCAATCACATTGGAGAATATTGGTATGCCCAAATAGTGAGGCCCTTATCTCACTATTTGGGAACAGTTTTCTCTTGCTCTGTCTTCACTTGTAGCACTATAATATTATCTTCTGTGGTCCTGTGTTATTTGACCACACACGACCAAAAATGTTCGTGGTAAAGAAGAGTATGTGCGATTCGCCAAATCACGTAACTGAAATATCTACGTTGAAAAGCATTCAAAGCATCGTTTGACATAATTTAGGTAATAATGCAATGTATTTTCCAGCAGATATTATAAGCTATGGCTACCATAAACCTGGACAAGCCGAGGTGGGACCAGAGCACTTACTCGGGTCGCGCCAAGCATTTCCTGCTACTCACCAACCCACTGAACGCGTTCGCCTCCGAGAAATCGCTGGATGAAGCTAAGAGGGTCGTTGATGAATTCAGGTAAGATTTCTAGAATGTTTTCTATATACTACACCTATAACATAAAAAAACTCCTACCGAATGGATTGGCCTATCCTAGCTCAAGATAGAAGTGCGTAGAGAAGGGAGGGGGAGGCATTTGCCCTGCAGTGGGACAACTCGGGGTTAATAGATAACAATATAAGAAAATGTTTCTAATAAATAATCTCAAACTACTGGACCGATTTTAAAACATCTCCCATTATTATAGTGCTGTATTTTCCTTGAGTAAATAGGCTTTATTTTTTATCCCAAAAACGATTTGATTAAATATTTTTACTTTTGCGAAGCCGGGAAGTTTTCTAAGCACGCATTGACTGCTTTCAACCGAAAAAAATTACTTACACCAAATATGCAGTAATACACAATAACTTCACATAATATTATTTCTGAGTTTCTCACAGCATCATAGTTAAGTGTTATATTTCTAATACTATACTACTACAGTTAAGATATTGATAAGGGTATCTCATCTATTGATACAAGACAGATATGATGCAACGGATCGATATTTGTTAAACAAATCATAATATTATTGGCCTCGGCCGGCGTTGTTTGAAAATAACGGGTCATAGCTTATATGAACGATTTAAGTACTAAGTACATAAAGTTTAGATTGATTGAATCTCTCTGTAATAAGTGTATACATGCAACATATTTCGCGTAAAAATATGAATGGAATACCTAAATGTGATTTCTACGCCCTACTTTAGACTAAAGCATATTTTCCACTGGAGTAGAAATGAATTTTGAACACAACCTGTTCAAAATTTATTAGCCCTTCCGTTCGTAATATCTTTTACCGACTAATAGCTGAATACTTAATATCACCGTTAACTTATATGCCGTGTCTATTGGGGGCAGGGATATATTTAAGATCTTTTTAAGTTATACGCTATTGGGTATTCGGGGTGTGAGAGAGAAAAAAAAGGTTTCTTAATTTGATTTTTCTTAATTCCAATCACGGCTCTTAAGAGAAATAATGGAGAGAGAGTAGGGAGGCCTTTGCCCAGCAGTGGGACATTACAGTTTTCTAATAATAATAATAATAATTCCAACCAGAAAAACAAAAACGTTGCCCCATGGCTACGACGAGGAAAAGCTCTGGGCTGCCAAGTACCTTTACGACAGCGCCTTCCACCCCGACACGGGCGAGAAGATGGTCAGGATCGGCCGGATGGCGGCGCAGGCCCCCATGAATACGCTCATCACTGGATGTAAGTATATAGGAAAAAAGTCCTTAATCTCTATACAATAGAACCTATATTCAAATAGATAAAGGCTATTAACACCCATCTTAACTAGATAGAATATCAGGGGATTTTCATGATCTTTGCTTTATTGAATTTGTGTCAGCCTCGAATATAAGAATAACTATAAGAAAAGAGGGAACGGGGAAAAGGTACTTACGTGGGTCAAACCAAAGAAAACTGGAAATCAAGAACACAAAAATTTAAACAAAACACAAAAAAGTTCCGAGTACCTTATGGCCCAAAAGTGAAACCAAAAATCAACATGTAGGCAATGACCCTATTCTACGGTTTATACCTTGAGTTTGGACTATATTGCATGTCTCCTATTTAATGTTCTTACGCCACTAACACTTTGTTTGACACAGACTGTCTTACTTATTTCCAGGCATGATAACATTCTATAAAACAAAGCCGGCGATTGTTTTCTGGCAATGGCTCAATCAAACGTTTAACGCTTTAGTTAACTACACTAATCGATCTGGGGATGCGCCCATATCAACTCAGTAAGTTACCCTTCACTTTTACTTACATAAAATGCTCCTGTAAATTTTCTAAAAGTTTACTTAATATTATTTTTTTTGACGGGCCTGTTGGTCTAGTGGTTAGAAACCCTGACTGCTATACCGGAGGTCGTGGGTTCGATTCCCACCCGGGACAAATGTTTGTGTGATGAGCACGATCATTTGTTCGGTGTCTGGGTGTCATTTATCTATAATATGTATGTATTTAGAAATATATAGGTATGTTTATCAGTTGTCTGGTTACCATAACACAAGCTCTGCTTAGCTTGGGATCAGACAACCGTGTGTGAGATGTCCGGGAGTATTATTATATTATTATTACTTATCCGTCCATATTGCTCCTAAGTTATATAACGCTTCAAACCTTTCCAAACTAAAACCTAACAAATGCATAAATGATACCCAGTGAAATTGCTATAAAAACATATTTTACTGTATTTATAATTATTTATAGGCAGCTACTGGCTTCATACTGCGCTGCGTGTGGTGGTGCCCTAGGTACTGCCTTGTACCTCAACAGCAAAACCAAGGTAAGATTGATGGAAACATGATAAAACCCTATTAGATATATTTAATAGTTTTGGTAGTGACAAGAGGCATCGAAGCTCTTTTCCAGGCTGAATGTTTAGAGACACTAAACATGGAAAACTAATGAAAATATTAAATGTTTCTTAGTAGATTTCTGACGTTCTAAAGAATTTTAACTGATATAGAATGATGACCAGAAATCGTTACGTGTTATAGTGTAAAAAAGGGGTTTCACTGGAAGCATAGATGAGAAAGGCAATAAAAAAGGGAAAAATGGCATTACCAAGTAGCCAGTGACTTGCAATGGGTAAAACAGGAGAGATGACGATTTTGACATGTTAAGGCAAATCTGGAAGTTATAAAGATAGACATGAAAATGAAAACGCGGGTTTAGGTGTTTACTATCACCTTATCACTAAATTATTCTGTCAATCTTATCGGGTATTTTGGTAACATCAACATTTTCCACGAACTTTACGTCACGGAGGTGTGTCGGGCTGTTTACTTAGAAGATCGTGAGATACATATTGACATTAGGTAATATCTCGCGGTGACTGGAAACAGTTCACGATTCCGTCATAATTACCATACACAATATTTTTGTTGATATACCATGACGTAGGTTATACGCCCAAAATTCGTCTAGGGGTATTTTGCTTTACTTAAATTAATTTATGTAGTATATGACTAAACCTTAAATGGTTAAACGAAGACTAGTAATGAAAGAGAATCTAAGAATACGTATTGGATGCTTTTGTTGTTCAATATGTTCCAAAAATGTCTTTAAATTGTCTTTATATTATGCTCAGTGTTTATTGTACAACAGCTCATTTATTTTGAACCTAGGATTCTCTAAGCATATTATCTATAAACCTGTTATGCAAAAAAAGAATACCAAGTGCATAGGAGGTAGATACTCCAAATTCTATCAAAATATTAATGAGGTAGCGAAACTTATTTATTCATTGAATTCGTAGCTGACAAGACAATGTAAAATGGCCTTAAAATAGGGACAGAAGAATAGTTGCAATTAATCGCAGACCTGTATAATATATACCCATTTAAGAAACATAAAGTACCTATCAAAACCTAACAGAGCTGTTTTGTAAGTGAAGTAACAAAACATGTTTTTGCAGAGGAAAAGAAAGTCTTGTGACATATACTTATCAGTGGAGAAGCACTGAATAAATTCTTAATATTTAGTTGAATGTGTTTTCCGTGCCGACGTCATAGGTTCACAAACAGAGTCGTGTCAAACAGATTAGCGTCAGATTGTACCATGATTGTTCGTTTATCGATCGCTATATAATGCGATTGTAAACACATTACATTGGGTTAGACATTATCTTGTTGTGTCGCATCCCTTGTTTGGTTCGAACTCATGATGCTATTGTTTTGCATATTGCAATCTGTTTGTTATTCGCTATGTATGTTTAAACGGTTAATTAGAATACTTATGTGGATAGTTTTGTAATAGCTGACACTGTTGGCTGACACTGTTGTGTGTGTCTGTTATTATTTTACAAGATAGTTCAGCTCATTAAAATTCGTGGTATGGTTTTCAGGCTCACGAAATAAGAAAGTTTGTTTTACATGCCAGACAAAATATATAATATAAGATGCTGGCACGATAAGGGTTAAACTAATTGACTGTGGGATTGTCTAAATGATATTATTTACTATTGAAACAAACACAATTTACAAATGGCCCTAATGGGCTCATTGCATATTAAATTAAGGAGTATCAATTATCTACCCTAAAACTAAACGAGTTTAAGATTTTCAAACATCAAAGCAGGTTTTTATCTATAGATATTTTCAGTTTGGTTTGTAAATGCAAACCAAAGCCTTGATCTCAAAGCGTTAACCAAGATTAGCATCAACTGATGAGATGCATGTTAGATGTTAAGTGGTATAAGTAAGGGTGCCCGTACACCAACTGCTCAAGAATTCGACCGCTCTATACGATCACATGCACCTCCAGCTATCTCGCTTTTTGTTTTGCTGACCTCTCGAAGCTGTTGAAGATTCAAGCAGTTCAGGTCCGCTCATAGAAGTCTCTATTTCTCAATGCAGTCGCAGCTTAAAGCGAAAGATTACGCTTGCTTAAAGCACCATGACCATGATATCTGCAAAGGTGTTGAAATGTTGCGAACTAACACCTAAAATAAACCGTTATATACTCCAAAAAAGTAGCATGTGTGTGCCCGACCTAATGTAAGCTTTGTTTTGTAGAACATGAAGCCTATCTACGCACGACTGGTGCCCTTCGCTGCTGTATGCGGCGCTAACTTTATCAATATCCCCATGATGAGGAGCAAGTTAGTATTCTTCTCTTCAACATATTTGCATGACACATTTACTTAAAAAACTTCTGATGATCAACAATGTCTGTTTTGTTTTTTTGTGATTTATATGTTAGACAGAATGTTAGCTTTTCCAGTAAATGGAAGCCCAAGCCCAAAAAATCAATCAAGTCCTAAACCAAATGTCCAAATTTCATATTTCCTCCGAACTTCTAACTACCCAAATTAACAAATTTTTGACCTACAGATGTCATTAAAGATTTCAGACACTCGGTTACCAAGTTCTTCCCAAATCTTTTCATGCTAGGAAATAGCTCACCATGTCCCATTATGGAATGTTTTCGATAAGTCCTAAGACTATTTTATATATCTATTGTATTTTGTTTCTAGTGAGCTAATGAATGGAACGCCGGTGTTCACCCCGCAAGGCGACAGGATTGGGGACTCTAAGATCGCCGCTCGCACGGGAATCTTCCTCGTGTGCATATCCAGAGTGGGCATGGCTATTCCCGGCATGAGTGAGTATTGTTCATATTTGTCTGGCTTACAAAAATGTATTAGGGATCCCAAAAGCTTATACTAGCTTTCAGGTTCCACTCAAAGATAAATTTATCTCTCTCACTCATCACGATCCGCCTATCTATTTAGGTGTATCTAACATGCAATTAATATTGGCTGAGAAAACAGCGGAGAGGTACCGTTGATGGCATTTCTTGGTATTATCGAATTGGATTAAGAAAGCCTGTAGTTAATTGGCGATGCCCATTTTTTTTTATTTAAATAGGCAGTGTGTCAAAAATGTCCGACCATCAGCGTATTGTCGTTTAAAGCGACGCATCTTCTACTCCTTTTTTCGCCATGAACATTTTTAGTAAGTCCAATAATAGGAGATAATAAAATGATGGGACTCCATATGGTCCTCTATGGAGTCTCCTTAAATATTTAATGATTTAATACTTACACGCGCGAAATTTTAAAATATTTTCTACCGTTTTTATGTCTCGTGATAAATATTACAAGTGTTTTTAATAATTCAAGAGAAGTGTAAAGCATGTAAGTACTTCGGAAAAATTCTTAAGTTGCTTTCTTTAGTTACTCCTTAGATTTTCATCCGTAGGAATCGATTACCCACTAGAGTAGTTGTAGTCGTAGAAAAAATCATTAAATACTTCATTATAAGGGTCGAAAACAGCATTCATTTTAACAATATATTACAAGTTTATATGTATAATTCAATTAGACAAAATAAAAGGGTCATACTCAGAAAAAGTGAACATTTGGAAATGGTAAGTAAGTGATACGTAACAAATTAGATCTTTATTTTAACGTAACATAAAATCATGGAAACGAAACATTTTACAACTAAGGCAGGAATAAAAATAAAGAAAATTTTAGATTGGCAAATAACAAAAACTCCTATGAAATGTAATTTTTTAAGTAAAAGTGTACGTTAAGTTTCACTTCTGAACACAGAAATTATTTTGGTCTCCTTTATTGCCATCAGTTAATTTTTTCCCAATCGGAGAATGGCATTATTGATTATTCATCACTTTATCGAACAGTTAGGCGTTTTCTGATGTATGGCTCATTTTCACTGGACGTTCGGGCCCGTGTTTGTAATGCGGGTAATTTCTAGAAAGCTTTCCAAAGGGACCGCATTCGGTGAACGTTCTCTCTGGTTGTTGGGGCCCGTGCCCGGGGTGCAGGAGATTTTGTTAAAGCATACGAATACTTACGTTAAGCATACATCATACGTTGCTAGGTTATAGGTAGTTAGGCCACGTGCGGCCGCATGCTGAACAGCTACTGAACAGCAATTTCACTAGTCGTCAGTAATCCAGCATGAGGCCTGCTCCGAATACGGGCTCTATCCACTAGTTACAGCATCATGTCCATTTTTAAAGTATTCATACCTCATTAAGACTTTTTTAATCATTGTAAGTTCATTTAAAGTTTTAAAAACGTATATAAGAACTTTTATTCTGGCCATAACTTGTTTCCCACAGCGATTCAATACATGCCGCCATAGAAGAAGTTGTAGAGATCAAAAAAATCCTTTCCGACGACTTATGGCTTACTTTTGTGACCTCTTTGCCAAGCCTTTAATATATTAATGCAAGTCATAATAATATACATAAACAACAAAAGTAAATTTTTCTGAGTATGACCCAAAAAGGAAGTTTGATAAAATGTCATGACACTGAAGCATATCATATTACAAACAAGGTTTAATTGAAAGTGAATTATCTTATAACAAGTTACAGAATAGTCATTTTATGACATTTTGCTAATTCAATATTTGGCTGTATACCCAAACACAAAGATTATGTTGGGAAGCTTAATGCAACTGCATGATTATATGTGAAAGTCATTGTACCGACCTTGGGCCCAAGACGTAAAGATTTGACATCAAAGTGTTATGTTCACACGCGGAGACCACGCCACTCAAGTTACCGATCGCCAGCCTTAGAAGAAGATAACATAACTGCCCGATATTAAACTGGAATCATTCGACCACCCATCGCTAATTCCTAAACCAACACATACTATTCAATGTATTGTAAATTGTAATTTCACTCAATAAATTGATTACAAAAACTCCAATCGTATTAGTGCTCTAGACCCATCCCTGTAGAATTTGAAATAACGAATTTTATTATAGAATACGAAAAGAATGGAGTAGACACTTTTTTCATTGGAAATTTCTTTTGTTTTAGCTGTTACTCCGTTTATTACGAACTGGGCAACGAAGAAGGGTTATTTTAATAAGTACCCAATGGCTGTGATGCCGTTCCAATTGTTCCTGGTGGGCCTGTGCGTGACTTTCGCTACTCCGCTGTGCTGCGCGCTCTTCCAACAACGCGCCAGTATCGGGATTAATAGGCTGGAGAGTAACCTGCAGGTAAAACTTTTACTTATTTTGTGTTTATTACAAAATACAAAAAGGACAGCCCCCTAGGGGTCGGTTCATATCCGGCGGAAAAGGCAGCGTGCAACGAACGAACACACGATAAAACATCTAACCTCCGACACCAGACGTACCTACGCATCAGTTCAGTGTGAAAGGTCGAACGCACCACCACGCGCGCGCCCGCCCCAGCGCCGCGCGACCGGTAATACGCGCCGTCATCTCCGCCAGACATGAACCGACCCCAATTCGCCCACCCTTCAAACACTCGAAATGGCGTACACACAAGGAACTGTCTCAATAAAGTCACGAGAACGCTGAATTTAACTAAAGCTTTTTTTTATTTACAGTCCACCGTGAAGAGCAAATTCCCCAAGGAGACTTATCTCATGTACAACAAGGGTCTGTAAGCTACAGTCATTCAAACTTAGATGAATGATGCAGCGAGCTAATAACACTGCCGTCTTCCAAGATTCCTACCTGCTTGTAGCGACACAGATTACGTAACAAATGGAGTGATCTGATGCCGCCAAAAATACCGTGACTTAATATTACGGTAACAAGTCTGTTAAAGCTAAGTCCAGGTGTAGTCAATTAAGCAAGTTTGAGGGGGAAATATGTGTAACGATTTTCATTCACAGTCATTTGTATTTTGTTCATACTTTGTACTTCACTCTGAGGTGCAAATGAATTTGTATTTTGAATGCTTTGATGAAAACTAGAAGGCATTTCGTAATGCTTGCTTTATTTAATTTTATTTACATGTTCCAAGAGCCAAGTAATTCAGGGTTATTTATTTCCTAAACAGCATTTTAAACTAAAGCTAAACGTGACTGTTTTCTCTAGGATTCCAGTCATAAAAGAGGTTTATGAAACGCGAATTATTTTTTGTAACTTTTTTCTCTTAGTTTAGTATTAGTTGTTGTTTTATTGTTATTCCAATTATATTGTTGCTTATTTAAATATAGCAGGTTTTACTATATTATTCTTATTTATGCTTTAATGTAAAACAGTTTAGTCGAAAGTTACGGGTCTCGATGTGAAATTATTTTATGTAGGAGGCCGGGGATATGAAGACATATGATTTGCTTTTTAATGGTTAGTAACATAAATGTATTGCAGTTAGTTTTACTGAAGAGTTTGAAATTGAGATCAAATATTTGAGTACATTGCAATGGGCTTAAAATACCTAAGACACAAAAGTCGTATGTAAATAAACATTGTAAGTAAGAACACAGATTGACTGCGTGTAATTAAAAAATGTGTCACGCAAGCTCTGTCAACTTATCATGCATTGTATTTCTCAAAATAAATGCAAGATTATTTTCAAGTAATATATGAAAATTTTCAAACAGTCTCTTTAGTAGGCAAATGTAAACTGTGTAATACATAAAATAATTACTAACTTTCTTTTTGAGAAATTCAGACTTCTTTTGACATTCCTAAGTTTGTAGATTTTTTTTTATGTTCGTTTTGCTTAATATTTTTGGTTGTGTGCCCCTTCGAGCTAGCCAGGGTAAAGGGGTTTATATGAGAATTATTTTAGCAATAATGTGCAATAACATTCCAAAGATATTTATTAGTAACTTAATTGACGTATTGTACTAGATATAATGACATGCTGACAATAATACATTGTGAAATTTGTACATGTAAGTCGTTTGCGCATACAATGCAGCTAATATAAGATGGAACAATGTACCAAATAAATATGTATGAATGTTTAATTATGGATTTTTATTATTATCAAATTCACCTTGAAAACCCAACATACCATATAGAAAAACAAATTGAAAGGGATACCTAGGCGACACTTTTTTTTAAAACAGGACTGCTATATACTTGATGTGAAATCTTGCTACAAAGCCTGAAAAATTGTACTAGGTTCCTAGGAACCTTAGCACTAGTGCTAACAGAGGCGCAGACTAGAATGCTGCCAAATAGAGGTTTTATAATATAAGCATAAAGCAGCTAAATCTTATATAAAAATGAATCGCTAAATGTGTTGGTAAGCGCATAACTCAATAACGCCTGGACGGATTTCGCTTATTCTCTTTTTGTTGTGTTAGTTATTAACAGGAGAAGGTTTTTATGAAAAAAAAAAATGGAAAATTGTGCGGAATTTTTTTTTAAGGTATCCTATCCTTTGTTACGATAGTGATTTGTTGGATTCATCTCCGCTGCAATAATATAAAGGCACCGGGAACGGGACCTAAGTATTTATGCGGATGAAACCGCGGGGCACAGCTAGTATAATATATAATAGACTTGCATTAGAACCGCTTATGTTTTAATGACTAACCACGCTGCTGGTACCAGTTTGTCGAGAGGTTTGGACTCCTCATCAACGACGAGAAGAATATAAAAGGTGTATTGTGTAGGTGGATAACTGTATACTGTCACTACAGAATACTGTATCTGGAAACAGAGAGAGAGACGTTGATTGAGGTTTTGTATTATAATAGATACATGGCAAACCCACTCAAAATCCTATCTCTCTGGTAGATCGGCCTTCCCGACTAGTCAAGGACACCTGTACCATGGAGGATCTAAACCCTAATGCCGCTGCATTTAGTTTTCCCAACTTCAGGACGTATCACATAATCCATATACTCGAAAAGAAGAAGACAATGTTCCTCGATCAAACCCTGACTAATCAATTCCCTTCCAGCCTTAACACCGGTGGTCGCGAACTGGGCCACAAGACGCGGCTGGTTCTGCCACTACCCGATGGCGGTGATACCCTTCCAGCTGTTCCTCGTCGGCCTCTGCGTGACCTTCGCCACGCCGCTGTGCTGCGCGCTCTTCGACCAGCGAGCCAGTATCAACATCTCTAGCTTGGAGGAGGAGCTGCAGGTATTTACGTACTACTTATATCGAACGAAAGGAATAGAAATGATACGAGAAAGAAAGGAGTGAATGCTGACATGACGAGTTGTAGAGATAAGAATTTTATTTCCACATACAATTCACGACCGGCTCACAGATGATAAGTTTATAGCAAGGCATGATGGTTTCATTTTAACGTTAAAAGCTGTCGGCTCTAGTATATTCGGATGAACGTATGTCGTGCAATGACATTACGATTACGTTTTATGTTCTCAACTTACTCTTTTCCCAAACTTATATCGTTGTGTTGCGTCGTCTTGTGTCGCGGTTTAATAATAATATGCGTCATCACGTAGCACGTTTAATATTGTATTTAGCTAACTACCGCATTTGGTTGCAAATTTACCTGTAATGATACTTTTGAAGTTTTGTTTATCCAAATAAATAAAATCATATAGGTAGTAGCAGGTAAAGAAATATCTATGTCTACAATACGCTTCTAACGCGACGCGACACACCACAACACGATAGTATAATTCCGATTCTACTCTCTATATCATTTGGGTAGCTATTCAAATGTGTTTGTACTCAGACGAATAAGCTGTAATAAAAATTATTTATTTGCAGGAGGCTGCCCAAAAGAAATTCCCAAAGCTGAACTTAACTACGGCTGTCTACAACAAAGGCTTGTAAAGTGTATTATGAAGTGAAATTACCTTTAATAGGATTTAATGAAGCCAGAAGTTACAAGTTCATAGTTTAACCAGTTCACAAAGAAATGACTTTCCTTGCGTCATTATAAAAAAGTGTCGATTTGTGAGCACTCTATTCGTTGTGTATTCTGTGCTGTCTTGTTCCGTCAGTTAACTATGTTTATATTTTGAAATTATGATGCATTTGCTATTTGGATTATGAACTAAGGTAAAGTAGGTTTTCTATTTCGAAACAGAGGGTTGTATTGTAAAGTTTTAGTAAAACTGTTAATGTGTTGACATGTTGAAAAATGTGACGTATTACTTCGTTGTACCTATCTACAGAGCTCTACTGTTTACGAAAGAAATCCGAAAATTTATTTATTTACTTATTTTTTTTTGGAATCGTTATTTATTGTAGGAACTTATTTATTATAGTGCTTAAGACGTTGATTGGTTACAGCATTTTGACATTGTTTTGTTTATGGAGGCGTTAGTCCTAACGTGATAATTTTATATTATTGTTTTTATAATATGCTAGTAATTTTAATATGTTTACCATAGTTTGATAGTAAACTACAAAATCATAGGTACGATAAGTATGTTTGATAATGAAAATTGTTTACGGGTGTTTATGATAATAACCTTGTAAGACTAGATCAATAATGAATTAAAGCAAACATTTCTAATTGACTGTAAACAAAAGTCATAAGTCTTTTTTGCAATTTGATAAAAAGTACTGGCTTTGTGTTTAGTGTAAAGTCCCCATGACGTCCTTATAGGATGGTCTTATTCAACAGACTTCGAAAAGATTTTGAAGAATTTGTCTTTGTGTTGTTTTTTGTATGCAGTTCCGTTATGCATTATCTAGAGCAAACCGATTTTTCTTATCTTCTAGATTGCTATACCTTACTGGTGGTCCCATACAAATTTCACCAATTTTGATACAGTAGTTTTGTTTTTAAATTAGTTTGTTAACATTTTTGTGCATTTATTAGGTATTGATTCTGTGGGCGTACAGACTTGGTCGATATATCAAGTTGCGCTATGATATTATTATTTTGAACGGGTGTTGTTAAAAATGTTGCTATGTACCTACAATGTTGATTACTAGTATTTATTAATGTGAACAGTCCTATCAGTAAAAACTGACAATAATTTATTTAAGGTTCTAAATGTTTAGACAATATTATGTGCATTGAATGCTGCTAAAATATCATGTAACATTTTATTAAATAAAATTTATTGTTAATTTATGCATTTTAATGATTCTGCGTCAGTTTTCTTACACCTTAACATATAACATTTACGACAAAATGGAGTGGATGATTACCGAACTAAATATACATATATGAACAGATCTTCCTAAATTACCTATGTCTAAAAACTATTCGCTAGCTTCCGACCATAAAAGACCATCATAATCGGTCCATTTGGTTTAGAAGCCACTTACAGACAGACCAACCATCAAGCTTTTAGCACATATAATATTATTTATATATGTGCACGAATGAATCCATCCTCAAAGAGCTTCATATTAAAAACCGGCTATCGTCTACTGTCCAACTACGAATATTGAAGTTCTTTGGTCTCATCTGTAGGAATGAGAATTCGATGGAAAAACTGGTGGTCCAGGGCCAAGTGGAGGGCAAAAGGCTGCGCGGTCGATCACAAACTCGCTGGTCTGACCTAATAAAAGGAGCCACTGAGTCTACCATGGTCCAGTGTACTCGCAACGTCTCCAATCGGCATAAATGGAAGCACATCGCTGAAAGAGCAGTCCTCGGGGAAGTAAATGAGCCAACGCACATCTCTCCGTGTCCCTCATCTGCGCAACCACGACCAATCTGACAAGAGTGTTACGACTTAGAAGAGAGAGACAGATTATTTATATTTAGGTAATTGACGATATTTTGACGGTAGCATATCTATTGCTATCCTGATAGATAGCTGATATTAAAAAATACGAGTACACCGATCTGAAATCCATCTTTTTTTACATCTGTATATTTCATTTATTGTTATATTTTTTTCGAATTTTCTTCTTTGGATATGGCAAGCTAATGCTCTAATGTCAGGTCAATTTGTCAAAAGCAAATGACATTTCACAGTTTCTGTCTTTCTGTCATTATGTTTGGTGTCAAGATATTTCGTGAAATTAATTTATTTACATAAAAAGATGAAATAAAAGCCAGCAAAATGTATATTTTAAAAGCTTGTGCGGTGTGTTTCAGTACCGATGTAAAGTTATTTAACCTGAATCATGGCCAATTACGGCAGGAATTCCACTTGATTTCTGGCATCCAGGTATGCATTGTTTATTTTCGTGAGGACCATCAAAAACGATTAAAAAATCCCTGTTATTTTAGCGTAAATGTGTAGCAATGTAGTACATACAATATTTGTTTACAGACAAGCTACGGGGACGGTTTGCCGGACTATTTATGTTACCAATGTTCTGCTCTCGTCAAAAGTTTTAAAAGGTTTCGTGATAAATGCCACCGAGCTCGCTACGCTTTGAAGGAATTACTAAATAGAAAGAAACAGGTAAACATTAAACAATCATCAAGATATGTCTATTGAAAAAAGGTCTATTTGGTACTTAAAATTTTGTTTTACGAATTTTACAGATCAATGCATCAGATTTAAAAAACGTGAACCGCGGCCTCCTTGGTGTCGCTCCAACTCTTTCATTTATGAGCTTAGATAGAACTCGTTGTGAACAAGCTAAGTTTCAATGGAAGAAACTGAACCGCATAAATTGGAGTAGCACCGCCAAGGGTGTACCTTGTCCCATAGTCCACTGTAGCACACTGACTAGCGATGACACATTCGATATACAACAACCTATACCCATAGAACTCGAATTCATTGAAAAAAACATTAAAAGTGACATAGAATCAACTTTACATGAAGAATTAGATATTCCTTTTGAGCCCCAAAAAGATGAAACTGTTGATTGCTCAACAACGGAGAATACCGAAATGGATAATTCGTTTATGGACAATGATACCTATGAGAGTGATAATGATCAAGTACTGAATGAATACTCTGACTTACTTTATAAGGTGGAAAATACAGGTGACGTAGCGGAGGGCTCCAATATGGACGAGGAGTATGCAACCATGATAGCTATATCTTTAAAAGAGGCTAAGGCAGCTATAGAAGTCTACAAAATGTTCACTCTAGGTAAATTCCGTTGTGAGGTTTGCCATAAGGCTTATAACAATGAGAATAGATTGAAAATACATTTACGTATGCATGATAAGGTAAGTAAATACTTTTTAATATTTCAAGATGTTTTATTTTTATGTTTGTATGGATAACAAAAGAATTAAAAAGCCAATGGTTTATTCAATCTCTTTTACCAGTTTCTTAGTAGTAAAGTGAAATATTATTTTATTGTTA
This sequence comes from Autographa gamma, assembly GCA_905146925.1. Lineage (NCBI taxonomy): Eukaryota > Metazoa > Arthropoda > Insecta > Lepidoptera > Noctuidae > Autographa > Autographa gamma. Next base: position 4,242,785 of record LR989871.1, read on the forward strand.
TTACTAATGTCCAGTGAACTTAGCATGAAAAGAAAAAAAAAGATATTTAATGGTCATTTGACTTAGCCCTTGAAACATCAATCATTTTATATATTTTTTTATTATTTTTATACATATTATGTATGTTTGTTTTCATTTTCAGCATGTAAGTGGTAGTTACCACTGTACCTTGTGTGACTACTACTACAAAACGGAGTTTTTACTAAAGACTCACATGACTGAAAAACATATGTTTAAGTATTTATGTAGGAAGTGTCCTGAAGTCAGTTTTGATAGGTAAGTTTCCCTACATAAATTAGAAAAAGTTTTATTTTGCCTGCCTCTAAGAGTATACATATGAAACTATAGAGTGAGCCTATCAGAGTTTAAACCGTAAGCACTAGTGTGAACAAGTGTTGTTGTGACTCATGTATGAAGATGGAGCTTGCAGTTTTTAAAAATCTATCTAAAACACTACTATTATCCTAACAATGTCAAAACCATCGATATTTTCTTATATAAGTTTCTCGTTGCGCGAAAATTAACTTAAATGAAAAACGAAATGTACTAGTTTCAGACTAAATACTGCTCTCGCTTGGCACAAGGGGAACCTAGCGATAGTAACAGTCTATGTATATAGTACGTCAATGGACTGCCTGCTTTACATGGCTGTCAGTGTTTCACATATTTATAAATGAGGCTAACATACCATGTAAGCAAATATACTCTAGAATAATAAAGCCTCGCATACAAGGATTGCCCTAACTCGACAAAAAAAATCGAGATGCGCGCGGGAAGCGCACATGACTCGCGACTTTGATCGCAAACTGATCAAGTAGTCCATCTATGTTTGACCTTCAATACCTCTAGCATCTATGACACAATAAATATTGCTGTATCTTCTTTACCATATTTTTTATAATATGTATTTTTTATTAACCAACATAATTTTCACAGAACATCAGCCAAACAGCACTATATTTGGACTCACTTACAAAAGGGCAGCAAGAAGGATGCCAACTGGTATGAGTCGAGACCTAGCTGGCTCAACAAAACGGGTATTTTACATTTTTTACAGGTTTAACTGTTTCAACATGTATGTAAAATTGAATTTCGTGCTACTAGGGAGTTTTTTTGCGCAGTTTCTTCTACACAGTCAAAGTGTTAAGCGGATTAGGGCGGGCTTACGCATGATAGTGCTACTTATAGATCATCTACCTATTATCTAAAACAAAATCTTGTCAGTTACTCCTTTTGTAACTTAAAAAAGACGTCAAGAAACGAGATTAACGCGAGAACCGTGAGGCGCTCTTTTTGAATAAATGAGTTTTGAATTATAATTTAATTTCCGAAACAGCTTACTAGAAATAAAAAATATTATTGTTTTTCTTAGGTGGCAAGCGAATAAAAGGTGTTGCCACTTTACGGCCAGTGAAAAAAATGAAGAAAGTACCGGAAGATTTTCTAATATACTCTCCTATTACTCATGAAGAACAATATACGTTGGTGCAGGAGAGACAGAAGTCGAGAAATTATATAGAAGCGAAGTATAAGTGTCACCTGTGTTACAGAGGGTTTAGAGTTATGTCCACTTATACCAAGCATATGAAGAAACATGATCCTGTAAGTAACATTTGTAAAACTATTATTATCGCCTTGCCCTGTTCCCAATAAGATGACTAGGTATGAAAAGTCAAAATTTATTTAGTCCGTCATTTAGATAATCAAAATATAACAGACACGTGTTTTTTCTTTTATCAAATCAATAAAAAAATATCAAGATAAACCGCTTTAAAGTTCAGTAGTGGGGGTTTGTGACGTCACGGCATCTTCGTCATTCTTTGTCTACGGGACAAAACAAAAAAAAACGTGTCTAATATTTTTTTTTTATCTAAAAGATGGACTAAAAATAAAAAATAGTGATCATTTCTATTATTGAGGTCGGCACAGTACGTATGCGTAGTCGGCACAAAGCTTAAATATTATTACTACTTGTCATCTCAGCATACACTCCTTGCTTTCTCATATCATCTTTCCCATAATCCATCCATCTATTTTGTATCGAATGTGTAAAAAAAAATGTAACAAGGCGTAAAGTAGCATTTATTTTGCTATAAAATCATAGTATGTATAGAAAATGAAATAACATAGAATAGTCTAATAAAACGATAAATATCATTTATCCAAGTAACAATAATGCAATTTAGCATGGCACTTAATTGACTATTAAACATAATGATGTGATAACAATGTGTTACAGGAATAATGAGCATGATAACTTAACAAACATAAATAACATTACTAGCCTATAATCGTCCCCGAAGGATCCATCGATTACCATGTTCATTGCTGATTTGTGATTACAGAGTCCAATTTTTGGAATTATAACATCAATAACGAAAATTTTCTTTGTGGGTATATAGAAAATATTCGTTATTTATGTTTTTTGCCGTGTTGTTGAAGGCCATGTTCTTTTTTATTTTATACTACGTTTCGCACGATATCCAGAGTTTTTCAACTTTATTGGATTAGCATGCTTTATACATATAAACCTTCTCTATCAATTGCTAATGATTCATTCAAATCTTAGTAGTTTAAAAGTAGTTTAAAAGGTCTAAGCAAATAAACAGCGGAAGCATCTTCAGTTTCTACTATGTAAAGATGTTTCACGTCATAATAATAAAAATCTGCCTATAGGCGTCCCACTGCTAGGCACAGGCCTCTTCCTATATAGAGAAGGCACGAGCATTGATCATTTCACGTTATGTTATTTTAATTATCCAGTTACTTATGATTTTAATTTATTTTTTACAATTTCTAAATATAATCTTGTTGTTTAGGAGCATTCCGGCTACCTGCAGTGCGACATGTGCAAGCTGCAGTTCACGGACCACCGCAAGATGTACAAGCACATGAACATAACGCATCTCTACAAGTACTCCTGCCAGATGTGCAGCTTCGTCTGCTATAATAGGTAAGACCAAGACAACAATCAAGTACTTACCTTTAACCATAATTTAATTAATCACTCATTTGTATCACAACTTCGTGTATCTAGTATTTATTGAATGCTATATAAACTTATCTTGATATTACATTATAACTTTATTGGCGTTTAAATGTAGCAAAACTGTTTACATCACAATCTATTCGTACTTAATTTTTTGCAGAGGTCAAGCACAAATGCACTACAGATGGCATAAAAACGTGACGTATTCGTGTCCTCATTGTAAGAAAGAGTTTATGTAAGTAAAAAAACAGCAGTCCTTTAGTCACTCTATCGTGTTGAAAGTGTGGTATCTAATGTTGTTTTTATTTGTCTTCTGGATTTTCTCAAATAACGTTTTTTTTTTTTGTATGTAATACAATTTTCAAAATCATCTCTCTAGCCCAAAATTGCCCTCTGGGTACTGACTTCCCACTATTTGTTATAATGAATCTCTTCTTTAAAATAAGGGTCAAAGTCGAAATAGTTTGGCTTCATTCAGTATACAAATTATGTCGTTAAATATGCCATGTATTTCCAGGAAAGCATCGACCCGTCTAACCCACATTCGAGTGAAGCATCCGTCCATGTATCTCTGTAACTTATGCGGCCACAGCTTCGTCAGTGACACTGGACTCTACTGCCATAAGCAGATAGCACATACCAAGGATGTAAGTAACGTGAAACTATGTAGTAAAAATATATTATAGACGGAGTTATTTAGATTGAGTCAAAGCGAGATCATAAGTAAGGATTCGCGTGCGAAAAAAAAATCGTTTTAAAAACCTAGGTTCGGTTCATATCTGATGGAAAGTACGTCGAATAATACATAATAAACCTTACGCCTTTTGACTCTTGACGGATTAACGCATCATCGGTTGATTACTATTAGTCGCTTCTGGTGTTACGCGGCCGATATTTATTTATTAATATTCATTTATTTCAGGTAATACCCATAAACTTGTTAGTTACAACTTATAGCTATGTTAGTAATTTCTTATTCTATTGGGGATAAACACATGTATTGCATACAGGTGCACCATCATTTGGCCCTCCGTCTTGCTAGCAATAATGCCCAGGAGACCGTTGCCACTGCCACGCACCCGCCGCAACAGCGATGCTGTCATATAATGTGACACATTTTCCGTCCGATATGAACCGACCCTTAGAGTCATTCAGGGCATTTTTTGCGTACACTCTATTTCAAACATTTTCTTTGTGTTTGCTAAAGATTATTTTTTTATTATTTTGTTTTTAGGAGATAGAGCTGAGTAGTAAGTTGGTGGCAAACACGTCGGATCCTTACTACTGCGGCGACTGTAACATCCAGTTCATTAGCGAGGCCGCCTTCAACACGCATCTCGGCAGCTCCTACAAACACGCCACTACCAATGTGTGAGTGTTATTCTTACCTGATCTACGTGTAAGGTGGTGACAAACACGTCGGATCCTTACTACTGCGTTTATTGAAATCTAGGCAGATTTTACAAGCTCGCCACTACTTCTACTACGCTATTGTGGAAATATTAAAAATAAATAATGATTTTTTTAAAGCTTAAAAATATATAAAATTTGTATTGGAGACTGACATCAGATTGCACACTTGAATGCTACTTTTTTCGTTGAAAACGTCAAAAACTGACCCAATTCGTATGAATTTATTGTTATTTTCTGTGTGAGCTATGAACCAAGAAATCAATCTAATTTTTGTATTATTATATAGGTCGAGCAAGCCAAACAGTCGCAACCGAGATCGTTCGGAGCCTAAGGGCCACCGCGGGCGCCCGCGACGCGGCGTCTGCTCCGAAATAGTCAACAACGGAGTTACTACATCCACTACTTGTGAAGTTGTAAGTACATTTAGTGAATAGAACATTAATTAAATTGGTTTGTTATACACACCTATGCATTTTGTTCTGGTGTGACACGACGCATTATCGTCAGATATGAACCGACCCTAAGTCTTGAAAAACATGTGCATGCATTTTAAGTTAAAACCATCGACGTATGATATGCATAGACTGCTACTATCGCTAGGTTCCCCTTGTGCCAAGCGAGAGCAGTTTTTAGTCTGATCCTAGTACATTTCGTTTTTCATTTAAGTTAATTTTCGCGCAACGAGAAACTTATATAAGAAAATATCGATGGTTTTGACATTGTTAGGATAATATTAGTGTTTTAGATAGATTTTTAAAACGGCAAGCTCCATCTTCATACATAATTCACGACAACACTTGTTTACACTAGTGCTTACGGTTTAAACTCTAAAAGGCTCACTCTATAGTTTCAAATGCAGGTTGCATTTGAAACTATAGAGTGAGCCTGGTTAAAACGAAATAATTACTCGTTTAATCAACCTCATTTCGCAGTCACGTAAAAAGGTATTATTATTGATGTCACGAATTACTAAAGTATAAATAACCAAAACACGTATTTCTACAGCAGTGTAAAAAAAACAAACATTTTGATTTCAAAGTAACAAAATATTCTGTGATCCACATATACTCAGAATAATAGTAGTAACTAATAATATAATTCAAGCAGATATCTGACAAATATATCTAGCATACGTAAGTTTTGCAAGTATCTAAGTTTAATTGTTATGTTTCAGTGCGGCAAGTTCCTAGCCAACGACGTGCAAGCCCGCAAGCACTACGAGTCGGAGCACCCCGACACGGAGTTCCTCAAGCGATACATGTGCGATGTCTGTGGACACACTACTAGGGTGAGTTATATCACAATAATAAATAGAAAAAAAAAAAAAATTTAGTGTATTAATAAAAATTATCGAGGTTGTGTAGCTATCACACTTGAATTAAACATCAAATAAAATAACCCACATATTAATAACATAAAATACACACCAATTAGATATAACATGGTACAGTAACGCTCAAGATTTGAACCTCAGTGTTAAGACCAATGGCACAGCAATTAAAGACCATGGAATGATAAAAAGTGATGAACATATAGTTTTGCTTCATTCATAAACCTGATGAAAAGACTGTCTTCTAAAACAGTTAACTATAGTCAATGTGCGGAGAGTCTCATCGGCAAAAAATTGAACTAAAAATGTGTTCATGCTCATAACGGCATCAGCTTTTTCGCTATTCAAGGATTTATATTATTCTAGAAAACGTAAATTTATTGTGCATCCATTAATAAATTTATATTTCCCCAGCAATACGCGAACTTAATAGTGCACATGCGCACCCACACGAACGAGAAGCCTTACGGCTGTCCGCACTGCGACCGACGGTTCAACATGCCCAGCAATAGAGACAGGCATCTCGTTGTAAGTAGTCATAATTATACTCCGGCCGCTGAGAGAATGCGTTCCTGACAGTTGGTGGTCAACAAGAAAATATAAAGCGAAGAATTAACTGAACATAAAAAACTATCCCTTATTTGTCCTATACACGAAAGTTAAATGTATCATTATGCCAGGTTACAATTATTTTTTTACAATTAATAGTTTTTTATTGCGTATACAAATCAAGTCCAACTGACATGTGTTAGGAACGAATTACCTCAGCGGCCGGAACATACTTGTAAATTTCCCACAGCTGAGCAAAGTCCTCTATCTTAATCTATCTTTCTGTTCAGACTAAAGTATGGCTGAAACGATTTTATTTGCCCGTAGTTGATTATTTAAGAAGTAAAAGCTAATTTCTTTAAAAATGTTCAGTACGCATTAAAAAAACACTGGCTATATATTAAAACACAGGACCTAAAATCTAAAATATGTAGTATTAAAAGGAATAAGTAGTAGTTTGATTTCAATGCCTTATAATTCCAATAATACACTTACATTAGGTCCACACCGGTGAGAAGCGCTACCAATGCCAGCATTGCAGCCGGCGCTTCACGCAGAGCAGTGCGGTCAAGCTGCACATACAGACCGTGCACCTCAAGATACCCTACGCGCCCTGGAACAAGAAGAACCGGAAGCGACGCAAGGTAGTACATACTACCTTATTTTTAGGCATCTATCATTTAAACATAAGACCTCTTTATGTTGGTTTGAATAGAGTTCATTTAAGATTGACGAGTACTGTAGAAAATAAAATTCATTCATCAACTGAAATTGTCTATACATACTTTTGCCTTTCGAATATGTATAATGTACCTATATTATGTAAGTATAACAAAATGTAGAGACAAGCAAAGATGTAGAACACTATGTAAAATGTAAATTATTTTAAATATTAGGCCTCTGACTTCGACCTTATGTGCAACGCGTGTCTCCGAAAATATCTTGAAATTGCTGTAATGTCGTACTTTAATATTTTAACGAAATGACTTAAATGGTGTACAATGAAGAGTAATTTGTCATTTTTTTTAAATCCGTTGGTTTTGTGCAAACAACTCTTTTTATTTATTATATATTTACCATGTCTTTTCGCCCTAGGAACTGGAAGCAGCAGGCATGTCGACACCGCTAACGCTAGCGCCGGTGCCTCACAAGCTGACTGCCTACGAAACGCCCGGAGACTACCTCAATGCCTACATCACTTATAACGACGAGTAACACCCTGTATAGTACGTGAGTCTGATCTACTCTCCATAATCAATAGACAAAAAATCACTCGAACATTACTTGTAACGATGAATGACACGCTCTATAGTTCGTGAGTCTCCTTTATAATAGGCATAACATACTCGTGCCTGTGTATATTATTGTACGATGATAAACAACCTGTATAGTCTGAGAGCCTCTTTAAGTAAGGTAAAACATCAGCCTGTATATTAAATGCCTTATAAAAAAGCAACTTGCTAATAAGGGCTGAATTGGGCTTTTGATATATATTTCGTCTAGATGTGTACATAAATGAAGTGTATTTGAATCTGAGAAAAATAAATGAACTCATCATTGTAAATATTTAAATTTTTGAATGGTTGTGGAAAGTGAGTGTTTGAAAACTATTGTTCAGTATTAAGTCTTCCGAATAACGGATATTATATTTATAACGTGTAAAGTATAAAAGTGAATTGTCCTATTGTAATGGCTCTATGATCTATGTTCAGTAATATCTATCGTCCTTTCTAAAAGGGTTTTTTTTGGCTACTGTTATTGCGCTCACTAGTGGGCGCCACTGGCGCATCAGAATTTAAAGCTCTCCAACATACTATGCAATTTGAAATTTTGGACATCAAGTACGACTAGCGCCTTTATAGAAGGGCCTATGGTAGCCCTAATTATTTTTGTGACAGTTCTGTCATTAATTGTAAAGTCAACTAAAGTGATTATGTTTTATGCTGACTTCCAGAAATATTCGTGAGATAGACTGAATGTTCTTGAAAGTAATATGATATAAGTTGTAAAATATAGTGCAATATTGAATTCCTAAATGTCGCAAGGTTTATGCAAACTATAATGTTAACCTTAAGATTTATCAAAGCGCACTTTGCAAAGTCAATTTCTTTTCGTTTCTTAGAAATAAAACGGATTACTTGAAGAAAATACAATTCTGGAGCGTAAAATATACTGTGTTTATTTTGTATTTCGGGATGCCAACAAAGTACATTTTTCATGCATTTATCAGCATTTGTTTCTGTAATTACTAAAAAGTATATAAAATTATTTAGCTCTTGTAAATGTGAATATACCTAAAAATCCTCAAAACAAAGTGTTTTCCTTATGTAAATTAAATAAGTCATAGTAAAATTTAGCTTTTAAAATACAAGTGTACATTTAAATCTTCCAATACTTGAGGATATTTTCTGAGATTAATGATTTGATATTAAATTAATGTAGTTTATATTTTGGCTGTTGTAAAGGTCTAAATGGACTGAGAATCTTTCTTTACCGTCATCTTTGTCAATGGCGGGGAACGTGCCCAGAAGGCTGGCAGCATTGCCACGTTGAATGGCTATGCCGATTCTCTGTGCAAGGAACAAACCAGCCCTCTGATCACGAGTAGAGTATACCAAACGTTCTTCTTTTATGTATCATGGTTTTTTTTAATTTCCCCTGAACGAGAGGTATTTCTACAAGAGTTAACGCTGATCGAATCGCTCAAATGTATGCAAGTGACAACTCTTACTTTATTTATTTAGATTTCTCAAAAATAAATGTCATTTTAATATAATTATTTTAGCTATTTTTATCATCGTTAAAACTTAAAGAAATGTCGCTTATCTACGGGAGCTATCTATTTTACAAGTAGTATTGTTTATTATCATTTTATTGTGACTGAGTATTTGTGTATATTCTACCCAGGTTTTGTCACTATGTCAGCTTCAAGTAAATAGTTATTTTTATATACGATAAATAGATATATTTACTCTATATTATACTCCGTTGATAAAACAGCAATAATTTTACACTCCTATAGTTATATATATATTATAGTTGTGTTTCGTGGTATCTCATAAATGTACGAGATTATTTATTTTAATCTTGTGCCTTTTTATAATGTTTTTATTTACTTTCATTTTGTGTGTTTAATTATGTAGCGTGTTGATATTAGAGCGATAGATTTAAGATATGTAATCATTGATTTAATGCGCAATGTATTATTCGCCTTGGAAATAAAGTAATACAAATATTTTTTAAAGTCATTCTTTAATTTTCTTCCCGACTATCCTGGACACCTTTGTTTTGATCAATATTAAATTATATTATAGATATGGTCAAAAGACATATTTTTCAGTACCCATTTTTTTTTTAAAGATGTAATGTTTGCACACAACTGTTTAACAAACAAAGATTAAATGGAACTAATTCTAATTAACGTAACAACATTTAATTAACAATTTCGCTTACAAAACATAACATCAACAACGTTCAAACACTTTATAAAGATCATTCAAGCTAGCGATCTGTAAAATAACTCCGTTGTGAACAAAACTGGTCGGTGGTAGAAAATACCTTCTTAAAGCTGGGAATATTATATGCTCTTGTTTCCATTGCTCAGCTTTTATACTTTCTAGAGTCGTGTCAGGGTTAGGTTGGGAATAAAATATGGCGGTTTGACGGCTGAAGGTATCGAAGCAATCCTTTTCGGAGTCCCAATTTACTTCTGTTACTAAGCGGACTAGGAACGTTGGGAGGGCCCCCATGAATGGTGTGTGGCCGTCTGTAATATAAAGAAAAAAGTACAGTTCAACAAAAATATATAGCAGTGCAATCTAATCGAATAGTCTCTAAAAACGTACTCTTGATGTAATTTGCTTCACTCAGATTGTCTTGTTCATTAAATTATACTAATTTGTTATAACTTGGCAAAGTGGGTGGTAAAGGTACATGCACCGATAGCATAAACACATGGCGATCTACCCACAAATGTGTAAACATAGATTGATTTGACAATACATATTACTTTTAAAGTTCGAGTATGCTTTGCTTAGTGTTAGAGAATACTATTGGGGACGGAAAATGAGAATTTGTAATATAAAGTACACGTACCTAAAAGTAGCGGCAATGCCGTCAACTCCCCATTGCTACTGATCTCCAAAGAGAAGTACTCGTACAACATCGCTCTCTTGTTTAGCAGGAGCTCCGACATTTGCTGGGCCATGTCTCGCATATCACCTGAAATTTATGTAAGTGCATTACAAAAGTCCAAAAAGTAAGTGCTGAGATTTACTTTAAACCAAGTATGTTATTTTATCGAGAGTGAAGTTGTAAAAAGGATACGTAACAAAATTGGTTTATCATATATTAAAAAAATATATGACACCGAGACATAACGATGAAAACACGTGTATCGATGTAATCTATTACTTTAACTTTTAACGTCATTTATAAACAAACCGTAAATCATAGTAGCAGGCCAGATAATCCAAAACATAAGACGTCATGATGAGGCTATAATCGCATATTGTTGTTATCATAACTTACCTAATTCGGAATCCCACTCTCCTTCCTGTGAACTGAGTCCGAGCACGAGCAACTCTTCCAAAGGTAACGGACTGGACAGCTTTATAAGGCCCAAGTTTTGAAAGTCGTACAGCATCGTCTCGTAAAATAACTCCTCCCTGAAATATAGACGAAGATAAATTAACTACAATGATCAATGATTCAACATAAATAATATCAACGTAGCAACTATTTACTGCAAACAAGGTTAAAAAAGAGGCTCTTTTTAAGACACCTCCAATTTTTTTGAAGAATTTGTCGTTTTGTTTCTACTGACCGCGTAAGTTTTGTTCTTATTTTGTACACCAACACTTGAAATCGTTATTAATTTGTACTTTTCAAGTAAGTGAATAATGTTATTCTTTATGACATTATTTATAAACAAATAAAAAAAAACATATGAATAAATAATTAGGTAAACGTGCTTTATACATACGCAAATCGAGTAGTATCACACAAATACAGTTTAGTAGAATGTTGTATCAGCGACTTATTACAATCAATACACGCTATAAAGATCAAATTCGCCAATATTTCCCTTAGATTAGAATTACACTTATTTTCTACATCCAGTCTTAATTTCTTTATACTCGTCAGCTTAGTTTCGACTCTCTCATATTTGAAGGTCCGAGTTTTGAAAGATTCTTTAGGGTCTACATAAGATAGGTTCGCTTGGTCGGCCGCGGTATGCGTTTTATATTTTTCAAGACCTTTATTTGACGTATTAGGTTCATCTACTAAAGAATTTTCTAGAATATCATCTTGTACTGTGTCTATGACTATTTCAGGGGATTTTAATTCTGTCATATTAACATCTGTAGTGGCGTCGGTTTCTTTTGGGACTGAATGGAAGAATTTATCGATTTTCTGTACGTCTGAGTTCACTCGGACCATGTAGCTAGGGTTTGGTTTTGCGGCGTCAGTTGTCTTTTTGACTATATCTTCAACCATAGTTGCGCCTGGTAAGCGAGCCTAAAAATAAGTGGTTTTAAAAATTATAAATTTCGAGCGTCATTTTAAGTGGTGAATATCCTGTGGTGTGGTCACGAGATACGAAAATAACCTCAACAGCCTTGAAAATAAGTTGCTGTAAAGACGTGAAACAATGAATTTGAGTTTCTATGTTTTACAATTTTATAGCATTTCATGTAATATTTGCATGTATGTAAAACTAAAGTCTCATAGAAGTAAGAAGTATGTTTTTTCCATCGTTTTATTATTTCTTTTACGTTTTGGATAATGCTAAGCTAATATATATTATGCTAAGAATAAATAAGTACCTAAATTAAGTTATTTCATGGTTTTATACATACCTGTGTATACATAACTCTAGTAGAGTTACAACTCAGTAGTTTGCTCTCTATACAAGACTTGATCTTCTCAATGATCTGCTCTTCATATAGAAACTGCACCTCATGTTTGGTAGGGTGCACATTCACATCTACATTCCTTGGATCTGTAAAACATAGGGGTTAAAACTATTTCACAAGATAAAAATATACATTTTATACTAACAATTGCTTGTGGCTCCGCCTGTGTGAATTTTTATTTTCGGTTAGAAAAGTAGGCTATGGCCTTTTTTAAGATTCACGCTTGCCGAATACGAAATTTCATCCAAATCGGTTTAGCGATCTACCCTTGAAAGCGTAACAGGTAGACAGAGTTACTTTCGCATTTTTAATAGTAATATAGTACAAGGATTTAGGGTAATTTCTTTACTGCATAATATAGTGTGACTTTGTAACCAGCTATTTAGTTAAATCTGCATATTATACATACACTTGAATTGAATTTAATAAATAAAGTTGTGCTTACCTAACTCCAGACTGAGGTATACAAACGCGTGCGAATTCTTTGGTAAGTATGTTGAGTAGATACTATCCACAGCTTTTCTTATTGCTGTAAATAATAGGATTTATAGATAAAAAGAAAAAATGTACGTAAATAAAGTGATTAACATAGGCACTCGACAGAAAAAAAAACAGTTAAAGAATTATGAATTAAATTGAAGGGATAACTTGTTATATGACTGCCCATTGTTTAAAAGTTATAAGTTAATAAAAATTATCGTTAATTATCAGACCACTGAAGTGTTGTACAAAATATTATAGGCCTCACATTGAGAGTCGACGAGTCTATGATTGATAAACAGCAACATAGTCCCCTTCTTATGTGAATAGTTGACATTTGTGATACATCCACGTAGAGATAACTTTAATGTCGGCTCTTCTAGTTCTATCTCCATTAATTCTCGAGCTATAGCATTTCCATGTATCTGAAATAAAAGGATTAATATATAAGCTCGCAAAATAAAGTGCGCACGTGTGTCTTTCACACGTGTATTTTTTATTTGTTAAGTTTCGTGATATGATATTTTAATGTTTTGACCTCTTATTGAATAGAACTTATTTTATTTCATCAGTTATTTCTACGCGGAAGCAATATTCAATTTATTTTTTGTCAGTTTGTAGCTGCCTAGCTGATCATAACAATACAACATTAGCCTTTATCAGAAAGCAGTAAAATCCATTTTCCTTTGTCCATTAGTCTATATCCTTAAAAACTGGTCTCCCTTAGGAAAATAAAACTAAAACACTTACAATCCTAACATTCTCAATAACAGACGACTTCATAGGAGTTTTCAGATCTGTGTTTTCCCCAAACTTCTTCAATGTAAAACCAACATGGCTGTTATGTATGGCATACCCTCCAACCACCTCCATAATATGTGTGTATTCCTCCGTAGGGCTCCTTAGGGCTTTCTTACGGGCTATCACGTTGTAGAATAGGTCTTCTACTGTTATTTGAGTACCGTTGTTGCCAGCACATGGTTTTATTGCAGCCTTTAGTTTTCCGTTTTCGTAGGACGCCCTTAAAAAGATTTAAAAGATTTTTATAATTTTTCTATCTTTTTAAATAAATTTTAAATATTATTACAATGCTTTCTTAAATTTATTTATTATCTAAAAGATCACATTAATTAATATAATATTTAAAAAGTGTAATAAATCCATGTCTCTTCTATAAATGGCAATTTTTCACCTATTGAGAAACCAAACTAAGAGAAGAAAAAAAGCTACATTTATTCACAAACAAGTTAAAAAAGTTATTATTGAGCAAATGTAACTACAGTGTCGACGAATATTTAAATGATAAATCTTTAAAAGATGAAGAATAATGTTTATATTTATGTTAGGAATTTAAAAATGTTTATGTCAGTAGTTAGTAATTTATGTTAAGTTAGTAAAATGTCTTTGTTTTAGAATAAGTTAGATTATAAGATACCTTAAATGATAAGCCCTCTCCACAAACCTTACTTTTGCTGTGCCCGAAAGGGTCCATTGATAGATTGTGTCATAATAAATATTTACCACCTAAGCTTAGATTGTGGAATGCAATAAAGAATTGAGAATTGAGAAACTGCATAAATGCAAGCTGATAAATACAACATTGTAATAGATCTTTGGGGATAAGAAGACTGAATAATTAAATGAGTTTAAAAATAAAACTACACACAATCTGGAAAGATAAAAAAATAAAAAAATAAAAATTTACTTATAGGCACATTTAGCATTAGCAGTCTTCGTAAGGATCGTGAGGTGTGCTATATGGCTGATACTGGCTAATGCTTCTCCTCTGAACCCATATGTGCAGATCTCCTTCAGGTCCTCGTACTCACGGAGCTTGGAGGTTGTGAACCTCTCGCAAACTATCTCTAAGTCATCACTTCTGATGCCTGAGCCATTGTCTTGGATCTAGAAATATAAGATAATTAAACATCATTATTGAGATATATGTTGTGACTATTTATAAGCAAAACACAATTTATAAATGTATAATTATGATATTGATGATAACATAATATTTTATGGTAAATGTCAAAAAATAAATTATTTAGTTTACATACTTATTAATAAATATTAACCAAAAAGTTTAAGTCCTTATGAATGAATATTTTAAGTACCTGTAGATACTTTAACCCTCCAGCTTTTACAGTTATCACTATATTAGTTGACTTCGCATCCAAACTGTAAGTGAATTATATTTATAATAAGAAGATTATTCTAGGATTTAAGTAAACAGTTTCATAAAAACAAATACATACCTGTTTTCGATCAACTCTTTCAAGGCGTTTGAGGGCCTCTGTACAATTTCACCGGCGGCTATGCGGTTTACTACCTCCTCACTAAGTTTCCTTATAATACCCGGTTCACCCATTTTGCATAATTTTTTGTAGTTTATTTTATATTTTGTACTACAAGCCGGTAACTCTGTGTTCAATTATTTACAGAGCAAATTCGACATTTCGACTGCTGTCAAATTGAGTAATTGATGTTTTCACAGATTAAGAAAACGGTTTATGTTTTGAATGCGATAATAAAATATATAATCTGTAGGGCTCCAGCTGCTTTGAAATTGACAGTTGTTTTATTACTTGTCAAGATTGCAGTTTAATTTAGCAGAATTTAGCTTTCGTTGAACTTCGTTCTGCATAATTTGAATCAGTAATGCGTTGTAATCAAACAAAGGATTAGTTTTCTTACCACTTCTCAGAGTGGGGCACATATATCATGAATTCATTATATGAATATGTTCACGTTGAACACGGTTGTCGATCGGTTTTACGATTACAATACAAAAACGTTGTGCAGAGTTGTGTTGTCAACAGCTGATACGTTATTAAACTGATCGTGTGTGTGGTTTATTCGTCATCTACTTTGGTCCACCGATAAAGTAAAGGAAGTAGCTGACGGGTTTTATAGTGATAGAAGTGTGTTTTATGTGAGACATTATTATAATATTTTAACAAAGACGATGGAACACATGGAAGTGGACAGTGACAGCGATGATTATGCTACTGATGAGGAGCTAGACTCTCTACAGAAACTTGCGGCGGTGTTAGAAGTAGAAAACGAGGGTGAGCCTGACCCAGAGCCAGCACCAATCGCACCACAGTTAAAAGCCGCAACCCCTCTACCCTTTGTGGTGTCGCAACATTCGACAACACAAAAGTCTCAACGAAGCTCCAAAGTGAGCACACAGTCATTAGCGACACTCAACAAAATAGAAACTGCCTTATCATTCAACAAGTTACAGGAAGAAAAACTTCGGAGACTAGAAGAAGATCTCTTAAAACGGTTAGGGGAATGTCGACGAAGACTTAGGAATGTCCAAGATACGACTCAGCCGTTGGGGGAAAGGACTGAGGTGTTCCGATATATTAACTGTGGCCGACCTTACTTCAAGGATCGCCAAAACTTCCCGGCCCCAGACAATGAGGATACTTTGCTGTCAAAAACACAGATGTATGACTTCTCCCTTGTCTTCTCAGTGCCTGGATGGACGGTCAGGGATAAATCACAGTTCAAAACAATGATCCATAAAATGTCCATAGAAGAAAGGATAGATGAATGTAAGTCAAAAATTGCAGAACTTAAACGAAGAACCAAAGGTACAACAAACAAGAAAGTAGAAGCACAAATAGCATGTTTAAGAAGAAAAATTGAAAAACTACCAAGTTTGCCTTTAGCTGAAGTAGCACTTCCATTAGACAAGGAGTATGACTGGGACTTGTTGGCCAATAAGCTGAACCGAAGACATACAGCTCAGGAATACCAATCACTTTGGAAAATATTCTACCATCCATCCATAAACAAGAAGAACTGGACTACTTCTGAACATGATATGTTAAAGAAATTAGCTTTAGAAAATAATTTACAGGATTGGGATTATATAGCTGCTAAACTAAATACAGGAAGAACTGGCTACCAGTGTTTTGTATATTATTGTACAAATACAGGCAACTCATTTGCTGGGAAAAGATGGACTGAGGAGGAGGTTACATATCTTAGAAGATTGATAGAATATTTTAAAGAGGAAAATTATATTCCCTGGGGCAAGATAGCTGCAGCTATGGAAAACAGAACTAAGCTACAAATTTATAATAAATATTTGAGACTGATTGAACAAAGAAAAGGAAGGTTCCTGCCCGAGGAGGATGCTGTTATCCTCAACTGTGCTGAAAGGTTTGGATCTAATTACAGGAGAATGACAAATTACTTGCCAGGCAGGTCAATGGTCCAAATACGAGCGAGACATCAAGTCCTGAGTAAATTGAGAGTCTCAACTGTTTGGACAGTAGATGATGATAGAAAACTCATTCAAATAATGGCCAACCAAGACTCAGCTATGAACTATTCAACTGCCACTCAATATTTCCCGGGTAGGAACAGGATAAACATTAGATCTAGGTATATTACTTTATTGAAATGGATGAAAAGGCATCCTAATCTGGATGTTGAACATGCACCGCGTCGAGGCGCGCGACGACTGAATCATGGACAAGCTAGCAATACTTTAAACTTGGCAGTTGAAGGTTTGAAGAACACCTTAAATACAGCAGTTGAAACAAAATCAGTTAGAAGAAAGATTACAAAAGATTCACCTGAGTCAGACATAGAGGACGCTATTATAGCTATTCTTGTCAACGAATTGGTCAGAGATGTAGAAAATAAGAAAAGTCAAGAGGAATCACAATTATATTTAGATAAGAATCATGTTGTATCATATGAGCACTTAAATATGACAAACTTGCGTAAATGTCTTATTATGCTAAATTCTCGTTTGAGTAAGACCCTTTATGCCGAGAGCAAGTATAAAAAGCAATATCCCAATTTGGGAGAGAGTGTGAATGATGTATCTCTAGTAAAAGTGAAGTCGTACTCTCGGAAGGATTCAGTAACAACTTATAAGGTGGCAGATGGGACTCCTAATATATGGGGCACTCCCATCCTTCCAACGCGGACCTACGTAATGCCTCCTCATTACGCGAATATTACTGGAAGCAGGACAATCATGACTTATGTGTCTTCTAAAGGAAATTATTTTGATCAAGTTAATTTTAATGTAATAGTGAAAAAGTACCCATTGCTGAAGCAACAGTTAGACTTGCTGACTGAACGTTTTTATTTGTTATTTACATGGCCTTTGCTTTTATCCAATGAAGGACCGCTTGACATAGAAACTGTGGGGTCAAGTAGATTAAATTCCAGATTTATAAGGCCAGCACCATTGCCTCAGCCCCCTGCAGTGACAATAAACATGAAATGCATTAAGAAATTTCATAATGTCCAAGTTACTGAGGTGATAGATCTTAATGAAAAAGAGAAAAGGCGAGAAAAGGATGAATTGGCTGTTGATGAAAAAGTAAAAGTTAGTGGTGAAAACAGTGAGAAATCGTGCCAGGTATAAAATATTTTTGTGATCATAATGACAATCGTATTTTAAAGTAAATTGCCCAACATAAGAATAAATTGGTGTAATTCACATTTTAAAATACATAATGTATAATGATATTGCTTGCGTTTTAGTAAACCTCTCAGGGGGCGAATGTTTATGTTGAACAGTTAGAATTGACCTTAACACTTTTAATATAACTCAAATGAAAATGCATTATGCACCAATTTTCTGTTTTTGTTGAATACTTGAGTTTTTCACATATTACATTTAATAAGTTTTGCAGAAGCGAGTTCACTAAAACGAGGGCGAATTATTGGCAAAGCAAAATCCATTACTAGACTAGTAGCAGTAAAAATTGATTGACGGTAAAATTATTATACTTAGTAGATGAGACTCCTAACATCGCATGTTCTACAACTTTCTTACTATTCTTCTTTACAGTTATTTGAAGATTTAAAGTAACAAATGAAGCCTTATCGAAAAGCAAGGATGGCCAAATTACACCTACTCCGTACTTCGTTAAATGTTACACATACATATATAATACCGTACGCAGCGTCATAAAATCCATAAGGTAAGATGAAGAAAAACAAGGTTTGTAAGAAAAACTTTATTATAAAAAGTTAGGCTTAAACGCGGAATGTCTAGGTGTCGACGACATAGTTCGGATGTACTACAAGTAAGGGATCGTCCTCCGCTTCCTGATCTGCAGACTTCTGAGTAGCTTTGAGACCAGTGGTTGACAGCGGGATTATAACTTGGTCCTGGGAACAAATAGCATGTTATGTTAATTGATACTTAGTACCGCTTTATTTTTGTTGTTAGTCTAAGTAGAATGCTGTGACCTAAGCAAGTCCCGTATTACCAATACACCATATTGTTTCAAAACAAGGAAACTACACGAAAATAAACCAATGTAAAATAATCCTCTAGTTTTATCAAAAAAATAAGTGCTTTACATTTTGACTATGATTGTGTGCGCTACACGCACAAACACATAAATGCGTTTTATACAGTTTAATTTCTGAAAGTCAAAATATGAAGCATGTTTTATTGCAAATTCTAGCTAAAAACTGCAGAATTTTAAATATAACACTACTTACATGGTACATGAGCCTGTCAATAACTTTTTCGACAAGAGTTTTCCTCTCAAGCAACTCATCTTCGTCCTCTATCTGTCCTTGTCCCACCAGTTGTTCCAAATACCAGCTCACGACCGCACTCTTGCGCATGCCAGCACTTTCCTCACCTAAATTATATTAAAATTTATTAGTAAATAGTTATATATTCCTATATATTTAACCCAGATTTGTAAATTATAGCTAAAAAACTTGTCGATGACGTCAGCTTTAAAACAAAAAAAAAACGGCATTATATCAGTCCACTTGATTGGGAATCTCTTTTTTTTGGGGTTATAAACTCAAATAATCGTAATATATTATTGTAGACAACTAAAAAACAATCCTTATTATAAACAGTGATATTCCTACTCAACAATGCTGTATTTTTTATACTTTGAATAATATATACCTCTGGTCTCCGCTTCCACTTCTTCTTTCCTCATGAAAACAACCAGCATATCACTCAATGATTTGTACTCTTCAAATGATAATGTTAATTTCTTTTTAGGTGCCGAGTCGCCATTCACTGGGGTTTCTGCAAGGAAGGTACCAATAGTTATTTATTAAGTAGTTTGTTATCATTTATTCTTTTATTTCCACTTTAATAAACATTTTTTTATGATTATTAATTGTAGTTTTATTTATCTACGACCTGTTACAGCATGTTAAATATTCGACTTCCATTGTAATATTATGACTTTTTAGTAAATTCCAAATGTCTTTCTGACTCACTACTCTAACATTAGTATATTTACGTCTAGACACCAACATGACTCAAACTGTAGCAAAGTTTGGTCTAGTTCTTTACCATTCACACATAAACAGGTATTTGAACCTAGCCAAATACTATAGAAACACACAAAACAAAATACGCTTGGAAAAACACTGAATCCTCCTTGTTAGAAGTCGGTTGGAAATAATTGATAATAAATACATACCAGAGTCGCCATTAGGTAATTCTTGATCGACATCCATGTTAGGCTCAAACTGAGGCTCATCTTCATCCAAGTGGATGTCAGGCTGTTCTACTCTGATGATGGATTTGTTCAGTAACCTGGAACAAGTATTAGTAGATATGTTCATTTTGATTGTAAAACACTAATCTTATTTGAAATATTAAAGAGTGAAACAATTTTTTTTTACGTATTCAATATTTTATGATAAAGTCGTGGTTATGAGTTTTTATCATACTTAAGTTAATGTAATATTTTTATTACAATTTAATTAGAATATTTTCTAACGCTGGTCGCTGTGTGAAACAAATTCGGGTCTGTAAATACACTTTAATCCAGAACAGGTGGACCGATTTTCATGACCTGTGATTGGTTGAACTATTTTCGAGCTTGATTAGCAAAATGAGTGCAAAAAAAAAATTTTTTTTTCTTTCTTTTTTCGATAAGAGCGCGTATATAGTTTTACTGTATATGTATGGGTGGGTGTTGTACCTGTAGGCCTCGTGCACGTGTTGCGGCGTGACGTGTCCGCTGCAGTGCATCTTGGCCATGGCCTCGGCGAGGCGCACCATGCTCTCCAGCTGCCGCACCGTGATGCGCCACGCGCCGCCGCCGCCCGCGCCGCCGCCGTCACGCTGACGGAGTACTGTGTAGTACTCTACCAGTAACTTGCCAGCTTCCTAGCACATAAATAAGCAAGGCTTTAGACCCAAGGCACAGCAACGGTACTGCATTAACAACAGGCAGAGATCTTTAGCACCCCGGGGGATACGGACACGACGTTCTACGCGTTCGTTTTCAGAAGGAATGAGAGGTGGGCACTTTATACACACCCCTCTAGAAGGAGTCCTTAAAGGACCGTCGCCTGCCGGAGCTGCGCTGAGAGTGCTTAGCGAGACCGCTCCAGCAAAGGCGAGAAGGGAACCGGGGTGTTTTTGGTCGGTGCAAGTCCGACATATCCCTACGTCGTGCCCTGACGTGGGTCAAACTCATTAGACTTTCACCCCAAAAACAAAAAGGATCTTTAGCACCGATTGCGGGCGAGGAGACAAGTAACAGACAAAATGCATGTTTTATAATCTAGTTTTTAAGGAGTGTTCTCCTGCTCTCTCTTCATATAGTAGTATAGAATGATGAAAAAACAGTCAAATTGATTACCTCCTCCTTTTTTGAAGTCGGTTGAAAATGTACGTGCACTATATTGCAAGACAAGAATGTATTTTGACATTATACAGGTTACTAAAATGTTTACAAGAGGCAGAATCTACCATAGTTTATATACCACGAGTGGCCCGCGAATAACATCAATGGCAAGAGTTTGGTTATAAAAACCTTTCGTAGACGGCTCACTGTCGGGGTGCAGCCTTGCTATCTTACGCCGCCCGCGCAACAAGAAACATGATTTATGACAAGTTCGAGCCCTACAAAGAGTTGTTCTTTTTGAATGTTTATACTTGTTTATTTAACATGTCCTCTAAACCAAAGAACGCAAACCCAACCAACAGTGGCCGTAAAGTGCCTATACTTGTTGTATGCTATAAATGTAAAAAATCTGTTGACGTTAAAAAGACTGCGTTATGTGCGGTTTGTAATAACAGATTTGAATTTGACTGTGATGGTTACCCAGAACCAACATACCGAATGATGAACCAAGAATCAAAGAATAGATGGCGTTGCAAGTCATGCATTATAAAGAAAGCTACAAGTTGCGAAGCTACATCTAATATTACAAGGAGAAATAAGTGCTCAACGAGACTGTCGCCTTTAACGTCTAAAATACAAAAAAAAGCCACCTAAACTAAACCAGGATTCTCATGTTCTAACTGATTGTGATACATCATACGAAATTGACTCGTCACCAAATAAAATGTCTCAAAACGTAGATGATTCAACATGTGTTATGTTGTCTATCTCAGAAATGCAAGATGCTATAGCGCAACTTTCTAAAAAGTTAGAAAATACGGAAAATGAGTTGAAGAATTCTCAACTAAATAATAAAGAGTTAAATACACAAGTAAACAATATGCTTACAGAAATTAATGCGCTGAAGTCTCTACATAACTCTTCTGCCACTATTGTCAGCAGCCCTACTACGGACAATATCAGAAATAAAACTCATGCTAGTCGGCAAATTGACACTAACGATTCATTTTTACGCCTAAAACAAAATATTACAAACTTACAAAATGAACTTCAAGACGCAAAATGCCAAATAAAATCCCTAAATATACAAATACAAGTTCTCGAAAACTCACTTAAGTCTGCACCAATATTAAATAAGCTCATCTTAACCGATACCTGCAAAACAGAATCCAACTACGCAGAACTACACAACAGAAAATTCAGGAAAAGAATAATGATTATTGGCGCACAACAACTCGTCGGCTTGGCTGCTACCCTTATAAATTCAAGAAAGACTACGCAGTATGAAAAATATGAGATCCAGGCCCAGACGATGCCAAACGCGTACAGTGACAGATTAGTTAACAGCTTTACTAACATCAACATACGCGCAGATGACAAAATTGTAATATGTCTAGGTGAGAATGATCTTTACTTTGACGATTGATGAACTTTACTTAATAAATTTAAGGATAATACTATTATTATATTAAACGTCTTGAATGATGACCGCCTAGATGTTACTAAATTAAATAATAGTATCAAAAATACTTGTAAATATTACAAAAACTGTAATTTTGTATATAACAAATACCACAGGTTGTCTGAATTTTGCACAAAAATTAACTACATAGTAGACTGTGAAGATTATAGTAAAAATTATTTAAATCCATCTGTAATAAAAAAATATATCGCGAATAGCAAACCAAGCTCTTTAACAAAAATTACAACAAATGGACCTAAAAAAGGTACCATCCCTTTTTATTTTAATAATACCTACACTGAACCCGAACTTGAAACAAATGCTCATAAAAGAGTAATGCTCTCTGAAAAATACGATAAGGGTACTATACCATACTATTTTCCAATTATCACAAAAACCAATACATTTTTTCGTACCGAAGAATGTACAACCTAACACACAATTTTAGAATACTCCACCAAAATATTGCAAGTATTTTATCTAAAAAAGAAATATTAGAATTAACTCTACAGGAAATGAGCGATTTACACAATGATCCACATGTTATCTGCCTCTCAGAAACATTTATTAAAAAAGGACATGAAAATTATATTAAGTTATCCAATTATGAAATGGCTACCAATTTTTGCAGAGAGATAAACAGAGGCGGTACTTGCATACTGGTCAAAAAAGGACTTAGTTTTAAAGAATTATCGTTTTTAAAAACATATGCTTCAGTAAATACATTTGAAGTATGCGGCATTCAATTAGCAAGTGATCAACTTGTGATCATATGCTTATACAGGACGCCTCAATCCGACCCCGTTCATTTTATATCTAAACTAGATTGTATATTAACCGATTTACATAAGAAATACAACTCTAAAACACGCATCATTTTAACAGGTGATTTTAATATAAATACCTTAAAAAAGGGTAAAGTGACTCAAGATTTGCAGGACCTAGCATATAATCATAACTTAAACATTCATATAAACGTAGCTACCCGCAAATCATCGTGTATAGACCATATACTTAGTAATATCCCACGCGCCATCGCGACAGTTCTTCCACTTCATCTCTCCGATCATGAGACAGCACAAATGCTAAGTTTTCCTTTAAAATGTCAATCTGAAGGCACATCAATATATCACATCTACAAAAGAGATTACAATTTATCAAATATATATAAATTTAGAGAATGCTTACAATGTTTGTCTTGGACAGACGTATTTGAGGAAAGCGATGCAAATGCAGCGTTCTGTAATTTCCATGAACTAATATGTTTGTTTTATAATCTCTGTTTTCCAAAAGTAAAAATTAAAATAAATTCAAAAAGTAAAAGTAAACAAATATGGATGAGCAAGGGACTTAGCAGAGTTCTAAAACTAAGCGATACTTACGATTTCAATATTACAAAAATAAAAATATATGTTATAAATCTAAATATACTGCATATTCTAATCTCTTGCAAAAATGCATCTATAATGCTAAACGTCATGCTAATATTAAGTATATTAATAATAATAACAACAAATGTAAAGCTACATGGACAGTTATAAAAAATGAAGTAACTGATAAACAAACTAAAAGCACTGTAAACTACATAAAAGTCGACGACACTATAATATCAGAACCTATAGAAATAGCCTCTTGCTTTAACAATTATTACATAGATTCACTTCATGCACAAACTTACATTAAAAAATATGAAAATAATAAGCAAATTGCAAATTCCATGTTTCTTATCCCTATGTCCGAAAATGAAGTTAAGCAGCAAATACTATCGTTAAATAATACCAACTCAGAAGGCTACGATGAGCTTAACACAAGAATACTTAAGGCATGCGTTGAGGAAATATGTACAGTGTTGACATATTTAATAAATCAATCCTTTTCCCAAGGAGTGTTTCCTACATCACTGAAAAAGTCTATTGTAATACCTTTATATAAAAAAGGTGAAAAAATTGAGATGAATAATTATCGCCCTATAACGTTAATACCCATACTGTCTAAAATATACGAAAAATGCATGTACCAAAGATTAACCAAATACTGCTCAAAATTTAATATTATAAGTTCAGAACAATTTGGATTTCAAAAGCAGAAATCTACTACTCTAGCCATCTATTCTCTTATGAAAGAAATACTTACCAAAGTTAATAACAGTCAGCTCACGACAGGGTTATTTTTTGATTTATCAAAAGCCTTCGATTTAGTTTCGCATGATATACTACTAAATAAATTAGAATCTATCGGGATAAGGGGACTGGCACTCCAGTGGATATCATCGTACCTAACTGAACGGCAACAGAGTGTCACTATAACAAAACTCGATGAAAATAAAGAAGTTATACCATACTCCTCAGAGTATAAAATCATAAAACGCGGTGTGCCTCAGGGCAGCATATTAGGGCCCATTTTATTCCTTCTCTATATAAACGACATAGTCAATGTGACTAATCATCAATGCTGTCTCTACGCTGATGACATTTCTATCATTGTCACTACTGATAAAAAAATATACTCAATTAATGATCACGAAATAGACATAAATAATACAATAGACAATTTAATTACTTGGTTAAACAATAATAATTTATCTATTAATCTTAATAAGTCCGTATATATACAATTTAATAAATGCTATAATAATAATAATAATTTCAAATTAAATATACAAAAAATTACACAAGTGCAACAATGCAAGTTTTTAGGAGTAACAATAGATGAATATTTAGATTGGAAAGCACACATTGATAATATATGCACTAAAGTAAATAAGTTTGTATATGCCCTAAGACAAATCAAAAATATTACATCCATAGAAACGGCGGTAATGTCATACCGCGCTTACGTTGAATCGACACTGCGATATGGTCTTATTATGTGGGGAAATAGTACCAACAACCAAAAGGCATTCATAGCACAAAAAAAATGCATACGTGCCATATATGGTATTCCATCAGACGTATCTTGTGAACCTGTTTTTAAAAAGCTTGGTTTGCTACCGCTACCTTCACTATATATTTATGAAGTGTGTATGTTTGTACGGAAACACAAACAATTATTTAATACTGTGGAGGAATTTAGTTCAAACACTCGTAGTCGACGAGACAAAAACCGACTTGTATTAAGTGATCTCCCTAGGCTAACTAAATATAATAAAAGTTGTTTGGCTATGTGTATACGCCTCTTTAATAAATTACCTTGCACACTAAAAATACTCAACTGTAAACTTTTTAAAGTAAAATTGTACCAATGGCTCATAAAAAACAATTTTTATTCCATTAAAGAATATATGGAACATACCCTAAAATGTTAATGTTAGCATACCTAGTTAGTTAATTTTGCATGCTTTAATTTTAAGCAAAACATGTATGATCTCAAACTATTGTAACATCTTTATATACCATGTTTTATGCAAATAAATATATTATTATTATTATTATTATAGGTATACATATAGTTACACTTACCTCAGTAATAATAGGCTTGAATGACCTCGAGAACGCAATATACCGTAGCAGATCTTCCCTGGAGTACACACAGTCATACGTCTCCTCCTTATTACAATGCAGGTCCACGATCTTCCTGGCGATAGCGTAGTCCACCATCTCGCTGCTCTCGTCGATGAGTATGAAGAACAGGTCGAAGCGAGACATGATGGGGGCGCTGAGGGCTACGTTCTGTTGGAGGGACTTGGCTCGGTCGTAGCGCCCGCCTATTGGGTTCGCGGCCGCGAGGATTGAAGTGCGAGCGTTTAGGGTTGCTCGGACTCCGGCCTAAGAGATTGCAATAAAACAATAAGGAAATTAAGGCTTCTACTTTAGATATTTATATAAAAAAAAAACGCAAGACAGAGAGGCTTGTAAGAATTAAGGGGTCGATTACAAACCTTCAAATATGTTTTTTTTTTATCTTATAATGGATTCTACTCCTTTGGCAAATAATACATTCTTATAAGATAAAAAAATATTTGAAGGTTTTTCTTCAGTACCTACATAATCTGTGTCCATTTTCTCATTTATTTAATTGTAGTTTATGTCAATTAAAATGTAGTTATGCCTTACGAAAGGGACTTCTTACGACTTATATCCCATGTTTCCGTTATCTTTTCGACCTAAGATTATATTTTCGTTATCCATCTTGTAAATCTTGTAATCTTACCTTAGCAATGGATATGGTCTGCTGTTCCATGGCCTCGTGGATGGCGACCTGGTCGGCGGGGTCCATCTTGTCGAACTCGTCGATACAGCACACGCCGTTGTCGGCCAACATCAGCGCGCCCGCTTCTATCACGAAGTCGAACGATTCTTCGTCCTACAAGAGATTTATTATGTTAATAATGATATAGAGTGCTAGGATCGCCTACGATACACACGTTTATATCTCCTCTGTATGTTGTACCTGCTAGTAAATAGTATGTAATATTACCTTAACAACAGCGGCTGTCAGACCGGCAGCGGATGACGCCTTCCCGCTGGTGTAGACCGCGCGCGGCGTGATCTCACTCACTTGCTTCAGCAGCTGAGACTTGGCTGTACTAGGATCGCCTACGATACACACGTTTATATCTCCACGGAGGGTTGTACCTGGTAAAAAAAGGAATGGAATAGTTATGGTAGGTAATTTAAAACATTAACTTATGGTTATAAGTATTAGATACAACTTAAGTTTAAAAAAACCTTACGTAGGGACAACTTTCTATCAAACGTGTTGAGAGATGTAACTCCTTACATGACAATAATAATATGCGGCGTAATCTCATGATCATTACTATCTATAGTTACGAATGACTTTTACTAAAATGGCCTAGGCTACTAAAAGTAGCATATTATAGCATTTTGGCGCAAAAGTCGTTCTTTCGGCACTACGAAAACAGATGACATGTATTTACTGTTTTTTTTTTAATACATACCTTCCATAGTAGTTTTAGCGACTCCTCCGAACATCATGAGTAGGATTCCCCTCTTGACTTCGTTGTTGCCATGGATACTCGGGAACAGGCTTGTGATCAAGTTATTGTAGAGGTTGCGGTCGCGAGACATCTCGTATACCTGGTAAAATATAAAATAAAATGTGTTTACACTATCATTTCATAGGTATTATATATGTTTATTTTAGTCTGCAATTTTTCCATATGCTAAATCTACTGAAAATGTGGACAGAAATCGCAAAATACAGGAGTCTTGGAGGAAGAAATAAACGGCCCTTGCCCAGTAGTGGGATCCAATGTAGGTTAAAAAATGGTAATATTCCTATAATAGATACCTACATTAATAATGCAAATGAATTTAGATGCTCCTCTAAATAAGAGTTCACATAGCAGAAAAAACATACACTATTTCCAAGTAAACCTTACCTTATCCCACTCCTTATCAGTCATCTGCTTTCTCATATCCTCTGTTGTAAGGTCGTCAGTCGCCACGTCCGCAGTGCCGAACCTTCGGGAGATCGCCTGCACACTACATGCTAGGAAGGCTGTTCTGAAAAAACATAAAATGGTTAAAATCAAGCCTTATTCAAAGTTATTTACTTATAACTGGCACAGGGCGCGAAAGAAGAAGAAATTCAGATATGTGTTTTTTTATTATTTAAGATCTTCTTGTGTTAAAGATATGGCATACTCTGTTGAAATAAGTGGTTTCAATATTGGTATTACTATTGATTGTTCAGTTTACAATGTATAGTAATGTACACTTTACATTATAATTATAAGATTGTTAAATATTGCACAGTAAATAATCAAAGCTACTATATCTTTGTCTAGCACACTTTATTAAAATTTAAACAACTTACTTATAATGTAGTTCCCTAACTCCCAAAGCTTTAAGACCTTTTATGCCTTCCATCTGACCCTCACTGCCTTGTTTAGTCCTGGTGGTTAACTCTGCCTTAGCTCCTGGTAATGATAGAGACCCCACATCAGGGACTACTATCAGTGTGCCTGTGAAGTCATAGCGGTCTCCTGCCTGGTTTGATAAAGAGAAAAAGGCATGGATGAGTAATATTCCCATTAACTATTTTTATTAAATTTTATGAATAATCCAAGTTTATATGTTCAAATAATTACCTGTCATGTTTTTCTAGCTAAAATAGGATAAATATAAAATATTTAAATTACAAATCAGCAAAAAAGGATAATTAATTTAATGAATTATTTTTCAACCTTGATACACAGTAGATTTTTTTTACAGTCCTAGTAATTAGACTTATCATTATTTTTTTAAGGCTTCAAGTAACTATTTACTTAAAGCTTATATATTTTAGTTACCTGTACAGATTCTACAGCCTCTGCTCTCAGAATAACTTCAAGGGAGCGCGGTATACACCCCCTCGGCAGTTCAGCTTGTGTCTCTTGTATGCGGATCTTTTGGAAGTCCACAAATACTGACTTGTCAGCATCCAGCATGAAGCGGCGACGGTTCGCACACACTGGGTTGCGGCAGATTGCTGGGATTGTGTACTAAAATGAAAAATGATATTTTGGAATAAATGGAAAAAAAAATACTGAAATATTGATTGCTTTATTACTCTGAATGAGAAGTTGGTCTTCTCAGTCTAAATTAGCTATTAACATTAATAAGCTCAATGAGAAAAGCTCAATATTGTCATAAAAAATATTGAATTTAGATAAACTTCAAAAATATTAAAAATCAACATTACAATACATAAAATTTGTAATGGAACATTAAACTGTTCAAAGTCATAGCAGTAGCATTTCTTAAGTTTTAATGGACCCTTACCTTAAACTGTTGCTCAACATTCTTAATAACTGTCTGACAATCCAAACAGACAAAGGTGCCCAAGACCAGCTCAGGATGCACCGGGTGGGTTCTCACAATCTGCCCAGAGATTCTAATCAATGTGCCAATCTTAGCCGTAGTCAACTCCCTTACTTTATGCCTTGTCGGCACATCAACAAATGACACATAACACTCTTTACCCTGCAAATCTTTCTTCATACCACTGTCAGCTAAACTCAACACATAATTCAAAATGGCTTGATTCAAAAATGGATTTATTCGATAATATTCTTCAATGATTGTGGTAGCAAGATTTTGATTGTACTTCTCAACATCGTCAAAACTGACTTCTAGTGTGCTTAACTCAGGTTTTAAAAGCTCTTTAGCATTCTTCTCGTATTTTAATTCATTATCTTCCTTGAATCTGAAAGAAGATATCATAATTATTCTAACCTCTAACAGAAACACAACAGATAATGTAATTATGTTTTTCAAAATACATTTATGGGCAAAACAAAGGTCGGTGGTGATATACAAACGAACTTACTCTTCTAAGAAATCCTGGAAAAGCTTTTGACATCGCACTCCAACCTCATCTTTGACTTGGCTTTGTGTAGCGTAGGTATCAGCTACATCCATTTTAGATGATTAAAAGGTACTTATTTATCACAAAACTATCGATTTAACTCGACAAAAGGCAGGCGGTATTCAAAACAACTACTAATAACACTTATTCAAACACAAACACATAGATTCACGTTACTATTGTTTCATTTCACAACGGTTGCCGGAATTCGTATAGTACCGGCTTTGGGGTACAGATGTTTAATAACTAAACTTCGGAGGTATAACACAGTTTAATATGGAATACTTAATATACTAGAAATTGTGATGGATACAAACAAACAAATAACTGAATTAACAACACTAACAAATTAACATATAAACTAAAAATTGCGCGTATCTTGAAAACGCACGGTCGCACGCAATTACAACTTTTGACATCAACTTTGGCGGGAGATATTTCAATTCGTTCGGAATGTATAATTATTTTAATTATTTAGGAGATTTAACAATCCTAAAAATTGGTGTTATTCGTAGACAAAGACATAAAATAATCAAAATTACTGTTCTTGCTTTGAAGACAGTAACTCTCATAACAATTTTTGTTGCATTCATTTTAGTTTAAACCATTTCTTAATCTTTCATCACGAGACTGAATAAATCCTGAACGAAGTACATTTTGTCAACACAACGGCCAACGGTACGGGACTACGGGAAGAATGAAAGAAAGCAAACCAAAACATAACCTAATTGAATTTTCAATCACATGAGATTATACTAACTTTGCATCTATCCAATTATTTAACATACATTTAAAATGACTGAGGCTCAAGTAGGATTTCTATACAACATAGCTTCCGTTGTATCTCGTAGTGAAAATGAAACCACCAATACTTTGCTCAAAAGTTATTACTTGTAAGTAAACCGTTTAACTATACATTAAAGATCGGTTAAATAATAAGATATGGAATTATTAAATCTATTGAGTATTGCAGGATGCGATGTAAAAATATAACAAGGGGATACGGACTTCCAGAAAAACATTTTTCTTCCAACTTAAGATGCCCAAAGTGCTGTATTGAATGGAAAAGTAGCACAAAAGTTAACGTAAGTTTATTGAAACTGTAAACACTTAACAAACCTATTAGTTTACACTTTAGATACATTAACTACAAAAGCTCATAAATTATTTATTTGTTTACAGGTGCAGTGCATAAAATTGTCTAAAAGACAAAAACAGAGATTAAAATCACGTAAAATAAAAGAGAGCAATAAGGACTATGTTAGAAATAGGAACAATTTATTATGCAGCAATGAAGTAGTAAGTAATTTGACCAAAGATAAAATCAGTTGTAAGTATACATATATCTATTGACCTTTGTGTTCTGACACTACTAAATATTCTTTTTTTTTATTTTTAGGAGCAGATATGTTCATTTTGTAACAAAAGTTATAAGACTCCAGCCTTAAAACCACTGAAACCAGAGCTAGAACATTCAGCTATAACTACAGGACAAATAAATAGTGAGCAATTTACAGAGAAAGATAAAACAAAAATTATTTTGCAAAATACAGATTCCAAAAAATCTGAAAAGAAACCAGAAGTCAAGGTAAAGGAAATTAATGTTTACGCCAATTCTCTGGATGTATTTTCAATACAAAACAAAAACAATGCTCTAAAAACTAAAGAGAAGCCTAAAGTTATAAATAACAATAAAAGAAGAAAAGACAAATTTGCAGGATTATGCCAAAAAGCTGTTTTAGCCTCAGCAAGGATGAAAGAAAAAAAGGATAAACAGAACAAACTTAATTTATTTTTAAAACCATCTTCATAAATAAATATTTGAATACATTATTTACTTTCTTTTAATTATTATAATATGTATATCCATAACATTTGTATTGGTATGACCAGTGATCACATGATAGTTTCCATTTTGGAACTTTTTGTAAAAGGTATAGGAATCATTTTCAGCCAAGAATTTTTGTGTATCCAAATTGTCTTTTTCAGCATCAGAAATTAAATTTAAATATCCTAATGCTCCTGCAGCATCTGTCGGTCCATCAATGCCATCTGTACCAGCACTTAAAAAGTAAATATCAAAATCCTTGAAATCATCTTTGGAATTATGAATTAATTCAGAAAATTCCAATGCCAACTGTTGGTTCCTGCCTCCAATTCCTGAGCCTTTAACTTCTACTGTTATTTCTCCACCAAGTATTAAGCATAAGTCTTTATCTCCTTGTACAATTAAATCTTTTTCCAATACATTAACATCAAGGCCAGGAATATTACAATTTTTAAATTGTTCCTTTAACTCATCTATGCTTTTTTTCTCTTTCAAATATGAACAGAAAAGTTTTGTCATTCTGCTGTATTCAGAGGCAATATCTTTAACATTACCCGTGACAATATTAGAAATGGGAATGGATAAATAATTAAGGCCTTTTGCCTCTTGTAGGGCGGCTGCTATACTGACTTTGTTTGACCCTATTACATAATTTTGTACATTACTTTTTGGGAATGGGTCCTTTTCTTTGGTGTCATTCAAAACTTTTTTAATTGATTCTGGAAGTTGCTCATACAGTTTATATTTTTTAATTATATTAATTGCTACAGAAGGGTCATCTTCATCCTCAACTGTAGGACCACTGGCTATTAAACTCAAAGGATCTTCAACAATATCAGACAGAATTAAAGATACAACTTGTGCTGGTTGTGCTTTCATTGCTAACTGACCTCCTTTCAATTCTGACAACCTTTTACGAACTGCATTCAATTCCATTATATCTGCTCCAGAGTTGGCTAGACTCTTAATCAGTGTTGTTTTCTCAGCTAGGGTTATAGGAGCCTTTGGTAGGGCCAAAAGAGCAGATCCTCCACCAGATATTAAAACCAATAATAAATCATCACTTCCAAGGCTTGTGACTAGTTCTTTAATCTTTAGAGCTGTGCTTTCAGCATTGGCATCTGGGAGATTGTTCTTAGCTCCTTCATAATAAACAATATTCTTGTTTACAGAACCTTGATTCAAACTTCCAACTGGTATGCTTACAATTCCCTGTTTGATTTTGGAATTCAAGATGCTTTCTACTTCTTTGGCCATATTTTGTACAGCCTTGCCAGTTCCAATCATATACACATTCTTGTTATGTAAATTGAATTTATCATCATTTATTGTTAAGTGCTGGCTCTCTGGACAATATTTTACTGATTTCCTTATAAGATTTTCAGGAAGAACTGCTGTCACACTACTTTTAAAAATGCTAAGTAGATCACTCACTACAGATTTAGCCATTTTTGCACGGTATTTTAATGTAAAGCTATCGACTTATAAGCAATCAAATTACTACTACTTACTACGTATTTTTAATCCAAGCAGTTTATAATCAACTAATTTGTGACCCGGTAGATAATATTATAGATAAGGACGCCTCTACATTACTGTATCCAAAAAGAAAACAAAATTGTACTAAATGTTATTTAATAACAATTGCCCTCGTTTTGTTGTTTTATACATAACTAATGTACCTGCTTTACATACTTAACTACATAATTCTACAAAATAATTACAAACTCGATTAGCTACGGTATGAAGGAGATAACCCAATATTCCTAGATAAAAACAAAATACAATGGTGTGCACATAACTTTACGAACTTATGTAACTATTATAATAAGAGCTCGTACTATTTTTGTAAGCAATGTTATCAACACGCAATTACCACCGAGTCTTTGACTGATAAAGTGATAAGAACAAAGTACTTCAATAACAAAATCTTCAAAATACGTGAAATGTCAAATAGATAAATATGTCAAATACGAAAATAGCCTTGGCGCTGCTTGGCGCGAAATAAGTATAGATTATAAATACTTCACAAACATTTTATTGAATTTTTAAGTCGCATCAAGGAATAAAATATGAAATTCGGTTTATTACTTTATACACTCTCAGTAATTCTAAAAGCCAATATAAGGTACGATACTTCTACATAGGTAGTTTTTGAAACCTAAAGATCCGTTGGTGTCACATTTGGAAGCTTTTGGAAGTGACATAACGTAAAACTGGTTTGAAAATTGCCGTTGGGCACTGTTGGGCACCCTTTGTGCTTGTGCGTCTTCATTCATGCCTAAATTGCCTTGAGGTAACCCCTTATGCAATCTGTGGGGTGGGAGGGGCCAACAGGGCGCGAACAAGTCGCAACAAGTAGCCGGAAATTTTAAAAAGTTTCGGCGGAATGCAAGACTTCGTTTTACTTATGTAGGTATATTGTAGTGGTGATAACTAGCTTTAAAGTTTAAATACAAATGGAAAGCCCGATCTGCTTGTCCTATTATTTTACCAATAAACAAAATTTGAGATCCTTTGGAAACATAATAAAGTGGAATATTTTAAGAAGAGACACTGACGCCGCTTGCTATAAATTAGTACTTGAAGAAGAATCATTGGTAAGCGACCTGACTCCTCAATTAAAGCTTATTTTATCAACTTTGAAAGAAAACCTGAAGAATAAAAGCAAACATGATTTTAGAAATTATTTCCCTATGGATGATAATTTATTGTTGCATCCAGTGGACAAGGAAACTGTCTTTAATAATTGCTGTAAGGCGTTATACGAAATAGTACCAAAAAACTTCTTCGGAAATAATCAAAATAGTAAAATATTCAAAGGTTTAATTAAAACTGCCATTTACAGTATGAAACGCCAGCATTTTTATATAGAAAAGATATTTATAAAGTGGGATTTCTCTGTACTACCATGGACTAATCTTTCAGATAGAAGTTCTAAAAAAGTTTTATGTAATATTGTTAAGTGGATAATCAAATATTTATTGTCATCGATGATTGGAATAAACTTTTACGTCACTACATGTAAACTGGACGCAAACGAAAACAAACTTTATTATTTTTGGAAGCACCAATGGCAAAGTTATTATGACAAACAAATATCAAAAATGTTATTCACTAAGGTCGTACACAAATGTAGACCTTATTCCCTGGGAAAAAAGGCTAAAAGAAATCATAGTCTTGTTGATAGAAAGAAATTGAAAATATTAGGAAAAGATATTCCTAAGTTATATCTTACCTTAAAACCAAACAGTGATTGCAGACCAATTGTATGCTACAAAAATGACACACAAAACTCTTCTGAAAAATATAAAATTAAGGAGAGGCTGAAATTTCTAAGGCTATTAAATGGTAAACCAATGGCCAGGATTGAAATACAGTATAATAATATGTATGCCAAGTGGATAAAAGCCAACAAACCAAAGCTGTACTTTATAAAAACTGATCTCAGTAACGCATTTGGCTCAATAAATAGAGACAAATTATTAAAAATATTATCAGAAAGTCACATAAACTTTCAGAAGACTGAAAAATGTGTTAATATGAAGAAGAAAATGGCTCAACAGTACAGGGATATGCTAACAGAGTTACGTAAACCTCTTTTGATCCGAGCTGGTTCTACAGTTTATGAATGGAGAGAGGGACTGGTTCAGGGATACAAATACTCTCCGGCACTCTCAGAACTGTATTACTCATACATGGATAAATCATATTTTAGTGAACATATGAAAATTGCTGAAAATCAAGTTAAGCTGTTTATTAGAGTTGTAGATGATTATTTGTATGTAACTGATATATTAGAAGATGCATTATTATTTTTGGATGCATTATCAAATTACAGGAATGTAAATTATGGAAAAACAGTGGTCAATTTTCCTCATGAGAGTATAAAGTACAGTGATGAAATATGGTTTCTGGGATACTGTTATAATACTACTACAATGCAAGTTAGCAGAGCTAGCAACATTTACTCTGGACAAATGTGTTATAAAATTGCATTTTCCAGCGGTATATCCAATTTATACAAGTTTATTGAAAGCCGTGTCAGTCAATCTGGTATTCCAATTAACAGTCACATTTTCAATTTAAATTATAATAGTGAAGAGATTGTTTGGAAACACATATTTACTACTTTCTGTTTGTCAGCCAACAAATTCTGCACAATATTGGCTATATTATGTAATGAACAAGAGATGGTGAATTTTTTGCAACTTTATAAAAAGAGGGTATCTGTAAAATTGAGTAATGCTATGATAGATATGTTGATAAGGAATAAGCCAAATGATGTTTATTTTATTTATTGTATAAATCATTTTAGATATTTATCTTGGAAAGCGTTGTATTTATGTGCGAAGTTTACGCCAAAATGTACTGGGCTGGTTCCTTTAATAAACGATCAATTAGCGAAAAGTAATTGTATTTTTGGCAAATGGCGGGAACATGCAAGACGAATCGATACAAATGGTGAAAGTTTACGACCATCTGTAAGAGAAATATGCAGAAGATCTGATTTGAAGAAAATCTTTCAAGACTTTAATGTATTACCTAAAGGATTTGAATGTTATCACCACAAAAGACTCATGTAACTAAATAAAATTCATACTTAGTGTAAAAAATATTTTATTTCAAAATGTATATAAAATAATATAACCTGGACGGATGATGTTACACTTAAAAGTAAAAAGGCACACATACACTGGATGTAAATGCTATTTCTGTAAAGCTTAATTATAAAACAATAACTTATTCTAATGGACGATTTAGTTTAATAGCTGCTCAGATCTAATTAAGTCTCAGAAATATTATGTTTTAAAATAATCTACCTATTGGCGCTGATATTCTTGTTCGAAAACCGAAAACTAAATCATTGCTATGTCTTACCAACGTACAGTGCGAAAAACCGATAGCAATTTTAGATCACGTACATAAGAACTACATGGAATGTCATACTAGTTTACAACTTGAAAATTACTGAGTTTTTACTATTATTGCACAATCAGTCATAAAACTGATTTCGAACTTCATTTTATTTTACAGATCTAATTTTCAGATTCAGCGTCATTATTTACTTAGTGTACACAAATTATCTTAACAACGCAACTACAAAAAGAGCTATAGCTAGTAAATGCCCCAATATTCCATTGCTGTAAGCGTGGGACAAGAAATCCGGGTCAGAAGCGACGTAATACGATGCTTGTGGAGCGTCGCAAGACACGATACGTGCGGCTCTTATAAGCGCCGAGCCGGCAATGATCTCTGCGGATCGCTTGCTGTGCGGCAAAGGCTTCAAACGTACGGCCACGTCGCTGAATATGAGGTCGGAGTATGGAGGTTGAGAGTAGAACATGCTGAAGCTGTTAACAAAATAAAGAGATAGCAATAAATTTTACAATTTTAACGACATTGTTGAAAACAAAATTACCGATCAAAACGTCTCTCAATTAAAATATAATACCATTCTTATGTTGCGTTTGTACTTGGAACAATTTTTTTTTTCATCGAAATAATTCATATACTTATCAGCAACGACCTTAAACTACATTATTATACAACATTTGGACATGTGCTTCTTCAAACAATTATGTTGTTTTCCGACTATAGGTGTATTTTATATTTTTACAAACTAGTCTATTGATTTCCTAATTTGCTAGATATAACAATATTTCGATGATATTACCTGAATTCATCAGTAGTGACAGCCCCGTAGAACTGCTGTGCGTATACAATCAAGTTGGAGTAAGTATCTAACTCAGTGTGGTTCGCTCTGCCCATCAGTACGGAGCCAGGCACTTTACCTAAGTTGCAGTGCTTGTATTCATGCATCTTTGCGCGAGTACCTGTAAATAAATATTTTTTTTATTAAAAGTCTTTTGAAAACATTATATTTCTTCAGATATTGAATGTGGTATTTTGAGAAACATATATTGAGAGAAACAATTAGATTTTATTTTGGCATTGCATTATTCTGAAGGACGCTAGGCGTAGCCTCGTGCTGCTGTTTTAATTCACCGTATTATTTCTATTTCTATGTACTTAAGAACGTTCATCATTTCCTCAAAGTGTGATGGACCATCCTTTGGTGCATATCATGTGACGTCACATGTTTGGGTTGTATTACAGCCTCTGTGGAGTTTAGGTAAGTTCTGTCAGGTAGGACCCTACCGTCAGGACACAGCAGCTGCAGGTCATCCGGCAGCAGGTCCCGCGCCCACCACTCGCGCCTCCTGCCGGCTGAGACCTCGGCGGGCGCGGAGTGGCGCACGAAGGCCACGTCGCCGCCGCCCTCCACCAGAGCTTACCGTCAGGACACAGCAGCTGCAGGTCATCCGGCAGCAGGTCCCGCGCCCACCACTCGCGCCTCCTGCCGGCTGAGACCTCGGCGGGCGCGGAGTGGCGCACGAAGGCCACGTCGCCGCCGCCCTCCACCAGAGCTTACCGTCAGGACACAGCAGCTGCAGGTAATCCGGCAGCAGGTCCCGCGCCCACCACTCGCGCCTCCTGCCGGCTGAGACCTCGGCGGGCGCGGAGTGGCGCACGAAGGCCACGTCGCCGCCGCCCTCCACCAGAGCTTACCGTCAGGACACAGCAGCTGCAGGTCATCCGGCAGCAGGTCCCGCGCCCACCACTCGCGCCTCCTGCCGGCTGAGACCTCGGCGGGCGCGGAGTGGCGCACGAAGGCCACGTCGCCGCCGCCCTCCACCAGAGCTTACCGTCAGGACACAGCAGCTGCAGGTCATCCGGCAGCAGGTCCCGCGCCCACCACTCGCGCCTCCTGCCGGCTGAGACCTCGGCGGGCGCGGAGTGGCGCACGAAGGCCACGTCGCCGCCGCCCCCCACCAGAGCTTACCGTCAGGACACAGCAGCTGCAGGTCATCCGGCAGCAGGTCCCGCGCCCACCACTCGCGCCTCCTGCCGGCTGAGACCTCGGCGGGCGCGGAGTGGCGCACGAAGGCCACGTCGCCGCCGCCCTCCACCAGAGCTTACCGTCAGGACACAGCAGCTGCAGGTCATCCGGCAGCAGGTCCCGCGCCCACCACTCGCGCCTCCTGCCGGCTGAGACCTCGGCGGGCGCGGAGTGGCGCACGAAGGCCACGTCGCCGCCGCCCTCCACCAGAGCTTACCGTCAGGACACAGCAGCTGCAGGTCATCCGGCAGCAGGTCCCGCGCCCACCACTCGCGCCTCCTGCCGGCTGAGACCTCGGCGGGCGCGGAGTGGCGCACGAAGGCCACGTCGCCGCCGCCCTCCACCAGAGCTTACCGTCAGGACACAGCAGCTGCAGGTCATCCGGCAGCAGGTCCCGCGCCCACCACTCGCGCCTCCTGCCGGCTGAGACCTCGGCGGGCGCGGAGTGGCGCACGAAGGCCACGTCGCCGCCGCCCTCCACCAGAGCTTACCGTCAGGACACAGCAGCTGCAGGTCATCCGGCAGCAGGTCCCGCGCCCACCACTCGCGCCTCCTGCCGGCTGAGACCTCGGCGGGCGCGGAGTGGCGCACGAAGGCCACGTCGCCGCCGCCCTCCACCAGAGCTTACCGTCAGGACACAGCAGCTGCAGGTCATCCGGCAGCAGGTCCCGCGCCCACCACTCGCGCCTCCTGCCGGCTGAGACCTCGGCGGGCGCGGAGTGGCGCACGAAGGCCACGTCGCCGCCGCCCTCCACCAGAGCTTACCGTCAGGACACAGCAGCTGCAGGTCATCCGGCAGCAGGTCCCGCGCCCACCACTCGCGCCTCCTGCCGGCTGAGACCTCGGCGGGCGCGGAGTGGCGCACGAAGGCCACGTCGCCGCCGCCCTCCACCAGAGCTTACCGTCAGGACACAGCAGCTGCAGGTCATCCGGCAGCAGGTCCCGCGCCCACCACTCGCGCCTCCTGCCGGCTGAGACCTCGGCGGGCGCGGAGTGGCGCACGAAGGCCACGTCGCCGCCGCCCTCCACCAGAGCTTACCGTCAGGACACAGCAGCTGCAGGTCATCCGGCAGCAGGTCCCGCGCCCACCACTCGCGCCTCCTGCCGGCTGAGACCTCGGCGGGCGCGGAGTGGCGCACGAAGGCCACGTCGCCGCCGCCCTCCACCAGAGCTTACCGTCAGGACACAGCAGCTGCAGGTCATCCGGCAGCAGGTCCCGCGCCCACCACTCGCGCCTCCTGCCGGCTGAGACCTCGGCGGGCGCGGAGTGGCGCACGAAGGCCACGTCGCCGCCGCCCTCCACCAGAGCTTACCGTCAGGACACAGCAGCTGCAGGTCATCCGGCAGCAGGTCCCGCGCCCACCACTCGCGCCTCCTGCCGGCTGAGACCTCGGCGGGCGCGGAGTGGCGCACGAAGGCCACGTCGCCGCCGCCCTCCACCAGAGCTTACCGTCAGGACACAGCAGCTGCAGGTCATCCGGCAGCAGGTCCCGCGCCCACCACTCGCGCCTCCTGCCGGCTGAGACCTCGGCGGGCGCGGAGTGGCGCACGAAGGCCACGTCGCCGCCGCCCTCCACCAGAGCTTACCGTCAGGACACAGCAGCTGCAGGTCATCCGGCAGCAGGTCCCGCGCCCACCACTCGCGCCTCCTGCCGGCTGAGACCTCGGCGGGCGCGGAGTGGCGCACGAAGGCCACGTCGCCGCCGCCCTCCACCAGAGCTTACCGTCAGGACACAGCAGCTGCAGGTCATCCGGCAGCAGGTCCCGCGCCCACCACTCGCGCCTCCTGCCGGCTGAGACCTCGGCGGGCGCGGAGTGGCGCACGAAGGCCACGTCGCCGCCGCCCTCCACCAGAGCTTACCGTCAGGACACAGCAGCTGCAGGTCATCCGGCAGCAGGTCCCGCGCCCACCACTCGCGCCTCCTGCCGGCTGAGACCTCGGCGGGCGCGGAGTGGCGCACGAAGGCCACGTCGCCGCCGCCCTCCACCAGAGCTTACCGTCAGGACACAGCAGCTGCAGGTCATCCGGCAGCAGGTCCCGCGCCCACCACTCGCGCCTCCTGCCGGCTGAGACCTCGGCGGGCGCGGAGTGGCGCACGAAGGCCACGTCGCCGCCGCCCTCCACCAGAGCTTACCGTCAGGACACAGCAGCTGCAGGTCATCCGGCAGCAGGTCCCGCGCCCACCACTCGCGCCTCCTGCCGGCTGAGACCTCGGCGGGCGCGGAGTGGCGCACGAAGGCCACGTCGCCGCCGCCCTCCACCAGAGCTTACCGTCAGGACACAGCAGCTGCAGGTCATCCGGCAGCAGGTCCCGCGCCCACCACTCGCGCCTCCTGCCGGCTGAGACCTCGGCGGGCGCGGAGTGGCGCACGAAGGCCACGTCGCCGCCGCCCTCCACCAGAGCTTACCGTCAGGACACAGCAGCTGCAGGTCATCCGGCAGCAGGTCCCGCGCCCACCACTCGCGCCTCCTGCCGGCTGAGACCTCGGCGGGCGCGGAGTGGCGCACGAAGGCCACGTCGCCGCCGCCCTCCACCAGAGCTTACCGTCAGGACACAGCAGCTGCAGGTCATCCGGCAGCAGGTCCCGCGCCCACCACTCGCGCCTCCTGCCGGCTGAGACCTCGGCGGGCGCGGAGTGGCGCACGAAGGCCACGTCGCCGCCGCCCTCCACCATGCAGCGCACGGCTCCTACGTGACCGAAGTAGTCCTCGCTAGCGTCGCGGCGACAACGTCTATATAAAAGAGAATACGTTAATACGCGCGCCGAAAGGGAAGCTCATGAGCAGCTTGCAAACTGTTCGCGACGATCTGGACGCACCCTTAAGCTGGGTATCCATTATGCACACTTGGCGCGCGTAGCATGAATACCCGCGCAAAGAGTGTTTTCCGCGGAACGCGCTCCAAATATTTAAATGATATCAAATGAGCGCGCATGGTGCGCGTGGCAACTGTTCCAGTGTTCGGTTAAACTGAGCTTCCTTTGATGCGCGGTAAAAAACCGACTCTAGATGGAACGGGCCGCTCCAAGTTCGAGCGTTCCAACAACATTGGCGCGCGTTTCAAAATGGTAGCAAGTTCGCTTGGCCGGAACGTGCGCCAATTTTCCTCCTCTAGGAGCGCGAAGTCGATACGCGGCTTAAGAGTTTCACATTTTCGTAGCTGGTATATTTTAAACTTTCATCTATTATTTTAATTTCTGAAGAAACAAACAGCCACCTAAAGATGTTATCACTATCATAAGCATATCCTACCTGAAAGAAGCTCCATGACACAGATGGCAGAGGTTGTCGTGCGGTACGGTGCCGGAGTCAACGTACTCGGAGCTGAGCGCTCCCGGGGCGCACGACTTAGTGAAGTACTCTGCGGCTGCGTGGGCGCCGTCGCAACTGTATGACCTGATGGACGAATAGGTTACATGAATAATAAAATATCTTTTACGACTTCAAAATAAATTTTACATGGTTTTCTTATGGATCCCACTGTAAAAACTGGATCACATGGGAATCACCACTTTTCAAGTATAAAGTATTCATCAAAATCGAGTCAAAGACCTAGTCGAAAGTTGTGGTAAAAAACATAAAAATTCAGTCGTATTGAGTAACTCCTCCTTTTTTGAGCCAGCGACTGCGGGAACACCCAGCCGGCCGCAGTGCCGAGCCCGGTGTGACACGTGTTCTTGCCACGCAAGTACGTCAGATGTAACCTAGCCCTACACACATGATGACGTATATACTGTGAGTGACATTACCTGATCCAGCCGTTAGATATGAGGTACGCCAGCGGGAACACCCAGCCGGCCGCAGTGCCGAGCCCGGTGTGACACGTGTTCTTGCCGCGCAAGTACGTCAGATCAGTGTCGGGATCTTGTTCCTTCGCTACGGCTACGGCGTAGTACCAGTTGTCGCCGCTTGTGTAAATCTGAACAAATAAAAGTATATGAGCCTTTAAACATTTTTTTACTATTTTTTAAGGCATGCAATTTGTGTGTAAATTGGTGGAAATATATCGGTAATTCTTGGAGGACTTTCAAGAAATCGAGCCAACAAGGCCTTTCGTCGAAAACGTCTCTTTCTCTCTTTCATTATATAATAACAAAATATAAGATGTAGTTCTAAGAGCGTCGTGTCATCAGTGCAAAGTTCCCAGGATGTTCACTCGACGGGTCAAAGCAGAAAACCGCTTCTCTACATAGAATCAGGTCTGACTGA
The DNA here is from genome assembly GCA_905146925.1 of Autographa gamma. Lineage (NCBI taxonomy): Eukaryota > Metazoa > Arthropoda > Insecta > Lepidoptera > Noctuidae > Autographa > Autographa gamma. The sequence continues at coordinate 4,285,788 of LR989871.1, forward strand.
TTATGTCTGATCCTGAGTATCTCTGATTCCATAACAAAAGCGGCTTCATATACTTTGTGTTCAGACCAATGTATGTGATATCCAAATTTAAGTACATACCTCCTGCATAAAAGGCACCAGCCTATGCGTGTAGGCGGCGTGCAGCATATCGGCGGCGTCGAAGAGCGCGAAGTCGGCCGCGCCCTCCGCGATGGCGCGCTCGCAGTGCCGCGTGCTGTGCCCGCGCCAGCACACCAGCGTCGGCGACAGGAACGCCGCTTTTAATGCCACCTGCAATCAATATAACAAGTTTAATACCAAGTTAATTGTATTTTATACAGTCTAATAAGTTGATGATTAAGTACAAAACAAACGGTCTAATAAATAGGTACTTAAAATAACGGCTGTTTTGCTAGCTAGGCGAAATACTAAGAGCCGCAGAAATACAATATAACTACTTTTAATACAAACTGATAAAAAATCTACAGTCTGCTTTGCCCTAGTTAAAAAAGTAATATATTGTCTTTTTTTTTGTCAGAAAACGCAATATTAGAATTCATCAATACAAAACTATATAAACAGTTATCTGTAGGAGCTGAAGTCATTAACAATTTTAGTTTTAACTTTGGTATATTTATCTTACCCGCATCTTAACACACTTGTCCATTTCCTGGTCGCTGGTTACGCATAGCGTGGCTCTCTTGATGGGACAGTTTCTGATGGCGAGCACTGCCCTCTCCGCTTGCTCACCTACAAACTTGTTGTTTAGAATGTGTTTTGCTGCCATCTCCTCTTCTTTGAGAATTCTGAAGTTTACTGTTGCGTCCTGTTAGTATGTAAGAAATATTAAGTATCGTATTCACTTGTTAAAATTGTGCATTTATGAACAGTGTAAAGCAAATAAGATGATTACAGAAAATTAAATTTATTTCGGCCGTATAGTTAGTTTTACTTGCATGTGTATTACGTTTAACTATATTTGAAATATCTATAAGTAATCCTATAATACATACTTGCAACAAAAGATCAGTGGTTTCATTGGATCTGAAGAGTCTGAAAAGAGCTTCAATAGGTTGACCCGCAGAGTCCGTACGTGATCTGAAAGGCGGCATAGTACTAGCCCTGTGAAAAAAAGGGAACTAAGTATTGACAAATAAACAATTATTTATTTTGTTGTGTGCAAAAGATTTTTAACGGACTATTGGCCGAGTACTCAAATACAACCTAGTTTGAAGTCATAGTTAAGTCTCATGATTTCACTAGCACTGTAATGTGTAAAGTTAAAAAAATAGACATTTAAGAAAATCCTGAAGTTAAAAGGTGCTAGAATTGGGGGTTAATTTCATAACAATATAAGACGGTTTCATAAATAAATTATGTACTTAACTCTAATTTAGTATCAAATTTATACTCACTTATTCCTATCATCTTCTTCCTCACTGTTCCTATTGAAGTTATTATTAAACTTATCCCTGTTAAAGGTATCGTATGAGAATCTGTTGGCTTCAGTAGTTGAGAAGGGGTTGAAAGGACCCCCGGTAGGAAATGATGACGTCATATTATAGTTCCTGTTCAGAGGGTTAGGCTCGCCGTAAAGTTGGTACATCACTTGAAGAAGCATTTGGTATCTGGAAAGAAATGTTATTTTTAAAATAAAAACATATTAATGTTTGAGAGCAGCCCAAAAACCTCTTTTTTCGCACCAGGCCTGTGCTATCATCACAAATAAATTTGCATAAAATAAAAAAGGCCAAAACTGAAAGAATAGGACGAAGGAAAGGGGTTATGTTTGCCCTGCAGTGAGATGATAATGGCTGTAAGTAAATAATAAAGTAAACCTACTAGATTAGCCTGACATTGAAATTGAGGCTTTGTTGTGCTTCAATAAAATCGAAAGATTTAAAGTAAAGAGAAGAATTGCAAATTGAAGGACAAAAAACAATTATCAAAACTTTTTACTTTGATAGAATAGTTAGCAGTTATATCTGCAGCATATTCCGCCATTGACCTATTTACTTCTACTACATTTAATTAGCCACTCACTTCTTCCTTTGCTCCATAGACACTGCACTGCTAGTAACGATAGCGTCAGCGGGCACTCTGCCCCAGTTGCACTGCTCTGACTCGGTGACCGGCCGCCGCGAGCCGTCGCGACAGATCAACTCGAACTGGTCTTCTGTTACTCCACCTGTGGGGAATATAAAGTAGAATAGTAAATAAGTTGGAATATGACCTTTATTGTGTTTACGGGGATGAACGGGTCCGCCAGCGTGCAACGGATGCCGGAACCGCCCGTACATAGCTTGCACAGCCTGTAGGTATGAACAACTCGAAGCTTACCTAGTATCTGATGCGAGAGCAGAGCGTGTTGTATGGTAGTGTCGCGCACGAAGGCGATCTCGCCGGAGTTGTTGGCGATGAGGCACCGCAGCGCGCCCTCGTAGCCCGCGAACGGGTCCGCCAGCGTGCAGCGGATGCCGGCACCGCCCGTACACAGCTTGCACAGCCTGCACACGTACAACATAATTCATCATCATCAGTCGGAAGACATCCACTGCAGAACAAAGGCCTCCCCCCTAGAACGCCACAATGAACGACAACTCGCCATCCATCCTCGCATCCACCGGGTGCCCGCAACTTTGACGATATCGTCAGTCCACTTGGTGGGAGTCCTGCCAACGCTGCGTCTTCCGGTTCGTGGTCGCCACTCGAGAACCTTTCTTCCCCAGCGGTTATCACTTCTTCGAGTGATATGGCATGCTCATTGCCACTTCAACTTCCATATTCTTCTAGCTATGTCGGTGACTTTAGTTCTTTGGCAAATTTCCGTATTCCGGATCCTGTCGCGCAAAGAAACCCCGAACATAGCTCTCTCCATAGCTCGTTGAGTGACTCTGAGCCTCTCTAAAAATTTATGTTTAATAGGGAAATAAAAGAATAATTACATGGTATGTGTGTAATGACTAGGTGTGAAACGTAAAAAAATATTTAGTCCGCCATTAGATTATCATAAGATAATGTTCAACAGACATGTCATCCCGGAACCAATTAGCGTCGAGGGCACTACGCTTGAGGTTGTCCAAGAGTACGTCTACCTTGGGCAAGTACTACAACTCGGTAGAGACAACTTCGAGCGGGAAATCGCCAGAAGAGTGCAGCTTGGCTAGGCAGCATTTGGGAAATTGCGTCATATCTTCACGTCGACACTACCGCAGTGCCTGAAAACCCGGGTGTTTAACCAATGCGTCCTACCAGTTTTAACCTACGGAGCCGAAACGTGGAACATGACAGTCAAGTTGGCCCACCGACTACACGTCACTCAGCGTGCTATGGAAAGGTCTATGTTGGAGATCTCATTAAGGGATAAGATCCGGAACGAGATCATACGACATAAAACCAAGGTGACTGATATTGTCCAAAAATGTAGCAAGCTGAAGTGGCAGTGGGCTGGCCATGTCTTTCGCAGAGCCGACGAGAGGTTGAGCAGGAAGGTTCTCGAATGGAGACCAGGCTTAGGCAAACGTAGTGTAGGACGCCCCCCGGCTAGATGGACCGATGACCTGAAGAAGGCAGCTGGCAGTGACTGGATGCAAAGGGCGAGACAGGCTGATATGATGATGATGGAGATTACCAAAATAAGACACGTATTTTTTCTTTTATCAAATCGATAAAAAACATAAGAACACATTACGCTTTAAAGTTCAGGAGTGGGAGCTTGTAACATCACGGCTAAGTAAAGTCTGGTGAAGCAGTCAAAGCCTGCGCTCAGGCTAACTGCTAAGACTCTACCAAAAGTCATGGCTAAGTACAATTTATGCTTGGACATGACGTCACGCAAGACTATTTTCTAACATCCTATTTATAGACACTAAATGATATTAAGATTTGTAAGAAAACTTACTTGTCAGAGTTATCACCAATTGGATTGTACATATCCTTCAGTGAATTTGGTGCACATGATTCTCCAAAGAACTCTATGGCTGATTTCACATGGTTGTTACAGTCAGTGATCTTTAATCCTCCTTCTTGCATTAACTAAAACAAAAAAAAAGTCATTTCGTTTACCATATATACCATAAGGCAGTAATAACTGTCACTTTGTTATACAAAGTAAACTAAAATTTCTGGAATGTCACATCATTCATAGTTTAAAGCTTAGAATTATGATTATTTTAAGTAAATTTTTACGAAACATAATTTAATATTTGACTTGTCAATTCAATGTCACATCTCATTAATTTATTTAGAGTATAAATAAATAGTTTTAAATCACTTACAACATGTATAGGCATCACCCATCCGGCTAGAGAGCCGACGCCCGGGAAACAGGCCTTCGCCCCTCGTAACGCCATGAGCCCTGAACCTGGCTGTATTGCTGGTAATGCACCTTTGCGGACTACTGCGATGGAGTATTGGTAGGGCTCTCCTCGACCATATAACTGAGGAAAGGTTGAATATGTAGTTTATTATGTCCTAGTATTTTTAACTATAAGTAAAGTTACTTATATTTTAAGAACAGTGGTGCAATCATATTGATGAAATAAGAATGGCAAATTTTATGCTTTTTTTATTATGTTCAAGTCCATTGTCAAACAAAGGTACATAACATTAGGTATATAATGGTGATGTTATTTTGTCTTTGTTTCATTATACAGAACAGAATGTTGTTATGCAATTCAAAATCACATAATAAAGCAATGTGACTATTTAATATTTAATTAATTTGAATTCAGTAACTAAACATGGTTTTGTACATAGAAAAATTCATTTATGAATATACCTAAGTTTATAAAACTTTTCACATAACTAACATAAAAAAAAAACATGAACTTCTTTATAATATCTTACCTCTTGCAATATAGGCACTAGTGAGTGGTATCGGCCAGCGACATACACTTCACCAGCATCCAAACCAAGCAGAGATGCTTCTCCTCTGTCCACCCATGTCATACACTCTTCTGTGTCAAATGCCTATAAAAGGTAAACAATAATTAAATTATAAATAATCAAATATTTATTTAAAATTACTAAAAAATTAACTTCTGTTATTAAAAAAATAATAAACAAAAAAATATATACTCTACTTATGTATTCATCATTTTACTTTATAAATAAAAAAAGGAAGACTGTGATACTTGAGAAAACAGAATCTAAGTCTAGTTGGTGTTAGAGAACAAACTGGATAAAAGTCAATGTTTTAAGTTAAAAATCTTAGTGCATCTAGTCAAATGGAATACACTTTTGTCCTCTCTTGAATATCTGGGCTGTGAAAATATTGATACGGTCCATTTAACACCTTACTATGTAAACCATTGTTACCACATTCTTAAGTTTGACTAAATTATTGAACTACGAAGTACTAAATGACTTACCCTAATACACTTTAATTCAATAAAATCTTTTCCGAATAGTCCCTTGTCTTGTAGCACTGATTTTGAAAGTTTTTCACACTTTTCATTTTCAAGTAATGAGGTGGTACACCAAGTTATGATGTCTTGTCCTTCCACCTTAGGAACTTTACCAACGCCGTTTATTGCATTGTCGGCTCCGTAAATACTTGCTTTAGATGAACCTGTAAGTTGTATTACATGAAAGATTACGAAAATAAAGTTGAATAACTAAAACAAGTAGGTTGTTTTTCTCGAATTTTGAGAAAGTGATAATACATTTTTGGTGTTACTGAGCTAATAACACGATATCTATAGTCATAACTTTAGATAATGTAAGAATTTTAAAGTAAAAATCGTTAATTCTTATTAGTCACAAGTAAACACCAAAGGTTTAAGTTTCATAAATTAAAACTTACCGAATAATACTAGTTGAAGAGCCAATATAATGCACTTATTCATGTTTGCTTGCTTTTTGCTGGACTGTATGTTTAAATAGTTCTAAATCATGTTAGTTTTATTATAAAGCATAAGTTTTGGACACACCCCGCCCGCAAACAGTTTTGTTTGATTGTTAACTTTTGACTTTAGTCGCTGTTGTTCGCTGCTTTTTTTTATTTAAACGAAACGATGCCTTTTGGGTACTGTTTCTATTCGAGGTAGCAACAACTCCAGAAGTCTCTGGCCACAGAGTATTTATAAACTTTATTTACCACTACATCTGTCATTTTTGACATTTGGTAGTTGTTAATTTTGAGAAAAAGTTTCACGAAATCGGAGCAAATTTTCAATTTACTTAAACTAGTCTTAGTGAGAAAAGTACGTGTTTTTGTAACTTACACAATTGTTAAAATACATGATGAATACTAATGAATTAATTTGATTTTGTATTTTGGCTATATTGACCCATGATTTCTTCGTTGCAGGTTATAATATTTGTATTCAAAACAAATTGTATCAGAAGCACGTGTTTTAATTATTGCTATGGTTGTGTTCACGTGTGGTCATTGCGGGGAATCTGTACAGAAGCCCAAGGTTGAGAAACATTATTTAACGAAATGCAGAAACAGGAATCCCAATTTGTCATGCATGGATTGTTTTAAAGACTTTCTGTAAGTATTTTATTATTTACCGGCAGATAAAATTATTTGTGTATGATAAGAGTTGTATTTCTTACTTGTAAACATATGTTTTTTAAACAAATACCTTGTTATTAAGGTTTGGCTAAAAATAGAGTAGTGTCAATGTAATGACAAGTAATAATAATAATAATAATAATAAATCTTTATTTGCTGAACATAGGTGTTAACAATACAGATGGTAAAAAAATATAATATAATAATAGGACGCTATGCTCTACCTATTAGGCATGCAAAAATTTATGTTTTATAGTCAGTGCTAACATAGTCTTAACATTTTAAAGAATATAAACATACATTTAGCAAGCTGACTAAAAAACAAATAAATGAAATACTTAACTTACTTAACATTATAAATGAGAGAAAAATAGCTTTAAAAGTTCTAAGAATAATACTAGAATGAATGTACAACTTAATTAAATAAAAAGATCTACTTAAAATTATCATTCAAAAATTCGGTAACGCTATAGTAACATTTTTGAACTAAAAAGTCCTTGAAATATTTTTTAAATAAATGAGTTTTCTGCTCTTTAATTTTACGAGGTATTTTATTATATATTACTATTGCCATACAGAAGATATTTCTGTGCAATAGTTCCGTTTTGGCTCTACGGACTCTTAATCGCGAGTTGTCTCGTCGGCTACGCTGGTTGGATTCTCCTAGAGATTCAAAAAGTTCTGGATTTCCTTTGACAAAGCAAGCTGATTCAAAAATATATAGTGATGGCATTGTTAAAATTTTGTGCTTAATGAAAAATGACTTACAACTAATTCGTGTTCCTATATTGAACATTGCTCTAATGCATCTTTTTTGGCATTTAAATATCTTGTCTTTATCTGTGGAGTTTCCATAATATATAATGCCGTAACGTAAGATGGATTCTGCAATGCCGTGGTAGGCCAAAAGTAAGGCATCGTGCTTCAGTACCCGCGATAGTTTAAAAAGAGCAAATGCTGCGCTACTGATCTTTTTGCATAAACCATCAATGTGTGGCTTCCAACTTAAATTGTTATCTAATACTATTCCCAGGAATTTTGTATGTTTGACTTCATTAATTTTTGTATTTTGATAGTGTATATTAAGTAATGGAGGAGTAAGTCTTTGGTTAAATTGTATTATGTTAGTTTTAGATAAGTTTATTTTTAAATTATTATTGTTCATCCAGTTAACTATTTGTGCTAAAGTGTTATTTACATCAGACTCGTAATTATTTCTATCAATACATTCTATTATCGCAGCACTGTCATCTGCAAATAGTGACATAGGTTTGTTTATACTATTAGTTAAGTCGTTTATATATATAATAAATAATAATGGACCTAATACGCTCCCTTGCGGTACACCATATTTGACAGTGCGGTCTTTAGACATATGAGTTTCTTCTAGTTTTTTTAAAGTGTTTATTCTTGTTATTATTGTACATTGCGTTCGTTTACTTAAATATGAATTAATTAGTTGAAGAATATTTCCTCTTATACCATACGCATTTAACTTTTTTAATAAAATAGTATGGTCGACGTAATCAAAAGCCTGCGTCATATCACAAAATATTCCGCAGACAGGAGTTTTTTTATCAATATTAGTTATAACAACATTAAGAAAATCATATATTGCTTTATTTATAGTATTTCCCTTTCTAAAACCTTTTTGGGCATCAACAAAAATTTTATACTTCTCAAAATAGGTAGATATTTGCTTGTGTAAATATTTTTCAAACACTTTAGAAAAAATAGGTAAAAGAGCAATAGGTCTATAGTATTCCATAAACTCGCGATTTTCTTTTTTGAAAATTGGTTTTATTACAGCCCTTTTCAGTCTATCAGGGTAAATACCTGTGCTTATACTAAGGTTAATTATGTAACTGAGTGGTTCAGCAATACAGTACTTTACTGCTTTAACTATTTTAGTTGAGACTTCATCATATCCTACGCTATTTGTGTTTGTTAACTGGGATATAATACCTACAATGTCAGCCGCTACACTTGGTTGCATAAACATAGAGTTACTATTACTTATTACATTTTTAGTACTATTATTAGAGTATCCTGATATAGGAACAACTTTGTCAACAAAATAGTTGTTGAAGGCATTTGCAATAGCCTTGGGTTCTTTAATTAATAAATTATCTTCTGATACAATATGAGATATATAGTCTTTTTCTTTCTTTTTATTCTTATTTATTATAGACCATGTGGTCTTACATATATTTTTTGAAGTTTTTATATTATAGTTAATCTGAGAACTCTGTGTTAAATGAATTATTCTTTTGAGTGTTTTACTATATGTTTTATATTTTAATTTATTTTTTATATCTTTGAAGTAGTTGTATAGACAGTGCCAAATAGGAAATACAATGGAATTTACTAGATAAAAACAAAGTGTAACTACTGATATTGATTGTCACCTAACTTAAATTAATTATGTTTTAAATTCAATCAATTAAATTGCAAATAATAATTATTCATCCTACAGAATCAAAATTGATAGTATTTTATCTTCAACTTTCAGTTCTATTATAATTATTGTATGATTTTTATTTATGTTACATATTTTGAAAGATATAAAATAATTTGATAATATTTTATTAATTTGATTCCAGAGGACATGACTATGAAGCTCACATTAAATGTGTAACGGAAGAAGAACGCTACTCTGGCAAAGGATTTGTCTCCAAGGAGAAGAAGGGTGAGAAGAAACAAACAGCTTGGGTGGAAATGTTACAAGATGTCCTAGAAGAAGAAAAAAACGCGTCCAAAAATGTACTCAGGATCATTGAAACCATCAGCAAACACAACAACACACCTCGCAAGAAACCTAAATTCATCAACTTTGTTAAAAATGTTTGTGGAATGAAAACTAATCCAAAAGACATTGACCAGGCTTGGGACTTAATATCTGTTAAACTATCTGCTCTATCTAATGCTAATAATAGAAACCAAAACAAAACTAATGATGCACCTGCAACAGACAAAGCGGAAGATGAAGGCGGTGACGAAGAAGAGAAATCTGAGAAAGAGAATGGAGTGGAAAACAATGAAGAACAGAATGGTGATGACGAACAAAATAGTGATGAAAAGCAAAATGGAGACAATGAACCTGTTGATAAGAAAAAACTGACAAAGAAACAAAGGAAGGAAGAGAAAAAACATAAGAAATATGAAGCTGAACTGCAGAGTGCTGGAGTACCACATTCCGAAGAAGTAGTTGAAGAAGAAACAGAAAATAAGAAAGGTAAAAAGAAGAAGACTAAGTCTGAATCAGCTAATGGTGATGATGACAACCAATCAGATGGTAAGAACAAAAATAAGAAACGTAAGAGGCAAGACACAGTGAATAGTGTTAATGGACAACAAGAAGCTGCAGAAGTAACAGATGAGAACAAACCTGTTGAGCCTGTAGCTCCTACTACTGGCAAGGCATCCAAAAAGAAAATCAAGATGGACGAAGATGAAGAAGTTGACGAAAGCATTTGTCTCCATGATCAAAACGTCGCCAAAATCGGTGAACTAGCCGTAAGCAGTGACAAATTCAACTGGCATGGAGTTATCATATCTCTGTTGGAGAAGAAAGGCAATGAATTACCTTTCAAACGCTTGCAGAAGAAGGTTTTAGGAGAGTACAGTGAGGCGACCGGCCGAGAGGTAGACGATCGTATCGCCGACAAGTTTATCAAGAAATTGAAAAGCGCGCCAAGAGTCAGAGTTGACAAGAACAGAGTAGTTCTCATTGACTGAAATATACTTATTTATTATTTACCCTTCACCACACTTTGGGAGATATGTATCGGAATAATAAGTTAAAATATTGTTAAGAATTTATGAAATTTGATATTAATAAGACCTTCCAGTGAGCATGCCTTAATAGTCACCAGATATGGACCAGTTGCATAATAAAAATATAGTTTAATACCTGTTATCTGTTAAAGTTGAAGCATTATATTGTAAAGGCATATCACATTCAATAAAAACGAATATAGTATGTTAGATATAATGTGTTTTTGATATCTAGCCAAAGTGTGGAGCCAAATTAATACCATTTTAAAATTAGTTTTCTACTTGTAACTTTAGTTAAAGTCAAAATAACTGATATTTTCTATACTTTAGTTTCAATATTATTCTGTATGAAGCAATAATAAGAATGTTCTTACTTTCAAGTATGGTTTTATTTTATTATGCTTCTAATACCACTATCAAGCGACGTATCAGTCTATGAAGAATCGCAATTTTGGGTGGCAAGGAGCTTTTAAGTTTACTGTACCTTTTCCTGAAGATACGAGATACCATTTAGATAAGCCTACAATAAACAGTCAGTGGCAATTGATCTTATTCATTTGTCTATAAACTAAAATTATCTGAATACGAAAATTAGGCACAATAAAAGTGCGCTAGAACGTTCATTAACCTGCCACCCATTGACTTTAAAATAGCGGACTCGGGGCCCCAGGAGCATTCGCCTGTAATGTATCGTTATAGATTCCAGTGCACGTTAAGAATTTGGGTCGCTAACTATTAGAACACTACGATGTTCACAAAAGTTTCTGAAGTTTCGTTTCCACTACAAAAAGCCAAGCTTGACAGCAGGATGCAGTCCCACCCTCACACGCGGGCGCGAATGAAAAATTCGCGCCCGAGCCGTTGTCGAGTCAACATCTCCTGAGGATGCCTTGGGATGCCTCATGGAGGGGCGAAACACGTGTCGAGTATTGGTTTGGTTGCATGGCATGCTCCTTCCTTTTCTCTCGCTATTCGTGTATGTTTGCATATGCATGAGGGCGGGAGGGTGGGCTTTCCTGCATGTGCATATTTGCATGAGAATGAGAGGATGGGACTGCATCCTGCTGCCAAGCTTGTATTTTTGTAGCGGAAGTAAAGCTTAATATCTTTCATTACATTTAATGTCATGGATTTCCGCAAAGTAACGCCTGATTCTATAACTTAAAGTAGTTTTATTTAGCAGATGATAAGAAGCATTTTAGATCAATTTCCAATTCTATCAATCCAGTAAATGTAACAACCTACGAGAATCTAGTAAGAACCTATCGATACAAAGGACGCCTCAAAGGCTTAAAACCTTACAAGATTTATTCAGGTTTCCGTAAAACCTATCGACACGACAAAGGAAAAATAAATATTCACTAAGCTTCAAAGGGTTAAAAGTCAATAACTTCGCATTTAGGAGTCCTACCTACAGATAGTAGCTATATGTATTCGAGTGTTTATTAACTTCAAAGAAAGCGTTAGGGGAACATCAAGGTGGCATTATACGGCATCATTAATCATTCTTATTCAGCAAGCGGTCGCTAACATTATTTTCGTGCTTTACATTCTTATAAAGAGTTTTTTAGACGCCCACGCTGAATTTGCCGCCGATGTTATTAGAATTCTTTGTTAATACTTGCCTATGAAGGGGCTAACAATATTTTCTGGATATTAATAGTCGCAAGTAAGTACCGACTAACTCATGCACGGCGAGTCTTAGAAAATACACACTATGGTTTATGTTTGTTCAAGCATAAAGTAGGCGGTTTCTAACCCACATACAGAAGAAAATTAATATAAAGAAACAACTTGTCATCTTTTCCAATAGTTTAGGACATTAGATGAAAAGAATACATAAGGCTCCCCATACACAATGCCACAAAAACCCATAGACGCCCACACGAGTCTTTGATTCAGTGCCACAATGGCTGCTTGCGGAACGCTTATTGAAGAACAAAGGCTGGCAACTCATGTTCAAAGATAATACTTTATTGTATAAATAAGCTTATCGCCTGCCTACGCACGTCGTATTATTTTGATTATGTTTCTTGGTGATCTTAACATTGTTGCTCTTTTGTTTTCTTATCAATGTGGTTTACACAGTTGGGTAGAATATCAAAGCAAAATTATTGGCAGTATAAAGTTATCACTGGCACACAAGCCTAAAAAAGAGATAAGCAGTAGGTAGGTGATATTTGAAGTTTCAGAATATGTGTTATATTACAAGGATGTTTCCTTTCTAGCTTTCCATTCAAAACTAAACAAAATAATACGCTGCAGTGAATAATAATATCATAGAATTTTTTATATTGTTTTAAGTATTCTTTACCCAAATGATTCCATAGGACACTATTACTGACACTTCCGGTGTTCACTCGTCCATCAGCGGCCAGGGGAAAATGGACCTACTAACGCCACCCACTCAGACGATTCAAACAATTGTCAATAGCAGACTTGGGCCCCGTCTGTCTGTTAGTGAGCTGAATCTCATGAACCGTAATAAGTAGCAAGAAAATTTTCAGTGCGGTTTGCTGTTGCCGTTAAAATAACAAATAATAAAAAAAATGTTAGAAACTACATTGTTATAGGGATATTTATCTTGTGTTTAAATTCTCCATTACTTACAGAAATTTTATTAAATTTAAAAATCTCTATCTCTTCATTTAAAATATTAATAAAATTTCCATCAACGAAACGACAATGTGGTCGGTGATATCTCTTGAATCTCTCGATCCGATAAGTCCATTGCAATTGCGAATTAAAAAAAAGTAAAGCTGCCAGTGCTACCACATCCCTCGTTCGCTACATTCTGTTCTACGTTTGAAATAGGAATAAAAGTACATACCTTTGCTTCTTTTTATCGTTTGTCTCTTTTCATTTGCTATTGAGCTTCATTATTTTCTGTACCTACCCTTGCGTTTTTGTTTATTTTTTTAACAAGACCAGGATATACGGAAGTATCTACTCAATTATTTATTTCAGTGTCCTGCAACGGCATGAAATAATGATAAAAATCCTTTAGTTCTTGAATTGAATAAACAAATAGACATGCCTTCATCGTCATCATATTATGTAGGCTACCTACGAACTATACTTAACTTGCCAAAGTCCGACGTAAAAAAAACATAAAAATCCTTATAGACTAAAAAACATTTACAACAAATAAGCAGCAACATAAAGCTAGATTTTATTCAAGACATTGATGGAAGAGGAACAATATACATTCACCCTTTTATTAAACCCTTCGTAAACTGTATTTTAATATGTGTTGTCGTAATATAGCTAGTTTCCTCACAAACAGAGGCTTTAGCATCAATAGGCGTCACTTCGCAGCGTGAGCTTACATCCCTTATGCGCAAAACTTACGTTGTCCTAGTACCTAGTCGGGAAATAGCGATAGATTTACAAAGCTATGTTATGAAAGTTCTTGTTTTTCTTTATGAGTCATTGTATCTACGTACCTAGGTTTAATTTATAACTTAGGTGTTGAATGAAGCTAATCAATTGGAATTATCAAAATAGACTACTTCGTAAATTGTTGTTTCAGAAGTGATGCTTGAAATTGTCCTTATCTAATCAAACAATCGCAAGTAATGTCATGATCATATTATTATCTGCTATACCTTCTGGTCTGTCAACGCCGCAACGTTTCATGTACCAAAATCTTGGTCTTAAATATTCATAATCCTAGAATTAGGTACCTCATTAAGAGCACCTAAACAAGGTCCCTTATTAAAAGCGTTTATCACGCGGCGTGGCATTTACTAGTCTAGCTCCGCTTTACTACGTGTCAATGACGAAAAGTAAAGCAATTTCTTTGTGATTCTGTGTATCCTTGGCTATTATGAGGTTTTATGTACCCCCCGCTGTATATTTTGACAAGAAACATTCATAAAGCGACATGTCGTGCGTTTAATAGCTCGTTGTGCGACTGACGACGTAATATGCGCAAGATTATAGTCATACCCGCTTATATACGTGATGTTGGTATTTGTTATTGAGCAGTATAAACGTGGGTTATGTGGAAATAAAAATAACGAGAGAAATACATTGCCTTAAAGGTTTTTTTACTAACGCACAAGTATTTTTTCTTAATCTAGTTATACATCCCAAGTATCTATACTTATTTTATATACCTACCTTTCTCCTCGAAAAAATAATATTTTAAGGAAAATATTTTACGGTGCATGGCTTCATCAAAAATTTCGCTCTACGTTACCGCCGCTCAAATTACGTTACCTTCAGGTTAAAAAAAAAAACAATAAAAAAAGGCAGCGGCACCACAGCGCTTCCATTAAATCAATTATACGGTTGATCTATACCGGGTTCAAACGACAACGCTGCATGTTTCTACTTTACGCAGATTTCCCTTAGTTAATCAAGTTTTTAATTAGTTATTACGACAACTTTACCGGCTTGTAGGTAAAAAATAAGATAAGTAGTTATTTATTGTAGCGTCCCAAGATTTAAACTGTCATTCAAGATATTAAAAACAGGTTTATTTTATTTTTTTATTTAATAATTTATGTACACACTCAATAGTATATAGAAAAGTTTATTTAATTATGCAAACACTAATAAAAAAAAATATTTATTTAGTTCAAACAATTTTATTACTTTATTTCGTGTAACATAGGGGAGAAAAAGCAGGATGACCTGCATACTATTATAGTCTTTAAAATTAAAAAAAAAAATTGTAATTTGAAGGTAGAACGAGACGAATACGAAATAAGTACCACCACAGTCGACCCGTGGCCATGATCCGTCCAATGGTGTCATAACGTCGGTAATATGAAATTAAATAGGAAACCGGGATAAATGCCTGTAAATTAGTGATATTTTGTGTATTTTCCGCGTATATTTCTGAATTAATATTTTGTTTAAATTTTGTGAAGGTGGAAATTTGTCAAATATAATCAGATGTTTCGAAAAATCTTACTTTCACATCTGAGTACCATGTCTTGCGGTTGCAAATTCATTTGCGATGTTCTACGTTTTCTGTGGGACCCTCTAGAACCAACTGTTGAAATACCCTCCTTGATGTGAAATAATTCGGTGCTATCTCGACGCGTGTGTTTCTAAGTTAACCTTTTTTTTAAAAGAGTAACCTCTGTAAATTCTTGCCGGTTCTTCTCCATTGGAACGACATTTTGGAACCTGCAATTAGAGTCAGTTAATTTAAAGTTTTAAAAGAGCTTAGAAGGCCTACTTGAAATAAAAATATTTTGATTTTGATTTTAAGCCTGCAAAACTGTACTGGGTTGGGAGTGTAGAGAACTTAAAAGTGCATGTTGGAATCTTTGTGTATCATCAATTCAAACGAAGAACATGTTAACCTAAATAAGGTAAGTGTTTTTGTATCACCTATTCATTTTAATCAATTAATATAGTTGCTAAAATAAGGTAACTCTGTACACTAATTGACATTAATTCAAATACCTTTAAATAGGAAGCAAGCTTTGTTATCACGTCAAATCTAATATATTTTATCCAAACCTGGCACGAAATATTGCGGCCGTCGAAATTATTAAGATGTACGACACACTTAATAGTCGCCTGTCGAAGTCAAATCAAATAAAAACGTTGTAGAAATAAATTATTCAACATCATAATTAGGCCCTTCGAACCTCAAATATATAAAATCTTTTGTCCAAAAATAGGCCTGATAAAATCTTATAAAAACCTTCGCAGTCCAAATTAGCCTAAACATACAATGCTAATAAAGCTTTTAGGTAGTTCAAATATTGCTATGACGAAAATAAATGCTTGGCTAAAGGTCACACCAAAAATCTGGTACAAACTGGTAAGAACTGGTGAAAAGTGGAATGAAACCATTTCTATTTCGGTTCTCACTAGATATAAGGGTAAATCTCTTTGAATAGAGGTGGCACATGTGGCCCATAGAAGGTTTATTAGCTATTTACTTATGTATGATGCTCACAAGCGTCTCGTGATACCCACGTACCGTCGTTTTGTGTTCCGCTGACGTTATTGAGATAAATCGACGTTAAAATGAACGCACCCTTTTTGGTGCGTGCCTTTAGTTTAAAAATAGTGTGTGGTGGGGAAAGTAAAACTGTTGGTTTATAATGAAAATTGTAGATAAATTTCATTACAGCTTGGCCAGATTTTAAAACAGGAAACAAAAAACAATATGGCTCATGTTTAATTAAGGATATCTTGATATATTCATAAGATCATACTCGTACACTAACATACAATTTTAATCAGAGGTATGATAAAAAGATATACCGTGCTAGGTAAAACAGCAACTAAGTAATACGGGCGCCCAACGTGGGACTCGCGTTAACTTGATTTTGTTGTCAATTTAATTTTGATTCTTAATTTTTGCTGCAAACCTGATGATGTAAAAAATCTGATATTCTACAAAATATAATAATCAGCTTTCCGCTATATTTATGTTGTGAATATTCTCATATATATATTTCTTGACTAAGAAAAACTTGTAAAATATTCTGCTGCCACTAAAGAGTAAACAAGTACTTTAAAAGGAAAAAAATACCAATACAGTATTGTCACGCAACAATTTTTGTTTTGTCTTACCAAACCAAACTGGTTTACGATAAATCCTACTATTTTTCACCCGACCCAATATAAAATTTGACTTTTATGGGTCAACCGAAGGCCTTAAATGCCCTCCTGAGTAAAACAACGGCGGCTATTGTCGCCTAGAGACGTGACAGGGATTTATACTAGATTGTAAAGATATATCTACTGTTTATATTATGTGGTTAGTGTAGTTACCTCGAGAGTGGTACATAGGCAAGTGAAAAGGTACATCCTAAATTAGGTACACAAGTTACCTAATAGGGTAAAGTCTGGTTTGTGAGATAAGTTACAAGATATTTTATTTATGTAGTGTAGTGTATTTTCCAATATTGTTTATTCTTGACAATGCACAGTGTAGCTATAATCACATCATGATTAAATGAAATTTCGTTACAAACAACACGTCGCAATTAATTAGTTTTAATGACACATTTATATATCTACTCTTATAAACGATAGCACGTAACAGTGTAGAAAAGTTTCCAAATATAAACATAAAACTAACTCGATTAAACTGTAATCGATTATTCATCACCAAAAAAAAATTAAATCGATCGTCTCGTTTACGAAACTTTGCGGCACAACACTGGCAGGCCTATTGATTAATTAAGCGATACGTCAAGCCCGCGTCGTAATAAAGTTGCTGTGTTGAATAAATCGCCTCGAAATATATTTTTTCCCGCCAAGTTAAGAAAACCCGGTTAAAACTGGCATTCGGTAATCCGATTTATCTTGTAGCGTCACTCGTGTGGGTAATCCGCGCAGGTAGGTGGAAGGGATTGACAACTTTGACTCGGCTTTACTCAATATTTTTTTGGTGTCGAAAATTACATTAGTTTTGCCCGATATATTTTTAACGGAGTAGAAATTTTGATATATAATGTCCTGTGGTTGTCGTAGATATTTTTTGCACTTAGTTAATGAGGCAGGCAGATTCTGGCAGATATTTGAATTTTAATATAAGACACAATGTAGGTTTGTACGTAAAAATACTTCTTGGGGAACGATATAAATGCAATATTGAACACCTTTATTAAAATAAAGGTGTGCTGAACCGTACCGCTAGTCCGGACAAAGAAAATCTTTTCAAAAGATTATTACCTACAAGAATTATTCATGAACCCACAACGGAACAAATATTATTTTTGAAGAGACCCGAATTTTTTGTCTTTATGCGAAGAATTTTAGGACTATACCGCAAGGTTTTTTTTTTTAAACGCATATTTAATGGACCTCTTTTTAGATATTAAATCTTTGCTTACCTATGTCAAAGGAAAAATACGGTTTTCATTTTCATTTTTATATTTATTTAAGTGAATACCAAAGTGTCATTTTTCATGTTATCTAAATTATATATGTACTTTAACTTCATAATCCTATTTATTCAAACAGATTTCTGGCAATCCGGATTAGACTGATAAAATTATGTAGCGTATCGTGAAATCCGGGCAATTTTTGCTTAATCTCAAAACGAAAAATGATTTACACAGTAAACGATTTGGAAATCTTTCTAGTATTAGTGAAAAATTGCAGGAATGAGGTTTATTTTACTTCCGTAGGTACTTGTAAACATTTTAATGACGGGGACGTAAGTAAATACATATATAGACTGCCTCGTTGGCCTAGTGGTGCTAAGCGCGACTGCTACGCTAGAGGTCTTGGGTTCGATTCCCGAGTCGACCAAGGTGTTATTGGGTTTTCTATGAAATTCTCAGTAGAAGGTCGGACTTTGGATTTGTGCCCGGTATTTGGCAATAGGCTCGCCCCCTATTACATGGGACCTAAACATATCGGCGAACCGTGGGCGTACGTTCGTACACCTCTGCCTACCCCTTCGGGGATACAGGCGTGATGACATCTATGTGACGTAGGTAAATCTAGGGTCGTTATAAATTGCTATAGCCAACATAGTTTTGAGTATAAAGATGTTGTGCCTATCTGATTATAATATTAGTATGCAGCAGCATTTAATTAGTGCCTAATAACAGTAAAAAAAGAAATCAATCTGACTTTGGAATCCAACTACTCGTCTACATTGTCAATGGTTTTAAACTTTGTCACATGCTAACAAGTGTACCACGTCAGCTCGACAAATGGATTTGCGACTAACGCTTATGCGACAAAACTGTACTGCGACTCTCTGCAGTTCGAATGCACGCTAGTGCGACACACTGTAGATCAACATCTCGCTAGTGCGATATGAAGAAATAGAACATAAACATATAGAACCGACATAGGCCCAGACATCCATTGCTTGGTTAGGTTCAACTTTGTGACAGAGATCAATAGGTTAGGTTAGGTTAGATATTGTGACCTTGCAATGGAGCGAGCGAAGCGAGCGACGGCCTTTGTTTATTTAATATCTACTTATTTAATATATGAAATTCAAAATTTATCTCAGCAAACTACTGTAATACTGCATCAACGTACTACACTACCGTAGTGTCGCACTACCGTAGTGTCGAACTACTGTCGCGCAATCGTTTGTCGCACTAGCGAGATGTCGATCTACAGTGTGTCGCACTAGAGTGCTTTCGAACTACGGTGAGTCGCAGTACAGTTTTGTCGCATAAGCGTTAATCGCACATCCATTTGTCGAGCTCACGTAGTACACTCCATGCTAACAATGTAAAAGTATTTAAACATATTTAATGATAGCGACAATTAAATGGAGCTTTTATTACAATGTTTTATACTACAGTTAGATACTTAGTGTCTAAAGTGTTTGAATCCTTAAATGTTGTCATAACCTGAAACGGTAAAAGGGTTTTGTATGTAGAACGAACTACAAAGGTCTATTATGTTTTTAGTACTTTACTACAAAATCAACTTGTATGTATACTAAGGGATTTTGTTATCCTTGTACAAACGAAAACTATGAACTATTTGTCGGTTATGAAAGAGATTTGTATAATTATTTAATTCTGTAAGTATGAGTTTGGGGGTAAAACTGTATTGAAATTCGAGATATTCATTTTATTTTTTCGGCGAATTTTTAAAACCCGCCGTAGTACTTTCGTATGTCATAGTTTTGTCTTGGAACTTATGGCGTTTCTTGCCGTTTATTCTCCATTGGATTGACATTTTGGAACCTGCAACTAGAGTCAGTAATTTAACGTTTTAAAAGAGCTTAAGAAGGCCTACTTGAAGTAAAAATATTTTAATTTTGTTTTTTTGTACAACGAAAATAGTTTCACTCTGGTTATGTAGAGGTGGCTTTTTATCTCGTTACATTGTATTTTTTTGGAGTACAAAGCTCCACTACTCTACTTAAATATTAAGCCTATGTTATCGTCTAGCATAAGCGCTGTAATAAAATGTCGGCCAGTTCAAATTATAAAGTAATGGCTAATATTCCTTGAAATATTTTGTAGGCAAGCTCCATGTAAATCGAGTTTATGAGTCCGCCATGAGGACTTGGTCACGTTTGAGTGGTTACACTGTTGTAAAAAGTTTATTTAGTAAGAAATAAATATTCAATAGTATAATCAATTTTCTCTTCTTAATTTTCACCTGACCAGAGCATTTAAAACATTTTCTTTACGATTTTTTTTTTAGTGCTATCTTTTGTCCGTGGCTTAACGTTTGTGTTATTTAAAAGCAATGCAAAAATAGCGAATAGATTGAAAATACTCCATAATAGTTGGCAATAAGGTACTTAGCTGTGTATCATTTTAATTACAAACCATACACACACAAAACCATAACTTTTAACCTTATTCATCTTTCGCGTTATCAAACACTCGGTCGAGTTAGCCGCGACACAAATTGTTATAATTACAATGAATAATGACATTAACCCGTACACAGTCGTAAATACACATACGTACGGCCCTAAATTTGGGTTAATCAAGATAACCCGAGCACGGGAATGATTGAACACTGGAACATAACAAGGCTTGTACAAACTAAACGTAAATGTTTTGAGGACCTCTAATTACTTTCTGTTTTCATTAATACCGTATTTAAATATTAAGTTGGGAAAAGTTTCATTTCTTCAAGATTTAATTTCTTAACCTATCTTACTCAAATAGTATTTCGTAATTAAATTAGGCAGAGTCTAACTTATTCGGTTGAATTTATCGTCGATTCTTCTTCCGGGAAATGACTCTTTTTGTCGAGTTTTAACATAATATGTATGCCAGAGCAACAGTCAGCTTTATGAGGTATTTTAAAAATGTATTTCTTTTCTATTATAAGTCACTTGTACTCCATTTTGAACGAGCCTTTACGTGCTTGGCCAAGCAGTGGGGCAGTAAAACCCTAGAGATCGCTTCGCTCAGATATTCCGTTTCGTTTTACTTTGTTAGTTTTTTAATGCTTCCGACTGCGGTGCCAGATTGTAACGCTGTTTTCGAACGCAACGCGGCCATGCTTAATTTACTGTCAAATTCCCTGTTCGAAATTCAAAAGCGTTTTGCTTTTCGTAACCCTCATATTTATGGCAAATGGAAAAGGATAAGTTGGCAAAGGAATGGAATTGAACGTTCTCTTAGAATTTTGTTAGAAATAAGCTTTGTAATACGTTTTGTTTTTTATTACTTCAAAATCGTTTTACGATATTTTATGTATTTGACTCGTAGAGCAGAAACTGGTTTTTATTGTTTGGAAGCTCTTAAAATGATTATAACTGTGAAGCATTTTGGAATTTGACGGAGTAGACGTAAGAAAATAATACCGGTCTGTAAAAAAATATTTGTGAGTCATACTCAAGATTGAACAACCTATGCATAACTGAAAAGTATTCCACAATATTTTTAGCTGAAAAACATCGTTACACAACAAGTTATTAAAATGGCTATCTGTTATTTAAAAGATATACATCCCATTTGGAATGTTCCAAACACATCGGTGTGATTGATTGTCACATTCGAAAAGCTTCAGTTATTACATTTGTGTACCGGGGAACAGGGAAACCAGATTTATTCCCCATCACACTTTCGAAATAATATTTGTTGGTGAAAAAGATTGATGTAACGAGTTTTAACTGGTATTGGCAGTTGGTGTTTATGAAGTGTTTTGAATGTAGAATAGGTGTTTGTGTTAAAAGCTTACCATATTTTTTGGCGTTTGTTAGGTATGTAGGGTGTAAGCCAAGAACGAATTATAAAAATTCATGGTAGCTAAATCATTTTTTTTTTATTTATAGCTTGTTCTATTATATGGATGTACATTGAGTTGATTGATTAACTCGGAATCGGCGAGGATGTAACATATTATGTATTTGTTGGATTACAAATAACAGGAATTCAGAAGTATTTAATAGTACTGCAACATAATGATTAAAACCTAGTATAATTCTCATGAAATGTATCATTGTAAAGCTCGTGAAATTAATACAAAATTGAATTGGGTGAAAATTGGTGCTGTGCTCCGTGGCAAATAATAATTGAAGTGCATTCGAACTTTGTAAAGTGAAGTAATGCAAATTGCTTTAAATCATGTTCGATTGATTCAATTTTGATGTACAAATTAAATTACTTTATTAATTAAGTTTTCATATAAGTGTCAAAATTAAAATGTTTTATGCTTCCTTTAGTATTTTGCTTTTCTGTATTGTTATTTTGTAAGTACTAGTTACATGTATATTTTAGTAGGTATATTTTTCGTCTTTAAAAATCTCGTGATAAACAAAAATTATTTAAGTTAGTCCAGTCTAGTTCGCAGACAGAATATTCAAAAAATAAGAATGATATTTGTCGCAAGATGGATGGCAGTCATTTTTTGGGCATCTTATTTATGATATGGGCATCATTAGCCATGAATAAG
Organism: Autographa gamma; assembly: GCA_905146925.1. Lineage (NCBI taxonomy): Eukaryota > Metazoa > Arthropoda > Insecta > Lepidoptera > Noctuidae > Autographa > Autographa gamma. Next base: position 4,308,391 of record LR989871.1, read on the forward strand.
TTATGCCATCGTAATTTAACGTCTCTTCAGCTTCGGGGCGCACATGGACTCATTTTTCAAAGGTTTTGCGAAAAATATTTCGTACGAAAAATTTTGCTACGGTTTTTATTCGTCAGACGGTGTTTTGCATCACTTGTCTTATTTTGCTTTTATGTAGGTATGCATATGACGCTTGTACTTATTGTGATGAATGGTCATTAAAGATGTATAAATAAGTGTTTTTTTATTCGTGATACAGACTTGTGTGAGAGTTTGTTTATTCCGAACTCGAGTAAGCTCAATATAAAATTTGTTTCCTATTTAATTGAAAGGCACTAGTCTCTTCTCGTACAAAGATAAAATGAGTATTTATCACAACACTTATTTATATGGATGAAAAATACAGTAATAAAATAAAATGACTCTTGTATATAGATACGAAATTATTCTTACCCGGAAATAGGTCTCTTATAATACAGTATCACTACAAAACATTACCCTTTCATTAAGTTCATAAGACAATAATTTGAAACACATTCAACCATCAAAGTATCCGCAACACCATCAGATAGCATTGTGCCTTCATTCAGTTAAAACGTATTGTTAACAAAAACATAATGCAAGGATTAGTATTGTATTCGTATCCGACCCGCTCTTATCAGCTGCTTGCAGTTAAATTCCGCCGTTTCATGGATGTACAGTCAACAAAAGTGAACACCGTCAGATTCTGAAAACACTTATATTAGATGTAATTTTATTACACAGAAATGTAAAAAATGAAAAAAAAATACGCAATCATGTTTTGGCATTTAAAAATATTTAATTTTAAAAAATATTATTATTTTTTGTGTTGTTTGTTTTTTCATTTTTAGATATTCAATTTCATTATATTTCATTTAACACAAAACTACTTCATCGGTTTAGATGTAGGTTAATTAAATTTTACAATAAATTCATGAAATCGGGTGCCTATTTGCGGGATATATCGAATAAAAGAAAACAAAAAAAAACTTTTGAATTGAGAACCATCTTCTGAAGTCAGTTAATAATGCCATTAGTTAGCTGTCATAGCGTTAACCGTTTATGTTTTCTACGCAACCAGAATATCAACTCCGTTCAGATGTATTTTAAATCTGTTTGTGTTCTCAACTTTTGTTGTAGACTGTACAGTAAATATTCATCCCCATTGTTTTGGAGATTAAACCACCATGAAGGAGGCTTGGATTCTGTTACGGTACATAAGGTTTTTGAGACGATTGCTTTATTCTAAGGATTGAAAATCTAATTGGTGTATTTGGCTTCCTGAAAAGGAAATGCGTAATTGTAGAGATTATGAATTATACTTGTTTGGGAAGTTACCGTTTTATGTTGAAATTATGACTTTACATTTTATTCAACTACGGCGCGGGCTAAGCCAATTGGGATAATGATTTTCGTAGTTAATGCATGTTTGTATTTTCCCATAAAATAAGCAGTTTTTTTTTTGTAAATTACTTACTGTGTTTATTTAGACTTTTACATTAAATGCGAAAGAATAGATTTTTATTCATACACAATTAAATCTAACATACGAACAAACTCTAACTATACTAAAAACTGTGTAATATATCATAACTTTTTATACTTTTTTTAAAAAATAAATAGACACTGAAACTATTGGTATTATTAATCCTTGTAGGACAGTTTCAACTTAGTAATAACTTTAGAAGATTTGGAATTTACACAGTTTTTATTACATTAGTTATAAGTCTAAAATAAAAACAAATATTTAACAATTTCCACATCGTAAAGTACTAAAACATACACCTACTGTAATCCAATAGAGTATCCAATCGTTCAAAACGTAGACACCTCGAGTGCGGCTCTGACCGTAATTATTTAGGACGCCTCGCGGGCATCGCTACAGATTGTTTCCCCCTATGTGCTGGATTATGATCTTACCCGGGTTCAGAGGTTCAAATGTACCACCAAAGATGAAGCTTGCGACTGTTTTATTCAGTTAGAGTAGATGTTTTGTATTTTTATTTGAGAAAAGCAGATTTTTTATTTTTGTGTATGTTTTACAGATAATGTTTCTTTTTTGGTGATTTCTTATGGATTAGAAAACTATTAAAGAACTAGAAAGAAACTGCTACTATGTTTTTATGCGGGTGCAAAGGTTCAAATGTACCACCAAAGATGAGACTTACGAGTGTTTTATTCAGCTAGAGTAGCTGACAAAACTGTATTTTATAGAATTTGTGTGTGGATTTACAAACAATAAGTTTTGCCTTGAATTCCTTACAGTAAATATTAGAAAATTCATAAAGTTCTAAAAAAAGATACTTGCTTCTGTTTTAAACGTATTTAAGGCAAGGTCGATTCCACATTTTCGATTTTTCGGAATATGGTCTTTGGTCTAATGGAACTTTGGTCTAGGTACTATTTTTTCAATATTTAGCATCCAATGTCCCTGTAATATTTAAATGATTCAAAACCTTTTATCAATAAAATACAATCGGATTTATAACCATTATCAACAGACAAAAGAATAACTGACTATATTCATGCGGGCACATATCGCCATCTGAACACAATTGCTGCAATATTCGCATACCATACACACTGGCAATATAGAAATATTTTGGTCAAAATGCGTTTGATAGAAACTACCTTTGAAAACTATACAGATAATATTTGCAACAAATATGAACAAAGCGTGATCAAGATTTGTTCCTGTTTCGACTCACAGGTTTTGTCTCACATAAAAAAAAAAACCTGTTTCGTCCTAGATTTTGTTCGTGTTTCGTCATATACGAGTTTGTCCTAAACCTAGATCCTAAAACACTTTTAATACCTAGAATAGAAAATTTGTGATGAGAAACGTTATTGTATCTTCGGAAAATAAACGAAAATCGACACGTGAAAATCGTTCCTAAACGTTCCATAAATAACAGACACTAAATACATTTTTAAACGTAACGATTGCGTAAACCTTCATAATTACATCCATAAAAATATAAACATGTGCGGCTATTACACTAATGGGCGAAGTAACCACGAAGCGAGGAGTTATCGACGCACAGCCCCGCCGGCCGCGACTCAAACACGGCATTGATAAATTTCTTACAATCTGTTTTTCCGTCGTTTCTCCGTGTCAGCCATTAGCTTCCCTACTTCTACTACCCTCCAACTCATTTTCCACCTTGTATAATTAATTGTAGGGTGTATTTTCGCATGTAAGGCTGTTAAGTGCCTATTTCTACGTGACAGGTGCGTGCTGGTGTTGATATTGATAAAATATGAGCGCGTTAGTTGGATAACGTTTTTTTTAATATAGCTTTATGGATAGGTAGGCAGCTTAGAAGGCGTAGTGTCAGATTCGTAGAAAGAATGATTGATTTAAGACACGTAATATACTTAATATGACATTTTTGAGATGTAAAATTAAATTATTTTGTAAATTTTCGCACAGAAAGTCTCAATGAAGAATAACGCATTAAAAATATTTACGAATCATTAAAATAGTACAGATATAGCAAAAATCACGTATTTTTGCTGTCTGTAACAGTTTTCAGTCAGCGATTTTAAACGTGGTGAAGAAAAAATATATTGAGCCGAAACTTGAAAAAGAAAAACAAGAGTAGGAACTCCCAAAAACTGTGCCGTCACACACAGAAAATAAAGAAAACAATAGATGCGTATTCGAATTTGGAACGTAGAATCCTAGTTATGAGAGTTAGCAAATCCGCGGGATTCAGAACATCGGCTATGTGAAGTGTTATTACCGATTCTTTATTCGAAATGGGATATTTTTTTTTCTCAAAACAAGTGTTGAGATTTCTCTTTCGTGTAAAAGCTTTTAAATAAGAGAATTGTAGTCATAAAAAATCAAGTATTCCCATGGGTTTTTTTAAACATAACTGTTTCTTCTTACGTAGTTACACATATAGTTTCTATTAAGTTTCAACCTGAATCGTTAAATACAGATAAAAAGCTGAATAGAACAAAAATCTGTTTTGATTGCACACTAGTCATGACATATTTTCTAACAAGCAGAAAGAGAAACGATAAAAAAATATATAGTTAGTTTTTGAAAATACCATTTCTATTCAGGAACTTACATGACGTAGTATCATAAAGCCAACTTATCCAATCGTTATAACACCTGACGTGCGTGTGTTCACAGTTTAGAACATAACCTACATTGGAGAATCTGTTCCAAGGAAAGGAAATGGGTCGCATCGGTTGAAGGCATACTTAGGTAAATATGGAATGACATGCGAAGGCACCTTTGCATAAATTATACTAATTGTTTCAACGCTGTAAGATGTTGATTTGTTTATGTGAGCCAATTTGCGAGGCTTGTAGTAAGCGTTTGAAATAGATTGGAATATCTTATAATATTTATTACATAAACTAAAAAAAAATGAAACTTTACAAATAAAATAACGTATCTGATAAATATCTTGCAAAGGAAAAATCTGTTACTATATTAGAATGTTTTTTTATACGTAAATGGTACTGTAAACAGTTTCAAGAAATCGAATGATTTAAATATCATGTTTAAATTCCCGTAATTGTTTCCTCGAGAAGAGAATTTCCAAAATCGTTTTGTTTTAAGGACATGTCAACGCAGTATGTTGACTTTATGCCTCTATAACAACACTTGCTTACACTGATGTATCTAAAAGAGCATCAATATATAAATAGTTTCGTTTCAACCTATATACGTCGCTACTTATCCCAAACTAGTAGGGTGAAGGTTTAATTGCCGTGTCTTGCCTATAATATAATTAATGACAGCAAGCTTCACATGACGTTGTTATCGTTCCTGCACACTCGCCAACAACTCCAACTTAGATCGTAAGAGACGCCATTTTTAAATGAAACGTCAAACTTTGTAACGGTTTTTAGTGGAACTGTTTGGTTTGAGTTTCGATGAAGTGATTTAAGTATTTTAATAAGTTATGTTTCTTGATTATATTTAAGTTTGTATTGGTTTGGTTGGGACTTCATCATAAATTAACCAATGTATCTTTATTGCTAAGGACTGGCTATAAGATTACCTGGAATCAGCTTTTTCATGGAAATGTTATAATATACCCATAACATAACTTTGTTCCTATTAACATGATGCGTGATTCTAGGTACTTAGATAATAATAAATTTTTCTGGAAATGCTGTTTTGCTCTTATTTTTATCTTTAATAACACCAGTTTCATCTATATCCGTCATTATAAACCTCATCACGTGTCACGCTATTATCCCTATTTGCACACTCAGGGTGAATAATAATAATATTATACAGGATGCATTATTTTACTTCCACGGAATTTACGTAAGAACCTTGGTATCAATTTAATCCGGAACGACGTTCCTTGAATGCAAATTATTACGTGGTCTTCATTAATAATTGTACCGTTTCCCGTTCTACAAATTTTATTAAAGAAATACTAAAAATTACTTCATATTTCAAAGGCATACTTTAAATAAACTTGGCATTTCTTTGTTATTTCACGAAGCTGAAATAAAACACCCTGTTACTTTTTACTTTATAAAAATACCTAAATGTTATTTTACTAGGTACGTCGCCTTACTATAAAAAAACAACCACTTAGTCGGTATTAAAATGTTAAATAATAAAGTTCTGAACATTGTCATTTGCAAAATAAAAACTTTTTTTAGACAACGTTGTTCGCGCTCGAAATGAAAGTTCCAAGTCAATCTTGTATGAATATAACATGAGTGCAATAAAGGTTAAGCGTCGGCCGACTCAATATATACCGCTTACGTCGAAGAAATGGCGGGAAATGCAGTGAAGAAAGAAAAAAGTATTACATATACCATACAGTGTAAATATATAAAAAATGGTGTATATATTTGTCATAGACAAGTCTTAATTTGAAAGAAGAACATACTGGTCGAAAAAAGAAACAATATTTAAACTGGAAAGAATGGAGAGAGGCCTTTGCCCAGTGAGACAATTTGGGAGAAGTATAATAACAATTTAGACTGAATTTTGTGCAAAACAATTTAATAATCAAATAATTTTCGAGATAGCAAGCGTACACAAAAGTACATAATAAACATAACATAACATATCATCACGCCTGTATCCCCGAAGGGGTTGGCAGAGGCGTACCAATGTATACCCGCAGTTCGCCGATATGTTTTTAGGTCCCATGTATTAGGGGGCGAGCCTATTGCCACTTATACATAATGAATGAATAAAAAAAGAAGATTAAAAGTACATAATAAATGAATAAAAAAGAAGATGTGAAAAAAAAAGGTTTGCAATATCAAAGAGTTAAACTGTAACACGTGTCCATGATTTCAGGAACAATGCAATCTCTTAAGTCTGCTTTCGACTTTTCACAGAATTTCCATTAAAAATATTTACTCGAAAAGAATGTTTCACAATTATTCTGTTAACAATTTTCAGTATGCCTTTCTACGAAATCCTTCAGGAATTATTGATTTGCAATACATTAATGTACCCTTTATATGTACGATAAAAGTATTAATTTTTTATTTCCATACGAGAACAATGTAAATGTTACCAGTGGCAAATATTCTCAACATTCTGGCAAGCTTGGAGCTATTCTTTTGAAGTTGTACTTGTTTGAGAAATATTTTAATTTCACGTTCTTTTTGGCGATGATATTAATGAGATGAGACTCAACAAACCTTTTTGAAGTCACCTTTGTTATTAGTTTTATTAGGCTATATTAATTGGATTAGTAAATGAATTAGTTTTAACACCAGTTCTTTAAATGTTTAGCATGGAAACTGGAAAGGTTGTTAGTTAACAACTTAATTAATTAATTGAATTAAAAATTAAGTAGTGTAGTACAAAATATATATTTTTTCTATATACTCGTACTGCCTGGTTGGTCTAGTGGTTCTAAGCGAGACTGCTACGCTAGAGTTCTTGGGTTCGATTCCAAAGTCGACCAATATGCTATTGGGTTTTTTTTATGAAATTCTCAGTAGCAGGTCGGAGTTTGGATTTGTGCCCGGTTAGTGGCAATAGGCTCGCCCCCTATTATATGGGACCTAAACATTCTGGCGAACTGTGGGTGTACATTGGTATACCTCTGCCTAACCCTTCGGGATACAGACGTGATTGTATGTAATGTTATGTATATGTCACGGTAAGAGTTAATAATTGACGATTATTAATAATTATCTATTATTATTAATAATAACCGAAAGTCGAGGTTAAAGTGATAAATTTATCACATTTGTCGGTTTTTAATAATCATTTAACCCTAGTAGTGATAAATGTAATAAGTGGCCAAGGGTTGCGGGGCGGCTTAATTAGTATGCTTGATTAGGTTCGACTTTGTGACAGAGATCAATAGGTTAGGTTAGGTTAGATATTGTGACCTTGCAACAGAGCGAGCGAAGCGAGCGACGACGTGTGTACCCATCACATATATTTTTATAAATTAAAGAAACATTAACCAAGTGTATATGTATATGTCAGTGTATATGTCACGGTAAGAGTGAATAATATAAATAAATACCTGCTGGTCAAAAAACATTGGGTTTTTATGTATTTTATAACTTTTACCAATATGTGTCGTTAATTGTTAATAATTACAACTAAAAGTATTAAATTTCGATCGTTTATTCACATTTACCAAAACATGTGTTTATTATTAATAACTTAGTAAAAATATGAATAATTTTCAATTAATCTGATTTACTGTAACATATATACTCGTAGCAAGTACTTAGAAATATTAATATTTGTAGTCAGATACAAAAATTTCCTTTAGTTCCTTACCTTATTATGTTAAACATCCTAAAACTTTGCTTAAATTAATACAATAGGTATATGGCATAAACCGTTAAACATCGTTTTATTTGTCTTTTCACATATAACAATAATATTTTAACAAATTACATCAATTAATAGTATTTATTGTCTGTAATATCTCACGAAGTTTACCGCCAATGGCCGACGTATAACGTCATTAGGGTTGTCAGGTTTCACAAACCACATAACAATTACATAAACAAAAAACATAAAAATTGTCAACAAGATAATTTTAATTAGTAACAATATACAAAATAATGATTATTTACTTTTTATAGAACTTCTACTTATAAAAGAGGAAGCTAAACATCAAAGTTATACTTAAGAATTAAACCATTCAAGTATAAAAGCTAAAAAAACTTCGTATGTATTTAGCAGGAAAGTTAAAATCATACTAATATTATAAATGTGAAAGTTTGTGAGAATGGATGTGTGGATATTTGTTACTCTTCCACGCAAAAACTACTGAATGGATTTTAATGAAACTTTACAATAATGTAGCTGATACATCGGAATAACACATAAGCTATAATTTATAAAGATAGTATATGTATTGTCATTTACGCGGGTGAAACCGCGGTGCACAACTAGTTCACAATAAAATTATCAAATATCTGAAACATAACGTAGCAACCCTATCCGCAATTTATTATATTGTATCGCTTTAACGACACGATTCCGGTATTCCATTATTGAATATTCTATTAAATGAACAATGCTGCAGAAATCAATTTCATTAAATGCCCTGTGTGCTTACTATGAACTCTTAACCAGTACTTATACCCTTGCGTAAGATAGACGCAGCTATATGTGGTGTAGAGCGCTATCTCGCTCGCACCACGGCAATATACCTGCTTTAAGAATGCGTGGTACAGGTACTGTTCGTTGAAATTCGATAAAATTTTCTTTTTGATGAGAAGAGGAAAGTTTATCCGCTTTGTGTTTCGTATTAATTTGTTAAATTTTCATTTTCATTGTAAAAGATATTAAAGTGAAACCAGTGATATTTATGGCGGTATATTTAAGCTGTAAGGCACGTTTTATTTTGAATGAAAGGTCATAATAGGTCAACAGTTATTGTTTTATATTTTCGTGAAATAATGATTAATGGTCTTAATTCTTTTTTACATTCGCCTTCTAAATAATTTGAAACATTCTTCTATTCTTAGTTAGTCGTTTGTTAAATTCATACTTAGTTACGAATTGAAGTTTATTTTAGTTTTACTAGGAAATATGGATTAATGGAAACAAATATTTTCCACAAACTAACTCATTTTAGAATCTTTCGCTATAAGTTTCCTAGCACCACTTAAATTTGAAGTGACGGGAAAATACAATATAGTTCACAATATTTCAGTAACGATAAAATATGACTTAATATTAAACCATCGACAAATGTATCCCACAAAGACAGAACGTATCGTCTTCATAGAGATTTATGGCGTAGAAAATATGAAATATGTCCTAAAGTAGTTGTAAAATCGAAATCGTGGATCTTAGGTCATATGAGGCGGAAAATTGTAGAAGCGACGTCACGTGTGTGACGTCACAGCTCAGATTACTGACGTTGCATAGAAGGAGGTTACGACCAAAAAGTTTTCGTGAGAATTCCGAACATGTTTTGAATTTCGAAACTTCAATCTTGTTTATGGGAGATGTTTGACTTGTTTGTGTGTGTATGCGGGAGAAATTCAAGGAAAGAACATGTTTTACCTTGTTTTTGTGTTGATATTTTTTGGAATATAGGGAAGTGGGTCAGGGAAATTCGAAGACAGCTTCTAATTAATGGTCATATTATTAAATAGTAAAACAATACTTGCAGTAAAAATAATCAATATGTATAGTATATATATCTATAAAATATATTTTTTATATTATTTTTAATGCAGGCAACAGCCTTGAAACTAACATTCTCTGTAATATTTTGACAATCTTAACCTGCACCTAACCTACAAAGAAAATAATAAAACTCAGCCAATATCTAATTCACACGACACTCACATGAAAAATCATTTCTCGGTTCCAAAGAAAATTCTTTTCTAAAATGGAGCAACATTTCACGGCTGTACCCGAGGTGACGTCACGCGTAGGCTATAGACAGGCTTTGAGAGTGGGCCGCACGGGGTCCGCTATGACATCCCGTAAAAGCCTGACTTCAGGCTTATTCTGGATAGAGTGATTTTAGTGTTTAGTTTAGTTGGCGTTTTAGTGAGGCGGGATAAAGTAAACAGAGATAAGAATTATTTTTGGTGTTCTGTCGTAAAACAAATTATAGTTTAAGGATGTATTTATTGTGGGAAATAAAAACTAGTTCTGTCTTCTTAAAGTTCAAATAATTTCATTTTTATTTATTTAAACTTTCATGTACAATTGTGGTACATAAGGCGGACTTAATGCCGCAAGGCATTATCTACCAGTCAACCTTTGGGTCAAATGGAGAAGCAGCTGGGATAGGTACAACAGTACAGTTTATTTAGTGAAGTAAATGGGTATTTTGTATTGTCCACTTTCACCTATCAGCATTTAAAATGCTGTGTTAAAAAGTAGTTGATATGTTATGCACAATAAACTCGTATGAATTTAAATCCATAACTCCATTCCCTAGGAATATACCATGAATATATTCAACCTGCAAGCAAGTATATTAGAATTTAGTTTCCACCATTTTAATAATTCGCTATAAAAGTGGATTTTCGCAGAAAAATAAATGGAGCTCAGAATAAGTTTGTCGACCACGCCAGCAATATTTTCGTAGCGTCGGATACTAGTTATTCATGAAAAGTCTCTTTAGGACTTTAATATCAGATTTAGAAATAAATAGGTTTTCTGATAGGTGAGATATGAGATTTAGAATAAATAAAAATGGAATGTATAAAACCGAAAATAAATATAAACTATTTTAATGAATTGTTCTATGTATTATTTTTTTCAGATATTTTATTTATAGTAAACATCAAAAACCTTATTATGACACATTATTTAGCTATAGTAGAACAGTTACTTTATAGAAAAAAAGGGTATTTTTTTTTGTACACCTCCACACACTTAAAGATCAGTATATCATGTATCACTTCTACATGATATAAGTGAGTAAATAGTACCATAAAAGTCATCTATATACCAAGGTACTTACAAATAATATAACCACAAACTTACTCCAAAAAACAAGTAATAAACATTAAAAATATCACTCGAAAACCGATCAACCGTTTACCTATCGATCTCCTGTCGATTCAGGAACAGCGTTCATTGTGTGTTAGTTCACAGCCGTTGACACGCTTTGTGAGCGTGACGGTATAAACCGGTACAAACTGGTATAAACCGGTATATACCGGTATAAACGGTACGAACGGTAAAGGATAACAATTTTTTAGGCTTCCCTTTGAACGCCGTTCGCCAGTAGATTTACTGAAAGAATTTGTGTGCCTACAAATATCGGATTTGGATACTTGGATGGGATTGACGTATATTTTTTTGTGAATTGTAAAGTTGTTCTTGAAAAAGAGTCACAAGGTTAGATAAATAAAGATTATGATATATGAAAAAGGAAGGCCTTTAATCGCCATTAGGACAGTTTAGTATATTAGTTTTTGGTAATCTTAGTATGAGTACCTATAGATGAGTAGAATATAGAAAAAACATATAATCGTTCTAAAAATTGAAATATTGTCGACAGTTGAAAAGGTTTTTGATAAACTGTTTAAATGAGTCAGTGTTGCAAATGAAAGTTTTGAGCTATAATATCATGAAATATATAATTTCAATAATAACGTGGTTTGCAGGTTCTAATTTGCGGTCGCGATACAGCGAGTTAGCGAATCGAAAAACAATTTGTTTCAGCATATTATTATAATACTCGCTAAAAATAATACTAGACTGAAATAATTCTAGAAAATGTTTGTGAAATAATTTATTTCGGAATTTCGCGGCATGATAATTAAGCTGTTTGCTAGTTGGATGAATGCAGTTGATAATGAGTTATACTAAATGTGTTTTGTATCATAGTTTGGGAAACTTACGTAATTTAATTTTATCGTTTCAGATTGCTTTAGAAAATAGCAGCAGCAACACGACAGAAATTATACTTGGTAAGTAAACAAAACCATTTTAAGATTTACAAAAGAATACGGTTAACTCCTCTTAGTACATTAAAACAATAATTTTATTATGTCATTCACCCACATAGTATTTTTATAAGCCCATTTTTCCCACAGCTGGGCATAGGCTTCCCTTCAGTCCTTCCACTCGCCTCGGCAACTTGTAACACCTTTTCATTTCTTCAAAAAAACAATTCCGGTCCAAGAATGTTTTCTGGTGATATTATGCATATATATTGTATCTATATTATATATGCACATACATATGTGTATGCATGACACTTTAATAATACATCCCATCACATATTTGACGTGAAAAGGGTTGAACACAAACAAGTGAATATTGTTTTCGTTCGTGACGTCATATTTCCTATTTTCGATATAATATCAAGTTTCGAAGTAAAGGTAAAGTGCTTAACAATGCTTCTATATAAAGGCACTTAATCTCTTTACATACGCGTCAGGTAATCTCAACTAGTAGGGAGGTATAAATAAGTTGTTTGCGTTATGATTTGGGAATGTTTTATTTTTGTTGAGTTTTGGCGAGGTACCATCGCATAATATTTATTTTAATTCACCTAATTATTTTTGATAAATTTAGGTAGATAAGCAAAGCTTTTACGGGACCATTGATATAGGTATTTTACGCATTAAAGGAAAAATAAACTCTATTATTTGTAATGTAATAAAGAAGAGACCGGAGCCCCAGTTCTTTTTAATTTTCACACCTTAATACCCACTCTTGACTAAGTAGATAAAATCATCTTAAAACTGTACCTAACTCATCTTTCATCTCTCCTACCAAACATTAAACCATCCATTATTCCCATTCCAGCTACTCTTTAAGTGTTAACCCATAAAACTCCCGTTTTTTCATCGCGGAGCATTTCAAGCAATCACGAGCGTAATAAAACTCAACTAACCGCTTGCACTTCAATAAATAAACAAGATAATTCCTACTAGATAAGTGTCTGTACTCCGTTGACGATATGTAATATTATGACCATGCGTTTTTCTCCTGTCACCTTGTAGGTAGTATTTTAATAAAGTCGATTGAAATATTTGTTAATGTTATAGTTAGTTAGTTAGTATAGTTAATATGATAGGGACAAAATTTTTAATGACACATGTATTATTATTCCTCTTTATGTATTTTATTGAATTAATTTTGAATTGTTTCTTTTTTCTATTTTAATAATAATTAGTAAGGCGACATTGAATAATATTGTTATTAATGTTAAATAATATGTTGTTATTTTCTAACTTGTTTTTCATATATATATTTTTTTATTTAAATGTTTATTTATAGGATTATTTCAAACACAATGTAAATTGTTTATGAATAAATTGAATTGAATTGAATTAATTTGAGAAAACCTCGCGAAGCCATAAAAACTGTTTCTCAACTAGATTGAGTACACTTTAATGGTGTGATGTTCACTTATTGCAGTTATGAGATTTATTTTACGCTTTTATGGGGTTTTGACAAGTTTATTATACAATTTTTTTATTAGGAATTATTATAATAGGTCATGGCCTCTTCTTTTTCTAGTATACTAAGGCAACTCGCGAACTAGACTGTTGCGGTGCGGCCACTGGTCGTGGTCGTGGCCGTCTAGTGCGCGAGGTGCCTTAAAATGTTGATTGTTCAAAAAGTCCTTTTCTAGATATGAGTAAATATATTTGTTTGTTAGAACGTCAAGAAATACAAAGTACAGAAAAGTCTCAGCTATTTTTGTAGATATTAAGGCCATTTTGCATACAAATGGAGAGACAACCGTTGAAAATACCATGGCTAAATATGATATATCTAGCCAAGGAATAACTAAATTAAAGTGAATATTTATGTAAGCCAGGCTAAAAGTATTTGCACAGAAACGCCGTCAAGATGTCTAAAAGGCAGAGGTCTGTATTTACTTAAGCCCATCATATAAAAATGTTGAATACATTACATTTGTAAGCCTTATATCCAACTTCAAAGCTAAATTCTAAATTAAAAATATACTTAGCTGATGAATAATATTCATTGCAGATGAGAAAATTAAACATGATCCGAGAATTTAGAAAGGTTACATTAAGTATACATAAAAGTGTTTGTTTTATAAATAATGTGACAGCTGTCATTAGTTTAGGCTAGCTATTGTCTAGTCTAGTAAAAATACAAGTGAAATAAATTGATAGAAATGTTAATACAGTCTTCATTTGGGGCAATGATATTTATTTAATTTTCTGTAGTTGTTAGTTTGGGACAAGTTTTCTTTTATTATCTGACGAAGTTAATAGCAAAACTTAAGGTAAAAATCTGGTGAAATTAATGCCGGTCTAAATAAATATGAAAATGCATATACTTTATCATTTGCGTAAGCACATATTTGCAAACATTCCTATTTCTCTTTCCGAAAAATGGAACAGAATTATAACTCATTTGTTTTTTCACTTTCAAAGGTCAAAGCAAAGTTCAATGTCCGGTAGTACTTCCGAATTAACGTAAGGTCCCGTCATTCTTAATTTGAATAGTCATAATAATTAAGTAAATGAGGTTTTATTTAATTAATTAAGGTGATTTCTCAAGTGAGCAAGAGAACTGCATTAAAGTTGTATACGGACAGAGAGACCTTTATTACAAGGTAGTAAGGTTTGTAATTCGTTGCTACTACTAATGGAAGATTAATTGATTAATTTATATGCACTTATTATAAATATAGGATATTGTGAGTTCAACATTGATCTAAAAAATGAAGGTGTGCCACTATTAGGGATTACAATATTTTTAAAACTATAGCCGATTTTAAAAAGCGGATATTTTGGAAATGGTTAACAAGTAAGTAGTTGGAAGGAAATGTTTTGGAAATAATTTTCAATTGTAAATGAAGGCCAATATAGTGTTGTATTTCGCTGACTTAAACCCAACAAGGGAATTCCCACGTCACTCACAAATGACACGTGTAGTTTATAGTTCATATAAAATTTAAATACTTCAGCAGTAAACTGAATTCATAACCTGTAATAAAATCGTCAACGTAAAACATTTACAGCAGAACTTTGGGGTACAGATAGGCTGTAAAGGAAATATTAAGGGCCCTTGTTATGGGAGGGCCGCCGGTTCAACGGCTCGCGTCCGGCTGTCGTAAACCCGGACCGGGATAAGCCGACAGTCTCATCATGGTGGCCAGGGCTAAGGAAATAGCGGAATAGTAAACAGAGGTGGCTTAAGTGGAATAAGTAGATTGGTAGGGCCTTATTATTTGGTCCAAAAAGTGCAGAAATGAACGAAAAATTTGATGAATTGTTTGAAGGAGATGAGGAATTTGACTTGTAGTATGTCAGCTATACTACTGAAATCACCGAACTTTGTTATTTCTTTTATTAGTTTCCATTGTTTTTCCTTATGATAGTGATTTTTATCTAATCTATTTCCTTGGTCACTATAACTTCCGAACGACTGCGCAAAATCGGATAATTCTTTTTTTGTTGTGTTCTCCGTCGTCAGGGCAAGAAAACAAAATGAAGCTGATGGAAATGTTTTTAAAATCTCACAGCACCCGTGCGAACCTGGAGCGAAATAGGAAGAAAAAACATGCACGATGCAAAAACTGTTGGGAATAAAAGATAAAAAGGAAAAAAGTACTTTTAAATCTGGAAACAATTTATCTACCTTCACACCTCAAAAAGTTATATCTGCTATTTAACACGATTCCGTTATTTTATAGACCATTAATGTAAGAAAGGCTTTTGATACTTTTGACACTGATATTCGTGAGAGAGGCTAAAATATTTCGGTAATCGTCTACTGTTTGTGTACTTTGTGAATATGTAGGCGTTTGAAGAGGTGGTAGGTAAGGCGTTGTACATACACAAGTTTTGTCTTCTGAAAGTGATGAAGTATCTAATTAGATTTGTTTCATTATTAATTTGTGCACTCAAGATAATTTTTAAGTGAGAATTATTATTTGAATCTATTTTTTTTAAAGTATGTACTTTACATGGTTTACTTTGTAACAACTTTAACATTAGCGCATGTAATGGTACAGTCATTATGGTAAACCAAAGTAGTTATCCTATTTATATTTATCAAACATAAACAATGAGATGAATGTTCTATAAATAAGAGAAAACGTACCATCAAAGCACAAACAAATATCTCCGACCCCTAAAACGTCCACAAAAAAAGAAGCAAAATAAACCCACAAAAATACGCAAGCATTCCTATCCAAACATCCAGAGGCTGGTATCAAATTATGAGTGAATTAGTAACACGAGACCACACCAAGTGTAGCGTTTACCGAGCCTTTAGCTCAACAAGCCTGTTTGCTAAGAACCCTTATCCAATGTGGTTGCCCTTAGAGGAGTAAGTCCACTATAGAGTGTACTTATCAGGGTATGTACAGTAAGATAGTATGGACTATTTTCGCCTTGAAAGGAGAAACAAAATAAAGGGCGCTAGCTTCATAAAATTACCTTTAAATATTAGCAGCCTATTTATACGTCCAAATTCTGGGTATACTAAAAATATCGGAGCCATCGATATTTTTGCAGTATCTTTCGCCCTTGCAGAGAAAATCACTGAAATCAGAAAACTAATTTATTACATACAGCCAAACATGTGCTTACGATCATAACAATGGGCTTTTAGCGATGCACTCTATAGTTTTAACTTATTAAAACTCTATGGTTTCCCCTTTTTGACGGCCTCGCAATCTAAGATTGTCTTTGTATAAACATATTTTGGTTAAGGAAAGCTTTAAGATTGTACGCAATTAGCTTCTGATTACTGTTTGAATTACAATGAACCACAATAATAAAACAAATGATTAATTTCTGGGGTATTGTTAGAAACGGGATATGTGTTTCGTAAATTAATTATTTTGAAATATATTTATGGAAGAGCATACAGAAGGGACATGATATATTGATTTCAAATTTCGCAGAAAATAGTATAATATTTCAAAGTTGAAAACAAGAGTGTAAAGAAAGATATTAAGTTATTTAGTAGGTATATAAAACTTAGTGCCATAATGGACATGTACTTGTCAAAAATTTTATTTCCACCCAGAATCAATTTTTGTAGGACATTATTTACTCTACGTCAGTTTATTATATTGTCTCTTGTAGATTATTGGACCTAAGTAAATTATATATACTCTTGTCACTGCCGGTGTACCAGCTGTTTTGGAACCCAATGGTTTGGTGCGCGGCGATGGCAAGAGACCTGACGGTATGTCATTGCTGCCTTGGAAATTGGGTCGGCCTTTGGTGTGGGACGCAACGTGCGTCGACACCCTTGCGCGGTGCCATGTTCTAAGTTCGGCAGCCTCTCCTGGCGCTGCTGCTGGAGCTGCGGAGACCGTTAAGTGGTGGAAGTATAATAACATTGTGGGTGATTATTATCGAGCCGTTTGGGGTTGAAACGCTCGGGTCATGGGGGCAGAGCGCACGAAATCTTTTCAAAGAACTTTCCAAACGTTTGGTAGAATCTACTCGTGATCCTCTCACGAGTTGGTTTGTTCCTTGCACAGAGAATCGGCATAGCCATTCAACGTGTCAATGCTGCCAGCCTTCTGGGCACGTTTCCCGCCATTGACAAGGATGACGATGAGTTCTTTGACGCTTGTTAGTTTTTATTTATGTGAGTTTGAATTTTAGTATAGTTAGAGTTTGTTCTTATATTAGATTTAATTGTGTATTAATAAATAAACACCAGTGTTCATCAACATTAGTAAATTATATAAGTATAGACGTGGTGGCCTAGCGGTTCAATGAACGGATTTGTATGCACAAGGTTGCAGGTTTGAACCCAGGCAAGTACCAATGAGGCTTTTTCAAAGTTATATGTACTTTCTCAATTATTCTAAGACACTTCTGACAAACGGTCAAGAAAAACATCGTGAGGAAACATGAATTCCTAATTTGGGATCTGGAATCGCCAATCCGCAGTGAGCAAGCGTGGTGGTCAATGCTCATGCCTTCTCTATATGGGAAGAGGCCTATGCCCAGCAGTGGGGCGTATGTAGGCTGGATTATAATATTACCAATTTTTATAAAATAGTCTGTATTTGCCATTTATTACATTGTCTCTAGTAGATTATTGGACCTAAGTAAATTATGTAAACCGTTCAGAGTAAACTTATATTTGCCTATATTTTTTTAAACCCTACATATTTATTCCGTTGACGTACCACCCTTTCAATGAAGCAACACAATATGTTTCAGCCATTGTGTTGTAATATCAAATATCAATAAAACTAAATTTCTTTTTCTACCAAACCGAGGCAATAAATAAATATAGGCTCTACCCAAAGAGTTTAAAAAAATACTATAGAGTGCAGGTATGGCTTAGAGTCCATTGCATCGAGCTCAAGCACAATTTTTGGTAGAGATCTTTGCAGTTAGCTTGAGCGCAGGCTTTGGCACAGTTCTCAGTTCACACAGACGTTTATGCGAAATTATTGATGGTGGATGAAAATAATATTGAGGTTTGAGATAGTTTCCTTAAAACAGCGTGCTCTGTTTCGATACTTTTTTTACGACGAAACTAGTTCACACTAGTGTTCACGGTTCATACATGACATGCGCACTCTGTCATTTCTCTATCCTCTAAGGCAGTACCCCATAGGCCGTAGGATTCCCCTCACGTTTTGTGAGATAGTTTTATTTTCATGACACGTCCTCGATATTTTGACGACACCGCTGTAAACATGAAGGCGACGTGTCGCGGTGTGTTTTGTTATTCAATATTTAAGGTTTTCTGTATAGTTTGAAACTGTTCGGCCAGAATAACTAAGGGAGATATAGATAGAATACCTTCTATTGTATACCAGAAAAGTTATCTAATTAAAGTTAAAGAATTCAAATTCAAATATTCTATATTCAATGTAGGCTACACAATAGCACTTATCGAACGTCAAACACAAATATATAATATAAAAGTTCAGACACTGATCTTATCCAAGGTCAATAGAACGACCAGACACCGCAAGCAGCACCCGTTTACGAGTATGACGCAAGGGTCAGCCATCCCCTCCCTCGCCATATTAGAGGGAAAGAGGAGACCCGACCCAAAGCGCCACCGCAGGCAGTGACAACTAAGGGAGCATGACGAAACTGTTGCCTGCTGGCTTAAACAAATATTAAGCAAAAAATATTACGTAAACGGTCTTCAAAATTGTAAACTTGAATCACTCTCTGAATACAATTCTATACACACGAATGTAGTTGTTCCTACAAAACTTACTACAAAAATACCTGATTGCCATAATTGTATGGCCTGATTGCCAGAACGGTTTTCGCAAAAATAAATCGACTACCCTAGCAGTATACAAATACATCCAAGAAGCCCTAAATATTTTAAATAATAAACAATACGCAATAGGTATTTTATTAGACATGAGCAAAGCTTACGACAAAGTCCAGTTTAATATTCTATTAGACGAGTTGTATGCAATAGGAATCAGGGGAATAGCTTATAAATGGCTTAAGTCATATCTAACCGATAGAAAACAAACAGTAGAACTAGAATTTTTCAACAAAAATACACATGAGATACAAAAAATCCGTTCAAAAAAGAGAGATATAAAAGCATCTATTCCTCAAGGTAGTGTCATAGGTTGCCTACTCTTTATAATTTATATAAACCAGCTACCCAAAACAATAAATGGACCATGCGTGTTATTTGCGGACGACATCTCTTTGCTCACTTCGTGTAAAACAAACGTAAATATAAATGAAATTCTCCACCATACACTCACAAAAACAGTAGATTGGATGAACAAACATAATTTGGAAATTAATTTCTCAAAAACTAAATTAATAACTTTCTACCCCCCCCAAAAAT
Source organism: Autographa gamma (assembly GCA_905146925.1). Lineage (NCBI taxonomy): Eukaryota > Metazoa > Arthropoda > Insecta > Lepidoptera > Noctuidae > Autographa > Autographa gamma. The sequence continues at coordinate 4,328,105 of LR989871.1, forward strand.
CATCAATAGATATACATTTCACTTTTAACGGAACAAACATAGAAGTTGTAAATGAGTTTAACTTACTCGGGCTAACCATAGACACCCACATAAATTGGAAAGCGCACGTAAATAAGGTGAGAGCAAAACTATCAAGCTTTACATATGCCCTACGCGAAGTCAAGAAGACTACCGACCTATCTACTGCGCTTGTCACTTATTATGCCTATGCATATTCTTGGCTGAGCTACGGTGTAATTTTGTGGGGTAACAGCACAGATGCCCTCACTCTCTTTACCCAACAAAAGAAATTGATTAGAATTTTAGTTAATATACAAAATACTGACACATGTAAACCACACTTCCAAGAACTCAAAATATTAACACTACCATGCATCTATATCTTGGAACTATGTAAATTAGTTCGTAAATATCCAGAACACTACACCAAGCGCAAAGACATCCAAACCACAATGACACTACGACACAAAAATAGATTGAACCTTCCAAGTTCACGTTTAGAGATGCACTCCTCTGGCCCATTGGTTATGTCAATTAAATTATATAATAAGCTACCGAATAATATCAAAAATGAGAATAAATTGAATATCTTTGTTAGCAAGTTGAAGAAGTTTCTAATTATAAAAAGTTACTACACGGTCAAAGAATACCTAGAAGATAATATATAAATTCTAAACATCTAAATACTCCAAAACCATTAAATTATTTAATACGAAAACGGCTAAATCCTCCTCTCTCCTAATAGTGCTGTGCCCGACAGGGTCCATAATTGTTACCTATTTTTAAGCCTACCACCTGTAAATGTACATTATGGAATGCAATAAAAATTGAATTGAATTGAATTGTATAATTTCAGAGTATTTACATACAATTCTTACTTATCCTATTCATTAATCAGATCGTCAATTTAATTCAAGCATCCAAAAATCTTTAATCATTCTTATTATAATTTATTTAACGAACATCTCGACCTAATTGGTTTTCATTTGCGACGACAAAATTAAGCATAAAATCATCGGCATACTTAATTTTCCCGTTTCGTCGTACCATTTTAAATTAATTCTGTCTACTGAATGCGAAGCCTTCATTACAAGATCCCTTTCTATTGTAGGATTAAAAAAAAATCGTACCATACAAATTATACGTGAACGAGGTACTGAGAATCAACCACAGATTATACACGAAGGTAGTCTGAAATGTGAGCCTAGGATAAAGGACGAATTGGTTATACGCTAATTAAATTGAAAGCCTATACTTTAAACATATCTGCTGGAATTACTGAATGTCCTTTGTAGGATAAGATTATACGGCAATAGTTAAAAGACCTTAATTTGTTGGGTTCAAAGGAGTAATGCTCCAATCGCAAATATAGCTACTACGGTGATAATGACATTATATATTATGACAGTAACTTATGAATCCAATCAGTATCAGTACTTAGCTTATACATCGTGTATACGACGGATAACAGGTATAAAACACTAAAATTGTATTTGGTTAATAAATATGCTTAAGATTTTTCCTTCATTTAAGTCTTTGTGAGTACTTATAGATATGAAAGAAAAGTTTTAAGTAACAGTCTCCAACCATCTTTAAGCACGTTAGCACGTTTGTGTATAATACACTGTATAAGTGTAACGGCCAAAGGATCCAGCTATCTTATAATTCATATCAAAGTCGTATCGATTTTATGGCACCTGAGAGAGCAAACGGCACTAAGGCACTAAGCTGCCTTCCCACTGGAGTTGTGTTAAGCTGTACATTGACTTCATGTGTAAAGGACTTAATGCTATACAAGGCATTCTATACAAGACAACTAGGTGCAGAGATAATATAGATAGTTGATTATGTAAAGGAGATAGGTGTTATTATCTAAATATTAAACTAAGTAATATGTAAAGGAAATAATAATTAATATAAATAAAAGTAGTTGGTCAAGGAATATTAATACACAATCTAATTTTTATACACAATATTGTTTAACGTTCATATTTATGTTTGAATATAATATTACGTATGGTAAAGAATATAAAGGTATATGTAAGGTGTGTCTAATTATTAATAATCATAAACATAAAAAGGTAAAAATAGGATTTTATTTTTTTTATATTGTTTTTACTTATGCGTATGTTGGCCTTGTTGTATGTATGCACGGTTGAATATTTAACGTATAATACAAACCTTCATCACAGACCAACCATATTATATTACACAACATTTTGCACACCGCGTTTTCAGGTGTGGTGTCGCAGCAGTATTTGCGTCGATAGGCAAAATAAAAATTTAAAATAAATGAAATATCTACACTCAATATGCACGCGTCCTTACCATCGTATTGAGTTCGACGTTCCGTGGATCTGGGAACCAATCTATGAACACTCCGGTGCAGCGCGGGTTGTTGACCTCCATGCATAGATATGCGATACGTGTTAAACTATTCCATATCGATATTCAGGTATTATATCGATATGTGTTCAATAGAGCTGTCGATGAAATTTTATTATTGGATTTTTGAACTCTATACGATTTCAAGAAGATATTTAGATATAAGAAACTTTTATACGCATACTTTTAAAACCAAGATAGGAATATATAATCGCATCAATCCAAGGCCGTAATTATACATATTATATAAACGCAGTTGCTTCAACAAGGTAGTTGTTACTACGGCGTAGGTGATGCTACGCCGTAGGCACCTGTCACAAATTGGACGTTAGCACTGTATTAACCAATTTCATTGATGCATTATACATATATGTTTTAATAATTTAAGGTAGAAAAGTACACATGTATTTAATGTTATGTAAGTGAATGCCTTTTATTAAATTATTTGAGAAAATGTATGTAGCTAGAATACAAAACAAATAATCTCATAATAAATACTTGAAAACAATGCCTTAATGATGTCACAACAATGCGACTAATATAAAGGGGAGAGCTCTCACATTCACATGATATGTCTAACAAAGTGTAAGCAGTTGCGGCAACTAACGAGCGCTTGTAGTCTGAACAGCCCACCCAATGTACGCTCACTTGTTTTATACACATTATAAGTAATATAACTGCAGATAGATTACCTTTTTAGAGGCAGATTGTTTGTTTGAGCACTACATATACTAATTAATGAAATTGAGACATGACTCTTTATACGCTCACTTGTTTTATATACATTAAGGTGCTTTCCTTACCGCGAGCATTTACGTGTATTGTAACATTATAGATTCGACTTTGAGCATTACATTACAATAATACCTCCCTGACTAACGAGAATTTGCGTGTAATGTTACATTTTCTTCTCTTTCATTGACGTATGCCCTCATTACAAGGTGCGCATTGTAATGCTCGGTTCTCGTCCTTCACTGATGTAATGCTCAAATCTGTAACGTCACATTACACGCGATTGCTCCCGGTGAGGGAGCACCTTTATAAGTAATATAACTGCAGATAGATTGAGGTAGATGCTTGAATTGAGCACTATATACTCAATTTAATTAAATTGAGACGATATTTTATATTCACAGAATTTTGGCTTGAACACTAAATTCTGAAAAAAAAATATTTCTAGCGAGGAACTTTATGAGCTATTATTTTGTCAAAGCTACCCAGTTATTTAGCTATTATTTATGTTTTTTTTCATCGTGTTCTCAACCGAAGGATGCCTATATTGTAACCGACTGCCAAGGAAGGGTCTTTTTGACAAGTATCTGTAGAGCGAGAAAGATTAGAGATATAATATTTTGTCTCTTGAATATATTATAACTTTAGAACCAAAATATCATACAAAGACCGTCTTTTTTACGTTTTCGATCTCCATCACATACATGACCACATATTACATTTCCACCTTCATATTTTTTCAGACAACTTAAACCTGTAAAAGAGCAACAAAATTAATATGAAATATCTCTCTACGGCTAAGTAACCTTTTAGTATTCAGTGGTACCATCGCCCACACTAAATCAGTAACATTTTAACATCAAAATGACCTTTATGTCTATATCATTAAGGTTGGTTTTTGATTTTGGTTGGTGTTATATATGTGTGGTAGATTGTACTTTGGTATAATCTCCGGTATCTCATCCTGTGGGATTCGTGAAGGCGAATAAAGGATTATTAAATATTAAACTATTTAGCTGCACGCTGTAAAATCCGGGAGATAATGGGTTAGGTTAAATCTACGAAATAAGAAAATAATATCTATTGAAATACTTGTGCCAATTGATGTTACTTCCACTTGAACCAATTGCAACTTTATATGTGTGTAAATAGAGTTAGTTTTAGACTAACCAGAATTGTTGAAAAGTTGTATCAGATATGAAGTTGTAGTGCAAACTGAACCTTATTTTAATGTCTCACAGTTGGTAATCTAAAACTTTTGTATGGCATGTAAAGTGCAGACATAGGTAGTATTGTTTTTTACAAAATTCCATCTATATGACAAAAAGGTGAAACGTCACATCTATTTACTCTCCACAAAAGAATCTCCAAAACTAACATTTAATCAAATAAATCTAACAATAAAACAAACAACTAGCAAAGTGTTACATTACTAACTCACTCTCAATTGTTTTGCAATCCTCGTTAAGCTTACTCAAAGACATTCACAATCCCTACATTTGTAAACTAAGGGCCCGATGCCGCTATTTGAAGTCAGTGAGTGGCGGATTAACAAACGTGTACTTGTTATTGTGCCTCTTTCGTATTCAAATAAGAACAGTCCCTTGCAATCGTACAATGACAACAGTGGCAAGTAGGTGTAAATTTGACATTAAACTAAAATTATCTAAAAATTAAGCACAAAAACAAGTACAGTCCACGAACAAAAATACTTATACACATAGCGAAATTCTGAAACAAAAGTTAGTTTTTTGTATAGAAACAAAAAAAAGAAAACATGTGCATGATAAAGCAACTGTTATCCAACATTGCTTCATAACACGATATAAAGTATCAATCTAGAATTGATATAAAAAATTGGAGAGTGTGTACATATTTTTTGCGCTCGTGACTGTACACTGGCCACTCACTGACTTAAAATAGCAGCATTGGGCCCCTGGAATCTCCGCGTGGTATTGGTTAACACGTAACTTGAAACAAGTGAAACTTTGATAATGGCGAATACACATGATATATAAACTTAGCTATATGTTGTGTATATGTTTGGGTTGCTATGGAGATGTGTAGCGTTAAGTGACGATTTCGTGGCTTTACTTGTAACAGAAGTTCACTTAATCACTTGTTTGTTTGTTACGAAACCCAGTTTTAAGTGTCTTGGTTGTTTAAAAAATTATTTGATACATAATTATGTGTTACTTTACTTGTTTGTAGGATTGATTTTTAATCTTGTTTTACAAGTAAGCTTTTAACATACTGTGAATAGCTGGGTGAAAGTTGTACACAGTAGAATAAAGTCCACCTCAAAGAAAGCAGGAAACATTAGCAGATTGCAATAATAAAAAAACATAAGGACACTGTAACAAAGACTTGTATGTACTCAGTACCCTGCTACTAAGAAAATGGAGATACTTTCAATGTATCAATTTAATCGTAGCTACTTTTAACCGACATAAAAAATGAGGAGGTATTCAGATCGACTGTATTTTTTTAATGTTTTTAACCACAGATCTTTTGACTTAATTTTGATTCTTTTTTTTATTTGAAATTTTATTTATTTATTATCAATTTTATTTTATTTTGTAGTCCGTTTTTTCTTGTTAGAATGATGTAATCCGCTTTTGTAAGCGACTGGGTATAGTCACCTACGTCATCGACACAGGTGTTTAGAATCTTTAGATTATTAAGAAACTTTCTAATTATAATTGTTTAATTAATGCCTGGCGTGTTGCCGGTTTTCTCTCGCTTTACAGCAGATAAGAGGAGATAAGTGGGGTTTTAATGCAAGTTAAACTGGCGCATTTGAGCGTTAGATAATGTAGATGCTAGAATGCCAGACAAACGTCTTGGTTGTGCTGTTGGAGTCTTATGTAAGGTTAACCGCGTGAAAATATGAATGATATAAGAAAATGAATGACGCTTTTAAAATAAAGCTTTATGGTTATTGTCGTAATGTGCTAAAGGATATTTAACAGTTAAGATTGGTTTCTTAGGTTTACGCGAATGTTAGACATTGAAATAAAACTACTTTTTACGCATTTAAAAGTAAAAACCATTCGTCGATACACAAAATAGTGCTTCTTGCAAAAGTAATATTATTACTTTAATACACAACATTACCAGTAACACAGCATAGCACTTTCACAGAAAAACGTAATATCTGTAATAACTAATGATTCATAAAATATATCATACTGTAATTACATTCAAAATAAATATAACATTTAAAAGTTTTTGTTTCGATAGTATTACCCGTACCATAATCGCTTCAAGCAGTACTGTTGCGGTTGTAGAAAGAGACGGCGCACTACACTGCGTATAGCGCTGTCTCGCTTACTCAATGGCAACAGTTCTTTTTTAAGAGCTCATGGTCAGCAAGCAGAAGGATGATCGACCTTTTTTCCAAGAATACTAAAGTCAACAATTACTGTGTAATTAGACATTCATAATTACTTTAATAAACTTTGGAAGACTTTCTGAACACCATTTAAAGTTATTTCAGATAATGGCCAACTTCGACATTATTATTTCATGTTAAATGACTTGGCAATGAGAAATAAAAAGCAAAATAACTTTTGTTTGTTTTAGTTCATGAACTAATTATGTACTAATCTGCTTGAAAGGTTGTAGCTGAAGATAAATTAAGCTTTAAAAAGTTTCCTAACTCTGTTGATTAGTAAATAAATTATGTAAACAATATGAGTATATTTTAATAAATATCTACTAACTACTTAATAACTGCTCCAACAATTAGTAGAAAATAGCGTCTTAATTTAAATACAAAAAATTATACAAAATGTAAGTTGCTCAAAATGCTTTATATCATCGTTAATTATTCAAACTTAGGACTTACAGGAGTACTGAGCACTACAGACTGTAAAGCAAAGCTTTGGTTGTGAGATTAAGTGCTCGTACACACGACGCGGCCGTCGCGCCGCCATCGCACCGCAACCGCGCCAACACCGCGCCACCACGCGACCCAGACTGCTATACCGGAGGTCGTGGGTTCGATTCCCACTCAGGACAAATGTTTGTGTGATGAGCATGGTCATTTGTTCTGGTCTGGGTGTAATTTATCTATCATATGTATGTATTTAGACATATATAAGTATGTTTATCAGTTGTCTGGTTACCATAACACAAGCTCTGCTTAGCTTGGGTTCAGATTACCGTGTGTGAGATGTCCCGGAATATTATTATCATTATATATTATTACTATCGCTCCTTCACCGCTCACACCGCGCAGCAGACTTGTGACAAATATGGGACAAATCCGCCGCTTTCATTTGTTTTTCTATTACTGGTCGCCAACGGACGTAGCTACCTATATATTCCAAATAACCGTGTGATAAAAACATAAGGCAACAGCTCGGTGCTTGTGGCAGCGGTGTCGTGTACACCAGCACTAAGAATTTAAAACGAATGAATAGCGCGGAAACAATTTGCAGAACATGTACTGTACCCACTTTTGTATGAGAGCCCTTGAAAAAGCTAATTTGCTATCTACAAAAACTGGGTTATATTTTTTGCGCGTGGGATTTTGTGATTGTTATTGAAGAATGTTTGCTGGTTTATTATTTCGTTGTGTTGTTAAGTAAATATTTGAGTAGACTGGCAATTATCGTGATATATTTTCATATGGTTGCTTAATAAGTAAAAGATTTTATCTCAGGCAGGGTAAATATGGGGTAGTAAAACATAGTATTCATTTAAATGTATGTTCTGTACTCACGAATCTACTGCTAAAAGTCTTCATTTTGACAAATCTTCACTGCTTAGCTTAGTAATAACTAACACCCGTATTCATGAACGTTACTGTGAGTTCTCATAGTGCCCCGCGGACGCACAGGGACACAAAATCCTAATCATAAACAATACTTGAGGGACGAACGACACTATGCGCTCATTATAATCAACGCACAGATAAAGTAGCTCGCTAGCTACTTTACGCAACGCATAGTGCGACAAATCAACACATGACAAACTGGTATCCAGTATAAGGTTATGTTTGTAGTGATTTGTGATACGCTTATTTGCACATAATATAGTAGAGAAACGCAGATAATCTTAGAGGTTTTTAAAGGTCGTAAATAAACTCATTTTTTGAGCTTACATTGCAAACGCTGGCTGAACCCTACGAGTTAGATAGAAAAATGTACTACAATATTGTGAATGTAATATAGATCAATATTGCTCTTTCCAGAATGTAATTTAAATGAATATTTTCGAAGAAATTACAGATTTAAAATGCAGGGACATAGTCGGTTGCGGGTACCGGCCGGGGGGCGCGTGCCTATGCCAAATAGTGCGTCGAAGGCCGCGCTTTGCCCTATAGCACTTTATGGCACTATATTTAGTATCAGCATTGCACCCGTGCAAAGCCGGGGCGAGTCGCTAGTCGCTAGTATAAAATGAAACAAATTTATTTAAATTTTGAAGATTTTATTAATAGTTCCATTTCCAATTTCATTTTTTCTAATTGCAAACCATGGAGTTGTTTTTCAAAATCAATGAAATTTTCTTCCCGTTGTATCAGGGCCTCCTCACACATAGCTTTATTCTTGCTTCTGTCTCACTACAAATTTTCTTAAGACCTGAAAGATAAAGTGCATAATTATAAACAAGAGTGCAGCGTTATTGATTATTTGCATCTGAGTTTAATCCCTGCCCACACCTCTGGAATTGACAAAATATTCAGTTACCTGTGCTAGCAGTGGATATTTCCTTTCTTTTTTTGGTTCTAGATTTTATGATCTCCCAACATCTTCTTAGCTGAATGTTATTCCTAGGCGTCACATAGGACTGTGCATTATAGGCCATTGTCAGCTCATCCCAGGCCTTCTTCTTCAACTTGATGTTTTAAGCGTGTGTATGCTTATCCTCAATAATAGGCGGGTCTCGCACTAAAGCTATAATTTGTTCTCTTTCCGAAGAAGTAAATGGTAACTTCTTTGAGCTGAAAGAAAACAATACGTGTTATTATTTTCACAACTTTGACTATGGAACAAACAGAAACATGCAATAATATATAAGTACTTACCATGTTTTGGGTAATTTCGTAGTCATTATAGACAAAAATTGTTGAAAATAATGTAAGACTTTAAAAATGTTTTTATTTTGAAAAATCGCGGTTGACGTTTAATCTGTCAGTCAACCCGAGTGAAGTCGCTCCACAACGTTAACCAATCACAGCGCCCCATTCAATACTATGAGTCTGCACAGCAAAGGGTCCAATAAGTATTGTTTATGAAATGAATGGCCTGCCATGACGAACGCAGTGAGAAATGCCTTACTTAGCATAGTGTTGCTGCCATACTTATGTAAGTAGCGTTCTTGAATACGGGTGTAAGTCAATTTTGAAGAAAAATCCTTTAACACCCTCTGGACACATAGCCAATCTAGCTTCGCCGATGTTCGTAGTTTTTTTATTTTTGCATATATCATGCGTCACATGTATCATATACCAAAAAAAATAACAAATTCATTCAAAATGCTTTTTCATATAAAATGACTCCATTTCGGCACACCATTATTTATAACACCTATCATTATTTTAATCGCTTTGAGGACCCTTTTATGTCCAATGTTACTGCTAATTATTATGTACAGAAGGTTAAATTGAAAGTTATCAGTCAATTTAGTATAATAGCCTCGCCATTAAACATTTAAACAAGGGCTGAAATGGAAAAGACTTTAACAGAACAGTTACTAATTACAACATTTTAAAGTGTAATTTTGTTCACATTTACATCTATAAAACTACAAAATATAATTGCATTGAGCTATTTTGTTTATTGTTTACAGCGCTTTGTGGCGACCCGACCCTACAGGGTAAGTTTTTTAAACAATTTTATTATTTTAACGATCATAATACCGCAAAAAAATATTCAACAAATAAAATGAGTTATATATTAATGTAGCTCATTTCACACTCTTTTTGAGTCAATTATTAAAAGTAATTAAATAGTATCCCACCAAAAACATTCAATGTAAAAAAAGCCAAGTCTCTCTATGCAATTCTTCCATCGTAAAAAGTTTTGAGATCGCATAGGAGCCAAGCCATGTTTAATTTTATTTGTAATAATAAATAAATATTTTGTGACTATATCAATAGTTTTATTTGCATTGCAATAATAGCAACTTGGCCATGAGCACAAGTTAAATGTCGTTTGCTCTTTGTAATAACGTGCAAATATCGTTAAAATGATTTCGTAATTAATTGGAATTTGAGATCACTATGCACTTAACATGCGCCATAGTGCATGTGCAGTTCACTGATCTTGGATGATACAGACTGTCGGTTAAGGTGTCCTGATATTATTTATTATTTACTTTCAACTGCTCCAAATATGCCGTTTTATAGTTGTACCTTATTGTGCTCATGGCCAAGTCACTATTATTGCAATGCAAATAAAACTATTGATATAGTCACAAAATATTAATTTATTATTACAAATAAAATTAAACATGGCTTGGCTCCTATGCGATCTCAAAACTTTTTACGATGGAAGAATTGCATAGAGAGACTTGGCTTTTTTTACATTGAATGTTTTTGGTGGGATATCATCAATTTTTGGTAGGTCTCTTTCTTTTATTTTTAGTTGTTTTAATTATAACTTGTGCTTCTGCTGCTGCTTTGCTTAGAGCCCATTCCATGTCTCTTACTCTGTTGCCTGTATTGTGATATTTCGTAATTTTTAAGGCACACAAGTCTGGGCCGTAAATATTTCTGAGTCGATTATATTCAACTATTGCTGTCTCCTGAACTTTGATGCTTTTAAAATCGATATTTACCAAATATAATCCACCCAGACTTGTCACTCTTGAAAGAGCCACGTATACTTGACCATAGGTGAAAACGGAGGAACCTGTGTCCTTCATCGCGTGGCTTAGACTTAGCCCCTGGCTCTTATGGGTGGTTATAGCATAAGCGATGCAAATAGGAAATTGTTGACTATGCGGCGCCGTGTCTCATCTTAATGCTATACAAAGTTCATACCTTTTTTTTTATGTATATGCGTTATTTAGTAGCATTTATTTTAAGCTAGCATTGGAAAACGTAATAATTGTTTACTTAATTGAATCTCAGTACCTACATCTGCATATTTGTACTTTTACAAGCATAGAAAAATAATAAGTAGGGTAGATTAAAATTTATCCGTCAAATAATTAGCCGGTTATTCGTAAACATTGTATAATAGTCCTCCGTATTTACTTATGTTACATTACGTGTCATTTGTATCGAGTTGAGCATTTACATTCCTCAAGTGGTTTTGTTGTGTGATATCGGACTTTTGTTTTGTGGTTAAGTGAGAGAATTGACTCTAGTTTTAACGAGAAATGTCTACACTGGGTGGATATCGGACAAACCGACCACGGTCTCGCCGGTGCGTAAATTGTTGTTTTAATAAACCTGTGTATTAGGATTAGTTAAAATACATTGTGATTTTAGCATAACCACCCCAATGGGATGGCACATTGATTCGACAACCCCATTCACTTGGGCCACCAAGATGAGATTTTTACTAACATGAAAATGTCTGTAAAAGGTTTAGCATTTACCACAATATCAATTCAAATAGTAAACTAATATCTATTTAGAAGTTGATAAACCTTGAAGAATTTAACTTTTATAACCTCAAATTCTGCAACCTAAAATAAAGATTTCTCTTGAACCAGGGTGAATAAATGGATATCGTTTGCATAACACTTCTTCTATTGAGCATGTCAACGAAGTCAAAATCATTGGGCTGTCGCAATTTACATACGCCTCTTTCCCTTGTAGGAGTAGGCAGAGACCACTTCTTTTCACTTGCTACGATCCTTACATACTTGTTTCGCTTCGTCCACTTTCATTATTCCCTTCATACATGCTGTTCTGTTTATGGTATGCTCTTGATGTGGCCTTTTTTCATTCACACTCGCCTTATACACTTTTTCGTCAATCGTTCTTTTATTCATTCTCTCGACATAGCCAAACCATCTCAGCATACCTTTCTTTATTTTTGTCTCAACATCCATCATCTGACATACTTCAACCACCTTACCATCCATTCCTCCTCTTACATGCAACGCAGCGAAGCGGCTCTCCGTGGCCCACTTTTCGCCCCCGCGAGGAACGAGACGTGATGGGTGGCGAACCACATCGCCGCCATTTTGGATAATTAAATTATTTTTATAATTATCCATTGCGTTCCCGCGGGATGATGTCGCAAATTAATCGTGTATAAATAGTTCATTCCACAGATTCGGCATACTGAGGGAACCTAACAACCTATTAGTTTCAGTAGATGAAAGTCTTTTAAAAGGTGAATTCTTTCTTACCGGCGGTAGCTGTAAGAGATAGAAACCATAGCGCGATTTAGACCAGCTACACGGCCATCTATCGAGTGAGCATATAATATTTATAGCATTGCATTATGTGGATGAAAGATTGTAGCTTTATTCATTTCATTTTAACTTAGCTTTGTTTATTAATATGTAAATTCAATACATTATTACAATGTATTGGAACGAAGTTCCTTATCGCGCGTTGAGAAAGGGGGCTAGACGGAAAAAAAATCTTATTACGAAAAGTTGTAACGAAACTTTTTAATGACGTCATTAGTAAACAGTCTTATGATTAAGATTTTCGATAGATAATAGAATAGAATAGAATAGAAAGATTATTTATTTAGTACGGAACACAAGACAACACAAAGAAATAAACACAAACAACATAATCTAACTTCTCAGATGGCGGTGTTGACACACGACGAGTTTATTAAGCCGCGACTTGCGTTCGAATCCTAATTCTATGTTTTGTTTGCGTTTACAACTAATCATATTTTTTTTTATTTAATCATTAATTAAATTAAATTATGGTAATTAAATTCATTCAAATTATTTCTTAAATTAAAAGGAACTTCGTTCCATCCGAGTGTCTCTTGACATCTCTTTAGTTTTTTTTAATAATATAAATCGATTTGTTTTACTTTTTGTACATAAACGAAGAACAAAGTTATCAATGCAGTCAAAATTCATACACCATGTTCTTGTAAAACCGCAAATGTAAATTTGTTTTGATTCAAATCATTTATTCTCAAAAAAGACATTGTCACTTACATGAGAATACAATTTAAAATTTAGCATTATTATAGTTATAAGTACCCATCACCACATAATAACAATCGAAATATTTGTACATAGTTACCCGTGTAGCATTCGATAAGTGATTCGCCTCCCAGTCCTTCCAATCACACACTAGACATCTACTCATAATAGTTTTCCAGTATGTGCTTGGATAGCTGAGATTTAAAACTGTGGAATGAATTTGTATTTTTTATACTAGACGGTAAATTATTAAATAGTTGTGCTCCTTCATATGTGACGCTCTTTTTAGCATAGTTAGTACGTATTCTTGGTAAGACAAGTAGGCTAGGTCGACGGAGGCTGCGTTTAGATATTTGGGATTTTTTAACAAACGATATATCAGTATGAATGGCTTTATCCATTATTTTTCTAATCAGAACACAAGTATTATATACATAAAGTTGTTTAATATTCATCAATTTGGTTTCATTAAAAATAGTTTGAGTCGGTGTTAAGTATGGATAACGGAAGAGTACCTTTATGATCCTATTTTGTGTTCTTTGTAATTCTTGTAATTCTTGTAATTTCGTTTTGCCGGCACTCCCCCAGATTTCAATAAGATATAAAAGATGTGATTTTACAAGAGAATTATATATGGTATAGCGTATGTTTTTGGGTATACAATGGGTCATGTTATAAAGTGAGCCTATAAGAGTTGATAGTTTGTTTTTAATATGATCAATCTGACTGTGCCATGTTAATTGACTATCCATTCTAAGCCCAAGATATTTTTCACAAGATTTTTGTTCTATTTGGATGTCATTAATGGTTAGTGCGTTATGTACGGGGACAACTTTATTCTTTGCTTTGAAAATTACGTAGCAGGTTTTAGAAATGTTTATTGTGAGCAGATTATATTGAAACCATTCAAATAGAACGTTTAGATCTTCTTGGGCCTGTCTTATAATATCGTGAATATTGCCACCAAAATAAAATAAGCACGTATCATCCGCGTATAGTGTAAGATGACCATGTAGATTCAGGTCTGATATGCTATTTATATAAATCAAGAACAACAGAGGTCCCAGTATGGACCCCTGCGGAACTCCGTATGTGATCGGTAATGCACTGCTTTCAAAGTTATCCATGCCAACTTTTTGGTATCTATTTGTTAGATAAGACTTTAACATTTCAAGTGCATTGCCCCTGATACCGCAGTCGTTTTCCAGCTTATTTAGTAGTAGTTTGTGGCTTACGGTATCAAAGGCTTTTTTTAAGTCAATATAAAGTCCCAGAACATATCTTTTATTATCAATGTTTTCTTTTATTTTAGTTGTTAAGTCAATAGTGGCTGCAGTTGTATTATTTTTAGCTCTAAAACCGTATTGTCGTTCTGTTATGAAATTAAAAGAATCTAGGTATTCAAGTAAACGATTATGTAGTAGTTTCTCGAGTATTTTTGATATGACTGGGAGCACAGAGATTGGACGATAATTTCCCGGGTCACTTTTAGATCCCGACTTATGAATAGGTGTTACCTTTGCGACTTTCAGGGAATCGGGGAACTCGCCTCTGATCATCAGTTTGTTAAAACATCTAGCCATACTATCGGATATCAGAAACTGAATACTTTTTAAGGCTTTTGTGCTGATCTTATCTATGCCACTACTTGTGTTCTGATCAAGATTTTTAATAATGCGTATAATTTCATTTGCATTACATGGATTTAAAGTTGTAAGTTCATGATTAGATTTTTTGTTTGTCTTAAAAGCAGAATGAGCCGTACTTACATGATATTTACTAGGTATGCTTTCTGCAAGTACAGATCCTATTGTTGCGAAATATTTATTAAAGGCGTCACAAATTCCTTTTTTATCAGTTATAACAGCAGCATCAGCCAGAAGCTTTGTAGGAAAAACACTCTGGGACATTTTATTATTGGCTAAATTATTTATAAGCGACCACATTTTCTTAGGTTTAGTAATACTGCTTGTAAACAGTGTATAGTAGTAGGAGTTTTTAGTATTTTCAATTAGTTTAGCAATTTTATTTCTGACTTCTTTAAACTTTCTTTCTAGCATCTCGTTTTCCGGATTCTTCTTGTGTTCTATCCATAGACGATTTCTTTGGCTTATTCCTCTTATTATGTCATTGTTAATCCAATCTTCTTGGGGTAGGTTCAAAATTTTTGTTTTCTGTACTTTGCTGTCTTCTACATAATGCTTTATTTTTGACTCTAATTCTGTGTAGTTATCTGACTTATCTTCTAGTGCGTGTGCTTGTGTCATTGTGTATAGTTTTTCATAATTTATTATTCCATAGTTGTAGCGTAATTTTGGTGGTGGTTTCCATTTGTTCAGCTGTAAATATATTTGTTTATGATCCGACATCGATGAGAATTTGTTTCCTAATATTTACTAAGGTATATAATTTCTTACCGTTTTTTATAATATTCCCTATATTTGTAGCTAAAAACCTATCTTGGTGCCAAATTTTAATATATTAATATTAATATATTATTTATACAGGGCGGGTGAAATAGCCGCGAAACGCTTCGATTCGAGAAAAGTATGGTACGGCCGTGCCCGTTTTGCTCGAGACGGCACTGTTGTGCCCCTAGATACATTATTACAATTCATTGGAATGAAGTCCCTCATCGTGCGTTGAGAAAGGTAGCTAGACGGAAGAAATTCTTACGAAAAGTAGTAACGACACTTTTTAATGACGTCATTAGTCAACAGTCTTATGATTAAGACTTTCGATAGATATCTTAACTTCTCAGATGGCGGTGTTGACACATGACGAGTTTGCCAAGGATCGGGTCTTGCGTTCAAATCCTATCGATAAGCAGTTGTCTTTTTGCGATTCCAACATATCATAATATATTTAATTTAATAAATTGTTTAGTATTTTTTTTATTTAATAATTAACTAAATTAAATTAAAGTAATTTCTTTCCATCCGGGTGTCCCTTGACACTTCTCAAGTTTTTTTAATAATATAAATCGATTTGTTTTACTTTTTGTACATAAACGAAGAACAAAGTTAACAATGCAGTCAAAATTCATACACCATGTTCTTGTAAAACCGCAAATATAAATTTGTTTCCTAATAATTCCTAAGGTTTATAATTTTTCACCGTTTTTATAATTTTCCCTTTACTTGTAGCTAAAAACCTATCTTGGTGCCAAATTTGAAGGTTCTAAGTTTGCTAGAAGTACCTTAGACTTTTGATGATCGGTCAGTCAGTGAGTGACAAAATGGTGTAACTTTGATCGCTCATAACTCTAAAACTATTGGTTCAAATGTCACGTAATTTTGAGGCTAAGCTTGTTTTAATGCTTTCTCTAGGTCATCGAAAACCTAAATCCTTAGCTTTTTCCGTTTCGATGATACAGGGGGGGTGAAATAGCCGCGAAACGCTTCGAGAAAAGTATGGTACGGCTGTGCCCGTTTTCTTTTTTTTGCTCGAGACTTGGCAGGGGCACTGCCGTGCCCCCAGATATCGGTTTTTAAGAAAATCTACTTGCAACTATAAACTCACTAACGGGTAAAGGTTCCGAGATTTTCTTTGTAACAACTCTCCTCTGTCACTACTCTCCTATATGCTCCCAGTCTTACTATACTAAGTAGCAGGACAGTTGACATCCATATAGGTATTCAAAATATTCTTAAATAATAATTACTGATTCCATAATATGGACAACAATAGGCATGACAGCGAGAATTGAAAGGAGAAACGGGAGGCTTTAAAATTGCACTGCCCGTAATGGCTAAATAAAAAAAAAATATATAACTGAGAAATTTAACTAAAATCTTCAGGCAAAAAATCCAGCATCCTCTATTTTACAATGTTTAAACCTCAAAGTTACTAAAATCTGAGTCTAGAAATTACGCAACCAACATTTTGAAGGCTTTAAAAATTAAACCTTACCATCCGGTAAACGTTTACCGTTTAAATAACTTTGTGAGGGAGGAATTTACTAAAGCCTTTGTAGGGATAATCTGGAGCCTGAAATGAGTATCTACACTTGTTGTGTATTCTCGCATAATTTTTGCTATAGATGAATCACTTTTTATAAGTAGTGTTAAAAATAGTGTTTAAGATTCGTGCATTATTTTACAATTAAAACATATTTTTAGTAATGTACTTTTTTAGTACTGTAAACGCGTTATTAATATATTTATGTCTTTTATTTGGTTTGATTGTTAACTTAAACAGCTTAGCTCTAAGTGGTGAGAACGCTGATTGTGCTTACTAAAGTAATGAAGGATGAAAGTCTCTTCGTCTACTAGTAAAATAAAATAATTACTCGTAAATATTATTTTAATACGTACAATATTTAGAAAACATTTCAGATTATTTCGGGAAGATCGGATTCGGCTGACACAAATATCTAGCAATAGATTATTTGCAGCTTCGGTATTATTTTTCTTAAAGACACAATGCCTAATGAGTATTGCTAATTAATTACATTTAATTAATGAATAAGAACAAAAACGAAATTGATTTTCAGATGGATGACACTAGCACAACCAATACATTAATTTAAATCCATAGTATTAGTACTAATGCCTGGCTGTCTGAATTAGTTTCAGAGTTTACAAATAACATATAAAAAAACCAAAGTACTACAAAATACGTACATACGTTAAATGATTAATAAAATACCAACATTGCAAACAAAAATCATGAAAAAAAGAACAGCATTATTTATCTAAAATGTTTACTTACATATTTTTATAAACACAGGTGATTGACCTTAACCTAAATTAAATTCAATCATATTTGAGTGAACAATCGGTGTATACAGTGAAAACAGATTGCATACCATTATGCTGTAACGAGTGAGATTTTCTCCGTCTCTCGGAAATTCAATTCGAGATTGAAAGGCTCGTTACTGCTACCTTAAGCCTATAGGTGATTGAACTTTAGCCATAGACGAATTCCGGAATTATGTACGATTAAGTGTTTCTGATAAATTTATTAATTAGTGGAGGATTTATTATGTTATTGTTGGCCATAACTACAAAGTATCGTTTAATAATACTTATAACAGATGTTGTGTATAATTAGTACATAATACGTATATAAAGTATTGTTATTAAATTTATATGATTATGAATTTTCAATTACATTGAATTTACAATTACCGAATGACTAAATCAACAAAAACATGTCAACAATGTGAATAGATAAATATGTACAGAATATTTCGAATATAAAATAGATATTCGTCACCAATCAATTAAAATATCTTCTCATTGCTTCCAAAAATAGTTTTAATATAACCTCATAATATCCGTATTTCTAATATGAAATACATGTTGCGTATTTTTCATTCTATATTTCGTTGCGACATTATATTTTGAAGTTACCTTAAAACTAATATTAAAACAACAATTCGAAGTAGATTACCAAAGTAAAATATTATTCTCCGCAAGAAAATCAAATAGTTTAACTTACTCAAACCAGGTTTATTTACTTTCTTCTTTAAATTGAAAAAGCAGTCAAAGTTGATGGCTCTTCGTAGCGAAGTTAAGAAACTTCGTCAAAATTTCAGAGTTTTGGTAACGACGATAATTAACAGTAAAAGTCTTGTAAATTGCGCTTCCGATGAATTATGTTGTCTTAATATGTTCAAATTACTTTCATGTATAGAGATTCTTTTGTTATTGGATTAAAGTATAATTAGTAAGACAAAGCTAAAGTTAGTTCTTAATTAGTTGTTGTGTATAGATTTTTATGAAGATTATAAAACAATGAGATAGATTGACCAGGATACCATACAGTTATTATAATATTGCGAATATAAGCTTAGGTAATTATTAAAACTTTTGACGACCTCCGTGGTCGGGTCCCCGGACGGATGTACTGGACAATGTAGAAACTTATTTTTCTACATTTTCTCAGGTCTGAGTGTTTGAGGTACCTCCATTGTTTCTGAATTCCATAACACATGTACTTAATAGCTACTTACTTTTGGTTCAGGCCAATGCATGCGATGTTCTCCAAATAAAAAAAAAAAACTAAATCCAATTCATTTTAGGAGCTCTATATTTATTAGTCTTTTATTGCTGAATACCTAACCTACCTAATCAAAACAACGGTAAAAAATATCAATTAATTAAAGCGATATTTTCATAACAACAAGTTCGTAAAACATTAAAATACTCTTCAAAGAAAGATATTTCAATATGCCACAGTAACCGGATTAAAACAGCTAAAAATAAGTTTTAATAACAATATTATAACTCGAAAAAATAAAATTATCCTCCATTACAAGATTGAAATTGTTTTTTCTTAAAAGCTTTGCGTAACATTTTAACGAACTTTTACAGAGTTATTATATGACTGATGTAACTTGGCGAGTCTGGTAAGAGATACAAGATATTGCCGTCACATTTTCACACACCGCTTATGTGTATATGCGTCGCACATAAACGATTCTTTATTTTTTTCTACACTCGTCAAGTTACGTAGGCCGTACGTTTTGTTTTTTTCTTAATTATTAGATTGGTATAGTACCTAAAACTTGAAATGAAGAAAAAAAAATACAGTTCATTCATCATTTCAATCTGGAATCACACTGCTTTAGGTATATCTTCTTAAATATAATATCTCATGTCACAATGTTAGTTACCATACTCCTCCGAAACGGCTTGACCGATTTTTATGAAATTTTATATGCATATCCAGGTCTGAGAATCGGCTTTTTCATACCCCTAAATGGTAGGAGGTAGGTAGTAGGCAGAGGCTAGGTAGAAAAAACGGCATTGCAACGCATGCCAGGTACAGCTAGTAAAATATAGAAAAAAGGGTATAGACGTCACCTTTTTTCCGCTATTGTTGTCTGATTGCACGTCGCTCATTCAAGTAGTTTCTCTCAACTTGACTAAGTCGTCAAGCAAACGGTAAACAGTTCATTAATCATGTACGGACATATTTTTATTTTTCTCCTTAAAAAAAAAAATCTCTCCATTTTAACAATTTCTCCATGTGTAAACATATTTTTTCTCGTACCTACATATTTATTAGGACTAGACATACGTACATTATAATTAGTGATTAACATAAGTAGGTCGGGTCAGGCTATCATTAGCATCGCTAATTCTGCTCGTAAAGTCGACCGCATATTAGTGGTTACACTTTGACAAGCTCACAACATACAGAGCAGACATATTTATTTATAACTAACGGTATGTAGCTTTACTACCACATTTATAACGTTTATATTTTCACAAGATAATCAGTACGTATTTACACTTGTTACATAACATGAAATGTTTTAAAAATTAATCAATTAGGAACTTTATTATCTTAACTATGTATAAAGGTAGTCTGTGTTCTATTATTTTCTTTTCCTAGTTTATAATAAATTGACGAAAAACACTTACAAGTTTCAGCGACGTAAATAAGTAGCAAAAACGATTACCTATTTTCATTGGTAGCTACTATTTTCCACACTTTTGATAGTAAAGGCGTTTTTAGCAGGTTATTTCTATCATTTACGTGGGATTAAGTGTACATATTACATTACGGTTCTCCCTACTGAATTACTTAACTTTTTATGCATATGATACTTTTTAAGCTTTTTGTGAAGATATGTTGATGAGCGAATAATGAATTTGACGTACTAGTGCGATTCTTTGCAGATGTCAATGTTATTCCTTCTAAGGCTTATTAAATGTGGACTACACATTAACTGCACACCACACATTTTTATACAGAATATAGTATACTGAACTATAAATGATATACTGAAAAAAATGAGAGTATGGAATTGATCTTGTGAATAGTAATAGTTCACAAGATCAATTCCATACTCCCATTTTTAACGGATCGCGGCGGTTGTTTGAAATTCCGCCCAAACCTGTTCTCGAATATTCCAGATAGTAAGAAAAAAACATTTTATGAAGGCTGGAAACTCATGTCCAAGACTTCTATTATTGGAAATATTTACGGCCCTTTAAACTATCGCGCTGCATGTTTATGGTAAAATAAAATGGTGAAGTTTTAAAAGTTGTTATGTTTAGAAATGTCAAGCTCTAAAAGGTATAAAAACTTTATGCATGCACTACGCGTTAATAACCGTTATATAATAATACTGGATATATTGTTATATGATAGACATCAGTGTTTTCTGACCATCAGGCAAACCGCTTGATGTCAGCTTTCAAAAAAATAAAAATACTGGAAATAATTTCTTAAGGATATAAGAGTTTAGGATAGATGTGTGTCCCTGTGCACCTCAGTTATGAACTTATAATCCGGATCCGCTAAGAGAGAAATCAGACGTCTAACTTTGTACGTTTAATCCTGGTATCAGAACTTTTTGTTGAACTACGGGGCCACGGAAAACGCGATATACTTAACCTATTTTTTACAGTATCCTATTGAATTTCCTTGAAAATTCTTCTGAATATGAGAGATATTTTGGAACCTGCAACTAGTCATTAAAAGTTTTTTAAGAGATTAAAATGGTCTACTTGAAATAAAAATATTGTGATTTTGACGTCTTACTTCAACATTATGTCAAACTATCTCTTGAAATAGTGTGATCTTTCTACAAATCCGAGATATTTTTATTTCACAGAAAATAAGCATTTCAAGTGTTCGGTGAATAACGCTTATTATTGAATCCACTGTGTAAATAAAACTGTCATGTTAGAAAATAATCTTCTACAGATTTTTGTTTGTGCAATACTGCAACTTAAAAGTACACAGCTTACTTAATACATAGTTAACGTAATATTGTACATAAATATGCATTTTCAAAGCCAGCAAGTTGAAGTTTTAGGCGTATTTCACGCTGTGAATTGAATTCCTAGAAATTAATTAAAGCGGTTTAGCCTTCCTTGTTAGCCGTTTTGAGGTCGCTTTCAATTTGTAAACCAATTCCTCAATAATATTAATGTTAGGTACTGTTAGCACTAGTACAATTAAATGCTAGAATAACTTATAGGTCATTTGATCTGTGCATCTATCGAAAAGATAACTAAAAATAAATACTATCCAAATAACATGGATAGTTGCAGATCATGTATGTAGTAATAATTGTTTTTTTTTATTGTACTACCAATTTATGCACATAAGGAAGATTTCATAGCTAAGAGCCAGCAACACAGTTTGACTGATAGCAAACGCGCGTTACCTTTGCTATAAGTCAAACTGTACAGTAGCGTAGCCTTTGGTCCGTGTCAATACCGATTCCACCGTTTCTCAGTACGTATACTCCATACGTTATATATGAACCGGGTTTGAATTCGGTGAGACTGCCAGTCGACCTCATCATAGCATGGAAAAAGGTTAGACAGAAGTCCCACTACTAGAAAAAAAGTCCCAGGTAAAAAGTTAGGTGTGTCCCTCGCCCGCTCATCTCGTGGCCACAAACGTAGGAGGTCGTTCAGTCTGGATTAAAATTCAGTGGCTTCCATTAGACTTCGCGCTTTGTTTGAGTGGGCATTAAAACGCCGCCATTTTACTAAAAACTTTTTATTTACGTCTACCCGCAAAGTTTCGTATTGATTTCAATTTCCAATCAATCGAGATTAACATTGAAATTGTTGGTTGTTGGGTTCTGAGCTCGATTTTTATTAGTTGATGTTTGGCCTTAATTAATGTTTAATGTTCGACTTTGCAACATTAAGCTTCTAGACTAGTTAAGTGAATTTTCGTGTTTTAGAATTAATTTAGTAATAATGGCTAATACAATATGAAAAGCATCTACTATAAAATTCTTTATAATAGTTGGTAGTGGTTTTAAAATAATTATAAAGAAATAATTAACCTTAATTATGTGTTTCGTTATGTTTTGAGGTAGGTACCTAATAAAGTAATAAGAGCTCTAACTTTTTACTTCTAATTTACTTTTAAACTTTAGATATCACAAACTCTACATGATGCCTTTTAAATCCTATTTTAAGTGTATTAAAAACCATTACACTTTCCTGAAAATAAACAATAATACAAAAATAAATGTGATAAATTTTATAAAAAAAACATAACTACCCAAAAGTCATAATAATAATTTGAAGCATGTTAGGTATACGATTTGTATGCAATAAGTATAGAAGTCGGTACACAAATAATAATATATTGCCGTGTAGCAAATAAGGGCGTTTGGTTTTATGATAGCAAGCAAATTACAACAGTCGATCGCGGTGCACGGAAAACGGTAATCAAACCAGCGCCGCTCGGTCCTACAGCCGGTGGTACAAGATATGAGCTATAGAGGGTAAAGTTTAAGTAGTGATTTTCGATGTTATTAATCAGTCGCATTTTAAAATAATAGTTAGGACACCATTACTTACATAGCTCTGAACCCAAAGTGAAGTAGCGACAACTAAGGTACCACATACACCCGACCCGACACAATGACCCGACACAATGACCCGACACAATCTAGAATCGTAGGTTTCTAATTTGTCACGAACGGGCATCAAACCCTATTACAATAAGGCAAAGTTTCTTGTGATGTTTCTAAACTACTATAACTATAAAGTTTCACTTCCACACCACAGTTCAGATTGCAATTTACGAATACGTCAAACGGAATTCTCAAATTGCATCCTTACTTTGAATGCAGTATATTACCAAAGTAAGCTACAACATTCATATATCACAGCTACTATAAGAAGCCATAGAATAACAGTTACTCATAATGATTATACAAAACAATTTTTGTATACGCGTCATTACAACACCCATAGTCATTTTCTCAAGGCCGCACCTTTTTAATTTAACGAAGTATTATCCAAAAGCTTATAACTTAACCCTTAGGCTCACTACATGGTTGTTGCAGTGTTGTCTGCAATGCGGGGAATTATGGCCCTCGGTCATACCGACCGGGCTTACACTATCCGATCCCGATATAATCTAACTCCAATTTGCTACACTCACAAAAACACTCGTAAATAAAGAATTGCATTTCAATGGAAGAAACAGAAATGGATTAGGAACTTGCTTTCGAAATGTTAGCTAACTTATCAAGGTTTTTAATGATTTTAGTGTTACTCCTTAGCCATATACAAACCTTATCTAGATATTTGATAAAACTTTTTCAAGATTTGACCTAAATAATCAATGATCTTCAAACCAATTTGCGTTTTTGAAAATATGCGAGACACTTTTTTAGTTGAACAAACTCTTTAGTATATCAGTCAAACCGATGTATTCTATTTTTAATTAGCCTTATCTACCTCTAACTTTTAAAAATAACAGATAAAGTTACATATTGAAAGTACCAGTTAAAAGAGGGATACAAGCCTAAAATATGTATGACTAGCTGTGCCCCGCGGTTTCACCCGCGTGAATGACAATACATACACTATCTTTATAAATTATAGCTTATGTGTTATTCCGATGTCTCAGCTACATTATTGTAAAGTTTCATTAAAATCCTTTCAGTAGTTTTTGCGTGAAAGAGTAACAAACATCCACACATCCATTCTCACAAACTTTCACATTTATAATATTAGTAGGACTAGTACCTGTGCTGCAGGAGTCAGTGTTTCTTCGTAACTAATTACATCAAAACTTACAACATGAAATAATTTATGTAGGTTTTTGTTTTATGTAGTCTTCCACGCCAGTTGTAAATGTCGAAAATTTTTCATTTTTCTCCACAAATGTTTTTCATATTTACGCCAAGCTATCTTAAAAGTAAATGTCACGTAATTTGTAGAGAAGAATGTAAACGTTTTATTCGCATTACAAAGAGGTAAGTTTATTTTACTGCGAAGGGTAATCTCTCCCTTTCTTGTGCATACGTTGTGAATTAGGGATGTTACAGACATTAATTTTCGGATCCGGATACGAGTGGTATATGAAATTTATACCAATGTTGGTTTAGGATATGATTTACGTTTTCGGATATTTTTAACGGACTTCCAAAAATTAGTAAATATAATAAAATATACCAAGTTTAAAATTATAATTATTTGCATATCCATTTGATTAAAAAAATATGTATATAAAGAAAACTTAGTACTGTTTGTCGGCTTGATAGGCCAAAAGCTAATTCAAAATTATCGAAATCTTTTAAATAGCATCACAATCTTTTTTCGTATAAGTTTTTTCGTACTTTCAAGTTTCGGATATCCGTATCCGATGGTTTCGGATACGGTTAAAAAGCTCCATATCACCGCTCTTCTGAATGCGAAGATTAAATATGCCTACCGTGTTTCTTTGTGTAAGGTAATGTTTGGAATTTCTGAGCACATATTTAAGTGAGCTCCTCATATTGCTTATTTGTGTTCGCTCAAATGGTTATGTTGGCACTCCGTGTATTGTATACATACCTATCTCGCCTTTCTCAAAATGGCTTGACGTAAACGTTAAGCTTAGGATGTTACTGAAATACACGACAAACATCCTTAGGTTAATTTCGATAAGTGTTTTTGGAGTTTCTCGTGACAAGTATGCATTGGGAAGCTTTTTTGTGCGTACAAAAAAGTGTTTATGTGCTTGTATCTTTGTATATTCTCTATTTGCAAACAATTTGTCATTTTTTTTTAATTAATTTCTGTCAATAGCTAGCTAACAGAATTGAAAGTTGGTTTAAAGGATACTAGTTCGTGGTACGCGAAATGGTTAGAACATAAAAAAATCGTGTGCACACCATCATACAATATGTTGTTCATTAAAATAAGACACCATTTTCTATAACAATTTTGGATGATATCAAAATAGTATACGACGTTTTTATAAAAAAAAACACGTTTTTTTTGAGACCACTTGGAACCTTCCCAAACGATCGAAAACGACCCTTAATATAAGAAGAAAAACACACAATTATGGTTAAAACGAGGAAAAATAACATTATCAAACATAGAACCTACTTATAACAATACATTTGATGGAGAGCTGTCTCCCTGATACGAGAGGGAATGTTATAAATAATTTAAAAATGAATTTCTTATTATTTGAGTTTTAGAACTTCCTTGTTTTTATTCCAGATTTATTTACCTCTTATTTATATGAATATACATGTTTTACTTAATAACTAGCTTTGCTCCGCGGTTTTATACTGAATACTCCCTATGTACTAACAGTGGATAAATGACCGCATCATAATGAGGACTAGAATCTTTTGCAATCAAGAAGCCTATTATTATTTGCTATTTGCTTTTCACGCTTCCTTAGCAACCAGCTATATTTCACTGCCTCTCCATTCATCATATCACTTTGTTAAGCATTCACTAAAAACTAAAATATTATTGTTGTTCAAATTAAAGCCTCTCAAAAAACACAATGTTAAAAATAAACCAGTAAGCTAGAGTTCAATTTGTACCGTTTTACAATATATTTGTCCCTATATTCAATTGCTTAAAAGGGTCGCCCATTTAGATGTTCCATACTGTTTTTCAATTTAAATAATTTATGTACAGGTTTTATAAAAATGGCGATATGATGAATTTATACAATATGGTGGGTCATAAATTTTGTGTCGGTTCCGTACACAAGGTGTAAATGGAAGATTGAGTTATCGCCTGTCCAAAAAATGTGTTTATGGTATGTGCGAGTTGGTAAATTGCAAATCGCTACATATTTTTGTTTTCAATTTAGTAAAACGTATCTATAACGTAAATATGTAACGAATATAGCAAGTGGAAAGAAGTGGTCTCTGCCTTCCCCTACAAGGGAAAGAGGCGTAATTATATGTGTGTATGCATGTGTCTATGACGTTTGCGATTCAGAATTAAACTATTTGTTCAATGTCAGACTATGTTAATTGAATTAATAGATACACAAGTGAATTACAAAGTTATTGTTTTAATAGCATGTTCTTTATCAAAATGCGTATAATTCATAATAAATATATAATAATACGTAATAAACGTAAATTTTTACATTGAATATCCGTTTTCATCACATAGGTAACAACGCGAATATTTATTATGTATAGTTCTGTTATGCTGAATATTTTGGAATATTCTTTTCTTTGAAGTTTCCTCTAATAGACAAGGAAATATTACAATAGACGCACGAATTGTCTGAATCTTTAATGAGCATGAGGAACAAGGATAAAAGAAAAAGATAAATATAATAGTGAAGTAGTTTAATATTGTGTAAAATTGTGTATATCACAGTAATTGTTGTTACGGACTGTTTTGCTATGAAAATAAGGCAGATGTCAATTATTAAGAAAACTGTTTTTAACGCATCATGCATTGTGTATATGACCAGTGAACACTCACAACTTTTTATTATTTAGAAGTTGTTAATGGTATATTAAAACATATTTTAAGTTGAAAGTAGACATTATTACATACAATATATATATTCCAATGAGATTTCATTTAAGTCCCAAATAAGAAATTACATACTTTTTGACATGTTGATACTACGATTTTCCTTATATATATTTGGTGTACGGTAGCTGGTTGCAGATTGAGAGATTAACGAATGCTGTGTTCTTGGTCCAAATCTGTTCCGATACAGTATGCCAAGAGGCTCCGGCTGAGTGCTTCTTTATGCCAACATCGAGATTGGATTTAAATCCTCGAGGATTACACAGTTGTTGTGTGTTGGTGACGTTGGTGATGTTGGTACAAACATTTGTGTAACTTAGGTAGATTCAAAACAATAACATGTTATACAAGATCATGTTGTTGTTCATATTTGATTTGAATGTTATGGTGCCCTAAGATTATTAGTAATATTTAAGTTAATTTAGCTTCTTTATATTATATACATAAAACATGTTCTTCAAACTTTTGCTAGTCTGTACGTTTGTTCGCGTGTCACGTAAAAACTGCTGCACGAAATTGAATTTTGTTTGCAGAATTATGTTACTGAAGATTTCAATTGTATTTTGTAATTGTATTTTTTTCTCAATAATTATGCCACCTAGATATTTCCTATAAATAAGTATTCGAAAGGTACACGGAGCCAAATTAGTTATATATTTACATGTAAAAAAAAAATATGCCTTTATTGGTTACACTTTAAACATACAATGGAGCCTGTATCAATATTATTGTAAGTCAAGAGGCCTATTGTCTTGAGAGTGTGGGACTTGGACTCAAATTGTATCGACATAAGATCAAATATACTTGGTGTATACAAATAAGGGATTTGTGATGTTTGAAAGGACAATGGCAACAAAACAAAGTGGGAACTTTGTTTTTCAATTACGATTATGTATTTTGTATATTCATTAGTATGTCGAAAATACATAAGTAATTTATTACTTCATGGTTATTCACATATAAAACTGTTGTATTACATTGTATAATACACAATTAATTTACTTTGAATAGCTGTAGATGCTAAGCTACTTAAATAATAATTCTAATAAAAGATCGACTTCAAAAAAAGTTCTATATTTATTTTTTATGGATCCCACTGTGATACTGAACCGATGAATGGAATGGACCACACGGGACAACACTATCTTTCAAATGAATAAAATAATCATCAAAATCGGTTCACCTAGTCAAAATTTCTGTTTAACAAACATAAAAATAAATGTGGTCGAATTAACTAACTCCTCCTTTTTGCTTTGGAAGTCAATTAGGCCAATAAGAAATAAATTCCACTGTATTAAATTTATTATGATATCACATATTATATATTATTATGTTTTCTTTCGACTCAATTAACCAAACGCTAGGTAACTAGCACAACAACGAAGTACTTAAACAAAAATAGAAACGTAAGTAAAGACACGTTAAGTAAAGTTCAGTGAACTCTTAAATCTTTTCATTTCGTTGTGAGCGAGACAATAAGAGAAAGAATAAGAAAATACCCGCGAAGTTACTTTAATCCGGACTCCGCAGTGAATGCAGTAGAGATTACGTTTAATTTAAGGTTTCTACAGGTTTTACAGTCCTGAAGATTATCTTGATACAGTGAACATAGTGAAAGCAAAAGTATATGGTGTTTAAGGTATATATTGTAATGTGATGTACCTGTAATGAATAGAAATATATTTTTTTTTACAATATCACTTACTTTGCCCTGAACCCAAAGTAAGTAGCTGAAGCACTTGTGTTATGGAATTCAGAAACAACGAAAGTACCACAAACACCCAGACCCGGGACAATGTAGAAAAGTTGGTTTCTACATTGGCCCGATCGAGGATCGAACCCGGGACCTCAGAGCTAGCGACACATTGAAACCGGTGCGTACGCCACTCGACCACGGATGTCGTCGATCAATTTATGCTATACATACTAACTATAGATTACATCTATACTTGTAAACGATATACTGCTGTACTATACAATAATGTAAAGAGGAAATTTTAGTATATGTGTAAAGAATTAACTCAAAGTATATCAACGGTCATTTCACCATTTATCGTTGAGTAACATGGGCTATGTGAGCCATGTTGCTCCATAGCGGAGCTCCAAGCGAAAAAGTAGGATATGTATGTAATTGCTTACATTTATTACTAAGCTTGTATTTTATTTTACGTAAATTCCAAACTTAAATAAAAACCTGTCCGGCCATCAATCTAATCCCGTCTCCCTTTTTAGTTACAAGTATATTAAGAGAGACGTTTGCGTAAATAGGTTTCTAAAAATATCTTAACGTTAGGTAGTTTAAAAGCTATTTTTGGTAACACTACAGAGAAATAATTCCACAATATTTTCGGGTTTAAAGAAACTTTATTCTGAAAAAAGACATGAGTCACGTATTCGAGAATAATAGTAAAAATATTAATATTACAAATATATTTTGAATATTATATTATTATTACATATTTTATTCAGATAATCACAAGTTGTTATTTATTCGTAGCAGCAAAAGATTAAAAACACCAGTTGCACATCCGAAATCTTTTTCAACCGTTTAACAGCTAACTCTTTTAATCTCGAGTTTTCACTGAAATGAGTAAAGTGAGCCTCTCGAAAGACTTTTCTTTTATCTTTTCTTTGTAAACTGTTTCAGAGGAACTCATTAAAAGTTTTAACTGTTTTTACCTCAGCTCAAACACGCGGAAAATGAGTGGTTATAAACTAATTTTACGCAGTTTATATTATATTACATTTTTTAATTGTTGTTCTAACTTTGATATTGTGTTTTGATATTAAAATAGGTGGTTTTAGATTTAACGTGTAAGTTATGTTGGAATTAGGTTTATATATGGGTAAGTTAGTCTATGTTCGCTTTCGGCATATCTGTTTGTACTGCATACATGTATGATTGTAGTGTATGTTTGTATACATTTGATAGGAATTTATATTTCACAGGATAGTGGAGGTCATGACGTACAAAGAGGTTCAAGAATTGGCACAGGACAGACATAAATGGAAAGAGCTGCACCGACAAGAGCATGGCTCTTAAATTAATGATGATGAGTATCTTGAAATTGGAGGGAGGAAATTAAAGTTTATTTGTAATTAAAAATTTCTTAATAATTTACATCTATTAGTAGCCTGTCCACTGTCCAGTCTATAACCTCATTTACGGATTATTGACCTCAACTAAATATCCAAGAAATAGCAAGTCACAGCTTATAACATAAGTAACCGTCAGGCTCAAATAAATGTGTTTTTAATACCGAAGCCACCTTTCAGGCGGGAGTACCGACGTGTAATATCCGTCTTCCTGAGGCGGAAATGGATATATACTATATCTATATACTGTTATAGTATAATCTAGAGTGATGCGATAAATGTGTTATACTAGCCGTGGTGGCGGTTTTACTTGTGCAGTTCTCATTACTATTAAGTTATTAGTATTAAACGTATTAGCTAAATAATATTTGTACGCCTTTAAAGGCAGGACATAGCGCTCAATTATATCTTTGTATACCTATGATCTACAATTAAAAAAAAACCATTTGAATTTGAATTTAGCTCTAACATATGAGCTACCTGTTTGATGCAATTTCATTAACATTGTGTTCGCTAGTTTTTGGGTAAATGAGTAAAAACATTCAGTTTTCATGAGGTTTCGAATTAGTAAATTGATTCATGTATTAAACAGGATTTTAATTAGAGGTTATTTCCGGAATATTTTTTAACAAACATGCAGGCAATTGACTGTATGATAAATGTATTGGTTTATACAAATACAATTCACATAACTTTTACATGCAAAATTGGTGTATAAATCCATTTTATGAAATACACGTACAAATCAATGTTTTTTAAACCTTTTTCATAATAATATGCAAATGAATATTTCTCACCTTAAATAAAATATCATTTCAAATATTTGACAGCTAGCGTCAGCTTAACAAAAAAAGATGGGAATCTATTTCTAAATGGTACCTATATAGAAACCAGTTTTAAGTACGAGTACTTAGTAAAAATGCTATCACATATAATTTAATTTCAAGGACAAAAGCTATTTACAAATTCTATAAATTTTAAGTCTATAGTACAAACATATTTAAATATTCACAAGGTTAATTTTTACATATCATCGAGTGATATATTATGAAATACGTACCCCTTTTTTATTTCATCTTAGAAGTATTAGGTACTGACATCGAATGAAAATGAAACGATTGTGTAACGTTTCTATCCATATATTTGAGACAATAATACTAAGTATTAGACTGCCTCGTTGGCCTAGTGGTGCTAAGCGCGACTGCTACGCTAGGGGTTTTGGGTTCGTTTCCCGAGTCGACCAAGGTGTTATTGGGTTTTTCTATGAAATTCTCAGTAGCAGGTCGGAGTTTAGATTTGTGCCCGGTTAGTGGCAATAGGCTCGCCCCCCATTACATGGGACCTAAACACATCGGCGAACTGTGAGTATACATTGGTATACCTCTGCCTACCCCTTCGGGGATTCAGGCATGATGATAATTATGTTATGTTATGTAATAATATGTAATTCGATATTTTTACCTTAAAAATACCTGTTAGCCTTTTACTTCAGAAACCTTTCTAATTATACGGTATACTTGATACATTTTAGTTAATGAAATATGTAATATTATACCAAATACGAGTCCATTTTCAGGGAGACTGGGCGAGGTATTAATAATATAATTGTATCTATGAAAATAGCAAGAATAAAAATTATATGATTTCATAATGGGTACATAAATGTTTTAAGGATTCTTCAATTAATAAATGGCCAAGAACGGTAAGGAAATATGTCAGTAAATATTTTGGAGAGAATTCTGATTTCGTTACTAATGTAAGATGATAGAATATTTTTGTATTAACAGTACAAATGTCAAAGACAATACCTAAGTAAAACTTATTTTATACGGGCTGTAAAAACTTCCAGATATATTAATAACTAGTTTGATCCCGAAACGTATCAATGAGTTTTTTTGTGTGAAGTGCTATTTGTGTAGAACGTTAGATATATGACATAACTTTTTTATTTATGAATCGTTTCTGTTATTAGCGTGCACAAACACACAGACAAACAGACAATTTTTTTTTTTATTACAAATTCTGGTTCGGCGTCGATAAAATAACAACCCCTGCTACTTTTTTTATGTATATTTCCATTGTACAGACACCACTTTTCTGCAATTTTATTATATGTATAGAAAGATAGTTGGATAGATATAGGATTTATTCAATATATCATTATATTTATAGTCGATAACGGTCAGATGTTTTATAAATATTCAGAATACCATATTGAAGATATTCTAGACTATACCTATCAAAGTAGTGTCTAATATTAGATACCTAACTTCGGATATCTAATATTTTGCTTTAGCATTTATAGTGGCTCTATAAAAATATCGATATACATTATAATATCGAGTGCCGAGCAATAAATATGTCGACGACCCATACCGATCACTTGGAGAAATATCCCCGAGCTCCGATACGACTCGTGTCAATATTGAGGTGAGTTTTTAATATGGATTGACCTTTAGTATAAGGACTTGTACAGACGTTAGAGTAAATTATTGTTTTTTATATGTGGTGGTGGCCTAGCGGTTCAATGAACGGGTTTGTATGCACAAGGTTGCAGGTTCGAACCCAGGCAAGTACCAATGTGGCTTTTTCAAAGTTATATGTACTTTCTTAATTATTCTAAGACACTTCTGACAAACGGTGAAGGAAAACATCGTGAGGAAACCTGGATTCCAGAATTTGGTATCTGAAATCGCCAATCCGCAGAGAGCAAGAGTGGTGATCAATGTTCATGCCTTCTCTATATGGGATGAGGCCTGTGCTCAGCAGTGGGCGTTTATAGGCTGGATGATGATGTTTGTTTTTTCACATATTTCATGTTATATAAAACATTCCTATCATCGTCAAAGTTTGTAGAAATGTCCCTTGATAATAAGCGCTAATAGTGATAATAAATAAATACAATAATGATAGCCTTTTCCTGTTCTGTTCTCGCCTAATTGGACTAATGAGTTATTCTTTTCCGCTATTATACATATTCTATGTAGGAATATTTGCTTTGATAGTGACATAGTGACCTTTTTACTTATAGTAATTAATGTTTTTATTATAATAATATATTCCTGGACAATTCACACACGGTAATCTGATCCCATGCTAAGCTCTAAGAGAGCTCGTGTTATGATAACCAGACAACTGATATACATACTTATATATTTCTAAATACATACATATTATAGATAAATCACACCCAAACCAGAACAGATGTCGTGCTCATCACACAAACATTTGTCCAGAGTGGGAATCGAACCCACGACCTCCGGTATAGCAGTCAGGGTCACTAACCACTAGACCAACAGGCCCGTCAAAATTATTGATCTATATTACAAGCCTTCTACAACTTCAAAAAAGAATTCCATTTAATAGTCTCTTCTCGATAAGTTTGGCGACGTTTACTCGCTCATCTGTACTGCACTTTAGACGAAAGGAATGCGTTTGGCTTCTGCAAGATATACAGTTATAATATACTCATGCATACTCCATAAAACGAACTAGTAAAGTGCAATCGTTTCCTGAGATTGAACACCTGAAACAAATATGTCTGAAATATTTGAACACATAGTTATAGTAAACTGATATATTCCCCATAGTAACGGTGGCTTTTTCTCTTAGACTGTTGGTTATTTTTTTTTTTTTTGCAAATCGATATTTTTGTTAGTAATTTATGTTGTTGGAACTTGATTGTTTTTTTTGTTATTCGATTTATTAAGTCATCGCAGGTTTTTGAGTCAGTCATTCAAAGAACCGAACCGCTTTGTAGTTGTTTTATACTTCGACTAAGTAAGTTGGGGTTCAAAAGAACTATCAATTAACAATATTCAGAATGGCATGACTTAGCTTCATACATACAAACATATTCCTCAAACTACAGTTTTGTTGAAACTCGCCATACTAAAATTAAATAGCTATCATTACACAAAACTATTATATTTAGTAGGTATACTAACTTCGGTCAGCCAACGAGAAAGTTAATTAAATATTCACTGAGTTCCCTGAATTTAGAACACAAATCAGATTACCGGTTTACCGTTGTCTAAATAATTTTATCATTTTGAGTAAACAGACGAAATCCTTGTTTTGTTAGAATTCGGATAACGTCAGGAGAGGCAGAGGATAGGATGAATGCTTTTATTCTTTTGGCATAATACCTACTATGATCCTATTGTTCTAAGTTCTGGGGAAGTTTTCGGTAAAAGAAATAAAAATTCTAGACCGTTTTTTCGATAATCGTGTAAGATTAATGAGAGTATTTTTAAATATTTGAGTATTATTACATTTATTAAGAAGACATTTACTGTCAAAATGTATTAAAGTATTTTATAAAACCAAAATGTTTTTATGTCATTTAAAATATTAAAAACACTATCATCAACTTAATAAGTTTTAAATATTAAGAGAATACTAAAAATAATAAAACACGCAAAAACAATAGCAGAAAATGCAAATACATACATACAATATTATATTATATTTGCATTTTAAACTTTTTAGAAACTTAAAATTGAGGTTATGTTAGAATGTAATTTATAACTAAGAGAGGAGGTACATAGGTTATATAATATATGTATTTGTGGTACCTTCGTCACCTATTTCAATGACATTTTAAGCCTTTAAATAATTGGAAATTCATTAGACTTGGTTGTGGTTTCAGAGGGCAGCCAGGCTCTATGTGGTTGGTTTAATTCTATAATTAAAGTTATGTATGTGCCCGAAGGTAGAATTTTTTATCCAATATGGTCCTCAGGTGTAAGAACTATTTTTTTCTAGTAGTTAACAATTTGTTAAGCTAAATATATTGGACCCGTTTTGAATCGTTACGTATATTGTGAACTGCAGTGTACTTAAATACCGTTTTTATAAATAATGCCTTCTTTTACATTAATTTCCTTTCTTGACCTTGCGAAACTATGTTACGATCAGTTTTCCCTTGTACTAGATTCAGCTGTGTACCTTATTTCATATAGGACGACTGATAGATTACTTGTAATATAAATCAATAGATCCCTAGACTGGTATAATTAACCGTTTGACAATCATTTCAAGGTCAATCTGTACTCTCATAAACTGATATGCACTGTATAATGTATATTCGATAACAGTAACAAAACACGATCGGTTAAGGGGTCACATTAATAACGCTCTTCTTGACAGGGGTCACACTTCCCCAGGGATTAAAAACCTTTGGGAGCCTTTTATACTTATCAATGATATTGTAAAGTGCGATTTGTTGGGCCTAAGTTGGTGAGGTCATTTTTGGTAGAGCTTAAAGGTAGAATAACAAAGTCAAAAGACAAATCATAGAGAATATTAACGTAATAATAGTTTAAATCTATCAGTACCAACATAATATAAAATAAATAAATAAATAACAAAAATCTTTATTTTCTCATATTTTTTTATTTACAGATTAAAATGTATACACGTTAATGAATAACGAATTGAAAGTAATTCCTTTTTTCAAATGAATAAACCACAACAAAATAATAATAATAAAATTTATTTATTCAGATAACTTAGATCCATGAAATCTGAAAAATAAAAAATGAGTTATTTTGTTTGTCAACCATGTTGGTTTATATTTTTGCGATAACATAGTTTAAATAGATGCATAGTTACATCATTTATCAACATGAACCTCTGAAATTATTAGATAACCTTCCATATGTCATCCGGAACCAATTAATTGACCCTCAGTCTATCATGCTACCTCCGTCACAAGTTATCCGCATCCCTTATCTAACCTCCTTCGATGACCTCCGTGGTTTAGTGGCGTACATATAGGTTGTCAAGGTGTCGTCAGCTCTCAAGTTCCAGGTTCGATCCTTGAACGAGGCATAGTAGTTAACGAATTTTATATATTGTTTTGGGTCTGGTTTTGTGTGATACTTTACTTGACTCTGTTTCTAGAAAAGAATTGCTTTAGCTTTTATTTGAGTTTCGAGAAATTTTAAATATTTTATAACTGAGAAGCTCCTGAATACTGGTCCGAACTTGTTACATCAGGTAGGTTTAATCATTCACATAAAAAATAAGGATAAATAAAATCGACCGATTTTTACGGATTTTGTCGCGGTTTATTTTAGATTTAGGTCCCGTTTCGACACCTTTGCTGGTGTCATGGTTACGGGCAACCGCAAAAAATTGGAACATTTGCGTAAAACTAAGATAGCAATAAAGTTTAATAAAATACTTGTGACATTGATAAGCTAAGATTAACGACTGACGAATAAGTGACGTCACTGTATTTAGGTAAAAGATAATAAAACTGAAAGACGTTATCACCAGGACAGCTGTTTGTGAGTCCCTCTCAAATTAATTGTACCAACTTTGGAAGTCGTTCCGACAGGCTGTTGCTAACTGTTATGCAATTGTGATTATATACAGACTTTAGATAAATTAAGTATTACTTTTTTCAAGTTGTAACTCTATTATGGCATAGTATTTATTACATGTTAGTTGTTTTTTTTTAATTGATGTCATCTTTGACTCATAATTAAAGATACTTTTTGCTAGACTTTATTTAAGACTTTTTTCCCTCGTGATGATAAAATCAATAAAGTATTATAAGGCTCTAACCTAAGGCTTTATTAAAACAGCAAAAATGCTCGGCCTTAAATGCTGTGAAATTAGCACGTAAAGCGTTACTTATTTACATACCTTAAAAATACCTCAAACACAAATACATTGTTGCTCCAATAACACTGTATAAAAATGTTAAGTACTAAATATCATGTGAGGCAGAACCATTACCGTTCACATTAATTCTAATTATGCTCATGTACCTCCATACCGAAACAATGTAATGACGTCACTTGTATTCTCAGAAATATTGTTTAGCATACCACAAGTTATTACACAAAATAAATTGCCCTAAAATGTTTGTTCAATTCGCTACGCCGACTACGCTCGTAGCTAACGAGGTGCTACGTATAGCGTAGCATAATGCTACGGTATGATAGTGCAATGTTGAAGGTTGATTAATATTTGCTTTGAGAATATTTACTTAGGGGTCGTGTTGGTGAGGTACAAAGGATGGAGATTAAATTGTTAAATGTTTAAACTTAGATTAAAAACGAAAGACCTCTTCATGGAGGTATGCAGGCGTGAATGTAATTATAATGGAGTTTCGCAGCAGAAGCAATTAACTAAGATGATGAAGTATGAAGATTATCTACGTTTCGCTGGAGGAACTGCTCGGCTAGTAAGCGGTGCTACAAATTACATGCAAGTGTTAAATTAAATTTCATGCTCGTAGCGTTTAATATAATAGTCATAAGAAACTGGTTTACGTCTGTTATTTAAGTTTTTAAATGTAGTATGGAAGTTTATAATGATTAATGTTAACGCAAAATGCTAGACACTGAAATGTAAAAAACTATTTTTATTTTAATGCATGTGAATCATATATACAAATATAAATTAATATTGTATTAATTTAGATATAAGATGAAAAGTATTTTTTAGCTACAAGAGATAATGATCTTACCGTTTAATTTTTCATTACTCCCTTGTTTTTATTGAAATTTTTTTACGAGTTTTCCCCTCAAACTCTATTTCCCATAAACTTTTTCAAAACCAAATTGGACATACTAGCAATATTAAAGTTCAAAACATTCGTTTGTAACATTCTTTCTAACCTACAAACGAGGTACTCTATGAAATTGTAAAAGTATTTGGCATTCCTAGAATCTCTACAAACAAATGGTTTTACAAAGCACATGCATGAAAATAAATGGCGAAGGCGGCAAGATTATATTTGTTTGTCCATAACGTTAGCGGTGACAGGAAAAATATAGGATATTTATTTATTTAATAATTTATGTTCACACACAATATAGAAAAAAGATATTAGATGGTTACAGATGATGTAAAAAGGTATATTGTACATTATGAAGTTTTAATACAGCTAGATTTAAACTGGTTTCTATAATCACAAGGAAAAAGATGTCAGGCATAAAGTTTAGATACATTTAAAAAATTATACGCTGTCGCTGCCTCTCTTTGTCTGAACACTGATGGAGGCCATCTCAAAAACTACTGAACGAATTTTCATATGGTTTATACCAAAAGGGCAGAGTGACTTGAAAGAAAGGTTGGGAGTATATACCCGTGTAAATACTAGGTTACTATGTAGTTTAAGTATCAAAAGTCTGTCACTCAATTCAAATCTCTTTCACTACATTAAGGAAAATGACAAATAAAATAATAAGGGAATAATTTATGAATGAGCTCAGTATGTACTCAGCTCATTCATACATACATACATCTACATACATACATACATACATATACAATAATGTTATTGTATTATGCAAAAGATTTTGTATAGCCTAATATTTCCCGCTGGTTTTAAGGCTTTCTTTGATACATAAGACATGATACAAGGTTTAACTGTATTGCGCCGGTGAAATGTAAGCTCTGTTATAGTTTGGGACAACGACAATATTCTTCACATTCAACTAACTTGCTTGGAGATTTAAAATGCTCGGAATTTATTCAGAATGTTAGAAAATAGAACCGCTCCTACATTTGGTGCCAAATTTAGGTTAGTCATGGAATTGTTTACTGAGGTTTACGCGAATGTTTGACATTGAAATAAAATTAATATTTAGGTTTAGGTTTTAGTTCCCGACGTTTCGACACACACACACAGACACGTCAAACTTATAACACTTCATGCGTCGGGGGTTAAAATACAATATTAAGAAATTTCACAGACGAGCTAAATAACAACTCTACTGCAAGATGTCAATAACTTAACTTAAAATATTAAAGTCAGGTCGTAAATAATACAAACTACTAACAAATAAGAATTTCCCTCTTTCCTGCCAGGTTATTGCAGATATAATAAATCGTATTTTTCATTAAAATACACTTAAGTGGAAAACTTTGTAGGAGACGTTATAAATAGTTTGTTAAATTTATAACACTATTGGCTGTTTGGAAGTTCCCAAGTAATTTTACTAGAGCATCTTTGAGTATGAATAAGATGAGCTATAGAAAAGCTTAATGTTTAGAAACTATGATAGAACATAAAATTATGCCATCATGCCATATAAGCTTCATTTCCTGCTGGGCACGAATTTATTTTTTATAACTTGTACAAAAATAAATAATAATTTAAAAGAGAATTATAATATAATGTATATTAAGTTAAGACTACAACAAAAAACTTACAAACTTCATCATGTAATCACTATTTCTGTTAAATGGTACAAAAGTCACACAAACATCAAATAGTTTATCGCATAGTTTAGTTAAAGCATTACCCTTCCTCAAAATTATCTTTATTCTTAAGTGTACTTTTTTCTAACATATAGAGTTAAACAACTTAAACGACTAACACACAAACTTTGTCAGATTTGTGCATCTATCATCACACAATATAATCATAAAAATATTATTATCATCTACAAACTACTCTATCCCATATTCATACTCTAAGGGTCAACCGAAGGGAAAGCTGAAGATATTTCTTTATCACGACAAACTTTATCTTCCAATACAGACGGACATGGAGTTATCGGCCGCACTGACTTATTAGTTTTCATTTCACACTTGTTTCACTTCACTGTTATTTCTTAACTGTTGGGATTTAATTCAGAGATGTATTAAAGAAAGCTTTAGAGTTCAATAAAAATGAACGTGCTCTATTGCTTTTTCGTCTGCTTTATTTCTTGTTATTTGAACTTGGTTTTTGTTTACTGTTTATTCATTTTGCCACGATAAATGACAATTATTTATTATGCGGAGTGTTTCAAAAAACTTACACATCAACCGTCTCATTTTCGTTTAAGGGTGTTACCAAACCAATCGATCGATAGTCGATCAATGCCATCGATCGATGGTCGAATGGATTAATCGACGTCGTTCGATAGTTTTTACCACACCAATCGATCGATAGTCGATCGATGCCATCGATCGATGGTAGGATGGATTGGTCGACGTCGATCGATAGTTTCTACTAGGCATCCGTCGACCGATGCCGATCGACCGGCAATCGATCGATTGGTTAGTCGACCGGTGTCCGTCGATCAATAAGAGCTACCTCACTAATCGATCAACGTCGACCGATGTCGATCGATGGCATCGATCGACTATCGATCGATAGGTGTGGTAACACCCTTAAAGAGAATTTTTTTTTCAGCCTCAATTAAGGAAAGCACAACCAGAATCACAAAATATGTGGATTATGTAAACAAACACATTATTATTATTCCGATCTAGTAATAGATTGTACTTAGGATTAAAAGGCAATTTTAATTTTTATCATAATATTATAATAATATACATCATAAAATTATAATACATTGACTAATTAATGCCTTGGTTGACCACAAAACAAACAACACATCAAACACTTGACTTAATTCAAACAAATATTATGCAAATGTTTAATAACATATTATATACATGTTTATAAATTTAGTAACACCGAGTTTTCTAAAACGATGTAATAAACACTGCTGTAATAAACTCCTTTAGCTTTATTTACTTTCATTAAATTCTGCAAATAACGTGTGTTTTACCCAAAACATTATTAAATTATTATTGTTTCTTTCATAAATATTGTTGTAGGTATATTTTACGCTCACGATTTTGTTATATATTCTGGGTTGTTGATATTGTTCGTTATGGAGATTAACCACTTAGTAGGGTCGTTTTATCTCTGTTAACTATTAGAATAGACTAGAATATTCTACATTTAATCTTTAAAATAAATAAATAATAAAGTTATATTGAAACTATCATAATTCGAAGTGATGATTTAGGTATTTTCCAAGTTTCTCTACATATGACAGGTCTTGGAA
The DNA here is from genome assembly GCA_905146925.1 of Autographa gamma. Lineage (NCBI taxonomy): Eukaryota > Metazoa > Arthropoda > Insecta > Lepidoptera > Noctuidae > Autographa > Autographa gamma. The sequence goes on from LR989871.1 coordinate 4,369,452, forward strand.
AGGCCTGCTTCTATTCATTAGATTGCTAAAGGTTATATAAGGTTAACATCATGGGCACCGATCTACTGACTAAAATAATGACATATTTCATTGACTTCGTCTGAACTTAAAGCAATGATCAAAATAAACTAAAATCGATTGATAATTAAAAAAAAATGCATTTTTCAAAGTATAACAACTTACAAACTATTTCGAAGTTGTACTATCATAGCTTTATATTTATTCTTCAACTACATAATAATATTATGCTCTTAAATATACCTTAGAGTAGACTTCCTATAGAAGCCTACACGAGGCAGTCATTCGCACTTTACGTCGGCGCCATCTTCGTAAACACAACCGGACACCGCCGAGCGAGGGCGCGTTTGCGGAGAGCGCTTCAGATCACGTCGAGAGCTCAACTAATAAACGATGAGAAAACTCTTCTAATTGTAGGCATTTTACTATAAGATTTTATAAATACTCGTATATAATTATATGTATATTCAAAGTTAATTTGTTGAATCTGTTAGTAGTATCTTATGCGATTACAGTTTTATTGTGGTCATAGGTGTTTAAGGCGTACGAAGGTTTTATTGAAATTTAATGTTTGTGTTCACATCTTTGGCATAGAAATACGTATATATTCTATAGCAAATTGTCACGTCATTGCTCGCTTATGTTTTCTAACGTTACTTTTATCTTATTTCTTTTTTGCAATTAAAGCTTACTAGTGAAACAAACATAAACAACCTATCTTTTTCTTCTGAAACTTCAGAAATCTGACTACTGTAATAAAAGTTTTAGGTATTGGTCATGAATCTATCATTTCGTGTATCTTTTCAAACATATTTTATCTTTTTCTTTTTCTTTTCCCTTTTACTTTTGAGTATCCATTTGATGTTGGACTATATGCTTAGAAAGTTTTCCTCTAAAAATATTTGATTGTAAGCTTTGTTGAAGGTTGATTGAGTTTAGAATAAAATAACTCTAAGGGAATTGGGACTAAGTTTCAGAAATGTAGTTTTAGATTAGATTGAATCATAAAGCAAGTTTTGGATATTAATTTAAATTGAATTCTGGAACTGAACAACTAAACTAATGATACTTAGGCATAAGTTTTTTGTCATTTACTATTAAATATGTAAGTTCAAATTAAAATATTCTGGTAGTAATAAATACCGACCCCGACAGTATACAGTTTGAACGAGTTTGTTTCCTACTAAAGTTTAAGATAATTTCCTGTAATATATCACATATCTTTAAAATAATATACTGCTTGATCTTATTCTTCATTTACCAATTTAAAAATCACTCAAATGAACTGTCGAAATGAAAAAATGTTTACACTAAACCAGTTTTTATGAAGTCCCATTGAAGACGTGTGAAGTATGCCGAAGCCATCTGTCTTCACCGACTTATTATATTTCTGAGCGCGTTTATACGAAGATACAAACTTATGGACGAGAGCCGAATATTAAGCCTTATTATAAGGCATTAGGGAGGTTTTAGAAACTTATGGATACCGTGAATTGTGTTTGTAAGGTGATCCTTCTTTTGTGATTGTTTTATTGACACTAGTGAAGGTAGCTTTTTTTTGCGCGGGTGAAAATTTAATGTGTTCAACCGATGTCAAGGGCACGACGTGGGGATATCGGTCTTGCATCACCAAACACACCCTGGTCCCGTTCTCGCCTTTGCTGGAGCCACAGGATCGCTAAGCATTCTCAGCGCAGCTACAGCGGGATGTATTTAAATCACGTAGTAAAACTTGTAGATACATTAAAAACTCAAAAGGAGTACCTACGGCCTCAACTTAATAAACAAGATTTTTTGTAAAGTAGCTTTCTAGTTGTTTTTTATACAGCCACTACCCACGCTGTGTTAGGATGAGTTTTCCGATGAATTTATCAGAATTTTATTTGCACCTACTCGTTATGCCTCCACAACCCATTTACCGGATAATAAAGTTAAAACTGTATTTAAACATTTCCTGTACCATTTTTATCCGGCGTGATAAATCTAGGATGAAAATCCGCTAGTTTCGTTCATCTAAGTCGGGCTGCAATCTTGCTTGCATTATTCATTCATTCTATTTCAAGCATCGTTAGAGATTTGCCTACAGAGTGCATTTGTCGCTCACAAGTTTGCATTGGCTCTGTTCTGTCTTTAGATTCTGTTGAAGTTGTGCTATTATTGAAATAGGAAATGCAGTCTTAAAGTCTCATAAATTATATTTTAAGCATTTTGTTTTTGAGTGTCTTAATTGACTGTATACTTTAAATTGTTGTGGAACGTCAAATGTGTAAATGGGAAGAAGAATAATACTAGTACATAACTTGAATTGTATACTTGTATAGAATCTATGAGCATATATTTAGATATTAACAGGAAAGTTGTCGAAAAATAAATAAGAATCAGAACATGAAATATAAGACTCATCATCATCTGCGTAGCCTTTTCCCTGAACTATGTTGGGGTCGGTTTCCAGTCTTACCGAATTCAGCTGAAATAAGACTATGCTTAACATAACATTACATACCATCACGCCTGTATCCCCGAAGGGTTAGCCAGAGGCGTACCTATGTACACCGACAGTTCGCCGGCATGAATAGGTCCCATGTTATTGGGGGCGAGCCTATTGCCACTAACCGGGCACAAATCCAAACTCCGACCTGCTACTGAGAATTTCAGAGAAACACCCAATAAGACCTTGGCTGACTTGGGAATCGAACCCAAGACCTATAGCGTAGCAGTCGCGCTTAGCGCCACTAGGCCAACGAGACAGACTATGTCCCTAGTTATTGGCTAAACGTGATCCTCTTAATATACACCATTGTTGGCCACCTTACACCGTTAATACCGCAACAATAGTCAAAGCTAAGGTAAATGATCCGTTATATCAGAACTGCCAAGATAATAGCAGGCTTAACCATATGCAATAATATGCATTCAGGAAACAATAGCTATCTCCATTATCCAATAACAAGGTTGCCAGTTAATTGCTAAGTTGACAGGACACGAACCGAATTGAATTTCATTGAGGAAATTGCCAATGCTTCATCGTCGATAGTTGATCGGAATGGCACAATCTGAGCGTTGGTTAAGTTAATTACTTGGGTTTTGAGTTTTGATTGCTTTTTTTTGCAGTTTTTGTTATGTGTTAGAAGCGTTTTATATTTCATTTAGTATTTTATTGTAGATTTATAATATGTTGTAATTAATGTAAAATTACAAAATCATATAAAGTTACATTAAAGGCACAATATAAAAAATACCTACTTATTCATTGATTTTGCAGACATGCAACTCAACGCTCAAAGTATGACAAATTTAATTGAAAGTAAGTAACCAGTTTTAGGAACTCCTTATTTTTCAATAAATAAATAAATAAATCTTTTTTCATGTAAAAAAACTAGACCCTTGCACTTAATCACTCCTCCAGCTATCCGCTTTAATTCCTGAACCAACTTACCAGCACATTACAAAACCGGTATCCACCACGATCCCTCTAATGCTATTATAGCTTACAATAAGATAATCCCAATCAATACGCTTCACGTGCAGTTGTCCATTACAGCCGCTAGGGAGCGCCACCATTGTATCTAATATGTAAATTGTATTACATTATAATGACAGATTAGTTTAGAGGATGTTCAGTTGATTAGTATAGAGGAGGATTGGTCAAAGTTGTGACATTTTTTTTTTGTTTTGCAGGTGAGACTAGTCATTTTTAGTAGATACTGTAGTATGTTTAGTCATTGTCGTTATTATATTCAACATCCAGTTAGACAGAAAGCCCCTTTGTGATTGCATTTAATATTTTTTTATTTATTAATAAAAATAGTGATGTCACCTCGATATGCGTAGTCATCGACACAATTCATTTGAACTATTAAAAAGAAAATTAAGTTAGCTACTCCGACAGTTTCCTGGCTTTCTATATCTGTTTGAAATATATTTTTTTTACAATATACCTACCCATTTCATTTTTATTACTCACTAAAGCACAATAAAAATATCGAAATGGCTGAAAATTTAATAATAAGCTATACGCGCAAAATGTTCCATAAAATCGGTTTTATATTGACCTCTCGAATTTAATTTTCGAACGTTCGAAAACAGCTTTTGGGTGAATTTCCCAAGTGCCTTATTTTTTTGTCTTCGTTGAAAATAGTATTTGAAAAAAGGAATATAGTTCTGAATTATTTTTTTTAGTATTCTATAGGTAGTTATTGGGTTGTGGCAAAAATATGATTTGCCTAGGACTATTACAAAGGTAGAAATAAAATACATAAACCTCTATTTTTTTGCAAATCGGTGCTGTCCCACTACTTTTTTGCAAACAAAACTGCTTATACACTAAGAAAAATAAATAAATTAGGTATATAACTTATTCTATTTCATAGAATATTAGTTTTTCTTTTAATATGTAGCATATTTTATTACATAATTAACGATTATTATTACTGAGAGGCACAAACGTACTTGTCCTGAAAAAAATTCTCATATCGCTGGACAAAAGTAATTCAAACATAACTTTACATCGACGAGTCGGACAGCATCCCCACCCCTATTGTATTTCCCTCGTTGGTGTGTGCTAGTGGGCAGTCAGGATAGAAGTGGGTTAAATCGCTGCATATGCCCACCAAAACTGTAAGAACGCCATTTCAGTTACTCCCGGACAATTATTTTATATAATCGGTGGTTGCATTTTTCTAGTGTAATGAGTAGCTTTTTTATTGTTGTTTGGTTCTAACAGAGGTAGTAAGTGAATTAGCTTCATTGTCTGTTATTGAATTTATCCTAGATATTATGCATTTTTTATAATTTTCTAAAAAGTGTGGATTATCTCATGTCGCTGTTCTCATATCGCTGCAATCGGTGGTCTTTTTTACCACCGATGTGATAATTTACACCGAAATGATAAGAAAAAAACAATCGGTGGCATGTATCTCATATCGGTGTTTTGATTCGTGATCAACGCACAGTTTTGTCACATCGGTGGATTGCTTTATCATATCGGTAGATCATTTTATCATCTCGGTGAGTCGTTATATCATATCGGTAGATCCCGTGTCATTTCGTTAAGTATACAAAGAAACAATGGCACATACAAACATACATACAGACACATACATATATACCTACATACAAATATTCGTACATACATACATACAAGGTAAGTTTACCTACATAGACTGCCAAAATCATTACCACGATACCACTGGGTAGTAGAAGATGTATAAATAAATGCATCATTAAGGGAGGTCTGTATTGGGTAATACGTCCATAGGCTGAGATGATGATGGTGAGGTGGAGCAATTGAACGAATTAAAAGTTTCTATGGCAAAAAAAAAAAAAAATAGTAAGTACGTAATAATAAATAACAAAATAATAAATAGCTAAAAAGAAAACAATAGTAGCCTAATTTTGTTTAAGAATGCCGAGGCCAAAACTAAAAGATGAGGAGAAAAACAGGTGGAATAGGTTGCTGGAAAGAATAAGCAAAGCTTAAATCAAAAGCGATTATGTGATAAGAGAGGAGCATTTAAGAAAACGTTTAGCTAAACTTAGATATGAGATTTTTGTATTTTTTTTTATATTTCATTTAATAAAGACAATGATAATAAAAATAATCATTATTTTTTAATTTTAAGTACCTCTAGAAAACGAAAAAAATAGGTACATAATTTCAAAAATACATTTTTATTTTATATCTAAGAACTCAAGTTCTCTTTGGATGCGATCTGCCCTAAGTTCAGATCTTCATTTCTAAGTCACCTTTAAGTACCTACTAACTATTTTTTTTCGATGTTCAAAGGTGAATAGATTATCATATCGCTGGATATGTACATCAATTCGGTGGATACACTTATCATATCGGTGTACAAAAAAATTAATCGGTGCCGGTTTTTCACATCGGTGGAAACCAAAATTCAAACTGAATTTTCTCCTCAGTCTTAAATGATACGTTGATGATATTAAATTTGGGGACATTTTGTACCCTAAAGATTACATAAAACCTGAAAAATCTACAAACAAATAAAAATTGTAAAAGTTCACCGATATGATAAGAAAAATGGCATTTGTTGAAATTCACCCTTTTAACGACTCGAGATTTCTTCAAATATTTTTCAATTGTTTCTTGAGTGTATTTTTATACAGTAAAGGCCGGACTTCACTAAAGTAGAGAGACAAAAGCAGAGCGGTAAAAAAACTAACCAATAGGAGTTCGTTATTCGATCTGGACGTCACAGCAAAGTGTGAATAACGAACTCCTATTGGTTATTTTTTCTCCGCTCCGATCTTTTCGTTTCGGCGTTGGTGGAGTCTGGCCTTATGGCGTTTTCAATAAAAAGTAACGATAAGACCTTATGATATCGTTGGATAAACATGAGGATATCGAAAACATTCATATTTATGACAGTAATGAGAGGCTGAGAGGTTTCGCCTTATTACCGTTAGTGGGAGAGTATTGTTAAGGTCAATTTATTTATAAAATGTTATGCCCTCTTATCAGGAGAGAGTTTTCCTTCACCTTTCTCTCTTAACTATTGTCAATATACTAGTTTGTTTGAATTGTAATCTGTGCTAGAATCAGACTCAGGTGATTAGGTTTATTTTGCGCGTACTGTGAACTCAAATACTGAATGTGAAACTTATTATTTTTTTATTAAACTAGTGGTTGACGTCTTCTATTTCAGACAGTTAAAGAATATAATTCCGGTGCCAAAATATCAGAATTTATTTTTACTGGTATGTTGTAATTACTTTATGAAACTTTCTTTGTTTTAAGAACAATACTGATTTCTGATTACTCACCGCCCATTTATCCCAAAATCATTTTCAGCTCATTAATCATTTGTGATTTTGTGTCTGAATTTTAACTAAAAATGGGCATTATAAGATTGTGAAGTATTCATTAAAAATTCCAGAAACTACCAGTAGTTGATAAGTCCAAGAAATGCCACAAAATTGGTAATTAAGAACACATAATTAAGTAAATAATAAATAAATAAATAAATGCGGACAACATCACATACATTGCTCTGAACCCAAAGTAAGTAGCTATTAAGCACTTGTGTTATGGAATTCAGAAACAACGAAGGTACCACAAACACCCAGACCCGAGACAATGTAGAAAAGTGACTTTCTACATTGACCCGTCCGGGGATTGAACCCGGGACCTCAGAGCTAGCGACACCTTGAAACCGGTGCTTACGCCACTCGACCACGGAGGTCGTCGTTAAGATAAGATATTACGATATAAAAAAAACAACAAAAAAAAAATATATATAACATATATATACACGGTTTTTTTCATGTAGAGAAGCAACAAGCAGTATTCACCACGCTTGCTCACTGGTTAGCGATTACATAACTAAACGTTTCATTAAATCAAAGTTCAGTCACTCGATTTCTAAGTGTAAATATAATCACGGATTGTACTGGGAATTCGGTTGTATCAACCGAGAGTTGCCTTTCCGAGAATTAGGGGTTGCCTGTAACAACCTGCGGGGTTGCCAGCCTTCTCGCCAACGTATACAACTACCCCCAAGTTTACAGGTTCTTAAATTAAAGACAAATATCAAGTGTTTGTTTAGGCGCGGCCTCAAAACTAAGGAATTTTTCGACAACTAGTACACATTAATTCGTTTCGTTTCTATTAAGAATTTATTTTCAATCGAGATTTTTGATATAAGTACAAAATAACGCAGTTATTGGGCGTGTAAATGAGAAATAAATATTGGGCGTCTTAAATTGTAAGGTTTAAATAACGTGGTGAATTTAGGTTTAAAAGTGGGTAAAAAAGGTCTTATCTTCCTAGAATTATTCTGGGTTATTATGAGAGCTTAAGCTAACCTTGCGTCAGTCATTTGCCGTATTTACATCAATAATAATTATATTTCTGAAGATGTATTTTTAAGTGTCCATTGTTGTTACCCTGTTTTATGTATATTTTTCATATGGCACGTATTATATGACACGGTCGTTTAAATGCTTCGTATTACACGATTTAAGTTAATAAGTTACCCTTAAGATTTCAATCTGAAAACCCCAATGCTAAAAACTTCCCTTTTTCTGTAAAGAGGCTCAAAAAATGAATTTACATTTTTTATTTTTGCTTTACTTTATTTTGATCCGTTTTGCCTCAAGCAACAATTACATTATAAGTTGTAACACTCAAATTATAAAACAAATTTAAATGGCCATAAATACGAGGATCCCTTTGACACTTTCATAGTAATTACAAAACGAACTAATTATCCAAATGGTGATTTATAACGGTTTGTTTAATTAAAGATAACAATAAGACTTCTAATTACAAGCGTTTTGATAATAATTGGTCCCTCACGGGTTGGTTAACCTTAACGATTCGTTTGACAAGGATATTTTTAGATGATCTATTTAGCTCCGGATAAGACAAGGATTTTCCCGAGTAAAAAACCGGGTGAGGCTTTAACTTTTTCTTTTGTTAGCAAAGGAAACCTAGGGAAGGATTTCATAGCTGTCCTAGGTAAAAAATTGAGCCAAGACTAAACTATGTATAACCTAGAGAGAAAGTATTGAATTGATCATTAACATTGTATTTTTATATAATTTTAGTGTAGTTTTTAGTTCTGGAATAATGCATTCTCGTAAATGAGTTAATCAATTCTCAAGATTTTCGTAGAACCTTAGATAAGCTTACATATAGTAGGGCTTACTATGATTAAGGACATAATATATGACTGCCTCGATGGCCTAGTGGCGCTAACCGCGACTGCTACGCTAGAGGTCTTGGGTTCGATTCCCAGGTCGACCAATATGTTATTGGGTTTTTCTATGAAATTCTCAGTAGCAGGTCGGAGTTTGGATTTGTGCCCGGTTAGTGGCAATAGGCTCGCCTCCTATTACATGGGACCTAAACATATCGGCGAACTGTGGGTGTACATTGGTACACCTCTGCCTAACCCTTCGGGGATACAGGCGTGATGATATGTTATGTTATGTTATGTTATATATGAAATAATATACATATACAAGCAAGCTAAAGACTCAGTTCTTGGAATTGTACTTGTAATGTATTCGTTTAATAAGTACGACAGATGAATATAACATGTATCTAATTAATTTATACGAAAAAAGGGTATCTAATAATTATAAATACAAAAGATCCTCCTCGCTTGTAATAAAAGAGAAATTCCTTATCTTCAAACGTTAATTAACAATTTTCTACATCGTAAATAATCACGAACTTTATATTAACCTTACATTTACGTCACATACCGTAAATATAAAAAAAAAACCCAGCTTCAAAAACATCTTGATATAATTAATTATTATTTCTGCACATAAACACTCACGGAGGTTTTATTAAACTTATCTTTACTGTAATATAAAGTTCTCAGATTCCATGAAATGTTTCCTTTGCCTGAAACTTGTGTTTAAACTACTGGGTGTCAAAGCCTTACCTTAATGTGACGTCATAATATGAAGTTTCTAGGAAGTAATTATCTTATTTAGTTTAACTTTAAACGGGGAGTTGAGTAAAGAGGTTTAATATGAGTAGTAGGGCTGGTTGGTGAGATTTTTATTTTTCTTATTTTTAAAAGTCTAGTGAACGTGTTCCTTTTTTTATTAAAATTTATAGTTATTTAGATGTCTGATCTGTCTGTAGTCTAGTTAATGATACTTCTTAATTTATTTTTATTAAATTTGAGTAGCCAGCCTGTTCTGATTTTATTTAATTTTATAATCTTTTGTGTTATGTGGATTAGGGTAGATATGTTTCAATGTACACAAGATGCTTAATCATACTAGATTAATAATTAAAAAAATATGTTTAAACCTATATTCAATTTGTCATGTTATTAAAGTGTTTAAAAAAAAAACAACAAATATGCAGCATTTGTTGGCTTTCGTTCCGTCAGCCATAGTTCTTATTTGCGGCCGTATTTAAATGTAGCCTAACCTAAACTATGATCAAATTGCAAATAGTTTCTGTTCAACAACAAAGTGAAACAGGTTTCCCGCTAACACTAATTATTCAGTAAATTCGAGCTTCAGTACAAGCGGAAGCGGTATTACGTATCTTACAGAGCAAAACAATTGCAAAAAATTTACAGTATTGCTAACGAAATAATAATTTGTGTTTTATTAATTGCGTTGACGTTACACAGATTAGCAATTAAAGAGCAATAATTGTGCAATTTAGGCTGGTAATTGCTATAGGTTTGTTTTTGCAATATACGTAATTAGGCCTCGGGTTATGTTGTTATCCGTTTAGTTAGGCGCTGTGTTTTGAACACTAAAAGGCTACCGAATAAAATTGTTGCACTGCATTGTGCAGTTAGGGTAATAGTATTTGATACTTTAAACCATGGTTATATGTAACTAATTAATTACACAAATAAGTGTGTAATGTAGTTTTAATTTAATTAAGGATGTCATAAAAACTTAGTTTCCTGATGTGTAATAATTTTTAACCGTTTCCCTGTCCCGTGAGTTACATATGAACATTTCCATTGTTTAACTATAGTGAGTACCTGCGGGACACTTAAGTTGTTAACATGACTAAAATAAAAAGAAAAACAGGAAACAAATGCCATCTCACTCCACTCGCGATAAAAGGCCTCGAAATGTAAGAAACTTTAATTTATACAGGGTGTCCGGTAAATAATCCGACAAACTGTGGTGGCTGATACCTTAGGTCAGGCCCTATCAAATGAACGCAACATATGTTTGCCGAAAAGTTACAGGTTTCGAGTTAAAATCGATTTTCGAAAATTTTAGACTTTTCTACCTTGCATCAAACTTTTCCATTTTCCTTGCTGATACATAGCTTTCGTAATACTTTTTGTGCATCAAATTAATCTTGAATAGTTACTCTATCCTTTGATAAGTCTCATATTTATCTAAAAGAAGAATATATTGGCGATAACGCCATTCGTTTTACAATTTTCACTTTCGGTTTTTCTTAATACTCAACTTTGAACTGCAGTGGTGAAAATAAATGTATGTATGATTTTTGTACAACAATCTTAAAAACTTGCTTGAATATTGGTGATTTTGGGCAGGAACAATACTTGCATATTTTCTTTACAAAATTTGACAAAATAAGCTGCTGAAGTACACACGGGCCTATTTTTTGAAATATTACTAATGTAAATCTGAGTAAAAATGATACGTAACTTAACGCTGATCGTCATTTGTACAATTAAATGAGGTATTTTCTTCTCGCCATTAACTCTCTAAGCCAGATTAAAACATGTTTTAGTGTAAAGTTACCTTAACCTTCAGTATTTTCTTGCTAGATAAATCGATTTTATAACACCTTATTTTTCATGCAACAACACTGAAATAGCTAGTTTTAGACGCCCAATTCATCTGCACTTAACGGGTTCCGTATCATTGTAAAAATTTAAACGAGCAGTTTTTTTTTAATATTTTCCAAATTGAAATTGACCACAATTATTTCGTGTCACTAGTTAATCGCTAGAAAAAAATAACTTATTTCACTGGACCATAACGATCCGCGTTAAGTTACGTCGCATTTTTACTCAGATTTACATTAGTAATATTTCAAAAAATAGGCCCGTGTGTACTTCAGCAGCTTATTTTGTCAAATTTTGTAAAGAAAATATGCAAGTATTGTACCTGCCCTAAATCACCAATATTCAAGCAAGTTTTTAAGATTGTTGTACAAAAATCCTACATACATTTATTTTTCACCACTGCAGTTCAAAGTTGAGCACTAAGAAAAACCGGAAGTGAAAATTGTAAAACAAATGGCGTTATCGCCAATATATTCTTCTTTTAGATAAATATGAGACTTATCAAAGGATAGAGTAACTATTCAAGATTAATTTGATGCACAAAAAGTATTACGAAAGCTATGTATTAGCAAGAAAAATGGAAAATTCTGATGCAAGGCAGAAAATTCTAAAATTTTCGAAAATCGATTGTAACTCGAAACCTGTAACTTTTCGGCGAACATATGTTGCATTCATTTGATAAAGCCTGACCTAAGGTATCAGCCACCATAGTTTGTCGGATTATTTACCGGACACCCTGTATAACAACCAAAATATAACAATTTGTAACATCAGTCCACACATCAGATATAATTATTTACATATTATTTCAGTGTTATATCCGGTCAGTATAACTGGAAGCCATCCGGTCGGTCGTCCATCGTTTTGTTATCGTTTCATTCCCTCTGTCAGGATAACATGTTCAGTTGTAACCTAGTGCTTGCAGCGTTAGAGCACGTGCAGTAGGTAATATTACTGAACTATATGTAATGGTGGAAGTGCAAATGCATATTGAGAGTAGGCACTATTTGACCAAAACATATAGATATGTACCCACTTATTTTTTTCTAACAGATTTCCGATACTTCAACACATTTGACAACGACAGGACCTAACATAGACCGCGATGTAATCGTAAAAAGTTTTTTTTCAATGTCTAACATTCGCGTAAATCTAAGAAAGCAACAGCCTTCGGGTTTATTTTAGGCTAAGTAATCTAGGATTTCTTTAACATATAAAATATGCATAGAAACATAGCCTGTATATTTTACAGAAATACGTAGTCATATTTGAAATATTGCTTCTGTCTTGATTGATTTTCTCATAACATTTTTTGTTTGGTTTTCTTTGCTGCTCATCGTGTCCCTAAGCCTATACTTCAACTTTCAAAACTTCCCACTGACCGAACACTGTTTGAAATAAAGTCATAGTCTATTAAAACAAAACAAAACTATTATAACTCGAATAATTTTGATCAGGTCAGGACGTGTAAAACGGTGGAACAGAAGTGTCCGATTGTTTTATGTTTCCACCAAACCGTATTTCATCATGAGAATTACTTTTCGCGTGTTTCTCAAACAGTCTCATACAGTCTGACATAATCCAGACGAAATTTAATATACGTAAAAGGTTTATGTCAATATTAATCAATAAAGAAGGCATAAAAGGGATTCCGCGATGATATACCAATTACTTTTATTCCGATAAAGTTCACATTTTCGTTTACATTCCTAAGTGGCTGTAAATGGAGGTTCGAGTAACGTATTTACACTGAAACATGAAACGAATGTGTGTTTTGTGTTCTCTTCAATTACATATTCATAACCTTTTAAGTAATTTGGAATAATAAAAGGAAAATCTCTGTAGCCTTGAAAGGAAATCTCAGCGAAAATTAGCATTCAAATCTTTGATTGTTTTTGTTTCGGAATTTGAAAAGATCAGTATATTTTGTCAACTAGCAATGTAATAAAACAAAGTATGAAGTTCATCATGAATGGATGAACCCATTTTCATGAATTTAGATTTAAACTAGACATTAACGTTATAATGTGTTGTACCTGGGTACTCACGTAGTTGAAGTCGTTGGGCTCAACTAGGTAGTTTTAATACTTTTTTTTATCTCATTATTAGAAAAAAAAGTACAGTTCTTGAGATTGTTTTGAAATGCAATGTAATTAACAAACAAAGAGCATCTTTTTCTGTATAGACCTAAGCGGGCAAACTTCATAATTTACGTACAAATGAGCTGCCACCCAATTTTCGCGTCAACTACACATGAATAACCAAGTATTACATCGCTTACGTTAGCAACAGTCAAAGTTAACCATCTGCTTACTGAGTAGTTCTACTAATTGAATTATAACTTAAACTTGGTTAATGTTACAATAGAATTAGAGCTACGATTTACGAGCCAGCTCTTGAATAACTTGTAACTAGATTTAGGAAGAGTTTGTTGCTTGTTAGACTTTTCGATTCTGTAGCTATGGATATCTGAATAACAATAAGTGATAGGCCAATGAGCAAGCGAAGGAAAAGCATAAACTGTTTTTTTATTTGAAATAAATTGGAAATTGATTTGAATTGAACATTATTGATTTGAAATAAATTGGAAATAGCGAGACAGGCTATACTGTATTTTACATAGCTTATTAAAGCTGCATTACTAAAAACAAATTTCTTAAAAAGTTAGAAACAATCTTGTTCAATTTACGTCCATATCTCAAACACAAAAATAAAGATTGTACTTTTGTTTAATAACCTTTATTACCTATTAAATACAATTTAATTAAATACAAAAAAAGACGTCACTTCGTTCTTTTGTGTTAAATAACTAAAATTACTAGTCCGATAAATATACACTTACAGCGTTTGAAACATAAAATGATATTGATAATGAACAAAAAGAATATTAAAATCATGATAACTTGCACAATTCTGAGACGGAACCCAAAACCTAAAATTGTCGGAATCTGTCTATTTTCATAGCGATACCAAACCAAGTTTGATTGAACAATACTGACGGACAGGTCTTTATTAACAGGCCTTTGTTTAAACATTTCAAAGAAACCTTTTAGTTTTCCCGAAGCCTGAAAAGCAACATTTTTAATTTAATTTATTTGAGCATTTTTTAAAAGTTGATTGAACGAGCAAATTGCATGGTTGTTTTAGATTAACGTTTGTTACATCTATCATTGTCTAGTAAATCTCATAACAGGCTACGATAAAATTAATTGTATTTTCTTTTACAAGTCTATTTTAAAATGTAGAAAGATTTTATTTTACTTTTTATCTCTCTTTAAAAAGACTAATACAAATGGTGGCCACATTAAACAATATAAAAGTGTTAGATGTTGTAAATATTATCTACTATTAAATTATTAATATGTACAAATTAAATTAACAAAATCACAAAATATTTATATGTAGAATTTTAAGTGACATAATCCTACTAATATTATAAATGTGAAAGTTTGTGAGAATGGATGTGTGGATGTTTGTTACTCTTTCACGCAAAAACTACAGCATGGATTTTAATAAAACTTTACAATGATGTAGCTGATACATCGGAATAACACATGCCTAAGCTATAATTTATAAAGATAGTGTATGTATTGTCATTCACGCGGGTGAAACCGCGGGGCACAGCTAGTCATATTATATTGTTAGTTTTACTCAACTGAACACTACAATAACATAAAAGATATTGACGGCAAAAAATTAAGTATGAGTTCTAGGAACTTTCCTTTACCTAGCTTTTGTTTGCAAGTGCCTAACTTAATAATTATATAAAATATATTGAATAAAACTACTTTTTACGGATTTTTTCGCGGTTTTAATTTTAGATTTAGGTCCCGACGTTTCGACACCTTTGCAGGTATCATGGTCACGGGCAGAGTCTGCCCGTGACCATGATACCATATGTAAAAAGTAGTTTTATTCAATGTCTAACATTCGCGTAAACCTAAGAAACCAATATATATAAAATATTGTATATCTAAAGTAGACAAAAGTTATACCTAATTGTTTTGTTATTCAAGTTCAATTGAAATAAAAAAGGTTTGAAGTTGCTACAAGAAACTGACCGCGATGAGACAAACATAAATATTTCTCCAAAGAGGTTGTATTTTATCGCTGCGTCATCGTATTATTTACCATTTGTTTTGATCTTTTAGGGCTGTGCAATTTCAATAATTTATTTTGTATTTTAATAATTTACATTTTTATTATTGCGTCCCGAGGTTTACGCGAATGTTTGATGCTTTTTTAAAGTACTTTTTAAATTGTTTTTATCTCAGTTTAATTAGATATTTGCTCCCGAAGTTTTAGGCTTAGTTATTGTCATTGTTACAGACAGACTGAAGTAATTTTCTTAGTATTTTCTTCGCAATCTGTGTATGAAATATGTGGTTAAAACTGTTTACAACGGCTACTACTATTTGTCCTGTCCCACTTTTTTTGCTCGCATATTATTGCTAGTCTTATAGCATTGGAGATGTTTGTTCATGTCAGCTCTTAGTTACCATCAGATAAATTTCTTCTAAAGGTATCTCAATAAAAATAAAAAAGGCCACGTCTACAAAGTATTGTGTACCTATAAGAAGTCGCAGGACCTTACAAACCACCATTTGCAGATAAAATCCGTATTTGTAACCTTCTAAAAGACATTGAGTACTGTAGCAAGGGTTGTACAATTGTCGATGCGGTCAGCCCTTACTGTAACCTTAATGTAACCGATCCTTTTTGGTGAACTAAATAAGATATCAAACGCTCGATGTTTTGTTAGACTTACGGTCGGTTGGCTTGTGTTGTGTTTGTCGGCTTTTCGAGTTTTTGTCCCGCCTGTTTTGGTGAGGCTGTTGAATTTTGAATTGGGAAATTAAATGTTGTTGTGTGTGGTTTGTTGTTTTAGAATTGTAATAGTTTGGAGACTTTATCAAAAGTATGTTTGTAGGAACAAATCTTCTATTATTCATTGGTTTTATGGATTTTTGCATACATACAAAGATAATTTTCGAGAGAGATGTCATGTTCAAGGCTATTAATGATTGTAATATTAACGATATTATCCCTTCTTCTATCTTTCTTAATAGCCTTGATCACACTGCTGGGCATAGTTCTCTCTGTTTACGATATAATTTTATTCGTATTGTTAATTTTGAATCCTAGCTTAAGTATATAAATATGTGGCTTTAGCTTACCCTCTGATCACAAATCAGACGCTAACTATCTCAATACTTCAAATTACATTTGCACATTAATTGGTCAGCAAATAAAGGTTTCACGTTTGATCTCCAACTCAAAGCCTAGAAGACTTGATTAATGTTCTAATACATCAATTTGAGCAACAATCTCGTTACTGTAACTTGATTTCGGTTGTTATTTGCGGTCATTCGGTCTAACTAGTTGCCAAATTAACGGATCAGTTGATGGGACAACGTAATTAAATTCAACGCTATTCAAAATCGATGCTCAACCGTCTGTAACAGTTTACACAAATGTTTTGATAACAATTTAGTCGGTGACTGATTCGATTCTATTAGGTATGTTTGAGTTCAATATTGAAAAATAAATAAACAGCATATAAAATATACATCGAAATACGTGATAAGTCTAAAATAATTCGTTTATAAAGAATAAGATATAATGAACAATGTAATGTGCACTATGTATTTAAGAAAGAAAAATATGAGCTGCATGATGGGTCGAAGATTAAACATATTTTATTAAATAAATGTTATATACGGGGACAAGTGAAACTACTCACTGCTATTAGCACACTGGTTTATTGTTCATAAAATGGCGGGACGCAGCCCCCCACGCTCACACGGTTAAGGCCACGTTACACGCCTCATATAAAGGGCTTGTTACACATATAACAATAAATTATACAACATATGGTTAAACCACGTCTATCTGAGTAAAAAAAACTGCTAATACACTGACGTAGATTAAAAAGCATTAGGCGTCTATCTGTGACGTTAAATACTTACTTTAAATGCAGGTAATCAGAAAGTAAGAATAATCACACAAGCTAGTTCTTAGTAAATTAATTTGGGACATGTCAAATATATATTATTGTGTTTTTTTTTCAAGACTCAACAATCAGAAAAACAGGTAGCTTTGTTATAAAGTGATTAATACATTTTCGTGGATATTTTACATGAATATTTCAACAAAGACTTACATTTAAAACCCTTTCGAGGTAAAGCAATCATTTTAAGGCTTATCTTCCAAAATCCGATATACATTTAAAAGACCAACAGCCTAAATGTTCGAACAAATGACATCCTTTAAAGACATTTCCAGTTTATTTGGCATTAAGTCAATATACGGGTCCTGTAATCTTTATTAATGGTCTTCGTCGTCGAATGAGATCTGAGTGCTTCATCCCAGGGTTTGCTTAAGCCTTAACACGACAGACATATTTCCCAAAATCTGTCGTTTTTCAAGTCTTAGGCTGCGCGCACACGGACTACAGCACGGGCTACTGCATGGTGAAGAATAACCTTCAATAGCTGCCCGTACTATGTGTAAAGCGTTAGACTTTTTCGAGTGGTCGATAAGAAACAAAAAGCGACCGGGCGAGAGGCGCACGTGACGCGCGAGAGCGGTCGACAGTGCGTTGATCACTGACTAACTGCCGGAGCAGTTCGTGTACAAACAGCCTTATGTATTTTGAATTTATTTAATGTTCCTCAAAACCTCTGCGAGCTTACCGTCTTAAGATATTTGAGATTTATATAAAGCCGTTTTTGTGCGTACAACGTTATTTCATGCAAATTTCTGATGTGTTTTGTTTATATCAGAACCATATTTTGCGAAAGGAATCTTTAGAAAATACCTTATGTAACTGACTGATTCTGTCTTAAAGGGATTGTTGTGATTATTTAATCTAAACACAGTAAGCCCTTTGCAATAAATCACTGAGTTCAATTCCCGCAAACGTATTAGCTTAGATTATATTAAAAGCGTAGGAGTTTGTGCCTCAGCGCCTTTCAGCCGCCCACGGTACTAACCAAAATGACAACATCTAGATTTGAGAAAACATGTAATTTAATTAACTTGTCCTATAATACCGTAACGTTTCAAAACATTACGTCATTTACATTTATTCCAAAAGTTCTATTAACTCCAAAGAGTTTTTACCAAATAGTTGGTATCACTTTGACAGCTCATTCCATTTTCAAAACATATCGGAAGCTGTATAATCACCATTCACGTGCCAGTGTCATTGACAAAGAAGGATAGAGCTATACAAACGTATAGTGCTATCTCTTTTCCACAACGAAATCATGGCTTCATAATAAAATTTAAAGTACTAAAAGGGCTTTAGAAGTAGGCATTTCGGTTCTTTAATTCGTGTCACGTCGTTACGAGACCCTTAAGGGCCGTTAGGCGTGCAGGCAAATTAGCTGAGGCTAAGGAAAGTTGAGTGGAGATAATTAGGAGAATGGTTACTTTAAAAGGGAAATTGGACGTAGGCAGTTGTAATGGGCGTTGCAATTTGAATGTTCATCGCGTTTTATGATGTTAAATGTGGTTTGTGAACATTGTTTTACGTAAAATCAGAGTTTTTTCTTTGGTGTTAGTAACTTTATGTATCACTAGCGGCCCGCCCCGGCTTTGCTCGGGTGCAACGCTGATACCTACACTATATGTCTGTCGCAGACAAATAGTATAATATGGCATTTTACATACGGCATCGTCAGTTTAAAAACGTTTGCAGTTATGTAATATGCCGAAGGCAAAATGTCAAATCATTCAATCGTTATAATGCGACGCTAGTGTTATTTTAGGGTGACTATGCTCATTAAAATCTCGAGAAAAACTTTGAATTACATACGTCGTCGTCGCTCGCTTCGCTCGCTCTGTTGCAAGGTCACAATATCTAACCTAACCTAACCTATTGATCTCTGTCACAAAGTCGAACCTAATCAAGCAATGAATTTCTGAGCCTATGAATATATGAATATTCGATCAAATACATGGTTTTTTGACCAAAAATACTCTGCAGGAGTCCTTCACGACCCAGGGTCTATGGATACCTTAGCATTTTTGACGTGCTGGATAACCTCAAAAACTAAATACTTCAATTTGCCTCGGCATTATGTATATGGTGTTTCAATTTTCGATGAAATGTTGAGGCATATTATAAAGTGACACGGCAATCTTCATTTTGCCTTGGGCATATTACATAACCGCAAACGTTTTTAAACTGACGATGCCGTATGTAAAATGCCAAATTATACTATTTGTCTGCGACATATCTACACAATCATAAAGTTCTGTAGTGCGAAGCACAGCCTTCGACGCACTACTTGGTATAGGCACGCGCCCCCCGGCCCCCCGGCCGTTACAGCCGCAACCGCGATGTCCCTGCATTTTAAATTTGTAATATCTTCGAAAATATTTATTTAAATTACATGCTGTAAAGGGCAATATTGATCTATATTACATGCACAATTTATTAAAGGTACTTAATTGGATAAGGATTAATACTGTATAGCTTAAAATCGCTTTTTCGTAAATAAGTAATAAATAAACGATAAAAAATGGTTATTGTGGGTTATCCTCAAGAGATAGACATATGCCATCGCGGACTTTTTTGTAGATCTTTTTAAGGTGCACAATACTGTAGTACATTATTTTGATCTATCTCGTAGGGTTCAGCCAGCGTTTGCAATGTAAGCGCAAAAAATTTGTTCATTTACTTAAATCTCTAAGATTATCCGTGTTCCTCTACTATATTATGCATGTATTATACATATAAACCTTCCTCGTGAATAACTCTATCTATTAAAAAAAACCGCATCAAAATCCGTTGCGTAGTTTTAAAGATTTAAGCATACATAGGGACAGACAGCGGGAAGCGACTTTATTTTATACTATGTAGTGATAGTGATAATACGTATTTCGAGTTTATTCAGACGTTTCGTTTATTTTACGTACATGATTTAAGAAACGATACTTACATTCATTAGTAATATTTGCACTATTAGTTATTTTAGTAAGGACAATACTTACTTACAATGGTCTGTTCTAAAATGATGTAGTGCGAACTACAAGTCAAACAAAGAATTATTCACACTCGCACAAAATAATACTAAAACTTGAATTCCAACAAAAATCAAAAGGAATTAAACTAGAGAATGCTTTCTGGTTCGTTTTTCACTGTGTCTGCTAGTAATCCATTTACTTTCATGATTTCTAGTAGCCGATAAGAGTCGGGTGGGTAGGGTTCACAAAAAGTTGTGAAAAAGTATGTTGATACTACTTTTGTAGAACTTTTTGTTCGAACGGTTTTTCTTATTGGAATCGTTTTGTTATTCCTATGTCTAGTTTTTGAACATCATATATTATGTTTTCTGTAAGCCATTTACATCGGCCCTCTTTAAATAGGTTACGCTGATTATGTTATTTAAAAATAAAGTCTGACTAAAATAAATTCAGGATTTTGAAGGCTGGCTTAACTTCATATTTTTAGTTGAATACTAACAGAAAATGGTTTACTTGATTTTTGTAAAGACATGAATACTACCTATGTGGTTATGAGAAAAAAATGGATGATTTGTGTGAAAAATGATATGAGAAAGAAAGGAGTAAATACTGAGATGACAAGTTGTAGAGATGAATGGAAGCTGAATACGCATTGCGCCGACCCCAAATAATTGGGAACAGGGCAGGGAGATGATGATGAATACTATGTGGTTATAATTACCAACAAAACAAGATATTACATTGTCTTAAATAAATTAGGTATATAAAATATTTGAACGGTAAAAAAACTGTGTCTTTTCTTCATCCTACATTTAATTCATGCTACTCTAAAGTAAGAAATCTATAGAGCTTTTAAAACACACTTGACCGCTTTTGTTTTCTTTCTTTTCTGGTTGCGATGGGAAAATGAATCGGTTTTATTTCTAACAAAAGGCGCTTGTATTGAAACACGTTTCTCAAATAGATTTTTCTTTGCAAACATTGTGAAGAATGATATTTTTTTTATTTAAATAAGAATGTATTTTTTTATAGTAAGTCTTCCTTTGTTTTGTTGTATAGAATATACCTAGTTGTATTTCATTAATAAATGTAGGCAATTATTTTTTTGACGTTCAGATAAAAAAATATTGTTGTGGTTGTGTTGTATTTATTTAATAATTTCCGTAAATCCGTCATTTACGTACTGGCTGAAAGTTTCGAAAATTATATAAGGTAATTAAACCAAATTCCTTGCAGGTATCATTAAAATATATCATCGATCATAAAAATATACCTTTGCTAGGAAATGCGTTATTAAACACATCAACTCGTTATTCAAGACAAGTTTAAAGTCTACTAGTGACTCACTAGCTGTTTCAATATTCTCGCTCTACACTGTACACAAGTGATGTACACTGCCGACCAAAAATACCGTCTCAAATTCGAAGGTCGGTATCTTAGTATGTTATATGTGGTAATTTCCAATGATTGATGGATCCAAGTAAAGGCCTCTTGGTTACACTTTCTCAAGTGTCTGTTCGTAGTCAAGTGTTCTTACCATTAGTCATGTTTGTGACAGCTTTCCGCTGGCAATACTTTAGTCTGGCCCTAAGTGATTACTTTTTGTTTATTCCTAAACTAAATTTATGCAGAAAAATGGGTTATGGGTGTTGGAGAATAAATGAAGATAGAATGTTGAGGTGACATTGAAGTTTTACTTAGTTGGTCGGGATTTAGGTTTTGTTTTACGTACAATATTATGGATAGTTTATGAAGGAGCGTGTTAGCTTATGAACGTCTAGTTTTTGAAGAATATAGTCTTGTACATAAGTTTTTTTTAGGGGCTTGAGGGGCTGAGTGATTATGTGTAAGCCGTACGGTTATGCCACGCTCGCCACGGTTGGTCCGTGGATGGGTGACCATTTCCAAACATACCGGGACCCCTCCGTGCCCCGGATAGCACGTTAAACCATAGGTCCCGACTGTCATACTATGATCTTTGGTCATCATTAAGTCAATTCTGCCAATCAGTCTTGCAATAGGATACTGTGTTAAAACCCAGTAAAATGGGTTGTGGAGGTCAGATAGGCAGTCACTTCATGTAAAACACGGTATTCAGCTGAATCTGGTAAGACTGGAAGACAACCCCCATATAGTTGGGAAAAGGCTCAGGAGATAATGTCATCAGATTTTTTATAAATTAATATGTTTTAGCAGTAAATTGTCGCATGTTGTAATAGTCTCATTTAAACTAATGCATCTTTCCTGAAATATCTGAACAACGAAATCTAACTGACCTTTTATTTTTGTAAATAAACATAAAAAAATGTAATCATTTATAGTCGAACAAAATCTTTGGAATGGTTATACAGTGTGAACATAATGTTAAGACTAGGTCGCTATTTGGGGGTAGTCGCGAACTAAAAGCTGACTTGCGAAATACAGGGTGACGCAGTCTTAATCAAAACGTCGCGTCATTCTGCTGTAATGTGTTATTGATTTCTAGGCTTCAGAAACATGTGGAACTCGTATTTAATGTTCAAGACTAAGTATGAGTCAGACTTATAGGATAAAGTAAGTAAAGAAAGTGACGGATAAAGGAATTCCTTTAAGAAGGTTTCTTTCATCATGTATATGAGTCCGGTGAAAGAGGACACACTGTATGTTGGAAAACATGTGGGCAGAAGAGAATATAGGTAACTTATTATACTATATAAGATCGGAACTGGTCGATGCGTGTTGAAATATAAGAGAATTTTGGAACGGTCATCTGTTATAAAAAAAATATGTTTGCCTGTAATTCCTGCCTGGGTAACGAAACGTTGGAAATAGGAAATTGAGCACTAAACTTTAAAAAATAACGTAATTTTGTTCTAGTCTAAGAATAACTAAGAACAATTTAACATATAAGGCAGAAAAACTGATTAAACCAAAAAATCTCTTACCATTAATGTCCAAATGCAAAGAAAACAAATATTTGCGATTGAACATTGACATTCACATCACGGCAGCCTTCAGGGAATTGGTCATTTTTATGCAAAAGAACGACTTTACAAATTCGCAGATTAATATGCAAATTGCACAAGAATTAGTGCACGCGTCGGAGTGAATAATAAAAGCTTTTCAAGGCGATAAAATTACTTGAATTACGGGACGCTGAATTAATTTTCTGACTTTTAGGGCGATCTTATTTTATGATACTGTCGGAATTATTGTAGAATATGCTTATCTTTTAATAGTCGGATAGCCACTGAAATTGAGCATTTTAGTTTTAGCAAAGATTAGTTAAATGTACCTAAAAGTGTTTAAGGTTCTATGAGGTACAATTTATTTTGGCTTCCATTGTATACTTTTGTTTTGTACCACATGATTTATAATGTGTTTTGTATAACTAACAGAAATTAAAAAAAAATAAGTTTGATTTTAAATGACTTTCAGTAATTGATGCAAAGTTAAATAAATTCCCGTATTTGTATAAATTAATGCCCTTATTTTAAATCGAAAAGTACATAACACCTTTCAAGCTATTTACAACAAACCTTACCCTTTAAACTTACCAATACATCTCATATCTGTAATTCAAATCTCAATACAAAAATCTACACTCGCTACAATCTTGCAAAGATTCTCAGTAACGCTTCATCTAAGTAATGGACCTTTTATCTCCAGTTCAATAGATTCAAGAGAACGAGGATACACGGAGGCTGGCATCTCTTAATCACGGAATGTTGGCGACATATGACGTGAGTACTAGAATACTAGATTAATTGGAGTTTTCAATTGTTTAGCTGTTGATGTGTGACTGTGACGTACCTTTTTGATTTAATTGTATTTTTTGCAGTGTATCGTGTCTTTTTTTGGCAATGAAGCCATTTTAGTTTATTTTGCGTTTTTCAAGATGTCCCATTGGGTATGTTTTCCTAAGATGCGTATTACTAAATGCGTATACTAAAAAACAGACTATTTTGTAAAAAGGTATAATTTTATAAAAAATATTTGATTTTATCTAACGTTATATCACTGATTGATTGTATTGAAATCCTTATTATTGATACTGAAAAACTCTAGACAAAATTGTTTTGGAAAGTTAACTGAATATCGTGTTCAAAATTGTTACGTGATTTTTTAATGACGACTTTAATGTGGCCTTCATTTTCTCAATTAAAAAAAAAACAAACAATTCAAATACAGATCCCTATTCCGGATAATTAATTGATAACAGACAAAGGATCATGGCCTAATTGTTTTGATCTTCAGATGGTTACCGTTGAATACTCGGTTCCGTAGGGATAGTCCATTTCAACTGGATATCTCCACCGGGCCTAGAGATACGTCAAAAGCATTCGTTAACAAAACATACAGCGTGCAAGTTCGTCGAACTTTTTTGAGATATTTATGAAAGATTTTTTTGAACTAATATTAAAATGGAATATTTTATCAACGTCATTTTGAGTCGTGTGGCCATTAAGATAAGATGTACGTGTCTCAAAAATGAGATTTATATTTTTAATAAAATATGTTTGTGATGATATTTTCGAGAAAGGCATTTAAGTTGATATTGTTGGTAAATAACGCATATCAAAGTAGAAATAAAATATTACTGTTGGCGTATACCAAATCAGACATGCAAATATGTGTCTTAGGTATAAGCAAGTTATAGATACTAGTTCAATGATCGATTATGAAAACAAAATTTCAGAAACACGAATTTTATCCATTCTGAATAAGAAGGTAGAAAATAAGTTTTAAAACCATATTTCAATGACTTCTGTTAATAAATGTTGTCCAAATAACCTTGTTGTATCGCTTGACGGTATTCACCTGCGTATTTAACCGTGAGTTGTTCCCGATATGCCGAAACGATACTGTCTGGTCAGCAATTTGCTGAGCTATTGTAAGCCGCGTCCGTTTAACATGCCGAAGGAATCATGACACGTCCACTGACGTTCCATGTTTGAATGAATGTGAATAAATGTAGAGGTTATAATACTCTTTCGATGTAAGTATGAGTTGCGATTTGTCATAAATGGAACGCGGTTTTGAATTTGAATTACCGAACATTTTTTTTTATAGTTTTTTTACTTTTCTTTCTTTATATGGTGTTTGAAAATCTATATACTGGCCTGTTACTATTCTATTGTAAGTATATATCCATTATATAATATTATGTTAACCTCTTTTGTGTACAGAGTCATAATGAAGTACTAATTTCATGCCTATAGATATAGTAATTTATGCAGTGACAAACAACTTTTAATATTCCTTTAATTAATGCAGCAATATTTATTTTATCTTACGTACGTAAACATAAAAATCCTGGACGTTAAATGACGGCAAGGAAAAATTTTTTCAATTGCATTAGATTTTTAATTCATTTTATTATGTCATTTGTACACGCTTGGAAAAAATATTTCATAATTTTTCTATTCTCCACTGCAGATTTACATTTAGAAAAAAAAATAGCACAATGTAAAAGTATTTTTAACCTAACAAGTAACGTTGTATATGAAAAAGATAATGAATGAAAAGCAACAATACCGGGAAATGGAATTAGCCGTCGTAAATAGGGCAGTGGAGCGTCTATTTTAAGAACAAACCTGTACCAGGAGGCACAATCGATTCTATTCGATACTAGGGCTATAAATATCTGCGATAGTATTATTGCACTTCTCTAGAGTAAAATAAAATGTTTCTTTGTTGAAATAGATTTGTAAAAAGGAAAAGATGTAGTAACTTTAAGAGTAGTCAAAGATTAACCATGGTTTCTGAAATGCTGATCAATAGAAAAACTAGTTAATTACCTGTCAAACCTTATGTTAGAACTGTGAGTCGCTAATATTTTGGAGTTGGACAACCAATCATAGAAGGGGTCAGTTGATTTGGCGATATATTAAATAGACTCAGAAACGTGGGAAGAATTCTGTTAAATTGTCAACATAACAAAATTCGTAAAAAAGTTTTCTACATACTAAAAATGTCCTGACCATATTATACCTGATGACACTGAAAAGCTGACATTCTATTTGAATACCAATCTGACCATCATACCAAGTTACCTTGCAAAATGTGTTGTGGGTGTCAGATAGGCAATTAGGCATATAGCCGTTGGTCCATGTCAAATACAGTATTCAGCTGAATCCGGTACGACTGGAAGCCGAACCCAAAAACCTTGGGAAAAAGGCTACGCAAAAGTTAACATAACGACCTGTTATTAAATTTTACAAAACGAATAAAAATTCCGTTACAACTTTACTTGTAATAAAACTATGCGAGCCCGTAAACCCGTCGTTTTTAAAGCAATATCGCGTGGAATAAATCTCCATTGATATTAGGGCTAGTGTGCACTGCATACACTAACACATAGGTATTTGTGTTTCAACAGCAGTCGCTACATAATCCATTAGAACATAAAGCTTAGGATACATTAATGAGAATAGCGATTATGTCTTATAACGGAACTGATAAGTCGGGTTGTCCGTACGTCGCGTCGTTTTTTTTACGCAAAAAATGTGACAAAGCTGTTAGATAGAATAAAACACTACTTTAAGGACTAGCAAAATAAGGTTTCCGTACCAACGGAAAAGGCTTTTAAAATTGATTTCGTTGTTTTTCAGACGACAAAAAATAATAAAAAAAAAATCCTTATTAAAACGTGGTATTGTTTAGCATATCATTTGTACTACCTAGTATACAAATAATAAAATACCTTTTTTTTTAAGTCGCCATTACATTTTCACCATTACAATTAAAGTAGTAGAAAATTTTATCCTTGTGGCTCGCGGGGCGTTTTACAAACAATTAAATAGCGTGCACTAAAAACACCACTTTCAAGTATCGACCTACCATATTCCCACACAATAGTTTTTCCACATCGCTAGACGATCCCCGCTCATCACTATGTCTACACCCGTATGAAACAAATGAACGTCGGGCAGCGCGGCTCATTGCGCTCGTATCCGCGGTGTCTGCTATCAATCACGCCGCGATCCGTCGCAACTACAGCGCCTCTCAACTTTTGTCAATTAACTATAATCGCCTTACTTTATCGTAAGAAGTTATGTTTGGAAATCGCCCGATGGGTGGATCACAACAATATAGCATTAAGGCGTCAAGACTGATTAAATTCTCTGACATAGTGACAAGAATGATTATCAAGACAGTTTTATACGTCTCGCAGTATTGACATGTGTTATCTACTCGAATATTTAAAGATCAATGGTAACTAAAATAGGGTGGTACAGAATCATCGTGGTAGTTTGCAGTTTTTATCGGGAACCAATCATATTACATACAAAGTTTCATCAAAATCGATTCAACAGATTAGCCGTGAAAGAAAGGGTTACAGACAGACTGATCAATTTACTGTCGTCTGCACACTATTATAGTAATCATGTTTATACGGGTAAGGAAATAGTAGAGTACCTTCAAGTCTGTCAAACTATGACCCACGTATTATATTAAGTTTCCGACACTTGGCTAACTGAGTTATCAACAACACGAAGACCACAATAATCATGTTAACTTACATCCTTACCCGGGTAATTCCCAAGTTACTATCTCGAACGGTCCGCCGAGAAAATCTATATAAAAATGACAATTATTGATAAAAAAACTGCCTCGTTGGCCTAGTGGTGCTAAGCGCGACTGCTACGCTAGAGGTCTGGGGTTCGATTCCCGAGTCGACCAAGGTGTTATTGGGTTTTTCTATGAAATTCTTAGCAGGTCGGAGTTTGGATTTGTGCCCGGTTAGTGGCAATAGGCTCGCCCCCTATTACATGGGACCTAAACATATCGGCGAACTGTGGGTGTACATTGGTACACCTCTGTCTACCGCTTCGGGGATACAGGCGTGATGATATGTTATGTTATGTAATAATTGCCAGCATGAAAATTCAGCTACTACCGATACATATCAAAAGGCAACTCATCAATTCACAGAAATTTCCACCTCTGTGAAGTCAGTATCAACAAACATGGGTGTCAAAAAAAGATAAATAGTATTCTAAAAAACCTTGCATTCCTTTAAAAATACATTTCAAGCTAAGGTACATACACTTACCTACCTTAAAATACAAATTTACCGTTACCTATGATAAATGTATAATTCATCCATTTAAAAATCATAATAGGTCTCTTAAAAATATTTTGATATCCAAAAAACAAATACCGAGTAACAATTTTAAGTAAGAAAAATACACAAACTCAGCTAAAATAAACAATTTTCGTTAACCTGTGATAAATGTATCATCCATCCATATAAAAATTATCAGCGTAAACGTTTTAATAAATAATACAAAGGCTCTTCATGTTTACTTTTTTGCCGACAGTACCGGCAATATATCTCCATATACATTAACACGAAATCCCTTTCGAGTCTAAAAAGCTCTATAATTTATTTACCGTATAAGTACCTTTCATCTGTATTTGCTGACGCTACTCAGTGTCATGTTTTTAATGTGTCTATTTTTTAGGTGAAAAATCAAGGGGTCCTTTTTCCTTGATGCAAATAGAGGGTTGTTATCTTAGAGTATAAATATGAAACTATAGAGTGAGCCTATCAGAGTTTAAAACGTAAGCACTAGTGTGAACAAGTGTTGTCGTGAATTATGTATGAAGATGGAGCTTGCCGTTTTAAAAAATCTATCTAAAACACTAATATTGTCTTAACAATGTCAAAACCATCAATATTTTCGTATATAAGTTTCTCGTTGCGCGAAAATTAACTTAAATGAAAAACAAAATGTACTAGGTTCAGACTAAAAACTGCTCTCGCTTGGCACAAGGGGAAACTAGCGATAATAGCAGTCTATGTATATAGTACGTCAATGAATGTTATAAGTTTGATGTGTTTGCTTTTCTGTGGTTTCATAGATCGTGAACGACTGGACTAATTACGATGTTTCTTTTTAATGTAACGTTATCGAGTTGATCTTTAAGCCTTAAGTGTTTGATCGGGTAGGTTAGAGATCTTTGGGGCTTATTAATATTTTAACAATTTCACTCTCCCGCCAGTAGACACGATAGTTGAACAATGGAAATGCTTATATGTGACTCACGGGACAGGGAAATGGTTAATACATAAATGATTGTAACCTAAAATTATTGATAAAATAAACTTAGAATTTTACTTTTCTCGCTTTATTAATAAGATGTAAGAAAAAGTCAATAATATAAGGTGTAAGTGTGTGTGTAAGTTCTTCCGTAAAAGATAATTTCTTGTAGGAAAAGCGAAATACGCGGATTTGTTTTGAGAAATGTGTGAGATAAGCATAAGACATTCATACATACGTTGTGTGGACGCTATTGTCATTGGCACGGTAATCGCAAATAGGTTCATTAAGTGATACTTAATTAACTCTTCATACAGTTTAATTACATCACGTGCCTATAAAAGGAACGCGAAGAGTTTTCACTGGAAACTGTCATTTGGTTCTTGGTGTGAGAAATTTCAAGATAATGATTGAAAAATGTACGAATTTGGATTTTTTTGTCGGTTGTTTATTAATTATTTTATCATTGATGACGATGCCGAGTAATCAACAGGAAACTACACCAGGTATTTTTTCGTAAATCTATTTTTATAAAAGAAATTGGGGCACAGCCATCTGATCCCAAACTAGGCAGTGCCTGTTTTATGGTATCTAAACAACTGAAAACTTCTACGACGACCTCCTTGGTTGAGTGGTGTACACATTGGTTATCAAGGTGTCGGTGGCTTAGAGGGCCCGGGTTCCAACACCGGACTGGGCAATGTCATCATCATTTACAGCCCTTGTCCTGCCACTGCTCTGCATAGGATGTCCCCTTTTTGGGAAATGTAGATAACCACTATTCGACATTGTCCCTGGTCTGGTTGTTATAATACCTTCATATCTGATACCATAACACAAGTGCCTAAGCTACTTTGGGTTCAAACTTTCAGAGCAAAGTAGGTGATGTTGACATGTCTTAAATGTTTCTAAATTACATTAATACCTACAGAGGGCACAACCGAGGATAATGAAATAAAGACTGACATGCCTCAAAAGGATATAGATGATGCCTTAATATTGGATTATGGGCAGTATACGACGATGAACTATCATTACGCTACCAACCAGTGGATCAACCAGCTCGAGCCACACTATTGGATAGGAGATGTAACAGATCCTCGACTGGACCAGTGTTACCACTACTACCTTAAATGTGCGACCAGCATGTACGTATTTCAATGCCCATTAACTAGCTGCTCGTGTAGGCCGATTTATGTCAAACGAAAAAATGCTCATCCTATCACCCCACCCCCACAAAATTCTTACAGACATCCAGAAAAAATTGGTTACAATAAAAAAAAAAAAAACTCTCGAGCTATTCTCTTCTATATAAGTAGATACTTTGAAAATGTATCTTCTATATAAGTAGATACATTTTCAAATATTTCTTTTTGTGTTAGGTATTTTGAAATTGAATATTTGCAATCTGCTTTTTAGAAACCTTGGAGCATATTTTAATATATTATGTTGTAATCAAAACATTTTCTGCAATTCAATACTAAAATCTAATATAACAACAAACCCTTACAACTATACTTAAATTATCACTATCACTATCACTATCACTATCACTATCACTATCACTACATAGTATAAAATAAAGTCGCTTCCCGCTGTCTGTCCCTATGTATGCTTAAATCTTTAAAACTACGCAACGGATTTTGATGCGGTTTTTTTTAATAGATAGAGTGATTCAAGAGGAAGGTTTATATGCATAATACATGCATAATATAGTAGAGAATCACGGATAATTTTAGAGATTTCTAATATAAGGTCGTAAATGAACAATTTTTTTGCGCTTTCATTGC
The DNA here is from genome assembly GCA_905146925.1 of Autographa gamma. NCBI lineage: Eukaryota > Metazoa > Arthropoda > Insecta > Lepidoptera > Noctuidae > Autographa > Autographa gamma. The sequence continues at coordinate 4,400,547 of LR989871.1, forward strand.
AAACGCTGGCTGAACCCTACGAGATAGATCAAAATAATGTACTACAATATTGTGCACCTTAAAAAGATCTACAAAAAAGTCCGCGATGGTATATGTCTATCTCTTGAGGATAACCCACAATAACCATTTTTTATCGTTTATTTATTACTTATTTACGAAAAAGCGATTTAAAGCAATACAGTATTAATCCTTATCCAATTAAGTACTTTTAATAAATTGTGCATGTAATATAAATCAACATTGCCCTTTACAGCATATAATTTAAATGAATATTTTCGAAGATATTACAAATTTAAAATGCAGGGACATCGCGGTTGCGGCGGTACCGGCCAGGGGGGCCGCGCGGGGGCCGGGGGGCGCGTGCCTATACCAAATAGTGCGTCAAAGGCTGTGCTTAGCCCTACAGAACTTTATGATTGTGTAGTTATATTAGGTTGCACCCGAGCAAAGCCGGGGCGGGCCGCTAGTATTATATAAATATAAATAAATAAAACTAACACGCGTCAAAAACTTCATCGTCACTCTTGTCAATGGCGGGAAACGTGCCCAGAAGGCTAGTAACATTGCCACGTTGAATGGCTATGCCGATTCTCTGTGCAAGGAACAAACCAGCCCTCTGATCACGAGTAGAGTACTTTCTGCATTTTTTTGTAATTAATTTAAAAGTTCTTTTTATAATTAGAGTATGTATTGCAGGCATATATGTATATATTAACTGCCTCATTGCCCTAGTGGTGCTAAGCGCGCCTGCTACGCTAGAGGTCTTGGGTTCGATTCCCAGGTCGACCAAGGTATTATTGGGTTTTTCTATGAAATTCTCAGTAGCAGGTCGGAATTTGGATTTGTGCCCGGTTAGTGGCAATAGGCTCGCCCCCTATTACATGGGACCTAAACATATCGGCGAACTGTGTACATTGGTACACCTCTGCCTAACACTTCGGGGATACAGGCGTGATGATATGTTATGTTATGTATTGCAGGGAAGCACCTACTACTGTGTGTGCATTTTACACACAGCTGTGGGAGAGTGGGGCCAAAAATGTGGAATCTTATTGCGATGTGTATTTCGAAAACTGTAGGATAGGATATCGTGAGTATAGTCCACTATATAAGACACATATTTAAGTGTAAAAGAAAGTTAGATGAAAGAGTAAAACAAATACGTATGAAACATATAACTGACTAACACTTAAGTTAATTAATTTATAAATAAATTATTTATTTTTTCGGTTTTTACATAATATAAGAACCATTGCGGTGTCCTATTAATTATGATATACCCAAGTTTTGCTTTATACATGTTCATTTTTCAGAATACTGGCGAATCATTTCTTACGGCAAGTGCAGTCTGGGTAGACTCTTGGGTTGGGACGATATCATTGAATATTGAAGAAAGGCCGAACATAGATCATTATTGTCTACAAATCAGGCATCAGAAAACTGTGAACAACTCTGTAGTGACTTTCCTGTAGTTGACTACCTACGTTTCGTACCAAACTTTCAAATCGTTTTGTAAATATAGCAATTGGTGCGGAATAATGATTACACAGAAATTAAAAAGAAACTGAATTTTATACTAAACCTATATAGCCTATAGATTGTTTTTTTTTTTAAATCGTTCCCCAATATACGGAGATATCGGATATAAATAATAATGTAGCCTATAAACGTTTTACTGCTAGGACAAGGCTTCTCCAACACAGAGAAGGCGCGAGCATTGACCAACACGATTGCTAACTGCTTATAAAAAAAATACTACCTAACAAAAAAGATAGTGGAATTGTGAGTCTCCTTCTATGTAACGTAGCGACAGACTTTTAAGAACAATATTAGGATGTACGTGCAAGGAAATTGAATAAAAAAAACGACATTATTTTTCAAGAATCAATTGCCTGTTATTTTATAGCTTTTTTTTATTGTAATAAAATGAATTCCAGAGTAACCCCCAGTTCCTAAAACGTTTTTTTTTTTTTTTTTTTTTTTTTTTTTTTTTTTTTTTTCCCTAGCCTATACTGTCCCACTGCTGGGCAAAGGCCTCCCCCAATTCCTTCCATACTACCTTATCCTGCGCCGCCTCGAACCAGCCCTCGCGGTATGCGACTAAGTCATCCCGCCACCTCTTCCTGGGCCGGCCTCGGCGACGCCGTCCATCTGTTGGCTCCCATTGTGTACAGACCCTTGCCCAGCGGTCACTTTGCATGCGACTGACGTGACCCGCCCAATCCCATTTAAGCCTGGCTGCCTTTTTGCCAACGTCGGTTATCCCAGTTCTGGAACGCAGCGTGGTGTTCCGGATTCGGTCTTGTCTCTTGACACCGAGAATGCTGCGTTCCATAGCTCTCTGGCAAACTCCAAGGCGAAACTTTTGCGAATCGGTTAGTGACCAGGTTTGAGCACCGTAGGTTAGGATGGGCAGGATACACATGTCGATGAGCTTCCGCTTCAGGGAGATCGGTAGATCACCCTTCATTAGCGTCTTCATGGACCAGTAGCTTTTCCAGGCGTTTTCGATACGCCGATCGATTTCCATCTCTTGCCTGTTTTCGAAAGATACTAACTGGCCCAAGTAGATATAGTCATCGACATATTGTATTTCCTGCTCATCTACCTCGACCCTACGCTTCTTGCTGTTGGTCATTAATTTGGTCTTAGACCGATTCATCGAAAGCCCCACCCTGGAGCTTGCTGTGCTCAGATCTTGGAGCATAGTCTGAAGTTCAAGAGCTGTGGGGGCAAAGAGGACTATGTCGTCGGCAAACCGGAGGTTTGACAGTCTACTCGTGCCGACTTCGATGCCCTTGGTGTTCCATGAGGCAGCCAGTGACTTGAATACCTCCTCGAGTGCGCTTGTAAATAGTTTAGGGGAGAGCGGGTCACCCTGTTTGACGCCCTTGTGTATTTTAAATGAAGGTCCTGCGGTATTGAGTTTAAGATTGGCTGAACTATTGCTATAGATGTTTTTTAAAATTTCAATATATGGTTTATCTAGTTTTTGGTTTTCTAATGCTTTAAAAATTTCGGAGTGTATAATACTATCGAATGCTTTTGTATAATCTACAAAAGCTAGATATAGTGGTTTATTAAATTCAGAATATTTTTCAAGGATTTGGTTCAGGGTCTGAAGGTGGTCGGTAGTTGAGAATCTTGGGCGGAATCCGGCTTGTTCTGGGGGCTGATGTTCATCCAGTATACAATCGATACGGTTGTGTATGACCTTAATAAATGTTTTATATATATGTGATGTCAAACTTATCGGACGATAATTTCCGATTTCGCTTTTGTCGCTTTTTTTATGCAGAAGGACTATGTTTGAATGGCACATTTTGCTAGGTACTTTTCCTGATTTAAGTATTGTGTTAAATAGGTTTGTAAGAAGGGGTAGCAATGTTTTTGAGCCAATTTTTAATGCTTCGGTAGTAATTCCATCCTCGCCGGGGCTCCTGTTGTAGCGCATAGTCGTAAGTGCTCTATTCACTTCATAACCGCTTATTAAAGGAACAGAGTCAGATAGACTATAATCTGTGTTGGTACGTGGTGAGGCATTGTCGGAGTATAAGGATTTATAGAATTCGGTTGCTATTTCCATAATTTTTTGTCTGTTATAATGCTTAACGCCTTCTTTGTCTTTAAGGCTATTAATCCAAGCTTTTCCTCGTGTTATCCCATGTTTTAGAACCCTTAACGTTGTTTGTTTTTCTAATGCGGTTTTCACTAAATACGTGTTAACATTTCTTAAGTCTCTTCTTATAGATCTTTTCACTAATCTGTCTATTTTTCTATATTCTAGTGTTCCTATTTTCTTATTGGTCCGTTCTTTTATTAAATTTATACTATGAGCAGTTAATTTATTTTGGTGTGTGTTGTTGTTCTTTATACTTTTGCTGCTTTTAATTATACCGGTTACTATCGTATCATATTGGTCTTCCGCGTCTTTTTCGTCAACGTTTAGGTCCTTAAAGTAATTAGTTAATTCTAGGTTAAAATGTTCTAAATTATTAATTAGCGTCTCTTTAGAAAGTCTTTTAGTCTTATTTGTAAATAACTTAGATCTATGGAGTTTAAAATCAAATCGAACTTTTGCACGGATTGGTCTGTGATCGGAACTGTAATTAAATCTATTTAGAACACCAACATTTTTTATTATGCTTTTATCTGATGTTAAAATGTAGTCGATTTCATTTCTAGTATATCCGTCAGGAGAGACCCAAGTCCATCGTCGTTGCGGTTTCTTTGAGAATAAGCTGTTGGCTATGTACATTCTTTGTCCAAAAGCGAATTGTGTTAGACGAACGCCTCTTTCATTGCGGTTCCCTAAGCCAAAATGACCGAGAACATCTTCGCAATCCGTATTTTGCCTTTTCCCTACCTTGGCGTTGAAGTCTCCTATGACCAAGTTCCAAGTACCCTTATTCTCGTCGCATGCTTTGTTAACAAGATCATAGAAATCTTCTACATCTTCATCATTGTGTGCAGATGTCGGTGCATATACTTGGACAAGGGTTAATATCTTACTAGGTGTTAATCTAAGTTTAAGCACTGCTACGCGTTCTGAATACCCTATGAACTCTACAATGTTATCTTTCCATTTCTTTGCCACCATGAACCCCACTCCGTGAAGTCCATTAGTTTCTCCGAAGTGAAAGAACACAGCATCTTCCCGTTCCTCTGTATTTTCGCCAACCCTTCTTACTTCTGAAAGACCTACAATGTCCCAGTTGACACTCTTTAGAGCATTTTCAAACTCAATTAAACGTTCGTCTTTCATCAACGTCCTGACATTGTAAGTAAGAATGTTAAGTGTATCTGTGTCCGTAATACAATTTGCCATGGTCGTTTGACGGTTTTTGGATCTCACCCGGAGATTCTTAGCACCCCTGACGCCAGGGTTATGCCGACGGCCGTCCCCATCGACACTACCACTGGAGTCGCCGGGCACTTGGGGCCTGTTTCGGATTCGTCTACTCATTTGGGGGGAATTGGACCGTAACCCACCGCGCTGGTCCTAAGCGTGTTGGTGGGTCGCCATTGCCTCGTTTGTTTGTCAGCAGGATGTACCACGTGCAGGTGAGGTTGGCTTGGATCCCGAAAGATGTTAGTTGGGACCCCTTACACCCCTAAAACGTTACACAAAAAAAAAAATTGTCACCTGTCAAAACTTATGCTTAGCGTTGGAATTGGTCAAGCAATCACAGCTGAAACCATTTATATTATATTACTAGCTGTGCCCGCGACTTCGTTCGCATGGATCCCGAAACGTATCAATGAGTTTTTTGTGTAAAGTGCTATTTGTGCAGAACGTTATATGACATAACTTTTTTATTTATGAACCGATTGACATGAAATGGACACTAAATGTTAAGTGAAGCTTACTAAAATATATTTTTGAAAATCGCATGTAAATCGAATACGCCGTTTCTGCGTTTCTGCGTCTTAGCGTGCACAAACACACAGACAAACAGACAAACCGACAAAAAAAAAATTGTTACAAAATTCGGGTTCGGCATCGATAAAATAACAACCCCTGCTACTTTTTTATGTATATTTCCATTGTACAGATACCACTTTTCTACAATTTTATATATGTATATATAGATAGATTCAGATGTACAGTGTACACAACAAACAATGAGGAGAGAAATAAAACAACCATAACTCGGGCGGTCGTCCACAGAGAGTTGTGCGATATAAAGCGACTCGTATACTTTATGTGTTTAGGAATGGCGTCAATTGCGATTAGACGCTTTCGGTATCATAAAAGCCGTGGTTTATTGTCCACCTATTTTTGGGTGACTGTGTTACATTACATTTTGTTGGTATACAGATAGCGAATTTCTGACATATAACGCGAGTCGTACGCTAAGCATAGGCTTTATAATGATCTATGATACTGAATGACAGATTGTTAAATAAAAAAAATATATATGGGATATGCATTTCAGATGATATTTAAGTTCTAATTATCACGCTGCGTGTTTGTGGTAATGTTAAACAACGGGAATTTGCGCGTACAATGCACATGCTTAAATACCTTTTCGGGTACTCCCTTTCTTCTCCTAATATTGTTTCTCCGAAAATCATAATCCATAACACGTTTGCTATAAACTTCAGAAACCATAATGATCAAAATCCCGAAATTTAGTGTCACATAATTATCTTTAGTCCTAAAAGTATTCTGTCATAATATTGAGTACTATAATGATTAAATCTCCTAATTTCACATGACCTAAAGTCATATGTCCTAAGTATTGATTTAAATAATTTGTATTATTCCGAATGTTCATTTATAATAACTTTTTTAGTCCTAAAAGTTTTGCTAAAAATTAAGTTTTAGTGACAGAAACGAATCGCTGTAAATCCGACTCCACGCAGTCTTGTCAGCCCTACCCCTAGAGTGTAATTTAGAGTCGCGTAGGCGCGGAGGGGCGAGGCGGCCCGCGAGTTGAGGAGCAGGTGGTTGTAACACTCGCCGCCGCGGCTGAGGCTGGCCGGCGAAGCCGGCCAGCAAGCCGAAGCTGCGGTGGTGAGCGTTAAATCCATCTGCTACGATAAACTCGCGTGGGACCGCCGGAGCCCTGCAGCGCCGGAGCCGTGACAGAAACCATGCCTGCTGCTTGCTTGCTTGCGTGCTGCATGCTTGCTTGCATGCTGCATGCTTGCTTGCATGCTGCATGCTTGCTTGCATGCTGCATGCTTGCTTGCATTATTGCTTGCTTGCATGATTGCTTGCTTGCTTGCATGATTGTTTGCTTGCGTGCTGCATGCTTGCTTGCATGCTGCATGCTTGCTTACATGCTTCATGCTTGCTTGCATGCTGCATGCTTGCTTGAATGTTGCATGCTTGCTTGCATGCTGCATGTTTGGTTACTTAGAAAAAACACATGTTCACAATCAAATTATTTATTGAGTACATATAAAATTTATTATATAAATATATGTAGGTTACAATGGTTTAGTCTTAATTATGAGTACTAATTTAAATTCGCAGACAGATTCTAAGCTAATTTTATATTAGCTGCGATTGCCTTCAAAAAATCACATTTTGTATATTCTGATTGTTTCTTTAAAATGTTTTCAATTCTTGCAGCTTTGTATATTATATTATTTGTATAGAAGCATTATATAATTTAAATTTAGGACTTACAACTTTTATAGCAAATGGTTTTATGTCTTTTGTATATTATTAATAGTAATAATTATGACGAACGGATTTCGGACATATTATATTTAGGGGTTTCAATTTTATGGCATGTCATATTATGTGATATTAAGTTCGGGTAAGTAATCATTCGGACAAATGATGATTAGGACAAAAAAAATTATGTCACACTAAATTATGGATAAAAAAGTTAGGTGACGCGATAGAGAACCACCTTTTCGGCTTGACGTTTCGACCTGTTTACAGTCACTCTGCTCGCACACCCGGCCTGTGTAAGCCGGTCGAAACTTCTTTAAGTTTTTGCCTTTACAAAACCTTCAACTGTCCTAAATAATATAATCTGATGAACTCCAAAATGTTTCTGAAATATGCGACGGGCCTGTTGGTCTAGTGTTTAGAGACCCTGACTGCTATACTGGAGGTCGTGGGTTCGATTCAAACCCGGCACAAATGTTTGTGTGATGAGCACGATCATTTCTTCGGTGTCTGGGTGTAATTTATCTATAATATGTATTTATTTAGAAATATATATGTATGTTTATCAATTGTCTGGTTACCATAACACAAGCTCTGCTTAGCTTGGGATCAGAAACCCGTGTGTGAGATGTCCCGGACTATTATTATTATTATATTATTATAAATAACCTGTTTCCTCTACTCGCTTTCATTGTGACCCTCGCTTTACGTCCCCAATCAACGTCACAAGCTATAACGTAGAAACTTTATGGAAGTACCTGTAAATTGCCAACTTTAGAGAAAATGTGGAGTAAAACTTATATAACTGGTGGAGCAAAATCGCCTCTTGTGTTGCAATTAAAAAGTTGCAGTACCTTGTACTTACCGACCTACGTACTAAACAAGAAGTTTTTAATACTCTGAAGTCCAAGTAATATGTGTGTAGGAAGGTGTAAGAAGTAATTTCCTTATTCGCATAAATCGTTTATTGTTGATGAACTTAGGGAATACATATTATACATAAGCACGTTTTTGTATATGTATATCTATCTCTACTACATATTAACTTATCCTATTTTTTGCACCATGGCCATGTCTTTCGCAGAACCGACGAGAGGTGGAGCAGGAAGGTTCTCGAATGGAGACCACGCTTAGGCAAACGTAGTGTAGGACGCCCCCCGGCTAGATGGACCGATGACCTGAAGAAGGCAGCTGGCAGTGACTGGATGCAAAGGGCGGGAGATCGTGAGCTGTGGCGTTCCTTGGGGGAGGCCTATGTCCAGCAGTGGACTGCAACAGGCTGATATGATGATGATGATGATGATTTTTTGCACTAGTAGTTTTAACATGTGCCAGTCTAGGTAAAAAATCTTTGAACGTACTCATTGTAAATTCCACACATCATGTTCTGTTCAATTGAGTTATTAGTTTTATTATGTCACTATTGATTATTAGAATGAATAAATGGACCTTAGTAGTAATAATTTTAGTAATAGCTATTTCACACAAAATTTTATATAGCTACCTAATACTCCACGATTAGTCGTAACATGTTTAGTAGCTATTACCACAATATTACCAGAAAACACTCGCGACAAAACGAGGTATGAACGTAGATAATATTTTAGCTTGAGGCACTTGTCCCACTGCGGCCGATAAGCGAGTAACGAGTAGAGCGAGTATTGCTCAGTGAGTATATTATTGAAAGTTCTTATAGCCGCATTAAATAAATACTGAGAGAGTTCTCTCCGGCCAGTGTGAACAATTAGCGATTAACCATTTATATATGCTTTTTTTTTGCTAGAGATCTTTGCAGTTAGCCTGTGCGCAGGTATTGACTGCTACACCTTTACTTTAATTTACATATGCAAGGCTTTCATTGACACGGGATCTACATCTTGTTGTTCGTTTTTTGAGCGATATAATAGTCGATAGTTAAGCCTTATTTAGGTGGAGTGAGAAATATCATGCGAGTTGCGGTACATTGCCGTCTATGATCCATCTCTTACGACACCATAGGCGCGCGGCCCCACAATGTACTGGACCTCGCATGATATTTCTCGCTCTGTGTTGAATTGATGAATTGCCTCGTTGGCCTAGTGGTGTTAAGCGCGACTGCTACGCTAGAATCCTTGGGTTCGACTCCCAAGTCGACCAAGGTGTTATTGGGTTTTTCTATGTAATTCTCAGTAAAAGGTTAGTGTTTGGATTTGTGCCCGGTTAGTGGCAATAGGCTCGCCCCCTATTACATGGGACCTAAACATATCGGCGAACTGTGGGTGTACATTGGTACATCTCTGCCTAATCCTTCGGGGATACAGGCGTGATGATATGTAAAAGAGCCTTTACTCATTTTTTCGCTCACAATGAGACAACTGCCTGAAGAGGTGCGATACGGCAGACAAGCAAGGATCCTATTTTCCTGAAAGGGGACATTATGTTTGATTGTTCTCGGCGACGATAATAAGGGTCATAAATACAACGTTTTTCCTCATAATATGCAACATTGTTACAGTACTGTCGCAATAAAGTAATTTAAGAAGGCTTAGTCTGAACAAGGGCTAATTAAAAGTGATTGTGTTTTATTTAGAGATTTGTGATGTCATAATGCAGACAGAAAATAGTCTATAATTTATTTCATTCTTGGGTGTATCTTTGGTAACGCTATCACAAAGATCTAGAGACAGCGCCTTATTCTGCGTATAAAGGTTTTTTCTTAATGTCCGTTATTATAGCCATATTACTCCTACCATATGAAGGATCGAGTTTTTGGCACTATTATAATAAGATATTGAAGGTGATTTTTCAGCAAAGGACAATAAAAAAAATATGACTGAATACGCAATTATTATTAGAAATATGACTTCTGCATGTAACTGTGTAGTAAAAACTCGTGTATTCTTTGAAAGCGAAGTATAAAAGTGTTTCTTTGTTAGGAGCAGGTAGATCGATGTTCTGAATAAATTAAAAAGGAGTGCTCGACTGGGAATAACGGTGTTATCTAGCCTAGATGGTAGCAAATGGTAGCAAATGGTAGAAATCGATAAATATTTAACAGCTGTAGAAACTATGGCTTTATAAGGTTCGAATTTATAAGAATGATAATGATATCAGACGTGTTTTGTTCTTACCTTTTATTTTATTCAAAGAGTTGGAAATTTAAATATATAAAACGTATAAAAGGGAGACATGGTTTGAATATTCAGATGTGTGCAATGTAAGCTTAGTTTAAAGAAACAGATAAATGTTGAAAATATAAAAGTGTGATAATAAAATAAGCCATTTACTTTTTGTTCCATTACTTATAGTGCACAGAAATACAGGGTGTTACGAAACCCCTGTCCGACCCGAAAGGGTGATATAGGGTTCACTATCACATGCCCAAATAAAATATTGAATATGGAATATTCATGATAATAGCAATAATAATGAACTTTGAAATAGCCGCCAAAATCCCTAAATTTGAAGATAAATCAAAAACTACACCACCATTTTCGTCAGTATTAATGGGGGCCTTTTGTATGGTCATTTGGCAGAACCTGTGACGATGCCGTCACTCTCACCTGCAATTTGGAGAATATTTTTTTGAGGTTATAACTTTTTTTTTATTTTTTACTTTTTTGTATTAGATATTGATACCTAACAACCTCTTAACGAATCGGACCGGGGGTTTCGTAACACCCTGTATAATGCAAAATTTGGGTAGTACAAATAAAAAAATATATATGTTACGTTACAGAAAAACAGATTTTCTCCCGTCTGTAATACCTTAAAATAAAATGCGTTGAACTCTCATTTCGTGACAATTTTTTATTTATAAGAAAAGCGGTTCATGTAAGTATCCATATCGCTTTCCCTTTCACAAGTAGGATGAAAATCGGGAGGGGGGGAGGGGGGGGGCGTTGAGTGTGACGTGTCTCGAATCGTTCACTTTGATGACTCCTTCTTAATGTTTTATATCCTTCTGGCCTACTGGAATAAGGCTGTAGGCAGGTATGCGCGATAAAACGATCGAAACATAAACACATTGTTTTTGCAGTAGTCCTAGTAAGGTAGCTTGGTTATTTTTTATACATTCTTTTGAGATAATTAAGTACCTACATAAAGATTATAACACAGGGACGTTTCGGAATAACTTAATACAAATATTTATTTTTATTAATAAAATTTTATTTTAACATTATTATAACATCCAATCTCATTTAACTTATTAACTAAAAAAGAAAAAAAATGTGACATTGCTCAAATCAATGATTTAACTTTAAACGTAGATTGTTTAAGGTAGTTATGGTAGTAGAAGTAATATATTAATTGCAGTGGATGAAATCAATGTGACGCGTTCGTGACTCACGCTTGGAAATCATTCGCGTAAACGTGCATCACTCCTTATCCGTTAAAGCAAAGACGGTTATACGCGTAGTAATACGAAGTAATTCAGTTAATATATAATTAACAACCCTCTCGCGATGCCAAATTAAATTCTACTTTATATTTCTCGTTAATATGTTACGTGAAACGCGTCAATGTTGTAGGGGCCATTAAAATAAGACGTGTGTTCGGAACTCGATTATAAACCGCTCGATGGTTTACTGTCGCATGCGCGGTTAGCGAGTATGAACGAAAGGATCTGTGATTGTACTATGAACTGTTAAAGTAGGACCAGTGCTGTTGTGTGAGTGAGACGGCGTTATACAGGGCGTAGTGGCGTCTCGCTCCTACAATGGCTGCTTTAAGAGCTCATAGTAAATTTACTTTAAAACAACATAGCGGTATTTTAATAATACATTGCGTATTCTCATACAGTAACAGTTTTTTTTTCCTATCTTATGTGGTGTCGTAAACTGATCTGCATATATATTAAATGCATGTGGGGCTACAATAGTAAATTAAAATTATGATTTATTTGCAAGAAAACTTTAGAAACAAAAGTATTTAGATGTGTTTTTCTAATATTATTCCCCATAAATACATCAAAATCGAGCAGCAACACGTAATTTAACTACGTAACCTAAAAGTCCTCAAAAATGTAAAAATATACGAGTTTATTCTCAAAGCTTTAATTTCAGGACTCTAATTACATTATTATCACAAAAATCCGTCCATTGTTTTCAAAGCTTACTTCACATAATCTGTATCTAATAGAATAGCTTGGTTCTACTTGGCTTAAGCAGCGCCTATCTCTATGTAGTGCCAGGATAAGCCGGCCCGGTTCCGTTTAGTTTCCGGCACGGTACTTCGTAGTGCCGTGAACAAAAAAAGTGGAAATTAAAAGGCTAGACGACAGCTAAGAACTTTGTAGTACTAGTCGTGTATTTTTCTGTTAATTTTGCGTTATTTTGTCAGTGGATTTAGGTATTGTTGAGACTGTATTTTACGAGTATATCTCTACGACAATTTAATTTTGCTGTTTTTTAGAAGTTTCGACTAGTTTTGGAACGTTCGAACTCAATATATAATAGTCGAACTATGAACTTGATTCTTTCATACTTGCAAAATTGAATCCAGCCAAAGTTGACACACACATTGGAAAGATAAATCGGCTTTAAGTGTCGTGAAACGTTAAAAGTATATCGAAAATCATTACGACTAAGGTCTATTTTACTACATTCTTTATTCAATTGAAAGGACAAACGTAATATGACATTAAACATGAAGATAGGTAAGTAGGTCAGTCAACAGTTGACGCGATCTTCCGGGGTTGAGACAAAGGGACCTAAAATGCAGCTTTTACAGAATCATAATAATGTTCCGGGACATCTCACACACGGTTGTCTGATCCCAAGCTAAACAGAGCTTGTGTTATGGTAACCAGACAATTGATATACATACTTATATATTTCTAAATACACACATATTATAGATACAATACACCCAGACACCAAACAAATGATCGTGCTCATCACAAAAACATTTGTCCCGGGTGGGAATCGAACCCACGACCTCCGGTATAGCGGTCAGGGTCACTAGGCGAACAGGCCCGTCAGAATCATAATATGATTCATGAAATGATCTGTTTGCAACACACAATTAGATATTCGGTAGTTTTCTGTTTGAGCATAATTATGTAGGTAATGATGATAATATTTAGATCAATTCATATACCCACAATAAAATTACAAACTATTTATAACTAACTTAAGTTAATTAAAAATTAAATTAAATTATAGCTAATATGTTTAAATTAATTTCAGCCTCTTTAACGCATTATTTAAATGAACACTTTGTCAATGCTTTTGAGGTATCTGATCTGCATTTTTCATTTTGTTTACAATAAAACGGTTCTGTATACACCATTTTAGTCACATTCTCGTTCAGAAAACGATACGCGACTCGGTAGAGAGGAAAATCACCGGATTGTGCTACTTCAAGTCCAAGACGATTTGCTTTAGTTTGTTGTTAGATAATAGTCTTAAAAATCCACTTAGTTTGAAGGCCCAATGTTGACGACTATAATAAGAAAGTCATTTGACAATTTTAACGCTACTAACAGTATGTTTATATATCATTGGATCATAAATATCCTAAAATTGTGATTAGCAAATCGTATCTTGTGTTTTATAAAAAAAAAAATAGATTATTATATTATTTAGAATTTTATTAATTCAGAATTAATTAGACACACTTAAGGATTTTTGTCTCACTTAATACAATCATCATCTCCCGATACAGATGACTTAACACAATCACATACAGCTATTTATATTTAAATATGTTATAGTGACAATTATTGTCTAAGTTATCATATTATTATATGTATAGGAACTTTACATTAGTGACAAAGCTGACGCAATATTTGCTTTAATTCTAACGAGTGGCGTGCCTAATAATCGACTCTACGGATTAAAGACTAACTCTAATTGAATAGAACTAAATAAAGCATATTAGATAGACATTGTTTAACTTTACTTGCCTTCTGTGTTATAGAGATGGAAACTGGACATTAAATGATATGTTAATTAAAAATAGAAAATGAAAAATACTTTAATTGTGTAAAAAAGAAAAATTTAATTTTTTATGCTGTATTCTTAACTAAATTGGTTAAATTATAAACTAAAGTAATTAAATACTCCACACCCATGTTTTGGCGGGAACCAAAATTTCCCTTCTTTTAGCAACCCTATTACTTAATCGTTTTTTCTCCACAGAAATCGTTTAGGAAAAATACAGAATGTTTACAACGTCGATTAATAGATCGCGTGGGTCATTATCGAGAAAAATACGTCTTCTAATTAAAAGACTCAAGTTCTCGAATAAATTAAAAGTCTTAATTACAGTCTTCAGAAAACAGGGAACGTTATTTACCTTATTAAATTGTTGTATAATGTTTCGTCGACTGAGGATACAGATTGTAGTCATTAGTAAGATTAGATTTTTGAAGTTTTGATGAAAATGTTTTTAGAAGTTTTTCTGCCTTGTACTTGACTTGTTTGATAACAGTAGACAGTAATAAATTACAGTGGGTATGTAGACGGCTAATAGAAAGTAAAAACAAAAAAATGGTTGTATTTTAGACACTTTTGGACAACATTATAGCAGTATTTTTTATATTATTATTCAATAGGTTGGTTGGTGGGAGATGGCTCCAGACAGAACAGCTTGGAGTAAATTGGGGTAGACCTTTGCCCAGCAGCGGGACACAAAAAAGGTTATTAAAAAAAAAAACAATAGCTATTATGATTAAAAACAAAAATTTATCAAACGTCTTTTTTCTGCTGCTCAACATTACATTATCAGATTGCAGCATTGATGTACCTACTTTATTATCTAAAGACGCATAATATAACACAAAAATACAACACTACTTATCTGTCTAAAAATCTCTCTCACAACAAAACAATACTGGATTAAATTTTGTTATTTTTGTTGTTCCCCTCACTGATTTCACCCAAAAAACTTTTCATAATACTTAAATGTTAAGTAAAATTTCATGCGACGAAATTCGGTAAGCACAAAATCAGTTCGAGAACTCCAAACTTTCTCACTTTGAAAAACGTAAACAATTATTTCGAACAAAAAATAACTTTTAAATTTGCGTCAAAATAATCGAAATTGACCCAAAGTTAATGTTTATCTCTTTACGTCTACCGTCAAGAGTTTACAAACAAAGTTTTTCAATCTAAATTAACAAAGAAAATTATAAAGATTTTGCATTTAAATGTTCTAGAACGGTCCATTCACGATGTTTACGTATAATTATATAATAGTCATTAACATTTCGTTTCTTTTTTTCACTTTCCGGGCAGCATTTTTGACAAAGTTTTTTCATGTTTTAACGACAAGTTGAGAAATATAAGTTAATACTATCTTTTTATAACTAAAAGCAGATAAATGATAATATTAAAATAAGAAACATCTTCGTTAAGATTTTCAATAACTCCATACTATTTTCATAGTATGCCGCCAAAATAGTTAAACTTCCACAACAGTATTTCAAAACTAAAATAACCCAACTTATTGAATTCACAATTCGCATCATTTGAATACCCCGATCACGGGAAAAGGTAATTTAAAATACTGGTAACGTTACTTTGTTGGAAAGAATACGGGAAAGTCCATAAGTTTATTTATTTCCCCACTGTTTCAATTCAAAGTTGAAAGTTTTAGCTTGTTTCCGTATTTTTGCGGTGCGAGTAACTTAAGCTTTTTAAAATAGTGCCAAGCTACTTTATATGGAAGGTGCATTCAAATTTATCTTGGAATGTACAAAGTTTAATGGAAAGAATGGCAGTATTGTTAAAAGAATTGTAATTTAGTTTAGTTTGTTTTACTGTGGCATAAAAAGAAAATGTCACAATTTAGCGACCGGCTTGTAATTAGAAAATTTAAATTATATTATGTGTATTTAATAGTTCATTTATTTAATTTATTATCACATACTTTTGTCTTTTTAATTTTACCTTACCTTATAAACATTAATTATTTTTATGCTTCTCTCGATAGCGAGGTTATTTTGACTGATAGTTTGGTCTGGTGGTGGTGGGTCCCAGGCACACGAAATATATAAGTATGTTTATCAGTTGTCTGGTTACAATACCACAAGCTCTGCTTTGCTGCTGACACTTTCAGGCGTGCAATGTACCTGCTTAAAACATATACTCGTATATACTTAATATACGTTTGCAAACATACCTATACTTTTATATACAAAGTCGTATATTCAAGAAATGAGAAGTCGGTGACATAATCCATATCCAGCGGTCGGTAAAACCCGCGGCTTTACCTGTATTAACTTTTGATTTCACTGACGCTATTCCAATCTGTCTCAATCCGCACTGGAAGAATTTAATCAAGTGATGTCTTAAGAATACCGAATATAATAAAATAAATTTATAAAAAAAAAATTTAAAGGTTTTCAGAACCTGTGTTAAAATTGTACCAAAGTACGCTTTTGTTAATACACTTTAAATTAAATATTTTAAACGGTACTTGCACCATACATACACCTGTTAACTTTTTAAAATTAATAGGAGCATTTAAAACAAAAGTTTTTTTCTCTTCTGAACCAATTTTTAACAAAGTTTTTAATTGAATTAATTAATCGACCTCGTGATGGTCGATTAATGTGAAATTATAACGTGTATGTAGGTATAAAGTATTCTTGCTCATTGTACTACAATCCTAATATTCACTTAAGTATGTACACTTTTTTCAATAAAACTGTCTCACTTACTCCCATTTTCCTCGTAAATTATATGAAGGGGAAAATTAAAGAATGATATACCAAGGAGTTTCGTGTCTCAACGAATCAGATTGTTTACATTACCCGACACGATATCGGACTCTGATACGATATCAGGTGGCAAGTAAGTACATTATGAAACATATACGTGTCTTAGAAATAAAACTTGCTTTACGGATTTTGTCACGGTTTATTTTTTTGATTTAAGGTCCCGACGTTTCGACCCCTTTACAGGTATCATGGTCCCGGGCAGACTAAAATGGCGTTCGTCTTGACAGTAGATGTTGACTTGACGTTCTACCTTCATCAATTAATTATTTGAGTTCCGACTTACGCAATATGAGCTCACTGCATCTTGACCTGTGGTAAAACCAAGTTTTATTTCAATGTCTAATATTCGCGTAAACCTAAGAACCGATATTGGATATCGGATTCGTAATTTTCGTATATTTTACTTGCCCCGGTATCGTATCGGATAGTATAAAAAAGCTCTGTCTTCGATATATAAAGTCAAATAAAATGGTACAGTCGCTACGGAATTTCATTACCATTTAGCTAAAGACAATGACAGTAATATAAACTTTTTCGATTTATGCGAAGCGGATACTTAATAAATTTAATTTATTTGTTTGTCGTTGTACTGTTTGAGTATGTTTCTTGATTTAAGATGTTTAACATCAGTTGCAGTTTGGGATGTTTTTTGCCCCAAGCTTTATTTATTATTGGGTTCGGCTTCTACTCTTACCGGGTTTAGCTGAATATCGTATTTTACATGAACTGACTGACTATCTGGCCTCCACAGCCCATTTTACTTAATTAAAGAAGTTTAATAGTATGTAAACATACTATACAAAAGAAGGAACATATAATTATATATCAGTATTCAAAACATTTTAATCATATTGTAATAAATAAATAGTATTATAAAAGTATTATAGATATAAAAATATAGTTTTAGTAAAAAGCTACTGTATAACTCTCCGACTTCTTTAAGCTGTGCCTTACTGGTTCCATATTGTAACTATCTTATAAATGTAACACCTGTATTTAACACTATGGAATGCTATAATAAAGAATTGAGAATATACAATGATCTATTTTGTAACTCTTCAAAATACATGAAACTTTCGTCTCAAAGATTGTAAATGTGGTGGGTGCCGTGGGTGTCAGAGGTAACAAAGATGTGTAATTGTAAAGCTTATTCTTTGACTCAAAGGTCAAAGTACAGGTGACTGTAAATGTCAAAGTGTTACCACCAGTATACTATGGTTTATGTTCTTAGGTAGGTACGCTACAGTGTTAAGACTATTGTTAAACTGGATTAATTTTTACCAACTACAAAAGGGTTGTCAATTCGATTGTATTTTTTTTCCTGTTGACATTTCCGGCAATTGACAATGAATAAAAAAAACATGTCATGAGGTATCAGAAGTAGTCCTATATTATACATTTCATAAAGTTCTGTTCCTCTTTCATTTGTGTGTAGGTAAAGAATTATCTATGTTTTAATTCAGAATCCAATTTATACCTCGCATAAAAATATAAAACTAAATAAAACCCAACCAACTAACCGATATCCCACAAATTGTACTTCCACAAGCTACACTTTATTTTAAACATTTTGTGGCTCGAGTTAAAATCCCTGTAGTGATGTAAAATAATTCTCGAACAAACCTATCGAGTGGAAGGCGGGTAGCCGCAGTTTTGATTGAATTTTGCACTCCTGGCCTTATCCGGGCCAATAACCACAATAAACGAAAAGTCAATTAACGTGTAGTGGCCATTTTGTTTGAGTATTTTCTTTTGGGAAATTTATGAAAGGTCGCCTTGATTTGTTTTGTTTTTTTAGTGTGGTCAGTTGGGGATAAATAATGTGGTTCCAATAAAATATTTGTGTGATTTTTTTTTATGGCCTTCTTAATTATTGGTGCTGGCCTGTGCTCAGCAGTGGGACGTTTATAGGCTGCTATTATTTTTTATATTGGTACAGTTACTGGCCGGCTGAAAAAAGCATAATTACTAGCGAAATAATTTACTATACCATATTTTCCATAGACCATAAAATAAGCTTAATCTCTAAAGGTACCCTATATGTATAGGTATATGGTTATTTTACGTTGTTGTAATCTAACTATTAGAAACAAATACAAATAATAACAGACAAATAAAAACTTCTTCCAATTTACATATTATTATTGCATACAATATTATTTCAAGCGAAGTTATCGAAGTGTTTAACATGTATTTATTTTTTAATACAGTTATTAACCCACGTACACGTTGCTAGGCACCAGTTTATAGTTAATAAATAAACTCAGGAAGAAGCAGCCTGGTTATATTGCAAATAACCTGACTTAATTTTTCATGAATATTTCCCTGCAAGTGACCGCAAGCGATTCAGCTTAATGAATCGTATATAATCGGTTTTGAATATTAACCAAACAGGAATATGAATTATTTATTTAACGCAAGAAATTTAAGTATGTTAAATATTTTATTGATGTATTTAAACATTGCTGTTTTTATAAATATGCAATGACACAAATATACCGTTTCCCAGTTTTATCTATTATTAATAGATGAATGAAAAAGACTTAGGTTCATGGCACATGAAGTGAAAACAGTAGATTTTGATGGATAAACATAGGTTGGATATAAATACTATACTATGAAATAAACTTCTGCCTCAGTTGCATATTCCCTATGATGTTTTTTTTTCCTATTAATACTGGCATGATTTTTTTCCGGCCGTTTCTGTCTCATTGCAGCGAAATGGACTCACTACCCTACTACCATTTTTCTCTAGTTAGGGCAAGAATTTGTAGATGTTAGCAAAAATAAATGTTTTTCTTGAACACTGGAGTACAACCTTTACACAAATAGGTACATCTTCTAAACTCACCCTTTAACTAAACTTGAGTTCATGTAGCTGATACTAACATTTCATCTAATTAGCAGTTTCATTCCATTGGAGAAAACAAACTTTTACCGTAAATAAATTTGTAAATACACGAGAACTTTCTCGAACAATAGTAAGATTCATATCCCGAATCGCAAAACATTTGAAGCTAAGGGCCCTTCTACACGGACTGCTCGACCAGTTCGTCAGTGATCAACGCATACGGACTGCGCAAGCCGTCGACCGCTCTCGCGCGTCACGTGCGCCTTCCGACCTCTAGGTTTTCGTTTTGTTGACCACTTGAAGCAGTCGAACCCTATCGGGCGGTCAGTATACAATAAACATTTAATTTTAATTCCATGAATTATATAGGTGCCAGATAAGTACTTTAATACTAGTTTAAATCAAAACGACAACTGTGCCTGAACCTGATAAATTAATATAGTGTCCAATATACTATTTCTGAGTTTCAGCTATTACTGCTGCCTGCAACAGCTCGCTTCTCAAAAATATATATGACGAAGAGGGATAGCGGGCGGTCGTTGTTGCTCAGCTTTCCTTCTGTTCAGCTCCCTTTTCATCGTGAATGTATTCAAGGAACGCGGCGAAGTCAGTTTCTTCTGTTAGCTTCTCGTCATATTATAAAAAAGTACTCTGTGCTTCTCGTGCATTCCACCCGATGTCAAAACCACACTGCCAAATTTGACTGCTCGCACGGTGCTGCCAACATCTGATCCCGAATACGCCCAAGGCGGTTAAACCTTGACGCTCCTCTTTACACTCTCCGACATGTATATCATATCATATTTATAATTTAGCCAGTATTTTTTATTTCATTTATCACAAGCAAAATAAAAATAAAGTAGATGTCTACCATGTAATCACAGCTTAAACCAGTCAGTACTGCTTTTAGCAGTCCGTGTGTAAAGGGCCTTAAGACACGGCCTCTGAAAGGCTAATTTATTAGCGATCTGCGTCTAATGGCGGACTATTTTCACAATTCCTTCATTCATTATGATACTTGTGTCCGTGAGTTACTAGGTATTTGGAAGTTTTGCAGTAATATTTTTATTTTAACTTATTAAGTTAGGTGTTCATTTCTTTAGGTATTAAAATATTTATATTAGTAAATAAGTCGTAAGTAAATTCCTAATATCGTCTAGGGTTTGGCATCGTTCTGTTACAGAGTTTCTCCCACACTCTTTCCTTAGTCTAGTAAGTAGGCCACCTACCATAACACTTTCATTGAATTCACGTACGTAATGGTTGCCTTTACATTTTACATTACATACATTGTTGTGTGTAATAAGACCGCCCTCTGTACCATTTTTTTACATATTGCAATATTTTTTTGGTTTAAAATGAGAATAATACATCGTCGTCGAGGTCGTCCTAGGCGAAGGTGGTGTGATGATCTAGTCAGTTATGCGGGTCGCACGTGGCCAGAAATCGCAATGGATAGACAGGTTTGGAGGACGGAGGGGGAGGCCTTTGCCCAGCAGTGGGATCCCATGTAGGCTAATAAAAAAAAACATATAAATGTTTATTATTAATCCAGGACGACTTGATGGATAGCATAACATAATTCTTCAAACACTTGGCTTATTCCTTCATTCACATCAACCCCTACTTTATGGAAAAAAAGTAAACTACCTCTTATAAACATTATACATACAAGATATTCAAATAAGATGTAGTAGTTGCTCCCATCAATAAACATACACGCACTCTGTTCCTTCCTGTAAGGGAAAACAATGAAATGATAAGAGAATTTATTTCCCGTTAGGAATCGAATAGCGTTCATCTCTTGAACGGAATCGATTCGAATAAGATATCTGTTATGGTATTCAGTTTACCATGAATTTGGGTATAAATCCAATGTTAATATGTTTGAGATTTGAAATTGTTTTCGGTGGAAATTGTTCTGTTTTTTTATGTTATGGGATATTTTATGTATCGGTGTTATTATATTAACCTATACTCTGGACAAAAACCTCCTTCCACCTATCCCTACAAATTGAAACATCTTTACAGTTTAAAAAACTGGCGTTAATTATTTCATAGGTACTTTTTTTTTTAACAATGATTATAATTGAATTAAAGACCAAAAAATATAAGGAAAAACAACGACCACAAAAGATGTGGTATGATAACAAAGCCACGTTTTTTGTCATTTATTGAAACGCGCATATCAATTACCTTGATTTATATACGATTTGTGATTTTGTGTTAGAAAGTAGATGTAAATAGTAATCCATGTAAATTAAGTCATCGGTGCGTAAACACGTAGTAACCACTAAGTTAATAATTCTCCCTAATCACTTCATACAGAGCGATCCTAAAACCTCAGAACTGATTAGAATGGAAACTTCCAATCAATTTTATGATTTATCCCCCCAAAATAAGGTTGGAATTCTTTTGTTTCCTTTCCTTAATTAAAAGTCAACATTTTCTGTAGCTGGCCAATTTTGTGTTAGAAATAGAAATCTTTTATACTTTTTAGCACCGTCGTTTGTTTTACTCAAAGTACTAGGTTACCAGATTAGTGAGGAGATATGAATTTCGTTGGATAGTGTGTGTGAGGCTGAGCTCGTGTTTATTGAAATCTCTGAGCTACACTGTACACGTAACTCAATCTTGTCTGAACTCTCGGTGTATCGGCTTGCAAACGTTTAACTCAGATACTGTGTACTGCGTAGTTACTTGTATATATGAAACATGTTTCTTGTTCATTTATTTTCGGTCTTCTTTTTGGGTTAAGATATGAAAATAGGTTACTTACTTTAAAGTGAATTCTTAAAATATTGTTATTAAAACTGATACACAAACAACAGATGTGAATTTCTACCGGCTAAAGAAAATTTTACACACTGTCTAATGTCTTTTATATTGTGGTATAATTTAATGCAGACGGGCCTGGTGGTCTAGCGGTTAGCGACCCTGACTGCTATACCGGAGGTCGTGGGTTCGATTCCCACTCAGGACAAATGTTTGTGTGATGAGCACGCTCATTTGTTCTGGTCTGGGTGTCATTTATCTATAAAATGTACGTATTTAGAAATATATAAGTATGTTTATCAGTTGTCTGGTTACCATAACACAAGCTCTCTTAGAGCTTAGCTTGGGATCAGATTACCGTGTGTGAATTGTCCAGGAATATTATTATTATTATTGCATAAAAGGAAGTAAATGCACGTCAAATTCAATAATTCAACTAATCTTCATCGCAATTAGAATATTCGGTTATTGATAAGACAATCTGATACACCTTAATCTCGTTATCACATCCCTAATCATGTAACATACGCACACATTATACCTCTAAGGTAGGGCAGGCTTACCCAATTCCGATGAACCAGCTTAATTCAGGTTAAGTTACGGTAACAGCGTTCCACATGCGTACAAATGCGAACATTTAAATGCATTGAATTGGTATTGTCGCGTTATTTACAGGTTAAAAGAACTGTTAACTGGCGTTAGTGATGGTGGTGCCATCGGCTCAATGTCGCCGAATGTTTTTTTAATGTTGAGTTGTGAAAATTGCAATGCGTAGGTTTTTCTGTACTTAAGTGCGACATATTATGTGATGTCCTTGAAAAGACAGCTACGTTTACGTTACGCCTACGTTTTGTTCTTACTAAGTAATTTTAGGTAACAACATGAAATTACTTCTAAAGTAGTTTTTGCATACTTTTGCAGGTAATTTTTCCAAGTCGTTACTTAGAAAAATTCTAAGAGGAACTTTAAGTATTTACGTAAAGTTTTTTGCTGTTGAAGTATTTAAGAATAAGGAGCTATGGATATTGTACATTTTAGCTGTTGTTATGAAAATTATATACTATATTTTACGGTGAGAATCTTCTTTATTTACACGACGACCTTAACTTTAAGTTTTTTTGAAAATATTTACGAAAACTTTTGGTATATAAACATGTTGTTATTGCGATTAAATACTTACTACAGAGTCAGACGGAAAAGTTGTTTACTGGTAACAGTAACAAAACCTATGTCATTTGAAATCCTGAATCAAAATAGATACCTATATCTTATACCTACTTAAATCCTTCAAAATTGTTACTAGAAAACGAATCCCTAACATCCTTCACACTATTTTTAGCGGCTATCACGAGTCAATCCCTCATAGGGGTATGAAACTTGTCTCTGGTTTGCAACGTTTTCGCTAGGTTGTCTATTTTTTCACATCCATTCCGATATTAGTTTCACCCATCTATCATGCGATATTTGACAAATATTCTGCCATGATGTATTTTTGCCAGATTTTCGGTGAATTTTTGCGTTACGTAAATTAAGTTAAAAGTTTTTGGCGTTCAGTGTGTGATAGAGTGTTATGTATCATAAAGGTATAAGTTATGGAGACAAACATTGTTTGGAATTGGCAAAATATTCAATGATGTGGAGAATCTTAAACTATTAAAAAATAACGACATATTTATCTTGTCGATGGGTTCAAATGATAAAAATCCCTTTGAAGTGTTATCGGCTTTGAGTAACACACTACATATGTTGAGGTACCATAAAGTATTTGTATTAAATGTTCAGTATAATAAATTCTTAAATGAAAAATTGTTAAATAAAAATATAAAATTAATATTGAAAAATTACTCTAATTGCCAATTTATAGAAATAAAATGTAAAAAAATATTTAAAACAAATCCGATAATGTTTATTAAAAAGATTAGCTTTAAGTTACAAGTAGAAATTGCATTTTTAGAATGTAATGTACAAATAAATCCGCGCCCCATTTATAACGATAGTCATAATTCATATAAATTGTATGATTGTAATACATGTAAACCAGCTGAGAGGAATCATATGTCTAATACTGTAAAGAACGGTACCACTCCATGCGATGTTCAAAATCAACCGGGGTTAAACGAGACGTATAATTTGACGGTATCATCGGACAAAGCGGATGTAAAAGATCATGACACAGCAGTATTAGACCAAAAAGTAAACCGTAATTCAAATAATAATGAGTTTTTTCTTGTCTAAAGGTCAAACGGAAATAACTATATTTCATCAGAACATAGCAGGTGCCATAAATAAAACTGAGGACATTGTTTTTGCTTTGTCTGACTTATCACAAAAGTCTGTAGATATCGACATATTATGCTTTACCGAGACATTTATAAAAAAGGATACGGAGCATTTATTTAAGATACCTGGATATAAGTTAGTAGCATCGTACTCCCGAAACTCGAAAAGAGGAGGTCCCTGTATCTTGATTAAAAAGGACTTTGAGTACAAAAAGCTACCGTGTTCACCTGACTTGGAGTGTAATTTTCATTTCGAATACTGTGGCATTGAGCTACTTAAACAAAAAATGATTATAGTATGCGTATACAGAACTCCCACAAGCAATCCTTATGCTTTTGTTGAAAAAATGGAAAAATTACTATTAAAACTTTCCTATAGAACAAAGAAAATAATTTTATGTGGTGATTGGAATATGGATATGCTCAAGCCAAGCAAGAGTTGCTTAGAACTCGTAAATCTATTCAAAAACTTTAATATAGAAGTACACATTAAGTCACCTACTAGAAATCAGGCGTGTATTGACCTGTTTGCGAGTAACGTGAAACAAACCCGAGCTGATATCCACCACTTGGGGCTTTCAGATCATGAGACAGGTCAAACGTTAACAATAAAGACAAATGTTAGACGTCAGAATAACACTTGGTATGAGGAGGTTAGAGACTTTCGTAAAGAAAATGTTGATAAATTCTGCCATTATATTTCATCACTATCTTTCTCAAATGTCTATGAAAAATCAAATCTAAATGAAGCTTTCCAAGAATTTCACAGTTTGTTTTCCCTATTTTTTGATTTGTGTTTCCCCATATTTAAAGTAAAAAAATGCAATAAAGTGAATAAAAGTACATGGCTAACAAAAGGTTTGAGAAAGAGTTGTATAAAAAAAAGGATCCTCTATTTAAAAGGTAAACAACTGGGATCTAATAAAAAGATAAATATAAATTTATACAATAAATATTCTAAAATACTTAAGCAGTCTATATACAAGTCAAAACAATTGGAAAATCATAAATATATTAATAAGAAAAAGAATAAATGTAAAGCAGTGTGGGAAATCATAAATCAGAATATTGGGGACATACATGGTAATACGGAAATAGACAAAATATTATACAATAATCAACTACACACAACTTCAGACGACATAAGCGATTTATTTAATTCATTTTATATTAATTTGACTAATAGCAATGATTTTATTTATAACAGTCGTGATATTAATGCAACTATGGACATGGATAACTCTAATTCAATTTTTTTAAGCCCCACAGACCCAATGGAGACATTTAAATTAATAAACAGCCTTAATAACACAAATTCTGTAGGTATCGATGGAATTAATACAAAAATTATAAAACTATGCGCAAAATTCATATGTGAACCCTTAAGTTTTATCATTAATTTATCATTTCAACAAGGCATCTTCCCTAAGAGTCTTAAAAAATCTATTGTTAAGCCTTTGTATAAAAAAGGTGACGCGTCAGATATGAATAACTACCGTCCAGTTACCCTTGTACCAGTAATTTCAAAAATTTTCGAAAAATCTATTCTTAAACGTCTCAATGACTTCGTTCTGAGTCACAAAATTCTAAAACAAGAACAATTCGGTTTTCGCAAAAACAGTAGCACTTCACTAGCCTGCTTTAATCTGATTAAAACAATCACTGAATCTATTAATGATAGGATACCCGTTACGGCTTTATTCTTAGACATGAGCAAAGCGTTCGATTTTGTTGACCATAAATTGCTTCTTTATAAGCTAGAAAAGTATGGAATTCGAGGAGTAGCAAACGACTGGATAAAGAGTTACTTGAAAGACAGATATCAGTGTGTAGAAATAACCAAAATTATAAATAGTGAAAAAGTTACAAGCACATCCAACTTCAAACTAAATCGATTTGGAGTTCCACAAGGAAGCGTACTGGGGCCATTTTTATTTCTGTTATATATTAACGACTTACCTAATATTACTCACCATAAAACAATCTTATTTGCAGATGATACGACACTCATTATCAAGTGTGAAAATAAAGAGACATATGAGAATGAAATTAATTTGACGCTTAATAAAACAATAGAATGGCTAAGCTATAATAATTTGAAAATCAATGTAAATAAAACGCAATTGATACAGTTTCAAAATTATAGAAGACAACATGTTGATATAAATATAAACTACAGAAATAATAAAATAGAAGAGGTAAGCACTGCAAAATTTTTAGGTCTGATGCTCGATAAGCACTGCAACTGGAAGGGACATGTAGAACATATTTGCAATAAACTGGATCGATTCGTGTTTGCTATTAAACGTTTACGACAGACCGTGTCGACGGAAGCGGCGCTTAGTGCGTACCACGGATACGTGTCATCGGTGCTCTCGTATGGCCTCTTGTTGTGGGGTAGTTCGGTTGAGATTGGAAAAGCATTTCGAGTTCAAAAGAAATGTGTGAGAGCGATATGCGGAGCATGGTCTACAGATAGTTGTAAGCCACTATTTACAAAATTCCATATCCTACCACTGGTTTGCATGTATATTAGAGAACTATGTGTTTTTGTCAAACTGCATCCACAACATTTTCACAAATTTTCTGAAAAGCTGGGTAGAAATTCTAAATATAAATTTAAACTTCTTCGGCCTAGGTGCCGTTTGGATATCTACGAGAGGAATGTCTATGTGAAGGCGATTGATGTGTATAATAAACTACCAGATAAATTTAAAGAATTAAATATTAATATGTTTAAGAAAAAACTTACAGCGTGGCTAGCAGAAAAATGTTTTTATACTTTAAAAGAATTTATGGCATTTAAAGAAATTATGTAACTATTTAAAATTGAAATTATTTAATCTAACTATTGACATTGCAAACCACTGATTATATTATTTATCTTGCCGATTATATCTTAAAAATTACCCATTGATTCTATCCATAATTGATGACTTAAATAAAATTACAAATCGACTATATCAAATTAATAACTAATATACAAGTAAAGCTGACATATTTCACGCACCATTGTCATGGTAGAATGTGCTTGTACAACAATATTAACATACCACCACTATGTAACCACATTTCTTGTGAATAAATGATTATTATTATTATTATTATTATTATTATTACACAAACGAAAATATACCTAAACGTTTCGATTATTGTGGTGTTGAGAATTATGATGAAAGTAACGTTTACTTAAAGTATTTGGAAAAAGAAATCCTGTCTTACCCATAGGTAAAATAAAGGTACTATAAGTAAATAGGCCATAGATAAAAAAAAAAACGTTCGATCATTACATTATAAATTAAATTGCAATCATTTTGCAACAGATATTCAATAAATTATTATTAGGTAGGTATTATCACATAGGACTAATAATATAATGTACTACTAATTAGTACAGAAACAGAATACGTTATCATAATTTAATCCGATTATAAGCATTTACAATTTCAATATAGAATTTCAAAAACCGCATTTGTTTACGTAATTTCCTTTTTTTTAAACTAATAATGACATGGGGATCGAAATAATTATCAATTAAATGATACCATACTCAATTGAATTGGTTTAAAAAAGAATAACTAATTCCATTTAAGCGCTTAAATCCGTAATTTATTTAAACACCTAATCTTACTTATTTTATTGGCTGGTTTTATGTGATGAATAGGAAACCGAATCCATACAGCCGTGTAGGGAGATTACGGACTTACGGACAAATCACTCTACCCTTCTTTTGCAGTCGGGTAAAGAGATGTTATAATAAAACAAGGTATATATGGTTTTTTCCCTTATAAAGTGCCGTTTCGTGTTCAATTCTTTTGAAGTAAGACATCAGACTTGTGAGTAGTAGTAGTGTCTCGCTTGTTCGCATCACTCTTTGTGAAAGGTAGACCAGTAAGGTTTGGTTAATGCGGTCATTTAGAAAATGGCGGCGGCTGTCAAACGAATGGCGGGAAAAGGGAATCGCGTGTCACAGCATTCTTTGACATTGAAGAATCGGTACGAGACATTTTACTTGATTTTTATCTGTACACATTGTTAAGAGTTGGTCAAATCTTATATATAAAAATGAATCGCTAAATGTGTTGGTAAGCGCATAACTCAATAACGCCTGGACGGATTTCGCTAATTCTCTTTTTGTTGTGTTAGTTATTATCAGGAGAAGGTTTTTATGAAAAAAATATGGAAAATTGTGCGGATTTTTTTTTTTAAGGAATCCTAACCTTTGTTACGATAGTGATTTGTTGGATTCATCTCCGCCGCAATAATATAAAGTCACCGGGAACGGGACCTAGGTATTCATGCGGGTGAAACCGCGGGGCACAGCTAGTATTTAAATAAAAACAAATGCGAATTTATTTAAATAAAAGGCCGACGAGGCTAGAGCTATCATAAAATGAATCAAGTTTAATGCTTTATAAATAAAGTATACAATGTGCTTTTCTTAATTCATGTAATTACCTAGTAGCTAGACAATTAAGTACAACTAGGCGTTTTTTTATTTCAAAACCATTGTTATACCTTTATTAACTTACTGCATCTATATATCTCTATAAGTTAATTTACTCCAGCCTAGATAATCCATGCAATAGGCGGCATGTTTCCTAAAACCTGTTAATGGAACATTCTCGAATAGCTGGATAACTGCCAATACATCGCTTATTGTACCAGGTTAGCATAAAGCGGTAGTTATCTGTATTAGGGCTTTGTTCACGATATCGAATACTACCATACTAACCCAGACATATAGTTCATCCTATGGGATGTTATGAGCACTGCTTTTGAAATATTAACTCTAGATAATAACTAAGAGTTTATTTTAGACAAATCTTAAATAGGGTATGTTGTTGATGCTATGTTAATAAAACAAAAGCCTTTTTAGTGTGCTTATTACCTTCCTAGTAAATTCAAAAATGTTAAGTATAAATGATTACAATTACAAACTTCATGCTCATACATTTTAATTGTTTTTTACAATACATTGCTCATGCAAAAGGCAAATTACAAACTTACAAACAAAATAGCTACATAATAAACGTATTTAATTCCATTTTCAAACGGTTGAACTCGAACAACATCAAACTGTTTAATTGGTCGTAAAAACTAAATGGTTCGACATTTAAATTTTATGAACATTTCACTAGCCGTTGACTTTTCAAATTAAAAAGAAATCGACCAAAGAAAATGTAGGCCAGAAAATTTAGCAAAAAGGTTGTTACATAAATGAGATATGACATTCGTTTAAAATCAAAATGTAAGTGATTTGAAAGCAATTCCGGTACGTTGAGAGGTACAATTTAAGGATAATTTTGGGAGCCGCAGGATAAACTGGGATTGGTTGGGAGAACCCATCCCTGACGTCACCATAATGAAATTACAACAAGGAAACCCCTTTTATAAATGGAAGGAATTTATTTTGAATGTTTGAGCCGCTCGTTCGTGATTGTGACAGATTGTAGATAACCGTTTATTTAATTCTGAAGACAAAAAGCTCTGTAACATATTATATTATTATTTTTCATATATCTTTAGATGTGAGGAAACGTTTCTATATTATTATGTAACAATTTAATTAGATTAATAAATGGTTTTCCGGATCTATAAATGGTAACTATTAATTTCGCGGTTAACCGTACAAGCTTGCTTTCAATTTGATTAAATTAGTTTGAAACTATATTTGGATGATATCGTTAAAGTTTTCAACAAACATAGATTCTGAAAGTCGAATGTTTAAAAAATAAAAGCCAAGTTTTTTAGACGAGTATTAAAAATAGAAGCCAAGTTTTTAAGTTTTGTTATGATGGTTAAATCATAAAGCAGATTTTTCCTTTAAAGTTATTACTTAGATTATACTTGGTACATCTTCTACCGTAAAACGTGTCGGGTTCCCGACTTTATGAAACGAAACTTACACGGCGAGGTAATTGGGACTTGGCGCAGATACCTCATTATAAATTTAAAGATTCAGCTCATAGTTTGGAAAGGAAAACGGATTATAACTTTAAGAAAATCGCAATTTGTAGTCAATCTTACTACGCACACTTAAGTTTATTAGAAATAACATTAACATTTGATAAATAAAGCATCAATCAAAGGATCTAAATTAAGTGTGTTTTCAAACAAAACAAATCTGCACCATAATCTGTCAATTCGTTTAGGTGCTACGATGTCTCAAATATACAAACGGATACACAGACTGGCACTTCAAGCTTAGAACACCTGTAGGTATATTTGCATTGGGAGTTAAAAAAGAAAAATAAAGTTCAATAAAAGAGAGTGAATAAACATGTAGTGAAGTGAAGAGGATTGATAAAGGCGTGCTTTTTGAACGAAAAGAATGAACGAAATAAGAACAACACGTGCAGGATTCAATCGTGAATGGAAATGTAAAAGGAAATTCGACGAATATATTCTTACCTGTTAGAAAGGAATATATTAAAAATATCTTAAATCGAGATATATTTATTCGAAGTATCGAATAAACGAATACGATTTTTGATGAGAATAATTAAATCGTGCAAATATCGATTGGACGACCCTATTATTCAAATCAATTGTAATTCGATATTTGAATATTTTGAACCAATACTAAACCTATCGTAATTCTATTCTATATTTGAAACGCTTTTTAATTTAATAAATGGAACAAATGAAAGTTATTAAGTAAATTGATTTTGATTTGTAAATTATTCAACTTTAGAGAAAGTCGAATATCAATACTGATTAATTTATTTACAGTTTATTATTTCATTTGTTTTATGTCTATCAATGAATTTGATTATGATCTCCGATATTGTTATTGACAACCAATTCATATAATAGGTACATTACGTTTCATTTTACTTTAATATATTTCGTCTTTTCTTTATATCTAATTTAATGTTTTATGTTATTTCATATTGGTTACTCCGTTAGTAGGTCCTTCTCGATCCCTTAAGACATTTTGATAAATAGTGTAACGTATCAAGAATGTATAGATAGATTCAATAATAACATAACATAACATAACTTACCATCACGCCTGTATCCGAGAAGGGTTAGGCAGAGTTGTACCAATGTACACCCACAGTTCGCCGGTATGTTTAGGCCCCATGTAATAGGGGGCTAGCCTATTGCCACTAACTGGGCACAAAATTTCATACTCCGACCTGCTACTGAGAATTTCATAGAAAAACTCAATAACACCTTAGTCGACTTGGGAATCGAACCCAAGACCTCTAGCGTAGCAGTAGCGCTTAGAACTAACCAACGAGTCAGTTAGGATTATATACATGTAACAGCAGAACTATAATACGCTATCATGTCCATCTACTAATTCATTCACCGTCACTTAATCCCGAACGGGGATTGTCTGTCAATTTGGGAACAATTGTGTACCATGTAATCTCCGGTATAGATCATCAATAATATCAAACGGCTATCCCACTTCATACATATCTAACCTTTTTGCTTGAAATTTTACTTCTTCTTTTTTAGTTATGGCATTCAGCTTCTCATTACAAGACAACCAGTACCCGTACAATTCATTTGAAAAGAGTTCTAAAAAATTCTGATTAAACTTTTTTTTTTTGATGTTTGAAAATAGAATAGCTAGTGAAATGTTTTTAGATGAGTATAATATGGCTTGTCTAGTCATCAATTTTTTTTTGTTTGGGTTTTAGAAGAGGGATTATTAAGTTTGTGTATAGTGAATACTTTTGCAAGTGATGGTGATGATGATGGAAGCTGATTAATTTTTATGCATTAAATAAAGAATAACTAACAAGTTGTTAATGCACCGTTTTCTTGGTATGAATTAACTCTTTTTTGATAACATGATAATATTTTTGATAAAAGGATAATACTTAAGGCGATTTTTAAATAAAAACCATTTATATTGAAATGACTGGTAGATAATATGTTTACTCTTACATAAAATCACAACATAAAGACAGGGAAATGATTCGCAAAATAAGGCAAGATAACACATACACCATTTACA
Organism: Autographa gamma; assembly: GCA_905146925.1. NCBI lineage: Eukaryota > Metazoa > Arthropoda > Insecta > Lepidoptera > Noctuidae > Autographa > Autographa gamma. The sequence continues at coordinate 4,433,271 of LR989871.1, forward strand.
ACAAAATTTGTACCCTCATTAATGTTATGAACAATGGTAGGAAAATTATAATTATAACCCTTTTAGCGCCAACAATCAAAAGACCATGTCTTATCTCATATACATGGGTCGTTTCGACCGAAAAGGGGCCTTCTGTTACATTTATATAAACAATATACATTCACATACAACCTACTTCTATTAATAGAAATAGTTCACACGTAATATATTTTTATAAATCCCATCGTAGCAGTTTCGTAGCGGGTGGCGTAGCAGTGCTACGAATGCTCGATGTATTTCGTAGCTACAAATTCTCGTAGTGCGAATATTCTGCTTCAATATCAGATATCACAGGATATATTGAGTATCCACTAGCTGCAAAGCAATTAAACGTTTCTGTATGTGTATTTTATTTCCTAGTGTTTATTTAAAGACAAAAATGTGTTGTATTAATTAAGCAGAATCAATATTAAAACAATTTTCGGACAAATATTCGACTTGATTAAATGCATACATTAGTATACCTACTATTGAAATATTGAAAATACTAGTCATTTTGTAGTAGTATAAATAGACGAATATTTATTGTTGTAGGTACCTAACTAAACAGTTAAATCCTGCTCATATACTATCTAAACTGCATCGTGATAGTATCAAACTCCGATACAACATTCACGATAAGTCTGGCCTGTATCAGATATCGCCCGGTATCGTGAGATCGTGAGTTAACGTTCGCATTAACGATCACGATCACGATAACGGTATGACGTGAAGTCTGGGATATAGTGTTTAGTGTTAGTCTGATTTGGTACAAGAATGTATAGATTTTAAAGTTCTATTGGAATTAACTATGAAATGGTATTGAAATAAATCAACTTTTTTTACGGATTTTGTCGCGGTTGCTTTTAGGTCCCGATGTTTGACACCTTTGCTGGTATCATGGTCATGGACATGCCCGTGACATAACCGCGACATAATCCGTTAAAAAGTAGTTTTATTTCAATGTTTTACACTCGCGTAAACCTAAGAAGCAAATGGGAAATGGTAATTAAATATCATATCAAACGGATCGTTAGTAATAAAAAAAATATACACAAGGAATGAAATTACTACAAGGAAACTAGCAATTGGACGCTATTTAAAAATTATATGTAGTACAAAACATGAGTACAATACGAAATAACGAATCCTTATACAATTTTACTCAGGCAAAAAACTCACCTCCTATCAAAATAATTTAAAAACATGTAAATATGTAGTTGTAGTTTGAAAAAAATGTAATAGGATTATTTTTCATATTATTATGAATATAAACTAACGGCCTTAAAAACATATCAACAATTTATTCACTGAAAACTGCATTGAATTCACGAATTTACCAATTACCAGTGAAAAGCTCTATTCAAACGTATTTACATTTACAATTTGGTTTCATGCACTATAATCCAGTTTAAAAGAATAAATGAACGTATTCATGTGAAATGTAGGTCGATTATATTAGCTCTGTTTTTATTTAACGATATATATTAATATTATTATTTTTGACTCATTTGGGCTCCTACTGCTGGGTAAAGACGTCCCAAAAAATTAACATGAATAATCACAAAATTAATTTAAAATATTATCATTTTTCATACTGATAACCGAAATTAGAATCGACTAATACGTCGCGTCACTATTACCGGATAAACTGACAACACTAGAGAGCATTGTGTAATGGCGGCGCGTGCGATTCTCATTGTAGTAAAAATAAAAAAAAACAAAAGTATTATAATTGTAACGTTGTATCCCTTCATAAGATAAAATATTGTAAAGTTTAAAGCATCAGTGGTTTTTCCTTCCAAATACAAACCGCGATAAAATCCGTAAAAGTAGTTTTATTTCAATGTCTAACATTCGCGTAAACCTCAGAACTCAATATGGTTTTTCCTTTTAACAGTGTATTATGTATTTTCAGAATCAAACATACAAACACTTGACGCAAAGGGACTCAAAACCCTTACATATTCTTGCATAATTCCTTCTAAATTGATTCAGCAGTTTAGGCTGAACATACAAACAAAAATAATCTCCTCGGGTTTACCTTTGGGAGTAATCGGATTACGGGATTCTTACCCAACCCTTATATATGAATAATTCTTGAAATCTATTAGAACATAAACGGAGTGTTTTACCTTTTTGGGTAAAATTCTTTAATAACAGGAAAGAAAATAAGTTGTTGTATTAAGTAATGTAAGCTGTTGTTTTCTCGAGTGAGAAGAAAAGTAATTAAAAATTTCATGTCAAAAATATTTTTTTTTTCTTATAATATTGGGAAATATTTCATATAAATAATACGGAAAACAGTTCCGTATAATAACAATAATATCCGTCCCTTATTTTGCCTAAACATTTTTATGAAGTTAGGTATCAAAATTATAGATTGTTTCCTATATCAAAGTAAATAAATATGTGAAATACTACAGTAACATAGTAACAGGTGCTACATAGAAACAGCCCGGAATCGACTCGCGACGAACTCAAACGTAAATATTGATTCTAAGCACAACGCAGACAGTACTATAGTCACATACCTACAATGTTTATTAAGCGAGGGTAAATATAGAGATCAATAATATGACTGTTAGCGCTTAGTTTAAATGGTCATATTAATACGTAGTTGATAGTTATTTGTATTTGTATTTTTAAGCCTACCACCTGTATATGTACATTATGGAATGCAATAAAATTGAATTGAATTGAGTTATTTTTTTGTACATCTATCAGATCAGATATACATATTTATATATGTATCAGAATGTATTAGAGGTATGATACCTTTAGAGAGAGATAGCCGATTAGTTTCAGACTTAATTGGGCCCGGGTTCAGTCTGAAACTTATAAGGGATTTGAAAATTTCCCTGTAAAATACACTATTCTATTGTTCGTCGATCGTTTTATTTTAATTGTAATTTGTTTTAACATTTTGTCCAAAGAGAAACATTTCGTCATCTCATATAAGTGCCTACAGAATCTAGAGACTTACTTTTTATTTAAACCGCAGCGTTTTATTTCAAACATAACCCCGTATATTTTCAAGATAAACTCAGCACAGTGACACGATAGTTCAGTTTGAGGTAAGAAATAACATTTTCCAGTCGTTGACTCCGAAATACGAACAAGTCGACAGTTATATTCAAGAGAAAATATTGTTAGACCTCTTTGCAGCTCCCATGTTGGTATCTTATAAAAGAGTGTTTTTATACGGATATTGAATCATTGAGTTTAAACTTTACTGCTTCGTTGGTTTAGTGGTTCTAAGAGCGACTGCTACGGTCTTGAGTTTGATTCCCAAGTCGTGTTATTGGTTTTTTCTATGAAATTCTCAGTAGCAGGTCATAGTTTGGAATTGTGCCCGTTTAGTGGCAATAGGCTCGCCCCCTATTATATAAGACCTAAATATACCGGCGAACCGTGGGTGTACATTGGTATACCTCTGCCTAACCCATCGGGGATACAGGCGTGATGGTATATTTATGTATGTAGGTATAAGTTTAAACTTTTAAAACTTATTTATTTAGTCGCAAGTTTTGGGTAGTGGACCGTAATGGTAGTCTGTTAAATTTTTATGGAAATAGGGTTTTATTGATTGAAATGGTGGCAATAAAAATATTTCAGTGCTATGCAAATCGTGGGTTTTGCTGACGATATGCAGACATATTTAATATGAGGATGAATTATTTTCAATATTTCAATAAAGCTTTGCGTTTATTATCTATAGAAAAAATATATTTATTTAAATAAAATATTCATATAACTTGAATTCGACTCGTCTATGACCAAATAAAGCTATCCAAAGATACATTTCTACAAATTATCGTAAAATATAAACCGAAACACTTGCCCAATAAACACCATAATACATTTACAGATCATTCTTGGATATAAACGTAGTGCTTCGATTATTCCATTGTAAATTGTGGACCGATACACTTGGGGTTACATATCTGGGATAGGTTGAGTAATCTACAAGTAGCATGGTTATACCACTCAATGACACTCAAGCAATCATTCGCTATTAGCTCAACATTGATATACTCTGAATGATGCTTTAGATAATAGAAATTTTATGATTCTTGCAACTGTTAAGTTGACGGTCGTTTTGTCAATTAAACCTTTTTTGCTTACCAATGGAAATCATACAGTGTTGATGCGGAAACAACTATTTTCATTTTAAACTATTTTGTGATCCATACTACCAAAACTTTACGAATATATAAAATAATTCCAATCCTGTTTATAAAAATTTGCTTTATTATGGATTTTGACACGATTTAGACGAATTGTTACTGGGTTTTGAGTTAGACCACGGTTTTTTGCCATACCTATGAGTACATCACATAAAAACGAACTTTTCTGCGAATTCATTTGGGAGCACAGTATTGTTCACAAACGTATATTATATCGTACACACAATAAAACTTGTGCCGTTCAATTAATTACTTCAGTATAGCGAGTCACTCTGTAAATATCAGCTTCCAATACATTTCCCAAATGACCGGTTGATCATTTTTTATCCGGGACCGAGTACAAGGAAAATTGACACGGTTTTTGTCCATTTGGGACACTAATAGAAAATTGGAGCGAACCCAACTAAAGGCCGCAAGTTTTTATGGACAATTTCATCACAAAAACTTGTAAACGCCGAATAATGAACGCTCACCCCATTTCGTAAGCATTTGGGGGTTACTAAAGAAATATTGATTTATGAATGTTTTTTGGGGTCCTGAAGTGGTTTGTGATTCGATGTTGTACGTGTTTTGATTGCGGTGGAACGTGAAGTCAAAAGGTAGGCTGTCTTATGAAGTTTTTGTATTTTTATGTGAATTTTTTTTTAAGAAAACGCTGATAATGGAATTTATTATTGAGTAACTTGTGTGGAGAAGTTTATGTATCAAGTCGACCGAGGATTCATGTTAGAAGAATTAATTTATTGTCTGATTTTTTTAAAGTATATTATTTTTGATGTAAAATGTGGTTAAAATATGAATGTTATGCTACGCATATTATTAAATACTAAAATAGCTGACAGACTTTGTTGTGGTATCTGTAATCATAACAATGTTGTTGTTTACTAAAGGTTGTTTAAATCAGTTTTAATTAAAACATTACGTGGTGCTTTCAACTATGTATTACTAAATTGACTGAACTTTCAAAATTACTTTATCGTTTGAACTATTTGTTTTGATTTATCAATTCTTTTCTGAGGTTAGCCATAGAAGGCTCTTTATTTTGAAAATTTTTGAGAAATAAACATAATTTATTGGACCTCCAGTATTTGTTTTGAGACCATATCTCCTATGAGCGGCATGGCCTGTTTGTTACTACATCACTACATAGTATAAAACAAAGTCGCTTCCCGCTGTCTGTCCCTATGTATGCTTAAATCTTTAAAACTACGCAACGGATTGTGATGCGGTTTTTTTAAATAGATAGAGTGATTCAAAAGGAAGGTTGATATGTATAATAGATTCTTAATATAGTAGAGGAACACGGATAATCTTAGAGATCTCTAATGTAAGGTCGTAAAAGAACACATTTTTTGCGCTTTCATTGCAAACGCTGGCTGAACCCTACGAGATAGACCAAAATAATGTACTACAGTATTGTGCACCTTAAAAAGATCTACAAAAAAGTCCGCGATGGTATATGTCTATCTCTTGAGGATAACCCACAATAACCATTTTTTATCTTTTGTTCAATACTTAATGATGACAAAGCGATTTTAAGTAACACAGTATTAATCCTTATCCAATTAAGTACCTTTAATAAATTTTGCATGTAATATAGATCAATATTGCTATTGACAGCATGTAATTATAATGAATATTTTCGAAGATATTACAAATTTAAAATGTAGGGACATAGCGGTTGCGGCGGTACGGGCCGGAGGCCCGCGCGGGGGTCGGGGGGCGCGTGCCTATGCCAAATAGTGCGTCCAAGGCTGTGCTTCGCCCTACAGGCAATTTATGATTGTGTAGTATATTTGGTATCAGCGTTGCACCCGAGCGAAGCCGGGGCGGGCCGCTAGTAATTAATAAAATGAATGTTCTTTCCACCTCGAAATAAAAGTGACTTAAAATGAATTTCCAAGTAGGTTTTATAGAAATCGTTCAGTGAGGCTCAACATAATTACATATACTGTCTTTAATTACAACCTAATATAAATAATCCAGCAATCGTATTAAAAACAAAAATCATAACAGAATATGGTGAACCAAAAACCTAAACGTCATCTATTTATCGGTATTGTCTGTCGCTGTAAAATATATTCAGTTTAATCCGGCAATGAAAACAATACAGGTCGCGTTAGTCGCTATCATTCGGAGCCACGAAACCGTCAATAAGGCTTTGTTCATATCACATTGTTATGTTTTTTTATCTAAAAATTTTAAATTGTAAAATACATTTTTATTTTTGATTAATTGTGTTTTATTAACGTTCTTTGTCTATTTAGATGACCTACTAGAGGTTTTTATTTTAATTGTATTTAATTAATATTGACATTTAATTTTTTGGACGTGAGATTAATGTCGGGAGATGATTAATATTTGTGTAAAACTCTTTGAACTTTTATATATTTTATATTATAAACGAATTAAATGAAACAAAACATGTTATTATTAATACTTTCACATTAAAACTTAGGTGCAGTTTCATTCAAATGTAAAAAATATTAATTATCAAGATACGGTCAAACTTCACCGCATATACATAGAAGTTACTATCATAATCAAACAGAAAATGTAATCAAACTGTTTATTTATTATAAAGTTTAATTTATTTTTAATGTTTTAATTAAATGCAACATTTGCATTACACTAATGCAAGTCTGAATGTAACCTTAATGGGTATTGCATGTCAGTGCGGCGCTGAGTTGACAATATTGGCTAATGCACTGTTATCTGATAATCCCACACGTTTTGTGTGTAATTTACTGAATTAATTGCATTATGCGATAATTACAAAGCTTTTGTGGTTTTAACATATAATTGCAAACGTCAACACTATTTAATATTCTCTCTTTTGTTTTGATTCCTAGCTTTTTCATTTATCTAATTAAATTTAATTACAGAGTCACACATTCTATGGTGCAGTACATTAATTATAAAAAAAAAACTTATAAAAACGAATCGTCTGAAAAGTTGATGTAAAGGCCTCTATTTTGCCTTTCGTAGATGTGAAACGAAAAACAAGTATTCATTTTGAGGTGCTACATTATAGCCATTAACGTTGTTCTATTTATGGGACAAAATATATTATGCTAAAAAGTAAATTCAGATTCATGCAGGGGAGACCTTTGCCCAGGAGTGCAAAATAAAAAGGTTACCGAAAAAATTAAGTTTTTAACAAAATTAACGATGATTTTATAAATCGATTACCTTAAAGATCCTTTCACTATCAACCACGTAGTTAATTACCTTCGCCTTCAGGAAATTACGTGATTAAAACGCAGGTGTACGCACCGTACAACCTCCATGGTACAGAGGGTAATCCCGCGATAAATCTCTAATATCCGAGGCTCGTTTGTACCGATATCTAAAAATCATTAAATATTAAATTGTAGAATGTGTTTTTTGCTGCAGTGAGCATAACTTTTTGAATTCTTGATAGGAATTAGATTTGCAGAGAGTTCTGTTTCGTGACTTTTTTAAGCGTAAAATGAATTATAAATAATCGGAAGATTATGCTTTACAGTATGATAAATTTGTGTATGAAAAATATAGGAAACACAAGGCAATTTGCAGTGTCTGTCATTCATACAACATTTTTTTTATGAAAGTATTTATTTGTTCATGTTTTGCCAAAGTTTTCTCAATCATTCACTACAGGTTTTACTATGTGAATTTGCTCTATTTTTGTGTACATACACGCATATAGTTGACGAAAAGAACTATTGCAATGTATTATTTTCTTCAAACCATTTACAATGCACATCCAAACCAGACACGAGAAATAACCAAACGATACGAACATAAATCGAAAATACAAGCTGTATAAACGAAAACATGTGCCATGTGCGAGTGTGGTCGGCTTTCTGGGCAATTTGGCGGGTCGGGACAGCGTGACGTCACTACTCGGATTAGCCCGCGGTCGCTCGTCCGCCATATTACGAGTACGATATTAACCACAGAGCACGGAACGAATGAACCGATTGAATGTTTTTTTTCGAAAAAGGAATCAATTGAAAGAAACCACGAGCGGTGGACGAAAATGTTCGATCGTGTTTTTTTATTTGACTGTGTTGAAGTTCACTCTTTTTCTTAGGTGTCATTTCATCCTTTGGTAGTATGTTGAGTGTGTGAGTTCACAAGGGCCACATACTGTGTAGCATGTAAGGATAAATAAGGTTTCTTTTTAAGTTACTTTGTCGCATTAGTTCTTAAAAACGGTAATGGCAAACGAGACAAATGATATTTTTTTTTTTTTTCTTTTGCGGTTACTCTTTTGTTTTGATACTTACTCAGTTTATAGTTTGTTTAAAAGAGATGGTAAACTAAACAGTCTCGTTACTAAGTTCTGAGAAGCAGAATAAAATGCAAGTGTTATCTTAAGCAAAGGATAAGATGAGCTAAGTAGGGTCAAGTAACTAGTAATTAACTCGAAGTAGGATATGAATATAACCGTTACGTGGTGGTCAGATTATACGTGTATTTAATTAAGATCTTCTTTATTGGGGCATTATCCTCTTGTATTTATCTAGTCAAGGAATACCTAACTTGAAGGACTACGTGATAGTTTATTCGTCACTACATCCCTCATTGATATGATATTGATGGCAAGGGACATAAAACTGCTTAAAAATTGAATGACGTTTGACTATTTATTTTTATAATTATGGTACTACTGTCAATTCTTATAAGTCCGAGATTATAATATATGGACTAAGAATAGATAAGAAAGTTCTCGCATTTCTATTACTTGTTTGTTTGAACCCACTAAAGAATATTTAGTACATAAATCTAAATCAGTCAACGGAACACTGTTTTGAGTTTAGTTTGGAGTGTGTAATTAGATCTCATTATTTAGATTTCTCTATAATCGCAGATAAACATTAACTTGTCAACTGTACCTTAGGGTATAATAAACTTTGACAGTTATGTGAAACATTCGTATTACTAAGCATCTAATTATTTTGTTTTAACTTTCTCTAATTAAAACGTGATAAATAATTAGAAACAACGCTTGCTTTGTTACGAACAATTTATGTGCTACGCATGTTTATCGTAATTAATTCAAATTTGTAACTTTTGCGATAAGGTCTCAAGAGGTCTCTACACTACAAACACAATAATAATATTATATAGAGGTGAACATATTACAACGAACACGAACAATAGTAATTTATTTTTCTAAAACAAACTGCTTGGATTTTGTTGGAAATGATCATGATCGTTGATGATCTGTAAGACATGTTATGGAGGCAAAAAAAAAGAAATGTTTTTTGTAATATAACATATCATCACGCCTGTATCCCCGAAAGGGTAGGCAGAGGTGTACCAAAGTACACCCACAGTTCGCCGATATGTTTTTAGGTCCCATGTAATAGGGGCGAGCCTATTGCCTGCTACTGAGAAATTCATAGAAAAAACCCAATAACGCCTTGGTCGACTCGGGAATCGAACCCAAGACCTCTAGCGTAGCAGTCGCACTTAGCACCACTAGGCCAACGAGGCAGTGCAGCAACGAGCAATGTTTTTTGTATCATGAAGAATAATAATTGCGAATAGCACTTACGTTGTTTAGTTGACGGTTTATGACCTACGTGAATGCTGTAATGTTTAAGAACATAAGAACAGAGTCGTCTATTTTACGTGACAAAAACAAGTAAAATAAAATAGCCTGTTGACCTCACAATAGCTCTGAAGACATAACATTTATTCGATATTAGCTATTACGCAAATTGGCGTAATTTCGTCCTCCGGCTAAGATCATTTGAAGGACAAAGCGTTTGACTAAAGTGCTGACCGTAACACTTTTATAAAGTGTGTGTAAGAATAGAAACACGATGTCTTTGAGTTAGAGCGTTGCCTAGCAACGTACTCTTAAAATTTGTTGTGTTTATTGTTTTGTTTTTGTTTTTCGACGTAGATTGTGCAGTGTAAAAATAGTAAGCGATTTATTACGGAAATTTTACCTTTTTTATTGTTATTTATAGCATGGTCATCATGTTTAGATTTGGCCTGATTATAGGTTTAAGATCAAAAAAGTCACACTTTATTTTGTTTATTAGTAGATTTGAAGTAGATTTAAATTTAATTGAAGTTAATTTTAAAATAGGTATAGGTAGTAACCTATAGCTATCAATAAGGTGTTTCGTAAGTGTAATTAAAATGTACTACAGTATTGAGATTTTGTTTTAAATCTCACTTAAAAAATAGTAAACTCGAACCAAATAAGCTTAATTTAATATAAAGATATCTAACACATGTTATAACAGTAACTTATAAAGCATCTGACAGACAGAGGAGAGGAGGCATTCAAACGTATCGAAGGAGTCGTGTTTATCTATTAACTGCTATTTCCACAGACCCTTAGGTTGGTGCAAGTTAAGAGTAAAAGGGTCAAGTAAGTCTCTTTATTTAAGTGCCATATTTATTTGTTTGGTGATAGATGTATGACGCATGGTAGCCAAGTTTTTAAATAACACGCTATAAAAATTAAATATTATGTATTCACGGCTATTTTTTTTAAATGAACGTTTATTTAAATTGTGCTGTAATTTTAGAGCTTTTAAAGTCGGGTTCCATGGAAGCATATTAAGTTATCACTTTTTCAGATTATGTAAATAAAAAGTACACGTCGAAGTATATCATTGTAAAGAAGAAAGGTATGTTTGAAGATTGAGTTACGACTGAGATTGTTCAATTATGTGTGTGGATATTATCATGTGTAAATAAATTAACAAAATAGTAGATATTGCCATCGCTTATCATTTAAAACTTGGGCTACAAGAATATTGCCTTTCTCCAGTACAATTTAGGGCCAATGCTAAATCGACACGTATTATCGCCCAATCAGGTTTTTTTGTCAATAGCCCCAAAATACGGACGAAAACAGTTTACCAATATTGAGGATATCTTCACGTTAGGATGAAACTGAAGTGAAATAATCTTCTTTTTGGGAAAACAACACTTTTGTTGGCAAAAGTGTTTTTTTTTAACACAAAATGAGGTAAACTGTAAGTACTATCTTATTCAAATTAGATTAAGTTTTTCTCAAGTACGGACTGTGTGAATAAGTTTAATTAAAATTTGGCTGTTGGTTCGAGCGATTTCTTTAGTAAATGTCTATTTAAATTGAGTTCTGAGGTTTACGCCAATGTTAGACATTGTAATAAAACTGCTTTTACGGATTTTATCGCGGTTTGTATTTAGGTCCCGACGTTTCGACACCTTTGCAGGTATCATGGTCACGGGTAACATTGTCTGCACTTGTCTTTTTTCGTTAAAATAAGCCACATAACGAAGTAAACAGAACAGAGAAAAAATAAATAAACATTATATTTACGAACACCACTGTTATTTTAGTCAAACACATACGTCATACAACCCACAGCCTTACATAGAGTTTCTAATAACAAAGGTCAGTACCAACTAAATCATAAACATCGTAGGTCAGTATTCTGTTTGTTTGTAATAGTATGATAAGAATCTTTAAAAACAAGGCTTTAGTTCAGTGTGGCGATGCGTCATATCTTCCACACTGTTGAGTTATTTTTAAGAGTTTGATTATGATAATGTGGTGTACGTCAAAGCTAAATGTGGCATGTAGATTTTGTTTTCTGCAGTGTAAGAAGGCTTTATATTTTTTAGTATTTTGAATTGAATATCTGATGAACATTTGCGTGTTTATGTGTCTCTAAATCAAGGATGACATGTTCCGACACGCTGAGATGAAGGATGACAAACCTAGTACTTATATTATATATTATAGTAATCTGAAATGGTAAAACTATTTGTTACATCAATAATAATTAATAAGCAGCATTTTTGTATATCAAATATAAAATAAAATCAAAACATTTAAAATGCTTAAAAATATATTTTAATTACTAAATTAATAAAAAAGACATCATTAAAATTGTTTTTAACACTGCCACCCAACACTGCCAGCCACATGCATTTATACTAAATCGCAAACGAATACATAGTATCCCTACAAGAATACAATAAATAACACAAATAATTTTATTACCACACATGTTTAAGTTACCGATATCAGATTGTTACATGCATAGTAATATTAAAGTTATATTGAACCTCTTAAAGCCAAATCTTTTCAAGTGAAGGGTCGGGAAGGGATTACTCTTGACTGTAATTACAGCATGGTTCGTTTCGGGGTACAAGGTTGCTAATACTGAAGGGCCCACAAGATACCCTTATTTCGTAAAAGTATTGAGTTTTACACACAATTATTTTTGGAAAATGTAATGAATGTGCAGATTTTGAACAGAATAGGGATTTTCTTAGAACTGACTATTCTGAGTCAATTTTGTCAATTGCTTGCAATCAATTAGAGAAAATGTTAAAAAGTACTTTAAATTTTACTTTAAAATTATTTGTAAAGGGCAACATTGTGTTTTCTTAATTTAATTAAAATCTAAATAATTATAGACGCGTAACATGCTTAAAAGATTACTTTTCATATAAAATTTTCATACTGTATAATTGTTGTTTCTAAAAAGTATTTAATTAAGTTAAATTTCAAAACTAAATACTCTCGAAATTAATATCTCGCAAAAAACACTTTCAATGTAACCATTTTATTCACTAACAAAAAGGTTTAATAGTTTCTACGAGCTAACCCGATAAAAATAAAACCTCTTTTGTTGGAACGTTTGAGTCGTATAATCTTATGCATGATAAACGTTTCTTTGCAAAAAGTGAAACTAGGACACACTACAAAGTCAACCCAGTTTGTCTATATCAAAGCTACGGTCTTCTTTTTAGGACCATTCCATTGTTGGAAAGTGTATTAAGGTCTTTTAGAAGTATATAAATTGAAACCGTAAATAAGTTTTGTATGTTTGTTCATGTTTGTTACAGTATTTTGACTTATGTTTTTTTTAAGCCTTGTTTTTTTTTTTTTGTGATTTGAACATGGCCTGAAATATTGTTTTTCGGACTATAAATAATAGCAGGTAAGCCTTTTAAAGGACCAAATGTTATTGTTACTGAAGATATCCCGAAATGAATGAGAGAGATATATACCAATAATATCATAATACCAATAGTTTTATTGATTATTTATTTTGTTTATTTATCCATATATTTGAGCTTCAGGTGGAGTGGGAAGTTTTAATAATATAAAGGATTTCCTGGGTATTTATTATGACCACCAATACCATTGTCTCACCTAGTAATTGATACTATGCTACACGAAATTGTTATGTAAACAGAGATTAGTTTTAAGAAATGCTTTGGCAGGTATTTATTGTTGCAAATATTGTTTGAACTCTTCTGCCGATATGACAGGAAATTTATTTTTTACAGATACAGAGTCGAACCGAATGATTCTCCTTGCGGAATATAGTTTAAGTGAAAGAGATTCTACTGTTATTTGTCTAGCTAGGGCATAGCTAGTTTTTTACCATCAAAGTAGAAATGCCAATAACTGTATAGGGACTACTAACCATAGCGTTGCGTTTTCCCTAAATTGAAATATGAATAAATATAGTTCACCACTTTATCAACTTCGAAATTAACGTTTGGCTAAGCAAAAAGCGTTCCAAATAATATCGTATACTGAAAAAACAAAAGTATTCAACTATTATAAAAAACCCCATCCTTCACCCATAGCCAGCCATTATGAAGGTCGGAAGGTCACTGCGGGTGTCACTGACAAACGATGGTAGAAACAATAGGAGCTGTCGTGACGTCACGACACCCCACTGACCGACCGACATCGTTAATTCCATGTCATCCTATAAACCTATAAAATGGTGCTAAAGTTGGTGATGGGTCAATTAAATAAAAGTAGAACGTTTATAAGTGTTGGGTATGGTTATTTGAGATCGAAATATACAAAAAACTCCGGTTCGTTAAACTATTTACTACTTTTGGTCGTTAATTTGTTTGGTAGTGTCAATCCCGAATAGGAAAATGACTAACAAAACATTGCGAAACTACACTACTTTCGTAGACTTGGGCTTCTCCTTGGTAGTGTCACAACTTGCGTTGCTTTTGGTACACGTTTGTATGTTTAAATAACTTACTGAATACTCCGTAAAATGGATTGTGGAAGGCAGATAGGCAGTCGTTCTAGGTAAAATAAGGGATTCAGGTGAATCCGGTAAGACTGGAAGCCTACTTCACAGTTTCGAAGAGTTACAAACATTACATAGCATACTACTTCTCCAGAGTATTGTTTACATCAGGCTTATAAAATATATACAGCATTTTATATTAACATGCTTAACTTATTCATCTCCTTATATAATTTTCTTTACTTAAATATGAAGTTTACCATAAAACACGTCTCCTGAGCTACTATTAAGGTCGGCAAAGTAACAAGTTTCTTAGAGTTGATGACCTCAAGTGAGCCTGTTTCTCGTTAGCTAAGTTAGGCTCAGATCGCTGAGCAGTAATTTGTTTGTGTGTGTGATGAAAGCCTGTAAACAATTTATGTGTCCACATGAAACTGAATTTTTCAACTAGTCTTGTTAAGTTTTAAGAACTTTATGTGATGTTAACAGTTTTTTCCTATTTTAGTTGGTTATTGTGAAGTTGAAAGTAGTTATTTTCTTTTTATATGCGACATAAAGTTAATTGCTCATATAATACACAACAGTTTGATATTTATTTTCTATCAGCCCTGAAATAGTTATCATAACTATAGAGGAATGATTTATCTTACATACCTATATACCTACCGTACCTACCTACCTATAGATATAAGCTACCTAAAGTACTCGTATGAGTTAAAATGATGCAATGGAATGCAATTATTATCCCACAGGATTTTCGTCATTTTCTGTTTAAAGATTAAGGAAATGAATAGCTGTCATTAACAAAGTATGTGGTATTAATAGAGCCCCTCATTGGTTCCTAACGACCCACTTCAATGAAAGACGGGCTTTGAGAGTATGAATGGGGGGAAGTTAATATTCGGGTGACGTAAAGTAAGAAAATAATTATGAAACATTACTAGTATAGATAATCTTGTTACTAAAGTACAAATTAATTCGTTCATTTTTAATACACAATTAAATCTAATATAAGAACAAACTCTAACTATACTAAAATTAAAACTTACATAAATAAAAACTAAACAGCGTCAAAGAACTCATTACTAAAGTACATAATTTTTGAATATATTAATATTAATGTTTATAATATGTGTGGCTAAGTCAATAATCAAATTTGATGAATTTCTAGGTAGTCAATAGAACAAGAAAATCATTTTTACGTAACGATGCATTGCAATGCAGCTGCACCTAATTTAAAATAGCATATTTTCAGCATTAAAGTAACTTTCTACAGCGTTGAAACAACATTCCATGATACAGGCGAAGTTTCAACACATACATAAACACTAATATTTAACACAAATATCATCTACTATGTATAAGACAGGCAGGCTTAGGCCTAAACCTTGAAAGGGTCCCAGTGTACCAACCGTCACTCATTTAAGCCGAACTGCACTGGCCCTTCGCAATGTCACCTCGACGGGTTGCGTAGACAGATGGTGCCAAATATAAAGCTTATTTTTTGTTTTTATTTCTGGCCAGTATTTTTTTTGGCCGTGGCTTGAAAAGGGGATAGAGTCTGATTGGCAGCCTACTGAAGGCAGTTGCTATTTTTAAGCATATTGTTCATTCGGAGGACAGCCATTTTTATTGCCTGTTTTTTAATTATTTTGTTTTTATAGGTTTTATTTTCTTCCACATAATTTCAGATGATTTTAAAGTAGAACGCAACTCAAAACTCTTTATACTTTTCCATCCGATCATTCACAAATTCTTTATTGTTTAGCAGTAAATAAAGAAGACAACAAATAATACCCTTACCCTTAATACTTTATATACTTACAGGAAGACAGTCACAGCCACTTAGCTAGATAGATCACACACACATTCGTGATGTAAGCTGAAAGCATTTCCTCTGCCTTTTGTTTCACACGACTCATTTGTCAACGACAAGGGAGCCTTGAACGAACTACAAAGGCTGGGGTTCAAGGCCAGTGTTATAGAGCCGTCCATCATGACATGTCTGTATTTGAAAATCGAAGTCGAAAATAGATGCGGATTTGGAGCGGGAAAAAAAAAAACAAAAGAGTCTATTTGAAAAAAGGTGTCTATTATTTCTATCGTAGTAAGTGGAAAGAAGTTGTCTCTGCCTACCCCTACGGAAAACAGGCGTGATTGTATGTTAGTATGTATGTATTATTTATAGATGTAATGTTATATTCTTTGTTGTTAGAGGGTAAATCTTCGAAAATATATTTATTGATGTCTTTTGTAAGTAGGCATAAGCCAATTTTCATGAAATAAACAATCTGCGCGCCAACCATCTCCTAAAATTATTTCATAAAACATGAATATATAACAATATATTACAGAAAATTACAGAAAATTAAAGTAAATAATTTAAATTTTATTTACATTATATTTTGACTAATTGAATACCAATTTAAACTGACCATTGTTACCACAATGACTACAATGCAGCAATGCCTTCCAAGTATTCCTAATCGAGGTATTATGATTAAGTTATTAATTACGCGATGTGTTGAATATGTGAAGGATTGATTGTTTCCACGAAGTTTCTGAAATTACGTCTGTATTTGACAGAAAATCTAAGTGAAATTGGTTTGATGTAGGTTTGAGAGCGTGTACCAATTGTTTTTAGGTTAGCTTAGTACTGGATGCGAAATTCAAATTAAAATATGGTGAAGTTTAATTACCATTTCCATCACTTATCTTAATTAAAATGTGAATAAAAAATATTCGCCTACCTCATTATTGTTATTTACAAGTACTTACCCTTTTTGTTTTATGGTACAAGAGGAAAACCTTTTAATCCAACCTAATAAGACTGTATATTCCCACTACAGGCAAAAAAATATCCCTTGGACTTTCCCAGTACTTATTTAGTCTTATATGATGGTTTATTGCTTTCTTGGCCATTAGGTATACTAATAACTTTTTAAACACATTGTAATGGAAAGTTATATTTAATACGATTTTTTAAACGATAAAACTTATGAACCCTAAAAAGATATTTCAAAAACCTTATAATATTTAGCCTACTAAATCGATCTACTAAGTAATAGCTAGAAACTATCTTGATCATACCAGTTTCAAGAACAAAAGCGATTCATCAATTTTCACACTATGACGTCACAGATAGATTCCCCGAGACAGATAAAACCTATTCTTTAACCAACCTTCTTTTTTACCCTACAAATAAAGTGATTCTTTTCTACTAAAAAGAAGAATTCCTTGTATCTAACTTGTTCATTTATTTCGTTCGCAACGACGTCGTTTTGTGGGGAGGCGTCTATTAATTTTATGGACCTAATTGAAATGCCTTGCGGGATATTTGTAGATCAACAATGTCTTGGGAATTTGGCTGTGACGTCATACCGTCGACTGGACGTAATTAGACCTAGAAACCTAAATTTCTATCATCTGTTTTTGGTGTATTTTTTGGTAGAGATCTTTGCAGTTAGCCTGAGCGCAGGCTTTGACTGCTTCACCGGACTTTAAGTTTTTGGTGTAGAGATACGTAGTTATTTTTGGTCTATTGTTGAATCAGGTTTTTGTTCGTTATACCGAAGTTAGATTTCTCGCCAAACTTACATAAAACTAAGATTATTTTATGTCTAAGATATGTTTGTAAACAAAAGCATTGGCTATCTTAATTTAAAGAGCGATATAAAATCGGAATACACTATTTAAAAGATAATAGTTTCTTCCGGAATAAGGGTATATATATTCCATCACATTCTAGCAGTTTTATACCAAGCATTCTGCCTCGTTGGCCTAGTGGTGCTAAACGCGACTGCTACGCTAGAGGTCTTGGGTTCGATTCCCGAGTCGACCAAGGTGTTATTGAGTTTTTCTATGAAATTCTCAGTAGCAGGTCGGAGTTTGGATTTGTGCTCGGTTAGTGGCAATAGGCTCGCCCCCTATTACATGGGACATAAACATATCGGCGAACTGTGGGTGTACCTACAGTGGTACACCTCTGCCTAACCCTTCGGGGATACAGGCGTGATGTTATGTTATGTTATGTTACATTCTAGCATTTTTTCAAAACAAATGCCAATAATATTCAAAGTATGTAATTTAACTATATATAGCATAATAACATAATAATGTAAGCTATAGAAAAGTGAGTATTTATTGATATGTAAATGTAATCGTGAAGCGACTATAACTGGTATTTTCCAGCCATTCAGACCTGTCGGCAGGTAAATCAATAGAGGTAACGCAGCGCATATTAATTTAATGCTTGGTATAGAAGTACTATTTCTATATTTTATGTAAGCAACTTTAAATTTTTAGTAAGTAGCAAAATTATTTTATTATTACTATATATTAAAAGATTCAAATAAAGACGTATCCAAATCAACTGACTTTACCTTACGATACTTTCAATTACCATCGAATGATTTATACATTAACTAATGATTGACGTTGAATATATTTTCTCTGTTAACTATTATAGAACTAAGAATTTGTGTGCTGAGAGAATATTATGAGCTGAAAAGAGGCTATAATTTCTACATACAATATTACAGACATGCCGCCTCTAAACATAATCACATTGTTCTAATTTGAATAATTAAGGTTAGTTATGTATCCGTCAACGTTATTTAAAGCATTAAAACGTTAGTCAATGCTTTGATAAATCGGAAAACAATCACTACTAAATAAGGTCAATGACCCATAAAATATTATTTTACTAGAATGTGTCAGGGGACCAACAAATTTGAATAGCGTGTCCCTCATTACGATGTTATCACAAACTCGTACAAATGTAAATTAATTTCTACTAATATTAGTTCCCGGTAGTAATGTTTTTGGTCAGGTCATGCCAGTTAATGTTAGTCAACCGTATTATATTGTTAGACAAACCTGTGATCAATAGGCCTCTATTTCTTGGGTATAAACACTTTATAACACTATATGTTACAAATGGAATGTTTGGTAGCCTTCATTGATATAAAGGTATTTAGAATCTAACTTATTTAATGATCATAATAATATTTTAGAACGGGGATTATCACGTACATACATGCATAAATACCTTTAGGGCTTGACTTTTCTACCGGGTTACACAGGCCGTGGTCGCAAGCAGATTATGAGCGAAGAATCTGCTTGTTACCACGGTGATTGCGATAGTTAAAAGCTATTATAATTATATACTAACACATTTGGAAAACCTTTTGTTACATAGTTTTGTGTACACAAGACTATTACGAGTATTTTATTATAAAAAAATGATTACACACTAGTTTAAAAGCTATCATAAACTAAATACAGGTTATTAGAAGCCTAGCTAGAAGTCGTTAAAATAAAATGGATAGGTATACATAACTCCCACTTAATACGATTCCCATTTATATAATAAAGCGATAGTTACCCGCCAATGAATTGCCCTTTTGTGTACCCAAATTATTTGTTTTATAGTTTTGAAACACGCGATGACAACTAATTGTTGTAAAATAATTCTTAAAAAAGCACTTGTTTCTTTTTTAAAGTTTAATATAAATCGTTGAAAGTAGTGAGATTGTTCTAAGAATTTTATTAAAATCAGCTATTTCACTGATGTTTTTGATTGGTTGTATGCATATGATTAGTTATTTTAAAAGTAAATTAAAGGTTTTTAACGTAGGTTTCGCAGCTAAACGTAAGGACTACTGTAAGGAGTAAACAATGTAATAAATATCTTACGAATTTATACAATATAAATTAATGAAATAAAAATCCGTAAAAAGTAGTTTTAGTAGTTTTTTATTTCAATGTCTAACAATCGCGTAAACCTAAGAAACCAATAAATTAATGAAATTAAATGATAAATTTCTCGTTTTTTTTATATTTATTATTACTAATTTTATACACAAAATACTATTTTTGTATAAACTATACGAAAAATTAAATATATTACTTAACTTTCTAAAGCTACGAGTACGTCGGGTTGTCTTAAGAGATTCATCTGAATACTGTATTTTACACTAAGCGATCTCTGACCTCCACAACCCTTTTTTCGCAACATCCTAAATAATTACATGTACCATACCAGTGACTTAGTTCCTTAACCCTCTTCACCGCAACAGCCTTTGTTATTTAACAGACCGACCCTTTGCGGAATTAACCTCTAATTTGTACTGAGCTTAAAATAGAAATGCTTAGATTAAAGTTTTATCTAAACAAGGATGATAAAATACTGTTTAGGGCCATAATTACGGGGCGGTGAGTTTTGCCTTATTTATATTAAATAATACTGTGAAAATCTTTCTATTTACTATCATTAGTATTTCGATTAGGGGCTTATTTCTGTTTAATGGTTTTTTTTTGGTAGAGGTCTTTGCAGTTAGCCTGAGCGCAGGCTTTGACTGCTTCACCGGACTTTTGGCGAGGACCTTAAGGCCTCCATCCAGCCAGAGCAATAGGAAAAACTAACTACGTTAGCAACGTCCATTAAGGGCACCCCCTGCCGGGTTCGGACCTCGACTTAGTGCGTTGCTAACAATCTTAATAAAGCAAAACAACAAACAACTGTTTTTTATCCGAATTTCTTTACAATTAGGTACAGAAGTAGCAATTCCATCGAACTCGAAAAATACATGTCAAAGTGACTGTATATCGTAATCAAATACTCAATGATTTAATTTGAAACTGTTAATTTCTTATATTAACAGTTCCTTTACCACAATTTGAAAGAAGCACATGTGAGGCTCATATTACATAAGTTCAGTTTATATTAGTTCTTGCGAAGTTTTAAATAAGTGCTATCCACCACACGGCACCAGGACGTTGAACTCTGTAATGGAGATGCTTCGCTCGCTCGCTTCTCAAATGACACCATTATGGAATTTGCGTCATTGGTAGAAAATCTGTTTAGCTTTGGTATGAGCTGGTTCTGTATTATAAAGAGTTTGATACTGTGTAAGACGTTCTAAATTATATGTATGTTGTTATTTGACACTATAGAGTTAAAGAGACACTAGAAACGTAAATAAACTGGTTGACTTTTTAGCGTTCAGCCATTAGTGTTTTATATTTGGTAATTACGTTTTCTATAGTTGCCTGCTATTTGTTTTCAAAGTACTTTACATTTTTATAATATTCTAGTAAACTAAAATAACCTTAAACTATAGAAGTTTACAAAGATTGGATGTTATGGTAGCCATCACACACTGCAGCCTTGCTGGCAATGTAACGCACAGTTTTTGCACAGTTATTAAACAAAATATTATTTATATTCAAGTGATTACATTAGTACTAGAAAGAAGATATATCTATTCTTCCATCCTCAAATCACTTTACAAGAAATTCTCAACTAACATTCCCCCAATTACAATCCAACCGTAACAAGCAACAATATGCATACCACTTAAGCATTCAGTCTTAACACGAGCAGATTGGAAGTCCAGTTGTTGGCAACACAGTTACCTGAGCCAGTACTTGAGGGGGTCCAATTAGACGGGGCTATTAGCTTCGTAGTTTCGAAACCATAAGTCGACGCTGAGCACTAATAGGTGGGCATTCGACTGAATTTGAGCCGATAAGTGGAGTGATTCTAAATTCGACTTGACTGGTGTTGAGTGTATACATTGATGCTATTAGAATTGTAGAAGTCTGTCTTTCCATATATTTTCAATTCAATAAATCAACCTATGAAATATCTTGCCAGAACATGTCGTTTCGGGGTATTCTTTTTTGTAGAATGATGCGTCTTTGTTTAATAGTAAGATTCGTAGCGCTTGCTTTTTTAAATAAGGTAGGTAAATTATTTTCTGATTTTATTTATTTCAAGAAGGTAGTGAATTACTTGCTTAAACTATTGAATAACTCCTGGCTGTTTTGTAAACTATATTAATCTGTAAATCTACATAGCTATTCTGTTCTTTAATAACATGTAACTTCGCGAAACACGCAAAATTTTCTTTCTAAGTATTATGGATATGAAGAAACATAAAACATAAACAAAATCCATATAAAACTCGTTTATAACTTTATAATGAAGCACTGGAGAACCGTTTACATATTATTCAAGCCCATATATTCCGGGAGGCGCTAATCCTTGCCTTGAAACATTAGCAACAAGTTTGAGAACCGCTTGCCTGGCTTTACTAACGCCTGTTATAACATAGCGATAACAGCTTTGCTACTTTTATAGACTACGGGCCCATGAACAAAATGGATGGGTCATATGAACCACCAGGTGACGTATATAGGACGATAGAAGAGCATAAAATAATAAGATTCAGCACTATGCCGTCACTTGTGATCAGTCCAACTGAGTGCTAGTGAGAATTCAAAAGTGCAGCTAGAGTGAGTACATTTTGGTCATTTATTTCTGTACGGCATTGTTACCATCGAATAGATCCATGAAAAATAATAAGAAAGCGCGCAGTGCCGTACAAAAATGGTGGTCCAAAAAGTTGGTATTTTAGTTTTACTTTCCGTCAATTTCCAGGGTAAATTTGGTCATTTGATTCTGTACGGCATCAGTTTCATTGAATACTGTTTCAATACAGCTTCTAATCCATTATTCCGCAACGCCGTACAAAAATCTTTGAACAAGGGGAAAAAATCGAGGGTTACAACCCGCGCCTTCATTGCGTGGTCCGAGGCGTGATTTGAACAACATAAAATTATTTATTTTGAAAGTATTTCATGCATAGATAATATTTTTTTGATAATGGATTAGAAGCTGTATTGAAACAGTATGAAACTGACGCTTACAGAATCAAATGACCTAATTTACCCTGGAAATTGACAGAAAGTAAAACTAAAATACCAACTTTTTGGACCACCATTTTTGTACGGCACTGCGCGCTTTCTTATTATTTTTCATGGATCTATTCGATGGTAACAATGCCGTACAGAAATAAATGACCAAAATGTACTCATTCTAGCTGCACTTTTGAATGCTCACCAGCACCCAGTTGGACTGATCACAAGTGACGGCATAGTGCTGAATCTTATTATTTTATGCTCTTCTATCGTCCTATATACGTCACCTGGTGGTTCATATGACCCATCCATTTTGTTCATGGGCCCGTAGTCTATTACGTTATTTATTTGGCTTTTAATGTGAGTTTTATAATTGTATGTGTTTATGAGTGTATGAGATTGTTAGAGCGGTTTGTGATTAGCTTAGACTAGCGTGAAGGCTAGTCTTTTTATAAAGTTCCTCACTATAATTTACATGAAAATTGATTTTAGCCTGCTATTACATGGACCCAATAGTAGTCTAGAGTACTCTAGAGCGAAGTCAAAATCAAGCCACTGTACTCGTGCTTAAGTTACAAATAGTGTAGTTAAGACTTTGTTTATTTATAAAGATAATTTAAACTGTCCGTTCTATGTTATTATCAAATATAAAAAAATAAAGACATTAATAATACCTTTATAAACGTAAATTTATACAATTCACAACAAAACTATCATAACAGGATACCCCAAATCGTTAGTAAATGGTAAACGCATGATGAGGCCCTAAAACAATGATGACGAGCATCACGTTTACGACTAGAACTTTGTGGGGCACCCGTCCCCGGGGGCGCTCGGGGCCACTAAGTAATTATGTCAAGTGGATGAGCGACACTGATGCTTATATTGACGGTTTGGGAGCATTGTGGAAGCCTGGTTTACCTGTACAAAGGTACATAATACATATGGCGAGTTTATTATGAGTTACAGAGGAAATCCGCTGGAAAGACGTATTATATTATTATGCGCATAACAAGTTGTAGTCTGATATTTAATTGCTTTCACTTGACTTAAATACATTATAATCTTAAGTAAAAGATGCGTATTGTTCAACTAAAAAGCAACCAATTAGAGGTTAAAAAATAATGTACTAAAAGTATGAATTACTTACGTTCTTGACTAGCTAATCTTTTTACAACGACATGAAACTGTACGAAATTATATTGATTTATGCCGATATGAACCAGAAAAATTAATACAAACTTTTATTTTTGATATAATGCAAGTAGTCTAAATAAATATCTTTTTAACAACTTAGGCCTGCAAGTTGCAAGTTTACAGACAACATGCCTTACAAAGCTAGATCCTGCCACTTTACATCATAACCATGCTGTTTCCAAGAGCCTTACTTAAGCAGAGAAACCATATAATTAACTACCACCTCACAGCACCCACAATGCTCAGCTTATCAGTTATCCATGATGGATCGTGTTAAATGGCGCGAAAGTTCATCATTAATCAACGCACGGATCAGAATAGAATCATTGTTGCGTGCCCTACGTATACCTCCCCTTAATATCGGAAAAGGACAGATTAAAGTTTATTTATAGACTTATTGGAAACCGCGGTTGTTTGTGCGAAGGATCGAAACAACAGTAAGTAGTTGGAGTACAATTTCTCTTTCCGTGTGGTATAACTCTGTTTCCATATATTAATATAGGCAGTTGTCGTCAAAATAGATTGTCATATACTTAGATTATATAACATGACATAACATAACCTATCATCACGCCTGAATCCCCGAAGGGGTAGGCAGAGGTGTAACAATGTACATCCACAGTCACCGATATGTTTAGGTCTCATGTAATAGGGGGCGAGCCTATTGCCACTTACCGGGCACAAATCCAAACTCCGACCTGCTACTGAGAATTTCATAGAAAAACCCTAACACCTTGGTCGACTCGGGAATCGAACCCAAGACCTCTAGCGTAGCAGTCGTTAGATTATATAGAGGGCAATATGTTATGTGATATCGCTATTCACTCGCCAAATTGTCATGAATTAGCTACAACGGAAATTGACCAACATCCTACAAACGCCGCACGGGTTTTGGTTAGCTTATATTATTCAATGATGGAAAGGCCCTAACATGAAAAAAAAATCTATGTATACCAAACAAAAATATTTTCGTTTGATCCGAACGAAATAATTCAAATGACTTAAAAAATGAATACAAATTAAATTTGTTTACCATTCATTTATGCAGACTTAGAAATGTCGGTTCCGAATATAAAAAATCGTTGAATTTTAAGTGATGAAAGAAAAAACCGCTGCTAAAAATGTGAGGCCCAATGGGATTCATAAATAAGTTGTAAAACTCGCGGGGTCCTGCCAAAGGTATGGTATGTTAATTTTTACAGAGCCCCTGAAATTTGAAACAATAGGAACAAATTAACATTTTAACCAGGTATCGCCTTAACGTTTTCTGAACAAATTAAGTGTTTTGGTGTTGTTTTGTTTGTAAAACGTTGATTTTAGTATCATGATTGATGAGAGGAAATGCAAATGAATATTAATTGAAATGAGCTGTAAAGGCGGTTATTCAGTTTTTTGGTGAATAGTGTTGACTCGACTGCAATAAATACGTAGAAGGTAGAGGTTAGTAAAAAAAAATGTCCGAAAAAAAAATTTTTTTTAGATTCCACCTATAGCTACAACCAAAAAATGGGTCAAATATAAAGTATGCAGAATTTTGTAACGTAAAACTTTGTGTCGTAAACTGCAACATATGGTTTCTTTGAAATTCTAATGTTTGCTGGCCGAAATAGCTATACATAGGTATATTTATTAGGTATGGTGGTATGTATAAAAAAGGAAAATCAGAAATATATTGCGCAACCGCAGCATGGTACATTTATAGGTATATTTTTCAGCTAGTTTTTTTTAAATATAAAACAAAGCGAATCTATCCAAAAATTATAAAAAACGCCGATTGTATTATATGTATTCCATATATTTTTAATAACAATATGCACTAATCAAGCAAATAATTAAATAAGCAAGTAGAAAAAGAAAAAATATTGCCTTTTTAATTTTCGTAATTAATTTAAATGATTTTATAAACCTAGTCACCTTGTTTTCCAAAAGGTTTATTTAGTACGCTATCTAGTCAACATGTTTCGATTCTCAGCCTCACCCCCCTCCTCCCCCCTACCATCGTAACATGGCGCTCGCTTCCCGGAAACGGTTATTACGTCACGTACGTTGTATATGAAGGCTACACACGCTAAGTTTATTGACGTCATCGATTAACCTGAGTTCAGTTACAGGTTGTATATCGTAGGCATCCTTTTTGGTGGGAAAAATGTTCGGGAAGTGGCGCTGTAATGTAACCTTACTGATTTACTATATTAAGTAAAGAAGTGTTTATGAATGTATGTGTTTATTTATGCAGTGCCAATGAGTTTTATGTATTGGCTAACATAGGGTCTTAGGAACTTTAGAACAGTCTAATATCATCTCCTTTAATATGTTTTATTTTTTAAGTCAGTGAGAATCAATTCCTCAAATACCTATCTATCAGAATCCAACACGTATATAACATAAATTTCTAAACATATATTTATAACATGAAAAATATTACTCGCTGAATGACTGCATGTTATTTGAAAGGTTTTGAATAAAACACACAATGCTCAAAAAGGTTTTTACATAGTCAACATCAAACAACTCCATAGCAAAACTACAAAATTCAGTGAATATGGAAACTACTATTGAATAATAAACTAAACTGCATAATGGAAGGCAATATTAAAATGTATGCCTATCTATTTCCAAAATAGGTAATTGGTACCTATGTAACGAGTATGGGTATTTAACGAGTTGGTTATTAAAATAAATAGTAAACTGAGCTTGTGGAGTGGAGAAGTGAAACATATCAAGGCAAGGGTTCTTTTCTTTTTGAAATCCAGGTTTCACGAAGTTCCTTCACCGATAGTAAAAAAAAAACTTTACATTTCTTTTACAAAAAATCGTCAATAAACCATGTCTTACAATAATTAAGAAAGTACACTTTGAAAAAGAGACATAGGTATCCATCTAACTAGCCGAACCTACGATCTACTACATATTATTTATTATTATTTATTAATAATTATTAAGTACAATAAAATAGACTTATGTTTATACATTGGTCCACAAAACTGTTTTGAACAGTTTGACTGTGGACGCCTGTATTAGTAGTAGTAGGTTCAAACCAGTTACCATGAGCAAACTAATCCGCTCAATTAACCACTAGGTCATCTCGGCATCTAATTATTATTTAATAATATGCAAAAATTTAGACAATAATAAGAATTTATAACGTTACATATTATTATGTATCAAAATAATGATTAAATTCTCACCAGATGTAATGCTTAACTTAAGTTTTGTTTCATTATTCGTACCTTAGTGTCACTTGTCAGTCGCTATTATAAGAGTTATCGGTTATAATCATCGCAATTAATTACCATACATTACCTCCGCCTTGTCAAACACTGCAAACAATCATTAGTTTTTTTTCTTTTAATTGCTCAACATCACACGTTTTTCTATTCGTTTCTTCATGTAGGTAATGTAAGAGAATTCTTTCCTACAATGATACTCGGCAATTTGTCACGAAGTGTTATTTTTATGTCAGTAGTAATTACCAGTATGTGAGTTGTGGGAATTCATAGAATTTTATAGAAGTTGCAAGAATACTGCTTGCTGAGATTATTTTGCGAATTCATTTTTCACGGAACTTTCTTTTTCCGAGCCTGTTCCCACACTATGTTGGGGTTGGCTACCAGTCTTACCGGATTCAGGTGAATACCCTATTTTACATGCAGCGACTGCTTATCTGACCTCCATAACCCAGTACTGGGTAATCCAGTATACCGTTGTGAGAATCAACAGTAGGTACTAAAAAGTAAAAATGTACACACGTGCTACCATTCATATTATAATAATACTACTTGTAGAATTAACAGGTAAAATAATATTCTAAAATAAAAAAAAAAAACGAGTCTTTTATTCTTAACTTTGTCATTACGAAAATACACATAGACATTAGGTATCGTATAGCAAAATAATGAGACACAATACACCCCTGTTAACATAACGACAGCCTTACTAGATCGAACCATTACAGTATTACAACCTTTTTACCATAACCTCTAATTATACTAGCCTTGAAAACAGCCTTGAACAATATTATTTTTTTACAAAAAACAATTATCTGTCAAAGTCAAAGTACTGCTTTGAGTTATATAACACGTGTCTCGTAGTTTATTTAATGTTACTTCATAAAGTAATCCGTTTTATGAAATACTGGGAACATAGTTTGAGTGATTAAACTAACTTAGCTGTGTATTATTTATAAGACAAGCATAAGTTGCAGAGAGTTCTTTTTTATATTTGTTACCTCAGAACTCTCGACTAGGTAAACTGATTTTGATGATTATTTTTATTTGAAAGGTGGTGCTTCCCGTGTTGTCCCATTGTCCAAAACCATATTAATATACCTAAGACTGATTATGAAGTCGGTTTTTTTTGTAAGTATTATTCTGATCTGAGGGATAGGTAACAATATTATTGTTACCTATCTAACTAATGCTTTCCAACACACACTAGTGCATATTTAAATATTAACGTTACGTGTATGAATTTAGGATTTGTAATTGAAGCAACCTGTAATAATTCTAATATTATTCTGATTGACGTAAATAGTATAAATCAATAGGCAAGCTGATGACGGTAATTTTGAAATAATGTTTAGGTCTTTGAAATATGTTCACACTTCCACGGCTAAACTGATTTAGATGAAATTCGGAAGGGGCTAATCTTGAATCTCAAGAAACGACACAGTCTGTTTTGCCCCGAAAACCGTCAGTCACTTGGGTGGAGCCGCAAGCAACAGATTCTATTCCAATGCTTATTGACTTGTTTGAAACTGAAACATTGCACTCAAATAAATATTGCAGGGAAGAACAATTTATACGAAAGAGGTACTATATGCGGATCGAAACCGTAGTTTATTTAGCAGTAACTTGGTATGTAGACTCTTACAACAAACCTTTTGACGGGCCTGTTGGTTTAGTGGTTAGAGACCCTGACTGCTATACCAGAGGTCGTGGGTTCGATCCCCACCCGAGACAAGTGTTTGTGTGATGAGCACGATCATTTGTTCGGTGTCTGGGTGCAATTTATCTATAATATTATTATGTATGTATTTAGAAATATATAAGTATGTTTATCAGTTGTCTGGTTACCATAACATAAGGTCTGCTTAGCTTGGGATCAGACAACCGTGTGTGAGGTGTCTCGGAATATTATTATTATTGGATGTAGTTCCTGTTAGGGCTTAGAAGAACACCGAGTGTAAGTTGGTATATTGCCTATTACACCATACCGCTATCCATGCAATCACAAAACACCCTTCAAACCAAGCTAATTAAATCAAGCGTGTTATAAAAACATTATTGAAATACCCAACGTTAGTACATTTGGAAAGCAAGTTCCATTAGTAATTACTACAATAGTTTTACTAGAAAACAATGGCGTGAGGTGGCGGTCGAAGGTCTAGTCATGGCTTACAAGTATTAATTTATGCTATGTAGAATAATTTTGGTATAATGTTGAGTTATGTGTTGGACAATATTCCGAAGGACATGGAATAATATTTATATGCTTGGTTTTGCAATACTGTGATTAGACTGTGATGACTAACATTCTGATTTTAAAGAATTAAGTTGAACGAATTATTCGATTTAAGAAATAATTTTATATGGCTGACATAAATCGATACATCTCTACCTATGTAAAAGTACACATTATAAACAAGCGCTGGTTACCAACTAGTCATTTAGGTAATCGCTTGATATAATTTTTGGCTTCCTGTTATTAAATAATCTCGTGACTAAATCCGTGTGAACCTATATCAGTTCTGTGATCTGTGACAGATTAAACAAACGAAGTAATTAAATAGCATGTATTATATTAGGGTTGTGAGAATCTATACATTATTTAAGAAAAATAAGGACATAAAACTTTTTTTTCTAATTTCATAAAAAAACTAACAACAACGCATAAACGTCTCACTGCACAGACAGACCTCTCCACATATAGAGAAGGACCGATTATTTAAATATAAAACTACGTGTTTAAATAATGATATGCATTTTGGAATTGAAAAAGACTGGTTTTCGAAAACAACAGACTAACCAATGACTTTATGAACAAAAACTCCGGAATAAAAGTAAATTTGGCTATTTTTACTTTTTGTAATAACTGTGAACGAGTTTTATTTCGAACATTTTGTTTCTACGTACTCTTTTTGTCAATCGAAATAAAAACATCGGACGAATAGTGATTGCTTTTCGTGATATTTTTATATTCATGTTCAATTTAGGTCAGATATGGATTGTTTTGTGTTATTTACCATTCGTATGGTATCATTTAAAATACCTTTCATGTCATTGGTATCTATAGTTGTGGCACAATTCAATTACAATATTGACGGTAACGTTTTACCCGGGTTTTTTAAACTTATCAAAAAATACTGTTTAATCTAAAAATGAATTTTCATTATTAATCACAATTAAATCTAATATAAGAACAAACTCTAACTATACTAAAATTAAATCTTACATAAATAACTAAAACTAACAAACGTCAAAAACCTCATCGTTATCCATGTGAATGGCGGGGAACGTGCCCAGAAGGCGCAGCATTGCCACGTTGAATGGCTATGCCGATTCTCTGTGCAAGGAACAAGCCAGCCCTCTGATCACGAGTAGATTCTACCAAACGTTTTGACAGTCTAATACTGTTTTAATTCTGTATTAGAGTGGTTTTTCTGTTTATTAACTTTATCCTGGGATTCGTACCTTACTTTTCTTCATTAATACAGGACGGAAATTATTACTTTTTCGTCGTTTAATTTACGGTTATTTTTGTACGCCATTATTCACCGAAATAATAACCGTTTTAAGGTATTGTTAATTTTAATATTATACCCCACAATACTTTAATAACATTTTATTTTGCTATTTAAATCCAGGTTTTCTTATAAGTTTATGCTCAGAGATATAAAGATTTTATCTCAGTTACATTAATGAGAAAGATATTGTATGTTCGGTTAAAATATTGTTTATTTTCTTTAATACCATTTATAAGATAAACTTCTTTTACACATAATCGCTTTTAATATATTACATATCATAACATATCATCACGCCTGTATCCCCGAAGGGTTAGGAAGAGGTGTACCAATGTACACCCACAGTTCGCCGATATGTTTAGGTCCCATGTAATAGGGGGCGAGCCTATCGCCACTAACCGGGCACAAATCCAAACTCCGACCTGCTATTAAGAATTTCATAGAAAAACCCAATGACACCTTGGTCGACTCGGGAATCGAACCCAAGACCACTAGCCTAGCAGTCGCTTTAATATATTGTAAGTACCAAATAAATAACTTTTTCTATTACTTTCTTTCTGCCTTTCATAGCATAATAAACTCGTCTACTTAAATTGAACATTCCTAAAACAGGCTTCACAATAAGTCAAACTATTTACCAAAAAATGTCGTTTAGGTTATAATGTGTAGTAGGCACGGAAAGGTTGCATGTCAAAGTAGGCTAGACTGAAAATAAGGCTGAAGTTAGGACAGTAAACGCGATCTTCGGGAACTGATATTTACATAAAGGCCTTTTTATAGTCTAATGTGGTCTTTAATTTTATTTTGTATAAGGCAAGGTTTCAATGAGGTCATCTTGAAATGTGTGGTAAATTAGTTTCTTAAGATCGTATTTTTAAATGTAGTTTTGCAGTTACTAGAAATATAAAAAAAATACATCGGTAATTAGGTATGACAAAAGTTATATATTATGTACGTTTTCGAGCTTTTAAACACGAATAATTAAACTGAACGGTAAAGATATCGGAGCAAGAAAAGCAAGTTTATAACTAAAATTGAAAATAAAGTCGCCAATCCGCAAGTCAGCGAAATCGGTGTTTAATGCTCGTTCTCCTCCATATTAGTAAAGGTCTTTGACCTTTATTAGAAGACCTACATGGTGTATTATTATACATTAAATTATACGACATAACGTATAGTATAACATATTGAATAACACTGTAGTCAGTTATTATATTATAGTAGTTTGAAATCAGTTAAAGCTTATACAAAGAAAATTCAAATACATTTCTTAACAAAAGGCAGAACGTTTATATTAAACATACCGTGTAAAAAGGCTTTACCATCAAAATATTTAGTCGCAGCGGCAATAAACAGTAACAACGGAAAAGCAATTATTTACTTGCTTTCGGCGCGGCCTAACTTATTTGGTAAGGGGTTCATTTTTTCATACTTTGTTCTTATTTGCTCTTTTTATTAGGCTTTTGTTTTAGTAAGAAAGTAATTGCTGTGTGCAAAGTGGCAGTCATTTAAAAATATCTTTATTTTAGGTTTTGCTCTATGCTCGTGTCTTTTCGGTATGCGAAGAAGCCTGTGCCCAGCAGTGGGACGTTTATAGGCTGGTACTATTATATTTAGGTTTTGGTGTATTGGTATTTACGATGTCTGCGATAAATATCGCTGTATGATACACTTTTAAACTTGAAAGTTGTTGAACTTTTGCATGTTTGCTAACAAAAAGTGAAACTGAAAATCATTCCAAAACTTTTGATATTCTTTAAAGACACAGACAATTAATGAAATATATAGCTATCTAATATACCGATTTAACCATCTATTGTTCTAATCGCAAACATTGTTTCTGTAACAATCCCTATAGGTTAACACAATAAAGCATTGATATTGTATTTGTCCTATACAATATTCAGGTCCAAACTAATACCTAAGTTCCTAGGGACAATTACACCAATTACAATAAAAACTTCGTTTTTTGGGAACTACGTTACCCAGAAATGAGTTTAAAATTGACACATGTCAAAGATGAAATGTTTATGTCAAGTTTTTGCCATAGAAAATCGAATTCTTCCATAAGTCTAGTATGGTCATGGGCCAGGGATAACTTTATTCGAAAAGGGAGGTATTATCACTTTTTCGGGTATTGTTGCCGACTTCGTACAGTTTATCTTTATTTATTTATTAAAAACTAGCGGCCCGCCCCGGCTTTGCTCGGGTGCAACGCTGATACCAAATATACTACACAATCATAAAGTTCTGTAGGGGGAAGCACAGCCTTGGTAGCACTATTTGGTATAGAGGCACGCGCCCCCCGGCCCCCGCGCGGCCCCCCGGCCGTTACCGCCGCAACCGCTATGCTCCTACATTTTAAATTTGTAATATCTTCGAAAATATTCATTTAAATTACATGCTGTCAAGGGCAATATTGATCTATATTACATGCACAATGTATTAAAGGTACTTAATTAGATAAGGATTAATACTGTATTGCTTAATATCTCTTTTTCATAAATAAGTAATAAATAAACTTTAAAAAATAGTTATTGTGGGTTATCCTCAAGAGATAGACATATACCATTGCGGACTTTTTTGTAGATCTTTTTGAGGTGCACAATACTGTAGAACATTATTTTGATCTATCTCGTAGTGTTCAGCCAGCGTTTGCAATGAAAGCGCAAAAAATGTGTTCATTTACGACCTTACATTAGAAATCTCTAAGATTATCCGTGTTTCTCTGCTATATTATGCATGTATTATACACATAAACCTTCCTCTTGAATCACTCTATCTATAAAAAAAAACCGCATCAAAATCCGTTGCGTAGTTTGAAAGATTTAAGCATACATAGGGACAGACAGCGGGAAGCGACTTTGTTTTATACTATGTAGTGATAGACATAATAGAATCGATAACATAAAATATCGCCAAACTGCACAACAGTTTGTTGGCGATAATGTAAACTTACACATGAAATTTAGGCAACTAGGTTTTGATATGCATTTCACCGATACAATAAAAAATGCTGAATGAAGCAAAATATTAAAATCAACGAAACATAAAAACCGAGATTATCTTAAATAAATCACGTTCACGCTCCCTCGTGAAACCCACCCATATTAAACTCCACAAGTACGTTTGCGATCAAAACAAGAAGCTAACTGTTTATAAATGGATGTAGTTGTACAGTCCGGTCCCAAAGGCACTATCACTGGTCTTTGAAGTTGTATAACATTGTAGCAAGTTCAAACTTTCAGAACAATCCTATGAAATATTAAGGATTGATGGACTTTTGAGGTTATGGATGTTGCGTATTGTTGCTTGTTTAAATAAAATATGTGTAACCTACTTTTGTGGAGTTTGGCTTAGTTACGTAGACTTGACATATAATTTAAAAGCAGTACTTCGTATCTTTTGCATGTTAATGTTGTATTTTTATATGAAATGACATGTTTATAGTTAGACTTTTATATATAATTCAATATTTAAATCTAATATAACATTTATTCATACATAAGTTTCAATTTAAGTATAGTTGTAAGTGTTGGTTCATAGTTTATATCTACTTATTTGTATTATGAAAAAAGTTACAGGGTAGGCCTTTCTTTAGCTGAGAGAGGTTATTGGTTGGCAGAAAAAAAAAACCATAGAACAATGTAGACGTTTAAATGTATTTTCAAATAACAGATCGTACGTCATGCTGATCTCGATTTGGTCTTCTTGACGTACCCCATAAAACTTTAAAACCTAAAGCAATGGGATAAAAAGCTCACAAACTAACACATTTAACCCAGCATATTTATCCACACCATTGATATTAAAGACAAAATTCTATGAAGCAGACAACACAACATTAACTAAGCGACAAGTATGCAAAGTGAACGGCTAAAAGTAATCTGTATGTCAAAACAAAAGAGGACCTTTTGCGTCACACACCATGTTGATGAGAGTTGTTACAAAGTTTTGCATAATTACTTCTTTATGGTAATGTAAGCAGATTATTTGATGTACTTAAGCCAGTGTAGAATGGTGTGTAGGTGTGTGTAATCTTGTGGATTGAGCTTTATATTTCCTGGATTTATTTTCTGATTACGGAGTAGGTTAGAGAACCAAATATACTATTTATTTTGAGAAGGATCGTAAAAAATAAAATTTGATTTTGGAGTAGGTAAATTGACGGAAAACATCTTGGCTTTTTGCAATTAAGTGTATTCTTATGTCTAGTATCTATACTATGCACAGAATAAATATAACATTACCTAGTAAGCTATAGTATAGTAAAACAAAAATCCTCAACCTCCGTGAATGTTGCTCTAGTTCACATTCCAAAAACTAAACTGCCGACACAGTCAACTTATGTTTTTAGTTAACTTTCTACCAAAAGACATTCCTATTCCTTTAGTAACTTATACAATATATATTTCATCAAAAACTATCCTTGAATGCTATCAAATTGAATACCACTTTACCAACTACCTTTCCCGAATGCACTTGAATACCGTCTTAAGATTTCGCCGAGCGGCGGTCAACGCCAATTCGCCTTTGACTCACAAATTGCTCTTCAATCTGTATATTCTGTATTTATTGGTACATAAAGCAAAAGGTAAGGCTTGAGGCGAGCTTGTATAGAGATTTGACCTTAGGTTTCACTTTAGGTCTTACATATTGAGCTGCAAATAAATGAGTATGAATCTTGTTGGTTTTAGGTTTTTGATGTCTGGTACATGATTTGTTGATGAAAGACTGGTTTCATCAAGAAATCATGTACCACGCATAGAGCTCTATGCGTGGTCTTAATATTACAATAAATCATACTACTTATAAGTATAAAGTTTCTTTTATAAATCTATTTGTAGAAATTTGTGTGATGCTTCAGGAAAATTGAAGTTCATGAAGTAAAGTAAAGTAGGTACATAAGTCACAAAACTTTAGCCTGCAATTAATAAGCATTTCTGCTTTACTCTTTATTAAAGTCATTCTGGAATAAGTTACTTGAATACATGAGAAAATTGTTTCAGAGGTCCTTTTGGAAACAAATTATGAAATAATATCAACTGAAAACTATATGCATATAGTTCGTTTAATTCTACTATATTCCCATAAATAAACAATAATGCATATTGGTTATCCTACTAATATTATAAATGTGAAAGTTTGTGAGTATCGATGTGTGGATGTTTGTTACTCTTTCACGCAAAACGGCTGGACCGATTTGGTTGAATTTGGTGTGTAGATAGGTTATACCCTGGATTAACATATAGGAATGGTATATAGCTATTAACGCGGGCGAAACCGCGGGGCACAGCTAGTTATAAATAAAATAGAAAATCTAACTGCAGACCGTAAATTCCTTTATTCCGATACTTTATCTAACAGACTTATCTCAATTTATTTATCTCGTATCAAAGAGGATTGTTTGTAGCGTGCCCTTATTTATTTAATCTGAATAATAGATCACTGGATACAAAGCTTCGTTCGATTATATCCAAGAGTTTTTCATATATTGTCATTTCATTTTCTTTGACAAAGGATCGTAGAAATGTACCTGAGAGATATATAATTTAACTTGCATTTTAAATAAGTAGGAAATGTATTGAATATTTACTTACATTATTATATAGGTTTAATATTGTGTAGCTACCGAATGTTTATTTTGGAATAAAATGTTCAGTCTAATGTTAATTATTTTGAGATAGTAAAATCCTAATAAAATGTTTTTCCTATCACTTTAATCTTCCAGTTAACTGTCTTTTTGCCATTAAGCTAAGAATTATTATTAATACTTAAATAAATAAGAAAAAGCGTCGCTCGATTCGTTGTCTCACACAACGAAATGATCCGCGCAAAAATTATACGTAATTCCCAGCGAAAAAGTGAATTAAATTATTAATATATTTGTATTAATCATTTCGAAATATTATTTCAAAGCTGTTTCTTTTTTTATACAGTTTTAACAGAAATAAATCCGATACCATTTGTGTGTATATCTTGGCATACATCCAGTTTCCTTACTCGATTCTGATCTTATAATAACGCGAAGGCAACACCCATCACTGTCACCTTATTTTCACACAAACTATTTATATAACAACTAATATGACATAATATTATAATTAATTATGTATTATTACATAATATTGTGTAACATTGTGCAAGAGTTAGATGCAATAAAGATTGTTCGAGTGCTGTCATTGATTTCCTGATTATAAACTAGGTACTTGTGTTTTAATCTTTTTGTTTCATGTACCTATCTACTGTAGAGAGACGAATTATCTGCTCCTGAACTGACAATAATAATAATATTTCGGGACATCTCACACACGGTTTTCTGATCCCAAGCTAAGCAGAGGTTGTGTTATGGTAACCAGACAACTGATAAACATACTTATATATTTTTAAATACATACATAATATAGATAAATTACACCCAGACACCGAACAAATGATCGTGCTCATCACACATACATTTGTCCCGGGTGGGAATCGAACCCACGACGTCTGGTATAGCAGTCAGGGTCTCTAACCACTAGACCAACAGGCCCGTCAATAAAACATAACTCAGTTGGAACCAATTTCAGAGTACAACAATTTAAAACGTACGATACTTTAAAGATGGTCTGACATAAAAATATGTACCATTTATAGAATCATAAATCAAGTTTAGTGAAAATATACTTAATAATAATAATATTCTGGGACAACTCACACACGGTTATCTGATCCCAAGCTAAGCAGAGCTTTTTTATAACCCTACAACTGAAAAACATACTTATGTATTTCTAAATGTATACATATTAACATAAATGACACCCAGACTCAGAACAAAAGATCTATATCACACAAAGATTTGTCTTGGTTGGGAATCGAACCCACAATCTCTGATATAGCAGTCAGGGTCACTAACCACTAGAACAACAGGCCCGTCTTAAACTTAATAGCTTGCAAACAAAATAAGAGTTTAAGTTTATTTTAATTAAAACCGAAGTAGTGTTTTTAAACGATGGTTTAAGAAGAAAAGCTGCGTAATGAATCCTGAGTAATACTTGTACCGATCTTATTGGATTTCAAGTACTACTGATTTAAAAGAAAGTAGATTCACGGAAGTAATTAATATTGGTACTTTAAGTCTTCTTCTTAAGGTAAAATCTTTGCAGAACAGAGTTTAAAAATAAATCTGATCAAGATCTAAGTTATATTTGGAATGCTTTTTTTCTACGACTATTGTAACAGGTCTATTCCTCATGAAATTGCAAATCTAATTTTGTTACTATTCCATATTTCTATACTTATGTTATAAATGTAAAGAACTCTGTGTTTCTGTTCTGCTTTCACAGTTAAACTAGACTTATTAATTTAATTACGTAAAGAGGTCATTTAAACACTAAGAAAACACATAGTCTATCTACTATTTGAGGCGAAGCCTCAGCCGAAAGTCTGTATGTATATAGTTTTAATGAGCTTTTCATTTCATGTGAAAACGACTCAATTGTGATAATATATTTGTATGTATGAAGCATATTTTGTTTTTCATGTTCATCCCATTTGATGGTTCAATGTTACCATAATTTCAAGTCATCGTTCTCGGCAATAAACATTATAAATAAATGGTAAGTCATTAACAAATGTTTTAATCTTAATTGAGTCTCATTCTTACCTTAATTATTTATGGTATTGATCTTACCAAAACTTATTTACTTATTTACACACTTACTCGTTCATTAAGCGGCTGACTTGAGTTAATGAACTTAGCATGACTATTGAAAATAAATTGTTTATTGCAGAGGTCAGGCAAGGTCATTGTCAAGTGTTTTGCTAATAAATTACTTCATTCAAAGTTTTTGTTCGTTGTAAATTAAGTGTTGGTACGTATTGTACCTGTTTAGTATTTGACGTCAAACCAATTATGGTAAATAATGGTAATATAGGTAGATTGTATATGTATAAGTATAGGTACTGAGTTGCCTTGCCTTAATAAAATTAAAGGGTCAAATTTTTATAAGAATTTCCAAATGTTTTCGTGGTAAATTATAATCAGCCTGTAAAAATATCTTCACCCAAAATAATATATTTTTTTATGTTAAATTCAACACAGTTATTTATAGACCATTATAATTTATTATGGGTTATATTATTAACTAGTTGTGTCCCATAATTGCTCTACTTTCAATGATCATATTATTGTAGCTATATATTGTATATATGGGTAGGTACAGGTATGTGTGTTCCTTAAGGGGGCTATTGAATGTAAAAAAGTATCAACTCTGACTATGAGTTCCAGTTCCCAATATTATAAAAGCCGAAACCTTTTTGCTTTATTCTATCAAAGTAAAGCCTTCCATTGATAGATGACTTATATGCCTTT
This sequence comes from Autographa gamma, assembly GCA_905146925.1. Classification (NCBI taxonomy): domain Eukaryota; kingdom Metazoa; phylum Arthropoda; class Insecta; order Lepidoptera; family Noctuidae; genus Autographa; species Autographa gamma. Next base: position 4,472,499 of record LR989871.1, read on the forward strand.
AAGAATATTGTAAAAAGCAGGAAAAAATAAAACATGACCATTCGAATCTAATTTTTATTTCGTCGCTTTTAGGACCCCTACATAAGAAAAATACAACAATGCCAAAAGATAAGAATTCAATTCGTTTTGCTACTTTGAAAGTTTCCATACTTTGATCATGTACACTGTCACATTTGTAATACATTAATAGGCCTAGACTATAGTTAATGATGACGATTTAAGCGTACATTGAAACATTACTACTACTGTTAATCGTTTCTTCTCATACAAAAGAAGCAGTGGACATCAAAGACTGTATATCGGCGATAAAAACGCTTGAAGTGTTATTTTTTTCTTAATATACTATCTTTCTTATTTACTTAAGTATTAATATTAATTTTATTATCAGATAATGTTTACACATAAGGACGTGGTATGACTATGTTTTATCTATTTACATGTTTGTTACACTGAGCTCTAATGAAGTACCGAAAGGGTTAAAAAGAGACAGCGCTATCAGTCGTTATAGCTCCATCCCTTTTTATCACGAGACAAAAATGATTTTAAACCATCGAAAATGAAAGTCAATTTAAGTCAAAAATTAATGATCTTTGACTTTCTCTACCAGAGTTATTAGTATTATTTTTATTTATAGTAGGAAAAATAAGAGATGGATAAGTTATAACCTCGGTCGATTAATTAGTAGTAATGTTTCAACGACGACTAATACAAGACAGCACTTAAAACTACATGGCCTATACAGTATCACAATATATCGAATATCGATAAATTGTAAACTATCGATACTATTACATATGACATTTACATCACTTTAGATTATATACATAAATACATATTTGAATAAAACAAATGTTTAATGAAACGTAAATGATTTGTACTTTATGAGCTCTATTTAAAATAATATTTAATTATTTACATTTATGGAGGTAAAATAAACTTTGGAATATTATGTACGATAAAGATACTGGTAGTTAAGTCCGTCGTGTCTGCTAAACGAAAAGCAACCTTTTGTGTAACCACATAAAGATTGTTATGGCATGTTTTAACTGTTGAAGAAAATTAGCCTTGAAAGAAATAGTCAGTTACAACTTTTATATTGTTTCGTGCAATACTTGATACTGTTTTTGTTGTGGTTCTTAGTTTTATGAGAATATTTAGATACTTATTGCACACATAGTTAACTCAAGCATTTACCATGTTTCAATGTAAGATTAAAAATCTTTGTAATGTTTTAAATATTAACCTTAATTACATTAGGCCGTTTGTAAATACTAATAGCAGACCTACAAAGATCGTCAAATGAAAGATGCACTTCTGAAAGACATTCCGGACTTAACATTCCCAGTTGATACAACGTTGAAGACATTTAAATAAAGTTTCCAAAAACTGACATAAATAGTTTAATATTACACATTAATAATCTCCAACGTTGATAAAAAAAAAACAACAATGATCTATTTACTTCAATGGCATAATATGGCATACGCTAACAAGGTTCACAAAATGTTTTACACCTAAAAGTACTGAGAAATTTGTGGTCGTTATTTATTATTACATCTATATAAACAACCACAATATACACATTGGAAAGAAACTACAACAAAGAAACTTTAGCATGTACTTTATTAATAAAAACATCAAATTGAATTGTCAAATTATTATTTTTTCCAAGCGTAGTTTCCCCACACGGTTTCTGCAATATTCACTTAATATTTATACTTATTTAACCGTTTTATATTAATCTTAATGTCATTAAATTTAGTTATTAACAATATTTACAACACTGACTTTTGTTCTAATTACATCTAGGTTTTAACAGAAGTAAATTACTTTTAATATTACGTATTAACAGATGGAGTAAAGAATGGAATACGAAAGAAATAAATGTTTTATATGTCTACTTTGGAGCACACTGAAATGACTATTAGGATAATGTAATGGGGGAGATGACTTATTATTTTTATGTTCATCGATTCGATTTAAAAGCAATGTTAATATCCGTACACCTATTTGAAATATTGCGTGACGTCATAACCTCATGTGTTTTTAAATATTATTCGTCACTGGGTCTCCTGAATGTTATTATGCCTACTGAATTAAGATTTTTTTTATGATGTAACTGGCCTTCTAAATGGATGTTGGCTCTTTGACCAGTCATCTACCCCATTTGTTTTAGAAATATTAATTCACTAATGGCGACAGGCTTTCCAGCCTATTTTTATTACCATATGAAGAAAACAGAACCGTACACCTAAAAGTCCTATTACAATTTCTTTAATTATTTTACTCTGGCAGTGCCTATTATTATTAATTTTAACCATAACTATGTAGTTTGCAATATGCTTTGCTTCTAATACACATTCAATTATACATATAATTATATTATATGAAGATACATCTGATAAACTATTCAAACAAAATGTTAAACTGTACAATAAAAACAACTCGGATTAGGACCTACCCAGGAATTGAATTCTATATCTACTATCACATGGATTAATACTTCTGACTAAGTTAATGTCATAAATATACATCATTTACTATGTAACAATATAATACAATTCTGTTATTAAAGTTTATCAAATTCACAACATCTTACACATAAAAAACCGCGCGATTTCAAGTTATATTATACATACCTCTTTGGTCATTCCAAAATTATTTAATAGTAATACATTCACATCCCAATATTGTATTTATTTATAGTGACGTAATATACCATGTGACTTACCCTATCTGCTTATGATACAATCTTACATTACTTGAGGCCCATTTATATCTGCAAGAGATTGATTCGAATCACTGAGTGGAACGAAACACGCACGTAGTGATAATACTGACTGATAACAATGATGATATGAACGTCACGTCATCGTCAAACTATACGATAATTAGAAATATTTACAAGTACAACTTATGCCACCCTAGTACTCTCTACTTGCAGATACGATACGGCTTGACATGTTACATCAAACGAAACCTCGAGTACAATTACGTAAGTAACGACTAGTTGGGTAGAAACAGCCTTTTATAATACACAAGTTAAAACGAATGAAACCGAAATAAATCAACACTGTTCTATATAAAAAAAGTCTTAATTAGATCACAGTATCTAGGTCTCTTGTATCGACCTCTGGCATTGTCAATCATAGAAAACTCTCGGAGGCTCGCGTCTCCTCTCTATCGACAGCAGAAACTATTTCGACCCCCTCTTCGTAATTATGCATTTTGGTAGTATTGTTAACACAGTAATGCTGGTCAGGGTCACCGTACTGACTATGATAGAACTCTTCTCGCATCATGTGGTTGAGGTTCGAACATCTGAAGAACAGTATTTCTTGGAAGGGCTTTCTGAAGTCGCGGTTAAGGGTCGCGTAGATCACGGGGTTGAGTAGACTGTTGAGGTAGCCCAACCAGAGGAAGAGGGCGCTGACCGCATCGGGGATAGCGTCTTCCTTCACGAACGGTCTGAGGAGGGCCAGCACGAAGAACGGAAGCCAGCAGATGACGAACGCTGACATAATGATACCAAGTGTTGTGGACGCTTTGCGCTCTTTGGCTAGTTGGAAGCGAAGCTTCTTCTGATGCACAGCGGACTGCGGATGCAGCAAATCTTTGGCGATGTGGCTTTTATGAGCAAAATTCGAAAGCGATGATCGAATTCTGTTTGTTGCCGTGTTTGTCTTCGTACTGCTTTCTGAAGGCTGTCTTTGTCTCTCTTTGACTTGTGGTTTTCCAGGCACTAGCTGTGTGGGCGATCTGTTGATGGTGTGTATAGGCTTGGTGGGAGTCTTTGGCTGTTGTAACATGGGGCACTGAGACTCGTTGGACTTTCTTTGGCTGCTGAAACACCTCCCGATGGTGCTTTCTGTTTTTTCTACGCTACACTGTAACAACGATAAAATTACTTGTAAAATTATATCGTCCCTTACAAAATATGTAAAAATCTCAAAATGTTTAAGATGTTTAAATATTTCTAGATTATTTTCACAAGTCGTAATTATAAAAAGAGTTCTTCAAATATCTTAAGATTTCTACTATAAACAGTGAAGAATACTTGTGTACTCAACAGAACAAATTTGGGCAGATTTAATTACTTAGCTCAGTCAAAAAACTACATAATCTGATTATAACATAGCAACAAAGATTTTTCTATTATTAAACTTTTTCCTTTGGGACTTTAGAGATTCTAATTTACAGAGAAATTGATGTTATATGCTTACCGTTGTGTTTGTACTGGCTGTGGATCCTCTCGGGGGCGGCGCCGGTGTCGCCTGGTTACCCAGCAGCTTGGCTTCAGCTGCTCCACCATTCTTCACATTTATTTCAAGATAGCAGTGCGTCTCCAAATGTGACTGAGCTCGTTTTTCATCCTTCACAATCTTCCTAGCAGCTCTAAATATCTTATAGTAGACCACGATCATAACAGTCAGCGGTATGTAGAACGAACCAAAAGTCGCATAGATTTGGTACGCTTGGTTCTGTGATACAGAACACGATGTTTCAGTCTTCTCATTACCTAGAATTAGGACCGGCGGTAGGGATATGAAGGCGGCCGCGGCCCACACGATAAACACACAGAAGAGCATTCTACGAGGCGTCCTCTTCACTCCATACTCTAGAGGTTTCGTGATAGCATAGTATCGATCAACTGAGATCATACATAAGTTGAGGATACTCGCAGTACACGACAGCACATCACTCGATACCCAAAAATCGCATATAACTGGTCCGAAAGGCCACGTTCCCATAATATCGTAGACGGTCGCTACTGGCATCACTATACACGCCACGCACAAGTCACTCACTGCCAGCGACACGATCAAGTAGTTGCTTGGTCTTCTCAACTTCCTAACTAAACGTACTGCAACGCACACTAGCACGTTCCCTATAATAGTTCCGACTATAACTATCAAGAATATTGTGACCATAAATATAGTGACAGGAACGGAATATTTAGAATGCTTGATGTGACCGTGCTTCAAGAATGTCGAGTTGTCGTCGATGAAGGTCCAGTTGACGGTTGAGTTTGGGTTGCTGACGTTGAACTCTGGGCTCAGAAGTGATTCGACTTCAACCGAGGCTAGAGCCGGTCGCAAAAGAATAGATGCCAGTACGAGAAGACACGAAGGTAAAGCAACAAAGCTAGGCAGTGAACAGTAGGAGTTATGACTTTGAGTCGCCATACGAATCCCTGTATTGGGTGACGATTAATTTGTTCGTTATCTTGGCGTAACCATACATTGGTTTTGATTATCTCTTAGTGTTTCTATGATGCCTAAATTAAGTAAACGAATCAAGTCTGAAATACGACCTCGTCGGGAAGCTTTTTGGTCTTGGAATGGCGCGCTTGATTACAATTGAGAATAGGCGTTAATTGACATATTGCTTGGATTGTGTTTTCAATTCGGAGCAGAGCCATTTGACTGCGAGATGTTGTGGAATTATGATCCTTGTGGGGTTGCTTTAGGGTTTATTTTTGCTGGGGCGGATTCTTTGGTGTAGTCAGCAATGGTATGTTGTTTTATTGCGCGAGGAAGGTGGCACGAACGACTGCTACTTCAATATCCCGGCTGCGGATTGCTTCATTAGTGCCGTTGATTGGTGAAGAAAATTTCCGATCTGAAAAGAAAAGAAACATTTTTTATAAAGGATTTTATAAAACTGTTCCGGTTACAAGGGTACTTGTAACTTGATAGACTTTGAATCAAATATTTCATTTCCTTATGCAAATCAATTTCGACTGTACTATTGTAGGCAGAATACATTTATTTTGTATCAAAGCTCGTTGAGATCGTAATAATAAATCGTATCCCATGAATAAATAAATAAGAAATTCGTAAAAAATGCATAAATATATGGTTATATTTCTCTTGGGAGTGACCCAAAATGAATGAGTACGGATACAATAATAAACACACAGTTATTTATAGATCTTTTTTCATCAGAACCTACGACTCTGAGGTGGCGTTATGTCATGTCAATTGATATCTTTGGCAGCGTCCTATATTCTCTAGATTTTATCGAAGAAATCATTGCCAGAAAGTTTTTCTTGTAAATATATTTGTTGTTATACGCAAAATAGGTATACAAACTAAGAAAGTAGAAGGTATGATTTTTGTTAATGATTGTCTTGTATACAGAAACTTGATTTTTCATATTATATTATTATGTTTAGTACCTATTTAACTGGTTACAGAGTTTTCCCAATAAATCTTGCACTAAGGTACACTATCTTTACACACAAAAAAAAAACTTTTCCTAACAAAAGATCGCTTAAACTCACATAAGCTTAAGCTAATTCCATCTATAGCATACATCGATTCAAAGGCTACTACATCCATAATTGTCGTTACATCGCTGCCTCGTGAGCCAGCGTATTTAACTGAAACCCATTAACTGAAGCGCTGTGTCACGGGCGTATATCGAGTCGGACAATATATATCGGGCATGCTATTTTACGCAGGAAATTACATTTCACATTTTGCTTAACTCAATTACAAATATAAAATTTTCTGGTGGTAGTCTGTGAGTTTTTTTTTTAGTGTTGCATTGCTGATTGCAGTTAATGAAACAATGTATTAATGTTTTATAGGAAATGTAGAGAGCTGTTTTAAGTAATGTTTTGTGACTTCTACACTGTTATTATTAAGCGTTATACCAACTTTGCAATGTGACCTAAAGGGTTAGAAACATACAAAATAGCTCTTTGATTATGCATATGTTTTTATGTGTTACTAAACTTGACACATTTTTTAGGCACCAACGATTTGAATAATTGTAAATCACCTTCATAATTTCCTTTTCCTAAGAAGGCAAGGTATTGCCTAAGAAAGTACCATTTTGTAGTAGTGAATAGGAATGTGAGCCAACAAAGGCAAAATAAGAGATTACAGTATTTTTCTTATGTAACTAGTATCTAAAAGTGTTGGGGGTACGGTGTCGATATTTCTCACCAATGAATAGAATACTTAACGAGAATGTGTCTTGGCAGTCTTCCAGATAGGGTCCAGTAAATCGTTGGGATCTGGGGTCTGTAGGATATTAGTATTTGATATTAGCATTCCTCTGTCTTAGGACATATTTTTATAGACTGCGTTGGCATTTCTGCTTTGGGCATATTTTTAGGGAAAAAGACTTTGGGATTTCTCTCAGAATAATTGAAATCGTATATTCAGGTTCAGGTTTAATTTCATGTGTGAAATTTAAACCATGAAACTGAAAAAAGCATTCATGAAAATTTAATACCCATGTAATATTGTAAAATTGAGGTCTTAATATTTTCGTTTAAAATTGGATATTGCTTGCTGAGCTACCATATTAAAAATAATTGCTTAATATTAATACCCTTTTATCCGTATTTTACAGATCTGATTACTGAGAATTTTATAATTACGCCGGGTATGGTTTAAGTTTAAATATTTTTGGAAAACAATGCGTTTAAATATTTCTGCAGTTGGATAATTCGATACGAATTTATTTTATGTGAGGAAAATATTCAGTGGGATTTCATTCCAGCAATAAGTTTTAATTATAAGGTAGGCCAGGGACTAGTATAGTTAAATAATCATGTTGTCATCATCTGCCGAGCCTTTTCCCGAACTATGTTGGGGTCGGTTTCAAGTCGTATTGAATTCAGCTGAATACCGTATTTTACATGGAGCGGCTGCCTATCTGGTCTCCACAACCCATTTTACTGGATATTGCAGTACCCCATTATAAGACTATTTTCGGAATTGACTTAACAGCTGCTAAAGATAATACAAAATTGCGATGGTTTTGATAGCAAATGAATTGCTCTTAGTGTATATTCAAATAATTCTAACACTTCAAAATAATTCTTGTATGGTTTTCCTATCATTATGGGTCCCAATGATCCCGAAAATGGACCACAAGGAAGGCAACAACTTTCAAATAACAAAAAAAAACATCAAAATCGGTTCACCCATTCAAAAATAATGAGGTAACAAACATAGAAAACAGTCTAATGGAATCTCTCTCCTGCCTTTTGTGAAGTCGTTTAACAAAGAATCCAAGTCTGTAGATCCAACATCGTGCAAATCCTATCATAATCTAACGACAGTAAACCATGTCTTATCCATATAACGAACCCATTATATCACAAAAGGCTTACAAGCAGTTAACCTGTATGATATCCATCGCACATAAGTAGCATAACACAAGTTCCTATTCCTTTAATGGCCATAGTGACGTAATTATGGCCGTGGTCGCCATTTTAATTATTATTTTTACGAGCGACAATGGTTGTTAGGGCCATAAAATATTTTTTTCGTGTGGTCTTGTCTTATGGCTGTATGGGTTCTTGATTGGTGCTGTTTATTTTTAGATATGAGATGAATGGGATATTGGAGTATGGAAGAAAGTTTCTAGCTAGAGAAAGTATGAAGGTTATTTAAAAATAAATGTTTTTTTTTTTAATTTACATCGTGCTTAGTATTTCTGATAAGTTTGTTAATATTACTTAGTAATAAAAGATTGTTCATCACTTTTGAGTTTTGTAATGTAACTAATTTTACACCCATTTGTCAGCCTTTTGGGCACACTCCCAGTCGACAGAGATGTGGTTGAATTTTTTCATGCCTTATTTTAGTTCTTAGTTTTATTTAGTTTACATTTTTTATTTTGGCTTAGTTTTGATATTATTGTAAATATTTTAAGTTTAATTTACGATGTAAAATAAAGAACCCATTACCTGAGTAACCTCATTTGTAGGTAGTTTTTATGCAAATATTTATTAAAATCCAAAAAATATTAGATATTGATAAATATAACTGAGACAGATTAAACAAATTGTCAATAAATTATTTAATTTATTATGTAGCTATCGTGCCATTCGGATAACATTTATCATGGAAACATCTGTTCATACATATTGACTGTGTGTATGTACCTGTGTGGGCCGATTTGTAACTGCCCTAATGATGAATGGGCCAATATAGGGATGGTGTACGATTGTACGATTGTAGACTGGGTACAAATTACTACAAAATTTGATTAATTTTAATATGAGATAGACGTTTGATAACAGACTAATGGCAATTAAATGTCACTTTTATAATTGAAATATTTTTAATTAGAACAGTAAATTACACAATCGTTATTTAATTGTGAACTTCTTGTTATTTTCAATCGGGCAGTTTATTTCAGCTATAGTTTTCCAGGAAATAATCAAATTTAAATTTACAAATCAATACTTAAATCTATTATAACAACAAACACTTACAGCTATACTAAAATAAAAACAGAAAATAATGTTTAGGCATAGATAAATAGAAAAACCCTTAAAATATGAGTTTAGAGTAATTATTATCCTCTCAAACATTAAATATTTAAATAGTAAAGGAAAGCAGATTTCTAGTAATTTTCTGATATATCCATCTTTTAGGTCTGCCGTCCCTGGTTGCCTAATGAGTGTATTGAGTTATCGTTTTGCAAAATATCTGGGGGCTGATATATTGTGCGTAGTGTTTTGTTTCCGAATAAAGCCCATTGTTTTAAAACAATGGATATAGAAAAAAGGTTAATTGATATCTGCGTGTGTTAGGTGTGATAAAGAAAGGTGAACGTTTCCTTTTTAATGTTTTTTATTTGGCTAGACGCTTTTGATACTGTGGTATCAAACTGTAGAAATATTTATTACTTAGCTAATTACTTTTTTAGTGCTGTATTATATTAATATCATAATTTTCATTTCGGGTTTTAAAACGTTAGAGTACTAAATGTATTTTACGTTTACTTCAAGACTCTAGAAGGTTGACCATTTCTTAATTGGTTTATATTTATTGATTGTATTTATTTTGGTACATGCATTAAAGTTTCCTGCACACAATAAAAATTTAGAACGTATAACTTTATAACTGAAAAGCCTATTCAAAACCTTACACAACAACCCAAGTTATCTACTCTTTTCACACCTATCACACATTATTGTTATATAACAACATAACATTCCCTCCATACATTCCATACATTTTTCTTTTCACATTTCTTTACATGAAAGAGCCTTCACTTCAACACGGATAGGTCGGGACGTGTGACGTCATGACATATCGTGACGTCACCAACACGCCATAACGTGTCCGACCGTTTTTCGGGGATCGTAACTAGGGCATAATGATGATAATATCTTGGCTGTGATTGGTTGGTGTAGGACAAAAGAGGTCTGCTCTCTACAAGTTCATTGTTCAGGTGTTTTTTGGGTTTGTAAGTTCAGATAATGTCATAGTGGAACAGTGTATGTTTCACAAAATACTGATGTTTATACACTTTTTATACCTTATTTTAAGTTGAAGATAAACAAACATCAATGTCATATCAATTGCATATCTATACTAAACACCAACTGTTAAACATGCTCTATGTCCCCATATTAATAACAGAACCATATTCCAGGATTTCCGTGTAGAACAAATCAAACTTAAAGCAAACCCCATAATTTTGTTGAAATCTTCAACAGTTTATTTATATGTAATGTTGGATACAGAAGCTGTTCGTTTGCCTATTTTATATAAATAAATGAAAGAAAGTAACTTTGATCTCCATATATACAAACATGTATGACATACAGCAGCAGCTTTTGTCATACACTTTGTTATACATTCAACTACCAAACTAAATCAATCAATTGCACGGGTTATCCAGTTAACAAAACTCTCACCAATTATTCTAACTGACATTTATTGCCATTCAAAATTAACCCACAAACCACGAAACAAATGCCGCACAGCCATTCATCGAGGAAAAAGTTCGGACAATCAACAGTTACGTCGAATGTTGAAATAGGGAACAATTGAAGTACGCAAATAAATTAATGAATATTATATGGAGCATTGAAGTGTGTTGTGTATATTTTATTATTATTTTGTGTTTATAGTGATGGATGTTGTCGAAATGTTTGGCAACATTTATTGAGCGTAATGAATGTATGTAAAATAATCGAAAAATATTGTTATGGGCTGTTGTTTTTCGGCTTTACATTAGTCCTGTAAGTCTTTAATTATATCTATAATAACTAATAATAAATAAAATAAATATTTTTTTTGCGTTATGTTAATTTTATGTCTCATAAAATTCTAGTGAAAGTCACTCGTGAAAACTTTATAAAATATTTTAAAGATATTTTTTAAAGAGTGAAGTCCATAAGATACTACTAAGTGCAGTACAAAAATAACAATACCTCCATACGGTCTTAAGGGAATATCAAACAATGAATTGCTATTTCTCGGACGTTGGAGCGAACGTGAAAGGTCTTGAAATATCGCTGTTATTGAATTCCGTCCGTCTAGCATTCTTGATGGAATAGAAATAGAAAGCTTAAGGACCGCTTCATATTATAGTGGAATAACTATTTGGTCCTTTATACGTTTACGATGTGACGATTGGTTGTAGTGAAGTGAGTTTGCATGTGAAGATTCTAGAGCTGTAGATTCTATGAATCTTTTTTTATTATTTAACTTTATACTGTCTTACTTAACTTAACTTAAAATAGTTGTCGGTTATCAATAGTATTTTACAAAGTTTAATATTCCACATAGGTTGTCTGTGTAAATAAAGAAATGAAAAAAATAAGTAATTTAATGTACTTATCATTACTTTTATGACGTGTGGACATCATATACATATCTTGGAACCCTAAGTAGGTATAAGGGGGAGGCCTATCCTAAGCAGTGGACGTCTTCCAGCTGATGATGGTACGCAGGTAAAAAAACTTGCTATAGCACTTGTGTTCTGGGATCAGAGACAACGAAAGCACCACAAATACCCAGACACGAGACAGTATACAAAGTTATAGCTCGGAAAATCTATATTAAAACACACTTCTCTCATCTCAAAGGACCAGTGATAGGAACCTATGTCATAGATTATTAAACAGTCAGATATTCTAGTTTATGAGGGTAAGATAGTTTGGGCCACAAATCCCAAGGTATATTCCCTAGGTCGAAAATATCTGTTCCAAAGTAACTGTTATTATAACAGGTATCTATAACAGGTTATATTCTTATCTTTTCCGCTGGTAAAGTAATTATATTGTACTGTGATAGTATAATTCTCAGTTAAATTGGATTCCTAAGTGAGTTAGGGATGTAATTAGAAGCCTTGTCTCTTTAATTATTTTTGACATGCCATGTTACCTTTCTGTTTTGTTAATTAGAAATAAAGAATACTTGATTTTCTGTTTGTAACACGAAGATTATTACTATTTTTTGTAACTTACTTTTTCATATCTAGGAGCAGAATAGTTACGTTAATATCGTGTAGATTTTGGTAACATAATTCATTATATAGTCAAGTAATATAGGATCTATTTTATGTTATAAGAAAACTCTACTAAAATAGCACTACAGACGTTCATTGAGAAATCACGACTTTGTCCTGACATAAAAAAGATTATGTACTTCTCTACCGCTTTAACCAAATCTTCTTACAAAGCAAAACCAACAAAAAAAAAATCTAAATCTTTCTCACATCTCTGACGTCAGAAGTATCTGTCCATAGCTTTATAAAGCGCTCGCCATACTCTATAGTCTATAGCATCGTATTCTTTATGATTTATGGTCCTTGTCCACCACACTTGTTCGACCCTTATCAAAAGGACCGCCTCTTTATTTCGCTGTCTACGTAACCCTTTGTGACTGTTCGTGAATAATTAAAATGGTATTAGTTTGCCCTAATTACGTATGGCCAATGTTTGTTTCGTTGGTGTTGAGATTTAGAATGGATTAATTTTTAATAATGTTTTTGTTTTTCACGATAGTAAAAGATGAAATAAGTGTTATCGTTAATTAAATATAAGTAACGTTTTCTTTCATACATAATATATTTAGAAACTGGAAATAAAAGGACAATATTCCAAGACAAAATCCAAATATACCTACCATGAATTATAGATACCATGATTAAATGAATTCCCCCAGTAATTGTGGCTTCCAAACCGCTTCAGAGTTATAAGGACTTTAAGTACGTATTTCCGTACCCAAGTATTTCCTCTTACATAATATTCTTCATTGTTTTACACGCAAAAACTGGAAAAGTGAATAGAGAATAAGGGAAGCGGTTTATATGAATAATGCGGGGTAAAGCCGGATTACGGCGGGTCGGTCAAAATGCTGAAATGAAGGATTAGGCTGACACATGTTGTTGAGGTACCTAGGACGGGGTAAATTAGGACCCGAAGTTATTATACATTCTGTACCTAGCAGGTGGAATTTTATTATAAGTTTATAGAGATTGTAACAGAAATTCTTAATTACACTTTTAGGGTTAATTTTAGTCTTCTGTATGAGTAACATTAAGTATGCCTACTAAAAAAATGGTTTTATGCGTTCCTAAGCGATTTTTAAGTTTGTATTACAATGATATTCTAATAAACAGATATGTTATAAGCGTGCAATCGTGAAGACTCGAAAACGTCCTAATTGTGACATGTATGCCAGCTGCCGCGCTGCGCGGAACACTTTTTTCGATGTTTTGTATGTGTATAACATATCTGTTTATTAGAATATCATTGTTGTATTACAAATCGTTCGGAGTTTTTGTGTGTGATTTTTTTTAAGTCAGTTCGATATTTAGCTCTTATTTATATTTAATGTTACTTGAATAGAAGCATCCCTCAAAGTAATATTCAGGATTTCTGTTACACTCTAGATTGTATCGAATTTAAAACCTTTTTGAAGGCAATAATTTTGCTAATGAAAGATCGGGGGACACCTGATACGAAATTTAAAGGTTTAGCGATTACGGCGCCTTTGTATTGATAATAGGGTGCTTTAGATGTACCGAGCAGAGGGTTTCTGTAGTAGATTTAGGTATTAATTATTTCTTGGAGATAGATGTCTATGTATTATATAGGTATTGATAGATTAATAAGTGTGCGTCGTTGGCAGATGATATTAGATACTGCGTTGTGTCTTTGTTCTGATTTAATAAGTATGTACTTTGGTAATTATATCTGTACGAAAAAATTAAAGGTTTTTAATCCTGCTTTAGGTTATAGGTAATTTCTTATGTCAAAGTTGCGATGTTCTTTTTTATTTTAAACTAATATATTATTATCTAAGAGAACGAATGGAACCACTAGGTTTGAGCTGTGTTTTTTCAATAAAGCTGTCTGCAATTGGACTGCGAGTAATCCTATCTAACTTAACATGTCATCACGAAAGATAATGATCAAACTATTCTATTACCAAATATTCTTAGAATTTAATGTAACAATCTATTAGTTATAGCGTAAGTTATGTCTTATGCTTCAATAAATAGGGGACAGGATTCCGATGTAAATCTTGTCCTAAGATTTATGTTTGTACGCATAATGCCCACATTTTGCGGCCAAATTATCGCTTTTATTGCTTAAGGAATAGTTTATGGGAGCCGCTGATATTAAATAGGAAATATCTTGGACCGAAATGACCATGGAAGATATGGTAGAAGTTGGATAGTAATGTTTGGTGTTAGTATGTATTTTGATGGACTATGTGTTTGAAATGGCGAGGAGAATCGTTATTGTTTTACTTGTTTTTATTATGTTGGTAGGAGTTACGATTTTTGTCCTCCCTGTATGTTCTTTTTCATAGTTTGCTATTATTAAAAGAATCGTTTCTTTTACAGAATTTTCAAGTTGGATTGCAATTAAAAAAATATTTTTTTTAATTTAAACCTCGACTGTAAAACATAATAATGTGAAAAGGCAAGTTTTGGATGAAAAATGATTTTATGTTTCAAAACTGAGAAAGACCAATCATTTTAATAAAGAGTTCATTGTACTCCTTAAATCAAACATTGTTAGTCTCAGTATCATAAAAGCCAAAAGACCGATCATTAAATCTACAGTTCCAAACATGATCTAACTCCAATACAACTAGATACTAACACATTAAAATACACACAACAAAGCTTTACAAAATTCAATACAACCTCATATTTACATACACTAAATCCAAGTGTTAATTCTCTACCAGCGTCAAACGAGTTGCGTCTTAGCAAAGCGAGCGCATTGTTCAGTCAAAAGGCTTTGAATGAGGTTGTATTACATATAACATAGTAATTTATATCCTGTTTGAACGTTGTTTGCGACGCTTTATAGAAAGGAGGTTGTAATTAGTATTTTGTCTAGGATGGTAAAGACGTTTTGCATCGTCGTTAGTTTACCTATACGTAAGATTCTACATAAACTTTTAACGCTTAATCTATCGCGCTGCATTTACATTTACTACATTTTTATGGTAATATAATTCAACGAGAATAAGCGCGTACATGCATGAATGAATGAATGCGGACAACATCACATACATTGCTCTGAACCCGAAGTAAGTAGCTGAAGCACTTGTGTTATGGAATTCAGAAACAACGAAGGTATCACAAACACCCATAAATACACACACACAACAAGCATAAATACAAATAAACCTCATAAAGAAGAAAAATAATTTTCCAATGTCTACTGTATGTAGCACACTAATTAGCGTTGATATGTTTAATATTAAAACCTCCTTTGTCTATAGAAATGCAATGTGTATACTGGCAAAGAAACGGACACAATTATAAACACAATATTATAACTACTATAATATTACAACAATAATATTCTCATTAATTATTAATACTTTATATAAAGAAGGGTCTGAGTATAAAGAGCAGATTATAATAATATGAACCGCTTAAATGTGGGAACGACGATAAAACTATATGGTCCTCGATTATTATTTGAGCCCTAGTCCTTTTGTTTTGCCGTTTTTATTATACAATAAGACCTTAATTATGTAGTTTACTCTTATACCTTACTATATGAACGACATACAAATCCCAATCCACAATAGAATGTAAAAAAAAGATCTCAAGATGAACATTCAAGTTAACAGAAAAAAAAATCATGTGCATAGCATGATAAAAAACCTAGTCTATGTGTTTCCAAACAAATTGTTTACTGCTATTTGACTTCTGACGGGCCTGTTGGTCTAGTGATTATAGACCTTGACTGCTATACCGGAGGTAGTGGGTTCGATTCCCACCCGGCACAAATGTTTGTGTGATGAGCACGATCATTTTTTCGGTGTCTGGGTGTAATTTATCTATAATATGTATTTATTTAGAAATATATAAGTATGTTTATCAGTTGTCTGGTTACCATAACACAAGCTCTGCTTAGCTTGGGATCAGACAACCGTGTGTGAGATGTCCCGGAATATTATTATTATTATTACTTACAAAATATTTTTTCTTGCCATATAACCAAACCCTCTTCCTTTTACCCTATTACGATTACACAACAAACTATACATATATTATGATTGTACAAACGAAATAACACACTGCTCCACTAAAACGTTAGATCTCTAAATGTAGCCTCACCAACCGAGGCATTATTCTTTCATACAACACAGGAACAACGAACCGCAGTTCGCGAATGCAGTCTAAAATAACACAAGCTTGTCAGGTGAATAAAATATTCGTTCGTTTCTAACTTTTTAATTAAACCACATGATGCTTGTTAGCTGTATGTCCAAATAACGAGCTCTTTTCCTTTTTAATTGTGCTTTTAATTTTTGACAATGTTTAATTTATAACAGTTCATTGTGTTTTGTATTTGTATTTTGTTTTTTTTAATTTATCTTTGCTTTCAGTAGTAACCGCATTAACATTTGGGTGCATGATGGGTAGTCAACTGTTAAATACTGTTAAGCTCAATCCGGTAATACGGAATCCGACCATGCCTATACATACATGTATCATTTGAAAAGACATAGTTTGTAAAAAGCTAGACAGAAGAGAGTAGCTTTCGTGTATTTTATTAATTAGGATAGCGCATTCTAAGGATATCTGTTTTACAATGCTACTGCTAATAAAGCTTATGTTTGCGTAAACTGAAATAATTATACGAAATTAAAAATTTATGTTTAATTTAGTTTTACAAGTTTCCTAACATTACCATAAAACTATTTCTCTAAAATACATCCGTTATTCGTTCAACCATTTTCTTTCCGATTTTACCTCACGTCGATGCAGCACTTTACTATCGAACATAGTTTCCCAAAACAAAAAGAGTCGGCACTTTTACTTTTTGTTTGTCTCGATTTCCCTTTCAATTTACTTCCAACATTTCCCTCAAAAATCGTAACATTAGGGTTAGGGTCAGTGTTTCATATTTCATGTTGGATAATATCCACTTATGTCCAAAAAACTCAACTCTAACAATCCATTGACGTTAAATTCCAATAAAAATAATATAAAACAAAAACTCTTTAATTTTCTTTATCTTGCAACATAACACCTTCTTTTACTATTTTCAGGCAAAAAAAACAATATAAGTACATTCGCAGAAAAGCCATTAAATAAATAAATAAAATAACTCATGAATCTTATTCCTAATTCAGAATATTGAAAAATAGTGTTTAGATTTCATTTAACCCTAAAATGTTGGGTCAGTTTCTTATAATGAAATACAGGTTTCCGTACATCGCCGGCACACGGCGGGCGTACGGCAGTGAAACGGGGTTAGTATGGCAACGTCTGCAAGGAATGGGATCGGCCATCTTGTGGAAATAGAACGTATTTAGACCTGGGTTTTGTATAATATTTTGTGTACCTTTTGTACCTGTTTGAATTATAAGTTTTAATTTACAGGTAAGTTGTTGTTGGGTAACTTGAAATAGTATTAAGAATTGTAAGTTAATTTATCATGGATGAGAAAAGCTCTGATAAGTCATAACTATAGGCTATGTATAGAAATAAAAAGTTATGTCGAAATAGCAAGCATATTGTTAGCGTTTCGTGTAGAAAAGTTTTGCAAATGTATAAAGTAGAGTTATACAAATTATCATTAGATTCCACACCAAAACAATTTTCCTAATAGGAGGTACTCCTTTGATCTTCCTAGACTCAATGGTAAAACTTTGCCAATCGCTTTACGGCATTCTGTCAAAGGCATACCGCACATTTCTGTCCTTGCTACCATTTAAATAGGTTACTAAGAATCAATAACAATAATCTGATTAGGTACCATAATATTTATAATTCAATAACAATTCACAATTACTTTATACGGCGACCCACTCATTTTTATATACCCAGTCAATATTATTAAGGATTATTATTACTGGCCCGCGATAACATTGTCCAAACAATTGAGTTGTGACCATTAATACCCAATATTATAGATAACTGATAAATAGATAATGTGGTCACAGCCTAACTGAATTGGAAACAATAACAATAATAAGGGTCTTTACTGATTTTCGGTCAACAAAGTATAGCCTTTTGAATGGAAGATATTTAAGTATACCACTCTTACCCTATTCTTTCACTCTCACTGTTAGAAGGGACGGTAAACCGACTTAAACGGAGATCAGGCGCTGAATAATTGATCTTAAATGTTGTTGGCTATACATTACGGATTTGTCATTTCCTATCTGCCCACGCTGAGAAGAAATGTCAAAACAAAGTCATGTTTATGGATATAGTTATTTTAAAATGATTCTAGCAGCTGCACTCTCGCTTAAACCAGTGTCACCAATTAGACTGTAATGACTGGTTTAGACGATGCGAGAAATATCGTGCGAGTACTGTACATTGCTGTTTATTATCGATCATTTATGACACCATAGCCACACGGCTCCGCAATGTACCGCACGGTTACAAATCTAACCATAATACAAGAAAGTTATATTACTATACAACCAGTACGCCTAAAGAATCTATGTACAATTTGTCCACAAATTGTTTAATAAGAGAAGTACTCGAAACAAGGCCGGCAGATAAGTAAGCTTGCGAATCCAATATTAATTTAATTAAATCAATTGATAACGGTTCAATTGGTATGATAACGGAAGTCGGTATCTAATCGACACCCACTGATGCTAATATTAGGGGTTACGTATGCTGTGACGATGATATTCAAAGATTAATTTATTTGGTTTATTTTGAGGAAAAATGCTTTGTTCGATAATCAGTATGGTGAATATTCGAACTGTATTTAAAGTTGTATATTGTGTCTAAAACGTTTATTTATTTGTATGGTCAAATAAAATAACAATGACCGTCTACTAAATAGGATTTCTTACTGATGTAATTTTGAATGGGTTTCTTATTTCCCTTTGGGTAACATAATTCCAAAAAGGCAGAAAAGAATAAGTATTTTTTTTTTACTTTTTCGTGCTCTTGGAAATTAGTATACTAAGACAGAACGTGTATTTGCCAACTTTAACCAAACTAAATTAAAATTATATTCGATACAGAACAAATGGCTGTTGAATAGTTTTGAATTCTCTCAATTAATATACAATACATTATATCTTGCACCAAACAAACCACTCCGTCTTTGATACTCTATTACAAACTAACCCTAAACTACAAAGCGTCACAAGTTTCACAAGCTAACCGTCTTAAAGGACCGGTTAGGACATAATAATATATTGTAGTACTAATATTATAAATGTGTTAGTATTTTCTATGAAAGCAAAAGTTTCTATGTATTTTTTTCTGTTTAAACGCGCACTTCGAACTCTGGAAATACCAGCCAAATTTGAAAAATCTTTGAATGTATGATAGCTTGCACAAGCAAAAGTATGGGCATACTTTTATTTTAAAATATTTGATTAGTATTCCGAGTAAAACATGGAAAGTTACGTAGCTTAAGTAAACCGTAGTCGTGGGGGATAAATATATTAGAAACTATTTATTAAAGCAAAATGTACGTAAAACTGCGGGTCCCAGCTAGCTTTATAACACTAGTTTAATAGCAGTACTATTTGTATACAAAAAGATCTTGGCGCCAACATAACATACTATTAAAGTTGATATACCATTTATTTAAAACAATAATCTTAGGTACGGTAGAATTAACCGTGATTACGTGAAGAAGTCCCAATTATTTTAATGTAACTTCTCATTACAATATCCTTCGCACTTTTATAACTACCAATATTATTTGACTCTTCCGAATTCTGCTACAAAACTGCCATCTCTCTCTAACTTTAACATTCACGTATGTTCTATGTCGCTTCTTCCATGTAAAGCCTGACTTCAGACAGGTCGATGTATGTTGGTTATGGCTACAGTGTGAATACCTTTTAGGATTTAAACGCGTAATTTGTACGACAAAAACTCATTTTTTACTTAAGAATGTACTTATGATTTGTGTACGATTCAAGAACATCTTAGAGATTTGTAACCTTCGTTTTGCTACTTATACATTTTTTACTTATTTTAATTACTTTTTACCGACTTTAAATCGAGGAGGTTCCTTACTTCACGTTTTGTTTTTGTTTGTGACACGACATCTTTGGCAATTAAAGATCGATTTATTTTGTCTTCGATCTTGTGTACCGCAGACGTAGGTCCCATAATTAATAAATTAAATTTCAGTATGTTCTTTATTACATTTATGTGAAATAAATTATTTACCATTTGAAAACGTGAAGACGTTTTTAAATCAGTAAGGTACTCTTATATATTAACTATCTATTGTCGGCTTCCAACTGGATTAACAAAGTAAAGTACACCTACGAAAAACAAGTATTATTCTTAGCACGAATTCTTGATCTTCAAAAATAATACAAACAAAAAATATTACCGAACTTTACTCTGTTGCGTAAAATCTTGATAAAATATGACTGACAAATACATTGTGAGTACTCTGGGCTTGTAATAGTGGTTTTTGTTATAAATCACTTAACATTTTTTGTTGTAAACATTATTCTTTAAAACTGGCTCCGTGCGTCATTGAATTCGACGGACGTAAGTTGTACCTGTATTTTATTTACGGGTAGGAAATACTTTGTCATAATATTTAAAGTACTGTTTCTGTCTATAGAAATTAAAACTTGCAACAAGAAAGTAACAACTTAGGTCTATCAAAAACATAACATATTACCACGCCTGTATCCCCGAAGGGTTAGGCAGAGGTGTACCAATGTACACCCACTTAGGTTTATTAAACAAACAAAATTGACTTCCGTACAGATTTTTGGATTCACCCATTTTAAAATATACGATCGTATGCAATGCAATCGTTTTATAGCCTTTATTATTATTAACCTACTGTATGCAATAGTCATGTAAATAAATATTTCATATTCGCTATTAAAAATGTAATAAAAATAACCTGCCCCGTTGGCTTAGTGGTGCTAAGCGCGACTGCTACGCTAGAGGTCTTGGGTTCGATTCCCAAGTCGACCAAGATGTTATTGGGTTTTTCTATGAAATTCTCAGTAGCAGGTTGGAGTGGCAATAGGCTCGCCCCCTATTACATGGGAACTAAGCATACCGCCGAACTGTGGGTGTACATTGGTACACCTCTGCCTACCCCTTCGGGAATACAGGCGTGATGATATGTTATGTTATGTAATAAAAATATCCAATCCAGTATATTCATACAAAAGGCTGTAATGTAGTCTATTTATTCATCCGATTCGGATCAGCATAAAATTCGCAGAACAAACGATTATGAATATTTATATGTTTATAATAACAGTATGCAATGTTTTGTTAATTGGGAACTGAATGGCAAACCCTTTTGTATTTTAATTACATTTTTATAATTGACTGTCAGTCAAATGGCAAAAAAACATATTTGTCAATGTGTTTATTGCCATTTGGTCAATGAATCATCTGGAATTTGAAAAGGTGACCATGTTATTATTATTGTTTAAATACCATAATAATTATAATCGTTACAAAAGGTCATTTACCTTCGAAACATAACTTCCAAGGAAACAATTATATATTTAATTATCTGTATAAGTCGGGTATCAAACCTGCAACATTTATTACTGGTTATTGAACCACTAGGCTACATCGTAACACAAAACATTACTATACTTGTTAGCTATTTAATAATGTAACAAACATGACTAACACACTAAATTCACTACACAACACAATTCTGAATACAAATTAACTTCTAAACATAGACAAAACCACGGCTTTACGTCAAATTGTCTATACCTGACGTTTTGACATCCGAACTAAACAGACATACCGTAATTAGATAATTAACTATTTACTAATGTAAAACATGCCTTCATCAGGTTCAAGTTAATCCGTATATAAACGTTAATTTGGAGTTTAAATCTTAAGGTAAGTTGGATTAAGTTAACTCGAGTTCATGGTAATTAATTTAATTGTAGGCACGTAATTTCCTTGTTAAGGTAATTGGGTTGTAATAGAATGAGAAATCGTGTGTTTTGTTATGTTTTGCATGTAAACATCAGTCAAATGTTATTATTTAATAATTAATTTTAATACTAATTTGGAACCCAATAAATTGTATTTAAGTGATTTGTCGTTTTTTATTTACTATACGAAACTTCGTATCATTCTAATTTTCATGATTTTTGAATGTAAATCAAATGAAAAGTTTGAAAAAACTTTCTGCCTTTATGCATTTTTCAGATTTAATCATTTGTTTTTTAACACTGTTTTAGCATAGTAGTATTTTATACCTACTTAAAATCTTACTATACTAGTGACAGTAATGTACGACCTCCGTGGTCCCGGGTTCGATCCCCGGACGGGCCAATGTAGAAAGTCACATTTCTACATTGTCTCGGGTCTGGGTGTTTGTAGTACCTTCGTTGTATCTAAATTCCATAACACAAGTACTTTAGCAACTTACTTTGGGTTCAGAAAAATGTATGTGATGTTGTCCGCATTTATTTATTTATACAGTATAGTATACAGATGCATTTAATCATCTCAAAAACCATCCAGCTTAAACATCAAACTGCGCTGGTCATTTTAACCGTAAAATCAACCGTGTTTAACGAAATTGCATTTGCAATGCGCCACCAAATTGAGTTTCGGCCTTAATCAAGCGTTACATATAAGGGGAATATTACACTGTCCAAACATCAAAGTATTCAAGTATTTGCGCATCAAAAAACAAGTCGGGTTCAGTTGCTTTTGAAGAATACTTAAAGATCAAGGGTACAAAGGATATTCTGTTTAGTGAATAGTAGTGTCAGATATACAAAGAAATAAAGATATTCACATCACTCATCGGAACGGTGGACCGTAGCAATAACTTCATAATGTACGAAAATACTAAATGATTATCTTTTGAATTGAACTTAAAATATTTTTTATTATTTTAAATATTATTTTTTCTGTATTTACCTAACAATTAAATACACTAAACTAAATTATCGTCAAAATAAAATAAGGAAACGAAGACATTATAAGCAGTCAATAATGAAATTTCTAAATGCAACTTACAAAAATGTGGAATTTAAACTAAATTCTAATTAAGAATTTCAAATACAATCTAAATCTGAATTAAATTTATAATAACATTAATGGTCCTGGTACTAGATTAGATTTACCATGCAGTAGGTTATCAGTATGCTTAATATAATCAATACAAAAAAGACAAAAAAGGTCTGTCTCTTTGTTCGCGCTAATCTCCGAAACGGCTGCACCAATTTTGACGGAACTTTCATTCACGAACTGCTAATATTATAAGGAGTAATTTACATTATTTCATAAATTCTATTTATAACGCGCATGAAACTGCGATGCAAAGCTAGTTTCATAAAATAGAGATGTTCAACTTGATATCAATATTACAGCGCGCTCAGAATAAGGCTTTGCATTATTCATGATGGCCGCGTGCGGATTCCGAGGCATCGCTGAGATTACACCGCTGATAGTTTCAGTAGACCTCTCGCTTTGCTGTAAGCTGACAATGTATTATGCAGAACTGGAAGTTTAATCGCTTTGTTAACTCAGAACTTAGTGTAGTTTTTTTTATTGTTTAAATGCACTAAGTTTTGGGAAACGAAAAATGTTGGGAATTTAAAGGAAATTTTTATATTTAAAATAAAATAAAAAGCTTTATATATTTAAATTACGTGTTTTTTTTTGTAATGGTAGATAGTTATAATAGTGATGCATTATAATTGTACTAAAGGTAACTAAAAAAAAATACCTTCTTGAAAACCTTCTGGCTAGCATACAATAATAAAATTAAACTTTTTATTTGCCGTCACAAAATATTTGTCATCAATTATTTACGTTATTATCTCAAAACAATTGGATATACAATTCAATAAATTAAATCAAGTCTGAGTTCAAAATCTTACTCCAATTAATAAGTCAAAGTCGAAGTCCAAAGCTTTGAAGTATCCAACACTATGCTTAACTGAAAGGGAATCTCGAATTGTATATAAATTAGTAAGCTTTATTGGTGTAACAATTTTAAATTGTTAGGTTGTCTGTACACGAACGGCTCGAGCAGTTAGTCAGTGATCAACGCACACGGACTGCGCGAGCTATTGACCGTCACGTGCGCTTTCTGCCCGCTTGCTTTTTGTTTTATCGACTGTTTGATTCAGTCACTATAAAAGTATAGACCATAGTAGTATTTAGTTTTACACAGCGGTTTCAAGACTGAGCTACCGGGTTCGATCTCCGGACGTCTTAAAGCAGAAAACCACTTTTTCACTTTCTTTTCTTTATTTGGGCGCTTTAAGCTGACTCCATAACATAGTAAAGCTACATTTTGGGTTCAGAGCAATGTATGTGCTGTTGTCAACATTTACTTTACTTATTTTTACATAGAAGGAAAGGGAGGCCTTTGCCCTCCAGTGGGACAAACATGGCTGAAACAATAATAATTATTGCAGTCGCAGGCTTAATCAGTCCGTGTGCACGCAGCATTACATCTGAAGTTCGCTTGCAGGTGTTGGCCGGCACCAGTTTAATAAGTACACCGTGCTATCTGCAGAACACTTGTACTCATTGCCTTGTACTTGTTCCATTTTACTTCTACCTTTCCTTCTGCTTTCGTTTCATTTGTTTCGTTAAGTAACTATTATTGACTAGTAGGTAGTGACTTAGTGTTTTACTTTAGAAAAGTAGTGTTTGTTTTTTGTTGGTAACTTTTTAGATCTAGTACTAAGAAGTAGTGATGAATGGGTTAAGGTTTTACCTGTTATTTTATTAAGTAGCTTTAATGATAAATTGGGATTATTAACCTGTTTTGTTTTTTTTTTCTCATTCATTCCATAACCAAGGTTTTGGATCTTAATGAACTTGGAAAGAGTCTTAAATGAGAGGAAAATTTACGCCATTCGACTTACAGTGAAGTTTAACCTTTTAATCGTTAATTGACTAACTAAATGCTCTTTACAATTGAATTCGAATTTACAATCATTCTAAAACTCTCACAGATCTTTGTTGTCCGTATAAATTGAAAGTCTTTTTTTTACGTACGTATAAAGTGGACTAGTCGAAACTCAAAGGAAGCCTATTCTCCTTTTTCTTTGAAGTTGGAACTTAAAATGTAATAGAGTTCACACCCTTTTGTGACTTACTCAAATAGAATATTCGTTAAGTAAAAAGTACTTTACATACATGTTGTAATATTATAAAAGAATAAGATGCAGATAGAAAGGAAATATGATAACAATGAACAGAAACATACATTGCTCTGATCATAAATAAATGCGTCCGGAAAAAAAAGTAGGAAAACGAGCTACAGAAAAAATATTATTCATTATAAGACACATTCTGATTTTATTAACCAAGGCATTGTTACAGCCTTTGATAAATAATATAATTTTAATTGTTTTTTTTTAATATATGCTACCTAAATAAAATACGATATTCTGTTTTAAAACATTTTAAGTACCTAGTCAATTGCATAATTAACAAAAAGAAACGTATGATCTTCGTACACTGGAGTCTTTTCTAAATTATTGTTAAAATTTTGCAATTAATAATAAAATTACATTCGATATTTTCCCCAAAAAACCTCAAAAATAAACCAGTTTTAGAAACCATTCAAAACAAACAAAACTTGTAAATGGACCGAACATTTTATGTTCCAATTTTATTTTCTCCTAAACTAGGAACAGAGGGTCCAAAAACAAAAGAATAACCGCATTCAATATTTAAATTACAGTTCGCTGAAATACAGAGGCCCAGAGTTTTGTATAGAGCCTGAAAGCTGGAGGCTTTATTTCCATTGCTAATGCTACTGCCTCCATTTCACTTCATATTACATTTTAGTATGCAATCGATTTGCATACGACTTTTATTGAAGTTTTAGATTTTTAATGCATTAGGGTGTACGACCCACATAGAGATTTTTTTGGATTTAAACATATATTAAGTAACGGAAATTAATGTGAAGAGATGTTTTTATTGTGTTGTTGTGTTTGACCTTTTGTTATCAGTTAAAGAACATAAAATAACTATGAGTTAAATTACATTTTTTTTTTCAATTTTGTCAATGGTTTATAAATTTCACTGAAATCGTTCTATTATATTTGTGTTTAATAATTACTATCTGAGTCAAAACATACCAAACATCATTGGGGTTGTAATGTATTAACGCTAAAACATTATTTCGCTAAGTGGCTTTACATACGCGTAGCCACGTAGCATAGCCAGGCGTAGCTATGTCAAGCGTAGCCATGCGTAGCCGAGCCTCGTGTAGCAAACCACAATGAGATAGCGAAATATGGGTTGGTAGAGTTTGTACTAATATTTTATACTAATCTGTGTTAATTTTGTACTTTATTTTTTTAAGCGGGTCTCTCAAAATAAGGTTCTTATAAAATAATTTTGGTTTTATCAACTTTTGTAATTTTTACCTAGGTTTACGAATATTCTAATAAAAAAATATCGTTATTGATTCCAGATGACTCACCTTATATTTATTACTTCTTCGTTTACGATCTGAAAAGAAACAAACATACATGGTTAATAAGGTTCAATACTTAATAAAAAAAAATTACACCAGTACATACACAGAAAATAAGAACCTATTTTTGGAATATTATTTAGTGATACCTCCTCATTTAATTTCTTGTAAACATATGCCATAAAAATCAAAAGCAAATCGCAAAAACAATTGATAGCGCGGCATAAGTTTGTCAGCAGATGAAAGTGGAGCAGACAGGCGCATATCAAAGTACAGTCAGCACAACTTACAATGGTCCCAGCTTGAGACAATGGGAGCTAGTCGTTCCCACAGGACTTGTGATGGTATTGAGAAGAAAAGTATTTATGCCACAGCTGGTTTTTTAAATAGTTATACCTAATTGCATATCAGTTTTGAAAACTATGTAGGATTGTAATTCATAACTATAATGATATACATTTTTTGTGGGTGCTTTTAAATAATTATATAAATAAAATTACATTCATTACATTCCCCAAATATTAAAAGTAAAGAAAGTAACTAGAATTGGTTTGTGTAAGTAAATTTAATTTGGGCCAAGAATCCGTATAACACTACAGATGATATGATCATTAAGATTATAATGTATTGCTAATACGCGATTAGTGGATTACTGAACCTTAAGCAAAAGTAAGAACAACATTATTATAAATTACTAATTGCAATTTCCAACTACCTAAAATACTTCACTTGAACACCTTAAACTTTGAAGACTATCTCCAATCAACCTTCACATTTAAAGTGGCCCTCTACGAGTAGACTGTAGAGTAACAATAACATTTTCTCCATAGATCAAGTCAATAGGCACTCAATTCTCGCAGGTCACTGCCTCTGAAAGCCTTACAAACTGCCGCTCTAATTTCTGATTGCTAGTGAATGAACTCGAATTGACAGTAAATTATTGAATGACTGTTAGAACGCGGTCTTCGTTAGTTTGGTTATTCGTTTTGAGAAAAAAAAAACTGGTGTTAAAAAGTCTAGCTTAGGTGTGAAAGTTTGTCTGATGAATACATTGGAGAAGCATTATTATTATAAGTATTCCTGAACTGAGTCCTTATTCAAATAGCCGGGGTACAAATGTTTTGGAGAAAAATAGGAATTAAATTATTGTTTTTCACAATTCAAACTCTATCTCTGTAGCAAATAGTTTTAAGACACCTCTTATGTATTAAGTAAAAGAAAATGCCTTCGGAATTTTAATAGAAAACGTTCCAAAAACTTCTACAACTTATTTCATAACTAACATACTGAAAAATCCTTTAAACAAACCGCTTAAATCCCGCAAATAAAACATTACAATCTGTAATTTATCGTGCATTGCAAGCGCACGTTGGGAGCAAAGAATTTTCTGGAAGAAAAATCAATAGGAAATGCTAGATCGGCGATATTGCTCGGATCCCGGGTTTTGTGGTCGACAGCCGAGCTCGTTACCACTAAACCAGTGAAATGAACGCTAATACCTCTTTTTGTGTCGCGGCTAAAGTTCTTTTGTAGTATAATGAATTGATTTATCTGTTTCGTTTAAAATGGATGAGGTTTACTTTGAGTTTTATGCGAGTTTTTGCGTTGGAATGATAAAGTTTTTTGTTTGTTTCTCAAGCATGATATTATTATAAAGTGCATTTAATGCTTTATTCATTAATATAATTTGGAGTCAATTCAGTACAAAATTCTATTAAAATTATGAAATAATAACATTTAAACAGTCACAAAGTGGACTACGTGGTGGCTAATATTTTAGCTAAAACTCTTAGTGCTCTATCAATGACAACTTAAGTTATCTTTTTAATGACAATGAATTAAAATTGTATTAAATAAGCACTTAAAATTCACATAAACGATTTTCCGTATTAATAAATAACATATTAACATTAGGTAGTTATACAAACATCTAAAACATAATGAACCCAAGAAAATTCTGTATTCGTATCAAAGCAGTCAAGACCCAAAATATGGATGCATAATTCCAAGAGCTGGTCTCTGACGTCACAAAGTTATGTAGCTGCTGTAGTGGCAAAGAGATTTATGAATATGCAAACATGCATAACAAGAGGCAAAAGAGGCCGCATACCTTTTAGCTTTATGACAAAAATATTAACTAGTTTTGACTGCGGTTTTGCCAGCGTAAAGTTATTTTTTTTTTAATATAAAGGTTGGTTTGTTGTCAATATTATTTTTTTTCTCAACTGTGAATAATAAAGTTATTATAAAAATGTAGAACAGGGACTAGGTTCTTTCGTGAGTGTGTGGCACAGATTGTTGAATTTTATTGAAAAGAAAAAAAACATTTTCAATGCAAACAGTTTTAGTAAAAATCTACTTAACGGACTCTTTATACCTAAATAAAAAAAATATTCTTGCCACACATTTAGAAATAATTATTGACAAACCATAAACATGAAAGCTTAAAACACGCAAAAATATATATATTCAAGTAAACCACGATAATGAGAGGTATATTTCCCAAAAGCTTAAGTTTCATCAAACATAATTCGCCTTAGGAGAACATTGTACTATGTTTTCCGCTATGAACAAGCCTAACTTTGTTTGTCGAAAAACGGCACGGTAACAAGGCTGTCAAAGTTCAAACCACAGGCTTACGACATCCAAACTTCTTACTGGCCAGCCTGTTTAATATGAAGTACTGGTGGCAAGGAAATATTATAATACGCTTTAATATGTACAGTACATATCTCCATAAAAAAAGTAGTTCCTTTTTCTTTTAAACCTCTGTTTCGGTGTAATTGCGGTCATTTGTAATTCGCATCTGATGTGATAAATTTAATTGATAGATTGATACATTTAGACGCAATGGAGTATAGAGTAATATAGAGTAAAAAAATGCAATAAAAGTATTGCCAATTAATGTATAGGAGTAGTAGAAACATAAATTTTAAACATTAATCTACCTCTTGAATCGCCCTATCCATTCGCAAAAGCCACGCTAGTGTGCTAGTTTTTTGAGTTCATTGCGTTCAGACAGATTGGTAGAATAAAACTGTACGTATATGGTAAACTTAAAAGTTTTGTTGGCTATAAGTTAAAAAAAAATCTAAATGTTTATTATTAATTGTTTATTTTAACCTTTTTTGTTGCTCGTACGTCGTAAAGTACAGTGCAGATTCGGATCTGTTAACATTTCCCTTCGCGAAGAAGCGCAAAGTAGCAAATTATGGTAGAACATACAGCTTAACTTTGTTTGTAATGTTCCCTTTGTTCTCAACTCTGTAGCTTTCATAATAAATGTTTGTCTAATGTATTTCACAAATGTTTGTTGATTCGTACATTTTCTGTATGTATGTAACTGTACTTTATTGTATTCAAAAATGTAACTTTATTGGTGTACAATAAAGAATATTCTATTCTATTTCTTAAAATACATCACATACTTATCAATTGTGTTAATTATTTTTAGCATTACTTTTAGACTTTTTTAATAAGTGACTTTTATTATGTATGTAGCTCGTTGAATACAATAAAACAGAATATGTATTCAATATTTTCTCTTCATCAAAAATATTCATACTTAATTTTACATTTTTAATCTTTAGCTTATTTCTGCTATATGTGAAACGTGTGCGTTTGAAATATATTAATTTTGCTGAAGATCATAATGTCAATGTATGATTTATACACATCATATATCACACGAATACATTTTAAATTAAAAACAGGGGTGTCTAGTTTTAAATTATGTTATAGATTACATAATTTTTTTTTCGTTATTTTACTATTTGTGTATTTTACCTAACGAGGCTGTCTTGGTGAACCAGCGTTCATAAAGCGTTATCAAATAAATGATTAAAAAAAACATTTTTGCGTCATTATCATTTTTTTTATATTAATTTTCATTTTAATTTGGTGTACATCTATTTGTGCTACAAGAACATTTAAATGCAAACAGTTGAACAAACCGATCTTAATGCAAGTCTTAGTTAATTACACGTTAAGCTGTCTTAAAAAGAGTTCATTAAGAACGAATAATTTATTCTAAGTAAATAAAAATTTCTTCGTAGTGGAATTAAGATAGAGCATTGCTTAAGGCATAGTACATACAGACTGTTTGAAATCTCTATTAATATTGTATAATATCATTTAAGGTATTATTTTCGTTTCAATTATAATGTGTTTCGTTTATTTGATATAAGATACCTTTTTGTTTCGATACATAGTATACTATCTTAAAACAACTCAATATTCTTGATTCCTTAACCTCGATCTTTGTTTCATATCAAAATCATTATTTTTACAATTCAATTTAGAACGATGTTTTTTGAAGTGTTCCTTCATTCTTTGTCAAAAGCCGCGTTCTAATTTGATTAAATTAAATTAATATGTTAACACTTTATCTACACATTCGAAAAAGACTACCTTTCTAGTAAAAGTTTAATATTAAAACTAGCCTCATCCTTGAAAGAAAATAAATGAATACCGCCAAACTTTCACCACTACCCATATCAAATTGACGTCAATCGATCAAGATGCCGATACCCTCAGACGTAACGAGAAACAATTTGTTCGAAATGAAGTGGGGCCACTCTCATTGAATTAGGAGGCCCCTAGAATGGGGCCCCTAGATTGGGGGCCTCTAGAATGCATTCAGACTCTTTTGATCTCACTTTGACTTTTCGACCATCCTTATCTTTGATATAACTTTGATGATAAGTACTTGTATCTTAATGTATTGGAGGCTTGTCCTTTGGCATGCGTCGATTGATTTGATTTTCGTTTGTTATGAATATCATACAATATTGTTTGTTGACTGAAATGATATTTTTTATAAATATTTTTGCATGTAAATAATTTGCTCTTTTCATTAAGCCCGTTTTCTGTAAATGGATACAACAGAGTACAATGTTGGAAAGGACTTTTAAGTTTCAAAATATATATTTATGCTTTATTCTTATGTTAATAACAGTCCGTTAGTAATAATTTTCAGTAACAGTTCCAAAATTTGGAAGCAATAAATTAAATCATTATTTACTCAATTTAAACTGAATTCCATACCCATGAAATATTCAATTAATCACAACAACCTATTCTTAAGCGCTTCACGAAAATCTAAATTATTCATTGTTAATTTAACCTCTTTTACTTATAAATTAATCTGAAATTTACCGTACAAATCTTAAATGTACGTGAAATTGTAATTTGACTTTCTCGAAAGACATTTACGTAACTATAAAATTAAAAATGTAAGAACCCTCGTTTTATTCTGGAAGGGTTTCTTAATCAAATTAACTTTCTGAATTAAATATCTTAAATACTAAGTATGTACCCCATCATTCCTTTCAAGCAAAAAATCTGTATATATATAGAGTCATTCATGTTTAGGAGCTAAAATTACTTAGTTTCACACGTTAAACATGTATGTAAGGATCGTAGCAAGTGGAAAGAAGTGGTTACTGCCTACCCCTAGAAACAGGCGTGATTATATGTATGTATGTATGTTAAACATGAAACCTATTTTTTTAACGTCCGTAGTTAATATTTATCGTTTCTTTATTAATGTTCTTACAACGAATATAAATTAAAATGCGAAAACTTTGGACTAAGTCGACGAAAACTGTGCACATCAAATATTAATTTTAATAGATAAACTGGGTTGACAAGAATTGATGGAGTTTGTAAAACATATTTATGTTTAGTGTTGTTTGTACGGAAAGAATGTATGTCAGTTTTGTAACTTGATCTTTGAGGTCATTTATTTTTGTGAGAAAACACTATTTTACATTTTTTTTTCTACTAACAATATCTAAAGACATATATATTTTTTTTTGTAATCAAATACACTTCAATTTACTGTTTATCTGTAGCGTCTCAGAATAGCTAATAAGTCAATTTTGTAACTAATAATTGCCACAAATAATCTTAGTACCAATTTGGATAAAATTTTCCCACGAAGAATTTAGTAAGGAAAAAGAAACATAACCGAATATCGGCCTCACCATGTGAACTTCACATGATTGCTAAACGGTGCAGGTGTATCAAAAACACATAAACATAAATTGATTGTGCTCTGGATAAGAGAACAGAATATTTATCCATTTCAAAAGCCCAGATGTTGCGTGTGTTTTTGTTGGATGGAAAAAGTGCGGTATTTTTATTTTGAACGCTAGTGTGTTGGTATACTGTCAACCAGTACCATGAAAAGCTGGAATAGATATTTTGTTACTGAGTTTTCGGAGTTTTCGGAGTTCTCATTAATACATATTTCAAAGTACTAAACAGTTGTTTCACCTGATCCTGCTTGAAACCCTCCTCCATGAAAGAACACAAAGATAGGAAACCCTTTCTTTGGTTTCCTTATTAAGCGTTTTACTGATAGCTGAAAACTGGCTTTAACATGGAAAAAAACTTTAGGATAATCTGTGATACTTCGCTCAAGAGCTAGGATTTCAACGTTTATTTTCAGATCCATAACTTTTTGTTTAAATTACGATTTGCTTGTAGAAAGGAGCAAGACTGTGGCTCGTGGCACGCAATTTACATTAAAAGCAACATACAAAAAGTATTTTTTTTAAATATATGAGCTAAACAACTATGTAACTATGCCTGATGAACTACCAAGCCCGACGTTTCCACCCAACCATCAACGTCACAAGTTCATTCAATCTCCCCGCGTGTGTAATTCCGGAGCAAATTAATGCGCTATCCATCTGCCACCTTCCAATAAGCGCGGCTATCCAATAAAACTGTACGAAGGATAGCCGACAGGACGGACTAATAAGGGCACGCTACATCACTGATGGACAGATGGACGAAGCTAACGCACTAGCGGTTAAACGCGCCGAGCGGCCGGCCGCGTTTTTTAAAGCGTTTAACGCAACGTACACAGTACTTTGCAGTAAAAGACATCAGTGATGATGCCACTATCGACGGCTCTTGTTTACAACTTTTTTCCCTACTGGCGTAAGTTAAGTTGATATGTTTGGCCAAATCTTGCATGCAAGAGTAGAACCATTTCTTGATATCCGAATGAGATGAAATTTCATACTATGTGAAAAGTCATATTAGTATTATTAGTATATAATATTATATAGGACGTGCCCGTGACCATGATACCTGAAAAGGTGTCGAAACGTTGGGAACTAAAATTCAAATACCAACCGCGATAAAATCCCTAAAAGTAGTTTTATTTCATTGTCTAACATTCGCGTAAACCTCAGAACTCAATAATATTGTATTGTTACCAAATGGTGACAGCAAAATATTTTGGTCTTTCGAGCTAGTCTCTGGAGTTGGTTGTGGAGCCAGAAGGTGCAAATCTTATGTTCATGAAATATTTTATTTGTTTATCACAAGCGGTTACTGCTTGTGAGCGCACAGCGCGGTTGCAAAGTGGTAGGCCACGCGGAGCGGGTAACCACTAGTGCGTAGGTTGTATTCATTCCTACTTTTGGAGTGGTTTTTCTGTTAATTGCCTGATGGGTGTATTCTTGCGTATTTTGTCGGTAATTTCAGGGTCGTTGGTGATGGAAATGTAATTATTAGGCATTTGTGGTTTTCTTTTGCTTTTCATCGCATTTTTACGGATTTTGGCTCTTACTTACTGATTTACATGAATGTTTTATTGGGCCACTAGTGGGATATTCATAAAATAACGGGAGTTTAATATTTTTAAATTTAATTATATGATTTATATTAAAAGGAAAATTCCACAAATCCGCCTTCCACAACATCATTTACATTCTCTTATATTTTGTGATGTTGGTTAATAAACACATTTTCTTATAGACAGTTTTTTATTCTCTTAGTATCCACTTTTGTAGTGTGTGTATTTGATATAAACAATTATGATGGAACAAAAGGATGTTAATCCATGTGACCATAAACAGTCTGATTAGCACCTTATTACGAGATTGTGTGATTTTGGCCGTGTTATACTATGTTTAGTAATAAACATTTTATGACATATTATATGATATCTGATAATTAAGTGAATCACTCAAAAAACCGATGGATTTCCCGTTTTTTTGGAGCTGTT
Source organism: Autographa gamma (assembly GCA_905146925.1). Lineage (NCBI taxonomy): Eukaryota > Metazoa > Arthropoda > Insecta > Lepidoptera > Noctuidae > Autographa > Autographa gamma. The sequence continues at coordinate 4,507,184 of LR989871.1, forward strand.
AAGTACTTAAAAGATGTATTAAAAATGTAAATATGTAAATGTGTTTTAGTGACATCGGTTACATACATTTTGAAAAACAATACTTAAATTTTACTCGTCAATCCATCATATTTTTCTTATACACAAAATATTTTGGGTATACTTAAATATATTCCAAACGCAATTACGTTACAATTTTGATTTATATTGTAATAGACATAAAGGCGAGAGTTGGAAACATTTTTATTTAATTACTGACATATAAATCCCTTTACATCATTATCATTCAGATTAGATTCAATTGAACTCTTTAGGCCTGTAAGTAAATCAATTAGGGTAATAATTGAGAACATTGTGTGAAAATTACTTAATTAATTCATTTAAATTTCTGCTGACCGTACGCGAATATATATATATTTATTAACAATGGGTAAAGTGGTCTAGATTGGTTGTAAAACCTTAATATTGTTAGAGTCTCTACTTCATTTTTAATGTCATGATCAACGTCAGATTTATGCTGCTGGAACTCGTCCTATTAGAAAATAATCAATTCGGATTCCTTTGGTCACTTTGTAACTATGTTGTACAGTTTTGTAAGGACAGTTTGTTTAGAAGAAAATATATGTATACGTATAGAAGTGTTTTGAAAATCTCAAACCATACATGCGATATCTAGGCGGGCAGCTAGTCTGTAAAATGTTAAATACTTATGCTTACTAAAACAGTTACAATGTCTCGGCCAGACAAAAGAGGTTTTCTAAGGATTCATCCAAACTTCAGAGACAGAATGTCTAGAATTTCATCGCTTTAGACCCATTGTTTCTACTTTATTACAAGTAAATTAATATTTTGACCTTTTTTGAGATACCTCAACCCACGTACCTATATTTAATACTTAACTATAAGCGACATAAGTTTTAGTACCTAAGTACAGATGAAACAATCGGTCTAGTGGGAGTAGGAATCGTACGAAAAGGTAACATCGTACTAGATATAAAATCATTTAACGATATTTTTTTTTATTTTTTTATTAATTTGCTAATATCTTTGTTTTTAAATATAGGTAACTTATTGTAAAGAGACGACAATTGGGAAAAAAAATTGTGCGAACTTTGGTTTCTTTAATTACGTGAATTGCAATTGACATTGCAATAAAACTTGGTTTTACAGAAATTGTTGCGGTTAATTTTTCTATTAGATTTTTAGGCCCGGACGTTTTGACACCTTTGCAGGTATCATAGTCATAGGCAGACTGTCACCGTGCAAATGTCATCTCTCTGCTGATTACGGTTCACAAAACACACCCTAACAGATAGACAGATGGACAACGATCCCATAGTACAATCTGTCCGAGACTCCTCTGGGTACGGAACCCTAAAAACGTTAAATCAAACAACTGTCCGCCATTTACTGAAACTAATTCCCACAAGAGGCACTTAGCCATCAAAAGAGACCTATTCAGTAGTTCAGTATAGTCGGGTTTGAAGTATCGAAAGCATTTATCAAACTATTTATAACTCCCAAAGACGTGGGCGAATCGATACATTTACATAATCTATTGAAACTCCACAGAATGTAGTCGTGACTAATGAATGTCTTTTAGTTTTGTGAGTAAGATACCATTATTTGAGTGGTAGTTTAGCTTTTGTTTATTATAATGTGATCTGTCGATTGATGGATGGAATGACGTGGAAGATAGGATTTGTTTCGCAATCGTAGAAAAAAAAAAACTAAGCAAGTGCGAGACGGACTCGCGTACGAAGGTATCCGTGCCATAGACTAGGTTTTTTGTTGTTTTTAGTATGTGTTGTTATAGCGGCAACAGGTACAGAACATAGTATGTGAAAGTGCTCTGAGTCTTGAGATATAACCTGGTGAAAAATAGCTGGACACTTTTTACCCTTTGTCGCGTTACCCTAAAAGTACACAAATAAACTATTTAAAAACTATTTTTTATATGACCATTGTATGTATAAATGTGTATTTAAAAAGTACTTTTGTTTGTTTCAGCTTAACATTCTTGTGCAGTTTCTCAGGTAAGACAACGTTACGATTGCATGAATTTTGATTAAAAACGCAACAAGATGAGATGTATCCTCTTTTTTGAAATCGCTTAATATGACTGTTTCAACTTCTTAGCTTTGCTGTTTCTTTATATCATTAGTCAGTATGAATATTCATGATTTAATTATTTCGGTTCTACATGTTTCATATAAATGGTTCTACGACCTTCAGATATTTCTTATTAATACGCCAGTCTTAGCTATTTTTGTACAGTTACTAGGGTAAAGAAGCAATTTACAAAAGGCTTTAATTTCCCAGAAAAATTGCTGAATAAATGAAAATTATATTTTGGTTTCATAAGTCGCTATGTCTGTGCTTCAAACAAAGGTCGATCTTTTTTTTATAAAATTCCTTCTGATGAATTATTATATAAGAATGGAATATAGCCTGGGGGACAATAAAATCTCTTAAGGTTATATAAAAAAAAAACATAGCATACCATCCGACTGTATCCCCAAAGGGTTCGGCAGAGGTGTACCAATGCACACCCACAGTTTGCCGGTATGTTTTTAGGGTAGATAAATATTTTTGTAATTTAAAAATTATCTATTTAAGTTAATGTACAACTTACTCAAATCCTGTTAAATCAATAATACTTAAAAATAAGTAAAATAACAGGCCAATTATTTACCCTTTTTTGTTATTTTACCCTATATGTACAAATAATTTAATTGCATGGCAATGAGACGTTTTAAAAAGGCAACTTGTAAACAAAACAGTTCGCAATAAAAAATAAAAAGTCAGCGCTTCAAATTACAAATCGTTTCAAATTTAGAAACTCAAAAGAGAAGGTTAATTCAAAATTAAAAGCAAAATGATGTTTGTAATTACGAAATTAATTCGAGCTACTCAAAATGTTAACTATAATTAACAATCGACCTTTATTTTTCATATCACCAAAGGGATGCTTAATTTATTAAGGAGTTCGTTTCTGAGGGTTAATTAGTTAATAATCCTTGGGAAAGACTCCAGAGGCTTTTTGACTTGTGATGTTACCTCCTTGTAGGTTTTCTTAATGAAAGAAGAGATGACAAAAGATATTTCCACGGCATTTTGCTTTTAATTACACAGTTGTAATCTTTTGTCTCTTATTGATGAATTTCGTGAGATGAAAGGGACATTTTTGCTTTGTGACAAAGGATCTAAGAACATTCGAGTAATGACTTGTTATTTTAAAAGTTAAGCTATGTATTAGGCAGTGACGCTTGATTCTGATAAAAAAAAAATCTAATGTTATTATTTCGTGTTTTTCTGGAAAAGTTTTTATTTTTGTTAAGCTGGGTAATATTCCTTGTTCAAAAATATTCCGTAAAAATGTTAGCGAATAGTGAAAAAATAAAAATGTCACGGAAAACTTTTAAGTATATTATACCCTTACATTATTTAAGCTCTAAGAGATACTCAGTTATAAACAAGGGACTTAAAATATTAAACTAAAATTCTCAACAAAAGTAGCCAACATATTTCTGTTGTGGTCTCAAAAGAATTGTGTTTAAAACTTTTTCTCTTTTATGCGAAGTTTTGCCTCGGGGTGAAATAAACATCTAGTCCTCGCGAGCGTCCCAAATGCACTAGACGTTAGGTCTTATTTATAGGAAGCCTAAAATATTCCTCATAAATATTGGAGATTTTGTACCTCAAATATACCTTCAAATAAGATATTTTGTGAATATAAATGTAGTGTTTTAGAAATCAGAAAGCATAGTAGTATATTTCATATAATGTTTGGCGATTTTACTTACAAGTTTATGTTGAGTTTGAGCTTATTATCATAGGGTAATACTTTTTTTTTAATTCTAGTATAAATGCCGTTTTCAAGCCACTTGATTTTCGTTTAAAAAAACAACACATTACTTTCACGTTGTGTTTTATGAATTTTCGTTTTTTGATTGCGTGGTTAGCAACACCAATTTTGTTATCTGTTGACCCAAATACATCTAAAACTTTGACGTTCTCTTATCAAAATCAGTAAAATTATTGTTGTGTTGGCTATTAAATCCAAAATGGCGGATAGTTTGTGATTGACGGGTTCGGTGTTCGAAATTTAAATTCAAAATTGCTTGAGGCCTAATCCGTTGTAACAATGGAGTTTGGGTAACTTTATTGTTATTTTGTTGTATAACTATTAAACTAATTTTGATTAAGTTCGTAGTTTAGAAATTGTATACTAGAACTAAAAAGTCTTACTAATCCAAGCATTAGAGCTTAAAAGTCTTACAAATCCAATCATATTTTAAACACCACACGGCTGACTTTGTCTTTAACTCATAGGAAATTTTATCTTGTCAGTTATTGAACGAAAAACTTATATTGAAAAAGGACTTCCCGACGAGAACTGCGTACATCCGGCGCTCCCTAGTCAACCCTCTTTTAACCCTTATGTCTGGCCTATTTGTTCACACATAAGTAGGTAGGCGACAAAAGAACCTAAAATTATAATATATACCTACTCTAAGAGGTTGTTCCAGCGCGAGACAGCTGAAAGCTCAACAATGAAATCGTAAAACAAAAAACGATTGTTGATCGATGAAGATATTTTGGGACTTTTTGAATACACTTTATAGAACGGAATTTTTGTTCAATTTTTTTATGATGCATTTAAATAAGCTGATTGTCTTAAATATAACTTGACTTACCACGTTGTCAGTGACGTCTTACATGGATTTACTTATTACTCTCAACTTTTGTAATTTTTGGTTACACTGAAAACTATGTACAAAATATTTTTTTTTATGTCACTGTTGCATCGTGTGATAAAAATGGCTATCGAAATCACAACAACACTAAGTTATCTACTAGTTAATTTAATAATAACTATCAACTCAGTTGTAACAAAACGTGACTTCATAAAGTTAAATAAAGACCAATCAGGTTCACTGATAAAAACTCTCTTAAAATAAATGAACTCAAAACCTACTACAATCGTTTTACTTTAAATATAACTACTAAAGTCAGATAAGGGTTTTTATTAATAAAACTGATGCTTTCAAAATAATATATTAATATGACGCAATATTCTGTTCATAATAGTGGTACTACACTAAAAAAGAATAGCATGAAAAAAACTTAAATGTCCTAAAAAGGACATTTGCTTGACCTTCCACCATTGGATATAACAGTAAAACCATAACACCATCAATTAATTAATGCAGTAAATAATTTAGTATACGTCTAGACTAACATATTATAATATATAACTATGTGATATAATAACACTGTTTGAACCACCTACACTAAATAAACAGTGTGCCTAACTGCCTACCTCAAAGTTGCCTTATGCCTACCTCTTGCCTTATAATTACAGGCACGTCTTCACCATTAAAATGATTCATGTACTATCGTCTGACCTATAAAATGTAATGTAAACATCAATAAAAATTATCTCACTGAGTAGGCAAGCTGTAATTTGAGATAGAACTCAATGACAGATGACTGAACTGTGACTCTCAGCAATTTATCTTTTTTAAGAAGATTAGTTGGTTTTTAATTTTTATTGTTTTATCTTATGATGGTTGTATGTTGCTGCATGTTAATGCCTATTTTTGTGTTCATAAAATAGGCAATGCTTTTTTTTCGTTTAGATTTTATTTCGTTTTATTGCTCATGTTTTTTACCGGTTAAAATTTTTGCAAGCAATAAATATTTATATTTTGGGTACATACCACATACAAGAATTTTTACCAATAAATAATATTACATGTAAATATGATATAACCTAACGGACACGACTTAAAAACATAACGCTAAATTAGGTAAGTCAAAACAAAATTCCATTTCAAATAACACAATCATCCTCATGTCAACACTTGGCAGTTTATCAACTAATCCAAATAAAAGATTTTAACATCCGACATTTAAAAAGCTATAAATATAAAATGTAATAGCCAACCAGTAGCAAGACCATCGACGTACTATATGCATAGACTGCTACTATCGCTAGGTTCCCCTTGTGCCAAGCGAGAGCAGTTTTTAGTCTGATCCTAGTACATTTCGTTTTTCATTTAAGTTAATTTTCGCGCAACGTGAAACTTATTTAAGAAAATATCGATGGTTTTGACATTGTTAGGATAATATTAGTGTTTTAGATAGATTTTTTGAAACGGCAAGCTCCATCTTCGTACATAATTCACGACAACACTTGTTCATACTAGTGCTTACGGTTTAAACTCTGATAGGCTCACTCTATAGTTTCATATGCAACCTCGTTGAGCAAGACATAGTGGGCGTTCCTTTATATCTAATTCTACGAACTATAATTTATTTGTACGTACAAAATTTATAGTTAGAATTGTCTGTTTCCTGCAATGTAATACAAAGATTTTTATTGTCATCACGTGGTTTAAATTAAATAAAATGTCCGTTTTATTGTTCAAGCAGAATGGGATAGACTTTTCGGCGCAACTTTTTATCGCTGTTTCAATTAAATGATGACATCTAGTCAATAAATTATGTTGTATGAACATAACATGATATGAAAAGTTTCAAATATATTTGTATTGAAGTTGTCTTTGATTACCTACTGAATCTCTTTTATAAGTATTTTACCTTGATACATTAATATGTTGGTTTCCAGTTATACCGAGCATTCTTTTTTTATTCGATCTACATTTACGAACATTCATCATCATCATCATCATATCAGTCCGGCGTCACCCACTGCTGGGTATAGGCCTCCCTTTTTTTCTGCCATTTTTGTCCGTCTTGCGCGTCCCTCACGAACATTACTGCCTATTTTACTGCACGCTTTGCCTTTTACAAGCCAAAAAAAAAAGCCGAACGAAACTATGGGCAAAGCAACCCATAACACGTCACGCAGTGTGAATAAGCGGTTCTTATACTATTCGTCAATCCTAACCATCAACATAAGCATACATACACCAATAAAGTATCAAAGCACCATCAATATTCTACAATATTGTAACCACACAATATAATTTCGCCACTCTGACGCCCGACACCAAACCAATGTAATTAAAGTGTCGTTTGGTCTCGTCAAACAAGCGCCATTACGGATGCAATGCCAATGTCGATGCCATAGGGCTGTCAAACAAATTGTATGCAAATTAAACGTTATTGGCAGTTAAGATGAAAAATTGTTTTAATTGTCAATTGGATTTTGTAATAAGGAGTCGTAAAGTTATTAATTAATATTCATGATTGTCTGCCGTTTGGATTGTGACTTGCGAAAATATTGGCGTTGTTACTACTAATGTTGACTACTTAACAATATTTGAATAATTCATAAAAGCATTGCGTTTCCTCTGTCATTTCGAAATAATAGAATATTATGTGTATATTTTCTAAGTGTGACTACAATAGCAATTTTATATTTTTACAGAATTATTTAATAATGAATAAATATTAATAAATAAAATATAAAGCGTTAACATTAATAATGAAGGAGAACATTAAAATGTGAAGGTAGATCGAGCAGCATCTACTGTCAAGACGAACGCCATCTCAGTCTGCCCGTGACAATGATACCTGCAAAGGGGTCGAAACGTCGGGACCTAAAATCTAACTATAAACCGCGAAAAAATCCGTAAAAAGTAGTTTTATTTCAACATTAACAATGGTTAAACATTTATAAATTCAATCATATTCAATTAACTGGTTTTAAGTATTCCACGTATTCACATAAACATGCAATTTTTACTGTTCGTTTGTTTTCTGGATTATTATTAACAATATATTTCGCCAATGACCTGAATTCACTGTAGTGAAATTTTAAGGCAATTACGCAAATTCCTGATAATGATGATACCAAAATACGTTCACATTCAATTTAACTTGTTTACAATATTATTATACGTAATGTTTTGCTAGCGGTGTATCTAATTTAAATAAACCGAAACGCAAACTTAATGTATAATATAGAAACAAAAAAAAATAATTATTGGCTAATCCCTTACAGTATTAAATTGTTTTTGTACTTTCAAAAACAACAAAATAATATATCTCAACAGAAATACTACCTAATTGTATTTTGGCCTTGTTCTTTTAATATTAAGATCATGCAAATACAAACACTGGTCTGCTGGAAGAGATTTCTTTTAGAAATAAGCAGTACCTTTGTACATCTTTATCTTATGTCCTTCTATTTTTCTTTTCCTGCTTGTGTACATAAATAATTTATATTTAAAATTGAATGGGCAACCCTAACAATTGTCATACAATCGCATTTGAGGGTTTCCGTGCAGACACTTTTAAACTGCTCGCGGTTGTGCTCCTAACTACATTTTAATTCAAAGATTTATTTACTTTTATATTGTGCATAAAACCTGTTGGTTTGTAGATTAACACACTTAACAACTAGTAACTCCTTGTAAAGTACTGGTGTTTAGCGAAAACGTTAACGTAGATTGTGAAATAGGCAAAAGAAGAAAATTTTACAGAATATCTATTGCTCTGAATATCTATTTTTCTGAGTACTTGTCATTACACATAATTTTCTGGCTAACATTATTACAATGGGAGGTAATCAGTAGATCTCAGTATGATAAAAAAATTACAGTCGATTTTATTTAGATGTCATATCTCTTTAGTTTTCTATTTTTATAAGACTACAAGAGGCAGCCCTAACAATTGCCACAATCGTGTCTGAACGCTTCTGCGACCAGACGTTCGTAAATAGCCCGCGGAGCTGCACTGAACACTCGCCTTTTTGCTACCAAACTTTTTGAACTCACACAAAATGTTGGCAACATTATATGGTGCATTGTGAAGACATTCAAATTTAGAATTTCAGTTCTATATTTAAACCGCTTTCCGGTTAGTTTATTGTTGTGTTGTGCCAGTACATGATAGTTTCAATGGCTGCAGATGTTAGTCGATTCCAAGGTATATTTAGAGATATTGAAAACATAGACTTTAAATAAAATTCATAGATTCAAGGTCTTAAATTCAAGAACAGCAAATATAGACAAGGATCTTTATTTCTAGTTAATACCCTTGACTTACACCCAATATTCTATTTTCATCATTAGAAAATGGGCACAAAATAGTCATAGACGTCATAGTAATAGACTATCAAATAATCACAATCTATTACAAGCAGACATTTAATATATCTTAGCGGCCAGTAACGTATTAAATATTCATAGTGTTGTACTATTGACTGACCAAACAAATACACTTCAATTTAAATATTACACATTCAATTTCAATTCACAAACATTTACACAAATAAAAATGCATTTCATAAATGTGCTCGAAAATAATCATAATAGGTTATCCTGTATCAGTGAATCAATCTTTAATTTTACAACTGGGCTTTTATCATTCAAAAAAGGAAAGCGAACCAATTCCAATTGCTAAATTAAAAGTACTGGCTTCATAAGAATAGTGGTCGGCGTTCAAAAATATGAATTTAAAAATAAAATATTTCGAAAAAGAAATAAATCCGATTCTAAATTTGAAATATCAGGAAACGTCACGTGTGTGGGTTAGTTGGTGCGAACTGTCGACGCAAGCTGACAAATACATGTTGGCTTTCTACTAAATTGAGTAAAAAATATTTTTTATTGCCAGCGGTTTATCAATTGAGTTGTATTTAAAAGTTTTATAGCTAAGAATTGTCATATAAGCGATTTTTTTGTCTAGTAAAAGTTGTTAACTAATAATTATATTGTGAGCCAAATGTATCGATCATATTTATGGAATACAGGTATTAACGATTGCGTATCCATTAGAAAAAAATGGTCTTTGCAAGTTTGCTTCGAAATAGTACCTATATTGTTTACACCGGTATACATATTTAGGAATAAGAGCTATTTTTTCCTAAACATTATAATACTAGTCTTTGTCATAAAATAGTTAGATAATGTAGAATGAGGTTAATGTTTTTGCTTATTATAATATCCCGTTTATGAAATTGGTTTTTAAAGCCACATTAAAAAAATGATTATATTCTACTTCATTGTTGACCTTTTAGCGCTGTATTTTGTAATACAAATTACAACAATGGTCAGTTAATTACGGACAAAGGCAAATGTAAACTTTTTGTTTTCCGTATTTGCTTACATAAGTAAATAGAGTTACCTGCTCCAGTTTAGGACAGTTCTAAGCTTATTATGGTCACAAACCTTTTTGGGGTCTGCCGGAGAATTGAGGAAATAATTAGGAAGTTCAAGGCAAATCAAGGTATTGATGACATAGTTGACGTATAAGTAATATAAGAAAAAAAAGAGTAAAAAATATAAATCGTTAAAGCTATTTTCAAATCGAAAGCCTCATCATAATATGATTACAACATACTATTTTTACTAAGTATAAATGCAAAACTGTATCTGTTAGTCCGATTGTTAAGCTATAGCTCCTTACCCACATATCCGTGTTTGATAAAATTAAGCATACTGAGCCACGAGCAATACATGTACTGTTCATTTTTAACTGGTAGTAATAACACATAATCGGTATCAATCGTCACCCCAGCTAAAATCCTCATATAAATCATAAGGTAAGCCACAAAACTCTCATCGGTACCAAAACTAATTGTTTACGGCTACCTGCAATAAATCTTATGAAACCGAAAGAAATTGAACCAAACTAAAAGTGCCACGTGGTTATTGTCTGAACGATTTATGTTGTTTACAACACTAGTGGTTGTTAGTCTGTGTACGGATTGGAAGTAGCTTTGTTTTTAAGAATTAACACGCAACTTTTTTTCCTGGTTCTCTGTTGTTGGTAACAAGTAACCATATAAGATAATGGTTTTTGAGCTTTTAACTGCTTTTTATATTTATATTCCCAAGACATTGTCGCAGGGCTAACCCATAACCAACACCAAAACTAAACCTAAACCTAACTGTAACCTAAACTTATTAATATATACATGTAAATAAACAAATTGAACTCAATCACAATGTACACCCGCACACTATACACTCATACACTTTCACGCACATATACACTCACTCTATTACACACTCTCACGTCCGCACACACTCACAACCCTCTCGCATAAATCACACAAGTGCGCTCCTTCTGGTATTTTTGTATTTTCTTTTCCTTTATTTGATTTGTTTTCAATTGCATACACTGTATAATATTATGTGGAAGAGCGGAGTCACCTAACACAAGCATCCTCTTGCTTAAAAGGTGATCTCCAAAATTCGTATGTTAAGGCTTTTATGTAATTGAAATAAACATTTTTTTTTTTTTTTTATATTAATATTTCATTGCTAAATATTTTGGGTAAAAAATAACCTGAGCGTAATGTTAAATGGACTTAAAAATAAATTTAAAATCGGTTGTATGAAAAAAAAAACATTTTACAGGAAGACATAACCATCATTAAACGATTCTCTTTACAATATTTTCTTAAACGTAAACTATGTTTCGTATACACAAAAATACTAGCACAAAACAACTCCACCAAAATTTAAAGCACCTTTAATTAAAACTAAGCGGGAAGCGTCTTCAGAGAACAACGTTTCATTTCACTTTGGACGCACACTTACCGCAAATGGACACGTAAACCATTCTTAATGCGGCTCCTATTACAGCTCCAGTGAAATGAAACGTACCGCCTAGATCCACTGTGACCTAAATTAATTGTACTCTGCCTAAAATTTGCATGAATTTGTAAATTACAACGTGTATTTTGACAACTATAATTGTAAATATTAATTTAGCTTTATACTAGCTTTGCCCGCGAATCCTCCTGAATATGCTATATTTTGGGCAATTCACACACTATCATTCCAAATTATAGCCTACGTATTATTCTGATCTATAAGCTACATTATTGTAAAGTTTCATTAAAATGCATTCAGTAGTTTTTGCGTGAAGGAGCAACAAACATGCATACATCCGAACAAACTTTCTCGTTTATAATATTAGCAAGGATGACATATTTAAAGAGGTTTTGGTTGCTTATATGAGTCATTTTAAGGTGAGTTAGAGTTGCAATGTAATTAGTTTGGGAAGTATAAATGGGTGAAGTTTAAATAGAAACTACTTAGGGAAGACTGTGACGTGCAGTTACAGTTTATATTAGATTCCGTGTCGTGTGAAATATTCATGTTGTCTATTTGGTAGTTTTGATAGGTACAAAAATAGTTTCTAGAATATTATGAAGATTAAACTATTCTTAACATTGTAAGTTTTCTTAATGTACTTTTGCTCGAATCTTCACAACACTGATGAATATCAGAAAAATCAGGTTTAAAAGTTCGCTTGTAATAGCTGAACTTTACAATTTATCATATTTAATTATACATACCTAAGTGTACCGATACATCGTGATAACAAAATCGCTTTAAAAACAAATATTCAAAATAACAGTCGAATTGAGAACCTTCTCTTTTTGAAGATTTTTTTTTTGCAAATGAATTGCAGAAGATTATAGACATATCAAGTATATGAGCATATTACTATACAGATGTTACAAACTCTGTTTTATAAACCAAAGACAAATTCTATTTCCCGACCACAGACACAAACATTGTTTACAATCCAATTATATTGTATGTACATCCAATTACGTTCCATTGTTAAAATTTTCCTCGTTCCATATTCAAGAATCGGACTCAAAAAGATTAACAAATAACGGTTTGTATCTTTTTCTTTTCTTTGCAATCGAGTGAATCCGAAATTCTAAAAGATAAAATAAATAAATAATGCTTTACATTTGTATGGTGTATACGCAATTACTTGGGAAATATCTTATGAAGATTAGTTTTATGTTTAGTAGCTATTACATTTTTGTTCTTTTGTTGCAGTAAAGTATGTTATATGAATTTGTTTATTTGTGAGTAGTGTTTCGGAATTAAATACTCGATCAGTGTTATATCTTGTTGTTATGTACATTAGAAGAACTTTTATATTGACTTGAGGTAAGTGAATCAGAATGCAGTGACAGACTTTAACTTGCATTTAAAAGAAATGTTTTGTACCTACTTGTAAACTAAACCAATTTATAAGGGATTTGGTTTCAAAAGCTATGTAATGAACTACAGTATAAGAAAAACTATAGATACTTGTTCTTAAATTACTTTTTGAAACGTTTCATTAATTATGAATTCCAATAGACCTATAAAACAAAAAACAAATATTAATTCCATTCATGTTGATTGTTTTTAAACGAAATCCGATATCAACATTTTCAGTTAATTTAGCTTAAAACATCGGTGTTTTATCGTAATTTCATGTTCCGTCAAAATTATTATAGAGATATATCGCGTAATTTTCCCAGCAGGTAATAACCTGTAAATCACAGTAATGTAATTTTAACCTTATTGCCGTGTCATACAATTGAGATTGATGTGGCAATGTTACGTGAACATTTGAGATTTGCTCTTCTATTTAATTTTGATTATTAATGACGCGTCTATTTATTTTGGTTTCAAAACATATAAGATAAAGCCGAAATGGTGTATCTATACATAAGGGAAAGAATCATAGCCAGACCACCGATGAGATGTATCGTTAACATTAAGCAAGTAATAAAACCCTTGCTGTGCGGTTATTTGAGATGCCCAATAATTGATACGTAAATTGGATATCGATTATTTAAGTAACTCATTTTGAGATGAAATTTAGTAATCTGAACTCACTCGTAGTCAGAGCTTGCCTATGTGCTTACCTATGTACCACAATAAAGAAATTTGTATTTGTATCAGATTACTAAATTTCATCTCTACATATTTGTACTCTTTACCACTTTTGGATACAAATACCCTTTCGGTAACATCCTGTAAGTCCATCCTCTACTACATCTATTACTTTAAATTCTGTCAGTTGAATCTGTTATTGAATGAAGAACGATTGACAAGAAAAGTGTAAAAGACGAGTGTGAATGAAAAAAGGCCATTTCAAGAATACCATATACCGAAGAGCATTTAAGAAATAATGAAAGTGGACGAAGTGAAAAAAAGTGTGTAAGGATCGTAGCAAGTGGAAAGAAGTGGTCTCAGTGTCCCTTACAAGTGAAAGAGGCGTGATTATATGTGTGTATGTGTCTACTTAAAATTAAATTATCAATCTCACAATAATCTAGAAGTATTGTATCATAATTTATGATGTGCATTAAATATAAATAGCATGTATTTATAGCCGGAATTTCCGCTCGATACCAGATGTGGCTAAAATTGATAAATTTGACGGCTTCTTTTATGTTCAGCATAATATTTAGGCGGTTGCCACATGGTATGTTGCTTGTACAGGTAGGCAGGAAGTAGGTATATAGTGTTGTTTTGTTTTCTACCAAGTTTAAAGTGTTTTTTGAGGACATTGATCCCGTGTTTAAATGATGACATGTGAAATGAATAAAGTAGAATATATTTGTGACTATAATTAGGGATAACATATGCAACGAAATTTATTTTGTTTAATCGGTATAGTTGAAGTATGGGCAAAAATTAGGGCATAGTATCGTATATACTATATAATATATCGTAAGATCGTCTTCAGAATATTATCAAATATCATTCTGTATCTTTTTTCTCCTTAACAATCGAATGAATACAAAATTCTCAAAGATGAGATTTTACTCCTATAATGCGAGGAAACTGAAGTCAACCGCCTAACACATTTTTAGTTTACATTACGAACAAAAATGTTTCAGGCCTACTGAATTTTTTCAACAAAAAATAAAATTCGAATGTAAAGTAAAAATAAACTGACAGCTTTTCCAAAATGTTTATCTCCCCATCACATCAGGGCTCGACAACCTCAATCAATTTATTTATGAATAAAAATTATTGAATGTAAACTATAACATAGAACATCTGTGGAAATGTTAGATTCGTATTTAAAAATCATTCAACAGTACTGTTTTGAAACCTATCAGATTATTTGGTTTACTGACAGTTGTAATCCGATTGTAGTTATTTAAAATGTATTTTATTTTAATTTTAGGCCCATTTTATTTTGGATAAATACATTTAGCTATAATATGTATGTATGTATATATAAGTATGTTTATCAGTTGTCTGGTTACCATAAAACAAGCTCTGATTAGCTCGGGATCAGATAACCGTGTGTGAGATGTCCCAGAATATATTTTCTTCTTTCCGAAACTCGTTTGTTATAGGATGTTATGTCAACGGTAAAAGCAAGGGCACTGAAATTGCACGTCATTGCACTTTTTGTGAAAATAAACCTCGAGCCAATACACACTTCCCGCTAAAAAGAAGCGACGTGAGTCGACCGGCGCCAGTCAAAAACTGTAGCGGAAATACACGTATTGTCTTTATTTTTGATAGTTCATAGTATAGTACGCTGCACGCTGTGCTGGTCAATATTGGTAAAATGTAAAAAAATATGGACACAGTGAATTACCTGCAACAGAAAGTACCTTAATTGTGCTTAAAAAAAATAACATAATAAATGAAATGCTCTATTATGATATATAATTTTTTTTCATAAACAAATACTGTTTGCAACAAGTAAACACAGACCGTAATTTAAAAAATCGGATAAGATTTAAACAGCTTACCTAATTTTATTATTTTAATTTTCTACTTAATTGTGCTATGTTTATGTTATAAAATGTGACTGACCTACTTAAAAAATATTGTATGACATTATGGCTGGCCACAGCTGTGTGCAATCTCGGAAACATGTAACAACTATTTGCTTGCCTATATAACACAATAAAGAATTTTGTATTGTATTGTAAAGTTGTACTATTTTTGACTGTACCATACTACTTAAAAAGTACGCTTTTAGTCCGGAAAAAAGAAAAAATATATGATATTGAAAGTAAAGCACTATACTTATTACAAACGACTTCTTTACACACTTTCCTACCCGCTTCATTCTCTTCTTTGCGTCAAACGCCACATCTTTCGTTAAAGCGGTCTGTTCATAATGGCGGACATAAATAAACGGCCCTAGATCATCACCGGCATTCTTCCAGAAACGAGGGTATTTTTAGCCGAGCCATGAATAAAACGCGGCTAGATCTAGTTTGGCTTAGTTAATGAGTGTTGAGTTTGAATGAATGTGTGGATCTTTTGGTATTTAATTTTGTTTGCGCTCTACACATTATGCAATGTCATGTATTTATACTTTGATATTAAAATAGGGAGTGGAATTCACAATTTAAATACGCAGTTTAAGTAACAATGTTTTTTTTTTCTTTGCTGGAAATCAAGGTTATTTCTTATACATACGGACTTTTTTATAAAAATAAATTTAAAAATAAATATCATTTTCATGATCTTACAAAAAATCTACGTGATATCAAAAAACAAAAGCAGAATAACGCAGCAAGATGACATTTTCATTAAAATTCGAAGTCTTTAATAAAATTAAACAGCTGTTTTGTTATTAGCATAACTCGCTACAGTTTAATAATGCCACGAACAGTGATGCTCCTCAAAACCCTTTGTACTAAAAGGGCTCGAAACTTGACGGACTTTGCCAAGTCTGGCCGTAACATCATATTGTTGAAATAGACTTAAAACATTAACCCAATTTTGTCTAAACTGGTAAAAGTGGATAAAGTTTCAAATCAAGCAGAAAAACATATAACCAACTTTATTTTTTGTTGTGTATTTTCGCAGCAAGATGTCGTCAATGAAGCTAAATTTCAGACTGTTTGTTTTAGCTTCAAAAGTATAATAACTTCTTATCTTTTTTTGATACCTTTGAAAAAAATATGTGAGTTAGGTTTTTTGAAAACGGTTTGAGTGGTTTTATAATCTGATTCATTTACTGTGGCCAACAAAGGCCGGAAACCTTTGAGTTAAAAAATAGAATTGAATATTCCAAATTTAAAACCCTACGAAAGAATTTTATTTTATTTTTGTGGCCAGCTTGCCCTGCGTATTCGGTTTTTGAAATCCAGTTTCAGTTTTACTTTAAAATCCGTTTTTTTTATGATTACACCTAATACATATTATAAATTCATAAAACTAATTTAAATAAATATTATCTAAATAAATTAGTAAATACGGAAACAAATTATTATTAAAAAATTATTATTACAAACTTAACTACTTTATTACAAATGTGAAAGTTTTGGGGATAATAATTTATAATATTATTAATAATGATGATTATGTTAACTTAATATATTTGTACGCCTTCGGGTAAAACATAGAGAAGCTAAAACCTACTTGTAACATCTCACACTGCTGTAATTTTACCTATGTTTACAAATAAAGCATTTAAAAAAAAAAAAAAAAATCTTATTAATCTCACAGTTATTCAAATTACAATAGTGCTTGTTCACTTAGTCATATGAAATTATATTCACTTACTCGTAAATGCATCGCTATTATTTGCTATCAACAAATTGAACAAGACGAAACAACTGTTTAATGTTTTACAAACCGAATCCATTTTATAAAAGTATTTGTTTGTACAACATCACTAACGTTATCTATCGACTGATACAAATAATATCAAACATACCAGATTCGCTTCAGATTCAGTCTTGAAATAAACTATAAAAATAAAACATTCTCATTCCTTTTCGCTGTAAACATAGTTTATTGAATTGGTCCGATGTAATACAAACTTTTAACGTAGTGGTGCAACAGGGGATAGGATTTTTATGATAGCTCAGCAGTGGGCTAGAAAATAACTGTCAAAATTCTTTATTATATTGATTAAAAACAAACAATAATATTAAAACAAAGACAAATCATACACAAGTCCAAAAAAAAAACATAATTTATTAGAACACAATTTTAGACTCAAAACTCCTTTTAATTCAAGTCAATCAAAATAAAAACTTAAACATTAAAAGCAACAAAAAAAGAAAGAAAAAAAAATACACAAACATTTAAACCAAATAGACCTGGCCGCAAATAAATTCAGTTGAACGAAAACAATCACAAAACAGTATTGTACAGTTTGAAAACAGAACAACAGAAAAAGAAAGAAATGAAATCGGTTTGACTGATCACTGTTCGTTGAAAACTTAGTTCAATACCAGTTCAGTAGAACTTCTAAGTTTTAGCGCTTAAAGATTATCTGATACGATATTATATCGGATACCAATACGATATCGGGGCAAAAAAAATGTATGGATCTTAGAGTATACATAGAAACTAGAGTGAGTCTATCAGAGGTTGAACGTAAGCACTAGTGTGAAATGGTTGTATGAAGATGGAGCTTGCCGTTTTAAAAAATCTATCTAAAACACTAATATTATCTTAACAATGTCAAAGCCATCGATATTTTCGTATATAAGTTTCTCGTTGCGCGAAAATTAACATAAATCAGTAAACGAATGTACTAGGTTCAGACTAAAAACTGCTCTCTCTTGGCACAAGGGGAAACTAGCGATAGTAGCAGTCTATGTATGTAGTACGTCAATGGTATTAATAATGTGCCTGTTACATAATCTGTTCCGATATCTGAAATCAGATTCGTAAGTTTTATACATTTAATGGTGTTCGCACGTGCACGTGTTGCACGGGTACGCGACCCCGGACTGCCCTAGCTGTTACTGTCACATTCACTGTACCTCCGTGATGGTAGCATCCTATAACCCGTCCTACCTTGTTATCCTTTCCAACATATCCTTTCCCAAATCCTTATCCCGCAGGAACGCAACGAATAATTACAAAAGTAATTTAATTATCCAAAATGGCGGCGATGTGGTTCGCCACCCATCACGTCTCGTTCCTCGCGGGGGCGAAAAGTGGGCCACGGAGAGCCGCCTCGCTGCGTTGAATGCAAGAGGAGGAATGGATGGTAAGGTGGATGAAGTGTGTCAGATGATGGATGTCGAGACGAAAATAAAGAATGGTATGCTGAGATGGTTTGGCCAGGTCGAGAGAATGAATAAAAGAACGATTGACGAAAAAGTGTATAAGGCGAGTGTGAATGAAAAAAGGCCACATCAAGAGCATACCATAAACAGAACAGCATGTATGCAGGGAATAATGAAAGTGGACAAAGCGAAACAAGTGTGTAAGGATCGTAGCAAGTGGAAAGAAGTGGTCTCTGCCTACCCCTACAAGGGAAAGAGGCGTGATTATATGTATGTATGTATGTATACATTTAAATACTTGCGGTATCGTATTGTCTGATACGGATATCGTATCGGATATTTGTAAAACGCTCTGAGAAGGAACGTCAACTAAAATAATATCGGAAATGAATGAAATATTGTTTGTTTGATGTCAAATAAATATTTGAGTAAGCTGTTTGTTTGTGAATAAATATGTGCTTTTAGGTTATGTAAAGAGTTGCTTTCTTTATTGTCGATGTTAGTTGATTGTGACGTCAACTGACTTTATGGAATACGTCATTTAAAATGCGACTTGTATTGTTTACTTGTTAGTTTTATCGAGTGGAACTGAAGGATAAGTATTTTATGGATTTTAATGTTTTTTTTAGTTTATAAGTTGATTTAAGAATTAAGGTATTCGTATTTAGGTCTTGGGAATTAAGGAATATGCTTACAAATTATAAAAGAAAGGAGTAGCGAGCGTAAAAAATAAAATAAATTAGTGATCTTTTTGCGAAATCTAAATTCCATGTTCTCAAAGCGGCTAAATTGAAATAGGTACTTTAATTTAATGCTGGTTAGAATACACAAAAATAAATGTTTAAAATTAAAATACAAGTCAAATTAGTTACACAGTCAGTTTAACTTTCAAAACAAATAAGAATCAGTAGCCTATCCGTCGACTGTATAACTTTATATCCCTAAACTTAGTTCAGAACCTGACAGTTTAATTATATTAGGTCCAGATTCGATGACAGATAAACTTGTCCTGTAAGTTCGTAAATCCTTTGAGGGATACTCGGATACTGGGATAGTGGATAGTGGGATAGTCCACAAGATTGAATATCCCTTATCAAGTGACATTGTTTCGATCTAAGGTTTGACAGTTAATGAGTCTTAGCTTTACAAACTTGGTTGGTGTATTTACTTTGAAGATTTTGAGTTTCGTCTCCTAAAATAACTGATGTTTAATTTAAATTAATTTAAGGTCAATTTCACTTTGCTTTATTTTAATCCTTCCTATGAATATTAGCTATATGTTCTACAAACATGCATGTGTTACCGACTACCAAGTAATTTAATCAAATATTTTTACGAGACACAATAAATGAAGAAAGTTTCGCTCTTCAATTCAAAGTTCAGTTTTCTTTCAAAAAATGAATTTTCTTATCTTCGTCACGTGTGACCTAGACAGTAAACACCCCCAACCTTAAAGACGTGTTTAGTAAAAGGCCAGTTTCTATTAAGAGGAAAATTTACTTGAATATCTGTTCTAAACTAGCATAAAAATATGAAATTGTCGTCTTCAAGATACGTCACGTAATTATGAGAATAAACAGCTTAAGAACACGACACTTGCAAATGAACTATTAAAATATTCTAGCTAGTCTCGCAAATGGGCTCCCGATAAGTGGTTACCGGTAATGGCTTGCCCCGGGCGAGAAAACATGAATAAACTGAGTAGAACACTAGACAATTTATTCTTGTTTTTATTATGAGGTAACAAGAAAATCTTACCGGGATTTATTATTATTAGAAGATCGTGACCTATTTTTAAGATGTAACGTAAGCTTTCTTGGGTAATCTTTTAAGATAATACGGTGTTATTAAAGTTTAAGCATATTGTCACTTTAAGAAATAACTGAGCCATAATTACTTTAAAACTGTCTCGCTGCATGTTTATAGTAATATTATAGAACGGGGATTAGCGCAAACATGCATGAATACCGGTTACACAGGCCGTGGTCGCAAGCAGACAACGACGAAGCAAACGGAATCCGCTTGCGACCACGGCCGGTGTAACCCGGTCAAAACGTCAAGCCCTAAAGGTATGTAAAAGGCATGTACGCGCTAATCCCCGTTCTGTAATATTACTGTAAACAGAGCCATGTAAGACAGGTGTCCAATAAATTTAATTATTGTGGGACATGCTTTGAAATATAGTCAAAATATTAGGAAAGCACCAGTTAGGTACATATTGAGTCAAAATATAAACAAATAACAAAACTTTTTGTAAGTCTTTTCACAACTGATTATAATCCAGCTTTCAAATACGTCATAACATAATCTCATTTCATTTTGTAAAACTTATGAAAACAAACGTTTTTAATCAAGCGTCTGTACTGTACAGCAAAAGAAATAAACATAGCAGTGTGTAAAGACTTCGACAGACAGTTTTATAAAAATATTCAAGAAATATCTTGTTGCAAAACATGGACTAGCCACTAATGAATATTCAATTATACAAGTTGTCTATTTTTACTGAAAGAAAATATTATTATTTTCTTGTTAAGAAAATCTGTACTCAGTTCCAGATAGCTTTTACTGTAATGAGTATTAGGTATGTGATAATTATAATTTATTCCTTTAGTATTACTTTGTCGAAGAGTGTTTTTTGTGGTTTTTTCAACGCGTTTATTTAAACTAGATTCTTCTTCATATTTTCCAATATTTACAAAAGTACATCAATAAAGAGTAAACTAACTGGTAAACTATACAGAAAGTTGGACTTTACCGTCCAAAATGTTACTGTGTACCAAAATAAGTTTCCGAAAACTAAATGGTCCATACGAATAAAGAAATTTAACATAATTTCAACAAAAATTTAAACTTATAATATTATCCCAAAATCCTTATAACCATAAGAAACAAGTAACACTTACATTTCTTTAATATCCAACACAGCTCCATATAAAACAAGACGACTGTTAAAAGATACGATACATACTAAAAACCTAACAAAGCGTACACTGAGCACAATGTTTGTCGAAAGACGTTAAATTTGTATTACTAACAGGCAATGTACAGTGTACACGGAAGTGAGATGCACTGAACGTTGATGTTTGTTGCTGCTGTTAATGCGTCGATCATCAGAGTATCGTGGTAGAGATAGCTATTATATTATCTCGTGTTTAAAGGGTTATGTACAAGTGCTTGTTAGTGTTTGGTTTCCTATAAAAGGTAAAAGGGAGGCAAACATAAATAGGTATATAACAGCTAAATAAATTCATATAATTGGAACAAAGAAAGCCGACTTCAAGATAAGACTTATATTTATTTCTTATGAACCCCATTGTCTAAACTGGACCAAAATAGGACCACATGAGAAGCACCAGCTTTCAAATAGAATTATTTAATAATAGTTGGAATAGAATGTAGAGTTACTACGATAATATTATTATAATGTTACATTGTAAACAATTATAATATTTCTTAGCCTTTTTAAAATGGCATTTTATTTAGCATAGCTTGGCAGGTTACAAAAATATCTAGTATATAACAAAAACCTAAAAATTATAGATTTTTTTTAAAGAATAGGCCTCACGACATGATTTATACAAAACCGGATAAAAGTAAGAATATTTTGAAACTTCTAAATGATGGCGATTTAAAAAGAAAATAATCCCACATTTAACTATTACGTATACACTGAAGGTGTGAGCGTGTGTTAAGTGGTCCAATTAGTAGGTAAAACCAGCCGTTAAAAGATTAAGCTTCCTTTTGTGGCAAAGGTGTCAAGCAGCACTCTACACACTCATGAAAACCGTGTGAAATATTAAACAGTTTCTATTAGACATTTTACCTTACTTAGTTTGGTGGGTTTTGTAACTGAAAATAGCGTTTACGAGAACGCTGATACAGTTTAGTAAAGTTTTGGACATGAATTGAGTTACTTTTGGCAACGTTTTAAATAACCGTTGTTAAAAAATCCTGGTCATCGAATAAAGATTGCTTTTAATTCTCATATTAAAATCCCTAATCATTAACATGAGAAACAAAAGCAGCTACTATTTAGCTCATATTTGTACACCAACTTGAGTGCTCTTAATTAAAGTTAGTGCTCCTAACTTTTTATTATTTACTTAATGATGGATTTACTTTAAATCATAAGCTTTCCAGCCATAAGTTAACAGAAAAATCCAATGTTCGTGTACCACAATATTTTACTGAACGAAATATTTCTTCGTTCACTACTGAAAGAATAAATGCCATTTTCGTGCTGTGTCGGGGTGCCGATACCATAAGATTTACGAGATCCCAACTGCAAAGCGAAGTACATTACCTTTACCTGTACTATAAACTCCTAAAACAGGACTGTTGCCATCGTGCAAGTGAGATGGCGCTCTACGTTACACATAGCTGCGTCTCGCTTACACGTCGATAGTTTCGTGCTTTAAAGAGTTTCATAGTACAGGAACTAAGCTTATGTTTGATCCCGAGATAGAATTTCTACGTGACCGAATTCTGTGATAAACATGAATTATTTATTTATTTAGCTTTTTATATCAGTTCGCAGGATAGGTGGTGTATTAGTTTTTAAATGACTGTATTTATGATTAAAGGAGCTTTACTAGTTTATGCAGCCTTAGTTCAAATTAAACTGAGAAAAACATGACAGCGATTTTTTTTTCAAATTACAAGGAAAGTACGTGACATAACCCAATGTCTCATTTTATTTTTTTACCGTGTGTTTATAAATCACAGCTGAATTTGAGTACAAATTAAACAACGAACAATATAATATTAATATTGTTAAACTTCTTTTGCAGATTAACCACCAACTTCTGACCAGATTTCATAAAAATCGCGTAAGACACATATTTGCTCTGTACAATTTTAAGTGTCAAAGTTAATTAATTTGGGTTATAAAAACTTTATTTAAAATCTAAATTCTATGTTCTTAAACGGCTTAATTCAAAACTTAAATACTTTAATAAATAGTGGTTAGATTACACTTATATAAATGTTTATTATTAAAGTACAAGTCTAATTAGTTTTAACTTTCGAAACAAATAAGAATCAGTAGCCTATCCGTCGACTGTACAACTTTATATCCCTAAACTTAGTTCAGAACCTGACAGTTTAATTATATTAGGTCCAGATTCGATGACAGATAAACTTGTCCTGTAAGTTCGTAAATCCTTTGAGGGATACTCGGATACTGGGATAGTGGGATAGTGGATAGTCCACAAGATTGAATATCCCTTATCAAGTGACATTGTTTCGATCTAAGGTTTGACAGTTAATGAGTCTTAGCTTTACAAACTTGGTTGGTGTATTTACTTTGAAGATTTTGAGTTTCGTCTCCTAAAATAACTGATGTTTAATTTAAATTAATTTAAGGTCAATTTCACTTTGCTTTATTTTAATCCTTCCTATGAATATTAGCTATATGTTCTACAAACATGCATGTGTTACCGACTACCAAGTAATTTAATCAAATATTTTTACGAGACACAATAAATGAAGAAAGTTTCGCTCTTCAATTCAAAGTTCAGTTTTCTTTCAAAAAATGAATTTTCTTATCTTCGTCACGTGTGACCTAGACAGTAAACACCCCCAACCTTAAAGACGTGTTTAGTAAAAGGCCAGTTTCTATTAAGAGGAAAATTTACTTGAATATCTGTTCTAAACTAGCATAAAAATATGAAATTGTCGTCTTCAAGATACGTCACGTAATTATGAGAATAAACAGCTTAAGAACACGACACTTGCAAATGAACTATTAAAATATTCTAGCTAGTCTCGCAAATGGGCTCCCGATAAGTGGTTACCGGTAATGGCTTGCCCCGGGCGAGAAAACATGAATAAACTGAGTAGAACACTAGACAATTTATTCTTGTTTTTATTATGAGGTAACAAGAAAATCTTACCGGGATTTATTATTATTAGAAGATCGTGACCTATTTTTAAGATGTAACGTAAGCTTTCTTGGGTAATCTTTTAAGATAATACGGTGTTATTAAAGTTTAAGCATATTGTCACTTTAAGAAATAACTGAGCCATAATTACTTTAAAACTGTCTCGCTGCATGTTTATAGTAATATTATAGAACGGGGATTAGCGCAAACATGCATGAATACCGGTTACACAGGCCGTGGTCGCAAGCAGACAACGACGAAGCAAACGGAATCCGCTTGCGACCACGGCCGGTGTAACCCGGTCAAAACGTCAAGCCCTAAAGGTATGTAAAAGGCATGTACGCGCTAATCCCCGTTCTGTAATATTACTGTAAACAGAGCCATGTAAGACAGGTGTCCAATAAATTTAATTATTGTGGGACATGCTTTGAAATATAGTCAAAATATTAGGAAAGCACCAGTTAGGTACATATTGAGTCAAAATATAAACAAATAACAAAACTTTTTGTAAGTCTTTTCACAACTGATTATAATCCAGCTTTCAAATACGTCATAACATAATCTCATTTCATTTTGTAAAACTTATGAAAACAAACGTTTTTAATCAAGCGTCTGTACTGTACAGCAAAAGAAATAAACATAGCAGTGTGTAAAGACTTCGACAGACAGTTTTATAAAAATATTCAAGAAATATCTTGTTGCAAAACATGGACTAGCCACTAATGAATATTCAATTATACAAGTTGTCTATTTTTACTGAAAGAAAATATTATTATTTTCTTGTTAAGAAAATCTGTACTCAGTTCCAGATAGCTTTTACTGTAATGAGTATTAGGTATGTGATAATTATAATTTATTCCTTTAGTATTACTTTGTCGAAGAGTGTTTTTTGTGGTTTTTTCAACGCGTTTATTTAAACTAGATTCTTCTTCATATTTTCCAATATTTACAAAAGTACATCAATAAAGAGTAAACTAACTGGTAAACTATACAGAAAGTTGGACTTTACCGTCCAAAATGTTACTGTGTACCAAAATAAGTTTCCGAAAACTAAATGGTCCATACGAATAAAGAAATTTAACATAATTTCAACAAAAATTTAAACTTATAATATTATCCCAAAATCCTTATAACCATAAGAAACAAGTAACACTTACATTTCTTTAATATCCAACACAGCTCCATATAAAACAAGACGACTGTTAAAAGATACGATACATACTAAAAACCTAACAAAGCGTACACTGAGCACAATGTTTGTCGAAAGACGTTAAATTTGTATTACTAACAGGCAATGTACAGTGTACACGGAAGTGAGATGCACTGAACGTTGATGTTTGTTGCTGCTGTTAATGCGTCGATCATCAGAGTATCGTGGTAGAGATAGCTATTATATTATCTCGTGTTTAAAGGGTTATGTACAAGTGCTTGTTAGTGTTTGGTTTCCTATAAAAGGTAAAAGGGAGGCAAACATAAATAGGTATATAACAGCTAAATAAATTCATATAATTGGAACAAAGAAAGCCGACTTCAAGATAAGACTTATATTTATTTCTTATGAACCCCATTGTCTAAACTGGACCAAAATAGGACCACATGAGAAGCACCAGCTTTCAAATAGAATTATTTAATAATAGTTGGAATAGAATGTAGAGTTACTACGATAATATTATTATAATGTTACATTGTAAACAATTATAATATTTCTTAGCCTTTTTAAAATGGCATTTTATTTAGCATAGCTTGGCAGGTTACAAAAATATCTAGTATATAACAAAAACCTAAAAATTATAGATTTTTTTTAAAGAATAGGCCTCACGACATGATTTATACAAAACCGGATAAAAGTAAGAATATTTTGAAACTTCTAAATGATGGCGATTTAAAAAGAAAATAATCCCACATTTAACTATTACGTATACACTGAAGGTGTGAGCGTGTGTTAAGTGGTCCAATTAGTAGGTAAAACCAGCCGTTAAAAGATTAAGCTTCCTTTTGTGGCAAAGGTGTCAAGCAGCACTCTACACACTCATGAAAACCGTGTGAAATATTAAACAGTTTCTATTAGACATTTTACCTTACTTAGTTTGGTGGGTTTTGTAACTGAAAATAGCGTTTACGAGAACGCTGATACAGTTTAGTAAAGTTTTGGACATGAATTGAGTTACTTTTGGCAACGTTTTAAATAACCGTTGTTAAAAAATCCTGGTCATCGAATAAAGATTGCTTTTAATTCTCATATTAAAATCCCTAATCATTAACATGAGAAACAAAAGCAGCTACTATTTAGCTCATATTTGTACACCAACTTGAGTGCTCTTAATTAAAGTTAGTGCTCCTAACTTTTTATTATTTACTTAATGATGGATTTACTTTAAATCATAAGCTTTCCAGCCATAAGTTAACAGAAAAATCCAATGTTCGTGTACCACAATATTTTACTGAACGAAATATTTCTTCGTTCACTACTGAAAGAATAAATGCCATTTTCGTGCTGTGTCGGGGTGCCGATACCATAAGATTTACGAGATCCCAACTGCAAAGCGAAGTACATTACCTTTACCTGTACTATAAACTCCTAAAACAGGACTGTTGCCATCGTGCAAGTGAGATGGCGCTCTACGTTACACATAGCTGCGTCTCGCTTACACGTCGATAGTTTCGTGCTTTAAAGAGTTTCATAGTACAGGAACTAAGCTTATGTTTGATCCCGAGATAGAATTTCTACGTGACCGAATTCTGTGATAAACATGAATTATTTATTTATTTAGCTTTTTATATCAGTTCGCAGGATAGGTGGTGTATTAGTTTTTAAATGACTGTATTTATGATTAAAGGAGCTTTACTAGTTTATGCAGCCTTAGTTCAAATTAAACTGAGAAAAACATGACAGCGATTTTTTTTTCAAATTACAAGGAAAGTACGTGACATAACCCAATGTCTCATTTTATTTTTTTACCGTGTGTTTATAAATCACAGCTGAATTTGAGTACAAATTAAACAACGAACAATATAATATTAATATTGTTAAACTTCTTTTGCAGATTAACCACCAACTTCTGACCAGATTTCATAAAAATCGCGTAAGACACATATTTGCTCTGTACAATTTTAAGTGTCAAAGTTAATTAATTTGGGTTATAAAAACTTTATTTAAAATCTAAATTCTATGTTCTTAAACGGCTTAATTCAAAACTTAAATACTTTAATAAATAGTGGTTAGATTACACTTATATAAATGTTTATTATTAAAGTACAAGTCTAATTAGTTTTAACTTTCGAAACAAATAAGAATCAGTAGCCTATCCGTCGACTGTACAACTTTATATCCCTAAACTTAGTTCAGAACCTGACAGTTTAATTATATTAGGTCCAGATTCGATGACAGATAAACTTGTCCTGTAAGTTCGTAAATCCTTTGAGGGATACTCGGATACTGGGATAGTGGGATAGTGGATAGTCCACAAGATTGAATATCCCTTATCAAGTGACATTGTTTCGATCTAAGGTTTGACAGTTAATGAGTCTTAGCTTTACAAACTTGGTTGGTGTATTTACTTTGAAGATTTTGAGTTTCGTCTCCTAAAATAACTGATGTTTAATTTAAATTAATTTAAGGTCAATTTCACTTTGCTTTATTTTAATCCTTCCTATGAATATTAGCTATATGTTCTACAAACATGCATGTGTTACCGACTACCAAGTAATTTAATCAAATATTTTTACGAGACACAATAAATGAAGAAAGTTTCGCTCTTCAATTCAAAGTTCAGTTTTCTTTCAAAAAATGAATTTTCTTATCTTCGTCACGTGTGACCTAGACAGTAAACACCCCCAACCTTAAAGACGTGTTTAGTAAAAGGCCAGTTTCTATTAAGAGGAAAATTTACTTGAATATCTGTTCTAAACTAGCATAAAAATATGAAATTGTCGTCTTCAAGATACGTCACGTAATTATGAGAATAAACAGCTTAAGAACACGACACTTGCAAATGAACTATTAAAATATTCTAGCTAGTCTCGCAAATGGGCTCCCGATAAGTGGTTACCGGTAATGGCTTGCCCCGGGCGAGAAAACATGAATAAACTGAGTAGAACACTAGACAATTTATTCTTGTTTTTATTATGAGGTAACAAGAAAATCTTACCGGGATTTATTATTATTAGAAGATCGTGACCTATTTTTAAGATGTAACGTAAGCTTTCTTGGGTAATCTTTTAAGATAATACGGTGTTATTAAAGTTTAAGCATATTGTCACTTTAAGAAATAACTGAGCCATAATTACTTTAAAACTGTCTCGCTGCATGTTTATAGTAATATTATAGAACGGGGATTAGCGCAAACATGCATGAATACCGGTTACACAGGCCGTGGTCGCAAGCAGACAACGACGAAGCAAACGGAATCCGCTTGCGACCACGGCCGGTGTAACCCGGTCAAAACGTCAAGCCCTAAAGGTATGTAAAAGGCATGTACGCGCTAATCCCCGTTCTGTAATATTACTGTAAACAGAGCCATGTAAGACAGGTGTCCAATAAATTTAATTATTGTGGGACATGCTTTGAAATATAGTCAAAATATTAGGAAAGCACCAGTTAGGTACATATTGAGTCAAAATATAAACAAATAACAAAACTTTTTGTAAGTCTTTTCACAACTGATTATAATCCAGCTTTCAAATACGTCATAACATAATCTCATTTCATTTTGTAAAACTTATGAAAACAAACGTTTTTAATCAAGCGTCTGTACTGTACAGCAAAAGAAATAAACATAGCAGTGTGTAAAGACTTCGACAGACAGTTTTATAAAAATATTCAAGAAATATCTTGTTGCAAAACATGGACTAGCTAATGAATATTCAATTATACAAGTTACCTATTTTTACTGAAAGAAAATATTATTATTTTCTTGTTAAGAAAATCTGTAAGCAGTTCCAGATAGCTTTTACTGTAATGAGTATTGGATATTAGGTATAGGATAATTATGATTTATCCCTTTAGAATTACTTTGTCGAAGAGTGTTTTTTCTTTTGTTTTTTTTTCCGACTCATTTATTTAAACTAGACTTTTCTTCATATTTTCCAATATTTACAAAAGTACATCAATAAAGAGTAAACTAACTGGTAAACTATACAGAAAGTTGGACTTTACCGTCTAAAATGTTACTGTGTACCAAAATAAGATTCCGAAAACTAAGAATTTTCCATAACAATAGAAAAATCGAACATAATTCCAACCAGTTTAAACTTATATTATCCCAAAATCCTTATAACCATAAGAAACAAGTAACACTTACATTTCTTTAATATCCAACACAGCTCCATATAAAACAAGACGACTGTTAAAAGATACGATACACACTAAAAACCTAACAAAGCATACACTGAGCACAATGTTTGTCGAAAGACGTTAAATTTGTATTACTAACAGGCAATGTACAGTGTACACGGAAGTGAGATACACTGAACGTTAATGTTTGTTGCTGCTGTTAATGCGTCAATCATCAGAGTATCGTGGTAGAGATAGCTATTATATTATGTTGCGTTTAAAAGGTTATGTATTATAAGTGTTTGTTAGTGTTCGGTTTCGCATGAAAGGTGGATAGGAGGCAATAATAAATAGGTATATAACAGCTAAATAAATTCATATAATTCTAACAAAGAAAGCCGACTTCAAGATAAGTCTTATATTTATTTCTTATGAACCCCATTGTCTAAACTGGACCAAAATAGGACCACATGAGAAGCAACCGCTTTCTAATAAAATTATTTAATAATAGTTGGAATAGAATGTAGAGTTACTACGATAATATTATTATAATGCTACATTGTAAATTTTAATAAAAATTATAATATTTCTTAGCCTTTTTAAAATGGCATTTTATTTAGCATAGCTTAGCAGGTTACTAAAATATCTAGTATATATCAAAAACCTAAAAATTATAGTTTTTTTTTAAAGGATAGGCCTCACGACAGGATTTATACAAAAACGGATAAAAGTAAGAATATTTTGAAGCTTCTAAATGATTAGATTAGATTAGAATATTCTTTATTGTACACCATTAAAGTTACATATATTCATATCAAGTACAGTAAAGCGTAAAATGTATGATGGCGATTTAAAAAGAAATTAATCCCACATTTAACTATTACGTATACACTGAAGGTGTGAGCGTGTGTTAAGTGGTCCAATTAGTAGGTAAAACCAGCCGTTAAAAGATTAAGCTTCCTTTTGTGGCAAAGGTGTCAAGCAGCACTCTACACACTCATGAAAACCGTGTGAAATATTAAACAGTTTCTATTAGACATTTTACCTTACTTAGTTTGGTGGGTTTTGTAACTGAAAATAACGTTTACGCGGATGCTGATAAAATTTTGTAGTCTTGGATATTTATTGGGTTACATTTGGCAATTTTTTTAGTAATCGTTGTTTTAAAATATGCTTATAAAAAAGCTATGTTTATAAGCTAAACTTATAATATGCTTTAATAATGACTGATTTTAATTCTCATTTTAAAATCAATAAATATTAATTTGCGAAATAAAAGCAGTATTATAGCTTACTAGCGGCCCGCCCCGGCTTTGCTCGGGTGCAACGCTGATACCAAATATAACTACACAATCATAAAGTTCTGTAGGGCGAAGCACAGCCTTGGACTCACTATTTGGTATAGGCACGACCCCCGGCCCCCGCCCGGCCCTCCGGTCGGTATCGCCGCAACCGCTATGTCCATTTTAAATTTGTAATATCTTCGAAAATATTCATTTAAATTACATGCTGTAAAGGGCAATATTGACCTATATTGCATGCACAATTTATTAAAAGTACTTAATTGGATAAGGATTAATACTGTATTGCTTAAAACGCTTTTTTGTAAATAAGTAATAAATAAACGATAAAAATGGTTATTGTGAGTTATCCTCAAGAGATAGACATATGCTATCGCGGACTTTTTTGTAGATCTTTTTAAGGTGCACAATACTGTAGTACATTATTTTGATCTATTTCATAGGGTTCAGCCAGCGTTTGCAATGAAAGCGCAAAAAATGGGTTCATTTACAACCTTACATTAGAAATCTCTAAGATTATCCGTATTCCTCTACTATATTATGCATGTATTATACATATAAACCTTCCTCTTGAATCACTCTATCTATTAAAAAAAACCGCATCAAAATCCGTTGCGTAGTTTTAAAGATCTAAGCATACATAGGGACAGACAGCGGGAAGCGACTTTGTTTTATACTATGTAGTGATATTTAATGAACAACTTGAGTGCTCTTAATTAATGTTAGTAGTTGCTCCTACTAACTTTCTTTTTTTTATTTAATGGTCGATTCATTTTGAATTAAAAGCTTTCCAGCCATAAGTTAAAAGGAAAATCCAATGTTCGTGTACCACAATATTTTACTGAACGAAATATTTCTTCGTTCACTACTGAAAGAATAAATGCCATTTTCGTGCTGTGTCGGGGTGCCGATACCAAAGATTTACGAGATCCCAACTGCAAAGCGAAGTACATTACCTGTACCTGTACTATAAACACCTAAAACAGGACTGTTGCTATCGTGCGAGTGAGACCGCGCTCTACGTTGCGCATAGCTGCGTCTCGCTTACACGTCGATAGTTTCGTGATTTAGAGTTTCATAGTACAGGAACTAAGCTTATGTTTGATCCCGAGATAGAATTTCTACGTGACCGAATTCTGTGATAAACATGAATTATTTATTTATTTAGCTTTTTTATATCAGTGCGCAGGATAGGTGGTGTATTAGTTTTAAATGACTGTATTTATGATTTAAGGAGCTTTAGTAGTTTATGCAGACTTAGTTCAATTAAACTGAGAAAATCATGACAGCGGTTTTTTGATCAAATTACAAGGAAAATACGTGACATAACCCAATGTCCCATCTTATTTTTTTACCGTGTGTATATAAATCACAGCCGAAGTTGAGTACAAATTAAACAACGAACAATATATTAATATGGTTAAACTTCTTTTGCAGATGAACCACCAACTTCTGGCCAAATTTGATAAAAATCGCGAAAGACACATATTTGCTCTGTACAATTTTAAGTGTCAAAATTAATTAATTTGGGTTATAAAAACTTTATTAATACACAATTAAATCTAATAGGTATAAGAACAAACTCTAACTATACTAAAACATTTGCTCTTAATTTTTAATGATCAAAAACAAAAGACAATCACAAACCAAAGCTCCACATAATATGCCACGTTTAGATAAATGTGTAATGGAAAGCGGTGGGTAAGTAGCATTTAATATAATTGAGTGAACTTACCTATTGAAAACCAACTGACATGACGTAAATAGACGTTGGAATCGATTGCAGCCGCTGCATTTTTTATGCGCTAACTTTTGTTGGGTTGCCTTTGATTTGCTGCGATTATTGGCTTTCAATGCTTGAGAATATAATTTATGTAAGTATAAATCGATGTAGTTTAAAATTTCTTGTAATTTTTTGTTAGATTTTTAACGAAAATGTGAACCGAATTGAAAGACTTCTAATTAGGCATGGGACTTTTAGAAGTCATTTTGTAATTTACTATGTATAAAAAAGAAAAAAAGAGATGAGTTAAGTATACTTTAAATAAAATAGTAATAAAATAAGCGAGTAAACTGTGCAATATATTTTAGAAAAAAAAAAAATGGTACCTTTATTTAGTTATATTAGAAAGTTAGTTAAAAATAAAAGTTAACAAAAAACTATTAAACTTTCTCAATTCCAAAGTAAATAATTAAAAACATTTGCACCAACATTGGCCCCGCTAACACACAAACATCTGCCGCCAACATATGCCGCAAAGTGTAATTCTGCACGAATTACCTCTTGTGGTTTTCTCTGCCCCATTTCAGTAAAAAGGCCGACATAGTCATGTACATACATAATGCGCAAAACGACCTTGTTTAAGTTCAGAGGTTTAGGAACCTACTTTTTGTTTTTTGCTTTCGTTTTCAATTATGAGTTTGAATGAATATTGTATGTGACATCTAGAATTTACGCACTTTAAAGCTGGTAATCATAATACTAAATTATTTAGGAAAGGGAATTCATAAGGAAACTTTTTTTTATTTAGTCTGTAAAAGAATCTTCCTATTTCTTAAGTATTAATTATTTTTCACATATTGTGATTTTTACATTCAACTTTTAAGGACGGTGCAATGGTATAAAAAAGTTATAATTTGAACGTATTATGAAGAACAAACAACTTTTTTCTGCTTCGACAATGACTTTTACAGAATACATTTTGATTCATGAACTTTTTACCTAACAAAACGTTGTTAGCTATAAATAGCGTATGTACATCTACCAAACCTCATTTTGCCTTATACCCCAGATGGCAATATGAAAGACCTATCCCAAAATATCTACGAGTATACCTAAACAATTAGCAATATTAGTCCCACCGGTCTCCCAGCCCCTACTCGTATCAACTGACTAGTTGGGTACAGATCTGATGTCTTGACCCTAACGTGAATGTTGCAGCTCGCGTTACACGGCTTCATTAGATGACCCATATACTTATATGTTGGGTCATGTTACAGTTTAGGTTTTAGAGACGAGGAATGGTTAAGATTTTCGTTTTTATAGGTTTTTTTATTCTAGCTTAAAATATGATGGAAAACTTTGCATCTAACCCTATCTATCCAAAGTAGTTTTTTCAGTACCTGAACTAAGACGGTACCATAAAAAACATCTGTAGTTCGTTTTGTTAATTTACTATGAATATAGAGCTGCAATATTCATTATTACTATACTCTTCTTCATTCTTATATCAAAAAGTTTATTTGTAAATGCTCGCATTTGGGTGAAAGCGTTTTCATTTTCGTATTACATTGATTTTATTTAAAACTGAATTTCGTAAAGAAACCAAAATACTGAAATGAAAAAAAAAATACACAGAATTGCTGTCAGCATTAAATGAAGGTAAATTCCTAATTATTATCTACACGTATAACAATTTACTGAAATCTAAATCCATATTCTGTATCTACCTGACCCACGAACTTAACTGAGTTTAGCAGTAACTTAGTGTAGTAAGCGACACTCATTAGGTCTATATGTCATACCCTAAACTAGATTGGACACGTCCGGCGTAGATAGCATCTAAACTATATTACTAGTGCTTAACCCGTTTGGGTACTAAAGTTTCATGAGGTAGGGTTTGATTTGAATGAAAAAAAATGTTTTTTCAAGTAGTTCTTTTTAAGCTCTTTTAAAACGTTAAATTACTGACTCTAGTTCTAGGTTCCAAAATGTCATTCCAATGGAAAAGAATCGGCAAGAAAGTCCATAGGTTACTCTTTTGAAAAAAAGGTTAACATCAATTCTTCTTTTTGGATCTAAATGGAAATTTATTGAAATTAAATTTTATGATAAAATTAAATGGTCTCGAAGAAGCAATCTGAGATTTAGTTTAGTTTACTTAAATCTAATATTTTATGCTGTACACGAATTTAATAAATATCTCCATTTAATTCTAAATTAGTAAATACTTTAGTACTCATTGGAATTTGAACATAACACACCTTTGTATTGATATTATTATGCATGAGATACATTTTTAATTATTACTGTGAATCGCATATGCATTTAGAAGTACGATCTTTTAGTTAAGTAGTTACACACGCAAATTACAATGAAATATACCTAAAGTGTAGCTGTTAGTTGCTATATAAATAATATATTATTTAAATTCTTACCTTAAAAGGTTTCACTACACCGGTTTACCTGCAAAAGAAAATATTTGCTCATTAAACAGTGTTAAAACAAACGTAAGCCACAAACTGTGTAATCGTTGTTCAAATAATTGTTTTCCCGTTCCAATGCGTTTGTTGCGTTGAAAATGTATTAAATTGACACTTTAACCCACATGACTTATTCATAATATCCAATGAACTACAAAATGAGGGCTATTTACGAACAATTTATTCAATGGACGCACTGTTTGAAAGTAATGTAGTAGAATAAAACGGTGGAAAATTCCGCAGGGATAGATATTTTGAAAATGCATGTGCATCAGTAGGACCATGAAACGCCATGGTTTGCCCAAACTGTCAGTTACACAGAGGATGTTGAATAAAGTAGGTAATTTAAATTCTGCGCCTTTGTTATGTCATTTCACTCATGACTATTTTTGTCTTTGTAAACCCCTTAACTCATGTGCACGTTATAATTTACTTCAATCACTTTTCAGTTATCAAAATAAGTTTATTGCAGTTTAAAATCAATAGAGGAAGATTTGTGAGGTATCAGCTTATGTGCAATAGGTTTGGCCACATGGCTGTGTTTTCTAAGAGAAAGATTTTTTAAGAGAAGGGTGATTAACGGAAGGTTTATGGGATCCATGTATGTAAGAAACATTTATGCACCATACAAATGGTGGTCTCACTCGCGAATTTAAGATTGTCAAGGTTGCTTGTTGCAACGTTTTAATCTCTGAGAAAAATATCGGTGGTTTAACCGGTTAGAGTACAGAATTCCCTTTCGTTTTCCCACAGTGGAAGTCAGGAAAATCCGAGAAATCAAGGCATTGGATTAAACTGCATGATTTTATCTTCTCTATTACACTAAATAGATATGCAATAGAGCACTGCCATCATTGCCATCGTTGCAGAATATGGTCGTGAAAACAGTTTTGCCTGAAACTACTATTCGGATGACATCATAAAGTTTTCCTTCCCTGCAACCTCGATTCGGTTCATGAAGTTTTATACCTTCAAGGAATATCTAGTAAAATGCAGACGCCGCGTAAACTTAGTGGGATATGTTACATGAGAGCATAATTTTAGCATATTTTTTCATGTTGATGTAGCATAAATTGTTATGTGAAGTAGATATCTAAATAGGCATGTTTTAAAGAATTTATTTTAGAAGATTGTGTATTAACGCATACTTAAAATAAATACAACAGAGTACCAATGCCTATTACAACAACATTAAAACAGTGCAACATTAATTAAAGACGAAATCGTACAGATTTTCAAGCAAAAAGACTAACAGAAACAGATACAACTCATCAAGTATCGTAATAAATATTGCACCGATAGATATTAGTTCCACCTCTAAGGTAAAAGGAAGCGATACAGACCAATTACACAATTTCTATCATCTGACAATAAAACAAAAGAAAGAAGAAATCAATTTAATACCAGCCAGTAACAGTATGACATTCCCACGTGCGAGAGACCTTTTTATCGTGACGTCACCTTTGACCCTCCCCCCCATCTGGGTTCACGATAAGATACACTTACTTTAAGTTACGTACTCCAGTAACTAATACGGTCCGTATCGCGTTTCTCTTTGTATCAACTTAGGTATTTGGATGGACTAGTTTTTGAAGTGTGTCTGTATTGAAAGGAAGTCTATTCTGCGTCTTTCTGCGAAACTTGTTGACTGGTTTCGATTACTTAGGTAGAGATTGGAATAGACCACAATTATTATATTATATAATTACATATTACAATGAATGAGGGCGGCAATAATTTGGACAAAACCACGAGAGGTACAGACAATCTACGAATTATTATTTTGTTTAAGAAGATGAGATAATTTATTGTTTTTTATATTATCTACTTACAATAACTGGTTAAGCCTTGACAACAGTGTTCCCCAATTAGGTTGATAACCTAATAACATTTATTTTGAGACGGCATTGAACTATTACAGAAACTACAATATCTATTTTATCTGCCAAGCCTAAAGCCACGTCCATAAGAACAATAATATGTTAAGATTAATTTTCCATTATTTACCGAAGAAAATCAAACTTTTCACAAAAACCACCGCTTCTTTCCGCATTTGACAGCTGTCACGGACATTCGAAAACCGAAAAGACTGACAAATGCTGTCCAAAATATTCCGTTGCTCAAAAAATAAGAAAAACCGAATATGCATGTGGCATAAAACACTAGGAACAGTTCGAAATTTGATTTTTAAAGTTGTTTTCGAAAACGGTTCTTAGAATTAATTTTAGTTTACCTTTATAAGATAAGAGGTGATTTAATAATAAATAATAATATTCCAGTGAAATGTTCTGGCGCGCATTTATCAAATACTGTAGTCGTTAATCACATGTAATTTATAGTGCTCTGCGTGGAAATGTGTTCCCGGAGTTTTGATCTTAATACTTAGTAAAATTGGGTAACGTTTTTGACGTGTGATAAATGTAGGTAGGTAATATATATATAGTGCTATATAGGAATGTGGTCAGGCATTCATGGTCCAAGATAGACCAGTCACAGAATGCTTAGTCAATTCCTGATGCAATATGGCTCTTTAAAATTTAGTATAGATGGCAGGAGACTACTAGGTTTAAACTGTTATTCAATAAATTTATTAAAACGAAAAAAAAACACGGTGGCATTAGCTATGATTCTCATTATTCTCTATCTATTTGCGAAGTCCTATTTAAGGAATCACCAACCGACTATAATAATAACATTTAGCTCGTTCCCACATTTACGAATATTGTATACTAATGCGAACATTATCGCACTAATACTCGATGCCAAATACGTCATCGATTACAGTCTGACACATACCGACCTTGCCCTCCAATTTCCTCGTCAAAGTCTTGAAATAATTTCGCAATCAATCAGTCGTACGTTTAAGATTTAAGTCGATTGATTACGATCGGCGAGCTGTCAAACTCTCGCAAGAAATTCAGCTGATAAACTTGAAAAATGTTTAGTTTAGAAAAACAGATGAGCTTAATACGTTCTTGCGAAAATAGGTTTGTGTAAAAACGGTTTAGGCTAGTTTTATCTAAGAACGAAATAGAAAAGTTACTATTACTATTCTATTTTTTGTTATTTAAAAGAATAAGGAAACTTTTTTAAAAGTATCTATTGCTTTGACTTGCCCCCGTACTATAAAGTTTTATGACATAGAAACAATAATACTCAACAAAAGAGTCGACAAACCGAAAGGTAAATTCAAAATGAAAAAAAAACGAATCAATCTTCAGTCAAACAATAAAACAAAGTTCTCGTAAAGAGAACCTAAAAAAGCCTGACAACAACCCTAGTCTTTCTAACAAATCAACAATTCTTTGAACCGCGACATTTTCCTAGAGAATTGCTTAGACCCAGAATTAAGTTACAGTAAATCTTTCCTTTCAATTGACTTTATCGAATCCTAGGTCTACGGTCGAGCTCACAACGAGTGGTAACAACGATTTACGAAAAAATACTTAGGTACTTACTAGATTTACATAAGAATAATTTTCCGCCATTGTTTTTTGTTAAAGCATAAAGGGAGTTTTAATTACCGTCAAATTTTAAGACTTACGACCTTACTCTTAAATGTAATTTAATTTTAATCGTATTTAAATTGCCAGTTGTCAATGTGTAAGGTGGCGAAACATTTACCTTTACCTTCGTATCGTGAGGAAGCCTGGATTCCAAAATTTGGGCTCTGAAATCGCCAATCTGCAGAGAGCAAGCGATTGGAGGCTGGATTATTATTATTATTATTATAGTACGTTAATATTTCAGTTACCCATAATTATATGTATGGAAATAAAAGCTGTTATATGTATGTAATTAAAATGATATCAAAACTGCCAAAGCTCCAGTAATTTTCCTTTCACTCCAAACATAATCGATTTTAATTTAACATTTATTTAAGTAGACATTGTACTCAAATATAACCCATGTTAATTAAGTCTAATAAAGCATTCATGGCCGCTTGATTAAAATGAAGATCAAACGAGTCTTCAAAAGTAATTTTATTACATCGACGGTAATTATGGCGTATAATAATATTATTTTATTTTATATAACCAATGAATTTATTCAAAAATAGAAGAGAGGTCTATCTCTAGCTGTGGACCGTGAGAGACTAAGGTAATTGATTGACCAGTTAAATTGATTGATAAAATGTAGTGTTTGTGAAAACATCAATTAAATTGATAATGAGTGATAATTGATTAAATTTTCACCAGAATATTAGATTAAATGTAGTGAAGAGTATTTGAGAACAAAACTAATTTTCTGTTTATTGTTTTATATAGCGATATATTGCTTGTCAGGTCTTAAACCTAAATTAATAGGTGCAAATAAAGGTAGGTTCAAGAACCTCGAGCTTCAAAGTCAAGTCGTACTTAAATGTTATAATTAAAAGCGAAGCAGCGTTTTAGAAGAAATTGTAGATTAAATGCACTTAAGGCTTTAAGAGTTGAGTATTTAATTTAGTTACAGTACGTTAACAGACCAATCTTAGGCCTTAACACAAAATTTAATTTTGTTGGGACGTTCACTTGCTATATTATCTTTATACTTCGAATTTCTTTCGTTAGACAATAATATTATTATGACCGTATCAAAATTTAAAGGTATGAAGAAAGTACCAGAAATTTGCACCAGTCTAATTTTACTGTTTTTTCAATGTATCATTTTGGTTCTAAGGAATCTTAAATTAAACACAATAAAATAAACGAATTGGGGTTTCTTCCAAAAAAACATATTACCTACATTAGGGTATAAGAAATTTAATTGGTAACTTTGCGAGCTCGTAATCATTCGCAGGCAACTTTTTGCTAAGTCGGCTCAACGTTGGCCGCTTTGGCAAAAAGTGACAAAAACATTTGTCTAAAGGCTGTGTTTTGACACAAAACCTATTACATCGCCTGAGGGCAGAGAGATACGTTTATGCAAGTTGGTTTCTTTTTTAAGGGTGTTAAAAAAGGGGTATTATATTTAAAAGCCAGTTGGTATAAATACTCTTTTATGTAGTCCCTTTTATCGGGGTCTGTATTTGTGTGGCGGCTTACAGAAAAAAAATGTCCGATTCTAAATTAGGGTTTGGAGACACGGCAGTGTTTATAGCCAAGTTTTGAAAAAGAAAAGTCAAAATTTCAAGTTACTGTTCATATTTAAAGATGTAAATAAAAAGTAAGCTTTGAGTGCTAAAATGATATTAGCAAACAATTTTTATTTTAAGAGAAATATGCGATTTAGAATCTATGCAATAATTAAAATTTAAATGCTAAAATATAATCAAGAGCTTTTCAAGTAAAGTCGTTAAACAAACTGTCAATTTACAACTGCATGATAATAATAACCAAAGATCTGTAACAGTTGGTCCCTAAAATATTTTACGGTACAAAATATAAATTCTCCATTACGAATGGCCGAGAAAATGATAGAAGTATATATTATTCACATTCTATTTCCAGGGGAAGCTGAGCATTAGTTAGTTAACGTTATCAAAAAATATGAGGCTCATGAATATTAGTTGGCATTTAAAGATGGTTTGTTATCAGTATTTTATGTAACGATCATACGGTAACAAGGAAGTTA
The DNA here is from genome assembly GCA_905146925.1 of Autographa gamma. NCBI lineage: Eukaryota > Metazoa > Arthropoda > Insecta > Lepidoptera > Noctuidae > Autographa > Autographa gamma. The sequence goes on from LR989871.1 coordinate 4,548,116, forward strand.
TGTTTTATAAGTTTTTTATTGCTTGTAATCTTTGACATGTAATAAGTTTATTTTGTGATACAGCACTTTTAAGAATTAAGAAGATTTCTTTTAAGGAACCATTTGGGGTAGACTGTAGCTTTGCAGTGACAATATAGAGATCTGGTGTTAAGTGGACATAATAACAAGAACTCAAATAAACCATAGGTATCGATAACCGAAATAAGAATCGACTAAAACGTCGCGTCACTGTTACCGGAGTAATGAACAACACTAGAGTGAGAAGCGTCATGGCGGCGCATGCGATTCTCGTTGTAGTAGTCTGTTGCATGATATAAATTAATACTTAATAATCATTCTGGCGTCGCTGGTCTTAAAAATAATTGTAATTGTAACGTTGAATCCATTCTAATGATAATATATTTGTAAAGTTTAAAGCATTAGTGGTTTCCTTTAATAGTACGGACAACATTTGTTTGAATAAGCACTTTAAAAATTACAACATCACTTTTAAATCTCGTAAGAGTGACAAAAAGCGTATACAAACACTTATATTGTAAAAACATCCGGGTTTGTTTTATCTTGAATGCAATAGAACCTTTTTTATCTTCATTGCCATTTTTGTAAATGTGAACATATTAAGGCCGCTTATACACGAGGCAACGGAAGCTTCTGAAAATCAACGATTTTGGTCTCCAAGCAACTGCCGCCGTACAAATTCATGTAGTTGAATACAGGCATCGTTGGAGACTAATTTATTTATTTATTTATTTAAGAACAACATAAGATAACAGAGTACACCAAAACGCTTACATGTCTAAGAAAATAAGATATGAAAGACAATGAATTTGAATATGAATAATAATACACAGAATATAATTAGATCTAACAAAACAATGTCGACTAATGTCGCGTTATGTCAGGTTCTAGATACTTGCGTTGCCTCATGTACGCAAGGGCTAAGTCGGATATTTGTAAAACATCCAATAAGAGTTTTATACACAAAATCTAAGAGAAGTGATGTTAAACAAGATTCTGTTTATAATGACCACTCAAATTATCTTGTTAAAATGGTTTATTTTGAAAATAGCCTCTGTGACTAAAATTTCGCCAGGATTTATTATGCTGTAATATAACTGTTAACCATAGTTAGAATAAAAAAAAAAGTAAAAATTTTGACTACAACAATTTTCGATTATTTTATGTGCATTTTGCATAGCTTTCAAAATCAAGGCGATTATCACATCCTAAATTAGCATCTAGCGTCATATTGAATGCGTATCAGTACTACGCACATAAATGTTTATGAATGGACCATCTGATCACGGGATGGGAACTATTCTTAGTCACAATAATGTACGGTTATATGAAAACCCATTGGAACGGCCTTGTGATGATAATGCAATTGAATTTATAAGTACACGAAAATTTTGAGGTGCTTTAGATACGACAGTGGAATTTGTCTTAATGTAAGGAATTAGAAACCAATGACAATATTGCTTGGATCACGATTATTCGTTTAAAATTGTATTATAGGGGAAACAAGATCAATTTCTATTTCTCAATATTTCCCTTATTTCTTCCTTGCATCTTTGCTGAAAGAAGAGTACTCCAAACCGAAGACCATGTATGATAGGATTAGGAATAATGAGAGTGGACGAAGCAAAACAAGTATGGATAAGGATCGTCGCAAGTAGAAAGGAGTGCCTTTCTGCCTACCCCTTACGGGAAAGAGGTGTGAATATAATTATGCATGTTAAAAACTAAACAAAATACAATTGACAGCCAATTTATTGTATTTAATGAATATATCATTCCCATATTTTAGTATATTGTAGTGGTCATCATTTGTCATTACTTCCTTTGTTTGACATATTAAAGTTATTAGCATGTGTAAATTATTAGTTTAGCTTTGATTTAATTATTAGCTTAATTTATTACCCTTCAATTAGGCCATTCAAATTATTGCTGGTATGTTGGAATTGTGTTAATTTTATGAATGTTTTTGTTTATTTAAATACGTTTTTCTTTTAATTGTGACAGTTTTTTTAATGATATTGTAATACGTAACCTTTTCAATAATACATGTTATATTAAATAATAACAGAATACTAGCTAACTTAACTGCTTCTAGACATTTTTAAAACAAAACGTTTCATAAAGTATCTATGAATTTCTTTAAAAATCATCGATTTCTTTAGTTAAAAGATTTGACCTAGTCATCTTTTGACTTATATTGATTTGTAAAGAAACATATTATTCTGTTCCTAATTTGTAATGTCCTTGCAATTTCTATTGTCATTTCAAGTCTATAGCACGTAGTCTAGCACTCAAGTACAGCACATTCATTCTTCCTATTGCTTTATACTGCACTATTGAGCTCTCTTTTATTGGAAAGACATCATTAACTTCTGTCCTTTGAGTACAATGGATTAAAAGAGACATTGCGTACAATTTATAAATTACATGTATAAAAATATAAGGTATTTCTGTTATAACGCATACAATAAGACTGTAATTAAAGCACATAATCTGAATTTCACATTACACCTCAGGCAAGCGTCTAACTAATTACCAATTACACAAAACTACTACCAAACGTTTAATTCTTATGTACAGCTTACTTTAATAAAATACAAGAGTTAATTTCCTCATAACTGCTCATTACAAGTAATCAGGCATCGCGAGCAATATTCATACAATTTCACACACGGCGGTCAGTTACAGGCTGACGGCTTCACAAAGTTAAGAGCATAAAATATATTCATGAAAGTGCAACCAAATGAACCCCTTTGATGATACAGGTTATTTAAGTTGAAATAAAAAGCAATAGGGTATATTAACCTTTTTCAAGCTCTCTTTATAAATGAATAAATTCTCGAGCAATTTAGCTGGTTTTGAAATGTGCTTTTTAGGCCCGGTTTCACCAACATAGAATAAGTCTTAGTACTAGAATAAATCGTTAATTACTCCCAAGTATATCCATTTTACGTTTCACCAACATTTAAACTAAGAATAAAACCTCTATACTAGAATTAAGTCATATACCACTGTTTTCGGCCATGTAAGCTGCTATTCTTTGGTTAGTAGTGTCAAAGTCAAGTCAGTTCATAGCATTTAAAAAATGACGCGCCGTTTGTATGCATTAATAAAAGAAACCGATAGCGAAGATGACGATTATTTTTGTCCTCATCCACGGTGGTTTAAGGAAAGGCCTAATTATTTTGAAGAGTACGACGAACACGATTTCGTGATAAGATTTCGTTTATCCAAGAAGGCAGCATTACACAAACGCACACAGAATTATTCACCCAAGTCAGTGCAGTAATAGTGTCGGCGACAGAAATGTATAAGAAATACCATTAGAATAGTTTAGATGATAAGTTTACATATTTTACTAATAAAGTTAACTTAATGCGAGGTATCGCGCTAAACGCCGAACCGGATTAGAATGTAAGGTGCTAACGCAGTGTGGGGTACCCCGCTGGGCCGCCCACCTATTAGCAATAATTGTTTATTAATTCTTTAAATTTTGATTGTTTATATATTGTTTTATATTATATTTAGACTTTGTAATGATAAGTAAAGTTAGGAATAGTAAGTAAAGTATAAGGAAACACAATCTCGTAGAAAACACAGATTTGTAAAATTGACACAAAAATTACGTAACTTGAGAATCAAGTTTTTTAATTGTATAGGAAAAATATTATTATGGTGTCTATCATATGGGAAATCGCCCAGAAATGCCAAATCCGTTTAAATCATAACAATCGGTTCACGGGTTTAGAAGATATTAACATATTTAGTTAGTAAACAAATATAAGGATACAAGTTTGGCATTTCTGGGGCGATAATTAAATAAATAGACAAGAAAGGGTTGTTATCAGATCGCTTTCTTTTATTGTTGACCATCATTCAATTATCGGCAATAAAACTAATAACTAAATAGGATGAAAGTATAAGTCAAGACGGTCGCTGTTTTAAGGTTATTCTAAACGTCAGGTTTACGTATTATCCAAACAATTTTAGGAAATAGGAAGCGCCATTGCTGAGGCACCGAACAACCTGACTATTTGACTTGGGAGCGTTCTAATGTCATTCCATACATTCGTTCACGGTTACAGAGTAGCTATATGAGAATAAGATATTCGCAGACTAGCATGGTGAAATGAAATTGAAGTTAACCAAAGAGTAAATCGTTAGAATAAATTAGTACTAGGGTAGCTCCTCTCGCATTAATTCAAAGTTGGTGAAATCGAGTCTTAATGTTATAAAATATGCTCTTTATTTTTATGACATAGGTTCTGAGCTACTGATGTGGATAATTGTAAAATGAATTGCAATAAATATTTATTTATGAGAATTTAATTTTTTTTTATATTTGTATTTAAAATCGTCTAATTTACAAAGCCTTGACTAAAAAATGTATTGTATCATCTAATGTTTCTAATCAATCTTTGAATTTATTAGTAATTAGTTTGTGTTTGTATTTCAGGTAAGTGGTAGAAGATAAGAAGCGAGCAGAATAGAGTAGATGAATGGGTATGAAAAGTGAAAATCAATTTTGTCCACTATTTAGATTATCAAAATATAATATACACAACGTATTTTTTTTTTTCTTTTATAAAATTAATTTCAAAATACGAAGATACGAGTAAACCGCTCCAAAGTTCAGTGGGGGCTTGTGTCGTCACGGCTTGGTAACATTTTTGCTTAGACGTGACGTCACGCAAGATTAGTACTCACTACATCTTCATAATTTTTTGTTTACGGGACACACGAAAAATACGTCTTGTCTAATATTATTATGTTATAAAAAAGATGGAAATAAAATTGTCATCATTCCTATTATGGTTACAAGGTGGAGTCATTATTCTAACCCATATTACATTAATTTTAATCCGATAACCACTCCAGTTAACTTGTACCGCATATTCGAACATTTAGTACCTCGTAATATTTAGGTCGAATCCATCAGTGAACATAGGCTGTGTCACAAGAGTTTGATTGATAGTTTTACATGAATCAGCTGTTTCTTCGCCTTTCATGTTTTTGGAATAAAGGTGCAATGCGGCTTGTGAAGGGTATAAGATTTTGTACGATTATAAGAATGGAAAACGATATTTGGTTACTCATATTTTTTATGTTTTAGACATCTATTGTTATTTTGTGGTTATGTATGGGATAAATTTTAAAGAAATGTATCGTATGTTAAACCATGTTTTGGTTTTATGTAAACGATACAAGCATTTATTTACTAAATAAGAGAAACTTGCATAAAATAAAAGGATTTTTTTTCCTACATATAAATGATTATTATGAATCAATTGTAAGTAAAAACAACTCAACCGAAATGGACAACATTGCATACCAAATTACGAAGGTACCAAAATTAGTGAAATATGCACAATACATTAAATGATTTATCGGAATACTTTAAAATATTCTTTATTGGCAATCATTGTACTACAATATTCGCATTAACTACGCATCATTGCGTCCAATTTGGGACAATTGTGAATTGTCAGTTTTGCGCGGCTCTGACTTGCGCGATGAATAAAAATGATAGTTTAATGGCCTGTCAGTCTTGTTACTGTAGTCGCCGGCTATGGGGTGAGGTTACGAAATATTTGAACAGAAATAGGTGTGAGCTAGCTATGACTAGGTAGAACAAAAATATTGAAGTCAGAGGTAAAAAGATGGAAATCTATACCATAACCTATTTACTGTAGTATTGTTAGGTGGAAAAGTATGGTTAACTGTAACACCTAATCTATGGTATGACCAAAACGCTATGCTTTTTTTTTTCCTTATGTCATGGTCTTTTTATCGTCACACTATGATTCTCCAGAAGAAAAAAGGGTGTTAAAAACCGAATCAGAATATCACTTTTCTATGTTTATGAATTGTGTTGTATGTAACCAAAAACTCTTGAAGTATGAAATACAATATAACTGACCCTTTTGTCACAATCACAATGCTTTTGTACATAACAAGTATTTTCAACCGTTTTATTAAACTTTATAAACTCTACAAAACGCGTACTGTCCCAAATTACGGTTAAAAACTTTTCCTGTGAGATGCAAATTTTCATAAAATTAAAACAGGTTAACAAAAAGGTTGGAGGTCACTGACCTCCTTGATGAATCCACTTTTAATGCTTCGAATAATTCGCAATAACGACATTTTATGAATACGATATAAATTCTTTACCCTCATTAAAATAAATATAAACACATTTTTATTCAAAAGCATTCAAATATTCCATGATTTCTTTTTAATTTCTAGTAATTGGAATTCGAATTTTGGTATTTAAATTTACTTGTAAAGATTTATTGATGCGCCGTTATTTATTGTATTAATATCAAATATGCCTTTATTGGATGGGTTTTCATTTTGGTTATCATCAGCAAACTTTAAATGGATCTTACAATTATTGTGATTTAAATAAAATAAATTTTATGCTTAATTTAGCAATGCTCAAAAGTGTATAGTAAGTTATGTTATTCGCTCATTTATAGAACATAACAAAAGCATATTAACAAAAGCATATTATAGCACTGTATTCTAATTAAAAATAAATTCACTAATTCGAATGAACATAGTCGAGCGCCTCGAGGCAAATGCACAATGTATTACTTTTTTCTTTTTTACAAATGGCAGCGAATGAGAAAGAAAATTGAAACTACTGGCCATAAAGTGTTCCAATTTTAAAATACTAAGCGTAGGTAATCCATTGGGATTTGTTCAGTATTTGCTTTGTATAAAGAACAACTTGAATAGATAATAATAATATATTTTTTCTGTTGTTTTGAAATTCCAATTAGGTAATGGCTCGATTTATTTTTTATAGCATAACATGGACAAAGGGGATAATCAGTGTATATTTTTTATTACAAAAGTTCCGAAGTATTTTACTGACTTAAGTAATTTGTGTGTATTTCAATGTGTTATGTATAACATTGCATTGTAGTCAATGATATTCTAATAAACAGATATGTTATACACATACAAAATAATCGAAAAAAGTGTTCCGCGCAGCAGCGGCAGCTGACATACATGTATTTTGTGTGTCTTTATACAAAAGAGATAGCGCGATAAAACCCATAAGAAAAAAAGAGACAAATAGTGTTGTCGTTGAAAGGCAATGCGTCCCAATAAGGACGTTTTCGAGTCTTCACGATTGCACGCTTATAAAATATCTGTTTATTAGAACATCATTGATTATAGTACTGTTTTTATCCCGAAATAAAATAAAAAAATTAATAGCGTGACTTAAATCTCGCTTTCAAGATACTTAAGAAGTATATTTCTATATACTTATAAGTAATTAATTATGAACTTGATCAGTCAATTAAAAAGCCGAAGATAATTAAAGAAATCGTGTACCTTTAACCCTATAAAAAGTATAATAAATTAAACACACAATTCATAACACATGTTAATTTAAATTAATTCTATAAAGTGATTTATGATACAATGAGATCAGGCTTATAGTTAATGAATTAGTTAAACCGATCGAAGACAGTTTTACGAAGGTCATTATTAAATATGTATCAATATAAATCATTACTATCAGCTGTTTGACAAACTGTCCCATAAAAAAAATGTTGAATAATAATTGAATACATTTTTTGTAAAGCAAAGCATGTAAAACAAATTACCTACTAATGATTATGTCGTAAATAACATTCCATAGGGTTCGATAAAAAATAACGGTCATGTCTATCAGGTTTAGAAACAAAAACATACCTAACATACAAGTCAAACACAATCTAGAAAATATTATCTAAAGGAATACATTTCTGAAAAATTGCTGGAGCTGCGGAGACCCTTAAGCGGCGAAAGTATAATAACCTAGTGGGTAATTAATTTTCGAGCCGTTTGGGGTTGAAACGCTCGGGTCATGGGGTCCGAAAGCACGAAATCTTTTCAAAGAACTTTCCAAACGTTTGGTGGACTCTACTCGTGATCCTCTGGCTGGTTTGTTCCTTGCACAGAGAATCGGCATAGCCATTCAACGTGGAAATGCTGCCACGGTTCCCGCCATTGACACGGATGACGATGAGTTTTTTGACGCTTGTTAGTTTTATTTTTTTATGTAAGTTTTAATTTAAGTATAGTAAGAGTATGTTAATAAACAAACTTCAACACTCTAAACCCGGAATATAGACATTTAAATACCAAAAGAGTTTTCAACACAAATATCCAGATCAATTTAATTTAACGAAGCCATAAGTATCCATTAATAAAAACCGCAACATTTACGGTACAGTGATATTGAACGAATGATTAAACAGTGAACAATAGGTACATCTGCCTACCCCACAGACAATGTAGTATGACAGGACAGAATTGTAACACCATTGTTCGCGAACATCATATTCTGTAAATATTCCTATATTGCGTAAAGGAGGAATCAATGAAAGTGTGTATGCAAAAATGTCTTTCATGTACTTTATAGCCAAGAGTCGGTATTCGGTATATTGGTTTTTTATACTCCTGATAAAAGATTGTTCTTCTACGACAGTTGCACAAAGGTGTAATTACTTACTTCATTTTATTGTTGTATTTTAATAATTTTCATATATTTTTATAATGTCATTTTTTTATTTAAAATGAATCCTGTACTCTGTAAACTATTGAAGTATTGATCTAAAACATATGATACTGGATCTCCGACATAACAAAAAGTATATCCTTTATTGAAGTTCAAGCTGACTGACTTATTTTTGTTACATACATGCATATCATCACGTCTGTAAATTCCATTACGGGTAGGCAGAGACTTTATTCACTTTATATCACAAATACAAACACGCATCCTAGGATGACATTTATGACCATGATGATGAAATCCTCATTTTACCAGGTCACGCTTTGGTCTTCATGTAATAAGATTAAGCCATTACCGTAAAAGGCGACTAAGGGAAAACTAGTCATTCAACTTTAACTCGCTTTAGGTTACTGGGCAATGGTAATTTTTTATTTCAGCCATTAAAGCAATAAAGAAAAAGTTACTGCTGTAATAATATTCCTCTGGATAGATTATTTCGGCCGACGTGATCATTTGAACAGTGACAGGTGCCAACACCCTGTGTGCGTTCAGTGATGCGCGCGCTTTAGTGTCGTCGGAACCCGCTCATGTGCACATTGTATGGATTTAATAGAGTTTTCGAGAGAAGGAAATTGCGGTTTATTTTGTGTATATTGAAGTATATTGTGTATCGGTTATTGGAGTAACAGTATTTTAGGTGTCGTGTAATTTGACAACACTCCGTATAACAGCAGTCTTTATTCTTAATTTTAATTTTTAATGTCACATCTATCAACCTTATATTGATTACTAGCGGCCCGCCCCGGCTTTGCTCGGGTGCAACGCTGATACCAAATATAACTACGCAATCATAAAGTTCTGTAGGCCAAAGCACAGCCTTAGAAGCATTTTTTGGTATAGGCACGCGCCCCCCGGCCCCCGCGCTGGCCCCCGGCGTGTACCGCCGCAACCGCTATGTCCCTGTATTTTAAATCTGTAATATCTTTATTTATCTCGAAAATATTCATTTAAATTACATGCTGTAAAGGGCAATATTGATCTATATTACATGCACAATTTTTTGAAGGTACTTAATTGGATAAGGATTACTGTTGTATTGCTTAAAATCGTCTATTCGTGAATAAGTAATAAATAAAGGATAAAAAATGGTTATTGTGGGTTACCCTCAAGAGATAGACATATACCATCGCGGACTTTTTTGTAGATCTTTTTAAGGTGCACAATACTGTAGTACATTATTTTGATCTACCTCGTAGGGTTCAGCCAGCGTTTGTAATGAAATCGCAAAAAATGTGTTGATTTACGACCTGACGTCAAAAATCTCTAAGATTATCCGTGTTTCTCTACTATATTATGCATGTATTATACATATAAACCTTCCTCTTGAATCACTCTATCTATTAAAAAAAACCGCATCAAAATCCGTTGCGTAGTTTTAAAGATTTAAGCATACATAGGGACAGACAGCGGAAAGCGACTTTGTTTTATACTATGTAGTGATGATAAATCGATCGTATGTTGTGGTCAGCTTCATTGCATACAGCATTTAGTAGTATGCCACATCATATGGGATGTCATGAGCCTTTCTACGTTGCTATGCCGTGAGTAGACTCATCAAAATTGCTATGCATAATGTATGTTATGCGCTGCTAAAATAAAAGTCTTGAAGTCAAAACTAGGTATCTTTAGTTTAAATTCACGTACGATGCCTAACTTAAAGGTTGTATTACTCAGACATTACGTAGCGTAGATACATATAAGGCACCAATACATAATGAATTCTGCTATAATTGTCTCTTGTATGTATCTGGTTCTCGCCGCCGGCGCCAGTCCCCACAAAGGTCATCGCTGTCTTTTGTTTAGCACAACCAAAGGTTATTGACCAAACCTCTACTACCTAGAAATTCCCCATTTATTAATATTCAACATAAAACAAGGGTAATATATCTTAATTTCCCTGAAATGTCCTCTTTCTAAGGCATTTTGTAGGCATTTTATAATACCCACATAAACTTTATAGCGATTTCTTTTAGGCCTGAAATTTAATTTTACGTCCCTTTAGTCCACAAAACCGTGTTTCAAGGTCACTGAGATAAAGCTAATCTATTCTTACAATCTTAGGACACGGTACGGCAACAAACTACGCAACTTTAACTAAAGTAAAGTTGCTTACAAGTTGAAAGTTACTTAATACTTTCCCGACCATAGATTTTAATCTATCTCATAAAGGTCAAGGTTTGGACCTGGACTAAGTAATTGACGTTCACGGAAAAAATCTTTCTTTAGGACCAAGAAAAATGTTTGTCTAGTTAACATATTGTTAAATAATAGCTATATTATTATAGAATTCTGAGAGTTGGCTTAATATTGGTCAATGTCCACATCCACTTTTCTACATTGTCCCGCGTCTGGCTGTTTGTGGTACCTTCTTTGTCTTTTTTTTATTTGATTCCATAACATAAGTGCTTTAGCTACTTACTTCGGGTTCAGAGCAATGTTAGTACATTGTGAAGATTATTTTTTTATTCATTCTTTTGTCTATGTACAAGCGTGAGTGTTTTAACCATGTAGTGTTTCACATAGCATACATCTTACATAACACATTTCTTTATTTAGTGGCCATCCACTATTTGTGGCCAAGTTTGCAGCCGGTTGAAAATGATCCAGGTTTGTTTAGCGAGTTTTCTTACCTAAACTTTCTCTTTTTATATCTAATTTATTGTTATTTAGCCTGCTCGTTAAAATGTGACCTAAAGTTCAGGAAATTTGAGGATATAATGATGATAAGTATTTTATAGTCCAAATAATATTTAAATTTATCTTGTGACTTTTAGAGGGTAAATAGCTGCTATAATGAAACACAGGTTTTAAAGATTTATATATTTTACGGTTTATGTCGCAGTTTATTTACGATTTTGGGCCCCAAAATACACTGCGACATTATATATTCGCGTAAACCTAAAGTTTTATTATCTTATTATTAATGGTTTAAATACTGTGTTTTTTGTTTAAATATTGACTTCGTGTTTTTTGTTTAAATATTGACCAGATATATGTGTATAGTAAAGAAATATTTTATTTTCATAACACATTTCATAGAACTTTACAATATTTTCAATGTCGTTTGAAAAATAAGTATGAAAGTTTTATTTCATACACTGTCGACTTGAAAATTGCAGTAAAAAATCAAGTAATAAATAATGTATTATAAATGTACACAATTTATTCAATACTTAAATACTGTCCACTAAAAACAAAAGACAGTGCAAATTAATTCTCTACGTAAAACCAGTTCATTCTACCATGTGTGTGACGCATTAAGTTTCCCAAGTCATGTGCGTTCTGCCAATACAATGCGATTGACGTAAAGTGATGTCATCGCGTATCGAATTGTGTAACTGTTTCCTTTGCCCGTGTCATCTTATAAGCGTTTCCTTCTTAACTTTGACCTTGTGTGTTTTACTGGCTGTTTGGTTCCTGGTTTTATACAGATATTTTCTACGAAAGTTTCCGAAATGACGGGACGAAAAATCTAAATATAAACCGCGAAATTTTTTTGTAAAATGTAGTTTTATTTCAATTACAAAAATGAAAATAAAATTATTCTTGTGATATCAATATTTAAGTAACTCATTTGGAGCTGAAATTTTGTAGACTGACTCTATACCAGCTGTACTGTTCACCCCTTTTGGATAGATATACCCTTTCGATAACATTCTGTATGTAAATAATTTCATAAATGGTTTCCGATTTAACACATCAGGTGTTATTCAAGTCCGTCACTAGTAATTAATAAATCTATAAAAAATATAACACAGGTTGGATTAAACATAATATTAAAAAAAAAAACCAAAAAAATTGTATGTCATCCTTTATAAATTGACTAACTAGTCTTACCAAAGAAATCATTACATCAACGAATGCTCCGACTTTTTAGTCATACATTGTCAGTCGAAAAACATATGAATATGTAAATTCGATTCTAATTAGGAACATAGAAACAATACGGTCGGTATCTGGTGTTAGTATAATTAATCCCTCAACACCCACAACCGCATATTAATCTTTACGTTAAGCCTACGACAGTAGATTGAATCTAAGATGAGGCATGTTGTATTTGATTTTGGTTTAGCGTACTCTTGCTACTGCTAATATCTTTAATGTTTACTGAAAAACGTAAAAGTGGTTTTAGCCGGTTATTTTCGCGATAATATTAACACCTACTAATACCTACTTAAATATACTGGGTAGGTAAAACAGACAAAAGTTAGAGGAATTTAAAAAAATATTTATTTTGCTTATAACGTTAAATGAATTTAAAAGACATCGCCATAAAATGTGTGTTATTAAGCTTCCCTTATATTTGGTTAATTCATATTAGGGATATTACTAATATATTTGCAATAATATTTTTATTAAGTTAGCCAACAGTAAAAATCAGACATAAATAAAATATTTTAACACTTTATATATAATAAATAGCAGACCATTTCGGACATCCATACTCTAATCAGTGCGCAAACACGAATACAATAAATGACAGTCTACAGTTTTAGCACTCCTTATCTGGTTCCGGAAACTGTTAAAACATTAGGTTAGTATAATTTATAATAATTTAAATGTTAAATTTGCATCTTATTGTAGTAGGGACAAGGATTTTTATAATCAGTTTTGTAGTTCTTCAACTAAAATGTTTTTTTTTTTTATAATATATTTAATCGGAACTAGCTAACATATATGGTTTTATGTTATATGTAGAATGTTTCCGATTAAGTACTTTCTAATAAAAAAGTACCTTTTTCACCTTCATTTTAAATCAGTTTTTTTTTGCCATGCAGTAGTCAAAAGGAAAATTAACAATTTAGACAAAAATATTTTTCAAATAAATTTTGTAGCCAGTTCAAAAAATATATTTTCTGTATTCTAGTCATAACTTACAAAACTGTGGCAGTGATTTATAATACCGCATAGGCCTAAATAATTAACGTATCCCAACAAAGAGTTTACAACAAACGTCAGCTATTGAATTTTAAAGGTCTGTGTGACTTATCTGTCAAAGGCTAAAACACCTCATTAAAAATTCAAGCACGACAAGTCTTTCATCCGTCCAAAGTTAAAGGTTCGTCCTCAAATATTTACGTGAGGAGAGAATATATAACAGGAATAGCCAAGTGTTGAATAAAATAGTAAAGGTACATGAGAGAATTACTGAGAACCGGACTTCTGAGCGAAAATGTGTGAAAATGTCCGAAGCGGAGTCGAAACAGTAATAAAAGAAAAGCTATGTTTTTCAGCTAGGATATATGGATTGCAACTGGCTATACTGTGCCATGTGATGGCGTGAATGGGATGTGCGCTTGGGTTGCGGTAGTCTAAATGCGTGCCCGCCTGTTCCCTGGCAATAGGGAAACGGTGAAGCACTCCGGTGGTTTTAGCCGGTAGGAGTCCGGCACACCCCTCTGTCTTCCCCAGGGCGGAAGTAGTCCATGTAGGATTTCCACTGAGTAGACCGGTAGTTTAAAACTTCGTCACCGGGGTGCAGCTCAACCACAGCAAGCAACAGCTAACATGTCCATCACACCATATAATTAGGATTTATCGCTACATCCACCACGGTATCCACTGAAGCTGAGTGGAAATGAGATGTGTGAATAACAAAGTTCTCGTTATTTAAAACACATCTCCGCTCCGCTCATCTCAGCTTCACAGTTCTTCCCTAAAGGAACACCCATGATGAGATAGATGATAAATAATAAATAAAGGTCAGGAGATAACGAGACCAGAGACACATTTGTAATGAGTTATAACGGAATGATTAAAGGCGTGCGTTAATGGAAGATCAAAGAAACTAGTCTTCAACTAAGACTTATACAAGTAGATGAAGATATCTTTTTGAAGGCGAAAATAAGATTCGATTTTTATATTGAATTTAAGAGCAAAAACGGTCAGATTTTGAAAAATTCTCCCGTTAATTTCGAAAATAATACTAACAATTAAGTTATAAAAAAGCATTGTGTGGTATTAACAACCTTCTCCTTCCTTGTGTAATCACTAATTAAAATAGGTTTTATTCAAGAATTTTATAAACATGATGATAATATTTAATGACATTTACTTCACGTGTCACGCAATTTGTGTGGTACTCTGAAAATTAATTGATGCAATTAAAATTATAATTACATTTGAGATAATGATAAAAATTTATATCACAGTTCAATCATGCGGTTTGATCGAAATGGCTCGTAATTATCAAACGTTAAAATACTCAGTTTTCAATGGAGAAATTTAATTAGGCTTTAAATGAAGTTACGTAAATACTAATTTATTTTGGTGTCAGTGGTGAAACATAAATTACTGTTAAGTGCTGATGCATCTATAGATAGATATATATAATATATATATACCTACTATAGAATTGATGCAACTTGCGTATGTATTTTCAACCGACTGCTAAAAGAGGAGGGTCTCAATTCGTCTGTATGTTTTGTTTTTATATCTTTGTTATAATATATCTATCGACGGCAGTTGAAAATTGATTAAAAAAACATTTTGCCGCGAATACGATATTCTATAGAGTAGTTCAGAGGTGATCATATATTTGTATTTACATTTGTAACCGATAATTCGTTTTAAATATTTTTAGTTTTTTTGGGACCTTTATTTTCTATATAAATGGTAATTACTTTATTATTAGCTATTTTCATTTATAATACTTAGGAGTTAACTTTAACTAATCATATTATTTCTATAAGTAATTCCTCTTTAATCAAAGTCTAATTAAAAATGTATACCGGTAAGTAAAATACATCAGTTGGATTATAACAATACGTCATGTAATGTTTTATGTATAGACGACATTGACATGGTCCTTGGTCAAATAAACTAAAAATAGACAAACCTTCAACTTTATTTCGTGTGATAACTGTTGACAGTTGACATTGTGTGTCAAGTTAAATTGTTACATAATAGTCAGTGTATTGTTCGGACAATCATGATACAGCGGATCTGATGTATCTATTATGCTATCCCAGTTGTGTCATAAGTAGTAGGTAGAGATGAAATATTATAAAAAATAGTGTGTTTTTTATATGTTAGATTTTTTTTAACCGACTTCAAAAAGGCGGTTCTCAGTTTGTGAATTACCCTACTTTGACCTACTAATGGCTACTTAGGGTTTTCTTAGCATTGATTTGGGTAAGTCAATAGTCATTCTGAGAGGTCGATATTAAATACAACAGCAAAAAATCGATCCAAAATAAGGCCATTTGACATTCTAGTCCTCATATTATCAACTTATAAAAATAATAATTAAAAAACAAACATATTGGATAATCTTTAAAATACAAGCATTTTTTTAATAACCTGATTAGTACATACATTCATATTTATAATCACGCGTCTGTCCCTTGTAGAGGTAGGCAGAGACCACTTCTCTCTTGCTACGATACTTACACACTTTTCGCTTCGTCCACTTTCATTATTCCCTTCACACAAGTTCTGTTGATTAGTTAACCTGATTAGTAATTACCATTATTCCCATTTAGAAGTTTCAAAATAAATTACCAACTATACCCAACAAAATTGAAAACGCAATAGATATCAACATTATCGACTATCGAGTACTAGAATAAATTAATTAATAAGAGCCACTCCAGTTTATCGGCTTATTGAGTAAGCTCCAGTAGTCGCGGTCGTGTTATTGGCATGTTACTGATAAGAGCTGATAAGAGATACCTGTGTGAGGTTTATCTATGACTGGGTTGTAGGTAAACCTTTTTTCCTAGCTCTACATTTATCTTTTTATTCTTGCCTTGTCTTGTCTTGGCTATATTTTTTACGTTGTCATTCAATGTTGATGTCGAATGGATGGTATTTCATTTTTCTTGTTTTAATTTTGAGTTTGTGTTTCAAAGCGCTATTTTAAAATAATATGAATCGTTTGGTGATATTTTAATGTCTTCAATTAGATTTTGGTTTTCTGACCAATTTAATACATAAAAGTAATTCTTTTATTACCTGTTAAATACCTACTAATTTATATCACATAATAATATGTAGATGTCCTAGGAGCTAATTAAAAAATGTAACGATAGTTCCATAGAAACTAAAACTTGCTTCCCTTCCTTGCTTGCTTGTAAAGATGACTTTTGATTGACTAAAAATGACTTTATAAAAATATTTATTTTACAGAGTATGAAGCTAATGACTACAAAATACAAACCACTAACATTAATAACCCCATACCAACTAAACGTAATACGAAACGTATTGTATAACTCAAATAACGATAATTTATGTATGTCGACATTTGCATAGAGACTGATTGGTATTATCAATCAGGTTATCATTCCATTAATATTTATGAGTTCGTTCGTGATGCCAACTGTGAGATTTCATGCCTTACCTGAGCTGTGAGATCTGTTATTGAACTAGTTGGATTTTGTTTAAGAAATAGTAGCTCTTAAATTAGGTGTAAATAATGATCCTTAGAATATGTCTTCTACGATAACTACGATGTTTCTTAACCATCATCACCAACACCATCATCATCATCATCATCATCCACAGCCCTTGTCCTCCCACTGCTGGGCATAGGCCTCCCCTTTTCCGTGCCATTTTCTACGGTCCTGTGCCAGCCTCATCCAGACTCGACCATAGACTTTAATTATGTCGTCGACCCATCCTGCTCTCGGACGACCGATTCTTAACCAAGACACTACTAACTCAATACCTTTCAAAATGTGAATTTTTTACCTTTTCAACGTCAAAATATCTTCGATTGACACTATTCTAAACTTGGGCCCAGACATCAAAATCATTACAATCGTGAGTGATTGTCATTTGTTTTAAGATGTCGTATATTATGAACATTATTTATTTTCGTGATTTTTTACTGCATGATTACATTTATCTACTATTATATTACATATTTTCTGCAAGTCATATAAAGTGTTGGTTTAGGATGACGTCAGACTGTACTCTAAATCAGTACATGTATGATTCAGAAGCAAAACAAAAATTCCATCAAATAAAAGCTTAGAAAAACACATTTACTTGCAAGCAAACACATTTATTTTTATAGCTATTCGATTCACCTGACGTTTCCAACGGAAAAACTCATATTTTATGAACTGCGCCGACATTAGCAATGACAGTTCGATTGAAAGTGATAGACAAATGACAGACGTTTAAATATTGTTCCAAGTTTGAAAACTGTTTGTTTATTTTTAAATGCATTTCTCTATTCGAAAATCAAAAGTATTCTATTTCTTTTTGAAAATTACAAACGGCGGTAACTACAGAAAACTTCACAAAAACTATAATTTTGTATTATTAACGTTAAACAAAGTAATCAAAATTAGTTTTTGTATAGTTCTTGTTTTTGAAATAATAATATTATTAAAAATGATGAATTGTGTTTAGAAAAATATACAAAAGAACAATAAATAACCGCTTATTAAATTAATAACGTAATTCTAACTATAATAAATGTAAAATAAAAACAAAAGTAGTCATTATGTTTGTTTATAGAACGTTTGCACAATCATTTATTATGCTTAGGGCTGAAGTAAAAATATATTAATTACTTGCTGGGTAAACGCTATTATTCTTTATAAAATATGACCTCTTCGAATATAGCTTGTTTTTTGTTATACCATTATAAAATAAGTAATGGTCTGCCTTTTTAGCCTTGCTTTCAGTAATTTATGATTAATGTTTTTGTTTAGTTAATCTTTTGATTTCATAATGTACCAATTTATCATAACATTTATACATATATATATATTATATGTGTGTATATTGCATCATCGCAATAACTTATCGTTTAAAATGTATCTCATATTTTCATTTAAAGTTTAAAGTGTAAAAATGAAAATCAATACCTTACATAAAAAAAAAAAAACAAAATTATATTTAGGCGTACATGGTGTAGTAGATGTTTTACGAAAAACTAACTTTAATTGTTTACTGCTATCAATAAAACACATGACAAATAAATTGGCATAATGGCTTAATGCTTAGAATTCTAATGAGCTTGACCTGTAGTTACACCGACGTTTATAAAAAAAAAAAAACAATTTGGTAAACAGCCAATCTGAACTGAACATGGCGGACGTAAAGTCACAAATTGCCAATAATTACTAATCGTAAATGAGTACTGTTAGTAGAGAAAAAGATTATACCTACTGTAATTACATGGATAAAAAAAAAATCTATTGCCCGTCTATAGCCTCGAAACCTAGGAATATGCTAAATAAAACCCTGGTTTTCAAAGTTTTAGCTTTGTTTGTTATTCAATTTATAAGTAAAACTAGCTTTTCTCCGCGGTTTCACCGGCGTGAATACCTAAGTTCCGTTTACGATGCCTTTACAGTCAATCTGTTATTCGGGGCGGAGACGAAGACTTTTTTTAGATATTTTCAGGCAATTTTTTCATTTTTTCTCTCCTTAAGTCATCTTCGTACTTCAAGGATTATTATAAAATAAGAATTTGCGAAATCGGTTCAGTCGCTCACGAGAATTGCGCTTAGCAACACATTCTGCAATTCATTTTTATATTATAGAAGATTTAAAGGTCCTCTCAATTGCTGCCAATTAATACTTGCAAATTATTTATTACATACCATCTAATACAGGCGTTAATTCAGGAATAGTCAAACCGAACAATAAACTTGCTAACAAGACCTAGACAGATCTAGATCTACCTTAGAACTATGCACAAGTAAAGTTTAAATTGGTATTGACTGAGTCGACACTAAATCCTAGCTCAGATTCAACACACGTTAGTTTACCTCGTTATAAATTACGAGGAACTTTTGTTGTTTTGTGTGTTCACTGATTATGGAGGTATGCACATATGTAGTGGTATTAAATACTTGCTAAACTGCCTCGGTGGCCTAGTGGTGCTAAGCGCGCCTGCTACGCTAGAGGTCTTGGTTTCGATTCCCGAGTCGACCAAGATGTTATTGGGTTTTTCCTATGAAATTCTCAGTAGCAGGTCGGAGTTTGGATTTGTGCCCGATAAGTGGCAATAGGCTCGCCCCCTATTACATGGGACCTAAACATATCGGCGAACTGTGGGTGTACATTGGTACATCTCTGCCTACCGCTTCGGGGATATAGGCGTGATGATATGTATGTATGTATGTATGTATGTATGTATGTATTAAATAATTGAATAGGTTGTGTTCGAGATTGAAATAAGGAAAAGAGGTGATTACTGTATCATAATTTATAAGAGCTGGCTTTAATAGTCTTGGTGTGTATTTGATTGAATTTTGTGTATTGTTAAATTGATGATGAACACCAGAAAAAAGTATACTATAAAATTAAACAATTAATAAAAAAATGTGATAGAAATAACGGCCAACACAAGGCGATTTATAGACATCCTAAAAATTGACTCCTAAATTTGATGAGTACTTAATTATACCATGTACTTACAACATACCTAATGGTCAATTTTGGATGAGATATAGACAGTTCAATAAAAGTAGCGCTGAAATAAATTAACTAAGGTAGGTGTATTATTGCGTCAATTTTCTTTCTAATCATTTGGTTTAGCAAACAAAGTTATGCTACTAGCAGATTTCGAGAACTTACTTTTCTTAGCAATTGGACTTTCAATTGGACCATATTAAACTCAAAATTTTTGAGTATTATTTGTGATGAGCATTTCCATTTAAAATGGTAGAGTTTTGTTGCAGTTTATTTAACTAATTTTAAAACTAAATTGTTATGTATGTAAACTACAATAATAACACAAGTTTTTCAGACAATCTGTACAGTGGTAATTAGCAAAGTTAAGACTACTAGTTAGAAATGAAACGAAAAGTTAATGTAACTTAAACTCGTCTAATGTTTTACACGATTAAAAGTTTGGATTTAAAACGGAGAAAATAATCAACCTTAACTAAATGATATTGTGAAACTTGCGTTGGCAAATTTTTTAGTCACATAAATTGCTTTTACTTCCAACATAATTATAATATTTTTGATTAAATCTGTAATTACGTTGATAAATGACTACTAAACTACTTAAAAAAGTAGTTTTTAAATATTTATTATTTAAGTGTAATCAATTTATTTTTAACGAAATCCTTTTTTTTCAGTATTATACGTACCAATACGGTATTGCAAATAAAAATAGGCATTGATCTCTCAAACACCAGTATTTTGAGAATCCTTATTAAATAATTACATATCAAAATCTTTATACAGTTATACTAACAGCACAAAGTTCCCCGGTATAACATGTAAAAGGATATTTTCAATCACAAAATCGGTGGAAACTCTGAAAATAAAGTCCATCTTAACCATTAAAAGTTTCCAAACGTTTAGAAACTTGGCTATATTAAAATGGTGAATGAATCCGTCTTCAATGAACGTAATCTTTAATGATAAGATAAAATAAATATCCTTTCACCTGACTGGCTTTTGTTCGTTAAGAGATTATTACTAATTATTAATTAAGAAGTTTCGTTTTAAAAGTCAAAAGGTCGGCTTCCGTGAATTGAAATATCTTTGAATTGAGCTTTTAAAAGTAAAATGGAGACCTTTGGTGACGGAAAATTGGGTACAATTTAAATTATACTTATTATTAATATCTTAGGTTTAATTTTTCATTGTAATAATAATAATAATAATAATAATAATAATAATAATAAGTCTTTATTTGCAGAACATAGGTGATAACAATACAGATGGTAAAAATATAATATAAAAATAGGACGCTATGCTCTACCTATTAGGCATGCAAAAGTGTATGCTTTTTAGTCAGTGCTAACATAATCTTAACATTTAAAAATATAAACTTATATTTAGCAAGCTGACTAAAAACATATAAATACAATTCTTAACTTAATAAACATTATAATTATAATGTAATAATGTAATTTTATTCCTATTAAATAAACCTTATATATTTTGACTTATTATTAGGTAAAAATAAATAAATAGCACTTATGCTGTAAACTATTTTTTAAATAGACTACTTTAACAACTTAACTGTCCCGCCAGTAGACACAATAGTTAAACAATGGAAATGTTCATATGTGACTCACGGGACAGGGAAATGGTTTAAATAAAAAAACTTTTTTTTTTATTTTGAGGTTCAAGGAAATTAACACTTACTCATAAAAATACCTTGGAAATACTTTCACTCTTTACTTTTTATCACAATAATTAAAATCATAAATATTGCTGCTTGTTGACCACGCAATTTTATTGTATATTATTCTTGAGCATAGGAATATACTTAATACATCTAACTATACTAATATTAAAACTTACATAAATAAAAACTAAACGGCGTCAAAGAACTCATCGTCATCCTTGTCAATGGCGGGGAACGTGCCCAGAAGGCTGGCAGCATTGCCACGTTGAATGGCTATGCCGATTCTCTGTGCAAGGAACAAACCAGCCCTCTGATCACGAGTAGATTCTACCAAACGTTTGGAAAGTTCTTAATATATCTTGATGTGTACTGTAGTAGTACCCTTCTTGCTACTAATACATGTGTGTGAAATAATCTTGATACCACAAGCTGCCGTGACTGGCTCTCGTAAACGTCAGTACTTCCTATGTACTGCATATCTAACGAGGTAATAACATTAATCAGGTTTGCACGTGGTCAAGTGTGAACTCCAATTTATAGGCTCAGATTATACGTGTGTGGGGTAATTTGGTTATGTATGGCGCGTGGCCTGGTAATGATAGTACGGTGGCCATGGTAGTTTCAAAAATAAATTTATATTTTTTTTTTTTGAAACTGTATAAAATTTTCAAGTATTTATGTGGACAAATAATAACGCATATATGATTAAATAGATCATTCGGTTTTATTTAATTTTTCAGAAATAGATTATATGTATTTAAAGGAAGATGTAGTGTTATATCTGCGGTCTACAATAAAGAGCAACTAATTTAAAAATAAAAAAAAAAAATTATTTGCTTCTTAATAGAGGCATATCTGTTCCTTTCCCAATTTGATTGAACAATTAAAATGTAAATTAAAATTTTACAAAAAGTCCTATAGATTTAATATAGTCTCATGTAACTCTAAAAAGTGTCAATTATGACTTCAGAATGCGTTCGGCCTTCATGTATAACTAAAATAGTTTTCTACATCATTAGCGCTGCCAACACGCTTTCTCGCAATTTCTAGAAGTTTAATAAACTTATTTTTTTTAAACAAATAAGACGTAAACACGTGACAGCTTGACAGATAATTAGCAATCAACACTTTGAATATATTTTTAATTATTAACGAATCGTGACTAATGCAAAAAGCAGAGGAAATATAAAAAAAAACAAGGTCGTTTTCGTAAGTGAAGTCCAATGATAATTATAAATGGTCCATGACTAAAAGACAGTTGCTGAAATCTTCAATGAGCAGAATTTTAAATGCACACAGAAACAGTGTTTTTTCTAACTAATTATGTTCTTCCTACTTACACATTGTTGTTTACATAATATGTTTAGTAGAAATCATATTAATAATCGTAAGAATCAATACAACAGCATGCCAAGTGAAAATTCACAAACATTCAGAACTGTAGCAGTCAAAATTTGATAATAAACCAACCTACATAGTAAATAATAATAATAATTTTAATTTACGCTGCTACAAGTTTCATAATAAAATCCAAGATTACCAAGAGTCTGTATTTTAATTATCTTGAAATACACGCAATAAAAGCATGACTGTAAGACACAGATTTGAGAAGAGAATCTGCGTAATCTAACTAAGAAAGATTACAGCAGCTGTGTGTAACGTTCTGACTGATAACATCGCGAGAATGACGATTTTTAACTAACAAATAGGTCAACGGAAATAGTTGAGTGTCCTCATTTACTTTGATATGTTGTTTGTTTAGCTAAATTTTATACTTTAGGCAGATTTTATTAATTACATGTAGTGTAACTGTAGAAATTTTGCTATTTGAACAAAACATATGCTTACACGTACATAAGAGAAGATTGCATAAAACAATTGAGGCCTATATCCAATGTTCAGCTGTTAACTAAAAAGAAAATGACATTTATAAATGAAGATAATAGTTAAAAACACATAAATGAAGTCTATTCTGCTTTTTTAATACACAATTAAATCTAATATAAAAACAAACTCTTGGACATATTTATATATTTTCCGAAGAAATAAACCGTTAATCTATTAACAGTTTTAGTCGTTTAACAAAAATCTCATATCAAAATTTAACAATAATTCTATAAGATCCAAAAATTATATCAAGTAGCACCTTGAATAAAACACAAATCAGATAACGACCCATCTTTATATTAATCAAAAATTCTCATACCTCGATTCAGTGAAATAATTCCAAATTTTTAAGACAGGTCAACGTATCTAGTCGGTGAGCGTCGCCCCATCCAATATACAGGCAAATCAGTTTAAGTCCAGTTTAAGTGGAGCTATGCATATTAAATCTACGGGATGCCCATCTCATAACGTCGAGGTGTTAAGCAAATTTGATTCGCTGAACTCGTTTATACAGTTATGGGTTGAGTTTTAGATGAAAATTGGATATTTTTTAATTTTCTCATATTTTATTTAGAAGATTATTGAAATTATGTGCCGTCTCGTGTAAATGACAAAACATGAGATAAGTATTTAAGATATTCATTTTATATTTCAATAGAATTTTCCATTACTAGTTAATACCGCTTATAGTTAAATGACAGTTTATCACGTAGTTACTTAAACATCACAATTTAATTACTGAGTATTTTAAGTCGATAAAAATATAATAACATACCATCACGCCTGTATCCCCGAAGGGTTAGGCAGAGGTGTACCAATGTACACCCACAGTTCGCCGGTACATTCTACGTTCATTATCATAAAAAGTAAATATATCAGAATATTACGTGGCTTATGTCGAACTAGTATTTAGTTATAATTTATCACGGTTCTAACAATCTTTCAACAGAGAAAATAAAAATCAGCTCTTAAAAGCGTACAAAGTTTGTAACCACTAAAACAAAAAACTACTTCACTCTTTGAGAATTTCCATTAACCAGATCTATTTCAAGCTAAAAGGATTATTTTCCTCAAGCGAATGCAAAACACTCGGAAGAATTTAATTTAGAACTGAAAACTGCATCATTACGAAAGAAATCTAATTTAGTAAAATTTTATATTTTTCAACTAAAATTGTCAAAGTTAGTTTAGTCTAAGAACAGTGTAGTGAAATTCGAATGAATTTAGATGGATATTTTAAAATAAATATTATGATTTAAGTTTTGCAAATAAATTAAAATTAAATTACTCAGATGTTTAATAAAAGTTTTAAGTTTCGAATACTTTTCTCGTTTTGACTAAATATGTGGATTGTTCTGATGTTTGCCTAAAATAGTTTTGTTTGTGCATTTAATAATAAAATAAAATACCAACAATAAAATGATATTTGAAAATCTAAATTAAATACTCAAACTTCTTATCATACCCCAAATATTCTCACCGCGCGAAGTCAAATTCCATTTTCAAATTTGCAATTCTTCGTTTGAATTATGCATGCTCTGAATTTAATTTAAGAACCAAAAATATGATTCTATTTTTTTTTAATCCCATATTCATACAGTGACAGCGGCTTTTATGTTAAATGACATTAAATTAACGGCTTCCGAGCTTTTGAAATTAACATCGAATCGTCGTAAAATAACATGGCTTCATTAAAGGGTGCCCACACGTTTTCGGAATGATAATGGAGGGAGATTCACCTTTTTATTTCGTAAAAAGTAACATAAAGCTTATTGCTTTCAGCCCAGCATGGGTATTGCCGAGTTTCGTCATTTATGAGAATGCCCCATCAAAATCGTTGGGTGCCTTTGAAATGCGGACCATTGTGTTGGTATAAAAAAGACGATTTGGGAAATATACATTTTCAGTTGTGCGGTACTTTACGTGATTTTATGTGAATAGGTCAGAGAAGATTATTTTGGGTTTCAATGCTCATTATATTTGAATTTTAAAGGTACGTTTATTTACAGATGGCTTTGGTGGCATTTGAAGAAGTTTTATTACGGTTTACTTCCTTGTGTTTAGCTTAAACCATTGCCGACGCCTTTTTTTCATTTTGATAAACTTTTACCATATACTGTTCTATTCCTTATTTATACATAAATAACATTACAATTAAATAACATTATAGTATAAGAAACAAGTCCAGTTCACTTTACACTCTTGCCTTTCATATGCATTTTAAATACACAAAGCAAGTTCAAACAAACCTAAACAAGCAGACTTACAAGGAAGTGATAACACATTATCAAATCAATTAATGAAACATGCATTTATGATAACAAAACAATGGAACTGCACTTGCATGCACTATCTTATCTGCATCTTATACAAACAATGTTAAACAAAGACATTATCGGAAACTCTGCTAAACAAATTTAATATTAACTCAGACGTATTGTTTTAATAACATATCATCATCATCACGCCTGTATCCCCGAAGGGGTAGGCAGAGGTGTACCAATGTACACCCACAGTTCGACGATATGTTTAGGTCCCATGTAATAGGGGGCGAGCCTATTGCCACTAACCGGGCACAAATCCACACTCCGACCTGCTACTGAGAATTTCATTGAAAAAACCAATAACACCTTGGTCGACTCGGGAATCAAACCCAAGACCTCTAGCGTAGCAGTCGCGCTTAGCACGACTAGGCCACCGAGGCCGTCGTTTGTTTTATTGTTTTAATATTTGACTAATTTATGGTAAGTGTATTTCATTAAGTGTGATTTCTCATTTATATGTACCTTTTATATCGTGAAGTAGATTAGTGTAAAATAATATGATATTATAAAATGTTATCCAATAAAATATTAATACTTCTTTAGCCTTTGATCAGAATAGGAACGTTGAGATTTTCTCCCAGTTACAACTCCAAGAAAATCTCAACGTTTATATTTTGCTGAATAAACTAGAATCCATTTACTGGCTAAAATAGTATCCCTTTTTGGGGCTGGTTATCAGAATAGAAAAAACTTAACGACTAATTATGTAAATAATGTAAATGAATGAGATTTTACGGGGAATGATAAAATAGTAGGTAAATAATAATTCTATGAAACAATACATTATAATATAATATTTACGACGAACAAAAAATAAATAACGATGTTAAGAAAAAAGTAATTTGCATTAAAAAGTTATTTTCGCATAACTTTTATGACAAAGCGTTAACTAAGAAAAAATAAAAGTCATGAAAATATTTTGCTCGAATAAGGGTAGGTATAAAATTCTTCAATTATTATTTGTTGGCCCACTGGGCATCGTAAAACATTGGAACTATGGAAATTATTCAAAGCTCTCTGCTCAAAGTAAAGAATCTGAATATGAAATTTTATAATTCTTGAGTAATTTTTACGTCAAAATACCAAAAAATTAAGCAAAAGTGCACATGTTAGAAGAAAAAAGAAGATAAATTCAAGCAAAAAATATTTGTATGTCAGTAAAAAAAAATGCGCATAATTTTCATCAACAGTTTGAAATACTTACACAAAAAAATACATATGCCATACTGGAAATTGCGTCATTAAACGAAATCTTCGACCAAAACTCGTCAATACAGTTTCCTGTATAACGTCCAGTAAGATTCGTATACACAAGTACTCTCAAGACCGGAACGAGGGTAAGAATACCTCAAGTACACTCACAGAATTCACCTCCGAGTATACTTTACCGAAGTCAGCAAATTGCTGCGGATCCAACTTCGCTTTTTACCAAATAGTTTATTAAACTGCGCCGCACCTTCAATAATCTCTTAAAGGAGAACTGTAGCCGTTGTGTAAGTGAAACGCAGCTATACGCAGTGTAGAGCGCCATCTCACTTCCAAATCACGAACAGTGTGGAAACGAACCTGCTTTAGGAGCTCATGGTATAGGTAAGTACCAAGTTTTGAACTCCAAAGCTAAAGTACCGTTTACTTCAATAATTGAGTGCTTTTAATTTTACGACTGTCTTTACGAACGTATTCTGGACACTCGAACTAAGTTTGGCTTAGATGAATAATGAAGGATGAAACTCGATTCTTTGTTGAAACTTTTTTGCTATTAGATGGGTGCCAGTTAGAAAGTTGAGCGATCGTAAAGCCTCTAAGTAAATAAGTTGGGACTTGATTGGCCTGGAGATAATGGGAATAATGAAATCGATATAGTAGTATTTAGGTCAAGTATCATGCTGATACTTTAATGGTTTACCATAAATATTTTCACTCTATTTATATCCTAATTTTAGCTTTGGTATATAGTACCAAAGCTATATTATAATAGCATAGCATATAATAAATGAAATAAAAAAAACAATTTATCAACTAAATAAATAGATCATAATTTTCGAGAGAAGAAACAAACAACAAACTAAAAAACAAGGTTTAAAACGTCTAAACAATGCTTTATATCAATGCCGTAACACTATTAAACCAACCAATATTCGGTCGGTCTAATAAAAATCAAATCGTTCTAAAACCAAAATCAATAGTGGCCAGCATCAAAAAATTAACGAGACCCGTGAAATACTGGCTGGTTTCAAGTGGCGGTACAAAAATAAAAACGAGTAAAAACTCGGCGGTGTAATTAATAACCGCGTACATTGGCAAGCTCTTTGTTCAACGTCACAGTTTTTTTTCTATTTCTATACAGAGAATTGACAACCCTATTGTCATTGTCTGCTGGTTTAGAGAGTTTTGCACTGCGTCCGATCCGAAGCCGTGGGAATGCGAAAATATTTTGAAGTTGCAGAACTATTTGTATGGAGATTACTCACTAGATTTGATTTCTGATCTATGAATGTCTCTTTCATTCGTGAACCTTCATTTATAACAAAATATTGACGGACTGAAGCAGTCATAATATTCTAGATACATAATATGACAAAAATTGGAGTCCGAAATCGCGGATCAATGCTCGTTCATTTTCAATATGGGAAGAGGCTTATGCCCAGCAGTGAGACGCATAAAGGCCAATATTATATGCCAAAAATGTCGTTTAAATTTCTATATTTATTTTTTTGTTTTATGTTTATAATCCGTATTATGTTCCAATACCAAACAGAACTTGGCGAAAAACAATATTAGAATCCATAAGTCGAACATTTTTAAATCTTTACTTTCATTCATTTAGTTCGGATACAGTGGAAAACCGCTCTAATACGGAAGATACTTCAAAAGGACGTTGTGGCAGCCCTGGTAACTTCGTTAGTACTGTTTGAAGATTGCAGTTGTATGAGTCTTATACACAATACAATGGACGGTAGTAGTTAATACTATTACTGCGAGCTTGTTGTCTAGTGGACAGAAAGGAGTTTTCAATTTGCTGTTTAATTTTAATTAAGTTACATCTGGTTGCAAACAAGATTACATCATATTTAGGTATGGAGAAATATGAGTAGGGCTTTCTTTGTAAATTTTATACTATTCAAATAAAGGCACGGGCTTGTTTGTGGCTTCACGGAAATCTAAATAAGGCAGTTATTGCCTATATTTTTTTACTAGAAAAAAAAGTATTATTGGAAGTAGGATCGACTTAGCTGAGGTTTGATTTGTTTACATAATATACACAATCAAAAAAGTTAATTTTACATTTTTTTCAAGTGTTAAATCTGAAACTACCGTGCAAAATATGTTAAAGGTACTCTCTCTCACTTTCAAGAGCCTTCCCTGAGTCAATATATTCTCGTAACTTTTCTGTAACTACAGATATTATTTAAAAAGTATTATTTATATCGTTTCCTTCCTAACCTCCAACCCAGGTGACAGTTCTCGTGATAACTTACAGTTTAGTCGATATTCCTACAATTATAAGCCGACGTTATTATTGTTTTACAGACCTTGGTAACTAGAGCGTTTTCAAGTAGATTGAATTGTTTATTGATTGTCCAATAGTGCCTATCAATGTTGTCTCGTGATCTAAATCGGTAAGGTTTTAAGTTATTGGATGGTTCATAAACATAACATAATGTAACGTATCGTCACGCCTGTATACCCGAAGGGTTAGGCAGAGAGTACAAATGTACACCCACAGTTCGCCGATATGTTTAGGTTCCATGTATGGCGAGCCTATTGCCACTAACCGGGCACAAATCCAAACTCCGTCCTGCTACTGAGAATTTCATAGAAAACCCAATTACATCTTGGTCGACTTGGGAATCAAACCCAAGACCTCTAGCGTAGCAGTCGCGCTTAGCTCTACTAGGCTAACGAGGCAGTTTAATGGTTTGTACAGGGTAATTTTCCCCTCGATATGTTTTATGTTCAAAATAAATTTTGGTGAAAAATAATTTTAAAGCTTTTAATTACTTACGTTTATTTGATGGTTCTTAATAGTTTGATTGCTAAAGAACTAGAAGAAGCTATTCTTGTATCCATGCTGATCTGAAATAAAACAGAAATAGGTTAATTATAAACAAAAATAGTTATTGTAGTATATGGTAATGTGAAATGATTTAAAGAAATTTTTAATGACCCGAGTAGGTAAAAGAATCATGAAATAATTAACTAACTATAATATTAACGTTTAAAGAAGTTTTCTGTAGTTCATGATTTTCCAGATATATGAAATATTTTGTGTATGTCATACCGATTTCGGTATTATACTCGGTAAATAATTCTTATGTCTTGTACACATTTCTTGTATCATAAACTAGGTATGATTGATACTAGATAAATATTACGTCTACCTTATTTACGCATATGAAAAGTCCTATGCACATAAAATAGCAGCACATATCTCACACATAATTCCATACATGCCTACATTATAGTTAGTTCTAAGTACCAATACCAGTGCTAGAGCTAATACACTAAGCTAACAGTGCATTGTTTGAAGGGGATTACGTGCATTAGTACACTCGACAACTAAGTGGCAAGTGCTGCTTGTTTATATTCAACCTTATTGCGAACTTTTGCTATTGTTTTCCTTGTCTTAAGGGAAGGGAGAACTATGGTGGTGAGACTGGTAAGAGTCCACCACTTCACCTTTTTTTGTTGGATGTTCATGAAGTATTTAGATAAAAAAAAGAATTTTGTGTTTCAACATGTGCCCCTTTATTCTCTCATTAAGTTAAATTCTTTCCTGCCTGCTATACCGGAGGTCATGGGCTTCGATTACCACCCAGGACAAATCTTTGTGTGATGAGCACTATAATTTTTTTCTGTGTCTGGGTGTAATTTGTCTATGATAAGTATGTATGTACTTAGAAATATTTAAATATGTGTATCAGTTGTCTGGTTACCATAACACAAGCTTTGCTTAAGTTGGGATCAGATAACCGTGGGTGAGTTTTCCTGAGATGTCAATGCAAAATTGATATATTATATTTTAGTTTTATTTAAAAAAAAAATAGTACATAGAAGGAACTAACTGTAATGTAAACATGACGGTACTTTTTGTACTGTGTATTGTTTGTGTGCGCTAAATGAATAACAATTTATTACTATTGTATTGAATTTTTTTATAATTGAAATTCAAGAGTGACTTCCTGGAATTATTTGCTTGATTCTCGGATAAGATGAAAGTACTTTACTACTCGTTCTCCACATAAATCAATAATTTTAATTTTAGTTTTGTTAGGATGTTTATCTACACTAATTAAAGTACCCACCAAAAAGATATAAATCTAAATAACCTACATTGCATTACTGCATTGAAATAAAACCACACCGCTACACATGCAGTCAATAACTTTAACGCAATGTCATCTATTAATAAACCAATATTTATCCGTAATGAATTTAAGTAGAATTAACTATAAGAACGAGTACTACGTCCGGGGTCAAAGTTCGGCAAAGTCGGCACAAAAACTTATATTATATTAACTAAGACTAATGTTTAGTTACTTGAACCGAGAAAGGTTATGCCATTAAGTCTCTGACGTCATGAAGGCAAACCCAAACACCGCAGCGATAATATTTTATAGGTGTGTTTTAGTACAATAGGAAAATTATAATTACGGGCTACAGAAAAATGAAATGTAAATCTGTTTTGTGTATTTTATATTTATTATGCTGTGCAGTTTTTCTTTTGTTTTTTTTTTGGATGTTCCCTTTACAATAATAATAATAGTATTAGTTATTATAGTTACTGTCATGCAGGTCAATGAACTCTTTTATAAAAAA
Organism: Autographa gamma; assembly: GCA_905146925.1. Taxonomy (NCBI): domain Eukaryota; kingdom Metazoa; phylum Arthropoda; class Insecta; order Lepidoptera; family Noctuidae; genus Autographa; species Autographa gamma. The sequence continues at coordinate 4,579,800 of LR989871.1, forward strand.
AAATATCTCAACTTGCTTTCTGTGGATAAGTATAAAGGGAGAAGTAATTTGTGAGTTTACTTGCTGCGGATTAGCGATTTCAGATTTGTTTAATCAAGGTTTCATCGCGTCCTTTACTCTTCTGCTAGTGGTGTTATAGAATAAGTAATAAAAAGCTTGTTTACAACAAAACGTTGACATCCCAAACGTGTGCATTAAAATACAATGCTTATCTTAAATTCAACAATTTCTTTTCTAAACTAAACTAAAGCTGACTAAAAATATTTCCACTCACATGATCAACTCACAAACATTCAGTTTCATAACTACAGCTCCATGTAAAATGTTCATCAATAAATATTGAAAACTAAAATTTGATAGTCAACAACATGAAATCCTATCATGCCAACAGTTGGTCTAACGTATCTGCTTGTAAATAAACACTGTGTACATTTAATAAAGTTTATTTCAATATGCAATGCCGCTTGCATTCAAAACGTGTTCGCTGTATCAGATCGAAGTATTCTATTGATTTTTGTGATGAGAGTGCTTTTTCGTAGTATTGTTTTATCGAATTGTGTAATATATAGTATGTGTGAATTGTTTTATGTATTACATAAGAAGTGTCAGCGGTAAATATACGTCTCATTACTTGTATACAAGTACTTAGAGTAGGGACGTAAAATTTCGAATTAATTCTGTTTTTTATTCTATGAGATGCATTTCTCTTCTTGACTGAAATAAATAATATTCCGGGACATCTCAAACACGGTTGTCTGATCCCAAGCTAAGCAGAGCTTGTGTTATGGTAACCAGACAACTGATAAACATACTTATATATTTCTAAATACATACATATTATAGATAAATTACACCCAGACACAACAGATGATCGTGCTCATCACACAAACATTTGTCCCGGGTGGGAATCGAACCCAATACCTCCGGTATAGCAGTCAGGGTCTCTAACCACTAGACTAACAGGCCTGTCAAAATCATATTAATTCTAGTATGTAGTTTTGGGTAAAAAAAAATACAAATGTACAATCACGGGCCTATAACTTATTGCCTATTTCAAACTTCCGATTTCTCTTGTTAGAAGGTTTTTTACGAAACCTGAAACGACTGTACCCCTTATTTAATTAATGCAAACATCATTTAAATGAGACCCTCAAGCTTCAGCTACTTTTGTCATATTAAACGAACAGTCTCAAGTTATAAATTACAGCATTCAGAATACAGATTAAGACGATCGCAGAAAGAGCAGAATTCTGAGGAAATTCCTCTGAGATCTCGCTAATTCTACTTTTACAGCTTATTCCCTTGAACACTAATCTTGGAACTAAACTAATAAATTATAGCGGTCTTGGAAGCGAGAGTTAAATATTCAGATCATTATCATATTCATGTTGGTTTGAAAGAAAACATGTTCATTGGTTTTTCTCGTTTAGAGATTGTATTTTTGTTTCATATTGAGGAGTTTTGTATTTGAGATTTAATCATATTATTATGTGGCTATTAATATCACTGTCATTAAAATCTGTAAGTTCTTGATAGCTAATGCTGAGCGTAAATCTTTTGGTTGCCTCTTTTTGTATTTTCTTGTTAGTTTCATTAAAACGTGGTCAATTACAAGGAGAAGAGAACGACAAAAAATGCATCGGTCTTTTGATAAGTAAATCCTTTCTTGAAATCGTTGTAATAAAAATTTTCATCAACAAAAAACTTAACATGCCAAAAACCACATTCACTTTACTAGCATTTAAAAAAAAAACAGACAAAATAAATCTCTCAACGGGTAAAAATCAGTATAATATCGTACTTTATCTCTTAGCTTCGCCCTTCGCCGTGCCCTTGATAAATAATTGGGGTTAATAAAAATTTATGGCGGACAACCGAGGGACGAAACGTCAGCGAAAATCTCGCGACTTTGCTATATAAAATTCAGGGCATCCCGATTTAGATCTTAGATTATAAATACTAAGGCAGCAGTTTGAGACTAATTAGCACTAAGTTTACATAGACCAATTTCAAGACTAAGAATCTCTATTTTCTGAATTCGAATGGTTTTCATTAGTTTTTGCTTAGTGTCGATTCTACTAAATGTATTAATTAAAATGCCCTTAGTCGTACCTAATTAAAGTTAATAGTGATTAGTACCTAAAAGTATCTCGTATTGTCAAACCCGCAAACAAACCTTTAAAAATCTAAAGAAATTGTTAGTAACATGCGAACTACATACTAAATCTATGTTTCTGATGTTACCTAATTCAGTTTAAATTTGTATTATAAATTTAGTTTAGTTATGTTGGTATGTATCTTTGTATTCAGTGCATTCACCTACTTATTTATTGAAACGAAGCAAAGCAATAAAATATTTACTTTACTAAAAAAAGCGCTCAACAAAAAACAAACGAAAGTCGAAAAGAACAAAGACCGGTATAAAAAATAACGCAGTACGAAAATTTTACGATATGTTTATAATCTCCATCAGTTATTGACGAGATCGCGAGGTAATTGGCTGAAGCACTTATTCAAAACACGTCGATGCCATTTCATTTAACAGCTACATTGTTATACCGTACAGCAGACGTCAATGTTACATGCAATATTTTTGTACGTGAATGTTTTAATAATATGCAAATTGTCGTTGAAGTTATAAAGATAGTTGGGCACAGGACGTCGGGGATTGAAAGAGAGTATCCTGTGTTTTATTGAATAAATGCTGCGAAGGCGTCTTGGCTCGTACTTGATTATTTTTGAATTTGTGTAATGCATAAGTTGGTCCATTTCCTTTTAAGACTTTATTGCTAGTAATAATGTTTGAGATGTTTAAAAGTATAATTAAATGATTCCACATAGAAATTTGAACTGCTCAACTTTGGACTTACAATTCAAGTCAACTTTTAAAGAATTCCACTAAACGATAGCTTAATATCTGAATGAATTCCTAAATAGATTTAAATGGTTAAAAGTGTATGTTCAACATACATACATACGTACCTACTTATTATAGGTATATCAAGAAATGCTGTTATAATAAAAATACGTACTCCAAGCACGTGATTTACGATTGTTTATTTGCGTATTCTTTACACAGTCCATTGCGGTTTTGTTTCTTCAACAAATAATAAAGCTACTTTATTGCACATCAAATTATATAAAACGGATATAATACCACGGGTGACGTGCATCGACGTCAATACATTGGTAGAACACTGCCAAATAGCATAAAATACTATTAAATTATCAATACGATAGAAATTTTCGCATAAGAATTGCATTTACTAACACAAATATTATCTACAAAGTGTTCAAAATAGTATTGATATTATCTGCATGTTTAGGTAAACAAATCGGTATATTTGTTTACTTAACAAAATGTTTCGAAAATACACCTGCATTTTCGTCTTATTGCATTACAAAAGTTCTAGTAGAGATTCTTATCACAAGCACAGGTATTGATATAATATGTAAAGTATGCCAACAAGTCTCACCATTGAGCAAGGCTTGCTTTCATAAAAAAATATGTGTCTGACTCCATTAACCGCACACTTGGTCAAGTTACCAGAAATTTTAAAAAGTTTGGACGCATGTATAAACCACATCGAATTGGCCAAATTGAGCATATGCGACACTGATTGAAAAAGCACGAATGTAAAAAAAAACTTTTAACAAAAAACCGTACATGTAACAAATGAGTAGTGACTGTTTGAATAAATAAATATGATTTACCAGCACTAAAATAAAAATAGTCGCATAATACTTTATAAGGTTACCGACCTCTTTCCATTTCTAATAGGAAACGAGTTTATAGCCTTTTTATAAGTATTTCAGGTAATCCGTTTACCTTATAAACAGTTCTGAAACAATTTTCTGTTTTGTTTACTGTACTAATGAAGATTGACATAGGTTTAACGTTTTATTATTCGCTCAGCTGATTTTAATCCCCTCTTGTACCTATACAATTTATATTTGAATGTATAAATGATTTTTTTCTGTAAATAAATTATTTATACGTTATACAATATAACAGTTTCACTTAAACTTGTTTGACGGCGGGATTTTTTATTGTTTAGATGTCTACATACATTTTTTATTTGATTTACCTTTAGCGTTACATAATATTTAATTAATCAAACGTCAAACCTTCAAATGAAGCCATGATTATTTATTTATATCATTAGTAGGTTCGGTAAATTCCCGATACCTTAAACGTAAAAACTTCAATATCAATCAGGCTTTTTTATTTATTTTATCTTCAAAACAAGTTATTTTGAAAGGAAATTACTTAAATTAGCTTTCAAATAGGCAACAGGGTTAGATTCTTAGAGTGTACATAAGAAACTAGAGTGAGCCTATCAGAGTTTGAACGTAAGCACTAGCGTGAAATGCTTTTGTCGTGAATTATGTATGAAGATGGAGCTTGCCGTTTTCAAAAATCCATCTTAAACCATCGATATTTTCGTATATAAGTCTCTCGTTGCGCGAAAATTAACTTAAATCAGTAAACGAATGTACTAGATTCAGACTTAAAACTGCTCTCGCTTGGCACAAGAGGAAACTAGCGATAGTAGCAGTATATGTATATCGTACGTCAATGGTTATGGATATGGTAAATGTTAATGGAAAGCAACCACGCTAAAATGGAAGTGGGCTGACCACATCAGTAAAGAAATAAAATCTCTGTTATCCAAAGAAACAAATAAACTCAGTCTATTTATATCTTATTATAATCTTAAACTCAACAAATCAGAAACGCATATCAGATGACGTATTCGACAAACAAAGATGCAAAGTAAACATTTCAATGTAAATTCAGACAAGATTCACGAAATATTGACGTGAAATTGACCAAAATGATATGATTTGAAAAACACGTACTTTATGCACACAAAAGAAAAACGTTTATTTATTTGAAGACTGTTAAAAATCTGTATTATTTACAAGTTTTTAGCATTAAAGAGGGGTGTTTATAAATTTTGCGTGTCTGTAGCATAGTACCTTCTAACAGATTGAACCGATTGTGATGCAATTTTCTTTTGTCGAAAGCTGGCGTAAGCGAAATGTTTGTTATAATATAGTATATGAAGATATGTTTGTTTTTTGAAGAATTCAGCAATATACAAAAAAGGTATGGAGGTGTTCTTATTTGTTAACATTTATAGTTATTCAGTAGATTACCTGCAATGTGTTTTTGTTGTCTAAGACATCGCGTAGTTTGGAGATGTAACTAAATACTATATGTATAAAACAAGACCACATACATTAAATGTTATAAAGACAACGATTATTATCATTCATTATGTCTGACATTGCAAGCCTCAATCAAAACGTCCTTTTTTACTTCAGTAACATTTGACTAATTTATTTTTATTAAAATGTTTTATTGTATATTGGTAATTTCTAGCGAATAAACCATTGCTTTACTATTTTCGTTCCGTATGTGGCTATCAAACACCCTACCCAGACGGTTTCATTGGTATCGTAAAAATATACAGCCTGTAAACGTCTATGTGTAGGTTGTATGCTGTTTAGTGCCCATGGAAAGACAATTTACTGGAACTCAAATGTGTTTCTACAAATTGTCTGTCTTTGTTATATTAGGTTTGCGATTTATAAAGTAAAACATAAAAAGTATTAGTCTGTTCGGTAGTAAATTATGGAATACAAGTCGTCTTAACTTCTTAAAAGAAATTGTATCTGTATTCCTGATTTACTGTAATATACTAATAGCAGTACTCACAAAGTGATAATATGGATGTGAAGGTTACAAGAGTAAAACCTTTGTTGCGAAAACCAAAAAGTCTTTACATTACGTTTAGCACTTAAGGAATTTCTGTTCATATTTTTTTGTACGTATTTTTTATAGCAAACAATTACCAAGACTCTGTATTCACATGTTTTCATTGAAATACCTTTTCATCACAATATCGAATCATACGTTTGTTAAGCATAGAAATTCTGACAAACGACTAACTTCAATACTTCATACTTCAGGGAATAATGTTAAAAGCCTTTCAAATTATAATTAAATAATACTTAATAGAACTTAGTACTTAGAAAGATCTAAGACTAATATATTAAGAGGTAATACAGATTTGTTGTACTATGATAAATGGAACTCAATTGTTATTTGTATCATTTTTATTTCAGTCAGAACATATAATCATATCTTCTTTGAATGATAGATAGATCTTACTTTGAAATCTTTTTCTGATTTGATAACGGATCGTTGCATCTCAGTATCACGTATTTAAGTACTTACGTAGCATTAAATAAAGGCTATTTATTACACATATAATAGAAAATTCACCATTAAACTCCGTTACAAAACGAAAATTTTCCTATTTTTTTTTACACAAAATATTGTGTTTGTAGTAACTAGTAGTACTAAACTACTTTATATCTAGATAAACTAGTAAAGATCATGATTCTTAAATGACTGTAAAAACAACAACACACCAAGAATAATTGATAGCAAGTTTAACTTTATCAACAATAACACCTTTAATTATATTTTGAACATTATTTAAATGAATGTCCTAAATTAATGTAATTAAATCGCGAACAAAATATTTGTGTGCATTTCTATTCGATCTGGTTCAGTTGTCCGACATGCCAGGCATTTATCTTTGACCTTTGTGATGACCTAATTTGATAGGAAACCTTGAATACCAAGTACATCAATTGTTTATTTGACAGCTGAAATATTTACAATTAATTGATTTTAAATTTGGTGATGATATTTTATTTTATTTCTAAGTCAGACTGGTACATTTTTTTTCTTATTACTTAGTAAAATTGTTTAAATATTATTAACCTTATAAAAACATGCTATTTTCCTTGTTTATATTTCCTTCTACGTAATCTGACAATAAACACTTATTGAAAGTGAAATGTGACCCGACCTTACCCTTATAAAATTATTTAAATTATGTTTAGGTTAGTCCCCATGTCCAATCGCATTTTGGCATCTACTACTTTCTCGAAATGCAAACAGATTTTTCCTTAAACATTCTAGCTAAGTTTGTTATTCTTAGTAAACTTAAAAGTTTGCATTATAAAATGATAGTTATTCCATAAAAGTTGGAAACAAAATTGATCTTTTCCATTAATATTGGTTTAAATTCAACCGTACCTTGACAGGCTAGTGGCAAAGGTTATTCGTAAATGAAAATCCAAGAAGTGACGTGAGTTCTAAAATCGGAAGTAATCGTGTTTGGTGTCAGGTCATCCATAAATTACTTCGTATACACGGTTATCCGTACCATGCAGACGATCGATATACCCGGGTTAACAAGCAAACCAGCGTGCTGTACTAAATGAAATATTTTTGAAGGTCTAGCCTATACCATGTAGGTCGGCTTCCAGTTTTATGTGATTCTGCTGAATGTTGCACGTATTACGTGAAGCGACTGATTATTTGAGCTCCACAATCCATTTTACTAGGTAATTCATTATACTCTAGTTAGACAAGTATCAGAATTCTAAGTGATGATGCAACGATACTTAAAGACCACGTATCAGAGACGATCTTGTATGAAGTTTGTAGCTCTTCTTTTCCCACTCATTTCTGTCCTACTGCAGGGCAAAGACCTCTCTACCCTCCTTCCATCTCTCTCTGGTTAGGGCAGTGGTCATCCACTCCTTATCAAAGAACGAAATTTAGCACACATAATATAGTTTATAACCTTGCCTCATTATATATATTTTTTACGCTTATGAGATCGTAATATAAATGAGAACAGCCGTCGCGTCAACTCTCGAGAAAGCACTCCGTAAGAGTCTGAAACTATCAAGCAATCCCAAACAAATGCGTGTAAGTACCATATATATACTAACTAGCGGCCCGCCCCGGCTTTGCTCGGGTGCAACGCTGATACCTACACTATATATCTGTCGCAGAAAAATAGTATAATATGGCATTTTACATACGGCGTCGTCAGTTTAAAAACGTTTGCGGTTATGTAATATGCCGAAGGCAAAATGTCAAATCATTCAATCGTTATAATGCGACGTTAGTGTTATTTTAGGGTGACTATGCTCATTAAAATCTCGAGAAAAACTTTGAATTACATACGTCGTCGTCGCTCGCTTCGCTCGCTCTGTTGCAAGGTCACAATATCTAACCTAACCTAACCTATTGATCTCTGTCACAAAGTCGAACCTAATCAAGCAATAAATTTCTGAGCCTATGAATATATTATTATGAATATTCGATCAAATACATGGTTTTTTGACCAAAAATACTCTGCAGGAGTCCTTCACGACCCAGGGTCTATGGATACCTTAGCATTTTTGACGTGCTGGATAACCTCAAAAACTAAATACTTCAATTTGCCTCGGCATTATGTATATGGTGTTTAAATTTTCGATGAAATGTTGAGGCATATTATAAAGTGACACGGCAATCTACATTTTGCCTTGGGCATATTACATAACCGCAAACGTTTTTAAACTGACGATGCCGTATGTAAAATGCCAAATTATACTATTTGTCTGCGACATATCTACACAATCATAAAGTTCTGTAGTGCGAAGCACAGCCTTCGACGCACTACTTGGTATAGGCACGCGCCCCCCGGCCCCCCGGCCGTTACCGCCGCAACGGCGATGTCCCTGGATTTTAAATTTGTAATATCTTCGAAAATATTTATTTAAATTACATGCTGTAAAGGGCAATATTGATCTATATTACATGCACAATTTATTAAAGGTACTTAATTGGATAAGGATTAATACTGTATAGCTTAAAATCGCTTTTTCGTAAATAAGTAATAAAAAAACGATAAAAAATGGTTATTGTGGGTTATCCTCAAGAGATAGACATATGCCATCGCGGACTTTTTTGTAGATCTTTTTAAGGTGCACAATACTGTAGTACATTATTTTGATCTATCTCTCAGGGTTCAGCCAGCGTTTGCAATGTAAGCGCAAAAAATTAGTTCATTTACTTAAATCTCTAAGATTATCCGTGTTCCTCTACTATATTATGCATGTATTATACATATAAACCTTCCTCGTGAATAACTCTATCTATTAATAAAAAACCGCTTCAAAATCCGTTGCGTAGTTTTAAAGATTTAAGCATACATAGGGACAGACAGCGGGAAGCGACTTTATTTTATACTATGTAGTGATAGTGATAGGTACTTATTATTCCCCACAAATGCTTCTCAGTTCGCTGAAATATTCATATCACTTGATTCCCCTATTGTGACCTACCCTACATTAATAAATCTATAGAGTTATGATGTTTGATGTCAATATTGGAGTTCCGATCCCAAGAGTTGTAATCTTTATAACGTTGCCGCTCATTTCTGAAGGCTTATTGATCTGTTGGTCTTACGTACTCGGTACTTGTGTATATGTGTGGGTATTTAGAAGGTAGTTTGATAGATTATATGGTACTATTTTAGGTAGGAATGTAGGTAAATTAAGCTTTCTAGTGAAATACGCTCAATCACTTCTGATTTAGATACTAAGCCGGATGGATAGATAACTTTTTGATCACGTTTATCATCAGCATTTTCTACGTTTAGTTGGACAGTTATATTTGCGACAAAATGTTATTCGGAATTATACTTCGTATGTAGTTTAATTCGCGGGTCAACAGTGACCTACTAACTGTAGGTTTTGTTTGAATTCGTTACCTTCGCGTTCAGTATGTTAACCATATTGTAACGTCGTCGAAACTGCTGTTATTAATTTTAAAAGTTAAGAATTGGTAAGATAATTGTAGTTAAGTTTAGTATAGCTGAAAAAAACTGAACTATTTTAAAGACATTTGCACCTATATGCTTACGTAAGTAGGTGCCTACATGAAAAAGGCCAAAGAGGCGTGAAAAATGAATAGGCTTCAATAACAATCGTCTCCTACCGGATCAAATTTTCAGAAGTTTGCAAATACATAAAGAAACATTTAAAATCTTTATCTCAGAAATAATGATATTTATATTCCTTAGTCGCTTACGTTCGTAGAAAAGAATTCATTAACTATTCAAAAAGAATGGAAAACTAAAGGTCAATTATGCATGGAAGCCTACTTTTTAGCGATTAGTTCTAAAGATTAACCAACAATTTTATGCTATTGTGTATATTTGGGCATAAATGAACATTCTGCATATAATAGGTTTAGTGCGTCATCGGTTTTTAGTCGTATGTAATATTCGTACGTTAATAGAGAGAATACGCGTTTGTTCTATAGAATCCGTAGTTAAAGGTTCTTAAAGACCTGTTCTCAAATAAAGTACACATACAAATAATTGGACATAGGTTCAAATGATTAGTGATGGGACCCAAAGCTAGAATTATGAACGGTTTCTGGTAACTATTAGTGGCTAATTAGCATTTTTGTATGAAATATTCATGACTATACCTAATTACATTTCCGGGTATTTACATTTGTTTAAAATGTATAACAGTCAGAAGATAAATCAATAATTCAAATTAGGTTCATAATAACTGTTTAACTAAAATATGTTGAACATAGATGAAACGTTGATTTCAGTAGTACTTACTAAATTAAAAAAAAATAAGAAATACAGATGTCTTAATTATTTCGAGGTATGTATATTTCATGGTGACCATAAAAGTAGCTCATAAATTAGTTTTTTTTTATCACAAGGTAAGAAGTAAATATAATATAATATTCCAGGACATCTCACACACGGTTGTCTCATCCCAAGCTAAGCAGAGCTTGTGTTATGGTAACCAGACAACTGATAAACATACTTATATATTTCTAAATACATACATTTTATAGATAAATTACACCCAGACACCGAACAAATGATCGTGCTCATCACACAAACATTTGTGCCGGGTGAGAATCGAACCCACGACCTCCGGTACAGCAGTCAGGGTCTCTAACCGCTAGACCAACAGGCCCGTCAAAAATAAAATCAACAATAACACAAAATCATTCTACATCAACCAATTACTTCTCTAACATGCAGTAAAGATCAGTTTTACAAGGCAATTAATTGTAAAGTTTATTGTTTTGCTCATGCAATATAACAGCCATTAATCACAATAGAAACATTTGTACCTATGTAACTGATATTTACTTAACGTTACTGATTACTAGGAGGAAATAAACTGAGAAACAATGCATTGTCATCAAAACAACCTTTTTGGAAGAGACGCGTGGAAAGATTACGATGAAATAGTTTAAATAACAAATATATAGACTAGCACTGTTAAAAGTCATGAAAAATATTGAACTGTGTTGCAAAATGAACTCTCCGTGTAAGCGTTACAGTTGTTTTTTCTAAAACTCCTGTCTGTTTACATGTTTGTCACGTTAATTGCACACGCAGTAGACATCTTCAGCTCAATCCACTAATAAATAGTAACAATAATTTAAAGGCATTATTTATGCAAACAATTTAATTTATAAATCTTATTTTGAGACAAAACCGGAAAATTTTCATGAAATACATCAATATTTTGACTTAAACTCACAGATAACAAACTTAAATCCCTGAAGCTTTACCAAACATTAAAACGAGGTCAATCAAAGGTTTCTGAACCCAAATTAATGTCTAAAAAGATAAACAAAACGATAATAAGTGATTATGTTTTATAACGCCAAAAATTGGGACGATAAATCGTTTTATGATTCTGATATGAGTGCAATAAGTATCGATATACAGGGTGTTACGAAACCCCTGTCCGAGCCGAAAGGGTGATACAGGGTTCACAATCACATGCCCAAATAAAATATTAAATTTGGAATATTCATGATAATAACAATAATAATGAACTTTGAAATAGCCTCAAAAATCCCTAATTTTGAAGATAAATCAAAAACTACACCACCATTTTCATCGGTATTAATGGTGGCCTTTTGTATGATCATTAAAATTTGGCAGAACCTAAGGCGATGCCGTCACTCTCACCGGCAATATGGAGAAAAAAAAAATTTTGTTTATAATTTTTTTTTATCTTTTCCATTAATTTTTTTCTGTTTTGTAATTAGATATCGAGACCTAACAACCCCTTAACGGATCGGACAGGGGTTTCGTAGCACCCTGTATTCAAGATATATCGATAAATTATATCAGTTACATTAGATATAATAAAATTGATATTCTAGATGATGAATGGGTGGCTCTACGAAATGAAAGGCAACTTGAAGAAAGTTATAATATAAAAAGTTAAGGAAGATTTCTCATTGATATTACTTTGTAGACTTATTTCAATCTATTGGTTGGGATCGGTCTCGATCTGTCGCCTCTAATTGTTTGATTGTTTGCATCATTCAATTTAAAACGTTTTAGAAATACGTTTAAATAATACTAATTAAATAAAGGTAATTTAGGTTTGTGTAATATATATATTTTAGATGTGCAAGCCTGTGCATATCCAAAATATCATATGACCAAGACCTTATTATCATAAGACCTTATGACCAAATAATTATTAAAATCTTTACAAAAATGACGTGTTTACGGACTGTTTAAATAATATAGCTGTTCAAATACAACTATCTTGTATTTCTATTGGTTCAACTTAAACATTGATAACGACACCTTTTCATAAACTTTATTTTGTTTTTCCTATTTTAGAATGACATGTGAAGGTTAGAATATTCGCGAGTTAATATTAATGCTCATTCTCCCCTTACAAGTAGTAAATAACAATGCATGTTAAAAGATTTCAGTCTCATGGTCAGACGAAATTCTATGTATTTTAGTTTAGGAATAAATAACATTATGATCTATATCTCATTTTACTTAGTTACAAAAACATGTTTTTATTAGCCCCCTTTTTAGCCATAGGTATATCTTTTTCTATATATACAATTAATTAAACAAGCCCCCGCCATGTCTGTCTGTACGCGTTAAACTCAAAAACCACCTCACCGATATTCATGTGACTTTTACCAATGGATAGAGTGTTTCAAGAGAAAAGTTTGTGCGTATAATTAAATAACATTTTGTATACCCACACCAATCCAGGGTGAATCGCAAGATGTAAATAAAATAAGTATGTAAATAATTGTTGCAAAACATAAATACAGTACGCAAAAGTACTAATGACAGACAGCCACTTCTAGTGGAAACAAATTGCTAGGAATTAAACTTACATTAGTTTAAATGGAGTTCTCGTAATGTGACTAGTTTATGATATAGGGCTCTTTGCAAGCTGAAACTTTCAGTAGTTACGTGTTTCTATATCATGAACGTAGCATTATAATTATGTTTTCTTATGTTGGCAAGTGAGTGTGACAAAAAAAGGTATTTGATGGAATTATAATCAACAAGCATTTCTTTATAATATAACCGAAGTATTAATTAAAAATACACTATATAAAAAAAATACGCGTCGAATTGAGAACCTCCTCTGTTTTCGTCGGTTAAAAAGAGTACTTATTGATTATTGGAATTGGTTTGAATGGCTGATAGTTTTTTTTTGTAACTACTTCTCTATGTATTACATAAAGCCTTACAATTTTACCTCTACCTGTACCAAGGCCGATAAAAACATAAAAATTCTTTACTGCCAAACTTCAAAACCTTTGTTGTAGTTTTAATATTGTCTCCGCGTAAACATGGAATATTAAATACACTATCACCTGGCAACACCGTTCTTAGTGAAAGTGTCGTAACTTCTCGGCTTTTAGCACAGAAACAGGTGAACTTAGTCTAAAGGTTTAAACTTATTTCATTTTGATGTTGGACTAAGTTTTGTCTCGAAACTTCACTTAAAGATGCTCCCACACCGGGAGCATTAACGTGTATTGTAACATTATAGATTCGACTTTGAACATTACATCACAATAATAACTCCCTGACTAACGAGCACTTGCGTGTAATGTAACATATTCTTCTATCATTTGTTTGTATCATTACAAGGTGCGCATTTTAATGTTCGGTTCTCCTCCTTCACTGATGCAATGCTCAAATCTGGAACGTTACATTACACGCGAATGCTCTCGGTGAGGGAGCACCTTTACGTTTTGTATCAGAATAAGTTGTATGTAGGTAGTATTTATAGAATCTAGTAGTAATTATAATGTGTTAGCTAATGAGGTTTTGAACGAGGTAATTTCTGATCACTTGGATTTGCTATAATTTGGATTTGAAAGTTCAATGTAGGAGGCAGGTAACGTCATATAACTTATTATCTTTTAAATTATCGCGCTGGATGATTATAGTAATATAATTCAGGGAATTAAGCGCGTACATGCAAAATTACCTCTTTTGGGATTGAAGTTTCGACCGCGCTACACCGACCGTGCCTTGTAACTCGGTTGACTCAGCCAATGCAGTATGTAGAGTACTTAAAAAACATGGGGTAGAAGAAAAGTCATCTACTTCGTACACAGAACGATGATACCGCATCTCCAGTCTGCTTGCGACTACGGCCGGTGTAACCCGGTCGAAACGTCAAGCCCAAAAAAGTATTTATGCACGTACGCGCCATATAACTTGTCTTGGGAGAAAATTGTTGGAAGAAAAAAGTGAATGCGCGGGGCACAGTTAGTAATGAGAAGTTGCCAGAATGTGTCCTACTTTGAGGTAAATGCCTTCTTATATTTAAAAGGAAGAAGTAATAATTTATAATTTAACAAAAAAATGTAGCGTCTTTGTTATTTACAAATGAACAATAGCAGCCAACCAGGAATAATTAATATAAGAATACAAAAAACATTAAATATTTTCAGATAAATGCGACATTCTTGAAATCTTCTGCTACAAGGTCTTATTAATATTCTGAGTGCCAAGGATAACAAACGAATAATAATTACAATGTAATTATCAGAATATAGTATTTGACGATTTCGACATAAATAACTTTGTAGTTTAAATTTAACCATTTATGTAAAAAAAAAACAGTTTTTTTCTCAAAAAAAAAAACTGTTAGATCGTTTACATTTGGCCTAAGCACACAATATTACAGACTTATCACTAAGGCAGAAAACTGTTCGAAGCAAAAAAACTGTTCTCAAAAAACAACTATACTTTATTATATAAGAACAAAAAAATATATATCGGATATTCGACTTAAAAGTAAAGCAATATAATAAAAGAAGCTAATTATTAATTAACAAGGCTATCGAATAACATCAATGGCATTTTATAACCGATAATTGATTCTACATAAATATCAATTAGCACCTAATTAGTGTGTAATTAGTTTGTTTGAAATAACATCTTAGTGAGAATTGGCACAAAATAAATGTCAGGCAAATATTTATTTTTAGTAGTAACTAAGGATTTCCCCTTTCAGGTTTTGTTAGCTGTGAAGATTTTTAATTGAGGTCATTTATATTTGTAAATGAATCAGCTGTTTCTGGTCATGAATAAATTAATTGCATAAATATATTGTCATATCAATTAATTAATTATAAATTACTTATATAATTCTACATTTATTATTGTATCCATGCAAAAAATAAATCTAGTATATTATTTATGACAAAAAAATCACTCATTACCTAATCCATAATTGCTAACTCGCCGTAAATCAAAACGTAAAAGCATTAGATCAAAGTTTATATTTCTTGGTATTTATAACTTAACTTAGATATTTTACAACGAAACTTGACATAGTTAAGTAATATCGTAGCTTCCAGTCTTCCGCCGGTTATTGCTTGCATAAAGAAAAGCAATAAAACTTTTATACCTAAAATAAACGTATGCATCGTGCAGCAACGACAACCTTCGCAAATTAAACAATATTCTCGTTAAGTCGGAGAACTTTACAATCTTTTATATTAAACTGTTCTGTAATAGAATAGAAGAGAAACTTTTCTATACAAGACGTTACTTAATTTCTTGATCATTTTTTAAATACTGCTGTTTGACTGTAGAAACAAACAATTTTATTCAAAGAAATTGAAGTGAATTAGAAATATATATATTGAGAACCCGGATAAAAGATCAAATAGTACTGTATTTGATCGAACTATACAATATTACTTATTACTATACTATAGAACGTCCTATTTTTAATATCACATTAATTTTTAAAAGATTATTTAGGTATATCTTGGTCAAAGTAGGTTTATATAGGCAAAAATAGTTTTTAAAACATGTAGAAACTTTCATATGGACCTGTTTAGAAAAATGATTTTTTTACGCAATGACTACTAACAACGCCGAAGAAGTAGGTCTACTCCGAAATTACGAAAGCGAATGTTCGGACCGACAAAATCGCGACCGAAATACGCAACAGTGTCCTACTCTGAAAATTGTTCGGATTTATAAAGTTCGGCCGGAGCCATAGCCAATGTTCGGAAGATGGTCGGATTGAACGAAATGTAGTGCTAGAGTTGTAAATTTTATCGACACTTTGTTTATGGTCATTAGTATTAATTTCGATCCACTTTGGCTCGTGAATTACGGAGTAAAAAAAATCTTTATGAGAAGAACAGATACCTTTGCTTTTATTTTAATATTTATACTTACGAATATTGTAATGTTTCTTGAAATAACAACAATAATTTTTTTACTGAAATTCAGACTCTTTTCTTCGATTGTCAAAATGTCTTTTTGACAATCGAAGAAAAACAAATTGAAAAATGTCAAAGGATGACATGTAAACAATCAAGCGATGATTGAATTTGTTATTTCTGCAAAATTTATAAAAATAATGCTTAAACCAAGCTAAATCCAAAATTCATGCGTCGTAATCTTTACTGACTGAAGTTTAAGATGTTCAAGTCATGAAATTACAACGAAAAACAAGCTACCTATACGAAAAATGCAGTGAAGTACTGCTGCTGTTTAGATTGTTGAGATTTTGGAGTACTCCGAGCATGTTTGCACCTATAGATGGAATTCACGGCTTCATTCTAAGAAATACGATGTCCCTTTTTACTCAGAAGTATCAAGTCTAGTCACAATAATATAATTAGTTTTCGTGGATAGATGGGAAGAGTCCCATCAGTAGTGGAGAGCTACACTGCTTTGCCATTAATTACGCACAAACAGCGCATTGAAATATTTTCATCGTCTTTCTACTGCCTAAGTTTTTATTGCTTATAATATATTTTTGTTTGTCGCTAATGGTTCGTGTTAATGTTGTTGTTTTTTTATTTTATTCTATATGAAATAAATAAATACTAAATACATGTTGTTAATATTATTTAAAAGCTCCTTGGGTTTTTTGTTTTCTTATGTTCCTGTCTTGGAAGTTTATAGACTGTAAATTTTAAAAAGTTGCGTAAATACTTACAAGCCGAGGATGCGCAAAGCACAAGCCGAGCACGAATACGTGAAGTGTGAACATACTAACGAACCTCGAAGGAGCACGCACCGATGTTCGGCTCCTGCTCTACTGTGCTTCCCTATAGACCGCTTTTTGATAAAAACAAAGGCGGAAAGCAATGTTCGAGGACAGCGGTCATTGACGACGCCTTTACATCCACACTTGAAGCCGCAAACGACGACGAGCAGAACGGCTCTGCTCTGGCTTGGGTCCTATGCGTAGAGGCAGTTTTAAAGTCTACAAGATATTTTCATTATTAGAATTTTGAGGAAACCTAATAAATGAAATATCTGCGTAATTCGAGGTTATTCATTGCTAATGATCAGTACTATACTCCATGATTCAGTCATGTGAAATAATGAACCTCATATAGCGCTTCTAGTTTCCATTTATTATATCACAATTAAGGATAAATGAAATCTAACAAACTCTTAAATAAGAGTTAGGAAATAGCGTCAAGTCGATAAATAGGAAGTAAAATATTGTAAAATAGGTGTAAAACTCAAGATAATGGTAATAATTCACCAAATTTAATATTTACGATACTCAATAACTAGCTATTTTGGTGACGGAAATTTTGACATATTTTTCACGATGCAAGTCTTGTCAAAATCGAATTTTCGGTCGGATTTTGTGTTTCAGAGTAGGGTTTTTGATACAATAAACGTCAAAATAGAAGTTCGTTCGGACCAAAACCGACGGAACGAAAATAATGTTTTCGGAGTAGGAAACGACATATTATCGGCCGAAACTTCGGTTTTTACAACTTCGGAGTAGGCCTAAAGGTTTCTAATTTAAAACCTAGAATTTTCTCTACTTACTGTGGTATTTCAACATGTATCTAGCTACTTATATAAGTGGACATTATTTAAATCTTTACCACATGACATTGGCAATTATTATGCAAAATGTCTCGAGGAAGATGGCTGTGAATTGCACTTAGAATCGTTTCAAATGCAAAATCGATTCGTGTCGTGTATATAACGTGTAAATACGAAGTGTTGACAGTTTTACAATGATTGCAAGGATCCTGACTTATTGTTTACAGTTTGTAGGAAAATGTATGATGTTAAATGTTAAACGAAACGTATAAAGCAAGTAGAATGTGATGGCCTAGACTTTACCAGAAGCATTAGTTTATGACTATTGTTTAAACTTGGTGTTTGTAAGTCTTGTGTTATTGATTTCTTCGGTTTTTATCATATGAGACCAACGTTGGGTTGTTTGTCATTGCAAATCAATTTGATGCTGTAACAAACAGGATTTCACGTGCTACGTGCAGGTAAAATCTTCATAATGATGCAAACATCTCCCACTAATCTACGTAGCGCTGTCATAGGTACGAATCTAAACGTTCTGATAGTTATTGTTCCTTTATACTGCGGTAGTTTTAAACCCCCAGTAGATTTTGAAACGAGTCGGGCACCAGCGCTAACCGCGTGTAAATGCAGTTGTTCCTTGTTACAGTTAGACCTTCTCGAGTAGTTAGCTGCTTCAACCAGTCTGCGGGATGCCACACAAGCCTATAATAGTTCAACACGCAGTTTAAATAAGTCCGTGTATACACGTCCCTAGTCATTTGTTTAAAAAAAATTACCTTTCAATGAATCATTTAAGTCGTGGTGGCCTAGTGGTTCAATGCACGGATTTGTATGCACAAAGCTAAATGTTCTTTCATTATATTATTCTAAGACACTTCTGACAAACAATGAAGGAAAACATCGTGATCCACCTAGATTCCAAAAAAATGGGATCTGAAATCGCCAATCCGCAGAAAGCAAGCGTGGTGATCGATGCTCATGCTTTCTCCATATGGGAAGTGGCCTGTGCCCAGCACTGGGACGTTTACAGGCTGGATTAATATAATCAAGGCTTGATTCTTGATAGTGTAGGCAGTAAAAGTGGTAAGTATAACAAAGTATTAGAACTAATCTGTCAACGTAAACATATCTCGGTTTACGGCTTGCCGATTATCGGATAAAGTTTATAGACTTGATGCTGATAAAATGTAGTCGAGTATGACTAGGATGTGAAGATAGTTTGGAAATCTTTGGTAGAAACATGATAGGATAATATGTGATACCTATCTACGCGCGTGGTAGATAAATTTTTCAGTCATTTCTATGTAAATTATATTATAATATAAACCAATTATTAAAAAAACTACTACGGAAAAAAAATAAGATGTAATAAATAACTATTTGATGTAGCTCTGCATTGTTTTGTGTCGCCTTGAAAAACTGTTTATGTTTTGGATGTCAAATTTTATCTATTATTGAAATGCAAACATGCATGTAAATGGTCTAGGAATACAATAGCCAAATATCGTTCTTTTTGTTTATGTTTTAAAATTTCATGATTATCTAGTTTCCACTTAACTACATCATCATTTTTATAATATACTATTGAATACTTATTAAAATTTATTATATTCAATATAAACATAGTAGTAGGTAACCACTTTCTTACTCATATTTTTATCGTTCAAGATAAGTTATGATAACATCAATAAAAATATTGTTTATGACTATCCACACAACAAAACATAAAAAACTAATGAATCATAAACAAACATTATTTCTCTGATAAGTGAAGAAAAATGTTTTTACTACGAATTTTATTACTTTCATTTTATTACTACACACATTATAAGCGCTCAACGTTAGAAAAACTCTATTCACGATGTAAAAATAATATAATTTTCCTACTTAAATGCAAAATACTGGCCTTATATCATTTAGACAATAATTAGATATTATAACAGCCCAACGGAAAATAAGTCATCGTTTATTTTTATTAATGCGCAATGCTTCATCTGTCATACTTGCTCATCAATTAAAAACAAACATTTGGATACATTACAAGTATTTTTTTAAATAAATGATTGGATTCTATAATTCTTGACAGCATCAAACAGTCAAAAATAGCTGATAATAAATAAGATGGCGCCTAAAAACGTCCAAAAAACCCCGAAGTATTTGAAATTCATCTCGAAATCGTTCGAATTCGATCTAATCGCGCGACATTTACGAATGACAGTCATCGATCAATGCTCGAATCAATTATTATCAATTAAAGTGGTGACAGGTAGCAAACACGTTTATCTATGAAGATTGTGATCAAACATTGGTACAAACGTTTGCATATTTGATGTGAATCAATACAAGTAGCGATGCTCATTGATATGCGATGCGACATAAGTTTTCAAGGCCCTAGATTTCGAGATAGCGGTGACGATCGATAAATTGTTGAATATTAAAAATTACCTCATCATAGATAAATGCCTGGATTTTACGTAAAGCCCTGTTGCTAAACCGTTATCAGACAACCGGTACGCAGTATTTTTTGGATATCGTCAATCGTGAATTCACAAACCTAAGATTCGAAAAATTCGAAAAAAAGACGGCCGTACTCCACGATAGTATTTGTAACTATTGCATAATGATTACCATAAAAGTGTAAATTATGTATACGACCTTATTTATAAAGCCAAAAAATGTTTGTCTTCCTTGTCAGATTATATGGAGAACTAAGTTACTTTAACCTATAGTATATCCAAACTGTTTATTTGCAAAACAACAGAACTGACTTCCTTTATTTTAATTTATTGTTTGTTTTGCATTCATTTTCTTTAATTATTCCAACTAATACTCAAGAGGTCCCACACTAAATATTTTTGACGAAAATCAAATGAGTGTGACATGCAATTTGCATATTTATAAAAACAATGAGTTCTAATGTAAATTCTAATTTTATTCGAGGAATATGTTAACAGTTTTGTGATCATTTTAAATACTTATTTTAAACATCGACGATTATACCATGCTATAATTACAGATTGTTTCATTGATAACTTATTAATTATTTGGAGATAGCGTTAACATTATGTTACAATTATATTTTTTTTATCAGTTGATCTTTTTAGTCGATATTCATTAATTAAAAGATTAAGTAATCTGTCTCAAAATAAAATAAGATAAACCGCCGATACAATTTCGCTAGCAACCTAATGGGATTAATTATTTAAAAATGACAACAAATAAAGATGCTACACTTTTAAATCAATTTTACATCCTATTTCTATAAAAATATATCAATATTTATAAGATCAAATTGAAGGCCAAGTTAACAATGTCACCAACTAGCAAAATGATATTTAAATAAATATAAATATACTATTAAAAAACAGTTAGTGACTCATACCAAAGTGTCTCCCATTTAGTCTAAGGTCAATACTATGTTACCTAAATATGGATTGGACATAGAGATATCGAATATTTGGAATTCCGACTCTATATGAGTCGGAATTCTAAATATACGATATCTTAACTAACAGACAAGAAAAAAAATCAGACAACGGCATAGGTTTTTTTTTGGATATCATTAGTTTTAAATACTTATTTTGTTATAGATATTAAAACATGAACACCACATGCAAAGACACTAAACATTATGTTATCATTTCCGACATAAGTTTTACGAAACAAAGATGAAGGTCACATGCATATAAAGAAAACTACAGATGTTTATATGAATTTACTTAACATATTCACCTCCTCAATAAATTATGGCAATGCCAATAACATAAGTTCTAAAAGGAAAAATATAAATAATAAAGTGTAAGATGCCTAAATACATATTCCAACTATGTTGTTATATTGCATGCAGTATTAGTGTAAAACCTATGTAATAGTTCTGTAAATTTGCATGTCATTTTTAAATGACAAAATATGCTGAACCGATAGAAAGTAAGAACCATCTGTAAGTATCATATTTTACGCAAATAAATCTTTGAATCTTTGAATCTTTGAAAAAATTGATGGATGGAGATTGCTGCAATGAGCATGAAAAATAAGTCTTTGATATACCCAGCCATCTCGCACCTTATGAAACGTGACAGTTTTCTCAAATAAATATATACGGCCATTCAGAAAAACTAGTTTATTCAGTTAGTTTTTTACTTTAAAATTCACAAAAGGTTGGTTACATATAACGGTTAAAAATGTATTAGAGCCACTGCAGAAACTGATACTTGATAATGTCTCATGTGATCATGTCTTTGCGAATAAAGATTTTCATTTTCAATGAAATTGCATTCAGTAGTCCTAAATGCGAATAAATGAAATAATCTTCTAAATTGAGAGACTAATTCAAATTGTAACAAGTTTTTCTTAAATGTATAATTTTAATTAAATTAAATTATATTGCCACTATTTTGGATCCGATCATCCTATATTTTACTATTGGAAATCCAAAAAAACATCTATTTCATAAGAACAAAGTTCCAAGGCGTTAAGGCATCGTTATTCTGGTCATTTCATGCGTAATGAAAAATATAAACTTAACCTAACAAGGAATCCGTCTCAAGGAATATTAAAGATGTTCAAACACAAATATTGAACGGAAAACTCCGCAAGAGAAATTTTAAATAAGCCCTGTATTAGATTAAAATGGAAAATTTTTGGGAAATTCTTTTGTGGAAAATTTTCTTAGAGGTTTTAGATTTTATTACTGTCATCGTTCTTACGATCTTTGAATGTATTAGCAGAGTTTTATATTAGCAGAATAATATTGAAATTACCATCACCTAACTGTGGTATTAATTACATACATAAAAACTTTTTAGCAAAAAAATAAAACCGCCGAAAACACTGAAAAGCAAAAAATAAGAAACCTTTTTTTATTTAATCTTAATAACTAAGTTCTTAAACGAATGTGAGTATACCTAAATAATTTCGAGTCGGCGCCAAACAGGAAAATTAATTAATTACAATATATAGGTACTTAATTTTTTTTTAAATTTTAATGTTCGTCGCTGGAGATTTCATTGCATTGTTAAGTTGATGGAACTCAAACTCCTGTTCAAACTCACACTCAAAACTTTTATTTGCTTTCCACAATGATATTAGTAAGTGGGAAGTAAAGAATATATAGTACATCGTGTTTTTGATTTGGTTATTTCTTTAAATTTAAGGTAATTTTGTGATATTTGTTCATTGATAGTTTGGCGCCGCCTCAAAATTATTTAGGTATACTCACATTCGTTTAAGAACTTAGTTATTAAGATTAAATAAAAAAAGGTTTCTTATTTTTTGCTTTTCAGTGTTTTCGGCGGTTTTATTTTTTTGCTAAAAAGTTTTTATTTTATATTTTTTTGTGGCTATAATATACTAATTGCTAAATGCTGAATTTTTTATTATTTTTAAAATAGCTAACAACCTCATTTTAGTATTCAAATCTATGAGTGAACAATAAACCACCCCTATTTTCCCACCCTTTGGGTTAGATTGTATGGGAACATCTTCTAGGTATCTAATAAAAAAAGAATTATCAAAATCGGACTATTCTGTAATAAGTTACGCGTTGTCATATATTACAATCAGTTAGTGAACAATCAATATATCCCTGTTTTTCTACCCTTAGGGTTGGAATATTTATTCCAAATTGATATGGGACCAACTTCTAGGTATAGCCTACTGAATAAAAAAAGAATTATCAAAATCGAACTATTCTGTAAAAAGTTACGCGTGGTAATGCATTACGATCAGTGCGTGAACAATCAATTAACCCCTGTTTTCCCACCCTTAGGGTAAGAATTCTTATTCCAAATTTATATGGGACCAACTTTGGAGTATACCCTTTCTAATAAAAAAAGAATTATCAAAATCGGACAATTCAGTAAAAAGTTCTGCGTGATCATACATAAAAAAAAAAATATACGCGTCGAATTGAGAACCTCCTCTGTTTTCGTCGGTTAAAAATATAAAATTAGTAAGATATGCCAAGGATAAAGATTTAGGAAAAATTCAACCAAAAATAAACTTTCCCCGTAACAACGTAACTATATCTTTATAATATCGATAATATCCTTGTTACTATATATGTTTTAGATACATAGTCTTATTTTCATTATTAAGAGAATAACGAAAGTGGACAAAGCGAAACAAGTGTGTAAGGATCGTAGCAAGTGGAAAAGAAGTGGTATCTGCCTACCCCTACGAGAAAAAGGAGCGTGATTATATGTATGTATAAATCTTACACACACCACAAGAAAATAGAGTACCAATTAAAAGAGACCCAATAGTCATTAATCTCGAAATAATCTTGAAATAAGTGCCATTCAGATAGCACTAAGATATACAGTCATTACACTTAAATTATTTCCTTAGCCTTACCGATAATATTAATTGTTTATTTATGTAAGACAAAGGAAAAGGATTAGTTTTATGCAAGTACTAATTACTAATTATAATAGCTGTAATCTCGGCTTTCAAAGATAACACTGAATTATTCAGACTTTCTTAGAATTACAGAATATAATAATGAGTATAAGTATTACTTATTGTTCTTAGGTAAGACTTGTTGGTAATTTATTTTTTAATAATTAATGTTATTTAAATAGAAATACTGTCTTTACTATTTTATGGAAAATGTAAATCTAGAATGTATTTTTATAAGTATACCTACTTAAAAAAATACATTCTAGATTTAAATATTCGTAAATAAACTATTGGTATTACAATACTACACACGAACATTTTAGATACCTATCAAAATCATTCCAAATCAAATTTCATGTACAATTTCGGATCAGTTTAGGCATTACTTGGAACAGTAAATGATTAACCGTCTGATATCTATGGGTTTTATTTAAATACCTACCTAGTGCTTATATAAAAATCTAGACATAACTAATACATGTTAATAAAAAAATACTAGTCTGACTAAAGGCCTTTTAGAAACTCATAATGAATACCCTGAACTAGCCTTATATTTAAGTATTTCAGGTAATAATCAAATGGTAATAAACAAACATTTAAATTCAAATACTGTCAAAGTTACATTCAATATACTCGTACTTTAGTCTCAGTGTAGGACAAAGATCGCGGCACACAGTTGATAGAAACGCGACTCAAGCGCAGTTTATGTCATTGTGTTTCAATTTGCGGGATCTTAACAGATCAATTGACTCTTCCTCTATTTAGACGACCGTGGTGCGACTACAATTACCTAGCTCTATTGCGGCCTGGCTAGCTTTTATTACTACGCAATATTTAGATTATGTGCGGTGTTTTGAATGTTGCTTTGACTAATAGAGAGAGGGAAGTTATATTTCTTGAAGAAATAAGCAGTACCTTTGTACATAATTTTTAAATATGAAATATTCCTTGTTAATGTGTTGTGTGTACATAAATGATTAAATAAAATAAAATAAACATAAATAATTTACATAAAAAAATCGTAAATAGATGCCACATTCTTACTTAGATCATTCTTACTTAGATTTGACAAAAGTTTGACATAACTAGTCCCTTTCAATACATTTTACTCATGTAATTAATAGGCATATTCATAATTTAGTTAATACACTCTATCACTCTTGTAAAAAGAAGCCAAAACCTCAATTAAGACACACATAATCATAAAATGATACCACGAGTATCATTTGTAAGGTTGATCAACACAAAAGTTTCTGTTAATTACATGACAAGCTCTGTGTGATGTTTTTGGACAACAAAGTCACAGATTTAATAAGTAAATCTCTTCAGAAACTATAGTAGTAGTATTTCAGTCACATCATACTTATAAAAACCTACATAAACAATACAGTGGAACATGTATTAGGAATGAGAAGCAAGCGGCCGTGAAAGTTCTAGCACACCCATTATCTAGAACGAAGGAGTTTGTATACTTCCCCGCGTGTTTGTTTTAACCACAGACTAGGCGAATAGTGTAGAGTGCCATTATAATTATAGACGTACTTTGTAAGAAGATATCAATTTTGGTTTTTTAGGTATACGAGAATGGCATTTAGAACAATTTTTTAGGGATTTTGTCGCGGTCTGTTTTAGATTTTAGGTCTCGACGTTTCGACACCTTTACGGATATCATACCTGATATCATAGAGAAAAAATATGTAAAAAGATGTTTTATTTTAATACATATTATTTTTTCAAGACTTTTTATCGAAGATGGTGGGAAAGCTTTCTGATGTCTATATTTATATTTTGAATGCTGCAATAATTCTGCCCGTCTGTCTGTTGCGCATTCACAGATAAACAACTCAACCAATTTTGGTAAAATGTCTTAAAGATTCTAGTCCTCAAAAAATCAGTCGACCAGGCTATTTGTACCGCGATAAAAAGGCAAAAACTATTTATTTATTCTTAAAAACTAGACATTCTATGTAATTCTATCCTTACCTTACTACAGTACTTTTCTAAGGTCGAATTAAAAGTATACCTCATATCTAATTCGGGCCTACGATTCGAATTATAATTGGTTTTTAATTAATGTCTATAATTAAATAATGAGTACTATTACGAGCCTTATAAAAACGTCCTTGGCCACTCTAAAACTGAATCTTATATTCTTTTTCTGGGAATTTAGGGAACATCAATTATCTCTCTCGCCTGGCATAAGTTTCATATTTAATTTAAATTATTTGAGCAGTTTAAACGAAATATGAAACACTGAAAGACATGGTCAGTTTGAGCTTCTTCTTGTTAAAAAAGGAATAGAAAGTGTTTTTTTAAATACAAAACTCATGTAAAAGTTTATGTTCGCGGTGTCATGTGAAATTTTTAATTTTTCTATACATATGAGATATTTTGGTCTCATATGTATAGAAAAATTAAAAATTTCACATGACACCGCGAAAATAAACTTATTATTTAGATTTCCTTTCGTTAACCTTCCTTTTAACCAAATAACTACACAGTTGTTTAAATACACAGACAGTTTATAATATTCCTCTTCAGAATACAGTTTCTGCGAATATTTCCAAAGCTGCTTGCATAATTTTAGTTGCAACGTCGCATTTCGTTTTGTAGATTGAGATATTTTATATTGTTCAAATTTTTGTTACTATTATGTTGTTAAATATGGAATCTAAATATTTTAAATAATAATAATACTAAATGTGTAATTTAAGAAACTAAAGCAGTATGCAAGACTGCAGGCGACAGGGTATGACAAACAAAAATCTGCTTAGTCAGTACTAACAAAACAAACAAAACTATATTTGTCAGTTTGTCTGTTTTTTCATTATAAGAAAAAATCAAGTATGTAAGGTAACGACTTCCATTTGTTTAAGAAGTAGCACTGACTAACATGTAAGGTAAATGGCTATTCATTGACATATAAGTCTCGATTGACATTTACTTATTGGATATACACATCTAAATTGTATGTAAAAAATGTTTACATACATTATAAACAAAAAAACACTCGATCAAAAAACAATTCACACATTTTGCGGTTCCCACCATCAAATATAACCCATTTCAATAAATACAATGAAAGGAACCATCGATGTGATATTATTTGACCACATTCTCATGACCATAACGTTGTGAATACCACCACAATACAATCGTTGCGCCAATATGTGACCACCGCAATACATTGTGGTCGCTTTTTCACACGTTCGACCTTTTGATTCCATACGTTTCATTATAGTATTTATTTCTATATTAAAGTTTTAAATCGTTGACTAGTGTTGACTGGATTTAGCTTTTCATAATAAATGCAAATTTCGGCTTTTCATCATGGCTTTTTAACTTGATATTAATCCTTTGTGTATTACATGAACACTCGTTAATTTTTCACAACGGACCTCTCCAAACTAAAATGAATTATGTGAAAGCTGATAAAAGAAAGGAGTAACTGCTGAGATGACGAGTAGTAGGGATGAATGGAAGAAAAACACAATTGCTGGTGCAATGTGTTCTAAATGTGTGCCGAACACCAAATAATTAGAAACATGGCAAAGACAAGAATACCGTGCAATGTGTCACGAACAAGGTAATTTAAAAATAATACGACAGAATAAATAACATGTACTCTTAAGTATATAAAAAAGATTTACAGATAAACATGTTATCTCGAAGAAATTGACGTATCTTAGATTTTTTCTGAGTCTGTCCGTGTGATGACGCAAAACGACTGGAATTTTACAGGTTATGTTATTGCGACAAAAACTAAGACAGCTGTGATTGACTATTTAATTATTATTATGAAAAACGATGTTAAAGAACGCAAGAGTAGAATACGTTGAGGTACTCGTAATTTACTAGTGGTATTTTATCGTCATATTATTTTCATCATCATGAACGAAAATAAACAAAATAATTCGCAATTCCCTTTATTGAATCAGTATTTAATGCACAGTAATAACAACTACATTTTTTTTTAATTATGAAATTCTTTTTTTGATACTCTACTATGGAGTAGCTATGTGTCATTAAAACTATATTAATGTTTAATCAATCACATTCGACTATTTCGTACAGTATCTACTGGATCCAAACTAACAAGCATAAACACTAACTCTTCCTATTTTGTTTATTTAGTAGACAACCAGCTAAATGTCTACAGAACCAAACATCTTAACTCGATGACGCCAATAACATATTCTCAGAACGCTTTTCATTGAAGGGACAAAGAGAATGAAATCTTACACAAACACACATTCTACGCAGTATTTATTTAAACCATAAATCCAACTATACACGAGGCAACGAAAGTCTCTAACACCCAACGATTTTAATACCAAGCTACTATCGCCATACAAACTTATTGAGTTTCGTATTTAAAGTCGTCGTGTATCGGGGAATTACGTCGCCTAATGTACGAAGGGCCTCATCTATATATATAAAATGAATTGCTGTTCGTTAGTCTCACTAAAACTCGAGAACTGCTGGATGGATTTGGCTACTTTTGGTATTGAATTATTTGCGGAATATTTTATTTAAGTTCAGAGAAGGTTTAAAAAGTGAATAAATATGAAATTGTTCTGAATTTAAAAAAAGATTCTATTTGTTTTAAGTTTATTTCATATAAAAGTTTAGGCTTTTATTTATCGATGGAGGCAGTACGAAGTCTTAAATCATAATAATCTGTGGAAGATTATTTAAAGTGTCAAATGGTACACAATGAACATCTAAATTGTCTGTGTTCCCATAGCTGTATTTATCATTGTTTGTTTTATATTAGATGTGACTCGATAGTTTTATTTTTAGACCTTCTTAACTCTTTTTTTTCTATGGCTGAGTATTCTTAGTGGTTTGGCATTGACAGTGTAATATTAAAGCTGTTGTTTGTTATCGTGATTTATCATTAATTTAAACGTAATACGTACAGTTTTTACGTTTAACTGCATATATTTCTTAAACACTACACAATTTTGAGTTGGGTCCAAATCGAACGAAGATCGTTGGTCAGTCAGTTATATATATTTTAATGGTGACAATAAAGAAAATTCTATCTATCTATATGTTTTATGTGTAAGTGTGTTTCACTGTATGACCATAATCTCTACAAGTATTATTTAGTAACTACAACATACACTTGTATTACAACGCCTGCTAATACGCCTGCAAAACATCAGTTGCCGACTTGGATTTTTTTTACACGTCAATGAAGTACCTATTGCCTAGATCAGCTACTTTTTATATTAATTATTAAAGTAGATTTAATTGCAGCTGATTTAAACACACCACCTACTACATCACATTTAAAAATGTCTATCTGTTAATGAAAGTTTTTTTTAATCAGTCTAGCATTTTAATGTGAATCGAGTGTGGTTATATTTCTGAAAATGAATAAATATTACGTTACCTCTTTATAACATTAGAAAACAACATTTATATTCAGATTAAAAACTGATAGTACAATGTCTTACAAGTCGAACGTCGCAATAAATTGATTTAGTAATGGATGCAATTCTCTTTGATTTACCGATTGCGTTCAGGAGCGGGCAATAAAGGCAGATACTGTGTTATTCATTTGATTGTACTTTATTATTGCGCTATTAGAAATGTTATTAAGTAATATAAAATGAAAATAAAATTGGCGGATTTTTATTTAACCTAAGTTACTAATGTTCGTGATTTTTTTTACTGTTTACTGTGCTCTCCTATACTGTGTTTAATACCTACGTCAGCCAATGTTAAGTCATCGCTAAATCTCTAATCGTCTCCGTCACTACGTTCATTTTGTTTTTATTTTTTTTGAGTATACACATTAATAAGTACACGACAAAAATCGAAGTAATATAATGAAAAAATCTAGATAATCAACGCACATACTACCACAAGCCATATAGAGTAAAAAAATAATACATAAACACTAATTAAAAAAAGCCCTCCATTCAGTGAATTGCAATATTTTGAGTGCAGTGATTACAAACATTTTCCAGTGAACACATTTCACCAGGACGCCATACTCGCCGTAATTTTGTTTTAAACTCAACTTCACTAAATGCTTTTACATATTCTGTGTGAGTAATAACTAAAGTTTCGAATGGATAGGATTTTAATTAAAACTCATAATATGATAACAAAATATTTATTTATGAAGCTCTATAAAATTTGTAGCGTATCAGCTTAAATCCAACTGATATAGATAAATTGAATATCAGTAATTGTTACTAACGAAATATTAGAAGGAAATAAATAATATGAATACCATGTTTTGTGCTAATAAAATTATCATACATCACAACCCGACTTACGGGCACCGTATTACCCAGGAAAATTGGTTGTAGAGGTCAGATATTAAGTTACTCTATATTAAAGACGGTATGCAACTGAACACAGTAAGACTGGAATCCGACCCCAGCTTGGGAAAAGGCTAGGCAGAAGATGTAGTAATAAAATATTTCAATATTTCCTATTCGGCACAGCCTATTAGCTACGATAGGGTCGGTTTCCAGTCTTACTGAATTTACCTCAGCACTAGTATTTTACATGCACAATACAATACTGCAACTATGTTGAAAATTAAGACGTAGTACAGGGTGTGAGATATGAATGTATACCACAATATATAGAGCGCGTTCTACTGCAATGTTTGATACATTGGTGGTTTCTTTTGTAAGTAAAAAAAACACATATACCGATTCTCGCTAATGTTTAGCAAACAGCAGTTTTATGCGGTAGCTATTTTCTATTTCCACAAAAAAACGTGTTTAAAGAAATTATTATAATATCCATAACCATATAATTCTATTGTGGTGCTGTAATTAAGCCTATCAGAGATTGCATGTTCATTTTTTTTTTCTTTTACATAGCCTATATTTAATAACAGTTTGATATAAAGCTATTAAGTCATTACGAAGATTTTTCCACGTAATTCTAAAGAGCAATTAGTTTTCCGACTATTTTAAATGTTTTAACCGGAAAATAAGCAAACACTGTATCAAATTTCATGAGAAAATATTTTATAAATTACACATTCTGAAATAGGTTTAGAAAAAAAAAACATATTTCGGAACTAAGTAGATTTGCTTAAAACTGAAATCTAAAAACGTCAAATCGCAAGAAAGCAAGTATAATGATCAATACTCGTTCCTTTCTTATACAAGAAGAGGTCTTTGTCCAACATTGCCCAGAAGATAAATATTTAGCTATAATATCAAGTACTTTTAAATATCAAGACTCTTTCAATTACCAAAGTCTACAAAATTATCAACATTCCTTGATTATAATTGATAATTATTGTTGATTGTAGATTGGTGTTTAATAACAAATAGTACAAAGAAATAAATGTTAATCATGTGAAGATAAATGATAAAAAAGTAATGATAATACTTTAAAAACATGATCGTAAACCATTTCACTTATTAATATTTTAAAAACTGTACCTACCTATGTAGACTGTATTTATATAACTAAGACGGACAAAGCCTATTTCCTTCTTTAGCGTCAGAGTTCTTTAAGATGCGTTTCAGGCCTTTAAAATCTATTAACACATAAATTATGTACCTACATACCGACTCTGTTTTAGGAAAACTATCTACGAATATGCGATCTTAATTGTGAGAGTTGTAATAAATTTACTTATCGATATTTTTTTAACGAGTGATCTCGTGTACCTTTTCATAATATAAGAGTAGTTATTTGTATGATCGCTTTTGCGTAGGAGACTAAAATCGACACCTAGTCCTAAAATACGCCTAATTTGAGAAATGTGTGCTCTACCATATAAATATCTACCTATAGAGATATTTCACGTAGACGCTATATATGTGTATTCCCGTTACATAGAAATCTTGAAAATAGTTTACTATCTATAAAAATAAGTGGATAAAATACTAGTAGAACTAAAAATGTTCCCTTAGGAAGTCCAGTTGTCAATTTTTAGAGTTAAAATTATAATGACGACTGAAAACCGTTTTTGTCACTTCATTAATAATGATTATGTGCCCTTATGTATACAACACTTATTAAAATTTGATGAATTAAAAAAAACATACATTTGAATTCGCCTAAACTGTTTCGTGTTGCGGTTATGATATGAAATGCGTCAAAGGTATACATTCGATTAAATTCTCAGCAAATATGTGCGAAACAAATTGTCGTCTGCCCTATTGTTTGCTTTTTTACTTAAGACGTCATGAAACGTGTATTTGGACGAACGATAACGTGAAAATTAAGATGAAAGGTAGATAAAGAAAGTTTTTTTAATCTCTTCGCCGACTAAGGATTTTTTTTATGCAGCAATCTTAAATGTTGAAAGGAATATTTTTAGGAATTAAATGCACGTATAATATGTTAATGTTTAGTAATAGGTATGTAATATTTATAATGACCTATTTTCCATTAAAAAAAAAATGAAAATGAAAATTATACACGGCTTCATCCCTTCATGATGTTTCAGGAAGTATGAACTTATAATACTACTTACATTATTTCAGCACACCTCATAATTATTTGTCCAAACACTGCAAATCAAACAATCAAACGTCCATCACTTAAATTAAACTGCTTCACTTATAATTAACTACGGAACTATTTAATAAATAATTAATCTTATCAAAGTATCTTAAATGTTTGACGCACTAGATAAGATAAATAAAACAACTGAAAAACGATGTTCTATTAATTGTAACACTGTCTTCACAGCACTTCACGGTTATTTACAATCACTTAGAATCTTCGCGTACAATGTACATTTCGAACGATTTTTGGTCACCGCGGGACGTCCGCTCCGGACAAAAGACGCGGACCGACTGAATGAGAAGCGGCGAAACTCGTCGAGCGCTGTACACCTGTAGCTCTTTACACTACAATTCGATGATATTACTCTTTTATTAAATTATTTCCAGCCATATCTTTTTATCAAAGAGGTTTTAATCTCAATTAATAAACACATTTAGTTCTGCCTTTGCTTTTATTTGAATCGTTTTCGAATATTAACATGGTTATTATTTAAATTTTATTTGTTTTGGTGAGATTGTGTACATATCTATTCGAGTTGACTTTGTTTTCTTTAATTTTCCTACCTATTCAGATTATTTACATAAAAATGATGTAACTGATGTTATCATTTTAATTACGTAGTAACAACATTTTATTTTGTGAGAAATAAAATGAAGTAAATTGCTGTTCATGACAATAATGTATGACATAATTTTATAAACAATGTCTTATTTTAAATTAGTTTTCAATTAGAATTGTGTATTTAAGTTGCTGCAGGTATCAATAACAAAGCAGTCTTTGGAATCTAAATTTAAATTAAATGCTGTAGGTAATCAATTTACCATACTGTCAAAGGTTTGACCTTAAACCGAGGAAGACCGTTTTAATCATGAACATACATAATTAATCATTTACTTTATAATATATATATATATATAGCTACTTACAGTCACGAGCAAAAATATATAGACACATAGGGAAATTGTAAAAGAAAATAGAGAGATTTTGTGTTGCTCTCTCAATAATTATAACAACTCAATAATTATAACAAAAAAAAACGACTTCAAAATAGTCTTATTTTTATTTCCCATGGAAAAAGCCCACTGTCAAAACTGGAAAAATCCGTTTACTCAGTCAAAAGTTGTAATAAAGACCTCCTCCTTTTTTGATGTCGGTTAAAAAGATAAATATTTACATGATTAGGGAACTGTTTTTATCTTCATAACATGTTTTACAATACCAATCTAGTACATTTTAAATTGCTTAGCGTATTTACAAACATTTTTGCCAGTGACTGTACATGATACGTAGGTACATTATAATCTAAACAATGACAGCCATTGAGTAGGATGGACAGTTAGCCTAATTAATTAAAAAATATTTTGTTTTTTTTTTTTTTTTTTTTTTTTATTTAAATTATAGATTAGTTTATTAACAATATGTACAGAATACCTTAAAATATTTACAATACTATAAAAACTAAGCCTACATATTAAATAAAAAATTATATACTAAATAAAACTAAGCACTAAAATAAGGCGTCAAAAAATTCACCCACGTCGCTGTCGACTGGGAGTGTGCCCAAAAGGCTGGCAGCATGGCCACGTTGTATGGCAATGCTTATGCGCTGACCTAGGTAGAAGCCAGCCTTTGGGTCACACGAATATTTTGTTAATTCTATTTTTGAATCTTCGCACTGTTTGTGTTTTGTTTTCATATTATTTGGATGCCAACTTTAATTACCGATGTAGTTAATAAAAAATATGTTTATTGTTAAGTATGTTGTTTGGCTTGACCTCAGGTTCGGTTTTAGATAGCTTATTAGGTATTTAAATGTTATTTTGTTATTCCGGAATTCATTAAAATTATATTCGTAGCAAAGAAAACAGGAAATGCTTACAATTCCTGAAAAAAAAAACGATAATAATTTATTAAATATAACCTAAAAATGACCAATTAAATATAGCGTAAAAAATAACCAAAAAGACAACAACAGGGCACCAAAAACTGAGCAACTAGATTCAGTGGATTTAACTTTCTTGCGTTTCTGAGCGCATTTTTTTGTTTTCTTTTTTAGCAATAAAAACATTTTATTGTAATACGGTACAGTGAAAAAAATTTCTACAACAAAACATTGTATCTACCGGCCTATCCCTTGTGAAAGTTCTAGCGGTTATAAATTCAAGCATAATCCACTTCAAAGGTGTCAGGACTTAAATTCTCTACAAATAAATATAGTCGTGAGTTTGTCTGTATTTAGCCAATTAATATATATAATTACTATAGATTGCTAGAAAAGCATTTTTTTTTTCTAAACTAAATAGTTTGTGCGTGTGAAACTTTCAAAGTGTGACCCCTCTTGTAACTTCTTAAAAGAAAATGATAAAACTAAAAATAATATAATATGATGTAGCATGCAATCTTAAACCGAAAATTGCTTTGCACGAGCTCTTGTTAGTATTTTTTTTTAACTGCAGATCCTAATTTATTCCAATAATAAACAAGTATCAAAATCAAAACAAAAGACACCAACAAGCATGTGATTTCAGATCCCTTTTCGTAAGATAAGCCTTAGGATACACATGCGTACAATTACTGTTTGTGTTTGATTACTACATCAGTGAGCACCGCTTGGCGGGAGGCGATAAGGCGAGGATTTCATACGTATTGTCTTTATAAGTACTTTTCTAGCTCAATGTAGAGACTTTGAGACTTAGATTAAGTGTAACCAATCACAGATTTTTAATTCGCTGTTCTTAAGGATAAAAATCCATATCAGTATCTACATAAAGAGGGGAAGACCTGGTAACCTGAAATACAGGCCAAAAGCATAGCTTAGGCACCAGTCTCCCACAGTATGAATCCCAATTGTTGTAATTTTGTAATTGTTGTGATATTGTGGTGGGAAAATAAATTATTATTATTATTAATAATAATATATGGAGAAAAGCGCTTGGTTACGACTAACGTTTTCAGGCAGGTGGGTTTTCCTGACTCTATATTATAAAATGGTTTGCCGATAGCAAAAGTTTAGTACTGACTCTGAACTTGAATGTAAAAATAATAATTCCAGCCTATAAACGGCCCACTGCTGGGCACAGGCCTCTTCCCATTTAGAGAAGACACGAGCGTTGATCACCACGCTTGCTCAATTGCGGAATGGCGATTTCAGAACCCAATTTTAGAATCCAGGTTTCCTTACGATGTTTTTGCATGTATGAAATTGAAAAAACACAGCGGTCTTAATTCTGCTTTGGTCGTATCAAAATTAACGTAACATAAAATATGTTCTATTTATTTTACAGTCACATTTGTACCTATCCACTCACTGATTAGGTGTAAGAGTAGTAAGTCAGAAAGTCTTCAAAATAGCACCATTTAGTTCCATACAGCACTCGAAGCCGAACGTGGCTATGACTAAGAGTAGTAGACGAGTAGATGACGTCATAAATTCTAAAGGTCACTTACCAAAACTCTTTGGAATTGTACGAAAAACTCCAAAAATATAGTCGCAGTAAAACCTGACGACATACTTTTATAGACCAGATGGAAGCAAGAGTTAGGACTCTTATATACTGCGCTGTAATTTATTGTTTTTATCGTTGATTCAAGATAAATCAGTGGTAGGATTTATTGAGACCTTTCTTTATTCTTTAGTTATGTTTGTTATTGAAAGCTGTGTGGTTAAGGTTACCTCGCCAAAATGTTTATACCCCATATTGTTTTGCGTTTTATTTAAGGTAAAAATTAGTGTGCATCTATGGTACAAAAATACGAGTCACGCGAACATAAAAAAAAAATGTTTTAACGATAAGCCAATATTTTACTTTGTCTTTTTATAACTCTATTTAATTATACTACCTTTTAATTAATACTATAATAATATGATTTTTAAGAAGCACTTTTTCAGAATAAAGCAAACATTTCAATCGCGATACACAATGCAACATTTAAATAAACAGTTGTGCACCACTTATCAATAATAGATTGTAATTAGTAAATCATCAAAACACATCCGCGAATTTTGTAACAGATATAGATCACTAAAACGACGAATAATTTTATCGTGTGGTTCGTCTCCTTTAACCAACTTAAAAAAGGGAGGAGTTAACTACTCAATTCGGCAGATTTTTTTTTTATGTTTGTTACAGAAATTTTGACTGGTTGAACCGCTTTTGATTATTCTTTTTTCATTTGAAAGCTGGTACTTTCCGTGTGGAATATTGAACATTTTGGTTCAGTTTTAACAGTAGGATTCATAAGAAACAAATATAAGACCACACTAAAATTTCAAACATGCGTGACAAGACACGAGCCAGCTCGCCACATAAAAAGAACCACGAACTTAGGTTAACAGCTCATTTTGGACTACTGCACCCCACGGGCGGTTTCGCACTATGTCCGACCCGAATCAGATCCGAACACGATTTGACCCGTGAAAATATTCAATAGGTATAGAAATTACGGACCTAATTCACTGATCATAAATTACCATAGAAATAGTTATACGGCTACTACGAACCATATTTTCATGGATGCAGATCAGATTCAGATCGGACGTAGTGCGAAACCATTCTAACACTAAACCATATTATTATTTCAATAAAAAAACATCTGCCGAGCTACGTATAAAGTTTTATTATTTACATTTGGATATGTAAAGCACCTCGCAAAAGCTGTAAAAATGCATGTTATTAAAAATACTTTTTTTGCGAGTTTCAGGTTTCTGTGTAAAAAAATAATATGCGACGTGATACATTCAAATAAAACTATAGTGTGAGTATGCATACATTTCTCAGTAATGATGTAGAGGACAAAGTACTATAAATAAAAATATTTTAAAAGGCAGCATTACAATAATTTATTATAAACTAACATTTCAACTGCGTAAAGTTTTGTTGCCAGTTCCCACAATTTCGCGGAATACTCATTTCAATGTTTTCATTTTATTAATTAAGTACGAGTATGTTCTGTTTCGATAGACGAAGTTTTATGGCAATTAAATAACAAAGAGTCACTCGAAATCAATTAATACATAATCTCTACCTAAAGTCGTGGATATTAAACATTCCAAGAAAAAGGAACGAAAAACCGTCTTCAGTAATTTATATTTCAAGTTCGAGA
This sequence comes from Autographa gamma, assembly GCA_905146925.1. Taxonomy (NCBI): domain Eukaryota; kingdom Metazoa; phylum Arthropoda; class Insecta; order Lepidoptera; family Noctuidae; genus Autographa; species Autographa gamma. The sequence continues at coordinate 4,617,833 of LR989871.1, forward strand.
TTTTGTCATTTTCATTTCTCCGATTGGTGAGCAGAAATCGAATCTCAACGTCTGATATACGATTATTTCTTCCGACATTTTTCCACTTACCTATGTCTATAAAAACCACTACTATTTAACACAAACTCACTACACCAAACACACTTTTCCACGCTAACGACTCCTATTCATGTCTCTAAAATGAGTGTTCTTTACCTTAGAGTATACATATGAAACTATAGAGTGAGCCTATCAGAGTTTAAACCGTAAGCACTAGTGTGAACAAGTGTTGTCGTGAATTATGTATGAAGATGGAGTCGTTTTAAAAAATCTATTTTAAGCACTAATATTATCTTAACAATGTCAAAATCATCAATCTTTTCGTATATAAGTTTCTCGTTGCATGAAAATTAACTTAAATGAAAAACTAAATGTACTAGGTTCAGACTAAAAACTGCTCTCGCTTGGCACAAGGCGAAACTAGCGATAGTAGCAGTCTATGTATATAGTACGTCAATGGTTCTTTACAGAAAATATTGAAGCGAGTAAATTGTGAATAAAAGTTCCGTGGTAGGGGTGAAACTAATTTAGTGTCAAAGCATTAAAAATAGTGATAGGTGGTGGATCTTTTAGAAACCGTGAGTTAAGGTATTAAGGAAGCACTTTTTCATGAATAATGGTTTTTTTCATGTACCTATTCTGAGAAGCAGTTTTGTGTCGTGAAATTTTTATGTACTAGGAAGTGTGTTTGTGTAACGATAAGCACTTTCTTCCTAGATTTACGGTGTATAATATTTTAGGGTGTTTCTATTAACAGTGAGGCTTACATTGAGTTTCTAAACATTTTGAACTGTATCTTTTTGTATATTTTAACGTAAAAATAACGATTTCTTGTAGGTATCTTTTTTCAGCCTGTTCATTTCAGCTATTATTTCTCTTTAGACGGAAATATCAAAAAAATCAGACGATGCAAAATAAAGCATATTGTTCTTTTCTTATTAGGTAAGACCTAAGTGGGACTGTAACCTCAAGTAAGAATTAGACAATATACATATTATTATAATGTAAAATATCGGTTCATTTTTTTTTGTGTCATTTACACTAATGACCTATAACTTTTATATGCAGTATAATGGTTTTATATCTCATATATTTATTGCCCACATACAGAATATTTTTTTCAAACAACATAAAAAAAATTCAATTGCCAATTGCCAAAAAGATACTCTAAATTAAATTATGTTTCCCAAATATTACATAACATTAAGAAATAGTTTCGCAAACTGATTCATTCACGTAGTTATACAGGAACACTTGTGTCTGTCATCGCGTCAATCTGCATCGATCAGTGCTCTCCCATCCAATATCAACACATACTTAGAGATGTTTAAACTGCGGTATTTGGCAGATATTCGCAAGGAAATCTACATTAGCTCTTTTCCTTAAATCACGCGATTTAAGGAAAAGAGCTAATGTAGATTTTAGGTATAACATGGAGTTGGTTAGTTCAGTAAATGGTTATGGTAAAGGTTTTTTTTGTATTAAATATCTTTTTAAATCTTTCCATACTTCATAATCGTAGTTTCGATAATAGGGATAAGTTACGCTATAAACTGATTTAAATCAATTTGTAGTGATTACGATACTGGTAAAACAAGTTTATTTAAAGAGGTTAATATAAAACTATCGCCGGGTTTTGAAAAAATCTTTTGTTTTTCACAATACGCACCGCTGACCTTGAGAGAAAAATAAGGCAAGTGATCTATTGTGTAATGAAATATCATTAATACGCGATATGAATTAGGTAAATTAATAAGCAACTATTGATCACCTCATTTTTGTAACTTTTAATACAGATAGATTAACATTATTCGCAATCCGAGACGGTTGACGTCTTTGCTTATAAGATGTCATTGCCTTCAAAATCTTAATTGATTAACAAACGACATAACTTTAAGCATTATGCCCAGACAGGTAAACTAATTGGTCTTTGTATAGTCTAAACCAATTACAAATAAACCGGGTTACAGTGAAAAAGCACTTGTGAGTTAACGCTCGGTGAAACAATAAAGTTACAAAATTGTAGTAGTCTGTGTTCTGTCATCTGTTTTGCAGTCAGTTCGTAAAACTGAATTGTTGTGACAGTGTGCTACTTTGTTTGGTAGAACTGTACCTATTTTAATTAGTTTAGAGGTTTAGCTTTATTTATTGTTTGGCTTTTTCAATTTATGGGTGGCGAAACACGGTGAAAAAAGAAGAGTGGCAACTATCCGATTTAGGGTAAATCGTTAATGACTTCAACCCTCGCTGAAGGTTTGGGATACCTATATGTTGGACTTAGATCGACTAAAACACCTCGGTCCCTTCACTGTCCTGGCCGAAATCACGAGATCGCTCGCACACTCCCTGCGCAATCTCGGCAGACCATACTCCATGCAGACTTCTTCTAATGGGGTGGGTGTAAAGAGCCTACCCATTACTCCTCCTGAGAATGGATGCGCAGCGCGACCTGTCTCCTGGGCTTGGTAGCTGATACTCGATGCCGCTATTTTAAGTCAGAGAGTGGCAGGTTAATATCCGTTCCAGTGTATATGATATTGTGGCTAATTTTTGTATATCGATAAGAACAGTCGCTGGCAATCCTACAATGACAACGTCGGCTCACTGAATTATTATAGCGGCATCGGACCCCTGGTCGGATGACAGGGTCTTACCTCCTGTCATCCGCAGGTCCAATTTTGAGGCGGTCATAGGTCCCTTGCATGCGCCTGAGGCGTCTGCGGCGAGGGTAAGGGAAAGGAACTGCATGTCTGAAGTGCAAAACGCATGACGCATGACGCAAAAGATATCGCAGTCTCTGAAAAAGCTGATATACAAGGCATGTTAAAGAACACTATTTAGCACCACACCGTTGCAAGTAGAAATACACGTTTACAGATTCTGTGTTAAGACCTTTCCAATTTAAATAGATTTCAGTTTTCAAACTGAGCTGTTTTGGTTTGCGTGAAAACTACTAATGTGTTGTCAAACAAACTTTTACAGTAATACAAAATAAACTAGAATTAATCCGATATGTTTTATACCTATTCCTCCACCAAATACGTAATACGTGCTTGATCTCTGATACCAAAGAATTGTTAATAAATGGGAGTTCAAGATAAAATGGTTTTAGAGCAAATTACTTAGCGTTAAAAATAACCGTAAATCTCATCATGGCTGAATTACGTGTAGTATTTTAACTATAAATACGTCTATTTAATGCGTGTATATAGTAATTCTTATAGAATCGTTTTATAATCAACGGACGCACCTGTATAAATTCGGAGATTTACAGTAATCACGGCTACCTAAAATAGATGTCGATTGATTTTGCGTTTCATGGGTACATACTACGTATGTGTAATCACTTTCATTGAATATAGTATAATACCAAGGCCTTCTTCGTGCAATGTAGTATGTTGTTTAAATATTATTTAAGCATTTGTGACTATCGTAATGCCCAATGTTTAATTAAATAAGGATACAACAACCGCCTTCAGGACACGCTGCACGCAGCTGCGTTGGCCTGCTTGAACATCTCTTTACCGATTAAGGACCCAAGTGGGTCGCAGCAAAACAAACCTAACCAAGTGGGGTATGGTCGACCCCACACGTGTCGCATGTGAGTGTGGTGTCCCGTCGCAGGACATGGCACATCTTTTGTCCTGCCTATCCTACACTACCACCACCTGCACTCTGCAGGACGTGATGGCGGCCAGTAACCGAGCCATAAAGGAGACATCTTTTTGGTCGGATAGAATTTGAAAGATGGATCTTTGACAAGAGAAAAAGAACAAGAAGGATACACAGAAAAAGAAGGAGTGGTAGGTACTCTTTTGGACGTTTTTTATTATATCAGGAACTAAATGTCTTGCTTTTGTTATTCGTTTAAGTTGTTAACTTACTTTAAAAGAATGTTCCTGCTGTTTTTCTCAGCGGTATCTGAAGTTAGTGTTTCTATTATATTTTATAGTCTATTTCAATTATATTTTTGTCATAGAGAAGTTAAACTTGGGTACTAAGGTTAGGCCCCATTTAAAATTAATTGAAGTCTGTTCTTATTTATGTTTGTGTTATATTTTTTTTCCTTCTATTTAAATAACATAGCGTCACACACTTTACTATCATACAGTTTGTGTAAGTTTTGAGGTCTTTTGATTTTATATTTATGTAAGTCTTTGTTCGTTATTTCGATTATAGATTTTAGTTGATATCTCTGTAAAGTGAGATGTATATCATTTGAAATTATATTGAAGTTGTATATCAAAGTTATGGCTGGCGTGGGCTGTTACAAGTTTATTAGAGACTTCGGTACACTGGTATCATTTAATCATCGAGTCTAGACGGAGTTTGCAGGCAATGTTAATTTACATGATACATTTTAAGATGTACCTTTATTTTTTGATATTTCGTGTTGTATGTAGGTAATGAGCATCTACAAGAAAGTAGTGGACCGATAATAACAATATCAGCCTATGAACATCCCACTGTTGGTCAGAGGCCTCTTCCCATATAGAGAAGGTGCGAACATCAATCACCACGCTTGCTCTCTGCGGATTGGCGATTTCAGATTGGTGTTTTTTTTATTTCTGATACCTATAGTATATCAGTATCTAAATAAAGTTCTGTTTTGAACTCCAATACATTGTCTGAATCAATGCATCCCTTATATCTTGAGTAGCTGTTTATTCGAGCAAACATTCACTATAGATTCGCCTTGAATATACCTAATAATATTATGATAATTTACAACAAACCGGTTGAGTGATAATTAACTATTATTGGTATCATTGTTTTAATCATGAGATGTTTCCGTATAGATAAAACTGCGGGTCCCGAATATAATAAAGTATGGATATTGTCTGTATAAGGGACCGCTTGTTTTATAATACCTATACTAGCTGTGCCCCGCGGTTTCACCCTCCTGAATGCCAATTCATACACTATCTTTTATAGAATATATCTAATATAGTATATTTAAAAAACGAAGATTATAAATCATCAATCTTAAAGCGCAAACACAGGGTTAGATGTATGATTTAGTGCATAATACTAAAGCATCATTCGCACACAACCAATAAGTTTCTGATTTATGTAAAGCAAATCGCGCAGTTTATCCCATTACAGAAATAGACCACGAGAAACTGAAAATAGTAACAATATCTTAAACAAATTTCTATATGTGTGTATGTAACAGCTTCTCCTAAACTGCTGAATGTTTTTTTTGTTTTTTTCTTGCGTGCTTTCGATTAATTTTGATTTGCAAATGGATCCGATTAGGGGATTTCTAAAATCATATTTTTCAGTTCATTTCAACTTGTAAGTACCGGGCAACTAGTATTATAAATTTTATTATTTTGTATTCAAATATTTGCGTATTGGTTATTATAACTGTTCGGTCATAAAATTTCAAAGAAATGCACAATCTGTGGAAAATGTTAAGAAACCTCATTATAAACTGTCTTTAAATTATGGAATAAAAATAATGTTTTGCTTTTTAACAAATTCTATAGTATTATTAGTTAAAACGCCATTTTTAATGTGTTATCTTTATAAATTTAGTTAATATTATTTATTTCGAAATAAAGTTATACTAAAATACTTGTGTATAATGTTCATAATCTATGAAAATCGCTACACAAATCATATGACGTTGGGTAAGTCCTACGTTACTCAACGTTACGCTTGGTTAGGTTATTTTTGAGCCTTAGAAGGCTTATTTATTACCCTAGTTCTAGGCTTTATAAAATCGTTTAGTTGCAATAGACAATAAGTCACTCGCTTATTGCTCTTATGATATATAATAATATGTTAGAATTAACTCTGTATGATAAAATTTTGAATGTATTTAGGGTTCAAAAAACTTGTTTCTATATTTTATTGCAAAAACTTTTTAAAACAATTTTATTTTTATGGGAATTGTCTTTTATTTTGAGTTATTTATTATTTAACTACTATTTCTTCCATGAATTAGGTGAAGATGCGATTGATTTCCTTTTTTCATTTATAATGATTAGGTCTACGTGCTGTCTAATTTATACCTACGTTGTTTTATAATTCGGTCTGTTGAACTTCATGTGTCCTTGTTAGATTCTGCCAGTTTCGATAAGAGGATGTTAGCCGTAAATATAGGTGTTCATAACACATGAGGTCGTATACTTACTCGAATGGAGTGCTGCCGTAAAACCTTAAGTGATGGCAAAATCAATGGAGGGTGATGATTATCTTTTGGCAACGTCCAATGATTTTGAAAGCTGTAAATAATTTCATTTAAAAAACACAACATAGTTATAAAATCTGATGTTTTACTCATTCAAAACGAAAAAGCTGAATAATACTAGTTGCTATGGAAACTAGAATTTTATAAAAGAAAAAAAATAGTATTCTTAAAACAAATTACGAATTTAGTGACAGCTCGGTAAAGCGAGGGAAAAATAAAATAACACTATTATAAGAACAATGCGGTCGAGTTCTCAATTCAAAATAAGAAAATAGCCGTTATTTTCACTTCCAAATTCGACTTGTCATGATAGATAAGTAAAGTTGAATGCCAAAACTAATTCGACCGGATATTACGCAGGTCCAATGTTTTTAACCGCCTCATTTTAGCTAGTTTTTTTTTTCTTTCAGCCAGTGTCAAAACATTAGCGGGCTTCAAACGAGATGTCAAAACAATTTTATGTTTGAATTTTAGAATGTGGTGTATTATTAGTGTTCGATGACGTCATATTCCGGTATATCGGTTTGTTTTAGTAATTAGGAATGTGTTAGTCATGTAAAAGGTTTAATCGTGATTAATTTGATCTAAATAAAATTTGTGGTTTCTCAGAGTTGCTTCTTGCTATGACGTTTTAAAACCTTTGTATACCTCAATACTTGACAACTGAGTTGGCAATAAGCACTCGTAATTAAACACATAATTTTAAATAAACCTTTTGACTTTAGGCACGAATAGCATAAAATAATATGAATAAAGAAAAAGTATCAAGAGAAACCCTCAATTTTGTATATGTGCAGGAACATCAAAATATTAATAATACTTAGTACCTAATTAATAAAAATATTTTCTATTGGTAAAAACAAAATTTAGAATTTGCAAACAATATTAAATCACCTATTTCAGCCTAATTTCGTGTCATCATTACTTGATCAAAATACAAATTCCAGCGTCCACTAATTTAACCTCATCAAATACAAATAAGCTCATCGCGTTACTGGCACAAAACAGTGTTTAGAAATACTACGCCATAGCCTAAACATATACATAGACTGCTACTATCGCTAATTTCCCCTTGTGCGCGAAAATTAACTTAAATCAGTAAACGAATTTACTGATTTAAGTTAATTTTCGCGCAAAGAGAAACTTACATACGAAAATATCGATGGTTTTTAACATTGTTAAGATAATATTACTGTTTTAAATAGATTTTTTAAAACGGCAAGCTCCATCCTCATACATAATTCACGACAAAACTAGTTCACACTAGTACTTACGGTTCAAACTCTGATAGGCTCACTCTTTGTTTCTTATGTATATTCTAAGTACTACGCCCAATATGAAGGATTAGTATAAAATGGACAAGCACTCTCATCCCAACCCATTATGGTAATCAAGTATGGCGCGTGACGTCACGGATTATAGAGGGCTACATACAGACATACATCCTTCATTTATTCGGTCATGAATATAAATTAATCTTTGTTTTAATATTCACTTGTAATGGACATACTTGATTAAGGCAGCTTGTTAAGTCTTCTGACCAATACGTGCAATTTTTTTTTCATAGAATTAATGCACTCCTAAAATAATTATTTTCTTTACAGTTATATTTACACACACTTGACGATTAAACTGGATACAATGTGATTGGAGCTACTGTTTACTTGAGTGCCACTACTCAGTTTGTGGGAAATACACTACTGAATTAGTTAGTACGAACCACTTTCAAATTTCAAAAGATAAATTCCACGGATGTTTTATTCTTTATTCATAAGTATAATTATATGTTTGGTTCATTTTGAAAAAACAACACAAAAGTTATTATTATTTAAATACAAATACTTTTAGAGATCCGTCGACGCAACATAGATTGAAATGTACAAGAATAAAATCTACGATTTTGATCTGACCCTTGCGTTCAATCAACTGTTTGGTATTGTTTCTCAGACTGAAATATCTTTCATTTTAGACTGAATTGACATTTTTAGACAAGCTTGCTCAGACTGTAGATTGCAGAATAGCTAGAATAAATTGGATACTGCAATAACTACAACTATATAAAGATTTTAATTCAAAAAGACAAATGATAAGCTTTGTAATTTATTTTTAAGAACAATTATCTATTTTAAGGCACAAAAAAAATATGGTTTAAGTATGATAAAATATCACTAAAATACCATTTATTTTACATTAATACGTCAATCAACACTGTAGAGCGTGCGCGTCTCCTGGCTTTGGGAGAATGGGAATCGGGCCTCTGGTTACAGGCACTTCCATCATCCACTCTTGGTACGATATTGGATAATAATACTTTCCGGCACGCCATGAGTTTACGTTTAGGTATACCCTGTGTCGCATGTCATCGTTGTCAATGCGGTGAGACAGTCGACAACCTCGGTCACCATGGCCTGTCCTGCAGCAGGAGCGCAGGGCGTATATCTCGCCACTCAAATTTGAATGACATAATTCGTCGTGCTCTTGTCACTGCCGGTGTATCAGCTGTTTTGGAACCCAATGGTTTGGTGAGCGGCGATGGCAAGAGACCTGACGGTATGTCATTGCTGCCTTGGAAATTGGGTCGGCCTTTGGTGTGGGACGCAACGTGCGTCGACACCCTTGCGCCGTCCTACGTTCTAAGTTCAGCAGCCTCTCCTGGCGCTGCTGCTGGAGCTGCGGAGACCCTTAAGCGGCGGAAGTATAATAACATTGTGGCTGATTATATTTTCGAGCCGTTTGGGGTTGAAACGCTCGGGTCATGGGGTCCGAGCGCACGAAATCTTTTCAAAGAACTTTCCAAACGTTTGGTAGAATCTACTCGTGATCAGAGGGCTGGTTTGTTCCTTGCACAGAGAATCGGCATAGCCATTCAACGTGGCAATGCTGCCAGCCTTCTAGGCACGTTCCCCGCCATTGACAAGGATGACGATTAGTTCTTTGACGCCTGTTAGTTTTTATTTATGTTAGTTTTAATTTTAGAATAGTTAGAGTTTGTTCTTATTTTAGATTTAATTGTGTATTAATAAAGAACATAGAGTTTTACATTATAATAATAAAAGGGTATGGAATACTAAAAAGTAATTTAACATAGAGAATAGAAAATTTTAATGAAAACATGAACGGTTGTGCCCGATCATATTTTATGAACGTTGAATGAAATAGGTCACTTGAATAAATTATGATGTTTCTAAACACTGTCAAGATAGTATCGTACATCAATTTAGTGCGACTCTAAATCTCTTTTATTTACGTTTCCGATATTAAAATTAATGAATTGGTTTGTTGTTATAATTCATGTGGTATAAATGAATTTACACATAGACTGCTACTATCGCTAGGTTCCCCTTGTGCCAAGCGAGAGCAGTTTTTAGTCTGAACCTAGTACATTTCGTTTTCCATTTAAGTTAATTTTCGCGTAACGAGAAACTTATATACGAAAATATCGATGGTTTTGACATTGTTAGGATAATATTAGTGTTTTAGATAGATTTTTTAAAACGGCAAGCTCCATCTTCATACATAATTCAGGACAACACTTGTTCACACTAGTGCTTACGGTTTAAACTCTGATAGGCTCACTCTATAGTTTCAAATGCAACCTCGTTGAATTTACCACTTGTTAAGTGTCATTTTGAATTTCATATTATTATAGTCGGTAAACAGGAACTTAAAAGCATATACATTTATGATCCCTTAAATAACGTAGTGCATAGTATAAATGCCAAAGGTCAGCCAAATTTTATGAAGTCAAATTTTATATGAACTCAATTCAGCTGTACCCGGTAACTGGTAGACCCCAACGTAGCTTAAAAACATACTACACAGAATATTGAGAATTTGTGTTCTTACACAAGAACATACATAATTGTATTGAAACACATTTTCTTGTATATATAATGTACATCTAAAGAGATTACCTAGCTATATTTTACTGCTGTAGTTTAATATAAAACAATGTAGGATTAATTACACAATTTATACTTATCTCAGATCTTGTCAACCAACTTTCATGATGATTTGATAGGAGACCATCAAATCAAAGATCATTGTGATTAAGGTGACAACCTCAATCCTGAATAGCAGAATAACTAAAAAGAAATAACGCGAGTAAGAGTCTACTCTTACTCTTACTTACACTACAGAAGAGACGTAAGACGCAGACGTGGCGCAGAAATTTGTCATTTTCATACAAAATGTATAGAAGCATCGCGCTCGCGCCCCGTGTCTTCTATATGTTTTGCGTCGCGACACTTCTATACATAATAACTTTTACGACGCTTCTATACATAATTAGATTTTGTATGAAAGGGACGCGGTAGAGACAAATGTCCGCGCCGCGTCTGCGTCTTACGTCTCTTCTGTCTGGCCTGCGCCTAAAACCACAGAACGCCACTAGTACATTATACTAAAACCAATCCTCAAATATCAAAACCTCACCAAATCAATTAGGGAAGTAAGCTACATAATCTATCCCATGGGTGTTCCGTGTTCATCCAGTGTCGTGTCGTGTTTGAAAGTAATTGGCAACTTTGTTGGAGCAGGCTATAAACTGCTTCCTACATTGTTATATTGTAAGGCTGTGAGTTCAGACTCAAAGGGAATTACATGCAGCTTGCAGTAACAATTTGTGCTGTTTACTATGAGTTTTAGGGTTTTTGAACAATTATCTAGATTCCAGACTAAAGTTCTTATAATATTATTAAAAACTATATAAAGCATAAAGTATTACTAGTATAGTTGTATCTACAGTCTTTTTGTTCAAAAACGTAATCATTGCTTATTTAATACATAAATTACATATTTGGTAACCGACGTTGCTTTAGTCACATAAAAGCTGATTATGTAAGTATCTAATTTACAAAGTAGCTGGTAGTTTAGACAAATCAATCAATATGGAAAACAGGATTTATAACTAAAAGGTCAAAATTTCATGCCTAGAATTTTTCAAAGAAAAAAGTAGCATTATGCATGATATACCTATCTACTTGGTAACATAAAGCCTATAACTACAGTACGGAATATGTGAATAAAAAGAGCCCAAATTCTACAAAAATACTTTTTGTTCACGTAATACTACAGGAAAGTTTCACCTTACAAACAACAGCATAAAAATTAACAATAAAAAGGAAAACTCGTGTCAACCGACAGTCGTAAAAGCCAGTTAAACTTCAGTTAAATCCCAAGGTCACAGCTGAAAAAACATGACAAGTCTGATGAATTAACATTTAACATTAATTATTTATATAATAGCCGGTTACTTAAATATATTCCTGGACAATTCACACACGGTAATCTGATCCCAAGCTAAGCTCTAAGAGAGCTTGTTATGGTAACCAGACAACTGATAAACATACTTATATATTTCTAAATACATACAGATTATAGATAAATTACACCCAGACCACAACAAATGATCGTGCTCATCACACAAACATTGGTCCTGAGTGGGAATCGAACCCACGACCTCCGGTATAGCAGTCAGGGTCACTAACCGCTAGACCAACAGGCCCGAAATGCTACTCAAATTTAAGTAGCTGTTAAGTATTATGCCGTCTTCTTCACTTTAAGTTAGAAAATAGCGAAGGATCAATTTTTAAACTATGAACTTTCAAAACTTAACTTTGTTTATTTTCGTTTCTGTTTATCCACAGACAGATTTATTTCAGCTTAAACTACTGTTCTTTTACATAAACTTCGGCAGAATCTATAAGATTTTGATATGTTGTTCTCAAAGTTTAAACTAAATGTTCATAATAATATTATTCAGTAAACTTAAGTACTTACAAAACTATAACATAAGTTTCATATAAAATACGAGTGCAGATTGAAGCGATCTAGCATGCAGCTTGATATTTTAATAGCATTAAAACCTCTAAGTTTTAATACTCTTCTAATTATTTCCAAGGTTGTGTTTAGAACAGCAGCTCTCTACACTTTCATGTATTAATGATTTAAAGTTTCACTAACTGGGGACTACTATTGTAACTCACTTGAATTTGAAACGGCTGCTTCTAGCGATGTGAGAAAATTTTATAATTATCCTTTTGATACTCGTAATATAGGTCCACCATAATAATGATAACATTCGTTCACCTGGGTGCTATAGTTCCAAGTGTTTTTTTTAAGGAATATACTATTGCACACTGGTTAAGCATTGAAGCAAGGTAAAAAATACAAAATGGATGACCCACAGATATGTAAACATATATAAATTAGTCCTGCAATGTGGACATAATCCAATTTTGCATTTTTTCTTTTAAAGATAATCATAGTATCTATTTTGTGTATGTAGTGCGCAGGCTACACTAAAGTTCGAGTAAAAGTAACAAATTGTCGTTATTTTGTGAGTTTTCATCGAGTTGCACAGGGTACCGTCCCAACTGCATGTGAGGTTCGTAATTTATAACTAAACTTCAGCTTTATTTGCCCTTCGCTGCCTCCACTAAAAGATAAAGTAAATTTAATATACTATGTGACTATTTTATTTTCAATTTCAAACGCTTTTCAGTACTATTTATGATCCCGCTCTCATAAACAATTGACTACGTTAACGATGAAAGAAATCCCTCAAATATAAAATTCCCGACCATCTCACACACGGTTATCTGATCCCAAGCTAAGCAGAGCTTGTGTTATGATAGCCAGACAACTGATAAACATTCTTATTTATTTGAAATATATACATTTTCTAGATCAATTAGACCCAGACACAGAACAAATTAATGATCGTGCTCATTACACAAAGATTTGTCCTGGGTAGGAATCGAGCTCACGATCTCCGGTAGGTATAGCAGTCAGGGTCACTAACCACTAGACTAACAGGCCCGTCAAAATGGATGGAAGTGTCATTTCTTTTCGTTAAGGCACGCGACGAATTGTCAATCATAAATTCACACACTTCAGTCATACATTTGAGATATTTTTTTCAGCGTTCACGCTTCTAGAAATGTCACTTATCTAGGGGGTGTTGCTAACTGTCAAAATGGTTTAATCATGTAAATGTGCATTTATTTGGTTAGTGGCACGTCTGTAAAACAACTGTCAAAATAAGTCTGCATAATATTGTTGGCACAGATGTTTATTTGTAATGTATTTCTTGGTAATTTTGTAATGTTTATTATATAAAATAATTGTTTCTATTCATCATGTTTTATTTTTCGTTTTATCGTAACCTCGTAAATCTACAAGCATCTTAAATTAGTTTCACTTACTAAACGTAACCACATTTGTAGTAACACAATATTTGTACACCTGTGCCTGTACTAGGAGCCATTTAACTTTGCTGGTGTGGAAGTGAGACGGCGCACTACATTGGATAGCTGTGTCTCGCTCTCGCAGCTGAAAGTCTTGCTTTAAGAGCTCATAGTCCAGCTGTTAAGAGGCAACGAACATTAAAGCTTACTTTAATATGAGTAACGAAGTGTAAGTTTACAACTATTTAGCTGTAAGCTTGTGGGAACGCTGTACGGTAAAGTTATGTTGTCTGCTATTAGGTTTTAGAAATATACAAAAAAAGTGGCGTTATTACTTGGAAGTATTAAATGATAAACTTTATAGGTACACGAATATTCATTCAGTTTTTGGTAGCGTTCATTAGAATTTTGTATTTATATAAGTAAAAAACATTAATAATAATCGTTGTCAATGCGGTGAGACAGTCGACAACCTCGGTCACCATGGCCTGTCCTGCAGCAGGAGCGCAGGGAATATATCTCGCCACTCAAATTTGAATGACATAATTCGTCGTGCTCTTGTCATCGCCGGTGTACCAGCTGTTTTGGTACCCAATGGTTTGGTGCGCGGCGATGGCAAGAGACCTGACGGTATGTCATTGCTGCCTTGGAAATTGGGTCGGCCTTTGGTGTGGGACGCAACGTGCGTCGACACCCTTGCGCCGTCCCACGTTCTAAGTTCAGCAGCCTCTCCTGGCTAGTTAACTTATTTTTCCTAAAACGTATCAGACAAGCCCTACTATTGATCTACTTAAACTATTTTTAGTATTCAGAATTACGTAAACACCAGTCAACCATACCCTATATTCCCTTGAAGTAAACAAAATAAGTTGAATATTCAAGATTTTATAATATTTTAAGGTTTAGAAAATTTCAGTGTAATAGCCGACAACATTAAACGAATACCTTTTAAGTGGATCATTTTGTGCTAAAAATAATCACAGGCACTTGTCGACTCAATTATGAACTCTAACACAAACATGTAGAGTTGAAATTATATTAGTAGGTATGGGTTAAAGAATTTGTTTTTAAAGATTGCTTGTCAAATATTTTCAGTAAGAGTCGAGGTAGGTTTTGGAGCAGTTTTGTCCTGAATAAATAGACAGAAGGGTTATAAGTAGAGAGAAAGGCAACCTATAACAACATTGCAATCTTTTTCTAACACGAGTTATTTGAGCAAACCTTACAGTCTGCAAACAGTTATAAATTATTATTTCTTCTGTTATTTGTTCTTGCTTCTTGAAAATACTTCGATTTGTGGTTTGTTGGCTCATCCAATCATGTTCGAAGTAAAAGTGTTGAGTGGGCGATAATTTTATTGACTCCGTATGTCCATATTTGGTTAACTTGAGCTTTTCAATTGACTGCAAATGTGTTTATGTGTTGATTGTAGAATTGAAAGTAACGTTGTTTGCCTTTTGATCGAATTGTATTATGGTACTGGTATTCAATATATTAGTTTAGCGAATGTAACTCGTTTAAAGGTTTTTTCACTTCATCTCCCGAGCCTTTTTCCCAAGCTATGTTGGGGTGGGCTACCAGGCTTACCGAATTCAGCTGAATACCGTATTTTATGGAGCGACTTGGAGCGACTGCCTATCTGAGCTCCACAACCCATTTTACTGGGAAACACAGTATCTCATAGTAAGACTGGTTGTCAGAAGTGACTTAACTGCCAAAGATGCAGTTTTTCACTTGTGCAGATTAATTTTGCTTAGAACTTATTCATTACCTAAGTGCATAATGTAAAAAACGATGATATTAGGTATGTGTGAGACAATTGATAAACACACTTGTATACAGTATTCATCTCTAAAATAAAATTCTAAACTAGTTGTCGATAAATTTATCTAATAAATAAAATTAATCTATTAAATTAAAAAAAATATGTCTCTTCACAACATTCCGGTTGGAATTTTTTATTATGCAAGCGATGTAATATGATTACATTATTTGAATTGTTTTGATGTTAAGTCTTATTATCCTTACCGTACCTCTTTACATTCTACGAATGAAGAAAATATGAAAATACCCGTGTTATGTAAACAGATTCCAAGTAAATATGTACACACAAGAGTAAATAATTAACGTTTTTAATGTACATCTGTGACGATAATGCGAGATGAACTGTTTCCTGTATCATTAAAACGCGATTATTTCTCTTATAATGCAGACCAGTTTTATGCAAATTATAATAGACTGGGTGTCGTTATTTCAATCATTGTCTTGGGACCATAGGGGTCCACCGCGCTGCAAATCCGATGAATTATTATTCTTTTGTAATTTTATTCCTTTTATATATTCTCTTATAGGTAAATATCTGACTAATTTATAATTAAAACTTAAGATTTAAGATCGCTTGCTTTCCTCGAAGACCATTAGCTAACAATGGGTCGTGAAAACTTGGCTGAAACTTACACCAACCAACATTTAGCACTTAATGAACTTCAGTCTTATAAAGGACGGATAAAACCGTAATGCACATTTATAATTAATTTAACGTTATTGAATACTAGCTGTGTCCCGCGGTTTCACCCGCGTGAATCACAATTCACACACTATCTTTATATGCCTATGTGTTATTCCGATGTATCAGCTACATTATTGTAAAGTTTCATTAAAATACATTCAGTAGTTTTTGCGTGAAAGAATAACAAACATCCACACATCCATTCTCACAAACTTTCACATTTATAATATTAGTAAGGATGTTACGAGAATCTTAACCTTAAAAAATAAAATATATTATTCCATTCAAAGTGTTCGTCCATCTGATAGCTATAAACTCGAAAATTACCTAGTTTATAATCATATGGTTTGTGTGATGAGCACGATCATTTGTTCCGTGTCTGGGTGTAATTTATCTATAATATGTATTTATTTAAAAATATATAAGTATGTTTATCAGTTGTCTGGTTACCATAACACAAGCTCTGCTTAGCTTGGGATGAGACAACCGTGTGTGAGATGTCCTGGAATATCATTATTATTTTATTATGGTTTTTACCAATGGACAGTTCGATTCAAGATCGCTAGTATCGAATAAAATATGAAATGTTCTCCGGTGTTTTTTGTGGAGAAAATGAACTTGTTTAGCTGTGCCCTACTGGGACCATACCTACCGATCTTATAAATGTACCACCTGTATTTAACACTATGGAATGCTATAATAAAGAATTGAGTATTGGAGTACAATTATTTTCCGTCAACTACTTATATGATTATCTCATTATGTTCCTTTTGTTTTTGTTTTTTTAATGGTAACGGAACCGGTTCATACTGTAGCGTAGTACTTTGCGTGCGAAAATTCATATAAAAATCGGTTTTGAGTAAGACTATTTTCTAATAAAATCTAGACTATTAAAACGTTATATTAATAGAAACAAATATACTAAACTATTTCCAACAAAGTAATTTGGCTACAAATATTGAACGCGGAATGATCGTTATTAAAATTAATGTTGACTAAGACAAAACTATAATTATATTTAGTTAGTGTTGTGTCATGCTGATTACACATTATACTACAGTTTTTACTATATTTCTTCGAGTCATGGTTATTCAACAAATTTTAATAAGTCACAAACAATATTTTGACGGTGAACTGCTGGGTTTTTTTGTCACATGGTTGTTTACATGGTAACGTAATATAATAATTTGTTTCTATGTGACAAATGGATTTCTTATCAATATGAAATTAGTATAATTAAAAAATAAATTAATTGTTAAGTTGGTTTTAATGTCTACTCGATTATCCAATTGTTAACCCTCTTAAAAGAATCAATCAAATATCAATTGTCCAATTGTAAACCCTCTAAAAGAACATACTTAATTATAACTCTCATAATATTCTGGCACTTATAATATACTTAAATAAACAGTCATATTTAAAATACTATTTTTGTATAGCAATTAATTCTTTCTCCACGAAAGTAAGTCTAAAACCCTCGTAAACTTTTTTGATCAGCTGATGAAAATGTTGTATTGTGAGACCAAAATTTTTTAAGGATTATGTATTAACAAACTTGTTCGTTTCCAAGGGCAGAAACACTATATCAAATATGATCAAGTACTCTCAAAACAAAATATAAATTAAACCCACGAAATAACGACGTGATAATCACGTAAATTTAGTTGAAGGATACATTGCCAAGTACACCTCTAGAATAGGAAGTAATTTCTCACTGACTGCGCAATGGACATACAACAACACAATACTGCCTAATTTACGGTATCACAAGCTACTTACACTGAATTTATTGTATGCACCTGGACTCTAGCAAGCAGACGTTTAATGGAGTATAAATGTAATGCGCATTAGATTATTCCATTTAAGTGTGCAGTTATACTCATCGGGTATTGCGTGTAAATAATATATGAAAATACTACTACTATGGTATAATATTCACAGAAGTTCAATTCTTCGATGTTACTTAAATTAAACTGAGTTATTTATTGAAAATGTTTTTTTAAACACGAACTTTTAATGAGCAAGGTACAAAATTTTATTGAAGAAAAATCATATTATAAGCCCTTACAATATCCTATGGTTTTCTTAAGACTGTCAATTTTTACTTTCTAGCTAACTAACTAGATACATCATCAGATATTGTCATCTAAAGTAGACTGTATACTGACATACATTATAAATATATACTATACATACACCTAAATATCTACTTAAATAAATCAAATTCATAAAGAGACCATAATTAAATTCGTAGAGAGAAGATCAGATACAAAGACCAGATAGAACATTATGCGGCATTCAACTTATTAGTACGTTGTCAATTAAACAAATAATTATAATTATTTATCTTTGGCTCTACCAAACTATCTTGTTGACATATTCAAAATATTATTCATGTTCTTCTATATTTAAGTAATTGGCATACAAATCGATTGCCAAAACGTTGGCCAAAATAACATTGGAGACAGTTAATTAAAAGCCACGTACATGTTTCCATCATTTTATTTGGTATGCTCATTATTTATCAATTAATATAAACTAAGTAGCAATATAATAATATAGCATGCGTTTGTGTGTCGCACGATATACCAAAACCTTAAACGCTTCAGGAAACCGACGCCTCTTGAAACCGACACTTCTTAAGACCGACGCCTCTTATGACCGACGCCACTTAAAACCGACGCCTCTTAAGAACGACGAATCTTAAAACCGACGCCTCTAATGACCGACGCCTCTTGAAACCGACGCCTCTAAACACCGACGCCTCTAATGACCGACGCCTCTTAAGACCGACGCCTCTTGAAACCGACGCCTCTTAAGACCGACGCCTCTTGAAACCGACGCCTCTTAAGACCGACGCCTCTAATCACCGACGCCTCTTGAAACCGACGCCTCTAATCACCGACGCCTCAAATGACCGACGCCTCTTTAGACCGACGCCTCTTAAGACCAACGCCTCTAATCGCCGACGCCTCTAATCACCGACGCCTCTAATGACCGACGCCTCTTAAGACCGACACCTCTTGAAACCGACGCCTCTTAAGACCGACGCCTCTTAAGACCAACGCCTCAATCGCCGACGCCTCTAATCACCGACGCCTCTAATGACCGACGCCTCTTAAGACCGACATCTCTTGAAACCAACGCCTCTTAAGACCGACGCCTCTTGAAACCGACGCCTCTAATCACCGACGCCTCTAATAACTGACGCCTCTTAAGATCGACGCGTCTTGAAACCGACGCCTCTTAAGACCGACGCCTCTAATGACCGACGCCTCTTAAAATCGACGCCTCTTGAAACCGACGCCTCTTAAGACCGACGCCTCTTGAAACCGACGCCTCTAAACACCGACGTCTCTAGTGACCAAAGCCTCTTAAGACCGACGCCTCTTAAGACCGACGCCACTTAAGACCGACGCTTCTTAAGACCAACGCCTCTTGAAGCCGATGCCTCTTAAGACCAACGCCTCTAATGACCGACGCCTCTTAAAATACGCCTAATAAGACCGAGGCGTCTTCATACCGGCGGCCCTTCGACTTTTTACAGACACATAAGCTATGGAACACCCCTTGGTCAAAAGAACAAAGATTATAAATTAAGGAAAATAATAATAATCCAACACATTTAAACTAGTTAAAATCATGTTGGTGGTTTTACCTAGCAGCTCTTGTAGGAGCCTTTTCTAATATGCTTGACGACATCGCGAAAGGCCAAGAAAAAGGTGAAGAGACCAGCTGTAGTCCCACTGAAAGGTCAGGGGAGGCCTAGGCCCTGCAGTGACAAGATGAGCTTAATACCCAGTTCCAGTAACAGATATATCGCCATCTCTTTTACAAAGTAAAACTATAGTCCCATTAGAACTGCATTAAACGAGCCAGAAAGCTATCATCTACAACAAACCGTATCCAAACCGAGACACTTAATTTCCCATAAACTTGGACCACTTGATCCGGTACTAATATTGCCCATTCCAACGCAAGCAAAACCGCAACCAAACGCTAGTTTGTAATAAATCTTATTTGTGGCGACTTCCTACAATGTAAACTATTCAACAACCCATTATGAACCTTATCCCCCTATAAATAAGGATCAGTGATGTGGCCATGTATTTTCGTACCGGGCTTCGAGCCAAAAGCGTACGGAATGATTAATTTAAGATATAAACTATGACAATTTTACAAATCCGTTGAAACAAACCGTTGGGAATACATCTTCCGTGTTATTATTGCTTTTTTTTTGAGACGGTTCATTTATTACCCTTGTTATCGAAAAAAACTAAAACACAACTGCCAAAATAATGTTAACTTTTTATTATGTTACGTTAGTTGAGCTTTCATTTTATATTTCTTTTTGACATGCAATTAAACGCTTTTATTCTTTAGTTATGTAATGACTTTTCCCCTAATGTTTATCTTAATATTTCAGTTACAAGTTGCCGATGCCATTGGTCTTACGCCATCCGTTGCTGGAAACACGTTTCGCTATACATCTCCAATATAAATGCCCTGTTCCGAACCTAGTCGATACAATATGTAAATCTAACCAACCTTGCCCTAGAATTTATTGACCCATCTATCTCTTTGCTACTTTCTAGTCAACCGGTTTTTCGAACATTATAATATATATTTTTTAACTTTTGTCAAGCGCTTTTTGAGAAAAACTTAGATAAGTAAGTTAGTAAGTTAGGTGTTTCATGTCTAGACGTCATTTCAGATCCTCAATTAGTTTGACTATAAAAACTTTTTTATAACATTGTACCAGAAAAATCGAGCCTAAATCGCCAAGCTAATCCAACATTCGAGTTCCAACAAGGCGGCATAACATTTTACTATGAAGGTAGATTTAGAGTCGTTTTGAATAGTAAAGCATTGAATGGGATGGAATCGTTTCTATTGCCGCGTACGAATCAAAGGCGAGAGATATCCGCACGGTGAACTGTGGAGGTGACTTTATTGGGAGATAGATATGATTTTCATGGGATTAGTTGGTTTGATAATACTCTGTTTTAAAATAATAGTTTCATTTATTACTTTTTTTATTTTTCCTTTCTTTATTTCTTCCGTGTACATTTCTTTTTACATTGAAATCTTAAATCTACACCTTCCATTTTTATCATCAGAATATTTTTCTACTACTATTTTATTTATTTGTCATTTAGTTTACATACTTGTTGTTCGACTTTGTTGCGACAAAAGCTAGCGTAATAACTAGAATTGCAATCGAAAACTTTTAAGATTTGAAAACCATACAGACACCACTATTCTCGTACACGTAACACATTTAAAAATATGTTTCACAACAGCAACTAAACACATCGATTGTTTTCACAAATCAGTTCCTACAATACATTACACAAGATGACTCTTAAAATGCTATCCTAAATATGAATCTGGTTTAATATCACACATAAAAATAAATGAATAAAATAGTAAATATAAATTCTATTTCCAGTAGCAATGTGCAAGTTCCTTTAACCGAAGATTTCATGCTTATTTCCTTACCGCTCCCCGATGCACCCGATAAGATTCAAGCAAATAGCCTATTTCATGCACAAATCTTTTGAACTCTTTATGTTCCCTACTATTTCAAACATTTGATTTCTTATAGTGGAGCTCTAAAAAATCTAAAATAAAATGTGATAGTAAGCCTTTGTGAGCAAAATGCAATACTGCTAAAATAGGAATATCAAATATGTATGAATTAATTAGTTGTTACTTACTGACTTATCTGCATTATCGAATATATAATTAAAACTTAAATCTTGAATTTTCATTTCAAAAAGGTACTAAGATTGTCAATCATACAATTTTTATTTTCTGTTTTTAAACTTCCAATCCGCATAGTTTCCAAAATGCGTGATAATTCTTTGTTTTAATCTGAATATTTTAAGATTTAAATTATTTTTCACCTACTAACATTATGTACTGACCTATAAAATAAATAACCTCATGTTTAAATTTAATTTAAAAAACGATTAAAAACAACAAACAAAATGTAATTAATTACAAACTTCAATTAATTAATGCGTCATCACGTTAAAACTA
Source organism: Autographa gamma (assembly GCA_905146925.1). Taxonomy (NCBI): domain Eukaryota; kingdom Metazoa; phylum Arthropoda; class Insecta; order Lepidoptera; family Noctuidae; genus Autographa; species Autographa gamma. The sequence continues at coordinate 4,639,815 of LR989871.1, forward strand.
TAAACGTATCGTTAATCAAAACTGTTTACGTCGAGATCCGTTAAATAAAATATAATCGTGGGCGTTAGATTATTTTCACACCATCCGACAAAACATCGGTATCGGACTCCAACACGATATCGGGGACAAGTAAATGTATGAAAATATACTATTAAATATTTGACAACCTCCGTGGTTGAATGGTGCACACAACGGGTCCCTGGATCGATCCCCGGACGGGTCAATGTAGAATCCAACGTTTCTAATTTGCCTCGGGTCCGGGTGTTTGTGGTACCTTCGTTGTTTCTCTTCTCTATGATACAAGTGCTTTAGCTACTTAGTTTGTGTTCAGAGCAATGTATGTGATGTTGTCCGCATTAATTTATTATTTACCTGTCTTTGACATAATCGGATTCGACGTCGGATATAGGACTCGTATTTTTATACATTTAATTTATTTCTGCATGTACGCGCTTATTCTCGTGAATTATATTACTATAAACATGCAGCGCGATAGTTTAAAAGTTAATACATTTACTGGTCCTATCGTGACGGCATTCGATACCGATATCGTGTCGGATAATGTGAAAACGGTCTTACTCTTTACGTGCCAGAATTTCAACTCATTACAGTTTGCTGAATAATGCTTAAGCGTCATTAAGCAAAAGCGCTTAAAATTCTACGTCCGTTTCAACTGAAAAATACCTTTGGAGACCTAAGTTCTTTTAATTCGCAGATTTAAATGAGCAAAGTGGCTTTGGATGGAACTTTTCTACCATTTATTATGTTTTAAGTGGATTCTGAACTAATGTAAACTTCCTTTTCTAAAAAACTTTATGAAAATTGGGGAAAATTGACTGGATTTCCATTATTGTTGAAAATGATATTGATGAGCTTTAAATGCAGGAAGAATACTGAAATAATAAAGGCATAAATTATGAAAACCACTTTTATTTAAATAGGTACATAGTTTGAGTGCTAGCTAATATTGTAACTTGTAAGGCTGTATTGTTTACTGCTTCATTCAGTCCAGTTCATGGTTTTAATACACGAAACACAAAGAAATGAAAAATAGTAACTGCTTAAACAACCATTACACTGACATCCCCATTTTCAGAACTGAATATTAGACTACTTTAGTTTACCGAGTGCCTTTGCCTGGCCTTTTGCAAGCTATGTTGAGGTCGGCTTCCAGTCTTCACGGATACAGCTGCATACCATATTCTACATGGAGCGACTGCTTATTTGACCACCATAGCTAATTTTTTTAAGCTTACGTATTTTTTTTTTATTACATTATTGAAATACTCTATGATGCATCACAAATTGACACAAATAATATAGTTTCTGCGGAAGTAGAACACATTAGTCAGAATTATGCTCAAATGGTTAATGTTTCATTACATTGCCAGTTCCCTTACTCCCTTACTACTTATGAATATCATTAATTATTAAACACCATAACATTACATGGTTTATAATTATTATGCTCTCTGCTTTGATTTAGTAAAACTCTACATCACTCTTTATTTGAATACAGATTCCAATCAAATATTAAATATATAGATACGTTTAAACTGACTAATAATAATTAACAGGTTTTTTTTTTCAAGTATAATAGGGATGATGACTAATTTTAATTTTTTAGTCCATCTTTTAGATAAAAAAAAAAATATATATGACACGTATTTTTTGTTTTGTCCCGTAGACAAAGAATGACGAAGATACAGCGATTTCAATTCTTGCGTGATGACACGTTTTAGCATAAATTGTACTCAGCCGTGACGTCACAAACCCCCACTACTGAACTTTAAAGCAGTTTATCTTACTATTTTTTTATTGATTTGATAAAAGAAAAAATACATGTCTGTTTTATTTTGATTATCTAAATGACGGACTAAATAAATTTTGACTTTTCATACCTAGTCATCTACCCTATTTCAGATCTACATAATATTATATTTTTCATCAGTATCGAAGAATTTAAATACGTAAAAAACCTTGTGCTTTAATAAGCATAACGGTGCAACAATTTTACACTGTTAACTTTAAGTGAGTCAAAACACAATACTGAAATCACAAACAGACACCCTAAACGCTTTGCCAATTCACTTGAAACAGACTTAAAAGTCCTAATAAAACTGGCACTAATAACACGAACTGGCAACGAAATTGCAAATCTTAAACTGTTTTTAAACGAGGCATTCAAGGAAGAGCGGCAACGTCGCGGATCGGGGGAATAGCTTGCATTTCCTTCTACATTCCTCAAGTTTACGCCTTCTTTCAGATTCCTATTTTATTCTGATTTCATTGTTTAATGTAGTCGGTTTTTTGCTAGCTTAATAAGTTCTCTTGTTTTGTATCTAGTGCATTGTAATTTACTCATTTTTGACGTCACGTTATAATGATGGGGTTTTATATTTTGAGCAGCTAAACAGATGCCTTAAATAGTATATTGCGAAATAAATGAGATAAAGGAAATTCTGATGTTTACTATTCTTTATGCGGTTTAAATCTTCATGTGAGGTCGTACACGACCTACAGTGCACGTGCACTACAGTGCTGTACACCGTAGCTATCTACTTGAAATATCTATGTTTTGCTTATCTTAAGATTGACCTTATTATCGCGGAATTCTGCTTCCGTCTTAGATAAACTTATCAAGAAAATCTCAAGCTTAAAATATTCCATGAAAGGAAAATTGACAACTTTTGTTATATCGACACGTGTCAGGAATAAAGCCTATTGTTGAAGCCTACGCAAGATAAAATACTCAGATTAAAAGAGTAAGACACTTTAATTCGTGGAAGAGACTTTGTTGAGACTTTTCTTCTCTAAAACCAACTAACGAGCCAGGAAGAAGTGAAGGGCGGGCAAAACAGGGTGTTTTCTATATGTCATGTAGGTGCTTTTATGACCTACAAAAATTGTTACTAGGCAGCTTATTTTCAACATTATAAACAAAGGAAAATCTAGACTTGAACTATGAAATGTGAGGTACGTACTGAGGTGGCCTGCCAATTTTCAACAAACACTTATTACGAATTAAAATCATAAAACATAAAAGTAATTAAAACCATAATGCCGAAATTCCTAGATTTTAATTGACATGAATTATAAAAAATAACTTTAATAAATATTTATAATTAAGATATTACATTGTGGCATAATATTATTGAAAATGAAAGTGTTTTTAAATAGCACGAAAAATAAATTAATATTGACTCAAAAATAAACAGACACGCAATCTAAATTTAAAAAATCAGAGTTAATGAGGCTGTGGGTGATGTGATTTAAATTATTAATTTTGATTCGACAATTATTTACAAATTTCGAACAAGTGTTGAGTTTAAAAAAAAAAAACTCAACACTACTCAACATGTACTTCATACCAGTTACACTGTATGTGTAATATTTTTTGTGTTGATCACAAACCTTTTTTATTCAAAACTAGCTGTGCCCCGCGGTTTAACCTGCGTGATTGACAATTCATACACTATTTTTATAAATTATAGCCTATGTGTTATTACGAGGTATAAGCTACAAAAGTGTAAAGTTTCATTAAAATACATTCAGTAGTTTTTGCGTGAAAGAGTAACAAACATCCACACATCCATTCTCACAAACTTTCACACTTAGAATATTAGTAGGATATAGTTTCTTTAATACAATACGAAGGTTTACTACGTAGTCCGTTTTAAAATAAAGATTGAAAAGTTTTGAAACTAGGACTTATTCAGTGCTTTGTCGTCAATAGATTTTCTTTACAAAAGAATGGAAGTATTAAAACAAAGGGACTTAAAAGGCTTCGTTTTCAGACATCTCAGTCATCAGAATCCAGGTGTCTGACTGGTATTCAAAGACTAAATTACTTACAGATCAATTCTTTTATTACTAAAATAATAAAATATCATTTCAGACGAAGGGCAAAATTCCGAAATTTTAGGTGACTTTACGAAGAGCTATAATAACTGCTTGTAAAAATATGGACAATAACAGTTGAAGACCGTGAGAATTGTAAGAAAAAAAGGGAGGGCTTTACGATGCAGTGGGACGACCATGGCTGAAATAATAATAATAATATGTAAATAACATAAGTACAACGAGCGTAAAAATAAATGTATATACTGAAAACTTATCCTCGGTTTTACGGTTTTAAAATCTTTTATATGCTACACACTGCCTCGTTGGTCTAGTGGTGCTAAGCGTGACTGCTACGCTAGAGGTCTTGGTTTCGATTTCCAAGTCGACCAAGGTTTTGTTGAGTTTTCCAATTAAATTCTCAGTAGCAGGTCGGGTTTTGGATTTGTGCCCGGTTAGTGGCAATAGACTCGCCCCTATTACATGGGACCTAATCATACCGGCGAACTGTGGGTCTACTTTGGTACACCCCTGCCTAACCCTTCAGGGATGCAGGCGTGATGGTATCTTATGTTATGTATTATTTTACACAGAAATAGTACCATCCAAGCTATACAACGTATTCCAGTGGCACTACCACCACTCACCAGAGTAATTCATATAACACGATTAACTCGGGAGCAAATGCTAACTAGGCCTCAATGTTTGAACTTAATTACACGATTGCCATGTCTGTCGCTAACCGCATAACACATCATTACGTCGTTCTGTTACTTGATTAGCTTTAATTCACGATTTTGATGAGTCGTTATTACAGTAGATAGATAGAATAGATAATTCCAGCCTATAACCGTCTCACTGCTGGGCACAGGCCTCTTCCCATATAGAGAAGGCACGAGCATTAATCACCACGCTTTCTCACTGCGGATTGGCGTTCACTGCGAATTTCAGATCCCAACTTTTTGGAATCCAGGTTTCTTCACGATGTTTTCCTTCACCGTTTGTCAGAAGTGTCTTAGAATAATTAAGAAAGTACATATAACTTTGAAAAGTTACATTGGTACTTGCCCGGGTTCGTACCTGCAACCTCGTGCATACAAAGCCGTTCATTGAACCGCTAGGCCACCACGACATCTCGATAGATAGAATAAGCTTTATTGTACACCATTAAAATTACATAATAATAAAATACATCAACTGTAAAGCGTACAATGTCGGTCTTATCGCTAATAACGATATCTTTCAGGCAACTCTTGGATGGACAGGAAAGATATATGAGGTAGATGAAAGTAACAAGTATATAAGCACAAGGGCTAGAAAATTCTGCAGACTGTCTGAACTATCAGGCTTACTTTCTGTTTCTATGAGTCCAAAATGCAATGCCTGAAAAGGAGGTTTGTTTCTCAAATTAAATAATATCAGACTATCAACGTCCCATTGCTGCGCGCAGGCCTCTTCCCATATAGAGAAGGCACGAGCATTGATAACCACGCTTTCAAGTTAGTCACAATTACTTTATTCACCGTTTGTCGGGAAAATCTTAAAATAATTAAGAAAATACACATAACTTTAAAAAATAACACATTGTTAGTGTCGTGAATTCTCCTTCTTTTCGAATCGAGGGTATTAAAGGTTTATCAGAATTAAAATACGACCCCCCGCCCCCAGCAGTTGGCCACACTAACTGCAGCATCATTGTACATATTGCTACAAAAATAACACTTTTTAAATATTTCAGCAACCTTTATTGCTGAGTTTAATAACACAACACACAATCAGTCATGCTGAATATTTTGAAAAAAAAAAAACAATGATGTCACACGGGTAATATGTTCAACTACATTGTTTTATAAATTAAACTTAAAGTAATAAAAAAAAATAAGCCTACACTATAAATAAGAAAAGTTATAAACTAAATGAAATTAAGAACTAGAATAAGGCATCAAAAAATTCATCTGCATCGCTAATTAATTCTGCTTATCACAACTATTTACGATCCTTTAGCTATAGCTTTATAAAACAAGTGCATGTGTATGCATGGCTGAAGGTGCTATATTGGCTCTATCAAGCCTCAAAGGTCTAACTTCATCAAAGAGCTGACTCTTCTTAGTATACAGGGTGCTACCGAAAAGATATATCTATCCGAAACGGGGGAGGACTGTATCTGGTATAAAGTCCTTTTACAAATGATTTTGGTTTTTTGATTTCTCGCATCAATTAATTTAAACCAAAAATATGTGTCACGGTTTTGCAAGGGTCAATATTTTATTACGTCATTAATTTGGTTATAATTTATAGTACCAACAAAATGTTGCATTAAATTGGAAATCCTAATTGCCTTATTTTTTGCTGTATATTTGTAAACTGACTCTACGCAAGATGTACTCTTCACTCTTTTGGATAGATATACCCTTTCGGCAACATCCTGTACAGGTAGTTTCCTGAGGTGCGATGAAGCCCAAACTTCCTGTACTTAAGTTTAGCGAAGTTCTGAAGTTAGGATGCCGACATAACTTACAAGGCAGTTTTAATAGAAAATGAAGCTGTTTTCTCAAGTTTCTGTATCTACGTAAAATTGAAAATTGTTTGTAATATTTTAAATGTTTGATTAGGTAAAATTTTAGTGTCACTAATTGCGTTATTTGCTCAAATATGGTAACCTATAAATTTTGTAGGTTAAAATTTGACTGCCCCTCTGAAAAATATCTTGAAGTAAAAAGGGGTGTCAGGAAGATAAACGTATACTTCTGATCTGTTTTCAAGGATTATATCATGTGGTAAAATCTTTGTATCCATAAGAAGAGTTTATCTAAAGACAGCCAAAATAATTAAATAAATCTTAACAATTCAGTATACGATGCGGCCATTAATGTCGCAACTTACTAGGCCAATATACTCTAATTTTAATCTACCATTGAAACAAAAAAAAGAAGAAGTATATCGGCAGATATACATATCCTTACTAATATTATTATAATGTGAAAGTTTGTGAGAATGGATGTGTGGATGTTTGTTACTCTATCACGCAAAAACTACTGAATGGATTTTAATGAAACTTTACACTTATGTAGCTTATACAGGCTCGGAATAACACATAGGCTATAATTTATAAAGATAATGCATGAATTGTCAATCACGCAGGTGAAGCCGCGGGGCACAGCTAGTATATAATATAAAAGCAAGCTAGCAAACAGACAGCTTGACGGCCGCATTAGACGTTACAATTGAAACACTGCAGAAAACCTACATATTTTCATGTGAAATACAATTCTATCTGTCGACGTTTCTCACGGTATTTTATTTATTCGAAAATTGAAATAGAATATCTTCGATTCACATAAACTTGTATTTTCCTTGTTTTTGATATCGAGTGTGTATTTGAAATGCTTCTGAAGGTTTCTTCATTTTCCATATCTTCAATTTGGCCGCTGACAGAATGCGCTCCTGACACATGTCAGTTGGTCTTGATATCTATGAGGCAATGAAAACCATGTTATAGTATGCTGTCATTAAATGAATGATATCAGTCGGTTGTTGGACAAATTACAGATAGGTGATGGTAATTTAAGCTCAGTAAACCCTTTGCCACGTTAAACTAAGGCACCTCGCGTACTAGACGGCCACGACCACGACCAGTGGCCGCAACGATCGGATTTACTAAGTGGCTAAGTGCGCGACGTTTACATGGTTTCTTTAGTAAATCTGCGGCCTGCGGCCACTGGTAGTGGTCGTGGCCGTCTAGTGTGCGATATCTTCCAGTCGTCGACTAACAGAATCGAAAAAATTGTTCAGAACCCTCGGGGCGCGAGTCAGAATTTAACTTGTGTTGTCGAAAACAATATTTTTCTCAATATTCAATAAATAACATAATTCATCTGAATTATAAAGAGTAAGTAAGAGATATATCGATTTATTTTGTGAAAACGTAATCGATTAATTTTTAATTTAGCAAATACTACAATAAGAATAGATAATGATATACCTGACCTACCTCAAAAGGTAACACGTAAAGGTCGCATCAAAATAATTAAATAAAGCTTTAATGAACCTGGTATTAAAACATTAAACATGACGCGTATTTTAAAATGACAACATAAACCACACATCCAAAACCAACGCATATTGAAATATTTTAAATAACGCTTAAAACATTAATATTTTTAAGGTTATCATCGCTGAAAATGTAAATGTTTTAAGATTTTTAGAACACTTTAATAACTGTCTTAATGGCCTTAGTGATTATTATCTAAGATAAAAAATAACTACATAATACTTTCGCTGAAATATTATAATTATGAACTAAAGTGTCTCAGTGTGTTTATAATCTACATACCTATCAATTGCAAAATATAAAACAAGACGAAAATTACATTTTGTTTAAACGCTAAAGATACACACAGTTACACAATAAAATGTAATAAAGTATTAAAAAAGGTTCATCTGTTTATGAATTATGATCACACACCCTACCTAGACATGCTGAAGTTTATATAATAATAATAAACACCATAGGCAATAGAATATATTTGACATTACTTTAACAATGGCGCCTATTCCATTGCAATAAGGTTTACTTTCGTATACTATTTACACCAAGGTAAAACAATTGAAATCGTAAACATATGTTCAAGTACAATCACGACCATAACGATTTCAAGTCCCAGAGCGACATAAAACGCTTACACAAGTACATTCACGTACAAAACAACTTGAGTGCTTTATTTCTTTGTAAGGAAGCTGCAATAAAGTAGATGGTGCTACATTTTCATTGTTTACGACTATAATAATGTGATCTTTTACTATTTGCGTGATACGTTTGTGAGATGTGTCTCGGGAAAAGAAATAATTTAATTTCATGAATTTTCTTTTTAAATTATTGCATTTATTTTTTATTTCTTTAAATTGAAATACGTATCGTAATTTCGCGTTTCAAAACGATTAATTACAATTTATATAGCAGTTATCATACGAAAAAAATGTGCGTAGGTAGTTATTTGAAATACTAAATTGCACTATATAACATGCTGAATCTTTGAAATAAACGTGTACAAAATAATTTTATATGCGAAGAAATTTTAATAGCCACCAAGAATTTACTATCAGACAGGAATCTAATGTGACTCAATCTCACTAAAGCTCAGCTTTAGTAAAATAATAATAATATATTATATTTTATTTCCTCATAGCACTTTTGCACTTGATTTTACTAATAAACTCAATTTTCGTAATAAAACACGAGTACGTAAATTCGTGGATCGAGTGAAATCGTTTTATTAGCTAATAAAATAACACTTTTATCACTTAACGTATTATTATTATCCTATAAATGTATTTAACAGATTTATCAATATTTTTTTCACAGTATTATGAGTATCGAAATAAATCTATACTTATAATAAAACTGAAGAGTAATAAATTTTATAGACTTCTAGCAATCCCCGGCTTCGCACGGTATCCGAAATTTCTTCACTAAAATGTGCATATTAACTTTGCGCTTTAATTTTAAAATTTATAGCTCAAAACTGCATTATAATGTATTGAATAGTTTAACAGATTTAAGCGAACAAACATCAGAATTTACTGCATTTAATACTTTGGTAAGATAAAGGTGCTTTGCTGGTAAAAAAGTTGTGAATGGTAAACGCCTTTGAACAAGTAACAAAAAAGTCTTGTTAACCATTTAAACTTTTCTCATTAAATTTACATCATTAATATTTTCTCAAAATATACAAAGTACGAAACCCTCTAAGATGATCATTGCCCAATATACCTTGAAACTCACCACATTTAGTGATGCGCCCCGACCGGCGATACATCTCACTGCGTTAACCGGACGAGACAAGATTGATTACATACCGAGAAATTAAATTACGTGTATTTGCTAATAATAAGATTTGGCTGAAACTGAAATGATTTGCCTGTACTATGATATGCCTATAGCACCAAGAGAAAGGGACAGAGACATTACACTTGCGTAGTGGTGTCTCCCTTCCACAACGGTAACACGAGTAGTTCTCCTTCAAGATCTCATAGATAGTGAGTGCCCTAGATCAGTACCGGCGTTAGGGTAGGGCGCGGTTGGGCGACCGCCCAGGGGCGCCGGACTTTAAGGGGCGCCCCTTTATATTCCCATCTCTGTAAGCGAAAAAAAAAAAACGATGTGTTGGCAACACTAGAATGGAACGCAGTGCTCAATCCGTTCGGTCGGAGCACTACATACATACAGTTCATTTTACTGGGAATCCCCGACCACAGAGAAACACAATATCTATCTCTTTTTAACATTTTAGTTCAAAAGAGTTGGCGTTATTTTTGATGGAGCGGAACACAGCTCATTCTTATTCATTCAATCGGTGCACGCACTTAAAAACAGTTATCGCAATTACATATTTTAAAACAAACAGACGCAGTAATCAGGCGTTCCACGCTAAGTTACGAAGTGCATGTTTTTTACTTTTTGTCGCCGACTACAGAGTGACATAGGTTTTATCCAAAAAGTTGAAATGCAAATAGTGTTTAAGTAGGTATTTGCTTTATGACGGATTATTTCACTAATTAGGTAAGTACAATTTTATTTTAACTATCTTTACTTATTATACTAAAGAGGTAACATTTGTTTGTTTGTTTATGTTATGTTTGAAGTGGGGTAATCTATTTAAAGTAAATTATATATTATAAAATATCTCTGGAACTGACTATATAATGTTGATGAAATTTTAACACGGAGATAATAAATGAATGTCGAGGAGGTACGGTCAAGTGTAAAAGTGGATGAACACTGTTCATTCGTAAGCCTTTGTGTTAAAGGTGAAAAGTGTCCACCGACTTTTGCATCTGACTGTACATAGAAGTCATTTTTTCGGGAACGAGTGGATGATCGTAATTTTTTTCATACAAATCTAAGCACTATCACGTAACACAAGCTTTTAAATATAACATTTCACAATTATTCCGCTGCCATGACAATATTACCTTACCTAGATTTTTCGATCGTAGTTCACGTGTATGCTAACGCTTTCCTGAATATAAAGCGTTTTTGGTCGTCCTCACTCAATAGCGTTATATTTAATTAATTTATAGAAATGATCGGACTTACGCAGATTTAATTTGTTGCAGATTTGATTAGTACAAAATGTCTGAACACGTTGACCCTTTCAAAAGAAAACCATCTGGGTCAAAATATAGAAAACGAAAAGCAGAAAAAGAGAAGGAATTTGAAAAAACAAAAAAGTTCATGAATATAGGCAAATATATCACAACAAAAAATCAAGACCTTAATGTGGCATCTACATCTGAAATACAAGCGAATGCATCGGTAGTGGAGTCTCTGTCTGACAAGTCAGATCAGTTAGCTGTTGAAGAGATTGTGGACGAAGTTTCCCGAAGTGAGGAGACAAGTTGTGTTACAATTACAGATGCTGCTCAGGATGACACTATTGGTGATGTACAACAAATACAAATTCTAGATGACGTTAGTTCTCTTGTTCCAAATATATCGGATCCAGCCACTTGGCCACTCACTCGAAATAGCAAAATTATTGATCATATAATAACTAATGGCCCAGTGCAAACTCACATTGATAATTATCCAAAGAATGATACAGGGCGACATTTCTCAAATTCTCATTTTACCAAAAAACTTGCAAACAATGAAATAATTCAGCGTCGTTGGTTAATATACTCAGTTTCTAAAAATCGAGTTTACTGTTTTTGTTGCCGGCTATTTGATAGCAGCTCAACGTCGAATTTAGCATCTGAAGGATATAACGACTGGAAACACTTATCAGAAATGTTAAAAGTTCATGAAAGTAGCACTTTTCATAAGAAGTTTTACCTCTCATGGATTGAGGCTGAACTAAGATTAAAAACGGGGAAAACAATAGATTGTCAAGAGCAACATTTGATTAGAAAGGAAACTACAAGGTGGAATAATATTTTGTCTAGATTAATGCATATTACACTGTATTTAGCTGAAAACAATATGGCGTTTAGAGGTACTTCCGACAAACTATATACGCCAAATAATGGAAAGTTCTTGGGTTTAGTACAACTACTAGCCAAATTTGATCCAGTTATGGAGGAGCACTTGCGATTAGCTGTAAAGGGTGATGTTTCTGACCACTACTGCGGAAAAGACATTCAAAATGAATTAATAGAGCTGATGGGTGAAAAAGTGAAGTCAGAAATCATATCACGTGCAAAGAAATCGAAATATTATTCTATTATAGCTGACTGTACTCCGGACATTAGTCATATAGAACAGCTTTCACTGACAATACGATTTGTTGATTTATCATCAGATGTCGATAAAATATCAGTAAAAGAGCATTTCATAGAATTTATACCTGTTAATGAGTCGACTGGTGAAAGGCTGACTGAAGTTATTATTGATATTTTAAATAAATACGGACTGGAATTGAACGATTGTAGAGGTCAGGGCTATGACAACGGAGCAAACATGAAAGGAAAAAATATTGGAGTTCAAAGGAGAATTCTGGACATAAATCCTTTAGCTGTATATGTACCGTGTGGCTGTCATAGCTACAATCTCGTTCTATGCGATGCCGCTAAGTCATCTGTAAAATCTGTCACTTTGTTTGGAGTACTTCAGAGGTTGTTTACGTTGTTTTCAGCTTCTGTTCATCGATGGAAAATTCTGACCGATCACTTGGGATTGTACACTATAAAAAAACTCAGTGACACGCGTTGGGAAGCAAGAATAGGCAGTGTTAAAGCAGTCCGTTATCAAATTAGCGCCGTCCATGACGCTTTAATCACTTTGGCTATTGAAACTCAGCAAACTGATGTTCAAGTCTCTCATGAGGCTACTACACTAGCCGAACAGCTAAAAGATTTCGGCTTCATAGTTTCATTGGTTGTCTGGTATGACATACTTTTTCAAATTAATGTCGTTAGTAAATCTCTACAATCAACAGACATGGATCTCGGTAAATGCACAGACATGTTGAAAAAATGCTGCAATTTCTTGGAAGAATATAGAAATACGGGCTTTAAAAGCGCCATTTTAACTGCGAAGGGATTGGCTGAAGAGTTAGAAATAGAACCTGTGTTTAGAGCGACAACAAGAATTCGACGTGTTAAGCGCCAAGCTGGTGAAACTGCCCAAGATGAGCCTATAACTTCTCCAGAAAAAAAATTTGAGGTTGAATTTTTCAACTGTCTTTTGGACACGACGTTAACTTCACTCAACGAAAGATTTGAACAGTTATGTGAGTACTCGGAATCTTGGTCTTTTTTGTACAATTTAAAACAGATTCCAGAAAAACACGACCTTATCAAATTCTGTAGTGATCTTCAATTGAAATTAAATGTAAATTCCAAATCAGATATAGATGGATGTATGTTGTGCGATGAACTCGTAAGTCTGAAATCGTTTTTGCCTGATCAGAAAGTGGTTACTCCTGTTTTTGTTTTAAATTTTATCAAAGACCGCAACTTACAAGAACTATATCCAAATGTTTGGATAGCATTACGAATATTATTAACTATTCCCGTAACGGTTGCTAGTGGAGAGAGGAGTTTTTCTAAGCTTAAGCTGATAAAAACCTATCTGCGATCGACAATATCTCAATCTAGATTGACAAACTTGGCAACTTTGTCAATCGAAAATGAAATTGCTGAAAACATCGACTTTGATAACTTAATAAAAGAGTTCGCCGATAGAAAGGCTAGAAAAGTAAAATTTTATTAGTTTTTTTAATAAATGTTTATTTCTTTTCATAAATGGTTATTTCATTATTATCCTTCGCCTTTTTTCGTATGGGTTTGAATTGCAGTTAGGGGGCGCCGTAGAAATCTCGCCCAGGGCGCTGGTAGTACTAAAACCGGCACTGCCCTAGATTCTAAATCTTGATTCTAAATATGGGCTTGAGTTTTGTATATATAATATAGATTTGTTTTAAAAGTTTATTACCTAAATGAAATTACATAGAACTCACAATAAAAAGGTGCAGCAAATCAAAATACAGTAATTTAATCTTATACTTTCCCGCCGGATTTTCTTTAAGTCTATTTTGATTGTTGAAAAGCAAAACAGTTTAATCAAAATGTATGAGCTTCCGTTGAATAATTACGCACAACGCAGACTAACATATTTTATAGTGGTATAGATTTATATGTTACAGTTAATTCATATCATTCAGACATTATCATCTATGACACGGAAAAGTCGAGTTTGGGTTGTTCAGAGTTTTTGAGAATATTCATAAAAGTAAGATTTAAAAGGGCCGTTTAAACCTTACACCACTCTACATCATTATGGTAACCATAGACATAAACAAAAGTCCTTAAATTTACAGAAATTTAAGGACTTTTGTTCTTAAATTATCGCTTAATTTTCCTCAAACTGCAAAATTTTTGCCAATTTGAATTAAAGAACGCAACACTTGGCAATTAAAAAAACCTAAAAATCGCACAGACGTCGTAAGTTTGAGAACATGGTCCTCGTTGAATCATTGCCGGTCCATTTTAACTAGTAAATGTAAAGAATATGAAATCCAAGAGTTTTCCAGTAACATACAGCTAGAACGTATTTTGCCAAGTTTTTTGTACATTAATCATTGTAAAATACGTTTGTCATAGCTATTTGAGAATCTGACGAGAATGAGAATGTAATAAATAGAACGAATGTATTAGTAATCATTTATGTATGTTCGCTAATGAGTTGTGTGTGTATGAAGATAAATTCATATTTTAATTTTATCATATCAAGATAGATGATTATTGCGTTCTATAAAATCGAAATATTTTCTTTTACTGCTCTGTGGGTTAATCCAATCATAAAATTTCGTTGGTACTACGAGAATTAACAGTCATACTAGTTTTAAACTTATGTGAATCTTGAATGTTGATTTATATGGCTACAATCGGAATCAAAAATAATTATAATTAATATAATTAAACTTTTAGTGGATTGTCACCCCAATAGTGGCAATAGGTTCGCCCCCTATTACATGGGACCTAAACATATCGGCGAACTGTGGGTGTACAATGATACAGGCGTGATGATATGTTATGTTATGTTATGTTATGTCACCCCAAGCTACTAATTTTGTAATTTGCAAAAGATGAAGTATTAACAAGCAATACTTTTTTTTCTTTATTTAGACAATTTTGTCTATGATCACACAACAGTCTCTATTCCCATTCCTCACAGACAACAATGTAACATCGTGAGAAAAACAAACAAAATTAACAAGTCGCTATTATAAAAGTTTTCAGCTGAAAAACATTGGCGTCAGAAATAAACGTAATGTAAATCATTACGAGGAGCCATTTGTCACCGCTATCTCTGCTACTGACACTGAAACCCGTCGCAAACACATTTGTTCACTTTTAATGCTTATTTTTATATTTTTATTTGTATTTTATATATTTTTATATTTGTATATTTAAGTGTTTTAATTTCCGGGAGTCATTTGGTGGAGATTGCATTTTTATGTATTTAATGGTAGTATGTTTTTTGTAACAATTGTTTACTATCAAATAACGTGTTGGGGTAGTTTTTTAAAACAATTATATTCGATGTCTTTTTTTAAATCAATGTTTATTAAAATAACTTCAAACCCAAATGATTTTTAAATTATGGTATATAGTAAACAATAGAAAAATAAGTTACAATTCATGTGAAAACAACGTCCTTCTCCTTTGATTTAAAACCTCATATTTCCAGTATTAATCCTGATATTTAATTACTATTTTTCAGAACCAATTTTATTTTCCTAGAAAGCTTATCACAAGCTCGAATAATAACGCTTTTCAGAGGCCAATGACCTGGCCAATAAAACAGTTTCTACATGCGTTATTCATTTGTTTAGTTTATCAAATATGCAATCTAAATAATTTTCTATTTACTAGTTATAAATTTAGGTATTTAATTAATTCGTAATCACTGCGTTTTCAAATACATATCACAAATTTTAATGTTCAAACTGAATTTAGTAATGTGTAAATTAGCGGATTTAATATTTAAGCTCAAATCTATTTATTCGTATTAATAGTGTATTTATCTTGGATAATAATTTAAATTATAGAATGGATACAATTAAAGTACCCGAAATATAAATGCCTAAGCTAAACATTGCATAGTGATCCGGAAATGGGGATATTATAATTATTTTGTTCCGAACAATATTAATGAAATATATATTAACTGGAAAACTCCATAAAAATAATGCAATTAATTATAGTATTTCGAGCATTTCATTTTTACATGGCCCAGGACTGTGGAAAAGGACTATGCAAGATATAAAAACAACATAGGCAATGTTGTAATTTTTTTAAATAAAACCGATCACAAAATTTTACGATTTTAACTAAGGATAATGTTGAGAAACGAAACCGCTCACGAAATAAAAATTAACTAAGAATAAAAATAAAAGCCTCTCAATAGGATCACAGCCACGAAGCTATCCAAGCACCAAATATTTTGACAAAACATTTTCTGCCCACATTTCCCCACATCCAATGCTCCGTAAACGGAATTCAAAATAAGTCTACACCTAATGAATTAAAAATAACTTAAATACACGTTCCGTTAAAATATGTAAATTCCATTTCGATATACCTTCAGGCTGTTTCTGGGAATACGGCCTCATTTCAGAGCTGGTTTAAATTGAATCGATGTTATGTAAATATCAGGCTTTCCCATCTTACAATATTTCTTTGTAATATGTGTGCCGCTTGAGTGAGATCGGAGATTTATTTTGTAGAGTAAAAATGTGGGAGTTAAATAATGTGGTTTTGGTGTAGGTGTGAAGGAAAGGAAAGTTTATAATACTTAATATTATAAAGGTTATTTAATAAACATAAGAAAATATTATTATGGCACTAAATGAATGTAATAATGTTCATCCTCCTAACCAAATAATTTAAACGAAGTCTCCAACGCAGAAAATGTTATAAGTAGCGTTAAAAAGAATTCGGAAATATTAATTATCACATAAAAGGAATTTCTATGCATATAAATTAGGTGTTATTGAGAACGATACTAAAAATATAAAAGACTACACCTAGCTACCTATAAAACTGACTGGTGACATCCAAATGCAGAAAAAAGTGGTCGCTCCACAGGTCAAAGCTATCCTAAAACGTTCAGAAGAATAAATCATCCGAAACTTTGAACTGTCAATATTCAATGATGTTGTGCTTTGAGCTCAGTGTTTAAACTCAGTGGCTGAAAGGTTTTCAGTAGAATTTTACACAGATCACACGAAAAGTCTTTGTTCTATCCTTTGCAGTTTAGTTAGTGCCTTTGATGGTGTCTAAAATCGACCTCATTCTCAAATTTAACTGAATTTGAAATACTCATCCACTTAGATCAATATTTTGGTTTTCAGAACTGCTCCAGAATTAAAGCTTTTTCGATAGTGTTTTGTCTTTTATTTTGTCACGAATATAGATAATCGTTCTAGATGTATTGGGGATGTAGTGTTATTTAAGTCTATTTTTAAACTGGCATCATAAATCCATACGTCTACGTAAAAAAAGGTATGGAATCCTTACACCTGCGGCTACATTTGGTGTTGACAGACAGGTCAACGTTTCTTGAAACAACCAGCTCTGAGCTAGTTACCACATTTATATTATCTACATTTTACTATGCTATTATGTAGCTGTTATGCTACATGTTTTACCTCTAGCTATAGCTAGATTGAGCCAATCAAGTGACAATAAGCAGTTTCTGTGTAACAATCTCCTGAACAACAGTAACACCTACTAGGACAGCATAAATAGGTCAGAGCACATAGATGACTTGTCAGAAACTATCGCACCTAACCCTTCTCTGTGGACTTAAATCAAACCACAATGCAATGTCCGTTTCCACGCCATCCTTCATGTCTACCCAACAAGCTGCAATAGTGTTATTATCACCAGAAACTACTACCTGTGTTCTCGTTGACAATATAATACACGACTTAAAACCCCACACAAGTAAATTTCAACTCTAAATTGAACAAGACAAGGTTGAAAATCATCTGTCTTGTGCTACCCATTTTAACTTTATAGGTTAGTTTGCGTTTCAGTATTGTAATAAATGCTGTCGTATTGTTTTAGTGTAGAATATGTTATTTATGACTATGTCTTTATTATCCAACTTGTTTAGGGTTTAATCTAATTGTGTTGTAAACAATGCCGTTACCTAGATAATTTGATGACTTTATTATCAGATTAATAATAAAACTGAGAACCAAGACATAGGCAAGAGATAAATAATTATATATTTAGTAGCTATCGTAATGACGTCGCTCGGTCTTTCAAAGTAAAAAGTCCCAATGTCCACTGATTAAAGTCTCCTCATGGTAATACTATTTCTTACATTTAGAACTGATATCATAAAAACGGAGTACATAATTTATTCAAAAATAGTGCGTATTTTTGTGGTTTCATATCACCTTAAGATCTATAATGTAAAGATAGTTTTGAAACATCTGTGTCAGCAAAAACCTGATTCGCTTCTACAAGAATCTAGTAGGAATCTATATCTTAATCTAAACTTTAAACCCAAAGATGTATCTCAATTAGTTTCTACCATATAGTAAAGTTTACAATAATTTATTACTCAAGCCGCAATCAAAACTAGTGGGTACAGCTCTAGGCTCTAAACTATGCCATTCCCCTAAGTGAAAACTTGTTTCTCTAGAGTTCTGTAAATCTAAGTAGTTACCCAAGTTTCTAAACAGGTACCAAGTAATCTGGACTTATTGAGGAAAGAGATGGAAGTATATGAGTTTATAGCGCGGTCTCATTCTTACAATAGGCTCTTAAACAATTGCTGTCTATTTTAACCAATCTTAATTTAGAATAACCTATGTTTTAATATGTTTGTTCCGGAAACGAACCAAAGTTCGAGACGTCGGTACCACAATATCGAGACTGAAATGGAGTTGGGCAGGCCATTTGGCCAGACGAAGTGACGACAGGTGGACTAAGGCGGTGACAGAATGGTTGCCAAGGTATGGCAAAAGAAGCGTCGGTCGTCCGGGAGCAAGATGGGTCGACGACCTAATACGGGTCTCGGGTCGTCTCTGGATGAGGCTGGCACAGGACCGTATATTATGGCACGAAAAAGGGGAGGCCTATGCCCAGCAGTGGGAGGAAAAAGGCTGTGGATGATGATGATGATGTTTTAATAAAGCCATTTTAATTTGTAATGTAAACAATTTAAACGTAAAAAAAGAATACCTCTATCAACATCAGAATGTATTACGTTGTATTTCGATAACCTGTAATTTCTCCTGTTTTGATACAAACAATTTATCATCTTCAACATATTTGTTCATTACATAAATAATAGCCATGATTGTACATATTTGTGCAGCGATCGATTTTCCTAGAATAGTGGATTGCTTGTTTTCAGCATTCATGACAAAAACGATATTCTTTCTAAAAACTTAAATATAATCTAAATATAAATGTAGTCTTAATAATATTTGGAACATGGATCAAACATAGTTGTTGTCTTTCATTAAAATGCAATGGAGGGCTTCGTTAAAATTAATTCAATATTCATTACAAGATTCCAGTTAGTAGACCTAAATTTCAGGAATATTTGTAGACAAGTAAATTATTGGGAGGACCGATAGACATGTTAGGCATTATAGTATAAAAAAACTTCATTGTTCAATGTACTTTTCAAATTCATTCTTATTTACAGATAAAAAATCGTGATGGTTTTATATAAAATACATATTCTTTTTTTAATGTAACATAAAGAATGAACACAAAAAACGATGCTAAAAACTTATCTCAAACAATTTAACTATCAAATATTTATGAAACAATTGCTAGCTATGCATATTATTAATAGCTTAGACAATAGACTATAAATTACACGCAAAAAAACTCTCATTTGTTAACGAAGAAAACAAAGTATTTGCGTCAGTATGCATCATATTTATTAGAGACAGTTTGCAAATGGCTGACGTAGATAACTAATTAAAAATACTCCGAACACGATCTTGTGAAAGGAATAGCTAATAATAGATTAATGAAGATGAAATATGCAGTGGTTTTTGTAAACGTAAAAGGTATCAGACTGAAATGTAACAAAGTGTACAAAATAATATCTGATTTAGCTTCCTCTGCACAAATTATTTTTACACTGTCTTATGACTTAGATCTTATTTTTCCTTTTAGAATGACTTGAGTATATCAATGTTGAAAATATAAAACTCCTTGTTCATGTTTTTTCCTGTAAATATAAAAGTTATAATAAAAAAATGACTTTCTTTTACTACTAGCGCTCCGCGGCTTCTCAGGACATCCGGGATTTGTTGGCTTTTTATTACTATAATATGCATGTATTTATACATATAAACTTTTCTTTTGAATCACTCTATCTACTGCAAAAAAAGTAAAATAACTGGTACTTATCTTAAAAGATAAAACACACAGCGGAAGCTACTTCATGTTATACTATGGAAAATGTTATCCTTATAATGAGAATCAGACTAATTCTTGTTGGTATTGCTATTGAATTTGTTGAACTCGCAAATGTTTGCATGTATATTATTGGCATTATATTGAACTGTTAAGAGTTACGTAGGTAGTTCCTATAAGTTTGAAGTTCGACTATTGAGCTGGGCTAAAATTGGTGTCTGTAGGTGGCCACAGGAATTGAGTAACAAAACTACATATTACATAACCAAAAGTGTTTGTGATTATTATGAATTGGATTACTAACATTGTCATTATAAGGTTTTTTAAAGTAATGCCCAAAAATGTCTGAGAATTTGTAGATATTATAAACTCTTTTTCCTGAAGGTAAAATTTTACCTTCTAGCAAAAACGGTGTTTTAATGTTTGTTTGAAGTAATTTGCGAAAGAGTGTGAAATCGGAACAAACACGAACGCATCCCATTATTATCTCCACAAATGTTTACTTTGCGAAGCGTTGCATTCCATGCGGAAGTTTGTTTGCTTTCTAAATAATATAATTCGTGTTACCTGCGCAATGTGTTCGGTTTCATTTAAATGCGTGTTATTTTCACAGAACACAATGCTTTTAAGTTTGTTCTCATAGAAATAAATCACTCGTATGTGTCACTGGACGATTGTGAAGTTTAGTAAAAAGGAAATTCAACAAAAAAAATAAGGTAAAATTGTAAACAACTTTATTTAGGACTCGTTTTTCTGTATTCTTGTGATTTTTTGCCTCGTCTTTGTCTAACCTGAAACGACTTACATGCCGATATCGTATTGGAGTCTGATACCGATATTGTGTCGGATAATGTGAAAAGTCTAACGAGTTGAGATTTTGTAAATTTATTATAAAAATAAATATTTTAAATCCTAAAAAATAAACCCATAAATTACCTTATGTTTCTTGTTTCAAAAATATATTTAATATCTTTCTCATCCTCAATTCGAATCGTTTCAATTACCCAAATTACAAACGTTTTCCTTCATCTTTACTCAGAAATCAAAAGGATCATGACCCAATTTCAGGTGACGTTTAGACAACAAAATTAGCAAGCGGTGTTTTGCGACCTTGCTTCAATTTTAGATTATAATATTTTAAGCCTAGTTAAATCTTACCAGGAATTCATTAAATGTAAGATGTTGACGTATTATCCATTTTCTGATTAGGAAAAATGTTTTTATTGCTTAACGAATAGATTAGTTGTTAATTAGGGACAACCGAAAGGAAAATTTAAACGATATAACTAATTATTAAAAAAAATATTTTACACTCCTTACATTACATAAAAAATACTTATATACTATAAGATAAACGTATAACTTAGTCTATAGGAATCACAATCATCACAAGTGCATGTTTTACAATTCTCCAAAATTGAGCAGAAAAGGCAAGGCCATAACTTAAAAGTACGGATCGTAAAAACCAATCTCATTAGGGAAGTCATTTAAATATTCTGATGGAAATATATAGATATTTTTAACCGATAGAATCTGCAATATTAAATGTTGTAAACATGAAATGTCCCAACATTTCAACCATTTAGTAAACGAAGTACATCTCAATATTAAAATCTACGATTCAGAAGAAGATAGCCATTTACAAGTTTTTTAGAACTTGAATAAATTATTTAGATACATTTTAAACTTATAATAAAGTTAAAAACCAAATTGTCTATTAGTGCAATCTAACACACACACTTGTGTCATGTCACATCTTTATTTTCTCAATAAAACAAATATAAGTCCTATTCCGATTTACCTTTTATCAGGATTCTACTCATGGAGCGACTACCTAATGTCTATCTCATCATTACAACATTTTCTAGGTAACACAGTATCTATAATTCGGTAACACAGGTTGACAAAATTAACTGACCAAGATCAAGGAAGCCGACTCCAACATGGCGTGTCTTTTTTTTTCAAGCTCTGAGAGGTCTCGGTATGGTTATGAATGGTCTTAACTTACGTTATTACCAGTCTATCTGTATAGATTATACCTAGCCAATTCCATGTTATCCCATAGCAAAAATAATAATTAAATAAATTCAAGATTAATTTCCATTCATCAAGTTAGATAATAATCTATATCAAAACACAAATGATAAAACGTTGGTCTCTCGAAGTCATAAAGAAGTGAGTTTACGCTCACCGAGATATCTCACTTGAGTAGTACCTTCTGTTTAACTTTATGATGGGTTCGCAATAAAGCCTTTTGCCATTAGCACTAAAAGCCTCGTAAATTATACGTTTTATCTATCTCCTTTACGACTCAACGGACTTGCCTGAATATTTTTTGAAGTTCCTTTAAATGTTTTTGTGTATTGAATTCTTGTTTACTTAGGAAGATTTTTTCTTACATGTCCTATACTCAATACAATAAATGTATAGTAAATTGGTTCCAAATGCCTTGTTTGTAAATAAAAATTTATATCTAAAATAACGTTAAAATATTTTAAAGAAGTAACTGCACTTACACATGCAATCTGGAGGATATAATGAAAGCTACTTACTTAGGTATATTCCACTATCATCCAGGTGAACAAAGTCGACTTTTGTGTCTCTTCATTTCACCTTGGAATCATATCACCCAGGTGAACAAAGTGAAATATACCTCTTACTATTCCAATTTCCAAAAAATGCAATTCTCTTAGCAGAATTCCGACCGACACAATATAGATTGGCGTCGACACTTTAAGAAGGAGAAGAAGAAAAAGTAACTGCATCTTATGACATTACATAAAAACTTCTTATACTATTCCTTTAAAACCAAGCGGTTAGACAAATTCCCCTGTTGTAGAAAGTGATGCATCTTCAAGCGATCTCTTAACGTTGCGAGGTACCAAGGGAATTTCTCGATTGTTCAAACTTCGATGCCAATATTTTATAGTGTACATGGCAGTTGGTATATTTCTTACTGTGTTTTCAGCCAGTTGGAATTCTATAAGTAATTGTTATGTGGACTTCTTGCTGGTTTAAACAAAGTTAAAAAACATAATTTTAAAATGTTTAGTAACAAAATTTGAGTATCACATATTATACTTGAACTGACTGTATAGATACAAACTAATCTACTAATTGGCTAAATCAATTAGGATAAAAATTTACAAAATGAGTATCTAGATTATAAATATTCTAAGCTCTGAGGTCCCAATTTGAATACCCGGACAGGTCAATGTAGAATAGTTTTGTGAGACCCTCCAACCCTTTTAGTTGAAACATATAAACCAACACATTAATTTAGAAAAAAATAGAGTTAATCTTTGACTTCTTATTTATGTACGGCAAGACTTATTTTCTCGTAATGGATTTCATATTAACAGTTAAACTTAGGTAAAAAACGTAGTGGTTAGGATTATCATGTCGAGTTCAGACTGAAAAACAAAGTCAACAGCCAGATATCTCAGATAAAACCTTTCTTCGAAATCCATTTTAGTTTGAACTAAAGAAGAAGATGAGATTACAATACTAAAGATAATTTAACTTCTAACGTGCAATGCGCTGACTCAAGCAATTTCTATGAAAAATGTGTGCATTTAGATGGGTTTAATGCATTATTCAAGAAAATGGACTTTCTGAATCTTTAGAGTGTTATTGAAAGTTTTTATGACGAGATTCGTCTTAAATTCTATTATCGTTTCAATTTTCTCAGTTCCGATTAATATTGAATTAGCACTTCAATTAATTCCTGATTTCCATGTTTTTTTTTTGTTAGTCAGATTTGCACTCATAAACAGCTGGACATAATTTAAAAACAAAAATGAAAACGCTATGATGACATTTTATACATAGTATTACTTTTTACGTATATTTATGTATATTATATTCTAGACTAGATAATAATCAAGTCACATCACTTGTCCATTAGACCAATACAACATTGCGAAAATTCATTTAAAATAAATGAAGTTTTCAAAACAAACAACATTAGTTACCTGTTTCCATTAGGTTTACTCGGAGAGGGAAAGCAGACAAATCAAATTAGCTTAAAAGTAGAAAAAATCCATCAGCATTAAAACTAAGGTAAAACATTAGAAGCAACCATCCATTACGAATAGTTGAAAAATACGTTCTATTTAGGGTTCCCACACACAAAAAAAATATTTATTATAAACTCAATTTGTAGATGGTCGTCAAATATGTGGTTAAAATAAGTTATTTTACGTGAATATGTTATATTATTTTCACGATAAGACGAAAAACTATGTGACCTTACTCTACAATAAATAAATGTTCTATGTTTATCAAAATAAACCTTTGATGACTTTTTCTCGGACCGATTTTTTTTTTTGTCATTTTACCTAAATAATATCAAGCTAATCTAAAAATATAGTAAATTGCAGTTTGAAACAGGTAGAATATGAAAAAAAAACTTATAAAAAATGTAGTTTATTTTAAGTTTCTGCTTTTTGAAGTTTGCCAACCCTATCCACAGGGTCGCGAGAGATACGTTCAGCAGATTGCATCTCGCTCCTGTGTATTTGAATGCATAAAAATGCTGTTCACCGCGAGATTTTGGTAGAAAATAGTAGCTTCACAAATCGAGTTCGCTATTCCAAAGATTTGTTGACTTACCAAACCGAATTGTAAAATGTATTGTTTTGAATTTCCGACAGAAACGTGAGGAGAAAATTTATAAGTTTGAATTTTGAAATACACATTGCATAACTGGTTTTTTGTGCTGTCAATATATTTTCTGATCTGACTTTTACTCCTAGTTTTTGAAATTATTCTACTTAATCTGTTCAAATTTACTAATCCATTCTGTGATTTGTAGACCAAAAGGCTAACAGTCATTCACAGCGCGTAAAATGAGGTTTGACAGGTGACTATTTTAAGTGTTGATCTTATAAGAAACCTGTGTCGATACTTTTAAGAAAATGGGGGATCAATATTTTATTTCTTGTGTTTTAGTAACATTAATTTCTTGCAAGGTGACAGATATTGCAGTTATAAAGACTAAGATTGCCTACCTACATAGATTAATGTAAAAATCATTTCTCTTTAGCCTGTTATCATTAAAAAGGCGAGATAAGTGTGAGACCTATTCAGTGCTGAAAAATGCAAAAGACAGGTAATTAAGGTGATGAAGAGAGTCGCCTTAGCCTCAGGCATAACGTCAAACTTTACAGCGTGCTTACCGATGCGGCGAGATAAGACGCCATCTTGTATTACACGTTTTTGAAATAAGAATAAAAGCTCGAATGGAAATGAGTAGGTACTCTTTTTAGATTTTTTATTTTGAAATATTTGTATGTTTAGCCTGTTCTAAAATTAAAAGTACTATAATAATACCCAATTTGGTTTGAAGTTATAGTTAAATATTCAAAACATGTAGCATAAAACTACAGAGTGTGATTATTGCTAAGACCCCATATTGTGCTGAGCTTAAGCAAATTTTCGTGTGTTTGTAAAATTAATTTTCTGATTTATTTCTCAGACATTTCAACTACAGACAATTATGTGAAAATATATAAGGTCCTCAAATCATTAGGGCAACCTCAGTTTTTTTTCTTAAATGCCTTTTAAGCTTCGTTAACACTAAAGCCAACAAATCATAATATTCAATAAACAATTCGAACTGGAAACACGCACGTTATCCAAGCATAATATTCCATTATCTAATTCACAGGTCTTCGCTTTAACGCTCAACAATTAGAATAGGCACACATTTGCCGCAGATATGATCATAGGTACGTAACAGATCAACGATAGTATTGTGAACACCCGACCCAGTTCACACCACTAGCTAGGGTTGTAGTGTGGACCTACTAAAATAAATGGAGAAGTCCTTTTTATTTTGTTTCAGGTCATCTTGTATATTCCAGGAAAATAAAAACAATTATACCCATAGCCAAATTTACATGTCTCGATTTGTTTTCAATTAATCCGGTATATTCCTGGCTAGAGAAAATATATAAAAATCGTCTTAAATATGTAGATTAGAATGCGTAACCCTACGTGAATAAAAATCAGATAGAATAGATTGCTTTATTGTTCAACGTCTGTAACTTTTTTTTAAACGTTCTTGAAGAATACGATAACCACGTTCAGCTCAAAAGTAAATAAAAAACAATAGAAAATCTTTTCAGTTATATTTTAAAATCCAAATACCCGTAAATATTCAATAAAAATTCGGTTCAGCTACAATGCTTTTGCAAACTGTTTTTTACCGTATCTCCTGAATTTCGTAGCTCTATGTATCACGAAACATCGGTACCCAGCACTTGGCATACCTGTATGTGTCGGCCATTCTGTTTCCACTGCTCCTCAGACATACAGACACACAGACACACGGACATTCGACTGTCGGAGAGTGCTGGAAGACAGTACTGTCATAAGCAAATTGTATGGAACGGACCTCCATTGTGTAGTAGTCTTTTGTTAGATTGAGTAATTTGTTATTGTAGTACTATGTTATTTGTTTTGATGTTGTCTTTCTGATACCTTATTTTTTAAGGGATATTGATTTTAATTTAGTATTAACTGTGTAACAATTACTAGAGAAGAGCGCACATAAAATATTTAATAAGGATTAATTCTTTAAACAGTCAAAAACTACTGATAAAAATCTAGAAATGTTCTTCAATTTGATTCTACCCTTTTGTATTGATTGATTATACCACGACAAACGGTGACCTCTCATCATTTAATTTTCATACCTAACGATTTTTACCGAATAAATGTTAGAAAATGTAACTCTACAGGCGCCCACAATTTATGTAGACTTTTTGGCTTTTTTTTTAGCAAGTTGCTCAGTTTATGTTTTATCACATTTTTCTGGACTTTGGTGAAAATATACAAGCTTTTTAAGTTTAGTTGTTGCACCAATTTGCATGTGAAATACGTTGAAAATGTTTGCTTTGTCAGCAGCAAAATTAGTTGCGACGAAAAGAATGAACGTCATTTTAAATTTCTGTTTTCATATTGTTATCGTTTGAGGTACCTTCATAGAAGGTAAGTACTATGAAAATTAAGAATAAAATGGAAAACAATCATCTATTTTGGTGAAGTAGTCAGGTGATCCCGTAGAGTAAAAGAGAGATAATAATTTTAAATTATCACCAATATTTTTTACTTTTTATGTAAACATTTGAAACTAGCTGACTGATGATAAAGCAATACTTACTCACATTCTATCTTCAAACAAACCAATTAAAAATATTCGTGAACCTGTATCACATTTAAAGTTGGGCTGTGTTCCTGTTTTGAAAACAACTCTTGAACGAAAATCCTCGTTTAAAATGATTTATTTTGTGTATTCAAAATGATTCATCAATTTTTCATTCATTCACTCGTTCGAACTGAACAAAAAGTCGACAGTCATTCAAGTTAAATGACTTATGATTAACGATACTTGGCTTCTAGCAATCTAATGATTTATTTTCAGCATTTTATTTAATACAAAATCTTAAATATGACGGATGGTGATTGGACGAAAATTCTTTCTTTCTTTTGGTTTTCATTTCCGTACGGCTCTAAATAATTTCCTTTCAATTAAAGGTTAACAAGTAGTAATTAGAAATATATATTTTTTCGGTCCCGAAGAATATTTAATTACTTAAATCTATACATTTTTCATCATTTAACGCTTATATGCTAATAAATTACATAATTATATTTAATTTTAAACAAACATTTAAAATAAGTTTTTCGCTATGTAAACTAAGTATACGTAATATTTGTTATACTTATAGTTAGTTAGTTTAACACTACACTTAACACACCCTTCACAGCTTTCCCAAAAGGTACACAAAGTTACAAAACAGTTTTCATTAATGCGGCCTTAAATATGCCATTCAAAAAACACTCTTAACTTCTTCCCGAAAAAGTTCAGATTGTAATAACTAAACCTTCAAAATAAGGTGTTACCATTAGTTTAGTGTGTTGTGTTCATAAAGTATTCAGCAGGGCAGTTGAATCTCCGCTACATAGGTTCAAATCACACTGAGATGGCAGCGAAGCGGCGAGCTGTTAAATCTTAATATAATTTGAAGCGTTATAATCATTACTATAATTAAAAAAAAAAAAAATGATTTGTCATCATCATCCCCTTTTCAGTAAATGCAAATAAAACTATATAATACTATATATTTAAATAATATAAAACATGTTATATATTTTTGTTTCTGTTTTTTTTTCGCTATTCTTTACCGATTCGCTATATTTTAGCTTGACTTTCATCGACGTTTAGGCAAATTTTATTTTAGAAATCAAATAGAATATTGAGGACTAAGTAAATATTCAGCAAAATAAACTTGAAAAAGAAACGGCTGTCCGTTCGCCAAGCCATAGTATGTATTACTGTAAAGATAAAGCTTAAATCATATGACACTGAAACTGCTCGCCGCTTCGCATGTCGATGTATATTCATCCTTAGTAAGAAGACTTGTCAGGCCATAGGAAATATTAATAAGTACCTACAAACATTGGAAGTCGTTAGTTCTTGGAGAAGAACATTAGTTTAGGTTCGCACTCGTTTTGGTAATGATGGGCCATAATCACTAATCAGCCATCTTAAAAAAAGGGGCTTAGAATAGAAGGTGTTGGTAAAGTTATTTTGCATTTTTATTTTCATATTTTTTCTTCAGCTTACAGTGTTACAGGGTGGTTAAAAGTTTGCGACATCACGAATCCAGTTTCTCTCATTTAATAATCCTATGCACGAATATTTTTCATGGAACTCTCAAAACGTTTGGTCGACTCTACTCGTGATCAGAGGGCTGGTTTGTTCCTTGCACAGAGAATCAGCAAAGCCATTCAACGTAGCAATGCTGCCAGACTTCTGGGTACGTTTACCGCCATTGACAAGGATGACGAGGAATTTTTGACGCTTGTTAGTTTAGAACTCGTATTGGTCTAATTATATTCATTTATCTGTATACATGTTTTCCATAGTTGAAGCAGAATCAGATCTCTCATAAATTATGTTTATTTGCGGTCTACCATTAATCTGGTATGCTTATACAAATTTGTTGGATCAGAGTAGTTATTAAAATAGAAATGAGCAATAATAACATGAAATGTTCAGGAACAAAAGTAGATAGAATTAAAAGCGATTAATCTCTAAACGATTTCAGTGGAACATAATTAGCCGATATTAATCTGTTTTCCAATAAATTAAATTTATGATATTCAGGACTGCAAGTAATCAGTTTAATTTTACATATAATCACGCCTCTTTTCCGTATGGGTTGGCAGAGACCACTTCTTTCCACTTGCTACGATCCTTACACACTTCTATCTCTATTTTTATATTTTACAGACAATTTAATTCAAAAACAATAATCTGATCAAGACCTTACATTAATTAAAATTATAAAATCGCAATTTGGAACGTTTTAAAAATACCAAAATTACACACGTTCCCTTCAAACGTATCTATGGCTACTTATTCCAAAATTTATTTTGTACGTACCTTACTTTATGTATTCAATGAAAATAAGCAGCTTCGTTCAGTTTTTATTATATTATTTACGTATACTTTCTATTCTATTCTGAAGGTCTTTTGTTTTAAAGAAAGTTCGTTTAGTACACGCTTAAAATATCGAGTAGCTGTCACTGTATGTTAGAAAAGATCATTTGAATGCTGTTCAGAACTATATTTATTTGCCTACAAATAAACTACGAAACATAATGTAGATTTGTCTGAGACTATATTATTAGTAAAAAAGAACCGATATTTTAACACTTTTGGCTATTACCTATTAAATTAATATACAGTATTTAAGGTGTGTGTGGTGCTAAGCGCGACTGCTACGCTAGAGGTCTTGGGTTAGATTCCCGAGGTGGTCTTCGACCAAGGTGTTATTGGGTTTTTCTATTAAATTCTAAGTAGCAGGTCGGAGTTTGGATTTGTGCCCGGTTAGTGGCAATAGGCTCGCCCCCTATTACATGGGACCTAAACATATCGGCGAACTGTGGGTGTACATTGGGTACACCTCTGCCTACCCCTTCGGGGATACCGGCGTGATGATATGTTACGTTTAGTATTTGAATCATTTATTAAATAACACACTTTTAGGTACCAATTCATGTAATATGATCGTCTTTTGTTTTTGCTGTAATCACTGCAGGTATAGAAAGCACTAGACTTTATCGATCCTCGCAAATAGTTTCTCAAATACTAGTATATATATATATATAAATATGTTTACATTAACCTAGGTATGGCAATCAGTCAATATATTAATAGCGATAATTAGCAACAAGTAAACCAGTTATCCCTTTGACCGCCTGCGACAATCAATGCTAACCACACGAATCCTATCGGGAATATCAACATACTAATGATGTAATAATCCATTCAATTGAATTGCATTAATTGAATTGAATTGCATCAATTGAAATGGATCAATTAAATTGAATGTAGATTGGATGTCAGCCACAAATCATGTCGGGTTTTATCTTACCGTGTCGTTTGATCGATGAAAGCCGAAACGTGTAAAATAAATTCATCTCCCATTACTTGATATTCGTAAAAATATCACGTACATACTTGACGCGATCTAAAATATTACACGTTATATTATTTATTGGTGTAAAAGTTATGTTCAGATAAAGAGTTTAGTGACGTCATGAGATATTGTACTGTATAACAATTGTGCTTGTATTAAACGCAGGTGTATAAGTTCATATTTAAGAACATTATTTTCAAGAATATAAATGCAACAGAAAATTAATAATTAATTTACTTACTTATATAATTTAGACATAGAACTAAACGACATGGCGTGTTTATTAAAAAAAAAACAATTAAACTTTTGAACATGTTTGCGTTTGTATATAAATCTATTTATTTAACATTCAAATTTTATTGTTTATTCGAGACCATGTATATTAAAAGCACTATAATCCACTTCAAAATAATAATCTTCCTAACAAACAACACTCACTAACAAACGTTTGCACAGAAACACTTAATGCAATCACACTTAAACTCAAGCGAACATTCAGAAGTTCCAACTTTATGTTTAAAGTTGCACTTATTAATTTTACGTACGTCTCTCAAATCTTAGAGTAAAGATAAGAAACTACAGCGTGCAGAATGAACAGAACAGTATGAACTAGTTTCATCGTAAAAATGGTATCACAAGAGAGAGTGCCGTTTTAATGAAAATATGTCGACACCTTATGCTACCCTTATAATATCGGAATCATCGATAATTTTGTAATAACGTATGTCGTTGCACAGAAAATTACTTAAATCAGTAAACGAACGTACACTACATTCAGCCAACAATCTGCTTACGCTCGGCACAATGGGCTTTAAGCGATACTCGCACTCTATCGTTTAAATTTTTTACTCTATGACTCAAATCTAATAAGCAAGTGTTGACTCCTGCAAAATGCATGAACACGTTATATCCTGCATGAAGAGTTATGTTTCTGTACATTAAAACTAAAACTTGCGACGTTATAACATCAGAAAACTGGACTTACGTGCAGGGAATTTTGAACTCTATTGAATGTTTTAGGAAAGACGTCAGCTCCTGCTGAATGGCGTCTGTTTTCGTATCTGGAATGAATAATGTTCGAATTTTAAACTTCTTTTTTTAGAACAGGTTTGACGATTCTTTATTTTAAAAACCTTTTTTTAATGTTACATGCTAAAACTAATTTGGCATTTTTGCAACAAAATACTCAGTAGTGATTTTTCTTTTCACACGCCATTCTTAACAAGCACTTCGTTGCAAAAACAGCTCTTATAAAACCACTAAACAAACTATTATCTCGCACTTCCCAGTATTTATTCATATTTTTTCACCATTCTCCAATAAATCAGTGCAAAAACAAATTATTGTACTGGAATTTGAAGTAGGGACCGATTACTTATCGGACCCTAAAGTTTACAGGGCTTTTGAATTCAGTTGGTCATGGAAAACGTAGATAAGAAAGTTCAAGTAACCAGGGGTCACAGTGACCTGCAGAGTTTATAGATAAAGGTATTATTCGAACATAGATGCTCGTAAATCATGGTTACGAAAAGGATGAAAAGCGAAGGCCCGATTTGTATTTGGTAGGATAAAATGTCATCCCCTCTCCTTGAATATTTTTTTTCTAACCGGCCTGCTGCATTTGATTAAGTGTGTTGCTGTACGTGACTTTTTTGGCAAAACTTGACGGACATTTATACCGGACACGACTTTTTAATGAAAAAAGATGGATACCAATATCGTGTGCGTGTAATCCGAAGCTGATAGATGATCTTAATTCAAAGACTGCATTTTATCGTGCATTATCAAAAACAACGACAAAATTACTCCATAGTTCAGCTCATTTACATTTACGTTCCACTAATTACTTTCTATTTGCTCACCGCTCATAATTGGGTGCACTGAAGTAAATAACATTCGCATGTGTTTCAAGTTGTACACAAATGTTGGTTTAGGGCCGCACTATTTGCTCAGCCAGTTGCCAGTTGTCCGTTACGTTCGCACCTATGCCCGTGTAAACAACAACAATGAACTGGGGAGCTCAATTCACACAAATGACAGGTGTCATTTTTGACAGCTGTCAATTTTGAAGTGACAGTTTCTATTTAGTGTTTTGTAATCACAGAGGGTGTTTAATTTAGAAACGTATCTTTTAATTTGTTTTTTGTTCGCTAGCTATTAATTTTACAAAAATAGATGTTTTCATTCAATTATTATAATTATGATCGAATCATGAAATGAAAGTTTACACTTTCATATAAGTATATGTTTAAACAAGATTTCATTAGCATTTAACTTAGAACGAAGACTAGAGTTGAGCGTAGTTTTGCGGCATCCAATCTGCGCTGTGATAGAGGTGGCCGTAGCTTATGAATATAAATCGACACAGATAACGAATTACTGAGGCCGTATTATGACGTTTTAGAATTTTGATCGTTCTAGTGAAAGGTATGGAGATATACAAGCAACTAGTTCTATCTCTTTTTTACAAAGCACTAATTGTAATACTGGTTCTATTTACGCACATTAAATTGCCATTACCATTGCCAAAGTAGTGAAAATTACATTTTTTATATACCTCTATACGAGTACTTCATCCCATTTAATAAAATATAAGTAGTAATTATTTCTACGTATACGTAATGAATTTTATGAATTTTTCAGTACTAAACTAAACTATGTATATTACTTTAAGCGTGGTTACGCTTACAGTAACATACATAGTTTTGCAACTTCATAGTTAATATTTATATTAAAGTACATTCTACGATATTCCGTTATTCAGTCTAATAATTGATACTTAAATAAACATAATACAATCTCCTTTCCGTCCATCCATTGTTTTTCTTACTCATCCATCCAAAGAGATCTAATAACGATAAGCGAATATCCATCGCTTTTATTTTCTTTCGTAATTCAAAATGGTGCTTTTTTTGTTCTTAAAATTACGCTTCGTCAAATAATCACATTCGTATTTTAAATTCAAACATTTATTCGAAAAGGA
The DNA here is from genome assembly GCA_905146925.1 of Autographa gamma. NCBI lineage: Eukaryota > Metazoa > Arthropoda > Insecta > Lepidoptera > Noctuidae > Autographa > Autographa gamma. The sequence continues at coordinate 4,673,535 of LR989871.1, forward strand.
CCGTTGGGCGTTCTATACTCAATACTATTATGAGAGGTTTTTTTTTTATTATAAATGAGCTATGTAATAACTGTCAAGAATATGTCATTATATACCGTTTTAGTGCTTATGTCCAGTCTAGACCAAGACCTATATGGACCTAAGTTGTGTTATCCAAGTCACCTGTCAGTTTGGAAGAAGACAAATTGCTTGACGGCAAGGGAAATAACTTACGATTTGTGGGAATATGACATTACACTTTTTGATATAACTGTGATGTAGGATATCTTGTAATGTGATACATGATGATAACGGTGTTGTTACGTGCTTTTCACTATAAATGGCTTTGACGATACATATCATGTTAGTTTTTTTTATGTCTTGAAAACATGACATAAACTCTCGTCTTTTGTTCAACAAACTCCTGTTCAAAATAAGAACCCAAAATTTCACAGCAACAATATTCTTCCTCATCACTCCTATTAGCATTCGGTGTACACAAGTACATTCGCATTGGCAGCACATCAAAGATCCGCAGATGCGGTGTGCGTGCATTGACGCGTGCAGCGTGACTGACAGGTTTACCCGCGCACTGCTGATTGAAAAGGGAACGAAAAATATACGTTTTTCTTTTTTTATGGCCGTTTTTTGTTGTGCCAGTATTTTTGAAATTCGTGCTTAAAAAAACAGTTACACAATTACCTATGTAATTTGTCTAATGTACTGGCCATATAGAAAAAGAGAAATAAAAAGTCAAAGCGTTACATTTTACATTAAATAAAAAAGAAGTAGGGATTAGAACTTTATTAACGCCATTTAAATTACGCAATGTTTATTTTTAATCCTTAAGGTATAAAAAACGACCATAGGCACTTCAAGTGATATGCCTACGTATTCCTTAATTTCGGCTTTATAAAGTATCTTCTTAATATTATCAACACCCTACAATTAACTTTAGGTATACCAGCTCTACCTAACCACATTGCCACAGGGTTTATTGTACATATTTTCTGTCTGAACGAACGTTAAACATTGCCGGACCAGTCCAATATTAAAAATGGCGGCGATCCAGATCGGTGATCCGTGTTGTATGGCCAGGATCGACCGCATACCGCAATGCATTGATATGTAGCGATATATTGAAATATTTAAAATACTTGATTTGTATTTTATTGTTTATATTTTTGAGGAATCTCGGGAATCTATAATTTACAGGGTGCTAAGGTAATACGTGGTAATATTTGGAATGCTGATTCTGCCCTAGAATTGAACAACTTTCTACAAGAAAGTAAACTATCATAATGAGACTTTTTTGGAGGATACTATGGTTAGCTAGAAGAAAGCTAAGTAACATCTTTATAATGAAATCAGGGCTTGTTATTTTACTACATGAAACTAATACTTACTTTAGACAATATAGGTGATTTGTAACATATTGGGGTTTAATTTTTAAGCAAAATTTGTAGTAAAGTTTAAACCAAAACAATTTTACCTACTACGAGAGCATATTCTACATTCTTTAGTTAATAAACACAAATCAAAAGCATAGTGGAATAACTTCCTTCTATTAAACGGTTTTAAAACGGAACCACGGCTACGGGACGCATCCGTGACGCGTCCGACACGCCATTGTCATAGAAACAATTGGAGTATGCGAAAACAAATGAAATACATTTTGTTATATTTCCCTTTGAAGCTTATTTTTTTGTGGTCGTGTTTTTCTGTGCAAATATTTCAATTGTGTTGATGTATTGTGGTCATTTTGAACAGATATTATTTATTTATTTATTTAATAATTTATGTACACACACACATTTGAAAAAGACTAACATATTGATAAATTATGTACAAGGGTGCCGCTTATTTCTTAAGAAATTTCTGCCAGCGGACCCTCGAAAGGAGAAGTCGTCAATATTGGCAGTCATTATTAATTAGAAATGGCTGACCAGTACTTTTGGGCTAACCTACTTGTAGCAAGTACAACATAGCATTGAACAATAAATCTAAGTAAAATAAGCGACATGAAGCTTCTTGGATTTAGGTTAGTAATAAAATTATTGTTGTTGTAGTTTACTATTATAAGAAATATTGTCCATAACAAATAAAGTGTGAATTATAAATCGTGCCGAAAAAAAGAGATTTCGGTAAACAAATAAATTCCATACATAGACATAAAGACTAGTTCACGACACTTACCTACAATCTACTAGGCAAAATTAACAAAATAAATATAACATTTTCGTTAACAAAACGAAGTAAGAAACAATATAGCTGCCGGAAATCAACCTGAGACGATCGGAAATAAATGTCGAGCCTTAAAGGTATGGCAAGACATTTATATCTATACAAAGCATTTTGTTACCATTTTACGCTTATCATGCACGTCTATTTATAGGTACCTAAATGATATGTTACTTGAAATTTATAAACACGGCAGAATCAGATAGATAGAAAAAACAAGCATAGCAGAATCAGATAGTTAGAAAAAGTTTTTCAATAGGTTTTGTCTGGCACACTGATGAAAAAGATCTAACCATTCAAATGTTTGTGTGATGAGCACGATCATTTGTTCGGTGTGTGGGTGTAATTTATCTATAATATGTATGTATTTAGAAATATATAAGTATGTTTATCAGTTGTCTGGTTACCATAACACAAGCTCTGCTTAGCTTGGGATCAGACAACCGTATGTGAGATGTCCCGGAATATTATTATTATTATTTAAACAAAAGAGAAAAATCGTCTTAAAATTTACAGAACATGTTGAGTTCATATAGTGTCTCCAAAAGGGTATTAATGTATGTTCGCGCTAATCCCCGTTTTAAAAAAATGTCTACAAACAAGCAGCGCGATAGTATAAAAGTTTGGCTTTTCTATGTCAAAACGTGCAATACTATACATAATACTTAATACTAATATTATTAATGCGAAAGTTTGTTTGGATGGATGTATGGATGTTTGATACTCTTTCACGTAAAAACTGCTGAATGGATATTAATGCAACTCTACAATAATGTAGCTTATACTTCGGAATAACACATAGGCTATAATTTATGCAAATAGCGTATGAATTGTCATTCACGCGGGTGAAACCGCAGGGCACAGCTAGTACGTAATAAAATCCGGGTAACGCTACTAGTTTAGTTACTACTGTCTACTATTTATGTACTGATATCTTTATTAATACACAATTAAATCTAATATAAAAACAAACTCTAACTATACTAAAATTAAAACTTACATAAATAAAAACTAACAGGCGTCAAAGAACTCATCGTCATCCTTGTCAATGGCGGGGAACGTGCCCAGAAGGCTGGCAGCATTGCCACGTTGAATGGCTATGCCGATTCTCTGTGCAAGGAACAAACCAGCCCTCTGATCACGAGTAGATTCTGCCAAACGTTTGGAAAGTTCTTTGAAAAGATTTCGTGCGCTCGGACCCCATGACCCGAGCGTTTCAACCCCAAACGGCTCGAAAATATAATCACCCACAATGTTATTATACTTCCGCCGCTTAAGGGTCTCCGCAGCTCCAGCAGCAGCGCCAGGAGAGGCTGCTGAACTTAGAACGTGGGACGGCGCAAGGGTGTCGACGCACGTTGCGTCCCACACCAAAGGCCGACCCAATTTCCAAGGCAGCAATGACATACCGTCAGGTCTCTTGCCATCGCCGCGCACCAAACCATTGGGTTCCAAAACAGCTGGTACACCGGCGGTGACAAGAGCACGACGAATTATGTCATTCAAATTTGAGTGGCGAGATATACGCCCTGCGCTCCTGCTGCAGGACAGGCCATGGTGACCGAGGTTGTCGACTGTCTCACCGCATTGACAACGATGACATGCGACACAGGGTATACCTAAACGTAAACTCATGGCGAGCCGAAAAGTATTATTATCCAAAATGGTACCAAGAGTGGATGATGGAAGTGCCTGTAACCAGAGGCCCGATTCCCATTCTCCCACAGCCAGGAGACGCGCACGCTCTGCAGTGTTGATTGACGTATTGATCAATTCTTTCCGTATTAAACTGCAAAGCGGCTCGTCCCACTGCCTCTGAGAAGAACATTGCTCGGGTAGATCTGTGCCCGGGCAGGACATTTCCCAACTATTTACTGCCTCAGTCATGCACAGAATCTGAAAATCAACCAGAGAAGACCCTAAGATTTGCCTGGTCAACTTTTCAGTGCTGTGGACAGATGACAAAAATGCTGGTAAGCCTAAACTGGAAACTTTACGTACACCTAGCCCACCAAATCGGATCGGCAGCGTGGCTTGGGTCCAGGCTCGGTCATCCAACGTTACGTTGAAAATGGACGTTAACGTGGACCGAATAATTTTATCAACTTTTTCCAAAAGCGGTAAATGTTTCCATAATCGTGAAGAACGAAGAAAATATGTAAATTTTGGACCAAAGCAACAAAAACGAATTAAAGTAATAGCAGAATGTAAAGAGATTTTGAAAAGTCTATTCGAAATTATTATGCATAGCAGCATAGCATTATGGTGTTGTTCATTTTAAAGTTAATAATGATAAATTTATATTTGTCTCACTTGCTCTGCCGTGTTTTGTCATTAATCTATCTTATTCATATTATTGGAAGATGTATGATGCATTTTTGTCTTGCTTTTACGTATTATTTTATACCTGTGAGGTGGCGTTTAGTTGGTTGTTAACGTGCTTGATGGTTAGCTGCTTGTATGATTTAGGGAGTATTGATTACTTTAGACTTTCGATTAATTTGTTGTTATTTTTAAATTACAAAAATGAATTCATTCTGTGATTTAAAGGTGTACTACCAGAATGTTCGGGGATTGCGATCCAAAACTATGCGATTCTTTCGGAACTTAAGTGTTACTTCTTACGACGTTATAGTACTTACGGAAACATGGTTATTGCCTGGTGTGAGTGACACGGAGTTGTTTGATGATCGTTATATAGTGTGCCGTCGGGATAGGGATTACGATCTTACTGGACAAACCCGCGGAGGTGGAGTGCTCATTGCAGTCCGAAAGGAATTATGTGCCATACCTCAACCCTCTTATGCAAGTACTGCAGAGGACTTGTGGTTGACTTTGCCGATTAAACAATGCAGCATTAGATCTTCTAACAAATTCAATTTAAATGTTTGTGTTGTGTATTTGTGCCGGCAAAATTTGGGTTTATCCTTTCCTAATCAATTAAATAATTTTCTTTCAAAACTGGAGGAGATCATTATAAGTAAACCAAATGATAAATATTTAATAATTGGGGATTTTAATATGAGTGGCATATCGTGGAGGTCCAATTCTAGTGAATCATTCTTGACACCAATTTATTCTAATAACAGTGACGAGCATTCCTTAGTAGATATGTTGCATACCCTCAATCTTAACCAATATAATGGCATCGAAAATCAATATGGTAGGATACTGGACCTTATACTGTCGGATGATATAGTCACAGTTTCCGAGTGTGAGGAACCGTTAGTTGTTATTGATCCTCATCATAAAGCGCTCTGTATTGAAGTAAAGTTCTTCCAATTCTCGTATTTGAAACCAGCTGCACGCAGAAAACTTATGTTTTATAAGGGTGATTACGATAAAATCAATACAGCGATTGCACAGATAGAATGGATTAGTGAATTTAGGGATAAACCGCTTGAAATCGCGGTTAATAGCTTTTATTCAATCTTAAATGATATAATTAACAAACACGTACCGTCTAAACTGCATAGGAACGACCGCTACCCTATTTGGTATACTGCAGCATTAAAAAAAGTTATTAAGGAAAAGTATAAATATTTTATCAAGTTCAAGAAGTATGGCAATATTTCGGATAGGTCTAGTTATCACTTACTGAGAAATAGAGTAAAAAAGTTAGAAAGTGAGTGCTATTCAAATTATATAAATTCAGTGGAGCAGTCAATAAAAACCAATCCTAAGCACTTTTGGAAGTTTGTTAAGTCGAGGTCTAACTTCAGAAATATTCCTAGTACTATGAATTACGGTACAAATATGGCCACTGGTGGTGGTGATATATGCGAGCTATTTTCTGACTATTTCTTTTCTACATTTTTGCAACCCTCTCAGTACTCTCCTACATACGACCACGAAAATGGTCAATCGGTGTCTGATATCTCGAGTGTGGTTATCAATCAAGAGGTGCTAATAAAACTGATAAAAAACTTGGACCTTAATAAGTCAGCAGGCCCAGACCAAATACCTCCAGTGTTTTTGGTTAATTGTGCCGAATCCATTTCTGTACCTATTACATTATTATTTAAGAAGTCACTGTCAGAGGGTGTAGTGCCTAGTATTTGGAAGTCAGCCTTTGTTACACCAGTTCATAAAAAGGGACCTAGAACCGAGGTGACGAACTATAGACCCGTTTCTAAGTTGTGTATAATAGCAAAATTGTTTGAAAAGATTATTCATACGCAACTATACGCCGCATTGAATAATAATTTTAACGAATCTCAACACGGCTTTGTTAAGGGAAAATCGACAGTGTCAAATCTTATCATTTTAGATGATTTTATCACTAGTAGTATGGGTGATGGTAAGCAGGTCGATGTCGTTTACACTGATTACAGCAAGTGTTTTGACAGAATAGATCACTCCACCCTTATACTAAAATTAGGGTCAATGGGGATTAGGGGAGACCTATTACGTTGGATTACATCATATATTTCCAACAGATCTCAGGCAGTAGTTATACAAAATTACATATCTAGCTGGGTAACAGTGCCGAGTGGTGTCCCTCAGGGCTCCCTTTTGGGTCCATTGCTTTTTGTGATCTTTGTGAACGATATCGATAAATGTTTCCATCACTCCAGGCTCCTTTGCTTTGCAGATGACATGAAAATATATGCATCTATTTCATCACAAGCAGATGTTCTAGCATTGCAAAGTGATTTAGAACGTCTTGATGACTACTGTCTGAGGAATAAGTTAGATCTGAACCCTTCTAAATGCTCTGTTGTCACTTACTCTAGGAGTAACCGTGTTATTCCCTCTAAGTATATATTGAAAGGTCAAACACTCGTGAAATCTAATAAAATACGGGACCTTGGCGTTGTGTATGACTCAAAGCTTCTTTTTGACGAACACATTGACAGCATAGTAAAGAAAGCTTCGCAGGCTCTTGGGTTCGTGATGAGAGTTTCTTCTGGCTTTAAGGAAGCTAAGACGTTAAAGATTTTATACTGTTCGTTTGTTCGAAGTATATTGGAATATGGGTCACAGATTTGGAATCCCAGGTATGACAAGTATATAAACAGGTTAGAAAACATCCAAAGAAAATTCATTAAATATCTTTGTTATCGCACAGGTTATTATTATAAGTCTAATAATTATTTAAATATATGTGCTAAATTTCACTTACTTCCTTTATGCGATCGACGGAAAATTGCAGACGTTATTTTTATGCTAAAAATTATATCTGGCCGTATAAGTTGCCCCGAACTTCTGTCTAAAATTGGTTTTAACACTCCCACCAAAGCTATGCGACATTATGCACCACTTCACCTACCACTAGTTTCGTCAAATTATCGTCAAAACACTTTCTTATGGCGAGCAAGTAAGACCCTAAATTTGATTTGCAAAACACACGACATTGATATTTTTAACGCAAACTTAATATTAGTGAGAAGGTTGCTAAGCCGAGATTTTTTCGTTGACTATTAGGGTAGTTAAAGATTTTTTATATATTTTATTTGAATGTAACATGTATTGTTAGAAGAGGCAGTGCTATTTTCATCTGTTAATTTTATTGTGCAGTGTATCAGTGAAGACTTGTAATTGGCTGTATGTTGCAAATTCATGTATTTTTACCTATTGTACTAGCTGTTAGTCTTCCTATATATAAATAAATAAATAAATAAATAAATAAATTGATTGAAAATTTTCAATTTTATCATCTATAAAATTTTCATATGATTCTTCTAAAATTGGGGACCCTAGAAGGCGAAGAGAGGAGTTATTAACTATGTTAATTTCAGGCACTATAGTTGGGATTTTTTGTAAAGCCAAATTTTTATCAAGATGTGTATCTGGAATATATATTTCACACTTACTTGTGTTTAAATCAAGACCAATTTTGTGTAAATTTGTTTTAAGGGATATATAATCATCTGCTATAGTGTCGACATCGCCTCCTAGAGTTCCGTCATCCAGATACCAAATGTTAAATTTTGATTTCAATTCTTTGATAATGGGATGGATGGCTAAACTGAATATGACCGGCCCGAGCGGATGTACTTATTTAAAGTCAAGTCTTAAGTTCTATCAAAACAACAACAACAAATCCCTTTGTTTGACGCATACTATATTGAATCCTGACGCGACTCAAGCGATAGGCCGGAATAAATGATTCGAAACGTATCTGATATCGACAGCGGTAAAGCCACTGACCACGGGAATTATTCCAGTCAGTATGCACAGATATTTGATGGATTTTAAAAGCAGATTTTTAATTAACGCGTATTGAGAGCAGGTTTTGTTAATTTAGGTGTCACACCAGCTGTTTTATGAAGTTTTAGGACTTGGTACCTCAAAATTGGTTTATTCTAGTAAGTACTACGCATATGTTCAAATATAGGTGTCTGCTAGCACTTCTCTGTTAAATAGATTTTTAACCGACTTCCAAAGGAGGAGGTATGTTATATACGTAGTATAATTACCCAGCAATTGGGAATCAATTTCAAAAATTATCTCTTTCATTAAACATAGTGTTTTTTAGATTTATGTGTGATCAATATTTTTTCCGTTCATTTTTGAAATCAGATTTTAAAACAAAATGTTTAGCTAGAAAAAAAAAATAGCATTCCATAGATAGCATGGAAACCTTACTTAATACCTTGTTATTTTCCCTTAAGCTATCAAAAACTACATAACTTTAAGACAGGTAGGTGCGTTATTTAACCAAGACGTTCCTAACATACATAGTAAGTAACAAGACGTGTTCTGAACGTGACAATTTCGCTTAATCACCGCTTTCATGTTGCGTGACAATGTAGTCTAGCGTGCGGGGTGCTGCGTGACGTCACGTCGCTCTGACGTCACATTACTAGACGATCCTACTGTTCTGTTTAACATGTTTCTTATGAATTCATGAATGTAGGTTCAGTTAAGCAAACTGGAAATTATCCTGATTTTCACGTTTTTTTTTAGCAAGGTATATTAATTTTCTGTTAGTATATAACTATGCGGTTTCACCCGTGTAAGTATCTAGCCTTCAGCCCCGATAATTTTTAGTTCTTCTGTTCTTTGAGCAGAAGAGAAAGGTAACAATTCAAAAATCATGAAAATTGATCCACGCACAATGGGTATGATTGGTGTAACTAATCCGACTTTGTTTTACATATAAAGATACAAAAACACAACAATAGCTTTCTAAGATTACCTATCTCCCATCCAAAAACGTTTTTCAAAACTAACATTCCAAAAGGTTGAACTATCAAACTACCAACGGAACGAACATCTATGAATAATGTTGAAAATTCTAGACTGAAACAAACGACTGCCTGATTAATGTCCCGCTTTGGCCCGTTAACGAGGAGGGGGTACAGAGGGGGGGGGGCGAGAGATGCGGACGTGACACTTCATTTGAGACTGATGCCATTAAAGTATTAATCGACCGGGTTGAAAGAAATTATGAAAATATACTTTAATCCTTTGTAATAAGTGCTGCGTAACGCATTCATGGATTAAACGATCCTAAGTAACAAGGGTTGTATTCTTTGTAAAAGAAAAACATAGTTGACCCGCTATTAGAGCAGCTGTATTAATCTAGCTATGTTTTGTATTTTTTGGGCTGATCAAATCTGAAAAGACCAACTAACAACTATAATTCCACAAATATTTAGTTATTTTCATTATATACAAGGCATTTTTTTCGTAATTAAAATACCTTTTTTTTGTTTAGATTAGATTAAATTAAACACAATCTAATAACAGACATCGCGGTAAGCGCGGTAGGAGATGGCGGGACGAGCTGGACTCCTTAGATAAGGAGTGGATAACCACGGCCCTTACCAGACAGAAATGGAAGGAGGGTAGAGAGGCCTTCGTCCGGTGGGATAGAAATGGTTGGTAAAAAAATATATATGTATCAAACATTCTAAAGTTTACAATTATAGTTTACGGAGATTCAGATTGGACCAGCGAAGGAGCCATCCAGGTGACATCTATTTTGGTCAGATAGAATTCGAAAGATGGAGTTTTGACTCGAGAAGAAATTCAAGAACAGTCTACGGAACCCTTAGTATGCAAGGCAACTCAAACTTGAAAATGTTTTAACTCTCCATAACTATCCCATTCCTTTCATGAAGTTTTAAAAGTTTTTTTCTTATTCTCTACTCTAATGGACGGTTTTGTGCTGGAACGTGCTTTTAATAATGAACTTAAGATTATTATCATTAATTTGCATTTTTGCATAATAATATTATTTAATTTTCTGTCTTCTTCATAAATATCTATTTTGTATCAAATATCAATCAATAATTAAAGAAAAAACTTTTGACTCTTTATGTTATTTATTTAAGATAAACAAAAACGTAACATTTAAATTATGTAAGTAAAGATAATTTAATATTTTTTTATCATATTTACTACCTAGAAATAATCGGGTGCCAGAGGCGAGTGCTCGAATGTTAACATTATTTTAAAAAAAGTCACTAATAAAACATATCAAACGTAACGTATCAAGATAAAATTTTCAGTAGTAAATTATCAATTTGCAGCCAGCCTTCTGGGCACGTTCCCCGCCATTGCCAAGGATGACGATGAGTTCTTTGACGCCGTTTAGTTTTTATTTATGTAAGTTTTAATTTTAGTATAGTTAGAGTTTGTTCTTATATTTTCGTTTAAAATATCAATTGTGTTTTAATTTCCCTTTAAATATACTGATAGTATTATTTTCCATTATAATCTGCAAAGTAAATCCATAAATACTCTTTAGACTTAACAAGAAAAACGAGTATACAATAATAGGTATCAAAGTAGTAAAACGTTCGATACTCTTGAACTTATTTCCAGCCCTAAGTTAGTTAGGTTCAGACTCAAACACAATAAAGAAGGGATGAGGATGACATGTGCCCAGTAATATTGTCAACGAGTTTAGCTATTTCTATTTTTATTCCAACACGTGTAAAATATAATTCTTACCAAAAAAAATCGACTTCAAAACAAGTCTTAATTTTATTTCTTATGGAGCCCACGTCAAAACTGGACCAAAAGTAACAGCTTAAAAAAAGAGAATTATCGAAATCAGTTCACCCAATAAAAAAATCTGTGGTAATAAAGAAAAAAAAAAATACAGTCGAATTCAGTATCTCCACCTTTTTTGAAGTCGGCTAATAACTATTTTATGAGACTTTTAGCTCTTAATCAATTTATGTTGTAATCAATATCGAAGTATAAAAAACTTGCTAAAAATAACTATAATGTTACTATTTGAATAATTTTTTAACAGACTGTCTAGGGATTATGACTTATTAATTGTTAATTGGTCTTAATCCCTAAAGATAGTTCATTTTCTATTATATATATATTTTTTTATGTTTTCTTTCTACTTTTTATGTTAAATTGTTTCTTGGCAAAATTATTTTTGGATTGTCCTGTAACGCTCAAAATTGTAATAAGCCAGTTTTTATTATCGGTTTCCATAAAGGTTTATCATATAAAATTATGAATAATCAAACTCAAAAGAATCCTCAAAAAAAAACATGTATCAATGTTTGGTTTTATTCAAAAACCTTAGTCCCAAACATTATGTAGATACAAGCATCTAATTTTCATTGATTATCTCACGACTTGCCGTCATCATACCACTCAGCCACAACGCTTGCCAACTTGGAATTGTTCCATAAATAACGCTTTTCAGCCAAACTCGCGTCTATAACGGATCATTAGATACTAGGGATGTTATAACTCCGTAACCGTATCCGAAACTAATGAATATCTGAAACAAATGTCTATCCGAATCCGTATCAAATTTTCGAATCTGTCAGTTAAAACCAATTTGTCTCACTTTGGCAAAGATTTTTATCAAACAGTACAGGTGATATATTGTTATTAACTCGTCATCCTATATGCAAAATTGATTTTTCATAAATTGATTTTCATTCATACTTATTCAATTTATTTGCAATGATTCTCTAATTAAGTTGAATCCGGTGAAATGAGGATACCTCAGCATAACACCTAAGCGAAAGTAGAAGAGTTGCATTTGTGCTTACAAAGCATCATAATATCAGTAGTTAATCATCCAAAACTATAGAAAACAAACACGACATAGTTTCACACTCATGACCGAAAATGCCATAAAATGACTCTTATACGGATAATATCCGAATCATATCCATCCCATCCCTATTTCCACCATTGACAGCTTGGAGGTCGTCACCCTGCCATTGTTCGAGTTCCCAAATAAAGGCCTTTTGAACCTTGATCGCGGGTAATTAGGAGGCTTTGATAGTTGATAATTTTCCTCAATGCAGTGTATGATAGAACTTAACTTACGACCTTCGAAGGTAGCAATATGACTTGCAGAACTTGAAGGATAATTATAAGATTGCTTTTCATGTATAAGAAGTAGATTTGCGTAAGTTTTCGAATGTCTATGAGATTTTCACATTGTTGTTTTTGATGAGGAAATACGTTTTTATGAGATAATTAATTGCTACTATTATCTATCCAGTTCCAAAACAAAATAGCTATGTTACATAATATTGTTTTGTCTTCTTTATTCTTAGAACATTAAAGACATCTTGCAACAGCTGTTAAATTCTTCGAATTTCGTTTTTCTATTGTTTTTCTTCGAGTTTTCTTTGACAGTGACTGCATTCACATTTAATTTAGTCTGACATCATTAGCAGTCTCCTATTTCAACACTTTCATTATTCATGTGAGCATTTAAAACGACTTATTGGCATAGTAACAATTTTAGCAATAGAAAATAGTGTTTGTAATGGTATTTTAAATACTGAAGTACTATTTTTTTCGTGTAAAATATGAAGTGGCGCTAATCACTGAACATACTTGTCAATGTTAGCAGTACTTGGCATAACATTAGTGTTTTCAAAGTGTTATATATTCTCCAATACATAAATAAATTACAACGTTTATACGAATCATAGCTGTGTCCAGCGACTCCGCTCGAATGAAAGTAAGTATCTATGTCATTATACATGCAGTCTGACCTTAAATATGTTAATATCATTAGTTGGCAAATATTGCATTAAACAGCAGGTACAGATAGACTTCAATCACTTAACTGCGAGTTCACTGAATGTTATAAATTATATAATTTTAAAACGTCCAGTTAGATCTATCAAACGCCTAATGTTTTAATTTGAGTAGAGAGGTTAATCCGGGAACACTATGTAATAAGTAATAGAATCCACTTACATTAGATTTACTTCAACAGCTTGTTTATAAGTAGTTTGACAGGCCTGTTGGTCTAGTGGTTAGAGACCCTGACTGCTATACCGTAGGTCGTGGGTTCGATTCCCACCCGGGACAAATGTTTGTGTGATGAGCACAATCATTCGTTCGGTGTCTTGGTGTAATTTATCTATAATATGTATGTATTTAGAAATATATAAGTATATTTATTTGTCTGGTTACCATAAAACAAGCTCTGCTTAGTTTGTGATCAGACAACCGTGTGTGAGATGTCCTGGAATATTATTATTATTATTAGTTTTCCCATGAACTACTCCAACCTCTTAACTAACTTTACAGAAATTGTTTATTAAAATAATCATACCCTGATTTTTTTTCTACGTAGAAGGAAACAAAAAAACCTCAGAGTATATGATAATTAACATAAATGAAAGTTTTTGCTAATTTCAGGTTTAAAATGCTAAACCTTTTTTTCATTAAGACTCCTAAACAAACTTTTCGAATTGAAAGTTGTTTGATTTTCAGTTTACTTTTTAGGAAGGTTTTGCCGAAATTCTAGCTTGGTCACAGATTGTTTTTGATTGGGTTTTTACTTTTGCTTAGTACATGCGAGTAATATTGTAAAAAATAAATATAAATAAACACGTTAGTGGGATAGAATGACTTTTGTAATTAAATTAATTGGGTTGACGTTTATAACTAGCATGTATGTTCTGCATGTACCCAATAACTCAGCTTTCCAGTGTGTTTTTTATGGGTAAGTGATATACTCTATTATGTTTCACAACAACTCAATCCTAAAACAGTTGAATTAAAGCAATATGTAAGTATATGAATCCGGTTGTCATGGAAACGACACAAAAGAAAAATAACAACACATTTCTCCTTACACAGGGGGCTCCCATTTTACGTTTTCATTTGTTACATAAATCTTTGCGGGAAAACTGTAGCCCATAGCTCTATTCTTCAAGATACGGTTGAATAATATTAGAATTTGAATTTGAAAAGATATCGAGACGTCTGAAATTCAAATGGGCAACAAAGAACGTTTTTACATGTCAATCTCTTAACTGGGGCGGAATAATTCTTTGAAAAGTATCTTTTGGTGATCGACAACTTTTTTCTGTGAAGTGGGTTATTGTTACCTACTAAAATCTTCCTCTAGTTTAAAAAAAGTCAAGTAATATATACCTGAAAACTGAAAACCTTAGTGATAATTTTATCTATTTTTAAGACTAAGTGCTGAAAACATCACTGAATGAAACTTAATATTTAGATGCCTAAACAAATATCATGAAACCTTACTCCCAAAATGAATAAATGAAATGAAATGAACAATTTTATAATAAAACTAATTTAAAACAAACTATACTAGACGGTTTCTATTTTAAGAACATGTACGCCAAAAGGAAACGATAATAATAACTCCTTTAAACTTTAAACAGTAAATAAGACAATTCTGTTAATAAGCAAACACAAAGTTTTCATTTCTAAAGGTAATGCAGTCACAATGCAAGGAAAAGTTTGTGGTATGTCTGGCGTAAGTTACAAGACTCCTGTCGTGGCAGGCGAAACAGTGCTACTACAAAACTGTAAAGTCATTTACTAGGGCTACTGCAGAAGTTAATTTTGTTTTTAGCAGAAAAAAGATCAACTTCAAAACTCCCTCAAAGCACTAAAAAGTTATATATAATACTATAAACTACCTATATAAATACACATCACCTAAAATACGATTAACATATGATGCAATTTTTCAATTTTTGGAGTCCGAGCCTCTTTATTTTTTAGAAATCGGTTAAAAATAGCAATACATTATCTTACACGATATGTCAATTTTCGGCAACGAGGTTCCATGATATAGATTTCTATAACACAGATGGCTAAGAGGTATATATGAATGTACTCGTTTATAAATAATGCATAGATGTCTGAAAGATTTTACTATTTGTTATAAAACCATTATTGCACTCTAACACTATAAATAGTTTATTATTTAACTATGTTACTTTCACGGTTGTGTTGTTTTGTACCCAGTGAAAATATGTCGATAGCGAGTGTGTTTCATTATAGCATCAGTCCTTTGACAAAATTCTATGAAAAATAATCCTTACTTTTATGTAATGCAATCCCATATTATCTGCAGAAAAGTTTTATTTGATATGTTTCCGTAGGGCACAAGGAAAACAGAACGGAAATATCAAAAAACAAGATGAAATTTCACCGATTTTCGTTTGTTTACTACGCGAAGTCTTATCAGTTACATGGTTAGGAAGAAAAACAAACCGGCATGATAAATTGTGTAACATTTCGGACTGCCATTTGATATTTTGTATGTTAAACTTAATTAATTTTTGGTTTTTCATATACTCACTTTTTATACTTATTAAAACAGCTTAGATTACGTCTAAAAAGGGAAAAATATATCTTCTGTTATGTTTAACACAAACTGAGGAACATTGTGGAAGAGAGACAGCACTATATTGCACGTAGCGGCGTCTCGCTTCCACAACGGCAATAGTACTGCGTTGAGAGATCCTGGTAAAAGCACAGGTCTATCTTAGAACCAGAGTAGGCTTAGTAAAAATCACAATAGCTAAAAATTGATTTCAACTAAATTGTTTAACTATAGAAGACTTAATTCTAAATTCTAATATCTACCATCTATTGTTATACCCACATTGACAAATGAACGATTTGTATTTGTATTTTTATTTAAGAAAGTAAGTCTTGACAGCCCTAACACTTACAACATGACTTAGAAACTTAGACGTTTGAAATCCTCACTAAATGCACTTGAAAATATTCAGTAAAAGTTGAAATGTTCAGTTCTTCATACGTAGAATGACATATGGTTTAAACGTACAAACAACATTGTCGGTTAAAAATGCATTCGAGTTATGTTAACTTGTTTTGAGAAATGTCTCGAACATTTCGCTCGTTGTTTATTTACGAATGCATCGTTTATGCGGTTACCGGTTAGTGTATCTAGGTATTTTGAAAAACCTAATATATTATATCAGTATATCTATTGGGCAATAATATTGCTTTGTTGTAACGATTATGCTTATTAAATATCAGTTCATAACATAAATAAATAATAAAAATATGTGTATTTATTTAAACAATTGAAATGCCTTTATTTATAAAAGGCATATGAAAGATATCATTCATATATTGTTAGACTTGTTTTCACCTCCCGTGTAATAAAAACTCAGGCTTGGTAATGTTAGATTTCCAATATTCATTTCCATATAATTGCGCGCTGTTTGAAAAGGAATCAATTTTGCCAATTTTACCGCATCAGTTAATTTCTGAGTACTTTGACAAATTTTACAAAGTTTTTGTTTCATAACTTCTAAAATTACTGGAAAAGGTCACTTGTCTCCTCACATTAGAGCTTTAAGGAATCCATTTCTTGACTACATCACAGGTAACATCCTTAAAAAGTTTATAAAACATCGACGCACTTACCTTTCTCTATTATACTGAACTACAACTTTTATTATACAAGTTCGGAAACAAGGTTCGTGTTTTAACGACTTATGATGTAAAAATATGAAGACTAGAGGCATGTAGTTTTATACCTTATTAGATATTACGAGGCACATAATAAAAAAGGTTACATTCTGTAGCGCAACAGTATTTGTAGACCCCTATTTTAACCTTGGATGAAAAAGAGGGGTGTTACACGTTTAATAGTAATTATGGGTGTGTCTGTGTGTCTATCTGTGTCCATAACTATCGTATAGTTTTTTTGTTTATTTGCATAATTTTCAAGTTCGGGTTTTTCATAGTTATTAATATGTAAGTGAGTCCACTATTTAATTAATATTGATATACGATATTAATTGTACCGTACCTTTTTTAAATGAAATTAGTGCAATTTTTACCAATATTTTTTAAACAAATGTGAATGTTTTGCAACCAATTTTTGCATAAGGTTTCTCAGCCAATTAGATTAAAAGATATATGACCCTTTAGAAACGTGTTGCATGTCACTATATGGATTAAATTTAGGTACATGTGGCGATGTAGTTGGTTATCCAGGACTTAGCCTAATCTGAGCGCGGTTGATGATGTTTTAAGGGGAAGACGAATAATATTGAAAGTGTAGATAATTTTAAAAGAAATCGAAGAGCTTTTCTTCTTATTTTACTCTAAACGTATCAATAAGACCTTGTAACCTAGAGTTAAGATAAATTTATTAGCTTCAAAGGTATTGTATAAAACCAATCAGAATTCGATTTTTCAATCTTATTACGTTCGTGTAAAATGAATCAGTCTAAATAAAATTCATGATATGTGTAGTTCACTAGTAAATAAAATTCTACCCATTTATTAATAAATATAGATTATAATTTCTCAAGGAGGAATACAGCACAAAAATCACTAAAACAACATTTTCTCGGAGGATCTCGTTAACCGCCTTAAAGTCTTGTGAAGTATTTTTGCACTCATTACCTAACCCTTTAACATAATCTAGATTCTAGATAGAAGTCCGTTCATTATAAACTGAGATCATTAGGTCGTTAGTACCGAGACCCATTCACTAGTTCTAGACCAGACTTGCTCCATTTCTAAGATAAATAGAGAAGACAGAAGTTTCTGAATAATTTCAAGTTAGAGTTGTGACCTGTGGTTTCACTTACAGTTTTGTTGGGGTGCTACCGTGATTTTAGAAGACCTTATCGTTTGTTGAATACGACTAGCAATTCCAAATCCTAGTGATTTATTTGTAAGTACTTTCGATAAAAAATTGAAATTGTTTTGTTGGTATTAGGTATAGCAAAATAAAGTGTGTTTCACCATATCCCCAACCCGGAGAAAGCAAGTGTAGCGATTATTTTCGTGTCCAATTTCCTCACACAATATTTTGGAATTTGTTATAAATAATACTTACAGTGGCAGAGATCACTTCTTTCCACTAGCTACAATCCTTACATACTTGTTTCGCTTTGTCCATATTCATTATTCCCTTTATACATGCTCTTCGGTTTAAAGTGCTCTTGACCTGGCCTTTGTTAATTTGCACTTTTCAGATCATTAAGTAGTACCTAATTAATTCAATGAATTAAATATACCATTACATTATTTAAATTGAATCTTCATCCTTTGTCTCCAAACTTCACTCAGTCATTCCCAATTTACATGATCAATAAAATACTCCAATCTCAACTCGTTCTACGTCAGTTGTCAGCTTAACTTAGCAACAGATTTCTTGTAACTTTACCAGACTTCAGACCTAAGGGCTTTGTCTGAACCAGTCCTCGAATGTCAATCGTAACCGATCGGGACAAGTTAAGCAGTCTCGGAATTGAATAATGGACATTGCTGAAGGCAACTTGACGTCTGAAATCGGTTACAAATCGATTTTAGTGTTCTAATAGTAGTTGGACAGTGGCTGTGGTTGTTATGTTGACGGCATCTTTTATTTTTAGTTATATAGCTTACTTTTTTATTAATTGACTCTGAAGATTCAGTAAATTGGTAAGGTAAAGTACTGTTACACAACAACATCAGAATAACTTAAGAATTTTCGAAAATTGATTGCGTTGCATTTATAACACCACTCTTTTTGCGTTGGGGATCAACCTTAATACTCAATAATCACCACGCCTGCTTTTTGATCGAGTTCGTCCGAAAGTTAAACAATATGTTATGAAATAAAAAGACATACACGTCCATATTAAATGTACATTGTACTTCTTTACACGCCTTCAAAATTTTAATTGTTATCTGGCTTGAACCCAGTATCTACAATATAGGTAATATTATATACTTGCTTATTTTTTACCAAACGAAAACAATATATTGGATTCGGAACCTCGCTTCAATAAAGTTGTATAGAAAAACAAATTGTTATTTTACAGTTAGTATAAGCGATGAAATGAGATCGCGATAGTGTAGCAATAACCATATTTCTACGGTTCAACGATCACGGCTTTTTCCGATTTCCCTTCTCGTCCAAAACATTATCAATAACGCTTAAATATATTTTTGTGATATTCACAAAATGGTTTGAAGTTGATAAGACTTTTTTGTAAACAAGATTAAACTTTCTAGTTCATATTACTAAGAAGTATACACAAATATTAGGTATTTTATTGAAAAGCAATAGGCATATCAGAAAGAATACAGTAACTACGAGTATTATCATTTATTAATAAATGCAGACAACATCACATACATTGTTCTGAACCCAAAGTAAGTAGCTACAGCACTTGTGTTATGGAATTCAGATACAACGAAGGTACCACAAACACCCAGACCCGAGACAATGTAGAAATGTGATTTTCTACATTGACCCGTCCGGGGATCGAACCCGGGACCTCAGAGCTAGCGATACCTTGAAACCGGTGCGTGCGCCACTCGACCACGGAGGTCGTCATTTTAATTAACTAAATAAATAGTTCACAATTCAGAAGATCTAGTGCACCCATTCTGCCAGGGGTATGTTATCAAACTTTAAAAGAGTATAAAGAGGAAAGTTTTTATGTGACTTAAAACCAAACTAAAAGTGTGATAGAAAACAGAGTTCACCTTAAACTTTCACAAGAAAGCGTAAGTGTAAAATACTGAACGGTTTTTTTAATAAGAATGAGTGAGTAGTACTATAAAGCATTTTTGTTGACAAGAGTGAAAAGAATGTCTGCTATCTTTAGCTATAATAAAAAAAAAGGATTGGGTTAGTTGCACCATTAAATAACTCAGGAACAGGTGCAGCAATTTTCATGATCTTTGGTGGGTTCGTCTCCAAACTAAAATCTAAATAACCAGAAAACATTGGAAAAGTCACAAAATAAAAACTAGTGCATAGATGCTTATGCAGGTGAAACCGACGAGCGCAGATAGTAAATATGAAAAAAAAAATTAAAAAATATTTTTTCAATAAATTTAGTAAAAGCCAAGTTTCGAATGTACTCAAAACTTGGCCTTAATGTAATATAGAGTAGAACCGGCGGTGACCATCGCTGCTAACTTGAGTTACTGTTGCTAAGTGCTTCTCCACATATTCGTTCACACTATACTCTAACTATCATATGTATGCTCCACTGCACTTTAGTCCAGACGTTTAGTTTCATCTGCGGAAAATATTCTAGGGAAGTAGATTTTTATATAAAAATTTACTGCTGGGAATTTTAAATAACATTATCCAACACTTTTATGTTAAAATCAAGATATCTATAAATGTATATGAGTAGATGATAAAATTTACTGAATATAAGAGAACTGTTTAAAGTTTTGTTTAAGTTTCGGAAATGTCTTTAGTAAATAAATAAATAAATAAAATGGAATCAATTATTTGACATAGCCGTAAAAAATATATCAAAAGCACTTTAAACTATTCCACCCATTTAAGATCTATCACCTAAAATAACTAGACTATTTTCTCCACATTCTCTAGTCTTTTATTCTGAGCTTAACAAAACCGCAACCACATCAATACTCAGAATTAAAACGTAGCGATACTAAACTCCAATTATCCCCAACTTAAAGCCTGTTCAGACATAAAAATGCAATTACTTAAGCACTACTTGATTCAGTAAGTTAGGCTAGGAAATACTAGCAATACAATAGCGTTCTCTTTGAGCGGGAAATACGGTTTATGTGAGGTGTTTGTCTAAGGAACGTGGAACTAATGTCTTGTTCCAACATTTATTCTACAAAGTGTATTATTGTATCAAATGAAAATTGCAGTAAAAATTTTATATGAAAATGTTGTGTAATAGTAAAATTGATTGCGGATTTTTCGGTAATAATAATTTTAATTCTTATTATGATTTCTTACGAGTTTTTTCAAACTTTGTGATATTTTTGCTCTAGCAGATTATTCGAATAGCAACTGTAAAATAAATGGTTTGCAATCGGCAATTAGTATCAGCCGGTATTTTGCTGAAACGGTATGAAATGTTATGAAATAAAAAAAAATGTTTTTAACTACGATAATTATTATAGGATCGAAATTTCGTCGAGATTTGGGTATTCATTCAAGATGATAGATTGGTACAGAATCGATTGGTATTCCATAAATTAAATATTTATTTCGCCTAAAATAAATACTTTGCCGAAACACACGTTTTGTACGCCACACAATTTCCGTCTCTAGTTTACATCTCAACATTTGCTCGTAGCTATAAAATCCGGATCTACCATTAGGCACTATGCCATCCTATTTGGATAGAACCTCTTTGTTAAAGTAACATATATAAATATAGACACACCCCTCTTTTTACACGAACTACCTTCTAGTTCTCCTTGAAAATAGGAATAAAAGTTTTTCAGTTGCATACTGTATTTTACATGGAGCGACTGCCAGTCTGACCTCCACAACCCATTTCACTGGGTAACACAATATCCCATGGTAAGACTGGTTATTGAATTAAAAGATGCTATAAAATATTTATTTTTGGGTCCGCCAGATTGATTTTGAACCTAAAAGAAATTATTATATGACCGCAAAATGAAACGAAATTTTATAAAAACAAATATATCTAATAGATAAGTACCTATATCTCCTCAAGAATCTTTCGAATATAATTTCGAATAAATTATGCTAATGGAGAATTTCTATAAAGATTATTCCCAAATACTAAACGAAATCCAATTAGGGACAGATGTGAACAGATTTCACTACCTTTCCATCTAATATTAATATTGAATTTATTATCGAATCGACGTATTTTTAGAACAAGAGCAAGCATTTTGAAGTTCGATCTCGTTACGAAGGAATTTAATAATACTCTCCCTTCTAATTCAAAATAATATTATTTTAATAAGCAAAGGGTAGCTAGTGTTTTCGTTCATTCTGTAATATAAATTTCCTCTTAATTTTCGTTTCATTGTATAAAATATTGCTCGTTGTAAATGTTTCAAGTAAGTTGTGCAGTATGCATTGTTTAACGAATTCAGTTTAATGTTGAGTATTTGAGTATAATAAGCACCTGGGTATCTCGTGAAATGCTGGCAAATTTAGTAAATGAATGTAGTACATAGTTACTTTAAATAATATGGTTACTTGTGTCCCTTTATAACCATAAAGGTGAAAACAAATTCGTGGTACTACCTCATCAGATGTACTCATCATTAAATGCCTTAAAGTTTCGTGAAAGAAAATAAATAAATAAAGAAGAAAGTAGGAAGTGAGAAACCCATCCATTCAAACTTCCACATTTTGCAATTTAAACGGAAACTACTGCTCAAGACATAACATAACCAAAATTTATCTTCATCATAATAATATAAATCACCTAAATTAGTGTCTCAATTTCATCAAATTAGTCGCATCTGTCCGCAGTGTCTATAATCCACATTGCAAACTGTCTTGTTAATCAAACAAAGCCTTAATGTCACTCAAAGGGGCTACAGCTTGTAGGTTAGCTTACCTAGGATAGACCTAGGTATCTAGGTACATGTCATGGACCTTATTTTAGGTCAGGTAAGTCTTTAATCCTCTAAGTGCCTTTCTACGTGGACCTGTTTTTAAGCTTGGCACGGGCAGCCAAGTCTTATTGAAGAAAAATCTTAATTTATTAGTAATCCCGTTTTCTATGTTACTTTTTTTATTCAACTCAAATAAATTAAGCAATGATTAAATTTAGTTGTGTAGTGTAAGTTACAAAAATATACCGTATAATTTATTTTACTGTTTTATTATAATTTATTTTATATTTATTGATTTATGTTTCTGTATCAATCGTTCCGTTCATATAAAAGCTAATGTACGCATGGAGCCAATTCTGATATAGGTAAATTTTTACCGTGAAATTGTTTCTTCAGTTGGGTTTCAAACTACCAGGAAATATGCAAACAAACATTTCTTAACCCCTTAACAACACACAAGCATACAATGAATAATTGATTAAAAAATATTTTAACGCATGTTTAAATTCAGTATCAATTTAACTATATAGAAAGTAAGAGATAACCGCTACCCAACACGAATGTTTACACTATTTGCACTTGAACTTGGCGCTGGCAAGTTGCCAGGATTTCCTTAGGAAATTTGGCAAAGAGAGATATGAGACTGTTACCTTGACCTTAACTTAAATGTTTATTGCTCGCTTTCTCTTTTAAGACGTATCCTAATGGTAATGACTGGCATTATGTTGTTTGAACTCAAATGGTTTTTGAGAGCGTTAAGTTTTAGTGTGTTTTAATATGTTACCATGTTAGTGTTCTTTTGTACTTTTAAGCTCTTTTGAACTATTTACCTTGGGTATGTTCTCTCTTCTTAGTTTTAGAATAAGCGGTAGGTACCAAGGGATGTAACAAATAGATAAATAGATATATAGAAAATTCTTTAATGCACAACATTAAAATTACATAATAATAAAAATACAGTAACATTAAAGCGTACAATGGCGGTCTTATCGGTATCCAATAACGGTGTTAAAAAATAAGCAATAATATAATAATAATGTTCTTTTGCAGTTCAGCGATCATGATATATTAATTAATTCAATATATATATAGAATGCGCAACAAGCTTGTCCTTTAGGTTTACTCGTTGCAAAATGTGCCGTCTAAAGTAAAATAACGCCTTACAACGTTTGATGGTGTTAACGCGTGAACGTAACTCTTTGCTAATGATACACGTGCAGGCGTTTTGCATAAACACATAGCACGGTACGACGAAATGGCTAGACTTACTTAACTAGCTAGCTTAGTTGAAAGATGAAACTAGACTTATCTATGAATAATATCCAATTTAAAATTACGATACACACTTGTCTAGAAATGTATATGTGAAAGTATAATTTAGGTATAAATACCTATAAATAGCTATTTACGTCCATGAAATATGTAAATATACCACCTTTAATATTTTAACATCCCTGACATAATAATAACACAGTGTATTCACTTGTTAATAAGTATGTGATACCCTGAACTTTCCTGTACTAATAAGATGTACTCAGTCTCACAAAGACACACTCTCTGGGCCCCGATTCAACAATTTACTTTGGGCACCAGTGTTTAAAAAAATAAATATTGTACTTGTTTAAGTTGGTTAAAATTCATGTGTAATTATCTTGTATCTTTTTGAGACAGTAAAGTAAAACAAAAAAATAAATAATTAAGAGTTGGTTGAATTGACCGAATGACCTGGTTAATTTGGTAATTTTTACGATAATTGGCATTCTGCTAACTGTCATTACGATCATTCTCTTCGAGAGTTCAATGGGATTTTATTGTAGGCTTATCTGAATACGAAAACTAGTCACAATGGCAAGTACACTGACCGACCACTTCCATGCATTAACAATAGCTGAATTACGAATACTAAAAAATTGCAGGTTATAATGCTAACGCATCAACAATCTAGTTGATAGAATGTCGTCTATAACACTTCTCCGCTAGAAGTTATACTCACTACATTGATATTTTATAGTGCTAGAATATTGTGTGAAGCTCATAAAGTAGGTAGGTACCTGAGTATGTAGTGCATTTACAATAGCTTTGTACGTCAGCATGCAGTATAAGGTGCATTGCAAGAATACTTTGTAAAGGCGTCACTTTGTTGTGAGCTGAAAATGTAATCGTGATGTTTTATTAAGCTTTCTAGTATATAAACACTTTGAAACATTTCATCATCATCTCTGTGCCCTGTTCCCAATTATTTGGGGACAACGAAATGTATTCAGCTTCAATTCATCTCTACAACTTTTCATCGCAGTATTCACTCCTTTTTTTCTCATAATATCATCTTTCACACTTTGAAACATTTAAGGAATGAATTAAATTTTCAGTTTTTACTGACAAAATGCGGTTTACCCCCTTAAATACCAAGTTTGATTATAATCAGTTCTGCGCTTTGCAATGAAAACGTAACAACCAGATCTACTGACGAACTGACGAACATAGTTACTTTGGCATTTATTGTATGACGGACGTACGATGGACTAAAATTCAATGAACTATAATAACTTAGTCACTCTAATAAAATAAAGAAACTAATTTAAACACTTAGCTGCTCTTAACACTGTTCGCTACGCTCATTGTTTCCGAATTCTCACAAATCCTCAGTCAAAATCTAACAGAGTTGGACTGTTACTAAAACGTAATTTCTCAAAATTCAGTAAACAATAATAAATATTAACGATTGTTCCACCTCGATCACAATACGAATCCGAGACCCCACTTAATCAGGCTAACAGTATAAACTCAGTCATAAATATGGATCCACTGCGATTGACTGAAATGGAAGAACATTTAGCTATAAATAATATAAATCGACTGAGGATCTTGACGGCAACTCATGGCTAACTAGCTGTTTGGAATTACAAACTTTATAATGCCGTCAGCTTAGTCTCTGTAACTGTCGGCTTAAGGTTCATTTTCTCTTGTGTTCGGGTATGGATTGTGGATTTTCGATTTGCAAAGATAATAGCGGTGAAAGACTACGTTTAAATTGATACAGAGAAAGGGATGACCTTAGTGATTATTTTGTTATAACCCCTTTGTAATTTACCTTTTAATTCCTTTGTTGTTTTGGTTTGATTTTGTTTTTTAAACTCCGAATTAAAAACAGGGGTTTTAGTTTATCATGCCAGACTGCCAAATATGTTGAAGGATAATTTAGTTTTTTTTATATTTACCATCGTGTTTTACTTTATAAGTTGTAGGTATTAGTCACTAAATATATTACTTGCATTCATTACCAAATTATTTAATTTGATTACAAGTATTTAGTAATTGCCTTGCGCAATGGCATTAAAATGTAAATGAATCTTCTTTTGAAACAAACTACTTACATTAATCAATAAATAAACTCTAATCCGATTTGATGACTTTTGCGGTAAGACTGACTTTGCCTCCACAATCCTCTCACTAGATAAAACTGGATCTCTTCTGTATAACTAAAATAATCTATACAAATGATAACGAGTTGGTTAAGTACTTTAGCACCGAACTAGTTAGTAATTTCTATTAATTCGATCGTATCGATACAAACTTTGTCATTGCGGTCGGATTTCTAAGTGCAAACATCGCTGTAATGCATTTAATCAAACTAAAGAACTTTATCGAAAATGCTAACGAGTTTGCTTTGTTAGGGATTTAAAGTTTAATTAAATAATTTTGGTTAAATTAAAAATTAATACCCAACATAAAAAAAGACTATTTGCCACCATTGGCTAGAAATAAAAGATGGAGGGACTGAATATCTGTGCTTTGAAAAAAGTGCGCCTAAACCGTTCCTAGTTTGAATGTATTGGTGGAGTGCACCCCTCAAAATCTGGCCATTATATTACTTCCACAGTCACCAATCCTGTATTTAATAGCTTGACTATGTAAAGCTTAATTTCTGAACCCCTATAACAGAAAAAAACTTGATCATTTTAAAGCAATATTTTCGGCACTTTTTGTACTATTAAGACAAGTAACATGAAAGAAAGATAATTCGGATTACTTTCATTATGTAGGTCTGTACAATATATACTTTGTCTAACCATATAGTTAACGACTTAGGTGAACTGAAGCCACACAAGTGCGAGACAATCAACAATTACCTCATTCAGTTACGACCGTTTCATAAAGTCCGCGTGTCTTGACGTATGTATGTCCAGTGAATGTGTAGCAAAGAGTTTTAATACAATTTTTTGTGGTTTGAGTCTTTGAGTCAATGTTGTCAGAAATCTGTCAAAATATGCAGTGCGCCGCCATCATGAGGTCGATTAAAATAAAATTTTTCGTTCTTACTTTCTCTTTATTGATGGTCTATCTATTTCTGTTCTACTTCTTCCTTGAGAAATGGTTTAATCGGAAAACTGTGGCGGTGGTCCAGTCTTCTGTGGATTTGAAGTATGTAGTGGTGCATTTGGACCTGAAGGGGGCGCCACCTAAGCTGAAGTACTTAGAGTCCCTTCTGCCAGTGTTCAGGGAATATGGAGTGAATGGCCTGCTTATGGAGTACGAGGATATGTTTCCTTATGAAGGGAAACTCGTCAATATAAGCTCAAGGAACTGTTACGACAGAAATGAGGTAAGTTTTTGTTCAAACAATATTACTTACATATTGTGTGAAGTATGTCCTAATTTTCCTGTTTGTATCCGCGACATGAAACCGTTGGATAAGATAGAAAGTTTTGAATAAGATTATAGCATATTTCAGTGTTTCAGACGTTATTTCGACGTACCTAAGTTCAAAATTGATTACATTAAATTATGACCTATTTCAAAGAGCCGTGTAAAATTATCTTGTATTACCTATACTAATCCATAACATGTAGACAAGCCAGCCGACCCAAACGAAGTCTTTATTGCTTGTGCACACGATGACGCCACCGCATCGCCTATTTTTGTTTTTCATTTTATTATTCCAATACCGGCGGACAAACAACATCGCTACAAATGTATTAAAAACAAGCGTGTTGTGAATGATCACTGACCGACATGTATGAAAAATAACCGTTTAGTGAATGACCATTCACCGACATAACACGGCAGCGTACTGTGCACGAACCCTTAATCCATAAACTGAGGCTGAAGAAGCGATCTAGCCACACTGCCTAAGAAATCGCTTTACGAAAAAATTTAAACTAATCTACTTGTTACAGCTGAAAAAGTTCTTGAACAAGTCCATGCATTTAGGTATTGAGATCATACCGCTAGTGCAAACGTTTGGCCACCTGGAGCATGCGCTGAAGCTGCAGGAGTTCAGGCATCTGAGAGAGTCGCCCAAGTTCCCAGATTCGATCTGTCCGAGTAAGCCCGGGAGCATACGGTTGATTAAGGAGATGTTGACACAGGTCAGTTACTATTAGTATATAAATGTAAAAAAAGGATTCAATAAAGAAAACTAAAATTCTTCATCAATATGATGTTTTTTTTTGTGACAGCCACTAAAGTATACCCGAATTCAGAACTTCCGCTTTTTTAAGTTGATTGAGAAACACTGTTTAAAATTTACTGTTTTTATAACGTCATCAGTAAAATGACAAAGTAAAACAGCAAGCGATAATTGAGAGATAATGAAAATTTTAATTATATTTACGTTGTTTACAGGTGATAAATTTCCACACGAGTGTAATTCCGTTACAACACTTCCACATCGGTTGTGACGAGGTTTATCATATCAACAAATGCGATCAATGTCGTCACAGGAATGTGACAAACTTGTAAGTACAGGACATCTGTAGTACTTGAAAAGTAGTTTTATTTCTATATCTAATATTCGCGTAAATCTTTGGGTGTGTCCACATCTTACGAACCGAGCGGCGCGCGAGCTGCTCGTGTAATGCTCGTTCGTCAGATGTGGACAACCCTTAGAAAGTATCTGAAGTAGACCGTCAGGTCTACTTCAGATACTTTCTAAAGGTTTAACGAAAGAATTATAGTAAGATCAGTCTAGATAGGTATTTTTTTTACCTTCCACTTCTACTTCGTGTTCTAAACTCTATATTAACACTGTTAATATTGTAAGGATTGCCTTATTTAGGTAATTTATTGGTTTTCGAATGGCGTCCTCAATAATGAAAGAATTCTTAAGATATTTTTGGTGAAGTTTGCAAATTACTTGAAGATCTACCGAAAGTAACTTATTTGTTTATGTTTTCAGAGACCTGTTTTACAAACACATCCATTTCGTGGACACAACAATAAAACAGCTGAGTCCCTACACATCAGTTCTGTTCTGGGACGACATGCTTCGAGGAAAGAAAAGCTTGCAACCAACCAGCGAGAACATCGCTCACCTGGAACCAGTTTATTGGGACTACAAACAACATCTGAGCGTCACACATGTAAACCTCCTGAATTACCACAGAAAGTTTGGAAATATCTGGATCGCCTCGGCCTACAAAGGCGCCGACGGTCGAACCGCAACGATCCCTAATTTCAAAACCCGCTTCAATAATCATGTTGCTTGGCTTAATTTAATCCTCGATTACAAATTCGGTGGAGAAAGTGAAATTTTCAATTTTAAAGGGATCATTCTTACTGGCTGGTCGAGATACAGTCACATGGATCCCTTGTGTGAGCTACTACCTGCTTCCATGCCGAGTCTTATTATTAATTTGATACTATTACAAACATTGAAGAGAGGCGTGGCAATAAATAGCGCTGAAACCTTGGATTCCGATGATTTCTTCTATAAATACATACAAGGTGAATTCAACAAAAGATTCAAATGTCAAAATATGTTATACATCGATGATTTCGATAGCGCTGTGTGTTCGTTCGACAATAATGAAATCTTCAATGAACTTAAAGTGTACAATAAAATAAATAACAAGATTAAGGACCGATTTACAAATGATGATACAATACTTACGTCTATTAAATATTATTCTAAAGCTAAAAATATGAACATGAACACAGCGCAAATTTTTATGAGGTGGTGTAATGATAATTTGAAAAGGTTATCTAATTTTGAGGAGAAATTCAAGTATCTTATGTCGGTGTATTATGATAAGGACGTAATTGATGAATACGTGACATACAAAACGTATGATACTACGAAGAAGCTATGGGAAACGTGGACAATATTGAAGAAGTCTTTAGAAACTCGGACTTGGGAGAGGCGGTCGAGTCAGAGTAATATGACGATGATCTTAAACAATGTTTAATTATATGTCAGCAATGTGGAGAACAGCCGACAGAAAATATAATCATTAATAATAAATGTGTTTCAATTACAAAATACTATTATTTTGATAACCATGCTTTTCTTTGGGAGAATCCACATCTGACGAAAGAGATTACACGAGCAGCTCGCGAGCTGCTCGCGAGCCGTTCGCGAACCGCTCGCGAGCATGCCGCGAAGACAAAACTATTTTAAACACATTAAGGCGATTTAAGTTCAATATGTTTGAAGAAAAACAAATTCTATTCAGAAAGTAATAAAATTTGATAATCTAAAATTTATGTTCACTAATTATTATGAAATTTTATTAGGTACTTTTAGTGTGGAGTAATCATTTTAAACGTAAGAACATAAAGATAATCGTGTATACAATATGAGCAATTTTTATTTTGATATTTTTAAAATTTGTTTAATTTTGTCTGTTATTTGTGAGTGTTTTGTCTTCTGTAGTTTCGTTAAATCATTACATTGGTGTAATGACCGCTGAAACAATGCGTTTCTGACACAAGTCAGTTAGGCTTGACTAGTTTAAGGAACTAAATCAAGTTATTTAAACAACTCGTAATAAAAATATCATATGCTAAATAGCGACATTTTTATGCTATGAAGTCTGACTTTTAATTTATAAATAAAAGTTGTGCAAGTGAATAAAAATGCGTTGGTTGAAAAATGTATTAAGTTCTATTAGACAGCAATAATAATAATCTATAGTAACAAAAAACATACGAAATAATAATTTATTTCGTATGTTTTTTGTGAAACTAAATAACGTAAACTAAATATCGTTCGCGAGCATGGCACTAACCACACCTGCGAGCGAAAGGTCCGGACCAGCAACACCACGCAGGACACGGCGCTGTTTCGAAGCCAGTGCAGACCTCGAGTGTGTGCTGCGCCGTGTCTTCTATTGCGTCACAATGGTGGCACGCAGGGGACTCCTCCTGCCCTATTCGGTGCAGGTATGATCCGAAGCACCCGTGCCCGGACAGCACCTGCACCAAACGAAACGTGAGGAAATCGTTGAGTCGCTCCAGCCATGGGTCCCGACAACAAGAGCGGACCCACAACTTCAGCGACGCGGCGTCCGTAGCGGGCACAAGGAGCGACTGCCTATCTGACCTGCACAACCTATTTTAGAATATCTTGTCGTAAGGTTTAAGCAAATCAAAGTTATTTAGTTGATCGCGAACTGTCAGGAACGCATTATTTCAGCTGCATAAGTTTATATAGCCATTGCGAGGCGGGCTCAGTGCATGCCTCGCAATGTCTGTATTCACTTTTATATCTTTATCAGTTACAATTATAGCTAATTTACATAATATTTCAAAATACTCAATAATGAAATGTGAAAGACGAAGTATTTATGACAGGAAAGTCGACAAATACTCAACGGTAAGCTATTTTAACTTCCTAATTATTACTTTAAATTAATTATTACCTTTGTCTTGTTTGAAACGATGAGACGCCTCAAAGTTGTCTTTTTTGGGTTAGAAAACACAAATAAATAAATAAATATTCATGTTTGTGTTCCTTACTATTTTCTGGTTTATACATTTCGCCAGCATAATGATATACCTAATATTACAAATTGATCAAACAATTGTCCCACTGAAAGAAATCCTTCCTAGACTTTTTCTTATTCATTGGCAGAAGGTCTGATAGGCTAAAAAACACTAGTGTCACTCCAACTCAATCTATGTTAGTATGGTATTCGGCTGAACCTGATGAATCTAGAAGCCGACACCAACATACCTTGGGAAAAGGCTACGCAGAGGAAGACCCAACAAAATGCTTAACAGATATTTTTGTAAATAGGTATTTACTACATCAACCTTCTCTTTAGTAATGGTTAATTTATTCCTTTTCTATTTTTTTTTTGGAAAACTCTGGCGGTGGTCCAGTCAATAGTAGATTTGAAGTATGTAGTGGTGCATTTGGACCTGAAGGGAGCGCCACCTAAGCTGAGTTACTTAGAGTCCCTTCTGCCAGTGTACAGGCAATATGGAGTCAATGGTTTGCTTATGGAATACGAGGATATGTTTCCATACAAAGGGCAGATCGTGAATATTAGCTCAAGAACCTGTTACGACGGAAATGAGGTAAGTTTATTCGTCAACTTTCAAGTTGATTCAACCATTTTAAAAACAGCTGCTTTTTTGTTGAACTGTCTCGTTAGCCTAGTGGTTCTAAGCGCGACTGCTACGCTAGAGGTCTTGGGTTTGATTCCCAAGTTGACCTTGCTATTGGGGTTTTCTATGAAATTCTCAGTAGCAGGTCGGAGTTTGGATTTATGCCCAGTTAGTGGCATTAGGCTCGCCCCTATTGCATGGGACCTAAACATACCGGCGAACTGTCGGTGTTCAACGGAATACCAGGGGTATGGGTATACCAGGAGTGATGGTATGTTATGCTTTTTTTTACAGCTGAAAAAGTTCTTGAGGAAATCCGTGCGCTGGGGTATTGAGATCATACCGCTAGTGCAGACGTTCGGTCACATGGAGCATGCGCTGAAGCTGCAGGAGTTCAGGAACCTGAGAGAGTCACCCAAGTTCCCAGATTCGATCTGTCCGAGTAACTCCGGGAGCATACGGTTGATTAAAGAGATGTTGACCCAGGTCAGTTACGAAGTATAATCGAAGTAGTTTTCATTACTTTCCCGCTTGTTCTCCTGTATAAGGAAATAAAGAAGCACTTTGGTGGTTTTAGCCGGTAAGAGTGCGGGATACCCGTCCGTCTTCTACTTTGCACATAGTGAGAGATCAAAGAAGAAACAAAGTTTATATTGTAAGGGCATTGGGCATCTATGTCACCGAATTTTGTTTCTGTACACCCTGGGTATAGATACCATACTAAGCTGCACATTGACCTTTATATTTTAAGACGAATATATTGCCTAAGTAAATAGCTCATATAAGCAAATCGAATCGGTCTATTCAAGACAATTTAAGTAAGATGCACTACATGACTATCGGGTAATGATGGAATCTACAACTGCTGGAATCTATTTCTGAACTAAACTGAATTAAAAGTATTCATTTCATAAACAGTAAAATTGTAATTACAATTTACGTGTTTTTTAGGTGATAAAATTCCATAAAAGGGTAATACCATTAAAACATTTCCACATCGGATTTGATGAAGTTTACCATATTAACACATGCCATCGATGCCTTCATAGAAATATAACGAAAATGTAAGATTGTGAGAACTTATTTGCTCTTTCTATTCTAGAATTAAGTATATCTTATGTATCTATCGTCTAATTTTTTCCAAGCAGTCCGAAATCAGTAGTATTTAGTCGAATGTTAAATTCGGGTGCCTGTATTTACCTCCATAACCCATTTCCCAAAAAAAGAAACAGAAATCGTTTCTTTGATTTGTGATAACTAGGCTTAGTTTTCAAAAATAAACACCAACTGCTTACGTGGTTTTCCGAGTCACATCACGATCATCTTTTAGGTTAAAAAATAGATACCTAAATAATTTTATTTTATTAATGGATAGCTTAGTCAGTCATATTCCACTTTTTTATAGTCTACTTTGTTCACCTGGATATATTATCACCCACGTGAACAAAGTGGAATATACTAGTCACTATCACATGATAGCATGTTGATCATGGTTTGCATGGGTCACGAATTATACTATATACACCTCATTTTAAAGTAACTAATGTTTTTTTCAGGAACCTCTTTTATAACCATATCCATGTAGTGGACGCTACAATACGACGGTTGAGTCCACACACGAAGATTCTCTTCTGGGGCGACATGCTCAACGGAAATGACAGCTTGCCACCTAGTCCTGTGGATATTAGCAACTTTGAACCAGTTTATTGGAATTACGGACCAACCTTGAAACTCGTCACTCATGAAAGCTTCTCGAATTATCACAAAAAGTTTAAGAACATCTGGATCGCTTCCGCTTTCAAAGGTGCCGAAGGTCGAACTGCTACGTTCCCTAATTTAAAAAGCCGCTTCAGGAATCATGTTGGTTGGCTAAACTTTACCCTCAACCACACATACGGTGAAGAAAACCGAGCATATAATTTTACGGGAATCATTCTCACTGGCTGGTCAAGATACAGTCATATGGAGCCCTTGTGTGAGCTACTGCCCGCTGCCTTGCCGAGTCTTGTAATCAATTTGATACTCATACAAACATTGAAAAAAGGTGTAGTCATGAATGAAGATGAAACGTTGGATTCCAAAGATTTCTTCTCAAAATACATACTTGATAAATTCAACCAAAGATTTAATTGTACAAATATGACGTACGTTGATGATTTCAATAGCACTGCATGTTCTTTTAAAGAAGATAAATTCTACAATGATCTTAAACTGTACGACAAAACAAACCAAAATATTAGGAACGAATTTTCAAATAATTACTCAGCTCTCGTTTCAATTAGATATTATTTTGCAATTGGCAGTATAAATATGATGACTGCGAAATCATCAAAGGACTGGTGTACGACAAATTTGAAAATAATATCTCACTTCAAAGCAAACTTTACTAAGGTTATGTCGGAATATTATGAAAAAGACGTAGTTGAAGAGTATATAATATACAAAACATTTGATAATGAAATAATGCTAGAGGACACATTGGGAATATTGAGTGAGTACTTACCAAAACGGACTTGGCAGAGACGACCAGCCCAAAATAATATTTCTATCACTGACTTCAGTTTATAGAAACATATAGAAAAGGTAAAAGAAAGTAAAAAAATAAATTGCATTATATCTTTTGTCTCTATTTAAAAGCAAGTCTTCTATCATAATAAGTACCTAAATCATAAGAATAAATAAACAAATTGTGATGTAGTACGTAGTAAAGCTCTTACAAATTACAAAAAGTATTTCGTTCGAATCGAATCACAGTCGTTGTTATTATAATGTAGTCTCTTTTGTTCTTACATACATCTGGTTAATATTAATGTGTACATAGAATGCCATACACAGTGCTCTGAAGATGTATTTAATTCATTCGTTAAAAATATAGGACACTTTCTGTTGTAAAGGTTTCTTTGAAACTGATCGGTTGTTATGGTGCATTGGATTATCTTTGTCCTCATATTAGATAAGCATAATTATTGTAATCAGTATTACACAAAAAAAAAAACCAATATCAGTTCTTTTATTTACTTAAATTTTAAATTAATGGAAAAATGAAGCCATGGAATAAGATGACTTTGATTTTAAACTTACGACTATCCTTGCCATTTACACTAAACGTTATAACACCTGTCCAAAAAAAAGAAACTGGCCGCCTTTTGTCCTTTTTTTTTCGTTATTTTATTTCATTTTACTCTGTAATTTACCTGTACAATAAAGAAATAAATAAACTCTACAAAGATTCATCCCCGATATCGCTTAAACATCACGGAGCTAAATGAATGTTGTATAGACGGCAACGCTAATATTGGATACATTTTACTTTATAACCGAAATTCTTTGAGTGTCAAACCGTGTTTTCGAGGCTTCGTTCTACAGAGCTTTACACTCAATATAGTAGCATAATCAATCAAAGTATAATGCTCCCCAACGGGGCGCGGGCACGTTGCCGCGCAAAAAGAGAAATTAACAGCAACTGATGTCTATAAGACTGCTCCATGAAGCTGTATTGACAAAGTATTGGATAAGAAATTTTAATAGATTTCAAAACTACTTTTTACGAATTTTGTTGCGGTTTAATTGAAGATTTTAAGTCCTGATGTTTCGGTATCATGGTCAGATGGGCAGACTCTTGAAACGTTCAAACCTAAAATCTAAAATTAAACCTTATTTCAATATCTAACATTGGCGTAAAACTAAGAATGCTGAATGAAATAGAAAAAGGGAAAACAAAGTTCGAGAGCTCGGGATTTTTATTTAAGCTTAAAAAAAATTGAAACTCTAGATTTTCCGTCCGCAGTCACACTTATAAACTACAATAAAGTAATCTGGAAGAATTTACTGTTAGTTTTGACAATAAATTTCCAATATTTATTTCCGTCCTGTTGGATTAGCCACAGATCACCGAGTCAGGACTAGCTATTCAAATAGAAAAATTAAATAATGGACGAGGACACTTCAACATGAACTGTGTGGATGGATGGTACATGGATCTATAGTATCTTTTACTACAACGTAACGTTCTTAGATCACGATTTTAAGACTTAAACTTTAAAACTTCTTTCACATTGTTTATTTTTAAACCATATCCATATTAAATAGTTCTAAGTATTTCTCATCCGTTTTCAATGCAGCTCATCGCATCGACTGGATTACGTGCGGCCATAATTAAATTCTTGCAAACCTTTTCAGACGTTGGCCGCTGTCGCTTGCATTTCGTTCGACAATGGCGCGAAAATATCGAATTCAATTCGTAAGGGTTTAAGATACACGTCGCTAATTTTTCTTTTATTTTTCTTTTTGAAATTGAGTTTTTTCTGTTAATTTTTGATTTTCTATTGTTGCGTGCAAAGGTGTACCAAATTTATTATCATCGACTATAATGCCAACTTACTGTTTTTTTTAATGTTGGTAATAAAAATTGTTTGTCCGTACAATCATATTTACGAATTATTAAATGAAAATAAGGTACTTGACAGAAATTAAAGCCAATATAACATGTAAAAAATCTTTATTTACACACACAGCAACAAACACGTTAAGATAAGTTTTAATAAACTTGTAATTATATTATTAGTAACGATATCACTTAACATGCTTACAGCAAATATTCTCTATAGCACCACGAACTCGTTTTAT
The DNA here is from genome assembly GCA_905146925.1 of Autographa gamma. Classification (NCBI taxonomy): domain Eukaryota; kingdom Metazoa; phylum Arthropoda; class Insecta; order Lepidoptera; family Noctuidae; genus Autographa; species Autographa gamma. The sequence goes on from LR989871.1 coordinate 4,710,246, forward strand.
TACAAACATTTTATTATCACGAAGTATTCCATCTTGAATGGAAATCAAATCTTAATTGATCGACTGTGATTGATTGTAGCGCCCTTTCCAACCGTCAGACTTTAATTTAAACATTATTCTATCGACACTTTTAGCGAAACGTTAACAGCTATTTATCTATTTTTAGTATCGTTGTCATCTGGCTCTTTACTTTTGCTTTCATCTATTTCTGTCTTTGGTTTATGAACCGGAACTATTTCATTTGCCGGTGGAGTTATAGGCACGAGACTACCATCTTCTTCAGCAACTTTCAAGCCTATTGTAGCGCCTAGCTTAGCACTTGCTTGTTTAAATGTATTAGACAGTTTAAGTTGAACGACGTTAATGAACATAGATGTGAGAGCAAACCCGAAAACTAAATAAAGTATGGATGCCATCATAAACATTGGATGATCAGGCACTAGATCACCGAGACCTATCGTGGATATTGATATGAAGATAAAGTAGAAAGACTCGAAGAAGTTCCATTTTTCCCATAAACTGTACACGAATGCTCCGATGATTATGTATACAAGGAGGATGAATACGGCTACGGATATGGGTAGATTGAATTCGTCATCTATTTCGAAGACTGATGGTGCTGGGGTGTCTATGTCGGTGTCCACATCGAGGTCTCTTTGTAATGTACCAGGTTTGGGTGGCAGGGGAGGCGGGACGTCACTAGATTTCCTCTCGACAGGAGGCGGCGGGACCCCGTCAGGACTCTCTTCTATATCTTCCTCGGAGAATATCTGCGATGGTCGACGAACAACATCATACACGATGTTTAGTCCCTTCATTACCTCCTGTAATCCCAAAAAAAATAACATGTATTTTCTATAATTTAACTCCAAAACATTCACCTTGTTTGAACAGAAAACAAAAGGTCCACAGGAATGTAACAACATATTGCCTAGAGCGTAATCATTACTCATTTCTGTATAAAAAGGAAAACATTAGCTTTGTTTCTGTACAGCGGCAATTTGAACATCGTTTTCAAGAAAAACAGCCCTCAAAAGATATATTTTTGTTTACGTAAGAATTTGGTTTATTTTTCGTATAAATATTTACGTCGCTACTGCTTTACTTAGGGTTGGTTAATAGGAATTTTGTTTGATAACTTTGCAAAGAGATGATTGAATAATTTTTCACAGAATCACTTAAATTATGTTTATACCATGTCTCTAATAAAAACAAAGTAATTAATTAATTTCAAACTCAAAAGTCATTTTAAAACACTAATACTGATTCATTTTATTAAAATCAATGTTACAATCATATTGACCAGCACAGTAATATCATACAAATAGCCTTCACCGAACTGTTTTCATGATTTTCCTGTAATTTCTGGGTAACATCGTTTATTAGACATAATGCCGCTAAAACGCTATAATGCATAGTGCACGTCAGCCTGCGGTAAACCGCATCATTACGCCCAAACCGAGCTAGCAACGACCACGTAATGCAATTCGCGAAGCTTTCTTGTTATGCCACTTTAAATCATGTTATCTTACTTAAAATACGTTTTAAATATGCTTTATCTTATCTTTATTACATAGGTATTATGTGTAATAAGGAACATATAAATATGTCATCCTAGGATGCGTGTTTTTGCTTGCAATGATGAAGTCTCTGCATACCCTTTTTGGGATATACTATTACAGGCGTTATGATATGTATGTATAATATGAACCTACATACATTAAAATGCTTGTTATACATGATTTTAAATATCAGTTAGTGACGGTGGAATGGACGAACATTAGTTTCAACAATGTTTTGCAGATTTCATCTGTGCTACATTGATACATATTATTTACTGTAGGTTAATGTTAATGGTTTTGTACGAGTCTCTTTATAGTGCAAAAATTATAAAACTCATAAGTCAGCAAGTGTGTTGCAAAGTCAGTATTACTTAAATTAAACAAACTATATTATCTAAATTTATCGTGATCCAACAGACAGACGATGTAAATACAGTTTGTTGGACATTTTATGATTCGTAAGTTGTACCTTGTACATTATTACATAAATAAATAATAATAATTCATTGGGAATTACCTGCATAGGCCCCGTTCTCCTGACCTTCCTACAGCTTCTCGTGTAGTAAAACCTTCTGATGTAAGCCCAGAAGAACTTGATGATCCTTGTGAACAGTTTACCGAAGTCAGCGAGCAGGATCAAGAACAATGGGATCCCAATAGTGGCGTACACTATGGTAGCCACGCGCCCATACGTTGTCTTCGGAGCTATGTGGCCATAACCTGAAATCCACGACATTAAAATGAACATTAAGCTTGCAAACAAGGTCAAAAAACAACCAGACGACTAACTACAGTGATCATGAAACACACGCAATGAAATAAAAAATAAAAGTGCATTTTCATTTGTTTTATTGCCATGAGTCAGCAGCTAAAAACATAAAACAGTGCAGTGCAGTAACTTCCAAAAAATTTAACAGACTCTTTGCGTAAATAAATTCTATAATTAATCTTACCGACAGTTGTAACTAACGTCAGGCAGTAGACGAAAGAATTCATGAAGTTCCAAGAACGCTGACCGCTGTACGATGTGACGCCGGCCTCGTGAGCTGTGTGCAATTGATCTTCAAACTCAAATAACTTCTTCCTGGCCATTGACTTCCAATCTTCTTCCCGTAAATTGTGACTTCCTCTCCAAAGATTCTCAATAAAATCTCTTTTCACGTTTCTTGTACTGCATTTATAGGCGTTTTCAAAAGACCCCTCTAAAGTTTTAAACATCATCCCTCCTAGGCCGCACATTATAACTAAAATCAATAAATCGATAATACATTTGTTTCTTAAATTCCTTATTTGTTCGCAATGGATTCTCTGTTCGTGCTTAAACTGCTGCCAATTAGCAATCCACTTCCATCTTGATCGTACAACTTTTATATTTCTTTCCTCAAGAGACTTTCTTTTTACTTTTCTTTCCGGCGCACGTTCTTTATTTTCTTTCTTTGCGACGGCTTTTGAATCAACAACAGATCTTTTTCTTAAGACTGACTTTTGTTCACCACGCTCGACTTGCGGGGTGGCGTTGTCCTCCGGTGCTAAAATTATACCCGTCATCATCTCACGCCTATCTTTTTCTTGGCTTAAAACATTAAGTTTATGCGTCAACTCTGCCGTACGCACCGATAGATCAAAGTCATACTCGTTCTCGCTAGGCGACGATGAATAACAACTGGAAGTGTACTCAGACTGACTTGCATCGATATATCCCGAGCTTTGTCTACTACGCTTTTCTAAGTTTGTTGTTTGACTTTTGACTAGCCCTGCCAATATTTCTTTTTCGCTTATTATCTGAATAGTTTTTGGACAGGACATGCCTCTAGACTGCCTTAGTGTTGTTGGAGTTTTATTAGGAGTCTTTAAAACTTTGGCAGGTTTGTACTCGGGTGGCGTTCTAGGATCATCTTTGGGCATGGATAAACTTCGCGCACGTGCTTTTTCCATCAGCTCGATGATCTCTCGACTGGTTTGGCTCATACCTGTTCCTGTTTTATCTACCGGCCTCTTTTCTTCGTATCGATGCACTGACTGTGAGCGGTTGACTTTTGGTGACATTTTATTCTTCGTGAATCGTCGTGGTGCGGGCATAGTTCTACGTTTCGTAACTTCTACTTTGGCATTCTGTTGATCCTCACTCATCTCACTTTCACTAGTTTTATTCTGTAAATGTTATTATGGATAAATTATTAGCTGCTCTTCTCATTCTACAAAATCATGGCAAACTATTTACATGGCGTTTATTGCATGGCTTGGGATTATGTCAATTGGAAATAAAGTGCGATTAACAAAGCGATTAGGAGAATAAAAAATACTTTCATATAAAAACTGACCCCAAATCTTGAAGCAGATTTGCTGCGAGCCGGTTTAATAGGTGGCGCACGACTCTGGGTTTCTTCCTTTGCTGCTGGTTTAGCCGGCGGCTGTTTCGCAATAATGGGTTTAATATCTGTAGACATCCTCCTGCTAGGAGTTCTAACAATCCTTTCTCTTACTTCTACATTTGGTTTCTTTTCCGGTATCATCTTTTTGCTAGGTGTTCTTTCAATTTGAATTACTTTTGTCACTAGTTCAGCAGGTGACGCAGGTGTTTCAGGTTTAGGTGTAGTAGCTTTTACAGTCTGCTTAATATCTTTATCTTCAAATGTAAAAATGCTTTCGTTTTTAACTGGAGTTTTTGGCTTTTTAGCTGCTTCTTCAGATTTCTTTTCGTCAGGATAAACGATTTCTTCTAACTTTTTAGGCGTAGCGGTCAAGGGCATTGGGAAATTGCTTTCTTTTGGTGAAGGAGAGGGAGTGGCAAGCGTATGTTTAGCATCTTTCGGGGGTTCAATAGTTAATGAATTACGTCTAGAAGAATCTTCGTCTTTCGGGGTGAGGGCGTAATTAGTCGATAATAGTTTATTAGTTGGATCAATAAAGCTTCCTTTTCGTTCTAAAAGAGATGCAAGCTCTTCTTTATCAGGTATAGCGAACGGTGAGATACTTCTCCGCCTACGCTCAATAGCCGCCATTGCCCTTTGCTCTAGAAGTTGGTCAGTGTCTAGGTCATACACTGGATCTTTGACATTCGCCTTTTCTTGCACTAAACGCTTCATTTCTTGGTATGTGTTATCTGCTTCTATTTCTCTTGAGTTACGTTGTGGTTTAAAAAAGTCTTCATCGTCTGATGTCGGAGTGTCTTCGTGTGGTTTTAGAGTTCTGCCAGGTTCGGGTGTCTTTTCTCTCTGTCTCGCGGCTTGGCCTCTGTTCTTTGACAGGTTTCTCCTTTTCCTCAGGGACATGCCCTGCTTGTCTTCAGTCGCGTCCATATCGTCACACGTTATTTCAGGTGACGTCGATACTAGTTTACCAACCGTCTGCGATTCACATTCAGCTGTTATCGTCGGGATATTCAATGACAACTTAACTTCCTGGTCGTCGTTGTTGTCGCTATCACTCATCACCACCAACTTTCACACTCACAACGAATCTGCAAAAAATAAGTTGTGATATCACAACCGCTCACAATAGACTAAGGGAATTGAACTCGATTAAAAGTGTCAGAGCAATATCAAGCTTGGCAGTGAATTATAAATCTCCTGCCAATAATAATGTCACAAATAAAATCAAACAAGCCAACAACGACGAGCATTCAATAAGTGTAAACTTACCTCTCGTTTATGATCCCGACAGCAAAAATTCTTTATTACAACAGCGAAGCAGATTTCTAATAAAATAATCTATTTTCGCCTTCCCACAGTTTCGGACGTAAACAAACGTCCGATGATAAGGAATTGCAATCCATCTTGGTTAAACTTTTATCACAGTTAAGGCGGCTTTGTTTCAGAGGCGAATCGACCGGTTTTCACTAGTTTTATAGAATGTTCTATGGTGAATGTTGTCACAGTTTTCTTTATCCACGTTGTGCGTTTGTGACGCGGGAGAACTGAGCGTTAAAGCGCCAAGCCCGCCGGGCGGCGTTCCAAATTTAAAACAACTACACCTAAATTCAGTCGAGTTCGTGTTTGCAATCGTACACTAGAAAATGTTCTCGACATGCGACCATTATTATTTGATACGTCGTGCACAATATTTACCTCAAAGTTGTGTGGAAATGTGAATTTTGAAAGCTCTACTGAAAATGGTCATATGATGTATGGCTAATATCTGTTTCAACCGGTTTTTCAACACCTAAGTGACGTATAAATAGAAACCTGTATTAATATTTACTACGTATTGTGTATGTAAGTTACCTAAATTAAACTGATTACGTAAATAAAATGTACTAGATAATAAAAGCAATAAAAGCAAGCAATGACCTATTTGAAAACTTGTTACGTGTTAAAGAGGTTTATTAACAAAATCCAGATGCTCGATCTAATAAACATACTTTTGAAAACTGAGTAATTTGTAAACTACTGAAACAGATCAGAAAACTAAACGAGCAAGCTTGCAATTTCAATGCTTTGGAGCTGAAATGGACAACATTATTTTAAATGAAGATGAATAAAATAGAAGTGAATAAAATTAAAGAATTCTAGTCGCGTTCTGTTGTAGCTTTAAATAAAGTTTATTTCCTAATGTGTCTTAGCCGCTTTGTGTAAACTTGCATGGGAACATGAAAGGAATAACGTTGTCGCTGTGTTTCTCTTTACCTTCATAAAGTAACATTATTTGTTTCTTTTTTAACGCTTTGACAACGAATGCGGAGTGCAACAAAAGATGTTGAAACCATTATGTTTGATTGTATTAAATATAAATACTCATATGACATGGATAATCTTTTCATTTGTGTCATAAATTGTAATAGGCAATGCCTTACATTTTTGTCGCTATATAAACGCAGAAATGAAAATCATTGCTGGCAAAATCTGTAAGGCGCATAAAACAACATTTATAAACTGTTATATTATTTTACATATTCTGCAAATATCAACTACATAAATTAATATTTAGTTTATTCTGCATTTATAAACGTTGAAAGTAACAAATAAGTTGACAAATTAGGAAAACTTTAGAAGCCTCTTCAGTGATCTCCCCATAAAGACTTAAAAAAATTGCTAATCTGCACATTCCTCAGCCCATTTGCCAGGTACTACGTTAGCCTCATACTTATATCCTAAGTCTAAAACTTTTTTTAATTACCTATAGTAGTGTAAATAGTTCCGGAGTAGAAGAGCGAGTTCCAGAATGTCCAGGTCTTCTTCTTGGTGTCATTGACGTGTTTCTTACACTCCGTGTAGTTGGCCTCATACTCTTCTAAGTATTGTTCTATGTAGACTAGCAGGTCGAAGTTTTGGTCCTGGTGACAAAGTATACAAGGTATAATTAATTACAGTAGTATCATAAATAGGACATCTTGCTAAAAGCTGTTTGTGAGACATAAAGCACTCTTTTCAACCTGATTAGCTAGAAAATTTTAGAAGAGCTGTATGCCAACAAGGAAAACATCTTGATGAGACCTGGATTCCAAAATATGGGATCTGAAATCGCTAACTCGCAGAGAGCAGGCGTGGTGCTTAATACTCGTGCCTTCTCTATATGGGAAGAGGCCTGTGTGCCCAGCAGTGGGACGTTTATAGGCTGTATTATTATTATTATAGTATATGCCTATATATATTGTAGGTATTGTTTAGCTGGGAGCCGCGCCGAGGTTGCTTAGGTGAACCCACAGCTCCAGCAACGGCAAGCACGGTACCGGGGAGTTTTTAGTGGAAGTTTTATACTTTTTATACTATAAGATTTAACAGCGTTTAAAGAAGCAAGCTAACTTTTTGCGAGTGATGATACATGAGACACTAATGCCCAAGATAGTCATTGAGTAGGCCTCTTTGTGCCTAACTGGTCGGTTGTAGAGGAGAATTAAGAGCTATATGCCTATGCATATAATTGTCCCACTACTGGACAAAGCTCTCTTCGAAAATAGTAAATGAACGAGCATGGAAAAACACACACACACACTGGCTCTTTAATTATTAGTGGAAAAATCAACAATCCCAATATAAATACAGTTTTTTTTGTATTTTGAAGTTATTTTTCGTCTATTATCGTTATGAAGATCGTATATTCTAGCCCAGTAGACTGCTACTCTAACCTACATGATTCTCTAAGCACGTGATAAACACTCTACGTTTGAGAGTATGGCAGAGTGCCTAATGTGTGCTACAACATTATATTATATTGTTACTACATCGTCATAATCTTAAGTAATAAAGAGAATACTAGCGTGTAGCCTTTTATACTCATAGCTAAAACTAGGGTTAAACTTCATCGAAATTCGTTTCGTAGCAATGTTTCACGCAAAAAATATTTTTTATTTAATACCAACACGCAATTCGCCAGACGTGTGCCATATATTTGATTAAAAAGAGTGGCCTATATCGATTTATGGTTTAAAGCACACCCCATACCGATTTTTATCAAATTCGGCTTATAAGTTTAGCAAACAAGACAAAATTCTTCTTGGCTTTTTCCGCGGATCCGAACCTTAGTTGTCGCAGGAGTATGTAAGCTATGTTCTTTCTTAAGGCTTATACTAAAATTATCAAATTCAGTTCAGCAGTTAAACCTTGAAAACGTAAAAAATAGACAAAGTTACGTTTGCAATTTTTTTTTTTTTTTTATGATATATTCAAATAGAATTTGTTTCTGGAGCAGTTTGTCAAACAGTTTATACTACAACTTAAATAATCGTACTTTGACTTAATAAATATCTACCATTAATTGTAGACTACTAGTCCAGTCAACAAAGAGATTGTAGAGTGCGTGAGCAAGGCCCTAAACAATTACTTCAGAAAATTGTTCAGGGTGCTTAGATAGTTAACATACTAAAAGTCCTGACGTCTAGGGGTTGAGGCGGAGTGCGGGGAGGGGTTTAAAGGTCCCATTTTTCAGTTTTTCGCTAATATCTTTTAAACGGTGCGTCATGTCGATAAGAAGTCTTCTACGCAATGAAAGCTTATAAAATTATGTACAACTTTTACCTTATGCACTTTTTCAAATTCCTACCTATTTTCGAACTACACGTTCCGGAGGAGTGAAAGTTGAATGAAACTTCTTCGATTGAATACTACCCTTTGTATACTACTTCCTTCACGTTATTTGGCGATCTAGACACGCGGCAGCAAGTCAATCCAAGTTCAAGTAAAAAAACTGGCTAACCAGCGCCAAGTGTATCATTACACGAACCACAAGGTGCCACTTTTGACCCTTGTATAACTCAAAACTTCTTTAACGTAAACACATATAACTAAGTGTGTTTATTAATATCCATAAGGACATCTAGAAGCCCAAATTTCATGAAGCTAGCTCAAAAGGTTGTTAAGATATGAAGTCAAAAAGTCGTAAATTTTAGCACTGACTGACTAACATAATAATATAGTACCTAAACCTAACCTACTTCCAGATGACCTAGAAGAATGAAATTTGGCATCCAGCTCGGTAATTGTGTGTAAACGTAGGAAAAAAGCTAAAAACAAAAAAAAAGTAAAAAAATAGGGGGGGACCCCCTCTAATTTTTTACTTTGACTTTCATATCTTAATCACTGTTTGAGCTAGCTTCATGAAATTTGGGCTTCTAGATGTCCTTATGGATATAATTAAATACACTTAGTTTTATGTGTTTACGTTAAAGAGGTTTTGAGTTATAGAAGGGTCAAAAGCGGCACCAAGTAGTTCGTGTAATGATACACTTGGCGCTGGCTAGCCAGTTCCTTTACTTGAACTTAACTTGACTCGCTACCGCGTGTCTAGATCCCCAAATAACTTGAAGGAAGTAGTATCCAAAAGGTAGTATTCAATCGAAGAAGTTTTTTTCAATTTTTACTCTTCCGGAACGTGTAGTTCGAAAATAGGTAGGAATTTGAAAAAGTGCCTAAGCTAAAAGTTGTACATAATTTTATAAGCTTTCATTGCGTAGAAGACTTCTTATCGCCATGACGCACCGTTTAAAAGATATTAGCGAAAAACTGAAAAATGGGACCTTTAAACCCCTCCCCCCACTCCGCCTCACCCCCTAGACGTCAGGACTTTTAGTATGTTAACTATCTAAGCACTCTGAACAATTTTCTGAAGTAATTGCTTAGGGCCTTGCTCACGCACTCTACAACTACTTTTGGGTGATTTATTGACTGAACTATACTTACTATTGGCGCGTGATTGGTGGCGTTTGGTTGGATGACCACGTCGCGTATCCTATTCGCCACATCCCGCCGAACATCCAGCAACTCTCGCGCAATCTTGTTCTCGTGAGGACCTGAAGCAGAATATAAATTATATTAGAAATATTATTACTATTAGGTACCTACTATTTATTTATTGATGGTATTTTTTTTCATCCGACACAATAAGAGAGATATTACAGATCGTTTTATGTCTATTGGTCTGTGGTACCGTAACTCGGAAAAGAATGATTCTTGAAAATAATGTGTACTTCAGTAAGAAAGTTCAATGTTCTGCTGTGGGTTTTAAAACGTGGATAACGTCAATCCAGTTATTACATGGTATTTTTTTTTTGGTCTTAGAAAAACTTTCAAACAGTCGGAAGTCAGGTGGCCACATTGCCCTATAGATGAAAAACCTAAAAATTCCGAACCACAAATTATATAACTCATCGAAAATACCCAACACAGCTACGGAAGCAGCAAGAATAAGGAAACTCTGCATAATAGTTGTTCTGCAAGTTTTAACGGTTCTCCAGGGAAGTTGGTAGTGATGAATAGTCCCTGAGGTCTAGTCTTTACCTAGACTATATAATGCTAGACTATACCGGATGCGCTAGCTTAGACCTAAAGACCACCTGTTTTGTAGTACTCGCATTTATTTAGAAGCTGGTAGGTTAGAAAAAAAGCATTCTCTTTAATTTTAAGTAGTTTTGTAACTTAAAACTTAGTTTTTGCGATTAAAATCATATTTTCCAGTTGTTTGTGACATATGCATGAGATCATTTATCACCTTTTGAATTAACTATGGCCATCAGATCAGCATAACTTTGTATTGAAGACAAAGCTATTTTTATATAAATCTTGTCCATGAGTAATACGTCGACGATATGATCTTATGTAGGTATTAAAACAATGATGAAATATTAAATTAGGTAAAGCTTAAGATTTTGCCGAATTCAATACATTTTTCTCAAAGCTAATTTACTTCGAATGGTGGTCAACTAAAATTATGATACGAACAGCTGGTGTAGTTATTACAAAAAAGTGCTAATGTATGTTTATCGATAGCAAATGTAAATACGTACGTATGTATAACATAATATACTGAGATAAGAGTAATAAAAATAGGTAAATCGTTACCAAATTAGAATGAACGTTTATATTTCTCATACTAATTTATACTAGATGTTCTTTGAAATTTCTTACTTATCGTATGTTATTCAGAAACTAAAATCATGTATATAATTTAATGAAAAGTAAATGTATTGTTCCTTGTTATAAATAAAACTCTTTCGATAATTAAATACGGACTAAATAAACACATACTTCGCTTTCCATAGCTATGTGATACAGCTAGTCCCAATAAAAAATATACTTTTACCTAGAACATGAATTTAAGTCATAGGAACTAATTACCCACACATAAGCAGTTTTTTATACATAGTAGTTATTAAACCTCTTCTTGACCGTTTTACTAAACATTTTTCTCCGCCACACGTGAATAGGGACTCATAATGTACGGGCGACAAAGAATGCGCTCAAAATATAAAAGGTTCGACCCACTGACCTATATGAATGCTCTTGAAATAAGACGGGGAATCTTTTAAATATTAATGGTTACTCGTCTTACAGGTGATGGACAGAGAAAGTTTGTGATTAGTTTGATTTGGTTATAGGGGCGTGACATCAGGGGCTATTATTATTGGTAGTGTCATTCATGATGTAATATGAGAAAAGTTTAGTAAATATTTTAAAGTGATAACTTAGTTAATTTAAATTAAATTTATTGTATTCTACCACATAAATGACAGTACTTTTATACTGATCATTACAGCAATTTGTGCAAAATTATTCCCTAACCATTCCAAAATATCAAAAATGCACAAAGTTAATTTGAAAATTTTCACTTCAGCCGGCACTCCCGGAGTGCAATACGTCGTTTTTTTTAAAAGCATTTATTTTCAGTATTTTAAGCTCTTATAATTATTGTTGATGCTATGATCACAAATAGAGACAAATAAATTAAACTGAAGTAAACATTTGAATATTGGACTATAAGATACTGTGTAGGTGATGCAGGTATTTTATTTTGGTTCATGGTCTCATGTGTAAATAACCTTGAATTAATCCTTAAATTTTTCTATAATTGGGTGGGTATCTATAACTCTAGTTTATTCCTTACTCTTTCCTAAATTAATCTCAGTCGACTTGCAACGCAAAAAAATATAAGTAAATTTAAATAGATACGTTACCGTACCGTACATTGAAATGGCTTGCATTTCAATCTGAAATCTACATAACAAACACATTGTACAGAAAAACATATTGTATTGTAAGAAGAGAATCGAGATTAATTCTTCCTTACCGTTGTCTATCAAGTAAGACGGCCAACAATATCGGCCGCTATTCAAGAAACATCAACTGATAAAGTGATACAATAGTCCATTGTAAGCTTCGGAACATTATATGTATAAGAAAACTATAAATAGACGTCCGATTCTTACTCTCGGACTCGATAATGGAACTTTGGTTTATTACAGACTATCAAAAAGTTAGACAAAGCTTTAGTCTTTTTAACCGACTTCAAAAAAGGAGGTATTCAATTCGACTGTATTTTTTTATATTTGGTACCTCATTAATTTCCATTGGGCTAATCAATTTTGAATTTTCGTAAGCTGGTGCTTCTAGTGCAGTCCCATTTTAATTTGGTCCAGTTATGACAGTACGATCCATAAAAAACCATACAAAACTTATTTTGAAGTCGGCTTTTTTTGTAAGATTTATATAATGTAGCGAAGAAAGTGACAAAAATTGAATACGATTACAACTAAGCTTTTTGAAAACGATGCGGGAATTATCGTGTAAGTTGCCGTACATTGCAGTGGCATGCGGTTATAGATACATAAGTGATTTATCATCAACTGCAATGTACTGCAACTGAAACGATAATACTCGTACCGTCTAAACTAATCTGTAATTGAATGCAACTCTAATCGAGTAAAATACATTTAAAAAGTCTCTGTGATGATTTTAGTTGAGTATTCAAAATCAAAAAATCAAAATTAAAATATTTTTATTTCAAGTAGGCCTTGTTAAGGCTCTTTTAAAACGTTAAATTTACTGACTCTACTGCAGGTTCCAAAATGTCATTCCAATAGAGAAGAACCGGCAAGAAACTCCAGAGGTTACTCTTTTAAAAAAAAGGTTAACATCAATGATACTAATACAATTAATTATAAATATCTACAAATATGCGACAACAGCGTAAATAGCAATGTAAAAGGTTTTCGGTATTCGAAGGTAAATAAACAAAATTGTATTAGCGACTTAACGTACTTAATTAAAAACTTATACTTGGTATTTTTTTTCTACCTTTTTATGGTCTGTGCCCGTAACGTGTTTAGGGATCGATCTGTTGGTAAGTGCAGGGATATTAGTTACACTAAGTGATTTGTTACGAGCTATGTAAGGAGAACCAATACAGGAAAATGCTGAAGAAAATAACTACGGTATATTACTACTAGGTGTCGTGCAATGTTTTATATGAGTCTTTCTAGTCTAAAAAATAGTTGAACTGTAAACGAAAGATTATTAAAATCTATTGAGCAGTTTTTGAGATAATATTTACCAACAAAATAATAATTCCAGCTTGTAAACAGCCTTGTTGGCCTAATTGTGCTAAGCGTGACTGCTACGCTAGAGGTCTTGGGTTCGATTTCCAAGTAGACCAAGGTGTTATTGGGTTTTTCTATGAAATTCTCAGTAGCAGTTCGGAGTTTGGATATGTGCCCGGTTAGTGGCAATAGGCTTGCCCCGTTGCATGGGACCTAAACATATCGGCGAACTGAGGGTGTACATTGGTACACCTCTGCCTAGTCCTTCGGGGATACAGGCGCGATGATATGTTATGTTATGTATTATGTAAACGTCGAGAAGGCACGAGCAAACATTATATAAACTTTAACATTTTATAACATGCATTTATAAGAAAGAAGTATATTAGAACTCCACACGATATATAATGAAATGCCTTACGAAAGTAATATCCATTTAAAGAATAAAGAGGGAAAATCCGTAGAGCTTTCAATGCTCATTTTAAAATCCCTTCAATTTTCGAGAAAGTATAATTCGACAGTATTTTATCGGTTATGATTCTAATCTTTACAAAACTCATTCGGCAACAAGACTCGTCCATTTCACACAAAAATATCCCTTTGTACCTTCTAATGGATTATTTGAAATAATATTTTTAAAATTGGTTTCAGGAATATTGTGATGATAATTTTGCTCATTTTTGTGTTATTGGAATCGAATTATGCGTTTTATTTTAGTCTGATTTCTACCCTATTGTTATTTAAATCTAAACATTAGATAGGTACTGGTCTACGTGGATATCTTTATATTAAAAATTGTTTCTACTATTTTCGATTTTAATAATATCCATCTTTTATTCAAACTTATGACGTGTTTATTAACTAGTTTATTTTTCTGTTTAATGAACAGTTAAATAAACAGGTTTTTTAACTGATAAATAAAGATTTAAATATTGTGGAATGACCGAAAACGGTTCCGTTCGGAATAACATATAAATAAATCAAGAATGTAGATAATCCAAAAATGAAGAATAAATTCGTCAAACCACTCCAATAATTCGAAATGGTGACCTTGCATACATTTCACGTTACTCTTACATCGTTTTTCCAGACCTAGGAAGATACAGAGCAATGTAGAGCGCACAATTTAAATCTACCTCACGTGGGCTGTGATAATAAATGAAGCAATACGTAACCGACGGTGAGTGTATGCGTTGTATGTTGGCGAGGAACTAAGGGGGTGGATACAATGTAGGGGAGAAATATACGAAAAAAGTATAGCGAAATAAACTTAAAAGTTTAGTAAAGAACTTAGTTACACCTTTTAGCACGTTTTTCAGCAAACTATGCTTTTTCATAAAAAAACTATGTTTTTCTTTTATATTATGAAACTCGATAAGAAAGCAAAGAAACTGATTTCCGATACTAATTATTATAGAAAGACGTAAACTTTATGAAGCTTAACTCAAGAGTTCTATTTCATAAAATATTCTTCGATAATGCGATTTTCAAGGAACTTGCTCTGAGGACATGAATGGGTCTATGTAGTATTTGTGGTACTTACCTTCGTTGTATAGGATTCTATACCATGTGCTTTAGATACTTTCTTTGAATTAATTGTACGTCATGTTTTCCACATTTATTATTTTTGAAGTGAAAACTTTAGCGGCGTTCTACACTTTTTATGTAATGGCAAAAAAAAATGTTAAACTCGCGTCAGGACACGTGACCTGATCGAAAATTGGTAAGACGGATGTCATGTTTGTGTACGAAAGCGCAATAAATAAATATTGTATTCTACCACATAAATGATAGTACTTTTATACTGATAATTAAAGCAATTCGTGCAAAATTATTCCCTAACCATTCCAAAATATCGAAAATGCACACCGTTAATATTCAAATTTTCACTTCTGCCGGCGCTCCCGGAGTGCAACCCATCGATTTTTTTACCCAGCTTGTAGGTGCACAGCCTTACCGTAGCCCCAGTTGGCCCAGATGTAGGCTTCCTGCGTGCGCCGGAAACATTCGCAGCAGGTATTAATGCATATGCAGCCGTAATAACTAGGGAATTCCATATATTTCTACCTTCGTACGATCCTATGACCTTTATGAATCAAACTCTATACTTATCTGTTATAACACTTATGTAAAAAGGTTTAGGAAGTGGGTTTGTAATATGTAAAGGAAGTTTTATTCGAAATTGATTTTATTTTGCATATTATTTTTCAGTTTGCAAGCAATTTTGAATGAAAGTCATGGGATAAAGTCAATGAGCCTTTAATTTACAATCAAGTGAATTGAAACTTAACAATGAATATTCCTTAACGTAAGCTTCAATGTTTTAATAAATAAACTTGTTTCAAGTTTGAGGCATATTTTAAGGACTTCAGTTGCGACATATCATCTAATTATTTTAACACAAATATTTTTTCTGGATTTTCTAAAAAACAGTGGTTTTCCTTTTTCTTTAAAAAGGAAAGAAGCTAACTGCATTTATTAACAAAATAACATCATCTACTAAACAACTGCATTTACTCTAAAAGCAGGATTTTTATACTAAAAATGACTGTAATTTAGTCTTCATAATCTTGTACTTCATTCTGAAAACTCTCAACGTTATCACGTACGAAACGCGTTAATGTACTTAAATTGCATGTTTTAAGAGTCCTAGATGGAACGAGTGGTCTCTCGGCGTGAGATGAATAGGCTATGGAGCATGTTACTTACATTTAATTACGTAACGTTATGTTGGTTTTAAAAATCAGTGTTAAATATTATATTTTTAATGTGTTTTTTTACACAATATGTGGCTTTAATTCGTTTATTTTGTTACAATTTCTTCCGACAGTTTAGATAGGGAGTTGTTATACCACAGAATTCTTTGACATATGGGATACAATGAAATAACCTTTTCGTTAGTACATGTGTGACATTTACTTTTCTTATTATTTCGTTCTTCATTAAATAAACTTAAAAAAAAACTCTCTTTTTAAATTATTTTAATTTAAATATGGTGCTTTTATAATGAATTCTGAAGTCTTCACCAGATCCATCGAATTAAGGATACCTTTTTTATCGTTTAATAAATTACTAGTCCACAAGAGCAGAAAAATATTTTGACCAATTTGGAATATCCTCCCAATGAAATCCAACTCTCAATAACAAATGAGTCTGAATTATATAAACAGTGAATATATAATTACTGTCATCGTCGCTACATTATTCACAACATCGATCCTTCCTTTAATATTAATTATTGACGAACAGAAGCGACGAAAACTTACTCGACCCTTGTTTGGCCATGTTATGCCAAAACTTTAGCTTTACATAGATACACGTACTCTAAGATTCGAATTTAAATTAGTGGTTTCAAGTAACGTTGGGTAGGGCTTATATTTTGTAGGTATGTCTGTCACCAGTAATCTTCAATGCGAACCAAATGTACTTCATTCATCGAGTGAAAAAAATTGTCTATTAGAATTACATTATGTGATTATTTTGATGATAATGATGAGTACGCCCTTTTAATTAATACTTCATTTACAGTGTCACAAAATTACGATATCGGTAATCTGTGAAAAAAAGAGTTAACTACTGTCTAGTTGTATAATCTTTTAGTAAGGTAACAAATTAATCTTGTAGGTGAAATGCTACAAAAGTTAGTAGATCCACACACAAGACAAAGATTAAATGTACGATTAACATTTTATGTCCTTTTTTCAATCTAATATTCTGAAAAACTGACTAATTTGTTTTTAAAATGTGATGCAAATAAATCAAAGGAAAGCAGTATTCAGGAACGTGAAAGTGAAAACCCTTGTTCTCTGTCTATCCCTTAGGGACCAGGCTTTATGTATCGTGATACCAGACTATTTACATACCTTTAAAGAATAGAGGCATTTTCACATGGTATACTTATGTACATGTTGTTAACAAAAGGGTATATCAATCCGAAAGGGGTGGAAATTATATCTGGTATAGAGTCAGTTTACAAAATGTAAGCTCAAAATGAGTTCCTAAAATAATTGATATCCAGTTCAATTATATTATGACACCAATAATCATAATAATAACACCCTATACATAAATGTACAGGATGCTGATGTTTGTGTTGGTTGAAAGATTTTGGTCAGTTTGACTTCTGATAAAGAATAGCTCTTAACACAAGCAGAGCTGAAACTCGAATGAACTAATATGACATTACAATGTAGTTTTCTCATTAAAATAAAACGTTAAATTAACGAGATTTTGAAGTACCTATCTTTGAGAAATATACTTCACGTTAATTTGTCTTTATTATAGATTTGAAATGTTAGCACTAAGCTGAAATAATTACTTTGCTAATGTAATTAGTATCTCAGCGTCCTCATTAGATTTAATTAGATTAAAGATAGGTACATTTTCTTGTGAATTTCATGTAATTTTGAGTAGTATTTTTAGTGTAATTTTTGTAGGGATATTTAAAACAAACAATTTAAATGTAAAAAAAACAGTTTAACAGTTTTTAGTGTGGAATAATAACGCATTTAAAATGTAAAAGTAAATAAATTAGTAGTAATCAAAAATGCAGATTTAGACACTTTGTTTATATTTAATAGCTCTATTTAATGTAGATACTAAGAAAAGTATTAACATTTAGTTATAAGAATGTTGAGTAAAAGCTTTTCATAATTAAATTAACGCCTTTTGCGAAGTTTTCAGCGCTATAGTAATTACATTACTTCGAAGCTGGTCGTAGGAGTAATATTATTAACATGCAATGATCGCTAGTTGATTGTCGCAAGTTTATTTTAGATTGTTTATGCTTAGTGATAACTTTAATTTTTAGCACCACATAATCTGTCATACCAAGAATTTGGTATTGTTCGGGAATAATAATATATTTTTTATTCATCAATTAAACAAGCCTGGGGAAATTAAATATTTCTTGGAAAACTAATATTGTTAATATTTTAAAGTCGGTACAAGAGATATAATTTATCTTATTATATTCCAATCTTGTTTCTTTTTCATAAACTCTCTTTGTTTTACGCTTACGCTACTGAAATATCCAAAAACTACTCGTACCAGGCATTTCACTAAACTTATAAATTACAAGCACATTGGTCTATATTTTATTATTAAATCTTCAAATTTGGATAAAATATAAAACATTTCTATATTACGCCGATCGGCGTTTTCAGAATCTGAGTATGAAAAAATTATAAGCCGATCGCCGTGTGCATTGAATGGGTTAACAGACTTATATTGATACTGTATTTGAAGTCTATTATTGTAATTTATGAATTCGGTTCTTGACAGCAAATGATTGGCGTCTCGCACAGTCAGATAAGAACCTGCTCAATAAAACTCTGCATAAATGACAGATGTTGGTCGATACCTTTTATGCTATTCGTAGCTTACGATCGCGGAATCTTATAATCTAACGTAAAATAGTGTTAGTGGTCTACTGTAGAATCCTTACTTTTATATTTTAAGATTTGATTTTTCGCTAGGTTATAAATCTTAACATTTACATAAGTTTCTATTATTAACTTAAAATAAAATAGATGTTTTGGCTTTGATCACAAACAATGCCTCGGACGGCAATAATTACATACAAACCACGTTTACGATAAAGAGGTTTATTTTAAGAAAAATAATAAATAAGTAAGAAATATTTCTCCATATTAATATGCTCCTATATTTCCATGATTATGGCCCGGCATGCAGCAGCCGTAGATTCCTCCTTTAGTATGTAAATTTAATGTTACCGTCAAGTTTAATATCTTTTGATACCACACTTCAGTCAAATTGACTCGGCAAGAATTTACAGTAGCGTACTTTCATGTGTCGAAACTTAATACTACTTTTTCCCGCGGTATCACTCTCTTTTGTTTTGTTTTGAACATAAAACGCACATTTTATCACTCAACTATAATCACAGCTAGGTTTAAAATCTGTCAGTAAAATAATTCTCAAATCAGATCAGTAGTTTTGAAGTTACATCCAAGCTTAAAATATCCAAATTTATAATAAGTCAGGTAAGTAGTCAAAATAGCGGACTTTTTGCCATTGTTAGCAAAAATAAATTATTGTTTTAAGCCTTCAAAGTACTTAAGTCATGGTGAAGGAACCATAAATAAAAAAGTTTTTATTTTTAATATTTCACGGAGTCCAAAGTTGCGCGTTACAAATCAAAACTTGGACAACGCTACAAAGGACGAAAAATATGATAAGAATGTACTTTTTAATTTTAAATGAGCTTCTTATTGCTGTATAAATTGAAAACGGTCATTTACTTAGCTCTTGCACATCATGTAATTAACTGATTGTAAATAGTTTTGTACACCGATATAAATAGATTTTAAGAACTAGAGAAAATGAAACGCGTTTCGTGCGCTTCTATTTTATTTATTTATTTATTTAATCATTTATGTACACACAACACAGGAATATTTCGTATTTAAAAATTATGTACAAAGGTGCTGCTTATTTTAGTTAGATGAATATAGTTCCTTTTTAAAATAGTGAGTGTAATTATTCGATTTTGCCAATTTTCTTTAAGGCCTATCATCACGCTTTTGGGTATGTATCTACGCTTGTTTTTGTCCAGTACCGATGTAAACATGTCTATATACTTCTTGAGTACCATAAAATAACGCGTACACATAAAACTCACTCATTACAGCATCCTGGTTATTTATTAAATGCACCCACATTTAACAATCAGTTAACGCCGCTCTAGAAATAGTTGAGTATGCGAGATCTGCGCGCATTCTTAAAGAGTTATTAGGTTAGATCTAAATCAGAGCTTCTTTACACCATTACATAAATCTTCGAGAAGCATTAAATAGTAAAGGAATGTAAATGTTTTGTTTTGTACATAAATTAAACAGTTAATAATGTACAAGACTGTATATGCAATCAAATTCTACGCGACTTAGAGCTTACTTTAGTTTTGGCACCCTATTTTCGACTTCATTCTGACTCCATCTATATTTTGCAAATAAACAATGTATAAATAGAATATAATATGTTTAAAAATAAATTTTAAATCCGGAACATGCATAATTAAACGAAATTCAAATCGCCTGTACCATTAACTGTTTATTTTTTTTCTTTTTCCAGCCAGTAATTTCGAATGCCATAAAAACACGTCTGCAAATTAAAGTAGTACTCGTAAAACGGTGAACTGAACAATCTGTGTATCAATCGTGAACGAGAACGAACGAGAATCTCTAGAATTTCAGACTCAATTTGGTTCGTTCAGTGAAATTTCTCATAACCTCCACCTAAACGCTAACGAAATAATGAAAAAAGTTTGTTTAGTTCCTCGTTTATGATGTTTATAGATGTTTTACTGAAATGCCATCAGTTTTATGAGATTTAGGTCTTAGTTAAAGATTAGGGTGTTTACTTCCTGATTATGGCTTCTCAAAGCTATTTAAATAGACTCCTTCATTTTATTTGTAAGGTAATATGTAAGTGAGAGGAATGCAAGAGATCTTTTTATTTTTATTATATTAGAAGCTTAGTTATGATAAATAATGTACTTAGGTTCATATATTTTTTTATGTATAGTAAAGTAAAGATGCAATGTTTTTTGAGTTGAAGTAAATAAGTAGATAGTCATTTCCTAAAAATAAAATAAGTTTCTAATAATATTGATTGATTCCTAGGTGGACTAATAAACAAAATTGTATAATGGTTACCTAAATTTTAAAGTTCCAATAATATAATTTTTATCATTTGCATTGAATTAATAACTTCCCTGTTTGAAGTCGGTTAATTTAATTCAAACATAGGCTTTGAGTATCTTCCTACGAATGTTTCCGTTTAGTTCACACGAATGGAAACGATGCTCATTTACCAGTTATGATGTGTTTCCGTAAATATTTGGATTAGCTGAGCAAACCCAGCAATCGGTAGGTTTGCATAAACATTATAGTAAGAGCTTTCAACTAATATTTATTTATATAATGAATCGAGGAGTTTAATATAGGGAAGTTGCTAATTAGTTTAAAAATAGATGGTGAATTACTATCAGAATACAGAATTAAATATAATATCTACTTTTCTATTTTAATTATAAATTTTATTATTCAAGATTTGCCAACTTTGATATAATTTATACGTAAGAAAAGTTGCTTTATTTGTATGAATACTTATAAGTCTGGGTTAAAGTCCTAGGGTAGAGTAACTTTCAGTAAAAAAATGCAAAATATGTGGGATCATTTCCTATATGGGAAGAAGAGATATAAATATGGTATGTCCCCTAAGATAGCCCGATATTTTAAAAGCTCTGGCTACTATCTAAAACAATAGGCGTAACTGCGTAAGCTTTTAAAAATACGAAAAACACGATTAACTCCGACAAACCTAAACAATAAATGCCGTAATGAATGTTGCTACTAATTTAAATAGATCTAACGACTTAAAAATAATCTGTTCTATATAACGCTTGAGTTACATCAATTGAGTGCAGTCTATTTCTATAATTTATTTTGTTTTGTTTGGCATTTGTGTTCTGCTGTTATCCAATACGTATAATAGATCGTTTCCTGAACAAACAAGTCAGTTAAGGCCAAGCGTAAGGTTGCTTACCAAAATTTGGACTGAGTGTTATGTAGGGATTAAGAGAAATACCCAAAAAAAAAGAACAAGATATGCACCTCAAAAAGCGGTAATATTTACCCATAGAGATGAGTTTTATTCCAAAAAAAGAAAAGTAACATCATAACAACATAGGTAGGTATAGTTTACTAATGGAGTCCTGTTATACCAAGAGGAAAGGCAAGAGGTGATGATAAATGTCTACACATCAACATTCCGCCGTCATAAGTCACCCATAGGTCTGTGTTTAACGATATTGATCGTGTCCAAACCATAAAGAAATACACTTCTCATCAAAAAAATCGAAACACTTTCGTTTTTTTTGTTCTTGTCCTAATTTTTTACAAAAGATAATTAATTCCATGAAAAAAAAAAAACATTAGTGTGTAGCTGGCAGTTTGGTCATTACAATAAGATGAAAAAAATCAAAATTCGAAATTAGAATTTCATTTGTTTATCCTATAAATGAAATTAATCACTGTTTTGAGACAGATGTGTATTTAGGGTTGGAGTACGTTTCTCGTTTAAAAACTAAAAATTTGCGCTTGTCTTTAAACTTTTTGTTTCTTATTTCATTTACTGTGACTTTGGGACGTCTGAAAAAACTTTTTTTTCTAAAACATATGGATACTTCGCCCGCAGAAGCCGCCCAAGTGGTGGCATTGCTGGATTCTGGACTTAGTCAGCGTGTTGTGGCTGCAAGATTGCATCTAAGCTTATCATCTGTTCATAGAGTCTACAAACGCTATCGGGAGACTGGTTCGTTCACGCGCCGTTCAGGATCTGGCAGGAATCGGGTCACTTCTGAGCGAGATGATCGATTTATTGTAACAACTTCTTTACGAAATCGACGCCTTAACGCTTTTCAACTGCAGCAGCAGCTTCGCGTTGTACGAAGAGTAGCTGTAAGTGACTCTACAATAAGAAGAAGGTTGAAGGAACGCGGATTGGCACCGC
This sequence comes from Autographa gamma, assembly GCA_905146925.1. Classification (NCBI taxonomy): domain Eukaryota; kingdom Metazoa; phylum Arthropoda; class Insecta; order Lepidoptera; family Noctuidae; genus Autographa; species Autographa gamma. Next base: position 4,733,088 of record LR989871.1, read on the forward strand.
AAAAGCCAGTGAATGGGCCGAAATTAACTGCAGACCATCGAAGAGCGCGCCTAAACTTTGCACGCGAGCACCTAACTTGGTCATACCTTCAGTGGAGCAAAGTACTGTTTTCTGATGAGTGTAAAATTATGCTGTATGGTAACGACGGAAGGAACAAGGTCTACAGAAGAGATGGAGAACGCTTTGCACAATGCTGCATTGAAGAAAAGATCAGCTATGGTGGCGGTTCGTGGACGGTTTGGGGAGGAATCAGCGCCGACGGTAAGACAGAACTTGCCTTTGTGTCTGGGCCACGGCTGCCTGCACTAAACTCTCATCGGTACATCGAACAGCGTCTTGAACCTCATGTGATGCCCTATGCACATTTTATTGGCAACGACTTCATATTCATGCACGACAATGCTAGAGCTCACACCGCGGGCGTCGTACGAGATTATCTTACCGAAGTCGGTATCTCCATTATGGTATGGCCAGCAAGAAGCCCGGACATGAATCCCATTGAACATCTATGGGATGAATTAAAGAGACGAATTCGAGCAAGAGATCCAGCCCCAGAAACACTTAGCCAGCTGCAAAATGCAATCCAAGAGGAATGGGATTATATACCACAACATGTGATCGTGACTCTCATCCGATCGATGAAGAATCGTATGGAAGCAGTAATAAGAGCTCGCGGAGGGAATACAAGTTATTAAATAAACGTTTCTTACATTTTTTTTTCATTTACGCGTGTTGTTTTACCCATTTCCTTCATATTCCATACAGGGTAAAAATTACTCATTATACAAAATACGAAACCTATGAAGACTTAATTTGAATTTAGAACATTAACATTAGGATTTAGATACCTCATACTACTCACTATTAAATGACATTTTACATTTATTCCTAAATATACACATTTTTCTGATAATCCTTATCAAATCATAAACTGCGAGGTGTTTCGATTTTTTTGATGAGAAGTGTATATGCAAACTGAGTTCGTTGTCTCATCTCACCATACGCTGTTCCGTAAAAGAAAAATCTTTCCCTAGTGGACCAACGGCCAATTTCAACATTTCAGTAATTTCGCTGGCGCTGTATCTAATTTCTACTGAAGTAGGAGAAAAGAGATGTTCAGATATGTTATTGAAATCGTTCGGAAATAATAATAATGAATGCGGACAACATCGCATACATTGCTCTGAACTCAAACAAAGTAGCTAGCACTTGAATTCAGAAACAACGAATGTAACACAAACACCCAGACCCGAGACAATGAAAAATGAGTTTCTACATCGCACCCGGGACCTCAGAGCTAGCGACACCTTGAAAACGGGTGCGTACGCCACTCGACCACGGAGGTCTTCAAGAGGACTGAGGTCTGCTTATCAAAGTAATACAATTGAAAGGCATGACGGCAGCGTTATCAGTGTACCGCCGATCTGTCGCGACCTTCCGCTTCCACCCTTGCGCTCCTGACAGTGATCAATGCCAATGCCATCCAAGTTCACGAACATGTCTGCCGGCCATAAATCATGACAGAACAAACATTTTTGTTGCTTCCTTCTTTTGATCGATACGTTTTGCGTCCGAGACATTTAATACTTTGCCGCTCGATCTAACTTTCTTGCGTACCCTTGAGAATTTGGAAGGCTATGAAGTTAGCGGTTTGCGTGACTTTTGGATGATGTAGTGGTGAAATCATTGTGTACCGAGGATAAAGAAAACAAAATATTTAGAAGCAGAATAACTTAATGAGTTGCTTTATTTTCAGAAACATTCTGTATTTTGTTAAATTAACGGATTAAAGTGCGACAATTTTTTGTAAACAAATACAAAGAATCTTTTAGTAAGACTTCACAGTTACGCAAATTCACCTACTTGTGCGAATTAGAAAGTAACATTAGCTTAACTCATAATGGAGTATATTCTTAAAAAAAAAGATTACGGTGATTTTCTTCGAAGAAGATATCACCTGAGCCCTAGTCTAGCTTTCCTCATGAGTAAGCGTAGGTCGTAGAGTACTTTCATGCTGACGAAGATGCTGTGAACGTTCATCCCGAGCAGAAGATGAAACAGCAGGAGCTCTGGCAGACCAAATAGAGGATGCCTAGGCTAAAGTAGAAGAGAATCGGGACAAGCCTGGCTATGCAGAAAAAGGTGTGTGCCAGGAAAAAGTCGATGTACTCCTTTATGCTAAACGACTTTTTAGCTCGACGACCTAAGCAGAAGTCGTATTCCTTGTATGCTGAAAAGTGAAAGGTTCATCAATTCAAGATTACTCAAGTAGCATTGTATAGAAGCTTGTCTTATTTCTGCAGGGACTAAGTAGAAGTAGGAATAAGAAGCCAAAATATTTATGATTGAAAGCTAAATAAACTTTTGGAAAATGGTACGAGTCTGAGATACTATATTTTTCCTAACAAAATAATTGATTTTTGGAGACCAAAATAATCAATATACTAAATAATACCTTATGCTCTAATTAGTTAATTAGTCTACGACCTATTTGAACTATGTCCCTAAAATAAAAACTACGTAAGGAAATTACAAAAATATCTGCAAGAGGAGTCCAACAGCTAATCTATTTCCAATGCCATTAACTGCTTTAAACCTATCATAACTACCATAAAACCAGAAAAAAAACTTACTTGGCATACTTTTTAAATGGTGAAGTTAAATGTTGCCCGGCTATTGTTTTATTAAACTTATTAATTTGGGGCCATGTTTTGTTACTTTGGCTATGGGTTTTGTTGATATTTCTATTGTTTGTTTAAAACTTGATGTTTGCGAAGATGGGAAGATGATGTTTGACAAGGTATTTTGTTTCTTCTAAAGCAAATTTTCTTAGCTGCCAGTGTAATTTTAATTGTGAAATATTTACAATGCGTATCCTCTTTGTTTGAAAGTAGGTCAGTTTATAATTTATTTTAGTATTGAAGAAATAGTGGATATTTTACGTAATTTAATCCAGTCCATCAATAACTTATAAAATACCTACTGGATAAAAAAAATCTAGTACTGTAAAGACCGTATTTCTATTATGCAAACTATAAATGAACACATGAATATGGATAATAGTTATACCACACAGAAGACAAAAATAATGATACCCTGTATTTTTAGTACATAATATCATAGCCTGTTTTTTTTTCTTAAAGTCTATTATTGCTATCCAAGCCTGCAATCCTAACTAACTAACAACTAACTACCTAACTGCAAAGATCACTTCAAAAAAAGCCTTCTCCTGATCACGACACTTGTATAATGCAAATTTTCAACGTTTTGCTTAAAATATCTGACACAAAGTCAACTATTCATGGCCAAAGAAACCATTATGGATAGTAAGGCAGTAGATCTGTCAGTGAACGATCTTGATCTATCTTTACACATCTGATTCCGATTGATCGGCGCCTACGTAAATTCCATGATAACGTGTTAATGGCTTGCTGACTCACAAACAAACTTACTACTTATTTATCATAGTCAGGGTGTTACATAACCCCTGTCCGACCCGAAAGGGTGATATAAGGCCTAAATAAATTATCCAATTTGGAAAATTCATGATAGGCACAATCATAATGGATTTTGAAATTACCATTTTTTGCCCAGAAATTCCCTAAATTTGAGATTAAAACAAAAACTACACTCCAATTTCGTCCCTATTTTTGGTAATTAGGTAGCATCTGTGACGATGCCAACTCTGTATTTCAAATTTTGAGAAATATTTTTTTTTAGGTTATAATTTTTTTTTCTGTTTTTTTTTTTCAATTTTTTTTTTCCATATTTTTGTAATCAGATGTCGGTACCTAACAACCTCTTAACGGATCGGACAGGGGTTATGTAACACCCTGTATACCTAGCCCATTTGTTTTTCTTTTATACTAATACTGTGTGCATTTTTGGCGTTGCCAATAAACTTTTTTCTTCTTTCTTTCTTTCTTTCTTCTTTTTTTTACCTTATTTGCTACGTGACATGTGTTTGTTTATTTGTCACCTTTACGCAAAAACGACTCAATCTAATTGAATACAATTTTGCATCTATTATATTGGTTGTTCATTATCGAGTATCTAATATAGGAACTGTATATCCTTCAACTGTTTATTGGTCCAAGAATAGAAATCACTGAAAATATTAAGTACCTTTATTTTTATTTTACTAAAGACAGAGCTGATCATTGATGTACAAGAAACTTATTCTAAAGTTATTACAAGTCCGATACCTTAAACAGTTTAATTTTCATTATTATTATATTTCGTAATTAATGTGTTTCAAGATAATACGAGCAAAGTTTCGCGATGTCTCGACGGATAAGAAGTTTTCTAAGAAACTTCATATCAAAGTATTGATTTTACTTGAAACTTGTCTTAAAACAATTAAAGTTTAATGTCTTAACTTATCTACAGGTATTTTAATAGTATGAACAAGTTTTGTATTTTCTTGTTTAAATGTTAACTTTTAAACTATCGCGCTACATGTTTATTTTGTTGTATTTTCAGCTTTTACTAATAAGATACAATGAATTACTTTTAGATAACAGTAAGCTAAAGCAATCTTAAAAATAATACATAAAAGGCTTCCCCTTATTGTAATAGGTAACTAAATGAGGGTTATATAAGTGTTATATATTTCACCGCTTTCACCATATTGATATACTTAAAATTGTGTCCCTAGTTTCTCGGTCATATTATGTAAAAACGAAAGTAAATTAAGGCAGAAACATATTGACGTGTCATGGCGTGGCGCGGCAGAAGCACGCCAGGAGCATATCGGTTTCATACATTTAAGTTAGAAACATATTTGCATGTCAACACGACACGACACGTAAGTAGGTCCCTAACCATATTAAATGTATGAAACTGATATGCTTCTGACGCGTCACGCCACGCCACGACACGTAGGTATGTTTCTGCCTTTATTTCTATTTAAAGTTGCCATCTAAAATTTATGGATTTCTAAAACATTCGCAGTTCGTTAAGTAACCAATTTAAATAGATCTGTTTCCATAAATCAAATGACACCATTTAGAAGCAGTTTAGTAGGTAGAGTTCATAAACATTTGCGTAGGACACATAAATCAGGCTCTGAAATGTATAGGCAAGTTCCATCGTTCTCCTGCTTAACTGCTAAAGTACTTAGTCCACTATATAACTGTAGAATAATATATATATGATACCACGTAGTTAAGCTATATTTTTTTCTGATACAAAATTTCTTGTTCATTCTGCGATGCTTTAGGCATTTTTTTTGTTGCAATCGCTAATATCCTTATAAGTTCTCATGTGTCTATATGTTTTTTTTAATCAAACACAAAAAGCAAAGCTTCTTTTCATGTCAACTGAATAAACACACAGACAATATTCCTTCTTTTTATTTAAAATAATAATATAAATTCTTATTAAACACTTCGAGTTATACATACTTGCAAGCTAGTATTCTTTGCTTGGCGCAAGCGATGGGATAGGTGCTTTATAACATCGTATTGTCATGGATTTTCAAGGAAGTGATAATGTGAGAATATTAACTTCAGTACTTCTAACAAGAGGAATGAATAACGAAAAATAAAATTTACAGACTGAGGTTCAAACTGTGTGGAAGCGAGACGGCGCACGACACTACATGTAGCTATCTCGCTTACACGACTGTAAGTCTTGCTTTCACAGTTCGTAGTAAGCAGGCAGTTTTCAGATTCTTGTATGTATTTACGATCTGACGGCCATTAAAAATATAGGAAATAGTGGATTATGTCAGGTTTAATATGATTATTGTTTTGTAGGTTCGTGAGAATTGAAATTGTGTGCCAATGCCAAAATCCGCTAGGGTTGCTTAGGGAAATCTATCTGTTAGTGTCTATTATCACAGGCCAGTACCATTCTCACTTCAATAAATGCGACATAAAGAAATTTAGAAGGTTTCTGACTCGAGATAGTATCCATTGCGATCAATGAACTCAGTTAACAAAAAGTCAGTATTATAAACATAACTCTTTCATGATTTATGAAATCACTTTGTTTTTCACGGTAACATTCCTTAGTCAATGTCGTTTCTCTTAGACTTCAGTTATTTTTTACATGGCATTGAGTTATCTATAAGTAGGGCAAGGGAAAATGGTTTATTATTAACAGTTAGTTAGAAGTCAATCATAATAATAATCTTTCTTGATTAACAAATGCGAGTCACACTTCTTTTCTTGTTGTATCATTCACCTGGTCATACAAACTGATACATAACTATAAATTAAAATTTAAAAAGAATTAAGAAACCACTACATATTATTATAAAAAAGGCAGATATATTTTAAAATAATCAGCAGAGATTCATAACTTACATAACATATCATCACGCCTGTATCCCTGAAGGGGTAGGCAGAGGTGCACCAATGTACAACTTGCAGCAGAACCAAATTAAAAATACCAGTTGTCAGTAGATAAACATTGTACAACGGCTATATATCGGAAATTACAAAACTCATAAAAAGCCCGCCAAAAAACATCACACAATACTTTAAAAGACCTGTCGACTGTCACATATGGAAGGACACTGACCGATGCTTCACTTTACTCCTAAATGATGAATGTATACTCTTTGCTCATCATAATGGTTTTTTGTAAATATTGATGGATTGTTATAGTTGCAGGTTCGGTATTACTTGTGATTTATATGTGGGATAGAAAAGTTAAAACTAACTGTTTTCCACTTATGAATTGAGATAGATTGGAGGGGCAAATTAACTGCTTATGACTATAAGAAGGAAATGCAACCACATACGAAAGAAAATGGAACGTCCAACTTTGGTCTAGATGTAAAACCGGTTTTTATAAAGTTTACATTATCAGTCTGCATGCGACCACGACCTGTGTCTAACTCGGTCGAAACGTCGAGCCCTAAAGGTATTTTAGGATGTACGCGCTAATTACCGTTATATAATATTACTATAAACATGCAGAGCGATAGTTTAAAACTTTTCATGAGATTTGGTTGCGGTTGAAATACTTCTAAGAACACAAAAAAGAAGATACATAGGAAAATTCGTCTACGTGCTGTAGCGTGCTACTATCATATTTTTTATTAAAATAGTGAGTTATCCAAAATTCCAGTTGCATATAAACATATTCACAATCATTTTATGAATCATTCCTCGGTCAATGAGATAGTGTCGCGGAATTCGTCGTCTTGGCATCGTCTGCACTTTTCACGTCAGTGCCTATTAGTTCAAACACGTGTCTTTTAATCTCTATATTACTCTTTACAAAAAGATTTCATTTTAACAACTTACTTTACATAACAATAGTCATTTCATACTCCAATGTCTTCTACCTAAAACTGCCTCGTTGGCCTAGTGGTGCTAAGCGTGACTGCTACGCTAGAGGTCTTGGGTTCGATTCCCGATTCGACCAAGGTGTTATTGGGTTTTTCTATGAAATTCTTAGTAGCAGGTCGGAGTTCGGATTTGTGCCCGGTTAGTGGCAATAGGCTCGCCCCCTATTACATGGGACCTACGACTCTCCGCTCGACGCTCGCCGTGAACGGACGTGTCGCTCTGTGGCGCGCTCGCTCTCGTCACCCGTCCTGCTACCTGTTACGATTGCGTAACGCTCTGCGTAGCCCGCCTACGCACATCGATAGATCTAAAGCTGCCTTTTTCAAGGCGGTGGCAGATCAACACTGTTTCTTGGTTCGCGAATTAAATTCATTTGTCCCTTCAGGATAAAACCGCAGTTTCGCGGTCCTCGGTGGAAATCCTAACGGTGCCAACGAAACCGAGTGGGGTGTTGTGCCCAATCACACCCGCCGAGCCTCTTTAAGGCAAAGCAGTCAATTGGACGGGACCTAGTGTATCGGCCTTGGGGGGTCTCCTAGTCGATCCTGGTGATCTGGTTTCCTTTTCAGCTACACACCTAGTGTCGGTTGGGTGTGTCTACACCCTTCGCGCTAGACTGGTCAGGGCCTCGTTCGCACATTAAGACTGGCGACGAGTACATCACAGCTTAAGGCACACCATAGGTACTCACCTCCCTGCTTAAACCCAGCAGGGAGGGTCACACATCCCCGGGCGTACCTACCCGGGGAGATAGATTTAGTTAGGTTAGTTTCATACTAGGCGCGTCCCCTACGTCATTATCTATGTTAGGTTTTTAATTTTAATTTGTTTTCACCTCTTACTTCTCGTTTTCTCGAGAAAATGGATGCCCTTTGGCCCCGTTTCATCGAGGAGATGAAGAACTCCCAGGTCATCCAAGACCTCTTCCAGGCTTGGACCCGTAAACACAACCCCTCCTTGCTCTCAGAGTTAGATTGCCCGCGCCCTCTTATCGGCGCCGACAAAGGGATTAAAGTCCGCCAAAGGCCCATTGTCTCGACTGCTATGTCGAAACCCATTGTTGGGAACGCTATTGTCCCTATTTCTATTGTCTCGTCTCCGAGAATTACTTCGCCGAGTTGCACACCTGCGTGTGACGCATCACCGGCATCCACTTCCCGCCCCCGCTCTGCTTCTCCGTCCCCTGTCGACGCCGAGATGGCTAACGCTTCCGATTACTCCATCGATGCTTTTTTAGGCATCCGACTCGTCGTGCTCGACCGATGGCTTTACTGAAGTCATTGGAAAGGGCAAAAAACGTACCCGAAAGGCTAAGTCCCAACAGGTACCCTCCAAGGCGGCAAAAACCGTCGCCTCTCCCTCCTCTGCTGAAGCCTCGGCGTCTCAGCCAGCAGCACTCTCAGCATCACCCTCCTCGCATACTGCCCCTCTGGCGACCAATACCTCCGACTTGTCAGCCCCTAAGAAGGGTGGCCCGGTCCCTCCTCCAATCTTCCTTCAGGAGAAAGGAAAGTGGACCGAGGTGTCATCGTGGTGCACACAGCACCACATTAATTTCTCTAGTGCCCGTTCTGTCAAGGACGGCATCAAAATAGTTGTACCGACAGCGGCCGACTTTCGGTCGCTTACTCGTATGCTGCAGGAGAGAGCCCTGCCATACCATAGTTTTACTCTCCCAGAGGAACGCGTCCTCCGCGTAGTTATAAAATCAGTCCCCGTTGAGTTGTCCTCAGAGGACATTCTTAAAGACCTCTGTTCGCAGGGCATTCCGGCCCTCGAGGTACACCGGATGTACCGTTCGCGAGGCAAGTTGCCATACGAGATGGTCCTTGCCGTCACCGAGAGATCGGCAGACGGTAAGTCCATCTTCAACATTAAATCCGTCTGCCAACTTTCCGGAATAAAAGTTGAGCCGCCACGAAAAACCGGCACTATCGGTCAGTGCCACCGCTGCCAGTTGTACGGTCACTCGCAGCGTAACTGTTTCGCGCGCCCTCGTTGTGTGAAGTGCCTCGGCGAGCACGGAACGCCTGATTGTCCCCGGCCCAAGGACCGCACCCAGTGCGCTGAGCCCCCTAGCTGCGTTCTCTGCGGCGAAAAGGGTCACCCAGCAAACTACCGAGGCTGTCCAAAGGCTCCAAAAACCGTCGCGAAACGGCCTGTCGCCCGTGCACTGGCCCCCGCGCAAAAACCCGCGACCGCTCTGCCGCGTCTTAGTCCGCAACGCCCAACCGGGGCTTGTTGGAATAGAGAAATGCATCTCCGTGCGTTCCCGGCCCTCGCCTCTCCTCCGAAGGAGACAGCATCGATTACCGCGCTCCAAGGACCCTCTGTCCCACGCATACCTCTCGCCGCGTTCAAACCTGCGCCTGTACCGAAACCCGCGCACGCATCACCGTCGGCCGCAGCCCTTATGGCCCCGACGTTCTCGGCCGACATCACCGCGTCGGTAAAAAACTATATCGAGGTGTACGAGTCGTTTGACTTTAATCGTATCCGCCTTATGGCTGAGGCGATTAGAGCCAACCCCTCGCCTCTGCACGCACCTTTCATTAGGGAGCAGTTCAGCGACGTATTCGCCGCATACAAAGCCGCCGCGTTCTAATGGCTACATCCGCCGGTAAACTCAAACCCCGTTCCCTTAAATTAGGTTTCTTTAACGCGCAAAGCATTAATAATAAACGCGATGAAATCGCAACGTTTCTCCGCGACCACCAACTCGACGTTTTTCTCGTACAGGAGACCTTTCTTAAACCGTCTCATAGAAACCCGCGAATCGCGAATTATAACCTAGTCCGTAACGATCGAACCAGAGCCGCAGGCGGCGGCACGCTCATTTACTTCAAAAGGTCCCTATACTGTGTTCCGATGGACCCACCTACGCTGTCGCACATTGAAGCCTCTGTCTGTAGGCTAGGCATGACCGGTCATAGACCTTTGTTCTTAGTCTCAGTTTATATCCCTCCGTCACCTCAGGGGGTCGACTTACGACCTGACCTGCAAGCTCTTCTTGCTCTCGGCGACTCCGTCCTTCTGGCGGGAGACCTGAATGCAAAACACGAAGCGTGGAATAGCCACACTCGTAATATCCGCGGAAGACACCTAGACCTTCTTAGCTCCGAGTTAAACTTTGACATCATCGCGCCTATGAATCCTACGCACTTTCCCGCTAACGTAAATCACCGCCCCGACATCTTAGATATAGCTTTGCTCAATAACGTTAACCTAGCGCTTCGGTCCATTGAAGTTATTCAGGAATTAGATTCTGACCACCGACCAGTGATCATGTCTTTCGGTCCGCGTGTAGGTCCCCCAGACGCTGGTCAGCCCATCCCCACCAAGATAGTTACGAACTGGACGAAGCTTGGGACTCGCCTTAAGTCAGTCCACTCCGCGCATCTCGATTCAATCCCAGACCACGTAAAATCCGCGATGGACGCTATAGGCGCGATCGACTCCCTCACTGAGCACGTGCAGTCCCTGGTGAACGAGTGTTCACGGTCGGTACCTTTGACAGAAGACGCTCGCTGGCTCCTTCCGGACGACGCCCGTGCCCTACTGACGGAGAAGAACGCGGCTATACGCGCCTACGACGCTTATCCCTGCGACTCCAATCGCGTCCGCATGCGCTCTCTACAGCGTGCTTTTAGAAAACGCATAAGGATACTGCGTGACGAACGCTGGGATAAGTTTCTCGACCAATTAGAGCCCAACCATCACGCGTTTTGGAATCTCCAACGTAAACTACGTAGTTGTACCGAAGTTACTATGCCCCCGCTGAACCGTCCGAATCAGAGCCCTGCCTTCGAAGACGACGAGAAAGCGGAATGCCTAGCAGACAGCTTAGAGGCCCAGTGTACGCCTAGCGACCTTCCGGTCGATCAAACTCACCTCGCCAGAGTCGACGCTGAAGTCGAACGTAAGGCCTCGCTCCCTCCTTCCGAGGATCCGGAACACCCACTCGCGCCGGTAACTGTAGACGAGGTACGCTCTCTGATCAAGGAACTGCATCCACGTAAAGCCCCTGGCTCAGACGGACTCACCAATAAGGTGATCAAACTCTTCCCCCCAGCATTAGTAATCCTCTTGACAGGCATCTTCAATGCAGCATTAGGCAACAATCTCTTCCCACAGCAGTGGAAAGAAGCGATAGTCATCGGCATCCACAAACCCGGTAAACCGAAGTCTGAGCCCACTAGCTATCGCCCAATTAGCTTACTCAAGGTTCTTGGGAAGCTATACGAGCGAATTATTTACTCCCGTCTTATGGACTATGCCGAGTCCAGGAATCTCATACCAGACGAGCAGTTCGGTTTTAGAACCCAACACTCGTGCGTCCAACAAGTCCACCGCATAGTCGAGCATATAAGCGCTGGTTTTCAGCGTGGAAGGCTCACTGGCGTGCTCTTCTTCGATATAGCAAAGGCCTTCGACAAGGTCTGGCACAATGGCTTGATCTTTAAGTTATACCAACTCGAGGTGCCAGATCGTCTCGTGCTCATCATCCGAAACTTTTTGTCGAATCGGTCCTTTCGCTATCGCGTTGAGGGCACCCTCTCTTCCCCTCACCCGATCCGGGCCGGAGTCCCTCAAGGCTCCGTACTCTCTCCACTCCTCTTCACGCTATACGCTAGCGACATTCCTCGCGGTGGCAAACCCCAAGTAGCTATGTACGCCGACGATACGGCCATCTATTATTCAGGCACCAGCCCCTTAGCTAATATTATTATATAGATAGGTCGAACTCTCCAGACCGCGGTCACGACCCTCGGGAAGTGGTTCACGAAATGGAGAATCGAAGTCAACCCTACCAAGAGCGCAGCCGTGCTCTTTAGCAAGAAACGGCAGCCTCCCGCTCCCCCTCCACCTATAACCCTCTTCGGCAAGTCTATCCCTTGGGAACAGCAAGCCAAATACCTGGGTGTAATCCTTGATCGGAAGCTTACCTTCATAGCTCATATTAAAGCGGCACGCGCGCGAGCCGCCTTCGCTCTCGGCCGACTTCATTGTATGTTGAAAGCGCAAGCGCAGTAAACTCTCTCTTACTTTTAAGAAGAGAATTTACACTGCGTGCGTGAGACCTATCATGACTTACGGCAGCGTCGTATTCTCTCACGTACCCGATTATCGACTCAAACGAATGCAAACTCTCCAAAACCGTTTCATGCGTAGAGCCACAGGCGCTCCAGGTTACGTCCGTAACTTGCAGTTGCACTGTGACTTAAAGCTGCCAACAATCAAGCAGTTCATGAAACGCGCCGCGATTCGATTTTTCGACTCCTCCGAAACCCACCGTAACCCGCTAATCGTAGCGGCCGCGCGATACGTACCTTCCGTAATACCTAAGATTAAACGCCCCAGACATACTCTCTCCTACCCCGATGATAAAACAACGCTTCTCCAAGAAGCATTCGATTTAGCTAGCAGTAGCAATACAAAACACAACCGCCGTATATTACGTCCTCGCCGGCGAGGCCCGTCGCGTATTATAAATAATAATAACGTAAATGTTATCCTCCCGTCCCTAGATCAAGCTGGCCCGAGCCGGCCAAACTAGCAATAAAAATATGTCCCTAAATAATAAAAATTTTGATCCAGCCATCCCTTGCTGTTTTGCTTTATTAAGATTGTTAGCAACGCACTAAGTCGAGGTCCGAACCCCGCAGGGGGTGCCCTTAGTAGACGTTGCTAACGTAGTTAGTTTTTCCTATTGCTCTGGCTGGAGGCCTTAAGGTCCTCGCCAAAAGTCCGGTGAAGCAGTCAAAGCCTGCGCTCAGGCTAACTGCAAGATCTCTACCAAAAAAAAAAAAAAAAAAAAAAAAAAAAAAAAAAAAAAAAAAAAAAAAAAAACATGGGACCTACACATATCGGCGAACTGTGTGTACATTGGTACACCTCTGCCTAATCCTACGGGGATACAGGCGTGATGGTATGTAATAATATTTCATATTCCAATAATTTTAGGAGAACATAAGCTACGGGTGTGAAAACCGTGCACTTCTAGTTGGCAATAATTCATTTTCATTATATGTACCGCGAAAGGGAGTCATAAAATCTGTCTGCCTAGTTACGAAGCATGTAACAACCAATCAAAATGTCTAAATAAAATATGATTTATGACAGCCATTCTGTTTATTTTTAACGACCTCAAAAACTGTCAAATCAGACCTTATAAAATTTGCAGTTCAAAATATAATGGTTACGTTTACATTGTATGTATCTAATATAGGTAAAAAGTTAGTAAATAAATAAAGTAACATTTTAATGGTAAACATAACAGAAACCATTAAAAACCACAACGATAGACATTAAAAAGGTAACGACATCGTTAACAGTATTTTATATGATTAAACGTGAAAAATGTTCGCAACGAAAATAGGAGTCATCTTGTTTGTAACGCCAAAACTCAGACTCTGTCTTTATATATAATATAATAATTCAAATATTTAATGAAAAATTGCTTGTATAATTTTAGTTGGTCTGAAATTATGCAAGATCGATTACCAAATAAAAAATATAACATCTAAAAATTTCATTTTAATCTAGTAATACTCTATAAAATGAAGATAATTGAAGACCATTCTATTTATTGTACAACTTGTGAAAATACTGTACTATTATTCTAATATTTCTTGTTTTTGCTAAGTTTGTAGATTTATATATCCAAAACCCACATTAATTTGTATCATTCAGAAAATTTCTTAGTACTATTCTTCATTTAAAATGTCAAAGAGTATCCATTTTCACAATTAATTTAATTTTTATCCAAGTCCAATTTAGTTTGAGAAGTCAAATGTCGAACGAGAAAAAATGGCGGTTAGAATGTTGCCATTATATTTCATAAACAAAATTAAATCATCAAAGCTCAGATTCATTTCAATTTACAGAACTAAATGAGGCATATTAATAATAAGATAAATTATGTGAATAAATCTTTCATATTTCGTGGAAAAAGTTTTTAACTTGAACGGCCGTGATTCGCCCACGATAAATAAAAGTGTATTGGCATTAGAAACTGTTTAAAGATAGTGTCGTATGTTTATATATAACTTCTTATAAATAGGAATAATATTCATTGCCGAGTCATGGTGTGTGACTAATACTGAAGAGAAAAAATCATTGATGATCATGAGAATGTAATTGACTTTTCATGTTACTGGCTGAAGTGCGGAGTTAAATAAAAGGTGAGCCATTAGATCGTTGACAAAAGTCAAATAAATAAATAAAAATTCAATTGAATTAAAATGGCACAACAGAAAAAAAAGACTTTAAGCTGTATTTAAATTTAAATATTTGTATTAAGCTACTCCTCAGAATTTTCTACTGGAAATTGAAAGGATCTGTGAGCAATAGAGATCCTAGAAAATATATTTATGTAATTTTTGCAAACAAATAATGTTTACAAACACAAAATATCTATAGTAATTTCAAGTACATTCGTGCGTACTAAAACAAAAATCTTCTTCATTGAAAGATTTTTATAGATCTGTGGATTTACATCCTTGGCACCTGTTTGAAACGAATTGATATTTCAATATAGTCTAAGAGGTCATTTGCACATTTCGTTATATTAACATTCAAATTTTATTGCATCATAGCGTAGAAAATTAGATAAATTAAATTAAATCTTAACCAATATTTTATTTTATTTGGAATTGGCACTTTGCAAGCAAAAAGAATCAATCCTTTCTTATTTTGAATTATTATTTTTATATTGGGTCAACACCCTTTTCCCTTTCCCTCTGATCCCGAAATAGGCAGAACCTGTATTAGTGTAATCAGACAACTGATAAATATACTTATGTATTTCTTAATACACGCCTATAAAAGAAAATTGTACCCAGACACAGAACCAATGATGATGCCCATTACATAGTCAAATCAGATTTGTTCAAGGTAAAAATCGAAACTTCGACCTCTAGTTTAGCAGTCAGCGTCATTAACCACTACACCTAAGTAAGACGATGATTCAACTTTCACTCAAAACAACACGAAAAATACTTTTTATGACAAATATAAGCAATCACAACTAAGTTAGCATAACCTTCATAATTTTATCGGTCAACTAATGCAGAGCAATTATCGAAAGCTTTTACGAATATCATTTACAGATAAAACAGCTTTTAGTAGAACACTCGCTGCAGGAAAATCTGTGTGAATTAGAGTATTTGGACTAGTTTTATCCACTGACTTTGTTAGACTAAATAAAGCACTGAATTATGGAAACAAGCAACGGAGATACTTATATAGACATCTTTTATAATTTTATGTTAATCTATTCTATTGTCCTTAAATAATGTCTATCTGTTAACGTGTGCAAAGTTTATCCAAATCTTTACAGGCGCTTTTGAATAAACAGGGAGCAGACATACTTAACATTTACAAGAATGTATTGCGCTGGATGACTTGAAAGTTATTAATCTTTTGTATATGCCAGAATAATTACTTGTTGGAAAGTTATTAATGTATAATTGTATCAATACAGTCTGAGCCCATATTTTTAACATAACCTTGGCATGTTATTTTCTTTAGTATCTTCCATCGCTTGACAACCATCTGACTAAACTTACCAAGGATAGATATTTCGTGACTCAAGTGAACATCTTACAAAATATACGAAAATAACTAAGCGACAGTGAAGTCATGTAAACCTTACAATATTAGTCAAAGGGAAATATAATTTATTGTTGCCAGAAACGAAAATTTTGTCATCAGTGTATTTTTAAACGAGGCAACTAAAAGAATCTTGGAAACTATAAATATCTACGAAACTAAACACAGGTACGATAGAATGTTTGTTTATAACAGTTGAACTAAATACGTTTAGAAAATATATTTATAGTTAGAAGACAATCGATTTCAAAATATAAATTTTATCTTGCAGACATTTTACCCATTGCTCTGTACTTTGAAAAGCATTTAATAACCTTTAAATTCAAGCAAGATTTTTTAGCAATTCCTAACTTAAAAATTGATAAAAACTCCTTCAAAATTGCCTTAAGTATTTACGAAAACACCATGACCGGAAAAAAAAAATATCATGACATTTTACTTTCCCGCGCGAATTTTACGATGACATTTGAGAAAACTCGTCATTCTTTCCGTAATATAAGCTTGAGTAAGCAGTTATAATGAATATTTTTATGACTGACAACATGACGATACTTTCCCTTGGTAATTTTCATAAGAAGGGCTTTTCTATTTCTTTTTTTCATATTGGCGGCTCGGTTTGGTAAAAGCTTTTTGATATCCTTCCGTGCCTTGGAAGATGGCAGTTAACCCAGTGGCTAACTGCCATCTTCCAAGGCAGTGATGGCAGTGATGGCATTGCCAGTGCATACGGGATCTATGACAGTTGATTGACCCTACAGTACTGGCAGTCAGAATTTTTGAAAGGCGCTTACTAAGGTATGTGGAGGAGCTGGAGAAATAAGTAAATACTTTATGAAAAATCCTGGTAGGATTAAGCAACATGCATTAAGACTGGAAACGAACCAAAACAAAAAAAAGCAATTGAAAATAATAATTTAGCATGTTTTCAGCTCTGACGTATCGTTATTTAAAAGAGTACATGCTTTAATTATAATTACAAATCGAATTACAGTAGCTATTAATTAATATATGTTAATTATCAAGAAATTGCTCTTACAATTTACACAATATTAATAAAACGATTGTGAACTTCGCCGACCCCGTTAACACATTGAATAGACGTAAGAGGCTTAAGTATTAAGCATTTACTTTGTTAATAGCAAATGGCGCGAACGAATTAAACTTTCGACCTAACTTTGAAGTGATCGTGTTTCGAGAATACTTAGAGGAGAGTAAACTCGATGCAGTTAACAGTCGTAGAAATTAGTTATACTCGTGATAAAGGGAAAACCTGGATTGATACTGGAAAGTATGGCCCATCTTAGCATAGGTCAAAAGTGCGAGAAAAATAGGGGTAGTTCTCGCCTTGCAGTTGGTAAATTGAAAAATTCGAGTGGTTAAATGATAATCGATACGCTAAGAAGAAGAAGAAGAAGAAGAAGAGTGGGTAAATACTAGAATTATTATTAATTGAATTTACGTCAAAAGACTAGGGACTATACGACACAATAAAATTGTTAAGTAAATTAAATATTATACGATAAGTTTTAAAGAAAAGAAACAGAAATTATGTCGTCTAAAAGTATAAGTAGGAAAAAATATAGTATATTTATATTTAAGCCATGTGAAAGCATGGGATTTCATATAACCTTTTATGTATTCTGACATATAATATACAATCATAATCAAAACATTTATACAGCTATCTAAAACTCAATTTCGTTCATAATTTACACACACTGCAGCTTTCATAAACTGTGAATAGAAATATATACTCATACAAAATTTACGATCATTTCTGACTTGCTACTGTTTTTTCTGTTTTAGCTAGACTTAACAATTCATAATTTGGAAGCAAACAAAAATAGAAAGATTTTTTCTAGAAGTAGTAGTAAAAGTCTCGATCGTAGGACAATTGAAGACATAACATAACATATCATCATCCCCGGAGGTTAGGCAGAGGTGTATCAATGTGCGCCCATAGTTCGCCGATATGTTTAGGTCCCATGTAATAGGGGGCGAGCCTATTGCCACTAACCGGGCACAAATCCAAACTCCGACCTGCTACTGAGAATTAAAGACTGTCGTGAAACTACAAGTTGGAATTGTCATTTTCTCTTTTTTTTTTCAAGCATCGGTTTCGACAACTTCAACAAACACAAGGCTAGATAATAAATAAAGTTAGTTTCGATATCGCTATTTCCATGGCCAAACTTTTACGAGCTAAGTCCAAGTCTTCTTCTGTGTCATATGGTTGGGTTATAAAAACTTTTAGAATACCCGGATGAAACGCTCAACTTAATTGTTTGAAACTTCACTCAAGATATTTTAACGTACCAGCTTTTCTGTACCTAGTTAGATGGAGGTACTTTCGTTAATATATTGGGATTTTAATGCATTCAATTATTGGAAACCCTTATCTACATTTCTCATCATCCGCATTTGATAACCTATGAGTTGATAACGTATAAGATGCGTTATGTCATATTCTGAAATTAAAAAAAAACAATTCTGTTTTCAAAACGAGACACGATATAATAATAATAATAATATCCTGGGACATCTCACACATGGTTATCTGATCCCAAGCTAAGCAGAGCTTGTGTTATGGTAACCAGACAACTGATAAACATACTTATATATTTCTAAATACATACGTATTATAGATAAATTACACCCAGACCAGAACAAATGATCGTGCTCATCACACAAACATTTGTCCAGAGTGGGAAACGAACCTACGACCTCCGGTATAGCAGTCAGGATCACTAACCACTAGACCAACAGGCCTGTCAAAAGATATGCGATAGAAGTAAAAATGTATAAGTTAGTCAAAGACCACGGTATATTATCGATTTCGATTTTTAAATGGTTGTCACAATACATAATACTCAGCAGTATAAAAAAGTCGCTACCTATCTTTTCACGGGACATAAGAATCACCCTGTTCCTCAGAATCTTTCAAAAATACAATTTGCAGAAACAATCTTCAAACAATCTAAATTTTATTTCTAAAGTCAGAGTTGTAAAATCTTCGGAGATCACTGAAGAGCCCGATTTCCTTGAATTGGTTTTACTGCCAACTTCAATGTCGTGTACACAATGGATGGACACAAATGGACACAATGGAGACCAGCTTGGCCCATTGGCCAAGCTGGTCTCCATACAATAGCTGGATTATGGACCTTGTTATCGGTACTAGGCAACACATGAAGTACTTTTATGGACAGGAAACTTGGACTTTTACGAAGCTAATGGAAGACATGTTTTCCGGCAAAGTCTAAGATGTTCTTGGCCATTTCACCATTCTTTTTTAACGGTTAAATTCTCTACATTATATTAACTAACCAGTTAAAATAATCAATATTTATGTAATAGTTAAAATAAGGGATTTATGTTACAGTCATAAATATTTCTGTTTTATGTATATCAGGAGTAATATAGATAAGAAACTTGACTAAATCAAAAATGAATCACATCCAATAATTACAAGACAATGAAATTTCAATTCTGGACTCACTACGCAAGATTTCCGCAGTAATTTTTCAAGTGAATACAAAACATACTGGCTCTGGTATGACAAAACCCCCAAGTTTTAGGGAACTACATACAAATGGGCACAACAGTAATCTGAATCACGACAACTTAATCCGCCGATGTTCAAACCGAAATCCATGACAGTGCTGCGGTTTATAATCCGTTCCATCGAGAGAATTCTGCTCAATAAAGCTTATCTAAGCGTTGGCTAAAAATTTTCTATAGGTAGGTTTAGGGCTAGAGTAAATCCTAATAAACTCTGAAAATTTCAGCGCCGTAATTGGAAAATACATAACAGTACCACTTTTCGGTTCGTAATTTCATGAAAAATTGTTTTAGTTGGGAAACCTTATAGCTTCCAATTTTTAAATAGGAACCATATTTAAACTACCTATTTCTAAGTTTTAGGATATTCAACGTAAACTATAAATAGTGCCTTTCAGCAGTACATTTGCGAAAAAAAATCTCCTTTTAATAAAACTAAGTCAAGCCCTTAAAGGTATTTATACTATTTATGAATTATCGTGTCATTAAACTTTATTTTAAACAATGTCGCGAAATTGTTTTAATGTAAGTTCTTTCTGCTTTGTTTAATCGTCCATGAGTTGGCATTCGTGAACTCTACGGTCTAGCCTATCAAGCTTTAGAACTTGCCAGATTTCTCTAACTTTCAAGAGACTTTAAACGTTGTCATTCTTTAAAAAAAAAGGGTGAGAACAACTGATTTTATTTCACGTAAAATGATGTTTTTAGAGTTCTTACTTATTCTCATATTTAAATCTAATGTGGTGTATATTATTGCGTAACATTTACACGTGTTGTGGAAGACCAGGTTTATACTATTTATCAGCCACTAATTAGCTGGCAGAATGTTAGAATAACCAAGAAAATACTGTACATGACAATTATATTTTAATGAAGACAAACTATTGCAATGTTGTTTAGATATTATTATTTTAAGATCTAAAATACTATGCAAGTTTATTACGTTATGTAATAAAGGCATTTTACGATAACGGACATGCTCCAATCCTAAAGACACCAAAGTAAATGGGTGAGGAAGAAAAGTATTATTTTCTATATATTCTGCGGTTGCTTACCTTCCAACGCCATAAATACAGCAGCACCAATAAAACTGTACACAATTAAACACAAACTCAAAAACAAATGAGTGAACCACTTTCTCGACAGCAACTTTAATCTATTGTAGAACCAGAAGGCGGACTTTTCACCGGCACTTAACCCGCTCTTCGCTGTGTTCATAGTAAAGTCTTTGAACCCTTCGAACTGTTTGAACATGAACTCCGAAGCTTTGTTGTGGTACATGTGCATGAAGGGGTTGAAGTAAGGGTTTCCGTGGGGGTCTGAGATGTGGGAGGCCGGGGTCCCTGGCGGCTTCCCGTGGTACCTCGGCTGGCCCCAGTACACCGAGGCCCCGGTGCTTGGACCTCGCGGGGTCACCATCACGTCAGGTATCTGTAAGGTAATCTTCGGCCTCACCGGCCTCTTCGGCGGCGGCGGAGGCGGATATCTCGGCGGAACGTCCAAACTATCCATGTTTATGGAACTGTTTATAACACTACACTGTTTAATGTTTATTGACTCGAGTGCAGGCGCAGACAATGTTTGCGTTAGCGCCGGCGTCGAAATACCTCGCGAGTCGTACTAATTGTTACATTGACATCACTGAATATTTTTCGCGGCAAGTTTTATGGCAGACGTGCGCGTGCCCGAACTGGCTGGACTTGATTATATAAATAAAGCGGGAGTTAGCGAGTGCTTCCCGTTGTGTCATCGGCTCTCGCTGGTTATCTCAGCCTAATCATTGCCAATACGATTGGGTTCCGTGAAAATTTCGTGCGTAACGCTGATTCTGCTTTCGTTGAACGTGAGCTAATTAACATGAAGTGAGATTCAGATGAACTTGTCTTCTTTACTTTGGCCGCGAACGTTTCTTCCAATGAATCGCTCATTGAAAGAAACATTAAAGGCCAATTAAGTGGAAACCAAATCGAACGAACTTATTTTACGTTTTTTTTTTTTCGGGTTACATGCTACTTATGATAACTTCCTAATTATGTGTAGCGCTGGACATTAATTATAACTGTATTTATTAAATACAGATCACTTCTCGGTTTACAGGTAACCCCAAGTCAAAGCCAATCAAAGAAATTCCTAAAAACTTACCGTAATGTTAAAACTTCGCAAATAGAAGCTTTCATGCGGATTTCACAGTTTAAGAAAGAGATTCGGTTTTCTGTGAAGACAGTAAACTTGATAGTTAAAGTCAAAAGCTACATCATATACTTTATGATGTCTTTGTGTTCTGTTCTTATCGACCAGCTGAGAGGCAACCTCCACAACTATAATAAATAGAATAGATAGCTTTTTAGTGGTTACCTTGTTATCTTACATTTTTATTATTTAACTGTCTTGGTTTTGTGGTCGAGAGCGAGGTTGCCAAACATTGGCTAAAGAAATGAGTGTGTAAAACAACCGGCTTTGAATTACTTAGCAAACTAAGTTTCTATTAACACTTTAGGTCACAGAGTATGGAAGTAATTGTGCTTTATAAAGTATATTTTGGTTTTAGGCAATCTTTTTGGTTTTAAGAACCCCTGCTTCTCGGATAATAAAAAAGACTTTGCTATTTTTATCAGTTTCAACAACAACGAACATTTACATTTTGGATGATTTGTGATTTGCTAAAACATAAGTAGCTATACACAAGTTCAAGATATTGAATAATAGAATATGATTGTCTATACAGCAATATCAAAGAGACAAAGATGATCAGAAGATAATATTATATTTTCCAGACATACAAATATGTAAGATGACATCGACGTAGGTTAGTCATGAAAACATTATGTTATTTTTATTTCAGCGTCAGATTTTGGAATACATTGCTTTTTCGTGGTAGCTATAGTCATAAAACTTATTATTGAGTACGTTTTTTATCCTTTAATTAAATGGAATTATACGAAACATGAATTAGTTCCAGGAAGACTGAGGATGAGATGGGCTGAGGAGATTAGCATGAACAAAAAAGCACATAGGGCTTCCTTTGTTTATGCCGTTCTCCCACTAACCTACCCAGAAACCCTCCTCTAGCGTTATTAATTGTTAAACCAACAAAGTATGAATGACTTATACGGGCTGTAATAAAAAAAAATTACAGCCCATATAAGTCCCACTGCTAGGCAGCGGAAAATTGAAGTTCAGAAAATACCTGAGAAAAATAAGTCGCCAGAAATGGCTAGCAAGTATCTTCATACTTGCTTATGTATATTATAAGTAACAATACCTTATTCCTCTCTTCAGAGGACACCCTTAATTCAATTTACCTAAATTTTCACGAAGACATTTATTTTTAGGTGTTTGTCATCTGTTTCGATGACAAAACCGTCGTATTATTTTTGGCGTGGCGCCTGCATTTTATCACAATTTGAACAAGAATTTCTGGATAAATAAACAGTCATTTTCCTTCACTACACACTCTTACACAGTATATAGAAGTAAGTAAAACCAATTCAAATTAATAATTGTAACGCAATTTATATTTTCTTAAAGCTTAATTATAAGCTTTTGAAGTCGGTTAAAATGAAAAAGAGATCTAGTTTTAAGTTTTTTTAGATATTTGTAGCTGAAAGAGGCTTTTAAATAAATGAGTCAAATGTTTGGGTTACAAAGGACTTTTTATGTAGCTATTATGTATTTTGCTTAAAATTATATGAATTGGAGTCCAATAAATCAACATTAAGACCCTGAAAAGTATAACGCACGCTCCAACACTCCCTTTTAAATCCTTTCTCGAATTTCAACGGGCAACCCTAAAATGGCCACAGATAATACAGTCAGGCCCGCCAATCAACTGTCATGTTCATTATGATCCTTGTCACACCACGGTATAGACTAATGTGTATGTGTTACTGTAAAAGCCCGAACGACAGTAAATCTTAAGCTTTTCCAGTAAATCCTAAAATTTACCAATTCCTAATAATAAATGTTTTAGATATTGATTTGGTTTTTTTTTCAACATTTACCGTGACTTTGTGTACATTCTAAGATTTACCAAGTGAATGGTGGTAAAAGTAAGAATCAAACTTTTTGGGCATTTATTTATTTATCTATTTAAAGTTTATGCAGCAAAGTGTACATAGGCGGACTTAATGCCACAGGCATTCTTTCCAGTCAACCTTAAGGTGATGCAGAGATAACATGGTAGGTGCATTCAGTTGAAAAGAAAGTTACTGAAATTAAATATTATGAACTGAACAAGTAACTTATATTTTTACTACTTACATTTACCATTAAGAACCTGTAAATCTTAGGTTTTACTGGTAAATCTTAGGTTTTACTGATAAATCTTAGGTTTAACCGGTGAATCTTAGGATTTACCGTAGTTCGGGATTTTACAGTAACATATGCACCGCGGGTCTAACCCATTCAGCTCGGCTACGAATATCCAGAGACCCGCTTTAATAGCCGCGGAGTAGACAATAGCCTTGATTCCATACAACGCGCTAAACCAATTTTATCGCTGCACATCGCTTTCTAAAATAGCAGTAGCAATCGTTTTGTTTTGGGATTGCTAGTCTAGTTGATAGAATGGAAAAACTTGAGATTGCGTTGAATATAGTTATTTTACTTACTTTAGGAAAACTGATATTCTTTGAGTACAGGAATTAAATTGCGAGTTTTCCACAATTAGGGTCAAAGGAGGTTCATACTGTTTCTTTGTGATGATAAAAACATCTATCAATATCATTACAGTTTTTCTAAAATATAATTTTAGTGATATAAGCATGTAAATGAGACTTAGACACTATTTTTTATCAATTTATTCTAAATCGACAACCATAGAAAAACAGAATAATAATTATAATTTTGTATAGTGAAATAAGTCTTTTACACAAAATATCAATGAGATGATCTATGCATAATACAATGAGCATATGATTTATTCAGTAACATTATATCAATGAACAATTACATTGTTTTTAAGAGCGCGTTGTCATGCCAAACGAACTTTCATATCAATTAAACGTTACTTTGCCAACACTCGTTATTGGGCCAAGATTCAAAGTCGAAAACGATTAATGTTAATGTTTTATAACTATGAACTGTTAACAGTTAAATGTGGTCTAAATTTTACATTTCATTAGCTATTAAATATATACTTAGGTAATTATTGATCGAGTTTTTTTAGTTCTGGAAATCTTTACGGAAATTCTTTTACTGGAGTAGACGAGATCGAACATTTTACGTAAAATGGGTAATCACGATAAAAAATTAAACTTACATTGCAAAATACCAAGCAAAGTATAAAGAAAACGCAGCCATAAAATTCTTAAAAATAAAACATAAAAACTACTGATATATTACGAAAATAGTGGTAATATCGTCATTTCATTTGGACATTTAAAAAAATCTGAAAAAAGAAAAGTCACACATTGAAAGCGTGCTGTGACGTATGAAGTACCTAATGTACCTATGACTCACAAACTCACACATCGTGTAGACAGTTAACTATGAAAACTACTTAAATATCTCTTTTCTCGCATAAAAATATACTAGTAAAAAATCGAAACGCGCAGACGAAACAGTTTGTTTTCAGAATCTTAGACCTATAAATCTTAGCGCTTTAAGGCGTGGCAAAGAGGTCTCTAGCAGACTGAAAAAAACACAGCCAAAGAACCCGTATACCTACAATAATATGCCATAAAAACATTGTTATTTAGGAACAAAATGAGAAGAGAAATAGAAATATCGGTATATTTTTTCGTGCCGACATTTTCTTTACCGCAGGTTCCGCCTGTCACCAGTACACTCCCGAGGAAATCCGTGTGTCAACCATTGTTATCATTTTAGCTTCGCAAAACTTCTGCGGACTTCCGTAAAGAAGCTTACTGAGATCTAGCATATAGGAAACTTAGGAGAAAAGGGTAGACAGATCTGAAGCCTATTTTCTATAGGAGTTAGCAATGATTATCCTTAAAAACGGATAAACATATATCATAATAGGTTTCCAGTGCGTAGAATATCTATGATTTCAATAGGATAAAAGATAACATATTCTAGGTTGACACATATAGTTACATTTCCACTTCACCTACCCTGATCTTTGTAGGTACAGAATCTAACAATATAACTACCTTCCCAAATGAATTAAAACCTGATGGTTATCTTTTCTATCACAGTAGTTCTGTTTCTAATAAAACTGATATTGCGCTGATATTGACAATCGGCAATTAAATGAAAACCGGAACTTCAATCTATTTTAATCTTATCAATTTTATGATAGTAGCTGAATGTTTAGAAATTTAAAGTGGCTTTGCCATTATCGAATCGAGCAAAAGGTAGCTGGTAAATTAATGTCAGTTGAAGTTGTTTCACCATCAAAATGATTAAATGCAATTACATGTGATTTCACACATACATTGATCTATCCCAAAGTAAGTAGCTAAAGCACGTCTGTTATGCAATCGGAGACAATAAGGGTACCACTAACACCCAGACACCAGACAATGTAGAAGAGTTTGAACCCAGGATCTCCTCGGAACCGGTGACACATTTTAAACCGCTCGACCACGGAGGTCGTCAAAATATATGAAGACAAGTTGCAGAAAAGGCGGAAAATGCCGATACTAAACGGTGTAATAACTGTAAAACTGCATTTAAACTATCCGGGTACCTTTTAAACACATTAGTTGGACGATTGCCTTTGCAAGTTCGTCTCCCGTCTGCAGAAAATGGCACTACGCCAGAAATATTGACATCGATCTAGATGAAAATATGTCGGAATTTTAACGTGAGAAAGTTCTCTGGAATCCGTCTATGAATTTTCTTTTTTAAGCATATTGGTGATAAGTTTATTTCTAGTTGTTATCATCTTATTCAACAATTTTATGTAGTATGAAATGTATATCATGCGTGCTCATTGTCTGAAAACCTGAAACCTAAAATACAAATCCGCTAATAGGCCACTTTAAACAGGAAACTTAAGATCAAAAACAATGGAATAGTATTAAAATTTGTAGTTTAATTGTTTTTTTACCACTAGATTACGTGCGTTTCATTCACTTTGTTCTAGTCTAGTCTAGTGCCAATTTTCTTTCTATATCCTACTACATGATGATGTTTTGGTTCCGGCATGGGACGTTTTCTTTGGATGCCGAATGCCGATACCCTAATGTCAAGCAGTTAGATTAGATACCTATGTATTGTAAGTAAATAATCGCCACCAATTTACGCGAACGTCTTTTTAATATTGTAAATGGACGTACATAAATGGACTGTGGTGTTACTACTAGTGGTGCTAAGCGCGACTGCTACGCTAGAGGTCTTAGGTTCGATTCCCAAGTCGACCAAGGTGTTATTGGGTTTTTCTATGAAATTCTCAGTAGCAGGTCGGAGTTTGGATTTGTGCCCGGTTAGTGGCTCGCCCCCTATTACATGGGACCTAAACATATCGGCGAATTGGTACACCTCTGCCTACCCCTTCGGGGATACAGGCGTGATGATATATGTTATGTTATGTAAATGGACGTAATAATTTATTTCTAAAAATAGTGTAACTTGCCAGACTGATTACCTGAAAATATCACATTTTCAAATGGATTGCCAAGTTGACGCATTCAAGATGCGTATTATTATTATAATGATAGTTTTACTTATAGACAAGAAGGAATATTTTAGCATAATATCATCGGAGTGTCACGATTTCAATGATATTAGCAACAATTTCTATCTCTAGTTATGCATCTGCATTTGTTTTACTAATAAATAAATGGGACCAACGGCATTTGGAGGGAAGCCTTTGCCCTGTTGTTGTACAGGACTAATTATTATACTAAGTGTATATCAGTAAAAATAAATCAAAAAATATAAATACCTAAGTTGTATTTATTTGTTGTTTTTTTTTAGATAGAGCCTAACCTAATATCTACTGCATTTGTAATTTAGGACCTACCTAGGTTCCCTTCTATATAGGGTCATGTCGGGCCCGCCACAAAGCGGGCACCACCGGGAGCGTTATGGAGCTAAGACTTCGGTTGGACCCGTAACGCCGCCACTAAGGCCAATGATGAGAGCAAGTGTTTTGCCGGAGTATTCGAAGCCTTTATCAAGGCGCTGGAAGCCCGGACTCTTGCATCCCCGCCTCCCATGGAGATGCAAGGCTGGGTCATAAATGAGTTTCACCTACCTATGTGCAAATTCATTTTCTGCTTGAATGAATTCGTAGAAATATTTAAATGTAGGTTAACTAAATTTTGTTATTTGACACGATGTGAGAGATCTGGTTCACATCCCGTTTAAAAAAGCAAATAACTAAAGGATATTCGTTACATATAAACAAATAACCACGCCGTTTGATTGATTGATTGACAGGGTTTAAATTTATTACCTACATTTAAATAACTAAAATCGAATTTATTTCGTCATGGGGTCAAAAAACTATGTCAACACTTGTGTTATATTTCAGAATCCCGAAAACTATTTTCTATAATAATTAAAGCATGTCTGAACGAAAATTTGGCAGGTACCTAGGTACTAAGCTCGTAAATGTTTTTGTTCATAAAGAATTAAACACGTGCCTTACCCGGTTTTTTAATTAAAATCAATAAATCATACTTATGAACTTACATCAAGCAATTAAATGTTATCTATTTGATCTACCTGAAGGCTGACATAGTTATAATGCTAGTATATATGATCTACTACAAGTACTCTCTCAGATCTCCTAAAACTTTAAGGGCTAATGCTATTTACACCCTATTCTCTCCACCATTCAAACCTCGTTTCATCACTGATTGTGTATCAAAATTCTCACTTTTATATCACTCTAACATACAACGCGACAATAGTTACAACATAGGCAATAATCCAGTGTCACTAAACTTTAACTCCCAATCAATTATCTCATAAGTACTTTTCAAAATATAATCATAACTAACACAGCCAGTCCGTGCACTCGTCTTAAAAGAATACCGGATACTAGGTACATACAAGATAGTAAATAGATGTGCTATACATAAGACTAACAATACCATTACGGTAATAGGATTACATTATATTGGCAATACCGATAACGCAGCGGTGACACCACATCTTACTCTAACTGATTTAATAATAAGGTGGTATGTAATGCTACTTATACACTAAGATACTGTACGCCATACATAGCATTACACAGAGCGCAACAATAGTCCCAATTATTAATATTGGAATATAATTAACTGTGGGCACAATAAGGCGATTGTAATGGTAATGAGGGTTGTAAATCTCGTTGACAAAGAATTTCATCAATCTTTACTGAAAGTAAGTCGTTACGGAAAGTCTTTACGAAAGTAACTCTCTCTCTGTACGTGTGTCTGTTTGTTACGCGATCACGCCTAAACTACTGATCTAATTTAAGTGAATTTTAGTGCAGTGGTAGTCAATTTAATTTAAATAAATTTTAGTGCAGAGGTAGTCAAGAGCCTGAGAAAGGACATAGGTATTCTTTCCTGCAACAAAGTGCTACAAGGAGTTTAAATATGGGATGAAAGTCTAAATGGAAAGCCGCGGGAATCAGCTTAATATATTATGTCTAGGATACTCAATACAAAGCTCCTAGTAGGTGAATACATATAGGTAAATAAAATAACACCCATCAATAGACCAGTCTCAATAAACGTCGCTTAACCTCGATCGATAAACAATTAACGAATACGATGACTAATTCCAAAATCCTGGCCCAATTTCAATGATTACCTCGTAACATAATGAGTGTCGCATCGCACTGACGAAATAGATCAAAGATCATAGGATGACGTGTTTTACGATAGCCATCTGCCATTTAGCGAGCTATCAATCTGCTAACTGGATCTTTATGGTACTATTAATAAATTATTACCTTGAGTGTGATACAAGCAAGCTCTTTTGTCTAAGACAATTTTGTTGACTAACAAATAAGTAAGTATACCTAATTACTGTATTAGGTTGACTCTTTTATTTAAGTTTTAGAGATTTCGATTTGCAGATCGGATAAAAAGTTTATCGTAGATTTAGATGACAAATAGCTCACTACCCACACTTTTTTTAGATTTATATTTCAGTCATCATTGTTTTGGTTTCATTTAGTTTCTTATCTATACTCTAAGGGTTTCATTTCATTCATCGATGCAAGATGTTTGGTAGCAATACAGAATATTGACAGCTGCCTATTCTAACACTTTCTGCATCCCTATACTCAATACCTACTCAATATTTATTAGACTCTGTCTCATGAAAAAGTTCCATGCGTATGGCGCTAGTGTCGCAAAATAAAATTACATGATTTTTAATATTTTCTCCATCTTACATCTTTTTACAGACACAATATCAAATTAAGATACAAATAATACATATTTAATTGATTTCCTACTTTAATAGTCTGCTCGTACTTCCAATGTTAATTTTTACCTTTTAGTTACACTACTCGCCGCGAGACTTCTTTCATGAGACAGAGTCTACACTCCATATTTTACATTAATGTGGTGGTTACATTCAAGAGTAGGTTCAATATGGATCCTGTAGGGTACGACAGCATACAACAAAATTTATATAAACTAAAATTACTAAACTACTACGTGTAATTTTGTTTGTACATATTTATTAATAAATTTTAATGCTCTAGAGAAAAGGCGGGCGGAGAGACTTGCAAATTCGATTTTGAAGAGAGTATTTCTGTTTATCGTTCTGCGTGGCTAACCATTTTATATTTAACCAGCAGCAGCAACAGTTTTAACGAAATTTAAATTTATTATTTCATATTTATTAAACACACTATTCCTATTAGGCGATTATAAAATTATTTCTTTTCTTATCTGTGTATGCCTATATTTTTGTTTTTCTAGCTTGACAACTGTCACAGCTGTTGTCAACTTGTCAGTCAATGTAATTTCGTGGATTGCCTTCAATCAAGAATTAAACACAACAGTGCATTTATTATTCATTAGAATATAAGTAAAATCAACGTAACAAAGGCAAGCAGCCCTATTATGAAACGTGTAAACGTTTTCAGAAACAAAGAAGACAAAAATGGAACACTTGTGGCTGTGGAAGACGATGATATATCACTTTTTAAATCAAAACTAGAAGTGCATTTTCAAATAGATGTAGACAACATAAGCTTGTATTCATCAAATGGCTCAGAAATTAAGGATGTTAAAGTACTTAGAGATAACGAAAATATTTATTTGTGTAATGACGGTTTGGGAGATGTAAAAAGTTGTGATAATATAGAGAATTCGATGCAAGAATTGAGTTTAAGTGATGAGAAAAAACCAGGGAAGGCTGTCGATGATTGGGTGACATTGAATGTTGGAGGCAAGCACTTCACTACGTCACGGGCTACGCTAACAGCTAAGGAACCCATGTCGATGTTAGCAAGAATGTTTGCAGAGGATAAGAATGTGTACTTAATGAATCCGAGTGCCACAGATTCTATTGGGGCATACTTGATAGATAGAAGCCCGGAGTATTTTGAACCTATTTTAAATTATTTGAGGCATGGTGCTGTGATATTAGATAAGCATGTTAACCCTAGGGGCGTGATGGAAGAAGCAGTATTTTATGGTTTGTTAATTATTTATTAATATTTTCCGATCATTCCAGGAAATAGGTACCTATGACTAACTAGTACAGTGTATTGTTAGTATATCTTTTAAATATATAGGTTTTCCTTAACAGCTTACAATTGTAAAGTGAACAACTTTTATTGATATAGGTATATTATATTAGTCACTTATGTGTTAAATAATGTACTGTATTAAATCACTACGCTGCTGTAAAACCTTTTTTTATAATACTCTTTCTTACATATATACATTGTATGGTATTGGAAACAGGAAAATGGGTGTAGGAAAAAGTAAAACACCATCTCGCAACAACCATTTTTTATTTTAAGTGAGGCATTGTATTGTTTGAACATTGAACTGTTGACTGCCATTAAGAAGTAAATGCAATGAAGTTTCATATGTTAAATCAATATGGTACATTCAATCATATGGAGAATAAAATCATAATGTATTTAAACCTTAATGCATTCTATTACCTTTTATTAAATGGTGATTAAACTTTTACTTCGGTTGGCACTACAAATGCTGGTGAAATTTTCTGACCCAATAAACGCTATGTGCAACTAAACATTTTTATGTAACTTGGCATTGCAATCATGCTGAGTGCAATATTTAGTATAATACAGTTATATTACAAAATATTCTGTATTTGTTTGTTATACCTCCTCCTTGATTGCCTCGTTGGCCTAGTGGCGCTAATCGCGACTGCTACTAGAGGTCTTGGGTTCGATTCCCAGGTCGACCAAGGTGTTATTGGGTTTTTCTATGAAATTCTCAGTAGCAGGCCAGAGTTTGGATTAGTGCCCGGTTAGTGGCAATAGGCTCGCCCCCTATTACATGGGACCTAAACCATATCGGCGAACTGTGGGTGTACATTGGTACACCTCTGCCTAACCCTTCGGGTTACAGGTGTGATGATATGTTTGTTAACTTTTCTTAATTCTAATTCCAGGTATAGACTCAATGATACCCCAGTTAAACCTACTAATAGAGGAATCACGGAGCAGTTGTGGTATCAACCAAGCGTTAACACGGATGGACGTTGTACGGTCCATTATAATGACACCAACGTCATCTGAGCTGCGGTTTCAAGGTGTCAACTTAAGTGGAGCAGACCTTAATAGGCTGGATTTGCGATATATTAATTTTAAGGTAAGTTTTTAAAGTAAACAGATTTTTCTCAATTAACTTAATTCTTAGCATGCTTAGACTTAAAATAATACACAACACAGAGACCTTGTATTTGGCCTATTTTAAGCAGTAGGTGCAAATCTGCCATATCTATGATTAAGTATTGCCCCTTTTTAAGATTGATATGATAGATTGATTAAATTTGATAAACCTCACTTTTAAAATTACCTTAATTACTGATTTTGCCAAATTGACGACGAATTTTTTGGCACTTGAAGCTGACATCAATATTTACCACACTTGTTGTGTATGTACAATGTACAGCAGTAGGTATATTTCGAAACATGAAATTGAAAATAATGGATTTAACTTCTTCTGTAATACAATTTTATTGTTAAAGAACCCTTATATTAATCAATTTCAGTATGCTTGCTTATCGCGCTGCAACTTAAGCGGCGCCAACCTGTCACATTGCTGCTTGGAGCGCGCAGACCTCTCGCACGCCAACCTGGAAGGCGCTCAGCTGTTGGGACTGAAGGCGTTATGTGCTAATATGGAAGGTTTGTGTTTTAGTATCATCTATTTATAATGATATTAATGTGAGCCTGAAGGTTCCGCTGCTGGGCAAAGCCCTATGAATAAGCATTGATAACCAAGCTTGTGATTTTCCTAATATGAATCGAATCCGAATTTCCGAATTCTGTTAAGACTTGTCAAAAATTGCTGTCTATAACTACACAATATGTGATGTTTTTATCGGTGTAAAATGCAATTTTTCTTATTGCTTTTAAATATCTCTCAATGTAACATGTACTGTAGTAAATTCTAGTAATGTATATTAGCAAAATTTAATATTGACTATTTGAATGCATTGGTTTTTCAGGTGCCAACTTAAAAGGCTGTAATATGGAAGATCCAGCAGGATCTAGGGCTGTGATGGAAGGAGTTAATTTAAAAGGTAAATAAAAAAAATATTCATGAATATCAATGATATTCTAATAAACAGATATGTTATAAGCGTGCAATCGTGAAGACTCGAAAGCGTCCTAATTGGGACGTATTGCCTTTCAACAACTATTTATTTGTCTCTTTTTTCCTTATGGGTTTTATCGCGCTATCTCTTTTGTATAATTTTGACATGTATGTCAGCTGCCGCTGCTGCGCGGAACTCTTTTTTAGATTGTTTTGTATGTGTATAACATATCTGTTTATTAGAATATCATTGATGAATATTATATTATTATGTTCGCCATTATAAACCCATCAAATTAGTGTATAAAAATGTGTCTTAAGAATTAATTCACGGTCTTTCGTAAACAACAAATGACGCAGTACATCCTTGTAATCGATTTTAATACTGCGGAGAAGTCAGTGTTTTATTTTACTTACCAAACTGTAATTTTTCCGTATTTTGAAAAAAAATCAACTGCTGTGCAAGGCCTTGTCTCATTAAAAATATATGCACCAGTTTATCAGTTCACAGCTAATTTCAAGTTTTGTTAACATAACTGTATTTTTTACTAGCTGTGTCCCGCGGTTTCACCCGCGTGAATGACAATTCATACACTATCTTTATAAATTATAGCCTATGTGTTCTTCCGATGTTTAAGCTACATCATTGTAAAGTTTCATTAAAATACATTAAGTAGTTTTTGCGTGAAAGAGTAACAAACATCCACACATCCATTCTCACAAACTTTCACATTTATAATATTATAGTAAGGATCTATTTCATAATTTCAGGAGCAAATCTAGAAGGAAGCAATATGGCGGGCGTTAATTTACGGGTGGCAACACTGAAGAATGCCAACCTACAGAACTGTGATCTTAGGGCGGCTGTACTGGCCGGGGCTGATTTGGAGGTACCTTATATGTTATAAATACTTTAATGGCCGAAACTTTAAAGCATCTCAATTTAAAGGAGCGTTAAATCTCATGCTGACTCTACCACTACTACTTTATGGTGTAGGTATCTTTACATACTGGAAAGGCCCTTGCATATGATATCAATAATCCATATAACCGTCTGTACTGAAATCCATACACCTTAGAGCTAGTCCAGAAAGGGCGATTTCGTCGCGATTCTCTCGCGCGTGTTACGCGCGACCGTTGCGTCCACAAGATGTGTACCAACGCGCGAGCATTTGGGGAGGAATTCAGTACGAAACATGGAGTTGAACGAAGCACTCGCTCTAGAGTTCGCGCGTTAACTGGACGCAACAAGGCGGCCCTAGTATCTCGACTCGAGAGTCTGGCGTAGTGCACGCGATTTACGCGCCTATTTTGAATTCGCGCGATACGATTCGCGAAGATTTCGCCCTTTCTGGACAAGCTCTAACATCAGTGTTTGCATGACTAAACGCGTTAACGCTTAGAAATTCTCGGTTATTTACGTTCTTATTTTTCTTACGAGAAAATATTACCTAATCTTTTAGCGATCTGCTGCCGCATATTCCCAAGTCAAAGTCGAATTTCTGCTATAGTAAGTATTGGCTATTATAACCTACTCACCCGTCTTGATCTTATAAGACGACAAATGGCAATTTTAAACTGATACAAGCCAGTTACATAACAGCATACAATAGCGGTGAAATCAATTTCGCGCCATTCATTAATAAATAGTGACTTCTTTGCAGGCTGCAGGAATTATGCAGAAATGTTATCTTACTAATGCTAAATACTAACTATATCTAATCTAGTATTGTTATCCTACGGTCCATTGGCAGGATTTTCCAGGAAAATAATGTTTTTATCTTTGATTATATAATGTCTAGATGGAGCGTGGTCCTACATTCATACCAAAGAAAACTAGGACGCCATTTGTGTATGTGTGCGTGTAGGCGTCGTTTTACACTATACGTCAATGTCTCTGTGTGCGTAAATAGTGATACCAGCTATTACAAATTCTCCCATAAATCACATTAAATAAAGACGAATTAATTATAATAAAATATTTACTTATTTTAGTTATATGTTGGTACTTATGTGGTATTATTCAGTTTAAGTGTATTTTAATAATAATAAATTTTTTTTTTATTAAGTATTTACTTTTTAAATCAATAAAAAAAAGAAATTTGGAGTTGTGTGTTTGAATCGAGTATTAAATCAACTAAGTTAGTATTTGGTACAATATTAAAACATAATGAGGTATAGGTACTTTAACATTGAGTTATTTATTTTTTTACTTTTTATTTATTTTTTTATTTGAAAAAGTACATCAGCACTATTTTATAAACGTAACGATAAACCAACAAAATTACCCACAAAAATGGGAGAATGAAAAACAGAAACTGGCAACACTGATAAAATATGGCGTGATTTTAATAATCATAAAAATAAAATTAATTATAAAGTTTCTTTAAATAGTGTGCAGTAGTTTTAGTGATAGGTGATGTGTGTTGGTATTTTTTAGCCTTCCTTTTTAATTCCAGCACACTTTAGAAGCACATACTATCGTTTTATCGCTGTTATGTGGTTATTCCTTAGAGCGCGTAAAACGTAGTGTCACGAAAGCGGCACGATCTGTACTGGTGGCGGGAAAGTACTTAACAACCACTTTTGGTTGTTATTTTTTGACACGTCTGCGCGCACTTGACAGTCCATCTAGACATTATATAATCAAAGGTTTTTATGTACTTGTCCCTAAAAAGGTTTTACTCTACTACCTAATTCTATTTTTAAAATATGTATGAATAGTCATATTTTTTCTTTTCAGTGTTGTGATTTATCAGGCAGTGATCTTCATGAAGCGAATCTCCGCGGGGCCAATCTAAAAGACGCGGCGTTCGAACTCATGCTCACACCGCTTCACATGTCGCAAACCATCAGATAATTGATTAATTACATGCTTTTAATAAATGTTTACGTTGGCGCTATTAGTAGTTTTATTTGTAATCGACTAAATCACTAAACATAAACAAAATAGTTATTTTGTATGAGACGGGAGACGGGAAATTGGGGCACCAGCTGTTGCTAGCCGTTTCACATAAATTATGTGAATTATCTTAGAAAAACAAAATCTAGTTGTGTAGGTATGTTATTTTTCGCACAAGGTTATTAACCTCTCGTTGATGGTGTCTAAAGGCACCGAATAGATCAACGTAAATAAGTACGGTTTATAATTTAAGTCTTTAGAATAATGAACCAACCATTCAGTCCTTTCAAAGTAAATAAGATACTAATTTACTTTGAAACAGTTGACTAAGATAATAAAATTAAGAAAAAAATACGTAGGTAGGTATATTGAGGAAAATGCCGGTGCTGGTATTGTATATATTTTGTGATGAATCTTGAGCGCAGTACGTATTTTTAGGTAAATCGTGCAACCTAAAATTAAGGAATGTATAAGAATAACGGTGCATCATGGATAAAATACAGTTTTTGAATGAATAGCTCGATAATTTAGAGAATGCGTCGAACAAAAGTTACCTACAAATTTTGTGTCAAAAGCGAAAACGCTTCTTGCTATGTATCAAGTACATTAACGACAAATATTTTTGTAAGCATTATAGTTCCTCATTATATAGTTTTCCCCGGCATTGTTTTCCAAATAAAATTAATGAAATGTGTTTTCGTTCTCCAATGCGTAAAATATATTTTCATTATTTCGTCAAAGAAAACATGCTAAAAGTTTGTATTCTAATGTTGGATGCGCTGTTAATAGAGATGTTACTACTAACTTAATAAACTATATCTGTCATTTGGACAACTAGGTACCTACCTACGATAGTGGAATTAAATGTTGCTAACTGAGTCCTAACACATTTATTGGATATTTATTTAGATGTTTAAAATTTCCTTTTAATTTCGTAAGTTTCAATTTGAAGAACGAATAATGTGTTAAAATAAATTCAAATTAGTCGATTGTTGATCTAAATAAAAAGTTGGTTTGCGTTTTGACATTTGTGCAGCTCTATACGTTTTTTGTTGGCAGGTTGGTTGCATTTGTTTTTTATTCGCGACTTCGCGTTCTATTTTTGTGTGTGACGGTTCCGTCCGGCGGAGAAGGATTTTATTTTGCAAATAATAATTTTGATGGTTTTCGTTTAGATCATCAGATTCCCTGCAGAAGAGCTCCCGATTGCGGTAATTATCAAAATGCAGAACGGAGACGGCACGCCGACAGCGGCAGATAACAGTAAGTTGCACATTTGTTGTTGAAAATAATGGAATAACAATCATTATTCCACTGTTTTATTTACTATTTTAGAGAAAATTCTAGTCGTAAATCATGTTAAAATGCAAAAATTTACTTTTTCTGGATGTGAACCACGTGTATTTCGATATACCCGCATATGATCGATGATGAAAACTGCGAAGTTTCTTCTAGTTATGTTAAAAAAATAGTACAATCGGATTGCAGTTGTAATTTCACTTGCGTTTAAATGTTTCGTGCATCGATTATCGCGATTTGGGTTGTTTCCTCGGTTTGCAATTATTGATACTGTGGGTAGCTTAATTAGAGTGTGAAGCATGACTCACATTCTAGTGTTCTGCCCACCTCTTTTGTAAAAATGCAACTGATTTATTGGGCAATTGAATTGCAGTGAGTACGTCGTACTCGCAATTCACCGCGGTATCTTGTCACATGAAAAAATGCAAGAAAGTTGGTGCGCTGCACTTAATTGTTATATAAAAATCAATCTACCTCCGTTGTGTGCATGTGTGAGGTCATTTTAGATTTTCTATTTGCATTGAATCATAGGTTTGAAGGTCTACTTGTGCATAATATTACCTCATCTATCTATAAAGACGATTCTGTAATAAGATGAAATCGTGCAATAATTGTACAATTTTTTTCTACCTACCTACATTTTAATGATTAGTGAGCCATTTTATTTAAGTGTGGGATGCATAGGTCATGGTTGAATAATTTATCAGCTTAGCTTTCCTGATTACTTGTTAGTGTATGTTTGTATTTCTTTATCTCTGCATTAATTATATCACTGCAAACATAGTCAATTTGTTTTTCTTGCATGTATAATTAATGTTGAATAAAACTGAGTAACAGTGGTTTTAATATCAATTTATGAAAGCTAAACCTGCAATAGGTCACTTCTGTAATATTGATGGTAGATATTATTATTACATGTGCTTGGTATGTTGCGAATAGGTCCAAATATTCAGAACAAATTTTAAGTATGTGCATACACTCATTTGAAATGTAGTCAGTTCACTTTCATTATAATGTTGGTTGACGTTATACTCGCTCTTTAATCTTTCAGAATGCAGGTTTATGACTTTGTATATTTTGATTGTATCTAATTAGATAAAATAAACAACAAAAAACAATTCTGTCTTATTATCTCTTTGATAATATAGAAGTAAGTAGATAATTATATTACCGTGGATAAGATGTTACTCAATATTAATTATAATATACTTTAATCAAATTATGTTTATTGTTTTGTTCACACTTAATATAGCATATTAATCTATGATTAACGTGTTAGCAATATACATAAAAAATTAAGATGTAAGTTCTTTGCAATGTCAGTCTGAATAAAATGTAACTCTCGGTGCATTATCCACTCTAACCCAAATGCCGCTTGAGATTCATTATAGGGCTCTTTGCATCTTAGTTTTGCCCTGTTTAGCAAAAGTAGTTTGCTGGTCAGAATTCGGATTTAAAGAGACACTTAATTTACAGCAAATAAGTTTTAAATAGCGTGAATACTTGCATGAGTTTTGTTAATTTTTATGCTATATTACATTTACTATTATCCAAGAATTTCAGGTGCGTCGCAAAATATTTTCGTTTTTCAATTTTATGGTCTTCAAAAAGTGCCACCGGCCATATCAAAAGCAGTATTTATTCATATTAAAAACTTTTTTCTATTTGTAATGGAACTCATTCTAAACAACCTCATCTGTTTGCTAGTACTTGTATGATCACAGGTGTGGGGTTACATCAATGTGTTGTCACCTTGGCCAGAACTAAGGTTTCTAAATACACAATACATTATAATGTGGAGCATGCATATAATACTGTAATCAAGGTGTTTGTTTAACTAACTTGATTTTGATGTTTCATTTTTCTTATATTTTTTTACTGTAGGTAGTATTTACAAGTATTAAATTATTTTATATCATTTTCCACATTCTTATTAGGTTCTGATAACATTTCCAGTAAGAAAATTTACTTTATTTCAATTTAATTTGGTTCTAATAAAAGTTGTTTATGCATATTAAAATTACCTCTCTACTTGACCGGTAAAATTAGCCACTTATTTACACTATCACTTGGACCTTAAAATCGCCTCTATGTCAAAGCAGTAAGGTCGTATTCTGTTAAACGTTTTCGATTGTCATACGTAATTGCGTGTCAACCATACTTCAAGAATAGTTTATAAAAAAAACTAGCATGTTTATACATATAGCTGTAATAATAATTATTATTATTATTATTATAATAAGCTACTAATTTTATAAGTGTGAAAGTTTGAGTATTGATGAATGGATGTTAGTTCATGAACAAACTAGGTATAAGTAGATTTTTATGTCCTGCCCACGTGGGTTTCGGTTGTCGCGTCAAAAGTGTCCCATATATAATTTCTTGGGTTCAGCGGTTTAGCAGTCAAAACGCAACGGAAAGACAGACTTCCGCAAATACGCCATTATAGTATGGATATTTATAACTTTTTTTTTTTGTTTTTTACTGAGAATAGCCTATACGATGTCCCTATCAAGATTCTTTGAGATGCCGGGATGAAAATATGTTATGCCTTTCGAATCTACACATAATAATATAGTATAACGCGGGATAATAAAATACTTTAATAGCCACAGTATTGCCTAAAATGTTACATAGTACAAGCTGTATGCAGACGTTCATTAGTCAATTTATTGACTACAGGTCTGATGCGTAAGCTAGCTCGCGAACGTAACATTTTCTAATTACTTGCAGCATATACTGGTATGTTAGGAACTTGGGTTCTGTACATAGAAATTTTCTAGCTAATAGAGACGCTTAATGCTAAAAGAAATAGTTTTTACATGTGGGTTGACAAGATATTATTTTAACAAGCGTTTCTTTTTGGATTTCAATTTTCCCTCATAAAACTCTTGATAGTGGAGATAGCGGTGATGACCACGGCCCTAACCAGAGAGAAAAAGGGTAGAGAGGTCTTTGCCGAGCAGTGGGACAGAAATGCCTAGAAAAAAACGTTAGTTGAGACTTTAAAGAATCTTTAGCGTTTACTTTTACATTTCTGCGTTCTTTTTAAGTTTAACGATACAAATTAAAACTAATAGATTTTACAATTTATCGAATAATCGTTAATTAAAAATAAACAATGAGTATCTGGATACAATTGATGTGGTATAAATCAAAAGTAAACACTACCCACTAGTTTTAATAGATTTTACTCAACACGTTAGCTTTCACGGTACTACGCGTTATACTACACGTAACTTTAGTCATGGTATGCCGATAATGTATAAAAATGAATACAAAACATTCTTGTGTGCATACAAAAGGTTGAGTTTAAATAAATAAGTTTGCATGTATTTTGTTGGGCTGTCAAGGTCAGACTTTGTAGGTAACTTCGTATTAAGTCGTATTAGTGTGCAATATTATTAATTTATACATAGATAGTTTACCCTATTTTAACTTTATATATTTGAAGTATATACTGTTTCTGCTCATAGAAACCGCTTATTTCTCCGGGAAAATTTATTCCGTAAATATGACCATGCATTTTCGTAGCTTTCTCTAATTTATACCAAGGACCAATGCACCATCTACGCAAAGGAAATTAATATTTTCTTCTCAATTAACAGTTTTTCCATATAATATAGGTAATACCATACAGTTTTAATGGGGGTGATCAGAAATACTGAACACTCACATTCATAAAATATATGGGCCAGACAGTCTTACATCCGTAAAACACATTTTAGACCATGACGCATTCAGAAAAAAATATGAACAACAAACAAAATATCAGGGTCAACTTTTTTTGGCAACTACAAATATAGAGTATTTTGTATTAGAAGTTTTAGAACCTCTTACACGGCGATTATAGCTTTGACACAGCCTTTTCTTTATATGACACTAGCTTTCGCCTGCGGTTCTGCCCATGTAAAATTGCATTTAGTGGTCCTAACATGATCGTGAATAATGAAAAATCGTTTTTCTTCGTCTGGATCGTTTGTATTTTCCCAATATAAATTGTGTCATAAATACTACAGTTTCTTTCTTTTCGGTAGTGTATCCCTTACTCCCTCTATACTTGCTTTGAATTAATGAATATTTACATCATTAACATATCTCACCGGTAGACGGCTATGTCTAAATATGGGCTTCCTCATCGTCCTACAATAAGTGATTACGTTATACTGATAGATTGTTGAACTCTGAATGACGTTGGAATGTCTAAATTGCAGACTGACCTGATGGAGGATTGGTATATTTAATGCCATGTGGTTCTGTGGTGCGGTCCTAATAATATATGTGAATAAAACCCACAAGTGTCTGTTCCAAGCAATGATATTCTAATAAACAGAGATGTTATAAGCGTGCAATCGTGAAGACTCGAAAACGTCCTAATTGGGACGTATTGCCATTAACAACAACACTATTTGTCTCTTTTTTTCTTATGGGTTTTATCGCGCTATCTCTTTTTTCGAGACTTTTTTCGATTGTTTTGTATGTGTATAACATATCTGTTTATTAAAATATCATTGGTTCCAAGTCTAATATAATGTGTCCTTGGCTATATAAGAAGGATTAGTATCTAGCTGACCGATTTAGTGTTTTTTATACCCAGTCATATACGTACCCCATAGAACATATGAAACCCATTTAAGACGCAATTGAAACTCAGTCGAAGTAAATCACAGCACTATTAAGTATGTCGCCCATAAAACTTATCTGCTAGCACAATATAGGTAGGCAATAGACGGTTTAATATGCTACAAAATGCGTCTAAGCAATTTATGGCTTTACAACTCGCAACTCGCTATATAAACTACTCAGTGTTGTTGAACTCAAAATTGTACGGTCATTTAGTTCACTCCAGTTTTCTTTCATTCATTTGTAGTACCGTGGCCTTATTTGATTTTACTTGCGTAAGAAATAATACTATTATTTTAGGGCTTAATTTTTTAACATACATTATAGGTAAAGAAAAATTCCGCAATCTCCATGAATCTTATCTTATAGAACCTTTGGCCTTTTATAATAGTTTGCGTTTTAAGTAACTGGACCCTCAAAATCAAAATTATTTGTCTCATTTTATTAGCTCGTTTCGTTATTTCGGCAATTTGACGCTTGCGCCACTAATCATAAGCGTATCACCAAAACGAGATAGGAGAACTCATTTGACCGAATGCGTAGGTAGAAGATACTACTTTATAGGGAACATATATTGTGTACAGATTTGATGCATCCTATAAGTTCAGTGTATTTAAAAATTATATTTCGAAACAGGGCCAATAAGAAAGAGACCTCTTGCTTTTTATTTGGGAATTTGGGATTGATTAATCCCTAAATCACAATAAATAGCGACCATTAATGCAGATCTAGTTATTCATTTATTTTAACTGTTAGATGCGCCTTGCTCGTATCGTAT
Organism: Autographa gamma; assembly: GCA_905146925.1. Lineage (NCBI taxonomy): Eukaryota > Metazoa > Arthropoda > Insecta > Lepidoptera > Noctuidae > Autographa > Autographa gamma. The sequence continues at coordinate 4,775,832 of LR989871.1, forward strand.
TTAGTTGCTTTTGACTGAGGTGCCTATTTGATCCCTTATCTTCTTAAGAAGTATGAAAATTGACCTAAATATATTGCTTTGTAAAACTGTTATGCATTGTGAGTTGCAATAAGAATTTCTTCGTTACCGTGTTTTTACTGCCTTGATATATAAACATACACAACATCGTAATCAATCGGATCACACTTCACGTGTAGCACGTGTTTGCGGTCAAACGCCTTTTCATTTCAGCCCGGAAGCACCCACTGCTGGGTACAGAACTCCCTTTATTTCTGCTATTTTTGTCTGTTTTACGCATCCCTCTTCTAAGTATTTCCTGTTAAACTAGTGCCGTAAAATAACATGTTTCTCTCCATCTTCCAGCCAAGAAGACGGTGCCAGAGGAGGTGACGAAGCATTCGTTCCGGCTGAAGGTATGGCGCCACCTGGAAACCAATGGGCTGGCCATGTTCCCGCGCCCCGTGTACAACCGGATCCCGAACTTCAAGGGCGCTCCCGAAGCCGCGGCCAAGCTCGCTGAGCTCGAGGTCTTCAAGAATGCTACCACCGTGAAGGTCAACCCTGATAAGCCGCAGGAGGCTGTGAGGTTAGTAGTTGTTTTATGTAGATTATTTTGTACTAAATGTTAAGTGGAGCGTACGTATACAGAAGCTAGTGCTTTTATCGCTTGTTTGGGTGAAGCAAGAAGAAAAGAACACTTCTATTTTGGACTTTTTTTTTTTTTGTACTAATTTATCTGTCTACATATTAAATAAAAAGTGACGTATTTTTTTTTTGTAAAATATAAATTCACTGAGGTGAGTTAATCAGTAGCGGAAGAACTTATTTTGAAATTCTCAGAGTATAAATATAGGTAATTATATTTGTGTCATTATTTTCATTTAAAAACCTTTGATCTTGAAAAGTACCTAAGTGTTTATTTTATGTCTTTTAAAAATAAGAATATTAAATTATTAGCTTAACTCGTGACGCCATCAGCTGATCGATTTTTCAGTAGAAGTGTAATCATTGTTAAAAGTATAACATTTCAACTTTTAATAGTGACAGAAACACCGACTTAAACCGAGTTGCGTTAAAGTATTCAGCCATACCTAAGTCATTTAGAGTGATATATCATAGAAAGTTTATCACGACACTAGCTATACATAACTATTGTATTTTATACCTCTTATATCATTATTTCGTGCGGTTCGTTCCGCGCCGGTAACTGATTGACGGCGTTCGCAACCACGAGACGGTTGGCGCGAAATGCAATCCATTTCACATAGTAAACGTATCTTTAATGTCTAACTTTGAGTATTTATAGTAAACTGTATTACTGTCCTAAATATCCCCAGTTGTAAAATGGAAAATAGTAGTGTTTTCGGGAGGTCTTTTTCTTCAACTTCCAAATATCCATACACAAGGGTAGTTAGAATCTATATCCTCATTCCGAATTTTAATGTATCTGCATTTTTATGTATTTGTAGCTATTTCACAACTTGCGGGTGCGTCGTTGATTTTATTATTTTTTTAACTAACGGCTGTCTTAAAATAATTAAATAATTTGTATCTAGGTTAATCGAGTTGTGTAAGTTGATGATCATCTATCGTATTTTTTATTAATAAGCTTTGTTGTTCTAGTCATTGTATTGTTTTAAAGTCGCGTCGTGACGCGTGTCTATAATTTAACTCTGTTACATCGCGAAGTCAGCCGCGCGATTTTTCGCAACGGGTAAACAGCCGTGCCGGTTGAAATCGCACCAGTCTCGCGAATTATAAAGATACCTTTATCGCGCGACGCACAGTTGATTTGAGTTAGCCAGCGAGCACGGGACACATTCCAGAACAAGTATAATACAGCGCTAATTTTAGACTAGCATAGAGGTGTCTCGAACCAAATAGTCCAACTGAAAGAATTAGATCCGATTTTCAGCGGAATTTACGCTTTCCGATGACGGGAAGTGATAAAAGAAATCGTTAAAAGTTGTTTGATATGTAAATATTTTAGGTTATGATTTCTATGTCATACTGTAATGAAATTACACATTTAAAATTTTGTTTGTTTAAACTTTTTAGATACACTTTTTTATTGTAAATACTAAAAGTTAGTTCTGAACATTCTCTCATCAGGTCTCACGAATTCTTGGTATTTGGAGACTTGTAATAAATATGTAGCTAGTATTAGAAAAGCCGTTGGCGATAGAGAAAACATAGCATTGATTTAGTGTGAATAATGTGTTCAGAATGCAATTAAAGTTTAACAGCTGAGTTGTATGTCCACACTATAAGGCACACGGATAAACAAAGAAAATAACGTACAACAACCAAGACCGCCATACAAAGACTAGCTGACCCCGGCGAACTTCGTATCGCCATAAAAGTGTCTGACTCTTTAATAAACTACTAACTTCCTTAGACTTTTACAAATACTGCAAAACCTAATTAGACAAAACGGTTCAGCTATTCTCGAGGGTCGTGTGAGAAAACGTCAAACGATTTAAGATAGTCTTAAAGATGTTTCTGGATGGAAAGTATTTTCTACACGCATTTTACATCGCCTTCTTTTTCTCATATTATCCATATCAACACTATAGCTTTTTATGCATCCACAATAGTACCTAGCCTTCTATATTATTTAATCTTTGTCAATTTCTTCCAAATCCCACACAAATCTAGTTCAATTTATAAAAATCGATCGGCTTGAAAATAATGATATCCTGTTAATTACTCGCGGAAAGTGAAACTCGCTTCGTTATTATGCGTTGTTGTATTATCGTACGATGCAATATGTAACTTTAGGCGGGAAGGGGCGCGTCAGAGTTTACAGAGGTGGCCAAGCAGTTGATCGCTATAGACGAGGCGATACCTTCTGTAGTAGACTCTTTCGTAGCTTTGATTTAGTTGACCACCCCTGCTATAAAGAATAGTGTATATTCATACTTTTCTTATGTTAACTTATTAGTAGTACATTCTTTGCCGACCTGTCAGGAACGCCCTTTCTCAGCAGCCAGGATATCAATACTGATCCCTAAACAACAAAATTGACAAATACAGGTTTAATTTTGCACTTTGTTTATGATAGATATGGACATAATCAACAATTTATTTATATGAGATGCTTTAATTATTCAATGTGTCTTATGTACTTTTCGCTTGAGAGTAAATGTGATTAACTACGACATACTGACAGCTGTTTTTTCTCTAGTAACCCATTACCTACTATCTTATTTATTTATTGCATCACAGAACAACTGTTTCATGTATTATATGTTATAATATATATAAATATGTTCATAAATAAAAGTTTTAAATTAAGTCTTTAGTCTCCAAGAAAGTTAAAAGTACGTATCAAGATATGAAAAAACTGTAAATATCAACCTTCGAAGGAATGTACCTACTAATACTTTCTCGAATCACTATCACTACATAGTATAAAACAAAGTCGCTTCCCGCTGTCTGTCCCTATGTATGCTTAGATCTTTAAAACTACGCAACGGATTTTGAGGCGGTTTTTTTTAATAGATAGAGTTATTCAAGAGGAAGGTTTATATGTATAATACATGCATAATATAGTAGAGGAATACGGACAATCTTAGAGATTTCTAATGTAAGGTCGTAAATAAACCCATTTTTGCGCTTTAATTGCAAACGCTGGCTGAACCCTATGAGATAGATCAAAATAATGTACTACGGTATTGTGCACCTTAAAAAGATCAAAAAAAAAGTCCGCGATGGCATATGTCTATCTCTTGAGGATAACCCACAATAACCATTTTTATCGTTTATTTATTACTTATTTATGAAAAAGCGATTTTAAGCAATACAGTATTAATCCTTATCCAATTAAGTACCTTTAATAAATTGTGCATGCAATATAGGTCAATATTGCCCTTTACAGCATGTAATTTAAATGAATATTTTCGAAGATATTACAAATTTAAAATGTAGGGACATAGCGGTTGCGGCGATACCGGCCGGAGGGCCGCGCGGGGCCCGGGGGTCGTGCCTATACCAAATAGTGCGTCCAAGGCTGTGCTTCGCCCTACAGAACTTTATGATTGTGTAGTTATATTTGGTATCAGCGTTGCACCCGAGCAAAGCCGGGGCAGGCCGCTAGTAAACTATAAAATTGATTTCTTTCCAAACTTACGTTTTGTTAGTCGAATCGAAACTGTTTGTATCTAAGTTCAGTACATTGATTACTTACGCAACCCATGACCGATATCTTGAGTAACGCATTCCTCGTTCAATGTTTTATAACTCTATTACATAAATAACTAACACCTGAAAATGTATGCTTGCCGAACAAATTCGGTAAATAAATTGTTAAACGGGTATTTTTTGTTGATGATCGTTATAACTTATAAATATTTTGTCAGCAATAAGATACTGACCTTACCTAACTAATTGTATTTTTCAGCTGAGTTGCTGTAAAATCTTGCCAAGTTATTAGTTTGTTCGCCAAAATTGCTTTTTAGCTGATTTTTCTTGCTGACAGCATATTGAAGCCATTTTATTATTGTTTACCCTTTTTTGAACATTTTACTGACTTGCAACATAGTAGCAACAACAAAGTTACCATTTAATAATTTAATGTATAATGTAAATTGTTAATAACACTGAAATGACTGTATGGCTACATTTATATATAATATGTAATGTGGTCTTGAAAAAGATAGATTAGCTCAAGATAATTTATTTAATTTAAATGGATACAAATTAATAACACTGTTATCACTTAGTTTTGTAGATTCCGTTCTCAGAATTTTATAAATATTTTCTTTGTTTGATTTGATACTACATATCACATATACATGTATATTGCATTCCTTAAGTAATATGACCCTGTTTATTAATCGCGTCAATAACTGCGGCGAACTTATGTAAGTAATAGTACGCCAAATATAATTAAATGTGACGATAAATTGTGTATATTTTGGGGTATAGTCCAATATGCCGTATGTTTTAAAATAATAACTGTTTTGACGTCTAAATTTAAAACAAAAACATTTTGATTATCCTTCTGGAATTTGCATCGATAGGTATATTTTTTGACCCTGTATAAAACGGTGTCGAAGCTAAGTCCGTCATTATTATATCAATTGGTTTTTATAAATATCTGTTTGCTATGCCGGCTCAGTCGCAAAATGACCACTTCTCAAAATGACTACAGGTAGCAAAATGTCCCTTTCGCAAAATGTCCCGTTCGCAAAATGTCCCTTTCGCAAAATGTCCCGTTCGCAAAATGTCCCTTTCTCAAAATGTCCCTTTCGCAAAATGTCCCTTTCGCAAAATGTCCCCTTCCTTAAACAGGCATTAATTACTTTCATCAGTAAAAAAACTGGTCAAGAGCCAGCAGGTGTACAACACAGAGGGGTACTATACTAATGTTTCATCAATAAAATTAAAATATACATTGAAGTTCGCCAGATTTAATGTCAATCAAAATATAAATTTACACAAATAAACAATCAACAAATTAAACTTAACCCAAATAAAAAGTACATCTTACAATAATTGTAATATTTATTTTAATAATAATTCTATTTTTTTTTGTTTTTTTTTTTATAAATTCTGGCAAACTTCCATTGTTATTATTTTAATTTTAGTTTATTTGCATGCGCTTACCCATGTTTTAATATGATGAAACATTAGTATAGTACCCCTCTGTGTTGTACACCTGCTGGCTCTTGACGAGTTTTTTTACTGATGAAAGTAATTAATGCCTGTTTGAGGAAGGGGACATTTTGCGAAAGGGACATTTTGCGAAAGGGACATTTTGCGAAAGGGACATTTTGCGAACGGGACATTTTGCGAAAGGGACATTTTGCGAACGGGACATTTTGCGAAAGGGACATTTTGCTACCTGTAGTCATTTTGAGAAGTGGTCATTTTGCGAATGAGCCGCTATGCCTACTACTCCCATAGTTTTGTAAATGTTTTTATGCCTAGAAAAATAAACATCTTTTTTTTTTTCAAAAACAGCATAATATCATACATTATGAATAGCTTAATTAAAACCTAAGTGTAAATTGTTTGCTACTACTTGACTACTTGCGTGAGGTGTTAAAGCAATCGTAGTTCCCGTTAACAGCAGATTTCACAATCACTTTAATTATATCCTTATAATTACTTGACTGATTGACAGAATTTTAAGTGTTAATTGCAATTTGATGTCAAAACACATTATTGCAACATTTTCAGGAAGATCCTTGAAAACGAAATTCTTTCGAACACAACGTAGCGAAATATAAGAAAGAAAAAATGCTTTGACCTTTCTAAGCAGATAAAAAAGTATATTTTGTACTAGACATATTTTTTTTAGGTTTGTTATAATGACAAAGACACATATGGGACAGCCACCTTTGGGACTCACTTGATATCTACATACAATCAATTTCCTAATAATTATACAAATAATAGGAACATAAATAATAATTATAATATGTTCCTATGTGCAAAGAACAACAACAAATACTTGCTTATCAGTGTGACGTTTAGCTGGTTGATGTAATATTATCATAATCTTAAACATTAGACACCACGTTAGACCTACATGTACCAACTACATACTAATCTACTTTGTATTCTATACAGAATTTAATCTTAGTCTACTAAGGTCAGGATAAATATAACTCTATTACTTAGTAGACACTTAGAGCGCATAGTTTAAAATGTAATTGATTTGGTTATGTGATGTTAGTGTCATTTTCACCCAGCTTAATTATTTTTCATTGTACTTAGTTATAATGCTGGTCAATAGTCTCTAATTGCTGCTTAATAATGACTCAAGTACTTTCGAGTCGAGTAAATTACTTCAATAGACACTCTTTTGCGTATTCTGTCTTTCTTGTTTTCTGGTTCAGTTTATGCGTCTTTTTCACATTAAACTCTTTTACTACAATAAATATTCAGCTAAATTCTGTTATACTGGAAGCTGACGCCAACATAGCTGCAACTCTCACAGCAGACTAAGATCAGAAATCATTAAAAGAATCAACATAGTAAATAATGTAATTATATAACTATTATTATTAGCCAGAACTCCTCACTAAAGGGCTAATCTCCTCCTTTTCCTCTTACCGAATTTAAATTGATTTCTATTTGTTGCCACTCATATGTACGCGTCCAGTCCACCCTTCGATCTCCGCATAAAACTTGTCTAATATGTAACTTTGTTCACAGAGTACTATGCCTGGAGCAGCAGAAGACTCTGTACGTACCAGTGCCTCGTCTCCAGAAGGGGTTCCTGAACCGCCTGGAGCTGCCCGAGGGGGAGACTGGCCCGTCGGCCATCAGGAAGGCGGTCTCGCGTAACGGCATGGAGTCCTATGGGAAACCTATTGGTAAGGAATATAACACGGTACATTGTTTGTAGTACATGTATGAACAATGAAGTAGAAATTTACTTAAATAGATTATATTAATCTACAGAGTGGTTCACTGTGGTAATTCTTCTATTTTGTTTATGAACCTAAATTAACAAAAAAAGTTGATCAAAAGTTCAGTAAAAAAGAAACCGGTGTATATACGTCCCACTGCTGCGCATGGTCTCTTCCCAAACAGAGAAGGAACGAGCATTGATCAGCACACGTGTTCGCATTAAAATTTTAAATTATTTTTGATTATTGAGCATGTGATTTACTTTCGAAAGTATTTGTAGTCAATGCCAGCAGTCAAAAGTTTTTACTGCATAATAATAATTATTGTGAATGTTACTACGGTCAATAGGAATTACTTTAAACCATACACTAACGGAATCCGCTTGGATGTAGATAGATCTTAGTTTAATCAAATATGATGTCATTAAAATACAGGTGCGCCTTTTGTTAAAGATTTGACCTTGCAAGTACAAAAAATGTGTCAACTGTTTATTTGGCCCGTAGTATGACGCACTGTCTTACGATCAAGAGTCTTGTTTATTTAAGGCTATAATTTTCTTAATTTCAAACGAAGTTAACAATACGGTATTCCTTTTGTTTTTTTTTTTCAGAAAAATGTTAAGTTTATCGATACTTTATGGACCCTATAAGGAGTAAGATAAAACAAAAGCCCTTACTAAGATGCATATCTGTAACCGTGTATTTCTTCACACTAATACAACTAATACGGATGATTGCAGAACTGTTTTTAGACTATTTACGATATTAAAATTGTTCGTTTTTGTCATCAGGCATAGAAGATACCGTTTCGCTGGATCTGGTTGTGATGGGATCAGTCGCGGTCTCCAAGGAAGGATACCGCATCGGTAAAGGACGAGGTGAGCATAATTATTAATTATTTTGTATTATTACTGCCAGATTTTATTTTGAAACAAAAATTAACTAAAACTGGCTAAAAAGGATGAAAAAAAAAACATGAATTTCACCAACTCTCAAACTTCATAAGTTACAGTTAGTCTGCGCGGCAAAGCCTTGTCCTCATTGCCAGTATTTTTATCCGAATTTGTTTTGTTCAGGTTATGGAGACCTGGAGTTTGGTCTGATGATGCACATGAAGGCTATCAAGCCCAACACAGTGGTCGCTACTACTGTACACGACTGCCAGGTATATATTCAAAGACTGTCACTCTCGTAGAATATTATAGGCTTCATAAACAACCAATAACCTATCAGCAGCCTACCAAGTAGTCTCTACTCTTGAATTTGATATTGACTGCTGTCAAAAATGCACATTTGATCTAAATATATTTTAATTAACAATATTCTCCAGAAATGCAAAGTAGTATAACTATATAATAAATATTATATAATAAATAGTATAACTATGGTGATTTGTGCTTGTTATAAAATGTGTTTCTTTTGTAGGTGTTCGACACACTGCCGGCAGAGCTGTTCGGACCGCACGATGTCCCCATTGATATTATTATCACACCAACTCAGGTATGTTCCTTAGATACACTTATATTTTCTATCGTTTTTTAGCAGTTGCAGTTTAAACTATCATAAAAAAATAAAACTTATGTACTATTTTGTGGTTGCTTAAATACTATCGTTCCTACAATACTAACTGTTTGTGTCAGGTGATATCGACTCAGCGCATGAGCCAGCGGCCGGCGGGCATTCTGTGGCACTTGCTGTCCAACCGCCGCCTGGAGCTCATGCCCATTCTGGGACAGCTGCGCGAAATTGAGATGCTGTGAGTATATCATATATATGCTTCGTAGCTTCGAGCGGCAGGAAATATGCATAAAATCTAATGCTGCGGCGGACAACGAGTGTTGTACCCCGCTCGGCGAGTTCGCAGTAATGGGAGGATAAAATCGCTCTTGATAGCTTGAAGAATGTAGTCTCAAGTTTATATTCTTATTGTGTGTATTTGTTGACATAATTATTGTCTATGTTGTACAGAAGTCGAAAAAAAAAGAAATGCTTTTTTCCTTGTAGTGAAGTAGATATTCACTTCTATTCTCTTGTCCAATATAATCGAGCGTAAGAAATAAATTTGAATCAAAACGATGATGTCGCCGTTGTTCAGATATTTCGTTTGCGAATAGGAACAAATATCTCGCTGATACAACCACGAACATAATACCGCCGCTGCCCGCAAGTTTCGGGGCAGAGATTTAATTGTGCTTTCGCAGCCTTAGTTAAACTGGCTTTTATTTATTTATGGAAATATTTTGTTATGATGTATTTGAAGCCACCCAGTTGCGTAACAGTATTGTGTGTGTAGCGCGGGGCGGTCGTGCGCGCTGAAGGAGGTGGACACGGACGTGGAGGAGCGCGCCGCGCAGCGCCCGCGCCGCCTGCGACGCCGCACGCGCTCGCACAAGAGCCACAGCGAGGGAGAGGTGACACACTAACACTACATTACTTTAACTCACAATACAGGAGAGACAAATGTAAAAATAATGTAACAGTGTTTTATCTTAACAATCAATACACAGATAGGCATTCCCATATGGGAATGTTGACAGAATATAGAATTAGAAGAAAAAATCTAAACGCATCCGCGAATGAAAGTTTAGGAGTAGGTGGGGAGCTAATGCCTTCACACGGTCGCACAATACGTGGGCAAGTGTGCCATTATACGACATTATAAATGAATGCCTTACTATTAACTGTGCAGGGCAACACAACGGAGGGCGAGGAGGGCAAGGGCGGCGTGGCGCGGCGTTCGGGTCGTCGCCGCAACAGCCACAAGTCCGCCAGCAAGGACAAGGACGACAAGCCCCGACGCCCCAAGCGCCAGAGACCCGATATCGACTTCTCCGTCAAGGTACACACACAAACAAATACACCTACTCACACACATTCTTTTTTTGTCGATTGGCAACCACTTTGACCGGCAGAACCCTGTTGCTCGACAAGTAACAACAAAAGATTTTAGGCTCAATTTACACCACGACGGAATGGAACGGAAGCAACTTTTTGCAACAAAATTGTATCGGGCGTCCAATTTTTCTTATTTAATCAGTTAATTATGCTTTGTTCGATTTCATTGCACAAAGTCGCTTCCGTTTCATTCCGCCGCGGTGTAACTTAAGCTTTACAGGATGTTTCTAGCTTTATGTATATGACTAAAGAGTGCGGCAATCGATCTCGACACGCCGCGCGCTATATGCAGTTTTGTTTACCGTGTGCGATGCTCCGCGCACGATTGCCGCGCGCAAACTTTGTTGTTTCTTCATCGGTATAATTGTGTCTATATGTATTTGACATCTTTTGTTTTTTTTTAGTTTACAGTGTATATATGCTAACAAGCTGTTTTGTCGGTAGATATCTAACATCAGTCCGAATACGAGAGTGCGTGATCTGAAGCAGGCTCTGTCCGAACGCGGAGTCAAGCCACAAGTCATGGTCTGGAAGGTAAATATACAATTCCCATTTTTTATAGATGCAATGTATAATTTACACTTCTTAAAAAATATTATTTTTCTACAGGGATTCCGTGGCTTCTGTTATCTTCACTTCTTCAAGCCAAGCCCACAAAAGGTGAGTTAGTTTTATTCTAGACTACTCAGCCGGGCTCAACTTGAGCGTTAGACCGAAGCATGAGTTGAACCCAGCAGCAGTACGCGGACCGTGGCGCCGACCAAAGACACTAGCTGGTATTTTTATAGTATCGAAAAACTGGACAAAAAAAAGAGTCATCATCCGTATTGTATTGTGCCCCCAGGGCGAGGGTGACAGCGGTTCTGGGGTGAGCATGGAGAGCGTGCTGACGGCGCTGGCGCAGATGTCGGTGGGCGGCAGCGGCGCGGCGGCGGCGGGCGACGAGCCCAGCGACGACAAGCCGCGTCTGCTCTGCGTCGAGCCCGCGCCGCCACGACACGCCGCGCCCACCGCAGAGGTAACTGCTCCACCCATGCCCTCCTAGCCACTGCCAACAGGTACAGCTAGATCACTCAAGTTAAAGAGAAGGTGAAGGCTGTGCATAAACCCATTCAAGTTACATCGGTAAAATAATAAAGTGCTAGTACAATGGCGGTCTTATCGCTAATAGCGATGTTTACTAGACAACCTTTGGATGGACCCTTCGACCAACAATACAACACTTAAGATATCGGGTCAGGAACAAAGTCATAGCAAATTATGTCCGCTTGAATATACAACCTATACAGTTACTTTTATTTACCAACGAAATAAGAGACAGTTACAAATCACTTTTACGTTCAACCTCATTACACCACACACAACAATAATCGTAAAATTTAAAAAACTACCAATTTTTTTGATGATATAAATAATTTTAGTACAATCGAATAGAATATCATAAATTTATTTATGATCTACTAGCTGTGCCCCGCGGTTTCACCCGCGTGAATGGATAGGTCCCGTTCCCGGTGCCTTTATATTATTGTGGGGGGAGATGAATCCGACAAATCACTATCAAATAACAATAGACAGGATCACTTAATATGGTGACTAAATATACTAACATTTTCTAATTTTCCTCACATTTTTTTTTCTTTCATAAGAACCTTCTCCTGATAATAACTAACACAACATAAAAAGAATTAGCGAAATCGGTCCGGGCGTTATTAAGTTTTGCGCTTACCAACACATTTAGCGATTCATTTTTATATATAAGATGTATTATGTATGACCTGATTGATGATCTTTCTTTTTGTAACTGACTAAACAAGATCGCGCTACACGTTTACTATCTGTTACATATTATTTGTGTACTATGGTATCTTCTCTGAATTCCATAACACATGTGCTTTACAGCTACTTACTTTGGGCTCAGAACAATGTATTAAATATTGTATTTTTTTTGTGTATAAACCCAAACTATTTTCTATTTCAGGTTCATTGACTTCGCCAAGGCGTTGGACCTTAAAATATCTCCCGATATTTTGTTAACGACTACCTTATAATTATTTCTAAAACACGCATATATCGTTGCTCGCTTGGTTGCACACGGACGGACGGGTTCCCTGTCGCATTCCGACACTAATTTGTTTAACGTTAAGGTAGATTTTTCTTTGAGCCGGCCCGAGAATTAACGATTGCGTGCGCACTGCATACTGCTTACATCGTCAGTTGCATCCGTCACTATGGAATCTCTTGCCGCAGTGTCTTCTGGGAGTGTTGACTTTGTTTTCTACTTGAGTACCACAGATGTTTGTCGTCTGTCTGCCGTTTAGTTGTGATGGGGCAGTGCGCAGTGCGCGCGACTTAACCGAAGTAGAAGCGAGAGGGTTCGATTTTAGTTTGTGTCGATAGTTCGAACATGTGTTCGCTCGATGGTATTTTGTTCTTGTTTGTATGGGCCGGCCACTAGAGTGAGCTATATTTATACACTTAACGAAAATTATATCTCTATGAATGTTTTAGTTGTCTCTAGTCTAAAGTTAGCATGTAATTAACGGCGCCTCTGTAAACTCGTTTACGGTTCACCGTTTGTCAATGCAGATACATTTAAGCATTCTTCCATAATTAATTATATTACGAGAAAAGAAGCTATATTTTTTAGTATATAGTATAGATTGAACTAAACACTAAAAAGTTTATATTTAATATTGTAAGGTGCTTGTAAAAACGGAGTCCCGAACTTTGTTTAGAAATTAGTTTGGAAGGATTTGATTAGTGTTAAGAGTATTTATTTTAATGCGAATTTTGGGGCTCTGTTTTTTATCTTGTTGTATATTTGTGCCAACTTTGAATTGAATCCAACTTGTTATTAAAAATTTCGCGTAATTAAAATCTGTCTGTAGGCCTCACATTGCGGCATTTTAAAGTTTGTCTTGAAAGCATAAAACATTAACATATCGAGTGCAAGTAAGTTGGTATGAATATTTTTGAACCCTCTAAGTGGATGTCAAAGTTACTTTTTCAGTATTAGGTTATCTGTAATTTAAGACTTGAAAAGTAATATATTATTGACATAATAAGATATATTTAAAACTATATTTCTATTAGCGTTAGCGACATAGTTGTTCGCGCCGCATTGGTCTCTTTAGCGTAAATGGATGTATTTTATATAGAGAGAGGAACTTTATTGATGTATTTTTCGAAATTGTTTAGTTATATCGGATTGCATAATATATAAAAAGCTTGTTGATTTACATTTAAAGGCATTTCTCGTTACTGTTTGCGTCTGTACACTCCCTCACAGAAGCGTTGTTGTATCCTAGCGTTATTGTTATTCCTCACTGCAGTGTTAAGCACTACGAAATATATATTTATGTATATACTTGTTAACACATGCTATTTACTAGTATATACTATTATTTTGTAATTTTATAACGTTGGGTAGAAAGCATGGACGAGCGTTTTTTGTTTTGTATTTTTTTTTAATAAATTTATTAAACTCTTTATTTTTTGCTTTTTATTTTCAGTTTTCACGTTTTAATGTTGTGATTTTCCAGTAAATGTTTGTAACCTAAGTAGATTGAGATTATATAGTCGTAATTCAATTACATACGTTTTAAACGGAGATACTTCTATTATAGATACATATTTACATTCTAAAACGAATATTATAGTTATTTACATTTGAAAATTAATGTTGTGATTGTACTTTAAAAGATTTTGCCGATTAGTGGATGAGGGTAAATTAAATTCTATTTTTCTAGGTGATTTCTCGTTTTATTTATGGCCGAATTACAATAATCAACCTTGTCACACTGTGACTGAAATGCATAAGTTGTATTTTTTTTATATTAATAGGGATGGTAAATACATTTTGCACCTCACTGTCCCAATTATAACGACAAGGTACACATAATGATCTTATTATTTATTTACAAAACACTAGCGTGTGATGTTATCGATAGCATATAATTTGTGTTATATATCTGATGGCACATGCAACATAAAGTATAAATATATGATGCTTGTAAAATATCCACAATTGTCGGATCGTTTTGTGTTAACAATGCTTCCTATTATATTGATTTATCTTCTACGCCTATGTAATGGCTCGCCAGATGGGGTAAGTATATTCAATTGTTTTTTTTTTATAGTTTAATTCAATATTTATTTACTCACTTTGCTTATATCTACACTCTTACTCGTCTCAATGAAATCTAGATATATGAAATTTAAATATTGTTATTTTGAGGCTTTAATTGAGGAAAAAGAAATGGTACGACTGAACGTCAGATCTTTCAGGTCAGGTCTCTTGGCATCTTTAGCGTCATCTAAAGATAAAGTTTTGATGTCAAAAGTCATAAGACGGTTACTTACCTACAATACTAATAACAACACCACTATTCGCGTCGTAACATTTATCGAAATCGGTTTAGTCGTTGAGTAGCTAGACCATCGACATTGAAACAGACATACATTTCAAAGACAGCACTCATTTTTGTTTTGCCACAGCCAGATAAAAAAGTATCTTCTTAGTCTAATATTCGTTTTATTGCAGTCATTCGTAGTAAATATGGACTCCCAAATGGAGTGCTGCGATGAACAAAGCTTAGCCGCGGTGGATATTTCTGGCTTAACAGTCGGTCGGTACAACGACACCTTCGCTTATATGAACGGTGCCGTCGAGTTGCTAATAGAGTTTAGCCCTCGTGTGATGGTATGTATTAAATATTTATTATTATTCATCCATTTACTAGTCTCCGATGTCGTGTCGTAGTCCGATTCCCTTCGAATGCTATGATCACAGGCTTATAATAAATTGAAATATGAGGGTAGAACGAGCAATATATTTATTATATATCCTACTATCAAGACTAACTTTATCTCAGTCTCCCCTGAACATGATAAATGCAAAAGTGTTGAAACCGCGATACAATCCGTTAAAAAGTACTTTTTACATAACATAACATATCATCACGCCTGTATCCCCGAAGGGGTAGGCAGAGGCGTACCAATGTACACCCACAGTTCGCCGATATGTTTAGGTCCCATGGAATAGGGGGCGAGCCTATTGCCACTAACCGGGCACAAATCCAAACTCCGACCTGCTACTGAGAATTTCATAGAAAAACCCAATAACACCTTGGTCGACCCGGGAATCGAACCCAAGACCTCTAGCGTAGCAGGCGCGCTTAGCACCACTAGGCCAACGAGGCAGTCTTTAATAGTGTCTAATATTCTCGTAGATCTAATAAAGCGTTATTTTTACAGTTAGAATTAATTCTTCAAAAAGAGGCGTCTGGTTCGTACGAGGTAGTATTCTCGCACGAAATCTACAGCTTTTGCGATGAGATCGAAAAAGGTCCAGACAGCGACTACTATGGATACCTGAAGTACATGGACATACCGGACACTTGCCCCTTTCCAGCGGTACGTATGGCTTCATAATCTATAAGTACTAACAGACTTTAAAAACTATTTTTTTTATGCTGGGCTATACCTACGGCTTTACTGGTGCCTATCAATTGTAGTTATTTTTTGAGTAGGGATGTTGAAATTGTATCACCTGTTATGTAACATGGAATGCTAATAAAGAATTGAGTATTGAAATTATTCAGGCGCAATATATGTACCTATTTGTGATTCGTGTCAACATCCCTATTTCACAGTATTGGTACATGAAACTGTAGTTATAGAGGCTTCTTTGCGTTTTTTTCCAATTTCAAATTCGCCATATTGGCCCTGAGGCATATTAAAAAAGCACTGTTATTTGCAAAATAACTATAACTCTTATTAACTCTCGCTGGTAGTGCTCCAAATCGTCACAAAGCCTGCCTGTATGTAAAATTTTCTTTCTATTATAGTTACGTGTAACGCGTTGTCAATTTATCATGTCTTGATTTCACGTGATTCACCAGTAATTTAATAGTTTTAAGTACTAGTAATCGAAAGACCGAATATTTCCAGGGCTCCTACCCAATCCAAGACATGGTGGTTGACACGGAAGACATGCCGATCAACAGCAACACGGCTGGCCACTACCAAGCGTTGTTGAACTTCTATCTGTCGCCGGAGGATGGAGCGGAACGGGAATACCTCTGCTGTCTCGCTCTCAAGATAGTGATAGAAACAAACTCGTAGTGATCGGAGCTGTTTGTTCGGAATAAATTGTGCTGGTAATCGTTTTCTTATTATTTATACCACTGAACACAGAGTCTCGTAGTCGCTCGCGATATATTTCGCGACAGAGGTGATGCGTGATTTTTTCGTTTTACTTTCGTCCTATTCTATCCTATTGATATTTAGCCAAGCGCTTTAAAGTTTTAAAAGATTTACGAATTATTTTATAAACCAAATAAATGTAACGGATGTTTTACCCTCCTTTATGTCCGTTTTTTATGGATACAAGGTGTTAACAGCTTGTAGACATAATTGGGTAAGTGGATGGGTAGGGGGTTGCAGGCAAATAGTCTAAAACCGGGTGAGAGCAAAAATATCTAATAGGTGGAGCATCAGCTCTCATATAGTCTATATTGTACCCTATACTTTAGTTACATTTTAATACTGAATTGTTTCTGCTTCAAAATGAGAGTTATAGTAACAGTTGTGTTTGAAAGACAACTATAAATTTTCTTTATACCCTCCCTTGCATCGTAGACCTATCTGACGCAGGACAAGAGTCATTTTTTATCAGAACAGCGATCTTCAGGATACAATAGTACTCTAAGAAAAAGACTAACAAAATGAAACTCGACTAAACATTTTAATTTTACATTATATTTTTGACCCATGACTCTATTCATTGTCTGGGTCATTAACATTATCGTCGGGGCTCGACTCATACGAAGCGGGATCTGGTTTCAGCTGTCCTCGCACTTGAATCTCTTCCGACGATTCCTTCGATACTTTCTTACTACTACTTTCCACTTTCTCTTCAACCTTTGCTTTATGTTTCTTAGGTTTAGATTTCTTCTTGTGCTTCTCAGCCTTTTCTACAGATTTCTCATGTTTCTTCTCTTCTTTTTTCGGTGGTTTCTCAGTTGTCACTACTTTCACTTCCTCGTTTTCGACTTCCGTACTTTCTGATTCGGATTCGTCTTTCTTAGCTCTCTTCTTAATCGATTTCTTTTTCTCCTCGCTGAAAGAAAAAGGAAGTTTCATGAATTTGAATTATTTTGACAGGTAATTCTTTTTAAAATATGTTATTACTTAATCTGTCTTAGAACCTCCTTGCTGTCACTGTAAATGGAAATAGGATTAAAGGCGTGGATCGATCTGAAATAAATAAGTGTGCAAATAATATACGAGGATTGTAAATACCTACCTGGATTCTTCTGATGTCTTCTCGTCTTTATCGCTGTGAACCAAACATTATTAATCTACATTCTGACTCAAAACAGTAGTATTTAACAGCAAAAAAGCAGATATTAATACCGTAGTATACCTTCAGAAAATAAGGTACCTTCCGTTATTTCTTATTAAAAAAGAAACAAAAGCTATTTCAAGTAATAACAAAAGTAATTCAAACCTATCGGCCCGCTTTTCATCTCTGAAAATGAGTAGAAAATATAAAATATTTATTCACGTTATAAAACAAAACGGAATCAACAACTTTACATTTTTCGAACAGCAGTATTGAACGTCAAAGCTAATAAAACTTACAAGTATTTTATAATTGTTCTCAAAACTAGGTATGTAAAAACTTATAAAGAAAATCAATTACCTATTGGTACCACCTTCTTCTTCGTCGTCATCACTGAAAAACGAAAAAATAATAATGATATAAATGATGTCGGTATTTATAGCTGACAAGATATGTTTAATACGTACTCCACATTATCCCAACTGACCGACCATTCTTCGTGAGTTATGCCAGATCTGAATACTCTTCTGCAATTCTCCCTAAACACAGTAAAAAAATATTAGGGTAACTGGTGGTAACCACTGTTAAATACCAAAACCTCTAGACAAGAGATTTTTTTCAAGATATATTCATATGTTATTGATGATACAGTGATAGTATGTACTGACGAATAAATTAGCAAATTCTAGTAAACTAATAATAATAAAAGTCCCTTACTCGACGTCTTTATGGATGGCACAAGAAATAAACTGTCGGTTTCTGTAGACAGAAGTGTACAAGAAGGGTCCGTGGCAACTGTGGGTCTTCGGATCAATCTTACAGGCTGAAATAACCCCAATAACTCGTTCTTTTCCTTGGTATCTAACTATCAATGGCCCACCGTGATCATTCTGGAAGCAAGTAATCAGCAAGTTATTTTCATCCTTATGTCTAAAAGTTACGGTCTTATTTTGAATGCCTTACCTCACAAAATCCTCCTTGCATAGCAGATCTTCTTGCGGTGTAGTCATCAGGATCTCTTAGATGCCTTCCTAAGTCGACGTTAACTGTTTTTGTTGGTACCTCTAAATCTTGCAGCCGTCGGGACTCTACATCCGTACAATTTGCGTATCTCTTCTATGAAAGAATTGTGTAATTAAAAATATATACTCTTTCGGACTCGGGTTTAAACCTCGTTTTAAGATAAACTGCTTATTGTAATAAGACCGTATATATTTTGAGGAGATATGTTGTAAAGGCTAGATTCCCTCATGTGACTGTTCACATGATCTAGACAAACTCTATAGTTTAACAGACATCGCGAGTCTAATGTAATGATGAAATATGTATCTTAGGCGAGGCAATGTCAAAAACCATTTTTCTGCAAAGTCTCGGGTCTGTGTGTTTTGTATTAGTGTTTTAGCTACTATGATGTTTTATATATTTTGTGAGTTTATCTTTGTAATCAGTTGTAAGTATATATTTAAGTAACTCGATACTCACGTCGCACACTTCACTGAGCCTCTTCATGACGTCTTTGGTACAGATCATGTATTGTGTGATGATCTCCCTGAAGCGTTGTGCCCACTTCTTAGCGCATTGTTCGTTGTCCATGACGCACACTTTCGCTTCTTGGAGACACTTACTGTTCTTGTGGACGTTCTCTTTTTGACGACGGTATACGCCCTAATGGCAAACAACTTTTAGGTATAGAATATCATAGATAGCTAGCATGATGCCCATTAAAAATGATGATCAAAGCAAAAAATATCCAAACAGATTTAGCATTCTGAAGAACGAAATTAGTACATTAAGAGTTCAAAGTTTTATTGTGCTTTTCGCTTACCGAAATTTGGGGGTACATACAAAAATCTCCAACTACCGTCACTTACTTCTCTGAAGTTATTACCGCTGCCCCATCCGGCGATCCAGCCTTTAGTACCAGGTTTCTCCATTTCCCTACTAATGTTGTTATAACAAATGAGATCAGTGGCAAATTCGCATCCCTTCTCCTGAACGCCGAATTTGAAAGCCTTATCTACTTTAACTATAGCAATATCGTTGGATGACCATTTAATACTGTCTTGGAAGTCGAATTTGTAATCTAGAATGGAAGTTAAAACCATTTTAGTCGTATCCATAAATTCATCCGATATCAAGCCGATAAAACTGGATGAAAACGTTAAACTTACTCTTAGGAATACATTTCCACACAACTTTGCGCCGATGCTTGCAGACACATTCATCGTTCTTATAATCGAAGCTGTCAACGAATTTGGTGGTGCCAGAGACAATGTAGAACCGATCAGCGTCTTCTACACAAGCGGCAGAGGTTAAGACATAGAAGGGATCGACGATGACGCCGCCACACAACCAGCCTCGGTACTTATGGGCTTTGGCTGACTCTTTCGTCAATTGAAGGTATACCTGAAATTGTTAGCATTATGAATCATCCCTTGTATGTTTAGAAACCGGAAATGTAAAAGTAAAAAAGTAAAAAAATCCAGTGTGGATTATACTCGATGATTGATTCCCGTTGTTTAATTTTGATCAGATGAGTTCACAGATCTTATTGTGTAAGTAAAAATACCGATTGGACATTAATAGTTTTATGTCCAACTAGGCATGTAATGGGCTCTCAAGTAAGTGATGACATCATCGTATTCGCTGATAATTGAATTATGGCAATAACTCGTATGTACTTAACAATGTATACCAATTTTCCTATGCGACGTTTTGTTTTTAGCTTACCATGTATGGTCTTTTCCCCTTTTCAGTTTTCTTGCTAAATAGAATCCTTCTGGTGTCGACGATGGTAGTATTCTCATAGTTCCAACCTTCGTCTGCTACTTCACCGACCTCGTCTTTTGAGGCATTACCGCTTTTCGAGTGGTGCTTTGAATGGTGCGGTTTTGATGTAGAACTTGTTGTTTCTGATTCCTCTGTTTTATCTTTCTTAGATGAACTAGATAAACCTGGACCTAGAATAGTAAGCGTTTGGTTTCGAACCGTTCAATAATCGACGCTAAATATTTTTAATGATCAGAGATTAATACAATTTTAATGTTAGAAAATATGCCTTAGTCTCACATGACTGCCTCGTTGGCCTAGTGGTGCTAAGCGCGCCTGCTACGCTAGAGGTTTTGGGTTCGATTCCCGAGTCGACCAGGATGTTATTGGGTTTTTCTATGAAATTCTCAGTAGCGGGTCGGAATTTGCCCCCTATGGGCCCCTATCGCCCATATTACATGGGACCTAAACATATCGGCGAACTGTGGGTGTACATTGGTACACCTCTGCCTACCCCTTCGGGGATACAGGCGTGATGATATGTTATGTATGCTCACTTGACACGAATCTACTGGACGCGTAGATCATTACATATACTGAGAGCATATAGTACAGTCTATCCCTTCATTATATGGGTTTTGATAATTAGTCTCATTATTTTTTATTACTTTATGGAAAAATAACACTATAAAACTTCAATGTACTGAAAAGCATTGTGGAGGTAACATAATGGTATGGAAGTAAATGGGGACTACATGAAATTAAATTTCGAAATTATAACATTTCAAAGCTTTTCTGTTTAACAGATAAATTATCTAGCTTATACTGGATTAAAACTTACCTAAAATAAGAAATATCGTCCCCAGAAGGAGGCAGTAATTCGTCATTTTGACTCACGAACCGATCCCAGAAGGATCGATAAAATTATTTGTTCAATTTCAATAAAAGATAGGAAATTAACGATTTGGTCAATCTCCAAAAAGTCACGCTTCATCGGAGCCAATTATCCGTTATCCGGCAACCACATAACATATTATAGAAATGTAATTAATTCAAGTTAATTAAACGACCACAGTACATAGTTCGATTTGAATAAATATTTTCATTAAATTGTGTTACTTATTTTTTGACCACATGCTTTTATGAGCTGCCTAGCCCTGATAAAGGGATTCATTAAAAAAAAGAATGTTATATTTGTATCATGTAGATGATCTTAAGATAATAGTAATATAGATAGTACCAATCACCATCATACTGACTAAATACCACCTTGACCAACGTTGTTAAGCGGTACTAAAAGCACAACTGATTTTATGTTTTTTAAGTAGGGATTAGAAATTGTAGGTTTTAGGCTCGGTCCATCGTATAATTTACTAACTGATCAAAATTCGAACCTAATCATATTATTATTAAAAACACAAATGGGTTATGTCAAATTTATTTTATTTATCACCATAATCATAATTAAGCTGTTATAACCTTTGTTTCGTTCGCTATTGGTGGCGCAACTGTCGTTTCGTTATGGGTTCTTAGGATGAAGCCGCTTTCTGCGAAGACCTTGTCGCCTAGCCTTACGGGGGGCGGTTGATCGTGGGCTCGGACTACTGGCATGGCGGCGGGCGCTGCTGCAGCCGCTGCTGCTGCTGCCTCAGCTTCCAATTCCGCTTCTTCTTCCGCCGCCGCTGCTGCTTCTACTTCTGCTTTCTTGGCTGGATCTAACTCGTTCATTGCTGGGCTACAAGAAGTGATGGCATCATTAGATTTATATTCGTCGATCATTTCGAATTTCGAGTTAAATATCATGGCGATATTGGAAGGATTTGGAAGGCCTTTGCTTCGCCCAGTGTTTGTGAAAGATCTTGTGAATTTTCGATTTACAATGATAGAGAAAAGGACAAGTCAAATAATGGAAACAGGTCTAGTGTCTAGTACAATCTAGTGGAAAAAATGTTTAAAACCTACCCATCGGGATGATTCTTCCACGATAATATTTGCTCCACATGCGTAACGCCAGATCTGAACTGTCGTCGGCACTTTGGTCTGTCGACAAATAACAATAAAAAAATGCATTCCATAATCAACTTTACCTTTAAAACCATAAAATTCAAGTTGCAACTTACTCTACATCCTTATAAATGGAACAAGATATGAACTGCCTGTTTTTGTAGACGCTTGTGTACAAAAAGGGTCCGTAGCATTTGTTGGTCCTCTCCTTGACGAGACAAGCAGATATGATGCCTACTACAATTGAATTGACTCCAGAACCATATACCAATGGACCTCCATGATCATTCTATAAAACAAAAGAGGAATTGTTGATAAACACGCAATATTTAGCATTATAGATAGAGGGACGAAATGACATCGTTTTAACTAAAAAAAATCGTTATCTGTTTATGTAGTTCAGTCTGACTAAGTTTAGACTTGATGTTCTACTGATTTTTTTTGTAAAGTTCTTTGGTAACTGACCTCACAAAACCCTCCATCGGTTCCGGAAATAAATCTTCTGTCGATGCTAATTGAGTTGTTAAATGTTTGATTGTGGTACGCTGAGTGCATCACTAGATTTGTTGGAATCCTTTCCGTCTTAATGACGTGGATGCCTCGTCGCATATCATCTTCGTCTGAATAGTTTATGTCTTGACAGTCGACATATTTTTCCTGCAAATAAACACTACATAAATGGAAGGAACTAATATTACTGTTGTTGCATAGAAAGACATAAAAAGCGCAAGTGAGGTCAGATTTTTTTAAAAGAACTTCACGAAGATTTGTCCCTTTATTGCTTATCTTATGGTACAAACCCAAACAATTGAATAATAGTAATTGAATAGTTTTTGTGTATAAAATCAGGAATACTTAAATTAGTGATCCATATTATTCCATGTACTTGAATTTACATCCATTCAGAAAAAAAAATATTTAGAGAGAGTCAAGATAACATTACAAGTAATAGATAAAGTAGGTACTACCTACTGTTATTATTACATATATTGTAGTCGGTATTAAAAATAATTAATCTCATACACACATTACAGATTTCCGACATGGTTTGCCCGATGTCCTTGGTGCAGATCATATAGTTATCAATGATGTTGTGGTACCGCGATCCCCAGCGCCGCTTGCATCTGTTCTTAGGAGTGATCTCCACGTGGGCTTCTAGTAAGTTCTGCTGGTTCTCTTTTCTCCTATTTACCCACTAGAATAAATGAACATTAACAATATTATTATGTTCACAAATAGTTTTCTTCTGTCTCATCTTTAGTAATTTTATTTCCAAAAGTTCTAATTAGATCTCTTTTTGAGTCTTATTTCTATCATCGTTATTGTACAACCTGCTTTTCTTTGTAGTTTAATTTAAACATGCAAAAACCAGGTTTCACCAGGAGGTCTTTTCTTTTTTGCTGTCTATAGTTTTTTTTTTATATTGAGCAGCCCTAATGTATGTATTAAGTAGCCCAACAATTAAACTCAAAATTTACAGGGCAAGTAAGGAACGAGCGAGTTTTTTGTCAACTACAAAATCAATTAAGTCGTAGATTTTTAACTAGATCTTGCATCAATTTGATGTTTGATCTTGAATAATTTAATAAGTGCTTTCCTTACATCGTTATACCTCGACGTGGTTCCCCATCCAGCAATAGAGACGATCGTCCCAGGGTTCTCTAACGTTTGACTCTGGTTGTTGTAACAGACCGGCTTTGGAATAAAGTCGCAGCCTCTTATCCTTCTGGTGAAGTCGAAACCGTCCTCAATCTTAACGACGGCGATGTCATTGTTCATCCACCTAATGTTGTCGTTTTCGTGACCGTCAAACACGTAATCTAAAATATAAAAACACTTAACATCATAATTCATAACCATCCGCACTACCACAATGGTCAAAAACAAATTCCTAAGTTACTTTATGACTGAAGAACGGGTGGACTAATTTTCACGGTCTTTCATTTGTTCGGTTCGTCTTTGTCACATTGGAAAAGTTATTAATAAAACATTAACAGGAACGGAGACTACTTACCAAAGTGTAAACGAGTCGCACTGCTAGTAATGAAGGAAAGTTTATCAATATAATGTGAACAGCAACGTTAGTAAAATAAAGAACTTACTTTTGGGTACACATTTCCAGATAGCTTTTTTCGCACCATTTTTGATACAAGGATTGTTATATCTATCGTCTTCGTCCCCATATCTAAAACAAATCAAGCTTTTGTATTACTGCCTGGACTTTAAATAACCAAAAGTAAAGAAAAGACATCTGCTGTACTAGGTCCTACTTGGATCTATTTCTATTTTGGTAAGGTTCCCTTTTTGTCTTGTGATTTCTAAGCGACTAATCAAAGACGTATTGCTGTCGATCAATTAAGTCAACGTCGCTAATTACATCAAACGCTTAGCAGCATTCGCTCTTTTGCTGCATTAACGCGAAAAGGCCTACTCTAAACAGTGGGTGGAAATGATGATAATTTACAATTACAACTTATCTTTACATATGAAGAGTATTTAAACTTACTTATATGTCCCAGACACTACATAAAAGTGTTCAGCGTCTTCGATACAAGCCGCAGATGTTAATATATACTCCTCGTGAATGATGACTCCTCCACACAACCAAGTGCGGTAGTTCCCTTGCTTTTGATTGCTCCGAGGGAGTTTGAGATACACCTAAGTAGGTAGAACAATGGATTAGCTTCGTTACTTTAATGTTGATGTGATTCAAAGCATGTGCTAGTTTAATTATTCTCAAGTAGCAAGGTAGATTTCATTGATTCTGTTGAAGGGTTTCTAACTTAACTAGGTATTGAATTTAAACCTTGACATTGTCTGAATGAAGAAACAAGTCACCACATTAAACCTAAGGATCTAGTGGATTTAATCTTTAAGTTCTAATCAACCTATCGCATGTAGTAACTTTATTCAAATGCTCTATTTTCCATTTAGTCACTTAAGTATTTACCGTTCGTCTTAATGAATATATAAAAGTTTCTATTCACATTTTTCAGTTAGACTTCTTATCTTACCATGTACGGCCGGCTGTCTGTCACTTCCTCTCCATTTATGATCCTTCGTGTCTCGTTTAATATAGTGCTAACAACTGGTGGTATGTGAGTGGCTACTTCTATAGCTCGGACATCTGAAAACGTTATGATCATATAACATTCTTCATCATTATGAACACCTTCTTCATCTAAGTGTTCGGTCTTCTGAAGGTCGTTAGTGACGTCATCAGAAATGAATTAACTATGCTATACTTTATTAGTTAGAAAGATAACAGTCACTATGGGGTTAAATCCAAATGACAAGGTCATCTTTTTAAGAAAAATATGCAAAAATTTTGAAGAATAATTAGAAAAATTGTTACCTATAGAAAACAACACTGAAAGGAATATACTTAATATACACTTCATTGTGGAAAGAACCAATCAAAACGATCGCCTACATTGAAATTAAAGGAATTCTATTAAAAAGCCAATTTCACGCTACTTAGGAGGATTTTTAATTCGAAACGTGATTCCCTGTATTATATATCCGGTATGTTGGTAGTTACGGCCTTATTTGCTTCAACTAGACGCGAAAGACTAGGAGCTTAAACACTAGTAGGTGGCTTTGGTTCTGAACTAAAAGAGAGCCTGAATCGGGTACGACAATTTGGTTTTCCCAAAATTCATTAAGATGATTAGTCATCAACATTTTAGTATAGCACAGATTGCGTAACATTTTTAATTGATGAAACGGTAAATTCCTAAGTTTGAATACTTTACTATCTCGTTTCCTATCAATACATAGAAAGATTTTGATTCTTTAATTCAGTTCTACTGTTTAATGAACAAAATACTATAGAAATATTTGAGATCTTAAAAATAATCCAGTAACTGATTTGCCTGTAGTAAGAATTGCTTACACATTTAAACCCATAATTGAATTTGTAATTTATATTAATTACAACAACGAAGCCATTCAAAAGATTATTTAATTAAAATCATAAATAACATCAAATCGATCGACTCTCTTTTGGACTAAAGCAATGCCATTGCAACGATGTTGAATTTTTGATTAGTTCAGAGACAAAAAACATAAATATCATTAAAACATTTATTGTTACAAATCAATGGGCGGTCTTATTTCGATTTCGCATCACGGTATCATCGAACGATCTCACGACAATGCCACTATGTTGTTGAGCGGTATCATTCCTGTATTTAGCATGCGTTGTGTTAAATGAATCTGTTTGGTTGACTCCAAACTGCCGCCTTTTATGCTCTTCATCCTTTTCATGTGCCTGTAGCTGTCCTTGTAACCGTAGTATTTGAAGTTGTTGGAGCTGTAACTGGTGTTGTTGGTCCTGTAGGAGTTGTTGTTGTTGTAACTGTTGCTGCTGTTGCTGCTGTTGTTCTAACTGTTGTTGTTGTAGTTGCTGCGGTTGTGGTTGTTCTTGAACCAGCTCTGTTGGTGATTTTGGCTGGCTGTCTTTTAGTTTTGCTATTTCGTTCTTTGCTGGGCTGTAATTAAGGCATTCGTTAATTTGTTACATTTGTTACAGATGTGAACTTATCTGTGACGGGTACAGTTTTTGTGACATATAGAAAAGCCAATATATTTTCGAGTCCAAATTATACCTATAATTTCAGCTTGGAGTTATAATACTTCTTGCAAAGTATGGATATAATGTCTTTATATTATACATAGTGCTTTCATAAATGCTAATAAATAATTTAAACCAGGATTTACCCGTCAGGATGATCGGCCCAACTCAACTCTGTTTCCGTGTGCGTTATACTTGATCTGAAGAGTTTGTCACAGGCAGACCTGTTGAAAGAAATAATACTCTTAATGATACTTGCCTCAATTATATGTTAACATAATTAATCGCAAAATACATACACGATAAAGACGGTAAATCTTGTGTACGAATCATATAAACTAAAGGCACAGTAGCGATCGAATTTCCGCTATAATTTAAACTATACTTTCAACTTTGTCTGCAAAGACGCCGTCTTTGCTTGCTTACGTATACTTTGAAGTTGATACATTAATAAATTATTATTTTGAAAACTTACTTCGCTTCTTTGTAAATAGCGCAGTTGATAAGGGCCCTGTTCTTATAGACGCTCGTGTATAAGAAGGGACCGTAGCACTTGTTAGTGTTCTCCTTGACGAGACAGGCGGAAATGATGCCGATGACCATAGAGTTTGCTCCTTCACCATAAACTAGCGGTCCACCGTGGTCGTTCTGGAGACAAGATAGGAAATTACTTTATAAACATTAAGTCTAATTGATTAAGATAACGGTGATAGTATCAGATTTCTCGCCGTAGTTCGTAAGTACGGGAAATGGGAAATGGTGATTATAAATAACGATTTCTGATGTCATAAAGAGAAGACATATAAGCTTCATTTTATCAATCAAATGCTACGCAAAACACAGTGCAAAATGTTGAGCTTTTAGAATCCGGTTGCAGCTCAGAATTACTTCTAAAAAGATGTTTCAGTAGCATATTTAATGTATCAGCTCACCTCACAAAACCCTCCACTGTTGATGGTCCCCTGCCTCCTGCTGCTGTCGTTGTGGTAAGCAGAGTGGAGGACTAGCTGACTGGGGTTCAGGACTCTTCTCCGGTCTTCCTCAGACCCTGAATACTGGACGTCTGTACAGTCTACGTACTTTTCCTGTAAATTATATGAATTGTTAGAATGATCCGCTATCTCGACATACTTGGATAGCCTATGTGTTTCACAGAATAGTAGCGAGAGTTCTGTTTCTTGTTCTTAAAATTTTTGGTACCCCTCATTTTCATAAAGCATATCATTGGATGAACAAATAAGTTTCAAAATTTTGGCCCCTATTGCTTGCGAGCAAGGTGGAAAATGTGTGTGAAATGGTTTTATTTAGACTTGAGCCTAAATAAAGACTTAAGGAGAAGATTTGGTTAAGACTCTTTTTTTTTGGCAGGTGAAACTCATTTATGAACCAGCCTTGCATCCCCAGGGGGTTGAGGATGCAAGAGTCCGGGTTTCCAGAGCCTTGAGAAAGGCTCCGACTACTCCGGCAAAACACCTGGTGCCATCCTTCGCCTTAGTGGCGGCGTTACGCGTCCAACCGAAGTCTTAACACCATAACGCCCCTAGTTAAGACTCTAGTCAAGTTACGTCTGTGCCAAACATTCAACTTACAAATACTGCTTCTTAGATATAGCCCACTCAAACCAAGGTAATGTAAATTATAATGAATAATCCTTATGAAATCGTTTACGGACCGCACATATTTCAGTCAGGTCCGGAACAATGTCTTTCGTACATATCATGTAGTTATCTATTATGTTGTGGTACCGTCTTCCCCATCGCTTCTTACAGTGGTTTTTCGATATGATCTCCACTGGTGTCTCCAGAAGATTCTGTTTTGAACTATCTGGATTTGAAAACTGAAAAGAATATAACACTTTGTTAGTCAAGGAACAATGTTCAACTGTAAATTGTTTGATATAAGTTTCATTGTCCAAATCTTCAAAACTGCCTAAAACCGCCATAAAAATTTGGTATTTATTGATTGTCATTATATTATTTTTTACATACCACACATATTTAGTTCTGAACCGTAAGTAAAGTATTTATGTTATGGAACTAAAGACAAAGAAAGTACCAAGAACAGTCTGGTTGTCTGGGACACCCAGACTATGATGAAAAGTCAATCGGGGACGGGTCAATCATTGACCCGTCCGGGGATCAAACCTTACTCAAAGCTGGCGTATTTCTCGTGATACTCACATCATTATATTTATCCGTGCTGCCCCACCCGGCAATACTGGCCCTACTCTCTGGTTCCTCCAGCTTAGCGCTTTGGTTGTTGTAGCAGATCGGCCGAGGTATGAACTCGCAGCCTCTCACGCGTCTCGTGAAGTCGAACTCGTCTTCCACCTTCACGATTGCGATGTCGTTGTTCATCCACCTTATGTTGTCGTTCTCGTGACCGTCGAATACGTAGTCTGTGCAATAAATTAAATTACTTCAATAAATGTTATTAAATACAAATAGTGGAAGATGATTTGAAACTCAGGAGGACTCAAACCCACAACTTTTGGTTAGGGGCACCGGTCACTTAACCAACTAAAACACAATGGTCACGTTTCGCTTTAAATAAGAGACAAACTGCATTACTATACCCATAATTTGATCCTTTCCATTAATTACGATTAAACTTATGCTGCGATGGTGTATCAATACTAATAATACCAAACATTTTCATTACTAAATACTTTGTTAACTTACTTCGAGGAATACATTTCCAAATTGCCTTTTTTGCTCCGTTTTTGATACAAGGATTAGTAAACCGATCGTCAGCTTCGTCGTGCCTATAGAAAATAAGATTATTTCAGAAAATAAGGTATTAAATAAAGCAAAAACTTCTAAAAATCCAAATACTAAAAATTAAGTATTATATTTTAACTTTTTCTAACTTTACTAGATAAATAAATGTTTACAAATAAACAGAAATTATATAAAGTACATTAATTCATGGTCGAACACCCAAAAGGATACGAATTTTATCTAAGTGCTGCTAGTGAGTGTGATGACGATGCCAAATGATGCCTAGTCTATCAATTCTGTTCTAGAAATAGATTTAAGGCTGAATTCATTAAATTAATAATTGAACATGTCAACCTGTAAGTCCCAGAAACAATGTAGAAATGTTTAGCGTCTTCGATACAGGCAGCAGATGTTAGAATATACTCTTCATGAATGATCACTCCGCCGCAAAGCCACCGCCGGTAGTCTTTGTACTTCGGGTTATTTGTTGGTAGCTTTAGGTATACCTGTATGAGGAAAAAGGTTTTTAATAATTCCATACTAGTATGGTACCCATAGTCCCACTATGGGGTACCCAGAAACATGGGTTGTGGAGGTCAGATAGACTCTAAGTAAAATACAGTATTTGGCTGTAAGCTGTAACCAATAAGACAGGATGCCGATCCGAATATATCTTGGGAAAAGCAAACTGAAGACTGGTTTGCAAAAAATATCGTACTAATATTACATAACCGAAAATGTTACAGAAGTATGTAAGATAGACATCGAACATTAGGATAGGACATGGTTTATAAGAATGGTATTTACCAAAACTGATATACACGACATCGCGGCAGACCGAGAACAATCCTATTGAATGGACTAGTGCGTGAATGAGGGAAAGGGAGGCCTTTGCCCTGCAGTGGGACAAGACGGGCTAGATAGATATTCGTGGGGTAGTGAAATAGAATAATGGCGTTATCGCCAGGGCTATTTCAGTCAGTAATTAGCAAAGCTTTGCCCCAACTTGCTGCCACAATGACAACAGTCTTCCTTGAAGAGTCATCGTACAGTCACTGGTCTTTCAAATACGCGAATACAGACAAATATTCTCACAAAATCAGCTAAACATCATTCCAAAATCCATGATGACCACGGACCAAATTGCTCGTTCCGCCTGTTAATTGCCTATCGTATAATGTCATGCAAGCTTAATCATAATGGAACTTATAGCTTACCATATAAGGTCTATTGTTTAACGCTTCAGTTCCAACTACAATTCTCCGTGAATTGTTAAGAATGTCCTTTACTTCAGTTATATTGGTTTTCTTTAATACTGCTTCCACTTTCGTCGGTATTGTAGTGGCTACGTTTATCTCACCTAAAAATTAATGATTATTTCTTATTATTATAGCTTTCTTTACCGGTCTATTAGTAGGAATATTTGCGCTGACTTAAAAAGGAGGTTCTCAGTTTAAATGTTTGTTATTTTTGTACGAGGTACCTCCGACACTTGTGGATCGATTTCAAACATGAAAATATTGTAACTTTGTTTAGGGCACAGAAGTGGTTTTCTACATTCATGTTTATCACCTTTGTAATCAACTTTGAATTGATCGATCGGAAGACAGATAGGGAACTTTCCTATCCGTCATAACTAATTATCCTTTATTGACATCAATCAATTGCTTTGCTTCATGCTTCAACAAGATTCTTAAGATACGTAAGATATATTTCTCGTTTTTATTAAAAATAACAAATGCTATGACTTACCTAAAGAATAACAAATTAAGTTTATGATACCAAAAACACTTCTAGAATAAAATGTTAGCATTGTGATTTATTTGCTATAAAGAGTTAGGTAACTAGAAAATGCTGGTGAAATTAAAATTCTTTTTCCATCAATTTCACGGATTCGTTGATTCGTTGATTGTTTACATTTTAATTTCTATACTTCCTGTAGCTTTGAAACTGCGACTGCATCATTCAAATGAATTAATACTCTTTGGGACATTCCAATTTCATCGTCTCGATCTATTTTGAAATTCATTTAATACGTAGCTTTGCATGCCTCTTTGCTTTCATTAAATACTTTATTAGCTTTGAAATTAATTTGTCGTATCAATGTTTTTCATCAACATTTTATTGTATAGAGTTATTGATTCAGAAAGAACTTCGCTTCGAAGCTTATGTTTGAATGACGTATATTGGGAATATTAATATATTATTTTATGATAATATTCTAACCTAACCTTTCCCATACATACCATCATTATTTTAACTACGTTGTTAATTGAAAGAAACTGAAATCTAAATATCCACATCGAAACGACTACTCTCGTAGAAAAGTGACATTTCGACGATCGGCAGTCATGGTAGAAATCGCTTCAATGACGAAATGTATGGAAATGACATTTCTTCTCGATAAGTCATGTGACTTAGATCTGTCATTTACATACATTTGAGCGATTCGATCAGCACTAACGTTCGTCGAAATATCACTTCTCTAGGAGGGTTGTTATGTAAAGCTTCTTCTAAGATTATTTATTTGAATTACATAGGTAATATAACATAGTACTAGTTTTTGTAAACTACGAAACTAGGTCCCAAATAAAACAATATCTATGTGTAAACTTTATTAAGTAAGTTTAAAGGTAGTTTATCAATTAATTAAGGGATCGTCTTCGCCAAAGGTTTTGGTTTGTTTACTGCGACCTGGCCAGTTCCAAGCTTAGGGTCGGAGACCCCTGTCAACCTGAAGTGGTCGAAACTACGCACTTGATGAGCAGGGTGATCTATTTTAGATGGCCTGAAATAAAATTGTCAATGAAAAAAAATTAAAACTGACTAATAAAGTAAAGCTACTAATGTAAAGGATTCTTCATGTAATACGTTTTTCCTTGTAGGAGCGTATACAGGGAACACTCTGTTCTACTGTAATATATAACCAAAAGGGTATATTTATCTAAAAAGGGTGAAAACAACATCTAGTATAGAGTAGGTTTACGAAATTCCTGCGCATAATAAATTAAATAATTGATAGCCAATTGTTCATAACCAAATCACCTTACAAGTTTTGATAGTACTAAAATTGATCGGCATTTTAATAACACTAATAATGATAGGAATATTCAAACAAATATGCAAAGATCACCTTTCAATCAAATATGCCTAATCTATTAATATTCTAAACTGCTTATTTTTGATTGTTAATTATAAAAACATACCCATCAAGATGGTTAGTCCAGTCGAAAGTGGTTTCTACTATAGGAGTCTTCGAAGATCTCAGCAGTTTTCGGCATGTAGGCCTATTAGAAATAAAACACAAATTCCAATCTTAAATGCGTGGAATGACAAAACACGTAGGAAGCTAACACCACCACACTTCTTATTACTGTACTGCTTATTAAGCAGAAAACTTGCAAAAAATATCCAATCCAGGATACAAACCCAAGAAGTCGTGATCATCATTCAAATATTTGCTTACGACCGGCATAACGGGCTGCAAGCAACTCGAGCTCTAAGCTTGCATATGTATACCATCAGGCACTTGTTTTCCCGCGGGAGGGAAAACGAGTAACCACCACTATTTCATCGCTCAAGAAACGTAAAACAAGATATGGGTTCAGTGTAAATGAAAGAGATGAATAACAAACCCAATGTCCTTGTCAATGGCACAAGTGATGAGGTTCCTGTATCTGAAGATGCTGGTGTAAAGGAAGGGTCCATAGCACTTCCTGTTGACATCCTTAGTCAGGCAAGCGGACATTACGCCGATGACCATGGAGGTCTTGCCTTGGCCAACGATCAAGGGCCCACCGTGGTCATTCTGGGAACATTCACATATTAGTTAAAAACCATTTTAAAACCGATTTCATAAGAAGGTTTCTCTTCGGTGCTTTTATCATCACCCTCATATAAATTTTACTGAAGTAAGTTCTTTTAAGTTTGTTTGTTATCAATAATATAACTTTGCATTAACATAATAAAGTTATTTAAGGGCGAACACATAACCTTTTAACTAGGTTTGACTATACGTGCTTGCAATAATTCTCATTATGTCAGTGCATATCAGATGGTAATACCAGGAGTGTCATTAAAATCATTATTAGTACATTACATACCTCACAGAACCCGCCAGAGAGAACCTTAGTCCTTCTGAATGAGTCGTGAACTGCCGTGTGCACACTCAGTGCGTTCGGATTGGGCATCTGTCTTCTCGCTGGCTGATCCTCTTCATCGGATTTGTTTTCATCATCAGTGTAGAGCAACTCCTTGCAGTGGACTTCTCGTTCCTGATAATGAGTGAAACAATATTATTTAACTTCTTAATACTTCTAACTATACAGTTCAATACGTGCCGAAAAAAAGAAGAACATAGGTAGACTATAATCTCCTTATTCGGAAGATGAAATATCTTTTCATTAGAACAATATTGAGTACATAGACAAGAACTAAACCTAAATATTTAACTTTTTACGGTTGGATTGCAGTTGTCCTTGTCACACTTGGATAGATAAGCCAGACCCAGTGCCGGTTTAACACTACCCAAAAACCCAACCCACCCAACTTCAATATAATGAATTTTCACTTTCATAAGGGAATTTACGAGTAAGTAGACCTTGAATTATGAGCGTCTCCCAGGGCGCCCAACCGCGCCCTACCCTAACGCCG
The DNA here is from genome assembly GCA_905146925.1 of Autographa gamma. NCBI lineage: Eukaryota > Metazoa > Arthropoda > Insecta > Lepidoptera > Noctuidae > Autographa > Autographa gamma. Next base: position 4,810,161 of record LR989871.1, read on the forward strand.
CTACTGGTCATTCTTTAAATACCTCATTTTCAAAACGCCTATTATCCATTTGGACCAGACATAAGACACATCAGGTAATTTTTATGTTAGTCTATTTTCTTTTCTAGCTTTAATTTTTTCTACATATTATTATGCTACTTTCTGCAAGGCTCACTTTATGTGTTGTTCAGCGTGCCCTGCCACCTGCACACGCGGGGACCTGTATGAGGCGACGGACAATGCGTGGCTGAGTACTGGTCGGGCAAAATGTAACTGCCATTGATCGACTTGATAAGAAGAACAGGTGTTACTTACCAAGCAGACCATACTCATAGCTTCGGCATCCGTCTCGTCTTTCGTGCAGATCATGTGTTCATCAATGACGAAGTGGTAGCGAGGCTCCCAGCGTTTCTTACAGTTCTTCTTAGAGATCAAAACTACATCTGTTTCCATCAAGACTGGTGCGTTCTCTGTGGCTCTTTGTGACTGTATCAAAATAGGTATAGTAATATACAGAGTGTTAATGAAAGGGTATGCCCATAGATTACGGGTGTAGAGTCCATCTGGTAATTGATTGAGATTGTCCTAAAATTTTGTACACCGACTGTATGGTGTACAAAATTTTAGGCCAATCCCAATCAATTTTATTTTATAATCAATTCAGTTTAAAGAACTCAACAAGGCCTCTGCGTTATGCACCTTACTATGTATGTACCTACTTACTTAAGCCTTGCAAAAGACTGGGATAGAAGCAATCTTTTGACATTATTCAGTGAATAAAAGGAGATTCATAATAACTCTTTATTGCACCCCAAATACTTACTTGTATACAAAAACAATGCAAACGAGAAAGCAGAAATTGCAATATTTTTAGCATTAAAATCTTTCGAAAAAGAAAACGGGTTATGGTACAGTTTAATTTAAACAAATGTGTATTGTCTTTTCACATACCTGTCCGATTAGAAGACCCTGTAAATAAAATAATCATTTAAACTATTAATAGATATTTGAATTCAAGATTATTGATGTAGACTATTGTTGACACAAGGGGTAGGCGAAATCACTCACAAAATTTTATTATTGATACTATACTTATCAAAAATTTATATTGGTTTCCTTTATGTGTCAGTGCACTAATAAAAAATAAAAAGTCTTGTAACTCTCAAAAATAACTCCGAAACACACCTTAATCATAAGGATTTCTAGGTCTATTTGTAACTATATACTGCTTAAAGAGAAAAAAATAAGAAACCCCGTCTAATTTTAGCAAATTGAAATGAACTTTATAAATACTAAACAAATATTTGTAAATTATAAATAAGGACCTCGATCACATCATCTTTCAAAAAACCGTATCAGAAACGGTCCAATCGTTTTAGAGCCACCGAAAGACACATAGATCGACCCGGCTTAAACTTATAAAATACCTTTGCGTCGGCATTTAAAAATATAATAAAATCTTACATCTCCAAAATTGTCTTTAGAGCCCCAACCGGCGATGGAGCCAACAGTCCCAGCTTTCTCGAACTCTACAGACTTGTTGTTGAAGTCAACCTTCTTAGGGATGAAGTCGCATCCCCGAACCCTTCGCTCAAAGTTGAAGTTGTCTTCGACCTTGACGACAGCTATGTCACCAACCATCCAGCGGATGTTGTCGAAATCCTCGCCGTCGAAATAGTATGCTGGTTAAAAGTGTATTCATTTAATTTTAATCTTATGGAAAAATGGTTTGAATATGCCAATACGGAAAAAAAATTGAATTCAAAATAAGTTTTCCATTCCACGGTAGATACTGTTTCTTTGTTACACGTCATCTGCGGCGAATGTGGATCGATTTCAAAAAATATTTTTATCGTTGTCGTTAATACGTGTGATAACACCTACTTCCTCAGTAGTGATCTCATTTACACTTTGACATTACACATTGAAGTCGATTTTTTGTTATATTTATTTTGAAATAAAAGTAGGTGAAATAGTGACTTTACTTACATTTCGGCACACACTTCCATATTGCCTTTTTCGCGCCATTATTAATACATTCATTTGTTTTGTCTTGTGCTGGTACCCATCTGAAAATAAGAACCGATTGTAATGCAAAGATTTTTAGCAAGGACGAAAGATTTTTAGTGTCTACTCATCCAAGTACTTGAATCATTTAATTTCTTATCACTTTAAGTACTAAATCATTAGTCAGTGTTTATTTACAGAAAAAGAACTTATAAATCTTATTGACATCCACGACAATAGCAAATCATCTAAGGCATGGGTAAACTTTTTCTTCAAAATATAAAGTCGAATTCTGAAACCTTTTTTGGAGCCAATCGAATACAATCCTTAATAACACGTGGAAAAGAACCGATAAATTATGGGACCATCTGCGAGGTACATACAGAAAAACCAACAGAGGAATTGAGGACCTTTTCTTTTTGAAGTCGTTTAATAACATAACATAACATATCATCACGCCTGTATCCCCGAAGGGGTAGGCAGAGGTGTACCTATGTACACCCACAGTTCGCCGATATGTTTTTAAGTCCCATGTAGGGGCGAGCCTATTGCCACTAACCGGGCACAAATCCAAACTCCGACCTGCTACTGAGAATTTCATAGGAAAACCCAATAACACCTTGGTCGACCTGGGAATCGAACCCAAGACCTCTAGGGTAGCAGGCGCGCTTAGCACCACTAGGCCAACGAGGCAGTTCAGCAGGCAGGTCGTTTAATAAGTCTTACTTATGAGTTCCGGACACGACGTAGAACCGTTTAGCATCCTCGATGCAGGCTGCCGACGTGAGGATATACCGCTCGTGGATGATCACGCCACCACAGAGCCAGTTCGTCTCCACTATCTTCGCGTCAGCTGTAGGCGCTGCTCTTAAATATACCTAGAATAAGGCTTATATGAAACCTATTGATCTCTTAGGTTTATGTGAGTTTTAGACATTGAAATAAAGCGGTGGTAGCGGTATTGATATTACAGATGTCCTGACGTTTCGACTACTTAAAACTTCGGAAGCAAAAATCTAAAATAAACCGTGATGTAATCCGTAAATTAGCACAAATTAGTTTTAGCACCACACTAGCTCTATATTTACCATGGACCATTCAAGTCTGTTCTCCCATAGGGGAATGTTGAGTGGCCCCTGGTAGATGCCCCATCCCATATTAGAGTAAATTTTTCAACAAGTCTGCTGCGGTTTTGACCTGTGTTCCCACATAAGTCTTTTAAGTCTAGGCCAGGTATTCTCGTTTTGAGGATAACCCGTGAAAAGAAAGAGATACATCATAATAATTCTCTCGCTAACCATATAAGGTCTGGTTTCGCCAACTTCTCGCCCTCTTAATACTCTTCTCGTCAGCTCTAAGGTTTCATTAGTCAGCGGTACAGTATGTGTTGTTCCAATTGGACCTAGAATATAATCGGAGATTATTTTACAAATATATCTTAATTGGCATAAGAAAAAGGTGTATTTTTTTTTGTGTATGACGTAAAAAATGTGTATGTAAATGAGTTTAAAGTCCGGTTATGCAGTCAAAGTCAAAGCAGCGACTTTCTCGTCAACTCGTCAAAAATAAAGGTTAGATAACTTTAAAAAATTACAAATATCGGAAGAAACTATCGGACCTTTTGCAGGGATTAACATTCACACCTCTGAAACTATAGATACATTTTTACATTATAATAATAATAATAATAATATTCCGGGACATCTCACACACGGTTGTCTGATCCCAAGCTAAGCAGAGTTTGTGTTATGGTAACCAGACAACTGATAAACATACTTATATATTTCTAAATACATACATATTAAAGATAAATTACACCCAGATTAATCTTGTATGACTAAAACAATGTAATTACTTACTTGCATCAACATTGAACATATACAAATATAACGGAATCAAGAAATACATAATAATCGATAGAAAAACTCGACTTTATGTAGTCATAATTTTTTCATAGATTTTTTATTTATTTTTGCTCAAACTGTGTGCCTCTATGATAAGAGTAGCGCGGTAACCAATACCATGCTTGAGTGACTTTACGGATTGGTTTCCTATGAAACTAAATATTCAGATGTAAGATTACATTTACAGTTGAGTTAATGTTGATTGATAGTTATAAATGCAAAGAGTAAACTCACATCATTTTACATTCATCCTTATGTAAAGTCCTCCGACGTCCTCCTGTAAAATCCAATGTAAAGTCATCGAAAAACTTCGAAGGTATGGAGTTCATATTTAAGTGTAAATTAACCTAAAATGACATACATGATTTTTGAATAATTAAGTTAATAGATTTATTTCTATATTTATTAATAGAGTATTCAAGTAAGTATAATGAAAAGAAGTACTAAATTGTTTTTAATATGAAGGTAAATGTTGTTCTAAGAAAATTAATTTTAGTTTATACTGCTAACGGAAATGCACTCACATTTTTTAAACGTCATTTCTTTTGTGTCCAATAGATATAGTTTTAAACTGTAAAATTAAGCTAATCTAGGTAAGGTGCTACTGCTATTAGACACAAGGTGGCGCTGTGTATACTGAAAGCTTGAACTTTCCTACTCCTCACTAGATGTCGCTACAGTTGATATCAGTAAAAGGAAAACAATACGTATACATATTATTATAATAACAATATTTTTAGCCTCGTAGGCTTTATTTATGAAAGAACAAAGACACTGATTACTTTTTAAAACATAGGAAAGCAGTAATGTGTGTAAAAAATAAAAATGAAATAATATCTGCGTATTTTTGAACTTATCGTTTAGAGCTAGAAATTGAACTAAAAATGTATAAAAAATGTTTTAAACAAATGTTTCATAACAAGTAGTAACAAAGTGTTGTTACTAGGTACCGATCAGTTATGAAAAAAAAATTTTTTTTTTTTCGTAGGTTTTTTAAAATTTAAATTATAGAAAAATATTTATACACTCTCCAATTTTTCATTGATTTTCTTTTCAATTCTAGATTTACTAATCTATACAAATATTTTTGCTCGTGACTGTAGTACATGCGTTTATTGTGCTTCAAGTAATCAGATAGGTGGATAAAATAACGCTAACCGCGCTAAAGAAATAAAAAGATGTACAAATATTGGTTCATGAAACATGACTTATATGGAACATGTATTAGTAGGTATCTTTACATAACTGCATGAAATATGTAAGTACGTGTTTACATTAAAACTTCAGACAATTATATCCCTTACAGACATTATTCTAAAAGTATAAATTATTACCAAAGATTCAAAAGTCATGTTAAAGCAATACTAATGTGGTTTAAAATGCCACGTAATTATACATATGTCATCATACTAAATATTTCAGTAGGTCGCGGTAAAGACGCTTATTATAATGTATTTATAATTCACTAGAGGTCTACCAGGGTTTAGGAGCGCGAAATTAATATATCTCGTAGCATTAACAACGGTAAAATGGGATTCAGGATGGTTTTGAATACCTTAAAATATTTACAATACTGTAAAAACTAAGCCTACACATTAAATAAGAAAAAATATATACTAAATAAAACGAAGAACTAAAATAGGGCGTCAAAAATTCACCCACGTCGCTGTCGACTGGGGGTGTGCCCAAAAGGCTGGCAGCATTGCCACGTTGTATGGCAATGCTTATGCGCTGACCTAGGTAGAAGCCAGCCTTTGGGTCACACGAAGTGTCAACCAGGAAGGTTTTTGGGAACTGACTGATCAAATAGAACTAAACGATGCCCTTTTGGTGCTTGTTGATCAGTAAAAGAAAATATAGAGCTGAAAAGTTTATTTAATTTTTATATGCTGCGTAATGTATTACCAAAACTGCAGTTAAAAAAAAAAAAAAAGTTAAATGACTTCTATAAGAGTTAAAGATGATGCAAAATCGCTTAAATGTATTTGACATTTTCTTTAGATAACTTGTCACTTCCATACATTTGAGCGATTAGATCAGCGCCTATGAGATACAAATCTTTTTCAGTCTGACTGGATAATTTCTTTAAAAGACGTAGTCTTTTGCATGAGAGCTGAAACTGCTTCATCGCAGCACTTAATAGGTTTTAATTATTTTTTGAATAATTAAGTACCTAATCTTGTTTGGTTTTCCAATTTAACTTATAATTGAGAAGATCATTTGATGGTAAAAGACGTGATATTTTCATTAAAAATCTTCTTATCTGATAAATAAAATCCCCTGTATTTGGAAATATTAATTAATCAACTCAGAAATATTTTAAGAAATCCGTGGGTCACCCTAATAGTTCCTACTCTACACAATGAAATAAATGAGACAATTTTTATATTCTTGTAAGTTTTCTTTCAAAGATGTTTCATGGAATTTCTCAGGTCCAAATATGATAGGTTCTTATACCAGATGTATGTTCCCTCGGGATGAATCGGTTTGTTTTATAGCTCGCGGACGAAGACGCTCATAAAAGGTAGCACGTAATTTTGTCCTTGCATTTTAATGTTACAAACCTTCCGATTAAACAGGACATAAAGCCGTCGATACAAAGGGAAAGCAAATAAGGATATACTGAAATAAAAAAAAAAACACGACTACTTATTAACTCAAATATTGGCAAAGAGCGATTAAGCAAACAAGCAGTAAGTTATATGATCATAAACAGCTAAATCACTCGGATTATGTAAAAATACTAACTATTCCTGTACACCTGGATCTATGCAAGCATATGTCATTTTCATGATGTAAAGGAAAACCCGAAAACATACACATGCTTCTTTGTGTGGTTATGTGTGCGAGTCATGAAAGTATTAAAACGATAATAGAAAATTTGGAGTGGGCTTTTTCTAGGTTAAATGGTTCAAGAGGCCTTCCCACACTTTAGGAAGTATCTAAAGACAATGGCGATATCTGCCTTTGGTTTGTCTCAAAAAACAATTTTAACTGAAGCTACTACTAAGTACACGACTACAAAACATTTTCTGATATTAAGACAACTAATAGGTAATTTATTAATTTAGGAACACTGACATTGTAGAGTGTAAATAATCAGTGCTGATAAAAAGGTAGAATTACATCTCCAATGCCCTTCAAAAGTTCCAAAGAACCCTGAAAACTTCTATTCAACCACAGAAAAGAGGAAAATATAAAATTTGCAAATTCATATCCCATTACGTCAAACCTTTTACCGTGATCAAGCATTACAGCGAAAGGAATAAGCATTCCCGTATCATATAAAACCATAATCTAACACCCTTTACCACTCCAACTGTCGGATACAATACTATAAAGTAGCTATCTTCAGCAATACATTATCCTTACTTATCTATGGCCATAACATGAAACTTGGGATCTATTTTATTATAAAGTGCATTGTCTACTATAGAGGAGGTCGGTCGACCGCCGAACGTAAATAATTTAACTGTCTTAAAAGATTCAAAAATAGTTTCCTAACATTGCCCCCCTTAATATGTACACCATTTGTCAGGCCATAACTGGATTTAAACGACGCGTTACAAGAAAAAGGCCACGCCCTCTGACAAAAGTACAGCCCGCCCACTCTAACGCATGGAAAGGCTTTACTGAAGTTTAGCTCTGTCTCTATCGCACGAATATTCTTGGTACTGTTTACCTTGTTACAAAACCACTAAAAAAGTGCAAAAGACCAACGCTTGCCAAAACAATACATGCTTTAGCATCTAGAACATAGAGTTGAATATGCCTTGTTAATGGTATCATGGGGGGACTCAATTGAAGCGAGACGATCCACGAAAGGGACGCAGCGAATCGTTCTGTTTAAGTTAGTGAGTCCAAACGAGTTTTTATGTTTGGAAATCGTATTAAGCTTTTGTTGGAAACTGTTCCACTCAACGGGCATAGTTGAGGCGTTTGTGCGGTCAAACTATCGCGTTTGAATTTCGAAAAGCGGTGGGGATACTGCTGATTGGCTCGTTGTGGCCGATACACTGTGTAACGATTCGGTCGCGTGCGGTCGAGCGTAGCGCGCCAACTGAGCTTTTTCAAATAAGGAACACGAGTTCGAATGATCCATTATTATTTCGGAAATAAAATAATACTGGTCGATTTAAAAATTTGTGATAATTAAAAAAATGTATAGCGGTCAAAATCGGTGAGGACATAAAAAGTTGTGTCAGTGTTTTGATAAACAGTTACAGTAAAATAATTAAAATGTCGTCGGTGCATTCTGATGATGATCAGGAGGAGATCAACGTAGACTCTGACAGCAGGCTATCAGGGCAGTGCGACAGGAGCATAGCGTCGGAGGACCGGGACTCCGAGCACAGCTACCACGGCAGATACCATGACTCTCCCAACGAGCACATGACTGACACCCAACAGAGAGTGAACCTCCCCTTCAGCATATCTCGACTGTTAGGGAAACAATTCGAAGACATAGATAAACGTCGAAATTCCGGGGAAAGTGACGACAGAAGTGATCAGGACACAGAATCGGAAAGTGTGAAAGACGAAGGGAAAGACAATAATTTGCCTTTGAACTTTTCCCATACTCCTGGTTTGTACCCAAATTCTGGACTGTTGTTGAGACCTGGGTTGGGTATTGGGGGTGGGTATGGGTTCTCGAGTAATCCCGGGGTGGTTAGAGTGCCGGCTCACAGGGCGCTGGGGGCTCTGGGGGCATGGGGGGTCAGCATGGACCCCATGAGGCAGGCAGCGGCTGCAGCCTTCGCGCACCAAATTGTCAAGGATAGATTGAATGGTAAGTTACCTCCAGATGGCACATTAATTTGCAGTAATGCTTTTGTTATGATTACCTTAAATTGTTCTAGGTTTAATTCGTTTCTGTAAGTGTGATTTTTTTTTTTGCATTGTTAATATTAGAATCTTATAAGTGGTGTGAAGTAGAGTCAAATTTGAATCTTGCTGAATTTAAATTTACATTTCCAGTCGAATGAAGTAATTGGTCTTGTCCGTCTAAATTTTAATCAAGTTAATTATAATTGTTTATTCCTTTAAGGGAGATCCTGTTAGTTATCTCTTCGAATATGGGATGATGACTAATTTCATATATTCAAAGGTCAGCAAAAAATAATTGCCGACAGCTCGTATGATCACAGTCGGTATATCTTATACTCTAATTGACGTTATTAATTATTAACATAGTCAAATTAATTATTAGATATCGCAGTACATATAATGTCAGATGTCAGATCTGTTAAAGAGGTTACCAGATAAGGGAGCCGCTTACAAATTGTAATAAATATGTTTTAATTAATATGATTAATTAGTGTTGTGAGTGACTCCTTGTGACCTACATCTTCTAGCAATTAATCTATTTGTTCTAGTCGTTTATTTTCTTTTGATCTGCCGCTGTTTTTATGTAAATGTTCCTTCGTGTTTATGTCGATAATATTTTTTTTATGCCTAGGTATTACTAGTATTACTAACTACGGCATAAGCAGAATAATATTTTTACTGCACGATGTTATTACTATTTTCATTATGCATATACACATGTACGAGGCATAACCTATGGTGGGGATACCTATACACCGGGTTCAACGATAGGTATTTCCCAATCTCAAACCTTTTCCTACCAAAAACCATTTGATTTTCCCAAAAAAAAAAAAACAAATCGAATATTGAATATTCCATAGATTTTCCTTCTTTGTTTATAAAAAAGGGACGCAATCGGGTGCCAACGTCCTTCGGAACCAATTGCCCTCGCGTGCGAAGCGATGACACACCTAGAACTATTTCTTTTTTGCCTTTTTTTGGTCCTTTCGAGGCGAGATTGAAGGCGCCTCTCTGTAATTTGTCCCGTCGCCCGCCGGCCAGTTTGGGGACACATTTTTTTTGTGTTTCGTTACTCATTCTGACAGAAAATTGGTTGTTAAGTTGCACGTTTGGCGTGGCTGTAATTGGAGTAAAAAAAGTTTTTCTTTTAGCCGGATGCTTTGGTAGTTATTTTTTTTTGTTTGTTCAGATTTTGTATGATAAGAATTGTAATTGAAGCAAGTTTTTGTAGGTATGTTCTAGATGTTTTTGAGACTGAAATAACAAATAATATGTGCTATAAATATCTTGAAGGTAAAAGTTATAAGGTTGCAAAGTTAGAAGTTTTCCTTTATAATATGTACCTACTGCTTAAATTCGTGTTGTTTTATTTTTGATCGGAATTTGTTTGTTCTTTTCAATAAAGAAATTCCAAAATAAAGGCGTCATTGATTTATTGAAACACAAACAGATAAGCAATTTATGACTCCAAAGTATGCTAAAGAAATAACCAACACAAACATCTTTACCGGAACTACACTTTCACACATCTCGGTCGAGCAAACAAAAAACGATACATTTTTTTGGTCTCATTCGTACAAAACAAATTTACAAAAACCCAGCGGCGTCCGACGCGTGCAGCCCTTGTTTTTGCGACCACCGGCAAAGAGGAAGCTATTACGCACTATAATTGAGACAATGCCCCAGAAATCTTCCGATTTGGACGTGTAAAGGAAATACTTAAGTGGTGACATAAACCGCAGGCTTTGGCGCCAATCATATACTTTTTTGATGATTTCGATGTGTGATTTGGTCCTTATTATTCATCTTTTTGACCGACTTCATAAGACGGAGGGCTGAATTTGTTGAACCTCCTTTTTTCTTGTAGATAAGTTTGTGAGCCGATATGTCCGGCAATTGTAGATCGATCGGTAAAAATGATCTTCTTTACATTTATGTGTAATTTGTTATTTTTGTGCGTATATTTTTAACTAGAACAACTCTGTGCTAAGTTAGCATTTTAAATGCATACTTAACATTCAAATTATTTAGCTGTTAAGGTTTTTTTAGATTAACGTGAATAAAGCCTCAGGCTAGTGTCTAATAAAGATTAGGTTTTACATATTTTGGCTTTTTTATAACTGCTAGACTTGGCGTTAATGGTAACACTATTTACATATTAAATAAGGTCGTTTTATGACATTTGATTTATTGCGACAGTTTAAAATTCCAAGACTAAAATGGATCTCTCTAACTACACGGTTTGTCTTAAATATCAGTACCGTATACTTTAGAAGAGGCGTCCCAAGCTATATTGGCTTCGGCTTCCATACCGGATACAGTTCAATACCGTATTTTGCATAGAGCGACTGCCTATCTGACAGCATCCCTTAGTACGGTAGTTGTCAGAATTGTGATTACCTACTTCATCATCAATATCTTCAGCCCTGTCCATAAGCCAACGCTGGACATGGACTTCCCTTTGTTTATGCCATTCTCCTCTGTCTCTTGCTAGTCAAATTCATCCTACTTCTGTCATCTTGTTTAAATCATCTGTCCATCTCAGTCTTGGTCAGGAAGACTAAGGATGAGATGGACAGATAAGTACTTAACGGCTGTTAAAGGCATGACGAATAGGGATGGCGGGCCGTCGTTGTTGCTCAGCTTTCCTTCTGTTCAGCTCCCTTTTCATCTTGAATGTATTCAAGGAACGCGGCGAAGTCGGTTTCTTCTGTTAGCTTCTCGTGCATTCCACCCGATGTCAAACCACACTCTGCCAAATTTGACTGCTCGCACGGTGCTGCCAACATCTGATCCCGAATACGCCCAAGGCGGTTAAACCTTGACGCTCCTCTTTACACTCTCCGACGGGTAGTTCTGTATAACGATTTTCTATATTCCCACACATATTTCCATCTTATATAAAGTGTTCTTATAACTGTAGCTATGATTATGGTGTTATGTACTAGTAGTTATATAACGGAGGTAGTTCGAGCGTATCGTCGCGGTTCATTTTCCGACGATTTGAGGTTAATGCGCTTACAACCGACGCCGACGCGACGCTGAGAAGAGTTTTTTATAAGTTATATAAGTACGTAGTTTAGTTGAGATATTATATTTATAACGTAGACAAGATGTATATCTATAAATATAGGTATATAGATACATTCAATAATTTTAAGACAGGCAAACGGTAGCCGGCTATCAGATTTGATAAATACAGGCTAAAGTATATTTACTAGCAGGATTAAAATTATTATTTATTTTAATTTTATTAAACTCTGCAACAGTTACTTTATAATTGTGTTTAACATTATTTAGTGTTAACACAACATGTAAGAATTAAATTATTTGTGTTTTTTATACGAATCACAATTATAAAAGTAAGTCTAGAATAGAATTTCTCTAACACTGAAATTGCAAAAACACCATATCAACAAATACCGTGCAATAAAATGAAACCCGAACCCCTAAGACAAAGCTGCACAAACAGCCATTTCACAGCGATTCTTTCTGACCAAACCTAATCTATTGATAGTCAACCGTTTAGAAAGGCGAACCAGTTACCTTAACAAAAACGCCGATCGTTTTGCGAAATCAATAGAGTATATAATAGGCCTAGTATCGCTGTATTCCAGTAATGGCTGAGGCCGTTTCCGCCTCAAGCCTCATTATTTCACCGCACAATTCTACCTAATGCACCTTTTTGCATCTATTAGCGATTGTTTTATTAAGGCTTTTTATATCCACCGGTTTAACAGTTTAGACTTTCGTTTGCTTTTTTGTGGTGGATGGTAAAAGGAAATTGCGTGGACTGATTTTTGAGAGGCAAAGGAGTGGTGGTCGTTTAAGCCTCTCAATGTTAAGTTGCCTTTGAGATTAATTATTCCTTTGTCTGTCAAGAATAAAGTTTTTTTTAGACGGTAAGTGGATTATAGCGCCACAATATTGTGAAGCAAGTTAAGCAATGGTTGCTACTGCTGCGGTCGGTCCGAGGAAGGGTGGCCAGTGGCCATTCATTGCCTTACCGAGATCTCCTCATTAATCGAAAAGCAACATATATTTTGCTAATCTGGGCTATAATGTATGCATGAAGGTATATAGTTATGGTAGTTGTTAATTCTTAATAATTTTGACATAATCTTACCATGACATTTTGCATCATGCAGTAAATATTCCTATGGAGGTCAGATAGGCAGTCACTTCATGTATCATACTAATTCTTATATATTCAGCTAAATGTGGCGAGAATGGAAGCCGACCCCAACATAGCCAGAGAAAAGGCAGCGCAGAAGAAAAAGTTTTCTTACAAAACTTAAAGATTCAAATGTTACCATGTTCAAACTGATTTAAATATACGTTTAGTACACATGTAATATAATTCAAAACACAAACCAACAAAACACAACATGCCCTTTGAAGCCCATCTAATGAACTAATAAAAAGTAATGTATGTTTAACCGAGATACCAAACAGGTTCAATATCTAATCGCTGATGTAGTATCGTTGAACTGAGTTCATATCGAACGGCGATAACATTTGAACACGGCTGTAACATGAGTAACCGTTAAACTACGATTATTAAGATTAAGTTATTAAGTTGCATCTATAAAATCATGATAACACGACTGATTAGATAAGCGATTGATCAAAATCTGGTTTTTAAATGTTTTTTTGGAGTTTTACTAATTTTGATGTGATACATAAAACATTAACATAAGCTATGAAATAAGATGTGGTTTATATGTTATATGTTATAGAGTCTACAAAAAAATATATTAATTGCTTTTTAAGTAGAATTTGCTTGCCATTTTGTCCGTGCGGACTTATAGAATACATTGAATCAATATGTTAACCCAAACTATTAGTAAAAAAAATTACATTAAATGTTACACTTCACTGAATTATTCTTACCTAATTATTTAATTAATATACCTATCTAAATGAATTCACATTACGAATATTCGATAAATTAGTAATTAAAAACTACTTAGTAGTTTTCAAATGAATCGTGATTCAAATCCGTTCGAATAAAAGACATCAACGACCGAGGTAAAAGGCTTTTTGAAACTGTTTAGGCCTAAAACTTTGTTTCTAGTTTTGTATGAAACCAATTGATAGAAAGTATTTATTTATATGTAATATGAATGTTAGGTGCATTCAGTTTTAAATTTAGTTAAATATAATATATATTGCTTATTCACATTTAACTGTAAGTATGCATTAATGTAAACAGTATGTGTGGATATCGCTTCTCTATTCCAAAGCCTCGTGCCGAGTTTAAACAAAGGCTTTGTTGATTATAACACATTTTACTAAAGTAAGTTACAAGAATAAACTATTCATGCCCTTTATTTATTAATTAAACCTAATAAACATTTAAAGTAATCTAAAAAAAAATTGTTTTGTTATAGTTTAGGAATCTTTTTAAAAAGGTAAGGAGATTTGTAACTTACGTTACAGGTCTTATTAATTTATTTAAATTACTGTGTATCCATTTATTTATTCCTATTCTAAACCTTCATGGACACCTCACCACAATCCCGGCCGCTTGAAGTAATTCGCAGTAATTTGGCCAGCGCCGACACGAATTACTTGATTCCATTATTTTAGTTAATGAAGGCTTCGCGGGAATCGGGTCAAGGCGGCTAAAGTGATTGCAGCGATGGGATAATCATTTGTAATTATTTTATAACTTTATGTAAGACTGAATTAGAGCTTTGATGGTTTTTGCTAGCTTTGGAGCCGGTTAAGCTCGGCTATAATAGATATACAGAATCTTTATTTTTAGTAATTCTTTACATACTAATACGGTTTGGTTACATTGTAAAACAAAAGTATACACATAAAACATATCCTATGAGACTTAAAATATATATTTTCTGCTTGAGGAATATTTTCTAAAATTCAATTGTTACTCTCTTACAAAAGTACTTTATGTTAAAGAAAATGTAGAATAGTAATAGGTAAAAATAGTAAACCTCTAATATACGTAAACGTGAAATGTAACATTAAATTGGTTCCTGAAGGGTAATCTTTGTGTGGAGTATATGGGATTAGAAATAATCCCTCCCGTCGGCAAACCAACCGCAGGATAAACATTTTTATTCTTAACATTTTGTATTTCTCTTATGGCAATCAGGTCATTTTACTAGTCGCAATTGTCTACTTAACCTTCCAAAAACGTTATGTCGCCAATTCAAACCAGGGACGAAAATACCTTTATCTTCTTTTCAGCGAATTCATCCCAGTTTCAGTTAGCCACGACCCTTTTTAACTAATATTTTAATGTCATTAAGCATTAAAAACCTAAATAATAAACTTCAGTATGTATTGCATAATTATAATGCCATTTTTATGTGTATCAGTGATGCAGATCATGTTTAAACAAATTTATTTAGTGTTTAAATATTAATTAAATGCGATTTTAAAGTGAGTATGTATTTTATGATAGAAAAACAAGTAATTTATATGTAAAATTGGTGAATTCAGACGTCATTAGACAATTTGCAATGCTGTTTAATTCAAGGCTTATTTTAATCTAGAACATCCTACGTTTGATAAAAAATAGAACTTGATTATAATCAAAATTTATGTCGGAATAGAGCCATTATATAAATTCATGAATTATCATGAAATAAATTCAATAAAATAAGATTAATTATAATCATATGTAAGCTTTTAAATATCAATAAATATAATTCAATTAAACCAATCTACATCAAAGCCATATTAAGTTTACGACACAATAAACAGAGACACTTCACATCTGCACTTAAAGAAAACTCAATAACACTTTGATGTCGTCAACACAATTTTATTTCTACCCGCATTTTATCGCACCATTCTTTCAAACCAAACGTGCCACAAAATCATCGATACACATGTCTAATATCACCCGCGTCTCCCCTTCAAGCCTCTTCAGCCACATTTCCCGCGGGGAGGCGCGGCATCGTTGGCATTATGAAAATTTGACGGCAACCGATATGCGATGATACGTTCAGGGGTTAGGCAGCGTTTATTATTTTACATGTGTGAAATTGCCTTTCCTCCCCTCGTAGGGTGAGAACCATATTCTTAATAGGTTGGCTTTAGTTTCATAATTGCGGGTTTTGAAGTGGTGTTAAATACTTACTAGGCGGTTTGTTGGCTTAGTGAATATGTTATGCATAGCAGTATTTATAGGCTCACCTCCCAAATACCCTTAATAAATTAAAGTACATATCCTACTAAACAAGACTTGTGGTTAGTCTCTCATAGTGACGGTAAATAAATAAAGCTTAAAAGTAATTTGGATACTTCATGGGACTATATATTGCCTCCTGAAACAATTGAACAGCTTTGTATTAACAATATAGCAATGTCTTGCAATGAAACTAAAACCTTTGTCGTATGTTTGCTACACCTTAAACTTAAAATTAGAAGAAGACAGTTTAAGAATCTTTAAATATTGTATTTTTTTACTCAAAACAATAAAATATTCTAGATAGTTATTCTAAAAATATTTTTACAAAAATGCCAATACCTAGAATGATATGGAAACTAGAACCGAAAATATAAGGTTAAGTACATCCACAAGTTGATATGTTTTATCGGCAATCCATAACGCGCGAGGCTATAAAGCCGGCCATATTTCAAATGTGTAAATATATGTGAGCAGAGTTCCCGCTTCTCCCCCGGCGGACCGCCACATAAAATATTATATTGCTATTTATATTTTTCGCTTCAAAGATTAGAAGAATCCCCGTTTATGTTAAGTGGTATTGCTTGTGTATGTAAGCATGGTTTTTGGTGATAGAAGTTTAATCAATAGATTTATCTTGGCCTCATTTGAGTCTGTGATGAAGCTTTGTTTTTCAAGAGAAGGTATGAAGTAGAATGTAGAAGGCTTCAACTTACAGTTAATATTAGTTTTACTGCTATTGACTCAATCGGTACCTAGTCAATTTTAACTAAACGTCTAATATTGGTTTCTTGGGTTCACGCGAATGTTAAAAATTCGTCGTTAGACATTCTGCTCATGATCATGATACCTGCAAAGGTATCGAAACGTCGGAACCTAAAATCTAAAATTAGACCGCGACAAAATCAGTAAAAAGTAGTTTATGACGTCTAATGTAACTTTTGAGTACGACTTGAAATTAAGTTTCCATTTAGCACACTGTAGACACTGCTATGGTATTTGGCATTTTTTAAATGTATTAAGGAGCAGTATACGATTTAACAAGTTCTATTTTTCATTAAATCAAAGATGTGACGCTCTATTTTAAAAAATCTACAACCGCGTTGATAACTAATATTACCTAGATTTTTCTTTTAGTGCGTCATTCGTCGTAATCATTTATGTCATAATGTGGCTATAAAAACAAGATAATATTTTTTTTACCATAAAAAGCATATTATTTAAATAGTAACAGGAAATATAGAAACCCAAACTTATGCATTTAAATGTGCCCAGTAAACTATTGTTAAGTTCTGGAAGAATTTAGAGATATAAGTTTGACATATAGTAATAAAAACCTGTATAAGAACCTAGATACATTGAAATGTGACCTCAATCGACTGTAGGTAAAATGCCGCTTATTGTGCTTAGGTACGTTTTTTGAAATCACTTTCCGTATTTAATGTTTTAACAAAATTGGTACCTAAAATATAAAACAACGGTATACATTTGACGTCAACCACAAAACTGTCATTTCACAGCTCGAGTTTCCTTATTTTTTATTTGACTTTTACAAACGCCTGGTTTTTTATTATTATTATTTATTTTGCTAGAAAGCATATTGTGTTTTATATGTTAAACATTACTGGGTTCGGAATTTGACCTACTGTATTATGAAATAAATCTGTAAACAGACTAAAACGAAAAAAAAAAACAAACTTAAATAAGAAATCTTCACGCACTTGAATCCCGAATATAAATACAATTTATCTCAAAATGTTCAAGTAATGACTTATTTAACTGTTACAGCAATTATTTCGAGCAAACGTTTAAAGATTTTAATGTGTTTACGGCCCCGAATCAAAAATAACTTAATGATAGAAACAAAACAAAAGACTTTAATGTAACGCGTGACATTATGTTCTAAAGACTAACAGAAACAGATTTTTAGAAATAATAATATGCAAAAGCGAGTTTTTTTTGTTCAAATAAATAATGTGTCTTAGGCCACCCAAAAGAATTGATCCTACCTAAATATTTAAAATTAAATGAAAAGTTTGGATGATAGTTCCGAACTTACCAAAGGGATTTTGTTAAAAATCTGCCAATAGTTAGGTATGTAGCTTTATTAGCAGACTAAGTTACAAGCAATTTCAAGCAAACCCAACAAATTCTCACAAACAAGTCAAGTCTAAAATTCCCATGAAACAGCTAGATAATCTGCAATTAGGCGTTGACACGTAACCGAGTGGCCGCGGCGACGGCAGACGAAATAACGCGCAACTAGCAATTCAGAACTCTAGCGTGCGAGTAATCAGCGTTGCATGTATCCAATACTGAGACTTGTTGCCAAGGGGACAAATGTCACCAATTTATGTAATCACATTCAACAAAAAAAAAATCCCAAATACTTAGATAAAAATAAATAAAATAAAAATGATTTTGTTGTAACTCATACATTGTCATGCATCGCATAATAGATCGGATGTTCTTAGCCCAGCTGTCGCTACTTTACACCTTAAAGTGATAAAAACAGTTGAGACTTAACGGTAGCGGCTTTTTGTATTATGAGACAATTGAAACTATGTATCAGTTTCAAACTGAGGGCCCATCATGAGTTCAGATCAAGAAGCAGCGTTGTTCCGATATATTTCTTCTGAGCAACCTTCTAGTTACACCACGAGTATGTGGAAGCAACGGATAAGTAAATAAATAAATGCAACAAGATTATCTCATAGGTTT
Organism: Autographa gamma; assembly: GCA_905146925.1. Lineage (NCBI taxonomy): Eukaryota > Metazoa > Arthropoda > Insecta > Lepidoptera > Noctuidae > Autographa > Autographa gamma. Next base: position 4,828,761 of record LR989871.1, read on the forward strand.
TATATTTCTGATCTGAATCTGATTATATTTTTGCGGCTTACGCGAATGTTACACGTTGAAATACTTAAAAAAATTAACGATAAGAACAGCTCATATAGTTTAACGTCAATATTTGCAGTTATTTAATTTCTCACACGATCTATTTGCCATAAACTCTATAAGAAAAAGATTAATTTATGTTTAGTTATATTTCTTAGATATTGGTCTAGTTTTTCTTTCTTTAAACTTGGGTATAAACTTATTAATTACAAGATAACTTCTAACCTTATCTCATTTCACAGATATTTAAAGCATTATTTCAGGTTTTTCCTTTCATATGAGTCAGAGTTTGATTCCAGTCGTCTGCGAACGGCCTCCGTCTATTATTATTGTTAAGCCTCTTGCTAAAGTAAATTATACATAGTTTAAGACACAAATGAACATGAATTTAAAATAATGTCGCCTTCGCATATGTATTTATTCTACGATAGTGCGAAGTTAACTTTGCATATCTCTTGCATATCTAAATGTATGTCAAATGATAATATTATAATAAAATTAGAAGTGCTTTGCATTCAAATTCTATAGTACCTTAAGTAATATTAAAATATCATCATAAAATCAATTTACGCTAATAACGTTGAAGGATTTTCCGCTAATTCTCTTTAAATTACTAGAATTATGGAATATAGGTATTATAGATATCTAATTATTGTAAATAATTTGCATCGATAGGCAATTTCAATAATTCTAAATCGAATCACGATTCCATGATTAAATAATTACCCCACTATGAACATAATTGAAAGAGTATCGATCACATATTCGAAATTCAAACAGAATGCAGGCACAATGAAAAACAAAACTGTACACTAAGGATGTAACACGATGTTGTACAATCGAATAGGAACCAAACAGGCTGGTACACGGAAAACGAGGCAGAAACAAAGGCACTAAAGCAACATCATAAAGCCAGGCCTTTGTTCAGCGAGTGCAGCCTTTGAAAATGCACCTAAACCCGTTTCCCGATTGCATTTCAGCCGATGAATTTTGTATGAGATTGTGCCGTATCCCCGATTCCTGTTCGTTTGGACCGTAACTAGTGGGAATTGGTATTCGCTTGTTGCGTACAATATGTATGAGATTTTGTCCGTTTATTTTTTCGTTTCGCACCACTGTCCGGTGTAATTGAAAAATGTTTACTCTCGGTGCACATCGGTTGCAGTGGACCGGATAATTGTATATTTATGATCACATCGCAAATTGATTCGCAAAAAAGTACCGAAAATATTTTTGTTTCGTTTTTTATTCGATATTCATTTGGTTTTCGAATTATAAATGAGCGAAACTGTTATTTATTAGTCATGCTTTTGTTTGGAGATTTAAAATCATAAATTTTATTTACTATTCAGATCTTTATTTAAACACAGACTGACCACAAGAGAAAGTTCGCTTAACCTCTTAACGTAAACAAAAAACTAACCTAGTCTCACCAACAGTAAATAATATCTATATCAAATATTGTTACCAGTGTGTTTTCTTCCTTCAAGAACACCAAAAATTTCCTTAAATAAACCCAACTATGTCGTAACGTCGGAAGCAGTATAAACAGTAGCAAATCGCGAAGGCGCGGACAAATGTGGGCACAAGAGTGATGGAACGGCAGCGTCTAATCCCCCGTGACGTCACAGCCCAATTAGGCGTCAAGCATTCGTCTTCCCTCCCCTTACTTTTTCATTCGGCTTGGGGAGCGGATTTGCACGAAAATATGAGAGAGAATTTGTCTCGTTTTAAGTAAAGGTGTTGGGTATGATGTATGTAAAGTTATGTAGGTAAGCTGAGGTATTGTAGTTGAATTTGTTTTTTGTATAAGATTTGAAGAATAAATAGATATAGCGGTTACTGGCTATGATGTAAGGATAACTTAGTAGGAGTATAATATTAACTTCCGTAGACTTTTTACAACCGTTTTACAACACCAGTGCCATTCTCAAAATATTGAGCGCCAAATCGGTAGTGAAATGTTTTACCTTTTATTACTATAGATTTTTGCAGTTTGTCTATATTTGACCGTGGATGTTTAAACTTAGATATAAGTAACATTATTAATGAGTATCGTTGAACTTTTATTACGATTATTTATTTCGTGTCATCAAGGACTAAAATTTTGAAATCGAGTCTCCTCAAAATTTCATTTTCTGCTCTTCAGGTCTAATAGACCGATGTAAATAAATATGATTTACTGAGGATAACTGAAGGGTGTAGGGTTGATATAATTTAATATCATAAAGGGTTCGCCTCAGACGGTTAAACCCTTCAATGTTAATTTGTTTGTTAATTTTTCTCAACCTTTATATCTTTGTAATTAGGTTTTTCGCTGTTGTATTAAGGGTTATGATTTTTTTATTATTTTCCTTATGTTTTATTGTGATGAAAATTGTTCTGAATCGTTATACTTAAAGTTAATTAAATGAGGTTTGTTAATTAAGAATTCTCTTTTGTTAGGAGATTAAAAAACGCTTTTCTTTATTTAAGTCTGAATTTTGTTCGTCAGTAGATGATAAAAAGAGGGGTAAATAACTTAGGAGAAAAGTTTAATGTTACTTATTTTCTTGATTCTTTGAATTTACATAAATTTTATAAAATGTGTTATGCGATGGCTGAAAAAGTAATGTAGATATGCACTGCCACAATTCAATGTGACAATTTGATAATATTTCATTAGTTCATTAAAGTTAACAAAATAGCCAGAGACGAATAACAAAATGAATAATGAATAATTAGCAAAATAACAAATAAACTTAAAAACAAAACACGCAAGAACAAAAACATCTGTTTTCTAAAACACCAGCGATAAAACAAAACAAGACACAACACATTCTTCTAAATTCAAAATCCAAAAACAAAAGCCGTTTTGGAACACAACAGCCCTTACGTAATAGAAACCACACGCCCATCGGGCCTCGAGTTGGGCACACGCATGAATCATACAGCCAGTAAACGGATTACGACCCACGGAATCTTGTTACCGCACCCTTTTCTACCCTGATACTAAGAGACGGGAAATTTGTTTTACTATGTAGCTAATCGTTCGTAGGTAGCGTGGAATATTTTAGTAGTTTATTGGAGTTAAGATTGATTGATTGTAAAACTGTCGGCTTGATTCGTTTAGTTAAATGTCAGGAACGAAAAGTTAACTGTAATTCCAAAAAGAGTTAGTTGTAAATAGTTTTTTTTTTATCTGAATGTCTAAAATATAGAAGTCACAATATAAGCTGGTGACGTCTGAAAAAAAGGCCAGGTCAAGAGTACCCTAAACCGAAGAGCATGTATGAAGGGAATAATGACAGTGGATGAAGCGAAACAAGTATTTAAGGATCGTAGCAAGTGGAAAGAAGTGGTCTCTGCCTACCCCTACGGGAAACAGGCGTGATTATATGTATGTATGTAAAATATAAGTCGTGAATGTATAATATATGCAGTACATACGTGAAGAGAATTTCAAATGAAGCCTTTTAGGAAAATTATGTTTAATCTTATATTGCAATCGCAAAGACCAATGATGATTCAATCAAAACATAAAATAATTTCTTAAACGATAATCAAAATTTTGACGTCACTATCAGTTTTGTTTCAAGTGTACTTTTGAAACTAATTCAACGCCAAAATAAAGCTACTTCCTAAATTTTTAAGAACGAACACTTTACAATGACTAAGAAACTTCGTGCAGTCAGAAATGAATAATCCAAAAGCTTTACCTTTAAACTTAAATTGCTGAGGGAACAAAACTTACTAACAATCTTAAACTACGACCAAGTAACTCCCTAGCAATTGCTACATAATTTGCGGTCACGTGAGTCAGCCATTACTGACGGCCGGCCAATGAGAACGCTCCGTTTAATACGTTTCCATATTTGAACATTTATGAATACAATTTTTAATTTAGAACTGAACATGAGTATTTAGTACGCAAACTCAAGATCTAATAATACAGCGTTGTATATAAATTTCCTGTTTTATTTTAATAAAAAGTGTAAAACGAGAATTTTAAAACGGATTAATAAAAAATACGTTTAATATGTATGGAGCTAACTGATACGTTTTTTTTGCGGAAATTTTATTCCTAAGTTTTTTTCTTTAAATTATAATAGCAACTCAATTTAAATTGATGTTCAAAATGAAACTTTTTGCAACGGATATGAGCGTTATTTACGGTCCAGTAAATAGATAGATTATTATAAAATTGTTGAAGTAAATGGACATAAATACGCTATTATGTTCATTATAGATATGACATTGAAAACAATATAGTTATAAACAACATGATCTCATCTCATGGATCATTTAATGCAAATCGATCTATTACGGAAAACACCGGCCATTACCGAGCGCTCGACCAATCGCGACGCGCCATTTAAATAGTAATTTATTGAGTTTCGAATTTTTAAAACATGATTACGCCCGCCATCTTGGATGTAATTTTGAAAAGAGAACGTGCAACAGCTACTTTGAAACGATTTGTAACGATTACCGCTTCCTTTTTTTTTCAAGTTAAATAACTTGTGGTTTGCGTATGGTCAATCTTTTAAGCCGAGTTTCCACGAATGATCAACAACATGTAATTTTACATTTATTATAGACGGAAAGCTTTGATTGCATGGTATAATCATAGTGCCTTGTAATACATAGGTATTTTATAGAAAACATTGTATGGTATAAATTATGGGTGTGTGTATAATGAGATTTTTATTTATTCATAACTTTTTTCATGATCCAGTGTATTGTTCATTACGGTTAAATCGTGATTTCAATTACAAAGATAAGATGTAAATGTACGTTAAGAGTTGTAATTGCCTGATGGTTACAGTTGATATAAAATTACGTAGCAAAATTTGAATAAACCTATTATGGTAGCAGTTTAACCTACTTCTTTGTTTTTTGTAATAAACGTTGACTGACTCATAACCAAAACATTGAGTAACAATAATTATAACCTTGTGAAATAAGCTAAAGAAGGAATCTTTTATATTCAAGTAAATAGCTTATTATCATATATCAATCAAATATTTAATCAAAATAGGAGAGGGCCCTTAATTGATCCTTGAGGCATTCCCATATATACCAAAGGAGCAGGTTCTTATTTTTTATGATAAACATAAATATTTATACATTTTAGGCTAAATGAATAATATATAAACTATATTTAAAAATAAAAATGTCTCTTTTCAGCGTCATTTCCCATCACGAGGCGGATCGGACATCCTTACCAGAATCGAACGCCTCCTAAGAGGAAGAAGCCAAGAACGTCATTCACTCGCCTTCAGATCGCTGAGCTAGAGAAACGGTTCCATAAACAGAAGTATTTGGCGTCGGCTGAGAGGGCATCGCTGGCTAAGACGCTGAAAATGACTGATGCACAAGTTAAGACCTGGTTTCAGAATCGACGGACTAAGTGGAGGTGAGTTGATTTACTTTAAATTGTATTAAGATTTATCAAGAAGAATAATGTAAATTAGCTTTGCGTTAATACATTTTCCTATAAGTTTTCATTTTATAGCTATTTTATTCCAACATAGGAATTAATTTACTAGATATGTTTTTCGTCGTTTACGTGTAAGTAGAATAGCCTTTCGGGTGTTAAAATATGTTTGACTTCAAATTGATGTTTCTCGGAAAGTTCTCCGGATTCCCATTTTTTATATGCGTAAAAATGATTTGATCGATTAGCAAAACTGGAATCAAAGGGAGGTCTTGGATTAACCCAAGACTTAAGCTTTATTTAGACACTTCTATTAGTTATCTGCATTTACGCAAAAGTCCTAATGTAAAAATAATATTCTCCTACCGCAATATTTTGTCTCAACCTTTTATTTAAAACGCCGCTTTCAAAACTATCTACAAGTCATTGTCTTTTATATTTATTCAAACAATACTTAACAGTACTCACAGTCAATAGCTATTTATCTTCACTTAAAATACTTGTAATTATTATGTAGAGGCGTCAACATTCTTACGTTGTCCTCGTTAAGATAAGGAGCGACAAGTCCTAACGTCTAGTGTAACTTGATCTCTCCTTCCCTAGGAATGTGTTGAATAGACAGGTCTTTATAATCTGGTAGGGGTCTCTAATAGTATTGGTTTAAAAAACTTAAGTAAAGCGTGATACGGTCGGGTGGGAGTTTGTTTTAATTACCAGTTGATGGGAGTTCAGTTTTAACGTTTCGTTCAATGTTTACTAGAGTAATAGTAATTCGAATTTTCGGTCTCTGAATTTAGTTCAGTTTAGAAGACATGTTTTGTACTTTGACATTTTCAATTAAAATGTTTATTAAAAATAAAATCACACAATTTAGTTCAAGTCGTTCAAGAATTCCATTTCATTTTCATCAACTTGTTCTCCTTGCCTTTTCGTAAGTGGAGTCGCCTATTTCTTCTTTTGGTTATAAATTGCGTATTTACATGGAGGATATTTATTTCCTTTCTCACTATTTTTCAACCAGATAGTCTCTTGTTATTTATCGCCTACAATTTATAATTGATATCCAATGGGCTTGCATTTTACTACATGAAAGAAATAATTTCTGAACATTTCCAATTAGATAACAAAAAACTTGGCATAAACTAGATACCAGCTTAGAAATACATTTACCTATTTATTCGTTCTAGACTATTTAAATACAGTCAATGATAACTCGATAGGCCATACAAGATGTACCAAAGAAATACAAGTTTTAAACGATTATTTTAATCAAATGACGAAGATCATTTGTATTGAAAACATTGATTAACATAAATTAATTATAATCATTTAATCAATTAAAAAACATGTGTTGTGTAAGTGCTTTTAGCTGGTAACACCAGTCTTTTAATTTATGGCAACATTATCGGCTAGTTTGAAATTTATCTATTGCCATAGGCCAAAGACGAAAGGTTAATCTACATTTTAGACTGATTACCCAGTTTATTGTCTGTATACTAAAATTAGTACACTCAAGTCAGATTTCAGTAGCAGATATCTGAATAATATCTACTTATATGGACTAATGTACGCTTTATTATAGATATATACATATATATTTGGAATGTAAAGCAAGGCATTGAAGCATGACATGATTCCCACCACAAACACTACTTATTTTCTTAGAGTTTGAAAGCATATTAGAAAATAATAATATTTACCACAGTATGCTGCATGCGGTGTAAGAGTAATAGGTATTAGTTCAATGTTAGGGTAACAAAGATTTCAACTAAAATGGCATCTTATTCAGAATAGCCTTTTTTATAAACTATTTGGAGTTCGGCTTTAGTATATTTCTTAATAAGAAGATTCTTATGAATATTAATTACTTCTGGCGGACTAAGAAGAATATGACCTAAGCAAATTATTTACGGGATAAAACAGAATAGCTGGACGCTAAAATAAAATATTAAAATTCGGATCTTCACAATATTATAATCTTCAATATTAAACGAACAATTTTGAAGAAAGTATCTTTAATCAAACGGTCATAAATCAATCAACAAGTCATTAACAACTTGACACAACTTAAACTTAATTACGCTTATCCGCGCCCTAAACTAATAATGCCAATAAACGAGCATCTTCCGAGAGTTCTATTTTTAAATTGAAATCCTATCAGTCCTTAAGTTTTATCCTAACCCAGTTTTAAAATATATTGAGAGGCTCTCAATAAATCGAGTCTTTTTTATCGTAATCTCCTAAATGAGTCTTTTATTTCAAATGTCTGTTCGAAAATACGGTAAAGTGCGGCTGAACCCAAGATTCCTTTGCTTGGTTTACATCGAATTGATGTGTTGGTATTTTAAAACGATGTCGTATCTCTCGCGATGTTTCAAATATTTAAAAACAGAAAATTCCTTTTTCGAACGTGCGTCACTTTTGATGACATTTATGAATGACGTATTTGAGTCCAATAACAAATACTGATAAGATGAAAAATAGTTATTCATTATACAGATAAAAAGATTATGCAATTTTTATCTGTTAAAACTTAAATAGATTTTATAGCTCACTAAACAAATTGATTCAACTTAACTGGTTTATGAAACGAAACTAATAAATTATTTAAAAGTAGACGCCATTATTTAGAATGCCGTCTCTTTAAACTTTATCATTATTAATGAATACGCAAAGAAATAAAATAAAATCCGTCGGTTACTTACTCCGTCACAAACATTAGCCAGTAAATTAATCAAATGAATTCGAAACAAAATCCTATCAACATTGGTCCTAGCCACGTCGCCTTTCGTTAGGAGATAACCCGACTTTTAATAATACACAAGAGGACAAAAACAAGGAGCTAGAGATAAGGGCCCATTAACTTGGCCGGTTAATACAAAGAGACTTGGGCTAAATCGACCGAATCCGCATACTAATGTCCTTTGTGCTCCACTCATTTCTAAATAGGAACGGATAAGTAATACCGCTCTTTTTGCATTTCTTTGTGCGTACAACTAAATAATAACCTAGTTTTTGCCTTTCTTGTCTTAAGTGTTGATTTACACATTTAATGAGATGACGATTCACTACTAAAGAGATTTCTGTATCTCTTTAGTAGTGAATCGTCATCTTTGTCAAGGATTTGAAGAAATTTTAAAGTAAAGTTCTCTCATAATTTTTTGTTTAGTAGATATTAGGTACAAGGTTTAGCTTTAAAAACAATGACTAGCTACTAATATAAAACATTGCACCTAACTTTAATCTTGATTTAAAACAATAGAACACTGCAATCTAAATCTAAATTAACAGCAACTAACCGAATACGTTCTACAATCAACGCGATACAAAGGCGAAATAAAATCCAATATCAGACAGTAGATCACGAAGTTCTCTGGCTGGCCAATCGTTAGTTTTTGTTTTATTATAATAAAATCAGTGGCATGGCGCCGCGCGTATCAAGCAAGCGTTATCAGCACCGAACACAAACACCGCTTGTCCATTAGAACGTAATCGCTTGTGATGCCACCAACACAACTTCGGAACGCACCTCTCGTATTGTCTGCAGTTTTGAATTTGGAATTTCTTGTTTTGTGCCAGTGTTTTTGTTTTGAATTGTATTGGAAAGGATTTATGTGGTAGTCGTTGGTTTTATATTTTACACTTGTGTGTGGATCGGGAAATAGTAAATAGTAGAGTACACAGATACAAAAGCGGCCGATAGAGAAAATCAGCTTGTATTTAATTAATTAATTACTTTTATTGACAAAATATACACCAATATATTACTAGTATATTATTAGTATTTCACTTTATTAATTATAAGACCTATTGTGAAGAGAAATAAATAAATTATTTATTATTATTATAAAAATATGTAAACAAAGTATATTAAGGCGGATTAGAATGAACTCAAATTCTGATCAGCACTCGTATTTCTCTTATATAAATGTTTTTAGGTATCGAGGGCGTAGGGTGTAAATTTCTATTGTTTTCTTTCTGCACATATTAAAGTAACATTTCTTTCTGTATGCAATTTTTTATAGTAGTATTATAACTATGAAATCCATCGTGCCTAGGAATTTAAACATCATGTCTCTTTCATCCGAATCTAACACAAGATGGTTTCATTACTCCTACGAAAAGATAAAAATAATAATTAAATGAAGTAGTGTTTTATCTATGACAAATGGGTTTATACTATCTATAAGACAGAAAGAAGATGATGATTGGTTATAAAAATATTGGGCTACCGTGGACCATCGTATAACAATAAATTAGTTATAATTTGACGTTATTCAAAAACTGTTCCTTTTTCTGTGTCACATTACTTAACACATTCAATAATAAATCAAACTTATTATCTTAATAATACTTGAAGTACATACCTCAATAGACCTGTTACTTCATCCTTAGTTTTAGGTCCAATAAGAATCTGGGAGAGCTAAATAATTCTGAATCAACATAGATACCCGGATTAAAAAAAAGAGGATTAAGTACTCATTGCAAGGTATAAAAATTAAATGAAATATCTATTGTTAGGTTCTATTCACAAATTCAAATAATAAAACATTGCAGGCACATAATCTATGTAAAATTAAAAGCTTTCATCGACACATAACTGTTGCAACACCCAACTATTACTCTTATACATTCATAATAAACGATTATCTGTTAACAATGAAATTGAAAACAATAGGTGCATGAATGAAACACAATAAATTACACCTCTCGTGTAAGTAATAGTATAAACTCATTGAACAATGGCTCCATGTATTATGATCTGTGCCTTCATTGATTATCTGTGTACTCAGATAGGGATGTGACAAACTCATAAATTAAACTATCGATTTTATTTTTGTCGATTTTTTAGTTATGATTTTTATGCTTTAAATTATTGTGGAAAAAAATAGGTAGGTTTTGTATTTAAAGAAGTGATTTAAATGAAAACTGGTTTCTGTCAAAATGTAATTAATTATAAAGCGTTAAGAAAGTAGTGATTTCTACAATTTGCTTAAAAATAACATCAATCTGTGTAGCATGCATATATTTTGTTGGCAATTTATTATAGCAGACAAAAAGGTTAACAGTTTATTTAAATCATACATGTTTTACAAGATTACATGAAATTAATTATTCTTAATGCTGTTTTAATGTACTTAAAGCAATTTGATCTATAACAATATTATTTTGGAATGTTTGTAGATCAAACAAATCGCATTAAAAACAGTTTATCCGAACGTGCCCACCGCTACAATAAATTACAAGTGGAACAATATATTCCCGCGTACACCCAATCAATTCGTCCCCCAAACCGATCCAAATTGCTATAACAAAGGTTAGGCAGTTAAGTGGCCCTACTATTTATACATATGCTATGTACAAAACATCAAGCAGGCGGCAACATGGGGTAGCTAGGGACATACATTTTGTATGAGCAACACAACTCGGCAGTTTGAGGCATCAATTATTAACTGCGGTGGAAAAGACGTACACTCGACTTTTTACATGTATTGTACTCGTTTGTTTGCTTTATAGCCTATTTTTGTGACTTTTACGTTTGTTTTAAGTTTATTTTTATGCTCTCCTCGTCTTGGATAAGCGCAGCCTACTAGTTATTTCACAATTAATGATCCCGCGTTACTGTTTTATAAATTTCCCGTTTTTTGTACTTTTAGTCGATTATTATCGCGTTTTATCGTGTTTACAGTTGTTTTTAAGTAGCTCTATAGAGTTGTAATGGACTATCAACAGTTTGCGGCGGAATACATGAATACCGATACCCTATTTACACAACATTACATTTTAATGTAATTAATTCTTTACACATGTACTCTACCTCTATTTAATACGATTTTTAAGTATTTTAATTTACTCTTTCTTACCAAAATCCATTTAATCGATATACTAAACTAATTTACAGGTACAACACTAGCTAATTTTCGTTCATGGTTATAAGTCGATTGAAACGCCATTACACTCCCTTATTATTAGGAGTAATGTACCCTTAGAGCAATTTCCTCAAACTATTTACACATTCTAAAGGTCGATAGTAATTTCCCTGGAATCGTGTTCGAGTAGACAAATCGATTCGGAATCGTTGCACGATCTAACACGTAAGTATCCACGTACAAACATGGCTGCCTTAGGCGTCTCGTTTCCTTTATTTATTTACTCACCCTGTTTCATTTTCTTCCTGTAATTCTTTTCCCTTGTATAAGTGAATATTAAAACTTAGGGTGTTGATGTGTGTTTAACGAAAAACTTTCTTGTAGTGACCGCAAAGAGTTGATTTTTGCACGATTCTTTTTCGCGTCTTAATTCTTCAGACCTCTCATTTACAAACAATAATGAGGATTATGGTTCTTGTTATAAGACTTAGAATGGCTTGTATGTGCGTCTTGTACTGTGTTGTTTGTCTCTTGTATAATTGTTGCTTGTAGGCTGTCTCCTTAGGAATTAGGAAACAAATCCGTTTGCCGATTGATCCGAGGGTTCCAAGGAGGGTGATATGCTTCGCTGTTTGCTCGTTAATTTTTATTGCACGTCGTCTTTCCTTATGTTCACATTAGGGGTTGAAGATGTATTGGCATTGATAATGCAAATGACAATGGTTTTCACTTAGATATTGATCAAAATGTTGTTTAAAACAAAACACTTCGGTATTATGTATCCTAATAGAACAAGCTTTTTTTTGTTTTCTGCATCGTTTTGTAAATTTTTCTGTTAATATCTAAGTATGTTATGAGAAATTAAAAATTGTTCTCCTGACCAAAGCTAGCACACAAACGTTTCTAACTTTACTGATATTCACTTTAATAAAACAGCACGTCTCTTTAAAGCAAATCTAAAAATACGGGCCAGTCTCTTACTTATGATTACGCCAAAATTAAAGGAGCGAAATAATAAGAAATTCAAACTCCATCCATTATGCAAGGAGTTTTTACGAGATCGTCTTGAAGTTTTAAAACGTTCGCTGGATTTATTTGACTGTTTTGATAACTGCTAAGGGTAGGGCTGTAAACTTTTATCGTTAGAATATTTTATCGAGTGTTTTGGACGGTATTTGGAAATTTTTGGAGGTTTGTTGAGTAAATGATGTTGGTTTGGAATTATTTGTATCATAGATTGTTATTTATAACAATGTTATTAGTTTATCATTGTTGTTATGGGTTTTTGATTTCATTCGCCTTACAAAAGCTATTTTTAATTAGTTATAAAATACGGATTGTTAAAAATTAAACCATGACAGCATTCACCAATAACATATCTTACAATCAGAATTGTAACTCAAGTACTGGATCTAAGTGCCTTTTATTACATTTTAGTTAGTACTAAGATGAAGACAACAAAATAAAAGGTTTACTGTTCATTACAATAAAACAGTCACGATCTTTATGTTCTTACATGTTTATTTATTTATGAAGTCACACAAAACGCCATTGCTTTAATTGTATTGCCTTACAAAAAATTGAGGTATCTCCCAATAGAACAAAAGAATCAACATTTTTAACCCCAAATATTCACGACAGCTAAACAGATTATTAAATATGATTTTAGAAGAGAGAAAAATGGGAAAACAGTGGAGAGTTGGCCGAAGTAATTAATAAAGCAGGTCTTAATTAGCTAGCATAAATTTGTTAGAAGCAACCACGCTCGCAAAATGATATAACATAGAAATAAAGGAACAAGAAACGCCAATGAAGGGAAATTTATAAATGTAGCTCGTTTACAATTTTTTAAAATTTAATATTTGAGACTGAAAATGGCTTTTTTCGATAAAAAATTGAGCATTTAAAACTACTAAATAAAAGGATGCTAAAATCTCACGTTTTGTCCACATGAAAACAATGTAGACAAGTTAAACATATAAGATTTTGCGTAAATCCGAATTATATCGCCTAATATAGCCTAAAATTAAAATTAGGTGATAGACCTGTGTAGTTAATTTCATTTGAATATTATTTATAACTAATAGCCAAGTTAGATTCTAGCTCAGACTCGTAATTCTCACCTTTCAAACATTAACATATATGTATATCACGCAATTTATCTATGTCGCGAAAACGACGCTCGCGACTCTAAAATAACAAAACTTTGATGATTATATGAATCACAATTATATTTAACAGAACCGACCTTAAATACAATTAGGCGAGCGTAAATAAATTGTATACCATCAGGGTTGCCACTTGCCACTTCCAGAAAGTTTAACTGTCGGCGTTTCCACTTATAAAATAATCAGCCTGAAAATGCTAATTGCCACCCCCACGTTTGGCTTATTTAAGGGAAGTTTAATTGTTCACCGCTTTATCTAATTAGACGCGGACTCAACTCGCAGCGTATCTAGTGATGTACGGTGTCGATAATTCTAACTCGATAAAGTATCTATGTTTTTTAGTTGACTGTTAATAGCGTTTTAAAAGTTTTATAAGTAAATGTAAAATTTATTACCCAGTCTTTTATTGATGTTGGTTATGCGAATTTTATTAAGTGCTTACCAAGTTTGTTAAACTAAAGTCGTTATAGCTTCGGATGATTAAAGCGATTTAGTATCTTTTAATTTATACTCCTTTCATTTAACGATGTTTTAAATTCTTATTTATGTAATGTGCGATACGTATTGACTCAATTCTGAACCTTTACTATCTAAACGTAAACTGACTAAACCAATCATAAAAGCAAGGTATCAAATTAGTCTTCAGTAAATAATTAAGAATCGCACTAATAATAAAGTTGTATCCAAAATTAAAAGTATCGACAAACTTTATCGATACTTCACCTCACTAACATCTCGTACATTAACCGTTCTAATAAAGTTCTTGCAACGTTATAATAGACTTAACGCTTTGTTCAATCATTCATTATCGCACACAGACCAGCGTAATTGGAGCCTTCGAAACCAGTCATACCTCCCCTTTTCTCATTAGAATCTTCAACGAATCGTAGGGTTGGCAATACCTTTTACTGTCGAAGTGTACTTTTTGGAGAAGAGTCTTCTCCTACATATTGCATTTCTAAAAATATTACCTAGTTGTAAGTAGCAGTACTTTATGGGAAGAGTAGGTGCAAACAAGTTTTAATCCAAACTAAATCCATATTCTACAAAAACAGTAACTTTAGCACTTGCTACATATTTTCATGTTTTTTCCCCTTGAATAAAATTGCGAATTGTTTTGAAATTAATATACATCGAGAGCTATTTTAATTTTATTTCTGCGTACCAGGTATGAGTATATTTTTCAAAATCATATAGTGTGTAGACCCAGAACATACTATAGTAAAATTACAGGTGGCAGCCCTACCAGTAAGGGGGGAGGTCAGGGTAAATTAGCCGTTCGTTTCCACCTCAGGGTGTTCATATATCAGTGGAAAGTTTTGAATGAATTAACTTTATATTCATTTGTACGTCTGTTTTAATGAAACGTGAGTTATGGCGGAACTTTCTTCGCTAAGTTCAAGTTGTTTCATGTTTGACGTATTGCTTGTTTTATGCTATTCATTGCCTGCTTATAGACGTAGCTGTTTATTTTTAAAGTGCATGTTTTATTTTTCGTAGCAAAAAAAATAAGTATGCAACACGAAAAGTATGGTTTCTAGCAACTGAGTATTTTGTAAATAAGTTTTTTTTTATTTTGCAATTTAAGTTACTGCGTACAATAAAGAAATAAATAAGGTTATATATATATTTACATCTAGCTATTTACTATATGCAAGTATACATAAAATAAAATAGGAGCGTTTAGTTGGCTCTAGTTCAAGACAGCTTTAAAATACATCAAATTAATTCCACCAAAGATAATTTGATATCTTACGTATTTCGCGAGAAAGATACTCTATCTTCGAACGCACGCACAACTGAGAGAAATGCCATTAAAAGTAAAAACAAAAGCGTTTATCTATTATTTTATTATTCTGTAGCCACCAAGCAAAGACCAACCCTTTATTATTGTAGGAGATATAAATTCGATACTCGATACCACTAAATAAGCACCAACCTCCAATATCAACTAATTAAGATACCATAAAACTCTTCCAATGCTCCCAACATTAATTTGCATGTAAAGGAACCGCAAAACACAATAATCAAAACTCAACTCTATTTTGCAAGCCACAGAGTTCACTTTCGGTTGTTATATCTGTTATAGATGAATAAAGCTTTTAAGCTCAGTCTACACGATATCGCGAACGTTGTTAAGTTAAGAGTCTCAATTATGTAAGGGCTTTATCGTAATTGAAAATTTTTCGTACCGATATTCTTGTCTCAATACTTAATAACGATTAAGTTTTAAGTGTTCATTAGTGTGCACCAGCCTTATGTTATGGTTGCTCGCTTTGAGGACGAATTTAATGTAACTTAAGTAAATGGAGATTAGAGTTATTAAAATCATCGGTTACTTGCAAATCAGCGCTTTAAAGAGTTTTAAGAAGTTTACATTATCGTTAATCTTTTCGGTAGCTTTTTAATAATCTGATGTAGAGCATAATCTTTATTCTTGTGATATTACTTTTTATTGCTTAATTCATTTTTATTAACTATTTAATTTTTTACGCAACCTCTTTAAATTTCATTCCATTGCTCGCAAAATGATTGAACAAAATCTTTTCAAATCCTTTGCGACCAAAAAGGTTCTATCGATCATACCTTACCAACTTAATACGTTATAAATAATTCATCTTCACGCTATACCTCCATACATTGTTCTTAAGTATTCATCTTATTAAAAGTGTCATTAAGTTCAAGAAGTCCCATACTTAGCGGCGTGAATATTTGAAGAGGGTATCATTTACCCTAAAGTGTGTTCACCCCTTTTAAGTAGAGACCACTAAGAGTTAAATTGTGGCTGTATCATCTAAGTACTTGTCTAGTTAAACACGGGTGGTAGATCAATGGATATGGCGAGCGTACTTTCGGGTCAATAATGAGCGTAGTAATATAAACTTGCTGAGCCCGCTTAAATTGTCTTGATAGCATTATGTTAGTTAGTGTCCACAATTCGGTACCGTAGTTCATTTGGGTGTTTCAATGCTGCCTAGCCAAAATGGTCCACTGTGCTGGTTACTGTTTAATGATTTGTTAACGATATGATTTAAGTATTATGCACAGATAATTGATTATATCTTAGCTTACAATTAACTGCATTATCATTGAGCATGCTATGAAAGAATTTAATGTCAACATCTTTAAATTGTATAACGAAATAACAGCATTTAAACTCTAATACTTTATGTAGTAGTATACCCTCGCTTCATATTTAATTTATAAAGTCCTCTACAATAAAATATCGTTTCCAGCAAGTGGTACGTTTACATCCTTGCTAAGAATAGATTAGTCGTCGGATCAGTTGGGCAACAAATCCAGTCTTTGGTTGTGGTTACCTCTGCGGCTCTGTATTTGTCATTACGGGTTTATTCAAGGCTTCGGTGACTGTATTTGTTGTTTTAAATTATTGTATAATGATCTCTTAAAACGTGACCTCTGTTATTGTAAGAGCTAGCGAATAGTAGGCTTAAATTATTTGGTCTAGGTAACCGGTCTGCCGTGTAGGTATCCAGGTCATAAATATTTTTTATTGGATTCTAGTTTTGATGAACTTGTTACTTAATACTTATAAGCTTCGGAAAAAAAATCTTTTGAAGTCTAAATATTATCTTGATCTTTAAGTTAAAGATCATCAAACATAAAGAAATATTAAAGTCAAAATCAATCAATATAAGGACCCGACTAGTTGCCCAACAAATCGGGCAACTAATCAACCAACCAATCGAACCTTGACGAGTCTTGCGTTGTAAAATAAATTATGCAAACGCTCGCCGTCGTGTTAAGAGGGTTGGCTGTTGGCTGGGAAGTTATCAGAGTATACTTGACTCCTAAGATCAACTGCTCGCTCAGTCGCTGAAGCTGTGAGGACATCTAATGAGGTTGTATACGACTTGTTCAAGATATAGCTTGACTTATTTCTAGGTACTTACTTATAAGGCAGGTTTTAAGTTCGTCTTTTGATAGAGAGGGTCTTAATAGAGACTAAAGTTAGTAGATCATTGGGAACGGTTTTAAGAAACGTACGGGATCAAAAATCCCTCAATTTTAAGGTTTTATAATTTAAGATTTATTTTCTACGATATTAAGGATTACGTATAACTCAAATTTAGATAAATAGGCTTCTAAGATTAGAAAAAACGGGAGCTACATACTATCTTGTACCGAAAATTATCTTTCTTCTAACTGCTTAGGCAGAAGCTGGCTATAAGGACTAGTCATTCGCGAGACATTTTGGGATCGGCCTCTATTCTTGCCAGATTCATCTCAATACCATATTTTACATTAAGGGACTGCCTATCTATCACAAAAAACACAAAAAAAAATTAACAACCTTCTCATGTCTCATCAAAAATCTTTTCTAATACATTTCGTCAAAGAACTGTAAACACAATAGCATGGTGCAAGGCAGCCTATTCATTTCCACTTTATTAACTTGTTTAAATATATTTACTTGTATAAAGTCTTATTCCAGTCTTAGTATTAAAACGAAGTCCCTATCTCTTAGTTTAAGTGAACCCGCCCACTCATGCGTAAAACTAATTCGCCTGTCGCCACTTTGATACGACTATTTAATTGACAGTGATGACTTTACTGGCAGAAACTGCTCATGTATTATGGATAGACGAAAGGTGTGGGCGATGATCATAATTACTCGGTTGGTGATATCTGTTAATATTTGATCGGGATTTTAGATGGGGAATAGGTTTTGACGGATGTAGATGGAACTAGAAATGAAACATGTAAGTAATAAATAAATTGAGTGTGGCGGTCGTGGCGTAAAATTCCAAAAAAATATTAATTATTTTGACTTTATTTAATTAACATTTTTTGGAAATATCAAGATGTTACAATCGTATTTAATAAAGCAGAAGTGTATCTTATAGTAGGTACAAATACGGTATTTAAAAACTTAAAAACAGCAGCGCCCTAAAATTTTAGGTCTCTTCTTTCCGTACAGGATCTACAAATATTATAAAAATATTTCTTTGTTATTTTTTTCGGAATAATCTCTGACACTCTTATTCTTAGGATTCTCTCAATATATTCAATATTCTTGAGACCCTAACAATGCCTCTTCATAATATAAGTTCAGATTAAGGCGAAAGGGTAGGCCAAACTACAAAATAGACCTCTCTTTGAAGGACTACTACTACTAGACGGATGGACCAAATACATTAAAAAAAATACCTTTATACGCATAACATGTTTGACTTTAAATTTTAAGTTTAGTTTTTTTATTATTTTTCATACTTTTGTCGTAAAAAAATCGAATAAATCCTCTTTAAATTTTCAATAATTTGCTTACTGCTCTCAAACAACTGAAGCGATTTGAATATTTTTTTCACACAATCATAAACAATTTAATGCTTTATAAAATTTAAGTTCAAAATTTTACAAAATTATTACTTACGTGCCGTAAAATAAAAAATACCATAATATTCAAGCCCGTCGCGGTCACTAGATGCGAGGGCCAGTCTCACCCTAGCGTTCGCACGGGAAGGCTGTGTCGCATGTTAGCGCTTTCCGCATTATAAAAATTGCGTCAAAGTCAGTCAAAGAGAACACAATGCAGATAGTAAGTTTGGTACAATAGTACGGTTGATCTTCGGAATCGGACATTTTGTCTGCGCTTGGACGTTTGTGAATATTTAGTTTAAGTTTTGTTGTTGTTTTAGTATTATTTTTAGTAGTGCATAAACTATTAGTAAATAGGTATTAAGTTTTGTTTGCGAGTAGACGCTAAATATAAATATATTTATACTATTTAGATAACTACATTAAAACGAGATGTAGCCATAAGTTTTCTAGATATAGGACATGTTCAAAAACCGCAAATTATTCTTTTCATTTATACACACACTATGAAAAACAAAGTTAAAAGCAAAACTTTGCTTGCTAATGCTACTACGGAACCCTTCATGGGTGAGTCCGGCTCGCACTTGGACCTTTTTTATTTGTGTAAGCACATTTATAAAAGCGTTATTATTTCTTGACAAAATAACTAATTGAAATCTATATTTTGATTCACTTTAACTACAATAACAGAATTCACTAAAGAATATTTTGTTCTCAAAATACACATTCAATCGATTATTGTAATACGAGTAAAAGCTAATAGGTAGCGACAAAAATGCTTCGAACGCATCTGCGTCCGGTGATACTCTTTGACGTGCGGGGGAATACGCGGGCGCGCGGGGCGGTCAGCGCTGGCCGCTTGTTTCACGTTCAATGCTCAAGGACGTTGGGGTATCCTATCGCCTTAACATGGGCTACGTTATCTATACAATACTATGCCAAATCAGATATTATATAACTTGTGACATTAGTTTCAAACAATATTCTCAGAATTACAGCAGCTATCAACCATTAAATCATAAAACAAAACACTATTTCCACATTTTCCTGCAGTACAATAAGCATTTGTAGCCGTCATATCAGTTAAATCGATTTCGCCTTATCTTGTTAATATTTAGCTGGTACATTGGAGGCGGATGCTGAATAATTCTGCAAACCATTAGCCGTTGGGCGTTCAGGCCTGTTTACACGGGGTCCTGTACCTTAATTGTATCTGGATATATTTGTAGTGAATATAATTTAATGTTGGTTTTAAATTTCTCATCAACTCACTTTTCTACATTGTCTCGGGTCTGGGTGTTTGTGGTACCTTCGTTGTTTCTGAATTCCACAACACAAGTGCTTAAAAGCTACTTACTTTAGGTTCCGAGCAATGTATGTTTTCCGCATATATACATTTTTTTTTTATTTGTATGCTTTTTGGAACTGATGTACGCAATTAACCTGAACGCAGGCTTGATTGCTTCAATATATGTTCTTGCAATATTCGTTAAGTTTTGACTTAACGGTTTTCAGATTCGTATACAGGATTCACATTCGGCAATGACAACTTTAAGTCGAGCTATAGGTTCCATCCTCGCATGGGACATTTCTATGATCAAATCTACATGTTTTGATCGCGATACTCTTTGTGTATCTAATTTGAATTTAACCTCCTGCAGTTACCAAAATTTCTCAGAACATATCATTATATTCTATATCTTGTTTCAGACGCCAAACAGCTGAAGAGCGGGAAGCGGAGCGTCAAGCAGCAAACCGCTTGATGTTATCGCTTCAAGCGGAAGCTTTAAGCAAGGGCTACATCCCTGAACCACCCGGTTCCGGCCAGCTTTCAGCGCTGCATTACCAGAACCCGTCTAACAACGCGCCAGCGCCGCCGTCTAACACCGCTTTAAGCGCTTTACAGAACCTACAGCCGTGGGCAGGGAATCAGAATAGCTTTATGAATGCTCAGGCGCAGACGGCCCCGCCCCCTCACCCCCCACCTGTCGCCTCGCCTATATGTTGATCTGATTTAGACTTTGAAGGAATGTAATAGAAAAATCAACACTTGAAATCTTGTACGATACGACCGTGGTAGCTAAACAATGGAATTTCAAGCTTAATTATTTGAGATAAAGTCGTTGTTACGTTGATACTGCGGTCTACTGTACTATTTTATACAGTCTATGTGTTATTTTGGCGGAAACATCTTTTAAGCTTTTATCAGGGATTTTACTTTGCTGAAAGAAACAAATATGTACTTACTGATATCATTGTAATGCATCTATCTCACTTGTAATTGTAATTGTATCTCTAATTAAATTTTAATTATTAAACAAAGTTGTACAGTATAGTGGCTAATAAAAGTGTTATAATAATAATGATACCTATTGCTAAATAATTATACGCCTAAAATTAATACATATTATTATGTGTTTACCTCAATAAGTAATCTATAAAACTCGCTCATTTTATTTAAATTTCTATGGTTCATATTATCATACTCTTTACGAAGGTTATAGCATTGAAAACAGCAATAAAAAGCTACTGAATAAAAGTGTATGGAATATTCTTAAGAAATATAATTACTCATCTTTTCAGACTACCGAATTTGATAAATATTGTTTCAAAAGTAAATTAAACTCTTATAAGCAGGCTTTATACCTTTAAAATCAACATTTATGTGTACGAAACCGTGGGGAAACCAAACTTCTATAGAAATACTCAATACTGGTAAAAACATCATACTCATTTTTCTCGCCGTAGTTACCTTCTAGTCCACAGTTTCTCAATAAAATAGATGCTATGGAATTATAACGCTCTTTTTTCACATTATTTTACTGTAAGTAGCAATAATAATAAAAATAATAATAGATAACAAATTGTAAATAAACTTTATCAGTATTATATCTGTAGTTTTACTTAATTCTATAATAACAAATAATGTGTAATAATATTAAAGTCTGCTTTTCAAATGTAGCGATAAATCGTTAAAATATAGAAAAGTAAATATGAGTGAAATGGCATGTATGTATATAAGGTTTTTTTTATAAAATTCTCACCAATTTACCTACATAACATTATTATGTTATATTACTATAATAATAAGTCAAGAAATGGCTATTATTAGAAATAAATCGATTTTGAGGAAATTATTCCTATTTGAACCAATTATTTTTATTTTTATATTTAACTAAATTTAGTTATAACGATTTCAAAATGGCATACAGTTTAACATTACATAGGTATTATGAAATTCTTATCCTAATTAAATAATAATAATGGTTTGTAAAAAGTTTGTAAATAATGAAATAAGTTTAAATACTCCTCATGATTTTTTATTTAAAATGTAATACAGATCTCAATGTCTTATGGTAACAATAATGAAACGTATTTAACTTTTACAAATTCAAAACGTATTTGTTTTTAATTACTTTTTACGCGTTTTTCTAGAATAATTGTGGTTTAAATACATGATAGTGCTTTTATAACAAAAAAAACAGATGATACAGATCTCCGCGGGAAAATAATTCCAATAATAATTTGAACCCGCAGCGGTATTACCTGATTTGCAGATGACAAACGATAGCAAAACGATTTTAATCCAAATAAATTACAATTTTTCTTGTCAAATGTTATATTTCATATTGCCTATCGAAAGACAGAAGTTATGGTCAAATTGTCGGTATCAAATCCTATGTTTTCACTATCTCATGGCTTTCACAAATTACGTAAAATGTAATATCGCTGCCTTCATTTCTTAGCGACGGACAAATTATACGTCATCAATTCAGCACCTAATTGTAAGTTAAAATGTGCATTCCAAGTAGTAAATGTAAATATTAATGATAACAACTATTTATGTAAGTAATGTATATGTAGCTCAATTCACTGTGAATCTGTCTTATATCGCGTTAAATAGAATTGTAAATTATTGTATAATTGTCGAATTTTCATTGAGTTGGCTATACCCAGGTGGACGTTTTAATAAAATATTAAAATATCCGGAAACTTGTTTTGTTTTGATACCCTTTTCTTTTTTCTTCCCAAAATAGGCACCTACATTAAATGATGCTGTAGAATAAAAATAACTAAATCTTTGTATTGAAACAACCTGAAAAACAGAGTGATGCTGGGCACCACTTATTATATTATTATCCAATAATAACAAAGAAGGGGTGAAGAGTGGGCAAATGGCCCTGCAAGTAAAGACTATTCGTTGTTGGTATTTTAAAATTGGTAGTTACTTACTGCCTACTAGCCTACTGCCTAATGTGTAATGAAAAAAAAAACGTAAATTGTATACATGAAGCAAAAGTTAAAATAACAGTTTTTCAATGTTGCGTGCCGTGCCTTCATGGTTATAAAATGCAAACGAACCAGACTTGGAATAAGAAGCGGCGCAGCAATGGGATCCTACAAAGTTTGTAAGTATTATGAAAAAAAATAGCTAAATAGCAGCCTAGCTTAGTATTGCACTTTTCATCAAGTTACAGCCTCTGATAGACTTTTCCCAAATATGTTGGAAATGAAATGAAAATCTTTATTCGCAGAGATATGGTAAATACAAAAGGTGGTAAAAAAAAATCCTAGCATAACTCGCCTTCAGTAGGCATTCGAAAATTAATAGCATATTAAATAAGTCGTCTGGATTTGTCTTACTCACTCACTTCATACTTTCTCATTTTTTACATGGCACAACTGCTCGCCACAACTTTTGTTAGGTAACAAGAAATAAATAAAATGATAAGCTTCATATTAAATTAAAATTCTAAATGATTAACACAGTCTTGCCGCCGTAAATAACCCTAAATGCCACACAACTAACTGACTCCTTCGTTTATCCATACGATAAATTCGATAAAATTAATTGTGTCGGATAGTAAAAACTGCTTACTGAATATATATGCAATTACTTATTCAAATAAGAGTAATGAATGTTGTTCGTGTGTTTATTTTATAGATGGTCTAGCGTGAGTGCTAACTGTAGAGTATTTGACATTGTGTCTTGAAAGACGTGGGTAAAGATTCACTTGATTCATAGGGCATAGGTTGATATATTGTTGATTCAATTAGTCAAAAACACAAAATACTAATGATTTGTAAGCTTGAAATACAAAACGAAAGTCAGGCAGCTTTTTATGAGGGAAAGCCAAAAACCTGAATTTTCGCAGAAGAAACCTAGTCTAGCCAAACAAGTAATCTATTACCTATTTTCATTAGTTAATTAGGACAGAACAATATTAAGTAGTAAAAAACTCGGGTAGTTTAGTAAGACCTTGTATTATTCATTAAAGTAAATATGTATGTTAGCACTTGTTGGATAAAACATAACATTTATGGAACCTGATAAAGGCTTTTTTAATGAAACTGCTGTACTTTTTAACGATATGCTAAATAATTACCTATACAAGCAAGAATACTATGATACTTTATTTCTCATCAATCAAATCTGCACGTCTCACATAAAAAACCGCTCCATTAAATAAAATTCGGTAGGCAATCTACTCTTATTTGTTAAAAAAGCGGCGCTAGTCCAAATTATACACCTTCAACGGAAAACAATTGTTCACAAAACTACTTTAAGCGAAATCGATTTCAAACAAAAAACGTTCACGTTTCCGTCCTCCAAGCGAACGGTTTAACGACAATTAGGCCGCCATTACCATCTGTAATACAATTTTAATATCAAGAAGGTTACAATAATACAGCATTATATGAGAACGTGACTCCTGTGCTGTTATTACAACCTTTTGTTTTATGAAGCGAGGAAAAAAACTAAACTGATTGTTTTTGTGAACCCTAATATACTTTTACTACGAGACGATCACATAAAACACACTATAACTTGGCATCATATCCATTGCCGTTTCACATTCAATCCAAATTATGGGACTTCTAACTTTAACAGCAATGGAAAGAATACAATACGAAGATATAGTTTCGTGTTATAAAATATGATGATATGGATATATATCAAGGTTATTCCAAATGATATTTTAAAGGATGTCTCCATATAATCGATGTTTAGCGATGGAAATAATTTGTCGGCGGCGGTTTATAAGGCACCTTACATTGTTAATACGGTGTATCATTATAATATTCATTATAGACCAGCGTTTGGTTCAAACTATTGATGTTATGTTGGATATAAAAATGAGTTTATATAGGTAAGTAGGACACGCTTATAAGTGTTTGAATCTTATCCAATATCAATACACTAGAGTAGCAGTACATATATACAATACTAAGACACTCTGTGTGTATCTGTAAAGATAACCTTTAGGGACCAAGGACGGGAAGAGTCCAAAACCAGGTCCTCTCAGCAATTCAGTAGTAAGAAGGTAGGCCGTTAGTTTTAATTTAAGCGACAAGTTAACAATATATCCCACAAATTACATAAAAATCCGGGGTCTAAAATGTGTAGCTCAAAAGGCAACAAATGCTAAAACAAAAGATTCATGGTTCACAAAATGGAGTTTGCCATCTATGCAAAGAAAACTAGGCAGAACTAAATAAAAGTAAAATAACAAACAGTGGTGCATAGTTTTGCATGTAACTATTTACATACTTACAGGAAAAAATACATTTGCTGTAAGCTGTATGACTAGTTGTTGACCATATACCATAAAGCCCTCTATTATGAACAATACCCTATGTAATATATCCTAAAATTAAAACTACATACCTTACTTAAGATCATGTTACAAACGTGTATAATGTCTGTTTTTTGTATAAATATTTGAATGTAATTTTGTCTCCAAAACCAAATTACTGATATCCCTTTAAAACAGGCGTATTAAAATAATTGACCCTCAGAAAAGCTTTTAAACTTTTTTCCGCATCGCGTGACATTTGTCTTAAATTAGTTTACAAAGTCGCAAGGGCACGTCCGAGACGGGAATCGAACTGGGGACCGATGCATGATAATCGGTATAGCGTGCGAACTGCGCTACTAGAGAATAATATGATAGAGTCGTTGTGTTGTGTTTTGGCGTAGATTTTATTTTAGATGAATACTTTTTGTCGTGTAGACAGAACATACTGTGTTAAGTCGTTACCTCTCAATTAATACACAAAATACTAGCATGCGGCCGCATGTTCTCCCGCGAGGATGTTATTGCATCATTCATGATCAGATGTAATTGCAGAAAAAAGTACTAAATAGGTATCCTTTCCAGGAGCTAATTATAAATCAAGTTACATGAACATCCGTTCAGCAGTCAACCAGTAAAAACAAAACATACAGACATAAAGACAGTTTCTCATTTACAATACAAAATTTACATCGTTGAAAATATCCTTTTATACCAATTCCCGACGTCCCTACTGTTGGAATAAACATGACAACTTTGACATGCGCTTCTCCGCGACTAATTTGGACGTCACGTCACGACAACATAATTTACCTAGTTCCTAACTATTCATATTTTCGTCCAATTAATGGAAATATAGCTTCGTGTCACAGATGAGATTTTATTAGGGGTAAAAACAAGGATTATTGTGGCATCAATAGACCGGTAGAAAATCAAATGTTGATTTGGAGTAGAAATGGCGGAAGGGTTCTAGGGTCAAGCTAGCTTTCAGTTTAAAAAACACAACATGTACCTATTTTTCTTAATCTATTAAAAATTCATTTCATTTACAACAAAAGCCACGGTCAAGTGAACGACCACAGTTTTGAGAGCTTAAACTTCAAATTAAACGATTTGTTGAAATAACAAAACGTACACATTAAAAGACCTAACCCATTTTTGCATTACCAAAATGTAGACCGAAAGACCAATAGTGTAATGACATAACATATCATCACGCCTGTATCCCTGAAGGGTAGGGGGTAGAGGTAGGCAGAGGTGTACCAATGAACACCCACAGTTCGCCGATATGTTTAGGTCCCATGTAATAGGGGGCGAGCCTATTGCCACTAGTGTAATAGTCAAACTAAATCTCAATCATAAGATTCTAGTTATCTAGGATCAGACTGAAACTCAGTATTATCCATCTTTATGCTTATCAGATTAATTGGAGCTTAACTCTTATTTCTAACTAGCGGCCCGCGCCGGCTTTGCTCGGGTGCAACGCTGATACCAAATATAACACAATCATAAAGTTCTGTAGGGCGGAGCACAACCTTAGAAGCATTTTTTGGTATAGGCACGCGCCCCCCGGCCCCCGCGCAGCCCCCCGGCCGTTACCGCCGCAACCGCTATGTCCCTGCATTTTAAATCTGTAATATCTTCGAAAATATTCATTTAAATTACATGCTGTAAAAGGCAATATTGATCTATATTACATGCAGAATTTTTGACTACTTAATATGATAAGGACTAAAAAGGATAATACTTAATTGGATAAGGATTAATGCTGTATTGCTTAAAATCGTCTTTTCGCGAATAAGTAATAAATAAAGGATAAAAAATGGTTATTGTGGTTTACCCTCAAGAGATAGACATATACCATCGCGGACTTGTTTTTAGATCTTCTTGAGGTGCACAATACTGTAGTACATTATTTTGATCTATCTCGTAGGGTTCAGCCAGCGTTTGCAATGAAAGCGCAAAAAATGTGATGATTTACGACCTGACATCAAAAATCTCTAAGATTATCCATGTTTCTCTCCTATATTATGCATGTATTATACATATAAACCTTCCTCTTGAATCACTCTATCTATTAAAAAAAACCGCATGAAAATCCGTTGCGTAGTTTTAAAGATTTAAGCATACATAGGGACAGACAGCGGAAAGCGACTTTGTTTTATACTATGTAGTGATGATAGTGATAGTGATTATTCGGGTAATCTTTTTATTTAGCCATAAGCACCCTTAAAACTCACTCATATCCAACACTCCTACATAAACACTAGAGAAGCTTAATAACCTTCCTTAAGCAGTGAAGTAGACACATATTCAGATATTTAGCTGGTAGCGGAAAGCAATTAGCGAGTAAGTGAGACTGATTAGGTCTGCATCAAATATAATCCCGGCATGGCATGCAATTTGAGGTGGGGGCCACAGACCTCATAGTGTAATAGAGGAGGATCACTGCTTATATAAGCAGTCTTCTTCGTAGCTGAGTACTGGTCCGGGGTCTAATACGAGTATTGCCATTTATCAACACGCTAAGAAGAAGACTGCTAAAATATAATTTGAGGTATCATCTCATCTACTTCTATAAACGTTATTTTCAGATCAAGCCTTGTAGTTTCGTTTAAAACCGATTCATGAATTCACATATGAAACTTTTTAAATAATATGTATCATGTTTTATGTAAAAGTATGTGAGAGCTATTTTGTAAGTTTTTTATGTTCATTCTTTCTGCAAGAATCTTTTTTTGTATAATACCAACAAACATAGCTAGGCACCTACGAGTGAGTGACGGACATTATAAAAGCTCACTTAAACATTAAAATAAAAGATTTCGGCCATTTAATTATTGTGCTAGTAATTTAAGCTAGCCTTTGTATCTCGACTGTGAAATTATTGTAGCATTTAAAATTGTTTGTCGATACAATAAAGTACAATATATAATCAAACTGCAATGAGAAAAAACAATAAGAACATCAGATTTTTCATCCCAATCACACACAAACCAGAACCCAAAATAGTCAGCTAACTAAATATTAATGAGCGCCATCTATCGGCATTGTAGGCACACAATTAGTGGGACACGAACCTCGTTAGTGAACCACAGAGCCGCGCCTGCTCCTGTTAATTCATTCGATGCTGCAATGCTATCAATTAAACACGGATCTAGGTAATGAGGACTGTTGCAAATATATCTAGGTGTTTGGGTAATGTAACAATGATAAAACTAGGTACAAGGGGTTATTTTTCGGAATTTTTCCATGTTGAAAAACTGTTAATGATGTTTTCATATTAGTATAGTAGATTCTTAAATGTTGCAATTGACATGTATGTGTCTAGCGCCATTTCCACTTATTATATTGTGCCTAGAATATAAACGTTTATTTATTAATTTATTTATTTTATTTATTTATTTATTAATCACAACTTAAGTCTATTATTACAGGCACACCTAATGCAATAGACAAGTCACACAGTGTTTATGATAAACTAAATCTTAATATCTAGTAACAAAGTTAAACATATACCACATCCTTCCTTAAACAATATAATCATCTTACAACTAATCATCAAAAATCAAAATCGTTAAACATCGTTTAACGTGATAACACCCCAAAAGGCATCAGAAATTATTATTTTAAGTTAAATTGATTCTGAGGTTGTAGCCACATACGTACCATAAATAAAATACCAATCACTTGAAACTGTTTTCTAACTATAAATAAACAGCTTTATATTTTCCATAGCAACAGACAAAAAAACAATATTAAACAAAGCACAAAAAATAAATCACATAGGTATAATCTAGACTCAAACAGAGTACAGTCAAAACGAAAAGCCTTAAATATTTAATAGGGCAACTTTTCAATGTTAAAAATTCTCCGTCCCCTATTATTTTCAACACCCTTACTCGATAACGCTTTTATGTTCCCCCTGAAAGAAAAAAATGAAATAAAGAGTAAATTTAAAGTTAAAATGGACTTGACGGATGACAAGGCTGACCCGTCACCGTCTTGTGCTCAAATATTCACGATGTGTCAACGGTGATCGAGTTCGGTACACTTGTGGCGATGGCTGTACTTAGATGTTCTATTGTCAAGATGGGTTTTTTGAAAAGTGAATTTGATTCAATTATAAATAGTGTTATAGAATTTGGAGGGGCAGCAATGTGCTTATAGATAAACGTTTTTTTTTTGTAGGTACTGTTAGTTACTTACTAATACGTAAAAAAGTGAACCTAAGTAAACAATCAGGTTTATTTTGTGTTATAAGTATTTTGTAAGGTGAAGAAAATATATAGAGTGTTAACCTTTCTCCTTTCCTTTTGTCGGAAGTCCCTTAAAACGAATAATTAGGTGTTCAAACATGCTTTTAACTATAAATAAGAGATGAGAACAAAGCTATGAAATTCTCAAAAATAATTTTTGACCCCAATAACACTATGCCACTTATTTAATCCTGTAATCTCAAACCCGTGCGAATTTAAGTAGCTAAACTATAACTGGCCAACATAACATGATCCATAGCGCTCAAAATAACAACCCTCTTTGGTCTCATAACATTAGGGCAACAAAGGGGCAGGGTAGGTCAAGGTATAGTGGTCGGAATAGCCCCAACTAATGATATTCTCAAGAGACAAGTTGATCGTCACACATTTGATAGACTCCCACGCTCCAATGATGATACAGATCTAATATTTGGAGAACATAATATTAAATATGAGATAAATGAAAGTTTTATTGTGTTGGACATTGTAATAGGGATCGGGAAATCTGATGATGGTGTTATAACTGATCAACACTTTGAACGAAAGTAATCTAGATGTAATTATGTGAAACTTGAGAAAATAATTGGAACACATCACAAAGTCCTATCTTAAATAAAAATGAAGCAGAAATAAATTCAATGGAAAGACATTCTTATTCTTTTAGATGAACTGTCTGAAAGAAACACTTTGAATAACGTTGATCTGAATTTACTACTTTAATTGACTAACCTATCCATTTACGTTAAAAATCAAAAGCTCGTAAGCAGAACAATACTCAATACGTTTATTTGCATTCCACAAATGTGAATTTAGGTGGTAGGTACATTAAATTTTAATATACAATTAGTTTTGGATCATTATGGGCCTTGTCGGGCATAACAAAATAAAGAAGATTACAAAATGAAAAATTAGGACAACTGAGTATGCAGGCATCTAATGCTTCACGTTGTAAGCTTAACGTATTTCTATCGCTGTTTCTTTTGTCTACAACTTAAACAAATACAAATGCCATTGCAAATAATGAAATGAATACTATATCTGATAAAATTAAAACACAAAAGATCAATATCACATTATTAAAGTTCGCTCAAGCAACACTCTCATTTATCATCCTACATTAGATAAGTGAATCACAATTCAAGCGCCAATTTCCACCCACTTTTTATTAACACATAAAATCTCCCTGCCCTCCATACAAAACAATAACACGGTTTTTGTAATTCCCTAAGCTAACAAGTGCGCCTTCATAAACTTTCCATCTGTACCCCACAAAGCTTTGGGGTTTGTTCTGCCCCTTGGGGATTAACCGTGTTAACTGGCATTTGATATTGATTCTACAACACAAGCAACAACACACTTTAATGTTATAGAAATAGAATTGAAAATTGAAGATCATGGGGAATTGATTTACGATGTTTGTTATTCAGTTGAAGTAATTACTGTAACACGGTTGATTGCCATCCGACTTTCAACCTTAGAGTGGTTTGTCGAAGTTTTTATTTGTAATGTAGATGGTGTAGTGACTTTGGTCGTTTTAGCATTGTCGTTAAGGCGTGATTCCCATAATATGTAATGTGTTAGTGCAGCAGCGAGTATTTTGCACTTGAATGTAGTCTGGGTGTATGGGTAACATCTTGTTTGTCCTAAAGGGGTGATACGGATGGTCCCTCAGCGACAGGTCCTCTGATGTCTGTATCATATTTGTGAATTTCTCACGGTCCGTTAAATTTGTTGGATTAAAAGTTAATGCAACGTGAAATTTCATTTGGTTTTCGACAATTTTATTATGATTAATATTGTCTGCTCTCGATTGAATATTAGAGCTCTTAAAAACTGATACAGATTACTTTTTTGTGGTTTCGATTTCATAGAAGTAGATTTCACAGTAGATAGGTACCTACATCCCCAAACTTGAGAACAAATATTAAGAGTAATTATAGTAAACAGACAGTATCTTCTAGAATCTAATATAAGAACAAACTCTAACTATACTAAAATTAAAACTTACATAAATAAAAACTAAACGGCGTCAAAGAACTCATCTTCATCCTTGTCAATGTCGGGGAACGTGCCCAGGGGCCCAAGTCTGCTATTTACACTCGGTTCAATGTCTTCATAGTGGCGTGCCAGCAGATCCATTTTCGGAAAATTGGTATTCTACTAAACGTCAAAACGTCAAAATTGCGCATTACAATTTGTACCAAATGTATGAACTATTGGTCACAGTCGTTGAACATTGAACCGAATCGTTCCAATGCGCAATTTTGACGTTTTGACGTTTAGTAGAATACCAATTTTCCGAAAATGGCTCTGCTGGCACGCCACTATGAAGACATTGAACCGAGTGTAAATAGCAGACTTGGGCCCCAGAAGGCTGGCAGCATTGCCACGTTGAATGGCTAGACATATTATTTATCTTATAAACAAAATACATACGAAACAAACAGTAAATTGCTCAATGTTCTATTGTCAGTCCGTCCAGTACCTTTTCAAGCAACACGATTAATAAATACCAAAGCAATAGAATCAATAATTATATTGTTAATCTTGTTTTTTTCTGTTCCGTGTTGTTAATAGTAACAAATATCATAAATACTGAAAGTCTAAGTCAAGGATGACAAAAAATAAATATGATTGTAAGCTGAGTTAACAATAATAATTTAGACTTGCATTAACATCAAATAAAAACAATCAATAACCCGTAAATAAATAAAGTTCCCTTGCAATGATATCAGATGGTCGTGTGCATATCGCGCCTATTATATTATGGGATAATTCGATCTCAGACCCCCGGCTTTTATTGTCCCACTATGAGTGGTGTAGGGTACGAGTAGGGTTGAACGTACCAAAAAATACTGTTTTATTATTTTTATGAAACACATTTTGCAAAGTGGCCTAGACAAGATATTGTAGTCGTTGTGTCATCCAAAAAGTACACTGATTTTTCGAAGTGATTAAAAGCACATTAAGTTTCATAACTATACCTAGTTCAATTAAATAAATAGAAGAAAGATCAATTAAAATTAACGTGTTAGGTGTATTTGAAAATTTTATTTCCTGGTTTTTAACATTTTGCTAATTAATAAAGAAATTTCTAGAATAAGAAAAATAACAGTCTACGCAACAAGCGATCTCCGTCTGAAAGCCTGTGAAACATGATTTTAAAGCTACAAATTAATTGTACCCGCACCAAGATGTATTACATTATTTGTGTTTATAAAATGTTGTTTTGGCAATTGTCTAACTAACACATAATTTGCATTTAAACCGATTATTTATCGTTTAAAATATAGATGTTTAGTATGTGACAACCCTACGGCCACTTTTTTAATTCATCACTCGCGACAGACAGTCAGTTACAGTTGTTTGTTTAGACAACAGATTGTTTTACAAGTTACTCAAGTAGTTGTGTTCACGTATCATTGCTTTACAATGTTTATTAAAAGATTTATTATATTGTTGTAATAAAACGCTTTGTTAGCCTCACAAAGGCAAAGCAAAAATGTTAGTTTGACACTTTTTTTTGTTCGACTTTTTTTGGTGGCCAGTCTTACTATGGGCTACTGTGTTACCCAATTGAATGCGTAGTGGAGGTCAGATAAACAGTGACTCCATGTAAAATATAGTATACGACTAATTTCAGTGATATTGAAAACCGACCAAGACATAGGTAGGGAAATGGCTAAGCAGAAGAAGCCAATTGTTCTACAATATATATTTTTATTAATCGTTCGAGGAGTTCAATAAAAAGGAGCTAAGAAAGAAGCAACAACAGAATTTTTTATCATTATATATTATAAATATCATTTTATTATATAAATAAGACGTATCATAACCTAACATTAAAGCTTTGTCTGTTACGATTCAACCTCAACACTTATTTCAGCAAATTCAGTTACTCATAAACTTCATAATAATTCTTCATTCGATCATTAAAAAATAAACTCAATTATTTATATCAATCACTTAAGAGTAAACCGCAATCATTCGTACTAAGATGCTTATCTGTTGATCGATTATAATCCAATCACAAACAAATAAATTTCATCCCCATCACCAGTTTATCGAGAGCTCTCACACTTTTATGATGTTTAAGAGAGGTTTGATGGCTGCGTGTCTGGATATAATGGTCACATTACATCGCCCGAACGCGTTAAACTGAACAGGGATAACAGTCCTGTCTATAAACTTGCAATTATCTGTAGATGAAATAGAGGGAGGAATAGGCAGAATACTAATGTGAAAAGGAATATTAACTATCCGACATTAGTGCTAAGTTAATGTAGAAAACGATTAGTATTAAATGTAGAATGCAAGAAAACTAAAAACAGTGATTGATTTTTAGTTTTTTCTTAATCTTTCTGCTAACATTTGCTATAACATTTGAATAAACTAATAATTAAGAACATTCCATTTCATTTTGAGTGTTCGATGCATATTGCTTCTAAAAATAATTGCTTACTTTTTTTTGCTAAGATGATAAGTACTTGGTACAATAGACACATCAAAATTTTTGCAATAAATAAGCAGAAACACTAAATCACCAGATTTTTAACAACTTCACAGTCTTTCCAAATCTCAAATCCGTCAAATCTATTGTCAAAGAACCGTCGCATCTATACAACTTAATCTATATTTAACCCCTCAACTGCCCAAGTATTGCAATAAGTTAATTGTTACCGATGGGGCGAGGGTTACCACCGGAGTTATATTGTTACCGAGATATCGTTAACTACGGTTTTGTTTTAGTGCACCACTTATTATGGTTATTGCCGGCTGCATTCACGGTTATAGTTAATGCGTTATAGTAATGTAATTATTATGATGTGCATTGTCTAATGTTATTTATTTAAGAGTCAGAGTAGAACGCAGCGTCAAATGGGAAAAATCAAACGTATAATTTTGGCATGGCGGTGCTGATTTTCATAGCTTTTTGAGGTCCACTTTAAGGTTAAGTAAATCGTATAGAAAATATAAATTATGTTTTTATTATTAAAGTAAATTCTATCCTGAAGGTGTTTCCAAACTAAATTTTTCGGTCAATAAGCTTGCAACACGCTGGTTTCTATTTTAACTGGATCAATGCAGAAAACTGTTTAGCGGAAGAAACGGATACATGTAGAAGACATACAGAATTCCTATCATATTTTAATATAAACACTGCACACATAAACAGACAAACAATTTTAATTTACAAGGCGCCCCAACGACAATGCGACAAAAAAATCGCATCAAGTAATTGAGTTAATACTGCGACAGAGGGTGGGTTTAACGGGCTGACTTATGTTTGACGAATTAAAAAGGGGATGGACATGAGTCTAGCCTGAAAGATTGCTTATCCGCGCCAGGAGCCTCGGTTAGTATTGTCGGACTATTTGTCTTGTTGTGAATAGGTTTCATTATGTATTAGAGAAAAAGAGGCTAGTTGGGTGAAGTGATTGTTTTACACTTGCATACAAGTACTAGCAAACTTGTAGAAAAATAATAATATATACCTGCTATAGGCATTCTACTTTATATGAGCCATATTCTGTGTATACTTTTCCTCAACTTTCAGCCCTGAATAAATGTTGGGGTCGGATACCATAGACACAAATCGAAAAATTTAATTCCTACTTTGCTCTCGACAGTAGACGGAATTGAAACTTTTACTTGTTCATGTAACTCATAAGACAGCAAAATAGTTAAACATAATAACCATCTATTTTATTTAGCACTATAGTTTCGTGAAGGATCTAAGGTAGCATCTCATATACGTTAAACATCTAAATAACATTCCACCTTTACGTATAATAGGGCACATATAACCTCCGGTTCAAACCCACATTACTTAAGATTCACCGTGGGTTTAGCGCGAACAGATCCCACGCAAAACATGTCTTTACATCGATAAAATGCAAAACGCCTCAAACATTCTGGCTTTATCAAAATCTGAACGCGACACGACACCTGTCAATCGTGAACACAACTCGATTAATCGCAACAATCGGTAAACACGGAATCGATAACGCTACTAATTATTCGTATTCATCTGTCGCATAATGAGTCGATATCCTGTCGACAAATAGCGGACGAACCGTGAACAGAATAATTTATATGACGTCATTATATTTACACGCATTTCATTTTAATAAGTTTAATTATGCTGTTATTTGTGATGTTAAACTCATTAGTTGAGGGATATACTTGTTAAGCTACATTAATTTTCGCATTCGACGATATTTTTTTGGTTGATGTGATGATTTAGTATCAGATGTATTGATGCTTTAACTTGAACCTAATAGGGCTATAATTTACACCTAAATCTGAATCAACGTGTAGAATCAACTAATTCTAAAATCTAACTTTAACTGACT
The DNA here is from genome assembly GCA_905146925.1 of Autographa gamma. NCBI lineage: Eukaryota > Metazoa > Arthropoda > Insecta > Lepidoptera > Noctuidae > Autographa > Autographa gamma. The sequence goes on from LR989871.1 coordinate 4,864,790, forward strand.
GCCAGGACTATAACTGAGTTAATATTAGAAGTATATTTAGACATAAACACTCTCTTATTAACTTAAGCTGAATCAAACTAATTAAATGGCATGTCAAAAAATCTAGTTAGTGTAAATCTCACGTTTATTTTAAATGAAGCTAGTCATCTCGACAAAAAAATAAAATTAAAACCGTGTTTTTAACAATCATAAGCTACAATGTAGTGTCATTTAACATATATGTTTGTACCTTAATAAACCTCAGAAGGTTATTTTTTGAACGAGAGTATTTTAGATTAACCTATCAAATATACTTATTCTAAATCCTGTCTATTCATAGTCTGCCTAGTCTAAAATGTAGACAGTCACCGCAACTATCCATTAATGGGAACTTTGTCTTGATGTTCAACCAAGGATGGGAACACCGTAACCGAAACCGAATCTATCGGATATCCGAAACCATAACAGTATGATATAAAATCATAAGTATATAAAGAAAGTATCATATATAAAGTATATGACAAAAGCTGGTCATTCCATTATTAAACTTAAAGATATTTTTATGAAAATAGAATCCAAATTCGGGATCGATTAGAATCGAATATACGAGAAAATTTCATAACAATATCCGAAACTAGCATGACTATTACTATTTCTAATTCCATATTCGTATATTGATATCCGATTGTATTATCCGTAACAACCGTATTTTGAGCCCGGCAGGCTGTTAGTTATATCCAGACTATTGGCGGCTAAACTCGATAATTGTTCCAATTAAGTACGGAAACGATAGATATATTATTGATCTTGGTTTAGAGTTTAAGTATGCCGTCTGCAATATCTACTTATGAAGCCCCTGGGCATTATTGAAGTTTTATGCAAAATACAGCGTCTTTAAGATCCTTTAAGAAAGAATACAAATTAAGTTTGTGTTCTAGGGAAGATTTGTGTAGATAATTTGGCAAACAATCATCATTAATTTGATTACCACTGGTTTTTCCTTGAAGGGAAAGAAAATTTAGGCTTCAGTGCCATACAAATTATTACATAAAAATGTTTAATAGGGAAAATACAATACCAACACTACCAAACACACAATGTCATTAATAAATAGAAGTTTTACTAAAGATCGAATTAAAAACGCTAAAATATCGAATATCGATTATGAAATTAACAATTTCAGTACATTTTCATTTAAAACAGTAAAAATCTTAACATCATCCAAAAGTGGCAACCTTATACTCCAAAACGGCGTATAATCTTGATGTGACGACTCAAAAATCAATAGTCTGCAACAGATAATCGCGTTAGGGTTGTCCCGCGGTACGTTGTAGTGTTGTAGCGACACGCGCCAAATTGCGCGGTAATTGCGTTCCGATCATCCAGTCGTTAGCTGTATGAGATGTAACGCGACCACTTTCAATAGAACACTAGTCAATTCGTATTTTATTTTACACATAGTGTCGAAACAAGAGGCTACCTTTATTAATCTAACTCTGAATTTGGTATAGATATTTATATTATGTGCTTAGGTCAAATCGTACGAGAAAAATTAGAATAAATTCTCGACATCATAGAGATTAAAATTTGCATTTATAATAAGTTCGATGTGTCAATGCAATATAACGGTACTCCGAATTCAGTCTAGTAATAGAGCCAGAAGGAAGCCTAGGAAACTCAGGAACGAAACTACCATGTTTGAAATATAAAGTAATGACATTATTGCTGTGACATTCATAGTTGTAATGATTTTTTGTAAATATCTTTTTATCTAAATAAGTCGTCTATTAACCAAACAAGTGACCTACAGAAATTAGTAACTACCTGGTAAATAAATACATAATTTAATAAACAAAAATAGCATTAACTTCAATGAACATACAACTAAAACTACCCTTCAACCAAATTGGAAATAGAACCATTCTATTTTGTGACCACGAAAACACTTATCTTTGAGCCCACGCCGCGCGTGATGGGGTTCAGTAATACTGCTAAATTTAATACTGCTATTAATAGAAACCACTATTGTTAATTACTTAGCGTGGCACATTGGTATAGCAATTCACGAGATCAAATGCCCCAACTATATTGACCAACATCTGATGTTGTTTTTGCGCTCGTATATTCGAAATATTTTCTGCTTTTAGGAATATCATAATTTGGTAATCGTTTATCTATAGTTTATACATGGGTATTAACTACCCATAGATGTCAAAAACCGACTCCAAAATCAGTGAACATTTAAATCAAAATAGGAAAGGAAGGTAACAAATTAAATACAATGCTGTTAATTTTACTAGAACTCTTCTATTTTAAAGGCTGTCAAAAAGTGATATTTTAAATCAAACTTTGTCCAAATCCAATACGTTGCTATATTGAATAGGGACAGTAGAGGGACATAAGTGTATTGACACAAATCGAATAGTATGATAGAAATAATAAAGTAACAAATATATTGTTCCCAAAGAATATTCCTCCACGTACCCTTTTCCTCCACGTTTCTTGCCGAATAAATTTGTCTGACCAAATAAAATTTGAAATAACATCTTTCGAGCTCCCACCGACAGTCATATAAAATCAGGGTACCGATAAAATGCACGAAAAACCCCTCGGCCGCTGTCACGTACGGAACCAATCGAAATCACTGCAATGCTATGTTCTCATCAATATTTCATACATAGAGCCTGCAACTGAATATCAATTCGTGTATTCCATTATAACTTAGTGCTTAGTGTAACTGTCGGTAAATATTGAATGCCTTCCAAAATATATCTGAATTTGGTTACAATTTCACAGGTTTTAGTCGATTGTTTCTCTTTGATTCATAATTAGTTTATCCTATTTACTGTACATAAATAATCAGAGAATTTAAATAGGATTACAATGTAACTTGTAATTGCAGTTGTTTGATCTCTTTGTTTCAGATAACAGCATCTGTTTGTAAGGTAAATCATTGAACAAGTCGATATTTTTATTTCATATTTAGTCGCTCTTTTGCTTTTAGTTAAATTTGTACCCAATTCTTAACGACAAAGACAAAGCTTCTTAAAGCCCACGACTGATTTCAGTATTCAGCGGTCAGATACACTGAGTAGCGACCTATTACAATAAGTATTCAAATTAAATGCATATACTGTAGGTACGATTGCCCAATCCTAAGTTCGACAATTCTTCTCAGCTTAGTCAGTTAAATGACTTCATTCAGCTTAAAAAGGCGTGCAATAGTGATTGCATGGTCCTTTACACAAAATAAACAATTTCATTTCATATAGACAGACAAGTGACAACATATAAGAATCGTTCTCCAGTAACCGCTAGGTATACTAAAACAACGCCTCCTTATAAAACCTCCACGATGCCTCATTGTGGAATATCCAAAAGAAGTCTATATACAAGGCATAAGGAACGGTTACGGCGCAGTCGTAAACGTCCCTGACAAATTACATAACAATAATACACGCTATCCGGATCCGAGCCGTTTGCAAACCGGTCACGTTTCTATTGCGTTCCGGATGAAGTTGGACTATAAGGCATCTTGATACTTTGGTAAAAGAAATACTAGATAATAATATTGTGATTCATATTATTATATACCGCATTTAAAGGTGTTTTAACTATTTGTTTTGTAACCAATTCAACCAGGAGTTCTTTTAGTTAAAAAAAAAACTAATTTACCATATCACATGCATTATATTTGTAGAAAAACGTAAATTTCTGTTGCTTGGGCCCCGAAGTTAATACAAAAAACTGCTCGATCAGTTATTGCCTGGCTATTCTAGTTTGATAGGGGTATTCATTCTAAGGCGGTGCCATGGTCATCGGAATATCTTTCTGTCAGACCCTGGCAAGTTATGTGGCAAGATGGGATGGAATCCCGGATAAATTGAGGGGACTCTTTAAATATATTATTAAGTCGCCTTTATTGCTTTTATAAGAAACTGTGTCCTTATAGTACATCTATTAAGAACACAGTAGCATCGCTAGAGTAATTTATTTTTTATTTATTCAAGTATCAAAACCAACCCATCCTAGTATACATGAGAGATCTCATAAAAATTATATCGAAGTGAGCACCGCGTTTTGGTACGATTGTCATATTGGTATTGAGCGGCATTGTGCTTGCTTATTTAATACTATTTATGATAATACACCCTTGAATACTTTATCAATAAGCCAGAGCAATCTCTTACATTTTATATAAGTTTAGATTGTTTAGTGTTAGCTTAAAACACAGTAAATAGTCACATATTGAATGCGTAGAATCGTTTTTAAAACCGGCATTTAGTTTGGTAAGATGTATAAATGTATTATTAACCTATTTAAAAAAGAGGCGGCACTTAATACCTAGGTACAATTAAAAGACAAGGAAAACAAGCTAAAATTTAACATAGCAATTTCCTACCTTTTGGGCTCATCATGAAGCCGGCTGGATGGTATATCAGTACTTATCATAATATCAATAGTAGCATAATATTGTAGGCTCACCTAAAACGAAGCTTAGCAAAGTTTCAACCCAATCAAATCTTCAAGAAATAGTTCTACATAAGCTTGCATGATTTGACCTAAACGAACGTTTAGGTCCCATGTAATAGGGGGCGAGCCTATTGCCACTAACCGGGCACAAATCCAAACTTCTACCTGCTACTGAGAATTTCATAGAAAAACCCAATAACACCTTGGTCGACTCGGGAATCGAACCCAAAACCCTTAGCGTAGCAGTCGCGTTTAGCACCACTAGGCCAACGAGGTAGTTGTTTGTTAAACTAACAATTATTCGTTCATCTTTTAAAGTGGCGAAAACCATTTTTTATTTAAAATCATAATAATTATTCACATCAACAATTGACAAACTGGTTATTAATTCAATCATAAACCACCATAAAAGCACAAATCGAGAGAATAACGATTCTATTGAATACGGCCAATTAATTACATGTTTATAACAGTTTTATCAGTGGAGTATCCGACTTAAAAGGGTTCTATACGTTCAGCATGTGAGGTACGCCTTCACAAATCACTCCGACCTCTAAGAATGTATTAAGTGCATGTTATATCTGGGTTCCGTACTTAATTTTATATCTAACTGAATTAATATTATTAAAAGTAAAATGATTGTTTGTTGGTTTGATTGTGCGGGGTTATCTCTGAAACAAGTGATCCGATTCGCAATATTCTCAGGTTAAAAGCTACATTATTCTTGAGCAATATGGGCTTTAAGACTTGAAAATTTATCGCTCTAAATCCTAACAAAAATAAATGTTAATAGTTTTTTTTATAAACGTATGGTAACGTCTCCCAAATACTAAACTTTAACTTGGGGAAAATAAAAGAATATCTGCGCTTGAACCTACAAAACACTCTAAAAAGAAATAATTAGTAGAAAAAATACAGTACGTATTCATTGAAACATAGATCCTCCTTTTAAAAAGTCGTTTTAAAATACAGTCAGAATGCCTACTGACCTTAGTCACAACAAAAACAAAAGCCAGCGCCAAACTCCCGCCACGCAAACAATGACATTATTTTTTCGCCACAGATCCCAAAAGGCGTATAAAAAATAAAAAAGGCACAGATAAGGCACAGAATGGTAAACATTGGACACGTAGAGGACTAAATATAAATGTCTCGGAGGAACATTAAGATAGCACGAGGAATGTTAAAAGCTATTTAATATTATGTTCTGTTCAGACTTTATTATGGGCTTGTACGGATGCTGGTAAGTGGGTCTTACTAAATAATTATAGGACAACTAGTGTAAACATACTTTTTTGACGAATTTTATAGCGTTTTATTTTTTTTAATTTATTTAACTACTTCGTGTAGGGTAGACAGTCGTTAGGTAGGTAGTTATTTAAATGTGTAACATTCGGGTCACCCTTGTTTATTATAGATTTAAGTCTAAACACCTAGAGAACGAAGTAGTGACCAGTGCCAAATAAAAAAATAAACGTTCATTATTTGCTAAATACAATTACACATAGTATAGCCATATATAGCTAGAATTAATAACAAAATCTTTAAAGAAAGACGTATTTCTCATAATGTAAAACTCTGTAAACTTATTAATTTAAAAGAACTTACATGCACCCGTACAATCTGTCGTCGTACAAGACGAAGGCATTTAAATGAAAGCGCGATAAAGCGCCTTGTATTAATGAATGTGCTTCAAACCTCGCCTACAGCCTACACGGGATAATAACATGTATGTTGTACAACATCTTGTTCATACACATAGTTACATAATGTTTAATAATGTGTTCAGTTCAAACATATTTGACTACATTGATGAGTGACGTACGACCGGAGTCAGATCTGAGGTTCCATTTTCAGATCAATGTAGAAAACTCGACTGTTTTTCGGTTGGATGATTGTAGTGGTAGTTTGGCTGTCCCTGATTACATACCAAAAGTGCTTTAGCGACTTTACTTTGGGTTCAGAGCAATGTCTGTGATGATATCCACATATTACGTATTGATTATTTATTTATTTTTAACAATTAAAATATTATCCACACATACATATACGATCAAATGAAGCATGTAACATGTACCTGTGAAGTATGGAAAAAACACGCTCATATTAATTAACGATGTCAATATCGTCATACAAATAATGTTTCAGAATGGTTTGTGCAGATTGGATAGATTGTCGCTCTTTGTATACCGTATTCACCTGATTTTGATTAGACTGGAAACTGCCCCAACATATCTTTGGTAAACGCAAGAGAAGAACCTTACAAATATAATGTTTATATTTTTTCCTAATTATTGTGTAGGCTTAGTTTTTATATTATTGTAAATATTTAAGTTCAATTTCTGAAATAAATAACGTACCCATGTCTATACACAAATATTCCGAGATCAGTTAGCAACAATTGAAACAACGAAACAATGTCCAAGCTAATTGAATAATCCCAATAATATTGAACATTGTGAAAAAGCAAGTCAATCTGAGTCGTACATGTTCAATTCAGATTAGCTATCTACGTCATCCGACTATAAATCGCGCGACTCGTCGTAGAATAAAGTCGTCATTGTGTCGTATTGGTATCGCTGCGCCCACGACTAACGCGACAAGTATACGACCGAGCGGGATAAAGTTCGTGGTGCACACGGAGGAAGGATCTGACAGACTCAACCAAGTATTGTTATAAAAAAAAAAAACGAAAATAACGTAAACGTAAAAAAAAGCTTTTCAATGCTTGATAAAAAAAGACGCGCAAGACAGAAAACATGGCAGAAAAAAAGGGGAGGCCTATACTCAGCAGTGGGTGATTCCGTGCTGTAATGATGATGATGATGATAATAAAAAAAAAAAACAATTGTTTTAAACACATGCGAAAGGTTTGCATAATTTCACATTATCGGAAACCAGGTAGAGGGATAAATTTTACTTCAAACTTCTTTAGAGGTGCAGCAAATAACAGCTAGTTCATAAAAACAGTCATGGTGCTCTACTGGATCAATGGCTGACTGGACTGGAAATGTAGCTTTGATGGGGCTGATGATTACAGCGAGCCTTTTCTCTAAGAGAATGGATTTCTAAATTATTATGAGTTCGTGTGCTTTTAGGGCTTATCAAATTTGTGACCAAACCGTTCAGTTTCATCATCATCCTCATCGGCTGGAAGACGTCCACTGCTGAACAAAGGCCACAATGAACGACCACTCGAAAATTGCATCCACCGGGTGCCTGCAACTTTGACGATATCGTCAGTCCACCTGGTGGGAGGCCTGCCAACGCTGCGTCGCCGTCGCGTCGTTGTCCAGTTTATGTTCAGGCAATTACTACTTTTAAAGTTACACAGACTGCCACCGAAAGGTCATACTTGTCCAAAACTGTGAAGAGTACTTCTGCTATTGAGTCAGTTTACAAAATACTCATTCACACCTTTTGGATAGATTACATATAAGTTACCTACTTTAGTTTCGATGCTTTCACTTGTCGTTGACGACACACTTCATTAATTCCAAACAAATAAATCCAATTTTAAACACTATACTTTAATTTACTTCACTTAAGCAACGACTTGACCAATTTATTTGTTTTTTCGTCCCTATCTAACGAATCACGAGACCATTAATTGTCGTTCATTTGGCCGAACAATCAATCGCAACTTAATTTTAACTCGCCGATTAATATCATGCTATCTCTTTCTTTTCAAGGTGAAAAATAGAGACAGATATACACTAAAGTAAGTTTTAAATTGCGGTTGAATATTCAAGAAGTCATTTAACATTAAGTAAACTTTATGATGTTTCGTAGATATTTACGATTGACAAGAAGTAGACTGAGATGTATGACATTGACATTAGCTGTCAAGTGTCAACCGATCACGTGATTAAACGTCATTATTGTTTAATGTACTTTTAATTGAGATTTATGAACAAGCAAGGCTTCAAAATGTAACAACATATATTCCACCGAAGAAAGTTGGTAAGAGTTTATTACAAAGAGTTATTGTAATCAATACTCTATTTACCAAGGTCTGCTACGTCTTTTAATAAAATGTCTAAAAACTGTAATGTCATGTAATATTTTAAATCAGTATACCTACTGTTGAAATTTTTGACTACTTTATGATTGATACAATTAAATGTGAAAAAATAACTGACTTAAATAAAATTTATACGGGACCATCTCTGAAGTGTCACCCTATTGATGACGAATAGAATTTCTGACATTGAACCCCTATCGCCGGAGCTATAGAGCACATACACTCGAATTGAAAACCTCCGCTCATTAAAGTCAGTAAAAATTCGTGTCTAAAGTTTATATCAACCTTTTTACAGGAATTCTATGATGTTATATACTTAATATTTTTGTCGCATTTTCTTTCTATTCCCTGTGTGTCCCAATCCTTACAGCAACGTCTGTATTAAAGTTATCCGTTGCGGTAAGTTAGGCTCAAGTTCACGGCTGCGCTTATCTCGACCAAATAAATTGCGAACGTAATCAAACGCTCGCGAGAATTGTTATGTCCCGCATAACGCATAACGCCTCTTTTTGTACGACCATTGTTCGTATTACTTGAGTAAATAGTTTTCTGTTGAGACCAGAAATAAAATAAAAAAAATATTTTGCGTTGGAAATAAAAATAACCGATTGAACAAAGCCACGATTAAGAGGTATCCTGTCTATTTATTTTTTGTAATCTTTTTGGTTGACGACAAAAAAAGATGTGAACATGCTGTATTTAGAAAAGAAAACTATTATTTGCAAGTCAAAGTCAACTAAACAGAGCAAAAGGCTAAACTTAGGACCAGAAATGAGTTACTAAAAAAGGGGTTGAGCCCGTTTTGTCAAACTTTAATTTGGCGCCTTAGACAAGTGACTGTTCTACAAGAGTCAATGATGATAGAACTTTCTTTACAATGTACGGAATTGGCATGTGCTTTTGGTAAATCATGTCACTTAAACTTGTCACTTCCATACATTTGAGTGATTCGATCAGCATCAAAGCTTGTAAAAATGTCACTTGTTATGGGGTGCAACTTATAAAACCTTCAAGTACGCTGGGTCATCGTCTCATCGCTTATAGACCCTGGTTTCTAAAATTATTTTCTTATGTACTATGATTAGTTGTTAGCCTTTTGATCAACCAATCACAGTCGTGATCAGTAGATTTGACAACAGATTAAGTTGATCATCCTTTCTTAAGACGGATAGTGTCCTAAATGTAGCTTAGGCTTTACGAGTATAGACTAAAATGACTAACTTGATCGGTAGTTAATCAAAGTGAGAGAACGCATGCTCGTTAGGGCAGCTCTATTTTCAGCTTGTAGGTAAGTACAGTCTATTGACTTAATTGAACTCCCGGTGCTTGTGTTTACTTTAAATAAATAAAGAGTTTGGTACCTACCGAATCATTATCATAAGTAATCACTAAAATGTACATCAGCGAAAAAAAACTAAAATTTTTGCACACATGTTTCAAAGCTAATATGGTATCTAAATACCATATGCGTATTTAATTCTTTAAACTAAATAATAGCTAGGAAACATATCGATGAAAAATAACGTTCTGAAAATGAAAGACGACTTTAACAGAAGATTTGTGATTTGGTTCAGGGGGTGGATCTACCAGTTATCTGTCCGAATGCTGGCTAGATCCACTACGGGTACGCGACCCCGGACTGCCCTAGCTGTTGCCGTCACATTCATTGTACCTCCGTGATGGTAGCATCCTATAACCCATCCTACCTTATATCCTTTCCAACGTATCCTTTCCCAATTCCTTATCCCGCAGGAACGCAATGGATATTCATAAAAATAATTTAATTATCCAAAATGGCGGCGATGTGGTTCGCCACCCATCACGTCTCGTTTCTTGCGGGGGCGAAAAGTGGCCCACGGAGAGCCGCTTCGCTACGTTGAATGTAAGAGGAAGAATGTATGGAAAGGTGGATGAAGTATGTCAGATGATGTATGTTGAGACAAAAATTAAGAAAGGTATGCTGAGAAGGTTTGGCTATGTCGAGAGAACGAATGAAGGACGATTGACGAATAAAGAGTATAAGGCGAGTGTGAATGAAAACATGCCAGGTCAAGAGTACCATAAACCGAACAGCATGTATGAAGGGAATAATGAAAGTGGATAAAGCGAAACAAGTGTGTAAGGATCGTAGCAAGTGGAAAGAAGTGGTCTCTGCCTACCCCTATAAGGGAAAAAGGCGTGATTATATGTATGTATGTATTTGTGATATAATTTTCATAAATATTTACCTGTTAACTTTTTACATCAATTAATTGTGCTCAGTTGTTTACAAATAATCTGCTTATATTCACCTAGTCAGTGGTCTCATAAGCTCACATGGTAATCACAAGAATAAAAATCTATGAAAAAACACACTTCGTATCTGCCAACATCAATCGATTACTAGATTTATTATATCCTAGTTAACCACCAACTTCAGCCTACTACTATTATAATAGCTTATTGACTATTTGCATTCTTAAAAATGGATAACATAACATAACATATCATCACGCCTATCCCCCTATCCCCGAAGGGGTAGGCAGAGGTGTACCAATGTACACCCACGGTTCGCCGATATGTTTAGGACCCATTTAATAGGGGGCGAGCCTATTGCCACTAACCGGGCACAAATCCAAACTCCGACCTGCTACTGAGAATTTCATAGAAAAACCCAATAACACCTTGGTCGACTCGGGAATCGAACCCAAGACCTCTAGCGTTCCTAGCAGTCGCGCTTTGCACCACTAGGCCAACGAGGCAGTTAAAAATGGATAAACTGTATAAATCTAATATGCCTGTGTTTCAATGATAATAATATATAACTCTAAAGTTGATGATGATTGTCGCTAGATGGCGCTGCATCAAGTTTAACGCAAGAAAAATCGCTCTGTGTAAAATATTTGTTTAAAAATACTATTTGTCTGCAAAAGTAAATAAAAATAAATCAGACGATAAAACAGTGATTAATAACTTAGTGACAGTGTTATCTATAAGTATCATACATAAACTGTGAAGATAAGATCAAAATACATAAAACTATAATAACATGGATAAAAAAACAAATAACAGTGAATAATAAATACAAATCAAGTGAAGTGACACCTAAAAGGTGAACTTTAACAATAAGTGCATAAATAGTGTAAAAACCTTATATAAAAAACAATAACAAAAAGTGACCAAAGTGTATGACAGCGAAAAAATTCTTATCGCATGAGTCATTTCAACCGTTTTGTTTCGTTTAAATATTGAAATGTATCAATGCGATGCATAATTTCAACTACGTATCTTAAGTTCATTTGGCTTGGTGGCGTAGAAGGCAACATTCATTCGCCTAATGACTGGTCGCCGGATCGAGCCTCACCGCAGCAAAAAAGATCTCTTTTTGAGGATTTTAAAATTATATAATTATCACTCACAAAATAGCGCTCAGAACAAATATACAAATACAAAAATATTGTTTCGATAATTTCACACCAGAGAACGCCACGCCACGACAATTTGAAGTAAACATGGACACCAGCAGTAACAACATTACCTACCGTAAACATTGTAGATCAAGCTCGCTGACTGACTTAACTACAAATATGATTAACAACAGCGAGAAAACTATACTTGATACAACGTTGTTGAGCATTCCTGATAGTTTCCATGACACAATTGACGACGTTCGTGAGTTAAGTGAAGAAAATAAAATACTTAAAAACCAATTAATAAGCGCGCATAAAGAAATAGAAAATTTAAATACGGAGAACTTTCGTCTCAAGTCAGATTTACAAAATATGATTAAGACTGTCAATACATTTGAGAAAATATGCTCGACTCCTGAGAAAAAAAGTACGACTCCAACACGCAAGAACAAATCTTCGCATCGAATTAACTCACCAAAGTACATAATTAAGGAACATGAACATCAACCACATCGTATTGAGTACGCGGCTAACATACAAAATAAAGAGACACAAACTATAAGTACTTTTTCACCCAACAAAGTGAAAGATTATAAGTGCAATACCGGAAAAGAAACACATAGTAAATGTTCTGAGAAAGTAAGAAGTCCAAAAAAGCGAAAACTACACATTATTAGCAATTGTAATTACATAGGCGCACTAGAAAACATAGATAATACTTTCCGGAAACACTTTGATTTCTTTCATTTTGTATCACCAGGCAGTGGATTAAAAGAAATACTGAGCGATATGAATAAAAAAGTACAAAATCTGACTTTAAATGACTACTGCATGATTATGATCGGAGAGAAGGATTTCAGAAGCTCGGAAGATTACATTGAACTGGTTAAGATAATAAGGCAATCCCTGAAACCAATTACTCATACCAATTTTATTGTTTGTTGCCCTACCTATGTGACAGGAAGTCTTTTACATAACTATCGCGTAGAATTGTTTAATAATTTACTTTACTTAGACATAATGAATAATGAATATGCCTATCTTTTTGACACAAATCTTGAACTTCAATTAGAAATGTTTTCTAATCATTCAGGCAAACTAAACAGACTTGGCACAAAACGCATTTTTGAAAATATTTTCGATCGCCTTATTATTGACATTCAAAATTATCCGTTTGACTCTGATACTATTGATACCTCGAACAACAGTGATTTTTTTCGTATATAATAATTTAAACATTCTTCACCAAAATATTGCTGGACTATTAAATAAATCTGACATGCTAACAGTTCACATTAAAGATTTATCACAGCAAAAAAGAGATATAGATGTAATTTGTATCACAGAACACTTTATTATGGCTGGACATGAAAAGTTATTAAATATTACAAATTACAAACTAGGAGCAATTTATTCGAGGCGATCACAGAAGAGAGGTGGAGCATGCATTCTGGTAAAAAACTGTCTAGATTATAAAGAACTTGCAGATGTTTCGCATCATTCTATAGCTAATGTTATTGAATGCTGCGGCATAGAATTACCAATTCATAACTTAATTATATTATGTATATATAGGCCACCTAACTTTAATAACTTAAATGTATTTTACGATAAATTAGAGATTATTTTGAAAAAAACATGTACCAAATCTGTCAAGAAAATAGTAATGTGTGGGGACTTTAACATAGACACGTTGAAAAGAAATAGATTGACTTTAGATTTTGAAAACTATCTATTGGGCTACAATCTCAAATTAGAACTTCGACAACCCACAAGGCTCGTCAGCAATACTTGTTTGGACAATTTTGCCTGCAGCTCTCAATTAAAGTGTTCACCAGATGTGTTGGACTTTGCATTATCTGATCATACTGCTCAACTATTAGAAGTTAAGGTAATGAAATCATATAGAATAAATACTTGGCGGGTAAAAAAACGAGACCTATCCCACGAAAATATTACTAGGTTTAAAAGTTACCTTAAAAGCCTTTCTTTTTCTGAAATGTATCAAACCAATAATGCTAATGAATCATACAATTATTTTATTGAACAGTTTCGCTGGTTATACGATCTTTGCTTTCCATACAAACTGGTAAATGTGAAGACAAATAAAAGCATTAAATGGGTGTCGCGTGGTATCCGAGTTTGCAGTAAAAAACAAAGATTTTTATTATGGAAATACAGACGCGACCCATCAACTTCTAATAAAATCACCTTCAAAACCTACTCGTGCAGGTTTCGCAAAATTATTAAATTAACTCAAAAAGCGCAAAATAATCATTTTATTAACACCTCAAGCAATAAATCTAAAGCATCTTGGCACGTTATAAATAATAAATGTCGAATTACCGAACCAATTTCCCAAATTAGACTTGAGAATAAGACCATTACTGATCCAACAGAGATTGCGAATGCTTTTAATGATTATTTTATTGACCAAACACAAAAAAATATAACTACAAAACTGAACACTAAGAATTTGAGAAATTACCCTAACTCAATGTTTATGCATCCAGTATTACCGCAAGATATTTTAAGAGCGATACAATCCTTAAAAAATAAAAATAGCACAGGATATGATGGTATATCAACAAAGGTTGTAAAATTTGTATCGGTTGATATCGCCTCACATTTAAGTCACATACTAAATACATGTATTAGCTCTGGCATATTTCCGGACAGCTTAAAAACAGTAATAGTTAAACCACTCTTTAAAAAAAACGATAAGAATGATCTCGTTAATTATAGGCCAATTGCATTAATACCAATTTTTTCAAAGGTTCTGGAAAAAGTTATTTACGACGCTATTAATAATTTTCTATCTAAATATGACATCTTATGTACAGAACAAAAAGGTTTCCGAAAAAATAAAGGGATAAATATGGCTGTTTATGATCTGTTAAATGTTATAATGCAAAATGTTGATAAAAAAATACCAGTTTGTGCAATCTTTACGGATATGTCGAGGGCATTTGACTGTGTCGATCACGAAACCTTACTCAATAAATTAAATGCAGTAGGAATCAGAGGAAATGTATTAAATCTCTTAAAATCTTACCTTAGCAACCGTAAGCAGCATACAGAAATCACTAAAATATGCTTAACGACTAAGAGTGAGAAAAACATTCTATCTAAAGCAAGAATTGTTAGGTATGGTGTACCACAGGGCAGTGTGCTGGGCCCATTATTATTTTTACTATATATTAATGATTTGCCACGACACGTTGAACACCCTGTGGTCCTTTTCGCTGATGATAGTACTGCCTTAATTAAATGCTTCGACAAAAAGACATATGAAGAAAACATCAATAATACATTAACAGATATTATACACTGGCTTGAACAAAATAATTTGATTATTAATATTCCAAAAACAAATGTCATGCATTTTTATCAACGAATTCCACCACAAACCCTACATTTATATCATAATGGACAAAAAGTTGAACAAGTGGCAGTTGCTAAATTCCTTGGAATAATGATAGATAGCCAACTAACCTGGAAACCACAATCAGAAGAAGTATGCAAGAAATTAAGTGTAGCTGCGTATGTGCTTTTTAATTTATCCAAAAAAGTAAATATGGCCACAAGATTAGTTGCATATCATGGTTTAGTTGCGTCGATTTTGAGATTCGGTTTAATATTTTGGGGGAATTGTAGCCTAAGAGAACAAGTGTTCAAAGCTCAAAAACGTTGCTTAAGGGCAATGTGTAATTTAACAGTAACAGATAGCTGCGTACCTATGTTTAAGTCTTTAAAAATACTTACATTCCCATCGCTTTATATTTTAGAAATAGCTACTTTCGTCAAATCAAATATGCATCTTTTTAATAAAGTATCTGATATTAGAAACAGGCCAATAAGGAAACAATATGAAAACATGGTAAATGTTGATAGTTATGACACTGCCTTATTAAAGAAAAGTGTTTTATGTATGGGCCCGATCATATATAATAAAATACCTGATAACATAAAAACACAGACCACTAGAACCTTTAAAAAAAAAATGACGAATTTGTTGATAAATAAATGTTATTACTCAGTTTGCGAATTTTTAAATGATAAATGTTTAAATTAATTCTAGAATATATATATATATATTTTTTGCATCTAATTATATAATTAAACTCTTTTAAATGCTATTGACTCTTGACTTGTAATGTTATACAGATTTATAATGGTATATACTTTGATTATATAGTTATCGACTGGAATTCCTCCTAATAATTCATTTAAGTAATGTTTAAATTCATAATTCTAATAACCATTGATTTATAGTGACATTGTACTTGTAGAGCTTGTTTTGTGTCATAAATCTGTCTTAAAACTATTTTGCATGCCAGTTATGGTAAAAAGTATAAGGATCACTTGATTATGTTATATAACACCTGAAAATTGTACCTACTTTTTATGCGAATAAACTATTATTATTATTATTATTAAAAAGCGGTCAGTTATTGCAAGGTAACCTTACATTTGTGCTATTTATCACGTATTCAACCATTTAGGGGTTGATCGTTATTCGTTCGTTATCAAGCATTATTTAGGTCCATTTAAATATCCCTTTTTAAGGAAATTAATCCGTCAATAAATGTGTCAGTTACAATTTACATGAAATAGCAACAAACATGTTGAATTACAAAACACATGCATTGACGGTACTTACTTCTTTCGATAAGCTTGCATTCCAGATCATTTATGAAGTGCATAAAAATAATATCCTTTAATAAAATCTCATTTCCTATCTATGAAACATCAAATTAGATAAATCGACAGAAAAATGACAACATCACATTCAGAACAATGAAAAGTAATTTGCCCAGCGTTGCATTAAATCTACCAAATTAGATATCCAAATAAAAACTGGCAACATTATCTATAAATAAAAAAGTAGCAGAACGAATTTCAAAATAGCGCGCAAAATCAAAAGTCATTAATGTCCAATAAGTTAAAAAGTTGAGCGACGTGTATAATAAATCATTTTTTATTACATCTCTGTACCAATTTTTCCTAGTCTTTTTTCATCAATTTAACACGAGCAAAAAGTGGCACTCAATTGTAAGGTTTACGCTGGGATACATTTTTTCTTTTTTTATTATGAGCAACCCGTTTAATATTTTCGGCCAATCAGCGGGCGTTGTTGGCGGTCGCGCTACGCCCTCCGCTCTCGCTATTGGTCGGTTCCGAGGTACAGATTGTGCGATGGCGGGAAACGGATTTAAGTCTATGGCATCTCATTCTTACAATCGACAGAGTAGGGCAGTAGAGTATCGATGTCGATTAGGTTTAGAAATAGAATTTTATCTTTTCTCGTTGTTTTCATGTTGGTAGGTAAGCATGGTAAATTTAGTTATAAAATTATTCTAACATAATTAGAAGTCCAAAATTTCTCTTGCTAATAGTTGTTTCGTGATGTACAATTATTTGTTAGTTTTAAATCACAAATAAGTACCAATTTCTGTTACTATTGCAACTTTTATTTATATAAAAGAAATAATATCACAGTGGTTTTGCTTTCCAGTATCTCCACCCAATTATTATACAAGAAAAGTTTACACGATTTTTCATTTCAACTGTAACAAAGTTTTTACTTTGTATAAAGCGTCTTCACGTCTATCTAAAAACTAAACCTGTTTTGATGCTCGTTAACGTATTTACTTACTTACAAAACAAAAAATCTGTTATCTGGAATTTTAACATTTCATATTTTATTTAACCTGCGTTGAGATAGGTTTTCCTTAAGAATTGAAAAATATATAAGCAAAAAAGCAATTTACCTGTTATTTCAGTGACCTCGAAGTTTGTGACAATTTTATTTATTTTAACGATATATAACTTACCTACTAAAATCTTCTCTTGTTCATCGATAACGATAAAATATAGCCGACACTGCCACATCACTAGCCATCTAAATGTCTCGAGTTACACTGACGACCAATTTCATCAGCAATACGTAAAACACAGAGCAGCCATCATTACGAGATCGTTGCGGCCACATTAGTTTAAATATCTTAGTAATCATGCAGAATATCTAGGAAAAGAAGATAATAGTAGACAAATGACCCTCACATACATAATTACGTTTTTTTTTTTTATATTCATAATTAGAACTTGTGTCTTCGGATGCTCGACAAAGAGATCCTATTCAATTTTTTAATAGTCCGTAATTTTAGTTTAAAAAATAAATTAGATGAAAAAGAAAATTATTGTCTTTTAATGTTATGTTAGATTTTTATGTCAAATAATTACGTATTTACCTTTAGGCAACTTTTAGGTAATTCTTTATTGAATATTTGTTGATTATTAAAATACTTTTACTTTAAATAAACATAGGCAGGTTTCAAAACAAAACTAAACCTTTAAAAGCACTAATTTAAAAACATTATTAATAAATATTACTTACCTCGAAATTGTTTTTTTTTAGCAATAGTTGTGCCCCAGCGATTTCACTTGCCTTACTCCTTTCCCAAAGAAAGTAACGCTGTGTAAAATAGTCCATTTTTCTTGAGAAGTTGGTTTTTGAAAGCCAAATTCATAGTTTTAAAAGTTTTTTTTTTCAAATCCTTCTCCTAGCACCTTCTCTAGTCATAGAAATCACACTTTACAGTTTATTCAATAAATTAGTGCCAAAGATTACGTGTCACTCGTTAATTTATTCCCGGTTACACTGCTACATAGGTAGATAAAACTGTAGTAACTTTAGTTAAAACTAAACTTACAACAAAAAACGCTTTCTGAGGTTTACGCGAAGGTTATATTTAAATAAAACCCTTTTTAAACGTTTTGTATCGCGGATAATTTAGATTTTAGGTCGCGACGTATTTTCACCGCCCTTCGCTGATAATTTAGACGTTTCACCGCCTTTCCAAGTGTGGTTTTGACATATAGTGCTCTTTCTACCTTCAAATTCATATTTGAATATTAAACGGATGCAAAATCAGTTTAGAACTGCCCCAAAAAATTGTGATATTTTCAGCATTTTACAACAACTGAAAATAATTGTATTCATGAATGAGTTACTTACCCAATTTATGTCAGCAATGAAGGATTAGGGTAATTATTTGTACCAAATCGAAAAAAAAAATCAATCATGATTTTGTAATAATGATATATGTATAATAATATGTAAAGACAAACCTACCAACGTGTCTCAAGTCTGCTTGAACTAACCTCTAAAACGGCTAAACCAATTTGACGAAACTCACAGTTTTATAACTACCTATGTATAAATGGTTCTACATTTAACCTATCGTGTTTATAGTCAATGTAACAGAGTAATATGTTTTTAAATGGCTCGATACGAAACTTTTGTCTACCTCACTAACCTCTAATGATACCTATTACGAATGATAGATGAAGCACAAATTAGATGGTGTGGTGGTAAACAATTTTAAACTTTATGTCAATAAGTGAAAATGTATTTTTCATTGAACTACTTTTTTGTGAATGATACATTATTTTGTTTATGTACAACAGCTTGTTTGTTTTTAATCCGGTGTGTTTTGTCTTTCATGTGGTTACTTATTTTTATACGGCCAAAGCCTGACTTATACACGCACATCAGACTCCTTAAAATTAAACATGTAACTACAAAAGCAATAAAAAACGAACACCAACTTACTAAAAATGAAACGAATTTTTAATAATTTATCACATTGCAGTAGTATCTACTTTATTTGAAGAATAATGTAATGTAATAAAATGTACATTATTAGCTTAATTCAAAACCTTTTTGCCATCTGGCGTCCAATAGCTGTACTACGAGGTATAGTACTACTTGTCACCATTACTACACCATTACTACTTGTCGTTAGATGGCGCTGTAATAACTTTTATGAATTAGTTCCTATTTTCCACTTTAGATGGCGCTATAAAATGAGACAACTACAGCTGTTAACTACAAAACTCACTATTCAACTATTCTTATGAGTTTAACCTTCTCATACGAGCTTATAAGTGGTTACATTTACTGACTAACGGCGTTTCCAATCCCGTAAATTTCTTGTGAATAATGATAATAATAGTTCAATTAATGTCATGATAAATATTATTTTAAAATTTCAATTCTATGTAAGTACTTATTTGCCTGAGTAGTAATTAAATAGGTAAATATTCTAATATCTATTCAGAGTTTTTGAAATCGTTAACACGTCCATAAGAGTAAATTATTATTAGTGGGCTCTACAACCGACTCTTTTTTTAGTGGGTAGTTACAAAAAACACAAAAACTCAGATTTCATATTTTATTTTCAATATAAGTTACAATACAATACTGTTGTCAACATTTTAACATCGTTATTTATACACTATTTTAATTAGTTTTTAAGGTATTGCACCTTGAAATAGCACAAATTAATGCTAAAATTGAAGCCTGAATTAAATGTAATTACTTTTGAGTTTATAAGTATCTTGAAATCTAATCTCTTGAAAAATAGTATATTTTATACAAATTAAAATAGGGGTTTACTTTACGTATCTATTTTTCATGATTATCATATTTTATAATACTGGTTAGCAGTATGGTATTAAATAACTTCGTAAACGAACCTGAAACCGCAGAAAAGTTATATTAAATTGTTTTATTCCAAAAGTAGTATTCGAATAATTAAGTTTTTAAACTGCGCATGATTACCATAATTAAGTTATTATTAAAATAAATACTTATACTTATCGGTGCATGGCCCAGTAATGCACTATACCAGCCATAAATGCATTACCCAAAAATAAATACTTATGCGTACAGATATAATTAATATTACAATAATAAAATCTATCAAAATGGTCCTTGTATTACTTAACTATAATAAATAAAATAATTATCATTAATCTCATATTTTCAGTTGGCACATAACATTTTACAGCTACATCTATGAGCGCAAACTCGTACTAAACGCAGTTCCAAACAAAGAGTAAGTAACCAAAGCTAGCGTGTAGTACGTTTAGCATACGTGCGATAGATGGCGCTATTTTCAACAATGCTCAAAATTTATTGGAAAGCTTCAAACAGCTGATCTTGGTTTCTCTCGTTCTTGTACCGCTTGGGAGTGTCCTCGTCGTCGATGTAGTCACAGGGGAACAGCTAAAGAAAAATAAAACAAGATTAGAAACTAATGTAAGTAAGTAGATAGTTAAAAATAAGTTAAAATATTTATTTTATTATAATTAATTTCACATTAACTTCAAAATAACTGTCTTGTGAAAGACTTTGCCTTTAATATTGTATTCAGTATACCAATACAACAATATAACCAATACACCGAAAAGCTTTCCTTTAAATCAACAGCTATAAAAAAGTACACAGGTGCGTCAAAATACATCTAGGAGCGTTAGAGAATGATGAGCATGTTTTGACTCCTTGACGCACCTACATCCCACACTGTTTTCATTTTCAATCAGGTATTCCCACGTTTTTAGAAGATCAGATAACGTTTTCATTGTACCTTTATAACCCACATTTATTTTTGGGAAAATACAGTAAATACCTACTAATGATATAAAGTGAAGTAAAATATAAATAAACTGATTATCGTTCATTGGTCCAGTATCCTAACCTAAACGGGAATATGAAAATACGTTTAGTACTGTGTAGTACCTAAGATGCTTAAGCATTTGTTTTTTGTTTAAAATATAGCTTTTAAAATCTGTCATTTCGAGCATAGAAACGATTTAAATTATTCCTGCCGTTAAAGTTATCATTACAGAGATTTCAAAGGACAGGCGCTACACTAGCGCCTCTAGCGGCTTATTCACACAACATACCCCGTATGCCAACGAGGTTGCATTTGAAACTATAGAGTGAGCCTATCAGAGTTTAAACCGTAAGCACTAGTGTGAACAAGTGTTGTCGTAAATTATGTATGAAGATGGAGCTTGCCGTTTTAAAAAATCTATCTAAAACACTAATATTATCCTAACTACGTCAAAACCATCGATATTTTCTTATATAAGTTTCTCGTTGCGCGAAAATTAACTTAAATGAAAATCGAAATGTACTAGGATCAGACTAAAAACTGCTCTCGCTTGGCACAAGGGGAACCTAGCGATAGTAGCAGTCTATGCATATCATACGTCGATGCCGTATGCTCTTTACGCCACTGTTGTTTTTGACGGTAATTTAAGAATAACAAAACTATAGCTATTTGGGTCGAAATGCATAGCGATAGTACACTGGGGTCTCATATAAAACAATAGCTGTATATGAACTATGAATAATGTAGCGCTCTGTTTATGACTAATCAATAATACCTACCTTTAAAGTTAGAATAAAAGTTATACCAACCCTTTCATTAAGCGGCTTTCCTTCCAGCACATACTTGAGCTTGCTCATCTGGCACGGCGTGAGGATCCTATCGAGACTGCTGGCTATTTCCCGGACCTCCTCCCGCTTCGCTTCCCGGTGGCCGTCTCGCTTCCCGTTGGTCCAGCCGCGCGAGTATTGGAACGTTTGGGCCGTCACGGACGCTAGCGTCACGAAGATGAGGAGCAACGTCACGTTGGTTGTCATGGTAACGACTGTAACAAAGGAAAAACACAGGAATAACTATGGGTGTAATTTATCTCGGCGAACTGTGGGACACATTGGTACACCTCTGCCTAACCTTTTAGGGATGCAGGCGTGATGTTATGATATGTGATAAATAAAAACGACTCCAAAACTAGGGTCCAAAAATTCAAGCAAGTTTACATTTTGTATCTACTTTATTTTTCATGTTTTTGTTATTATCGTTTTTAAAGAGTTTTATTTATTATTTAGCATCTTCAACTGTTTTGTTGTTGGTTGAGTATTTTAAAGTACCTTCCTTCTAAAAGAACGAGAAATTTAGGTTGGCGTTAATGAAACAAATTGAATAAATTTATTTACATTTTACATCCTTGATCCATCATTCCACATATTAAACTTTACTGCAATATTTAGATTGATAAACGAGTTTTTAATACTAGATACTATCAAAAGAAAACACTCTTTGCTTGATAATAGCATTAAGGTAATCAACAACATTTATGAAGTTCCATAACATTAAGTTTCATGTGTATTGCATGTTATTTCACAGACCATAGAGGATGCAAGGTAATACCAATGCATTAAGTAAAGCCTTATAGATGAATATTTAGATAGCATTTTAAACCTTATTGCAATAAACGAAGGGGTCTATAATTATTTTTTTCTAAGATAGCCTATTTGTAACTCATTTACGGATTTGAAAGAAGATTATTAAGTATGGGATATAGTTAGAATTGCACATATTCGTACTTTTTAATCTTATACGGCATTCTAAACACGTGTGTATTTTCCTGCCTTTAGAAATAGAAAAAAATACTCGAAGATACCCTAGTAATACCCTGTTCCTAAAAAGAGGTTTGAACCTCCGTACTAAGTTTGATCAGCTGATGATATTCATAGTTTTTTTTTTTTTTAAATAGACTAATATTTTAATGATAATTGGTCATTTGATACAGCACGATAAATTTATTACCAATATAATAGAAGGGAAAACAGAGGCAAAAAGAAAACGTGAAAGGCCAAGAAGAAAATAAACAGACTAATTGACGGAAAAAGCAGAAGTGGAAACCTACAGGCAGCTGAAGGAGTTGGCACCGGACAGAGAAAGATGGAAATTGCTACACTGACAAGTGCCTAGCACTGTAATGATGGATCGATGAATATTTTATAACAACATATTATTATTATATGACCGCGTTGCCCTCTGTATATCTATCAGAAACCTGAAAAACACGTATTTTAATTTATGGTCATCTCTAAGTAGTAGGCAACACATTTTTATAAGAGGATTCCAAAGAGAGAGACAGCAAAAGTAATTCCATAAGAAGTATTCTTAAAACTGACCCCTGTAAAGATTAAGTCGTACTAAAATAATAAGGAGGCACTTTCAAAAATGTTTTACATATTGCCTATTACAAAGATCTTTGTTTAAAAGATTAGGCTGTTGTCGTAGGCACAAGATATAAACAACACTGCTATTTCCACTCCAAAATATTTTGTCTTTACTTTTTTCTTTTCTTTTTACGTGATATTGTCATGGATGTAGGTTGAGTTATGTTTGCTCATCTCATCTCATCACCTGGTGTTAGTAGACATTATTCAATATTCCTTAAAAGTATTCTTGTTATACATGTTTTAAGTTGGTGTGCTTCCGCCGATTATGTATAATCGTATAAACGTATGAGTCGCAATACTATTAAGGCGTATTATTGAAATAAAATTATTTTAACGGATTCGCACTTTTTTTGTTTAGTTTTAAGATACAGACGTTTCGACGCCTTTGCAAATCTCATGGTCATGGGTTTGAGGGAGAATCCTCAAAACACTTTTATTTTAATTTCTTATTTTCGCGCAAGCCACAGAAATCAAAAGCCACTGAAAAGTCTTACTGAAATCTGTCTCTATTTTTATCTGGAAATGGAAGGCACAGCCTGAGAATTAAACGCAGGAGAAGCGACTAGCAGTTAAGAGTGTTTGCTAACACATAGAAAAACGTATTCGAGGATGCCAGAAAGGCATTCGCTCCAAGTAAAAAACAGTATTCAGGTAAATGCAGTAAGGCAATGCGCACACGGACTGTTTGAAGAACGGCTGCTTGTGTATCGAATGCTTTCAAAACCAAAGGGTGGAAGGCTCACGTGACGCGCGAGAGCGTTCGACAGCCAGGGGTCCGATGCCACTATTTTAAGTCAGTGAGTGGCAGCTTAATAAACGTTCCAGTGTTCTTGTTATTGCGCCTAATTTTCGTATGCAGATAAAAACAGTCACTGGAAATTCTACAATGACAACAGTGGCAAGCAGTAATTAGTACACTGGAACGTGTATTAACCTGTCACTGACTTAAAATAGCGGTATCAGGCCCCAGACCATGTGCACACTGACTTCCTTTTAATAGCACTCTATGTAGGGACTAAGCCTGGAAGCCGGCAACATAGCTTGGGTAATACCTACGCGGAAGTAACATAGAGTAAAAATCGCACTGTAACGTAGGTACCTATCTAAATAAGACGCCAATGCAATATTTATAAGAGCAGCGATAGCAACTAATTCCACTAATGTAATTAATGTCAGAGGTCGTGTTAATTATTTAGTTGTTTGTTACTCATTTGCGTTTATTTCGAATCTGTTCCGAGGCTATTTTTGGTAAATGCAGAATTTACGTAGGTAGGCATTTATTGAATAATTGCATTATGTCGAAGAAAATTATATTGGATTTCCGTGAATATTACTATATTAGTAAGTTAGATTTTAAATAAAATAAAATGGCACCAGGCTTTTGAATTTTAACAGCGAGTTGTATAAATAGGAAACCTTATTTAGTCCAAACGTCTGACTAGCCGACTAGCAATTAATTACTAACCATAGAAAAGGTATTAAACTAAACCTTTGAATCGATTTTGATACAATTTATATGCGATCAACAGATCTAAGGAACTAATCAATAATAGGGTTGTTATTAAGGTGGTATATTTTTCTACACAGAAACGTGCCTCTAAAAATAGTTATAAGTTAGTAGGTGTCTAATGGTGGTAGTAAGTAAACAATAGTTTTGCGACATCGCAGCACAGACAGGTCATTACAAAAAAATATATGTGACTCGTCCAACCATTTTCGATCCCATTTGAATGTTATTTATGTACGTACAAATAAAAGTTATTATAAATATTCCCAATATTCCTAATAATCTGGACCTTGTCAAATTCATCACACATCATTATAAGTTAGTAATCTCCTGTCTCAAACTCTGACCACATAATTTATAACATTTACCCTCCACTCAAACACATCTTAACTATAGGACGGTCTTATAATTATGTCTTTCTCTACTTTACACTGTAAAGTGAAAAAGATAGCATGAGATTTAAAGACGACTTAATAAGACCTAAAAATAAATACTCAATCGGATTTGGTGGTAAAGTGAAATTTTGTACTTAGTCCACGGGAGACTGTTACCCAGAAAAATGGGTTGTGGTGGTCAGATAGAAAATCGCTCCAACTAAAATACGGTATTCAGCTGAATCCGGTAAGGTTGAAAGACGACCCCAACACAGCTTGGGAAAAGGCTACCTACGCAGAAAATATTAAGCAGAATTTAAATAGCGAGATGCTTTAAACATTCGTTGACCGTGAGTAATTTATGAATTGAAATATACATTTGAAAGATGATTTTTGTACACTTATCATTTTAATACACATTTACAAGCCATACAACTTTTATTTAAATTATCTACAGAATGCTACGAAAATGAGTGGTAGTAGAT
Organism: Autographa gamma; assembly: GCA_905146925.1. Classification (NCBI taxonomy): domain Eukaryota; kingdom Metazoa; phylum Arthropoda; class Insecta; order Lepidoptera; family Noctuidae; genus Autographa; species Autographa gamma. The sequence goes on from LR989871.1 coordinate 4,890,914, forward strand.
AGTACTCATAGAAAATATATTTTTTAATTGATATTTTTTTCACTATTTATCATGCTTTAGCTTTTGATTTAGCATTTATGGTGGTCCATGTCCTGCGATGGGGCACCACACTCATATGCGACTAGCGTTGGGTCTACGATGCCCCACTTGCAAAGGTTTGTTTTGCAGCGACCCACTTGGGTCCGTAATCGTTTGAGAAATTTCAAAATGGGACACTGCAGCTCGTGTCCTGATGGCAGTGGTTGTGCCTTTTGGTCAGAGAGAACTTGAAAGTTGGATTTTTGACTCGAGAAGAAGAAGAAGAAGCATTTATGGTTATTTGTTTATTACACCTACTAGAGTAAAGTTTAATAGGGATCTGCCTGAAAGACCGTAAAAATCAATGTCCTGCCTGCCTTTACTTAATAGAAAACAGGTGTAGCCTTATATCCATTTGAGATAAGTGAACAAGTTTTCAAAGGTAAATAACTATCCCTGAATAATGAATATAGCCCAGGGTTATTTCTAATAATTCGCATCAAAATACGTTTAGTTATTTTAAATCAGATTCGTAAACCCACACACTAATGGTTACTTGATCTTAGAATACGCTGAAATCATTTATTATTTGACAACCGGAAGTGAAACTATGAATTGATGAGGTATTTTACTGCCGGAGTTAATTTGATTAAAGCACAGATATATTTTAACAGCTGCAAAGGTTTTCTTGATTTTTTTAAGGTCCTTGTCTTTTTTCAATACATTATCGAAACGGAAATATCACACACATACAATACACTGTTTTCCACACTTGAAAACTAAACCTCATGGTTTTATTAACTAGCAGCATATACATGTAGGTATCTTTATTAAATATTCCTATACATCTATCTTATGCTTATATATAATTCAAACAAAATCTGTAAATCTATTAGCTAGTAGTAGTTTTTTTTTTAATAGTAGTAGTTTTTGTGCGAAATACGCACAAACATTTACACAATTTTCTAAGAATGCCTTTAAATATCCGCGTTAATTATTCTCTTAGGAGCTCAACTTATGTAGTGTTTATGAAATAATTAAGCAATATGAATTGTTAATGATTGTGGTCTTATTTAAATAAGAAATTGTTTGGAAATCTAAGTTTTGAGGATCTGTTTATTGCTGGTTACCACTATTTATGTAACATTTTGTGTGAAAACAAATGGGTCTTCTTCAACATGTGTAAACATCGTCTAATTGTAAAATAATATAAGACTAGAGCTATGATGTTAGACGTTGCATTGGATAATATTAACAGTTATTATTATTTGAGGTATTTACTTAGGCAACGGTTAATAATATTCGTATATTCTTATAAGTATATTCTTTTTGTGTTCCAGGTTACTAAAGAGAAATTTAAAGACTTTTTCGAGTATATGTATATAAAAGCCCACACATTCATATTTTTTAAATGGAAAAATAAATTGTTTTGTATAGTAAATTTATTTTAAAATTGCTTTAAATTCTTCTGTATTAATATTGGGACTTATATGCAGACTGGACACTTCAGGATCTTAGTATTAAATTAAATAAAAAGTAAGTATTCTGATTATGAGCTAGCAGTGTCATAGATGCAAATCCGTTTAGAGATTTTCTCGTGATTAAGATGCATTAATTCACCAACATTCACGTTTATAATAATATACTTGGTTAACACTATTTATTTTGATAGTAGGTAATAATAGGGATTTTCTTAGAACACTGCAATAAGGAGTATAAATGTAGTTTTTTATTGGCTGTAAGCTGTCCCATAATGGTTATGGAATTTTGGACCGACAAGCAAATGTCATGGAGAGCGTGGGCAGGATATTGCTAAACATAGCATTTATATTAATAAAGAAGTTATACGATTTCTTACTAAGTAAAATTTTACAACCGAAGGTTAGTGGCAATTTTAGGATTTTTAAATTTAATAAGTGTTAAAAATTAAAGGGTTATATAATTTAATGTTCTAAGCACCTTAGGACCCTGTTTCGTCGATTGTAAATTATTATTAAGTTACAAAAAATAAGGGCTGCTCAATCTAATTTATTATTTAATTCAATTCAAATATTGATTTCGGTTACTAATAAATGAGATTATTTCAAATTCAATGATTTCAAACAAATATTTTCATATTACATCTAACTAAAACATTTTATAAGCAGCTTACAATAAAATTCAAAAACAAAATCACCAATTAAATCAACCGAACTTTCTTGAGCAAACACAATAAAATCCTTTGAAAAAATTCTACTTACTCAATTACAGGTGACCAATCAAAGAAGACACGAACCCACAAAATGAAAACGTAATTTAAAAACAAATGGCGATCGGGAATTCAAATATTTTTGACGTTTCGGTCTCAGAACACCCTGTGTCTTCGGAGGAAGTGGCTTGACTACGATCATTTTGAGTCCGTACGTCCCTTTTATACATCCAGGGCTGTTATACAATGAACGTAGGTTGGCATACGATATCATTTTGGTGGATATATTTGCACACGTAGTAGATTTTATACTCGTATAGCTTTTATTGGTCGGTTGTTTATATGTTTAAATTATGGCCATGGTTTTTTTGTGGTTTACGAACTTGGGAAATCATTTTATCTGGGGATTTATGCCATTTTTATGGACAAAGACTGGTGTTAAAGACACATTACACCAATTTATTTCTTAAAAAATTAAATTCAAACTGATCTTCCGATTAAGTAAGTACACATTTTGGTTGTTACATTTTTTTTAAGTTACCTACTTGCAATATTTGTGTTAAGTTTCGATGGAGATCTCGACGCCATCGTCGCCTATTAAAATAAAAGATGAGATGTCATGCTGCAGTATATAATTTTATCGTTTCATATTTGGAACGGTCGTATCTTTTTTATACAAGTGTCCTTGAACAACAAAACTAAAATTCGTATACAAAACTCATTAAAGAAACTATGACGGAACTCCATGCTGATCAAAAATTTAAAGATTATTATGAATCTGAAAGTTAGGTTAGCTATAAATTATAGATTTGTCACTTACTGTTATATTGAATTTAAGGCATGTATATAATTGAAAATCTTATTATTTGATTTTACCTCCCACCTTATTCAATCTCCAACCTACGTGTACAATACGAGCAAAAAAATTCATTTAAAATAAAATACAACCTCATTTTATGGCGCTATTATAGAAGGCACCGTAAGTAAGGGGTGAGCTGCCGTGAGCTTTAGCTTCGAATCATGAGGAAAACAACGCACTGCCTTGCCTTGCTCCTAATTTTCAACATTGGGAAATAAACATAAAGAAAAAATTGCAATCTTTTGAATGAACTAGATACACAATTTTAGTCAAGACAAATCAAACATTAATATGAACATTGCATCGTTGTTTTATAGAGTTCCTATGGCCACCTTCTAGCTCCATCATCAGCTTGACATAACCCTAAATGGTATTACAAACCTAACTTAGCTATATATGTTTATATTTGATCTCAGAAAGTTTGATTTTTTTATTTTTAGTTAAAAAAGAAAATTTAATTCAGACGGGCTATCACCCTTCTTTAAATATAAATGATTTCAAAAAATTTAAAGCCTTCCTCAATGCAATTATAATCAGATCAGTGGGAAAGAAACAGAATATTTGCCTTTACAGAAGTCCCAACTCTTTTTATTTAAAAAATATTTCACCGGTTTCCATGGTGCCTGAGGTCCCGGCTTCCATCCGCGGAACCGCAATGTAGAAAACCACTTTCTACATTGTCTCGTGTCTGGGCGTTTGTGGTATCTTCTTTGTGTCTGATTCCCTGGCACAAGTAATTTAGCTAATTAATTCAGGAACCAGTTATGTGATGATGTCCAAGTATATTTATTTATTACCTCAGTTTGATTGAACCTTATTTAGTTTTGTTAGGGTGTTGTGCAGAAAAGATGTGATTGTCGAGTGACATAAAAGCAATCTGTGTAGGATGCAAGCATGGATGTAGCCGATGTAGTGCAAGGAATTCTTGTTTTCTTTCTATTTCGTTGATCCTTGAACATGCATATAATATTATAGTGCATCTTTCTGATCGTGATTGAAATCTTAAAGATAGTCTACGGTTCTGTTTCCACAGCCCCACAAGAGTGGGACTTTGTCTGTCTACACACATTTAGCAATAAATGTTCGTACACTCGGAAACTTGTGTCCACAAACGAGTTGATGTTGTAAAGCAGTGGAAACGAAGATACATGTCAGTTATACATAAAAATTACTCCCGATTTCCTTTAGTCCATTTATAGCTGCCGAAAGACTGCACAAAATAAAATGTTAAAATTACCTATCTTTCTAGGGGTTCAAGTATATTCCAACCTATATTGGCTTAACGTTATAGCTTTGAAAGCGCAACAAACACACTATCAATCACTTCTATAATGTAACATGAATATTTTTATTTACCTTTGACTTTTTCAATGTTTATTTTTAGTCGCTTGAATTGACAAGACCGTTTAAAATAAAACGTAATTATCAAAGGGAATCGGTCCCTTTTAGAAGTTAGAATCTCTACCCACAAGTTTACAATAAGCTCCTTTAATTTGCATGTCTAATGAAATATTTGATTTAATTGATATATTTAGCAAGTTGCAATGAGTAGGCCGTATGACGTAGTTTTGTCTTAAAATTGCAAGTGTTTTTGTATAATATTTTATAAGGTACCTAGGTAGATTTTTGATACATAGGAAAGGAAGAAGGTTTTTTTAGGGACCTTGCTTTACGAATATTGTTTGGTCACATTAGTATACATTATATGTTTACAAAAAGCTCTAGAAAGACTGTAGTCGAGCTGATGCAGCCACGTGCCGTGCCGTCTCGCTCCGACACAATGGCAACAGCACTAGTGCCATGTGAATCTAACCTCTATTTTTGTCTTCTTTTAAATCATACAAGATAGTTAATTAATCGGTAGATATTTATTAGTAAATCAAAATAAAATCATAAATTAAGTTACATAACGTACCCTTTAGCTGTCGTTTGCATAAACTAATGAGAACTAAATTTACCGCAGTCATAATTAATTATTGTAAGGTTGTCGAACGTACAGTAAGTCCCAGAACCTTAGAAAAGCTTTGCCACTATTAACACTCTTATTTCAAAGCACGAACGTCGATTTTCGTGGTTCATTGTAACAGCAGGCGTGCGGTTTACAGTACGTAGGGAATAGGTTGTATGTGTGTATGTATTTAATTATATCACCTTTTATTTGAAACCTTACAATTCCGTGCACCAATTACCTGCTTGCTTGAGGCCATCCATTAAATACGTTTCATTAGATTTCAGAGCAATTTAATTTTAAGTTAATATAGGTACTTACTGAACATTACGGGTCTAGTGAAGTTTCAAATAGACTTCAAAAATGATATAATCGGTATATTCCACTTTGTTCACCTAGGTGTTATCACCCAGGTGAATAAAGTGGAATATACCACATAAACGGTAAACTTATTGTATTAATAAATAAAAAAATCTTTAAAATTAATATAAATATCGGCCCGGAGTCACCCAATGACTATAGGCCTGCTTTTTTCTTATTGGTATTTATTGCTAATTTAGCCATTTCATCCTATTTATCTAGAGAGTTTAGTAACAAAAAGTCCAAACATAAATAAACATTGTTAATGGATGATCCCTTCTTGCAATATTAATGTTGTGGAAATAAAATAGTAATAGACGTAAAACACGTATATTATACTAACATAAGAATATTTACCGTTCTAGTTTATTACATAAAAGAAACCACTTCTTGAAAAAAATCCTTCAATTTCTTTCCTACATACTTGTAGATAAGCTATTAAGAATGGTTAGTTTTTCTACTTAAGGTTATCCAAATGCTGACTGGTAAACATGTCAACACGCCAATTAGGGCTAAGTTACATTTCTTAAAATTACAATTTCTCATGTTATATTGGTTCATCCTAGGTTCGAATCTTTAACCTGGTGCACTCGAACCCAATCGTTATACTGCTAGGCCACGACGACATATTATCACACGTGGTCACCTAACATGTGAAAAGTGCGGAAAAAACATATATATTATTCTATAGCTCGTATTAAAATCAATTATAACCCTGAACAATGATTTACACACCAACAATGAAACATTTTTACTAATGTAATGAACCTTTGACATCAGTCTCTGGTTAATATCATAATTAGTTCGTGTCGTCAGAGTGATCTAAATTAATTTACTCAGCAAACTACATTCTCCCTTATAATTTATTTTCATGGAATTGATAATTACATAGATGTTATAATGATTGCGTATTTCTAGGATATGTAGACGGATGATATAGATTTAAAGTTGCTGGATAAGACAGGATCATAATATTTAAAAAGTAAACATTTTTAGGTTGGAAACGTAGAAATTCTGGAAGTTACTTACCTTACCCTTAATGATAGATACCAGATAAGTTGCAAGAAAGAAAAATATATTTCTTCGGGACGGATAATAATTTGATTTGATGTAACAACAAATAAATGCTCATCAAAAATACCTTTATCATGCAAGCTTTTATAATCATTTAGCATTACAACACTACTGAAGAAATAACCATCGTAGTTTCGTTACAGATCTCCTATCTTCTTCATTTTCCTCCTATATTCTCCTTCTGGTTACATCATCAGAACCACCGCATATTGTTAATGAACATACATCAGGGTAATCACTTATATAAAAATATATATAAGACTATCCAAAAAAAAAATAACAATCGGATAACAAGAAGTGGAGAAATATGTCACATCAGAAGATTTAGCAAGCAAGATTTAACTTCAATAAACTAACAAAAATACTACAAAAATAAATAAATACTTAATTTACTACGACATACGCTTTTCACATCTAGCACCATCTTTACATCAATATGAGACGTTGTTAATGATCTATGGGGACAGCTTCTAATCTTCTAATCATTCCGTTGTGTATAATTTGCGACATTGTACGTATATTAATTAATAACTGTGCATGGCGGGTTTGATATCTCTTCAGAGAATTCACAAGAAGCTTGGAATTACTTTAAAGTTGGCACTATCTTGCTGGGTTCGCAAGTTCGTAGGACAAAAGGGTATGCAGCATGTGTAACCTTTTATAGCATTTGTCTATTATCTCATTAGATGAAGACGTATCGACGGTATTGAGTAGGTAATTTAAAAAAGTTAAATAGGCTGAGAAAAGATTTGCGTCTACCGTCACAACATGACGAGATGCATTTTTTTCCGTTTTCGGTGCACCTATGTCCTGATAAATAAAAAAAATAACACAAATCGAATTAAAATAAACGAAAAAATCGTGTAAAAGTTGATGTTCTTCTCCGTAGAAATGACATTTTGGAACCTACAACTAGAACCTGTAATTAAACGTTTTAGAAAGAGCTTTGAAGGACCTATTTGTAATAAAAATATTTTTATTTTGATTTTAATGAAATAACATCAACTTGTACATGACATTGGATTTCTGAGCTGTCAGAATAAATAATGCTTTAGCTTTTGTGTTGTTCTACTTTATTTATCAATAAGGAATGTTGACTAAAAATCAATAAATCTTATCGATAGTCAGTCACACCATTCGGATTTGGGAAAATAATTCCTACGCGTTTAAAGAGAAATAAATATTGTTATTCTGCACGAGTCATCTAGATTCTTATCAGGTAATAACCATGCAATAACAGTATTCATACCTATTTAATTATTATACTTACCATCTAATAATGAGCTACCACAGCCATTTGCGCGTATAAGCCACCACGTCAAGTAGTTTCAACTTCTATTATGACATCCTTAAAACAACCTTACTCAAACTTACGCATTTAATATCACAACCCTAGGGAAAGGAACTTTAAAAGCTTTCCAGTTATTCCATTTAAGTACATATTTGCACGCAAAATTATTTAAGATGAAAAAGGTAAAAAAATAATTTTGAAAAATGACGTTTTCCTCAATCAATTTACTTCGAAATATTTCTTATTCCCTTGACTATTATTGTTGTTTTAAACCTTAAGGGCTGGTTTATCACTTTGTGAGACGCAAAGGTCTACTGATTATAATTCCTTTAATAATTTATTCGGTCATTGTGGGCGCTATGATATCAATCGACTGAGTTATGTTTATCTACTGACCTGTTCTTGGTTCATACAGTATTTACTCGTCTTTGATATTTTTGTATTGGGATAAGTAGGTACCTACTCTTTATGTAGGCTTAGTTTTTATAGTATTGTAAATATTTGAAGTTTAATTTCGATACTAAAATTGTATATACAGCTCAAAATGAGTTAATTAAATATTTACTTAATATAAAACTCTTTATCTTAAAGCGCTAAATGTTCATTCAAAAATTCTAAAAAAAAAGAGGACAAATCCACGGGCAATAGCTAGTACCTAAATAGATAAACAAAAATAAATAAAAAAATAACAAACAGATACAAACAAGCGAAATAATCATCTTTTTGATATTGATACTACAACCGTATCACTGTCTACTCAAAGGGCCTACAGAATCGCACTGCCTTAACCTCAACTGATTATTTTGGCACTACCTACATAAAAACATTGATCATACATATCTAGTTACAAAAACACAAACAGATCACATTCATTCTATGACCTTTATTTAGAATATTTTAGATTTAGGCAATAGGCTCACCCCCTATTACATGGGACCTAAGCATACCGGCGAACTGTGGGTGTACATTGGTACACCTCTGCATAACCCTTCGGGGATACAGGCGTGATGGTATGTTATGTTATTTTAGATTTTATGTTACCTAGTTTACCCACTGCTGGGAAAGCCTGCTCCTACAAATGATACAAAAACAAACTTACAACTAGGATGACGATTGTCATGTTTATTTTATAAATAAATAATGTAGACAGTATTTATTGTATACATACACTTTACTTGTTCGTAGAACCCCAGTATTCAAGATACTTTGCGCTCTTTTTTTTTCTCTTCAGGCTTTCTGTCTACTATGCAACATATAGGTACGCTGATACACTGGTAAGCTCATTTTACTAACGAATACCACACTACATCACGGTCATAGAAATTTTAATTCTTATGACGCTCATAATTATCCGAGAAAATACCGTTGTAAAACACCAGTAATGAAAGACGCTCGTCATCAATCTTTTACTCAGAAAACGATACTCAGAAGTTATTTTAATGTGTCTATTAATACCTGTTTGTATTACGCTTCGATTAAATAAACTGATAATTCCGTTCAAAATAGATCTTTGACAGTCATCAAGTAATTTCCGACTGGTGGAGAGGTACAGTACAGTAGATAGTTGAATTATTAATAATAATACCATCCTACTGCTAGACATGTGACTCTTCCCATATAGAGAAAGCACGAGCATTGATCACTACGCTTGCTTATTTGCGGCTTGGCGATTTCAGGTCCCAATTTCGGAATTCGATATTTATATTCATCATTCAACTTACCCATTTACCGCAGTAAAATTGAAAAGTGATTTGAGAGTATCATTCAGCACTTCGAGCTATGTTAAATACTTGTATTTACTAAAAAATACTAGAAGCCGTAATAAACGTTGCTTATAAAAAAGGAATATACAACCACATATCTACATACCGACAAGTTAATCTTACTAGGTACACCCCACGATCTAAGTAAGGAGTTAAAAGTCATCATTAAAAATTGCGATTTCATTAAGTACATTTAAGATCAGAAATATGACACGTTACAATGGCCCAAATAATATTTTGTTATACAATAGCTATACCAGGGAAGAACACAACAAAAGGGTTACTTAACTGCGTTGTTCAGTGCGGTAATTCGAACCAATACTTACCTATGTCAGATGTCTATTATGTAGCCCCTCCACTAATGTTACCTGTAAAACAGAACTTGAGCTTCTTCTAATTTAACTTTTATGTCTCTCAGGTACTTCTGCTATTACTTTAGCATGATATCGATTAAATAATATGCTGTGATCTTCTGTTTACTGGAGTGCTGAAAATAGTAAACTTTTCTAAATAAAAATATTAAGTTTATATTGGCATGCAAGCATTAATACGTTAATTATTGAACAGTACTGCAGCATTGCCGATTGTATTTAACTTATGTACACAAAATAAGTGGAAAATCCCGTCTTATCCTTCCTCCCGTCCCTAGATCAAGCTGGCCCGAGCCGGCCAAACTAGCAATAAAAATATGTCCCTAAATAATAAAAACTTAGATCCAGCCATCCTTTGCTGTTTTGCTTTATTAAGATTGTTAGCAACGCACACAGCAGCAAGTCGAGATCCGAACCCCGCAGGGGATGCCCTTAGTGGACGTTGCTGACGTATTTAGTTTTTCCTATTGCTCTGGCAGGAGGCCTTAAGGTCCTCGCCAAAAGTCCGGTGAAGCAGTCAAAGCCTGCGCTCAGGCTAACTGCAAAGATCTCTACCAAAAACAAAAAAAAATCCCGTCTTATCCGTCTATAGTCAACAATGTTAACTCAGTGGACGATAGCTAGGCGAACGGGACGTGGCATTCATTAGCTAAAAATCCTCTAGGAGCTCCTCCGCAATGTGGAAAGTGTGTGGTTTATTTCCGACTAAAAGAACCCGGGCGCTTTTCTCTTTACTTTCTGTAGAAAAACTATCACACATGGTTAGTCGATACGTTATAATATTATCTTCCTGATAACATTCGGGGATACAGGCGTGATGATATGTTATGTTACGTTAGTATTTAAATTAAGCCCCAAGGTACTCCATTTCTATAAGTAATACAAAAAAGGACAACAACAAACATTAAATACTTCAATGATTCTTTAGAGATGCGTACGTAAATACACAAGATGGCTATGACGGGGTATTAACTTTAAAAAGTCGACGTAATACAGACAAAGGGCATTGTTTGGCTAATTTTGTAAGTACTTTTGGTTGTTTCTGGAGACGTTAGCTTAATATCTATCTGAAAAGGAATTAACAAAAACAAGATGACATGATTCTTAAAAAAAAAAACTGTAAGATTATTACGTTCTTCACTAACCTGTGTTTTTATGTATTAATCTGTGTTTTTTTACAAAACAGCCTATAACTAGGTTAGTTGCCATGCTATATTTATATGAAAAATTATATATTTATTTACTAAATCGAGCACCGCGAATAATTGTAGGTACTCCTGATTTTTATTTTGAAGCTGATATAAATTCGTACTTAAAATCTTCAACAATACCGTATTGTTTCAGCCTTACTTTAACTCACTAACCGATTTCGCGATTTAATTATCAAGAAATCAAAAAGTTTCATAAAAAAATCTTCTGACCTGTCTTCTGTGTGTCTCCGGAAACGGAACACTAAATTGATCTTTACGATGTCTTATTTCTTGTTTAATACTCAGCTTATGATATTTTTTAAATGATGATTTATGATTGTAAATTAAATACCCACAGGCTATTAAAGAGATACTTCGTATTAAATAGTTTTCACTTTTCAGATTTCTTCATAGATCCCGCGTAAATAATTATGACATAAATACCACAGACGGCACAGACCACAGAGTATACCATGACTCAAAGAGAATGAAGTTAGTCGATTTTCATAGATTAAATATGTTTTATTCGTTAAAATAACCAGAATACAATCACATGACCAACAATAAATGGCGGTGATCATGACCACTACACTGTTCACATGTATTTCAGTTTCATGTTTTTTTCGGATTTTATTATTTAGCATAGAGCATAAAAAAAAATGTAAAAAAAACTATCAAGTTTATGTTTATGCTACGCCACAAAGGTACTGCATAAAAACAACATGTCAGAATAAATAAGTGAACTTTGATTGTATTTTGAATAAATCATCACCAAATCGACAAACTAAGGCGAAAACCGTTACTAGTGGTAATATTTACTACATGCGCAGCACTACTAGTTCATTCAATAGCATTGTCCAAATGAATGACCAAGTGCGTTTCGTCATGTCATTCACTCACTTAAGTTCGTAACGTGAACGGAACGCGGATAGTGGAAACATGTCTGCCGTTTGTGTTATTTGACGTAAATATTGACGAAAATCAAGTTTCTGTTTTCATTTACGTAGTGGTTATTGGTGCTATTTCATTTTTATAATGTGTGTGGATGTGCAGTGATCTGTTCATATGAGGCTGTTATACAAAACTGGTCCAATGGAGTCACTAAGAAAGTGGTTCTACAAACCGAAGGTACGTCAACACAACTTAACAATAATAATCCCTATAATTGGGTTAGCTAACTATTAAACTGTAAGTATATACGTATGAACTGTACCTAATCTTTATTCATGAAAGTTCAGTAGTACAGTTTCGTAATTGTGGTATTTATGAATCGCGTTGTAAAAGTTGTCACTCTTTGTTGGCCTTTATTAGGATGATTCAGTGGATGTTTCTGTTTGATTTTCCCTACTACCTACCATTGTTCTGATTGTTAACGCGGCCAGCACAATTTCCTATTACTATAAACGACATTAAATCACTGGGGTGCGATTGTTACGCCTTACGTCACAATTACTCTAAGTTTTGCATTGTCTGAAATAAGAACGACATGCAAATCGCATGCAATAGTAAATATGTAAGTATGAAAATGTTATGTAGCGAGTACTGAGCGCCTCACTGGCGACGATTGTGATGCTAAATAGCTAATACTAAATTACTGAGCAGAGTTTAATGCCTACTAGACCCGCGACGAAGTTGTAAATCTGGTTTGTTTTGCGACGTCTCGTTGTACACTCATCACATACATGTATCTGTCATACGTCATAAGGTACCATACGTTTTATTCATGTTTACTATCTGTGGTGTTTTTGTTGTTGTATTTGTACTAGCAACAAATTAAACTACCTACTATTGAAATGCTCAAATGATTGTACTTTGAAGGTCATGTATTGAATTATTCCTTTGTATTTATTTATAATTTTAGTAATGTAAAAGCAACAGTAATACTTTGTTTGATATCATGCTTTCCGTAGTGTTACGCAAGTTTATTTCTCAGTTACTTAAGTTTCTATTATTGTAATATCTTGTAATAAACTTAGTATTGTAATAGACGTATTGGTTGCATATTGATAAAACCAAGTTTTATTGAGTTTTTGATTTCCTACTATTATGTTTTGATATATTTAAGCAATTCACCGTTGAATATGCTAATGTCTACATTATTATTTTTAATATGCTGGTATAGGAACTATTATGATCAAGTTTAAACCACTCTAACAAGTATGGTAGTAACCTTTTCATTACATTATGAACATTCTATGTTCTAAGGAATGCCACATGTACAGATACATAATATGAAAATATAACAAGACCGAGTCCCAACTTTAAGATAAAATAAAATGTGCGATTTACAAGTATAAATTGACATGTTCACAATCATCAGTGTGCTTACCATGAACTCTTAAAGCAAGTCCATTGCCACTGTGTAAGCGAGAGCCAGTGTAGTGTGTCATCTCACTTCCACAACGGCTATAGCTAGGCAGTCACGCTTAAGAGTTTGTGGTACAGTACTGGCAATGTAAATATTTTTAGTAGATAAATAATCAAACCACAAAATATTCAAAGTCAAGATAATTTTGGAGTGCTCAAAACCATGCTTATTTACAATACAACTCATTTGAATTATCTTTCCTTGATAAGTTATCTCTCTAAAACAATAATTCATAATGATGTCATAAGTTAATTTCCATTTCTAATTATTGTAGGTAGTCAATGATGCTTTGGTCAATATTGAATGTAAAATATTTTTATTATACCTACCTCATAATTATTTATGTTTGTTGACATGATCATCATTGGATTGTTCCGATTTAGATGTTATCCATACTTAATATTATGAATGTAAAAGTATCTTTGCCTGTTACACCTAAACTGCTGAACCGATTTTGATGAAATTTAGTATGGGTTAAGCTTGAAGCACAAGTAAGGACATATAAAATGCGGGTAAAAGCTACAATAATGTTAAAAAAATACAGTGTTGTCTAATAAAAGTTGTTGCCACAATAATATGGGTGTGTCATTATGCGTATTAAACTATTAACAGTGATTTCCTGCACACGTAACAACTACGCCTGTATTTACGTATACATTATGTTGTATTTATTATCTTGTTTACATAATTATTCAGACTTTATTAGTGTAAAAGGTCGTTGTTATACCTGTGTGACAATTATAACAATTACAGATTATCTCTTAACATGCTGGAGTAATAAACTAAATAAAAATCTAAGTCAGCTATTTTCGTAATACATGCAAAAACTAAAATGTAAGAAAATCAGCGACGAAACATATTTTGAAACCGATCCACAGATATCGCGGAACAAATTTATAAAAGTGATACTGTCGAATTGACAACCTCCTTTGGAAGTTGGTTAAAAAAGAAAAAAAAATTCTCTGCTCATTTAACGCGCGCTACTCGTATCTATATTTTTGCCCTAGCTGTAAGTGTAATAGCAGCTGTTTTGCCAGTGACCTTTTTAAGGTCCTCTAAAGTGCAGGTGCAATGTGCGCTGTACGAACATTCTTTGTTGATTGACGAAGTTATGTAAGTTAACTATTCGTGTCTATATCCTTTGGAAAGGTGGTCTTAAGTGAAATATAGCTACATCATTTTATTTTGCCGTAACTAGTTTAAAAAAGCATCACTTTAAAGGTAAAGATGAGACCAACAAACTCTTTGATTTTACAATATACGTAAAAAAATAATGTTACAATTTACTTGTAGGCAAGAGGAATTAATCTGTATTTTATAACAACTTATCAATTCAAGACCTTGCGCACTCTGAATTTATCAATAACAACAATTTTGCAAGCATTCACAACATTATATATCGATATTTATTAAATTGACATCCTTAATCCGTGTTATCGGATTGCGTTGTCGTATCTCACGTCTCGTTTTAACCAGAGCGAGTTTGTTTTGTTTGTCTTGCTCTTACACTTTCACTTTTTTTTCACCGCTTTCCCAATAGCGAAACTCGGTCGTCTTTGCCAAATGTTTCGCGAACGGGCTCACTTTGCCGGTCATTCAACATAAAACTTTGTGGGTGTCTAAACTTATCAACGGATTTCGTCTTCCATTGTTTTGACTTTTTTCGGCTCATTGTTCTTGATCGCGGCAACCGTTAGTTCGCAATTGTGTTGTTAGTAAACAGTTAATTTTGACAAGTTTACTGTTTTTCGCAATATTGTCTATCTAGGTCTTCGTTTTGATGTGTCCTACATTACCTACACTGGCTTTATAAACTAGAAAGCCAGTTGAAGCATTAAAACTTGAAAAGTTTGATTGAATTTGTGCCTTTGAAAGGCAATCTAAATATTCCACAGACGAGTCACGTTTGTTCATACCCGACTGTTTCCCTACTATTTGTTTTATCTAAGTACCTATAATTAGTAAGGCAATCTATTAAAATCCTTGCACTGAGTGCATTCCCTGTTCTGGGCATGGTCACTGCGGTTATCAGTGCAAGATAATTGACGTCAACACCACGCCCGTTGCAGTCGGTCATCACATAACACCCTTGTTGTAATGCGTGTCGTATGTAAACAGTAAACATTTGTACTCTTTTTACTATAATTAGCTATACTCTATCACAAATCAATTCAAGTCGTCGTTAAGTTGCATGTCGTTCCTATCATTGTTTAGGGAATGCATACTCAGTCGGAAATCAATTTAAATCCCCAAAAGTTTCAGAATATCTCTGTTTTTTTTAAGGGAAAGTAGCAAAGTATAGATATTTCAGAACGTCTAACATTACTAGCGTTTGGCTGTTTAAGGGTTAGTAACTTATAAATAACTAGCGGCCCGCCCCGGCTTTGCTCGGGTGCAACGCTGATACCTGCACTATATATCTGTCGCAGACAAATAGTATAATATGGCATTTTACATACGGTGTCGTCAGTTTAAAAACGTTTGCGGTTATGTAATATGCCGAAGGCAAAATGTCAAATCATTCAATCGTTATAATGCGACGTTAGTGTTATTTTAGGGTGACTATGCTCATTAAAATCTCGAGAAAAACTTTGAATTACATACGTCGTTGTCGCTCGCTTCGCTCGCTCTGTTGCAAGGTCACAATATCTAACCTAACCTAACCTATTGATCTCTGTCACAAAGTCGAACCTAATCAAGCAATTAATTTCTGAGCCTATGAATATATGAATATTCGATCAAATACATGGTTTTTTGACCACAAATACTCTGCAGGAGTCCTTCACGACCCAGGGTCTATGGATACCTTAGCATTTTTGACGTGCTGGATAACCTCAAAAACTAAATACTTCAATTTGCCTCGGCATTATGTATGTTACGGTAAATGTGATTAATTGAAGATTATTAATAATTATCGATTATTATTAATAATTACCGAAAGTCGAGGTAAAAGTGATAAATTAATCACATGTGTCGGTTTTTATTAATAATTTAACCCTAGTAGTGATAAATGTAATAAGTGGCCAAGGGTTGCGGGGCTGATTATTTAGTATGCTTGATTAGGTTCGACTTTGTGACGGAGATCAATAGGTTAGGTTAGGTTAGATATTGTGACCTTGCAACAGAGCGAGCGAAGCGAGCGACGACGTATGTACCCATCACATATATTTTTATAAATTAAAGAAACATTAACCAAGTTTATATGTATAAGTCAGTGTATATGTCAGGGTAAGAGTGAATAATATAAATAAATACCTGCTGGTCAAAAAACATTGGGTTTTTATTTATTTTATCACTTTTACCGATATGTGTCGAGAATTATTAATAATTACCAAAACATGTGATTATTATTAATAATTTTGTAAAATTATTAATAATTTTCAATTAATCACATTTACCGTAACATGTATATGGTGTTTAAATTTTCGATGAAATGTTGAGGCATATTATAAAGTGACACGGCAATCTACATTTTGCCTTGGGCATATTACATAACCGCAAACGTTTTTAAACTGACGATGCCGTATGTAAAATGCCAAATTATACTATTTGTCTGCGACATATCTACACAATCATAAAGTTCTGTAGTGCGAAGCACAGCCTTCGACGCACTACTTGGTATAGGCACGCGCCCCCCGGCCCCCCGGCCGTTACCGCCGCAACCGCGATGTCCCTGCATTTTAAATTTGTAATATCTTCGAAAATATTTATTTAAATTACATGCTGTAGGTAAAGGGCAATATTGATCTATATTACATGCACAATTTATTAAAGGTACTTAATAGGATAAGGATTAATAATGTATAGCTTAAAATAGCTTTTTCGTAAATAAGTAATAAATAAACGATAAAAAATGGTTATTGTGGGTTATCCTCAAGAGATAGACATATGCCATCGCGGACTTTTTTGTAGATCTTTTTAAGGTGCACAATACTGTAGTACATTATTTTTATCTATCTCGTAGGGTTCAGCCAGCGTTTTCAATGTAAGCGCAAAAAATTTGTTCATTTACTTAAATCTCTAAGATTATACGTGTTCCTCTACAAAATTATGCATGTATTATACATATAAACCTTCCTCGTGAATAAATCTATCTATTAAAAAAAACTGCATCTAAATCCGTTGCGTAGTTTTAAAGATTTAAGCATACATAGGGACAGACAGCGGGAAGCTACTTTATTTTATACTATGTAGTGATGACTAAGGTTTATGCATCTAGGTACCTAATGAAACGTATACAAAGTTAAAAACAGGATATTTCGTAAGACAATGAGCATTCGATCTTGACCTTATTGACATCAATAGGGACGTCCCTTTTTAATAATTCAGAATATAATTGTTTATTTCTCGTTCTTACAGGTATGTTATAAAACAGAGTTATAATGTCTGTTTTAAGTCTAGAGCAATTAAGTTTTTACCTCAGGGCCCAGTTCTAATTAATGGATTTGATAGATACTTAACAAACTCAAATCTCAATTAAGTAGGTACTTTATGTGTTCTGAAAAGAAAATGTAAAAGCAAAAAATAAATTGGATAAGAACATGGATGTAAGCTTAACGATTTATTTAATAATTACATATAATTAACAAGCAAGGTATGTGACGAAATACGAACTATACTGTTTCATTTTACATATTCATGAATACATACGGTGTAACAAGTAACGATTGCTTGGCGAGACTGTACGAGACTATTGCTATGTAAGTCTAGTCGTTATGAATTGACAGCAATAAAGGAATGTCACAGCTGACACGCGCATCCAATGCGCAGACGCAGCGTATTATGTCA
Organism: Autographa gamma; assembly: GCA_905146925.1. Taxonomy (NCBI): domain Eukaryota; kingdom Metazoa; phylum Arthropoda; class Insecta; order Lepidoptera; family Noctuidae; genus Autographa; species Autographa gamma. Next base: position 4,909,132 of record LR989871.1, read on the forward strand.
TCCTTTGTTAAGTAATAGTCGGAAATTGTATTTGTCCATTCAGACTTTTGTACCTAAGAATTTTGCTAGATTTTAATTTGTTGTGTCATAACAAAAATATATATGCTTGTAACTTTCTTAGTGCAAGCAAATAGGCATACTTTCATATATTTGGGAACTATAATGGAATTAGGCTTAAGAAGCAGATGAGTTGTTTACATAATTAACTGATATTAAAAGAACAATCAAGCAACAGTGTGTTAGATTTATGAATTTTATGAAAATCCAAGTGATGTACATACTTGACAATAACAATAATAAAACGGGCTCTCTTTAGGCATGTGGGTCAAGGGCTTGATTCAGAAAGCAGTAGGTACCTAGGTAGTTTTGAACACGGCGCGAATCGTGAGGAGGTTCTTCTCTCTGGCGCCCTAACCACCGGCAGCGTAGACTCTGTTTCGGAGCCCGGTTGGACTCTATATTTTACATTTTCCATTTTTTTTAGTATTTTATCTAAAAAATATATCTCATATTTTAGATACTTAAATAAAAAATTTACGTCGAGACAACGAATGTGCTACAAAAGCTCAGTCCCAACACAATGTAGAAAACGGTTTTCCACAATGACCCGTCCGGGAATCCACCCAGGACCTCGGAGCTGGCGACACCTTGAAAACCGGTGTGTATGCCACTCGACCACGAAGGTCGTGACACATGCTTTGTTTTACACGTTGAAAGTTATTTTGTTTCAAAACAAAAACGTAGTCTAATTAGTTTATTTCATTGGCTTTCCAATGCCGTTGCCTCCTAGTAAACTATATTTCATATCCACTTTTTATGTAAGTTTCTTTTAGATGACTTTTACAGTTTAACTTTAACTTAAATATTTTTTGAAACTGTCCGTTTTCTGACTCACAAAAATATATTTTTCGATACCGTTTCCTACATTTGTGAGCTCAAGAGCATCAATTGATGAGCTATTAGGAGCTAATTAGATACCGGAAGAATTAATCGTGATAAACAGATTCTCGACGGTTACCTATTTGCATTTAGTCAAGGCTCCTGTAAGTCTTGTTCGACTTGTTTTGTCACTTTCCTCCGTTTTATATTGTAAGATATATTCTGAGTGTTGCAGATTTAAAATTTTGTAAACATTTTTTACGGTTGTCAGAAATTATTCAAATCATGTGGTTTCGTGGATTTGTGTAATCATAAATACATTCATGCTCTGGAACTATAACATCGGATTCTAATATGTTTATGTACCAACATTTAAGAATTTCCAAAAAAAAATAACCTGATAAGAGGAGAAATAGAGGGACGCGAATTGTGCATGTAGGTCCGCGGGATTGCAAGATGGAAACACGATTTGGATTTGGGTTTTCACGTTCACGATAAAATGGCTTGGCGCCATTCCATTTGGTCGACATGTCAATGCCCTTAATTTGTAAATAATATAAGATACCATAGCTATAGGTAAACCGAGACTGTTAATTAGGAGGTAAACCAAATGTAATAAAAGCTTAGGTTTTATATACTACAAGGTATAGCTTTGTTGATTGCTTAGGTAATCGTGTTTCATGCTATAGGTACATAAATAATAATCTGGGTAGATGCGTGTTGGGTTCTTTAAAAATTCTCTATTTATAATTATATCTGATACTAGTCGGGATAAATAAATCAATTGATTGTTTATAGACTTATTATGCTGCGTATGAATTAACGCATTCAAATCTAGAAATTACTATGCCCCTTGTCTGTGTCCGATTCAATTAAGATGACTCATACGTAAACCTAGTATGAATGTACATAAAAACTTTTGAAACAACCGTCTAGTAGGTATGAATTCCAATGTCAAGGCCAATTAGCTGCACACTAATAAAACACAAAGTAATGAGTTTTTAATGCATTTCGATATTATACTATTATGGATTTTCTAACAACGTTGACGAAATGAACTTTGTTTAGTAACTGTTGCCTGAACATTCGGGCGAATAACAATAAAATAAAAAATAAGCCACATTGTTCCGTGTTTTGTTAATTTCTTTACCTCATAGACTCATATGGGGGATTTCCGCATGATTTCCACACATTTTCCTCGTAGTCGTAACCAAGCGCATTGCAAAGCTAAGCAACCTTTAGGCTGCCAATAAACTACGAATACCTCTATGTACTATACCGTATCTTTAGAATCTTGCTTAATAGGGTTCTTTCGCCGGTTTCGCGACCACCTTCAGTAGGCGACCATTTGACCGACTAAGTTTCTTTAAATCACGAAAATAGTATTTGTAGAGTTAACACACATAAAAAATAATTCTAACATGCTTTATAAACAATTATGAAATAATAATTTGCAATGTTTGAAACAAATGGGTTAACCCAGAGCCGAAAAAGTATTTCTCAGTGCGCGTCTTGATTCCGTGGTGAGTTGGACGTACCGCGAGTTAAAAAAAAACTAACACGACGCGTGCCACTCAAAGGTAAGTTTTAATACTTATTTCATGTTTTACACACCAGTTACATGTTAAATTGTACAATCGATAAGTATGGGTTATAATTTAGTTGTATTTTGCTTTTTTAAAACTTGTTATTAATGTAAAATCAAGTGGTCGGTAACCGAAATGCTTATTTATCAAAAACGTTAGATAGCAACCACTTGGTCGCAAACCGACGAGATCAGCATTATTTTGTTTTGATTGATATGATCCTAATGCTTCATATAGGACTGTTACAATTTTGAATGTAGTATTGTAAAAGTTTTTCTTTGTAGTTATTTGGTAAGCGACCACCAGTTCCTTTGTAAGAAGTTTGTTTAATTTACCTACAAAATTGGGCGCTAAACAGGTGGTCGTAAACCAAACTAAGCGAAATAAAGACATTGGTTTCCGGCCACCATAATTTAGTATGAGAAAAATAACGGCCGCTTACAGAACTAAGTATGAAATTTTCATTGAGTATGCGACCACGTCAGATTTTTTTAATTTCGTTGGTTATTGAAATGTACTATTTTTCAGTTTAGAACATAATGTTATCATAAAAAGCAAACTACCTACCAAATACCAACGGTCATCGGTTCTTCGAGCGATATGGCCTGCCCATTGCCACTTCAACTTGCATATTCTTCGAGCTATGTCGGTGACTTTAGTTCTTTGGCGAATTTTCGTATTCCGGATCCTGTCGCGCAAAGAAACCCCGAGCATAGTTCTCTCCATAGCTCGTTGAGTGACTCTGAGCTTCTCCAAAAGGCCAACCGTTAGCGACCACGTTTCAGCGCCATATGTCATCACTGGCAACACACACTGGTCAAAGACCTGCGTCTTTAGACACTGCGGAATTTTGGACGAAAAGATGTCGCGTAGTTTCCCGAACGCTGCCCATCCGAGTTGGATTCTTCGGGCGACCTCTTTGTCGAAGTTGGACCGGCCTAACTGAACTATCTGTCCAAGATAGACGTAGTGGTCGACAACTTTGAGAGTATCATTCCCAACAAAAACCGGTACAGGTGCGACATGGACATTGTACATGATCTTCGTCTTGTCCATGTCCATTTTAAGACCCACCTGTTGGGAAACGATACTAAGGTCGCTGAGCATAGTATTAAGCTCCTCCAGCGACTCGGCCATGATCACTATATCATCGGCAAAACGAAGGTTAGTGATGTATTCGCCATTGATATTGATGCCGAACCCGTTCCAGTCCAAGAGCTTGAAGACGGCCTCCAACGCACTTGTGAACAGTTTCGAAGAAATAACGTCTCCCTGTCTCACACCACGCTGCAGTTGGATTGGCTTAGTGCTCTCGTCCTGTAACCGGATTGACATGGTGGCCTTACTGTACAAACACTTCAACACCGCGATATACCTATAGTCGATATGACATCGCTGGAGGGACTGCAATACAGCCCAGGTTTCGATTGAATCGAAGGCTTTTTCATAGTCCACAAACGCTAAACACAGTGGCCGATTATACTCTTCGGTCTTCTGTATAACCTGGCGGAGCGTGTGAATGTGGTCTATGGTGCTAAAGCCTTTTCGGAAACCAGCTTGTTCGGGAGGCTGGAAGTCATCGAGCCTGCATTCGAGACGGTTCGTAATGACCCTCGAAAACAACTTATACACATGGCTCAGGAGCGAGATGGGTCTATAATTCTTCAACAAGGTGTTGTCGCCTTTTTTGAAGAAGAGCACCACCACACTCCTGTGCCATGATTCTGGCGTAGTACCCTCGAGTATGACGGAATTGAATAGCCTCTGGAGGACTAAAAGTACCGGTTTTCCACCCGCTCTCAGAAGCTCCGTTGTAATTCCGTCATCACCCGGCGCCTTGTTGTTTTTAAGTTGTTTCAGAGCCACTCTAATCTCGTACAGGCGGATGTCTGGGATATCCTCAGCATAGTGCCGGGTCAGTTTGGCTCTAGCGTCCTGAGCCACACTGACAACGGGTATGCCGAAAAACGGAATATGGTTCCTAAAATATAAATTAGTTGATTATTTTTAAATGTTATACCTTTGTTTGATTGTTGATTCTATTACAACTATGACTAAGTCTCTACAAAGTGTAAGATTTTTATTTTTTAATTATAAGAAAACATTACACCAAATGGTTACCATTTTTGTTTTTATATGCTATAATATATATTATAATATTTTTAAAGCGATTATAATTGTTTTATTGTCATATTTTTCATATTAAAATAGCGGTCGCAAACCAGCCCACTAGTGGTCATAAACTGATGAAAATGGTCGTAAACCGACGTTTTCGCAATATTTACACTTTTTCATCATTTTATAAATATTTTTGTATGAATGTATTATATTTTATGTTTTTATATCCAAACTACATTATATTTGTGACAAATTCACATTAGCAGATACTATTTTGCGTGTAAACAACATTTCTTTTTCCTCATCTTAAGTGGGCAACCCAGCTAACTGGTCGCCAACCGGCGCAATCACCCTACTTAATAGTCACTACAATGTCGCTGACGATACGATTGGCAAATAACTTTATGTACTTATCAAAAAGTTATCCTGCACTAGGTGATAGGATAGCAATACTAGTATTGCAGGGGGTTACTTAATATACACATCAGGTTCTATCACGTACTATTAGTTAGTGTAGTAGAATAATTAAATAAGAATATTGCATAGGAGTATGTCATGTCATTTATGTATTTAAAACTAGTCATACATTTATAATTATTGTACAGACTACAGAGACTGACATTTTGTTTGATTAAATGTCCTGTTTTTATTAAGTTTTTATTTAATTAGTGCAATCACTCACATCAAAATCACTTTAAATATCACAACCGTATTTGTTTTTGTATGCTTTACAACGCTGGATAGTATTCAGATCAAACAAATGAATCACGTTATAAATTGATAAATCGCAGTGAATTTCATAGATACAAATCACAATAGAGCTAGTACTATCTGCAATAACATCTGTGAGAGTGACATTTTCAAGGTGTTAGTCTCAGTGTCGGAAAATACGTTTGCTACACATCCAGACAGAGCAATTTTCCGCCAATTGTACCAGTTGCCTAACGTTCAAGTCCATCTGGCATTGTTTCGTTCAGTCTACGAAGCATCTAATTTTTATCAACCGAGACGAAATTCAGTGACACGGATAACCAGTAGCTGTATATTATAAAGAATTTGGTAAGAGTCAGTTGTTACAGCACCTCCAATTTTTATAGAACGCAATAACAACATGACCCAATTCGAACAGTTAAGAAGAACGAATTCATCAAATAGATGCGCGGAATGATTGGCCAGAGAATGTTATGTATTTTTCTCACTTCTAATTTTGTTTGTAAATCGATCTTCACAATGTCTGAATCAGTTATGGACAAGGTGCCATATTTGTTGAGATCACACATAAGGATAGCTGTGCGATGGCAGATGTCATATCCAACAAACCGGAGCGGTCTGTATTGCGATACCAATATGTTTACATACTGAGGTGACTCACTGACTGTTTGCTACGAATTCTGTTGATGTTTCGCTTTAATTCGTGTATAATTGACAATTAATTTGTCGCATATGTTTTTGAGGATGTCTTTTAAAGTTGCTAGGTTTCTTACGTTGTCAACTTGTGTCTTCTTCGTTTTTTTTTAAGTTGGCTGGCTTGGCTTGCGTCCAATCATCTTGACCTAGACTCTTTTCAAATCTCAATATCTGTTATGAAAAATGAAAACCAGTATACGAGTAATTCCGTATGTAAAAAAATATTGTACCGTCTACTTTATTTAAAATTTCGCTGAAAATAAATTTTAATACAAAAAGATAGAGAGGATTAGCTGCTTTACAGAGACGGTGTCTACTCAGGGCTTAATAATACATTAGACAACAGAATTTTGAAATTCTGAAGAAGACGATAAAGCCACATATCTCTCCCTAATGACCTTGTATAATGAAGACTGGAAAGTAGTTCTGAAAACGAATTAGGTAAAATCTCAATCAACTTGCATAGTGTAAGTACTTATGTAATCAGGACCTGTCTAAAGTTAAATCACAATGCCGCTATTCACAGTACAGTAAATAATAAGCAAAAATAATTTATTTGTGTTGTTATATAAATATATCCGTAGCCAAGGATAAAGTGAGTGGTACGTATGATCAAGGCGACAGACGTCACAACCTGAGTGTCTCCTTCACTTTCATTGAATGACGAAGTCCTTTCTAATGTCAACCTTATAATCATTTACGTAAGGCGCTTATTGAAACAGTAAACCTACTTTTTTGTAATTTTATGTTTTGTCGCTTGCTAAAATTAAAGCATAAATAAAAGAAAATGCTTATTTATTTGATAGAAAGCAAATATATAAGACGAAAAGTGCTTATAGAGTATTTTAGAGATCAATATGCGAGAATCGCATTTTGCGTCTTGTTTAAGTTCAGAAAACGTCAAATTAGGAAACCTTATCCGATAAAAACAAGAATTTCTGATAGCTATGCATTGAAAGTCATGTTTACTTTATCATACTTTCACTTCCTACGTACAGAAAATTAAATCTTTATTGAAAGAGTATTATCATGTATTAAACAACAGATCATGTCTATGACGAAACTAGTAACCTAACAATGTCAGGCTTTTTTGCTTTATCATTTAAGTACCTAGGTACTAAATAATTCCATTAGTGGAATTTAATTTGCCCTAAATTTTGTAGATGTCACTAATGTCACACTAAAGGTCATTCGACTAAGGTCAATAGGTAGGCTTAGAATTATTAGTTAAATTAAAGCGCTTCTGTTGAATATACTGTTTTTGCTATTGTCTGTTAAAAGTGTCTTTCGCTAAAGTCTAGAAAATAATGAAACTAAACTATGCCAAATGTATATTATCTATACTAATATTATAAAGAGGAAAGATTTGATTGTTTGTTTGAATTGAATAGGCTCCGAAACTAGTTGACCGATTTGAAAAATTCTTTCACTGTTGGGAAGCTACCCTATCTGCGGTTAACATAGGCTATATTAAATTTACAAAAAAGTTAGGGATCCATAGGATATAGGTATTAACGCGGGTGAAACCGCGGGGCACAGCTAGTTTTAAGTAAAATTGTATATTTTGCACCATTATTATAAGGTCTAAGACCTTTAAACCTATTTACCCTTGCCTTTTTACCTGCTCCATAAGTTAGTGGTGGATCGGTTTTTGAAAAAGGCCAATGGCCACTGGTGTACTTTAGAAATAGAGGTTCGTTCTGATCGCATGTTTTTCGACCATTTCGTGTAACTTATTACTATTTTTCATTGCTATTTGAAGTTATAAAAATAAAATTATCTTTCTTCTAAGTATATTAACAGTGTGTAATGTTTTACAATAGTTATACTATAGTTACCTCGTTTTAAAGTTTACTCATAAGTTCTCTATTAAATGACAGGTAATGAGCTGATTATTGATCACAATCTTTTTTAGATTCGTAATTATATTTAGAATTTAGAGTTATTTAATTTGTGTTGGTATTTTCGTATCATTTGGTCAATGATTCATATACATGTAGGTATATGTATACCTATTTGTGTGTTACTCATCGCAATTATTTGAATATTAAAAGGAAATTAAATATATCTGTAATGAATGAAACAGATGGTAACACAACTAGGTAACAAAATAATCATTGAAACTATTTTTCCTCGCAGTATTAGGTACTAACTTAATTAACAGTTTTCCTTTCCTACGAGGAAAATATTTTTTTGACATTATTTATCATTAAATTTTACCTCTTGACTTAGTTACAAAATTATCCGAGGATCCTCTCTGAACTGGCTTTAAATTCCATGCAAATCAAAATTGATCTAAAACCGCTATCGTGTCCAATCAGTTCCCTTATCATCAAATATTTTGAATCAGTCCGTTTACCTTACCGTTGTCCCATGACGTATTACTGATACGTGTGTGTCTAATCTGGTGTATCTTTAATATACAGAAAGATCCAACTTTCACCTATATCGTCCTTAAAAGAAAGTTTATTTTAATGCTTATATGTTTTTTTTTGTTACAGAGGGACGACCGGTCGCTTCTGGCACAGTTCTTTTTCGCCGACGACGCTTTGAATATGGTCGCGGCTGAGTTGGACTCGTTTGACGGTCGAAAAGACCCAGAACGGTGTTCGACGCTCGTCAACCAACTTAGACATGCACAGGTTTGTTGCGGTTAGCATTTTATTACCTTAAACTGTTGCCATAATATATGTTCTTAATGTATTCATTGTAATCTATTGTCGGCCCAATCTGCTACAGGTACTGTACTACGCTTAGTTTTCATTTAATTGTCCAGCGTTCATATGTGAGAGCATGAAGGACAAAATAACAGGTGTTCTATTGTTTAGGGAGTGATGACACAGCTACACCTTCAGTTTCAAATCTCTATGTCCCCACCTAGTAGATTGTCTTTGCTTTATTTTTCCTATACTGTAAGTAACATCCTTATATACTTACTGTGAATTCCATTAGAGAAAAAGTGATGCGTCTTTGTATACTCCGATTAGAAAAGTCGAGTTTCTGAACACTCATGCGTGCTTCACTTTATTTAATCTAATCGAAGTCATTCATTTTGTCAATTCATGAAGTTTGTTATTTTCCGCCGATTAACAGAATATCCATAATAAACAAACCATTAATCTCCTGTTTTATTGTTCGAACGTATGGCTTTTGTTCATTGATAATTATATCTGAGAATTTTACGAAAATAAGTTTATATCTAGATTATAAAACATTTAAAGATAGCAAGTATATCCACCTTTTATATTTGAACGTTATCGCAATAAAATGCTTTATGTTCTGATAAAGTAGATGACACATCTTAGTGTGTGTTATCACATGGCTTGTGATAACATCACTGCAATTTCTTTCTTAAGATAGTTCGCAGTTTACCTCATAAGTTTATTTTACCAAAATGCATTTTAATTTACAAGTTCAAATTAACTTCACGCTAGTTAGATTGCATTTGTTTCCTTCTTCTTTATTTATTTGATACTTGAATGTAATTTGATTATTTAATACGAGAGGAATGATAATTGTTTAACAATAATATTGTATTATAAAATGCAAAGGAAAATGATACCTGGTGCGTTATCTACTACCAGAAGAATAATAGATAGTACTATTACAACTACTCTACCAATCACTGAAGAACCGGTAGTAACTGTTATGACGAAAGAATATGACGCAAACGTCCAAGATCAACTATTATATCTTGTAGTGACGTAAATATATAATGTAATGTATATTATTATGATAAAATGGAAACAATCGTCAACTCATAAAATGAAATAAATTGTTAGGAAGTAATAAAGTTTCTGTTACACGTTTATATACACGGTATAACGGAATGTAGACGTAAGTGGTACATAGCATATACATAAGACGAATGTTTTGGGTTTTTGACCGACATTAAAAAAGGAGGAGTCTCTTCAATAACATAAACTTCGCTAATTCTGAACTGATTTAGGATTATGTTTAAATTCGAATGGTGATAGCATATTTTTATTGAAAAACAGCTCTACTACATAACACATCGATGTAAGGCTTTAGAGAACTTTAAGTCAAAGGGTGTCGATACCGTAGATATATTAAAGACGGCTTATTTATAACTCTTGGTAGGCACAATGAAAACGGAACGTCATTATTATATTATTTTTCAAGTAACCGTTTATGTCATTCCCCATGACAATGTTTCACCTTGAATCTAAAAAACGATTAGCGACGTAATTTATTATTTCGAGTTTTGACGCTTAGTTATTTGCGACAAATATATACTATTTTGCTGTTATTGAAACAGTTTTGGGTCTACTTTATTAGCTTTGTCATAAAATTTTAAAAGGTTTATCTCCGTTGCTTGGAGAAGTGAAGGTTATTGAAATAAAGTGTCTTCGTCCGAGCTAATCGTAAGGAAACTTGATACAAAATTAGTTAAATATCATTTTTATAAAGGTCTTGTTAGGATAGTGTTTTTTTTTTTAGATTTTTTGTGTATTCGGCTATACTTTTAATTAGTTTGCATTGATAACAATTAATACTAGGAACAACATTAACTTACGTTTAATATCCACCCTGAGCAGGACTAATCTATTCCTTCCCCAGCTGTTTTGGGTTGGCTTCCAATCTTACCGTATTTGACACGAAGCTACAGCCTATCTGACCTACACAATCAATTTCGCTTGAAAACACAGTGTCCCATAAACAGCTGGTAGTCCGACTGTCGAAGATCAGAGTAGGTACCAATGTCGGCACTTCATATCGTGCTTCTACAGCAATTATTTATATAATTATGTAGAATCAACAATGTGATACGCAGTGGCTTGGAAACACCTTGATTGTGCGGAGTGGGGTTTTGCGTAGTTTTTGTTGTTCATATGAATCATTCGAAGGTAATTGGAGGTCGCTCCGATAGCGTCATTATACGCTGTTTTATGGAACAGACAGTCTGGTTGGTTTTTTATTAAATAGGAAGGTTTATAATATTATCATATATGTTAAATCTACTTAAAACCAGGTACTTACTTTTTGTTTTTTTGCGATATGTGCTTCTCGACTTATGCCTTATGTTGCAAAACAACCAGTAAAAAGCCTTTCTCAAGTAAATATATTATTATTTATGTGCCTTGTTTCTTACGTAAATATACCTAATATTATCTTGCAAAAGAAAAGCAACTAATATTATCTTGCAAAAGAAAAGCAACAACAAAATCTTAACAATTAATTGTTGTCAAATAGCTAATTTGATTGCCTTCAAATTAGCTATTTGACAACAATTAATTTGCAGCAGCGAGTAAATATTATCCCATCAAAAACATTCTGTAAAAAACTAGCCAAGCCTCGATGGAGCTGCTTGTTTATCTCTAAAAAGTAATGAAATCTAGACAAAGTCGTACCAAGTCTAAGGTTCCTTACTGCGATTTCTTTATTATTCTAGTTAATGTGTGACTTGGCCGTTGAACATTCCTTTAACGTTAGTGTGTAAAAGTCAATTTTGTTAACATATTGATACTACCTATGTTTGTTAAGCCAGATAATAGCCCATACTGGTATTGGTAATTGGAAAGTAGTGCCTCATTTAAGGCTGTTGTTGATTGTGCAACACATGCATTCAGCATTGACAATGCTCTCTTTTTTTTTTGAGCGTCACATCGACCACCGATCTAACATAAAATAGACTAACAGACGGACTTCTCTCAATGATTAGAAGTCCGTCTACTTTGCAAATATTTTTTTATACAGTTATGTATAGCCTCGCCTAAACATAAGTATTATTGATATACGCAGCTCAAGCCTACAATTGACTGGTTATTGAATAAACGTTTTCTAAATGGTAATTTTCCATCGTCAATGGGTAGCGGTTCTGGCGATAGATAGGTGCACATGTGTCATGAAGCACCTGGTTTTCTATCCTTGTGTACCCTTCAACGGCCAAGTCACACAACATTAACTAGAATAATAAAGAAATCGCAGTAAGGAACCTTAGACTTGGTACGACTTTGTCTAGATTTCATTACTTTTTAGAGATAAACAAGCAGCTCCATCGAGGCTTGGCTAGTTTTTTACAGAATGTTTTTGATGGGATTTCACTTCTTTTTGTAGAAACGTATATTGATTTATATTTTTAGATTTCTTTTTTAGCAGTATTAGTTAATATTTAAGTAATACCTACTTTATGTTTTATTATATAAGACTTGTTATTTTTCGTCACCATGACAATCAGCGAAAATGAATATTTTAGGAAGAAGGTTTGTGGAAGGAGTCCACCACACTTTATTAATATTATAATCCGTACTTAACCTATTCAAATCTTCGAATTATTATAATAACAACTTGCTAATCTAGCGAAGCGTGCGAGTATCACCGCCACTCTTAGTCCAATGCATTATACAATGACTCATTGGAGTTATTTTGACCAAATTTTGAGCGAAATTAATATTTTAGTGTAATTTGTTTATTTAATTTGTGCAATGTTCGAGTAGAATAATGTTAATCGTTCTACTATTTCTTCTTGTAAAGTTGTAAGTATAGGTATAAAAGCCAGTCTAGTCTTATTAGGAAAACTCTGGGTTTTCCTTTAATTGTATTAAGGCGGACGGAAAGACTTTTGAAAATTCGGTCATTGAAGAAAGTAGTGCTATCGTTCTACTGCAAGGTTTGTGAATGAGATTTATTAGAATATTATTGGAATGAGAGCGTAATTTGACAGTGTGTGATAAAACTAATGTCAAAGCGCGCTCGTTTCGTGTAGTTGTCTCTTAGGCCTCGTTTACGGAGACGCGGGGCGTCGGGCGTTGCGTTGAGCGGCGCGGTCTGCAATGAATTCAAATATATGGAGTTGTATGAGTGCGTTTACGGAGAAGCGATTTTATACGCGTTTGTTTGAAATAGGGCGTTTTTCGCGGCGGGCCCACGGATTGCACCGCCGCGTCCCGCGCGTCGTTTACCGCGGCGGCGCACGCAGCGGCAATTCTCGATGAAGCTATGCCCGAGGCGGAATCTTCTGTCAGTCTTATTTAGAAATCGCGCAACACAGACGTAGTCACCGTCGCAATGGAGTATGATATGATAAAAATATGATAAGAACCGTTTTTGCGCTCCACCAAGTTGAATATTTTTTGCTAAGGTGGTATGTCGATCTCTAATAGTTTGCTTGGGCTCGTGTGTTTTCTAATGAGGGTCACCAGGTACTCCAGATCTTCGATTATCCTAGTTTTTATAGTTTTCCCTTTATGTGGCCATTAAACCCTAACTCTGTACCAAATTTCAACTCTCTGAGTTTATGGGAAGTACTAGTTCTATTTTGATGATCATGAGTGAGTGAGTGTCGTAAATGCGAAACTTTGGTTTCGCTTAACTTTGGAACTAAATGAGCTACAGACTTGAAATATTGGATTTAAAGTATATAATTACAGCTAACTGGATGCCGAAAGTTTCTGCGTTCTGGTCTTATCCAGAGGTTCTCAAATAGAGGCCTGAAAATGTGGCGAAATGGTTCCAGTAAAGGATGGTACGGCAGTGTTTGCTTCGCGCTCGACTTGGCGGGGGCACTGCCGTGCCCCCCGATTATTGATTTAAGCAACACCTACGTATATATTTTTTTGGCGCTTTTTGTCGCCCTGTCTGAATGCAAGTCTGATTCATTCGAGGACCACAAACAAGACAATTATGATGGACGTCAGTTGACCCAAATATTTCACTCCGAGTTTGGTTGTGTAAAATATATTGCATTAAGAAAGAAGAGAGTTATTTCAAGTGTTCCCAAACATTTTAAGAATCTACTTAATATATTATTAGAAGCGGATACGGTACATGGTTTACATTGATTAAAGCTGAAGGGTTTGTTAGTTTGAATTAATTGATACAGATCCCTTCTATGTAGGTACATTATTATTTTTTATTTTTTCTTATAAATATTAAATTTACCAGACTTTCAGGTCTGGTAAATCTAATATTTTTACAATAATAAGATAATACTTTTACTTTTTACTCTGACCAGTGTTATATCTATTTAATGTGGATCATATTAAAGTTTATGCATGAACACTTAAAATGCTAATTAGATTACCATTCTATATGCATATCTATCAAGAAAATTAGTAACGTGCTTGATTGCAAATATCTGCGCAAACCAGTTGTAATAGGAAAATGTTGGCATTCTAGTCTAGCCTAGACAACATACATAATTATATCAAGTAATATTATCACACTCGCATAGAGTATTACTTACTTAATTACCAATGAAAGCCCCCAAATATATATCTCTTGTCCTTTTCCCATTTATTTGGCGTCGTCGCAATGCATATTTTATTCAGCTTCCATTCATCTCTACTACTCCTCATCTCAGTAACCGATCATCATTGACATTGATAAAAAAAAAACAAGTAAAAAAAAGCAATGACAAGGTCATCGTGGATGCCCATGCCCATCTTGCAAAGATGCTATAATGTGAGTGGCATCGTTTGTTTACTTTTAAGTTATTCCTGAGGTGCATGGGTATAGGAATTTAGGGCCCATCAGCATTTAACATGTTAGTGTGTCAGGACTTAGGAAACTGGAAATAAGCACACATTGATGGCTTAGATTCTAACACGTGTTCATGAACTGTTTAGGCAGTTAGGCAGAGATCAACGCACACTGACTGCGCAAGCTGTCAACCGCTCTCTTACGTCACGTTCCATGTCGAATCGCTTCAAGCAGTCCTTGTGGTGCCCATAGAAGTATATAGTTCGCCTTGTGAACGCAGACGACATCGACTGCTTCAAGCTGTCCGTGTGCACGCGGCCTAAGTTGTGCAATTGATTTACGTATTTATTCGACTCCTCAGTCCGTTATGGGGTCATCGAGATTCCATTGGCGGATTGCAGACGTCAAAGCTTTGATGCAATACTTTTATCAGTGGAAACATTCTATTCTCCACGCCTGTGTTTTTAGCATAAATAGGCGAGGTCTTACGAACAATACCTTTTTCAGTTGATGAAAGACGTCATCTTTTAAAATATTTTGCTTTGAATTTCATATATTTTTATACCAGCAGTAGAAAAGTCCAAAAGATATTTATTTCACTACATTCGTAAACTAATAGTTTTATCCTAACACATTAAATTGGTTTGATAAACCTTGTTTACTTGAATTTAGAGGTCAACGACAATGTTGATGACTTCCTTGAACAGTTACTGTTACCAACTAGAAAACGTCCTTGAAACCATAGGAAATACGGAAGTTCATACGAAACATTCAAGGCTAGATAAAGTACCTAAGTAGTACTTGGTACTTTACGAATTTCTTGTGCAATTAATACCTACCATTATAAATAATAATTATGTCTAATTAGAAGCATAAATATCAAATAAGTAGGTTAAGTACCTACACATTATTCATACAACATAATTATTTTTTGTTATTGAGTAAGTTTAAGAACTATCCATGACCGATGATGCTATATTTCGTACAGAATTAAGCATTCATCAAGAATAAAAGCCGCTCAGACTGAGCTATAGAATTCGTTTATACTAGTTGCCTGGTACTTACATAGTTATTTAACAGATAAGGTAATCGCTAAGAATAACAATTAGTTAGTTAAGTAGGTATCTTTGACTGAGATACAAGTTTAAACATTATTTCATTTCAATTTAATAGAAAATCTTAAAAGTACATGCAATATCTTCGTGATCAGTTCTCAAACAATCACCGTTCTGCTTTAACCAACATGTTTGGAATGGGTGAGACCTAATTACCTGCTCTAATTAGTCGTTACGAAATGCAGCATGCCACGTGATAGGTAGGCACCTACTTCGTTACCATTAGGTAAATCGTACAGGTATGTTTCGTAGCCAAAACGTAAAACTATCACTTCATATTGTGACCGACCAATTCGTGAAATGGCCAGTTAAAACGATATCGTTTAAATGTTATCTTTTCTTAAAATCACATGTAGCTGGTGGCGGCTACTTGCTATGCTCACCCGCACTAAGTAAATGTGTGTATATGAGTATCAGAGCGTGTGTCCTTTATTACGAGACATTATCTATTCAAATAAAATGCTGTAGTGTAAACAGACTTCCTATATTGTTGCTGGTCTTCCTTTGCGTCGCAATAAACGTAACATGACAGTGGTCAAGTATTTAAAAGTTTAATTATCCCCTTTCAATTATGTTTACATTATATTATCATAACTTGTTAAGTGAAGTGGAACTTCTTTAGATATGTTGTTGTGCGAAACTATGTGTGTTACTGTGTTACAGCTTTAATTGCGGCTGCTCAATTAAAGTGTGGTGATCGTTTTGATTTGCAATGTAATCGACTAACAAGCGGAGCAATTGTTGCATATAAAGCATAGGCGTAAAGAAGCTAGTAAATCTAAAGATTTCTAGCTCATAATATGGGCATTTGTACACGTCTCAATTGTCGGCTGTGTACAATGGCCGGACATTTCATGAAATCTATGAAATCACTGGCCATATCGGGGTGTTGTTAATTCTAAGACCAATTTTTGGCTGTTAGAGCCAAACTAAAATTATTCTTCACAAATCGTGGAATAAAATGCAAAGGGCTCCGCATTGTTCCCGTTAGCTAATGTTCGCATTCATATCCATATCATAATTGTATTAAATTACATCCTCACGGCGTTGTTTTTCTTCCATTTTTAGTACAGAAAAAGATACTTGTTAAAATATTGATTGAAGTCTAGACATGCAAGCATTTTGTGACTGTAAATCTAAACATGTGCAAAGGTTCTAATTGTTCTGATATGTTGCGCATATCAAACAACATTTTATACATAACACACCGGCTAAAGAACTCAAAAAAGATACGGGCAAATACGGGTTACTATTTAGGGCAGCTAGCTTAGGTAATTGTGTCATTTACATACCTAGTGCATGTTTTGTTTACCCTGTGTGCGCCTAGTGACAAAATTCTCTCTCGAAATCCTTGATAGTGTTTTCACAACGTTTGTTAACAACAGTTTTTTTTTATGATAAGTTGTGGTTACATTGTGGTTTGTTATGAATGTAGATAGTGAAAATTATTACCTATTGTAATATGGATGGTTACATTTTTTTTACTATCAGCCAGATAATAATAAAATACAAGACACGTATTTTTTCCTCTGGTTGAGCCACATCATCAAGTCTCTCCTAAACATTAAGTGCTTATCTTTGTCATGTTTTATTGATGATATAAATGAAAAAACCTGTCCATTTTATTTCTAATGCTGACGGACTAAATAGATTTATTCGAAGCTATGTCTTTGGAAACATCAAACACGAAATACCTACATTATGTTCTATCAACAATACGTGCCGTAAACTTTTCTGTTATATCAAGAGCTAATAATTAACAGAATGTAGTTATTTGCGTGATTAACAACACTTACGAAATGGAACGCTCACTCGACTCGCTATCTTGACGTTCGTACACTAACTACGAAATAACTCATAAGGCTTATTCATATTTATCACCGAGCAAACAATTGCAAACACATGATTTTAGGACAATACTATATAAATCAGTAATAGGTACATGTGGACTAAGCCTCGTGTAGATACTGGACTCTTTATGTATCTATTGTACAGTCATAATCACTTTGTAGTTATCAGTGTAATTATTTTGTTGTATGATATGTTATGATTGGGAATATCACTAGTTCATAATTTATGCAATGTTTTGTGTTAATCGTTTCCTATTTCTTGAAAGGAGGTCTTCTGAGAAGATTTCGAACTTACCGAACTATCGAAAATCATTTGGGTTACATAAACAAAACTTTTGTTCGATGTATCGTACGATGATTGTTTAGTAGAGCCAATTTGTTTAGAGTGACCGGTCAGATATGTTCACAAAACACGTGTTGGTATGACTAAGTAATGATTTTGAATTGGAATATATGTACCGATACCTATTGATTTAATTTCCTTATGTTTCACCGATTCGCGATATTTTTTGTTTCAACTGTTTGAATATATGTATTAAAGCAACCCTCATAAACATGTTTACACGTGCGGCCGTGTTTGACGTCTGACCTTTAAAACGGCACCCCGTCGCTCGCCCTAATGTCGCGTGCTAATGAAATACCTACATAACATTGTTTTCAGACTCTGAATATCACGGCTTTTAATTACGAAATCTTTTTGCTTAATCTTCTTGATTATAAGAATTGTTTAATGGCACTAATGTATATATTACCTACTATAAATATTAATAATGTAAATAACTTGTTCTAAATACTTTGTGTTTCCTGTGTCTATTTTGTATTTCTACATATTGTAATTTTGAATTACTGTAATTGGTGTATGCCGTTGTAATTTAATAAATAAATAAATAAAATTATTTTAATATATTTTTTTTAATTAGTATTCCAAAAACCATATGTATTGTCCTGCATTTGTGTATACAGAGCTATACAGATATATAGGCCTATATCGAATGTAAAACTTGCAGAGCCTTTACTTATTACTTATGAAAACTAAATTGATTTACTCGATACTAATTTCCTTTGGTTTGGCCAAGTAGTCTTTAAAGCCCTTACGGTTATACCTGCGTATTTCCCGTTCCCGAAGAAAAAGGGTAAAAGATTCTAAGATAATCTGTGCCATTACAGGCCACTAAACAGTTGTAAATTTATGAATAAGTGTTAAAAGATCCACTCATTTACATGATGCTTTCAAAAAATAGTATTAAATGCGGTACCGTTGTTATTCAATGTTTATCTTCATCATTCCTGCCTTAAAATGTGAACAATATTTTCTTCCACCAGGATCGAGTGCTGAACATCACGAGCCAGATCATGGACCAGTTGCTGGGTGACGAGCGGGTGGCGCGCGGCTTCCGCGTCAAGTTCCCTGAGGACGTGCTGCAGGACAACCTGGCTGGACAGCTCTGGTTTGGTGCTGAGGTAAAATACACCTGGCTTTTAAATTCACCTTACAGAGTGTCAACGGTGATAGAAATAGATTAAGTGTTGAGTGTATGGAAAACACAATAGGTACTTTTCGATGAGCTATGTATGTGGCTTGCCATTTAATACATTTGACCGATTTGATCAGCGTTAATTCTTGTAGAGATGTCTCTTGTGTAGGGGAAAAACATATAAAATTTCATACTGATCTGGTTGGAAAACTGTACTACTACAATGTTCTAATTCACAACTGTAAACCTTATACAATGAACGTAGATATTATTGTACTTATTTGGTTTCCTGATTATGTGAGGATTGAAATTAATATATATTTCTATGAAACTACAAATTTTTATTTTCAAATGTTTCAGTGCCTAGCCGCGGGCTCCTCGATCATGAATCGCGAGGAGGAATCAGCAGCGATGCGTCCGCTAGCGAAAGCCTTGACTCGCAGCTTGGAAACAGTGCGCTCCTTGCTCCGGGAACAATGTCTGCGACCGCGAGGCATGGCGCTGTCGCAGCACGATGACATGCTGCACGAGAGCCTCAGGATATTTGACAGGTAAATGATCCTTCGTGTGCCTAACATTTTTCGAAATTGATTTGGAAACCAGCGCAGAGGAATGGCTGCCAATCTGATCTCAATAAACCATTAACTGTGGATATACTCAAGTATCCCTTTTAATCATGAATACTCGTTTTTACTATGAACTACTTATTTTTTAAATTAGATTTATTAAAGTTTATCATAATCGTTCGTAATAGCTAAAATATAATCAGATAAAAATGATATATAAAGAACTCTTCAGCTGTTTAAAAATTAACAGAATTCTATTAAAACTTGACCACAACACCTCCAATGTGTCATTCTACATTTAATATAATTATTGTTGTTCTCTTTTCCAGATTGTTCGCTGAGTTCGAGCTATGTTACGTGAGCGCCATGGTGAACGTAAAGACGCCACACGAGTTCGAAGCGCAGCAGCTGATCTGCGTGCTGTTCTCCGAGAGCTTGCGGCGCGCGCTCAAACAGAACTTACTCATACAAGAACAGGTTCGTTGCTCACACCTCCAAAAAGAGTCCGTTTATCTTCCTCATTTTTATTCCTTTTCTTCTTGCCCGTTTTTCTTAATTTAATTGGGGTCGGCAATGTTTTTCTTCCATTCCATTAACTAGTTGACTTCATTCACAGATTTTTTTAATCATATCTCTCACGCAATCTCTATTTTTTCGGTCTTCCTCTGCAGCCGTCCACGTCTAGATTCATCACTCTTTTATTCACAAGCCTTGTATCGCTCCCTGTATAAATATAACAATAAATTATGTAAACAACAACACATACATTGCTCTGAACTCAAAACAAGTTCCTAAAGCTTTTGTTTTATTAAATCAGAGTCAACGAAGGTACCACAGACAAGAAGGTCCCTCAAAGAAGAATATAATACTTCATCAATTGTTATCATTAAATCTGACCAGCCCAGTAAAGCCAAGTCGATGGCTTTCTGATTAGTCTCTGTTAAGTCTTCAGCTGTATCGTTAAATTTGAATCTGAAACACGTCAAATCATTTCAATTAAAAAGAAACTAGCTTCAAGAAAACTTTATCTATTTTTAAATATTTAATATTATTCCTTCAGTAAATATTCCTACTTATTTGTGACAATGTAATAAAGCTATGAGTATAATGTTATACTCTATTTCCAGGTGGACTCGTACGACCCTGCGTTGATGTTTGCGGTGCCGCGGTTGGCTATAGTCAGTGGCTTGCTCATCTACTCAAGCGGACCCCTCAGCATTGATAAACCACCAGGTGATTTGTATAGCTATTACATAATTATATACTGGTAATAAAAATGAATTTTGAATAGATAATATATAGGTTTGCAATTGGGATATATTCAGCATTAGGAATTGTTAGAAGTATCATAATTTCATCATTTTAAGCCTTGTATCAACGAATGTAATAAATTAACCAGGCTTAAACGTCACACTGATGGGCACAGGCCTCTACCCATACAGAGAAGGAGCGAGGATTGATCACCACGCTTGCTTATTGCGGACTGGCGATTTCTACACAATTTTTGAATTTAATATAATGCACGAGAAAATGCATAAATACCTTTTTTGGGTTTGACGTTTTGACCGGGTTACAAGTGTTACAACGGCCGTCTTGGCAAGCAGCCTCTTGTGCCCACGGCCGGTGTTTAAAAGTTTGTGTTACATTGCTTCTTGCCTGGGTTCGCACCTGCAACCTGGCTTAACATGAAGCCTTGTATTAACGTATACATTACCATCAACAGAGGAGATGTCGGACATGTTCCGTCCGTTCCGCACCCTGCTGCACAAGATCCGCTCGCTGCTGTGGACGCTGGACCGGCGCGAGCTGATGGCGCTCGAGCGCCTGCTCTGCACCAACGAGGACATCTCCAACCTCGCCGGCCTCGACCTGCCCGCCGGTATGTTTATATATCACCATCAACAGAGGAGATGTCGGACATGTTCCGTCCGTTCCGCACCCTGCTGCACAAGATCCGCTCGCTGCTGTGGACGCTGGACCGGCGCGAGCTGATGGCGCTCGAGCGCCTGCTCTGCACCAACGAGGACATCTCCAACCTCGCCGGCCTCGACCTGCCCGCCGGTATGTTTATATATCACCATCAACAGAGGAGATGTCGGACATGTTCCGTCCGTTCCGCACCCTGCTGCACAAGATCCGCTCGCTGCTGTGGACGCTGGACCGGCGCGAGCTGATGGCGCTCGAGCGCCTGCTCTGCACCAACGAGGACATCTCCAACCTCGCCGGCCTCGACCTGCCCGCCGGTATGTTTATATATCACCATCAACAGAGGAGATGTCGGACATGTTCCGTCCGTTCCGCACCCTGCTGCACAAGATCCGCTCGCTGCTGTGGACGCTGGACCGGCGCGAGCTGATGGCGCTCGAGCGCCTGCTCTGCACCAACGAGGACATCTCCAACCTCGCCGGCCTCGACCTGCCCGCCGGTATGTTTATATATCACCATCAACAGAGGAGATGTCGGACATGTTCCGTCCGTTCCGCACCCTGCTGCACAAGATCCGCTCGCTGCTGTGGACGCTGGACCGGCGCGAGCTGATGGCGCTCGAGCGCCTGCTCTGCACCAACGAGGACATCTCCAACCTCGCCGGCCTCGACCTGCCCGCCGGTATGTTTATATATCACCATCAACAGAGGAGATGTCGGACATGTTCCGTCCGTTCCGCACCCTGCTGCACAAGATCCGCTCGCTGCTGTGGACGCTGGACCGGCGCGAGCTGATGGCGCTCGAGCGCCTGCTCTGCACCAACGAGGACATCTCCAACCTCGCCGGCCTCGACCTGCCCGCCGGTATGTTTATATATCACCATCAACAGAGGAGATGTCGGACATGTTCCGTCCGTTCCGCACCCTGCTGCACAAGATCCGCTCGCTGCTGTGGACGCTGGACCGGCGCGAGCTGATGGCGCTCGAGCGCCTGCTCTGCACCAACGAGGACATCTCCAACCTCGCCGGCCTCGACCTGCCCGCCGGTATGTTTATATATCACCATCAACAGAGGAGATGTCGGACATGTTCCGTCCGTTCCGCACCCTGCTGCACAAGATCCGCTCGCTGCTGTGGACGCTGGACCGGCGCGAGCTGATGGCGCTCGAGCGCCTGCTCTGCACCAACGAGGACATCTCCAACCTCGCCGGCCTCGACCTGCCCGCCGGTATGTTTATATATCACCATCAACAGAGGAGATGTCGGACATGTTCCGTCCGTTCCGCACCCTGCTGCACAAGATCCGCTCGCTGCTGTGGACGCTGGACCGGCGCGAGCTGATGGCGCTCGAGCGCCTGCTCTGCACCAACGAGGACATCTCCAACCTCGCCGGCCTCGACCTGCCCGCCGGTATGTTTATATATCACCATCAACAGAGGAGATGTCGGACATGTTCCGTCCGTTCCGCACCCTGCTGCACAAGATCCGCTCGCTGCTGTGGACGCTGGACCGGCGCGAGCTGATGGCGCTCGAGCGCCTGCTCTGCACCAACGAGGACATCTCCAACCTCGCCGGCCTCGACCTGCCCGCCGGTATGTTTATATATCACCATCAACAGAGGAGATGTCGGACATGTTCCGTCCGTTCCGCACCCTGCTGCACAAGATCCGCTCGCTGCTGTGGACGCTGGACCGGCGCGAGCTGATGGCGCTCGAGCGCCTGCTCTGCACCAACGAGGACATCTCCAACCTCGCCGGCCTCGACCTGCCCGCCGGTATGTTTATATATCACCATCAACAGAGGAGATGTCGGACATGTTCCGTCCGTTCCGCACCCTGCTGCACAAGATCCGCTCGCTGCTGTGGACGCTGGACCGGCGCGAGCTGATGGCGCTCGAGCGCCTGCTCTGCACCAACGAGGACATCTCCAACCTCGCCGGCCTCGACCTGCCCGCCGGTATGTTTATATATCACCATCAACAGAGGAGATGTCGGACATGTTCCGTCCGTTCCGCACCCTGCTGCACAAGATCCGCTCGCTGCTGTGGACGCTGGACCGGCGCGAGCTGATGGCGCTCGAGCGCCTGCTCTGCACCAACGAGGACATCTCCAACCTCGCCGGCCTCGACCTGCCCGCCGGTATGTTTATATATCACCATCAACAGAGGAGATGTCGGACATGTTCCGTCCGTTCCGCACCCTGCTGCACAAGATCCGCTCGCTGCTGTGGACGCTGGACCGGCGCGAGCTGATGGCGCTCGAGCGCCTGCTCTGCACCAACGAGGACATCTCCAACCTCGCCGGCCTCGACCTGCCCGCCGGTATGTTTATATATCACCATCAACAGAGGAGATGTCGGACATGTTCCGTCCGTTCCGCACCCTGCATAACTTTATTAGATTATTTAGCCCATCCCTAAATTATTCGCTTTATCGACTTTTTCTTGACTCTGCACTGATTGCCATTCCAGATCCAGAAACATCAAACGACTGGTCGTGCCCGTATCCAGATATAGGAGAGTTCGTTTCGAGGTTTTACGCAGATCACGCTAACTGTCGCGAACTTTACTCGAATCAAAGGTATTGTGCTATTTACTGTATTTTTTTTGTGTGCATACAGATAATTTGATAGGTTTTTAAAGTTGAGTTTTCTTCATAATATGAGAATGAAAAAAGTTGCGCCTGTTTTATTTGCTCTTTTGAGATAGTTTAAAATATGGACTTGTAATAGATGATTATATTTTCAGTTCGTGCGACCCGGTGATAACGGACGGCGACTACCTGCCGGACAACATCGAGGTGATGACGCCCATCATCGACGGCTTGCGGCGGCTGAGCTCGGGCAGCGAGCCGGACGCGGCCAGCACGGACACGCTCCCCGCCAGCAGCGCTCGCGCCGGCAAGCCCGAGCCCGACCTGTCGTCGCTGCGCAACCTGTCCACCAACGGGCTCCTGATGTTCGACCCGCTCGTCATCAACGCCGCCGGCGACGCCAGCCGCCAGCTGCCCGACCACGACCTCGTCACCTCGCTCGACGAGCAGGTCACGGAGATCGCCGACCGGCTCTCCTCCATCGCCGCCAGTGACGTCGACATCATCGACCACAATCAAATGCACTACTTCTCCACCAACGATGTACCCACGCTCATATCCACGGAAGACTCGGAAGCGTTCGGCTTCTCCGGCCCCAGAAACGAACAGTTAAGCTGCATGCCTTCCACGAGTCACGGGTATTTAATACCCAACGCGATCAGTCACGAGCCCGCCGTGCTGTCCTCGCTGTCGCATAATAACTCAGCGGTGTTCAACCAAGACGACGAGCTGGGCAACGACAGCAACAGTGCAATATTAAACTCTGATCTCCCGCTAATTATCCCAGATAATATTGACGCGGATATAGTTAATACAAATATATCTATCGCTAACGCTAATTTAAGTTCACTGCTACTAACCAATGAGGAGTATAATAATTTAGTTGATAACGAAACCGCCGATGGTGACAACACGAGTTTCCATTCGGCCAAGATGACGCTAGACAGGGAGGACGAAAGGGTTAAGTTTATGTTAGGTTACGAAAGCGACCACGAGTCCCCGGTCGACTCGGGCGTCAGTACTGAAAATACTAGTTTAGATAGATCGCCCGACACCGACCAGAGCAAAGACATCAAAGACAACCACTTCATGCAACAGAACAGGGTACTAAAGAGTCCGGACACGGAGGCGGACGACGACAAGCACACCAAAAATACGTTAGAAAGTTCCTTTTCCGATGTAAATAATGACGTCACTGTAAATATTAATTACGTAGAAGACGATAGTAGTAAAAACGAAGCGGGCTCGTCGTCGGCGATAATCGATAAGGTTATAAATAGGCTAAGTTCTGACGAGGAGGGGCAGAGCGAGGCGACCAGTGTAAATAGCGAGGCGAGGCGAGTGCTGCACGACTGGGGGGCCCACGCGCCCGCCGCCGACTGCCGCGTCATCGATGACGTCATCACCCAGCTGCGCCGCCAGCGGGACGCCGACAAGAAGGTCACGGCACTAGTCGATGACGACAACACTAACACGGACGTCGGCCCCTCCACTACCAGCCGACAGAAGAAATGTAGGAAGAGTAGTACGAAAAGTAAAAAGAAAAAGTGTAAAATATGGTCGCCCGGCATGGTCATACTGGATAACCGATCGACTCAGAACCAGAACAGTCCGCTGAGATTAAATCTAGACCATTTTGTGGACGAGAGGTAAGCTTCGCTTTAACTATGAACATTAATTTATTTATATTATATGTGTGTGGAAGGAAATTCTATATAATTTGTCTAAGCTAAATAAATGCTCCAATTTCATAGATTTTGGTCTAGAGCCTCAAAATCATACCTGAACGAAATTCCCTCGGTATTAGTAAATTTGTAGAGTATAATTATTTATACGTATATAATTATTGTATATGATTCTAGTGGTACATCTTGCGGGGCGTCGGAATGTGCTGACGACGAGCAGATCGCGCTAGCTCTGCAGGCGCAAGAGTTGGCGGCGAGACAACACGCGAGAGGGAAATTCAAGTACGAACACACACTCACTATACTATATTAGAAGAATAGAGAGAGACCTTGTGGTCAAATGGCGTATGCACCGGTTTTCTAAGCTGTGAAGTGCCAGTTTCAATACACGTATAGGTTCAATGAAGAATAAACTAAATTATCTCGGGACAGGTGTCTGCTAAATTAATGTAACATAATCTGTAACAAGGGCCGAGCCTTTATTATGGCAACAAGAAAACGGATAAAAACATTCTTACATATTTTTTAACTAACAACAAAACAAATGCATGAATGAAATAGAATTGAAAGTCAATCAACTGTGTATTGAGCTTCTTTGTTTTAAATATTTATGTGTGAGTAGGGGTGCGTCCCCATCTGACGACCGAGCACTACATGAGCCGATCGCAATCATGCCACGAGCGGCGCGCACACGTCCGTCAGGTGACGTAATTGACACTAGGGTGTTCGCGGCATGCTCGCGAGCTGCTCGTTTGTCAGATGGGGACGCACCCTAAGTATTGTGCAAAATTCTAAATAAACCTTTCTTTACATAATACAGATCAAGTGAGGACCTAATCCATCGCCTGTTCGTGTGTATCGCGGGCGTCGCGGACCAGTTGCAGACGAACTTTGCTGCAGACCTGCGCAACATACTGAAGTCCGTGTTCCTAATGAACCAGTCGCCCGAGCCCGAGCCCGAGCCCGAGCAGGACGAGCTCAAGCCGCCCGCCATAGAGTACGAGGCCACCGAGGACCAGGTCATACAGAACGGTGAGTTATGTCTAGTACCTAGTTCGTAATGAACCAGTCGCCCGAGCCCGAGCAGGACGAGCTCAAGCCGCCCGCCATAGAGTACGAGGCCACCGAGGACCAGGTCATACAGAACGGTGAGTTATGTCTAGTACCTAGTTCGTAATGAACCAGTCGCCCGAGCCCGAGCAGGACGAGCTCAAGCCGCCCGCCATAGAGTACGAGGCCACCGAGGACCAGGTCATACAGAACGGTGAGTTATGTCTAGTACCTAGTTCGTAATGAACCAGTCGCCCGAGCCCGAGCCCGAGCCCGAGCAGGACGAGCTCAAGCCGCCCGCCATAGAGTACGAGGCCACCGAGGACCAGGTCATACAGAACGGTGAGTTATGTCTAGTACCTAGTTCGTAATGAACCAGTCGCCCGAGCCCGAGCAGGACGAGCTCAAGCCGCCCGCCATAGAGTACGAGGCCACCGAGGACCAGGTCATACAGAACGGTGAGTTATGTCTAGTACCTAGTTCGTAATGAACCAGTCGCCCGAGCCCGAGCAGGACGAGCTCAAGCCGCCCGCCATAGAGTACGAGGCCACCGAGGACCAGGTCATACAGAACGGTGAGTTATGTCTAGTACCTAGTTCGTAATGAACCAGTCGCCCGAGCCCGAGCAGGACGAGCTCAAGCCGCCCGCCATAGAGTACGAGGCCACCGAGGACCAGGTCATACAGAACGGTGAGTTATGTCTAGTACCTAGTTCGTAATGAACCAGTCGCCCGAGCCCGAGCAGGACGAGCTCAAGCCGCCCGCCATAGAGTACGAGGCCACCGAGGACCAGGTCATACAGAACGGTGAGTTATGTCTAGTACCTAGTTCGTAATGAACCAGTCGCCCGAGCCCGAGCAGGACGAGCTCAAGCCGCCCGCCATAGAGTACGAGGCCACCGAGGACCAGGTCATACAGAACGGTGAGTTATGTCTAGTACCTAGTTCGTAATGAACCAGTCGCCCGAGCCCGAGCAGGACGAGCTCAAGCCGCCCGCCATAGAGTACGAGGCCACCGAGGACCAGGTCATACAGAACGGTGAGTTATGTCTAGTACCTAGTTCGTAATGAACCAGTCGCCCGAGCCCGAGCCCGAGCCCGAGCAGGACGAGCTCAAGCCGCCCGCCATAGAGTACGAGGCCACCGAGGACCAGGTCATACAGAACGGTGAGTTATGTCTAGTACCTAGTTCGTAATGAACCAGTCGCCCGAGCCCGAGCAGGACGAGCTCAAGCCGCCCGCCATAGAGTACGAGGCCACCGAGGACCAGGTCATACAGAACGGTGAGTTATGTCTAGTACCTAGTTCGTAATGAACCAGTCGCCCGAGCCCGAGCAGGACGAGCTCAAGCCGCCCGCCATAGAGTACGAGGCCACCGAGGACCAGGTCATACAGAACGGTGAGTTATGTCTAGTACCTAGTTCGTAATGAACCAGTCGCCCGAGCCCGAGCAGGACGAGCTCAAGCCGCCCGCCATAAGATACCACCGAAGATCGGAACAACCATGTCATCGCACTTTTCAACATCTCAATGCGTCACTTACTAAAACATCGACTCTGTGATGGATATTATTACTTAAGTAGCTAATTTCGAGCAGATTTTTCGTAAAATGACTCTGTTCCTGATGTCCTTTTCACCCTTTTTACGATTGAAGTACGCTTTCGGTAATACCCTGCATATAACATAAATGTTAAATCTACCTACCATCTACCATATAAATAAAGAAATATTGTAATAAAGTTTAGTTTAAAATACGCCTAAGAAAGGATGAAATGTGTACAAAGGTGTCGAAACGCCGGGAACGAACCGCTTTAATCCTTTAACGTATTATGCTTACTATATTAGTTGGTTTGATGAGTGTGTGTGTGTGTGTGCAGGCAGCTCGTTCGACAGCGTGTACTCTGCGGAGGAGGTGTACGCCGACTCCGCGCTGCACGCCTCCGCCTCCGCCGGGGACCTCACCTACACGTGAGTACACACCTTTATACTATGCTCCGGCCTTTGAAGGAATGCCTTCCTGACACCTGTCGGTTGGTCTCAATTTTTATAGGGAAAATGTTTCCTTTTTATTTCTTAATTGATTAATTGTTCAGCTTTGATCTTTGTGTATAGACCAGTCTCTTTTTCTTTCTTTATTCCATAAAATCCATGCAAAATACATTTTTAAATATAAACAAAACAGTACTTTTAACAATGTGAAATGATCCAACCGGTATCGGAAACAGGGCCCAAGCTGCCGGTGGTTAGGGTTCCAGAGAGAGGAACCTCATCATGATAAGCGCCGTGTCGAAAAGTACTGCCTTCTCAATCAACCCTTGAGGCTCTCTTTAGGCATCTGGGTGCCTAAAGGTGTCTTTTAAGGTCAAAGGTCCTGGCTATTAAGTCGTTGGCTCTCACGACTATCGGGACGATGATTGCTGAGTCCACCTCCTTTATGTCCTTATTATTTTTATCAATGAGTTTTTATATGACGTGAGGTCTCGCAGCGGGCCGGAGCCGGAGCCGGAGCCGGAGCGTCCGGAGCGGCTGCCGGAGTGGGTGCCGGACATCGCGGCGCCCGCCTGCATGCGCTGCGCCGCGCACTTCACCGCCTTCCGCCGCCGCCACCACTGCCGCAACTGCGGTACGTACACACTACACACTACCCCTCTCCCGTGCCTAGACCAAGCTGGCCCGAGCCACCCAAACTAAGGCGAGCCGGGCCTTCTCCCTATATAAGTAAGTTTAGCACGTAACATTAGGCATCATTAAACACTTATTACAACTAAACACTCGTCTCATTGATACTCGCAGCGCCCCACACTGCAGTATGTGGTGTCGGAGCTGGGTAATGGGTAGTTTTTTTTTGTAGAGGTCTTTGTAGTTAGCCTGAGCGCAGGCTTTGACTGCTTCACCGGACTTTTGGCGAGGACCTTAAGGCTTCCAGCCAGGGCAATAGGAAGAAATCTGTGGAGTTCGGACCTCGACTGAGTGCGTTGCTAACAATCTTAATAAAGCTAAACAACAAGGGATGGCTGGATCTAAGTTTTTATTATTTAGGGTCATATTTTGATTGCTTGTTACAGACACCTAACCTGCTTTTTCTTAAAAAATAATAATAATAAAAAGGAATTCACACTTTTTTACATACACTACAATACTACTTTACGAAGATATTACATAAACATTACTATCACTTATTTGTCCTAAAAACTAATACCATTAAATTAAATAATATTACACGATTTTGGACTAGCGGTAAATATATTCCAATAAATAAAAGCATATTTTTAAAATTATTTATTACAACAGGTAAAGTGTTCTGCGCGTCGTGCAGTTCGAACTCGATCCCCCTGCCGCGCTACGGGCAGCTGAAGCCGGTGCGCGTGTGCGACGAGTGCTTCCGCGCCATCGCCAGCCACTGCCGCCGCCCGCCCAGCGCGCTGCGGTGAAACCCGCACAAACACCGGCCCCTAACTATGCCGCTACCTGACCTTACACGGAAAACATTTCAAACGCCGTACAGACACGAGCAAAAATATCAATACACTACAATTTTAACTAATGTTTACTTCTATTCTAGATTGATATTGTAAAACGTTATAAAGAAATTATTAAAAACAGTTCCTTTATCATTTTCATATTCTTCTTTTTTTGTTTTAACGCAAAAATCTCGCTAAATTTGTTTAACAATTTCGCTATGTGTATACATATTTTTGCTCGTGACTGTACTGATAATAGGGTCCGCGATTAGATAATCAGAAAATAAAGACACGTAGTTTTTGTTACATCTTAACAATAATAAATAACGAAGATAAACCGCTTTGAAGTTTAAGAGTGGGGGCTTGTAACGTCACGGCTAGGAACAATATTTGCTAAGAAGTGACGTCACGCGAAAATTGTACCCACTGCGTCTTCATATTATTTTTTACGCGAAAAGAGAAATAGTACCTGTTTAATATTTTTTTATTATCTACAAGATGGACACCTAATGCTTTAATTCGAACCGCTTGTAAACGTATTACGTGTATGACATTTGACTGAAAAGTTTGTACAAACTTTGCCGTCCAATTGCTAATTAGTGCTATAGTGATACGAAACACGAATTAGCTATTGGATAGTTATTGTAAAACTTTTGCTGACACGTTGTGCGAAAAGGTTGAAGTTTCCACTTGACTATGAAGATCTAAAATCCTGTTCTTGACAAGTAAGATAGTTTCATTTAATTCAGTAGTTTCTTTACTTGAGCGTAAATTAGAGACAAAACGACAGAAAAGAGTAGAAGACACGAAAATCATCTGGCAAATGGTAACAGTAAATTTATTATTATATAAATATTAAATAAATCTCAATATAACGAAAATAGTTAAAAAAAGTTAAGTCTCGTAGTAAACTCAGTATTTTCTATTCTTTTGTCTCGTACTTTATTTTACTTTCATGCCTGATGAATTCCTATTTCTTCCATTT
This sequence comes from Autographa gamma, assembly GCA_905146925.1. NCBI lineage: Eukaryota > Metazoa > Arthropoda > Insecta > Lepidoptera > Noctuidae > Autographa > Autographa gamma. The sequence goes on from LR989871.1 coordinate 4,940,265, forward strand.
CTTCAAATCTATTTTATCTAAATGTATACAAAGGTGCAACGAGCTGAAATAACTTATAACAGCGGACGTTACGTGTAAATTAGATAAAACCATCACAATTTAATCTATTATATGACAAATATCTATTTTTCTAACATTAAATGACAACAAGTCGTATGACTTAATGTAAATAATATTCAAATGGTTTATATATTAGTCAGGTGTTGTAAGAAGAGACTTTTTTAGGGGCTGGTGTATAAAAATCCGCTAAATATTGTTATATTTTTATAATAGACGAGGTAAAGTTTTACGCACGCAGCTTACTAAGCCTAATTGTAAATGTTTTATTTTCCGATACATTAAAAATTTTATGAACAGTGTAATTTTAGTAACAATTTGACGGTATACGTAATTATCCCGATTTTAGAAGCGAAACGTTTTTTCCTACAAAAATATTGTTGAAGCGACATCAAAATAACCCTTTTTTAGTTTCCCTTTTATTTTATGTGTACCAACTGTCCAATACGGCTGAGGTTGGTTACACGTGCAGATAAATATCATAATATTAGTAATACGATGCTTAAAATTACATTCAACAAAAAAAACGACTTAAATAGTAAATGATTTTTATTTTAAATAAGAAGAAGAATCATTGCTCTCAATTTTCCTGAGATCCCATCTTTCGATCCAAACCTGATGACCATAGATTTGCCAAATCAGTCCAAGCGTCGTGCAAATAAAATCAGAGTTTTGAAGTCTGGTAAAAACCATTTACTTTTGTGTTTTGAACCATTTAGTTAAATGTACGATTGTTCTGAGAACCGTTGAGCAATGTGAAATATTTTTTGTTGACACCGATTACTAAGATGTTTTCTTGTGTTATATATAATTCCATTATAATATTATTAACACAATATTACAATCAATCTTTGGTTTTCGTAAATGAATAAGAAACTCATGAAATTCTGAATGTTATTTGAATTAATTTAATTTACCTAAAGTGCATGTTTGAATGCAGATATGTTTGATCATTTATTTCTACATAAACGTTAACTATTGCAATTTGCATACCTTAACTGTTAGTTAGTCTGGTTAAATCTATCAGATGTAGTCTACTCGGGGTTCAAGTACGTTTTTTTGCATAGACTTGATATTGTAATCAACAATGTTTTAAAAATATTTATAAAGTAAAGTGGGGCTATTTGGAAGCCGATTTCTTGCAATATTAAAAACTGAAGAAATATCTGTTTTAAATATTTTGTTATTATTTTAATATAAGTGCATATTTGAAAATATAAATGGAATCAAAAACAACATTATTCTATCTAAATGACCCCGGGTTTTCCAAACAACCCCACTTTGCTTTCCCTTAACTATTGACTGATAAAAAATGTGTACGGAGTTTCCATGTTGTAATAGGTAGCTCTCTAAAATATTTTTGTTGCTGTTACTTTCTTAATGTTGTTTACAAACACTAAAAGCAATCGTAATTTCTGCCGAAAGTCTTTGAAAGCATTATTTGTAAAGTTTGTACTAAAAGAGGATAGTCGTGGCAATAGAATGCCTTATTTGAAAACTTTATGTTCTTACATAATTTACTATTATAACGCAGTAGTGTTGTCTACATTCTAAATACTTAAATTGAACACAGCAGCGCCCTCAAGATTTTCGACTGTTCTCTTTCCGCACCGTCTAAATTATAGTGTAAACGTCACGTTCATCCGCCTCCGTTATGAAAAAGCAATTCAATTTAACATTTAGTGTTTGCAAGCAACATTTTAGCCAAAATAATATTCTTTGTTTTTAGACTGTTAGGAATATTCTCCTGATTATATTTTGTCCCTTTTTGTATAACTTGCGATGCATTTCCTTTGCTTCGCGCGAGAAATAAGTTTTATGTATATTTATATAGCCGCCAATGGCGGAGTATGCAATAAAACCGAGTGTTGTGGAACTTTTGTTCTGACTCCATTACTGTAAATTAATCAAGTTTTACAACACTCTTGTCATCCATTGCCTACAACATAATAAACGTTAGTGAAGAATAACATTTTAAAAAGATTCCATAATTTTTATAGCCAACATTAGATTTTAAGCATTCTTTTATTTTTAAGGTATAAACTATTATTAAATGTTTGTAAATTTTGTAAGCGTAATGATTGTACCCACATACCCGATGGTTTTTGTATATTGCTAAGGCGAATTATAATAGATATAAGAAATGTTATAAGTGATAGTAAATAGGTAAATGATATTTTAACTTGTAAATATATTTCGTTATTAGCTATTAATCGTTTTATTTTTGTATATTATGTCTCAATTATAAATATTTTAAAGAAAACGGTTTGATTGGATCTTGACCTTTTTTTTAATAGTATAGTTACCCAAATCCTTTTAGCTCTCTGCAACAGATACGAACGGATGAATCAAACAAAATAATAAACATGGGTAAGGAAATTTTAAATTTAGTCAATATTTCCATATTTTTTAGTACACAGCGTCCATTTATGTAGGAAAATGGACGTTCCATACATCCGATATCTCACAAAGTTCAAAGGTATGTAAAATTAATTACAATGAAGTAATAACATGCTTCATTGCTACTTAAATTGCGTTTGTAACTAACTTTTGCTGTAATTGTTTTAGTTTATGATTGGAAATTGGAAAGTCCTGAATATTTTTGTGACCTTTGATAATAAGTTTTATAATAATAAAGTGATGTAAACATTTATTATAAATTTGATCCAATGTATCAAAATGCTGAAACTGATATTTTTATTTTTTATTGTCACAGTCCTATATGATAAGTATTAACATATTTACATGTCGATTCTGGATGTTTAATGATGGTTAATAAAACGTTTATTTTAATATTACAGTTGGTTTTTGTCAACGCAGAATAGTCAAAGGTGCACGCACACATGGTCAGAAAAGGTATATGGTGAGTAGGTTTTTTTAAGTAGTGATGCTTACAAAAGCGATTGGCGATACAATTTTCTTTCTAAACCAAATTGCTTTTAGGTATATATGATAAAATCCCGCGAATCAACAGACGCTCACGATTCGTGGCTGTGTGGCGGTGCCTTGGTGACCACTTCACAAATACTCACGTCCGCAGCTTGCATAGTTGATATAGACAACATATACGCAATTGCCGGCTATAGGAAGTACGTCAATGGTCGGGACATCGATACGGATAATTGTACGAGGCTAAAGAAACAAAGAGTTGTGAAGATTCGAGTGCCCCGCGGTAAGTTTAATGCGGTTCTATACTTGATTTGATTATTAACTCCTTATTAACGTTGCCCTTCGAAATGTTAACATAGAAATTAATGAATGTTCATCCAAATAATTGTTAAGTTGCGGCAAATTGCTCTCTTTTGTAGTCATTTTTAAATATGCGTTTTTGTATGGTAGTAGTTATATACGACGACTAATATTTAGAATATTGCCTGTAGATCTTGCCTCCCTAAAATCAGGCAGACGCGCCAGCTGATTAAGTGTCCTAGCAACTAGCAAGAAAAGGCTATGTTATATCTTGGTACATATTATGCATTTTAGTTGTATCATATAGGTTCACCAATTATTCTTGATAAAATTACTAAATGAAGAAAGTTTAACTAATATAATAATATGTGACCTATTTAACTGTGAAGCGAAAACCTAACGAAATAGGTGTGTGTTAGATTAACAAAAATAAAACGTCAAATAAACGTTGTATCAAAACTTGAAATCTAATCCAAAAATAGTCTGGTGTAAAAAAGGTTATCGTGAAACATATAATGCAATGTATCGGCACAGTAACATAAGACATTATTAATCAATTATAATTATTAACTACCTATTCAAGAGTAAGGATAAAAGTGACATCATTTCAACAAGGCATGCACTACTTTGAGGACAGTTTGAAGATAAATCGATTTCGCAACTACGCGTATCGCCTGATTAGCTTGACGATAACATACTGCCACACAATAATAACTACGGTAAATAAGCATAGTGCCTAATAAGTGACAGTGATTGTGCAACAGTGGAAGCAAAATGCCAATAATTATACACAAGACGGCTGTGAGCCCACCTGCTCGGGCGACCTTGATGCTCGCAAACATCCTTGGCCTTGAGGTCGAAACTCGGGACGTAAGTCTACCAACAAGGGAACAATTTCAACCTTCCTATTTGATCAAGAATCCAATGCACACAGTACCTCTGTTGGAAGATGACGGCTTCGTACTGGCCGATAGCCATGCGATCATGATGTATTTAACCTCAAAATACGGAGATACACATCCAGAATTGTACCCTAAGGAAGTAGCAGCAAGAGCGATAGTCGACCAACGCTTGTTTTTCGATGCTTCGATCTTATTTCCCCGACTGAGATCCGTTATTTACAGTGTTGTGAAATTTAAAGCACCGGGGCCCACGGTCGAGCAGATAGCTGATATCGCGGAATCATATTACATAGCTGATAAGTACCTAGAAGCGACGCCGTACATAGCTGGCGACGCGTTGTCCTTGGCTGACATATCGTGTGTAGCCACACTTTCTTCATTGAACTCTATTATTGAAATCGATGAGAAATATGTGAAGCTGCGGGAGTGGTGGGCGCGACTCCAGAAAGAAGAGTGGTACCTAAAAGAAAATGAGCCAGGGCTAAAGTTATTCGATGATTTTATTAAACAGTTTCTTTAAATCTTAATAAGCTAAGCTAGTTGATACTTTATAATAGACTTCAAGAGGAAGTTCTGAATACGACTGCATAGTTTTTTTATGATCGACTCAATGAAATACTTTCGTCATTATAGACTGCAAATGCACGTCTGATTGTTAATTAAAACGTTTACAGAAGTTAATCGCTATAAAACATAATGATTGCTTAATGAATGTTTGAATTTAATAATTATTACTATCAATAAATATTTATAAAGAAATGTATTTTTATTTTAAACTATTATAATTTAAATTCAACAAAAAAAAATGATTATTATAATGATTAATGTAAAAAAAATTAATTAAATAGGAGCAGCAGTTCAGTCTAGGTATAACAATATTTATTTTGTCCTCCTCTTGATCATGCTGTATCTTCTACATTAACTAGTAAGTTACGACTAGGTATATGTACATACATACATATCATCACGCCTGTATCCCCGAAGGGGTAGGCAGAGGTGTACCAATGTACACCCACAGTTCGCCGATATGTTTAGGTCCCATGTAATAGGGGGCGAGCCTATTGCCACTAACCGGGCACAAATCCAAACTCCGACCTGCTACTGAGAATTTCATAGAAGAACCCAATAACACCTTGGTCGACTCGGGAATCGAACCCAAGACCTCCAGCGTAGCAGTTGCGCTTAGCACCACTAGGCCAACGAGGCAGTAACTAGGTATATGTATATGGATAAATACCGTTTGGAAGTTAATACTGAGTAAGGATAGTATTTTATTTCTCTTATACATATATCCGAAGTCTGGTGTTCGAAAGAAACTCAGATTCAAGTTACCTTTAAAGTGACCTATATTTCATTGACGAGATTTAATCACATAGCATTCTAATAAGGAAGGTACACTTAAAAGAAAATATTTAATATCCTGCAACTAAGAAATTGAACTTGTAAGGTAACCACCATTAGGTTGGCCAACCAGTGGCCCTGATTCAGTTAAGCTCGCATTTAGTTTGAACGATGGGTGTCTTTTTTATTTGTCCATAATAAAAAAAAGATAGACGAAAATTGGATATCATACATTGGATCATACAAAGCCGGCACGCAGAAGCATATGCACTAAAAAGAAAGTGATGTTCCGGGCGATTACTGGTTTGACATTCTAAGTTAGTTCTTATCGACCTTTTTCACGATGTATTGTCTATCTTAAATTATACCAATGATTTTTGATCTCGTATGTTACTAACACTAATCTTCTACTCTTTTGATTACAGAAAATATAGCGCACGTCAAGGAATACACGAACACAACTAAGTGGATGACGCTGGACATAGGTGTCGCCACTGTTGAGAAGCCCTATAATTTTGATGATGTATCATTTAAAATATACTGTTCATACATACCGACAACCATAGAAATCAATTACAACCCTCATTTAGACGAAAAGGTAGGAACTAACGTGGTTGCATTAGGCTGGGGACGCGACAAAGGCAGTAAAGTAAGTTTAATTTAAACTTATATGATTATCTTAGGATAGGATTATAAATGTTCTTGTTTGCAAGAAAGTAAGAGTCGAGTGGCCCTAAACTGGTCCTCAATATTGTAGAAGATAACACACGCGATATCTATATAAACATCGGTTTAAGTTTCCAATATGAACTGAGAAAAAAACAGATAGTGTTATAGTTTCGTTTTGTTAATTTTACTAGTTTTTATTTTGTTGTGACCAAATTTCTAACTTCAATGCTATTCTTATTAATACCTAAAGTACCTAAACAATACTTACAGATTTTTACGACTATTGTTCTTGTTTTGTGTTTATAGCAAATAGATGTAGTTGACCGAAATTCTGACACATTGAGAGAGGTTTCAATAAAAATAAAAGATAAAGAACATTGTGTTCATAAATTCCGAGGTAATGGCCTAACAGAAATGATACAAAAATATATGATCTGTACTCATGGGAAGGGGCTACTGGATGGAGAGGGTTTCGTTATTGAAGATAATTTGGAGAAGCGAAGCGACAAATGCATGGAATTCGATAAAAGACGTGCTTTAAACACTCCTGAAATGGATGACGTGAGTATTTTGTGTTCATATTGGTTTCTTAGGTTTACGCGAATGTTAGACATTGAAATAAAACTACTTTTTACGGATTTTTATTTTGTGTTCAGTTAATCTCGAAGCGTACGTACTTGACTGGTATCAATATATTTTCTTTTTCAAATTTTAGTGTATTGACGACTTTGATTATTTGGGAATACGACGTAGATCCGAAAATCTAAAAGTAGTTGTAAATAACACGATAAAAATTGACGGGAATAAAGAAATTCAAAGAGAAAATGCTTCTAACACGAGACCTGCACAGAAAACGAGACGACAAGGAATTTGCCAGGTAATTATTTGCTTATATATTTTTAACGTGATTGCTGTGAGGAAGTCACGACTTTATGCTTGAATCGTTTTTGGGTTATTGAGGAAACTTTATCAATGCGACAGTGTAACTGTACTTCAGCTATTAAACGGAATAGGGTTGATGACTAGGTATGAAAAGTCAAAATTTATTTTGTCCGTCATTTAGTGAATCAAAATATAACAGACACGTATTTTTTCTTTTATCAGATCAATAAAAAAATAGGAAGATAAACCGCTTTAAAGTTCAGTAGTGGGGGTTTGTGACGTCACGGCTCGGTCATTCTTTGTCTACAGGACAAAACAAAGAATACGTGTCTAATATTTTTTTTTTATCTAAAAGATGGACTAAAAAGTAAAAATTTGTCATATTCCCGATTATATAAGTTCGAAGTTGTTTTATTGCAGAACGATCACGGTGGTCCGCTGATTACGTGGGTTGGCAGTACAGAGCTACTAATTGGAGTTGCAGTCAACAGTCTCTATGATGAAAATTTCGAGTGTATTGGACCATTCTTGTTCACTAGTACTTCGGCTGCTGGTCAAATTGTGCGCTGTTTGTTAGCTTCCGAACATCAAACGTGAGTTACATATTCGTATTTTTAAATTATATTTTAATTTTGTATGGGGTGTATGGGGTCCTGTCAACATCCCTAAGGACCCAAGCCAACCTCACCTGCACGCGGTACACCCTGCTAAATAACAAACGAGGCTCTGGCGTCCACCAACCCGCACCGGACTAGCGTGGTGGATTTTAATAGTCCAACCCCCCCCCCCCCCATTCCAAACTATGACAGAAAGACAAAACATCAGGCCCCAAGTGCCCGGCAGCTCTGGAGAATCCCGCGACGATGACGGTTGTCAAAGGGCTCCCAGAGCACGGGGTGCTAAGAATCCCCGGGTGAGATCGATCTTCCGTCAACGACACCAAACGGCGAGGAAAAAGGACTCCGATACCATTCTTAACATATTAACTTATAATGTACGTACTCTAATGCATGATGACAAATTATTAGAGTTAGAGAATGCATTGAAAGATATAAAATGGGATGTAATGGGCTTGTCAGAAGTTAGAAGAATAGGAGAAGTTACTGAGGAAAGAGAAAATACCATATTTTATCACTTTGGAGCCACTAGAGGCCTTCATGGAGTTGGTTTCTTGGTGGCTAAAAGGTTGAAAAGCAACATTGTGGAGTTTCGAGGATACTCTGAGAGGGTGGCAATTCTGAAGCTAAGCATTACAGATAAACACAGTTTAACCATTGTCCAAGCTTACGCACCTACATCAGCATACACCAATGATGAACTAGAGAACTTCTATGATACTCTTAATCTAGCATGTGAAGAGAACCGTAGCACATGGAACGTCATCACCGGGGACTTTAATGCGAAGATAGGAGTGCGGCAAGATCTTGATAACCCAAAAGTTCTTGGACTACACGGCCTTGGCGTAAGAAACGACCAAGGAAATGCTCTCATACAGTTTGCCTTTGGACAAGATCTTAAAATAATGAACAGTTTTTTCCCAAAAAAGCCACAACGTCGATGGACATGGATTTCGCCTGATGGAAGGACAAAGAATGAAATCGACTACGTGCTTTCTTCCAATAATAATAATAATATTGTAAAAGATGTCGGTGTCATCAATAAATTTAAATTCAATTCAGATCATAGGCCCTTGCGCGTAAAAGTTGTCCTTAATGTAAAATTATACCGCAAATCATTATTTAAAAACCGAATGAAGGTGCTTGATAAAGATTGTCTAATAAGTAACATGGAGCGCTTTAATTTAGAGTTAAAAAATTCATTTGCTAACTTGCCGATAGATATACCTCATGATTCTCTACACCAATACTTTAATTTAATAGAAAATATTTCTTCTGCAACCAAGAAAATAAAATGTGCAAGACGAAATAATAATAAATTTAGCTCCAAAACAATATCTTTATTAGAAAATAGGGAAAAAGTAAAAAACAATCGATTAGAATATAACCAAATAGATAAATTAGTAAAACGCAGCATAAGGAAAGATGTTAGAGATCATAACACCAACACCATTAAATCAGCTCTAATGAGCAATACCTCCTTAAGAGTTGCAAAACAGGGAATTACGAGAAGTAAAACTTGGATATCGGCTTTAAGAGACGATAATGGAATAAAGCAAACCAGCTCTCGAAAAGTAATTGATATATCCACGAAATTCTATAAAAATCTATATCAGGATCAACAAAAACCGCTACGACAATTTATATACTACTGTCCGGACTCTGTTCCACCGATTAACAGCTATGAGGTTCAAGTGGCTCTAAAGGAGATGAAATACAATAAAAGCCCTGGAGCAGACGGAATAACTACTGAAATTTTAAAACTGGGAAGAAATGCTCTGCTGCCCCACCTACTCTCCTTTTTCAATTCTATTTTACACACCGGTCAAATACCTCGTGAGTTTTGCCACTCAAACGTTATTTTATTACATAAGAAAGGAGACAAAGCGGACATTTCAAATTACCGACCGATAAGCCTGACATCTCATTTATACAAACTATTTATGAAAATTCTGCATAACCGTATTGCTCCAGAGCTTGACCTTCACCAACCTCCTGAACAGGCTGGATTTCGTTCTAATTTTTCCACCACAGATCATCTCCACACCATTAACCAAATAATAGAAAAATTTAACGAGTTTAACAAACCCCTCTACGTGGCGTTTGTTGACTACGCAAAAGCTTTTGATAGTATAAAGCACAAATTTGTTATAGATGCCCTAGAGTCCCAAAATATAACCCACACCTATATTGATCTCTTAGATAACATCTATCGAAACAGTTCCGCGAACATTAAACTGCATACTGCTGGGCCAAATTTCCCAATAGAACGAGGAGTGAAGCAAGGCGACCCGCTCTCACCAAAACTGTTCACATGCGCACTACAGGAGGTCTTTAAAAAGCTGCCCGACACCTGGCTGTCACGGGGTATTAACGTTAGTGGACACCAACTAACAAACCTCCGCTTTGCCGACGACATCGTGATCTTCTCCACATCAGCTTCCGAACTTGAAGATATGCTCCAAGATCTGAGCACGGCAAGTCTTGAGGTTGGGCTTTTAATGAACCGATCAAAAACGCAACTCATGACCAACAGCACGAAACGTAGGGTTGTGGTAGACGGGCAGGAGTTGCAATATGTCGATGAGTACATATACTTGGGCCAGATTGTCTCGTTTCAGAACCGGCAGGAAAAAGAAGTAGAAAGGAGAATCCAAAACGCATGGAAGAGCTTCTGGGCCCTTAAAGAACATTTCAAGGGCAACCTGCCAATGACTCTGAAAAGGCGACTCATCGACATGTGCATACTGCCCGTCCTAACCTACGGTGCTCAAAGTTGGTCACTTACTAAACAACAGAAGTCCAGCCTCAAGATTTGCCAACGAGCAATGGAACGCAGCATATTAGGTGTAAAACTAACAGATCGTGTTAGAAACACCACGCTGCGTTCTATAACTCAAGTGGCGGATGTGGGAGTAAAAGCAGCCAAACTCAAATGGGAGTGGGCTGGTCACGTAGCGCGAATGCAGCCTGACCGATGGGCAAAGATCGTCACCCACTGGAAACCGGAGGGACATCGTCGTCGAGGTCGTCCTAGGCGAAGGTGGTGTGATGATCTAGTCAGTTATGCGGGTTGCACGTGGCCAGAAATCGCAATGGATAGACAGGTTTGGAGGACGGAGGGGGAGGCCTTTGCCCAGCAGTGGGATCCCATGTAGGCTAATAAAAAAAAAAAAAAAAAAAAATTTTAATTTTATTCTGAAGCACTTACTTTAAGGCTGATCAATTAAAACTGATCACGATAATGGCTGATTCACCATAGACCCAACTAAACAAATTACAGCGCTTGACGTTAGGAATGACAGCTGATCAACAACATGGAACAGCTGACAGCTGAACAACGACATTTTGTATTGATCAGCCTTTCAATAACTGGGCAGAATTCGGTCAGTGGTCGTTCCAGAGAATAGCGCTGTTTGTTTGCGGATAAAAAGTATATCAACCGTATCTCTATGATTTTTACCATATGCATACACGATCTCTCTTTTTTGCAGGCGTAGAAGTTGCCCGGAAGCAGAGAATGAGGGTTATGATATTTTTGAAAAATATATCCAAATAGCTTCACAAGGTTTAATAGCAAGATCAAAAGATTTCGACATAAGTGAATTTGCAAATGACACTGAAAGTTTGTCGTCTATAGAAGTCATTACTTTATAATGTTTGTTTTTTTTCATTACCCAGCTCATAGTTATATTTCTAATAGCCTATAATTCAATACTTCTCTCGAAACTTGACAAATATGGCATAAGGGGATCTGCTTTGTCATGTCATATTTACAAAATAGGAAGCAATTTGCTAGAATAACAAAATTTGATACTCGGACAAATAATGTTGTACAGTTCGACTCTAATCATAGAATTAATTATTCTGGGGTACCACAAGGTAGCATATTAGGGCCCCTACTCTTTCTAAGTTATATTAATGACCTCCCACACGCATTCAAACATGATTCTGTATTGTTCGCAGACGACACAACCATAATATTAGACTGCAAAAATAAAGACACATTTAAAACAGAAATTTACAAAACACCTGAATGTATTATACAATGGTTGAACATTAACAAATTAAAAATAAATTTAGAAGAAACAAAGCTTATGAACTTCAAAACTAATAAAAGTAAAAACATTGAATTATATTTAAGTTACAACAAGTCACCTATAAAACAAATACATAGTGCAAAATTCTTGGGTATTAATTACTCTTGATACACATTTATCTTGGAAAGAGCATATTAATAGCTTATGCTTAAAAATAAACCGTTTTGTTTTCGCTCTCAGGAAAGTAAAAGATGTGACTAACCAACATACCTCTATAATGATATATCATGCCTACGTATATGCTCCATTATACGATACGGCATAGTCTGGGGCAATTCCTGCGACATTGCGAGGGTGTTCATAGCACAGAAAAAATGCATTCGAGCACTGTTCGGCATGAGGTGGTCAGAATCATGCAAACCAATATTTAAGTCACAAAATCTTCTGACTGTACCCTGCATTTATATTTACGAAGTAGCAAAATTTGTGAAATATCACAGTCATCTCTTCGCCTTCAATGACAACACGTTTAAACGTAAAATTAACCGGCTTCCTCTACAAATGCCTGTACCTAAACTAGAAATATTCAGGAAAAGCTTTGCCTACGTGGCACCTCTAATATATAACTCCCTGCCCAGAGGAATGACTGACTTCCCATATAAAAGGTTCTGTTGTGCCTTGCGTAAGTGGTTAGTACAGGAGAGTTTCTAGTAATATTATAACGGGGATTAGCGCGTACATGCATAAATACCTTTAGGGCTTGACGTTTCGACCGGGTTACACCGGCCGTGGTCGCAAGCAGACCAGACCAGCCAGAGTCTGCTTGCGACCACGGCCGGTGTAACCCGGTCGAAACGTCAAGCCCTAAAGGTATTTATGCATGTACGCGCTAATCCCCGTTATAATATTACTATAAACATGCAGCGCGATAGTTTAAAAGGAGAGTTTCTATAGTGTAAAAGATTTTTTTTAAAAAAGCTCATGTCGATTTGGTGCCCACTAAAATACTTTGATTATCTGTATTTGTTTAATTGTAATAATTTAAATATTTGTGAAAATAATAACTTAATTGTTATTATATTGTACTGTATTTTGTAAAACTTAGATTTAATAAGTACTAAGTACTTAAAATGTTTTGCATGCCCGTAATCAGGGTGAAATATGTCATGCACTGTACCTACCTAAATTTAACAACTTTTGTACCACCATATTTCAGGCAAATAAATGAATTTGATTTGATTTAAAAAAACAGTTGATAACACTAATTGCATAATAATTATCATTAAATTACCTATAATTTAACTTGTATCCAAACATTTCAAAAACAAATAAATAATACGTCACTTATGTCACATTCAAATTCATTCAATACTCCTCCACTCATCGACGTATGATATGCATAGACCGCTACTATCGCTAGGTTCCCCTTGTGCCAAGCGAGAGCAGTTTTTAGTCTGATCCTAGTACATTTCGTTTTTTATTTAAGTTAATTTTCGCGCAACGAGAAACTTATATAAGAAAATATCGATGGTTTTGACATTGTTGGGATAATATTAGTGTTTTAGATAAGTAGATTTTTTTAAACGGCAAGCTCCATCTTTATACATAATTCACGACAACACTTGTTCCCACTAGTGCTTACGGTTTAAACTCTGAAAGGCTCACTCTAAAGTTTCAGATGTATACTCTAAGACTCCACTCCTCAGCTCCACTCCAATGTCACAAAGGAAGCTCTCGAAAAGCTGTCTAGTTAGAACTCACACATTCAAACAAAATCACCTTGTTCCATATACGCAAACACACTTAAAAAACGGAAAAATAAAATACACTGCATGCCATACTGATATTTTATTATACGACAAAAAGAAAAATCCCTGTTTGCAAAACGTAAAGCTCTAACATTTAATTTATAACATCCGTAATTTTTACATCTACAGTAGGCTGAAGGCTTGCTGTTGCTTACCTGCCAATGAAGACGATTTTTTCTTTCATTCTACTCTCATTTCAATTATGTAGCAAAAGTCTTTTGAGTCGTTTATCGCCATCGACGTAGCATTAGATAGACTGCTACTATCGCTACTTTTCTATTGGTACAAACGAAAGCACTTTTTAAACTGTGCGTTCCCACTCGCTTAGGGATGTCCGTGCGACAACAGACGTTCATAATAAATTATTGATAGTTGTGAATATTAACAAAATCATTAAAAGGATTTGAGATAATATTAAAAAAAAAAACAAATTAACTAAAAATAAAACTTTATGAATTAATGTAGCCGATACCAGCATAAAAAATAAAAAATACTTACCAATCAGAAACATAAAACTAAATAATTCCAAAAGATCTTTGTAGAATTCTAAAAACTTTTGAACAATATTGTTTGTCAATCAGATTTTGTTCTCATTATTCTAATTTTACTCATATTTAAATTATCCTGTGATCACTTTTTTTTGTAAATGTTGGTTAACCCGTAATTCGCAACAGTGTATCTTATACATTTATCTTACTTATGATGTCATGAATATACAGAATCTGTTGCAAACTATTTTTTAATAAATTAATAAATCAATTCAAGGAACACAAACTTAATTTCAAACAAAATACTTGAGACAAAAAGTAACTATCGAAAAATTTAACGGAACTGCCTCGCACTAGCCGGTCGTGGAGATTTTTTTTTAATACTAATAACTTGTAAATAATTATCACAATATTATTATTATTTAGTTTATTATTAATGTTAATTACATTCAGGTTTATTTAATATTTTTATTAATTTTACGTCTGTGTTGCAACTTGGTTGTTTTTCGATATTTCTTATCTGTGGCAGATAGTTGTGATTGATCACTGACTTAGAAACCTAAATGGACTTGCCATACCTACGAAATGAACGTGCATACCTACAAAAATTGGGCAATTAAGATGGCTGCCTTTCTTAGGGTTGTAACTGCCTGAAACGCGCTAGATATCGATATTTAACTTTGAGTGTTATTTAAGCTATTACCCAAAATTGTCATCTGCCACAAAGTAACAAAAAAAAAACTACTAAATCAAGTGGAATTTATTTATTTATTTACATCCACACATATAACTATTTTTACAGGTAACAACCTAATTCAATAGCCAGTGTAAAATAACTAACAAAAACAATAAAATAACTAATAAAAACAATATCAAAAACAAAAACAAAATCCACATAAAACCATCAGCATAAACACTTAACTAAATAAACAGTAGGCGGCCCGTGTGAATTATCTGAATATAACCCACCTGTTACACGGGCTAGTTTATTTGTTATTTTTATGTACCTACCCACTTTTTAAACAACAAATTATGTAAAATAAAACAATTTCTAGTGTAAAAAAGGCATTTATTCGTTTCTAAACAAAATTAACTTATTAAAATAGTTAGCATTGTACCGAAACCTTATGTCTATGAAGGCATTATAGATTTCACAAGCAACAGCCTATGGTTGATGTTATACTCTATGTTGTGCGGCGAGTATATCATTTTTTCGCTGTCATAATAGTCCGTCAGAAACTTGAAAATATATAAATAATAGTTTTCTGGTTTTTCCTGGTCAGTGAGATGAGGTTTTATTAAATTTTCCATTTTTTTTATAATGTTTATGACTCCGTTGGAGGCGTATTGAAGGCCACCTCGAGTCTTCTGAGTAAAGATCACTATGGTCACTATAATTATTCAAAGTGCATGGAGCAGACATGCCATATTTTATGTCTTGGGTTTATATTTTCAGAACCAATAGCTTCCATCCATTTCTTATTTGAAATTTCGTTTGCAGGAAATCTGTGGATTAAAATATAATTTCAATGTATTTTACACACTTCATTAATTTTATCGATACTTACGGTATGCGAACATCGCACATCACTAGCCGTAATTGACAATTATTATTGTTTGTAAACAATACAAAGAAATGAAGAAAGAAAAGAAAATAATAACGATATGAGCCATATAAACATGACACAGGTTTCAATAATATTCAAAAAGATTATCTTATAACAATACATTCTACAACATTCGAATGAATTAGTGAAAATTAGTTACTTACTTGTGCAATGTCAAGTTAGGCTGATTTTTGCTTTTCCTCGCACCACACTGTTTTATGCAACACGAGGGCATGATTTTCCTACTATTGTCCAAACTCAAAACACCAAAATAACTAATTACAATACGTATTTCTCTTTAAATCCACAAAAATATTTTGAGCGAGCAACTGTTTGACAGCACAACTACCACAAACAACACAAGTACTTTTGTAACTTACAATGGCGACCGGCACGCAATGACATGAAGGTGACATTCCACAACAGTGTTGCCAAATTTGGTCCCTGTCAGACATTTAGTTCTCTCTCTTTACAAATTCATTTCTTGTTTAGTTAAAAAGAGACAACAAGCTTTTTGACATGTGCGCGTCGATACGATGGATATTTGTATAACTATTATTCATATAGTAGAATATGCTCACTCCATGTGTATATATATCTCTATGTGATTGATAGTTCGCGCGCGTGTTTTCGTTTTGACTTTTGTCTTTCGTAATTCGTAAATAGTGTCTATTTATCGTGATTTAGTGAAGTATTTGTAGTTTAATAAACAGCTGTGTGTGTGAATGTTATGATTGTGGTGATAATTAAATATGTTCGGATAGCATGCGTGCGTAGTTACAAACTTACGAGACAAATCCAGCAGATGGAGTTGGTTGACAAATAACTTAAAAGGTAAGGCTTTTAGTAAAATTAACTATGTCGATGGACTATTTTACACCCTTTTACACCATTTAATAAATGACTCAAAATTCTCCTAATCATAATCAATCGGTTTCAAACAAAAAGAAAATAAAAGGATAGCGCCCACTTGGATACTTTTTGGTGTTAAAAAAGTTTTGCAGCGCCGTCATATACCTACTTAAACGGCCACGCTGTTATTTGAATTTCCAAACTATTTAGCTGCGAAATATTTACCTACGGTAGGTACTATAATTTAGTATAGTATAGTTAATAGTAGGTATAGTTTATTATAGTATAGTTTGTTCGCGCGAATTTAATTGCGTTAAATTTATAATTTCATATGTTGTAAGCCATTTTAATCTTGGTGTAGGTCTTTGATTATATAATGTCTAGATGGACTGTCAAGTGCGCGCAGACGTGTCAAAAAATAACAACCAAAAGTGGTTGTTAAGTACTTTCCCGCCACCAGTACAGATCGTGCCGCTTTCGTGACACTACGTTTTACGCGCTCTAAGGAATAACCACATAACAGCGATAAAATGATAGTATGTGCTTCTAAAGTGTGCTGGAATTAAAAAGGAAGGCAAAAAAATACCAACACACATCACCTATCACTAAAACTACTACACACTATTTAAAGAAACTTTTTAATTAATTTTATTTTTATGATTATTAAAATCACGCCATATTTTATCAGTGTTGCCAGTTTCTGTTTTTCATTCTCCCATTTTTGTGGGTAATTTTGTTGGTTTATCGTTACGTTTATAAAATAGTGCTGATGTACTTTTTCAAATAAAAAAAAAATAAAAAGTAAAAAAAAAATAACTCAATGTTAAAGTACCTATACCTCATTATGTTTTAATATGGTACCAAATACTAACTTAGTTGATTTAATACTCGATTCAAACACACAACTCCAAATTTCTTTTTTTTATTGATTTAAAAAGTAAATACTTAATAAAAATATATTTTATTATTATTAAAATATACTTAAACTGGATAATACCACATAAGTAAAAACATATAACTAAAATAAGTAAATATTTTATTATAATTAATTCGTCTTTATTTAATGTGATTTATGGGAGAATTTGTAATAGCTGGTATCACTATTTACGCACACAGAGACATTGACGTATAGTGTAAAACGACTCCTGCTCGCACACATACACAAATGGCGTCCTAGTTTTCTTTGGTATGAATGTAGGGCCACGCTCCATCTAGACATTATATAATCAAAGGTGTAGGTATAATTTTTGATGTTTGTTGCAATGAAAAATTGGCTTTTTTTGCAAAATCAATTTAATACCTAAATGAAATGTTAATTACCTCCACATAACAGAATAAATAGGTACATATTTAATTATAATAAAGAAATACTAATTCTTCTCTCTTCTTCTTCTTCTCTTCTCTAACTCAGGTGATTTCAACAAACGAATTAAATCATCATAAAATAATCAGGCCGCATAAAAAGAAAGAATAGTGCCAACAATAGGGATGCTGAAATTTTATTTTTGTTCTTTTTTTAAACAGTAATAAATTTTAAAAACGTATTTTTTGTTTCGTCTCGTAAGCAAGGAATTGTGAAGATACAGCTAGGTACTACGATTCTTTCCTGACGCCACGTCCAATCACAAATTGTACCTAGCAGTGATGTATTTTCTTTTTTATTTGATAATAAAAAGAAAAATACGTCCCTAGGTATAGGTACCTAGGAAGAAAGGAAGGGGACATTTTGCGAAAGGGACATTTTGCGAAAGGGACTTTTTGCTACCTGTAGTCATTTTGAGAAGTGGTCATTTTACGACTAAGCCAAAAAAAGAAAGGAGTGGGCAAATATATATTAGAAAAATAGTGATGAATTTAGTCACATTAAATTAATCAAATCGCTTGATTGCGAAGACTTCCGTAGGTACGAGTATATACTTGCGATTAGATCACAAAACCTTTGCGGAACTATTATTTATTTATTGTTTATTTAATAAGGCACAAGGTACCTACATCTATAAAATATAAAAAAGTCCAACAAAACTATATTTACATAGTTTGTTGGATCGTTACATTAAATATCATTTAAATCTTATAATCTATGTATTAAAATACTATGTTATATTGATATACATAATTATATGTATATTATCTATAAATTTTAACTTAGCAGGTAGTTTTATATTATATATAGGTATAAAAATAATAATTTTCATGTTTTTACACAAACACAAGACAATTATAAACTTTCAAACTATCGCGCTGCATGTTTATAGTAATCTTATAGAACGGGGATTAGCGCGTACATGCATAAATACCTTAAGGGCGTGACTTTTCGACCGGGTTACACCGGCCGTGGTCGCAAGCAGACTCTTCCCCGTTCTATAAGATTACTATAAACAAGACAATTAATCCAACTATATCTACAATACAAACTCATATTCATTCTTATCAATATGTGTAAATTAAATAAATTTCAATTTGGTTAAACCTCTAAAACTGATACCTACTGTAATGAGAAAACCTGTTATAGTTGGATTCAATTTTAATGGCGGCTCTGAAGTTAGCTACACGCTGCGCAGTACCTAGCCCCGCACACCCGCTGGCGCATAAGTTTGTTACTGCGTA
The DNA here is from genome assembly GCA_905146925.1 of Autographa gamma. Classification (NCBI taxonomy): domain Eukaryota; kingdom Metazoa; phylum Arthropoda; class Insecta; order Lepidoptera; family Noctuidae; genus Autographa; species Autographa gamma. The sequence goes on from LR989871.1 coordinate 4,959,324, forward strand.
GCGGCTCGCCTCGTGTTCAAATTCAAATTTAAATTCAAATTCGTTTATTGTCAGGTATTAACCCATAAAAAACAAAAATTACACAAATACGCAAATAACGTGAAAATAACACCAAAACTAAAAAAATAATAGTACAAAACAAAACAAAGCAAAAAATTTTATAATGTTAAAGAGCCGCCATTAAGTTTGAATCGAACTATACTGCCGTGCACTTGTCCGGTCCGAGCTAACACACCGGCGGACTTGGTACGGAGCGGACCGAATCCGATGCGAAAACCATCGGACCGAGCGGACACGAAATAATAATAATTATGTTCGGCGGATAACTCTCCACACGAACGGATATGGTACGGAGCGTACCAAGTCCGGTGTCCGCTCCGTACCAAATTCGATCGTCTGTTAATAGTATATCATTTTCATCAAGCTAGGCTTAACCAATAATACATTGTATCTTTCACTTATCGAGAGTTATTTTTATTTATAGTCTAATCAAAATAGACATTTCAGTTTGCCTTTTATACAAAATATATTCTTTAATTCTTGTCATCACGATATCGCCGGAATGGTGATCCGTAGGGGAAAAGTATTGATACAATTTTGTAGATAATTGCATGATCTAGGTACAACTGTTGTCTGACTTATCTTGCGATAATACTTGCAATTTATGAGGGAAAGGCAACGAGGTGATATTATTGACATTGGACCTTGTGTATCTTTTTTTGCACAAGTCGGATCACTGAGGACTTTTGATAATAATATGTACCTATTTTATAATGGTGTACTTGAGTTGAGACACCTATACCCTATTCATCCGGGCTTGAGCCAAAGTGTAAACAAAGAAATCAATGTTTCTCAAACTTTTATTTCAGTTCTTATTTTAATTTAATTTAATGTAAGGTTTCCCATTTGTATAACTAGCAGCTAGCGATACTGTTCTTTTGTTGTATTGCCTGAAAGCATGATTCTATGAGAAAAATTTAATCAAACTCTGCGTTTAGTGATATTCCCATGATTTCAGCTGTTTTATTAACAATATCTGTTTTCTACGGATACAAATCCTTCGGATTAATAACAGTCACATTTTCCGCTGAATGCATTGGGGTTTTCTTTTCTTGCTTTTTTCGGCCAAGAAAATGTGCAAGCATTGCCAGGTTCAAGTTCACTCATGTTGTTACACACGAAAACGCCAATATAAATAAAAGCAAAACAAATAACTTTAAACTTAACAAAACAATAAACTTAATGAAAACAATAAAAGTAACAACAGAATAATAAGAATTTAACGAAAATATCTGCAGTAGTGGCACTGCTCGCACCAACAAGTTGATCGATAGTAAAGATGGCGGGTATGAAAACATAACATTTTAATGTGTTCCCAGTATGTGGGCTCCAATTTAGTACCTAGTATTAAAATGCGTTCCAAGTTTGAGAATCAAGTCGTTTTTAGGTTCTTTTACACGTAAACTATTTAATTCATAATTAATTAAAGTTAAGAAAATAATTGAAGGCATTTATGATATTTGATTTCAAATAAGTCTGAAAGGATTACATAAGTTCTACAGACATCATTCTAAAATATAATTTCTAATGTTGTCAGTGTATGAATTCCGAAGTTATTTTTAAAAATATGTACACTACATCAATCGTGACATATAAAGAACCCTTTTTATGGTTTGTTTACCTTTTGGCTCACGGCTCGTTGAATAGGGTAGAAGTATTAATAAAAAAGTAATTTTCTTTAAGTCAAATACAATAATTTAAAAATGTAGATAATGGCGCTTCTGAGTAACAATATTACCTATTAGAAAAAAAACCTCGACACAAAAAAGTTCAGTTTAAAAAGAAAAAAATATAAAAAAAACTCTATCTTAAAGTACCCAAACTAAGAACCTATGTTTTAATTATTCTAAAGAAAAGAATACGTCGCGTTGGGGACCGCTCCAGATTTAACAATTTGATTACAAATAGGCAATTACCTAACTAAGCAACATAGATGAATTTAAAAAACAAAATTCGGATAAAAACTTTTATAAAATTGCTTCAAAACATTGGTCCCCCAAGATTTTTTAATTTTTATACTTTTTATAGGTAGGTACATACTTATAATATAGATTTTGGTATGTTGTACATAATTCAGTGCGCTTTCATTTGAGACTCCAATCGAGTATTTTCATCAATCATGTCTAAGAACACTCGCAGATAAGTCACCTTTAGGTAATATAAAAAATAAATAAATTGAAATCGCTTCAACCGTTCGGGAGCTACGATACCATACACACACACGGACAGACACCCACCTTATAACACCCCTCTTTTTACGTCGGGGGTTAAATAAGGTTTCAGAATATCATGTAACATGTTTCTGCCAGATACAGGACACCCTTTGGTATGGATTTCTTCTGAGGCATGCCACTTAACATGTAAAAATAAAATTGAATTTCGAACATCAATCAACGTTGCCAAATTGCGTGACTAAAATCATTGAAAAGCACACCGAACACTGTCGTATATGGTAGGCTATACTTTTCTTCCAAAACTGTGACAACTTTGCCTCTGCCTCTACGGTGCCAGGACAAAGGGGTTCTACACAAGTCACAAACTTTAATTGTCCGCTTTCCTGCATGCCATGAAACATGTATTTTAAATTATTTTATTACATAAATATAGCATTTAGTAACTCATAAAAATGATTACAGAAATGCGTCTTGGTCTTCTTTTGTTTCATCGCTGTATGGCCAATAGTCTTGAGGTTGTAGGTCAGTTTCATTATTGTCGTAAAGGCTAAAATTTTAATGCAAGTTTTAAACATATTGTAGAGGCATTTTTTATATTGAAAACGTTTATATTGCAATAAGTCGGTGTAGCTAGTTTAGTAATAACACGTGTGAGATAAGGAGAATCTAATAATAACATAAACATAAAGTTTTTATGTTTATTAACTATATAATATATAATTATAACTGTGACATTTAAATAATTGGTGTTTTTTTTTCGATAAATAATAGTAATTAATATGTTATTAAATATTCGGTGCATTTGGCAGAATCATTTAATTTTGTGATCTGTGCCTTTTAAATGTGTCATTACAAGTAATCTGCTGAAAATCCTCAAGACATGCTTAGTAACTCACGTCGCGAGTTCTTCTTCCCAATTAGTATCGTCCCCTGGTACTGTTGAGTTTGGTATCTCAAACTCCCAGCAGGCCGGATTGTTTCTTCGTCTGCAAGGCACAAAATGTAAACAAAGTTACGCCAACCACACTTCAAACATTAACATTAACGCATTTAAGAACGGGTAGAATAATATAGTAATCTACCCGAGATAACACACAACCCTTGTACACTCTTTGCAGATGACATTTTAATAATTGTTACATCCCCAAAAAATTCAGACGTCAATACTTATGTAGATGATATAAATTCAGTCATTAGATCCACAGTACACTGCTTAAATTTAAATAACTTAAATGTTAACATAACCAAAACTAAAATTGTACAATTTATGTCTAATAGGAGTACAATTTATAACTACAATATTAATTATGATGGCCAAGTAATAGCACAAGCAGAAGAAACAACTTTCCTAGGATTAATATCCATGCGAGCGTGAGCTTTCCATGATATATGTCTATCCAATAGGATAGACATATATCATGGAAAGCTCACATGGAAAAAATTGTAGTAAATTAAATAAATTCGTATGTGTATTATCTTCATTGAAAAAAAAACAGCTTCACAGAAAACAGTGCTATTAACTTATCACGGCTTCGTCACTTCAACCTTGCTATACGGGCTTACATTATGGGGTAACTCTACTGATTGGCACAGGGCCTTTCTGGTTCAAAAAAAGTGGTTGGTCAATTGGTAGTATACCTGCTTGGGATTCTTGTAAGCCATTATTTTAAAAATTTAAGCTTCTAACATTGCCGAGTTTGTACATTCTGGAATGTGCTAAATTTGTCAGATATAATACGCATATATTCCAAAAAGCTAGTGATAGGCTTCCTAGACATACTCGGGATCCAGACCGTTTAGTAGTTCCGAGAACAACTAGAACTACCCTATACCAAAATAATTGTTATTATATGTTTATTAAAATCTATAATAAATTACCAAGAGCTATTAAAAACACCACTAATCGTATATTTCTTAACAGTTTAAAAACTTGGTTAATAAGCAAAGTATTTTACTCAGTTACTGAACTCTTTTACTATGTTAATTTACCCCGTTAATTTTAAAACTGTACTTATACTTGTGTGTACTTTTCTATAATAATATGATGGTAGAACTTTTTAAATATAAGACTTGTTGTAAAATGTATGTACCTTATGTTTTTCTAATTTCTTTAATTTCTTTTTTTTAATGAAATGTGTAGAAACATAAATGTAAATATTTGCATGTTAGATAATCTCTAACTAAGTGTTTAGAACGTAAGATTTTTTTGTAACACCTTCATTGTACTACACTTATGGCGAATAAATTATTATTATTATTATCGAGTAATTATAAAACACTGGAACGGGGACTAGGTTTCTTCTGCCTTAGATACTCACGCGGTTTCAGCCGCAGAGCACTGGTAGGATGTATGGATCTATATTAACTATTTACTCACACATTTTCTTCGTGTACTACTTTTACTCATACTAGTTATTGGAACTTGCTGTTGGAGCTTGCGTGGCAGTATAGTAGTAGAATTATACTATCATGTCGAGGCGTGTCGTGTCGCTATAGAAGTGTATCGAAAGCACACATTTGTATGGACAGAATGCATTATGATGCCTCGTTGGCGCGATTCATGTTTCTGCCGCAACTTAACCCGCCCCGACCGACACAATATTACTCTTCTTTAGACTGGAAAACTCCGCGTCAGTTTAAGATAATATTATTATGTTCCTATCCTAAATTTGCATTTATTAGTATTTAACTATTTTATGCGATCCTGAGCTCTAGAAGTGTGTAAATTGGGAGCTTAATTGTTTGTTTGAAAAAGGGTTTGAGGAAAATAAACGTTATAGATCTGTTTACATTACCCAGCTATTCGGACGCCTTTGCAGTTCATTTAAAACCGCTCTCAAATAAGAAATTAATCCTAGCTTATTGAAAGTCAGCGCGATAAATAACTGTTCAAAATTCAGAAAACTTCAAACTTATTTGAAATAGAAAATATAAATACTAACTTTTAAAGTATAGTGCTGCTTGTTTACATTAATATACGAGTAAGTCACGGGAATAAGCGCGCTAATGCAGTAATACATTAAATAAATATTCTATTCTGTTCTATTCTATTCTATTCTAATGCATCTATCAGTCTGCTTGCGACCACGGCCGGTCGAAACATCAAGCCAAAAAGGTATTTATGTACAGAGACACACTTGCGTAAATAGGGTAAAAGCCGGATAGTTGCCTCGGACGTATACATGCCTCAGTTTCAAATGCTCTATGTTAGACGTATCGACAGTGTTTCTTTTTGATCATAATTAAAAGAGTCCCCCTCGCCGGCCTCAGGGCTGCATAAGCCGTTAAACTAGGCGCACGTGTTTTATACGTGTGAGAAAACATCTTCCGCGGCGATACTTTGACGAGCGCCAGAATTATACATGTATTGGTAAGTAATCTCTGTTAAATATTTTTATAACTGATTGCGATTACAGTCAAAAATTTATTTCTTTTAATGCATTAGAGTTTAAATTGCACTGTTTATTAGGTTTTATTGTTAAATATGTTTTATTTATTTCGTAAATAAAAAGGGCAAGTATCCGTATCAAATCGGATAGTTGCCCTACTGACTTTTGCGGATTGTTGCCCTGCGGTAACTTACCGTAATTATACAATTTTAACTAGCAAAGACAGTTTTTTTCTGTTATTTTTTTCATTTGCTTTTACAATACATAGTTTATCTTAAATAAGATAAATACTCAACAGCAAAATGCCTCGCAGGTATAAACGAAAGCCGCTAATAGCAAATTTTAATACTATATTATCGCTTTTAAACATACAAACATACAGGTCAATCTGAGAACCTTCTTTTTTCAAGTCGGTTAATTATAGAATACCAAAACCTTCTCCTTGGTCTAACAAACACTTAACTGAAAACCGTATCAAAATCGGTTCTTTCAAACGCGAGATAATCGCGTCAAAATATTCATACATACAGGTCATTGTGAGAACCTCCCTTTTTTCAAGTCTGTTAAATAATAAATCCTAAAACATTCTACTTGATCTAACAAACTATTTTCTGAAAACCGCATCAAAATCGGCTCAGCCAGACGAGGGATAATCGCGGACAAACATACATACATACATACATACATACATACATACATACATACATACAGGTCAAACTGAGAACCTCCTTTTTTGAAGTCGGTTAAAAATATATTATTATTAAAAGTAAAAAAAAAAGTTAATTCTAATTTTGTACATTGTTTTATCTTCAAAATAAATAATATAATATAATATAATAATATTCCGGGACATATCACACACGGTTGTCTGATCCCAAGCTAAGCAGAGCTTGTGTTATGGTAACCAGACAACTGATAAACATACTTATATACTTCTAAATACATACATATTATAGATAACTTACACCCAGACACCGAACCAATGATCGTGCTCATCACACAAACATTTGTCGCGGGTGGGAATCGAACCCAAGACCTCCGGTATAGCAGTCAGACCAACAGGCCTGCCAAAAAACAACATTACATTTTTATTTTGGAGTTTGGACGCTTATTTACTATTTTGGTGTCTATTATTGTTACAATTTTATAGTTACAATTTAGCTTTAATAAATACCTATTTAATAAAAGATTTTATTTAATAATAAAAACTTATTATTAAAATTAATATTAGTTCATTTTTATTTGAAAAAAAAAAACAGACGGGCACCTATCCTCACATTGGGCAAGTATCCCCCGAACAATTTTTAACGTTAGGCTACTATCCGCCATAGTAGGCAACTATCCTCTTTTTTAGAGGTCATATTAAAAACTCTCGTTTAAAAAACACATTTTTTAAACGAGATTATTAAAAAGTGTGGCAACTATCCGGCTTTTACCCTATGCGCTTATTTCCCTGAATTATATGACAGACATTTTTTTTTTATTAATGTATGGTGAGGATGAAACTGCAACTTGGAAAAGCTTGGAAACTGTTTCGATTGAAAGCCAGCATTGAATGAATGGCTAAGGATCAACATTATTTTTCTTCTACGGATTAAGTGTCAATTTGTAACATTTTATTCGTGTGAAATAGTATCAGTTACTCACGCCTGGAGAGACAGCGTGCAGTTTATTAGCAGTGCGGATGAGGCCACGCTCACGTATTGAAATGGGCCAACACATTCCATTCTATGATTCACAAAAAACGTGACAGCAACTCCTATAATATACTCTTTGCCTCCCATCCAAGAAACCAAGGGCGCACCCACATCATTCTGAAACAGAAAAACTTTATTTATCTTTATCTGGCAGGGAAAGATATGTATACTACAGGAAAAATCTGCCTTAATTTGTTTTAAGGCAGGTTATGTAACTGTAATGGTGTACAATTCTATTCTATTCAGGCAGACTTTTCGTTGAAACTCAATAAGAAAAAAAAATGTAGGTATGACTAAGAATTATTAGTGTAGGTATACTTATTTTTGCTAGTGACTGCATCTATATTGTAGAGTGAAGATAGTACTACATACTTGGCATGGTCCGTTTGTTCTTCTTGCTATTAAGTCCGTCTTATTTTCGAACTGAAATTATGAACATTTACAATTAGAAAAATTACCTGACAGGTAAATTACGAATAACGAAAGAACATGTTTTATAAATATGTTTCGATCTTCATTGCAAAGACACTCTAATTCATACTGTGAATGGGGAAAAGGTGGTAGCAATTTTGGTGCCAGAATAGCTTCGCTCTTGTCGGCCATACCGACTGATGGCGATCTCGTTTCGAATCTGCCTGTTTGCCTTGCCCCTTGGTTACTTTGTATATGTTTGTCGGATCTCAAATATTTCTATCGTCTGACTTCATCACCAGTAGCTTGTTAGTATCCCAATACTACACTGTCCCGGTTAAGTGCTAATTCAATTCAAAATTACTTACTGGACCCGATTAAACATCAATAGTGCAGGTTAAATAAAAGCTTATAAAAGAAAGTAAAAAATACTACTTGAAACACTAGGAGCTTGATACTAAGGATGTTATGGATATGTAATTTCGGATCCGGATACAGATATGGATGTTGATAAAATATGATGCTTATCGGTTTCGGTTACGGTTATGGATATTAAATTGTTTCGGATTATCCGATAGTTTCGGTTACGGATATGGATATCCTAACAACACCGCTGTGCACCTCACGCTGTGACGTCATTAGGTAGCGGGTGAGATGTCGCAATCCAGCGGAGTGCACACACAGTTAATTCGTACGAGTCTACTATTTAGTTAGACTCCGCCCTTTCCGAAACTATCCAAAACTTTTATTTCGGATTCGGTTATGGTTACGGATATTTTTATATTCCGGATATCCGATAGTTTCGGTTACGGATATGGATATCCATAACATCACTGCTTGATACCCACATCAGATTACATTAAAGTGTACCACATTTATCTTTTCATTATGTACAAGTATTAATGGTATAGTTTACCGTATCATTTGCCTCAGAGTTGTTTCGTCGTCGTAAGGCCAAGTAATTGCCATAAATGTCAACATTGCCTGGTCCCGAGCTGCATAAAGCGCCTTTGCGGACCATGGGTATTTCAGGATATGATTGCTCATAAAACTGACGACAAATTGCTTGATCAACAATTTTGACTGACGTACCGATCAAATATTTACTATTTAAGGATATAGTAGAGTTTGCCTGTAACAAGTACGTATTATGCATATTATCATAATATACATGGCAGCGGGGACTCCTAGCACAGGTATCTTTTTAGAAGGTTCTTATGTAAGATTAATTGTAAAAGCTGTACAAGTTTGTACGAAGAGATTTGCTCGACGATATATGTTTTGCATGCAGCTTCCTCTGGTAAACTTTAAGTCAGATATGTTATGCTGCCTGCCCACGTCAGATTATTTGTAGGACACAATCGAGCCGATTTTTCCACCTATTCGCACCGATTTTGTGGTCGACTCAACGCCTACGTCCTATCACTTTGTCTGTTGCTATCGAGGGAGCGGCACGTCATGGACAGAGAGAACGTCATATCCTCAGATCACATCAAACAAGGGAGATTTGCTATCCTTGTAATTTTAGTATGCGTACCCGATGTCGCCACTTTTCACACATTTATATTTGTACACGCCCAAACGAATATCTCAACAGCGCACACACAAACATAAAAGTCAACGTGATTTGCCACAAACACAACAATATCATTGTTACTGTTAACTCACACAAATTCACTGCTCCAATCACGGCATTTTTCACACACGCTAATGATGGGTCGATAAAATATTTATCGATGAAACAGACGACAAAATATGGTTCATCCAATAAATAAAAAAATATTATAGTGTCGGTATTATTCGGTATTGATATATCTATTTGACTTGAAAAATTAAACAAATGAGTAGGTAGATTACTCTACACTTATATATTATATTTGAGTGGTCGGTTACAATATTATTATGAACTAATGTACCTTCGCCTAAACGTAACAAATATTTATCTGAAAACCATACTAAAATTGGTTTAGCCGAACACGAGATTATCTCGCAATAACATACAGATAATAATAATAATAATTCATATTTTAGGCATCAAGGCCCATATAAATATAAACAATACTCTACTTAACACAACTTAATAATACTATAAATACATACTACATAATTAACTAATACTAATGTACACGAAGTGTCGGCGTCGTGTTTCGCTGACTGGCATATATACATACGGGTCGAACTGAGAACCACCTTTTTTGAAGACGGTTAAAGACATATTTCTATACCTTCTGTAAGCTAAATAAACAACTAAAACATTAAAACACACGCTTTAACACTTTATCGATACATTGTTTTATCGTTACGACAGATTACTCGTGAAACTGCATCACCATTTTACGGCCGGGTACAGCGGAGGTACCACGCGACTGTCATTACATTTTGAATTTGTGAGTATTGGTGACGCATGCATCCATTGCGCCATGAAGCGCAACTAATAATTTAATGATTCTTACTTAGCAAGCAATGTATTTTATTATTACGCTAAGGATGAATTGTCACTTAATGTCATTTATGTTATAATTAATTTATATTTTTGTGGTTTTATAGAAGAAATATGTAAATATTGTAATACTAACACATGAAATGAGATTCCATCTTTCTCGTAGTTCACTTTTTTGCTTGTATTTTTGCAAACAACAACAGAACAACTCGGCATTTTGGCAAAAATCGAGAGACGTGACGCGAGCGCGTAGTTACTGCCGACTGTCGGCAAAAATCGGTATCAAGTGCAAATTGAGCCAGATGCGTTCGCACGTGCCGGGGCGCTATAACAAATCTCCTATGTTTGATGTGATCTGAGGTCATATCCTACCACACAATTACAATTAAATAACTTCAATAGCAAATTTTAATTGTCTTTTAAATGTAATTTGTTTGTTTGATAATTTATTAGCACTCTTTTTGAATTTATGTTTATTGTCAATGTCTCGAATTTGTTTTGATAAATGGTTTTAGATGCGAGATGCGAGATAGAATACTATTATTAAGTAGTACTGTATTGCCCTTTGGTAAACTAATGTTATTATTAAATATTGTCCCATAATTTTTTTAAGTACTGCTCATTTTTCCTTACAAATTATAAAATTTCTAACTTACACGTAGAGGGACAATTAACCGGCCACCTTAACATATGGATGTAACAATATCATCTCGATTATTTTTTGATGAAAACCATAAATAAGTATTATGATATATTACATGGAAATGTAAGAATACAATTTTTTTTTTAATAATTATTTGCTGCTCTTTGTTTTGTAATAGTTCGCATACATTTATTTAGCTTTTATTACTTGCATTTTGGCAGAATGAAAAACATAATGTTACTGAACGTACGTTAAGTTTTAGCTCTTAAAAGCGTTCAGTTCGCGAGCAACAAGAGGAAACTGCATGATAAAAACTTTTTAACAAAAAAATTAAACCGCCGAAAAAACTGAAAAGCAAAAAATAAGAAACCTTTTTTTATTTAATCTTAATAACTAAGTTCTTAAACGAATGTGAGTATACCTAAGTAATTTCGAGTCGGCGCCAAACAGGCAAATTAATTAATTACGATATATAGGTACTTAATTTTTTTAGAAATTTTAATGTTTATCGCTGGAGATTTCATTGCATTGTTAAGTTGATTCAAACTCAAACCCAAAACTTTTATTTGCTTTCCACAATGGAATTAGTAAGTGGTAAGTAAAGAATATAATTATAGTATATAGCGTTTTTGATTTCGTTGTTTCTTTATTTTTAAGGTACTTTTGTGATCTTTGTTAATTGACAGTTTAGCGCCGCCTCAAAATTATTTAGGTGCACATTCGTTTAAGAACTTAGTTATTAAGATTAAATAAAAAAAGGTTTCTTATTTTTTTTGCTTTTCAGTTTTTTCGGCGGTTAAATTTTTTTGTTAAAAAGTTTTTATTTTATACTTTTTTGTGGCTATTATATACTAATTACTACATGCTGAATTATTTTTTATTTTTAAAATAGCTAAGTACCTTATTTTAGTATTCAAATCTGTGAGTGAACAATAAATCACCCCTATTTTCCCAACCTTAGAGTAAAATTATATGGGACCAGCTTCAAGGTATAACCCCCTATCTAATAAAAAAAGATTTATCAAAATCAGACTGTTCTGTAATAAGTTCCGCGTGGTCTTCTATTAAAATCAGTTAGTGAACAATCAATATATCCCTGTTTTTCTACCCTTAGGATTGGAATATTTTTTCCAAATTTATATGGGACCAACTTCTAGGTATAGCCTACTCAATAAAAAAAAGAATTATCAAAATAGAACTACTCTGTAAAAAGTTACGCGTGGTAATACATTACGATCAGTGCGTGAACAATCAATTAACCCCTGTTTTTCCACCATTAGGGTGGGAATTATTTTTTCAAATTTATATGGGACCAACTTTGGAGTATACCCTTTTCAATATAAAAAGAATTATCAAAATCGGACTACTCAGTAAAAAGATATGCGTGATCATACATAAACAAAAAAGAATATACGCGTTGAATTGAGAACCTCCTCTGTTTTTGTCGGTTAAAAATGTTGAATTTTAGAACGAAGCATGCAGTATTTATAAGGGTGTTGATTAAATTTAAAACACAACCTTTTGAACATCAACTGACATTTCACTCCTAAACCATGTTTACAAGCTGTTGGAAGGACACCTGTCAGTCTAGAAGCCTTAGACAAATTCTATCCACATCATTCTTGAGTCCTTTCGTCGCTTATACCTCAGAGTTTCAATACCCAGTGCATCCTACCTGTGACGATATCGAAACGCAAATAGACAATGGTCTTTTCGTGTTTTTATTTGAAAAATCCATACCTCTAATGAGAGGCATGGATTTTACTAATGAGCTAAGTGCCAAACCTTTTGTTGACACTTTGAACCTTTGAAATGGAATGTCTGTACAACATAGTTCCTTTAAATAGTAAAAGAAGTTTTGTTTTTCTTGCACTTAGGTCATTTGTTAATTTAATGCGTCAATATATTTCACCGGGACACCATGGCGGCGTAACCAGTCGCCGCTACCAACAAAATGTACACAGCTCTATAGAGAGTTACTCACCTGGTGTCCGTTTGGTTGCGCAACCAATTTGGCGGCGCGACCAACTCGGACGCGTGCATAGAATGTTTGCGACGCCACGCTGGTTGCGCCACCACTAATTACTATAGCGCCGTATGGAGTCTCTTTAACTGCTTATTTTAATATTTTAGTTCAAAATCAAATCCAAAATTCAAATTCAGTTATTCGTGTGACTTTAGGTTACATTTTACATGTGTTGTTAATTATAATTAACAGTGCCTCAAAAATCTACCTTTAAAGTGTACACTCTTTCATATGATTAGATTGATAATTAATAAAAAAAAAAAAACAATTAACATAATAAACAGACGTCCAGAAATATAAAAATAAAATTAAAAATTTAGTCATGACATAATCAATTAAAATAATGATAATAATACAAAATCAAAATTAAATTAAAAAAAAAGGTTTAAAAATGTAGTTTATGTCAAGTAATTACAGCATAATTTTCATTAAAGAATTCGTCAACGGTTAATGTATTTCTCTAATTAGTTTAATTTGTCAAAATTCAAGGTCATAAGTTAGGTCAAATAAATTTAGCATTGTAGAGCTCGTCAATGGTATAATAACATTTTTGTAGTAATACGAACCGTAGCTTTTTCTTAAATTGGATTATGTTTAAATCTCTTAGGTAATTTGGCAATTTATTAAATATTTTTGGGGTCATGCAGAGTATACTTTTATGCATTAAGGCGGTCTTTGATGGACGAACACATTATTCATGTCTGTATTTATTTCTAATCATTTTATGTCTATGTTCAGATACTTTTCTAAACATCAAAAATGCATCTTCTTTTTGACAAATATGGCAGTTTCAAAATGTACAAGCATGGTCAAGTCAATATTTTCAATTGCACAAAATAAGGTTTACAGCTATCAGTTAAGTCTATACCGGTTATGGCCCTTATGCATCTTTTTTGCGATTTAAACACGATTTCCTTATTGCAGGAGTTGCCCCAGAACATAACTCCGTAACGTAATAAAGAATCGACATATCCATAATATGCAGTAACTGCCGCTGCTTGATTTACTACTTTTTTTTAGTTTATATAAGGCAAAAGCAAACTTACTAACTTTTTCAACTAATTTTGAAGTATGTTGTTTCCAATTAAGTTGACTGTCAATTGTTAAACCTAAAAATTTTACATTTGCGACTTCCTCATTTTTTTCATTATTGAAGTTTATACTTAGCGTTGAATTAGCTATTCTTTGACGAAAATTCATTATTTTTGTTTTGTTTAAATTTATTACTAAGTTATTATGTCCTAACCAGTTAACCGCTTGTTGTAATGCGTTTATTATTTCAGTTTCAATTTCTGTATTATTTTCGTCACATCTAACAATGATAGTACTATCGTCAGCAAATAATGTCATAGGATAGGGAATATTGCGGGGAAAGTCATTTATATATGTAAGAAACAATAAAGGCCCTAGCACGCTGCCTTGGGGCACTCCATAAAATATGTTCCGTCCTTCTGATGATTTGTATTTTAAAACCGTTTTTTTTTAACTTAGTTATGGGACATATTTCTGTGCATTGTGTCCTATTTTTTAAATATGACTTTAAAAGTGATAAAACATTTCCTCTTATTCCATTAGCATTTAATTTGCTCAGGAGTATATCATGGTTAACCAAATCAAATGCTTTGGTCATATCCATGTATCTTGCTGATATTGGGACTCTTTCATTCATGTTAGCTATAATAATATTGAGGAAGCCATACTCGTATATTGCCATATTAATTGAAAGATTCTTCCTAAATCCTTTTTGTTCTGTCGCAAGTATATTGTGTTTATTGAGGAATTCATAAATGAACCTATAGATCCACTATTCAAATATATAGGATATTACCGGAATAAGAGCTATTGGTCTGTAATTTTTTATGTCTTTCGCATCGTCTTTTTTAAATAAAGGTTTTATTACAGTAGGTTTAAGTTTATCAGGGTAAGTTCCATACTCAATACTTAAATTAATTATATAGCTGAGAGCAATGATATTATAATAAACAGATATGTTGTTAGCGCGCAATCGTGAAGACTCGAAAACGTCCTAATGGAGACGTATTGCCTTAGTCTGCGTCACGCATCTCGACGAGTGACACACTCGAACGAAATTTACATAAAAGCTTTTAAATGTCATTGTGTGTATCCAGAAACTGTATCATTTATGATAACGAAGTAAATAAAATACAAGGAATCTCATACCACATGTAAATACGCAATATACTTCGATTTAATAATATTTTTTATTTATTTTCCTAATATTCTGATAATTGGAGGTTAGAAAAAAGAAAGAGACGGTAAATACATTTTTTGTCGTGAGGACGACAAGGACGCATGATCGCACACATATAGAATAAAAGTACAGATGCGACTATTAGGCATTAAAGTCATCATTACCCCAGAGTTCTGTTTTCCTTTTTTCTAATGTTGGATTATTTAATCATTTGTTTTTTTGAAATAGTCGATATACTTAATTATAAATTAAACATGTCATGTGTGGGTAAAGAAAATATGAATAGCTTACCCTTATTACCTTAATATATCGCAGAAAATGTTAAAATAAAACTATTTCTATTTCCACTTTGTCGCTTTAACATCGTGATTTATTTCTCACCTACCTACCTTTAGTAGTGTTGCTTAGTTGTTATAGGCACAAACCGTGGATACAAATTTAGTAGACGCTGTTTGTACCTTCTGTCTCGTTAAATTTGTTAGTCTATGACGTTTGTTTAGATTGAAGCGTAATTGACAACACTAATTGTCTCTTTTTTTCTTATGGGTTTTATCGCGCTATCTCTTTTGTATCATTTTGACATGTGAGCTGCCGCTGCTGCGCGGAACACTTTTTTCGGTTGTTTTGTATGGGTGTAACATATCTGTTTATTATAATATCATTGGCTGAGAGAATGTGATATTATTTCTGAAACATACTTTAGAACTTTCGTTGAAATGTCATCATATCCTACACTATCTTTGTTTTTCAAGTCTTTTATAATTTGATTTACTTCATATGGTGTGATTGGGGCTAAAAACATTGACTGTGCAGTGAAATTTACTTTAGTGATTAGTCGTTTCGATGTAGTCGAAAGCTTTTCTGCTTGGCTAATGATGTAGTCGTTTAAGGTATTTGCTATTTCTTTGGGTGTTGTGTATGTAACCCCATCATGGTTTATTTCTTTTATATACTCCGGTGAGAGTTACTTCTATTTTCGTTTATTATTTTCCATGTCATTTTAGATTTATTATATGCTGTCTCTATTTTATGATTATTTTTTTGCTAATGCGTCAATTTTATTATTTTCTTAAGTCGGTTAGAATAGGTTTTTAGTTTCGTCAAATTTATATTGGTTGGGTTTAGTCTATAATGCCATAACAACTGTCGTTTTCTTTTACTACACCGCCTAATACCAGGTGTTAACCAATTTGTTTTTTTTAGTAATTTTCTTTTCTTGAATATTATAGGAAAACATAAATTATAAAACATTTGGAATAGTTCTAGAAATAAATCATAGGTGACGTTAGGGTCTTTAGTTAAGTAGACATCAGTAAAGCAAACTGATTTCAAACAATCTTTGAATTTCATTAAGTTTTCATTACAGTAGTCACGAACTTTTACATTCCAATTGTTAATTAAACATGTCTTTTTTACTGGAAGCTTTAAAGTTTGTGCGGTGCGATCCGATATATGGAAATCATGTATAATATGAGAACATTTTCGTGGAATATTATGTGCAAAGTTATCAATATATGTATTACTTTGTAATCTAGTTGGTTGTTTAATTTGTAAATTGAGATTGTACTTTAATAAGAAACTAGTCAGTTCAATAGATTGCCTGTTATGATTTAAAATATTAATGTTAAAATCACCACACAAAATTACACTCTTTTTTGAGTTGTAACAGTATTTTGATAATATAATATTTAATTTTGGGTACAAAACGTCTAATTTATTTAATTTTGGTACTCTATACATACAAATAACGATGGTATTATGTGATATTAGTTCAATCGCACTAACTTCGAAAATGCCTTCAATCGACAGTTTACTGACATCCTTAAGCTCTTTGTATTGAAGACCTAGCTTTACCAAAATACAGGCTCCTCCTCTTTTGGTACTTCTTGTAAAACAAGCGGCTAATTTATAATTTGGCATTGCAAGAAGCTTCTCGTGTCCTCTCTCTATAAAGTGTTCCGTAACACAAATTGTGTCTATACCGTTTCCTTGTTCGCTTAGTTCTTGCAGGTGTAGAGTTAGTTGATCTACTTTGTTCATGAGTCCCGCAATGTTTTGATGCATAATGGTAAGGTAATTATAGAAAAAACGTATCTAAATGCTGTAATTTTGAGGTAGATGAATTGGATGTTATCGCATTGGTTTCAGTATCGATTTCTGTAATGGTCCTCTGGAGATTAGTAAAAATATTTTTCATTCCTGTTCCATTTATGTGTCCTTGTAGTTCAGTAAACATCTCATCCAATCTCATAGCCAATAGTTAATTCTGCATTAGAATCCAATAGATAAGCATATTCGTGAGTTGAAGTTGTCTAGATACAACAGATTATTTAAAGTTTCTATTCTAGCATTTTATATAGTTGTGTAATTGCCACATCTGTAGGTCGGAAGGTAAATAATCACATTGGTGTTTTTTTATTTTTCTAATGCTTTCTCTAATAAGGAATATGATGTCATGATAGTTAGCGTGTCACAATTAAGCGTTGTTACGCTTAACTTGCGCTTAACCGATCCCAGTTGCGTCTGTCATCGCGTCGAGTTGCTCGTCTCGTGACAAATTAATATTTACCTAGCTATGCCGTATTGTTCCGTTTTAGCGTGCAAAAATGATCGTAGGTGAAGAAATCTTACAAATGGAGGTATTTCGTATCATCGGTAAGTACGATTTTTATTGTCTTCTAATAAAAATCTTATTTTCTTCCAATTAACAAAAAAATAATAGAACGGTTAGTCAAAATAAACCTTATGCAGTAAAGACAAAGTTTATTTTCGATTGTTTTTTTCCATAGAACATTCTAGAAAGACCTTCGCTACTCAATGTAGTGATGTAGTCAAGTCGAAAATTTATTTTGTCGATTGATGTCGATACGAGGAATAACTATCTTAACCCAAACAGTTATTTTTATTTATTTCGTTTTGCATTACAATATAGGTACGAGGTCGCCTTAATTCATACACGAAATTTATATTAAGTAAATTTATGGTCGTTTAAGTGGTATAAAGCAAAAATATAATCAATGTTTTAAATAGTAACATAATTATTATAATTTATTAATGACTGAGACGTTACACACACAGTGTTACAAACAGTAGGTAATAGATTTTTTAACCTTCATTAAAAATTTGTTTCAGGTTTCCCAAAGTCACAAGCATGAAAGAGAAATGGATAGAGAGTGCGTCCTTGCGTTGTGGGAGGCTGGCCGGCAAACTTAATCCTGATTCATCCACCGGTGGATAGATGAAAACTCGTGAAATCGACACTGCACTTCCTTTCTTCAAGTTTCACGGCAAAAAGTCCATTTAACTCACGAGAATCATGAGAATTTCAACATATGCGGAATAT
Organism: Autographa gamma; assembly: GCA_905146925.1. NCBI lineage: Eukaryota > Metazoa > Arthropoda > Insecta > Lepidoptera > Noctuidae > Autographa > Autographa gamma. The sequence continues at coordinate 4,977,719 of LR989871.1, forward strand.
TAAAGACGATCTTTTACTATAAAACCCGAAGTTTTATTTATCTGATTCCTTCTTTAATTACATGTTGACAATCTATATTAAATTTAAGACATCATATCATAAGTGTGCACTCTGGGCCAAACTCACTATGAAACTTGGGCATGGCCCTTTACCTATCTGTCAGTCAGTCTTGTGTGTCTATTAATTTATGGTTTTAAGGTACAGCGGTTTGTGTAACAAATAAATAAATGTACTCCCAACAAGTCGTATTTATCGTATTTGAACAAAAATCGGGTATCTATCGATATCGATAAAGAATTTAAATGTAATTCGTGGTGTGTCCTTGGCCGAGTAGCATTAGAGTCACGCCATTGTCAACCGTATGTCTAAAGCAATTATGTTGATAATTGCTTATATTGATTATATATCGCCATCTATGGTCAAGTAGCAAAACTAACTCGTCAATCGAATTTAGTGTGACTGTAGACCGTAAATACGTATTGTTGCTAATGCAAAATTAACCTTATTTTTAGAAAGTCAGGGTTTATTTTTTTTCTGTGATGTACGCTAATTTTGTCAAAATTTAAAACTACCCATCATACGGATTATTTCGTTGTAGTGCATATGTTATTATCGGATTATTTGTGTGAGTTTGGCGACAGCGGTTCCTATAGTAGTTTTGGCCGTATGCACTTCCACTTGTTTTCTGTTCCGTGGTTGTCACTCACTACGTCGATTGTTGTTGTTTTATACACGGAACAGAAAAAACAAGTGGAAGTGCAATACCATAGATGGCGATATATAAACAATATAAGCAATTATCAACATAATTGCTTTGGACATACGGTTGACAATGGCGTGACTCTAATGCTACTCGGCCAAGGACACACCACGTATTACATTTAAATTCTTTATCGATATCGATAGATACCCGATTTTTGTTCAAATACGATAAATACGACTCGTTGGGAGTACATTTATTTATTTGTTACACAAACCGCTGTACCTTAAAACCATAAATTAATAGACACACAAGACTGACTGACAGATAGGTAAAGGGCCATGCCCAAGTTTCATAGTGAGTTTGGCCTCGAGTGCACACTTATGATATGATGTCTTAAATTTAATATAGATTGTCAACATGTAATTAAAGAAGGAATCAGATAAATAAAACTTCGGGTTTTATAGTAAAAAATCGTCTTTAATATTCCGCATATGTTGAAATTCTCATGATTCTCGTGAGTTAAATGGACTTTTTGCCGTGAAACTTGAAGAAAGGAAGTGCAGTGTCGATTTCACGAGTTTTCATCTATCCACCAATGATGAATAATGAATCAGGATTTAGTTTGCCGGCCAGCCTCCCACAACGCAAGGACGCACTCTCTATCCATTTCTATTTCATGCTTGTGACTTTGGGAAACCTGAAACAATTTTTTAATGAAGGTTAAAAAATCTATTACCTACTGTTTGTAACACTGTGTGTGTAACGTCTCAGTCATTAATAAATTATAATAATTATGTTACAACACATTGAACCGACCAAATAAAGCCTTTTTCCCAGACCTGTATATTTGTACCCAAGAAAGGCGGCACGCGAAGAATGCCAAAGGATTGTGAAGCAAGTTATCACCCAAATAGATGACCACGACCAAACTGACAATAGTGGAAACTGAAAATAATGTGAGGTTAGCAGAAATTTAATACCACTGCGCCAATAACTCCGCATTATGTCAATCGTAAAAATTCATCTAACAAATGAAAAAAACTTTTCAGGGTTATTTACTACCTATATCATGCCAAGTTTACTAAACTAAATTAGATTTCTTGTATATCTAGTCTATTCTTTATTTCTAGTGACCTGAATAAATCAGGTTAAATGTAACATCGACATTTAAATGTCTTTTACCGCTTAATTAACTGGCTTGGAATAGTTGTTTTAAAAATAATTCCATTCTACGACTAAGTACATCAAAATATTTAGGTAGCTTAACTGCCGCAATTGTTTAGAAAAGTGACCCTACTTTTGCACAGTTATATATTCTTAAAGACATTCATAACATCAAAAGTGAAGCAAAGAAAACCACTCGTAAATGTTTAATTTAGTAATTACAAGCAATAGTAGTAGGTAATTTTAGTAAAACCTATTTTTTTTACTTAATACCTATTTACGTGACTCCCGATTCCAACTATCATCTTATGAATTGTAATAATACGTACCTAGCATAATAATATATTTAAGTGACTATAGTATATAGCCTCTATAGTTTCAGTATAAACAAATAATATGAATAAGATGTATTGGAGGGTAACAACCACTGTACCAAGAAATTGGTACATAATAATAAAATGCAATAAAAACGATTTAGTGCAGTTTTCCACCCTTTCACTCACACGCACACAACACGATATTTTTTATCTGTGTTACCCTACCCTCAGTTGAGAGGATTTATTTCAATGCTGAGAGGTTTTACAGGTTAGGAAATGATGGCTTGTAAATATCCTTTTAAGTTTTAAGGGGAACGATTTAGGTTTAAGTAAACGTTTTGGTTGTAGGGGTAAATCACGGTAAAAAGTAATAAATAAAAGCTTATAAGAGGTATTTTATAACTGTTAAAGAGAGTCATAATCAAAACTAAATATGTATAGACCACTCTTAAAGAATACACTAGTGTGAGTTACTAAATAGAAAGCGATTGTAACTTTTAACCTAAAAAACAAGTATTTTAAACTGCGATAAGTAATATGATTATAAATAACTCAAAAAACGATACAAATATTGTACATTACTCTACATGTAGCACACAGCGTCCATAGTAGGTACGATTGCTTATAAATCCCATTGTTTACCTATCCAACAAACATCGCATCTGATGCGAGCAGGCGCGTGTTAATATTTATCCAGCTAGGTTTAGCTATTCTAAATATTTGTGCATCTAGACGCCATCCAGCCCCGAGATGAACTGAAATTGCTTTCCCAAATACCGACTCATCATAATACAGAGTACAAAATGCCGCCCACTCGAAAATAATGATGCGAAATGGAATTTCAGAGCCGTCTCGACAAGACAGAAAATGTGAAATATTGACTGCACCGGGATACGCCTCAAGCTACGAAGATGCTACGAAGACGCTACGGAGACGCTACGAGCTACGTACTCCTACGATTTTTCATGCAAATCTCGAAAATCCGTTTAAATCCCCAATTGAATTCATGGCGATTGTGATTGAAACTCCCGGATTAAAGTGTACGGAGATATTTGTGGGGATTTAAGATGTGCAGGAAATCAAAAAGTATTTATGAAACTGCAAACGCAATCTTTTTATGTGTTTACCTAAGTATTTGCCTGAGGCCTTGTTGTAAAAGAATTGATGTATTCCTTTATGGTTTCATTTTCTTTCTAATGTTTATCGAATAAGCATTAAAATTGGTGTCAATTATGGTCAACCACCAGTTCGAGTACTTAGTAAAATAATAGAATCATATTAGCAATTCATTTAATTAATTATAAAAAATACAGTTAAACTAAACTATCAGTATCATTAAAGAAACTTGAAAATTGCTCTTACTATTCCAATTATTGATTCCAAAAATAATCTTGCACGACAAATCAAAGTGATTGCATTAAATCTCTATATAAATCAGTACCCCATTCAAACCAAGAAATAAGCTATCGAGTCAAGTGACGGAACATTAGTGCAATCCTCCTCTGTGGAGCCATCAAAGTGTCAGCGGCAGGAAGCCGGACCCACCTGCCCCGGGACATTATAAAGCTGTGAAAGGGTTAGAGAATAAGGTCGAACATACATTACATAAGAATTAAATTGATGAAAGTGTAAAAAAAACGAGAAGGAAAAACTTGTGGATCGATTTATGACATTAATATTATGGTACCATCTTTGAGGGGTACCCATCGAAAAAATATATAAAAAAATTGAAATTGATCTACATTTGAATTAGAAATCGCGTAACAAACATACTAGAAAACAAACATACAAATTGAGAACCTGTTCTTTTTGAAGTTGGTTAAAAAGCTAGCCACTAGCAAATTACACTACGTATCAAAAATCGCTTTGGCTCACCAACATGTTCGAGCCCTTTACTCCGTATTTATTTTCTATCGAGTGCAGGAATATTGGAAATAATATTGTCCTGTACAGTTCGCCGGTGGATGATGTTATGCCAGCTAACGCGGTATTTATGCAGGCAGCGACTTCTGCTGCATAATCTGAGTCTGGGACGACTGTGTTTAGTTTGGACGACAAAGGTGGAAGAATAGAATTTCAGTGCAGTTAGACCCAGGTGAAGATAGCCGCATGAACTGTTTTCACAAACAGTAATTACTTCTGAAAAAAGAAAAGCGTGGAAGAAGAGTGGGGAGATCTTTGTCCTGCAATTAATCAATATCATTTTTGATTTATTTCATACAATTACCTTTTTAAGCTCTTTTAACCGAAAATATTGATTATATTTTTGCTTTATACCACTTAAACGACCATAAATTTACTTAATATAAATTTCGTGTATGAATTAAGGCGACCTCGTACCTATATTGTAATGCAAAACGAAATAAATAAAAATAACTGTTTGGGTTAAGATAGTTATTCCTCGTATCGACATCGATCGACAAAATCAATTTTCGACTTGACCACATCACTACATTGAGTAGCGAAGGCCTTTCTAGAATGTTCTATGGAAAAATACAATCGAAAATAAACTTTGTCTTTACGGCATAAGGTTTATTTTGACTAACCGTTCTATTATTTTTTTGTAAATTGGAAGAAAATAAGATTTTTATTAGAAAACAATAAAAATCGTACTTACCGATGATACGAAATACCTCCATTTGTAAGATTTCTTCACCTACTATCATTTTTGCACGCTAAAACGGAACAATACGGCATAGCTAGGTAAATATTAATTTGTCACGAGACGAGCAACTCGGCGAGATGACAGGCGCAACTGGGATCGGTTAAGCGCAAGTTAAGCGTAACAACGCTTAATTGCGACACGCGTGCCACGGCTACTTAGCACTTCCACCTGTTTTTTCTTCTCCGTGATATTTTTATTCTTAGTTAATTCATCTATAATTTTTTTTAGTTGAGTATTTTCTAAATTTAAGCTCGCCACCATTACATGTGCGGCCTCTAATCCCAATGTTAGTTCCTTTATTTTGTTTTGTAGTATGTTCATATAACTTCATCGCTATGTTCTTCCTCTGACATTTCCGTCAAACTATTGCTAGTGGTACAATTTAAGTCAGTAGTTACGTTTAAATCTTCATTTGTATCCGAATGTCTGCGCTGGCGCTGACGTCGTTGTGTGATATTTCCAGAGAGGTCTATTGTACAGAAATAATAACTTTACTATTTGTTATGTTACAAAAAGAGTTACATTTGTTAGAGTTTGAGCGCGCGACCATGTGCGCGGAAGTCGGTAGCGTGTAGTTTTTCGCTATCCAAACAATTAATTATCACTTTGAATTTGGTGATCATTAGAAGTGAAAAGGTTTTTATAAATAAAGCATCGTTAGATGTAAGTTTTTAACACAATTGCTTCAATTTTGAATTCCGGATTATTTTTGAAGTTTGTTCGCCTATCCTGTACGCCTACACTGTCAGTCACTTATTTAGCACTATTGATTCACATTTGATTGTTGTTTGAAAGAGAGAGACACAACTCACAAAAGTAAAATTATTTTTCTTATCACTTAAGTTTTTTCAAGGATAACGTTCACACTTAACAATTATAACCAGTTTAATGTTTTTTGAGCACAATTTTTGTTATTACACTTAATTTTACTAATTTTAGTGAGATTTAAAAACAGACATCGATAATTTTGATGCTTGTATCTAAAGCGCCAACTACCCTCTAGTTGTTTGTTAATTGTATACGATGGATAATTTCGATACAGAAAGATCCGGATATCTTCATAGATCGTCGTATATGTTGAAGAATTTTTAGTCCTTTCTCACAGCGATCGGCTAAATAAGGATGAACCCCTGTTTCTTTTTTCTCTTGATCTTATACAGCTGTGGTGCTGTCGCTTCAAGGTCCATTTTGATACTGTCTCAGTGTGGTGTGGCGACTCTGGTATCTGTATGGTTTCTAGTTTGGTAGCTTACAGACACAACTGTGGCACAACTGGTTGCGCCGCCATGGTGTCCCGGTGAAATATAGCCCTTAAAGTCACGCTCAGAGATTCTTTACAAGGATAATGTCAGGAACAAGACTATTCGAAAAACAAACAATGACTTTGTCATTGTAATTTGGGTTTCGATATGGCGCAGTAAAGCCCGGTTCAATGTTATTGATATGCGATATGTTGAACGTTTCATTAAACAGCATTAGACTTGATGCGGAAAGCGGGGGACTGGGTGTTGTGAGACATGCCTATGTCAAGCTGTATAACCCGATTAGCTGTGTTGGTTAGCAGTACCTGTTTACTAATGTTTTTCCCTATTTATTACACAATTGTAGACATACTTACAAGATTGAATTCCGACTATGGTTGCTATTTCTTTAAATTAACGTGACATTTAGCAGAAGAAACTCCCAGCGAGTTAATCTGCTTAGCGTGTTTTTAGATTTGTATTAAAATTGGATTTGCTTACCGGTCTGTAGTACTTGTGTGAGCCCCATCCATATACAACGGCATCAACACCTGGTGCATGACTCTGCTCTCTATAAGTTAACTTTATTTGTCCTGGCATGTACGAACAGTATCGTAGGTACGACTTGTCGGTATAATCTATACGTCTCTCGAGTTGGCATAAAGCTATACCTAGCATAGGCCATAACGATAAATTTTTAAAAGTATTTCCATTATAGCCTATGTGATGACCTGTAAATGATTTTTATATTAACATATTTGCAAAGAACCTTAAAATTTTACTATTTTTATAAACGCGATTGCTCACTAATATTATAATGTGATTTAGTCAAGAATGTAAGTAAATAGACGCATGGTGTAAAACTTGACTACACTTCTCAAGCAGTAGTTGAAACCCTGACAGCTATGTTGCTCATGCCAACTTGGTTTGCGCATGCACATTGAGATAGGCGCGGCCGGTCGCGATGTTTAGTCTGTTCAGCGTAATGCCTTAGCTAGGCACGAAACATGTCTGTTAAACAATGCAAAAATTACAGTCCCCTGATACAAGGAATTTATAGGATGGTAACTAATACCGTAATGTCTTGTCAGGATGCACGGATGGTTTGAATAAGTAATCAAAACTGCTTTTGAATTTGTTTATTATAAAATCCGAACGTTACTTATAAACAACGGCTTAATAATTTATGTATGATTTGACAAAAAATATTTGTATAATCAGTATTATTTCGAGAAATATGCCAATTTCAACCATACGTAAGAATTGGTTAACAATGAATGCCACAGTGAAATAGAACTAGCTTTTGAGGAGTATGTCGCGGTTTATTTTAGGTCCCGACGCGACGTTTCGGAATTTTTGCAGGTATCATAGTTGTTGGGGTTACACGAATGGTTGGAGTAAGGAAAGTAAATAAAATGCAGTAGTCCGTAAACCCAGTCTATTCGATATTAATACGTACAGAATTTAGAGTTACTGTTTCGGGAACCACAAATTTTTGGTAGAGATCTTTGCAGTTAGCCTGAGCGCAGGCTTTAACTGCTTCACCGGAATTTCCGGAACCACAATGCCAGACAACACGCGCGGGGAACATTACATTTTGCAGCGCTCGCATTACATTTTGCGGGTCATGAGCAGACGTTTGTTATGGCATGGGAACAGGGCAGGGAGCAAAAGAAGACAAATCTCAAACTTTCTTACATTATTTAAAAACTAAAGTAAGCTCATTGTTGTTGCTTTTCATAAGAAATAAATAAACCTTTATGCTAGCCGTTTGGGGTTAAGACCCTCGGTCCATGGGGCCGAGTGCACACAGATTTTTTAAAGATTTATCCAAACCTCTGGTTGGCACTTCGCGTGACCCAAAGGCCGGCTTCTACCTAGGTCAGCGAATAAGCATTGCCATACAAAGTGGCAATCCTGCCAGCCTTTTGGGCACACCCCCAGTCGACAGCGATGTGGATGAATGTCTTGATGCCTTATTTTAGTTTTTAGTGTTATTTAGTTTATTATTTTTCTTATTTCTAGTGTAGGCTTAGTTTTTATATGGGGAATTATAAATCGAGCGATTAATAAAAAGCTTTGCGACTGATAATGACATACTGTATTAATACCTTGAGCGGTATGAATTTGAGTAAGCGAAAAATTAACTAAACTAACGACGAATATTGAATAATATTAAAATCCAGAACGAGCTTACATTAAGTGGATTGTGATTAATCCATTTCATCTATTAAAATTTTATCCGAGCGACTACATTACTAAGTGAGCGACTGGAAATACAGATAGGGCAACTTCAGTGTTGAGATAGAATCGACTTAGTAGAGAACCGACATATTCCCAGAAATCCATTGCCTAGTTAGGTTCGACTTTGTGACAGAGATCAATAGGTTAGGTTAGTTATTGTAGCCTTACGCTCGGTGCCACCATCGTGGGAGGAGCAGCGCCGTGTCCTCACAAATGAAGTAGGAAGCGATCTGTCGCTGCCGGCCGTAGTGTATGGTCGGTAGCGCAGAGTCGTGGGACGCGGTGGTGTTTCTCTGCGAGGACGTGATGTCGCAGAAGGAGACTGCGGAACGGGAGAGGGAGATCTCATCTCTCTTCCCCGGCCGCAGAAGGCGCACCGGTCGCAGGAGAAGGGCGGACAACGCCCTTTTCCGCCCCCCATGAATGGGTCCAGGGGCGAGGGACTTAGGGAAGTCCCCGCCCCCTATCCGATGGACCCGAGGTGAAGGCGCGCGCGGGTGTCGGCGCGCGCCTCTGAGTAACTCTCTCCTGCACGGGGTAGTCTAATACCTTACTACCCCGTGCAGGAGATGAGGCCCGGACAACCGGGCCAGCACCAGTGTGGGGCTGCGGAAGAATTTGGATTCCCGCGGCCCCACGTGCACGTGCGAGGAGGAGACACCAGGTGGTTTTAACCGGTAAGAGTCCGGCATGACCCTCCGCCTCTCTCCAGGCGGAGGAAGTCCATGAGGTTTTCTCCCGAAAAAAAAAGGTTAGTTATTGCAGTGGCGTGCATAGCATATAGGCAAATAGGCAGAGCTTACCTCCAAAAATCCTAACTATCTTCTTTTAAGGCGCTCCCCCGAGCAAAATGCGCAAAAGCGGAGTTTTATTAAGCTATAAACTCGATATTTAAAACATATATCAAATTCACTGTTATACCAAATCATTATTTAATATGTTGTCTTTAATTTCAACAGAGCTTTTTCTTTTTAATGCAGCGAATATTTAGTAGTACTCATTTTAAAAATGGTCTATCAAAATTTATTCCTTGGATAGGCTCACGATGTATACGTATTTTATTAATGTAACTTATACCAACTGGTAGAGGATTTAATTCTTAACATTTTAATCAGCTTTGTTTTTCAAAAAGACCAAACATCTATTTTATAATTCAAATTATTCCTAAAAATGGTCAAATTCACAACATAAACACACTCGCGGCGGCGATCCAGCAGTCAGCCGTAGGCTCTCGACGTGAGAGCACGTCGGTTTTTTATTTGAAATGTCATTTACAATTTAATATTATGACAACTGTCAAAAAGGCATTGCTAGCCCTATGTAGTTTTACACACGGCACTGGTGATAAAATTCAAATAGCATGGAATACATATTTATGTTTTACACAGCATATCATCACGCCGGTATCCCCGAAGGGTTAGGCAGAGGTGTACTAAATGTACACCCACAATTCGTCGATATGTTTAGGTCCCATGTAAGTAATAGGGGGCGAGCTTTATTTATGTTTTAAGATTTTTTTTTAAATCTGACATTGAAATAAATCTACTTTTTACGGATTTTTTCGCGGTTTATAATTAGTAGTTTTATTTCATCACATATTTATATTTGTTTAAATATGTCCAACTATCAAAAGGTCGAAATAATTCTTATGCGTCTACAAATGTCTTAATTACTTTACATGAAATAATATGTTACTTTTTTGAAGTTTTATTTAAATAGCGTCTAAGTCTATGAAAAAAGTATATAAAATTGGAAATACAATTGATAGAATCGTACTTTGTTTTTATTAAATTCAGTTATTTATGAGTGAAATTAATGGGCTCTCGTAAACAATTAATTACTTTTGCCCGACCTTGCACGAACAGCATATGACAGCATATGACAGAAATTCATAGGAAATATGTTGAAAAAGTCTTTGATTCTGAAAAAGTAAACCTTGTGAAATATACTATTCAAAAGATTTAATGCGGTTGTTTTATACTTATTTCTAGAGATATAATGATCTAGGTTTTCCCTGGTATAGCTTTGATAATACTTGTAAAGAATTATAATCAGATTTTTTTTTTATAATCCTGACAGAACATGTTAATGTTTTCTTATAGGCTTTCTTGTTATATTGTCTAGTGCACAAAAATAGTCTATAAAATAGATGATCAAAAGCATGCATGAAAAAAGAAACAGCATTAATTCAAATACATTTATTTTTCATCCTTCCTTATCACGATATTATCCAGAAAACCAGCAGGTGCAAAGAGGCTTTAAAAGACTTCACATCGTGAAAAATAAATCGTTCTTTTTCACGTAATAAAATCCAATTTAATTTAAAATCGGAGTCAAAAATCACAGCAAAATTTCGTCGTAAGTGGTGGGTAATCGGAGTCCTTTGGCTAGCACAGGGAGAAATCTCGAAAGTCCATAAGCAGTCCAAGTCAAAAAGCAAAATAATAGAAATAACAAATGCGCAAACAAAGATTTTGGTGCGCACAAGCAAAGTGACGTGCAAGACAATGTCACTGGAATGACGCAAAATTTCACATTGATTGATCCGTTGTTGTTGCCATGCTAGATTGAAGTTTTCATAATAGTATTTTGATGTCATTTATTAATTTCGGTGATGTTGGGTAGAAATAATAATATGTCCTTAGACTATTCATGTTCATAAATCTTCAATATATTCTAAAAGCAAGCTATTGTACATAGTTTACTAGCCAAAGATATTTGTATGACTTAGTTTAGATTTAACGTTCATATGGCAACACTCAAAGTACAATTCAATCAATTGTATTTCCAATGTAATGTATTTTTTTCATGGACTTAGACGCTATATTTCATGTAAATCTGTAATTAAGACGTTTGTATATCGAGCATAAGAATTATATCAACAATGATTTCGCCATTGCCCTTTATTATGTGCGTAGAGTATTTCTTTTAAGAGAGTAAGTACTACTCCATGCGAGCGCGCTTTGACACTCGCACACTGTCAACTTACGCACACATTCACAAATCATGCCGTAGAGAGACAGCAATACTTTCTTCAAGAACCGAATTTTCAAAAGTCTCGCCGCCCGCCTTTGTTTTTTATACGTGCCTTGTTGGATTGATATTTTTGAGATAAACAAACCTAACTAAATCGACTGATTTTGAAAATTAAAACCAAAAATATCGTAATTTCATCTTAAAAAAAATAATATTCAAAATACTTTAAAAAAAAAACTGAATTAATGGTTAAAAAAATATTTCTTGAAATAACAAACATAAAAAAAACAACCGCATTGAGAATCTCCTCCTATTTTCGAAGTTGGTTGAAAAGAGATTTTTGTAAAAAGACATTCAATACTTTTCTGACTAAATAACTTTACATCATTAAATGATTCACTTAGAAGTCTTCAATTACTTGAGTTATAATTTTAGATGCAAATAAAATATATTTCTCTCAACTTTTTTTTTAATCATGCGGACATGATTGATTATATTTTTGTCTATAAATTCATAAGTCTACTATTTTTACTACTTAATACGTCGCTATTTCAACAGATGGCGTTGTATTTTGATGGAAAGTAGCGATGTATATGTAGAGGGGCAAAGAGGGGGGTTTAGAGGTCAAACGCTCAAAGTCATTTGCTCGGGGTAGCACCTTAATATAAAAACACTAATCATACGTAATCATAACATAAAACGGCAGTAAAACTTCTTTCCAAACATTTCAATAACAAACAAATCATGACGTCACAGATGTCAAATTCAAATTCAATCAATAATTCTTATTAATCTGTTACGGGGTAGGCTCGCGAAAATGTGCCTAGTTTACACTCACACATTCAAACGAAATCTCCTTTTCCATATATGCACGCACACTTCAAAAACGGAAAATAATACCCCGCCATCTTGACTTTTTATTATACGACAAAAACAAAAAACCCTATTTTCGCTAAGAGTGGTGCTTTGACATTTGACATACGCAATTTTTTACACTTACATTAAGCTAGCTTACCTGCCAATAGACTTATAGAGTCCTCGCAGTCCTCAGTCCTTTTACTTTCTTTCCACTCTCATATTCGTTTTGGAGCAAAAGTCTTTTGTACACCGCACTTGTCAATTCTTATTCCAGTAATTATTGTATTTTAAATGAAACTTGCGTTTTAAAATACTTATAACTTATATAATTATTATGACAATATTATTTATTTACTTATTAATGTTTATTTTATCAATTTTTTATTTATATTTTTATTGTTTTACTTCTGTGTTGCAACTTAGTCGTTTTTCGATATTTATTATCTGTGGCAGATTGTTTATTCAGTTTTTGTTAGTTCGCGCGCGTGTTTTCGTCTTGTCTTTCGTAACTAGTTTTCATTTATTGTGATTTTGTGAATTGGCTGTAGTTTAATAAACAGGAGCATTAATAAACAGCTATGTGTATGAGTGATTGTGGCGAAATTGAAATATGTTTGATAGCATACGTGCGTAATTACAAATTAACAATACAAACCCATCAGATGGGGTTTGTTGACAAAACTTAAAAGGTAAGGCTCTTAGTAATATTAACTCAAAATGTTAGAAAATATTGCCTGACTAGCGGTGTGCTGCTGGATGAACTGTTCTTTTTGTGTTATTCGTCGTTTCTTGATTGTTATACGAAATTGTTGCGTGAATTGATACCTACGACGAAAACATCTTGTTGTAGTGGATGATGATATTAAGTGATTGTTTTTATTGGTTACAATCTTATTAAAAATGGAAGTAAATCAAACATACAGGGCAATAGTATATGTTGGCACATAAAATAATACGTCTGATTCTTTTTTTGTGTATGGAATACTAACGTAGGTAAGAAGAATGTTGATCTCGAATGGTCATATTGACTATGGCTTAATATATTTATTTATTTATTTGCCTACAATTGTTACACAAATACAAGTAAAAGTACATGTTCGGAAGTTACATATCCATTGTGTACAATATTAATCTGCAAACACAGCATTCACAATTAAAAAAAAATACAATCGGATGACAACTTAGTCTAGTCCTAATTATAATAATCTTATATATAGTATTATACCATGCTGATCCTATTCACTTGGTTCCTGTATTTATTAGGGGAAGCACCAAAAATATATAGCTTATTATCGAATTTATTAAACTACACTATTATTTAGGTTCAGTTTCGAACCCTTATTAAGAATAATACACAAATAAGAGTCCTCAATCATAAGCTGTCCGCCACCGCGACCCTATGCTCGTTGCGAGTCCCGAATAGCGGATTCGGCTGCTGTTCGCAGTTAGCTTTACATAGATTGTTTTATACAAACTTATACTTACCAACAGGTTGAAATAGTGATTCAATCAGAAATTGGTTTGTAGATTAAGCTAGCGAATAGTTCGCGAGCTGCGCGCGTGCATTTTAAGTAGACTTATGGTCTTGATCGCGCCGCACGAGCAACTCGCGTACTGCTCGCGAACGATTCGGAGACGGCGTTATTAAAATTTGCACTATCGACCTTTGCGTGATTTGCGTCGAAAAGGCGCACTAACATATTGCCGTACCTAACTGCAAGCGCGAGCAGCGCATTCGGTGCGCGTCCGCTAGATCTGAATGCACCCTGTGGTCCACAAAAATAATCCTTGTTCCAATTTTTTGGGAGTTCATTTGCGTATTTACGGTAAAGTTGTCCATATGAGTACATACGTACGAGTGCCTACCATGGCCGAAAACCAATGCACGCCACTGAGTTATTGTGACCTTGCGACCTTGCATAATAATATGATGTTCAAAATGTTGTGTTTATAGTTGATTTTCAAAGCTTTAATTAGTAAGTTAATATGAAGATTATTATATTTTACAATATAATTGTTTCTTGAAATAGTTATTCCATAAGATTTTTTTTTAAATAAATGTGAGCTGCTAATACTCTGCTCATTATAGTTTTTTTCAAAATAGTTTTTGCATTCGAAACGAAGTGTTTTTTAAAATAAAATGCTGCTCAGTATAAAAAAAAAAGAAACATTCGCCAAATATTGAAAAAAAATGCAGGACGTGACGTTGACATTCAAATGCATTCAAACAAATATTAGGTCGCTCAAATATTATGAAGCTTCTCATTTTGTCTTTTAAGTAACTCAATGTTTGTAAGTTGCTGTTCTGCTGATTTCTCGTCACTCGCAGTCAGTCGCTCACTTAGTAATTATATAACCCAAATTTATTAATTTTGACTCTTAAAATTGTAATTTACAGTCACTCGTTTTATTACTAACCTTTTTATATAATTGTAAATATTTTGAGTTTCATTCATAAAAACAAGTTATCAAAAATAAAGCACTTTAAGCTACTTTGAACAATGTTGTTGATTTGGTCTATATTATTGGAAAAATAATTTCATATATAAAGGGTTAATAGGATATAATTAAAATTTACTTACAACGTTCTCGACAGATTCTAGTGATTCTTAGTTTAACTTTTCTCGTACAGTCATCTCTATTCAAGTCATTAAACAAAATGGATTTGTTGTAACCAGGGATAACCCACAAATTCATCTGATACATTGTGCATATATCACTGGTAAGCACAAAACGAGGGTGAATGATTGCTCCTCCACACAACCAATTTTTTGGAGCGTCGACCGGTTCAGAGTTGGTTACGATGTAAACCTAAAATAGCAAAAGACATGGATCGATGTGTGTCCATCTTTGGCATTTAACAACCCCTTGGTCATCAGAGCAACGGTTAGAGCTAAATTGGAGTCTACTTCAACTATCTGGAACACCCACAGGAAGGCACAAAAAGCATTTCTTAGATGCTTAAGAAAAAAACAAAAATAGCTTAATTACTTTTGTTTTTCAGACTGTCGCTGAGAATTCAGACTGTCCAGATACAGTTGCTCAGCTAGTAAGACTGTCCGTTCCGATAGTCTCAAGGATGCAAATGATTCCAAAGTCCTAGGCAAACATCAGTTGTTTGTTTGCTATACTCTCAGCTCAGTAAGGTCCCATGAAAACTCTCACTTGTTCTGTTTAAAATTATCAAATGTCTTACTGACATCACCACCGGAATGTGACCTTTCTAGTTCTGAATAGGTGAATTATTATTTTTATATTTTACAACAAACATATAAAATTCATTTTTACATATATACAGGGTGTTAAGTAACCCCTGTCCGACCCGAAAGGGTGATATGAGGTTCACAATCACAAGCCCAAATAGAATATCAAATTTGGAAAAAAATGCTGAGTCCAACCTCCGCATGTCAACAACCTCGAGCGCTAAATCCAAATATTTCATTTGTTTTTCTTTTTCAGCTTTCACGAGGTTCTCGTCATGTCCCGCAAAGTTCAGCACACTGGTGGAATCGTGCCTTTACATCAACAATCATCGCCCGTCGCTCTGATCGATTTATCTCCACTATCAGGCTTATTGGCTACAATAATCCTGTCAGTAGTGATATATCGGTCCTAGTATAATGTGACATGATCATTATCGAGAACTGGGTAGGGAACATACCTGTAGTACGGCATCTCAGTTTCCACAAGTTCCTATCTCAAAGCAAGCTGCTGGTGGATAATTCTGGCCACTCGGTTATGCCTGTGCAAGTAGTAATGATATGTCGTGACGTATGGACTGATTCTGACACTGACATGCCCGACATATGTCAACTGTCCCGTCCTTTATCATATACTTTCGGTAATTATTCGTCATGATAACTTTGTCTATAATTACATACAAACCTTTCGGTTTCTCCAAAGAGGCTAAGAAATCAACATCGGACCTATAAAGGGTCCGGTAGTAGCGCCCGTGGAGCTCCTTGCTTTGCCATACATCCCTGCGCTCCTTGACGCTCAGTACGACTGGTTTGTGCCAGTTCTCTTTGCGTAAGGAGAGCGGTGTAAAGCCATTATCCACTACCACCACATCTCGATGCATCCCCACGTAGACTTGGAGAAAATACTCCTTGAGTTACATACCTCGCGATTATGGAGGGTCTTAGCATTTAGAAACCCTCGACCCCCGCATTTCCGCGGGATATATAACCTTATTACTGAGGAGCGTGGGTGATGCATTAGATTTGCGGTTAGTACTGTTCGGACTCTCCTATCCAAGGCGTCTAACTCTAACAGATTCCACTTGGGTACACCACAGGAGTACATCAACTCTGGCATGACCCAACCACTTAAGGTGTTGGTCGAAGCTCTTGGCTATTATGCCGTTGGCGTAACGACGATCGGGACAATTGTTGCTGAGTCCACCTCCCACATGTCGACAACCTCGTTCACCACTATATCAGGCTTATTTACTACAATAGTCCTGTCAGGGATGATAAATCGGTCCCAGTACAGTGTGACACGACCACTTTCGAGAAATGGGTCGGGTAGTACGGCACTGCAAAAAATGAGAGTAATTTACTATGAAAATCTGACTATCTTTGAAACTTCTAGGAAAACCGTAACATCCTCATAGATGGTGGACAGGGTTTTGGTAACATATTGTGTACGCTTTATAATAACGGTCAAAGCTGAGATATTAAAAGAAAAGTTTGTGTTTTACGTTATTCGGTCCCTTTAAGTGTCCGGTTAAGAAACACAGGTTTTAAGCTGTTAAGTAATAGAGCAGCTACGTTCGTTGCTAAGGGAATAACAATATAAATACTGGCGTTCAGGCCACAATCGCATTAGGATCTGAAAGCTCCGAAGTCTTAGCATAACTAAAAATAATGTTGAGTCCTTTGAACCGCAGGTAATTTTTCATGTCATAAGAGTAGGAAACATTCAAGCACAATATTTTTAGGATCAAATCCCATAAGAAAAAAGTTCTCATACTTTACCACATAATTTTTGTTGATTATCGTACCATTCAAAATTCGTCTTCCACATTCTATTACTGAAAATGAAATATTCATTAGGTTTGTTGTATGGAGTGGGTTAGTTATCACTATTATGCCAACTAACTAGGCATAAAAACCGTTCAGAACCGGGAATTCCCGGTTCTGAACGTCTCTGAAAGAACCGGTTCTGTAAATAGGAGAACCGTTTTTTTCTGCTTATTTCGGTTCTTTCTTAAAATAAACTTCGAAATACCTCAGTTCAAGCTAAATATCAAGTTATTATCATACAATATTGTTACAAGCCTCTTCTTTAACAAATGAAGAAGAACTTAATAAGGAATTAAGACGACCTATTCTGCTCCTGAATCGATATCGAATGACCTGAGTACTACAGTCAGTGTAGAAATGGCTCTGTTCGAGTGTGGTAGCATTTCCACGTTGAATGGCTATGCCGATTCTCTGTGCATCGAACATACCAGCTCTCTGATCAGGAGTGGAGTCTACCAAACGTTTTACAAGTTCTTTAAAAAGATTTCATACAATCGGACGACCCGAGCGTTTCAACCCCAAACGGCTCAAAATATAATTACCCATTAGGTTATTATACTTTCGCCGTTTAAGGGTCTCCGCAGCTTCAGCAGCAGTGCCAGGAGAGGCCGCTGACCTTAGAAAGTGGGACAGCGCAAGGCTTTTGACGCACGTTGCGTCCCACACCAAAGGCTGAACCAATTTCCAAGGCAACAATGACATACCGTCAGATCTCGTACCATCGCCACGCACCTAACCATTAGGTTCCAAAACAGCTGGTACACCAGCAGTGACAACAACGAATTAAAGTGATAGCAGAATTTAAAGAGAATTTGAAAAGTCTATTCGAAATTGATTGAAATTTTTATTAGAGTTTATTTCAATAACTTACTTCAAACAGTTTTCGATTTCTATAGTGAATTAATTATAAACAACTTCGAAAAGACTGATTTTAAAGCACTGATTATTGCTTAATCTTACTGAAAAACGATGTTGTAATTAGGAAGATAACATATCATCACACCTGTATCCCCGAAGGGGTAGACAGAGATGTACCAATGTACACCCACAGTTTATTTGAATTTATTTTATAGGTAATTAAAACGGCACAGGTCCAATTACATTAATTAACATAGAATTATACACCGTGAAAATTGAATGGTTGTTTTCCCGCGGCAGGACGATTACCCATCAGTAGTACTATCGAAATACAAAGTTAAACTTAAAAAACATAATGTTTTTTTTTTTCAAATCATTAAAAAAGTATTAATAAACTCGAAAGAGCGATAATCAATAGTAGTTCACTCATTAGAGATAACGTAGGCACCTGTAGGTAACACGAAACGCACACGCCGCCGCCACGTGTTGTCGGCAAACTTACAAAGAAAGAATCAATAATAAATGTTCAGAGCAAAATAAGCTCTCGATCATGGTGATACGGTATAAATTAGCATGCATGCACGCGGCAAGCGCCGAAACACAACAGAATGCCGCCAAATGTTGCGCTCTGTGCCTACGGCTTAGTACCTACCTACCTATTACTTATTAGTTAGTGTTCTGTGCGCGAACGTCGATGACGTCAAGTGATGAATGTGCGATGAAAGTGCTCAACCCAGAAGGACTGCATCCTTATCATTTTTTTTCGTGGCGGGCCACACCCATGGCCACCGAGGAGCCCGGCCTTGACTCCCTTGGACTTTTATTTGTGGTCTGAGCTCAAGAACTTGGTGTATCGTGAGGAACACCAAACTTTCGCCACTCTTTGATAAGTGCGATAGTGGACGCTTTTAATATCGTGAGACGTGACAGAGACACTTTAATTAAACTGAAAGACAATCAGTTAAAACGTGTTCGTTTGTGCATTGAACGTAGTGGTTTACATTTCGAACAATTACTCCGCTACCGTTAAGTGTAAGTACTCGTACTTTGTAAATAAACATTTAAAATTAGGTTAGGTAATCAAAATCATTGTACCTAAATAAGTTGATTCCATTTTTAAATACCTACGCCTTAAATACTTAATTATCAAATTCCGACTTTTTTTAAAGATACCTTTTTTGATTTTTTAAGTATTTATGACGATCCTAAGCCCGTAAAAGTTTGAAGCGAACATTTGAATTACTTATTGGTTTTGTGTTTTATTAAATCACGAGTAGCGATCAGCTGATTTATACGCGAAGTGCAACGACCGCGCGGTGTTCGGGGTAACCGCCCGCTCGCCCGCGTAGGTATAGCGCGATGTATTACTCACTGGTTCAAGTCACTTTCGAGTTTTGTTTATAACAATTGTTAATCCGCCATTTATTGAGTCTAATGTTTTTTATATATATTAATCGATTGTATGACCGATACAAACTCATTTCGCTTCGGGAAAACAACGACTTAATATTCACGCTGTATATAACACAATAAAAAAATAAATAAAAAAAAAACAATAATAAGTTTTAAAATAAACATTCAAATAACATACGATAGAAAAATTAAATTCAAAGATATACAATTCGTGGATAAAATTATTAATAATTACTTTCGTAAATGCATGTAACTTACATACTAACATAAACTAGCATGCAACAGTGGACCCCCTCGCATATTGTCTCTTATAGAACACCAGACATGCATCCATTACTTTATTCCATTCATCAGCAAACACATCACATTCAGGGTTTTCAGTGAGGAGGGCGTTAAGCATCCTTAGGGTTCGACATACTGGGGATTCGGCTCTTGCAAGAGATCTAGATAGCGGTGGTGCAAACAGATTATGATGGTGGCTTTGACGGTGTCCAAGGTATTTGTCGGGCACAAATAAGCGGCAGAAAAGTCCGTGGAGCTCAGGGCAGTCAATACGACCGCTTAAGATTTTGCAGGCAATCGCGAGCTGATCAAATCCCCTTCTAACCTCCAACGAATTAAAGCCTAATATATCTAGAAGAAAATTCGTTGGGTACATGAACGGATAGAAATGGTACAGCCTTTGATACAAAAATCTTAGGAAGGTTTTCTGAACTTTCTCAAGCATCAGTGTCTGAGACGCAGTATGTGGATGCCAGATACAGGCGCTGGACTCGAGTTTACTCCGAACCAGAGTGGTGTATAAAAGTTTGATGGTACAAGGATTGCGAAAGTCACGAGCGTTCCTCAAGACAAATCCCAGACGCCTGAAGGATTCTTTTGCAAGGGCAGACACGTGTTCGAAAGTCACTCCTAGGTCCTTAACGCTGGTGACACGAGTGATCACTTTACCCCCCAAACTATACTCGTATATTATCGGTCTCGAGCCTCGACCATAAGTCATAACGCTGCATTTACTAATATTAAACAACAACTTGTTCGCAATGCTCCACTCATAGACCGTATCAATATCTTTTTGTAGGAGTTCGCAATCCACTTCTGATCTGATTTGTGCAACTAGTTTTAGATCGTCGGCATATAAAAGACATTTTGCGAATCGAATCTTACAAGTAAGGTCATTGATCATGATCAGAAACAGAGGCGGTCCCAATATAGATCCCTGACTCACGCCCGAGCGAGTGTAATAAGACTTCGACTCAAAGCAGCCATGCCGGACGAACAGTTCGCCGATATGTTTAGAAAGATAATTATAGAAATACTAAAAAAAAAATTTTTTCAATAAATTGTGTTTTATACATTTTCTTTTATTCGTAATGGTAGTAGAAAATCAGTTAGACTAAAATTTATCGAACAGAACCGAAAAAATCGGGTACCCTGTTCCAGGTTGACTTTGGAACCGAAAGAACCGGTTCTTAAAATGGGCCGGGTCTCGATGCCCAAGTTTGGTTAGGTTAGACTAACCTAACCAAACCATACGGGTTTTGCTTAATAAACGGCCATATCTTCTATTTATGTTACTTTAAAAAAATGTTTTGCCTTTACGTCTCCAAGAGACCAGAGTTTGAATTTGAACTCGATAGTTTCACTCGATCCTGAGAAAAATGGTCGGAACAGATGGACGGACGGACAACAAAGCGATCTTATAAGGGGTTTTTCCTTTTGAGATTCGTAACTCAAAAGGACCCTAAAAAGCAAGAAGAAAAAAGACATGTTTTAAAGATATCTCTGAAGAAATTTTCACAACTAACAAAAGAAAAACGAGACACACGAAAGTGGTATTTAGGAAACGGGTATAATTCAAGATCCTCATACTCAGGGTATAAGGAATTGAATTTTTATTCCTTGTCGCGTCAATTTATTCTACGTAGTAGACATAAGGGATGGACTTCTAGGCCAGAAGAAACCATGCTCATCTTTAAAATTTGGGTATTTAATGTAAAAAAGTATTTTTAGACTGATTAACACTCCTCTGTTTTTGGTTAATTTAACGATGATCGCAAACTTTCTTTGATTGTTAAAAAAATAAAGCAAAAGCAAACTTTATTTTTGTTGTCTACTATCAGTAATGAATTAAACTATAACATTGTCAAGAAATAAAACCATTCCATAATAATTGAACGAAGATATAGCAGAATGTTGGAGTGGCCGGCTAATTGTGCCTCTGAGTGTATTTCTATTTACTAACAATCAGACTAGCGGTATTGGTTCGCTTTGCCCTTACTCTATTTTTTTACAATAAACTAAGAATGCTTGTTTGCCTTATGGTTTATAGCGTATTAACAACGATACTTACAAGACAAAGAAGAAATTGAACACAAACAAAAATAACTAAATAAAAAAGACCACATGCTGGAGATTTCAGATTTAAAGTGTTGGTGCGTTTGTATTTAGAAATCAGTGTATTACAATTAAACAATGACTTTTATAACCAAATCTAATTGCCAATCTAAATTTTATTGCTTTAATATAATCATGTTGTATAAACATCAATGTTCTTCTTGATGCTCCGAAATTTATTTGGTATAACACACTTTGCATATTTTTTTAAACGATAATTAAGGCATAGAAAATGTTCCATATAATTATTTTTTGGCTGAATGTTTTATGTGCGAATTTCCAATGGCTTTAAAATAACTTAATTCTATTTGGCACTAGCCGTGCTCGCGACTTTGTTCGCGTGGATGACAAAACTTATGAATGAGTTTTTTGTGTAAACTGCTTCTTGGGTAGAACGTTGTATATCGAGCACACCTCTGGCTAGTCTAATACGTCCATCGTGTCTCGACGTAGCAGAAAGAGATGGTCTCTTTCTGGAAGGCATCGTGTTATAAGTATGTCCGTATTAAAAATAAAGAAATCTTTAAGATTATTTGTATTAAAATTAAATGTTGTGAAAAATATTTAGCTTTAATTCCGCTACAAAAATCCAAGCTTGGCAGCAGGATGCAGTCCCCTCCTCCCTCACCCTCATGCAAATATGCACATGCAGGAAAGAGTTGTACGTATTATTGTCGCTCAAGGAATGGCCAGTATCGATTAAATGTTTTGCAAAATGAGATTTTTCTGAATGGCCATTCCTGTAGGCGGCAACATGCGCCTTGTACCTTATTTCAAAGTTACGGCCTGTCTGACCTACATAGACCCCGTTGCAATCATTGCATACTAATTTATAAATACCGGATTTTTTTGAATTTTCTAATTTATCTTTACCGTTACATAGAATACGTAAATTATGATCTGATCGAAAGGCAACGAAAACATTATGTTTTTTAAGAATATTCGCGATTTTATCGGAAATGGGGCCTTTTTTTTTTTTTTTTTTGTCAGGTGAAACTCTTTTATGAGCTAGCCTTGCATCCCCAGGGGGTTGAGGATGCAAGAGTCCGGGCTTCCAGAGCCTTGAGAAAGGCTCCGACTACTCCGGCAAAACACCTGGTGCCATTCTTCGCCTTAGTGACGGCGTTACGGTTCCAACCGAAGTCTAAGCACCATAACGCCCCCGGCGACTGCCCGCTTAGTGGCGGGCCCGACATGACCTCCGTCCTGTGCAGGAAGGAGGACAGCGGAAGCAGTGCATGGCACTACACTACCCCCGCCCAGCGCGGAGGGGGCCGCGTGCAAAGAAGGCTAAGGGACCCCCGTCCCCGCCCTCTGCGTCCCCCCAGAGTAGGTCTGACTACAGGGTTTCTTGCCCGTGCCCTACCCACCCGCCGTCGGCGGAGCAATGGAGCGGAAGGATCAGCCTCCCGCTCGCGCTCCGAGGTCTCTTTCTGCGAAATGACAACCTCGCAGAAATGAAACACTGCCCGCCAGATGTGATCGTCTGCGAGCATGGCAGTAACCACGCCCGCGAGTGAAAGGTCCGGTCCAGTAACCCCACGCAAGACACGGCGCTCCGCCTCGAAGGCACTGCAGACCTCAAGGGTGTGCTGCGCCGTGTCTTCCACCGCGCCGCAATGGTGGCACGAAGGGGACTCCTCCCGCCGGATCCGGTACAGGTACGATCCGAAGCACCCGTGCCCGGATAGCACCTGCACCAGACGGAAGGTGAGGAACCCGTGTCGTCGCTCCAGCCATGACTTCAGAATTGGACCCACAACGTCAGTGACGCGGCGTCCATAATGGGCGTTGATGAGGTCCAAACGCCAACGGAGCAGCATTTCATCATAGGCCTCACGCCGTATGGCGCCGCGTTCATCAAGGGCTAAGCGCTCCCCGAGTGCTTTCCGGGCAGCCGTCTGGTGGTATACGGCAGCCAGGACCCTGGCTTCTAGCTCCCAAGGGGGAGTACCAGCGATTGCGCATGCAGCTGTGTGACCCACGGTACAGTAAGCCCTCCCGATGCGCTGCGCGATTGCCCGTTGGGGCCTGCGCAGGAGGGCTACGTTTTCCTTCCTATGAAGGGAGTCCGCCCAAATTGGAGCTCCGTAAAGCGCCATAGACCGCAGGACTCCAGCATACAGGCGACGGCAGCTAGTCCGCGGCCCCCCCAGGTTAGGGAGGAGCCATGAAAAGGCGTTAGATCGGAAATGGGGCCTATGTAAGACAGACTACCGACATACTTGTTAATTGTTTCGGGGGTACATGCATAAAGTAGTGAGCGAGCCCTGTCATTCTGTTTATTCTGAATTATATTATCAATAACTTGTTTGGAATACCCGTTTGAAATTGCGATTTGATATAATATTTTTAGTTCTTTGACGTAATTATCTGCGGAGAGTGGGACAAACAATAAACGGTGGACATAGCTGCGGAAGGCTGCAAGTTTGTGTTGTAATGGGTGACAGGAAGAAGCGGGAATTGTAATGTCGGTGTGAGTGGGTTTACGGTAAATTTGGAAATCGAGTTTATCATTAACTCTAGTGATTGTTAGATCTAAAAAGTTGAGGGATTTGTTGGATTCTAATTCTAATTTGAATTTAATTTTTGGGTGGAAAGTGTTAAGTTTATTGAGAAAAGTGTCTATTTGACGAATAGTACCCGTCCAACAGATAATCACGTCATCTACGTATCTATAATAAAACAGAATGTTGGACTCGCCCACCACATATTTACATTCAAAGTCGTCCATAAACATTTCCGCCATCAAAGGACTTAGAGGTGCCTGATCCCATTGCTAATCCCTCTTTCTGGCGAAAATATTCATTATTGAAACGAAAATAATTTTGTTGCATGCAAATACGTGCAAGGTTAAGAAAGTCGTGCATTTCTCCAGGATGTAACCGTTGTCTCTCCAAATGGTTCCCCAAAATACGTATACATTCTTCAAATGGAATATTAGTGAATAAACTGTCAACATCCAGTGACAATAATTTTGAATTGTGAGGAATGTTGACAGTTTTTATTTTTTCAATTAAATCTAAACTATTTTTTAAACTGTATTTAGGTGAAAAAGAAAACTTAATTTTTAATAAGTTATTGAGATATTTAGCCAAATCGTATGTTGGGGCACCAATGTAAGAGACAACGGGGCGATTTGGGATATTATCTTTATGAGTTTTGGGTAAGCCATACAAGAAAGGAGATCGTGGGTTCATAGGGATTTTATATTTTAATAGATCTGGAGAAATGCATGACATGTTATTAATAGCATTTTTTAACTCTACTGTAAATTTTTTGGTGGGGTCGGAACGCAGGCGTTCAAATTCCTCTCCCTGGATAACGTCGTTAATCTTCTGGTGGTAAGCAGTTTTATCCAAAATGATAACAGTATTGCCCTTGTCGGCTTTCGTAACTATTAAATTATGTTGATTAATTTTGTTCCTTAAAGACCGATGTATTTTTAATTCGGAATAATTTTGAGAAAAGAAGGTAGATGAAGCTTTTTTGATCTGAACTGCCACCTGATGTTTAACGGCGTTATCCATTTTACTTCTAACACAAGCCATTTCTGAATCCACCACCAAAGTTTCAAGCGATTTTTGGGACAACCGTGGCCTGATCTTATATTTCAGACCTTTCTCTAATAAAGAAATCTCAGAACATGAAAAGTGAGTATTTGTATAATTTTTAACGCGGGGATAAAAAGAGTGTATCTATATTATTATTTTCTCTAAGGTTGATATTACTGTTCCGGTTATCCCAAGATAATCGCTCCAACTTCCTACTCTGTGTTATATATTTATCATGCGCTACTTGGGAGGCGAAGTCCCGGGCTTTGTTATCTAAAATGTCAAACTCCACATTGTGAAGCTTGTAACTCAATTCTGAGTACAAAACTTTCAAATGGAGCTTGACATTGTCCCTAACTGAAAACCAATGTCTACATTCTTCATTCAACCATACCTGTTTTGCCTTCACCAAAGCTAAGCTACTTGACCGGCTGTGTGTGTTGGTATGTATATTAATATAATGGGGAAATACTTTTAATTGTTTACACTGTTGATTGAACCAAACGTTTTGAGCTGCTAAGCGATGGAGTTTTGTCAGCTTGATGTAAAGTTTTGCCTGCTCAGCTATACCTGCTGACTTATTTGTATAGTAGTTATTTTTATTGTAGGGACGCGCTGTGTTAGGGATCTTCCCTAACACCTAGCGCCTTTCTACACTTATATGTAAAAACCAATAAATGGCTCAGTCGCAAAATGACCACTTCTCAAAATGACTACAGGTAGCAAAATGTCCCTTTCGCAAAATGTCCCGTTCGCAAAATGTCCCTTTCTCAAAATGTCCCTTTCTCAAAATGTCCCTTTCGCAAAATGTCCCATTCGCAAAATGTCCCCTTCCTCAAACAGGCATTAATTACTTTCATCAGTAAAAAAAAACTGATCAAGAGCCAGCAGGTGTACAACACAGAGGGGTACTATACTAATGTTTCATCATTAAAATATGGGCAGGCGCATGCAAATAAACTAAAATTAAAATAATAACAATCGAAGATTGCAGGATTGATACATATAAAAAAAAATAGAATTTTTATTACAATAAATATTACAATTATTGTAAGATGTATTCTTTTTATTTGGGTTAAGTTTAATTTGTTCATTGTTTATTTGTGTAAATTTATATTTTGATTGACATTGAATCTGGCGAACTTCAATTATGCATATTTTAATTTTAATGATGAACCATTAGTATAGTACCCCTCTGTGTTGTACACCTGCTGGCTCTTGACCAGTTTTTTTTACTGATGTAAGTAATTAATGCCTGTTTGAGGAAGGGGACATTTTGCGAAAGGGACATTTTGCGAAAGGGACATTTTGAGAAAGGGACATTTTGCGAACGGGACATTTTGCGAAAGGGACATTTTGCTACCTGTAGTCATTTTGAGAAGTGGTCATTTTGCGAATGAGCCCAATAAATGAGCAAAATCCCTAAAATCTAAAAACTATACGAATGACTAATCCTACCAAACAGTATTATAAAATAACCTACGGTCACTACCTACTTTAAAATTAAAATCTACTATACCTACGACTCATAAAGATATACATTGGTACAGTAAAAATTGGGTTTTGGCCCTAAACATATCGTCGAAGTCGAGTCATTAATATTTTTTCGCAGAAATTGTTGGCACACACTCATTTAGCAAAAACATGAAATCCATAATTTTGTAAGTAAGAATCATCTTTAGGCATAAATTTCATATCCATAATAATCAAAAGTCCGGAACCGTCATATCGCAAAATGTTTACAGCCAGAATCATCGTTTGGCATACATTTCATATCCATAATCCCCGCCTGTGAGAGCGTGCGGCAAGCATGCAGCAAGCATGAAGCATGCATGCAGCAGGCATGGTTTCTGTCACGGCTCCGGCGCTGCGGGGCTCCGGCGGTCACACACGAGCTAATCGACGAAGATGATTTTACGCTCACCACCGCAGCTCACCACCTTCTCACCAGCTCGCGGGCCGCCTCGCCTACGCGAGTTGGTTAGTTACTTAATAAAAGTTATTAAAGAAATGCGTCTTGGTCTTCTGTTGTTTCATCGCTGTATGGCCAATAGTCTTGAGGTTGTAGGCCAGTGTCATTATTGTCGTAAAGGCTAAAATATGAGAGTAAGTTTTAAATATGAGAAATAGCATTTTTCAAGAGTTAACATTGCAAAAAGTCGGTGCTGCTGCAACAAAACGTGTGAGATGGGGAGTATCTAAACTGTTTTTTATACATAACTTATTGTTGAAAAAAAAATTAAATAGCGTAGTGGCACCAGTGATCGACACTTTAAGGATCTTAATCGATTATAGTGGGCTTCTTTATTAAATTAAAGGTATGTTAGTCACTTTTAAACCAAAACTAACAATTGAATATGGTAAGGTATATTCTTGAGATAAGAATAGAATGTATTATTTTTATTTACTATACACAGACTAGACAAAAAATAAAAAAAGGAAAAAGTGTAAATAAAGATCTCCAGTAATCGACACCTATAACACAGAAGATATTGACAAGTTGACTAGCACTTGGTGAAGGGTGGGTGATTTGGAGTCGTTTGAAGGGTCGGTTCATATCTGGCGGTGGTGTCGTGCTGTCGGTCACGTGGTGCTGGGGCGGGCGGGCGCATGATGGAGGATTCGGCCTTTCACACTGACCTGACGACGCGCCAGGTGTGGGAGGTTGGATGTAAAGTTGTGTGCCTGTTCGTTCTGGCGTTGCGCGGCCGATGTTATTTATTTATTTGTTAAATAAAATTTTGCGCGCTGCCTTTTCCGCCGGATATGAACCGACCCCTAGGGTGCTGTTTTTTTGTATTAAAATTTTGACGTTTGATAAGTGCTTTGTAGCCTAAGTTAAATAAATGATTTTTTATTTTTATTTTGCTTCTGATTTTGACTCTTTGTGTATGTTTTGATCATATATAATTTTTGAATTGAAAACTTCTTAGCGGCGTTTTGTAACGGGTAAAATTTTTTAACTCGCATCAGGTTTATAAACGTTCCAGTGCAATTTACACTTGTTACAGCCACTGGCAATCCTACAAGGACAACATTGGCAAGTAGGTGTACATTTTTCATTAAACTAAAATTATATGGACGAGAAAATACCTGCCACTCACTGACTTAAAATAGCGGCATCGGGCCCCTGGACACGTGACCTCATCGAAAATTTGTATGACGAAAACTTCTTTAGCGGTGTTGTACACTTTGTTTTTGCAATGAGTAACAAATGATAAGTCGCGTCAGGACTCGTGACCTGATCGAAAATTTGTAAGACGGATGTAATGTTTGTGTACGATAGCGCAATAAATTTATATTGTATTTCTAAAACATGTATGAGAGTACTTTAATACTGATAATTAAAGCAATTCGTGCATAATTATTCCCTAACCATACAGGACTTACAAAAATTTTAGTTTTTTTTTTTTCGCAATCTCCGTTTTTTTTTGTGTCAGGTTGACCTTGTCTGTAGCAACTATTTAGGTTTTGAGACACATGGCCCCACTACGCACCGTTTTCGAGTTATGAGCCTTTTACTTCAACGGCCTTTTAATTACCATACCAGCTTTTTTTTTACCATATTTACCAATGTAATTGAAGAGCGGGTCCTTCTAGCACAAGTACATTATTACTTAAAAGAAGGTCCCTGCGTAAGATTAACTGTAAAGTTCAATGGTTGAAGAATGAACAATTTTTTTTTAATGTCCAAAGGCCCATAAGTCGGAAACTGTGCGTCGTAGGGCCATACTTCTCATACCCTAAATAGTTTCTATAGACAAGCTTATTAAGATGCTGCAAAAAAAGTGCTCGAATTCTATAAAAAAAAAACTAAAAATTTACTGTCCAAATTTTTTAACAATTTTTTTTGTTTTCTTTGGTGTTTATAGTGCCCAAGCGTTTCCTCCAAATCCTACCCTCCACCCCTAAGAAGACCCACTGAACCTAACTGGTCGGGAGTATATTTTTTTCTTAGAGCCATCTGTAAAACCAATCATCGAACATATTATTTCCCAATAATCGTCACTTGTTGATTTCTGGTAGGTCGACTTTGATTAGTTTACTTCAAATATCTACCGAGAAGCAAAGTAAGAAGAGCTATACATTCGCTTATCAAATGAAAAATGATTCAAAAAATTACTATCGACACCTGTCGATAACTGGATAAAGTCAGTTTGTGAAAACCAGTGATCGACACCAAAATTTTATTAATATTAAAATAATCTTGAACTTGCGTTATAACAAAACTCCACCCTATAGTTCATATAAAAAAAAACCCGTAAAACTCATAAAATTCAAATAACTTACAATACATTAGCATAATTAACAAAGAAATGTACTCCCTTCGTTAACGATTTCAGTAAGAAGTGTTGTTTTTTTCGCCGGTACTCGAGCCACAATCAGTTGTCACACCACTACTTTCAAATAAAACAGTAAATATTGCTCAAATGTCAATGGGAGCCAGTCATAAGTGTGCTTTCTATGTTACAGTGTCGTCATATAAATAAATCGGTTTCCTACTCTTTATTTAATTGAATAAAAAAATAAAGTGTCGATTACTAGTGCATGTCGATTACTGGTGCCACTACGCTAATTGTTATTTATTTTTTATTTTGATAAAGAAAAGTATTTAATTTGACAAAAAGTATTCGGTGCATTTGGCAGAATCATTTAATGTTGTGATATGTGCCTTTAGTGATTACAATTAATCTGCTGAAAATCCTCAAGACATGCTTAGTAACTCACCTCGCGAGTTCTTCTTCCCAATTAGTATCGTTTTGTACTGTTGGTATATCAAACTCCCCGCAGGCCGGATTGTTTCTTCGCCTGCAAGGCACGTAGCCGCATCAAATATACAAACTTTTAAATGTATAGAAAGTTACAACAACCACACTTCAATCATTAACATTGACCCATTCAAGAACGGGTAGAATAATGTAACAATTGCGTTATTATAAAACACGGGGACTAGGTTTCTTCTGACTTAGATACTCCGCTGTTTCAGCCGCAGAGCACAGTCGAGGCGTGTCGCGATAGAAGTGTATCGAAAGCACACATTTGTATGGACAGAATGCATTATGATGCCTCGTTGGCGCGATTCATGTTTCTGCCGCAACGTAACCCGCCCCGACCGACACAATATTACTCTTCTTTAGACTGGAAAACTCTGCGTCAGTTTAAGATAATATTATTATGTTCCTATCCTAAATTTGCATTTATTAGTATTTAACTATTTTATGCGATCCTGAGCTCTAGAAGTGTGTAAATTGGGAGCTTAATTGTTTGTTTGAAAAAGGGTTTGAGGAAAATAGGCAAGTATATAAACGTTATAGATCTGTTGAATAATCTGTTGATGCTGTTTAATAATTGCCTCGCTAACACCTGCATACCGCGCCTCTGGCGAAAATCAAAGGTTATCGCAATTATTAAACCTGGCAAGCCGGGCAACGATCCAAAAAGCTACCGACCTATTTCGTTACTGTGTCATACATATAAGCTATTGGAGCGAATGCTGCTTAATCGTCTCGTAACCGTTGTTGACCCTAAACTCATCCCAGAGCAAGCTGGGTTCAGACCAGGTAAATCCTGCTGCAACCAAACACTAAACCTCACACAACACCTTGAGGACGGATACGAGTTAGGCCAAGTAACGGGAGTAGTATTCGTTGACCTGACGGCTGCGTATGACACGGTTAACATAAAAAGATTACTGTGGAAAGTAACAGAGTTGACACAAGACCACCATTTCACCAGGATACTTAGTGAACTACTTTACAACCGGCGCTTTCAGGTTCATCTCTTGGATGAAAAGAGTAGATGGAGACCTCAGAAGAACGGCCTACCACAAGGGAGTGTACTGGCCCCTCTCCTCTTTAATATTTACACTAATGACCAGCCACAAATACCACACACGACCCGCTTTATATATGCTGATGACCTAGCTCTGGCTTCCCAAGCACCATCTTTTGAAGAAGTCGAATCCCACCTGACGGCTGGATTGCAGGTTCTTAGCAAGTACTATGACAGCAATTCATTAAAACCCAACCCGTCAAAAACACAATCTTGCGTCTTCCACCTTCGCAATCGGGAAGCCAATAGAGTCTTGAATATCACATGGCGTAATGTGCCCGTAGCTCACTGTTCCTATCCTAAGTATCTTGGCATCACATTAGATAGAGCCCTCACATACAAACAACACTGTACAAACACAAAGATGAAGGTGCACGGTAGAAACAACATCTTGCGGCGACTTACTTCTACCAAATGGGGAGCATCACCACATGTCTTACGGACAACCGGCATGGCTCTCTGCTACTCGGCTGGTGAATACGCCAGTCCGGTATGGAGCCGTGCCGCGCACACAAACCTGGTGGATACTGCATTAAACGACACTTGCCGCATTATTACAGGCTGTCTTAAGCCAACTCCTGTTGGTATGCTGTATCCACTAGCCGGCATCGCACCGCCGGCAGTCCGAAGACAGGTGGCTAGCTCCATCGAGAAGGAAAAAATGGAAAAAGACCCACGCCACCCAATGCACCAGTATGTCTCAGTACAGCAAAGACTAAAAAGCCGTCATAGTTTTATAAAAAATGTAGAACCTCTTGATGACGATGCCCCAAAGACCAGACTCCGACTCTGGAAGGAGAGATACCCAACGTCACTGCCTATACCACCAGCCGAAAAACTACCCCCCGGTAACAGCTTACCATGGCCGACGTGGAAGTCTATGAATAGACTCCGGACCCAAGTCGGCCGGTGTAAGGAAAATATGTATCGGTGGGGTTACACCACATACGAGCCTTGTGAGTGTGGTACCTCTCCCCAGACCATGGCTCATTTGCTGAGCTGCTCAGCGTGTCCCACCACCTGTACACGCGAGGATTTGTACAACGCTACCGATGACGCTATCCGCGTGGCTGAGTACTGGTCCGCAAAAATCTAGAGACGATAAAAAAAAAAAAAAAAAGATGCCATTGATCGACACGCTAAGAAGAAGAAGATAGATCTGTTTACATTATCCAGCTATTCGGACGCCTTTGCAGTTCATTTAAAACCGCTCTCAAATAAGAAATTAATCCTAGCTTATCGAAAGTCAGCGCGATAAATAACTGTTCAGAATTCAGAAAACTTCAAACTTATGTGAAATAGAAAATATAAATACTAACTTTTAAAGTATAGTGCTGCTTGCTTACATTAATATACGAGTAAGTCACGGGAATAAGCGCGCTAATGCATGAATACATTAAATAAATATTCTATTCTGTTCTATTCTATTCTATTCTAATGCATCTATCAGTCTGCTTGCGACCACGGCCGGTCGAAACATCAAGCCCAAAAAGGTATTTATGTATGTACAGAGAAACACTTTCGTAAATAGGGTAAAAGCCGAATAGATGCCTCGGACGGATACATGCCTCAGTTTCAAATGCTCTATGTTAGAGGTATCGACCGTGTTTCTTTTTGATCATAATTAAAAGAGTCCCCCTCGCCGGCCAAAGGGCTGCACAAGCAGTTAAAGTAGGCGCACGTGTTTTATCCGTGTGAGAAAACATCTTCCGCGGCGATACTTTGACGAGCGCCAGAATTATATTGGTAGGTAATCTCTGTTAAATATTTTTATAACTGATTGCGATTACAGTCAAAAATTTATTTCTTTTAATGCATTAGAGTTTAAATTGCACTGTTTATTAGGTTTTATTGTTAAATATGTTTTATTTATTTCGTAAATAAAAAGGGCAAGTATCCGTATCAAATCGGATAGTTGCCCTACTGACTTTTGCGGATTGTTGCCCTGCGGTAACTTTCCGTAATTATACAATTTTAACTAGCAAAGACAGTTTTTTTCTGTTATTTTTTTCATTTGCTTTTACAATACATAGTTTATCTTAAATAAGATAAATACTCAACTGCAAAATGCCTCGCAGGTATAAACGAAAGCCGCTAATAGCAAATTTTAATACTATATTATCGCTTTTAAACATACAAACATACAGGTCAATCTGAGAACCTTCTTTTTTCAAGTCGGTTAATTATAGAATACCAAAACCTTCTCCTTGGTCTAACAAACACTTAACTGAAAACCGTATCAAAATCGGTTCTTTCAAACGCGAGATAATGGCGTCAAAATATTCATACATACAGGTCATTGTGAGAACCTCCCTTTTTTCAAGTCTGTTAAATAATAAATCCTAAAACATTCTACTTGATCTAACAAACTATTTTCTGAAAACCGCATCAAAATCGGCTCAGCCAGACGAGGGATAATCGCGGACAAACATACATACATACATACATACAGGTCAAACTGAGAACCTCCTTTTTTGAAGTCGGTTAACAATATATTATTATTAAAAGTAAAAAAAAAGTTAATTCTAATTTTGTATATTGTTTTATCTTCAAAATAAATAACAACATTACATTTTTATTTTGGAGTTTGGACACATATTAACTATTTTGGAGTCTATTATTGTTACAATTTTATAGTGTTAGAGTCTACAATAGAAAAGGAAATAATTTAATATCACGCACCTTACTTTACTTTTATTCACTTTAAGTTATTATTAACATTTTCTTTAACTTCGATAGCGGTTTTATAACTGCGCCATGTTTTTTCCAAACCATAGACTAACTCTCTTCTTCCCGCGCATTCGAGCTGTCAGTTCGCTAGTGTTGGCAATTTAGTAAGTTTTCGTCTGACAGTTCGGCCTTCCTGACTTTTCGGCGTCCTCGCAGAAACTCAGCGCACCCTTAAGGCACGTTCGATTTTTTTTTTTTTTTTTTTTTATATGTAGCTGTAACAAATGGTGTCGTCAGGGGCTGCAAGTTGCACAGAGCTAGTATACCGCCGCAGGCAACGTTAATCGCCCCGAAGGCAATCATAGATCAGTTAGCAAGCCCCGAAGGCAATCGTAGATCAATTAACAAGCCCCGAAGGCAATCGTAGATCAATAAGCAAGCCCCGAAGGCAATCGTAGGTCATTTAGCAAGCCCCGAAGGCAATCGTAGATCAATTAGCAAGCCCCGAAGGCAATCGTAGATCAATTAGCAAGCCCCGAAGGCAATCGTAGATCAATTAGCAAGCCCCGAAGGCAATCGTAGATCAATTAACAAGCCCCGAAGGCAATCGTAGATCAGTTAGCAAGCCCCGAAGGCAATCGTAGATCAATTAGCAAGCCCCGAAGGCAATCGTAGATCAATTAGCAGGCCCCGAAGGCAATCGTAGATCAATTAACAAGCCCCGAAGGCAATCGTAGATCAGTTAGCAAGCCCCGAAGGCAATCGTAGATCAATTAGCAAGCCCCGAAGGCAATCGTAGATCATTTAGCAAGCCCCGAAGGCAATCGTAGATCATTTAGCAAGCCCCGAAGGCAATCGTAGATCAATTAGCAAGCCCCGAAGGCAATCGTAGATCAATTAACAAGCCCCGAAGGCAATCGTAGATCAATTAGCAAGCCCCGAAGGCAATCGTAGATCAATTAACAAGCCCCGAAGGCAATCGTAGATCAATTAACAAGCCCCGAAGGCAATCGTAGATCAGTTAGCAAGCCCCGAAGGCAATCGTAGATCAATTAGTAAGCCCCGAAGGCAATCGTAGATCAATTAGCAAGCCCCGAAGGCAATCGTAGATCAATTAGCAAGCCCCGAAGGCTTAAAAGATGAAGTATAATACATTTTATTTTACTTTTTTTTTTTTATTTGTTTTTTTTATTTTTTTTTTTTATTATTATTATTATTATTTTTTTTTTTTCAATTTTCGTCTGAAGAAGTCATACTTCTATTATACCATGGCTTCATTCTATCACGAGCTACCACATTCTTGTAAGTTCTTTTAGTTTTAACTCCCGAAGTGACTTCATAGCGGTCGTTCGGTAACACCCCTGTCACTTTATATGGTCCTGCGTATCGTGGTACAAGCTTCCCGCTGGTCAACCCAGGTCTTAGTATTTTACGCTCCACCATAACTAGGTTTCCTAGTTTAAACAGTTTACATTACTTTTGTCAAACCGAGTTTTCATGCGTAAAGCATTTTTTTCGATTTCTTCTGCTGCTTGTTTTCTCAACTCCGTCATATCAGATACCGTACAAGAGGGCCCTTCTAAATCACCTGCCAAACGAGGGCGAAGCCCACATAAGACTTCCAATGGCGTTTTTCCTGTACCTTGGTTGACGGTACTATTAATGCCTAACTGTACTTTCGGAAGATAAACCTCCCAGCCTTTTTGTTGTTCACCCATATGCGCAGTTAATGATGCCAAAATAGTTCGGTTCACTCGTTCCACTTGACCATTGGCCCTTGGTGACGCCACTGCGTTTTGCACATGCTTAATGTTAAGCCCGCTGCAATAATCCTTAAATTCACGCCCTGTAAACGCAGTTCCTCTGTCACTAATTATTCTTACAGGGTGTCCAAAAACTTGTGCTAATTTATTAAGCGTATTTATTGCACCCTTAGCGTTAGCATTTGCTACAGCGTCAAGCCACGTGAATTTTGTAAATCCATCAATAATTACGAATATGTAGGTTTTCCCTGAGCTCTTGCAGAACGGTCCCAAATGGTCTATATGCAAAGTATGAAAAGGGGTTGGAACGCGAGGAATTGGATGCAACAGGCCTGGTTGCTTTCCCGTAGGCTTCTTAGTCATTTGGCATCCCACACAGCTTTTGACGTATTTATTAACAAATTTGCTCATTTTAGGAAACCAATACTTTGAACCAATTGCGTCGAGACATTTTTCGACTCCCAGATGTCCATTGTTATCATGGTAAGCCATCATAGTGTGCCACCTAGCTCCTTTGGGTAAAACAAGTCGTGTTCCGTTCCCAACTATACGATACAGCCGGTTATTTTGTATTTTATATTCCTTACTCAAACCATCCTTCTTACTTTTATTAGCCGTTATTTCCTGGTTCAAATTCAGGATTAAGGCCTGAATTTCTTCATCGCCGTCTTGTAAGCAGTCGATAAGATCCTTATCCTCGATATGAAGTACCCTAATTGGGTTACGGCTGAGAGCATCTACATGTTGCATAGTTGATCCGGATCTATGTTCCACTTCAAAGCTGTATTCTTGAAGATCCAGCCACCATCTAGCTATACGAGGTGACAGATCTCTTTTACACCAAGCTAGTCGTAGCGCAGAGCAATCAGTTACGACTGTAAAATTAATACCAGTCACGTATACCTTAAATTTCTGGATGCTAAATACAACTGCTAATGCTTCTAACTCAAAGCTGTGATATTTCTCTTCCGTTATCGTTGTTTGTCTACTAGCATACGCTACCACTTTAAGGAGTCCATTTTGTTGTCGTTGAAATAGAACCCCTCCTAGGCCCACTTTAGAT
Source organism: Autographa gamma (assembly GCA_905146925.1). Lineage (NCBI taxonomy): Eukaryota > Metazoa > Arthropoda > Insecta > Lepidoptera > Noctuidae > Autographa > Autographa gamma. The sequence goes on from LR989871.1 coordinate 5,014,464, forward strand.
GCGTCGGTGTGAATTTGAGTTTCAAGTTTGGGATTGTAAATAGAGAGCACAGGATCCGAGGTCAAAATAGTTTTCAATTTGTTCACAGCCTCGTCTTGTTCATTTCCCCATACCCACTCGGTGGTTTTCTTAGTTAACATAGTTAGTGGACGAGCTATCGCAGCGAATCCCTTTACGAATTTCCTAAAGTAGCTCGCTAAGCCCAAGAATTGCCGTACTTGATGGACATCAGTTGGCGTTTTGAAATATTTCACTGCCGCTATTTTATGAGAGGAGGGGCGTAATTCTCCACCAGAAATTTCATGACCCAGGTACTCAACAGTCGAGGTAAGAAAAGCACATTTGTTTAGCCTCAGCTTAACACCAGCGTCACTAATTAATCTGAGAACCCTTTTTAGATTTCCCAAACAGTCTGGTACATCATCACCCCACAAAATTACATCATCTATATAAACTTCTGCGCAAACATGAAGCACTGGGGCCAAAATCTCGTTCATGGCCCGCTGAAACACTGCCGGAGCATTACATAGACCGAAACTCATCATACGATATTGAAAATGTCCATCCGGCGTAACAAAGGCGGTATAAGGTCTAGAAGATTCGGCAATCTTAATTTGGTGATATCCATTAGCCAGATCCAAACAGCAGAAAACAGATTTATCTACTAATCTATCCAACAAATCCTGGATTATTGGTAGTGGGTATCTCTCACGCTCAGTAATTTTATTCAATGCACGGTAGTCTACACACAAGCGAGTTCCCCAACCTTCTTCTTAACTAATAACACCGGGCTTGCATAAGAAGACATGGACTTCTCAACTATACCAGCTTCCAACAGTTCCTCTACTCTTTTCCTGACTATGTCTCTTTCTTGATAAGACATTCTGTAAGGTCGATAATTTATTATTTTGTCTTCTTTTAACTTTATGGTCATTTCAATGTTACAATTTCCAAGCTCCATTCCATCTCCAGAGAAACAATGTTTAAACTCTTCCAATAAGTCATACAAATTCTTCCGCTCTTGAACGGAGAGTGCATTACCAATCTTAGGTCCATCTTCCTGTTTTCGATCATCTATTACATCAGCTCTAGCCATACAATCATTTTCCTTCACCATTATGGTCTCGTTGGTGAGGTTAATGACTTTCACAAATGCTGAACCATACTGTGTTTCCAATGCTTCACTTATAACATTCCGTTCAAACTTCGGTTGTCTCTGTTCGCTCTGTCTCACTTTAAGGAAGCCAGTATACTCCGGGTCAGTTCTTGTTAAAATTTTATTGATGCCAGGGTTAAGAGTAATAATAATAATAATAATATGCATTTTATTTTCTCTTCCACAAAGGTGTCTTACAGCTATACTTAATACAAATTATATGATAGAGTGACGTCTGACTGTGAAACTAAGCGTAAAGTTTCTATTTTAGAGAATAGGTTAGGCAATTCCTTAATTAAGGTTGCATCATACAAATGAAGCTGTGTAGGTGTTTTCACAACAACTATATTTGGTGCCTCAGTAAAGGGTTGACCTACTAAAATATCAAATGTCTGAATACTATCCGGCACTATATAAAATTCAGACCACCTTTCTACTTCATCCACCAACAGGTGTGCCTTAACTGTACCTTTAGGATAGGTCAAGGCATCTCCATAACCCTTAATCACCATAGAGTTAACATTGTTAACACTGAGATTTAACTGTTTACAGAATGTCTCCTTCATTGTGTTGCAAGAACTTCCAAAATCTATAAAAGCATTGGCACATTTTCCATTAATTTTAGCTGACTTATAATATTTACTGTCAGATTCATCACAACAAACAGTATGCACCTTTTTAACAAATTTTTCTTTAGGAACTTGTGATTTCTTCTTTCGGCATTGCTCAAAAGTATGACCTATCAAATTACAGAAGGTGCAACGTCTTTGGTTTTTCTTTATATTACACTCCACCTCTAAATGCCCTGTGTTACCACAGAAGCTACACATAAGGTAATTTCTTTTATGAGTCCATGCACAATGTCTTGCTTTATGACCCTTTTTACCACAATTATAGCGCCTTATTACTCCTTGTGCAACTGATTTCTGAATGTGGTTTTTTCTGTGTTGAAAATCCTTGACCATTCCATCTTTAATCTGTTCCAGAACAGTGGATGTTTTAACGCTAGCTAGATATTTTAGTAAGGAAGTAGAGTCTCGACAACCTGCTGAAATGGCACCAACTTCCAATAATTTGTCCCCCAGTGTACCAATAATTGCCTCAGTAATCAATTCATCTGACATGCCACACGACATTCCTATCGCCAACTTTTCATAATAAAATTTGATGGAGTCCTCTTTTTGTTCCTTAACTTTGTTTACAAGCTCCCTAATTTGACTCAATTTGTTCTTAGTAAATGGGAATGCCAATATCAAACGTGCTTTCCACTCTTCCCAACTCACATCATAAGACACTTGTCTTTCATACCAGCCTTTAGCATAACCTCGTAGTTTAGATGTGCAGTTACAAATTAGTGTTCTCTCGTCCCAGCCGTACATGTTTGCAATACTTTCACAATTTCTTATCCAATGTTCTATTGGTATTGAAGTTAATTGTGGGTCAAATTCCGATAAAACATCATTACGACCTAAATAACGAACTGTAGTCATAGAAGAAGTAGCATTGACAGTAGGATTGGGCGGCCCCTTTCCCACATTCAAGGGAGTGGAGCTGGGAGTTAAAGATCCAGTCAATGCAGCTGGAGCACACACTGGATTGACCTGACTCCTACCCTGTCTCATTTCCCTGATTAATCCCTCTAAAGCTAATATTCTACTTTCCTCAGATGCCGTCTGCCTTCTAGAACTTTTCTTTCTTTTAGTATGTGTTCTCCCCTCATGTTCTTCTGCGGAACGTTCATCCGAATAACGTCTACTAGTATGACGTCCCATGGTTACGCGATAATTATTTAAACACTTCGACAATTTTATAGCATATGAGCTTTCAATAAAGTCAATACACCAGAATCAATAAGTTATGAAATCACTATAATATTGTCTTTTCAATCGTAAAAACACATTCACAGACTACAACAGTTCTTATTAAATGCAGTTTCAGATATATAAAATTTTTCATTTAAGTCCAGCCGCCATATTCAATATAATCAGAACAAGCTCACCCAGAGTTTTCTTGATGTACTTAGATATTTATTGTCACAACACTGAATGTACTGTAATACCACTTAATCACTTAATTAGTAGTAGTCCTTTCTACTTAACACTAATTAGAATTATTACTGTCTTTTTCAGTATAAAAGTCTAGGCGCAAAATCTTTTGTTGAGTGCTAACAAAAACTTTTACCAACGGCTTTATGCACATGAAATTCACTTTCCACTTCTGAAAATTGTTAGAGTCTACAATAGAAAAGGAAATAATTTAATATCACGCACCTTACTTTACTTTTATTCACTTTAAGTTATTATTAACATTTTCTTTAACTTCGATAGCGGTTTTATAACTGCGCCATGTTTTTTCCAAACCATAGACTAACTCTCTTCTTCCCGCGCATTCGAGCTGTCAGTTCGCTAGTGTTGGCAATTTAGTAAGTTTTCGTCTGACAATAGTTATAATTTAGCTTTAATAAATACCTACTTAATAAAAGATTTTATTTAATAATAAAAACTTATTATTAAAATTAATATTAGTTCATTTTTATTTGAAAAAAAAAAACAGACGGGCACCTATCCTCACATTGGGCAAGTATCCCCCGAACAATTTTTAACGTTAGGCTACTATCCGCCATAGTAGGCAACTATCCTCTTTTTTAGAGGTCATATTAAAAACTCTTGTTTAAAAAATGTATTGGTACACATTTTTTAAACGAGATTATTAAAAAGTGTGGCAACTATCCGGCTTTTACCCTTTGCGCTTATTTCCCTGAATTCTATGACAGAATTTTTTTTTATTAATGTATGGTGAGGATGAAACTGCAACTTGGAAAAGCTTGGAAACTGTTTCGATTGAAAGCCTGCATTGAATGAATGGCTAAGGATCAACATTATTTTTCTTCTACGGATTAAGAGTCCATTTGTAACATTTTATTCGTGTAAAATAGTATCAGTTACTCACGCCTGGAGAGACAGCGTGCAGTTTATTAGCAGTGCGGCTGAGGCCACGCTCACGTATTGAAATGGGCCAACACATTCCATTCTATGATTCACAAAAAACGTGACAGCAACTCCTATAATATACTCTTTGCCTCCCATCCAAGAAACCAAGGGCGCACCCACATCATTCTGAAACAGAAAAAACTTTATTTATCTTTATCTGGCAGGGAAAGATATGTATACTACAGGAAAAATCTGCCTTAATTTGTTTTAAGGCAGGTTATGTAACTGTAATGGTGTACAATTCTATTCTATTCAGGCAGACTTTTCGTTGAAACTCAATAAGAAAAAAAAATGTAGGTATGACTAAGAATTATTAGTGTAGGTATACTTATTTTTGCTAGTGACTGCATCTATATTGTAGAGTGAAGATAGTACTACATACTTGGCATGGTCCGTTTGTTCTTCTTGCTATTAAGTCCGTCTTATTTTCGAACTGAAATTATGAACATTTACAATTAGAAAAATTACCTGACAGGTAAATTACGAATAACGAAAGAACATGCTTTATAAATATGTTTCGATCTTCATAACTTAATATATTTTATACTGAGTAATTAGCAATGTTGCAAAGACACTCCAATTCATACTGTGAATGGGGAAAAGGTGGTCGCCATTTTGGTGCCAGAATAGCTTCGCTCTTGTCGGCCATACCGACTGATGGCGATCGCGTTTCGAATCTGCCTGTTTGCCTTGCCCCTTGGTTACTTTGTATATGTTTGTCGGATCTCAAATATTTCTATCGTCTGACTTCATCACCAGTAGCTTGTTAGTATCCCAATACTGCACTGTCCCGGTTAAGTGCTAATTCAATTCAAAATTACTTGCTGGACCCGATTAATCAATAGTGCAAGTTAAATAAAAGCTTATAAAAAAAAAGTAAAAAATACTACTTGCTAGGAGCTTGATACTAAGGATGTTATGGATATGTAATTTCAGATCCGGATACAGATATGGATGTTGATAAAATATGATGCTTATCGGTTTCAGTTACGGTTATGGATATTAAATTGTTTCGGATTATCCGATAGTTTCGGTTACGGATATGGATATCCTAACAACACCGCTGTGCACCTCACGCTGTGACGTCATTAGGTAGCGGGTGAGATGTCGCAATCCAGCGGAGTGCACGCACAGTTAATTCGTACGAGTCTACTATTTAGTTAGACTCCGCCTTTTCCGAAACTATCCAAAACTTTTATTTCGGATTCGGTTATGGTTACGGATATTTTTTTATTCCGGATATCCGATAGTTTCGGTTACGGATATGGATATCCATAACATCACTGCTTGATACCCACATCAGATTACATTAAAGTGTACCACATTTATCTTTTCATTATGTACAAGTATTAATGGTATAGTTTACCGTATCATTTGCCTCAGAGTTGTTTCGTCGTCGTAAAGCCAAGTAATTGCCATAAATGTCAACATTGCCTGGTCCCGAGCTGCATAAAGCGCCTTTGCGGACCATGGGTATTTTAGGATATGATTGCTCATAAAACTGACGACAAATTGATTGATCAACAATTTTGACTGACGTACCGATCAAATATTTACTATTTAAGGATATAGTAGAGTTTGCCTGTAACAAGTACGTATTATGCATATTATCATAATATACATGGCAGCGGGGACTCCTAGCACAGGTATCTTTTTAGAAGGTTCTCATGTAAGATTAATTGTAAAAGCTGTACTAGTTTGTACGAAGAGATTTGCTCGACGATATATGTTTTCCATGCAGCTTCCTCTGGTAAACTTTAAGTCAGATATGTTATGCTGCCCGCCCACGTCAGATTATTTGTAGGACACAATCGAGCCGATTTTTCCACCTATTCGCACCGATTTTGTGGTCGACTCAACGCCTACGTCCTATCACTTTGCTCTGTTGCTATCGAGGGAGCGGCACGTCATGGACAGAGAGAACGTCATATCCTACCACACAATTACAATTAAATAACTACAATAGCAAATTTTAATTGTCTTTTAAATGTAATTTGTTTGTTTATTATTATTGATAATTTGTTAGCACTCTTTTTAAATTTATGTTTATTGTCAATGTCTCGAATTTGTTTTGATAAATGGTTTTAGATGCGAGATGCGAGATAGAATACTGTTATTAAGTAGTACTGTATTGCCCTTTGGTAAACTAATGTTATTATTAAATATTGTCCCATTATTTTTATAAGTACTGCTCATTTTTCCTTACAAATTATAAAATTTCTAACTTACACGTAGAGGGACAATTAACCGGCCACCTTAACATATGGATGTAACAATATCATCTCGATTAATTTTTGATGAAAACCATAAATAAGTATTATGATATATTACATGGAAATGTAAGAATACAATTTTTTTTAATAATTATTTGCTGCTCTTTGTTTTGTAATAGTTCGCATACATTTATTTAGCTTTTTGAAGGCAGCTACTCTATAAGCAAAACAACAAAATCAAATAAAAAAAGAAAGGAAAACGTTTATTGGCAACAAATGCGACACATAAAAAACACAAAAATAAGAAGCAACGAAATTATAAAAACTTTCGCGCAAAACGACCAACGCTCAGCATATGCTGAGGTTCATGCTAAAAGCAGAGCCACAGCGCTGGTTTTCAGCGACGATCGGCGTTGACGTTATGACGTCGACCGGTACTTAAAACCAGCACAAAACAAATCTTAAAAAATATTCAATATGATTACGTAATAATTAAAACTAGAACAAACAAAACAAATAATTATTCATATTTATCTGTGCTTATAACACTAAACATTAAAATATAAATAAAAATGACATCGGCAGAACCCATTACAAATCATAGAAACGTGGCACCACGAGGCCATGACGTGGCAACAGCAATTATGGGAATATCGTACGAGGTCACGGTCTCTATTCTTAGAAACCTTTTGACATGCCTTGACATTCCTGTTAGGGTTTAGTTAGGACTACATATCTTTTGTATGTAAAGCTATTTACTCACTTAATTAGTTATTATTATTGTTTTTTATTTTTTATTTATTGAGTTTAGTCTCGTTTTATTATTCTCTTTCTTTCGCACACGCGACCTTTGTAAATGTGACAACAATGTAAATTTTTTTTGCGTATCCTATTAAATTTTTCTTCCATTTTGGATGTTATCTTTTACACTGCTATTTACGCTGTTGTCGCATATTTTTTAGATATTTATAATTAATTGTATTGGTATCATTGTTGTTAACCTTTTTTTTAAAAGAGTAACCTCTGGAGTTTCTTGCCGGTTCTTCTCCATTGGAATGACATTTTGGAACCTGCAGTAGAGTCAGTAAATTTAACGTTTTAAAAGAGCCTTAACAAGGCCTACTTGAAATAAAAATATTTTGATTTTGATTTTGATTTTGAGGTGTTGGTTCAGTCCCATCCCTACGATTTGAGTGAGAGGTGTCGACTAAACAGCAGCAGCATTCCATGCTCAGCAAGGCTGAGTAAGAAGTGAAATAAAAGACACGATGGCATCATGCCGCTCATTATACATTAGGTCAGTTAACAAACTGAAAAACAATAAAACATTCGAATTTATGATGAAATCTGTCAATACCCGACATCAAAGCAATTAACACATAATTATTTTAATTGAAATAAAACTACTTTTTCACGGATTTTGTCGCGGTTAATTTTGATATTAGTTCCCGATTCTTGTTCCCGATTTTAGTTATTATTTATTTAATTTTAATAAAAGTAATTTTAATTTTAACAGTATTACTTGCATTTTAAGTTTTAGCTCTTAAAAGCGTTCAGTTCGCGAGCAACAAGAGGAAGCTGCATGGTAAAAATGTTGTATTTTAGAACGAAGCATGCAGTATTTGTAAGGGTGTTGATTAAACTTTAAACACAACCTTTTGAACATCAACTGACATTTCACTCCTAAACCATGTTTACAAGCTGTTGGAAGGACACCTGTCAGTCTAGAAGCCTTAGACAAATTCTATCCACATCATTCTTGAGTCCCTTCGTCGCTTATACCTCAGAGTTTCAATACCCAGTGCGTCCTACCTGTGACGATATCGAAACGCAAATAGACAATGGTCTTTTCGCGTTTTTTACTAATGATTTTACTAATGAGCTAAGTGCCAAACCTTTTGTTGACACTTTGAAATGGAATGTCTGTACAACATAGTTCCTTTAAATAGTAAAAGAAGTTTTGTTTTTCTTCCACTTAGGTCATTTGTTAATTTAATGCGTCAATATATTTCACCGGGACACAATGGCGGCGTAACCAGTCGCCGCTACCAACAAAATGTACACAGCTCTATAGAGAGTTACTCACCTGGTGTCCGTTTGGTTGCGCTACCAATTTGGTGGCGCGACCAACTCGGACGCGTGCATGGAATGTTTGCGACGCCACGCTGGTTGCGCCACCACTAATTACTATAGCGCTGTATGGAGTCTCTTTAACTGCTTATTTTAATATTTTAGTTCAAAATCAAATTCAAAATTCAAATTCTTTTATTCGTGTGACTTTTGGTTACATTTTACATGTGTTGTTAATTATAATTAATAGTACCTCAAAAATCTACTTTAAAAGTGTGATAATTAATAAAAAAAAAGACAAGTAACATAATAAACAGACGTCCAGAAATATAAAAATAAAATTTAAAATTTAATCATGACATAATCAATTAAAATAATGATAATAATACAAAATCAAAATTAAATTAAAAAAAAAGGTTTAAGAATGTAGTTTATGTCAAGTAATTACAGCATAATTTTCATTAAAGAATTCGTCAACGGTTAATGTATTTCTCTAATTAGTTTAATTTGTCAAAATTCAAGGTTATAAGTAAGGTCAAATAAATTTATCATTGTAGAGCTCGTCAATGGTATAATAACATTTTTGTAGTAATACGAACCGTAGCTTTTTCTTAAATTGGATTATGTTTAAATCTCTTAGGTAATTTGGCAATTTATTAAATATGTTTGGGGTCATGCAGAGTATACTTTTATGCATTAAGGCGGTCTTTGATGGACGAACACATTATTCATGTCTGTATTTATTTCTAATCATTTTATGTCTATGTTCAGATACTTTTCTAAACATCAAAAATGCATCTTCTTTTTGACAAATATGGCAGTTTCAAAAATGTACAAGCATGGTCAAGTCAATATTTTCAATTGCACAAAATAAGGTTTACAGCTATCAGTTAAGTCTATACCGGTTATGGCCCTTATGCATCTTTTTTGCGATGTAAACGCTATTTCCTTATTGCAGGAGTTGCCCCAGAACATAACTCCGTAACGTAATAAAGAATCGACATATCCATAATATGCAGTAACTGCCGCTGCTTGATTTACTACTTTTTTTAGTTTATATAAGTCAAAAGCAAACTTACTAACTTTTTCAACTAATTTTGAAGTATGTTGTTTCTAATTAAGTTGACTGTCAATTGTTAAGCCTAAAAATTTTACATTTGCGACTTCCTTAATTTTTTCATTATTGAAGTTTATAGTTAGCTTTGAATTAGCTATTCTTTGACGAAAATTCATTATTTTTGTTTTTTTTAAATTTATTACTAAGTTATTATGTCCTAACCAGTTAACCGCTTGTTGTAATGCATTTATTATTTCAGTTTCAATTTCTGTATTATTTTCGTCACATCTAACAATGATAGTACTATCGTCAGCAAATAATGTCATAGGATGGGGAATATTGCGGGGAAAGTCATTTATATATAAGAAACAATAAAGGCCCTAGCACGCTGCCTTGGGGCACTCCATAAAACATGTTCCGTCCTTCTGATGATTTGTATTTTAAAACCGTTTTTTTTTAACTTAGTTATGCGACATATTTCCGTGCATTGTGTCCTATTTTTTAAATATGACTTTAAAAGTGATAAAACATTTCATCTTATTCCATAAGCATTTAATTTGCTCAGGAGTATATCATGGTTAACCAAATCAAATGCTTTGGTCATATCCATGTATATTGCTGATATTGGGACTCTTTCATTCATGTTAGCTATAATAATATTGAGGAAGTCATACTCGTATATTGCCATATTAATTGAAAGATTCTTCCTAAATCCTTTTTGTTCTGTCGTAAGTATATTGTGTTTATTGAGGAATTCATAAATGAATCTATAGATCCACTATTCAAATATCTTGGATATTACCGGAATAAGAGCTATTGGTCTGTAATTTTTTATGTCTTTCGCATCGTCTTTTTTAAATAAAGGTTTTATTACAGTAGGTTTAAGTTTATCAGGGTAAGTTCCATGCTCAATACTTAAATTAATTATATAGCTGAAAGGATGTGATATTATTTCTGAAACATACTTTAGAACTTTCGTTGAAATGTCGTCATATCCTACACTATCTTTGTTTTCCAAGTCTTTTATAATTTGATTTACTTCATATGGTGTTATTGGGGCTAAAAACATTGACTGTGCAGTGAAATTTACTTTAGTGATTAGTCGTTTCGATGTAGTCGAAAGCTTTTCTGCTTGGCTAATGACGTAGTCGTTAAAGGTATTTGCTATTTCTTTGGGTGTTGTGTATGTAACTCCATCATGGTTTATTTCTTTTATATACTCCGGTGGAGAGTTACTTCTATTTTCGTTTATTATTTTCCATGTCATTTTAGATTTATTAGATGCTGTCTCTATTTTATGATTATTTGTTTGCTAATTGCGTCAATTTTATTATTTTCTTAAGTCGGTTAGAATAGGTTTCATCAAATTTATTTTGGTTGGGTTTAGTCTATAATGCCGTAACAACTGTCGTTTTCTTTTACTACACCGCCTAATACCAGGTGTTAACCAATTTGGTTTTTTTAGTAATTTTCTTTTCTTGAATATTATAGGAAAACATAAATTATAAAACATTTTGAATAGTTCTAGAAATAAATCATAGGCGACGTTAGGGTCTTTAGTTAGGTAGACATCAGTAAAGCAAACTGATTTCAAACAATCTTTGAATTTTATTACAATAGTCACGAACTTTTACATTCCAATTGTTAATTAAACATGTCTTTTTTACTGGAAACTTTAAAGTTTGTGCGGTGCGATCCGATATATGGAAATCATGTATAATATGAGAACATTTTCGTGGAATATTATGTGCAAAGTTATCAATTCATGTATTACCTTGTAATCTAGTTGGTTGTTTAATTTGTAAATTGAGATTGTACTTTAATAAGAAACTAGTCAGTTCAATAGATTGCCTGTTATGATTTAAAATATTAATATTAAAATCACCACACAAAATTACACTCTTTTTTGAGTTGTAACAGTATTTTGATAATATAATATTTAATTTTGAGTACAAAACGTCTAATTTATTTAATTTTGGTACTCTATACATACAAATAACGATGGTATTATGTGATATTAGTTCAATCGCACTAACTTCGAAAATGCCTTCAATCGACAGTTTACTGACATCCTTAAGCTCTTTGTATTGAAGACCTAGCTTTACCAAAATACAGGCTCCTCCTCTTTTGGTACTTCTTGTAAAACAAGCGGTTAATTTATAATTTGGCATTGCAAGAAGCTTCTCGTGTCCTCTCTCTATAAAGTGTTCCGTAACACAAATTATGTCTATACCGTTTCCTTGTTCGCTTAGTTCTTGCAGGTGTAGAGTTAGTTGATCTACTTTGTTGATGAGTCCCGCAATGTTTTGATGCATAATGGTAAGGTAATTATAGAAAAAACGTATCTAAATGCTGTAATTTTGAGGTAGATGAATTGGATGTTATCGCATTGGTTTCAGTATCGATTTCTGTTATGGTCCTCTGGAGAGTAAAAATATTTTTCATTCCTGTTCCATTTATGTGTCCTTGTAGTTCAGTAAACATCTCATAGCCAATAGTTAATTCTGCATAAGAATCCAATAGATAAGCATATTCGTGACTTAAGTTGTCTAGATACAACAGATTATTAAACGTTTCGTTTAAATCCCGCAGGAACGCAATGGATATTCATAAAAATAATTTAATTATCCAAAATGACGGCGATGTGGTTCGCCACCCATCACGTCTCGTTTCTCGCGGGGGCGAAAAGTGGCCCACGGAGAGCCGCTTCGCTACGTTGAATGTAAGAGGAGGAATGTATGGAAAGGTGGATGAAGTATGTCAGGCGATGGATGTTGAGACAAAAATCAAGAAAGGTATGCTGAGAAGGTTTGTCTATGTCGAGAGAATGAATAAAGAACGATTGACGAAAAAAGTGTATAAGGCGAGTGTGAATGAAAACAGGCCAGGTCAAGAGTACCATAAACCAAGCAGCATGTATGAAGGGAATAATGAAAGTGGATTCAGCGAAACAAGTGTGTAAGGATCGTAGCGTAGTATAAGGGAAAGAGGCGTGATTATATGTATGTATGTATTAAACGTTTCTATTCTAGCATTATATACAGTTGTGTAATTACCACATCTGTAGGTCGGAAGGTAAATAATCACATTGGTGTTTTTTATTTTTCTAATGCTTTCTCTAATAAGGAATATGATGTCGTGATAGTTTCCGGTCCGTATGAAGTCCATCTCTCCCAACATAATAACACAATAATCGTTTTTATTATAACCATTTATTTTATTGTCAATGCCTAGCAGCATCTGTTGAATATCTACGCCTGGGTATAAATAGTGGCAGTAATTATAATTACCAAAAGAATCCTCAATTAAGTGACATACTCTGTTCCTTTTATTATTGCTTATGATACATAAATTTTTCCTAGTTTTGTTTTGTTTGCAGTAACTATTTTTATCGTCTTGCAAGTTCGTCATTATGTTTGTATCATATTGTGTTGATTTATCAGCGATGTGTGCGGGCAAATAGATTTGTTTACTTTTGGCAGCCTTATTGTCTGTGGACTGTTTATGTTTGTTTTATTGCTACTTTTATAGTTAGTTATTGGAGATGTACTGTTGTCACTCACTACGTCGATTGTTATTGTTTTATAGATATTTTTATTCTTAGTTAATTCATCTATAGTTTTTTTTAGTTGAGTATTTTCTAAATTTAAGCTCGCCACCATTACATGTGCGGCCTCTAATCCCAATGTTAGTTCCTTTATTTTGTTTTGTAGTAGGGTAACTTCATCGCTATGTTCTTCGTCTGACATTTCCGTCAAACTATTGCTAGTGGTACAATTTAAGTCAGTAGTTACGTTTAATTTACGTTACATTCGGATACAAATCTTCATTTGTATCCGAATGTCTGCGCTGGCGCTGACGTCGTTGTGTGATATTTCCAGAGAGGTCCATTGTACAGAAATAATATCTTAACTATTGGTTATGTTACAAAAAGAGTTACATTTGTTAGAGTTTGAGCGCGCGACCATGTGCGCGGAAGTCGGTAGCGTGTAGATTTTCGCTATCCAAACAATTAATTATCACTTTGAATTTGGTGGTCATTAGAAGTGAAAAAGTTTTTATAAATAAAGCATCGTTAGATGTAAGTTTTTAACACAATTGCTTCAATTTTGAATTCCCGATTATTTTTGAAGTTTGTTCGCCTATCCTGTACGCCTATACTGTCAGTCACTTATTTAGCACTATTGGTTCACATTTGATTGTTGTTTGAAAGAGAGACACAACTCACAAAAGTTAAATTATTTTTCTTATCACTTAAGTTTTTTCAAGGATAACGTTCACACTTAACAATTATAACCAGCTTAATGTTTTTTGAGCACAATTTTTGTTATTACACTTAATTTTACTAATTTTAGTGAGATTTAAAAACAGACATCGATAATTTTGATGCTTGTATCTAAAGTGCCAACTACCCTCTAGTTGTTTGTTAATTGTATACGATGGATAATTTCGATACAGAAAGATCCGGATATCTTCATAGATCGTCGTATATGTTGAAGAATTGTCCTTTCTCACAGCGATCGGCTAAATAAGGATGAACCCACCACTGTTTCTTTTTTCTCTTGATCTTATACAGCTGTGGTGCTATCGCTTCAAGGTCCATTTTGATACTGTCTCAGTGTGGTGTGGCGACTCTGGTATCTGTATGGTTTCTAGTTTGGTAGCTTACAGACACAACTGTGGCACAACTGGTTGCGCCGCCATGGTGTCCCGGTGAAATATAGCCCTTAAAGTCACGCTCAGAGATTCTTTACAAGGATAATGTCAGGAACAAGACTATTCGAAAAACAAACAACGACTTTGTCATTGTAATTTGGGTTTCGATATGGCGCAGTAAAGCCCGGTTCAATGTAATTGATATGCGATATGTTGAACGTTTCATTAAACAGCATTAGACTTGATGCGGAAAGCGGGGGACTGGGTGTTGTGAGACATGCCTATGTCAAGCTGGGTAACCCGATTAGCTGTGTTGGTTAGCAGTACCTGTTTACTAATAATTTTCCCTATTTATTACACGATTGAAGACATACTTATAAGATTGAATTCAGACTATGGTTGCTATTTCTTTAAAATTAACGTGACATTTAGCAGAAAATACTCCCAGCGAGTTAATTTGCTTAGTGTGTTTTTAGATTTGTATTAAGATTGCATTTGCTTACCGGTCTGTAGTACTTGTGTGAGCCCCATCCATATACAACGGCATCAACACCTGGTGCATGACTCTGATCTCTATAAGTTAACTTTATTTGTCCTGGCATGTACGAACAGTATCGTAGGTATGACTTGTCGGTATAATCTATACGTCTCTCGAGTTGGCATAAAGCTATACCTACCATAGGCCAAAACGATAAATTTTTAGAAGTATTTTCATCAAAGCCAGACATCTCTTTACCTGTAAGTGATTTTTATATTAACATATTTGCAAAGAACCTTAAAATTTTACTATTTTTATAAACGCGATTGCTCACTAATATTATAATGGTGATTTAGTCAAGAATGTAAGTAAATAGATGCATGGTGTAAAACTTGACTATACTTCTCAAGCGGTAGTTGAAACCCTGACATCTATGTTGCTCATGCCAACTTGGTTTGCGCATGCGCATTGAGATAGGCGCGGCCGGTCGCGACGTTTAGTCTGCTCAGCGTAATGCCTTAGCTAGGCACGAAACATGTCTGTTAAACAATGCAAAAATTACAGTCCCCTGATACAAGGAATTTATAGGATGGTAACTAATACCGTAATGTCTTGTCAGGATGCACGGATGGTTTGAATAAGTACTCAAAACTGCTTTTGAACTTGTTTATTATAAAATCCGAACGTTACTTATAAACAACGGCTTAATAATTTATGTATGATTTGACAAAAAAATATTTGTATAATCAGTATTATTTCGAGAAATATGCCAATTTCAACCATACGTAAGAATTGGTTAACAATGAATGCCACAGTGAAATAGAACTAGCTTTTGAGGAGTATGTCGCGGTTTATTTTAGGTCCCGACGCGACGTTTCGGAATTTTTGCAGGTATCATAGTTGTTGGGGTTACACGAATGGTTGGAGTAAGGAAAGTAAATAAAATGCACAAGTCCGTAAACCCAGTCTATTCGATATTAACACGTACAGAATTTAGAGTTACTGTTTCGGGAACCACAAATTTTTGGTAGAGATCTTTGCAGTTAGCCTGAGCGCAGGCTTTAACTGCTTCACCGGACTTTCGGGAACCACAATGCGAAACAACACGCGCGGGGAACATTACATTTTGCAGCGCTAGCACTGTTGCAGCCTGTAGTCTTTATACGGGGTCATGAGCAGACGTTTGTTATGGTATGGGAACAGGGCAGGGAGCAAAAGAAGACAAATCTCAAACCTTCTTACATTATTTAAAAACTAAAGTAAGCTCATTGTTATTGCTTTTCATAAGAAATAAATAAAGCTTTATGCTAGCCGTTTGGGGTTAAGACCCTCGGTCCATGGGGCCGAGTGCACACAGATTTTTTAAAGATTTATCCAAACCTCTGGTTGGCACTTCGCGTGACCCAAAGGCCGGCTTCTACCTAGGTCAGCGAATAAGCATTTCCATCCAAAGTGGCAATCCTGCCAGCCTTTTGGGCACACCCCTGGTCGACAGCGATGTGGATGAATTTTTTGATGCCTTATTTTAGTTTTTAGTGTTATTTAGTTTATTATTTTTCTTATTTCTAGTGAAGGCTTAGTTTTTATATGGGGAATTATAATAACGAGCGATTAAAAAAAGCTTTGTGACTGATGATGACATACTGTATTAATAACTTGAGCGGTATGAATTTGAGTAAGCGAAAAATTAACTAAACTAACGACGAATATTGATTAATATTAAAATCCAGAACGAGCTTACAAAAAGTGGATTGTGATTGATTAATCCATTTCATCTATTAAAATTTTACCGAGCGATTTCATTACTAAGTGAGCGACTGGAAATACAGATAGGGCAACTTCAATGTTGAGATAGAATCGACTTAGTAGAGAACCGACATATTCCCAGAAATCCATTGCCTAGTTAGGTTCGACTTTGTGACAGAGATCAATAGGTTAGGTTAGTTATTGTAGCCGGACGCACGGTGACACCACTGCTTCCATTGCGGCGAGGACACGGCGCAACACAGGTACTCCCTTTCTTCTCCTAATATTGTTTGTCCGAAAATCATAATCCATAACACGTTTGCTATAAACTTCAGAAACCATAATGATCAAAATCCCGAAATTTTGTTTCACATAATTATCTTTAGTTCTAAAAGTATTCTGTCATAATATTGAGTACTATAATGATTAAATCTCCTAATTTAACATGACCTAAAGTCATATGTCCTAAGTATTGATTTAAATAATTTGTATTATTCCGAATGTTCATTTATAATAACTTTTTTAGTCCTAAAAGTTTTGCTAAAAATTAAGTTTTAGTGACAGAAACGAATCGCTGTAAATCCGACTCCACGCAGTCTTGTCAGCCCTACCCCTAGAGTGTAATTTAGAGTCGCGTAGGCGCGGAGGGGCGAGGCGGCCCGCGAGTTGAGGAGCAGGTGGTTGTAACACTCGCCGCCGCGGCTGAGGCTGGCCGGCGAAGCCGGCCAGCAAGCCGAAGCTGCGGTGGTGAGCGTTAAATCCATCTGCTACGATAAACTCGCGTGGGACCGCCGGAGCCCTGCAGCGCCGGAGCCGTGACAGAAACCATGCCTGCTGCTTGATTGCATGCTGCATGCTTGCTTGCATGCTGCATGCTTGCTTGCATGCTGCATGCTTGCTTGCATTATTGCTTGCTTGCATGATTGCTTGCTTGCTTGCATGATTGTTCGCTTGCGTGCTGCATGCTTGCTTGCATGCTGCATGCTTGCTTGCATGCTGCATGCTTGCTTGCATGCTTCATGCTTGCTTGCATGCTGCATGCTTGCTTGCATGTTGCATGCTTGCTTGCATGCTGCATGTTTGGTTACTTAGAAAAAACACATGTTCACAATCAAATTATAAATAAAAACTACCTAGTGTGGTGCCCAGGATAATAAAGAATAATTATACCAAGTTTCATCGTAATCGAACCGGTAGTTTTTGCGTGATACCTAAACAAATAGGCAGACAGACAACATTTTTTTTGTTCACACTTTTGTGTTCGGTGTCGGTCTAGTAACACCCCTCGCCATATTTTTTTTTATATTTTCAATGTACAGAATTTTCTCTTCTACAGATTTATTATAAGTATAGAAGCATTATATAATTTAAATTTAGGACTTACAACTTTTATAGCAAACGGTTTTATGTCTTTTGTATATTATTAATAGTAATAATTATGACGAACGGATTTCGGACATATTATATTTAGGGGTTTCAATTTTATGGCATGTCATATTAGGTGATATTAAGTTCGGGTAAGTAATCATTCGGACAAATGATGATTAGGACAAAAAAAATTATGTCACGCTAAATTATGGATAAAAAAGTTAGGTGACGCGATAGAGAACCCGCAACACACGCTCGCTGAGTGTGTAGCTTGGGAGGAGCAGCGCCGTGTCCTCACAAATGAAGTAGGAGGCGATCCGTCGCTGCCGGCCGTAGTGCAGAGAATGGTCGGTAGCGCAGAGTCGTGGGACGCAGTGGTGTCCTTCTGCGAGGACGTGATGTCGCAGAAGGAGACTGCGGAACGGGAGAGGGAGATCTGTGTGCGTTGCCCCAGCGGAAAAAGTTCAAATTTCATAATTTAAGTTTAACAGATATTTAGTGTATGACGTCGTGAAATTGTGTATAGTAAGTAAGAATTTGTGCATCCAACCATTAGGGAGTTATTCATCAAAAACTGTATCGGACAACGTTGTCCCAGCGGAACATTTTTTATCCCAGGGACGTAGAAGAAAAAAAATAGGTTCAAAAATTAGTGTATGACCTGAAGTAATTGTGTATGTCTAAATGAAATTTGTGTGCCATTAAACTGCGAAAATATTCAAGTTTCCGCTGCGACAACGTTTGGCCATTTGCTAGATTTCATATAAAACGCTTTTATAGAGAGCTGTAGATTTGTACGTACATTGTTTTGAATTAGTTTATAATGTTTGTGAAAACAGATTTTGAAAAAAAATAGCGTTCAGAAGTTATACATGTAAGCGTACAATAAGGTTATTAGGTCCTAGTACCTAAAGTACGCACTTTAGGATCTAGTTTATAACTGTTATACATAGCTTGTAAGATTCTGCAACGTCTTGCCAAATATAATTGATACAGTTTTTGATGAATAACTCCCTAATGGTTGGATGCACAAATTCTTACTTACCATACACAATTACACGACGTCATACACTAAATATCTGTTAAACTCAAATTATGAAATTCGAACTTTTTCCGCTGGGGCAACGCACACGGAGATCTCATCGCTCTTCCCCTTCCGCAGAAGGCGCACCGGGCGCAGAAGAAGGGCGGACAACGCCCTTTTCCGCCCCCCATGAATGGGTCCAGGGGCTAGGGACTTGGGGAAGTCCCCGCCCCCTATCCGTTGGAACCGAGGCGAAGGCGCGCGCCTCTGAGGCGGAGCACGGGGTAGTCTTACACCTCACTACCCCGTGCAGGAGATGAGCCCCGGACAACCGGGCCAGCAACAGTGTGGGGCTGCGGAAGAATTTGGATTCCCGCGGCCCCACGTGCACGTGCGAGGAGGAGACACCGGGGGGTTTTAGCCGGTAAGAGTCCGGCATGCCCCTCCGCCTCGCGCCAGGCGGAGGAAGTCCATGAGGTTTTTCCCCGAAAAAAAAGGTGAGTTATTGTGACCTCGCAGCCTTGCATATGATATTCAAAATTTTGTGTTTACAGTTGATTTTCGAAGCTTTAATTAGTAAGATAATATGAAGATTATTATATTTTACGATATAATTGTTTCTTGAAATAGTTATTCCATAAGATTTTTTTTTAAATAAATGTGAGCTCCTAATAGTTCATTATAGTTTTTTTTCAAAATATTTTTTGCATTCGAAACACTTCGTTTAAGATAAAATGCTGCTCAGTAAAATAAAAAAAAACATTCGCCAAATATTGAAAAAAATGCAGGACGTAACGTTGACATTCAAACAAATATTAGGTCGCTCAAATATTATGAAGCTTCTCATTTCGTCTTTTAAGTAACTCAAATTAATGTTTGTAAGTTGCTGTTCTGCTGATTTCACGTCACTCGCAGTCAGACGCTCACTTAGTAATTATATAACCCAAATTTATTAATTTTGACTTTTAAAATTGTAATTTACAGTCACTCGTTTTATTACTACCCTTTTTATATAATTGTAAATATTTTGAGTTTCATTCATAATAACAAATTATCAAAAAAAAGCACTTTAAGCTACTTTGAACAATGTTTGTGATTTGGTCTATATTATTGGAAAAATAATTTCATATATAAAGGGTTAATAGTATATAATTAAAATTTACTTACAATGTTCTCGACAGATTCTAGTGATTCTTAGTTTAACTTTGCTCGTACAGTCATCTCTATTCAAGTCATTAAACAAAATGGATTTGTTGTAACCAGGGATAACCCACAAATTATTCTGATACATTGTGCATATATGACTGGTAATCACAAAACGAGGGTGAACGATTGCTCCGCCACACAACCAATTTCTTGGAGCGTCGACCGGTTCAGAGTTGGTTACGATGTAAACCTAAAATAGCAAAAGACATGAATCGATGTGTGTCCATCTTTGGCATTTAACAACCCCTTAGCCATCAGAGCAACGGTTAGAGCTAAATTGGTCTTTGGAGTCTACTTCAACTATCTGGAACACCCACAGGAAGGCACAAAAAGCATTTCTTAGATGCTTAAGAAAAAAACAAAAATAGCTTAATTACTTTTGTTTTTCAGACTGTCGCTGAGAATTCAGACTGTCCAGATACAGTTGCTCAGCCAGTAAGACTGTCCGTTCCGATAGTCTCAAGGATGCAAATGATTCCAAAGTCCTAGGCAAACATCAGTTGTTTGTTTGCTATACTCTCAGCTCAGTAAGGTCCCATGAAAACTCACACTTGTTCTGTTTAAAATTATCAAATGTCTTACTGACATCACCACCGGAATGTGACCTTTCTGGTTCTGAATAGGTGAATTATTATTTTTTATTTTTAAGTTAAGTAACCCCTGTCCGACCCGAAAGGGTGATATAGGGTTCACAATCACATGCCCAAATAGAATATCAAATTTGGAAAAAAATGCTGAGTCCAACCTCCGCATGTCAACAACCTCGAGCGCTAAATCCAAATATTTCATTTGTTTTTCTTTTCCAGCTTTCACGAGGTTCTCGTCATGTCCCGCAAAGTTCAGCACACTGGTGGAATCGTGCCTTTACATCAACAATCATCGCCCGTCGCTCTGATCGATTTATCTCCACTATCAGGCTTATTGGCTACAATAATCCTGTCAGTAGTGATATATCGGTCCTAGTATAATGTGACATGACCATTATCGAGAACTGGGTAGGGAACATACCTGTAGTACGGCATCTCAGCTTCCACAAGTTCGTATCTCAAAGCAAGCTGCTGGTGGATAATTCTGGCCACTCAGTTATGCCTATGCAAGTAGTAATGATATGTCGTGACGTATGGACTCATTCTGACACTGACATGCCCGACATATGTCATCTGTCCCGTCCTTTATCATATACTTTAGGTAATTATTCGTCATGATAACTTTGTCTATAATTGCACATACAAACCCTTCGGTTTCTCCAAAGAGGCTAAGAAATCAACATCGGACCTACAAAGGGTCCGGTAGTAGCGCCCGTGGAGTTCCTTGCTTTGCCTTACATCCCTGCGTTCTTTGACACTCAGTACGACTGGTTTATGCCAGATTTCTTTGCGTAAGGAGAGCGGTGTAAAGCCATTATCCACTACCACCACATCTCGATGCATCCCCACGTAGAATTGGAGAAAATACTCCTTGAGTTACATACCTCGCGATTATGGAGGGTCTTAGCATTTAGAAACCCTCGACCCCCGCATTTCCGCGGTATATATAACCTTATTACTGAGGAGCGTGGGTGATGCATTCGATTTGCGGTTAGTACTGTTCGGACTCTCCTATCCAAGGCGTCTAACTCAGTCAGATTCCACTTGAGTACACCACAGGAGTACATCAACTCTGGTATGACCCAACAATTAAAGGAACGCACCTTGTTTTTATTATTTCCTTAATTTTCCAATAACCATATAAAATATTTTTTTTAAATATATACAAAAAACAATATATAGGTATACATTTAAAAATATAAAATATAGTGTCCAACCGGCCTCGGGACAGGGTCCAAGCTGCCGGTGGTAAGGACTCCTGAGAGAGGAACCTCCTCACAATACGTGCCGTGTGGAGAAGTATCGCTTTCTGAATCAACCCCTTGACCCAGTTGTCTAGCGAGAGCCACTTAAGGTGTTGGTCAAAGCTCTTGTCTATTATGCCGTTGGCTGTAACGACTATCGGGACAATTGTTGCTGAGTCCACCTCCCACATGTCGACAACCTCGTGCGCTAAATCGAAATATTTTAGTTGTTTGTCTTTTTCAGCTTTCACGGGGTACTCGTCATGAGGAATAGTGATATAACAATGATTGCCCGACCCTCCGATCGATCTATCACCACTATATCAGGCTTATTTGCTACAATAGTCCTGTCAGGGATGATAGATCGGTCCCAATACAGAGTGACACGACCACTTTCGAGAAATGGGTCGGGCACATACCTGTAGTACGGCACTGCAAAAAATGAGAGTAATTTACTATGAAAATCTCTGAAACTTCTAGGAAAACCGTAACATCCTCATATATGGTGGACAGGATTTTGGTAACTTATTGTGTACGCTTTATAATAACGGTCAAAGCTGAGATATTAAAAGAAAATTTTGTGTTTTACGTTATTCGGTCCCTTTAAGTGTCCGGTTAAGAAACACAGGTTTTAAGCTGTTAAGTAATAGAGCAGCTACGTTCGTTGCTACTGGAATAACAATACAAATACTGGCGTTCAGGCCACAATGGCATTTGGATCTGAAAGCTCCGAAGTCTTAGCATAACTAAAAATAATTTTGAGTCATTTGAACCGCAGGTAATTTTTCATGTCATAAGAGTAGGAAACATTCAAGCACAATATTTTTAGGATCAAATCCCATAAGAAAAAAGTTCTCATACTTTACCACATAATTTTTGTTGATTATCGTACCATTCAAAATTCGTCTTCCACATTCTATTACTGAAAATGAAATATTCATTAGGTTTGTTGTATGGCGTGAGTTAGTTATCTCTATTATGCCAACTAACTAGGCATAAAAACCGGGTTTTCCCGGTTCCAGAAGAACCGGGAATTCCCGGTTCTGAACGTCTCTGAAAGAACCGGTTCTGTAAATAGGAGAACCGTTTTTTTCTGCTTATTTCGGTTCTTTCTTAAAATAAACTTCGAAATACCTCAGTTCAAGCTAAATATCAAGTTATTATCATACAATATTGTTACAAGCCTCTTCTTTAACAAATGAAGAAGAACTTAATAAGGAATTAAGACAGCCTATTCTGCTCCTGAATCGATATCGAATGACCGGAGTA
Source organism: Autographa gamma (assembly GCA_905146925.1). Classification (NCBI taxonomy): domain Eukaryota; kingdom Metazoa; phylum Arthropoda; class Insecta; order Lepidoptera; family Noctuidae; genus Autographa; species Autographa gamma. The sequence continues at coordinate 5,037,528 of LR989871.1, forward strand.
CTACAGTCAGTGTAGAAATGGCTCTGTTCGAGTGTGGTAGCATTGCCACGTTGAATGGCTATGCCGATTCTCTGTGCATCGAACATACCAGCCCTCTGATCACGAGTGGAGTCTACCAAACGTTTTACAAGTTCTTTAAAAAGATTTCATACAATCGGCTGACCCGAGCGTTTCAACCCCAAACGGCTCAAAATATAATTACCCATTAGGTTATTATACTTTCGCCGTTTAAGGGTCTCCGCAGCTTCAGCAGCAGTGCCAGGAGAGGCCGCTGAACTTAGAAAGTGGGACGGCGCAAGGGTTTTGACGCACGTTGCGTCCCACACCAAAGGCTGAACCAATTTCCGAGGCAACAATGACATATCGTCAGATCTCGTACCATCGCCGCGCACCCAATCCATTAGGTTCCAAAACAGCTGGTACACCAGCAGTGACAACAACGAATTAAAGTGATAGCAGAATTTAAAGAGAATTTGAAAAGTCTATTCGAAATGGATTGAAATTTTTATTAGAGTTTATTTCAATAACTTATTTCAAACAGTTTTCGATTTCTTTAGTGAATTAATTATAAACAACTTCGAAAAGACTGATTTTAAAGCACTGATTATTGCTTAATCTTACTGAAAAACGATGTTGTAATTAGGAAGATAACATATCATCACACCTGTATCCCCGAAGGGGTAGGCAGAGATGTACCAATGTACACCCACAGTTTATTTTTATTTATTTTATAGTTAATTAAAACGGCACAGGTCCAATTACATTAATTAACATAGAATTATATATAACACAATAAAAAAAAATAAAAAAAAAACTAATAACTTTTAAAATAAACATTCAAATAAAATACGATAGAAAAATTAAATTCAAAGATATACAATTCGTGGATAAAATTATTAATAATTACTTTCGTAAATGCATGTAACTTACATACTAACATAATCTAGCATGCAACAGTGGACCCCCTCGCATATTGTCTCTTATAGAACATCAGACAAGCATGCATTACTTCATTGCTTTATTCGACGGGCCTGTTTGGTCTAGCGGTTAGTTACCCTGACTGCTATACCGGAGGTCGTGGGTTCGATTCCCACTCTGGACAAATGTCGTGTGATGAGCACGATCATTTGTTCTGTGTCTGTGTGTTATTTATCAATAATATGTATGTATTTAGAAATATTTAAGTATGTTTATCAGTTGTCTGGTTAACATAACACAAGCTCTCTTAGAGCTTAGCTTGGGATCAGATTACCGTGTGTGAATTGTCCAGGAATATTATTATTATTATTATATTCCATTCATCAGCAAACACATTACATTCAGGGTTTTCAGTGAGGAGGGCGTTAAGCATCCTTAGGGTTCGACATGCTGGGGATTCGGCCCTTGCAAGAGATCTAGATAGCGGTGGTGCAAACAGATTATGATGGTGGCTTTGACGGTGTCCAAGGTATTTGTCGGGCACAAATAAGCGGCAGAAAAGTCCGTGGAGCTCAGGGCAGTCAATACGACCGCTTAAGATTTTGCAGGCAATCGCGAGCTGATCAAATCCCCTTCTAACCTCCAACGAATTAAAGCCTAATATCTCTAGAAGAAAATTCGTTGGGTACATGAACGGATAGAAATGGTACAGCCTTTGATACAAAAATCTTAGGAAGGTTTTCTGAACTTTCTCAAGCATCAGTGTCTGAGACGCAGTATGTGGATGCCAGATACAGGCGCTGGACTCGAGTTTACTCCGAACCAGAGTGGTGTATAAAAGTTTGATGGTACAAGGATTGCGAAAGTCACGAGCGTTCCTCAAGACAAATCCCAGACGCCTGAAGGATTCTTTTGCAAGGGCAGACACGTGGTCGAAAGTCACTCCTAGGTCCTTAACGCTGGTGACACGAGTGATCACTGTACCCGGGTCAATCTCCAAAACGGGCGTATTCGTGTGACCGCTCTGGTGCTTTTCAGATATTGATGTTTAACGGTAATTATATATTTCAGTGAAAAAGATGATATATAAATAGTAAATTTTTAGTATTGGCCTTCAATTTACACAATCAGTTATGGAGATATTTAAGTTTCAAAAATTTCGCGACCAGACCAATCATAATTCGTGCCAGAGCGAGCATAAATGGTGAAATCAGTGAAACAAAAATAAATATGTTGATAAAATGTTATTTATTCAGCCCTTTTCAGTCATATTCAGTATATGATAATAATAATAATAACAATTTCTTTATTTGTATAAAATGTAGGTACAATAATGGTCTTAACTTAAAAAAATATAGCTCCAGTACATTTTGCCTGTTGGCATACAAAATTAAAGGCTATGGCTTAAAATTCTAAAAAAAAAAAAAAAAACTTATCTTTAAATGACACCATGACAAAAATAATAAAAATTGAGAAGAAAAGGGTTAAAGTTCATCATTTAAAAATTCTGTAATAGAATAATAACACTTCTTAGTAAGCAGTGAAGACAGGAGGTGCTTAAATTTTCTTAAGGGCTGATCCTTTATACTTTTCGGTATTTTATTAAATATAATAGGTGCCATCCCAACAATGTTTTTTTTTAGCAATGCAGTATTAAAATTGCCTGTGCATAATAGGTTCCTGTACTTTGACCGCATGGTAGTAGTTCGTGTTCGCGTATTATTCAATGAAGGAAATAAATGAGGGTTACTTTTAACAAAGATTGCTATTTCTAAAATATAAATGCTAGGAAACGTTAATATATTATGTTGCTTAAAGATAGGAATACAACTATCTGTAACCTTAAGATTAAAAATGGCTCTTATGCACCGTTTTTGGGCTTTAAATATAGCTTCTCTTTCGGTGCAGTTGCCCCAAAACACTACACCAAACCTTAAGATGGAAACCACCAAACCGTGATAGGCTACCATAAGTGTATCTAAGTTCACTTTTTTGCAGAGATTGTAAAGAACATACGCAGTGGTACCAAATTTTTTACAAATTTCGTCAGACTGTGGTTTCCAGGTTAATTGGCTGTCAATTAAGATACCCAAGAATTTCGCTACGTTAGTCCTATCAATAGTTTGACCGTTGTGATTAATGTTTAGGTTTATAGGATTAATTTTTTGATAAAAGTGCATTATATTAGTTTTATTGAGATTAATTTTAAGATTATTATTGTTGAGCTAATTGATTATTATTTTGAGTGAATTATTTATCTCGTTTTCATATATTTCTTTATAATAATAATAATAATAATAAGTCTTTATTTGCAGAACATAGGTGATAACAATACAGATGGTAAAAATATAATATAAAAATAGGACGCTATGCTCTACCTATAAGGCATGCAAAAATGTATGCTTTTTAGTCAGTGCTAACATAATCTTAACATTTAAAAATATAAACTTATATTTAGCAAGCTGACTAAAAACATATAAATACAATACTTAACTTAATAAACATTATAATGGGAGTACGAAAAATATCTTCAAATAAGTTAAGAATAACACTAGAATTAGTGTACAACATACTAACACTATAGTAATATCTACTTAAAATTATAATTTAAAAATTCGGTAACACTATAGAAACATTTTTGTACTAAAAAGTCCTTGAGATATTTTTTAAATAAATCTTTAATTTTAATTTTTTTAGGTATTTTATTATATATTACTATTGCCATACAGAAGATATTTCTGTGCAATAGTTCCGTGTTGGCTCTACGGACTCTTAATCGCGAGTTGTCTCGTCGACTACGCTGATTGGATTCTCCTAGAGATTCAAAAAGTTCTGGATTTACTTTGACAAAGCAAGCTGATTCAAAAATATATAGTGATGGCATTGTTAAAATTTTGTGCTTAATGAAAAATGACTTACAACTAATTCGTGTTCCTATATTGAACATTGCTCTAATGCATCTTTTTTGGCATTTAAATACCTTGTCCTTATCTGTGGAGTTTCCATAATATATAATGCCGTAACGTAAGATGGATTCTGCAATGCCGTGGTAGGCCAAAAGTAAGGCATCGTTCTTCAGTACCCGCGATAGTTTAAAAAGGGCAAATGCTGCGCTACTAATCTTTTTGCATAAACCATCAATGTGTGGCTTCCAACTTATATTGTTATCTAATACTATTCCCAGGAATTTTGTATGTTTGACTTCATTAATTTTTGTATTTTGATAGTGTATTTTAAGTAATGGAGGAGTAAGTCTTTGGTTAAATTGTATTATATTAGTTTTAGATAAGTTTATTTTTAAATTATTATTGTTCATCCAGTTAACTATTTGTGCTAAAGTGTTATTTACATCAGACTCGTAATTATTTCTATCAATACATTCTATTATCGCAGCACTGTCATCTGCAAATAGTGACATAGGTTTGTTTATACTATTAGTTAAGTCGTTTATATATATAATAAATAATAATGGACCTAATACGCTCCCTTGCGGTACACCATATTTGACAGTGCGGTCTTTAGACATATGAGTTTCTTCTAGTTTTTTTAAAGTGTTTATTCTTGTTATTATTGTACATTGCGGTCGTTTACTTAAATATGAATTAATTAATTGAAGAATATTTCCTCTTATACCATACGCATTTAACTTTTTTAATAAAATAGTATGGTCGACGTAGTCAAAAGCCTGCGTCATATCACAAAATATTCCGCAGACAGGAGTTTTTTTATCAATATTAGTTATAACAACGTTAAGAAAATCATATATTGCTTTATTTATAGTATTTCCCTTTCTAAATCCTTTTTGGGCATCAACAAAAATTTTATACTTCTCAAAATAGGTAGATATTTGCTTATGTAAATATTTTTCAAACACTTTAGAAAAAATAGGTAAAAGAGCAATTGGTCTATAAAATTCCATACATTCACGATTATCTTTTTTGAAAATTGGTTTTATTATAGCCTTTTTCAGTCTATCAGGGTTAATACCTGTGCTTATACTAAGATTAATTATGTAACTGAGTGGTTCAGCAATACAGTACTTTACTACTTTAACTATTTTAGTTGAGACTTCATCATATCCTACGCTATTTGTGTTTGTTAACTGGGATATAATATCTACAATGTCAGCTGCTACACTTGGTTGCATAAACATAGAGTTACTATTACTTATTACATTTTTAGTACTGTTATTAGAGTACCCTGATATAGGAACAACTTTGTCAACAAAATAATTGTTGAAGGCATTTGCAATAGCCTTGGGTTCTTTAATTAATAAATTATCTTTTAATACAATATGAGATATATATTCTTTTTCTTTCTTTTTATTCTTATTTATTATAGACCATGTGGTCTTACACATATTTTTTGAAGTTTTTATATTATAGTTAATCAGTGAACTCTGAGTTAAATTAATTATTCTTTTGAGTATTTTACTATATGTTTTATATTTTAATTTATTTTTTATATCTTTTTGTAACCTGCTTTGCCACAATAGCCTTCTTTTATTCTTAATGCATAATTTTATTCCTTTAGACACCCACTTTGCCTTATTTATTAAATTAACTGCTTTTAATTGAAAAGGAAAGCACAAGTCATAAAATAGCTTAAAATCATCTAAGAATACATTATAAGCTTCATTTGGGTCCTTAGTCTTATAAACTTTACTAAATGATAAATTATGTAGATAATTCTTAAATTTGTTAATATTTTCAATTGAGAAGTCTCTTTGTTTAGTTCGCCAAAATGTTGTTTCTTTTTGTTTTTTAATTGGCACTTCTAGCAATTGTGCTGTATGATCAGAAAGGGACAATTCAAATATTTTTGTTTTACAAGGTTTGTATATGTTATGAAAGAAATTATCAATGCAAGTTTTACTTTGCAATCTAGTAGGACTTCTTAGTTCAATTCTAAAATTATAATTTATTAGTAGACATTCGAGATCTAGAGTAATATTATTTTTATTTAATACATTAATATTAAAATCTCCTGCAATTATCACATTTTTGCAATTAGTTTTACTACAAAAACTTTTCAGAAGTAATTCAAATTTTTCAAAAAACATATTTAGATTATTCAACTTAGGTACTCGGTAGATACATATTATAATTACATCACATTTTACTAATTCTACTGCACAACATTCGAATAATCCAGAGATACAATACTTAGAAATGTTTAGGGCCCTCCACTGAATACCTTTTTTTACTAGTATACATGTACCGCCTCTCTTTGAATCGTTTCTACTATAATATGCAGCTAAGTTGTAGTTATGTACATATAGATGTTGTTCTGAACCGGAAATCATAAAGTGTTCTGATATACATATAACATCAACATTTAAATTATTATCGGAAAGCTCGTCTAAACATATTGTTAATTCGTCAGATTTGTTTAACAACCCAGCTATATTCTGATGAATAATGTGTAAATACTTATTATCGAAAAAACTGAATATCGTCATAGCTATTATTGTATAATTTTAAAGAATTATTATTAAAATGAATATCCTGAATTAGTAGGTAAATATCCTTATATATTATGTCCATACCATAGTTGTTGACAGTTCCTGTCTTTCTGTTAAACATACTGTAGCTACATTCAAGATTTTTATTTGAGTCAAGTAAATAAGCATGCTCATTAGTTACAATATCTAGATATAGCAGGTTATTGAAATTCTCAACTCGCCAGTTAAACATATTAGAGCGATTATTGTATTTAAATGTCGGAAGGCATACAATTAAATTAGTATGTTTAATTAGTATTAAAGTATTTCTTATATCATTAATAATTTTGAAGTAGTTTTCTGAAGTAGTAAAATTTTCTTGTCCAATTTGTAAAATACAGTAATCTTCCATCGTATAATCAGTAAGTTTTGATTCTAATCCATTCAGCATCTGTTCTATCCCTCCATTATTAAGTAGGTAATGGCAAATTGAATATTCCTGGAGCCTGTTCTCAGCTATTAATAATGTTTTATTTGTGTTGTTTGTACTTATTATGCATATTCTATGCCTTTTGTTATTCAATTTTCTTGTACTAATTTCTTCTTGAATTTGTTGTCTCTCTTTGTGTGCATTATCTGGAGACATTTTGTTATTTTCTATACATTGAGTAACTGGGGACATATTATGTTTTATTTGTAAAATTTCTTTCTTCAATTTTTCATTCTCCTTTATTATGTTTTCTATCTTTGTTTTAACGTCTTCCAATTCTATTTTTCTCTGATCGTTCTGCATATGTAGGTAATTCGTTTTAGCTTCTAGGTCTTTTTTAAGCTTAGCTATAGCTTGGTTTATTTCTTTTTGTATAGTGCAGCGTAGATCTGATATTATAGTGTTATTATTTTCTTTTAAGTGATTTGTTAATACAGTCTATAAGAACCGTACTATCGTCGGCAAATAGCACACAAGGGTAGTTGATGTTGCGGGGAAGATCATTAATATAAAGCAAAAATAACAACGGCCCTAGTACGCTGCCTTGCGGCACGCCATATTTTATTTCTCTAGAATCAGATAAATATTTGACCTCACGTTTGGATTTGACGCATATATAAGATATTTCTGTATATTGATGGCGTTCGCTTAGATATGATTTTATTAGACTAAGAGCGTTTCCTCTTATACCGTAAGCATCAAGTTTGTTCAAGAGCGTTTTATGGTTAACAGAATCAAAAGCTTTTGTCATATCGGTAAATATGGCACAAATCGGTATTTTTTTATCTACATTCATAAATATTTTACTTATTAGATCAAATATTGCCATATTTATATTTTTATTTTTACGGAACCCTTTTTGTTCCCCACATAGAATATCATATTTTGTCAGAAAGGAATAAAGAGATTCATAAATCAATTTTTCGAAGACTTTAGAGAATACGGGTATTAAAGCAATTGGTCTATAATTTGTCATGTCTTCTTTATTATTTTTCTTGTGAAGTGGTTTTACTATTGTGGTTTTAAGGCTATTAGGGAAAATTCCAGCGGATATGCTTGCATTAATGATATGGCATAGAGGATAAGCTATAATGGCAGAGACAAATTTTATAACGTTTGTTGAAATACTATCATATCCATAACTTTTTTTGTTTTTTAGAGATTTTATTACTCTTGTTATGTCTTGAGGAATAGCGGGGGCCATGAAAATAGAGTGAGGGTTACAATTTATCTTTACTATGTCTTCAGTTGGGTTTAGAGGTAGATCTGAGACTTGATCGACAAAGAAATCATTAAATGCTTGGGCTATTTCATTAGGGTTAGTTACTTTTCCATCATGTTTTTTTATACTAGAAATGGGTTCAGTTGTAGTTTTTGTACTATTTATTATTTGCCAAGAAGTTTTTGATTTATTTTTAGAATTCTTAATTAGATAGTTGTTTTGTGCTTTCTGTGTAAGTTTGATATTTTTTTTAAATCTTCTTAAGTATTCTTTAAAAGTAATATTATTAGCATTTGTAGGCTGAAGTCTTTGTTTCCAGAGCAATTGGCGTTGTTTTTTGCTGCAGATTCTGATACCTCTAGACACCCATTTGATCTTTTTTTCTGTACTTAATATTACTGTTTTTAAGGGGAAGCATAGTTTATATAGTAGTTGAAATATTTCTAAAAAAATGTCGTAGGCCTTATTAGGGTCTTCCGTGCTATACACATCTGAAAATGATAAGCTTTGGAGATGATTTTTAAAGATAATTAAGTTGTTTTCAGATATGTCATGTCTTAATGTTATCCAGGTTTTGATTTGACTAAACTTAGGAACTTTAATTGTTAATATTTGAGCCGTGTGATCGGATAATCCAAAGTCTATTATTTCACTGTGACAGGGTAGTTTAGAACTGTGTGCAAAATTATCTAAGCAAGTTTTACTATCCGGCCTGGTTGGTTTCTTTATTTCTAGTTTTAGATTATAGTTCATCAGAAAGTATTCGAACTCCAAACTAATTCTGTTTTTTTTTAAGATATCTATGTTAAAATCTCCGCACAATATAATTTTTTTGTTTATTTTATTACATATTTTCTTTAGTATAATATCTAGCTTTTCATAGAATATGTTGAGATCAGTGTATTTTGGTGGTCTATATACACATATAATTGTTAGTTTTTGTGAAGGTAATTCAATTGCACAGCATTCAATTATACCTGTAACTGAAAATTTCATGATTTCAGGAAGTTCTTTATATTCAAGGCCCTTTTTTACTAAAATACAAGCTCCACCGCGCTTAATGTTTGGTCTAGAATAACACGCCGCTAGTTTATAGTTAGGTATGTATAGTAATTTCTCTTGGCCAGACTTAATGAAATGTTCAGTTATACATATAATATCTAATTTAGTTTGTTTATTTAATAATTCCTGAATGTAAACAACCAATAAATCGGACTTATTTATGAGTCCGGCTATGTTTTGATGCATTATATTTAACTGATTAACGAAAAAACTCGCACCGTGGAAATGATGCGTTTGTTTGATTATCAACGACAATTTCTGGTTGAGAATATGGATAACCAGTTATAATTAACGAAAGATTATGAAAGATATTTCGCATACCGTGGTCGTTTATTTTCCTATCTATTTTAGAAAACATTGTAAAATCGTAACACAAATCTAAGTTGGAGTCAAATGCCGTAGCATAGCTATATGTCTGCAAGTCTAAATGCAACCTGCACACGCGAGGACCTGTATGAGGCAACGGACAATGCCGTGTGCGTGGCTGAGTACTGGTCGGGAAAAATTTAAATGCCAATGATCGACTCGATAAGAAGAAGAAGTCTAAATGAAGTAAATTATTAAAGGTTTCTATGCGCCAGTTAAACAATGTTGAATAATTACTCAATTTAAAAGTAGGGGCACATATTACAATATTCGTATTTTGTATTTTCTGCAGTGTTTCTCTAAGTTCTATTATTATATCTACATAATTGTCAGTTCTATAAAAGTCTTTTTCTCCAATTAAAATAACACAGAAATCAGCCATAGTGTAATCTATCAATTTCTTGTCCAAGTTGCTAATAAGTTGCACTGTGCCACAATTCGGAGAAACATAGTGACATATTTCATAGTTCTGGAATGTATTTTTAGCTATATACAAAATTTTGTTATTTTTATTTGCACTCACAATACATAGTTTTCTTTTAGGTACAGCTTTTGTCGTAGTTTGATATTGTAGTTTTGGTTTTTGGAAAGCTCCATCTATTAGATTTGCCGGAAGAACTGGTCGGTTTACTTGTAATTGCGTTGATTTTGGTGTTGTGGCGCCCTCTGTTGTCATCGTGCAGAGTGTGGTATTCCCGTCGTCAATCGCAGATTTATTAGGTTCAATGACAGTGTCGTCATCTGTCGTCGAGTCATTCAAACTGTTTGAGTTATCTTTTAAAAGAAGCGGAGGCGACGACGTTGTAACATTTTGCGATATTTTCTTCTTTGTTTTCCTTTTTGTACTTAGTTTTTTTGGTTGATTAGACTCATCATTATTTTTTTGTGTTATACTGTTTTTAATTTTTTTTATTTCGGCATGGGCGTTTGTTAGTTCATTTTTAAGTTGTAATATTTCTTGTTTCAGTTCTTCTATATCACATCGATAGCGTGTTGACATATCGAGTTGTAGGTCCAAATCTAACGAACTATGTCTCTCTACTCCAGAAGTTGTCGATTCAAAAGAGAGGTCAAGTGAATCGTTAGTAATCGTCCTGTGACGTCGTAGAGTAACATTTTCATTTGCTGATGTAGTGGGTGTCGAGTGGTCTAAGAAATTCATTCTTGAGTTATTTCTGGTAACTAATAGAATAGTTCAACATGTAATTCGCAGGAATACAATTTTTTTGGAATAAAAAAATGCAAAAAGAGAATTGTCAGACCGGGTACGAACTTTCGCTCTCTGTCTTTGCGGTCGGATGTAGTTAGAGCATAGCCAGGAACACTTCATTAAATATGTTGAAATTACGGCTTCACTTTAACGTTTATTTTTTAAGATTCGTTAATGTTGTTGACAGGTAGATTCGAAAAATTACGTTATTTTTCTTGAGATTTGAATTTGTCTGTTTTTGTTGTTTGTTAAATATCTTGTTATAAGCTGATAGTTTAATGGTTTTTATTAGTTTTTAGTCACAAATTATTGGTAACACAGTTATTTTCGTTCTTTAGGCACTTTGAGTAACTTTCCACAATATAAACACAAAGTTTAAGCACGATCTGCAGTCCAAACATAACAATCCAGATAACTTAGTCCACTGTTGTTAAAATGTTTAGATAACACTTTCACATATAGATACCACTTTAAGGATTGTACTAACTTGCAAGTTATTATGAAATTACTATATTTAATATTTTTTTATGAATAAAATAACGGAGCTCAATGTTTACATGACGGCAACGCCATCTATGAGTAACAAGATTACATGTAAGAGTCATACACATAAAAAATATGGAATATTTTATTTAACATAATTGATAGAATAACAAATTATCATAAGTATAAGAATCAACTTTTGGCTTAGTTTCATTTATTTAATTAAACCACTTCTAGGTAAATGAAATAAAATTAAAAACCTTTTGAAATCATACCTCCAGTCTTTTACAGTTATAAAATGACTAAGACTCATTAAATATTCGTTTTTCAAAGGCCCAAGTGGGCCGCTGCAGAGACAACCTGAGCAAATGGGGCATCAATGAACGTTCGCATACCCAATGTCAATGCGGTGCCCCAACTCAAGACATCGCGCATCTTCTGTCCTGCCCGTCCTGCACCACCACCGTTGCCCTTAAGGGCCTAATGGAGGCCAACTAAAAAGCCATTCTGGTGGCAACTTTCTGGTAAAACAGAGTTTAGATCATTGACTCGAGAAGAAGACGAAGAAGTTTTTAAAAGTGCTTAAGAAAACGTACATTTTTCCTCTGGTAACACTCTCTTGACTTTACAAGCCACTGTGCGTATAGATCTGGATCACGTTTTATCTTGGCCATTCTACTACGCTCAGCCAATTTCTCCCTAAGACATTTTGCTTCAATAGACAATTTATTTCGAGGCATGATTTCAATCTGCAAGAATGGTTGCCATCGAGGTAAATTACGTCAGCCCGCTACGGACGCCGCGTCACTGAAGTTGTGGGTCTCCTGGAGACATGGCTAGAGCGACGCCACGGGTTCCTCACGTTCCGTCTGGTGCAGGTGCTGTCTGGGCACGGGTGCTTCGGATCGTACCTGCAGCGAATCGGGCGGGAGAAATCCCTTGCATGCCACCATCGTGGCGCGGTGGAAGACACGGCGCAGCACACCCTCGAGTTCTGCTCTGCCTTCGAGGTCTGCACTGCCTTCGAGGTGTTGCGCCGTGCCCTAAATACGGTTATTGGCCCGGACCTTTCGTTTGCGGGTGCCAGCCTCGCGGACAATCGCGTCTGGAGGGCAGTGTCTCATTTCTGCGAGATCGTCATGTCGCAGAAAGAGACCTCGGAGTGCGAGCGGGAGGCTGTCTCTTCCGTTCCATTGCTCCGCCAACGGCGGCCAGGTAGGGCGCGGACGAGAACCTCCGTAGCCAGATCTGCCGGCTACGGGGGTTCATCCCTGAGCCTTCAATGCACGCGTCTCCTTCCTTGCTGGGCGGGGGTGGTGTAGTGCCATGCACTGCCCCCGCTGTCCTCATTCCTACATAGGACGGAGGTCATGTCGGGCCCGCCGCCAAGCGGGCAGTCGCCAGGGGCGTTACGGTGCTAAAACTTCGATTGGTCCCGTAACGCCGCTACCCTAGGCGAAGGATAGCACCAGGTGTTTTGCCGGAGTAGTCGGAGCCTTTCTCAAGGCTCTGGAAGCCCAAACTCTTGCATCCTCAACCCCATGGGGATGCAAGGCTCAAGGCTGGCTCATTAAGGAGTTTCACCAGACAAAAAAAAAAAGATTGGAAAAATACGTCAAATTCGATTTAAATTAAATGTTACATGCATAGGTCATCATTTGTCATTGTTGCAGTCTGCTATTACTACTTAAAATAGATTTATAAGGTACAATTAATGCAAAATATCATTGCTCTGTACTTTTTGGACAGAGCAATCACAGCCATAGCGATCAGAAAAAGTCACAAAATCATAAATTTAGCCGAATTTAAAAGCAGTAGAAAGGTGTCATTACTTCTCATAAAAAACATCATAATGATCAATTAATTCACATAACAGACACTTTTGCAAGCTAGCTATTTTATTTAAATAACGTGCCATAGAAATCATAAAATTCGAGAACCAAATCCAGAGCAATCATAAACTTACCTTCGTAATGTCGGAGCCAGGGAACCTGGTGTACAGGTATCCTTCTGAGTGGTTTGACCACTCCTAGCGCTACCCCGCGGGAGGGGAATAGAGTGTCTATAACGCGTAACTAGGGATGGGCGCAATGTTTTACCTGGGCGCAGAGTGATGAGATAAAATGCTCGGACACGATTTTAAATTTAAATTGTAGCAAAAGTATTGTTAATAAAACTTAAAATATTTTATTATCGTAAAGAACAACTATTTGTTATATAATATAAATAAATTCTTTCATATGAACTTTCAAATTAAAAAGTTATGAATATTTTTTTCATTCAGTCGGGAGTTGGGACAACCCAGAGCGATCAGGATTTTAGGTTTCTAGATTTTTTTCTTAGTATTTAAAATTATCTTTTTCTTAATATTAGACTTGTACCACGTCAGACACCGAACTGTATATAAAAAAATATTTAAAAAAGGTATTTCGATTTTAAAATGGGTTTATCCAGCCCGACATGAAAAAACATGCCTCTGGAGATCGACCCACCCCCCAAACTATACTCGTATATTATCGGTCTCGAGCCTCGACCATAAGTCATAACGCTGCATTTACTAATATTAAACAACAACTTGTTCGCAATGCTCCACTCATAGACCGTATCAATATCTTTTTGTAGGAGTTCGCAATGCACTTCTGATCTGATTTGTGCAACTAGTTTTAGATCGTCGGCATATAAAAGACATTTTGCGAATCGAATCTTATAAGTAAGGTCATTGATCATGATCAGAAACAGAGACGGCCCCAATATAGATCCCTGACTCACGCCCGAGCGAGTGTAATAAGACTTCGACTCAAAGCAGCCATGCCGGACGAACAGTTCGATGACATGTTTAGAAAGATAATTATAGAAATACAATTTTTTTTTTTTCAATAAATTGTGTTTTATCCATTTTCTTTTATTCGTAATGGTAGTAGAAAATCAGTTAAAGTAAAATTTATCGAACAGAACCGAAAAAATCGGGTACCCTGTTCCAGCTTGACTTTGGAACCGAAAGAACCGGTTCTTAAAATGGGCCGGGTCTCGATGCCCAAGTTTGGTTAGGTTAGACTAACCTAACCAAACCATACGGGTTTTGCTTAATAAACAACCATACCTTCTATTTATGTTTTTTTTTTTTTTAATGTTTTGCTTTTACGTCTCCTAGAGACCAGAGTTTGAATTTCAACTCGATAGTTTCACTCGATCCTGAGAAAAATGGTCGGAACAGATGGACGGACGGACAACAAAGCGATCTTATAAGGGGTTTTTCCTTTTGAGATTCGTAACTCAAAAGGACCCTAAAAAGCAAGATGAAAAAAGACATGTTTTAAAGATATCTCTGAAGAAATTTTCACAACTTACAAAAGACAACGAGACACACGAAAGTGGTATTTAGGAAACAGGGGTATAATTCAAGATCCTCATACTCAGGGTATAAGGAATTGAATTTTTATTCCTTGTCGCGTCAATTTATTCTACGTAGTAGACATAAGGGATGGACTTCTAGGCCAGAAGAGACCATGCTCATCATTAAAATTTGGGTATTTAATGTAAAAAAGTATTTTTAGACTGTTTAACACTCCTCTGTTTTTGGTTAATTTAACGATGATCGCAAACTTTCTTTGATTTCTAAATAAATAGAGCAATAGCAAACTTTATTTTTGTTGTCTACTATCAGTAATGAATTAAACTATAACATTGTCAAGAAATAAGACCATTCCATAATGATTGAACGAAGATATAGCAGAATGTTGAAGTGGCCGGTTAATTGTGCCTCTGAGTGTATTTCTATTTACTAACAATCAGACTAGCGGTATTGGTTCGCTTTGCCCTTACCCTATTTTTTTTACAATAAACTAAGAATGCTTGTTTGCCTTATGGTTTATAGCGTATAAACAACGATACTTACAAGACAAAGAAGAAATTGAACACAAACAAAAATAACTAAATAAAAAAGACCACATGCTGGAGATTTCAGATTTAAAGTGTTGGTGCGTTTGTATTTAGAAATCAGTTTATTACAATTAAACAATGACTTTTATAACCAAATCTAATTGCCAATCTAAATTTTATTGCTTTAATATAATCATGTTGTATAAACATCAATGTTCTTCTTGATGCTCCGAAATTTATTTGGTATAACTCACTTTGCATAATTTTTTTAAACGATAATTATTGATGCATAGAAAATGTTCCATATAATTATTTTTTGGCTGAATGTTTTATGTGCGAATTTCCAATGGCTTTAAAATAACGGAATTCTATTTGGCACTAGCCGTGCTCGCGACTTTGTTCGCGTGGATGACAAAACTTATGAATGAGTTTTTTGTGTAAACTGCTTCTTGGGTAGAACGTTGTATATCGAGCACACCTCTGGCTAGTCTAATACGTCCATCGTGTCTCGACGTAGCAGGAAGAGATGGTCTCTTTCTGGAAGGCATCGTGTTATAAGTATGTCCGTATTAAAAATAAAGAAATCTTTAATATTATTTGTATAGTAGTTATTTTTATTGTAGGGACGCGCTGTGTTAGGGATCTTCCCTAACACCTAGCGCCTTTCTACACTTACATGTAAAAACCAATAAATAAGCAAAATCCCTAAAATCTATACGAATGACTGATCCTACCTAACAGTATTATAAAATAACCTACGGTCACTACGTACTTTAAAATTAAAATCTACTTTACCTACGACTCATAAAGATATACAGTTGGTACAGTAAAAATTGGGTTTTGGCCCTAAACATACCGTCGAACTGTGGGTGTACATTGGTACACCGTCCTCTGCCTAACCCTTCGGGGATACAGGCGTGATGGTTTGTTATGTTATGTTTTGGTACAGTAAGCGGGTCTAGATATCGAACCGCAAAATGAAGTTCGTTTTTTACTGTATCTTTATATTTATCCGGGATAAAAATTACCCAGTGTGGTGCGCAAGGTATTAAAGAATAATTATACCAACTTTTATCGTAATCGAACCGGAGCTCCAGTCTGCTATTGACAATTGCTTCAATCGTCTGAGTGGGTGGCGTCAGTAGATCCATTTTAGGATAATTGGCATTATACTAAATGTCAAAACGTCATTTTAACGCCATTGGGCCAATTTTGACGTTTTGACATTTGCCGCTCAATGTTTGGACACACCTTAAAAGAGCCCACACACACAATCTAGTCTATTACCATCTTTTGGAGGTATGTGGCACTTGACGTATGGTCAGGACTGACTTATCTTCTTCAGTGGCTTGAAGTACGATTTGATCTTCCTGATGCCTGCTTCAGGATGGAATCCTGTATCTAGTCTCGATAACGGCTCTAACTTAACCATTTTTCAACCTTAGACCAAAATACTTACAGGCAATTAAAGTCGGCAATGAGGTATTTACACATAAATCAGTATCTTCGAGTAAAAACCAAATTACGGACTAAGTAATATAATATAAAATAATGTATCTACAGGAATTAGTACTGGGTAACCCTTTATAACAGAATTTTTAAGATATAATTTTATTTTTATAACAACTGATAGCATTAATATTTTTTCGCAGAAATTGTTGGCATACATTCATTTAGCAAAAACATGAAATCCATAATTTTGTAAGTAAGAATCATCTTTAGGCATAAATTTCATATCCATAATAATCAAAAGTGGAACCATCATATCGCATAATGTTTACAGCCAGAATCATCGTTTGGCATACATTTCATATCCATAATCCCCGCCTGTGAGAGCGTGCGGCAAGCATGCAGCAAGCATGAAGCATGCATGCAGCAGGCATGGTTTCTGTCACGGCTCCGGCGCTGCGGGGCTCCGGCGGTCACACTCGAGCTAATCGTCGAAGATGATTTTACGCTCACCACCGCAGCTCACCACCTTCTCATCAGCTCGCGGGCTGCCTCGCCTACGCGAGTTGGTTAGTTACTTAATAGAAGTTATTAAAGAAATGCGTCTTGGTCTTCTGTTGTTTCATCGCTGTATGGCCAATAGTCTTGAGGTTGTAGGCCAGTGTCATTATTGTCGTAAAGGCTAAAATATGAGAGTAAGTTTTAAATATGAGAAATAGCATTTTTCAAGAGTTAACATTGCAAAAAGTCGGTGCTGCTGCAACAAAACGTGTGAGATGGGGAGTATCTAAACTGTTTGTTTATTCATAACTTATTGTTGAAAATAAAGTAAATAATTGTTATTTATTTTTTATTTTGATAAAGAAAAGTATTTAATATGACAAAAAGTATTCGGTGCATTTGGCAGAATCATTTAATGTTGTGATATGTGCCTTTAGTGATTACAATTAATCTGCTGAAAATTCTCAAGACACGCTTAGTAACTCACCTCGCGAGTTCTTCTTCCCAATTAGTATCGTTTTGTACTGTTGGTATATCAAACTCCCCGCAGGCCGGATTGTTTCTTCGCCTGCAAGGCACGTAGCCGCATCAAATATACAAACTTTTAAATGTATAGAAAGTTACACCAACCACACTTCAATCATTAACATTGACGCATTCAAGAACGGGTAGAATAATGTAACAATTGCGTTATTATAAAACACGGGAACGGAGACTAGGTTTCTTCTGCCTTAGATACTCACGCGGTTTCAGCCGCGGAGCACAGGTAGGATTTATGAATCTGTACTAACTATTTACTCACACATTTTCTTCGTGTTCTACTTTTACTCATACTAGTTATTGGAACTTGCCGTTGGAGCTAGCGCGGCAGTATAGTAGTAGAATTATACTATCATGTCGAGGCGTGTCGTGTCGCGATAGAAGTGTATCGAAAGCACACATTTGTATGGACAGAATGCATTATGATGCCTCGTTGGCGCGATTCATGTTTCTGCCGCAACGTAACCCGCCCCGACCGACACAATATTACTCTTCTTTATACTGGAAAACTCCGCGTCAGTTTAAGATAATATTATTATGTTCCTATCCTAAATTTGCATTTATTAGTATTTAACTATTTTATGCGATCCTGAGCTCTAGAAGTGTGTAAATTGGGAGCTTAATTGTTTGTTTGAAAAAGGGTTTGAGGAAAATAGGCAAGTATATAAACGTTATAGATCTGTTTACATTACCCAGCTATTCGGACGCCTTTGCAGTTCATTTAAAACCGCTCTCAAATAAGAAATTAATCCTAGCTTATCGAAAGTCAGCGCGATAAATAATTGTTCAAAATTCAGAAAACTTCAAACTTATTTGAAATAGAAAATATAAATACTAACTTTTAAAGTATAGTGCTGCTTGTTTACATTAATATACGAGTAAGTCACGGGAATAAGCGCGCTAATGCATTAATACATTAAATAAATATTATATTCTGCTCTATTCTATTCTATTCTAATGCATCTATCAGTCTGCTTGCGACCACGGCCGGTCGAAACATCAAGCCCAAAAAGGTATTTATGAATGTACAGAGACACACTTGCGTAAATAGGGTAAAAGCCGAATAGATGCCTCGGACGGATACATGCCTCAGTTTCAAATGCTCTATGTTAGAGGTATCGACCGTGTTTCTTTTTGATCATAATTAAAAGAGTCCCCCTCGCCGGTCTCAGGGCTGCACAAGCCGTTAAAGTAGGTGCACGTGTTTCATCCGTGTGAGAAAACATTTTCCGCGGCGATACTTTGACGAGCGCCAGAATTATATTGGTAGGTAATCTCTGTTAAATATTTTCATAACTGATTGCGATTACAGTCAAACATTTATTTCTTTGAATGCATTAGAGTTTAAATTGCACTGTTTATTAGGTTTTATTGTTAAATATGTTTTATTTATTTCGTAAATAAAAATTTCAAGTATCCGTATCAAATCGGATAGTTGCCCTACTGTCTTTTGCGGATTGTTGCCCTGCGGCAACTATCCGTAATTATACAATTTTTGACTAGCAAAGACAGTTATTTTTTTCATTTGCTTTTACAATACATAGTTTATCTTAAATAAGATAAATACTCAACAGCATAATGCCTCGCAGGTATAAACGAAAGCCGCTAATAGCAAATTTTAATACTATATTATCGCTTTTAAACATACAAACATACAGGTCAATCTGAGAACCTCCTTTTTTCAAGTCGGTTAATTATAGAATACCAAAACCTTCTCCTTGGTCTAACAAACACTTAACTGAAAACCGTATCAAAATCGGTTCTTTCAAACGCGAGATAATGGCGTCAAAATATTCATACATACAGGTCATTGTGAAAACCTCTCTTTTTTCAAGTCTGTTAAATAATAAATCCTAAAACATTCTCCTTGATCTAACAAACTATTTTCTGAAAACCGCATCAAAATCGGCTCAGCCAAACGAGGGATAATCGCGGACAAACATACATACATACAGGTCAAACTGAGAAACTCCTATTTTGAAGTCGGTTAAAAATATATTATTATTAAAAGTAAAAAAAAAGTTAATTCTAATTTTGTATATTGTTTCATCTTCAAAATAAATAACAACATTACATTTTTATTTTGGAGTTTGGACACATAGTTACTATTTTGGAGTCTATTATTGTTACAATTTTATAGTTATAATTTAGCTTTAATAAATACCTACTTAATAAAATATTTTATTTAATAATAAAAACTTATTATTAAAATTAATATTAGTTCATTTTTATTTGAAAAGTAAAAGAGACGGGCATCTATCCTCACATTGGGCAAGTATCCCCCGAATAATTTTTAACGTTAGGCTACTATCCGCCATAGTAGACAACTATCCTCTTTTTTAGAGGTCATATTAAAAACTCTAAACTCTCTAAACGAGATTATTAAAAAGTGTGGCAACTATCCGGCTTTTACCCTATGCGCTTAGTTCCCTGAATTATATGACAGAAAATATTTTTTTTATTAATTTATGGTGAGGATGAAACTGCAATTTGGAAAAGCTTGGAAACTGTTTCGATTGAAAGCCTGCATTGAATGAATGGCTAAGGATCAACATTATTTTTCTTCTACGGATTAAGAGTCAATTTGTAACATTTTATTCGTGTAAAATAGTATCAGTTACTCACGCCTGGAGCGACAGCGTGCAGTTTATTAGCAGTGCGGATGCGGCCACGCTCACGTATTGAAATGGGCCAACACATTCCATTCTATGATTCACAAAAAACGTGACAGCAACTCCTATAATATACTCTTTGCCTCCCATCCAAGAAACCAAGGGCGCACCCACATCATTCTGAAACAGAAAAACTTTATTTATCTTTATCTGGCAGGGAAAGATATGTATACTACAGGAAAAATCTGCCTTAATTTGTTTTAAGGCAGGTTATGTAACTGTAATGGTGTACAATAAAGAATATTCTATTCTATTCAAGCAGACTTTTCGTTGAAATTCACCAAGAAAAAAAAAATGTAGGTATGACTAAGAATTCTTAGTGTAGAGTGAAGATAGTACTACATACTTGGCATGGTCCGTTTGTTCTTCTTGCTATTAAGTCCGTCTTATTTTTTAACTGAAATCATGAACATTTACAATTAGAAAAATTACCTGACAGGTAAATTACGAATAACGAAAGAACATGTTTTATAAATATGTTTCGATCTTCATTGCAAAGACACTCTAATTCATACTGTGAATGGGGAAAAGGTGGTAGCAATTTTGGTGCCAGAATAGCTTCGCTCTTGTCGGCCATACCGACTGATGGCGATCGCGTTTCGAATCTGCCTGTTTGCCTTGCCCCTTGGTTACTTTGTATATGTTTGTCGGATCTCAAATATTTCTATCGTCTGACTTCATCACCAGTAGCTTGTTAGTATCCCAATACTGCACTGTCCCGGTTAAGTGCTAATTCAATTAAAAATTACTTGCTGGACCCGATTAATCAATAGTGCAAGTTAAATAAAAGCTTATAAAAAAAAGTAAAAAGTACTACTTGAAACACTAGGAGCTTGATACTAAGGATGTTATGGATATGTAATTTCAGATCCGGATACGGATATGGATGTTGATAAAATATGATGCTTATCGGTTTCGGTTACGGTTATGGATATTAAATTGTTTCGGATTATCCGATAGTTTCGGTTACGGATATGGATATCCTAACAACACCGCTGTGCACCTCACGCTGTGACGTCATTAGGTAGCGGGTGAGATGTCGCTATCCAGCGGAGTGCACGCACAGTTAATTCGTACGAGTCTACTATTTAGTTAGACTCCGCCCTTTCCGAAACTATCCAAAACTTTTATTTCGGATTCGGTTATGGTTACGGATATTTTTTTATTCCGGATATCCGATAGTTTCGGTTACGGATAAGGATATCCATAACATCACTGCTTGATACCCACATCAGATAACATTAAAGTGTACCACATTTATCTTTTCATTATGTACAAGTATTAATGGTATAGTTTACCGTATCATTTGCCTCAGAGTTGTTTCGTCGTCGTAAAGCCAAGTAATTGCCATAAATGTCAACATTGCCTGGTCCCGAGCTGCATAAAGCGCCTTTGCGGATGGGTATTTTGGAATATGATTGCTCATAAAACTGACGACAAATTGCTTGATCAACAATTTTGACTGACGTACCGATCAAATATTTACTATTTAAGGATATAGTAGAGTTTGCCTGTAACAAGTACGTATTATGCATATTATCATAATATACATGGCAGCGGGGACTCCTAGCACAGGTATCTTTTTAGAAGGTTCTTATGTAAGATTAATTGTAAAAGCTGTACAAGTTTGTACGAAGAGATTTGCTCGACGATATATGTTTTCCATGCAGCTTCCTCTGGTAAACTTTAAGTCAGATATGTTATGCTGCCCGCCCACGTCAGATTATTTGTAGGACACAATCGAGCCGATTTTTCCACCTATTCGCACCGATTTTGTGGTCGACTCAACGCCTACGTCCTATCACTTTGCTCTGTTGCTATCGAGGGAGCGGCACGTCATGGACAGAGAGAACGTCATATCCTACCACACAATTACAATTAAATAACTACAATAGCAAATTTTAATTGTCTTTTAAATGTAATTTGTTTGTTTATTATTATTGATAATTTGTTAGCACTCTTTTTAAATTTATGTTTATTGTCAATGTCTCGAATTTGTTTTGATAAATGGTTTTAGATGCGAGATGCGAGATAGAATACTGTTATTAAGTAGTACTGTATTGCCCTTTGCTAAACTAATGTTATTATTAAATATTGTCCCATTATTTTTATAAGTACTGCTCATTTTTCCTTACAAATTATAAAATTTCTAACTTACACGTAGAGGGACAATTAACCGGCCACCTTAACATATGGATGTAACAATATCATCTCGATTATTTTTTGATGAAAACCATAAATAAGTATTATGATAAATTACATGGAAATGTAAGAATACAATTTTTTTTTAATAATTATTTGCTGCTCTTTGTTTTGTAATAGTTCGCATACATTTATTTAGCTTTTTGAAGGCAGCTACTCTATAAGCAAAACAACAAAATCAAATAAAAAAAGAAAGAAAAACGTTTATTGGCAACAAATGCGACACATAAAGAACACAAAAATAAGAAGCAACGAAATTATAAAAACTTTCGCGCAAAACGGCCAACGCTCAGCATATGCTGAGGTTCATGCTAAAAGCAGAGCCACAGCGCTGGTTTTCAGCGACGGTCGGCGTTGACGTTATGACGTCGACCGGTACTTAAAACCAGCACAAAACAAATCTAAAAATATTTAATATGATTACGTTACAATTAAAACTAGAACAAACAAAACAAATAATTATTCATTTTTGTCTGTGCTGACAACACTAAACATTAAAACATAAATAAAAATGACATCGGCAGAACCCATTACAAATCATATAAACTTGGCACCACGAGGCCATGACGTGGCAACAGCAATTATGGGAATATTGTACGAGGTTTCGGTTCAGTCCCATCCCTACGATTTGAGTGAGAGGTGTCGACTAAACAGCAGCAGCATTCCATGCTCAGCAAGGCTGAGTAAGAAGTGAAATAAAAGACACGATGGCATCATGCCGCTCATTATACATTAGGTCAGTTAACAAACTGAAAAACAATAAAACATTCGAATTTATGATGAAATCTGTCAATACCCGACATCAAAGCAATTAACACATAATTATTTTAATTGAAATAAAACTACTTTTTCACGGATTTTGTCGCGGTTAATTTTGATATTAGTTCCCGATTCTTGTCCCCGATTTTAGTTATTTTTTTTTAATTTTAATAAAAGTAATTTTAATTTTAACAGTATTACTTGCATTTTGGCAGAAGGAAAAACATAATGTTACTGAACGTACGTTAAGTTTTAGCTCTTAAAAGCGTTCAGTTCGCGAGCAACAAGAGGAAGCTGCATGGTAAAAATGTTGTATTTTAGAACGAAGCCTGCGGTATTTGTAAGGGTGTTGATTAAACTTTAATCACAACCTTTTGAACATCAACTGACATTTCACTCCTAAACCATGTTTACAAGCTGTTGGAAGGACACCTGTCAGTCTAGAAGCCTTAGACAAATTCTATCTAAATCATTCTTGAGTCCCTTCGTCGCTTATACCTCAGAGTTTCAATACCCAGTGCGTCCTACCTGTGACGATATCGAAACGCAAATAGACAATGGGCTTTTCGCGTTTTTTACTAATGATTTTACTAATGAGCTAAGTGCCAAACCTTTTGTTGACACTTTGAACCTTTGAAATGGAATGTCTGTACAACATAGTTCCTTTAAATAGTAAAAGAAGTTTTGTTTTTCTTGCACTTAGGTCATTTGTTAATTTAATGCGTCAATATATTTCACCGGGACACCATGGCGGCGTAACCAGTCGCCGCTACCAACAAAATGTACACAGCTCTATAGAGAGTTACTCACCTGGTGTCCGTTTGGTTGCGCAACCAATTTGGTGGCGCGACCACGACGCGTGCATGGAATGTTTGCGACGCCACGCTGGTTGCGCCACCACTAATTACTATAGCGCTGTATGGAGTCTCTTTAACTGCTTATTTTAATATATTAGTTCAAAATCAAATTCAAAATTCAAATTCATTTATTCGTGTGTCTTTTGGTTACATTTTAAATGTGTTGTTAATTATAATTAACAGTACCTCAAAAATCTACCTTAAAAGTGTACACTCTTTCATATGATTAGATTGATAATTAATAAAAAAAAAAAGACAATTAACATAATAAACAGACGTCCAGAAATATAAAAATAAAATTTAAAATTTAATCATGACATAATCAATTAAAATAATGATAATAATACAAAATCAAAATTAAATTAAAAAAAAAGGTTTAAGAATGTAGTTTATGTCAAGTAATTACAGCATAATTTTCATTAAAGAATTCGTCAACGGTTAATGTATTTCTCTAATTAGTTTAATTTGTCGAAATTCAAGGTCATAAGTAAGGTCAAATAAATTTATCATTGTAGAGCTCGTCAATGGTATAATAACATTTTTGTAGTAATACGAACCGTAGCTTTTTCTTAAATTGGATTATGTTTAAATCTCTTAGGTAATTAGGCAATTTATTAAATATTTTTGGGGCCATGCAGAGTATACTTTTATGCATTAAGGCGGTCTTTGATGGACGAACACGTAATTCATGTCTGTATTTATTTCTAATCATTTTATGTCTATGTTCAGATACTTTTCTAAACATCAAAAATGCATCTTCTTTTTGACAAATATGGCAGTTTCAAAAATGTACAAGCATAGTCAAGTCAATATTTTCAATTGCACAAAATAAGGTTTACAGCTATCAGTTAAGTCTATACCGGTCCTGGCCCTTATGCATCTTTTTTGCGATGTAAACACTATTTCCTTATTGCAGGAGTTTCCCCAGAACAAAACTCCGTAACGTAATAAAGAATCGACATATCCATAATATGCAGTAACTGCCGCTGCTTGATTTACTACTTTTTTTATAAGGCAAAAGCAAACTTAGTAACTTTTTCAACTAATTTTGAAGAATGTTGTTTCCAATTAAGTTGACTGTCAATTGTTAAGCCTAAAAATTTTACATTTGCGACTTCCTTAATTTTTTCATTATTGAAGTTTATAGTTAGCTTTGAATTAGCTATTCTTTGACGAAAATTCATTATTTTTGTTTTGTTTAAATTTATTGTGCGGCCAAATAGATTTGTTTATTGTTGGCAGCCTTAGGGTGTTACCACACCAACCGACCGACAGTCGATCGATGCCATCGATCGACGGCAGAATGGACTAGTCGACGTCGATCGACAGTTTCTACCATACCATTTACGTTGATCAATCCATTCCTCCATCGATCGACGGCATCGATCGACCATCGATCGATTGGTGTGGTAACACCCTTAGGTGTTGTCTGTGGACTGTTTATGTTTGTTTTATTGCTACTTTTATAGTTAGTTATTGGAGATGTACTGTTGTCTCTCACTACGTCGATTGTTATTGTTTTATAGATAAAAAAAATTCTTAGTTAATTCATCTATAGTTTTTTTTAATTTAATAGTATTATTAGTAGAGGATATTAGTAGAGTATTTTCTAAATTTATCTCGCCACCATTACATGTGCGGCCTCTAATCCCAATGTTAGTTCCTTTATTTTGTTTTGTAGTAGGGTAACTTCATCGCTATGTTCTTCGTCTGACATTTCCGTCAAACTATTGCTAGTGGTACAATTTAAGTCAGTAGTTACGTTTAAATCTTCATTTGTATCCGAATGTCTGCGCTGGCGCTGACGTCGTTGTGTGATAATTCCAGAGAGGTCCATTGTACAGAAATAATAACTTTACTATTTGTTATGTTACAAAAAGAGTTACATTTGTTAGAGATTGAACGCGCGACCATATGCGTGGAAGTCGGTAGCGTGTAGTTTTTCGCTATCCAAACAGTTAATTATCACTTTGAATTTGGTGATCATTAGAAGTGAAAAGGTTTTTATAAATAAAGCATCGTTAGATGTAAGTTTTTAACACAATTGCTTCAATTTTGAATTCCGGATTATTTTTGAAGTTTGTTCGCCTATCCTGTACGCCTATACTGTCAGTCACTTATTTAGCACTATTGGTTCACATTTGATTGTCGTTTGAAAGAGAGAGACACAACTCACAAAAGTTAAATTATTTTTCTTATCACTTAAGTTTTTTCAAGGATAACGTTCACACTTAACAATTATAACCAGCTTAATGTTTTTTGAGCACAATTTTTGTTATTACACTTAATTTTACAATTTTAAGTGAGATTTAAAAACAGACATCGATAATTTTGATGCTTGTATCTAAAGCGCCAATTACTTTCCAGTTGTTTGTTAATTGTATACGATGGATAATTTCGATACACAAAGATCCGGATATCTTCATAGATCGTCGTATATGTTGAAGAATTGTCTTTTCTCACAGCGATCGGCTAAATAAGGATGAACCCACCACTGTTTCTTTTTTCTCTTGATCTTTTACAGCTGTAGTGCTGTAAAAGTGTTGTCTCTTCAAGGTCCATTTTGATACTGTCTCAGTGTAGTGTGGCGACTCTGGTATCTGTATGGTGTCTAGTTTGGTAGCTTACAGACACCACGGTAGCACAACTGGTTGCGCCGCCATGGTGTCCCGGTGAAATATAGCCCTTAAAGTCACGTTCAGAGATTCTTTACAAGGATAATGTCAGGAACAATACTATTCGAAAAACAAACAACGACTTTGTCATTGTAATTTGGGTTTCGATATGGCGCAGTAAAGCCCGGTTCAATGTAATTGATATGCGATATGTTGAACGTTTCATTAAACAGCATTAGACTTGATGCGGAAAGCGGGGGACTGGGTGTTGTGAGACATGCCTATGTCAAGCTGGGTAACCCGATTAGCTGTGTTGGTTAGCAGTACCTGTTTACTAATCATTTTCCCTATTTATTACACGATTGAAGACATACTTATAAGATTGAATTCAGACTATGGTTGCTATTTCTTTAAATTAACGTGACATTTAGCAGAAGATACTCCCAGCGAGTTAATCTGCTTAGTGTGTTTTTAGATTTGTATTAAGATTGGATTTGCTTACCGGTCTGTAGTACTTGTGTGAGCCCCATCCATATACAACGGCATCAACACCTGGTGCATGACTCTGATCTCTATAAGTTAACTTTATTTGTCCTGGCATGTACGAACAGTATCGTAGGTACGACTTGTCGCTATAATCTATACGTCTCTCGAGTTGGCATAAAGCTATACCTAGCATAGGCCAATACGATAAATTTTTAGAAGTATTTTCATCAAAGCCAGGTATTTGATTACCTGTAAATGATTTTTATATTAACATATTTGCAAAGAACCTTCAAATTTTACTATTTTTATAAACTAATATTATAATGTGATTTAGTCAAGAATGCGACAATGTGATTTACGACGTTGTGATTTAGTCAGTCGACAGCGATGTGGATGAATGTTTTGATGCTTATTTTAGTTATTAGTGTTATTTAGTTTATTATTTTTCTTATTTCTAGTGTAGGCTTAGTTTTTATATGGGGAATTATAAAACGAGCGATTAAAAAAAAAGTTTTGCGACTGATGATGACATACTGTATTAATAACTTGAGCGGTATGAATTTGAGTAAGCGAAAAATTAACTAAACTAACGACGAATATTGATTAATATTAAAATCCAGAACGAGCTTACAAAAAGTGGATTGTGATTAATCCATTTCATCTATTAAAATTTTATCCGAGCGACTACATTACTAAGTGAGCGACTGGAAATACAGATAGGGCAACTTCAATGTTGAGATAGAATCGACTTAGTAGAGAACCGACATATTCCCAGAAATCCATTGCCTAGTTAGGTTCGACTTTGTGACAGAGATCAATAGGTTAGGTTAGATATTGTAGCCGGACGCTCGGTGATACCACTGCGTCCATTGCGGGGAGGACACGGCGCAACACACGCTCGCTGAGTGTACCTTGGGAGGAGCAGCGCCTTGTCCTCACAAATGAAGTAGGAGGCTATCTGTCGCTGCCGGCCGTAGTGCAGAGTATGGTCGGTAGCGCAGAGTCGTGGGACGCGGTTGTGTCCTTCTGCGAGGACGTGATGTCGCAGAAGGAGACTGCAGAACAGGAGAGGGAGATCTGTGTGCGTTGCCCCAGCGGAAAAAGTTCGAATTTCATAATTTAAGTTTAACAGATATTTAGTGTATGACGTCGTGTAATTGTGTATAGTAAGTAAGAATTTGTGCATCCAACCATTAGGGATTTATTCCTCTCCCCAGGCGGAGGAAGTCCATGAGGTTTTCCACCGGAAAAAAAAGGTTGGTTATTGTGACCTTGCGACCTTGCATATGATATTCAAAATTTTGTGTTTACAGTTGATTTTCGAAGCTTTAATTAGTAAGATAATATGAAGATTATTATACTTTACGATATCTAGACACACGGCAGTGTGTCCGCCAAGTTCGAGCAAAAAAGGCGACGCACCGCCTTGGGTTATATTACACGAACCATTTCGGGCCAATTTCGACCACCCTATAACTCAAAACATATTTTATCTACGCATATGAAATTTCGAGTGTCTGTTGACATCCTCTTAGTTGTCTAGAATACAAAATTTCATTATTCTATCTATAGTAGTTCTTGAGATATTGACGTCAGAAAATCGCTATTTTTACTATACACTCACTGACTCATCAAAAACCTAAACCACTTCCAATGGTCGTACTGACTTGAAATTTGGCATGGAGTTAGGTCTTAAGGTCAAAGTAAAGAGAATATTCTGAAAACGGCCAAGTGTGAGTTGGTTTTAAAAATAGCGAAGGTGTAACTTTGTTCTACTATGAACTTATAATTAACTTAATGGGTCTATCTTCCAATGGTCGTATCGAACTAAAATTAGGTTTGAAGGTTTGTCTTTAGGTCGAAATAAAGTAGAAACCTGAAAACTGCCAAGTGTGAATCAGTTTCGAAAACAACGAATGTGTAATTTTGTTCTACTACAAGTAGGTATGGAGTGGAAATGAGATAAGACTTATTTAAATTTAGATACATACCAATTTAAGACAATACATATTTGTCTTAAAGACAAGAACCATAAATTGTTCACCACTCTGTGTGTGTCTGTTGCGGGAACCGAAACCGCGATTTACGAAGTGCAAAGTAGGTCACTAGGTACACTAGGTGCACTAATTCAGTCAAACATCAATGAAAATACCATGTTTTTCTCGCATAGTCGAAATATTTTCTAATTGTACAACTAATGAAATCGCAGATTCAAGAATATGGAAACCATTTATACACTAAGATGGAATTTTATATACTACTGCTCATCTCACCCTCCGATACGCCACGGGATGAGATGGGATGGTGCACTTCTAGCGCTACATAATAGGCCACCAATTATGATACCTACTGGTAGGTAGGTATCACCAAGTTATTAATTATCTATGTAGGTAGCGTACTTACAAACAGAATAAAGTACGTAATTGATGTATGTAAGTAGTACATAAAGCAAAATTGATAAAAAAATAATAAAGAACCTACACCTAACAAAAATAAATGAAATCCCATCAAAAACATAAATGTAAAAGGCTGCTAAGTTTGATACTATGGCTATGCTTCGCCTATAAAAGAATTGAGATCTAAATAAGTACCGAGTTCCATAAAAATACCTCAAATCATAAATAGTTATAAGAATGCACCCTTGATTTCCAGCAGTTTTCAAGGTACATTTTGAATAAGTATCATGTTACAAAGAAATACCTAAAATTATAATAGTCAAAGAAACGCACACCGGTTTTTTAGCAGTTTCTTGACACCATTTATTATTTTCAGTACTTTTTAATGATGTAACTTGGCAAGTTCAAGTGTGCATTCTTATAACTATTTATGATTTGAGGTATTTTTATGGAACTTGGTACTTATTTAGATCTCACTTCTTTTATAGGCGAAGCATTGCCATAGTATCGAACTTGGCAGCCTTTTACATTTGTTTTTGATGGGATAATTGTTTCTTGAAATAGTTATTCCATAAGATTTTTTTTAAATAAATGTGAGCTCCTAATATTCTGCTCATTATTGGTTTTTTCAAAATAGTTTTTGCATTTGAAACACTTCATTTAAGATAAAATGCTGCTCAGTATAAAAAAAAAAAACATTCCCCAAATATTGAAAAAAATGCAGGACGTAACGTTGACATTCAAACAAATATTAGGTTGCTCAAATATTATGAAGCTTCTCATTTTGTCTTTAAGTAACTCAAATTAATGTTTGTAAGTTGCTGTTCTGCTGATTTCTCGTCACTCGCAGTCAGTCGCTCACTTAGTAATTATATAACCCAAATTTATTAATTTTAACTCTTAAAATTGTAATTTACAGTCACTCGTTTTATTACTAACCTTTTTATATAATTGTAAATATTTTGAGTTTCATTCATAATAACAAATTATCAAAAATAAAGCACTTTAAGCTACTTTAAACAATGTTGGTGATTTGGTCTATGTTATTGGAAAAATAATTTCATAGATAAAGGGTTAATAGTATATAATTAAAATTTACTTACAACGTTCTCGACAGATTCTAGTGATTCTTAGTTTAACTTTGCTCGTACAGTCATCTCTATTCAAGTCATTAAACAAAATGGATTTGTTGTATCCAGGGATAACCCACAATTTAATCTGATACATTGTGCATATATTACTGGTAATCACAAAACGAGGGTGAATGATTGCTCCGCCACACAACCAATTTTTTGGAGCGTCGATCGGTTCAAAGGCCACGATGTAAACCTAAAATAGCAAAAGACATGGATCGATGTGTGTCCATCTTTGGCATTTAACAACCCCTTGGCCATCAGAGCAACGGTTAGAGCTAAATTGGAGTCTACTTCAACTATCTGGAACACCCACAGGAAGGCACAAAAAGCATTTCTTAGATGCTTAAGAAAAAAACAAAAATAGCTTAATTACTTTTGTTTTTCAGACTGTCGCTGAGAATTCAGACTGTCCAGATACAGTTGCTCAGCTAGTAAGACTGTCCGTTCCGATGGTCTCAAGGATGCAAATGACTCCAAAGTCCTAGGCAAACATCAGTTGTTTGTTTGCTATACTCTCAGCTCCGTAAGGTCCCATGGAAACTCTCACTTGTTCTGTTTAAGATTATCAAATGTCTTACTGACATCACCACCGGAATGTGACCTTTCTGGTTCTGAATAGGTGAATTATTATTTTTATATTTTACAACAAACATATAAAATTCATTTTTACATATACAAGGTGTTAAGTAACCCCTGTCCGACCCGAAAGGGTGATATAGGGTTCACAATCACATGCCCAAATAGAATATCAAATTTTGAAAAAAATTGTGAGTCCAACCTCCGCATGTCAACAACCTCGAGCGCTAAATCCAAATATTTCATTTGTTTTTCTTTTTCAGCTTTCACGAGGTTCTCGTCATGTCCCGCAAAGTTCAGCACACTGGTGGAATCGTACCTTTACATCAACAATCATCGCCCGTCGCTCTGATCGATATATCTCCACTATCAGGCTTATTGGCTACAATAATCCTGTCAGTAGTGATATATCGGTCCTAGTATAATGTGACATGATCATTATCGAGAACTGGGTCGGGAACATACCTGTAGTACGGCACCTCAGCTTCCACAAGTTCGTATCTTAAAGCAAGCTGCTGGTGGATAATTCTGGCCACTCGGTTATGCCTGTGCAAGTAGTAATGATATGTCGTGACGTATGGACTCATTCTGACACTGACATGCCCGACATATGTCAACTGTCCCGTCCTTTATCATATACTTTCGGTAATTATTCGTCATGTTAACTTTGTCTATAATTGCACATACAAACCCTTCGGTTTCTCCAAAGAGGCTAAGAAATCAACATCGGACCTATAAAGGGTCCGTTAGTAGCGCCCGTGGAGCTCCTTGCTTTGCTATACATCCCTGCGTTCCTTGACGCTCAGTACGATTGGTTTGTGCCAGTTCTCTTTGCGTAAGGAGAGCGGTGTAAAGCCATTATCCACTACCACCACATCTCGATGCATCCCCACGAAGACTTGGAGAAAATACTCCTTGAGTTACATACCTCGCGATTATGGAGGGTCTTAGCATTTAGAAACCCTCGACCCCCGCATTTCCGCGGGATATACAGTGTGTCCGGGCATGGACTAGCGATATTCTAAATACTTAAATATAAACTATTTTAAAGTACAATTACACTATTTACTTGGGTCCAATACACTTCCCCGCTATGTGGCAGCCATTTTGTTTTTTTTGTTGAAATATGCTCTATGCGAGTACAAAAAAAATCATATATCTCAAAGTTTTAGTCATACTGAGATAAAAATGGGCTTATTCGAAAGGCAATAATATTGTCTACCATCTGCATTACAAAACAATGTGTTTACGATTCCATAACATATGAAAAAAAAATGTAAAAGTCGAAAAAAGAAACGAAAAATTATGCAATTCAACCAAAAATTGAAAATTACTACAAAAACACCCCCGACAACTGTTTAATTTTTTTTACTAAATCGACAGATTTTGAGCTAAGCTACAATACAACATAAAATTCACAACTGTATGTCTTATACTTTAAGAGTTATTGTTGTTTGAACATAGCGTATGCGCAAGAAACCTATACAGGAAATCATTAAAAACACATAACATTCATATTGAATTTATTTAATGTTTTTTCCAATATTAAAATATCTAAAGCAGTTGCTCAAAGTGGCCACCTCCAGCTTGTAGACACACTACGGCTCTCTGTGCCATCTGGGTTGATGAGCGCCTAATTAAATCCAAATCGGCTCTAATTTCTTCGGCGACTGCCATAATTTTTGCGACGAGTTCTTCCCTGGTGTTAGGAACTGTAGCGTATACTTTTTGTTTCATATGACCCCACAAAAAATAATCTAAAGGTGTCAAATCGGGTGAGCGAGGTGGCCATGCTACTACACCACCACGACCGATCCACGGCGATAGATTGTTATTTAGATATTCTCTCACTGCTCGAGAAAAATGCGCGGGTGCACCATCGAGCTGGAACCACATACGCCGACGGTATGATAGAGGTAAGTCCATGAGGCTGTCCGCAAACTGTGTCTCCAAGAATTCTAAAAATCTAGCGCCGTTTAATGTAGGTGGCAATTCCAATGGCCCTATCAGTTTATCGTTGATTATGCCAGCCCACACATTTACTGAGAATTCATGTTGAAATGAGCTTGGTCGCACCGCCCTTGGATTTGCGGAGCACCAAAGATGGTCGTTTCTGTGGTTTGTAATTCCAGCTCTTGTAAATTTGGCTTCATCAGTCCACAGAATTCTTTGTAAAAAATTACGGTTCTGTCTAAAATTTCTATTTATCCACGAACAAAACACAGATCTCGCAGCATGATCTGGTTCGATTATGTCTTGAACCCGTCGAAAATGATAAGGGTGTAATCCTTCTCTTTTCAAAATTCTCCATACATGCCACTTAGACATTTGAAGTTGCACTGCAATCCGTCTAACGCTTAGTCTAGGATCATTGGTTATTAGTCTAAGCACTTCTTCTTCATCTTCGGGCGATATCACGCGATCACGTTCATTAACAGCTCTTTGAATACCTCTTTCGGCTAATCTTGAATGCACGTCAATAAAAGTTTGGCGACTCGGTGTAGGCCTGTTAGGGTACCTTCTTCGATATTCTTCTACAGCCAGATTTGCACTCCCATTGCAAAAGCCATACACAAAGTGTATGTCAGCAATATGTTGCGATGAATATTGACGCTGTGCCATACTTTATCACACTTATGATAAACACTAACACAGTACGTAAACAGAACGGACGGTAAGTGAAAGTAGCGATCACAACGCAGGGCGAGGGACAACTAATCCAACTAATCATTTGTCTTTAAAACTGAGATTTTGTTCCAGGTAGTGGACTAATACGTTCTATCTCGCTCACTCACGCTAGTAATGAACAGTATTTCTGGCCTGTTCTCGCATGGAATGCAGTGAATGCCATAAATATCTCTAGCGGTTAACAAAGGCATTTTTTGCTTGCGCATACGCTATGTTCAAACAACAATAACTCTTAAAGTATAAGACATACAGTTGTGAATTTTATGTTGTATTGTAGCTTAGCTCAAAATCTGTCGATTAAGTAAAAAAAATTATACAGTTGTCGGGGGTGTTTTTGTAGTAATTTTCAATTTTTGGTTGAATTGCATAATTTTTCGTTTCTTTTTTCGACTTTTACATTTTTTTTTCATATGTTATGGAATCGTAAACACATTGTTTTGTAATGCAGATGGTAGACAATATTATTGCCTTTCGAATAAGCCCATTTTTATCTCAGTATGACTAAAACTTTGAGATATATGATTTTTTTTGTACTCGCATAGAGCATATTTCAACAAAAAAAACAAAATGGCTGCCACATAGCGGGGAAGTGTATTGGACC
This sequence comes from Autographa gamma, assembly GCA_905146925.1. NCBI lineage: Eukaryota > Metazoa > Arthropoda > Insecta > Lepidoptera > Noctuidae > Autographa > Autographa gamma. The sequence goes on from LR989871.1 coordinate 5,072,079, forward strand.
CAAGTAAATAGTGTAATTTTACTTTAAAATAGATTATATTTAAGTATTTAGAATATCGCTAGTCCATGCCCGGACACACTGTATAACCTTATTACTGAGGAGCGTGGGTGATGCATTCGATTTGCGGTTAGTACTGTTTGGACTCTCCTATCCAAGGCGTCTAACTCAGTCAGATTCCACTTGAGTACACCACAGGAGTAAATCAACTCTGGTATGACCCAACCATTAAAGGAACGCACCTTGTTTTTATTATTTCCCTTATTTTCCAATAACCATATAAAATACATTTTGAAATATACACAAAAAACCATATATAGGTTCACATTTAAAAATATAAAATGTAGTGTCCAACCGGCCTCGGGACAGGGTCCAAGCTACCGGTGGTTAGGACTCCAGAGAGGAACCTCCTCACAATACGTGCCGTGTGGAGAAGTATCGCTTTCTGAATCAAACCCTTGACCCAGTTGTCTAGCGAGAGCCACTTCAGGTGTTGGTCGAAGCTCTTGGCTATTATGCCGTTGGCTGTAACGACTATCGGGACAATTGTTGCTGAGTCCACCTCCCACATGTCGACAACCTCGTGCGCTAAATCGAAATATTTTAGTTGTTTGTCTTTTTCAGCTTTCACGAGTTACTCGTCATGACGAATAGTGAAATCAACAATGATTGCCCGACGCTCCGATCGATCTATCACCGCTATATCAGGCTTATTTGCTACAATAGTCCTGTCAGGGATGATAGATCGGTCCCAGTACAGTGTGACACGACCACTTTCGAGAAATGGGTCGGGCACAAACCTGTAGTACGGCACTGCAAAAAATTAGAGTAATTTACTATGAAAATCTGAATATCTCTGAAACTTCTAGGAAAACCGTAACATCCTCATAGATGGTGGACAGGGTTTTGGTAACATATTGTGTACCCTTTATAATAACGGTCAAAGCTGAGATGTTAAAAGAAAAGTTTTTGTTTTACGTTATTCGGTTCCTTTAAGTGTCCGGTTAAGAAACACAGGTTTTAAGCTGTTAAGTAATAGAGCAGCTACGTTCGTTGCTACTGGAATAACAATATAAATACTGGCGTTCAGGCCACAATGGCATTTGGATCTGAAAGCTCCGAAGTCTTAGCATAACTAAAAATAATTTTGAGTCCTTTGAACCGCAGGTAATATTTCATGTCATAAGAGTAGGAAACATACAAGCACAAAATTTTTAGGATCAAATCCCATAAGAAAAAAGTTCTCATACTTTACCACATAATTTTTGTTGATTATCGTACCATTCAAAATTCGTCTTCCACATTCTATTACTGAAAATGAAATATTCATTAGGTTTGTTGTATGGCGTGAGTTAGTTATCTCTATTATGCCAACTAACTATACATAAAAACCGGGTTTTCCCGGTTCCAGAAGAACCGGGAATTCCCGGTTCTGAACGTCTCTGAAAGAACCGGTTCTGTAAATAGGAGAACCGGTTTTTTCTGCTTATTTCGGTTCTTTCTTAAAATAAACTTCGAAATACCTCAGTTCAAGCTAAATATCAAGTTATTATCATACAATATTGTTACAAGCCTCTTCTTTAACAAATGAAGAAGAACTTAATAAGCAATTAAGACGACCTATTCTGATCCTGAATCGATATCGAATGACCTGAGTACTACAGTCAGTGTAGAAATGGATCTGTTCGAGAGTGATAGCATTTCCACGTTGGATGCCGATTCTCTGTGCATCGAACATACCAGCCCTCTGATCACGAGTGGAGACTACCAAACGTTTTACAAGTTCTTTAAAAAGATTTCATACAATCGGACGACCCGAGCGTGTCAACCCCAAACGGCTCAAAATATAATTACCCATTAGGTTATTATACTTTCGCCGTTTAAGGGTCTCCGCAGCTTCAGCAGCAGTGCCAGGAGAGGCCGCTGAACTTAGAAAGTGGGACGGCGCAAGGGTTTTGACGCACGTTGCGTCCCACACCAAAGGCTGAACCAATTTCCAAGGCAACAATGACATACCGTCAGATCTCGTACCATCGCCGCGCACCTAACCATTAGGTTCCAAAACAGCTGGTACACCAGCAGTGACAACAACGAATTAAAGTGATAGCAGAATTTAAAGAGAATTTGAAAAGTCTATTCGAAATTGATTGAAATTTTTATTAGAGTTTATTTCAATAACTTATTCCAAACAGTTTTCGATTTCTTTAGTGTGAATTAATTATAAACAACTTCGAAAAGACTGATTTTAAAGCACTGATTATTGCTTAATCTTACTGAAAAACGATGTTGTAATTAGGAAGATAACATATCATCACACCTGTATCCCCGAAGGGGTAGGCAGAGATGTACCAATGTACACCCACAGTTTATTTTTATTTATTTTATAGTTAATTAAAACGGCACGGGTCCAATTACATTAATTAACAAAGAATTATATGTGACACAATAAAAAAAAAAGCAATAAGTTTTAAAATAAACATTCAAATAACATACGATGGAAAAATTAAATTCCAAAATATACTTACATAAACTAGCATGCAACAGTGGACCCCCTCGCATATTGTCTCTCACAGAACACCAGACATGCATCCATTACTTTATTCCATTCATCAGCAAACACATCACATTCAGGGTTTTCAGTGAGGAGGGCGTTAAGCATCCTTAGGGTTCGACATGCTGGGGATTCGGCTCTTGCAAGAGATCTAGATAGCGGTGGTGCAGATTATGATGGTGGCTTTGACGGTGTCCAAGGTATTTGTCGGGCACAAATAAGCGCAGAAAAGTCCGTGGAGCTCAGAGCAGTCAATACGAACGCTTAAGATTTTGCAGGCAATCGCGAGCTGATCAAATCCCCTTCTAACCTCCAACGAATTAAAGCCTAATATCTCTAGAAGAAAATTCGTTGGGTACATGAACGGATAGAAATGGCCTTTGATACAAATATCTTAGGAAGGTTTTCTGAACTTTCTCAAGCATCAGTGTCTGAGACGCAGTATGTGGATGCCAGATACAGGCGCTGGACTCGAGTTTACTCCGAACCAGAGTGGTGTATAAAAGTTTGATGGTACAAGGATTGCGAAAGTCACGAGCGTTCCTCAAGACAAATCCCAGACGCCTGAAGGATTCTTTTGCAAGGGCAGACACGTGGTCGAAAGTCACTCCTAGGTCCTTAACGCTGGTGACACGAGTGATCACTGTACCCCCAAACTATACTCGTATATTATCGGTCTCGAGCCTCGACCATAAGTCATAACGCTGCATTTACTAATATTAAACAACAACTTGTTCGCAATGCTCCACTCATAGACCGTATCAATATTTTTTTGTTCGCAATCCACTTCTGATCTGATTTGTGCAACTAGTTTTAGATCGTCGGCATATAAAAGACATTTTGCGAATCGAATCTTACAAGTAAGGTCATTGATCATGATCAGAAACAGAGGCGGCCCCAATATAGATCCCTGACTCACGCCCGAGCGAGTGTAATAAGACTTCGACTCAAAGCAGCCATGCCGGAACAACAGTTCGCCGATATGTTTAGAAAGATAATTATAGAAATACTAAAAAAAAAAAACGATAAATTGTGTTTTATCCATTTCCTTTTATTCGTAATGGTAGTAGAAAATCAGTTAAACTAAAATTTATCGAACAGAACCGAAAAAATCGGGTACCCTGTTCCAGCTTGACTTTGGAACCGAAAGAACCGGTTCTTAAAATGGGCCGGGTCTCGATGCCCAAGTTTGGTTAGGTTAGACTAACCTAACCAAACCATACGGGTTTTGCTTAATAAACGGCCATATAGTAATATTATAACGGGGATTAGCGCGTACATGCATAAATACCTTTAGGGCTTGACGTTTCGACCGGGTTACACCGGCCGTGGTCGCAAGCAGACTCATGTACGCGCTAATCCCCGTTATAATATTACTATAAACATGCAGCGCGATAGTTTAAAAGTTTATAAACGGCCATATCTTCTATTTATGTTTTTTTTTTTAAATGTTTTGCCTTTACGTCTCCAAGAGACCAGAGTTTGAATTTCAACTCGATAGTTTCACTCGATCCTGAGAAAAATGGTCGGAACAGATGGACGGACGGACAACAAAGCGATCTTATAAGGGGTTTTTCCTTTTGAGATTCGTAACTCAAAAGGACCCTAAAAAGCAAGATGAAAAAAGACATGTTTTAAAGATATCTCTGAAGAAATTTTCACAACTTACTAAAGAAAAACGAGACACACGAAAGTGGTATTTAGCAAACAGGGGTATAATTCAAGATCCTCATACTCAGGGTATAAGGAATTGAATTTTTATTCCTTGTCGCGTCAATTTATTCTACGTAGTAGACATAAGGGATGGACTTCTAGGCTAGAAGAGACCATGCTCATCATTAAAATTTGGGTATTTAATGTAAAAAAGTATTTTTAGACTGTTTAACACTCCTCTGTTTTTGGTTAATTTAACGATGATCGCAAACTTTCTTTGATTGTTAAAAAAATAAAGCAAAAGCAAACTTTATTTTTATTGTCTACTATCAGTAATGAATTAAACTATAACATTGTCAAGAAATAAGACCATTCCATAATGATTGAACGAAGATATAGCTGAATGTTGAAGTGGCCGGTTAATTGTGCCTCTGAGTGTATTTCTATTTACTAACAATCAGACTAGCGGTATTGGTTCGCTTTGCCCTTACTCTATTTTTTTTGCAATAAACTAAGAATGCTTGTTTGCCTTATGGTTTATAGCGTATAAACAACGATACTTACAGGACAAAGAAGAAATTGAACACAAACAAAAATAACTAAATAAAAAAGACCACATGCTGGAGATTTCAGATTTAAAGTGTTGCTGCGTTTGTATTTAGAAATCAGTTTATTACAATTAAACAATGACTTTTATAACCAAATCTAATTGCCAATCTAAATTTTATTGCTTTAATATAATCATGTTGTATAAACATCAATGTTCTTCTTGATGCTCCGAAATTTATTTGGTATAACACACTTTGCATAATTTTTTTTAAACGATAATTAAGGCATAGAAAATGTTCCATATAATAATTTTTTGGCTGAATGTTTTATGTGCGAATTTCCAATGGCTTTAAAATAACGGAATTCTATTTGGCACTAGCCGTGCTCGCGACTTTGCTCGCGTGGATGACAAAACTTATGAATTAGTTTTTTGTGTAAACTGCTACTTGGGTAGAACGTTGTAGATCGAGCACACCTCTGGCTAGTCTAATACGTCCATCGTGTCTCGACGTAGCAGAAAGAGATGGTCTCTTTCTGGAAGGCATCGTGTTATAAGTATGTCCGTATTAAAAATAAAGAAATCTTTAAGATTATTTGTATAGTAGTTATTTTTATTGTAGGGACGCGCTGTGTTAGGGATCTTCCCTAACACCTAGCGCCTTTCTACACTTATATGTAGAAACCAATAAATAAGGAAAATCCCTAAAATCTAAAATCTATACGAATGACTAATCCTACCTAACAGTATTATAAAATAACCTTTTTTTTTTTTTTTTTTTTTTCCCGCGGGGGGAAACCTTCAAAAGGCACCCGGTTCTATGGGGATTTATAAGACCGGGGAGTGTGGGATTTTTACCGCACTAAAACCACCTCGTTGGTCACCATCAGCACAAGAAAAGGGACTTCTGTTACCTCTTAAAGAACAAGCCAGAAGCCCCTCTGTGCAACGCCCGTTAGAGCTCCTCTCTGGGAAGACTGTAAAGTGGTCTCCCCTGGACCTCTCCATGCACGGCAGCATTGACCATTGCTGCCGTCTTCTCCGAGGACACTTGATGGGCGACAGAGTCCCCTCTCTGAGCACCCGTGGCCTCAAAGGCCCACCTTCGTCAGATGTTATGGGTGGGTTTTCGGCGTATTAGACGCCTCCGGGGCGAGCACCTCCCCGGCGTCTTCTTCTTCGAGAAGGATCAGACCTTTCTCGACTCCGCTCAGCGGTCTCTTTCTGTACCATCACCGTTTCACAGAAAGAGATCACTTCTCGCCAATTCTCCGGATCCGCTAACATAGCCCTTACTACTGCTGGCAGCGAAAGGTCTTGTCCGACTTTATTCACCAGGATCTGCCTCTCAGAGTCCCATGCAGAGCACTCCTCGAGCGTATGTTGAGCAGAATCCTGGTCGTTTACACAATGGTGGCAATTTGCCGAGGTCTCCCGTCCTATCCTATGTAGGTACTCCCCAAAGCAACCGTGCCCGGTCAACACCTGAGTGAGTCGGAAGGATAAGCGCTCCTCTCTTTTCAACCAGACTTCGAAGTGTGGCAAGATGGCTTCAACAACGCGCTTGTGCGAATATTGCGGCTGCTGTAACCTCTCACGCCACTGCCCGAGCGCGTGTTGCCGCACGTGCCGCCTTACCCTGACGAAAGCCTCTCTTGGCATATTATTACCACTTTGACGGATGGAATGAATCTGGTCATATACCCTTGCATCCATTTGCGCCAATATGTCCAGTGGTGGAAAGCGTGCCAAGAGGGTTGCTGCTTCAAAAGATATGGTTCGATAGCCGCGTGCGATGCGAATAGCTATTTTCCGCTGCAGACTGTTGATTTTAGACTTACACCGTTTAGCACGTGAAAGTCTATCCGCCCAAACAGGCGCCCCATAAAGTACCATCGATCGCACAACACCGGCGTACAGACGGCGAACTTCTTCTCGAGGTCCCCCAATATTCGGCAGGAGTCTGTGCAAAGCACCCACGGCCTTCTCGACTCGAGGGACCAGGCGGTTGAAATGCTCTTCAAAGCGCCACCGGCTGTCTAAAGTTAGGCCAAGATACTTCATGTACCTGCTAATCTGCACTTGCTCGTCTCCAATCCGCACAAACGTGTTGATTGGTTCTCTGCGTCTTGTCAAATTATGCAACCATAATGCCTCTGTTTTGTGGGGCGCTATCTCTAGACCCAATCCACGAATTGCCTCCACAACTAAATCCACCCCTATCTCACATAGCCGAATAGTCTCATCTATGGTATTCCCACCAGCCAACACAAGAGTATCGTCTGCGTAGCACACAATACTAACTCCGACAGGTAAATTGACTCGTAGAACCGCGTCATATGCAAGGTTCCATAAAAGAGGACCCAATACTGATCCCTGTGGAACCCCACACGTTATCCTCCTTTGGTGGGTGCTGCGATCTCGACCCACATAAGAAATGTATCTATCTTGTAGGTACGCCCCGATGATACATTGCAAGTAAAATATTATAAAATAACCTACGGTCACTACGTACTTTAAAATTAAAATCTACTATACCTACGACTCATAAAGATATACATTGGTACAGTAAAAATTGGGTTTTGGCCCTAAACATACCGTCGAACTGTGGGTGTACATTGGTACACCGTCCTCTGCCTAACCCTTCGGGGCTACAGGCGTGATGGTTTGTTATGTTATGTTTTGGTACAGTAATCGGGTCTAGATATCGAACCGCAAAATTAAGTTCTTTTTTTACTGTATCTTTATATTTATCCGGGATAAAAATTACCCAGTGTGGTGCGCAAGGTATTAAAGAATAATTATACCAAGTTTTATCGTAATCGAACCGGAGCTCCAGTCTGCTATTGACAATTGCTTCAATCGTCTGAGTGGGTGGCGTCAGTAGATCCATTTTAGGATAATTGGCATTACACTAAATGTCAAAACGTCATTTTAACGCCATTGGGCCAATTTTGACGTTTTGACATTTGCCGCTCAATGTTTGGACACACCTTAAAAAAGCCCACACACACAATCTAGTCTTTTACCATCTTTGAGGTATGTGGCACTTGACGTATGGTCAGGACTGACTTATCTTCTTAAGTGGCTTGAAGTACGATTTGATCTTCCTGATGCCTGCTTCAGGATGGAATCCTGTATCTAGTCTCGATAACGGCTCTAACTTAACCATTTTTCAACCTTAGATCAAAATACTTACAGGTAATTAAAGTCGGCAATGAGGTATCACTACATAGTATAAAACAAAGTCGCTTCCCGCTGTCTGTCCCTATGTATGCTTAAATCTTTAAGACTACGCAACGGATTTTCATGCGGTTTTTTTTTAATAGATAGAGTGATTCAAGAGGAAGGTTTATATGTATAATACATGCATAATATAGTAGAGAAACATGGATAATTTTAGAGATTTTTGACGTCAGGTCGTAAATCAACACATTTTTTGCACTTTCATTGCAAACGCTGGCTGAACCCTACGAAATAGATCAAAATAATGTACTACAGTATTGTGCACCTCAAAAAGATCTACAAAAAAGTTCGCGATGGTATATGTCCATCTCTTGAGGGTAACCCACAATAACCATTTTTTATCCTTTATTTATTACTTATTCACGAAAAGATAATTTTATGCAATACAGCATTAATCCTTATCCAATTAAGTACCTTCAAAAAATTGTGCATGTAATATAGATCAATATTGCCTTTTACAGCATGTAATTTAAATGAATATTTTCGAAGATATTACAGATTTAAAATGCAGGGACATAGCGGTTGCGGCGGTACCGGCCGGGGGGCCGCGCGGGGGCCGGGGGGCGCGTGCCTATACCAAAAAATGCTTCTAAGGCTGTGCTTCGCCCTACAGAACTTTATGATTGTGTTATATTTGGTATCAGCGTTGCACCCGAGCAAAGCCGGGGCGGGCCGCTAGTTTACACATAAATCAGTATCTTCGAGTAAAAACCAAATTACGGACTAAGTAATATAATATAAAATAATGTATCTACAGGAATTAGTACTGGGTAACCCTATATAACAGAATTTTTAAGATATAATTTTATTTTTATAACAACTGATAGCATTAATATTTTTTCGCAGAAATTGTTGGCATACACTCATTTAGCAAAAACATGAAATCCATAATTTTGTAAGTAAGAATCATCTTTAGGCATAAATTTCATATCCATAATAATCAAAGTGGAACCATCATATCGCATAATGTTTACAGCCAGAATCATCGTTTGGCATACATTTCATATCCATAATCCCCGCCTGTGAGAGCGTGCGGCAAGCATGCAGCAAGCAAGAAGCATGCATGCAGCAGGCATGGTTTCTGTCACGGCTCCGGCGCTGCGGGGCTCTGGCGGTCACACACGAGCTAATCGTCGAAGATGATTTTACGCTCACCACCACAGCTCACCACCTTCTCATCAGCTCGCGGGCCGCCTCGCCTACGCGAGTTGGTTAGTTACTTAATAAAAGTTATTAAAGAAATGCGTCTTGGTCTTCTGTTGTTTCATCGCTGTATGGCCAATAGTCTTGAGGTTGTAGGCCAGTGTCATTATTGTCGTAAAGGCTAAAATATGAGAGTAAGTTTTAAATATGAGAAATAGCATTTTTCAAGAGTTAACATTGCAAAAAGTCGGTGCTGCTGCAACAAAACTTGTGAGATGGGGAGTATCTAAACTGTTTGTTTATTCATAACTTATTGTTGAAAAAAAATTAAATAATTGTTATTTATTTTTTATTTTAATAAAGAAAAGTATTTAACATGACAAAAAGTATTCGGTGCATTTGGCAGAATCATTTAATGTTTTGATATGTGCCTTTAGTGATTACAATTAATCTGCTGAAAATTCTCAAGACACGCTTAGTAACTCACCTCGCGAGTTCTTCTTCCCAATTAGTATCGTTTTGTACTGTTGGTATATCAAACTCCCCGCAGGCCGGATTGTTTCTTCGCCTGCAAGGCACGTAGCCGCATCAAATATACAAACTTTTAAATGTATAGAAAGTTACAACAACCACACTTCAATCATTAACATTGACGCATTCAAGAACGGGTAGAATAATGTAACAATTGAGTTATTATAAAACACGGGAACGGGGACTAGGTTTCTTCTGCCTTAGATACTCCCGCGGTTTCAGCCGCAGAGCAAAGGTACGATGTATGAATCTATATTAACTATTTACTCACACATTTTCTTCGTGTTCTACTTTTACTCATACTAGTTATTGGAACTTGCTGTTGGAGCTTGCGCGGCAGTATCGCTAGTACTTCAGGAATTATACTATCATGTCGAGGCGTGTCGCGTCGTGACAGAAGTGTATTGAACACAGACATTTGTGTGGATAGAATGCATTATGCCGCATACACCGCTCTCAAATAAGATATGAATCCTAGCTTATTGAAAGTCAGCGCAATAAATAACTGTTAAAAATCCAACAAACTTCAAACCTGTCATAGAAATTTTAAATACTAACTTTTGATGTACCGTGCTCGGTGTTTAAAATAGTATCAGTTACTCACGTCTGGATAGACAGCGAACAGTTTATTAGCAGTGAGGATGCGGCCACGCTCGCATATTGAAATGGGCCAACACATTCCATTCTATAATTCACAAAAAACGTGACGGCTACTCCTATAAGATACTCTCTGCCTCCCATCCAAGAAACCAATGGCGCACCCATATCATTCTGGAAGAGAAAAACTTTTATTTATATTTGTCAGGCAGGGAAAGATATGTATACTGTTAGCAAAAATTTAAAACAAATCAAAGTAAGTACATTTTCTGTAAAAACTCGAACGGCAAAAAAAAAATATGTATTACTTAAAATTTCTTAGTGTAGGTATACAAATTTTTGCTAGTGACCGCATCTCTACTGGAGAGTATAGATAGTACTACGTACTTGGCATGGTCCGTTTGCTCTTCTTGTTATTTTGTCTGTCTTATTTTCAAACTGAAATCATTAACATTTACCATTAAATAAAGGATCTGACTGGTAAGTTACGAATGTAAGTATCGAAGAAGCCTATAAGGCTCTAATCAAAGTAAAAGAACACGCTTAACAAATATGTTTCGATCTTTATAGCTATAGCAATATTTCATAATGTGCAATTAGTTTGCAATGTTGCAAAGTCACAATAATTCATACTTTAAATAACTTCTTTTATATTAACATCATTCCCGAGCCTTTTCCCAACTATGTTGGGGTCGGCTACCAGTCTTACCGGATTCAGCTGAATACCGTATTGTACATGGAGCGATTGCCTGTCTGACCTCCACATCCCATTTGTATATGTTTGTCGGATCTCAAATATTTCTATCGTCTGGTATCATCCCCAGCTTATAGCTTGTTAGTATCACAATACTGCACTGTCCCGGTAAAGGGCTCATTCAATTAAAATATACTTGCTGGACCCGATTAAACATCTATAGTGCAAGTTAAATAATCTCTTAAATAAAAAAGGAACAAAATACTACTTGAAACACTAGGAGCTTGATACCCACATTAGATTACATTAAAGTGTATCCCCATTTATACATTATTATGTACCAGTATTATTGGTATACTTTACCGTATCGTTTGCGTCAGTGTTGTTTCGTCGTGATGAACCCAAGTAATTGCCATAAATGTCAACTTTGCCTGAACCAATGCTGCATAAAAATCCTTTGTGGACCAAGGTTATTCTAGGATATGATTGCTCATAAAACTTACGACAAACTGCTTGCTCAACAATTTTGACTGACGTACCGATCAAATATTTACTATTTAAGACTACTCTGTTTTGTTTCTGTAACAAATATGTTTTATTTATAATATCATAATATACATGGCAACGGGGATTCCTAGCACAAGTGTATTGCTTACATGAAATTTGAAATGAAATGAAAGACGTTCTTATGTAAGATTAATTGCAAAAGTTGTACAAGTTGGTGTGATGAGATTTGCTCGAAGATATATGTTTACCATGCAGCTTCCTCTAGCTAGTTGATGGGATACTGAACACTTGTCTAAACTATAAGTCAGATATAAAATGCGGGATCCCTTCTTTTTGCATAATATTCTTTGTCCTAATATACTTTGGCATAACGATTTTGGCATAATTTGTTTTGCCACAATAATACTATGCTGTATTTTTTATTATGGGGGTGCTGGGGTTAAAGTCCCAGCAGTGCTTGGTTTGGTAGAGTTTCACTATAGTGATTGTTGTGATGAAATGAGTAACGATTCTGCACCTTCAATTGGTTTATTGCAACTTGGTTACAATGGATGCTTATTAGCTACGTACGTTGGGGTCGGTTCATATCTTGCGGTGGTGACGTGTTGTCGGTCGCGTGGTGCTGGGGCGGGCGGGCGCATGATGGAGCGTTCGGCCTTTCACACTGACCTTTTGGATGTTTTGTTGTGTTTTTTCGTTCTGGCGTTGCGCGGCCGATGTTGCGCGCTGCTTTTTCCGCTGGATATGAACCGACCCCTAGGGTGCTGCATACGTTTTTAAACTGACGACGCCGTATGTAAACGGCGGAATTATACTATTTGTCTGCTACATATATATTACTTGAATGACTGGACTGATTATAATGTTACATTTGTTGGTCGATGAGTAATGTTTAAGTAGTATGTAGAAGTGTTTATTATAGATACATGTTCATAAATTGTGCTACCAATAAATAAGGCGTTCTCTCTAGTTCCCACTGATAGTAAGGACTCCAGGACGGGTTCCACCACAAAAATACAATGTTACTGTAAAATATATTCTACTCATCAATATGATTACCAATTAGTTTTAGTTGGTACCTATTTCGATTTTAGACCCTTTTAACCCTTTTTCCACTTGTCGACGGGACGCTTAATTCTATGTAAAGGGTAGAACGACATTAAGAGGGTTCGACACATTGAATAGATTTCACTGATTCTTATTTATTGATATTATTGTATTTGTCGTATTAAATTGTCAGAGATTAGATTATTCGAAAAAAACTAACAACGACTTTGTCATTGTAATTTGGGTTTCGATATGGCGCAGTAAAGCCCGGTTCTATGTAATTGATTTGAAGTTGTGAGACATGCCTATGTCAAGCTGTATAACCCGATTAGCTGTGTTGGTTAGCAGTACCTGCCGTGTGATTCTGTAAGACTTCATTCTAAAATTCGAATCTGAATCCGCAGTGAGTTTCTTGATTGGCATTCTGTAACTCGATTGATAATTCGAATCTGCACTAGCGCCACACTTGCGAGCGTGTTTGCGAGTTGAACTAAATCAAATACGAGATTTTGACAGATAATGTATGAGATGACGTTTTATCTGGCATTCTGTAGGATAATTCTTAAGTCACTTCGACGCTCACTTCGCACTCAAACCCGATTCAAAAATAAGCATCTAGTAAACGAGTGAAAAAACCTTTTTTGAAAAAAATCCGACTTCAATAAAAGCTTTTTAACAAAAAAATGAAACCGCCGAAAAAACTGAAAAGCAAAAAATAAGAAACCTTTTTTTATTTTATCTTAATAACTAAGTTCGAATGTGAGTATACCTAAATAATTTCGAGTCGGCGCCAAACAGGCAAATTAATTAATTACAATATAGAGGTACTTAATTTTTTTAGAAATTTTAATGTTTATCGCTGGAGATTTCATTGCATTGTTAAGTTGATTCAAACTCAAACTCAAAACTTTTATTTGCTTTCCACAATGGAATTAGTAGGTGGTAAGTAAAGAATATAATTATAGTATATAGTGTTTTTGCTTTGTTGTTTCTTTAAATTTATAATTTTATGATCTTTGCTCATTGATAGTTTGGCGCCGCCTCAAAATTATTTAGGTATACTCACATTCGTTTAAGAACTTAGTTATTAAGATTAAATAAAAAAAGGGTTCTTATTTTTTGCTTTTCAGTTTTTTCGGCGGTTTAATTTTTTTGTTAAAAAGTTTTTATTTTATATTTTTTTGTGGCTATAATATACTAATTGCTACATGCTGAATTTTTTATTATTTTTACTACCTTATTTTAGTATTCAAATCTGTGAGTGAACAATAAATCACCCCTATTTTCCTACCCTTCGGGTTAGATAGTATGGGACCAGCTTCTATGTATCCCCTATCTTATAAAAAAAGAATTATCAAAATCGGACTATTCTGTAGTAAGTTACGCGTGGTCATATATTACAATCAGTTAGTGAACAATCAATAGATCCCTGTTTTTCTACCCTTAGGATTGGAATATTTTTTCCAGATTTATATGGGACCAATTTCCAGGTATAGCCTACTCAATAAAAAAATAATTATCAAAATCGAACAACTTTGTAAAAAGTTACGCGTGGTAATACATAACGATCAGTGCGTGAACAATCAATTAACCCCTGTTTTCCCACCCTTAGGGTGGGAATTCTTTTTCCAGATTTATATGGGACCAATTTCCAGGTATAGCCTACTCAATAAAAAAAGAATTATCAAAATCGAACAACTTTGTAAAAAGTTACAGGTGGTAATACATAACGATCAGTGCGTGAACAATCAATTAACCCCTGTTTTCCCACCCTTAGGGTGGGAATTATTTTTCCAAATTTATATGGGGCCAACTTTGGAGTATACCCTTTCCAATAAAAAAAGAATTATCAAAATCGGACTACTCAGTAAAAAGCTATGCGTGATCATACATAAAAAAAAAAATACGCGTCAAAGAGACTGAAACATTATTAGGACCAGATTAAAAAACAAAAAACACTTCTTTAATTAATACAACAAGGAATATATACTTACTTCATGATTATTTTCCAATTATTATCAAACCAAACTCGAACAAAACAACGCAACTCACAAGATTAATAATATAAATATTGACCACAGATTAATAATTATATTGACTGTCAGTCATTTTTATCGTTAATTATGTAGATTATATTCAAGGCACGAATTTAGAGTTTTCTCTTTATTTTTTACTTATTAGCCGTCTTAAATTCCTTAAAATAAGAAATTTTGATTTAAATATCAAAATAGCTAAAATTCTGAGCCAAAAACTAGTAAAATAAAAAAAACCGATAAATCTCGAATTAAATTTTGTTGAGTGTGGCAATCACTAGGGCAGTTTTGCTCGCTTCGGAACTTCACAACCGCCTAAGTGATGTAAACAGAATGCAAAATCAAGGTCATTTGGAATCTGATGCGAAGTGGAAATGAATAGCGAAGTGAGTGGCGAGTTGTTGAGTGAGTTTTACAGAATCGATAAGCTGTTTACTAATGTTTTTCCCTATTTATTACACTATTGTAGACATACTTATAAGATTGAATTCAGACTATGGTTGCTATTTCTTTAAATTAACGTGACATTTAGCAGAAGATACTCCCAGCGAGTTAATCTGCTTAGCGTGTTTTTAGATTTGTATTAAGATTGGATTTGCTTACCGGTCTGTAGTACTTGTGTGAGCCCCATCCATATACAACGGCATCTACACCTGGTGCATGACTCTGCTCTCTATAAGTTAACTTTATTTGTCCTGGCATGTACGAACAGTATCGTAGGTACGACTTGTCGGTATAATCTATACGTCTCTCGACTTGGCAAATAGCTATACCTTGCTGAGTCCAAATCGATATATTTTGAAAAGCATCTGGATCTGTACCCTGTAATGCTCGTTTTTTGTCGTAGCCTGTAAATGTTTTTTTTTAATTAACATATTTGCATAAAAATCCTTCAAATTATACTATTTTTATAAACTAAGCAGTTTTTCACGATTACCTATTACTACTAATATTATAATGAGATTTAGTCAAAAATGTAAGTAAATGGCGGTAGTCAAAACCCTGGCAACTAAGTTGCTCATGTCAACTTGGTTTGCGCATGCACATTGAGATAGGCGCGGCCGGTCGCTATGTTTGGTATTTTCAACGGAGTACTAATCAAAATCCCGAAAGTTCATAATACCGACGTTCAAAATACCGATGTTTAAATGACCGAATGGACGAAATCCCGAATGGACGAAAACCCGAATAGACAAAACACCAAATGGACGAAATACCGAATATGTAAAAAAAACATGTCACGATCGCCGTCAACTTGTTGTGGAGCGCAAATCAAACTCTCGGCTTAGTTTATACTAATATACGTCGGTTTTATAACCGACGTAGTTAAACCAACACCTGCCAGCTGATAGATGTTTTCTACAATTAGCACGAAATCGTTACTAAAGATAAATTTTAAATTACATATGTCGTCTCTCGCTTCGCTCGTCCTGTCATCGCTGTTGCAAGGTCATAAAATCTAACCTAACCTATTGATCTCTGTAACAAAGTCGAACCTCACCAAGCAATGGGTTTCTGGGTCTATGTCAGTTTTATACTGAGTCGAAGGTCTGATTTGCAGTTGACAACAAGTTGTTTAGTCGACAACGAATTGGTAAATCTTAAGGCTTTACTGGTAAATCTTGGGATTGAATGGAGTTCGGGCTTTAACAGTAACATACATAAATAATTTGCATGAAAATTTACAAAAATGCGTGCTTTGTTTCCGTTATTTACTTATTGTATGCCTAAAAATATTCTGGATTTCGTCCATTCGGTCCTTTGAACATCGGTATTTTGAATGTCGGTATTTCGTCCATTCGGGATTTCGTTCATTCGGTATTTCTTCTTTCAGGATTTCGTCCATAGGTATTTTGAACGCTGGTGTTTTAACTTTCTTGATTTTTCCGTTCAACGTAATGCCTTAACTAGGCAAAAATTACATATATACCCCTTATACAATGAATTTATAGTACGGTAATTTTTTGTCAGGATGGTTTGAATAAGTACTCAAAACTGCTTTGAACTTATTCATTATAAAATCCGAACGTTACTTTTCGTACGTCTTTATTTACATAATCAGTATTATTTCGTGAAATATGCCAATTTCAACTACAAATAATTACGAAACAGTAGAATGTCCGAGACCTTCAAATAGCGTCGAGATAGCCGGCGTCAAATGGAAACCGTGGACAAGAGTGATTTATTACTTTTCATCAGAAATAAATAAAGCTTTGTAGCTTTAATTATTATTTTCATATTCTTTTATTTAAATAATCTTTTTTGTGTCCCACTGCTGGGCAAAAGTCTCCCCCATCTGACTCCAGATATTTCTGTCCTGAGCCACTTGACACCAATCTATTGTCACGAGCAAAACAAAACATTCATCAAAGATTTAATCAAGTTAAATCAGAAAATAAAAGCTGAGTGCATCTTGTTTGGATTCTCATTTTCAGTTTCACTATCAAGTATCGTAAGTTATCATTTAGCGAACTATCATGACGATGTCCGTGGTCGAGTGCCTTCCGTTTCTACATTGTCTGGGGCCTGGGTGTATCTTTGTTGTCTCTGAATTTTACAACACAAGTCCCGGCTTCCCATCTTCCAAGACACAGTGGGACGAGCCGCTCTGCAGAAGTTCAGGAAAATCTAATCTTTTCTTCGAATACTACTGCTAAGCATGTTTCAAGCATTGCCTTCGTCGAACATAGGCACCTTGGCAACGCGACACTGGTAATAGATGGGACGGCATGTCTTTGTACCCGTGGAAGTTGGGTGTGGGATGCTACTTGAGTCGATACTCTCGCGCCATCCCAGGTTTTTGATACCTTATTTTAGTTCTTAATTTTATTTAGTTTATATTTTTTATTTCTAGTGTAGGCTAAGTTGTTATATTATTGCGAACATTTTAAGAGTAATTCATAATAAAAAAAATACCATACTAAAAGTGCTATAGCTACTTTGAGCAATGTTTGTGATATTGTCTATATATTGTTGTTAAATAATTTCCTATAAAAAGGGTTAATAGTATATAATTAAAATTTACTTACAATGCTCTCGACAAACTTTAACAATTCTAAGTTTAAATTGTCTCGCACAGTCATCTTTATTCATGTCATTATACAAAATGGATGTATTGTAACCAGGGATCACCCACAAGTTAAATTGAAATATTGTGCATGTGTTGCTGGTTAGCACAAAATGTGGGTGAATGATTGCTCCGCCACACAACCAATTGGCTGGAGCATCGACCGGTTCAAGTTCGTGTAGGATGTAAACCTAAAATAGCAATAGACATGGATCGATATACTCAATACTTAAATGTGTCCATCTATGGCAATTCACCAACCCCTTGGCCATCAGACTGATCTATATGGCATTGATTAGAGCTAAATAGGACTCTACATCAATTATCTGGCAGCCCCACGAGAAGGCACAAAAAGCATTTCTTAGATTTTTTTTATAAAGCATTTCGGTTGTGCGAGGATGGGGAGCGGAGCTGTAAAATGTGTCAGTAAAAAAACTCCGTATCTTCTGCTTCCATTTCTTCATCGAAAATTGTTAAATATAAAAGTATCTTTTTATTTTCCAATTTTCTATTTTGCGCACTTCTACTTCCAACAAACTCCGTCTATGGACTGGCTGGTACAGAATGCGAAAATCTCGCAACACACTCAACACACATTCCTCGCAATATATCCCTCGCACACATCCTTTGTACACATCCCTCGCTTGTTTTGTATGAGCAAAAATCTATATCTGTGCTCCGCTGAGCCGTTTCCACCAGAGCTATGCTGACCGAGGCAAGTTAAATGAAGTGATTCTATTGGTTGTTTACAAACACTTCCCTCGCCACGCATCCTCGAACATCCCGAGTTGAAACGCAGCCTTATAACCAAAAAAAAAAACAAAAATTACAGCCAAATAACTTTTACTTGTCAGGCTTTCACTGGGAGTTCAGACTGTCCAGATGTAGTTTTATTCTTTTTCACTAGCCTTTTCTGTTCCATTGCAGGGCAAAGGCCTCTCTATTCTCCTTCCATTTCCCGCCGATTAACCCCTTATCAAAGAAGTCCAGGTCATCCTGCCATCTCCGTCTGGGCCTATCAAGATGTCTCTTGCCATTTCGAGAGACCCACCGGGTCGTTCGTTTAGCCCATAGGTCTTCTGACATGCGGCTGATGTGTCCAGCCCAGTTTCATTTTAGTGTGGCAGCTTTTCGAAAGACGTCATCGATTTTTTGTGGTGGAACGGATTACATTATTTCTAACCCGATGTACAACTTTGATACCCAGAATATTTTGATCCATAGTTATATGGCAAACCTCAACCGTAGACCTCTGTTGATTTGCTAAAGATCATGTGTGCGAGCCGTATGTAAGGATCGGAAGAATGCGCGATGAGTTTTCTCTTAAGGGTCAGATGAAGATGGCCCTTCCTTAGTTCTTTCATGGTCCAATACCTCTTCCAGGCATTTTCGGTGCGTGTAGCACCAGTAATTGTATTGTGTGTTCTTTGTTTTGTCTTGGCTGGAAGGAGACTTGTTGACCAAGTCAGAGATACTCATCGACATATTCCAACTTGGCACCTGCCAAAACGATCCTACGTTGTATACTATTCTTCATTAACTTAGTCTTATATAGTTGCTCAGCTAGTAAAACTGTCCATTCCGATAGTCTCAAAGATGCAACTGAGTCCAAAGTCCCAGGCAAACATTCGTTGTTTGCTATACTCTCAGCTTGTACAGTACCACGAAAACTCTCACTTGCTTGAGTTTTTAAATTATTAAATAACTTACTGCCATTAGCACTGGAATGTGACCTTTCCAGTTCTGTATGGATGAATGTGTGTCCAGTGTCGCGATTGTTTAGGCTATTATGAATCGTTAGACGGATACTTTATTTATACAACTGTCTTTGTCTTGCGTATAATTTTAATAATAAAAACTAAAACTCTACATAATAGCCTTAAAACCTTACAGATTCATCCCGTCACATACATCCTCATTCAGAAAACCGCCATACTTAACACCTGTAGACTAGTTCGTAAATTTTTGTCAATACACACTTAATGTTCATCAATTTTTTCTTGGCCACAAGCCCTCGAAATTTATTTATTCGCCATTAAAATGGTAGAAACTTTCTACTAAAATATATAAACAATAATAATATTCCGGGACATATCACACACGGTTGTCTGATCCCAAGCTAAGCAGAGCTTGTGTTATGGTAACCAGACAATTGGTAAACATACTTATATATTTCTAAATACATACATATTATAGATAAATTACATCCAGACACAAAACAAATGATCGGGAAGTTGGAATCGAACCCACGACCTCCGGTATCAGTCAGGGTCACTAACCGCTAGCCCAACAGGCGTATATTGTTGTTGTTCTTCATCTGATAAAAAATAAAATCCTTTATTTACTTTCAGTTATATTACTAATTTATAGTATTTCTTCTACGAAAAATGTGTGTAACTCAAGGCAAATCATAACATCCTCACAGATGGTGGACAGGGTTTTGGTAATATATTGTGCATGTTTTATCATAGCGGTCAAAGTTGAGATATTTAAAGAAAAGTTTGTTTTTACATTATTCAGTTCCTTTAAGTGTCCGGTTAAGACGCAAAACACAGATTTTAAACTGTTAAGTAATAGTTACGTTCGTTGTCCCCTGCTGCTGGAATAACAATAAAATTACTGGCGTTCAGGCCACAATGGCATTTGGATCTGAAAGCTCCGAATTCTTGGCATACTTAACAATGAATTTTGATTCATATGAACTACAGGTAATTGCCCATGTAATAAAGTAGGAAACATAATGGCAAAATATTTATAAGATCAGTAGTAAAATAGTCCTCATACTTACCACATAATTTTTGTTGACTGTCTGTCCATTCATAATTCGCCTTCCACATTCCATTACTGAAAATGATATACTCATTAGGTTTGTTGTATTTCGTGAGTTAGTTATATGACCTTCCGCTATACCTATTATATCAACTAACATAACCAAACCATACCTACGTGCTTTGCCAAATAAACGGTCATATTATCTTCTATTTATGTTATTTTTAAAAATTGTTTGTCTTTCATGTCCCCAAGAGACCTGAGTGTACGTTTTGGATTTTAACTCGATAGTTTCACTTGATCGATGGACAGCAAAGCGCTCCTATAAATTAGGGTTCGGTTTTTCATTTTGAGATACACAACTCTTTAGCCTATCGAAAAAAGTCTGATTTTTATTGAAATCTTTAAAGGGTTTTCCCAAAACTTATAATAACTAATGGAAAATCGAGAAACACACATGTGGTATTTACCGCACAGAGGTAGAATTTAAATATGCAATTTACGCAAGACGTATGAGGAATTTGAAGGTTCATCTTTGACGTGACAATTTATTCCACTGTGAATAACACGTCATTTGTATGCACCAGATCAGACTAGCCCTTCTATTTTTACAATGAAACTAAGCATTATGTGCCTTGTGATTTTTTATAAATTACACATAACTTAAAAACAATACTTACAAGAGAAAGTCGATATTAAATATAAACAAAAACATCGAAATAAAAAGGGCCACATGCCGTAGTTTTCAACAACTTAGGTGCATTTGCATTTAGAAATCAGCTTATTACAATTAAAACATTTTTTTTTCATTAACCATTTCTGATTGCCAATCTATATTTATTGCTTCAATGTAATCATGTTTTATAAGTTTCTTGTTTCTTTGGCCTATAGACTTCAATTATAAGTGAAGGCTAAGCCCTCTTACGCACTTGCGGTTAACCCCGGGTTCGGCTAGCCGCGCGGTTAGCCGCATTTCCAGTTTTTATATGCAACCGCTTGTGATTGTACGCACTTAACCGACAAGCGGTTGCATATTAAACTGAACCGCGCGGCTAGCCGCCCCCGCGGTTAACCGCAAGTGCGTAACAGGGCTAATACATTTGTTTCCGCAGTATTTTCCAGGCTTTTGAGTTACCCATATCTATTATTGCTATCTTAATAGACCCAAATTTACCCTGGAAATTGACAAAAAAAAAACAACTTTGTGGCGCACAATTATTTTACGGCACTGTCGCGTTTTCTTATAATTTTCATGGATTCCTCGATGGTAAAAATGCCGTACAAAAATATATGACCAAATGGTACTCACTCTATCTGCACTTTTGAATTCTCACCAGCACTCAGTTGGATAGCTTACAAGTGACGGCATAGCTCTTAATCTTATTATTTAATTCTCTTATTAAATATCGTCCTGTACCACGTCATCTGGTGATTCATATGAAGCATCAATTTTTTGGACATGGGCCTGTAGTTTATAAGTTTAGCAGATAATCAAAAACCTAAACCATAATCACAAGCCAATTATACTTTTGGTCAGAGAAGCCGGTGATTAATATTTTTGTGTATACAGTCACGAGCAAAAATATGTATACACATAGCGAAATTGTAAAACAAATTTACCGAGATTTTTGTGTTGAAACTCAAAAAGATAAATATGTTCATGATTGAGGTACTGTTTTCAACAATTACTTCATAACACGTTTTAAAATACTAATCTAGAATTAAAGGGAAGATTAGGTAAACGTTGTAAAGTGTATACATATTTTTGCGCGTGACTGTACGTTTGTAATGGCTAAACTCAAAAACTTCTGCGTCGATTATAAAAATTCTTTAACTACTCTGTTTATTTGCTGGAAAAGATTATCGTTACGAACACTTTAGTATCGTAACCCAAGGTGTAAAAAATGGGTACTAATTAAACAAGCTTCTTTTTATTATCATTTTTCACCCCTATAAAACGACTGTCTACTAATGAATTACTACTAACGAATTACGTTGTGGCTGAATTACTAATTCAGCCACAACTTACAAACGTCTGAATTATCCCACAGCCACTAGATATCTCCTCCGTCAGAAACTTTTAATTAGTTTTAATTAATACTCAGCATCGTGATTATTCTTAGGAATCTAAATATGCATTCAAACAACAACATTTACATTACATTACTTACCGACTTACCTTTTGACAAACATGGAGTAACGAAACATATTATCTTATAATATTATATATATTTAGTTTTATATATTTTTTGTGTTAAGATATAATAAGTTTCATTGTTAAAAATTAATTAGTGTTAGTCATCATGCCCACAGACAAACTGTGCAAACAGTTTTGTGGGGTTTTATGTAAATGTTTGTCTTATAATTTAAAGAGTTTAATAAATAAATAAATAATAATATCAATTCTTTAGCTTTTATCTATCCAAGTCAGTGACTTTCAAATGTGATTCATCGACAATAATTGATTGTGAGAGCGTGAGAGCTCGTCCTCCTGAGCATTCCTTAATATGGCGCCAAAGCTGTAGCACCACTGCACATGATTTTATTAAGGGTTAAATATTCTGAATTTTCATAATTTTTTCCATAAAATACCATGAAATTATCCATTAAATAAATGAAATGTTTCGTTATGGGTAGTTAATGATTGGGGGTTATAAAACCACAGATTTTCTTTTAAAGATGTTTAATGTATTTTACCGTCGAAAACGTCCTATAAAAATGATATACTCTAATCCTAAAGCTGGTGGTTATATTTTGTTAATGATGTAATCCATAGCTCACATATAATATGCTCATTATTTGAGTACACCACCCAATTAGCTTTTTTTCTGTGATTATTATAAAGGATTTAATTTTAGTATAGTTATAAGTGTTTGTTCTTGTATTCGATTTAAATATTGAAATATACTTTAGTTTACAATGAAGTATATTTTGTTACTAATATTATTACAGGAGAAAGCGGTACTTACAATGCACTGATAAAAGTAAGTAAATATTGCACAGATAAAACAACTACATTCATGTAGGTATATTAAAAATAGGCATAGTTGTATTTAGCGTTTGAAAATAAGCGTAGCGTGACAAAAAAAGTCACGATGATAATGAAAGATTCTCTATCTTTATTTTTTAATTAGACAATAGACGTATGTCGCCCAAAACACAGTGATGTCGTGTTACGCCTTTTTCAAATAAATCACGTAACGGTTAATGCAAGTCAATTGCCGTTACGTAAGAAAAATAGAAATAAGAAAGAGCTTTACTTTCGGTTGCTTATCACCGATGAGACTGCAGATGCAGGGGCCCCTTGAACATAATTGTAATTAATTATTTAAAGCCATAAAATTGAGAATTTGCTAACTAAAACTGATCAAATTTCAAATAACAGCGTGACTTTTTTAATCATGATACGCTTATTTTCAAACGCAAAGGAACAAATACATTATACATACATATAACATGTGTTCATCGTTGTTTACTATTTTAAATATTATCTTGATTCTATTTGTGCATAGTAAGTATTGATGATTCCTTTAATGACATCCGAATCATAATAATAATTATACCAGCAAGAAACGTCCCACTGCGGGGAAACTAGCCTCTGCCCATATCAGGCACGAATGAGCATTGATCACAACGCTTGCTTATTTGTGGCGATGGCGGCGATGGCGATTTCAGACCTTAATTGTTGGAAAACAGTTTTCCGATATAATAATAATATCCGACAATAAAAAATGATTTTTTTTATCTTAAAAATCGTTTCGCGATTACACAGTTATATTTACAGTTTAAAATATATTCGTATCTGAAAATATTTTTTCACCGCACAATTATGTTTGTTCACTGAGAAAACTCGCACTCTGTCTGGTTTCAATTTAATAAACATTAGAATTCTCTATGGAAAATCAATCATAATTTTAGTATAAAATGTACAACTCGAAAATATTTTTACAAATTTTTTTGTAGAATTATCTTGGTTTTTTATTTATTTTTAGGTATCAAATGTCAACGAAGGATTATAAATGGAGAGAGAGTTGACAAGAAATATGTGGTATTTCTTTTTTTTATATTTTTATTAAACTAGCTGGCGCGACAGACCTTGTGCTGTCATAACAATAAATTCTGTTCCTAAATAATTCATTTAGGAACAGAATTTATTGTTTACACAGTTTATTGTAGGAACAGAATTAATTAAATAAAAATAAATTTAAAGTGTAACGCGACCCGTGAACGCACCGCACAGCGAGCCCCCTCTCAAGCGCATTGCCGCCCCGCCCGCGCGCACCGCCGCTTCTTCCGCGACCAGCTATATAATGCCTTGCGCGCGCTCAGTCCGCCAGTGAGGGAGAAGAACGCATCCATCCGCGCCTATGAGTCCTTCCCCTGCGAAGCTAACCGCGCCCGAATGCGTTCTCTGTAGCGTGCTGTAAAGAAGCGCATGAGGGAGATGCGGGACGCTCAATGGGACAAGCTCCTCGGTCAACTCGAACCGAACCACCAAGCTTTCTGGCAACTCCAACGCAAGCTACGATGCTGCGAGGATGCCTCGACTCCCCCGCTGAACCGTCCTAATCAGAGCCTCGCCTTTGACGATGACGAGAAAGCGGAGTGTCTCGCCGACAGTCTGGAGGCCCAGTGCACTCCCAGCGCCCTACCGGTCGATCAGGCCCACCTCGACAGAGTCCAAGCCGAAGTCGAACGCAGGGCCTCCCTCCCTCCAGTCGAGGATCCTGAGTATCCTCTCCCCCCGTCACAGTCGACGAAGTCCGTTCGCTGATCAAGGATTTGAACCCCAGAAAAGCCCCCGGCTCAGACGGCGTCTCTTCCAGAGTGATCAAGTTCTTCCCCCCGCCCCTAGTTATCTTAGTAACTTGCATCTTCAATGCGGCTCGAAGCAACAACCTCTTTCCGCAAAAGTGGAAGGAGGCGATAGTCATCGGCATTCCCAAACCGGGTAAACCCAAGTCTGAGCCGATTAGTTACCGCTCTATCAGCCTACTCAAGGTTCTTGGTAAGCTGTACGAGCGCGTCATCTACTCTCGATTAATGGACTTTGCCGAGTCCAGGAGCTTTCGAACCGAACACTCGTGCGTGCAACAAGTCCACCGCATCGTCGAGAGTGTCAGTGCTGGCTTTCAGCATGGATACCTCACAGGCATGCTTCTGTTCGATGTTGCGAAAGCTTTCGACAAAGTCTGGCACGACGGCTTGATCTACAAGCTGTACTCTCTCGAAGTGCCAGAACGTCTCGTGCACATCATACGAGACTTCCTGTCTGACCGATCCTTCAGGTATCGCGTCGAGGGGACGCTCTCGCCGGCGTGCCGCAAGGCTCGGTGCTGTCTCCCCAACGTTTCTCGCTATACTCTAGCGACATTCCCAAAGGTGGCAAGACCCAGTTAGATTTATACGCCAACGATACGGCTATTCTGTATACGGGTCGGAAACCCGAAGCCATAGGACGAGTCCTCCAGACCGCGGTCGACGCCCTCGGGCAGTGGTTCGTGAAATGCAGGATCGAAGTCAACCCCTCGAAGAGCGCAGCCGTAATGTTGTGCAAAAGACGTAGGGCGCCCGCGCCTCCTCCCCCGATCACCCTTTTCGGCGAGCCTATCCCTTGGGAGCAGGAAGCCAAATACCTGGGTATAATCCTCGATCGAAAGCTCTCTTTCCGTCAGCACATTCAAAAGGCCTGCAGCCGCGCCGCCTTTGCCCTCTATCGTCTTCATGGTATGTTGAACAAGCATAGTAAACTATCACTTACTTGTAAGATGAGAATTTACACAATGTGCGTGAGACCTATCATGACATATGGTAGCGCTGTGTCCGCACACGTACCCGACTCCAGACTCCGTAGGATGCAAACCCTTCAGAACCGTTTCCTACGCAAGGCCACGGACGCCCCGTGGTTCATGCGTAACTCGCAGCTTCACTGCGACCTCAAACTGCCCACCATCAAGCAGTTTATGAAACGGATTTCAATCCGATTCTTCGATCGAGCCGAAACTCATCGAAATCCCCTTATCGTGGCGGCCGCACGATGTCGCCCCTCTTGTATCTCGCGCACCAAGAGCCCTAGACATGCTCTCGCGTATCCTAGTGATAGTATTACGCTCATGCAAGAAGCGTTAGCTCCCAAACAGACTAGCAACACTCCAAACAAACGGTCCCGACACTATCGTGTCCGTCCTCGCCGGCGAGGCTCGTCGCGTGTTGTTGTAAATAATAGTAACGTTAGCGTTGCCCCCCGTTCCTAGATAATACCGGCCCGAGCCGGTTAAACCAGAATCAAAACAGTCCCTAAATAATCAATCATTGATCGAGCCCTCTCTTGCTGTTTTATTTGTTATGATCGTGAGCAACAAACTACGTCGAGGTTCGAACCCCGCAGGGGGTGCCCTTAGCTTTCGTTGCCACAACTCTCGTATAATTTGTAGCTTCTGGCTGGAGGCGTATTAGTAATGTCTCGCCAACTTAGTCCGGTAAAGTAGTAAAAACCTCCATGAGGCTAACTGTGGCAGTTCTCAACAAAAAAAGAAACAGTCCGCCAGTTCGGCTTGCACTGACCGCTTCCTTTGGAACAGTCTCGGGCAGCTGAGCGCACCCCCGGCTAGCACGGTCGGCATCCATGTCGGATCCGAATACGAGCGGTCTATAGATAGTGTAGTGTAGTTTTATGTTGTGTTAAGTCAGTTATGCGGGTCGCACGTGGCCAGAAATCGCAATGGATAGACAGGTTTGGAGGACGGAGGGGGAGGCCTTTGCCCAGCAGTGGGATCCCATGTAGGCTAATAAAAAAAAAAAAAAAAAAAAAGTTAGTTTTTGTGTGTTCTATTGTTTTGGATTATTGTGCTAACTGTGAAAGAAATAAATATCATTTTTTGTACATCTTGTTTACGAGTGGTTGTTTTAATCAACTAGAAACCCTTATAAAATTAATTAATTAAATTAAATATAATGAATAACTGAAATTAAATTTATAGTAAGAAATAAAATAACTATATAAAATTAAAATTAAATAAATAAAATTAAATTCGTGTCTTTTATTATTTAAAAATAGTATTAACTGTTTCGTTAAAAGAGCGTCGTTAAAGCTGCATGTGTTGGAAAATATAACACGATGGAGATTTCAGCAGATGTATTAGTTCTACTAGCGATCACAGAAAAAAAAACAACCGGTACATTCACAAGCAAAAACGGAAGAGAATCATCTGTTCAAGATGACAGTTGAAGTATATTTCATTCTTTCTTTTTAAAATAATTTCAGGTTGTGTTTACAAACTCTTTCCAACTTTCAAAATGGCGTACATGCTGTGCGCCATTTTGAAAAGGGAACGAAGATTTTCAGATGTTTAAATTGCTTTTGGTTTAAAAGGTCTTATTGAACGGAACATTGAAATAGGACATTACGTTTTATTGTTTCGAAGTTAGGGTTTATTTTTGACTGTGTGGATTTAAATAGCAAAAGTGTCTTTACAACTTTTCGTAAGATTTTTTCCGTCTAGCCCCCTTTCTCAACGCGCGATAAGGAACTTCGTTCCAAAAATTCATTGCTAGATGGAAATGTTTAAATTTTGTTTAAATATGAAAAAACGTTGCTCTTTCAACGACATGGTCAGCTCAAGCCAGCCATTTCACATCATAGAAACATTCAATTGAAGTTGATGGATTGATTATAAAGTGATCAACTTGACGACAAGGTCACGCCTAATCGATTACGCATTATATTACCATAACACAAAATTAGTCTAAACTCTCAGTATCACGTATTAAATTTATATTATTAGTGTATTCAATATCGGTTTTAGGTTTATTTAATCAGCGAAAAAGCTGCAGCAGGGTGGACATGCGGAGGAGCTTTAGTACACCCAGCATATGTACTCACAAGCAGAGCGTGCCTAATGTTTCGAAATAACGAAGGTTGGGTGATCCCGGGCTACAACAAACACGTAAATATTGATAACATACATAAAGATGAGTGTACAAAAAGATATAAAATACGGATCAATGGATATTATATAAGTCCCTGTGAGTAAATTATATTAATAATATTTATATTACCTACTAATGTCGCCCATCGGCTTTGTCGCCTTGTCTATCCAAGTAAAATAACAGAACACATAACTAATCGAACTGCGTTGAGGCGTAAAACAGATGAACCCTATATCTCCGAAGTCGGTGGGATAGACATGTGTGGAGGCCGCAGTGTAGGACGTCCTGCAGCACGATAGATGGACACTACGACGAAAAATACACTAAAACACCAATAAAGAATAGCAACTATTATGTTACATTTGATTCCTAAAAGTATTTATTTCAAAAATGTTTTTTTCAGGTCACGCTAAGGATTGGGATGAAAATTATTTTGATCAAATGGTTTGGGCTTATTCAGGTGTGGGTATCGCTAAACTATATAAACGTATAGATTTTACCGATACGGGGTACCTAAAATACTGTTCGTACATGCCAAGACTAGTAAAGTTAACTTATAGAGAGCAGAGTCATGCACCAGGTGTTGATGCCGTTGTGTATGGATGGGGTTCACACAAGTACTACAGACCGGTAAGTAATATTTAAACATACAATTCCACCCCGAAATTTTGCTCAGTCAGTTTTATTTTATCAGTAAAATAAAAACATGTTTTAATGATTTAATAAATTTCTTGCCACTTTGCAAGCGGGTGATATATATAAATCAACTAGAATAATACAAAAAGTCGCTTTTGTTCACCTGGGTGAACAAATTACCAAAAAAAGTCGACTCATTTCACCCAGGTGATATCACCTGTGGTGTTCAAAAAGCGCATCGGACCAATACTCAAGTGTCGGGGTTGGATTTTTGATAGCCGATGGGACTTCGGGCCCCACCTTCGGCAGTTGACACCGAAGTTGATAAGGACCTCAGATCACATCAAACAAGGGAGATTTGCTATCCTTGTAATTTTAGTATGCGTACCCGATGTCGCCACTTTTCACACATTTATATTTGTACACGCCCAAACGATTATCTCAACAGCGCACACACAAACATAAAAGTCAACGTGATTTGCCACAAACACAACAATATCATTGTTACTGTTAACTCACACAAATCAATGCTCCAATCACGGCATTTTTCACACACGCTAATGATGGGAAAAATTGGTCGATAAAATATTTATCGATGAAACAGACAACAAAATATGGTTCAACAAATAAATAAAAAAATATTATATAGTCGGTATTATTCGGTATTGATATATCTATTTGACTTGAAAAATTAAACAAATGAGTAGGTAGATAACTCTACACTTATATTAACGAGCTGAAGGGTTTGTTTGAATGCGCTTATCCCAGGATAAATCGGACCTATGTCAAAATTAGAAAGGTAAAGTATTTTATACCTGAGCGTAAAAGACTATGAATGTACCACGAGCAAACCCAGGGCGCACTGCTAATCAAACTAATATTACAAAAGCGAAAGATTGTGAATATGTGTGTTTGTTACTTCTTCATGCTCAGATCGTTGTACCAACTTTGATAAAGTTTAATTTTTGCTAAAAAACTGACACCGTCGTATCTCTAAAACTACTGAACCGATTTTAATAAAGCTTGCAGCATTCCCTAAGTTGAATAATACCTAGTACATCAAAAAATATTTCCGGCCGACTTAAGTAATTCGGTAATTCCATATATGCGAATACAAACATCAAACATACATACATACTTTTGAAATTGGGCACATTTGTTCAGACGCTGATATAGACTAATATATACGAAACTACGCAGTTCTGGAAATATAACATACATACGGGTTGAATTGATAACCTCCTTTTCTTAGAAGTCGGTTACAATATGTACTAATGTACCTTCGCCTAAACGTAACAAATACTTTTCTGAAAACCATACTAAAATTGGTTTAGCCGAACACGAGATAATCTCGCAATAACATACATATAATAATAATAATAATCCATTTATTTCAGGCATCAAGGCCTATATAAATATAAACAATACTCTACTTAATACAACTTAATAATACTATAAATACATACTACATAATTAACTAATACTAATGTACACGAAGTGTCGGCGTCGTGTTTCGCTGACATATACATACGGGATATATACATACGGGTCGAACTGAGAACCACCTTTTTTGAAGACGGTTAAAGTTAAATAAACAACTAAAACATTAAAACACACGCTTTAACACTATATCGATACATTGTTTTATCGTTACGACAGATCACTCGTGAAACTACATCACTATTTTACGGCCGGGTACAGCGGAGGTACCACGCGACTGACATTATATTTTGAATTTGTGAGTATTGGTGACGCACGCATCCATTGCGCCATGGAGCGGAACGAATAATTGAATGATACTTACTTAGCAAGCAATGTATTTATTATTACGCTAAGGATGAATTGTCACTTAATGTCATTTATGTTATAATTAATTTCTATTTTTGTGGTTTTATAGCAGAAATATGTAAATATTGTAATACTTACACATGAAATGAGATTCCATCTTTCACGTAGTTCACTTTTTTGCTTGTATTTTTGCAAACAACAACAGAACAACTCGGCATTTTGGCAAAAATCGAGAGACGTGACGCGAGCGTGTAGGTACTTTTGACTGGCGGCAAAAATCGGTATCAAGTGCAAATTGAGCCAGATGCGGACGCACGTGCCGGGGCGCTATAACATATCTCCCTTGTTTGATGTGATCTGAGATAAGGACGGCCGGGGCATTGTCCCAACTGCTGCTTACCGGACACGGCTGAGAATGCTTAGTGATCCCGTGGCTCCAGCAAAGGCGAGAAGGGGACCGGGGTGTGTTTTAGTCGGTGCAAGTCCGACATATCCTCACGTCGCCGTCGTGCCCTCAATGTGGGTCGAAATCATTAGACTTTCACCCCGAACAAAAAAAAATTGATATAACCTGGGTGAATTGATTCTGAGGTGAAATGAGGAGACACAAAAGTCTACTTACAAAGTGGAATATACCTAATATACAGTAGAATATACCGAGTATTCGATGTTTGACGTTACAGTCAGATTGCACTGACCGTGTTTATAAGTGAGGACTCTCGCGGGATCGGTCAGCTAATTTATACACGGTAGTACGCTTCTGAACGGCTTCTTATTAAATAATTATTTTCTAAATGGACAAAACCTTTTCCAGAAAAATTCTTCTGTCAATCTCGATAGCGAATATTTGATGGGAACATCAGTTTCACTAATGGATACAGAAGAATGCCGTAAGATTTATCGTGAAGCCTACCCAGATTGGCCACTGGTAACTAAATCACACTTATGTACTGACAAAGCCGGCCGAGTTGACATCTACGGGAACTATACGGCACCAACAAGACGAGATAACGTTAACATAACTGCCAGGGTACAGTATCTTCAATGTTTATATTGTAGCCAAATCGTATTATCCGTAATTTTATGTTGCCACATCATTGATGGCTATATGGATATTTTCATGTATAAAACAGGTGGATCATTTTGGATTCCAGAATGGGTGGGCCCATTTAGATGATGATCTTCGATTAGTTGCACTCTTTACGCCTCGAATAGCAGAATAATCAATATATACGAAGATTTTATACTTTAACATTGATCATTATTTATAACACGTATAATGTTCGGTTTAAAAAAAATAATGATAGGGTTGATTATTAAACTACTTTTTTCTAAAAGTTACGTACATGTACAAACCAAATAAGAAATTAACTAAAATTAAAAACAAAAGCTGCCCTGCTGATCTATCATGCCATCAAGTAGCCCTACAGATGCTTACTAACAAAACAAGCTTTAACATAAAGACGCATCCTTTCGCTAGAATAACAAAGTTTGTTTTTCAGCCAAAACCCTTAAAGATTGATTTTTTAACAAATAGTACTACGAGACGAAACGGAATATGCCAGGTACGTAAAACATGAACACATGAGCGGTCATAATTCGGCATTTTAAAATGCTAAAATCAGCAAGATAAACTCTGAGGTCCTCAGTATCTATTAAAAACGTACTGCAATCAGAATACCATAAGTAATACTTTTTTAACTTTATACGATCGGAAGTCCAGTGAAATTCGGATTTCACATGAATACAGCTGTATCAAGAAAAAAATACCAGCCCATAAGTTTCCCTCTGCTGGCCTCAGGTCTCTTCACATATATAGCTTGCTCAGAACAGATTGAGAATTTTAAAAGATCCAATTTAACAGAACTTTTTTCACTCTGTTTCCCATTACCAATTGTCGTATAAGAACTGATAAGCTCTGAAAATCGCACATGTTTAGAAAAATTGTATTCATCCTATCTTTACAGAATGACATCGGCTCTCCGCTTGTAACTTGGATGGGAGGCTATGAATATGTTATCGGCGTAGCTGCTGGTTTTTTTGTTACCGAAAGAATGGAATGTATTGGTCCTTTTCAATTCGTAGGTGTTTCTGGGTATGCCAGGTTTTTAAACTGCTCCATGTCACAAAGAACGTGAGTAAAATGCAAGCCAAATTTACTTTCGTACATAAAGGTGAATCTATTTGTTACAAGTAACTTGATTGACTGAACAATAAAAATATAATAGGGACCGATCCTTAGGAATAAGGATCAATAGCATCGGCCCAGTTGATAAATTTATCATTTAGGCCGACAATTATAGTGACGCCCAATGGTTATGGTCCGTTTAAGCATTAAGGCTAGGGTTTTTATTTGATGCACCTTGACTTAGAGCAACTCGACAAGGATAAGTTAGGTTCGAAACAGGGCGCCCTGCCGCCGGCCTCGCTACCGTCGAGGCGATCCGGCCAGTACTCGACGACTGGCTCGGGAGAAGGCACGGTTCCCTGTCGTTCAGGGTGACGCAGGTGCTGTCGGGGCATGGGTGCTTCGGCAAGTACCTGTGTCGCATGGGCAGGGAGCCGGACGCTCGGTGCCACCACTGCGTCCATTGCAGGGAGGACACGGCGCAACACACGCTCGCTGAGTGTGTAGCTTGGGAGGAGCAGCGCCGTGTCCTCACAAATGAAGTAGGAGGCGATCTGTCGCTGCCGGCCGTAGTGCGTATGGTCGGTAGCGCGGAGTCGTGGGACGCGGTGGTGTCCTTCTGCGAGGACGTGATGGCGCAGAAGGAGACTGCGGAACGGGAGAGGGAGATCTCGTCTCTCTTCCCCGGCCGCAAAAGGCGCACCGGGCGCAGGAGAAGGGCGGACAACGCCCTTTTCCGCCCCCCATGAATGGGTCCAGGGGCGAGGGACTTGGGGAAGTCCCCGCCCCCTAACCGCTGGACCCGAGGCGTAGGCGCGCGCGGGTGTCGGCGCGCGCCTCTGATACGGTGCACGGGGTAGTCTTACACCTCACTACCCTTTGCAGGAGATGAGGCCCGGACAACCGGGCCAGCACCAGCGTGGGGCTGCGGAAGAATTTGGATTCCCGCGGCCCCACGTGCACGTGCGAGGAGGAGACACCGGGGGGTTTTAGCCGGTAAGAGTCCGGCATGCCCCTCCGGCTCTCCCCAGGCGGAGGAAGTCCATGAGTATTTCCCCCCGAAAAAAAAAAAAAAAGTTTCGAAACAGGGCTCCGTAGATTAATAAACAAAAAAAAAGAAAAAAACGATGGTTGCACTACGAGAGTACTGGCAGAAGTGAAAACTTGAATATGAACGTACAATAATTGTGCGCAAATTGCTTTAATTATCAGTATAACAGTACTTCCATATATGTGCTAGAATACAATATTTATTTATTGCGCTATCGTACATAAACATGATATCCGTCTTACAAATTTTTAATTAGGTCACGTGAACTGGTGCGAGTTTCAAAATTTTTATCCATTACAAAAAAGTGTGTAGTAGGTACAACGCCGCTAAAGAATATTTCACTTCAAAAAAACAGATGAACCGTGTAGTGTAGGTTACGTTTCGTTAACAATTATAAAAACTTTTTCTTTTCGGACCCTAAAGAAATCGGAAATCCTCAATGGGCTACCAGAGTCTTACCGGCTAAAACCCCCCTATTGCTGGGGAAAACTAACCTACACTACAGTTCATCTGTTTTATTATTTGTTCTAAAAATGGATACTCGTTATTTAGACTATGCAATATTTCATGCAATTTTAATCACATTGCGTTTGTAAATAAACCAGTCTTTATTAATATAGATCGTATTTGTCAATTGCCCGAAACTGATACTCGCAATGTAGCCGGCAATAATGGCAAATACAGAAAAAAATAAAATTAATGTAGATCACGAAGGCATGTACGACGTAAGCAGTTTGTAAATATTTATAAATATTTTTCAATCGAATTTTGTGTCTTGTAGACGAAGAAAAGCTACGGGCTGTGCCGAATGCGGCATTCCAAACAGTACCGTTGAAACGGATCATATTAATTGGGAAGAAGAACTCGCGAGGTGAGTTTCCAAGACTAAGCTAACATCATTATTCTACCTTGAGTTAGAATTTTCAATAAGTGATGCGGGAAAGATATTAGCGACACGAATATTCATGCACATGGAGCATTTTATTTTAAAATTATACTTACGCTTTTATCCGTCGTCGACTGAGGCCACAGCCTAGTGTTTAGTAAAGGCGGAACCAGCGCGCACAGAGAGGCTGCGTACATGACTGTGTTAAGCTTCGCTTTAGAACAAAATATATGTGATCGTTTCCACTGCAACGCACGGACATGCTACGCAGCATTTGACGTCATAATCACCTGCGTAGCTAACTCGAATAGGCGGTACATAGCTCAACCCACGGCCATGCGGCGCATCTCAGCTGCGTGGGTGGGCTATTCCAAGGAGACCCATGTCTGCACAGTCACGGGAAAGAATATGTATTGTAGCAAGGCCTAGGTGTAGGGAACGCGAACATTCACTTGGTGTTGCCCCTCATGCATAATCGTGCGTACGTTTGGATCGTCGCTCGGCGCGGCTTCGTTTCCGCGCCTTACAAAGGAACCGGTAACAACTGACGATTCGGCGGGCTCTGCGCGACCGCCGCCGCGCGCCGCGCGTTCTCCGCAGTAGTCCACTAGTCGTCGTCAAACACGTATCACGCAATCGCCCTGCCGCGCGCCGATCATTACCGAACTAACTAACATAAACTGTCGAACTATAAGTGTTAACGTTCGTTTCAATCAATCTCTCCCTATAGTACACATCATATTTTCAAGGAATTATTAAGAGAATAAGCAACTATAAATAAGAGGTACAATAACTATTTCTAATATTTCTACACATATTTAAGTTTTAATTGTAATAAGTACAACGCTCGGGTCATGGGGTCCGAGCGCACGAAATCTTTTCAAAGAACTTTCCAAACGCTTGGTAGAATCTACTCGTGATCAGAGGGCTGGTTTGTTCCTCGCACAGAGAATCGGCATAGCCATTCAACGTGGCAATGCTGCCAGCCTTCTGGGCACGTTCCCCGCCATTGACAAGGATGACGATGAGTTCTTTGACGCCGTTTAGTTTTTATTTATGTTAGTTTTAATTTTAGTATAGTTAGGGTTTGTTCTTATATTAGATTTAATTGTGTATTGATAATGTTATTAAATTATTTCATGTAAAACTTGATGGAAAAATAAACTTATCGTAAAAGTTGAATAAGTATAACTTATGTAATAAATTATTAAAGTAGGTACCAATAAGTATTACAAATGTTACAAAACAATACCTAAAGTAAAGCGCTATTATCTATATTACTAAATTAATGTATTTGACTTTAAGCAAATTATATACAAAAAAAAACCTATAATATCTTATTTTCAAGTGTCATCTGTCAGTCATTCATTAATTACTAGATGGCAGAAGAGTTTCGAAAAAAAATCTCATTATTCTAGTTTTACAATGTCGCTACGTGTATAAATATTTTTGCTCGTGACTGTACAGCGTGCATAGCTATGAGGTGTGGGCGACATATTCGTGTTCGTGAAACGGAGACGGACACAGCCGAACTAATGAACCCACGCAGCAGAAGTGAGCCATGCATCCGTGTACAGCCTGCGCAGCTTTGGGTTTTCGCCTTAACTTTGCGGTGGCCGTTAGTACCGCCTAGTTTAAAAAAAATAGATATTCTTCTTGAAAAACATATTCTGATTTTCGTCCTGAAATCTACTTATTCGAGTAGGCGCATACATTTTTTATGATTAATTTAAGAAATGCTTTCACTTGTCAATTTGCTTTTGCTTACTTTTTTAGCCTTTACGATTATAATGAAAATAAATCACAATCTAAAGATTATTGGCCATTTAGCGATGAAGTTGACGACATACATGAAATATTTGAATGAACGAAGTACTTTTTTATCGTACTTTAATGAAATGCTGGTATCCCAAATTTACATTGTAAGGCCATAGACAGACACAGTTTCATTTGAATATACCTCAGTTCAAGATACAAGTCAAGTAGTATAAACGATTTATGCATTAGCAGAATGCGGAGCGCTTTCAACGGAAAATAAATTAAACCTGTAGAAGTGAAAACTACAATTCAATCAGCGTAAAACTGAACCAAAGACTACTATGCATTAGATGATAATGAATGTTTTTTGGTAAATCAAATAAAATGTGGCCAATATCACATTGGTCTGAACCCAATGTAAATATCTAAAGCGATTAGGTAATGGAATCAGAGACATCGAAGGTCTACCTCACCCAGACCCGAGGATGCAGGAAAATGGTTTTGTACATGACCCATCTGGGGATCACGCCCGATATCTTGAAAACCGGTGTGTGCGCCACTTGACCTCGCCACCATAGATTAATAAACAGAATTAGACTCAGATATTTTCTTTTTTTAACTCCCGTCTTTCCCGAACGGTTATCCGAAGGACTCTAAGTATATAACGCGAAAGAGTTGCTGAAGCAGGTTTGTCATCAGACATTATAATAATCTTTTTTCATGTTTGATACTTAAACAAATTACTACTAAATTTACAAAGTTTTTTTATTATAGTTAAAACATTTTTATGCTTTGGCTTTTAAAAACAAGGCCAGGCAATCTACACTCTAAAATAAATAAAGCTTGGTAGGAAGTTTATTTGAGGAGTTCACATTTCCCGTATGTACGAGGTCCTATAGAAGACCACAGAAAATACGTGCGTTTGCGTGGCTCAGTACTAGTCTGGAAAAAAATATTTTCTATCGATGGAACCGCTATGAAGAAGCACATTAAAGGTTAGAGGTAGGATTTGCTAACAAATAACCCCATATGTTTCTTCAACCCGACGGACGTAAGCCCGTGATATCTTGTAAGAAATCCATGTTCACGAAATGCTCTTTGGCGCTATTGATCTACTTGAAATGTACGCGTGTTATGTACTTATTTGTACATAACAGTAGACATCCCGAGTGTCTGTAGACATCCCCTTAATTGTCTAGGATACAAAATTTCATTATTCTATCTATAGTAGTTCTTGAGATATTGACGTCAGAAAATCGTTATTTTTACTGTACACTCACTGACTCATCAAAAACCTAAACCACTTCCAATGGTCGTACTGACTTGAAATTTGGCATGGAGATAGGTCTTAAAGTCAAAGTAAAGAGAAAAATCTGAAAACGGCCAAGTGTGAGTCGGTTTTAAAAATAGCGAAGGTGTAACTTTGTTCTACTATGAAGTCATAATGAACTTAATGGGTCTATCTTCCAATGGTCGTATCGACCTGAAATTAGGTTCGAAGGTTTGTCTTTAGGTCGAAATAAAGTAGAAACCTGAAAACGGCCAAGTGTGAGTCAGTTTCGAAAACAACGAATGTGTAATTTTGTTCTACTATAAGTAGGTATGGAGTGGAAATGAGATAAGACAAGACTTATTTAATTTTAGATACATACCAATTTAAGACAATACATGTTTGTCTTAAAGACAAGAACAATAAATTGTTCACCACTCTGTGTGTGTCTGTTGCGGGAAGCGAACCCGCGATTAACGAAGTGCAAAGTAGGTCACTAGGTACACAAGGTGCGCTAATTCAGTCAAACATCAATGAAAAGACCATGTTTTTCTCGCATAGTCTAAATAATTTCTAATTGTAACATAACATGACATATCATCACGCCTGTATCCCCGAAGGGGTAGGCAGAGGTGTACCAATGATCACCCACAGTTCGCCGATATGTTTAGGTCCCATGTAATAGGGGGCGAGCCCATTGCCACTTACCGGGCACAAATCCAAACTCCGACCTGCTACTGTCAATTTCATAGAAAAACCCAATAACACCTTGGTCGACTCGGGAATCGAACCCAAGACCTCCAGCGTAGCAGTCGCGCTTAGCACCACTAATTTACAACTAATAAAATCGCAGATTCAAGAATATGGAAACCATTTATACACTAAGATGAAATTATATATACTACTGCCCATCTCACCCTCTGATACGCCACGGGATGAGATGGGATGATGCACTTCTAGCGCTGCATAATAGGCCACCAATTATAATACCTACTTGTAGGTAGGTATTACCAAGATTTTAATTATCTATGTAGGTAGCGTACTTACAAACAGAATAAAGTACGTTATTGATGTATGTAATTATATGTAAGTAGGTACATAAAGCAAAATTGATAAAAAAATAATAAAGAACCTACACCTAACAAAAATAAATGAAATCCTATCTAATAAATGAAACATAAATGTAAAAGGCTGCCAAGTTCGATACTATGGGAATGCTTCGCCTATAAAAGAAGTGAGATCTAAATAAGTACCAAGTTCCTTAAAAATACCTCAAATCGCACACCGGTTATTTTGGCAGTTTCCTGATAACATTCATTATTTTCAATACTTTTCAATGATGTTACTTCGCAAGTACTACTTGAGCTATTAAGTGAACTATTTTCATCACTATCACGCACTAAGTTAAGCCTAAAGGCTACTTGATCGCGTATTTGATTAAGCTTTTGTTCGCTTATCATTGTTATTAAGAACCACTCGCAATTGGTCAGATACACGCTGCTCGCTAGCTTCCGAAAGCTCAGGATGTTCTGTTATTACTGCTTGGTGAAGTGGTGGTCGATACGCTGTTTTCACCTAAGTTTGTTATTTCGTAGTCATTTCTAATAATAATAATTCATTACATTCTGTGGTCCACTTTCTTCGCTGTCCTTGTTGAGTAGTGTTTTGTGTGAGATGATACGGTACTTGACCGGGATGAAGCCTGATAAAATGGTGGTGATGAGCTCGGAGACTCAAATAAACTAAATGGTGATGGTTTTGCGGAATTTCTGTCCGTATCGTTTGGCTTTTCAGATTACTTACTCTTTTCCGTAGTCCTTTCATGGGGAGAAATCGCCTCCCGGATATTCTTCGCATCCCTGGGCCGAGCAACAGGCTGGCTTCCGTCATGGCCAGTGGAACTTGGGGCCGTTTCGTTGAGCTTCTTGTCCGTACCATTTTTTTTTCATATAGGGGTTTTTTTTTTTTAGGTTTTTGGGATAGTTTGTTAGGAAGTGTTATGCCGGGGTGTTAATTAAATTATTATTTCTTTATTTAACAATAAACATATAAAATACATTTTTAAATATATAAAAAATATACTATATTTAAAAATATAAAATATAGTGCATAACCGGCCTCGGGGCAGGATCCTTACGATACGCGCCGTGTCGAGAAGTACCGCTTTCTGAATCAAACCATTAACCCAGATGCCTAACGAGAGCCCCTAGAGGTGTTGGTCGAGACTCTTGGCTATTATGCCGTTGGCTGTAATGACTATCGGGACGATGATCGCTGAGTCCACCTCCCGCATGTCGACAACCTCGAGCGCTAAATCCACATTATAAACATTTTATTTTATTTACAACATAAAAACTATATAAAACATTGGTTATCATCTAATGTATAGCCATTTTTGGTTCTGTTTTACGCTGATTGAATTCGTTATTTTCACTTCTTCTTCGGTTTAATTTATTTTCCGTTAAAAGCGCTTCGCATTCTGCTAGTGCATAAATAGTTTATACTACTTTTGTCTTGTATCTTGAACTGTGGTGTCGTGGTATATTAAAATGATAATGAATTGTCTCTGACTTACAATGCCCTTACAATGTCAATTTGGGATCCCAGTCTATTAAATAATCCCATTTTATTAAAATATGATAAAAAAGTACTTCTTTCATTGAAATATTTCATGTATGTCGTCAACCTCATCGCTGAATGGCCAATAATCTTTGGATTGTGGTTTAGTTTCATTATAATCGTAAAGGCTAAAAAAAAACAAGCAAATGTAAATTGAGATTTGAAAGTATTTAAACTAGTCACAAAAGTGTTAGTGGTTTTACGCGCCTACACGAAAAAGTAGATTAAACGACGAAAATTAGAATATATTATTCAAGGACAATATTTTATTAAACTAGACGCTTCTAGCTGCCACCGCAATGTTACTAAACACAAGGCTGTGGCCTCAGTCGAAAACGGAGAAAAGCGTAGGTATAATTTTCAAATGAAATGCTCCATGTGCATGAATATTCGAGTCACCAACACCTTCCCGCATCACTTATTAAAAAAAAATTCTCAAGGTATAATAATTATGTTAGCTAAGACTTACCTCGCGAGTTCTTTCTCCCAATTAGTGTGGTCCGTTTCAACGGTCCTGTTTGGCAAGCCACATTCGCGACAGCCCGCAGCTTTCCTTCGTCTACAAGAAAAAAAAGTCGAGTGAAAAATAATCATTTATAAATGTTTACAAACTGCTTACGTCATACATGCCTTCGTGATCTACATTCATTTTTATTTTTCTGTATTTGCCAGTATCGCCGGCTACATTGCGCGTATCTGTTTCGGGCAACTTGACAAATGCGAACTATATTAACGAAACTGGTTTATTTTCACACGCAATGTGATTAAAAGGGCATGAACATTTTTTTAATAAATAATGAAACAGATGAATTTTGTGTTAGGTTAGAATGTAGGTAAGGTTTGTAGTCCCTAAAAAAACATTCCGATGGTTCTAGCCGGTAAGAATCCGGCACGTCCTTGCGTCCTCCCTAGGGCAGAGGATTTCCGATTTCTGTAGGGTCCGAAAAGAAAAAGTTTTTATTATTTGAGTAAAAAAACATAATTTACACTACACAGTTCATCTGTTTTTTTTTTCTATTAATGTACAGAGCCCCGTTTCAAACCTAACTTATCCTTGTCGAGTTGTTTTAAGTCAAGGTGCATCAAATAAAACCCTAGTCTTAATGTTTCAATGGACCATAAAACCATGGACGTTATTATAATTGCCGGCCTAAATGATAATTTTTTCAATTGGACCGATGCCTCCGACCTCCTCCTGCCGATGGGTTCTTATTCCTAAGGATCGGTCCATGTTACATTTTACAGGTCAGTCAATCAAGTTACTTGTAACAAATAGATTCACCTTTATATGTACGAAAGTTAATTAGGCTTGCATTTTACTCACGTTCTTTGTGAAAGGGAGCAGTTTAAAAACCTGGCATACCCAGCAACACCTACGAATTGAAAAGGACCAATACATTCCATTCTTTCGGTAACAAAAAAAGCAGCAGCTACGCCGATAACATATTCATAGCCTCCCATCCAAGTAACAAGCGGTGAGCCGATGTCATTCTGTAAAGATAGGATGAATGCAAATTTTATAAATATATGCGATTTTCAGAGCTTATCAGTTCTTATACAACAATCGGTAATGGGGAAACGGAGTGTAAAAAAGTTCTGTGACATTTGATCTTTTAAAATTCTCAATCTGTTCTGAGCAAGCTATATGTGAAGAGACTTGAGGCCAGCAGAGGAAAACTTACGGGCTGGTATTTTTTTCTGATACATCTTTGTTTAATGTAAAAGCCGAATTTCACTGGACTTCTGATCGTATGAATTCGACGGGAAGTGTGTTGGCCTTTTAATTTATTCATATTTTGAAATAGTTTGTCCCGTTTTAGGATCAAAAGGCTTGCCTATTCCCTTAGGGTCCAGTCCACAACTTACTTATTCTTGTTTATTTAAGGTAAAAAGTCTTAGGATATTCTGCGTGCAGTATGTTTATAATAGAAACTGAGGACCTCAGAGTTTATTTTGCTGATTTTGGAATTTTAAAATGCCGAACGATGACCGGTCATGTGTTTATGTTTTACGTACCTGGCATATTCCGTTTCGTCTCGTAGTACCATTTGTTAAAAAATCTTCAATCTTTAAGGTTTTTGGCTGAAAAATAATTTTTGTTATTCTACAGAAATGGCTTCTTTGTGTTTACGCTTGTTAATTAGCGTCTGTAGGGCTACTTGATAGCATGATAGATCAGCAAGGCAGCTTTTGTTTTTAAGTTGATTTCTTATTTGGTTTGTATACGTACGTAAATTTTCGAAGAAAGTAGATAAATAATCGGCATCATTGTTTTTTTTTAAACCGAACATTATACGTGGTATAACGATCAATGTTAACATAAAATGTTATACTATTACTCCTACTGTGTACTATTTATATACGAACTTTTTATTGTTCATGCTTATATTCTTATTTTCTTTGTTCCATTGTTTATTCTGCTCGTTGTAACTGCCTCGTTGGCCTAGTGGTGATAAGCTTGACTGCTACGCTAGAGGTCTTGAGTTCGATTCCCAAGTCGACCAAGGTGTTATTGGGTTTTTCTAGGAAATTCTCAGTAGCAGGTCGGAGTTTGGATTTGTGCCCGGTTAGTGGCAATAGGCTCGCCCCCTATTACATGGGACCTAAACATATCGGCGAACTGTGGGTGTACA
This sequence comes from Autographa gamma, assembly GCA_905146925.1. Classification (NCBI taxonomy): domain Eukaryota; kingdom Metazoa; phylum Arthropoda; class Insecta; order Lepidoptera; family Noctuidae; genus Autographa; species Autographa gamma. Next base: position 5,115,159 of record LR989871.1, read on the forward strand.
TAAGTACACCTCTGACTAACCCTTCGGAGATACAGGCGTGATGATATATGTTTATTCCGCTATTCGAGGTGGAGAAGAATGCAACTAATCTAAGATCATCATCTAAATCGGCCCACCCATTCTGGAATAATAAATGGGCCACCTATTTTTTACATGAAAAGATAATATTTTTTTTTTTATCATAACCATTAATTATGTGGCGACGTAAAATTACGGATAATACCATTTGGCTACAACATAAACATTGAAGATACTTTACCCTGGCAGTTATGTTGGCGTTATCTCGTCTTGTTGGTGCCATATAGTTCCCGTTGATGTCAACTCGGCCGGCTTTGTCAGTACATAAGTGTGAAGTAGACACCAGTTTCCAATCTGGGTAGGCTTCACGATAAATCTTACGGCATTCATCTGTATCCATTAGTGAAACTGATGTTCCCATTAAATATTCGCTATCGAGATTCACAGTAGAATTATTCTGGAAAAGGTTTTGTCCAATTAGAAATAGAAAAAAAAAAAATGAATAAGAACGTTTTTAAACTGACGACGCCGTATGTAAAATGCCAAATTATACTATTTGTCTGCGACATACACATTAGCTGACTGGTCCCGCGACAGTCCTGACTTATAAACATGGTCAGTGCAATCTATCGTAACTTCAAACATCAAATATTCTTAAACTGTATAGATAGGGTAAAATTATGAAACGCGAAAGTTTTAAAGTATTTTTAAAGTAGTTATCTAGCGTTTATGTCTACACACCTAGGTTCTTCTAATATTGAGTTACCACTTAGGGATTACAATGATACCAACAACGTAATCTTCTCCTCATCAAATCGATAGCAACTAATGATACAATATTTTTTCGGGGAGGAATACTATGGTTAAATATTACTTGCCGGTCTGTAGTACTTTTGTGAGCCCCATCCATACACAACGGCATCAACACCTGGTTGATGACTCTGATCTCTATAAGTTAACTTTACTAGTCCTGGCATATATGAACAGTATTTTAGGTACCCCGTGTCTGTAAAATCTATACGTTTATATAATTTAGCGACACCCACGTCTGCAAAAGCCCAAACCACTTTATCAAAATAATTTTCATCCCAATCCTTAGAGTGACCTGAAAAAAACATTTACAATAAATACTTTTAGGAATCAAATGTAACATAATAGTTGCTATTCTTTATTGGTGTTTTAGTGTATTTTTCGTCGTAGTGTCCATCTATCGTGCTGCAGGACGTCCTACACTGCGGCCTCCACACATGTCTATCCCACCGACTTCGGAGAGATAGGGTTCATCTGTTTTACGCCTCAACGCAGTTCGATTTGTTATGGGTTCTGTTATTTTACTCGGACATTAGCAGGTAGTATAAATATTATTTACTTACAGGGACTTATATAATATCCATGGATCCGTGTTTTATATCTTTTTGTACACTCATCTTTATGTATGTCTTCAAGATTTATGTGTCTGTTGTAGCCCGCGATCACCCAACCTTCGGAATTTCGAAACATTAGGCACACTCTGCTTGTGAGTACATATGCTGGGTGTACTAAAGCTCCACCGCATGACCACCCAGCTTCAGCTTTTTCGCTGATTATATAAACCTAAAACGGAAATAAATGACCATTGATATTGAATACCCTAAAAATATAAATGTAGTACGTGATACTGAGAGTTTAGACTTATTTTGTAGGTTGGTTATAATTATATGAAGAGTTGATCACTTTATAAACAATCCATTAACTTCAATTGAATGTTTCTATGATGTGAAATGGCTGGCTTGAGCTGACCATGTCGTTGAAAGAGCAACGTTTGTTTATATTTAAACAAAATTAAACATTTCCATCTAGCAATGATTTTTTTTTCCTGTTAATTTTTATTTCTACGACATATTTCAGTTGTGTGCGTCTAAATTGTGCATACTAAGAGCAATATTCACTAAAACTTGACCGTTTAAACATGGTAATTGAAAAGTCTGAATTGAGTAGGGAAAATCTATTTTTAGCTTTGATAGAAAGGGGCTCTTTATCCTACCCATAATATAAGTTGTTTTTTTTTTTATAATTCGATTTAGTTTGTACACTTCGATTGATTCTTCTGATGACGACAATTTTAATCGTAACAAGCTAAAACAAATGAATATTTTTGCCAGCCGCCCAAGTGAATGTCAACTGAGTGATGCAATGGAATGACCGGTTTTTCCAGCCAGCTGTAGTCAGTCAACCTTAACCTATGTTAGTATAATATACATATTTTTTTGTTTGTTTTTTTTTTTTAATCAACTTTTGAAACTGTTTTAAAAATCGCCGCTCAAGGCTAGGCAGTCAACTAGTAATAGCTAAGATATATTACATAATTTACCACATAATTCTTGTCAACTCTCTCTCCATTTATAATCCTTCGTTGACATTTGATACCTAAAAATAAATAAAAAACCAAGATAATTCTACAAAAAATTTGTAAAAATATTTTCGAGTTGTACATTTTATACTAAAATTATGATTGATTTTACATAGAGAATTCTAATGTTTATTAAATTGAAACCAGACAGAGTGCGAGTTTTCTCAGTGAACAAACATAATTGTGCGGTGAAAAAATATTTTCAGATACGAATATATTTTAAACTGTAAATATAACTGTGTAATCGCGAAACGATTTTTTTAGATAAAAAAAAAAACATTTTTTATTGTCTGATATTATTATTATATCAGAACTGTTTTCCAACAATTAAGGTCTGAAATCGCCATCGCCGCCATTGTCGCAAATAAGCAAGCGTTGTGATCAATGCTCATTCGTGCCTGATATGGGCAGAGGCTAGTTTCCCTGCAGTGGGACGTTTCTTGCTGGTATAATTATTATTACGATTCGGATGTCATTAAAGGAATCATCAATACTTACAATGCACAAATAGAATCAAGATAATATTTAAAATAGTAAACAACGATGAACACATGTTATATGTATGTATAATGTATTTGTTCCTTTGCGTTTGAAAATAAGCGTATCATGATTAAAAAAGTCACGCTGTTATTTAAACATCGATCAATTTTAATTCGAAATTTTTCAATTTTATGGCTTTATATAATTAATTACAATTGTGTTCAAGGAGATGTAGTAGACTGCCTCGTTGGTGTAGTGGTTCCAAGCACGACTACTACGCTAGAAGTCACCCCTCGATCCCTAAGGCGACCAAGGTGTTATTGGGTTTTTCAATGAAATTCTCAGTAGCAGGTCGGAGTTTGGATTTGTGCCCGGTAAGTGGCAATAGGCTCGCCCCCTATTACATGGGACCTAAACATACCGGCGAACTGTGGGTGTACATTGGTACACCTCTGCCTAACCCTTCGGGGATACAGGCGTGATGGTATGTTATGTTATGTTTATGTTCAAGAGACCCCTGCAGTTTTATCGGTGGAAAGTCGGCGGAAGTAAAACTAACTTTTTTTTATTTTTTATGTATCTTACGTTTGGGAAATAAACCTTTTAGATTGCATTAACCGTTTCGTAACAAACTGGAAAAGGCGCAACACGACATGACGGTGTTTTGGGCAACATGTCTGCTGTCTAATCAAAAAATAAAGCATTGGGACCTGTCTCACTTAGAGCGAGGAGCGAGTAGCGAGTAGAACGATGAACTACAAAACGAGTCGGCGAGCGACGAGTAGCGAGTATGTAGTTTTGATGATGAGCGAGTGAGAGAGTGTGATAGGCGATGCTCGCTCCACTCGCTCGGGTCATTCTATACTACTATAAAGGAAAGGGGGGCAAAATAGAACAGCCTTTAAAAAACGGATCACATGACATGCGCGCGATTTAAATTGCACACAATACCAGGCGGTTTTGCTAGTCAAGGGTAGTCCTTGTTGTTATGTCCATCTTACGGTAGTATTTTTTAAGAATAGATTTATTGTAATTATATTTTGACATAGAAAATAGTTAATACTTTTCAGAAACTTGAACATAAAATTGACGGGGTGCTTATGGATCTTTTGAATGGAGTTTTATATTTAAGGGCAAGTATTCTTGTAAAACTATAAACATCGTTAATTAAATAACAAGAATAAAACTTTAATTTCCCAAAAGTAACACCATAAGTACAAAAAAAAACAGGCATCGTCATAGTAAAACAAAATAACTTTCACGACAGTCTAAAATAATTCAATGATTTTGTTTATTATATCGTGAAATTAAGCCTTTCATTTTGCCCTCCCTTCCCCTACTAAAAATTGTGTTGATTGGTCCTCGGCGAGTGTTTGGATCGCCGAGCGAGTATCGCTCAGCGAATATATTTTTATAGTTCTACTCGCCGAAAAAAAAAATGCTGATAGAGTTGTCGCCGGTAATGTGAACAGTCGGCGAGTAACTATTTGTATATGCATCTCCTTCATTTACACGGGATCTATATCTTGCTGTACGTTTTTTGAGCGATTTTATAGTCGATAGTAATTCGCTTCTCGCCCGTAAGTCAGACAACTGCCTAGAGAGAATCTTTCAATTTGATTTGATAACCTTTTCAGTATCATCGAGACATTTTTTGTCGTGATACGCTTGTTTTAAAAATATGCTGATTTAAGATACATACATACATCTAACCGCGATAAAATCAGTAAAAGTAGTTTTATATTAAATTTAAAAATACTATCAACAATGTGCCTTATAAAATTATGGCAAGTAAAATTGTACTAAGTAATCGTGGCTATAAATAAATGAAAGTTAAGCCAAATGTAATTCTTCGGAATTTTAACGTTGCCGAAGATAATTATCTATTTATAGTTATAATAAATCTAAATGTAAAAAAAAATGGCAGGGGGTGTTATTAAACAACAACGAAACCCAAAAATGTGTTAAAAAAGTTTTTGTCTATATCTGTCTGTTTGATGAGGCATCACGCAAAAACAACCGGTTTGATTAGGATGAGACTTTTTTTAATATCTTAGGCACCACACTAAAGTAGTTTTAATCCCGGTAAAGTATATACAAGAAAAAACAAACTTTGCGGGTCGATCCCTAGACCCGATTATTGTACCAACTGCAAACATTAGGTTTGTCGAAGGTTACGTCACCTTTAAGATAAAGTTATTTCGGTTTATTTTTATGAATCGTAGGTATAGATTTGCATTTTAAAGTATAGGTAGTATAGGTATTTGATAGTGTACGTAGTGACCGTAGGTTATTTTATGATACTTGTTAGGCAGGATTAGTCATTCGTATAGATATTAGTTTTTACGTGACGTGATGCAAAGGGCCGAAGATCGTTCGCTGTGACGTTCCTTGGGGGAGGCCTTTGTCCAGCAGTGGACTGGAACAGGATGATATGATGATAATGTTGATGAAAAAATGTTTAGTCATACATTTTTTTTTTGAGTTTTAACAAAAAATCTGCCTTATTTTGTTTAAAATTGTTGCTAACAGTAGGTATACATATTTTTCCCTGCCAGATAAAGATAAATATAAATAAAAGTTGTTCTGTTTCGCCCTTGGTTTCTTGGATGGGAGGCAGAGAGTATCTTATAGGAGTTGCTGTCACGTTTTTTGTGAATCATAGAATGGAATGTGTTGGCCCATTTCAATACGTGAGCGTGGCCTCATCCGCACTGCTAATAAACTGCACGCTGTCTCTCCAGGCGTGAGTAACTGATACTATTTTGAACACCGAGCACGATACTTTTAAAGTTATTATTTATATTTTCTATAACTAGTAGGTTTTAGTTTCCTAGTTTTTAGCAGATATTTATCGCGCTGACTTTCAATACGCATTCATATCTTACTTGAGAGTGGCGTTAAATGAACCGCAAAGGCGTCTGAATAGCTGGCTAATTAAACAGATATATAACTATAACGTTCATACTTGCCTAGCAAATTTGCCTCAAATTCCCATTTTCAAACAAAGAACTAAGCGCCCAATTAACATACCTCTAGAGCTCAGTATCGCATAAGATAGTCAAAAACTATTAAATGCTCATTCAGGTTAGTTAAAGTTCGAACCATTTAATCACGTATAAGTATCTCTTTGAGGCCTTATTTGGTTTTACTCCAAAGCTGAACATATGATCTTAAACTGACGCGGAGTTTGCCAGTCTAAAGAGGGGTATATTATTGTGACGGGCGAGTTACGTTGCGACAGAAGTAGGAACAGTGCCAACTACGCATCATAATGCATTCTATCCATACAAATGTCAGTGTTCGATACACGTCTATCGCGACACGACACGCCTCGACATGATAGTATAATTCTACTACTATACTACCGCGCAAGCTCTAACAGCAAGTTCCAATAACTAGTATGAGTAAAAGCAGAACATGAAGAAAATGTGTGAGTAAATAGTTAGTACAGATTCATCCTACCTGTGCCCTGCGGCTGAAACCGCGGAGTATCTAAGTCAGAAGAAACCTAGTCCCCGTGTTTTATAATAACGCAATTGTTACATTATTCTACCCGTTCTTGAATGCGTCAATGTTAATGATTGAAGTGTGGTTGTTGTAACTTTCTATACATTTAAATGTTTGTATATTTGATGCGGCTACGTGCCTTGCAGGCGAAGAAACAATCCGGCCTGCGGGGAGTTTGATATACCAACAGTACAAAACGATACTAATTGGGAAGAAGAACTCGCGAGGTGAGTTACTAAGTATGTCTTGAGGATTTTCAGCAGATTACTTGTAACCACGAAAGGCACAGATCACAACATTATGATTCTGATATATTACACCGAATATTTTTTGACAAAAGTTTAGATACTCCTTATCTCACATCTTTAATTACTAAAGTAGCTGCACTGACTTGTTGCAATGTAAACGTTTGAAAAATGCCTTTATCTCATGTTAAAAACTTGCTTTCATATTTTAGCCTTTACGACAGTAATGACACTGGCCTATAACCTCAAGATTATTGGCCATACAGCAATGAAACAAAAGAAGACCAAGACGCATTTCTTTAATCATTTTGATTAGTAACTAACCAACTCGCGTAGACGAGGCGGCCCGCGAGCTGATGAGAAGGTGGTGGTGATGGTGAGCGTAAAATCGTCTGCGACGATTAGCTCGCGTTGGGTAGCCTGAACTCTGCAGTGCCGGAGCCGTGATAGAAACCATGCGCGCTGCATGTTGCATGCTTGCCCTGCAAAAAAACCCCCAAAATTGTTCAGAACAAATATGTTATGTACTACATGCTTCAGGATGTAGTATATAACATGAGCTATGGAACGAAGTATTCTGGGTATCAAGCTGATAGACCGAATTAGGAATACATTAATATTCCGTTCCACTACGAAAATCACTGACGTCACTCGGAAAGCCGCCACATCTGCCGCATGTCAGACGACCAATGGGCCAAACGAACGACCCAATGGGTCCCTCTAAATGGCAAAAGACATCGCGGTATACCCAGACAGAGATGGCGGGACGAACAGGAGTCCTTTGATGAGGAGTGGATGACCACGGCCCTGACCAGAAAGAAAAGGAAGGAGGGTAGAGAGGCCTTTGCCTTGCAGTGGGAAAGAACAGCTTCTCTAATCGTTGAAATAAATTGGTATAACTATGGTCTAATATGTTAGGTGTTAATTATTACCTCTTTGTTATATTTATAAAAATATGTTTTAATATCATTTTGTGCAAATAAATCCCTACGTTTTATTATAGATGCGTTATACATTTGTCGCGTGGCGCTGGAGGACGCATCGTGTTTTGTATACATGGGCGATTAATTTTGCGATATTCAGTCACAAGATTGGATAGGATAAGAAATGAATATATTAGAGGAAGCTTGAAAGTAGCCCCCGTGAATGAAAAGATAAGAGGTGAACATGTGATGAGGAGGGATAAAAGTCACGTAGCTAGGTGAGTTATGAGTATAAATGTGGATGGGTATACATGCAGAGGAAGACCAAAAAAGAGATGGATGGATCGTGTGAAAGATGATATGAGAAAGAAAGGAGTAAATACTGAGTGTCATCTCAGTATTTACTCCTTTCTTTCTCAAGTTGTAGAGATGTATCCCAAATAATTGGGAAGAGGGCAGGGAGATGATGATGATATTCAGTCATTTCCTGTTTTCACCACACTATTTTCCCCGTTTCGTCCCTTTGTGGTTGAATTCACGTTACAAATCCGCAGTGAACATTGATCTGTGCCAGTCAAGTTGGTTTGAGTCGATAGATTTGCCGTTTATGGATTTTTTTAAGTGTTTTTTATACTGAGTTTAGGTATAAACATCAATAAAAAAGAGAAATTGAAATTTTATTTTAAAATTGAAAATGAGAATTGAATTCATGTTCCATTATTTTATACGCTTATTTTCTAACGCAAATATAAAACGTTTGTTGACTTACGACATGTACCAGTCCTGGTTAATAAATATTTTGTTAATAATATGGTCTGCGCAAAGTAAGTACATACATTGTATTTGTATTATTTATTATCGACATCATTTTAAGCTTTTTAACTACCGCAAAAAAAAAAATGTATGTTGGACGAGGCAGTCTGTCTGTTTGTGGAAGCTACCACTTATGAAGTTGTTTTTTTTGGTGTTTGAAAACTGACGCTTTCGATATGGTTCTTAGAATGTCAGATCTACTCAATACTGAATAAGTTTATTGTATCTATTCAGCATTTTAAGATACCAACAAAATTAAAAAAGTAGGGGAATTTGCTTAATATTCTTATTCATTGTTACTAGTTACTTTGTAATTATATTTTAAGTACAAATAAATTTAAATCAAGGCACCTTTTTTATTTCTTAAAGTTAAATTTTTGGCTTTTCTACTGATGTTATGTTACCGTCTAAGAACAATCATAGAAAACTCACAAAGTATTCACTCATAAACATTACCTGAAACTTGTGAGTGAACCAGTTGTGTTTTCTATTCAATAACTATCTGTAAAATGTATAACAAGCATTTATGCTCATACATGACCTCTGCCCTAGGCAAGTCTAGGTATGTCAGACTAGAATATTACCTACATAATGTTATTGCGGAGTGATGAATAGGTATATACTATCAGGCTATACCATTTGAATATGATAAGGAATATCATTTTATCTGCCTCGATTTGGACTTGATTTAAACTGCCTCGTTGGCCTAGTGGTTCTAAGCGCGACTGCTACGCTAGAGGTTTTGGGTTCGATTCCCAAGCCCACCAAGGTGTTATTGGGTCTTTCTATGAAATTCTCAGTAGCAGGTTCGGATTTTGGATTTGTGCCCGGTTAGTGGCAATAGGCTCGCCCCCTATTACATGGGACCTAAACATGCCGGCGAACTGTGGGTGTACATTGGTACACCTCTGCCTAACCCTTCGGGGATACAGGCGTGATGTTATGTTATGTTATCATTATAAACGTTTTCAACTTCACATTTATTGGTCTGAACTCAGCACAACTAACGCACTTGTGTTGTGCAATCAAATATAACGCAGGTCCGATAAACAGACCACGCCCAGAACCCAGACCCGCAACAATGTACAAAACTTTTTTCTACTTTGTTTTGTATATTAATTTTAATAAAATGCATCTCTGTTTGAGATTTCAATCTCTGGCAGTGACATAATTATGGTAGTGTTTTTATTTAAAAAATTACAGTAACATATCTAAAATAGTATGCTCCGTCAATCATACCTACCTACGCGGCTACGGTTTGATTGCTGAAGAGAGTTACAATTTAAGTTAACTTTACTAAGATACAAACATTTTTTATAGACTGCATTGAGGTTATATTTTATTTCGTACGAAAATGATTTCGACTGTTTGTCATACCAAGCCAGCAACATAACAAGCCAGAGACACCAGCACTTACCAAACTATTTGGTTTTTTTTCATAATATTTCATTTACCGCAGTTACATGTAAAAATATGGAGCTTAATGTAAAGGTATACCGTGTTTTTCTACTCTCAATAGGATCCCAGTAGCAAGAATATTGAACACAATTTCTACAATAAATAAAGTTTTTCTTGCTCTACTTAACCCCATAGATTGTTTTGTTTACTCGCATCTATGTATCGCGACTTGCAGACGACGAAATAGTGCGGGTTGCATAGAGTGCGGCTTACCAACTTACACCCTTAAAGCGAAAATAAACTCTACAACTACTAAACTTAAAAAGGAAAATATCAATTGGGATGAAGAACTCGCGAGGTGAGTTACTAAAACCAAGCTAACATAATTATCCTGTCTTGATTAAAACGCACGTTTGCTTTTTGCAGCAAACGCATTGCGATTAACAAGAACTATTTGAAAATATAAGTATAAAGCAATTATTTGACTGGCCTGTTGGTCTAGTGGTTAGTGACCGCTATACCGGAGTGATGAGTATGATAATTTGTTTTGTGTCTTATAATATGCTTTATGTGATATTGGGAAATATGTACGTATGTTTATCAGTTGTCTGGTTAACATGGTACAAGCTCTACCTAGTTTGGGATCAGATGAACGTGTGTGAGTTGTCCCAGGATATTATTTAATCATTTTATTGCTCTTTCTTTTCACGGGCTATATATTATATAGTCAGTACTGGGACCGACACAGGGCCAGCACGCAGTGGTCTTGTTGAGAACATTACGTTACTATGGGATGGGACTACCTGTTGCCATCCATCCCTGCTCTATGTGAGAATAGACATGGACGGCCCGAAGTAGATGCAGTACTATTGTAAATTATATGGTATATACCTAAACATGGCATGGACTATTGATTGTGATGAGTTAGGTGGAACAGTTCCTGGAACAAAAACAAAAAGCTATAACACCTGCTTTTCAACACATGTACGTGAAATAAAATAAGCGTGTGTGACTCGCTCACTTATTATTATGATCGACTACAAGACTTGTATTGGTGTATGGTTCAGAATGCTGGCAGGGCACGGCAGTGAAGACGATTGAAAGTGGCTGAAATGACAATACTTCGATGGTCCGTAGGTATATTAGAGGAAGTTTGAATGTAGCGCCCGTGAATGAAAAGATGAGAGAACTGATTCAAGCCATACCTTAACAAGTTATGAGTACGATTGGGAGTGGAATACATGCAGAGAAAGACAAAAGGCAATGGATGGATTGTGTTAAATACGATACGATATAAGAAAGATAAGAGTGAATCCTGAGATGACGAGTAATAAAGATAAATGGACCCCAAATAATTGGTTGAAATGATGCACAAAAGTAATCGTTGCGTTTGACTAAATGCGTTTACAGTCCAATAAATATAAATTTACCTTCAGGCCGTCGTATGAAGTAGTTGCAAGAATATATAAAGCAGATAAAACCTCATCGGCTTAATTAAGTAAAAATAATTTAAAAATGTATATCGCAGAAAGCTACCGCGCGTTAAAGCTTTTCAGTTTTTTTAAATAATATATTAGTAACTTAAAAGAAATTCTTACAATTATTGTGATGAAATCACAAATAAAAAAAAAACAGTTATTTCGCTAGTCAAGCGAATGACTATGTTATTGAGTCTTTAATACTTATCTATTTTAGATAAATTAAGTAACTTAAAATTATTTTTCTCATTCTAGTCTGTACGAGACCAATGACACTGCAAGAAAATCTCAAGATTATTGGCCTTACAGCGATGAGTCGAAAGAAGCACTAGGAGCTCTTTAATCAATTTTATTAGCGACTGATTGCTAGAATTATTTAATAAAAGTAATTTCATAGAAGTATTTTTTTTTTATTTTACATGATCAGCCCCTTTATTTAAGTGATATTTATACAAGCGTTATAGTCCAGTCATTTGATAGTTCTACCTGTAATGTTTTCCAGGAGTTTCGAAAATTAGTGATTTAATAGATTTAGACCTACCCTTTTCGCAATTTGCCTATGGGATCACCTTTTGCAGCTGCAGCTTTTAAGCTAGCCCTATTGGTGACAAAAATAGTTCTTGTATCTTGTAGGTACCTATACAATTGCCGGCGTTACTACCAATAATGTTCATCACTAGGTTTGATGTTTACGCGAATGTAAGATATTGAAATAAAATTACTTTTAAGGTTTTTTATCACGGTTTGTTTAAGTCCCGACGGTTGATGTTGCTCGTTCTTTTTTTATTTTTAGTAACTAATTTTATTAATTATTACTTGCTTATGTTGCATAGGCTGGACCACAAATAATTATTAAAATATTAAGGTAGAACGAGTAACATCATTATTGCAATAAATGTAGGTATAAAATAGGTCTCCTAAATCCTTTTTGCCGTACGCCTGCGCAAGAGTCGCAGACATCCTTCTCCCAACTCGTTTCGCTGCACGTGCGTTAACAGTTAACAGTTGTTTTTTGTTTTCAGTACTAAAATCCCAGCGAAGAATTTTAAATGGCGCCAAAATCGACAAGAATTACGTGGTAAATATTGATCATTTCATAAACGTAAAATTATTCCCCAAAGATTGCAATAACAAAATAAAAGATTATGAGTAGGTAATAGATAAAAACCATTTTAAAAAGTAAGGGGTTTTACGTTAAAACATTTTCTTTCTTCATGTCTTGCCATGTAAAATCTACCGTAGACAAAATGATCTGACGGCGAATATTCTATCTAAAATCATGTTATCAAAAACACAAGTTTCAAAAAAAAAAGTTGTAAGTACCTATCAACTACAGTAATAATTCCTTTTTTAGGTTTATTTAATAAACGAACTAGAGCCGGTCGACAGGCCTGACCATTGGTCTTGTGGTGGAGCATTAATCCACCCGTCTCATGTGATTACTTCCCGAACCTGCACACTTTATAAAGAAAACCTTTGGGTGATCGCTGGTTATAATAAACTTGTACCGAGACGTGAACTGCATACCGACAAATGTACGAGCAAATTAAAAAGTAGAATTATGATGTTGTGTCGATGTCCCTGTAAGTACAAAAATATAATTTAATATTTATAATCAACGTGTATCTGCGATATTAAAACAGAGTATATTACACATGTAACGGCTTTATACAGGATTGCTGGTAATGTATTAAGCCGGAAAACCTGCTAATATGAGATGTATAGTAGCAAGACTGGCTTTACCGTATTTTCGTTGGTAGGTAGTTTTGATTACTTTGTTAAGCCAAGAATAGTGCGAGCATCAGTAAAATATTTCTAGATAGACTTTGGGGGAGGATCTGCAGAAACTATTATACCTTTATCTCGAAGGCGTTAATATCATAATTAGCAATCCACGGCTCTGTCGCAAAATGACCACTTTTCAAAATGACTACAGGAAGCAAACTGTCCCTTTCTCAAAATGTCTCTTTCGCAAAATGTTCCTTTCGCAAAATGTCCCTTTCGCAAAATGTCTCCTTAATCAATCAGGCATTTATTACTTAAACATTTAAACACTTAATTACAGGCATTAAATATGGGTAGGCGCATGCAAATAAACTAAACTAGTTTACGTCCATGCGCCTACCCATATTTTAATGATTAAACATTAGTATAGTACCCCTCTTGAGTTGTATACCTACTGGTTCTTGACCAGTTTTTTTACTGATGAAAGTAATGCCTGTTTGATTAACGGCCTGGCGACGGGGAAATCGCCATAGCGAATAATTGCGAACAAACTCATTAGTCATTAGTAATCAGATAATTCATAGTCAAGACAGGACAACGTCTGTCCTGGTCCCCGGAAATAGGGAACGGTGAAGTAGGAGTCCGGCACACCCCTCCTTCCCCAGGACGGTTGTAGTCCATGGAGGTATTCCAACGGGTCAAAAAAAGAACAAAGTCTGTCGGGTCAGCAAATGTCATATAAGTTTGATTATTTCAATAAATAACATATTACTTAAAAGTATTTTCACTTCATGAAACATTAATAAACAGGGTGAAATTTAGGTGACAATTATAATAGAAAGATTAAAGAATGGTTACTACGAAAATTTAGTTATGAATAATATCCGTTTGTGCCTATAAATTTCTTGGAAAAAGTAGTTTATATTAAAGGATATAGTACACAAACAATCTGCATTGACTTTTTCCTCTAATTCTGGTTGAATCTTAATAAAAATATAACCGAAGGTTACGACACTCATTCTGGTATACCCGAAGAAAAATCTATTCTATCTACTATACATTTTGTATTTCTTGTACTTTTTGTGGAATTCTCCATCTATACCTCGATTCTTATTCAAATAATGTACTCCACAATCTCTTCCAAATATTATGTCTTGAACCAAAAAACTACTACTTTCTAAGCAATATCGATGTTACTTTGTTTTAAAAACATTTAGCTGTCGAACTTCCTTACTGGTCGCGGCGGCGAACCTCACTGCTCGTGGCTTGCAAACGCTGCCGCGCGAATGGTCGCCTCGCCAGTCGCATCGCCGTTCGCACCGCCTATTCCCGTGGCCAAGCCGTAAGGGGACATTTTGCGAAAGAGACATTTTGAGAAAGGGACATTTTGCTACCTGTAGTCATTTGAGAAGTGGTAATTTTGCGACAGAGCCTTATCCACGAGCCACGACAGAACGGATAAGCTTAGCATAGATATATGTGTTTACAATTTAATTTTGTTTGTGTGTGAGCTATGGAAAATATATATTTTTGGTGGGAGAACGCTAATGTTACCATTTCTTGATAATGGATGTTTATAGTAGAAATTAGCCAAGGGCTGTGATGCGCTGGGATCGAAAACGATTAGACTCAAAAACTAATCCCTTAACAGTCACATGAAACAAATTTTAAAATACTTTGAGAGAGAAAAGCCACCTATTACCTTAGTCCAGTAATTGAGAAAATTACGGAATTTACCTACATAATTTAAAGAAAAGTATTTACCAAGTACCAATTAATCATTTGTAACCTTTTTTATTTATAGGCTTCAATGCTACCACTCTGAATAACTATAGAGAAAGGGTGGTTTGGCCCAATGCAGGTTTAATTATAGGTAAACTTGAGACTCCTATAGATTACCACGACACTTCATACCTAAAATACTGTTCATACATACCTCACCATATAAAGCTAACTTATAGGGATCAGAGTCATGCACCAGGTGTTGATGCCGTTGTGTATGGTTGGGGCTCGCGCAGGTACTACAGACCGGTAAGTACAATTTCGATTTAAATATAAGTTGTAATGAATAATTCACCATCATCATTCAGCCAATCATAGTCCACTGCTGGACATAGGCCTCTCCCAATTTGCGCCACAACACCCGTTCCTCCGCCCTCCGCATCCAGTCCCCTCCAGCGACCTTTTTCAGGTCATCAGTCCACCTGGCGGGCGGGCATCCCACCTTACGGTTGCCGAGTCGCGGTCTTCATTCTAGGACTCGTCTGCTCCAACGGCCACTTCAGCGAGCTAATTCTACGAGCTATGTCGGTTACCTTGGTTCTTTGTCGGATGACCTCATTACGAATTTTATACTTCAAAGAGACTCTGAGCATAGCTTGGTCCATAGCCCGCTGCGCGACTTTAAATTTGTGGACTAGTCCAACCGTACACTTTTGAATAATTAAAAATACGAATAACGACTGACGGCCTCCGTGGTCAAGTGGCGTACGCACCGGTGTCAAGGTGCCGCTAGCTCTGAGGTCCCGGGTTTGATCCCCGGACGGGTCAATTAAGAAAATAACATTTCTACTTGTCTCGGGTCTGGGTGTTTGTGGTACCTTCGTTGTATCTGAATTCCATAACACAAGTGCTTTAGTAACTTACTTTGGGTTCAGAACAATGTAGGTGATGTTTTCCGCATTTATTAAAAAAAAAGAAGAATAATGTGAGGAAACGGGGATTTAAAAATTGGGTTCTGACATCGACACTCCGAAAATGAGCAAGCGTGGTGATCAATGTTCTTGCCTTCTCTATATGGGAAGAGGCCTGTGCCTAGCAGTGAAACCGGCCTCTAAACAGAGGCCGGTATTATTATTATTTAATGAAAATAATAAATAATTTTATGGGTAGGTAAACGGACACTTAGGAAAACAACAATTTAAGAAAATCCTGTTCTAGTGTAACTTTTTTATGCAGGTTTAGTTCATAATGTGATTATTATTAGGTATATGTTATTCTTTATTAGCATGATCATTCTGTGTAGAATTGTAATTTATTATACACTAGCGACCCGTCCCGGCTTCGCACGGGTGCAATGCAGATCACGTTCGTAGATTTACCATAGCAGCGCCATCTATTGATTACTTACTCAACCCAGTCGAAAGGTATCGACATCTGTTAGAATCATTTGGAGTTAACAGATAATTGTGACTGTCAAATAATAACAGACAAATAATTAGCAATAAATTAAAATTGCGACTATAATTTGAGATTTAAACTATCCTATCTCTCAAGTTGAATTGAACTGCACATGGTCTGCGAATTTTATTATAATCGGTTAAGTGGTTTAGGAGTCCATTGAGGACAAACATTGTGACACGAGATTTATATTTATTAAGATTTTGTGCTTTGAAAAATCGTTAAGTATGCTCATAAACATATTATTATATATTATATATATAGGGTTAACACATTACGTATAGATACAGGCCTATAAAAATTGCTTAATATATAAATATTGTCTTTGTTTCAGGCAAATTTTAGTATAGCCTTAAACAGTGAATATTTGAGGGGCACATCGGTCTCAATAATGAATTCAACTCAATGTCGTCGCATTTATAAAGAAGCGTATCCTGATATTGATATTATGCCTCCAGAAAATATATGCAGTTTGGGACGAGGAAACGTTGATATTGATGGCAATTTTAGGGGCACAGAGTCAATGCCCGCAAGACGAGACAACTCCAACAGAAGCAACACGGTATTGTTTGTAAGATTTGCCAGCCTGCCTGTCTGAATCTTAATAGGGACAGTGAGAAGAAATTAAAGCGATTCCATTCTGTTCAACAAACTTAGCGTCACGCGCTTTTAAGTACAAACATTTATTAAGTCCTACAGTTTGTTAGTTCTAAGTCATAAAAGACAGTTGGTAATAACTATAAATTAAAACATAAGAAACTCCCGACTACTTTTAGAAAATTGCTGATAAATTTTAAGATACTGAACTGGTTTCATCAATTATAACTAAGAACCATCTCGATTGCGTCAGTTTTGAAACAAAAAAGACCGTCTCATTATCGGTCCATTTGTTTAAATGAGTTAGTTAGTTTAGTTGAGTTTAGATGCCTCAGGCAGCCAGAATATTGTCATTTGCTTTGATTTCTGAACCATTAATAATTATCTGTGATTTCAGGCAGACAACGGAACAATGGCTTATTTATTAGCATTTGGTAACACTAGAAGGAACGATCAATTTGGACCTTGCCAAGCACGTATAAAAGTCAAATTTTACTTAATTAACACAACCTTATTGAAGTATATGATAAAAATGAAACACAGCTATTATTATTCCGATCCGTGAAGTTACTGATAGGTATAGTTGTCTGATTCTATAAAAAGGAAATAAAAAAACAGATAAAGCTAAAAAGAGCATGTTTTTAAAATGAGAAGTGGTATTTACCGTCGTCGTCACAGGCTAACAGCTAACACAAAATGCCACCAATAATATCAAAGAAAATAATGTTGTCACGTTTAGTAAATTTCCAAATTTAGGGGAAGTTCGTGTCAAAAATAATTTCTTTAAAATTCATTTTCATTGTTGCAATCATGAACATATCAAGTTCCATATTTTATTAAGGTTTTGAATTCTATTACCCTTTAGGGTCAGACGGGGTTTTCTTATGATGTCGTAGAAAAGCAAATAAAAGATTTGATCACATTCTTAATTGCAAATCGGTATCATGAAATCTACAAAAACACAAGTATCTGTAGTGTTTCTAGCATGGTACGTAGGCCTTGTGTGTCTACCAGCGATTTCGTTTTTTTCTGGCCTGTAGAAGAGTTCAGAAGAAAACAAAAAAGAAATCATCATTATCGGTACAAATCAACACTTCAATCTTTTAAAAAAAAATGGTTTCTTAACACCACGAATTTTTAATTTACTTAATTTATTACGATTTGCCAAAAAACGATAGCACCATGCTAGAAAGCAACACACATTACAATTATAAGATGGTGTAAAAAATGTGATCAATTCTGTTACCGATTCTTAACGAACAATTCAAGTTATTATTATAATATTGGAGGAACTTAGAACGGTTCCATTACAATCATTGTTTCATTTGGTCATGCGGATAGCAATGTTGTGGATACAAATGATATTTGCGTTCGACTTTCAGCGAGAGAATGAATGCCAATAGCGGGTCGCTAGCATTGGGGCAGATTCCTTTGTTATAATTGACGCGCCAACTTCTACTTCAAATGGTTTCTTTTCATTTACAACACAAAGAAAATATTATTTGATCTCTTATATTACTGAAAACTTTCCTTCAAGAACGCACAGGGTGGTTAAAAGTAACATCTTACCTAAGAGTTGCTTTTTTTGTTGATTTTGTGAATGGCATGTGACTTTTTTATTATAGAACGACAACGGCGCACCTCTCGTAACATGGATGGGTGGCATTGAATATCTCATTGGTGTTTCCACCACGTTTTTTGTCAATGAAAAAATGGAATGTGTAGGCCCTTTTCAATATGTAAGCGTTGCTCGGCATGCTAGATTTATAAACTGTACTTTGTCGAGTAGAAGCGACGATACGTAAGTAAATAAAATTTCTTATTACAATAACAACGAACTTAAAGCGTTGTAAAATAGTACCAGCATTTATTTTTTTATTTTGTTTACAAAACATGTTATTTAAGAAGTAGTTATAACATGATTATCTAATTCAGTTTCAGTACAATTGACAAATGCTCAACAATATTTTTTCTTAATTTACCTCTGATTTGATAATGTTTGTTATCGCAAAACGAATCCACGGCAAAAAGATTTTTGTCATCGATACCACAAAAATCCAATATATATGATAGATTAAATGGAGATAGGTATATTTCATTAAAGCCGATATTTAGCCCATATGTGTCCATATGTGTCTAATCAATTATTTTAAATTTCATTACTTCTTGTGTGTCGTGGTGGCCTAGCGGTTCAATGAACGGATTTGTATGCACGAGGTTGCAGGTTCGAACCCGGGCAAGTACCTATGTAACTTTTCTAAGTTATATGTACTTTCTTAATTATTCTAAGACACTTCTGACAAACGGTGAAGGAAAACATCGCGAGGAAACCTGGATTCCAAAATTTGGGATCTGAAATCGCCAATCCGCAGAGAGCAAGCGTGGTGATCAATGCTCACGCCTTCTCTATATGGGAAGAGGCCTGTGCCCAGCAGTGGGACGTATATAGGCTGGATTATTATATTATTTATACTTCTTTACACAAAACAGTAGTATTCTAATTTGCTGACCGCAATTCAGTTGTAACGATGACATAGTACCACATAGCCTAAAAATTAATGTTCACTTTGTTACAGACGTAGAAATAGCAATGGTTGCGATGCGTTCGATACGCCCAGCTCTAAGCGAATGTTGTCAGACGATATCGATTGGGCAGAAGAACTCGCAAGGTGACACTTTATAAATATGTTTTTGTTTTTGCCAATGATATTCTAATAAACAGATATGTTATAAGCGTGCAATCGTGAAGACTCGAAAACGTCCTAATTGGGACGTATTGCCTATCAACAACAACACTATTTGTCTCTTTTTTCTTATGGGTTTTATCGCGCTATCTCTTTCGCTAGCGGCCGCGCTGCGCGGAACACTTTTTTCGATTGTTTTGTATGTGTATAACATATCTGTTTATTAGAATATCATTGGTTTTTGCCTTTATGTTGTGGACTTCTTTGTCTTCTTTTAATTTTAAAGTTTTAAATAATTTATATCCATTTATTTTTATTTCTCTTTTTTTTCTCATACTGTATTGTGTCTTGTTTTGTGCTGAATAATAGTATTATCTATCTAACAAATCTAAAGGTCTTTAAGAACTCATGGAACTGGTTAATGTTTATTGTAAATAGGGATAAATGGAAAGAGCTGCAGGACAGCAATGGCTTCATCAGTATTGTTTTATTATTATGATGACCTCTGTTGTCGAGTGGCGTACGCAGCGGTTTTCAAGGTGTCGCTAGCTCTGAGGTCCGGCGTTTTGTACCCGGACGGGTCTATATAAAAACCCACTTTTCTATATTGCGTCGGGTCTTGGTATTCTGAATTCCATAACAAAAGTGCTTTAGTTTTAATTAGCTTAGCTTCTTATTTCGAGTTGAGAGAGTGTATATGATGCTGACCGCATTTATTTATTTATTTTTTCACGGGTTTTTCTCAGTAGAGAGAATAGTCTATCTTTTAATTTCTTTTATACTTAGATTCGCATTTTAAATGTGAATAAGCGGTGTCAATAATTTTTTTGCATTATTAAGTAACTAAAATATTTTCTTATGTTAAATTATAAAGCATACACAGATTCGCAAGGAAAACCTGGTTTCGATTTAATCTTACAGTCTTTCTCTTATAGTGCATAAAAAATGTGTTTTGTATGTTTTAGCCTTTACAACAACGATAGCACTGCACCCCAACCACAAGACTATTGGAATTACAGCGACTAATATCATGCGAGAAGAATTGTGATGAACAACTTCATATACAAATAATAAACAAGTGTTTTAAAGATGGTTTTACAAGAACATTTCGTAACCCTTCACTGATGTACCAACTTTTTTTTTATTAAATCAAAAATATTATAAATAATAAATTATGTTTTTTTTAACTAGATTAACTTCATCTACTACTACTAATTTCAGTTACTACGTTATTTTAACAAGTGAATCAGCCATTTTAACCGCTCATGTGCGCAATGAAACAAGATGATAATTACAAGGGCTGCTTACATTTTATAGAGTTGAATGATGAACTAGAGATTTCATATTTTCGACTCCTTGTTTAGTTGTAACGGTAAGTAGTACTTTAAACAAATGAAAGTAGTTTTCGTATAAGAGTTAGTTTTACAAAAGATCTTGCCCTTAAAAACCAATTTTTAGAGCATTTATTAAAAACTATTATTTATTTTGCATCTATCCTTATAATAATTCTATTAATATACCTGGAAATATATTTCAAAAATAACATTTTGAATATTTTTAGTTAGGTACTCTTGTTACTTTAAGATTTTAAGACTAAGATTATCAAGTAAAATACTAATGACTTATCGTCGTTACAATGTCGGTTAGGTTACTACGGATACAGAAACATTCATAATGCACACATACTGGTCAAACACGTAACCCTCCTTTTTTCGCCGCAGTCGGGTAAAAAGACTTGACTAATTCCGTAGGTACTGAAAGTTAATAACATTTCAACAAAATGATAATCAGTTTTACTACTACCGACTGAAATAACTGTGCAAGTGAAATGATTGATTTTAAATTAAAAATTGTTTGCTTGATTTATCGAATATGGAGCTCAAGTATTACATTTATTTGTTGATAATGATAGCCTGTTTTAAATGTTAAGTATTTTTTATCGATTATATCATAGGTATTAACAAGAAATCGCATCTACAAACATGTATTTTTAAATTGTTTTTAACAATTTATTAACCACTTGTTGATTTTATTCACTCGATGATTTAAATATTGTTTTTTTTTTTCCAAATTACCTAAACAATTTATTTTATTTTAATGACATCTTTGTTTGTATGTGAATTTCAAGGTAAAGGTAAAATAATATTATTTCATTGTATTGTGTTAACAGTGGGTTTTTGCCAACGCAGAATTTCTCAGGGAAGATTTACTCCGGAGGGTAAAAAGTATGTGGTAAGTTCAAATATATTTTATATCTGTTTGTATGTCTGTGTCACTGCTGTGGTAAGTGGTACTTATGTGTTTTAATTTCAGGTATATCTCGTAAACTCGATCTATTCCGACGTCCAACCAATGTCGTGGCTGTGTGGGGGGGCTTTGATCAGACCCACCCACGTTATCACAGCAGCTGCTTGTCTTAAGGAAGTGTCTCATATTTACGTGATAGCTGGTTACAAGAAATATGTGAGTGCTGAACATATCGACAACGACGAATGCACTAAAACGAAAAAAAACAAAATCATAACGACTATTATTCCGAAAGGTAACAATTTAAGTGAATATTATTATTGTTATCCAAAAACATAGCGAAGAGATTACTTTGAATTGACAGGAATAGTAGAAAGGAAATATTTAAACCTCTGGCAGTAAGCAAATGTTCTCCCATTGCGAGCCGATGCTCGTAAGACTAGAGCCGACCTTTGGGAAAGTAGGTACCCAAACATGTCACCCAAACCGACAGCCGAAAAACTTCCTCCCGGCCACAGTTTACCCTGGCCGATGTGGAAGTCTTTAAATAGACTCCGGACCCAAGTCGGCCGGTGCAATGAAAATATGTGCCGGTGGGGCTACAGCACACCTGAGCCGTGTGAGTGCGGCATCCTCCCCCAAACCATGGCTCACTTAATGAGCTGTCCAGCGTGCCCCGCCACCTGTACACGCGAGGACCTGTATGAGGCGACGGACAATGCCGTGTGCGTGGTTGAGTACAGGTCGGGAAAAATTTAAATGCCCATGATCGACTCGATAAGAAGAAGAAGTAAGCAGTCGGGGTAGGGTTCTACGGTATAATATATGGTATGGTCTTTATTGAAAATATTAAAATAGAATACGGTTACAAAGATAGGCCCTACAAACCCGTATAAGCACTTTGTTAGTGCAGACACATTTATAGTTAAATACTTGAACTTATTAGGATACGGATATTATCATGTCATCTATATAATCCTACTAGCTGTGCCCTGCGGTTACACCCGCATGAATACCTAGGTCCCGTTCCCGTTGCCTCACTTGAATCCAACAAATCACTATCGTAACAAAGGTCAGGATTACTTTTTTTTTTCCGCGCAATTTTCCATTTTTTTTTATTTTTTCATAAAAACCTACTCCTTATAATAACTAACACAACAAAAAAAGAATTAGCGAAATCCGTCCAGGCGTTATTGAGCTATGCGCTTACCAACACATTTAGCGATTCATTTTTATATATAAGACTAGCTGTGCCCCGCGGTTTCACCCGCGTGCATACCTAGGTCCCGTTCCCGGTGCCTTTATGTTATTCAGGGCGCAGATGAATCCAACAAATCACTATCGTAACAAAGGTCAGCATTACTTTTTTTCTGCACTATTTTCCATATTTTTTCTTTCATAAGAACCTTCTCCTGATAATAACTAACACAACAAAAAAAGAATTGGCGAAATCGGTCCAGCCGTTATTGAGTTATGCGCTTACCAACACATTTAGCGATTCATTTTTATATATAAGATAATGTATAATGATTAATTGATTTTAACCTAATTATTACCATTATTTTATAGACTTTCATTTAGATACATGGATAAAATTCGACGTGGGCATAGGAATTGTAGAAAAACCGTATGATTTTTTTGATATTTCATACAATGTAATATGCTCATATATTCCCGGAAGTGTAATGGTCAATTTTGAATTAATTTATGAACGAGAAAACTTGCATACTGTTGTATATGGCTGGGGAGGTAACCGAGCTCGCGAGGTGAGTGAACGACTTAAAAATATATGATTAGAGAGGTCATGATCAACGGTCACGGTCAAGATGATATAACTTTACCATTAAAGATACCCACACCTTTTTTTTTCGGGGTGAAAATCGAATGGTTTAAACCCAGTTCGAGGGCACGACGTGGGGATATGTCGGACTTGCACCGACCAAAAACACTCGGGTCTCCTTCTCGCCTTTGCTGGAGCCGCGGGATCTCCTAAGCATTCTCAGCGCAACTGAGGGATATCACTTGGGTGAACAAATGCGCCCTTTGGAATTATTCGAGTAGACTTATATCAGCCAATATACAAAGTGATATGAACATGGAAATTGAAGTTTTACTACATAACACGTCTTTTAATTAAAACTATTACTGATTTTACTTATAGTACGTATGTCTGATTTAAAATTAACTGATTCCCAAGGCACTTCAATTTCAATTCAAAACTTTATTATTATGGGACGTTACAATGAATAATTTAACACGGTTTTTTATTTCCCCATACAAATCAATTCAGCGGCCGTATAATAAAAACCCGAAGTTCTATCAAACGAACATCATTGTTGATTTAATTAAAATAATGGAATAACATCGTTTTGCTATTGAGTTAATACGGCTACCTTCCGACTCTATTATCAGACTATTTCGAACGTAAAATATGAATTTATACATTGGTTATATTTAAGCTTGTAAAATTTGACCCACACCAACAAAAAAAGTCTCCTCAGAGTATACCCTTCATCATCATCTTAATGCCCTGCTCCCAATTATTTGGTATCGCCGTAATGCGTATTCAGCTTCCATTCATCTCTACTACTCGTTATCTCACCATTCGCCGATTTCTTTCTCACATCATCTTTTACACAATTCGTCCTTCCTTTTTCTGCTATTTTCTGCACATACGCACATAAATTATCAATATGATTGTAAAAGAGGATAGACAGTCATTTTCATTTTTTTTATTAGAGTTATTTTACATTTATGAGAAAGAAAGAAGTGAACAATGATATGACAAGTTGTAGAGATGAATGGAAGTTGAATACGCATTGCGCCGACCCCAAATAATTGGGAACAGGGCAGGGAGATGATGATGACATTTATGTGACAATTATATTGATTGCAGCCAGGTAGATTAATGGATATTAATTCGAGATACATGAAAGAAGCACGAACAGTTATAACGAGCCCAACGTTTTGTTCAAACCAAATGACTCAGTATATGGAGAGTTATTTCCTGTGTGCTTATGGCACTGGGTTCATGACTTCGGATGGAAGGGACGTCAATCCGGTAGTACTTTACGACAACTGTGCAAGGCGGTTTAATCTGAATGAAGATGTTACTAATGAAGTCAGTGTTTTCGCACTTGTTTTATAATATGTAGTTTGAATAATGATTTATGATGATTTCTTAAGTGCCCTGTAAACGATCAAATTATTTGTAAAATTTTACTAGTTTGTCAAATTATTTAATAGTGTACAGCTGTGTTTGAGGCGTTTGTCAAAAAATCTGTCTGTCTGTGTGTCTGTCGCGTTTGATGAAAAGTTTGACGCTACAAATTTGTTCGTTAACAGGGCCCTTTACAATGTTTTGATTAATTTTTGCATGTTAACATTTTCTAGTCGTGGCTTATGAAACTATTTATACAGTTTTCAAGCGTAAACGCTGAGAGCTGAGCTGAGCTAAGTTACATATTGTTGTCCTACTATGATATTTATAAGGTGTAGGATAACATTAATCGGAAATTCAATTTGCTTAGTATTTCAGTGCAAGCAATACATTGTAAATCCATCCCAGAATCCGAGCAGTGATTGCAATCTACATACTTTGTTAGGAGCTTTTAGTTGAGTTTTAGTTGTTCATTTGTTTTTTGGTACAATTTAACTTGTACAAATCTATAATGTATGCCTTTATATAAAATGAATTCTCGACGCTGAGAGCTCTATTCTTTCAAATGTATAGAAGTGACTAGTCTAAGTACTTGGCTTATGGTAATTTAGTGTTATTTCTCTAAATTTTGATGACAGTCAGATGTTAAAATCTGACAGGGGCTAATTTCAATTATAGTGCTTGGACGACGACGATGCTACAGAATCCAGAAGAAGTGAAAATAATAATAGCACCAACTCTAAACCTATTGTAGATGAACAAACAACAAATGTAAATACGAATAAATCTGAGTCGAACGACACAAGAAGACAACTGTTTCGGAACGAGCCGAGTTCCGGAATATGTCAGGTTAGTAATATATTACTTTAATTAGAATAATCTATAATTAACATTACAAAGAGGAAGGATTTCCATGCTTGAACCAAATACATTCAAAACTACCTGCGCTCGCTTGAGTCTGTTTGCGACCACGGCTTGTGCAACCTAGTCGAAAAGTCAAGCCTGGTCTAATGGTTAGTGACGCTGACTACTATACAGAATGTTTGTGTGATAAGCATGATCATTTGTTCTGTGCCTGGGTGTAATTTATATATATTATGTATGTATTTAGAAATATATACGCATGTTTATCAGTTGTCTGGTTAGCATAACACAAGCCCTGCTAAGCTTGGGATCAGCTAACCGTGTGTGAGTTGTCCCGGAATATTATTATATTATTATTAAGTAAGGTGATCCGGTAAGGTATCAATTTGCTTTTGAGATTTATCTCTAGTATTGTTTTATTTTCCAGAATGATCATGGCGGACCTTTGGTAACATGGGTAGGAAAGACAGAAGTTCTAATAGGCATTGCAATAAATAGCATGTATTCTGCTAATTATGAATGCCAGGGCCCTTTTTTATATCTTAGTACGGCGAGATCAAAAGAACTTATAAATTGTCTCCTGGATAGTGACGATGATCTCAAGTGAGTGTTTTTATTATACATGTATATAGTTCTAATATTTTAAATAGGAAAAACAATATTTTCGTTAATTTTTGTGTTGATAAAACTGCCTCATTGGCCTAGTGATGCTAAGCGCGACTGCTACGCTATAGGTCTTGGGTTCGATTCCCAAGTCGAACAAGGTGTTATTGGGTTTTTCTATGAAATCCTCAGTAGCAGGTCGGAGTTTGGATTTGTGCCCAGTTAGTGGCAATAGGCTCGCCCCGTTTTATATGGGACCTAATCATATCGGCGAACTGTGGGTGTACATTGGTACACCTCTGCCTAACCCTTCGGGCATACAGGCGTATTAGTATTATATGTTATGCTATAAAACATAAAAACTAATAGACTTGTTTTAAGAATTCTTATTCCCGATCAACATAGTCTACATAGCTGTACTAAATATGCGAAACCGTAATCTTTGTTAGTAATGCATATCGTATCTACCTAAGTTTTGGTGTATTTGACAACAATTTGAATGTTAACAATTGTAAGAGGATCTGATAAATAAATGATTCGTACTTTTCCAGACGTAGAGTTTGTAACGCGAGGCTTCTTACAACCGTAACAACAGATATACAGTGGCCTGATCCTAAAAAGTTCCAAAACAAGAAAAAGAAAATAAAGAGAAGGCAGCAACAGTCGCATATGTTACAAGGAGAAACCGATGAAAAGTAAGTTTTGGGTATAGGCTCGCTTCTGCCTAGCACAAAGAATAAGCACTGCTATTCAATGTGGTAATGCGGACAACATCACATACATTGATCTGAACCCAAAGTAAGTAGCTATTAAGCACTTGTGTTATGGAATTCAGAAACAACGAAGGTACCACAAACACCCAGACCCGGGACAATGTAGAAAAGTGAGTTTCTACATTGACCCGTCCGGGGATCGAACCCGGGACCTCAGAGCTAGCGACACCTTGAAAACCGGTGCTACGCCACTCGACCACGGAGGTCGTCAATGCCGCTAGCCTTTTGGGTACACTCCTAGTCGACATTGATGTGGATGAATTTTATGATGCCTTATGATTTTAATTTTTAATTGATTTATAGTATATTGTTGTTTTTTTAAAGTGAAGAAAATTCAAAGTTCTTCAATAGTTTTGGTTTGTAACACTTGGACCGTGGGCTCCGACTGCTCATAATATTTTGTTATTTCACGATCTTCCCAAATGTCTTGACACCTCCCGTGACCCAAGGGAACTATCAAAACTACAAACTCGCTGCTAGCCGACTTGTTTTGTAGTTCATCGTTCTACTCGCCACTCGCTCCTCGTTTTAAGTCGGAACTAATCATGTCACATCATTTGTCAGTTGAATAGTTTTCTGCTTCTTTATTTGTTTAATATTATTTATTGTTTTGTTACAGGAACGCAGATTACTTAGTTCAATTAAGGCCTCAAGCGCAAATAGGCGGTAATTAAAAAGAGGTTGCCAAGATAATGAATACAAGAAAAATATATAAGAACGTACGGTATAACGGCAGTTTTTTAATATCCCTTATTTAGCAAACTAACATGTAGGTAAAATTGAGCTGTTGTCAACATAGTCATAATTAATGTTAAAAATAGCAAGTTAGAGTTTTTTATGTACTAAACTAGGATTTGTTATAAAATAAAAAGTATATTAATTTTATTTGGTTGTCATTGAACAATTTCATGATCGAGATAGACCAAAATAGAGATGGATATATTTGAAAGACGATTTGAGAAAGAAAGGAGTGAAAGCTGAGATGACGAGTAGTAGGGATATTTAGAAGAAAATATCGGTACATTGCGCTGAGGTCCAATAATAAGAATTGGGAACAGGGTAAGCCTAAGAAAAAGCAAGTCACTAAACCATAGAAACTGATTTAAATTATTTATATCTCCGTTGGTGGAATATTTTCTTTTGGTTCACCTTTTCGCAAAACTAATAACATCGGCATCGGATTTTTTTTTTGAGCGTGAACACTCCCTTTGCTGGGCAAAGGCCTCCTTTTCCTCCTTCCACACATTTATGTTTAGAGCAAGTTGTGGCTACTCTTTTTTATACGCATTCAGTCTATTCCTACATCTCCGCTTGGGTCTTCCACGATGCTTTCGTCCAAATGTTCGTGGAAACCCAGTCTAAAATAATATAGTAATGCGCTCCTTCAGTATATTTACTTACTATCTTCTTCCTTATCGGGATCACTTTTGACCTCTTGACTTGGAGTGGTGACCACGGCCACTCTGGTCGTGGTCACCACTCCAGGTGTTGGTCGTTTACCTATACCTGTCCAAAATTATGTGCCACTCCTTTCTCAAAGTTTTAGTATATATTTATATAACGATCAGTAATAATTTATAGATAGGTGGATACAGCTTCTGACTAAAGTCCCTTAAGGTTCTCGCCAAAAGTCCGGTGAAACATTGAAATCCCGGGTTCTTCACAGATTCATTCCGCAGACCGCTCTCAAAAACAACATTTAGACATTTAGAGGAAAAAAAATTGGATGGGGTGGGGATAGCTAGAGCATTCGCTCGTTTACCGATATTAGTTATGGTAGTTGTTAAGCTCTGCACTGAGACAACAGGTAATTTTTGAATATCTATTTTTATTAATATTTACAAAAATCCTAGCGGTAAGCTAATTATTTCTTTGCATGATTTTACCTTGCTCACGACAACGCTCTTAATGTGACCAAATTCCTGGACGAATGAAGGGGAAATGAAAGTGTCATCGAGTCAAAGCAAGTTTTAACTACCTGTATTTTCGTCATTTTTCATTTGAGTTTGTGAAAGAATTAGATTTTAGTAAAAAAAGTTTTTTTTTGTAAATTTAATACTATTTTTACCGTCTGGTAAATTTATTATTATGTAAGGACTTCAGCGATGATTAGGGCATTTATTTACATCATGCTGTTCTGCTATTTTCTTATATTAAATTAAAAATTAATTATGTATACCTAAAACTCTACAAAATAAATTTGGAACATATTTTTTTTAGGTGCTATCGTTTCTTCTGGCGTTGTACGTTACATAATCGTTTTGGAAATCCAACGGCATTTGAGGTCGCACCTTTACTTCATCTCTGAAAAAGAAGATTTTGTTTATTATCTACATCTATTTAACGAAATACATAATATTTACGTAATCATGTCCGCGTTCTTGAATAATTTAATAATCTTCGATTTGGGTTTTCCTTTTACAATTTTGTCACACAACAAGGGAGGTCGCGTATTTTCGTCTAAAAACATTTGCCTAATCCGATACCAAGACTCAAGTTGATACGAGTTGGCGCATGATAAAGTTGTTTGGAAGGTTTCAGGTGAGACCTGTGCCCAGCAGACGGACAATAAAGACTAGAAAAAAATCTGTTCAGAAAGAATTGCTATATTTCCCAGTTCCACAAAAACTTAGTAAGTTACCTTGTTCTTAAATGAAGAAGAGTTATTTAGTTCTCCTACGTCGACGATATGTTCCACAAAAGTACTAGCCGTATTTACATGATTAATCTAATTATGCACTGTAAAATACGTATTTAATAAGTATATTAAATAGGTATTTTACTTTTTAATTAAAATTAAAATAACCTTCAACAAAACTCTTACTGTTACTTACTGTCCTCCTTTAGCCTGCTCATTTGGTTGTGTACCTAATGGGTCTGGTTCACGTGGTTGGCTTTCTACAGGGTCTGGTTTAGGAGGTTGGATTCCTACGGGGTCAGGTTCAGCCCGTGGTGGGTCACGAGGTTGCTCATAAGATTGCTTAGTTAACTGATCAAATTGTTGATCCATTTGTTCTGATGGTTGATCAAAATGTTGGTCAAATCGTTGCTCCTTTACTTGTTCTTGTGGTGCTTTAACATCGCGATCATGGGGCAAGTCAAGTGTTGGGTCATGCAGGCTTTTGTACAGGTCGTCAAATGTTTCGTCTGGAGCTGGGGTTTGCGGCACTTCTATTGCTGGCGAATGTAGCTGAGAATACATTTGTTCGAATGATTGTGGATCGTCTCGATTTAGATCAAATGACGGATTAAATATTGGTTCACGTGGTCGCTCACGTAATGCATCACCTGCTTGAGGTTGTTCTTGCTTCTTTAAAGATGATGATTGGGACTGTGAACTAGATTGTGCGTTTAATTGATCCAATTGCCGTAAATGTGGCTGGTCGAAGCGGTCAATAAAAGGAGATTTCATTGGTTTATGTTCATTATGTAGCTTAAAAGGTTGAAAAGCTTCTTCATCATAGGGTTCTACTCTAGATGGTTTATATGGCTCTACAATTGGTAACTTGAAAGATTCCTTTTTTGGTTGAAATGAACCCATGATTTCGGGTTTGTATGATTCAACTAATGGTTGGTTTTGAGATGATATTTGTGGTTGATTTTCAGAATGAGATGGAATTCGGTAAATATCATCTTCTGGTTGTTTGACTGACTCTTGTTGTGGTTGTAAAAACGACTGCATTTGTGGTGGCCTGTCATCTCCTTGAATAAATTTGAATGGATCTGGATCTGATTGTGGTTGGTTGTATGATGGTTCATGATCTGGTACTTTAGGATTATTGTACGGCCTCACTGTAATTTCCTTATATACATCTTCTTGAGGGTCGTTGTAGATATCCGCTTGAGGCTGCTTGTAAGCATCCATTTGAGGCTGCTTGTAAGAATCCGATTGAGGCTGCTTGTGAGAATCTGATTGAGGCTGTTTATAACTATCCATTTGAGGTTGTTTGTCACTATCCATTTGGGGCTTTTTGTATGTATCCATTTGAGGCTCTTTGTAGGTATCCAATTGAGGCTGCTTATAAGTATCCATTTCAGGTTGTTTGTAAGTATCTATTTCAGGCTGTTTGTAAGTATCTACTTCAGGCTGTTTGTAAGTATCTACTTCAGGCTGTTTGTAAGTATCTATTTCAGGCTGTTTGTAAGTATCTACTTCAGGCTGTTTGTAAGTATCTATTTCAGGCTGTTTAAAGGAATCCATTTCAGACTGTTTATAAGAATCCATTTGAGGTTGTTTGTAAGAATCCATTTCAGGCTGTTTGTAAGAACCCATTTCAGGTTGTTTGTAAGAATTCATTTCAGGCTGTTTGTAGGAATCCATTTGAGGTTGTTTGTAAGGATCCACTTCAGACTGTTTGTAAGAATCCATTTGAGGCTGTTTGTAAGAATCCATTTCAGGTGGTTTATAAGAATCCATTTGAGGTTGTTTGTAAGGATCCACTTCAGGCTGTTTGTAAGGATCCATTTGAGGCTGTTTGTAAGTATCCAATTGAGGTTGTGTGTAAGAATCCATTTGAGGTTGTTTGTAAGAATCCATTTCAGGCTGTTTGTAGGAATCCATTTGAGGTTGTTTGTAGGAATCCATTTCAGGCTGTTTGTAGGAATCCATTGGAGGTTGTTTGTAAGAATCTATTTCAGGCTGTTTATAGGAATCCATTTGAGGTTGTTTGTAAGAATCCATTTCAGGCTGTTTGTAGGAATCCATTGGAGGTTGTTTGTAAGAATCCATTTCAGGCTGTTTGTAGGAATCCATTGGAGGTTGTTTGTAAGAATCCATTTCAGGCTGTTTGTAGGAATCCATTGGAGGTTGTTTGTAAGAATCCATTTCAGGCTGTTTGTAGGAATCCATTGGAGGTTGTTTATAAGAATCCATTTGAGGCTGCTTGTAAGTATCCATCTGAGGCTGCTTGTAAGTATCCAATTGAGGCAGTGTGTAAGAATCCATTTGAGGTTGTTTGTAAGAATCCATTTGGGGTTGTTTGTAAGAATCCATTTCAGGCTGTTTGTAGGAATCCATCTGAGGCTGTTTGTAGGAATCCATTTGAGGTTGTTTGTAAGAATCCATTTCAGGTTGTTTGTAAGAATCCATCTGACCCTGTGTGTAAGTTTCCATTTGAGGTTGATTATAAGTACCCATTTCAGGCTGCTTGTAAGTATCCATTTGAGGTTGTTTGTAAGAATCCATCTGAGGCTGCTTGTAGTTATCCATCTGAGGCTGTGTGTAAGTTTCCATTTGAGGTTGATTATAAGTACCAATTTGTGGTGAATTATATGGATCCATTTGGGGGGAATTGTACGGATCTGATGATGCTACCTTATAGGACTCTACATTTTGATTATTATTCGGTTTGGCTTGTGATTGACTATAAGGATCTCCTTGCTGTTGAGAATTTCTAACCGCAGTATTATCCTGATGAGGTTGTTGGTATGATTGTTCATATACCGGTTCAAATTGTTGTGGTTGCTGTTTAACTTGCTGATGCCTCTGTCCTGATTGGATGTATGATTGATCTTGGGGCTGATCTTCCGATGGGCCATAGGGTTGTGCACGCTGCTGATTCATCGGAAATTCAAATGGTTCTTCTCTTGATTGATTGATTTGTTCAAAAGATTGTGTATTCCCTGTGTCGTCTTGGACAGTCTCTAAGTCTTTAGTAGGTCTCATACTAAGAGGCATTTCTTCATTGCCTTGCCTCAAAAAAGAAGATATTTTATGAACATCATCATCCTGGGACCTTAATACTTTGGTCGGTTGGTCTGGCCAGTCAATGATAATTTCTTTAACTTTATCAACATCTATCATAGTCTTTTCATTACAAACCGCTCGCCTGTAAGGAATAACAGTTTATAATTAATTGATTTATTTTTCATGTTAAATAAGTATGTTTTGTTAGTATTTACTAACGTGCTGATCTAGCGGTTCAAGAAACGGATATGTTTGCATACGATTGTTGTTTCGAAACCATTACAGGTAAGAAAAAATTTGACCTTGATAAAGTTTTGTTTACTTTCATAGACTCAGTAAATTATTTCTTAGTACATGTGCTAGATAACAATAACACTAACGATATCTCATCCGCTTGCAGCATACACTTTAATATATGGGATGTCTGAGCAGTACTGGTGAAAAGATACGGGCCCCGGCATTCGTAGTTATTGTCATAAAAACCGTTAATGGCAACTCCTATCACCATCTCTTTTGTTCCAATCCATCGAACTAAAGGACCGCCGTGATCATTCTACAAAAATGAAAAAAAAAAAACTATTTAAAGTGTAGAATGTAATATAAAAGGCATCGAAAAAGACATTTCCATTTAACACACGGTGATAGAATCAGCTCAAAGGCAGTAGTTAACTAATAAGGTTTAAGGTAAGGTAAGGTAAGGTTTTAGTTTAAGTATTAGTTATTATACATTCCAGATTCCTTAATTTAACCAGAAATCATCTAATTTATGAAATAACTTTCATAGCATGTATTGAATGAAAAAGAATATTCTTGAAATAAGTACGTCTTTAGAATTTGATCCAACCTGACATAAAGTTGCAGCTTGTCTTTTCGTACGCTTTCTGCCATTTAATGGTACTGTTTTATTTCTTGACTTTATATACTTAATTGTTTTGTTATTAATGCCATCCCGCCTGAAGTCAAAATTTTCATCGACACACTGGAAAAAAGCTTTGTTTTTACGAGTACCGACAATTTATTTTATGTCATGTAAGTAAAATTAGGTGAGTACCAAGTACGAGCCTGCTTCATATTTACTGCAAATTCATTTACAGAGGGTAAGATTTATGTCAAAGTAAATAACAATAGTGTTTTAATTTTATATTTTATACTTTTGGGGTCGATAGTTAAATCAGTTTTTTTTTTGTGATCCTATATTCACCTCTAACAGATGTAGTATTGAAGAACTCAAATACTAAAAATAACTTTCGGGATAATATTATCCGGCGTTTCAAAAGTCGGTCGGGTTAGAATTTCCAGTTACTTACAGTGCTGTTGACAATGTCCTGGTTTAAAGAATACCGTCTCAATGAGCATCCATCGATGTCTGCAATACTCGGAGAGTTATCCATACCATCGCCTTCGAGGTGACCGGCAAGACTCGTACATATCACATAATTATCTAACAAATCACTCAACACCCTATTTGATTGCTCCCTTTTACATTCGTCTTTAGTAGAAACTAGCGTGGCTCCTTCTTGAAGTATTTTCAAGTTAGTATCCTCAACTTCCGACTCACCCGGCTGAAAAGTATCATAATTGTTTATTTTTCATTTATATTATTATACAAATCTAAATACTTATTATATGTGTCACATTGCCAAAAGGTATTTAGGAAACGGCAGTAAAGTGAATGTATGGCCATAATTGCTGCCTAATTGCCGCCGCATAATTTAAGTTTTTGGGCAACGAAATAGTATTTATTTGGCTTACGTCTCGAGCTCTTATTGGTCCCCAACCATAAAAGATACATTCTGCTCCGGGCACCTCGTATTTTCTTTCATAGTTTATCTCTATCGGATATGGTGCATATGAGCAAAAGATGCGATATGACACATCAGTCATGTTGTATGGTTTCTCCACCTCCGCTATAGCTATATCCCTTGTTGACCAGATTCCGGGGTCCGTGGCCGATATGGTGTAATCTATAATTGTATCCAAAAGAGAGTTAAGCAATACAAATATTTAAAACAAACTCTCGTTTATAATCAACAATATAATATTAATCATGTACAAAGGTAGCGCACCAAGCAAACTCGAGCGCTTATTTTTTGATAAACAGAACTTGAAATGACTAAGGTGAACGAAATAGATAAGATTATAATTTCTTAAATATATAGAAACTATGCCTACACTAGAGATAAGAAAAATAATAAACTAAATAATTAGGTTTAGTTTAGGTTAGATTAGGTAAGTAATTATTATATATTTCATTTTTTAACATTATATCTGTGAAGTTACGCTGCCTCTTTAGGCTTGTCACACAATTTGTCACGTCGTGTCGCTCAGTGAATGTCTAATGCGCTTCTAGCTTAAGCTAATAGTAATTACGTTTAGTAGTGTAGATTTTGACGACTCTTTGCTTCCTTGATTTGGTGCATGCATCCTTGTCTATGTCATCTGCGTTTACATACTTCTTGTACCCAGCTATAGCATAGATTCTCTGCATTTCAACAAGGCATGCTGCTGCGGTTAATATTTTTTGTTTCGTTACTAACGCGCCCCCACACAGCCAAGCGTCGTAGTCAACGTTTGAGTACTGTGATTTTACAAAATATACCTGAAATAAACCAAATAAATGTGCGTTGTAGTGCATTTGTGTACTTACTAATTACGGCCGGTTATGATTATCACCAATATCCAAAAACAAAAAGAGCACTTAAAAAACTGATAGTTTTCGCATATTTTACATGACAGTTTTAATAAGCATATTATTATTTTTATCTTTAAATGAACATTAAAAAAGCACGAGATAGGTATTGTTTTTTAAACGTATATCTTTTTTTTGTCCAACAAAACAAAATTCAGTATTTGTTCGAAAAAAAAAACAGCGGGGTCTAATGGTTACTATATGTTGATGATAACATTTAAAGAGTCCATTGCCCATGCATATAAAGTTAGTCTATTTGACATATAACAAAACCGAAACCATTAATTTATAGTATATACCTTAGAATATAAATAAGTGAACTGTAAGCACCAATCTGAACTAACTGGTCTTCAAATTAGTGTTCAAAAAGGGCGCCTTTTGTTCACACTATCTGAAAACCATTTAGTCACTTTGCTCCTACGTCAATACTTTTCCATGAACGTCTTTCATTGCTCCACAAAACTACACAAAACTGCACAAAATTTGCTTACAGTGGGCACTAGCAATGCGCGCACTCTATTTTTGCTGATTTATACTCTAGGGTATGTACTCTTAAAATATTCATGTTATTCGACAATACTTGCCATGTATTTCTTTCCCAATACACTTTCAACTCCATCCGACATTTTTCGTTGGCAATAATACACTGTATTCAAATAATCCGCAATTATTAATTTATTCAATTTATAATATAAATATGCAACACACAAAAGCAGTAGGTAACGAAATGTAGATAAAAAACGAATAAAGATGAAAACTTTACGTCACATTTTTAATGAACTAGAAAAAATACTAACACTTGAAACAAGACATGCAGATAAATAAATAAAAGTTCTTCAACAACATCTTAGCGACATTGAAAACTATTTCCATTAAATATCATATTTTCAAGCACAATTTCGTGTAAGCGATCAAGCATAGAATTGATACGGACATCAATAAATAAATTTTCGATGGAAAATTCAAATATACGTTCTTATTCTCAAGTGATTATTTAGTAGTTGATGAAATCTAATATTATTATGGAGCAAGAACATGTTTGTAGAGATGTATTATTTTTTTCAAATCTGTAGTTAAATGCTTTTAAATTTAGGTATATGGCTGACATTTAAAGTACCTAATTCAAAACGAGTTCTCGTTCATAAACTCATTTTGACTCGTTTCAATATTAGATTGCCAAGGTGGGTCTACACTATACACTTTTGCTGGTACAGACATCTCCACAGAATGTTACCACATGTATGTCATTTTTTGTACTTGAATATTCATCAATTTATCATATAATTTCATAATTAATTATATGGCTTTGAAAAATTCGAAATATGTAAACTTTCGACTTTTCTGATTCACCAAGAATTGTTTATAGGTACTGCTTTGTCGCACAAACAAAATTCGATAAAAATAAGGAAAGTCTGTATCGCGTCAACGGAAGATTAATCCTATAATTTTATTAGCATAATAAAGTATCTATGTGCCAATTTTTTTGGAGTTTTGTCAAGTTTGGTTTTACATGTTTACCTAATTTCATCAACCTTCAGAAAACAGATATCATAATACAAAGAAAAGATTAAATTTACAAGATAAAAATCATATAACAATAACTGTTATTCAATTTGAATTGATATTGGCATTTAAATCAATCCTATGCATAATTCAATTACCTTTTATTACTTTGACTTTGCCTATTCAATAAAAAAAGTTTCAATAATTGAGTACCTTTTTATTTTACTTACATCATATTATTACCCACGTTGAAACGAAGTAGCGTACCTATGCGTTTAGCTGTTTTTGGGTATGTGTAAACAACTAAATTTTGACATTTATATGCAAAATAGTTCAACCGATTTTCATGGCATAAGTCAAAAGGTTTTAATTTATCAAGTGCGTAGGTAGACGTAGGTTTAAAAATTAAAATCATAAAAAAAATGTTTATCCTTAAATACATTATATTCTAAACCTAAAAATAAGTGTTGGATACTGATAGGAATATCATTTTCAAGGATGGATTTTTGGAAATAAATATAATAAATAAATATTGGCTATATTATACATGAAATGTTAATTTTCCTGGCTCCTTGTCCTGTGCCCATGTTACATTCTCTTGAACAATTCGAAAACCTTTTTCTTTTGGTAGAGTTACGCACAAATTTGATCCCCTGGAGCTAAAAAAATATAATATTTAAAAATCTAGATAAAATCCTACGTTTTGATATTATTTTTAATTCTGTAAGGGAAATAGAATTGAGATTCGGTCAGTCCGGTTTTTTCCGTATCCCAGCAAACGAAATTGATAGTTCATAAAGTTTCCAAAAGATCAGTAAAAAAATATCTCAACCACTCGGATTATCGATGTTAAGAATATATTTTTGTAATATATTTTTATCAATTGTCTTTAGCCGGAGATATTAAGAACCTCCTTCCTCCCGATCCTTTTGAAGTCAGTCGAAGATATTTTAACTACATTACTTACTATCGAAGCATGCAGTACAGGAATTCCCTATTGCTGTGTGTGCTAGTATACAGGTAAGGACCCACACATTCCATTCGTTTGTTGACTTGAAAGCCACAGGCCACGCCAATGACGTACTCGCGACCACCAATCCATGACACAAGGGGTCCACCGTGGTCATTCTAAAATAAGTGAATTTCCAATAGTAAGGCTGCCCGATAATCGGTGACCGATTTTTTGTAGGAGAAAATAGAACACACTGATAGCAATAGTGCAACACATACGTCCTAAAAAAAGTACGTCAGAATTCGGTACCAAGTATCGGCCCGATTACCTGACCAAAAATATACCATTATTCTCTAATAATACGCATCTTTTAAAATAAATTGAAAGGAGAGCTTATTGTTATAGATAAAGCACGCATCCTAAAAAGGTGTTTTACCCTCTGCAATAATCAATTGGTCGGGAATCGGCAGTGGAAGAACGAAAAAGAGAAAAGTGAAAAGTTCTGTTAAAGGCGATATGAGAAAGAAAGGAGTGAATGCTGAGATGATGAGAAGTAAAGATAAATGAATGGAAGTTAAATACGCATTGCGCCATCCACAAACAATTGGGACCAAGACAGGGAGATGATGATAATAAATGAATAACACACCTGACATGGGCCATGTCTCCTGAAGTCCTTTTGATCGGAATAAAAGTTCAAAAAACGGTCTGTACTATAAATATCAAGCTCTTCATTTTCAGAAAACTGCACATATAATAAAATAAAAACGGTGCGATTAGATGAAACAGTTAAAACATTCCCACTGCGCTCTCACTCTAATTCTGCCGCAATTACTAAAGGTGCTCCCTCACCGGGAGCATTCACGTGTATTGTAACATTATAGATTCCACTTTGAGAATAACATTACAATAATACCTCCCTGACTAACGAGCATTTGCGTGTAATGTAACATATTGATTCGACTTTGAACATTTCATAGCAAGATGTCAGACAAAGCGTTTGTTGTGCTGAGTGCGGCAATATTAATTCGGGCTGACGGAAGTGGAGCCCATTGATGTTGCAAGTTGAAATGAAATGAAATGAAGTTGTATCAAGATTTGTACCATTACAACACATTGTATCATTACAAGGTGTGCATTGTAATACTCGGTTCTC
This sequence comes from Autographa gamma, assembly GCA_905146925.1. Taxonomy (NCBI): domain Eukaryota; kingdom Metazoa; phylum Arthropoda; class Insecta; order Lepidoptera; family Noctuidae; genus Autographa; species Autographa gamma. The sequence goes on from LR989871.1 coordinate 5,154,232, forward strand.
CTCCTTCACTGATGTAATGCTCAATTCTGTAACGTTACATTACGCGCAAATGCTCTCGGTGAGGGAGCACCTTAAGTTTTTAATTAATTTCATATTAAAAACAAGTGCAAATTGAACAAAGTGCAAATTTCTTTTCTTATTTACAGGCACAATGTTTTTGGTTTTAGTTTCTTTATTTTTTTCTAGTTCCACATCAAAAAGCACGGTTTACTAATGTGTAACTTAATACATGCGCAAAAAAGTATTTTGTAACGTGAGAAAAAAACTTACCCTCCTAAAATTAGTTAAAAGAATGTTTCCTTTGGGTTGGTGCCCATGATTTGTTTTAGAGTTGTTTTCACATGGCTCTTTAGAATTTAAAACGTATTTACTGTTATCTATTTTCCCAGTTTCATCGAGGGTTCCTGGTCCAAGCGTACAAATGAGGTATGAGTTGACATGAGCTTTGATGTCAGTGTGTCCCGCTAACTCCTTTTTACACAATTCCTTTTCGATCACAACAGTCGAGGCATAGTTTACTCGTTCTGTGTTGTAGTCGGAGAAGTCATCAACCTTAAAAATGAGAGGATATTAAAACTATTTATTAATTTTAGAGCTCATGCACACTTCACCGCGCCATCATGGCCTCGCTCCGTCTTTTGTTTTTATCTTCGCTATGCTGTTTTTGCATTACATTGGAAACTATGTTCATTGACGACTGGTAATGGAATACACAAAAACAAAAGACGTCTGTACGAGCAGTTACGTAGGTCGACCAGAAAGAGGTGATAAGACGACCTACAATAATGCTGCGTGTGTTGGTTATAGATGGTGGTAGATATGGAACAGGGCCTTTGTGGCTTTTGTCATCATATCATCATCAGCAGCCGGAAGACGTCAACTGCAGAACAAAGGCCTCCCACCTTGAACGCCACAATGAACGACAACTCGCCAATTGCATCCACCGGGTGCCCGCAACTTAGGCTTTTGTATATCAGTCAAACTACTTGGGTTAAAAATAGAAAATTTTAACCCCCGGTTTCCTGAACGTCAATCAACACGAAAACTAGTTAATATATCCTATCCGCCTATCGAGTCTCATTTTAAGCGCTTTGGTTGGTTGTCAGCCTTGAGTCAACCAATCACAGTCGTGATCAGGTTTGACTACAAATTAAGTTGATCAGCCTATCAGGAACTGGAGGTCAAAGGATTGTTATATTTACCGCTCGGAAATATTTCTTATGTCCCCAACCAAATGTAACGGCTTGAGTTCCTGGGTTTTCGAAGTTAGTTTTAAAGTTTATTTTGATGATAGCCGGTGCATACGAACAATATGTCTTGAACACGGGATCTCGGAAATCGTATGGCGATTCCACTTTCGCTAGTCCAATGTCTCTGGAATTCCAGTTGAATGACTCGAATTCCTTTAAATTGAAATCTGTGGATATCAATGAACTTAAAGTAGAAGATGGAAAAGTCTACTACTAATACTCTGTTTTTTTGTAGATTTTGGAAGTCCTGGTTTTTTAATAACGTTATAGCGACAATAAGAAAACACACTATGAAAATGACAACTGTCTAGTGTCTACCTATTATAATTCATGACTCGTAGAAGAACATGTGTACCGACGTAGGTATTGTTTGCCTTCTTAATCTTATCAGTACACAAATGTGTAAATTGGTCATGATAGTAAGATCAATATTCGACTGACGTCTGAATGACGGGCCAGTTGGTCTAGTGGTTAGTGACCCTGACTGCTATACCGGAGGTCGTGGGTTCGATTCCCACTCAGGACAAATGTTTGTGTGATGAGCACGATCATTTGTGCTGGTCTGGGTGTAATTTATCTATAATATACTAGCTGTGCCCTGCGGTTTCACCCGCATGAATACCTAGGTCCCGTTCCCGGTGCCTTATGTTTGGCCGGTGATTACCTACTTACTTATTTTTTGTATGCGCAATTTCCCATTTATTTTCATAAAAACCTTCTCCTGATAATAACTAACACAACAAAAAAAGAATGAGCGAAATCGGTCCAGGCGTTATTGAGTTATGCGCTTACCAACACATTTTGCGATTCATTTTTATATATAAGATATGTATTTAGAAATATGTAAGTATGTATATCAGTTGTCTGGTTACCATAACACAAGCTCTCTTAGAGCTTAGCTTGGGATCAGATTACCGTGTGTGAATTGTCCGGGAATATTATATTATATTATAATATTGTACCTATTTCCACTGTATCATCGTCCTTAAACGTATAGGTAGGTAGGTAAGTTTTCTAACTCTAAGTGTACGAACTGTACTGTGTACTGTGAGAAGAACAAACCTTTTTGGAAGGATCTGGCGATGACTTTCTTTTTGACTCTCGATGTGCATTTATCTTTATGTATGTTTTCGGCACTGACGTATTTAGTGTAGCCGGCGATAGCATAAACATGTTTAACATCTTCGAGACATGCTGCTGACGTCAAAATATATACAGGATGTACTATACAGCCTCCACAGACCCATCCTGTATAGTCTCGTTCCGACTGTGCCGATTTGACAAAGTATGCCTGGAAGTTGAGATATTATGTTACTAAATCTTTGTAAGTAAAACATAGTCGGGTTTGTTACACCATGCATAACTCAAGAACGGGCATAAAAATTTTAAAGATGGTAGATTTCATGGAAGAAAACATCGGGAACATGGTGATACCGCTAGTTATCTAATATAATAAAACACTTGCCAGAAATTTAGGTTCACTTGTAGACTGAGTTCCATTTACAATTCTTCGCTCACAATTGGTCGCTGGAAGAAAATGCTTTTCAAAAAAAGTATAATAATTCCACACTTTCTATTAGTTCGTGAATGACCGATTGGTCAATTAATTACATTGTTATAAAGAAGAACAACATTTTTACAAGAACACGTCAAGCGTTGATTCCGAAGTGGGTCTTAATGTAAAGAGGTAAGGTTACAAGATCATTAAAAAAACCATTACTTTAGATAAAATGAACAGAACTTACATTTCAAAATAAAAACAATTAATACAAACGAATAAATAAGTATACTCAATTTTAATGTCATCGGAAAACGGGGAAATATAATGAAAATGTTAAAAAAATTAATTGTGTACCAACAACTGAATGCCAGCGGAATTAATCGAATTATTTCCTTTTATATAGCGGAAAATCGCTTTTTCGGTAGAGTCGTTTTAGATGGAAATCAAAGCTACGATATAATGTTTACAGTTAAGTTAGACCATGTTCTGGTTTTATTGTATCTACACAGTAAGTTTGTGATGGTTTTGAACGTTAATTACATATGGGAAAAAAGGAATTATTTACCTATAGAGTGAAATACATAGTAACATTAAACACCACCCTTTATCTGGCGCAGTAAACCCGGTTTTAAAAAATATAGTTAATATGAATCAAATAGGATTATTTTTAAAAAGTTATCACACATGGACCAAAGAATATCAGCAAACCTTAGTCATGAACATTATTTCAGTTTTTTTTAGATTTTTTCATAAATATGTCGTTTTTCCAGTATGTGACTGTAATCGAAGAATATCTGGTGGTGATGTTGTTAATACAGATAAGCGTTACATGGTAAGAAGGATACAAGATTTTGACCAGCCTCTCTAGCCAATTGACATTTCTACAAGTGTTAACCCTAATCGATTCGCTCAATTATATGGAAGAGACAAGTGTAAGACACGAGACTCACCGATATGTAAAGTCAGTTCTGGACATATATTGTAATTTTAGCCAGTTCTATCGCCTTTAACGCTTGTTGAAATTACTTATTAGACTGCCACCCGTAGGCAAGGGACATTTCTTCAGACAGGGCAAATTTAGGCACTTCAACAATTGCGACACTGGAAGTGATTGAAATATAGCATAGTTCAAATCTCTATACGTCTTAACTGTTCTTCTTCTTCTTCTGCAAAACCCTTTTCCAAGCCATGCTTAGGTCCACCTTTACCAAAATCATTTCAAATGTGCCCTAAGCCAACTACAAACAAGATTATAACAATTCCTAACTGCACGCAATAAATCAAAACATTATGTTTAAATATATTTTACATAATTGCTTATTATATTACAGGTTTACTTAGTAAGAGCCCCAGTATCACCGAAACAGTACGACTCTTGGCTTTGTGGAGGGGCCATAGTGAGCGAACGGTTCATCATCACATCAGCAGCTTGCGTACAAGACGTTCAGTACCTGTATGCCATAGCTGGGTACAGGAAATACGTGCCCGATGAACATATCGACTCTGATCCTTGTACTCAGCAGAAAAAGAAGAAAGTGGTTTATACGAGCACACCCAAATGTAAGTGGAGTATTTGAAGTTGTTGATAGGGAGTTTTTGTGGGCAGGTTTTTTTTGCTAGTGTGATAGGCCTCTTATTTCACCCAAGTCGAAAAAGCGCTACTTACATGTATCAGATACCTACCAGATAGATACGAGATTTTATGTATATTATGATCGACCAGGAGTGCTTTTTTGACTTGTTAATGTACGGATCCAGGACATTTTGCGAGGCCAAGAAAGATCACAAAGTGGCATTTAAATTTGATTTGTGATTATATTTTTTTACTTATTATATTTAAATTATTTAAAATAAATACTAGATACTTAATATTTTTTGTTTTAGCATATTCCTTCGTGGAAACAAAACTGGAATCGTGGTCATACATAGACATAGCGTTGGTTCAAGTTGAGTCACCGTACGATTTTGAGGATAGCTCATTTGAAGAGTTATGCTCCTACAAACCGGCGCCGATACCTATTAATTATGAGTCTAAGTATCAAATTCCTGGAACCGATGCCATGGTGCTGGGTTGGGGCCATACATCGGTGTGGCGAAAGGTATGTAATTAAAATTCGACTTTAGAATCTTTATACTTAGCTTGCAAGTTTTGACGACCTTCGTCGTCAAGTTGCGTTCGCACCGATTTCAAGGTTTACCTAGCTAGCCAATGTAGAAACCAATTTTTATACAATGTCTCGGGTCTGGGTGTTTGTGGTTCCTTCGTTGTTTCTGATTTCTATAACACAAGTGCTTTAGCAACTTACTTTGGGTTCAGATCAATGAATGTGATGTTGTCCACATTTATTTTTTGTCATTTATTAATTCAAAACTATTTTTTGTGAATTAGGCAGTGATTGCTCGATGTATTGTAATATTTATCATCGCAAGAAGTCATTTGCGCAGTCTTTAGCACGGCGAACCTTGCTCTTGGAATACAGGCATGTATAAAAAAGAACCCTTGTAAAACGTGGTCTTGTATCTTCTAGACCAATATCAGAGGTCTCGGCGGTGTCTATATGCAACACCATCCACTTATCGTCAGGTGAACCAACAACCTATTATGTTCAAGTGCAGATATTATTACTAAACAGCTTCCCAATTACAGCCAGGTGATAATAAGAACTACAACCAACCAGAACTGCATTATGCTTCAATACTTCTAGAAGACAAGGAAATATGTAAACGACACTACAGTAACTTCAAAAATATGTCGGATGTGATAGATAAGTACATGATTTGCTCCTACGGTAGAGGAAACATTCTGGATAATGGGGAGCCGTTAGCAAATATTTTCCATGCATCGACGAGGTGTATCACGAAGCAACAGAAAGCAATGGGAGTTATGGGGATACTTGTAAGTCAGTTCTGATATATGACCTTATTTAATATAACCATATAACAATGTAGCTTGCGTCATTTTTGTCGATAACCATCTATTTTTCCAACTTTGTCAGTGTTCCCGACAATTTAAGCAGTATTAACAAAAATATCATTTAAAAACGATGACATTTACTATAGGGTACGATTGATACGATATACGATTGATCAACTAAATTGGTTTGCAGTGTGAAGAAGAGATTGGTATAAGAAACGTGTTAACAGAAGATTTAACTCGCAAAGATTTCTACCAAAAGAATATGTCTGATTCGAGAAGGTACGGAATTTGTCAAGTAAGTGTTATACTGAATGTTGAAACGTATATTATATTCTATTGTACATCTATCCTATTTACTTTCAAGTACATATTTTTCTTTGTAATTGATAACCGTTTCATTATTTTGTCTTTGGAACAAAATTAATATTATACATATTCTCTAAAAACATTCTTGTTTCGGCGTAGTCGGGTAAGAAGTTTAATTTTAGTAAAATACGGTATGAATAACAAGCCTTTAAATTAATTTGACTTACATTGACTGGTGGTCTAGTGGTTAGTGACCCTGAAGGCTCAATTGGAGGTCGTGTATTAGATTCCCACCAAAGACAAATCTTTTTGATGATCATTATAATTTTTTCATGTATCTGGGTGTAATTTGTTCGTATTATTATATAATGTGTATTTCATCATAAATACATAATTTAAAACAACATTATTATATCTTTATATTTGTAGAATGACCACGGTGGACCTTTAGTTACTTGGATTGGTACCCGAGAAGTTCTCATCGGAGTAGCTTCGGTGTTCCAAGTGTCGGCGGTTTCACAATGCGTCGGGCCATACCTATATACAAGCACGCAATGCAATGGCGCATTCTTAGATTGTATTTTGAGTATGGCGGAAAATACACATGTTACCGATCTTGAAAGGTATGATCCTTATTCTCATTTAGAAAGGTGACATTGTACACTGCCCAAATACATCGCAAAAAAAAACTAACTTTATTAACGCTTATAGAAATGTTGTCTACAAATTGTAGGTGCCTTTTAGAGACATGGCATTTACAGTTAATTATGTTATCGTTATTTTTTTAATAGACGAACGTTATGCGAAGGACCTCCCAGTCAAAAAGGATTTGATACAGTTGAACGATACATTTCCTGGGCCAAACATCCATCCGGGTAAGTATTTTTTACATTATCTTTTCAAACAAGTAAGCAAAATTAATTCTGCAAGTGCATGACACCACTCTTTAATGGCTACAGTAAAAGAATTGCCTTCAGGGTAGGTAAGGTACTGCAGTGAGGTAGTCAAAATCGAAATAAGTTGTGGTCGGAAAGTGTTTACATGACATATAAGAGAGAGATATTTAATAGAGGCATTTAATTTAATTATTTATTATAAAAGATGTTGTGGCAGCCTAGTAGGTAGGTTCAATAACCGAATCCTATTGTTTATAGGTCTTTTACAAAGATATCTTAACTTTTTTAATAGTTATTCTAGAACATTCCTGACAAGCGGTGTAGGTAAACTTCGTAAGGAAACCTGGATTCCAAAAAAAATTGTCGTGAATGACCAACCCGCAATGAGAAAGCGTGGTGATCAATGCTCGTATCTGCTCTGTATAGGACGTGGCCTGTGACCTGCAGTGGGTCGTTTATAGGCCGGTCTATTTAATTATTTTGGTTTGCAGGCCTGCAGATAATGAGAAGGTGTTACGGCGCCCCCTAATTCCTCTCCGGGGCTTGAAGTAATCTGAACCTATTAATTGTATTTATTTATTACTGCTTTATTTTGAAGAACTAGTTATTTTTTGATTAAATGTCGTTTTTTTATGTTTGTGTTTTTGTTGCTCAATAGCCTGAATCGGATTTTTTTATTTCTGATGGAGTATGATTTTTGTAACTTTGAAAATAGTAAGGAAAGAAACACTTTAAAATTTTGGTAGACGCCAAAATTTTAAAGTGTTTCTTTCAGCTTTATTAATAAATAAATAAAAGCTCTCACAAGTGGTTTAAGTTGGTTTATAAAATAGAGCTTTTGAAAAAAATGCTTTACAAAAAACTAACGAGTTATACACGCAAAGCTTTCCTTATTATTACTCTATCAATTACTAAAAACCATAAGAAAATTCAAAATCTGTTTTTGAGTTTGTTGAAACGGTCTATATTATAAAATTGTCAGAATGTTAAAATTTTAACGAACGTGAATAGAAAGGATTTAAAAAACAATGGATTTTTGTTGGTGCTTCATAAAAGCGTGAGTTATTAGAGCACCTTTGAGTTATCGATACTTTTGGTACAAGTGCTTTGATCCTAGTATATAAGTCACGAGGATTTCTGCTGTGACTGCTTTCACATGTTTTAGTTACTTAGAATTTTTAGGTTTTGTACAGAAGCCTAATTTATTTACTGAAATAAGAGTGTCAAACTGGTTACTTAAGCTATTGAAGGGTATCAGATATCCCATTGAAATAGGAGTGGTCGTCCCAGAGATATGCAAGCTCAAACGACAAGACTCTTTCGCTTGATTTTAATAGTATAGCTTTTTGGTACCTAATTAATTCTTAGTCAATATCACAATCTTTAATATAAGACTTTCATTCTGCATCTCAAAGGCTATTTCAAGATTGATTTATCAAGAAACTAAGAAAAATAATGAAATCAATAAAACTTGCTCAACCGTATGTTATTCCATTATTCAACAGCATACCGTCTAATTGTAATGTTTTCGGTTATTTACTTTGATTCAAATCAAGGACATATTATTTTAAAATGTTTGCGATAAAGCCAGATCTTTTGTTGTTTATATTGTTTTTTCCTGGTAAGTAATTTTATACGGCATTCTGTTTTTCAGGCTAAATAATTGTCTCTAGTATCTTAAAGGTACAACACATTCACGGGTAGCTAAGTGGTAAAAGACACAACGCTAATATACCGGTGCGCACGACGCTGCGGGTTCGATCACCGCAAACATTTTTGTCATCAAATGAAATAAAAAATATTTATTTGCAAGAATATGATACAAAAAGATGCTTTAGTAGAAAATTCAAATATATTCTGCCGTAATATGGCGTACAAACATTTAACAGAAATTATATGTTTAAAGTAATATTATACACCAGGGATTAGCGCGTACGTACGCGCTAATCCTTTAGGGCTTGACCATTCGATTTCACAAATGGCAAGTTTCTATTTAATATTATTGATTTCAGTGTCAGATTGTCATAGAAGAATCAAGGACGGTGAAGAGGTAACCGCCAATAAAAAATACGTGGTAAGACACAAGTTATGACGAGCTTAATTAATATGTATCTATTAGGCCTCCCACTGCTTCGCAATTATGTACTGCGAATTCGCATCATTAATGTCTGCAAGCTCGTGTTCCATTTTGAAGTTTATTTCACTCAGCTTATACGAAATCGTATCGCATCGCAGTTTTGTGTGAGAGCCCTACATGCTACACCGCTTCTCTACTCCTAATTAAGAAAATAATCACTTAGTAAAGAGATGGCTAAGTTTCTTCCAAGATTGTCATGAAAGGAGATTTTTTTAGAGTTATTTTAATATAATATTGTACATTTAATGATATAATTTAATAAAAATGACAGCATCACATTTTTTATGTGTGAGAAAGAAACTAAAGAAACATTGATCTTGCGAGACGGAAAGTGATATCATGCCTGTATCCCCGAAGGGTTAGGCAAAGCTGTTCCAATGTACACCTACAGTTCGCCGGTATGTTTAGGTCCCATGTAATCTGAGGCGAGCCTATTGCCACCAACTGGGCCCTAATTCAAACTCCGACTTGCTACTGTGAATTTCATAGAAAAAGCCAATAACACCTTGGTCGACTTGAGAATCGAATCAAAGAGTCGCGCTTATTACCTAGTACTAGGCCATCGAGGCAGTGTCAATTCTTCGAATTTATATGCATCATTATCAGTATCTACCTCATTTTTGTACAAACATACCATTGAATAAATTTGGATATTTTCAGGTGTATTTAGTAAAAGCCCCAATCTCACCAAGAAATTACGACAGTTGGCTATGTGGCGGTGCGCTAGTCAGTCGAGAATTTATCATTACTTCAGCTGCTTGCGTTGAAGACGTAGAATTCTTGTATGCTATAGCAGGCTACAAGAAATATGTAGTTGACGCGGATTTAGAAACGGATCCGTGCACTAAAAATAAGAAGAAGAAAGTAATTTACACTTGTACCCCAGTAGGTAAGTACTTCTAATGAGTTTTTGGTAGTTTAGCCCAATGGGTTTTTATATTCACGAACAAATCGGTTGCAATCACTACTGACAGCTTAATAGCTCTGATTCAGCCTTATGCTAGGTGTACACGGGCTTAGTAGCTAATGATTTGTAGCTAATGCTTAGTAGCTGTCACTCTTCTTGTCGCTCAGTAAATTGCTTGGGCTTTTATTCGCTCGCACTGGCATTGTCACTTATGCTAAGTTAAAAAAAGTAGATATTAGGGTTAAGTGACAATTACTTAGCATTAATCGTAGTAGACTTGATAATTACATATTTAAGCCAAAGGACTGAAAATTTTGAATAATGTAGCAAATGAAGGCTCAAAAGAAATCTAGGAATCTAAATAACATCCTTTTGCTTTTAGCTTACGAATTGAAGTACGATAGACTAGAAAAATGGTCGTACATAGACATAGCGCTAGTGAAGGTTGAATCGCCGTATGACTTCAACGATGCGACGTACGAAGTGGAATGCTCTTACATACCGGGTACTATTCCCATTAACTACGAAACAAAGTATCAGGAGCCGGGCACTGATGCCATGGTACTCGGTTGGGGACACAAGTCAAAATGGCGGCAGGTAAAAATTTACATTCATCATTTTCATCGCACTTCACTTTGACTGGCCTAGTATGAAAGTGGTGGAAAGTGACCCTGTCTGGTTTGTGGGTGCTGTGGGTTTGATCACCATCATCATCTCCCTGTCCTGTTCCCAATTATTTGGGGTCGGCGCAATGCGTATTCAGCTTCCATTCATCTCTACAACTTGTCATCTCAGCATTCACTCCTTTCTTTCTCATAGCATCTTTCACACAATCCATCCATCTCTTTTCTGTGTTTTGATCACCAATAGGACAAAATGTTTGTGTGATGAGCATGCTCATTTGTAATCTTGAAGTTCGGTTCCATTCTCCAGTCCAAGTCTTTGGTGGTGATGTAATTTTTTTTCGAGCGAAAAAGCCATCCGTTAATATAGACTTTCATTTTTAGATAGACGACAGTCGCAATTACAATCAAGAAACTTTGAATTACGCTTCGACATTGATAGAGGATAAAGAAACATGTAAAAAACAATACGAGGTTTATCCTAATATGAGTGAAGTAATTGATCAGTATATGATTTGTACGTTAGCTCAGGGTAACATCAATGACGCTGGTGAAACAATTTTAAAGAGTCCCCCTACGGCAGAGGGCTGTACTACTAATCAACAAAAACTAATGGGCTTTGAAGGTATATCTGTAAGTGTTTTGTTTTTCTTACTGCTTAAAAACCCAGTGATAGATACGTCGTTTAGAATTACAAAATTCTGCCTTATTGACTTTATGTATGGGGGTGGATAAAAGTAAAGGTTAAAATTGAGTTTCTTTTAGTTCGTATCAAAAGGGTTGTCATATATGAGGTTTTTTTTTTGTGATTACACTCTACATTAACCGTTAGAATTTTGAGTGTCATTCATCGGTGTATACGAGAACATTTTGCCAAGCGCAAAGTTTGTTTTTTAGAACCTTGACGATCAGTAAAATTCGTTACCTATCCGGTCTTTCTTGATTTTAGCATAATTGGATAATGTAGTAAATCTAATAAGTAAATCATTGCACTGTTTCTAAATCTAGGCTCATTATTTTTGGAGATGGCCTTTAAATATTTATAAAAATGTTTTATTTTAAGTGCGAAGAGGGCGAAAGAGAGGAGGATATGTTGTCGGATAACACGCGCAGAGACAGTAAAATCAACCAAACTTTTACCAACAGCTCTCGAATAAAAAAACCTGTGAACAGAACAACTACTATAAACAGTACTTTACCGAATGCCAGAAGGAGCGGGATTTGTCAGGTGTTGTAAAATCTCTATATCCATCTGCGATCAACAATACAAAGATTTCTATATATTAAATTTCCCTTTTTCATGATATGACTTCCGCACAACCGCAACGAATGGAATGACTTTTTTTGTGTTCCTTATTGTAAAAAGGTCATTGTAGATGCAAAACTTTAAGAAGACCTTGATCCTAATAGTGGAATCTAGTTTTCCTTCCTATGTTTGAACATATTGGTTTCTTACTATTACTATTGAAATAAAACTACTTTTTAACGGATTTGCAGATCGAAACGTCGGGACCTAAAATCAAAATAAACCGCGACAAAATCCGTAAAAAATAGTTTTATTTCAATATGTTTGAACGTTCATTATATTTCAGAATGATCATGGAGGGCCGTTAGTAACCTGGGTAGGATCTCACGAAGTGCTCATAGGAGTAGCTTCAGTATTTAAAGTGTCAGAGGAAAATCTCTGTATTGGCCCATATTTATATACCAGCACTCAGTGTAATGGAGCCTTTTTAGATTGTGTGTTGACAAGTAAAGAGTTGCGAGATCCTGTCCAGCCTAAAAGGTAAGTTGAGTAGCCTAGTATAATAGCCGCATATATATATATTTTGGTTTTTCAAAATAAGACAAAAAAGAGCAAATCATAGTTCAGAAGTAGCTAGCTAATGAGGCTTTTAAACAAATTGACATTTACTGAAATAAAAAAATATAAACTTTCAGCGAAATTTCAAATCAATGTATCGTCGTAAGTTTTCTTGTTTAATTAACAAAAATTAAGTAGAAAAGAAAACTTATATTGTGTCTAGTGTCTTTTATTTACCTATCTGACGGCTTTAGGGTGTCATAACTTGTGTAAAGGTCTACCAAAAAAGTAAAAATACCTATACACTAAGAAATGAAACGAAAATTATCATCAACAAGCATAATTATTGACTGTCAATATTGACGACTTCTCCTCTCGCGGGTCTGCTGGCAGAAATTACTTGAAGAAACAAGCAGTACCTCTGTACATGATTTTTAAATACGAAATGCTCCTTGTTAATGTGTTGTGTGTTCATAAAGGATAAAATAAACAATATAAATGATTATGTAATTAAATTACTTTTGACCTACACCATCAAAACATAATTACCTGTTCTAGTTTCTAGCCAGAGTGTCCTGTTTTTTTATTAATTGATTTTAATTATATTCCTTTTAACTGTAAATAATTTATTTTTGTAGACGTTCGGATCGTTGTGATAGCCCTCCAAGTGAAAAAGGATACGATACGGTTGAGAGACATATCTCGTGGATGTATCATCCTTCTGGGTAAGTCCTTTTCCAATTACTACACATACAATTGTCCAATTATTACAGTTCATTTATTTTTCTTTCAAAAAGTATTTGAAAACGTATATGCAGTGATGCGGTATATTTACTTATACATTGTTAACCTGGGCGCCAATAATTTGACGAAAAAACTAGATATATGTTTCCTCATTTTACCTTAGAAACCTTTTATCCAAGTGTTATTACGTAGGTGGAATGTTTGTATAATTGTTTGTTATTATTCAAGAGTTATTCGTCATAACAATATATCATTCATTTACGTAAAATACGGTTCTATCTGAATTTGCTAAGAATGAAAGGCGACCCCAACAAAAATATGCGCAATAAGCAAAATTATCTAATGATATAAAAAAATTTGCAGACCTGCAGATAATGAAAGAAAAGCAGCAAACTTGAAGTATGGTCCAAACACGCAAGGCCGATCTGAAGAAACTGCCGATCATTATGAAAATGATAGACAAAAACAATATGAAAGGCATGCACCAGAAAAAAAAGCACCAAGTTATTACGGTGCAGAGAGCCATGCAGTTGAAAAACATGCACCGGTGAAAGAAGGTAATAAATATGGGGCAGACCAGTATGGCGGCGAAAAGTATGGCTCAGAAAAGTACGCGGCAGAAAAGTATGCAGCAGAAAAGTATGCGGCAGAAAAATATGCGGCAGAAAAATATGGGTCTGAAAAGTATGGGGAGCAAAAATACGCTGCTGCTGAAAGATATGCCCCGGAAAGGTATGGACCAGAAAAACATGGACCGGAAAAGCGTCCGGCCCCAAGTTATGATTCGTATCAAGCAAATGGACCCGATCCAAGACATAAACCCGACCAGTTTTCAAGTAATGATAGATATAGAAGTGAACCAAATCCCCAATATGAACAACCTCCTAGTGAAAGTTTTACACCTAAAGAAAAATTCGTAATGCGACCCCAGCGTCCCCTTCGTAGTAATTAAGTCGTGTAGTCGGAGTATTATTTACTTATTTTTAATAAATAAATTATTATCTGATGTGTGTAAATTATTTATACCAGAAATACTTTTAAAATGTTTTCATATATATATTTAATTTATGTATGCCAAATGGAAACGCAAGTATTGCGGTTCCGTGCCAATCGCATCCAGCCCTTTCCTGCCACTTTGGCGATGTCATACGACTACGCTATATAATTCATTCCTCATTTCATACCCATTTATAATCTTAGTGACAATTTCCAGTATTGTGGCGAATGATGATGAATAATTTAGCTACACAATAATGAATATTGAACATTACATTAAGTATGACCAGATACATTATTATATAGTGCTTCGTACTTTTGGTGCTATACAATCACGTCTGAAATAGTTACATACACAAACTTAAATTCAAACTGAAGTTATGATATATAAAATATTCTGGCAAGTAAGGTGTTAATGTAAAGAGCTTAGAGATTTAATGAGTAGGAAAGTGACTAGCCGATCTCGGATTACGGTGACATGGACGATATTGTTTTAAGACTTGGCTAAAAGAAGAAACGTTGTGCATACTTTCCTAACAACATTGAAAAACATAAAGTAAATAATGGGGGGTAAGCAAGGGTTACTATAGCCGTATAAAATTTGGCTCACGAAGAAGTCGAGTGTCTGAATGGTGTCTAAAATCGCAATCACCAAAGTAGAGTCTGTCGAGGTTCGCCACGCGGCTAAGATCTTGTGGCTATAGTCACAAGTGTAAAAACCCCCCGAGAAGAATTAATAAAGAGGTTTCTACTTGTTTTATGTAATTCATTACTTTGCGGCATGCCGTGAAATTGACATTTCTTGAGTTTAATGCTTGCGTTTTAATGTTCAAAATGAAGGCTACATGTGTCTACACGCGGACGAAGTCGCGGGAACACCCATCTTATAGGTTTGAGGTCGCCGATTCGAAAAGTAGTCAGGCGGCCTAATTGAAATTATTACACATCCCATCTTTTAAAATCGTAAACAGAATATGATGTTTAACGTAAAGTTTAATCACCTGTTATTTGCACTTTTATTTCAAGGTAAGATTTGTGATAAACAACGGCTACTCAATCGATATATTTTCTTGTAGTTAATTAAGTCAAATGTTGATTAATTGTAGTGTCTTCTTGCCAACGGCGAATAAAAGACGGAGAAGCTGTAAATGTTGACAAAAAATATATGGTAAGATATTTTTAAAGACGGTAGTCAGAAAATTATAAGGATATAAGCAATGCCTTCGTAAATTTTTAATACTATTTTGAGTATGGACGTAAAAAGTAGAACAATATGAAACTATAAGAATTGAAAATGGTTAATTGTACGCCTTAGGCCTTTCTAAGGCCATCTGGTATTTCATACAAACACTTCGTCTATATTAGGGCTTGTTAAACTATCTGAAATTTCAGTCCTCGGTCCGACCCTCTTCCATCAGGGTCCGTAGTTCCTAGGACAGGTAACAGATGGCGCTATTTTCATTTTCAAAAGTGACCATATTAATATCCAGTCTTGGAATGATTTGTGATTGCATTTTGGACTTGGACACAGAGAATCTCTTATAAATGAAGAAAAAAGGATCTTAAGGGGTATGTAAGAGCATCCGCAGGGCAGGTTCTGAGCTGTTTGTGCGAAGCGACACGACGGACCTAAGAGCCACAGAGGCACACTTTAATGGTAACGCTCAAGCTGTATGTAAAAGTAAAGACCTTCCACCTTCTTGATTCTAGAATGTTAAAATGTAAGGATCCCAATGGTTATTATGAATGATAATTCATGTTTTAGGTATACTTGCTTAAAGCCCGTATTTCGCCACAATACTATGACTCGTGGCTTTGCGGTGGAGCTTTAGTTTCGCCTGAATATATAGTGACGTCAGCAGCTTGCGTCACAGACGTAAGGCATTTATACGCTATAGCTGGGTACAAAAAATATGTTAGTGATGAAGAAATTAACAACGATCCTTGTACAAAGGCAAAGAAAAAGAAAATCATTCTTACGTGTACTCCGAAGGGTAAGTTATCTCTTTTTATGCTTATATAATCATATGGGATTGAAAAAAATAAACTTCCTATACACAGCCAATAAAAAAATAATCAAATCGTATCTATTTCAGCCTATGAACTGAAATATGAAGAACTTGAAAAATGGTCATATATCGACATAGCTGTAGTTAAAGTAGAGTCACCTTATGATTTAGCTGATGAATCCTATGCCAAAGTATGTTCTTACACTCCTGAGATAATACAAATCAACTATGAGACCAAATTTCAAGAGCCAGGTATTGATGCTGTAGTCCTTGGATGGGGGCATCTACAGAAGTGGCGAGCGGTATGATCTAGTGGTTTCAATTATTTGGTATTAGTACTTTCTTAATACTTATAACGTCTATGGGCCGGATTTTAAAGGGGAGACGGGAATATCGGAACGGAATTCGTTATTGCCCAGACACAACAGCGAAGAAAAGCAAGCATTAAAAAAAAGTCTTTGTTTCGCTCTTCTAGTCCCTGCTTTGGTGGACTCCGACCCTAAATGTGCGACTTATTTAATATTTTAGGATTTACAATCTAGTCATCATACATTATGTTAAGAAAACCCCGTTCAAACCTAAAGGGTGATAAAAGTTTGATATAACAATAATAACATGATAGTAGCAATAATAGAGTCTTGAAATAACCATGATCAGTTGCGGTTTTCCCAAAAAAAAATAAAAGAAATTTCTTTCGTCGGTGTTATTAGCGGCATTTTGTTTGATCCATTGGTGGCAACGAATCCCACTTTTCCATTTGGAGTATTTCTTTTTGTCAGTTAATTAATCAGACATCGGGTTTTCTTAACGCATTATATATGATCAATTAATGAATACTATGAATTGATAACTTCCGCTCTGTTCAGCAAGGAGATACAAATAATTATAATCAAGACGACTTAAACTATGCTCCAACTTTGTTACAAAATAAAGAAGATTGCAAAAAACATTACGAGGTTTACACTGGTATGGCCGAAGTCATAGATAAATACATGATTTGTACTTTTGAGAAGGGTAATATTGATATTAAAGGAGATACAATTGTGAAAAGTCCACCGACTGCTCAAGGGTGTTCCAGTGTATCAGAAAAACTAAGAAACATGGAACAAGCATCAGTAAGTTGTTTATTAACTCTTTTACTTATATAGTTTTTATTAAAAAGATCCACCCACTGAAAGGACTACACCCTAGCTAAAGACAAAAGTGCGTGGTAGAGAGACGTTTGCCTTGCAGTGGGACAAGATAGGCTTAAAAGATGGATAAATATTTTTAAAATTTTATAAACTGCTTAAGAGAAGGTCATAAAAATTTTCAGTTTATGTTAAATATGCTCGTTTATAAAGTATATCACCTCTCTTGATTTAAAATTTCATTGATACACTTAGTTGAAATGTAATAAGAAATAAGATAATGAATATGTTTATCTCGGTATGGGTGGCCGAGACATATAAAATTTTATTATTCTGTATTTAAATTTATAACTTAACCAAACATTATGATCTAAGTATTTTGATCTTATTTACAAGAGAAGAAAAGCAAGGCGCTCAATTCCATCTTCATAATATGGAAAAGGCCTTTGACTGACATTATGACAGTTTCAGACCGATATTATGATTTTCTTATATCCCGCTATTCTTAATTATTTCAACACGAATATAAAAGCAATTTTAATAAATTTCTCAGTGTGAAGGCGACGAACAAGGACAAGACATCGTATTAGTTGAAAGCACAAGAAGAGACGGTTCAAATAAAACCGTAGTTGCAGTTATTGGTACTAAAACCGTAAATGCAGTTAAAGATACAGAAAACGTAAAAACACTTAATGGTACTAAAACCGTGAATGCACTAAATGGTACAAAAATCGTAGCTGCACTTAATCTGACTAAAACCGTAGCTGCAATTAATCGTACTAAAAGCCTAAGTTACTCACTGAGTAACGATATTTACAAAAACATCGTAGAAACCAATTTAACGTCTAATGCCTCATTGATTGATAGAATATACAAATCAGTCATAGATTCTAGAAAAAAACTACCAACTAGAAGACATGGAATTTGTCAGGTAATAATAGTGATTTTTTCAAAGTTACATGAACATCCTTAACTATTCTAAGATAAACGGTGAAAAAAACATCGTGGGGAAACATGCATTCCAAAATCTGGATCTGAAATCGCTAACTCAAAAGTGAGTAAGCGCACTGATTAATGTTTGCGCTTCCCATATGGGAAGAGGTCTGTGCCCAGAATTTGGAAGTTTATAGGCTGGTATTATTAGATTATTTGAATTGATAGTTTTCCTATTAAATAATTTTGTCTTGTTACGTACATGAGTACATATATAAATAAATGTGAAAGGAAATCGACTTCAATAAAATTCATATGGACCTCTGAGGACGATAATATTTTTGAAATTTAATCTTAATTGCTGGAGATATTAAATTATACTCGTATAATTATTGCGATGTCTTAAATTTGAACTTTTTCTCTTTACTCATTTTAATTAAAAGTAACAGCTTTGCAGGCGTTGTAGGTGTATTAAATGAGAATGATAATTTTCAGAATGACCACGGAGGGCCGCTTGTCACTTGGGTAGGCTCTCATGAAGTCCTTATTGGAGTTGCATCTGTATTTAAAATCACCGAAGAATATGAATGCATAGGACCTTATCTGTTTACAAGCACTCAGTGTAATGGTGCATTTCTTGACTGTATTTTAAGTTCGGATCCAAACAAAACTAATGTAATGAGGCAAGTGTACCTAAATCTGAATTTATTAGGTAATTGATATGTAAAATGGACCAGTTTAAATTAATAATTAATTGATTTATTTTAAACAGACGGGATATATGTGACAGTCCACCCAGTCAAAAAGGCTTCGAGTTAGTTGAAAAACATATTTCGTGGAAAGATCATCCCGATGGGTAAGATGTCTAACTTCCAATATCCACACACATTTAACTATAATTAATTGTTGTTTATTAAATGTTAAAAAGAACTGATTTCAAGTAAATCGTATCGATAAAAAATATGGTATAATAATTGGTCCATCATTGCCGTAGATATCTAGTGAAAACTATACAAAAAAGCTTGCGTCGAAGTCAGAATCTCCTCTTTTGAAGTCGGATGAATGTAATTATTGTAAACTATAACTGTTACTTCTTTTACAGTCCTGCAGATAACGAAAGGGAACACTTCAATGAAATGACTACAAAATCAGAAATTCCTCTGAAAGAAAATGAAATTGATATGACTCCAGACGCAGATACAACCGTAGCCGCAAACGTAGTTACAACAACAAACTCAACCATAGTTCTCAGTGAAGCCACAACCGTAGTTTCAAGCAGAGCTACCACCGTGGCTTCAGGCATAGCTACAGCTACAACGGTGGTTCCAAGCGTAGCTACAACAGTAGGTTCAGCCGCAAATCTAACCGACAAAACTACACCTCCAACGGTAGTTCCGATTACAGTTACAACCGTACCTACAACCGTAGCTCCAAGCGAGGTTACAACCGTATTACCAACCAGAACTCCAACCGTAGCGACAACAGTAGCTACACCAGTAGCTTTAACGGCAGTTCCATCCTCAGCTGCAAGTGCAGCTACAACCTTAGCTGAAAGCGGAGCTTCATCCGTAGCTCCAAGCGTAGCTCCAAGCGTAGCTCCAAGCGTAGCTACAACCGTAGCTCCAAACACGTCTACAACCGTAGCTACTTTGAGCACGGCATCTACTAATGTTACTACGAAGTCTTTTGAAAACACTACACTACCTTTCCTAATGTCTTCTACTACCTAACATTTTCGAAACTGTATTTCTGATTCTATTGCTACACTGCTAATATTCACGATTATTTTTGATACAATTATATTGTTTGAACAAATTGTACCTTCTTTGCCTATTACCCATTGCCATAATTATATATCCTTTGTCTCACTGAAATATCCGTTACTGTTCCGATTCTCATATATAATACATTATACATACTTAATAGAACAGCTGATATTTTGAAGACCTATTTTCTCCTAAAATCGAGTAATTTTTTTAAGTTGCCTGGAATTGATTAACATAATACAAACTTTAAAAGCAATTTTCAATTGTTTGGTAGTTATTTTATATAAACTTTTAAACTATCGCGCTGCATGTTTATAGTAATATTATAACGGGGATTAGCGCGTACATGCATAAATACCTTTAGGGCTTGACTTTTCGACCGGGTTACACCGGCCGTGGTCGCAAGCAGACGTTGACGTTGGTCGAGTCTGCTTGCGACCACGGCCGGTGTAACCCGGTCGAAACGTCAAGCCCTAAAGGTATTTATGCATGTACGCGCTAATCCCCGTTATAATATTACTAGTTATTTTATGTTACAAAAAACCTTTCAAATAATTACGTTTAAAAGGCTTCAAGTATCACGTTTTGTAGCGAGGCGACGGCACACCAACATTTAATTTTGAAACCCTCACTATCCGCTTTAGAGAAAAACTATTAATTTATTTACTTTGGAGGTGAAATTAAGAGGATTATGTACCAATTTACATTAAGGGTGCCTTTTATTGCACAGCGACAAGATCATGGTGTAAGTTGAGTTTTCAAGCCTTAATCAATCATAACATTATGGCTTTGGAAGTTATGACATAGTTACAATAAGATTAATTTAGTATAAAAGGAAAATTAAACAGTGCAAAAAAATACTGTACTTTTTCATTATAATTATAATTATAAATATTAATCAGATTATGTATGTTAAAAGCTAACGACGGCATTTGACATCATGGAAAAACTCGAGCCGCGCGAAAAAATTTGGATTTATAATAATTTCCCTTTTCCTAGAAAATTAAACATCAGTCATCAACAATTTTAATTATTGCTGTCAAGAAAAAAAAATACTATTATATTTTTAGATGGGTTTTTAGTCGACCAAATTTTTATTTGGATACCTCAGATATAAAAACGGACACACAAACAAATATAACCTGAGCTTGATGAGTGTGTGTGTGAGTGAGTCAAGTAAAAACACTCATAATTCAATTCTCGTGTCAGCGTTTTTGGGCAATTTACGCATTCATAAATTTACGCGTTTAGCCGTTTTAACTAAAAATTTTCTTAATTTTCGTCCACATCTGGTTTGTTATTATAATTTGGCTTGGCTTATATTTAATGATATTGCACTTAAGATTTATAGTTAATTTGTTTTTTGAAGCTTCTTTGAGTTAAAACCTCAAAGTCTAAGGAAATTCATTTTATATCTAGGCTTGTCCGAATAATATTAAACTACAAAAAAACACAATATCCAAACCCCAACGTACAGAAACATTCAACGCTACAATCAGTCTTTCTCTTTTTAAAAAAGGCAACAAAAACCCACACGATTTCTTCAATAGGAACAAACTATACCACAACAATACAGGTAAATCTGTATGAACATTTCGCATAAAAACAAACGGAGCGATTCTGAAAATAAAACGCAATCGAAAACGTTTGCGCCGGTCATTCGCAAAAGGAAATAGAAGCGTAACTGGATTGACTGCGTTCGGCCGCTTGCGTGTTGGCAGGCAACCTACTTGCGGCCTGTTTGACCTGGCGTACGGGATATGTACTTTGCATATAGGATCTTTTTTGAGATCTATAACTAAGCCTCAAAAGATTGTTGGGTGAGTAGGATAAGATTGACGTGTCTGTGTGTCTGTTGTATAGTGGCTTAACTATTGGACGGATTGTGAAGTGTGTCTTCTAGAGCGGAAATTTTGGAGATGGTTCTTAGCCATAATTTGTGAACACCTGTACGGTATTTGGAAAGGATCGGAAATTATTCAAAGTGTACCAAGAATTTCTGAAAGTTTCAATTTATACGGTCCGGGCGATGAGAGAACGCTTCCTGACACATGCCATTCGGTCTTGATTCGTATCCTACTAATATTATAAATGTGAAAGTTTGTGAGAATGGATGTGTGGATGTTTATTACTCTTTCACGCAAACACTACTGAATGGATTGCAACGATGTAGCTCATACATTAGAAAAACACATAGGCTATAATTTATAAAGATGGTGTATGAATTGTCATTCACGCGGGAGAAACCGCAGGGCACAGCTAGTTGGTAAATAAAAATCGTGTTACATTATTGATTGTAACCAGGCATCATTAGTAGTTTTGAATGTTAATTTAATTTTTATTATTCTTTATGTTAACATTCAAAACTACTATGTGTAATGATTTTTAAATTTTTCGCCACATTAATGTTACATATCCCTGCTGACCACCATTTGCTAGAAACGCATTCTCTCAATGGCCGGACCATAGTTGTAAACAGTAGGGAAAATGCAAAGAACTGTACAATGAATATATATTTATGTAGATACCTTCGACTCGAAAGGAACACTATCTTCGCACTTTACTAGTGACTGCCTCTGCATTTTTCTTGTAAAAATCCACTCTAGTTTAGTTTTTAAAACTTAACACCTAGATGTCCATATGATAATGGTTGCTGCACAATATCGTAGATTGAAAACATACAGTTTTATAAATAATTTTATATGTAAGAATAAGAAAGAAAAAACATTTATTCGTCATATGTATTGTACTAACATCAAAATTTCAACAATTAAAGTATTTTGAGTATTATAACTACAAAGCATTACATGGACTGTTACAAAGTTAAACAGCAACATGCAGTACAGGTGTATAAGCCTCACTTTCAATCAGGGACCAGCAAACAACACGCCGATAGTTGATAAACAGTGACTAAAGCCCTGTTTGTCGGAGTCTGGACTTAAATCCAATTTACATGGGACTGGGATCTCTCTATTGTAATACATAAATAGCTCCAGAATCTGTGCTTTGTATAGTGACTGTGTATGACTTTATATTATTAAAAATATAATAAACGCTTTTAATTTTTAACGATTGGAAAACAGAAATGAACCGATAGATTTTTTTAATTTAATCGTATAATTTAGGCTTTTTTAATTCGTATTTTATTTCATTGATTAGTCTGAGGAAATAAAAGCAAAATAATTCCATAATCTTATCATCAAAACTCTCGTGTCACAACGTTACTTACCATACTCCTCCGAAACGGCTTGACAGATTCTTATGAATTTTTATATGCATATTCAGTAGGTCTGAGAATCGGCTACTATCTATTTCTCATACCTCTAAGTGGTAGTAGGTAGGAAGTAGGTAGGTGCTAGGTCGAAAAAATTGCATTGCAACTCATGCCGGGTACAGCTAGTATTATATAACTATCTAGTGTGATAATTCCCATTTAATTTTATTTACTGAAAATACGATGCACCATCTTACCTCTAAAACAAGTGCATACAATAAAGATTAGGATACCTTTATGGGAATTTTAGCCCTAAACAATATTTTTACCATTTACACACACCAACTACATTGAAATTAATTAAATCGAAGCTCAAAATGATTAAAATTAAGGGAAATTGTAAGATCAAAGGGCACTTCGCCGCTCCCGAACTTTCTGATTGTTTTCTATCAACAATTAATGGTCCTGTCAAAAACTTAGGACTCTGGAACCGTCACTCGGTACCAAGTTGACAACTGATAAGATATTATTATTATAGACTATAAACTTGCCGAAGTTTGACCTTCATTTAGATATATTAGAATTTCAATCGATTTGAAATCGAAATTGGTTTTGTATTGATAAGTTTTAAATTGATTTCGGTATATAAAATTACATCATATTTTCTATCATTTGTGATCCTATAATTACTATTGTTATTTTAATTTTAACAATGTATGATGCTAATATCTACGGTGGGTATTATCTAAAATCAGTTTCAGTTTTGATTTGTTTGTAAGGGATTAACCTATCGAACTTCTAGAGCGGTTGCAAAACTATATTTTTTCTTAACAAAATAAATCTAAAATCTTAAATAAAAACATAAATTCTCTTAATTTTATTCCTGAGCAACATAGTATATTACTTCATTAAAATATTTTAAAATAAATATATTATATTTTAACTTGGATATGATCACTGGCTTCTAATTATTCCAAACACGACTTTCCTTTTCAATCCTAATTAATTTTGTTTTAGTTTAATCCCACTAACAGTGGCAGCTAATCAAATCACGTAACAATGTGTACACCTTGTATTTGTTAATTGCATACAAAAGTAAGTTAGTTAGTCAACGCGTGAATTTGAGGCACAACTCGCATGAAAGTTCACCCCTTGGGTCTGCACTAATTGGACTGCCATCGCCAAACTTTTAACAAGGAAAAATCTTCCAGTCTCATAATTTTTTGTTTTATCTTTTTTGGAATGTTTGAATATTCTAGACCTTTACTGCACTCGCAATTTATATTCCAACATGTAAACAAATACGAGTAATAATTACAAATAAGGTTCAGTTTGCGCTGTTATTTCATATTGTTTTTAGTAGTAAAAGTCAGTCTAAAATTAACTTTATTAACACATGTAAAAATCCGATATCTGTTTTATTGAAAATAATATCAGTTAACATCACCATGGCCTGTCCTGCAGCAGAAGCGCAGGGCGTATATCTCGCCACTCAAATTTGAATGACATAATTCGTCGTGCTCTTGTCACTGCCGGTGTACCAGCTGTTTTGGAACCCAATGGTTTGGTGCGCGGCGATGGCAGGAGACCTGACGGTATGTCATTGTTGCCTTGGAAATCGGGTCGGCCTTTGGTGTGGGACGCAACGTGCGTCGACACCCTTGCGCCGTCCCACGTTCTAAGTTCAGCAGCCACTCCTGGCGCTGCTGCTAGAGCTGCGGAGACCCTTAAACGGCGGAAGTATAATAACATTGTGGGTGATTATATTTTCGAGCCGTTTGGGGTTGAAACGCTCGGGTCATGGGGTCAAAGAACTTTTCAAACGTTTGGTAGAATCTACTCGTGATCAGAGGGCTGGTTTGTTCCTTGCACAGAGAATCGGCATAGCCATTCAACGTGGCAATGCAGCCAGCCTTCTGGGCACGTTCCCCGCCATTGACAAGGATGACGATGAGTTCTTTGACGCCGTTTAGTTTTTATTTATGGTAGTTTTAATTTTAGTATAGTTAGAGTTTGTTCTTATATTAGATTTAATTGTGTATTAATAAAATAGTTTGAACAATGATTTTAATAATCTATATCTTAAATGTAAATCATGGTAAGGTGGTTTATATTTGATAGTACTTACCTTGATAGTTCCCATTTTGAGTAAAAAAGAAACATTAAAATTCCGCGGTTCTAAACGTATATTGTAGTTGGGCCTTTAGATATAAAATTTAATATCCATCTCCGACATTTAGAACATACTTGCAACAATGTATGACAATGGAAAGCCCCAGAGGAATATTTTATGTTATAATAAAAATAACATGATGTTCGTCATCCTACTTAAACGATTTTTATACAAAGAGACAATGTATCTTTCTTAGTGAAAATACTTGTTATACTCCACGTAACTCATAGAAATTAAATAGAAAATGAAGGCAAATACTAGTTACTTTATAATTTGGTTATGCAAGAACACAAAGACTGGCGAAAAAGGTAAAAAAACAAATAAAACTATTGGATTAATATTTTGATTTCTATCAAAATTAATTCTTTATATAAAATAACAATATACAGTTTACTTTTAACCTCCAAATTATCATTACTTCAAAATATACCAAAAAGTAACTTCTGTTCTTCGTTTGGCAAGCCTTTTTCCAATGCATTTTGGTCTCGGTTTTCAGTGTCAACTAATTCAACTGAACACTGTTTAATACATTAAGTCTGTCCATCTGACCCTAACTTATTTTATTGGTTAAGTCCAACGAGGTTGCATTTGAAACTATAGAGTGAGCCTATCAGAGTTTAAACGTAAGCACTAGTGTGAACAAGTGTTGTCGTGAATTATGTATGAAGATGGAGCTTGCCGTTTTAAAAAATCTATCTAAAACACTAATATTATCCTAACAATGTCAAAACCATCGATATTTTCTTATATAAGTTTCTCATTGCGCGAAAATTAACTTAAATGAAAAACGAAATGTACTAGGATCAGACTAAAAACTGCTCTCGCTTGGCACAAGGGTAACCTAGCAATAGTAGCAGTCTATGCATATCATACGTCGATGGGTAAGTCAGGATGAATTGATGAGACTGATTGTCAGAATAGTAATCTGTCTAACATCACGTATGACAGTATCAACAGTCAGAATCAAGGGCTTAACGTGCTTGCCGAGGCAAGAAAATCTCTGCATGTCAATAAATAGCCACGCATCGACAAACCAACGACAATGAGTGGTCAAACATTCAAAAAGCGACTCGACTACTATGAAATTATGGTTGAATATTGAATGAATTTTTATTATTATAAAATGACCGTTAAAAAATACAAGTCACAAGAAAAATCGAGGTTAAGCTTTTACATAACTGGTGTCGGTAATCCGAACGGTATTTGACGAGGGTTATAGAGCAATAGAAAATATATTTTCCTTTTCCATTCGTCATTCTTCTTTGTGGATACCTTCCGAAGCGTAGTGATAATTGGCGTGATTTATATCTAGTAGTCAACAGACTGTCAATATAGAGATTTAAAGGCTATTTATTTTATTGTTAGCGTCAAACAGTTATGGATTGAATGTGAAAATTGAAAGAGCTTAAATTCACACATACTTGTAACAAATGATTATAATTTTAGTCGTATTTTTACAGGGTAAAAAGTTAATGAAATTAATAAAATTAAAAATAATATTAGTAGTTAATAGTGATTGCTGCCTTGTGGCTCGAGACAGAAAGGGCTCAGCAAAAGTTTTAATAAAAGAAATAAAAGTAAAAAAAATATGTTTAATTATAACTGTTCTTATACTGTCCAAACTTCACATAATTGTAGATATATCTAACTTACATAACATAAAGACATATTAGTTGCAAACAGAATTCATTGCGTGTTGTTTTCGTCATTTTGACTTTTAACTACAAATAAACATCCCATTAAATTAAGTCCCAAAACGATCAATACATCGTTTCATCTAACACATAACTATGGTATAGATACATGGCCGATTATAAGTTAGCCGGAGTTATCTGAACTTGGAATATAATACTAATAGTGTATCGGGAAACTTGTAAACTGTTTGTGAGATTATAACTAAACCATAACTCGTCGTGGATAAACGATAACGCATAATAATGTATGACGTGTGTTTTAGGTAATATTCTATAGAAAAATATGCAAGGTTAATTGAGTTTCTTATTTAGTCACAGACTACTTAGATAGGATAATTATTAACCTCTGGAAAATTGAAGACAATTTGCCATTTTTTTTAGTTATTGATAATTTGGTATACCTCAGAGATATTATATGTGTAATTTATCTATAATATGTATGTATTTAGAAATATATAAGTATGATTATCAGTTGTCTGGTTACCATAACACAAGCTCTCTTAGAGCTTAGCTTGGGATCAGATTACCGTGTGTGACTTGTCCAGGAATATTATATAATATACAAGGTGTTACTGAAAGGGTTTAACCTGGTATAAAGTCAGTTAACAAAATTTTTGTTTCAAACTGGTCAATTTACTTGGTAAAAAAATGTTTTGTTTTTTCGGTAGCTTTACCCTTTCGGTAACCACCTGTGTTTATGAATTCCATTGCAGTCGGTTATGTTCTACATTTGTGCATTTATCCTTCCTTCAATAAAATCCTTCAATCTATCCCAAAATTGCGAGTACAGTACACTATAAAGTTCAATACTGATAATATACCTATAGTATATTTCAAGGAACACTAAAACCTTTCAATGGATAGTGTCCACTTACAAGTAACCATATACCTGTATGATCCCTTGCTAGATGGTGAGGCACAAACAAGACAGAACCAAGATTTATACACTACACACAAGAGCTGACCGGAGAGATCGTTCCATAACTAGGTTAGTGGTTGCTTCTTAGGCCGGGTTACACCAGGATGGATAAACTCGATTAACCTATTAGCACATTCTTGCATTGCTTCAATGAACATTACAATAACCTAAATTGAACGCAATGTAGGCAAAACTGTTGAAGGTTGCATATAATAATATAATATTTAAGATGTTTCTGGCCAACAATAACTACATATTCTGGTACATGGTAATAAGAAAAGAATAAGAAAATAACTTTGAATGTATGTAATGTGACATTGATCGGTCACGTCGTGACGCACGTAGTAATTTACAATTTTCATTAATTTTGACTTTCAAACATTATTGTACACTACAAAATCGGTAGTTTTTCCAAAACATTTGGAAATAATTAAACTCGATCATAGAAACCTTAATTCCTCGGAACACAGCTTATAATGTTACTGGTAAAACTGTCCCTTAGATAGTGATGTGTGATCGATATTCAGCTGATTCCATGAAGGATTGCAGTAATATGAAATGAATATTTGTTTTTTGTTTGGTTTTTAAAATAAAAGTGTATACCACAGTCATTATTGTGTCCGTATAAAAATGCAGGCAACTATTTACAGTCCCAAAAAATAACGATAGAAGTAATGATAGAAGTAAAATCTGAGACATCATTAAATTATTTTCCTTTCTATTTACATTTTAGTTTAAACGGATTCAAATTAATCTCTATGAATTATTATCGTCACAATCTATCGTAGCAGTCCCACCACTACTACATACAAGTACTTAGGCGCAGGTAACGATTTTCCCTCGCCTATCCTTCCAATATTCAACGAGCCACTCAAACACTCTAGACACGACTTTCTCTCAAGAATAAAATGACGTATTTTATTTTAAGTGTTACTTGTGTTTTCGATAAACTTTACTATGACTTTGATTTATGAGAGAAAGGTTATCAATTAAGATCTTGATTAGAATCCGTTTTTATATTAAAATTGATATTATTAAATGTTTTTTTTTTATATAAATGCCAAAGTTGATACTAAGAAGCACAATCTTTAAAATTATGTAGCCTCATTAATAAATAGGAGCAAAATATTCCCTTTTTTAGACTTGGTTATAGAAGCTTATCATTTATTGTCTAAACTCTTTATTTTAACTAACTTTCTTTTTCGTTTCTTCCAGATATTTTTCAAAATCATTACCTAACAAGTACCCAACAAGCTCAAAACATTACGTATTCAGGCTTAAACTCAAACTTAAACACGTGTGTCAAGTTTCTATTTGTAGATTGAAGAGTACGTCGGTTGACTTTATAAGTTAAATAGATCGCATTATACAGAACAACGGGAAGTCTCTTAACATGAGACGCCCAATTTACATAGAGTCTCCCCTTTTTATAAATAATATCAGCCTGTACAAGCCCCACTGCTAAGCTAAGACGTCTTTATTTAAACGAGAGAAAACAATGAGCATTTATCGCTATGCATTTTTAGGGCTACTTTAGGTTAAGGTCTTTTTTTGGTTTCCTTAACCAATTTGTCAGCAATACCAACGCTGCCTTGCTTTATTTAACTTCGTGCAAAGTCCAGAGGTCCAAACCTTTTTAGAGCCTGTTGACGTATCCCTAAGACTTTTGGTATGTTAAAAAAAGTCACATACTTATTTAGTTGAGTAACTTTACCATGTACCTATTGATGACTCTACGATTAAAATAATCTCACATCTGTATATAATGCGTGCATGTATTTTGCTAGACGCTTACCATACTTGTTGGTTTAATATGCCATGCCTTATTAAATACTTACAGAGAAAGGAATATTAACAAAACAGCCAATCCTTCAAGCCAACGCAAAATCATGAACTACCATTTTCGGAAGCTTTAATAGTCAATTATAATATCATTAGATTGGCTCCGTCAGAATTTCTTAATCTTTCATAGCCGCGACTGTTATTGGCAGATGTTGATAACGTTCCATTTCACATCAAAATATTAATTAAGACGGCATTTTGTAATCGGTTGTATATTTTAAACTGACAGACAGCCTGTTGATATTATGAAAACATAATACTTGGGTAGGTATAAGTCATTCTGAATGTCAACCTGAGTAAGAGATAGGTACAATAAGAAAAACAGGTCTCTCAATAAAAAAAACCCACTACATGACTGTATTTACCTTGTTTTTTGTGTCGCTTGTTTGTTTTGTCTTCTGTTCTGTACTAAATAAATATTCTTTCTATGTTGAAGAGTCTTCATCACCTTTATAATATTCAGTTTTGTAACCCTCATGGGCATAGCCCATTCTTTGGTTATGGCAATCTTATGATTATGGCTTTTGCTTGTTGCTTATATCAAACTATCCATCTATCTTTTTACCTAATTCAAATCAAGTTTTAATTGAGTATTTAATTTACCGTTGAGCTAAAGCCGCTGTACAAATAACTAATGCCATTTCTTATGCTATGTGGTACCGTTACGAACCTAACCTATGCCTATATTACCTATGTTAGACTAAACTAAAGCAAAATCGTGTTGGACAAAACGACTAGACTACAAGAGTAGTTAGGATTTCCATTTCAGATACAATTGCTACATAAACGTTTTAGGAATTGACAGTTCAAAACCAATATACGCATTTAAAAGGTCGGGTTCGGTTCCATTTTAATTTCCCTGTTAAAAATTGATGTGCAGTTGTTTTTCAGAGAGATTTAAATTGATAGAGTGTTGACAGTCAGATAATTGTATACGACTGTAGGATTACTTTGAATAGAGTTTTTTATGCGAAGTAGTTGAAGTACTTGTTTTTATTTCGGTGTTATGGTATTTTCTCCGGAATATTTAATTATTATTATTTTTTTGCCGTCGGGTCCTAAATAACTGTCATTGCAGTCGGTTCTTTTGTTTTATTCATATGTAATTCTTAATGTAGAAATTATATACTTATTCAATATTTGTTACAATATTTTAAAAAGTACAAGAAATCTACAAAAATATTGACACCGAGTACTTATATTTATCCATTCTAATACAACCTTTTATTACCAAGAATAACTGAAACCGTTTTGACGACATGTTTACAGACATCTAGCGAGCTGTTGATGCATAATTAGTGAATAATGATACGATAACAGTTAGTCTGAAGACGGCGCGACGGAATAACAAGTTGGAGGCACTATTATGATATAACGTCAACTGGATGAGACAAGATAATCTATCGTATATTATGGACGTACAAGCTAAAACTATGGCGAATGATGAGAGCACGTCTTGTGCTCACTGGTCGCCTCTGGTGAGCCAGTCTCTGTCCAAGTTTGTTAAACGATCCAACCTCAATTTTTTTGTTAATTTTGTTTTTTCTCAATTTTTACATACATTTTTATTTAATTTAATGACTATGGGATGGTCATACTTTTAACAAAAATGTGTGTGACCCGGTTTTTTCAGCGACGTGAATTTTATCCCTCAAATACAGAATCAGATTACTAGTTGAAATAACCAACCCTGTAACAACTTACCTCTGTTTTTTTAACCTTTTTATTTGCTCCTTTTTGCCGTAATTTGGCTCTTAAAGTATTCATTGATACATCTCTATCTGTATCCAAACCGATATCAATAGCCTTTGAAACTGCAATTCACCCCACATCTTTGTTTTCGCATAAGCTTCACCCGTCGGTTTAAACCCTATCTAAAAGGACAGTCTATTGCTACAAACGCAAATCTAGACCTGTGCGGTTACTATGAACTTTTAAAACAAGACTGTTACCGTTGTGGAAGCGAGACGGCACTATATTATATATAGCGCTGTCTCGCTCCCACTTTAGTAATAGTCCTGCTGGATCTCATAGTACAAGCTGGTAGTAACTTGAAACGGAAAATTGAAAACCGATTGGAAGTAGGATTACATGTAGATGAAATGTTTCTAAAGCTTTGCGGATACTGTATCGGACATCTATATCTAATAGACACGTATATTTGACTGGTATATAACTTGTGCTGTCTTATGATGGTCAATACCGGTGTCTATTTTATACATGATGGTGGAAATTGCTGCAGTTCAGCCAAAATAGTTAACTAGCTATCAAAGCCCGTAGTTTCACCCTGAATGTTTGTTGTCTCTGCAATAAATAGCCTATGACTTTTCTTTGTATTCTAACTAGCTCCATGCAAAATTGTATCATAATCTCCAGTGTAGGGAAGCTCCGATCTGATTGATTAACTTTCATATTTAAAATAAAGATATTATGAACTGGATGAGAGAGGCGCAAGACAGAAAACAATGGCATAAAAAACGGGAGGCCTATACCTAGTAGTGGGTGATTCTGGACTGATATGATGATGATATGATCTAAAAGAAATGTTAGTGGTTTATTGTGTTTTATGCATGTATTAAGGACATTTTGCCTTTAAAAATAGTCTTATATGTAAAAATACGAATAACGACTGACGGCCTCCGTGGTCGAGTGGCGTATGGACCGGTTTTCAAGGTGCCGGACGGGTCAATGTAGTGTTTGTGGTACCTTCGTTGTTTGTGAATTCCATAACACAAGTACTTTAGCTACTTACTTTGAGTTCAGAGCTATGTATGTGATGTTGTCCACATTTATGTGTATAGTAATTACCCTACTGTAGCCGCTTCTAGAAGATAGCGTCCACGCAACCGTTCAGTCTAGATTAGAACGGAGACTGGCTATAATGGATTCTCTCGGCGCTCGTAATTGGGAGCTTCGTACGAGTAGATAGCGACTAGTTGTGCTTCAATATACGAGATCAATATATACGATATATATAAATGCATGTTGAAATAAAACCTTTTTCTAACACAGAATAAAAATCCAGTTATTTCAGCGAAATGGTTTCATTTCAGTATTTTTGTTTTGTAGTAATAACTTGGTGATCAATGCGCGTTCTTTCTCTATATGGGAAGAGCCTGTGCCCAGCAGTGGGACGTATATAGGTTGGTTTCTAGTAATTACTTAAAATACGTAGTAACTGAATGAAGTTATATCTCTTGCCGAAAAGAAAAATACTTTTTTTTTAACTAATACTAAGGTAAGAAAAAGGTACTTTTGTGACCTTACTTTACTCTCGTAGTGTGATTTTTGGATCCCAATTTGTTTCCAAGACTTCATTCCTCGTCGAACATTCTTAGATTCTCAAACACTAATTAAATTAAGTTTCTAACCTGAATAGGTCTTTAAATTAATTGAATAAATTACTTTACAGACTTAAATTTCTTTTCATTTCATTTGAAAAATAAGGTTTTTGAAGATTGTCCAAATTGTTCACTTAACTTCGTTATAGTACATTTGTCAGCTCATTCATTTGCAAATATTCTTTAATGCGTATTATTCCAAGAATCAATACCTTAAAAAAAGTATCTCTATTTTGCTTCAATTTATGTAATAATTGAATTGTGTAACAAAATCAAATCAAATCATTTATTGGAACATAAACCAGTAAGTAACATTAATTATGCGTTAACAGCCACATTAGTTATAAAAAACTGTGTCGCAACTTTTAGCGCCCACCTCCGAGATGAGGAGATAGACATGTATGTCAGATAGACACTCGCTGCATTTATTCATTTAATTGATAGCATATAAACGTAAAACAACCTATCGTAACGATAGCAAAACTATTTTTTAAATATAAAATATTTGTTGTAGATGTCGTGTAACTAACATTCTTAATATATATACATAATTTGAAACTAACATACTTAATACATAAAATACGTCATTTGTAGTTGGTTGAAAATATGTGTTTTAGCTCAGAAGAAAAGTTTTAAGTACTTAATGCATCGATTTAGTAAACATTTTTGTTACCAATTGCCATCTGAAAGTATTTGTGAAGTAATACTGAAAACGACAGTTACTTAGCGAGTGCTTGTTATTCTGTAAACTTTAAACCTGAGTGGTGGCAATCACTCTGCCTTTGACATTGTTAGGCAGTACCGACAGCATGTTACGTTTCTTTATTTAGTTTCTTACTTTAAAGACAGCGAGTTTTGGAAGAAAAGCCTTTAGAACGATGTAATACATATGTGTATAGATATAGAGATTAAATAGAAACTGGTATTTTTAAAACCGTTACGACCTTTTAACACTAACACACAGACAGCTTAACTTAGGAATTTTGCTTTGTGCATCTATTTTTCTTGAACAAACAAACATGCTTTAACCTCTGATTAAATATCTTTATTTTCTTTACATTAATTAAATTTTAACTAAAATTGTTAATTTATAATGTCGCCTGTTTAATTTTGTAACGCAAAATAACAAAATAAATATGTGACATTATAAAAAAATATGATTATTTTTTATTAAAATTCTCAGCTTATTTTATTTTACAAAATAAATAGGCGAGTACCTTCATTAATAACCGTGAACGTTTTCTTTAAAACTGTCTATTGGTCTGTTCATTTTCTAATTTTCCACTTGATGTCACTAATTGTTCAAAGAATGAAACGAGTTTATTTTAAGAGAGTATTTTTAGTCCTCCGTCTCTCTAAGAGAACTTTACAATAATTTATTATTAAGTTAAAATGTTCTTTCGTTTTTCATGCTTTAGTTTTTAGTTCTTTGGTAATTTGTTTTGATTCTTAATGTTTTTTATGTATTTCTATTTGAATTGAGTTTTGCAAATAATTCTTGACGTCAGCAATCAAATAAAACTTTTTAGACTTCATATCTCTGCACTGATTATTAGAACTATAAATCTTAATTTAATAAGTTTTAATTAAAATATTCACTGAAATAAAATATTTTATTGTATTCACCTCAAAAATCAGTATTGTCCTTTATTACGTCTGGCGCCTTAACTCAATTAAAAATAAATGAGGTATTTATTCGTGAGTACATTTAAATCACTTTATTCATTTGACGACTCCCGTGGTTGAGCGGCGTACGCACCGTTTTTTCAAGTATCGCTAGCTCTGAGGTCCCGGTTTCGATCCCCGGACGGGTGAATGTAGTACTCACTTTTCTACATTGTCTCCGGTCTGGGTGTTTGTGGTACCTTTCGTTGTTTCTGAATTCCATAACATAAGTGCTTTATAGCTACTTACTTTAGGTTCTGGTAATGTATGTGATGTTGGCCGCATTTGTTTATTCTCTATTTAACCTAGTAAATTTACCTCAAAATTAAATATTTAACATTCAAAATAGGTATTTTTTCTGTCGTCCCTACATTTGAAGATGCTCTCATCCTGAGGGAAATCGTTGAAGATCGACAGAACGGGCAGAACAGTCGGAGCAAAGTTTGTCAGTCAGGCGTTGTGCAGGGCTTGAATCTTAACAACCCCTGCATAGCTCGTGCAACTATCATTGTTATTGAAAGGAGGACAGGGAAATATGGAACATAGATGGAAGAAAATTCATTAATGAGGACCGTTTTTTAAATTTAAAAGTTATTTATCATCAGGTTTAGGAATCATTTAAAATGATTCTAAAATTTCCTAAAAAGTAATTTTGTTAATATGAAATCATACAGAGCTAGGAGTAGGGATGGATGTATTTTATGAACGGATACACTGGCGTAGAGAACTACAAAAGAAGAAATGTTGAATATATACAAATATGTATTGTTATGTTTATCTCCACTGCAAAAACAGACATATTTTAACTACTAAGCTCACCTGCTTTGCTTCTATGGAATTCGTTAACTGTATTCCATTGGCAAATTTTAAGATAAATTGTGGCAACATAATAATATAAAATAATTCTTTGTTCGTTTAAAACAATAAATACATTATTATTAACTTTACAAGGCTTACTATTGCATACTTGCTCATACATAAACTTACAGCTTCACAATATTTTTGCCCCATTTCCCCCTATTCAATAGTTCGAAGTGAAGTTCTATAAGTTAACGTAGTGAGGTGAAACTTTAACAGCTCTAGTGGCTAGTTTGTATGGAAAATCAATAATGTAAATGCAATTCTCGTCTTATAATATATTTGCTCAACTCTGAGTTGTTGGGGTTTGTTTTGAATGCATTTATGGCTTTAGACGGGAGATGTTCGTAGAATTTATAGAATATATGAATTATGATTAGTTTATTATTATTATTTTAAAGTTTGCGGTGCTAGTTTCATGTAATTAAATGCATTAGGAAGAAAAATTTGGTCTTGATCTCTGTGGTGATCGAGTCGTACTTGCTGCTCCAAGATTTTGTTTTCACTATTTTATTTAATTACATGGTAACAAAACATTTCCATTGTATATAAATTAAAATAATTTACAGTATGCATAATGTAAATTATTACATTCAATAGATACAAGAACTAGGCAGCTAGTTCGAAATATTTTTTTTACATATACTTATTTTCTTCACTGTGGTGACGGTTTTTTGGCTAAAGAAAAAGGATTTAGTCATAGTATTTAAATTCTGTAAGTAAACATTAAATTCATTCAGTAGTCTAATCTAATCGAAAATCTATTTAAATATGTCAAATAATTAAAAAATTACTAGTACTGGACAAATGCCTCTTTTTGATCCACTCTCACTGTCCTGAACAAAATGTATAAAGTTTCAATCTATCAATACATAAATGTATGTTTAATACATACATCAAACCGAATTCGCCAATCAATCAGTGAAATGGGATTGGCAACGCTTGCCATTTTAATGCAGACTATCAAATGGACTCTGTGTAAGCCTCAAAGTGAATTGCTCTGCTTTGATGATGCTGATTGAGGCATTGTATGTGACGTCATTAATATTACGTCTTTGAGTAGGTAGATTTGTGATGCAAACTCTTGACGTCGAAGTAACCTGACTAAAATTATGTATTCAAAAAATAGTTTTAGGTTTTATTGAGATTATTTTTTCTTTCGTTTTCCTTATGTCAAGGATACATGAGTTTTTATATGTAATAGTAAAAATTTTAAGTTAAATAAATCAAAAAGTTGATTATCTTATCACAATAAAAATACACAAATACAAAATAGGTTAACTATACCTTGTTCTGTACCTACTTAGAAGCATCTTACTGCAGTCAAACGCAGTTATTTGAGTATGTCAAACAAATTGTACATTACCTGCTTAACATCCTGAAACCTACATTATTTCTTTTTCTTGGAACGTTTGATAGTTTGATGGCTTGATGTCTAAAATATCAAACATTGAATTTCTACGGTCCGATCATGCAAAAAAAATATAAGCTTCTATTTCAACGCCAAAAATAGAGCCATTAACGTCATATTTCAAAAAACCCCCGATGCCCATACTCCCACTATTCCGCTTTTTATTAACCCACATAGTGTAGGAAGCATCCACGTCAAATTGTAGCTATATATAAAAAGATACGTTGAAGCTAAACGACACCGTGACATAAACTGATTACATCCCCGTCCTTTCATCGAAGCAAGCCAGTGACCTAATTACCTCGTAAACCTCTTCATCTTGTCTGGGATATTAATTGATATTTCTTATTTATAGATCTATGGTATCGGGTAGGTGGGATAGACTTGCATGAGTATGATGTGTTGTGAACGTATTTATTTTAGTTGCGACTCAGTTTTCTAACTAATCTAGCTGTTATGCATGATTCTCAACGATACGTACCAAATTTTCTTTCATTAGATGATTTTGGTTTGACTTTTAAAATCATTTAAAAAGCAAACTAAAATCGACGATAGCTTCCGTGGTCGAGTGAGGTACCGGGTTCGATCCCCGGACGGGTCTATGTAGAAAGTCACATCTCTACATTGTCTCGGGTCTGGGTGTTTGTGGTACCTTCGTTGTTTCTGAATTCATAACACAAGTGCTTAATAGCTACTTACTTTGGGTTCAGAACAATGTATGTGATGTCAGCATTTATTTATTTAATGGTAATATATACATAGACATAGGTATACATAGATCTGATAAAATAAATAGCTAAAATAAATAGCTAAATAGATCTGATAAAATAAATAGCTGAGAAAATAAATAGCTGAAGCACTTTTTCTATGAAACCAAAACAAATCCAGAAATTAAATGAAACAGAAAAAAAAAGAAAAAATGGTTATGACCCAAGGAACCATGTATTGAAGTGGTTTTGTACAATGAACCGTCCGTAGATCAAACCTAGCGACACCTTGAAAACCGGTTTTTACACATTTTCAGAGATCGTCAAACTGTTTGATTTGCTATCAATTGTTAAGTAATGAAAATTTAAGCGAATAATTTAAAACAAAGTGTAATTTTCGTCTCGTTTTCACACCTGTCACCGAGATTTGTATTCGCAAAGTTTGCATTAAGGGAAGATATTAAACTTGTTTAATTTAAGTTAGCTCTTGTATTAGGTAATTTCATTGATCAAAAGTATGGAACTAATTATTTTTGTGACACAAATAAATTAAAGATGCAGTTTTGTATTTTTTTTAGACTATTTAAATTCTAAAATGTATATGTGTATGCCGTGTGGTACCCGGCTTAGAATTGACCACCCCCACTCCTCCCGTGGGTGTCGTAAGAGGCGACTAAGGGAAAAATCTAGAAGATGGGCAGCAGCGTCTTCTGTTACTATCACAACAATACTGCGATCCCCAAGCCGCCTGCCAAGCGTGGGGATTATGGCAACCCCCCCCCCCCCCATAATGACAGACGGCACGGCACGACGGCCCCCAGTACCCGGCAGCTCCTCTATCCCTGGCTATGGTAGCGGGTCAGGTAACGGAGGAGCAGGGGGTGCTAAGAATCCCCGGTGGATTTCGCGCTACCGCCCCCACCGGACTTTGGCCCTGGCAACGCACAACGTCCGCACGCTGCGGACTGACGAGAAGATTGTCGAGCTGGAGGAAGAATTGAGCAGGTTGCGTTGGGACATCATGGGATTATCTGAAATCCGACGAGAGGGGCAGGATACGATAATCCTAGATTCCGGCAACATGCTCTTCTTCCGGGAAGGAGACCGAAAATCCCAGGGTGGTGTCGGGTTCCTCGTCCGTAAGTCTCTCATTAACAACGTGATAAAAGTCGATAGTGTGTCAAGCAGGGTAGCGTACCTGATACTCAGAATCACCGATCGGTATTCGTTGAAGGTCATCCAGGTATATGCGCCGACCTCGACACACCCTGACGATGAAGTAGAGGCTATGTATGAGGAGATCTCCGAAGCCATACATGCCTCCGAATCTTACTTCACCGTTGTTATGGGAGACTTCAACGCTAAGGTGGGCACTCAGAATGGCGATGAGTTGAGAGTAGGGTCGTTTGGATATGGGCAGCGGAACCAGAGGGGCCAGCGGCTGGTCGACTTTATGGAGAAGGAGGAACTCTATTTGATGAACTCCTTCTTCCAGAAGCGACCATCCAGGAAGTGGACGTGGATTGGCCCCGATGGTTCAACCAAAAATGAGATCGACTTCATCATGACGACCAAGAAGCGTATATTCAGTGATGTCTCTGTGATCGGGAAGGTGAAAACCGGCAGCGATCATCGCATTGTCAGAGGCACACTGAATATCAATGTAAAGCTTGAACGATCTCGTCTGATTAAGTCCACGCTCCGTCTCCTCCAGGTCCTGCCCAAATCCAGAATCCCGAAACCTTTCAACTCGAACTGCGTAATCGCTTCCAGTGCCTAGCCGAATGCGAAACTGCGGACGAGATAAACAGCGGGTTGGTGGAAGCTGTCCAAGCAGTGGGTTCCCAGTTCTTTAGGACCCCACGCCGAAGAAAACCTCAGAAGCTCTCCAATAAAACCATTAAACTAATGGAAGCCCGGAATGAGATGAGATTGCAATCTTCAGCTGATATGTCGGAATACGGTCATCTCAATAGGCGAATTTCTAACTCCACGCGTCACGACCTGCGCTCCTTTAATACTGCCCGTATAAAGGACGCAATTGAGCGGAACCAGGGCTCCAAAGTGTTCGCGGGAAATTCCTCTGTTGGGAAAAGCCAAATGACGAAGCTGAAGATCGACAATGGCAGTATCATCTCATCGAAACCGGAGATATTGAGGGAGCTCGAGAGGTTTTACGGACAGCTGTACACTTCGACACGTAAACCCGTTGTCAGTGTAGCTCAGGACGCTAGAGTCAAACTGACCCGGCACTATACTGAGGATATCCCAGACATCAGCCTGTACGAGATTAGAGTGGCTCTGAAACAACTTAAAAACAACAAGGCGCCGGGTGATGACGGAATTACAACGGAGCTTCTGAGAGCGGGTGGAAAACCGGTACTTTTAGTCCTCCAGAGGCTATTCAATTCCGTTATACTCGAGGGTACTACGCCAGAATCATGGCACAGGAGTGTGGTGGTGCTCTTCTTCAAAAAAGGCGACAACACCTTGTTGAAGAATTATAGACCCATCTCGCTCCTGAGCCATGTGTATAAGTTGTTTTCGAGGGTCATTACGAACCGTCTCGAACGCAGGCTCGATGACTTCCAGCCTCCCGAACAAGCAGGTTTCCGAAAAGGCTTTAGCACCATGGACCACATTCACACGCTCCGCCAGGTTATACAGAAGACCGAAGAGTATAATCGGCCACTGTGTTTAGCGTTTGTGGACTATGAAAAAGCCTTCGATTCAATCGAAACCTGGGCTGTATTGCAGTCCCTTCAGCGATGTCATATCGACTATAGGTATATCGAGGTGTTGAAGTGTTTGTACAGTAAAGCCACAATGTCAATTCGGTTACAGGACGAGAGCACGAAGCCAATCCAACTGCAGCGTGGTGTGAGACAGGGAGACGTTATTTCTCCGAAACTGTTCACAAGTGCGTTGGAGGACGTCTTCAAGCTCTTGGACTGGAACGGGTTCGGCATCAATATCAATGGCGAATACATCACTCACCTTCGTTTTGCCGATGATATAGTGATCATGGCAGAGTCGCTGGAGGAGCTTAATACTATGCTCAGCGACCTCAGTATCGTTTCCCAACAGGTGGGTCTTAAAATGAACATGGACAAGACCAAGATCATGTACAATGTCCATGTCGCACCTGTACCGGTTATTGTTGGGAATGATACTCTTAAAGTTGTCGACCACTACGTCTATCTTGGACAGATAGTTCAGTTAGGCCGGTCCAACTTCGACAAAGAGGTCGCCCGAAGAATCCAACTCGGATGGGCAGCGTTCGGGAAACTACGCGACATCTTTTCGTCCAAAATTCCGCAGTGTCTGAAGACGCAGGTCTTTGACCAGTGTGTGTTGCCAGTGATGACATATGGCGCTGAAACGTGGTCGCTAACGGTTGGCCTTTTGGAGATGCTCAGAGTCACTCAACGAGCTATGGAGAGAGCTATGCTCGGGGTTTCTTTGCGCGACAGGATCCGGAATACGGAAATTCGCCAAAGAACTAAAGTCACCGACATAGCTCGAAGAATATGCAAGTTGAAGTGGCAATGGGCAGGCCATATCGCTCGAAGAACCGATAACCGTTGGGGAAGAAAGGTTCTCGAGTGGCGACCACGAACCGGAAGACGCAGCGTCGGCAGGCCTCCCACCAGGTGGACTGACGATATCGTCAAAGTGGCGGGCACCCGGTGGATGCAATTGGCGAGTTGTCGTTCATTGTGGCGTTCTAGGGGGGAGGCCTTTGTTCAGCAGTGGACGTCTTCCGGCTGATGATGATGATGATGATGATGATGATGAAATTCTAAAAATCAAAATCAAAATTTCTGATATTATAATTGTTTTTGGATTTTTAAATAAACAGCTTTATTTGACGATGAGGTGATTTAACAACTTTATATTGATAAGTTTCATATGAAAAAAAGAGTATGTAAATCGTAACATAATTAATTATATTCATCATAACATTACAAATAATTCTTATAGAACGAGGATTAGCGCGTACATGCATAAACGTTTCGACCGGGTTACACCGGCCGTGGTCGCAAGCAGACTGGAGATGCGGTGTCATTCTTCCGTTCTATAATATTACTATAAACATGCAGCGCGATAGTTTAAAAGTTTATATAACAAATAATTCGTTTGATTTTTACTGTAAAAAAAAATGTTACTTAAGCAACCATTTTACCTTTAGGTTCTAAATAAAACATACTTTACGATAGTCAGGACAGTGAAAGGTTGCACATTCTATTTCAAGTTTAAGTAGACACTTTTACTTTTACGGTTCGGTTCTACATTAATAATAATATGTTTAACTTATTTAGATAAAAAGATCGGCTGATGGCGTATACATAAACACCTTCTACATAGTGTTTAAATCAAGCACAAAATAGCACTGGTTTTATGTTTAGTCGGGTTAAAAAGTCAGAGCAGCTCCTTCTGACTTTGCAAAACAAAAAGAAATCAGTCATAATATGACGTATTCAGTTGATTTCAAAACAGTTTAAATAATAGATCTTTTCAAAAACGGGAAGTAGTAGCCGGATACTAAAATGTCACTTCGTTATTAGGTGTTACTGTGAGGTCTAAAATAGTGAGAAATAGACATCAGAACGCTTTGAAATAAACTTGTGTTAAGTATTTAGGATGTTTTAGTGTTAACATGGCAACAAGTCAAGAATTTGGTTGTACCCGCAAACACATTTGTCGAATCAATATCCGATACAATGCCTCTTCAATGACGATTGTATGTACAGATCCGGTATTCCGTGACAAAGGCAAAGGCACTCAAAGATCCTTTGTTCCCAAGAAGTATTTACACAACCCGACACCAGTCGACATTTCGGAATCTCATTCTAACAATAGTACTCAAATAATTAGGAATTGTTGGTTTGTTTATTTATTCTGCAACTAATTGTGGATAACGTCTCATCTACCTAAGCCCCGATTCTATATTTTTTATGTGTTATATGGGTGGAAGTAAATTCAACAAATCAAAAATCATGACATTCGGTCCACTCGGTATTGAATTATATCGACTAACTAACCCGATTGTTATATATTAAGTTGTTCAATGTTCATCATATAATATGTATTACGTATAATATCACATGCAAATAACAAGCGGACGTTGAGGTCTATGATGAAAAAGTTGAGTAAACTTATTGAAGAGTTCTCCCGCGGTGCTAAAGACCTCACTATGTAATAACGATTAATATAGGCGACAATTTTTATTTATCTTTAGATCAACACCTTCTCTAGACTGGATGAGGCCTATGCCTAGCAGTGGAACATTGATAAGCTGGTATAATTTATTTATTTAGATCTACACCAAGTCCATTTGGCTTTACATATATCTTGATAACACATTTAGGTATCTTTTACGTAGCTATCGGCGACATCATAATATATTTCTTCCTGTTGTTATTTACCTTGAGGAAATAGCCGATAGCATTGTAATCTAATCACGAATCAAGAGCCTAGTTTGGCATGTATCCAACCTATTTAGCACAAAAATATGTTGGTATTTTATTTATCTTAACTACGTTTTATTTACTATATAAACACACTGCCTTTTTTGCCCTTACTTCATGCATCTAGATTATTCTGCATAGCCCATATAAAAATTGTTACTATAAAAGCAAACTATCAACACTAAAATGTTAAGAATACTCTAAGTCACGTCCGAACTTTCAATTTTAACGAACAACTAAAACATTCAGCGTCCACCACTTTACAATTGCATTAAAAATTCTCAGTCTCCTGAAAAATTTCTACCCCTTCTCGTTGCCTGTCTCTTTCTATTTTTAAGTTTTATCACAAGTTGAATAAAGACGACATATAGACTTCTGTTTAAGGTTGTGGTCCGAATTCGGGTCAGCTTGTCCGAATAGCTTACTAGTGGATTAATTCAATACCTAGAATTGAAAGCGCATTGTCGATAGGTAATCTGACGTTGTTTTGTTAAGCCTGTGTAAGTTAATGGGTAAAATAAATAATCAAATTAATAAATATTGATAACCGAAAATTAGAATCGTCTAATATGTCGCGTCACTTTTTGGGTTCCTAGAAATATATTTGTGTTAAACGTAAATTATAAAAAAATAAAAACAAATAACGTACAAACGTCAAACGTATAAACGTCGTACAAAAATAAAACTAGCATCTCAATTTGAAATCTCAGTTTTCAAACC
This sequence comes from Autographa gamma, assembly GCA_905146925.1. Taxonomy (NCBI): domain Eukaryota; kingdom Metazoa; phylum Arthropoda; class Insecta; order Lepidoptera; family Noctuidae; genus Autographa; species Autographa gamma. The sequence goes on from LR989871.1 coordinate 5,198,166, forward strand.
ACGTTTTTCCAAAAAAACAAACTATACCTAACTCTATCTTTAAAGGTACACAAGTAAATTCAATACATTTCCGCTATCACTGAGAACTGAACCGCTGCACGCTTGCAAACGTCTCCCACAGGAATTATTAATGTTTCTCCGGCGATGCGGTGACGTACAACTTAGTCTTCAGACCCTACCACCCTGATAGATACGATGGACCTTTTTATTGCACGGCTTTAGTGTATTTTAGGGATGTTATGTTTACTTACAGAATCGGAGTATTTATTTAAACTGGTAAAGTTTTGTTTGACAAATATTGCGTTTGTGCAGAAGGATATGGCGTGACGAACTTGACACCTTTTCATCATCATGGACTAGCTCAAGACCGGGAGAATTGGAAGAAAGAAAGGGATTCCTTTGCCCTGCAGTGGGACGATAATGGGTAAAAATAATAATGATAAATAAAATTTTTGTGTATAATATTATTAGGTTAATCTATTTAATTCGAATCATAGAAGTTAATACGACTTTTTGACATCTTTGATCTGCTTTTCTTTTGTTTATTGATTTTGATTTTAAGGTATGTTTAATTGTGTTTTCACATAATTCTTCTACTTAGTCACATTTATAATTAAGTATGTTATAAAACACATAAATCAACCGAAACAAGTAGCATTTGCTGCGGTATTCATTTATGCCTTAAATAGGTAAAACAACAAATATTAAATTTTTGTCTTGTATCAATGAATGAACTAAGCGTTTTCCCACAAAAATTCTCAATCCTATTTTCGTCGGTATTCGCCCACTTATTCTTAAGTGAAAATAAACAGCAGATTTAACAGGATTATTATGGATTATCATAATTTGATTACTTTGTCCGAGTACCATAATGCACTTATCTTGTAAAACTCGGATTAGGTTTTGTCAAATTTTTGGTGATGTATTTTTATACGTTGACTTTTTAACATTAACCCGAGGCATATTTTTTTGAGGTAGGCTAATTTAATGCGGTTCTTTTGCCAGTGCCTCTGTTATGTATGGTTTATTATACTATTTGATTTATATGATAGAGATACTTAATATTTATTTTGTTACACAATAACCTTACTTTACTGTTTGTAGTCATGTAAAGTTTTTTAGTCCACTGTATTTTTATTACTTAAAAAAGAACAAAATTAGATAGAAATAAATTATTATGATAAATTATTTACATTTAATTTATATTTATTTTTATTCTTATCTGACATATTTTTAAGCATTTGCTTTATTTCTAAACAGGACAATATTATGTTATGTCCGAGTCTTTCTAGTTTATTTAGGTTTCATGTTAAAAATACTGTCAAAGCAGCCAAAGCCGCGGGCAGGAGTTAGAGTGCAATAAAATAAAATGTTCAAAGGTGAGCTAAACTCGGTCTTGAATTTCCTTTGAGTGAAATAGAGCTGGCATTTATAGATGCACAAATAAACGATGTTTATATTTTTCTAAGAAGACGTGCTTATGAAAACTATCTGTATTGGTAGTGTTTATGTTAGCTTGTTGTGTGGATAATATATGATTTTAGGTTATTGTATGAAATATTGAAGTTTTAGTATAAAAAAAACAGTTGATCGAAAAATATTGTAATAATACCGTAGGTATGTATTTTAACAAAAAATCAGAAAATGGCTGAAAGCTCACTTGATTTTAGGGTTCTTATTCATTTCTGTTACGTATTTGTATTATTTCATCATGTCACGCGATATTTTATCATTAAATTGTGAAGAAATATTAATCCAAATCTTGCCAATTCTATCAATGATCTTGCAAAGTCTTTTTAACAAAACTGCACCCTTGAATCTAACGTCTCAAAGACTCTGAGAGTACAATCAGAACTAACGACGTCTAATTGATCGTATAGGTTTCAAAGAGGCGCTCAACCTGCAAAGCCTTCTGTATTGTACAGAAATAAAGCCGGAATGCCTTGAATAAAGGTATTCAAAGGCAGTGCACTGCAAAAGAAATGTATATCCGGAATATTTTTGTGATAATGACGCGTTATTTTTTGGGCGCCTTTTTTTAAAAGGTGGCGTGTTTTTTTGATGGTGTGTTAAAAATAGACTTGTATTTTAAAAGTATGTAAAAACAATGTTCTTTTGTTTACTTTCAGCTCTACTTTTGTTAGTAGGGTTTTAATAGATAGGCACTGCTTATTTGCATAATTGATATGCACGCCACTTGTATGTACTTAAATAATAATTGATATCCAATTTTTGGCATGAATTATTTAATGTCAAAAATCATAACCACACTGCTGAAGCGATATTTTTTAAAATTTAGCAAGCGAAGTAAATGTATTAATAATACCGTCTGATATGATTATTATGGTTTTATCGTCAAAAATACTAAGGTTATTCTTTTTGATGTGGTAATTGGAGAATACTCCATACTACATATTTCTACAGTCCTTTTAGATAGATGTACCTTTTTCGTAACAGCCTTTATAATCAAAATATTTCATTGAAATTGACAATCACAAAAAAGGGGGAATATAAAATCCGAACACAATATTGCGATTATTGTCAAAATCGACGTGAAATGGAGACTATTGAAACTTTAGGGTTGAAAAAAGCAAGTATAGAGCGCGCATTGCTGGTAGTGCCGAGCATATTTTTTAGCTAGAAAGGGGGTGATGGAAGGTCGAGCTTTACTGTGGCATTGTTGGCTCGCCGGTACAGCTCGCTCGTCGATCACCTCAAAACTGTGGCTTTATTTGTTGACGAGCCAGGCTCGTGTCTCGTCACGTATGTTTGAGATTTTAGCTCGGCATTGCAAACAACAGTTTGGCTCGCCCGTGTATATCAAGACAAGCCACAAGTTTCACCATGAACTCGCTTTATTCTGATATTATTTTTTCCATTATTTGTTTCTAATAATAGAAATAAAAGGCCCTTTCATTTTCAACACAAACTTTACTTCAACGCTTGTTCATACTGGTGCATACAGTTCATACTGTAAGGTGCACTCTATATTTTACTTATTAATACTTTAAGATCGAAACGTTTGCAGGCTGACGTGAATTACCGAGGCTTGTTCCGACACGCTAATTTTGGGGTGAGCAGTGAGGCGACACCTCATTGCCTATTCTGAACACGTGCTCATTTGAAACATTTCACCCTTATAAATACGATGAAACATAATATGGGCGGAATTGATGCGCTGTTTCAGAGATTTTCATGTATTTTTGGTTTATTTTGAATTTTTGAAGTTAATCAATTATTGTAGCGGTTCTGTATTTTAATCACGTTGAAAATGTTTACCTTCATATGAAAAGAATCGTCGTATTCTTCATATAAAAAAATAGAGCTTCAACAACATAAAATGGAACGTAACGTCACTATGGTAATAAGATGTATTTTTATTAATGGTCAGACTATTTATAACTGCAGTCGTCCTGGCTGTGCCCCAGAACAATAAAATAATTAAGCTAAAAATTTTGACTTTCACAGTATATTTATGTATAATAATAATATAATGTTTTTTAATCGCCCAAAAATGAATACAAGAAAATGTGACGTCATGAGATAAATATTGTTGTTTTCAATATCTGTGGTTCTAAGAAACTCATCTAATTAGATGAATTAAGAGACTCACATTAAAGTTATAAATGTACACATTAACATGAATATCTTTTCAGTAACCCTTAAAAGTTTCGTTGAAACGTAAATTAATTTATTTCAAACGTGTTTAAAGTTTTATGAGACTTACAAAGATAAGTAATGAGTATATTAAGTTTGCAGGTTTTTAGAAAATCTATGAATTTGGAAACATTGGCTTTTGATTTAATTTTTTTTGAATTAAAAGATAACATATCTCGGATTTAAATACATACAATGTGGTGATTAAACACTAGATAAAACTAAACTAAACGATTATATTCGCCTATTAATAAATTATATCTTAAAACGATAGTGATTATATATAAATATTGTATATATATTGTATGCATATTTGTAGTTTTTTTTTTTAATTAATTGTATTGGTATCATTGATGTTAACCTTTTTTTTAAAAGAGTAACCTCTGGAGTTTCTTGCCGGTTCTTCTCCATTGGAATGACATTTTGGAACCTGCGCAACTAGAGTCAGTAAATTTAAAGTTTTAAAAGAGCTTAACAAGGCCTACTTGAAATAAAAATATTTTGATTTTGATTTTGAAATTGATGTGATAACAATTTTTCTGGCATATCAGTCGTATCTTTAAGAAAAATATAACGTTTTATGTTATTGCAATTTTGTGATAGTGGAAAAGGACAATAATGAAAAAAAAAAAAAAAACGATTATAAAATATTATTTTAAAAGGTAAAAACTATAACAAAAATTGTTAAAAATGAAGGTAGAACGATAAATATCTGTCACGACGAATGTCAGTTCAGTCTGCTCGTGACCATGACGCCAGCATAGGTGTTAATACGTCGGGAACTAAAACCAAAATAAACCGCGATAGGATTAGTTTAAAAAGTTCGTGTTAATCTCGCAATAGTTATGAACTATTTATTGCTGATAAATATGCTTTGTTATTAAATATAGTGTTTTGTGGTTATGTGAGTGAACCTTGAGTATAAATATCATCAGTGTTAAAACTGTGTGTGAATTTGATAGTGTTGCCTTCTGTCTACGGATTGTACATGGAATATATGATAAAAGTGGTAAGTACTAGCCTGTAAGATTTATATTTTGTGCTTGTACTCGTTCAATAAATCAAATTTTAGATAGTATTTCTTATGTTTTGTCGATTGTGTTCTGTCGATGTTATGTAAACCACAAACCGCTTTACACATGTATTGTATATTATACATACATATAGGAAAATAATACTGTTACCTACATAGTACATAGAAACCTTTTCAATAGGTTCACAAAACAATGAGAAAATTATTTTAAACTCAAATTTTTACAGGAACACATTCAGCCCACATTCATAATTTGAATTAATGAAAGCGTTGTATAATTGTTTCAGTTCAAGTTACCTATATTTTGAATAAGCAGTTACTTTAAACAGCTATAATTTCAAGCTCTACTAACTTTGTTTGTTGAGTGCTAACGGCGCTATTTTGCTTTATTCATTATTCGCCTGAAAATAGGTCGAATGTACAACGTAGTATTGAGGGCCTTTATTCATAGAATACTATTTTTAGGTTAACTCTTTAACATAAAATAATATCAAAGTTGACGAGTTTATATTGTCTATGAAGATAAACTATTCAAATCCTTTTCAATTTAAAAGTAAGGGTAGGTATGTTTTTCATAAGAGTAGAAAAAACTATAGAAGTTACTGTCATCCTAGATCAATCAAAAACAAAAAGAAAAAGAAGAAAAACGAAAAGTCTTTATGCAAACAGTCGGTATTCCAACGTTAAATATTTTAGAAATGGCACTAATCTAGGGGGTAGATATTATTATAGTCTTAATAAATAGGTATATAACTAAGTAGGTTAATTTATTTTTCTCAAACAAGTATTGGCATGTAAGCATTCTAGAATTAAAAACATGTCTTGCCGCAAAAAGAAAAAAAGCCATTCGAATTTCAAAACATCTGCTTACTAATCTTCTCACACACTTAATGGCATCCATTTTGTATTCGATCTTCCATGTTTGAATATGGTAAAGCGTTTGATTGCCAGCAATCTATTGAAATAGGAAAGCTGTTTGTGAAACGGGTAACATGATTGTCGACGTTGTTCGTTGATTGCGGATGTAACTCAAATCTGAGACGATCCGATAGATGAGTGCGTTTAGTAGTAATTGGATGGATGGATCGATCTTACAGAGTATATTCGTGCGTATGTGATAGTTAGAGTTGTGTTTCCAGTAAATTCCAGTAAATAAACATATGTACTCTTAACTACAGAGTTTTTATTTTACTATAATGTTGTTTAAGTTTTCTGTTTTGTTTGTTTGTAATTAAGATTATAGCAGACATTTCTTTAGTCAAATAATCTGGGTCGCAATAAACGACATCTATATTCGACATAAATCTTTTTGGCGCATTATTTCATATTTTATTGGTTCCTCAAGGGTTTTTTTATAATGATTTAAGTATGTCAAGTCTTTTTAAAGTAGACGAATGCAGTAGGTTAACATTTACTTGACTACTTGGCACAAAAAAAAAAAACTTATAATCTAAACTTTACTATATTAGTAAGAACGTCAAAAAAATATGTAAACTAATGTCTATCTTATTCGTTTGTTTCTCAATCAACATACCATACACTTAAGTTGTTTACTGTCAAATAAAAGAGGCCAGATACTTGAAATACACAACATTTCCTAAGGAATCCCTTGAAGGGATGTTTCACTAATTCAAATCTGCTTGTCCGTTCCCTTGCACGGTTCGGTGGACACAATAAATTTGGCCAAAAGTATTGAATTACCTATAGGTCACGAGATCAAATTGCTTTTACGTGGAATTTCATTTTGAGTTTCAAAATAGGTATTTTTTTATTATGATGTTTAATAATTACGCGTTACAAATTTTTAAGATTTTTTATGCTCGTTATATTTTTGTCAATTAGAGCTGTGAAGCAAATAGTTTGTTGTTCTGTAAAGGAAGGGGAAAGTCTCTTTTACGTACTAATGGGTCCATTATGTCAAACGTTTTAAATACTGGGATTGTGTTATTCATTACTCAAAAAAAATCCTTTATAATATAATTATTTTTGTTTACTGCTAAGTTTTAAAATAATAAGGATATGTGGTATGATATACTACGAAAATAAATAGTTTTTAATTATCTCCCTTTCACCTTACAATTGTAGTTCAATATTTTGTTATGTGAAGAATTATGTTTAACAATATCAGAAAATTCAAGTAATTCTTTATATCTAAAAAGTATTTTTCGTGGAACCAAACAAATCATATAAAAACAGCGGATTCCCAGAAGTTTCTTTTAAAAAAAAATATACTGTATTAAAAAGTCTCGATTTCATTTCAATGGAATCGGAAACGATGGCGCGGAATAAATAGAATATTCGAGAAAAAGTTACGATTTAAAAGTAAATAAAGTGAAGAGCCAAGGGAAATCAGCAGTCAGAAATAAGAAAGTATGTTTGCTCTCAAAGAGTTCTTTTAAATTATTTAAAATCACCTTTACAATTTGTTTCAATTTTTTTTTTCTGTAAGCCATTCCAAATGGCAAAGTTGAAATGTTGCAATCTAAATAAAAGACTTTCAACATGTTTTCCGTCACATGTTTTATTCCTAAATAATCCCATGAGACTATTGTAGTATGTACCTAATTTAGATCGGAATTGTGATTGGAAGAACAAAAATAAACAAATCAAAGTCGTTTAATTAGACCTGAATGGATACTACAAGTAATCTGCAAGCGAGCCGACCTGTGACCCTACTACTGTTTTTAGGAAACTCTTTTTATATTGTGACACAGTACATTAAATAGGTTTTATTTTTTAAACTTCACAACAAATCTACATAAGGGTGTTACCACACCAATCGATCGACAGTCGATCGATGCCATCGATCGACGGCAGAATGGACTAGTCGACGTCGATCGACAGTTTCTACCATACCATTTACGTCGACCAATCCATTCCTCCATCGATCGACGGCATCGATCGACCATCGATCGATTGGTGTCGTAACACCCTAAAGTTGGTCTTGCAGATTTAAAACAAACAAACACAGCATAATCGTTCCATTTATTTGGGAAATGTGATACCACAAACGGATAAACCAATAAACAGATAAGTCCACACGTGGAAAATATAAAACCTCTTTTTATCAGAAAAAAAGGGATCATTGTATCGATGTTCTTTTATACATCCGTTGGTTCAAAGGCACAATTAACGCCTCAATTAACATACGGATTCCAAACAATAATTGGAACGTTATCATTCCAAATTCAAACTCATAACGCTTCATCTGTATCTGTGTGTTTATTTTTTATCAATCAACCCGCAACGTCAGTCAATATACCTCTTTTGTTTTTACACTTGATTTAACATGAAATGAAAACCTGATTTAATTTTAACATGTAATATGAACCTTTCATCGCTTGTTCCCATAAAAACGATATGGAAATATCGACATTTGCATATTTTTGTTTATTTATTCAGTCCTGGCGTTCGTTTTAGCTACTCGTATGATGTAAGATCATTTATCATGTATGAAAGTGTTCTCATACTCTTTCCTTCATGCTTATTTATCTTTTATTCATCTAATACATACACTAAAACAATATTTGATGCCTAACTAAACGAAATACGTAATAAATACAAAACGATATTTTGAATACTAATATTACCCGATATTTATTCGCATACGATATCGTATTCGTATTATAAATAAATACTAGGTACGATAAAAACAAGATGGCTGAACATTTCCTCCACAGACCTAAAAAGATTTTCGTCGGGTTCCCAATTACTTCGAAAATCGAAGGATCTAATTTTACAAAATGTTATTGAATCAGGAAGGTCGGACATCGGATGTAATGAGGTGACAAAGTTCGAACACACTTTTAACGGTCTATCTCATTTCCATAATGTTTTACATTTTATCGCTCGAAGACCATTATTGTGAACAGTGGTTGAATTAATTAAAATTAATTAAGCCAATAATGTGCGTTACTTTATATTTAATTCGGATTTACTGAAAAGTGATACATTAACTGTTACGTATTATTATGCTTTTAAAATAATGTAAAATAAAATGTAATTCTTCAATAGAATGAACTAGTTTTTGCTAGGTTAGGGCTAAAATTATTAAAGATAATATTATTTGTGTTATGTTCTTCTTCTATGACTTCTATAATCTTAGTATCAAAATAATAATTATCATTGTAGCATATTTTATTTCTGCATAATTATAAATTACCAAATACCTTATTTGTACGCGCTAATTCCCGTTCTATATTATTACTATATACATGCAGCATGATAGTTTAAAAGTTAGTATAATTACGGCCTCGTTGGCCTAGTGGTTCTAAGCGCGCTACGCTAGAGGTCTTGGGTTTGATTCCCAAGTCGAGCAAGGTGTTATTGGGTTTTTCTATGAAATTCTCAGTAGCAGGTTAGAGTTTGGATTTGTGCCCGGCTAGTGGCAATAGGCTGGCCCCCTTACATGGGACCTTAACATACCGGCGAACTGTGGGCGTACATTGATACAACTGCCTAACCCTTCGGTGAATACAGGCGTGATGGTATGTTATGTTTATAATTACCAAATTTATTCTAGAGTCTATTTTAGCCGCACATCATTATGCATATGCATATATTTTTGCGGCAACAGCAATCATTATTATAACTTTGTATTTCATTATATCATTTCATATTGATCCGCAATGCTACATTAGTGTCACGAACAGCAGATAATCTGACAATCCCGTTATATTATGCACCAGCGGTTCGCTAATGACACCAGAAAATGTCACTTTGATGACAATTTAATATCATTCTGGTATAATTAAGGGTTGACTTATATAATGGTAATATAGTGTCGTGGTGGCCTAGCAGTTTAATTACTGAAACTGCAATTTTTGCATACCTAATTTGAAGGAAAACCAAATATATTAATAAAAGAACAGGTATAACAGGTAAACAGGTTTGATTAAATCTGTCTATAGTTAAAAAAAAACTGATTTCTTATTTCAGAAATTTAGTTAAAAACAACTAGCTACGTTGTGCATAGGAACACAAGTACGATTTAAAATTGAATACTTAAATTGAAATAAAGAACAGAAAGCGTAGTGATGAATATTTTTGTCTTTATATAAGAACAGCCTATTATGTACTTTATCTTCGCCTAAAATTTGATATCATTTCCATACTACACAGTTTTTATCATCAGCTATTTATTCCATACATCAATCGAAAACCAAATAAGTAATATATTTATCGTCAACAGAAGCCAATTGATTCGTAGGTATTAAGGAAAATACTCATTTTTGCACACAAAAATATGTTGGAACCTTATTCGCAAGGCATATAAACGGCTTACGTTTATAAGAGCCATTCGTGAAAGCCGATTACATAAATGACGTAAGGTAAAGTCTACAACTGTCGTCCTTGTATTTAATAACATTTTAAACTATGGGCCTTAGTAGCCTGAAAATAAATTATTTTATTTTTATTGTATTTAAACACACTTTTTAAAAGCACTAGTAAATTACCGCTGTAATATTTGACTTAACATGATATTATGTACATTTTGTATTAAAAACCTTGGAACTACTAAAAAACCAACTTCTTCTTATTCTTCTTCAGCCTGTAGTCACCCATAGTCGGGTATAGGCCTCTTCATGAGCACGCCAAGTGTGGCGGTTCCGTGCCAATCGCATCCAACTACTAACTTAGATGTAGCTAAAATAAAAAGTTTATTTTCAGACGTCATCCAGCCCCCATTTCCTTATTCGCATTCTCCCAGTCATGGGCTATTCTTATTCAACTTAAAAAAAATCTCGAATGCCATTTTTTATACAATAATTATGGAGTATAATAAATAAGGCTGACAACAGTTCCCTTTACCTTATTTCAGTGTAGCTATTTATAAAGAAACGCTAACTGAACACTATTTATTTCATACGAGTCATATTCAAATGAAGTTTTACGATCAATTTGAGTTTAAGTAGGTAACTTATATTATGGAAATTGGTGAGGTTAAGAGTCTTTTCAAGCCAATTTGTTTTTGCCTGTTTTCATTTTATGTTTTTACTTACTTTATACTTATATTTTGTATCTAATTTTTTTCTTCGCAATACGTACCGGAGTATCCTTTTTATGAAGTTTTTTGCAGGTTAGATAATCAGTCCAATTTTACCACCGATTCTTAGTACCGTATTCTGAAATATGTTTTGTAGGATGTGCGATGCACTTCTGCTGTCAATGTGTTTTATTTTTCTCCTACAAAAAATCGGTCACTAATTATCGGGCGTGAGTGGGCCTTAAGGTTGCGTTATTTGAGTTTGAAAAGCAACTTTCGAACTTCAGCATTGGAAGTTTAAAAACTACTAAAGCCTTCTTTTCACTTTCCGTTAGCACCCGTAATTAGGATATGAGAAATTTAGGGAGGTAAAGCACGGCACGGTATTATGTTACACTTTGTGGGTCATTTCACCCAGGTGAACATACTATATTTTTGTGTCTCCTCAATTCACCCAGGTGATATCATCCAGGCGAAATGTACCTATGCCACAGAGCATAGACATGCTATACATATGCGTTTGCATCCGTATTTGAGGTCTCGCAGCCTTTTTTATAAGGACCAAGTTAAGGGCTAAGGAACGTGGGCCATAATCCAATGATACATTTAACAGCCCTTTGACGCGTATGGCAAGGTTATATAATGAAAGGTCGACCATGTTGGATCACCCTATTGAAGTTCTCTCTATGAGTTTTGCTTCATACAGATATTCCCTATATAAACAATGCCAAAAATGTACATCGCCATAGCTCAATTTGTGCTGTTTTTGTAGTGCTTACTAGAAACACTCGTACTTAACTGTTTTAATTAGTCTCTAATATTTATTATGTCAATGTCATGCATACCTGTTATTTGCATGGTTACTGAAATGTCGACTTCAAATGTTATGTCATTTTATTTGTTAGTGACTGTGCTGTTGGTGTGCTTATTTTAAATAAATACAAGTTGTAACTGAATCATAATCATTTTATTATTCGTAAAACATAGGTAGGCATCACCATCAAAAATACAGACCTTACAAATAGTTTTACAGAGCGCTATGTCTTGTGTATAGTGAGACATACAAATATTAAGTGGAATTTAAAAAACTTATTACAAAACTTACTAAAACACTTAGAAGTATTGTATTGTGTAGTCAATTATAAGATATCAGTCTTGTCTTCACTACATAGTATAAAATAAAGTCGCTTCCCGCTGTCTGTCCCTATGTATGCTTAAATCTTTAAAACTACGCAACGGATTCTGATGCGGTTTTTTTTAATAGATAGAGTTATTCACGAGGAAGGTTTATATGTATAATACATGCATAATATAGTAGAGGAACACGGATAATCTTAGAGATTTAAGTAAATGAACAAATTTTTTGCGCTTACATTGCAAACGCTGGCTGAACCCTATGAGATAGATCAAAATAATGTACTACAGTATTGTGCACCTTAAAAAGATCTACAAAAAAGTCCGCGATGGCATATGTCTATCTCTTGAGGATAACCCACAATAACCATTTTTTATCGTTTATTTATTACTTATTTACGAAAAAGCGATTTTAAGCTATACAGTATTAATCCTTATCCAATTAAGTACCTTTAATAAATTGTGCATGTAATATAGATCAATATTGCCCTTTACAGCATGTAATTTAAATAAATATTTTCGAAGATATTACAAATTTAAAATGCAGGGACATCGCGGTTGCGGCGGTAACGGCCGGGGGGCCGGGGGGCGCGTGCCTATACCAAGTAGTGCGTCGAAGGCTGTGCTTCGCACTACAGAACTTTATGACTGTGTAGATATGTCGCAGACAAATAGTATAATTTGGCATTTTACATACGGCATCGTCAGTTTAAAAACGTTTGCGGTTTTGTAATATGCCCAAGGCAAAATGTAGATTGCCGTCACTTTATAATATACATAATGCCGAGGCAAATTGAAGTATTTAGTTTTTGAGGTTATCCAGCACGTCAAAAATGCTAAGGTATCCATAGACCCTGGGTCGTGAAGGACTCCTGCAGAGTATTTTAGGTCAAAAAACCATGTATTTGATCGAATATTCATATATTCATAGGCTCAGAAATTCATTGCTTCATTAGGTTCGACTTTGTGACAGACATCAATAGGTTAGGTTAGATATTGTGACCTTGCAACAGAGCGAGCGAAGCGAGCGACGACGACGTATGTAATTCAAAGTTTTTCTCGAGATTTTAATGAGCATAGTCACCCTAAAATAACACTAACGTCGCATTATAACGATTGAATGATTTGACATTTTGCCTTCGGCATATTACATAACCGCAAACGTTTTTAAACTGACGACGCCATAATATGTAAAATGCCATATTATACTATTTGTCTGCGACAGATATATAGTGTAGGTATCAGCGTTGCACCCGAGCAAAGCCGGGGCGGGCCGCTAGTAATTTATAAGTAGGTACTAAGCTGTTTACACTAAACCAATATAAACCACTCAACTAAATGTAACAGACTAACAAGTTTATATAGCGCGGTTAGATATTACATTAAAATTTAATCTTAAGCTAACGTAACCACAGCAAGGCATTGTTTAGTGATTAGGAATCAAGTACATTGTGTATAGTCTAATCAACTGAACAGCGGTTAGCCGCAGCAAGGCATTAGTTTGATTGAAGAGATTAATGCCTATTACAATGAATTATATGGTTATTAAAATTTAGTACGTATTATAGTACTATACAGAATGTTACACGAGTTTCGAAAAGCACGTTAAACAGTAGGTCCCGGCTGTCATACATAGATCTTTGGCAGTCGTTAAGTCAATTCTGACAACCGGTCCTACTATGGGATACTGTGTTTCCCAGTAAAATGGGTTGTGGAGGTCAGATAGGTAGTCGCTCCATGTAAAATACGGTATTCAGCTGAATCCGGTAAGACTGGTAGCCGACCCAAACATAGTTGGGAAAAGGCTCGTGAGATGACAGAATGTTATCGAAAGGTTATAGGTATCTATCAAAAACCGGTGCAAAGTACATCTGGTATACAGTTTACACAATTTTAGCTCATTATGAGTCAATTTAATAAGTAATATTTAAGGGTAAAATAATTAACTAACTCATTTAGATATACAGCTTCTGTAACAGCCTGTATAAGCCCGTGTACAATATACATTTTATTGATGTTAAAATTTAGTACAAATTTTGAGTTAATATAACATTATTCATTTTACAACTTAGATGCTTGTGGCTAAGTTTAAGCTGTAGGTACAAACTGATTAATGTGTAAGCCGCTTGCTGCGGTTGAAATATGGATGGGTGACTATGCCTATATATTATGTCGACACCTTCCTGCGTAAGAAAAAGATTTTTGTTTGATAATTAATCAATATACTGTTTTCCTACCGAAGTATCTATTCCAAGAGTAAATTAAAACCGATCAACTGCGTTACTATTTCACTAAAGTAAAAACAATGCTTAATCACTAAAAGTCAATATACAACAGATAAATTGATTTTACCAAAAAAAAAAAACATTGTTTCAAAATGATTTCGTCGGATTTAAAAAGTAATTAATTTATTAAAAATTTATTCAGAATCGCTTGTCGGCGGAAAAACAACAAAAACAAATGAATGACAAAAATGCGAATCATGGTTTTTAAAAAAAAATCCTGGATTAAAGTCAATTTAGCAAAAACAAGACTGTCATAATATGAACAGTCAAGAAATTCGTGTTTCATATTTATGTCACAAAGAGTATCGCGGTTTATTGTCATACCATTCTTGCATGTCATTGTAAAACAAATATGAGTGTTTATATTAATCTCGTAATCTGTTTTAAAAAAATTCAACATCAAAATAATTTCCCCTCACAGGAAATAATATAATAGGGTTATCACAATTCCCGCATTCAATTTAAAACGACAATTGTCGAAAAGGACGCTAAAAATACTAAAAACAATGTTGATCTTTTATCTTAATCCATTAATAAAACTCTCCGGAAATTACCTTGATCTTTTTATCGTAACTGAAAAACTTTACTCTTTTTATTTCCTTTGGAAATTAAAATGTTTTTTTTTTCATGCTGTAGCAATCTGAATTTTGTGCACTGCTTAATTATTTAACTCCTTGTATGACCAGCCTAATGCACAGTTACGAAAGTATTTATTGAAAATTGTCAATAGATATGTAAACTATTGACTAGAGTTTAAATCAGGTAATATTTATAGTAAAATAATTCAAGGAAATAACATCGACCGAAACGTCAAGCTCCAAAAAAGGTATTTACGCATGCACGCGCTTATTCCCGTGAATTATATTACTATGAACATGCAGCGCGATAGTTTAAAAGTTCAGGTAATATTTGTCAACAATATTATAATATTAATATACAAAAAAAAATATATATATATACGAACTTCTGAGATAACATCATTGATTACCGTTGATTTACGAAAATCGACCTTAATGCTTCGACTAAAGATGTTTTTAATGTCAATTTATTTTTGTTTTTGTTTACGTGTATATTTATTAGGTTGATATTTCCTTGTTTTAATTATAAAGGACCTGCTAATGACCTTTAAACTGTTTTATATCCTGTACGTCGGACAACTCATCCGGAAGAAATTTGGGCGGTAAATAATGGTAGGAATATATACTTGTGACAAAGTTATCTGATGCTGAATTCATATTAAATATTATATCAATAATTGTATTTTTTATTTAATGTAAAAGCCATTTTGTTTTGTAATGTAAAAAATAATTATATTATTTCATTATACCTACATAGGCTAATGTTTTTTTTTTAATTTAGGTTTATTAATTTAGGCTGCTACTCGTAATGATAGTTATAAGTGTGTATGTAAGTAATTAAACAAATTTCCTCGTATTGCCTTGCATTTTTTTATTTAAATAAGCTGTTGGTCGTATTTGTCTTGTGTATCCCTGGTCGAAGATAACTTTAGAAAGGTGAATCTTTATCAATAACAGCTAGGAACCATTTCGATCACGTAAGATTACACAAAAATAATTTATTTTTATATGTAAAATCACTTTTTTCTGTAGGAGCCAGGATGATACAGACACACCTAAAACTATAGAACCCCTCTTTTTACGTCATTCTAAAATAAACTTAAGTCACACATTAGCATAGACTGAACCATATTATTAATCTGCTGAATATTAATACAGGTAACGCTTTATATTTTCATGTCACGGGATTATGAGCCTTGCTGTCAGTTAAATAAACGTCATCTTTTAATTCGCGGATCATTGGATGAATATAAAGTAGAGCTTTAATGAATTGAAATGGAAATCATATTCATATTTAAATTATATTTTGTGTTCATTATTTGAGTGGCAGAAGGATTTATTATTGTATCGGTAATAAGGGATTATGCCTAAAAATATACCTATATATTTCCGAATGAAAAGTTTTTTTATAGTTGCACTGTTGTGTTTTTAAGGTTCTGTAGCGGAAATTATATAGTCAATGTACTGTCCATTCGTCAGTCTGTCAAGTTTTTCATAATATTATATATTACTAGCTGTACCCGGCATGCGTTGCAATGTTTTTTTTTCTACCTAGCACCTACCTACTACCACTTGAAAATAGATAGTAGCCGATTGTTGGAGTATGGACACTAACATTGTGACACGAGACTTTTATTTATTAGATAGATATCTGTGAATAATTTGCAATTATTACAAAGAACTTAGAAAAGAACATCAGTCAAACAAAAAAGCATCGAAGTCTGATGGTTAGAGAACAAAATATTGAATGCTTGATCTAAACTTTGATTTTAATAATTCAATGCTCTTTGGATACATATTGTCAAAAATGTTAATAAAAAAATACACTTTATGACTGTGTTTAAATAAAACTACTTTTTACGGATTTTTTAGCTGTTTATATTAAGATTCTAAGTGCCGACATTTCGACACCTTTGCAGGTATCATGGAATGTCAAAACGAACGCCATCTCAGTCTGCCCGTGACCATGATACCTGCAAAGGTGTCGAAACGTCGGGACTTAAAATCTTAATATGAACCGCGAAAATATCCGTAAAGAGTAGTTTTATTTAATGTCTAACATTCGCGTAAACCTAAGAAACCGACACTTTATGTATTTTTTTTCATCCAGGTTTAAAAATGAGTTCTCATGTGACTCAGCTTACTGTCGTAACTAGGTTCTCTAAGAGGCTTCTCACGATAATGGTATAACATGGAAACCCTTTAAAAGATTTTAATCAGACCTAACATTATGTTCCAGCTTTATACTAAGATAGTATACATTACTGTTACGCTTTTGATTTGTTAATATATTCTTGTACATTCATTTTAATGTAATTGTAATTTCTTTTATGGTTAAGCATAATTATTTGCTTATAAAATCCAACTTATCTAGACACATTGGAATAACCCTCGTGTTGCATTGTAAACTTTTGACACCCTCTTTTGGTCGTTAAAAGATATTGACATAACAAAAAAAGTACAAAGAATAAAAAAATACTTTTTTGGTTAGGGATACAACATTTTTCTGATTCGGGTATGTGCTAAGAGACTACTTTAATAAAACTTTACAGCGCTAATTCCCGATTTCTTCTCAAGACATAAAAATTATACAACAATTATATTATTTAAATGTAAAAGCATTGTCAAATCAAATCGAATGGTTATGTGACGAGTGAATGTTATTCGCATCGAGTGAGTACCGAGTGAGTGCCGATGAGGGGCCAGTGAGTCAGTGTGTCGCGGGTGAGTCGCTCTCAAACACAATTTTCGTCGTTCTGACGAGCTGAGCGACTTTCAAACTTCTCTTTGAACAGTGACACGGCACGTGCGCTTTTATTAGTGGTTGTAGAGATTTTATGCAATTATTTTAGGTTTTTTTTTTGTAAAACGCATAGAGGGAAACGTCGTACGTATTTCATAGAAGGTAGTAGTGCTTAGTTAAACAAACGTATTGGTACCAGTAAAAATATTTACTGTTCTATTTAAATTTATCATTAACACTTTTCATGTCACTAATCTACACACTGCAATAGTTTTAACTATATACCTGACGGGTCACAATGAAAAAAAGAACACGTTGTAAAAATAAATCGCTACCAATTTCAAAAATAGCTTTAAAATTATTCCTTATTTAATCAATAACAAATAATAACTATTATTTATTAACCGCATTCACGCTCTTGATCTTAAAAAAGAGTGTGAAAGTGAAAACAAAAGTCGTGTCAATTTCGGCGTTTCGCAAGCATTTTCTCAAAACGCGTTCATTTCAAACACAGCCCTTCCCAACCCAATTTCAGACTAAAAATACTGAAAACAAAAAGGCTTACTGTCTAGTTACTAACCTAGACACACAAAAGCTTTCCCAGACCCGAGACCCAGTAACCAGAGTAACCAGATTTAGAGTCCTCGCCATTTAACGTCCATAAGTCAGACGCTACATGACGGAAATATTTCAATAGTTTCCAACTTGGACGTCACCCAACTTTGAATTTTCTTGGAATTAAATAGAAGTGGGAATGTAATAAAAGTTTGTGACATTTGACATTATACGTTATTATATAAATGGTAATGGTTCAGTTCATTTTAGTTATAAATAGATTTTAACTTTTATGTCTTTTTAAACTGTTTCTTTTTTACTCAAGAAAGTAGTAGGTTTGACCTAGCTTTATTAGCATGCCGCATATTTTGTTGTAAAGTTGTACCCTATTTTGAAGTTAGGTATATTTAGTTAACTCTGTCTTGAATAAGTAGGTACTCCGTTTTCTACCCTACTGTAATATACATTTTGAAATTAACCTAAAATTATCATTTTCTGTTCGTAGACTATTTAAATGTTACTTTTTATATCAATTGGTAATACTTGTAATTATTATGGTTATTATTTTAAATTGATTTTAATTTTATACTTGGGTGACAAATAGGATGACACAATTTTCATGAACTTTTATCAACAGTTCTTATATTGTAAGTGTATTAAAATATTAAAAACAAATGAAATAATACCTTCTTTGAACCTTTGTCTACTATCTTAAATAATAAACTGAAAGATAAATGGAATATTTTGCATTTAATTTCAGTGCAGTACACCTGAAGTCGGTTCTAGCTGAGAACAATGGCTCGCTATTATCTATGGTGGATGCATAACAATAGATCCGATTGTCTCTGGCTCCTCATGGAAATCTTGCTTTGAAGGTTCTATCCGATCTTTGTAGATAAAGACCAACAGATGCGGTTTAATTGGGTACTGAGATATCGAGCTTTAAAACTGCTTTGTTTTGTGGATGAAATATGTAAAGTATATCATGAATTATGCTGTTTAGAGTAGCATAATTTATGTTTTAGACGCAATTATTTATTAATAAATAATCTGAAACGTATACTAATTAAAATGTATACTACACATGCTAGGGAGACTTACCTACTTAATATTACTGAAAAGTTAGTTAGCAGTTTGGTTGTTGGTGACAAATTAAAAATACTTTCATTAGTGACGGAAAATAGATAAATATTTTTAGCATTGTATATGTATTTTACTTGCAAAAATTTTACTTGTTATAGTAACATGAAACTTACTTGTACTATACCAATTGTCAATTACATAATATTTATTATTAAGATTTAATAATAATCGAGGGTAAAGACAGTAACTAATGAATGAATTAAATCAGTGAGATGTTTCTGACGTCATTAGCAATCAAGTTTCATGTTTTAACAATTTTATATCTGTCCACTATAATTGATTAGGTACACATAAATGTAAAGAATTGAGAATTGAGAATTAAATAAGAACTAACTTTAATGAGGTTGGTATAGGGCCACCTCCGGTGTAAACCCTTGGTGACAACATAAAAAGGTTTTTTATTGCATTTTCATAAACCCTCAAATTGAGAACCTCCTTTTGAAGTCAGTGAAAAATAATTGTAATTTTCCTCTACCCAACTAAAATTTCAGTCACAAAAATATGTTCAGTCACCAAAAACAAGGGTTGGTTTCCAACTAGTGCCAATTTTCGTGCAGCGCTCAGCAAGCTGCCGACCGAGTTTTATCGACTTAAAAAAGAAGGCTAAATCTGTGAACACAAAGGGATTTTAGAAAAGCTTTTAAACTGTTACAATAATATTTAAGTTTCTGTATACTAATACGGTAGCAGGAAAAGGGTATAAACTGAAACTCTAAGAATAACAAAGACAAACGCAAAATATTAGTTCTTACTTAAATTAATTGGATTAAGGACATACCTACTATTAATCATTCATGAAATTCGTTTAATATAATTTTACAAATTTAAAATCAATCGTGTTGAAAAATATTACGCTTCATAGGAAAACATGAAAATAACCCTTGCGTATTTATTCACGTTCGAAAAACAAATATCGAAACTTTTTTTGCAACTAGCTAACTTGTAACAAAACACGTTTCAGTTTTGACCATATATCAAAAAATGATGGACAAGCCTTTCAGAATTCAAATCACAAAATCAGATTGAAATAACGCAGTTCAAACAACTCACAGCAGCACTCAATGCTCTAATGATACTTTAAAAAACGAATACCGATCTACAAATACATAAATTCAAATCTAAATTTCAAATCACGAATGTCAGCCATAATCCGTTTATTAACGTTTCGTTTCACAATATGAATCTAATATCTTTTCAAGTCTATTATAATGATGAATATTCAAATCGGGGCAGCTGCAAGTAATTTACTGCGACAAAAAGCTTGGGCTTATTGGAACGTTTCTCGGAACCCAAATAGCAAGTTTTCAAAGGCCATTTCACGGTTTTTAATTTACTTACTAGATAGTTTTGATTCGGGGTTCAAAGTTGTTTAAGTTTCGTATTATTCTTGAAGAAATTAAAGGGACTTTACTGATCCCTTTGGCCGTTGTGACGTAATAAGTTAAAGTAAGTAAGA
The DNA here is from genome assembly GCA_905146925.1 of Autographa gamma. Taxonomy (NCBI): domain Eukaryota; kingdom Metazoa; phylum Arthropoda; class Insecta; order Lepidoptera; family Noctuidae; genus Autographa; species Autographa gamma. Next base: position 5,218,736 of record LR989871.1, read on the forward strand.
AATATGTACAATATTTTCTAACTTTTGTAGGTGTGACGGTTAACAATAAACAAAATAGATAAACATTGTTTGACATGTAAAAATTTAATCAATAAGAAAAAGTAAACTACGAAATGAAATCTCTCTTTGAAGAATTCAATTTCATGAACATAAAATGAAAACAGTATCTTATATCAAAAAGACTTGTTCAACTGTTGTATTTATTTTTTAACTAAAATCAAATAGGTTCAAAGTTCTGGTGTAGACAATTAAAATAATACGGGTTATTTGAATTGTCTACACTACACGATTGAATCTCATCTTTTGGCTCCATCATTAAACATACACAAAAATAAATATATCAATTATCAATTGAAATCATTTTAAGCTAAAATTTTGTAAACTGACTATATAATAGATGTACTCTTCCCTCCTTTTGGATGGATTTACCCTTTCGGTAACACCCTGTATATACGAATACAGCATGTTATAGAAGAGCTGGGAAACAGTATATATTATAAAATTATACGTAAAATCGTCATCCACGTGGTTAGTATTACAAGCCAACGCAACTAAATAATGTTCTCGTCTTTAAATAAAAGCAAATTTGCCTCGGGACGTTAAGCCGTAGCTAAGTTTCACTGCAAATGGAAAGTTTCTTATGTTTGTCGTCGACTACAGGTTTATTCAGTTGACTTGCTCTGCTTGTGTAGTGTTTCTATAAATCCAGGTAAGTTTTCGAGCAAAGGACAAAGTTTAACTGAAAAAATAGATGGAAGAAGATCGATTTACTCTGTATAGTGGGTTGAAATTATTTGCTTAGTGTGGTTTAAGTTACAACTGCTACCAAACCGACTATTGTGCTTGGTTTTATTTCTTAATTTAAATAATAATAACACAGACAGTAATTTTACTACTATTAAGAGCCGTTTGTGAGCTGCAAAGCAAACGCCTCTCCTCTCGGTTTTGAAACCTCTAATTATTTATGTCCCTGCATGTTTTTGAAATTTCGGTTTCTAAATTTTCGAATCAAAATTTCCTCACGATATTTTCGTTCACAAATTTGCCAGTTGTCAAGTATACTATAATAGCATGATTAAAAGTAAATAGTATAAAATTGTACATTTTTGAATTGTCAATTTTAGACAACCACGACCATAAAATTTATAGAAACTTTTATTCTTTACTAAGCACAGTACGCCCTTGAGATCACAGCTCGTTTCCCGTCACATTTGTATTTGTTCCCAACATTACTTACTTAAGGTCGTACGATTCCGAGCGTACACGAGGCAGCGCGAGTGTCCGATACTCGACGACATTAGGGTCTTACGTAGACATAAAGACTTTTTTGACCGGTTTTAGCCGATTCCGCGTCGATAAACGTGGTGAGACCCTTAGTCTCCAACGACGCTTGCCTATGTACGAACCTCTATAGTTCGTATGGCGGTAATTGCATGGAACTATAGTTGCAAATGTAACAAAAACAACTTCCAATAACAAATCATAAAACTACTAGGTGTATTTTGATGAGGTGTTTATGGCTCTACTTCTGAATAATCAATGAAAAATTTGTCTTCTTTTTTTTTTCTTCCCTTTTCCCAAATTAATTGGGGTCGGAGCAAAACGTATCGCACAATGAAGAAGTTGTACGAAGGATAAATAATAAAAAAAACTTTAAGGAATCATTCTAAAAGTACCGTATGAATCGCGTTACACGCATAAAAAAAAAAACAGACAAAAAGCGAATCTCCTCTTTTTAAAGTCGGTTGAAAATCGGTGTGTGTGGTGTGTGAATGACTCGCGTCGCCACATGTACTAGCAGGCTTATTTCCAAGGAGTAAAGTTTATATGGAACCTGTCAGATGTTAGCTTTATATTTAAACTTCTTTGTTTCACTTCCTGGAGTTTAAACAATGAAATTCTACGTAACATGTTCGTTGAAATGTTTTAAGCGTTCTTAGGTTTTTGTAACTGTCTAATGTAAAGAAACATTAACTTTTCATGTATTACATACTCATTTTTTATTTTCTAAGTTTAAGGTTTGCCGTGACTGTGACTGCTACGATACGGGTCTTGGGTTCGATTCCCAAGTCGACCAAGGTGTCATTGGGTTTTTCTATGAAACTCTAACTAGCAGGTCGAAGTTTGGATTTGTGCCCGGCTAGTGGCAATAGGCCCCCTATTACATGGGACCTAAACATAACGACGAACTGTGGGTGTACATTGGTAGACCTCTGCCTAACAGGCGATAGTATGTTTATGTACGTTTACGTTTATGAAGAACTAAAAGAATAGCGATTTAAACTAAAAAGGATACTAAAAAGGATAGTGATTCCATCAATAGGAAAAACAACTAAAATAAATAACAATTAAATCTCATGTACTGTTTCCTCTTAAAGTACAAGATTTACATTCAAACATCAAAAATCTCTTAAATTATAAATTATATGATATTTTAAATTCGTCTGGAATAATAAAAACAAAATAAACCTTGCGAAATCGTAAAGGAAAACATAAATAAATAAAGTTTACATCAATTTTATTCGGATCTGAAGTAACAAATTGTAAATTCAAAAGGCTAAAAGGTTTTAATTAAGCTCAATTAATTGGATATTCCAGAACCGATGTATAAACAAATCAGCGTTACTAATTGTGCAATATTAAATCAGATGTTTGGAAATTTTAATACTAAGTGTTTATGTTTGCGTCATTAGTTGAATAATTCTAATTAATTGTATTGATATAATGTTGAAATGATAGTATATCAGTTTATTGTAACAATATCAAAAATAAATGTGTATTCTTTCAATTTTACATTTTTTTCTTTTTGTGGTTACGCGGTTTTTAGTAGTTCTTTCAAATTAGTGACTCACTCTATTTTTTCAAGACCTACTTTTGGGCAAAGCCTTTTCTTTCAATACCCTCCGGCGTCCGCATCAAGTCTGACCAAAACATCTTTCTGTTAAAAAAAAAACAAGACAATTTAGTATTTGAGAGCGTCTACACCTGACGAACGAGCATTACACGAGCAGTTCGCGAGCTGGCAACCGTTCATGGCGTGCTCGCGAGCAGCGTACGCCATCTGTCAGACGGCGTATTTGAAACTAGTGCGTTCACGGCATGTTCGCGAGCAGCTCGCAAATGGCTCACGCACGGCTCGCGACCTGCTCGTGTAATGCTCGTTCGTCGGATGTGAACGCACATTTTGACTAGCTTTCTTGTACGCATGAACGCGGCTACAATCATGTTGACAGTTAAAGTAAATATCAAACTTGTTAACGATTTTTACAGTTGTATTTGGTCAGTTATGCGAGGCGCACGTAAACTGAAATAGCAAAAGTTAGAGAGGTTTCGAAGAAGGAAGGGGAGCCTTTGCCCAGCAGTGGGATATCACGTAGGCTAAAAAAATATATTTATATACTTAAGCCACGTTGTAGTAGAATACTAAACGTAGTACTTTCTATAGTATGATTGTACATACATTAGTATGATTGGTATAGAGCCAGCTATTGACTACTAGACAACACATCACATAACACACTGTTTACAAGCAGTCAAGTAATTGCACAATTGCAATCTCGCCGGTTCCCTAGTACTAGTTACTGGCTATGGTATATCAGTGTTATTTTATTTGTCCACATTTATTTTACTTGCCTGTTAAATTATTGTATTAATGTACCCAAATATTTATTTTGTTTGAAGAAATATATAATATTATATACAGTAGGAATTTTTATTATCTAATGTTAGCTCGTTATTGACATTAAAATTACATTGTGTAACCTAAACCTGGGAAGAGTCTCTTATCCGAAGACAACTTTTTAGGAGCTATTACTACATATAACATTCTACTAATATTATAAATGTGAAAGTGTGTGAGAATGGATGTGTGGATGTTTGTTACTCTTTCACGCAAAAACTACTGAATGGAATGGAATGGAACTAATGAAACTTTACAATATTGTAGTTTATACATCGGAATAACACATAGGCTATAATTTATGAAGAAAGTGTATAAATTGTCCGAAAAAACCGCAGGGCACAGCTAGTATAACATTTTGATATAAATGTATACGCCCACCGCCGTTTCGTGCTGAGTTTGAAAACAGAAAATAATTTGTTCTAAACGCATTGCACAAGAAAATATTGCTTTCGATTTAAAACCTAGACACACTTATCTTACGGAAACTAATCGGAGCATCTCACCGGAAAATATCTACGTCACAATTTCCGATCAACAAAATTAAGTCTGAAAACGATTTTGAAACTGTTTCTTTTTTAGTTCGCGTAATAAACTCTAAAGTGCATTGAATTGGCTAGGAAAGGGAAACAACCTGATCTTTAACTTTAGTCGTAGAATTTAAATAGAAAATTCTAGATAAGAATATTGAAATTTAGATCCATGTAAGTAATACATGAATTGGGGTTGAAATGCTCGTAACATGGGACCAAGTGCACGAAATCTTTGTGATTTACATAATTTTAAACTTCGTTATAGTTGTAAGTGTTTGTTGTTTTATTAGATTTAAGGATTGAATTGTCCATAAATAAAACATTCATGTAATTATCAGTCTTTTACTATGATATCTCGAGGCTGATGCCATTGTGAAAGAGAACAGTCCTACATCAAAGGGAGAGAGAACAAGATATGGAGGCAAACATCTTATTTGTGTCTCCATAAATTCAAATGGGCTTTCACTTTTATTAAGACATAAATTAGTTTTTTTTTCTAGCCTGTACTGTCCCACTGCTGGGCAAAGGCCTCCCCCAAGTCCTTCCATTCAACCTTATCCCGCGCCACCTCAAACCAGCCCTCGCGGTACGCGACTAAGTCATCCCGCCACCTCTTCCTGGGCCGGCCTCAGCGACGCCGTCCATCTGCTGGCTCCCACTGTGTACAGACCCTCGCCCAGCGGTCACTTTGCATATGGCTGACGTGACCAGCCCAATCCCATTTAAGCCAAGAAGTAAGTTATATTAGGAAAAAAAAAGTATCGCAATAATTTGGACTTTTAGTGTAACTAGGCCTTAATCATATTTAATAAATATAATTAAAAGCGTTTTGCGTTTGCTGTGGTTTTATAATAAGTATTTAATTATATGAAAATACATATATCCGATATATTCAATAACGTGGTTTGAAATTTCAACAGTTGTGGTTATCATTCCGCTAGTTACGCGCTTATTGATTGATATGTGATATTGTTGCTAACGACTGCTCATGAAGTTTATAAAATAAGTATATTTATTTGATAGCACAGATGCTCTGTGTTAGAATCAAATCTGTATGGTATATTCCGTTTTCCTTTTACCGCATGTTACTAAATGAAATAAAAGCAATAAAAATGTAGGAAAAAATATTTATTCATACCCGTAAGAAATGTTTTCATAAGCATAAAATATGTGAGAATTCACATTAACTGAACTGATGTCTCCATATTTTTTTTTTATCAAACATATTATTATGTTGCTCTACTGACATTTTATTTACCTATAAACTTTAAGTTTGTTACTGAACTACACTAAGAAAATGCATGAATTTCTGGTTTAACACCATATTAAATTATTTCAGCACCTCGTAAACTAATCCAGTCAACACTGTATCTATTTTGTAATTCCGTGAAACAAAAGCCAAGACAATGGCTAACGCATAATACACATAATTGCGTCGCGTCCAAATAGCAATCTGTTCATGCAAATTCAATACATACATACCATACATACATATGTTAGGCTATGTTCAGATAACGTGTTTAGAAGTACATTGTGTGCTAAGACTATTGTGGCCTAGATTGGATTGAATGCTGCCTTGAATAATTCAGGAAGCCAGCGTTAAGGTAAACGCTACGCTAAGTAGATTAAGTGATGATCTGAGTTACTTTAGAGTTTTGATGTTTTCTTTTTGCTCTGAACCCAAATTAAGTAGCTAAAGCACTTGTGCTATGGAATTCAGAAACAACGAAGGTACCACAAACACCCAGATTATGTAGAAAATTTGACTTTTACATTGACCCGACCGGGGATCATACCCGGGACCTCAGAGATAGCGACATCTTGAAACCGGTGCGTACGCCACTCGGTCACGGAGGTCATCAAGGGTATTAAGTATTTTGTTATATTTTCTGCATACATGCTTAATTGATTAGAATGCTGGGAGCATTCGCGTGTAATGTTACGTTACAGATTTGAGCATTACATCAGTGAAGGAGGAGAACCGAGCATTAAAATGCGCACCTTGCAATGATACAAATCAGTGAAGGAGAAGAACCGAGCATTTGCTATGAAAATAAAGAAGAAAGTAAATCAATATGTTACATTACACGCAAATGCTCGTTAGTCAGAGAGGTATTATTATAATGTAATGCTCAAAGTCGAATCTATAATGTGTAACATTATACTACTATAATACACGCTAATGCTCCCGGTGAGGGAGCACCTTAATGAAAATATTTAAGGAATGGTACGACATTTTTCCATGTTTTTTCTAAATATTGAAGAGGTTCTAATTTAGTAGCTATATTTGACCCACACACACAAACTAGCATACGGACTTAACATGAGGAAAAGCAATTCTATTAAAAAAATCTGTCGGTGTTTTGATCGTAAGCGATGGCAACGAATAAAGGTCTTAGTAAATAAAACCTTTTTTATATTCATGGCGAAACAATCTGATCTTTAAACAACGGAATAAATGTTGGATATTATTGCGAAAGCACGTTTTATCGCGACCCTCTTTAATTTTTAAATGTTGTTAGTTGTGCTCGATGTTTAATTGTTTTTATTTAACAATTTAACGTTTAAATGTCACACAGAAATGATACTCAGGATAAATTAAATTTAGAACTTATTTACATAAATAATGTTTTATCTTTTCCAGTTTATACCTACTTCAAAATATTATTTTATTTGAGTTTATGTTACAGGTCTGTGTTAATAATACCGTCACAGATTTGAACACGAAGAATAGTATTTCTAGCCCTACAAGGCTTTAGATTTAATATTTACAATTTTATTCTAAACATAGGTAACCTTTATCTAATCTTATCAAATAATATAAACAAATGACGATTATATATTATTTTCTACTTTATTTAAAGTTCAATACTTAAACATAGCAACATAGCAACAAAAACAACTACCTATTCTAAAATTTAAAATTATACATAAATAAATAAAGCAAACACGTGCCAAGCAATTCATCGTCATCCTTGTCAATGGCGGGAAACGTGTCCAGAAGGCTGGCAGCATTGCCACGTTGAATGGCTATGCCGATTCTCTGTGCAAGAAAAAACCAGCCCTCTGATCACGTGTATGTACTATATGTGCTTTCCTATTTTAGTTGTAGGATAGCACTATTAAACAGAAGTAATACTTACTAATGGCGCTCGTGAGATAGCCCACCATAAAAGTAAGTACCATCCCGTATATCTATGGTGAGAGTCTGCACTTAACGGACCATTATCGTAAATAGTTAGCATTAAATAAGTCACGGTTTCCGTTTTATAACATAGGTTTTAACCGACTGCAAATAGGAGGAGATTCTTAAAACAAAATTTCTTACGCACCACTGGAGAAATTAACTACAGTGGGTTTTAATTTTCATAGGCAAATAAACCTAGACTTGTTCAGACTTCAGAATATTTCTAAAAAAATATTGTCCTATGCGCAAATGTTTTTTCTACCTTTTTTTGTAAGAAAGTGAACTTAACAACAACAACAACCAACAACCTTAATATAATATAAACAATCGGAAAAACAATCAATTGAAAATAAATTGTCAGTATTCCCCAATATAGAACCATTTCAGTATAGGCAAAAAGGCAAACCTGAATATATTATTTGTGAATATTGAATTGAATACAAATAACCCTGGTCCCTTTCTGAATGTACTGCATCTCCTGTACTGCGATATCAATGTAAATATGTCTCGAAAATAAATTGGTTTCTTTACCCGACTGCTGTTTATGAAAAAGTATGGGTGAAATATAAGCAGGGCTGCGATTCCGCTAACACATGTAATTGTGTCTGATTTTCGTATTCAGATAATGTTAGTTTAATAACAAATGTACACCCACTTGCTACTGTTGCCATTGTAGGATTGCTAACTGACTGTTCCTTTTTTGCTTCATTGCTAACCCACTGACTTTTAAATAGTGGAATCGTGCCCCAGTCAGGTACAACAGGACAAAGGCATTAACTCATGTAGTGGATGAACTTGCAGTACAGGTTTGGATAGGTTTTAATAATATGGCTTAGAGAATATTATTTGGTTAAATATTATTTACCTAATGGCTTAATCGCAAGTAAATTTTGTTGTGTGTCTTACTCTACTTTAGGTGTCACGCCGTCGTCCAACTCTTTTTAAAGGGTTATTTGCCTTGAATTTCCCTATTATAGTGAGTTAAAGTACAGCTTTAAACAGCAGCCTACATTCAGAATTTACTAAACATTTAAAAAAGTTGATATATTAAAACCATTAATCATTCTCAATGCTTCCTTTCTCACATAACTAAAATGTAATTCCACCAAAACCTTTCAGCCATAAATTATACACATTAAATATTTATACAATAGCTAGTCTTCCGGCGTTGATTTACCATTTAGATGGCGACCGACCGACACAGAGCAACTTTGCGCCTAAATCATAAATCCCATTCACAACCCAAAATGCAAATTTTGCTTCTGTAATTCTAAATTGATATTAAAATGAAGTATGGTAGTATGCAGCAGTGTCTGCAGTTTAGAATAATGTGTTGTTATATTTAGTTTTGTAATATTAATGGCAGCTTTAACTTTAAATAATGACCACAACTGTGACTTTACATACCTAATTGATTTGAATTTATGTATTAAATGAATATCTACCTAATTTAATGTGTGCTAATATAGTCTGATCTATTTTAATTCTGAAATAAAATAATATTTGAAATATTCGATAATTATTAAAATGTCGAAAACTCATGCTTATACTTATTAGTATTAGTAACTCCTGATGGCAAATTAACTTTAAAAAGCTCTTAAATGGACCTATATCTTTATGCATGTACGCGCTTATTCCCATTTAATTATAAAGATGCAGAGCGATAGTCTAAAAGTACTTTTTTTTTTGGTAGACATCTTTGCATTTAGCCTGAGCGCAGGCTTTGACTGCTTCACTGGACTTTGGTTTAAAAGTACCTATATCTGTCTCTTTGTACTGTCTTTATACTTTAACGTAACGGTGACTTAAAACTGACTGAGGGTCATGAGGAAATAATATAATTGCTAGCATCTGAGAGTCATTTCATATTAAGGCCAAATTCTGTCAAATTAAAATTTATTTAGCACAAATATATTATCATAAATGTAGTAAAGTTCAAAATAAATCAACCACAAAACTAGCTGACATAATTTCTAAACCCTGCTATACAAAAGTTTTGTTTAGATCTTTGGAACCCATGACCCGATCTTAATGAAACGTGTGTATGATCAAAGCGGCAGGACAAACTTTGTGCTAATCTATTTAATCTACTTGTAAAACTAATTCATATAGATAAGGGAGTTTTAGGGAACACTCCCGGGGCTATTTTGATCGAAAGCATTAGCAATTTATGAAAGAAAATTATCAAAATTTCGCTGTATTTCTTGCCATTTGTGTCAATCGTAAAACTAAACCGAAACAAAATGATGTAATACTAAAGACGAGTTAGCTATGGCCAAATGTAATTTGATGTGAAAAAAAAAGCAATCAAGATATTCGGACATTTGCAATTAAACCACGATTCTTGATTATTATATTTTTAATGCCTCGTTGGCCTAGTGGTTCTAGAGATCTTGGGTTCGATTCCCAAGTCGACCAAGGTGTTATTGGGTTTTTTTTTTTATGAAATCCTCAGTAGCAGGTCGCAGTTTAGATTTGTGCCCGGTTAGTGGCAACATGCTCGCCCATATACATGTGACCTAAACCTACCGGCGAACAGTTTACTGTGGGTGTACATTGATACACCTCTGCCTACTCCTTAGGGGATACAGGCGTGATGGTATGTTATGTTGTGTAATAAAAAGATTTAACCTCAAAAAAGTCTTTAAATATAGGCCACTCAAGATTTGTGAAGAAAAGTTTCCTGATTATGTCTTTATTACAGTTTCTATATTCTTTGTTTAGTAACGAACGTCTATTAACTTGATTTCCCTACAGATTTTTATTCATCTTTTGAAACCTTTTTGTATTATTTCTACGATTTGATGGTCTTGATAGAGTTAGGCAATTTGAAAGCACAAAAGGATTTTTTTTTAAGATAATTGAATTTCTACTTTGTTACCTCGTTGAGTATGTTTGAAGAATTTTTGCTAGTGAAATAAGAGAGTAAGGTAGTACAAAGGAGAAAACGAAAAACGTTTAGGCCATTTCTTTTGTTTTAACTGAATTTGTTCTAGGGATTGGTTAGACTTAATAAATGATGTATACCTAGAATAATTAATGTTTCATCTAGAGGTCTCTATGGAAGTTGTACTGTAAAAGTTATTCGAGATTATTTTTATTTATTTATTTTTCATCTGATTGTACTAATGTATTTCTCCAAAAGTCTAAATTCTTTATAGGCCGAGTAAGACGTACGTGTACCTCAAAAGTATAATGTCTATTCTACATTCTATTATCAGCAATGTGGTCCACATTGCTAATAGTTTTAATACTAGTTATTTCATTTTCTGTGGCATTGATTACGGAAATTTCTTCAGCCAATAACATAAATAACTATTGTAGTTATTCGTGCTTTCTGGCTGAATAATATACTACTACTACTACTATACTATTATTACTATTTATAAGCGAATGTAGTAAATAAGTTTAAAGTATACGAATACATGTGTACTCCAATATGGTTACTAAATTACCTTATCATTATTTATAATATGTACTTATTCGTTAAGTCCATGCTGCATGTTCCTGTAATGAAAACCATTGTAAAACAATACCAATACTCAATAACACCCAATATCCCGAACATAAACTAATCAAACTAACTGAACCTTGTTTATATCATTACGGGCTGCGACTGACATCAAGTGTCAACTATTTGAATAGACCTAACTCTAAGTGTAGGTATACACGAACCAATTGCCATGAAATGCTGCGATAGCTGCGGACTGATTTAGCTGAATGGATAGGCGATTAGTAAGGAAAGTGGCGCGAGATATCATCGATTTTTTTGTCCCAAGTCGTAGTATTTTTGTGTGTGTTATTTTTATGTATCATATAACAAGACCCTTGTGACTTAAGTATTATATTTGCCCAGTACTAGATATTTTTTACGTAAGGAAAAAATATGCTTACCTAAATTTAAAAGGAATTTAGGTTTTACAATACCTATACTTACAAACTACATACATACAGATATACCTTGACTTCTTATAGAATCTTCATATTGCTTCTATATCCATCCCATTTCAACCGTTTTGAGGCTACAAAAAGTGGACGTGTACCACGTCCCTAAGCAATGTTTTAGTTTAGTATGAGATTGTCGTCCGCAATTTCAAGAGTACCACTTAACATAGCTCGAGTTTTCGGGTTAACCCAAACTTCTGTAAGTTCAAACTCGAAAGTTCGATGGAGTCTTAATCGATTTGTTATTTGGCTTAAATACTCGAATAATAGTAGTATTTAGCTCAATTAGATGAAAATAAACGACAAATGGAGGCATAATCGTTAAGTATGTGCCATACATATGTCACATCACAATATTCTTATTTCTTTAATAGTATGACGATAGCCTAGGCACAAGAATATCGTAAATATTTTTTTAGGAAACCATACAAATATTCTTTTAATTTATACACATAGTAATTTATTTCAGACTTTTGTGCATATAAATAAACGCAATATTTTAATGAAAAAATGTTTTATTCTTATTGTTCTGTTTTATCGTAGACCAATACATTACCTTGAATCAAGGTAAATGCCTTCAGATCTGTATCGCCAAGCCCTTCAAATTTTAATAATAATAGATTGATGTGCCCTTCACCGAATAGGACAATAAATAACAATTTATCTTGTCAGTTCAAATTAATGTGTCAGTTTTAGTGGTAACTAGTATTTTTGTCAGCCGATTATAACTAACTTAAAAAACATGTATTTTTGTTAGATATTGCTTTTGATAATGTAGATTTTATATACCTAACAGGAAAAATGACTTGTATATCTTAGTAAAGTCAAGAACGATCAGTCACCGAAGAAAGGTAGTTACAATCAAGCAAACACATAAAGATACAATTTTGAATAATTGCAAATATTATACGCCTGAACTTTCTTACTAAAGTTCTAATAACCATGATTGTGGTTGACTCAAATTTAAGGTTCTTATGTTTATAAATTTTAGTAAATACTTTAAAATTATTAAAAGCGGCATATTTTTACATACATGATATTACCACTCATGCCACCTCTATTTTTATTCCTTATTTGTATAACGACATCATTTAATTAATGTAAAACCTTACATTCTCTTAAAAAAAAACAAAAATCCTTTAACGCAATATGCCATTTTCCACAAAGAAGAAAAAAGAACGTGCTATCAAGAAAGAGCTTGAAAGAGTCGCTTTTATTATTAAATTTATCTAGAAAAATCTAGTGGGATAAAAGTCAAAGTTTTTAAATCCATTCATTTCAGCTGAGGACGTAAATCCTTGCCTTGTTTCAACTAAATTGGATAGTTTTGAAATCTTCATGACGTCACTATTTATCGGACACTACCTTTTTATGAGTTCTTCGGGCAATAGGGTTGTCGAACTTTGATATTGCAATATGCATCTACAATGTATAAGTCAGTTTTTAATCGGTTATAAAAGATAGACGTAAGTTAACATATTTGAAATCCATAACATAGTATCGTACGTTTGTTTATACTGACTTCTTATTTGACGACCTCCGTGGTCGAGTGGCGTACGCACCGGTTTCAAGGTATCGCTAGTTCTGAGTTCCCAGGTACAATCCCCGGACGGGTCAATGCAGAAACCAACTTTTCTACATTGCCTCGGGTCTGGGTGTTTGTGGTACCTGCGTTGTTTCTGAATTCCATAACACGTGCTTTAGCTACTTAATTTGGGTTTAGAGCAATGTATGTGATCTTGTCCTCATTCATTTATTTATTTATACATTTAACATTCATTATATGTCGTCATAAAAAGTAACATTAATAAAATCACAAATTAAATGCTTAACAGTAATTTTTTCACTTCATTCTTAGGCAAACGGATATACGTGGTAGAATAAATCGTTCGTCTCTCAGACAATTCCAGAAAGTTTTTAAAATGAGCGTTCCTGATCCTCAACACCAAAAACAAACGCAGTGGCAAAAATTCTAACTTTACGCCGCTAGTATTTTAAAATAATAGATCTTTCTCAATCAAGCCATTTCATTATACCATCGACACAGCCACCATTTAGTTCTCCTACTAAAAGTATTAGAAACTGTTGCTATGGCAACCCTAGTACATCAGACCGTCAGAGCACCGCTCTCATTAGAGTTGTCAGGCTATATCTCCCGGGGAACTTAGCCCGTTAATTTGAAGTCGGGGCCACGTTAAATCGTCAGTAGTTTGATGCAATTGGCTTACTTTAAACCCCACATTATTGTATGCTATCCGAACTTGAGTGATGATGAAACTTCAAAGGATGTAGATAGAGTTAGTTGTATGAGTTTTGTTATAATACAAAAGTAATGCCACAGGTACATTGATCACAGAAATAGTAAAAACACATAGATATTTAACTAGACTTTCTCTATCGTAGCTGACTTTGGGTTTTTTAATCCCTTTTGAGTTATGAAAGCTAAATAAATGAGAAGTCATTGGCTTAGAATATCAAAATTAAGTTTGAACTTTGAAGATTCGAAAAATAACATAATTTAATCTGCAGGTCAACAACAAGTAAAAAATTAAAAGAAATACAGATTATATGACAAAACCTAATGTTCCTAGCGTAGTACGATTAAATGTTGGACGAATGAAAGAAAATGAACACACCTACCTAACCTTATAAGTACCTAGTTCATCTTGGTGTGGTGATTGACCTGTCACTCAACATCGGTTATATTACCTGGCAGTCAATGCCAGACATGTTAAGATAAGACAGGAATCTAAAATTATATTTTAAACTGAAGATACTGAGTAAGTTTCAAATATTTAGCTAAATATCATTCATTGAACGAGAAGTCTTCGGCCTATCTTTAAGTTTATAGAAAACAATCTAAAAAAATATGCGGGCAACATCACACACATTGCTTTAAATCCAAAGTCCAAAGCACTTGTGTAATGGAGTTCAGAGAGAAAAGTTGGTTTCTACATTATAATAATACCTAATAATAATAATAATAATTTATTCGCCATAAGTGTAGTACAATGAAGGTGTTACAAAAATATCTTACGTTCTAAACACTTAGTTAGAGAGAGATTATCTAACATGCAAATATTTACATTTATGTTTCTACACATTTCATAAAAAAAAAGAAATTAGAAAAACATTAGGTACATACATGGACTCATACGGGGCTCGAAACCTAGAATTCAGTGATAGCGACACCTTGAAAACCGGTGCGCACGCCACTCGACAATGGAGGTCATCAAATCTAAATAACTAACATGGAAATTAAAATTGAAAATTTGTATGTCACTAACTGGACAGGTACCATAGTATAACTACAACGCTATTCTGCAGCGGTACACAATATTTTTTTAAAGATAATTTAAAAACCCTATTGCCAATGCGGTTGTCTTTAAGGCGATAGGATACCCCAACGTCCTTGAGCATTGAACGTGAAACAAGCGGCCAGCGCTGACCGCCCCGCGCGCCCGCGTATTCCCCCGCACGTCAAAGAGTATCACCGGACGCAGATGCGTTCGAAGCATTTTTGTCGCTACCTATTAGCTTTTACTCGTATTACAATAATCGATTGAATGTGTATTTTGAGAACAAAATATTCTTTAGTGAATTCTGTTATTGTAGTTAAAGTGAATCATAATATAGATTTCAATTAGTTATTTTGTAAAGAAATAATAACGCTTTTATAAATGTGCTTACACAAATAAAAAAGGTCCAAGTGCGAGCCGGACTCGCCCATGAAGGGTAGTAGCATTAGCAAGCAAAGTTTTGCTTTTAACTTTGTTTTTCATAGTGTGTGTATAAATGAAAATAATAATTTGCGGTTTTTGAACATGTCCTATATCTAGAAAACTTATGGCTACGTCTCGTTTTAATGTAGTTATCTAAATAGTATAAATATATTTATATTTAGCGTCTACTCGCAAACAAAACATAATACCTATTTACTAATAGTTTATGCACTACTAAAAATAACACTAAAACAACAACAAAACTTAAACTAAATATTCACAAACGTCCAAGCGCAGACAAAATGTCCGATTCCGAAGATCAACCGTACTATTGTACCAAACTTACTATCTGCATTGTGTTCTCTTTGACTGACTTTGAAGCAATTTTTATAATGCGGAGAGCGCTAACCTGCGACACAGCCTTCCCGTGCGAACGCTAGGGTGAGACTGGCCCTCGCATCTCGTGACCGCGACGGGCTTGAATATTATGGTATTTTTTATTTTACGGCACGTAAGTAATAATTTTGTAAAATTTTGAACTTAAATTTTATAAAGCATTAAATTGTTTATGACTGTGTAAAAAAAATATTCAAATCGCTTCAGTTGTTTGAGAGCAGTAAGCAAATTATTGAAAATTTAAAGAGGATTTATTCGATTTTTTTACGACAAAAGTATGAAAAATAATAAAAAAACTAAACTTAAAATTTAAAGTCAAACATGTTATGCGTATAAAGGTATTTTTTTTAATGTATTTGGTCCATCCGTCTAGTAGTAGTAGTCCTTCAAAGAGAGGTCTATTTTGTAGTTTGGCCTACCCTTTCGCCTTAAGGCTGACTGCGTCACAATTATTTATCAGCTAATAGAGCAGAGTCAAAGGCACCAAGAGCTAACTAGAAACTGCGACAGAGTTACCTTTGTCGTCCCGCTATTCATGCAAATCAGTCTCGAACTCCTACTTACCACCGAGTTACATTTTAGAAGCAATACCCCGATGAATAACTACTTTTAATTAATAACTTACCCAATAGATATGGCTTAGTTCAGCTATAAATAATTTCACAATACCTTGATTCGATTTTAGGCAAAAATCTGTTGGTATTTTCGGCATCTCATATTTTATTCAAACTCAAATAAGGGCACAGGTTATTTCAGAGATTATTTTACTTAAAATTTTAGGTTCAGGGTTGTTAAATATTAAAATTCATTTAGGTCTAGTTTGGACGGTTTATTTTAGATTTTTCAATTAGCAAGAACAGTTTTGACAAGTAACAACAACGTGCTGCAAGCAGATAGGTTTTTGACATTCAATGCAAGTGTATTTTGTTTTCCTATCTTTTGAAGAAGGGCAATCTCTGCATCTCTTGTATGTTGTAACATTCGATTTCGGAGGATACTGGAGCGTTTCTCCCATTTGCTCGTAAATTCGTTTTCGTAATTCGCGAGGTAAATTATCTTTATTCTTTCTCACTATAAGATGTTGGTTTAACAGAGCTAGTCCTAGTAATCTGATAAACTCAGATCTACGTACTTTAGATTTGTTGTTCTCGCGGTAGACGATAACAGCATTGACTGCGGCAATGTTCATCATTGTGAATAATATAAGCATGGGCCACCGCTTACAGCAAATACGGACGTCGTATGTTGCACACAGTTTGTCCACTACCTCGACTCCAGTTTTCGTAGAATCGTAATAAGATACGATTTCTGGTTTCTCACCCTTCGCGTCCAAACTTTTATCGTGATGTAGAGAAGACAGCAAAAGAACAAAATTATTTTTCTTTGGCACGTAAGAGACTAATGTCAAGTCGTCATGGAAACCAAATTGTGCACTATTAACAGCTCTCCTACGTACATTTTTAAATTGTTGTGGAACTTCCTCTTTACTTTTACGCAGAGCTCCCGTGATAGTTAAGCCGTGTTCGCTGAGCAAATGCTGGGCGAGAGGAACGCTAGTAAATCTGTTGTCAAACGTCACGTTTCTATTAGTTTTGGAGATTGGAGCCACTAGTCTATCGACAACATGAAATGGATCATTACTTACTGAAAACGGTCCTTCTGGTTGCTTCCCTGCATGTATTTCAAGATTTACAGTATAAAACTCCTTGGGATCAACCAAAGCATACATTTTAATTCCATATGCAGCCGACGTGTTAGGCATGTACTTGCGAAACGAACATTTACCCCGAAACTTTATATATCTCTCGTCAATAGTTAGGCATTCACTTGGTTTATATGATTTTTGGCAATTCTTCGTAAATTCGTCAAACAAAGATCGTATAGGAGAAATATTATCTAGTTTGGACCTTACATTAGCAGTAGCTGCATCATCAAAACGCAGGCAGCTTTGGAGAAAATTGAATCGCTGTAAGGACATTGTCATTCTAAATATATCAACACCAGTTCCGTCTGATCGCCACAAATCAGTGAGATTATTACCTTTAGTATTATTTAGTCCAGCTATATACATCAAACCGAAAACAGCCATTAGTTCATCCATAGTCATTTCTTTATAAACGTGGAGTCTAGTCAAATGAGCTTCGGATAATGTTCTAGAGTTTATTTCAGCGTTTGAGTGTTTAAGTATTTCTTGCATCATATCATTAGTAATGAATAAATTCCAGCATTCTAATTCAGATTTTGCTTTCCTAGCATAAGGCTTAACACCGGGTATAATGGGCTTATTCGATCTAGGAGTGATTTTAACTTGTTTGGGGTCAGAATACCAGACAGTCTGTCCATCTTTGCCTATACAACAAGATTCTTCTTTTTCTGGTTCTTGCTGAACACTTTCTTCTTCGTCACTTATTTCTTGTTCTGTGTCAGTGTTCGCACTTCTTACAGATAAATCATCCTCTTCATCACTGTCTAAGGATAGTTCTTCTTCGTTAGAATCTTCGTCCATTATTGCTTCGCAGAGTCCGAACATACTTGTTTGGTTTCTGCTAGACATCTTGAGGACTGTTGGCAAAGAAAAAGCAAGATTATAATATTGACCACATTACGAATTATTTTTGGAAGTTAACGATGACAATAATGTTAAGTTATTAAGTTTAAAAAATATGAGTTGTATAATTAACACACTTGCGAGTTTCAAGACTTCAGTAGATACTCATAAACCAAAACCTAATTAATTTATTTTATACACGACATGATTACAAGTCAACAAATTAAAAACAAAAAAAAATCTAAATAAATAATATCACAAGTAAAAATAAATTCAACACGAAAATTGAAAAAGTAATTTAACTAAACTAACTTAAAAGGGCCCAGTTAATAAGTTACCTATGTAAGACATAAGTCTTAATTTTATTCCAATTACATACCTATTTACACTTTTGTAAAATACTGCACTATACGGGTATTAAACTCCTAGCCTTTAGCCAATGTTATCTAATCAATTTCCGACCCCACCACCGCATACAGTGATCACTAAAAGTCCGAATATCATTCTAAGTTCCATTTGACGTTATAATAATATCTATTATATATAATAAATTATTAACAAAACAACACCATACATCGACTTTAACATTTTTAACAAAATTAAAAGGCACAAAACAAATTAATAGACTACAAAATCTTATTCCTTTTATAAGGCGGCAAAACAAAATAACACACACACAAATAAGGAATTCATTTGTTTCCAAACACAGTTCAACGATTCTAAAAATAGAACGACAGATTACAGAACCGAGTCATAATTCGAACACAAACATTCGTTTTTTTTTTATATCGCGTCGCGGCTCGTTCATTCTACCGGCCAGTATGCAAGACTAAATAGGTGTCATTATAAAATGACGTCACTAGAACAAACTTATTCTATGATAGCTAAGCTAAAACATCTATACTAGTAATAAAATGATTAGTACTTACGTAGGTTAATACACTGTATAGTATGAAACTTTGTGGTGAAGAAATAAGCATTTATTTCAACAAAATAACTCCGGGTGTAATCGACCCACAGCACTACGGACGTCTCACTTTCGCTGCGTGCGCAGGCCAACTAACGGGCATGACGGGGACCCAGCGTGGCCAAGGTCATCGACTCGAGCACGATCGCTTTATTGCGGCTGGGTGTGTAATACCGGACCTTATTTCGTAGGCAATAAGGCTGATAAAACAAAGTTTAGTTTTCTGTTAAATTCTTTTCCCTGGGTATCAGATACCCGACCTTAATATCTTGGCTATAAGGGTGATTGTCCCATAATCGTAAAGTTGGTAAACATTTTTGGGTTGGGCGTTTTTATTCATGTTTTTTTTGTGGGTTTTGAGCACTTGTAAACTAAATGTAGTTCTTTAAGTGGATTCAAATTCGGATAGAAACAGTCTGTTTTTGTCATACGTTGGTAATATGATGTATAATTAAGACGCGGTCGTCTGGATATTGGAATTATAAACATACACTTATGGACGTAAGTGTTATAAACTATACTCATACACATACATAATAATTTATAGAATGAAAATTACTTAGCTAAGAAATTGAACATTAACGTAAACAATTATTCGAATTTTACTAGTGTTACCGAAAAACGTTTGCTTTAGTTTGTATTTGTTTATTGAATTTCTAGTAAGTACCAATCGTTTTAATAACTCGATAGCTGTTGCTCATGGCTTTGCCCGCGTTTGAATCGGACTCCATACCATGTTTCATCAAATACGGTTCAGCCGTTTAGCGGTAGAAGCGTAATAGTTAATAGACATTTGCATTTGTAATGTTAATACCTATGTATATTTTTATTAAAAGTGGTAAGATTTTTTGGTTAAAAAACGATAACAAAACCACCATTCTTGTACTAAACATGTAAACAACACGCGTTTTCGTAAACAAGAACTGTAAATACTGTAATGCTTACAAATAAGGTAAAGTTTGCGCTACAACTTCAATAATACTTCAAAAATGAACTTTATTTAAAGTGACATAAAGTTTATATGGTAGTAACACCAATTTAAATGCCTGTTGGTCTAGTGGTTAGTGACGCGACTGCTATGCCGTAGGTTGGTGGTTCGATTCCCCACCCAGGACAAATATTTGTTTAATGAGCATGATAATTAGTATTGTGTCTGCGTGTAACAAGCTCGTAAAAGTATGTTTAATTGTTTATCAGATGTCTGGTAGCCGTACAGGTTCTGCCTAGTTCGGGATCAGATGGCGTATTTGAGTTTTGCTTGGATTTTATATCCTATATCTAAATACCCACGGTGCATTTCACAATACGCTCGCTCGATTACCGTTTCAATATGTATTGCCCGCCATGTTTAATAGCTCGTGTCATATTTATCTTGCATCCATTGCTTCGTGTATGATTTACTTGATGCAGTCCACAACATTATTGATTCACATGACCTCAAAGAGAGGCTAGGAGTTTTAGATGTCTCATCTAGAATTTTATTTGATACTGTATACAAGTAAAAGTAGTCAGGCCGACTGCATTCCGTTTTATTATATTAGTGTCAATTTATATCATAGCAAGGTCAAATCAAAGGTTTAAAACTAAAAGTTATGGTAAAATTAACCCTCAATTCAATGAGGCCGTTGCTCTATGCTCTATGCATAATATATGGAGTTTCATAATTTTAAATTTCATCCTAATTTTTTATAAATAATCATCATATAATTTTAGTAGTTAAAGTCGAATAGAAAGGTGACAATGGAGTGTGTATTTTTTATTGAAATAATTATTGCACCGTCGCAAATTCCTACAATTGTCTATCAACAGCCGTGAGAAGAATAACAAATGAATTCTTGCGAAAGATTCTTGCAGGCATTTGGGAAAATTGAAAAATATTTTTCCAATTATTTATTAATCAGAGAGCGATATTACGAGGTATTTATTTGTAATAGATTGTCGTACGCAATAATATTTCACTTAGCCTTATAACAATGAAAATTGATCAGCATTTATATCGTCTGTAATATTGGAAACCATTTTTAGTAAAAATATGACATAATATATGAAAAGCAAATAATATGTCATTTAGAAAAGATTGAAAAGAGATTCTTAGGAAATAGGTTTATGTTGTATTGAATTTGCCGTCAAGGACTCGTACGGCTTTTCTCCTGGCAATATAGGTGTAAAGTATCCTTGGAAATTAGACCGTATACTTAAAAAATAATGAGAAGAAGTATATCTACTTCGATGCACTTTTTACTATCTAGTTTTGATGTACTGTACCTTGTACAGTCACGAGCAAAAATATGTATACTCATAACGAAATTGTTAAACAAATTTAGCGAGATTATTGAGAGCAACTAGAGTCAGTTAATTTAACTTAACGTTTCTTGAGTGCCTTTTTTTTGGTTTATAAGAACATTTTGATTTTGCTTTTGACCTGGTTTGGAAGTTAGATATTGTAAATTACTGTAACAACAAAATAGGTTTGGAGACTTCATTTTTTTCAAGCACGAAAAGGTTAGAAGAAATATGTTGTCAGCAATTTATGTAATGTTTTACGTGATGGAACTAACATTTTTGTAATTAAACTGGTGGTGGGTAAAATATTAGAATTATACATAAGTTTTTTGTGTTGTTTTACATTAATTTTAGTTTCATTTATTCAATAACTCGCAGATGACAGTAATTTAAAGGTGATATAAAAGAAGTGACATATAACAGTAAAACTAAAATGAATAATTATCTAGGTATTTTACAGAACAACTATTTAGCTTATTCAAAACGATATGGCAATATTCTCTCTAGTTCATGACATAAGGTAATTTGCAAGTCTAGTAGGTTGACTGAAAAGGTTGACGATGTCTGCGTTAAATTTGTCATAACACTACTCTCACGTCGGTACTGTCGCGACTCGCGCCCCAAATGAACGCTTATATGAAATCGTGACGTGCTTGGAGTGTGGTCTAAGTCACAAAAAATTGCGGTCTCTAAAGTTCGTATTGTATAAACAACTGACAAGCAAACTTAATCTAAGCCCGCATTGTCCCACCGTCGCCGTCGTCGGGCAAAAAGTTTATTATGTGCTATTATTAGCCAGGCTTCACGGAGATTCTTTTTTTATAAAAAAAAAAAAACACTTGTGGTGACTGAACAATAGCTTATAGCTTGGTCAAGATTGTAATATAACAGTCGATGAACTTGCGTGGAATTTGCATGTTTACTTTGTTTCAATTTAACATACAAGTTAAATTATTTAATGTCCTGTCCTATTAACTTTTTAATGTACCTATCATTTTTTGATTATATGTTTATCTTCGTGTAAAACCGTAAAAGTATACGTAATAACTTACAGCAACAACAGAAAATACATCGATCGGCCCTTATCCCCGCTATAAGCTTATAACTCGCACCACTCCAGGTGCGCTAAAGCAGTACGCTTGAAATGGGCCGTGTTACAGTATACTTGGTTAAACAGTACGCCTATAAAAAGAGTACGCCTTTATTTGGCACTCCATTTCAAGACATCACTGTTTATTGTTACCTTACTTCAAAGTCAAAGAAGGTTCGCGAAATGTTCAGGTTACTTAAATGTAGATTTGGGAGTTTTTTGTTTTTAAAGGTGCCACTTAGATTATATCTTTTTTATACATTTTTGATCGTGAATGTTAACATTATTATATGAATATTTACGAATGTTCTGTATAAATTAAACTATAATTGGATGCGCCTAAAAAATGCACTATTTTTGTTTGCACAGCTGTGAAAACTGCGAAGATAACAGTCGAGATTAAATGTCAGGGAAAATCACTCCTATCTGAAGTAGGTACCTGATATTCTTTCCCTAGCTCAGAAGTAATATCTGAATGTTATATTGTATTATAATAAAAATGAACATAGCAATAAATTACAATTATTATTTGAGAATGTTCAAAATATGTGATTGACAGAATATCATATATTTCTTTATAGAAAACAATAATTTAATTTCTAATGTAGTTAGTTTTGCAGATTTGAAATTATTTTTTGTAATATATAAAATAAAAAAGCAGATAATATTTTGTTTTTAAACATCCTGTTCAGAGTATCAACGAAGGCGAGTAAACAAACACTTGTGGAAGGATCTCCGCAAACATTTGAACAGCCGATGGATTTTCCTATTTACCTCATACTACGGTATAATTACTCTCTATTTTTGTTACAAAACATCTTCTGAGAACCCCCAATAATATTATTTTTAATTACTAACAAATATTTACTTTAATAACCGGAGTTTGAGGAAACGACCCTTGTATTATTGATTATTTTTTTTAGGAATTTTATTTTTATTTTCGGTCAATGAGAAAATTTAAAATGCTAATCTCGTGCAATAAGATTGAGGTTATGTGATTAATACCAATAGCAAGCTGTGAAATGCAAGTATTATTTTTTTTGTACTTATGATATCCACTATTGAGAACTGAAACTTCCACTCAACTCCTGCCTTAGAAAAATATAAGAAATAACAATCATCATAAAAAAATTGGGGACGACGTAGCAAAAAATACAACGGAAAAAAATACATACAGTCGAACATAAAACTCCCTTGTTTGTGGCAGTCGGGTAATAATGACTTCCTCTTTTTTGTAAGAGGTTAAAAAACCGAGGAATATTCGCAAGATATCCGAGTCTGCGCTCCTTTGCGAAAGATATTTCAAATTATTTCCTTTGTGGACATTCTCCGAGTCACGGTGAGGTTTAGTTACAAGAGAAACGACAAACGGACTCTTTATTTATTATGCTAAAATTATATCATACTATGCATTTATATAAGTCTACGTGAACAACTATCCTACCATTTGTTCATATTGATCTACTTATTTCTTGGTGTACAATAATAATTATTGATCTAATGTCTTCGTAAAAAACACATCAACTTAACGACTGTAAGCTAAATAAAACTCATTTTAGATTAAGTTTTAAATTAGTACTGATAAATTACATACATACATACATATCATCACGCCTGTATCCCCGAAGGGGTAGGCAGAGGTGTACCAATGTACAGCCACCGTTCGCCGATATGTTTAGGTCCCATGTAATAGGGGGCGAGCCTATTGCCACTAGCCGGGCACAAATCCAAACTCCGACCGTGTTACTGAGAATTTCATAGAAAAACCCAATAACACCTTGGTTGACTCGGGAATCGAACCCAAGACCTCTAGCGTAGCAGTCGCGCTTAGCACCACTAGGACAACGAGACTGATAAATTACATAAAATATAATAGTAGTATGATATAATAATAATAGTAATAACCGTATTAGGTACCTATTGTAAACATTTCAGCTGTTTTCCCTAAAACTCGTGTTTGGCTTTTAATTGCAAACGCAGTATACATGTAGGTAGTATTCCGTTATTTATTAATTTACTAGCGATTCTATGTTGGCTTTCATATTTGAACGAGTAATAAAAAAGGAGGTTCTCATTTCGTGTGTATGCGTTTTTTGTTTGTATGTTTTGCGAAATATTCTTTATTACATCTATAGGGATAGTATATCTATCTATACCTGAAATGGTAGCTTAAAAATATGGTAACAAAAAAAAATCGAAATCGAACCGCTAGTTTTTATTGCTTATAACTGAATCAAGTTTTACAGCTGTGCAATTAATTATTCAGTCAAGAACATACTTACTATTAACGTATCATAAAATCAATGCCAGTCTTACAGCCAGACAGCTTATGTTTGTTCCCAACTCCCATTGGCACTGAAACACAACTTTATTGTGTAACTTCGCTTCAAAATACGTCATTTGACCAACTTTCTGTTTATTCGCTTCTGGCTCTTTAAGACTTTTATATTGCTTTTTGATAGATATTATTATATTTATTTTATGTCTTGAAAAGTATTTGCATTTGTATCTTCAATTGTAATAAGAATTGATCGTATCTCGTGTCCGTTAAGGGTATCATCATCATCATCATCTACAGCCTTTGTCCTCCTACTGCTGGGCATATACCTCCCGTTTTTCGTGCCATTTTCTACGGTCCTGTGCCAGCCGCATCCAGACTCGACCCGAGACTTTAACTATGTCGTCGACCCATCTTGCTCCCAGACGTCCGACGCTTCTTTTGCCTTGCCTTGGCCACCATTCTGTCACCTCCTTAGTCCACCTACCGTCACTTCGGTTAAAGTTATGCTCTTTATAAATTTTATTAAATTAGGATAAAGATAAAGATAAATTTATTTGTTAAAAACATATGTTACATAAGGTGTTACAATATTATTAAGAGTTTCAATATGATTTGCCATATCAGGCAAAACATATTGACATAGGTATTGGCATAGGGTTTTAGGAATTAATTCTAATTTATTTTGGATCATTTATCGGTGATTAGAAAGCAAGTACAAGAAAAATGAAATAGTATGTACTAAAGTATCGTTATACGTAGTCTCTTTGCACTAGAAATATTAAAATTAAACACAGACATTTTCTAAGAATTGAAAAGAACAAAGTTATACTGAATTTGT
This sequence comes from Autographa gamma, assembly GCA_905146925.1. Lineage (NCBI taxonomy): Eukaryota > Metazoa > Arthropoda > Insecta > Lepidoptera > Noctuidae > Autographa > Autographa gamma. Next base: position 5,244,205 of record LR989871.1, read on the forward strand.
GTTACAGCGTTTTCATTTCCTTACCTAGAAGTTTTATCTTGGAAAAACAAATGAGTTCCTACCAACATTTTGTAGCAAGATGAATAATTATAAAATTTATGTTGCACAGTGAACTATATAGAAAGCGGTTACTTTTTTACTCTGATTTTTTAACCAGCTTCAAAGGAAGGAGGTTCTCAATTCGACTGTAGGTATGTTTGTTTGTTTTGCGATAACCCTGGAATTATGGATGTTTGTTAGGCGTAAATTAAAAAAATATAGAAGTCAGTTGTGTTATACATTTATGGGTAATGAGTTATTGGCATTCATGCATATTCAGAAAAGTAATGATGCGACCATTATGTAAGTTGATTAAATCAAGTAAATGTGCTGCTAACTACATTGCAGATTACACTGAATTGATCGAAACAAACTAAATGTTTCACATACTCCAGAGCACTTTCAGGGAGTAACTACAAACGTTTCAGTAAACATACCTTCTATCTTTGTTTAGTAAATATGACGATAGAAGAAACTATACAAAATCCGTTTGAGTTTTTTTTTAAGTGAATGATTGTTATTTACCATCAAGTCAGTACCTACATATTTAATAAACTGTGTATTCTGCCAAGCGACACTCATTTAAGTGTTTGAATAAAACATTAAATACTTAAATAAGAAAAACTAGCTGGCCCTATTTCAGTGTCCAGATGTGTATATCACTTTAGTATGTTATGACACAGATTAATATTGAATGAAGTGGTTGTGAGTTTTATCGTGCGTGACTCTCGCGCGTGTTTTGCTACGATAATGATTATGCTTGATTTATGTGTGGTGTTGCTCCAGGTCGCCTCTAATCGGTTCCTGGCTTTCATTGATAAGGGTCGCCTGGGCTTCAATGCTTCCCATATTTATAAATTTTAAATCGAAGTACCCTTGAAAAGAAATTTTAATGAAGCCTTATGTAGCAAATTTTACAATCATTTGATACGTAAAATCCAGACAGGACAAGGTTTTTGAGGCACGCAAATATCTGATTATATTACAATCTTTTCTCTAACTTGCAATGAAGGCAAACAAAGATACATGTTTGTATGTTTGTTTGGTCAATTCTTGCTAGATTAGAACAACTTTCTGCAAAAAACATCAGAATCTAATATCAATCATTTTAATTTTAATTATTTCATTTTATTTTAAATCTTCCAGTAAATTTCTTTATTACAACTAATTAGGTAAAATTATACATGCTTACAGAATTTACCTGACAATACTTTGGCTTTTTCCAGCTGGTCTAATGATGAAGTGGGAAGGTGGCTATGTGAACTCTGTATCGAAATAACGCTAGCTACACAAAAACTGTATTGTATTTCTTTAATGCCTCAATAAAAAGATTACATTTAGGAACTATTCTTTGAGTTGAAATACAGTTATTCGTGTTAATACATACTTCTAGTAAATGTGTGATTTCAACGTTCATAAAGTTACGTAGACCAGTGAGTTATTTTGTTAAATAATATTATTTAATGTAGATTGTTCCCTTTGTGTATAATACTTTCAGTCAATTGACATTTATTAAAAGATACAAATAAAGGCATTGTTTAAAGTTTTCTTTACAGTTATATTTGATAAATCTATCAAAGGGTTATGTGGTATATTAGGTACTTAAATAGATTTTCATCTTAATGCTGAAACAGTATACGAAGAATATTTACAATTATTAACCTATAGTTTAGACCACTAAATTCTGCGGTAAAGCTTGTCATTCACGTGGAAATCGCCTGAAATCCACGAATACCTTCGTTACTCCAATATTCAACGGTTTAAAATAAAATGTAATAACATTACATGACATATCATCACAAGATGTGTACCAATGTACACCCACAGTTCGCCGGTATGTTTAGGTCCCATGTAATAGGGGGCGAGCCTATTGCCACTAATCGGGCACAAAAATGTAATCCACTGAAAATCGAATATACTGGTTGTTAGGCACCTAACATTTTTTTTCGTATTCGAATATTATTCATCGGCTTATATTTTAAAGAAATTTTGTATAAATGTAAAATATAACCTAAATACACACAAAGGGAACTTTTCATGCCGAAAAACAAACAATGTTTCGCTGTAAGGCTCGCCAGCGGCAGTATTCAAACATTATATTAAAATAATCACGAATATTGTAATGTTATTACTTTTTGTTAACAATGCAATTAGCTTGTTATACATTAGGATCAATTCATACTAGCATTAAGCCGAAGAGCATTAAATTTGATATAGAAAATTAACCTTTAAGTCTGCAATGTAGTGCTCATAATTCTTTGGACGTAGAAATATTCTTTTTCTTTTCGTGAAAATGATCCTTGTATTTTATTTGACCAAAAGTCAACACCTGGATGGTTCGGTTGCTGACTTCCATCACGATCAGTAAGCGAACAATACGATATTTAATTAATAATCTGGGTGTAAAAATACTAAATATACCTACGACTTTTTTATATAGCCTGGGTCATATCCCACAGCTGGCCAAAGGCTTACTCCTGCGTCCTCCAAACCTGTCTTTTGAGATATCGCATACCTAGACTATCATCAAAAACTACTAATATTTTTTATAAACCTATGCTGTTCACGTGATACTGCCAATCTCGGGCAAGACATCTAGTTCATTCCGCCATGTACTAAAACCCTACTGCTATTTTTAATTCCACTTATTTAAAAATTCACAATTATACCCTTTCTATCCTCCTTTAAACTCTCATTTGTTAACATTGTACATTAAAAACATTAATAAACGATTCTTATCCTAAAGTGCACAACAGTAGCAATAGTTTATGAGAAAGAATAAATTAATTAGTGCTCGCTGCACCGCGCCGCTGCAGCGCTGTATCGCTGTATCGGTGAACATAATGAGGCAGCTCCTGCTTACTGAATGGGCTTATGCAATTTAAATACTGTGCAAAAGCCAGGAAGTTTTATTTATTGTTTACTAGCGGCCCGCCCCGGCTTTGCTCGGGTGCAACGCTGATACCAAATACAACTACACAATCATAAAGTTCTGTAGGGCGAAGCACAGCCTTGGACGCACTATTTGGTATAGGCACGACCCTCGGCCCCCGCGCGGCTCCCCGGCCGGTATCGCCGCAACCGTTATGTCCCTGCGTTTTAAATTTGTAATATCTTCGAAAATATTCATTTAAATTACTTGCTGTAAAGGGCAATATTGATCTATATTACATGCACAGGAGGATTAATACTGTATTAATAAAATCGCTTTTTCGTAAATAAGTAATAAATAAACGATAAAAATGGTTATTGTGGGTTATCCTCAAGAGATAGACATATGCCATATGCCCTCGCGGACTTTTTTGTGGATCTTTTTAAGGTGCACAAAACTGTAGTACATTATTTTGATCTATCTCGTAGGGTTCAGCCAGCGTTTGCAATGAAAGCGCAAAAAATTTGTTCATTTACGTCCTTACATTAGAAATCTCTAAGATTATCCGTTTCCCTCTACTATATTAAGCATGTATTATGTTATACATATAAACCTTCCTCTTGAATCACTCTATCTATTAAAAAAAAACCGCATCAAAATCCGTTGAGTAGTTTTAAAGATCTAAGCATACATAGGGACAGACAGCGGAAAGCGACTTTGTTTTATACTATGTAGTGATAAAGGTTTTATTACGGCTTTAGTTATAAATTAGTTTCTATTGAAATTCGTTTTAAAAACTGAACAACATCCAAACAAATCTTACAAAAGTGAATCAATAACGAAACAATAATAATTGAATTTCTGCAACAGACAGTGCTCGAATAAGCGCATGTATGCTTTAAAGAAAAGCAATTTAAATCTTGTAGAGAAAACATACACAAAGTATGGTCGACTTGTTTTCTACGCACATAAGGAAATGCTGCGACTAGATTATTTTATGTACTATTTTATCAACTAATTGATCAGATTTAGAATTATTTTTTTGCCTATACAATAGTTGGTATTAGATGTAGTAGTTCTAATAAATTGTTTCTTATTGTAATGTTGTACCTATCCCAGCTGCTTCTCCATTTGACCCAAAGGTTAACTGGTAGATAATGTCATGCGGCATTAAGTCCGCCTTATGTACCACAATTGTACATGAAAGTTTAAATAAATAAATAAGTTATATCTCAACCAAAGGACATCAAACTAGTTTATTTAATATGATTAGTTCGACGAAAAGCTAACAGTTCAATGAACCAGTCCATTCTGAAGATGGAAATAGGCTAACATTAATTGATAATTTATTTATTTAATATACTATGGAGAACTTACAATGCCTATTCTTTAAAAGTTCCTAATTTTACATCTATGTTGATCACTATTAGGTATGAAAAATAGATGCCTTTTGTTTGACATACAAAACGCTATTCCTAATTTTGGAGTATTCATTTATTTCTCTTGTCCCATTCACTAATATATCAATAGAAAACTTAAACACATGTAAGTCATTATTTACTATCAAATAGAAAATAAATTCCAATGATGTTTCGCTTCGTCGAAAAATAAACAAAATCGCATCAAACAGAGAACCCAGCGAAGCGCTCGCTTGATCTTACTTGAAAGTTGTTAGGAAGAATGTTTTACATTAAATTAAATAATCTTTCAAAAGGAGTTGATGCAGCCTAGATCCGTGGGAATTCATTTAATACTTCATCAGGAAACTTAGTTTGTTGAGCGCGGGCTCGAGCTTCTACATTGCATTTTGCTTTCATTTTACTATATTTTGCAACTGCGTGGTGTTTGGTGCAAGTTTTAAGATTTAGGTCTTATTTTAATTGGTGAATATGGTTTGTCTGACTTTGACTGACTGCCTTGTTGGCCTAGTGGTGCTAAGCGCGCCTGCTACGCTAGAGATTTTGGGTTCGATTCCCGAGTCGACCATGGTGTTATTGGGTTTTTCTATGAAATTCTCAGTAGCAGGTCGGAGTTTGGATTTGTGCCCGGTTAGTGGCAATAGGCTCGTCCCCTTTTGCATGGGACCTAAACATATCGGCGAACTGTGGGTGTACATTGGTACGCCTCTGCCTACCCCTTCGGGGATACAGGCGTGATGATATTTTATGTTATGTTATGTTATGAATATGGTTTGTGAATTGAGCCATAACATTCCGTTGTGTCATTTCAATACATAAGGAACACTTATAGTTCGAAATCTGCACATAAATAAAAGAGTGAATTATCGACTTTCAAACTTCAATCAATTAAAATCAGGAGTCACTCATGACTAAGTTATTCATGGACCCACAGACTAAAAAATATACCATGCCTTGTGTAAAAGAAAGGATGTAAAATTCAATGGTTATGGAAAAAAAATCTTGAAAAATGAACAGTACCTATATAGGTAATAAAAATTCCTAAGGCTGCATACATCATCTTTTAGGCATTTCATAAACTGCAATCGCTTCTCAGCTTACACTTGGACCACACTTGAAAACTTACTAAAACCTCGTTCTACAGATATAAACAGATTACTTAATTAAAGTCAGGTGTTAAGTTTATTAAGGATTCTGAATTCACAAAATATGCGACATTTTCTCCTATTCAGATTTTTATGTTAATGTTACGAGATGTCGCATGAAATTTCGAAACTACGAACTAGTGATGTCAAAAAACAGTGAAAAATATTAATAAATAACTTTAATTTATTTTTATATGTTCATTTATAAAACACTAAATAAAAAAAAAAATACTCAAGATAAGAAGTGAGCAAAGGCAAAGTTGTTACTTTCACAATTAAAAAAAATTAATAAGTTATTTTGAACTAGGATTAAGTATTTTTAGTTATAGAATAAATTGAAAATGCAGAGACGAAGGACTACTTCTCGTTTTTTCTAACTGAAAAAATTCCTTTGACAAAATGCGGGTACTAGCAGAAAATGGAGCAGAATTTCTGAACGTATTTACTCTTTTCGAAAAGAGTTCATTTTTCAACAATTTAAGGTAAAAACTTGGAACAACACTATTAGCTTGGAACGTTAGGTTTTTCTCAAAGGTTTGATACAAGGACTATACTGGCGTAAAATAAAGTAGTCCATGCCTTGATTTTTGAAAGTGAATGATGATAAGTACCTGCACAAAGTTTTTGTATTGATATCGACTATCAAATGCATGTGTATATTTAAGTTAATAAATACATATTTATTTAAATTGAAATATACGCGTACGTATGAAGGGATGCAGGGATATAGGGGTGGGTGTATACATAGAGATAATGTTTATTAAAAAAAAAAACAAAAAACAAGAAAATGAAAGAATAAACTATGTACAAACAACAAAAATGTCAATTCAATAAAATAGCAATTTGATCTGCAAAATATACAGGCTTCTGCTTAAAATTCATTTTCAAAGAGTCATAAAAGAACAATACCCGTATATCCATTATCGGGATCTGTAGAACAATATACAGAGTGCACTAAATACTGAAATGTCGATTATTGCGCGCATTTCAATAGATTCTGTTCCAGCCATTTTATACTTTGAATTGCAACTATGCATTTCTCATTGACTTAAAGATCTGGAGTGCTAAAGTTGTAGTTTGGAATAATCATAATAATGATTCAGATGCAGAATTAAATTAGGAGTAAATACTTTCACAAAAAATGTTTTGTAAAAGTGTAAAAAATGTTCTTAATAACTAATAATGGTTAGCTAGATAAATTTATATAAGTGACATTATTGTCAAATTCTAAGTAAACCTGTCAGGAATTGATGAAATAAAATGAAAGTGAAGTTGAGCTATTTGGGAACAACAGAGTTAAGTCACAAAATCTACGGATATTCATAGCAATATTGAGATATTACCTTTTATAATTAAGATTACATATTTATTGACAAAATAAATTTATTATAGCCTCGACGCTTCCGCATACTCCAACTATTTGATTCATCAAAACTACCACTTTAGGCCCCCTGAACTCTATTCAAAACATTTTTATCCAGTCTCATCCTCGAGCGCAATTACTTCTTTTGTTCCTTGACAATTAGTGTGAAATAAGAACAAAATGTGGTTCGTTCTTTGAGCCCGACATTTTACTTTGTCTGTCGACAGTTTTGTGTAAGTGCCTGAGTACAACCCTAGCAACACTATCGACGTTTCCGAATCGAAAAGACAATTTGTATTGAGAACGGTTAAAAAATATTTCTCGGTACTAAGAGTAAAGTTAGCTCGTGACGTTAGTTCTATAGCCAGAGATAATTATAATTATATTATGTTTCAATTGCCTCATAAGACAGAAGTTTTCTGTATTTATTTTAATATAATATTAGGCAAATTATCAATGACGATTTTATTTGAGTACCGCTTAAAAATATCGACTTAATTAAAATGTATAGGTATTGAGAACAGTTTTATTATTTTAATTGACCCGAAATTGACGAAGATAACTGGTAACAATAACAATGACATACCGCCACTAAGAAACTCCTTCTTTTGAGGTCGGTTAAAATAGAAAGTGCCCGCTTTTTATGTTATTCAAAATGCATATTTTAAAAATTACGTGCAAAATTCTGACAACCGTTTAAATAATAAAACCAACACAAATTCAAAATATAGTCTTCACCGTTTATCCTATTTGCGGCAGTATACCTAACCCACAGGGTGTTGTGTCTAATTCGATTTGGCCAGCGTCCAGCCTCGTGTGACGCTGCCAACGACCAACAGATGGCGCTGTGTTATTACGTTATATTACTCTCAAGCAACTTGTGCAAGTTTTTTGAGGAAATTTACTTCAAGCGTAATTGGTTTTGTTTGAATGGTTATTCATTTATTCACAATTAATTAATTTATGATTTATGTACAAAATGCTAAAGGAAAGTTATTGCGGTAGCGATATTGTGTGTTAATTTTTAGGTAAATGATGGGGGATTTTAATGTAATTTGAAACAGAAAAAGTTCGTACTTCGATAAAGGACATAGGTTACTTTTAATATAACCGATACATCCATAAACGGACACGCGTGCATAATCTCGTATCTATGCAACTGAGAATGAACATAATATTTATCAAAAATGTAAGTGTATATATATATAAAAAAATATTTGTAACACTAAACAAAACACCTCTATTTTTGGAATGCCGTCTTACAAAACCTTATTATCAAATAACACATGATCAGCAAAATAAAAATATGAATCACTATAAATAATTATATCTTAACAATCTATTAAAAATCAATTAATATGATTGAGAGCGGTTATATCAATTCTCATTGTAAGCGTTTACCGCCCTCATCAATTTAACACAAAAGGGTTAATTACAATTATTTTTTAATGAAACGGAATGTTCTTCGAGTTTCGGTAACAGATTTCAGCAATGCGGGAAAGTAATTAGTTTGATAAATATCAACTTTTAAGCCAAGGCTGAAAGGGTGAATATGTAAATTAGATTAAAATATACGAATAAGTTTGGTTTCAGTTTTGTAATTTTGTAACTGTGGAGAGATTTGTGGGTTAGAAGCCGTTTATATCGATTGATTGTATAGGTTAAGCAACGCTTGCCGAGGTTGGTTTGCGGATGGGTGGCTTTTATATACCAAGTACACCTCTGCCTCTCAAAAATTAAGTGAAGACGTTTTACAATATATTTTAATTAAAGTTAAGGTCGTGTTTTTGGCTACAAGAAACACAGTAGATACATGCTCCATATTTTAATTAATCCATCTCTCTACTTCAATTGTTTCTTAAACTCAATTTTAATATGAATTTTCACGTTGAGAACGCTTTTCAGTTAAGTCTGCTATAATATTAGAAAGTTAATAAATCCATGTAAGATACAAGAGACAAATAAATCTCTTCGACTAATTCCACTTTCAATTTGTCTTTAACAAACCGTGTGAACAGATAAGAAAAGACAGAAGTTCAACTCTTTTTTTACTAGAGAAATTAACTTGCTTTAGCAAACACGTGGATAACGCATACGCAACACAACAGGGGCCCGAGTCTGCTATTGAGAATTGTTTCAATCGTCTGAGTGGGTGGCGTCAGTAGGTCCATTTTAGTATAATTGGCATTCTAGTAAATGTCAAAACGTCAAAATTGGCCGTCCCAATGGCCAATGGTTAAAATGACGTTTTACCTACGTAATTATCCTAAAATGGACCAACTGACGCCACACACTCAGACGATTGAATCAATTATTATTGTCAATAGCAGACTCGGGCCCCTGGTGTCTATTAAAAAGTATATTTATAAAAAAAATTATGGCATTGATTTATAAATTATTGTAATATTATACGCCACCCCACAATAATTGGTTTTAATTTCCGCTCATTATAATTATAACCATAATAACATACGTAGGTATTTCGTGGCATTTCAACAAGCATACGCATTGCGAACCTATTACCCGTATTCATTCCGATTTTTACCTTTAATTAGATCGTTCAAAGTCATTCTCACCTTTTTTTTTTTTGGTAGAGGTCTTTGTAGTTAGCCTGAGCGCAGGCTTTGACTGCTTCACCGGACTTTTGGCGAGGACCTTAAGGCCTCCAGCCAGAGCAATAGGAAAAACTAACTACGTTAGCAACGTCTACTAAGGGCACCCCCTGCGGGGTTCGGACCTCGACTTAGTGCGTTGCTAACAATCTTAATAAAGCAAAACAGCAAGGGATGGCTGGATCTAAGTTTTTATTATTTAGGGACTTATTTTTATTGCTAGTTTGGCCGGTTCGGGCCAGCTTGGTCCAGGGACGGGAGGATAACATTTACGTTACTATTATTTATAATACGCGGGCCTCTCCGGCGAGGACGTAATATACGGCGGTTGTGTTTTGTATTGCTACTGCTAGCTAAATGGAATGCTTTTTGGAGAAGCGTTGTTTTATCGTCGGGGTAGGAGAGAGTAAGTCTGGGGCGTTTAATCTTAGATAAGTCATTCTCTCGTTTAAAAAGGTTGTGTAGCGAGGTCCTTCTGTAATTTCCTTCTTCTTGCTTTAAGATCTTGCAACTGGCCAGTCACGGTCGGTAATTACTTGTTACAGATGGGCACTGAAAACTTTATACGTTTCTACTAGACCCGGAAATTGGTTCTTTAAAGCTGAGTGAATGAGAGAAATTGTGTCCGAAAAGGTTGTAAGTATCTTGGTGGTTTAGCTTGAAGAACTGGTAGTAAGTAAGTTAATAAACCAAAATATACTTTATTTAAGCTATAAACAACAATCTTTTTCACAAATAAATGATAATATTATTATGTGCCTAAAGTCAACCGACGTCGACCGGCAATTTATAAATAATACGCTGAAAAAAAAACTATCATTATGTTGTGTTAAAATTCGTGTATGTTTGTGTGTTTGGATGTTGCAAAATTGATTTTAAGAGCAATCTAAAGAAACGGTCATAAATACAAGAATAGTTTATTAAATATCTTTAGTTTTTTAAATATCTTATTAAATAAACTATTCTCTTTTATGTTTCTTGAGCGCCTTTTTTTAGGTTTCTAAGAAATAAAAATAGTTTGATTTTGATTTCGGTATTCTTAAACTAAAAACAATAAAAAATCCGGTAACACTAACAATAAAACTATTTATCAAACTCCACAACAATTTGTTAGTTTCTTTGGCAATTTGAAGGCTAAGCCGCAATTGATGTATAACTCCCGAGGGCGTCATTGATAACAAGATACTATATTTAGTGGTCTTACTTCGACGACCAGATTCTAGTTCAAAGTTTGGACCAATATTCTCTTGGGATTTTGTACGGCGTGTCCAATTAATTATGGCTATTTTTTAGTAAAACATACTTTTTTTCTAATATCACAAGACACTACGGTTCTAGCACAAAAAACATAAAGAATCTTACTTCTTAATTTTATTAATAATACTGTAGTCAAAATTTGTAACGTCAAAGCGAATCGTAGCTGAAGTAAGTTTTAACAATTATGTTTACAAGGCGAAATAGGCAAGAAACTTAAAGGAAATCAAGTAAATAATTATACATTTTTAGTCGGAAAGAATATTTTCTATAGAAAACTAGAAGCCGACCGCATCTTAGAAAAAAATAAGACAGACGAATTGCGGAAACAATTTTATTACATGCCCGTAACGACGAAACTTTGGTACTAAAACAGTATTTTTAAACCAAAACAATACAGAAACTCTCCAAAATATTGTTGTTTTTAAATTGCCTCGTTGTAAGCTGTACTACAAACTGTACAAAACATAATATAAGTTTAATATTAAAAGGGAGTGAGAACCGACCATTTAGGCTGTTTCCTATTACATTGCATTTGGGGTTATTTTCGCGTAGCAGATAAATAGGGATGCCACTGTTTAATAATTTGCTTTTGTAGGTTTGTATTGAGTGTTTAGTGGCATAATTTCAAATACACTATATATAGGGTTTTGAAATAGTTTTAGGTAATTTTAAAAAGGTTGGATTAAAATAATATTTTAGTAACAAAATCTTTTTTTACAGATTTTTTTATAGTTTTGTATGTTAAGCCTAACCCAGTAAATAGGTTATGCAGGTCAGATAGGCAGTCGCTTCATGTAAAATACAGTATTCAACTTAATCCGGTAAGACTAGTAGCCGACCCCAATATACTCGTAGCTTGGAAAAATACTACACACTAGGTTGATATTAAATGCATGTTAGAAAAAAATACGAAAACCTTTTTTACTGGTATGAATTTAGTTTAAAACTATGATTCGAGATGAACTAATATTTATTTTGTGGCTGCGTAAAATAAACTTTGTCAATAATCCGCTGTATGTAAATATTTAAAGACTCACCACACTCGGTATTTTGAATTCGGATTTTGTATTTTATTTGAACTAGGTTTTAAACCAACATTCTAAATTATGTATTTCTCTTTACTCAAAATATGAATAAAATCCTGAGGTATCATTGACAAAGTTTAAACGTTTTCTTTTGTTAAACATCTTATTAAACTAAGCCCGTATCATCCTAGTACAGGGCAAAGGCCTCCCTCTTTCACGCACTTCTGATATAAGCTAGGATGGTCTACGCCTTTTAGTAGGAGTCTAGTTAGTCTTTCCACCTTCTTCTCCGCCGATCTTCTATGTCTTTTAGATTTACGTGAGACCCGCTCTGAGATTGTTCAAGCCCACAACTTGGCTTTGGGTTTTTCAGCTTTCCCGGTAGTATCGTTTAAATACAAGTATTAATATTATAACTGTAGACACTACATTCGTCCATTTTTTTTGGAGGTGATTTTTGCTGTTAGCCTGACTGCTTCAACGGACATTTGGCGAGGACCTTAAGGCCTCCAGCCAGAGGGAATACATTTGTCCCACTGCTGCGTAAAACCTTTTCTCTCGAAGCTTGCTTGCTCCTTTCGTACGAACATCGTATGTGTACGTCTAGAAATGTAACTTGAATGTAATATTGGTTACCGTTTGTCCCTAACCCGAAATAAATGGCGTCGTCACTCACTTTTAGCAATAACTGTCTACACACAGAATACTCACAGCATTCAGGTCTAACCGACGTGACTTAGGTTGCCTGGGTAGGTCGCCTGAGTTCAACTATATACAATATAAAAGGAACAGTTTGTTACATATGGATAGAAATTGTTTAGTGACGCAATCGTGTTTTGTTAGATATTGAAATAAAATAGAATGTTTTATATTGAAAGAAATGAAAGATTCTATCCCGGTTAATTTTGATTTTAGTTCCCACGATTGACTACTCTTGAAAACTTTATTTTAAAATATAGACATCTTGCAATAAACTTTACTAAAGTAAAAGTTCTGTACCTGCAGTGGAACAGTGCGTAACGGTAGATTTTGTTCAATAAATTAATCGAAAAACGTGGATTGTCATTCAGAGTAAATGTTCTACTAGTATTTATTAATATTTAAATACTTGTTATCCTTCCTGTGTAAGGTTTTCTGCTCTATTTTACATATGTCTTGAATTCCTTTAACTAAATACGAGAACCCGCTTTTTACCTAGAATTCCCCGAACAATTTTCATCTAAATTCCAGCGATGGACCGTTCCGCTGTATATCCCTTGTATTTTCTTGTAATAAACCAACAATATTCGAAATTGTCTTTCCTGGAAATGCACATGCAATGAAGTAAATGCAAACGTCATACAAAACATACAGTAGAAGTAATATTGTGACAGCCGTAAGGTTAATTATCTTAATGCGCTAGTACCACTAATTTAATTACCTTAGGTTTTTTCTTAAGCTCTGCTTCAAATAACAGCAGGAAACTGAAAAATTGCTTGAGATGCAATTTTGTATGGGTTGACGTAAATTAAATAAGTTATCGTTGAGATTTAATAAAAAATTACAAATCCGCCCACTATCATGTTTTTTTAACATTAATAAGGAGTAGGCAGGGACAAATACTGTGATTGTGAATCAAAAATTAAGCTTTTAAAGGGTGCACCTCATATGACGCGACCATGCCGCGACTATGCCCCGAGATGCTCGTGTAACGCTCGTTCTTCAGATGTGGGCGCATTCATAGAGTATCATATTTTATAAGTATTCAGAATAAAAAAATGATACAGCCAGCCCTATAATAAACGAAACTGTCGTTGATGTAAAGTGGGTCGCTTTGGACGTAAGTAAACAGCTCAGTGTTTCGGAACGAGGATTTTCAACGTCAACACTTATTAACGAGTGTGCGGAAGCTGCTGCGATTGTTTTGTAAATGCAGTTATTGCTTTAGTTGCTGTTTGTATTGGCTGGCTGGAAACAGAAAAGTTAATAAATAAAAAAAAAATACAAACATATTTTTTCTAATTTACGACTACGTTGGTGGTATTTTATTAATGCAACTACGGATAATACTGAGAGACAAAACAATAATAAGTGCATAATGTAATTATGGTACAGGCCTGATTAGTTTTGAATCCTAGCGGCATAAAGGTAGTGAATTAAAAATTAAGTAAACAGTTCTAATAAATATGAAACGAGAAGTTCTCGATTTTTTTCAAGTAATATAGACGCGACAATATTTACTTATACTTTATTTAATTTTCCATTTTACCTTAATGAGGATAAAGAAGAAAAACAATAGCCATAATGCCTTTAGCTGCAGCGGTAGCTCAAACTTAACACAATTTAGTTCCAAATTGTCAACTTTGTTAAAAAAGATTTCTCCCAGAAATGGCTTAAAGAATGTCCAAGGATAAAGTTTCAAGAGTTTAACAATCTAGTTTTTAAAAGTTTTTCTAAGGCGCTCGAAAGTAGTGGGAAGTTAACGAAAATATCTAGCTTTATTCGATATTCCGACGTTGCCAAGTCTTCGAGAATAAATAAAGTTAAGTATTGATGCTCAAGTTTTAAACCCTCAAAGTGATTGATAAAAGAGGTTATACATTTTAATAAACAAAGGAAACTCAAAGACGAGAAATTATTTTAGCTAAGAATACTTATGATTTACAAAAAAAAAGTGACAATAATTCACACATGACTATATAAGATAGGGTCATAATATTGGAATGACCAAATAAAAGTGGTAGTAAATGGCTCATCATCACTACATGAGGATGATGAAGGCAGCCATCAGAGAAGAGGTGTGTTGTGAAGCTTGCCACCAACACCTGAAGTAATGACCACAACCACTCTGCCAAGAGTGATCCCGACGAGGAAGTATAAGAAAAAGAATATTAAATTAGGAAAAAAAACGTTTTTATTGGTTAATAATAAGACAGATGTCAGATGAGTTCATATGTAAAAAGCGCCCATACAACAGGAGAAGCTCAGGCACAGCTCAAGTACAGGCAGTTACAAAAACAAATGCACATTATTACTTCCCGAAGCGACACGCTTTATCAAAGTGCAAAACGACGAAACCAACCATTTCTTATACACTAAGTATCTGCACAAAAACCATACACCCTATATTTCTTCTTTGCACAATTTTCTACCACTTTTAGTCATAAATTATTCCATTCCGCTCGGGCTAGGTAAACCTAATCGCTTTTATTACATCCTGTTTTGTGTCATGGAAACTGCACTCGTTATTTCTAAAGAATATATTTTCATATTTTTTTCGAGCTAAATGTTGGTTCAGCAAAACTCACAGATTAAACTGCGATGAAATTATTAAGCTTTGTATGAAATTTTTAACGTTTTAATGAGATCTGTTTAAATAAGCCAAAGAACTTATTTTTAGTTTTGAGTAGGACACTTTCATAAATATTTCGTTTGAAGTGCACTCGGCCAGTAAATTTTTAATTGACCAATTTACAAAAATTTTGTAAGAAGCAAATTTGAACCCTTGAAAAGTACATTATATTATAAGTATATAATATTAAGTGGTTTCTGTATCATTTGGCGTGTTTTCATAAATTCATATAATAATTGGCAGGCCTCCCACCAGGTGGACTGACGATATCGTCAAAGTTGCGGGCACCCGGTGGATGCAATTGCCCAGTTGTCGTTCATTGTGGCGTTCTAGGGGGGAGGCGTTTGTTCAGCAGTGGACGTCTTCCGGCTGATGATGATGATGATATAATAATAATAATTATCCAGCCTATAAACTTTCTAATGGGCACAGGCCTCTTCCCAAATAGAGAAGGCACGAACTTTCACCACGCTTGCTCACTTTCAGATTGGCGATTTCAGATCCAGGAATCTAACTTTCCTCACGATGTTTACCTTCACTGTTTGCAGGAAGTGTCTTGGAATAATTAAGAAAGTACATATAACTTGAATTATTCAATAAATTAATAGTCTACTTTTTTACGAGTGGATTTGCAAAGGAAGGCTGTTCATCAATAAAACAGAAACCGTCCATTATTATTAGTCGCTTCTCTATTTCATTCGATTCAACTTTTCTCCACTTCTTTGTTCTTTCTCATATAGTTTTCAATGTGAATTAGATTTTCCGTATCACACGGACCTTAATTCTCAGCACTTTAGCCGATTGTGTGCACTTTAACGAGTTTATTCGAAAGTGTATAAACACTTTAAAATGGACAGATACGGACAGAACTGGAACTGGATTTATATTTGTTAGAAGCACTGGCAAACCGTTTTATCGGAGTTTGTGTATGACTCGGTCTATGAAATTAAAACCTTATTTCGTGTCGTAAAGGCCAATACTCGTAGAGTTAAGGATTATAAAAAGTTTTTAATCATATTATTTACCGTCAAAAACTATGATAGCATTAATACATCACATTTTATATAATTTTGCAATAAAACTACTTTTAAATTTGGTTGCGTTTTATTTCGGTTATTTCACGACGTTATGACGCCTTTGCAGGTTTGATGACCAGATAGATACTTATAATCCGTTCAAAAGTAGTTAAATTTCGATGTTTAAAGTTCTGGTGAATCTTAGAAAGCAATACATTTTAACTTTACATTAAGCTGTAATCCGATGAAGTATAATCTGTAAGCGCTCCACGAATAACATTTTTCACAACAAAAATTCTGGTCGAGCATTAGACGATTTGCGGGACATATAGAAGTGTTTGAAATGAAATGTGAAGCTCTTACATTTCCGAAATGGAATTTTAGAGATGAAATATTTGCTAAAGAATATTTTAAAGCTAAGTGCAGTATCGCAGGTTTTTTTTACTTTTCGGTCTTGTGGCCTAAAGTGCACAGCTGTTAGTCTGTCTTTGCAGTGGATCTCGGTAATTAAATTGCATTTTTTTGTGTGATGAGCAAAATGTATTTGGCCAAGTAAAAACCATTTTATGATAAATCAAATATCAGAATGTTTAAACTCTGTCCGCATGAGTTATAAAAAAGTACATTTACTTTCAAATAATGAATTACTCTTTATTTAAAATACAGATTTAATAAAAATGTTACGTCTTTTCCATTGGCCGTTTCCTTCGATTGCACAATATACCTAGCATTTTAATAAATGAATTGAGCAGTGCTTCCGAGAAATCCCTAGGGAAACTGCGAACTTTTATACTTAATTAAATTAAAGAATATTAAAATATCGAGTTCGGAAACGACAGGCGGGTTGATACTTGGGATTACTTTTCTTTTGTTGTTTATATGTCATAATATATAAAAATATATTTATTAAATACGATTGTCTTTGAAAGACTATTAACGAGTTTAATGAAACGCCCAAAACACGTTTTGTAAAATTTCACGCTTTTCTTTGGCAATAGTTCAGAATAGGTCCACCAAAAGTCCCACAAAATGATAAAGCAAAAATATTCTACCAACTGAACTAAATATTTCAAAGCTTTCTTCCACTCTCTAGTGAATAAAACAACTAGCAGATGTTTGACCTAAAGTAACATTAAAAGCGACTCCATTCATCTCTGCCAAGTTTTTTCCCGTCAACATGAATATGCCAACAGCAATGTTTTGCGTCAGTTTGATGGCCAACACATGTTCTGTGACAAAAGATGGCACGAGGTTCTAAAGACAGGCCATTTGTCATATATGATGAACAAGAAGTGTCCGCGACTTTTTTCTAAAAGATATTAAAAATGATAATGTCTTGCATCTCACATGAGCACACTATTTTGTTAAAAGTTATACTTTGTGTTAATTCTTATCCTGTCTCGTTGACCTAGTGGTTCTAAGCGCGACTGCTACGCTAGAGGTGTTATTGGGTTTTTCTGTGAAATTCTCGCTGGCTCGCCCCCTATTACATGGGACCTAAACATACCGGCGAACTGTGGATGTACATTGGTACACCTCTGTCTAACCCTTCGGGGATACAGGCGTGATGATGATATGTAATTCTTATAAAACTACTAGGTTGAATAAAATTAATTTTAAAAAATCTACTACATTATTAGTACGGAGTATAACATTTTGGGTCATTACTTAATTTGCCTATAGTTACCTACCTACATTTATTCCAAACTAAGTAAACATACGTCTACCTATCTATACATATAATAAAATTGTAGAAAAGTGGTGTCTGTACAATGGAAATATAAACAAAAAAAGTAGCAGGGGTTGTTATAATATCGATGCCGAACCTGAAATTATAATTATTTTTTTTTTGTCTGTTTGTCGGTTTGTCTGTTTGTCTGTTTGTCTGTGTGTTTGTGCACGCTAATCTCAGAAACGGCTTACTTGATTAAGATGCGGTTTTCACGAATGTATTGTAGTTAGCTTCACTTAACATTTAGTGTTTATTTCATGTCAATCGGTACATAAATAAAAAAGTTATGTCAATTTGACAAATCATCTATATACATATAATAAAATTGTAGAAAAGTGGTGTCTGTACAATGGAAATATAAACAAAAGAAGTAGCAAGGGTTGTTATAATATCGATGCCGAACCTGAAACTATAATTATTATTTTTTTTGTCTGTTTGTCGGTTTGTCTGTTTGTCTGTTTGTCTGTGTGTTTGTGCACGCTAATCTCAGAAACGGCTTACTCGATTAAGATGCGGTTTTCACGAATATATTGTAGTTAGCTTCACTTAACATTTAGTGTTTATTTCATGTCAATCGGTACATAAATAAAAAAGTTATGTCAATTTGAAAAATCATCTATACATATAATAAAATTGTAGAAAAGTGGTGTCTGTACAATGGAAATATAAACAAAAAAAGTAGCAAGGGTTGTTATAATATCGATGCCGAACCTGAAATTATAATTAAATTTTTTTTGTCTGTTTGTCTGTGTGTTTGTGCACGCTAATCTCAGAAACGGCTTACACGATTAAGATGCGGTTTTCACGAATATGTTGTAGTAAGCTGCACTTGACATTTAGTGTTTATTTCATGTCAATCGGTACATAAATAAATCCATAGAAATACATAGAAAAATCGTATACAGAGAAGCATCTGTAAAGTAAATTTATAGCTACCCAAGCGAAAGTATATGTATAAAAACCTAATTCTAAATATTCTGCCCGAAAAGTAACTATTCCACGCGGACGAAGTCGCGGGCACAGCTAGTTTTAAATAAAAATAACAAATTTGGTCCCTACTTCCCGTAAAACCTATTTCCCCGGGCTATGTCAATAAAAAACATTTAAAATACAACATTTTTAACATTTGGTTTGATGTGCGAGTGAAATTATTCGGTCGCGGCGTCCCCGCTTCGCTAATGGAACGTAAATTGGACAAATATTTGAAAGAGGCGGGAAACGCGGTTTTTTTAGATGCACGTGGTTAGACGCCATCTTGTTTGCTACGTGTAAATTGTAGAATCTACTTCCATATTTTTTGTAGAAACGTTTAACATTCGTTATGCTTTTCTTGTTGTGCTTTCAAAGTAGTCGTTGTTAGAGTTGTAGCAATAGTTTTTCGATTAATCACCCACTTTTTTGCTTGAACATAAAATAGTCGCGATTTTATATTTAACTTACTTAAGTCACTAAATGAAGTAGGTTATAGAACCAACTCGATTTTTTTATTTAAGTCCAATGTTTTACTTTGTTCCACTTCAAGTATTTGAAAATATACTACATTACATTAAAATATTTTACAAAACAAAAAAATAAGTATCAAATTCAACCCGCGGTTAAATTCACCACACTTTAACGACGCAACATAAATTTATTACTAATTACTCCTGTCCCAAACAGTTACCTCAACTCCTCAAGTGGGTGAAGGGTCCTCCACAAACAATTGGCATATTCCGGCATTTCCTACCGTTGAAGCCGCAAATTGCTTATTACGTGACCAGTGGCACTTTGACAGACCATACAATGGTCGCGGTGAAATTACTGTATTGAAGTGTAGAGGGAAACTTCTGAGGGTAAGGTTGTTTGATTTGACGTTGGTATGGGGAGTTTTGGGAAGGTAATAATATAATAATATTAGCAGGTAAATGACATACTGTTGAGTAAACTCCTCTTTTATAGAAAGAACAAGCATTTATTACCATGCTTGCGCTTTGCGGGTTGCGATTAAAGATTTTAATTTGGTTTGGTTTTAGTTTGGTTTCTCCATAACGGTTTTCGTAACGATTATCAATAGGTAAAATCTTCGGGTGCGTCCTGATCTGACGAACGAGCATTACACGAACAGCTCGCGATCTGCTCGCGAGCGGCGCGCACGTTTGGCGTACAGAGTGACTAACACTAGTGTATCCGTGGCATGCTCGCAAGCTGTTTATGTAATGCGCGATCAGTGCACACCATATGTGGACGTACTTAAAAAAGGAAAACAAAAAGTCAGTTCTTACTTCTAAATAATGGGTTTGAACCTGCAATCCAGTGCACATAAATACGTTTATTAATCCTATAGGCCAACACGACCGTTAGTTATCGGTTCTAATAAAGACTGAGTTCCATTTTACGAAGTTCTCTGCGATGGAGGTCGAACGTCAAAAAGCCTTACTTCATTTTATGTTGCTGGGAACCAAATTGATGCATTGAATTTAGTTGAGCGCGAGAACTGAGATTAACTTTGACTGATCGCGTTCGTACGTTCCGGTGAAATTGGCCCTGGAGTCAAGAGTGCTAGTGAAGTGTACATTTATTAACAGGACTGCAGTCAAGCAATGTAGAGATGTGCTGCCTCAAAACTTTTAACTAGATTATAAAGTATGCAGATTTTTTTTAGAAAAAGTTCGTGTGTGGGTTCGTGACCTAATTTAGGATTGAAAAGGTCATGTAATATAGTTTAGACTACTGATGTAAGTACTGTTTTTAGATAATAAAATGTACCTTTAAAAGTGTTTATCGTGTTACTAGGTATATAATATACACTTTTACAAAAAAATAATGACGCCACACAAATAATTGAAATAAAACTACGAGTAAACTAATTTTAGATTCAGTCTTCCTGTGACCATGATACCTGCAAAGGTGTCGCAGCATCGAGACCTGAAATCTATAATAAACTTATTTTAATATTAACAAAATTATTTCAATGTTTAAAATTCGCGTAAATCTAAGATACCAATATATAAATCAAGCATATATTCTCCAGTAACATAACTTCCAAAACACCTTCGAACCAAAGTACTAACTCACCGTTCGTAACTACCTTCCAAAATATAATAACTACGCCCTCTGGCGGTCGGGAACTGTAATCTCCTGTAAAACATGGCCGCGATGCATTATGTTCCCAAGTCGAGTCAGATTCACGATTTATTGCATTCCTCCGACCACCTGACTGTTGTTGTCGTTTGGAATACAATGCGATGTCGCAGACAAATGTGGTTGGGCTTTGTTTTTTGTATATTTATGTAGCTACTACCTAGAGTTGTGCATATGAAGTTTTATAGATTATTCTTTTTTAATTGCAGCATTATGACGTAAATTAATTAGTGAATTCGGTTTTGGTTTAATTTTATTTGTAACAAGAAAGTAAATGTTATGTTATGTGTTTGGACATGGCGTTTAGCTTCCACGCCCCTTACATTAAGTTTACTAAACAATATTTAAAGTATAGTCAAAATCTTAAATAGTATTTTAAATTATAAAACTGCACCTACGATGCTATAAATAAAACCGACTGATTTGGGCTAAAACTTGTCAACTAAATTTTTATTTCGTATAGATTGTTCGGTTACTGAGAGCTATTTTTCCCAGAGCGTCTCAAAAAAGCGGCTGTATCCTGCCTCATCACACATGAAGAGCAAGGTACCTACGCTTATCTAACCAACCCTCTAAACCAAAAGTGAGACCTAAATATTCACACAAAGTTATTACAATCAAAACCATTAGTCTAATACAACTGAGTTTTACTCGGTTCCAGATAACAAAATTTCCCTTTTAACTAATTCGAGAAATCTCCGGTCCCAATATGAAACGATTCTAGTTTCAGTAACTAAGTTACTAGTTTGTATGGGGACGATTAATTCGCGGTAGATTCGGTCCTTTTAGAAGGATCCGTGTCGTATCGGGGGGTAATAAAGCTCCGTACGGATATTAAGGTAATATCAAGTTTTACTGTTTCTGAATATTCGTTAACTGTGCAATAAGTCAACTTCGTTTAACAAACTATGTACAAAAAAGATATTATATTAACGCTGTATATTAAGCTCTTTTATCCCATAAAATGCGCAACAAAATTAAAATCAATAAAAATTAAACAAAACTCTGGATCGATTTTGAAATATAGATAAAATGGATGTAGGTCAACCTTTGAGGTTTTCTGAAATCAGTAGACAAAAAAAAAACACAAACGATTAAGACATCATTTTTTTAATCTGCTAAAAATAAGAAAGATCAAATTTTAAAGCTACATATAAATTGAACTTATTATAAAAAGGAATGTAGTTTTATTTACACAATATTATGAGTACAAACTACATAATTTCCTTGCATAACCAAATCTTACAACATACGCGACGAATATTAAATTGCGCTACGTGACTCGAAACTCAATGTTTTGGACCTACTCTATTTGTTCTATGAAACTCGGTACATTGACCTTCTTATTACAAGCTTTTCTTTAACTTACGATGTATGTATTTATGTAATTATTTACATTTAGGGTAAGTTCACAATTCATTCATAGGCATCCGATTGTGATACGTTACAAATTCAGTGATAATACAATAACATGCTATTTTTGAACTGGTCTGATGGTGGAGCCAGAAACTAGCCATAAGAAATCAGTAAAGAACCAACGAAATTCGATCGTGATTTGCTTGATTGATGAGTCTTCACTACTACTTGAGGCCTAGGTGATTTAAAATGTTGTATTGAGTAAGTTCACCTATATAATTCGTGTATTTAGGAAATTTTTATATCATTCATTAAGACATTTATATCCAAGAACGAAAACCTAAGTTTTCTTAACAAAAGTAGCCGAATTCACCTGAAAATTTCAGCCCCGATCATAAGCCCCATTTAATTGTTACCGATCGTATCGTCATCAATCATTCGCCAGTGTTTACCCATAGGACTCGCCCCCTTCGAACGCAATTGTGTTTCTTATCCACCCTCCCCATAGATATTAGACGTTTGTAAAGGTTTTCATCAAAAATACAAGGTCATTATTTTTAGTTTATAAAAAAAGACTGTAACCTTTTAAATACTATCTAAAAAAGAAATCAAATTTTAAAAGATACTATCAATTCCAGTTATAGTATCTATTAAAATTTGATTTCTTCTTCACACTACCATTAGACATTGTTTTTTGTTGGTACAATTTGTATACCAATGTTTTTATTACCAATATAGAGGTAAATTATTTAATTTTTACAATGACAACAGATCATTTTGTATATGCCAACATTTTGCCCACGTCTCCAGCTGGAGTAGTATGACGTTACAAACCTATGATTTATTTTAGTTCGAGGCTTAGTATATTCGAAATTATCATAATCTCCCTGCCCTGTTTCCAATTATTTGGGGTCGGCGCAATGTGTATTCAGCTTCCATTCATCTCTACAACTTGTCATCTCAGTATTTACACCTATCTTTCTCATATCATCTTTCACACAATCCATCCATCTCTTTTTTGCTCTTCCTCTGCATGTATACCCATCCACATTCATACTTATAACTCGTCTAGTTACGTGACTTAGTATATTCTAAATATCAAGTTTATTTTAGTACATTACCTTCAAAACGTAGCAGACAAACAAACAGACAGAGTGATGTACACGTTCATTATTTTAGCCCACATTAATCATCTTAAAACATACTCGCATATTACATAACTTACAAAGGAACTAATACACTTAAAATATTCCCCTTCAAAACATTTAGGTTAAAATGCATCTCTGAATGAACAAAACTGTTCTAAAATTTAGTTTCTCTTTACGCTCGGGGGTTGAGGCAAACAATATAATCGCTTTTAAACTGCGCTTTGTTTAACTGGCATCAGATAAAGGTACGCAATTAGTTTTAGTGTTTTTTCTGAGTTAAGTTTAGTTTAGTTTGTAGTGTCATATAAATTTCGGTAAAATATGGTGCTGTTATAAATATACCATGTTTTTATCTTGATTCTTACGTAACACAGAAATAAATAAATTGATAAAACTTACAAAATTTTTTACTATTGATGCTATTTTTGCGTCAATATTAGACAATGTTTGTCTTTTTTCAGGAAGTCTGTATTTTTTTCAATACACATGCAGTTCCGTTACTTACGATTCCAATAATAATAATCGTAATAGGTACATACGCCTAATTGAATCTAGTATTTTGACTTGAGTCATTATATTAAGCACGTTTCTCATGTTTCATCAATCAATTACATAATACGATATTAAATATCTATTTGCAGGCTTGTAATGTTACTTCGACATTGAGTATGATAACGGAAAATAAAGAAAGGCACATTGACGGTCATGCCATCCAGTAAAATGGCGTGGCGTCAAGCCAAAACTTGACGCTCATAAAACCAAAACATAGAGAAATTTTGCTCTAAGCCCTACCATGTACAATACAATATATACCATAAAATCTATCCATAATATCACATAATTCCATTGCATTTTAAGTTTTTCGTGCTAAGATGTCGCCTGAGTTCATTACGTATAGACCGGAAATCGCAAGAATCAGGTACCATAGAATCAGGTCACCAATCTATATACAAATTGAAAGAAAATTGTACTGCTGATCAAAGTGCTAAGTTATATCTTCCCTCAAGCTTGACTTGCGTAAGTCGTTTGGAGTGACGTAAAATGGTACGGTCGTCAATGGAAACTTAACGTACAATATTATTAAAAGTTCGATAAGTACAATCGTGTTCTACCATTTCTATCGCGGCAACGTCCGCTTGTACATTTCTATTAAAGTTTCTTCTGATATTTCCTAGTTTTATTGTACTGACTTGTTTTTTATTGTTTTTACTCGTGGAAAATGTCTTAAGGGCAATTGCTCATTTTTAAATCTTTTGTAGGTTCAATTCTTTTTCTCTATGATTTTAACAACGTTTAGTCTATTAATGTTTGAAGTTTTTTGCGTTCTGTGGTGATATTGGTCTTAGTATCATTGAATAGTTTTAATTTCATACGTAATTCTGAAGTCCTATTCATAGCAAACACATTTTGCAATACTTTTAACCTAATCTAAAGTACCACACCACAAAAGCGAACGCTATTGTTCCAAAAAATATATCATTCAAATCTAATAATGATCTCGAAAATGGCTCGGTCATAATAAATGTTCTGATAAACTTTGACTCAGATAATTTGTCTATGTCAGAGCAATAAAGGAGAACGTTCTTCATAGCATTTATTACATAAAGAGGTAACAGGTGGACTAGTATTGATTGGTATACGCCGTGAGGAGGTTGTAAATGTAGTTTAGTTTTTAACCTATTTGAAAGGCATTGTTGTTATGACTTCTAAAGAAGTATATGGAGTACGTTCGAAATAAATTAAAGATTATAAGAGGGTTCATATACGATAAAAACAATATGGAAAAGTATGAAAAAAAAAAACGGGTGACAGCTGAAATGGAATAATATTATAGAATAAATGGATGATAAAGACACCGCCATAAAGACACACGAACGTATTTTTTTTGAAGTTGAGACCAAAGATTTTCAAATTAGAAATTGAATAACAGAAGATTTATGAAACTATCCCCAACATTAATATCTTAGGAAACCAGTAAAAAAAATGCAAATGTATTGCTTTAAGTCATAATTGTTCTTCTATCTAGCCTTTTCCCAAGCTATGTAAGGGTCGGCTTCCAGTCTCACCAGATTCAGCTGAATGCCGTATTTACATTGAATGCCAAATTAACGTTACCCAATTCTCATGTAGCCAGGATATTACACAAAATTATATAAAGAAAAATGTTTAATTAAGGTCGTCGTACCGCATTTTTAGAATTATGAATTGTCGTTTCATAAATTGTATCTTGCCAGTATTGTGTTTGGAATGGGACGGTGATTTAAATTCTTATGCATTTTATTTCGCTTTGAGTTATTAGAAATTCCTGGTTTTAATGAAAGTATGTTTCTGAAAGTAGAATGTAGGCGGAAAATTGTGATTTGTTTGGTAATTCAAATGTGGGTTTTATCTAGACATGACAGAAAGTAAATTAAATGATTAGATTTATTTAATAAATGATGCGTAATACAGAACGTCTAGGGAATAAAATTATAAAACACTTAAATCACTACAGAATTCCAAGTAAATAAAACTATAACAATACGATACTTTTAAAATTGAATTAAATTCAATAATGCCAAAATGATTGTTCGCAAAGATAGGATTATCAAAAATAAATCTGCACAATTTACAAACCGATATATGATTTTAAATCCAAAGTAAATAGCTAAAGGTCATAATCATGTGTTATGAGATCAGTCGTAACGAAGCTATCAAAAACCCAAAAAACAGGTCAATATGTGTGGCGATCGAACCAGGGACCTCAGAGCTACCAATAACTTGGAAACCGGTGTAAACGCCACTTGACCAAGACACCTCAAACTTTTTTCATAAATATACCAGACTCACCGAGAACAAAGCAGCTGTTTAACGCAACAAACAATTTTAAAGCGATCAATTAAACAAAAATGATGACGTCATCACAAGTTTAACAAGAGAGTGTAAAAGTTTGTGGGCCAAGTATTTGGGTCACGGCTCGTTTCGGTCATCTGGGAAGCTAATTTATTTCCGTTAAACGTGATTATTTGCACCCAATTTGTTGGTGGAAATGTGATGTGGTGTTATAGGCGTGAAATGCTTAAGGGCGGCCTTGGAAATGGATATAAATTAGGTTTTCACACAAACTGTTACAATAAAAAGTAAAATTATGATTTGTAACAATGCTGCAATGTGGCTTTTTCTAAGAAATATGTACTTTCTTAATTAGATACGGTGAAAGAAAACTCGTAAGAAAGTCTTGATTCAAAATATTGGTATCAGAAATCGCCAATCCGAAGTGAGCAAGCGTGGTGATCAATGCTCGTGCCTTCTCTATATGGGAAGAGGCCCAGAAGTGAGACGTTTATAGGTTGGTATTTTTATTACTATCATCAATTCGGTTGGAAATAATGTAGATGATGAATGAGTCCTTGTATTTATAAACAAATTTACTCGACTCGATCAATTACGTTGTGACAAGAAAGAATATAAACTAAAGTATTTTTACTCGAAAATTTGCTTTTAGACTATTTCATTCTTTGATTTGATAAATCTTCAAAACAAATTCAATTTGATAACGGGCATTTATAAAATAAAATATTATTTCTTCAATCATATTTAAAACTGATTGCATTTACGGTAATATGTTTTAGTTTGAACATATTTTTGCAAACAAAAATGATATGCTCAATTTGTTATTGAAGATAAGTTATAACTACGCAATTTTTATACTATTACTTGATTACACATACATTATGTAACAGTGTAGTAGTTTTATTTAGTCAACTGCCAGAGCTGCGCCGAGAATCCTTAGCGATCCCGCGGCTCCAGCAAAGGCGAGAAGGTGACCGGGGTGTTTTTGGTCGGTGCAAGTCCGACATATCCCCACGTCGTGCCCTCGACGTGGGTCGAACTCATTAGATTCTTACACCACAGGAAAAAAAAGTTTAATTTACAAATAAGGTCAGTAAGAATGAATAGCGGCTAATATACGCGTTTTAACAAATCATTATCTAACGGTTTGCAGTGGCACTTGAGGTGCAAGGTATAAGAAGAAGCAATAACAATTTATTATAAAATATATTATACAATTTGATAAAAAAAAAAATTGTTTACAACATCCTATTTTTGTACATTTGTACCTGTCAAATGCGACCTGATTTCAACAATTTCTTAACACATTGTGCTGAAAGTGTGCTTAATATGTGGGTTAGTCTGCTGACCATACATTATAATATACCTCATGCAATAACGTAACATTTTTGAGCTGATCTGGTGACGGAGTAAGAGAATGGCCATTAGGCACGTGGCGTTTTAGGAGTCGACACAACCACATCGAGTTAAGACTCGTTTTGTTAATTGTTCTCAAAAAACAGTTCTTTGCAACCTAGCTTATAACTTATCAGCTTCATAATATTTCATAGAATCCATTTACTCTTTTTAAATATGATAGTTCCCAAAACGCTTTTAATTTGATCTTGTAAGGAAATCTGCGTTGAGTATAATAAACGGTGACTAATGCTTATGAAGACAAGCGGATAATAACGCCACGTGACGGATAGCTTGGATTTACTTAAATATAAGTTAGTAAAATGGTTGGTTAATCTAACATCTTCTTTGATAATGAGTGGTTTGACTACAGCCCTGACCAGAGAGAAATGGAAGGCGGTAGAGAGGCCATTGCCATGCAGTGGGCAGGAATAAATAGGAAAGAAAACTGGCATTTTCAAACTTATTTTTCCTTTTATTTTCAATTTTTTTGTTTCTATGCACATAAATATAAATGAATGTGCGCAAAGTCTAGGAAGTTTCTATAAACAATGACTCAGTACTTTTGTAGCATACTGTCTTACTTTTATTTAAGCCTGTTTGCGGCTTTAATGCAGTAAAGCCAGAAATAAGAAATGCAATGCTCTGCGCAAAATTACATTTCTTATGCCCGTAATCATGATTTGTAAACTTGGAATATACATTTTTTGTATTCCAGAAGTATATTGGTTTTACTGCTGCACCGTCTTTTGTTATTCGCTTATTATAGTTTTGTATCCCGCATAGTAGCAAGTAAATAAGTAAATAATACCAAGGCCTTAGAGTATACATTAGGAACTAGAGTGAGCCTATCAGAGTTTGAACGTAAGCACTAGTGTGAAATGGTTTTGTCGTGAATTATGTATGAAGATGGAGCTTGCCGTTTTAAAAAATCTATCTAAAACACTAATATTATCCTAACAATGTCAAAACTATCGATATTTTCGTATATAAGTTTCTCGTTGCGCGAAAATTAACTTAAATGAAAAACGAAATGTACTAGGTTCAGGCTAAAAACTGCTCTCGCTTAGCACAAGGGGAAACTAGCCATAGTAGTGCAGTCTATGTATATAGTACGTCAATGAGCAAGGTCTGATGGTCATTTGTCAAAAAAGCTGTTTTCTTGGGAATCTAAGCCGAAAACTCTTGGCAACCATGTTCGCGATCAAAATAATAAATTAGTTCTTAAGAGAATGAAAATAAAGTACAATTTTAATTTAACTTTTAATTAGTTTTAACTCGTCCAGGGGTTCTTAAGATTTGTTTGTTGTAATGTAATGCATTAGTAAATTTAAAGACTATTTAAACTTTTTAATTGAGAAACAGTAATTATAGTAGTACAATTAAGTTTCTAATTAAGAAAATTTTAGTTTTCTATCACAATTTATGTAGAAACAAATTCTGCAAATAAAACTTTTGATTTATAATATTATTTATTTATTGACTTTAAACAAAATATGACACTTGGTTATTATAAACCCTTTTAGGTTTTAGTTTCACACTTTTATAAATAATATTACTTTTAAGAACTAATGGTAGCAATTCCCAAGCTATCAAGTTTTGAATAACCAAATTTTTAAATTAACATATTATAAGTCCCAAGATATTACTTAAAGTCTTGTCTGTTAATTAACTGAAAATGTCTTTATATATTTTATAAATGAATTTGAAATACTAATTGGTTATTTACCATTTACTTTTGAATATTACTCAGAGGGAAATGCAAACGTTATATTCAAGTTCGACTGGCAAACGACAGAGAAATTCGCGGAAATAGCAATCTGAGTCTAAGTAATAAAGCTTTGCATACAGTAAGAGGGATGCAACTAAACTATTTTACAATAAATACTTTACAGTAAATTGACTTTATTACAAGAATTTATACTTAAAAGATAATAATATCTAATAGTCCAGTCTATGAACGACTTACTGGTAGGCACATGCCTTTTCCCATACAGAGGAGGTGCGCGCATTGATCACCACGCTTGCTCCCTGCGGGTTGGCGATTTTAGATCCCAAATTTTTGAATCCAGGTTTCATCACGATGTTATCCTTTACCGTTTGCAGAATAATTAATAAAGTAAATAGAATTTAGGAAAAGCCACTTTGGTACTTGCCTGGGTTCTAACCTGTGTGCATGCAAATCATTGAACCGCTAGGCCACCACGACGAATATAAAGATACGGCTTGTAAATTTGCGGATAAGCTGTCTTATCATGGAATGGGTGCTGTATTCTTTTGCTTAAAAAACTCTGCAAACAATTTGTGTATGACATTAGGTACCTACTCTTTGATATACCTTTTTCTCTCGACTTTCTTTCGACGGGTCTGTTGGTCTAGTGGTTAGTGACCCTGACTGCTATACCGGAGGTCGTGGGTTCGATTCCCATTCTGGACGAATGTCGTGTGATGAGCACGATCGTTTGTTCTGTGTCTGGGTGTAATTTATCTATAATATGTATGTATTTAGAAGTATATAAGTATGTTTATCAGTTGTCTGGTTACCATAACACAAGCTCTGCTTAGCTTGGGATCAGACAACCGTGTGAGAGATGTCCCGGAATATAATTATTATTATATTATTATTCTGAATATCCTTCTCCCAAGCTTTGTTGGGTTCGGCTAAAAGTCTCACAGGTAGTTGAATTCTGTTTTCTTGTCCCCAAAAGCAAAAAGAGACGTGTTTAGTTTCTGTAAATCTGAGTCTGTGGTATCGAAGCTCCTGTACGAATATATTGATTAAGTTGCGTTTTTTTTTGTCAGATATCGGAAATGTATCTTTGTCTAAATAAATATTTTAAGAACAACTGACCGTCTGACCTTCACAACCTAAATAATACAAAATGACATGTCTTAACCTAATCCTGAACAAAACTCCTTTCCTTTATCCAAGGCTCTATCCCTTGGGCTTCTAAATGAACTAATCTTAAGAGCCTTGGATAACTGCGACACGTATCGAAGGCTGTAATGAACTCGATACATTTCCCTATCGCCATGTATCGCTGTACACGACCCCATTTAAAGTTTATCTTAAGGCTTGCACATAACGGCTTAAAGCAAGGGATTTAAAATTAATTTATTTGTGGACTACAATTTGTTAACTTGCAGTGTCCCGTGGTTGTTTTTATAATCTGAGACTTATTTTATGTTTATACAGTTATTCGGCTATTTTGGAAAGGGCGTGACAGAATATTACCAACCAAAGATTAAACCAAAAACCATTAAAAATGGTGCACCCGTTCTTGAGTTATAGTAACCTATATAAATAGTGTAAATAACAAAACTTTGTTTTATAATACATCAAAAAATTATCTTTGGTAAAACATAAACTAAAAAATTCAAATAAAAAAAATTAAACATGTCGCCGGAAAATGTTTCTAAATTGAGACTTTGTTCCGCTTAAATTGCTTTGACAATTTCAAAATACCAGTGCACAGTATGTCCTAACTCTTATTTCGTTGGCAACTTGCGACCGCATGCACTTGCATCGCCGTTTGATGCGGTGAGTAAAACAAATTGAACTTAGACCAAAACAATGAACTTTGTCGTGCATTTGTCGGAGATTAGAAAGTTTGAGTTTATAGAAATAATGGTTCGTCGTAATAAGGAACATTAAGTAATGAGCGTGCACTCGTATTTTGAAATTGATTTGTTCATCTCTTAACTGACAGCAAGATGCAGAGCTTCTCAATTAGAAGGTATGATTTGATTTATGTGTTCAGTACGAAATCGATTTCAACACATTTTTTGGCATAGACGGGTAAAGAACAAAAATAAAAAATTAACAGACTTCATAAAAAATTACTTCTGAAACTGATCTACAAGAGATATAACTATAGTATTGTTCATGTTTTAATAAATTAGTGATTAACCTACTTTTAGAATTGAATAATTTCCTTTGTTACACAATTAATAATAATAATAATAAAAACGTTTATTTCGAGTTTCTTTGACTCATATACAAAACATAATAATACAAAAAATTGTTAGTAATACTTATATCTATGTTAGTAGTTACATTTTGTATTTGTGTTAAAACACATAATCCCATGAGAGATCGCACAGCAGCGACCTAAGTACACACAGTCAAGCCTGCTTGCTATCATGCTCAGAATACTGTTGGAGCTGACCCATACTCTGCTCACCAAGGATGCGCACCTCTTACGCATTGTTGCATAAAAACAATCTATTTGTGCGTCTGCAAACATCCCTGATGCACTACAAAAGCGAGGCAGCCCCACAAGCACTCTAAACGCATTATTATATTGAACACGGAGAGCGTTGTATGTTCTTTGCGTATATCCAGCCCACAGGCTGCACGTGTAAAAGTTGGTACAGTAAGCTCTGAAAAGAGTGAGCTTAACTTCAAGTGAACATCGTGCAAACCTGCGAGCTATCATGTTTGCTCGAACCGACAACGCTCTCCGCTCTCGCTCAATGTCTTCATCGTCCTTGAGACCAGGCGTCAACACATGGCCTAGATATTTAAATTTATATACTCTTGTTAATGGTATTTTATTGAGTATTACAGGTGGTATATTATCATGTGTCCCACCCCTTGCATCAAAGACCATGATCTGAGACTTTTTGCAGTTGTATACCAAACCGTGGGATTTGGCGTACTCCTCACACAAAGACACAAGTTTTCTTAGGCCACAGACAGACGCACTCAGCAGCACCATGTCATCTGCGTAACTGATATTGTTTACGCACACCCCGTCTATGAAACAACCGACCCTGATACTGCTGAGCTTGCCAATCAGCTCGTTCACATACAGGTTGAAAAGCGTAGGCGAACTCAACCCCCCTTGTCTCACCCCGCACTCCAACCTATACGGAAGAGATAAAGCCCCGGCCCATCGAACATTGTTGATTTGGTTCCCATACCAGTACTTAAAGATGTTGATTATTTCAGTGGGCAGTTTGATATTTTGCAATTTAGTCCACAAGTAGTCGTAGGAAACCAAATCAAATGCCCTAGACAGGTCGAGAAAGCACGCGTAAACAGCCGTTCCGCGCTGTGTGTAGTATCTTACAGCATGCTTAAGACTCAAAATTGCACTCTCTGTTGACAATCCTGAGCGAAATCCAAATTGATTGTCATACAGACTTACATATTTATTTAATTGAGTATTAAGCATGCTGTCCAACACCTTTGATATAACAGTGGCTAAGGAGATGGGCCTGTAATTATCCTTATCTGCTAGATCTCCGGTTTTATTTTTCACAATCGGAACTACTACCGTTCGCATCATATCTCTTGGTAAGTAACTATGTCCTACACAAATATTGAATAACATTGACAGGACTCTAGACATGTGCACGCCTGCATAACGCAAGTGCTCGATGCTGAGCCCATCATGACCTGGAGACTTACCTCGCGTCATACATCTAATTGTCCTTGCAATGTCCTTAGATTTAAATGTTACTCCAATTTTCATGCCAGGCTCAACATCGAGTACCGATCTTGCCGGTCCTAACGGCGAGGACACAAAGAACCGTTCCTTAAAAAGATTAGCGATCTGTTGTGGTTCACTCACACCACCGACGCTCACAGGTATTGGCGGCCTATCCTTAAGTTTATTTGTGTGCTTCCAGAAGGCACGAAAATCATTTTTAGAATGATGTGAGGCTAGAATATCCATTTTTATTTGGTTCTCATTATTTTGACACCATTTTAGTCTAGATTTAAACACTTTTCTGGCTTCACACATCTCATTATACGCATGTCCAGAAGTAGGCTTACCGGAGTCAACCCACATTAAAAACTTCTGCCTAGCCACCCTGTGAGCCTCGGCGACATGTTTGTTCCAGCCCACCACAGCTCTCCTAGCACGTTTCACTCCACGTTCCCGACCGACTAAAGCCGCTTCACTTAACGCATTTAATATGTCTGCATACAATTTATCTATCACTTCTCTGTGACTCAAATCTGTACACACACTATCACAGCATTTACTAAGCTCTTGAGGAAAATCAATTAGTCGTAATCTTTTATGACATTCTTTCTGATAACTTTTTATTTGATGAGTACTTCTCTCACCCCACATAACATTATTACATTTAAATATAACTTCAGATCGCCTTACAGTTAAATTCTTTAACCTACATTCCACTACCAAAGGATAGTGGTCTGACCATAGAACATCATTTAACACATACACATTCTCAACCGAGCTCACAGCAGCCTCTGTAACCACACAATGATCGAGCCATCTTTTTGACCCATGAGCCTCGCTTAAAAAGGTGTACGTGCTAGATCTTATTCCTAACAATTTTGTGTCTATACATGTCCAATTTTGTTCATCACAATATGCAGATAATTCATCATAAAATTTTTCAGAGGGATGTGCATTAAAATCTCCCATTATGTAAACAGAGTCAATATTACAGTTCTCAATAATAGCACTCACCGCGCTCAGGATGTCCGTAAAATCCGTTAGATTAGAGTCCGTGTCCGTGGGCATGTACACACTAAACACTAAAACAGATTTGTCTTGCAGTGTAATTTTTATAGCACAAATACGTTGGTTATCACATTGAACTATCACGACATCCTGGAACAGACTTCGTCTCCACAGTAGGGCGACGCCACCGTGTGGTCTACCTCGCAGAATACCCGATGAGGTATCCACAGCTGATACTCCAGTGCAGCTGAACTCGTGAGTCACCGTGTCGAGGAATGATATTTCGTCAGGCATTAACCAGGTTTCCTGAAGTGCTATTATATCCGAATGTTTACATAAATCACGGATACTTTGAACGGAGCGCTTGGCATTCTTGCAATTAAAAGATACTATTTTATAAATATCACACATTATTGGTGTTGTGTGTGCCGTGTACTAACGTCTCATTATTACGTTTCGGTCTGTAATGTACAAATCGTCGAAAAATAATTCCTTCGGGCCATAAATTATCATTCAAATACATATGTAGCTTACTTTGTGACACAATAAACTTATATGCGTTGTGTTCACATTGTCGTTTGATATTTATACGTTCTAAATTCACATTCTCCCCAGTTTTCTTCAGTATGTAGTCAGTAATATCCGATTCTAATGTAGCCTTGTCAACGTTGGTTATGAACATAGGCGTTTTCCGATCCGCAGACCTAAACTTCTCCGTTGATTCCACTACTACACTACCTATACTGCCTTTAAATTTATTGTTACGTTTTTTCTTAGACTGGACCAAAGTAAATAAATCGTTATTTTCATCGTTATTTTGTTGCGCAACTACGCTAGCATACGATTGACTGATTGTGATCGGCAGTGGCGCTGTAGTTCTCGTTGTTTCACTCAGCTGCTCGTCGGACATGCAAGTGCCCGCTGATAACGGTAGCAATGACTCATCATTCCCGCCAGGTTTACTCGCTGCGTTGTTATTATTCTCACTAACGCGGGTGGCAACTTCACATCGCGGAAGTTTTTCACTCCCACCTTCTATTGAACAATATGCACCTTCCTTTGCGGTAAGATTTGTAGATAACGAAATGAGATCACATTTTGTCCTCAAATCTTGCAGTTCATCTTGAGTCACGTACGATGATTTGATGTTCTTTATTTCATTCTGTACCAGAATGAGATCTTTAAGCAGTTTCGATACATCTAAGTGATCGAAAGTGATCGGCGGTAACTTATTGAGATCTCGAGCAACAAACACTGGCAACGCATCAGGTTCTGTTTTGAAGATACCAATAATGTCGTTTAACACTCGATTCTCCTTTCCTTTTCCTTTACGAGCTGTACTCGGCACATCAGTTGACATAGATTCTAGCAACAGCGTTTTAGATCTTTGGATTTGCTCACTAGTAAAAGCCGACGCACAAATTTTCACTAAACTGGCCTCATCTGCGATGGATACTTTATTTTGAATGTAAGCTAACAGCTCATCGATAACAATATTACACGATGCACATTTTAATGTATTCGTCATTATTTTTATTAAATGCGCACGGGCAGCGCATCAAACCGATAACACGGGCGGGGTCAATGACGAATTAAATCTAATATAAGAACAAACTCTAACTATACTAAAATTAAAACTTACATAAATAAAAACTAAACGGCGTCAAAGAACTCATCGTCATCCTTGTCAATTTCCTTTGTTATTTTTTCTATGTCCTATATTTTGAAAATCGTCCTAACTCATCGTGTGTATTATTGCGATATTTCTGTGTTGTGCGCTATAATGTAAAAAAAATAAATGACAAAGACCCAAACACTACACAATAATAAACAACCATTACACACACAACCTTCATTCCACACAAGTCTCTTATCTGATTCAGTCTCATTTCAACTCCCTCACACAGCCTTTAATTCTGAAAGTCACAAGAATCAGATGGATTTATAAGATAGAGCCTTTTAGAAGGTCTGGCTAAGATTGATCGCTGACGTCAAGGTACACAATAGAAGCCTCAAGGGATTAAGATATAGTCGATTTAAGGTCACACAAATAACTATATTTAAACTTTAATTTAATTTGTAATTAGTTTTATTCAGACATGCCACATTCAGTTTGTGGAATTTTTATTTGGTTTTAATTAGAAAATTAAAGTATTTAATATACAATCTGAGGTAGAACAAAAAAAAATATGGATGGATTGTGTGTAAGATGATATGAGAAAGAAAGGAGTGAATACTGAGATGACAAGTTGTAGAGATGAATGGAAGCAGGGCATGTGGCCTGTGTGGCATGTGGCAGGACATGGAACAGGGAAACAGGGCAGGGAGATGATGATGTATTTTATTTTACTATTAGTAGCACACTTATAGTAAAATTATATACTAATTTGCTGTATAACCAGGATTCAGTTTGAAACTAATTACATGCAATACCGCATGACTGTCGAGTTGTTCTTAACCTGTAGGTACAGTAATTATGAAAAGTATTATATCAAATATATTATTAGTATTAGTGCTGTCAACAATAAAACTAATACTAGTTTAAACTCGCGGATCAGATCGCTTGGATACCGATACGGTAAAAATTAGCTTTTGTATTTATTTATTGTTAAAACAAACTTGTTTTTTTTACCTTTAACATTCCTTTCGCGTGTCTTAAGTTACACAGTTCGACGTAAGAACATAAGCTCCAAATGTCTTAAGTCGGACAGTTACACTTAAGGGCTTGGTCGATAAATGACCAATAAATAAAATAAATACTAAGTACAAAAGCTACTTTTTACTGTTTACGAACTTAAAAAAAAAGGTAAAGATAGTCACAACGTAAGGTATATAACGACGGGCCCGACGTACTTTACATTTGCACAGTTTACGTTGGACTCGATAAATATATGCAGGCAGACCAACTGACACACTGAATGACAGATAGGGTTACTCTTGCATTTATAGAATTTGTAACATAATATGAGTATGAAAAGTGAGACATTTAAAAATATTTGTTTAAGTACAAGAATTAAAATATTGCATTGTTTATTAATGTTAGTTGAAAATCAACCTTTTATTAGTCTCTGTACATAATTATGAACTAATAGCAACCACCTTTATTGGGTTTATTGGTTAAGGTTTACAAGGTTTCGTAGAATTTAGTTACTAAATGCGTTCGGTAACTTAGTTCTTGCTAACTCAAATTAATTTATGGACAATATTAGGATAATAAGTTAATATTATAAGTAATTTTAGTGATATAATTATTTATTTCAGAATATGTAAAATAGATATTCTTTGCTTATTTAATATAAACATAAATTAAACCAAAACATCAAGAATCTCAATCAAATTAAACGTGTACCAAGAATTTGCTACGAAAAACGTAGCCGCTACGAAGAGAGTGTCGTAGAGGTTATGATCGTAGCAAACCATCTACGAAATTCTTGCTATATTAATTTGTAATTTTTTCATTCATTCATACAATGTAGCTCTTTACAGCTTGAGTTTAAACTTTGAAGAATAGTTTGAGTATCTTTCCATACTTATCGCATAAACTGAACAATGTAATTACGATAAAGGCTTTGCAGGTAAAATTAGTTATAGTTGATTAAAGCAATAAATTATGTATCTGAAGTATAATATAATAAAAATAGATAACCTTGAACGATTAACGTCGACTGTCCAAAAATACTAACGTTATTAGTATTATATTAAAGTTAGATTATACGTATACTGCCGTATACCTAGTTCCTTCAATATCATTAGGTAAATTAATTTGCATTGTAACGTGTACATGTTTTCTGGAATATTTTATATAGTCTATAGTCGGCTTAGTTACATATGGAGTTTCTTGCCGGTTCCTCTCCATTGGAATGTCATTTTGAAAGTCAGCAATTTAACGTTTTAAAAGAGCTTAAGGCCCACTTTAAATAAAAATATTTTGATTTTGATACCATTTTTAACAGGTAAATCAATTTTCATGAACTTTGCTTCGTTGTATTCGTCTCTCCCTGAAAAGCGAAATTACTGTAAAATATTAAGGGAAAGAAATATTTTTTTACGGGACACAAGAAGATTTACTATATTATTTTAACTTTATAGACATAAAATAATATTCCACTGATTTAAACCCGATAAATAGCAATCTGCTTCTCAATCAGTAGTTCAACAATCACAGCCAATCAAAGACTCGTTGACAGGCGAACGTCGATAGCCGTCAATCTCTACCGTAGGATAAGCCTTCGGAACCATCTGAAGGCTGTCAGCGGATTGTATGGTAGAAACCTAATCCACAAGACACTTCATTACTCAGATATTCAGATGTTTGGGGGGAAGCTGGCAGACTAAAATTGTGACTTTATTTTAAGAAGGAAATTAAATAAAAAAAACAACTTATGTAACCAAAATTTATATTTTGGAATCTGTATTTAGTCCTTAGCTGATAAACATGCTTGCTGTAACAGACAGGCAGGCAGCTCACCTGATGGTTACTACAGCGTTCGATATGGGCATTGCCATTTTGTTTTTCATAATGATTATTAATTGATTTGGACCCGCCGCGCCGCCTAAAATCAACCTGTTCTGATTTGTATTTTTATTCCAATTAGCTTCTTTGTCTAATATTCGGGATAAATACAAACCAAAGTTTCTCAATAAAAGTATTCCAGTCGCTCTGCGATTATAATAATTGTTATTAAGTAAACAGTGTAACTAACAAGACTTAATTTATATACTATGCAAGATATCTGATTGTTTTTTTTTATTGGCCATTGCTTTTGTGACTTAAACGAAAAGATACAATAAAGTATATATATATATATATATGGCCTATATCTTTCAAATATTCATCTGTCCCAAAAACAGACAGACAGAAATTCGACCAGTATTTTCTGTTCTATAAATGTTGGATCAGTGTTGTCACCCGGTAAAGCTTTGAATAGATATTTGAGTCCAGTTCAGTAATGCGGGGAGAGCCAATAATACTGCAGACTGTATCGACAAGTAACAGGGTTTATGAAGAACTAGCTTTTTGTTAGGAATTCATTGATGTTGGATGATGATTAAATGTCATTGTTATTTTTTTTTTAGGTTTCAGTCTGTTTCTATATGTATGTTGAGTTTTATGGCTAAAACATAACATCAATTGTGATGAAAATAAGGTTGAATTCTCAAATAAGATATAGGGCATTTTAAAGCAAAAGAAATAAGAAAAAAAAAATATAACTTCACATAGATTACTCTTAGCCCAAGTAAGCTAAATTATTTGTTATATGTGATCGGAGACAAAGAAGTTACCACAGTCATCCAGACACGAGCCAATGAAGAATTTTTTTCTACTTTGAAAGAGACTTGTAATACCGATGTTTACACCACTTGACAAGGTTGTCAAAACACTGCAAGATACAAGTCCAAGTCTCGCAATAAAACAGAAACTTTTCCATTCACATACAGAAAGTTGAGCAAATATCGGAATTGGAACAAATACCTATTAGCCATGCAAACATTTGTCGTGATAGATCGGGTCTCTAATGAGACTGCAGCGAAGGCATTCCTCTCTCTCTTGTGTCAAGCGAAATTAAACTTTATTTTTTGAAGCATTGAATACATTTTGCATTTTTTGGTGATTGTCCTGAGATTTTATTAAAAAACATGATGAAAGCAAATATAAAAGAAGTAAGAAAGGGGACAAAGAGGCTTTGTTAAATAAGAAGGAAAGAGAATATTTAATGCATTGTTTTTTCATCTTTATTTCTTGGTAAAAAAAACCTTCACAAAATAAAATATTGCTGTATACTCTATAAAGAGAGAGAATTTTCATTATTTTCTTAAATTTCTGGTTTGCGACTAGTCTCGAGATCAAGCGGACCCCCGAGTTCAGGACCGGACGGTGTCGCGACGAGTTAACGACTACCTGGAGTAGGCTTGGATACTAAATTGCCCAGTAACATGTACTATCAGATATGCTGTCGACTCATGTAAAATATACTATTCAGCTGCATCTCGCAAGACTAGAAGCTGATACAAACATAGCTTCACAAATCTGTTTGGGAAGCAGAAGAAAACCTATGTATATAATAATATAATACATTCTTCAGTATTATCTCTTTGCTTAGATTTATTTAACCCCTAAAGAGCTAAGATACAATTACAGGTAGTGTGTTTGGATGTCAAGTTTAGGTCTGTGGGGTACAGTGGACCGCAAAAAGGGTGCCCTTCAGGGAATACATCGGTTTTGTTACGCCGCAAGGTTTTTTGTGCGAAACCTGATAAGTGTTAGACTGAACTGTAAATGGGGTTCCGTGGTTGATGTTTATTATTTATGTAAGGCGATAAAAATAAGCAAACATGTTTAGGTCACAGAGGTTTAGGTACAGAACTTTTTACCTAACAAGGCCACGTGTATGTTTTTCATTTTTATTTTTAAATTTCAATTTTCAATGATTATTATATATCTACTAGCTGTGCCCAGCGGTTTCACCCTCGTTAATACCTACATCCTATGGATCCCTAACTTTTTTGAAAATTTAATATAGCCTATGTTAACCGCAGATAGTGTAGCTTCCCAACAGTGAAATATTTTTTTCAAATCGGACAAGTAATTTCGGAGCCTATTCAATTCAAACAAACAATCAAATCTTTCCTCTTCATAATATTAGTATAGATTTGGGTCAACAAATAGGGGAGAGTAGATAAAATATATTACATACTTTTAACTATTACTATTTTAAATAACATAACATAACATATCATCACGCCTGTATCCCCGAAGGGGTAGGCAGAGGTGTACCAATGTACACCCACAGTTCGCCGATATGTTTAGGTCCCATGTAATAGAGGGCGAGCCTATTGCCACTAACCGGGCACAAATCCTTTTTTTTACAATACTATTTTAAGACACGCTAAAAATTTGACTCATAAACGAAAACGTGAAACAAAAATCCGTATATATTACATAGGTAACCAAAAATGAGTTGAATTACATGACAAAATTACGAAATTCAAATTGCACCAACTTACACGGAACCCTATAAACTGAACAAGTGAAATAATATTTGTTTTCGTTAGCTGTAGTGCTAAGCTAAAACAGGATTCTATCGTAGGTTAAGATCACTCGAACCCCTCAAGACGATCTGAATGAGAACCTACGATTGTAACGTAAGAGGTAAATCAGGATTGAAAAACCATTGACGATATATTTAGAGTGATTTATTTAGTCATTTGTTTCTCTTTTTGGTTGGTACTTAAGAAATTTATTTGAGCAGTTACATTGTCGTTTTTTTTTTGTTTAATATTATAAACTAAAAACAAAATTGTATTTCTGATGCCTTCATTTTAAGAATTTATTTAAAGGGCACAGCTAGTAATAATATACCTATTATCGTGACAGACTGAAAAGACGGCTTTTAA
Organism: Autographa gamma; assembly: GCA_905146925.1. Taxonomy (NCBI): domain Eukaryota; kingdom Metazoa; phylum Arthropoda; class Insecta; order Lepidoptera; family Noctuidae; genus Autographa; species Autographa gamma. Next base: position 5,285,707 of record LR989871.1, read on the forward strand.
CAATTAAAGCAGTAATCTTATTATATTTAAAATATATGTCCTACAATACAAAATATTGTATACATTTTTGTTTTTTATTTATAAAATTAATAGAAACACGTATAATTTACATTCAAATTTTTCGAGTCTTGTATTATTTTAACGTCTAACTTTTTATATTTTGTAACCTGCTAAAATGTTCTATTAAAATATACAACTTCCACCAGTTATCAAAAAAACATTCACATGTTTCTTACTCAAAAATATCCCATACAAAAATCTGTCCGTTTGTCTTTCTCGCTCAAACAAACATTCATTGCGCTTGTTATTCAATACTTATTCTGTAGTGGTTTCCATTTTAGGCAGAAACATAATATTTGTACAGATGCTTACCTTACAAGGAATTGATCTCACTTAGAGGAGAATGTTTCTTCGGAAAACAAGGAAGTTAATGTTTCTTGATGATACGAAAGAATTATGTTTATTTGGCTCAGAAAGTTTGTATTGTTTATATTACTGCTTATGTTATGGTATAGGTCTATTAAGGACCATTAAGTATGTAGAAAGATATCTAACAAAACTGTTATATGACTGTGCTGCTTTGAACCGAAGCACTTATTAAGCGTTATAACACATCTTTTACAAATAAAAAATATATATATTATTTTTCTGGTCTTTGTGTTTGAGATACGAAAGAATCGTTTTTCATCAATATAATTTAAAGGTCATATTAGGGCGTTATCTAATCCGGCTTGTGAAAACTTTTGCTGTTAAAATTATTTATATATCATTAAAACTACACAGTTGCACATACATATAGTCGTCATAAATATTTGAAAAGAGACAGCACTTTAATGATTTACAAGTAAAGAATAAGACTCAAATTTGTATTCAAATATCAATAACATTGAACAAGTTAAGGCTCTTCAAATAACATTTTTTAATATGATAAAGTATCTAATTAAAACTACAAACGAACGTGTACCTAATGCAGAATCCATGTCTGATCTGTATCAAAAAATTAAATACTCAATATTTAGAGACATAAAGAAACAATATTTGATCGTTGCTTTCAGTTTAGATTCAGTTTCGTTTTTATTAGCTTTGGAAACGGTTCATTGAACCACTATTTCATTGACTGTATCGAAATTATGAAAACAAACTTTATTTATTTGCGAATTTTAATATTTGACTAGACTGGCATTTCTAAATGTAGACAGTTATCAAATTTATTTTAATAAATAGTTTCTTTGTTACAGAAACTATTATTTCAGACTCAATAATTTTCTAATTTATAAATAGCAGCTGTTTCTGGCTGAAAAATTATGTTGATTAAGATAAGTCAATATGAAATAAGAATATTTAATTGTGTCGGTTCTAAATATGTTATTTCAAATTAGTTTCTCAGTTTTTGCACCGATTTATTCCATTGCTAATTCATTGATTACTATTTTAGTATCTCAAACGACGAAAAAAATATTAATAATGGGCCACATTATTAAAAAAATATATATCAATATAATAAAAATAATACACATAATAAATGTTATATGTAGCTTGCTATATAACACATGTTTACCATTTACCTGCTCATTTCACACAGTTAAAATAAGTAAACAATATTAATAGTAGTGTAATTGTAAACCTTGGAACTAAATCACCCAGGCTAACTGCAGCACTAAAATATACCGTCTATTTAAAAAATAGGAAAAAAAACTGAAATACTAATAGATACAAAAACTCTAAAAATAAATATGTACAAAACTGAAATACTAATAGACGCAGCACAGAATATTTAGCCCATTAGGCAAAGAATAGCAGTGTGGTTTATAATCGCTAATATTTATTTAGTTCCTCTTTGAGCGTATGTACAAGTTATCATTTATTCATGAGAACCGTTTACCATTTACTGAGAATTTACTTATTTATGTTTTATGCCGTAAATTAAACTGAGAAGAGTTTAATTTCAATAACGACCGAGCTAAAACAGCAAAGTATAATATGCGTAGGTTTTTTTAATATGTAATTATGCAAGGTTAATAACAAATTAATTGACATCATCCTTTATCAAAATAGGCGCAGTACTTTAAACACTACAGTGGATCATACATTACACACATTTAACAAAAACTTCTAAAATCATAACATTCATTCATCATAACATTGGCTTGGAAGCCGAATAAGAACCATCTTACTCTTCGGACTGTACCCATCATCATCTCCGGAGCCTTTTCCCAACTATGTTGGGGTCGGCTTCTAGTCATATCGGATTCAGCTGAATACCTTATTTTACACGGAGCGACTGCCTATCTGACCTCCACAACCCATTTTACTGGAAAACACAGTATCCCATACTAAGACTGGTTGTCAGAATTGACTTAGCGACTGCCAAAGACCTATGTATGACAGCCGGGACCTACTGTTTAACGTGCTTTCCGAAACACGGAGTGGTCTCGGTATGTTATAGATGGTCACCCATCTACGGACCAACCGCGGCGAGCGTGGCTTAACCTGTATTATCGGTGAAACCGTACGGCTTACACTTAGCCACGAGCCCCTCTCTTCGGACCGTGCCCAATTAGAGCTTAATTTTAAATAGAACCGTAATAAAATTATATAAAATAAACTTCTTTATAACAAAGGGTAAGCTTTGTTAATCAGTGTTATTCCAATAAAGTGCCGTATTGGTTAATTATTCTATCCGATGGTAATATTATGCGCATACATAATGCTCACTACACGTAAGTTGGCTCAACTGTGTCGGCTACAGAATTAATGAGACGGACAATTTTATTAATTTGAGGCAATGAACGGTTATTTAGGAGGTTTCAGATGTAAGAGTGTGTCAGTTGTTTGGGCATGTAAGGTTCGGAATTCGTGTTTTTTTGTTTTTTTGCCGCGTTCTTTGATATGTTCCTATTTTGATTGAGTATCTAGAAGTGTTTTGCAGATTTATGTTATTAAATATTATTGTTATTCTGTGATAAAAAATGGGCGTTGTTTGTGTGTACAAAAATAGGGGATAATAATTAGGTAATTGATGCCTGTTAGTTTTATTTATTTATAATTTTTAGTTTGCTGTAGCTGTAAGTTTTTGTTGATTGATTGTATTAATGAATAAATAGAATAAAATATTAGATACAAATGCTGGAAAAAAAAATACATCATTTTGCGTATCTTTTAAATAAAGTAAAAATTATAGCTAAATACTAACTTTCATAAAAACCCGGTTTAAAACTAAAACGCTCGTGGCGCAATTTACTGAACTACTTTACTTTTAGTTTAAACGATTAAACTTGTACTCTTTTCCTCGAAATATCCACACACCACAGAGTAGTATACATTTAAATAACAATTTAGGCTAGTATAATTGTTATTTACCATTATATTCGACTGTAAAAATAGCATTTTAAACGCAGATAGCATTATAATAATAATATACATCTCACACACGGTTATCTGATCCCAAGCTAAGCAGAGCTTGTGTTATGGTAACCAGACAACTGATAAACATACTTATATATTTCTAAATACATCCATATTATAGATAACTAACACCCAGACACAGAACAGATGATCGTGTTAATCACACGATATTTATCCAGAATGGGAATCGAACCCACGACCTCCGTTAAAGCAGGCAGGACCACTAACCACTAGACCAACAGTGCCGTCATTCGTTTTAAAGAACATTTTTTTTAGCTCATCTTATATCCCACCGCTGGGCATAGCTCACCCCATTCTAATTCGAAACCTCTTTATTTTTTGCTATAACTGTAAACGTTACAAAACAAATAACCTAAATAAAAAGCAAGCAAGCTTGTTTTAGAGCTACGATATATTCCGTATCCTTACTAATATTATAAATGTGAAAGTTTGTGAGAATGGATGTGTGGATGTTTGTTACTCTTTCACGCAAAAACTACTGAATGAATTTTAATGAAACTTTACAATAATGTAGCTTATTCATCGGAATAACACATAGGCAACAAAAAAGATAGTGTATGAATTGTCATTCATGCGGGTGAAACCGCGGGACACAGCTAGTATCCTATAGGTTTCATTGTACCACTCACTCCAATTACAAGCAATTAGGTACAGCAGTTAAAGAATTAAAACGCAATGAAGGAGTTTCTATTAGTATGGCTGTCATTTAACCCAAAGCCGACTATCGCCAAAACGTATTGCTTAATGGCGAAACTTTTGATAAAAGGTTTAGTTAGTTTAATTCAGTCGTTCGGAAGCAGTGAGAATATCAATATCAAGTAAATGTCAAAAACGTACGTGTCGAAAATTAATGAAGTTACATAATTGCTTTTTGTGACCTTAGAATTATTTAGTAGTTAAATTATAATTTGGTTCTGCAGTCTCAGTAGCCTGCATTGAATTCAAATTCAAATTCAAATTCTTTATTTTGCAAATAGGACTACATTCAATCACTTTCACACGTCTTCTTAATCTAGATGAGGTCGACATTTCCTAACTGACTACCCTGAGAAGAAATGTCGAAACAAACTCGGGGGTCACAGTCTCTTTTTAGTCCTGACAATACAATAGTAAATTTGTGTAAACAAATGCAGAGTATTTACTGGACTGGTCTTTAGAGGAAAGAACCAGATCGATCTGAGCAAGCCTGTGCCAGCAGACGGCAAGCATGCCCCGAATAGCTCATGCAGATCAACCATTTTTGAGGGAGCTGCACAACCCGGTACACAACAATACCGCCAGTGGCACCATAAAAATATGTGGGGCAACAACTCACTCAGATCGCCAGATTAAAATACAAAAGTGAATAGGATATGATGTATAGAATATTTAATAAAACAAGACGATTTATGAATATACCTGCATAATGTTTACACTTACAATAAATACAATATACACTAAGAACATGAAGAAATTAAGTTATTTTATTGGCATGTAAAATTTATGTATAAGCATTATATGCAAAAGCACAGAACATGTCAAAATGTAAATGAATATGCAATAAGCACAACAAATGTCAAGATGGAAAAAAAAATGTATATGCAATAAGCATAAAACATGTCAATATGGAAGAAAAAAAAAATTATATGCAATAGGCACAAATCATGTCAAAACAATATGTACAAATATATACACAAGCGATAGATGCATAAGCGAGCAGCTCAATCCCAGGCGTTTTTATCATTTACATATTCGGATATTTTGTAATATCCTTTTTTGGATAATTTGGATTTGATAAATGACTTGAATCTTTTAATAGGTAACTTACGAATATCAATGGGAAGTTTATTGTAAAAGCGTATACATTGACCCATAAACGAGTTGCTTACTCTATGGAGCCGAGTAGCATGAACACTTAAATTATGCTTGTTCCTGGTATTCAGACTATGAACATCAGACATTTTTACAAAATTTGATTCGTTCTTATGAACATACATTAAATTTTCAAATATATATTGTGAGGTTACAGTCAGAATGTTAATCTCTTTGAATTTCTCTCGGAGAGAAACTCTTGGGCCCAGATTATAAATAGCGCGAATAGCCCTTTTTTGTAACACAAAAATTGAATTAATATCAGAACAGCTTCCCCAAAGGAGAATACCGTACGTCATAAGACTATGAAAATAACTAAAATAAACAATTCTGGCTGTATCCACATCAGTTATCTGTCTGATTTTTTTCACAGCATAAGCGGCTGAACTAAGCCTTCCGGATAATTTGTTAATGTGAGGGCCCCACTGTAGTTTGGCATCAACAGTGATGCCAAGAAAAACAGACATTTTGACACAATTTGACACATCAATTGACATATCCTATTTAATTCATAAACGATAGTTTAAGTTTTTATTTAGCTAAAATTTCTCTGTCTGTCAGCGTCAGAATTTTTTAATCGAGTTATTCCAATATTCATGCTAGCAGAAAGATAAAGTTTTCCTCTTTATAAATAGGCAAAAATTATGATAAAATCTCTATTAACACAAATATGTTTATTTCATTTTTCAGTTTTTTTTTTCTATAGAACTTTAATTTTACCTTTCTAGCAAACAACACAATAGATTTTCAAATATTTTGTAATCATACTCAAAGCTAAAATATACTTTATTTAATTTCTAACAATCAATATAAGGAAAACATGTATTCTGACAAAACTCAACAAAAAATTATAATCTAATACGCAATGAAGGAGTTTCTATTAGTATGGCTGTCATTTAACCCAAAGCCGACTATCGCCAAAACGTATTGCTTAATGGCGAAACTTTTGATAAAAGGTTTAGTTAGTTTAATTCAGTCGTTCGGAAGCAGTGAGAATATCAATATCAAGTAAATGTCAAAAACGTACGTGTCGAAAATTAATGAAGTTACATAATTGCTTTTTGTGACCTTAGAATTATTTAGTAGTTAAATTATAATTTGGTTCTGCAGTCTCAGTAGCCTGCATTGACATATCCTATTTAATTCATAAACGATAGTTTAAGTTTTTATTTAGCTAAAATTTCTCTGTCTGTCAGCGTCAGAATTTTTTAATCGAGTTATTCCAATATTCATGCTAGCAGAATGATAAAGTTTTCCTCTTTATAAATAGGCAAAAATTATGATAAAATCTCTATTAACACAAATAATTATGTTTATTTCATTTTTCAGTTTTTTTTTTCTATAGAACTTTAATTTTCCTTTCTAGCAAACAACACAATAGATTTTCAAATATTTTGTTATTATACTATACTTTATTTAATTTCTAACAATCAATATAAGGAAAACATGTATACCGACAAAACTCAACAAAAATTATAATCTTCATAACGTAAGTCTTAATTTTCAAGAACTAAATGACGTAATCTTAATATCAACTAAAACTACACTAAAATATAACAAGCATTAAAACGACCCATCAAAACGTACTAAACCTACCCACACTACCTAACAATGCAACTCGAAAGACATGAAGGCTGCAACAAAACTTGTTCGATTCGAGTCCGCCCTACGTCGGCACGGCAGTAGACTCTAGGGCGCCAAACAGAACGCCCACCAGTTGAACGCCAAAGTTCAAGTTCGGATAAACATTAAACGATAAAACAAATAAATTTACCGATAATTTAAAAATACGAATATTCTAATAAAAACTCTTAAAAAAAATTGTGAGTGAATTTGTGATTTTTTTTTGTGAAAAACTTTTTAGTTCGACGAAGTTTTTTTGAATTGGACGCTTTTGCTGCTCGCAGGTAAATCTAATTTCTTAACGTTGTTAGATTGCGGATTATAATTTTATTTCTTGATAAGTGGTTTTTTCTCATTTAGTTTTAATGAGAAAATTAATGTAATTCGGACTCGTTTTTAAGGAAATTTCCTAACTCTTACGCTTTTTCAAAGTAATTGGCATTGTATGCTCACGAAATATAGTTATAATAATGGTTCTATTCATTATCGTCATGGCTCTTATTTACGATTTAGAATAAACCTATATTAATGTACAATTTTTCAATTGCGTCAAAATCAAATAAAAAAAAAATCCGTTGTATCAAAATTGTACATAAAATTAATTAATGGTGTATATTTCCTTACAAACCTACAATTAACACCTCCTAATTACATTATATACCGTTTGTTCTCAATATAACCCGCGTTAACGTGATTAACGGAGCTCAACGAACTGAATTTTAATGATTGACGCGTCTAATTATGAACTAATTCTAGAACAATACCGTCATTATAACTAAGCCTTTAGCTGGAAATTAAATTGCATGTCGAATTTTCGATCGCTTGTCAAAACGCTCAATTTTGACGTGATAATTAAACTCGTGGTAAAAGAAACGTTGATTTAATTATACAATTAAGTAATATAATTAAATTTAGGTACAGAAATTTGATTTTTATTTTTAATATGACTAAGTTTTTTACGTATCTGTGACAATTTTAACAAGTATTATCTCCTTCTAAGAGTAAAGTACTGATATTGTTTGACTGTTTATTCTTCAACATAATTATTTAAATACTCCCGAGAAGAGGGAAGCACCAAGCTTTGAATATGGTGGCATTATAAGTACCATATTTGTCTTTAGTTTCCATTACAGGTATATATTTTTTTATTCTTGATTTCCCTACAAAAGACAATATAATGTATTTTATCTCGAGAATAATACCTAACATTGGTATTGATTCTGTCAACTTAGATTGTACCGTAAAAATAATAATAAAACAGTGTTTCAAGTTTTATGATTATTTCAACAGAAAAATATTGAATTTGAAATTATTGCATCAGGTATGTGGGAACAACATTAAGCACCTAACTACTAATAATTAATTACCTACGGCGGTTTTTGTAATAGTTTTAAGACATTGTCTGGACTTGAAATTGATTGTTTTTAACACTTTTATATCATCTGCCTAGCTTCTGTTTCTGCTGAAAGCAGTTGAATAACGTATTTTACATAAAAAACTTGCCTACCATACCTGAACAACCAATTTTTTTGGTTAAATTGTAATGACTAAAAAATCACGTATGACAGTCTTGACCAGCGCCGTAATGCGTCTTTTGAGGCCTAGCAGCACACAAAGGTATATAAAATTTTACCAATTTGTATTGTATTGTATGGTCTCTACTAAAACAATTGAACTGACCACGGTTACAAAAATAGGCCCTACAAAAACATATGAACCCGCGGACTTACCTTAGCAAGCACAGCTTAACCATCAAGCCAGGTTACTGTGTAGTTCATATTACCTTCGCGATACGGTTCCTGAAACCTCAATTATTCTGTAAAAGCCAACACTTTTTCTATGTATAGCATTATTTTAATTGAGGTAGTTGTGACTTCCTAGTAAAGCAGAGCAATAATTCCGATAGTACATTTAAATTAGACCTACATACCTGTAATGCATTTTAATTTAGCTACAGGCAAATTGATTTCAGTGACTTAAAAGTATTTAATGGAATAGTTCTGTGTATCAATTACTAGCTATGTTGATGTCAGATATGGATATATTGCATTGACTTTATAGTCAAACATTTTTTTTTATCAATTTTTGCTACATAGTAAACTGCAACTACATATTAATATGTGTATATTAACAATAAAGGATTATAACTGCTTTTAAATTTGAATATGTAGCTGCAACTTATACTGTCACCCGACTGCGGCGAATCCAAAAAAGTAGTGTAATGTGTTTGACCTGTGTGTGTCCAGAATACAAAAACAGTTAAATAATTTGACTGACTTTAAAAAATAAAGGTTATACACAAAAACGTCATTCAAATCAAACCCTTTTCTTTTACAATGACAGGCCAAGCATTGAAGTAGGTTACTTCTAGTTTAATAAAAGCATTACTTTCTGTTTGTAATTCATAAATAATTTACGTTTAACGTTTTTATATTATATGATATTTTTTTTTCACATAGGTACTTAAGATAATCGTCAGAAATATAAACACCCATATTCCTGGAGACATATATAATATACATACCTACATATATTATAATCACGCCTCTTTCCCTTGTAGGGATAGGCAGAGATCAGTTCTTTCCAATTGCTACGATCCTTTACACACCTGTTTCGCTTTGTCCACTTTCATTATTCCCTTCATACATGCTATTCGGAAACAATAACATTAAATTACTTCAACAGAGTAGATACTACAACAAAAATATAAGGAACATTTTCATTGAGAGTTTTTTATCCAGTTATCTTATTCTTTTTCCAAATGATTAAGTGTACTCAGGTACTAGTGCTTTAGCTACTTACTTTGGGTTCAGAGCAATGTATGTGATGTTGTCCGCATTTACTATTTACCTAATTTATTTTTGTTTTAGAGAGTCTAACCTAAATTCGTAATTTGCGTAATATGTAACTCAATGTTTGTCAAAGGTTTTCCTAATCAAATAAAAGAAACTTAAGCATTTGGATAACTACTTTAAGATTTCGCGAATTTTCTAGATTTTCCGACGTTTTCCAGAATTATTTTTAAGACTAACAACTTTTTTGTTACAAATAATAATGATAGAAGTAAAAATTACTAGTAACCAGTCTTACCATGAAATACTGTGATACTCGGAAAATGTACTGTGGAAGTCAGATAGGCAGTCGTTCTATGCATAATAAGGTATTCAACGAATCATGTGAGACTGGAAGCCAACCTCAACATAGCTTGGCCAAAGTCCACTTAGTTAGAAGTTATTAATGTACTTTAGAATGGAGACCGCGGCTCGGCAACCGTAAGGTAGGACGCCTGCCTGCCAGTTGGACTGATGACCTGAGAAAGGTCGCTGGAGGGGACTGGATGCGGAAGGCGGAGGACCGGGTAATGTGGCGCAGATTGGGAGAGGCCTATGTCCAGCAGTGGACTATGATTGGCCGATTGATTGAATGTACTTTTGAGAATCAAATGGTCATAAGCCTTGAACAGAACCAGTGGGATCTGAAATTAGCCGGGCGACCTCGTAAAATGCATGGAAATAAACAGTAACATAAGAAAATGAGTATTATTGATGTTTTCATTAAGTAATTGCATTAGTCATGTTAGTTGTTTAAACGATTGAAAAGAACCAGATATAACTTTTGGAACGAGTATTTCATAAGCTTTTTAATACATTACATTTTAGAAAAATCACACAGAAGAATGCTTTTAATTTTAAAAGTGACCTAAAAACATGAACTTTTTAAATATTATCTCTTGTCGACGTACGGTTTTTCATAGAAATTATACTCCCTTGAGAAACTCGAACTCAACGAAATATATCACTGCAACTTCACCTGTTTTAAAATTAATTGAAATATATTTTATGTAATTTCTTACAAAACAAATGAATGTGAAAGTTTCTTTCGGTAATCAATCACAGCGTAATGGATTTACGATGTCAAGTTTTGAACAGATTTGTTACTAAAGATTTCTATTTGGATGTAAAACATTTAGAAATAAAGGTTTTTTTTTGATAACAGACTTGGAAGGTAATTCTTTAGACATAATATGGCCACATGGTATAAGATAAAATATTCTGTTCGGATCCAGATTTTTGGATGTACCTACTTAGGTGTTAATAAAAAATCTGGTGTTATCGGTTGGTCTAGTCCTAAAACTAGACCGATTTTGAAACTGCTGACGACGCTAGTCACGCCTCTAGTCTTGCTATCACTGTCACTATCACTGTGATAACAGACAGACAGATTTTATTTCACACTAGCACGACAAATTATAGACTACTACAGATTAACAAAAAAACAATGTTATCAAAGAGCCCTATTATCGCCAACAAACTGTTTTGAATTTTGGCCATCATTTATGTTATTCTTTCATTAATGTATTTTCTTAAACACATACATTTTTCAACATTACGTATAATGTTTGTATATTCGAAGTATGTTCGAATAATTTCATGTGAAAACATTCTCGTATTTTCATCCAATTAAGCGTCAGTTTTCATTTCAATTACAAATAATATCAGCTCATGGGTTCGCGGCAGAACCACTTCAATTTGTTCGAGCCCTCTTAAATTGCGCTACATTTATATATCCCATTTAAATGTGACGTGGTTTGTATAACATATCTTTTAATATTTATTTTATCTAACTTTTTAAGTAATGTAATTCAAATAAGGTTGGAAAGTTACACAGATTTGCGGGTTAAGAAGTAAGCTCTATACAAGGCATCTTAATACCTTCTTTGTATTTCGTATATATTTGTAAATTTATTTTTAACTTAATTTCACAAAATACTTTTTAATGATATTTATTTTTTTCCTAAGTTAAATACAGTTGACTGTCATTGTACATTACAACATATCCTTCGCTCTTTCTGCAACAACGATGTCTTGAGAAATAAGCAACACCTTTGTATATCTCTTATATTAAATTAATAATGTATGATTTTGTGGACTGCCTCGTTGGCCTGATGGTGCTAAGCGCGCCTGCTACGCTAGAGGTCTTGGGTTCGATTCCCGAGTCGACCAAGGTGTTATTGGGTTTTTCTATGAAATTCTCAGTAGCAGGTCGGAGTTTGGATTTGTGCCCGGTTAGTGGCAATAGGCTCGCCCCCTATTACATGGGACCTAAACATATCGGCGAACTGTGGGTGTACATTGGTACGCCTCTGCCTACCCCTTCGGGGATACACGCGTGATGATATGTTATGTTAAGTGTTATGATTTTGTGTATATAAGTTATTAATAAATGGCGTCGGCTTATAACCTCCTCCTTTTCAAGAACGGTTAACAAACAAAATTATACCTATAACAAAAAAATAATGAAGATATTTGCGTTTGATCGTAACCTGAAAGTTCATGGCCTTATCCATTGTGGGGCTCACAATAGAAATCTGTAATGCGGTGGAATGAGCAGGTACTAAGCTGCTTGATTCACACGTTTGGATTCGTTTTCAAGTTTATGCTGACTCATAAAGGTTCGGATTAAATGAGGTTTTAGAGGTTTATTGTCTAAATTAGCAGTGCCCTATCGGGTCCATATGTGTCTATACTATAAGATAATTGTACCACCTGTTATGAAATATATGGAATGCTAATAAAGATTTGAGTATTTGAGTAAATTAGATATTAAAGACTTCAGTAATAAGAACAAAAATTAAATGTCTTTAGATATCATGCATTTAATTGGGATTATATAGACAACATGTAATGCTTATTGAAATAAAACTATGGTTTACGGATTTAGATTTTTGGATTTCAGGTCCCGATGTTTCGACAACTTTATAGATATCATGGTCACGGGTAAACCATGTTACCTGCACCTCAACAAATTCCGTAAAACCTAGTTTAAATTCAATGTCTAACATTGGCGTATACCTAAGAAACAATTATGTAATGCTTATTTTCTTGATCATTTAGATCTTCAAACCATTTACAAAACGTGTTTTTTTTTTGTATCGCTCACCACCTTAACTTTTGGTACAAAGCGTGTGACTGTTTTCCATGCATTTAAATGGAAGTCAAGTCAATGGCATCTCTTTTTAGATTCCGCGTATTAAGTGTAAAAATAAAAATGTAGGAGTTCTTGTCGTAGATAAAAAATAAAAAGACGAAAATAAATCTTTAGCCATAACATGCGTAGGGTTTTAGGCAGAAATGAATCCTACAAATAACAAAGTAAAAATATATTTCAATATAAAAAATAAATACGGAATAAACATAGAATTATAGGTATTATTATCTTTCCCGTAATAAACGTTCGTAGTTTTAATATAGATATAAAACAATTTTGAAAACGTCACGTAAAGCCAAACAATGTATTTCACTATTTGATACAATGTAATTTCAAACCCTTTTTACTTTCGTATGAACAAATATTTTTTCAAATGAAATCCCAAGCAATGTATTTTAAATTGAATTTTGAAATATCTGTATTTAGAAATTATTTTTCTTTTGTTGCATGTTCAAAATGTTTTGTTTGTTTTCTATCCGACCAGTATTTAATACTAAAACCTTCTTGCTATATATCTTGTTTTAAGAGAAAAGCCAGACTAAAGCTCCAAACATACTTATCGGACGCGGCTGACGGACACGGCAGACAGCCGCGACTTATAGTATCTGGATAATGAATATACACTGAACTGTGCACACTATCGGATGTAAGCCGCGGACGTAACCTTGGGCTGACCTTGAGCGTCGGATGTCCGACAGAGACCTGGATGTTCTTGACAGCCGAAAACGTCAGCGCGCAAGAAGGACGAAGAAAGAAGGTGAAACTCTCATACAACGACGATTGCACAAAAGTGGTGCTGCCACCTATATTTCGTATTCTGTAATTTATATTTTGTATAAGTTTCATGAGCAGCTATGTATAACAATAAAGTTTACATAATTATAGTACTAATGTTGCTTTGTTATTATATTAGTTCATATGGATGTTCTGTATGATTGATTCTTAATTTATGTTTTATAACATTGTAAGCATAACTTTACAATATTATAATGAATTATTGGGTTTTATTTAATATACCCAAAGAATATCAAGTTACGGGCCGTTCACACATGGGAGTCCGTTTTACTGATACGTTTTTAACGTTTATAACGGATCCGTTATTGCTGGATGCGATGTGTGAACAGAAAACTCGGAGTATACCGCCGCTATTCCCGGAGAGGCCCGTCGCGTATTATAAATAATAGTAACGTAAATGTTATCCTCCCGTCCCTAGACCAAACTAGCCCGAGCCGGCCAAACTAGCAATAAAAATATGTCCCTAAATAATAAAAATTTAGATCCAGCCATCCCTTGTTGTTTTGCTTTATTAAGATTGTTAGCAACGCGCTAGCTCGAGGTTCGAACCCCGCAGAGGGACGTGCCCTTAGTGGACATTGCTGACGTAGTTAGTTTTTTCCTATTGCTCTGGCTGGAGGCCTTAAGGTCCTCGCCAAAACTCCGGTGAAGCAGTCAAAGCCTGCGCTCAGGCTAACTGCAAAGATCGCTACCAAAAAAAAACCGCCGCTTTTCTACAAGGATGGACGCTGTCGTGTTGTAGGTATTAGTACTATCGTCGAAGAAGGAATTTTCGACGTTATTGGCAGCATCCACTTATGGCCCAAAGATCAAGAAAGGGTGCTAACAGTTTACTTTTGAGTCAGTGAGCCCACACAGTACGCACACAGTATCTATCCGTTAAAATTCTATGTTTTCATATATTTTTGCTGTTCCGTCGTATTTATTTTATTTTATCAGTAACAAATCAAAAAAGTATTTATGTAATATTTTTTATATATATGCTCGATCTGGCAGTTTCAGAAAAAAAAAGAGAAATGACTTGAAACGTCCCGGTCGAGGTGTGCACACTATCAGCCGCGGCTGTAAGCCGCGTCCGGCTGCCGCGTCCGATAGTATGTTTGGAACTTAAGGTCAACGACTTATAGATTTTATCTGTGAAAGCTTTAGCTCGAAGAGATAAGTAGTTACGTGACACATATCGAAGGGATTAACTCAGTATTAGTAATACTATAGATAGAATAGTATAAATTTAGACAGACATTTGCTTTTAGGATCTATTAATAAAGTATCTACGTCTCTAGTCTCAGTCTTCAGTTATTCATCATCATCATCATCATCCACAGTCCTTGTCCTTCCACTGCTGGGCATAGTCCTCTTTTTTCTCGTGCCGTTCTCTACGGTCTTGTACCAGTCTCAGGATGAGACTGGTACAAGACCGACTCGACCCGAAACTTTTATCTTCGACCCATCTTGCTCCCGGACGAACGACCTTTCTTTTGCTTTGCATTGGCCACCAATCTGTTACCGCCGTATCCACCGTCCAATAACGGTAGATATACCGTTATTGGAACCATCAGACAATTCCAGGGCAAATAGTAGTTGATTATATTCAAACGTAAAATAGGGGGGAGGCCTTTGTTCAGCAGTGGACGTCTTTCGACTGATGATGATGATGAATATTCAAACTATGGAATGGATTTGATTCAATCATAACATAACCATGTCCATAAATGACTGATATTTTACACATATCGTTATATAAGACCAGGGACAGTGTTAGTTACACGCGGTTTACATCCACAAAAAAAGCAAGAAAAAGAGTAACGAAAACTTCGATAAAATATAAACAAAATTGTATCTTTCGAACTTAATTAAACTGGTCCAGTTAATAAAAACAATAAAAATACAGTTTACATTTTCCTTTTTGTAGATTTAAAATGGAGATTTTTTAAATCGTTTGAGTAACTCTCACGTCGGCGATAGGTCGTTAAAATGGAGAGCTTAAAACCCTATTTACAGTTCGTAATAAATTTATATCTTTCAGTTAATGCTGCTGGAACTGGGTTTCGTACGGACTCCGATGACATTTTGACATTTAGAGATAGGAAATGCATTGTTTGGTTGCAATTTAAATATGTTTTTTTTTCTCTTTGTTCTCAAGTATCCCTAGGATTTAAAAGGTTCATAAAAGTTAATAAATCTTATATTAAATAAAATGTAAAGAAATTAAGAATTTGTTTATCAAATTGAATGCCATGATTTGTTTTAAACTGAAGATTTTATAATTTAAATAATAAATAGATATGTGGTTCATAACTTTATTTTTCAAATTAAAATGTTATTTAAACTCAATTTACTTAGGTATTCCTAAAAAATGCATCTCAATCCAGCCTACTAAATCAAAAAATCATTCCATCCCTGAAATTCGACCTTAAAGCTGAAAAAGGCAAGAATAATAACGACAAGGCTTAATAAAATCCCACCAAAAGATTAACAAGGATTAATTCTGAAATGTATTAAAAAGAAATGACAAAGGTTGTAATTTTCTCGACATTCCTCTTATATTGAAGTCTTGGCTTCGTCTGATGAAATGAGGTTTTATTATTAATTAAACAATGGCTGTGTGTTTGAATATTACACTTTGGTTTTAAAGATATTAATTTTCATTAGTTAGGTATTGTGCTTATCGCTGATAATAATGTTTAGAAGTGCGCATAATATTATATGATATATTGGTTTTTAAGTCTCGACTCACAATTAAGTGTTTTATTAGTTTAAAGTGTCCGAGTATGAGTAGCACGTGTGTATACAAAATTTAAGCAAATTACACACAGTCACGCTCTGACTGTGCCGTGCGTAAGCACAAGAATCAGTTATTTATTTTTTCACTAACACAAGTGCTTTAGCTACTTACTTTGGGTTTAGAGCAATGTATGTGATGTTGTCCGCATTTATTTATTTATTTTATATTCTATTAAGATTTTAAAGTTCTTCATTCAACTCATTCGAAGTGGATCCTCAAATCAATATTAAATACTAGCTAGACTAAATATTAGCTCAACTTAACAACAAACGAAGGCTTCACCGTACGATAGTTGCAATATAAAACTTCACTGCCTTGCACTAAAGGCGCTTTCAGAGTCTCAATACCGAGTTTCACAAGAACCCTGGACATTAAACTATGGCCTGTGAAGACTATTTAATGCACCCCAACCAATAAACTTAACGTACACTGCCGTTTTCAAAGTACGTATTACTTACAGACCGACAAAATATAGATTGTGCCTAATAATGAACAGCTAATATAACTATATTTTCCTGTTTAAATTGTATTATGGACGTGTAACTAAGGTTTTTGTAAACGAAGGTGTCAATAGGTCCCTATTACTTTGTTCGTACTTTGCTCGTCTGTACTTACAGTGTCTCTCTATTCTCTAAATAATTTCGATATCGAGCTTCATCTGAGTGACAATAAAGCTCATTTCACAAGTGAACCCAATTGGCTTTGATTTAGAATTTAAATTTGAGAATACGTTTTTGACATCTCACTGCGGATTCCGCTGTCGAAATATGAAAATAACATTACAGAATAGCACTACTGGACTTTATTTTACAAGCCGTAATAAGCGATATAATGCGAGCTAAAAGTTTACACAATATTTTTCTGTAGGCACCAACAAAAACAATACCAAAACCTTGTATGTAAATAAAAAGGCATTGGTAGTGTAATCATTTAGTACGATAGAACGAAACTCTTTGTCTGCTATAACCACAAGAAATTATACGAGTGTTTTAATTATGATATTATTATGTAGAAAGAAAAGAAAAACAAAATCATGTGGGAGTAACTCTTCTACCCTTAATCCGTCTACCAGTTTATCTATTCTATGGCTCTTAAACTGAACACTTGAAAGGCACATACAATTCCCTATCGCTTTTCCCCTACGTGTTTCATTTTATTTCATTTGCGGTCACGAATGAGCCGTTCACCCTTTTCATTTATCAGGCCCGCATTTATAATAACGGAACTTGCCGCGAAGTAAGTTTAATCTTTGTAATCAAGTTAGCCGCCTGAAAATATTATTTTAACTAAGTTTGTAGACCGCGATTTCTATTTTAGGTTTGTCGTTTATATAGGACTATACAAATAAGTCGTATTTGAAATACTGTTGTTGTGTGTAGAAATAGACATCTTTCTTCAAAGAACTCATAGTCACAGACAACAATAATGAGCCTAAGCATACCAGAATATCATCAGCTAATCAAAATGATTAAAGAAGCTCCAGGTCCAAAATTGCTTTTATAAGTTATTAGTTTCTTGAAGAAAGTCGTTTCATTCATTTGGCAAAAGCGGTATAATTTCTAAATACACATAATACGTTACATTTAAAATCAAGTTGCCGTAACAACCTGTATAGACCTTAAATAGATTTTGCTTACCTGAACAGTCTTTGATTTTAGACCAATAATAACTAATAATAATAGTTTGTTTAGGCGCTTGAATATTGGTAGTTCGTCAGTAAGTTTTGCGTGACAACCAATAGAACTTCTCGGCCGCAGTCAACAGAATCTTAATCACGAATAGTATTATCTATCAGATGGACAAAATATCTAATGCTTAGGGCCTTAAGGTTCAATTTAAGTATGACATGCAAGATTTTCAAACAATGTTAATTGCAATGGCGAAAATGTGAAAATAATTAATGGTGTTCTTATTTTAACAATGGGTAATTAATCTTGTGGCCATGAACGTGACCACCATGATGTTGTAACTTAATTCAGATTTTTCTTATTTTTATACATTTAATTTTATGTTGTTTAATGTCAAGAGCATTTAACGTCCTTAAACACAAAACCAGCCGTTTTGATACTTAACATTTATTTAATCCTCTTAAGTATAATTTTAGTCTCATTTAACTGTTAATTGAACACATCATTTTAAAAGTACAAATAAATTAAAACCGCAAACGAATTACGTTAAACAGTTACAAAATTGCTGAAAAGTAGCGAATGACACAATTTGGTTGAAATTCTATCTGAAATGTGGAAGGATTCTTTTTACATTTATTTCTTATGGATATTTTTTTCAACACTGGCATGGCAGGAAAATCTTTCAAATAAAAAAAAAATTTTCAAAATCTGTTTACCCAGTCTAAAGTTCTGCGGTAACAAATATTATAAAAAAATACAGTCAAATTGAGTACTTCCTCCTTTTTGAAGTAGGTTAGTGATATCATTAAAGTCTTTGGACTGACATTTAGTGTCATTTGTGGCATAGTCCGGAGATCATTTATCATTCTTTTATTTTTACTGAAAGGAGGTTATGTCATGTTTTAGGCAATGACGATGGTGACGGAAACTGTCAGCGTGATGTTTCTGTTTTTAAGTCATAGTAAACGAAACAATAGCAAAATAAATAATTTATGAACGGAAAGACTGAGTAATTATGACTTTATTGTATTTTTTTCGATGTAGTACTCGTAGTTAACAAAGATGGGAT
This sequence comes from Autographa gamma, assembly GCA_905146925.1. Classification (NCBI taxonomy): domain Eukaryota; kingdom Metazoa; phylum Arthropoda; class Insecta; order Lepidoptera; family Noctuidae; genus Autographa; species Autographa gamma. The sequence continues at coordinate 5,304,872 of LR989871.1, forward strand.
GTTTCATTTCGGAGTGAAATAAGATACGGATTTTTTAAAACCATGTACATTATCTAGTTGTAACTCTCGTTTAGAGAGCCTACCCAAATCCGAATACAAAAATATAAAACCAATCACGGTCCTTTCCCACTATAAAACCTTTTAGTAAAACAAAAGTCCTGCGGAACAAAAGGCGTAAAGTGAAATATACCTATATAGGTACATGTAAGACTCTACACTGAGTCGGAAAACATCGATTTTCAATTTACTTAGGAACGGCCCTCAAATTTGATAAAAAGCCGGCAGTATTATCTTATGATATTTTCTGGTGACACAAATTAGGTAATAGATGGTACTTTCCTTATTATGTGTCGTTCATCGTTTAGTGACAGTCTATTGGATGAGAATACCATCAATGTTTCAAGCTAATACAAATATTCTGTAGTAAAAATTCTGTTGTTACAAGTAGGTATGTTTTAATACGGTTCTAATTTATAAATTAATAATAATAACTGTTACTTCTACTACAGTTACTTTTGGCCAATGATGAGCTATTGCGTTACTTTTTTACCTTTACAAATAAAAATAGGCTTGCCTTATATGCCTATTTTAGTATGCATAAAGCGCGCCTATAAAGAACAAACAGGTTTTTTTAAACACTGTATTTATTCTAATCAGATAATTGAATGTTATAATACTATTTCTTCACCCAGCTTTTCAGAAAGGTTGGATGGGTTTTCGGCCTCACCGGATGCAAAGATGTACTCATACATATTTCTATGCCCTGTGTGTGTACATAGCAAACATTGTCGTGGTAGCCTAGCGGGTCAATGGCCAGATTTCTATTCCTTCTTCTAAGTTATTCTATGACTGATATATGTTGAAGGAAATTCGTAACGAATTGATGTTATTGTTTTTTTTTCTTCTTCATCATCATCATCCACAGCCCTTGTCCTCCCACTGCTGGACATAGGCCTCTCCTTTTTGATGCCACTTTCTACGGTCCTGTGCCAGCCTCATGCAGACTCGACCCGAGACTTTAATTATGTCGGCGACCTATCTTGCTCTCGTCGTCGGCGACCCATCTGCCTTAGTCCACCTGCCATTTCGTCTGGCCAAATGGCCTGCCCAGCTCCATTTCAGCCTCGTTATTGTGGTTCCGACGTCTCGAACTTTGGTTCATTTTTGCTTTTCTTAATATGGTTAAAATATAAACTAAATCATCTGTGTATAATGTCAAATAGTTGACCCAAATGCATGTTTATGCAAGGCAGTCTATTGATATGTTATATTCTTACTAGAATAACAAATATCAATGGCTCACGCACTGGGAAACACGAAAGGTAGGCAAACAAAAGAACATCAGACCTGTGTAATATACTTGCACGCACATATTATTATGACGTCAGCAGGTTTAATAATAATATTTCACAAAAAATATTATTATTATGTAATTTCGATGCGGAAAGTTGTTATAATGTTGTTTTAGTTATGACGTGTCTGTATGTCATTGGAGCATCTAGACGACCATTCATCTAGATTAGACCTAGTATGATATGTTGGTTTTTTACGATGATTTGAAGGCTTGGCTTTAATTTATGAAGTATAATAATATGTTCAGTATTTTAAAAGTCATCAGAAACTTTATGCCTTTTAATTGAACCTAAGAATCAATCAAATATGATTAAAAAAAAAAGAATCAAACAGAGCTATTTTTTGTAGTTACGTCATGGATAAATCAGAACTAGATTTTTTCCTATTTATCGTTATTTTTTTGTAATGAAAGATTGACAATTCAATTGTTATCGTAGAAAATCGAGTCGTAAGTAGCAGTAAGCCCAGTAAGCCTGATAAATGACAATAGACTCGCTAGCTCTTTGTTGATATAGGATCAAATCGCCACCCTTCTAGTTAGATAGCATTGCCGTATATGTTTTTTTCCTTCTTTATACTAGAAGAGATTTTTAACTAGCAATGGAAAATTTGTTATAAAAAATATAATCAAAACTAAATAAATGCGGACAACATCACATACATCGCTCTGAACCCAAAGTAAGAAACAACGAAGGTACCACAAACACCCAGACCCGGGACAATGTAGAAAAGTGACTTTCTACATTCACCCGTCCGGGGATCGAACCCAGGACCTCAGAGTCTCAGACATTGAAAACCGGTGCGTACGCCACTCGACCACGGACGTCGGCAACTTTCTGCGGTTTGATGTTTTCTAAATACATTTATTTATGTATAGACCTTTTTTGAAGACAAAGCTTGTCCTTACCTAAATTAAATCAAATAAATATAATTATTTGATGCAGTACAGTCGTTTGGAAGTTATGTCGTGTCCAAAGAAACCCGGGTTTATTTTTAATTATTTTATTATAATATTATAAATACTACTTTCTTAACTCTTTTAAAAACGTGTTTTCGCCACAATAAATGTATTGCTTCCAAAACTTATTTCTCTTTCATCGTTTCCAACTTTTATACAAGCATATTTCATATTTTCTTTCAGCCCAGAAGTATTTCAATTCACGTGAGTAGAACTTGAAAAATATTTAGAGGAATATTTTTCAGTCAAGCGGTAAATGTTTTACTAAAAAGTTTGGTTTAGGCTTACATACCAGATGTGTTTTTATTTTACTTCTGAGAAAACAGAATATTCTGAAGATACTTAATACCTAAACCAGAAAGGTACTTACTTAAGCAGAATTTAAGGTTCTAGACTTTAGGGTTGATCTTGTAAAATGTGTTCATTGAAATACAAACATTATGCCTAAAGAGTTTTGTTAAGAGAAATGGCAATGGATAGACAGGTTTGGAGGACGGAAGGGGAGGCCTTTGCCCAGCAGTGGGATCCTATATAGGCTATTAAAAAAAAACTTGGATCACAATAAATGAAATTTTGTCGTTTTTTTTTTGTAATACTATCTTTTACACCCCTGAATTATAATTAAGAAATATCTCGATCAAACCATCTAAAAAACTGAATAAATATAAATCCAGTTATTTTGACGACTGTACGTTTTACTCATTTGTCTGTCTTTTAATAGTACCATAAAAAGGCGAACAGACACACAAAAACACAGTCACACAAACACGTTACTCCCCTAACGTCTATTAAAAACAAGTTAACAAAGTTTGACACACACACATTCACACAGCTGCCATTAGTTGGGGAAACTGTGTCGCAACCGTTTGTGACAACTTGTAAGATGACAAGACCAGTTCACTAGTACATTTATATTATATAGGTATATCATGTAACAACTTATTGGGTGCACTAAAATTAGGAAAACAAAACTTGCCTGCTCCATATTTTAAGCTAATCTGGAGAAATACTGATCGACTTTTAAAATGCTTTCAGTATCCAAAAGAAAGACATTATTTTTGAGTGACATAGACTACGATTGATTTCGAAGCGTGTGAAACCGTGACCAATGACTAGTAAACGATCAATATCACTAATACATTTTACGATATGTTAAGAAATATATTTTTTGCACCAAAATTCTGCCTATAGTAAACATGATATTACAATTTAGCCACAAGAATGTGCCTTGACTCCACTCCCAAAATTATCTCCAAAAAGGTTACAACACTGCAAAGTAAACAATCGCCAATCAAACCAAACACCCAGGTGTATCACCAAATAATTCTTAAACTACACGAGTCCTCCTAAAATGTGCCAGTGATTGGACAATACCTGCCCAGTTGTCCATTTGTCCACACTCGTACGTGTGCCAATAACGTTATTGGCAAAGTTTGCCGGATGCGACCCACATGGCATAATGTTCGATACAAATGACTGCGGTTGTGTTGTGGTCACATGTTGTGCCAATGTCGACGATGGCCAATGTTGGTGCCAAGGTTGAGGGTCTGTTTTAATGGTACCCATGTATTAAGTAGAAATTTTTGATTGGCCATTTTTTGAGACATATTTGAATAAAATATTTGCATGTGTATATATTATATGTATGAAAATATACAAAATAAAATCATACAGGTTACTTTCGTAATTCTATTTTAAAAAACAATGATAATCTTTTTCCATCCCGGATTACTGCTAGACGAAGGCCACTTCCAAGTTGCGCCCGCATCCAATCCGAAAAAACTACCCGGCAGTTTCAGATTTAACAACAAAATAAAGCAGATTTTTCAGGAAAAGATCAATCAAAGTAGTATAATATGATCCATATTGTCCTTTAATCCCGGAATGGGACACCATGCGTTAATTTAAAATAATAACATAATGCTCTACAACAAAAAACACACTTAAACAATTTTTTTTAGGAATTTTACACATTGCTCTTTTAATAATGAAACCTCACTGTACATAATCATAAAAACAAATGACAATCATTTTATTAACATAATGCTGAGAGAAATGAGATCCACATTCTAAAAAAACAAAGTCAATAAGCTTGACTTAGAAGGGATGTCAAAAAAAAGGTCGTGTAGGATAAAGATAAGCCGATATCCCTACCGTTCTTAATTAAAATCTTCACACATTTTATTCGCTTTGTTGAACGAAGTCCGTTTAATAAAAATACTCTGATTTCTCTGCCTTTGTCTGTATTACTTAATGAAGTTGCTTATTGCTTGTGTTGTCTTTATTCTGGTGAGTTTTTGGGTTTTGTGGCTTATTTAGCAAGTTTGTGTTTAACAAAACAATTTTAATGAAAAAAACCAGTACTTGAGAGAGGTACTCATTAACCATAGGGTCTGTACAATAAACCGTTTTAAAAGATTTTAGAATATAAGATTAACCTTACTAATTTTATCCAATTAGCCTTACATTAGTATTGTCCTCTAAATTACAGTTAAAACCCATTTTGATCACGTCAGTTTTTGAACAATACTGCATCATAAACAATCTTTTTATTTAGGAGCTAAGATGCCAGACAGACCTAGAAGACAAACTTAAAACTTATTACAGCCCACTTTCTCAACAGCAAACGACATTTATTACCACACGTGTGTGTACGCGAGTCTAAATGGGATGGTACAGACATCCTATTGTAAAGAATTCAATTGGTTTAGAATTGTCTCTCGCTAATATAATGTGACCGATGTGTTTCTGTGTTTGTTTGCGTACCTTTCCTTTAGAACAAAGATAAAACTTTATTCTTATGTAAAAAGCCTAGCAAGACTAACCTAGGTAGCTTCACCTAGTATGTACTTATCTACTTTAGTACCGGCGTTAAGTTTCATACTGTATAATGTTACTTTAAAGTACAAAACAGAGGTAGATAGTCATTTAAGAACATCTTAAAGTTCAGTTACAATTGAGTATCCGGGGTTCAATTCGAAGTCCGGCAACGAAGACAGTACGCCCAAAACTTTAATGTTTGGTAATGTTCTTAGGCTGCAGTGTTCCTGTTCAGTGCTTGCACTATGTACAGCAGAACTTTTGTTCAAGAGCCATTTGTGTCGGCGAGGCGTCTCATTTCCAACTGTGGAAGCGAGACGCTGCTATGTCCAGTGTAGTGCGCCGTCTCGCTTTCACAACAATCAGTCTTGCTAGAATGACCAGACAGCGGTTTTTGGAGACTGTACGATGACATTTTAAAGTTAGGCTGTTGACCAGCAGCTATACAACTTTTCGTCTCGTTTCCAGTTGTGCAAGCGAGACGCAGATACGTGCCGTCTCGCTCTTTCACCGGCATCAGTCCTACTGTACCTATACTAGTAACCAGCTAACCCCTTAAACGAATATAATATGAAACAAAATACATGTAAATGAATCACTTGTCCAGCTATACCGTTATCATAAAGGGGTATCTAAATAAATGTATGAAGGGCAGCCATTACATAACCAGGTATAAGCCATAGCCTTCAACTTGTCAATCATAATAGGAACTAGCATTACAAAGGAGTTCTTGGTAGTAGTATTTATTATTCGTAGAAATGAGAATTCGTTATGACGTCACGAGTGACGTTTCCAAACCTTGGGTTTGACTGACAGAGATATTAAGACTGATAACGTCACTTCTTTTAAAAAGGAGCTGATCGCTAACATTTAATTTTTTATTAATCCAAATGCAAAGACTATGGGGTGTTATAAGTTTGACGAGCGTGTAGAGTGCCTGTCTGTGGCATCGCATGATCCGAGTTTAATCTGTTTTTTTTTTGTTTCAAAGATGAATTAGTCGGAAGTGTTCTTAGCTATAATTTGTGAAGGTGTGTTGTGTATTTCGAAAGTTATGATCCCAGAAAATAATGTGTGTTTTATATTTATAGTAACTAGATAACAACTTACATTTTCGTGATAAAGTGTGCCTTCAATACAAAATTGCCCAAGTCTAGGAGAAGGATAGTAGAACGCTTATAAAACCTTATTGTGTATTACTTTATCGGACTTAACTGCCCAATAAAATACAGACTAAGATTGTATATCGGTTTGAGATTTAAAAGAAGTACAAGATCAAAATGGAATTACCTATGATACCTTGTATAAAATCGACTATAATGGTCATTTCAATCCTATATACTTTATACTTCTGACAAACGGTGAAGGTAAACATCGTGAGGAAACCTGGATTCCAAAAATTTGGGATCTGAAATCGCCAATCCGCAGAGAGCAAGCGTGGTGATCAATGCTCGTGCCTTCTCTATATGAGAAGAGGCCTGTGCCCAGCAGTGGGACGTTTATAGGCTGGATTATTATTATTATTATATATACTTTTATAACTTCTAGTAAAAAGCCTATAAAAGAGTTCGTGACTAGAAAACAGTTGTATATACAGTCTACCTAACTAATATTGTGAACCAGAGGTACTATTATCAACTCTATTACAAGGCAGCAGAATTGATTTTTGTATACCTTTATGACGATTTACGTGAGGTTTATTGTACAGAACCACGAAATTTGTTTCAATACCTTTTTCTCGTTGTTGAGCCTCAGATTAATGTAGGTCATTCGTTTTGTTCTGTCATTGGCTACAGTTAATAAAGTCTCTATTGATATAGACCTGGATTTATACTTTATTGTAAGGTACTTTAGACTTTAGGCATATTTAATAAATGCTTAATTGATCTACCTACTGATCTTTATGTAAAAAGCAAAAAAAGAACTGCCTTAAAATTTATATGGGATCATTTCGAACTATAGACCTTTTTTATCTACCGATCGAATTATAAAAATGAAAACATAATGTTGATTTGAGAACCTCATCCTTTTGAAGTCTTTTAAAAACGTGATAAAATACTGGCATCAAAGTTAAAGAATTAAACTTATTTAACTTTGTAATCATGTTTAAATTATATTTGAAACTTACGGGTGAACATCTAAAACTTTGAACAAACAAATCAAAAGTTTATGAAAAATAAAATCGGTTATATTTATTCAGAAATATAGGTTGATATATTGGGATCTGTTTCCTTTGTAAAATTAAATAAGAACTACGAGTATATTTTTTATTTAGTTCCCAATATTTTTATAACTATTTTAAAACCTTGATAATAATAACGATTTAACAAGAGTCAGTGGTCGGATGATATTGATAACTTTATAATGGGTTGGATCTTAGACCAGCAAGGGGCACGAATTAGGTGTCATCTAAAAAAAAAAACGATAAATTGTGGACATTGTCGACATTTTAAAGGGGTAGAAAAACATTATATATGTAGAATATACTGTACAAATAACGATACTACATTTGTCAGCTCACAAAATAACCAGGACAGACATAATACAAGTACTAAACACACCCAAACATACAATTAAGTAAAAGCCAAGCACAAGTTTGAGTCCCACTAAAACCCAAGTTTCGTCAAATTCAAATGTGGCTTAATTTCAATTTGGTATCAAACTGCGAACATTATCTCACCCGGAGTTTGAAACTGAAACTAGGTTTCAATACATTAAAGGTGTACACTATAATAATATAAAGTATTCATACAGCTTTTACCAGTTGCTATTTTATGATACTTTGATGAAAATTACGCAGTGTAACCACAAATTCAACATATTTTTCATAACATAACATAACATAACATCACGCCTGTATCCGCGAAGAGTAAGGCAGAAGTGTGCCAATGTACACCCACAGTTCGCCGATATGTTTAGGTCCCATGTAATAGGGGGCGAGCCTATTGCCACTAACCGGGCACACTATTTACCCTCGACAAGAACCTGCAGCTAAAAACCGTGTCGATAAAACTAACCTTTTAAAATTTAATCTGCATCAAAATGAGAGCGTTTGATTAAGGACTAACTTCCAGACAAGGGAATTATGATTTATATTTTAATCATCAAATGTCTATAATTATTGGTGAACACTCATAACGGATTTCACAATAGTTTTTGTGTGTTTTTTTGTGGACAAAGGTAAACTTGCTCATGTGTATTAATTAAAATTACATTATCAATCATAAACGCGCATTTCCCGAGGATTATTATAATAACAAACATTCAACCATATTTTATAGAATTCCTGCTGGGTAACCAATAGAATATTTAAACAAGTTTGTTAAATACAACCTGTAACGTGTAAATAATCGGTAATCAAATAGTGTAGTAATTATAATTATACCATAAATCAAGCCGACTCCAACATTTAGGTCATCATGCAAATATTTTGCGGCGAGGCAGCGAAACGCTTTGTTTTGCTTTACAGTTTATTAATAGATATATACAGTATACAGTAACTGTATACATCCTCTGTATACAGTTTCGTTTGTTTTCATATCTATTTTTGTCTACGAAAAAGGATTGTTCTAGTTTCTTTGTCTTCGTTTATGTATACTGTTTGTCTTTTTTACATAACATAACATATCATCACGCCTGTATCCCCGAAGGGTTAGGCAGAGGTGTACATATGTACACCCACAGTTTGCCGGTATGATTAGGTCCCATGTAATAGGGGGCGAGCCTATTGCCACTAACCTGGCACAAATCTTTTTTAAGTTTGTATTGGTAGATTCTAATAGACAGATTGAGTTCTGAGGTTTATGAGAATGTTAGACATTGAAATAAAACTATTTATACGGATTTTATCGCGGTTTATATGAAATTTTAGGTCCTGACGGTTTCTAAACCTTCGCAGGTATCATGGTCACGGGCAGAATTTAATGCTGTTTTTTTAGTGAACTTTATTCGATCAATCGCAGAGCTAAACTAAATTAAATTAAATACTCAAAGCAAAATGCTTATCCGTAAATCTTAAAATTATTTAAATTACAAATAGAATGTATTTCTAAAACTTCATTTAACAATTGACAAAAGATTAACAGTTTAAAATTAAAAACAAAAGACTGATTGTTTGAAAGTCAATAAATTAAAGTTTATTGAACAACTAAGATTTCAGAAATATTATTTAATGAAAACAGTAATTATCTAAACTTATAAGTCAGAATTATTAAATTAAACTTTCATATTTCTGCCTCTGACTCGGATTTAGTTTTAAAGTGTTCCTAATTTGAAACTGTAAAAAGTTAATGGCCAGAAATATAAATTAGTTTTGAATATACCTCTAAAATAATTGGAAATTGTATATTTATTTAAGATGGCGGGCTTTACATTTTAATCAGATGCTAAGATATAAATAAAACTTATCTGATTTGAAGTGTAATAACAGGTTTTTTAATCGTTGTAGTTTTTATTTATTCTGGAATTCACATTACATTATTGAGTATATATATAAACACAATAATATATATCGGAAAATATGAACACAATATGGATTGATTTATTTGATAACAAAAAATATTTAAAATTTTACATTTACTACGAAAATGCACTGTGTTCATTTCATAGCTTACAATAAACCGCTTTTATTGGAATGGTAACGGTTTACCATTACAATAAGGTTTATTAAGGCTTATTGTGCAACTATCGAATACGTATCGACTCGAATTAAAAACGAAACAGAATATTCAACCTTAATACTTCACCTTTAGAAGCGAGATGTTTGAAAGCCATTTTTTGGAAAAAAAAAGAATGAGCATTGATTTTTGTTTTTTTAGCTAAGTTTTTCTCCACCTGTGCTCAATATCGTCTTGAAATAATTTTTAAATACAATAGTATACAATATAGCTTTTTATATTTAATTCAAACTCAACTAAAATCAATTTTGGTTTTGATCTGGGTTTGAATCTGCAACTTCGTGTACACAAATCCAGTCTTAAAACCACTAAGCCATTGCGACTTTAAATTTAGACTAATCGATAGTAAATATTTTGAATGTCAAAGACACATTTAATTCGAATTCAGAACACGCACGTAATTGTTTTAGTCGCAATAGATACATGCTCAATTTACGGCTGGTTTGTTTTAATGAAGGTTATTGAACTCTGATTAAGTTTGACTGTGGGATTAACACTTGAGGTTAATTATCAGAGTAACATATCTCACTTATAGTAATATAATTCACGGGAATAAGCGAGTACATGCATAAATACCTTTTTTGGTCGAAACGTCAAGCCCAAAAAAAGGTATTTATGTATGTACGCGCTTATTACCGTGAATTATATTACTATAAACATGCAGCGCGATAGTTTAAAAGTTAACATCTTACTGTCACAGTAATAATATTATATTAGTAATTTTCAAATTTCTATGCTAAAAAGTATAAAAATACTTAATTTTTATGAACTTATTTTATATTAAAGCTAAAAGCTTGCTAGTTTGTATTTATAGTTAAATACAAACTAGCAAGCAATACGTGCATTACCAAGATAATTATTTAGAAAGTAACCCAACAAAAAAAAAATATTATTCTATTCTTCTATTCCTCAAAAACCCATACTAAACTGAATTGACACACTAAACCCTCCATTAAAACCAAAAACGACCAGCACTTTAAATCCAGCAACATTTTACCGTACATTTTAGCAAGCCGGTATTTCAGCGGCAATACGGTTATTGGCAAAGCGGTAATAACCGCAGCATGCAACGAGATTACCGAAGCTGAATCCATCACGCGATTCGTACAATTAAAACTACGGGGAATTCCATCAAAACTACTTCGATCGGTGATAGACAGATTAATCATAGTTTTTTTTGTTGTTTCGGTGTGAAAATCTAATTACTTCGACGCCTGTTGTGAGTTGTTAGTGAACCTGACTGCTGAAACATTTTTTTTGTGTGAAGAGCATAATTTTTGTTTGAGTCTGGGTGTAATTGATGTATATAATGTTTGCATTTTGAAATATATAAGTATATTTATTAGTTGTCTATAGATATACTAAAATATCTGGACTGCCTCGTTGGCCTAGTGGTGCTAAGCGCGACTGCTACGCTAGAGGTCTTGGGTTCGATTCCCGAGTCGACCAAGGTGTTATTGGGTTTTTATATGAAATTCTCAGTATCAGGTCGGTTAGTGGCAATAGGCTCGCCCCCTATTACATGGGACCTAAACATATCGGCGAACTGTGGGTGTACATTGGTACACCTATGCCTACCCCTTCGGGGATACAGGCGTGATGGTATGTATTTTATGTTATGTGTTATTAGTTGTCTGGTTAGAATAGTTAAGGCTCAGTCCAGTTTGGAGTCAGATGACCGTGTGTGAATTCTCCCCAAGATATTGTAGTCGGGCTAGCACCGACTGAAATCACCACAGTCTTGTCCTTGTCTTGGCTGGAGCCTTGAGATTACTTGGCATGCTCTGACAGGAAAGCATGGCCACATAGTGTCACGTAGCAATGCCTACTTTAACCAGTGACTAACGTGACTCCAATCATAAATAGTTGCCTATATGCTCTTCTGCATTGCCCTTCCAAAGCTATTAAGCTAATACCCCAACTAACCTTTGGTTAGGCAATACAATCTAATTTCAGTCTTACTATATTCAACTAATAAGTACAAAATATTATTTAACTCAATAACGGTACTAAACTAAATACAGCCACTGCCTAGCTGTCGTTCACAACCCATTTTCGCAAGAAACTTTGTGTACTTTAGCAAGAGGAGTTCTTAGAATTGTATGAACTATGAAAGTCGAGCTTTACGGGGCATGGAGGTTTTAGCATATATGAGTGGTACCCCATCCACAGACCAACAGCGGCGATCACGGCTTTACCTTCACAATCTGTCTATACAAGTATTATTATACTTAGCCGAGAGCCTTACAAGTAATAAGTATTACTACTACCTCCAAATAATACCTATAGCCAAAATAAGAAAAAGTAAATCGTGTAATAAATATTACTCACTTGCTACGAGTGCTACGGCGTAGCTGTATATAAATGCTACATCAGCTACGACATAATAGCCAATAAACGATCCGCTAAGCGTCATAATATCTTGAGCATTATTTTATGTATAGAATATTTGGTTGAGATTTGTATACAAGAGCGATAGATTTTGATAAATAAATAATTAATTAAACCTTTTGCAGATACAACAAAATCAATTTTACTTTGTTTAAATAGGAACGTTGAAGCGTTGAAAATAGGAACGGCTTCAACAATACAAAAATTAAAGACAATGAAATAATGTCAGCTTAAAACCACAACATTGAAAGCTGACAAAGGTTTAAATTAACTCTAGTATCTTTTAATATTCCATTCAAATTGTAAGTTTAATCAACGCGACGAGACAATTTTGAATTTATGTAAACAAAACAACAGCGAAATAATTTCAACTTACGTTTTGAGGGAACGAAGCATGGTTTGTTATTGTTTTTTTTATTAGGCTTTTTGTGTTTATGATGTCTTTGTTTATATGTTAATATAGCTAGGTAAGTAGGTTAGTATACTTCTGTATTAAGACTGAGATGAAAAGATAGTGTTATCTGTTAAAAGAACTGTTAAAAAAAATATATCTAAATGCACATTTTTTTTCATTTGGTTTTTAATTCGCCTCTCTGTTTTAATACTATGATAGTTTATAATAATATGTTCTATTATGACAACGAACAAAAATAGCTATACAAAATGTACATCACACAATATACAGGATAAAAAGGTTATATGTGTGTGTAAGTTATTATACATAATAACCTGTTCTAAACCTTCCATGTATTTGTCGCTTTACTTCTAGTTCATATATATATCCCAAATTCTCAGAACTTGGCCTTACAAAAAAATCGTTTGAATCCAACTTTTTGCGTTCCATTAGAAATTCCCAACCTCATTTCATATTCATAACTCCATATTTTCCTAAAACATTCGTACCGGGTTCAATTGAAAGAAAGAACAATTGACGAATGGTTGAACTCGAGTTTTTTAATCCCTTTGCGAAGGCTTTGTGGGGTAACAATTGTGGGCAATATTACCTAACGAAGTTCGCTTTAAAGTTATCGCAATGGACTCTGATTACCTCTTTTATGTAGCCCGATTTTCTGCTTATTTTAAGACTTATTTGAATAAAAGTTTTACGAAATTGAAAGTCTATTAAAACTGTAGCTTGGCTGCATTTATAAGCTTGTGGGTTGTTTTTCTGTATCTGTAAAATTTTAATATTACAGTTTTTGTAATCTGGGTAGTACATAATTATTTCAAATCTATACGCTTAATTAAATATTAATTATTAAGGTGGGTAGAAAAAAAATACTTTTTTTCGTTAATATATCCCAGTAGCATTCTAAAAAGTAGTCTCAAAACGATAACATTATCATAAAATGTCTTAGAATAGTTACAGGTAAAAGCAATAAATCCAATAATAAAATACAATTCTTTAAATGTATAAACAATAATACATCCAGAAAAATCTCTTAACGAACCATTAAAAGGAAAGCAATAAGAAGATAAAAGAAATACGTAAATTTCGTCCGTTCAGTCAATAAACGACTTTATTAACAATTGAAAGCTTCCTAAAAGCCGATTAAATACGAGAGGCTATCGAAGGGAAACTTCATATACAGAGTGTACTAGAAACTATAACATATATACTATATTATTTACTCTAATAATATTTAAATATATACTGTAATATAATACAGTGGTTCATGTTTTGCGACTCACTACGTGTGAGCAGAAAGTTTTTGGAAGTTGGAAATCGGTTTAAAAATCAGTCTTTCCCAACGTGGGCGATAACGCCCCCTTGTGGGCGCTGCAGGCCTAAAGGGGGGCGTTAAAAAATAATTTATTCTTAAAGTGGGCAGTAGACAAAAAAGGTTGAGAACCCATGGTTTAAATGTAATTATACAATATTTCTATTAGTATACCACTGTGACTTGAATTGGCATAGAAGAGCCGGACCTCCTATCACATATATATATTTTACTTAAAAGGCGGTCTCTATGTCAGTTGTACTATAAAATTTATACAAGCTTATGCAATAAAGTTTATTATTTAAAATAAAAACTGTAATAACTCGAAACTACAAAAAAATCACTGAACATACATGGGGGTGATTCGAATACCTCTAAGTGTATATATCTCTCTGGGACACCCTGTATACAACCTTTGAACATGTCCAAAAAGCGCTTATTTAGACTTAGTACGAAAAGTACTAAATTAGTAGACTAAGTACACTAGGTATAGATTAAGACTGACTAATCTCTTGTAAGACGCTGATAAAAGTAATGTAGGATCTATTGGCTCTTTATAAATGATAAGTCGTAGAGCGATTCAATTCAACAAAAACTACGAAACATTTTTATTCAACAGAAGTATGAATTGTTTTCACTATTAAGAACTTTTATACTACCAACAGAGTATATTTTTTTTTAAAGAAACAAAAAAGCAAGTTTTCTAGAAAGTTCCACATTATTATTGCACAACGGAAAATAAAATGATAAATAAGGCACACAATACTTAACATAAAGTTTACCTTACAGAAAAAAAAAAACGTAGTAACTATGGTATCATAATGTATAGTTTTCATATATTTACAATAGCTTTATTTCATTATTAATACACAATTAATTCTAATATAAGAACAAACTCTAACTATACTAAAAATTAAAACTTACATAAATAAAAACTAACAGTCGTCAAGAACTCATCGTCATCCTTGTCAATGGCGAGAAACGTGCCCATAAGGCTGGCAGCATTGCCACGTTGAATGGCTATGCCGATTCTCTGTGCAAGGAACAAACCAGACCTCTGATCACAAGTAGAGTCTACCAAACGTTTAGAGAATTTACAATAGCAGGTATATGAATATAATCTCATAGGTTTAGTAAATCACATCTGCTAGATTTATACAAATACTAAAATCTATACACCAAACACGTTTGTTTTAAGACCCCTACTACGACACAAACATAATATTAAAGGCTTAATACCATTATAATATCAACTACGTTTACTATACCGTTACCTCAGTGTGTCCTGAAACTACGCCTGTCCATGAATAACAGAATACCTCCAAGGAGGCTCTATTTCAGTGAAGGTAATTTAAACCAAGCGTGAATTTATATCGTAGTTTGAATGTATACGTGTAGTATTTGCTATATGATAGTCTAGACGTTTATTTTACAAATAGGCTGGGATTTAAGGTTATTTGTGTATAAAATATGTTAAGGCTTAAAATGAGATTTTGCTGAAGGCAGAGTTAAGATAGTAAAGAAAAAGTATACCTTGAAAAAATACTACACTATAACAAATATAATATATTATATTTGTATTGAATAATTCCAATTTTTTTTTTACATGATTCTTTCCATATTTTTCACAGCTCATTTTTCGAGATCTTCTACATACGGCTTTGTTCTACTCATATGTTGTATATGTATAGAATAAAGTCGGCCTAGTTTCACAATGAAATAAATAAATAAATAATGTGTGGACAGATTTTTATGAGCTTTGATGTGTTTTGTTTGTCTCCATCCCAAACAACCTATGGAGTTTCTTGCCGGCTTTTGTCATAGGACACTTAGGAACCGAGCAACTAGAGTCAATAGTTTTAACGTAACTTTTCTTAAGCGCTTTTTGCTTTATGAGAAATAAAAACATTTTGATTCTGAAATAACAAAATAAAATCATTATACTTTCAAGAAAAGAAGTTCTAGTTAGGCAAATGAAACCGCTTGACACCGCTAATACCTACATAGCTGCATAAAGCAACACAAAACGTTATACCCACAACATAACATACGCATATGACGCATACCTTCACCGTCACGTGTGTACACAAGTGGGAATTATTACACGTCTCCATTGTAAATCACATTAAACTCTACACCACAGGCGGCTGCGGCCGGCTCAGACGACTTTAACTTGATTAATGCAGAAACTGATATAAACTTGTGGGCGCAATCTTTTAAGTAATAAATACAATTATTTGTTTGAATACGAATGTTAGTTTAAAATACTAGAAAGTTTTTGATTTAGATTATGTAGTAAGAACAACAACAAAAGATGAAAATACAGAAGTGGGGATTCCAACATATTTAAATTATTCTAATTAATAAAAGGGGTTCAAGGCTAAGTTCAAGTAGTAAGTTGTATTATTATTATGAAATATGTGTTGTCTGAAAGAAAAGGTTAAGCTATGCTTGTCGCCTTACTGGTCTGTGCATGCGTGACTATTTCTAAAAATAGCGAGACCCCTCTGTGCATCGGAAAGCACGTTAAACCGTTAGTTACCCAGTAAAATGAGTGGTTAAATAGGCAGTCGCTCCATGTAAAATCCGGTTTCAAACTGAATCCTTTTTTGTTTTTAATGGAAGCCAACCCCAACATAGCTTGGGAATAGGTCAGGCACAAATTGGTTACAAGAAAACTTAACAAGTTGTTACTCACTTTACCACGAAACAATTAGGCACAGTTCAAAGAAAATTCTTTCGTCGTAGGCACTTACATTATTTCTGTAAACAAGGCTGTATCGACAGAAAATGAGGGTATGAAACAATCAAATATGGGTGCGGGGAAATAACTTGTTGATGACTCGTAGAGATGGGGTAACTTAGCCAATCTTTATTATAGTTTAACATATCTTTTAGTATAATAATGCTGGTTTTCTCAGTTAGGTAAAAGTTCTGCCATGGTGTAACATCACAAGGATTGTAATATTGGTTTCTTTGTAGTGGCGTAAGCGAATGAGCATAGTGTACTTAAGTGCTGGTTAAGAATCTGTGTTACGCGACATGTCCGGCAATTTGAAATCGAAATAAAAAAATATTTATAAATTTCTTTGTTGTTATTTCCTTTTTGTTTAGATTAAGTATCCGAATGTACGTTTACACATATGATTTAACAAATAAATTTATCTTTATCTAAAGATAAAGATAATTTTTTCTTATCTTTTTACATTAATTATGTGCAAAATCAATAATTGTTTTAGTAACTTAGAGTTTTATAAGTTAAACAATCAGATGTTTTCAAAGAAATAATTCACTACTCCTAGCACAGTATAATAGCTCAATACCGCAGCCCAGTGGTTCACTGCCCTAATGATACGTATTATGGTAACCACTTAAGGTAATGGCACGTTAATGTCAGGTGTAAGGTGTTAGATCTATCACATAAACGGTGTTCGGTTGGTTACACTTTTTATCGATAATTACTGCTCAATATGCTACTAATAGTCTTATGTGTGCTTTTTAAGTGAGTATTTCCGTGTTTATCTATACTATATAAAAATAAATTCGAGCTATATTTCAATCTGATTAATAAAAATAAATTATATGAATAAAATATCAGAAGTATTAAAGATTTCAACAATATAGTAACATAGTAAGCATTTTTGCCTCGTAAACAAAAGCAAACTTATACCCAAAACAAAACATATAAACAAGTTCAACAAGTGAATGAACTGTAGCCAAAAACATCTTCGTACGAAACGACTTACATACGAGAGTAAGCAATATGTTTCCCGAAAATGACAACATGAATATAACAGCAAATCTTTTCTTACGTACATAAAACAAAAGAATTATTTTCATTTGTTTTCGTTTGCATTGTCTTGACATTTACACTTTTTTGGTACACGAGGCAACGCAAGTCGCCGATATTTGTCAACTTTTTAGTTTCCAAAGATGCGTGCTTATGTAAACCTCTTTAGTTTGTATGGTGGTAGTTGCTTGCGTACTAAAATCGACGGGCATTACTTGCGTTGCCTCGTGTAAAAACAAGCTAGTTTATAGGTGTTTAATGAATACGTACAAACTTACATATACGCAAAAGAATTAATGTTTTGACTACCAAAATTGTAAAGGACCAATGTTATTAAATAAAATGTTTAGCAAAATAAATGGTATTCATTATTACAATAGTTAAATATTCAAAAATAGTTCTAGTAAAATAATTTTAAAGATAATGTTCATTAAAATATTGTAGTCACCGAACACCTAAGCTTGATAGCTATAACACTTATTAGATTACGTAAAAACGCGCCAAACCTTTTCCGAACGCCAGTATTTATTCATGTCACAAGAAAGCCTCAGTCTTGGAAAACGACAAAAACTTTTCATTCGACAAACTTTTTAACAATTGTGACATTATTAATCTAAATTGAAGTAAAGTGGAAATTAATAATTAATTTACTTTCGAAGTGTTATTGATGTTTTTATGAATATGTAGGCTTTACCTTTTACCTTAATTGCTGTATTTACCTTATCAATTTAATAGTATGGTGATTTTTATAAATATATTACAGATTAATATTTGATAAGCTTTTTGAAAGACTAAGTATCCAAAAGTAGTTAATCATCTGTCAAACTTAATGCCAAGTGTGATTACTTGTAACTCGTTTAATCATTCTGTCAGTAAGTCGTCTATTCAATTCTTTTAAAATCAAATGAAATAAATTAACGTCTAGAAATCAGGATAAAGAATATAAGCCATGATTGTAAACTGGATCCACTCGCACAATAGCCAAATCAAGAGGCTCTGTAAAAAAAATATTATTATATTTATATTACTATTGGGACTAGAAGTCAAGTTCGCAAACTTAACTATTTATGTTATATACATCCAAGGTAGGCATTTCGTATACATGGTTTAAAAGAAGAAAGAAATTGCTGCACAAACAGCTCTTAAAACATTATGTAAACACCATTATTGATAAACATTTTAATAAATACTTTTGCCGATGGACTTCCTCCGCCCTTGCAAAGGCGGAGGGACATGACGGACTCTTACCGGCTAAAACCATCGGAGTGCTTTTTCCTTCCCATAAACTCTAGACCAAGCATGCAAACTACCGCGATTATTACGATATACTAGTCTTTAACGATAATACTATGATATAGATATAATTCACAATATCATCCAATCTCTGGACATCGATCGCGTCCTCTCAGTTCGTATAAATAGCTGTCTAACCCCACCTATACGTCAAAGCCACGATCGACCTGAGCCCAATGACGTCACACGATCAAGTCTTGCATGGGATGATATTGATCCTCTCACCTTTTGTCGAAGGGGTGCAAAAATGAGCAAAAGCCTATGAGAAAGAATTATGAAATTTATGACTCATATAAACCTCTGTGATTTTCCTGCTTTTCTTTGTCGATATGATAAAACTATGATAAAAAAAATATTTATATTGCTGTCAACTCCAAGTTACATACAATGATTTTAAAATGATTGCTTTTTGTATTCCATTGCATAGAAAAGATTGACCAAGTACTGAAACGTCAATCAGTTTTATCGCCCGTGTGTCATAGTAGAGACGTTTAATAAAGTTTCAGTTTTTGGGGGTAAAACTTTTAACTTGTTTATTTGTAACTAGGTATATATCACTTCAGAAAATAAATAAGACACACAACTTAAAAATGGTTATTTCGTAACCTGCAAATAAAACACAAAATTTAGTAAACCTAATTATTTCTATATTTACTATATTACCTTTTCAAACTATAAGTATCATGCCCGCTCCTAAATGGAAATACTTCAATACCCAGTCATATTTAACTAAGTACTACGCATTACAAAACGTTAAACAACCAGTATATTTAGACCTCTGAACTCTACCTTTTCGTTGGTCTCTACGTCAATATTTGTCTGCGGTAGTTCGCATTTAATCTTTAAGCGTAAAAGACTTTCGGAGTTTTACCCGAAAGAGATTGCCGTCCCTCTAAGGTCTAAGACTTAGAAAACAGTGAGCACTTAAAACTTTAAACAAAGGCCTATCAAATAATACCTAGTTACTTTGTTTGTTAGGTGAAAAGGTTAAAGTTAAATTTTTGAGTGATTTAAGGAAAATTTAATAGCGAGTTAAAAAAATTATAGAATGAGACATAAATAATATAAATTATATTTTACCGACTGCAAAATTTGTTACGCGATGTAGAGTATAATTCAAAATGAAATTATGTACCTGGCTGCAAATGTTTCGTATTTGAAATTAGTTTTTGTTATACTTATAAATATTGTCTTAATATTTTTCTCATATGCTTATAAAGCTTATATCCATATAATAAATAATATGGATATAAGCTTTAAAGCACTGGATCTTTCTAATGTAGAAAAGGAAAGGGCTTGTCATAACTTGCTCAATATGAGCAGTCTAGAAATTATTGGCGGAGTTGACTAAGCAGGCTTCTGAGAAACGAAATACAATGTGCTTGGAAGCTTTCTCCTAAGGCTGTGCACACACGGACTGCTTGAAGCAGTTTGACTACTTTTGTTGCAACTGTTTTGAAAAAGCAAGCAGTTGAAAGCTCGCCTGTGGTATATATGTATAAGTTGGTCTTCATTTGTATTTGGAAAAAACTGCGTCGTACTTATTATTTATTATTGCCATAGTGAATACTTTTGAATGATATTATTCTTTTAGTTTTCTTTTTACTTATGTTTCGTAAATTCTTCGCCACATTATAGTTATATCTTCTTGTTCACCACCACCAGGAACGCATTCTCTTAGCGAACCATAATCCGTGTGCGTAGATCAATGACTAACTGCTAAAGCCGTTCGTGTACGAGTGGCCTAATGTCTCAAATTGTCTTGTATTAATGTATAGCGCGAGGGTGACAAACGTCTGACGGCCGTGTAAATATGCTTATCATCGGCAACATTTGTTTGAACTAGAAATCGATAGCAACGCTGTTGGAATAGGGAGGTTATAATGTTTGTATGTACTTGTAGTAAACTGAATGTTGAATTTATTGGTTGGTAACAGTAGAAATGTGTTTTGTGAGTAAACTCGTTTGATTATTATAACCAAACTGTTAAATTCATTTTGTAAAATAAAGACCGATAAAAATATAGTATGAAACAATTAATGAAAAAATACACTGCTATTTAATTAAAGTTATATGGCAATAAAAAGAAATCTAAAGCAAACAAAAATATATTAAAAGTGAATGTTTGCTCTTAATTGGTTTTGCTTTTATTTTCAGTAAAAATAACACACTTTATCGTGCAACCAGTTGATAGACTACAATTCAATAGTAATAAGTTATCAATCTGTGACACACATGCAAAGTCTTGCAATAAAATATCATACAAAATCAAAAAGTATTACTAACATAAATCACTAAAGGCGCCTACGAATTGCCGAAACTCAAATAGCCTTACAAATGTAACTCCCAACGGCATCGGCATAGCCAAACTTTGAATAACCCTTAATCTACGTAATTGGGTACTAACCGATTACATAAGTGGTACAAATTCACTTTGCCATGTATATGATACAAGTTGGATTTATTTATTAGATTAAACTAGTTTTACTTGAACTTTATATACGATAATAATATAATATTCCGGGACATCTTACACACGGTTATCTGATCCTAAGCTAAGCAGAGCTTCTGTTATGGTAACCAGACAACTGATAAACATACTTATATAGTTCTAAATACATACATATTATAGATAAATTACACCCAGACGCAGAACAAATTTAATGATCGTGCTCGTCACTCGAACATTTTTCCTGGGTGGGAATCGAACCCACGACCTCTGGTATAGCAATCAGGGTCATTTACCACTCGACCAACAGGCCCGTCATACTACATACTAGATATTTTATGTCTTATGTGATATTGGCATACTTTAATTAAAGTATGAATATACATCTTATTCAGTTTCATTTACTGATTTAATAAATAAATCTTTGCTAGTTTGCTTTGATGAAGTTATCTGTTTATTAATTAGAGGAACAGCGTCCGTTGATTAAAGATTATGTAAAATAAAGAAAATGTATTCCATATTTATGTTTATTCAATTATTTCTATATTCACTCAAGACACATAACATAACATACCATCACGCCTGTATCCCCGAAGCGTTAGGCAGAGGTGTACCAATGTACGTCCACAATTCGCCGATATGTTTAGGTCCCATGTAATAGAGAGCAAGCCTATTGCCACTAACCGGGCACAAATCCAAACTCCAACCTGCTGTTGAGAATTTCATAGAAAACCCCAATAACTCCTAGTTCGACTTGGGAATCGAACCCCAGACCACTAGCGTAGCAGTCGCCCTTAGCCCCACTAAGCCAACGAGGCACTTAAGACTCGCTAATCACAAAACCTAAATGATCATAATTTATCTGAGCAATTAATGGCTAGTGCCTAAAGTTATGGTAAACAAATCTTATCAAAAGTGAATTTAAAAGTATACAAGTTTAATTTTATATTTCTGTTCTTCAGTCAAATTTCTGACATCTTACTACATCAAGAGTTGATTGTTTAATACATTATGTAAAGGTAGCAATCTTCAGGAATATATTAGTTTAGACTCTTTAACACCCTTGAGTCTTGACTCGAGAAAATACTTTTTTTTACGTCATAACAAAAAGGAAAATAATAAAAAATATAGCAGCTATATGATTTTGGTCTGTGCTACTGTTTAAACTTGTTTTAAGATTTCATAAACCTTTTATTAAGTTTGGATTTGTGCCCGGTGGCAATAGGCTCGCCCCCTATTACATGGGACCTAAACATACCGGCGAACTGTGGGTGTACATTGGTACACCTCTGCATAACCCTTCGGGGATACAGGCGTGATGGTATGTTATGTTATGTTGTTTATTAAAAATAAATTTTTGGATCACGTAGTTTTATTTACGGGGAATTTTTGTTCGTTATAAAAACAAACATTGATATTATATTTCGTTTCAATATGTCCTGTATATGGTTATAGCTTGAATATTTTATAATTCTGCTATGTAAACTAAAAAGCAAAATTGAAAAATATTCAATTTAAATATTCTGGGTATTTCCGATTGGGAAAAACTGCAAATTGATATATGCTCCGTATTCCTAAATATGAAATATAACGCACTGTTTTCGAATTTAGTTTAAAATTATACTTCCGACGTGAAAATAGTAATAAAAAACTTAGCAGGTACTTAATCAATGTAAATTTTAATAATTGGTTCCTAAATCCAATTACCTACTTCACCAGAAAATTTAATTACAGTTCTATAGTTGATCTAATTACACAAAAAGTCTGTGAATTTTTACAATCACACTTACAAACTCTGAGTAAAATGAAACTAATGAAATGTGATTTTCAATTACGTCTTACGTAGAATATTAAGGAGCTGTCCAATAATTGGATATCAATTATTTAATTAACTAATTTTGTATCGAAATTTTGAAAACTGACTCTATAACAGATTGCATTTGAAACTATAGAGTGAGCCTATCAGAGTTTAAACCGTAAGCACTAACACTAACTAACTCGTGTGAACAAGAGTTGTCGTGAATTATGTATGAAGATGGAGCTTGCCGTTTCAAAAAATCTATCTAAAACACTAATATTATCCTAACAATGTCAAAACCATCGATATTTTCTTATATAAGTTTCTCGTTGCGCGAAAATTAACTTAAATGAAAACCGAAATGTACTAGGATCAGACTAAAAGCTGCTCTCGCTTGGCACAAGGGGAACCTAGCGATAGTAGCAGTCTATGTATATCATACGTCGATGGTCTAGAGTCTTCACTTTCTTTGGATAGATATAATCTTTCAGTAACATCCTGTATACCTATTCCCTGAACATCGCAAAATATGATATTAATAAGAAGTTTTCTCAACATACGCGTTTTGACACTTACGAAGATCAATCCCAAATAATAAAATAACTTCAATATATCATTCAAATTACTGTTTCAAAACATCTGCTGTTCTAAGGTGAATGACAATATAATAACATTCGTTCACGTTCAATTTGTCGTTCAGTTTCGATCGATATTCAGTTATGTATTCAATTCATTCATTCCTTTCAGTGAAGCCATTTGGAGCGTGGTTGGCGACAATATGAAACTGTGGGCATTCATTGACGAGAATATTGGTTGTGAAACGTTGCCACTGCAATTTAAATGTCTTTTTGGGAACAGACAACGTCAACTAAATATTTGACCAGACTTGTTTGTAAAAGTGACTGAACTTAGGAATTTTGTAGATCTATTAACCTTTCAACCGCTAATGGTAGTTGAATTTACGAAGTATTTTTGTTGGGTAGCAAAGTAAGTGGTACAATTTGTAGGTTGGTCAATACTTTAAAGTAATGTAATGTATAAATTGTCAAAGGAGGTCCAAGACCGAGTTGTCTTTCCTAAAAAAAAACCGTTGAGTAAATAACCGAATTGTCCAATCAATTTCAAAAGGCTTTTTTTTTTTAAGACGATATCAGTAAATTGTAGATGTTATTTACTCAAATACTTCAACAGTTGTTTCTTAAAACATTTGAATTTTTTTTTAAGCTTCTTAAGAATTCTCAAAAATCATTTTACGATATCAAAACATCTTATCAAAAACGATAATTGATGCATAGTTAGTGTCACATTAATCACGGATACTCACAATCCAACTAATAATTAAATATAATTATAAAAAAAAATCTCGCATATCTTCATTACATAGCTCTACATTGAAACAAAATATTAATATATTAGAAGGATTAACTTGGATAAGTCTTCCACCTTAAACTCTTGACAACTTCTACCAAAGTTCAAGTAACATCTTAATAACTTTAATGCGAGAAAATCCAAACTTCTGGTTTTACATATCTACGACTTAGCAATGTTCTGTAGAGATGAATAGACGTTCAGTTCAGAGTACTCTTGTTTAAGTTATAAAACTATGCTTTGCTGATGATAGTGCAGTTTTGGAATAGTGCAATGTTCTGCTGAAGACCTAACTAATTTGATTATGCACAGTGTTAATTCGCGACTGCTACGCTAGAGATCTTGAGTTCGATTCCCAAGGTGTTATTGGGTTTCTCTATGAAATTCTCAGAAGCAGGTCGGAGTTTAGATTTGTGCCCGGTTAGTGGCAATAGGCTAGCCCCCTTTTACATGAGACGTAACATATCGGCGAACTGTGGGTGTACATTGGTACACCTCTGCCTAACCCTTCGGGGAAACAGGCGTGATGATATGTTATATTATGTTCATTTCTGGATCTTCTGTATATATAGATAAAAAATATTAGCCAAATAATGAAAAAGCATAATTTAAGAATGGCTCTTCCAAGTTTGATGTACTTACCCGACTGTAACGATGCCAGAAAAGGAAGGTTATATTTTTGACTGTAGTAGATTTTCTGCTGTATTTGAAATTCTTAGTCAGGTGGTTCATATAAAAGAAAATGACAGAAAACGTCGAATTCATGTAAATTACAAGATATTTATAATAGTTTTTAGACTACACGTACTTATTAAAATATAGCACTACTCTTCACATATTTAAATGGGGTACCATTTAAATATGCAAAGAGTAATTTTACAACCTCTTTTTTCGCGTCTTGTTACTTAACTTTAAGATACTTAAAGTTTTTATAGCTGGAACTTCATGAATAATATCACTGTGCAAAAATACAACAAAAAATATAAAGGAAATTAAATCTTAAAACTTCTAATGAATTAATAAACTATGAGAACATAATATGTCAAAATGTCTTCGTCATTTTATACATAACATATCATCACGCCTGTATCCCCGAAGGGGGAGGCAGAGGTGTACCAATGTACACCAACAGTTCGCCGATATGTTTAGGTCCCATGTAATAGGGGACGAGCCTATTGCCACTAACCGGCCACAAATCCAAACTCCGACCTGCTACTGAGAATTTCATATAAAAACCCATTAACACCTTGGTCGACTCAACAATCGAACCCAAGACCCCTAGCATAGCAGTCGCGCTTAGCACCACTAGGCCAACGAGGCAGTTATCAGTTTAGTCATTTTATATGAATAGCCAATAAAAAAAAAAAAAAAATCCAATCGTATTTTTTTCAAATATAGAGTTTAGTTCCTTTGACACAGTTGTTCAACGTTAATATCCACCAAAACTAAAAGAAATACAGACTAACAGACGAAGCTATTTTGCTATACTATCAAAAGTCCTTTTGTTTTATTATAGAAGTAACATCAGTAGTAAAATCAAAGGCACCTTATGTCAAGGGCGTAAGGTTCATTTTCGAACTCCTTATCACGAATCACGTGTAGTACTCAAAGTTAGTTCATACCTGTGTCGACGAATAAGTAATAAACCCGATTTTACTGGACCAAATATACTCGAATTCGTAACAATAGGAAAAATTACGTGCAATTTTGAACCTTATCTCTTTGACATAAGAGCGTTGTGAAAATCAGCGGTTGATGTTACCTTGTGACGGTTGTTTTAGTAGTGTTTAGTTGTTATATAGCTCATATTATGTGGTATTATTTCGCATAAATGTTTTATTGACGGGTTTATTGATCAATTTTATTTATATGATTCCTTACTACTGTTTATTTTTAGTACTATTTGGATATAAACGAGTAAGTACTATTTATAAGATTGTAAATAGCCGTATGATTTTTTATAGGTAACGTTGTAATAACTAGTACTAATTTATGAATACAATTGATCCAACAAGGCATGTAGCATGCCTTTAATATTAATTGTTAAATATATCGTGATAATTGCAATTTTTTAATATAATTTATTATTTCTTTTCTACACAAAAATACTTTGCAGCCAATGCTGTTCTAGTGATCAATATAATTAAAAAACAGGCTGCAAAGGCTAGCACACACACACGTTTCTGATTCACTTTCGATGTTTTGTGTTGCTATGAAGCGTCTGTACTTATACGTCAGGGTCATAGTAAAAAGTACAAAAGTGATTCAAAAATATTTATGTTTTACGTGGCGCCAAAGTTTGATATTTCCATTCTATATTAACTACTTTTATAAATCACAATTATACATTCTAACGGGCTCGTATGTTATACCAGTGACTATTTTACGAAGGTTAGCTTTACCAATCTATATTACCTTCTAAGGCGCAGGCCAGACAGAAGAGACGTAAGACGCAGACTGTATGTTTTGCGTCGCGACGCTTCTTTACATTTTGTATGAAAGGGACGCGGTAGAGACAAATGTCCGCGCCCCGTCTGCGTCTTACGTCTCTTCTGTCTGGCCCGCGCCTAAGTTAAGTAAGATTTTCTAATAAGAACATCAGAATAACATAAATAAGGCTAAATAACTTCAATTCCAAGATGTTTGTTTTCAATGTTTATGTCAGGAAGCCGATTTCTCGATTTTATGTGACACGAGATAAAAGTTGTGGGCACATAAAGCTAATCGCACTTCCAATATAGAAGTGAACTTTATAGCTTACTATTTCAAGGCGTCCACTGGGTTTATATAAAATCAATTTCCCATCAATTTATATTATGTCGCCTCTACGTTATACCTTCTATAGACGGAGGAACGGAATTAAAAAAATAACCTTGTGTTGACAGGTGATGTCAAATTGATTAGCTGTCACTTTCTTTTTCTTTTTAGTTGCTTGCATGGCTTGCCAGTGTCGTTAAATTTAAAGCAAAATTTTCTATGACGAGTTTAATAGTCCATTGAGAATAGACGTTTTTAATATGCGCACTAAAATATTTTACATACAGCTAGTATAAACTTACATTACTGTTTTATTTTAAAGCTGTGTACAACTTCGACGGCGCCAATCGTCCATTCATCTATCTATTTTATCAATTTTCCGTTAAAATAAAAAGAAGTCAACGCCGATGTAACATAACTTATCTAATTTATTATGTCACCCTAATGGTTAAAATATAATAAATAGTATTCTATCTATCTATTAATAGTCACTTAATAGTTTTTAAATTAGATTATATTTTAAAATTGAAATTGACAAAAATACCATACACATGCGGTAATACTATACCCATTTTTACATTTTAAATTCAAATAATTCATTACAAAACGCTGCAATAAGTTACTACCAGTCACTAGTTATCAAATAAAAGGTACTAGTCCAAGTTCCAACAACTTCATAATAATATGAAAATTTGCAAGAACTACATAACATGTTTAACAAATAAACAAGCTAATGTTTATTATGCCGAGATGCATGGCTGCAGCATGGAAACGCAACAAAAGCATACAGTATACAGGAAACTTTTGTTGGCCACTCTAGTTAGGCATAATATAAGTAAAAGTTTTGAATGTTTTGCTGTGATAATTTACAAGGTTAGATAGAATTGTGTCAAGGGTAATGATGTAAAGGAAAAAATATTCTATTTAAATTGATTAAAAAAGGCTGATTTAGTTGCGTCTGGCATTAAAAAGTCAACGGTAAATACCATTATTGCTAAGTGTATCCAACATTTTTGATGAAATAGAACGGATTTTATAAATTAATATTCCAGGACAACTCACACACGGTTTTCTGATCCCAAGCTAAGCAGAACTTGTGTTATGCTAACCAGAAAACTAATAAAAATACTTATTTATTTCTAAATACATACGTATACATACATATAAATTACTCCCAGACACAGAACAAATGATCGTGCTTATCATACAAAGATTTTTCCTGTGTGGGTATCGACCCACGACCTCCGGTACAGCAGTCAGGGTCACTAATCACTAAACTAACAGGCCCGTCGTCTAAAATAACAATTATGGATATACATTGTGTTGAAACACTTGACACACCTTAATTTATGAGATAGCATGATTTAGGCAATAACAGACAATAATTAAAATACATTTCATGTATGTAGTTCATTGCCACTCATTCATTTAATAAATTAAGTGGCAACCACCTTTGTTTGTAAACAAAAGAAAGTGCATTTTATTGCCATGAGCCACGTATCTTCGTGATTAAAACCATAATTGTCAAAGACAATGAAAACTATTTACAATGAGTCGTCCACGCATGACTACTTACTAAAAGCGGCTTTATGTCCAGGTCTTAAAGTTTAATTTCGCATTTGTTTCGCTCTACCTTGGAATTCTTAGTAGTTGAAACATAAAAGTCTGAAGGGGTGTATACTAGAGAATGGAGTAATATTATGCTTAGTATACTATCACTGTATACTTATTAACTTGTTAGCCAAACATTAATTCACTTAGTGTCATGTTTTTGTTGTCTTTAAACTTTGCTGTGAAAATATACGTCATGTTTTCGGTCAATGTTTTGACCTTTTACGGAGTACGCTAAGCGTAAACCGTGAGATTTCACCGATAGTAAAGGTTAGACCGTATTCACCGTGGTTGGTCAGTGGATGGGTGACTATTTGTAAACACACCGTAACCTCTGTGCTTCCGAAAGTCTGTATTTTGATCTTTGACAATCGTTAAGGCATTACTTTTCAGACAATCAGTTTTACCATGGGACTGTTCTGTTTAAATGAGTTATAGTGGTCATAGGCAGTATCTCCATGTAAAGAACGGTATTCAACTGAAACTGGTAAGACCTGAAGGCGATCTCAATATACCTTGGGAAAGGCTAAGCAGAAGAAAGTCTTAGTTTAAGATAGTTACAGGCAGTATTTTGGACACTTCTTTTTTTTAAGGTCATGTCAGGGTTACTCAACACGCGTGTATATAAAAAGTACCGCTAAGCCCGGGTCTACCCACATCCTTTAGGAATAGGACCTCCTGTCATGTCAGGAAAGATACTTCACAAAGATATGATGGATGATAAAATGACAAAATAACAAGGTTGGTTTAAATTATAAAAAATGTAGGTTTTTTTTTGTTTTGGTATTGGGGACTGTATTTTAATGTAATAAAAGTATAATAATTATTTTCACATGTAACTTTTCAAAGTTATATTTACGTTCTTAATTATTCTAAGACACTTCTGGCAAACGGTGAAGGAAAACATCGTGAGGAATCCTGGATTCCAAAAACTGGGATCTGAAATTACCAACCCGCAGAGAGCAAGCGATCAATGCTCGTGCCTTCTCTATATAGGAAGAGGCCTGTGCCCAGCAGTGAGACGTTTATAGGCTGGATTATTCTTATTTATAATTATTTTTATTGGCACGGATGAAATTGCCTATCCACAAATCATCAAAGTGATCAACGCCCCCTTTATGGGAAGAGGCCTGTGCTCAACAGTGAGAATATCCCTATATCATAATATAGGGATTAATGTAAATATATAGATAATATGAAAATACAAACTGGACTTATGTATGTTTTAACACAATGCTACCACACCTACTTAGATGAGGCATTAATAACTCCTAAAATGAAAAGTGCGTAAAGAGGAAACAGTGACTTTCAAACGGACTGTTCAAAATAAATTTAAGTAAAATATATCGAAGAGGGACAGCGGACGGTCGTTGTTGCTCAACTCTTCGTCTGTTCAGCTCTCGTTTCATCGTGAATGTATCCAAGGAACGCGGCGAAGTCGGTTTCTTCTGTTAGCTTCTCGTGCATTCCACCCGATGTCGAATCACACTCTGCCAAATTTGACTGCTCGCACGGTGCTGCCAACATCTGATCCCGAATACGCCCAAGGCGGTTAAACCTTGACGCTCCTCTTTACACTCTCCAACAAATATATATATATTTTTTTAAATCATTTGAATTTACATTTCTAACTTTTGATACTTATACAGATTACTAAGTCTTGGATAAACTCTAGTCCACTCTGCCAGTTACCTGGTCATTCGAAAAATCCGGTTCAATATTCCGCTACAGTTTCCGAGGCAAAAGTGTAACAGTAAGCTGTTATTAAATTAAAAGTGCTGTTTGGTAACAAGGCGAGCTCAACTCAAATATTTAATATTCGTACCTACTCCTTAACGAAGCCCTCGGCTTATCAAATCATCTTGTTTGTGTTAAGCGTCTATCTAGATTGAGATGTTTTCACTGATAGGTGAAGGTGGAATTGTGAAGTGGGTTGTTCCTTGAGTTAAATAATATGATTTGTTTTAATTTGATTTTTAAGCAGTGAAAAACTTTTCTGGTTTGAACCGGAAAAATAAATCTTATCTAAATAAGCTACAGTGTCCTTATTTTTTTTAATTCTAGATACTATTAATTTTCCGAAAATAATTGTAATTTTGGACGTTTTGTTTTCCACCCTAGAGGACAATTTTTTGACCAAGTTTTTTTATTGGACCTGAACCAAGACATAACAAATCCATTAAAAAGGGAAATTTTGTCTGTTACATAAAAAGGTATAGGTTAACAAAATAAGATAAAAAATACATGACAACATCACAACCTCAATTTTTTCGATATTATGTTTGAATATTTTGAGTACATGACTTGAAAATTCTAAATATCTTTTGAGATTCCTTTGAGCTTACATAAAGGTTTGTAAACCTGTTAACAAGAGATACACATTAGAAAGGTTATCACGTACTGTAACGGGATGTGTAAATGCAAAAGGGTAGAAAGGTCGCACGTGACTGTCTTTTTGTTCTCTATGGGGACAAATGAAAGGGAATCAATTAGGTATTTAACGATAAATTAGTGGAATTATCGAGGATTACCCGACTTCAAAGAATGAGGAAGTTGTCAATTCGTTTGGTCTTTTTTATTTTGAACGTTGTTTTTTATTTATTTATTTTTCGCATTTTTTTTTAGTATTGCTTGTAAGACGATCCCTAGATGATGAGGGCAGCTGATCCTGGTATCATAAATATATATTATTTACAAACACAAGGGTCTCTATTTATTGCTTGTAAAACACTGATTATAAATTATCTATACGACTGACGCAATTACGAAATATCTTTATTTTGCAATGTTTTGCAGAGCCACAAAAATAATGGTTTACTCTACAAACTCGCTTCTATTTAGAAATACACGGCAGCATACTTAAAAAAACCGCAACTTTTAACCCAAACTTTTTTGTATAAATAAACCTTCCCAAATAAATCAATGTAATAATATATAAAAATAAATAGTAATACTTTTAAAAAGTTGCATTACTTTAAAAACAGAACAGCGAAACAATCGCACCATTCTTTTGTTTTTATCCTCTTTGGAATTGGGTAACGCGGGAATTGTACATAACAGGAAATTGCCAACATAACGGACTTTGTCAACGTTACATTTGAGCCTAATTCCATTACAGTTGAATGGTAGTAAGTGGCTTAAGTGGTGCCAACATTACACTGCTAATAAAGGTCTTCGTACTTCTTCTTTTAAAAGTATAGTATTGCTTTTGGGTTTGAATGTTGGCTATCATCGTTTATTGTTACTGGCTGGTTTTAAATTGTTTTGATAGTAACATAAAGGTTTTATCTTTAAGATAACTGTTTGTAGGTCATGTTATTCTAGTCTTTTTTCAGTCATTTTGAACGCATTTTCATGTTATACTTTATTAGATTGATTTTGGACATTGACGTGAATACTGTGAACAAAACATAACCCGCCTTCTGGCGCAATGGGGTAAAAAAAATGTGTTGTTTAATTTGTTCTTATTATTTATGTTTTTATTTTTACGAGTACATTAACACAATATTTTATTTAGTTATAAACTCCTAGATAACAGATACCGTAATATACATACTCTAGGTTTTATAACTAATATTCTGTAATCTTATTTTACTTAAGTAAAAAAAATAAGCACATTAACTATTTCATATAACATCAGAAAATGTGGTTTTAAACACCGAATATTTTGAACATATGAACATTATACCGGCAATCAAAGAGGCGCACACTTCAAAATTCATATCTCAAAACCTTAAAGGATTTATACATAAATTCCCATTTTGAACTCTTCACCTGTCTTGATTGCGTTAAGTATTTAAGGAGATTAGTTTATCACACCTACCAAAGCATTGTTTGAGCAAATAATGATGAACAAAGGTATTTTCGTGCAGGTTAAATATATTGAGGAGATAATAAATCCTTTTTCAACACGAAAATACCTCTTATTCCTGAGAGTAAGCGGTATTTTCGCTATTTGTAAGTGTTGGTTTACTTAAATCCATAAAAACGAATTTCTTAAATTGATTTACATAAGCACACACTTAGACTTGAATCGATAATAATTGTTCAAATCCTTTATCCTTTAACTAATCAATGACGTCTCTGAGTACGGCAGTTAAATCTCATTTAAGTCAAAAGCCAAGGTTGATTGTAAGAAAATCTACTAGGTATATTTTTTTCGTGTTAAACTTAATATAAATTAATCATACATCTGTGATTCACAAACATTAAATTCACAAATAAATTGAATGTTTAATACATAATAATAATATAACATAAATATCTTATGCCTGTGGCAATAGGCGCCCCCTATTACATGGGACCTAACATATCGGCGAACTGTGGGTGTACATTGGTACACCTCTGCCTAAACCTTCGGGGATACAGGCGTGATGATATGTTTTATCTTATGCCTGAAGTCGTTCCATCATTGATCGTCTCCAAAATAGTCTCGACTAAATTCGTGTCCAATCGATTGGCATTTGCAACTGTGAAGGTTGAATATTAATAGTCAGAGTTTGGTTACAACCTTAGACTGTATAATAATAGCGGGAATAATATTAACTAATGTGGGTAGTACGTTATTATGTTTTCTATGGCCATTCAAAACCGATACTTGAGGCTTGAGCTTTAGGTGGGCGTAATTATTCTTCATAATATACAGTATGTAAAACGAATAACTTAACATAATAGCGGTTTAATAATTTAATTGAAAAGAAAAGTATTTATGTTATAATTAATCAGCTTTTTATAGTACTTTTCGGCAGCGATAAGCGACAAAAATCTTAGTGAAATACCTACAATCTTGTTTATGACATAATTTTTCACCTACTTGTCAGATCATTAAAATATGTATCAAATAACAAAATACGATTATAACCAAAACAGCACATATACTAAACAATATTTAACATAACAATATTGTGTATTGAGTCTACACACATAAGTAGGTAGACTTTATAAAGCAAGGCTAATCAACCCCCATAAAAAAATCTTCAAAAAGAATTCTTCACAATTTTCCCATAAACCAAACTTTTCTATCATAACCCTTCAAATGCAGCAATAAAATTACGTCGTATATAACGTCAGTTCTAACCTGACGTAACGTTAACCCCTTTCACGTGACATTTAGCAAAAGTGACGGCTTAACGTGCCCGAGGCTTGCAACCTGTAGCTACTGAGATTATTGAAACTATTCGTCTTTGACGCCATTTTTATTGCAGGTTTTAGTTTATTTATTTTTGTAGAATGCACGATTTATGCTTGTTTTGTGTTTTCACACGTGTAGCGTGTTACCGTGGCAAAGAGAAACCTATGTAATTTAGTGCATGCGTCCTTAGTACAAAATTGTCATAAAAATCTGTTGAGTATTTTAGGCATAAAAGCGTTACTGCTTGTGATAGGTAGATATAGTTATGGATTTATATTATGAATCTGTACTTTGTACATAATACACATTACAAACGAAAGCTTTATCTGATCAGTATAATAAACAGCAACGACCAGACAGAGTATAACCAAAAGGGTACAGTTATCCAAAAAGGGCTGAAGAGTAAATTTCAACTGAAAATCACATAACGTTATAATTTTTATAAAAACAAATTCTACACTAGCTACTTGTATACCCTTTTTGGATAGATACTCTATTTCGGTAACACTCTGTATAAATACGTCATACAACTCAATAAAGTTATACGGCCAACTTTCATTAGTTCTAAACGTAAGCAATACTCGAAGTCAGTAAAAATACTTTTTACGTAACTTCAGTAAAACAAAGAACTTTTCCCAATAATTTATTCATATAAATACTTTTGTTACGATTTGAATCGTAACAGTAGGGTTGGCAAGTACATTTTGTATTTATGAAAATTTGAAGAAGAAATAACTTTACTAACCTGGTACAATCTGAATCATAAAAGGTCTGTAAAAAGGTTATCTTTTTTTACTTCATCATTTTCATATTTCAAATGCTTACTGAATTTTTGTTTTTAGTGTCGGAATGAGCGAATTATAGCGTCCTGTAGGTATTACTGAGTAAAATAAGTATGTGATTGGCTATGTATACTTCTACGTGTTATGTATTTTTTTAAGAGTTAGTTGTATGCCATATTTGGCTATCGTTGACCAGATTCGAATGCACTTAGTTGCAGGCACCGATGTGTTTTAAGGTATCCCTGACAATCGGTGAACGAATAATATAATGCACAAATATGATTTTCTAAAATGGAAATCTAAAATCGCTTACAAGTCAGCAAGCTTGGTAATCAATGCTCTTTATACAAGAAGTCACTGCCTAGAAGTCATCGGTTGATATACTTAATAGTTGTGTATCATGATCGAACAATCACAGTAACCTAAAATTGAAATTGACGGGCCTGTTGGTCTAGCGGTTAGTGACCCTGACTGCTATATCGGAGGTCGTGGGTTCGATTCCCACTCAGGACAAATGTTTGTGTGATGAGCACGATCATTTGTTCTGGTCTGGGTGTAATTTATCTATAATATGTATGTATTTAGAAATATATAAGTATGTTTATCAGTTGTCTGGTTACCATAACACAAGCTCTCTTAGAGCTTAGCTTGGGATCAGATTACCGTGTGTGAATTGTCCAGGAATATTATTATTGAAATTATAATAGGTAGCTCTGATAACACATTTCTGTACTAAAATCATGTGTTATACATTACTGAACGGTTTTTACTGCGAAACAGTAATTGTAGAGTTTTTTAATTTACAGAGTTAGTAAAATAGTTATGAAGTCAACACGCGTTCGAAACTTACTTCAAAGTGTGTCAACTTCTGCTTTCATTTGAAAAGTTTGTAAACAAAATAATAAAATATGGAAATGAAATGGTGTTTTCGCAAAACATGAATAAATTAGACTTACTCGAGAGCCCTTTCAGTACTAAGTAGGAATGTTTGTAATAGAAAACAAAGAACAGACAAATAATGTTTGTTATTTCTTTCTCATAATTAGAAATATTCATCAAGTCCGAAAACACATAAAATAAATAGGTATATGTGCTTTCGAACCTTCTGGGAAAAAGCAACGCTGTATATTTGCGTGATTAAATTCACTACCAAAACACACTCCCATATACACACACGCACACATAAACCAAACTAACCTTCACCATTTACACATCAAAATCAATCACCCATCCCTCAAACACAAACAAGGGAAACCACTTCAATTATAATCTCTCTAATAAATTTGAGCATGTGCCAACCCTAGCGACCGCGTTAAACACCGCTACGTGACTCGCGACCTGTGCCAGCCAATTAAATCCGGATTACCTGGTTGCCATGGCAACGCAGTAATGGATTCCTACCACCCAGCTGGTTTCAGCTTGTTAAATTGCAATTAAAGTTGCCGATTGTAGCGAACGTGTGAAGAAATTGCATCTGATTTGAGGGTTAGATTTATCGTTTCATTTACTTCTGAAAAAATCTTTTTTGCAACGTGACTTGTCGTAATTTATTGGTTGTAAGTTCTTGATTTAGTGCTTCTAAATCATAGAGCCCTTTTAACTTGGCTACATGCTTGAAAGAAAACATTAAGTTTATTGCTTGGGAATTTATTTTAAAACTATTCATTTCTTAGCAATAGTTCCAAGAAAGGATAACTAAAACTTATCTTACGTATACTATAACCATTTTCCATAAAATAAATAATAAGATAGATCAATGCCAATTCTCGGAGTCTTGAGTTTGTTATTTCGCAGAATTTAATATAATTGATTGCACGTGGATTGCAAGGAACTGACTTGAAAGAAATTCATATAAGACCACCCCAGAAGTAACTATAAACAAAATATTTTTTTTAATAAATCCACATTTGCCCAAGATATCGCGTAGCAAACATGCCAAACAAAATAAACCGTCGTATTAAGAAATTTCTCTTTTTGAAGCCGTTAAAATGATACAAAATTACAACGTGATACAATGTTATACCTGACTAAACGGTATTAAAACTAGATGCAACTCGTACTAGTTTAAACTCAAAGGAATTACGGCATTTGTAATGAGACCGAGCAGCGAAGCGGTTAATGACACGACAATGTAACAAACGACTAAGGCCCGGACTACACTGAAGCTGAGAAAAGCAAAGCGGGGTGGAGATATTATATCGTAATATCTTGAGACAACTCACACAGCAGAGCTTATAATCCAGAATATAAACGTCCCCCTGCTGGGCACAGGCCCCTTCCCATATGAAGAAGGCAATATTGATCACCACGCTTGCTCTCAGCGAATTGGAATTTTGGAATCCAGATTTCCTCACGATGTTTTCCTTCACCGGTTTTTAAAAGTGTCTCCGGTATATTAGTCAGGGTCAGTAACAACAAGACCAACAGACCAGTCGGAATTCTTTATTCAGGTCTGGCTACACATCATCATCATCATCATTAGCCGGAAGGCGTCCACTGCTGAACAAAGGCCTCCCCTTAGAACGCCACAATGATCGACAACTCGCCAATTGCATCCGCCGGGTGCCCGCAACTTTGACGATATCGTCAGTCTACCTGGTGGGAGGCCTGCCAACACTGCGTCTCTGGCTACACAACAAAGTTTGGACAGCGAATTCGTTAACTTTTCCGCTCCGCTCTGCTCGGCTCGCCTCAGATTTGGTGGAGTTCAACCCTAACCCACATACACGAATACAAAGTTATGTGCAGTTGGTGGCGCTAGTGTCGTTTTTCACCAAAAAAGCTTTTACTGTACAATCATAACAACTATTAAACGACCAATGGAACAAAATAATGGGCAATGTTGAACAATATACTGCTATGAAGTCGGTTAAAATAAAACCCAAACTAGTCATCAAAAATGTAATTCTAGTTGTCGCTTATTAAGTTGACTTAACAATTCAGGATTTATGTTTAAAACTGTATGTATTTAAATCTATATTTTGATTATACACAATTAATTCTAATATAAGAAAAAACTCTAACTATACTAAAATTAAAACTTACATAATTATAAAAAAAAACGAACTGTTTAAAACTTGAAATGCAAAAAAGAAAATCGCATGGAGATTATAAATGAGTTTATTGTTTTTTCATTTCATTATAATGAGATTATCCTGAACTCATTATGTTAATAGGTCCACATTTTTACCGCCAACATATTGTTTAAATTCGTCAATTACCCATATAAAATTACATAGGTTATTCAATTTGCGTAATAAGCCCTCATGTAAATTGAATTTTAGACTGAACATTTTAGAATCATAACAATAATGACATACTCGTGCGCGTAGATTAGAATAATAAAATACTTTACGAAAATAACCCTTTCATATACAAACTCTTTCGTTAACACACAAAATAAAATAACAGCATTTGTTTACTTATTGAGTTCTGAGTATTACGCGAATGTTAGACATTGAAATAAAACTACTTTTACGGATTTACTTGCGGTTTTTATTTTCGATGATTGCAAAGGTGTCGAATCGTCGGGAACTGAAATCATAATACAATCCGCGATAAAATCCATATAAGTAGTTTTATTTCAGGATTTTGTATCTTAAAAATAAAGCTTTAGGGAATAAATAACCTTTCCATTTTTGATTAGCACTGATAAAGAAAATTAAACCCATTCAACATTAATGCCTCTTCCACTATTTGTCCTAAACGTTTATATTATTCTTGACAATAATACGTCTTAACTGCGTTATATAAAAGCCAACGAATCCTAGAATAGATATAAGTGGATTGAGATCATAAATATGTATTTGCTTACGACTGTTGAATAGGTTAGAATCCCTCGCAAGTTGGGACCATAGAGTAAAAAAAAATATATGTATATAGAGTGCACTTAGCGTTAAAAACCGACCGTAAGAAAAATGTTCGCTATGGTGTAGTACAATAGTTTACTGATTTAGGTTACTTTACTCGCAACGACAGACCTTTTTAAGAAAATATTCAGTTCCGAGGTAATTAAGGTAATATTATTAAAGATAGTTTTAGTTAAACTGCGCACCCTCACTTGGTATAATTTTTTACATCGAAACTAGTTCCTTCGATTAATATCACTCAGGCCGTGGTTACGAGCAGACTTAGTCTGGCTTGGCCGGTGTAACCTGATCGAAGCGTTAATCCCAAAAGGGTATTTATCTATGTTTCGCGCTAAGTCAATAATATAAATGTAAACATTCAGCGAGATAGTAAAAAAGTCAGTAGTTCATACTAATGCTCACAGTTCATACCCTGATATGTGCACTCTGTAGTTTTTTCTATCCTCTAAGGTTGAGAGCCTTTACAAAGGGAAGTGGGATAGTATTGTATTCGTTGACGATAAGTCCTCCGGCTGTCGCGACCTATG
Organism: Autographa gamma; assembly: GCA_905146925.1. NCBI lineage: Eukaryota > Metazoa > Arthropoda > Insecta > Lepidoptera > Noctuidae > Autographa > Autographa gamma. The sequence continues at coordinate 5,344,166 of LR989871.1, forward strand.
CCTTGTTGTATTTTAACTACCTACTTTAGGTAGATACGATTTTGAATAGGAAATTTTGTATGAATAAGATTTTTAAGGTATATTTATAGAAATCATATTCTGATACTCGCATGGCCTGCAAAGAATTATAAAAGATTTTAAAGACACTCATTAGGCGTGTGAATACATGTTGTTATGTTTTTTTAACATAAACTCACGTATCTGATTTCAAGATCTGAACTTCACATGAAAACTAAATCCCCATTTTCCACCCACGTAAGGTTTGAATTTTTGAGTCAAAATACAAACGTTTCTTATTTTTAAATCTCTTAGCTAAATACCAAGTTACGTAGCTCTAACTTCTAGACTGGCAAAGTTTCTTTTAATTTTTCAGCCTATATTTCACCCTTAAAGTATTGATATTTTATAAGTAATAATATACACATATAATATACATATAAAAGACATAGCCTATGTCTTTTATTGTGGCTTTGACGTCCCTTATGACAAATCCATCAAGAGATTTAGCCGTGAAAGCGTAAAACACAGACAGACAAAGTAACTTACACATTTATAATATTAGAATGGAAGTATAGATAGTAGACCACCCACGTTTTGAAAACAAAAGGAATTAAATCAATTACGTCAAGCAGTTTTCTTAAGCTATGTATATCCGAATATGTAGGCGTACTGGATAACAATATTCTGATTACTTTACATTATCTTAATTTTTTAGGACTTGTAAACATTTTTTATATCAAAGACCCTAATTTAAAAAAATAAGATCCATGTTAGTTATTTATTAAGGTTAGGTCTCCTATATTATTTTTTAGTGTACCTATAAATCTAGGTAAGTAACCTAATAAAGATTCTTATATAGATTAGAAAATATTTATAATAAAGATAGCGAGGCTTTTAGCCTTAAACCATCAGGTTTGTGTTTTGATCACAGATAAGAGTAAAACTAAAAGGTGTTACATAATCTTTTAGGGATGGAAGGTAGACTTACAAAAGTTTTTTTTTGTTTTCTACACCAGACCTGAACTTATAGTTTCAAAAGACTTTAAATTATAGGGGTTAACTAAGAATATTAGATACGTATTTTTTTAGTTGCGTGTTCATAAATTAACGACGAGACATAGATTATAACATATACACGGAATAATGAGAGTGGACGATGGAAAACAAGTATGTAAGGATCGTACAAACTGGAAAGAAGTGGTCTATGCTTACCCCGACGTGAAAGAAGCGTGATTATTTGTACGTATGTAAACTTAGACTTGAAAAATTTGAAACTTTGCGGAACGGTTTTATGCAAAATTATGACGTCATTGACCCCGTTTTAATTCTTTAGTTACACAATCTTTAATTTTATTTATCGCCTTCCTATTTTATAAGAGCAAAAAACATGTGACAATATTTTTAGATCATCTTACTACGTACTAAATACCTTATACTTTTCATACCAGCCAACATCCATATTCCGTCAAAAATGTCAACATCTTTTCGTCGCTCAATGGGGCACAGTTAAACAGGGTCGCAATAGCTACTATTTAGCAACACATTAGAATGATCGCTATTGTCCTCGCGACAATAGTATAACCCCATTAAGTAAGGTATGCAAGTCATTCCGAGGGTCAAAAAGGTTTTATATGACTGACGATATTTTTGAGCCATACCCAAATAGAATTAGCCTTTTAAATATTTGGAAAGTCACTTACAAGCAAAGTAAAGGTCAATGCTGTACCTGATATTTTTTATGTAAGGTAGTATTGTAATGCCTGCTTTGTATTTGTAATGTTTTTTTTACTGAAATGTGTAAGCGTAATTAAACATTTCGTTTTATATTCCCTCTGTTTTAAAGCTTAAGGTCAACAATTCGTTTTTGACAATCCTTTAATCATTACGATTCTTACAACCGTAGATTGTAGAGGGCAGATAGCCAGTCGCAATATATGGTTTTACGTAAATACTATTTATCTTTCAGTCGATACCAACGTAAGAAAAGATGTACCCATTATGTACTTAAATAATAATATAAAGATGATGACGTCAAGAAATCAAACACCAAGCAACCTATTCAAAAGTGCCAGTAACCTCTACCCAGTTTACAGACAATTCAGGAATTACTTCAAAAACAACTACTTAAAAGTAGCATCCAAAAACACAATGTTCCTAAACATGTTTAGCTTTTCAATTCGGTTGCAGTTTGCTCTGAGAAGTTCTGTATAAAACGTTCAACGATTGCCTTAGATAGTTGTTCCGGTCCGAGTGCTTGCATCCGAGATTTATTTAAATTCAATTGAACTGGACTCTGAATAACGAATGCACTGACTTCGATATTCTACCTGGCTGGGGATCTGTTGAGTTTGTTTTGTTTTATGTTGTCTGATTTTATCCGCTTGGAGATATTTATCTTGCAAAATGAATAATCTTTAGTGCAAAAGTGTGATTAATGTAAAGCTTATAAGCGCACAGTGTTTAGCCTTTAGAATATTACACTAATTTTTATTTCAGTTTTTTCTACCTGAGTTAATAACTTCAATTCGACCAATGAGTGTCACCTTATTTTAGATTTATTTACCTTGACTTTCTTAATTATTCTAAGACACTTCTTACAATCGGTGAAGGAAAACATGGACAGGAAACCTAGACTACAAAATTTAGGATTTGATAGATTTTAGAATTCCTAGCAGTGGGACGTTAATAGGCGGATATAAAAATTAAATTATTATTACATTGAAGATAATTCTATTAGGAACACCTAAAGCAGAATCATTAGAATATGACTGACATCTGCTCAATAGAGGATATACTAACATAGCCTTATTACGAGTAAAGCTTACAAAAATAGCCAGTCACATAGTTCATAATAACTGGTTCAATAGCTTATATTATAAAAGCTATAAATAGTACCGCAACGTCAAAACTTACCAAAAATGTTTGATATTTATGTAACGTCGCTCACTGTGTTACTTTTAACGGATTATTTTTATAACTGCGATATTTAGTTTTCAGGCAGACAATATTCCGTAGACAAATAATGGACAGGTATGACATGTTAGTTATTTATAGAGTTTGTAAATGTAACAAACTTTCATTTGTTTTATTTACAATTCGAACTATTCATGACTCCTCCACACTTATGAGTCATACTAAGTTATTAATTGGGTGCCAATTAAAACTATTCTCAGTAGCGACAATTGAAATAACATAGGGAATAAATAGGTACAGAACTGTTTCAAAAGTTTTCGTCTCTATTATATGTAAATAATAGACCTTATAACATAACATAACATATCATCACCCCTATATCCCCGAAGGGGTAGGTAGAGGTGTACCAATGTACACCCACAGTTCGCCGATATGTTAGACCTTATGGTCCAAATAAGTTACAAATATTACAATTTGACTACATGTAGGTACATATTGTTAGTTTATATGATGATGATTCCTATGTAGGCAATCTCATATAATTACATAAGAACACACTTAATTAGGTAATAATTCTTACAAAAAAAAACCGACTTCAAAATAAGTCTTATATGGTTTTCTTATGGATCCTATGTCACAACTGGACGAAATCGCGCCTCCTTTAACAAAAAAAGAATTATCAAAATCCCTTCACCCAGTATCGTAAATATATATAATATTGTTCTGAGGTAACAAACATGAAGAAATAACAGTCGAATTGAATACCTCCTCATTTTCGAAGTCGGCTGGTTAAGTAGGTGGTATTTCCACCATTTTCTTTTCTTTAAGCGGATAATTCAAGTTTTAATAAAGTTTATTGTAAGTACTATAAGACGTCTGCTTCATTCTTAATGAATACTGCACGTGATGATTAAGGAACACACATCATCCATCTTTATCGATTATCGTCTTAACACGTATTATTCAAAACACATAATACACGTTCTTTACAGCGGAATAAAATATCATTATGGAGTTTTACTTTCGTTCTTTGGATTTGAGCTTATTGTTTGTTGCTACTTCAGAATGATTTAGTATTTCCTATAGCCGACAAAGGCGCTAAGTAAATTGGGTTCTTCGTGGTATTTTAAACATAATATAATACGTGTTTATATAATACAGAATATTGTAGGTTTAATATCTGCCAAGTCATTCAATCTCATTAGGTGTAGTCGTTACGTAACGATCGACCCCAGAAACGTGTAACAGAAACAATATAATAGGAAAATATGTAAGTAAGGTTTATTATATATTCATTTAATAAGTTGTCAAGTAACTTGACGACCGAGTGGCGTACACACCAGTTTTCAAGGTGTTCGATCCCCGGACGAGTCAATGTAGAAAATCACTTTTCTACATTCACAATCTGGGTGTTTGTGGTACCTTCGTTGTTTCTGAATTCCATAACATAAATTGTTAATAGCTACTTACTTTGGGTTCAGAGCAAAGAATGAGATGTTTAAAAAAAAAGTGTTGTGTTTATTAACAAGTTAAGTCTTTTAACAAGTATTAGCGCTGCTTTGCGGTTTTAACATATTTCTCAGATTTCCGTAATTTCATCTGGATAGAATGTATCCTAAGTGTTAATTCCAGTAACAAACTGTGTTTAATTGTGTTCTAAATTTTATCCAAATCTGGTAATTTTTGTATGATAGAGCAACGAACATGCATTCTAACAAAATTCTCATTACTAAAATAAGTAGCTGAAAAGAAATTTCCAACCAAACTAGGTCAGAACGTCATGAAAACATTACGTCAAATTAACCCTTCATCGCTACATGTCATCATAGTTCGTCTCTTAAATAATGTATGAAGTACTGCGTCACTCGTCACAAATTGCATAGCCTCCCTTGGGGCAAAGCCTTCCAGATTAACACAAAGCTACGTCGCACTGAGATTTTTCATGAAAGGAAAATATTGTTAGATTTTTTCTAAGTCGGGGTTTTGTCCGGTGCTAATTAGTGGGTTAGGTTTGTTTTTTTTTTTTGAAGTGCTGCTGTAAATATTGTTTAAGAATTTCTAGATTATATTAAGACATTTATAAAATTGTAGAAGAGCTTTTGTTTTATTTGTATTTTTATGAAGATGTATAATACAGAAATAGTAGGGCAATTATTACTATGAATATTTAAAAAGGAACAATAAACAACAACAAAACAAAAAAACACATACAAGAACATGTAATTGGTATTTTAAGCAACATAATTCCTTTGACATTGGTAGAAATCAGCTTGTAGTGTCCGCGGGTACAATTGAATACCGATATTTTACATAGGACGACTGCCTACTAGAAACAAGAAACTATTAACTACGAGTAAGATGGTGCATATTATATGCTAAAGTAGTTTTGTAGTGCATACTTAAAATAACGTACAAATAGACTGTATTAAAAGATAAAGCATCAATATTTCGTCAACAATAGGTGCATAATTTGCACATTAGAGGAGGAGAGATATAAAAAAATAAACAATATATTATAAATTTTATCAATCTCCGTATGTATAAATAGTCGGGTGAATTTCAACAAATGCCATTTTTCTTATCATATCGGTGAACTTTTACAATTTTTATTTTTTAATAGATTTTTCAGGTTTTATGTTATCTTTAGGATACAAAATGTCCCCAAATTTAATATCATCAACGTATCATTTAAGACTGAGGAGAAAATTCAGTTTGAATTTTGGTTTCCACCGATGTGAAAAACCGGCACCGATTATTTTTTTGTACACCGATATGATAAGTGTATCCACCGAAATGATGTACATATCCAGCGATATGATAATCTATTCACCTTTGAACATCGAAAAGGAAATAGTTAGTAGGTACTTAAAGGTGACTTAGAAATGAAGATCTGAACTTAGGGTAGATCACATCCAAAGAGAAGTTAAGTTCTTAGATATAAAATAAAAATGTATTTTCGAAATTATGTACCTATTTTTTACTTTTTCTAGAGGTACTTCAAATTAAAAAAATAATGATTATTTTTATTATCATTGTCTTTATTAAATGAAATATGAAAAAAAAACACTCTTAACACAGAATCACTTTTGATTTAAGCTTTGCTTATTCTTTCCAGCAACCTATTCCACCTGTTTTTCTCCTCATCTTTTAGTTTTGGCCTCGGCATTCTTAAACAAAATTAAGCTACTATTATGTTTTCTTTTTAGCTATTAATTATTTTGTTATTTATTATTACGTACTTACTATTTCTTTTGCCATAGAAACTTTTAATGCGTTCAATTGCTCCACCTCACCATCGTCATCTCAGCCTATGGACGTATTACCGAATACAGACCTCCCTTAATGATACATTTATTTATCCATCTTCTACTACCCAGTAGTATCGTGGTAATGATTTTGGCAGTCTATGTAGGTAAACTTACCTTGTATGTATGTATGTTCGAATGTTTGTATGTAGGTATATATGTATGTGTCTGTATGTATGTTTGTATGTGCCATTGTTTCATTGTTGTATACTTAACGAAATGACACGGGATCTACCGATATGATGTAAAGACTCACCGAGATGATAGAACGACTCACCGAGATGATAAAATGATCCACCGATGTGACAAAACTGTCTATTCATCATGAATCTAGACACCGATATTAGATATATGCCACCGATTGATTTTTTCTTATCATTTCGGTGTAAATTATCACATCGGTGGTAAAAAAGACCACCGATTACAGCGATATGAGAACAGCGACATGAGAAAATACACACTTTTTAGAAAATTATAAAAAAAGCATAATATCTAGGATAAATTCAATAACAGACAATGAAGCTAATTCACTGACTACCTCTGTTAGAACCAAATAACAATAAAAAAGCAATTCATTTCACTAGAAAAATGCAACCACCGATTATATAAAATAATTGTCCGGGAGTCACTGAAATGGCGTTCTTACAGTTTTGGTGGACATATGCAGCGATTTAACACACTTCTATCCTGACTGCCCACTAGCACACACCAACGAGGGAAATACAATTGGGGTGGGGATGCTGTCCGACTCGTCGATGTAAAGTTATGTTTGAATTACTTTTGTCCAGCGATATGAGAATATTTTTCAGGATAAGTACGTTTGTGCCTCTCAGTAATAATAATCGTTAATTATATAATAAAATATGCTATATTTTAATTAAAAAACTAATATTCTATGAAATAGAATAAGTTATATGCCTAATTTATTTATTTTTATTAGTGTATAAGCTGTTTTGTTTGCAAAAAAAGTAGTGGGACAGCACCGATTTGCAAAAAAATAGAGGTTTATGTATTTTATTTCTACCTTTGTAATAGTCCTAGGCAAATCATATTTTTGCCACAACCCAATAACTACCTATTGAATACTAAAAAAAAATAATTCAGAACTATATTCCTTTTTTCAAATACTAATTTCAACGAAGACAAAAAAATAAGGCATTTGGGAAATTCACCCAGTCCTTACAAAAGCCCAGAAATAAAGCTTTGACAGATTTTATGACGGTGCAAAATCCAACGTTTTGTATTCAGTAGAGGATTAAATTTATATTGTGTGAGATTATAGCGAGCTCATAAAATCCCCGTACGAATCAATCGTAAAATAAATTCACATATTGTTCTGTAGCCCATATTGTTTGTATTTCATTATATTAATAACGGTAATTGATGTGAGCGATGTATTTATTGACACATTACTTAATTACTGCATTGTTTTGTGTTCGCTTTTGTGGTAATTTATTTGCTGCAGGATTATTTACGCTAGTTTGATATTATAAAATTTTATTTTCTAATTGAATTATAGTTAGTGTCTACTATTTACCTTAATCTCAACTACCACAAAATCTCTCTTACGAAATAGCTATCAAAAACATAAAAAAAACCACTCCGTTCGGTGGTATTTGTTTTTTGTTTTTTGATTTTAATATGTAACAGCTTTATTAGGTATCTAAGTATACGACCTCAGACCACCTTAAGGTCGGGCCTGCGGGTGACCGAGAGGGCACTCCGTCACCCGATCAGCTGACAGGCCACGGAGGAGACGGACGCTAGGTCGCACGCGTCCGATCTCGGAAGGAACGAGGGTTGGGCACTTTACACCCACCCTCTGGAAGGGGTCCAGTTTAGGACCGAAGCCTGCCGGAGCCGCGCAGAGATTGCGCAAGCGACCCCGTGGCTCTGACCAAGGCTGTATTAAAGATAAGAATATTTATTTGTAGCATATGTTACGTTCAAAAATGATATTGTAGTTGACAGATGTCTAATCCTTTTATTTTTTTAAATTTTATTGCCCCTCTCTAAATGGCTAGGCTTTATTTATATTCACGTTTATATTAAATAGTATGTAACAAACTTAACATCTATCTGCAAGAACAAACTCATACCCGACACAAAAATCTACCATTTACCTCCTACAAAACATAATTGACTGCCTGAAGGAGGAAAGAAACGACTTTCTGTAGTGGACACATAAAAAATCAACTCGACCGAGTACCTAGTAAATCGTAAAGCAACCATTAAAGGGAAGCTCTTGCAATAAATCGCAATAGTCTTGGTAAAGTTCTCGGTTTAAAACGTGCAAAATTTAGTGCCTGTAATTGCATACATAGATTTACTCCTTGATTTAAATTTATGAGGGCTTTTAGCGGTGTATAGTAAGTTGAAGCTTTTGAGTGTAGTGGCGAAGTACTGTGGTTTTATTTTAAATGAATAGGTGTTTTAAAATACAGAGCTCATTCACCTACCTTTAATAATGTTAATAAGTATGTTTCAATGAATAGTGGATTTACCTGAAAATAATACCTATGGCTTTCAAATAATCTAATTATTTGCTATTCACTGAAGATGTATTCAGTGAATAGCAAATTTATGTGAAATGAATACAAGCGAACAACTTTGTTTAAAATCGAATTATTATGTCCTTAATAATTAAAAAAAATAACCTTTTTCCAAAATAATCCCTTATAAAAAAAAAAACATAATAGTTCTAATAAAAGTAAAGTTTTTAATAAAAAGCATTTTTCACAATAAACAACAAAGAAATCCCTTTTTGGCAGCTGATATCTTCGATAAGATTTGTGTAACCGTCATTCGAATGGCATAAAGACTGCGAACAGCCAACTACGCAAATTCCTAGCCAAATTCAATAAAACGAAAATACGACCTATTTAAACTGACTCCGATTACACTGTTTGGGAATAGAATATGTGACGATAGGATGCAAGAAAAGGAATCAATTTTCAAGTATTACCTATACGTTATTTGGTAAAATAAATCTTTCGGGCGTAGATTTTATTTAAAAACATACGTATTTACATACTATTAAATATGAATAATATTATTATTATACGTATTTACAAAAATAGGAACAACATTTTCGCCTATGTCGTATTTTATAATGTAATAAAAAATAATTTAAAACTGTAAGTTAACTGATCAAACGTGATATTAAATATAACAACATTCCAACGACAATTATAAATAATATATTTCATACTAGCTGTGCCCCGCGGTTTCACCCGCGTGAATACATACACTATCTTTAAAAATTATAGCATATGTGTTATTCCGATGAATAAGCTACATTATTGTAAAGTTTCATTAAAATCCATTCAGTAGTTTTTGCGTGAAAGAGTAACAAACATCCACACATCCATTCTCACAAACTTTCACATTTGTAATATTAGTAGGAGTCCACAAGATAAAAAAAACAACAACATGTGACATTTAATTAAAAAACAGACCCACTTTTAACCGTCCATAAAAACAAATCAAAATTAGAATCACTTTGGATTCGAACTTCAATTCTATCAAGTGTCATTGAAATCCGTTTAAATCGTCGAGTCTTTACAGACTTATTGGATGTAGACTCTTAGCTTAGAAAACTATTTTTCGTATTACATATAAAATACACGTCTAAAATAAAGTGTTTCACGTAAAATGCTCGTAATATCTCGGTGGCAGTCTATTCCTCATTTGTTGGATGCCTAGCAGACGGTAGCTGAATATTGATGGCGTAATTATCTGTTATGTGGGATAGAATATTGATACTTTGCTGACGTTGCTTTGAAAATGATCCTTATTTGTTATTAGTGGGGACAGGTAGTTTTATGTACACAAATGGTAGAATCAGAAGATAGAAGAAATATGTTTGACATTGTTTAAAAACAATGTCAAACATATTTTTATTTTCAGATCGATGAAATTTTGGACACGTTATAAATTATGTGAATATTCTGGCAACATTGAGGGGTTTACTTCTTTTAAGACTCAAAGGGTGATGAGCAAATGAAAATTAAATACTATTAAGTAATTCTTCTTCTGTCCAAGCCTCAGCCCAAAATATGTTGGGTTCGACTTCCAGCCTGTGATATTCAGCTGAATCCAGTAGACTCAACTAAGGTTATATTTTACATGGAGTGATTACCAACCTAACTTCCACAACCCATTTTACTGGGTAACGGTGTATCCCATACTTACATTGCCTACATAATTTATTTAAATAGTTTTTTTAAAACCTTTTAATACCAGACGTTTATTATAGTAAAGCTTGATTGTTTCATGACGTCACACAATAACCTTTTGTTAGCAGGACAGACGTGACGCGTGACAATTATTCAACGCGTTGAGTGACACGCTTTGCTTTCAAATAATACCGCGTTTGCGTTCTACAAAGGATTCAATCAAAATGATTGTCTAAAGGGTATACTTGTAAAATATTTCTTTTGACTACTTATAAAATATTAGTAAAGTTGAAAAGTTTCTAGTAAGGTTTTGGATTTTGAATTTAAAATGTATTTCTCGGTAGCTAGGTGTAAAACAAATTATCTTAGCAACAAGACTATTTTTATATTATAGTAAGGATGAAGTTAGTTAAGAGTTTGGGATTTTCATTCCGCGAAAACCAGTTCAATGATTATTTGATTAAACTATTGTCTTCAGCCAAAGCAGTAATTTTACTTTCGCTATTTTACCTATGATGTGTAGAAAAATATTTATAAATTATGTAGGCAAATATTTTCATTTATTTGTTATTTTTGTAAGCCATCTAAGAACACGATTGAACTCAAGAGCACACGAACACGTGTTTTGGATCCGAAACTGCAATGCTTGTGCTTGTGTTTGGAGAAAAAAAATTATAAAGTTAATATCCGAAAACATGAATACATACACAGTATCTTACATGAGAAAACATGAAACTGTTTTCTTACACCTACTGCATGTAGCAGTCATGTAGAATATAAACAAAGACACTTATAAGCTCATAAACTACACATACTGTAAAGTAATTACTCCAGAGTAAGCTATAACACGTTTTATCGCTAGCAGTTTTATCGCTCGTCGTACCTAATGGCCTCTTTGCTTCGTTAAGTGTTTATTCCTGTTTACAGGATTTGTTCTAGTTTCTCTACGTTTGTTTGTTTCTTATCTTTTAATTAATAAGTTTATTGTTTATTTGCACGCGACTGGGAATATTAATTTACGGGATTTTATGTTTGTTTATTGTAGTTGATTATAAACATGGTATAATTATATTTTTTTACTTACGCTCGTTTACAATGTTATGTATAATCTTTGAAATTATTGATGAATGATTTAAAATGATTAATTCTTCAATAAATGCTTCTTGTAGTGGGTCTAAATTAGGGTCCAGTATTGAAAATTTTAAATACCTTCAATATTTTTTTTATTGTAGGTAACATTTTAAACTATTCTATTTATACACAATCTAATACCTTCTACTTAGCCTGAGACATATTTCCAGTAAAAATTTCAATACTATTGACTCAAAACAAAATTTACAAAAAATAAACAATCCCTTTGTAAAACCTATTTTCAAAAAATCATCACACAACAGTCGTTTCATTTCAATTTCCACCACTGGACTGCCGATTTCACAAAGTCTATTAATAGTAACAAAAACAGCAGCTTTTCAAAAACAAACTTGACATGCACTATATACACATATAATATATACTATCCAGTTACAAAATAACTGCGTAGTATCGAGTAGCAAAATGCTCTCGAATTTTATTGACAGTTTAAAAAATGTAGGACTCTTTTTCTTTTTTTGTAAATGTTCCTATCAGCCTGTAACTGGCACAAGTTAGTGTTGTTCCGAATATCACTGGTTTTTTCTTTGTATATAGCTTAGGTACGTAAAACGGTGGATAGAAAATTGTTTGTAAAATGTAAGTCGGGAAAACTTTTTTTTTAAATGTGTTTCTGTTTTTATTATAAAATATTGCTTAACTTCTTCAAAACATGTTTTTTCTAATGTCCAACATTAAAAACAATAAATAAAAACCCGGAAAAAATCCGTAACAGTACTTTTAATTCAATGTCTAAAACATTGAAATAATATTACTGTTACGGATTTTCTATTCGCGATGATCTTTTATTCGCATATTCTCAAAAACCAATATTAAAACAGTATCATGAAAAAAAAAACAAATTCTACCTATCTGGTATCTGGAGTTTCCTATAAAAACCCAACAATAGTGTCTCTTTAGAAATTCTGAACAAATAAATCACTCTGCACAATCAATTAATTAATACACCGTACAGGCTTTCATTCTCTCATAATACCTAATTAATTGGACAAAGGCACCCCACTAGATTACAGGCCTAAACATCTGTTGGCACATCCACGTTAATCGTAACTGCTAATTACAGAATGGACCTTAAGGCCTTGTAAATAAAAGCGATAATTGTAACAAAGTATTAACACTGTGTAGACTGTATAGTATTGTCCGGAAAGCTTTTACTAATTATCTAGTAAATATTATGTGCTTCTTATCTTCCTAAGCCTAGCATTACTTTATTTATGTAGGAGTCGGTTTCCAGTCTCACCGAATAAAGTTACATACCAGTATGTCTATTCTGTAAATAATTTCGATATCGAGCTTCACCTGAGTGATAATAAAGCTCATTTCAAAAGTTAACCCAATTGACCTTGATTTAGAATTCAAATTTGAGAATACGTTTGATATCACACCTTCCGATGTCTTCCGCTGGATGGATCCGACGGATTCCGCTGTCAAGATACAAAAATAATGTTGCAGAATAGAACTACAGTACTTTAGAAGAAGCGACTGGCTATCTGAACTGAACTCCCCTTTTTCTTTATTAACGCGCGGTCCTTTAGTAGAACACATATTTTTTGTATAAATAAAGACTGTCAAAGATCACATAATAATTAGGACGAGAGGGCCTAATGACTACGTACTTTTTGGATCATGAGAAATAAATACGTTCTATAGTATTAGATAATTTTTTGAATTGTAATCCTTAAGAACGCCCAGTTTTGTTTATTTTTCTCTTTTTGTCATTTATAAATTATTCATGGTATTTAATGCATGTGTACGTTCATAATTAGTTTTATTATCATTTATTGTATTTTGTGTGAAATGTGCTGCTCTAAAACTATATTTGCAACACCTTATTTTATCCACATTTCTCGCAAATAATCCTTTCTTTCTTGCTTAAAAATATGTCAATAGTCACAGTCACCCATCCACGGCCCGACCGTGGCAAGCATAGCTTAACTTCTAATTCCAATAAATACGTACGGCTTACACTAACTCTTTAAGCTTTTCGTCTATCTAGTCCAAAAATCCTTCACTAATTAGTGTAATAAGATAGTTCCTAATACCCTAGCCTAGGGACCGGCAGGAAGCACTAATCACTTCATTAGTCGGTCTAATTAAAATTCTAATTAATGTGGAGAGCTGGAAAATTAAACCGGGCATCAAGTCTAGGTTAAATCCGTGTTGTTACTTTCTTATTTTGTTTCGAAGAAATATGATTTTATGTAATGAAATAATGCTTAGACTGGTTTTAGTTGAAGCAATATTTTCTTATGTAAACAATTTTATGCCAAACAGTAATTAGGTAATTTGTTTGTTTTGAAGAATTAAGTACTTATTTTGACTAAACACTGTAGACTGTTAGATCATAATTTTTTAATAATGTTCATTCAGGTAGCCAGTAATTTCTGAGTAAAGAACTTTGTACTTAATATTTCACACAGTTTCTCTACGTCTCGACGTTTATTACTTAAACAGTAATATTTTCTTAGTATATAATATTAATTCTCAGTGTACTGCGGTACTGATTTTAAGTAATTCCATATTCGTATTTCCGTCAGGTGTTTCCTGCACATGTAATTAATCCTTTTTTTTAATAAAATAAAAATCTTTAAGCGTCATAATTTTATATGTGTAATGAAAATATAAAATAATAGAAAATAGAGATAAGAATAAAAATAAAATTACTATTTAATTTAATTTTAATCTTATTCTTATAAACCACGTAAAGCGTGAAAACTAAAGATTTATTTGAAGAAAATGTCAATCAAATTGTCAATTAGGATTACGTAAAATAAATCTTATATAAAAACGTAAATCTTATTTATTACTGTCTGTAGTTATTTCAGTACTAACAAATTTATAGCCTGAACTAAGATAAAGGTTCTGTTTAGTATCACAAATAAATAAACTAGAATACTATATTTAGAGCTCTATATATTTACTTAAACGAGGGTTGCTTCATAGCATGTAGTAGGTGAAATATGCGATTAAATTTATAGATAAATAAGAAATCTGTTAAATTACATATTGCAAGTCAATGATGTTTTAAAATGTTGATGCATATCAATACTGCGAGAGATTTAAAAACTGGTCCGATGTAAATGTTTGTCATTATGTAAGTGAAAGAAACATATGAAGAATGAAAGTGCTTGATGAAAAGTGATAGAAATTGATAAAACTAAGACAATCGTCCTTATTTTAAAACCTCTTTTACGACGACAAAGCGCGATACTTCCATATTTTAGTATTATATATTCACACAAAAGACCAGTTATATACTTAAGAATGACTTTAAGCCTAAGCCTTACGCAAGTTTCTACACAAAATAGCAGACATAAACATTAACGTTACCTTACGGCGCAAAATACCAACTGAGATTATTTAATTACCTAACCTTGGAGCTTTCAAATCTTACCCAAATTTTATTAACGTTACCCTTTAGAATTAATTGAGTATGCACCTGTGGGAATTATTTGTATACGGGAATAAAGGGTGGGATTATAACAGGGTCACCGCTTATGCAGAGATTTCTGAAATTTGTTACACCTTGTTTTGAGTGAGGTTTTTCAACGGTAACCTTTTATGGAATTCAGAATTTTAAAATTTTGTTGTTTTGCGATTTGTTTCGGTTAAGTTAATGGGTTTGGAATTAGGATTTTTTTTTGTTTGTGTAAAACGTTGACAGGTTATTTTTAAAATCGTAGACACGTATATGAAATGCGAGTATTTTTACGCGATTTAATTAATGTGTGATTTAGTATTACCCATCCCACTTCCAGAAACAAAGGTTTTCTTTTTTCATTTTTATTTTACTTAAAAAGAAAAAGAATGAGCACAGATCATGCACTTAACTATTCTTAACTATTTTACTATAATTTAATCCATTTTTCGCGTTGTCTTTCTTCAACCGACCTCAAAACTCTTGGTATCATGCAACAATATAATAATACAACAAAATATTAATATCATAATTTCAACAAACAATTTGAAATATTAGCGACAAAACCTAAGAAGCTTACTTCACAATACCAGTGACAAAGCAACTTGGCGGGAACCCAACGGTTCACAGTGGTTTGTTTCATCAAGGCAACTAATAGGGTTATTTCGTTACATTTAGTCAAAGCTCCGTAGACAAGTGATATTTCTAATAGCGTTAATAGCGTTAATTAGTCTTAGTCATCATGCCCACAGACAAACTGTGCAAACAGTTTTGTGGGCTTTTATGTATGTTTGTTTGATAATTTAAAATGTTTAATAAATAAATAAAAAAAAATAAAAAAAAAAAAAATAATGGTATATTTCGCTCAAATGAATGAAAATTATGTTCATTTTTATAAGTCACGTGACTATTCCGCACATTTCAGGCAAAGAGAGCCAAGTGGTGGTTACAAATGGTAAAAAACTCGTATCGCGCACTAAACATTACAAACCTAACACCACTTTAATATTCCGTACAAAAAAAAAACAAAATAACCGGCAGTGGTCCATTTTTTAAACCATAGCAATTCTATTAGTATTAGTTTTAGGCACTTAGTACCCTTCAGGAACAATCGGTCTATTGAAATTACAATGATAATAATAGTGATGTAGACAGCAAATGTTCTTTAGATATGTCAACGTATTTATTTTAATAGCACTGAGGCTTTTTATTGTTTAAATCCACGTGCTTTTGCAGTATTATTGAGTAGCATACATTTTTAAGAGCTATTTACCCAAACTGAAAAATCATAATCAGATTTGAAGAATGGCTACTGCTTATTAAAATAAGTATGTAAGGAAGTGGTTATTATATTGGTACCTAGATCTAATTCGAAACAAAATAATCATAATGAGAATGATCTTAATAATCTTAATAAATAAGGAAGAATTATTTTCGTATCCTAATAAGCAAAACAGTGCAACTGCCATAAAACAGTTTCTCATGGTTTTAAGCATACTGTTTTTACAGGATCAACATTATTGTTTAAACAACTCAATTGTTTAAAATTTTCTAGTTATATTCTACAGTAATGAATAACAAAATAATTCAAACCACAAAGTTATTCAGTATAAACGCTGACAATAAACTCGCTTAGCCAGTGAGGAAAAACACATTTTAATCTCGCCACTGAATGGGGCGCTAATATATTCCAAACTGTACCCGTACCTAGCTTATAAAGCAAGACTGTTGCCGTTGAGCAAGCGAGACAGCGCTATACGCATTGTAGAGCGCCGTCTCGCTTCCACTACCGCAACAGTACCGTTTTAAAAGATCGTGGTACGGGTATTGCACAGAGTTTTGTTTAAATTGTTATTTTTTGCGCTTTCCTCTCGAAACTAAAACAACTGGTGTTCGGATTTGAATTGGATTACATTTACATTGTGTTTATTTATTGCACATCAGCTGTGAAAAGTTATGTGATTTTAAAAAGGTTTTTCGTTGCTTTGTTGGGTTTTAATGAATAATGTTCAGAAATGTACTTTTTTATAGAAAGTTGATACTTAAAAAAAGGATTTTAGATCTTCTTAGTCGTATATTTTATTAAAAAAATATTTCCTGATACGCAATAAGCACTTAAAATACGAAGGAAAAAAGCTAACAAACGTAAAAAAAAAAAATATCATTCGAAAAGTAACCTCCTTGATTTTGGAAGTCGGTTAGTTAAACTGAATTGGTGTACACGTGTAGCTACATGTTATTAGCGCTCGAATTTTGAGAACTCGAAATCCTACTAATTAGGAGATTAACATATTATAACTATCTCTTTTAATAACGCGTTTATCCTATTTCGCACTACTCATTAGTGCAGCTTACACTTTGAACGTAACATAATTATTTTCTATTATAATAGACTACTTCTGACTAACGGTGAAGGAAAAGATCGTGAGGAAACCTTCCAATGTTTGGCCTGGTGATCTATGCTCGCGCCTTCTCTATATGGGAAGAGGTATGTGCCTAGCAGTGGGACGTTTATAGGCTGGACTATTATTATTATTACTACATACATAATTATATTATAAGATCTAAATGTAAGTTGGAGAAGTTTAACTCAAGGTTACATTCTGTATTATGGTTACTAATAAAACGAGACTTCGGTAATAAAGGTGCAAATTATGACGTCATCGAGATAAGTGTTCGTTCGCCGGATTTGAGGCCGCAGCTTCGCTCCAATAAAGTAAGATATTAATTAAATTACAAATTTTATAGGACATTATCATTTGGGGTGTTTTCAACAGCATCCTACAGATGTTTAATTTAATTTGATGCAATATTGCGTAGGTCTGCTTCTGCGAACGCGTTACTATCTATAAATGACTTTAAGATAATTAACATATATTTTATTTGAAACAATATACTGACACATTTAAGCAAATTATATACATGTGTGGGAATATTCCAAATTTGATTTAAATTTTTTATTCAGCCTCTACTGTCCACTACTGGCTAGGCACAGGCATAATTTTGAATAAAATTTATTTTTTATTTTCATCATATATTGTGTGTTCAGCAACTTTTTTTTTCAAACAATTTCATACACCATTTAACTTCAAATATTCAACCATTAACACCGAACAGCGCAATGATAATCAACACTTGCATACCATTCTGATCAGAGTTTCCAAATCGTTGACTCACAGTGAGCGCGTCTCGAAAATTCCGAGCCATAGCCACGTATGCCGTACGGCCGGCTAGGTACGCGAGTACACTTAGAGGCACAATTAACCGACCACTGAAACTTTCTGATGTTACTTCACAAAATCATTGGAGTGCTTTTCTCTGGTCAATTTTATTGATTACTGATGAAAAGTAATCATTTTTGTAAAATAAAAGCTTGTAAAATGATCGTCTATTTCCCTTGGTAACCTCACTCATGAACGGCTGGACCGATATCACAAATATTTTTATAGTTGTGCTTGTCAAGAAGACAAGTTGAAGGCTTATGAGAGAAATCGGTTAGAAAATCGCGGAAAATTAGTTCATTATTCATACCAATTGGAATTCAATATTCATAGCTATGACAGGTCAACGTTTATCGGTCCACCTAGTAAAATATAAGTTTGCTATTGCTTTATTTTTTAATAATTTAAGAATATTTGAGAGTGTAAGTAATTTAAAAAAAAGGGTACCCGGGTGTCTTTTTACATTAAAAATGCAAGGTGGCCGGCTAATTGTGGCTCTGAGTGTACAAGTACGTCATGACTCAATGGCATTCATGTGCGTGGATATTTTACCCTCGAATGAGCTCAAAGCATATGCGTATTATGTAGGCTTCGTTTGAATCCGTTTGGTTACCGATTGATTTAGTCATTTGAATAGGTTGTTGTTATATACCAGCATGATTATTGTAGGCTTATATTACGTATTGATGGTCCATGTGTAATACGAGCCATGGAAATACGGTACTTTGGCGTTAGGCATTGTTAAAATGATCTGTATGTAATGGAAACCATGGAATTATGGTATTGAGACTGCTTTGACGTATTGCACTATCGATGTCAAAGTTAATATAGATAATAATAGTAATGTATGGGGCTATGAATGAATAAAGATTAAATAAATTTAAATCCAAATATTGATATTGCATCGTCTAGTAAGAAGAACAGTCATTATTTTCTGCTTTTACTCATTCATTTAACTATACCATTTAGTACGGTTAGTGACTGAAAATTTAATCAACTTTGGCACCATTATGAATTTAAGCTACCTCTCTTGTCCAACTTTAAAACTATTAAACAATTTTCGGCACAACGATCAAACATTTTAAACTAACGACCCATAAATTTGAATATGAACGAAAAACTGCGACTGTGAAAGAAAACAAACGCTTAAAGTGGAAAATAAGTTCAAAGCGGGTCGCGTGTGCTTGGGCGAGAAAAGCCAGTGAAATGGAAACAGTTTCCACAAGAGTGGCTGGAGGGAGCCCTGAAAGATACCAAGGGTTCCCATTCATAATTACCTCAGGTAAACTTGGAAGAATATTTATTTTTATTTATAGCCACCGCAAATGCGAATGGCCCCGTGTAATTCATTATGGCTGAGTTTAAACTCTTTTACGAGGTTTTCGTAAAACAAAAGCTTGGACATTATAACCAAAAATGTGATTTATGTCTTGTTTTGTGTCGAGTTTCTTATTGCAAAAATGTTTGAAATTTTACAAAGCATACTTCAAGATTAAGTGCTTAAAAAGTAAGATACCATTTCTGTCTTAATTTATTTCAAAACCATACATGATTTTGTCTGTGCTTGCCTTATAATAAAACTTATGTTCATTCTATATTAATATGAGGTTCTGTTTTCGTCTTGTAACAAGCCTGTTCGATGTAAGCCTCCTTGTTTCGTAGGCTTTGCTTGCTTTATAGAGTAGGATTAGAAACTGTATGCAGTGAATTGTGAACCGATTGGCACTGTCAGAAGCCTGGCTGCCTGCCAAGAACTAAAGTGTTTGCCTTACACATAAATATTGTTGAAAATAGAGTAAGGAATTTTGTGAGTAAATAACGAAAATGCAAACTTATTTTTGAATACGTGAATAAGCTTAAACCTAAAATAATGGATATAAATATAGATTCAATTGAACCAAAAGCTTCAAAATTTGTCCTGCCATTTATGATCGGGTTTCCATTCAAGATAATTTCCTGGCAGGTATTTAAAACAAATGAATTTTGGACCCACAATAATTTGGAGAAATAGAATTCGATATTGAAATTCCATCCCGTCGAAATCGAGATCCAATAGTTGTAGGTCAGGATAATTCAGGCATAGGTCTGCAAATTGTGTTTGGCAAGCCGACCAAGTTCGAATATCGGTGGCATCTTGCTAGCCCCAGGCTGAGTTCAAAGGTGCGGTTCTGTAAAGGTCACATTTTGTTTACGTATGTATTAGGCGCCTTTTTTCTATCGTCCATTGAATTTCGATTTGCTTTGCCCATTTCAACGTCCATCTGAATAATGTTGCGTGCTTAACCATCATTGACTTGGCTTTGTTTCAAATTGAGTTGGATGTAGTGTCGGTAGTCGGTTTCATTTGCGTTTTTACCTATATTGTTGTGTCTAGTTTCTTCTATATCTTTGTCAATGGTATTTTATTTTTTGGATTCTTCTATTTTGGTCATACATTTATGACTGGCTTGATTTTTTGTATCCAGGAAACATCCAGTATATACATTTTCCTTTAAATAATTTTAAACTTAACCATAAATATTAGCCGTAACTCATACACGCATATAAATTCTATGCAATTCATGTCTTCACCCTTTCTTATGAGAACAAAAACATTGAAATCGGTGAACCATTTAGACTGGCGACCGTTTACTACGTTTAATACCTATAAAATAACAGTTGGAATCGTATTCATCCCTTCAGTTCATCCATGTTCAATAGTTTTAGGAATCAGGTAAAGAATAGATTTTCTCAAATTATCGATAGCTCTTTGAAAATGTAATATCAGATCTCTGTACTTTCGTCTTTGGGGATTTATTGCACTTCTTCTATTTTTCTTCTCTGTATTTCCAGTTTCTGATTTTAGTGTTGTCTTAACTATTTTTTCTTTTCCGCATTTGTGTTCAACACTTATGCCCGTTTTCACCAGTGACACCTAAAATTTAAGTATCTCCTAAGCCAATTTAAGAGACACCTAACGCAAGTTTTCTTTTCACCAACGTCTAAGTGACGCCTAAAGCATTAGGAAGTCCTTATAATTTAGGGGATGGATTGACGGCCCCCTAAAACTTAGGTGACGTCTGGTGACACTTATTTTTTAGAAGGACGACTCGCAAACTAACCAAAAAGGATGCGTATACTTTTTGGTTAGTTATCTAATATTTACAATGTGTAGACCCTTCCATTTTGATATAAACTGGAGTTAATACCGTTATTTAGGTGTTTTACTTGTTATTTTCAGCGAAATATTAATAAAATCGTTAACTCGAATAATTTATCGATTACCTTTACATACTTCCTCCGCACTAAACGTCACCTAACTAAGGAACTTCTACTTAGGGTGGTGAAACAGAATTTGAGTTAGGGAATGATTTTAGGGGATTCTTAAAATAAGGAAGCCTTACTTAGGTGACAGTTTAAGTGTTACTGGTGAAAACGGGCATTAATGTACCTATTTCGGAGTATTTAGAAAATAGCATGACTACAATTCATTACGATCAACATCATTACGATAAGTAAGGTAAATAGGAACTGAAAACTAATATTTACAGTATAATTTACTTTAACTTTCTATTTGCAAAGGTAAGTCACGCAACTACGCACTTATAAGGATACCTACTAACTTCTTGTACCTTCCCTACGCTTTAAGAAATAAATACAAAACATGTTAAAGTCACACGTGAATTCAGTCACATAAAAGCATAATATATTTGAGATAACATTAGCTTATGATATGACAAAGGTTAATAACTTTTAAACTATCGCGCTGCATGTTTATATTAACACACACAACAACGACAAAGGTTTTTCGACGTTATTCTTCTAAGCTAAGCTATTCTATTCTTTCTTATAACATAATATAATATCAACAATCGTAAACGCTGATCAAATCGCTTAAATATATTTTAATTAAGTCGAAATCAGTAGTGGTCTGTCAGCTATCAGACTATGAAATTGAAGGAACAGAGTAAACCTGTGTTTTCGCACCTACTCTAATATCTTATGCATATATGACTGAGCTACTGAGATTGGCCTCTGAGGCAGAAATTCGGTCAGGTAACTATTATTATACCATGACTGTAACGCATCTCTCCCATGAGTTTATGATTATGAGTGACCAGTGCCTGTACTATGAGTTATTAAAGCAGTACTGTTGCTATTGTGGAAGAGAGGTAGCGCTCTACACCGCACATAGCGGCATCTCGCTCCCACAAAGTAAACATTCTTCCTTTAAGATCTCTAGTACAGGCATAGGGTAATATTATGACGTAATATTGTCTCTCCTACAAACAACCGGCTCGTTAACAAGATCAAACAGTTTATTTGATCGTTGGACATCCTAATGATCAAAACAAAACCTGGATTAATTTGCTTCCGCTGTTAAGGAAGGTAGCATGGTAATATAATTATTAAGGATGGCAAAGAAATAATTTCTTTGTCAAAGAAATGAAAAAATACATGTTTAAATTGAATTTAGACTACATTAACTAATGATAATTATGTGAATTCCCTACTACTGAGATATTGTTTTATTTGTCTTTAATAGGTACAAAATTATTTTGAATATCAGTATTTATCCATACATTCAGATATGTAATTGAAATAAATTTTCATACACGACTATTTGGTAGTCGTGTATGAACATTTGAGAGTTATAAATCACAAATATAAAATGGATACATCGTAATAATTATCTATACAATTTACCTATTAATAAAATTCCTATTTCAAATTAATTACCCTTCCAAAAATCTAATCGCATCTCCGAAATTCATCAAATACAAACTACGCCATCTATTGACACAAAAGTAGAACTAACAAAAATATCTACAGCATGTTCTGTTAACATTACTTTCATATCGTATCACAATTGAATGCACCGATGTATCGAATATACATTCGCTCCAAATATCTCAGTAATGTGGTACTCCCAGTTTCCATTTCCCATATTGGTTATATTCGAATATTGATACAAATACATTGTGGTGAAAATGGCCTAGTTATTTACTACATGTAAACATGTATCTGATGTTGTATTGAAATTTATCATGTTTTGTTTTGCTTTAATTTAATTTAGTTATGTTAATAAAATAAATTTCACATAGATTGCCAATCCCATTTTAATTGCACATTTTTTTGTGTAATCGACTGTTTTTTCTATATATTGTAGAAACGATAATATCAGTCAATTTCGATTTACATTGTTCCAGTTTTAACTATTTATAAATATGCTTTAGTAAACTAAATCACTCAACTTCATTAAACCGTTCACGATTCAACTTAAAAACATTTCAGCTAGTTCAAAAATCTAGTTAAAAATGTATCAACGAACATACAAACTACCTGAGTAGATGTACGAGTATATCAACTATGCTAGAACTACTTTCTACTCCAAAACATTTCAAAAAGACTTTAGCATTCATAGCATTCGGTGTTACCATTTTGTTAGATGCCAGGTATAAAGCGTTCAATGCAATGCCGTTCGTGCACCTCCGTATTACCTCGGCAACGTTCGTGTCTGGCTTAATAAAGTTACTGCGTGGCTCCTGCTATATGGCCACATGTATTTTTATTTCGAACTTTCTAAAAGCATTCGAAATTCAAAGATGAATTAGATTTTATTAAATGATTAAAGTTTTGATTTGAATTTATGAACATAATGATGAGGTTAAAAGATGGAATTGAATTTGGAACATATTTTCAAGATTAATTTTAGTGCCTTTTATATATTTATAATATAATAAAATACTCAAAATAGTTAATAGTAAAAAATATAAACACACTTTATAAATTTCTTAGTTTTACGCGAATGTTAGACATTCGTTAGACTGAGACTGAGTCTGCCCGTGACCATGATACCTGCAAAGGTGTTGAAACGTCGGGACTTAAAATCTTAATATAAACTGCGAAAAAATCCGTAAAAAGTAGTTTTATTTCAACACTTTATAAACTTCAATATTAATAACTTCGCAATGTTTATGTGGACCACTTTTCTTTCTATAAGAAAACATACAAGTATTACTAAAGAGGCTTGTTTCTACATTTATTGTAGAAACAAAAAGCAACTACAAAAAGGTTGTATAGCTAAACAAACATTGAAATCTCCAACGTAAGCGCTAATGAAAAACATTTGTAACGAAAATCTTCTTAACATTAATGTTAACGTTAATGGATCTTTCGGGTTCGCAATTAAAGGTTAAAAGGTGATTCTCGCAATCCAAATTGCTTGTTACAAAGAGATCTAGAAACATTTAGCGTTGCGTACATTAGTGTAAGATGTGATTAGCCTTTGAAGATTGGCGCTTATTCTGTTGAACACTCACTAAAATTATCTAGGGTTATTGGTATCTCTTTCACTTGTACATAATTAGAAAATGATAGATGAAAATTAGAGCTGTCAAAACTAAAATTCTTATACAAATTGGTCGACTGGATAACTGTGCACTAAAATCAGTGTTATTGACGCGTGCCTTCCGCGGAATTCTCGCGCCTTCTAGAGAATTCTCAAATTTTTTGCTTGTGTAAATTGAGCCTAACACGTCAATATGGTTAGTTCTTGTCTATTGCTGTCCTTCTCTTATGCTATATGTTTGCAAAAGACATCGATGGTCTAATTTTGATTTAGTTTGCGTACAAGATAATCAGCGTCATTAGTTACATCTGAAGGGATGCTAGTATTACTTGAAGAGATACTTCAATAAAACCAAGCAATTACTGACGAAGTTTAAGGGAACGCAGACAACCATTAGTTTTATTGTAATTTAATGTTCAGACATTACTCATGTTTCATAGAATTGATGATAACTTTAAATATCTAGTTAACTAGAAGTATTCATTTTAATGACTGATTTAGTTGTGCTCTTAGACTTTAGTTCTTCGGCTACTTTATAAACACACTAGCTGTGCCCCGTGGTTTCACCCGCACGAATGGAAATTCATACACTATCTTTATAATTTTTAGCATAATATGTGTTATTCCGATGTATAAGCTACATTATTGTAAAGTTTCATTGAAATCCATTCAGTAGTTTTTCCGTGAAAGACTAACAAACTTCCATACAACCAAACAAACTTTTGCATTTATTACATTAATAGTAAGGAAGTAAGGTTATTAAGTAAAAAAAGACAACTCAAATGCCTACATCTCACAAGAAAGCTAAATACAGGATTACAATCTCTATTTTAAGGATGACTATAAGGTTTTCATTTTTTTTATCAACTCCTTTCTGTAAAAGTTATGTATATTTAAAAAAAATACATGATTTTATTTAAATTTATTATATGTCATATTTTTCATTCCTGCCAGTAACACACAATGTTATGAATGCCAATACATGTTATTTATTTAACAACGTTATTGAAAATTCAAAGGACTCTGTCAATATATTTCGTCGATAAAATTACATTCTTTAGCATGAAATAGAAGCTGGAAATATTTCTGCCATCAAAACGTGCCATATCCGCCGTTTTAAGAACTAAATAAATATTCGGAATTTAAACAGAGGAATATTTTGTAGCATTTTTATTTGACCACTTAGAATTTCAATTTAAAAATGAATTGCTAACGTTCAAATATTGGATGCTTATATTCTATTGATGTCAATTTGAAAATAGAATGTTATCAAAGAATATAATATTGGAATTTTGTTCGTAAGAAAATTAAAACCATAAACGAAATTGACTGTTGCTTGTTTCAAATACAAATATCTATTTTGTATTTGTTATTAACAAATGCGTTATATTTATTTGTGTTTTATTAAACCTTTGTCAATTTCAGACTAAAGTTCTGATTGTTGAGATATATAAAACTACGGTGAAAAGACATAAAATATCTTAAGATTTTTAACCTTTTTTGGAGATAAAGATAGTTTACCCTATTTTCCCTATTTCTAAATAGCATAAACAACGAACAGTTCTTATTCAACTATCAAAATTCAAACTATTTTTTAACAAAACCGCGTTAACCATCTCATGAATAAATTGAAATTAACAGAATACGCAATTAATTCAAATTCAATTGTTTCGAAATAGAAAACCGCGCTTAAATGATTTGGTTAGGTTTAATTTGCGAAATACCTTAGTTATACTAATTATTGAAAACCGCTCATTAATTTAAATAGGCCTATGAGAATGTATAATGAAAATAATTTGACTAGCTTTTGTCAGTGACTGTTTTTACACTGACTAGATACTAAAAAAAACATCGTACGGATGTACAACTGATAGAAACAGTAGGTCCTATTATAGGACCTCCTTTGTTATTTACATAACATCACGCCTGTATCCCCGAAGGGTTATGCAGAGGTGTACCAATATACACCCAAAGTTCGCCAATATGTTTTAGGTCCCATGTAACAGGGGGCGAGCCTTGCCACGAACCGGGCACAAATCTAAACTCCGACCTGCTACTGAGAATTTCTTAGAAAAACCTAATAACACCTTGGTCGACCTGGGAATCGAACCCAAGACCTCTAGCGTAGCAGTCGCGCTTAGTAACACTAGGCCAACGAGGCACTTGCTATTTACTTTGGATTTATTCTAAAAAAAGACTCTTATAATATATTGTTTTAACACAACATATCATATAATATTCTGTCTATTTGATCATTTGAGTCATTTTCCTAAAAAGGCAATATAAGTACACAGACACAAAAGTAGTAAAATAAAAACATCTTTAAAATATCTGTAGGAAGCACAATTTATTGATAATTTGCAAGTATCAAGCAAACATCAATAAAAAGCAATAAACGTTCGCATTTAAAAACAGGCTTTCACGTAAATTTAAATCACGCTTTTACACGTAAATATCATTATTATAACCTCAAAATACAGGAAATTATAAACCAAAACCTATTGATCTCACCTCATTCGACAAAGCTGATTCTCAAGTGATTCTCAAGCAAAACGATTACCTCCTCGCACAGATCTTTGAACATAAAAGAGATGAGTAAAAACAAACCTTTGCGTTTATATAAGAGGCTCTTAAAAAATGTCGTGGTGGCCTAGCGGTTCAATGAACGGATTTGCATGCACAAGGTTGCAGGTTCGAACCCAGGCAAGTACCAATGTCGCTTTTTCAAAGTTTTATGTACTTTCTTAATTATTCTAAGACATATTGGTTTCTTAGGTTTACGCGAATGTTAGACATTGAAAGAAAACTACTTTTTACGGATTTTTTCGCGGTTCATATGTAGATTTTAGGTCCCTAACCTAAAATCAGGGAACCGGGGAATCGGGGACCTAAAATCTAAATACAAATCGGAAAAAATCCGTAAAAAGTAGTCCTATTTCATTATTCTAAGACACTTCTGACAAATCGTGAGGAAACATGGATTCCAAAATTTGTGATCTGAAATCGCCAATCCGCAGTGAGCAAGCGTGGTGATCAATGCTCATGCCTTCTCTATATGGGAAGAGGCCTGTGCCCAGCAGTGGGCGTTTATGGGCTGGATGATGGAAGATGCTCATGAAGACACTTCGATCTTTATTACTATGTACAGTGGACCAAAGTGAACGTTGTCTAAATTCCAATGTTGATCGAATTAGGTTAATTTAATTTGTTGATCTTTATAGATATGTTTTTTTTGTTTTGTCATCGTCTGTGCTAGTAATATGCATTTGTTTTCTCTTCCACAAAGGTGTCTTACAGCTATACTTAATACAAATTATTTGTTAGAGTCGGCCTTTGTGGGAGACTAGTGTAGTAATCACTGTCAATTTAGAGGAAATTAGCATTAATTGTAGGTATGGATATTAATAGTTTTCATAAACAATAATTTTGAAATATTAATTGCTCCTTTCTATTTTTAACGCCTTTGTTCAGCAGTGGACGCCTTCCAGCTGATGATGATGATGATTTTTACTGAACTTTAATAAAGTAGAATGTTCTCAATTCCCTTGTATTTTTTGGTTTTGAACAATGATTGAATATATTTAACTATGACCTTTCTAGACGTTCTTTCAATTGAATTAAAAAGTAAACATAACTGGTATTTACTTTCAATAACCTACGTAAAATACATCCTTCATGATTTCTCATTCAATCCATTATCACAAAATCACATACAGCGAACAAAGGGTAGGATAAATTTAAAAATAATAAGGGCGCGACGCGAGTTGGTGTTTGTAAATAGGTGAAGAAGGAAAATGGGTGTTAACTCAAGCAAAGGGGAAGGTGGGGTAAATTGGAAGAGGATTACTGTGTATTTTTGTGTTACCGTGAGTTTTTACCTTATACAGCATGTTACCTAAAGGGTATATTTATATCTATCAAAAAGTTTCGAAACATTGGTAATCAATTATGTAGCATACTCATTTTGAGCTGAAATTTTGTAAACTGACTCTATACCAGATGTACTCTTTAGTCCCGTTGGATAGAGATACCCTTTCGGAAACACCTTGTATAAAGGGTAAATGTTAAGAGAAAGTCGACAGATTGTAATTATTGTTACAGTAGAATGAATAAAAAAGGTTAGTTGTTCGTGAAATTTAATTTAATAAAAGGACTTCAAAGTTCAAACGTCTTGGTTTAAAACTTTTATTTACTCCTTTCACTTGTGACACCTTAGTTGTTTGTTTTTCATCCAACAAAACAATTAAAAATGTTACAGTCTATTTTCATAACTTTTGGCAAATATACCCTTTTACGCTAGGTGTATTCTTTTCTATTGTAAGTTTTAATGTTTATTTTAAGATAACTTACATTATTACTAATCATAAATACGTATCTAATTTTCGACATAAATTTCTACTCTATCATGTTCCAAAATATTAGTTCATCTAACATTATCGATATCCATCCAATTTCCGCTAAATACCTACTTACCTCCAAAATGCATAAAGTGGAAATGTCACCTCTGAAAATGCAGGTAAATTCCGAACATAAATAATGACGGGAACGAAGTTACCGTTAGTGACATGAACACGTTGAGAGCCATAATATTATTACCCGGGATTCATAGGGTCTGACAAAATGGCGGGATCCTGCGAAAAATTACGCTTGACAAGGAGGGATCTTAGATGTTTTTTGGTAAATAAGATTGACAAAGGTTATCTACCGTAGCTTAAGGCTATGTAAGTCGACATGTTGTCGCTTATGTTTTTAAAACATCTGTATACTAACATTTTTATAGACGGTCCTTATTCACTTACTTATAATATACATGTAGACCTTAACATGCAAAAAAAGATTTTGAGTTTGAGTTATTAAGAATGACATATGCATGTTTATCAGTTGTTTGGTACCGTAGTACAGGCTCAGCCTAGTTTGGGATTTCATGACCGTTTGTGAGTTGTCCCAAGTTTGTCTTTAGATTTATTTAAAAATACTGCTTTCTTACTTCAGAAAATACCTGCTCAACATTTTTAAAAAGAACACAAACTCAGCAGGGATACTAAAGTTTGCGTGTTTCCATGTTCAATG
This sequence comes from Autographa gamma, assembly GCA_905146925.1. Classification (NCBI taxonomy): domain Eukaryota; kingdom Metazoa; phylum Arthropoda; class Insecta; order Lepidoptera; family Noctuidae; genus Autographa; species Autographa gamma. Next base: position 5,373,751 of record LR989871.1, read on the forward strand.
AAATGGAAGCACCAGCTTAATGTAATTGAAAGTACTTAAAATAATGAACAAAATGACCCCGTCTTCCTCCAAGAAATTCTCAATAGATTCTTTCCTTTTGAGCGAAGGTTCTAGAAAATATTTTCTGCTCAACTTCTTTAAGAGTTCATTTCCTCGCTAATCTGCAAAGTCAAACATAGAGCTGCTAACTACACCGCTGGTAAAGGTCTAACTAATTCCTTTACTTTCCTTTAAACTTTACTTAAAGTTTCGCCTTAGTTCTGAGGGGATCAGCGTTTTGAGGACACGCCACTTTGTTATTCATGTGACTTTCTCGGTAACGTACTTTCCATACATAAGTTCGTTTTGTAAGTAAGCTAAAGCTCCCAGTTCTATCTAAATTCGGTAAGGATATCAGATCGGGTAATAATTTTTGATTGGTTTTAGAATGATAACGGAAAATTCTTAATATGGGAAGACAAATACTTAAAGTTTATCCTTATATGATTTCTGATTCTATCCATATCATACACAATCGCATACAGCGAAAAAGATGGGATTAATTTAATAATAATAATGGCGCCGACACACAGGACTATTAAACTGACAATAAAAACACCGTAAAAGCACGCGCGCGGTGGTTTTAAAAGACCTTTCTAAAATAATCATAATTCAAAACAAATAATTATTGTGTGACTAACTTTCGACAGTTTTTAGAAAACTCTTATGGCTCCTAATTTTCAAAACATTTAGCCAAAAAGTATTATTTTCAAAACACGTTACCTTGATAGCGGTTCCTAAAATATTTACTTCAATTCCACCCTCTACATATTCATCTATTCTTTTTTCAGGGGTGTAGGCTAGGTCAGTCGACCATTCCATTTGTAAATGGACAGTAGGCTTTTTTCACACAAAAGCACATTTATACCTGTCTCGCTTCGTTTGGTGAAGTTTTTTTTTCCACTCTGGTGTACGATGGCCTACTATGTTACACAATAATCCAGAGGGAAATAACTCAAATAATTGCTTTCACATGAATGTAAAAAAACAACTGCAATGATGGTCCAAAAAAACATGGAATCAAATTGAGTATATCCCCTTTTTGAATTCGATTAAAAATTGAATGAGGAAATAATTAATCAGTCTAAACCATCCTCAAAAGCAAGATGACAATGGCTCTAGAGTATGATAATTGAAATAAGGTAAGGGAGGTCTTTGCTCTGCAGTGGGACGACGATGACTGAAATAATGAAAAACCATCCGTTCCCAAGGTCATATCAGCATAAACATTCCTTACACAGCTTTTTGAATATAAATATTAGAGATTCGCGCCTATTCTTATAGGCTTTGTAAAATTAACGTCTCTTGGGTTATCTCGGCTTCATTTCAGAGCAATTACTCGAGTGACGAGTATTCTAAGATTAAAGAAGACTTAAGGGATGAGGATGCAAAAACTTAAGCTTACATTTTTATGGTCCTTATCTACTGTGGACCAGATTTTTTATTATAATTATTTTCTTCTTTACTCAGTCCAAAATGTTTGACGCTACCCGCTGATATTTATATAGAGAGTAATCTGTCACGTTTACAACATAAACCTTGATGTGAAATAGTAGTTATTTTTAAGTATTCTTGTACATTAGTCTGCATTAGTCGTCTTACCTTATTATGTGTTTAATTTGTAGTGTTTATTTTTTAATTAAGTTACGAGCGTTAGAAAATGTGTAAACGAAATTGTCAGGCAATTTATTACAATAACTAGCGGCCCACACTGACTTCGCACTGGTAGAAAAAACACGAACCTTCCTCTTGAATCCTTACCTATTAATAAAAACTATATGAAAATCTGTTCGGTAGGGTTCTTCCATAGACAAACGCACCGGGGCTTTGTTTTCTTATACCTATATATCGATATACTGATGATAAAACATGCTATATGCATGTAATATTTAGGAACCTAAAGTTTGACATTAAATCCTCATTTAAAGTACGAGAAACAAACGAAGAGCTACCCAAAAACACATCACAGTACAACTGTAGACAGAAACTTTGGAGAGTCAATTAAAAAGGCATCCAAAAGAGTTCGCCATAAAAGAACACGTTAATACAAACAAGGAAAGTTTTTAGTTACTTGTTGCCTTTTTCCTTTAGTTTTAATTAAGCCTAGCTTTATTCCTCTGAGTTGGTAGAAAAGTTTTTTTAATGAACAAACCTCTGCTGCCTCGGATGACAAAAGTTACGTCTTATGAAATATTCTGTTTGTTGCGACATGCTTTTTTAGAATTTACTGTGACTGTGTTGGTTTCGTGATTCGATGGTAAATATTTAAATTTATCTTTTAAATAAGCTAGTTATTTAACCGTCTTCCATAAATAGGGAGGGTCTTATATCGATGGTATTTTACGCGATATATCAGGCAATACTGGATCAATTTAAAAATTGTCACCGACGATGGTATGAAGGTATACCCTATGCCTCAAAAACGTTGACATATAAATTACATAAAAATCAGATTAAACGATCTTTTATTTGTTTTCTTAAAAATATTTCTGTTTCTGTTTTTAAGCTGATGAAAAAAAATACATTATTTCTAAACGTTGCAATACGGAATGGCGCAAACACCTCAAAATGCAATAACATGTACAGATTAGTTAACTAAAATTGATTTTGAAAATGTACATTCTACGAAATTATATACCTACTAAATCTCAAAATTATAAAATTTTTCAAACTTTATTATATTTAAGTAATACAATTGTACCTTTATGTTTCAAGTCAGCGTAAATAAAAAAATATTTTGTATTATAAATCAACTGGAAAACTAGAGAGATCATGAAAGTTGTGATGAAACTGGAGAACTTAAGGTTTTTTATTATTATTAATGGTGGCAATCTTAGTTTGAATAGACTTACAAGATCTTTTCCACAAGAACACTTCAGAACTTTAATGTAATTATATTTTATTACAGTTTTAAGTAACTTATTTACATTTATGGTCATATTTTGTTTGATACGATAAAAATAAAAAAATGTAGACTATTTGTATTTGTCTAGTGACCCTGACTGCTGAACGGTAGGTCTTGGGTTCGATTACCACCCTGGACAAGTTTATGTGTGATGAGCAAGATCATTTGCTCAGTTTTTAAAGATACATTATACCCAGATCAATATATCTGAGATATATGTATTTAGAAATAGGTATGTTTATCATTTCTCTAGACCTCTAAATACAGGCTTTTCCTAATTTATTATGGGAAGGCCTTGTACCAAGATATTACATCATTATTATTATATTCTATACTCTTCATCCAAATTGATATGAATAAAATATACCTGTATATATTTAAAGAGCAATTATGATCTGAAAATCAATTACGAAACATTAACCTTTGGGAATAATTGCTGAGAATATGCTTAACCCTTATAATAACTTGTAATGAAACAGAACTCGGATTAATTATGTTTCGTATTAATTATTTAGCAGCTTACGTATTATTTCATATAATTAAAACATGTTATGCTTAAATAGCGACAGATTTCGTTAATAAATTAATAATATATTATAAAAATAATATTCCTGGACAATTCACAATTGGAAACTAGCGATAGTGGCAGTCTATGTAAATGTTTTGTTTATGGTTCAAACCGATAAAACTAAATTGAAAAGTATGCGATTTTGAGTATGATGTATGTTTACTATGACAGACGATATATATATACAGAGATGTCTGTCGATTACTCAATAATGAAGTCCTCTGGACAAACATTCCGTTATGAAATGAAAAGCAAGTATTCTGTAAGGCGATGTCGGTGCATTTAGGTAATTATGTTTCAACCCGTTACTTTGAAATACCAATTACCAACTCCGTAATACTTAAATAAATGTAATTTCCAAATGTAAACTTAACAACCTATAAACGGCATAGCAGCCGTTAAAAAACGATTCGACCCTTTAATCGTCACAATTAAATAGAGTCTTAAAATACCCTGAAATAAAACTCAAATTTTAATGTTGAAGAAAAGGGTTATGGCGATAACAGCTTTTTTTGCGGACTAGCAAAAATAACTAGATTCTAAAATGATTTTAAACGATTTGGTATAAAAAGTTGAATCCTTTTTTGTTCATGGAATTTAGGATTGGCATTTTCTTTTCTACTGTATTTATTTTTTTGATGAAAAGAATTTGGAATTAGTAGGTACTTGGTTTGATTTCAGGCTCAATTTAATCAGAGAATATATCGTTATTTTATTGGTATTCCTTCCTTTTAACTTTCTTTCTTTCAGATCTATATAATTAAGGTTCGTTTTATGACCAACATCAGGTAAAAGGTTTGTGTTTATTTAGTTTGTTTTGTAGATATTGTGAAGTGGTTTCTATAGATAACGCTAAAACAAAAAACTTATATGGTATCTAAAATCCATAGATGATTAATTTATCTAAAATTATTTTTGGGAATGCTGTGTGAAACTTTTTATCACCTATTGAAATTTATACAATATTTATGCAATTATGAATTATTTATTTATGCAATACGGATTTAAATTATCGTGTCAACAGTTTCTATTTTATTTTCTTGAAGATAACAGAATCATTACAAAACGCGGTTCATCCAATTTCCTCTTATTAATAATCATACTCCGAGCTGAGATCACCGGGTCATTCTTTTCTTGTCGTCACCCTGAAAAATATATAGAATAGTTTAATCATTATCGTTAAGTTCACAGTGGCCATTCGCTCCATTCTGATTTTGCCTAATTGCGACCTTACTATTATTATTAATGGAATCGTAATTAATAAACATTTAATAAATAATTAAGAAGGTTTACTCACAGATCACAAAGATTAAGTCGAACGGGTTTAGGAGGACTAACTTCAAACTCCGAAGGAAGAGATCTTTTCATCCGAGACAGTTGTTGGTCCTCACTGGTCCTTAGATCCACTGCCGCAGCTTCTGTGACCTGTACCAGATACGCCACAAGTGACAAAACAACGAACGAATGTAAGAGTTTCATAGTGGATTTATTACGAGTGTACTGGTTGAGAGTTACTCAATGAATGCTGTAAATATCTTAAGTAAGCAGATTTATATCTAGAGGGCCTTACGGTGATAAAAAAAATATACAGGGTGTTACGAAACCCCTGTCCGACCCCAAAGGGTGACATAGGGTTCGCAATCACATGCCCATATTATTAAATTTGGAATATTCATGATAATAACAATAATAATGAACTTTGAAATAGCCTCCAAAATCCCTAAATTTGAAGATAAATCAAAAGCTGCACCACTATTTTCGTCGGTATTAATCGTGGCCTTTTGTATGATCATTTGGCAGAACCTGAGACGATGCCGTCACTCTAAACCATAATTAGGAGAAAAATATTTAATTAGATATCCTTATCTATAAATATAATATAATATATATTATGACGGATCTGACAGGGGTTACGTAACACCCTGTAGATAAATAATTAGCACCGGGTTTTTATTGAACTCTGACATGCATATAACTTTCTTTATCTTATCATCACTCAGATGTTTCCGAATAGAAATCCCAATTATTTCAATATTTACAAGGTTTTAAAGCAATAATTACTACTTTACTTTCAAGGTTCCGTACCTCAAAAAAGAAAAGGCACACTTATTACGTAATTGAAAGTGAATAAGGAGAATGTGAATGAAAGAAGGCCAGGTCAAGAGTACCATAAACCGAACAGCATGTATGAAGGGAATAATGAAAGTAGACAAAGCGAAACAAAAATGCAAGGATCGTAGCAAGTGGAAAGAAGTGATCTCTGCCTACCCCTACAAGGGAAAGAGGCGTGATTATATGTATGTATGTATGTATGTCCGCCTGCTGGTCTGTCACGATGTAAGTGTGGTGGTGTCACGCTACATAATTTTACTTTCTTTGTCAACGACATTAAGTAATATAGTATGTCTGTGATGTTTTTACCATCGAACAAGAATCAAGAAACCTGCCATAAAACTAGGTCTTCGCAAGCCGTGGGTTTGATCCTAGCATGGGTGAGTGAAAGTAGATGTCCTTGATTTAAACATTCCTTTCTTGCCGATATTTGTGCACGTCATTAATATTCAATTTTGATAGACAGACAGAAAGTCAATAAAGCGACACTATAAGACATGATTATTTCCTTTTGTGGTAAGGAACCCTAAAAATTGTACGGTTACAAACACTATCTTCAGTAACATGTCAGAGGTCAATAAAAACCCCGCTAAAATAGCTTTCATTAATTTATTTTTAAATAATGTTCTATGACGTTAACACTCACAATATATTATGAATTTTCTCACATATTATATTTACGGAGTGTGATGTCAAATTATGCTCGACAACTGGCGTGCGTTTTAATAAATACCCAATATATTTTAGAATTTGTATTACATTGAATTATTTTAATAAAAAATAAATAATTATGTTTACAAATTAGAACTGAAATAGAATTTGGTGTAAATTCTTAAACCATATCAGTCATCTCTGCATATAATCCCTATATGTCGATAAATAGTCGACTAGCGTTAATATGAGCCTTGTACCTACACAAGGCTTATATTAACGATAGTCGACTTATTTCTTTTACACTGTATTATTAACCTATTAATAAAACAGTGTGAAAGCAGGCACTCCCAAGAGCGACCATCATGTTCAGATATGAAAATAAAGCCTTAAATCAATCGCAAGGAACCTCAGGGAAATAAATATCTGACTAGGAGTAAGAACGTTTTTTATTTATGCATAATTTGGAAGGACCGTAGATAGGAAGATAGGTGATGCTTCCCATTTATTTTTCTCGGAAGGTTCAGCATAAGGAATCAGATATCAGATACATTTTCTATGAGCTCACATAATTTTATTATCACTGGACAGATTGAAAGAAAATATGGTTTTATGTGGAATGTGAAAATGAGAATCTATTTACTGTTTATGTTGTGTCTAAAAACCAATTGAATACCTTCCTTTTCTTAACACCTAGTTATGTATGTCAGGTGTTAAAAATGTTAAATACATGTATATAATAAAACATATCCTGCCTGGAACCCACCAATTTCAAGGAAATGGTTTCTTCTTACTTTAAGAAAGTACGAGCATTGGCTATTAACTGTTTTACTGCAACCAACTATATATATATATATATATATATATATATATATAAATCACGAGATCCGAGTACCAACTTTCTAAAACAGTAGGTATTCAGTTGAATCCGGTAACACAGGAAGCGGAAACAAATTTATTTTCAAGAGGCTACGCACAATCTTTAAAACACTTCGTAACCAAAAAACAACCCTAAACACGTCATTTGGATCACCAAATTGATGTCCCAAAAATACCAAAAATTGGTTTCATAAAATATTCGGTAGGATCGGCATGCAAATTGTGATCGCCCAATAACACCACTTGAGGGCATTATCGTACACACTTGAGTAAAATTGCTTCGTCTCTTCAATGGAACCTCTGAGAAGGGTACTGGAATCTGGAGGTGAAGCTGTAACTTCAACTTGATTTTATATCAATATCTTTTGCATTTTGATTTGTTTGATGTGTTTGCTTTTTGGGATAGAGATTTGTGCTGTTCTTGCTTAGTTCTGCAGTCTTTTTTTTTTCTGTAAGTATTAATTCAGGATATTCTTTTGTTTTAGCGACGGCTCGTTTGTATAATCGTTTTTCTTCGGCCATTCCAATTTAATAATTTATTTTTATATAAGCTATTTTTTTATCTGGATTTCTCTGGCCAGCTTTTGCAAAAATAGAGAGTATAAAAGAACAGTTCAAATTCTAAATTACCTAGCTTCACACACAATCTAACTTTATCATGTATGTAGTAGATGATCGAACGCATTATCCGATTTCATTAGATAATTAAGATTGCATAGAATCGGGAGGTGTAGATCGTGTTTAACAATCGCTAACCAAGCCAGTCCCTAATGGATTAATACAAACATACAATATCTGGATCATGCACGTCAATATTGGCGCCGATTCCGATGTGTACATACCAAACTGAAGTAAAACAGTGCTATATTTTAATAAAATACAGGGCATTATTCATATAAATATCAATGTTGTTTAGCTAGTTAACTGTTTAGTAGGTTCTAAATTTACCAAAGAATCAAATTCTCTCAAGATAAAAAATAGGGATGTGTCAAGTATTTGCTCAAAACGGTCGATATATTTATAAATAATGCCAAGTGTGGGAATAGGTTGGTTAATGTAACAACTAATTTACCAATGTGAAAATAGTTTTCGCCTTGGACATAATATGAGTGTAAGAATATAATATAAGAGCGCACGCATCTGCGTGTCATAAATGTTTATACAAAACTTACGTTAAGTACTTACGTAAAGTGTCTTATGTCACGGCTTTTAATAGATAAATCTATCTCCTTCTAATTTTATGCGACTGAAAAATATCGACATTCTAAAATGATTTCAATTCGAATTCAACAGAATCAGCGCCATTCAAAATCGAACATTGGTGGCTGTATATTGATTACTGAGAGCACCGTGACAAATACTAGGCTGTCCCGCTAACGAGAAGCAATGGATCAGCAAGCTCGTCACAGATCCGACAATAATAGTCCAATTGATGGCTTCAGAATGCTGCAGCCGCAAACTGTCTCATTAGATTGTGTAGCTGTTGTACATGAATATGTTCAGGTTTAAATATGTATTCAATGTGATTTATAAAGCATTGTAAGCATTCTTTGACAGAACGGTTGAGTACTTCGAGAACTCATTTACCATGTATATGGCCCATATGGGACAAGAATTTCAAAATTTTAGATTTTCTAAAAATTTCAAAAGAAGAAAATATTTTCTGTCAAAGCATATTTTCTTTAGTAGAATAATCAAAGGCGGTCGACTTGGCATCCATTTGTCGAATTAACAAAAATTTCTATACTTTTTGTTAATTAGAAAATGGATGCCACAAAAACGTTATCAAAACGTTGATAGCCCGAAGAAACAAATAAACGATGAACTTACTCCTACTTAATTTATCAACCATAGATTTTGTGCTCATTTCACTAACAACTAACTAAAATGTAAATATTATCGAATAAAGTTACCATTAAAACGAAGAAGAAGTATAAAGTTTTCAAACCATTCTTGTTCCAGAAATACACAGGAATGCTACAATGTCCATTATTGTCTATGTTAACATAACGTAGCAAAAATAATTCGTAATAAAATGCAAAAAAAATCAGTTTGAATGTACTGTGAGAACTTGATCCAAAGATTTTCCAATGAATATGGGACAATAGATCTAGTTAATTATGATCCAACATTACCTATGCCCACTACATACTCGATACAAACTAATTTACATTCAGCTTACATCAATCGACATCTTGATGCAAGATGCAAGTTGCAAGGGAAATCCAATCAGGCCACAGAATCAGTGGCATGCCATTGTGGTGGACGGTCAAAGGGAGGCCATTACTGTCAGTGTCAGTCATCGTGTCAAATGGTTGACGTATAACGTAAACTATATTGACCAGGGGTTGACAAATAGGCTGTGGTTGAGTTTGTTATGGTTTGTATAAAATTGATGAAAAAATTTAAGGAAATTGACTTCTATGAAATTTGGGGAACCGCCTCTGAAGAATACAATTTAGAGATATTTTAAATTGATTTGCAAATAGTTATAGCACACAACACAAACATGCAAAAACGGAGAAAATTATATAAACCTACTCATGACAAAAATCGATATATTTGAAGTTTATATTTACCTCTCTGTAGCAAAAACTGCAACAGAGTAAGATCCCCGTATTTTTGCGATATCTCCGAAAATTGTGGAAAGATTTCAATACCTATTTCCTTTTATTCCTCAAAAATTGTGCCATATAAATTTAATTCAAGTCAGTACTTCTGTATTTAAGTGTAATAAATTATAATGGCCAAATCAATGATATTTTAATAAACAGATATGTTATACACATACAAAACAATCGAAAAAAGTGTTCCGCGCAGCGCGGCAGCTAGCGAAAGAGATAGCAAGATAAAACCCATAAGAAAAAAAGAGACAAATAGTGTTGTTGTTAATGGCAATACGTCCCAATTAGGACGTTTTCGAGTCTTCACGATTGCACGCTTATAACATATCTGTTTATTAGAATATCATTGGGCCAAATACAATTTCTAATTCTATTTTAGAATACGCAAATCAATTTTGATATAGTTCAATACGAGTAACAAAACACATTCGAAATAGATTCATCGAATGAAAACCGTTTCGTTACATTGTTCCAATGTACCAATGTAGTTTCAAATACAAAACCATTTGTGAATTTATAGTACACGAAAACTATTTACTAAATGTTGTATTGAATATACATTAATATTGACTAACAAATTCCAAGTACCGCGTACTAAAATAATAGCTCACTAACTTGGTTTTATTGATATCGGTGTTTATATATATGTCACGGTAAGAGTGATTAATTGAAGATTATTAATAATTATCTAGTATTATTAATAATTACCGAAAGTCGAGGTAAAAGTGATAAATTAATCACATTTGTCGGTTATTATTAATAATTTAACCCTAGTAGTGATAAATGTAATAAGTGGCCAAGGGTTGCGGGGCTGTTTATTTAGTATGCTTGGTTAGGTTCGACTTTGTGACGGAGATCAATAGGTTAGGTTAGGTTAGATATTGTGACCTTGCAACAGAGCGAGCGAAGCGAGCGACGACGTATGTACCCATCACATATATTTTTATAAATTAAAGAAACATTAACCAATTTTATATGTATAAGTCAGTGTATAGGTCAGGGTAAGAGTGAATAATATAAATAAATACCTGCTGGTCAAAAAACATAGGGTTTTTATTTATTTTATCACTTTTACCAATATGTGTCGAGAATTATTAATAATTACTACTAAAAGTAATAAATTTTGATTGTTTATTAACATTTACCAAAACCTGTGATTATTATTAATAATTTTGTAAAATTATTAATAATTTTCAATTAATCACATTTACCGTAACATATACATAGTTATAGTAAAATTTAAGAGCTATTCGCAATTGAGCAAGCGTGGTTATCAATGCTCGTGCCTTCTCTATATGAGACGAGGCCTGTCACCAGCAGTGGGACGTTTATAGGCTGGAATTGTTGTATTTATATATTATATTATAAGAGCTTGTTAGATTGTAAACGCTAAAGTATAAAATAGCTAGTAGAATCAGGGTTTATTTTTTTATTTGATAGCTTAACCTGTTGAGGTTGGCTATTGGCTATTTAAAAAAACCGGGATCAAAATATATTTATTATTATAGACCCACTGTCAGAACTGGACCAAAATGGGACCACACGAGAAGCACCAGCTTTCAAATAAACAAAGAATCATCAAAATCGGTTCACCCACTGAAAAGTTCTGTGGTAACAAACATAAAAAATACAGTCGAATTGAGTACCACCTACTTTTTTGAAGTCGTTTTAAAATAAAATTTCAGACGGGTGGAACCGCGTGGCACACTTAGTGAATAAAATATAGCCGTCGATAATTTCACGAACAATTTTCGACGTAATTTGGTTTGTGTAAGACAAATGACTGTGGTTACGGTACGAACGCTAAATGATCGTGAATTACTTAGAATTCAGGTTGAGATGTTGAGAAATATTGTATCATCAATTTCTTGATAACTTAATAATTTAGGACTGCCTCGTTGGCCTAGTGGCGCTAAGCGCGACTGCTACGCTAGAGGTCTTGGGTTCGATTCCCAGGTCGACCAAGGTGTAATTGGGTTTTTCTATGATATTCTCAGTAGCAGGTCGGAGTTTGGATTTGTGCCCGGTTAGTGGCAATAGGCTCGCCCCCTATTACATGGGACCTAAACATATCGGCGAACTGTGGGTGTACATTGGTACACCTCTGCCTAACCCTTCGGGGATACAGATGTGATGATATGTTATTTTATGTTATACTTAATAATTTATTTTTCTTAGTATTTCGTCTCAGAAATATTTTAACTTAGTGTTGCTGATATATAAAAGGAATCCTTAACAATGTTTACATATTTTCTTATCAAACTAAATTTTCATTTGAATACCTTAGTTCATAAATAAAATAAGTACTTAGTCCTAAGTATCAAAAATTAAATTATTTATTTTAATTTTCAAGAAACTGCTCCTAAAATACCAATCTTTCAAAAGTTAAACTTTCAAACAATTAGTTAAGAAATAAATTTATTCTCCAGATTGTTATTGGGTAGATAATTTGGCTTTCAGACAACTTTACGGGATTAATCATTTTGAAAAAAAGGACGTGACCCTTTCAAAGATATACAGAAGCCAGAAGTTAGGAAAAGCTCTCGAAACTTCTTAGAGAGTTAAGAGAACAGCTGATATTGTTAAAAGTATCGCGGATTGTTAGCAGGTACTTGTCCATATTAAAAAAAGATCGAATGCGATCACAGAACCGATTTTTATGTGATTTTGGTACGGAGAAGAATTTGTATTTATAATATGTATAGTATGTTATGTAGAACATTTTAAATTCGTCTAAATTAACAAAAGATTTTATATTTATGTGTCATCTTATAAGTGGAAAACTACACAAGGACATTACATACTATAAATTTTTAATTTTTAGAACTAGTTAGGTATCGTTACAAGTAAACTATATTATCTATATTACAAGTGGGTATATAGATATGCAATTAAAATAGTTATCCATGTAGTTTGGTATTCAGCTGAATCCGGTAAAACTTCGAGCTAGGTTTAACAAAAAGAAAAATGCTAATTTGAATTAGTCTGACTACAGAACTTCTTAATTTTACTGCTAATTATCATTCAAGTGATCGCCCCAAACTGTCTTAACTTTGTCATAAACATTAGAAAATAGTTTTGAGTTCAACAATTTATGTTCAAGTACTGGTCATTAGTGCTGAAGTAATTAGTGCCTCCCTCTTTACTTATAGTCACTTACTGCCATGGTACAAAGTCTTCAGAAATAGATCAAGAATCAAAAATATGGGCATCATTAATTATTATTGTAACATTTAGAACATAACAAATAGTGTTATTTAGGAACTTTTCAATGTTACCTTGAAAACATGTGCCGGTGGGGCTACAGCACACCTGAGCCGTGTGAGTGCGGCATCCTCCCCCAAACCATTGCTCACTTAATGAGTTGCCCAGCGTGCCCTGCCACCTGCACACGCGAGGACCTGTATGAGGCGACGGACAATGCCGTGTGCGTGGCTGAATCTGGTCGTTACACATGTAATAGCCATTGATCGAGTCGATAAGAAGAAGAATGTTACCTTTGGCTTTTCAATAGTTTCTTATTTGTTTACCAACAATAACTTTTAACCGACTACAAAAGATGACGTTCTCAATGCGATTGTTATTTGGTTGTTTGATACGCGTTATGGTTGGCGATAGAGTATATCTAGGTGATCCATAAATTTCATAGAAGTAAACACATATTTTTTATGTATTTAATGATAGATTTTTTATTACAGCCATAATTTATAGAATTATGGCTGTAATAAAAAGCAAATAATACCTAGTTAAAATTACAATTGTAAAATTTAAATTCGACATAGACAGTCCAACATGAATGACATAATTATATAAGTTGATATGGTCACGAAAAATATTGAGTACTTACAGCCCTATTACAAAGTTCTGATCCAATTTATTTTCCGATGTCATTCGATCGCAATGAAATTGGAAACCGAAAATAACTTAAACATTTTTACACGCCAGTTGTACAAATATTTAAAACCAATGCAATTTTACTTTGTTTTTCATTGGAAATCCAGTTTGTTTTAATTAAGCACGGTTTGATTGTTTCATCCATGAGTAACGAAGGTAATTTTTATTTAGTTCAATCGTTTGTATAAATGTTATGTATATTTAGTTGTAGTCATTAAACTTGAATCCTATAACTCCGAAACATAACACAAATTTTAAATCCTTTGTGGTACGTGTGCCGACTCAACATCTCGACATGTTTCAAGAGCAGTTTTGGCCGAAGGGTGTCGTCTTCCGGCGTTTCCGCGGGTGGCTACGCGACACCACGCAGTGCAACACGACACTGCCTACTCGTGTCAAATAGACTTTAGTTTTATGTTAATAATTGTATGTATTAGTTTATAGCTATTGTTTTGATTTATTATTATTTATGTATTGTATGTTCTATGGGCCCTAGTTGCTTGAAATAAAGGAAAATAATAAAATAATAATAACGTATTTTAATATTAGTATATTAATTGAATCCCGCAATCCAACACACACTGTTTGGCTCTTAAGAGGCGCTGTGCGATTTAGTACAAGACTTTTCTTAAGAATTAGGCTAACTAACAGAACTAGCTTATATAAAACGATTTCATCTTCTAAACTAATTATTTCCATGTTATTTATAAAATTATTTGATTTTCTGGAGTGTCACTTTGACACATTAATAGTGAGAAGAGAACCGATTAATATGTCAAGAGATGCCTGAAAACATAAACATATTTAATTTATGGATTCATACCAATTTTTATTATTACATTCCTTTCATTTTATAGTTCCTAGATATTTCACGGAACAATTAAGTTAGGAAATCCTTGAATAATACGTCGAAACGAAACAATTTTCGTAAGGAATAACTTCAAAATTAATTTCACGAATTTACAATATTGATTTTCTAGATACCCAACACCATTGCAGGTGTCATGGTCACGGGCAAAAAGACAACCTTTTTGTTCGAAATCGGATCTCTATATCTGCGGTTTGACAAAGCATTTTTATTCAAATTCTTTTGTTTTGTGTTCCAGATATGTGATATCACACAATGGCTCGCACACACATGGCATGGAGGGATCACTGCCAGATCGACAGCTTTCTCCTAAAGGTAGATACTAAAACCTGAGAATGAAACACCGGTGGAGTCTACTTCAATAAAATGGAGTTCGCCTCTGTTTTACCGACTAATGTGAGTTGATTTACTGTTTTACCGACTTATAAAAGGACATGATCTATAAAGTGCACTGTTATTTTATTGTTAACTTTTTACTAAAACATTTTTTTATGTTATTACTCTCATTCAGTCAGGAGGTGGGTAGAGTAGCAGTTTTTCAAAACTATAAAAATGAAGTAATTTAGTATAGTATAATTTCTGAGTTTGTGTAAAAAATTATGTGTTGTATATTCTGTTTATTTTATCTCTTCTGTTAATTCGAACACTCTTTAAGGGTAATTCTTTTCACTTTCACTCAATCCAAGAATCATTAAAGGCATTAAAAACAATATAATTATAATCAAAATACAATCGACTCTCTTTTTTTTTTGGTAGAAATCTTTGCATTTAGCCTAAGCGCAGGCTTTGACTGCTTCGCCGGACTTTAGGTAATCGACTCTC
Source organism: Autographa gamma (assembly GCA_905146925.1). NCBI lineage: Eukaryota > Metazoa > Arthropoda > Insecta > Lepidoptera > Noctuidae > Autographa > Autographa gamma. The sequence goes on from LR989871.1 coordinate 5,389,113, forward strand.
TATGTTATAATTACTCTTTGGGACCTCTAGGTATACATATCAAAACATATACAACAACGTTAAGACATGTTATTAGTTATCTAATCCCAATTTGAGAAGGCAAGACGAATATTCAATTTCCGTTAACATCCGCCCCATTACTAATCATGTTAGTTAGTTAAGTGAAATAATCTACTCAAACTTACTTGTTCAAGTTAAATAATATTCGTTAAAGCTTGCTTACATGAATATAATTATGTAGAATAACATCTGGTTACGTTGGAGAAATTCTGCTTCTGCGTAGCTTTTCTTAAGCTATGTTGGGGTCGGTTTCCAGTCTTACCATGGAGTGACTGCCTATCTGACCGCCACAAGCCATTTTAATGAGTAACACAGTATGGTAAGAATGGTTGCTAAATAAAAGAAATTACGCTTATATAAAGGTTAAGACACGCAAACTGTACTGCGGGACGTTATATTCGATCTCTTCCTGAGAAAAAAATGACAAGATAATTTGGGTGATCTATTAAAAGTTTGACTAACTCAGAACACAGTAATGCTTGTAGGTAGCTATATTATTCTGCTTGTATTTTTTAATCAAACTTATGGAATAATATATCTCTATTGAAACTTTTCTCAATATTTCTGGTAAATAACAAGTTATGACCGAATCTCGATCAAAATAATACGTTCTAAAAATAGTTCAAAATAACCTTTTCGCCAATATTTCGTTTGATCTCGGTCAAGTGTTAAATATTTATGTTACGGAGCACGAAAATCGCTCCAATATTTCAACAAGTTGGAAGCAAAAGTAACTTATATTTTACTAAGAACCTGTTGGTTAAGTTTGGTCTTTTAATTCGAAGTTAAAATTAAAGTTTTGTTGGTATAACCATTTTGGGGGTAACTGTTCATTTATTTTTCACTGCAGTAAGTTAACTTACTGCATTTTACAACTAACAGCTACATGCTACATTCATTTTTGTTTACTATGTAACTGTGTTTCTATATATCAGTTTAGATTTATTGCACTTTAAAGTTTAAATGACTAGACACAAAAATCCACTTCGTTCAACATCAAAATATGTCAAACATACTGGCTGACTGACGTAGTTAGTTTTTCCTATTGCTCTGGCTGGAGGCGTTAAGGTCCTCGCCAAAAGTCCAGTGAAGCAATCAAAGCCAGCGTTCAGGGGCACGAGTCTGCTATTGACAATTGCTTGAATCTTCTGAGTGGGTGGCGTCAGTAGGTCCATTTTAGGATAATTGGCATGTCATTTTAACGTCAAGAATTGAGACGATTGAAGCAACTGTAAATAGCAGACTCGGGCCCCAGGCTAACTGCAAAGATCTCTACAAAGAAAAACATACGGCCTGACTAAATTACTGGATTAAGAAAACTATCTTCTACTACACTTCTATTCTGGAACAAATAATAATATTTTTCAACAAAACAAATCTAAATTCCCTCGATCACCATTCCACACACGCTCCGTCTAAGATCAATTATACCATAATGCAAGATGGCCGCTTGAATAATTCATGTGACGTCACAGGTGGCGCAGAACGAGACGACGGTGGAGTACGACGACAGCGATGATCCGGATGCCGTCACACTGCTGTCCATACTGCTCGTCGGTTTGTACATTGTTTTATTATTACTAGTACTATAAAGCTTATTTCAGAATACGAGAACACTCACAGCACAACTTAATATTTATTGTAGCGAAGTGTGAACGTTTCCTAAATACATGTAGGGTAAGCGATATTGTTGTGATATATACATATAATTGACACATTGATATCATTTTACAGAGTAATCTAAAATGAGCTTAACTGTAAGAGATAGCCTATCTCGTAGTAACTATAAATACAAAAATTGGTAGGGAATAAAAAAAAGTATCGTGTTTAGACCAGATTCAATAAAATAAGAAGAAACTTTGGCCCAGTTGTAAGGATAATTATAAACCATTATCATTGGTTACTATCATTTCAATTATTTTAATATTGGTATTTCGCACAACAATTGGTTTAGTATTTTTTTAATGCGTTTTAGTTTTTTTTATTGATAACATGTATAATAATATTGATATCTTGAAAAATAAGGAACCCTCTCTGATGTAATATATCCTATCAATCACAGTAATTTTTTTCTATATCGCTAAATATATTTATACAAAAAAACACACAATGAATTGACAACCTCCCACTTCTGAGTAGCTTAATAATAAAGCAAACAACAAACTTATCGCAACTACTTTCCAAACTCTTTCCACACTTTTCCACTACAAAATGTAGGAAATTACATAACATATACCGCTATCTGGGCGAGCAAATATTTCCAGTCTATTTCGCGCCTCGTTCGGTAGTAAGCGGTTCAATTTCCTGGAACTAACAAACTGCAGGTATGCGCGTATCGGTGATCTCCGTAAGAGTTCGACGTGACTTCTGATAAGTGCCTACCCAAGTTTGAGTGGAACTTAGAATGTAGGTTGACGATAGAACTATTAGCAAGACGTCATTCCTAAAGGGAAATTAAACATGCCTGTGAATACAAATATCGTATATAATAATACGTCAATTTGGTTACTAAACATATAATCTGTTAATGCTTTAGTGAAGATGCTGAAAATAATTAAATTTTTATAAACCTTAAATAAAAGTTCAAATACCATCTGTCTATCTGTCTGTATTGGCAATGCCTAAAATTAAATACACAACTACTAAAATGTGATTATATAAAATTAATTACAGACGCTTGAAAACGATGATTATGAATGTGAATTATATTAAAAGCATGGTTTGACGTGAGAATTTAATATCGTGAAATAAATAATAGCTAAAACTGTAATAGTTACTATCAAACTGTTTTGTTACAATTTGCTTAAAATTATAAAGGCCCTATCCACATTTATACACCGTGAAAATTGAATCGTTGTTTTCCCGCGGCAGGACGATTACCCATCAGTAGTATTATCGAAATACAAAGTTTAACTTAAAAAACATAATGTTTTTTTTTCACATCATTATAAAAGTATTCATAAACTCGAAAGAGCGATAATCAATAGTAGTTCACTCACTAGAGATAACGTAGGCACCTGTAGGTAACACGAAACGCACACGCCGCCGCCACGTGTTGTCGGCAAACTTACAAAGAAAGAATCAATAATAAATGTTCAGAGCAAAATAAGCTCTCGGTCATGGTGATACGGTATAAATTAGCTTGCATGCACGCGGCAAGCGCCGAAACACAATAGAATGCCGCCAAATGTTGCGCTCTGTGCCTACGGCTTAGTTAGTGTTCTGTGCGCGAACGTCGATGACGTCAAGTGATGAATGTGCGATGAAAGTGCTCAACACAGAAGGACTGCATCCTTATCATTTTTTTTTCGTGGCGGGCCACACCCTTGGCCACCGAGGAGCCCGGCCTTGACTCCCTTGGACTTTTATTTGTGGTAGAGTCTGAGCTCAAGAACTTGGTGTATCGTGAGGAACACCAAACACGCGACTCTTTGATAAGTGCGATAGTGGACGCTTTTAATATCGTGAGACGTGACAGAGACACTTTAATGAAACTGAAAGACAATCAGTTAAAACGTGCTCGTTTGTGCATTGAACGTAGTGGTTTACATTTCGAACAATTACTCCGCTACCGTTAAGTGTAAGTACTCGTACTTTGTAAATAAACATTTAAAAGTAGGTTAGGTAATCAAAATCATTGTAAATAAGTCGATTCCATTTTTAAATACCTACGCCTTAAATACTTAATTATCAAATTCCGACTTTTTTTAAAGATACCTATTTTGATTTTTTAAGTATTTATGACGATCCTAAGCCCGTAAAAGTTTGAAGCGAAAATTTGAATTACTTATTGGTTTCGTGTTTTATTAAATCACGAGTAGCGATCAGCTGATTTACACGCGAAGTGCAACGCGCGCCCGCCCGCGTAGGTATAGCGCGATGTATTACTACTGATTCAAGTCACTTTCGAGTTTTGTTTATAACAATTGTTAATCCGCCATTTATTGAGTCTAATTTTTTTTACATATATTAATCGATTGTATGACCGATACAAACTCATTTCGCTTCGGGAAAACAACGACTTGATATTCACCCTGTATTTATTATACACCCACAGTTCGCCGATATATTTTAGGTCCCATGTAATAGGGGGCAAACCTATTGCCACTTACCGAGCACAAATCCAAACTCCAACCTGCCAGTGAGAATTTCATAGAAAACCCAATAACACCTTGGTCGACCTGAGAATCGAACCCAAGACCTCTAGCGTAGCAGTCGCGCTTAGCGCCACTAGGCCAACGAGGCAGTCCTAACACACACAGTCCACAGTCATAAAAGTTACTATTATTATAAGTGTTACGGAAGATATTATGCTTTTACAGCTAAAATAGGTACATTACCTATTATTTTTCAATGGCCTCTTGTGTGTTCATAATAGAAAATAGGCTATCTTTATGCCGCGATAACCGACAATGCACGAAAAGATGTGAACTAAAACTTTTATATACGGGGTGTTACCGACAGTGTGTAAAAATCCTAAAGAAAGAATCACTTAAATAAAGTCAGTTTACAAAAATTTCAGCACAAAATGACTAAACTGTTAAGGCGATGTTTCTTAACATTTATTAAGTGATGTAGTAACGTATTGTAGTGACACGTTTGTGAGGTCTGCTTTAAATAATTTATACGAAAAATTGTATAAAAATTTTACTAACTCATTCAGGGTTAAAATTTTGTTAACTGACTCTATACCAGATGTACTCTTCACCCCTTTACGATAGATATACCCTTTCAGTAACACCCTGTATATCAACATACACAGGGTGTTGCAGCAATAATGTTATGGTATCAATCTCACAGTTTTCTCACAGTACTTCCACAATCTCAGGCGATAAGCAACCGGTAAACTGCGTTTAACCCTCCGCGATATGGAAATGAGATTCCTTCTTGTTGGGCAACTCTTGCTTTGACGGAAATTCTTGCTTTTAGTAACTGTTTTGTTGGTGTATTTATTACAGTATGTTTGAACCTAGGTTGTACAAGTTTTGTCATTTGGGGCTTTGTCATCTTGAAGCGACTTTCAGTTGTTTTTATTCGTTGATAAAGGTATTGGAAAACTCATGTTTTCAGTAAGTGAGTTCTTACCGCCATTACAGTATTGTAGGTTATTTAAACAAGTTGGGGCTAATAATAATAATAATATTGGGGTTATCTTGAGGCAAGTTTCAGGGATTTTTTTGTCCGTTGACTTCCTTAGTTCTAATACCCCTAGTATGGAGTTGCGTAAAATTAGGGCGTTAGGTTTCTGTGAAATTAATCGATTGAGTTGTTTCAGTGATAATTTCCTAACTAAGAAAAATTATTTATTATGATACAAAGACGAACTACAATTTAATTGTCACTTTAGACAGGACAATATTAATTTACATAGCAATGAATTTGTGACTGTTTCCCAAGAACAGTAAGTACCTATAAACTCTTAGCTTACAGTTCATGTTTCAGTACCATTAACCTAAAACACAAGTGGGAAGTAGGTTTAAAAGCGAAATTAATTACGTGAACTAATCAAGCTTCTAGTAATTAGGATAAGAATTTCTCGGATCCAACGTCAATTGGTTTTACAAAGAACTCATTTTGATGGAGGTTTTCCATTGATTTCCATACAAATCGGTTTTGGGTAGCCGTCTGACGGACATTCATGTTTATGTATCAATTTCTCAGATTATTCCAACTGTTATATTGTTATGGGAACTTTGTTTTGATAATAGTATTGATTTACATTAATGTTATTTAAAGCTACATATATATAGAATACTCGGCCTCGATTCAGCTATTTTAAATTCATGCCAGTGGTCGGTCGGTGTACTTGTCATTGTGCCTAATTTTTGTATTTAGATAAGTCTACAGTAAAATCTCATTGAACACTCCAAGAGATGATCTAAATGACCAATTAATGATTGTAATGACAGGAATGCTAATTATTTTAAACATTACCAAATCAAGCAGGCCATTCGGATAGCTGAATCGAGACCTAGAAACGTGGACCCGTTTTTAGCCGCCGGTAAATCTCATTCTGTCTATGTCACTTTTCATTGTTAAGTAGAGATAGATAGAGGTTTACGAACACCTTAAAATTGAAATTAAATTGCTTTGAAGTCTCCCTCGATTAAAATTTACAGGAATTATATTATTATCTCTACCTGATAGGCTATTGACATACTAGTATCAGATTTTAGTAATAACCTTAGTATATATTAATGTATTTTTTTATATTCTTCGCTCCATGTAAAAAATCCGTTGAAACAGTAAACCGGCCACAACATAACTTATGAAAAGACTAGACAAAAAATAATTTTCTTAAATTAATTTAAATAAATTTCCAATAGGCTTAACGGATTTTTCAACGAAGTTTAAGAGGAAGCTAGATAGGCAGTCCCTTAACCTACTGCCTATTTGACCACAACACAATCAAATTAAAAATATCCTAAAATAAATTTCGTCCACAGGTATCTTCCTCTCCCTGCTCATATTCCTGAGCGTGGCGGGGAACATACTGGTATGCATCGCGATATACACGGACCGCGGGTTGCGACGGATCGGCAACCTCTTCCTGGCATCGCTGGCGATCGCGGACATGCTGGTTGCCGCCGCTGTCATGACATTCGCAGGGGTCAATGACTTGCTGGGGTAAGTAGAACAAAACAAAGGTGTAGAGGAATATTTTTTTCTTAATTTTCGTTTATTATTTATTTATTGTTTTACATGTTGATATGGTTTGAACTTGGGGTCGTTTTGTTTATATATTGATATATAAAAATTATTATAATTATGATTATATAAAAATGATTATTTAAAAATTGATATGAAAAAATTGAAATATATAAATCAGGTATAACCTACACATTTGATTAGTATTCCTGAACCTATATAAACATAAAAGACAAACACTATAACTATTAATTACCTATTAATAGTTATTATTACGTCACCCCTCCTGGCGACAGTTTTGGGTACCCATCATTTTTTTTGTATGTTCGACTCGAATATTCTTCAATCTAAATCATTAGATTTACATTGTATACACAACTGTGAAAGCTGACAATATAGGTCTTATTGCTATTAGCGATATCTTTCAGACAACCTTTGGATGGACAGGAAAGAAAAAAAAAACAGATATCGCTGGTAGAATCTTAAGGCCAAAATAATATTATAATCATGAAGGTCGTAAACTACATGCTAAAATTTAATTGCAGCCATTTACGACGTTGCGCAATAAAAATATTTTTTTAAGAACAATTATTACAATATTCTAAAAGTTCACAATTAAGTAAATTAAAATAAAATGTCCTGATTTCACTATTATATTTAGGATACCATCAAATGTGGACACAGTACAAACAGCTTAATTAGAACACTATGTTTGAAAGTCAAAATTCATGCTAAAAATCAGGTAACTAGCGGGTTTTAATGAAATTCAAATATTGTGACATGCTGACTGGCTTTTAGTTAATAATTTACAATTAGGTTACAATTAATAATACTAATTTAATATAAATTGAAAATCCACATGTTTCTAATTAACGCGCGTCAAATGTGCTGACTGATAATATTGATGTAACGTTCGTTACGGTTCAGTAAGTTTCATGTTGAAATTAAATCACACGCAGCACATTATTTATTTACTAGGAAATCGGATTAACATATTATTATTTAATATGTTGCTTTACATAATAGTGCTATTAATGTAGGATTTATTTATTCGACGTCATTTAGGCGTGCTCTAGCGTAAACTGCCTATATAGACTTCTACTGCTGCTTTCGTCTTTCCAAAGCAAGGGTTGACAGCTCGCAGTTTGTGTGCGTTGATCACTGACTAACTGCTTGTTTTTCATTTAGCTATTCGAATATGGGCTAGTAAGAAATAAAACTGTATCTATCTAAAAGACAATAGCAGTAAAAGAGTTAAATTGCTAGTGCTATGCCTATCCTGCACTCAAAATACTAAATGCATTTCTGACTCATGATTTACCGTTAATTGTACATATTTTTCTCACAAATGCTATAGACTCTACAACTCACAATATTTCATTAGAAATCACTTATGTAACTATAAATTTAGGACTACTCATCCGACCCCAGATCAATGTTAAGATAGCCCACAACCCGACTAGTTTTAGGCTATGTCCAACACTATGCCGCATTTTATTCTTAAGTAATATATTTTTTTCTTATTGTTGTATATTCTTAACAGATACTGGGTGTTCGGCGAGCAGTTCTGCGACACGTGGGTGGCGTGTGACGTCATGTGCTCGACGGCCTCCATCCTCAATCTGTGCGCCATCTCGCTGGATAGATACATACACATCAAAGACCCTTTGAGGTAAGTTAAGATAAGCATCGATTTAGATGTTCATATATGACTAGCTGTGTCCCGCGGTTTCACCCGCGCGAATGACAATTCATACACTATCTTTATAAATTATAGCCTATGTGTTATTCCGATGTATAAGCTACATTATTGTAAGTTTCATTAAATACATTCAGTAGTTTTTGCGTGAAAAAGTAACAAACATCCATTCTCACAAACTTTCACATTTATAATATTAGTAAGGATTATATTATGTTTATGTGATATTGATATAGATGATAAGATAAGTAACATGAGTATGGAGTCAGACGGGCAGACCTTAGCCCAGCAGTGGGACACTTAACAGGTTCTACAAAAAATAAGATAGGTACACAATACTAACATTACAGAATAACTTGAAACGATAACATACCGAATTATTGTCATTTGCTTATAAATATTAATGAGAAGATATCACATTTTAAAGATATAAATCTGTCTTTAATTTTTTTTTATATCCGATACCTTAACTTTTGTAGTCGGTTTTAAAGAGACGAAATTTTTTCACATCACCATTTTTAAGTAAACGATACCTGCAAATAAAACCAACTGAAGTGTGTAGTATGTTCTGCTTTTACAAATATCCTATATGTATAAAACAGAACGAAGATCACAAAGGAGTCAGTAGAACAAACACTCCACTACTGCACCAATCAAGTCACTTCCAACCCATATTACCTTACGTATAGGCTTAAGAACACTCGATACACCATTGACGGAGCAATTAAACCTGCACAGTGCTTGTGGCTTGACCCTTTGTAACAAGGGTCAATTTCGGACAGCAAATATTTGGTGCTGGGAAGTAGGCCTGAGAAACTGACCTGAGAATGCCTGAGATAGACTTCATTTTGGTTATAATATATGGATAGACATAGGTCCTATGATTGTGGGGTAATCAGTAAACACTGATTAAAAATTTTCACAATATCTTTTACAAAACCAGATATTATTTTTTACAAAATTTATGAAATGCGGTGTTTTTGGATTCACAATTAATTAACCTTACTAATCTTATCAATATGAAAGTAACTCCGTCTGCTTGATTCTAATGCAATCTAAAGTACTGGTCAGATTTAAGTTAAATTAGGTAGATTTCGGCATAATATAGGACATTTCTTTTGGCCGCAATATCCGACACCCATGCGGGCAGAGCCGCGGGAAACAGCTTGTATAATATACATTTAAATAAACATCGTATCAAGATGTCCTACAAAACATTCAAAACATTTCCAAAAGATACGCACTTTCCCCACATGTATTATGTACTGGAAGAGTTGTACGCTTCCATTGAAAGTTTCCCGCCTAAAGGGGTTTACTCGTTCATCTTACTTCAAGTTAAAACGCGTGGTTACGTAAAAGTTAGGGAGCGTCCCTTAACGGCCGTGCAACAGATTACTTTAAATTGGGGTATCTTCCTGTCAGAGTCACGTATTGTTAACAATGTATTTATGTGGCTTCTTTATGTCAAACTTTTTTCTTGGATATGATGGAGTTTGACTTGTTGAATATTGTGATATATTTTGAAAACTGTTGATATTTATGGGTCGAAAATCAGAGATATTTTTTTTCTTTGTTTGCGTCATAACTATATCATAGGATAAACATAGCCAGACATAAAATACAATGAATGGTAACACTTGTAATACGACATTTTTAAAAACCTGTATTAAACGAAGCTATTTCGAATACACTTTAATGAAACAAAACTTCCTTACTTTACCATAAGAATTTTCCTATAAAATACGTACAACAAGATCAGAAACATTAATACTTCCCCGCCTGTGTCTTCCGATACCAATAAATTGATTACCCAACTGTTACCCCCATTACGTGGCAATGCCATAAATCGGTCCAACAAATCCACATAACTCATACTATAGGCACTAACATTAAATCCAAATGACTTTACGATACATAAACTGACCAGCCGAATGTTATGCGTGACCACGTACTGAACCCTAGGATATAAAAAAATCCAGCCAAGTGTGAGATGGACTCGCATACTAAGGGATCCGTACGAAATATGCTCGCTCCTTATTACATGAGACTTAAGCATACCGGCAAACTGTTGGTGTACATTGGTACACCTCTGCCTCCTTCGGGGAGACAGGCGTGATGGTATGTATATATGCATGTTTTTATTGCGGCAACAGTAACACATACCCAGACGGAGATTGCGGGATGACCTATATAAATTTTTACCAAACTGGTTAATCGCGACTCTTGAGAGAGACAAGTGGCGGGAGAGTGGGGAGGCCTTTGCCCAGCAGTGGGACATTTCAGACTTAAATAACAGAAATATATCATCTGTGTAAATGACAACTGGCTAACTATCAAGGTTCCTGAGATATAGCTAGCATGATACAGATAGCGGAGTCTTAGTGATAGGGTCCCGTTTTACCCTAAGGATACGGAACCCTAAAAATGATATGAACCCGATAAAATAGGCCAATAAATGGTAGGCAATAAGTGACGGTCATATAATTTATTATGTCAGTCCGTGTTAACTCAAGCCCATGGGATGAATTTTACGAGATTCTCGTTTGTTTTTCCTTTTTCTATTACGTTAAGTTGGATGTAGAAACATTCATGCTCAATCAAAGGCAAAGTCAATGAAAAAATTTATATTAAATTACTTTGTTTCATAAATGATTTATAAGACTCGTTAATAAATAGTAATAAATAAATAAATGCGGATAACATCACATACATTGCTCTGCACCCAAAGTAAGTAGCAATTAAGCACTTGTGTTGTGGAATTCAGAAACAACGAAGGTACCACAAACACCCAGACCCGAGACAATGTAGAAAAGTGACTTTCTACATTGACCCGTCCGGGGATCAAACCCGGGACCTCAGAGCTAGCGACACCTCGAAACCAGTGCGTACGCCACTCGACCACGGAGGACGTCATTGTATAATTCCCTTTTGATCTTTATCAAATTCCACTTCTATCCTTTCATACTAACCTATAACATTTGAATTGTTGTGATAACAATAAAATTTAATATACGAAACACTGTTCCATTCCACTTAATTTCCATCAAGTTGTATGTTCAATAAATACTTCGTTCCACTAATCCTCGCCTGACAACATACATTTACTTCACGCCACTCGTGAGCAGACCGAACACTCGAGAGCTAACTAAATACGTGGAAAATAAACCAATTCCCGTTCCAGTGTGGGACGAATTACTTAATAATATAAGCAGTCGTTTTTATACAAGGCTTCTTTAATATTTCGTGACGATTTCAAAGGATTTTTATTTTTATGAACCTGTTTTACAATGATGATAGCCATGAAACTAACTTTTCTTTAACTTGCAATGTCTGTAGCGTAATATTGCAAGCGTCCGCTAGGTGACATTTTGCAAACATAATATAAGTTCGGTGACACTACAATAAAATGGTACTTTTGAACAAAGTCCGGTGAAGCAGTCAAAGCCTGCGCTCAGGCTAACTGCAAAGATCTCTACCAAAAAAAAAGGTACTTTTGAGCTGGTTTGGTGATCAAGGCAGAAGGTAGGGCCCCAGGAACTCTTTAATGCGACGAATACACGGATATTGAAGCCTATTTTAGCTAAGATCGTATACTTTTCACTGTTTTGGATTTTCCTTCATGAATTGTTCTGTGCCTGATCTCACCCCCAGTCATGTAGGACTACTATCACCTCGGACTATATAATTGACGAAACAGAAATACACTTTTGTTTGCACACACTTATGCACTATACATATAATATCACTTGGGAAAAGTCAACAGATTTATTTATTTATTTATAAAGCCGGAAACCCACAGCGGCGCACGGAGAGGCTGTGCACGTGTGTTCAGCTTCGCTTTAGTACAAAATGTATGAAAGCGTTTCAAGTGTCATCTGTCAGTATGCATTGATTGCTAGATGGCAGAAGAGATTCGACAAAAAATCTCACTAATTTCGTTTAACAATTTCGCATATTATTACGTATACATATTTTTGCTCGTGACTGTACCCCACGCATAGCTATGAGCTGTGTGGGGGACACATCCGTGTCCGTGCGCCGCAGTGGAAACGGAGGCCGACGCCGCCGAACTAATGAGCCCACGCAGCAGAGGTGAGCCACGCATCCGTGCACAGCCTGCGCAGCGGTGGGGTTCCGGCTTTAAGAATGGACATAATAGAATCGATAACATAAAATATCGCCAAACTGCACAACAGTTTGTTGGCGATATTATTAAAGTCTATTATTGAAGTTATACTCGTATTTATTTGTAAGTACACACAACAAGTGTAACATTATTAATGGCAATGCATATTCGTAGTTACTTTACATTTTCCTACAATATGTGTAAACAGCCTTATTTCCGCGAACTATTAACTTCACACTTACAGAAACAATATTCCCAACTGGCTCTCAATAGCACATATTCAATAAGTTCGTATGTCATAGAAACTCATGTTGAACTTCTTTTGTTATTTCATACGACTTCGTAGAACATTGTCGGTATAATCTGTCAAAGAACTTTATACTTTAATCTGACACAATAAAGACCATTTTCGTTTGTCAGTTTTGGGCAACCCTGTCACAGAATTTTGACCTTTTAGATGAAAGGAATAAAAACCAATTTTGTTTAACAAATTTGGGAATATAATGAATTCTATTGCTTTCAGAAGCTTACATGTGTAATGTGTAGGTATATAATTTAAATACTGTATGAAGCACGTGTAAAATGAGAATAAAATAATCAATTGTTTTATGTTAGGTACAAAATAATAATATTACATCTGATTATTTAAATTATAATTACAAAGGCTTTTATTAACACAAGTCGGGATCACTGCTGTCAGATTTAAGCCCATGATTTTACTGTATTATTCCAGTTAAGCCTATTTCTATTTAAATAAATTTACTCTGAAAATATTTTACATTGTTTCTTGCCCTGGATTCGCCCGCATTATTAATTGTTCTACATGAAACCTAACAGTCTGTTTTTTAGTTTTCTTTTGTTTTAAGTAATTATAATTTCCATCACTCAATAAAACACTAGTTTTAAAAGATACTATTTAATAATAACGCTATACAATGCAGTACCTCCTAAATATCTACCAAATATTAAACATTTTCTTCCCCAATATCGCTGTACAAATATATTCAGACATCTACTTGGCATAAATGTGGGTAGAACAAACACTTGTACAAACTTGAGAGACTTCCAACTCTCTCATCGTCGATGTTATAAAATTATACTCCTATTTAGCATTTCAAACTGTCTACCGACTAACTTAGCCGTCCTACTAAACTATATATAAAGTTAACGCATTTATTCTACTGAAAGTCAACTTCAAATGTACCATGAGATCATAACTGCCTTTGTGCAAGCGAGATGGAGCTTTATAGGACATAGCAGCTTCTCGCTCTATGGCAACAGTCTTGATTAAAAGTTTATGTTAAGCACACAGTGTGTCAGCATATTGTATAGTATTCTGTTTTGCTGTAGAAACATAAGAATATGTAATCAAGAAACATAAGATTAAAGAGAATATAGGTTTACTATTAGGGTGCGTCCAGATCTGACGAACGAGCATTACATGAGAAGCTCGCGAGAATGCCGCGAACGCTCTAGTGTCAATAACGGCGTCTGCCAAATGTAATGTGTAATGCTCGTTCGTCAGTTAGGGACGTAGCGTTATATAATGGTATTATCCTATTAGCTATTAGCTAAAATTGTAACTTACCCACTGACAGTTTCCTCTACCTTTGATAACTTAAACGACTTATAACTTTACTTACTTTAATGAATACTTAGTAGAGAATTAAATCCGTGGACACAATCTCAACTCTTTCTTATATCTCGTTACATAGACTACCTTATTTAACCAGAACCTTCATATACAAGGGTGTTAAGAAAACGCTATCCGATCCGTTAAGGGGCTCTTAGGTATCGACAACTAATACCATTAATGTAAAAATATCCTACTCTTTCATCCTTCGGGTCGGACAGAGTTTTCTTAACACCCTGTAAACAAAGGTTCTGGTAAAGTACTGGTTAATGTTTAACATTAACCAGTTCTTTCATAAACTAATATGTTTTTAACATCCAATTAAAACCTCCTTTTCTCCCCAGATACGGTCGCTGGGTGACTCGCCGCGTCGCAGTGGTGACCATCGCCATGATCTGGCTGCTAGCGGGCCTGGTCAGCTTCCTGCCCATCTCCCTCGGCCTCCACCGGCCTGATGAGGAGGCGCTGGCCACTCAGAAGCCGCCACGCTACCCAACGTGTGCGCTGGTCTTGACACCGACGTATGCTGTGGTGTCTAGCTGTATATCGTTTATACTACCGTGTATTGTGATGATAAGTATATATTGCAGGTGAGTTTTAATTATACACTTTATTAAATTTAACCGACTTTAATAATGTTTTGTGTTAGTAGGTATATATATATATTGTCGGTGCAGCTCCTTCCATTTCCTCCTATCGAGTGCCAATTCCTGAACTTCCTTATACGTCACAACCTTCACCTTCTCTTTAATTTGACTGATAAGGTATATACTACCGACCTAAAAAGTTTCTTCTCATGTATCGAAGTAAAAAGCATTAAACACCTCGCAAATTATTGCTACCCACATTTCTTCACAATGTTTTCCTTCACTGATTGTCAATGTTGACTAAGAAAGTAAAATGAATAAAGAAAGTTCATAAAAAAGTCACAAGTCATGCCATGCCTCTTATGGCTACGAAATTGCAACCATAAGGACAAAAATCCTTAGATTGAACCAAAAAACCATTATGTTGGTAAAAAGGCGAACATAAATACACCCCTGAAATTAGGTGTTATAAACAACATGAAAACAATGATCTTTTGTTCAAACAAATAACTGGCAAATATGATACTTATTTTCAAGAGTTTTGACATCACGAAGTATTTTCATTGAAATGAACAAGAAATTTCATTACTCTCTTCTCTTTGAAACCTTCATACAAAGGTATTGAATTCACCGTAAAACAGCAAATATTTATAAGAAATTATTTTAGGTTTTGAACAATAATATTTTCATGGCATTTTGGGGATCGGATTCAATGTAAATAAGTGACGCAGAAAGTTGTGTATTTATAATCATTTCGATATGACTAGTTCCAATTTTTATATAATGTTAGTTTAATATTCGCCAAAATAGTGAATGTCGAAAGAAGGGTGACAAATAACTCTATAAATGATGTTATTTTAACTATTAGATACTAACAAATAATTACTCGAACTAGTCGAATTTATTTACCAATCTATTAATTATAATTCGCAATTCATTGTTTTGATTTTCAATACAATACTAGAAAAAAGAACCTAATTATTTCCTGGTACAGTCGCCATCAGATATATCGTAGCGGACAAGGTGACCAAAAACTTCTGAACAATTTAAAATGTCAATGAGTTCTATTCGCTACAAGTTACCATTAATATCTGAACATGTATTACCTCGTTAATATCTGAGCAGATGCTTGTCAATAATTTCTATACAAACTACAAACCAAAAATATCTGAACACTCAAAACGTCAAGTCAGTGAGTCAAACGCTGAGCTCACCTAGTTCGTTATTGCGTGATATAAAGGAGGAATCAAAAATAAATATAAGTATTTTGTGTAATCTCCTCCTGCATTCAATACGTCTTGTAACCGTTTCCGCATGGAACCAACAAGTTTTTCACAAACACGTTGTGAGTGTTCAGATTTTTTGGTTTGTAGTTTGTATAGAAATTATTGACAAGCATCTGCTCAGATATTAACGAGGTAATAAATAATAATAATAATAATATTCCTGGACAATTCACACACGGTAATCTGATCCCAAGCTAAGCTCTAAGAGAGCTTGTGTTATGGTAACCAGACAACTGATAAACATACTTATATATTTCTAAATACATACATATTATAGATAAATGACACCCAGACCAGAACAAATGATCGTGCTCATCACACAAACATTTGTCCTGAGTGACAAATGTTCAGATATTAATGGTAACTTGTAGCGAATAGAACTTTTAAATTGTTCAGAAGTATTTGGTCACCTTGTCCGCTACAATATATCTGATGGCGACTGTACTATAAGTTTCAGAATAGCTCGCATTAACTATCCACAAAATCAAGTTATATTGACTAGATATAAAGTAACCAACAGCAAATGAATAAGATAACTTAATATAAAAAAACAGATCTAAAAATAACGGAGTCTAGCGATCTATCAAATATGATCATCGTTATAATTCTATAAGGAAATAAACAACGTTACTTGAGGGACCAATAACTCAGCTGGTACATAGATTTATGGACCTCTGCCCTTTTCATAGATATGTCTAACTGTAAATGATAAATATTTGTACTAGTTTTGTTACTTTCAATCAAATATTGAAGAATCGTTACAGTGGCTTTACAGAAGTGTGTAGGTAAAGAAAAGGTTCATTTATACGCCCTTAATTAGTAAAATATCCTTAAAAAAATATTATTTTCTGGTTTAAAAAAAATGTTTAATCGGGGACATGAGAAAGAAAGGATTGAATGCTAATATGACGATTAATAGAGATGAATGATTTAATAGATTACGCCGACCACAAATAATTTTGGGAACAGGGCAGGGAGATGATGATGATAAAATAAATTGTTGTAACTAAGCAACATAAATGTTTAAAAGTTATCGTGAACATCAATTTTGTATATGGCAAGTAAATCAGGTACTTTAAAATTTAGTTCAAGGTTTCTTTAACGTTTACTTTTTTTAGGGATAACTGCAATTTTAATGACATTTGATATTATGTGGGACACTTAATACTTCGATACCTCCCACGTAAGTTGTTGTATCTTCAAAATTGTAATTTTACAGGAGAGCGTTTTAAAGTTTTTTAAAGAGAAAAACTCGCGGGAAATAGTCATACTTCAATATATTCTTTTGAAATTTTGCATACATATATATTTTAAAGTACTTTCAATTGTAGCCTACGTTGTTTTTTTGAAATACCTTTAGTTTTTGAGATTTTGTTCATACAACAGTCTAGACTGTAGTTTCACCTTACATAAATGTTGTACAGGATACTTACAACCATTTACACTGGAAAACAATAGTTGCATTTAACTGTATGTGCTAAATACTGTAATGTACGTTGATATCAATTTAATATTTTGTGGCAGTATGTATAATTAGGTGTAATTATCAGAGCTTAGTTAAATACCATGTTTACATAGGACGTTATTTTTTATTTTAATAGAAACAAAAATATGTTAGACATTGAAATAAAACTACTTTTACTGATTTAATCGCGGTTTGTGTTTAGATTTTAGCGTCCGACGTTTCAACACCTTTGCAGGTATCATTGTCACGGGCAGACTCAAGTGCGGTTCGTCATGACGTTTCCGTTGTTGTTGTCGTTCTACCTTCATATTTTTATTAATTATTTAGGTTCCGGCCTACGCAATATGAGCTCACAGTGTCTTGAGGTTTTGCAGCGCTGCTTTTGTGTTTGATTTCGAGTTAGTTAATTATCGGATCCCAAGTAAGTGATATTTTCCAGCCATCTTCTCTATTGAAAGTAGGTTGTTTCTTAATCTCAATAGGCTCGCGAAACATATTTGGCAGGAATTTAGGTTCTTTATCGTTCGTTTCCTAAATGTCTGCCTAGGACGTTTCATTGAAACTGGCAACGGAGAATCTATAATAAAATGTATCAATATCTTAATTCTCTATTGCTCATTAGACCTAAATTCGGCCCACGAGGCTAATCAGAACTTTGCTTTTTAGCGTGGTAAAATCATCAAATGAGTCCTCCCACCCAGGCCAGAGTGGGAGGGACCGTCAGACTAGTACTGATATCGTTCAATAACCCTTTACTTTCCGGGGTCACGGTAATTCGTGAGTCCCGCTACTCCGGCAGGCTTTGGCCCTCTAACAGGTGGGCCCCGTCATTATGCTGACACTTCTTGAGGCGCGTTTGAAACACAACGCGCCGTCGACCCGGGCATAGTCCATTGCCGACAGAGAGTCGCACCTACGGTGGCCGGAGATCGTCTGGCGACTTCCGCCGTCGTGGGCGTCTTCCACTGTGGCTGGGGTTAAGGGAGGCCGCTGTTCTCTCGGTAATAGGCGATCATCTCTGGCTTCCGGCCTTAGCAGCCTCGATACATGGGAGCGAGGAACCTTAAAGCACCGTTACCGTCTTTTGTGACGAGTTAATGGCGCTCAAAGAAGGCGCGGAAATGGAGCGAGAGTTCATATCTGACCTCCCAATCCGCGCTTAGCGCATAAGGGCTAGGAAGAGGGCTGACATAGCCCTCCTTCAGCCACCATAAGTGGCCTCTGGCGGCTGACGTGGGGACGTCTGTTGCTCTCTATATTAAAGGCCAAAGATGGCTCGCGCGGTGCTTCCACGAGCCTCCTTATCAGTGAAAAGGGGAAGTCATATCCGGAAATGAGCCTCCCTGCTGGAGATCGCGGTAGTTTGCACTGCTTTCCCGCCTGGTCTCCAGCATTAGGGAAGAGTGAAGCACTCTGGTGGTTTTAGCCGGTAAGAGTCCGGCATACCACTCCGCCTTCCCCAGGGTGGAGGAAGACCAAGAGGATTTTTTCGATGATTTTTTCCTTAGCGCCGCAATTGCGGCGTGCCCAAGGCTAATCAGACTTGAAAAAGTAAAAAAAAGCGGGAGTTTTGAAACATATATTGTTGTATGTAACTATATTCAAAATTAAAGTCCGACGTAAACTGTTGTATGTATTACTTCACATGTAATTTTTTATTATTCAACAACGTAAAGTGTTGTATGTGATTATACAACGCTGATTTGGTATCTTCAAAGCGACGTAAGTTGTTGTAAGTAATCTTTACAACAGTTTAGGTTGTCATAAAATGAAAAATTAAATAATACCTGTGATATTATCGACTCTCGCGCTTCAAAACTATCAAGTGCTATCTGAGTTAAGTAAACATTGTGATCTTCGACCATTTTTTCTGAATAACTTTCAGCGGGGTCCTCTGTATTATTCATATTAATGACCATATCACATAGATTTTGGCCTCTTCTTTTTAAAATTTGTGTGCGATCCATTTTACTAATTAAATAATAGACATAAAATATATTAATAAAAACTTAAAAAATCAGATCATAGGCGCGCTACCTCTACCCGTTCGGAAGTCCGGGGTAAACTGTCGCATGTCATACATACGCGGTGCGAGCCCAGCGCCCGCGCCCGCGTAAACTGTTGCGGAGGTAGATACAATGTTATACGCCGCCGTTGTAATAATCATACAACTTTATACGTCTGGTAAATATGCTTAAAATTTGAATTTTTCTGTTTTTTTTTCTCTTAACACATAAAGTAGGCAAAAATAGGCGGTTTCCTTTAAAAAACGTAAAATATGAAAATTGTGGGTTACAACAACTTACGTGGGAGGTATCGACTTATTTCACTCAATTTCAAACCTTTTACATCAAAAATATAAACACTAAACTCGTGACACACATTCGAACATTTCACATAAAAGAAAACTTTGATACTCTTCTAGTTTTATCCTCATACGAGCTATAGAAATCAAGAACTCATCAATCACGGCATTATAACTCTTAATAGATAGAGGACCATAGAAGTTTGCACAATCGATCATCTATTGAAGTTTTGCAGTTATTCGCTTGGTATGGGTATCTTTTTGTACAATACTGTATTGGAATGAAAGACAATTTTCATTAAAGTAACCCTTAGCTACTTACCCTCTAAAATGAATGTGCCTTTTGTCTGATTGATTGAATAATCTAGGTAGTGTTATTGAAATAATTGATACAAAAATTTAATATTAAGTATTCAAGGAACGAATTTTGAGTTGAAATTTTGTAATCTGACTATACTAGATATACTCTTTACCCCTTTTGGATAGTCACCACTCCTTGATAGATATACCCTTTTCGTAACACCCTGTAAACAGCTGTAAAAATACTAATTTTCTAAAGAGGATGAATTATATTCTTTTAATTCATAATTTTGACTAAAGCGTATCCCATAGTACTTATTTCATTCATACAGCAAGAAATAATTTGAGTTCCATAGAAAATCCTTGATAAACAACTACACAAACAAAGCCTATCTTTCTAGAACCCAGCAATTTAGGTAGAAATAATACAGTGGCTTAGATATCACCTATTATTTTATCTTGACACACTTAATGACGTGTGGTAACGTGAAACAAAATATATAGCTATACTCTGTCTCTTTCCCCCCTTATAGCAGGTAATGGAAATATTATCTTAATGACACTTCGGCAACAGAGATTCATAATGTTCATAAGAAACCCTTGATAGGTTTGTGTTATGTATCACCTTGTGTTGTGTACTTCATTAAATAATTTATTTTTACTCGTCGATATTTTTCTTTTGTAAATATTACTGAATACTAGTCAATAATTGTTTTGGAGAATATTTATCTCTCTATGTCTTGAAAATTATTTAAAAATATGTAGAAGTTTGTGTATTTTTTACGCAAAAAGTAGTGAAACTATTTCAAAAGCAGTGACATTTTTTTTAAAACAAAGCCGATGTAAATTAACTAAAATATAAGAAAACGGTTCAAATATGAAGTAACATTCTGTAAAACAAAACCCTAAACAAAGATTGAATATAAAAAATAATCACACGATAAATTAGTGAAATCTACAGTCTAAATAACAAAATATGAATATTAATTATAGCTACGAAAATCCGTGCTATTCATTTAAATTAAACGGGAAAGTTCACCGGGATTTATAATAATAATTTAAGTACACAAGTCTTGAGATACCGGATTATCTATAATCCGAGAGCTACAGATTCATCTGGCTGAAAAAAATAAATCGAATTTAATATTAAGTAGATAAGTTGACGGAACGACTAAACTGTGATCTTTTTTTAATAAATATTGTGATATAATTTGGCTATTATATTATACCAACAAAGACTAGATATTTCCCGCGGATTCATCGACTATTTTGGCTCAACTTTTGTTCAAAGATTATTGTATTAGAACTATATTCATCAATTATTTTACTATAAAAGACAAAATTTATTCTTTTAACCGTCTCCTATTTTCAAAGATAACCGCTCCAACATACAAACTCTTCTCATGTGTTATATTTATGTTCAGAAACAATATAATAAATTTTTGTTGATATTCTTGTAGATACCTACAAACATATTTACTATTAACTCTACCCATATCCAATTATTGACACTTTCTCTGACAGTTAAAATAGCGAAACGGTTAAATCTCTAGTAATAAACATTATTTAGGACACTACTGTAAACATAGGCGTATGTGGTCATGTACCTAATTTATCAAGCAATAAGAAACTGGAAACAAAACAAATATGTGTCCTGCGCAAGATTGATACATAGGCTTAGGACAGACTGATGGAAGACCATCTATTTACTAAACCTACAGGTTTAGTATACCGAGGAATCTTCTTAATATATCCTAGTAATAATAATCTCAGTTGACATCAACGTTACTATAATAGAGAAAGCTTACTAGGCACAATATTTACACAATAGAACTTAATTACCATTATAGATTTGAGCCAAAACAAATATTTATTCTATTATCAAATTAAGTGAATAATATTTAACCTATCTGTTAACATTATTAACAAACTTAACATCTAATAAAAAATAAAAAAAATGTATTAAATAATTAAAACCGATAGCTGTAAAAATATTAAAATCGAAAAGCTGATCATAGCATCAAAATCAGAAACATCACAAAAGATTTTTAAAGCAATATCAGAATAAGCTCTCGACGAACATCTCAAATCTTAAGGTTCTCGCAGACTCGAGCATTCACTTGTAAACGAAAACCGAGAGTTCGCTGATTTAAACTTAAGCATAGCCAAACATAGAGCCAAAAATAGGTACGAACATTATCTATCTTTTTAGAGAACGCTAGAGAAAATGCTCGCCAAAAAATATACTCGTATTGTATATGACAGCTTGCGACCACTACCGTGTACCTGCTCGAAACGTCAAGTCTAAAAGATATTTATGCATGTCTCACTCTAATTCCCATTTAATTTTATTACTCTAGACATACAGCACAATATTTTAAAAGTTAGTAAAAAGTGTATTCTTCACGAATAAGTGACAGAATAATGACATAATGGCTCGGTTCGACAAAAATCTCGAAGCTACACTGGTTTCGCTAGAATGCTCGCTAAAACACTACCACTCATTTTGTAAACAATGTAACGTTCACGAAAACGCTTTGTGACTCCTCCAGTCTATAACCACGGTATGATTGCTCCAGTCTACTTCTTCTTCTTATCCAGTACGCTCTTGACAGAGTGGTCGTGATCGCTATGTGTTCGTGTCGGAATGGGTAGATGTGATGCGCTCCAGTCTATAACCACCTTTAAACAGAAACATAGCCTGAAGCCCTAATTAAAGGGAATCCTGAAGTTCAGCTATTTGTTGTTACTTACTACAAGCTTACTTGTACCGAGGATATTATTCGATGTTATTTAAACAACGCTGAACGAAGGATTTGGGTGTGCATGAGTGAGCTTAATTTTGAGATTAAATTAAAATAGTATTTAGGCTAGGGTTATGATCGCATACTATATAATGTACGTATACTATACATACATGTAAATGTACATACATACATATAATCACGCCTGTTTCCCGTAGGGGTAGGCAGAGACCACTTCTTTCCACTTGCTACGATCCTTACATACTTGTTTCGCTTCATCCACTGTCATAATTCCCTTCATACATGTGTACTATATTTTATAATATGGTGTTTTTTTCTTAGTTTTTTAACCTTCCCATGACCATTTTACCTGCCAAGATGTCAATGGCGGGACATCTAATTTAAAACAAATCGCGACACTACATGTTGAATGTTGTATTATTTCGTATAAACATTCGCGTAAACCTAAGAAACTAATATGTATTTTTTTTGTGTTTGTTACTAATTAATTCGGTACTAAGCACATTGCAAAATAATAGGTTTATCTATCGGCTTGAATATTGCTTTAAATATTTAATTTAGTAAACTGAAGTTAATTGAATTTCAATACGTATTTATAAGTTAATAACTATAGTGCAGGTTTATTTTTTAAATTGTCTTTCAGCCATGGACATTGATGTAGCGGACACAATAAAAAATAATTTCTTGTAGACAAAATTAAAATTAGTTATTATATATAGCTTCAGTATCATTTACCCTTAATAGCTTTTTTACTTAAACAATATTACAGTATATTAATAGTTAAAGTGTGCCCATCACTTTTATTTCTATAAATAAATCCTACTAATATTATAAATGTGAAAGTTTGTGAGAATGGATGTGTGGATGTTTGTTACTCTTTCACGCAAAAACTACTGAATGGATTTTAATAAAAGTTTACAATAATTTAGTTTACACATCGGAATAACACATAGGCTATAATTTATGAAGATAGTATGTATGTATTTTCATTCACGCGGGTAAAACCGCGGGGCACAGCTAGTCTATCTATTATTATACATATAATAAAATTGTAGAAAAGTGGTGTCTGCACAATGGAAACACATATAAAAAAAGTAGCAGGGGTTGTTATTATATCGATGCCGAACCCGAATTTGTAAAAAACTTTTTTTTTGTCTGTTTGTCTGTGTGTTTGTGCACGCTAATGTCAGAAACGGCTTATTCAATTGAGATGCGGTTTTCAATGTTATATTGTAGTAAGCTTCACTTAACATTTAGTGTTTATTTCATGTCAATCGGTTCATAAATAAAAAAGTTATGTCATATAGCGTTCTACACAAATAGCAATTTACACAAAAAAACTCATTGTTACGTTTCGGCATCTATGCGAACGAAGTCGCGGGCACAGCTAGTACTTCATATAACTGAATTCAATTAAGCTCGAATAAAAATATGTCAGTAAAACTTCTTCGATTCACGTCGAAACTTCTATTTGTATGTGCGAACCTATGTAGAAAGTTAATCAATTAATTTTGATCAAAGCTTTCAATATGTCAAGTCTGTAACAGGTCTTAGAGTTTATAAGCTTTTAGTCTCGCGATCAGGCGAACTTAATTCGATTTAAGTTATGTAAAATGGAAATTTATAAGCTGACTTTTATTTACTTTATGTGTCTTCTTGAGTTGGTAAATAGTCCTATTCTTATTAGGTTTCTCATGAAAAGTATAGTCGTATTTTTTTCGCAAAGTAACTTCATTTCTAATATAAATAATGACTCAATTGTCTATTACAAAAAGACTTATTCAGTGATGAAATGAAAAAATATCATTTAAAAAATGATTTAATAATTCACTTTTATATTGAATCACAAGGAATTGATATCAAAGTATTTTTTAATAAAACTAATCATCATAATTTCA
The DNA here is from genome assembly GCA_905146925.1 of Autographa gamma. Lineage (NCBI taxonomy): Eukaryota > Metazoa > Arthropoda > Insecta > Lepidoptera > Noctuidae > Autographa > Autographa gamma. Next base: position 5,413,885 of record LR989871.1, read on the forward strand.
TGACTTGTTTTTCAAACTTAATCAACAATATTAAAATACAATAAAATATACGTTCACGGTTACAAGCTTAAAGCTTACATTCAATCATAACCCTTACTTGTTTTAACTTGTCTTTAAAATTGAATAGGTTCTTAAAAAACTGTAAACCTCATTGAAATACAACAAACAAAGTTTACACTCATATTTATAGCAGTATTTTAGAATACAAGAGTTTTATCGTCGCCTGGAGAGTTATAAATTGTCTGGCCAGAAGAGCTCCACAAAATATGTATTAGGTTTACCTCTAGTATACCTGGTTAATGTACCCGATATTGTTAGAAGCCTGTTTGTTGAGTCTATGCAGGGCATAGACCTCGCTTTTTAAAACGAATTCATGTATTCAACGTATTCGTATGACTTTTTTATGTTTTATGCGATAAAACGGTGATCGATGGTGCATAATAATATAACCTCAGAACTAGTGTCATATAAATTACAAAGTTGGTTCCATTTTACATTCATGTGTACTCAAATTGTTAACTTAACTACTTAACTACACGTAGTTAGATAAAAGGTAGGTATTAGTGTCTATATATCTCATCTGCATCTATATTCTGAGAAGAAGAATCGGTGAAGGAAAACATCGTGAGCTAATCTGAATTTTACTGGGCAATGGCCTCTCTCTAAAGTGTAAAGACAAAGAATTGTTTAAGAAAATAAACATTGTTTTTTTCTAACATAACATAATCACGCCTGTATCCCCGAAGGGTTAGGCAGAGGTGTACTAATGTACACCCACAGTTATGTGTATTATACCCATGTTTTTTTTTTCTATATCTAACAAAAAACTTTCCTCCACAGACTATACTGCTACGCCCAAAAACACGTGAAATCCATCCGCGCAGTCACCCGGACGGTCCAGATGCCGGATAACCGGACCAAGTCGGTTCGTACCCGGGTGCATACGCACGTCCACTCGTCGCCTTACCACGTGTCAGACCATAAGGCAGCCATTACTGTCGGCATTATAATGGGCGTGTTCCTTCTCTGCTGGGTGCCGTTCTTCTGCGTCAATATTGTGGCTGCGTTCTGTAAGACGTGTATACCGGGTGAGTGGGTCTGAGACCGGATATTTTTATTTACTTATAATTTTATTTTTATTGTGTAAATACAAGAGATTACATTGGACACAATACAAGGATAGGTAGTAGAGTGTGAAGGTATAGATTATAACTAAAAAATTAAAAAAGGAATCCTTAACTTTTCAAAAAACCATACCACATACTTCACAGTTGATAAAACTTTATCAACCCTATTATATCCCAGATACTTCTCGGTTAAATCAGTTGCTAGTTTATTTAATATAAAAAAACATTTTCACACATAAACAATAAACAAATTTTGAAATATCTCCTTTCCAAAAAGCTAAAATTACGTAATAATCTCCACCAAAAAAAGCAAAACTTAAACCGATAATAACCGTTGAAAACTCAAAGAGAATTCTTTAATCGAAAAACTGTAAAGTTATTAAATGATATCTTCGCCAAGCGCCAACGGACGCGCATTTTCTCCTTGCATTTTTATGTTAATTCTTAGACCGAAGAAAAAGCCAATCCCGGTTCAAATTAAATATTAATCCTATGACACGATTCTATTAAATTTCACTTAATGTTGAGAACAATACTAGGTCCTTTATTCATTTGCATTATTAAGATAATAAAATGGATTTTATTTTTGTATTGTGTAGATCTTATTATGAGGCAGACAATGGTAAAATCTTTTCTATTTTCCCCCCTATTAATAAGATATAAAAATTGGAAGTTGCCTGTATTGTTTTTAATGTTAAATCAAGACAACTATTGTCGCCTTAAACACTGATCAAGAAACTGGTTTTTCTAATTAATGTAGTTGTTAACAAACAATCAATACTATTTATTAGTTTTTCTTTTAATAATTAATGATTATTAAGTCTATTATGTAAAATGATCCGAAAAAACTAGCTATATATCTCTATATACTAAAGCTGTAGCTATACATTAAAGCTTATAAACATACATTACAATAAAGAATGGCTCATGATACCTCGAAAAAAAATACGAAACTATTCCACTTAATCATAAATGAAATAGTGTACCTACATACCTACTCAAAGCAAGTAAAAAGCTGCAGCATAACTTTATTAAACGTTGGTTCATCTCCTACTAATTCGTGTTAAATTTCATCCACCGCTGTTTATTTTTAGTTAAAACTTTACTCAACTCATTACTGCATTAATGGACTAGCTAATTAGTCTACAAAAGTTGGTAAAACTTCGTTAAAAATATTGTTTTGTCACTTTTTAAATTAATCATCGCTCTTTTTTAAAGTAGATTGCAGTTTTGACGTTTTACAAAATGACTTAATTAGTTTGGAACAAATTTATTTATTTTTTATTTATTAGGCTCACCAACAATCAATTACACCAATACAATTACAAAAAAATATCATAGGTACAAGTATGCTATGCTCTAGTGTAACAATCCCTTACAGGTAAGCACATCATGCTCAAAAGGTGTGATTAAACATTATTTGTATTATTACTAAACTAACACAAGAGTCCGAGTAGAATACAAACTACTTATGTTGTTTAACTTAATTTTCGAAATTAAACTTAAAATATTTACAATACTATAAAAACTAAGCCTACAGTATACTAAATAAAACTAAGAACAAGTAGTAAAATAAGTGTGCCCAAATTTAATATAATAATAATTAATATAAATTAGTTATTAACATTTTTGATTCCTAAAAAAATTTCTTTGAACTTATCTCTTTTTGGAGAAAGAACTTATCAACTCAACAATTCCATATTCCCAAATACATCAATTTAACAAAATTCGATAGCAATTTACTTGGAACACACAATATATTATATTCTAGGTCTCTTCACAACTTTAATTGCGGTTTCTTTCGACTTTTTCGATAACAAAATTATAGACATAAATGATATACAAAACTTTGTACACAACTTTAATGGACTTTACGAAACATTTTGAATGAGCATGTACAACTTATGAGAAGGCTTTGTACCTCGTAACAATACAAAAGTTATGTATTATAATTTGATTCTAATGAAACAATTTGTTTCAGATTTAGCCTTCAAGATTCTGACGTGGCTGGGGTATTCGAACTCTGCGTTCAATCCTATAATATACTCGATATTTAACACCGAGTTTAGGGAAGCGTTTAAAAAGATCTTAACATCTAGGTACCCGCTCTGTTGTGGGTATCAAAGTGTAAGAGCCAACACACCGACGCGTAACGACAACTTCGTGACAGATTACGGCACAAAGACTCTAGTGGTCCGTCGAAGTGGGTCGCTCGGTCTTTCCGGAGTAGACCCCACGCCGCGGTCTTCCGCCGAGTCTGTGCGGCCTCTAAGAGAATACCACATTTGACAAGAAGACGGTAACAGCAACAACGGACTGCTCGACAAAAGTGACGTGGTTTGAACTCCCAAAGACTATGGGATGAACCTGTGTTTACATGATGCATACAAAAGACAGCAGTTCAAGTGAGAATTTTCTTTGGAGATTTTGATTGACCGACGACCAGCGGGTTTGGTAAGTCCAGAAAATGTTTGTAAGATATTATGTATATTACCATTTTGCCGTCTTTTGTGTGAATTGTGATACTAGCCATAAATCTAATGAAAACATTAGCCTTAAGAAGGCTTGTTAGCGCTTGAACGCCAAACATTAGATATGTGTCATAGCAAATATTTTACTATTCCATCGATTCTCACAATGTTCAAACAATCATGTCATTGTCATTAAATCGAATATTAATAGCAATAGATATAGAAATATTATTGTATAATTCAAGAACATATAATATATTCAGATTTGATTAAGAACTACATGATAATTATAATCTAATAGATGAATGTAATTAATATATTGGAGTCCTTTGTAGATTTCCCTTAAAACCATTATTAAGGACGTGTATATTTCAAAGTAACTCGACAAGGATTACCATTTTCTTAAAGAGAAATTCTCTCATTGTTTTCTTAATTAACTTATATTATTTTATACGGTCTACATTTGCTATCTACGACGTACAGTTTAATTAACTCGGAGAAATGAAAAATACAATACAGTTATTTAATCACAGAAGGTTATTACTTAGTTCGTTGCTTTAAAAGTAGGTAACTGGATTAACTAATAGGAAATTTAGTTTTTAACCTTACAAATGTAGGGCGATCTCATAAAATTTAATATATTTTTCTTAGTATAAGTCAAAGTCCAAAAACATAGTCACGTGATTTGTAAACAAAAAAAGGAAGATATGAATCTAGATATTTTTTGACTAAAAGTTTAATTTAAGTTTAAATACCAGATATACGCTCAATTTACCATTATTTTTCTAGTCATTTCTGTATGTAAGCTTAAGTTATAGATTACTTATATTTTAAACACCTCAAGTGTTACATAGTTATTTTATGTATAAAATATATACAGCTAAATCATCAATATCAACAAAAAACCTGATTGACAGAATCACTAAAAAGGATTTTAAATTCGTCGTACCCTTCCAAACGTACCTTTAATAATTATTTAATCGAATAATTTATTTAAACATAAATCCGGCTCCATTTTAATTCATTTAAAATTCCTGTGATACTCCTGTAAATAAATTAATGTAATTTATTTTAAAACGCTTTGTAAATATCGTTAGGAATGTAAAATGTTCTAATATAGGCAAATGATATAAAATTTTAATTATTTTGTTCGTTAGGACGAATTTCGTATATCTATTTTAGTCTGTAGACTATCTTGCCATAAAGTATTATAAAAACTAAGTCATTAAGTTGTTTATTCAAATAATTTTCTCATATTGATTGAAATTGAATAAAATGGGTTACGTTTATATTGGTTTGTAGATACTATTTATATAGGTATAAATTCGTTTTATGGTTAGCAAGTTAAAAAGCTTATAGATTTATATCACATTTATGTAACACAGAGTATACCGATCTAGTCAGAATGTTAATGTAACATAAACATTATAAACTTGCACTATCCATTAGATTATAATATCCATCCGCACATAAATTGTATATACAAGACTAAACATAAAAACATACATCATCTATTTCCCAACTAAATATTACAATGAGATTTTATTTAAATTGAATTACGAAATTCATTTTATTTATTTAATGAATACCAATTACATTATAACAGAAAAAAATAAGCTGAGAAATAAATATTACTCAACATTTTATTGATAATTATTTATTCAAAAATAAATAAAATAAAATGTATTTTTCCGATCAAAAAGTGTTCTATCTTCAAATCCCGATATATCTAGTTCGCGTATTACTTCGGGTGAAATTGCCAGAACACCGGATATTAGTTTACAGTGTGACGTTATTGGATTCGTTTCGTTTGAAGATTTCACAGCCAACGTATTTCGGAACAAAAATGTTAATACAATATTGGGTTGACTTGACTTATTTCTGAAACGTGTGACCGAAAGGATGAAAATAAACACTTCTTAGAATTTGAATCTCCTTTCACGTTTTTTTTCCAATGGGTTTCCAACAGCTAACTTTTTTAATGTCCGTCTGACAGAAAAATTTAATTTTTTTTTTCTGGTTGAACCAAAACCACACGACGGTACATTGATTTGAAATATCCCATGTTTTTTTGCAATTTTAACTTTGCCTTGTCATATTTTTTTTTCTTTTTTAATGCTTCAGAGTCGTTTTTACTATTTCTATATCACTACAGGTATACTAAATGCTATCTTTTTATCCCCAGTCATCTAGTCCGATGAACAACAAAAGACATTTCTCGGGAATAAAAGCTTTAGAACTTCATACAAATAAGTAATTATCACAATTAAGGTAAAAATGTCGTTACAAAAAGAAACCAATTTAATTTTAACGAAGCGTATTTACATTAATTATATTTCTGGTACAGTTAACAAGTCTCATTGTAATATTTTTATATCAGTCGGCTTTGGATGAAGTTTTTGGGACAAAACGATTTCATAAAATAGGTCATCTTATTGCTATGCATTAGTTTGACCGAAGCGGCTTAAGGTGATTGCTTGGAATCCAACTTGATCTCTGAGAAAAAAGAATCAGAAAATAGTTATATAAAAGAACTTACTAAGCTATAAATTTATATAAACTGAATCGACACAAAATAATTTAAAAAACATATTTAGAAAAGTAATTTTATTTAAATCAAATTATTGACTTTAGTTATTACAAATAAATATCTTTTTTTTTAATAAACAAGAAAACCGTCAAGAATAAAAGTTATTTTTAAATTGCAATTCATATATCTTTTTTAAATCCGTGAACAGACATATCGAAATGAAATAAAGGAAATCTCGTTATTCCGTTTGCAGAGAATAATACAAATAACATTTGTTATGATTCCCATCCATTTTGCTTTATCACGAGGGGATTTAATCCTATAAAACCTGGGACTTTTCAACGTCACTCAACCAAAAATATTTCTAGCGAAAATGTCTAAGCTTCACAGTTTATAAGCGTACCTAATTGAAAACCCAAAAAACGTCCATCAAAGTCGACCTTGCAAAAACATACGTTGCTTTTAGTTTTAGCGATTACCGATTAAAACGCTAAAAGGGCAATGCAGCGATTTCACGGCATTAATTAATTTAGTTTCAATACCAATCAATGTAGGAATGGTTCCGGCTCACAACGCCACATTTGTCAAATGAAATCTTGACGTTAAATGCCACTTTCGCAAAAAGTGTAATAATTACGGATAAATAAAAATATATCATACTAATATAGCTAAATGTCTGCTTTTAAACAGTCTATTTTCCTTCAGCTTACGATTGTATATTAATAAAATGGCATTTCAAAAATGTGGCACATTAGTCTTAATTGGCATTCTGTCAATGTGATTTTTGCGATGTGTATTTTTAGTCGTGGAGATTTTCGAGCAATAAATAACAAATTGAATCGCCATTTATATTTTGTTTATAAGTGTAATTGTGTGTCTATACCGTCATAAAATCAACCAATGTTTGTATTTAAGTGTGATAATTCGTTAATTCCAAAGGATGTGTGTTTTAGTCGTTTAGTATTTTCCCTTCCACTGATAAATATTTAGGCACAGTGTTGTAATATAGTAAGACTATAAATGGGGAAAAGCGCTACTGAACTTTATTAGTTATAACTGTATATTAGTCATTTGTGGCATTATCGTAGAACATATCACGTTAATGTATTCAAATATTTATTGTGGTAATTCTTGTACATATTTTGTGTAAATGGTATTCATAAATTCATTATTCATTGTTGGTTGTAATTGTAAAAGAGAACAGAGATTTATATTTCAAATTTTAATGCAGTTCGATGTTGTTCTAATATTATAGTCGTATTTTGTTTTTTAGCCGAGTGTCAATCATGAAAAGAAATCGTAGCATGGCATGGGAGCTAAACATTAAAAAAATAAAAGAAAAATTTACAAAATGTTTTGTTCTTTTGCAAAAAAAGGAAAAAAATATTGAAGTGTCCACTTCGTTAAGTTTTGCTTTTTGTACGGAATCAAAACGTTTTGAATGATATTTCATAAAGTAGAAACATTTGACAATTTTCCTTATAAACATACCGTGTGTGTTTTTTTTTTATGTTTAGCTTTTATGCTGCGACACGATTTTTTATTGAATTGCCAGTTTGGTCATCTAGTCGTATAAATTAAAAATAATTAAGTCATAATCTGATTTGCAATAGGTATACGAATTTATAAGAACGCATTCGTTGTAATATAATTTTGAAATTGTAAATATGGTACTCTTGTCTTGTCTAATTAAATAAAAAAAAGTTGTGTTTAATTAAATTAGGTATTAATGTGTTCTTCTAAAATTGTATATTAATAAATTAAGTCTTAGTTGTACTTAAATTCGCTGTGTATAGAAAATATTAGATAAATAGGTTAGATGTAAAAATAACGAAATTAATATTCGGTTAAATATAGACTAGTGAATACTTAATTTAATCATATATTTATTAGTTTAATGTACATTTTAACTTAAAAAGCAGAAGTATTAAAATTAATATACATTTGCAATATTATAGGTACCGTAGATAACCAGACAAAATGTAGATTGTAATTAACTCAAATTCAATTATTTAAAAATATTTTATCTAAATAATGTGTAATAGCAATATGATAATGATGTGTTTAAATATTTTGAGGTATTTAAGTAACGCTTTCAAAGAGATCACACAACTGTAGGAAGTATTTAAAAAATATATAAAAATGCAATACCTCTTATAGATATTATGAAGTGTAAATAACTATTTTATCAATCAGCAGATATAAAGATATATTTATTGTGAATCCAGGATTTAAAATCTTATTTTCTACAAATCCTGATATTAGATTTAAATTTATTATCTTTTATTTTCTGTAACTTTTATTAAAAATACCTAAAATATGTCCCTTCTAATTTCATTTTACTTGGCCACTACAGTTAATTTTTAATTTAATTTCGCTTTTTAAACAAAATTTACATATTTCAATTTATTTATTACTATTCTGATGTATTTGGTATTCATTTAAATCGAGTATAAATATTTGTATACAACCTAGACGCGATATAAAATAACTGTTTGATGTACATTGACTCGTCACTATGTAACAGTTAACTTCTCTTTAATCTTAAAGCCGACATCTACGCAATATAAGAGCTTATATTCTATGTAAAGTCTATTAGTAATAACGTTTATGGTAAGAAAAGCAATGTTAGTTTCAAAGCATTATTGTAAATAATATTTTCTATGATCTAAATGTTTCTGACGGCTTTTAAAGTCCCTTGAAGGGATCCAAAGCTGGTATTTGGTATTAGTTAAGAATTTCTAGTCAGAAAATAAATTATATTAAAATTATTTGCGTATTTTCATTTTAAATATCACTATTTCTCTGTTTTAAGGTAATGATTTCTTTAATTAAACACTACACACACTTAATTTAAACAATAAAACTTTAACAAAAGGCTAAATCAATAAATTATCCATTATTGATATTATTCCAATACAAAAGCGATATATTTAGGTACTTAACTGAAAAAATCTGAGATCCTCCCTTTTTTAAAGTCGGTTAAAAAAGGAACGTTGATTGTATAATGAGTATAAGAAAATGAACGTGTTCAATGTATACATTTTTATTCAAAAAACATTAAATAGGAAAGTTAACACTAAAATATTTTTCACTAAATATAAACAAGTCACCAATCGTAATTTTCTGAGCTAGTTTTTTCGTTCTACCCAAACCCCGAACAAATTAAGGCAAGTCGATGATCACTTTTGAAGGAGCACAGATTTGTAACAACATACCCTCAACCATTCAAAGTGTTAACTCATTCAATGTGTTCAAAAAGAAACTTGCTCAGTATATTATAACGCTAATTAAGTGATAAATTATTGTTTAAAATTGTGAAAGTGTATTTTTTTGTGAGTGTGACCATGGACAGAATTGTTCCTGTGTAATTGTTCTCAGGTAAGTGAACTTGTTTATTTTGAGAATGAGTTTCTTCAAACCTAAACCTGAAATCGTTTTAAAAGATCATTTATCTTTTTTTAAATGACTTAAGATACGTTTTTTGGTAAAATCAAAACTATTAATTAAAAATAATAGTCCGTTACATGGGACCTAAACATATCGGCGAACTGTGGGTGTACATTGGTACACCTCTGCCTTACCCTTCGGGGATACAGGCGTGATGATATGTTATGTTTTCAATTATCTCAAAATTTCTAGACTTTTTACCTATTCAATTATAACATTTTTTATTAATATTCTTCTAACATTTTTTTATTAATATACCTACCTACAGTCTGGTCTGTATTTCCGAAAAGCAATACGTATGAAATATTATTTTAGTCCTTATTTCACGAAATAAAATATAACGACTTTGTCAACAGCAGGCAAAGGATTTAAAAAGTGAATGATTAATGGTCCCATAAATTCTCAGTTTCTCGAATTGCCAATATTTCAACTTTACTGGCATATAACGTTGTACTTTCAAATAATGGTTGGCAATAAAATATTTTTCTTATCATTTTTACAAAATAAAGATTTAGGTATTTATTTAATTTATATTTTATACGTGAACTAATAAATTCATAAGTCTATGTAAGAAAAACTGCAAAAGTTCATTTAATCTTTCAAACCAATGTATTAAGCATAGACCTTTACCCATTCAATATCCTTTTTTTTACTCTCTACATAAAATCCTTGTATGAAACGTTGATTATGTAAAAATGAAAAAATGAAACACTTAATAAAAAAATCTAAGTACTCAATCGATAAGCCAATCAATCAATACTTTTCATAAAAACATAATTAGGTAAAATTAAACAAAACTTCTGTATCGATTTTCCATTCAAGAATTCATTCCTTTTTTTAAGAACAACAGTTAACACATTTACTATAATCAGTAGCTCACCTCAAGTTTATGAGCGAACAATGACCTTTAGGGATTTATTAAGGAAATCTATAGCTTTAATTGTTAACAGTAGCTTATTCACGGGTGAAAAGTTTGCGTCACGCGACCAAAAAGGTTGAAAGAAAGTAATTGTTTCTAAAATGGCGTTCGGAATATACGAAATATAATCTGTAATAATAATCTGTGTAGTTTTCTTTAACTTTTTTATTTACTTTTGCATGCTCTTATCAAACGTGCGATATTTGATATGTGAGTCAATAAATGATCAAGACAAAACTCATTGAAAAGATCACGGTAAGTTACTACGGCTGCCCAATGATATGTTTCCTTTATTTATTTCAAAACACATTAAATCCAATATAAATATAACTTGGTATTTGTTACCAATGTATTTTGCGTAGTTCATTCTCATGGGACGCAACTTACGGGAAAAAGTATCCAATGTCCTTCTTCGAGTCCCAAGCTACCACTGTGTCAATATTCATTAAGATCAGTTTACTGATTTTGTTATGACGAAGTTACAACACTGAGCTAGTTTCCATGGCATCATGTTTACAGTATTGTGTAAAGTATTAGTAGTATATTGTCAACTACTCGCAGTATTTTCTACCTTAGAACAACGATGATCTATATTGAGTTAATATATCGTACCTAATCGAAATTGTTGGGAATAATTATTTACAAACAATTACACATTTAACATTCCAAAAATAATAAATAAAAGTTTTACAAATGTGCCACCAACACCGTTCTCCACTAATATACCACAACACATAATGTACCTAGAACAGATAATAAACGAACTTGAAAAAGAAGTCAAGGACCAGACTAAACTGGGCTAGTATCAGAGTACTAGTGAAGACAAATCAAACAAGCCAAAACACGATGGGATTGCGTCGTTTCGTGACGTTGTTTCTATATCCGCCTTTAGGCTACGTCGACTCATAGCTCAAAAGCACTATAATATTGAATTGTCTTTAGATTAGGTAGGGATACAAAATGTCAGTTCACTTAAATAATCCAGCCTATAAACGTCCCACTGCTGGGCACAGGCCTCTTCCCATATAGAGAAGGCATGAGCATTGATCACCACGCTGGCTCTCTGCGGATTGGCGATTTCAAATCCCAAATTATGGAATCCAGGTACCTCACGATGTTTTCCTTCACCGTTTGTCAGAAGTGTCTTAGAATAATTAAGAAAATATTACTTTTGAATAGTTACATGGGTACTTGCCCGGGTTCGAACTTGCAACCTCGTGCATACAAATCCGTTCATTGAACAGCTAGGCCACCACGACATGTTCATGTCAGTTCACTTGAATACTAAGAATAGCCCAAAAATGATTTGTAAATATTGACGAACAACTTACATACAAACAGTGTAGTAAAAAGGTACAATATTAAAAAACAAAAGTTTTTCTATACAAAAGTTCTCGTTTATGTTAAGCCAATCTAACTCAATTTTTATTATTTTTCTTTCCTTGTGTATTTTATAACAGGTAACATGTTTTGTTTTGATCTACGCAATTATAAACTGTTTGTAAAAGGTCAACCTGTTTATTATTCAAATAACAAACTTTTTTGGTAACATTATCCTTTGTTATTATACATTTATATTTTCGTATACTTTTTCATGGAATAAATGGATAGACTAATATAGTACAACCCATGTGTAAACGGATTGAGATACTATTTTAGATACAAACTGAATCCATAATAAAACTTTTTTCTAAATTTAGGTGTAATTATGTAAAATTAGGGGATATTTATCTATAATATGTATGTATTTAGAAATATATAAGTATGTTTATCAGTTGTCTGGTTACCATAACAAAAGCTCTGCTTAGCTTGGGATCAGACAACCGTGTGTGAGATGTCCTGGAATATTATATTATTATTATTTTATTATTATGAATATTATTTGAAATTATTTTTAATTATAAACCATATTTATTCTTTTAAACGCGGTAACTGTGTTTCTACTTTTGTATTTTTTCACAGGTCTAGCTAGGGTAGTAATTTCGTCGATTAAATAAATAATTAATTTTCATAACATCACACCATTTTCATTAGCAGATATTCGCCTCAATAATAATTGCGAGTAGTTATTTGATGGCGAATGCTTGTGGAATACCGAGGTAGGAATGTTATCGAAATTCAGCGCCCGCCCAAAGGCAGTAATGGGATTGCTATAAGTAGGTCGCTGTAAAACTGTGTGTGAAACGATAAGGGATGCCATTGTGTGGATGTTCAATACTGATTTTGTATTTAAATAAATAATTAAATAAAGGCCAACATCACATATTGAGACAATACATAATGATTATCATAAAAGCATTATTGGAATCAAAAAAATGTGTTATGGATTTAGAGTGTAGAAGTATGTAGAGTTTAGAATCCAACCGAGGTAATATAGAAAAGTGATTTTCTACATTTTGTCTATATTTCAACAGCAATCGTAGTATAATGCGTAGTTGTCGGATAGAAAAGAAACGATCATTTATAACTAGTTTTTTATACTGTATATTTTACCTATCTGATCTTTACAACTTATTTACTGAGTTATTCAGTATTTTTTTCTTAATTATTTATTTAGTAATCACATCTCAAAATACCTTAGAGGTAGTGACAAATAAGATTTTACAAGTTTCTGCTAATACCCTCTGCCAAAATAATAATTATTTATGATAACTTAAATTATGTTACTTCGAAATTAATTTTGCCAACTTTATACTTTATAGTTAAAAATATGTAAGCAGGATGAAAGATTTAAGCATCTATGAATGAGGCAAGTCTGAAATCGTAAGTACCTACTAAAAAACATGGACATCGTTATAGCTGCGATATCAAAAGTACCTAATGTAGATAATATTCTTTATACACAAACGCAAAATAAGGTTAGAATAAATATTCAGATTCTCATTCTGGAAAAGAACCGATAAGAATCTTATTTAAACCAATTTACCGTAAACTGGAAAAACTTATCTAGAGAAAACCAACATTGAACCTAAAAAAAGTTTTACATATTTCTAATATTCTATCCATCTCGCAATATTCTTAAAACATCGGAAACGTATGAAAAAAGCTTTATCTTGATGCGTAGAAACTCATTTTGTTATAAAAACATCTCATAATAGTTTTCTTTGTCTGTTTTTACGCGCAACAGCTGAAAAAATGATCGTTTTCTCAAATAAAAGATGGGCCGAAGATAGCCGAAATGTGCCGAATGTAATGCCTGAATAAAAGAATCAAATCGAATTATTTGCTCCTTGTTATTTCAGTATTTTTCTGTTATTCATTTTGGGTTGTGTTGACAGAATACTTGTTCTCACAAGTTGATTTGTTGATACAACATGTTTGTGTACAACTATTAATCATAGCATTAATGGTTAAGCTTCTTTACACGTGTCGCCTAAACCACATTTGATATAGTGAAAAAAAAAGTACTTAACTTTTACACCCAAATGAAGTTTTCGTTTTAGGAAGCGTTAAAGGGAGTTGGTTTCTAATACCATGACATAATATACCATCACGCCTGTATCCTCGAATTGTTAGGCAAAGGTATACCATTGTACACCCACAGTTCGCCGGTATGTTTAGGTCCCATGTAATAGGGGGCGAGCGTATTGCCACAAATCCAAACTCCGACCTGCTACTGAGAATTTCATAGAAAAACCCAATAACACCTTTGTCGACTTGGGAATCAATCCCAAGACCTCTAGCAAAGCAGTCGCGCTTTGAACCACTAGGCCAACAAGCAGTTTGCGTCTAATACAAAGTATAAAGATAAGATAAACGACAGTGTATCTACTTAGTCTCTTTTAATTTTACTCTTAGACTGTTTTCACGCTATCGTGGCACAATATCGATATAGTCATATGCTTTAGCATTTGAAACAATAACGTTTTACAAATATAGTGAGTTATTATTTTTTGTAGGTCCAATCACTATACATGAAAAGTATAAATAAAACTACTTTTTACGGATTTTGGTCGCGGTTCATTTTTAGATTTTAGGTGCCGACGTTTCAATGTCTAACATTAGAAACCAATAAATATAAATAATTCTACGAGATAGATTTCAAAGAAATAAGTTATGGAGATATACTGAAAAACCTTTCAAAGTTTCAGTTATTAATTGAAGATAAAACTACTTATCAAACTTGTGCTTCGTTCAGCTACACAAAGTTAAGTAGAAAGTTTAGTTCGCCAACTGATTCCGATTCAGAATCAGGTGTTAGTCGGTGGAAAATTAGAGTTCACCACCTTTGAAAATTCCTTTTAGCATGTCTATAAGGTAAAATAGAAATTCATTATAAAATCTAGCAAATTCTAGAAGTTGGTAGACTTCTCCATCAAATAATTTTGGTAGTGCTAACTTAAATTATAATAAAAAATCATTTAAGTATCTTGTAAAATAAAGTTGTAATTGTGAACTCTAGATTTCAACTTTTAATTTTATTTTCGAAATTAATCTTAATATATTTACTATAAAAACTAAACCTACACATTAAATAAGAAAAATTATATACTTAAGTATCTACATATTTACCCATATCTCAGCAGATAAATCAATTATTTGATGTCAGTGTCAACACTAACTAAAAATAAGTTTTTTATTAACAGTAACTATCATGAGACAAAATGAATTAGGACCTTCATTCTATTGTAGAAATAAAAGAAGACCATCACATAACAAGTGGTTTATTTAGAAAATCTAAAAATATAAAGTGCTTCAATTAGTAAAAACTGTACAAAGTAACACTACAAAAGAATCTAGATAAAAACAGTCGTGAATCAGAAAAACGAATTCCTGCATAAACCGTCAGAAGGAATGTTGGCAAGTAAACGTTTGAACGAATAATACTGTTCAGCATTCTTATGCGTACGATACGAGGAAACATTTGTTAATGCTACACAAATCTTTACGGAGAAGTGAAATGTTCCGAAACGTGTTCTAATGTTGAAAGAAACTTTATTTACTGAACTGCAAAGCTGTTCAAACATAAGATCCTTCTGACAAGAATTTTCCCAAGCTATGTTGGAGTTGGCTTCCAGTCTTACTTGATTCAGCTGAATACCGGGTTTCACATGAAGTGGCGACCTATCGGAACTCCACAACTAATCTCACTAAGGTGAGTAGCTCGTAATAGGACTTTTTCTCATGAATAATAACTTAACAATTTCCCTGTCCCGTGAGTCACATGTGAACATTTCCATTATTTAACTATTGTGTCTACTGGCGGGACAGTTAAGTTATCATTTACCGTCTCTAAGTTTAACGTATGACATTTGGGACCAACGGCTTAACGTGCTTTTTGGGACATACATTAGAATATAAGAAAAATAAAAAACCTATGACTTCACTGATTTTCTATGTTAGTCTCTTTTTAACAAGTGCAGTCACAGTGCGAGGTTTCTATTCGTACCAGGAAATGTAAAGGAAGTCAGAAGTTCTATTCAACCTCTTTCAATTAGACAAGTTCCTAGCTTTTGACTTAGTCTACTTGTTTGTTAGTACCTGGAATGGAAGGTAGAACATGTATTGAAAAACAAGAACTTTCTACATTTTTGTTTAGTATTTTTGGATCTCCTTAGACTTAAGTTACGTTTGGGTTCAAAATTCTCGCTATATGTTCAAACTTTTGCCATCGATCAATGTCTGAACTATCTTATATTGAGTTTTGACATGACTTATTATTACTTTTTTAAGATATAACATCTATAAAGTCCTTAAAAAATATTCAAGGTCCATAAAATAAAGCTGTAAGTGCCCGACGAAAGGATAAGGAATAAGGAAAATAAATAGTTTTCAAACGATTCAATCAGATGGCTTTTTTTTAGATTGGTTTTTAGGAATATGTAACTTACGCACATTGCGCTACGAACGAAAGCTTAAAACTAATAACATCATCTTAAATAATTGTACTTTCATAAATCAACTCTCTACTCTGCTCCTTATCAAAATGCCTACTCATTATAAACGATATTATTATAATACCTTAGTTATTTACTCTTGGGGCTTAGAACGTTTACATAACATTAATATAATATCAGAATCATATTCTAACAACAGGATAATATACATAGTGTATCAAATTAATTTGAAGATTTTGACATAGGTACCTACATAAACATAATGATTAATCAATTTCATGTCTTTGTGTCAATGCAATAAGATTGATTTTCGTAAAGCATGTTTGTGTTCTACTATAATTTTCCAAGATTTCCGCTACTAGTTCTGTGTTAATTTAATATTAGTTTAATGAGCATGTAAAATGGGATGTAGACTTGTGTATTCAACTAAATCCAGTACGACTGTTAGCCGACACAACAAAGCTTAGGAAAAACTACGCAGGAGACTAACTATATTATGTACTTGCTCAAAAACGCAAATTGCTGATGTTGGTGTTCAGACAGCTAAGTTTAAGTGGTGCTGGGCTGGTCATTTAAAAAAAAAAGATGTACTTTGAGCATGTACAGTACAGTACAGTACAGTAGTCAGCCGCAAAATAACATTGTAATCATCATCCATAGCCCTTGTCCTCCCACTGCTGGGCATAGGCCTCTCATTTTTCGTACTATTTTCTAAGATCCTTTGCCAGCCTTATCCAGACTCATCCCGAGACTAGTATGTTGTCGAACCTTCTTGCTCCCGGACGATCGACATAACATAAACACTTGGCAAACTTTTAATCGATTTTAACTTCAATTCTAGATTAGTACCTATTGCAAAACACGTTATAGGAAAACAGTTATCAAACCATGCACAGCAAAATCGTCTCGGTCTTGTTTTACAATGTTACATAACATAACAACATATCATCATCCCTGTATCCCCGAAGGGGTAGGCAGAGGTGTACCAATGTACACCCACAGTTATCCGATATGTTTAGGTCCCATGAAATACCCTACGGCGCAAGCCTATTGCCACTTACCGGGCACAAATCCAAACTCCGACCTGCTACTGAGAATTTCATAGAAAAACAGAATAACACCTTGGTCGACTCGGGAATTGAACCCATGATCTCCACGTAGCAGTCGCGCTTAGCACCACTAGGCCAACGAGCAGTTTTACAATGTTGCTGCGTATAATATTATGCTCTATATTTATGTTCTTGACTGTACGGTCTCAACTAATATCACCACGTGGTTATATCGTTTGAAGTATACGAAGGCTTTTATCGCCTGGCAATTCTTACATGTGTCGTTCCGCGGTCGAGAATCCGTCTTTACGGGAATTTTATTCTCGTCGTAAAAAGTAGGGATGATTCCCCTTCGAGAAATTCCTACCCAAATACTAATGTAAATTGCAGAGGTCTGGCCTGAAAGTGCTTGAAATATTTTCTATTATTATATTTTATGAAATAAGTTAATTATCTTTTTGGATAACGAAGTTAATTTTGTGATGATTTTACGTTGATAGTTTATTTTGCAAAATTAAATGGATACATATTTTTGAGGGTGATCAAAAAACATGCAAATCTTTTTTTAAAGACTAGTTCAGTACCAATTAATTGATTACAATAAGGTCTACTATCCAGTAGGGTTAAATAAAAAACGAAACTCAGGGTTTTTATTAACACATAGTATAGTTTCTAAGGGCAAATAATACCGACAAATATTTTACATTCCTGAACTGATAAAAAGACTATAAATATTATGATAAAAAATAATAGACTACGGGCCCATGAACAAAATGGATGGGTCATATGAACCACCAGGTGACGTATATAGGACGATAGAAGAGCATAAAATAATAAGATTCCGCACTATGCCGTCACTTGTGATCAGTCCAACTGAGTGCTGGTGAGAATTCCAAAGTGCAGCTAGAGTGAGTACATTTTGGTCATTTATTTCTGTACGGCATTGTTACCATCGAATAGATCCATGAAAAATACTAAGAAAGCGCGCAGTGCCGTACAAAAATGGTGGTCCAAAAAGTTGGTATTTTAGTTTTACTTTCTGTCAATTTCCAGGGTAAATTTGGTCATTTGATTCTGTACGGCGTCAGTTTCATACTGTTTCAATACAGCTTCTAACCCATTATTCCGCAACGCCGTACAAAAATCTTTGAACGAGGGGAAAAAATCGAGGGTTGCAACCCGCCTTCATTCCGTGGTCCGAGGGGTTACTTGAACATCATAAAATTATTTATTTTGAAAGTATTTCATGCATAGATAATATTTATGGGTCATAACGTATTTTATTCGGATGTACTCGGCTTGGAAACGAGTAAGGTGTTCCTTTTCCTGTAACCTGTACCCACGAAAATTTACGGCATGTAAAAAATATTATCTATGCATGAAATACTTTCAAAATAAATAATTTTATGATGTTCAAATAACCCCTCGGACCACGGAATGAAGGCGGGTTGCAACCCTCGATTTTTTCCCCTTCGTTCAAAGATTTTTGTACGGCGTTGCGGAATAATGGATCAGAAGCTGTGTTGAAACAGTATGAAACTGATGCCGTACAGAATCAAATGACCAAATTTACCCTGGAAATTGACAGAAAGTAAAACTAAAATACCAACTTTTTGGACCACCATTTTTGTACGGCACTGCGCGCTTTCTTAGTATTTTTTATGGATCTATTCGATGGTAACAATGCCGTACAGAAATAAATGACCAAAATGTACTCACTCTAGCTGCACTTTTGAATTCTCACCAGCACTCAGTTGGACTGATCACAAGTGACGGCATAGTGCGGAATCATAATATTTTATGCTCTTCTATCGTCCTATATACGTCACCTGGTGGTTCATATGACCCATCCATTTTGTTCATGGGCCCGTAGTCTATAAGCTTCATTCTAACTTTTTGAAGTTCTGAACATACCGCGGTGAATTTTTAAGTTACTCATTTAAAACCTTAATATGTCTTACAACTATGTCATGTACGTGAAAAATCTAAGGAGTTTGTATGTGTATACTACAGAATCTTTAGCTTGCTCTCAAAGGCTTTATAAATATTTATAGAAAATCTCTGTTATCCAAAATCTGTAACAGATTATAATCGTCTTTGTTTTCAAACGACTTCAAAAAAAGGAGGTTGATTTCCCAAAGACGCCTGGACCGATTTCAAAAATTATTTTTTTATTTGAATGGGTATGCTTGTCATTTGGTCCCATTGTTATCAGGTCAGGACCTGATGGTGGAAACCTTGAGAAATCGAGGGCATCTCTTGAAAATTGTAGGCAAGCATGGGTTAAAAACTTGAGATTTATGTGTATATCTGATGAGACTACAATACTATGGAGGTTTAGAGCAGATCTGATGATGGAGACGACAGAGGATCGAGGGAACTCCTCAACGGCACATCTTAACTTCCTCGTGTTTGGGCTTATTTTATTCGTGTTGACAAGATCTTTACACCGAGATGGGTAATGACTGCCATTACAAGGTCCATAATGCAGGTGCAGCACAGTTTAGGGAACTCCTTAATGGTAGATAGTAGATACATAGTGTTTGGGCTTATTTTATTCGTATTGATGCGCACATGGGTAATCTTGCATATTCGATAGTGTAGACAAAAATCAGTTTAAAACATAATAATTAAAAAAAAACTATTTAAACATTTAAAAAAAATGGCTTTTTTCTCTTTCCTCGCTTGTCTCATTTAAACGACGATTTCACATATTAGCAGCGCGTTTCGTAAGCCTATCCATGTTTTCACAAAACCAAAATCGTCAAAAACACTAAAATTTCTCTAAATAAAATATTTTTTAACAAAAAAAAAAAACGACTTCAAAACAAAAATAAAATGCACTAAAAAGGACAAAATAACTGCGTTATTTAAAAACCCTCTATTTTGAAGGCGGTGCCAAGTAACACTATTAGACACAATGATAATACTAGTAAAGTTCCTTTAATATTGTGAGGTAGTCTTGATTAGAAACCTAAATTTAAACCCCTAATGTAAGTGTGATGGATGTTTTAGTTCAGTTAATAAATCACCCAAAAGTAGTTGTAGAGTGCGTGAGCAAGGCCCTAAGCAATTACTTCAGAAAATTGTTCAGAGTGCTTAGATAGTTAACATACTAAAAGTCCTGACGTCTAGGGGGTGAGGCGGAGTGGGGGGAGGGGTTTAAAGGTCCCATTTTTCAGTTTTTCGCTAATATCTTTTAAACGGTGCGTCATGGCGATAAGAAGTCTTCTACGCAATGAAAGCTTATAAAATTATGTACAACTTTTACCTTATGCACTTTTTCAAATTCCTACCTATTTTCGAACTACACGTTCCGGAAGAGTGAAAATTGAAAAAAACTTCTTCGATTGAATACTACCTTTTGTATACTACTTCTTTCACGTTATTTGGGGATCTAGACACGCGGCAGCGAGTCAATCCAAGTTCAAGTAAAAAAACTGGCTAACCAGCGCCAAGTGTATCATTACACGAACCACAAGGTGCCACTTTTGACCCTTGTATAACTCAAAACTTCTTTAACGTAAACACATATAACTAAATGTGTTTATTAATATCCATAAGGACATCTAGAAGCCCAAATTTCATGAAGCTAGCTCAAACAGTTATTAAGATATGAAAGTCAAAAAGTCATAAACTATTCCAATATATGTATAATTATTTTTGCTAAATACAGTAATACATATATTGGAATAGTTTCAAATATCTGCTTGTAACGGTTCCAACGCTAAAATAAAAGATTTTTTTTTTGTATGGGAACCCCCTCTTTTTTTTTACTTTTTTTTTGTTTTTAGCTTTTTTCCTACGTTTACACACAATTACCGAGCTGGATGCCAAATTTCATTCTTCTAGGTCATCTGGAAGTAGGTTAGGTTTAGGTACTATATTATTATGTTAGTCAGTCAGTGCTAAAATTTACGACTTTTTGACTTCATATCTTAACAACCGTTTGAGCTAGCTTCATGAAATTTGGGCTTCTAGATGTCCTTATGGATATTAATAAACACACTTAGTTATATGTGTTTACGTTAAAGAAGTTTTGAGTTATACAAGGGTCAAAAGTGGCACCTTGTGGTTCGTGTAATGATACACTTAGCGCTGGTTAGCCAGTTTTTTTACTTGAACTAGGATTGACTCGCTGCCGCGTGTCTAGATCCCCAAATAACGTGAAAGAAGTAGTATACAAAAGGTAGTATTCAATCGAAATGTTTTTTTTCAATTTTCACTCTTCCGGAAGGTGTAGTTCGAAAATAGGTAGGAATGTGAAAAAGTGTATAAGATAAAAGTTGTACATAATTTTATAAGCTTTCATTGCGTAGAAGACTTCTTATCGCCATGACGCACCGTTTAAAAGATATTAGCGAAAAACTGAAAAATGGGACCTTTAAACCCCTCCCCCCACTCCGCCTCACCCCCTAGACGTCAGGACTTTTAGTATGTTAACTATCTAAGCACCCTGAACAATTTTCTGAAGTAATTGTTTAGGGCCTTGCTCACGCACTCTACAATCTCTTTGTTGACTGGACTATTTGTTTACTGGTCGATATTTAGAAAAAAAGACCTTTCGCATTGCAGTAGGATTGTCATTGTGGTTTTATTTACTTTCATCAACCCACGAAACGGAGATTATATTGTATGCGCTTAAGGTGAGAAGTTTTTGTTCAGATTACATAAAATCAAATAAATATGGCCATAATAATGAATAAATATAACAGAAAAAGTGAAATTGTATCGTTCTATTAAAATGGACGTCTATCTATGATATTACCTACTTCTATATCTCGAATGGCTTGACATCAAAATTCCAGAATCGTCATATCGGCTTTCAGACCTATATTTAGATTATTTCTGCTGAGCTGGGAATTATAACGTTTGTAATTAAAATTCAATTAAGATCGGATGCGAACCGTAAAACAGCGAATATCGCAGACTTTTTCAATAAATAAAATTACATACATTTATATGATATTTAAATACTATAAAATGTTCAACGGAAATTTCTCTAAGTTGATTCAGAAGCAGGGTCGATCCGTAATGAATATTATACATTAATATTTCGCCAATATCTGGAGTACCTTAATGTCAAATAAAAATCCAATTTCCCAATGGTTCCCTCCTAATTTGTAATAAGCTAACATTAAAAGGTGGCAATCATTTTTTGTTATTTGCCCTCCAGTTCAAATTTTATACCTCTTAAACATATTTTTTTTATCAAGAAATCTTTCATCTTAATTTAGAAAAATATTATAGCTCTTATTTTCTAGCCCATAAGACTCATATTTCATCACTCAAACTTTCTTTTGTAGGTACTATACAATTACTTTTATTTACACAGTCAACGAAATGTTGATTCGTAATTAAATTCTAGTAAACTGTTTTTGCTTTTAAAGTATTACATTCACAACAAGTAAACCTCGTACTAATTGTAATATAATATAGACAGACAATTATAATATTTTTGAGAAGCCATTGTCTAAGTCCCTTTTTAAACTAAGATACTGCCAATACTTTTAACAACTTAACTGTCCCGCCAGTAGACACAATAGTTAAACAATGGAGATGTTCATATGTGACTCACGGGACAGGGAAATGGTTACTGCAAATTAAAAAAAAATATGAAATAAATTCCATGTTTTTAAAATCGTTATTGGATCCTTTTTGTCTACATATTTATAATGAGGACACAACACTTCAAAAAATATTTTTTTATCGATGGAGTGCAGACACGGTGTTCCTTTTTGTATTTATGTTTAAAAATCTACTTTCTGAAAAATCTGTTAGTAAGTCTTACATTGTGTGTTGCCAGTGATGACATATGGCGCTGAAACGTGGTCGCTAACGGTTGGCCTTTTGGAGAAGCTCAGAGTCACTCAACGAGCTATGGAGAGAGCTATGCTCGGGGTTTCTTTGCGCGACAGGATCCGGAATACGGAAATTCGCCAAAGAACTAAAGTCACCGACATAGCTCGAAGAATATGCAAGTTGAAGTGGCAATGGGCAGGCCATATCGCTCGAAGAACCGATAACCGTTGGGGAAGAAAGGTTCTCGAGTGGCGACCACGAACCGGAAGACGCAGCGTTGGCAGGCCTCCCACCAGGTGGACTGACGATATCGTCAAAGTGGTGGGCACCCGGTGGATGCAATTGGCGAGTTGTCTTTCATTGTGGCGTTCTAGGGGGGAAGCCTTTGTTCAGCAGTGGACGTCTTCCGGCTGATGATGATGATGATGATGATGATGACATTTATTTTCAATGTTAAACTTTTATTCTATACCTCTTTGGGCTGATGAATCCAAAATTGAATTCGGTAGCGACTAGATAAGGTTAAGGTCGATCAAAGATAACAATTGACAAACGCTGCCGCCTTGTGATTGATGCCCTAGCTTTACTTCATAAGGCAGAAAACTATTCAGTTAATGCTTTTTATAATCAATAAGTCTATTTTTTATACTACTGAAATGGTAAAAAAGATGGTCAAGATGGCAAATAGTATGGATAGATTTTATTGGTTACATTAGTAAAAGAGTTTTATTAAACTGTGTATGTATCCACACTGTCATGACCTTGTTTTTTTTTAAGTTTTGGTTTTTGCCTACGCTCAGCTAGTGTTACAGAAAATGCAAAGGACAATGTCAAATATCCATAGTAAGTTAGGCCCAATAAATACCTTATTTTTGGTGAAGTTCTTGATAACTAAACCTTTTTTAAGAACTTTATTTTGTATTAAAATTTTTGAATGGTCCAAAATCTGACATTGACCTTTGAAAATTGAACTCAATTATCCGAGAACCGAGATTATCATAACTCATCGTTTTCCTACATAATATACATATACCTGTGAAATCGGCACTAAAAAGAAGAGCTAATCCAAGCTATTAATTTTACAAGTATGAAAGTTAGAATTAGACAAAGCACTGTCTAAAATTCTATACACAGTAGGCAGTAAGTTTTACTAAATAAAAGGCGGAAGTAACATCAATCAAATCCAAACGTAATTCTATTATGAAACTTTCGTACCATTGTTACAAATCTAATAACATTTATTTCATCTGCGATCTATCCATCATTATTTCGAATATTGTGAGACGAGGAAATAATTCACCGCAGGATATACGAAAACGGCAGGTACACAAAAGTACTGACGGTAGGGTTGGCACACATTTAAAATAGACTAAACATTGATTTTTATAAACAATTAATGCGAACATCATCACATACTTTGTTCTGAACGCAAAGGAAGTAACTAAAGCACTTGTGTTAAGGAAACTCCGAAAGGACCAGAAACACCCAGACCCAAGGCAATGTAGAAAAATTAGTTTCTAATCGTACATTGACTCGTCTGGAAATCTAACCCAGGACCTTAGAGCTAGCGACACCATGAAACCGCGGTGCGTACGCCACTCAACCATGGAGGTCGTCGATGTCTGAGGCTTACGAATGCTATATTATTATCTACATTGAATATTTTTTTACTAATTCTACGAACTCTTCGTAACCTTTATAATGCATCAATCGGAACATTACTAATTCGTTGAAATTATGTAATGCGACAAAACGTCGGCATCTAAACAATAAACCCCGATTGAACCCTAAAAAAATTGGTTTTGTCTAAAAAAAGAATACTCACCCAAAAAGTGCCCACTAAGTAAAGAAAGAATAAAATACCATACTAAAGTTTGTTCTAAATCAACAAATCTTCATTTCCTAAAGTGACAACCCTAGACCAACAAAAATTAACACCATTATAATGTACGGAGGCACATCCGCGAGCAAACATTGTCGGCTTCCTAATTTAAATTCATACGCTCGCATTGTCCTCCTTCGTAATACCTCCCTTAGCTAGCGGATAATTTAATTTTCATTCGCACCTACACCAAGTTAGGAAAGTTAGGAATGTTAGCATAGTTTGAGATGAACAGAATAGGGATTCAGAGTTAGCGTATTAGTGAGTGATGAAAGGTTTGTCTGTTTTTTTATTAAAAATATTACTTTGTATGTATTTTAATAGGTCGGATCGTTATGAATACAATTAGTTTAGCCTTTGACAGAATTTTGTAAATTGATGTTATCAACTACTACTATATCTCCTTTTTTATGATACAAAGCCTTTTTGTGTTAAAAAATTGTCAACAGTTTGTAACTCGAAGGTATATAAATATTTCAGTTTTTTTATAAAAAAATGTGTTATTCTTAAAGCATCCGGCATTAAAACATTACGTCTTAGATACTACTACTACCTAAAGTCTCTTATTTTTTTAATTAGTTTCCAAAGTCTAATGATGAGAATTAATTATAATTATTTACATAGTTAACAAATACATCATTCTTTACAAAATTATGATTTATTGCTGTACCGCATCTAATGACATTTATTTCAATCACATTTTTGACGTCCGTCAGTGGGGTGACAAATCAATATTAATGGTTTTACCTCCAAATGTTACTAAACTAAATGAGTTTGGAAAGTCATAGCACTGCAGGTTATTCTTTACTCATGCAACTAAATTGTGACGCGTAGTAAAAAAATATATTTGGGACTAAAGTTTAGAATAAAATCTTTATCGAAACATGAATTAATGTACAGAATTAATATCCTGAAGTTTCTAATTAGCCTTTAATATTATTATTTTATTTATTTATTTAAAGCCTTAACTGTTCTTCCTACCAGAAGTCTCTATTGTTAGCTGTTTGTTGCCAATAATAGGACATACTTTTTTATACAATCATCGGGGCCCCAAGTCTGCTATTTACACTCGGTTCAATGTCTTCATAGTGGCGTGCCAGCAGAGCCATTTTCGGAAAATTGGTATTCTACTAAACGTCAAAACGTCAAAATTGCGCATTGGAACGATTCGATTCAATGTTCAACGACTGTGACCAATAGTTCATACATTTGGTACAAATTGTAATGCGCAATTTTGACGTTTTGACGTTTAGTAGAATACCAATTTTCCGAAAATGGCTCTGCTGGCACGCCACTATGAAGACATTGAACCGAGTGTAAATAGCAGACTTGGGCCCCAGGACAACTACCTAACGGCCATCATCTCTGTGAGGGCCGTTATATGCAAAGAATTTGAAAGAGCCTGACAAGTTTAAAAAAATTAGTTAAGTGATACTTAAAAAATAATTCTGCCTAAACGTAATTTTGATTCTGACCCCAAAAAGATACAATCAAGCAAAACCGTTGCAGAATATGCCTGTATTAATTTCGGATGCCAAAGCTTATGGTAAGACAGTGTCTTAATTTAAAGATTATAAACTTTGGCTCTAAAGTTAATTTATTACACAGCTTTAATGTTTTCAACCTTTACATAAAATCATTCGTTTACTTTTTGCGTTATATTTTTAATACGGTAGCTATTAAAACGTAATTAAAACATATTAATTAAAGCTGAATTTTTAAGTATGTAATTATTTATTAATTTATGATGACATAAATGTTACCATAAAACCACAAGCCGATTTAAATTAAATTTTACACCAAACGGACTTCATTAATAGCGCAATACACTGGTAATTACCAAACGAAAGCTAAAAAAGTGGTAGTAAAGCAATAATTTTAATCAGTAATTATTTGACAAACTATTATAGTTTATTATTTATTATTTATTTATTTAAACTTTAATATACAATTGTGGTACATAACACGTACATTAATTCACATACATTGTGACTTAATGCCGCAAGGCATTATCTACCAGATATTATTGCAATTCATTTATTTAATTAGCTAAATTCAAATTCAAAATTCTTTATTTGACTTAGGCTACAAAGTTGCGCTTATCAACGTCAACACATACAAACACAAACACGACAGCACCCTAAGGATAGCTAGAAGGGCTAGATACCTAACTGCAAAAGTTTCGGTGTTGAATTCTAGCATTTTGCTTTTACAACGTGATGATGTTAAATCTGATTGTTTATAAAAGTATTTTTTGAATCCTTTATCCATTTTTAGATTTTATTCGCTTTTTTATTGGATAAAACTGATGGAATTTCAAAGCTTCATCACTCCTCTTCCTCACTTTATACCTTCCCATTGAACAAAGTTAGAAAGATAATACCGATGTCTGGAACACAAGGATTCTGATAGTATCAAAATACTGCACCTGACAAAGAGTTACTCTATACTATTACACAGCTAATTTTCCTACAGGACCTTTCTTGACGATAACAAAATCAAAGTTAAATAGTCTATTGCAGTTTCTAATGAATGGTAACCATGACAAAAACTTGCACAGATAGTCGACTAGAGTAAAGAAGATCAGGTGATCTTAAAATAAAATTTTAGTATTATTATGGTATTTTCAAAAACCGACGTAACAAGGTATGTAGTAAGTTTAACCCACATATCTCTCAATATTTCGTTTAATTTTCGTTGAAACGTCGGGAACTAAAACCTAATTATCCACCGATTCCTAACATTTGCGTAAAGTCCATACAGCACTATATTTCTTCGAAAACTATTTGGTGTTTAATAATAATTTATTAAGCCCTGAAAGATAACCAGCGTTTTTAAAATATGTATGTATTTTTGTAGACGATATATTTTTTAAGTCTTAGATTAAGCTTAAAGACGCTTATAATTGAGGTCTTACATACATACATACATATTATTATAATCACGCCTATTCCCCGTAGGGGTAGGCAGAAACCACTTCCTTCCACTCGCTACGATCCTTACGTACTTAATTGATGTGTCGATGTCTTTAATTACGATAGTCCTTCAATTCTGATCAGGCCGTCACGGAGGTGTATCGGACTCAATTAATCTGTTTAATGAACTCCGGTCCAGTGCAGTTACATGACGTAAGCAATTAAGATTCAGCCGATGATGGTTGAGATAACTAGCTAGACGACTTGGCTATAAAGACTGTATAATCTTCTTGAAAAACATCTTCAGAGATTCGTATGTGAATATATATCTATCGTATGGAATATAAATCCGTTACTAAAAAAATAATAAGTGTATCGAAATTAGTATTAAAGGGTTTGCAAAAATATATGCAACTTGTATCATTAAATGTAGCGTAAAACAAAAAAATTCAAAGTTAAAAATGACTACCACAGTTTAAGCCTTGCCTTCGCAGGGCAGTGGCGTCACTTTATGCTTTTAACGAATACAACTTGTTGACTACTTCCAATATTTTCATAAAAACAGTCTCAATGTTTTAAAGAGCATTTATAAATAACATAGTATAAGGGTGCGACCACAAATGTCGCCGTCATACTGTCAGACGCGGCACGGCGCGGCGCGGCAACCGCAAACGCTCCGCACAACGTGATTATATCCCTACCGCAAAATGTGATTTGTATTGAATACAATTTTATTCAGAACAAACGCTAAATATTGGTTTGAATTTGATATTCAAATGAATTGATATTTGGTATTCATGTTGTCTAGACTAGCTTTAGAATTGAACTTTTAAAGTACTTTTAGTTTGAGGCTTAATGTTTCTTTATTGACGGCCCACGTTTAGAATTTACTTAACTTACTTTGCTTTAAATAAGATTGATGTAAGCTTTGTGTGCATTCGAAAGATTTTCATTGACATTCTAATATTATTTGTTTTAGTCGCTATAATTATTATATATTGTACCTAAATACTACTTAAAATATACTTACAGTGTAAATATAGTTATTTTACTTTATATCAATCTAAAAAACATGTATCGAGATATTCGAGATCAACACCACCACACTAACTTTGCCAATTGTCGATTTTCGTTAGCTCCTAATGACAGCAAAACGCTATTTATTTACTTTACAGAAAATTAAACACAACCTTTTTCAATTACGAGTCCTCCTATCCCTAAACATAACAGTTACCGTAGGGTGCGACCACAATACGCGGACGCGGGCCGACGCGCGTCGCCGCGTCACCGCAAACCGCAACACGCGATGTCGCGCGAATGTGTGCGTTAACACAGCGTGTGCACGTGGCCTTATTGTTCAGGACATTATAATCGTTGTCTTTATCTATACATAGGAATGATATTAATAATTCATTGCAGTCTACACAATAAGTTACAAGTTGATCGAATTTATGAAAACTAATGTTCAGATTACGTCACGACGAGTACGTTAAAAACATAGTGGAAGGGAAGGTCGAAGGAAAGAGGGGAAGGAGACGTCCGAGATATAGCTACATCTGTCAAATTAAAGAGAAGGAGAAGGTTGTGTATAAAGAAGTTCAAGAGTTGGCACTCGATAGGAGGAAGTGGAAAGAGCTGCACCGACAAGAGCTAGGCTCTTAAATTGAAGAAGAATGTTCAGATATACGTATTTTGTCACTAATTTTAGTAATTAACCTATTAATAACCGATTATGTTTCATACATAGATCTTACATATATCTCAGCTTTGGACGTTTGCACACCACTTTGAAACACTTATGAAAGTTGTTTATAACGAAATGGAACAAAATATGTATTTTCTCTAAAACACGTTTATAGTTAGACACATTCGATTATTGAAGTGACAACCATTTAATTCACATTATCGACTCGATTTACTGTGATATAATTTAGTTGACATTTAAAATAACATGACGGTACACGTGTGCCTCGCTTGAGTATACAGAAGAAACTAAAGAGTGAGCCTATCAGAGTTTGAACCGTAAGCATTAGTGTGAACTAGTTTTGTCGTGAATTATGTATGAAGATAGAACTTGCCGTTTAAATAAATTTATCTTAAATACTAATATTATCCTAACAATGTCAAAACCATCGATATTTTCGTATATCAGTTTCTCGTTGCGCGAAAAATAACTTAAAATCAGTAAACGAATGTCCTAGATACAGACTAAAAAGTGCTCTCGCTTGGCACAAGGGGAAACTAGCGGTAGTAGCGGTCTATGTATATGTAAAGTCTATGGTGCCTCGTTATTTTCTTGAGAATAACATAACAGCTTTTAAAATGGAGGTAGATAAATAGTGACAACATCACATAAATTGTACACACACCCAAAGTAAGTAGCTGAAGCACTTGTTATGGAATTCAGAGTTTTAAGATTATTTATTTTCGTTTATTCTAAAAATATTATATGTTAAACGTAAACATTTTGGCAACATTATAATATAGATCCAATTTATCCTCACAAAATATTACATTACTTACCTATTAATAATAAAGATTTCTAACGACAAAAAAAAGAATAAAAAAAAAACAAATGACATTCACCTATCACTCTTCATTTTCAAATAAAACTATCGATTTTGCCTCATCTTAAATACTACTACATAAGTATTTACTTAGACACATTTTATACTGGTTTATACCATTTATACTGCTTTAAAATTTTTAAACTATTTGATTTTTAATCATTGCCTGTCAATACACTTTCAATTAGTAGCTGATTCATTGTTTGCTTTAATTAGTAGAGCTTGTGTATACTGACCGGGAAAATAAACTAACATTATGTGGTTTGTGCCAGCTTTTGTTAATTAACTGTAATTCATCAAAAAAGATGTTGCAATGCGATTGGATAGTGAACTTCAAACTCAAACCCAAAACTTTTATTTGCTTTCCACAATGGTATTAGTAGGTGGTAAGTAAAAAATATATAGTACATCGCGGACCCTGTTGGGCACTTAAAATGGATGCTATTAATTTGACATGATGAAACTACAGAGTGCTCATATTGGGGTATAAACCATGAGCACTAGTATGAACTAGTATCGCCGTAAAATAGTATCAAAACAAATTGCGCTGTTTTAATAAAATTGTCTCAAAAGTAATTTTTTTCGTATAAACTTCTGTAGTTGCACGGAAAATAACTAAAATCAGTAAGTGAAACTACGGCTATAGTGCTTTTAGATAGCTAAAAGCCCTCTGTTCCGTAGCCGGTAGTACATTCACTAAAACGTAAAAACTATCAAGTGAGAGTATCGACTATCGCTCTATAGTTTTTAGGTATCTATTTTATACTCTGTGAACATAGTAGACATCATTCAGAGCAATGATATTCTAATAAACAGATATGTTATACACATACAAAACAATCGAAAAAAGTGTTCCGCGCAGCAGCGGCAGCTGACATACATGTCACTATAAGTCAAAATTATACAAAAGAGATAAAACCCATAAGAAAAAAAGAGACAAATAGTGTTGTTGTTGAAAGGCAATACGTCCCAATTAGGACGTTTTCGAGTCTTCACGATTGCACGCTTATAACATATCTGTTTATTAGAACATCATTGATTCAGAGTAGATTAGTAACCTATACTATTTTAGTAACATAAAAACATAAAACATTATTCTTATCGATGGAAACCAATTTAATCTACGAATTTATAAATACACTGAATTTTATTAATTTAAACATATTTCTACTCTTGCTGCCTTCCTAATTAGCGAAGATAAAAAATCGATTGTGGGCAATTAATTTTCATTTTTTTATTTATTGCAGATAAAATATATTTTTAATTGATACAGCAATTAAAAAGCACTGTATATTAATTCGTAATATTTCGGTTTATCGACGTTTCACTCATTTACACGTACTGTATACACGGTCTTCCTCAATATGCCTTTGCCTAGCGGGTTTTCTGGATGATATTTAAATAATTAACTAAAAACTAGCGCCTGTTAGTTTTAGTAAAGTTTTTGTTTCTATTGTAATTAGTTATTGAATTGTAAATTTTAAAGAAAAAAATAGACTAAAAAAGTGATATTTTTTTTTGGTTGCCTACTTCAGATATCTTTGCTGGGCGAAGGCCTCACCCTGACTTGTCTGTATCTTGCGATTTTTGGCCTCACACACTCGCATAACTGACAAGATCATCACAACACCTTCACCAAAAATTTCATCCATCCAAAAAATAATCGATGCAAGAGTAGCTTACCGTTTAACATATCACTCCCCCAGTAAATACAGCCTACTAAGTTATATCGAAGCCTGTCCCTACGAGATAGACCCACAATGACGTATTGTTCGCCCTCTGTCTATTGTGACGCGAAAATAACTTTGAACGAGTGAACGGTCGCGAATTTGCGATTCCTCGTTCATTCACAAGCTGTAGGGAAAGATTAATGACATTTTCATTCGTTTTTCGAAATGTACCTGACCAGAAAT
Organism: Autographa gamma; assembly: GCA_905146925.1. Classification (NCBI taxonomy): domain Eukaryota; kingdom Metazoa; phylum Arthropoda; class Insecta; order Lepidoptera; family Noctuidae; genus Autographa; species Autographa gamma. The sequence goes on from LR989871.1 coordinate 5,446,347, forward strand.
AAAACATATTATGTAAACAGACAAAGTGATTCCTATTTTATCTCTGATGCATAAAGAGAGGTTGTAAGTTTGAGATATCGGTTTGTCTGTCTGTGGCGTCGTAGCTCCTAAACAAAAGGTCAGGTTAAGATGCGGTTTTTTTTGTTTGATAACTGATGTCATCGTTGTGGTTAATTTTAATTTATTATAGAGATGTTTTTTTTTGAGTTAACAGAAATTTTATGAAACTGAGTACAGTCAGTGGTTTCTTTTTAATTTCTTTTGAGATCCGTAAACTTAAAAAAACAAAAAATATTGAAATGTTTTATTTTCCTTTGCTTCTAACGTTAACGTGCGGCCAGCCTTAGTATCGTAAGCTGTATCAAACGTTTTGGCTGTGAATTATAAATATAACGTTGCTTAATTTTATCTTCCTCTCATAAAATAATAGGAAGACTTGATTACCAGACCTTTAACTTTAAATAAATCCTGGTAATGTTATTTTTTTGTCATCAAATTTTCATTTACTGGGAAAATTATATCAAGGACCTTGAATAATTTAATCATTAGCTGATTAAAATTATTGAGTATTTAAACTCACCATTTATAAATAAATAAAATCAAATGTGAAATAAATAACCATAAAAATATTTGTTCATCGTCCAATATTTGTAACTTTAATAGAACGAAACATCAATTCAATTCAACGAAGAATATTGTTTTTTTTTATTGCTAAGTGAAATTGCCGTTAAATATTTTTTTTACTGGAACTCTTGTTGTTTTACTGTTTTTATTACTTTTGTCCAGATAGATTTCATTCGGACGGATATGAAAACTAGTAAAGGTATCATTTTATATCAGATATTTGTACAGATTCTCGCTTAGAATTTTTTAAACAGATGAAAATCTGTAATTGTTATAATTTTGTTCCTAATTGTTAAGACCGGTACTGGGTAAAAAGGTGACTCTAAATAAATATGGTAAATTCTCAATATCAAATGTTTAGACTCTCAGAAATCTACAATAGTTTAAAAAAAGGATTGTTAAAACGCAACTTATTAGCGTCTTCATGGGTTTTCAGATGTGTTGGGAGTAAATAATATACAAAACTTTATCTTCTACTTCATTTTATAGGAAGACTGAATTCTTTGATCATACCTGCTTGATAATACCTTGAAATTTGAATCACTTTGATGTGGCAAAATTTTGACTATACAATTAATTCTGTCAGAAATTAAGATGATACGGTCAGTCAGTTATCTTAACAATACATTTACGCAGTATTTCCAAAATCCATAATTACTTAATACATTTGGTTTAAATAGATTTGGAAGCTTTACCCCATTGGAGAATATTCAATTTGTTTCCCATCGTTACTTACTTTTTATGTACAGAGAGAGTTAATAAAAATGTATCATTACTTAGTTATAAGAAGCTAAGGATAAGAGGCCTTACGGGTTAATTAAAGAGATTTAATTGCAATACATTATTTCGTCCTGAAAATAATTATTTAATTGTAAGTGCAACAGATGAGTCATGGGTTTCGTTTATCGGTGCCAGTCAAACATATCCTTATGCTGTGGTTCTGGCATGGGTTGAATCCATCAACTTTTCTGCCGAATCCAAAAAAAACTTGTCTTGGTCTTTGCGGCACTAAGCGCGGATGGTAGTCCTTTGAGTGCTCATAAAATACGGCGTTGATCAGCTAGGCCAGTAACAATATCACAATATTCCAGAATGACCACGGCGGACCACTTGTGGTGTGGTTTGGAGGCAGAGAATATCTCGCTGGGATAGCTTCAGCATTCTTAGTGAATGAGCATATGGAGTGTGTGCGGCCTATCTCTACAAGAGTATCACATGTGCTACTAAGTTTCTCAATTGTACGATGAAGCAAAAGCTGAGCACAGTTCTTTTGTTCATTTATTTTGAACGTTTCCAACGAGATATTCTCTGCCTCCAAACCACAAAACAAGTGGTCCGCCGTGGTCATTCTGAAATATGATCATATTGTCACTGGCCTGGCTAATCACTGCCATATTTGAGGAACACTTAAAGCTTACAACTACCTTGCAACTACCCCACGCGTTCAATACCTCAAGGACCACAAAAAAAAAAAACAATTGTTTTCGATGGCAATGGGGTTGTTTGATAGAATATAGCTCGCTCTACTACTTAAACACTAAACTAGTTAAGTCTAAATTCAGTCCGACTTATTTTATAGATTAATTCGTCGATAAACTTTTTTTTTCTCGTCATCAAAGTTCTATTGTAGTTTTTTTTCAGCGAACTGTAATTGGTTTGAATAAAGAGATGAGGTACCTTAAAAAAACAACCAAATAACTTATATCAAGTAACAATAAATATTTATTTCTATAACTACAAAATCTTTGCTGCTGCTTCATATTACGAGCTTTTGGTGATGTCTTCTAATCGCTGTACAACCAATAGTCTTGCGATTTATTTGAGCTGCTATAAAAATAATTACAAAAATAAAATTTTAAATGAGGAAAGACTAGTTATCTATCTCTGACTTGTTTCTGAAAGGCTGATGAGACTTAAACTTTTTTTAAATAAACTTATAATGACTGTGATTGGTTTACCAAAAAGCTGAAAACCAATCACAGCGCGATTTTTCGATTTGATAAATAATTAACAAATTTTTGAATTGATCAACGTTTCAGAAACCAGGTGTTAGTCTAATTACATTTGGACTGGGTATGGAGAGCAAAGTAAGCAATATATATTCCTTGCATGAATAGAACACTAAATATAATGGTAAACTTGGGATGGCCTTTTCCTGTACCACATTAACAAACTACAAAAGAAAATGTTAATGCACCTGGTCATCGGTGAAGTCAATAAGGCGGTTTTAACCGTACGTTGTCTAACCATCACAAAAAGGAAAAAAAGCAATGTCCATTGAAGATTTACATAGGATTGTCAAAAATCTAAACGGCCTTCGAAACGTATTAAATCTTGTGAAGTCAAACGCAAAGCAATAAAACTTTTCTTACCTCTCTGTGGGTTTATTGAAATCAATACTTTCTTCTACTAAAGTGTTGCAGTCTTTACATTGTTTCTGACTAAAAATAATAATTATGTAACGTTGGATTTATGATTTTACTTATGGTTATTAATTAAATAACTAAAAATGAAGTAATACATCAGGTACAAGGTAGCTAAACTAGAGAACATACGAGTACATTACAACTTTTGTTATTTATGGCATCATACATATTTTTTATCAAATTGGAGGAGACAGACCTCCTGAAAATTGGTCTACAATTGGACCAGAAAAACAATATACCCCTTAATTATTTAAATTAGGAATCGAGAGAAGAACACTAAACAGAGAGGAAAAATAAACTTACACGAAAAGTTCTTTGCCCATTGTACAATTGAGAAACTTAGCGGCAGCTGTTATGCTCCTGTAGAGGTATGGTCCTACACACTCCATATGCTCATTCACTAAGAATGCTGAAGCTATCCCAGCGAGATATTCTCTGCCTCCAAACCACACCACAAGTGGTCCGCCGTGGTCATTCTGGAATTTTATCATGTTTTCACAAGCTTGACTGATTACTGCTGGATTCGAGGAAATTTAAGCACTACCCTCTGCGCTCAATGTGGCAAAGAACACGATAAGACTTTTTCACTTCAAGCGCAACGCTCTTTGAGCCTTAGAAACTTTTTTTTTCTTAACCTTCACTGCCCCACTACTGGGCAAAAGCCTCCCCCAATTCCTTCCATACTACCTTATCCTGCGACGCCTCGAACCAGCCCTGGCGGTATGCGAAACCATAAAAAACTTCTTTGTTTTGGAGGTGATGGTTAAAACCAGAAAAGGGCAAGGAGAGGGTAAATTTTACAGCAGCCGTGTGGGAGTTCAATCACTTTCCTGGTTGGATCCCAGAAATTGAAAAACAGACATCATTCAATATATAATCTTCTTTGAATTACCTGACAGGGTCCAGGGTCTGACGATCGTCTCGTGGAATTCATAACTTTATTTCCCGTTGTGCTGTAATACGTAACGGTGTCGCCTGTCGTGTGATAGTACAAATACAAGTCTTCAAACTACAACAATAGTAATTTCGATAAATAATATAATTGCTCATAGACGTCTTGAAAAAAGGCCAGGTCAAAAGTACCCTAAACCGAAGATCATGTATGAAGGGAATAATGACAGTGGATGAAGAGAAACAAGCATGTAACGATCGTAGCAAGTGGAAAGAAGTAGTCTCGGCCCACTCCTACGGGAAACCGGGTTGATTTTATGTATGTATGGATCGAGACTTATTTGAACAAATGAAACCCAGAAAAGTGCGAGTCCGACTCAGAAATCGAAGTTCTGTAATCCGTCAGTGTTATTTAAAAAAGCAGGAGAAATAGTTCCCTTACACATGTATGTCTGACAAGCACAAATTTCCAACCACAAAACATGTAGGGAAAATCAAAAAACTACTGGATTTTGAGTTTGAATTTTAGGTCCTGTAGATTTGAATATGTTTAAAGGTTGCCTTGAAATTTTTGACTAAAAGGTGGTTTTAAAAACCATCAACAATTTCTAACGTAGTTTCGTACTTACAACATTGATCATACCTTAATGGTTTTATTATTACTGTCTCTTCTTGCTTTCGTGCCAGTATATTTACCATAAATATTGACTTCACTAATGCCCTGGGTACAGATGGTATATTTATTAAACACTTGGTCCACATGGACGCCAGCTGGTAACGATTTTTTATATATATCTCTACATAGCTTAGTGTCCGAGACTACAGTGGTTGCACCCATTAGATATTTCTCATTGATGTCATGGTCTTGTACAGGCTGAAAGATAATAATAATAACTATCATAAAAGCGTCCTGAATGACGATTCAAAATAAAAAAATTAACCTCAAGTAACATTTTTTTTTATTAGAATTACTTTTTGATGGGATGTTCTATACGGAGCAAGTAATTTTGGCATTAACAAAATAAATAATGTAAAAATACATATTGGTAAAGCTTATACTTTTCCAGCCTAACCGTTTCCCAAACTATTGCATGTTGGGGACTGTATTTCAAATGTGGATATTACTGGAAATCCCATTGGATATCCACATCCACAAAGAATCAACTAAATACCATTTTTTTAGTCGATTCTTCGTAAGATTTCTGCTATGGAGTTATGTTACTTCCAATCAGAACTGAACAACTGTATGAGGATATTTCTTCAATATACAAATACAAACTACATTTACAAATTTGTAAAAGCAAGATCTAGTTAAAAACAAAATGCAGAATTATTGTAAGATGTTCCGGACTTACTGGTCTATGATATTTCGTCGATCCCCATCCGAGGACCATAGCATCAGCCCCAGCGATTGCACTTTCCTGTACAGTAGTGAAACTTATTGCCCTGGGTGGGTATGAACAATATTGGTAGTAACCTTGGTCCTGGAAATTAAAAGGGGATTCCACTTTCGCAAGACCAACATCTCCTTGGAGCCAATTTGGATTGTGTGTAACGTTAACGTCATTGGCTTTGGGATCGCTAATTCCTGTAAAAAAAATGTGCTTAGCACGTTGAGTTATAAACACGTGATTTTGTCACTAATAATATAACAACAATAAAACTATTTTTTTATTTTCTTCCACAAAGTTACCTTAAATCTATATTAGGTCTATATAATTCATTGTTATAATAATCTTTTGTGGGGGACTGGTATCTGCACTAGGATATCCTGTCACGCAGATTACCAGGTCTGCGACTTCTTTCGAACAATTTACGTTATATTGTTCATGGATGTTATGTGATAGAATGATCAACTTAACGTATTGACAAATTCAGCCTTTCAAAAACCGGGGGTAATTCAGTCAAGTGAGCAGTACACACCTTAAGCTTAAAACGGAAACCTCAGAAATCCATCAAAAACTTACCAGTATGGGCGCATTCGTACACGATTTTGCGTGCATATTTCCGCGCACACTTATCAGTACCAATGTCGTGTTTCGACAAGTATTTGTTATAGCCTGATATGACCCACTTCCTGTTATTGTTGAGAATACAGGCAGCTGACGATAATACGTATAAAGGAGATATTATAGATCCACCACAGAAGAATGATGTTAAACGACGCTGAGTTAAGTTTTTTGGTAATGATGGCACCAAGTATACCTGGGAAATTTAAAAATTTATTATATACGGAGGAATAAAACAGAAAACAACTTTAATACAATGTTAAATTCAGTTCAAGTCGATTTTGTTGAAATTTTTTCTGTAAGTAAGTAAGAGTAATCAAATAAAAGTGTATCGTCTTTCGAAGCATTTGCTTTTTGAAAGACACAAATAAAAAATAATGACCAGATGACCATAGAAGTGGTTCCATGGTATGTTCCAAATCGGATTCCGAAGTTATTATATTTATATTAGTACAAAAAATTATAATACCATATAACTTTTGTCAACTCTTTGGCCGCCTACAACGCGTCGTTGACACATTACAACTGAAAAAAGGAATAAGCAATTTTAAAACATATTTAAAGTAGAAAATAAATAGTCACGAGCTTACTTCTTCATAGATCACTATATAAGGGATCATCCCTAAAGGTCGATTTACATCAAACTAGCAAATTCTCATTTATGTCTTCACCTTGAAATGAATTTGAAAGAATTTGATGTGGTGGGGATAGAATGAGCATTCTTTCGTTTGATTGGAATCGGTCATTACAGAACTGGGTGAAACCATATTAGGTAACACCATACAATCTATATAGTTAATATTGTAACTTCTTCTTCTTTTCGAGTCGATGGTAAACTGATTTATTTAAATCTAAATACGCTGCGATCAGTAGTTGGCCACGCCAACTGCAGCATCGTTGGCGAGGTTCAAGTCCTCCAAATGTTGTAACTATATAGATTGTATGAAGCACCTTGAACATTTAAGGCTTAAATGATTTTGAATGAGAACTCACCATTCAGTAACAAATTAAAGTATAAAAAATTTAACCATAAAAACATTTTGTTCGTTGTGAAGTATTTTTAACTTTAATGAAAACAAAATATTATTTCACGTAGATAAAGAATATTGATTTTAATTGCAATGCGAAATTGGCGTAAAATAGAAAATTAAGAGGAACAGTCGTTGTTTTTCATATTTGTAGATTATTCGTTCATATACTTCGGAATATTTTAAACGGTTGAATGTGCTACAATTATAGCTAAAGAATTTTTCTTTGGGTAAATTATTCTATTTGTGCATCCCGATTATAAGCTATAAGTGTGCCATATGTTGTCCGAACACTATATGTACTATATATTTCTCTATCACTGCGTTGTCTGCATGCTTCATTTCCACGTGTACAGCATTGTCAACTGCATAGTCAGAGTCACGGAATCATTATTATTATGTAAATTATTATTTTTTAACACGAACTATCGTCAAATTATTGCTTATTATTATTATAAGCTAGATCGTCCTACTACAGCATAAAGGCCTACTATTCTTCCTTCCCGAAAAGGCTTGTTTAATTGTATTCTATGCCTGCACTGTCCCAATTTACAAAGTGATAAAAAGAAAAGCTTTGCTTTCTTCTTCCTATACTTACGTTTTTTACACAAGGCTTAGGTACTGGTAATAAACACATTTTGGTTTTGGTAACATTACCCAGTACAATTCAATTTCTCGTTTACATGCGACTTATAAAGTCTAATTCGATTGTCTTGTTAATAATTCGAATCTATTAGGATTACGTCGATTTGGCCGCTTAACATCAAGCCTTTTCTTTTTATGTACAATGACAAAAAACAATCTAGAGAATAATACATTTTTACTTAGTTTATTGAACAGCTTCATTAATTAGATGACAGAACACATTTTACTTTCTGAATACAAAACTGATTATTTGTTTTGTATAAAATCCGGCCACGTGACGCACTGTCGTGTTTATAAGACGGAGAAAAGACTATTTTTTTTCTCTGTCGCTCTAATTTCTGCATCTTGTCATAAAAGTATTATTAACTATTTTGGATATTTTTCTATAAATATTCAGAGTAGGTGAGTAACAAATAGTAACAATAAACAACCATCTAATACCTCAGTGATTTATTTTAGACTTTTGATTTGATGTTTTGCAAAAATCAAGCACAAAAAAAATATTCCTGTTACAATCGATTTCTACTGCTTGACATTATGAGCTATTTGTGATGTCTTCTAATCGCTATACAACCAATAGTCTTGCGTTTTGTTTGGGCTGTAATAAAAATAATTATGTAAGTGACATAAATAGGTAGGTATATCAAGAACCGTCAAGGTCTTCAAGATGGTCGGACTCGTAGTTTTCTAGTCCTTGATAGACTGCCTTTTGCCACTCAGATCTCTGGGAGATAATGGAGAGCTCCACTGTGCTTCATGTGACCGAGTTTTTAAAAACAAATTCGGATTCGCAAGTCACTTCAGACAATACATATTGCCGGAGATTGACAGGGTGTCGCCGTCGACGGACACGTAACTGGGACATCATCATCATCATCATATCGAGAACGCAGTAAACACATATACCTAGATTTGCTAATCCACTATTGCAGCTTGGGTGGTAGACTTGGCATTGGGGTTTGGCCTAGCATTAAGAATACATAAAGTATAAAGAACGATATAGCTCTCCGGCTTCCCCAGACGGGAAAAAATTACGATGAAGTATAATTAATTTGAAAATCCTGGCTATTTCTGAGTTGTCTTTAATGTTGGTTATTAATGATTTAAGTGTAGGAAAAACTATGTCTAAATAAGCTTTCCATAAAATTGTTTAGAAAACTTAAACGGCCGTGTATAACGCCGTAAATAATGTACTACTGTAGTTATCTACAACACAGTAATAAAACTGTTCTCACCTCTCTAGGGGTTCATCCAAATCAGCTTCGTCTTCTAAAGGGTCCTCGCAGTCAGTACTTTGTCTTCGACTAAATAAATTAACAATCAAATATAATGAAATGATTAATCAGAAATTTTTCAATAAAGTATAAACAAGTGGGAAAGTGCGAGTCTAACTCGCGTTCATCAGCGGTTTCTAAGAAAAACCAAAAAAAAGTGTCCTATTTATTACTTAACATAACATAACATACCATCACGCCTATATCCCCGAAGGGTTTGGCAGAGGTGTACCAAAGTACACCCACAGTTCGCCGGTATGTGTCAATAACCGGGCACCAATCCAAACCCTGACCTGCTACTGAGAATTTTATAGAAAAACCCAATAACACCTTGGACGACTTGGGAATCGAACCCAAAACCACTAGCGTACCAGTTGCGCTTAGAACCACTAGGCCAACGAGGCTTTACTCAACTTTGATAATAACTGGGATACTTACACGTCAAGTTCTCGGTTCATCGTACAATTGAGAAACTTAGAGGCACAGGCGAGGCCGGTGTAGAGATAAGGCCCCATACACTCCATATGCTCATTCACTAAGAATGCTGAAGCTATCCCAGCGATATATTCTCTGCCTCCAAACCACACCACAAGTGGTCCGCCGTGGTCATTCTGGAATATTGTCATATTAACCAGTGATCAGAGAGGCTAGTGCCTAGCTGATCACTGCTTTATAGTAGAGGAGCAATTAAACAAATTTCTTGCAACGCAATTAATAATAATATCTTGACACAACTCACAAACGGTCATCTAATCCCAAACTAAGCAGAGCTTGTGGTATGGCAACCAGACAACTAATAAACATACATATTTCTAAATACAAACTTACACCCAGACACAGATGCTCACTCAATGATTGGTCTAGGAAGGGAATCGATGCTACGACCTCCAGTATAGCAGTCAGGGTCACGGGCAAAACCAACAGTTCAGTCAAGTGACTGGCCAGTTGGTCTAGTGCTCAGAGCTTCCGTTAAGTTTATAGCGTACTGTACGTAAATAAATAACATCTAAGAAAACACATCCTTAAATTTTAAATATTTGTTTCACCTGACAGGGTCCAGGGTCTTCAGATCTTCTCGTAAAATTAAGCGTTCTATTTCCCGACGTGCTGTAATATGTAATAATTTCGTCTGCCGTGTGAAAGTATACAAATAGATCTTCAAACTGCAACAAAAGTTCATTCAATAATTTTAGAGGTTAATGGGAATTAGGACGGACACAGAGACTTATTTAATAAAAGTGGCGCTCTTTGTCTATATCTACTTTGATTCCTAAGTTAAAGCCATTGTAAAGATTATAAGCTGTGGAATATTTATTCCCTCAGTTGGTACCATTCGGACCATCAACAATTTTACAACGTTTAAAGTCAAAGCCCGGTGGATGCAATTGGCGAGTTGTCTTTTATTGTTCTAGGGGGGAGGCCTTTGTTCAGCAGTGGACGTCTTCCGGCTGATGATGAAAGTCAAAGATCTTTATTGTGAGACAGTTGTTACATAGTTTGTAACTGGTTAATTTTTGTGCTTTGCATTACTTAACCAGGATAGGCATATAAACTTTTTTCTCCAACACCTGCATTTATGTGATTTCAAATGGTTTACAAATAATTTTAAATAGACATTTCAAGTTCCACAGAGCTTTATTTTGCACCAAAACATAAAAGAGTTGGGGACTTTAGAAATTGGGCTGTTTTTGAGGCCATTTAAGTTGCTACTTTGTCGAATTGACCATACCTTGATACTTTTATTGTTGTATCTTCGTGATGCGTTAAAAATAAATTTCTGAGTACCAAAAATAGTGATGTTGCTAGTACCCTGGGTACATATGGTATATCTATCGAAGACCTGGTCTATATTCGTGCCAGATGGGAGAGATTTCCTATACAACTCTTTACAGCTCTTTGGGTCCTCTATTACTGTGGTTGCAGCCATTAGATATCTCTCATTTATGTTAAAATCGAATCCGACCTGTAAGAAAATAATATAAAAAGCGATTGTACAGACGTTTGCTGGCTGATGGAACATAAAAATATAGTCATTACCTACGAAATTAAAAAGGAATTTTATTTTAAAATTTTGGCACCCATCAGACAAAAGTTTACAAAAAAATATTTTAATAGGTTTTTTTTTTGGTCGAGATTTTTGCGGTTAGCCTGAGCGCAGGCTTTGACTGCTTCACCAGACTTTTGGCGAGGACCTTAAGGCCTCCAGCCAGAGAAATAGGAAAAACTAACTACGTTAGCAACGTCTACTAACGGCACCCCCTGCGGGGTAATTATTTTAATAGGTGTTCCGGACTAAACTTACCGGTCTCTGGTATTTCTTAGAGCCCCATCCGAGTACCATAACATCTGTTCCAACGACTACAGCCTCCTTTAACGTCGTGAACTTTATTGCATTGGGTGGGTACGAACAATACTCGTAATAACCTTTGTCCATGAAATCGAAAGGCTTCTCGACTTTGACTATGCCTATGTCTGCTTGGCGCCAGTTACTTAAAGGTATTATGGTAGAAGCAGTAATTTCCCTATTACCAGCGGCTGAAAAAAATAATAGTAGTAATAATACTAATATTCCAAGACATCTCACACACGGTTATCAGATCCCAAGCTAAGCAGGGCTTGTGTTATGGGAACCAGACTGTTCTTAGCAAATACATTTGGAAAGTTTATAAGGAGATTACATTATTTTTAAAGTGAGATAAACCGGCTAGGTGGACTGATGACCTGAAGAAGGCAGCTGGCAGTGACTGGATGCAAAGGGCGGGAGATCGTGAGCTGTGGTGTTCCTTGGGGGAGGCCTATGTCCAACAGTGGACTGCAACAGGCTGATATGATGACAATGAAAGTGAGATACATGAAATTTAATTTACAACCTTTTGGTAAGACATTTCAAAAACAGTTTTTTTTTTTTAATTTATCCTTTAAGTTTGCGGACTAATGTTTTGAAAATCTTGCACCACCCAAGCTAACGCCCACGGCTGCTATGACATAGCTACACAATTTTCATGATAAACAAATCAAAATCCAGTGAAAAAATAATATATAGATAGATATAAACAACTTAATTCATTGTCAAATTAGCTGATCACGACTGTGATTGCTTGACTAAAAGACTACCAACCAATCGCAGCGATAAAATAAGCTTTGACATGCGATAAGCAAAAATATTTTTATGTTGACCAACGTTTCAGATCCCGAGAGTAGGTCTAGTCGATTAAGCCCTAAACCTTAAACTAAATAAATAAATAATAAACAAATGCAGACAACATCACATACATTGTTCTGAACCCAAAGTAAGTTTCTAAAGCACATGAGGTATGGAATTCAGATACAACGAAGGTACCACAAACACCCAGACCCGAGACAATGTAGAAATGTGATTTTCTACATTGACCCGTCCGGGGATCGAACCCGGGACCTCAGAGCTAGCGACACCTTGAAACCGGTGCGTACGCCACTCGACCACGGAGGTCGTCGAACTAAGAACATTCATTTGAAAACTACTTACAAGAATGGACGCATTCATAAATAATTTTCCGTCCATATCTGATTGCACACTTATCAGTGGAAAGGTCGTGTCTCGCCAGGTATTTATTATAGCCAGCTATTACCCACTTCTTCTCGTTGTATTCAATACAAGCGGCTGAAGTTAGTATGAATGAGGGCGTTATTATGGCTCCACCGCAAAAGTATCCTTTTGAATCGCGAGGAACTGATATATGGAACGATGGCACCAAGTATACCTGGCAAATATATGATAGAAGTCAACTTGAATAAAGTAAAAGTTTGATCAAAGGTTGATACAGTTCCAAGGTGAACAAAATACACAAAAAAAGTCTATTCATTTCACCCAGGTGATATGACCTGGGTCTTGTGCGTCCGAAGTGAAATGAGGCGACACGAAAATCCACTTTTTTCAGCTGGGTGATATCACCCAGGTGAACAAAGTGGAATATAGCGTGAACGGGTAATGTGCTACTGGCCTAAATGTGGCCTATTTGGCCTATGTGCCTACTATGTTCTCTATGTCGCACTCATTCCGTCTCTGGCGTATTTGATAATTTAACGCACTATGCTGCAATGTTCACCTGTCTGTTCGTCGATTTGGGACCAAGTACAGAGAAACCAACTAAAAAAAATAGAAAAGGACTCCTAAGTAATTGAAAACTTTTAGTTCCTTATTACCCGACTGCCAAGAAGGGTTATGTTTTTTTTGCTACTATGTTACTAGAAAACTGTATAGTACCATGTAATTTTTGTTAATTCTTGCACCGCCTACCACGCGTCGTTGGCACATTACAACTGAAAGAAAAATAAGTAAGTAAACAGATTTTAGATCAATTCGAAGAAGAAAAGTCGTGGTAAATATTTATAAGGAAAATGTATCGATTCGGTTTTTGGTACATAGAGTACAACACTAAAGTTGTCAAAATATAAAAGGTCCACTTTGACATTTGAGAAAAACCCTAGAATGTAACTTGGAACTTGGTTCAAACTTTGGGTTAAACTTGGTTTAACTTGGAACTTGGTTTTTCTCAAATGTCAAAACGGACCTATTATATTTTGATAACTATACCTGTAATGATATATTATCTTTATTTCAGGGTACATATTTGAATATCGAAAATTATAAATATCGACGGTTTAAATGCCAATGTTCAAAACATCTAAAATTAACCATTTTCCTGTCCCGTGAGTCGTATACGACCATTTCCATTGTTATTGCTATTGTGTCTACTGGCGGGACAGTATTTAAATGAGTTAGTTGGTACCAAGAATTTAAAAATAAAATATAAAATCTATAGCTACTTGCCATTAAAAAATAATATAAAATAAATAAAATTTAACCACAGATACATTTTGTTCAATATTTTTAACTCAAATGAATTAAAAACATTAATTTCCTTTGATAAAGACTATAGATTTTTATTGCAATGCGACTTTTTTTATTACAATGTGAAATTGGCGTTAAATAGAAAACTCGGTGGGACACTTGTGATTTCTTGAATAATATGACTAAACCATGTTAAGATACAGGTAATTAGCACAAAGATGAAACCTAGAAACTGTATTTTTAATTGTTCTGTTAGTCTAAAGGTTAGTGATAGCTAAAACAGAAGTCGTAGGTTCGATAGTGTGTGTGCTCATTTCTTATGCGTCCGGGTGTAAGTTATCTATCAATATTCAGCCAATCATAGTCCACTGCTGGACATAGGCCTCTCCCAATTTGCGCCACAACAACCGTTCCTCCGCCCTCCGCATCCAGTCGCCTCCAGTGACCTTTTTCAGGCCATAGTTATCTATAATACGAATGTATTTATAAACATTATGAAGGCAGATTGGATTCTTAGGTTATTCTGCCCGTGACCATGATACCTGCAAAGAAACGTCGGGACCTAAAACAATGTTATCCGCGACAAAATCCGTAAAAAAGTAGTTTTATTTCAACGTTAATCAGTTTAGATAAGATGACCGTGTGTGAGTTGTCCTGATATAATTTTATTTACAGCACGTTTGCAAAGTTTATTCATTTGTAATATTTCTTAGAATGGTAAAAACGTGAAGAATAAATAAAATAAAATTGTTAACGATTTTTAACATGGAACGAGAATCTTGTTATAAAAGAATTTGGGATCCATTCTGAGCCATGTCTTAATCCTGGAATATATAAATGTAGTTATGTAATTTTATTAAACAAGAAATATGTTAAATATCCTTATTTATAAGACGTCACCTATTTTTTTAATCGATCTTATTTGCTAGAGATGTCGCGTAACGAACATAACAAAACAACAAAATCAACATTTTATAAATTTTATGTGCTAGCATTCAATCATTATTAGGTATACAGATTCAATAATATTATTTCAACTTTAAGCTAAAAAAAAGCTTTACTTAAACATAAATGGTGAACGTTTATTAATATTGTTAAACAATAAACTACATCGCACGGGCAGACAACCCCCGACCCGTTTGTTCAGTCAGCTGGCTAATACGCGAACCAATGTACTATATTTAGCCAGCACGCATCGGACCCCGTCCCGTTAATGTTACATTTATGAGCATTTATAAGTGTCTTCGAAATATTCGAACATAATATTATCACCGTATAAATTGTTTGAAAGCTCACCGAAAAGTTAACTGTTAACAAAACCGGACTATCAATAAAAAAAAGAAGGATCGATCGTCCATAATTGCTGGAGACATCTCATAAAAATAGTAATAATAATACTACCCAATAAACGTCCCACTGCTGGGCACAGGCCTCTTCCCATATAGAAAAGACACGAGCATTGATCACCACGCTTGCTCATATGCGGACTAGCATTTTCAGACCAAAAATTTCGAAATAGAGGTTTTCCCACGATGTTTTAAAAAAATATAAAAAAACTGTCGAATTAAGAACAAACTTTTGAAGTTCTTTAGTAATGTAGAATGTCGAAATCTAAGGTCGAAATGATAAGATTACAATTTCATTCGTACCTCTAACTTAAAGAGTTTTAGAAACGAAAAATAAATTCGTAATTTGCTATAAATAACATGGTGAAAGTAAGTCGGGAACGTCTAAAAGTTTAATTGAAGGTCTGATGTGATTTCCAAGCATTCGTTATTTTGATTTACGGGTTCACGAAGATTCGGTACCCGACTTGTTTTTGCTCCTTTTCCCTATTCGTAAGGCCTGATTTAAACTGAGAAATGTCGATGATGGATGTACATTACAGGGCCGTGCTGCTACGATGTCAAGGTGATCAATCATAAACGGCAATGTATTGCACGTACGATATTTCTCACGCTTTGTATTCAAGGTTTAAGTGATGTAAAAAGGATTCTAGTGAAGTAACAGATGTAATTAATTTTAAGCAATAATATACCTACTTGCGTGAAAACGATATTTGTTTGCATTGAGCCATGAAGTATATGTATTTTCGAGCCTTCAGCCCAACGTCGTGCTTGGAAACAATTGCCAAATGGAATAAGAACGCCATTGTAAGTCTTTTTACTGACTTGAAAAGGAGGAGTTCTCAATTCGTCTGTATCTATGTTATTATAGATCTATGTTAGTATGACAGTCGGGACCGACGGCTTGTGAATTCCGAGGTGTATGCCACTCGACCACGGAGGACCTCGTTTGTTGGTTAACGTACGACTCGATTGAGAAATTCAAAATGAAAGTTACGAATTTGTCGCGCCGCCGCGCCGCCACAAACTGCAACACGCCGCGATGCCGCGCAAATGTGTGCGTTATGGACGCATCATGTGCATGTGGTCTTATTATTTAGAACATTATAGTCGTCATCTATATATTTAAGTCATCATCATCAGCCGGAAGACGTCCACTGATGAACAAAGGCCTCCTGCCTAGAACGCCACAATGAACGACAACTCGCCAATTGCATCCACCATATTTAAGTATATAGCACATTATTAATAAAAACAAAGATTCACTTAAACCTACTTTAGAATCAACTTCAGGAGGTTTGAGAAGGTTATTAATGCGTTTTTTTTTGTGTTTTTTTTTTTTAATTATATTTGTGTTCGATGTTTACCCTATCGATACCTCAGAGGTTTATATAAAATTTATAACATCGAATAAAACGCTAACTCATCAAAATATTATCATAAAAACTTCTCTTACAACCTATTGTACTAAAGAATTAAGTTGAAACTTAATATTATTATAGCACTAGATACAGCTGAATCCTTTCTGTGAGCTTTCATTCCTTTTTGAACAAAGTACAATAAAGATAGTAATGTTGTGAATAATAGAGGCAAATGCAGAAGTCCTGGGGGCCGAGTCTGCTATTTACAATGGCTCCAATCGTCTGAGTGGGGGCCGTTAGTAGGTCCATTTTAGGATAATTACGTAGGTAAAACATCATTTTAACGTCAAAATTGGCCATTGGGGCGGCCAATGTTGACGTTTTGGTGTTTAGTAGAATGCCAATTATCCTAAAATGGACTTACTAATGCCACCCACTCAGACGATTGGAGCCATTGCAAATAGCAAACTCGGCCCCCAGTATAGTTTCTAGATCAACATGTTTCAAGTATGAATTGGTTGACCTATCTACCTAACCAAATACTACTCTTTTTCTTCTTGGATAGGCTAGTAAGTAAAGCCTGAATAGCATTTAATTTAAAAACCATTTCAAGTAATACACCGTTCGTGCGGAAGTTTTGATTTCTAAACCAAACAACGTGTATTTTATAATAAGTAGGTACAATATTTGTTAATCGATTGACACCGCGTCGTATCTCAATCACGTTAAATCACGCATGAAAATAGTTGCGGTCTCCGATCTAATGTTTTATATTAAACAATTTAAATATTGATTACTAATAAACGAAATTTACATGGGACCGCCCGTAAGGTACCTACCTGATATTTTTATGCCTTTTCATGTCGATCCACAGTCGCCGTGGATATCGCATAAGACATACCTAGGAATTTTAAACCTCTTAGTGAAGTCGGTTGATAAAACATTGTTACTGAAGTCAAGCAAACCTTCTGCATATCTTGTGTAATGCTCAGTGTCGAGGTACAGTCGAGTGCAGTGATCCGATGAAGGAAACCTTAAGACTGTTGTCTCCGCACGTTTAATCATCTCGTCTAGATCACAAAAGACGGGTATAATGTGTAACATGAAATGTATTTCACGTTGTTCGCTGTGTGAAGACTAAGGGCGGATTTTATAGTGCATATGGACGTGAATAGAAACCTTAGAGTATGAATTTATTATTAGTAAACTATAGAGTGCGCTTAAACAAGTATAAACATTGAACACAAGTAAGATGAACATTATTTTTAATTGTAAGTAATTTAATAAAGAATTTGTTTTGTATTTTCATTTTAAAAACCATTGAATAGGTACCATTATAAAACAGTCTCTCATATGACCCTACTTACAAGCATTTTAACTAATTTTAATCATTCTGAAAATGGAAATTTCTGCGGAATAATTATCATTATAATATATTAGTGCTTGTTCACGTTGACTCGCGGGCGCGGTAGCGGGCGCGGTCACGAAATATCAAACATATGGCGTAATGTCAAAGTGTTCACGTACGAAACGCACCAGCGGGCGAAGTAGCGGGCAAGCTAGCGACTAGCGCGCGCGCGCCGCTCGCGGCAATATCAAACGCGAGGGATGTTTGAGTGTGTTCACGTCGAAGTAGCGGCGGAGCGCGCGAATCACTCGCGACGTCAGGTAAGTTCAACCAGTATTCTGTGGCGTACTCCTACAAACCTTTTTCCTAAAATATTTATTTTCACTGATTGTCATGGTGACGAAAAAAACACATGAGTCAGATATCGGTTTTATTTATAAAACTATAGGTATTACATAATATATGTATTAAGAAATATAACTGTTAAATGTCTTTCAATACGGAAGAGTTTATTAGTGCTGTTCAGGCTAGAACTCGGATTTGGCAAAACAAACAGCCATCATATGAACAGAAATATCTCTTTCGATATTAATTTCGTGCACACCAATTCAAATTTTTATCATCTCCCACTTTAGGTATTTAGTTTCGGTTAAAAATAAAAGATCGTCGTCCATGTTTACAATCTCTGACAACACGTCACCCCCGCGCAAACGCCTGGCGGCCAATGTGAACACGAATCCGCCACGTCTCCGCGACCGCGCCCGCTACCGCGCCCACGCGTTCCAACGTGAACAAGCACTTAGTGTCTCGTCGAAATGCCTTCAACAGACTTATTAGTTTTAAAGAGCTCTTAAAACAAAATCATTATCTACCCCTAACTCTACATAATAAAGACCGGTAGGAATAGCATTTAAAATGCGCAAATTCCGCAAGTTAACCGTCAGAAAAGGCGTCATTAATCGTGTGAAACGGTTGGGGTCGCAGTTGCAGAGTGTTAAGTAAGACTTACGCAAATGTTATGGCTCATTTTCACTAGTCGTTGAGGCCTGTTTGGGTTGCGGGAGATTTCTAGAAAGCATTCCACAGCCACAACTGCCTCGTTGGCCTAGTGGCGCTAAGCGCGACTGCTACGCTGGAGGTCTTGGGTTCGATTCCCAGGTCGACCAAGGTGTTATTGGGTTTTTCTATGAAATTCTCAGTAGCAGATCGGAGTTTGGATTTGTGCCCGGTTAGTGGCAATAGGCTCGCCCCCTATTACATGGGACCTAAACATATCGGCGAACTGTGGGTGTACATAGGTACACCTGTGCCTAACCCTTCGGGGATACAGGCGTGATGATAGGTATGTTATGTTATTTTATTCCACAGGGACCGCATGCGGTGCGTTCTCATTGGTGGTTAAGGCTCGTATTCAAGGTGAGGCAGATTTTATTTAGGCTCCATCCGATTAATTTTATAAATGGCAAGGCCACGTGTGTGTCATTCGTTGCTAGGTTATTGGTTGACAGGGCGCATATAGGATAACGACTGACGCACTTCGCTATTAGTCCGGTCAAAATAGACATTCAAGGCAACATCAATTCGCACCCAGCAAAAAATTGGCATGAACGTTGGGAACCCTATTACACACAATTTCTCAAGTATCCCCGTAGTAGGCTGACCCCTATTTTTGAAGCTAATTTGACCGGACTATATTCTTTATACTTTACTAATTTATCTATAAAATGTATGTATTTAGAAATATAAAAGTATGTTTATCAGTTGTCTGGTTGCCATAACACAAGCTCAGCTTAGCTTGGGATCAGACAACCATGTGTGAGATGCCCGGAATATTATATAAAAAAAAACACACACACACATATGCGTTTTGTCTGTTCACAGTTTTTTAACAGGCTTAATTATATAATTTGAGTTACAATCTTTCCAAAAAATGCAAATAGTTTAGTAACAAAAACTCAAGAACCGTTGACTTTATAACCTTTCATGTATAAGCCACCCCAAATAATAGAATAACTATAAAAACTTCGGACTAGGGACCCCACCCGGTTTAAACAGCGGAGCACCGCGAGTTTATAAACCCATCCGCTTGTAAAGGAACCACGCATCAACAACGACTTACCTACGCGTGATTCGCCCATTAATCAAGATGACAGCCAAGGCATGAAATGTGGCTTGCAAACAATAATTGAAACAGTCACGCTCATATAATTAGACTGCCGTTCAGATAAACTAGATTACAGGAATAATAAAACTTAAACATTACTCAATTCTGAAAACTAGTGTAACCATGGGATACTGTTACCTAGTAAAAACGGTTTGTCGAGGTCAGACAGGCAGTCGCTCATGTAAAATACGGTATTCAGCTGAATCCGGTAAGACTGGAAGCCGACCCCGAAAAGGCTCGGCAGATGATGATCTCATTGACGTAAATGTTATTTTATTTTGCCGCTCGTAACTGCCTCGTTGGCCTAGTGGTGTTGAGCGCGACTGCTAGCTAGAGGTCTTGGCTTAGATTCCCAAGTCGACTAAGGTGTTATTGGGTTTTTCTATGAAATTGACAGTAGCAGATCGGAGTTTGGATTTGTGCCCGGTTATTGGCAATAGGCTCGCCCCCTTTTATATGGGACCAACACACACCAGCGAACTGTGGGTGTACATTGGTACACCTCTGCCTAACCCTTCGGGGATACAGGCGTGATGGTATGTTATGATTATTTTTCCGCTCAGTGTACACAAGCTTCACTAAATAAAGTGTTGACGGTTGCGGTTTAAAATTGATAGATAAATGAATTAAGACAAATACTTCATACTTTTTTTTATTAACAACACATACATTCCAAATATAGGCTCTATTCACACAGAACATCTCAAACCTACAACTACACATTTATATTATATTCATCTTTTTTTAAACCTGTATCCTACTTTCTTTAACAACACAATACTCATTCAATACAGTCAGTCGATAAAACACTTTTTAAATGCAAATAAATAAACTAAAACGTAATCTAAGAAATAACAATAATTATGAGAACCATGTTTATTACATGCTAAATATCATTTTAAGGAACAGCTCAAATAAAATGTTATTTCATTTTATTAAGAAAATTAATCTCTTCTAACTAATCAAAGTAAAATATAAATCAGCAAATAGGTAGAATAGCGCTGAGCTATTCTATATTAAAATATGTGATTGCAGCCCCAATAGCCAAGTGACATTTCCACAAGTGTTAACGCTAATCGCTCAATGGAAGTAACAATTTCACGTGAATATATTAAAAAGACATCACTTCCATACATATTTTAATGTATGAGATTGTATCATCGTTAAAGCTTGTTGATAAGTCACTTGCCTGCCGAAGTAGGTGTTATATATTGTCAAATTAGTTTGAACGCAAAAACTGGAAAGGTTGCCGCGCTCAAATTGTTCGCGGCAACCAATCGCAAAGAGTGGTCTTTCTGTCCGGCGAAATCCTATCTAGAAAAGTACTCTGTGGGATTAATTATATTATTAATTGAATGCTCAGCGCCTCATCGTTTCTACACTCTTAATGCTTTAATAACAAATTTGGCTGAAACAAAACGCTATTGAAATTCGATCTTCATGTATTATTTTCAGTAGATATATTTCACCATCCTATGGTATTAACGTTTTTTTTTTTTTTATAATATAGTCCCTAAAAATTAAAACTGTCGGAAAATACACAATTTTTATTAGTTTTTTTTACAGTTTATTTTAATGCCTATTTATAATGGAGTGTTATAAATAGACTGACTTAATATTCTTCTAGTGTTAACTTGAGGTTTCAACCGCAGTGATATTTAGCTTGTCCATACTAAATCTAATTATTATTGGTTTGGTGACTTAGCCTTGAAAGCGAAACAAACAGACAATGCACCTAGTTTGGGATAACGTGACTTAGATAATTATAATAAAGATAGATCTCTCAACAAAATCATAATATGACGCAAACTGTTTTATTTAGCGCTAAAATGAATTACAGATCGAATCTATTGGTTGCCGCGCTCATTTGCCCTCGGTAACCAAGTTTAACCGGCAAATAAATTGCTCATCGCCTAAACTCAATACATTATACTATAACTATAAGGGACAGACATCAAACATAATTTCAAACCCTTTTAGAATTTCCCCATGATTACAAACTTACACAACTACTTCAAAAATTGATATTTTAAAAATATATGACACTATCTCTCACTTAAAACAGCTCATATCAATAAGAATTTTTTACAAACACACAAACGATAAACTCAAAAATCTTTTAAAACAGACATAAATCATTTATTTAAAAACAACCACTGGATTTAACAGGAAATTCAAAATATATTTCGTAGACACCACACAATCATTTACCACTGTTTTGCATAGTTCCGAAAATTTTGAAACAGATGGCGGTTTTGACCTAACTGTACCTCTGGCTTCCTTGCACTCTAGGCAGTTTATTTCATATCCCTTTATATTTAGGTCCTTAGTGCCGATGTTATAAGGTACATTTTCGTTTGACAGCACACCTTTGAAGCGAATCTTATCGTCTGAGCGCAGCAACCGAGTAAAATTGCTGAAGTAGTGGTCGAAAATTATAGCAATTTCCGCATGACGTTTTAGTAGACCACCGCTCGCTTCCATTATGAGTTTTATTTCGTATGTGTATCTGAAAATAATATTATTTGTTATTTAATTTATTAAGTCAGCCGCGATAAATTGGTATTCTACATATTTTTAAACTAGTTTTTGAGAAAACAACGGAGCATGTGAAACTATGTACAATATTATTATTTTCTTATTTGCAAAAAACTGTATCATTATTATTTATAAACAAACATTCAAAAAGGCTCTCAATTCAAAACCTTGTTTTAAGTTTCTGACGCTAAATATTCCGACTATAATTGAGGATAGTTTTCATAAAAATCATCCACGTTGTTATTTTTTTACGACAGTATTGGATTTTTTTATATCGGGATTCTTACAATATACAATGGTTAATACTTACTCATTCAAATTATTTAAATGGCAGCTCTTTCCACTTTGTCGCGCGACGCTTCTAACAAACTCGCACTCTTTAACCGACTGTAGGCTCTCTTCCCCTTGACATAAGGTCGAATATTCTTCACCATAGTAGCACCTGAAGTATTCTTGAAGGAAAGCCGGTAGCCAGGCCGAGAAGTCTCTCCATCTATTCCTAACATTCCTTAACTGTACGTCTTTGACATAACCCTCCCAATTTACGTTGGCCCCGTCGAGTACTGAACATTTGATTTGTGTAGATGCTGTATTATAATCTGACCAAGAAGGGGAGTTACATTGGTTGTAGTAATCGTCCCAGTTGATATGGTAGGTGTTGTCGTCGAAGTCAGAGATGAACTCGCTTTTGAGAAGGTTCTTTATGCTTGACTTGTCGTCGCCAATTAATTCTATTAGGCCTGAGGGCAAGCCATCGTCTTGTAGATTCACCACGAACTGGTTGCCGAAGTAAACTAAAGTTATTAGGCCAACCGCCAACTATAAAAAAGAATTTTCACAATTAATTATTATTATTTTTTCATAATAATAAAAAATAAAAATAGTAAGATATGTACCTGGAATGGAGTAACAAATTTCTTAGTAGCTTCCGACTTCGCCAAGAAACATGTTATGCCTAAACTCAGCCCAAAACCAACGACAACAGACACAGTATAAAACACCCGAGACATCGTAATGTACTGGAGAAATGCGAAAATAGGCAGCGTCACTGTCACTACGCCTATTAGAGGCAGGAATAGGAAAGAGCAGACTAGTGCCAAAGTGCCTCTAATTAACCCGTAAGTGGTACAACCGTGGGAGCATGTAATAAACATTTGTAACCAACTCAAAGTTACGCAGTGCGGTAAGGCGAACTTAAATACTCCTTGCCAACCACTCCGCCGCGCCATCACCATCAAAATAACAGGTATTAACAACGAAAAGAACACTCGAGCGTTCAAGCAAAACTCGATGCTATTCCCTAGTATATAAGATGGATAATTCGATATATGTAAGTCTAAGAACCTCCAACCTTGATGGACGACTGTGTCTTTCTCGTAAGGATATTTAGCCAATACATTTATACCGAACGACAAGAGAGCGAGAATATCGGGGTACGGATTACCATTTGTACCAAAAGACAGCAACGTAAGGAACATTAAGAAGAACGATAGCACGCAAAACTCTGAAAACGGAACCCACTGAGTCGCTATAAACGGGTACAAAAATAAATTAATAAAGAGAGCAGAAAAGAACTGTATGAACGGACCAAGGTTGTTGCGAACAAAAAGATTCTCCGATTCGTCCGGCTGCAAATTCCCATCGCTATACCTCAAAAACAAACCAGACCACTTCCTAAAATCTATGAACTGTCGTTTCGCGTGCAACATTTTGAACGTACAAATGACCATTGCTACAAAACTCGCGTAGTACATCGCTAGGGGTACTAAATGGTACAGACTGTCTGCGCTGACTGATAAATAGGCTAAGAGAAGCCAAGATAATTCCACATTTGAGAGTCTAAATGTAAAAGTGCCGAAGTAATAGAGTAGTTTTAAGTATAACACTTGTAGGAAAACGATGGGGTGTAGAAAGGCTTGGTGTAGTAGAGGTATATGGTCTAGGGCCTTAAGGCTAGGGTCTGTTAGGGTCAGTTCGTAGCTGACTAGGGGCAGTTCTCCTTGGCAGTAGTCGACGGCTGCGGAAACTAGATTGTCCACTGTTAGGTTCCTTATTTCTTCGTTTGGAGCACATCGTTCTGGGTATTCTGGAAATAATACAATTTTATGTCAGTGCTACCATTGTACATTTATATTTTCTAATTTTTTACACTTAATATTTTTTCCCGCTGTCTGTCAGCGGGCTTTATGAACCGTTATGAATATAGTATTTAGCATGTTTTTCTGTTGCTGCTACAACAAAAAATAAAATATATATATATTGTTATGTATATCATGTACGATGGTACGAAACTTTCCATTTGCGAGGTCTGAATTGCAATATTTGTTATTCGGCCTATCTTCCAAAGCTAACGAATACCAAATATACAAAACTGACTGCTAATATCCATTGTCCATCTACTACCCTTACACGAATAAATCACCCAAACGATCTAGATAAAACACAGCACGAACGTTATTTGTTTTAAAAAAAAATAACATATTCTTTTCCTAAACCCAGTCAACACATAAAATGTATTTACCTTCCTCGGGGGTATTGGCAGTTCTTATGGTACCGTTGCTGTGGACCTGATCCCCGGCCTGCAGGTGCGACGGCTCCAACGCTTGCCCGTCGTCCAGGGCTCGAGCCTCCTCTGGAAATATAAACATATAATAAATATATAAAAATGAATCGCTAAATGTGTTGGTAAGCGCATAACTCAATAACGCCTGGACCGATTTCGCTGATTCTTTTTTTGTTGATTTTGTTATAATCAAGAGAATGTTCTTATGTAAAAAAATCGGAAAATTTCGAGGAGAAAAAATATAATCCTGACCAATGTTACGACAGTGATTTCTTGGATTCATCTCCGCCCCCAATAATATAAAGGCACCGGGAACGGGACCTACGGATACACGCGGGTGAAACCGCGGGGCACAGCTAGTAATAAATAAATATATCTTTGGAAATCTAATCTCGAATATATTGAGTATAATTATAGCTTTTCGATCAGTTTTTAAAACTACTTGTATACGTAGCTACTTTAGTTCAAGAATTTTGATTTTTGTACTTTTTGAATGTAAGGTAGAGGATTAATACTTTAATCTTGTGAGAAGAAATGGTTTAGTACAGAAAATGGTAAAAAATACGAGTTCTATACTCAGCAGGGATCGATTTCGGGCTATGACGATACTATGAGGGCTTGGAAAGGTTTTGAACCTTTGCCCATTTTGAAGATCGCCGTTTGTAGCAATATTAAAAAACATATTATGTAACTTAATTCACTTTTTCTGGTGTAAATTTACCAGGTCCACGACCAGGTTACATCGGCCGTGGTCACAAATAGACAATCTGTTTGCGACCACGGCCGGTCAAAAAGATATTTTTGAATGTCTTGCTTTAATTCCCGTTGAAATATACTACTGTAAACATTCAGCGCGATAGTTTAGAAGTTAGTTAGTAGACTTACCTGGGGAGTCATCATCGGGCGAGTCACTGTCGTCCGTCTGTTTCCTGAGAGTAGTGTTGCATATCTCACGGATACGTCGCTCCAGCTGCGCCGTAGTAATGTACTGCTCGCCGTTTGATAGGCTGAACAATAAAACCGTACATTAGAGACATTTATATATTCAAAACGCCCAAATGTGTCAATATCTAGCAAATGTTTCTAAAGGGGTGAACAATTTAATCTGATGTCCTTTTACCACGCCAAAGAGTCCGAACGATTTTACCAAATCGGATAGTACCGTTTTTGTAATTTTCGTTATTCTAATAAAGATTTGAATCAACGTTTCGACACTTTTGCAGGTATCACGGGCAAACGTCGCGCGTCGGGTCCTAAAGTCAACATAAGCCGCGAATATGTTAACATTCGCGTAAACCTAAGAAACCAATATAAAGATTTTTATATTAATAAAAAAAGTATTTTGAAACCAAAATACGAATTCGGCGCAGACAGCTAATGTAATATAAAAGCTTCTGATGTCTTTCTTGAATCTTGTTTGTTACAGTTTATAGGTTTACCTGGCAAATAAATCTCTGGCAGCTTTCCTGGCAACGGTCTCCTGTCGACTGGCAGCGAGGCAGGACTTGGCGCGAACTATCGCTGCGCTGTCCTCGTCGATAACGCCACTTCGAATACACCTGTAAATAACAAAAAATAATTAGGAACACAACATACAGAGAAAGAACCTAATATCATTTATTTATTTATTTATTATTAAATCATAATATCATATAATAATAAAAGCAGCCTCATCATCATTTACCGCCCTTGTCCTCCCACTGCTGGGCATAGGTCTCCCCTTTTTCTTGTCATTTCCTACGGTCCTGTGCCAGCCTCATCCAGACTCGACCCGATAGTATAGCAGCCTTCAAACGTCTAACTGCTGGGCACAGGCTTTCCAATATAGAGAAGGCACGAGCATCTACCAGAACGCTTGCTCATTTTCGGATTGGCGATTTCAGATATGCTATTCGAATGTGCTTATCCGTTACATACATTTGAGAGTAACCACTGAGCTGAGGTACAAGGAGACTTGCTAAACATTTTCACTAGGGTGTTATTTTCCTCGAAATTGTCGATACATTTTTGTTAAGGATGATAACATTTTTAAAATCTTAAGAGCTGGACCTCTCTTGAGGCCCGCTTTATCCAGGACAACAGGCTTAAGAGGTCATTTATAATCACGAAATTTATACTTAGGGTCCAGAAGATTAGTTCGTCTTGTAAAGCCAGCCACTTGAGCTCATGATTTAGGACTTAGGTCCGAAACTATCAATCTCGAGAAACACGAGTGAGTAAACCGAATACATAATGTTGGGTCCAGAACATCTAATTAAAACTGGTACGTGCAATTCACAGTAACCTGAGCAAAATATCTTTGGTATTAATAACTACGATGACACTTGATACAACACTTTGATGAAAAACATCCAATAGCTTGCCACGATGAAAAACCGAACCAAATCGAACGAAAACCGACCATAACAGGAACATTCGGCACAATTAAAAAAAACTCTTACATCGCAAGGCGCAACTCATCGCGCACTCTATCCCATTTAATCTTCCAAAGCGCGAAATCATTCAGATCCCCATTCATTGATACACGTTTACATTTAAAATTATGGAAAAGAGTATTTAGATGCAAAAAGCTATCGCGTCGAGCGTCCCCAGACATAATGAAGGTCAGTCTGAGCACATGTTTATGTTATTGTTGTTAAGGTATGTCGGTAATGCATCACAATACTATTACCTCATATCATTATCAGGAATGTGATGCTATTGCTTCGCGGAATATCGTATGATGGCACAATTGAAGGTATAAAGAATGGTACCGGGACGATTTTTATTATACACGCTTCGTTTTGTTATAATTCTATGTCAGAGTGACGTTGAGCAATGACATAACGTTGTTTTTTAACGATATAATGGTTTTTATTTATGAATAGAGGTTGTATATGAATAGAGGAAACTAGAATTGTTTTTCTTCTAATTGGCACCTTCGTCTTGTGGTTTTGGCGAAGGGATGAAAATTAAATAGAGTAATTGAGATGTCGGGACGAACTGGAGTACATTGATAGGGAGTGGATGACCACGGCCCTAGATAAGATGGAAGGAGGGTAGAGAGGCCTTTGTCCTGCAGTGGGACAGAAATGGCTGGGATTTTTTTTTTAATCCTAACGTATATCGTCGTAGTTTATGTTTATGAACAAAAAATAACTCATGGCCAATATTTTTAGTAATCTTCACGAAGGATTATCTATATCTGTTTCGTCAAGTATTTAAAAGTACAGTAAATAGTTAAAGTTTGACATACCGTCGCAACATTCTCCTTGCTTCGGGATGCGCTTGCTCAGTAGCACATATCAGCCATTCCAAGGCTTGTTTAAAATTTGATATTTTATCAGCTTCTAACTCTGTAACAAATAAATCATAAATAAAGTAGACAAGTTATTTATATTGTTTATTAGTTAGTCAATCAAGTTATGTAAGATTTAACACTAACTATTAAGACAGAACAAGACAATTTTTGGTTTCAAATAATACGTAATATTAGGGTGCGTCCAAATCTGACGAACGCACACCGAACGAGCATTAGGTTGCGTCCACATCTGACGAACGAATGTTACACGAGCAGCTCAAGAGCGGAGCGCGCACGTCTGGCAGATGGCGTTATTGACACTAGTGCATTCGCAACATGCTCGCGAGCAGCTCGCTAGCTGTTCGTGTAATGTTCGTTTGTTGCACGTTTAACTTTGTCAGATCTGGACGCAAACTTATGTGTACACAGCAATAAAAAAGTAGGTTGTTCTAGCATATCTTATCCTTTTTCAATCCAAACCAGGTCACACTTGTTCAAACAGAAGGTTTCAAATTCTGATCTAAATAAATATTTTATTTTTATGCTATTTCCTTACGTATGTATAAAGAGTGGAACTAGGCCAGTCACAAACTAATTAATTCAACGATAAAGGTACAAGCTAGGTTCCAAGTTGCCACACTTAGATATTTGAACCCATCAGTAAAAAATATTTTTTGACCATAAATCATACTTTATGAAACTGTTTTAAAAGCACAGATAAAATGAAAACTTAGAATTATACATTAGCTTCCTAAATTAAAAGCCTCTATATGCTGTACCTCAGATTAACAAATAATGACAAAACACAATACATTAGGTGCACAGTGTTTGTTCTACCATGAGAAACATTAATTCCCCACACATGCTCCAAATTTGGATGCGTGGGTAATTTGATGTTTGTGAAACCTCCCACCATTTTTTATACACAAAATAAAAAGTGGAAGCCGTATCAATGTGCTGTCTGTTCATATAGTGTTAACCTTGAAAGAGCACTACTAGGTTTTGCCAAAAGCATCATAGTGTCTGTCAAAATTATCTCCAACATTTTTGTCCCTTTCTCTCTCTACTGGTTATCTTGTGTATAGTATGTGCGCTGAGAGAATGCACTTTTACCAGGTTGTGGTCAACAGGTAGAGATAGCTTTCATGTATCAAAGAATTTACTAAAAATAAATTACAATCGTTTATTTGTCCTATAAACAAAAAACAACATTGCAAAGTATTGATTATGCCAGGTTGCAATGAATAATATAACATAGTCTTTAATATCCCCATACAAATCAAGACCAAGTGACATGTGTCAGGAGCGCATACTCTCAGCGGCTGTACTGTACTTTAAGTAGAATGATACCCACCACACTTTTCTTCCAAGAGTTGCTTAGCAAGAACAACCTGTGACTCAGCACAGCCATCCTCAGCCAACTGGTTGCGTAATCGCCTCAACGAACCTTGTGGTCCATCTGAAGCAAGAGAACCTTCAAAAGTATACTATACTATGATATTATACATATACATGCATAGTGAGTAGAGTAACAACCGGAATCTGAAAGGCTGTTCGACTTAGCCTGTCAAATCAACTGATCATGACCTTAGAGTATACATATGAAACTATAGAGTGAGCCTATCAGAGTTTAAACCGTAAGCACTAGTGTGAACAAGTGTTGTTGTGATTTATGTATGAAGATGGAGCTTGCCATTTTAAAAAATCTATCTAAAACACTAATATTATCCTAACAATGTCAAAACCATCGATATTTTCTTGTATAAGTTTCTCGTTGTGCGAAAATTAACTTAAATTAAATATGAAATGTGCTAAGATCAGACTAAAAACTGCTCTCGCTTGGCACAAGGGGAACCTAGCGATAGTAGCAGTCTATGCAAATAGTATGTCAATGATCATGACTGATTTGTTAACCTAAACTTATCACCATCAGTCACAGCCACCAGTATTTGTGGGTATCAACATTTAACTTTCAGAAACTGATGGATTGTTTTGCAAAAAAACTTGTTGGTAGCATAACAAAACCTATTTTCAGTTTTTCAGGAAATTCAAAGTTAGTGTTGAGTGCACATAGACAGATTACACAGCCATTGATTGGACCAAGAGCTGTGCATTCTTATTTCCTGATTTAACACTCTGTAGGTTTGTCTGTATAGGACTATTGTTTATAGTATTCAATCTTTAATTTTAATACAAAAATTAGAATGGTAAGAATAAAATACATTGTTGGTACCCTCGAACTTGTCATTTTCTTTCAACCTCTCTTTATTTCAAACAAAATCTAAATAGACATGTCGCAAGACAATAATATATTAGGTCATTTAGATTATTAAAGTAAGGCACCATTTAAAGCATGTAGCTACATATTTCCATTTGACTGAATACATTTATATGTTATGCTATCAGAAAAGGGGACCAAGAACACACAATTCAGGTCTTATGACGAACATTTGCAAACGCACAAAATAATAAATGTGCTTGGAGTTTCGACACAAGGTCAAAATAATTTATTCCATAAACATTAATAATTGAATAAACAGCAACTATACCTTTTAATGTTAAAGTTCAAACATAAATAGAGCAATAGTAAGAATATATTTAGATGCTTACCATGTAAATTCCAACGTTTTCGACCGACTGGCATCACTTACAAAATTTTAAACCGGTGTCTGTACATAAAATATATTTTTTTGATTACAGTAAAACGTTAAGAAAATAACTTTATTACCTAATAACCAAATAATTTTTTGTTTTATATATTTACAATTAAGGCGATACGCTAATTTTTTTCTTTGGATTTGTCAATATGTCAACGTCAATGTATGACAGTGACTTTAGCGCATTTTATTTTGCAATTTTGCACACAAACATTTATGCAAAATTTAACACAACGCACTCTACCAATTAAAAATATAAGTACCAATTCTTATCTGGTATATGATCAAAAATACTAACACTTTAATTAAGAGCACACAACAAAATTATAAAGTACAGTATAATATAAGGCTCAACTTAGTGCTAGCGTGTAATCCGCCGCCTACACAAATACACCCACTATAAAAATAAAGCTACTTTCATTTTCTAAAATAGACATCTATTAGTCCAGGATATCCGCCGCTTGTTTCCAAACATTTGAAGTTAGTAGTCAGAGAATTGTAAAAATATACGAATAATAATAAATCAGATCCTGGTCTAAAAATAAAACGGACTCATCCTCAATTTTTTGTTTACAGATTCAATCATTCTGATAGCTTGAACAAAACGCACACGTCACATTGACAGAAAATGAAACAAACGGAATCGACTAAACTTTTAAACAGAAACCTAACTATCAATAGAGATGGGTACTACTAACTAGCCGAAATTTCAATAGCTTAGCTAGCCGGCTATTTGTGGTGGAATAGCCAGCTATCTAGCCAGCTATTTTGGCTATTTGGCTATTGAACAATAACGACTACCGTTAGCAGCGCAGTGGCGTAGCTAGGTAGGACTTGAATGAATATCGATCAACTGCCCTGCGATTCGAGTTCGATCCTCGCCGCGGCAACAAGTCTAAATGTTAATAATAAGTTAGGTAATTGTCATGATTTCGTTTTTATTTGCTTTTGATTTTTTTATAATCTTTTAAATATATTATTTGTATATATTATTATTAATCTCTCGTCTCACACTACTCAGCACAGTGAGCGCGCACACAGATAGTCAACTATCGGCTACGACGGCTACTCCAGCTAGCCGTCTACCGAATAGCGGGTCGGCTGCAAAACGTAGTAGTTATATTATACTCTGTGGCGACTATCCGCTGTGTAGTATTCTAGCTAGCCAGTAGCCAACAATAGCTAGTTATCGTGTTGACGGATATCGTAGCCGTGGCTATTTTGTCAATAGCCGCTATTTGGCTAGTTATTGGAATAGCTACCCATCTCTACAACAAAATATACCTACTTGTTATTGTTGTGGCATAAAAATGGGCAACTAATCGCATGAAATATTTTTATTATTATCACAAGGCGTATCACTCTATACACATTGCTATGTTTGTCATAGGTATAAAATAATCTCATTTCATGTATTTTCAATACTTTTTTT
This sequence comes from Autographa gamma, assembly GCA_905146925.1. Classification (NCBI taxonomy): domain Eukaryota; kingdom Metazoa; phylum Arthropoda; class Insecta; order Lepidoptera; family Noctuidae; genus Autographa; species Autographa gamma. The sequence continues at coordinate 5,478,764 of LR989871.1, forward strand.
TATTATTATTGAAATACATTTGCATGCCGAACAAAGTAGACGAAATATGAAGAACTATATTAATTTGTACGATGTGTAAACACCATATTTCAAGTAAATAAATAAATTCTGTTCTATCCTATTCTACAAATAACAGCTGTGTAGAGATCGAATCAAGAGCTGTGGTCGTAAGCTTTTTCTGATTGACTCAGAGTGTCTAGTCAAGTCTTATATTTTCACTATAGGAATGAAAAAAATATCTAATATTGCTATTTAAAATATATATGAGAGTGACATGATTTCATGATCTGCATCATTAGTAATAACATTGTTTCAGACTTGTATCTTTTTTAGTCGATTTTAGTGACAGAATCATGTAGGCACTACACTAAGGATATTGATCAAAGGAAGTTCGAAGTTTACCAAAATAAAATACAAAGCATGCACTTGCGTTTAAAAATGTGCTTGTGTGACCGCGAGTTTAGCCGCACTGTTAGTTGTTGATTTGGTTTTGCTTCAAAAGATCTTTTACCTTATTCATTTAATACTGTATTATAACGTAGATGTTTTATCAAAATGTTGACTCCACGTTTTAAGTTAACTCAAGACAGTAATCGTATCTATATAAATGTGCATGCTCCATACACAAACATTGGTGACACTGAAATAGATGTAGATGGTGAAAATTTTCTATTTGTATCTAGTCCATACTTCTTGCGACTGCGCCTGCCTGGTAGAATCGTCGATAATGACTGTTCAAAAGGTTCGTACATATGTGACTCTGGCGATTTTAATTTAACCTTTGACAAAGAAACCCCTGGAGAACATTTTGAGAATCTCGATATGATTACCAGTTTACTGGCTCCCCGAGATATTCCTGACATTAATCCCAGTCTAGTGGAAATGCTCGAGGAAGACGGGATTACATTAGAGAATGAAAACGAAGCAGAAGAGGACGATAGTAACAATTTCACGTATGGTTTCGCAAATAAAATAACAACGGAGTTTTCAAATATTGGTGTTGAATTCCCTCAAATTTTTGAGCTAAAAGTACCTGAAACTGTATCAGTTGAAGACCGTCATATTAAAAGAATGCAGCATGAGGATGATAAGTTCTCTTCAGACCATTACCTTGCAGATTTCTATGATGAAGAGTTGCTAGCACCATACTTAAGTTCCGTAGCATCCTGGGATACTCCTAGCTTTAACAAAGAAATAGAGTTCTCAGAAGATGAAGTGGGTGTACTCAAAGAATTACCAAATAAACACTACTTGCTCACTAAAAGTGAATACAAGCAAGTCTTGTATGGTCTAGTGGATATTCTGTATGCATATTGCTATGACAAAAGGACAACTTTAAATGAAAGCACTGTGGAATCAAGTTGGACTGTAAACAAGCTCTCATCAACATTGAGTTGGTTCTGTACATTTCACGACATGCAACAAGTTTTAATAGCTTGCTACAGGCGAGCATTGATTCATCCTATATTCAGAAATTTCGATCTATGCAATAAAGTAAAGAACGATCTCATCAGTTTATTTAAAAAGGGCAAAAAGTTTGTTATAAAATGTATGATCGAAATACATCAAATGTTTAACACTAGCAATGATGCGCGATACATTCTGAACCAGTTGTACATCAAGGATTACTTAGTTTTCCTACAGAAATGTAGGAATGAGGAGCTAGTTGAACTTTATAACAACATAGCTAATATTGAAATAGCTAAGAAAGATCTAGAATTGGATATAGATGAATTGGAAGAGGCTGCGGAATTAGTTAAACAGGAAGAAGTGGACAGTGTCATGGAAAATGAGATGGCAGTTAAAATGGCTTCAATGTCTTTGCTGACCGGCTTAAGGAAACCCAATCAAGTATATATTGATGATGAATCAGACTCATCAGATAGCAGCGACTCATCATCGGACACCAGTGACTCCTCTGATGATTCTTCAGATGATCTGGACTCCGATGATGATCCTTCTTGACAGGCGAGCGACTCCTAGGAGTCAACCAGCAAAGGCTTGTGAATGATACCTCAAGACTGATTCAGCGAGGATTGCAGTGATATACATATTTTTTGACATTACTTTGCAAAGTAATGTCAAAAAATTACAAGGAACCTTGAATTACCAGACTTTGGGACCTGGTAATGTCTGTGAAAGAATTATGAGGTGTTTCACAAGTCAAATGTTAAGGACAATAAAAAAAGTTTCTAGTTTTAATAGTTAAGTTTCATAGCATTGAAGTAATCTCCGCCATGCTAAGAATAATTTTGTTTGTATCTGTTACTAGTATGTTCATACTTTAGCAAATTTAAAATGGCAGTGATAATTAAATTGTAGGTACTCTGTGTAGAAGCAGATTGTTAATTCACAATTATCATGTAATTGGTTAGTGACCCTGACTGCTATATCAGAGGTTGTGGGTTTAATTCCCAGCCAGGAAAAATCTTTGTGTGATGATCATGATTGTTTGTCCTGGGTAATTTATCTATGATATTTATATTTAAACATATATAAGTATGTTCATCAGTTGTCTGGTCACCATGGTAGAAGCTCTGCTTAGTTCCGGATCAGGTAACTGTTTGTGAGTTGTCACAGGATATTATTATAAATTACATTAATAAAAGTAACAAAATGTAGAGAAAAGTACTTATTAAATATATGTATTTAGTCTATAAAGTATGTACAGTAAGTACATTTTAAATAACATAATATTTTTTCATTACATAAACTTAATGTTAAAATTAGGTGTAGTGTTACTTGTGGTAAAAACGGATAATGTGATAAAAATCTTTCGAATGATTAAAATTGCGAATAAAATATTAATAAAGCTTGGAGGGACACTGGTAAAATGTTTGAAATAAAAGTAAATAGATTATGTTTGGTAAAAAATATTGATAGGCTATAATTGATTACAGATTGTAAGCAGGGTTGCTTACAATCTGTAATCAAAGATAGTGAAAATTACTTAAAATTAAAAGAGAATAAATGGTAATCTTTTACTACTAAGATTTCCGTGTGCGTCCAGGTATGGTGAACGTGCAACAAAGGAGCAGTGTGCACACGTTTCGCGGACGGCGTTAATCATGATAAGGGTTCGCGAGCAGTTCGCCAGATCTGCACGCACCCTAACATGCCTATAACAATTGAATGCTGCCTCCAATTTCTCTATGAAATGATGGTGGATTGCATGGATATAAAAAAATGATTTCGATCTATACTTCTTTTGCTCTGGAGGACCTTAAGGGTCTCCTTGGCATTCCCTTAAGGTTCTCGAACACGAAAAGTTCGCTGAAGCTGTCAAAGCCTTCACTCGGGCTAACTAGAATTATAAAACTTCTCCGAAAAAAAGATACTTACCTACCTACACATAAAAAAAATATTAGAACTAACATTTTATTGAGACAATTTTGTACGAATCTAATGATACTCTTTTTATTATAAAACACTATATTTCATATCGTCTTACGATAAAAATTGTATAGATATTAATAGAAAAATAATAATTGTGCTTTTCTCCTAATTTAATTGCAGGCTTGTGAATTTAATGTACAATAGTCATATTATATATCTATCTACCTACAAAGAAAACCTATTGTGACAGTTATGTGTATATTTAAAATATAGATGCATACTACCTAGTACTTAGTCTTTTTATTCATTCCTTTAAAAAACAAATATATTTTTGCAGAATTTGCTTTTAGTTAGTTAGGTATAAGGTAGGTTCCTAATCAATACCTAATACTAAATATGCTATAGAGCAAGATAATTCATAACTATTATTTGTACCAAGTAAATGAATAATATAACGATATAGTATTTCCCTATACAAATCAAGACCATCTGACAGGTGTCAGGAACGCATTCTTTCAGCGGCTATATACTATACCGTGTACAATCATCGGCACGGATCTTGACGCTGACCTTCCTGCGCAGAAGTGATTTTTTAGATCCCTTTTGACTTTTGAGGTACGCCTGAGGCGCGGGGTGGGCTAAAGGGCGGTGATTGGCCCGCAGCGCATTGCGTCATGGCTGTCACTCGTGATTCGTTCTTTACTGCGCTTCCACATACCTCACGACGACGAGTTCACTCCGGCCATAGGTGCACGATGCGCAAAGCGATCCCCACTCTTCGGCCGAGCGCTCAAGATCCGTGCCGGTATCTGTACTATACCTACCTATAGCCGGTCGGGTCGGGTCGGCTTCCAGTGACTGCATCCACCTGAACACTATATTTTATATGGAGCGACGGTCGCCACTTTCTGCGCCTGTCAGCGACTTTCACACTATCACATAGTAATATTAAAAGCCCACATTCAGTAATCTAGAACATTATAACTAACAGGAAACTACTATGTTAGGTAAATTAAACAGTGTTACAGTTGTGGGAATTATTTTTATTCATTTCGGTATTGGTAAAGATCGATACACACTTTCTAGAGCTAAATTCACTTAACATTATCTACTAGCGGCTAGGCTATTAGTAAAACATTACTTAAAACTTTGAAAGTTACTAGGGCGACGTACCGCCAAAGCGCAGATTTAACTTTCCTACTACAAGAGTAAAAAATGTCGTATTTTTGTCAGGAGCAAAATTGTCTCGTCTGCTATTGGTTGTCACTATGCACTATTTTGCGTAGTCACAAATACAAGTACACTGACCACCCACCGACATGCATTTAAAATTGTTGAATCGAGGCCCAGTATAGGAACTATCCCACGATTTATTATACCTTATACCTAGAAGACAGCGATAGTCTAATTTTTATTGGGTTTGCTTTCAAGGAAATCATCAATCACCAATATGGTAACGGATTCCGTTTATATTCATAACCGAAATGATAGTTTACATATACGTATTCACCCCACCACGGTATAGGGGCTGCCCATTTAGTGTTTTCAAACCTGCGGTCAAGCCATCGATAAGGTTGCAATCCCAAATATGCGTCATAAAAGAAATCCAATACTGGATGAGTGTCTACTACTGTGAAATAGTGTGTCGTTTGTCTCGACCTGAGCTTCAGAGAGAAGGCACACATGCCGACGAATCCGTCGTTACGGTTGTTTTTCTTTTCCATCATGAGATGTAAAGAGCCGCCAGAATCGAAACCATATCTACCCCAGTATTCTCCCTCTACGCAGTGGTACCAGTGCCAGTCGCTCTGTAAGAAATATGCCGTGTCGTTAGTTATGTGTTCATTTTCATGATTACTGGGGCCCGATGCCGCTATTTTAAGTCAGTGAGTGGCGGGTTAAAAGTTCCAGTGTACTTGTTATTGTGCCTAATTTTCGTATTCAGATAGGAACAGTCCCTTGCAATCCTACCATGACAACAGTGGCAAGTAGGTGTACAGTGGTAATAATAATTAAACTAAAATTACCTTAATACGAAAATTTGGCACAAAAACAAGTACACTGCCGCCACTCACTGATTTAAAATAGCGGCATCGGGCCCCAGAAGATTCATAGTAGTACCTATTGATGTTTGCTAAGTTACATTTTCATAGTAAGCTTGGACGAGTAAGTACATAACCTTTAAAATGTCATAGCGGCTCGTCAATGGGGGCACAGCAGTAAATGCACATAATTGAATAAATGGGTATATAAAAAAAATAGTATTCTAGTCACTGGTTGCACAAGTAAGTGAAGATATTTTGTGCGGAAAGAAAACCATCGTGCTGTTGGGGGCGTGCTGTACCTACTTATCACAATTACTGTATTCTGTAAGTTTCATCGCGTTATTATAGTGGGACTGTAAAATTGTCTTCATAATTGTTTTATGCAATGGTACGATGCCATCAAAATGTCATTCCGTTCTCCGCCACGACGCGCGACGGTTCTCTCTCTGTACAGACTGTTTCCAGAAAATGTTTGAAAAAGACTCGTGGGAAGATAGTTTCAGAATTATAACTAAAAGTACCTTGGGACATGGCCATACGTATGATTTAGTCCTGACTCCATATTTATACCACGGTAACGGACGACGTTTATATGACTTCATGAATTGGAATCCAATAACAACGCCCAGATCCCATGGTCGGGGAATACTCGATGAATATTCGAACCTAAAAGAGTGCGGAATTACGTTTGAAAAAAACTGCGAAAAAAAACTCAGTTTCAATAACTATGCGACAGTTAGCACGTCATAAGAAAACAGCGAAAAAACAATAAGGTTGATTGATCTCTTCAATTTATAGGTACTTGAAAATTTCTTCTCTCCAGAGAGCATGCTCTTCATAAGGTAGCTCGCGTAGATCCTGATACTAAGTCGAAAAAAGTGCTCTTCTTTTTTCTTCATTGATTCTTGTCACTTATAATGAAAAGCTTGTACGTATAACTGGTTTAGAACATGCGAAAAAGGTCGTGCAGGTCGCACGACCATGGACTGGCCTGCTAGTCTAGTATTCCAGTGTCCCTGACTGCTAAACCTTATATAATAAGGAATATTTTATCTATAAGTATTTAGAGTTTTGTAAGTTTGTTTATCAGTTGTCTAGTTACGGTGGAAGGGCTCTGCCTAGTTTGGAATCCGATGAAAGTTGTTTGTTGGTCTAAGGTCCTACATGACAGTGGGCAAGCATATCAGGAGTTTGCTATAGGAGTTCGAGGAAAATAGGGAAGCCAAGTATATAAACCCCCACACTATCCCAACACAAGTATTATCAATTAAGTACTTACTGGGGATGTCCCATTTATAATCCATGTAGCTAACTGTTTTAAAAACAAATAAACATGTTTCTTTTTCATATTTTCAAGTATATAAAAAAGATAATTACCATCCAGAGACTCCCCGGAAACATAATACCGCTCCCGAAAAAGACAATTGATGACCATAAAAACGATGCGTGGCTGCCCAAACAGACAAGTCGTATAAACATGGGATGGGATGAGATGCATTCATTTCGTAGTCATATTTATACTGGAACAAAAGTGCAGTAATCAAAAAAATTTTTGTTAATTTAAAAATCGGATTATATCTTTTTTCTGTTATAAATTACAATCTCTGTAATTTTGTGGGGATCTCGGAAAAATCTATTGATGTTCACAGTACAATCTGCGTGTCGAAATCTAAAAATAGATGTAGGTAAAACGATTGTTGATTTTAACTTTAACTAGCTTCTAAAAAACAAAATGTATAATACATGAAGTTCGATCTTCAAAAATCTGAGACAAAAGACGCTCAAGCGTAATGCTTACCAAGGGGTGAAAATGTATGCGTGACGGTGTCAGATATAAACTGCTGTTCCAGACATTTGAGTCCACGTCGTACCAGCCTCCAAGGATACCTTCCAATGTAGCCATTTTGCCATAGGTCCTCAAGATCAGTTCCGTAGGAGTGGCAGTAGTAAGAATGTGCCTTGTTGTCAACACTGCGCAGCCGGCCAGCAATATATACTTCCTATATACTGTGCAACAGTAACAACCAAGTTGATAAGCTTTTTCCTGTCGACCAAATTTTAATATCTTGTTTATAATGAGAAACGTTTGTAAAGTCACGTAACTAGACGAGTTATGAGTAAGAATGTGGATGGGTATACATGCAGAGGAAGACCAAAAACGAGATGGATGGATTGTGTGAAAGATGATATAAGAAAGAAAGGAATGAAAACGCGACCCCCAATAATTGAGAACAGGGCAGTGACATGATGAATGAGAGACGTTAGTTATAATTATTATTTTCAGCCATGGTCGTCCCACTGCAGGGACAAAGACCTTCTTAGGTTACTGTTGTCCATCTTTTCGAAAAGTAACAAAAATTATTTAAACTGAATTCAATCTATTAAAATAACAACTTAGCTGGGTATCACGTATTAGGGTGTAACCCCAAAGGCTATATCTATCTTAAAGGGGCAAAGAGTACTCCTGATATATGTAGAGTAGGTTTGCAAAATTTGAGCTCAAAAATGAGTTACATATTAATTAATAACCAATTTTGCAAATCAATTAATGATTTAACACCAGAAAGTCATAACCAGACCATCACAACGATGGCAACATTAAAATTGAATACCTACTTAACTGTCGCTTCAAGATTTGGCTTTTTTCAGTGCACGTTTATATAATGTCAAGTAAAAAAACAGATATTATTACATTTTGAGTAGATATTTTGTAAACTGATTCTATGCCAGATGTACTATTTACTCTTCTTGATAGTATTCGAAAAGGGCCCTTGGTTGGTCACTGTATAGTGCCCTTTCCCAAAAATACAAAAATAAACTATAATTATGTTTTCTTTTTCGCCGAGGTTTTTGACCACCAAAATCTTTTCCGCAGTTTTTGAGTGTCAAATACTTATTATAAATACAAATTATAGCCAGCTTAGGAATATCATGAAAAATAATGCACAACACACAATAATTATCCATAAAAGATGAGTAAGATACGTACGACGGTAGGCCAATTATAAGTTTGTTTATAGTTTGGCGATAACCGATAGGGTCTTTCTCGTTCCTTAAAAAACCAAGTGTATGGCACATACAGCTTTTCTTCCACTCTATAGTCAGGTGTTTTATAAGTAGGACTGATCTCCGTGTCCGTCCCGTTGACATATACCGACATAGGCGTGGTGTAGTACCCGGGATAATGATAATACTCTACTTGCGGCGTGTTCCATGCATAAGTCTCTCTGATGTAAGACAACAAAATCGTAAACCTAAAAAAAATGGATTAGTTATAAAAAACTGTACAAAATTGTACTGTAACACAGCATACTAGGCCTCGATTTGGCTATTTAAGAGTTGCTTGAATCGACTAAATGTCATGTTTAATTTGGCCATTTTTACGAGAAATTCGCATTCTGTTGTCATTACGATCATTAATTGGTCATTACGACCATTCTTGTCAAGAATACACTGTACAATGAGAAAATTAGGCACAATGACAAGTACACTGACCTACCACTGACAGGCATTTAAAAAAGCTGAATCGAGGACCAGGCAGTCGTTAAGTCAATTGTGACATCCAGTCTTTCTAGAAATGAGTTGTGGAGGTCAGGGGCCCAAGTCTGCTATTTACACTCGGTTCAATGTCTTCATAGTGTCGTGCCAGCAGAGCCATTTTCGGAAAATTGGTATTCTACTAAACGTCAAAACGTCAAAATTGCGCATTACAATTTGTACCAAATGTATGAACTATTGGTCACAGTCGTTGAACATTGAACCGAATCGTTCCAACGCGCAATTTTGACGTTTTGACGTTTAGTAGATTACCAATTTTCCGAAAATGGCTCTGCTGGCACGACACTATGAAGACATTGAACCGAGTGTAAATAGCAGACTTGGGCCCCGGATAAGCAGTCGCTCCATATAAAATATGGTATTCAGCTGAAACCGGTAAGATTGGAAGCTGACCCCAGCATGGTTGGGAAAAGGCTCGAAGAATGATGAAAAAAATGTATACAAAAAAAGTACGTACCACAAAAGATGCATCTTTGTAAGATTTTCTTGAATCCGTCCACTGAAAAATAACTTGTCTACAAGACAAGACACTGAATCGGACACTATTTCGAAACGCTCTATATAGCATTATGAAAGAAAAGGTGTTACCAGGTTAAAGGGAAATTACAACATATAAGGGTAAATAAGTAAATTCAATTAGTCATTTAGTTCTTTTTTTGTAACCGAATAAAACGAATTCAATTTTATTGTATAAATTAAAATAAAGAAATTATTTTTTTTAATAGTGTTTTTCAACAACTAGACCTAAATAAGCTCAAACACGATAAGATCCTATGGCCACCACATTATATTGCCACCAAACTTTACTTATTCGATTTTTTTTCTTACATTATAAGTAATATTTTATGGTCTGTTTTGTGTTTTTACTTTTACTGTGTTATAATTTAATAATTAAGTTTTGTTTTTCTAATTTAATGATTGTAAGTTTAATAGCGTTTATTTTAGTATTAGTTTAATTTCTGACCTATTGCATTAGGACAAATTGCCCTGTAATGATAGGTTAAAGTGATGAATAAATAAATAAATAAATAAAAAAAATAAAAAAATAGAAAATAAATTAAATAAACCCCGATTATTTTTCTAAGATTGTACATAACTTTCAAAATACTGAATAGATCTTCACTCATTATAGCTAAGAACGCTCTCGACTGACTCACGTTACAAAAAAAAGGCTAAGTGCGAGTTGAACTCTCGCATTAACGCGTACCACCATCGGAAAATAGTGCTGTTAAGATTACACAAAACTTGATACGATGCTTCTAAAACGAAACGCCTGACATTTATAACAATCAATTTGTTTAACTATGTGCAATGTTTTTATAAGTAAGGCAATTCGTTAGCGGTTTTTTTTTTGGTAGAGATCTTTGCAGTTAGCCTGAGCGCAGGCTTTGACTGCTTCACCGGACTTTTGGCGAGGACCTTAAAGCCTCCAGCCAGAGCAATAGGAAAAACTAAATACGTTAGCAACGTCTACTAAGGGCACCCCCTGCGGGGTTCGGACCTCGACTTAGTGCGTTGCTAACAATCTTAATAAAGCAAAACAGCAAGGGATGGCTGGATCTAAGTTTTTATTATTTAGGGACATATTTTTATTGCTAGTTTGGCCGGCTCGGGCCAGCTTGGTCTAGGGAATTCGTTAGCGGTGAATACATCAATGCAAGGGGGACCTCTGGTATTTAAAGTTTACAATGATTTTAGTATTTATTGTTATAACGGCCATAGTAACAAGTACATTGTGTTTTCAGCTGTGTAACTCTTACTGTTTGGTCTGTAGAGGCCTGTGACAGACAGACAGCCATCGTAGGCTTAGTAATAGGGTCCCGTTGGTACCTTTTGGGTACGGAACCCTAAACAAGAATTTAAAATCGATTCATGCGTTCAGAAACTATGATGTCACAGTCAGATGCACACTTACACAGATAGATAGACGTAACCTGTTGTTTTTGCGTCAGGGGTTGAAAATATGATGGACCTAATGGCAAAAAGTGGGACTTCATTTTTTTATATTTTTATTCCTGGGTCATCTCACACACGGTTATCTGATTCCAAGCTAAGCAGAGCTTGAGTTATGGTAACCAGACAACTGATAAACATAATTACATATTTCTAAATAAATGCATATTATAAATGAATTACACCCAGACACAGAACAAATGATCGTGCTCATCACACAAACATTTGTCCAGAGTGCGAATCGAACCCACGACCTCCGGTATAGCAGTCAGGGTCACTAACCACTAGACCAAAGGGCCCGTCATTTTCATTTTTGATACCAATTTTTTAAGTTTCATGTGGCAACACAGTTTCCTTTATTTGTTGCATCTTCGGCAATGTTTAAGGTGAAATGTTTGTTTCATCTCAAAAATGTGCTTTGATTGTTACCTATGAACTCAATGCTACTGTTTACTTCACGTTTCTTAGAATTAAGTCGTTTAATATTTCTTAGTACCTATGCATTGTAAGAGACTGTAGTGTTCTAATTGAGAAACTCATCAGTTTAAAGTAGGTTAATAATGGGTAGATAGATTCGTGTTCGTTACTCTTTTTCGCAACATTTCTATTACATAACATATCATCACGCCTGTATCCCCGAAGGGGTAGGCAGAGGCGTACCAAAGTACACCAACAGTTCGCCGATATGTTTAAGTCCCATGTAATAGGGGGCGAGCCTATTGCCACTTACCGGGCACAAATGCAAACTCCGACCTGCTACTGAGAATTTCATAGAAAAACCCAATAACACCTTGGTCGACTCGGGAATCGAACCCAAGACCTCTAGTGTAGCAGGCGCGCTTAGCACCACTAGACCAACGAGGCCGTCCTACATCCTCCTCCATCATTTCTACAAATGCTTATAATCATAATAATTTAGCAGCCTGTAAACGTCTCATTGCTGGGCACAGGCTTTTCCAACATAGGGAAGGCACGATCATTGATCACCACGCTAACTCATTTGCCGTAGGTGATTTCAGATCCCAAATCCAGGTTTCCTCACGATGTTTCCTTAACCGTTAGTCAGAAGTGTCTTAGAATAATCAATAAAGTACATATAACATTGAAAAGTTACATTGGTACTTGCCTGGGTTCGAACCTGCAACCTCGTGCATACGTCCGTTCATTGAACCGCTTAACCACAACGATTTTTAAAGGCTTTTATTATAAGTACAAAAAACACTTGTTTATTTAATTTTAAGCCCTGAGAGGTATATAGTTATGCAATTCGATTGTAGTTTTCCATCGCCGTAAACAAATTTTTATTTGATTCAAAAGTGTCGTCAAATGGATTTTAAATTGTCTTCAATTTGTTAAGTAGCCGTTTCCTGTATATCTTATACGTTAAAGTAATGTTTTTTCTGCGGATCTACTTGTATATATATAGGTATACATATATCATCCTTACTAATATTATAAATACGAAAGTTTGTTTGGATGTATCAATGTCTGTTGCTCATTCACTCAAAAACTACTGAATGGATTTTAATTAAACTTTACAATATTGTAGCTTATACATCGGAATAACACATAGGCTATAATTTATGAAGATAGTGCATGAATTGTCATTCGCGATAAATAAGAGAGAAATAAGGATAGGAATTGTTTTATCTAAGCATTCGTAGTGAAACGCAACGTCAAAATGCAGGAGCTAACAGTGTTTCTTTGGAGAACCCAATTTGACTCTGTTTTTCTCATCCCAAATTAAATTAATTTAAAAGCTAACAGACAAGATATTTATGTAAATACATAATTATAGAGAAATTACACCTCGACACACACAAAATGACTAAGATCGTCACATAATTCGACGGGCCTGTTGGTCTAGTGGTTAGTGACCCTGACTGCTATACCGGAGGTCGTGGGTTCGATTCCCACTCAGGATAAATGTTTGTGTGATAAGCACGATCATTTGTGCTGGTCTGGGTGTAATTTATCTATAATATGTATTTATTTAGAAATATATAAGTATGTATATCAGTTGTCTGGTTACCATAACACAAGCTCTCTTAGAGCTTAGCTTGGGATCAGATTACCGTGTGTGAATTGTCCAGGAATATTATTATATTATTATAAATTCTCCTGGGTGGGAATTGAACCCAAGACCAACATTGAAAATCTTAACTCTGATGAAAACATACGACGTATATTATTATGTACTTACAATTTATAGACAATAGTTATTATATTGTATGTTAGTTCGTTGCAGTGACAACTAAACATACACTTCCTACAAAATACATGTATCTAAAGACATTACCTCAGATAGTATAATTAACTTAGACCGTATAAAGAGTTTTTCACGGCATTTTTCATCAGTTTCAATTTGTATTTTTATGATGTTTCTGCTGCTGTTTTTTGTACTTGTAGTGTTAGTTTGGGTGGTTTGTAAAGGGACTTCTAATAAAGGTCCTCCGTCGTTCCCTGGCTGGTTACCAGTCATTGGCCACCTACACCTTATGGCGAGATACGATCAAACAAGTAAGTAAAACTTCAAATAATAAATAATTAACCATTTCCCGTCCCATATCAACATTTCGATTGTTTAACTACTGTCTACTGGCGGGACAGTGAAGTTGTTAAAGAAACCACAAGTATAAAAATTAACACATCTTAAGTGTAGCTAAGATCCATCTCAATTACTCAATTGCACGTAATCTTAACGAAAATGCTCTTGAAATACACTCGAGAGCAATGAATCCGGGTCACTTAAAGAATGTTAAAAATCTCGGAAACTAAAAATGATAGGTTAATGCAATAAATTGTATTTAATAGACAATGTAATACTCCTTAAATGAAAGTAAAAAAAATATGAGTCACCATACATTTTATTAACACAAAATTATATAAAGAAAAAAACTGCTGATCTCTCCTTAAAACAAAAATAGGAAACATGAAATTTTTGAACTTTATTACGATTTTCTTGAATTTTAATACTTCCTATTGCCTCCTCGTGCTTCCATTACTGCGTTTACGCGGTTTGGCATGCTGTACACCAAGTTCCTTATACGATTTTGGGGAATATTCTCCCATTCCTCTGTGAGAGCAATTTTGAGCTCACGAAGCGTGATTGGGGGAGGGTTTCGTTGTTTTACGCGTCTGCCTAGCTCGTCCCAAGCATGCTCGATCGGGTTGATATCCGGGCTGCGCGCTGGCCACTCCATACGAGTAATGTTCATCTCTTGAAGGTAGTCATTCACAATCCTATCTGTATGAGGTCGGGCATTGTCATGCATAAATATAGCATCCTCACCTAAATTGACCATAAATGGACCAACGTGATCATTGAGGATTTCTTCCACATATCTTTCGCTAGTTAAAGAGCCGTTTTCTATGATCACCAGCTCTGTGCGACTTTCAGAAGAAATTCCGGCCCACACAAGTACAGACCCACCACCGTAGGCTACTTTTTCTTCGATGCATGCTTGCTTGAATCTTTCCCCTGTTCTTCGATACACTCTGTGTCTTCGTCTTCATCGTGCTTGTAGAGCATAAATTTTGATTCGTCGGAGAACATAACTTTTGACCAATCTTCAATACTCCAATTTACGTGGCTCTGGGCATATCTTAGTCTTGAAATACGATGCCCACGCTCCAGTTTAGGGCCGTTTGCAGGTCTAAGGGGTTTTAGGTTAGATTCAGCAAGCCGACGTCTTACTGTCCATGCACTTGGGTTACTTCCTCCGAGGCGTCGAAACTGATTTGTGAGTTCAGTTCTTGTGAGAAAGCGATTTCGAAGCATGGTGTTCACCAAGTATCGGTCTTCTCGTGCTGTGGTACACCTGGTTCTGCCCGTTCCTGGTCTGCGTAGGTTAGAACCAGTTTCTTTGTAACGTCGGAGAACTGTTTGTACTGTTGACAGCGACACACCGACAGTCCTGGCTGTATCGCGCTGACTCCGGCCGGTTTCCAGCATTGTAAGTATTCTGGTGCATTCTTCAGGCGTAAGCGACATAATTTCAGCTTGAATAATGAATATAGAGCACTATCAACATGGTTTATGTACCCACATAAATGACAGATTACAAACAAAAGTAAAACCAAATGCTGTAATTTCGTAGTTCCATCTGCGAAAATGGCCCTTTTTCAAATTTGATTTTTTTATGATATAACTTTACAATAACTAAGAAGTTTTAATACCTTCATTTAAGGAGTATTACATTGTTTAAATACAATTTATTGCATTAACCTAGCATTTTTAGTTTCCGAGATTTTTAACATTCTTTAAGTGACCCGGATTCATTGCTCTCGAGTGTAGTAACTTCACAGAAACTTTTTAATAAGTTTATAAAAAGTTTCTGTGAATCCACAATATGTAATGTAAAATTTAATGATTCTGAAAAATTAATCATATTTGGTGCTGTTATTTCAGATATATTTGAGTTTTACAAAATATTGTCTGAAGAGAGCATTAAAATAGGCGGTATGATGACTTTCTACTTGGGACCAAACGCTGTAATCCGTAAGTTTTTAATTAATTGTGTTTTACATGTCGCAGAAACATCAGTCTAAGAAATAAAATTTATGTATTCGCGGTTAAACCCACGGAAGTATTCGACGTTCCCGTTTTTTTTAACTTTTCCGTTTTTAAAGTTAGTCTTCTACTCGGTGTTCAAACGAACCCAAGAAATCACACATACAATAGGTGTATACTTGATATATAAAAGATGATATTTTGTTTTAATGACCAATTAAGGGCCAGTTTTCCCAACTCCAGAAATTATAATGTGAATAATCATTTTGTTTTTTTGACACTTCTTCAATACAAAAACCGACTGAATTGTATCTATCGAATAAAAATTAGCTGGTGTTGGAAAAAGGCCCTGCACTAAATAAGGTTTTTTTTCAGTTATATCAGACCCAGACGAAGCCCAAATAGTATCGCGTCATTGTCTAGAGAAGCATTACGCTTATAATATTGCAAAGCCATGGCTTGGTGACGGCATACTTACAGCAGATGGTAAGTATGACGGTGACTCTTTTGCTCGAAAACTAAACGAAAATAAATTTCATAATAAGATATACGACTCTTACTAAAATATAGTGTGAGGAAAAGACGGCAAAATGTGTCGGTATTTAAAAAAATACAAGTAAACGAACTAGCGTAGTCTTGGTATTCCATGAGATCTGTCTCTTAAAAAGGTACTATAAAATTATCAGAATTACGATAGAAACTCTGTCTGTCTGTTAAAATCTTGATGTCTTTTACATAAATACATATAACCACGCTTCTTTTTCTTGTAGGGATAGGCAGAGAACACTTCTTTCCACTTGCTACGATCCTTACACCCTTGTTTCGCTTTGTCCACTTTCATTATTTCCTTCATACATGCATTTCGGTTTAGGGTATTCTTGACCTTGACTTAATGTATTTTACTGCTAAACTATCTAAGAGAATTTTATAAAATTTATATGGAGTCAGCTTTTACTATGTAGGAAAGAATACAGGCTGTTTTTTTGCATCAAAAGTAGTTTAAAAATAATAACATAAATATAATTTCTTCAGTTGCAACGTGGAAGTCTCATCGGAAGCTGATGAATCTGGCGTTCACCCAGCAAGTGCTCAACGGTATCATATCGGTGTTTAACAGCCAGTCTCGACGACTCACAAGACACTTTGATCAGAATGAACACACGTTTGAACCTCTTACAATGCTGCTCATGAACAATTTGGAAACCATTTGCAGTAAGTTCTGTTTTCTTAAATAATTAATTTTAAGAATCCCTTGAATAATTTAAGTACTAAATTTACGGCATGTTTGATTTTAATATACCTAGCTTAAGTGAAACAGGGTTAATAAAAAAAGAAAATGGCCTATTTTTATACAAACCTCACATTTTGGTAACAACCAGTGTTGTATGGTATAAAATAAAGGGTTTTATACATGGGTTAATTTGCAAGTTTTATTTTTACTTGTTATTTTCTTAAAATATTTTACCAATATTTATTACGAGTGGGGTTTTGATTTTTTACAACTATAACAGCTTACTAAGTACAACGTTCTACTTCTAGTTACATCATTGGCAATAGACCCTAAAAAACACAAGGAAATATTCAGTGAGTATGTGGCAGCCATTAAAAACATGTTTGGTGTAATGTTGGAACGATTCCTGAAATACTGGCTCCATTTCGACTTTATATATAACTTCTCAAGCCTCAAAACTCGACAGGATATGGTCGTCAAAGTGTTGCACAACCTCTCTCATACTGTAAGTTGATTATTTATGTTTTATGGACTTTTTCTAGGACAGGAAAATGATTTTGAAAATGGTAAAAAAAGTACTTCAAAATTGTTTTTTTTTTCATGCTACCAAATGAGTTGTGGAGGTCAGATAGGCAGTAGCTACATGTAAAATTCGGTATTCAGCCGAACCCGGTAAGACTGGTAGCCGACCCTAACATAGTTGGGAAAAGGCTCGACAGACGCTACCAAATGACTATAATGTACATATTTAGTTGTAAAGTTGTTTTAATTTACTTGTGAAACATTGTACTTACTCAATACACAATGATACCTGCAAAAGTGTGGAAAAGTCGAAACATAAAATGTAAATAGAAAATGCGATAAAATCCTTAAAAGTTCTAATTCAATTAATATAAGTAAGACATTTCAACCACGAAAAAAGTGTGCGTCACAATTTTTATCAGTGCTATTTTTCAGGTTATGCAAAAAAGAAAAACAGAATTAGCATGTAAAGAACTGCCTACTACGTCAGGTAATTATCGTTTAATTGGTATTGCGTAATATTTGTTCAGGTTCACTCAATCAGGTCAGCCTTTTGCGGTTTTACTGTTGGACACAGGCCTCTCCTAAGATGCGCCACAACACCTGATCCTCCGCCTGCCGCATACTTACCGAGCCAGCTACCTTAACTCTAATGTATATTTATCTTTTAAACTTAGTAGGTACCTACTTATTTTTCCTTAGCCTATACAGTCCCACAGCTGGGCAAAGCCCTCCCCATACAACCGTATCGCGCGCCACCTCGAACCAGCTTTACCTTAAAAAACTAAATAGAATCCACCTACCCAATTGCTTTAGAGTCTGCTTCAACTTAATAATAAAGCATAAATAAGATAATAAGTTAAATAAAAACATTACTGAAATTAGTATCTACTTGAAATACTAATTTATGTAATAAGTAATTTTGCATGATAATGCAATTTTATCTAAAAATAATTTCGATGGCAGTTCTAGGAATAGGAAATGAGAAACATAAAAAAAAAATACGCCTAGGTTTTTGTGAGAAGCACTAACTGGTTATTATTTTTAGAACTATTAACTTCTTTTTTTGGTAAAATTGCATAATCTAAGTAGTATAAGAAAAGTTTCCGTAACTGGTATATTACAGCGATCTCATAAATATAACTAATGTAACATATTTCTATGTACCTGTGATAAACAATAAATATTTTGACTTTGACTTTAAAACATTTTGGAAGATCCCAAATTGAGTGTTTTTTGGATTTGGCTCATTTGGATTAAGACTATTCGTTTAGTTATTTGGTAAAGAATTGAGCAATTATACTCTTGTGTATTATTCCGTGAGTGTGTCAGTTCAATTAGCTAAAAGGAAGAGCTGACTGTCGCTTTCCAAAGGTTGATGAGCAACATTTATCGCGCGGGTACTGTTTTTCGTTCTGTCTTCTTCTTGACCTCGATACGAGTATTATCTTTCTTTTCACCAGTGTTACCTGTTCCACTGGTAGGAAAAGGCCTCCTCCAAGTCCTTCCATCTTTCTCCATTTCACCTATAACATACCTTCGTAGTATCACTGCAGTTCGTTCTGACACTTCGGCCTGGGCTGGCCTCGGCGGCGTTTTCCGTCTTCAGGCCCTCCTTGATAGTCATTTTGGTCTAGTGTTCGCTGTACATACGTCTGACGTGACCCGCCCAATTTCACTTGAAATTAGCATAAAACTTAACATAATGTATCATCACGCCAGTATCTCCGAAGGGTGGCAGAGGTGTACCAATGTACATCCACAGTTCGCCGGTATGTTTAGGTCCCATGTAATAGGGGGCGAGCCTAAATTAGCAAGTATCAAAGAAAAAGTTTTCTCTATCTTTTTACAACTTAATTAACTTACAGATTCATTCAGGCCCCTAATGGATGCAATATTAGAGCTATCGATGGACAAAGGGTTATTGACCGACAGACAAGTGAGAGAAGAAATAGACACCATTATATTTGGCGGCCATGACACTACGGCGACATCTTTGACCTATACTTTAATGATATTGGGTTCTGACCTCATAAGACAGGAGAAAGTGTATAAAGAGTAAGATTTATATTTTTTGTATTCTTTAGGCCCGGACTCCACCAAAGCGGAGACGATCGGAGAAGTTTTTAAGCAACCAATAGGAATTCGTTATTCAAATTCAGATGTGTAGCTGGGGCTGAATGAGGCACTCCTATTGGTTGTTTTATACACTTCTCCGCTCTGCTCTGCTCATCTACGCTTTGGTGGAGTTCGGCCCTTATTATTACGGCGTATCTTATATTCTTATAGGTATTTATGATAAAAGTCATTGTTGTATCTTATTCTTATGCTGTTGTACAATGTTTTTTTTATTTATCCAGTTGTGCCTCGCGGTTCGATCCGCTTAAATACTTGGTCCCCGTTCTTGATGTTTTTATATACTTATTTTCGGTTATTTGTCTCTACCCAAATAACACAAATAACAAATCTAAATTAGAAAAGATTTTGTAAATCGTGCGACGTACTTGATATAAATGGTGATTTACAAATAAAGATTTACATACTTATAAAATTTTTATGTCGTCTCTAAATACAGTAAGACCATCAACTATTACAACTTTTACAAAGTAGGAACAATAATAAGTAAAATGAAACAGACATTGGAAAAATAGCATAGAGGTTTTGTGGACCTTACTAAGAAAACTAAACCATAAGCAATAGTACTAACTGCAAATGTTACTTAACATTTTAATTCTGTATTTTTTTGACCTTCTGCGTTTTTTTTGCATTGAAAACTGAGTACTGATTTCTTTTCAGAATTATAGAAGTACTGGGTCCTTTAGACAGGGATGTCGAAAAAGAGGATTTAGTGAATCTGGTTTATATGGAGAACGTGATTAAAGAGAGTCTGCGATTGTACCCGATAGCGCCTGTCTTTCCAAGGGTTTCACATGGAGAATTAAAAATCAGTGCGTTTGATTATATATTTTTGATGTTAATGTAAATTTTGTGACTAATTACTCCGACAAAATGAACCTTTCTATTCAGCACACTTCTTTCATACTTATCTGTTCTTTTTTGGCGCTAATATCATATTTAGAGACAAAATACCTAAGATTTAACGACCTCCGTGGTCGAGAGACGTACGCACCGGTTTCAAGGTGTCGCTACCTCTGAGGTTCCGGTTTCAATCCCCGGTTGGGTCAATGAAGAAACCAACTTTTCTACATTGCCTCGGGTCTGGATGTTTGTGGTACCTTAGTTGTTTCTGAATTCCATAACAGAAGTGCTTTACCTACTTACTTTGGGTTCAGAGCAATGTATGTAATGTTGTCAGCATTTATTTATTTAATTCTTTTTCATAGGGAACTACACATTCCCAGCTAGGACTACATTTCTGATCGACGCTTGGAGTCTTCACAGGCATTCAGTGTGGGGACCTGACGCGGACGAGTTCAGGCCAGAGCGATGGGAAGACCTGGAAACTATACCTAAGGCATACAGCGCATTTGGAGTAGGGAGGCGGTCTTGTATTGGTATAAAAAGTCCTTTATTTTGTTGTATAAATGCTACATGTTATTATTTATGAGCATAATATTACTTTATTTACATGTATTTATGTCAAGTTACTTGAGACTTTTTACCTGAGACTTTTCTATAATCGTTAATGCATCGATATGATGATAGAAATCGCTCTTTGTAGAAACTTCTATTTTGAACTATTCAATTAACGTTAGCGATTGTAGAAATGTCAATAGTGATTTATTTACGACACAAGACACGAAAATTCCATAAAATACTTTGGTCAAGTACGAGAATTGCCTCTAAGAATGTTCTAAAATAAAAATAGAGTTATATTTAATAGCAATAATCACGTATTTCCGCTAAATATTAATAATAGAATTTGCTTATTTAAAACAACTTCTAAATTAGCTATTATGTTGTCTAGTCTGATAATAAACTTTCTTATTTTCAGGAAGGACCTACGCGATGATGTCAATGAAAATAACATTAGTTCATTTACTGAGGCGATACAAGGTGACTTCTGATATCAGCAAATTGACGCTCAAATTGGACTCGTTATTAAGACCAGCATCCGGTCACAATATTAGCATAGAATTAAGAAAATAATGTATAATAATTCCTTTTATTAAATAGAGATAAGTTTGGAATTGTGTTTTTATTTTACTAGTTATCCATATCAGACATTCCATTTGTGTAAACAATGGGGTCACTCGTAAGTTGGAGAAAGGTTAATCCATGAGTAAGAAAAAAAAATAGAGACGTATCTTTTGCTTTCTCAAAATAAGTAAACACTAAGTAGATAAAGCGAATTAAAGTTTGAATGGCAGGTCATTTCGAGGCTTTGAAAGAAAAATAAAAACAGGAATAAAAAAAGGAAAACTTTATAGGAGGTTAAATAAAAATGCAAAAGGCAAAGTCCTAATTAATGTAATTAATTATATATATATAAGATAAGTTTAGTACAGGCCTAATATTTGCTATGCCTGGAAAATGCCGTTAAGCTGTTCCTGTTATTTTACCAAGACTATGTAAGACCTTAACATGCAAATAAAGATTTTGAGTTTGAGTTTGAGTTTGACATCGGCGAACGAACGAAGACGAACTGGAATCCTTTGATAGGGAGTTGTTGACCACACCACTAGCCAGAGAGATGGAAGGAGGGTAGAGAGACATTTACCCTGCAGAGGGACAAAAAATATAATAATACAATATTGGAACGATATGTACAATATCGGAAGAGGAAATACGCGAGGGACAAACCTCGAATAATAACTTTTACTTACCGTCGGATACTGTTCATTACAGACCTCCTTGCCTCACATGTATAAAGCCAAATGCCTGATTATATAAGAATTAATATAAGTACATCTATTTACCTACATTTCCGCAATAACTTCAGAATCTTAATTAACTTAATTGACAAAAATAAAATATATAATATCTATTGTTCAGTAATATTTCCGAATATTCTCAAACAAAAACAATGTTAAAATAAAACCATTACAGTGGTAAAAATAAATAAACTGGTTTTTCAAGCTTTAAAAATCAACTTGACGTTGGCCATAATGATATAATTTACACTTTGGTTCCATAGTTGTCAATTAACGGACCGAGCGACTGCCTTTACTTAAATTAATATTTAAAATTTAAATTATAATCAAGGTGAAAAATTAAAAATTAAGATAAAAATTACATTTTTATTTATTTTGTGTCTACGCTTGTGAATAATTCTCTAATATTTATTTTGGGTATGTATTAACGTTTTATAGTCGCCAATTCTATCTCGAATCTAGTCGTCTAAATGGGTGCTGACTAAGTGACTCAGTTTGAGTGTCTATTATTGCCAGAAATTGTGAATTTATTTAAACTTCATTGATTTGGTAAGCAAGTGGTGCGTTTCCGCCGGATATGAACCGACCCTTAGGGTGCTGTCTATTTTTTGTTTAACGATCGATAAGTGCTACTGTGTAGCCTTTATTGAATAAAGAATATTTGAGTTGAGTATTTCATCACTTCTTTATATAACTGATCAGCATTGTTAGAAAACCGTACATAGACCGACATAAGCCTTCGTAAATCATTTAAACATATAGGTAGGTAAGTACTTTATATTGTTTAATTGGAAAAAATGGACTTTCACTGCATTGGGCAAGGCACTGGTAGGGGTCGTATTGTTACCGATTGAAATAATTAATAGACTGTTACGCCTGCGATTGACTAGAAAGACATCGAAATATTCATCGCTATAAATCCCACAAGCACGTGCCCTGAGGTAGAACAACACAGGCTCATAAGATTCCATCATGAATTCTTTCACAGGAGATAAAAGGAGAAGATATTTACGAAGATGAGCTCGGACTGCTCTCTGTTCTTGTACACTGAAGAGGAGAAAGCGGCAGTCAGAAAGGAGTTCAATCTGACTGAGAAACATATTAATGATGGTGTAGACTCCATATTAGAATGGATTAGTAAACAACCACATTTAGTGGAAGCTGGAATCAGTAAGTGACTATACTTATTATTATGTAATAACATAATAGGTACCTACAGATATGGTAATAAAAAGTCTAATGTAATAATAAGTTGATGGATATTTCATCCCCCATTTTACATAAAAAAAAACTTTAGAACACAGCTCTGGAATAGCTTTAGTTAAGTTGTTGCAAGGAAATGAAATCTAGATAAATTAAAAATTAAGTGAATCAATTTTAGCCCAAGAAACTAAAGATAAAGATAATTTATTTGAATAAAACACGTGTACATCAATAATACATAATATGTACATTGGAGGTGACAAAGTTAAAAGTAGACCATCATGAAGAACATTATCTTATGTATTTGACTGTCAAATAAATATCTCTATTAATTAAATAATTAATTTCGATTTAATGCAAGCAGGGATCAAAACGAACACGTTTCATTTATAGTAAACATTCAAATTGCACCACTTCATGTATTCCATTGTTTCATATACTGTCTCCTTATTTCATTCATACTAGTTGTCATCAATACTTACCTAGCTTTTATTATTTCTAACAACATCTGGATAACTAAATATAAATTGAATGCAAATTGAAAATCAGGAGGTACCTATTTTTGTGACTCGACATATAAACATTTTATCTGAATCCAGAACCGGTTTTCAGACCTGCATTTAAGTCAATTTTGACTAGAATTAGCATAAAAAGTACTAAGTATTATTTTTCGTAATAAGCTCTGTATAATAACTTATTATGTAAAACCCATAAAAAATAATTAGGCAATTCGTGACTCGACCCATGTGTCATTAAGAGGTCTAATAAAGTATGAAACAACAATATAGGAAATTAATAGAAAGAAATATGTTAATAATTGCAAATAAAATAAACAGAATTGTTTACTAAGTTACAATAAAGGTCAAAATAGATTTCATAGTTTGATTTTCGTTTGCATTGCAATCTGCATGCCTACGTTGTTTTTCAATCTGGAACATTGACAAGTGAACACTCAGTAAGTGAAGTGTATTCAAATTCATAAAATTACGAAAAGATTAAAAAAAAAAACTTCACTTTTTGTACTTATTACTTATTTTTATCAACATCGACGATATTTAAAAACTAAAAATTTAAATATTATATTAAATTAAAATAATTGTAAATAAAAAATGTGGATTCATTCATTGCCTAATAAAATTCCTCTTTCAACGTGTAGATTGTAGGTAATATTATTATAAGTCGTTTGGATGTTAATTAACACAGTATCTGGGTTTTTACGACTAAAGACGAATAAAGACACTTATTTATGTGTTTAATATTTTTAATATTATTTACTTATTTATTATAATAATATTTATTTGCACACAGGTAGAGTTGGCGCAGAGTCGATGATAATAATATCGAAGGGATCAATAGAGCGAGCGAAAGAGAAAATCGATAACCACTACAAATACCGCGCTTTATCCCCTGAGCTGATACAGACAAGAGAATTAATTCTACACAGTCCAAAGAAAATATGGGATAATTAGTAAGTTAATCATATCCACCAAACAAGCTCAACTTAATATAATATTATTAAGTTGAGCTTAATAATATTATATTAAGTTGAGCTTGTTTGGTGGAACACGCTAATCTCTGAAAATACCAGTCAGATTTGATAAAAGCTGTTTATTTGATAGCTTAATTCTTGAGGAAGCTGAAATACTATCTAAAATCACGCTTCTTACATTGGGAGAGAAACTGCGAGTGAAGCCGCGAGGCGCTACTAGTATGAACTATATAATTAAAAGAAACAGGCCAAACGCACATGGACTGCTAAAAGCAGTCCGACTGCTTTTGTTTCGAATGTATTGATACGCCGGCGGGAGGCGCACTTGGTTCAGCTGTTTACTTGTAACGGAACAACGAGCCGCTCTGTGACATGCTCTATCATCCTATACGTCGAGCACGCTCGCCTCTTTGTTACCGCATATTGTACAAACCAATAAGCATATTGGTGAGCATTTCGTCGAGCGTATTGGTGTAACATTTCAAAGAAGAATGAAAGCAAGGTACAACGAAATGTTGGTAAATGCACACTCGCATTCGCAGGAACGTTACATTACATGGAAATGCTTTGGAAACTGAGCTTATGCCTGTATGGTACCATTCGTAAGAACGTTACATTACCCAAAGTGCTCGAGAAAATGTTGTACTCACCTTTACAGTTGCTTGAATTGACTGAATGACCTACTTCATCATTTTTAAGATAATTGGCCTTCTGCTAACTGTCATTACGATCATCAATTGGTTATACGATCATTGTCTTCGAGAGTTCAATGAGTTTTTAAATAATTTCAGTTCTGTAGTACCTTTGCCGAACCTGCTGGACAACAGAAGGATTTTCATTTGCAAGTTTAGAGAAAATCCAACCAATTTAGATAATCTAGATTTCTACAGGAGGACACTCATGGTAATTATAAAAAATCCTTCTTATTTATTAGCCGACTTTAAAAATGTATGTTTTCCATTCGACCCTCATGATTTAACCAAGAATTCAATGTTACCTCGTATACTATTTTTTAATTTATATCTCAGGTATAATAATAAAGCAAATTCAAGATCTTTCAAGCTATCTAACGGCGCAAGTTCCAACTAAATCGGTACAGTCGTTTTCAATTGAAAAGTTTTTATATATTTTATTATGTGATTTTAGATTCTAGACCTGAAACTGAAGTATGACTACATGTTGGGTGACATATGGATAGTGGACTTCAAACACCTCGGCTGGGCAGAATTAATATCTCTAAACCCAATGATATATAAGAAAGTATCGCAGTTATTTACGGTAAGATATTATTTTAATACACCACATGATATTAATAGATATGCATATAAACCTATTTTTTAAAAATAACCTCAAAAAAACCGAAATAAGTATGTAAGGATCGTAGCAAGTGGAAAGAAGTGGTCTCTGCCAACCCCATAAAGGAATATACGTTTAGGTGTATACAAATATACGTATGTATAACCTCAAACCATCGGAAGTTGCGATTTTATAGTACAAATGTTAAAATACAAAAAAAGTCGAAAAAAAATATTCCCATAGAAAACATAATAACTAATAAACATAATCAGTGTAGACAACTTTAATTTTAAATTAATTGTGAAGCGAGTATAAAACAATAGAATTTTTTTAAGAGTTAATAAAATAACGATATTCTCACGATAATAAAACTGGCAGAACACCATAGATGGTTCCATAGATGATTATTTATGTAGCTCTGCTAGAGCACGCTCTCGAGCCAGATCTACAATCATTGTAGAGGGCTTGTGAGCATAATTTATGGGTGAAACGATTCTGATGATGCTTTTTAATTTTGAAGGCGATGCTTCCCATGTGCATACCAATGTCAGAATTATTTAATTTAATCTTATTTATTTATTTGCAGAAAGGTCTAAACTGGCGTCTTTACGCTATCCACGTCATAAACATATCAGCTCCGGCTAGCATTGCCCAGCGGGTGCTGGATTTCTTCAAGCAGTTGGTATCCGCGTTGATTCTGAGTAGAGTCGTCATCCATGACACTCTTGAGGATCTGTATAAACATGTGCCTAAGGAATGCCTGCCTGAGGATTATGGCGGCAATGCTCCTCATACTGATATCCTTACAGGTATGGTCTATTTTAAATTTATAATTTAGTTAGTTTTAAGTTCGGTATACCTTCGTTTTACCACCCAACTCATGTTTATTAGTATCTACAAAAACATGCGCTTCCACAAGCGTATGTTCCCGTTTTTTTTTGTGGGCAGATCTGATGATTTGTTTTGTTATTCCCCTATTACTATGTGTATTTGGGGTGAAGAACAAAAGAATGCATATGATGAATAATCGGAATCAAAATCCACCCGTTCTTAGATTTTTCTGGTATAATTTACTATATTGTAATTTCCATTGTGAGTTTTACACAAATGCTAATTAAATGCTACAAGGACGATAATAGATTTTACAAGAATAGGCTGTACGCGATAAATATCGAGGAATGAGTATCTATATGTTCATGATTTGTTGTTTTTCCTTTGCAGAAAATGTAGAAAATGAAATGCGTAAACCAGAGACGACAAAGTACCTATTGGAGTGCTCGAAACTAGTGTCGAATGAGAAATTAAGACCAAGAGACAAAAACTCCAACGACGAAGAATTTCTTAGTGGTTCCTTCAAAAAACTCGAGTTTGATTGAAATGATGCAAAATATTAAGAGATTTAGTACTTATACATTACATTACCGAATGGTTTATTATTAAGAAATTGTATATTAATGGTGCCGCGAAGTTAGAAATAATTAAATTAGATATTTATAAATATAAAAAAATATATTATGCTATTTAAGCAAGTACATACGTTTGGATATGGTTATATATTATAAAGTTCGGTGAAGCAGTCAAAGCCTGCGCTCAGCCTTAACAGATAGTATCTTCCAAAAAGGTCATATATTATATTGTATCTTTAGAATAAGAATGGGTTATTTGAAAAAAAAAAACAAAAAAGTAGTGTAAAATAAGACAAAAAAGGTAATTTGTTGTATTTATCATGACTTCAAAATAAAAATTGGAAATATTTACTATTTTTTTAATAAACCATAACAATTTGAAATGTAAAAATCCAATAAATAACTCAAATGATTGGCCGCAAATATCACATTAATTTCCCTCTCGACAACAACATCCACAGGTTTTCTGTTCCATTCTGTAACATTCAAATAATATTATTAAATATAATATTTTCTTTTCATTACGTACAAAAATTATTTCAAATTCCTATAATTTAAAAACTATTTACCAAAACCTTAATAGGATGCGATAAAATCTGTAAAAAATCAGATTTATTTAAATGACTAACATTCGCGTAAACCTTCTTGGGTTTAGCAATTTTTTTTTGTCATTTTATAAAATATTTGTAATGGTTCAAAGTTGAACCTAAAAAAAACGTTTTCTAAATACCTTTTTGCGGCACTCTAGAAAATGGCCACAGAAAATAAACAACAAAAACTGTAGATTCTAGGGTTAGGTCTAATATCTAATATTTTTCATCTGTGCCTATTTCTTTTATTATGGCCATGAAAATTAATAATTATAGAAAAAAGTAACTCCCATGACACTGCATTCAGTCTGAAACACGCGAAAACAGTATTGTCATGGTGACGGTGTAATATTATAAATAGAATAAACAAAAAACACCTAATTCCCCATTTCCTGTCTATTATTACCGTACCTAGATAGACTGTCATCAAAATAAGACCGGCAATTTGGCCTAACTTACGCACTAATAGCGACATAAATATATATATATTTTATGTAATCTTTTTTGGGCAAAGGTCTCTCCCGTCTGACTCCAGACTTTTCTGTCTTGAGTCACATAACACCAATCAATTTACAAGCGATCGATGTCATCCCGCCACCGTCTCCTTGGCCTGCCTCGTCTGCGAGTTCCGGCATTAGGGAACCACATGGTAGCTATTTTCGCCCACCTGTCTGGAGCCATTTTTTATTTTTTTATTTGAATTATATAATCCCATTACAGTAATCCAATGCCATATCTCATAAGACAGGGTCAAGCTCTACAACCTTTTTTATAGCGGCTAGTTTCAAATCGCTGTTGGACCTTTTTGGGCTTAAAGTTTCGACCAGGTCACATCGTTCGTTGTCGCAAGCATACTACATTTCTACCGGTGGTCCTTTGTTTAGAAGGATCTGTCTTCTTCCTATCGTGTCGATCGCAATTTATCTATATAGTGTCTTCTCAAAATTCTGACACGAGAACTGCATTATCAGGAGCTTTCATTATATCGTCTATCGTGCAGGTGCAAAGGCCCGAAGGACAAGATAACAGGTGTTCCATCGTCTGGAGTGTGATACTACATCTAAACCTTAGGTTAGTAGTGCTTATGTATTCCTACCTAGACATGTTATCTGTTTGCCCAAAGTTGGGTCTGGGACTTATCGCGGTAGTTTGCATTGATTTCCCGACTGGTCTTCAGCATAAGGGAAGGGTAAAGCATTCCACTGGTTTTAGCCGGTAAGAGTCCGGCATACCCCTCCGTCTTCTTCAGGGCGAAGGAAGTCCATGAAGATTTCAGCACGTGGAAAAAATATTCCTTGCTTGGCAAACCTGTAAGGATCCTAGTCTGTGGTCAAAAATGGTGACTTACCTCATATGTACTGCAGTCCCATGGCAGCGGCGTGTGCGAGCACGGCCTCGGCCGCTTGCCGCACTTCGAGGTGCGCGCGCGCAGCTTCGAACCACTTCGCTGCCGCGGCGCGGGATGCGCCCTGCAGGGAGCTTATGTGACGGACTGCGTTGGCTAAGTTGCCCTGGTCCATCCAAAACCTGACAATATTTTTGTTATTATTACTTGTGCTGCCCTTTTTCGAAAGGGTTCCGTACCCAAAGGGTAAAAACGGAACTAGGAAATCGCAGTCTATCCGTTCAATAAACACTAAAAACATAATTAAATAAACATTTAAGGAACCCCCCCTCAAAAAACAGTGGTCCGGAACCCTTCGTGCGTGAGTCCTCGTAATTTAAGAAAAGACCTTAAAAGCTATTTATAAACTTAAAAAATGCCTAGTTACAATCTTTCAAAATTTCCATTTTTTATACTTAATTTATAACTAATAATTTAATATCACATTTGAAAATGCATGCTAAATGTCAATTAGTCAACTTTATTTTCTGATACTTTAGTTCTATATCCTGAAACCTGAAAATTAGAAAACATTTAGAGGCACTTACTTTGCTCGTTGCAACAAATCAAAAGTATCTAGATGTGTGGGAGGCTCTTCCGGCGGCTTCTCAAACTCCGTTTGTGGGATGCCTGATACCTAGGTACAAAAGATGAGTTACATGCGCCAGAAGCTATGACAAAAACTCTAGATTTAATATACAATAACATAAAAGAGAAAAAATTGTAAGTTTTTAATATACGAACATAATATTGTCCGAAATTACACATGTTATTATAGTTTGATGCCATTAAAAATTGAGCAGAGCCTCACTGCTTAGAGAAGGAAAACTCGAGACCAAACCCTATGCCAACCCGTCTGGCCAGCGTGGCATTAGTAGGCCGAAACCTCTGATGGAGCCACACCTCACAGAACGGCCCCCAGTTCCCGGTAGTCCCGCTATTCCCGGCCAAGGTAGCGGTCGCGGTAACGGCGGGACAGGGGGTGCTAAGAATCTCCGGGCTACGGGAGGCTACCACCACCTCAAAAAACTGACCCTGGCGACGTATAACGGACGAAGTCTACGGCTGGACCAACACCTCACCGAACTCGAAGTAGAATTAGGTCGCATAAACTGGCACATTTTGGGGTTATCCGAAGTCCGAAGACAGGGGGAGGACACGATAACCCTTGATTCAGGTGACCTATTCTACTACCGAGAAGGTGATAGGCCCTCCCAGGGTGGTGTCGGTTTCTTGGTCAACAAGTGTCTCACAAGCAGCGTTGTGGAAATCAGTAGTGTGTCGACAAGGGTAGCGTACCTCTTATTGAAAATCACCGACAGGAAGTTCCTGAAGGTGGTGCAGGTATATGCGCCGACCTCGACATACTCTGATGAGATAGCCGAAACCATGTACGAAGACATAGCGAAGGCACTACATGGTACCAGGAAGGCTCACTACAACGTTGTTATGGGAGATTTTAATGCCAAGGTGGGAGTACAAGAACGCGGCGAAACGATAATCGGACCTAACGGCGTGGGGCGCCGAAATCACAGGGGCCAAATGTTGGTCAACTTTCTAGAGTCCCAGGGGCTCTTCTTAATGAATTCCTTCTTTAAGAAGAAGCCCCACAGAAAGTGGACATGGCGAAGCCCCGATAATGTGACGAGGAACGAGATAGATTTCATCATCACGGACAAGCGGCATATATTTAGAGACGTCTCGGTGATCAATAGGTTTAATACCGGTAGTGATCATAGACTCGTCCGAGGCTCTCTAAATATCAACCTTAAGGCTGAAAGAGTTAGGATGATGAGACCTACTCTCCGACCCACGCTGCCCCAAATAGCTTTAGGTTCCGATAAGTTCCAGTTGAACTCCAAAATCGTTTCGCACTGCTGGAAACCACGGACAATGTTGACGAAAAAACCGACACAGTGGTCAAAACGCTACAGAGTGTGTCTCGAAGGTTGTTCCCCGGAAAACGCGGTAAAAGGGAGTCCAAACTCTCACCAGAGACTCTCGAACTTATGAAGGAAAGACGAGAAACGCCAGATGCCCAGATGTCTTCGTCAGATAGGCGGTCCCTAAACCTGAAAATCAGGAAACTGACGCGACGTGACCTCCGACGCTGCAGCACTCGTAAGATCGAGGCTGCGATTGAGCGAAATAGAGGCACCAAAGTCTTCGCTCAGCAATTAGGCAGACCCCATCTGGCGAAACTGAGGACCGGGGATGGCAGGACCGTCACCTCTAAGTTCGAGATTCTGGAGGAAATTGAGAGTTTCTATAGACACCTATACGCATCACGGACGACTAAACCACCGAGACAAGGCGTAGATGACCACAGAGCCCCACTCACGCGCCATTACACCGAGGACATCCCGGATGTCGACCCGGGCGAGGTAGAGGCAGCTCTCAGACAACTAAAGAACAACAAGGCGCCGGGTGATGACGGAACTACGACCGAGCTCCTTAAGGCCGGTGGGACCACAGTCCTGAAAGAGCTAGCGAGTCTCTTTAATTCCGTCATTCACCAGGGCTTAACACCACAAGCGTGGAGTGGGAGTGCGGTGGTTCTGTTCTTCAAGAAAGGAGACAAAACCTTGCTGAAGAATTACAGACCTATCTCACTCCTGAGCCACATTTACAAGTTGTTCTCCAAAGTAGTCACTAACCGCCTCGCTACAAGACTCGACGAGTTCCAGCCACCAGAACAAGCCGGGTTTCGAAAAGGCTTTAGCACCGTAGACCACATCCATACTGTTCGGCAGATTGTGCAGAAAACCAAAGAGTACAATCAGCCGCTGTGTTTGGCCTTTGTGGACTACGAGAAAGCCTTCGACTCCATCGAAACTTGGGCGGTTCTGGATGCCCTGCAACGATGTCGTATTGACTGGCGCTACATCGAGGTGCTGAGATGCTTATATGACACCGCCACCATGACTGTCCAGCTCCATGACCGTAAGACGAATCCGATCGAGCTGCGTCGGGGGGTGAGACAGGGGGATGTTATATCCCCAAAGCTGTTCACCAACGCACTCGAGGATGTCTTCAAAACTCTGGATTGGACTGGACGGGGTATAAATGTGAACGGTGAGCACATCTCGCACCTTCGATTTGCCGATGACATCGTCATAGTAGCAGAGTCGCTGGACCAGCTAAGCGAGATGCTGCATGGCCTAAATGAAGCTTCACGACTGGTCGGTCTTGGCATGAACTTGGATAAAACAAAGATCATGTTCAATGAACATGTCAGGCCGAGACCGATATATGTCGAAGGATCGTTGCTCGAAGTTGTTCAAGAGTATATCTACCTAGGGCAGGTCATCGAGCTTGGTAGAAACAACTTCGAGCGGGAAATCGATCGGAGAATTCAGTTGGGCTGGGCAGCGTTTAGCAAACTTCGTCGAGTCTTTTCTTCGCCTATACCGCAATGCCTGAAGACCAAAGTGTACAACCAGTGCGTCCTACCTGTTATGACTTACGGTGCCGAAACGTGGACATTAACGGTTGGACTAGTCCACAAATTTAAAGTTGCACAGCGGGCTATGGAGCGAGCTATGCTCGGAGTCTCTTTGAAGGATAAAATTCGAAATGAGGTCATCCGACAAAGAACCAAGGTAACCGACATAGCTCGTAGAATTAGCTTGCTGAAGTGGCAATGGACTGGCCATGTCTGTCGAAGGACCGATAGCCGTTGGAGCAGACGAGTCCTAGAATGGAGACCGCGGCTCGGCAACCGTAAGGTAGGACGCCCGCCCGCCAGATGGACCGATGACCTGAGAAAGGTCGCTGGAGGGGACTGGATGCGGAAGGCGGAGGACCGGGTGTTGTGGCGTAAATTGGGAGAGGCCTATGTCCAGCAGTGGACTATGATTGGCTGATTGATTATAGTTTGATGCCGTGTCATAAAATAGATATCAATGTAATTAATGAAATTAATAGGTGCAAAGCCAAAAACAAAATTAACCGACTATAAAACGAGGATGTTATCAATTTGGTGATTTTTTTTTTGTATGATGGTTACTTGGTGCAAATGTGAATCGATATCTGAATTCTCTATGTCAATGAATATTCTATCGACTTCAAATGTGGTCACATATAGTTTCATGATTCCATATCAATCATTTCGGTTCTTTTTACAGTTTTGTAAAATCAATTATTTGTATGACCAATTACCTTCATAAACAGCAGCAAGCCCTGCAGCCAGGAGAGCATGTAGACCGGCATCGGCGCGCCGTTTTCCTCGACCAAGGCAACACTTCGCGCGATTTTCTCCATCTACACACATACACAACTTTACAGCTCTTACATTAGTTCCTTGAACCAGCAACCCTAGATACTAAACGCTCAAATATATGGAAGTGACAGGTCGTTAACCACGTGTCTTGGCGAAAAGAATAGTCAATTCCATACATTTATTGTCATTTAAAATCGATTATAATCGTCGTTGAGGCTTGTACAAAGATCATTTATCTAAGGGAGTAGTAAATAACAAATCAAAACACCTACCCTATCTAGAAATGAGATACTTAACATACATAAATAAAGATTTGCTCCAATTATTTCGGAGCTCATCGTTCGCGGTCGGAAAGCTGCCTAAATGTACTTACTACGGGAAATCCCTCGCGTAGTACACTCTCAGGAACAACACCCTTCTCTCGCACAGAAGGCGGAATAGACTTCAATACTGTTAGCACCAACGTGTCACCATCACCTGTAATAAATTATACCTTTTATATGACAACATAGCTTGACCTTGAAACCAACATAACTTAGGACTAGACTAGGCAGAAGAAGATTTCACATGGGCAGTATAGTTACATATTATTATCTAACATCTGTGAGACATAAGTGAAATTAATTCTATTCGCAAAAACAAGTGAATTTGTTTATTTTTCATCGATAAACCACTGAATCCATTATAATGAACGTCGGTATATACTTTCTAAAGTCAATGGTTACTTCTTACTGCGATGACAAAATGCGATGATTTGTCGTGATCAACAAAAACATAAACTTAATGGTTGCGAAAAATATACGACAAACAAACGTCTAAATGATGCTAGCGCAATGACATCGATCGCTTTTTGCCGGATTGGTGGAAGGATGCTCCAGACAGAAGAGCGAGGAGTAAATTGGGGGAGATCTTTACACTGCACTTGTGGGACAGCTAAAAGGTTACAAAAAAATTAAGAGATGGATTCTGCAATAAACATACCCGAAGCCTTTTCTATAGCGCTGAGTTCTTTATCCACTCTCACATAAGGATCGCCCTTTTTGGTAGCCTCCAGCAGTGACGCGCCGGCTGTCCACAACTCTTGAGACCGACGGGTTTCTCGCTCCGCTTTCATGCGAGCTGAACAAATAAAAATAATAATATAATAATAATCCCAGCCTATAAACGTCCCACTGCTGGACACAGGCCTCTTCCCATACAGAGAAGGCGCGAGCATTAATCACCACGCTTGCTTTCTGCGGGTTGGCGATTTCAGATCCCAAATGTTTGGAGCTCAATGATGTGTATTTTTATTCAATTTTTTTATGCCAAATAGATATAGATAGAGATATAGATTAGATATAAACTAACAAACAAAATATACGTTGTAGTATAGTTTTAATAATTGTCTTTGTAGTAATTAAACCTTTCTGTCAAGACATCTACTATTCCAAAACAATTAATGAATTTAAGGCCTTAAGCTACTGGACATAAAAATGATTTTAGTGTAGCTTTACTAAAGATGTAATTAATAAAATACCATTTAGTTTATTTTCAACTTTCTGAAGCTTCACTTCCATGTCTTCCAATTGGACTGCGAATATCCTTTTCTCTGCTGCAACTTTATCTGCCACCATTCCTTCGAATTTGCTACTAATCTACAGAAAATTAAATGAATTATAAATGTAAGGATATAATTTGTTAAGAAACCCCTCCGGGTATAAGAGGAACATTCTCCATAGGAATGACATTTTAGAACCTGCAACATTCTGTCATTTAACTTTTAAAAAGGCCTACCTGAACTTAAACTTCGTGCCCTACCACCTGTACACGCGAGAACCTGAGGACCTGTACAATGCTACAGATAATGCTATCCGCGTAGCTGATTACAGGTCCGGGAAAATCTAATACGAGTATTGCCATTTATCAACACGCTAAGAAGAAGACTTAAAATAAAAATATTTCGAATTCTCCACATTTGTTTATATACCTACTATTAGCTACCTACCATTTCTACTATAAGCCGTTTCTTAAAAAAACATAATAAATCAAATATATTTCATATTTCAGTCCAACCGACATTTACCAGGTAAACAATCTATCATATAGCCATGCATTAAATTATTCAGCGCTTTGCATTGCAGTAGGACAAAAATAGCGCGATCAATACAGATCGGAGCGGGTGGAAACCATTTTGCACTTGACAAAGTTCAAAGGTTAAATGTAAGCCAATTACAGGAGCTTGAAACGTCAATACTTTACTTACATAAGCTAAGTTTTATGAACTTTTAAGGTTTTACGGTATATTGTAAACTGTTGGTGGTACAGGAAATTAGGTTAGGCGAAAAAAAACTTAAATCAATACTCAATATTTTTTCTCGTGCAAATAAATGTGGATACATTGTGGAGTCTACACGGAATCTAAATTTGGACGTATTTAAAGTTTGCTTTAGTGTATGTACTTTAAGCTTACTACATTTTTACATTCAGAGCTATTATCGATTAACTTCGTACGCGGCTGCTCTGTCTGTAGCATCGTAGGTACTTCCGAAATGGGTCAACTGATTTGATATGCATTTTTATATCTAAAAGCTTGTTTATGAGATAATTGCAAGTAACCATTATTTAAGAATACCTGTATTGATGATTACCAGCTAAAAGTATGAAATTTTATTTTTTATTTTTTATTTATTAACAATTTTTGGCACAAATTGCAGTTTACTGTTGAATATAGGCCTTTCCCAAATTGAACCACAACACCCGTTCCTCCACCTTCTGCTTTGAGTTCAACCCAGTTATCGTTCTCGGTATAAATGTAAAGTTAATTTTTCAATTATATATTTTTAAATATTGTATAACAAACCTCAGCTTCCATTTGTGCCAGTCTGGAAGCTAATGTCTCTTCATGTTTCTCCAGCTGCTTCTTACTTAGGTCCTTCAATAGTTTATCGTTGTCTGCTTTCATATCATCTTCCTATCAAAAGAGAAACCAAAATATGTTTCTACAATACCTTTCACATGCGGCCTCCCTGGTTGTCGGTTATCACGGCAAAAAAAATCTATGTCCTATCTTGGAGTTCAAGAGCCCATATATTTTTTTGAATTCAGTTGAGTGGCTTAGCCGTGGAAGGATACGAACAGACAGAGTTACTTTTGCACACAATAATATTAGTATCGATTTATCAGAACATTGGCTTGCCATATCAGCCAATAGGATATTTAGAATAGAAAAACCCGGTAAGACGGGAAGCCAATATATGGCCTGGGAATAACTTAAACAGAAATAGCTTAGAAAAAGGACAGAGAGTGAGCAGTCTTACCCTCCTCTTGAACTCCGCATCGACTTCAACTCTCCTTCTCTTGACAGCTGCTTGCAGGAGAGCATCTCTCGCTTTTTCATCCTTCTCTTCGTGTGATAACGCTAAGAAAATAGGAAATTACAGAATTTCAATAATGTCGATAATAGTTCTCTTTATTACACGTGCAATAGGTACTCAAATCGGCACGTGTATGAAAAATTGATCATGAGTTTATTGAGTTCAGACACCTTAGACCGGCGTGGCGGAAGACTTTGTTTTTAATGTGCAGGTAAATATCGAAATAATAACTTAAGTCGGTTAGTTGCAGAACAAAGAAAGCTACTAACTGTCAAGTGCGCGATTAATACGCTCTGTCATCCCCTCAGCGGCATTTTTTAACTCGTCATTCAGTTGATGGATCTAAAAATAAATAAACATTAAGGCGTCTAATCTAATTGGCTATATTAAAATTCGAATATATAGAACACTAAACAAAATTTCCTATAACTGTCCACCTCTGGGCAAATTATTTTATGAGTGTAGAGAAAGGATGGGCCATCAACACGCTTGCTCACTTACGGTTTGGCAAAAGCAATTGTTAATTTGTATCCTTCAATTAATTACGATATTTACCTTAACTGATTTTAGTATACATCTTTGAAAAAATCAAATAGCCTGGATTCGAACCAGGAATATTGTGCACATAAATCTATCCGTTCAACCGCTAGACCACGATGACCAATTTCTATAACGTCCAAATTGGAGATCACAACTTACACAGCTCAAAAAAGTTTATTTATATAAAGGACAATTCTGTCTAAGGTGCGTAGTTTAAAGACACTTACATATCTGTAACTGTTGTATAACAGAACATCGATATCGCCGTTGATGACCGGCTTTTGTGAATCGTACTTCAGTCCAGGGAACATACCCTGATTTTCTGATGTATATTTATCTACAACCTCTTCCACCTATGGAGAAAATACAAAATGTAAATAGCAATCTGGATGTAATGCTACTTAATTTAACATACGTGTTAAAGGATATATTAAGCATAACACATCATCACGCCTGTATCCCCGGAGGGTTAGGCAGAGGTGTACCAATGTACTCCCACAGTTCGCCGATATGATTTAGGTCCCATGTAATAGGGGGCGAGCCTATTGCCACTAACCGGGCACAAATCCAAACTCCGACCTGCTACTGAGAATTTCATAGAAAACCCCAATAGCACCTTGGTCGACTTGGCAATCGAACCCAAGACCTCTTGCGTAGCAGTCGCGCTTAACACCACTAGGCAAACGAGGCAGTCCAAGATATATTAAAACTTGATATATTAATTTTGAATAAATTATACCTAGAAACAGAACATATCAGTCACATGCTCATCACACAAAGATTTGTCCTGGATTGGAATCGAACCACTAGACCAAAACGCTAGTCAAAAACCTCTTCATATGTTTATTCAAACTTCGACATGTGATGAGGAGGGATGAAAGTCACGTAACTAGAAGAGTTGTGAGTATGAATATGGATGGCTATACATTGTATGCAGAGGAAGACCAAAAAAAGGATGGATAGATTGTGTGAAAGATGAAATGAGAGTTGTAGAAATGAATGGAAGCGCAATGCGCCGATCCCAAATAATTGGGAACAGGGCAGGGAGACTATGATGATGATTATTATTCAAGCTTACCGTCTGCCACTGCGCATCCATGACAACGGATCTGTCGTTCTCCCACTGGTACTCCATGAAGGCCGCCTTGAACCGGTCGTGGTAGTCCCTGTACAGGAGCTTCGAGTTCTCTATCTGGTCCTTCGTGGCTTGGACCCCGCAGTCCAGGTAGCGTACCATTTCATCTGCGAAAAAGAAACAATATAGTAGTTACAGGACGAGTCCTTTCTGATTCCGAGGAATCTGTTGCAATACTACGCTCCTGAAACTTGGTCTTTTAGCAAATAGTTTTTACGATAGTCGCGAAATTACGTTTTCCGAGACTTAACTAGATAACACGAAGTCCTTTTTTAAAAAAATTGCTCGCTATGGTCATTTACAACGAAGCAGCTATTGGAAAATCCAAGTGTAGCGAGAATTTACACAAACCAACCCGGAAAACTATTGTTTTACCTACAATACGGAGATGACCTAAACAGTACTTTTTTGTATGTTTGTGACGAGTCCAACTGGGGATCGATTTCAAAAATAATTTACATCGATGTCGTATGTAGGAATGTTTTCTTTTTACATTGATGTATTATAAATTATATATCTCGCATACTAGTTATGTTTGTACAATTTGATTTTACGAATTTTAAAAGTAGATGTGGGTTCATCTCTAATCTATCTAAGCCATGAGTAGATACAGTCATAAAGTAAGTGTTAAGAAAGTAAATTTACCAAGTTTATTAGTAGAGCAGGAAGCGTTGGCTAGAGACACTTCTACAAGCTTCTTCCTCTCAACCATCGCGGACCGTAAAGCCTTCATGCCGGTAAACGAAAACTTTTGCATCGTTTCTTCTACTAACTGGAATAAAAATTAAAAAGTAAAGTTTAAATTACATGTTTGTAAGTTCTACATTCATTCAGAAGTCGTGATATAGGTAATGTTAAATGCTAAATGTTCGACACGTTACCTTTTGGTGTGAATAAGATTCCTATCAGTTCCTGTGATTCATTTAATTCTGACAAAAAAAAAAGCGGTCGACGCTTACTGCTAAGGAATAACTACATATTTTCTATAATAGGTATATGTCGGCTTATTCTCATCCTTTTATATCTTTGTATTTGGACCTTCTTAATAAGTATAAGACAAACATTCAAAGCTTACTAGGGCGGTGCGAGAAATGATAATACTAGTTGTGGTTCATTGTTGTCAAAGACAATCACATAAGACGGCAGAGTCGCACGGCCCCGCGTTATACCGCATCTCTTACCATCTCGCGAACAGTTACAACTTAGTACATAATCACAATATTTACCGCATTATAATAAGCACACGCTTCCTTAGCAGTGTTGTAGTTGTTGACGACGGTGTCGCCAAAGTCTTTGATACAGTTATCAATCTCACAAATGTCTTGCGTCACCACCGGCGGCGGGGAGGGTTCGCATGTTAACGCATTTTCTGAAACAGCCGACCAAAATAGTTAAAACAGACGTATATAATATGTTCTTGTTATTACAAAAGTATGGAAAGTTAAATGCTCATGGTATCTAGTAGTTCTTTGACACAAACTTTTGCAACTTTTTCTTGGTTTCTTACTTTGTATTTCATATAAACAACGTCTGTGTACTTACTTTAATCAGGCAACTACAAAACCCAATATACGCTCTACAAAATCAATCGAATTAGGAGAACGTATATTTACCGTAAAGTAAGGAACTTAAGATTTAAAGGTTATTAAAAGCAAATTCTCATGAATAAGTGAATCGTTACTTAAAGTTTATGTAAAATATGTAAGCTATTTTCTTTTATAATTAGAAAAGGCCGTTACCGTCTTCTTCCTTCTTATTGGGATCATCTTGGACATCTGATAAAAAGAAAGGAAAAATTTAGACTATTAATGAAAAATTAAGACTTGGTTCTTCGCATGTGTGCAAGACTATGAAAAAAGAGATACCAATGGAACCAATATGAATCAAACCGTTTTTTCTAATTTAATTAGGTATATTATTTGTCATTTCTGCATACAACTTTATGAACTTCGCGTTTGCATTGTGTGATGGCCGACCAAAAATCCCACAACCCCTTACTAGAAAAATGTTAAACCTTCTGAATAATAGAAAGAGAAGAAAATAATAATTTAAGAAGAATGCTAGGAATCCTAGATAAGTATATTATTAGAGCCCTGCGTTTATCGGCTTGGTTAAATACAATGATATTCTATAAAAATATTAACTTCTATAAATTCCAAATTCTTTACTTATTAATGAAGTATGAAGTACCGTAATTAAGGACGGGTCCGCCAACAAGCGAGCACTTTTTCGGTTTTGTGTCGCTTGTCAAACTGGCAATGAACCTCTTTGTGTCCTCAATGCAGGTGACCGCAAACTCGCCATACGTCATATTTTCTTGGTACAATACAGCTATAAGGTCGTCTAACCATGGCGCATTTATTGTTAACCAATCACGGATTTCTGGTGAGCCCCTAGAAAACAGAATATTTTAAAATCTATGGGTCTAAGTAGCCTGATAATAAATGATTTTATTATTATTATTAAAAAAGCCTAACAGAGCCCATCTTCGATTGTCTTCAATTATGTGGTTTTTCATAAGGGCCTTTAGGTTCCTTCAGGGCAAAATGCCTCCCTCTACCTTTTCCACGCTTTTCTGTCGTGACCTAGGAAGTAACAAGCCTGTCGGTAAGAATCAAGTTGTTCTCTTAATCTCTTTTCTTTTCACTAAGTAGTCACCTAAACACAATATGTTTTCTCGATACACAAGTCATTGAAAAATTAGGAATTCCTCTGGACCAAAGCCGAATCAAGTCAATCGATGCAAATGGAATAATAGGTATACATAATGAGCCTTCATTCCTAGCAATTAGGAACCAAGTCTTTACATAAGTAGGTACCATGATAGATGACCCTCGATGCTTAGCAATAAAGAACCATGTATGACACGTTATCATCATCCACAGCCCTTGTCCTCCCACTGCTGGGCATAGGCCTCCCTTTCCTCGTGCCATTTTCTACGGTCCTGTGCCAGCCTCATTTAGACTCGACCCGAGACTTCAACCCATCTTGCTCCTGGACGACCGATGCTGCTTTTGCCTTGCCTTGGCCACCGTTCTGTCACTTAGGTATCATTAATGAGGAAATATACTCA
Organism: Autographa gamma; assembly: GCA_905146925.1. Taxonomy (NCBI): domain Eukaryota; kingdom Metazoa; phylum Arthropoda; class Insecta; order Lepidoptera; family Noctuidae; genus Autographa; species Autographa gamma. Next base: position 5,520,451 of record LR989871.1, read on the forward strand.
CTTAGCATAAACAACGAAACCCCCAGCCAGGAACAGTAAGGTCATCGCTCCCCAGAAGAGCTTGTCATCTTTCGGCGGCGGTGGCGGCGGCGGCGGCGGCAAGGGGCATGCTTCCCGCTCTTTTGGGTTCTTGTACTTTAAGGATGCGGGGAAACGAGAGATCGAGGCTATTTGAAAGTCTGTTGGGTGGTGGCGGTACTATATAACAAATGAAAATATTATGAAACTGATATAAAAGATTTTTTAGTTATTGGAAGATTTCGGGACTTAACGGCGTCGATAATAAAGAACTCTGGTAAAGTCTGGTGATTTGGTGTAAGTGCCGTCTTTTCAATAGCTAGGTAACGTGTCTCACGATGTCTGTAACAATGTCTCAGAATAAAGAACAGTAGGTTTTACCCGTTAACAGCGCGAGCAGATTCATAAGCATACAAGACTTAGAGACACCAGACAATATTACTATGGCATAAATAGGTACTGTGTTACAGAAATATTGATGTTAGACAAACACTAAAGACAGCTCTTCGGTAAGAGACGGGAACACCAACATAGCTTGGGAAAGCGGAGTAACAATTTATTGTACCTAACCATTTTGACGTTTACCTTCCATCCATCTACCTGCTAAGTAGATACTCAGCTTACCCCGCTTCTTATAATACTACCTTTTCCCGTTACTTATAATACCTACCTTCCAAGTTGCACCACAACATTTGTTCCTCAGCCTTCAGCACCCAGCTACTTTAGTTACTTAAATCTTACGTTAAGGATAACGATAATAGAACAAAGAAGGTACTTACAAAAAGTGTCCTGACAGATAAAATGTAGGATGTTGCTCTGAACATTATTTATCTTCCTAAATGTTATGGTTTGATGTCGAAAGAAATTTTAACTTATATTATTTGTGATACCTGTATTATTTTAAATTTCTTTTGACAGTTCTCATTATGACTCTAAAGTATGCCGTTTTATTGTGTGATGACGTTACGGTTTTATTTTTCTAGATCTGCCAGTGATGATCAAGCAGTACATAAAGCAATTTATACTATATTGAGTCTTTAATAAATGACTTATACATTAAACCTCTTTGTGTCCAAAGAGGTTGTATAGACGATCTATAGGTACCGAATTCGTCTAAAAAAATACAGATACTCAGTTATAACCAAAATACTGAATCGATCTAGATAAAATTTGTACAAGACCACCTCTGAACTACGGGACTAGGGGTAGAAAAATGGCCGTCGCATTGCTTATTTAATGACCAAGATCGAGTACAAAAATACGTAAACTGACATGATGAAGTTAGATGAGACAAATTATAAGATTATAACAACCTATATTCTATGCTTGGTTGTCGACTTGCAGAACCTTTATAAATATGATATAGATTTTTTTACTTACGAAATAATATGTCTCACTGACACCATCTGAGGAGGGCTCAGATGGAGGAAAGTTAGACATATTTTTGTTCTTTATATGTAAACAGGAAACATTTTTCAATTGTTGCCATCTGAGTTAAAACTGCAAATTTCCATGACCCCTTTAAATTCTTTGCTTATCGGTTATAGATAGGTAGGTAGGGATACAAAATACACAATAAAAAACAAATAGACATAAAAATCATCTTTTAATTTATTACATACAATATTTTTATATTTACATAAATTACTAGAATTAAATAAAACCTCCACATGGCCAGTTTTCTGGCACAAAAATTTACGGAATCTAAACATTCTGATCGGATTGACATAAATGCAGACACTTTTGTGCATAACAAAAACAAAAACTGGTTTTTATTGCGTTACGGGGTACTTACAATTTCTAAGTCCTAATTTTTAACAAGAACAATTTTACAATTTTTAGGTACCTTCATCGATACGTCACTAAAGTTGAATTAAATAAAAAAAAATCGACTAAAACCGTTGGTTGAATAAGTTCATAATATAGATTCTTAATAGCAACACTATTTAATGGGTATTTAAGTAGCAGTAGAGCTTTTGGATAAGGACTGATATATTTTTATATAGTTTACATTAACGTAGCTTGTTCGAGCCTGGGTTCGGCCCAATCGTCAAGGCATCTAGTTGCGACATTATTACCTACAAATCTAAATAGTAAGTTGACTGATAGTACTAAATAGTTCTTATCGTACCAAGTACAGCACTAGCAACATTGCGATAAGTTTGCGTATATCATTAGTATTTTTACTTCTTTAACACATTACTAATGCAATGTCAAATTTTAATTGAACTATTATTGGTTACAGTGGTTCTAATGCACGATTTTTTTTATTTCAAATTATCAATTTATTTTATTTTCATGCATTAGTAATGATTATGTGTAATCCTAAAAAATATTATAGCAATCTATCGCTAATTTAGATGCAATGATTTTGCTTGGTAATGTGCTAGAGATGTAACTCTAAACGTCCACAACTATCGATCGCGTGCGATTATAAACTCAAATCGATAAATCCGTAAGTGAATTTTGTTCATTTAAATCATGGCGTAAGCGTAACGGATGAAACTTCATAAATAAGAAAATATTGTCGGTAGTATAAGGACATTACGTCAAAATATACAACACATCACCCGTTACAAGGACATACACCGTATAATCTTTATATTTAGTATACCTTCGATCAACAATACAACAATTAGATATCGGGTCACAAACAAAATCAAAGCTAAATAATGTCCGCAAAATACAAACTATACATACATTTGTTTACCAACGAACCGAGAAAAAGTCATAAATTAGTTTTAAGTTCAACCTAAAAACAACCATGACACCCAACCCACTAATAAAGTCACAAATCGTCAAAATATTATTCATTTCACGATCATTCGACGATATGTTGACATTGGTCGTGTGTCAGACCAAACAAAACAAGAGCTCACATCACATTCCAAAACGGTTTTTTTACATCTAGTATATTTTCGATCGAAGTTCTTTATACAAGATTGCCAACTAGCTCGGGTGTTACCTCGCAAGTTTTCATTCGACAACATGTTGAAATTGTTCGTGTGTCAAACCAACATAAAAAAATACAGCCGAATTGAAGCTTTTCCTTTTTTTGAAGTAGGTTGAAAATAAGAGCTCAAATCGCATTCCGAAACGTTTTTTGACCCAATATCTAGTATATTGTTGATCGAAGTACTTCATAAAAGATTGTTAGACTGACCCCTAGGACAAAATTCACTGACAGTGTTAGCTTATAGGTAGAGCAGGCCGGACACGGAGGCGTGCGCCATGACGGCTTCGGCGGCTTGTCGGATCTCGAGGTGTCGGCGCGCGGCGTCGGCCCACGGCTTGGCGGCGGCCCGCGGCGCGCCCTGCAGCAGGTTGATGTAGCGCAGCGCGGCCGGCAGGTTGCCGTGGTCCATGTGGTACCTGGTCAATATACAATCATATTTGTATGCGAACCAATCCAGGAAGACCGCAAAATTATCTAAACGAGGCGAATTTCCGCGAGCATGCGCCAGACTGCGCTCATTCGACACACCGATGTTAAATGATTTTGTATATTATAGCAATGACCACAATGACGATAATAGGACAACAAAGAAAATACTCTGCGCTGTACTTCGCCATTAGTGCGCCGGCCCTAAGAGGAGAGGTGAGCAATGTTTTCTAAATACGAACGCTCGCTGTTTCCTCACTGGTTTATAAAGGGATACTTTCGTTCGCCTCACAGACGAAGCTCCATTACTATGCTCAACGATACTTTTGTCGACTCTAAAATAAGAGGGTCTCAATTTCAGAGTCATCCAGTATCAATTGGTCTTTAAGTTTCTGTGTTATCAATTATTTATTTTTATTGTCGTCCAACAGCAGATCTTTAAGAGAAATGGTATACATACCTCGCCCTCTGAATGATATCAAACGTGTCCAATTTCGTGAAATCTATCGGATTGTTGTCTAACTCTTCTTTAGGGATTTCCGAGAACTGAAACAAATAATGTGATTACAACAACGAAATTTAAAAGTACATTATGTATCAACCTTAAATACAACTTAAATAAAAAAAGTTTTAAGTAAAATCATCATCAGTTTAGTAACATGATAATAATATGTATAGTCCATAAAATAGACGTTGGTTCCGCATCAAAAAAAAAATTGAGAAGAGGATATAATGTTTATTTCAGACTGACTACTTCTGTTCGAAACGACACACAAACAATGAAAGTTGCACCGAAAAGTGAACCTAATCTGCAAGCATTACAGTTGTTTTTCCTAAAACAGTCAAGTTATATATTTGACATAAAGAAAATAAGATTGCAGTATGGACTTACTTTCTGGAACAGCAGTTTGGACTGTAGCCAGGACAGGAAGTAGACGGGCAGGGTGGCGCCCTCGCGCCCGATCAGAGCCACCTTCATCGCGGTCTTCTCCAACTACATAAACACACAGAAATGGCTTTATATATTAAAATATATATAAATATTATATGTTGTAAAATGTTACACCTGACAAATCAGCCCAAATCAGAGCCCAAAAAGCTCGTTGCACATAAAAGTTTTAAAAAGTTCGTGACGAATTTCAAAATGTTAAACCAGATCTCAAAAGATAGCTAGAACCATAATTACCGTACAAAATACAAAAAGGACAGCACCCTAGGGGTCGGTTCATACCTGGCGGAAGAGGCAGCGCGCAGTACCGGCCGCGCAACGCCAGAACGAACGAGCACACGATAAAACATCCGACCTCTCACACAAGACGCACCCACGCATCAGTTCAGTGTGAAAGGTCGAACGCTCCACCACGCGCAAGCCCACCCCAGCGCCGCGCGACCGACAACACGCACCGCCACCCCCGCCAGACATGAACCGACCCCAAATCGCCCACCCTTCGTTACATTTGTTTAGCTATGTGGCCAGTGACAGTTACATAAACACACGTCAAAATTATAAGACTCCTCTTTCTTGGTCGTTACAACTGGTTCCAAATGAGCGACTGCTATCTGATCATAAACTAGTTGAAACAGTAAAATAATAATAAAATATTCCTGCCACATGTTACCCAAAAACTTTATGTTCTACGCAAAATGACGTACCTTTTCAAACCTCTCTCGCAGTGATTTCTCAGTGGCGATGCCCCTTTCCCGAACTTCATTAGGGATGCCCTTTAGGACTGTCTGTACAAGTTTGTCGTCCTTTCCTAAAAGAGAGAAAACATTAGATTCAGATTACTATTTATTCATATTATTATTTATTATTACGTTGAGGCATATTCATATAGTTTTTCAACGCAGCTTTCGATTTGGACATTCATCAAGAAAAATAGCACAAGAAATACGCAATTATGTCTCAAAACTGACTGAATTCCCATGTATAAAACATGAAAGTGAGTAAATACAAACATAATATAATAAATGTTAATATTGCGTCAGTACATAGTGTGTGATTATAATTCGGAATTCTGGGTCCGTGCACATATTTTCATTACACTGGCTTTGGGTCAGGAGTCTATACCACTCACTCTACCACGTCGTCTATGGCAGACTGTGGCCGGGGTAGTATTTTACGGCTGTTGGTATGGGTGCAATGTCGTTGTAAGATATAAGAGAGTGTGTGTGTGTGCGTGTGTGTGTGTGCGTGTGTGTGTGTGCGTGTGTGTGTGTGAGGATGCGTGTGTGCGTGTTTGCGTGCGAGTTGGTGTTTTTGTGTATATGTGTATACGTACCGGCCTTCTCTAGCGCCTTGAGTTCGTTGTCGACCTTGGTGTCGGCCACGGCGCGGCGCGTGGCGGCCAGCAGGGCCTCGCCCGCCGCCCACAGCGACTGCGAGCGACGGGCTTCTGCTTCCGCTGCTGCTCGCTCTGGATAACGGGTCATATTCAAACCAAACAATTCGCATAATAAAGTCAAGGATTTTGCATTAGTTGCTAATGCAGTCGATATATCCCCTACGAGCTAGAAGCCTCGCTCGCGTCCCATCAACCGACAACGGCGACTACCGGCCGCAGAAGACGCACCGGGCGCAGAAGGGCGGACAACGCCCTTTTCCGCCCCCCATGAATGGGTCCAGGGGTGAGGGACTTGGGGAAGTCCCCGCCCCCTAACCGCTGGACCCGAGGCGAAGGCGCGCACGGGTGTCGGCGCGCGCCTCTGAGGCGGAGCACGGGATAGTCTTACACCTCACTACCCCGTGCAGGAGATGAGGCCTGGACAACCGGGCCAGGGGGGGGGGGCTCCGGAAGAATTTGGATTCCCGCGGCCCCACGTGCACGTGCGAGGAGGAGACACCGGGGGGTTTTAGCCGGTAAGAGTCCGGCATGCCCCTCCGCCTCTCCCCAGGCGGAGGAAGTTTATGAGGTTTTTCCCCGGAAAAAATAAAGATGTATCACATGCACAACATATTCAAAAAAAGATTTCGTTGGTGCCGCGCCCACACCGCTCGCAAGACGCTCGAAATACGCTAGTAAGGGATCCCTAATCCCAGTGATCAATTACTTCACATTGCTATGTGACTGAGTTATATTCATCACTGTTATCATGCACATGTCATCAGCACAGTTAAAAAAAAATATACTTTGGACTTGTCTTAAAAAAGAACAAACAGTATTTTTTTCATTAGCGCCTCTTTAGGTATTACTTTAGGGCAAATATCACTAGGAAACTTCAGACCAACATCATATACACAATAAAATATGCTCACCCTTCAATGTTTGCTCGATAGCTTTCAGCTTGCCGGCCATGGCCGCCAGCTCCTTCTTGAACTCCACTCGCTCGGCCTCCACGCGCTCCGACACGGCGCGGTTGAAGTTGGCCATTAACTGACAACAAAAAACAACTTATATAACATAATGGGGTAGCTTACAGTTATTTTTTTACATCCGTCAGATTGATTATTGAAAAATATTACATACGTATTTTTTTAACTTCAGATATTTTGCAACGATTCACCGATTTCAACTGCCGTATGACGTTATAATTGTGTGCAAGCATAACGTTATTGCCCGCTAACTCTTGGATTTTTATTCTCAATGTAGATAAAATGAATTTAATGTTTTTTTCGAAAAGATAATGCGATTTACAGTTTGTGCGGTGTAGCATGGTGCGGGTGACAGTTGTCAGTCATGTTTCGTTTCACTCTTGAAGGTTGCCGCGATTTACAATTATGACCTTAGTATTTCAGGTGCACCATATTTGTAATATATTAAATCATTAATCACGGTTCTTAATTAAATTAAACCAACCAGAATGTTCTAGTTTACAAATAAAATTACATTGGAACAAAAAATAAGCAAAGTGTTATGCGTATAACGTAACGCCAAAGACTTCTTTAGTGATGGGATGTACTGCTACGATGGATGTATCGATATTTTTATAACTAATAAAAAGTACATTTTATTCGTCTTAACTCATATCAGAGTCAGAAACATCTGAATTGTGACTCAATTCATCATCTGAATCTGTAACCGATATTATTAACGATGATTCCATAAAATCACCAATATGGATATCACGATCCCTATCAGACATAATGTTTATGATAAATTTTATATTCAAAAATATATTTTTTAGTAGTTTAAAAGATACAATTAAATTTAATGTTATAATTATTTTTATAATAATGAAAAAGGAAATGTGATTTTTGCTGTGAAAAACGTCATCGATAAAAATGACTTGCATAACGTTATATCCTTAGCCATGTGATACTGATAGATTTCAACGTCATAATGACAAATGTCACCCGCACCAAGCTACAGCGCACAAGGTATAGTGAGTTTTTTTTCGAAGAAGTCAATACGTGTACACATTTTTTGTTTAATTTAAATGACGTAAGTACCTAATTTTATTTTGTCTTTCCATACCCGTTCACATACCCTATTAAGAGAGGTAAGAATAAGTATATTAGCACGCACACTTATTTATAACACCCCGTCGTTTTTGCGTCGGGGTTAAGGTAACAAAAATAGGAAAACTATGTCCTAACGGTCAGAATTTGAAAAGAAATAATCGGTTCGTAATATAACATACCTCCTTTTCCTTCTTGGCGAGTCTATCCTGTAAGACTTCGTGCTGGATCTCGTTCTGCTTCTTGAGTTGTTCCATCGTCTGCTTGTTGGCTTCCGCTTGGATTTGTAACGCCTACAACATTACATTAAATTAGTTTAAGCTATAGATACATGTAGAAGATTATCAAGGCAATGATTTAGTCATTTAGCTAGATTTTAGGGATATAATTTTAACGGCATGTTCGTTAGCAAAATAATGGTCCAATTTATAAAAAAAAAACTGCCATCATATAGGTTTATCACTTAGAGATATCATTAAATTAAATTCATTTTATAATTAAAATTATGGAAGAAAGACTTAAAAGATTTAAGCATAAACTTCTAAATTTCATATAGCACTACAATACTATATACTCTATTTCCACCCTTGTACAAATTTATGTTATTTCCACTTGAACAAACATCACCTTATTAATGCCAATAAACTTCATTTCAGACTGAACAGTACTGTCGAACAGTCATAACTAAACATCAAATTGTAGGGGAAAGAACACCTTATACATAAGCATTACAGTTGCTTTTCCTAAAGCAACACTATTAGCATATTATTCTTACCTTTTTCATGAACTCAGCCTCCCTCGCTTGCCTCTCAGTCTTGATGATGTCTTCCGCTTTAGCTTCAATCATGGCTTTCTCGTCGTGGCCTGCAACAACACTTGTAATGTTATATCTATTTACATAGAACAAATTGGGCTTTGTACATATCACGAAAATAGAAAACAACATTAATATTCAAAGTTACTTACTTTTATGTATTTTCAGTCAGTTTCCATGTACTATTTAAAATCAATTTATCGTCGTGAATTTTTGGTTCAAAAATACCTGTCTAATATTTCTTATTCATCATCAAAACGTTGAACTATGATTTTTTGAGTCACTATTCCGATTCTTTCAGCTAACGAGCTGAAAGAATTGGGATAGTAATTGAGCATTATGTTCATAATCACTTACATTCAATAGCCCTGTTGATCTTGAGCTCCCTGATTGTCTGAAGCTCAGCGATTTCGTTCTGCAGGAATTGGATCTAAAAAGCGGAAGGAATTTTTCGATTAAAATGTCTTTTGTTTTTGGCGATTTCTTTTAAAATATAACTAATATTTTTATTTTTATTTTGGTTTAGTTAACTAGGGAAAATATGTTATTTTCCTAAACTTTTAACGTAATACTCATGATTTTTAGTCCTACAAGCTGTTTGTCGAATATCTAATTATTTTATTGCAAGGTTAAGGTATTTGTAAGAAAAAACGTTTGTTAATGTTTTAAAACCTCACACCACCCTTCTTAAACCGGCAGCTTATACCACATCAATGACAATTAATACATAAAGAACAGTACGCGCGCACAGGTCGATGCCGGGGAACAGTAAGTACAACATACCCTCTTGAGCGTGTAGACGAGCAGCAGGTCGGTGTCGCCCTTGATGTCCAGCTTGCGCGCGCACAGGTCGATGCCGGGGAACAGTAAGTACAACATACCCTCTTGAGCGTGTAGACGAGCAGCAGGTCGGTGTCGCCCTTGATGTCCAGCTTGCGCGCGCACAGGTCGATGCCGGGGAACAGTAAGTACAACATACCCTCTTGAGCGTGTAGACGAGCAGCAGGTCGGTGTCGCCCTTGATGTCCAGCTTGCGCGCGCACAGGTCGATGCCGGGGAACAGTAAGTACAACATACCCTCTTGAGCGTGTAGACGAGCAGCAGGTCGGTGTCGCCCTTGATGTCCAGCTTGCGCGCGCACAGGTCGATGCCGGGGAACAGTAAGTACAACATACCCTCTTGAGCGTGTAGACGAGCAGCAGGTCGGTGTCGCCCTTGATGTCCAGCTTGCGCGCGCACAGGTCGATGCCGGGGAACAGTAAGTACAACATACCCTCTTGAGCGTGTAGACGAGCAGCAGGTCGGTGTCGCCCTTGATGTCCAGCTTGCGCGCGCACAGGTCGATGCCGGGGAACAGTAAGTACAACATACCCTCTTGAGCGTGTAGACGAGCAGCAGGTCGGTGTCGCCCTTGATGTCCAGCTTGCGCGCGCACAGGTCGATGCCGGGGAACAGTAAGTACAACATACCCTCTTGAGCGTGTAGACGAGCAGCAGGTCGGTGTCGCCCTTGATGTCCAGCTTGCGCGCGCACAGGTCGATGCCGGGGAACAGTAAGTACAACATACCCTCTTGAGCGTGTAGACGAGCAGCAGGTCGGTGTCGCCCTTGATGTCCAGCTTGCGCGCGCACAGGTCGATGCCGGGGAACAGTAAGTACAACATACCCTCTTGAGCGTGTAGACGAGCAGCAGGTCGGTGTCGCCCTTGATGTCCAGCTTGCGCGCGCACAGGTCGATGCCGGGGAACAGTAAGTACAACATACCCTCTTGAGCGTGTAGACGAGCAGCAGGTCGGTGTCGCCCTTGATGTCCAGCTTGCGCGCGCACAGGTCGATGCCGGGGAACAGTAAGTACAACATACCCTCTTGAGCGTGTAGACGAGCAGCAGGTCGGTGTCGCCCTTGATGTCCAGCTTGCGCGCGCACAGGTCGATGCCGGGGAACAGTAAGTACAACATACCCTCTTGAGCGTGTAGACGAGCAGCAGGTCGGTGTCGCCCTTGATGTCCAGCTTGCGCGCGCACAGGTCGATGCCGGGGAACAGTAAGTACAACATACCCTCTTGAGCGTGTAGACGAGCAGCAGGTCGGTGTCGCCCTTGATGTCCAGCTTGCGCGCGCACAGGTCGATGCCGGGGAACAGTAAGTACAACATACCCTCTTGAGCGTGTAGACGAGCAGCAGGTCGGTGTCGCCCTTGATGTCCAGCTTGCGCGCGCACAGGTCGATGCCGGGGAACAGTAAGTACAACATACCCTCTTGAGCGTGTAGACGAGCAGCAGGTCGGTGTCGCCCTTGATGTCCAGCTTGCGCGCGCACAGGTCGATGCCGGGGAACAGTAAGTACAACATACCCTCTTGAGCGTGTAGACGAGCAGCAGGTCGGTGTCGCCCTTGATGTCCAGCTTGCGCGCGCACAGGTCGATGCCGGGGAACAGTAAGTACAACATACCCTCTTGAGCGTGTAGACGAGCAGCAGGTCGGTGTCGCCCTTGATGTCCAGCTTGCGCGCGCACAGGTCGATGCCGGGGAACAGTAAGTACAACATACCCTCTTGAGCGTGTAGACGAGCAGCAGGTCGGTGTCGCCCTTGATGTCCAGCTTGCGCGCGCACAGGTCGATGCCGGGGAACAGTAAGTACAACATACCCTCTTGAGCGTGTAGACGAGCAGCAGGTCGGTGTCGCCCTTGATGTCCAGCTTGCGCGCGCACAGGTCGATGCCGGGGAACAGTAAGTACAACATACCCTCTTGAGCGTGTAGACGAGCAGCAGGTCGGTGTCGCCCTTGATGTCCAGCTTGCGCGCGCACAGGTCGATGCCGGGGAACAGCGCCTCCAACTCCTCCTTGAACATCGTGCGGGCCGCCTCCACCTGCGAATAATAACATACATAAGCAATAGTCATATAGTAAACTAGCTGACCCGGCGAACCTTTAAGAACCTGTTGGTGATGAAGTAAACAAGTGCGTGGATATTACGATTTAGTTTATTGTTAGGTACAAACTTATTTATGATTTATGAGCCTAGTGCGCGCGCGCGTCCTGTGCGCCGTTGTTGTGTGTTCTGACGGCGCGCGGCTCCCCCACTCCCCCCCGCCCCCCGCGGCCGCCCCTCGGCCGGTCCGCGTCTCCCGCGCATAGCCGTGCCCCTCGCTCGCGGCCAAGCGACAAACCGATTTCGCTTTTAAAAAGTCGATTCTTTTTTTTCTAACCGTAAGAACCATCCTCCACAACAAGGAATTTTATTAAAAAAGAAAAAGCGAAATCGGGTCAGCTGCTCCCGAGATTAGCGCTTAGCAACACATTCATTCATTCATTTTTTTACTATAGATAATATTAAGATCAGTGAAGTTATAGAGCTCATATGCGAAATTAAATCTCATGTGCGTCCAGATCCTTACATATTCTTATATTCTGCACCCTTACATATTCTTATATTGTAACTGAAGTTGCAAAATATTTTTTGTCAAATTCAAATTCAAAAATTCAATTCAATATAGGCTACACAGTAGCACTTATCGAACGTCAAACAATACAAACAAAAATAGACAGCACCCTAAGGGTCGGTTCATATCCGGCGGAAACGCACCACGCACCACCAGCCGCGCAACGCCAGAACAAACAAACACGCAATGAGACATCCAACCCCCACACCTGACGCGCTAACGCAACATCAGTTGAGTGTGAAAGCCTGAACGCCCCACCACGCATCCGCCTGCCCCAGCGCCAAGCGTTCGACAATACGCGACGCGCCCCCCGCCAGAGATGAACCGACCCTAAATCGCCCACCCTTCACCGCTTCCTAAGTGCTTTGGCTGAGGAGAAGAAACGGCGCAACAAACTCCCCAGTAGCACGCTGCCTTTACAATAATACTGAATATAATTAAGGGACCGCGCCAGATAAACAAGTGTTTGAGGTACTAAGAAATATAAAAGTATAATATATATAATATAAAAGTTCAGACACTGATCTTATCCAAGGTCAACAGAACGACCAGTCACCGCAAGCAGCACCCGTTCACGAGTATGACGCAAGGGTCAGCCACCCCCTCCCTCGCCATATTAGAGGGAAGGAAGAGACCCGACCCAAAACGCCACCGCAGGCAGTGACAACTAAGGGAGCATGACGAAACTGTTGCCGGCTTAAACAAATATAAAGCAAAAAAGGAAATCCTCAAATACTGATTTACTGCACTGTCCCTTATCACAATAAAATGCGTGGATAGATAATTAAATTCTATAATTAATATAATTATACATTAAAAAAAATACCGAACTTTGTCATACTTATTGCAAGACCCACCTTGCTCCAATACTGGTCACTGAGCTGCGACTTCTCCCTCTCCTTCTTGTACGTCTCCTCCGCAGCGCTGATGTCTGCGCGGAACTGCTTGATGTAGCGCTTGGTGGTGGCCACGCTCTCCGGAGGAGCTTGCACGCCAGAGTTTATCATGCGGTCTAGCGTCTCTGTGGATATAAAGGGTATTGAATTAAAAAAAACCATGATATTACAAATAGGACGTAGCTGGACGCAATATGAGAGAATAATTAAGCCACGTGTCGACTTCGCACTCCAAGAGGACGGACATTGGCGCGCGATACAACTGCGCGAAATTGCTACCATTTTGGAACGCGCGCCAATGTGTTTGTTGGAACGCTCGAACTCGGAGCGGCCCGTTCCATCTAGAGTCGGTTTTTACCGCGCATCAAAGGAAGCTCAGTTCAACGCAAACACTGGAACAGTTGCCACGGGCACCATGCGCGCTTAGTTCTTATCATTTATATATTTGGAGCGCGTTCCGCGGAACGCACTCTTGGCGCGGGTATTCGGGCGCCAGGAGCGCATAATGGATTCCCATCTTTACGCCATTTTTAAGGAAATCAAATGTTTTATAGTCGTAATTAACTCTGTAAATGACTTTATAGTCGGTGATCAGCTCGACTTTACCACCCGTAGGCTAAATAGAGACCCTTAGTGCTTTCTTATAAACGTATAAATAAATAGTGACTATGTAATAAATCTTACCAATAGCACACTTGGCCTTAGCAGAAGACTCCTTAGCTTTCTTCACGAGCTTGTCTCGCTGCGATTGCGCGCTCTTCAACTGAGAAAAGCAGTTCTTGTCTAAATCCGCTAGAGGCGCTTCGATTACCTGGAAATAATAAAAAGTTGTATTTATTTGGTGATTTTTTATTTAATCTTGAGATTAAATAAACAAATTGAAATTACCGAATTGAAAGAAGGAGGTTCACAATATGATTAGAATGTAAATCGATATCAAAAGTATTTTCGATAGGATACACCTTAAAGTAATCTAAACTTCAATGTAGATTTTTTTAACCCATGATGCAAAAAGAGGGATTTTGTTAAGTTTAACATGGTCTGTCTGCTAACCGATCTTTAAAAAATTCTAGTTTCGAGACAAATGGCTCGAAACTGTTTAAGATTATGTAGGGATACCATGAAAATGTCTAAGGTTTTCCTTCCTGACGCTACTTCCTGACGCTATAACTCCAGAACACACGAACCGATTTCCACGGTTTTGCATTCGTTGGAAAGGTCTCGGGCTCCGTGAGGTTTATAGCAAAGAAAATTCAGGAAAAAAAAATGTTCTTCATCTTTTAATCACCAAACGAAATGTTACATAAAACGAAGCCATCTGGTGGCGAAACGGAGTTCGTCGCGTTTGCTAGTCTATAATATAATTAACTAAAACATACCCTGAACAACGCCTTATTATACTCGACGCTGTACTTAATCGCCTGCTGGTAGTTATCGACGGCGATCTTGGTGTTCTCGTGCATATCGTGCTCCAGCTCCACTAGGTCTTTGGTGATCTTCACGGTAGGTGGCGCTTGTGGCTCGCACTTGTCGGTCTGGACGACTGTCGCTGTAAGTTATATGTACGTCAGTAATCATTTATTATGGGAAAACACAGCCGGGTCTACCTGATTTCAAACTAGGTAGACCCTGTGCTATGGGAACCAAACAACTGATATACTTTATAAATACATCATATATAATAATGATATATAATGGGACAACTTACAGTTTGTGCGCTGTAGCATGGTGCGGGTGACAGTTGTCAGTCATGTTTCGTTTCACTCTTGAAAGTTGCCGCGATTTACAATTATGACCTTAGTATTTCAGGTGTATACCATATTTTTAATATACTAAATCATTAATCACGGTTCTTAATTAAATTAAACCAACCAGAATGTTCTAGTTTACAAATAAAATTATATTGGAAGAAAAAATAAGCAAAGTGTTATGCGTATAGCGTAACGCCAAAGACTTCTTTAGTGATGGGATGTACTGCTACGATGGATATATCGATATTTTTATAACTAATAAAAAAGTACATTTATTTCGTCTTAACTCATATCAGAGTCAGAAACATCTAAATTGTGACTCAATTCATCATCTGAATCTGTAACTGATGTTATTAACGATGATTCCATAAAATCACCAATATGGATATCACAATCGCAATCAGACATAATGTTTATGATAAATTTTATATTCAAAAATAAATTTTCTTTAAATAATTCAAAAAATAATATAAGATACAATTAAATTTAATGTTAAATTATTTTTATAATAATGAAAAAGGAAATGTGACTTTTGCTGTGAAAAACGTCATCGATAAAAATGACTTGCATAACGTTACATCCTTAACCATGTGATACTGATAGATTTCAACGTCAAACTGACAAATGTCACCCGCACCAAGCTACAGCGCACAAGGTTTAATTAAATTCACTTACACACGGCTGTTTTTAAAATAGACAGACCCTGTGTTATGGTAACCAGACAAGTGATAAACATACTTATATATTTATAATGTGCATGTACATATTGTAGATGAATTACCCAGACACAGAATAAATGATCATGCTCATCGCACAAATATTTGTCATGGTGGGAATCGAACCCACTCAATTCATCAGTCCAAGAAGCCGTTCAAATATAACAATGATAAATACACTTTATGTAATAGTTATCCCAAATGTACAAAAAACATACACAAATTATATAGAACAGTGTTATAATGTAAACTTACCTTTACTCTCGACTTCAGGCGTTTTAAAAACCTTCTCTTCAACGTAAAGAGGTTCAAAGGTGGGCGGCGGTACTGTTATGTAAACACACATTCTATACATTAGGTTAGTACGAACATATTAGTTTTTGTACAATATTATTGGTATAAAATGTTTTATGATATTGTACCCGACTGTACTAAGGAAATATAACCCCGGTTTCCAAAAGGCTGATCAACACAATTTGTTGTCACCTGTCAAAATTCACGGGCAATCTGATCGGTTTTTACTCTTGGCGGAGTCGTGATCAGTTGATTTGACAACAGAGTAAATTAATAAGCCTTTTAGGGACCAGGGGTTAAACTCATCATCTAATGTTACAGTGCTGTTAAACGCTAGATGTTTTAACGAATTATGTTCCGTGAGTACAGTCATGTACAGTGCTTTATAAATATGATTGGTGCACACTAAAATGGTTGTGTAGTAAAAGATTAACAAAACAAAGTTATTTCTTAGCAAATTTTAGTAAATATGGTCTGATGACCTCGTTTGATTTAGAAAAAAATAGGCTAAAATGGTTCATTATTACATGAAGTTCCCCATTAAATAATTTATTTAAACCAAATGACTGTTCTATGCCAGATTGATGAAAAAAATGTGTTAATCATTATAAAAACCCAAACAAGTTATTTAAATCCACACAATGAGGGCTACCATTATCAATTTCGCCAACAGAGGCGCTAGTGTCACGTGGGCTTTGACAGCTGACGCGCCAGTGGCGCCAACTAGTGAGTACTTACGCTGATATTCTTTCTTTGAGAACTTTAATTCAGCGTCTTTCTCGATGTCCTGTTCCGACCGAGGCGTTAGTTGTAATGGGGTGACGCCCTCCTGTGAAAATAAAACTAAGGTTAATACTTTATCTAGACGATAATAAATCTTTGCAAAGCTGTGGGACAGTTATAGACTAGTATTATTATACACTACTTTTTTACCCGCAGCTCGGCCCACGTCGGTCAGTAACTAAGAGACTGTACTAAGAGCGCTCCGGGACAAAACATGGTAGCGTAAATTCTTCTGATTTGTTGATATTACTTTCGGTTATGATTCTCTATGCAACATTTTTTTACCTATTATCTTACTTCACCTACCACAAAATTAGGCTCTCTACTTACCTTTATCAGTAATTCAAGTAGCTACTATCACAAATAAGGCTCTTTACTATACACTTACAATAAACCTATAATTGAGATATCATAGAAACTCAAGTCAATCAATCCTTTTCAAAGTGTGTTGAAAATACTACCACAAGAGCTACTATGGTTTTCATTAAAGTAAGTATCATAAATTACCTGTCCAAACATGAAGTGACTGAGCCACGTAGTTGTCCTGTTGAACTGATTGACCGCAGCCTTCCAGTATGTGGTGTTCTCCTGGTACATTAGAGCCACGAAGTCGTTAGCCCAAGGGACGTTCGACTCTAACCAGTTGCGGGCATCCGGACTGTTCCTGTAAGTGAGTGTATTAGTATAAGTTTGAAATATATAGGTACATAAACATGTGTGTAAACACAAGGAGGGTTAAACTATAATCTAATTTCATAAAATAGTAGTAGTAGAGGGGCTCGTGGCTAAGTATAAGCCATAAGTTTTGACTGATAATACAGGTTAAGCCTCGCTCGCCGAGGTTGGTCGGTGGATGGGTCAGCCAGTCTCACCATGGGGTACTGTGTTCACCCAGTAAAATGGATTGTGGAAGTCAGATACATGTAAAATACGGTATTAAGCTGAATCCGGTAATACTTGTAGCCAACCCCAACATAGTTGGGAAAAGACTCGGAAGATGATACAAAATAATTATTGTTAAGTAGAACATAAAGCTTATGATATAATCAACATCAGTAAAATAAAGATCAGAGGTCCAAGCATTTTGGCATTTCTTGTTACCAACATAAAGAAATATTTAACTTAATTGTTAAGTTTAATTTGTCTCTGTCTTATACATATATTTTTAATATAGACAAAAAATAAGGAGGTCTGAATGTTAGGGAGACACATTTAATGCAGCTGCATTGCAGAACTATATTACTTTTCATTGCCTCTATAAAGCTAAAGTAGAACCATAATATTTTACTTCCTTTCTGCACATTAAGTTTTGATTCATTTTTCACATTATTTATATATTTAGTAACTATACATACCTGTAACATCACTGATAACACTACACATACAAAATCAATAATATATTTAGCAATTACTTACTTAGCATAAACTACAGCGGCACCGGTAAGTACCGTAGCTCCAACAGTCCCCCAGAAGAACTTATTGCTCTTAGGCCTAGGGGGAGGCGCCTTGCATTTGTCGCCGCTCTCCTGCGTCGCGTATTGACGACGCGGAGAGCGCATCACTATCATGGCAGCGCAGGATCCATCGCTCATGTGCCGCCTTACCTAAAAAAAACAAGAACATTTAGGGTTTAAAAAAATTGTCGCCTTTTAAAATTTATAACATGATAAGTAGTTTGAATTATATCTTTGATTTCTGATTGGAGTCGGTTTTAATTTTGTGAACAATAAGTAAATAAATAATAATTGTTGAATTTTAAGTTAAATATAACGTAGAGGAAAAATGGGATTAACAAATTAATAAAAAAAGAAGTATACTAAGTATACAGTTATTGGTGTTATAAAAATAAAGTTGGTACTTATGAATTTAGTGGCCGTTAACTTGCATAGAACTACAATGAATAATTATAATTATTATACAAATCTAACAATAATTCTAATACATTAAACATCTAATGAATCTGTCCTATGGCATGCAAATTTAAGTTGAGATTTAGGTACTTGGGTTGTTTGCTAAACTAATATTACTACTACAACTAGTATCATGTTTATTTATATAGGTATGTTATTTCTACACTAATACAAATTTACAAAATAATGTTTTCTTTAAAGGCCTAAATATATATTAAGTATGATGATAAGCAAAATTGTGTTGTTTTATTGCATAAAAAATGCATAAAATAGGAAAATTAATGTTTTTTTTCTTCACTTTTTTGTTATCTAACTCATATCTGAACACAGCCTTAGAAAGTTTGTAGGTTATTTATGAAAATGACGTTAAGATTGTTATGTAAGGGACAACAATATCAAGGTCTATGTTTATGTTATTGATAACAAAAATAAACTTTAATATCAATAGAAAAAATCATATTAAACCTCTAATATTATGCAGAACACTAGAAAACATAATCAAAACAATCAATATAATAAGGTCACTGCTATGTCTTGTAAAATATTAATACTATAAAAACTTGGGGGGAAATTATACAGTATCGTGAGCAATGTAAATATCCAATTTGTACATACCAAAACTAATTTAGCATTAGTTATATGGTTCGTAAATTTATACATTTTTCGGCACGAATCTCTTTCCACTTGGGCTGTCAAAATTCAGAGACTACAGAAGAGCGACCACGGAGCATATAATGTTTTTCGTAGGTCTGTTTCATAGTCAGGTTCATTTCCACTAATTTAGACACATTAGTCGAATATTAATCTAAAACAATAATTAATGTGTTATAAACAGCACAATGAAGGAAATGTAAATTGCTTAAACTTACTCGTGACTCCATAATCAAAAATAAATCATTTAGCAGCGTAAAGAACGGAAATTGTATTTGTTTCTATTATTGGAAAATAACTGTCACATTTTGACAACTCGGACATCACGACGTGACTAAATACAACATCACTAAGTAACTAACCAAAATAAATTTTCCGTGGATGGATGGTTTTGTTTTCTGAAAATGTTCCGTTTTGCGATTTCTGGTAATACTATTTTTATGTTAAACAAACACTATGGGCTATCTATCAGTAGAAACTATTACTATTAAATATATTTAATTTATTGCCTTCTATTTTGTTGTGTAACAATTTTACCAACTTGTTTGTGACGGCTTTTTTTGAGGTTATTTTTTTATTTTTCAGCTGTTCGGATTATAAGGCCTCTTACGGTCCCTTTCAATGCTGCCAAGAGTATTTGTTACAATCCAAGGAGTTATACGACTATCAACAATGTACCTGTTTTGTGCAGCACAGTTCTAAAACAGAACTCATTACTGAATAACAAACAGATCTTGGATATATCAAACAATTTGGCTGCTGTACCAGTTAGAACTGTTACTAAATTCAGTCTGAAAAGAGGCAAAAGGAAGACGGTAAAAGCAGTAGTAAAAAGATTCTTGAGATTGGACTGGGGATGTTGGATTAGAACAAAGGTTGGTAGACAGAAAAGAATGTGGAAAAGAAATCCTGCGCAGAAGAGACGTTTAAAACAGCATGTCTTTTGCAATGCCACACAAAGTACATTACTGGATAAAATGGTGACCAAATTTTGGAAGAGGCCCAAACATTATGTTGAAGATCCTTATGCACCTTACCACACTAGAGAAGAATTCAGTTATACTAGGAAGAAGCCATTTGTTGCAAATTAATTTAATTATTATAACAGTTAGAATAAATATTATTTAGAAGTAAAATATTTTTTTTGACTTTTTATTTATGAATGAGTTGCTGATAAGTATAGACACCTTGCTTATCATATTATTATGATATCAATAAAATTTTGACCCAAAATATGATTACCATTCCGCTGTTTAATACAACCCTGTTCAGTTTTGGTTCCATGCAAAAGGACTTCAATAAATGTCAGGCTTTTTATTTATGTATGTTAGAATGCAATGCAATGGATAGTTTTGAGAATTTGGTAATCATATTGAGATGACTGACACAAATTCTATTATACCTGGGTATGTCCATATATTCAAATTAAAAAAATATAAAAGTCGTGGTGGCTAGCGGTTCAATGAACGGATTTGTATGCACGAGGTTGCAGGTTCGAACCTGGGCAAGTACCAATATTATATATATATGTACTTTCTTAATTATTCTAAAATACTTCTGACATATGGTGAAGGAAAACATCGTGAGGAAACCTGGAATCCAAAATTTGGGGTCTGAATTTGCCAACCCGCAGATAGCAAGCGTGGTGATCAATGCTCATGCCTTCTCTATATGGGAAGAGGCCTGTGCCCAGCAGAGGGACGTTTATAGGCTGTATTATTATGTCCATATATGATATAGGATTGAAGGTCTAGGTCTACACGGTTACCTTTACGTATGTAGATTTTGCCAACTTTTATTTACGGTATAACGAATCCCGGAAGGTTTACAGACATTCATATCATACAATTTAAAGAACATATTATATGATATCTCATAAAGATTCTATCGCAGGATTTATCGAACCTGCTATACGTTGCGCCATATCACTTTTCTCCGTGGCCCCAAATGTTTCAAGTAAGTATGTACCCAACCATTTGATGCAAAGTATAGCGTCAATGAGCCAAGTATATATGCAAAACTTCAAACAATATTATCTCCTCTATTTTAATGATGAGTGGCACTTGATTATTTTATATCCCTTATGACGTAGGTAAGTATACAATGTCATTCAACTAAACTGTAAAGACGTATTTTTCGTAGGGGATATGATAAAAACATTTAAGAGATTAGATACAGTCCGTTATGTAAGATTGCGTCCCTATTTAGAAAGATCTATCTATATATTATATCAATTTAAAGCTTAAGCTGTATTGTTTTGTTTTACGCGCTATTCTTTTATACAAGTAAAAAAAAACACTTTATCCCAGATTAAGGGGCTAGGGATAAACTCTTAGGTGGCTTTAATCGGTAGTGAAAAGTCCGACATGCCAATTTGTTAAGTAGTCTCCATCCGATTAAGGGTAGGGACAACTCTTCGTTGATTTTAACTGGAAGAGAAAATTCCGGCACGCCATACGTAGAAGGATTTCTACCACAGTCTGTGGTCATCGCAGGTCAGGGGTGGTCAATGGTAGCTTAGGTCGCAGAGACGAAAGGCACGTTTGTTTGATTTTTGTGAAGTATGTAGTTGCCAGCTTAAAGATTGGTTCCCTATTTCCGATAGCCTAATACCTGGCTATGAACCTAGCAAATTACCAGTCGCAATAGATCTAGTACTTAACTTCCATATCGTAAACATTTTTTCAATAGAAAGTTTCATTACAAGATCATTACAAATATACTTTGGGGTCGTGGACAGGTAGGTGCAGGTAATAACAGGAGTAAGTAGACATAGAAATAAAAATACATCATAAAAATAAAATAAAATTATATGACGTATTTCATTCAATAATTTATTGATTTTTATAATATACATGCCTCCGTACTACTCAATGACAATAACGACGTAAGAGGAATTATCGTTATCTCATCAACTGTCACAGAAAAAAACATCTCCAAATGATGTGTTTATCGCGTTCTATGTTACTGCTAAACTTACTAAACAATTAAACAGATTTCTTTGCTACCGAAGTATCTTTGTAAACAAACAAAGTCGTATCCACGGTGGAACTAACAAAATAGGTAGGTACCTATATCATGGCGAATATTATTAGCAAAATTATACTGTCTCTTATGAAGGTTAAACAAAACGAGTTTTTTTTTGTTATTTCGTCGTGTCTTAGAAAATGGTCAGACTAGGTATTTCCAAGAATACACCATTTTATATTGGCTTTAATAGTATTTTAATTTTTGTAGCTCCATGCCTTATTTTTATAAGGTGAGCACTTACCACGGTATAAAGTTTGCACCTTTTTGATGAAAATTATATTATTAAACTACAAAAGTTTTTGAATCACTGAGATAGTATATCAAAAAAACCTTGATCTATCTCAACGCACCACACGTAACGTACACTACCGCTGATTAATTGATTAAGTCGAGTTTGCGTTTGTCGAACTTTAAAATCGAACTGTAACGTTTTATTGTTATTGGTATAAATAAGTAGGTAGGTATCGAATTTGATCATTGACATTGGTTGCGAGTCTAATCAAGTTTTGTAAAACATTGAACTTGTGTTACTTAGTTATCAAACAAACTGGAAATGAGGTAAGTGTTCTTAGAATAATTACTTTACTTACGAACTTCATTTTCGGAATAGACTACCAGTGGTTTAAGCTGTGAAACTACATTGTGGCCAGCTTAAAACCCGTTTTTTAATAATAAAATGGGGATCTACTAATACTTATTATGTAAACATAATCATTTTTAAAAGTGTTAATAAAACTGCGATAAGTGTCGCAGTTTGTACTCACTGATTTGTCTACTTTTCGAAGATAACATACTATCACGCCTGTATCCCCGAAGGGTTAGGCAGAGGTGTACTAATGTAAACCCACAGTTCGCCGGTATGTTTAGGTCCCATGAAATAGGGGCGACTTGTATATAAAAAAAAATCGAGTAGATATATCTTGGTAAAACTGATTGCGATCCTTTATGTATTATTTTACTTTTTAGGTCTCTTCTCCTGTTGACTGCTATTTTAGCAGTTTCGTTTGTATCGTCTAAGGACACTGGAGGAAGTTTAAAAGCGGAGGAAAGAGCATTACCGGAAGGGTTCAAGTTGGGTGTGGCCACAGCAGCCTATCAGATTGAAGGCGGTTGGGATGCTGCAGGTATTAACCATCCAATAATGTTTTCAGAGAACTTAACATTTGCAGTTGTTTCTGGAGAGTGTTCGTTATATACCTTGACATGTAGCTGAATTTGTAGGTACATGTTTCTTTATTTTCAGACAAGTCACCAAGCATTTGGGACGTATATAGCCATATTCCTGGGAAAATAGCCGATGGTACTAATGGCGACGACACATGCAAATCATACGAGTTTTACCAACGAGACATTAGTATGATGAAGTTCTTAGGGGTCGACTTCTACAGATTCTCCATATCATGGACAAGGGTTTTGCCTGACGGATTCGCCAATAAAATTAGCAAAGATGGTATTGGCTACTACAATAAATTGGTTGACGAATTGTTGGCCAATGGTATTGAGCCAGTTGTCACTCTATACCACTGGGATTTACCTCAAGTTTTGCAAGATTTGGGAGGATGGACCAACGCTGAGGTTACGCAATGGTTTGAAGATTATGCTCGAGTTTTGTACGAAGCGTTAGGAGACCGAGTCAAAATTTGGATTACTTTAAATGAACCAAAGCAGTTTGGTATATTTGGATATGGAAGCACAAGATTCCCTCCTGACTTCGTTTCTGCGGGAATTGGCGAATATATGGCGGTTAAGAACATGCTATTGGCACACGCTAGGGCTTGGCATGTGTACGACAAGGAATTCAGGGAAATTCAGAAAGGTAAAAGCTAATACAGACAATGAAGAAGTAGGGCACGACGTCTTCACATTTGTACTCTTTACTTCTTAAGGTTGAAACGTACGTATTTTTAGAGTGTATTACCTTATATTTTAGGTGTTTGCGGTATAACAATAGCAACAGATTTCCGCCAAGGAGCTTCAAACTCTCCCGAGGATGTGGAAGCGGGTAACCTCGCTCTGGACTTTGAGGTAGGCTTGTATAGCCACCCGATATTCTCGAAGACTGGCGGATTTCCTGAAAGGGCTGTGAAACGTATCGCTGAAAAGAGTGCTGAGCAGGGATACCCTAGAAGCAGATTGCCCGCGTTATCGAAAGAAGAAATCGAGTTAATTAAAGGTCAGAAGAATATCAATGATGTCTTTGCTTGCGCATGAAGTTTCAGTACCTATTTTTGTCATTCATCAAATTCTAAATATGATTATTTATTTCCAGGGACAAGTGATTTCTACGGCTTTAATCACTATTCGACCAAGTTCTATACGACTGAAAACTACGAGCGGGGAATGTACCCAGTGCCTTCCTACAACGACGACATTGGTGCTGTGAGCTCATACGGCAGTTATGAAGTGGCGCCCCTTGTTCATACTACTGTAAGTCCAGATAGCATCGACCTGTAATTTGTGTTAATAGGTATCTTTCAATGTAAACATATTGCTTTGTTGTAGAATTGACTATTTCTGTGTAGAAGGTAGGAGGTGGAAAATGAATGACATGGTCTCATACTGTGACTATAAAAACAAAAAATCATAAGTTAGTAATCAGTCTAGTAATTCGGTGATTTATTTATGCCTTTGTTGCTTTAAACTTAAACCAGGGATACGAAAAAGCTCCTTAGCAGATTTGAGAGATGCAAATTTTAAGCTCATATTCTCAAGACAGAGAACAATGGCAGAAAAAACGGGAGGCTGATACCCAGCAGTGGGTGATTCTGGGCTGATATGATGATGATGATAATTCTCAATATTTTTTTCTTTTTTAGAAAATACCCAACGGCATACGGACAGCTCTTAAATGGGTGAAGGATACCTACGACAACCCAGCAATCTTTATTACGGAAAATGGCTACGGTACTTTTGGGGGGAAAAAGGATCTCGATCGCATTGACTATTTCAAGGAATATATTAGCGCCATTTTGGATGCCATAGAAATTGATGGCTGTAATGTCACAGCTTATACCGCGTGGAGTCTTATGGATAACTTCGAATGGGATTCTGGACTAAGGTAATTCAAATTCAGATATTCTTTATTCAATATCTAATAGGCTACACAGTAGCACTTAGCGAACGTCAAACACAAAATACAAAAAGATAGACCACACCCTAAGGGTCGGTTCATATCCGGCGGAAACGCACTGCGCACCATCGGCCCCGCATCGCCAGAACAACAAACACGCAATGCGACATCCAACCCCCACACCTGACGCGCTAACGCAACATTAGTTGTGTGTGAAAGGCCGAACGCCGCACGCATCCTTCCGCCTCGGCGCCAAGCGACCGACAATGTCCGCATTTATTTATTATTTGGCCAAGATTACTGTCGGAAATTAGGCTAACAAGGCAATTAACGATCTTTTCTTTTTCAGAGCAAAGTTTGGACTGTTCGAAGTTGATTTTGATGACGAAATGAGGACTCGCAGACCACGTAGCTCCGGCATTTGGTACAGGAATTTTATTGCTAACAGAAAACTCATTCTTTCTGATGAACCCGAGCCAGAAGACATCTCGTTTTGATGAATTGATTGCTAATGAATCAAAAATGAATTTTATATATTTTGATTTGTGTTTTTTTTTAAACGACCTTCCTGAATAACAGAAAGTTGTTGGTAAATGAATAATATACACGCATTGAATAACCATTTGTAGAAACTACAAAACGTAGGTAGCTACCTAATTTGGGTGACCCTTTGCTATTTAGCTAATCCTGTAAAAGTTTAGAAAGACCAAAATAAACCAAAACATTTATATATATTCATTTAAGGGGGAACCTTCACGGTAACTTATAATGATACAAAATGATGATAACTTATGTTACAATGTGAGTGCAGAGATATTTAGAAAGATTAAACGATATGATTAATAAGACAAAACTCGTAACATGAAAGTTGTTTTCTTTCAATTTCTGAAAATGCGAGGTGCAAAATACAACTGCCTTTTCTTTGAAGGATTATTTAGTACATTATCTTGCAAATAATAAGTAAAATGGTTTCACATGTTGCAATTTATAAGCTACCAACAAATTCTTATCTATTCGCTATCTGACCTCAAGGGTATGCTCTAGGCAGCCTGACCGCGATATATTGTTGTTTTTTTATTTGAAAGGTGGTGCTACCCATGTGGTCCCATTTAATTTTAGTCAGTTTTGACAACGGGAGCCATAAGAAATAAATATGAAACTTATTTTAAAGTCGTTTTTTTTTTTTAAGAATGATTAGTATTGCATCTTAGAAAGTGCGCGGGAAGCACAAATGAGCAAATAACTTCCCTATGTTCTATCAAAACATACATACATATGATGATATCATCACGCCTGTTTCCCGTAGGGGTGGGCAGAGACCTCTTCTTTCCACTTGCTACGATCCTTACATACTGGTTTCGCTTAATCCACTTTCATTAAATATAAACCCGGTTTACCGATATGTGTGTGTGGATGATGTATGTATGTGGTCCGAAGGTTCGGTAAATGAAAAATGTGTTCACTCGTTGGAGTTTAATATACGACTTACTACTAAGACTACAGAGACAAACAAAACTTAACCTAATGTTTATAATACGGGACTAAGAATGAGTATAAGTTTACTGCCTACGTGCTACAACATTTATGCCTACGCGCTACACCGGTAAACTTATCTTATTAGTCATGTAACTTGCAAATCTGCTCAAAATTGGAATAAAAACATTTTAAGTTGTGAATTAAAAAAAACTGGTGTAGATGAATTGTGATAAGACAGAATTCAATAAAGTTTTTCAGTCTAGAATTTGTTTTCTGCACTCCAAAGTACCTCCCTACTTACATCTAAATATCAATAACGTAGGTTATAGCAATTTATCGTTATCTCATCAACTGTCAAAAAACCATCTTCAAATGATAAGTTTATCTCGATTCTATGTTACTGCTAAACTTATTAAACAGATTTTTTTTGCTACTGAAATAACTTTGTAAACAATGAAAACAAATTAATCACGGTGAAACTGACAAGATAGATAGGTTTTGCCCGTGTCATGTCGTATATTATTTCCCCATATAATAATAAATATTTCTCATAATAATATAAAAATAAAGGTTTTTACTTCATTTCGTCGTGACCGCTTAGGTAAATGCCCTTTAATGACCTGTCTATTTCTCAAGATACGAAGACACCAACTTTCACCTTAAAATGTTTTAACTTTAATGGGTTATGAATTGTACCCAAGCCAGATTTCAGAACAATATTAGTAATACCAGCCTATAAACGTTCCACTACTAAGCCTCTTAACTTTTATTATAGAGAAGGCAAGAGCATTGATCACCACGCTTGCTCATTTCAGATCACAATTATTGGAATCCAAGTTTCCTCACGATCTTCTTCTTTTTCAGTAGATTATGAGAATTATATGAAGCTAAAGATCTTTCAGTATAAGTTGTTCATTCAGATTGAATTTATTTTTATCAAAAAAAAAACATTGATCTATCTCAACGTACCTATCAAAAGTAGGTAAGAACTTACCACTAAAGTAGATTAGACGTTTGTCAATCTTTCAAATCTAACTGTAACGTTGTATTGTTTCTGCTATAAATAAGTAGGAAGGCATCGAATTTGATCATTGGCATTGGGTGTGAGTGTAATCTAGTTATGTAAAACATACAACTTGGGTTAGTTATCAAACAAACTTGCAATGAGGTGAGTGTTCTTTGGATAATATTAAACTTTATTTAATGTTTCTGTAAATGGAAAAGACTACCAGTGAGGTTTAATTGTGAAAATACAAGGTGGCTAGCTAAAAAAATAAACCTCAAATGAAGGTTGAATTCGGGATCACAATTTTTAACAAATTTTAACAAATTGCTAACATGAGAAAATGTTAATCAACTTATAGTGCATATGTTAGAAACAGCTACTCATTTGGCAAGTTTTCGACGTTAAGCAGAGGGATATTTTATGAATTGTTGTGTGTTATAGGTCTCTTATCCTGTTCACTGCTATTCTGGCAGTTTCACTAGTGTCGTCAAAGGACACCGGAGGAAGTTTAAGACAGGAGAACCGAGACATACCGGAAGGGCTCAGGTTGGGTGTGGCCACAGCAGCATTTCAAGTCGAAGGCGGATGGAATGCTTCAGGTACTTACAATGTTCACAGATCACAGTATTTTCTTTAAAGGAAACTTTTGTTCATAACGTTTAACATTATGAGAATGATTACACCTACTTTGGAGTAAAGCCTACTTAAAATTAGGATGTCCCACTCTATGAGGTTTGACGAAAAGAATCTCTTGCGATATTGCTTGCGATCTTCAATGTTGTGTAGATTATTATATACAATATAAATGTCCACAGGCCCATGACTTTACCAACAGGCCCATGGCTAACTGTCTATACAAAACAAACAAAATACTAAGTAGTTGCGTTTCCTTATTTTCAGACAAATCACCGAGCATTTGGGACGTTTATAGCCATATACCAGGCAGGGTTGCAGACGGTACCGATGGCGACGACACATGCAAATCATACGAGTTTTACCAACGAGACATTAGCATGTTGAAGTTCTTAGGGGTCGACTTCTATAGATTTTCCATATCATGGCCAAGAGTTTTACCAGACGGATTCGCCAATAAAGTAAGCGAAGATGGAATTAGCTACTACAATAAATTGGTTGACGAATTGTTGGCCAATGGTATTGAGCCTGTTGTCACGTTATACCACTGGGATTTACCTCAAGTTTTGCAAGATTTAGGAGGATGGGCCAACGCCGAGGTTACGCAATGGTTTGAAGACTACGCTCGAGTTATATACGGAGCGTTGGGTGACCGAGTCAAAATTTGGATAACTTTAAATGAGCCAAAGCAATTCGGTATATTTGGGTATGGGAGCACAAGATACGCTCCTGACATAGTTTCTGCAGGAACCGGGGAATATATGGTCGTCAAGAATATGGTATTGGCACATGCTAGAGCTTGGCATGTGTATGATAAGGAGTTCAGGGCAACTCAGAAAGGTAAATCATTTATGTGTATTTTGAAAAATATGAATATTCAGACAGTCTTCGAGTTCTTTGCCATTTCAGTGATAACACTCAAATATGAGTTTCAGGGTTGAATGCACTTAAAATGTTCAAGGTCTCTACTCGAAAATTACACAAATGATTTGTTTCAGGTGTTTGCGGCATAACAATAGCAACGGATTTCCGTGAAGGTGCATCGGACTCTCCCGAGGATGTGGAAGCCGGTAACCTGGCTCTCGACTTTGAGGTAGGCTTATATAGCCACCCGATATTCTCGAAGACTGGTGGATTTCCTGAAAGGGCAGTGAAACGTATCGCTGAAAAGAGTGCTGAGCAGGGTTACCCTAGAAGCAGATTGCCGGAGCTATCCAAGGATGAAATTGAGTTTATCAAAGGTTAGTTGAAAAATTCGATTGTATTTTTTACGCACCGCGCTAACCACAAATAATTGCAGTACCTATTTAAAAAAATTATGGAGGTCTATACATGATGATTTATTTTCAGGAACGAGTGACTTCTACGGCTTTAATCACTATTCGACCAAGTTCTATACGACGGAAGATTACAAGAAGGGAATGTACCCAGTGCCATCCTACAATGACGACATTGGTGCCGTGAGCTCGTACGGCAGATATGAAACGGCGCCCCTTGTCCATACTACTGTAAGTGAAATAATTAATTCCTCAAATTATTTATTTAACGTTTGAGATTTTTGAGCTGCATTACAATTGAGATGGTCTTATACTGTGAATATTCAAGATAGGGCCATGAGAAAGTACTGTTTCCCAAGAGCTATCCAAATGCTCTTGTTCAATTTAATTGTAACTTCAGTCAAAAAGGTTACTCTAAACAATAGCTGGCTGCAGAATTTCCCAGGATAAAGATTTTATTATCAAGTTTTAAGGAAGACTTGCATGCTCTCATATTCTCAATTATCTTTCAGAAAATACCCAACGGTATACGAAAAGCTCTAAAATGGGTGAAGGATAGTTACGACAACCCAGAAATCTTTATCACAGAAAATGGCTACGGCACATTTGGCGGCAAAAATGATGTGGATCGTCTTGACTACTACAAGGAATACATAAGCGCGATTTTGGATGCCATAGAGATCGACGGCTGTAATGTCACCGCTTATACCGCGTGGAGTCTTATGGATAACTTCGAATGGGATTCTGGACTAAGGTAATGATTTTATAACATATTGGAATATTTCGATTTTTCATGTCATTGTCTATAATGAAATGGGTATCATAAACTGGCGCTGTGTGCGATACTAGTGTTTATAAACGCAGCATATTTGGAAACGTGAAAAACGTGTCTTGGACCGACTGTACAGCCAATGATCAGTAGTAGGATGACGAGGGCTGTGCTTGATAACGATCCATGCATCTTTAGACAACATTGAAAATCCTAATGTTACTTCTACTGGTAGCTTATGTTGTTCTTCACCAGGTCTCACTGGCTAAGACAACTGTCAGAAATATTGCAAGCAAATTAAGAATAAATATTTTTCTTTCAGTGCTAAGTTTGGACTATTCGAAGTTGATTTTGATGACGAAATGAGGACCCGTAGACCAAGAAGTTCAGCAATTTGGTACAAAAATTTCGTTGCTACCAGAAAACTTGATCTTACTGATGAACCCGAGATAGAAGAAATTTCTTTTTAATGACCTGACTGATGAAGAATGATTGCCGATGAAATAAACTTTTATAAATTTTAGTCTGTTCTTTAAACCTCCTTAACCCCTACCTTTAAGTGTGAAAATGCAATCGCACAAAGAAGATTTTGATCAAACATTGTTTGATTATATTTATGCAAATTCGCTTAGCTACTAGCGTCGCAATGGCGTGGATGGCCCTTATACTAACCTCTCTGTAATCGATGCATTAAACGCAAACAAAGATGCTCACTATTAAGAAAAGCCTAGGTACCTATATATTAAGGAAGTTTGAGAGACCAAAACAAAATTGCATGCTTTATCTTCTTATCAGTTACATAATTTGAACGGTAAATATTTTATCTCTCACGTTTACATCAATATCTAGAGTATTTACGTAACTATTGTTTAGTTATCTCAATGTATGTTTAGGTATCATCACGGCTGTATCCCCGCAGGGAGTAAGGCAAGGCAAAAGGAGCCTATCGAGCAACCATAGTATACCATCAAAGGCTGGATACAAGGAATGAGTTCATATTTTAATTATTTAAAATGATTGTATCTCAAAATCTGTGATCCACCGCTTGGCAAAGAATATCTAATAGCTTTCCCAATTTTCCGCATTGAAGGATGATAGTGCAAAATTTGTCGCGAAGGAACTCAAATATCCCGTGCGTTAGCCAAATAGATAAACTTTTATGACATTAAGACAGGACAAGACTCTCAAGACACCTGTTAGGTACTGATAAATCCTATTTATTTCCTTTATAAGATCAGATATGGCTAGAAAAAATAAGATAGTAATAAATCTATACGTATCTCTCGATATCTCTAAATTGCAATGTAAAAAATCCAATAGGTACCAACTCTTTGGGGGTTAATTTAGCACATTATCTTTCAAACAAACTTTAAAACATGGTTCTAAATAGCGCTATTCGTAATCTACAAATAAATTATTATCTAATCATTCGCTATCTGTCCCTAAATAAATACATTAATTACTTAGTTGTGTACTAAAGTATCTAAATAACGCACTACAGCGTTTTCTAGGGTATCGTTGCAGTTTGGTTTTTGATCGAGAAGTTATGTGTCTTGTACGTTGTTAATTAAGTTATTCAAAAAGTAATAAGTAATTTAATATTATGATTTAATGTCCAAGATTAATATTCATTAGTGAACTTAAGTGTATATTTTTAGGTATTTCTGCTAGTGACTAGTTCATTGTTCTTTGGGAGTTCACACGCTGAGGTGTGTTTGGCAGAGAGGATGCGAAAAATTCCGGATGGACTGAAGTTGGGAGTAGCAACAGCGGCTTTCCAAATCGAGGGTGGATGGGATGCTTCGGGTTCGTAACAGATAATTTATTTAATTTAAATTTTTTTTAGAAGATATGCATAGGCGTTTTGGTTTAAGAATAAATAGTTCTGTGAATCCGAATACTAATACTTAAAATTTAACTAGACGAGGTAGTATGCTAATTCATTATTTTATTAATATAATATTCTCACGATTACAAAAAGTGGCAACCTCAAATACCAGGAACATCTGCAAAGACGATTAATATAGTTCTGAAATGATTGATTGCTTTTATTCCTAAAAATAATAGGAGCGCACAATGTCACAAAATTATTCTTGTTCACACTTCGAATTTCAATATTTTTATTTTCAGACAAGACTCCAAGCATTTGGGATAACTATTGTCATATACCGGGAAAGGTAGCTGATGGCACAGATGGAAACGACACGTGCAAGTCATATGAGTTTTACCAACGAGATATCAAAATGTTGAAGTTCTTAGGGGTCGACTTCTATAGATTTTCCATATCATGGCCAAGAGTTCTGCCAAACGGATTTGCCAATAAAATCAGCGAAGACGGGATTGGGTATTACAGTAAATTAGTTGACGAATTATTAGCCAATGGGATAGAGCCAGTTGTCACCATGTATCATTGGGACTTGCCCCAAAGTTTACAAGATTTGGGAGGTTGGGCCAATCCTCTAATTGCCGAATGGTTTGAAGATTTTGCCCGAGTTTTATACGACGCTTTGGGTGATAGAGTGAAGACTTGGATAACTTTAAACGAACCGAAGCAGTTTGGTATATTTGGGTATGGTACTACGAGGTTTGCTCCTAATATTTGTTCTGCTGGGACAGGTGAGTACATAGTGGTGAAAAACATGCTGTTGGCCCATGCTAGGGCTTGGCATTTATATGACAAGGAGTACAGAGAAACTCAAAAGGGTGAGTGGAAATTACCAGTAAAATTTGGAAACTATACATAAGTTAATAGATACATATGATAACTGATAATGATTTCAGGAAGGTGCGGCATAACAATTGCAACCGATTTCCGTGAAGGGGCCACGGACTCAGCAGCGGATGTGGAAGCAGGAAACCTGGCTTTAGACTTTGAGGTAGGCTTGTATAGCCACCCGATATTCTCGAAGACTGGCGGATTTCCTGAAAGGGTAGTAAAGCGTATCGCTGAAAAGAGTGCTGAGCAGGGATTTCCTAGAAGTAGATTGCCGGAATTATCGAAGACAGAAATCGAGTTGATTAAAGGTGAGAGGAATTTTATTTCGATGAGGGTTTTCAGCAGAAGTTCTTGTACAAAAACCTTCTTGTGTTTCTTTTTCTAGTACTGAATGATTTATGTTTTCAGGGACAAGTGATTTTTACGGCTTCAATCACTATTCTAGCAAATTCTATACGACGGAAAACTACGAGCGCGGAATGTTCCCAGTGCCATCCTACAATGATGATATTGGTGCAGTCAGCTCATATGGCAATTATGAAATAGCACCTGTTATGCATACAACTGTAAGTTCAAAGAGTATCCAATCGTATGATTGCGTCAAATTCCCACAATTAATCATTATCTTTGTGTTGTTGTCACTGCATATTAAATGAGATTGTCTTTCGTAAATGTGATCATTGAACTTAGGCTAGTAACATAATAGTCATGAGCTTATCTTGTAAAATAGCCATGTATGGATTTAGGTAATTCTGAAGTTCCCATAGGAAATGAAAATAGGAGAATTTTAATAAGTTTATCATTATATACAGTACTTAAGGTCTGGTCTGTCGAATTAAGCAGTGGATCTATACTAGAAATGGCTAGTATAATTTGGAAGACAGACCTTTATATCCTAAAACGGAAGTAACCAAAAACCGTTCCTTACCAGGTCTGAAGAATCTAACTTAAGTTTCTCAAAATTAGCCTATTTATCTTTCAGAAAATACCGAACGGCATGCGAAAAGCCCTGAAATGGGTGAAAGACACCTACGACAATCCCGAAATCTTTATCACAGAGAATGGGTACGGTACGTTTGGTGGAAACGACGATGTTGATCGCATTAACTATTACAAGGAGTATATAAGCGCAGTTTTGGATGCTATAGAGATTGACGGCTGTAATATTACCGTTTATACTGCTTGGAGTCTTATGGATAATTTTGAGTGGGATTCTGGTATAAGGTATGCTTAGGTTTCTGAACTACATAACATAACATATCATCACGCCTGTATCCCCGAAGGGGTAGGCAGAGGTGTACCAATGTACACCCACAGTTCGCCGATATGTTTAGGTCCCATGTAATAGGGGTTTCTGAACTAGTATTTTACTTTTTGCGTGTCGAGTTACTTCTGTGCATTTTATCTTTACTCTATGGTTAAAGTTTTTCAAGGAGTTGCACAAAATTATAGAATGCTTTGAAGCATCTTCATGAAATTATTTTTTGATTCAAATAAAAGTAGACTAAACGGTTTAAAAGTAAAAAAAAAACGATATATCTGAATATTATAATATTGAACCAATTAAATAAGTATTTAAGTTAGCCTCAAATTATCTGTTAACGAATTTCTTTATTTTCAGAGCCAAGTTCGGTCTTTTCGAAGTTGATTTTGATGACGACAAAAGGACCCGCAAGCCACGAGCGTCAGCCTATTGGTACAAAGACTTAATAGAAAACAGAACCTTAGATCTTGAGGCTAAACCAGAAGTGGAAGAAATCTTATTTTAGCATAGGAATGGTGGAATAAAAACCAGTTATTATACAAAAATACACAATTTATTATAAATTGCTTACAAATTTCGATTAAGTACTAATATAAAATGAAGATTTAATATTCCAACATAGTGTAGCCCGTAAAGAACTGCTTTCACAGTTAGTCAGTGATCAACGCACACGGACTGCGAGATCTGTCGACCTTATTTTGTATGCGGGGATCTTAAGAAAACAGTAGCGACATACGAAGTTCAACCTAATCGCAATGACATAAAGTCGCCTTCAAACTGTCACCGTCGATTTGCAGTCTATTGTGCTACAAAACCTTCATTTTATAAGTTAATCAAAGTGTGCAAATCAAATGCCCTTATTATATTTCAGTCATATTATTTCGATTTAAAAAAATGAAAATAAACGATTCATAAAACATTTTTTCCTAATTATTATTATCCTTAAAATTATTTATGTATAAATATGTTTTTAACTTAAGTTTCTGTTGAGAAATATCTCCGGCAAAGATAAGGCTACTTTTGTCCTATGTTTGTGACGTAATTAGGCGACTAAGGAAGTAAAACTTAGAGGATGAAAAACACTTTATAGAGAATATGAAGATACAGATCATGTAATCATTTGCGTAAATTAGGTGAATTGAAATCCAAAACCAAGGAAATAAGGCGTAATTTTAAGACACTTGTGATCTTACACCTAATATTTAACTATTCAATACTATATACAAAGGTAAATGCGATAAAAAATAGCTATAAATATGCTTAGTGACATAGTATAAAATAAATCTATAAACATTTCAATACTACGTAAAAAAACCCTTTTATTTGACGTAAAAAATCTCAACTGTCAAATTTGACGTTTTCATACCAAGCAACCACAGAAAAGTGTATTTTTTCTTTTGTTTGTGACCATTTCTACTACCTTACATCGAGACAAGTTTATGGAATTAGGCGCACATAGAACATAGAATATATAGGTATAATAGAACCTTGATTAGGATACTTTTATCTCCATAAATCCACAAAAATGTTCAGCATTCAATGACTCCTATAGTCATTGAATGCTGAACATTTCTAACATATTAAACAAATCCAATGATGCAAAAATATTCTATCACCTTGCAAGTATGATCCAAGAACAAGTTACATATCAACACTCCATTTACCCACTACTCCGTTACATCTGAAAGTTCTTCCCCGGTACATTCATATCGTTCAGTTTCTTGTACACCTCGAGCATTGTCGGTCGGTCGTGTCGCTGGAACTTAGTGCAGTGGAGACCTATAGCGACGAACGCGCGACACATTGCGGGGTACGAGTGCGCTGTGCCGCGGAGTACTGGGTCTTCTAGTGTTGCTGTGAAATAAATAAGGATATATTATTAAAAAAAACTTTATTTTTTGGATTTGATGTAGAATGAACAATCAACATTATAGAACATAGGTTAATAGGTTAATAACTGTTATGTGTCTCAAGGCTGAAAATTTCAAGAATAAGTGAATGACGTTGGTTTTTATTTGTAATGGTGTTTTAGTACACACAGATTCGGTACACATATTACATGCCTGAATTCGTAAATCAAAAGGGCAACCGATGAAAACCATGATCGACTGAATTGCAATCAGCGTACATGCGATTGCAATTCAGTCGATTACAATGCATTTTGCTATTTCTCCGCTTGGTGGCGCTGTGAGACTTGACAAATATTTTTCGTGTCAAAGTTTGGTGTAGAAATAGGTCCTGTCGATGGCGACGAGTGCTGTATGCTGTAGTGACACTCACCCATATCGATGCCCAGTCTGTTCTGGTGGTGTATGTACACGCTGAGCAGCGGCTCGGGCCGGGCCCTGTCGATGGCGACGAGTGCTGTATGCTGTAGTGACACTCACCCATATCGATGCCCAGTCTGTTCTGGTGGTGTATGTACACGCTGAGCAGCGGCTCGGGCCGGGCCCTGTCGATGGCGACGAGTGCTGTATGCTGCAGTGACACTTACCCATATCGATGCCCAGTCTGTTCTGGTGGTGTATGTACACGCTGAGCAGCGGCTCGGGCCGGGCCCTGTCGATGGCGACGAGTGCGGTGGCCATCTCCACCATGACCACGCCGTAGCTGTACACGTCCACCGCGGGGGATAGACACCGGGAGCGAAGGTACTCGTCAGGGAGGTAGGGCTTGGTTCCGTAAACCCTTGCGAGTAAGAAAAAGGCTATTTTAAAAAATATTTTCGGATACAGTTTGGCTAAATATAGACCGTTTTCGAGTGGCCTTAGGTCCCTCATTGAATTGAATGCAATTTTTTGTAAAATACTTTATTATTATTTTTTTTGTTTTTATTATAACCACTCTGACTAATAATGTCGCAAAATGTTAGGATATCACTAGTGGTAAACAAAGCTCTTCCGTTTCTTATTCGCCCTGAATTTCACACACACACACACACACACACACACAATTAATTATTATCACGACACATACCTTGACACTTTAACATGCGTCCTATCTTCACCGTACGGGCCTTTCCTGGCAAGTCCAAAGTCTCCTATCTTAGGCATTAAGCAGGTGTCCAACAGAATGTTAGCTGGCTTTATATCTCCGTGAATGAGCGGTGTGCCCGCCATGTTGTGTAGGAATTGTAAGCCTCTGAAATGTGTACAAAAATGTTTAGCTCAAGTTTTTGTTCCTTCAAATACATAATATAAATATGGAAAACATCACATACATTATTCTGAACCGAAAGGAAACAGTTAAAGCACTTCTGTCATGGAATCAGAGATAATAAAGGTACCACAAACACCCAGACCCGACACTAAGTGGTTTTTGTGAGTTGAACCTTCCGAGTATCGAACCCAAGATTTTAGAGTTAGCGAGACTTTGAAAAACTTAAACCGCGCGACCACGGAGGCCAATATGTTATTTAAACCTTTCGAAAAATTTACTATAAGCAACATCTGTCGGCCAAAGCAGAAGGCAAATTTACAAAACACATAACCTGGACATAATCAATATACTAGCACAATGTAATACTGTAAAAATACACCTTAACATCAGTCACATAAGTTACGAAATCCACAGGCAAGTTATAAACAGAATATTCACTCACCTAGCAACACCGTGCACTATATTATATCGTTGCGACCACGTCAGCGGCGGGTGGTGTGTCTTCACCCTTAGCCGCTGCTCTAGAGACCCGCCAGACATCAGCTGGTACACTAGACATGCTTCTGGACCTGAAATATAGTATATACCATGTTTGTAACTGAAGTATAAATAAATAAGTGTTACAGAGAAAAAAAAAGCTTTGCAGAAACATTGTTCAATACTTTTAAGACTTGAATTTTGAATTGGTCGAATAAAAACCATATCGCATAGAATGAGGTTTGAAATCGAGGAAGAAAGAATTTTCGTTGCTCGTTAGAACCCTTATCGCAGTGCGGGAGATATTAGAGAAGCAAAAACCGGTCATTTTCTTTGGTTGCTAGATCGCGTGCAATTCATTTCTTGCTCGGTTGTAAGGACCTTACTACTATTATCACTGAATAATTGATGCGAAAAATTGGATATCTATTATTTAGATAAGTAATTTTGAGCTGAAACTTTGTAAAGTGGCTCTATACCAGATGTACTATTCACCCCTTATGGATAGATAAATTTCGGTAACATCTTGTATTGATACATATAATTGTATCCTGTAGTACTGTCACTTCTATTGCATTAAGACAAAGTACATTCTATTTATACATTACTAGCGAACCTGACAGACTTTCATTTTGCCCAGAAAAGCAGCGCCACCTACCGGGTCTAGTTGCATTCAAACCATCCATGAAAGTATTGAAA
The DNA here is from genome assembly GCA_905146925.1 of Autographa gamma. NCBI lineage: Eukaryota > Metazoa > Arthropoda > Insecta > Lepidoptera > Noctuidae > Autographa > Autographa gamma. The sequence goes on from LR989871.1 coordinate 5,559,083, forward strand.
ACCCTCGCAGAATTTCAACCAAATCGGTCCCGCCGTTTAGGAGGCATTAGGTAACAAACACAGGTAGATAATTATTATTGCCTACCTCCTAAAGAGTATCCATACAGCGGCAGTATATTGTCATGTCTGTACTGATTGAGACACATCTCCCGAATGAGTTCCTTGTTCCTATCGTTATTGTCTCGTAAACGTTTCACCGCTACCGGCAGATGTTTCCATTCACCTGTAAAATGAACCTTATTAGCCTTGGAGTACAGTTAGTTTTCAAAAAATGATCAATGGTACCATAAAAAAACAGACTTAAAAGAAACATTGCGGCTTATTTAAATGGTCTCTAATACTTAGTTATAGTTATTTACTAGCGGCAACATTAGGTAAATGGGGAAACATATTTTTTTTATAAATGTTAGGGAGTTCTTTGCTTCTACTATTCATGACGTCATATTACACTACGTATGACTTACCTTTGAACACCTGTCCGAACCCGCCTCGTCCCAGCAGGTTCCTGTCGGCCCAGTTGTCGGTGGCCTCTCTCAGCTCCTCATAACTCATCCTGGGTATGGCTGACACGTTCTTCATGATTTCATCGTCTTCGTTGCCTTTGTCGCCGTGTGTTGATGATGACTGGATTTTAGAAAGCAGAAAATAGAGTATTGAGTGGGAGAGTTGTACTGCCAGCATTCACAAAATGAAATAGTGAAGGATTTTGTACTGTACCCTTTCAGCAATAAAGTCGTTTTTTGCATGACTTTTCAAGCTGTCATTTATACAAAAGTGTTTACACGAATTCAAACGTAAAATTATACCTAAGTTATTTTTCATTCGCTTTCTATTGCTTATTGCCACAAATATGCCTGATTTTATTCATAATAATAACATAAAAATTCCTGTACTTTGTATTTCTTAAACAACGAATACTAAATACTCGACCGTTTGCGGAAAATCGAAATACGTATAATCAAATTGACATGACCGCAATTACTTGGAAAATCGCGATGCGTACCAGTTACATTGAATACTAGGAAATATGAATACATGCATATGAACTTATAATCAGTAATAATATATAGGTTGGTGACTCAGTATGCGATGCATGTATATATTCATTCAGAAATACCGATTCACCTAATATGCATGCATTTAAATGATTGTTTAATAAATACATAAAAGAAAAATATTTCTTCGTGTAAGTAACTTGCTGTGTATGTGTGTAAAGAATTTAATAATAAACAACACATACATTGCTCTGAACTCAAAGTAAGAAGCTAAAACCCTTGTATGATGTATGAAATTTAGAGACAACGAAGGTTTCACACACACCCAACCCTAGACAATGTAGAAAAGTGGTTTACTGCAAAGACCCGCCCGGGGATCGAACCCAGGACATCAGCGCTGGTAAACAGGCGTACATACAAGTTTTAAATTGACCAAATCGTCATTTATATCGCTATAGTAGTTCGTGCCAAATAGTGTGCAAATGATTCACTCAACAAACAATACAATAAAAATGTGACCACAAAGGTTGGCTTACCTTACTCATATCTGAGCTTGTTTCATAGTTGGGCGACGGTGAGTTATTCACCTGAATACCACTTGAAGCAGGGTGCCCACCCTGGAAAAACAAAAGAATAATATTAGAATTCGGTATTATTACTTTCGGTCTAGGAAATTTGTGAAATTGTGGGGAACTTTAAAACATTACCCTCTTTAGATTGAAAACCTTACACATTGGTATACAATAGTATACAAAGGAGAAGTACCTAAGATGTTCTGCTTTTTTTAATGTTACTAAAATGTGTAAGAGAATACGTTAAGCTAGTTTTAATTACATCATGCCAAGCAAATAGCGACCTTAAGTGACCGTCGTAAGGGTCCACTGTTCCTCAAATGTAACTTAACTTTAAAACGTTCTTAAATGTGTATCCGTCGATGCTTTACTTGTTAGAGCGATGGAGACAGCATGAGACCTAAATTAGCGACTTATGATTGAATTACATTTGAGATTTAGCCATTGCACAACGTAGTAACTACTTATATTACTCGACACAATTAGTGTACCTAAACTTTTTTAGGTAAAGAATGATACTTTTTTTGATATACAATAAAGTAGGCAGTTTCGTGGTGACTCAATATAAAACTGATACGATATACCATGTAAGTGGGATCAACCAGAAGTTCTTTTGATGATTTCGATTTTTATGACAAACTAAAGTTATATTGAACATTTTGAGGGATTAAGGTTCAATTCCTAATTACGTGGTATTTTCTTAACACTATATTGTACAAATGTTCATTATATATTTAAGTAGTAACATAACTGATTTCGTTGAACTATTTTTTTTCTGTATTAATATCTAATTAATGACATAATAATTATGTACTAATGACGTAATGATGTAATTATGTACAATGTATGACCACGCATCTGTACTTATAAGTCTAGATAACTCCCAATCCAAAACAAAAAAAAATATAAAAAATACAAAAGTAAACCTCAATGCAGTTGTAGAAGAGCTAAAAAATGTTGATTTCACATTTGTCGCCGACATCTTAGATGCTAATGAGGCAGCTTCTGAATTTGTCAACTGTTTAAAATCAATCATTACAAAACATACACAAGTAATAAAAATCCCTAACCGTAAAATAATAAACAAAACATGGATAACCCCTGGTTTATTGCGTTGCATTCGACATAGGGACAAATTACATAGATTATCATTAAAAGACCCAGAAAACCCAATTTTAGAAATATCATATAAGAGATATCGCAATTATTGTAACTCTTTGCTAAAAAAACTTAAAACTAACTTCGAAAAAAATGCGTTAAAATCATCGAATAATTTAAAAGAAACATGGAACGTTATAAAATCAATTGCTAACCAATCCAAACAAAAAACATCAGCTTCAAAACTAATACCTGAAACGAAAGATGGACCTGTAGTGACTGAACAAATAAACAAATACTTCTCTGAGGTTGGTAAAGAACTAGCGCACACTATTATGAAAAAACACAACTTACAGCAAAATAGAAAGTATAAATTCAATTCACCACCTGAAAGAGACTCAATTGTTTTACTCCCCCCCGATGAGACAGAAATAGAATCTATAATAAATATATTGAAAACCGATAGTTCTACAGGATGGGATAATATTTCAGGAAAACTTATTAAAATGAGTAAACAGACTTTGATTCCCCCCATCACGAAACTGTACGAGAAGTGTTTCGAACAGGGTGTTTTCCCCGATGTTTTTAAAAAGTCACTTATCACACCTGTTCATAAGCGTGGAAATCAGGAGGACATAAAAAACTATAGACCTATATCCATTTTACCAACACTCTCAAAAATGCTAGAAAAAATACTAAACAGGCGGTTAGTTCGATTCTTAGAACACAACAATACTTTATCTGAATCTCAATTTGGCTTTAGAGCAGGAAAAAATACTGAAGACGCAGTGAGTCAGCTGGTTGACTACATAACAGAGAAAGTTGATGCAAAACAAAAATGCTTAGGTGTTTTTCTCGACCTCGCAAAAGCCTTCGACACAGTCTGTGTTTCTACACTAATAGAAAAATTAGAACACGTGGGGATACGGGATAAGGCTCTCAACATGTTTACGGACTTCTTATCTAATAGAACGCAACGAGTAAGGATTGATGGTATAGTTAGTCAAGAAATAAACGTATCTTTCGGTGTACCACAAGGTAGTGCATTATCATCGACGCTCTTCTTGATTTACGTTAACGATCTGTGCAATCAAAAGCTTTACAAAGGTAGAATTTTTAGTTATGCAGACGATACTGCTCTTATATTTCATGGAGAAACGTGGGACCAAGTAAAACACACGGCTGAAATTGAACTAAATAAAATAGCGCACTGGCTGGAAAATAATCTTCTTACTCTTAACATCGCAAAAACGTCTTATATGCAATTTACCTTTTCTAAAACTAAACCTCCTGATATAAACCTAAAACTTCATTCATGTAAAACCGACGCTCAATGCACATGCCTCTCCCTTAATAAAAAACCATATTTAAGATATCTGGGTGTGATTGTGGACGAACGATTGACCTGGCGACAACATATAGATCTTACCACGTCACGTGTTAGAAAGCTTATATGGGCATTCAAGAAACTTCGACATGTAGCTGAGTTTAAACTTCTACGCACGATTTATATTTCTCTAGCGCAATCAATTTTAAGCTATTGTATCACAGTTTGGGGAGGAGCTTGTAAATCTATTATGATAAAACTGGAAAGAGCACAAAGATCGCTACTTAAAGTCATGACTTTTAAAAGTTACCGATACCCGACTGTCACCCTTTATGAAAACTGTGAAATCATTACGGTTAGGCAGCTATTTCTGCTTAATATCTCACTAAGACAACATAAAATAACACCAGTGAACCAAACACAACAACGGACAATACCAAACGCATGCAAACCTGTTAAATGTAATACTGCTTCAGCTAGTAGACAACATTACTGCTTATCAAAATACATATATAATAAAATAAACAAAACCCTGTTAATAAATCCCCTAAAAATGACAGACACTAAAAACAAATTGATTAAATGGCTACAATCACTTGATTACCTGCAAACCGAAAATGTACTACAAAGACTAGTATAATAACACCGCACACACACACACACTCACACACACACACGCACACATACACACACATACACACACACACACACACACACACACACACACACACTCACACACACACACACACACACACACAAACGCGCGCGCGCGCGCAAAACATGATCTCATCAAATTTATTATTATTTAAGCTATAGTATAGCTTAAATAATAATACATTTATATACATTCAAAGTGTTTATTTTAGATAATATTAAGATAGTATTAAGACATAAATATTATAACCGAAACGGGCGAAGACACTGGCTCCTGTAACACAGGCTTTAAGCCTAGCACAGGTGCCAGGGTTACATTTATACTGTACTGTATTTTTTTATGTCAATAAAAACTTTTTAATTTTTTTTTTTTTTTTTGTACTTCTTATAATATTTTATATACAAAATTATATAAGTACATTTAAAATATTATTAGACAATTTTAAATAACCAATCTTTAAGGTTATCAGAAATGTAATGAACTTTATAAAAATCGTGTAATTATCAAATAATTCTGTTATCAATAGTTTTTTCAATACTTCTTACGTCCATATAATGTATAGAATGAAGATCAAACAACATTTATGTCACTGAAATAGTAACTTTATGACGAAGCAGTAAGGTGCATATTCCTCATTATAAATAGAAAAACTATTCATCGTTTTAATACCGTCATATTTTTGTTGACTGGGTTACTTTTGAGCTAATGATTGAGAATTTGAATATATTTATTCGAACCAATTCACAAAGTCCTTTTTCATTCAAATACAAAACGCGATAAAATCCATAAAAGTAGTTTTATTTCAAAGTCCTTTAATTCAGTTCAATGAAGTGTAGAATTAAATAAATTTGAATCCAATTAACATCACATTACTTCTCTTGGGAGAAAAAATATGTTACATACTTTTTCTGTCAAAGTATTCATACTTTTGTATAATCATCTATCTCTGTGTTTTGTATTCTATATTACATAAATCATAAATCTGGGGGCACGGTAGTGCCCCTGCCAAGTCTCGAGCAAAAAAAAAAAACGGGCACAGCCGTACCATACTTTTCTCGAAGCGTTTCGCGGCTATTTCACCCCCCCTGTATCATCGAAACGGAAAAAGGTAAGGGTTTAGGTTTTCGATGACCTAGAGAAAGCATTAAAACAAGCTTAGCCTCAAAATTACATGACATTTGAACCAATAGTTTTAGAGTTATGAGCGATCAAAGTTACACCATTTTGTCACTCACTGACTGACCGATCATCAAAAGTCTAAGGTACTTCTAGCAAACTTAGAACCTTCAAATTTGGCACCAAGATAGGTTTTTAGCTACAAGTAAAGGGAAAATTATAAAAACGGTACGAAATTATATACCTTAGGAAATATTAGGAAACAAATTTACATTTGCGGTTTTGCAAGAACATGGTGTATGAATTTTGACTGCATTGTTAACTTTGTTCTTCGTTTATGTACAAAAAGTAAAACAAATCGATTTATATTATTAAAAAAACTTGAGAGGTGTCAAGGGACACCCGGATGGAAAGAAATTACTTTAATTTAATTTAGTTAATTATTAAATAAAAAAATACTAAACAAATTATTAAATTAAATATATTATGATAAGTTGGAAACGCAAAAAGACAACTGCTTATCGTTAGGGTTTGAACGTAAGACTCGCCCCTTGGCAAACTCGTTATGTGTCAACACCGCCATCTGAGAATTTAAGATATCTATCGAAAGTCTTAATCATAAGACTGTTGACTAATGACGTCATTAAAAAGTGTCGTTACTACTTTTCGTAAGAATTTCTTCCGCCTAGCCCCCTTTCTCAACGCGCGATGAGGAACTTCATTCCAATGAATTGTAATAATGTATCTAGGGGCACAACAGTGCCGTCTCGAGCAAAACGGGCACGGCCGTACCATACTTTTCTCGAAGCGTTTCGCGGCTATTTCACCCCCCCCCCCTGTATCATCGATACGGACAAAGCTAGGGGTTTAGGTTTTCGATGACCTAGAGTGAGTATTAAAGTAAGCTTAGCCTCAAAATTACATGACATTTGAACCAATAGTTTCAGAGTTATGAGAGATCAAAGTTACACCATTAAATTGTGTCACTCACTGACTGACCGATCATCAAAAATCGAAGGTACATCTAGCAAACTTAGAAACTTAAAATTTGGCACCAAGATAGGTTTCTAGCTACAAATAAAGGGAAATTTATAAAACGGTAAGAAATTATACACCTTAGTAAATATTAGGAAACAAATTTACATTTGCGGTTTTACAAGAACATGGTGTATGAATTTTGACTGCATTGTTAACTTTGTTCTTCGTTTATGTACAAAAAGTAAAACAAATCGATTTATATTATTAAAAAAATCTAGAGATGTTAAGAGACACTCGGATGGAACGAAGTTCCTTTTAATTTAAGAAATAATTTGAATGAATGTAATTACCATAATTTAATTTAATGAATTTGATTTAATTAATATAATTTAATTTAATTTATTATTAAATAAAAAAATAAATACAATTAGTTGTAAACGCAAAAAAAAACATAGAATTAGGATTCGAACGCAAGACACGCGGCTTATCAAACTCGTCGTGTGTCAACACCGCCATCTGAGAAGTTAGGATTTCTATCAAAAATCTTAATCATAAGACTGTTCACTAATGACGTCATTAAAAAGTTTCGTAACAACTTTTCGTAATAAGATTTTTTTTCATAAAAACTTCGTTCCAATACATTGTAATAATGTATTGAATTTACATATTAATAAACAAAGCTAAGTTAAAATGAAATGTTGGTTTCTTAGGTTTACGCGAATGTTGGACATTGAAATAAAACTACTTTTTACGGATTTTTTCGCGGTTTGTATTTAGATTTTAGGTCCCGACGTTTCGACACCTTTGCAGGTATCATGGTCACGGGCAGACTAACGTCGGGACCTAAAATCTAAATACAAACCGCGAAAAAATCCGTAAAAAGTAGTTTTATTTCAATAAAATGAAATGAATAAAGCTACAATCTTTCATCCACATAATGCAATGCTATAAATATTCTATGCTAACTCGAAAGATGGCTGTGTACCTGGTCTAAATCGCGCTATGGTTTCTATCTCATACAGCTACTGCCGGTACGAAAAAAAAAACCTTTTAAAAAACTTTCATCTACTGAAACTAATAGGTTGTTAGGTTCCCTCATTGTGCCGAACCTGTGGAATGAACTATTTATATACGATGAACTTACAATTAATTTGCGACAGCTCAATGATTTTGGCTTCGTTGCCATGCTCAATAGAATATGTGTTATGCAAACGATATCCATTTGTTCACCATGGTTCAAGAGAAATCTTTATTTTAGGTTGCTGAATTTGAGGTTATAAAAGTTAAATTCTTCAAGGTTTATCAACTTCTTAATAGATATTCGTTTACTATTTGAATTGATATTGTGGTAAATGCTAATGGCTCCCACTTTTTACAGACACTTTCATGTTAGTAAAAATCTCATCTTGGTGGCCCAAGTGAATGGGGTTGTCGAATCAAAGTGCCATCCCATTGGGGTGGTTATGCTAAAATCACAATGTATTTTAACTAATCCTAATACACAGGATTATTAAAACAACAATTTACGCACCGGCGAGACAGTGGTCGGTTTGTCCGATATCCACCCGGTCCAGACATTTCTCGTTAAAACTAGAGTAAATTCTCTCACTTAACAACAAAACAAAAGTCCGATATCACACAACAAAACCACTTGAGGAATTTAAATGCTCAACTCGATACAAATAACACGTAATGTAACAAAAGTAAATACGGAGGTCTATTATACAATGTTTACGAATAACCGGCTAATTATTTGACGGATTAATCTCCCCTACTTATTATTTTTCCATGTTTGTAAAAGTACAAATATGCAGGTGTAAGTACTGAGGTTTAAATTAATAAACATTTATTACGTTTTCCAATGCTAGCGTAAAATAAATTCTACTAAACAACGCATATAAAAAAAAGATATGAACTTTGTATAGTATTAAGATGAAGCACGGCGCCGCATAGTCAACAATTTCCTATATGCATCGCTTATGCTATAACCACCCATAAAAGCCAGGGGCTAAGTCTAAACCACGCGATGAAGGACATAGGTTCCTCCGTTTTCACCTATAGTCAAGTATACGTGGCTCTTTCAAGAGAGACAAGTCTGGGTGGATTATAGTTGGTAAATATCGATTTTAAAAGCATCAAAGTTCAGGAGACTGCAACAGTTGAATATAATCGACACAGAAATATTTACCGCCCAGACTTGTGTGCCTTAAAAATTACGAAACATCACAATACAGGCAACAGAGTAAGAGACAGGGAATGGGCTCTAAGCAAAGCAGCAGCTGAAGCACAAGTAATAATTAAAACACCTAAAAATAAAAGAAAGAGACCTACCAAAAATTAATGAGATCCCACCAAAAACATTCAATGTAAAAAAAGCCAAGTCTCTCTATGCAATTCTTCCATCGTAAAAAGTATTGAGATAGCATAGGAGCCAAGCCCTGTTTAATTTTATTTGTAATAATAATAAATTAATATTTTGTGACTCTATCAATACTTTTGTTTGCATTGCAATAATAGTGACTTGGCCATGAGCACAATATGGTACAAATATAAAACGGCATATTTGGAGCAGTTGAAAGTAAATCATAAATAATATCAGGACACCTTAACCGACAGTCTGTATCATCCAAGATCAGTGAACTGCACATGCACAATGGCGCATGTTAAGTGCATAGTGATCTCAAATTCCAATTAGTTACAAAATCATTTTAACGATATTTGCACGTAATTACAAAGAGCAAACGACATTTAACTTGTGCTCATGGCCAAGTCGCTATTATTGTAATGCAAACAAAACTATTGATATAGTCACAAAATATTTATTTATTATTACAAATAAAATTAAACAGGGCTTGGCTCCTATGCTATCTCAATACTTTTTACGATGGAAGAATTGCATAGAGAGACTTGGCTTTTTTTACATTGAATGTTTTTGGTGGGATACTTCTTCTACCCTTTCCTCTTCCTAATTAACGACCATAATAATATAATTCATTAATGGGATTCACACAACAACAAATATTTACCTACAAATAACATACAAGGAATCAAACCTGCGTCACTTCGTTTGTAATCGACGAATGAGTCACTGAACGTATGCGAACATTTGCATGTAACAAGAATATCTTAATAACAATGTAGTAAGCCAACTCTCTTAGCCAAGAATATATTTATCGAAAGGGTTTTCCTTAGATAACAGGAAAATGCAAAAAAGTCTTCGTAATTCAAGCTTACTTAATCCGTATTAATATTAAGAATGTTTGTCTGCCTGTCTGTTTGTCTGTTACCCTTTAACAACTAAACAATTCAAATGATTTTGATATATTCGTTATTCAAGGGGAATTAATCTAAAAAAAACCCCTGTTTTTGTATATTTCTTACGCTACGAGTATGTGTCCGATAATTAATTTTAATTGTACTAGGACTTGAAAACTTTTTTTTGTCATTTGTAGGCTGTGCGGTCCTATATAATTTCCATTGAAGTCGGTTACTTTCTACATTTATGTGACATAGGTACATTTTGTGACCTCTTATAATATTATGTGTACACATAATTGATCTAAATATCGATTTTCATACAATAGAATATAAAATTTTATATGACGTTCAACAAAACACGTGGACTCGAAACAAATTACGCGGTAAGTAATCTTATGTTTGATGCAAACAATCCACAGGTCATCTGTCGTATTATTGTTATATTAATAACATCTTTATTACAACGTACTAAGGTTTATTTTACAGTGAGTTGTTGCTACTGCGGTTGACCGTACTATTGAGGTCCGATGAGTCATTTAAGACAGGTTCTTGTGAATATAAGTATTTTCGTTGACCTTATTAGCTTTCTTTGTAAATTACTGGTTTTAAATATTTACCGTACGGAAACACTGTAGGTAATGTTATGACCGACTTTCGATTTCCACGCTTTACTTCAAAGATGCAGTCCGCCTCTCTAGTCAACTGAAATTTCTGCCTTTTTTTTCAAGCGTAAAAGGAACGCGTAATTGAATGGCTCAAATGTATGAAAGTGTGCATATGACATGCCCAAGTCCCTTCGAATTGGATGCAAAAGGCGGGCCGAGTGTAAATAATGTAGGAGAGGCCCATGTCCAGAAAAAGGACTTACATAAAATTAAAAAGGTTTTATTTGTGGGAGACTGGTCCCTAAACTAAACCGGAACCGTACTACCCTGGATAAATGCGTTAAATGTGATATAAGTAGAGATGCGTTTTGCCGATTTAAAAAGGAACATTTGAGGCTGAGTTGATCAATTGCTTACTAATAAATCGTTGATAGTGCTCAACTGCGACAACAGCTCACATGAGTCAAAAACTGGATGCAAGATACTCGCTTTTTTTTGTAATTAACAAGTAAATTAAATTGACTACAGGAGATCAGACGCGACCCATAATACTTCACACTTACTTGCTTGTGCTTCAATATCATGCTTCCTAACCAATAGCTTAAATAATTAATTAACAACCCAACGTCAGCCATGCCTACTCGGAAGTGCTAATTAAATAAATCACAATAGTTCAGTAGCGAAAAAATGCGCTTCACTTCTTTATATCCTTATCATCTCCCATAACCCTTTCATCCTTTTAACCGACTTTAAAAAGAGGAGGTTCTCTATTCGTCTATTTTTTTTTAGTTATGTTACGCGATAACAATCTAGACTTGTGGAAGGAGGAAAGGGAGGTCTTTTCCCTACAGTGGGACAGTTCAGGCTTTAAAAAAAAATAAAAAAATAAATATGTTACGCGACATCTACGTCATATAGTGGACCGATTTAATAAATCTAAATATAACCCGGAGGTCCCGTATATTTCATCAAAGTCGATCCAGTAGTCTACTTTTCTTCGAAATTCTTTATTATTAAAACGTCCTTATGCCTCAACATTTGTTTCCGTTCTGTTTTGAAAAGGTTCAAAGACCCTTTAATGGTGCGCAACGCATTCATGGATCCCCATTCACACATAACGGGCAACCGGGAGATACCCAAGACAAGTGAATTATCCCTCGGGTTTTTCCTGGTCACAAATTCGCAGTTTGGGTTCATGCATCCAGTATTTATTGGTGATAATGTTCTGCCTAATGTGGTTACTGGTTATATAGAAATTATATTATACAGTTATTGACGTAATTGAGTATGTAATCCATGGTTGCTTATTTCAGGAAAACCAGATTATGATGTTTTAACTATAATTGGAACAGGAAATAAATCTGGATTTTCATAGACGGGAACATCGTTATGGACGCTTTTTTTTCCCTGATTTTTTTGAACCAGTGTTTTAGTTGTAGGATTAGGTAATGAAAAAAAACTTTGAATAAAAACGCAGATAAGCATATTGGCGTTTAGAGTAAACATGAAATGTGATGAACAACATAACATAAATTGCTCTGAAACCAAAGTAAGTAGCTGAAGAATTTGCTTAATGGAACAATTACAACGAAGGTACAACAACGATCGGCCCTTTTTTGAGATTTTGTAGTAGAACTTAATAATAAATACTGTAGGTACCTGTAAATAATTATGGCTATGCTACAATAGGATGGTCGACTGTATACAAGTGGCTAGAGAGTAAACTAAAATAACCTCTACTTTCAAGCACATAAGGTTGATTTTCGCATTTTCTTGCTACATCAGACGTGAGGTAGATCCTGACAGCTGTTTACAATAACCAATTAGTTTGGGCATAAAAAAAATGGCAAAGAGAAATTTTTTGGAACATGGGAATTCCCGTTCCATTTAGCACCGCGGGCAAACCCTGTATTTTAAATTATATTTGACGATGAATTTATTAGATTATTTGGGTAATTTGATGACATACAGAAGCGACTTTAAAAACCGGTTTCTTAATTTAATATGGCACGTTTTATGGTTATTCCGACCTTGATTAGTACCTTTTAAGGAAAACAAAAGTAAATTGATGACACGCTTAGAGAAATGGCATTGAACTTGAAATGTTTGAGGTAAGATCGTTTCGATTCTCACGTAGTCATAGACGTAAATATATTACTTACCTACGCAAAATTTTACGCATAGTCCATTCTAATATTATATAACAGAGATGTTGTTTTTATAGCTACACGGGTGAAGCAATTTTGATGAACTGAGTATAGGATAATCCTGGACCTTAAGAACACTACATAGAGGGCTACTTTTCCTACATATAGACTACTTTTTGTCAAGATAACCGACTCCTACGTGGGCGGAGCCGCGTGCACCAACAAGTGTTCTATTTTTACCTACATGTACAGACTCATACATTTAATGTTACTACAGCACTTGGTATAGTGACATTATCTACTATCAAATTATTTGTTAATTTTAAATTTATCATGCTGTGAATGCAAGAAACTTAGGCTAGTTATACAATACATAATATATTTATTCTATTTATATTAAAATTAATATGTATATCTACATTATAAAAAGAGTTTACCATGAAGTACAGCTAGTTTTATGTCTATACATACCTTTTCAATCAGCATAACAGGCAAAGGTATTGAGCCGAAGTTACCATCAGACTTTTGTGAACTTTTCTTATATGAATTATCTTTAAAGAAAAAAATAGTTTATTATTTAAAAAATACAGCTAACATAAACCTAAATACACAACAGCATAACCCATACATTCAAAGGAAAACGTTAGGAACTGTATGTAATAGTCTAGATTTTAATGATGACAGTATAACATTATTTAAATTGTTGTTTGACTAACCAATTTATTTATTTATAAGTTACAAATATTGATAGTACACAGGACCTTGCTCAATAAGTGATAAGAATACACAATACAGTATTATTATCTATGCTTTAAAATTACTTGCAGAGATGTTATTACTTTCTAGCAATATATTTGTTCCTTTAAACTTTAATAGTGTTGTATAATACCTAGTCCATAATTTGTTGAAAGTTGTTATTCATTCAATACTACTAAGTAAATAACAACATTCAAAGTTTCAAAAATCAAATCAAATCTTTATTTATCAGATTTTACACCAAAAATATAGTATATAGTTGTTTTTTTTAGATCAATCATGAGTTTATCATCATATGGGGCTAAAAGTGTTTGATAATTTGTTAATATGAATAATTGGGAAATAATTGGGAACAGGGCAGGGAGATGATGATAATTAATAAAATTTGTAATTATAATACATACCTTTTACTATGGCAGTATTCTTTTCTTTAACACTGCTTGAACTTCTATGTTTACTTAATAACTTATGAAAATCCGTATTGACAACTGGTTTCAGGCAGTTTAACGCAGGCATGTGCTTCATCCGGTACAATAAAATAAAAAGTTCTTCTACTCTATGGTTCAGCTGCCCCCATTTTGTGAACAGCTGATTGGTTGGTGATATGGCTAGTCGCCGGGCTGTTTGTTCCATATCCTGAAATAGCTTGTTTATGATAATCAAGGAAGATAATGAGTGGACTTTGGGTAAAGAGTCAAAAATAGATACAATAATGTGGTCACTATCTTTGGTGATAATCTTATTATGAACACGCTAATTATTACATAAATGGAAATGATTTGGAGCTTGTTATTGTTAATTAAATGTTTATTAGAAATAAAAATACAGTAGCATTTGAGGAGGCATTCGATTCGACGCATTTGAAGCTAGTCAATTGGAGAAAACGACGACGAAAATACATATCAATGTTATTATTACTATGACATGAACTAAAAACCCCAATTTCTACATTCGATAAATTAGTATTTACCTGTTCGATTGTATCATCTTTATAACAGTCACATGATGTAAAAAAGCAGCAGAAATAATCGGGAATTCCAATAAAGTTTATAAAGAAATGTTGTGTGGCAAGGAAATACCCAAAACTACGTCAAAACATTAAGATTTACTCACAGTAACATCAAATGCTGAATATTTCATCTGGTTGCCAGCTAGTTCCTTCCAATAGTCTTCTATATCGAGTAGCCTGCATAGTTCCTTGTTTATTTCAAACGGTAGCTCGTAAATGTACATTTTTAGATAACATATAACTACGTTTTATCACTATCGGTCGATCACACATCCATTCCACATTGCCACTTGTTGAACACTGATGACATTTCTCGATCATTTTGACATTGACAGTTATGTCACCTGTTCAGTTGAAGTTATATCTACCGTTCAACAACACACGCGTTCGAAAGTATAATAAATGAGTCTATAAAATATAATTCTTGTCATTTAATTACATATGTACGTTCGTACTTAAATGTATAAAACATGCTATTATACTTTTCTCTGAACATAAAAACCTTAAAAAAATGTTAAGAAATATATTTCCCGAATTATTTTCTTACTTATTTTTGTACATATGCTTACCTGTCGGCCTATATTTCTGTGACGATTTTTACGGCTCAACAGCACAACCGATATCAATAAAACTTGGTACAGGGTAAAATTTAAATCTAAGAAAAGGCATGAGCTTCTCTTTGCGGTTTTATTCGATGTCCACACGGTCATAGGTGCGATGAAATCTTATTAGTTATAATGAATATAAAAAACGCAATTATGATATTTGAATTTTGAATCCACTATCACACCTGAATTAATGTAAGCTATCTATTACTAAATTTGGATATTTAACCACAAGTAAAACTTTAACAAAGGCTTTCAAATGAAAATAACTTCCATTTAATTGAGTTTAATCAATAAAATAAAAATGTGAATGTATAGATGTTGGATAATAAATATTCAATGATATTTATCTCAGCAGTAATTCATATCTAGTTGCGGTCACTCAGTGAAACCGCGTAATGCTAGAAGTAGCCATGTGCTAATTTGCTATACTTATTAGATATCACAATAGTAATGACAAAAGCTCATGATAACTATAAAACCAAGTTTCTTTCGATTTTTTGCTTAGCTGTCCTTATGTGCAAATCACTTTATTAGGCAGCACTACTGGATTATCTAGATACTGAACTAAGCGCCAGTTTCTTCGAAGCAACATTATCATTTAGAATCATGAATGTAAAAGCGTCCCACTTGTCTTCAAGGCGAACTCAAAAGGCAAAGGCGAGCACTCTGGTTTTAGCCCGGTTCCGTCCATCTTAACATCTTTTACCAGTTTCTACAGTAGAGTTAGTAGTTAAATGAGGAATTGGAATACTTTCTGTATAGCTGTAAAAAATGTATCCGTAGCACCTTCTTGGCAATTACTGTAGGTACTAGGTGCTACGCCTTTGGCTTAATTATCTTTTCTTTTTGTGTCCCTCTTATGGTGAAGGGACACTTCCCTTTCTTCAATCGTTTTCCTAGAACACACCCATTAATAATCATAATACTTAGTTGTTGCTTACACAATTACAATGCTGGCCATGTGTGGCATGCATGTCCCATGACAAAAAAAAAACTAGCTACAGTTTTCTAAATAAAATGACATCTACAGTTACGTTAAAACAAATAATAAATTTACGAACCATTGTTTAGAGTCACAGAGTTTCCCAACTAAGTTATTTTTTGAAAAGGGGACAGGTTATGCGTAAACATAGTGAAATATTTGTACAAATGTACCATACATAGTGTCCACAACGAGAGACACACAGAAGGTGAAGTACGATGTGAAAAAAACGTAGAAAATGTCATACCTAAACAAAAAATCTACTTTTAGTAAAAATAACTTATTTTATCACACACATATATATAGATATCTAGATAGCTGCTGGATAAGCAGCATAATAAAATAGCTCGACATACGGAATTGAAAACAAATTACAACATTTTCAAAGCTGCGCAGTTGCTACGGTAGAGGTCTTGGGTTCGATTCCCAAGTCGATCAAGGTGTTAGTGGGTTTTTCTATGAAATTCTCAGCAGCAGGTCAGAGTTTGGATTTGTGTCCGGCTAGTGGCAATAGGCTCATGGGACCTAATCATACCGGCGAATTGTGAGTGTACATACATTGGTTCACCACTGCCTTACCCTTGGGGGAATACATGCGTGTTGGTATGTAAATCGTTAGTAAATCTTTCTACCAATTTTCTTCGAAGTGGATTTTCTGCATCAGGTATTTAGTTTGTCATTTGTATTTCGAAATAAAGTATTGACGTTTTCACTAATGAGTGACCTAAATATGTCAAGTTTTTCTAATGAGTCACATTATAAATTATTTTATTTTGTTTAGCATTCCTAGTTAGCATCATCATCTTCAATTTACCCTACAGCCCACCGCTAGTCTCCTTTTGTTTATGCCAAATAGAAGAAAATTGATGATTGACTTTCGGGATGCTTTGTAGGAGAAGGATAACATGTTTATCATATTAAGGACTAGCTGGAATATGTACAAGATGAAATTAATTAAAATGATGATGAGATTTTCCAAGAGATAGAAAATCAAATATCTAATACTTTTATTTGTTTATAGTGAAACGAGTTGCTATTTTCGAATAACAATAGGTAAGTTCCTACAATAAAAATAATGTAGGTACCTATGATGAATTGGTATGGTCCTTACGGTAGTCATTAATTTAACTTAAAGGACCTCTCCAATAAATTTTCGTGCTAAAATATAAATATTTTAGATTCCTTTAAAAGGCAACTGAACTAAGTAAGAATATTATTTTGTGGCATTTATTTAAAGTCCCTTGGAACAGAATTAATGTGAGCTAATGCGTGCTGCATAAGATAGGTATGGTACATACCTAAACAAGTTCGTTAAACAATTGCACATTCAAAGAGATGTAGAACAATACATAAAACTAGATCAATATAAGTAAATTGAGTGCTATTAATGTCAGTTGGTGAAGACAGAAATTATGTGACTTTAAGTTACTCTTACGCAGGAATTAGAACAAATATAGGAGACACTTGAACACACATGAAACCACACGGTGCAGGGCTGTACTCACTAAAGAAATATTAAGAAATATAATACTAACGTTGGTTGACACTCATTAGGGGAGACCAGCCCAAAACGGGTAAGCTAAGGTTAAATGAAAAAAAAACCATGTTCTTAACAGATTTCAAACTTTTGTTTTAATTATCATAGTTCCCTATTTAAAGAACTTTAACAAATCAGTCTCAAACTCAATAAAAATTCTTCATTACATAAGAAAAATGTCTAAAATCTAAAACCTTAAAAAAACCCGTTTTGCCCGGAGGGGGTGCCCAAAGCGGGTAAGGCTAATGGGCAAAACGGGTAGTAGCAAAAATAATGAGAAATTAATCAACTTGAACATCTAGTTAGAACTTAAAATAACAGTTTTGGTTTTCTAGAGGCACGGCAGTGGCCCGGTCAAGTCTCGAGCAAAACCATACCAAAGTACCATCCTTTTATCGAAGCTATTTCACCTCCCTATACCTATCATATCATATCATAACATCGATACGGAAAAAGGTAGGGGTCTAAGTTTTAGATGACGTAGAGCATATAATAAAGCAAGCTCAGCCTCAAAATTACCTAACATTTGAACCAATAGTTTACGAGTTATGAGCGATCAAAGTTACGCTATTTTGTCAGTCACTGATTCACTCACTGACCGATAATCTAAGGTACTTCTAACAAACTTGGAACCTTCAAATTTGGCACCAAGATAGGTTTTTAACTACATGTTAAAAAAAATTATAAAAACGGTTATAAATTATATAACTTAGTACATAATTGGAAACAATTTATATCTATTTATATTTGCGGTTTTCCAAGAACATGGTGTATGAATTTTGACTGCATTGTTAACTTTCTTTTTTGTTTAGGTACAAAAAGTATAACAAATCGATTTATATTATTAACCAATTGTAATAATGTATTGAATAAAAGCTAAAATCTTTCATGCACAGGTTCAAGAGACCTACAAAAAATGAATGAGATCCCACCAAAAACATTCAATGTAAAAAGGCCAAGTCTCTTTATGTAATTCTTCCATCGTAAAAAGTTTTGAGATCGCATAGGAGCCAAGCCCTGGTCAACCTATGTTGTTATAAAAAAAACAATATTTTGTGACTATATCAATAGTTTTGTATACATTAAAATAATAGGGTCACACAAAAGTTACGTAACGAAAATCTGTCAGGGCAAATCGGGTAAGGGCAAATCAGGTACCTGTTTTACCCATACCTGATTTGCCCAAACGCACACTTGCATTTCGCACATTCATAATCTCAAAACCAAAGCTACCGGGTTCAAATCACTTCACGGATATTAAGCTTCAAATACAAAAAAATAATATCACCAAACTAGTGATTTCGTCCAACAAACCAAAATCGACTAATCAGAAATGAAAATTCTTTAATAATTTTACCATAAGTAGCAAAAATATTTGATTACAAATTACCTTGCAACCTCGTGTTCCGTGTGTACGAGGATACTGCCTGTGATTGGACGACGCCCGCGCTATCCTTCTACATGCACACATTGAAACTTATGCGAAAGGCGCGAAATTTAGAACGCTTACCCGCTTTGGGCGGTATACCCGTTTTGGGCTGGTCTCCCCTACGTTAAAAGAATAAGTAAAAATGACACTTACTATTTATTTTTTCAATAAGTATGCGGTTTCCGGCGTCGTTTACGATTATTTTTACAACTTTAAATTTAGAACTACATTTTAAATGATAATGAAGTGGAATGCCAATTTGTTGATAAAATTTACATTTAGATTATTCTTTGAAGAAGCTAGAATCGTAAGTAATTTCGTTCTTCTTGAAAAATGATGTAAAGGGTTAGCTTATCTCTACGCTATATTTCACGAACTGAGATTTGGACGGATAGAACGTTTGTGAATTTATTTCATTTAAATATTATGTTATATTATTATATGGGTGCCTTAATTTGCTTCTTGTTCTGCCAGATTATACTCCAATAGATAAAGTTATTAAAGAGAATAGTTTGTGTGTATTCATCAGTTTTGCCTACCAGGGACCTAAGCCGGCACGAGTCGCTTGTTAACATAAAAATTCATCCACATAGATCGACATATTATACCACCTGCAAAACCGCAGCTATAAAAAGATCTCTAGCAAATATCTCGGTTATAACTAACTCCAGCCCTGTACTACAAAGGCTGTATGGCATAGCTCGCAAGACCTACATTGCCGGACCGCAGCCGATATCCGACTCAGTCCAAACCCGATCACCTTCTGAAACAGATCTCTCTTATTGTTTCAAATAATTATTTTGATAATTCAGTGACTATAAAATGGGAGGAAAATTGTTCTCAGGTGAGATGTTTGAGTTCTTTATTACGGCGGAGTAAGGTTTAGTTTAGCATTGGCGGAGTAAGGTTTTGTTGTTAAGTTTTTGAGACCACGTGCTTTTTCTTCTCGTGCTTAAAATATGGGCAAATGAACATAGGGGTAGAAGGCATAGGCGCAACAATTATCTTAATGCTTCCCTACTTAATCCTAAAGAAAAACGAGTAATCTAATCTTAACCGGCTGGTTTTGAATAGCAAGTAACTCTGTTGCATCCAAAGTGCAAAGTAATGTGCTAGTTCCAAAAACATGTGCTTTTCAAAAATTTCAAAGCCATGTGGTTAGCATGCATGTGTTTTGACGGCTGTTGATTTAGCAATAGGTAAACTAATTTTGCTCTATTTTTGCTTTGCAAATTGTCATCAGTGTTTTCAAAAATCAAATCATTAACTCACTTTTTGGCCTATAAACAATTACGTATGCCTTCCCACTTCCCTAACTGGATACCAATGATAAAGCCACAACGCAGCTGAAGTTACAGGTCATGCCCAAAGCTTAATTAGTACAAAAAAGGACTAACATTTTATTATCTGATCAATAATCTATAGTTTTGTCTTAAGAAAGTCGTACTTATTGCAAACACGTGAACTAAATCAATTTGACGCGAAGATTCACTTACAACTCAAAGGACCACAAATGTTTAAACTGGTCCTTGTACTCTTTTTCCTTTAACAATTATTTGATACATCCACATCGATTAATATGGGTACATAGTTCCAAGGTATAAATTAGGTACCTACACAAATTTTTACCTTGTTTCTCATTGCTCGAATTGTTAAAAGACTGATAATGTTTATACAAGTGCTACAGTGTATTGTTTTGTAACTTCGTCTGGGTAGACTTTGTGTATTAAGTGGACGATTATCACACTGATATTATTTTTAAACTTTTGTATGTCATTTAAAATGCTGTGTAGAATTTATTTTTATAGCTCTTGCCCTGATGTAGACCTTAAGCAGGGGTCAACAATGATGAGAGGCGCGTGTTTGGCTTTAGGCTACTTGTTTGCATTGGAAAACTTAAATATATAAAAGTAAATAATCTGAGAGTACCTATAGTAAATAAAAAAAGAAAAGCAGAGGGAGGATAAGGACCAAAGGGAAAAGTGTATGGTGATGATAATTCTAAATAAGGCTTGATATTTTCAGAATTAAATTTGCTGTATCAAAATAAGGCCATTACTAAATTAGTTTGTTTACTTAAAAGCGTAGTTTCTTAATGATAATTACTTTTGTAAGCTAATTATTAATAGACGAGCTTAGTGGCGATTCATTTAATCATGTAGGTACAGTAAACCACAAGCATAATTTAAATACACTAGGTAGATGTTAAATTAACTTAAAGTAATTATTTTTCTTTTTCTTTTCAGGTTTACAAAAGATCACATTTATATGAGAAATTAAGTTAGAAGATAACTAGAATCAATAGAATTTTAATAATTTTCATAAGTTTTCAATCCCTAAGTACAATATGCTTTAGAATTTGATTGTATTAATCTTAAAATTAAATAATTAACCTTTAGTGAAATATAAGTTTACGAATTGTTATAAAAACAAACAACAAAGTCTTCTAACATATCTTAATCTACAGATACTAACAGCAGATCTACCCACTGAAGTCATTGGAACAAAGAAGGACCAATACTTACTTGAAGTGGTTGAGAAGATTATTATTAAGAAGATAAGAAGAGTACAATATCGTGTTAAGCGAAGTTGGTTTGTGACCGTCACTAACGGGCAGTGATGTATATGTTTGCTCGTTTTGACGATCGCAAAATGAACTCGCTTGACTAATTCTACGGTCTACGAGTGAAGAAAGACTGATTGAGAACAAAGGGACCGAAAAGGACTGAAGAATTTTCGTGTACATTTGATTGTATTGTTTTCTGCACGTAAATAATTTATTTGTATTATAATATGTTTGTGTCTACTTATAATATGGGAGTCTTGTTTTTCTTCGACTTAAAAAGGGTTTGATGAAATAAAATACCGAAGTATCATCTAATAAAGTAGTCATAAATAAAGTAGTTGACTGGGTTTGTATTTTCAGTATTGTTTCCATTTTTAATGTGTGCTTAGTCTAGATTATTATTTTATTGAGGCGATGCCATTTGTTATACAGTGTGTGTCAATTTTCTTTTTTAAAGTGTGTACTGTTATTAAAACAAATACAAATGAATCATTTCCAATTAATAAAACAATAATATTACATTGATTTGGTTTATTTCTCCCTGATGATGTTATATTGAGAAGATGTGATGAATAAAATGAAATAGCATGATATTTCATTACACTTATAGTGTACTTTTAAAGTGCTATGACGAAAGAAGTCATCATGTAGTACAACATAAATGAAAAGTACCTATGTTCATTGTCAGGTCAACCGGGGCCCGAGTCTGCTATTGACAATTGTTTGAATCGTCTGAGCGGGTGGCGTTAGTACGTCCATTTTAGGATAATTAGCATTCTACTAAATGTCAGAACGTCAAAATTGGCCGTCCTAATGGCCAATAATGACGTTAAAATGCAGTTTTACCTACGTAATTATCCTAAAATGGACCTACTAACGCCACCCACTCAGACGATTCAAACAATTGTCAATAGCAGACTCGGGCCCCTGATACACGCCGTGGTGAGCTTCATGGGTTCGATTCCCGCAATGCAACAAACATTTGTGCGTTACATACCTGAACGAAGTCTTTTAGAAATTTATAATCTATTATCATAACTCTGAACCTGATCAAACTACCAGAATCCCTTGCATACTACATGACTACATGCAGGACTGCTTTTTTATTTTTGTTGCGGTGTAATGCTTTCACCTCAAACCACGACAAAGGCATAGCCACCATGTGAGGATAAATTGATGATTGACTTATTGGAACTTGCACTGGCTAAAGGAGGCTTTCCCACCTTAAGCCGCGGGGCAGACTTGAAGAATATACCCCTATCGAGAACTTAAAAATTGAAAGCAGGTTTTTAAGAACATAAGTAATTATATGGTAGATTAATAGATTCCGTGATAGATTTAATATATACTTTAATTCTAAACAGAGATGAGGTAAATAGAGGCTTAAATAAATTGAATTTAGAAAAAAAAAATGTTTTTAGAACAAAGTTTCCAGAAGCCGCTGGCCTATAGTAATATATAGTAAGCTATAGTTCCGATTGGGAATTAATCATAGAATAGATATAAATTATACTTAAGACTACCTAGGGTCGCAAGATCTTTTTAAAAAGAACAAAGTTTGGATGTTATTGAACGGTAGGCTCTAGACTAGGAAGGTCAAAAATGCAGCGGGGTCTGTAGAAAAGGCAAGCTAATATAACCAAAATATATAAATTCTATCTTTACGTTAAATAATATTATTATGTTGGTGGAAACATGCGTCTCTTAAAACCTTTCCCTAAAAGCCTAATGCTAAGAACTTACTCAGAGGAAACTTTTTGCTAAAGAATCACACATATGGCAGAATATACTATTAGGTACAGATATTAAAGAGCAACTTATTAAATCTTTAGTGCAGAAACTATTCATAGTCTCAGGGAAACTCATAGATCTGAATACTACAGAGGCTATTATTTATAGAGAAACATAAACCGGAAACATACATTGAAAATAAATAAATAATTGCGGAAAACATCACATACATTGAACCCAAAGTAAGTAGCTATTAAGCACTTGTGTTATGGAACTCAGAAACAACGAAGGTACCACAAACACCCAGACCCGAGGCTATGTAGAAAAGTAAATTTCTACATTGACCCGTCTGGGGATCGAACCCGGGACCTCAGAGCTAGCGTCACCTTGATAACCAGTGCGTACGCCACTCGACCACGGAGGTCGTCGAAATCTTCACTGCAGGGATAGCCGTGTGGTAAAGGTTACAGCGCTGACTTCCACTGCGTGACATGCTGCGGGTTCGATCCCCGCCTGATATAAACATTTTTAACATCCATATATGTATATTTCTATGTGTATTGTGTCAATATGTTTGGAAATGCGTAAAACCGCGACACAGGGATTTATTCCCCCGCATCGCGGCATCGGGACAAAATCATATAAATACAGAATACAATAAAAAAATAACAGGACTATTGTTTTGCTTCTGGTATTTTTTCTATTAACTTCTTTGGTACAAACTCTGGAGCTAATTAAAGGAATGTTTATCAAGTAATTAAGGGATTAAGATTAAAACCGGTCCGTCTTTAGTCAAGGTTATGAAGTTACAATTGTTTCTTATAAAAGATAAGAACCTTTCTTTTTCAACCCTAATGAAGGTACAAACAAACCCATTAGTATTTAGGGAGAGTTTATTTTGCAAAAATCAAAACAACTGCTAATGACGACAAACTAATTGTGTTTAATTTGTATAAATACATTGGTTTAGTTCAAATATGTATCAGTTAAACATGTACTCCTGTGCAGTACACTTAAATAGTATATTGAATTAATATACTTTTACAGTGAATTTAGTGGTAAATACGGTTAAGCCAATTAAAGGAAGTTAAATAAGTTATAAAATAAATAGTAACTCTTCGGTGATTTGTGTTCAAAAGTTTTAGTGGATTGGGTAAAAGGATTTATGATCCTTTTTTTTTTAAATTTTAAAATTCTTGTTTTTTTTTCATTTATCTCTAAGTATTATAAAAATTATTACAGTGATTTTGATACGGTTGAGAGCAATTGTGATGTTTTCAGTAGATATATATTTCAGTGCTATTTTTCATGAAAGAGCGAAAGTTTTCATCGTCCTCAGAATTTTTGATGTGATTATAAGTAGATGTCGTCTGACTTTTTTTACTATAAGTTGAACTACGTCTATTTACATTTGCGTCAAATGCTATCACCAAAATTAGTTATTTCTTTATCGACAACCTTTTCTTCATCTATTTTGGATTTAACTTAAGTAGGTTCTGTTTGGCTTGTTTTATTTCAAGCCCTGCAATGCCTACTTTAGTTTAATTCAAAAGTTGCGCCGTGGGATTGATAAAAAAACCTTGTTTTTAAATTTCATTTTTTTTTCATGTTTTTGTGTAAGGTTGAAAGCTGATCGTTTGTTCTGATTTTAAGTAGGTTCTTTCCGACTTCTTTCATAACTAAAGTCGAAATTTTCCTACTTATAATTATGACAAACATTCTACATCATTTGACCTTTCTGAACAATATATTTCAGTTTATACTTTATCTACTACTTGTTCGTGCTATCTTGTTGTGGATATAAGTAGATCTTGTACGGATTTTTTATAAATATCAAACCCGAACATTATCTACTTATTTTCCATCACAAGGAGAACTGCATCTACATAAGATTATAGCTTATTTTACTACCTCTTGACATTTTGTTTATGTACTACCCATGACCACTGTCGTAAATTTAAGTAGATTTTGTCCAGCTTTTTTTCCGTTAAAGCTTGATATCATCTACTTTAATCTAAGGCATTGTGTTTTTACAGAAATAATGATTTAAACTGGTTTTTTGCTACGTGTCCTTTTTCTTTATTACACCAGATAATATTTACAGCGGCTTTTTGAAAAACATGAGGGACATTTTAATTTGCCGTGAATATAAGTAGGTTTCGTTCTGCTAGTTTTATTTATATTCTTAGCCGTACAAATCCTATTTACATTTACATCAAAGTTATCATCAATTCGTTTATTACCTGGCTGCGATTTTCTGTGTAATTTTTACCTGCCTGTTGGTCTAGTGCTTAGAGACCCTGACTGCTATAGCGGAAGTCGTGGGTTCGATTCCCACCCGTGACAAATGTTTGTGTGATAAGCACGATCATTTGTTCGGTCTCTGGGTGTAATTTATCTATAATATGTATGTATTTAGAAATATATAAGTATGTTCATCAGTTTTCTGGTTACCATAACACAAGCTCTGCTTAGCTTGGGATCAGAAAACCGTGTGTGAGATGTCCCGGAATATTATTAATCTCTTGTTATAATTTTGTATGTTGGTAATTAATACCTATTGAACTTGTTACATTGATTGATCTTGCCGGGTTACACTATATACAAAACTGAAGAAGTCAGGATTGGATCCAGAAATGTTTTACAGGATATGAATTGGTTGTAACCATAAGTAGATATTGTCTGACTTTTTTATAATAAAGTCTTACAAAATCTACTTACGTTTACGACTAGTTAAGCCATCCGTATTCTACGGTCATCTCTACATTTAATTATTTCGTTAATTCGACAACGTTATCATTTTAAGTACGTTTCGATCGGCTGTATCTTTATTTTAGCCCTTCAAAGCATACTTTAATTGATGGCTAATTGCGAATTAACTTTTTGTATTATTTTTTTTACCATTTGGTGTATTGCATGTTCTACTAAAAATATGTGGCTAATATTTAAGTAAGTTATTTTAAACGTCGTATTTAAATGGAATTTAATACTTGTTATATAAAACTTATTTATGTTCATTTCAAAATTATCAATACATTACGTAACCATACATCATGACGGGCCTGTTGGTCTAGTGGTTAGTGACCCTGATTGCTATACCGGAGGTCGTGGGTTCGATTCCCACTCTGGACAAATGTTTGTGTAATGAGCACGATCATTTGTTCTGTGTCTGGGTGTAATTTATCTATATATATATGTAATTTATTTAGAAATATATAAGTATGTTTATCAGTTGTCTGGTTACCATAACACAAGCTCTGCTTAGCTTGGGATCAGATAACTGTGTGTGAGATGTCCCAGAATATTATATTATGTTATTATATCAGTGCTTGATTGATATCAGATCCAGGTACATAGGAAAACAATAGTTAACTCTGGAAGATGATTGTCCGTAGTCACTGGAATGGCTAAAAAGAAGAAAAAAAGAGAAAATTAGATTCTTCTCTGTTTTGCTGTGTACTTCAGGGTGGAAAATACCACCACAACACAACATGCAGCATATATATCTCGAACATTCCGTGTACATTGTAGCGACTGCATCAAATCACAAAGGCGGTGAGCCACAATAAGGAAGCGATCACTTAGTGTGCAGTAATGGATCCAAAACGCTGCTCGGTGTGAATCTCACTGTGGTGTAGATACTATATTTTTATAGCGGGTGGTGGATTTGGGGATTAGAATAGATTAATTTATTTATTTAAAAATTCATGTACACACAGAAAGAAAATGGAACACGATGTAAGATAAAAATGTACGACGGTACTGCTTATATCTGAAAGAAATCTCTTCCAGCAGACCTCAGAAATGCATTAAATGATTTTATCTGTGCCCAAAAATCGATAATCTTTTTTTTGTTAATTGAATGTCATAAAGACCACAAGAATAAAACAAAATAAAGACCATAAAGACCCTTATTGTTACTTGAATGTCGTAAAGACCAGAATACTAAGTAATGCATCTGCCCTATGCTGTGCGTTGAGGATATTATCGAAACTCAATGCTTTCAAAACTTACACTTACAAATAAATGTTATCTCCTCAGATCACAATTTGCAATAGAAATAATCTTAATCTATTACAATACATTCTTAAGATTGCGCAAAGAAAATTTTAAAAGAATGAGAAAACAATTGCATCGTTATCCTTCCACTTAAATACTTTACTTGTGTTCTAACCATTTCAAGTTAAATTAAAACTCTTAAACACATTTTACAACGACTTAATACGACAATGCATTTTTAAATTAAATAGGTCAGAGGTCTCGATGACAATCTTAAACCGCATTAAGAGAATTACTTTCGCTAATAAGGACCAAAAAAGAAGCCCGTATGCATTAGGGCACGCTCAACATAATAGTCGGTTTATTGGTTCAATGCTTCGATGACTATAGCTTAAAACTTTTATTTAATTTTAATATGTCTTTTAGTCCGGATCTTTGTTGCTACATGTTTGATAATAAACGATAAAACCCAGTCCAATTTTAAACTACTAGTAATACTTATACTCTACACTTCCCACAATTTTTTCTACAAAAATCAAGTGTTGTACAGTCAAGAATATTATATCTATCACCTTGTAATAACCTAATTCCTATTTTTTCGCCAAAATATCGAAGGACCTAAATTTGTGATATTTTTATGGCTTTATTAATATACTTAAAAACCAACAGGGTCTTTTTATTAAGTTTTGGCCGTCCATGATTCTGTCAGAAGAGGCTCTATCTGATATTCTCATCAACTAGGTAGATCTTTGTGCGAGTCCTTGTTTACTTTTCAGTTTTAAACATTACCTAGGTCCTTTATAAAATTCTAGTATTACAAAAAACATAACCATATCTAACAAAATTAATATAAAATCGTCTGACCAGTGTAAAGTGACAGTTAATTGAGACAAATTCAATTATGTAAGAATAAGCGCGTGGCTTCCGCCGGAAATGACCATATAAGTAGGATGTTTCGTTTTAATAAAACTTTACACGTATTTGTTTAGTATAACGAATTGAGATCATCGATTAAGATTTTAAGCTCTAGCAACAGGATATGTTTTAATTATTTTGTTGCTTTAGCATAATCATCAACCAAAAAAAAATCCGATATACCTGCTACACTGACTTGTAAATGCCCCAGTTTTAGGTAAACGCCTCCGTTCAATAAATAGACATTTTTTATGAGTATTCAACTACGATTACTCACTTAGATTTCAGATTCAATTTTCCTTTCACTTACTGTTATAATATTTTCAGTCATAGTCATCCCTCAGGTCCATTTCCTTCTTCTAATTGTCTCAATCCTGGGCTGTTGTTGTCCATGATTTCGAAAAGGAGTCAAGTTCGAGTCATCTGTGTCTACACCTACTCAAACACTATATTAATTCGAGTATAACATGCAAGCCCTCCCTGAAGCACAAGGTAACATTTTATTTTGGTTGTATATATTTTTGCCCACTAAACAGTATATTGTATATTTATATATATAACGTATATTGTATACCTTCATCTTTATCATATCTAAGACTGTTTATGAGTTTTGTTTATTAGGTTTTAATGTAGTTATTCATCCAGAAGTTACACAGATTCCTCCGTCGATTTTCTCTCTTTTATCGGTAAATGTTTTTGCATTTTTGCTTTAGATTATCACCGATCAGATTCCATCCCTGGATTTATGCACAGCAATCTTTCAATTCATAGATAACGGCTTGTCAGTTTCAATTGCAAAATGCCCATGTTAATAAAGCCTGACCTAAATAAGAAAATCGATTCTGTGATGCACAAAGCGAATTTTATTGCATTGTCAAATCAAAAAAGCTTCATCCTCCTTTAAAGTTATCAGAAGTTCACAAAGCTTCGTTTTTGCTGCAGCTTTATTATAAAGCTTTTATTATCTACCTAGAATGTGTGATATAACTTGAATTACACGTGTGGTATGATTTGAAAGAGACATTCAGTACCTAATAAGCTTTAAGCTTGTCTGAAGATAACACAATGAAGTGAACAAAAGGACCATTATATATTTTTGCATTCCTTGCGTAAGGAAAGGACCAGTGAATAATAAGTAATATTGTGAAGTAAGCTTTGATTTATTGGCTCCAAAAAAAGTAATATATTGGTGCATCGTATCCTAAACTTTGACATTGATCTGACAGAAATAATAATACCATCCGCTAATGCTGGTAATGATGTAAGTTGGTTTATTTGTCGTGAGCACGTGAGTAGATCGTGAATTATTTTGGTCAATCGTCAATCATGTTGAAGAAAACGCATACAAGATAGTTGGTTTTATAATTATCATATCCCAAAAAAAACTGATGGCAAAATCTTTTCCAAAAATGGTACTATTTCATTCAAGAGGTAGGTGGTTAAATCTTTTAAGTTTCTTAGTCTGAATATTTGAAGCATGTGAAAGCATTTTGTGTAACACACAACACATACACATACAACAAACCCAAATCGAAAATGTTTTTTTTTTTGTATAATTTTTTTTAGATAGATGTGTGTAGTTTTGGTTTAATTGATATCTTAGAACGCCTGTTAAAAGTCAATACGACGAAACGATAGTTGCTCGAATATAACGAGTAGGGAATTTGAGTTTAATACCTTTTTGTCTCATAAAATGCAAAAAATATTGTTATTTGATGATATTAAGTAATTAGCAAAAACAGTTATAACATAATTTTAGTAAGATTGTTGGTAAATTTATTGTTTTCCTTAATCCAAAAACGACCACACTTTTTCTGATAATTTTTACCTTATAGAGTCGCAG
This sequence comes from Autographa gamma, assembly GCA_905146925.1. NCBI lineage: Eukaryota > Metazoa > Arthropoda > Insecta > Lepidoptera > Noctuidae > Autographa > Autographa gamma. The sequence goes on from LR989871.1 coordinate 5,589,209, forward strand.
GGATCGGATTAAAGTCGTCGACTTACACGACTGCGGTCCCAATCCTCGAAATAAAGGGAGTCCCACACCTCCCCGCGGCTATTCAATGGAATAAGTAGATAATGTGGGCATCACTATTTAAAGCTAATCAAACTTAGTTAAGGAGTAGTCAGCATTCGTGCGCAGGCGACGCGCGTCGTCCATCGCCGCCATATTGCCTTACATGCAGTTTTATTTCAAATACCGAACGTGGCGGTCGTTCTAAATTCAAGTGTTCAGTTTGACGTTAAGCAGTGACAGTTAGAAATGGATACCCTTTTATGCATCGTCTTTTTTCTGGGATGGTGAGTTTTTTTTTAGGTTTTGACTACGTATGTAAGGATCAAAAGCGTAAATTGTCTTATATGAATCATATATATTTATTCACTCTTCTTAAGCACTAAGGTGTCTTGTCTTATTTTTTATCATACTTATACTTTGCTGCAGGATTTTTCCTTCGTGCTTACACTTATATGTTCCAAAAGCGTTTGTTTAACACATTTATTATTATAAATCAGCAGCCGATGACAACGGTGGTAAACAAAAGGAAGTTTTACATTATTTATATCGTTGAAGAACTTTCCTATGCCAGTAGGCGCTATTATTCTGAGCGATAAGTGTTCCAGTATGGATAGGTCAATACGTCACTTGTAGAAACAACAAACGACTAAGTAAATCATGAAACGTCAAAATTGAGATAAAGACAGTTCCAATCACGACCCACGGCTTGTGACATTAACATTGACGTATTTTAACTACAATTTATTATAAGTGGGAAAGTGAACACATTGAACAACCAACATCCCGACAAAATAAAAAATAATAAAACCTAATCTTGACTTCATACTAACAAAAGCTAAAAGTAAAAAAAGTACACTTTATTTAACAAAAAAATGCAATCGTTCATTATCTAAACTCTTTTAAAATTTAGATATTCAAATTCTTCGTCACGTCATCTCAAGCTAAACATCAAAACAAGGAAAAATATTTTGAGGATAAATTAATGGACGTCCATTCAACTCCATCCACAATGCTCAATATTAGTGTATGACGTGATCGTGCTAGAACGATATAATGACTGTAACATAGTGAATCATTCATCAATCATCTTTAGGTGTCGTCTGTTATAATATGCTTCTAAATACGGTCTAAATAATGCAAATACTGTATTACCCACTGGGTTGTCTAATTGAGTTCAAATAGGCAGTCTTTCTATGCGAAAATCGGTATTTAGCTGAGTCCTATGAGACGGGACGCAATTCCCAACATATCTTGGGAAAAGACCACGAAGTCAAGCTATCAACAACTTCTCATTTCTTTAATCGAGTATTAAAACTCTTTTTATTTTTTTCTAACTAACAATATAAGAAGATGCCTTGGTGCTAACAAGCAATTATCGCATCTTTTACATAGGAATAAGACTTAAAATTCCGTGAACTGTTTTTAATTAGAAATGCTAACTGGATGTACACGTTTCATGAGTGTACCAGCGTCGTTTAAATGATCTCAACCGTTAAAATTTTGATTCAACATGTGGGAGAAGCAAGTAAGGAAAAGTAAGGACTTTGATTTACAAAGGTATAGAGATAGGTCAGTAAAGCAACTTGCTAATGGAATAATGTAAAAAAATTGAATTGGTCCTTTTGTCCAAAAAATGTAAATGTTCTAAATCGTTACTTTCAAATTTTATAGAATATCTGGTATTTAAAATTAATAAGACAACTGTAAAAAGCCACAATGAAATACGTGCATAATGCAGGAACATAAGATTAATAATGTTATCGCTTCAAAACTAAATGCCTCACAAAGACCTTGTTATTGGCACTATATTGTGGCAGTCAATAGACCACTATAGTTGCATAAAAAAAGTATGAATGAACTGTGTTCTATTTTCAAAAATAAATTGGCTCATTGTGGAACTGTCAATGAACAAATAAGTCGAAGACTGTTTGTAGGGCGTTATTCGATAAAGCGGGGTGGCAACTCGGCCGGCAGATAGTAAGTTCAAATGTCAAAGATGAGCATCGTGTAGATAACACTAACGCGACAGTGTGATGAACTTGTACGAAGTAAACAGCGCTTTATTATTTATTTATAGTTCACCACTGGCATTGTTTAGACTCCGCCTTAAGAGTCTGTTAACTCCATCGGAATATTTTTTAACATGTGTATGCAGTATTTCTTAAGCTATTTTTATATGCGCCCTACGTAAAGTTCGTTTCCAAACATTCCTTTTAAACATCTAACAATAATACTTATCGTATGATTAAAATTTAAAGTAAAAGTATTTTTTACGCACTTGTACTTTTGCAATTTAATTTAATTAGATTCCTCTTTAACTGCTCTGCATCAAAGGCTATCAATATAAGATAATAAAAAAACGACTCTTTAGAATTGGGTCAGTATTTCGCACAATATAAGAATCATTATTGTCGGGAAGACATCTTGACATACACAAACGTAACCTACAAATTACGAATATAAGCATATATAAATATAATTTTATACATTTACTCCAATATAGTACAAAAATATCAAAAACATTAATAATCGATGAGTTCCATTTACGTCTATCATTTGAACGTAGAACGGCACAGCAATTAAAACTTTTTAAACATTTTTTTTAATTGCGTTCGGTTGGCGCGCTCCCGAATTCGTTGGTCATTCATCCCGCGGCCATATGGGATCGCACGTTGTGGGCTTGCCGGCATAATGTGTTAGAGCGGACACGTGCATTATTAGCATATTTAATACTTTAATATGTGTCTACGAATATTATTGGGTTAATTACTATTGATGTTAGTTTGGTATTGAGTTATGTGTGATCTATGATTGTTTTTGTATGATAGGATTTTTTTGTTTTTCTTTATGATTGTCATCTTACATACATATGCGTACTGAAAGACCAGATCCTTTTTCCAGGAATGTTTTTCTTTAAACTGTAATTATTGATAACTCAACATTTTAGCGACACATTATATATTATGAACATCATTACACATCTTTATGCAGTTTCAGGAAATACCTTCTTGTCTATTAAGTAGGTAGCTAGTGTTTTCTGAAAGTTAATCCCTTTGATGACGATGATTGGCTACACTGTTTCCAAATTTCATTATTTTGTCTCAAATTTACCACAAAACGAAACAAGAGATCTACAAGGGTGGGTGTCACCGTTTAAATCAGAATAAACAATTGATCGGATTAGTAAATTAACACGAGTTAAATGTTAAAGTGAAGCACGTAGGCGGGGGCCAGTTCTAATAGATTCGTCGTTCATTTGCGCGGATGCGACCAATTGAGCAATAAAATTGAAGATCTGCTGTATGCTTGCATGTGCTCGGTGGCTTTGCTTATTTTTTATTTGAGAGTAGCAGTTAGTGCGCTGTTTTTCAGCTGAAGTGACTGTGCAGTGTTGTTGGTTTGATAATAGTGAGTTTAAAAAGAAAGATTTTAGGATTCTTTTGGTGGTAACATTTTCTAATTAAAGTAGAGATACTTTAATCTAAATTATAAACGTTAAAAAGCTGTTTTTATGTCGTCAGAACAACGATTTCATAGTGTGCTTATGTGTTATTAGGAGGGCTAGTAGGTACCTACTTTGTGTGTTCATTTTTTATTTAAAATCTTCATTAATAACTAAGATATATAGGACCAACTTTCTAAAAAACTATTGTAAAATAAGCAAAATAATAAATACCAATAAGTAAATACTGTTTCGACTAGTCAATGACATAGCCAAAGTACAAATTTTACGCAAAAACTCCGTAAAACAATGTGAACATAATTAAACAAGGTCTTTTATATTTTACATACACATCGGCATTTTGATCCGACACAAAAAAATAACGAAACAGACATGGTGACACGAACACGAGGACCAATTAACTCCGTCTGGATTCACAATTATTTAGTACAGATGTTTGTCGCTGTAGTCGACCCAAAGAGTATTATATGTAGTAGTGTAAATGGAAGGCAAACGTTTACATTACACATTGTTGAAAGTAAAGGGTTTGTTTAGACTACTTAGATTTTTTAGAATAGTTTTTATGGATGTAGTTTTGACGTGGTTTCTGATTGTTATAATTTAGGGAGATATTTTAAATACCTCAATAGAAATCGTATGTGGCTTGTGTACTGTATCACTCAGCAGTACCGTACTTTTGTGTTTTTGTTATGTCGTGAATATTCTCTTTCTATATTTTTTTTTTCAATTATGTTGACTCATCATCTAAATTACTAGGTTCCTAATTAGCTCATTTGATAAGGCGCAACTGACAGCTAAACTCGTCCGTTCTTCAAACAAATAACCTTTCGTTTCAGCATACTACTTGAGTAAGCTTTACACAAATCCACCTTTCCAAGTACCTCCTAATTTACCAATAGCTAGACTGTAAGTTTATTGACTTGGTAATTCAACACTAATTACAGTACAAATATAATTAGTACCCATCTGCCATACGAAGCGTTAGGTTACAAGTTTAGCTACATTATAACTCCGTATAAGACTGTTAAATAGAATATTATTATGGTGGCCAATGAATCATAGGAACAGGGGCTCGATGCTGCTATTTGAAGTCAGTGAGTGGCGGGTGAATAAACATTCCCATGTACTTGTTATTGTGCCTAATTCTCGTATTCAGATAAGAACAGTAACTTGCAATCCTACAATGACAACAGTGGCAAGTAGGTGAACATTTATCATTAAACTAAAATAATCTGAATACAAAAATTAGGCATAATAACAAGTACACTGGAGCGTTTATTAGCCCGCCACTCACTGACTTAAAACTGCGGCGTCGGGCCCCTGAAAGGACTAGGTATTTGACCTATGGTGGTGTATCCGTCTTAATTGTCATTATTAGTGTCAGAGCCATGTTCTACGTGTAATTGTGGACTGGAATTTCTGTGCAATAGATTGTATTTTGTTTCTACCGTGTGTGGATTTTGAATGTTGTCGAAGGCGCTTTTTTTTGGTGATTGATGATCTCGGCTCTAAGGACCAAAATTATGTGTTTAAATTGGTCATAGAATACATAAGTATGAGCAAAAGAACTGTAAATACCTGACTTAGTATGTTGTTTGTCACTGCAATAATAAATTGTAGCATTATTAACGATGATTGAGTATCCTAATTACGTTAAAATTTATCATGCTAAGAGAACCCTTTAGAACCCAGATATCTATAAAAATGTTCAATAAATAAGTTCATAATGCTACAACTTCTTTACCTATTCCTTTTTACTTAAGTTAGTTATAATTAATTAATTATTGTACAGTCGAGTTCTTCAACATGATTTTTAAGCTATTAAAGTAGCTCAACACCACTGAAGCTCAGTAAACACGAATATTATGCAGAAGAAAGAAGATACAAGAAGACAGAAGAAAACTAAATCTTGTTCCTAAGTACTAGTGCCGCAGGAGTGTTTATATTTCTCCTGCCGCTTCAGTGCTTATCAATGAGTACTTAGTGTTTCACCGCGACAAGAAGAAGAGAAGAAAAATAGTATCCTAAAGTCTTGGAGAGAAATTATTGTATTTACGTGTTGTGTGTCGATAAAGATTTGTCTCAGATTTTTTATTTTTTTCGTAAAAATACTAATAGAAACATAGGTACATTTGGATATATATATATTTTTAATGTATTGTGTGTGTCTTTTGCATGCGTAAATTTATATTTTTTTTACGCTTTCCCACTTCTATTATCATTTTAATATTATTGTCGATGTATTTTTTAATTGTGTTCTAAAGCTATATTTTGATGTGTGTTATTTTTTATTCTTTATGTTTGCTATATTAATCTAACAAACTGTATTTATCGTACGAAGTGACATAAGCATAGGTACATTTTTGGTTTATCTGTTTGTCTATTGTGCTAATTGTCTTTATAAATTACTATGTTATGTTATTTAAACGGTTTTGTATAGATATTAGATTATATAGATATTTATTGAAGTGTGTAATCGTGTGTAATTCTATGTATCTACCAAAAACATTTCAACAAAAAGTAAGTATGCCACAAAAATGGTCACGTATCAAAAATACCAAAGTCAAAGACAGATAAGGTTTTAAGGCATTAAGTCCGTGTTATGACCACCACAATAATTGTACGTGAAAGTTTTAATAAATATCTAAATAAATAAGTTTTAAACCTCTCCTGGGATGTAATATTATTTTAGCCTGTAGCTGTTCCACATCTCCCAGCTGTGGGAATATTACAGGTAGTTACAGTTACCAATATATATTACACAGAAGGAAACAGCTTTGATCACGGTTGCTCATTTTCGGGTTAGACACTTTGCGTTTCTTTACACCCGTATCCGGTCAATGAACCGCTAGGCCATTATGATGCTTAAGAGATGATAAAGCCACCCAGTAATGACTTAAAATATGTCAATTGTACACTAGAACAATAAACATTAGTTAGTTATACATTATCTACAACTACGTTAATAAACTGCCAAAGTAAACAACGGCTACGAAAGTATAATGCTACGGCGTAGACAGAAATTAAGTTTGTAGGCTCTATCGTAGGCCGTAGCCTAAGCTTGTAAAACGATTTTTTATTTCAGATGTTGTTTATTTAATATTAAGAAAAAACTATCTTCTACCTTTTCATTACTGGTATGTTGAAGGTAGGTATTACATCCGATATCGCCGCTTTGTATTAAATATAATAATAATCAGGTATATTTTTTATGAAAAAATTAACAGCATTTGTCTATAAACAACCATACTTTGTAGTCAAAGGTATGTAGTTGTAACCCATTATTGTAAAATATACCATATTTATTCAAGCAAAACTGGTTTCCTTAGAATCCTTAGAAACGCAAAATGTATAATAAATTTAGTTATGTATTTTATTTCTTTGCCTACTATCGTTTGTAAAGATTAATTTCATCTATAAGGACATTCAAATAATGTTTATATTCGAGACCTAACCCTGCATTAAGAATGATCAATTGAATAATAAATACATATCTTAAATTAAAATACAGCTAATTATAAACAATGTTTCTATAACTAATTTGATGGTAGAGTGCCGGAAGAAGGGCTCATGATAATAGCAAGAATTTAAATTGACAATTATATTTTACTCATGCGGGCGGGATTGTGTATTTTGAGGGGCGCATACAATTGAGAAACTTGTTAACTTGAAACTATTTTGGTATAAATTGTTACATAAAGCGTGAGAACTGCAGTTCTGAATACTCGTAAAAGCATAAAACGAAATCATGAAAAAGAAACTGTATTCAATAAGGATCTGTAGTCCGTCACTTTAAGGTACGTTTTAAAACGCTGGACCGTTGGAGTATGGGGGGACTACAAGTTTCCATATTGGCGCTGGATCTGATGAAGTGCATAGAATGCTTTTTATGCTGAGTTATATCTCTGTTACCCCAGGCTTTGAATGTTCCACCAGAATTTTCGTCCAGATCATCTTCGAATACAATACCGTACATTTTTTTTTACTTGCTGAGGGAAACCTTCAAAAGGCACCCGGTCTTATGGGGATTTATGAGACCTGGGAGTGTGGGATTTTTACCGTACTAAACCCTCCCCGTTCCCCGTCATCATCAGCTCATGAAAAGGGGCTTCTGTTACATCTTATAGAACAAAACAGAAGCCCCACTGTGCAACGTCCTTTAGAGCCCTGGAAAGACTGTAAAGTGGTCTCCCCTGGGCCTCTCTATGCACGGCAGCATTGACCAGTACTGCCGTCATCTTTGAGGACAATATCGTACCTACCTTAGTCCAACATAAAATTGCTAGCATCCTTGCTGATTGTGACCACGGCATCGTCATGTGCCATAATTTCCATACTGTGAAAAAAGTTTTTGTCGTGTGTTCCACCGCAAAAGGGTAGTGGTTTGAACTCTTTAGTTTAAAATTGTTTAACTAAACCCCGTCTGTAAAAGTTAAGTAGTATTGAACAACAATAAAAATTTAATGTGTAAAATGCCAGATATTCTGAAGCCATAAGAACCTACGTAAAGTTTTAATATGTATCTTAAACATGGAGATAGTGTATACCTAGGGGCTGATTAAAGTATTTTACAGTCGAGAACACCCCAGTCGTATAGTTCTCCGAAAGTCTTACTATAACATTCTCATATTCAACTCTATGAAATAGAGACACTTAGACTTGAAAGTTGACCATGTATTCGGCTAATCTCTACAAACTGAACAAATAAGGTCGGTCTGTTGGATTAGACTGGTATACCTACTGTTAGGAGCGTGGGTTTTAAACAGGATGGGTTAATTTCGCCTAAACTCATAAGCTTGTATATGCATGGACGTTGTCAGGCAGATTTGGTATGTATGAACAACGTATGTTATGGCTCTGCTGAGGTCATCGATTGCAGCTATATTGTAGATTATGTCCCATATAGGTGAAATGCAAGAGGACTAAAATTATGCTGTTTCGTAGGCATATCGAAATTCTACCAAGCCATCGATAATTCTGTAAGGACCATTTTTCTTGCAGGATTGAAATGTTAAGGCTTGGCTGTTTGCTGAGATACGTTGACTTCCATATGATCAAAAGCAGTGTACAGTGCGCGTCAAATAACTTTGCCGCTCTGAAGTAGGCCACAAATCACTGCGCCGTCACAAATTTCTCCTTTTCTTTAGATGTATAAAAAAAATCAGGTGAGTAAAAAATTACACAATATAAAATAAAACAATTTAAAAATGTTAGTCACGTCAGTGAACACTTTTTACGCGATAGTACCTGCGCCGTCGTTAGGAAAGCCTAGCTTCAGAGCGGCATAGTTATTTGACGCGTACTGTAGTTACATACATAAGAATTTAGCATCATAGTTACGTACATAAAGTTCTATATAGAAGAAATAAATAAAAAAAGTATAAACATTACATTAGTCTTTTTTTAACCGACTCTTGGACAAAGCCAAATGTTTCTCGTGTCGCGGGAGGTTTGACGCGCAGTCAAATCGTATATTATGCACAATAAATACCTGGAACATGCATTTGTAGACCACACAAAAGCTTGTCCCATTCAGGGATGGAACCTGCATCACCTTGCACACTATAGTAATCGTTTATATCCATCGCAGTACCGAGATCATCAAAATTATATTAAGTAATTATAAATCATCAATTTAGCAAATGCGAAACACCTTTTTACGCTCCAAAACACAAATCGCAGATCTAGGAGTTCAAACAGCTAAATTGAAGTTGATCTGGGCTGGACACGTTTGCCGTATGGCTCCGGACTGATGGGCGAAAATAGCTACCGAGTGGGTCCCTAATACCGGAATTCGCGGACGAGGCAGGCCGAGGAGACGGTGGCGGGATGACATCGATGGCTTTTTAAGTGATTGGTGTCATGTGGCACGAGACCGAAGGGTCTGGAGTCGGATGGATGAGACCTTTGCCCAGCACTGGAAAAATAAAGGGGTTACAAAAAAAAACATCAATTAATTCACACAAAATTTTGCAAATTGCATATAAATCTCTGTAAAATATCAAATCGCATCAGTTTTTTACACAACACCCTCACAAAACCTCACACGATTATTCAGCTACGTCTGTCAAGGAGCAAGAACAATCCAAACGATCTGTCTGCTAGGACAACATCTTTCTTAGTTAGTCCCTAATAAGCATATAAGAATGATGTAAATTGAATTTTAGTACCATGACGATTTACGGCAAAGTTATGGTTTAGGGCGTCTGCCTACAGAAGGTGTGGCTTTTAGCGTTACTCCAAATTAAAAATATCACGAACTTTATTCACCTTTTTCGTCTTATAAACTGCCGAAATCACCATTATCGAAACTTCATATTATGGATATCTATATCAAACTCATAATTAGTTTTTTTTTTCTTTTTAATAAGCCGCCTTTTCAGATTCTTTTAAAATGTTCATTACTGTAATTGCACACAGAGAGTGTTAAGCCTTAATAAAATTTAAAATTTAAAATTTCCACATCCACGAGTTCCACGACCAAACAAAAACCAATCTTTGGTTAATTCAATGTCGGTAATTAATTTGTCTTATTTAAATAACGTGCCATGCATCAGTAAATTCCATGAGCCAATTAATTGAGACTACCATTACGAACATTAATTACGTCAAACATGACGTAAATACGTTGAGGTATATCGAGCGGTATCCAGTAAAAGCTGGGTTTTAAATAGGGATGTTATGGATATATAATTTCGGATCCGGATACGGATATGGATACTGGTAAAATATAATTTCGGTTTCGGTTACGGTTATGGATATCCATAGCAACACTGCTGTGCACCTCGCGCTGTGACGTTATTAGGTAGCGGGAGAGGTGTCGTATTCCAGCGGAGTGCACAGTTAATTCGTACGAGTGTAGTATTTAGTTAGACTCTTTTTTTTTTTTTTCGGGGGGAAATCCTCATGGACTTCCTCCGCCTGGGGAGAGGCGGAGGGGCATGCCGGACTCTTACCGGCTAAAACCCCCCTGTGTCTCCTCCTCGCACGTGCACGTGGGGCCGCGGGAATCCAAATTCTTCCGCAGCCCCACGCTGGTGCTGGCCCGGTTGTCCGGGCCTCATCTCGTGCACGGGGTATTGAGGTGTAAGACTACCCCGTGCTCCGCCTCGGAGGCGCGCGCCGACACCCGCGCGCGCCTACGCCTCGGGTCCAGCGGTTAGGGGACGGGGACTTCCCCAAGTCCCTCGCCCCTGGACCCATTCATGGGGGGCGGAAAAGGGCGTTGTCCGCCCTTTTCCTGCGCCCGGTGCGCCTTCTGCGGCCGGAGAAGAGAGACGAGATCTCCCTCTCCCGTTCCGCAGTCTCCTTCTGCGACATCACGTCCTCGCAGAAGGACACCACCGCGTCCCACGACTCTGCGCTACCGACCATACTCCGTACTACGGCCGGCAGCGACAGATCGCCTCCTACTTCATTTGTGAGGACACGGCGCTGCTCCTCCCAAGCTACACACTCAGCGAGCATGTGTTGCGCCGTGTCCTCCCCGCAATGGACGCAGTGGTGGCACCGAGCGTCCGGCTCCCTGCCCATGCGACACAGGTACTTGCCGAAGCACCCATGCCCCGACAGCACCTGCGTCACCCTAAACGACAGGGAACCGTGCCTTTTCCCGAGCCAGTCGTCGAGTACTGGCCGGATCGCCTCGACGGTAGCGAGGCCGGCGGCAGGGCGCAGAAGCCTTTGCCGCCATTCCGCTACCAGGACTCCTCGGCGCAGCTCGATCTGCCGCTGCACCGGCGTCGAGCCCCGCGCCCGCTCTTCCTCGCGCCATCGGTACAATGACGCGAGTACTTTCGCCTCCAAGTCCCAGGGCGGGGATCCGGCCAGGACACAAGCCGCCTCGTAGGAAATCGTGCGGTACCCGCGGGCGACTCTGACGGCCATCGCCCTCTGCGGCTTGCGCAGGATGGCGAGAGTGCTGGCCGTCAGGTCAAGCGCCCAAACGGGAGCCCCGTACAGGGCTATATACCGCACGATTCCCACGTACAACCGCCTACAGGCGGCGCTCGGGCCCCCCATGTTGGGAAGCAACGTTGAAAGCGCGCCCGCCGCGCCCATCAGCTTGGGCGCTAGCCGCGGGAAGTTTAGTTAGACTCTGCCCTAACCGAAACTATCCTAAACTTTTATTTCTGATTCGGTTACGGTTACGGATATTTTTTTATTTCGGATATCCGATAGTTTCGGTTACGGATATGGATATCCATAACATCACTGGTTTTAAACGCCGATCAAACTGGGCATACCTACTGGCTAATGGCAATAATGCCATAACTAGGTATGTGATGTTAGTAGGAATGAAGATTCATGTTAAGCAAGGACGTGTAATAATGGTCTTAGGAAGCAGTAAATGAGTAACCATTACAGTAAAATTGCGTACGTACAGTAAAATTGGGGTACTTTTTATAGAGATTCTTGCCGATCTTTCTCCAATGGAATGACATTTTGGATCCTGCAACTAGAGTAATTTATCGTTTTAAAAGAGCTTAAAAAGGCCTATTGGAAAAAAAAATAGCGTGCTTCAGTAGTCCATATCAATCCACTGCTGAACATAGGCCTTCCGCATGGCACGCCACTGAGTTCCATCTTCAGAGCTTCTCTTCTAGTTATTCCCCGCTATACTCCAAAAATAATCACTTTTCGTTTTCCAAAGGACCCACGTTGGTCGCATCATCACTCAGTATGAAGTAGCGAAATTATTTGGGGAAGTATATATGATGAGAGCAGCAAGTGCCCAAAATGTTGTAAAAGGATTTTTTTGAACTGGAATATGGCCCACAAATAGGAACATCTTCGACGATTCCGACTATATGCCATCAACTGTGACCGATCGGCCGGAACCAACCCATGGTCCACCCGTTAATGATGAAGGACTAACTTTTGATGTGCCCATTGCATCAAACGCCCCTATTGAGGTTGAAGACCATCAATCCAGTGACTCAGACCGCACTATGTCACCATGTATTCTGGAAAATTTGGATGGAATTAGTTTTAATTGTAAAACTCCAGAGCAGTAGCTGATGAACAAATTATTCAACATTTAATGAATAATGTGACTCCTGATAAGGAACAAATTAAAAATGAAGATACGTTGCATTTGACCCCGCTTGCTATCCGACCAATACCAAAAATTGTCCCAAACAAAACTAGTCGTAAAAGGAAATTACAAAGAACTAGAAATACTTAAAAGCTTTATTAAAGAACAACAGAGAGAGAAAGAATCAAATAAATACAAGAAAATAACGAAAAGCGCAACAAAGAAAATTCTAAATAATAATAAGCCATCAACTAGTACGAAGCGGCGGAAAAAAAATACGAAAGAATTAAAAAAGGACCAAAACAAAATAAGAGTGATCTAAACGAGAACCGGCGGTGGCCAAGGACAGGGCGAAAAAGTCAGGGACGACCGAGAGCACGTTGGGTTGATGACATAGCTAAGGTAATGGGAACCACCTGGATGAGGGACGCGCAAGACAGGCAACAATGGCAGAAAAAAGGGGAGGCCTATACCCAGCAGTGGGTGATTCCGGGCTGATATGATGATGATGATGATGAAACGAGAACCGATGCCTGGTGTGCAGCGAAATGTATGAGGAGCCACTAACAGAAGACTGGATAAAATGCGGAGATTGTGAAATGTGGGCTCATGAAGCTTGCACTTCATATTCAGGCATAGGTTTCTACTACTGTGAAATGTATCTAGAATAATTTCTGACTAATTTGAAGTAAGCCTGATTTGAAGACTGTTATAATTATAAAACCAAAACTGTTATTTTAAGTTCTAACTAGATGTTCAAGTTGATTAAACTCATTATTTTTGCTACTACCCGTTTTGCCCAATAGCCTGTTGTCATTGTAGGATTGCAAGTGATTGTTCTTATCTGAATACGAAAATTAGGCACAATAACAAGTACACTGGAACGTTTATTAACCCACCGCTCACTGACTTAAAATAGCAGCATCGGGCCCTTGGTCTCAGGGCGTCTCGAACTCAAACTCAAAACGTTTATTTGCATGTTAAGGTCTTACATAGGTCTTAGTGTAATAACAGGCACAGCTTAACGGCCTTTTCCAGGCATAGCAAATATGAGGGCTAATACTGAACTTATCATAATTTACATTAATTAGGACTTAGCATATCTTATACATAATATGAATAAAGGGTAGGTATATAATATTTTTAAAATGTATTATTTAGTTGGTCTCTTCCACTCTTTATTAGTCAATGGCTGAAAGGAATTTACGGGCTTGACCTCCAATCTGCTATATTATGCTATGTAAGAGTGGTACATAACATGTAATACGTAGAAGAATTACCTTTTAAGGATTGGATTCCATCTACGGATCAGGGCCTCGATTCAGCTATGTATTTTGAATACATTTCAGTGGTCGGTCAGTGTACTTGTCATTGTGCCTAATTTTCGTATTCAGATAAGCCTATCATAAAATCTCATGGAACTGGGAGTATGAAAAATGGTGATTTAATAGATTACGTCGTGCTCTATTCAAATTACTTTGCGACCTCGTATCTTTGCTCCTCGCTCCGCCATATTGGAAAAATGGCGCTCAACAACAGTGTTTTAACAATAACTCCTTTCAGGCTCATTTTAGGATAAAAAACATACATAACATACCATCACGCCTCTATCCCCGAAGGCATAGGCAAAGGTGTAAAGATGTACACCTACAGTTCTCCGGTATGTTTAGGTCCCATGTAATAGGGGCCGAGCCTATTGCCACTAACCGGGCACAAATCCAAACTCCGACCTGCTTCTGAGAATTTCATAGAAAACGCAATAACACCTTGGTCGACTTGAGAATCGAACCCAAGACCTGTAGCGTAGCAGTCGCGCTTAGAACCACTAGGCCAACGAGGCAGATAAACATACCTCTGGAATAAATTAAACTCGACAAAATTTCCAAAAATTATGCGTTCATCTTTTTTTTGTAGAATCAATCGGTTTAGCATACGAGCATCGCAAAGTCAACTGCAAAACAACTCCAAATGCCAAATCACTAATTTTCACACCACTATGAAGTAAAGAAAGTAGCACGTTTATTTTTTGTGGTATCCCCTGTAGTCTTCATCCACTTTTAATGCACTTCTTCTGTTCTTCTTCGCTTCGCTATTATTGATGGATAAGGTTTTGAAGTTTATCGTCTTCAAAACCGAGGTTCAAAATGTCAGAAATATATTTTTTTTGCGCGGCATCCACTATGGAATCACAGGCTTCGTTGTAGTCTTCTTGTTCCTCGATTTTAACACTCCCGAAAAACTTTCCAGGTAACCCCCTTTTTGAGTACCAAATGACTGGACTATATGCGGATGTCTTATCTTATATTTACGGGAAATACCTTCATAATTCTGAATTAAAATTTTTCACGTCTTCGTCGCAGTTAAATGAAGTTCCCTACTTATTATATTTCTCTATGAAATGAAGTAAGTCGCTGCACAAACGTGTGTCATGAGTTGAATACAAACCACCTGTAAATATATTGTTTTCATATAATACGAAATCAGACAGTCCCCTCGCAGACGGACACAGTCCGTATCCATTTGCTTCTATTGTCATCGATCACCAATGAAAACTGCGGTGTCTTGAGACTGTGCGCCGTGTAGGCAACAAAAAGTGTTAATATAGGATGTTCCTTTGTTTTTAAGTGATTTAATGTTTATTTTTTTTCTATCTCTTGGATGCCAGCAGTAGTATGCTGTTTAGTTAATTTCATTCTCCTTCTGCCAAGACGTTTCCCAAGCTCTGTTGGTGTCAGGCTTACAGTCTTGCAGGATTCAGCTGGATACCGTATTTTATATATTTTGACTGCTTCTGACCTCTAAAATTAATTTTCCTTGGTAGTTTAGTGTTCCTTAGTAACTAAGACTGGTTTTCAGAATATAAAATCAAATTAATGACTGGATTTCGTTATGTTGGATTCGTCTTCGCCCCGAATAACAGAATAACTGTTAAGTCATCGGGGACGGAACCTATGTATTAACGCGGGTGAAACCGCTGGGCACAAATAGTAAAAAAAATATACTAAGACCAAAGTATTCCACTCTGGGGTCACTAATCGAATCAGATTTAAAATAACACAGCCCTCCGTGTGACAGGAAGTAACCAATTGATTATATAACGTGATGCAAAACTGCACCAACAAGACTAAATTGAATAACAATTGACAAATTGCATTCAATCATTTGACAAATATATCTTTGAGAGGGATGTTTAATAAAGAGGAAATGACACTTGAATGGATCCAAATGACACTTGTAAATTAAGCGAAGCTTAATTGAATTAGCTCCGTACATGTTTTTATACAATTATTATGAACAACATTTCTATGGGCATGGCAGTGACTCCGCCATACTAGCCATACTAGTCCAGTCAAGACTATGTATAAATCTCAAATTGATTTCACAAGTAAAACCATCATGTAGTGAGCGGCTTTATACAGTCAAGTCATTTGGTAGTTTTACCTGGAACTTTTTCCGGGAGTGTTGAAAATTAGTGTTTTTATAGATTACGACGTAGGTACTCTTTTTGAATTTCTACTTTGCGACCTCGTATCTTTGGAAAATTGCTCCGCCATATTGGAAAAATGGCGCACAAAAACCGTTTTTTTAACAATAACTCCTTTCAGGCTCATTTTAGGATAAAAATACCTCCGGAATAAATTAAAGTAGAGAAAATTTCCATCAATAATTATGCATTCATCTGTTTTTGTAGAATCAATAGTTTTAGCGTACGAGCATCGCAAAGTCAACTGCAACGCGCATTCGGCCAAATCACTAATTTGCACACCACCATGAAGTAGAGTAAGTGGCACGTTTATTTTTTGTGGTATCCCCTGTAGGTCTAATCTACTTTAATGCAATATTACAAATTGTTGCGCCACCACATACCACATACCGCATTCTATTCAATATCCAAAAACATGTAAGATCGGCATCATAATTTCAGACCAGGTATAGGCCTTCCCTTTTTCTGCCATTGCCGCGCGTTCCTCGAAAAAAGTCATACACACAGTTTTATGATAAAATATGTTCAACGTATGAAAAATCCTTAGTAAATAACTAGACATGCATTGTTACATTCTAGCATAAACAATGGTGAAAAAATAGTAGTGACACCTAACCATGTGCCCTGAAAGTCGCTGTCTTTGAGTATAGATAAGAAACTAAAGAGTGAGCGTATCAGGGTGTGAACCGTAAGCCCTAGTATGAACTAGTTTTGTCGTGAATTTTGAATGAAGATGGAGCTCGCAGTTTGAATGAATCTATCTAAAACACTAATATTATCCTAACAATGTCAAAACCATCGATATTTTCGTATATGAGTCTGTCGTTGCTCGAAAAATAACTCATATCAGTAAACAAATGTACTAGGTGCAGACAAAAAAGTGCTCTCGCTTGGCTCAAGGGGAAACTAGCGATAGTAGTGGTCTATGTATATCTAAAGTCTATGGACACTGTACATAAATCAACAATTCAACACAGTAGGTAAGCCACAAATACACTACACAGAATGAACCCATTTTAAATATAAACGAACTAAATTGAACAACAAGTCTAAAACGGAATACAGTTGAACGTAACAAGCTAACAACACCAATGATCGAATCAACGGAAAGGATTGAACTATCAACTCTAGGACCAATCACTGCACCAATCAAACTTAATTGATAAATTGAATAACCATCGGCGAATTGCAAATCTCGTGCAGATTAAGCCAATAACAAAATAGCTTCAATAAACCAACTAGACACAATGTGAGAACGACGAACAAATTGCGAGGAAATACAGATTGACGGACAAGCGAAAAATATAACAACGCACCCATATAACAAGCCCATTTTTCACTTCAGACATATCACTGCACAAATAAATCTAAATTGCATAACGATCAACAAATTGCATACTAGAACCAATAACGATGGGACGACCCTCAACAACAAAATTGCTCGAAATAATATCTGTAACGATGAATATCCGTTGCGAATAGAAGCTTAGAATCTGCGGGCGTCAAAATATAACACCAATTCAGCCTGATCTACTGTTTAACACTACATACAAGAACGAGGGGTCAAGTTAAAATGGTATAACAACCCGTATAGACCACTTAACTCAATAAAACTCCCCTTGGCTGACATTAAATTTAATAGTCTATGAAAAGGAACGGCGCGCGCGCAAATGGTCCTTCCTGTGAGGGAACGGAAGACGGCGATTGGCTCAATTGCGCGGCCCATTCACCAATCAGCGTTCTGATATGCTTGCAGGTCAACCTGTCCAATTTAAAATTGGAGTGTTGTCGCAAATCTCCGGGTTATATAAGTTTGTTTTTGGGTCAGGTATTTGGCTATGCATACTCGTAGATGGGCTGGTTTGGGCATTGACATTACAATATTTAGGTAGATACCTGAGCAATGTAAAAAAAAAATGGTTTTATAATTTTGAGATCTGACGAAGTTTGCATCAAACATTTCTAGTCTTCTGAATCTATTATCAAACTAGAGTCTCCGTGGAAAAATTGTTTTATTTCTAGGTATTTTTTTCAGCGGATGTAATGTCTAGCTGTTCACAAGCTTTTATGGTCTGCTCAAATACAAACGACCTTCTAATTTAAAATAAGCGGTTGCTAGAATGAACGTTCACTTGCCTGGGGACTCGGCTTAGTATTGTTTACTAAGGATAGGCGTTCTTAAATTTAAAGAAAATATTTTCACTTGTTGTTTTTTATGGTTCTACATTATAATTTTATCTAGTAGTTAAGATAATCCAAGGTAAAATCCATAGATCTAATAGATAGGTATTTATAATAACCTTAAATTAGTACCCTTATTTATCTGAAAAAGCTCGCTTTTTGGCTTGGTATAGAAATATTTATAAATAGCTATAGTTTTATTACGAAACTCTCATAGACGAGAAGAGAGGAATATCATGTTCGAGTAATTAACTTTACGAGGAAGACTAATTATTTCAATTAAACTACAACGCTGTGGCCGAATATGACACAAAATCGAGCGTGTACTATTTCTGTTTGAGTTTAGTGTAAAATGTTTGGTCCCAATTATGATAATAGCATATTTGATGCCTTATTTTAGTTTATATTTATTCTTATTTACTGTGTAGGCTTAGTTTTTTTTTATTACCTATTGTAAATATCTTAAGTTTAATTTTTAATTGTAATATAGTATGTTTTATTAATTATTTGTTAAACACTCTAAATAAAGCTTATGTTATTCTTCAAAAAAAAAATAGCACAAATATAATATAAGTATTCTAATCTTAATGCTCCATGTGCCTACTACTTTAAGAAAAATTGGTTATCAAAATATATTAATCCACTTTCTGTAAATAAGGGCTTAGATTCAGAAATAACGAATTTTAAACTTCCAATATGTATGTAAGCAGGGATATAATATATTGTTTTTTTTTTTATGGAACACAATAGCTCAGTACGGGGAGAATTGGAAGAAAGGAAGGGAGGCATTTGCCCTGGGGCCCAAGTCTGCTATTTACACTCAATGTCAAAACGTCAAAATTGGCCATTGGGAAGATTCGGTTCAATGTTCAAAGACTATGACCAATCGTCCCAATGGCCAATTTTGACGTTTTGACATTTAGTAGAATACCAATTTTCCTAAAATGGCTCTGCTGGCACGACACTGAACCGAGTGTAAATAGCAGACTTGGGCCCCTGTAGTAGGACAACTATGGCTGGAAATAAATAATATTTTTTATTGTTGGTATTTAACAGGTTTTTTCGTGATATAGCCGACAAACCGCAGCCTTTCTGTTGTGTCCACTGTGCGTGAAAACTGCTGTCCAAGGACATTTAAAAGAACGAGATGAATTGAACACAAATTTCCTGCTTAAAAAAACTAATCATAGCAGAATCAATTCTCCAACCCACAAAAAGAAACAAAAAATACATAACAAAGATTATATATTCAAAAAAATAAATTCAAAAATATTTACATGATTTGTTTAAAACTTTTCGACTTTCACCTCAAAGGCTCCAATTTTCTGTATTTCACTGCGGATGACGTCACCAGGCTTCAGGAACTCTGGGGGCTTGCGGTGGACCCCCACGCCGCCCGGGGTCCCGGTCAGGATTAAGTCGCCGGGGAGAAGGGTCATTATCCTGGAAAAGGATTTTGAACTTTATTTGTGTGGATTTAAAGTTGATTTTTAAGAAGTTTGCATTTAGCTTTATGTTTTTACACTAAACGCACTTTGAACTTGGAAATGTAATACTTAAAAATACTGTTAGTTTGGTAGGTCTATTTAGATACTAAATGGAGATACTTGTGTATCTCCATTTATATAAGTACATATTGTGTCAGGTGTGGCAAATAAAAGTAAGTTCATGTATGTAACTCTATTTTTGAGACATCATAAATAAGATTCATTTTACGGATTCACATTTTTCAAAAAAAATTCACCAATACTAGTCAATCTAAAACCAACTCTATTCACACCTTGATAAAGTGGATATTCATACTCACGAGGTAACCCTCTCAATAACAGCCGGTATAGTATGTATCAGGTTGCAGGTGTTGCTCGTTTGTTTCTCCTCGCCGTTGACGGAGCAGTTGATGTCCAGAGTGTGTGGGTCGCCGGCCTCGTCGCTGGATAGGATGCAGGGGCCGATGGGGCAGAATGTGTCTTGTGACTGTTGAAAAAATAAACATGTGGTATTATAGCAAAAGAATTAGCATAAACATGGGTCGAAAAATGCTAGTCGGAATAGACTGAAATCATGAATATGCTTTCAGTTTCAAAAAGATTCGCAATTATTTTTACATTTTGCTTGCATTTAATTTGGATGGGGATTGTATGTATATTACATACGGTTGTCGTTTTATTTTATTGAAGTTTTTGTTAATGTTATAAATAAACATAAACAAGCAGTTCATAAAGTTAATCCAACACCTTGTTGTTTTATTGTTTGTTCATGAAGGTGAAGTAAATCAGCTATAGTCTTTTAAAGGTCTGAGGAAAGGATTCAAACAATATGGGTAATAATATTGTTCTCTTAGATATTAAACTCCAATGAGAACGAATATAATGAAGTTATTTATGTTAAAAATACGAAACTGTCATGCCACCATACAATAAGCCAAATATTGAATTGTTCAAGTCTACTCGCTACCTAACTGCGGGGGTTTATTAAAAACAAAATAAGTAATTACCTTGCCCAACAGAAACTGTCCTCCATTCTTCTCTTTCTGCCAGTCCCTAGCGGAGATGTCCTGAGCGACAGTGTAGCCGAAGATGTACTTGTAAGCGTCGGCCGCCTGCACATTGCTCGCGGCCTTGCCGATCACGACCGCTAGCTCCACTTCCCAATCCACTTTCTGTGAAATAAGGGTAAGATTGAACATGAATAAAGAATTTATGAATAATTAAATATTATGTATGTGAGATATTAAGTCAACTCTCGCACCCTGAATTGGAACCACTCCTATACACCGGATTGTGATAAAATTTTGTATTATAAAAGATCGGTGACAATACAGTATTATGGTATTTTTAAGCTGGTCTGATGATGGAGCCAGAAGGTATGTATACTTTAAAACGAGAGGACTGTTTGTGCTTGTATATGTCTGCACTAGTATCGTGAGCCTAGATGATTTAAAGGCTTGTGTTAAAGCAGCGTTTGCTTTAAGACAAGCCTTTAAATCGTAAAATGGTTAAAATGTTTTGCTGGTGTAAGGTAAATAAAAGCATGTTAAAAAGGACTAGGAGTTGCAACACTTGCAACCAACAAAAACGATAATACGAGCAAATAAGAGCTTAAAGAATTAAAATATGCTCGTTCTTAAATCCTAAAAGCATGCCATTCCATACACTTAATAAAGTATTTCTAATTCAGCAACCTAATGAACGAAGGCACGATATTATGAGCATATTAATCGCACCAAGCAAACGGAAGACGTAAGTACAGAACTGGCATTATTTCATCACGCAAGCTACACCTACACACTATGAATTACGAAGTCAATTTACTTCAATAATTGACCCCAATTTGTGTGGCGCTGAGGTCACAATAGACCTCTGTGATTCACAAGGAATTTTTAACCTCGTCTACTTAAACGTCTAGTTGAGTAAGCGGATAGGATAGGTCATTAAACTTAGATGTCTTAGAATTTTGCTTCTTTTAGTTATTGGCGAAGCAAAATTTTTAAGGACAGTGATACATGTTATTGACTTTCAGATACAGGGTGCTTGGGATATAATAAGAAGTTAATGTAAGATACAAAAACAAACAGATCTATTTTATCGGTGGGTTGACAAAACTTTAAACATGATTGAGAATCGAGTTTATATGTGATGCAAATTGTAACCATTTTTTTGAGCTTGCTGGAGTCGATATAAATTTCTGTAAATAAGGAACAGCTTTATAGCTATAGGTACTGCCTTCCCCTTATACATTTTCGTAGATGTTATGTAGTGCAATAGCAAACAGCAAACATAAAAACTCTCGATATTGGGTATTTATTTAATTTTATGACAAGGGCAGACAATAAAGTGTTCCTCGCTCTGGTGGACTATGTTTGCTTTATTTAACAATAGAAATTAGTTTAAATAAAACCTTACCTTAACAATATCAGTCCTCAACCGAATAGCGTCATTCGGCCCAATAATAGTGCTGGCAAACTTGCTGAATATGATCGGTAACTTAGGTTGCTCTAGATTCTGCTCCTTACAGTGGTCTGCGTAGTTCAGAGCCACGCATAGTATCTTGTCGACACCGTGGATCGGCGCTGCCAGGGATACTGATGATAACGGCACGGTCTTTGGGCTTAGGCTCTGTATTCTGGAAGAAAATATGGTTTTAAGTATTGGATGGTAATAAAAATGTTTTCAATTTTGAATGGGGAGAGAAGTTAGAAAGGTGTGGCTTTGGAGATACTTAAAAAGTACTTTTTTTGTGTTATGTAAATAAACTAATCTTTTCCTTAAAGGTGATTAAAAATAAACTTGCGAATCGCCAAATTCGTTTTCGATCCCAAATAAAAGGAAAAATTAAAAAAAAATGGACATGCATGTTTATGCGACTGCTAGGGAAGGATTATGTTTTTAAGCCTAATATTTTTAAAAGGCGAACAAAGTAGGATGTGCAGTAATAAAAATATTTCTACAACAAACTACCTACCTAGTTAAAACGAGAAAAATATTTGTCTTATTTAAATACACTTCTCATCAAAAAAATCGAAACACCTCGCAGTTTATGATTTGATAAGGATTATCAGAAAAATGTGTATATTTAGGAATAAATGTAAAATGTCATTTAATAGTGAGTAGTATGAGGTATTAAAATCCTAATGTTAATGTTCTAAATTCAAATTAAGTCTTCATAGGTTTCGTATTTTGTATAATGAGTAATTTTTACCCTATGTGGAATATGAAGGAAATGGGTAAAAAACACGCGTAAATGAAAAAAAAATGTAAGAAACGTTTATTTAATAACTTGTATTCCCTCCGCGAGCTCTTATTACTGCTTCCATACGGTTCTTCATCGATCGGATGAGAGTCACGATCACATGTTGTGGTATATTATCCCATTCCTCTTGGATTGCATTTTGCAGCTGGCTAAGTGTTTCTGGGGCTGGATCTCTTGCTCGAATTCGTCTCTTTAATTCATCCCATAGATGTTCAATGGGATTCATGTCCGGGCTTCTTGCTGGCCATACCATAATGGAGATACCGACTTCGGTAAGATAATCTCGTACGAAGCCCGCGGTGTGAGCTCTGTCAATTCATGCATTGTCGTGCATGAATA
Source organism: Autographa gamma (assembly GCA_905146925.1). NCBI lineage: Eukaryota > Metazoa > Arthropoda > Insecta > Lepidoptera > Noctuidae > Autographa > Autographa gamma. Next base: position 5,612,501 of record LR989871.1, read on the forward strand.
TGAAGTCGTTGCCAATAAAATGTGCATAGGGCATCACATGAGGTTCAAGACACTGTTCGATGTACCGATGAGAGTTTAGTGCAGGCAGCCGTGGCCCAGACACAAAGGCAAGTTCTGTCTTACCGTCGGCGCTGATTCCTCCCCAAACCGTCCACGAACCGCCACCATAGCTGATCTTTCCTTCAATGCAGCATTGTGCAAAGCGTTCTCCATCTCTTCTGTAGACCTTGTTCCTTCCGTCGTTACCATACATCATAATTTTACACTCATCAGAAAACAGTACTTTGCTCCACTGAAGGTATGACCAAGTTAGGTGCTCGCGTGCAAAGTTAAGGCGCGCTCTTCGATGGTCTGCAGTTAATTTCGGCCCATTCGCTGGCTTATGGGGTGCCAATCCGCGTTCCTTCAACCTTCTTCTTATTGTAGAGTCACTTACAGCTACTCTTCGTACAACGCGAAGCTGCGGCTGCAGTTGAAAAGCGTTAAGGCGTCGATTTCGTAAAGAAGTTGTTACAATAAATCGATCATCTCGCTCAGAAGTGACCCGATTCCTGCCAGATCCTGAACGGCGCGTGAACGAACCAGTCTCCCGATAGCTTTTGTAGACTCTATGAACAGATGATAAGCTTAGATGCAATCTTGCAGCCACAACACGCTGACTAAGTCCAGAATCCAGCAATGCCACCACTTGGGCGGCTTCTGCGGGAGGAAGTATCCATATGTTATAGAAAAAAAAGTTTTTTCAGACGTCCCAAAGTCACAGTAAATGAAATAAGAAACAAAAAGTTTAAAGACAAGCGCTAATTTTTAGTTTTTAAACGAGAAACGTACTCCAACCCTAAATACACATTTGTCTCAAAACAGTGATTAATTTCATTTATAGGATAAACAAATGAAATTCTAACTTCGAATTTTGTTTTTTTTTTTCTTACTGTAATGACCTAACTGCCAGCTACACAATAATGATTTTTTTTCATGGAATTAATTCTCTTTTGTAAAAAATTAGGACAAAAACAATAAAAACGAAAGTGTTTCGATTTTTTTGATGAGAAGTGTATTTAATGCAAAATGATAGCAACTTAATACATGAAATAATAATGTTATCAATGGTAGATAACATAGGTTATAGAAACAATGAGATGGTGTTTATGTATTTCAGCAATAACTTGAACAATGACTACTTCACGTAATTTCAAAAATTACATAACATAATATAACATACCATCACGCCTGTATCCCCGAAGGGTTAGGCAGAGGTGTACCTATGTACACCCACAGTTTGCCGGTATGTTAAGAGCCCATGTAATAGGGGGCGAGTCTTTTGCCACTAACCGGGCAAAAATCGAAACTCCAACCTGATACTGATAATTTCATAGAAAAAACCCAATAAAACCTAGGTAGTAATAGAACCCAAGACCTCGCGCTTAGAACCACTAGGCCAACAAGGCAGTATGTATTTGATTTGATCTTTTGAGTACTTAAAACAGGCGATTAACGCGAGTACAAATCGACATAGCACCTACATGCAGTTTAATACTATTCATACTATAGAATGTTGACTTTTTTCATAAGATGTGTGAAACATAAGTAACTAGGTGTAGATTTAACTTGCAATGAAGTACAGCAGTATTAAATCACTAGGTATAGTTCGATTCAAACTTAATGGCGGCTGTGAAGTAAGCTACACGCTGCGCAATGCCTCGCCCTGCACCCCCGCTGGCGCATAAGTTTATTACTGCGCAGCGACTTGCCTCGTTTTCAGAGCCGCCATTAAGTTTCCACCGTACTGTAACAACCATTACCTATCAGTAATATTAGGGTATTATCATATAGATTCACAGAGATCAGTGATTAGATTAAAGTGTACATTAGTTCACTTAAACTAATGTGAATATAACAATGTATTTGAATAATCTAATGGGTGTTTAAGCCCAGATAAGTACCATTGTCCGCTGCAATTAGTGAAGTTAATCTAAACAAATAAGTGTTTTTTTTTTGGGTTTCTTGAAGGTACAGTTATAGGCCCACTACTAAGTTTAAATAACTGCGTTTATTCTAAATCATGTACAATAAATTAAAATTAAATCTAATATAAGAACAAACTCTAACTATACCAAAATTAAAACTTACATAAATAAAAACTAAACGGCGTCATAGAACTCATCGTCATCCTTGTCAATGGCGGGGGACGTGCCCAGAAGGCTGGCAGCATTGCCATGTTGAATAGCTATGCCGATTCTCTGTGCAAGGAACAAACCAGCCCTCTAATCACGAATAGATTCTACCAAACGTTTGGAAAGTTCTTTGATATATTAAAATACATTTTATTATATTTGGTTTCATTTCTCAGTAATCATTTCCCTAATTAACAGTACCAACACAAGATTAATTATAATCTTTAACACAAAACCGATGAGAATTTATATTTAGCCACTAGTGACTTTGTGGCATTCCTTGGGGAAAACCTATGTCGAGCAGTGGACTGCAACAGGCTGATATGATAATGTTGAACTAGCAACTAAGGTATGTTCAACACTTGAAACATGAACTCTTCTTTAGTTAATTTATAAAACAACTCATTTGTATCCTTAGAAATGGGAAATAATTTCATTCAAATACATACAAACAATAATATTTAAATTCATGATAATTTGAGAGACATTATCATTAGCATTTTAACAAATAACATTTGCATTGTTATGGCTGACAATAACTTATTGAGACAATATTCTCTCTTCGTTTCACACAAATTACTTAAAAATGCCAAGTCATGGAAAGCAATAGATAATAATAGCATCTTGTGGTAAGTATATATTTTTATGATCCCGATCATAAAACATTAAAAAAATAGTCTATATACAGTTTTGGGACAGCTAACACAAGGCCATCTGATCACGAAGTCAGGCAAAGCCTGTATTATGGTGCTACTGGTAAACAAAGTTTCATATTTCTTAATGGTAATCTGAATTACTGATAATATTGCTTGTGACACAACAGTTTGTCCTGGGTGGTCCTCCCATAACCTTTCCGGTTTAGTAGTCAGAGTAACTACCGAAGGCCAACAGTCCAGTCCAGCATTACAGTAAAATTTTATATGGTATACCTACTTAACAAAAATCAGGCAAATAGCAAAACATTATGCAGAAAAGTAAAAATAAAAAGAATTGTGTATACATGATGAAATTGGTTTAACTGGGAGTTTTATAAATGAATTGTGTTTTACAACGATAAATCTATTCATCTATGAAGGTTATATTATTTTTTAACACTACTTAGAGAGATATGCCGCCGACTCCAAACTCATAAACAAATAAATACAGTAAAAAAGTTAAAAAAACTTACTTGGCTACTTTATCCAATAGTCCTTGTCTTAGTATTTCAATCAGAGTGCTGGGCATTGAACAATCAGCACTGTTTATGTCCACAACATTGCTGCCATCCAAATATCCAACCCGAATATTATCCGGGTCATTTTTATACGTAAATTGTACATATTTCATGTTACTACAATTTGTTACGGAAAAATTTCTCGCGCCGAAACTGTTACTCCTGTGGCCTTTTGACAGAAAATGTGTATTTACAACACGCGCGCTTATCCATAAAGCCCTCATGATTGTGGAAATAGATAGCTTATATAATTTTTTATAATGAATTCGAATTGAAGTGTTTACACACGAATTCAAGGTCGGTGAGGTAACAGAAAAGTTTTAACTGTTAAGGGTAATTTACATCATTGTCTATTCTGGTTTGGCAGATTAACGTGGTACATTTATTTAACTACTGTTTTATGTCTCCTGATCTTATAACTCATAGAATGAAAATAGCAACAAACATAGAAGACATCCACATTTTATATTTATAGAAATATAATCATATAATTTGACATTAAATTTTTTCATTCTCTGGTACTTTTGTTTGTTGTTATGTTTGTGAATGTGAATGAGCCTTAAATTCTTATCAATTCATTGTTGATAACGTTCAGAAACTGATAACTGGTAGTGACAGTTGCAACGTTTGGTAAAAGCTATTTTAAATTAGACGTGTTGTGTAAAATGCTAATAAGAATACATAGAAAGTTCTATTGCTTTTAGCTAATAAGTTAATGGAAAGGTTCCTTTTACTCATAATTATTTAAGCAGATCACATAAACTAAACACGTAACTACACAACGTGTTTAAACAACATATTATACACCTAAATCTTTTTGAATAAATAGCAGAACTAACATTATTTAAATCTTTTATTTTGTATTACTTCTCACCTCTAGTTAAGTAAATCATGTGCTTTGTTTGTGAACTAAATGAAATTGAAGAAGACAGGATATGATTTAATACTTCTAAAAGCATCCAGAATTTTTGCAGAAACAATTTTTTAATTTCTAAATTCGACGAGGCATCACATTTTGTATTAAATGATTTAAAACAATACAAAACTACGATACTACATTTTGGTAGGTATCGAATGACAGTGACAATGTTCCCCCATAGAGAAATATTGTTCCCCTTTCCTTGGTGACAATGTGACAATTGTCAGGCAACGGACCTAAAGAATTAAGACGTTTTCGTTCCCAAATTAGGATTCACAATAAGAAACATGAAAAAACAAAACAATCGCACACTTGTCTTGCAAATAACCCACTAGTATTTTTCTTTTGATGACTTAAGTGCACACACCGTGTTCACCAAGCAAACTTTAATTTTGTGCAAACGAGACAAGTAAATTATTTTCTATTCCTAAACTGCGAAATATCTGTGACTGTCATTGTCACACGTTAACTGTCACTGTCAAATTTCTAATGTCAAATCGATAGTTTCTAATTTTCTATTACTGTGGAATTTATTTAGACCGGTACGGAAAATACTGGAAACCGCTTCTCATTTCCGGTATATATTTGCTCTCTTGAATAGTCTATATTAAATACTAGCCTTCACAATGTCGTTCATAGGTAAACAACTGGCACGCAGGGTAAGTTAATATTACGTATTTTTGTCGTATCAAATGTTCGTATTTGATTTAAATATTGACCTAATTGACCTTTGATTATTTTAAGGTCCTTGCTCCAGCATTGGCTTCTGTGAAAAGACAGAACTTTTCTACCAGTAAGTGTTGTTTACTTTTTTTTGTTACATAACCTAAAAATTCAATTTTTTTTCTTAATTAATGTTTATATTGTGTTTTTATCTCTAACCATTAACTATTACAACGTTTCTATTATTGATCTAATTTGATATTCATCATATGTAGTTCAATATACTGAAGTCTTACACATAATTTTACTTCATATTTGTACTGTACTTGAATTATTGATAAGGTTAGGAACTTATAAATAATGAATTAATCAAAATTGTAAATTCCCTCGAATCACTAACAATAGTTGACCAATTGTTTCACACTTTTCAACTTTTTTTTCGAAGTTTTATTCATGACTTTAATAAATAAATTTATATCATGTATAATCCTAAAATAAATACATATACAGATGATACACATACAAGAAATAATCAGGAATCTATCAACTAAATTAAACATATATCTCAAATAAACAATAAAAAAAAACTTAATATAATTATTTCAGCATCTGCGGTCTTCACCCCTAAAGTACAGAAACCAGCACCAGCATTTGAAGCTACTGCGGTAATGAATGGTGAATTCAACAAACTGAAACTGTCAGACTACTCCGGCAAATATGTTGTCCTCCTCTTCTACCCATTAGATTTGTGAGTATTACATTTTCCGACAAAAGAGTAAATGATTTTTTCTCCGTAGTTGTTTTTATATAAAGCACTAAAACTACAGACAGGGCATCAGCCTTCATTATCTTTGTTTAAAGAGAATTATCATAAGAAACCTTTAATTTGTTGTTTTGCAAATCTTGATTCATGGTACATTGCCTATTATTATATAATACTAGTTTCTGCTGCAGGAGTTTACCCGTGAGGTTGTACCTTACCTGTGTAGCAGAAAAAGTAGCCTATATGTCGTCTCTTAAAATTCAAATGAATTTTATCAAAATTGCTTGTGTATATTGGCTGTAAAAGCATAACATAATTATATATTTAATTTAATATTTTTTTTATTTTATTTTATCTTCATTGTGCTATTTCTTTTTTAATAAAAGTGCGTCACTAACGAATTGGGTTAGCAACTGTTATGTTAGTAATAATTGTTTAATAAATAAATAAGGAACTATTTTGATAAAAGAAAAAAAGTATTCAATATAATTTAATTCCAATATTTTTCCTTTTCCAGTACATTTGTATGCCCAACTGAGCTGATTGCGTTCAGTGACAGAGCTAAAGACTTCACCGGTATTGATTGTCAAGTTATTGGTGTGTCTACAGACTCAGAGTTCAGTCATCTTGCGTGGACCAACACACCTAGGAAGGTATGTTTTGATTTGCCTTCTACTTATTGTTTTGTGTAAGTAGGTACCTGTACTTTATTGGACAATAAGAACCACTTTTCTTCAAGACAAAATCTATGTAGTCCATTATTTAGATCATTACATCATATTGTAAATGTATTTTTGACTTTTTCCAGATAACAAAAAAAAGTAGATTAAGCATCAAACTTTGGAAGTAGTTTCTAGGGGGCATTCGCACATAATGTACCAATTTGCCGTCGAGAATTTTACGTAAAATGCATGTTGCTCATATATAACACCTTAGCCTTATGTTCAGCAGTGGATGCAATAGCATAATCAAGCAATAAGCAAGTTACACCATAACCCTTTCTTTTTCTCTCTACTTTACATATGATAGTGATATTTGTTTAAATTAGTGGTTATTCATGATTTCAGGATGGTGGTCTAGGCAAGTTAAATATCCCACTGCTTGCTGACTACCAGAAGAAGATCTCTCAAGACTATGATGTTCTTCTCGATGAGGGTTTCGCTCTTAGAGGTAACATAATATGTTATTTTTCTTAACAACAGTTTTGGAAAGTAATTATTTGATTCACCTCCCAAAAACTATCAATAGGCGCTTGTTAATTATTATAATAGTTCTAAACTTTTGACGAACTCTGTAGCGGAGTGGCTTACATACTGATGTACAAGGTGTCGCTACCATGTCTCGGGTTCTTAGCCAGACCAGTCAATGCATTTTAATATATCGTGGCACACAATATTAATCTTTTAGGATGATATGTGTTCCCCGCCATTCTTCGTAAACTGAAATGTGAAATTTTTGGGACACACTTAGGAAAGAACTGACTATGCTATTATTGGTTAAGCCTAGCTTGATGAATATGATAGGTGTCAGTGAGAGTGACGACTTAACTTTGTAGCGTCGTCGCAACGGATGGTTAATATTGGCACACGAAAAACTACTGATATTTAAAGCATTATACTTTTTTACACTATTATATACTTTATATACTTTATCCAAAGTCGAAATGATTCAATTTGTTTTAAAAATCATCCTAAAACTAAAGTGATTTTCACTGACAACAAATGACATAATTTTAACTAAGACGTTCGTAAAAGGTTATGTCATATTGCAAAAATGTTAGGGACGAGACACCTCGATAGATGAAAATCGATTGGACAAAGGAGTATTTAGTGTTATTATCGACACTGTCTAAGATAAAGATTATTATTTATAGATTTTTATTAGAAGGTTTCTACCATATTATTATTTAACTTGCAATGTATGTATTGTTTGTTTGTCCGGGTGGAATCTTGCAACTTAATTTCGAACCAAATCATATTTTGTTAAAGTTATCTTCAACTGATAGAGCAAAAATTTTGCGTGCATTTATGAATCGGATGACAATGCAATATTATTATGGCATAGAGCTGATAACGATGAAGATACTGACTTAATGCAGAATGAAGATACTGAATTAGAGCAAATATTTTAAAAAGACTATTAATTTTCTTTATGGTTATTTATTTTATTGTTTTTAATTTTCCTAAATGCAAATATTGACATAGTCTCTTTTAATCGATACTTAAAAATTAAACAGTATCGATTTAATAAACTCTTTCCCAGCACTAGTCACACTAGTTTGACACCTATCATTTTCATCAAGCTAGGCTTAACCAATAATAGTGTAATATTTTCTTCAACACTTTTACAACTCTTTACAGTTTTAAACAGTTTATTATACTTCTGACTTAACAAACAAAGAACGCAATTCCCCTTTTACCTTACAAAAGTTATAACTAAACATTTCCTTTCCAGGTCTTTTCGTCATCGACAGGAACGGTATCCTGAGACACATGTCAGTCAACGACCTGCCCGTCGGTAGGTCAGTGGACGAGACACTCAGGCTGGTCAAAGCTTTCCAGTTCGCTGACAAACACGGAGAAGGTAAGGTTTTACTCTTAAAGTAGAGTAAATTATAGAGTGCGCGTATCGCAATTTACTAAGCGTAAAAAACTTTTGACTTTATTTAGTACATTTCTTTACTGATTTAAAGTCACTGTACACTGACAGACGGTTTTACGAAAATATCGATAGCGCAATCTGCTTTGACTAACTAGTTTATACCAGTGTTCATGGTTCATACTCTAATGTGCGCATTCAGTATTTTCATATCTATCTTCTAAGCTCTTGTTTATTAACTAGCGCCACGAAGTTTTATATGTCGGTGGCGAAAATTTGAATTAAAACCATAAAAAGCAGTATTCGAGTCACTGGTCATAACCTTAATTTTTTTTTTTAAATTTTGATGGATTGGTTTGGTTGATTTTCATAACTATATCAAGAACTCTCAGAAGAAGAAATATCAAATCTCACAACTTTTGACTTCTAAATTAGCGAAACGGATGTATGAATAAGTTATTAACTTACTACGATTTCAAAATTTATTCTTCTTTCCTTATAAAAAAGAAAACAAAATATTAGCTATAGATTTTGTGCGTTGACGTCAATAAACTCTTATCAAAACAGAAAAAAATACAATAACAAACCAAGGTCGTTCTTCATAGATTATTTCAAATTAATTTTGATTGCGAACGTTTTTTATAACATTCATTATTTTTAATAGCTCTGTCAATTTAGCTATTTGTATTTACCTACATATTTTTGTACGACTATACATTTTTATTTGTCGTCTTTATTAAATGCCAAATTAAAACCTCTTTTTGGGTCATGTATGTACCTAACTTATATTTGTAACAGCCGATTTAGGCGTTTTGTGTCTATTCTAATTAAATAAAGTTTTTTTGTTTGAACAAAAATCTCTGAAACAACCAGTCCAATTAAAAAAACAATTTGCATTTTTATTCCAATTAGACAGGTTGCTTCTACGTTTTGCATTTGATAGACAACCTCTTGAGTAAGGTTATGGATCTTTTTAAGCCACGTTTCTTTCCTCGGGGAGAAGCACACCTAATACTTATGCAAAATTTATGGCAAATATTAAATTTATGGTAATTTTGAGATTGAGTTTCATAATGTAGGCAGAATAATGGTAACAGGAAGCAACGGCACTACATAACCTGACCATACCGAAGGTCGTGGGTTCGATTCCCACCCAGGACAAATCTTTATGTGACGAGCACAATCATTTCTTCTGTGTCTTGGTCTAATTTATCAATAAAATATTTAGAAATAAATAATTATGTTTATCGGTTAACTAGTTACCATTGGCAATATCTCCGCTTAGTTTGGTATCATGTTATTTTTACTAAGAAAAAATAATTTCATTTTCCAGTGTGCCCCGCGAATTGGAACCCAGACACGAACGCCGACACCATCAAACCCGACCCACAAGGCAGCAAGGAGTACTTCCGAAAGGCCAACTAATCTGCCAGTATTTGTAATTTGAACCTTACGCATTTATATATAAGAGTAAATTTGCTTTACAGTAAAAAGTCCTTTCTCCTTTGATGGAGGGTTGTGTTTCAAGTAACGAGGTTTAAAAGGTTCAGGTTTTTATGTAATTTGATCATTATTTTCTGGGAAAATAGTGTAGAGACATTGTGTTATTGTTTAGTTTACCTTTATATGAGTTAATTTTCAGTAAATATTTTAATTAGTATTTTTCGTCTTTTATTTTTAAGTTCACCTCAGAATCCTTCGTCACTAGGGATTTAATTAAGAAAGTAAACCCAGTTTACACGCAACAGTTTGTCTCATAAGGGAATCAAACCAGCTACAAACAAAATGCACCATAAATGCTTCACTGATCTTCTTTCTGGTCGAAAATCAAAATCAAAATATTTTTATTTCTTGTAAACCAAAAAAAAAGGCGCTTAAACGTTACGTTAAAACTACTGATTCTAGTTGCTCGGTTCCAAAGTGTCATTCCTATACAGAATCTCGTTCCCTCAATGCTGAGGATCGTGACTGTATGTCAGTCTTCTCCACTCGGTCCGGTTCTGCGCCATTTGTACCGCTCCCTGTATCTGGCCTCCAGTCACCTCCAGATCTAAATGTGTTATATTAATTTAACAATATCTTATTTTCATTTTATGTATTTGGAGAAGAAACTCTCAAAACGAGGTCAAAAGTTTTTTTTTTTATATTTTTAAGTAATGACCAAAGTCTTTGTGACTCAACAACGGAAACAAAATAAATACCTTGCCGTACTTGACCGATATTCTTAAATAAACAAAGGATATTGTGTTAAGGTTTTGACAAGTGTATTTGTTAAATAAGAGACAACTTAAGGGTCAACGCAGACGGTAACATAAAACCAACATCACGTTTCGTAAATAAATGATGTAATAATATTTTAAAAATTTTTGATCCCAAAAAATTTGAGTCTAAAAACGCGAATCCGCAGAGAGCAAGCGTGGTGATCAATGCTCGTGCCTTCTCTATATGGGAAGAGGCCTGTGCCCAGCAGTGGGCCGGTGTATTATTATTATGATCATTTTTTTTGTATTTTTAAGATTTCAGATATAGTAGTACGTAATTTGCTTTTTGAATACGTGTTACTAAGAAATCAAATTAAGACTAGTCGGTTCTCAAATTATTAACTAGATTGAACACTTATACTATATGCTATATGTTAATGCAATACTTACTTGTAAAAAATCAGCCGAAAATATAAAATAAGGGTCATTTTATGCATTGCACAAGCAGCAGCGTTTTGTAGCTGTACCTGTCAGTGTCTATTAACCCTTGTATTGCTATAAGTTAAATAAACAAATGTAAGGTTGTTTTCCTCATAACTTTTACTTGCCTCATACTTTATGACGGTGAACAGTTTCACATAAAATATTATGTTCCATTGTATTTGGCTTACTTTGTGAGTACAACTTTATACATAAAGGATACTTAAACTATTTTACTGCCTATTGAAAGTTGAAGCATTTAATTATATAAGTTAAGAAAATAAATTACATTTTGGTTAATAGTCGCAATACTTAAAGAGGAGCCTTTTAGTTTTACGATTATCTATTAGGTATTAGATATTGTAACTATTGTAATAACGTCACTAATAGTTACATAGGTAGGTAATTCCAGTCTGTTAGATCCTCGGAAGGGTTGAGGGTACCTTACACCCACCCCTCTAGAAATGCCTAGTAAAGACTGAGTCTTGCTGTAATTACTAAGAGATTGCGTTAGCGGCCGCGTGGTTCCCGAAAAGGCAAGGACGGGACTGGGGTGTTTTAGGAGGTGCAAGTCGTGAGTCATTCGTTTTTCCCGCCATAAAACTGTACGTACGTATAAGTATGAAGGTATCCGATTATGTATCTATCAAAATGTGTATCCAATAGGTAGATACACAGAAAATCTAATTCAACAATAGCAAAATCGTAGGTAACTCAATCAAATATTAATTGTCTGTTATGATGTTGATATAATTAAGATATAGGTAACGAATATGGAAGGAGCTACACCGACAAGAGCTAGGTAGCTAGGGGCAAGCTAACTAATATACCTATGCATGTGTTGTACACAAACGTCAATTTTGGTGTTTAAAATGTTACCTCGCAAGCGTGAAATTGTTCGAATAATTATTTAATTGACGTCAAATGTGTTAAAAATATTAGATATGCAATTAAATAAGATTACCTAACATGTTATAAAATTTGCTACTGCAAGCTGAAATAATTTTGTAACTTATCTCCAATGCATAAAGTTCAAAGTTACGTAGCACATTGAAGTAAGAGGAATTTTAAGAACGCAGTCATTAGTGCATCGAAATTTGAGCTTTATTCGTTGCAAGTAAGTCTCAATTTCCTTTGACAATTGTCATTTGCTCTGCGTTTCGCGCCTAAGCGCTGTTTGGTGTGAATGACGCCTCATTTCCAGGAAGCTTAGAATTTTCTGTCGATATATACTATTAGCGTATTATCTACGTACTTAGGTACATAGGCACTAAAGAAAATTTGCAAAGAATCCGTAAACAAGTTTGTACTGTTGGCAACAAAAGTTTTCATCATATAACACTCGATATGGTTAGGTTGTGTTTTAAGACAATGTTTCCTTAGAGGTACGTCTATACTTATAATGACGGGCCGTTGGTCTAGTGGTTAGTGACCCTGACTGTTATAATATGTTGGATGGGTGTGGGTTCGATTTCCGCCCATGACAAATCTTTGTGTGATGAGCACGATCATTTGTTCTGTGTCTGGGTGTAATTTATAGATTTTACTTGTTTTTTTTTACGATGTAGTTTAGCTAAGTAGTTACCTGACTGCTTGTATCCGCCATTTAGACCATTAACAGGCGCTCAAATCCATTTAGGTCAAATCTTAAAAGGTTCTAGGCGGCTCCGCTTAACTTAAAAAAAATATAATGTTTTGAAGCCTTTTACTTACCACGGCGTCAATATAAACTATTAAAATATTTATTATTATCTCCAACTTTTTAAACTCTTCATACGACAAATCCTTGAAATGTTTCTAAACTTAACAGTAAGTTGGTTGGCATGCTAAATACAAAGCAAAGATACGAATGTAAACTGTTTGTTTTGTAAATTACTATGAAACTGCGTCAAATTTGGTATGACGATGTATTAGGCACACATAATGATAGCTACATTGTACGTCATTTATGCAAATTAACTTAGTTTAAATTTATTGTAACCTTCTATATTGTCGGATATTGTGTGTTTCCGGCTGAGAGCTTTAAAGGAGTTTTTAAAGAACTGCTGTAGCGAGACGCAGCTATATGGAGTGTATAGCGCCGTCCTGCTTTCACGGTTGCAACAATCCTGCTTTTGGTGCTCATGATACAGAGATTAGGCTCTGGTCAATGGATGGGAAAATCAATCCGTTGGTTTTAGTCGGTTAAGTCCAGTACATTTCGAATTTTCAACCTAGTGAACAACCAGCTACTGCCATCGTGCTCTTATTTCCAGTTAGATGATAATTGGGCACGAATACGCAGGAATTCAAAATGTCGTGGTGGCCTGGCGGTTCAATGAACGGAATTGTATGCACGAGGTTGCAGGTTCGAACCCGGGCAAGTACCAATGTAACTTTTCAAAATTATATGTACTTTCTTAAATATTCTAAGACACTTCTGACAGACGGTGAAGGAAAACATCGAGAGGAAACCTGGATTCCAAAATTTGGGATCTGAAATCGCCAATCCGCAGAGAGCAAGCGTTGGTGATAAATGCTCATGCCTTCTCTATATGGGAAGAGGCCTGTGCCCAGCAGTGGGACGTTTATAGGCTGGAATATTACGCAAGAATTCGCGAGCGTTCTACGAAATGAACTCTTGTTTTTGTTATTACATTTACCATTAGTTGCGTAGTTTAGCTTGTATTTGCAGCATTGTTAAACTACTAACTACTTCTACAAACTGAACATATTACTGTAAGAATATTCAGTTTTACATTGCTGCTTTGATATCCTTAGACTCGGCTGTAGTATGAACTCAAAGGTTGAGAACGGCGATAATTTTCTTCAGGCCAAAGTTACTGCTAATGAGTAAAATAAATGTTGGCGCTTGATGCTTTGTTTTCAACCTTGAATGTGTTTGATTTATCTATTGAAATTCGCGTTAGGATCAATGACCTGCAAAATAATGTTGATTACTTACTTCTACATAAGAGATATCCGGGCAAAAACAAAACACAAAGAACACCCTTTTACTAAATATTTTGTACATGTAATTTTTTTTTAAAATTTATTCTTTGAACTATAACCTGCGGCTTATCGGGAATTGAGTTGAGGAATTATTCCCTTGGAATCGAACCCACAATTCGTCTCAGAGATGTGTAACTAGGTACCTATTATGCCACTGCATTCCTCAATTCATGTTCAATTCAATAGATACTCACTTGTTTATTCAAACATGCTAAGTAATAAAGTTTCCTCGTTTCTAGAATACTATTAAAAGTAGCTTTATTTTTGACAAATATGTACCTTATGTACAAGTAATGTCACAATTGTCTCATAAAACACACAAATTAGGAGAACATGCGTATTTCGAGATACAATGTGAATATTTGTAGACTAACATCAATATTTACTAACCCGCTAATGTTTGATAATTTTGGGTACATGTGAAATTTAATTTTGTACCTATGACACAACCCCGGATTTGAGAACAGAATTCTGAATCAACGCAAATATTGGTCCAATGTTTTAATACCTAATCGCTTACGGAAATTAATCATATAAGGAAACTAGACACAAACGTTTGGCAAACAGTTTGGCCAACGAAGAAAATCCAATTAAAAAATGTTCAATTATAAAAACCAATCACAGTTTTATTATAAAGTGTATGCAATACAAAACATAAAATATTTACATCAGTCGATTAACTAAATTTAAACTTAATATAAAGATCAAAAGACGAAAAATGAATTTCAGATCCATCCTGCGTCTTTTGAATTGCCACAACCTTGCAATGTAAAATCTAAATCAAATACACATACAGAGTGTTACGAAACCCCTGTCCGACCCGAAAGGGTGATATAGGCTTCACAATCACATGAACAAATAAAATGGGGTTTTGTAACACCCTGTAGTTTAATTGTTACTTAAAGTATCTATTTGGGAACCACGGGTCGGAAATGAACATTAGTTTCGAGTTTTATAAATATCTTCAACTGCGGTTGATACATAATAATATTAATCGTAAATCATGACGAACACGACACATTTCTTTGACCTCTTGGTTTCCAAATATTTCCAATTTATTGTATTATCAGTTATGTATCAATTAACAAGTAGAGTCTTAATAAAATATCAAGTATTTTATGTTCTAGAACCATACCTAAGTATTATTTCTTACACTGGGACAATTATGAGTAAATTCGTCCCTGCTTTACAAGCGAACTACACACTCATTTCATTTTAAGCCTGAACTGTCCCAGGCCTGCTCTTCTTCTTTTCATACTAACTATTATACATAAGCGTTATAAAAAAAGTACATTAGTACTACTCCAAAGCGCAAATTATCGTCATAATCGAATGGAAGATCGTGGCTTTTAAATTGAAATGTTAAACAGCCTATTTACTCAAATAATTCACACGCATCTTGCTGAAAATAACCAAGGATTTTAACGTTGACTTTGTACTCTTTAAAACAGTTTAAAATTATTCTTATTCCTGTCGCGGAAATGCAAGAACTTAAACACTTAATTATACATGCTGAACCTAGTTTCCATAAATCTCGGAGTAACTCTCGATTTGGAAGTCATATGGAAAATTTTTGCGGCTAGCTTGTTTGGTACTTATAAGCACTGCTTAAAATATATGCTCACTTTGTTTTAAATCTTTAGAAAATAGCACTTACAAATCCTCAATCCCCTTTATGAGACTTTTCCGCATGTTAAAAGGAGAACATCAACTAAGTACATTTCACTTACCTACTTAATGGGAAGATTAAACTTAACAATAACTAAATACCTATGTACTCTAATTGAGCAAATTAATTTGTCATTTAATAAGTTTGAAGTTACGCAAATTTTGCTCGTATTGCTGTCATCATAAAGTCCATATTGCAATATCAAAACATCACATATTTATGAAGAGACTCTAAACTCTTTCTTCCAAAGTGATCTCATGACCGGATACGGGTTTCAACAAGAAGTCAAACCGTAGTTTTAAGTTAGTATCATCAGCTTGTACCTTATACCTTCTGATGAAATGCGCTAGAGTTGTCTTCATTGAGATCATGGCATAGGTTTTACCTGTAAAGAAATTTTGTGGTTTAAAATTTTTCACGGCACTTGCATTTAGTGATAATATTGATCGATTAACAACTCAGGGTGTATTAAGAGTCGCGACATGACCAGGGGTATATTACCAATGTCACAAAATCAGGGCATACTTTTTATATATATTTTTTAATATATATTGGTATGGCCTTATTTTTTTTTCTTTTTCCATTATAGAGGATAGATACCTACGGTTCAATGTTACATATTCTCATTATAGCTCAAGATGGATATCTAAGCTATCGCATAAAAGTGGATTTTGTTAGCGCAACTTGATTATTGAAACTGCGTTCATTAACAAAATACCTTTTCGCAATGACGTGAATGAATCAAGTAAGTTATTATATTGTGTTAATTGAGTTATTAATATTTTTTTTATGTGTTAAACGCCGCAAACTATTACAACACCTATTGTGTTAATCCATCAATTACATGTTTTTTTAATTGTTTGTACAAAACAATTTACGTAACGAGAAAAATATGACAAGCAAGACTATTATTTAATCTTTCAATTTATATGTTAGTAATTTTAGAACTGATTGATGCAAATACGAACTTCTTAAGAAAATGCTTCTCTATCCACTACATCATTGTATCTACATAGTCCCAAAACACTGGAATGAAGTTATATCGAGTTTTTTATCATCTAAATATTATATTTAAGAACCTATTCATCCATTTCTATGTATAATTTGGTAGTCTTTTTCCCATATAAAATGGTTTTATTCTACTCACCCAAGCATGATCGTTTTCCTAGACTGAATCCGACGAATGCGCTCGGGTTGGCTGGCATGTCGTTTTCAAGCCACCTCTCTGGCCTGAACTTATCCACATCCTTCCCCCAAACTGATTCCCTATGGACCCCGAAGAGTAGCACCACGCACTGGGTGCCGGCACGCATCGTGTAGTTTTCTGTAAACGAACAAGACACTTAGAAAATATACTTAACGACAATATAAAAACTAAGCCTACACAATAAATAAGAAAAATGACAAAAACTAAAAAAAAACTAAGATTTAAAATAAGGCAAAGCACACAGATTTTATAAAAATTTGTCCGCGTGACCCAAAGGCTGGCTGCTACCTAGGTCAGCGCCTCAGATCACATCAAACAACAAACTATGTTTGATGTGATCTGAGGTCAGCGCATAAGCATTGCAATTATACAACGTGGCAATAATGCCAGCCTTTTGAGCACACTCCCAGTCGACAGCACAGTGGATGATTTCTTTGATGCTTAACGACTAGTCACAAGTATGAAGCATCTGAACAAAAATGTTTTCTTTTTGATACCTGAGTCTATCTACATGAGAAAATAATTGTTTTTAATTAAACACAAAATTAATGGGTTTAATAGAACATTTAAATTAAATCATATTGGGACGGTAAAAGTAAATGGATTTTCCTGTTTTGATCAAAAGCACGCAAACGCTTTTGTTAGAAACGAGTATTTTTGAGCTGCAATACCTGGCTTGATAAGTAGGTTTTCTTAGTAAAATTATTATTTCATTCGTTTAACAACTTACTGAGCTTAACTTCCTTGTCGACGTATCTCAAAGTGACTGGTCCCGTAGTGAATATCCGGAGACTTTCCTTGATAACTGCCTCCGTGTATACCAACTTATGTAAGTCTTCCTTGTCAACGTCTCTGTCTGTTTTGAATACCTCATTGATCCTGTTCAAGAAATAATTAGTTAAAATTATTTTTTTAGTGTTGTGAGGCTTATTATAAATCAATGTAGACATCATTACATACATTGTTCTGATCCTAAAAGTCGCTTAAAAACTTGAGATATGAAATTAGAGAGAAAACAGACAATAAAGGTAGGCACAACAAACACCCAGACGAGATACTGTAGAAAATTTCTACATTTCTATCCAGGCATCGAAACCGGGACCTCAGAGCTAGTGACAGTTTAAAACCCGGTGTGTACGCAACGCAACCATGGCGGATGCCGAATTCAAGTTTTGAATAGGTTTACTCGCGTGAGGCTAGGCACGTGGCGTTGTAACACGATGGAATGTCACGAGACACGAGTTTCGGAATTACGTCATGAATGGACATGGACATTAGGAATGAGTTTATGGGGCTCTCAGTCGGCTTCGAATGTAATCGGATAGCTATTGATATATACAGTGGAAGACAGAGGTATGTAAAGAGACTCGTATAAGGTGATGTCGGATCAAATTTTAGGCCATTGCCAAGTAGTGGGATTTTACTGTATTACAATTGAAGAGTTAATAATAGGTATTATCAAACCGGATGTACCAAACTTTTTAACTACCAGTACTTTCGTACCAAAATTATATTTTCTGCTACATTACATACGTGTTGGTGATAATTATTTTTTGATCTTTAATGTACTCATTTAATTTGTTATGTACACACATTCAACACAATACTCGTATATTAGATATACAAAGTGAGTGTAGCTTATTCTTTAAGAAATCTCTACTTGGGTACATTTCTTTTCCTCTCTATGGTATATTAAAATTTTGACCGAGATTAATGATGGCATCGTGAGGGTGTTGCAAACTAATGTATAGTTTTATGTAAATCAACTTTGACTAGATTAAATAGTACTGGTTGACACCATTATCATCCAATACAGTCAAAGTTGAGTAAATAAGATTACTTACTCTTCATAAATCTTCTCCTGCACTTGTGGATGCGTGCCCAACAGTATCATGATGTAGCTCAGCAAGCTGGATGAGGTATCGAAGCCGGTGACGATGGCCGTGTCCACCTCCTCTCTGATCTCCTTGTCGGTGAGGGCGTTCTCTTCTGACAGCTCCAAAAGAAGGTCCAAGAAGGGCTTGTATCTTACACCTGTTTATACATTGGATTAGTATTTTTGGAAATCGTAAAATGTGGATGTATTAAGGGCTTTTCAAGAGAGTGACGGTTTATGCTATTTGGGGGAGGCTTACGTTCAGCGGTAGACTGCAATTGGCTGATATGACGATGGACTAACAGACACTGAATAAGTAAAATACATCGATGTTATTACAAATATGCAATAATACATTTCGATCAAAATTAATTCAATATTTAGAAGATTTTTAACAGGTGTTTAATCTAAGTAATGGACTTATTGAAGATCTAGATATATACAAACCTGAAGCTTTAACAGCGTATGCGTTGGCGTTGTTGTTCCTTTCAGCTTTCTTTTTTTGTATAACCTAAAAAAAGAAGACTATTTTAGCCAGTCCTAATATTTCTTTACATGGAAACCTTTTAGCTTTTTGCCTCATGATTGTATTGCCACACTATATGTATTTATTCAAAAATCATATTTAGGTCTTAAAGCCTAAGGTTTCGATACTGTACCCAATGGGTCACATTATCAATCAGGTCATAGTAAGGTTTATTTCCTAAATAATTCTTAGTTTTCTTAAGTTTTCATTTCTTACCTTATCCGACATATCATTGACGATTTTAATGAGTTCATCGTGTTCCTTCTTCAATCCAGTTAATTTAAAGATGAACTCACTTTGTAGCCAAAAGTTTTGGAACCTTTTAGTCACAATTGTTAAAATCTTGTCGACAGCGTGCATGTATGTTTTTATGAATTCTTTATCTTCGAAACCAGTTATTCCAAATGCAGTTACTAAAACCCATCAGATTATTTAAGTACACGATCGATAACACTTTTTAAGGCAGTGTGTTAATAGACCGGATTATAGTAAAAAGCTATACATATATAAAGACATAATTTTTGATGAGCACGCTGATAGATCGTGTAGAATAATATTATTATACCTACAACAGGAAAGGCAAAGCGGACATTTAAAAATAAGCAAAAGAAATGAGATAGAGCAATGAAAGCTGATGTCATCTACAAGTATTTTATGCAAATGCAAAAATTGTGCTCCAAAATAAGCAAGAAAATAATATAAGGGTAATAGTGAAAAATATATTTGTATTTTCATACTCACAGCAAAAGGTTTCCAAAGCAATGTTCCTCAAATAAACAGTGTGATCAAAAGGCCCTTTTGATATTTCCACTTTCAGATTGTTGACTAGCTTTCTAGATTGGCTGTTAAAGATATCCAAAAAGTTGAGCATCACTGGCAAACTGAAGGCAGGGGTCAACAACTTTCGGTGGCGCTTCCAGGTTTCACCTGGTGGATAAAACACGATTTTATTATGAATTCCAAATATCTGATCGTCGTTGGTCAAGAAATAATCGGCATTTCTCTGAATTAAAAATTAATCTACTTTATCATTCCGAAAAATATAAATCTTAATGGTGATGCCTTAAATATTTAAGAAATAGTACATTTTCTTTTGATATTAATTTTCTGTTATTAAATACTTACATATTATGTGCACGGGGTAATGATTAACATTTTCATCTATGTCTAAAACTTGATCGACGATCAAAAATAGATCGATATTATCTAATCTATTTCTTCTATAATCAATTTAGTATACATATAAAGTACTAACCTGAAGAGGTGATTAATCCTTCACCTAGCCATGGCTTAGCGAAGTTGTACGCAAAATGTTTCTGAAGACAAGAGTTGGCGGCCGTCAAAGCGTCGTCTGGGTCTGTGATGACTGTGAAAGAAGTACTTCAGTAAATAACCAGCTTCAGTTTAATATTATGAATAATCATAATAAAAATCCAGCCTATACACGTCCCACTGCTGGGCACAGGCCTCTTCCCATATATAGAAGGCACGAGCATTGATCACCACGCTTGCTCTCTGTGGATCGGCGATTTCAGATCCCAGTTACGTTAAATGCCAAAATTTTTCTAACTAAAGATCAATGAGGTTAACATATAGTACCTATTTAAATAGGTTATGTTGACTACCTACTGATTCATGATGATATGATGTTCCAGTTAGCGATGGTAGGTAAAACTACCACGACCAAAAATTATACATAGTATTAACAAATGGTTTGAAAGTCTGGCACAGAAACGTGGCAAAAAACTGTCAGTTTGCGTGCCGTAAGTGCGGACCTCTCTCGTAGGCGCTGCTTAAAGTCAAAACATCTGTCAAGATGTCTAAGGGCAAATAAAATAAAAATTACAAATGCTCAGAATTAACACTTACAGTAATAAACACTGGATCCCAGTAGAATTGTTGTGACACCTCCTTGCTTCATCGTGTCTACTGCTATCGCCTTTGCTGTGTTCCATAATGCTGTAAAAATCAATCCTTATAAATCTTATCCTTATTCAACCGACTTCAAAAGGAAAGAAAAAAAAGGAGGAGGTTCTTAATTCGGGTGTATTTTTTTAATTTTTGTTTGTTTGTTTTTCGATTTCTCAAAGACGCCTGGACAGATTTCAAAAATTATCTAAGCTATGTTGTGGATCTACTGTGTTTCCCAGTAAAATGGGTTGTGGAGGTGTGATGGGCAGTCGCTCCATGTAAAACACGGTATTTCGCTAAATTCGGTAAGACTGGTAGCCGAACCGAACATAGTTGGGAAAAGGCTTGGGAGATGATGATGTTATGGTTGGCTTTCAGTGTTACGGGATTCCGTTGAGTACTGTATTTAACTTGGAGCGACTGTCTATCTGATCTCCACAACCCATTTTACTGGGTAACACAGTACCCTATAGTAAGACTAGTTTTCAGAATTGAAAGGTCGACATATTATAGTAAGAAACAACGGGTTAAATTGCTTTCTGTCTATCCTCCATATGTATTAAGAGTTGAAAATATGAGGTAGCTATTATGTTTTCAAAGTTAAACTTCGTTTCCTGTATGAACAATAACAACAGATTAACACATTATGCAATTAAATATTGAGGTTTAAAACGTGCTTCAAATAGAAAAAAAAGCACGCAATTATGTTTTAATCTCAACGAATTATCATTAAAATAAATCAATTTATATAATCTTTATCTATTTCTAGACCTAACCTTATAACCATTAGATAGATTAAAGATATAAAAAAAGTTTTTTTTTTGTTCTTATGCTAATTTTAACTCTTCGCCTGCAAAGTAATCCCATGCATAAAACAATCTCCGTCTACACATATATGAATAATCATAATAATAATCCAGCCTAAACTTGTCCCACTGCTGGGCACAGGCCTCTTCCCATATAGAGAAGGCACGAGCATTCATCACCACGCTTGCTCTCGGCGGATCGTCGATTTCAGATCCCAGATTTTGGAATCCAGGCTTACAAAACATAATTTATGTTAATTGAAAATATTCATGAAGGAATGTGTCTGTCTGTTACGCTTTCACGGCTAAAAAGCTGAACCGATTTTGATGAAATGTAGTATGGGGTAAGCTTGAATCCCGAAAACGGACTTAGGCTACTTTTTGCTCCTATAGCCGACATCCATGTGGCCCATGCTGCGGGCAGAAGCTAGTAATAAGTAATATAGCACTCTATCGGACAAATATTTTTTTAAGTAATAACCGCATTAATTACTAAGTACGAAATTACCTTCTTTACTGGTGCATTAGATTAAACTTGAAATTTTATTATATTTGTATGTGAGCAGCGTGTACATTTACGGCTGGGTTGTGTGATTCAAAGTAACTATTTGCTAAAACATGTCAAAATTCACAAGTATACTTGTTAGCAAGCGAGTACTCAAAAGTGTTAAATAAAGGCTTATTTAGATTGGGTCATTTACCTTAGTTCAGTGAAACACAATTATAAATGTAACTACAATGCAGGACAAATTGTTTTTAACATTTTTTTTAAGACCCTTTAGTGTTCCCACACATAACTGCGATTTCGCATCGCATCGCAAGGAACTGCGAGCTCGCGTTCCATTTTGAACTTTATTTAAGAAGTAATTGCTGCTATACGGCTTCGCATCGAATCAAATCGCATCACGTCGCAGTTTTGTGTGGGAGCCCTTACCGCTGTTTGCTTTAGCGCAGCATTTGACTGCCTTACCGGAATTTTGGGCGAAATTGTAGGGCCACCAGCCAGAACTTTCAAGAAACTAACTAAATACTAGCAACGATCACTCCCAATTGGCACCACCTGCTCGGTTCGGACCTCAACTTAGTGCGTTACCAATCTTAATAAAACAAAACAACAAGGGATGGTTGGATCTAAGTTTTTATTATTTTGGGACAGGTTTGTATCGCTATCTAGGGATGGGTGTTTTTTTCATGTGATGGATAACACAAGAAATATTGCCACGTTTCTTTCTTAAGATGTATTGATATTTCCAAGTGGTTTAGGTCACTTTTATAGGTTGCAAAAAAAATGTGTAAAGGTACACTAAAGTCTTACGTTTCTGTTGCATTCTGCATATTTAATATTGTTATTATGTATAGCAATATTTAAATTTTTCGGTAGGGTATATTTTCTTGAGACAACTTTAAATACCAAGATGATATGTTTCTAAAAGTATATAGGAATTGTGCTATTTACTTTACCAAGCACAATTATTGTGCTGGGTATTTAGGCTGATCTGGGTACCTGTTTGATCCGGCACTACGATGCATACTCAAATATACTTAAATCTTAGTTATATATTATTATGTTATATTTTCGTTATTTTTACTTCCTTCGAATTTATAGAATAAGTGGTGCTGAGTTCAAATTAAATGTTCTCTTTCTTTACATATATGTTTGAATAATTACAGGTTTTCAAAGCAGTTATGCATAATTAATAATTTAAATTATGTACTTCATAAGTTGCTGTGCCCTTACCGGGTTTCTTGTTGAATCTAATTTATATAAAACAACACACATGGACGCAATAAATTATTTAAATTAGGAATTTGAATTTGAAACTTAATTGTCATATATTTTTTTTATTTGTAGTAACAGACTAACAGATAGACAGACTGGTAAGTAGGCATATGAAAATGCTAGTAAATTAAAAAATAAAATACTCACAGGTCCCATCCCCCGACAGCATATACAGATGTCCAATGATCGGTAAAGCCCCAGGAAACAATGGAGGCAACTTATGTTTCCCTTTTACATAAACCATCCAGGCCCACAAGACACAAAGACAAGACAACACACAAAATAATACGAAACCAATCATCTTTACAACCACTGAAGTACTGAAACGATAACCGCGCTGTTGAGCTTTATAAAAGCATTGTGACCTTCAATGGAACTCCAGTTAAGAATTAAACCGACTTTATTTTCTGAGCAGTAGAGGTGATTTTTGTTTATCATAATTTATCGGTAGGGATCCAGTTAATATTTGTAACGACTCTATTTTTTGGACAATAAGGGCGATTTTTGCTAATCATATTTTGCCAGTTGGGATACCAGTTAATATATAAACCAACTCTATTTTTTGGACAGCAGAGGTGATTATTGAATAACATATTTTTGGTGGTTGTGAATAATGTCGTCGGGTAACTTGTATGGTTAAAAATCTTTGTCTGTCTGTCAGAACGCTATATTATGTAAGATTTTAAATGATGGAAAATGAAAGGTACCTTTGTAGTTCGGTGCTTAATTTTCCTTTACATAGTATTTGTGTTTCTGCTACACTTCCACGGCTAAACCGCTGAACCGATGTTGATGAAGTTAAGTTGAATTTTAATATTCTTGAAATAAAACTACTTTTACGCAATTTATCGCGGTTTGTATTTGAATTTTAGTTCCCGACGTTTCGACACCTTTGCAGGTATCATGGTCACGGGCAGACTGAGGTGGTGGTTGTCTTGACGGTTGTTGTTGCTCGTTCTACCTTCATATTTTTGTTAATTATTTTTTTCCGGTCTATGCAATATGAGCTCACGGTGTCTTAATATTCTTTCGTGATAATAGATTTCCGAGCAGAGCCGTGGGCAACGGCTAGTATTTAAATAAGCAGTATAATTAAAGATTTTTATAAGATAATAATCACTAAATAAATCGAGGGTTACATTCGCGAGTTCATATAAAATAAAAACCGGTCAAGTGCGAGTCGGACTCGCGCACAACGCACGGTTCCGTACCGTATATTTCAGTTGATTGAATGAAAGATTTATTTAAGATTTATGACGTTTTTAAAAAAAACTACTAAATGGATCTCGTTCAAACCAAATTTCGGTGAAAGATTGCATGGTAAGCTACCTATGTCATATATTATTTTTAGTTTTATATATTTCTTATCTTAGAAGTTACAGGGAGGGGAGACATTTCGGAAGTTTCTCCCGAACAAACTACTGAGCTTAAAATATATATATAGGTATATACATATACCTATATATATATACACATATATATACAGGGTGTCCGGTAAACAGTGCGACAAACTGTGGTGGCTGATACCTTAGGTTAGGCCCTATCAAATGAGCGCAACATATGTTCCCCGAAAAGATACAGGTTTCGAGATACAATCGATTTTCGAAAATTTTAGAATTTTCTACTTTGCATCAGACTTTTCCATTTTT
Source organism: Autographa gamma (assembly GCA_905146925.1). Classification (NCBI taxonomy): domain Eukaryota; kingdom Metazoa; phylum Arthropoda; class Insecta; order Lepidoptera; family Noctuidae; genus Autographa; species Autographa gamma. The sequence continues at coordinate 5,637,927 of LR989871.1, forward strand.
CTTGCTGATACATAGCTTTCGTAATACTTTTTGTGCATCAAATTAATCTTGAATAGTTACTCTATCCTTTGATAAGTCTCATATTTATCTAAAAGAAGAATATATTGGCGATAACGCCATTTGTTTTACAATTTTCACTTTCGATTTTTCTTAGTGCTCAACTTTGAACTGCAGTGGTGAAAAATAAATGTATGAAGGATTTTTGTACAACAATCTTAAAAACTTGCTTGAATATTGGTGATTTTGGGAAGGTACTATACTTGCATATTTTCTTTATAAAATTTGACACAATAAGCAGCTGAAGTACAACCGGGACTATTTTTTGAAATATTACTAATGTAAATCTGAGTAAAAATGCGACGTAACTTAACGCGGATCGTTATGGTCCAGTGAAATAAGTTATTTTTTCTAGCGATTAACTAGTGGCACGAAATAATTGTGTCAATTTTAATTTGGAAAATATTAAAAAAAAAATGCTCGTTTATATTTTTACAATGATACGGAACCCGTTAAGTGCAGATGAATTGGGCGTCCAGCTATTTCAGTGTTATTGCATGAAAAAGAAGGTGTCATAAAATCGATTTATCTAGTAAGAAAATACTGAAGGTCAAGGTAGTTAACTGTACACTAAAACATATTTTAATCTGGCATAGAGAGTTAATGGCGAGAAGAAAATACCTCATTTAATTGTACAATGACGATCAGCGTTAAGTTACGTAATATTTTTACTCAGATTTACATCAGTAATATTTCAAAAAATAGTCCCGGGTGTACTTCAGCTGCTTATTGTGCCAAATTTTGTAAAGATAATATGCAAGTATTGTACCTTCCCAAAATCACCAATATTCAAGCAAGTTTTTAAGATTGTTGTACAAAAATCCTTCATACATTTATTTTTCACCACTGCAGTTCAAAGTTGAGCACTAAGAAAAACCGAAAGTGAAAATTGTAAAACAAATGGCTCGACCGCCACTATATTCTTCTTTTAGATAAATATGAGACTTATCAAAAGATAGAGTAACTATTCAAGATTAATTTGATGCACAAAAAGTATTACGAAAGCTATGTATCAGCAAGAAAAATGGAAAAGTCTGATGCAAGGTAGAAAATTCTACAATTTTCGAAAATCGATTGTAACTCGAAACCTGTAACTTTTCGGCAAACATATGTTGCGTTCATTTGATAGGGCCTGACCTAAGGTATCAGCCATAACAGTTTGTCGGACTATTTACCGGACACCCTGTATATAAAAGAAACCATATATTTTTTAAAGAACCATAAACACCCCACATTATGGGTTTGATGAAAAAGAAAATAATTTTCAGTTCTAAGCATGGGTAACCCCCAAAAGTTGGTAAAAATCTTAATACGGTTCACAGAATACACCTTGTTACCAAGTTTCAACAATATTTTAATAGTTCATGGAGTTTCGGCAAAAAGTTGCTGTGACAATGTGTGACATAAGATGGACAGACAGACATGACGAATCTATGAGGGTTCCGGTTTTACCATTTGGCTACGGAACCTTAAAAGCGTAGGTACCATTTTTGTGATATTTATGAGATTGTCATTAGGAGTCTATACGGTTTACAAGAACTAGTGACGAACGGTAAAAGTTAATGTGTTTTATTTAGTTAAACTTGTTTAACAAGTATAAAAGGTACTTAAGAACCTTAATTTAAATATTGATTTTTAATGTTCCTTAATCTCTAAGATAGTTTGTTTAGCAGCAAATTTTTGAATTAATCGCTGTCGTAGAGCGCGGGCTTAGGCGGTCCTAGTAACAAAAATGAAATAAATAAAATTCTGAAACGGGAAAAGTTAAAATAAAAAAGAGATAAAGACCTGTCTATGTATTTAGAATTTCTTTGAGAATTTAGAATTTATTTATTTATATAAGATTTGATATTGGTATATTGGTTTAAGTTGGATGTAAGTATTGTTGTTATGTTAGATTTAAGTATTGAATTATAAATAACTAGCAGCCCGCCCCGGCTTTGCTCGGGTGCAACGCTGATACCAAATATAACACAATCATAAAGTTCTGTAGGGGGAAGCACAACCTTAGAAGCATTTTTTGGTATAGGCACGCGCCCCCCGGCCCCCGCGCGGCCTCACGGCCGGTACCGCCGCAACCGCTATGTCCCTGCATTTTAAATCTGTAATATCTTCGAAAATATTCATTTAAATTACATGCTGTAAAAAGCAATATTGATCTATATTACATGCACAATTTTTTGAAGGTACTTAATTGGATAAGGATTAATGCTGTATTGCTTAAAATCGTCTTTTCGTGAATAAGTAATAAATAAAGGATAAAAAATGGTTATTGTGGGTTACCCTCAAGAGATAGACATATACCATCGCGGACTTTTTTGTAGATCTTTTTAAGGTGCACAATACTGTAGTACATTATTTTGATCTATCTCGTAGGGTTCAGCCAACGTTTGCAATGAAAGCGCAAAAAATGTGTTGATTTACGACCTGACGTCAAAAATCTCTAAGATTATCCGTGTTTCTCTACTATATTATGCATGTATTATACATGTAAACCTTCCTCTTGAATCACTCTATCTATTAAAAAAACCGCATCAAAATCCGTTGCGTAGTTTTAAAGATTTAAGCATACATAGGGACAGACAGCGGGAAGCGACTTTGTTTTATACTATGTAGTGAAGAATTTTATTTTGAAGTTTAGTCCGATACAAACAAGCATGCTTTCGAAATTAAATAGAAAATTTGCTATTCAAACCAAATTTTTGCATTTAGTGAAGTAGACAAAAAAGTATTTAGTGTAAATATATGTATTAAGTTATTGTTAAGCCAATGATAATAAGTCATAATTATTAATTGAAATAAAATAAAACATCATATTCGAATCAAAAATGTTTAATCTTTTTGTTTATTTCTAATACTAAAGTTGATAATTTCCCACAGTTCTAGACTATCAGATTCTTAATTTATGATCGGTATTGATTATATTTTTTTAATATTTAATTAACTATCTAAATATTTTATTAGAGGTTAAACCTAATAGTGATGTTCAATACAGAAATAGACTTTTAATCCGAACTAAAAATATACTTAAATGAGAAAATTAGTCTGTTTGAATGAAACGATTTTGATGAAATTGGGTGTGGGGTTTCCTTGGATCCTAAGGAAAATTAATCCTAACTGTTAAAAAGGAAATAGGCATAGGATAATTAACAGTTACAGTAGAAGGTTTGTTTAATCATCTGCTAATTATTTTATATTAAATTATTTGGCGGGTATATTATGGCGTCTAACTGTCGCTACATTGGATTTATTTACTGCAATGTCTTTAGTGATAATCGCAAGATTTAGACAACGTGGGTGACGAAAGAATCATTAAAATTCGGCTTACGCGTTATAGACAGGTAAACACATAACCCTCCCCTCGTCACACAGTCGGGTAAATACACGTAAAATACTTAGCTTCGTTACTAGTGTTATTGGGTTTTTCTATGAAATTCTCAGTAGCAAGTCGGAGTTTGGATATGTGCCCGGTTAGTGGCAATAGTCTCGCCCCCCATTACATGGGACCTAAACATACCGGCGAACTGTGGGTGTACATTGGTACACCTCTGCCTAAACCCTCGGGGGATACAGGCGTGATGGTATGTATGTTTATGTTTATTCATTACTAGACGCATAAAGCAATCATAAAAATGTACTCATCGTTGTCTTAACACAACCGTGTTACACCGTCATACTTTAGACAAATATTATGTACCTACAGAAAAACCAGTATTTCTTGATCTCTCTGAAGTAAGGCTTTCACGGAGTAAGAGAGATGCAAGTATGCAAGAACGAGAGAGTTAGACAGAGACGGGGAAATATTGCGGCCTGAGCGGCCACAAACTTCAGTCAGTTCAATAAGACTGTTAGGACAGTCAGAAACAAAAGTGATGAACACAATTAGTAATTAAAGGTCTTGAGTTATAGTTGCGATTAAAACACAAAATATCCTTCTCGTGAAAGCAAATCTTTTATGATTTGATGACTTCTAAGTACACCAAATATACAGTACAGCCTTAAAGTCGCGGATAGCTACATCGTTAAATTTTATATACTTTTTATCATTAAAAGAAGCTTGAAACTTTTGTTTTTAGCTGTTTTGTAAATCTTATTGTGATCATTACCTTTTGTTGTCGACTGTACTATACTAAACCTTATAAACATAAGAACAAATATTATATTATTGCGCTATAAACGTGATTTGTACAGAAAATGAAGACGTCTCGTGATGTATCATAAAGTGGTAACTGCTTGTTCATTGACCCATGACCGCAGTATTTAACAATTTGACCATAATAGGAGTATCATATGGACTTTTGTGGTTAGTTAACACAATAGAAGTCAACGTTCGAATATCATATGTCTCTGACCACTTTCAGTATAATCAAAGATCAGCCCAGTTTTTTCAGGCACTTCTGTAGAACAAATATTTATAGGTAAGGATATAGGTATAATCAATACATAGGTAAAACTAACTTATATTCATACATAGTCTGAAAAAAATCTAGAGAAGGTCTTGGCGGGAGAACTCCCGTGCTCCCAGATCATCAATAAAAATGTATTTAAATATTTTTTCTATACAGTGGATAAACTTGACTCACCTTTCGCAAAAGAAAAATTAGCTGCCAATAGATACTTATTGGAATTGATATAGGATATTTTAACAAAAATAAATAAAACAACATGTTTTTGGACATACGGAATTCGGGGGAGGTAGGTGTTAATTTGACAGCCAACATTAATCTAGCAGGTTCGGTCCACGTATGTGTTAATATCGGTCCAAACATGGAAGTGTGTACTTTGACGACGCATGACCGTATTATACCAGCTAGATGTTAAAACGTGACTTTTGTTGTTACTGTTTTGTACATATTGTGTTCATGTAACGTTTGATATCATCTCTATGTGGGTATGAAACATGGGTTGTGGAGGTCAGATAGGCTGTCGCTCCACTTAAAATACGTTATTCAGCTGTAAGACTGGTAGCCGACCCCAACCTGGTTGGGAAAAGACTAGGTAGATGATGAGGCGGGTAGAAAAATGATATTCCCTTATTATACATTAATTTGCTTAAACACCTTTAGGCTCCACTCTGCTGGCATCCAAGGACTGTCCCTATTACCCGGTCGAAACGTTAAGCCTCGTTCTATAATATTACTATTAACAGGTATTACCATGAGCAACTTTCCCGCCACAGGCTTTAGTCGCACGTGTTGTCCGAAATGTCTTTTCAGTGTTTGTCGGTGGAATTTGACCAATTTGACAGCTAACGCGTTAGTGGCGCCATCTAGTGAGCGTGATAACATTAGCCCTAATAAATCGATTCAAAAACCATTCACGGAATCGGAAAATTAGATTGATATAAGTTCATAACAAACAGAAAAAGAACCGTCACCACTTATCAATACATTTTATTTAATCATAGTTTTATTGCAAATTTATTAACATTTTTAGTGTGTCATATAAAAGTGTACCACGTGAGCTCGACAAATGGATGTGCGACTAACGCTTATGCGACAAAACTGTACTGCGACTCACCGTAGTTCGAATGCACGCTAGTGCGACACACTGAAGATCGACATCTCGCTAGTGCGACAAACGATTGACGAAATAGAACATAAACATAGGTATAGAACCGACATAGGCCCAGACATCCATTGCTTGGTTGGGTTCGACTTTGTGACAGAGATCAATAGGTTAGGTTAGGTTAGATATTGTGACCTTGCAATGGAGCGAGCGAAGCGAGCGACGGCCTTTGATTATTTAATATCTACTTATTTAATATATATGTAATTCAAAATTTATCTCAGCAAACTACTGTAATACTGCATCAACGTACTACACTACCGTAGTGTCGCACTACCGTAGTGTCGCACTACCGTAGTGTCGAACTACTGTCGCGCAATCGTTTGTCGCACTAGCGAGATGTCGATCTTCAGTGTGTCGCACTAGCGTGCATTCGAACTACGGTGAGTCGCAGTACAGTTTTGTCGCATAAGCGTTAATCGCACATCCATTTGTCGAGCTCACGTAGTACACTCGTCATATAAGTAATCATGTTTGCATGCACTTTAGCGCATAGTACCTAAGTAATGTGTGATTTATTATCGTTTGTTTTTTTTGTCTATTAGCATGGAAATTTCTGTCTAAACCTAAGATCGGTGAGTCAATTCGATATTTCGCAGTGTACCTACAAAATAGAAATATGATTATTACTTTATGATTATAATTATCATCATTGCATGGATTTTTCCTCGTTAAATAGTATCCTGTAAACATGTAGCGTCACACTCGGTGTTTATATGTCAAATTAGTTAGAGAAATAAAAAAAACCCAAAGATGCAGGTATTTTATTAGTTTTGGTAAATCCAGTATCACTCTATCAATTGAGATGAATTTAACGACTCTTTTTACGCTAAAATATATCAAACCGATAAGGCTAAAGAGGATTCCAAAGAAAAATACATATAAATTGTCATGGTGGCCAAGTGGTTCAATGAACGGTTTCGTATGCACAAGGTTGCGGGTTCGAACCCAGGTAAGTCCCAATGTGGCCTTTTCAAAGTTATATGTACTTTCTTAATTATTCTAAGTCACTTCTGAAAAACGGTGAAGGAAAACATCATGAGGAAACCTGGATTCCAAAATTTGGGATCTGAAATCGCCAATCCGCAGAGAGCAAGCGTGGTGATCAATGCTTGCGCTTTCTCTATATGGGAAGAGGCCTGTGCCCAGCAGTGGGACGTTTATAGGTTGGATTATTAGTATTATTATTATGAGTCCGGCTCCTGAAAGAATGCGTTCCCGACACATGTCATGTCAGTTGGTCTTCACTTTATTGAAAAATTTAAAACCGTGTTACATTGTAACCTGGCATAATGATATTTTTCGTTTCGAGGATAATTGTGAAATGTGTGGAAGTGTTTTTAATTCACCTGAACTTTGAAGTGGTTTATCTTCGTATCTTTTTGATTGATTAAATAAAAGAAATAATACGGGTCTATTATATTTTTATTATCTAAATGGCTGACTTAATAAATTTTAAGTCATACAGTCATCTACCCTATTGTAAAGGTTCTTTGTCTTCATTTTCAGTAAAAAAGAAAACAGAAGCTACTTGATATTACTTTACTCAGTTTGAATAATGCCAAACTAGTAAATAATATTGCAGGATTCAATGCATCGCGCGGCTTGTATTCTTAAACTCTACTTGCTAATTCAATAGTCTTTTCTTTAAAAAGAGTAAGAAGCATTTTCCTATCTTATGATATATGATATATCAGTTTATTGTTACGATTTTATATTAAATAATTGCACAGGCTAATTTAAAGCTACACTTGTTTATTACGAGAAAGTTTCAGTAGTTCATACCTATGGACAATACCTGGAACTCGAAACAGCTATTTTAGAGTTGCTTGAATTGACTGAAAGACCTGCTTCATTTGGTCATTTTTATGATGTTATTACGATTATTATTTTTGAGAATTCAACGAAATGTATTGTAAGCTTATTTAAATATGAAAATTAGCCACAATGACAAGTGCACCGATCGACCATTGAGATGCTTTGAAAAAAGCTGGATCGAGGCCCTGTTGTAACATATGTATGAAAGATGTTTAGCATAACTGATACATATTTTATACATATACTGAGAATACAGCATTTCTTAGAATTTCTAAAAGGATAATTATTATTAAGGGAATTATGACAGTGGATGAAGCGAAACAAGTATGTATGGATCGTAGCAAGTGGAAAGAAGTGGTCTCTGCCTACCCCTACGGGAAACAGGCGTGATTTTATGTATGTATGTATGTATAATTATGTTTGTTTGTAGTTTTATTACATGTATATTTCAATGTAGATATCTATAATCTTTTATTTAGTCTATTCATGGTATACAGGGTGTAACAGAATAAAGGCAATGTCTTAGACACCCCAATTAGTATAATAAATTACACTTCTGAAAAAACATTCATAATTTAATTAATTTTTAATCACTTGGTTTGGCCTTGTCATTTGATACAAATTAGTTATCGTTACTAAACGTAAAACGTTTGGGCGAACGGCGCCGGCAGCCCACAAGATATTTCCGTCAAAAGTTAACACCTGCCAGAAATCGAAAGCTCTTTCTGAACCAAATACTTTCGGGAATTGCGTTTATTCTGTTACAAGCTGTATATATAGTATTTTATTTAACTTAAAATGTAACTTAAAGTCTATTTTCTCCTCTCTATACTAATAAGGGAGCCTGAATCAGGTTTCAGTAGGAAGTCTATCTTCAGTTTGAGTTCACTGATGTCTGCTGTGACCTTGTAGCGACGTAACACGTGGGAGAGAGTCGTCTTCATTGATAGGGTAGCGAATGTCCTTCCTGTGAAGAAAAGTTTTTTAAATTCCATTTCTATACTAGTCATAGTGGGGCCGAGTCTGCTATTGACAATTGTTTGAATCGTCTAAGTGGGTGCCGTTAGTAGGTCCATTTTTGGATAATTACGTAGGTAAAACATCATTTTAACGTCAAAATTGGCCATTGGGGCGGCCAATGTTGACGTTTTTGTGTTTAGTAAAATGCCAATTATCCTAAAATGGACTTACCAACGCCACCCACTCAGACGATTGGAGCCATTGTAAATAGCAGACTCGGCCCCAGTTTCTGAGGCCATCTATAGGAATAGTAAAGATGGCATTACAGAAACAGCTTTACACATTTATGAAGAAACAAATAGTGTCTCCAATGTAAGGTCCTGTTGAAGGGTTTAGAGCATTAAAGTTTTAGCACCATGTCATTATGCCATTACCTACACGTCTCAAATGGTAACTTCTTGAACAAGAGAGTTATTACTACTTTTAGGGCCGAACTCCACCAAAGCGGAGATGAGCAGAGCAGAGCGGAGAAGTGTATAAAACAACCAACAGGAGTGCACCATTCAGCCCCAGCTACACATCTAAATTTGAATAACGAATTCCTATTGGTTGCTTAAAAACTTCTCCGCTCGTCTTCGCTTTGGTGGAGTCTGGGCCTTATTCTTAATAAATTAATGCTTGATTTTTATATTGGCAGGTCATGTTGCAAGTGACACGGTAACGATCTTATTTATTTATTTATTTAATAATTTATGTACACACAACACATTAATAGATAACATTTCATATTTAAAAATTATGTACAAAGGTACTGCTTATTTCTTAAGAAATTTCTGCCAGCAGACCCGCGAAAGGAGAAGGTGTTAATATTGGCAGTCAGAGTGTGCGACTCAAATTATAAAACTACAAAATATAAAACATACATATACACAAATACTATATATAACTTAAATATATATATATATATATACAATAACTCAATCATAAGGAGAGATAATGCTCTTTAATGCGCTTTTTAAAAATGTAAAGAGATTTGGAATCACGGATGTTAGGCGGAAGCGAGTTCCAAAGTCTTACTGCGTGAACGGTAAAGGAGTAGGAATAGAAGTCAGTGGAGTGGGATTGGAAGTGTAACAAGGATTTTATTTGCGTTCTGCAAGGGATATTAGGAGGACGGGTATAAGTGAAGCGTTCACGCAGATATGAGGGATACATTGGGTTGTGCAGGACATTGTAAAGAAGGCATAAAATGCGAGTGTTCCGGTGAAGACGGATTGGGAGCCACTTGAGCTGCTTGCGAAGGTGAGATACGTGGTCATATTTGCGTAGGCCGAATATGAAACGAATGCATAAATTTTGCAAGCGCTCAAGTTTATTAAGGAGCTCCTCGGTAGCATCTAAATAGCAGGCATCAGCATAATCGATTATGGGTTGGATTACAGATTGGGCTAGAGAGATCTTAGTTTGTAGAGGTAGGAAATGTTGAAGAGACTTAAGGGAATGAAAGGAAAAATGCACTTTACGGCTAACTTCGGCAACTTGAGGACGCCACGAAAGATTCGCATCCATTACAATCCCCAGGTCCTTTACGGTATCCGAGAAGGTGATAGGCATGCCATCAAAGTACAGACGCGCCATCGATGATAAGCTTAACCGACTCCGCATAGACTTGCTGCCTATGATAATGGCTTGAGACTTAGATGGGTTAACTTTAAGGCCATACGAATTAGCCCAAGCGCAAATGGATGCCAAGTCTTTGTTCATAGCAGCAATGGCAGAGTCTGCTTCAGCCACTCCAAAGTGACGATAAAGCTGCAAGTCGTCTGCATAAAGATGGAAGCTAGAGGAAATAACTCCTGCTACAGAGTTGATGAAAATAGAGAAGAGAAGAGGAGAAAGAACGCCACCCTGGGGAACACCTGCCGTGAGGTCACACCACTCAGAATAAGATTCTTCGAGGCGAACACACTGCGAGCGACCCCGAAGATAAGAATCTAACCAGGCTAGGGATGTGGAAGAGAAATTAAGAGATTTAAGGATGCCAAGTAGCACATCAAAGTCTACTGAGTTGAAGGCGCTGCTGAAATCCAGCAAGACAAGGACCGTCATCATCTTATTCTCCATTGCCCAGCGGACATCATCAGTCACCTTCAACAGAGCAGTGACAGTACTATGACCAGAACGGAAGCCAGACTGGAAGGGAGAGATGAGAGAGTTTGACGTCAAAAAACCAGTGATCTGCCTGTGAACAATATGCTCGAGTACCTTGGAGAGGTAAGGAAGGATGGAAATGGGCCTGAAATGTGATGAAAGAGAAGGATTAGAGATCTTGGGTAAGGGAATGATATGTGCCTGTTTCCAGGCAGATGGGAAATTACAAGTGTATAAGGAGTGATTAAAAATATGGGTAAGGATAGGGAGTAGACACGGAAGGATGAGACGGATCATTCTCGAGCACATATTATCACTGCCAACTGCATTGGAAGAAATTGCAAGTAACGATTTTTCAACGTCAGCCTCAGAAACGGAAGTGAAAGAAAAGAGGGGGGAGTTTGGTACCGGCAAGCTCATAAGTTCGGAGAGAGTATCAGTTTTGACATTAAGAGCTAATTGGATAGGAGGGAGAGAGAAATAATGGTTTAATTCATTTAGATTAATGTCAATAAAGGAGTTAATGGAAGATTTGCCGATACCTACAGATTTTAAGAATTTCCAGACCTCGGAAGAACTACGGTTAATAAGAGATTCGTGGAAGTAGCGTCTTTTGGCATCCCTACACAGACGACTGCAGCGATTGCGCAGTACCTTGTAGTAATCAAGGAACACATCAGACGGCCTGCCCTTGAGTTTAGTCTTAGCTCGGTCTCTGCGGGCCATAAGTGCTTTAATCTCAGCTGTAATCCATGGAGCAGGCTTATGCTTTATTTTAATGCGACGAATTGGTGCATGCTTGTTCATTAAGCCAAGAACCATGGAATTAAAGCAAGAAACTTTTTGATCTGTACCGGGGCTTTCAGTGACGGGCGACCAGTCAAGTGCGGCTGCGTCGGCTTGCAGAGCTTCTATATCAATCGTACTGTAATTTCGCAAATTTAAATACTGTGGCTTTTGTTTTGGAGTGCGAACACGATACGATATGTAAATAAGATCATGATACGAAAAAGTTGCCGTAAGTTGACCGTGCTTAGTGACCTTGTCAGGTGAAGAGACAATCGCAAGGTCTAATAGAGAAGGAGTACAGTTAGGAGAAAAGTGAGTAGCAGAGAGGGGCAAGACATTTAAATCATAAGAGGAAAGGAGAGAAGTAAGTCTGGAAGAACGAGAATCGTTCTTTAGCAGACATGTGTTAAAGTCGCCCATAATGATAATCTCTTTATATGCAGGACACAGTTCACTTAGAGTGGAATCAAGGGAGCTAAAATAGTCAATTCGTAAGTTAGGGGAATAGAAAACAGCAAGAAGAATTTTAGAAGATTTTAAAGAAATTTCAAGGAAAAGATATTCAGCTGCCTCGGAATATAGAGAGGGTGAGGCCAGAACAATTTTATGCGATAAATCGGCTCGCAAATAAATGGCAACACCACCGCCTCCCTTCCCGGTTCTGTCATTACGAATAAGAACAAAGCCGGGAAGAGGAAATTGAGTAGAGAGGAGAGAAGGTTTAAGAAACGTTTCACATATCAAAATCGCGTCAATATTTGCACTGCTAAAAGATGCTAGAAGGTCGGAATAGTGACTCGGAACACTCTGGGCATTAATATGCACAATGTTGAAGTTGTTACGACGGTCAATGAAAAGGGAAGAAATTTGATCGTGTAAAGTGGGAGGAGAATTCAAGTCATCCGCACTAACATAACCGCAAGATTCAGAGGAGCACGAAAAAAAACTATCATTAAGCTCATCAAGAACATCCATAGAAGAGTTAAAATAAATTAATAATAATAAATATAAATAAATAATCTAAATATCTATAATAATAATTTAACCGTCAATTAATGACAAGTAGCAATACCAACTACCACCATTACTCGCTGATAAATTGATAAAAATAAAAACATTATAACAAACACAGAAGACGAAAACAATTTTAAAGTAAAGTTACAATTACAAAATAAAAGACAAGAAGCTAAACAGATAAAATAAAACGCTCACGCGCAACCTCACACATGTCATAACAAAACGCAGCCAGCAGATGTCAACTCGACATTTCAATGTTTATGACAGCTGTGACTACGAAATAACCACAGACAGAGCAAAATAGTGTGTGCAAGATAACAAATTATTGAAGTTAAAGGAATAAGGAAAATAGTGCTGCAACAGTCTAAAATTAAATATAAATGAGCACAACAAATTTAAAAGTACCTACGATAACAAATAGAACAAATTTAAACGTAACGAGATTAAAGTTTACGAATATTTGAATCGAAGTACCGACATGCAAAAAGTGAAAGAGATTGCGCGATTGAAAATAAAATTATAGTGCAAGAATTTGGAACCAGAGTGCATAAGGTCTTCAGTTCCGACGCCTGGTCTTTCGCAGAGCCTTGGAGGCCTCCTTGACGACTTTCGGAGAGCTATCATCGGAGCCGGCGGACTCGACGGCGCCAGAGGGGAAGCGGGTCGTCAACTCGTTAAGCTCACCTGCCGTCTCGATCTTCCGCCGAGTTTTATCAGGGCAAAGGATCACAATCCTTCCCTCAGTGGTCCAGCAATTCTTGACGCCAAAATGTTTGCGTGCAGCAAGAAAGGCTTGATGTCGAGTCTGGGTCAGGAATTCCGAAACAGTGATGCCCGTGCCTTTTAACTGTGTCTTGCCATCCCACACAAGCTGCCGATGCTCAATTTTGAAAAATCTCACCAATATGGGTCGAGTCTTCTGTCTGGAAGAGCCCAGGCGGTGGCAAACATGCAAGGTACCGCTGCCCTTTAATTCAGTTAACTTTAACTTGCCTGTCACGATGTCACCCACCACTTCATGGAGATTTTCATCTGGTTTTTCAGGCACCCCATGGAACAGCAGTACTTTCCTACGCATTATAGTCTCGTGCCTGTCGAAACCATGACCAAGCAACTCAACTTGGGCTTTCAACTTTGACAGAGCCTGCCAGACAAAGGTCTTGAAGTCCCTGAAATCACTGCCTAAGGAGGTGATGCTGTCCGCTGCGGAGCCTGTTCCTGTAGAAGCCTTGGCCAGCTTGTCTTCATATTCCGCCATGCGAGAGTGGAACAGTTGCTCCAGATCTGTCAAACTGCTTGCAAATTTGTTGTCCATTTCCGTGTAGTTAATAAATATTCAAATAGCAAGAAGGTGGTGTGGTGTACTTGCTAAGTGTTTTTCATTTAATTACTTATAAATTAGAAAATAAATATTGATAAATTAATTAATAAGAGGAGCACACAAAAACACGTCTGTTCCCAGTGACTACCCACAGAGGAAAAAAAGATCTTAATTATTAACTTAGGTATGTAACCTTTATCAATCATCTACTGGACCCCAAAGTGCAACAAGGCAATGAGAACTATATGATAACTTTCCTTTCGGATACATATGGCAACATAGCACATAATAATGTTGGTTTAATGCACAAAGTGGCTAAAAGAAATAAAATGTAAACGAACCCATGCAAGCCCGTTTCCCGATACTGAACCCAGCGAACATGTTCGGGTTGGGCATCTTGTTGGGGTCCAGCCAGCGTTCGGGCTTGAACTCGTTCACGTCGGGGCCCCAGCTCGAGTGGTAGTGGATACCGTAGATTAGCAGTGCGCATTGAGATCCGGCTTTCATTGTGTAGTTCTCTGGAAATTGGGAAAATATAAAGTATTCAGTAACTAACTTGCATCTCCCACGTGAAAATAGTTTTGGCGGCAAAAGGCAGCTTCCGTCTTTTCTTGCAGTTCAATTCATACGAAATTTTAAGAAAATCGGTTATCTCCTAGGTTAGATCTTATCTCAAAGTCACTTAAGGCGCTCCCCCGAGCAAAATGCGCAAAAGCGGAGTTTTATTAAGCTATAAACTCGATATTTAAAACATATATCAAATTCACTGTTGTACCAAATCATTATTTAATATGTTGTCTTTAATTTCAACAGAGCTTTTTCTTTTTAATGCAGCGAATATTTAGTAGTACTCATTTTAAAAATGGTCTATCAAAATTTATTCCTTGGATAGGCTCACGATGTACACGTATTTTATTAATGTAACTTATACCAACTGATAGAGGATTTAATTCTTAACATTTTCATCTGCTTTGTTTTTCAAAAAGACCAAATATCTATTTTATAATTCGAATTATTCCTAAAAATGGTCAATTTCACAACATAAACACAGTCGCGGTGGCGATTCAGCAGTCAGCCGTAGGCTCTCGACGTGAGAGCACGTCGGTTTTTTATTTGAAATGTCATTTACAATTTAATATTATGACAACTGTCAAAAAGTCATTGATAGCCCTATGTAGTTTTACACACGGCACTGGTGATAAAATTCAAATAGCATGGAATACATATTTATGTTTTACATAACATATCATCACGCCGGTATCCCCGAAGGGTTAGGCAGAGGTGTACCAATGTACACCCACAATTCGCCGATATGTTTAGGTCCCATGTAAGTAATAGGGGGCGAGCTTTATTTATGTTTTAAGATTTTTTTTTTAAATCTGACATTGAAATAAAACTACTTTTTACGGATTTTTTCGCGGTTTATAATTAGTAGTTTTATTTCATCACATATTTATATTTGTTTAAATATGTCCAACTATCAAAAGGTCGAAATAATTCTTATGCGTCTACAAATGTCTTAATTACTTTACATGAAATAATATGTTACTTTTTTGAAGTTTTATTTAAATAGCGTCTAAGTCTATGAAAAAAATATATAAAATTGGAAATACAATTGATAGAATCGTTCTTTGTTTTTATTAAATTCAGTTATTTATGAGTGAAATTAATGGGCTCTCGTAAACAATTAATTACTTTTGTCCGACCTTGTATTTATATGACAGAAATTCATAGGAAATATGTTGAAAAACTCTTTGATTATGAAAAAGTAAACCTTGTGAAATATACTATTCAAAAGATTTAATGCGGTTGTTTTATACTTATTTCTAGAGATATAATTATCTAGGTTTTCCCTGGTATAGCTTTGATAATACTTGTAAAGAATTATAATCAGAGTTTTTTTTAATAATCCTGACAGAATATGTTAATGTTTTCTTATAGGCTTTCTTGTTATATTGTTTAGTGCACAAAAATAGTCTATAAAATAGATGATCAAAAGCATGCATGAAAAAAGAAACAGCATTAATTCAAATACATTTATTTTTCATCCTTCCTTATCACGATATGATCCAGGAAACCAGCAGGTGCAAAGAGGCTTTAAAAGACTTCACATCGTGAAAAATAAATCGTTCTTTTTCACGTAAAAAAATACAATTTAATTTAAAATCGGAGTCAAACATCACATCAAAATTTCGTCGTAAGTGGTGGGTAATCGGAGTCTTTTGGCTAGCACAGGGAGAAATCTCGAAAGTCCATAAGCAGTCCAAGTCAAAAAGCAAAATAATAGAAATAACAAATGCGCAAACAAAGATTTTGGTGCGCACAAGCAAAGTGACGTGCAAGACAATGTCACTGGCATGACGCAAAATTTCACATTGATTGTATCCGTTGTTGTTGCCATGCTAGATTGAAGTTTTCGTAATAGTATTTTGATGTCATTTATTAATTTCGGTGATGTTGGGTAGAAATAATAATATGTCCTTAGACTATTCATGTTCATAAATCTTCAATATATTCTAAAAGCAAGCTTTTATACATAGTTTACTAGCCAAAGATATTCGTATGACTTAGTTTAGATTTAACGTTCATATGGCAACACTCAAAGTACAATTCAATCAATTGTATTTCCAATTTAATGTATTTTTTTTTCATGGACTTAGACGCTATATTTCATGTTAATCTGTAATTAAGACGTTTGTATATCACGCATAAGAATTATATCAACAATTATTTCGCCATTGCCCTTTATTATGTGCGTAGAGTATTTCTTAAGTACTCCATGCGAGCGCGCTTTGACACTCACACACTGTCAACTTTCACACATTCACAAATCATGCCGTATTGAGACAGCAATACTTTCTTCAAGAACCGAATTTTCAAAAGTCTCGCCGCCCGCCTTTCCTCTCTTTAAGTGCCTTGTTAGAATCACACTGAATAAATGGTTAAAAAAATAATTTTTGAAATCGGTCCAGCCGTCTTTGAGAAATCCCGAACTTCGAGAAATACTCAAACGTAAAAAAAACATCCGCATTGAAAATCTCCTCCTATTTTCGAAGTTGGTTGAAAAAAGATTTTTGTAAAAAGACATTCAATACCTTTCTGACTAAATAACTTTACATCATTAAATGATTCACTTAGAAGTCTTCAATTACTTGAGTTATAATTTTAGATACAAATAAAATATATTTCTCTTATCTTTTTTTTTAATCTCGCGACCATGATTGATTATATTTTTGTCTATAAATTCATAAGTCTACTATTTTTACTACTTAATACGTCGGTATATCAAACAGATGGCGTTGTATTTTCATAGAAAGTAGCGATGTATATGTAGAGGGGCAAAGAGGGGGGTTTAGAGGTCAAACGCTCAAAGTCATTTGCTCGGGGTAGCGCCTTAAGTAGCTATTGTTATGAATTCTTTACTATGAATTCTACTGACGAAGTCACTGAGTTTACAAGTTTGCCTTAAAATTTACACATAGCAAATGTATCGGTAATCACCTTTGGCGTTAGTAAGGCATAGGCTACATTGACCTAACTGCCAACAAGTGATTACTAAATACATAGGTATATGGCTAGTAGTTATAAATGAGAATTTACGTATAAATATATGTGCTATAAACAATAAAAGGGTCTCCTAATATTTGTTACAATAAACCTTTTTCACACACTATTCACTCACAATTTTTTTGTACTACTGTATGACCACTAGATGGCGCTCCTAGTACCCTAGTTTACTATAACGACTTACTCAGTTGTACGTCTTTATCAACGTATCGGAGTCCAACGGGGCCAGTCGGGTACAATCTTAAGGTTTCTTTGATAACAGCATCAGTGTACACCATTTTGGGCAGATCGTCTTTTGTCACATCACGGTCTGTGCCTTCGAAAATGTCTTGGTACCTGGAAAAAATATTGGTATATTTACTAGCTTATTACTTGAGACCAAATCTATGAGTAAGAATAATTGTTTTCGTTACTGCTTGGTTAAATGTAATGTTTATGTACAGGTTCTTGCCGAAAGGGTATATCAATCCCAAAAGGATGAAGAGTACCTGGTATCTAGTAATAGTAATATCTGGTATAGAGTTTATAAATTTTCAACTCAATTCTAGTAGTTACCTAATTAAATAATTAATATCAAATTTTTTCGTAAAACTGATTATGTTGTAGTATGTACTTTTCATTTGTTTTGGATAGATATTTTTTTGGTGTCACTCTATACTATATAGAACTTTCAAACAAGCTATGACAATAACCAAATCAGAACCACACATTAAATTCTAGATTATGATCATTCGTAACTATGTAAATACTTACTCCTGGTACAATTTCTCTTGCGTCTCAGGGTATGTGCCTAACAGCATCAGTATATACGCCAACAGACATGACGTAGTATCATATGACGCTACGATGGCCGTGTCCACCTCTTCTCTGATCTCCTTGTCACTGAGAGTGTTGTCTTCCGCTAGTTCTAGGAGTAGGTCCATTAGAGCCTTGCATTTGATACCTACAAATTAAAGATGTTGCAGTTAAATATAGCGCTGATCATTGATAAACCACTTCATCGTTCATCCATTACCATTTAACACAAGCTTGTTTTAAAATTTGATAATTTTAGACGCCCTTTATTTTAGTTTTAATAGTATGTGCCATAGGTCTTGATTTACTTTTATTTAGTCAATACCTTTTTATTTAATTTAACGGGATTAGGTAGATTTTATCCAACTGCTCTTATATAACAAATTGCTAAAATAAGGGTTTTTCTATAGGCGTAACATTTGCAAATATTTTTTGGTTTACTTACCAGTGCGCTGCCTTTGTTCTTCCCATTCAGCTCTTGGTAGAGTTTTCATCAATTCCTTCTTTCTTTGGATAACCTGGAATCAAATATGATATAAATCCTGTGTTTATTAAATAATTCTTGAAATAGAGGAATACTCAAAAACAATGTTTTATGCTATCGCTATTACTTTGAAGTGTAAAATTATGATTAAAATACATAACGAAAGCTTCAAACTAAACACAGACGCTGTGACTTATTAGATACATAATTTTCATCTATGAGAGCTACAACACTCCTTTAAGGAAATTCAAACCCAATCGGTTCCAACATAAGATTCAAATTTACTTTGTCGTAAAGAACTAGTGATTAATGATATTTGACATGTTCAATATACTCACAGTACTAGACATAGCATTCAAGACTTTCACCACCTCATTCTGCTTCCTCTTCAGGTCGGTCAGGCCGTATATGAACTCGCTCTGCAGCCAGAAGTTGGAGAACCTTAGAGCTATGATGTTCAGGATCTGGTCCACCGCTGCCATGTACAGCTTGTTGAAGTCCTTGTCTTCGTCAGCAGTTATTCCGAAGGCGGTTACTGGAAAATAAATGTTTAATAAAAAATCGGAATAATATATTACACGGTGAAGAGTTAAAATATAGATTAGATCAAAGATAAATTCCATTACCACTTTATCGACGCTTGTTTTAAAATTTGGGAATATTAGACGGTTTCCTTTTTGTCATTTTTAAGGATTTGCAGTTTTTAGATTCGATTGTTTTAAAGGAAATTTGATACTTGGTGTATATAATTTTTGTGAAATTTATGTGCATGGAGAAGAATAGATGGTCAAGGTTTTTCTCAGAAATTATTATATTTACTTTCTAATGCTAAATAAAGTATAGGTTTATGTATTAGTTTGAGCACTTTTATCTTTCAAGTTGATAGGCTATTTGTTTTTTTTTTGTATCTGCTTTTTGTTCCAGGCAGGTTATTCAAATTTGAATAAACCAGTTTTTTCGACAGCAATAAATCTTGATTAGCAAGTAAAAAGAACAAAACATACATAACTTACAAAACCGGAGATCCGACTGCCCACAATAAAACACTTGATCGGCAAGAACAGACTTTTTTTTTGTATTTCCTTAAAACCGTTTAAAATAATGAATTGGTAGGAAATAAATAATGTAGTTTTTGGCACTTTTTATTTTTGTCTGTTGTTTCTATAGGAATTATTATTTTGAGTAAACTTTAAAGTTTTATGTATGTCAATGTATTATTTGTGTATTTTATTGTAAATCTATTACAGTACTTGTGATTGCTTTATATGCATTTTATTGTCTAAATTCATAGCGTTTTTGTTGCATAAGTAGAAGGCAATTACGACTCCTTGGTTTTCGAGGATTTAAATAGTCAAATAGTTATTTATATTGCAAGATCTGCCTTCCCCGACCACGCTTGTCATAGTCATATTAAAACTAAAACAAAGTTCCAAGGAGTTTTAAACAGTTACTCACAGCAAACAGTTTCCAGAGCCACATGCTTCAGCGATGCGAGATGATCGAACTTCCCTCTTCCGACCTCATCCTCGAAGTGCTTGACCTGGCACCGCGCCTGCTGGTTGAAGACTCCGAGGAAACCGTGCAGCACTTGGAGACTGAAGGCCGGGTTCAGGAGTTTCCGATGGTGCTTCCAAATTGGTCCTGGTGGAAGGTAAAGAAAATACTGTGAATAAAATAGTCTTTTATTTTGCAAATCGATGTGTTTGAAATCGCAATTGAGCAAGCGTGGTGATCAATGCTTGTTCCTTCTCTATATGGGAAGAGGCCTGTGCACAGCAGTGGGACGAATAAAGGGTAATTATTTATTATATTTATTTCGCAAATATACAGTTGTTATAACATATTTAACATTTAAAGACCGGATCTATTGTATTCTCATAAAAATTATCATAACAATAGATACATGTGAGATACAGGAGTGAATGCTGATATGACGAGAAGAAAGCAAATGGAAGAGGAATGTGTATTGTGCCGACCACAAATGATTGGGACCATGGCAGGGGGGTTGATGAATAGGCGAAAATGAAGTTTTGAAGTTTAGTGGGCAAAGTAACTGGTGTGTCTAAAAAGTAGTCACGGATTCGAGTTCTGCCTGAGGTTCCAATTTGTCCTTTCAATTAGATTTTTTTATTAAATTAGATGTATTTGACGGATAGTGTCTTTCTCTTATATAATAAAACTGTTTATAAAAAAGGAACGACTACCATTAAACAGGAATTTTTGATATGTATAATAACTATTTCAAAATGATTGATTTACGAGCGAACCAAACTATTTGTCATATTTTGTCACGATAGTTGACAGCTTTATGTCTATAAAAGTTATTATATAAACATTGTTAAATAATGAAATGACGCATTGAATGATGATTCACGATTATTTTTGTAAGAGCTATTTTTAAGATCTAAGTTCTTTGGTATTCTATGGAACTAGTCATATATTTGTGTTACTAAATATAGCTAGTGCCAACATTTTTCTAACGATAGTTCTGAAAGGACAAATCAGGATTATTTGATTAGAAAAAACCGTTAAAACAAATTTTATTATGACATGAACGTAGCATCATCTTCTTGGGTTTGTCATAATGTTACATAATAATATAAATACATATTTTATGGGATTCAATAACACGTGCAAAATCATACCATTAATCAATCTCACGTTTTTAACGAAATCGTTAAATAATATTCAAATAAACTGGTTTCGTAGGGTTTCATGTTAATTGACCGGTCCTTTGTATCTATTGAGAATAACAAACGGTTTATTAAATTATGTAAAGTATTGTAAACTGGGTTGTCAATGACCCCTTCTTGATGAGAATGGGTTGCCGAGTTGTTACAATATAGTATTAGGACCCATTTTTTATTCCTGACAGTCTTTATTTATTACAGTCACGACATTCAGGCCCTGGTCCTCGATTTAGCTATTTAAGTGTTGCTTGAATGGACTGAATGACTTGCTTAATTTGGTAACTTTTAAGATAATTGGCATTCTGATAATAATCATGACGATCATTTTGTTTAAAAGTTCAATGAGTTTTTATTTTAGGCTTATCTGAAAATTAGGCACATTAACAAGTACGCTGACCGACCACTAACATGCATTTAAAATAGCTGAATCGAGGCCCAGGCTTAATATGGGATACTATGTTACTATATGTCCGACGAATACAGAAGATATGAATCTTAATTTTAAGAGCATCTTAATTGTATATCTGTCGCTACTGTGCTCCTTACATTGACAGAGATAGCATAGCGGCCAAATACTAAAATTGATGACGTTTCTGCATTTCGCCAAAATCATTAAAAAAAAATGTATTTGTATAAGTCACCGTTCCTTCCCATCACAAACGTTATGAAACATAAATAAAAACGGAATTAGACCTACCAAACGCATGGGTTATATCTTTTCTCGCTGATCTCTTGGTGGTTTAACTAAACCGGATTATCTCCATGTGAAAATCAATGACATAATATAATAAATAAACTCGTCAATCCTCATGTTATTTTGCTAATGACACATTTGTATACATATTTATTATATCGCATTCATAATATAATATGTCGCATTATGCAAATTCTTTGACCATGATTTTGAATTCAGTTGATAGTTATAATATAATTTATTAATATTGTGACTCATAGGAAGTAGCATTGGTAGTACTCTTAATAATTAATAAATGAATATGCACTTTTCCTCTACCTGCATATCCATTGACTTTCATATTCCAGATACAACTAGATTTGGCAAATAATTATAAACGGTGTTACCGAAAGGGTGTATCTACAGGGTGTTACGAAACCCCTGTCCGATCCGTTAAGGGGTTGTTAGGTATCGATATCTGATTACAAAAAAGTAAAAATAACCTAAAAAAAAATCTCCAAATTGCGGGTGATCGTGACGGCATCGTCTCAGGTTCTGCCAAAGGATCATACAAAAGGCCACTATTAATACCGACGAAAATGGTGCTGTAATTTTTTATTTATCTTCAAATTTAGGGATTTTGGAGGCTATTTAATTTTCAAAGTTCATTGTTATTGTTGTTATCATGAATATTCCAAATTTAATATTTTATTTGGGCATCTGATTGTGAACCCTTTATCACCCTTTCGGGTCGGACAGGGGTTTCGTAACACCCTGTATACAAATGGTGTGGAAAGTACTTTCGGTATAGAGTCAGTTAACAAATTATAAGCTTAAAATGAGTTAATTAATTATTGATACCCAATTTTTTGTATCAATCTTTTGACACCAAACGGCTGTCTGCCGGTCCTCTATTTGTAGATGTTGTTGTTAACGTTGTAGGACTAATTAACTTAACTAATAGTATTTACATACAAGAGGTATAATGTGTACATTTGGGTTCATTATGTAATCATAAATTTTGAAAATATTTATTTAGATTAAAAAAAAATTTGGCACCGACTATTTCATTTCACTTAAATGAGAAAATTAATTATGATTTATGATATTTGATAGTCGACCAATATTTGCATATTTTTTTTCTTGTTGGAGTCTAATCTTCTTTAAGGAAAAAGGTACATAAAAGGTAAATAACCAACCTATGTTTTTTTTCTTTTACAAGAATGTAGTTTTAATGTGTTATACACAGTATTTTATAGATCGTGATCTTTTTTTGTATAATTTAAGTCTCGTTCGTGGGTGGCATCCAGCCATGGTTAAATTTTATTTTTCTCATTTGCCAGTTACTAGGGTTATATAATATGATATATATTATATAGAATAATTATTTACCTGATGCCAACACCAATCCTTCTCCCATCCATGGTTTTCCAAAGTCGTAAGCGAAATGTTTTTGTAAACACGAGTTAGCGGCGGTGACACTGTCCTCTGGATCAGCAATTACTGTAAGAAATACTTAATATAGGCCAAGAAAACTCGATAGCATAAAGAAATAAAAAACAAAGTATAAAATAATAAATATTAAAGGCGTGTAGCCTTTATATGGCGGAAAAGTCAGAGGTAGCATATTTTTTTTATTTTACCAAAGCATTTGATCGAGTGGTCTACGTTAAACAATTCAAAATATGTAAGCCATTATCATATTTAGTGTGGTGTTATCAAACAAGATAATATGTTGTATCATATAAATATTCAAAAGCATGAATGGTGTCTTTAACATTTTAGTTATTCTACAAAAAACGGGGTGTTCCTCAGGGATGCATACTTGGCCACCTACTGTTTTGACTTTCCTAAATCGAAGAAATAGTATATTTTTATCTGACTTACTATAATATAAATCGTTTCCAATGAATGCAGTGATCACACCACCCTTGTTTAAGGCCTCTCTTGCTAATTTCTGTACTGTAGACCACAATCCTGGAAAGAAATACATTTCACTTAAAAATATCATTAGTATTAAATATTTACATTGTTACGAGGTTTTATAATTGATCATCTAGTAAAACATGTGTACGTGATGTATAAGCCTTCAAATTTAAATTTTATACTTTTAAATATGTATGTCTTGTAAATTGTACTAGTATTGTGAATGTATAATTATACAGGTAGCATAATTTTAAACTGTTAATTTATGTTTCTTTAAAGCACCTAATTAAAACTGACTAAATGAATTATAAAGACCTATGGATACGCAATTACGCAATAATAATATATTATAAATCGCATCAACCGCTAAGCAGAAAAAAACAACAAAATTAATCAATAATTTGAAAAATTAATTAGTTCCGTACGGCTTTTAAATGTGGGTCTGCTTTTTGTTCGATAGAACGACCTTCAAAATCAAAATAAATTCAAGAAATTCAAAAATGAAATTAATGAGGTTATAACAAAACGAGTTTTTGAGTCTAGTCATGTTGATTTTATTATTGTTTTACAAATCTAAAATTATAGGTTATTAAACTATAGGTGTAGTTTTTATCACAACGAACAAATAAAAAAACTACTACAATTCCATTAGAGACTCATATTATACCAAGAAAATAATTTTCGTTCGAAAACAAAAACACCTTGTAAAAGGCGCCAATCTTAGGTTGTGTATAACAGGATGTAGTATCCAATTAAAAAACCTTTATTAAAATTGAACGTTAGTTTTGTTGACCATAGCTTAAAATTGTTTATTTCACAGTAAATAATCACTAATGCAGAAATAAGCAAACAAGAAAGAAGTTTATATAGATATTTAAGAATCTACCGTATTTATAAATTGTAATTTTGCTTTCGCTGTCTGCAAATACTGCTTTGGAGGAAATCTTAGGCTTTAGACAGACGGACCGCATTTCAACTGTAATTTGCGGTTGGATTGCAGTTGTAATACGATCCGTCTGACTAGAGCTTAAGGGTGCGTCCACATCTGATGGTCGAGCACCGAACGAGCATTAGCATAGTGTGAATAACGCCGTGTAATGCTCGTTTGTCAGATTTGGACACCCTTAGGAAGCACTCTATAAACTAGGCACTCTGTTAACTTGGCAAAATTTTCCTATATCCTTTCTTGGTATCAAAGCTAACCTTATACCAAGTATCAACAAAATCGTGTACCGCAGTTTTTAAATTATCGCGTTCAAACAAACGAAACTTTTTCTCTTTATTAAATTAGTACAGATGTTTATTTATTTGTTTTTATGCCATAATAAATGGCAATTCCGCTGTAAAATAAACAATAGAAGATTGGCCTACAAACAAATAAATGATGTCTTTTAAATAAATTTGAATAATAAATTATGTGGATTGTTATTTAAACGCTCGATGTTTATGGCAAAAATCGGAAGCTGATAAAATATGTAACTGTAGTTTTCTGTGAATATATTAATAAGCAAAAGAACCATAACATTTTCGGCCTTCAACGAGTATGAAAGAATAACTGAATTAAATTTTACAACAAGTTATAATTTTATATAGCGCATTAAAAAAAATGGTTGAAAGTACCTAATTGATTATTAGGACACTGCCAGATTTCACAACTTGATAAATAATATTTTTCAATAAAGAAAAATAAAAAAAATGGAGTTAACTAAAATTTAAAAGTCATAAATTAAATTATTACTTACGTGTTGTATTCCCAATGAGTATATGAGCGTGGCCTATAATAGGTAAAAGCCCAGGATACATAGGCGGCAGCTTATAAGATTTCAACCGACGGTAATTCATTGCCCATTTCCACCAAGCATACAAAAAACATGACACCACACCAAGAATTATTGCCAACATTTTTAAATTTATTGATTTATTTTTAATTAAATAAAATCCAAAATCCAAATCTTTTATGCCCAGAAGTAGGACGTTTATAGGCTGGATTATTATTTTTAATTGAATAAAATCCGGTTAAGATACAACCACCATTACAGAGGGATGATGTAAGAATGTGTTTGGATGCGGACGATCAAATCAAAAAGGTTACCGGTTGTATACTATAAACATAATATATTCTGTGAATAAGGATTTATTCATATAGCGCTAACTACACAAACTGGTTAACGATAATTTAAAATTTTTGGAAGCATTAATTTTTCTTAAGTTTAGATTTTTTTTTTGTGTATTGTGCCACTGGTAGTGGTACGGAAAAAAGTACCTACTTTAAGTAGCGATATTGAGAATAACGAATACAATTTTCGAACAAGAACTAAACCTAAAAAAATTAAAGATTGTTGAGTCTGCCAAAATAATTTCTCTAGTTTCCCATTAAGCGTCAAATTCAGAGCAGAAACAAAACACTGCAAGATGATTTGATGTCCTAAAGTTTTGAGGATGAACTGCAAAAATACTGTAGAATTGCACTATTATAAGCTGATTTTGGAGTGGAATGTGGAGTTCGGAATTAGACCAGGTCCCCCTTAAATTGCCTAAATAAAAATAAAATAAAAGCTTATTTCTTCAACTTTTACACAAGGACTGCTTATCTTACATAGAGACAACCCTTTAAAGTATCACATATAGCTATATTGCACAGGTGTGTTAGAAAGGCCGGCTTTTCGTTGCATTATAATGTTATGTAGGTAGTAAGTAACAGTAACACTAAAAATAAAACATAAAGACTTAAAACATCAGACATTCATATTAACCGTCTCAGGAACATTGGCCGTTGGAACAGATAAGTTTTTAGTTAGAGTCACCGTGCTTCAAACTTTATGCAGATTTTTAACATTCACGTATTCCTAGATAGCTTTTTTTACCGTCCTTAAAATCACATATATGTGCATTAATATTCAATCTATTAATATAGAAACAGACTTTGAGTTAACTAATTTTAGAAATTCGTTAGCATTATTGCTTAGCGACGTTCAGGCCTGCTAATTGCTATGCCGGATACAGATTCAAATAAAACGTCTGTCCATCGGGCCTCAAAGACAAATACAATATCTCTAAAGGAATTAGAATGGTAGAGAGAATTTTAAGGACTTTATGGGTCCAATGATATACTAAGATTTGGAGATCAGCTATGCTATTGTTTCATATAAATGTTAGTGTTCGGCTGACTTTGGTGTGATAAGAATAAGACCCCATCGCCATAACTGTTTCCTGATTGTCTAGTCTTATGATATCAACTCACGAGATTCTAGATCTCCAGACGGCAAGTTTTCTAATGAAGAGTCATCCATCTACTCTCTGTCACGATGGTTACATTCGTCGTAATTTAACAATTTGAAGGTGTTTATTTATCTTCCGATCTCTCTAAATAAATAAAATATGTAATAAGTCTCCGCACCACCAACACGGTTCCTGGGGATTCTAATTCCTTTTATTCGTTTGTCAAAAATTGCTGGTTCAAAACCGGTTGAAGGTCAGGTGAATGAACGCGATTTTGATTTTTTCAAAGTACTTTTTTTGGAAGTTATCATTGCATGCTGGCTTTGGAAGATACAAAACTTGTAATGTATGTCATAACAGTACTTAAAGTTATGAGGAGTCGTAACTTTTTTGACAGTCAATTATTTTTCGTTTGGTCCCTGGCCAGGTTTTGTCCCTGGTGATTAGGTATACGAGAATTGAAAACACGGCATATTCATGTTGCGTTGAATGTAGTTATAACTAACTCAAATTCATCATCTCTTTCATTTCTTATCATTAACTTTGTTGGGTTGGCTTCCAGTCTTAACGGACTCAGCTAAATACCGCATTTTACATGGATCTGCCTATCTGACCTCCAAAACTCATTTTACTGTGTGTTAACACAGTATTCCATGGTAGTAGTTGTCAGAATTGACTTAACGACTGCTAAAGATCGTAATGTAACTGACTCGAATTATTTATTAAATAAGCCTACATCATTTCAAGCATATGAATAATGACATGCTTCTTTACTCTTATATTTTGCAGCGTCACGGAGTCTTGTTTTATGTGACCTTATGGCACGTGTGTCGCGATAAGACATCAATTTATATACAATGATGGTGTATCATTTTGCTCGTTACCATCCAAATATGATCAAAAACTGGTAATCTGACATAATAATTAGATATCAAAGATCCGTGTGACAATTAAAAATAAATGATCGGTGTTTAATTGCTTATACAAATTGAAGTTCGATTTTTATATCGGTAGTTTAGTAGGACCTACTTTGTAGTTATAGGCGCTGTTGGTCATTTTAACTGCTAAGAAGATTCTACGTTTAAGTTCGGGAATGCAATTGAACTGAGTGTTGGCTATCAGACTACAACAAAAGCTCATCATATTTTTTTGATATTCGGTTTGGGGTCTTTTTAAACATAGATCTTTACCACTTGTAATAATGATATTAGACCAATCATGAATAAGTTCAATTCAAATGAAGTCAAATAAATCGAAGATAAATTACAGTTGCTTTATTAGGATCTACATCTATTACAAAAACTAGTTTTCAAAGCTTCCGGTATCTTCATTTTCAAAGTCTATTGCCAAATTCCGTTATGATCAAGTAACACCGGATGCAGCTAACTACCAATATTTTTGATATTACCTGACCTTCGCAATCATTTATTTTCCGATGGTATTTAACAATTTCATTAAAACAACAACTTTTTATACACTTCAAGGATTGGTTAGTGCGACGTGCCGAACTGTCGGTATGCGATTCAAACAGGAATGCAAATTATGCCCAATTGATTATTATTATTAAGTGGTAAGAATGTTTGATTTTAATGCTAGGTCTTGATCGTCACATAGCTAAACAAGTTATGAGTATGAATGTAAATGGATATACATGCAGAAAAAGAGATATAAAATAAATAAATGAATGCGGACAACATCACATACATTTCTCTGAACCCAAAGTAAGTAGCTATTAAGCACTTGTGTTATGGAATTCAGACACATCGAAGGTACCACAAACACGCAGACCCGGGAAAATGTAGAAACTTTGGTTTCTACATTGTCCCGTACGGGGATCGAACCCGGGACCTCAGAGCTAGCGACACCTTGAAACCAGTGCGTACGGCACTCGACCATGAAGGTCGTCAAAAGATGGATGGATTGTGTGTAAAATGATATGAAGAAGAAAGGAGTGAATGTTGAGATGATAAGTAGTAGAAACGAGAGCTGAATATGCATTGCGCTTACCCCAAGTAATTCTGAACAGGACCGCGGTAATGAAAGATGCATTTTTATCATTATCTCTCTGCCATGTCTTTCATTACTATTACTAAACGAGACATCGATAGCTAAGCAATATAATTTGCAAAATCTAGAATTTTTATAATGACTAGTTAACCTGTTTCCCTTGTTTAAATTCAGCGCCTATAACAATTTTACTAGGTTCAACAGGTATAGATTTAAACTAAATCCAGTTTAAATTAATGATTTGGAATGTCTCGCTTATTAAAATATATAATATTATTATTATATACGTGTGGTATGCATAAAGTTCAAGGACAATTGTCAATTTAACATCACGTTTAGTTTACATCACGTCATTTTATGATATACAGAGTGATATAGAATAGGTCGTTTAAATAAAATAATCCGTACAGTAAAGTTTAATATTATCATCTGCTGATGAAAATCTGTATTTGAAGATAAGACCTTTATATTTCTTTGTGTAATGTATTAATTTATATTGACCAAAGCAGTATTTTAAATATGATTGGGAATTGTTGTAATACCCTGTATAAAAAAATACGGTACTTTGGGCACATTATACACCTGTTATTTCAAGGTCATACCTTATCATAAAACCATCGATTTGTTGTACCTAATGATGGCATAATATCCATTACATTAAACAAACCGGTTAGGACCAGTTATGTTTTGTTTGGCAAAGGTTCTTTGAGATTTCCCTAACATTACTGCAGATAATTTTATCAACACAACAACGTCATTATTCAAAACTAGTCAAACACAATTGTTATAAAGATTTTCTACTTTAGGAACCTAAGTCATAGCATAATTATTGTAAAAAAAAGGAAACTGATGTAACAATACATAGTATTTTTGAACCGTCGTAAATGCCCCGATGTTGTTACATTCCATTTCCTATATTATCAAGTTCATCTTATGGTCATCAATACCTCTAAGGTACTTTTAGAAATCATAAAATTTGTATAAGCAGCTAAATGATCGTTGCATATATATTGACATTATACCTTGCTAATGAACGAATTAAATCAAAATGGAGTAAAACGATTAGACGACATTGGTAACATTTAATTTACACTTCCTTATAAACTCGTACATATGCAGTTTAATTACGCATTAGTATAAAAAAATTAACAGGTCTATTTTAGATTAAGATATTTGCCTTGAAATAATTTATTATTTCATAAATTATCGGCAAAGATTTTGCCAATGTTTGGAGCTATCAATCAAGTTAGGTGTTTCTTTTTACTTTGCTATTCGCTGAAGCCAGTTAAGGTACGGGTTTGGCCAGGGCTATGGCAGCTATTTTAAATACATGTCAGTGGTCGGTCAGTGTCCTTGTCATTGTGCCTAATTTTTGTATTCAGATAGGCCTACAATTAAATCGTCGTAATGACAGTAAGCAGAATGCAAAAACTAATTATATTTTCAAGAGCATCGATCTGGTTTTTCAATGAATGGTCTTGAGAAGGTGACTACCAGAATATGATCTCGTAATGAACATCAATATGAGGGACATGAAGACATTTTCATGTGAAGTAACTAAAAAACAAGTAATTGTTATTTTATGGCATTCGGAGTCTAACTACTGTGCTTTCTTAGTTATTCTAAGACAAACGGCGAGTCACAAAACGAGGCAGTACCATCGTGCTTGTGCTTGCTTTTTTCTGCACTAGATACTATGATTCTAGCTAATGTATAGTTACAAATGGCATTTTCTAAATCTTTTTTTTTCTTCCTGTACCTATCGCTTTTCACCTTATGGATTATATAAGCTCTTTTTAACCTTAAAGTCTACACCATAAGGCATTATTTGCTTTAAGTAACCACCATGGTTGATTTATTAATTGGACCACACCTAGTGATAACAGAACAGGTTTTAAGGATCCGCGTTGAATGCTTTCTGCACACATACTCATAAAATACCTAAACATAGAAATGCTATATGAGTTGCATAAATTAATAGGTATTTGACGTTGTTTTTCAATTCAAATTTTTCAAACGCCTAATAGGAAATGGCATTACTCATCATCATCTCCCGAGCCTTTTCCCAACTATGTTGGGGTCGGCTGCCACTCTGACCGAATTCAGTTGAATACCATATTTTACATGGAGCGACTGCCTATTTGACCCCCACAACCCATTTTACTGGGGAATCCAGTACCCAATAGTAAGACTGGTTGTCAGAATTGACTAAACGACTGTCAAAGATCAACGTATGACAGTCGGGACCTACGGCTTAACGTGTTATCCGAGGCACGGAGGAGCGGACGACAGGAAGGATCGGCATAATTAATGAAACAAATGACATTTCATTTTGTTACGTAACGTAACCTAAGCCATGTCAGGTCATGAGAGTTCGTGAGCTTGAAAATGACAATAAACTTGTCTAGAGGAAATGCTGTGAAAAAGAAAAACAGATAACTTCGAAATGCCGCTATTACGTAAGGAAAATTTTAGTTTTTCTTAGTCTAAACTGTCCCACAGCTGGGCAAAGGCCTCCGTCAATTCCTTCCATACTACCTTAACCCGTGAACCAGCCCTCGCGGTATGCGACTAAGTCATCCCGCCACCTATTCCTGTCTATTCTGTAAATAATTTCGGTATCGAGCTTCACCTGAGGGACAATAAAGCTCATTTCAAAAGTGAACCCAATTGGCCTTGATTTAGGATTCAAATTCGAGAATACGTATTTGACATCTCACCGCGGATTCCGTTGTCGAGAAATGAAAATAATGTAACAGAATAGCAAAACTGGGCCGGCCTCGGCGACGCCGTCCATCTGCTGGCTCCAGTTGTATACCGACCCTTACATTAAGAAAGCTAATAAAAATAATTGTAGTATTATGCCATCTATGGGAACATAATCCAACTTCTACTTTTGAGGTCAACCAGTTATATATAACATATACCTACTCGTAACTAAACTTTTGGGTATAATAAGTTGTTCATCTCAAAGATAGATGGCGCTGTTATCAGTTTATTTAAGCTTTTATTTATGTGATCTTGACACTACAATCTTAGTTATAGATGATTGTAGGGTCAATTTCTACTGAAACTTGGCATATTGTCTTACGAAAATACTACTTTATCGACAGTTTAGATCTATTTATCTTTCTATTAAGTAAAAATCACCTTTTTGTTTGGAATAAATTGATAAAAATTAAACAACTTTATTTATTAGAATAAGTTTAATTTATTGTTGTTTAACAGAATCTGTACCAATGCGTTAAGTCAATCTCTTTTATCTTCTGTAGAAATTTTCTCTCGGTTGTATTTTTAAATCGTATCCCGTTACAGGTCTTTGGATGATATTACATCGTGTCTGCAAATTATGCGTTGTACTCGTAATGTGGTAGTTTCGTAACATATGCGCAAGAGTTACCTTTATTGCCATCATCGCATAAGTTTTACCTGCAAATATAATAATCAATATTATTTACTGATTGGACCTTTATTAAATTAACTTAGCTACCAATAAGTGCTTTTTATGTTCTTAAAAATAATGTCAGGACAAACGACCCTGATTAGTCCATTTCCCCATTCGCTGAATCCTAAACGATGTTGCCGTAAACAAAAACGTCAGCAAAGAAGGATAATAAATTACGTAAAATTTACGCAAAATATGAACCATTTTATACGTATTTATTGTATTG
This sequence comes from Autographa gamma, assembly GCA_905146925.1. Lineage (NCBI taxonomy): Eukaryota > Metazoa > Arthropoda > Insecta > Lepidoptera > Noctuidae > Autographa > Autographa gamma. The sequence goes on from LR989871.1 coordinate 5,670,640, forward strand.
ATTATTTTTTTATTCATTGCTAGTCCATACCTGGACACTGCTGGACAAAAGCTTCTCCTTTCGTCTTTATTTTTTATTTTTTTATTTAGCCTATAGTGTCCCACTGCTGGGCAAAGGCTTCCCCCAATTCCTTCCACATGTCTCTATCTTGTGCCACCTCGAACCAACCCCTGCAGTATGACTGTAGATCGTCCTGCCATCTCTTCCTGGGCCGGCCTCGGCGGCGGCGTCCGTTTTCTAGCATCCATTCCGTTGTAAGTCTTGCCCAGCGGTCACTACACATACGGCTGACGTGACCCGCCCAATACTATTTGAGCCTGGCAGCCTTTTTGCCTACATCCATTATGCCCGTTCTGGAACGCAGCATGGTGTTTCGAATCCCATCTTGTCTTTTTACACTGAGAATGCTGCGCTCCATAGCTCTTTGGCAAACTCCAAGGCGGTACTTTTGTGGTTCGGTCAGAGACCAAGTCTGAGCGCCATAGGTAAGAATGGGCAGGATACACATGCTTATTAATTATACTTGTATAATTATTTTCAATACCTAATAACTTATAAGTACCTATACAGTTGCGTCTGCCTAAACAAAAGCTGGCGAATGCGTTGGGGTTGTCAGGCAAGGAGGCAGGGTCCAGCCATCGCTCAGGCCTGAACTGGTCCGCGTCCGCGCCCCACAGCGGATGCCGGTTGATAGCATGTATGGAAATGATGCAAGTGCTGCCAGCTTGTAGTGTATAATGTTCTGAAAATTGTAATAAAGGTAGACAATTATATATCACAAATATAAATAGCATGTATCACATAATAGAGCCAACCAGCCATTACACTCGCCAGACACGCGCGTGATCTATAACTCCGTCAGATAAATAAAAAAAAGTAATGCAAAAAAAGCATATCATTTATAAAACGATACTTCCATGCCATCGGCCTAGGCTTCTCCCAAACTATGTTGGTTTCAGCTTCCAGTCTTACCCAATGCAGCTGAATACCGTATTTTACATGGAACGACTGCCATCTGACCTACACAACCCATTATACAGTATCCCTTAGTATAACTAGTTGGTAGAGGGCTAGAAATAAAGCTAGCATTATTAAATACTCACTCAATTTAACATCAGCTTCAACAGATCGTGCGAACCTTGGAGCAGGAGGATAAAGTCTCAACGTTTCTTTGATCACAGCTTCTAAATACACGAATTTCTGTAGATCAGACTTGGTCACGTCTCTGTCTTCTCCTTCAAATACTTCGTTCAGCCTGTGTGATGAACAAACTTAGGTAAATATAACGATGTAGGTTAACTCATCAGCTTGAAAAGCAGGGCTGGTCTACTTGAATATACCTAAGCTTAAACTTCATTTCTTACTGGCTTTATGCAGTCTATCAAACAGTCAATCACTAAACATTTTATGATTGTTAGCCATCGTTGCTTTAAAAGAGAAGGAATTGTTTTGCTAATTTTAAACAAAAATTCTCTTCGCAAAGGTAAACGTGGTGCGCCAAACGAACGCCCCAATGGCGAAACCCCCTAAATGGCCAGAGTCATCGCGGTAGGCCCAGAAGGAGATGACGGGACGAGCTGGACTTCTTTGATAAGGAGTTTATGACCACGGCCTTAACTGGAGAAAAATGGAAGGGGAGTAGAGAGGCCTATAGACGTGAGACGAGATCTTGAAAAAAACTATATATAAACTAGCTGGTAGTTTTTAATAAGTTCTTGCAGTTATTATACTTTGGCGTAAATATAAAAATTGCAATGTGATTAATTGATTATTTATTATAGTATAAAATAACTTCGTACTTACTCTTCTATTAATCGTGATTGAACGACTTCACGCGACCCAATTAATATTAATACAAATAAAATTGTGATACCAGTTGTTTCGTAAGACGATGCTATAATTGTGTTAACGTGATCCTGAATCTCATCATTTGTGAAAGCTCCCTGCGTCTCAGCTAAGTTAAATATTCTATCTAATAATGGTTCATATTTATCTGAAATTAAGAAAGCATGATTAAAATAAATATAACTATATACACGGCCCCCTGCTAAGCACAGCCCTTTTCCTAAAGAGAGAAGGAACTAGCGTTGAATGAGCTTACTCAATTGCTTTTGAAATAAGTTTAAGTTGACTACTACTATCTTTACCTGCCATAGTATCATGACCTCCTTGGCTTTTTGTATTTTCTTTAATTTGTTTACTTTCTATTTTGCGTCGTATAACCTGAAATAATAAAACAATTAGTAAATAAATTATATTGATTGGCAAACTAATAGTTATACAAAGTAATAATTAAATGGATCCAATCACTAATTCAGTTCATGTTATTTTGTTGAAGAAACAAAGGATTTTTGATATTGCTCTTGAACTGAATTTACAGTGTTAAATGTTGTGAATAATGTGAAAACAATCTAAAGTTTAGAAGCTGGGGCTCGTGGCATCAAACAACGTTGCGCCGTAGCTAAAAATTGTAGCAATGATTGATGTTATGCGAAAGTGCCCAGCAACACATCTTCATTAGCTTTTAACTTACGTGGCGAGAGAAAAAATATGGTTTCCATCAAATACTTACTTACATCCGGATGGTGAGTGAACTCAGTATCATAAAAATCTTTTTACCTATAGTTGTCGTGTAAAAAACAACGACCTTAGGTTCAATTAAATTGCAGTAATTTGATGTTTTTGTATATGTACCGTAATATTACGCATTTTTTGTATGCTTATGCATGCTTGCTCCTTGGACAACACAATGAACGTTGCTCAGTTTATGCAAGCTAAATAATGTACTCGTAATTAACCAGAATATTTACCTCTTTTGAAATATCCTTTAGTGTTTTAATTAGTATATCTTGTTTTATCTTCACAGAACTTATGTTAAACACAAACTTTACATGTAACCAAAATTTTATTAGTCTTTCAAAATAAAGATCTATTAATTCTGTAGTCGCCGCCACATAGTCATTGATCATAGAATTATCTGAAGCTGTGTTTAGGCCAAGCGATGTTTCTGAAATTAAGTTATATTATTTTTCGGTTTATTTTTAGGGGTTTTGCACTCAAGATCCATTTCATCATCATCATCCAAAGCCCTTTTCCTCCCACTGCTGGGCATAGGCCTCCCCTTTTTCGTGCCATATTATCCATTTGCTTGGTATTAAAAGTAGAGTAAGGTAGATCAGATATAAATAGAACAAAAAAGTACTTACGGCATGATGTTTTCAGAACATACGACATCAAATACTTTTCCATATCAAAATCTTCTTTTTTGGTTTCAGCAGCTAATTCAGTAGTGAGTGCTCGAGCCTGCTCGTTAAATATGTCCAAGAACGAGTTCATCACTTGCTGGTTAAACGCTGGGTTTAACAGCTTACGGTGCGGCTTCCACGACGACACTTGAAATAAGAAAGGATTATAGTAACAAAAATCACGGGAATAAGTGTGTACTGCAGGGAATAAGCAGACTGCCAAGACAGTCTGCTTGCGAACACGGCCGGTGCAACCCGGTCGAAACATCAAGCCCAAAAAAGGTATTTATGCATGGACGCGCTTATTCCCATTAATTATATTAGTATAAACATGCAGCGCGATAGTTTAAAAGTTAATTAGAAATTATTTAATAATGTGTGCAGCGCTTTGTTGCTAGCAGAAAACCGAGGTATACGGGGTGCTTTCGCCCCGAGGGTTACATTTATTCTAAAATGCGAAAACACATTATCCGACACTATATCGGTATTAGACTCCGATATGACATAAGCGCAAGTAAAAAGACTTGCTTGTTAAAGTAACTTTATTTTAGTGTACTTACCATTCGCTGTCACTAAGCCTGTTTTATACATATCTTCGCCTACATTGTACAGGTAAGGTTTACCCAAACACGCGTTGGACACAAGTAGACTATCGTCAGGATCTGATAAAACTGTAAAATTAAAATAAGACGGAATGTATAACTTAAATCCATCAATATTTTATATTTGCGGAAGTAACCCTGTCCGTCTTTTGATCTGTTAAGCTTTCAAGGCTAAGCTTCGATCCCAAGAAAGTACAAATACTTTCATAGTTATGACAGTGCTGGGCAATGGCTTGTTATCTATACAATGTGTCATAATATAGAGAAGAAAATAAAACGAAAATACAAAAATTAAAATATGCAACTAAAATTACCGTAAAATCGATGAGTAAAAATGGTAACCAAAGCGAGACCGCCGCTTTTTAAAGAAAACTCGCCTACTTTCCTTTCCATATGCCAAGCCTCTGAAAAAAATTGAAGTGAATTTTGACAACGGTTTTATCGAAAATTCGTTGTTGTACGACGTCGTTTCATAGTTGGTAAGTGACCGACTTACTCATGGGATCAATTGGGACTTGAGCTATATTTCCTAAGAGTGGCAGACCACCAGGAAATATTGGAGGCAATCGATGCCGCGGTTTCATCCATGACCACAACACAAAAACACCATATATTACAAGGAGTATGACCACAAGCATTGCAAACACAACCACAAGTTACAATATCTTCTTGTCAAATTATGGCCTCAACTGTTTTGACGCTATATATAGTTTATGAAAGATTGAAAGATATAAAATGATTAAACCTGCGCTCATATTCATATTATGAGAGATACGTTTTTTGTTTGTTCTTAAAATAATTTTGTTGGGACTGGTAAGATTGCACATAATTAATCATCGACGACAATTGACTGTACAGGTACTTTTAGGTTAAAGAAATTGTTTTCCAGTGAAATTAAAAAGTCATTAAATTAATTGCATTGTTACATTAGGATGGTGCAACAATACTGCTCACCTGCTCAGTCGTTTATCTAAACAGAAGCACGCATACCTATACTTATATATAAAACCATTAAACGCACTGCAAAAATATTGGTTTGTTCTTTAAAAAAACATTGACCTTTGTTTACTCAATTTGATGATGCGCCATAAAAGTGTATCTTGTGTATAGTGTTTGTTTTTTAATTTTCATCGAAATTCATCAAAAACTAAAACGTAAGCTAAACATTTTAAGGGAAGGGAAATGCTTGGAAAGGTTTTATTTGGGAACAACTAGGTAACATACCCTTTTAAGCAAGTTTTTTTTAAATAGTTTCAGGCGTCTTTGAGTAACCTCGGCACATACATAAAAAGAAACACCGTATAGTTGTCCGACTGGCATGCCAAACATTCGATCGCATCCTGAACACTTGACTGGCACTTGACTGCCAGACTGAGATATACAAAGACATACAAAATTTTGCGGGATTGTCGCCCACAAACTCATTTTTTAACTTAGATTTATCTTTGTTGACTATGTTAGATATTAACATAGTAACTTATATGCACCTACCAGACGACATGCAAACTACAAAATTACAATAAAATAAAATAATACATTCTGACGTTAAAATGATTAACATTTTATTTGATAACATGTCAGATATTATACCCTATAAGGGTTTCTGATACTAACCATCCGGCAGCTGAGAAAATACGTTTCTGTCACATGTCATTTGGTCTTGATTTGTAAGAAGAAATAAAAAATATTATTTATTGTAACCTGGCATAATGATACAGTTTAAAATTACATTATTCGTTTATAGGACAGATAAGTGATGGTCATTTATCAATCTTATATATAAAAACTGGCGGCCCGCCCCGGCTTTGCTCGGGTGCAACGCTGATAGCAAATATAACTACACAATCATAAAGTTCTGTTGGGCGAAGCACAGCCTTGGACGCACTATTTGGTATAGGCACGACTCCCGGCCCCCGTGCGGCCCTCAAGCCGGTATCGCTGCAACCGCTATGTCCCTACATTTTAAATTTGTAATATCTTCGAAAATATTCATTTAAATTACATACTGTAAAGGGCAATATTGATCTATATTGCATGCACAATTTATTAAAGGTACTAAATTGGATAAGGATTAATACTGTATTGCTTAAAATCGCTTTTTCGTAAATAAGTAATAAATACTTAAACGATAAAAATGGTTATTGTGGGTTATCCTCAAGAGATAGACATATGCCATCGCGGACTTTTTTGTAGACCTTTTTAAGGTGCACAATACTGTAGTACATTATTTTGATCTATCTCATAGGGTTCAGGGCCAGCGTTTGCAATGAAAGCTCAAAAAATGGGTTCATTTACGACCTTACATTAGAAATCTCTAAGATTATCCATATTCCTCTACTATATTATGCATGTATTATACATATAAACCTTCCTCTTGAATCATTCTATCTATTAAAAAAAACCGCATCAAAATCCGTTGCGTAGTTTTAAAGATTTAAGCATACATATGGACAGACAGCGGAAAGCGACTTTGTTTTATACTATGTAGTGATAGTGATGATGAATCGCTAAATGTGTTGGTAAGCGCATAACTCAATAACGCCTGGACCGATTTCGCTTTTTTGTTGTGTTAGTTATTATAAGGAGAAGGTTTTTATGAAAAAAAAACTGGGAAATTGCGCGGAAAAAAATATTACAAAACTAATCCTGACCTTTGTTACGATAGTGATTTGTTGGATTCAGCTGCACCCTGAATAACATAGAGGCACCGGGAACGGGGCCTAGGTATTCATGCGGGTGAAACCGCAGTGCACAGCTAGTTTGTAATATAGTTAATTCTTTGCAACATTTTATATCTTCCTGTTGACCACGACCTGTCAGGAACGCATTATCTTAGCGACCAGACTATACGAGTACAAACTTATAAATTAAATATCAAAAGCATTAAATTGCTGTCGGAGTTGGTTTACCGTAGATAATTCTTTTGAACATCTAAATAAAGAAACAAGTTTAATAAAACAAGTTGTTCTTATTTTTATGAACTGATTTCTCTAAAAATAGGCTATCAATTATTTGACATATTTTTTCATAAAAGTAACTGGCTTGTACATAAAATATAGTTATGTGCTGTCCTTTATTTACTGTTTATAATATTTTTATTTTACACTATAATATTATTATGTGTGTAACTAACTATAAATATTCTAGCAGCGCACGCCAGAAAAGCTCACCGTTGGCAGTTTTTTTTCTATATAATTTTTTGCATTGGCATATTTATATTTATCGTTACATTCTTACAATATCTTTATAAATAAAAGTCTATGTGTTTTCTGATGTATAAACTATATCATTGCAAAGTTTCATTTAAATCTATGCGGTAGTTTTTGCGCGGAAGATTAACATATACAAAATATCGCATTCCAGTAGTTTTAAAGACAAAGAAATAAGAATAAGGATAAAAATACATTAATATAAACACACATCAAAAAACGCGAATCAATTTTGTGCAGTGGCGAAAAAACGTTAAATACAGATACGTTATTTTTAACTACTTATTACTCTGAGACTTAAACCAAGGTATTAGCTATATGTATAAACCACACTGTCAAGAATGACATGGATGCCAATTTTTTTTTCGCAAACTAAAAAAGGTCACACACCTATGTTATTTAGCTGTTCCACAGTAAGCCCGCTTACGCACTTGCGGTTAACCGCGGGGGCGGCTAGCCGCGCGGTTAACCGCATTTCCAGTTTTTATATGCAACCGCTTGTGATTGTACGCACTTAACCGCCAAACGGTTGTATATGAAAACTGAACCGCGCGGTTAGCCGCCCCCGCGGTTAACTGCAAGTGCGTAAGAGGGCTAAGAGAGGTCTGTTTGAAGTTAACGAATGCGGACTGTCATTGTTTTTGTTTCACCAATAAAAGGAAGTCAACAGTTTTTCCATATATTGAATTTATGCTGTAAGTATAAAAATATGTCAGCCTTCTTTCCCACTCACTTAGGAATCAAATATTATTTTAAAGATGTGATTTTCATATATTTTTTTTATGTTAAACAGACTTTGTACTGAAAATTCTAATTTAGTGCCTTCGTTCAAATTCATTTTTATATTCACATAATTTTAAGCCTGTGGGATATTATTCCAACAAGTACCTAATTTAAATCATTAACAAGAGTCGTCGTAATCCTAATAAACTTAAAACATGTTTCGCACGGAATTGTAAATCTCAATGATAGATGGCGTTGCTATAAATCTCATTTTGTTATTGTCATAGAACCTTCTAATACTTTGTGCGAAAATGAGTGTTTTTGTTTAGCAGGGAGGGTAAGTTAAAAACTTCATGAAAATCGCAATTGGGGGTGACACACCGTCACATGATAAATGGCCAAAACCTAATAATTCTAAATGCATACTTGCTTTGACTTGGCAAGTAAAAGTAAGGGCCGAAAGCGACTTGCTTAATTGTGGGTGTGTTAAGGAAACCTTGTTCGATCTGTAAAAGTATCGATATCTGGTTCTTAAATTTAAAAAAGGGTAAATAAAAAAAGAAACACCCTTATACAACAAAAATAAACCACAAAAAAAAACTAATAAATAAAAAAAAAACGCCGTCAATAGTATTGTCACTTTTTAAAGGATCTCAATTTTCGGGCCTGGCAAGAAACGGTTATTTAAAAATGAATTACTGTTGTTAGCTAGTATCATGAATATTTCAAGTTTTATACCTTATGGCCATTTGATCGAGAAATTGTCACCTCTTGGAGTTGGACGGACTTTTCTTAACATATTGTATTGTATGTTAGTGTAAATAAATGAATTAACTTATTCATTTTAAGTATATTCGCTTTTTCTATAGCCTGATTTAGATCCCACTGCTGGGCAAAAGCCTCCCCTTTCTTCTTCAGAACCTCTCTGTTCTTGGCGAAATTATAATTTAAATAAACTTAATATACCTATTACCTTTACAAGTAAATACGAAATAACCGCAACTCTATAAAAATATTGGACTAGTTCCAAACTAGACCGAGGCCATTTATTTTCCTATTCAAAAATATAACAATACAATTTTAATCGCTATATATTCGGATTATTAACCTACGATGTGCTGACAAAAGTATTCGACTAGTTTCGTACTAGACCGAGGCCCTTTAATTACTGGCCCAAAAACATGTCATCGTAAGAAAAATCTTTATTAACGAACTCTAAACAACTGGAGTGGAGCTATTGAAACCGTTCGACTAGTTTCGACCTAGACCGAGGCCCTTAGTTATAATCCAATGTTTATAGAACAGATCACAGACCTTCGTGTTATATATGTTTGATTTCTTATAATATGTCTTTAAACTAACGGAGGCACGTTAGTTCGTTATTATAAGTTTTAAATTAATATAATTAGATATACGCTCTGATAATAAAGCAATTTAGATATTAGATAGATAAAAAGGTGGCCATAGGAAATCCTAAAAGAATCTACGCAATCAATATACGCCTGTTATGAATGGTTATTTATTTCAGGAATTAAACTTAAAATTTTTACAATAATATAATAATATAAACAAAACAAAAAATATAGGTACTACATATAACTAAGAACTAAAGTTAGGCATCAAAACATTCATCCACATCGCTGTCGACTGGGGGTGTGCCCAAAAAGTTGGCAGGATTGCCACGTTGTATGGCAATGCTTATGCGCTGACCTAGGTAGAAGCCAGCCTTGGGGTCACGCAAAGTTTCAACCAGACGTTTGCACAAATCTTTAAAAAATCTGTGAGCACTCGGACCCAACGGACCAAGAGTCTCAACCCCAAACGGCTCGAATATATAACTTCCAACTAGGTTGGTATATTATCGCCTGTTTGATTTAACACTTCACACTTAACTTCTTTAGCCTGGCTGAATTAAAAACGTGTGATTTCCTTAACGAAAACCGGTTTAATTCAAAACATGGTCTCTCAATTTAAAAAATGTGCATCAATTTATTCGTTTTTGTGGTTGTGTTTTGATTTAGTATTTCTCCTTTGACTAGAAGTACATCGCATCGTGTCTATAAGTCATGCGACGTACTCGTGATGTGATAGTTTCGTAAGATATGCACTAGAGTTGTCTTCGCTATCATCATCGCATAAGTTTTACCTGCAAATTGCCTCCTTCCCGTAGGGGTAGGAAGAGACCACTTCTTTTCACTTGCTACGATACTTACATACTTCTTTCGTTTCGTGTACTTTCATTATCAATGGTATAATATTATCTTAGTAGCCCGAAAATAATTGATTTATTATTATATAATATCCTTAATACATGCTCTTCGGTTTAGGATACTCTTGACCTGGCCTTTTTTCAAGATCCCCGATTTGGTATCATGGTCACAGGCAGACCGTCTGCTGTGACCATGATACCTGCAAAAACGTCGAAACGTTGGGACCTAAAATAAAAATAAACCGCGACAAAATCCGTAAAAAAGTAGTTTTACATTGGCCTAAGTCTAAAAAAGCAATATTTCACACCGCCTTATGCACTTTTTTCGTTAAACGTTCCTGATTAATTCTCTTGAAATGGCCAAACCACTTCAGCATACCTTTCTCAATTTTGGTCACTTCATCATCTTTCAGACCACAACGTTTTTTTATCTTACTATTTCTTACCCTATCACAGTTTAACTCCTATCACACTTTTTAACCCCCTCATCTAAACTGCATTTATTTTGCTTTCATGTATCTACTGCCAACTTTCACTAACCTACATGACTGTTGGGACCAACACCCCCTAATGTACAGCCAAGCGAGCCTTGTTAGACACCTTCCGAATGTTCATAAAGGAGTACAAGATCCATGCAAATGTATGTAAATTAGTGTGAAAGAAATCTGTAGCGTTTAAAAAATAGTAGTGTCTTTTTTAATATACATATAATTCCATATGGTAGGTAGGTATGCATAATTCCGGTAACTATTTACATAATTTCTGGCAAAACCAGTTACAACATTTAACTGATGTGTAACCGGTGTTAACCATAAAAGTTATAAATTAAGTTTATAGGACAATGTGGTTTTTAACGCTTTTTAGTTCAAGGTTAAAGTTACATATTAGCATATAAAATGTGTTATATAATTAGTTGATAAGCACTTATGCAAATGCGTTTGCCTAAGCTAAAGTTGAAAATGCCATTGGGATGTTTAGATTTTGGATTGTTAGACAAGGAGGCAGGGTCCAGCCATCGCTCAGGCCTAAACTGGTCCGCGTCCGCGCCCCACATCGGGTGCCGGGTGATAGCGTGTATAGATATGACAAAAGTGCTGCCAGCTGGTAGATATTGAAGAATTCTAACATTCTGAAACAAAAAAGACAGTCTATTTGTAGAAGGTTTGGTTATGGTATGGTTTCGCAACTGATTATTTTCAAGTAAATTATAGAAAACAGTATTTAAGTGTGTAACAATCTAAAGAATATGACTCCTGAGACGTATTTAATTGTTATCGTCAATAGCCAGCAGCTACAAAGCACAACTTCGATTTTTGGCTCCTAAAAGGCTTTATTCATATATTTTATATATTACATTTTGCAAGATTCGGATTTGGCTATTGAACAGACCTTTTTTCGGCAGAAAATTCAAAATCAAGAAGAGTTAAGCAATATATGAACGTCAATTCTTACACATATTGATTTTTACACAACAGGAAAAAAAGCCTGGTCATCAATTCGAAAACTCACTGGTGAACCACTACATCCTTCTAGGTCAATTAACAGAAAATCAAGTCGCATATTAGCTGATCCTAAATGAAAAGTCCTCGAATATCGTTTAAATACAAGTCCTAGGACTAATAAAGTCCGGTGAAGCAGTCAAAGCCTGCGCTCAGGCTAACTGCAAAGATCTCTACCAAAAAAAAAACCCTAGGAGTAAAAACAATGTGACTCAAAATAAAATAAAAAGACATTTATTGCCACTAAACAAAATAAACAAGAAAAGTTTTACATTAAAAAAAAATAATAATTTGAAGCAAAAGGAGATGGCTCAGCTCAAGTTGCTCCAACAACGTTGCGCGCCGCAAAGCTGATTTTCAGCCAAACCTGAGTTATTGTGCGGGAGTTAGCGTACTTATGGGGTAGCAAGTAGCAACCACCTATTGCGAGAAAACATTAATGGAAAGAAAATAAGTACAAAAAACATATATCTTACAAGACTCAATTAGTCTGCCCTTAGTCAACCTATATGTTAACGACTTAATCGGGGAGCTAAGCAGTGCCAGGGTCGGATGCCACATTGGCGGCGAATGTTTAAACAACCTTAGCTACGCGGACGACATGGTGCTGCTTAGCCCCTCGCCTACTGGGTTGAGAAAGCTTGTTAAGATATGTGAGGATTATGCGAAAGAGAACTACCTAACGTACAACGTTACAAAAACAGAAATAATGTTATTTAAATGTAAGAATAGTCCTATTGAAATGCTGCCTATCATTCTAAACGACACTCAAGTAAAAACTGTCAGTAAATTTAAATACCTTGGTCACATATTAACCGAAAATTTAAAAGATGATGACGATCTAGAAAGGCAGAGACGAAGCATTGCTTGTAGGAGCAATATGCTAGATAGGCGCTTTTACCATTGCTCAAAGCAGGTAAAAATGACCCTGTTCAAGGCATACTGTCAGTCGTTCTACACTAGCCAACTTTGGTACAATTTCACGAAGAGTGCATACAACACTCTTCGTGTACAATACAATAATGCTTTCCGGGCCATGCTCAACCTGCCCTGGCGGTGTAGTGCGACTGACATGTTCGCTGAGAACAGAGTTATTAACTTCTACGAGCTAATGAAAAAGCTTAAAGCATCGTTTTACTTACGAGTAGCAGCAAGCACTAATGAGCTTGTGGCTACCGTGTTCCGAAATGTATATCTGATGAGGAGGACAAAGCAGACGGAGCCGCTAACCTGACTTGCCTTCCATAGTAGCTCAGCTTTATTGTTTTGTTTTGTTTATTGTAATTGTTTTGTTTATTAAAATTTTATTGTTAACTTTCTAGAGATAGAAGTTAGACTGAATTGTAAGTTCCTAAATAGTTTAAGATTTTGTTGTTTTTATTTTAATTTTTGTAATGTTTTTGTAATATGTATGTGTAATATGGGTGTATACCTGAAATAAACGATTATTATTATTATTATTTACTTTTCATGACTTTTGTCCTCCCTTCTGAAGGGGTTTTATATCTCTAATCACACGGACCTTAGTCAAGTGCAAGAAGAGGTTATGCTAGTGTAGTAGTGTATGATGAAGAGATGGAAGATGTGGTGAAGAATTTGCGGGTGAGACGACAGGTATTAAGGATGACAGCTTTCTGCAAGGTGTTAAATGTGTGCTTCGGGATATCTAAAATATCTAGACAACGCTGTAAACTCCTCGGTATGATACCTGTTGCTGAAATGACAATTGGAACTACGTGTATGGTCTCCGCGCGCCATTGGCGCTTCAACTCGATGGCTAGATCTTGATATTTTGTCAGTTTTTCAGATATCGTAGACTGTATGTTATGAGTATTCGGGACAGCTATATCAATAAGGAATACAGTCTTGCTAGTCTTGTCGTGTACAGTGATGTCAGGTCTATTGTAGTGGATGGTCTTGTCAGTAATAATGGTTCTGTCCCAGTATATTTTGCAACTCTGATCTTCGAGTATTGTATCCGGTTTATATTTATAGTACGGTGACTTTTTCGCTATAAAATTATGCTTATGTGCTAAATGCTGGTGTATTATGGAAGCTACCTGATCATGTCGGTGCTTATAGTCGTTCTGGGCAAGAGATCTACATGCGGAAGTTATATGCTGTATAGTCTCGGGACAGGCGTGGCAATGTCTACAAGTGTCTGTGGGAAGGTTCGGGCTACGAATTATGTATTTTTGGTAATTTCGCGTATCAATGACTTGGTCCTGGATCGCCATCATGAAGGCTTCCGTCTCCGGGAAGAGCTCGCCACGCCGCAACCATGCGTTCGACATGACCTTGTCGACATGTGGTTGCTGCAGGTCGTGGCGATGTCTGCCGTGTAGAGACTTCTGCTGCCATAATGCGATTTTGTCCTTCTTGTCATTGATTCGTTCATTACGCTGCGGATTTCGATCTTCTAATTTTAGTGGGGTATGGTGTTTATCTGCAAGTATGACTATTTCATGAATTAATGAATGTTCTGAGGTATTATAAAAATACTGTCTGAGGGTGGTAATTTGCTTATTATGTAAATTAGTTATATCAATAATTGCTCGGCCACCTTCATCTCTCGGGAGAGTCATCCGTTGCACGCAAGATCTAGGATGGTGCTTCCGGTGAGCAGTTAGAGTGGTATTTATAATACGCTGCAGATTATGGAGGTCGTTTTGGGTCCAGTTTATTATACCGAACGAATAGGTAAGTACAGGGATAGCGTAACTATTTATAGCTTTACAAAGATTACGTGAGTTAAGTTGCGATCGGAATAGGATGTTAAGACGATGTTTAAATTTCTTTTTAAGCTGCTCTTTTGTATCTTTCTGGTTTATTTGTCTTGCCTGGAGGAAACCTAAATATTTATAAAAAGTATTTGGTTCCAGCGGCTCGATATTAACTCCTGATTCTAACGCGTAACTATTCTGAGTAATTTTACCTTGTTCCACAGAGAATGTCTTACATTTGTCTATACCGAACTCCATGTGGATTTGATTTGAGAAAGTTTGAGTAATGTCTGCTAGGTGATGTAATGACTGTGAAGTATCGCTATATAATTTAATATCATCCATATACATAAGATGAGTGAGTTTTATTTGTTTATTTGGTGCAGTAATGCCATAGCCAGCCGAAGATTTGTTAAGCATGTGTGACAGAGGGTTAAGCGCGAGACAGAACCACAGAGGACTAAGGGCATCGCCTTGGAAAATTCCTCGGCGTATCGAGATTTCAGGGGTTTCCAAACATGTCTTTCCTACTGTCTTTAGCCTAGTGGTCCAATTCTGCATAGAGGTTTTAAGGAAATTGATAATTAGTGGATGGATTTTATAGTGTTGAAGAATATAGACAAGCCAACTATGGGGTACGGAGTCAAAAGCTTTGCGGTAATCAATATACATAGTGTTAATATCCGTCTTCATGGCAATAGCTTGTTTCATGGCAACTGAGTCTATAACTAGTTGCTCCTTGCAGCCCTGACTGTTCTTACGGCAACCCTTTTGTTCCTCTGATACGATATTATTTTCAGAGGTGTGTTGGTGTATGAGCTCCGCGACGCACCCTGTAAGTAGCTTATAAATTGTCTGCAGGCAAGTAATAGGTCTATATTTAGCCGGGTTATGATGGTCTGTATCTTTGGGTATCATGTACGTGAGCCCTTGTGTAATGAATTTTGGGACTGCTTCTGGTACCTGTATAAAATTATTAATGTGTCTGTAAAGTAAACTATGTGTAGTTGTGAATTTTTTATACCAGAAGTTGTGTATGCGATCGCTTCCTGGAGCCTTCCAGTTGTGGGTTTTGTTTAGAACGCGCATAAATATATCAATAGGAATCTGTTCAAACTCCATAGGTGTTATTGAGTCTGTGAAACTACGATCAGCCTGAAGCCATTCAGCATCAGGGTTATGATTAACTGGAACAGACCAAATGTCGGACCAAAAACTATGCAACTCCTCTGCTAAGGGGGTGTTTGGTGTCGTGTGTTCAGTGGTTCTAGCACGCTGTGTATCTGATAACAGGTTTCTATAAAACTGTTTCTCATTACTAGAAAATTGTGAATTTTGCGTTTTGCGTAATGTGCAATTTATGTACCTCTTTAATCTACTAGCAGCAGCATTTAGTTTTTGTTTCAGCGTGTCTACAAAATGTTCATCATTAGTGTTAGGTTCTTCATGCTGAGAGTGGATTCGGTGTTTATTTTTTATTTCTGCAACTAATTCTATAATTCTACTACTTCTATTACCTCGAATATATTCATTCATTCTTGCTATGTCTCTTCTAATATCTAATATCTTTTTCTCTAACCTTCTTTGCCAAGGAGGTGAGCGTTTTATATTTTTATCATGCGAATTCTCATTTTCTTTAATTTTTGTCCCATTGAAGATGGCTGCTGTGTATGACGCACAATAAATCATGGTGTGTGTGGTATTAAAATCTTGGTCTGTTGTTATGTATTGCGGCAAAATTTCAATGTTAATAAACTGTACAATTTGAGCCTGTTTTCTTGAAGTTTTTTGTTTAGGTATGTACGGTCTACTAGTTGGGTCGGCATTCCTAAACTTTTCCACAGCGGTCCTAAAATGATCTTTAATTATTTCCGGCTCTAAATGATTTAAATTTGATTCTATAGTAGGTGTATGCAACCGTGATTCAAATGAGTGCCCAGTCAAAGTGGATGACTGAATGTTAGGTTCTTGTATACCGCCATCTTGGAGTGATGTATGTGTTATACGTAGTGACTCTGTATGTGAATAATTTTCTATGGTACTACTACTGTTCAAGTTAAGGTCGATGGTTACTTGATCGCGAATTTCTTGCAGTCTTTGATCACTTATCATTTTATTATTCAATATTACTCGAAGCTGATCAGATATTCGCTGCTCACTAACTTCAGATAGCTCTGGGTGTTCTGCTATCACAGCTT
Source organism: Autographa gamma (assembly GCA_905146925.1). Taxonomy (NCBI): domain Eukaryota; kingdom Metazoa; phylum Arthropoda; class Insecta; order Lepidoptera; family Noctuidae; genus Autographa; species Autographa gamma. Next base: position 5,687,048 of record LR989871.1, read on the forward strand.
GATGAAGAGGTCGTCGATACGCTGATCTGTTATTCTCTAATTCAGTTATTCTATAGTAGTTTCTGATAATGGACTCGTTAAACTCAGTGGTCCATTTCCTTCTCTGTCCCTGCTGACTACAATTATTTGGGAGTGTAGAGGTCGGATCTGTTTGTGTACGCTGTAAAAATGCTGCAACCTCATTCTTTATGTCCTCTAGTACTTCTTGAGGTAGTAACCTATTCCTAACAATTGCTCTGCATTGATCGCCTAATCTCTGTCGTGTCGCTTGCATCTGTGGGTATTTAAGTGAGAATTCATAATGAAGATGATCTAAGTATACTTTAGTCGTGTTTAGTTTCGTAGCTATAAGGTACGTGCGCCAGATAAACCTATTCATTTCTTCTGTCCATCTTTTACGCGCACGGTTTACACCTGTGGCGGGTGCAGGGTCAGTGGCGTTAGCCTCCTGCACAACATCCCCAGGCTGAGGAGATACGGTACTAGACCGAGATGAAACCTGATAAAGTTGGGGTGATGAGCTCGGTGACTCGAATAAACTTGATGATGATGAAGTTAATATCGGTGATGAATTTATTGCCTTTTCGCTTAGCAAATCAGTTTCCATATTCGATGCTTGTGTCGTTTGACGGAGAGAGATCGCCTCCCGGGGATTCTTCGCACCCCTAGGCCGAGCTGCAGGCTGGCTTCCGTCGTCGCCAGTGCTGCTGCTAGACCCGCCGGGAACTTGGGGCCGTTTCGTTTTACTTCTTGTTTGTACCATGTTGCTTCTTTCTTGAGGTTTTGGGACCGTTCGTTGGGAAGGGTTGTGCCAAGGTGTTAATGGCTTATTGTATCTCCTGCTTTCCTGAGACTGCAGGGTGTGACCAAGGTGTTAGTGATCATTTAACAGTTCATGCCTTCCCGTAAGCCCCCCCACCACGTCAAGGTGGCCCCACAGGGGGGTTATTATTATTATTATTATTTGTTCTAGGACATCATCGAAGCCACTAAACAGCTGAAATGTGGGAACCAACAACAAACACGGTGGTCAGTGATATACTACTACTAACTGATGCCTCGCAAATGAAACGGAAAACGAAATCTTGATGGATATAAAGCTTGTAAGTGATATTATTTGTTTTAATAATAAAAAGAAAAATATAATTTATCTTATTTAATTTAATTTTATGAATGATATTATAAACAGTAGGTAACTAAACTTTTGTTTCCTCAAAGTTGTTAATTGTAACCATGGATGGCATTAATGTCAATTAAATTAAGATTTTATGTAAATTTTACAATTCTTAAATGCATACGTATAGCAACGACTTCAAAAATATGCTCAACTATCTTATATTTTACATATAAAAATGAATACTTATTTCCCTTGGTCACGGCACCACATTTGAACGGATGGACCGATTTCGCTAATTCGTTTTTTTGTTGTATTTGTTATTGTCAAGAGAAGGTTTTTATGAAAGAAAAAAAATAAAATTGAGCGGAAATTTAGAAAACATAAGAATACTTAAACACTATTTCAAGTAATAATAACTTTTGTTACGATAGTGATTAGTTGGATCCATCTCCCCCCCAATAATATAAAGGCACCGGGAACGGAACCTAGGTATTCATGTGGGTGGAACCACGGGGCACAGCTAGTATAATATAAGGGTCCTATCTGTCGAATTTTCATCAACTCAAGAAGTTTAATTTAGTCTAAGTAGTTCTACTAACAATTTATTGTGTAAACTTATATTATTTTATTTGAAATTAAATGAATTATTATTCTTAAAAAATATATTTGCCTTTCGGCACCAACTTCAATTATAGAGAGGATATGTATAGTCATAAATTAATTATTTAGAAATTCGAAAAAGCTCAAGCTGAAATGAAATAATATCTTGGATCTAGATATTATTTCATTTCAAATTTATTTCAAAATTATTAAGAAATGCTAAGGAGGTCAAGTTCTGTCCTCTAAGAAATTCATTTAATTGATAATATATATCATCATATATATCGGTATGTGATCGAAAAATGTATGAAAATTCTGAATTTTAAACCCTGGATAAAATCGTGAGCAGCGATCCTACGGTTTTGATGCCATGATAAGAAATGCTAAGGAGAACAAGCTCTGTCAGAATATAATATAATAATATTTTCGGCTGGCCTGCACTTTCGAAATTTGGAACAAAACGGATAATGTCATTTTGAATAAAATTAAGTTCTTTATTTTTATTTCATTTTTAACAATTTTATAACTACTGTAACTTTCTATTAGTACACCAGTGTTACCTGAATTGGTATTACATAGAATAGCGGGACCTCCTATCACAAGTATATAATTTACTTAAAAGGAGGTCTCTAAGTTGTACTGTCAAAGTTGTACAAGCTTATGTGATAAACATATTTTTTTATTAATGAAGTTATTATTTATTTATTTATTTATTTTTGCTGCTATTCTTACAGGCAAGTTAACCTAATGCAATAGTGTACCTAATAGAATTCTTAATATATATTACTATACTTAACTATTTACTAATGTTTAGCCTTAAATACCTAACCAAAACAACATTACTGAAATTTAAATGCTAATTACCTAATATAACTGCGTTTAATAGACCTCATGCAAATTCACTCAAGGAGCACGAAAAAATATAATATCTCATGGACTTCGTTCACCACCAGTAATAATGAATATAAGAATATACTTTAATAAAAACAATTTTATAAATTCAAACACACGAATATCTTCGTTAATGTGCCCTGCCTGCAACTATTTTACATGTTTATTTTTGAGCGACAAAAATTAATTAATATTATTACTTTTTTAGTGCACCAGCTAATAATTATTAATTAGTGTAACATAAAGAAGATGATACAAAACGTGGCCTTATGGCATGGAAAGGACAATGGCGAACTCCCATACAAATTTTTGTTGACATAATTTTGTTGCGTCTACTTATAAAAAAAATCTTAAAATATAGAGTTTAGATTTCTGAACAATATTGTCTTTAGGTTCACTGATGAACGAAGTTACGAATAAAAGATATTTAACTTTTAAAGAATTTGAGGCCAGGTGCATAGAGAAAAGTAGGGTAGGTGTCTTGTCATTTAAGATTGTTCAAACCATAGACTTTACATATACGTAGACCGATACCATCGCTAGTTTCCCCTTGTGCCAAGCGAGAGCACTTTTTAGTCTGTATCTAGTACATTCGTTTACTGATTTTAGTTATTTTTCACGCAACGAGAAACTTATATACGAAACTATCGATAGTTTTGACATTGTTATGATAATATAGTGTTTGAGACAGAATTAATAAAACGGCAAGCTCCATCTTCATACATAATTCACGACAAAACTGGTTCATACTAGTACTTACGGTTCAAACTCTGATAGACTCACTCTTTAGTTTCTTATCTATACTCTAAGGTTCAAACTAAAATAAATCCAGGTGTCTAAAAGTGAAAATAATCGGCAAGCAATTAATTACTTTTGCTCGAACTTGCATTTTTATAATAATAATAATAATAATAATAATATTCCTTTATTTCAGGCAACTAGGGCCCATAGAAAATATAACAGACATTCATAGGAAATGTGTTGAAGAAGTAAACCTCGTGAATTGGTCACTAATTTTTAAAAGATTGAATGCGGTATTTCATAGTTATTAATATAGATATAGCTAATTAAACTAGGTTTTCCCTGGTATCGCTTTGATAATATAGAGAGTAATAATCAGAGGTATCTTTTAAAACCTATAATCCTGACAGAATATGTTAATGTTTTCTTATATTTCTTGTAATATTGTTAAATGCACAAAATCGTCTATAAAATACATGACCAACTGCAAGATGAAATAAAAAACAGCATTAATTCCAACAGGGGATTTTCAAAGAAATTAAACAACATAGCTATATATATTTTTTTTATTATATATTTTCATCCTCCCTTATCACGATATCATCCAGGAAACCAGCCGGTGCTGAGAGGCTTTACACGACTTCCCATCGTGAAAAACAAATCGTCTTTCGTCTTTTACACGCAATAAAATCCAAAGTAAGAAGTAGAATCAGAGTCAAAAGTTCACAGCAAAATGTCGTCGTAAGTGGTAGGTATTCGGAATCCTTTGGCAAGCACACGTCACAGGAGATATGTAGAAAGTCCATACGCATTCCAAATCAAAAACAAAAAGATAATAAGAGTAATAAAATAGATACAACAATAATAGGAGTAACGAACGTTTAAATTGACAGATCACAAACAATGACAATTTATTGTCATAACTCAAAATGTCACATTGATTGTATCCGTTGTTGTTGCCATGCTGGAATGAAGTTTACCCACTTATTATATTTCTCTATGAAGTTTACGTAATATTATTTTGATTTTATTTATTCATTTCGATAATGTTGGGAAGAAATAATATGTCCTTAGATTATTCTTGTTCATAAAACTTCAATATATTCTAAAAAAAACAGGTTTTTTAGTTTACTAGCGAAATATATTCGTATGACTTAGTTCAGATTTAACTTTCACATGGCAACACTCAAAGTACAATTTAATCAATTGTATTTCCAATTTAAAATATATTTTTCATAGATTTAGACGCTATTTCAATAAAGCTTGATAAAACGTAACTTATTATTTCATGTAAATCTGTAATGACGACGTTTGTAGACGCATAAGAATTACATCAACAATTATTTCGCCATTGTCCTTTCGATCAGGCGACAAATTAACTTCAATCAATTTTTAATTTATATTATAAAATAATTTTAAACAGAAAAAAAGCATGGTGTACAAAAAATAAATCAAAATAAGGGATAGGTATACTACATTGCATAAAAAATGTACCTACATTTGATTCAATCATAATAATATACCGTCGAAGTATAAAAAGAGTAATATTTTAGTTTATTGATAGGAAAGGTAAATAAATAAACGGTAAATTTATAAACCCATTTTTTTTTTTCACACATCTAACGAACTTAAAGAGGTACGCGTCAGTATGAGCTATTTGCCAACACAAATAAAATTATAGAATATATTATTGTTTAATATGTTCTCATCACCATTGGAAATTTCGACTAGTTTTAAACTAAAAACTAGCCCGAAGCTCTTTGGTTGCCACCACAAAAATATAATGATACAAATATTGACCTGAGATTTTTAGAAACAAGCACTAATCTTTTTTTACCTATGCGGTGTCACCTACAAGGCCCTCTAGTAGACAACGCAAAAATAAAACAACAGTAAAATCGTAAAAAAGTCTTTATCAACGACCACTAACCACTATACCCTTTCCTGTAGCCTCCGACTAGTTTCGACCTAGACCGAGGCCCTTAATAATAAAATCATGATTACAGAACAGAACGAAACGACGTAATGTCATCGTATATACGCTATTTCTATCCCTTTATTTCAATTCAAAATGTGCATCAATTAATTAATTTTCGTGGTTGTATTTTGATTTTGTGTCCCTCTACCGGCGCTTGCAGTACATCGCACCGTGTCTGTAAGTCATGCGACGTACTCGTGATGTGGTAGTTTCGTAAGATATGCACTAGAGTTGTCTTCGCTATCATCATCGCATATGCTTTACCTGAAAATGTATGTACATTAGAATAGGTAAACTATTATGAAATAATTTTTATGGTAGATAAAATCAGTTAGTGTTTAAAAAATTGTGAATTGTTTTCGAAACCAGAATTAAGCATAAAGCCGGTCATTACGAAAATAAGTGTAAATGATGTAGGCAAGAAATATATAAATTAACTTTATAAGTACCTATGCAGTTGCGTCTGCCTAAGCTAAAGCTGGCAAATGCGTTGCGGTTGTCCGGCAAGGAGGCTGGGTCCAGCCATCGCTCAGGCCTGAACTGGTCCGCGTCCGCGCCCCACATCGGGTGCCGGTTGATAGCGTGTATTGATATGATGCAAGTGCTGCCAGCTTGTAGTGTATATTTTTCTATAAAATAATTATTAGAGTTAGAGTACATTCTTTAGTTTGAAAATTGAAGAAAAAAATTGAAGATCTAAACCTGTGTTTTCGTACACAACTATTCGATAATCAAAAGGCAAACATAATCTTACTTAATTTGATATCTGAATCAATGTATCTCAAAATCCTTGGTCCAGGGGGGTATAGTCTCAGACTTTCTTTGATCACAGCTTCTAAATACACGAGTTTCTGTAGATCGGACTTGGTCACGTTTCTGTCGTCACCTTCAAATACTTCGTTCAACCTGTGTGATGGACAAACTGACAGTTAGTGTCTGAATAGTGTGCTGTTTTTTCGACAATATAGTGTGTAACGGCAAGATTTTAGAAAACCAGACTACTTTTTGACTACTTATCATAAATTATGAGAATTCACATTTTGTCATAGTTTAAATATTAAACTTACTCTTGAATTATTCGTGCCTGTACATCATTGTGAGATCCAATTAAGATCAAATCAAATAAAAAGTTTTTAGAAGTGGTATCGAAAGCTGCTGCTATAGTCGTATTAACGTGATCCTGAATCTCATCCACTGTAAAAGATCCCGATGTGTCAGCTAAATGTAGCATTTGATCTAAAAGTGGTTCAAATTTATCTGAAACCAAAATAATAATACACGTACTGCCTTCCATAACCTAGTTCTTGGAAATTCAGGACAGGTTTACTCGGATACAACTCGTATTTATATTTGGCATATAAGTGTCTCCACCCATATATTTAGCTACTTCATTATTATTTATTTATTAATACACAATTAAATCTAATATAAGAACAAACTCTAACTATACTAAAATTAAAACTTACATAAATAAAAACTAAATGGCGTCAAAGAACTCATCGTCATCCTTGTCAATGGCGGGGAACGTGCCCAGAAGGCTGGCTGCATTGCCACGTTGAATGGCTATGCCGATTCTCTGTGCAAGGAACAAACCAGCCCTCTGATCACGAGTAGATTCTACCAAACGTTTGGAAAGTTCTTTGAAAAGATTTCGTGCGCTCGGACCCCATGACCCGAGCGTTTCAACCCCAAACGGCTCGAAAATATAATCACCCACAATGTTATTATACTCGTATTTTGTATATATTAGTCTTGTCTAAGCCACTATTTACTTGCTTTTGTCAGTTGGTTGCTTAAAGCGGAGTACAATTTGCATAAGAGTAAGCTATTCTAGTGTACAATTTTAATAAAGAAATGGTAGAACAAGAGCTTAAAGATTTTGCGACATAAAACTTCTAAACTAGTCTGAATAGAGCCAGCCGATTTTTTTTTCGTCAGCACGAGGCGAGCCTGAACATAGCTTTAAAATATGATTTCAAAGCTGTTTCTGAAATAATACTCAGAAAAGATCCAGGTAGTTCTAAAATTGCAGACTAGTAATTTGAAATTTACCAAACATGTGCTGAAACAAAGTTGGGAAACTCAACCATTTAAAAAAAAATGTGTAGGCAACTACTAAATATACATCGGGTATTTTTGTGGCGACACGAATTGTATGCTTAACCCTTAAAAGCTTTGTTTAAAACAAGAAATCTTTACCTGGTACAGTAGCATCACCAAGATCATTCTTCGTATCTCTTTTCTTTTCTATTCTTCGTCGTATTACCTAAAGCATAAAAGATTATTAGCAATATGCTTGTACTAATCTAACAACATAATTACATCTTTGGCAATAAACCAATGTTTGTACATATTTTTCGACTAGTTGTCCCCTGGCCGACTAGTTTCCAACTATACCACTTTTCTTAATTTAGAATGTAAATGTTTTGTGCTGGGCATCATCAGCATATGTTATTACTATATTACTGTATAAAAAAATTGCTATGTATGTACATATTCATTTTTAGTTGCGCATAGCTAGCTGAAAACGACATTTTCAAATTGACTAGGTAATTTAAGAAAATCATAAGTCATTTAATATGATATCCTGATACACAAAACCTATTAACGACATATTCATATTATCACTATACTAGACATAACAAAATTAATATTTACCTCCGTTGAAATACCTTTCAATGTTTTCACCAGTCTATCTTGTGTTTTCTTCAAAGAACTTAAATTAAAGATAGATTCGAAATGTAACCTATATTTAATTGTTCTCTGAACATAAGTTTCAAACAAATGCTTGGTCGCTATAACATATTTTTTTATTATTGAGTTATCTTCATCTATGTTAAGGCCAAGCGTTGTTCCTGCAATGAAATATTTTAGTAATTAAATCGTCCAAGTGACGTCCCACTGCAGTCCCGTAGACACTTTTTTATGATACATTCTCTGCATGAATCATTATTAACTTTAAAGTTTAAAACCTTATAATGTGAAGTTGTACAATTTAATACTTACGGCACGTAGTTTTTAGTATATTGTTCGTAAAATACGTCTCAAAATCTATAACTTCCTTTCCAACTTCAGCAGTTAGTTCAGTAACGAGTGCTCGAGCCTGATCGTTAAATATGTCCAAGAACGAGTTCATCACTTGCTGGTTAAACGCCGGGTTTAACAGCTTACGGTGCGGCTTCCACAACGACACTTAAAACAAAAAATGGAACTTGTATACCTAATAGTTTGGGACGCAAAAAATTTGGTTAAAAATTGTTGTGAACTTTCTTGTTTTTGTTTATAAAAAACAAATGTTCAAGTGTCTCATACTCGTAAACAAACACTTTTCTACTGTACAGCAAAATATTAAGAGTACTCACCATCGGACATAAGTAAGCCCTTTTGGTACATTTCTTTTCCAAAATTATATAAGTAGGGTTTCTCCAAACACGCGTTGGCTACAAGTAAAGCATCGTCCGGATCTGTGATGACTTTAAAACAATTTGATTAAAAATTAATTATAAAATAAGTGGTCATCTGAATTTAGATAGATAGATAGATAGATAGAATAGATTTATTATTTATTAAATAATTCTGAGACATGACAGATAGCTGATCGCGTCCACGTTTGAGTCGCATTGAAGTAGAGAGTAGAGGAGCCCAAGAGGTGATTTTTTAAATATTTAGTGAGCACATGGACCATTTCGTGTACCTCCACAACTAAGTAGCACTGCACTTTTAAAATAATTGGTAAAATAATTGTCGTACTAAGAGTTCGTTAAGAGCATATTGCTGGCATGTGCAAGGCCCTAATATGTAAATGTGCAAATAAGTGTGCTTGGCACCGTGTAAGGTTAGCTTTGGCGGATTGGATGTCCTGGATTGGCCCAAAATAAAGAGACTGATCTTAAAGATTATGAATGTAAAATTCGATGCGCTTCGGGTCTGCTGTGGTATGAATTGACCCTTAGTTCCTAGAAACGTAAATCCCCTAAGTATACGTATACACAAGTTTGCCTGGTTTCAATTATAATTATCATACATACCATAGTAACGAAACATGAAAGCTGTTAGTAAAACGACGCCATCGCCTTTTAAAACATACTCGTACACTTCCTTTTCCAATTTCCATAAATCTGAAACAAAAAGGGTTTTTTTGTAAAAACTTCTGCTTTGGCATCATAATGTGTTATAAAGTAAGCTGATCAAGACAACCAGTTTCTGCTGAGAGAAGCCAACTATCCAGAGAACGGCACTTGCCGACCATACATGACATTATATGATGATAACCAATAACTTTCGTCGCAAGGTTGCAAAAAATCTTAGCTGTAAGAAAAATCTTCAACAATAAGAATAAACTCTATGTGTATTCTAGATTGCAGACTACACAAAAAAAAAGAAATAGCTTCAAGGTGACACAATTTAGGATTCGGAGAATCTGTTACTTAATCACCCTGATTTAAACTGAATCCGGATGGAAAAAAAATAAAAAAAAACTAGGAAATCAAATGGCTTGTCGGCCAGTGACTTACCTGTAGTATTACTTGGTAGCTGAAGTACGTTTCCCAGGAGTGGTAAACCACCAGGATATATTGGGGGTAGTTTATGTCTCGGTTTCATCCGAATCCATAACCACCATACGAAAACACTCACTGCTATAATCACCATCAACAGATGCATTGCAGATGCTACGGAAAACAAAAGCTTGTCTATAAAACAAATTCATCGCTGTTTAGAGAGATATGATTGGTATCTAATGTATTTATCACTGACTACAGCGTTTAAAAAACTTCAAATAGTGCAGCATACAGAGTGTGAGACACACACAAGACTGCTACACTGATTGAAGAGAGAGCTGACTGATACAAGACTGGATAAGCCTTGAGAAATTTTTCGGGGACATCTTTGAAGCTTAAAACTTTTTCACTACAAGGATTTCTTTCGATTTGTTTTGAGCAATGAGACAATGATGAATTGTCTCATTGCATAAATGATTGCATGAATTGTCACATAACAAAAATATGTGTCGACCGACGACTATTTGTTTGAAGCTATGAAGCTGTTGGCTTGAAAACTAAATGATAATAAGTCACCTACCAATTTAATTAACGCAATTAGAATTAAAATAAAACACCAATCACCCACTCAATACGAATGCAAATGAATTGCGTCGAAAATTTTATTACAATATCTATGAAAACCAGCGGGCTAATGACGGACACTTTATAGTTTCTATTTCTATATATGATAATGGATATAAGAATATCTATTATTAGATGTCGCATAAGAAATAAATACACACAATGTGTTTGTAGGTGTGCCCCGCTTGCTGCGCCATTAACTTTGCTGTGTGTGCGCCTAATATATACCAAATTAAAATGCATATTTTTCCTTTTTTTTTGTACAATTTAATTATTTTTTGATAATATGTAACATAAATAACATGCTAATACAAAAGACGGCATTATTGCATACGGCAATTTAAAATAACGTCCTGGCAACCTTTGAAATTTTGAACAGAAAAATTAATCAAAACATAAAAAAAAAATACAAAAAATTCAAACTAAATAAAGGATATACTGTATTGTATTAAAATGTACATTTTAGATAAACAAATAAACGGTAAATTGATAAACCCATTTATTTTTTTCATAGACTAACTCGAACTTAAAGCTAAAATGACAAGCGTGATCATGTACATTGCTAACACAAATAAAATGCATGAATATTGTTATAACGATATTAAGGTTTCTGTATTAGGAAACACTGTTGGAAATATTCGACTAGTTTAGAACTACATCGACCTTTAGTTACCATCCCAAAAATATTATAACGATACAAATTGTCCTGGTATTAGGTACGAACGCCAAACCACTATAAACATAAGTGGCGCTGCCTGAAAATATTCGACTAGTTGCATACTAGACCAAAACCCTCTAGTAGACAACTCAAAAATATAACAATAGAAACATGGAATAAAAATTTATCAACGAACACTACACTTCTATAAACGTACGTTGTTCTAGCTGAAGCGTTCGACTAGTTTCGACCTAGACCGAGGCCTTTAATAATAAAATCACGATTACAGAACAGATCGTATAATTTACGAAATTTCATCGTATTTGTTTGCTTGTTTATTTTGTCTTTAGTAGCACTGTTGGATGAATTAAAATCGTGTTGTTTTCTTTTTTTTTTAAATCAAAACAGGTGTATCAAGTAATAAGTTTTCGTGGTAGCGGTTTATTTTGAGACCCTCTACTGGCCCTTACAGCATCACATCGTGTCTGTAAGTCATGCGACGTACTCGTGATGTGGTAGTTTCGTAAGATATGCACTAGAGTTGTCTTTGCTATCATATATTTTATATCATCATCATATTATCGCGTATGTTTTACCTGAATATATGTACCTTAGAATAGGTAAACTATTTTAAAATTATCAGTATGATGATTGAAATCTGTTAGCGCTTGAAAAATAGTGGAATCTTTTTTTTTAGGTTGTAAATTTTCCTGTTCCTATCAAGCTAGGTACAAAACTTTAACTAGATATGCATAAATCTGGTAACTATTACCATAATTGCTTGCCAAACCGGTAAAACAATGTGTAACCGGTGTAAAACACATTTTTTTTTAAATTAAGTTCATCGGACTATAATTTTTTTAATTTGTTAGTTAGGTTTTAACTTATATATTAGTATGTAGACACACTTTTGTTATTTACAGTGCAGTTGCGTTTGCCTAAGCTAAAGCTGGCGAATGCGTTGCGGTGGGCAGGCAAGGAGGCAGAGTTCAGCCATCGCTCAGGCCTGAACTGGTCCGCGTCCGCGCCCCACATCGGGTGCCGGTTGATAGCGTGTATTGATATGACACAAGTGTTCAGGTTAAACAAATTACATAAAGCAGATTTTAGCCCACAAAAGCTTGTGTTTTTTACGTTGTACTTGATAAGCTTATACTTTTTTTCGCATTGCATTTTTTTGCTTTCTAACTTACCTCGTATAATCTAAAATATAAAAGATTATTCATAAGCAAAGACTGATTGGCAACCAATTTAACAACTTATGTTTTCAATGGTTTTCGACTAGTTGTCCCCTAGCCGACAGTTTCGCCATTTTAAAAGTGGCCTTCTAAAAGAGTTCAATTTGAGCCTATTGCTTGGCAAGGCCTAAAAAATTATGATTAAAGTGTGCAATCAGCTTTATAGTTGAATTAGTGACTCTATACGAATTGATCTAAGAGGTACCATTGGTAGATTTTAAATTGGCGCTTCGATGTGCCTAAAAACTAAGCTACGTTGCGTTTATACCCTCTTAAGCCTGATGTCTACTAATTAACTCAAATCATAATAAATATGGAAATATAAACTTCATTTTTACGCACAATATAGGTTGTTACCGAAAGTATACCCTTTCGGTAACAAGTTATACCAGTTTCGGTATCATATACAATTATAAACTATTCAAAAATAAATAAAGAAAATAAAGACTATCTAGCGAGTTTTGTAATTGAATATATAAATAATTTGATCGGCTATTATTATTTGGTTGGTTTAGTTGCTATGGTTTAATATTAACATACAAATTTTATAAATTGCCTTAATGTCCGGCAATGTTTTACTTGTAGTTAACACGTGTCTGGTTACACCGTATTAATATAGTTTTAGGTATCATTGCCCACAGTTTTCTGGCCTATTTATCGAATACTCTGTATATAGCAGGATGTTATCAAAAGAGTACATTAATCAAAAAGGGGTGAAGAGCTATCCTGGTATAGAGCAAATTTTGCAAAAGTTCACCTTATTACGAGCTAGTTAAATAATTGATACCGAATTACCTGTATTAGTATAAATACAGGTTGTTACCGAAAGGGTATACCTATCTACCCAAAAGGGGAGAAGGGTACATCTTGTATAGAGTCAATTTACAAAATTTCAACTCGAAATGAGATCATTTAATTTCGATAATTGATACTCAATTTTGAGATCACTTTACAAAGAAACGAAAAATTTAACTTAAAATATAATTCAATTACTGTAAAGCTTAAATAATAGAAAAATATAAATGAAGTGCGCGAGAGTGTCCCATGCTTATCAAATGCTTAGCTTTAAGTAGTAGCTCATTATGTGATGTTCGCATGACGACAGACGTTTAACAGAAAATGTGAATGGAAACCTTATTAATGGTGTAATATATAGAGATCAGGTTTAAGTTGGTATGAATAAAATGACCCTGAAGACGACGCTTATAATCATATGGTCACTTCACTTTCTCGGTTAGGCTGTCTTTACCGCTCTTTTCTCTATTAAGTCGGTAATTGATTAATAAATTCGATTTTTAAAGTATCCCTTTAAGTTGTAATAAATTAGTTTCTAAGACAGCTTTCGTTTTCCGTAGCATCTGCCATGCATCTGTTGATTGTGATTATAACAGTGAGTGTTTTCGTATGGTGGTTATGGATTCGGATGAAACCGAGACATAAACTACCCCCGATATATCCTGGTGCCCTACCAATCCTAGGAAATGTTCACCAGCTACCGATAAATCCTGCAGGTAAGTCAGTAACCAACAAGCCATTTAACATAAAAAATGTCTGACTGAAAGGGTGTGAAATGATTTTCTCAAGAGCGCGGCGCCATGTAAATATATAAGCCATATTTTTAAATAACAAAATACCGTGTAATTTTTTCGAGCTAAAGGCATTAATACGTACTGCAAAAGAAAGTAGAAACTGCTCTCACTTTTTTCTGATTGATTTCTTTTATATTTTTTATCTGGAATCTGCGTAAATCAGGGTTTCTGATACTTTAGATATATATTTTGATACCCTGCATTTTTTAAATTCGTGCTTTTATTTAGTGACTGAATTTATTAGTTGGCAACTCTCCTCTGAAACTGGGTTTGCTGATGTTGTTTCGTTTTCATATAAGATTTTTGTTTCAGATCTCTGGCCATTGGAAAAGAAACTGTACGAGTTTTCTTTAAAAAGCGATGGCGTTGCTCTAGCTACATTTTTTATGATTCGCATCTATGGTATATCATTATTAAAACATTTGTTACCTATTATTAGCCTAGTGGCGATAAGTGCGACTGCTACGCTAGAGGTCTTGGGTTCGATTCCCAGGTCGACCAAGGTGTTATTGGGTTTTTCTATGAAATTCTCAGTAGTGGCAATAGGCTCGCTCCCTATTACAATGGGACCTAAACATATCGGCGAACTGTGGGTGTACACCTCTGCCTAACCCTTCGGGGATACAAGCGTGATGATATGTTATGTTATTAGAGTAAGGCAAAGTTATATATGCGTAAGTTTATGCGGCACATTTGAGGGCGCATCGAAGCGTCAATTTAAAATATACAAAGAGTTCCTTTAAGATTTTGGATTGGATTCAGTCTAGAATCTTTGTGTAGTCGCTGATTCAAATCGCTGACTCTGATCAAAAATTTTCGGCATATTTTGATAAGGCTTTGCAAACGCAATTAACATGCACAAATTGATTTTTAGTGAGGAAGACCGAGATTTTAAATGGAGATTGAATACTTTTTTATATTTGACGAATCACCTCTAGGTCTGCCCTACTTTTAGTGGGAAAACGAGTTCAACCTGTCAAATTGAATGACGTCATCAGCATTTCTTATTTAATATGCGATTTAGTGTGCAATCAGGTTTAATATCTCACACTAATTTTATAAATTGTTTCAAAGTCGTCACAGATCCAGAAGATGCTTTACTTGTAGCCAACACGTGTTTTGATAAACCGTACGTATATGGTTTTGGAGCAGAAATGTACAACAAAGGCTTAGTTACAACGGATGGTGAGTGCATTTAATTTGTTGTAATGGAGTAGATTTTTCTTGAAATAAAACTACTTTTTATGGATTGTGTCGCGGTTTATTTTTATTTTATATCAAGACGTTTTGTCAATTTTTCATATATCATGGTCGCGGGACGGACAGTCTGCCCAAAATCCGTGGCAAGTAGTTTTATTTCAATGTCTAACATTCGCGTAAACCTAAGAATCCAATAAAAAAACTTTCGCTTGGATAATTAATCATTTGTTTTTGTGACGTAAATGATTAAAAGTCACATATTTTTTTTACAATTATTTCGTATTTCAAGTGTCGTCGTGGAAGCCGCACCGTAAGCTGTTAAACCCGGCGTTTAACCAGCAAGTGATGAACTCGTTCTTGGACATATTTAACGACCAGGCTCGAGCACTCACTACTGAACTTTCTGCTGAAGTTGGAAAGGATGCTATAGATTTTGCAACGCATATGATGAATTTCGTACTTAAAACTACATACAGTAAGTATTAAATTGTAGATCATTACAAAATAAGGACTTCCAAAGATCATGTTCGTAAGGAGTACAAAACCTAGTAAATCCTGGGTTATTATATTCAAAACATAATGTCAACCTCAACTTTTTGCTGATGCTATTATCACATCATTACCATTGAAAGATGGAACAACACTACCGCGGAGGAGCAAAAATTTACGTGCGCGTCTGGTTTTGTATTAAATAATATACAGCGTGTTACCAAAAAGTATATTTTGTATAAGATAGTTTTCAAATTCTAGCTCAAAATAAATAAATTTGATTCCCAATTTATAAAATAAATTATTTAATGCCAAAATTCACAAGTTGATCTCTGAAGCGACCCGTGCAGAGCTGTCGTATATTTGGTTTGATTCTTGGTGTTATGTAACACTGTCGACCTGCTCTGTCACAGTTAAAAAATATACCTAACGAAAGATTTCCGAATGGTAAAACAGTGTATATCTCATATACACTGTGTGGAATAGGTATGTAAAAAAAATCCACGAGACTGCATTAGCACATGCCTTTGACATTTGTGACATTCAAATAAACTAAATATTTGATTACAGAAACATCACTTGGCCTAAACAAAGAAAAAGATGACTCAATGATAAAAAACTATGTCGGGGCGACTAGAAATTTGTTCGAAACTTATATTCAAAGATTTATTAAATATAGGTTACATTTCCAACCTTTTTTTAATTTATGTTCTTTGAAGAAAACACAAGATGGACTGATTAAAACATTGAAAAATATTTCAACCGAGGTAAATATTACTTTTTTATGTCTAACATAGTAATATGGACATCATTATCGCACAAGAAAAGCATGCAAAGAATATTTTGTTACAAGTTATGTGTATGTATAAGATATGGGGCCTGACTATATTGTATTTGTTTCTTATTTTTTTTTCTAAAGTAATATTCTAAAGAATTTAATTTTATATAGAATGGAATTTTTATTTTCTAAAGAATTTCTTTGGAATTTCAGTATTTATATTTTTTTAGTATATTTAGATTATAGGAAAAGCAAAAAAAGGTTTGATCATCCCAGTTATTTCATTAAGTAATTTCATGCGTTTATAATCAAAACCGTTTTCGGACTCAATACACTTTATACTGTAAAATTTAGTAGATTTTGAAACTAGTCGCCCAGGGGACAACTAGTCGGAAACTATTCAAAACATAATTGGTTAACAGCCAAGGACGTGATTATATTTTTCGATCATTGTAAGCATATTCCTAATTATCTTTTATGTTTTAGGTAATACGACATAAATTAGAAAGTAAAAAAGATACAAAGAATTGTCTTGATGATGCTGCTGTACCAGGTAAAAAATCTTTTTTCAAACAAATAATTACAATTAGGTTTATTTTTATAAGTCGTAGGTACAGATTTTAATTTTTTAGTATAGGTAGGTTAATATGTAGGTAGTATATTTGATAGTGTACGTAGTGACCGTAGGTTATTTTATAATACTTTTAGGTAGGATTAGCCATACGTATAGATATTAGTTTTTAGGGATTTTGCTTACTTATTGAGTTTAATACGGACACATAAGTGTATCCGTATGCGACAGTACGAACACGATGATGACGAACGAACACGATGCTTTCCAGAAAAAGACTACCTCTTTCTGCTACATCGAAACACGACAATTGAATGGGACTAGCCAGAGGTATGCTCGATAGAAAGCGGTCTACACAAATAGCAGTTAACACAAAAAAGTTATTGATAAAATGTTTCCTCATCCACGCGAAGGAAGTCGCGGGCTCAGCTAGTTTTTATTAAAATTTTGAATGATACATCCATTACATTTTTGTTTGCATATTTGACTTACATATTTTTTTTATTTCAGATAAATTTCAGCCACTATTGGAGCAAATGCTTTATTCAGCCGATACTCGGGGAACTTTTACAGTGGATGAGATTCAGGATCACGTTAATACGACTATAGCAGCAGCTTACGACACAACTGCTAGAAGTTTTTTGTTTCACTTGATCTTAATTGGATCTCACAAAGACGTACAATCACGGATAATTCAGGAGTAAGTATGTCTACTATATTTAAATTTTGTCTGACCCAAGTCCTTCCTTATCCATGTCTAACCCTCTACATAATATAAACTGGAAAACATGGTAAGAAAGAAAGAAAGAAAGAAATCATTTATTATCACACAAGTACAAATAATGAAACTAAAAAAACAGTACATAGTGCATAGTGTGCTGTGTTTTCCAGTGTAAAGTGTAAACTATAAGACACTAACTGTCAAAGTTTGTCTATCACACAGGCTGAACGAAGTATTTGAAGGAGAAGACAGAAACGTGACCAAGTCCGATCTACAGAAACTCGTGTACTTAGAAGCTGTGATCAAAGAAAGTCTGAGACTGTATCCCCCTGTGCCAAGGATCGCGCGATACATTGATTCAGATGTTCAATTAAGTAAGTTGACTGGCCGGTTGGTTTAGTAGACCTGACTTCTAAACTTCAGGCCGTGGGTTTGAATCCCACCAATGATAAACCTTTGTGTGAAGTGCATGATTATAAATTGTTCTGTTGACTGTAGTTCATCAATAATGTGTATCAATTCAGAAATATAAAAAAGAAATATGTTGTCAGTTGTCTGGGTACCGTATAATATTGCCATAATATCGTCATGAAGTACACGGCCATAGTTCCATAATTTATTGCAAGATATTATTTTTTGTATCTTGCTATGTATGTTGTTTGGAAAAAATTGAGTATTTCCAATTTACAAAGTAAAATGGCTGGATCTTTTTAAGGAGTGACGAAGTGATCTAGTGACTAAAAAAAATGTATTCGCGCTTTGTAAAAACGAAATAAGTCTCAGAAGTAAAAAATTAACAGCGATAATGTCTTTTTGATTTCACCCAGATTGATAGACACATTAAAAATATACTTATTATCCATTTGGACAGAAAAAACATGCGGCACTCGATCAAATACGTTGAATTAAACAATTTACTCAATGGTCATACTATCTCAATAGACTGTCCTTTTTGATTTAGAACGTTTCAGTGCTTCAAAATTTGTTCGTCTTGCTAACTTGATAACGTGTAATTACAGAAAAATATACAGTGGAAGCTGGCAGCAATTGTATCTTATCAATATACGGTATCAACCGGCACCCAATGTGGGGCGCGGACGCGGACCAGTTCAGGCCTGAGCGATGGCTGGACCCTGCCTCCTTGCCTGACAACCCCAACGCGTTCGCCACTTTCAGTTTAGGGAGACGTAACTGCATAGGTACTTCTGAACTTAATTTGTAACTTTTGTGGCTAACAACAGTGACATATTAGTAATGGCCGGGTTTTATACAATTATAGAGTGTTAAGAAAGCCCTGTCCGACCCAAAAAGGTGATAGAGGGTTCACAATCACAAACCCAAACAAAATATCAATTTTGAAAAATTAATGATAGAAACAATAATAATGGATTTGAAAAAAAAAAAACATATTTTTCCCGAAACTCCCTAAATTTGAGAAGATAAAACATAAAATTACAACACAAGTTTCGTCAGTATTTTTGGGGGCCTTTTGTTTCGTAATTTGGCTTTCTTTCAGGGGAAAAAAAATAGGCCCTATATTTAAATACTTTTTTTTACATTTTTGTAATCAGATATCGATACCTAACACGCCTTAACGGATCGGACAGGATTTTCTTAACACCCCTGTATGTCACAGTAATGCAGAAAGTTGTAACCTATGCTGCTAAAATTAAGCGAATAAATTTCTTTAACCGTAGTCAATATTACAAAGTAATTTGCTTATACTAATGTACATTCGTTTTCAGGTAAAACATATGCGATGATGTTAGTGAAGACAACTCTAGTGCATATCTTACGAAACTACCACATCACGAGTACGTCGCATGACTTACAGACACGGTGCGATGTACTTCTTATGCCAATGGAGGGACACGAAATCAAAATACAACCACGGAAACTAAATAATTTATGAAATTTTTGAATTGGAAAAATGAATAAAATAACTAATATGTTTAATGTAATTTACACGCTTTTTATTAACCCAGTCTTACCGAGCCAGGTAAAATAAATAAAAAAGCATTTCGTTTTGGATTTCCTATGGCCACCTTCCAGCTTTCATAATTAGACCAGCTTGAAAGTACCATAATATTATATTGTCACCAAATATCTAAAGAACCAGACGAATGCATAGACCGGGTTCTAATTCGTGTAATTACGTGTAGTTCAAAGTTCATCAGAGCTTATTAAAAGCTTGTGTTGTTACAGCAAACCTCGGTTAGTTTTAAACGAATATTGTAAAAAAATACAAAAACAAACAATCTAGGTGGCAACTAGTCGTTTACTCAAGTATAGTATTCGTAAATAAAGCTTCTTTTTATTTTTTTCTAAAATTTGTTTTAGGCTTGTAGCTAAACGACCCCGGTCTAGTCCGAAACTAGTCAAATATTTTAGTGTCTACAATTCTCAGGACAATATTTGTATTGTTATATATTTGGCTCGGCTACTAAAGGGCTTCAGTCTTGTTCACAACTAGTCGAATATTTCCGATAAATCATTTATTTTTTTAATTATTATTTATTAATGTTATTCGTATTGGCAAATATAATATGCTTACGTGTACTACTTAAAGTCTGGCTCAGTGAGTATTAATTTACCGTTTATTTAATTTTTTTTTCTAGCACTACACTAAAATACTGCTCAGTACTTTGACCGAATGATTGCACAATGTGCCGCTTTTTGCACTAGTATCTTCTATAAGCATCATCATTACTTAAATTACCTTGTACGTGTACAAAGAAAAATAAAAACGAATTATATTACATTACTATTTATAGTATTATTTTAAAATAAGTACGAACTTTGTTGCACACAGCCAAGCTGATCGCGTAGCTGGCAGGGCACACTAACGAAAATGTTTGTGTGTAATGTATGTATGCATTTATTATGCATGTTTGCATTTATACTATATTTAGGAATTATTGCTGGCTGTTGTTCACTAGCTTCTATATATACGGTAGTTGTTGACGCGATCGGTAAGTGTTTATTAATTTGTTGTGAAGTTTAATTGTTTTGCTAATTTGGTAGGTGTGCGAGTTATTCTCATGAAGATGTTCACATTCATATGTATATTGAAATCACTGCACTAATTCTTAAAAAAGCTAGGTTTAAAATGAAATAAATGGTGTGTATTTTCCCGGAAAATAGCAGCTTCCATTTACTTTGAACAGAACTAACGACCAGCTACTAACGTTCTTTTTTTAGAAGAGTGAGTGTCATTGACGAGTGACTCTAATATTAATCCGTTTATCCATCTGACTGCACTTAAACTATTCGATCAATGATGAACAACCAGATCAAATCAAACAAAATAATGAACTTGAATTTCTCTCTATTCGTTACTTAAATTAAAAAAGTATCTATTTTGAGTATGTACTTAATTAGTGTTACGTGAAAAATAAAGTTTTATAAAACCGATTCGCCGGATCAAAAAGCTGGAAAAAATATTTTCTGCCACTAGAAAGGTGATGTATCACTCCTTTTATTTGACGAATAGTTTTCCTTCTGACCAACGACGCTTACTTTGCGTTCGATTCTATATATTTTATACTAGTCATATTTTTTTTTGAAATCTTCTCATAATTATTAATTTAAATATATTTTTTTCCAATAAACACAAATATACACAGTATCAGCTAACGAAAAGAATGAGATTTGCCGGGGTGTGACCGATTTTTAGTTTTAGGTCTGAATTTATCAACCAATTATACCGTCAGTTCCGAGGGATGAGAGGAAGCTGCATGGTAATAATGTAAGAGAATATTATATATTAATATATAGAATATTAGGAACCCATCATATCTTACTCAATTGTAATATTTTCAAACACCTTTCCGTAGCATCTGCAATGCATCTGTTGATTGTGATTATAACAGTGAGTGTTTTCGTATGGTGGTTGTGGATTCGGATGAAACCGAGACATAAACTACCTCCAATATTTCCTGGTGCCTTACCACTCCTAGGAAATGTACTTCAGCTACCGAGTGATCCTACAGGTAAGTCACTGGCCGGTAAGCCATTTAGCAGTTTTTAACGGAAAGGGTTGTAGTTATTTTCTCAGGGGGGCCATAAGAACAATTTTGAAAGGCCACGATTATGAATCAAATTTTAATGCATTTTAGGTTTTCGAGGCACCTGATTGTAGATGCTGATTCAAACAGTAGAAAATGCTCTTCCATCTCCTCTCCGATTGATTTCTTTAAAATATTATTCTTATATTTAAGCAGCTTAAACCAGAATGATACTTAAGTTTGAGATGTACCCATAGCCTGAATCACATTGACGCTATTTGTTTTCCATGTGTGTAGTATAAGATCAGGATCTAGATGTAATACAGAGAGATTATTTTCATATTGCGACGAAAGTTATTGGTTGTCATCATGTATGGTCAGCAAGTGCCGTTACCTGCATAGTTAGCTACTCTCAGCAGAAACTGGTTTCGTTGATCAGCTTACGTTACTAGTTACTATCATGCTAAAACAGAATATAATTTTTGTTTCAGATCTCTGGATTGTGGAAAAGAAACTGTACGAGTTTGCTTTGAAAAGCGATGGTGTCGCTTTGGGAACACTTTTCATGTTTCGTTTCTATGGTATATAATGATAATTATCAATAAAATTAGGCAAACTTGTATATATACGTATCCTTGGGGTGATTCCATGATTTCGCGTTTGTAGGAACTAAGTGTCAATTCATACCACATCAGATACGTAGCGCATCGAAGCGCCAATTTGAAATCTTCAAGGAGTCTCTGTAGTATTTTAGATCTAAAAGGACAATCCAGATTAGCCAATCCGAGACGAGTCACTGATTCAAGCTAACCGCACACTTATCAGCACATTTAAATGGCCTTGCAAATACGATGAATAAGCTCCAAACCAAATCTTTTACTACTTTTGATTTTAAATGGACAGTAGCTGCTTCTCTACTCGTAAACTTCTTTACTACTGATAGTATTTTTTTCATAATGAACCTGGAAATTATTCTGCTGGTGATTAAGTGGATGTAAACAAAATAGTCCATGTGCTTACTATATGTTTTACAAATCACTTACTACTTACAATACTTCAAATCGACTCAAACGTAGACGCAATCAGTTTTAATGTCTCAGTCATTTAATAAATTCAAATGACCACTATTTTTATGTTCAATATATTTTATCAAATTGGTTTTCAGCTATCGCAGATCCGGATGATGCTTTACTTGTAGCCAACGCGTGTTTGGAGAAACCCTACATATATAATTTTCTGAGAGTCATGTATAACAAAGGCTTACTTACGTCGGATGGTGAGTACTCTTAATATTTTGCTGTATAGTAGAAAAGTTTTAGTTTAGACAATCAATCATTTCTCTTATGATTTTTATTTATAACAATTTTACTCTTAGTTGTTAGTATTTAAAGTCATAATGTTGACAACCATTTTTTTATTTCAAGTATCGACGTGGAAGGCGCACCGTAAGCTGTTAATCCCAGCGTTTAACCAGCAAGTGATGAACTCATTCCTGGACATATTCAACGACAAGGCTCGAGCATTTGCTACTGAACTAGCTGCTGAAGTTGGAAAGGATGTTGTTGATTTTGATACGCATTTGATGAATTATGTACTAAAAACTGCGTGCCGTAAGTATTAAGTTGTACAACACCACATCATAAGGATTTCATCTTTAAAGTTAATATCCGTACAGAGTACAGAAGCTAGTAAGTTCTTGATTAAAAGACACAAAACATAATGTTTATGGTACCGTCGCGTCACTACCACTGAAATAAGGAACAACACTACCGCGGAGAAGCGACGCATTTCATTGAAGAGTGTACAGTATGGTTGTAAACATTTGCGTGAATTATTTATCAATACCATAAACTAGATTTTTGAAGCTGCTATAGGAGATGACTAGTATAATTTAGACTTACCTTAGTTGTGGCTGACTTTATAATTTAGAAGGCAGTGTTGTTTTTACAGACGATAAATGCTATCAATAAGAAGCTTGTTTAATTAGCACCCAAAAAAAAAGTTCACGTCCCATATTTTTTCTGTGTTCGAATTCTGCAGTGCTTCTGAAGTGGGACGGCAGTTTGAGGTTTTAATTAATAAAATATAAAATTGCAGAAACAACGCTTGGACTAAACAACGATGAAGATAATTCAATACTAAAAGACTATGTTGGGGCGACTACACATTTCTTCGAAAGTTTTATTCAGAGAGTAAATAATTTTGGGTTCCATTTCCAATATATTTTTAATTTAAGCTCTTTGAAGAAAACACAAGATAGACTGGTGAAAACGGTGAAAACTATTTCAACAGAGGTAAATATTAATTTTGTTATGTCTAGCAGAGTGATATGAATATGTATTTACAGATTTATGTGCATCAGGTATAAATTGCAGCAAGCTATATGTAGATAATGGGCAATTAAAGATAGTAATCTAAAGAAAACCACTGCCCGCCATGTTACACTCTGCATTAAGAAAAGTGGCAGAGTTAGAAACTAGTCGGCCAGGGGACAACTAGTCGAAAGTTTTTTTTTTACTGCAAAAGATGTAATTATGTCCTAAGATTAGTCCAGGCATGCTAAGAATCTCTTGTATTTTAGGTTATACGACAAAGATTAGAAAGTAAACGAATTACAAAGAATGATTTTGGTGATGCTACTGTACCAGGTAAAGATTTCTTGTATTAAACGAAATGTATGAAGGGTTAAGGAATACAAAGGATGTCACAAGATAAAATCCCCGTAATACATAATAATATACAGGTGTTACAAAACCCCTCCGACCCGAAAGGGTGATATGTGGTTCACAATCACTAGCCCTCATAAAATATCAAATTTGGAATATTCATGATAATAACGATAATAATGAACTTTAAAATAGCCTCCAAAATTCCTAAATCAAAAAGAAGAAGATAAATCAAAAACTACACCACCATTTTCGTCGGTATTAGTGGAGAACCTGAGACGATGCCGTCACTATCACTCGCAATTTGCAGAAAAAAGAATTTTTAGGCTGTAATTTGTTTTCCAGTTTTTTTTTTACTTTTTTGTAATTAGATATCGATACCTAACAACCCCTTAACGGATCGGACAGGGGTTTTGTAACACTCTGTATTTAGTAGTTTCCTACACGAAACGAAAAGACATATGTTCGGTTGGGTTATATTAAAAATATTGATTGTTAACTTGATTGCACGGACATCAGTTCGAGTTAGATATTATTTTCATTTTAGATAAATTTCAACCACTATTGGATAAAATGCTTCATGTAGCCGACACTCAGGGATCTTTTACATTGGATGAGATTCAGGACCACGTTAATACGACTATAGCAGCAGCTTACGATACGACTGCCAGAAGTTTTTTATTTCATTTGATCTTAATTGGATCTCACAAAGCCGTACAATCACGGATAATTCAGGAGTAAGACTACTACATATATTTTAACTTGTATTGTATAGCTTCTTATTCTTCTCTATATCATATTGTCAAAAAATGTTTTTCAAAAATCTGGCTGTTAAACACTATACACTCGAAAACACAGCACACTATTCAGACACTAACTGTCAAAGTTTGTTCATCACACAGGCTGAACGAAGTATTTGAAGGGGAAGACAGAGACGTGACCAAGTCCGATCTACAGAAACTCGTGTATCTAGAAGCTGTGATCAAAGAAAGTCTGAGACTATATCCCCCTGCACCGAGGATTTTGAGATACATTGATTCTGATATCAAATTAAGTAAGATTATGTTTGCCTTTTGACTATCCAATAGCTGTGTACAAAAATACAGGTTTAGATCTTTGTTCCGAAGATATATTATTATATGTATTTGAACTTGTTTTAAGATTTTATTTATAACTCGGGAATTGCTCTTTCAACAAATACAGTGAAAGTGAACCCTTACATGTTCATTGTCATCTCTTCCACTTTATTTAAAAAGTAGAAAATCAATCGCAAACTCGTTACAAAACTCCAATATTTTTTTCGTCAATTTTCAAACTAACGACTGTGCTCTAACCCTAATAATTATTTTATAGAAAAATATACACTACAAGCTGGCAGCACTTGCATCATATCAATATACGGTATCAACCGGCATCCGATGTGGGGCGCAGACGCGGACCGGTTCAGGCCTGAGCGATGGCTGGACCCTGTCTCCTTGCCTGACAACCGCAACGCATTTTCCAGCTTTGGCTTAGGCAGACGCAACTGCATAGGTACTTATGAACTTAATTTATAACTTCTGTGGCTATACCACCAGTTAGTAGTATAATATTACCGTTTTCGTCAGCAATTGCCATTGCCAGCTTTATAGAAACAGGAAAATTTACAACCTTTTATGAAAATATTCCATATTTTTTTAAGTGCTGGCAGATTGATTTATAATTGTTTACATATTCTTATGTACATGGTGACTGTTGACTGTCGTGGTGGTTCAATGACCGGAATTGTGTGCACAATATTGCAGGTTCGAAACCAGGCAAGCACAGAGCTGACCGTCACAAAGTTAAATGTACTTTCTTAATTCCTCTGAGTGAACTCTGATAAACGGTAAAGAAAAACATCGTAAGAAAACCTGGATTCCAAATTTAGGACCTGAAATCGCCAATCCGCAAATGAACAAACGTCGGCAAATTAATATTCGTGCTTTCTCTCCGTGAGGTAGGTTAGTAGGCTAGTGCCAAGCAGTGGGACGATTATAGGCTGGTATATATGGTTATATCAAATACTAATTTACATACATTTTCAGGTAAAGCATATGCGATGATGATAGCGAAGACCACTCTAGTGCATATCTTACGAAGCTTCCACATCACGAGTACGTCGCACGACTTACTGACGCAATGTGATCTACTGCAAGCGCCGGTAAAGGGACACAAAATCAAAATACAGTCACGAAAACGGAACTGATTGATGTATAATAAATAAATTGTTTATTTTAACATCTATTTTGAAAAGTTTTACATTAGTTTGCTTACTTCTAAAATAAAATGCCTTCAAACTATACGAATTGAGTTAACTAAGAACTTGTTATAGAAGTTTAGTGTAACGATCCTCGGATAGTTTTAAAGGAAAATTATAAGAAAATAAAAATACTTAGCAAAATGCAAAGCGGAGATCTATGATATGTTCTGTGATCATGATATTATGATTAAGGGCCTCGGTCTAAGTAGAAACTAGTTGAACGCTTCAGGTAGAGCCAGGTGGGTTAATTGTAGTTCAGGAAGTAGTCGTTTTATGAAATTTCTGTTTTTCAATTTTTCTGGTGTTACGTTTTAGAACGGCAACTAGACGACCTCGGTCTAGTACGAAACTAGTCGAATTTTTCGTGACTAAAAATCTCAGGACAATATTTGTATTGTTATATTTTTGGGTCGCCTAGAAAGGGGCTTTGGTCTAATTAGAAACTAGCCAAATATTTCCGATAACAACGCCGTTACATTGTGTTGACTAATAAAGGTTTCTTGAGTACATTTTTATTAATTATTTATTTATAATGTTATTCTTGTTGGCACTTTAGGTTCCGGCTCAGTGAGCATTCATAAAATAAATTACATACATACATACATTATCATCACGCCTGTAACCCCGACGGGGTAGGCAGAGGTGTACCAATGTACACCCACAGTTCGCCGATATGTTTAGGTCCCATGAAATAGGGTGCGAGCCTATTGCTACTTACCGGGCACAAATCCAAACTCCGACCTGCTACTGAGAATTTCATAGAAAAACCCAATAACACCTTGGTCGACTCGGGAATCGAACCCAAAACCTCTATCGTAGCAGTCACGCTTAGCATCACTAGGCCAACGAGACACTTGAATAAAATAATTTGGTTTATTAATTTACCGTTTATATACTAGTATTAACATTTTCTAGCACTACACTAAAATACTGCTTAGTATTTAGTTACCGAATGATTGCACAATGTGCCGCTTTTTTACTGGTATCTTCTTTAAGCATTCATTATTATTTAAATTGCTTAGTATTCTTTCTTTTTTTTGAAAATGTGGTCACTTACCTACAATATAGCTTTAAACAATTCTTACAAAAAAAACCGGCTGCAAAATAAATCTTATGTGGTTTTCTTAATTATTCTTTTTATTACTTGAAAATAAAAGGAAACTTTATTGCACACAGCCAAGCTAATAGCGCACACTAATCAAAATGTTTGTATGTAATGTATGTATGCATTTATATGTCTAATATATATATATAGGAATAATTGCTGGCAATTGTTTTAAAGCGCACTTTAGTTGTCGACGCGATCGGTAAGTGTTCATAAATTTGTTATATATTTAAACTGTTTTGCTAATTTAGTAGGTGTGTGAGTAATTTTCATTAAAATTCACTTTAATTAATTTGATAGGTTACGTTCGACCCGAAAGGGTGATAGAGGGTTCACACTCACATGCCAATAAAAATTAACAAATTTGGATAATTCATGATAGAAACAATAGAAATGGATTTTGAAATGACCATTTTATGCCACGAAATTCCCTAAATTTGAGAATAAAACAAAAACTACAACACCAATTTCGTCGGTATTTTGGGAACCTTTTATTTGGTAATAAGGTAGCATCTGTGCCGACACCGAATCTCTTTCTTGAGATTTGAGAAAAAAAATTGATTTATATTTATTTCTTTTTGTTGCAATTTATTTCCACATTTTTGTAATCAGATATCTATACCCTATAACACCTTAACGGATCGGACAGGGGTTTCTTAACACCCTGTAGGAACTCTATACATGAAATATTTTTGATGGGATATATTTTTGGCAAAAAACTGAACTACTTGACTTGATGAGAATTCGACCAATAGTTATCTCATTTTATGTAGTTCATTATTAGTATTATTTTTTTATCATTGCTGCACATGCATCGTAGTTATGAGAACTTCAATAAAAACATAACAATTCAATCCAAAGAAATGAACAACTTTAAAGAAAATGAAGTTTAGGTTACGTTAGTTTATGATAATTTTCAAAATTGCTCAAAATTAGAATATTTATTATTTTCCCACGGATAGCATAAAAATATTTTCCTTAAAGGGAGGTCGACCGCAGAAATCGCTCTTTTTTGTGTATGGTACTTGCATGCAATGGCTACTAATTAGTTCTGAATATCAAATGGTTTCATCACATTTAAGTGAGACATCAGGGTGCCCTATAGACCAAGATCGAAGAAATAAAGATGGCAAATAATATTTTTTAAGCTAAACCATCTTGGTTGGGTTCGTATCTTAGAAACACTCCTAACCTCCTGTTTGTACCGTATATACAAAATATCCGAAAAATACACTGCAAATCTTTTTTTATGTTTCAAAGGACACTTCACTATCATCTTATTCCAAAATTACCTTGTAGTAAAAAAGTCCTTAAGCTATAAAGATTTCCTCGGAGAATTTCTGAATTGCTTAAGGTTGTACGTTAGTCCAATCTGTATCACCTATAAACTCTACGCTGTAGTCGGCAATGATAAATTTATATTTTTATAGCCTACTTTTAGATCTCAGTGCTGGGCAAAAACCTTCCCTTTCTTCTTCCGAACCTCCATGTTTTTTTGAAACTTCTATCCACGTGTCTACGCGATACATATATTAGGTGCCAATAATATATCCCTATATTATAATATTGCTTTTCTAAGACAGCTTTTGTTTTCCGTAGCATCTGCAATGTTGATTGTAATTATAACAGTGAGTGTTTTCGTATGGTGGTTATGGATTCGGATGAAACCAAGACATAAACTACCCCCAATATTTCCTGGTGCCTTACCACTCCTAGGAAATGTACTTCAGCTACCGAGTGATCCTACGGGTAAGTTACCGGCCGGCAAGCCATTTAGTAATTTTTATCCAAAAGGGTTGTAGTGATTTTCTCAGGAGCACCATTAGAACAATTTTTAACGGCCATAATTATGAATGTAATTCATTTTATGTTTTTGAGACAACTGAGCCTTATTAATGTTGATTCAAACAGTAGAAACTGTTCTTCTTTCTTCTTTCCGATTGATTTTATAAATATTATTCTCTGTTGGACTTTATCTATGCTATAACTATGTGCCTGCCATTTTGGCAACTGCCTCATTGGCCTAGTGGTGCTAAGCGCGACTGCTACGCCAGAGGTCTTGGGTTCGATTCCCGAGTAGACCAAGGTGTTATTGGGTTTTTCTATGAAATTCTCAGTAGCAGGTCGGAGTTTGGATTTGTGCCCGGTTAGTGGCAATAGGCTCGCCCCCTATTACATGGGACCTAAACATATCGGCGAACTGTGGGTATTGGTACACCTCTGCCTAACCCTTCGGGGATACAGGCGTGATGATATGTTATGTTATTTATAACTATATGGAAGCAGCTTAAACCAGGTTGATACTAATGATAGAGATTTACCCATAGCCTGCATTGTATCACATTGACGCTATTTTTTTTCCATGTGTGTATTCTGAGATGAAGCTCTAGAAGTAATACAGAGAGTTAATTTTCATACTGTTGAAGTGTTTTCTTAGACCTAAGATATTTTTGTAATCTTGCGACGAAAGTTATTGGTTGTTATCATGTATAGTCAGCAAGTGACGTTCCCTGCATAGTTAGCTACTCTCAGCAGAAACTGATTTTGTTGATAAGCTTACGATATTATTTATTATCATGCTAAAACAGAGGTTTCTATAAAAATATAATTTTTGTTTCAGATCTCTGGATATTAGAAAATAAAGTGTACGAGTTTGCTTTGAAAAATGATGGCGTCGCTTTAGTAACAGCTCTCATGTTTCGTTACTATGGTATATATAATTATCATAAAAATAAGCAAACTTGTGTATTGGTAATTTTACAGGCGATTCATTGATTTCGCGTTTTTGGGAACTAAGTGTCAACTCATACCACAGCAGAACCAGCGCATCGAAGCGCCAATTTGAAATCATCAAGGAGTCTCTTTAATATTTTAGATCTAAAAGGACAATCCAGATTAGCCAATCCGAGTCGAGTCACTAATTCAAGCTACCCGCACACTTATAAGCACATTTACATGGCCTTGCAAATATGATGAATAAGCTCCAAACCAAATCTTTTACCACTTTTCATTTTAAATGGGCAGTAACTGCTTCTCTACTCGTATAAACTTCTTTATTACTGATAGCATTTTCATAATGAATCTGGATATTATATCGTAAAACAATGATTCTGCTAGTGATAAAAAGCGCAGTTCTACTTACCTGTGGAGGTACACCGAATGGTCGATGGGCTCGCTCGAATCACCTCTTGGGCTCCTCTACTATCTAATAACTTTTAAATTATCGCGCTGCATGTTTATAGTAATATTATAGAACGGGGATTAGCGCGAACATGCATAAATACCTTTAGAGCTTGACGTTTCGACCGGGTTACACCTGCCGTGGTCGCAAGCAGATCGCCACTTTCATTCAAGAGTAGTGCAAGAAGCGACTGAAATCAAGAAGCATCCAAATTTCAATCGATAAGACGGCTTTAAACTACCTGCGTCTTGGTATCCAGTGATTCCCTTAACACAACCTCGATTTTCTGAAAAGTCAGTAAGTGAAAAAAATAAGGACACGGTCAGTGTAGTGTGTAGGGTACTTGAAGAACAGGGGTAGATGAAAAATCATCTACTTCGTGTACGGAGCAATGACACCGCATCTCCAGTCTGCTTGCGACCACGGCCGGTGTAACCCGGTCGAAGCGTCAAGCCCTAAAGGTATTTATGCATGTTCGCGCTAATCCTCTACTATCTACTTCAAAACGATTCAAACGTAGACGCAATCAGCTTTAATGTCTCAGAATAATTTAATAAATAATAAATTCAGATCACCACTATTTTTTAATTTACTCAATCAAATTGTTTCAAAGTCATCGCAGATCCGGATGATGCTTTACTTGTAGCCAACGCGTGTTTGGAGAAACCCTACATATATAATTTTCTGAGAGTCATGTATAACAAGGGCTTAATTACGTCGGATGGTGAGTACTCTTAATATTTTGCTGTATCGTAGAAAAGTTTTAGTTTAGAAGATTATTCATTTTTCTTATGATTTTTATTTACCACATTTTACATCAAATTGTTAGTTTCCAAAGTCATAATGTTGACAACTATGTCTTATTTCAAGTATCATCGTGGAAGGCGCACCGTAAGCTGTTAATCCCAGCGTTTAAACAGCAAGTGATGAACATATTCTTGGACATATTTAACAACACGGCTCGAGCATTTGCTACTGAACTAGCTGCTGAAGTTGGAAAGGATGTTGTTGATTTTGATACAAATTTGATGAATTATGTACTAAAAACTGCGTGCCGTAAGTATTAAGTTGTACAACACCAAATCATAAGGATTTCATCTTTAAAGTTAATATTCGTACAGAGTACAGAAGCTAGTAACTTCTTGGTTAAAAGACACAAAACATAATGTTTATAGTACCGTCACGTCACTAACACTGAAAGAAGGAACAACACTACCGCGGAGAAGCGACGGTTTGCGAGCTCGTCTCGCATTTCATTGAAGAGTGTACAGTATGGCTTCTCCCCGGTAGCAGTCTATCATGGCCGACGTGGAAGTCTATGAATAAACTCCGGACCCAAGTCGGCCGGTGTAAAGAAAACATGTACCGGTGGGGTTACAGCGCACACGAGCCTTGCGAGTGTGGTATCTCCCCCCAAACCATGGCCCACTTATTCAGTTGCCCATCGTGTCCTACCACCTGTACACTCGAGGACCAGCTGTACAATGCTACAGATAATGCTATCCGCGTAGCTGAGTACTGGTCCGGAAAAATCTAATGTTGCCATGTATCGACACGCTAAGAAGAAGAATACCATAACTAGACTTTTGAAGCTGCTATAGGAGATGACTAGTGGCTGAGATACTATCATTAAAAAAAACAGACTCTTGTTTAATTAGCACCCAAAAAATATCGAGGTCCCGTATTTTTTGCAAATTCTGCAGTGCTTCTGAAGAGTTTTGCAATTTGGAAATTTTAGGTTTTAATTAATAGTTATTAAATTGCAGAAACAACGCTTGGACTAAACAAGGATGAAGATAATTTAATACTAAAAGACTATGTTGGGGCGACTACACTTTTCTTCGAAAGTGTTATTCAGAGAGTAAATAATTTTGGGTTCCATTTCCAAGCTATTTTTAATTTAAGTTCTTTGAAGAAAACACAAGATAGACTGGTGAAAACGGTGAAAACTATTTCAACAGAGGTAAATATTAATTTTGTTATGTCTAGCAGAGTAATATGAATATGTATTTACAGATTTTATGTGCATCAGGTATAAATTGCAGCAAGCTATGTGTAGATAATGGACAATTAAAGATAGAAATCTAAAGAAAACCACAGCCCGATATGTTACACTCTACATTAAGAAAAGTGGCAGAGTTAGAAACTAGTCGGCCAGGGGACAACTAGTCGAAAACTATGAACAAAAATTTTTTTACTGCGAAAGATGTAATTCGTCCAGGCATGCTAAGAATCTCTTATGTTTTAGGTTATACGACAAAGATTAGAAAGTAAACGAATTGCAAAGACTGATTTTGGTGATGCAGCTGTATCAGGTAAAGATTTCTTGTACTTAACGAAATATGTGAAGGGTTAAGGAATACAAAACATGTCACAAGATAAAATTCCCGACATACATAATAAGATATTTAGTAGTTTCCTACACGAAACGTAAAGATATACCTGTGCGGTTGGGTTATATTAAAAATATTGATTGTTAACTTGATTGCACGGACTTCAGTACGAGTTACATATTATATTTATTTTAGATAAATTTCAACCACTCTTGGATAAAATGCTTCAATTAGCCGACACTCAGGGATCTTTTACATTGGATGAGATTCAGGACCACGTTAATACGACTATAGCAGCAGCCTACGATACGACTGCCAGAAGTTTTTTATTTCATTTGATCTTAATTGGATCTCACAAAGACGTACAATCACGGATAATTCAGGAGTAAGTATCTCTACTATATTTTAACTTTGATTGTGCATTAGTGCATTCTCATAACTGAAGTCTCAAAGTCAAATAATGTTTAATAAAAATCTGGCTGATAAACATTATACACTCGAAAACACAGCACACATTTGACAGGCCTGTTGGTCTAGTGGTTCGATTCCCACCCAGAACAAATGTTTGTGTGATGAGCATGATCATTTGTTCGGTGTCTGGGTGTTACTTATCTGTAAAATGTATATTTAGAAATATTTAAGTATGTTTATCAGTAGTCTGGTTACCATGACACAAGCTCTGCTAAGCTTGGGATCAGACAACCGGATGTCCCGGGATATTATTATTTCTATTCAGAAACTAACTGTCAAAGTTTATTCATCACACAGGCTGAACGAAGTATTTCAAGGTGAAGACAGAGACGTGACCAAGTCCGATCTACAGAAACTCGTGTATTTAGAAGCTGTGATCAAAGAAAGTTTGAGACTATACCCCCCTGCACCGAGGATTTTGCGATACATTGATTCAGATATCAAATTAAGTAAGATTATGTTTGCCTTTTGACTATCGAATAGCTGTGTACAAAAACATAGGTTTAGATCTTCGTTCCGAAGATGCATGTGTGTTTGTACTTGTTTTAAGATTTTATTTATAACTCGGGAATTGCTGTTTTAACAAATACAGTGAAAGTGAACCCTTATATGTTCATTGTCATGTCTTCAACATTATTATAGAAAAAGTAGAAAATCTGCTGGCATGGTTTTTGACTTACTACGTTCAGTTGAAACAAGAATTAATTTTGTGTGCCCTGCAAACTCGTTACAAAACTCCAATATTTTTTTCGTCAAATTTCAAGATAAAGAATGTACTCTAACTCTAATAATTATTTTATAGAAAAATATACTCTTCAAGCTGGCAGCACTTGCATCATATCAATACACGCTATCAACCGGCATCCGATGTGGGGCGCGGAAGCGGACCAGTTCAGGCCTGAGCGATGGCTGGACCCTGCCTCCTTGCCTGACAACCGCAACGCATTTGCCAGCTTTGGCTTAGGCAGACGCAACTGCATAGGTACTTATGAACTTAATTTATAACTTTTGTGGCTATACCACCAGTTAGTAGTATAATATTGCCGTTTTCGCCAGCAATTGCCATTGCTAGCTTTATAGAAACAGGAAAATTTACAACCTTTAATAAAATTATTCCATTATATTTTAAAAGCTTACCGGTTTTTTTCACCACCTAATTGTACCGGGAACCGTGAAGTTCGTAGTGGCCTAGTGGTTTAATGAACGGATTTGTTAGCGCCAATATTGCCGGTTCGAAACCAGGCAAGCACCAATGTGACTTTTCAAAGTTTTATTATGTACTTTCTT
Source organism: Autographa gamma (assembly GCA_905146925.1). Lineage (NCBI taxonomy): Eukaryota > Metazoa > Arthropoda > Insecta > Lepidoptera > Noctuidae > Autographa > Autographa gamma. Next base: position 5,722,073 of record LR989871.1, read on the forward strand.
AATGATTTTGAGACACTTCTGATGAACGGTGAACAAAGGATACCAAATTTAGGACCTGAAATCGCCAATCCGCAAATGAGCAAACGTCGGTCAATTAATGCTCGTGCCTTCTCTCCGTGAGATAGGCTTGTGCCAAACAGTGGGACGATTAAAGGAATAGCCTTGAATCGTCCCACTGCTTGGCATATATGGTATATCAAATACCGATGTTCATACATTTTCAGGTAAAACATATGCGATGATGATTGCGAAGACAACTCTAGTGCATATCTTAAGAAACTACCACATCACGAGTACGTCGCACGACTTACAGACGCAATGTGATCTACTGCAAGCGCCGGTAAAGGGACACAAAATCAAAATACAGCCACGAAAACGGAACTGATAGATGTATAATAAATAATGAATAAATAAATTGTTTATTATTAAAATTCTTACTTCTAAAATAAAATGCCTTCAAACTACACGAATTGAGTTAACTAAGAACTTGTTATAGAAGTTTAGTGTAACGATCCTCGGATAGTTTTAAAGGAAAATTATAAGAAAATAAAAATACTTAGCAAAATGCAAAGCGGAGATCTGTGATATGTTCTGTGACCATGATATTATGATTAAGGGTCTCGGTCTAAGTAGAAACTAGTCGAACGCTTCAGGTAGAGCCAGGTGGGTTAATTGTAGTTTAGGAAGTAGTCGTTTTATGAAATTTCTGTTTTTCAATTTTTCTGGTGTTACGTTCTAGGACGGCAACTACACGACCTCGGTCTAGTACGAAACTAGTCGAATATTTTCGTGACTAAAAATCTCAGGACAATATTTGTACTGTTATATTTTTGGGTCGCCTACAAAAGGGCTTTGGTCTAATTAGAAACTAGCCGAATATTTCCGATAACAACGCCGTTACATTGTGTTGACTAATAAAGGTTTCTTGTGTACATTTTTATTAATTATTTATTTATAATGTTATTCTTGTTGGCACTTTAGGTTCCGGCTCAGTAGGTAAACATTCATAAAATAAATTACATACATACATACATTATCATCACGCCTGTAACCCCGAAGGGGTAGGCAGAGGTGTACCAATGTGCACCCACAGTTCGCCGATATGTTTAGGTCCCATGAAATAGGGTGCGAGCCTATTGCCACCGGGCACAAATCCAAACTCCGACTTGCTACTAAGAATTTCATAGAAAAACCCAATAACACCTTGGTCGACTCGGGAATCGAACCCAAGACCTCTAGCGTAGCAGTCACGCTTAGCATCACTAGGCCAACGAGACAGTTGAATAAAATAATTTGGTTTATTAATTTACCGTTTATATACTAGTATTAACATTTTCTAGCACTACACTAAAATACTGCTTAGTATTTAGTTGCCGAATGATTGCACAATGTACCGCTTTTTTACTGGTATCTTCTTTAAGCATTCATTATTATTTAAATTGCTTAGTATTCTTTCTTTTTTTGAAAATGTGGTCACTTACCTACAATATAGCTTTAAACAATTCTTACAAAAAAACCGGCTTCAAAATAAGTCTTATGTGGTTTTCTTACGTACAAAGAAAAACTAATTATTCTTTTTATTACTTGAAAATAAGAGGAAACTTTATTGCACACAGCCAAGCTAATAGCACACACTAACGAAAATGTTTGTATGTAATGTATGTATGCATTTATATGTCTAATATATATATATATAGGAATTATTGCTGGCAATTGTTTTAAAGCGCACTTTAGTTGTCGACGCGATCGGTAAGTGTTCATAAATTTGTTATATATTTAAACTGTTTTGCTAATTTAGTAGGTGTGTGAGTAATTTTCATTAAAATTCACTTTAATTAATTTGATAGGTTACGTTCGACCCGAAAGGGTGATAGAGGGTTCACACTCACATGCCAATAAAAATTAACAAATTTGGATAATTCATGATAGAAACAATAATAATGGATTTTGAAATAACCATTTTATGCCACGAAATTCCCTAAATTTGAGAATAAAACAAAAACTACAACACCAATTTCGTCGGTATTTTGGGAACCTTTTATTTGGTAATAAGGTAGCATCTGTGCCGACACCGAATCTCTTACTTGAGATTTGAGAAAAAAAATGGATATATATATTTTTTCTTTTTGTTGCAATTTATTTCCACATTTTTGTAATCAGATATCGATACCCTACAACACCTTAACGGATCGGACAGGGGTTTCTTAACACCCTGTAGGAACTCTATACATGAAATATTTTTGATGGGATATATTTTTGGCAAAAATTTGAACTACTTGAGTTGATGAGAATTCGACCGATAGTTATCTCATTTTATGTAGTTCATTATTAGTATTATTTTTTTATCATTGCTGCACATGCATCGTAGTTATGAGAACTTCAATAAAAACCTCATTAAATTAATAACAATGCAATCCAAAGAAATGAACGACTTTAAAGAAAATGAAGTTTAGGTAACGGTTAATTTACATTTATACAGTTTCATAGAAATATAAACTTTTAAACTATCGCGCTGCATGTTTATAGTAATATTATAACGGGGATTAGCGCGTACATGCATAAATACCTTTAGGGCTCGACGTTTCGACCGGGTTACACCGGCCGTGGTCGCAAACAGACGAGACGAGAGTTTCATAGAAAGTCAACGTCGATCTGATAAACTTCATTTAACTAAAACCAAAACTAATTTATTATACAAGAGCATCTATTCAATGGCACCAAAATTGTACAATCACTTGCCAAAGCATATTAAAGACTACAAGAATGTTATCGACTTTAAACGTAGCCTCTCTTTACTTATTGTAAAAGCATACTATTCTGTGACGGAATTTTTCAATGATAAATTCTGAAATGTTATTCAATTACTCAAATTCTAATTATTTCAAATTAATATTTTTTTATACTTTGACATATAATTGTAAATCTGTTAATAATTGTGAAACTGATTTGACATTAATAATTGGATAGTTTTGTAAAAATATAATCTGTATAACTATTTTGTATGCCGTTTGGCGAAACATGGCGATCCTGTGTATTATATAACTATACCATCTCTGTAACCTGTGTTGACAAAAAAAATACATGAAATGAAAAAAAAAAAATATGTTGTCACCGACTATCTATATGGAGCCAAGCGGATGTCTAGACCGGGTTCTAATTTGTGAAATTACGTGTAGTTCAAAGTTCATCAGAGCTTATTAAAAACTTGTGTTGTTATAGAAAACCTCGGTTAGTTTTAAACGAATATTATAAAAAATACAAAAACAAAATGCAAGCACTGATTTTTGTAATCATGATTTTTTTTAATAAGGGTTTTGGTCTAGGTGGCAACTAGTCGTTTATCCTAGTATTTTTATTTATTATTTATTTATTAAGCTTAAATTTCCCTCTACAAGTTTATGTTAACCTAGTATCTTATTTATATGTAATATACAGTATACAGGGTGTCCGGTAAATAGTGCGACAAGCTGTGGTGGCTGACTTAGGTCAGGCCCTATCAAATGATCGCAACATATGTTCCCGAAAAGTTACAGGTTTCGAGTTACAATGGATTTTCGAAAATTTTAGAATTTTCTACCTTGCATCAGACTTTTCCATTTTTCTTGCTGATACACAGCTTTCGTAATACTTTTTGTGCATGAAATTAATCTTGAATAGTTACTCTATCCTTTGATAAGCCTCATATTTATCTAAAAGAAGAATATATTGGCGATAACGCCATTTGTTTTACAATTTTCACTTTCGATTTTTCTTAGTGCTCAACTTTGAACTGCAGTGGTGAAAAATAAATGTATGTAGGATTTTTGTACAACAATCTTAAAAACTGCTTGAATATTGGTGATTTTGGGAAGGCACAATACTTGCATATTTTCTTTACAAAATTTGACACAATAAGCAGCTGAAGTACACCCGGGACTATTTTTTGAAATATTACTAATGTAAATCTGAGTAAAAATGATACGTAACTTAACGCTGATCGTCATTGTACAATTAAATGAGGTATTTTCTTCTCGCCATTAACTCTCTATGCCAGATTAAAACATGTTTTAGTGTAAAGTTACCTTAACCTTCAGTATTTTCTTACTAGATAAATCGATTTTATAACACCTTATTTTTCATGCAACAACACTGAAATAGCTGGTTTTGGACGCCCAATTCATCTGTACTTAACGGGCTCCGTATCATTGTAAAAATTTAAACGAGCATTTTTTTTTTTATATTTTCCAAATTGAAATTGACCACAATTATTTCGTGTCACTAGTTAATCGCTGGAAAAAAAATAACTTATTTCACTGGACCATAACGATCCGCGTTAAGTTACGTCGCATTTTTACTCAGATTTACATTAGTAATATTTCAAAAAATAGGCCTGGGTGTACTTCAGCAGCTTATTGCGTCAAATTTTGTAAAGAAAATATGCAAGTATTGTACCTTCCCAAAATCACCAATATTCAAGCAGTTTTTAAGATTGTTGTACAAAAATCCTACATACATTTATTTTTCACCACTGCAGTTCAAAGTTGAGGACTAAGAAAAATCGAAAGTGAAAATTGTAAAACAAATGGCGTTATCGCCAATATATTCTTCTTTTAGATAAATATGAGGCTTATCAAAGGATAGAGTAACTATTCAAGATTAATTTCATGCACAAAAAGTATTACGAAAGCTGTGTATCAGCAAGAAAAATGGAAAAGTCTGATGCAAGGTAGAAAATTCTAAATTTTTCGAAAATCCATTGTAACTCGAAACCTGTAACTTTTCGGGGAACATATGTTGCGATCATTTGATAGGGCCTGACTTAAGGTATCAGCCACCACAGTTTGTCGCACTATTTACCGGACACCCTGTATATGCATTTGTTAGTATTTTTATTTTGTGAGTATTAAAAAAATTACATTTTAGTATTGTTAGTTAGGTTTAATTGTAGGGGCCGCCTTTTGCAGTATAAGCCTCCTCCAAACTTAGCCAGGTAGATCTGTCTTGTGCCAGTCTAGGCCATAAATTTCCTGTGGTCGCCACGATGTCGTCACTCTATCTTTTTAGTGGTCTACCCTTCTTCCTTTTCTTGTCTCGTGGGTACCAATTCGTCACTGTCTGCGACCATCTTCCATCGGTTACTCTTTGGATGTGGCCCGACCATTTCCATTTAAGTGTAATATCTGTTTCACCACGTCTCGAGCTTTGGTTTTATTCCTTATTAGTGAGTTTCTGACTTTATCTTTTAGTTTAATGCTCATGTAACTTCGTTCTAAACCTCTTTGGCAAATTTTCAACTTTTTTAGATGTGACTGATTTAACTTTTTTTAGATGTGACTGGTTCTTTCTTATCCTAGTATAGTATTCGTAAATAAAGCTTATTTTTATTTTTTTCTAAAATTTGTTTTAGGCTGGTAGCAAACGACCCCGGTCTAGTGCGAACCTTCTCAAATATTTCAGTGTCTAAAAATCTTAGGACAATATTTGTATTGTTATATTTATGACTCGGCTACTAAAGGGCTTCGGTCTAGTTCACAACTAGTCGAATATTTCCGATAAGTCAATTATTTTAATTTTAGTTTATTATTAATGTTATTTGTATTGGCAAATATAATATGCTTACGTGTGCTACTTAAAGTTCTGGCTTAGTGAGTATTAATTTACCGTTTATTTAATACATTTTTCTAGAACTACACTAAAATACTGCTCAGTACTTTGACCGAATGATTGCACAATGTGCTAAGTTTTGTACAGTAGGCGTATTCGCTATCACTTGTTGACAACCCAAGCGATATTCACTAAATAAAAATAAAGGTATAAGCGCAAAATTAGCATCGGCTATGGTCGGTAATCTACGACGTCAGACGATGCGAAATTAGTCACTATCACTATCACTATCACTACATAGTATAAAACAAAGTCGCTTCCCGCTGTCTGTCCCTATGTATGCTTAGATCTTTAAAACTACGCAACGGATTTTGATGCGGTTTTTTTTAATAGATAGAGTGATTTAAGGGGAAGGTTTATATGTATAATACATGCATAATATAGTAGAGGAATACAGATAATATTAGAGATTTCTAATGTAAGGTCGTAAATGAACCCATTTTTTGCGCTTTCATTGCAAACGCTGGCTGAAACCTATGAGATAGATCAAAATAATGTACTACAGTATTGTGCACCTTAAAAAGATCTACAAAAAAGTCCGCGATGTCTATCTCTTGAGAATAACCCACAATAACCATTTTTATCGTTTATTTATTACTTATTTACGCAAAAGCGATTTTAAGCAATACAGTATTAATCCTTATCCAATTAAGTACCTTTAATAAATTGTACATGCAATATAGGTCAATATTGCCCTTTACAGCATGTAATTTAAATGAATATTTTCGAAGATATTACAAATTTAAAATGTAGGGACATAGCGGTTGCGGCGGTACCGGCCGGAGGGCCGCGGGGGGCCGGGTCGTGCCTATACCAAATAGTGCGTCCAAGGCTGTGCTTCGCCCTACAGAACTTTATGATTGTGTAGTTATATTTAGTATCAGCGTTGCACCCGAGCAAAGCCGGGGCGGGCCGCTAGTATTTTCATACAGCATTTAAGAACGAAATTATTACTTTGGTTGACAACTGCCATAGCGAATACGCCTACTGGTATCTTCTATAAGCATCATCATTACTTAAATTACCTTGTTAACGTACAAGGAAAAACTACTTTTTACGGATTATTTTGCGGTTTTAATTTTAGATTTTTGTTCCCGACGTTTCGACACCTTTGCAGGCATCATGGTCACGGGCAGACTGAGATGGCGTTCGTCTTGACAGAAGATGTTGCTCGTTCTACCTTCATATTTTAATTTATTATTGAGTTCCGACCTACGCAATATGAGCTCACTATGTCTTGATGTCTTGCAGCGCTGCTCTTGGGTTTGGCCTTGAGCTGTATATTATTGGGTCCCAAGTAGGTGATATCTTCCACCCATCTTCTCTATTGAAATTAGGGTGTTTTTTAATCTCAATAGCCTCGCGGAACATCCTAGGTAGGAATCTGGATTCTTTAGCGAGGATCTGTGGTTGGTCAAATCTAATATAATGGCTGGAGCCTTCAGCATGTTCGGCGACTGCAGACTTCGTTGAGCGGCGGTGTTTTACGTCAGCGATGTGTTCTTTAACGCGGGTCCCTATGCTTCGTTTCGTTTGACCGATATAAGAGAGGCCGCAGTCACAATCTAGTTTATAAACTCCTGCATCTTGTAGAGGTATGTGACATTTATAAACTCCTGCATCTTGTAGAGGTATGTGACACTTGACGGATGGTAATGACTGACTAATCTTCTTGGGCGGCTTGAAGTATGTTTTGATTGAAGCTCGTTTTAGGATGTAGCCAATCTTGTCTGTGACACCTCTGACGTATGGTAGTACAGCAGGTAAACGATCAACTGTGGCTGGCTTCACTCGTTCTCTGTGACGGGGCCGTGGAATTTGGAGCTTGTTGTCTCGCAGTACTTGCTTGACGTGTTGAAGCTCAGCGGCAAGGTGTCTGTCATCACAGAGTCCGCGTGCTCTCTGAAACAATGATTTTCCCACCGTAGCTAACTGTTTAGGGTGGTGGTGAGATTCACCGTTTAAGTACCTATCTGTATGGGTCTTTTTGCGATACACTGTGTGACTTATTGTCTGATCTGGATTTCGTTTGATTAATATGTCTAAGAAGGCAAGAGATTTATTATCCTCCAACTCCATAGTGAATTGAATTTTGTTATTAATGGAGTTGAGATGTTTTAAGAATGCATTTACTTGATTAGATGGTAAAATTAAGAAAGTTTCATCTACGTACCGTTTATAAAATCTGGAAAAAAGGAGCTGTTTTTAAGGCTGTCTCCTCGAAGTCTTCCATGAATATATCGGCAACGACAGGGGATACAGGCGAGCCCATTGCTACACCATCTACTTGTACATAGAAATTATTGTTCCACAGCAGGTAGCCAGATGTGAGGCAGTGTTCTAGGAGTTCTGCATATTCTAAAGGTAAGTTATTCTCTGCTAGCTTCTTGGAGACAATTTCAGTACAATCCTTAACTGGTAGGTATGTAAACAAGGATTGTACATCGAAACTAACCATGACTTCATTGTCATGAAGACGTAGATGTTTAATCTCATTGACAAAATGGTATGAATCCTTCACAAACGCTGTCGTGTTGCCTCTGAGTGGTGAGAGTATTTTCGCAACGTGTTGAGCCAATCTGTAGGTTGGTGTGTCGATTTGGCTTACAATAGGACGTAGCGGGGCGTTTGGTTTGTGTATCTTTGGTAACCCATACAGTTTTGGTGGTTTCGCGCATGTAGGTATTAAGTACGTGACATCTAGACTTAATGCTTCGGAGTGTTTCTTAACCAAGGTGGTGGTAGTTGTTAACACCTTTTTGGTAGGATCACTTTTCACTGATTTATATGTACTTGCGTCCGACAATAGATCTTGTATTTTAGCATTGTAGTCCGATGTATCCATGATAACCGTAGCGTTTCCTTTATCTGCACGGAGTATAGTTACATCTTGTCTGTTCTTGAGGTTCGTTAAAGCGAGATATTCGGCTTTAGGGAGGTTTGGTTTGGGCACTACACTTCGACGTAAGACAGATGATATATCTTGGCGTATCGCCTCCAAATCTTCCTTCCTCACGTTGTTATTGAACAGGCAAGTCTCAACATTGCAAATAATATCTTCGTACGGTATCCTACGCGGTGTTATAGCGAAATTTAAACCTTTTTGTAGAACTTGCACGGTCGGTGGATCTAATGTTTGTTTTGACAGATTTATAACTGCGCGTGATTGGTTGACGTTTGACGGGCGCGTTTTCGTTAGTTGTGTTGTTTGACGCGTTTGATTTTAATTTTAATTTTTCGTATTTATTTATTAATTTTTGTTTGTTTTCGAGGTATTCGGTGTTTTCGAGCTTACTTAGTTTTTCGAAGCAAGTATTAAAATCAAAAGTTGATAAAACTGTTTTCAAATCATTAGTCACGATCTCAACGTTTTTATTTAAATTTTGCAAGTTGGAACGAGTTTCGTGAATTTTTAGGACGAGTAACTTTTTGCTTGCCTGGTTGAGGATCTTGGCGCTGGCGTAAAAAGTAGTTTTATTCAATGTCTAACATTCGCGTAAACCTAAGAAACCAATATGTACAAGGAAAAATTATAACGAATTAATATTATTATTTTATTGTAAAGGAAATAATTATATTAAATTTTTATTTATTGTATTACTCAAAAATAAGTAGGAACTTAGTTGCACACAGCCAAGCTGATCGCGTAGCAGGCAGGACACACTAACGAAATTTTTTGCGTATAATGTTTGTGTGTAATGCATGTTTGCATTTATAGGTATAATATATATTATAGAGGAATTATTGCTGGCTTTAATTGCTTACTAGCTTCTAAAGCGTACGGTAGTTGTCGACGCGATCGGTAAGTGTGAATTAATTTATGATTTATCTGAATTGTGTTAATAATTTGGTAGGTGTGCGAGTTATTCTCATTAAGATTCACGTTTTCACAATTGGGGTAAAATTAAATAAATGGTGTATGGGTGAGGAAAATAGCAGCTTCCATCTACTTTAAATACAACTGGGGTGGTTACCATCGTGGTGAAAGGATTAGTCAGCTAGACTCTGCGTTACCGAGTCCTAGTACCGAGTTATATATTTTGTTTAAGGCGGCAACAGTTTGGTCATTCGCCCTTAGTTGTCACTGCCCCCACAGTGGCGTTTTGGGTCGTGTTTTCCTTTCCTTCAAATATGGTGAGGGATTGGATGGCTGATCCTTACGTCATATAAGTGAACGAGTCCTGCGGTGACTGTTCGTCCTGCTGACCTTGGTTAAGATTAGTGTATTTGTGTCTGAACTTTTAATTCCATAGTGTGCTACCTCAAACACTTGTTTATTTGGCGCGACCCCCTAATGATGTTTATTTTTATTATAAAGACAGCAAAAGACAAATGGCCTTAACACATTTAAGTAAGACATCATGGCCCTATAGACCAAGATCCAATAAATCAAGTTGGCAAATAATTACTATTAAGCTAAACCTCCTTGGTTGTGCTCGTATCTTAGAAACACCTGTAGCTATCTATACAAAATATGAGGAAAATACACGGCAAATTGTTATTTTTATGTTTCAAAGGTAAAAAAGTTAATAAGCTTAAAGACGTCCTCGGAGAATTTCTCAAGGCTGACTGCTTGTCTAATCTTGTAATCACATACTCTGTTAAGCGCATTCTATGATCACATTAAGCTCTACGCTGTAGTCGGTAAGATATAAATATGGTACCAATCATATCTCTCTAAATTGTAACATTCGTTTTTTTTTTTTTTCCGTAGCTATGCATCTGTTGATTGTGATTATAACAGTGAGCATTTTCGTATGGTGGTTATGGATTCGGATGAGACCAAGGCACGAATTACCCCCAACATATCCTGGTGGTTTACCACTCCTAGGAAATGTGCTTCAGCTATCGAGTAATACTACAGGTAAGTTACTGGCCAAAAAACCATTCAGCAATTTTTAACCGAAAGGCTTGTAGTGATTTTCTCAAGAACGCCATAAGACAACAATTTTAACGCAGGTTTTGTTGACTTACCTAGGTAAAGTTCACAAACGGTTTCTTCGAAATTTTCTTTTCAAGTATTGTCACATCTTTCGGTTAGTCTACTAGCGGGACTTCAAACACTGGCTTCTTGTTCAAAGACTACGTACATGTAAATGAATAGATACTCCTCCATTGATTGTAATTTTGAAAATGTGTTTTATAAACTTCACCTTTAAAGAACACTCTAAATTCGTCTAAATTTATTTGTGCCATACGGAAAACTTGCTCGCAGTAGGCAGTTCGTGTTGGTAGCCCTCTATATAGGCAGCCGGTAATGGAATAAGCAAAGTCAAACAGTGGAGAATGATGGCGCGGTGGCGGTGCGGCGGCGGTGCGGTCGCGAACGTATACACAGCACAGAGGCGCGGTGTCGGCGCGGCGGCGGCATCGTGTACAGGAGCGCTTAAGCAGCCACTAGACCCGCAAAAGGAGATGTCGTCAATATTGGCAGTCAGTGTGCGACGCAATTTATAAAAAACTACACATTATAATACATACATAATATAAATACACAAATAAAACATATAACACAATAGATATTGAGATATATAAATAATATATATAATAACTCAATTATAAGGAGAGGTAATACTCTTTGATTCGTTTTTAAAAATGTAAAGAGATTTCGAATCACGGATGTCAGGCGGAAGCAAGTTCCAAAGTCTTACCGCGTGAACGGTAAAGGAGTAGGAATAGAATTCAGTGGAGCGGGGTTGGAAATGTAACAGGGATTTCATTTGCGTTCTGCAAGGTACATTAGGAGGTCGGTAAAAAGTAAAGCGTTCACGCAGATAAGAGAGACACGTTGGATGGTACAAGACATTGTAAAGGAGGCACAAAATGCGAGTGTTCCAGTGAAGACGGATTGAGATTAGACTGAGATACATTTTGCAAGCGCTCAAGCCTCGGTAGCATCCAAATAGCAAGCATCAGCATAATCGATGATGGGTTGGATTACAGATAGGGCTAGAGAGATCTTTGTTTGCAGAGATAGGAAGTGTTGAAGAGACTTTGTTGATGTGTTGAAGAGAGGGAATGAAAGTAAAAATGAACTTTACGGCTAATTTCGGCAACTTGAGGACGCCACAAAAGATTATAATGTAAACAGTATCAGAGAAGTTGATCGGGATTCCATCAAAGTATAGGCGCGCCATAGATGACGAGTTCAATCGACTCCGCATAGACTTGCTACCTATGATAATGGCCTGAGACTTTGACGGATTCACTTTAAGACCATAGGAGTTAGCCCAAGAACATATGGAGGCCAGGTTTTTATTAAAGGCAGCAATGGCAGAGTCTGCTTCAGTAAAACTAAAGTGGCGATATAGCTACAAGTCATCTGCTTAAAGATGGAAGTTAGAAGTAATAACTGTAGTAACAGAGTTGATGAAAACAGAGAAGAGAAGAGGAGAAAGGACGCCACCCTGGGGAACAAACGCCGTGAGGTCACACCAATCAGAGTAATACTCTTCAAGGCGAACACGCTGCGAGCGACCCCGGAGTTAATAGTTCTGGCCCTGTAGCCAAGTAACATTTCCACAAACGATAACGATGATAGAAATCGCTTAACTGACATTAAATGTATGGAAGTGACAAGTCCAGGTCACGTGACTTGTCGAAATGAAATGTCATTTCCATACATTTAATGTCAGTTAAGCGATTTCTATCATCGTTAACGCTTGTAGAAATGTTACTTGGCTAGAGGGCCTGGTCTGGGGAAATAACCCGTGACGTTGTTCGCTTATATAATTATCATTTTCTGGAGTCCCAAATAAGGATTATAATCAGTTGTTTTTAATTATACAGAATTCGTTTAAGAAAATGTGTCCTTTAAAGGAGATTAAAATTAATTTTAAATTAAAATTCAATGAGTGGGCTACTAAAGGTATTAGAGTAAGTAGGGACGTACTTTATAGTCTTTATGATAAAAAATCATTTAATATTAATCCTGAATTTCAAAATTATGTAAGAAATTATTCTAAAATATTTAAAAAAGTTTGTTTAGTGGCCAAGTCTAAACTTATTAGTAGGCGTATAGATAAATCAGATAACAAAATAAAAACAGTATGGAAGATTATCAATTCTGAAACTGGTAATAGTAAACAGAGAGATACTGACCTGTCTTTGAAAATAAATAATAAAATAATTTCAAATAAGACAGAAGTTGCTAAAGCGTTTGAAGATTTCTTTTTGAATATACCTGTGGAAGTAACAAAAGCTCTTCCTTCTTCTTCCATAAAAGCAGAATCTTTACTTAAAGAATTCGTTGATAAGAGTTTTCCAAATTTTAATTTTAATCATGTATCTCCTACGATTGTTAAGAAATCATTTAACTGTATTAAAGTAAAGACCACAGAAGATTTATGGGGCATATCTTTCAAAGTAATTGAATCAATAATTGACTCTATTGCCCCTATTCTTGCAAAGATATTTAATGACTGTGTTGACTGTGGCACCTTTCCTGATTTAATGAAGCACAGTAAAATTATTCCTATTTTTAAATCTGGTTGCAAGAATGAACCATCTAATTATAGACCAGTTTCAGTACTTCCTGCTTTGAGCAAAATATTTGAAAGAATGGTACTAGACCAGATGATGTCACATTTTAGTAAATATAAGATTTTTCACCATCGTCAATATGGTTTTACTAGAGGCAGGTCCACCACCGACGCCGGGGCCAAGTTAGTGTCTCACATTTTAGAAGCTTGGGAGAGCTCACAGGACGCCATCGGCATTTTTTGTGATCTCTCCAAGGCTTTTGATTGCGTTGATCATGATACTCTAATTCTTAAATTAAAACATTACGGATCACGAGGACAATCCTCAGAACTTGTATTGTCATATCTTTCAACTAGACAGCAAACAGTAGGCGTAAACGGAGTAACTTCGTCGGGTTCCTTAATAAGAATGGGCGTGCCTCAGGGTTCAATTCTAGGCCCCTTTCTATTTTTAGCATATATTAATGATCTCCCCTACATGATGGACGATTTAACTGACATTATTTTATTTGCTGATGATACCTCACTCATTTTCAAAATAGATAGGAAAATGAAAGATCTTAATTATCTAAATGGCGACCTTGAAAAATTATCGGATTGGTTCTCAACGAATAATTTGCTTTTAAACACGTCCAAAACAAAATGTCTCAAATTCTCTCTTCCAAATGTGCGGTCTCAGTCAGATTTAAATCTCATGCTTGACGGCGAAAAACTCGATTTTATTAACGATACTGTATTTCTTGGTATTACAATAGACTCTAAGTTACAGTGGGGTGCTCACATAACAACTTTATCTAAAAGGCTTAGTTCGGCTGCATTCGCAGTTCGGAAAATTAGGCAATTAACAGACGTTCCCACTGCTAAATTAGTTTATTACGCGTATTTTCACAGCATAATGTCATACGGCATTCTGCTGTGGGGCTCTGCAGCGGATGTGGAGTCTATATTTATTTTGCAAAAACGAGCAATTCGTGCAATCTACTGCATGAGCCCTCGCGAGTCTCTAAGGAATACATTTAAGGAGATCAATATTCTAACTTTGCCAGCTCTCTATATATTAGAAAATATAATGTACATTCGGAAAAATTTACAGAGTTTTAGTATTAATAGTGATCACCACAATATAAATACCAGAAATAAAGATAAACTAGTAGTCCCAAGATATAGATTAACCAAAACTAATACTAAATCTTTCCTAGGAAATTCTATTCGATTTTATAATAAGTTACCGAAAGAGATAACAAGTTTGCCTAATAAAAAGTTCAAAACGTGCATTAAGTCAAAACTAATAAAGAAGGCGTATTATACGGTTAGGGACTACGTAGAGGATAAGCACGCGTGGAATTAGTATCATCTGCATATGTGGCCTCCCTGGCGGTCTGCTAATAGTGTTTTACCTTATTTACTACAGTTAGCTGCCCCATAGCCTCTATTCTCAGAAGGCACTTGACATGCCTTGACATTCCTGTTAGGGATTCGATTAGGACTACATATTGATTGTATGTAAAGCATGTTTTTATTTTGTCTTTAATTTCGTGAGTTTTTTCTTTTATTATATTATTTTCGTCCTTTGTAAATGTGACGGCAATGTAAATTGAGTTGAATGTTCGATTTTATTTTTTCTTCCATTCTGGATGTCTTAGTTTACATTAATCTAAACATTCTGCTGTTTACGTTGTTTTCGCATATTTTAAAATTAATGTAATCATAACATCGTTGTTAACCTTTTTTTTAAAAGAGTAACTTATGGAGTTTCTTGCCGGCTCTTCTCTATAGGAATGACACTTTGGAACCGAGCAACTAGAGTCAGTAGTTTTTAACGTAACGTTTCTTAAGCGCCTTTTTTTTTTGGTTTATGAGAAATAAAAATATTTTGATTTTGATTTTTGATTTTGATTTTGATTTTGATCATTCATCTTTATGAAATAATATTTTACTGTTATTTTCGTATTCTAGTTATAGTGTAAACCACGACATAAATTGTCTTCCTGTTGCTTTACCAGTATTGGGACATATTTGTGAGGCAATACCGATTTTTTTTTACCTGTTCCCTATTTAATTTTTGATTGACGTAAATTACCAAAAAATCTTGTTTCAGATATGTGGCTATTTGAAAAGAAACTGTACGATTTCGCTACAAATTGCGACGGCGTCGCTTTAATTAAATTACTGACGCATTATTGTTATGGTACGAATATATATTATTATGAAAATAATTAATGAATCTGACCAAGACCCTACTTTAGATGTTATTTCACTGCTTCTTACCTTACTTTACTCTGACCGATTTATCCGGCCGATTACGAGTACTGAGAAAAAGGGGGGAATTTGCAATGTACCTCCTAAAAATTAACGAATATTTTTCACATTAAAAACAATAAACATGTAAATGTAGACGAATAGACGTAAAGAGATAATGTTTGTTTGAAAAAAAAATTAAAATGAGTGTGTTTATAGAACAGCTTCACTATTTAACAATCATGTAATAACTAATGAAATACATTGTTTTAAAGTCATCACAGATCTGGACGATGCTTTACTTGTCGCCAACACATTTTTGGAAAAGCCGTATATTTATAGTTTTGGAAAGGAAATGTACAATAAAGGTTTAGCTTTAGCAGATGGTGAGTGTATTTTGATCTTTTGCTTTATAGTAATGATATTAGAAGATCAATTAAACAAAATTAATTTGAATTGGAAATGTCTTACTGCGAGTACCTGACGTCAATACCGCCTGACCTCTGATTTGATTTATCTACCCATTTTTTTCCTTTTGTATTATCTAACTAATAGATTATATTATAGATGGCATCATTTCATACCTAATCTTCTTCTTAATTTTACCCGATTGTAAGTGTTTAAAGCAATAATGTTGACAACCATTTCTTACTCGTATTTCAAGTATCGACGTGGAAGCCGCACCGTAAGCTGTTAAACCCAGCGTTTAACCAGCAAGTGATGAACTCATTCTTGGACATATTTAATGACAAGGCTCGAGCACTCGTTACTGAACTAGCTGCTGAAGTTGGAAAAGATGTTATAGATTTTGAAATGCATTTAATGAACTATTTACTGGAAACCACGTGCCGTAAGTATTAAATTTATAATATAACATTTTTATTAATACACAATTAAATCTAATATAAGAACAAACTCTAACTATACTAAAATTAAAACTTACATAAATAAAAATTAAACTAAACGGCGTCAAAGAACTCATCGTCATCCTTGTCAATGGCGGGGAACGTGCCCAGAAGGCTGGGAGCATTGCCACGTTGAATGGCTATGCCGATTCTCTGTGCAAGGAACTAACCAGCCCTCTGATCACGAGTAGATTCTACCAAACGTATGGAAAGTTCTTTGAAAAGATTTCGTGCGCTCGGACCCCATGACCCGAGCGTTTCAACCCCAAAAGGCTCGAAAATATAATCACCCACACTGTTATTATATTTCCGCCGTTTAAGGGTCTCCGCAGCTCCAGCAGCAGTGCCAGGAGAGGCTGCTGAACTTAGAACGTGGGAAGGCGCAAGGGTGTCGACGCACGTTGCGTCCCACACCAAAGGCCGACCCAATTTCCAAGGCAGCAATGACATACCGTCAGGTCTCTTGCCATCGCCGCGCACCAAACCATTGGGTTCCAAAACAGCTGGTACACCGGCAGTGACAAGAGCACGACGAATTATGTCATTCAAATTTGAGTGGCGAGATATACGCCCTGCGCTCCTGCTGCAGGACAGGCCATGGTGACCGAGGTTGTCGACGGTCTCACCGCATTGACAACGATGACATGCGACACAGGGTATACCTAAACGTAAACTCATGGCGAGCCGAAAAGTATTGTTATCCAAAATCGTACCAAGAGTGGATGATGGAAGTGCCTGTAACCAGAGGCCCGATTCCCATATAACATCATATCACAGTAATTTTTTTTTATTTAATATTCGTTAAGAGTAAAACGCTGGTAAGTGCTAGGTTTAACGATACAAATCATAATTTTACGACAAATTATTGTCTATGGTATCGTCACCTACTAAGTACACTGAAAGAAAGAAAAGCACTATCGGAGAAGCGAATATTGGCGAGCGTGTCTCGCTTTGTATTTTATTATGTATAGCGTGTTACCGAAAGGCACATAGTTATAGTCTTTACTGATTATTTACTGAATTTTTACGAGTCGTAATCGTAAAGATATCCAATTTTTCATCAATTTCTACAAACCATTTTGTTGTGCCTTACGAAAGTGGTTAATTCAAGAGAGTTATTATTCTACCAAAGATTTCCTTAATGAAAGCTCTTGCAGATATGGAGCATTGTATCAAAGTAATAAGTGAGTTCTTCTTTATGTTCGATCCTAAATTAATTTTAATGGTATAATTAAGTATGTAGTCACTAGTGCATATCAGTAAAAATATTTTAATAATGTTTACATCCCCGTACCAGGGTGAAATATGTCATGTTCTGTATTATTATTTAACAACTTTTGTTCCATATTTCAAGCAAATAAATGATATTTTATCTTATCTGCCAATATCTGAAGCGTTTTCTCAGATTCAGTAAGTGATATAATATGGGACTAACATTTGCAAAACGGTGGCACGTTTGTTATGAAACTTAGAGTTCTGTTACACTGTCTCTCCACTACAAAATATATCTTATCTATATTTTCTAGCGTGCGTTACAAGGTCGGGGAAACATAATTATGTATATCATGATTTATACAAAATGTCTAAGGGACTGCAATAGTACGAGTCTTTTACATTTTGGCATTTAATGTACTAAAATATTTATTTTCAGAAACGACGCTTGGCTTAAACACGGATAAAGATAATTCACCGTTAAGAAACTATGTTAAGGCGACCAAACATTTGTTTGAAACTTATCTTCATCGATTGACTAAAATTATGCTACATTTCCAGTTCATGTTTAATTTAAGTTCTTTGAAAAAAACACAGGACAGACTGGTTAAAACATTGAAAGATATTTCAACCGAGGTAAATTTTAATCTTGTTACCTGTAGCCTACTGATAATATGGACATCATCTATTATTGTCTATCTATCTATATATATGTCACGGTAAGAGTGATTAATTGAAGACTATTAATAATTATCTAGTATTATTAATAATTACCGAAAGTCGAGGTAAAAGTGATAAATTAATCACATTTGTCGGTTTTTATTAATAATTGAACCCTAGTAGTGATAAATGTAATTAGTGGCCAAGGGTTGCGGGGCTGTTTATTTAGGATGCTTGGTTAGGTTCGACTTTGTGACGGAGATCAATAGGTTAGGTTAGGTTAGATATTGTGACCTTGCAACAGAGCGAGCGAAGCGAGCGACGACGTATGTACCCATCACATATATTTTTATAAATTAAAGAAACATTAACCAAGTTTATATGTATAAGTCAGTGTATATGTCAGGGTAAGAGTGAATAATATAAATAAATACCTGCTGGTCAAAAAACATTGGGTTTTTATCACTTTTACCAATATGTGTCGAGAATTATTAATAATTACTACTAAAAGTAATAAATTTCGATTGTTTATTAACATTTACCAAAACATGTGATTATTATTAATAATTTTGTAAAATTATTAATAATTTTCAATTAATCACATTTACCGTAACATATATATCAATGAATTGGTGATCGTTAGTCTCACTAGAACTCGAGAACGGCAGGACCGATTAAGCTAATTTTGGTATTGAATTATTTGTGGAAGCCCCGGGAAAAATTCAATTAAAATCTCGGGATAATAAAACAAATACAAAAGTTTAGGACTTTATTTATCGATTGAGACAGTACGAAGTCTGCCGGGTCAGCTAGTAGACATATTATTATAAAAGTATGTAATAAGAATATTTTTTTACAAAGTATTTCGAAATATATTTATTTTAAAGTGTTCTTGTGTTTTTGATCGAAGGTTAAAGCTTTTTTTAGTTTGGCGACAGCAACATTTCCAAATTGACTACAATGAGGAAATGCTCTCGTCAAACGTCAATTAATGTCGCTTTAGATAACAGGACAATAAAAAAAAATGGTCATCCCATTTATAACATATAATCATTTCATAGCCCAACCGAAAAAAAGTGTGTACATTTTGAAAAATTTGGTAGAGGACACATATCGATCAGGGGCCAACGAGTCGAAAACTATTCAGAACTTAATTGGTTGACTTTTAAAGATGTACTTATACTGATTTATTAGTCCTGGCATATTCCTAATGATCATTTATGTTTTAGGTTATACGCCGAAGAATAGAAACTAAACAAATAAAAAATAATGGTGTTGATGAAGCTGCTGGACCAGGTAAAGATTTGTTGTCTTACAGAATAAATTTGAAGGGTTTAGGAATAAACTATTTATTTATTTATTTATTTATTTCTTTATTATACATAGCAAATTATACAATACAATAAAAATTATAAAAGAAAAACATGTACAAAAGGCGGCCTTATTGCACCTGGCAATCTCTTCCAGGCAACCTTTCAAAGAAATGTGTTTGAAAGAAAAACAAAACAAAAATGTAAACAATAATGGACATAAAAACAACTAAAATTATTCTTAAGGTTACATATTTTTACAAAAGATGGCGTGACATACATATACTGATACAGATATAGACATATGAGACATATAAACTATGTACATGTATCGTACATTACTTAATTTACGATAATTATTTAGTATTTGCCAATTCTATACGAAAATACATACAT
Organism: Autographa gamma; assembly: GCA_905146925.1. Taxonomy (NCBI): domain Eukaryota; kingdom Metazoa; phylum Arthropoda; class Insecta; order Lepidoptera; family Noctuidae; genus Autographa; species Autographa gamma. The sequence continues at coordinate 5,741,918 of LR989871.1, forward strand.
TCATTAGTTTCATTATATTTAATTATAGATTGTCGACTAAGTTATCGGAAATTAGTCTGAGTATTATTTTATGGATTTCAGATAAATTTCAACCATTTTTGGATCATGTGCTTCATTTAGCTGACACTAAGGGAGCGTTTACCTTGGACGAGATTCAGGATCACGTTAATACGATTATAGCAGCAGCTTACGATACAACTGCTAGAAGTTTTTTGTTTCATTTGATCTTAATTGGATCTCACAAAGAAGTACAATCACGGATAATTCAGGAGTAAGTACGACTACTATTATTCATTCTTTTACATGTTGCTAAGTAAACTTATAAACTAAACCGTATTATTGGTTTGACTGTGGGGTCCCTGAGTCTCTCTGCGTTACTAAAATTTATTTCATACTTGTAACTAATTTTACAATAAACTCAAATTGTATTTTTTATTATTTAATTAACATATTTCTAAATAGTATTTTTAAAAACTTTGTGTATATTACACATCTTATACTAATAACAGACGATCGAATTTGGTACGGAGCGGACAGCGTACTTGGTCCGGCGGACCAAATTCGATAGTCGCTACAGACGGTCGGATCTCGCACTAACCTACTCGACGGCCCCTATTAATAAAGGCGGATCTACATTTTTTAAACTTTTGAGTAGAGCGTTTTAAAGTTTAAAATTTATTAAATTTAATTATATCTTGAAAAGTAACTGAGTCAGAGATCTGAAATTTGGAATACATTTTTAAATGCTAATGCTTAATAAATATGCCTATGTCATAATTATGAATACACAGTCACAACTGTCTTTTTATAACGGTGCCGATTAATTTTTCCGTGTCGGTAGTGACACATTCGACTATTTTATTTGGATTTTTTTTGTCGGCCGATGTTGGATATGACGCTTCCTACATTATTAAATGAAGATTCCAATATTATTTTGGGATAGCTATGTCGTAAGTACCTTAATCGACTTTATTAATTGGAACAACATATTTTAATGAATTAAAAAGCCATATAGCCAATAATTTAACTAAAAATAATACTCTATGTATAATCGCAAAACATTGAAAGATATAAAATATTTTATTTTTCTTTTTACATATATTATCTTCTTTACTGATGCAATCTAGCTGAAGCTTCCTTTTTTTAGAGGGCCAGGGAGGCGAATTTTGAATACGGCCTAATATACGTCTCGATCAGTCCGACAGTTAAATTATGTTTTAAATTAAAAAAAACACAATAGATTAGCTACTACTTAATATTTATCGCGAAAAATTTCAAGCCACTAAAACTTGCGTTCCCACCGTTAACAAGAGCGATAGTGCCGGAACCGACGACTTCCCTGCCCCGCGCCTCCCTTTAGCAAAGTTGTAATAGAACTACAGACATTATTGCGCGGTAAGTGGAGTAATATTAGGATATTACTCCACTATTATTATTATTACAATATTTCAATTGACATTATTAAATTTTGAGTCGGGCATCATAAAGATTAATTAAAATTATACACGAATATGCAAAAAAGTGAAAATCGCCAAAAACGTACATTCGCCTTTATTAATAGGGACCGTCGTACTGATACTGTGATGAGAAAACCTGTTATAGTTGGATTCAATTTTAATGGCGGCTCTGAAGTTAGCTACACGCTGCGCAGTACCTCGCCCCGCACCCCCGCTGGCGCATAAGTTTGTTACTGCGCAGCGACTCGCCTCGTGTTCAAATTCTAATTTAAATTCAAATTCGTTTATTATCACGTATTAACCCATAAAAAAAAAAAACAAAAATTACACAAATACACATGAAAATAACACCAAAACTAAAAAGTTAATAATATCATAATACAAAGATCGTCACCCACTGGAAACCGGAGGGACATCGTCGTCGAGGTCGTCCTAGGCAAAGGTGGTGTGATGATCTAGTCAGTTATGCGGGTCGCACGTGGCCAGAAATCGCAATGGATAGACAGGTTTGGAGGACGGAGGGGGAGGCCTTTACCCAGCAGTGGGATCCCATGTAGGCTATAAAAAAAAAAAACACAATACAAAACAAAGCAAAAAAAAATTATAATGTTAAAGAGCCGCCATTAGTTTGAATCGAACAATACCGTCGTGCGCTTGACCGGTCCGAGCAAACACACCGTCGGATTTGGTACGGAGCGGACCGAATCCGATGCGAAAACCATCGGACCGAGCGGACACGAAATAATAATAATTATGTTCGGCGGACAACTCTCCACACGAACGGATATGGTACGGAGCGTACCAAGTCCGGTGTCCGCTCCGTACCAAATTCGATCGTCTGTTAATAGTATTATGTCTGCTGGCAGGCTATCCAGCAGATAGGAATTCGTTTTTTGAGAGTTCTGTCACCAAAGTAATTGGTGACCTTGGGCACACAGAATCTGCCAGCAGCCATCGATCGTGTATTATGGTCGTTAATTACATGAGTTAAGTTATGCTCTCGGGTGCTATGGTGGTTAACTGCTAGAAGGTATTTATGTTTGTAACTGATCGGTAAAATTTTACATATTTTCAATAGTTTCCTATAATCACTATATTTAAATTATGGCTGAACCAAGGCAAACACAAGTCTGGGTTTCAAAATTGCCTTTAAGAAATATATTCTTGAAAACATAGTTTATAGTGTGCTGTCGTTTTCAGTGTTCAGTGTAAACTATTATTAATAAACCCCTCGGGGTAAGCCGTTACCTTAAAATCAGGGGCAATACCTGAGGGAATATTTATTCTTTTTCAACTTTGAGATATGGATAAAATCTGTATCTGATGGGAAATGTAGCGACACAACGGTACTGTCTGTCACAGGGAGCCACTCCTTAGGACGGTTTCCAGCTCTTTTTTGCCTAAGCTGGCTGGCTAGAGAGGAGTCGCTAGAGCTATACTCGGGGCCAGAAGTGTCTAATGGCATAGTAGCGAGGAAACCCGCTCTAGGTCTCCTCGCTACCGCTCTGGTGGGTATTTAATTGCATATAAATGTATTGAAAGGCAGGTGCCATAGTTTTCCATTTATGTATATGGAAATAATCCACCTAACACATCCCAATCAATAGCTCATATCATTTTATGCCCCACATCATTTACGATAGTCTCAGGGCCTTGATTCAGCTATTTTATTTTAAACGCATGCCAGTGGTCGGTCTATGCACTTGTCATGTCATCGTGCCTCATTTTCGTATTCAGATAAGCCCACAATTAAATCTCATTGAAATCTCAAAGAGAATGATCGGTTCGAACAGTTAGCAGAATGCCAACCATCGCAAAAATTACCATATGAAGCGGGTCATTCGGTCAATTCAAGTAATTCTTAAATAGCTGAATCGGGGCCTAAGGCGCCTAGGGCGGAGGTCCGAGTAAACGCCCCATTTCATCTTAGAGTAAGGTTCTCAACAAGGCTGTTGCGTGTTGGACCTGTGTCTCGGGTACCTTTCAAAGAATCGGGTCTCTTATGAATATATCCCGCGAATAAAAAGATATAGGTAGTAACTAAAAGCGTGTCGAGAGAAAATTCCTCTCCGGAGCCCTTACCACCGACAGCTTGGAAACTGTTCCCAATGTCGGTTGGAAACTACATTTTATATTTTTAAATGGATATTTTGTATTGTAAATATTTAAAAATGTATTTTAATGGATAAAGACAATATTAATAAGACTTAATTATCAGACCGTAGTCCATACAACATTACACAAAATTATTACAGTGGAATAAAAATCTAAACGAAACGAAAATCAAATAAAAATCACACTTAAAACTAACGCATACAAGATTATTATATCATGAAATGACGCTCTATGAGTCTTTATCCAGTAGTTTAATATGGCTGTAAGAACTGTCGCCGCATTAGGGATGCTATTCGGGATCTCATTATTGAATAGTAATTGGGCACGCATATCTCAGCGATCATCCCGGACGCTCGGAAAAAGCGCGACAACCCCTATCCGGAAGGCGTTGTTGTATTGTACTCGCATACCATTGTAACAGCGTAGAGTGTAGTTGACCCATAGGGCGCACGTGTGGTACACTTTTGAAAGAAATAGGTACACGGGTGAATTTCAACAAATGCCATTTTTCTTATCATATCGGTGAACTTCTACAATTTTTATTTTTTTGTAGATTTTTCAGGTTTTATGTAATCTTTAGGATACAAAACATCCCCAAATTTAATATCATCAACGTATCATTTAAGACTGAGGAGAAAATGCAGTTTGAATTTTGGTTTCCACCGATGTGAAAAACCGGCACCGATTAATTTTTTTGTACACCGATATGATAAGTGTATCCACCGAAATGATGTACCTATCCAGCGATATGATAATCTATTCACCGTTGAACATCAAAAAGGAAATAGTTAGTAGGTACTTAAAGTGACTTAGAAATAAAGATCTGAACTTAGGGTAGATCACATCCAAAGAAAACTGAGTTCCTAGATATAAAATAAAAATGTATTTTTGAAATGATGTGCTACTTTTTAAGTTTTCTAGTGGTACTTAAAATTAAAAAAATAATGATTTCTTTTATTATTATTGTCTTTATTAAAATGAAATATGAAAAAAAAAAACAAAAAACTCATATCTTAAGTTTAGCTAAACGTTTTCTTAAATGCTCCTCTCTTAACACAGAATCGCTTTTGATTTAAGCTTTGCTTATTCTTTCCAGCAACCTATTTCACCTGTTCTTCTCCTCATCTTTTAGTTTTGACCTCGGCATTCTTAAACAAAATTAAGCTACTATTATGTTTTCTTTTTAGCTATTTTTTATTTTGTTATTTATTGTTACGTACCTACTTACTATTTTTTTAACTATTTTTTTTTGCCATAGAAACTTTTAATGCTTTCAATTGCTCCACCTCACCATCATTATCTCAGCCTATGGACGTATTACCGAATACAGACCTCCCTTGATGATACATTTATTTATACATCTTCTACTACCCAGTGGTATCGTGGTAATGATTTTGGAAGTCTATGTAGGTAAACTTACATTGTATGTATGTGTGTACGAATGTTTCTATGTAGGTATATATGTATGTGTCTGTATGTATGTTTGTATGTGACATTGTTTCTTTGTATACTTAACAAAATGATACGGGATCTACCGATATGATATAACGACTCACCGAGATGATAAAATGATCTACCGATATGATAAAGCAATCCACCGATGTGACAAAACTGTGCGTTGATCACGAATCAAAACACCGATATGAGATATATGACACCGATTGATTTTTTCTTATCATTTCGGTGTAAATTATCACATCGGTGGTAAAAAAGACCACCGATATGAGAACAGCGACATGAGAAAATACACACTTTTTAGAAAATTATAAAAAATGCATTATATCTAGGATAAATTCAATAACAGACAATGAAGCTAATTCACTTACTACCTCTGTTAGAACCAAACAACAATAAAAAAGCTACTCATTACACTAGAAAAATGCAACCACCGATTATATAAAATAATTGTCCGGGAGTACCTGAAATGGCGTTCTTACAGTTTTGGTGGGCATATGCAGCGATTTAACCCACTTCTATCCTGATGGCCCACTAGCACTCACCAACGAGGGAAATACAATTGGGGTGGGGATGCTGTCTGACTCGTCGATGTAAAGTTATGTTTGAATTACTTTTGTCCAGCGATATGAGAATATTTTTCAGGACAAGTACGTTTGTGCCTCTCAGTAATAATAATCGTTAATTATGTAATAAAATATGCTATATATTAATAAAAAAACTAATATTCTATGAAATAGAATAAGTTATATACCTAATTTATTTATTTTTATTAGGGTATAAGCTGTTTTGTTTGCAAAAAAAGTAGTGGGACAGCACCGATTTGCAAAAAAATAGAGGTTTATGTATTTTATTTCTACCTTTGTAATAGTCCTATCCAAATCATATTTTTGCCACAACCCAATAACTACCTATTGAATACTAAAAAAAATAATTCAGAACTATATTCCTTTTTTCAAATACTAATTTCAACGAAGACAAAAAAATAAGGCATTTGGGAAATTCACCCACACACTAACTGTCAGAGTTCATTCATTAAACAGGCTGAACGAAGTATTTGAAGGTGAAGACAGAGACGTGACAAAGTCCGATCTACAGAAACTCGTGTACTTAGAAGCTGTGATCAAAGAAAGTCTGAGACTATACCCCCCTGGACCAAGGATCGCACGATGCATTAATTCAGATGTCAAATTAAGTGAGTTTATGATTTTTTTTTATAAAACTATTTAAAAATATGATGTAAAGAAGAAATAGGTAGGCACTGTTTGCCTTGTGTTCGTCGAATACTTTGTGTACCAAAATACAGCTCAACAAGTCTTCTATACGAGCCGAAAAACTCAATATATGTACACGATTCAGAATTTTAACTCATAACTCAATCATTAGTCAGTATTGTCATCTCTTTCAATTAAAACCTATCCAACATATTTTCAAATTCATCCCGAAAACCATCTAACAGTAATTATAGAATATTACTATACTCCGATATTATTTTAACTATTGCGAAACTAAAGAATGTACTCTAAATTTAATAATATTAATATTATAGAAAAATATACACTACAAGCTGGCAGCACTTGTGTCATATCAATATACGGTATCAACCGGCATCCGATGTGGGGCGCGGACGCGGACCAGTTCAGGCCTGAGCGATGGCTGGACCCTGCCTCCTTGCCTGCCAACCCCAACGCGTTCGCTACCTTCAGTGTAGGGAGACGCAACTGTATAGGTACTTATGAACTTAATTTATATCTTTTGTGGCTAACGTCATTGACACTATGTACTATGTTGTTGCCAGTTTCGCCAGCAATTATAGTTATATATATTAGTACAGCAGTTTTGTACCCAGCTTAATAGCAACAGGAAAAACCTTCAATAAAAATATTTCAATATTTTTTAAACGCTAACTGATTTCATTCACCATAAAAATTATTTCATAGTAGTTTATCTATTCTAATATACATACATTTGCAGGTAAAACATATGCGATGATGACAGTGAAGACCACTCTAGTGCATATCTTACGAAGCTACCACATCACGAGTACATCGCACGACTTACAGACGCAATGTGATGTAATGCTATCGCCAGTAGAGGGACACAAAATCCAACTACAGTCACGCAAACAAACTAATTGATGCACCATAATAATTAATTGCACATGTTGTGAATTAAAAAAATATACGTTTCTCTTGATTTTTACTACCACGCTTTTTATTCACCCAGTCTTAGAGTGCCAGTGAAGGCAAACCAAAAAGACGTAAATACGATGAGATATCGACGTTTCGTTTAAAAGACCAGCTTGAAAGTGCCATCATGTTAAAGTGTCACCAAATTACTATAAGGAACCAGGATGTCTAGACCGGTTTCTAATTCGTGTTATTTCGTGAAGATTCCTCTCAACTTCACGAATTGAGTTAATTTAAAACAACTTGTTATAGAAATCTAACGATCCTTGGTTAGTTTAAAAGGAATATTATAAGAAAATAAAAATACCTAAAAAACATGCAAACACGGATTTCTGTGATCTGTTCTGTTATTACGATATTATGATTAAGGGCCTCGGTACAACCTGAATAGTGAAGACAAATCACGCGCCGACTCGAAATTACTTAGGTATACTCACATTCGTTTAAGAACTTAGTTATTAAGATTTAATAAAAAAGGTTTCTTATTTTTTGCTTTTCAGTTTTTTCGGCGGTTTAATTTTTTTGTTAAAAAGTTTTTATTTAGGAAAAAGTTCACAAACGGTTTTTTTACGCTTTTTTCAAAAATTGTCACATTCCTCGTTGAGTCTACTAGCAGGTCTTCAAACACTGGTTTATTGCTCAAAGACTACGTACGTGTAAATAAATAGACACTCCTCTTTTACATTTACGTAGTCTTTAAAAACGTTATTGGCTCGTTATATACAAAGTTACATCGAAGTTTCGCATAAAACAAATGATTTACCGTCATCCATAACCACATGCATATTAGCGTACACCATATAAAAAACACTATTAGAAACATTTTACACACCAAATATACAACAATAAATAACAATATACTTGATTGAAAACTTCAACTAGAGCTTTCCTGTTTCCTACAGAGAAAAGAAGAAAAGCATTCAGAATTACTTACTTACGAAAATATGGGGATAAAAACAAATTAATCGTGAATCTAAATAGATTAGACGTATTTTTAGTCTGAACAGCGTTCTATGTCACATGTCAATGATAAAAAAAAAAGAACCCTAACAACTATCTTAGTAGCAAACACTTATATCTTCATATATGTTCTGGAGAATTAACTTCAATTCTTAAGTATTAAAATTCACTTCTGAATCAAGTTAAGATTTCTTGAAGAAAAGTTTTCAATAGTCTGCTTGGCTTGGCTTCATAAGTTGTTCCCACACTTCGTTTACAATCTTGTAGGCAGTTGCTGTCTTTTCTTCAGTGCATTTTAATGATCATACATAAAATACGGTCTGTTATGTATGATTAGTCATTTGATATTATTATGGTCTTCTTTTTCGATTTTATATTTGAAGTATTCAGTTACCTGGAACAAGGGAACTTTACATTTGAAAAAGGTTTCCCTTCTTTGCTCTGCCTAATAATCATGGCCATGTGACGTAGCCTACTCCAATTTCTAGGTATTTAGTAGCAAGTCTAATATTTACGGCCAAATGCAGCATATAAGACCAACCTCCACCCAATTTGTGCAAGAATTAGAGGCAACGGTTTTTAAATGGAGATGGCATTATTTGCAAAGATTGATTTTGCCGGCGAATTGACCGAATTAAGTTTTAGTTAAAAACAAAGAGAGGTATCTAACAAAGTCTTATTAGAACAAAAAAGTAGATTATCAAGTGAGCTATAAACCTAAAAAGAGCGAATTCCAACCACACTAAATAATTCATAACATAACATAACATATCATCACGCCTGTATCCCCGAAGGGGTAGGCAGAGGTGTGCTAATGTACACCCACAGTTCGCCGATATGTTTAGGTCCCATGTAATAGGGGGCGAGCCCATTGCCACTAACCGGGCACAAATCCAAACTCCGACCTGCTACTGAGAATTTCATAGAAAAACCCAATAACACCTTGGCCGACTCGGGAATCGAACCCAAGACCTCTGGCGTAGCAGTCGCGCTTAGCACCACTAGGCCAATGAGGCAGTACTAAATAATTCAGTTCCTAAAAAAATAATAAGCCTCACCTTGGAATTATATTTTCTCTCCGTGTACTCTTCGCTCTGTGTTCTAGTCGGATTTAAACGTTTTCCATATCTATACGTCTTAATATTACATTGTCCACTAAAGATTGAAACCTATTTTGTAAATTACATCTTTTATATACTCGATGTCAATATATAAATATGTTTAATGACTGCTGTTGCATTTTATAGGCTATAATTATGAACACAAGCACACCTAGAGGAAAATAAAAAATAAATCGTCTATTGATAAAATAATAGCAGAAATGTCAACACAAATTATTTGAATTATTTTAATACCTAGTGACTTTACAAAGTTGCAATAAATTTTTTGTTTGTACCACTTACACGCAGTTGCAGATTTTTTATAGTTATTCCGCTATTCGGGACAAAAACAAATCTAATAAATAAAAGATCACGAGAATCGTTCAACTCGTTTTTGACAGTTTTTGAATTATAAATAGTATAAGTATTAAATTTACATTTTTATAATGCATTAAGTTACACAGTGTGTTACACTGTGTGTGTGTCTTTCACATTATCCGATCCGATTGGATATCGGATCCGTAAAATTAATACATTCATCCCTCAGCTCCGGATTGGTATCCGATATTGATATCGTATCGGATGGTGTGAAAACGCTTTTACAATCAAATTATGTCACTTTCTCTAAAAAAATATGAGTGGTCAATTTTCCAACATATTCAGCAGTTTTGTTTTAACTTTTTTATTTGTTCTATGTAGCTAATTTGAGTTTCAAGGATAATCTAACGGTAATTATAAGTTAACAGCTATGAACCATTATCATTCTAGTTTAAATTACACTTAATGAGTTTCCGCGCAGTTCCTACGATTGAGGTCGTAAGGTTGTCGCGATAAAAATTAATAAAACGCCTTAAGTGGGGCTAAAAGGTGCAAAAATTATTCACTCACGAATTATTTTCTTAATATAATCTTAGATTATGATAATATATAAATAACTCCTGGACAACGCACACACGGTTATCTGATCCCGAGTTAAGTAGAGCCTGTGTTATGGTAACTGGACAACTGACATACATAATACATATTTCTACCAACGAGGTTGCATTTGAAACGATAGAGTGAGCCTATCAGAGATTACATTTTGTGATATAGTGACGTGACGTCATAGTGACGTCTTTTAAGTATACTGTTAAGTTGTTTATGTTTTTTTTACTCAAACATACTAAAGTACCAAAAAAAAAAGATTCATGTTTTTTTACTAATACATCTTGTTTTTTAAATGGGGCAAAAGTTTAACAGAATGTTACATTAAAATTTATCATCATATCAGCCTGTTGCAGTCCACTGCTGGACATAGGCCTCCCCCAAGGAACGCCACAGCTCACGATCTCCCGCCCTTTGCATCCAGTCACTGCCAGCTGCCTTCTTCACCTGAAGACCGATGACCTCATCGGTCCATCTAGCCGGGGGGCGTCCTACACTACGTTTGCCTAAGCGTGGTCTCCATTCGAGAACCTTCCTGCTCCACCTCTCGTCGGTTCTGCGACAGACATGGCCAGCCCACTGCCACTTCAGCTTGCTACATTTTTGGACAATATCAGTCACCTTGGTCTTATGTCGTATGGTCTCGTTCCGGATCTTATCCCCAACATAGACCTTTCTATAGCACGCTGAGTGACGTGCAGTCGGTGGGAAAACTTGACTGTCATGTTCCACGTTTCGGCTCCGTAGCTTAAAACTGGTAGGACGCATTGGTTAAACACATTAAAATTTATGGTTGTTATATACATAGTTGTTTATGTTACTAAGTAGATATTTTACAAAAAAAAAAAGAAAAAATCTGACAAGTTATCCAAGCAGCAAAAATTTTTCAGCAATAGATAAACAAACTTGGAAATATTTATTTGCAACATTCTTAATATGGCAGACTTCTATAAGTATATTTTTTATTGTAAGTACATTTATTGTTATGTGGTTTATTGTTGCTTATTTTATCTTTGAGAAAAAAAACAAGTGTACAAATCTTCAAGTTACCGTACAAATGTAAGTTTTAGTAGCAACAGCTTTTTTCAATTAAATTTGTATAGCCAAAGAATAAAGAATGGGCAATAGCAGTACAGAGCTATAGAAACAACATACAAGGCTAAATTACTAATTAGAAGTGAGATCTTTGTGAGAAACGGTTTATCGTAGGGGTGCGAAAAGAAACGTTTATGTAAAATAAATAAACTCTAACTATACTAAAATTAAAACTTACATAAATAAAAACTAAACGGCGTCAAAGAACTCATCGTCATCCTTGTCAATGGCGGGGAACGTGCCCAGAAGGCTGGCAGCATTGCCACGTTGAATGACTATGCCGCTTCTCTGTGCAAGGAACAAACCAGCCCTCTGATCACGAGTAGATTCTACCAAACGTTTGGAAAGTTCTTTGAAAAGATTTCGTGCGCTCGGACCCCATGACCCGAGCGTTTCAACCCCAAACGGCTCGAAAATATAATCACCCACAATGTTATTATACTTCCGCCGCTTAAGGGTCTCCGCAGCTCCAGCAGCAGCGCCAGGAGAGGCTGCTGAACTTAGAACGTGGCAATGCTGCCAGCCTTCTGGGCACGTTCCCCGCCATTGACAAGGATGACGATGAGTTTTTTGACGCCGATTAGTTTTTATTTATGTAAAAAAATAAATGATTTTTTACGCGTGTTGGTTTAATTTGAATTGAGTGTAGAATATTTTTTTATATTTGTAATTATAAAATATAGTTAGTAGTTAAGTATAAAAAAACGTATAAAACTCCAAAACTAAAAATATTTTCTGTTTTATTTGTGGAAATAAAGTTTTTTTTTATGGTGTAACAATTAACTAATTAGGAACTTCTTGTCATTCATTTTGTGCCTACATAATAAAAAATGCGTCTTTTTAATTTAAGATTTTTTGTTTTAATTATTCATATTATCTTTACACGATTCTGGAGTAGATAATATTTTTTTAAAATAATTTAACTAATTACATGGCTTATTGTTTGAACTTAATTTAAAATTAATGCATGTCACGAAATATGATTCATTGCTGTAATTATTAAAACACATTTGTTTTGTACGATTGACTCGTGGCTAATTGTAAGCTGTAATTGACGACCTCCGTGGTCGAGTATCGTACGCAGCATTTTTCAAAGTGTCGCTAGCTCTGAGGTCCCGGGTTTGATCCCCGGCGGGTCAATGTAGCAATTCACTTTTCTACATTGTCTCAGGTCTGGTTGTTTCTGAATTTTATAACAAGTGCTTTAAGGATACACACATGCCATATTAATATATATATTTACACTTACTTTCGGTTCAGAGCAATGTATGTGACATTGTGACATTTGTGGATTCACACCAACTGATCGTTACCTACAAGTGTTTTTGACAAATAAATATATTCTTTCTTTCTTTCATTGTCCGCATTTATTTATTAAGCCGTAAAGTTTGATATCTAATAAAGGTTAAGTTGCGGTTGCCGCGGTTAGCCCGTGGATGGATAACCGGTAATGAACATCTCGAGATACCGACATTTAATTTATTTCAACTATTAGTGAAGTTTAAGTACTTTTTGATAAGTTTTTCAAGATCTGGACAACCCTAAACAGGAATTAGGACAAAATTTTAATCAGCTGAAACAGGACAATCGATGGAACAATATTCTCATTAGCCACCATTGTCTAATCAGTTTTAAATTTACAGTACAAAGGACATCACCTGAAGGAAACGACATTTTAGAGACAACGGCAGCTTTGCTTCTCATTTAATTAATAATGAAACAGCAGAGTCAAATAAATATGTATCATAAGACGACAGCCTTAAAGTTGAGAATTGAGTTACAGAGTTAATTAAAGGAAGATGTTAAGTACCTCCACAGATTTTAAGTACGATATGCAATTTTGTCAAAAAGTCGATAAATGAATCGACTTGTTTGTTTATCAATTGTTTCTTTTTAATTTATTAGCCCAAAATTCCGAAACTTAACCATATTTATTACAAGAAAAGATTGAAAAAATAACCTACCTGGTCTACCGTTCGGTAAAAATACTTAATTTCACTTTCAGTCTTTGACATTAAGTTACATCAATCTTCAACGATTCATCGTGAATAATCTTGAAGTCTCTTAAATAGCAATAAAAATTGTACGTACATAGTGACATAATACATTTATTAAAAATTACATATTGGTTTATCCTATAACAATAAGCACAAACCATAACATAATTCCGCGGCAAATTGCAATGTAAGCGAAAAAAAGGTGTTACCTACATAATGAAAGAAAATTGTTACGCATTAATTGACGGAACATATAAGACTGACTTATCCTATTCAAGGAACACCATTCAGTCATAGTAATCTAACTTAAGCACATAATTCCATAGATTAGGGCTAACGAAGTGAGAGCAGTTCCACATTATACGATACGAAATTGCTATGGGATTCCGATAAAATATCGGAGGCAACTAAAATGTATGAAATATGTACCTGTCTTTTACACTATCCGGTCGTAGCCGATACCGGATATTGGAGTCGCAAAATCAAACCGGGACATATTCATAAATGAACTACCTCTCCGATAACAGATATCTGCCGCGATATCGTATCGATATTCGATACCGATACCGATATCGTATCGTATAAGGTGAAAATTCTTTAAGGACTAACTAGAGTAGTATAGAGAAAAGAGGCATTGCCGATGATTTCCAGTCTTTATTAAGTAAAACATATTTGTTCTAAAGTTTTAAATGAGGTAATACATTGAGGAACTACATAGTACAAAAGTAGACAAACGAGGATAATGTCTGAATAAAATTAATATAAACTTAAGACGATAATAATATAGTTTATTAAGGGGCCTTCGTACACGAGGTATCGCAAATCTCCGATATATGACAACTTTGGTTTCCAAAGATCCACACGAACCTCTAAGAATTTATTTATTCTTTATTGTAAAGTGTAAAAACGAAAACATAAAAAAACAGTGGTACAAGGGTGGCCTTATTCCACACAATTTAAATATAAAATAAATTTAAAATTATATTATTCCGGGGATACTCACACACGTATAATAGGCGTAATAAACTCAACAAAGTTTTATGTTAAATTAATTGCAGAACAAATTATTGTACTACAAAATGGGATTGTAATAAAACATTTATTAATTTATTTACAGATTTATTGCTATTCAATAGAGCCGAAGATCGTTGTATTAAGTTTTTTATGTTCAATATTAAAATAAGAAATAAATTATTTAAATACTATTTATTAGTTCTGTAATGTATGTTATATAACATTTTCTTGATTGTACCTCATTTTCAAGGCTACTAGACAAAACTAGACCTTATGATTAAGGAGTTTCCTTGAGTCCAAAATTACCTCCTTCCGCAGAAATATTGGAGACACTTAACAAAAGTTAATGTATTCATCAATTTCTGACTTGTATGCTTAAATGGTTACCCTTGACTGGGCTTTGGAAGGCCTGACAAATAGTCTGTAAATTAGACGTTCGACTTATGATGTGGTACCGTCGGCATATGTGCGCCAGAGTTGATTTCAATGCCAACATGGCATAACCTTTACCTGCAAAAAGAAAACTGAATATTGTATGATGTTTCTTCGAATAATTGGTGTTCAAAAGTAGACAGTTTAAAGTTTTATTTCTTGAATTCACAAAGTTGTCAGCCTTCTTGCTGCTCGTGTAATGCTCGTTCATCAAATGTGGACGCACCCTTAGAGTTGTCTAAATCAACCAGAAACAGCAACGACGCTTGGTTAACGACTGATTTTGATAACAATAGCTACAATTAACAATTTACATGTTAACTGAAAACACGAGGACGTAGTTCAAATGGCAGGGCTTGATCTGTTACCACACTTGTCACCTAACTGCTACCCATTGTCTTTAACACCAGTAATTGATCGAGTGATAGGAAAAAAAATACTTATTTGATTTTTTTTAAAGATGAGAACATATTGGTTAATTACCTATGCAGTTACGTTTGCCAAAACTAAAGCTGGCAAATGCGTTGGGATTGTCAGGCAAGGAGGCAGGGTCCAGCCATCGCTCAGGCCTGAACTGGTCCGCGTCCGCGCCCCACATCGGATGCCGGTTGATAGCGTGTATTGATATGACGCTCGAGGAACCGGCCGGCAGTACGTAGTCTTCTAGAATTTATTGAGTACTAAATGTAAATGATATTTATTTCTGAAGCCAGTAATCTGTCACAGAAGGCTAGCAGAAAAAATTGACAAAAACGGAGAACCACCTGTTCAGCAGCATAGTCCCAATTTAATACAAATAATAACAGAGTGTCAAAAGATTTAAAAGTGTAATAAAATAATACAATAAAATAAATAAATAATAAAAAAATTGGTCGTCAATAACGTTAATTAATTGTTACCAAGTTGAAAATAATTTATAACTAAAAACGCAAGATAGATATAAAATAAGGCCTTGAGGTCAAACACCTCTTAAATATCCAAAAATAAAATGAATAAACAATAACTTGTTGATAGTCTCACAGCTGAAATAAATAACTTATTTACCTATAATTTTGACTATTAAAACACGGATATGTTGGATTTTTTGAGCAAAATTATGATGCAATAATGACTTGAGATTTTTATTGTATGCTAATTCCTTAAGAGCCGTGTTCATTGTAAGCATTTGTTTATAAACATGTTGCTGAAACATGTTGCGTCAACATGAAGCGGGCAACTCTTGTGTTACGGAGTTGATCACGGCATGTTGCAGAGATGACGCCCATTGAGCGAGAACATCGGTTTATCAACAATATGTTGACGTGTCTAGACGTATAACGACTAAACGATAAAGAGTTTTAAACATGACAGTAATGTGGAGTTTTTTTTCAAGCTAAAACAACATTGTTGAATCATTCATACAAAGATCTCATTCTTACAAAAAAGCCGACTTCAAAATTTGTCTATATGGGTTTCTTATGGATCCCGTTGTCAGAATTAAAACAAACGGACCACATGGGAAGCACCAGAGATAAAATAAAAAAAAAAAACAAAATCGGTTCACACATTCTAAAGTTATGCGGTAAAAAACATTCAAAAAATACAGTCGAATTGAGTACCTCCTCTTTTTTGGAGTCGGTTAAAACAAGAAACATGATGAGATGTAATTTCTAAAACCTTTTTTCAGACAAAATGTTGACGCAAACGCCGTAATCGAAATATTGAGAAACAATGGTTGTGAGCAACAGTTGCGTAACAAATGTTTAAAATGAATACGGGGCTTTAGTATACAATGAATATCATTTATTGGTTACCTTTAATGCCTTAATCGTAGCCAAGAAATGAAATTAAGGAAATAATGAAAATTGATATTTAATTCACATTACATTCTTCGATTTTATTTTTCGCATTTTTTTTACGTTTCCTATCTTGCTTTCGAATTTTGGAAATAGCTATCCTTTTCTGTAAACTACGAGTAAACCAAACTGATGACGACTGACAAAAGAGGAGCCTTACTAAAATTATAAATGCATGTATGTATGTTTGTTACTATTTTAAAATCAAACTTTACAGTAATGTTCCTTATACATTAGAATAACAGGCTATAATTTATTAAGGCAGTGTATGCATTGTCATTCACATTTTTAGCAGAACCAGTAGAAATGACAAATTATATTTAAATATTTGTGCTCACACCAGACCAATGCATAAGCTAAAAACTTTCAACGTTCGTATAAATGTTTTTTTTGTTTTTAATTATTGTGTGCGATTTTAATGTTTTCTATTTCTGTTGTAATATTATTTGCATTGAATTGGTTAGTGATAATTTGTGTTGTAAAGTTCGATGCAAACTTAATGGCGGCTCTAAACACGAGGCGAGTCGCTGCGCAGTAACAACCTTATGCGCCAGCGGGGGTGCGGGGCGATATACTGCGCAGCGTTTAGCTAACTGTAGAGCCGCCATTAAGTTTGAATTCAACTATATTTTATTTATTTTGTTTTCTTTTGTTATTTTTATTAGTATAGCATATAAGCGTTTTGGTGTTTTAACTGTAAGTATTTTTTATTTATATAAATCAATAAATAAACTTACTTAGCTTGACTTCTACATTGATGTATCTTGCAATCCTAGGTGCAGGTGGGTATAATCTCAGACTCTCTTTTATCACAGCTTCTAAATACACAAGTTTTTGTAGATCATACTTGTTCAAATTTCTATCTTCTGTTCCTAAAACTTCGTGCACTCTGTAATTTAATGTTTTAAATCATATTTTACATCTACACAATTTCTTTGTCAATTTTCAATTGGTCAAAATAATTAGTCCTCTTTCATAAAACAAAATTATGGCTAGTGTACCTAAAAACAAGCGAAGTTTCATCCTATTTTTTTTTACTAGTAATTTCTGTCCTCCTGCAGGGCAAAGACCTCTATACCCTCCTTCCATTTCTCTCTGGCTAGGACCGTGGTCATCCACTCCTTATCAAAGACATCCAGCTCATCCCGCCATCTCCGTCTGGGCCTAACGCGATGTCTCTTGCCATTTAGAGGGCCGTTTGTTTGGCCCATTGGTCGTCTGACATGCGGTTGATCATATTAACTACTACTTTTATAAAAAATATATAAAAAGCTTTTTATTAATAAACATAGAAGAAAGCCTTATAATAATAATCCAGCCTATAAACGTCCCACTGCTGGGAACAGGCCTCTTCCCATATAGAGAAGGGGCGAGCATTGATCACAATGCTTGCTCTCTGCGGGTTGGCGATATCAGATCCCAAATTTTGGAATCCAGGTCCTCACGATATTTTCCTTCACCGTTCGCAGAAGTGTCTTAGAATAATTAAGAAAGTAATTAGGAAGGACTTACTCTTGAAATATTCGTGATTGTACTTCTTGATGGGATCCTACCAGAATCAATGTGAAATATAGAGATTTAGCAGTTGAGTCATAGGCAGCAGTCACCATTGTGTTCAGGTGGTCTTTGATCTCATCGTCTGAGAAGGAGTCTTTGGTAGCAGCTAAATCTAACATGTGGTCTATAAGTGGTGTGAAGTTACCTGAAATGGAAAAGTAAAAGTATTTTATTTAAGATTTTTTTAAGTTTTAGAAAAAAGATTTAGAGATAGAAGATATTTCCTCGTGTCAATGGTATTCATAGTATGTTACAGTATTTAATTTAAATAAATTAATATTGTATTTACATAAATGTACATAATATAATCACGCCTCTTTCCCCCGTAGGGGTAGGCAGAGACAACTTCTTTCCACTTGCTACACTTACACACTTCTTTTGCTTCGTCCACTTTCATTATTCCCTACATACATCCCTTCAGTTTAGGGTACTCTTGACCTGGCCTTTTTCAAGACGTGCCCGATTTGGTTTCGAAACGTGTGCCTAAGTCTACCATCCAACACTTTCATTCACACTCGCCTTTGTATTTAATTTAATTGAATACTTAATCTACGAAACAGATATATTGCATAATATATTTTATTGTTATGTACCTTTCATCCAAGTACGTCATTTTAAATTTTTCAGCTCTTTGACAAAAAATAAAACAAACAGTTTTTTATTACCTGATTTAAATGAACAGTTATTGTTCAAAGTTTTTTCTTGTTTCAGTTCTGTTCTCCGTTGTTTTATAATCTGAAACATAATAATGTAATAAATTAACAGAAATTATAAATAAATTAATTATTATACAGATAAATTATATTATGTTTATTCTTAGTTCGCGCAGAAAATAACAATAAATTGTAATAATATTATCTGATTAAACTGTTTACTGCCTAATTGTTGGTTAAAGAATGGTTTATTCGCGGAATTTCGAACAATTAATTTTCTATTTTTAGTATTTGTAGTCCCACAAGTTATTATGTTATGTATATTATTATCAGCTCTTAAAGCAGGATTTTGCCTTTGTAGAAACGAGACGCCGCTGTTCGCAGTCTAGTGCGCCTTTTCGCTTCCACATCAGCAACTTCACTACTTTATGAGTACATGGCACAGGTAGAGATGGATTTTGCTACTAATTTAGAACAATAGGTTGCAAAGCTACACAAATTCTTTCTTCATAAGATGTATTAAAGGTTGTCTGGAAATTATCGCTATTACCGATAAGACTGCCATTGTACTCTTCACTATACTTGATTATTTAGTAACTTTTTTATATTAATGTTGTACAATAGTCTATCTATATATTAATCTTTTTGTACTAGATGTCATGAGTGACTTTTTAACAAAGTAAATTGGTTGAGTAAGTGGGACAACTAACACACGGTCATCTGATCAGATACTATATATATATATATAGCTTGTACTATGGTAACCAGACAACTGTTAAACGTACTTATATATTTCTAAATGCATACATAATTATAGATAAATTACACCTAGACACAGAACAAATGATTTTGCTCATATCACAAACATTTGTCCTGGGTGGGAATCGAACCCACGACCTCCGCTATAGTAGTCAGTGTCACTAACAACTAGACCAACAGGCCAGTATTTATAATTTGTAAACAGAAATATATGATTTGAAAGTCACTTTATAACCGGACATAACCAGTGAGAATAAAATGGAAATGAATTAGTATATTTCTAAGAAAGACTCTAACTATACTAAAGTTAAATCTTAAATAAATAAAACTAACAGGCGTCAAAAACCTCATCGTCATCATTGTCAATGGCGGGAAACGTCCCCAGAAGGCTGGCAGCATTGCCACGTTGAATGGCTATGCCGATTCTCTGTGCAAGGAACAAACCAGCCCTCTGATCACGAGTAGAGTCTACCAAACGTTTAGAAAGATCTTTAAAAAGATAGATGTATAAATATTAATAATAACGAAAGCACTTAATTACCGAATTAGAGATGTCACTTATAATTTTCATGAGATAGTCTTGTTTTTGCTTCAGATAACTTATCTTGTATATGCTCTGTAAATGTAACCAGGGTCTCGAAAACCGGTCAAGATATACATCGAATAGGTCTTTCGTTGCAGGACCATAATGTTTGGATATTACACTATCGTCACCAGTTTCAAGTCCTAGTGTCGTTTCTGTAAAAGAAAATGATTTCTGTTGGTATTATAATTATAAAATGTAATAATTATTTTAGGAGTTTCACTAAAATTTAAAACATAGTGTTATTATTATTTTAAATTTTGAGTGGAGATTCTGTCTTTACGTCTAGGATGTTTTTTAAAGCCTAATAAGCTATGTAGTCAAGTATCAGCTTCAGTCAAGTATCATTTCTATAAGCGTAACATTAATGTACGGAAATGACATTTCACTTTGAAAACATTAATGTTGCTTCTAAACTTTTGAGCGATTTGATCAGCGTTAACACTTTTAACTTATACTCTGAAAATTACCATTTAAGATTAAAAAATAACACAAAAAGACATAATAAATAAAACTAATGAAAACAGACTTTAAAATATGTCTTATATGGGACCACACTGGAAGCACCAATTTTCAAATAAAAAAAAATAATTATCAAGATTGGTTCACCTAATTTAAAGTTACGAAGTAACAAACATAAAAAACAGTCGAATCGAAAACCTCCTCCTTTTTAAGGACAGTTAAAAATAAGGCACAAGAAATAATTTTTTTAATGGATTAATTCTACTTACGGCTAGCAGTTTTTATATAATGGGAGACCAAGTATGGTTCTACATCGAAAGAGTGTTTTCCAGCTTCTCTTTCTAATTTAGATACCAATGTTCGAGCCTGTTCGCTGAATATATCTAGAAGTGAGTTTAAGGCTTGCTGTTTAAATGCTGGGTTTATCAGTTTACGGTGTGGTCTCCATATTGATTCTGAAAATTATTTACTCATAAATATAAAGAAGAAAAAGTGGAGGAAGCGAAACAAGTGTGTAAGGATCGTAGCAAGTGGAAAGAAATGGTCTCTGCCTACCCCTACGGGAAAGAGGCGTGATTGTATGTATGTATAAATGTAAAAAGGAGCTGTCTTTCATGAAATGATAGACCTCTTGTGAGGTATAACCGTATGATGGCAAATAAGTTTGGAATCGAAACTCAATTGAAGGACCAATCCAATTGGCAACCTCTTCTTATTTTAAGTTATCAACAATTTTCTAGATGCATTTACACTGAAACTTTTGACAAATGTTGTCACCAACATGGTGTTGATAACACAAAAGTGGGTATTGTTCTACTAATGTCACCACCGCGCGTTGAAAACATAAAAGTTGGCAACTTTAAGTTGGTGTAGAATAGCTTAGAGATTTCTTAAATGTAATTTTTTTCTTTATTACTTAAGTGGACTTACCACTTGCAGTGACTAAGCCTGTATTATACAACTCTTTTCCAAAATCGTATACAGCTGCCTTACTATAACAAGTAGTGGCAATGGTTAAACTGTCATCTGGATCTGTGATCACTGCAACAAAAATAGCAAGTGATCGTTTATTTGTTATTGAAAAAACACAAGAAAAAAGATGGGTTCATCTTTGTAGGTGAAAGAAAAGACTTGGTCGTTGTGTGATCTACCTAGAAAATAAACTTACCAAATACGGGGTAAGTGCAAAAGAAAATTTTAGCAACGCCACCATTTTTCGAGGAAAACTCATGTAAACTCTTTTCCCAGTTCCACAAACCTGAAAAAAGACACTTTAGTGTAATACTAATTGTAACATCTATCATGTACTGAAAAATTGGAGAAAGGGAGAAAATTCTTTTGATTTGTTTATTTTTTGAAGTGAAAACTTCTTTAGCGCAGTTGTAAACTTTCTTGTAATGGGTAAAAAATGTTAAACTCGCGTCAGGGCACGTGACCTGATCGAAAATTCGCAAAACGGATGTCATGTTTGTATACGATAGCGCAATAAATAAATATTCTACTACATAAATGTTATACTTTTATACTACGAATTAAGCAATTCGTGCAAAATTATTCCCTAACCATTTCGAAACCATCAAAAATGCACAACGTTAATATTGAAGTTTTAACTTCTGCCGGCTTAACCGGAGTGCAACCCCTCGTTTTTTTGTAGGATCATCTATTTATATTAATATTATAGAACAAAGATTAGCGCGAACATGCATAAATACCTTTTCATCTATTTAGTCGATACTTACTTATAGGGTCTCGTGGTATGAGATTCAAATGTCCAATAAATGGTAAAGCTCCTGGAAAAATTGGAGGCGAAGGCTCACTCCTTTTCACCCACAATGACACTAACTACATAAAACATAGAACTACAAACACTAACTCAAACATAATTATTTACAAACATCACTTCCAAGAAAGTGGTTCGAACCCTTCTCGAAACGTTATTTATATAGCTGTAGTTAATATTTTTTACTTTCATGAAAGAATAAGTAATAAATAATATTATGCAAATACTGCATTTTCTCACGTTGTTTGTATCATTTAAATGCCTACGTAGGTTATGTTGACTGTCTTAAGGTGGAGTTAGACGATGCGGGCAATCTTGAGCCATGGTAAGCGACTTACATTGTTTCTACTTTGAAAAAAGGCCAGGTCAAGATTACCCTAAGCCAAAGAGCATGTGTGAAGGGAATAATGAAAGAGGACGAAGCGAAAAAATATTGTAAGGATCGTAGCAAGAGGAAAGAAGTGGTCTCTGCCTACTCCTAGGGGAAAGAGGCCTGTTTGCATGTATGTATGACGTAAGTATGTATGTACTTTAATTTAATTCGTGCATTATTATATGTGGCTCAACTCACGATAGCACTTGCCGTGTGTAACCGCATCCTAAGATTAAACGAATAAATCTTTTCTTAATTTAGACAAGTAGAATAAATATTTCCTTAAAATAGAAAAAAAGAATTAAAATAGAATTAATACAATATTTCTTATAAAACACAATGTTGTTATTTAAATTCAACTTTTATACACTCAGAGGCAGAAACCGGCCACTTTAACGTACCCATGAAACTACGCAAAATCTTCGTGGTATGTTTTTTTCTTTACTATTATATAGGTTAATGCATTTTTGATGCAACTGGATAGAAAATGATGATGCTTGATAATGCTTTATTTTTTAATAATGTTTGAGGTAGATTAATTAAACAAAAAAAAGTTGTTAAATGAGCTGAAGATTGTTGAGGTCGAGCAATAGACGAATATACCGCAGTCATTGTATATTCAAGATATAATGGATGGTCTTTCAAATCATCTTAAGGAGGTCATCAAAGCCAGAGGAGAAAATAATTAGAAAGGTAAAAGTTATATAATCATCTATCTTAAGGTGCTCCCTCACCGGGAGCATTCGCGTGTAATGTAACGTTACAGATTTGAGCATTACATCAGTGAAGAAGGAGAACCGAGCACTACAATGCGCACCTTGTAATTATAGAATGTGTAATATCTTTATACAACTTGTAACATCAATGCTCCACTTATCGCTTCGTGTGACATCTTGCTATGAAATGCTCAAAGTCGAATCAATATGTGACATAACACGCAAATGCTCGTTAGTCAGGGAGGTAGTATTGTAATGTAATGCTCAAAGTCGAATCTATAATGTTACAATACACGTGAATGCTCGCGGTGAGGGAGCACCTTAATGTGTTCAAAAGTTTTCCATATCAAATCTTGCAAGATAAATTCAAACCACTGAGCGATCCGAAGAAAACTAGAAAAAGGAACTAGAGTGAGTTTGGTGACGACACAATTTAAACTGCCTTTATGCTGGTATGATGATGGAGCTAAAAGGTGGCCATAGGTATTGTGAAAGAAAAAGAGGCAACCCTATCGTGTGTGGGCTTCTCTAATTTATCTCAGCGAGTACTTTGAACCTAGCTGATTTTAAAAGCTTTAGTATAAAATAATAATAACAATATTCCAGGACATCTCACACACGGTTATCTGATCCCAAGCTAAGCTGAGCTTGTGTTATGGTAACCAGACAACTGATAAACATACTTATATATTTCTAAATACATACATATTATACATAAATTACACCCTGACACAGAGCAAATCGTGCTCATCACACAAAGATTTGTCCTGACGTGGGAATCGAACCCACGACCACCGGTATAGAAGTCAGGGTCTCTAACCACTAGACAAGCAGGCCCGTCAAATACGTCTGTTTTTATACTAAATCAAAAATGTTTTTTGATTTATAAAAACATATTTAGTCATCATACCCATTTGTAACGACGCGGCGACGTGCGTCATCCAATTTACAGCTTGTTTCGTTTTGGATTCGGTATAATAAGCATGTAAGTTTTATTTTTCAGTATAATTTGTGAGAATTTAACGCTTTTGTTATACTCGCCATATTATATTCAATTGAGTTTATTTATCATTTTAAAGATCTAGTTTACCCAGCTCATTCTAGAACTTGCTAGTAGGTTTAAATATTCGTATTTTGGATAAGCTTATGTTTTACCCGCAGTTTTGTCCGTTCCGTTCAATTGTAAGTAGGTACTATTTTGTTGCAAATCTAAGAAATAGTCCAATCAAATTAGACACTACTAAGTCTAACCTTACATCGATATTATATTAGCGACTCTTCTTTCTACAACTTCAACCTGACTTACCAATGCTCTTTACAGGTAACTAAAAACTAAGGCAAAATCCACAAGAGGTAATGTTTCTATCATACTAGCTTTCGCATAATAAATACTTTTAGTAAACTTATATAAATAAACTTACATATCATCACGCCTGTATCCCCGAAGGGGTAGGCAGAGGTATACCAATGTACACCCACAGTTCGCCGATATGTTTAGGTCCCATGTAATAGGGGGCGAGCCTATTGCCACTAACTGGGCACAAATCCAAACTCCGACCTGCTACTGAGAATTTCATAGAAAAACCCAATAACACCTTGGTCGACTTGGGAATCGAACACAAGACCTCTAGCGTAGCGGACGTGACTGGACGGACGTATATAAACTTACACTGTTATAAAACACAAAAAAAAACTTAAATCCTACCGGCGAAGAACCAAACTATTTACACTCAAACAAACGATTCTTTAAAATCTCTACTGTCTAGTGTTTTGTAAGGTAGGTTAAGCAAGTCTTTATTCTGCTATAAAAGGCGTTGTAATATTTTGAATAGAATTAATCATAGCGTTGTTTTAGTGTTAAACTGTTTACAATGTTAGAAGTATATATAATAATCATATTGGGTGTGGTTTCCGTATTGTGGTTGTTGTGCAAACCGAGACATAAATTGCCTCCAATGTTCCCTGGAGTTTTACCATTATTGGGACATATTTGTCAGGTACCGACCGATCCAATTGGTGAGTCTAAATTAACAACCATCCACTAACTTATTGTTTTCTGGGATAAGCGCGAATGTTAGACAATAAAACAACTTTTTATGGATTATATCACTGGAAGTAATTCTGCTCGTGACAATGACACCTGCAAAGTTTTTGAAACGTTGGGAACTAAAATCTAAAATTAGACCGCGATATTATTTATAAAAAATAGATTTATTATCATCTAGAATTTTTTTAACATATTCAAACCGATTCTCTTTAGCTCCATGTATAAAACTCTTCTTACGTTCCGTATTTGCAAACGTTTAGGTATACCATATAATGATGGACTAAAATGAGCAGACATTTGTGTTTCAGAGTTCTGGAAATGGGAAAAGAAAGTTTACGAGTTCGCTTTAAATTTCGATGGCGTCATTTTATTAAAATTTCTGATGCATCATTGTTATGGTATGAAAACGCATTATGATAATTAGGAAATGAATAAGAGATTTTTTCTTATGTGAATGTGATCAAGTACTTACATTAGATATAATTTTGCTGCTTCTTACCTCACTTATTCTGACCGATTAATCCGGCCGATTAGGTGCCCTGAAAAAACGAAGATCATGAAGTATACCTACAAAATATAAACGAGAATACTCGTTTATATTTTGTAGCACTCATTCATAATAATAAATATTAAAAATATACGAGTAATTACTTGTTAAGGAAATAAATGCTAAATTTGTTTGTTTTTGGTTGTTTTAGTCTTTTATAGAAGAGTATCATAATATTAATATTACATAATAATTAATATTATACATTTTTTTTAGTCATCACAGATCCGGACGATGCTTTACTTGTGGCTAACACGTGTTTGGATAAGCCCTATATTTATAGTTTTGCAAAAGAAATGTACAAAAAAGGCTTAATTACAGCAGATGGTAAGTGTGTTTTGAACTTTTGCTTCATAATAATAACTAGTTATAATAATAATAATAGAACAAAAGTTTCATAACATGTCTTAGAATCGCAACAATGGGTTAATCGTCAATTGTTTTCATGCTCATAATAAAAAAAAATCAGACACGTATTTCTTTTTTTGACGTTTATTTGTAATGTCACTTTACGTCACATTTTGTGCAAAAACAAGTCTGAACTTTTATTTGATTTATCTACCAAGATTTTTCCTTTTGTATTATCTAACTGACGAAATACAAACATGCCATCTATTAATACCCAGTCTTCTACCTCAATTTACCAAATTGTTAAAGCCATAATGTTGACAACAATTTCTTATTTTAAGAATTGTCGTGGAAGCCGCACCGTAAGCTGTTAAACCCAGCGTTTAACCAGCAAGTGATGAACTCATTCTTGGACGTATTTAACGACAAGGCTCGAGCACTCGTTACTGAACTAGTTGCTGAAGTTGGAAAAGATACTTTTGATATAGATTTTTATTTGAGGAATTCTTTACTAAAAACTGCGTGCCGTAAGTAAAAACATTTATTTAAGTATCATATTAAAATAAAAAAAGAGTGGAAAAGCTGCAAGGCCTATTTTTTTACTCGATGATAAACAAAAATTTGTTGCTTAGCATCAATATTAAAAACAAATTATACATCAGTCAAAACAATTGAATTGGAACTGAATAAAGGTTAATTGAATATGTGTAATATTATTTTTATTTCAGAAACCACGCTTGGCCTGGACACAAATGAAGATAATACTTTGGTCACTAACTATATTTTGGCGACCAAAGATTTGGTTGAAAATTATCGGGATAGAATACTTAAATTTTATTTATGTTTGCAGTTTACGTTTAATTTTAGTTCTTTAAAGAAACCGCACGATATGCTGGTTAAAACGTTGAAAGGTATTTCTACCGAGGTAAATCTTAATTTTATTATATTTAGCTTAGTGATAATAATATGGATTGTATTATATTCGTAGAATAGAATGAAAATTATATTTTGATAAAAAGTAATGGGATTATTAGGTATCAAAAATTCCTGAGTTAGGTCGCCATTTCTTAATAAAGTCAGGCAGACTCATCTTAGTAATTCTGTATTTACTTTCAAGACTGACAGTCTTTAAAACACTGCTGCAACAGAAAAAATGTAGAGTGAAACGTATCGGACGTTTCACTCTACATTTTCAAATTTAGTAGATTTAGAAACTAGTCGGCTAGGGGACAACTAGTCAAAAACTAGTAATAAATATATATGTATCTTAACTATGGGTATTAAATTCTTTGATTAATCTAGATGTCTTTCACAGTTAATTTATGTTTTAGGTTATACGGCGTAAATTAGAAAGTAAACAAGTTACAAAGAAAGGTCTTTGTGATGACACTCTACCAGGTAATTGTTACTTATTGTTACATGTCCTTACACTACAATGCGTACCTAAAGCCTATTTAGTAGCTTTAGTAGTTTTTAAGTGACTTCAGAAAAAAAATTGGCTTTAAATATTAAATACACTTGTTATATTCATCTAAATCATCTATCTTTCCTGTCCATCCAAAGGTTGTCTGGAAGATATCGCTATTAGCGATAAGACCGCCATTGTACGCTTTACTATTGATGGTATTTGTATTTTTACTTAATTTTAATGGTGTACAATAAAGAATATTCTATCCATCTATCTAAATACATTGGTTTTGTTTTTAAATTATTGTGTATTATAATGTGGTAATCAGACAACTGTTGAACATACTTATCTCTATTTGTTTTTACAGATAAATTTCAACCACTGTTAGATCGGATGCTTTATTTAGCTGAGATACAGGATGCCTTCACACTTGATGACATTCAGGATCACGTCAATACGACTATAGCAGCTGCCACCGATTCTACTGCTCAAAGCATAATATTTACCTTGATCTTAATTGGTTCTCGCGAAGACGTACAATCAAAGATTGTTCTGGAGTAAGTGGCA
Organism: Autographa gamma; assembly: GCA_905146925.1. Classification (NCBI taxonomy): domain Eukaryota; kingdom Metazoa; phylum Arthropoda; class Insecta; order Lepidoptera; family Noctuidae; genus Autographa; species Autographa gamma. The sequence continues at coordinate 5,770,291 of LR989871.1, forward strand.
CTATATACCTTTATTCAAAATATCTTTTGACATATAGTTATGTCTTTGTAACACCTGAAACTAGTTTTTAAATATTAATTTATTAAATGCTCCTTTCATGAGCACTTTATTTTTCTACTAAAGGCTTTCTCATCAAATATGACTCAAATACAAATTCTGGTCTGGTTTTCCAAATAGTGTCTTATAATTTTGACTTATTTAATTCTATATAACCACCGTCATTTAAGTTTGTTCATCACACAGGCTGAACGAAGTATTTCAAGGTGAAGACAGAAACGTGACAAAGTCCGATCTACAAAACCTTGTGTATCTAGAAGCTGTGATGAAAGAAAGTATGAGACTTTACCCTGCCGCACCAAGATTCTTACGATACATTGATACAGATGTCAAATTGAGTATGTATTTTTAAAACGGGTATTATAATGATTTTAATTGTTTTAACAATCATCCCGAAAGCAGTGTAACAGACACTGTCTTCTGTATTTTAAAATAATCCAATACGTTTAAATAACAACTTTTTTTTTGATGGCATTATCTAATTTATTTGTTCTTATTGTATTTAAGATTTGCTCATCTTTTCTTACTTTTGATAAATATTACAGAACAATACACACTGCTAACTGGCAGTACTTGTGTCTTATCAGTCTATGGTATCAACCGGCATCCGATGTGGGGCGCGGATGCGGACCAGTTCAGGCCTGAGCGCTGGCTGGACCCTGCCTCCTTGCCTGACAACCCCAACGCATTCGCTACTTTCAGTTTAGGCAAACGAAATTGCATAGGTACTCATAAACTGATTATATCCTAGCTGATTTCGCTTTCGCTTATATTTAATTTAGTTAATATAATTGTCTTATCACGTGCATGTTAACCAGTAAATTTAACGTTTTCTTTTTAATCTGTTACCTACATGAATGTAAAATATTTGCAGGTAAATTGTACGCGATGATGGTAACGAAGACAAGCCTTGTATATATATTGCGACACTACCACATTACCAGTACGTCGCATGACTTACAGACGCGATGTGATATAGTTCAGAGCCCAGTGGAAGGACACAAAATAACAATACAACATCGAAGCTGAGTTTATTAGAATCTTATATTTTATGTTCTTGTGTAAAACAACTTCCGAAGAAACCGACTTCTATGGTAGACCACGTCTAAGTTATCCTAACGATGAGAGCCAGAATTTTAAAATCGATTTATAAAATAGGCGGAGATATTGAAAAAAAAAAAAAAAAGAAGTAAAAATTAATGGAGAACATCCACTTTTGCAGTCAGCACAAATGAACCTACTTACGTAATTTACATTAAACAATGACTGGAGAAGAACCACAACATAATGATTCGACTACAGACCCAATGTATAATAACCCAAATAATATTACAGAAACGACTGTACCCAAGCGTTGTTATTGAAACCTCGGTCTATTCCGAAACTAGTCGGACATTTTCTAGTTGCTTACTAGGAAAAGTCCAACAACTCGTTAAATATTGTTTTACTGTGTATAATGTGTAATACTAACGTGTAAACTGAAATAAAATTTTTAAAAATAACTGCATTGTGTTTACTTATTGCATTGTACTCCTTTTCTATTGAAACGCATTATGAACACTGCTGTTTTTGTGATAGTGTTTTTGTGTCTTTAATTTGTTAGTTTTATTTTAGGTCTTTAATGCAGTTTTCGTTGGCTTGTTGTGTTGCAATAGCAAAATATACACACGTTTACTCTCACGTTTGTGTTATGCCACGTGCGTTTTAAGATTCCGTATTGCCTGTTATTTTATTACTGTTGATTACTAGGACTTATTACTTTCACAGTAACGTAAAAGCCTGCAAGCATTTTGCATTTGGGTGTCTGAATTAAAACAATGTGATGCGAATTTACATTCTTTTTAAGACATGGCGTTGTTTCCATTATTTTTATAATAATATGAGTAATAATTGTATCTCCATTCTACAGTATTTTTAGTAGTTAGACGTAGTGATAAAAGCACTTGTGGAACCCAAAAAATGGTAACTTATATAACATAATTAGTCGAACACAGCTCAATTGCTTTGTTATACCAAAAACACTATAATTAAATTCATAAATGAAAAAAACTCCGAATGCTGATGTCTGTTATAAAGAAGTACGTGTGACTGAGTGGCGTAGTCTTGGTAAAGCGTAGGTATCTCGTTGCTATGTTTGTGGTTTTAATAATAATATGGTTTTGTGTATTTATAGCGTGGTACCGGTTAAAACTAAGTTATGTATTGCCTCCGATATATCCGGGTGCTGTGCCTCTCTTAGGACATGTAGTGCAATTGCCAAGAGATCCTATAGGTAAGTGTAACGATTTTTTTTCGGTTCAAGGTTATCTACAACGACATAAAATTTTCTACTAGAGGGATGACTGTTTGTTAACGGCATAAATAGTGCTACGCTAGCAACATCCAGTTATGCTATTTTGCGCAAGCTGATTTTCACTGCTTGCTTATAAAATGATTACATCGCTAAATGTGCAGGAGTAATTCTATATGCCCTTTTTTTTCTTGATACCTCTTGAATTTAGCGTATAATATGTGATTCCAGGAATTTGGGAATGGGAAAAGAAAGTTCACGAGTTCTCATTAAAAAGCGGTGGAATATCTACAGTTTTCATCGGCACACAACATTTCTATTGTAAGTTAAGTTTATTTAATCAGGAATCCATAATTAAGACACATGTCTTCCAAAGTCTTTTCGATCTATATAATCCAGAGAGTATTCTTTGTATCAAAAAACCTAAAAACTTAAACATAAATAAACAAAAAGTACTAATCACTAATACTTATTAAATCTGCGTTGCAGTTATATCAGATCCTGATGTCAGTTTACATATTGCGAACACATGTTTAAACAAAACATATTTATATAATTTTGCAAAAGAAATGTACAATTATGGCTTAAACACAGCGGATGGTAAGTACCCTAACCCTCAAATTTGATTTTTGCGATATTTTAATCTCAGGATCGGAAATTTCAAAAACATCCTACTTAAATGAAAAAGTATTTCATTTCATTCATAAACACAAATTCATAGTGAAACATGTCATTGTAAGTGACTTATCAAATCTCGGAAGAAATTCGAACTAGTTCGTAACTCGACCGGATCTAGTCCGCAAGTAGTCAGTTTTTTATTATTTTTTGCGGGTATACCGATACCTAAGTCCATTTTACTTTATGAAACACTTAAAAATGAGACAAAACAACAACATTTTTGTAAGAAACATTAAGTTATAATTGTAGAATCGACATGGAAGCCGCATCGCAAGCTTTTAAACCCAGCGTTTAATATGCAAGTACTGAACTCTTTCCTCGATGTTTTCAAGGAGCAGGCTCGAACACTAGTTAGTCAATTAGCCGAGGAAGCAGAAAAAGATGCTATTGATTTGGAAACTTATTTGACGAATCATGTTTTGAAGACCACGTGTCGTAAGTACTGTAAATAAGAGCCTATTAAGTTATCATCATCATCATCATCAGCCGGAAGACGTCCACTGCTGAACAAAGGCCTCCCCCCTAGAGCGCCACAATGAACGACAACTCGCCAATTGCATCCACCGGGTGCCCGCCACTTTGACGATATCGTCAGTCCACCTGGTGGGAGGCCTGCCATATTAAGTTATGCCGTGTAATTATTCTGTATAGTAATTAAATACCCATATTATATAACAAATTATATATTTTGAGTGGCCTCTTGGTCTTGCGGTTAGAGACCCTGATACAATACCGGAGGTCGTAGGTTTGATTCCCACCCAGAACAAATCTTTGTGTGATGAGCATGATCATGAATTGTCATAAAATATGTCTGGGTGTAATTAATCTAGAATATGTATGTATTTAGAAGCAAACAAGTATATTTATCAGTTGTCTGGTTACCATGAGCTCTGCTTAGTTTGCGATCAAAAGACATTGTGTGAGTTATCCCAGGATATTATATTTTAAAGTGTTTTACTTTCAGAAACAACGCTCGGTTTAAGATCTGATGAAGATTGTATAATAGTCAAAAATTATGTTTCGGCAACAAAAGAATTGTTTAATCTTTATCTCGACAGACTAATGAAGTTTTGGTTACATTTACAATTCATGTTCAACATAAGTTCTTTGAAAAAGAAGCACGATTATCTAGTTAAAACGTTAAAGGATATTTCAAATGAGGTAATTTTTTAGATGTTAAATTTGCCGTAGATACATTTTACAAATTTCTTATTTATGATTTCATGTTATTGGGTACTTTAAGTTAATTAAAGTAATACTAGATGGATTGATGTTTTAACAATTTTTTCAGGTAATACATAAACGGAAATTGCAAATGATTCAAAACAAAAAAGATTTGAGGAAAGATCTTGATCAAAACTCAGGTGTGTATAAATAAGATTCTACAAAATTAATTAACATCATTCATTAATTTTGTACGAGACAAAATTAATTATTTTTTGGTTTTGATGTTACATAATGCATGTTTACAACGTAAGGAGTAGACATCAAAATTTATTGCTGCATGAGTCATCATTATATAAACTTGTTTTTTCGTTTCAGATAAATTTCGACCATTATTGGACAGAATGCTTGATTTGACGGATGCACAAGATGCATTCACCGATGATGAGATTAGGGATCACGTAAATACTGTTATAGCAGCTGCTTACGAAACAAGTGCCAAATCTATGTTATTTACTTTGATATTAGTGGGATCACACGATGAAGTCCAATCACGAGTATTTAAAGAGTAAGTATATAACCTCTGAGCTCTCTTAACAAAGTTTAAAAAAAAATATCACCTAAAATCTTAGGATAGGACTCAACTGACCGACTACAAGTACCACAAATAAAATAACTGATTGAGACTAGTAAGAAACTAGACGAATAATTAGAAAATATGCAATAAAAACATCTGAATATAAGAATACGATGTGAACTTTGTCTGTTACTCAATTAAATAATAATAATCCAGCCTATAAACGTCCCACTGCTGGGCACAGGCCTCTTCCCATATAGATAAGGCGCGAGCATTGATTACCACGCTTACTCTCTCCGGATTGTCGATTTCAGATCCCCAAATTTTGGAATCCAGGTTTCCTCACGATGTTTTCCTTCACCGTTTGTCAGAAGTGTCTTAAGGAAGTACATATAACTTTTAAAAGTTACATTGGTACTTGCCTTGTCCTGGTTCGAACCTGCAACCTTGTGCATACAAATCCGTTCATAGAACCGCTAGGCCACCACGACATTCACTGAATTAAAACTTTTATTGTTTATTACACAGGCTGTGCGAAGTATTTGGAGATGAAAACAGAGACTTAAATAAACTCGATCTTCAACAACTAGTTTATTTAGAAGCTGTCATAAAAGAGAGTTTGAGACTATATCCTCCTGTGCCGAGAGTCGGACGATACAACCAAACAGATGTGAAATTGAGTAAGTATTACATAATTACATTCTGAAATGCCTGTATGTCTATTCTGTAAATAATTTCGATATCGAGCTTCACCTGAGTGATAATAAAGCTCATTTCAAAAGTGAACCCAATTAGCCTTGATTTAGAATTCAAATTTGAGAATATTTTTTTGCCGCCGGCCTTGACCGCGGATTCCGCTGTCGAGATACGAAAATAATGTTACAGAATAGCACTACTGGTCATTAAATTTCAGTACTTTCGACTTGTGTCATAGGTGCAGTTAGGTCCGGTAAATTTTGAAACTAGTCAAATTCACTTGTCAACATTGTCTTTTTAATTATTTTGAAGTTATACATACTTTTATAAATTCTTACAGAAAACTATACACTGGCAGCAGGAAGTACTTGTGTTATATCAGCGCATGCTATCAACAGGCATCCGATGTGGGGCGCGGACGCGGACCAGTTCAGACCTGAGCGATGGCTGGACCCTGCCTCCTTGCCTGATAACCCTAACGCATTTGCCAGCTTTAGTTTAGGCAAACGTAATTGCATAGGTAATATTATTCATAACTTGTTTTAGTAACACATTTTCATTAAATGGGTAGTTTTCAAAGGTATCTAGATAATTTGGTATAAATATTGTCACGCCTTCTGGTTAAATTGGGGTTCGTGAAGTATTGAAATTAGTTAACTAGGTCTAATGACTAGTTGCGGAGTGTACTCTAACAACACGCAATTAGTCATTTTTATTTTTCAAATCCTCTTTTATTTTACATTGGTTATGTTTTCAAGTAAATCACAAGCGATGATGATGATGAAAATAACTCTTGCACACATTTTACGACGCTACCGAGTAACGAGCACATCGCATGATTTAAAGACAAGATGTGATTTAATTCAAAGCCCAGCGAAGGGACACCGTATCAACATAAAAATACGCACATAGATAAATATGGCTATTTTAATAAATAAAGAAATGTGTATTATTTAATTTTTAATTTCATGAATACAGTCCTCTATCTATCTTAATGCACGAAATCCTATTTGAAACAGCAGGTGTACAGAATTAAAGGGTTTAAAAAAACCTTTATTCATTGCGTTACAAGAAATAGATACTGTAAATATCTCTAAGATTGTTTTGTCAACATATAAACTTTTACAAAACAAAATTAATTATTATTATTTTATTCAATCACCTTTACTAATAACATTTCAAGATATAATTTTTAATTAGAATTTTACAGTTTTCCCTAAATTTGTGCCACAATGTCAACTTCATTAACATTTTTTTTTTGTTTTTGTACTTGAGTTAAGCCAGCGAAAAAAAAACATGCAATTCATTCAACGAAAATATCTCAATTCACAACTTTAAATGTTTATTTTCTAATTTCAAAAGCAACTTGATGTCCATCCACGGGTTTCTGTACAAAATCAGCGCGGCATTGCAACTTAGTGACGTCAGCTGTGACGTGGTACCTCCGCAGTATATGCGCAAGAGTCAGCTTTATAACCATTATGCCGTATAATTTGCCTGGAAAGATTACAAAAGTTTATAAGATAAAATTTAGGAATAAAGGTATATGCCTTTTTGACTCATCATCTGCCTAGCCTTTTCCCAACTATGTTGGAGTCGGCTTCCAGTCTTACCAGATTCGAGCTGAATACCGTATTTTACATGGAGCGACTGCTTATCTGACCTCCACAACCCATTTAAAATAGGCTTTGAATGATTTGAACTATGGTAAATCCATATTTTGTTCAGTCTGCAATAAGTTGTTACTTACACCAACTTCTTGTTTTCAATCAGGATGGGTGGGACCCAATACAGTTCGAACTGAACAACGACCTCCTCGTTGGCCTAGTGCTGCTAAGCACAACTGCTACGTTAGAGGTCTTGGGTTCGATCCCCAAGTCGACCAAGGTGTTATTGGGTTTTTCTATGAAATTCTCAGTAGCAGGTCGGAGTTTGGATTTATGCCCGGTTAGTGGCAATAGGCTCGTGGCATTAGTACACCTCGGCCTAACCTTTCGGGGATACAGGCGTGATGATTTGTTATGTTATGTTATCTTGGCATAGACCTAATAGATTTGTCATTTTGTCAATTAAGATTCTAGCATCTTCAATTTGACATACCTGGCTTAACATATATAGAAAAGAAGTAATCAATTAAGAAATGAGACTAGTTTTTACCAATGCAATTTCGTCTCCCTAAACTAAAGCTGGCGAATGCGTTGGGGTTGTCAGGCAAGGAGGCAGGGTCCAGCCATCGTTCAGGCCTGAACTGGTCCGCGTCCGCGCCCCACATGGGATGCCGGTTGATAGCGTATATTGAAATAATTATAGTTGAATTAGCTTTCAACGTATAGTTTCCTGAAATATGACAGAAAGATTACAAAAAAAAACATATCTGGTAAAAAAAAACAACAAATGTGTTATATGTAGAATCGGCTAACTGACAATAATTTTCTTAAAAACTTACTTAGCTTGAAGTCGGATTTTGTGGTCCTTGCAATTCTTGGTCCCGGTGGGTATAATCTCAGAGTCTCTTTTACTACCGCCTCCAAATAAACAAGCTTTGCCAAATCATCTTTAATTATATTTCCATCGCCATCTCCAATAACACTTTTCAATCTAATCAAAATAATGAAAATGTATTTTATCAGAAAATAGATAAAAAAAAATAATGTAATATTAAATATGGACATCGTTTTGAATCCAAAGTGATAAGGTGAAAGAACTTGTGTTATAAAAATAGAGAGAGCAAAGGTGCCCAACCTTTTTTTTGATTGACCAGTCTGGGGTTACTGACGTCCAGCCTTGAAAATCAGTGTGTACGCCACTCGACCATGAAGGTCATCAAGTGGTGTTAAGTGTGGTTAATAATAGTGAAAGGAGACTTACTCTTCAATAATTCTTTCTTGTACCTTCGGATACGAACCAACCAACAACAAAACAAAATTAAGAGAAATGGCGGTTGTATCGTAAGCGGCTACAATCATTGTGCCTAAATGATCGACTATCTCATCGTCTGTGAAGGCATTCTGTTGGTCATTCAGGTCTAGCATGTGGTCCAGTAGTGGTTTGAACTTATCTGTAATTAAGAAGCATAAAACTATTGTTATAAAACTCAATAGAACTTTGGATTTCACAGTTATTGATCTTAAAATATCTAGGTGAAAAAGTCAACATGAAATGTGACTTAAATTAATCTCAAGTATGATGGTGATTCTATATGGTATTACCTGATTTATCGAAAGAATTTCCAAAATGGTTACCAGATTTTAATTCCAATCGACGATTGTTTAATACCTGTAAATCAAAAGAACATGGATAAGCTGATTGACGCAGGACGAAGAACATTTCATAGAAAATTATACTTCTATAATATTATATGTATAGCAGTAGATGAAGATAATACTATGAAATACAGTTAGTCACCTGATGTGTTGTACCTCTGATAATTTCAGCAAGTTTATTTTCCTGTTTCTTTAAAGAACTAAAATTGTATATAAGTGGAAAATGTAACCAAAATTTTTGTAGTCTCAGGAAGAATAAATTAAATAATTCGTATGTGGCATCGGCGTAACTTTTGACGATTTCACTGTTTGCATTGGTTTCTACACCCATTGACGTTCCTGCCAAAATAATATAAATAAATGAGACAAATATTTTTTAAGGAGACATAATAAATATTAAAAGAAATACTTAATGCTGGGATGGACTAGATACGAAGGCATGGGTGTTTTAGAGCAAATTGCGATAGGCCTATGTCCAATATTGGAAACGATAAGCCATGTCGATGGTGATCAAAATTGTGACCTAACTTCTTTCACAATTATTTAGGCTAAAAGTCTTACTAGTAACAATCTTTAATCAGGTTAAACAGAAGGACTAACTGCAAATACAGCTGGTTTTATAGGCGATACGGTTTTTCTTGCTTGAATGTTTGCGGTAGTTACCTACTAATCTAAAAAGTACGTTTAACAGCACTTACGATACACAGTCTCCAGCGATTTTAAAATTAAATCAGGTAGGATTTCAACCGGACCCTTTCCTACTTCGGAGGACAGTTGAGACACAATTCTTCGCCCCAGGGCATTATATTCTGGCACTAAAGAGTTTAATACTTGTTGTTTAAACGCCGGGCATAAAAGTTTTCGGTGTGACTTCCACAACGAAACTGAAAAATATACCAATATAATAATAATAATTATTATTAATATTTATTTATTCATCTTTGTAAAACCTTCATAAGAGTATTAAAATTTACTTACCTTCAGCTGTGAGTAGCCCACGACCATATACATCTTTTGCGAATTGGTATAAGTATGACTTTTCTAGGCATGCATTAGCTACGTGAAGACATTCATCTGGGTCAGTTAGTGCTGAAAGCGTTAAATGCAAATTATTATTGAGATTTTCATATTTCTTAACGCTGACAAAGACACAAATTTTAATATGCAACTAATAAGCATAAACATGCCAGACGCAAGTATTATTTATTATCAGGCTTCATGAAAATTGAGGAACCGTTTTCTCGTTATTTTTTCTAAAATTTTTACTTTCAGAAAAACAAAGAAACTTTAAAATATCTAATAGTCATAAAATTTAAATAAAATTGGTTGGCTTACCATATAACACGTGAGATCCAATTCGTACTTGAACGAGTCCGCCGTTATTTAAGGTGTAATTGTAAAATTTCATTTCTTCATCCCAGAATTCTAAAATATAAGATATATCATTACTCACACTAGACTTGCAGTGATACCAACACGCTTAGTAGAAGTATTTCTTTTTTTTATATATAGTCTACATTAGATCCTACTGCTAGGCAAAGGCCTCCCCCTCCGTCCTCCAAACCTGTCTGTCTTTTGCGATTTCTGCCCACGTGCGTCCTGCATAACTGACTAGATCATCACACCACCTTCGCCGAGGACGACCTCGACGGCGATGTCCTTCCGACGTCCAGTGGGTGACGATCTTTGCCCATCGGTCAGGCTGCATTCGCGTGACGTGACCAGCCCACTCCCACTTAAGCTTGGCTGTTTTGACTCCCACATCCACCACTTGAGTTCTAGAACGCAGCGTAGTGTTTCTAACAGAACGGTCTGTTAGTTTAACAGCAAGTATGCTGCGCTCTATTGATCGTTGTCAAATCCTGAGCTTGGACATTTTTTGTTGAGTAAGTGACCAACTCCGAGCACGTAGGTTAGGACGGGCAGTATGCGCATGTCTATGAGTGTCCTCTTCAAGGTTATTGGCAGGTTGCCTTTTAGATGTTCTATAAGGGCCCAGAAGCTCTTCCATACGTTCTGGATTCTCCTCTCTACTTTTTTATCTAGCCGGTTCTGAAACGAGACAATCTGGCCCAAGTATATTATGTACTCATCGACATATTGCAACTCCTGCCCGGCTACCACAACCCTACGTTTCGTGCTGTTGGTCATGAGCTGTATTTTAGATCGGTTCATTAAAAGCTCAACCTCAAGAGTCGCCGAGCTCAGATCTTGGAGGAAATGCTCCAAGATCTGAGCATAGCGAGTTCAAGTTCTGAAATTGATGTGGAGAATATCATGTCTTCGGCAAAGCGGAGGTTTGTTAGCTGGTCCACTAACATTAATGCCACGTGACTGCCATAAGTAGGGCAGCTTCTTAAATACCTCCTGCAGTGCGCATGTGAACAGTTTTGGTGAGAGCGGGTCGCCTCGCTTTACTCCTCTGTATATAGGAAAATTTGGCCCAGCAGCATGCAGTTTGATGTTAGCAGAACTGCTCCGATAAATACTATCTATGAGATCAATGTAGGTGTGAATTATGTTCTGGGACTGTAGGGCATCGATAACAAATTTGTGGTATGTACTGTTAAAGGCTTTCGCGTAGTCAACAAACGCTACGTAAAGAGTTTTGTTAAACTCGTTATATTTTTCCGTTATTTGCTATATACCCATTTTAAACGGCTCGTGTAGAAAACTGTATTCACTTTCATAAGTTAAGATAAGAAAAAAAGACCTAAGCAAGTCAAATAGCTTTCTTCTTTTAAAGTCTGTTAAAAAATGGTCTTACTTGAAAGGTTTTCCAATAAAAGGTGAGCGTGTCCTACGATTGGTCTCCTCCCAGGGTACATTGGTGGGTCCTCCCCTCTTGGTGACAACCACCACCACCAAACACCAAATATCACAAAACACAAGATTATCGGCACTACCGAAATCATTGTCAGGGCAATAATGAAATATTTCTGTATAAAAGTTGCTTAAATAACTCTTTAAAATTATTTTTTACGTTTAAATTACCTTCTCGTTTGAGTACAACAAAAACCAGTTTTTGGAGTAGCCACCAAATTATTTGGGGCGACTTATATATTTAATAAGACGACAATGGTAACAATGCATAAATCTGAACCTTACTGAATTGCAATAAAGATGCTTTTAATATCAAAGTTTTGCCACTTATGTGCGAATTAATGTATTGCATTTCAGTTTAATCACACATATATTATATTATAAAAAAAAAACTATATTATTATAACAAAAACGTTATAGTAATTAATTTTATATTTAATAATTCGCAATACTGACTACATTATAATTAATTATAATGACTCGGTTTTTTTTGGGTTCATTAGCTAAATTTCAAAAACGGAACCCTAATAGAGTCGTCATGTCTGTCTGTCTGTCTGTCACAGCCACTGTTGGAACTTAGTAAGAAAATGTATTCTGACAACCGCAAAAAAAATGCACCCAAAATAAAAAAAAGCTATGAATTTCGGGGGTGTCCCATACTTAGAACTGAAACTCTATTTTGATTATTTAACCCATTTTTGTGGTATCCATGGACAGGTCTTCAAAAATGATCTTGAGGTTTCAAGTGTCATGTTTTATATACTGTTTTTTAGCAATAACGGTGTTGTTGTTTGACCTGCAAATCATTTAGGATCATCATCATCTCCTGAGCCCCTTCCCAACTTTGTTGGGGTCGGCTACCAATCTTACCGGATTCAGCTGAATACCGTATTTTACATGGAGCGACTGCCTATCTGACCTCCACAACACATTTTACTGGGAAACACAGTATCCCATACTAAGACTGGTCATCAGAATTGAGTTAACGACTGCCAAAGATCTATGTATGACAGCCGGGATCTACTTTTTATACACAATACTTAGCCACGAGCTCCTCCTGCAAATCATTTAGGGTAGTTTCTAGAATTATGAAAAATACTTGGGGTACTTACAAATACTAATATGAAATAACTTGTTTTTTTCGCTTAGGTATTATGTTAAGCCAGGGAAAAATAAAACCATGCAAGATACACAAAAAAACACCTTATTTCACAACTTTTAATAAAATATTTTATTTTCTAATTTCAAAAGCAACTTGATGTCCATCCACGGGTTTTTGCACGAAATCAGCTCGGCATTGCAACTTTCTGACGTCAGCGGTGACGCGGTACCTTCGCAGTATATGCGCAAGAGTCAGCTTTATAACCATTATGCCGTATAGTTTGCCTGGAAATAATACAAAATGTTATTAGAGAAGATGTAGAAAACAAGGCCTTATTTGAATTCATCATCTCCCGAGCCTTTTCCCAACTATGATGGAATCGGCTTCCACTCTTACCGGATTCAGCTGAAAACCGTGTTTTACATGGAGCGACTGCCTATCTGACCTCCACAAACCATTTGAACTTGGCATTGGCTTATTAGAATTGTGTTAACTGAATCCATATTTCGTTAGGTCTTGAATAAGTTGATATTTACACCAACTCCTTGCTTTCAATCACGTTTTTCAGCCAATATAGTTAAGAAATGTGCAGTAAAATCTACTTTTGGAATTTTATATTTTTAAAAAGAATTTGTGCTATATATTTATTTAAAAAGGATTACTCATTTTACTCATCTTCAATTCAAAACTTAAGATAGTCTTTTACAATACACATACCTAGCCTAACATTTATATAGAAAAGAACTAAACCATTAAAAAATTAGACTAGTTCTTACCAATGCAATTTCGTCTGCCTAAGCTAAAGCTGGCAAATGCGTTGGGGTTGTCAGGCAAGGAGGCAGGGTCCAGCCATCGCTCAGGCCTGAACTGGTCCGCGTCCGCGCCCCACATCGGATGGCGGTTGATACCGTATATTGATATAATTATAGTTGAATTAGCTTTCAACGTGTAGTTTCCTGAAATATGACAGAAAGATTATAAAAAAAAAACAAATCTGATTCACATAAGATCTGAATTTATTCGCTGGTAGACTCTGAAACTAATAAAACAGAACAAAAATTTTTGTTAATCATACACATTTAACATCACCAAGGAGCTATCATACAATATGTATAATATAAAATCGGCTTAGTGACAATAGAACTTACTTAGCTTGAAGCCGGATTTTGTGGTCCTTCCAATTCTCGGTGCTGGCGGATATAACCTTAAAGTCTCTTTAACTACTGCCTCCAAATAAACAAGCTTTGCTAAATCATCTTTATTTATATTTCCATCGCCATCTCCAATAACACTTTTCAATCTAATCAAAATAATGAAAATGTAATTTATCAGAAAATAGATAAAAAATAGAAATTTGTAATATTAATTATTGACATCGTTTTGAATCCAAAGTGATTAGGTGAAAGAACTTGTGTTATAAAAATAAAGGTGCCAAATCTTTTTTTTGATTGACCCTTTTGATTCTGGGGATTGATTCTGGGGATACTGACTACTGACCCGCCTTGAAAACCAGTGTGTACACCACTCGACCATGGAGGTCGTTGAGTTTTGTAAATTGTGGTTAATAATAATAAAAGGATACTTACTCTTGAATAATTGTTTCTTGAACCTTTGGATGTGAACCAACTAACAATAAAACAAAATTAAGAGAAATGGCGGTTGTATCGTAAGCGGCCACAATCATTGTGCCTAAATGATCGACTATCTCATCGTCTGTGAAAACATTCCGTTGGTCATTCAGGTCTAGCATGTGGTCCAGTAGTGGTTTGAACTTATCTGTAATTAAGAAGCATAAAACTATTGTTATAAAACTAAATAGAACTTTGGATTTCACAGTTATTGATCTTCTAATGTCTAAGTGAAAAAGTCAACATGAAATATGACTTAAATTAATCTCAAGTATGATTGTGAGTGTATATGGGATTACCTGATTTATCGAAAGAATCTCCGAAATGGTTACCAGAATTTAATTCCAATCGACGCTTATTTATCACCTGTAAATGAAAAGAACATTGATAAGATTTTATTTATATGTCGGAGAGTGTAAAAAGGAGCGTCAAGGTTTAACCGCCTTGGGCGTATTTGGGATCAGATGTTGGCAGCACCGTGCGAGTAGTCAAATTACGCAGTGTGGTTTGACATCGAGTGGAATGCACGAGAAGCTAACAGAAGAAACCGACTTCGCCGCGTTCCTTGAATACATTCACGATGAAAGGGGAGCTGAACAGAAGGAAAGCTGAGCAACAACGACCGCCCGCCATCCCACTTCGTTAATATAATATTATATAGCAATGGGCGAAGATAACACGTCAAAATTTTTATAGAAATAAAATTCACCTGATGTGTGGTACCTCTGATAATTTCAGCAAGTTTATTTTCTTGCTTCTTTAAAGAACTAAAATTATATATAAGTGGAAAATGCAACCAAAATTTTTGTAGTCTCAGGAAGAATAAATTAAACAATTCGTATGTGGCATCCGCGTAGCTTCTGACGATTTCACTGTTTGCACTGGTTTCTACACCCATTGACGTTCCTGCCAAAATAATTTAAACAAATGACACACATACATTTAATGAGGCATATTAAATATTTAAAAAAATAATAATGCCGGGGTGGACTAGATACGAAGGCATGGGTGTTTTAGAGCAAATTGCGATATTAAGCCTATGTCCAATATTAGGCTGAGATAAGCCATGTCGATGGTGATCAAAATTGTGACCTAACTTCTTTGACAATTATTTAGGCTTAAAGTCTTACTAGTAACAATCTTTAATCAGGTTAAACAGAAGGACTAACTGCAAATACAGCTGGTTTAAGAGGCGATACGGTTTTTCATGCTATGGCTGGATTTTTGCAGTAGTTACCTACTCATCTAAAAAGTACGTTTAACAGCACTTACGATACACAGTCTCCAGCGAATTTAAAATTAAATGAGGTAGGATTTCAACCGGACCCTTTCCTACTTCGGACGACAGTTGAGACACAATTCTTCGCCCCAGGGCATTATATTCTTGCACAAAAGAGTTTAATACTTGTTGTTTAAACGCCGGGTATAAAAGTTTTCGGTGTGACTTCCACGACGACACTGAAAATATACCAATATACATACATCCATATAATCACGCCTTTTTCCCTTGTAGGGGTAGGCAGAGACCACTTCTTTCAACTTGCTACGACCCTGACACACTTGTTTCACTTTGTCCACTTTCATTATTCCCTTCACACATGCTGTTCGGTTTATGGTACTCTTGACCTGGCCCCTTTTCATTTACACTCGCCTTATACACTATTTTCGTCAATCGTTCTTCATTCATTCTTTCGACATAGCCAAACCATCTCAGCATCCCTTTTTTGATTTGTGTCTCAACATCCATCATCTGACATGCTTCATAGACCTTTCCATACATTCCTCTTGTTACATACAACGTAGCAAAGCGGCCCTCCGTGGGCCACTTTTCGCCCCCGCGAGAAACGAGACGTGATGGGGGCGAACCAGATCGCCGCCGGGATAAGGAATTAGGAAAGGATACGTTGGATAGGATAAAAAGGTAGGTCGGGTTATAGGATGCTACCATCACGGAGGTACAATGAATGTGACGGCAACAGCTAGGGCAGTCCGGGATCGCGTACCCGTAGTAGATCTAGCCGGTTGTCGGAAAGATAGCTGGTAGATCCACCCCCTGAACTTCTATATATCAATATAATAATAATAATTATTATTTATTTATTCATCTTTGTAAAACCTTTATAAGAGCATTAAAATTTACTTACCTTCAGCTGTGAGTAGCCCACGACCATAGACATCTTTTGCGAATTGGTATAAGTATGACTTTTCTAGGCATGCATTAGCTACGTGAAGACATTCATCTGGGTCAGTTAGTGCTGAAAGGGTTATATGTAAATTATTATTGTGATGTTTATATTTATCAACGCCAGCTAAGACACTTATATATAAGTTATCAGCAAGACGCAAGTAGCATTTAATATCAGGCCTATTTTAACAAAATTTGTGGAACCGTTTTCTAGCGATTTTACTTTTAGAAAAATAAAGTAACTTTGAAATCTGTAATAGTCATAAAATATTAAATTGAACTAAATAAATATAAAATTGTTTGGCTTACCATATAAAACGTGAGATCCAATTCATACTTGAACGAGTCCGCCGTTTTTTAAGGTATAATTGTATATTTTCATTTCTTCATCCCAGAATTCTAAAATATTAGATATATTTACCATGAACTATATTTTTTTTATTTACAATACAATAATTTAAAACCTCCCACTAAATACCCATACGCTTTGTAGAAGTATTCCAGTAGGTGTAAATACATCGCAATGTCTCAAAAAAACAAACACGGGTGATTTAAAAAAAAATACCCCGTGACGAACAGGATTTTTTTTAATATCATGAAATTGGTTTTTTTGATACTTATATTTAAGAAGATATGTTAATTCATCTGAAAATGCATTTTTTTAAGATTAAACCAGAAATATAAGAAATATTCAAGTTTTCCTGTCAGCAGATTTGCGAAATTTTCCTATGCGTCACAAAATATAATTGATCATAAATAAAATAATACGGTAATAAAACAAAATTAACTCATATTATAATTAAGATATAAATAATACATTTCCAAAAATAGTATGAATATAAGGAATTTATACTACATAATTAAATAATCAGCTATATAGTTTCCATAACGTCACTGTTCGTACAAATCGCACTAGAAACGTTGTCATTACTAAGGCTACGAGTGACAAATAAAGAAGTCGTGTTAAGTAGGGAATTACTAGAAATTACCCTCTTTAGTAAATGACAAAATAAATACATTTTTTAAGCCTAATGTAGAAAACTGTAATCACTTGTCGGCATAAGCTAAGATTAGAAAAAAGACCTAAACGAGTCAAATAGATTTCTTCTATTAAAGCCTGTTAAAAAATGGTCTTACTTGAAAGGTTTTCCAATAAAAGGTGAGCATGTCCTACGATTGGTCTCCTCCCAGGGTACATTGGTGGGTCCTCCCCTCTTGGTGACAACCACCACCACCAAACACCAAATATCACAGAACACAATATTATCGGCACTACCGAAATCATTTTAAGGACAATAATGAAATGTTTCTGTTTAAAAGTTTCTTAAATAACTCTTTAAAGTTTATTTTTAGGTGTAAATGACCTTCTCGTTTGAGTACAACAAAAAGCAACCAAACCAAATTGTTTGGGCAACTTATACATTTAATTGACAATGGTAATAATACATAGGTAAATCTGAACCTTACTAATTTGCAATAAAGATGCTTTTAATATCAAAGTTTTGCCACTGATGTGCGAATGTATTGCATTTCAGTTTAATGTCGCAAAGTATAATAAGAAAAATCTATATTTAGTAACGAAAACAAAAAATATGCAATACTGACTACATTTACATTAATTATAATGACTCGTTTTTTTGGGTTCATTAGCTAAATTTCGAAAACCGAACCCTAATAGAGTCGTCATGTCTGTCTGTCTGTCTGTCACAGCCGCTGTTGAAACTTAGTAAGAAAAAGTGTTCTGTTAACTTCAAAAAAAAAATGCAAGAAGCTATGAATACTGAGAACTGAAACTCATTTTTTTTTTATTTAACCCATTTTTGTGGTATCCATGGACAGGTCTTCAAAATTATATTGAGGTTTTAAGTATCCTGTTTTTATAAACTGAATAGTTTTTGCTGGAGACATTTGTGGTAAAAAGATTCCCCCCCCCTCCTTTAAATTCTAAAAGAGGAGAATGAAAATTTTTCAACCAAAACTGCTTGTAAAAAGTAGTTTTTTATAAAACGTCATTAATCGTAAACCATAACATAACATAATTTCACGCCTGTATCCCGGGTTAGGCAGAGGTGTACCAATGTACACCCACAGTTCGCCGATATGTTCAGGTCCCATGTAATAGGGGGCGAGCCTATTGCCACTAACCGGGCACAAATCCAAACTCCGACCTACTACTAAGAATTTCATAGAAAAACCCAATAACACCATGGTCGACTTGGGAATCGAACCCAAGACCTCCAGCGTACACGGTCGCGCTAAGCACCACCAGTCCAACGAGGCAGTTCTAAATCGTAAACCGCAATTTATTTAATAAAGGAAGATTATGTTTTTCGGCTTTATGTAGACTATTTAAATAATTGTATACTACTTTGCACCGTAAATGGCTTTAAAGATTTTAGCAATAATGGTGTTGTTAGATTTGTCTCAAAATGTAGACTTCGCTTTGACCTGCAAATAGTTTAGGGTAGTTATCTCTAATTATGAAAAATACTTGGGATACTTATAAATACTAATATGAAATAATTTGTTTTTTTCGCTTAGGTATTGTGTTAAGCCAGGGAAAAATAAAACCATGCAAGATACAAAAAAAAATACCTTATTTCACAACTTTTAATAAAATATTTAATTTTCTTATTTCAAAAGCAACTTGATGTCCATCCACCGGTTTTTGCACGAAATCAGCGCGGCATTGCAACTTTCTGACGTCAGCTGTGACGTGATACCTCCGCAGTATATGCGCAAGAGTCAGCTTTATAACCATTATGCCGTATAGTTTGCCTGGAAATAATACGAAGTGTTATTAGATAAAATTTAGAAAACAGGCCTTGTTTTCTAAATTAATTGAACTCATTAAATTATTTGAACTCATCATCTGCCTAGCCGTTTCCGAACTATTTTGGGTTCGGGTCCCAGTCTTCCTGGATTCAGCTGAAAACCGTATTTTACATGGAGCGACTTACTATCTGGCCTTTTTTTTAATCAGCTGAAACTCATTTATGAGCCAGCCTTGCATCACCATGGGGGGTGAGGAGCAAGAAACCGGGCTTCCAGAGCCTTGAAAAAGGCTCCGACTAACACCTGGTGCCCTCTTTCGCCTTAATGGCGGCGAACCCCATTTAACTTGGTTTTGGTTTATTTGAACTGTGGTAACTAAACCCATATTTCGTTCCGTCTGCAATAAGTTAATACTTAACCAACTTCTTGTTTTCAATCAGGATTTCCATCTAATATACTTGAAAAATATACAGAACTGTCTACTTTTGAAATTTCTTATTTTTAAAGATTCTTTGTCCTAGCATTGACCTAATTGATTTCTTTTGTCAATTTAGATTCTAACACCTTCAATTCCGAACAACCTATATACAAATGTACTAAACAATAAAGAAATGAGACTAGTTCTTACCAATACAATTTCGTCTCCCTAAACTGAAAGTAGCGAATGTGTTGGGGTTATCAGGCAAGGAGGCAGGGTCCAGCCATCGCTCAGGCCTGAACAGGTCCGCGTCCGCGCCCCACATCGGATGCCGGTTGATACCGTACACAGATATAATTATAGTTGAATTAGCTTTCAACGTGTAATTTCCTGAAATATGTCATATTTATATTCTATGAAATAAAATATTACGTGACAAATCCGTTCACACGGCACGGTAGTGCCCCCGCCAAGACGAGCCAAGCGAAGTGCACTATCTACCTTTTCTCGAATAAACATTTTTACTGATAATATTATGTAGAATTTGTGAAGTTAGGGTCGGTAGAGTTATGCCATGTAGATTTAGAAGCTGGGCTCTACATGAGATCTGATATCTTTTTCACAGGACAACCTTATATGGTCGTCTTGGCAACATTTTATATGAAATGTTTTAGTGGTATTTAAATTATTTATTCGAAAACTGAAACTAACAAAACACCGCAACTGGTTTTGATTTTCAAACACATTTATTACCACCAAGAAACTATCATATATTATGTAGAATTGGCTTAGTCAACAATAATTTTCTTAAGAACTTACTTAGCTTGATGTCTGATTTCGAGGTTCTCGCAATCCTTGGTGCTGGCGGATATAATCTTAAAGTCTCTTTTACTACCGCTTCCAAATAAACAAGCTTTGCTAAATCATCTTTATCTATATTTCCATCGCCAACTCCAATGACACTTTTCAATCTTATCAAAATAATGAAAATATATGTTATTAGAAAACAGATAAAAAATTAATAAAAAGTAATAATAACGATGCACAAAACCACATACATGGTTCTGAATCCAAAGTAAGTAGCTAAAGCACTTGTGTTATAAAAATAGAGAGAACAAATTTACCAAAACTCTTTTTTTTTATGCACTCGTTTGGGGATCGACATAGGACCTGGCGCCTTGAAAAGGGGAGTGTACGCCACTTGATCATGGAGGTCATCAAGTTGTGTTAAGTGTGGTTAATAATAGTGAAAGGAGACTTACTCTTCAATAATTCTTTCTTGTACCTTCGGATACGAACCAACCAATAATAAAACAAAATTAATACAAATGGCGGTTGTATCGTAAGCGGCTTCAATTATTGTGCCTAAATGATCGACGATGTCATCGTCTGTAAAGACATTCTGTTGCTTTGTCAGGTCTAGCATGTGGTCTAGAAGTGGCTTGAACTTATCTGTAATTAAGAAGCATAAAACTATTGTTATAAAACTAAATAGAACTTTGGATTTCACAGTTATTGATCTTAAAATATCTAGGTGAAAAAGTCATCATGAAATATGACTTAAATTAATCTCTAGTATGGTTGTGAGCCTATATGAGATTACCTGATTTATCGAAAGAATTTCCAAAATGGTTACCAGATTTTAATTCTAATCGACGATTGTTTAGCACCTTTAAATCGAAAGAACATGGATAAGATATATATACGACACAGGGGCCGAGAGCATTTCATAGAAAATTAGACTAATACAATATTGTGTAGCAATGGACGAAGATAATACGTTAAAATACTTATATAAATGAAATTCACCTGTTGTGCTGTACCCCTGATAATTTCACCAAGTTTATCTTCCTGTTTCTTTAAAGAACTAAAATGATATATAAGTGGAAAATGTAACCAAAATTTTTGTATTCTAAGGAAATATAAATTAAACAATTCGTATGTGGCATCCGCGTAGCTTCTGACGATTTCACTGTTTGCACTGGCTTCTACACCCATTGATGTTCCTGCCAAAATAATATAAAGAAATGAGAGTTAAAAAATAATAAAATTATTATTATGTTGTTAGTAGTTCGGACAAACTAGATGTAGAAGGCAGAAGGCCGGGTGTTTTGGCACATTTGGGAGAGGCCTATATCCATTAGCGAACCGCGATAGGCTGAGTTGATGATGATAAAAACAGATTTATAATCTCATAATTAAGATGTAATACTCTTCCACACTAAAGTAGGCCTTAAGTCTTTCTAGTAATGCCTGTCTATCAGGGGGTTTATAGAAAGGCTGACTGCAAAAACAGTTCATTTTACAGATACGGTTTCCCTTGTTACGGCTGTTTTTTCCAGTAATCTATCTGTTAATTTTTTTGCTGTACTTACGATACACAGTTTCCAGAGAGTTCAAAATTAAATCAGGTAGGATTTCAACTGGCCCTTTTCCTACTTTGGAGGACAGTTGAGACATAATTCTTCGCCCCAGGGCATTATATTCTTGCACAAAAGAGTTTAATACTTGTTGTTTAAATGCTGGATTTAAAAGTTTTCGGTGAGACTTCCACGAAGACACTGAAAAATATACCAATTATTTAAGTTAGAATTCAAGTCACTTTAGCATCATGTAATATCATTGGATTAAAGGAACAAATCAGTCTCTATACTATCCTGCTTATATCGGTTTTCTGTCCCAGAAAGTATTCTCTACCTCTGGAAATCTCTATATCCTTACTTTTTAGGACACTCTGTATAATTATTTATTTATCTATATAAAACCATTTATTTATAATTTACTTACTTTCAGCTGTTACTAGCCCACGACCATAGACTCCTTTTGCGAATCGGTATAAGTATGACTTTTCAAGGCATGTATTAGATATGTGAAGACATTCATCTGGGTCAGTTAGAACTGTAAGGTAACATGTAAATAGAAGGGTCAAAAGTGGCACCAAGTGGTTCGTATAATATTCAGTGTACACGCGGTGGTGGCCAGCCAGTTCCTTTGCTTGAACTTGGCTTGACACGCTGCCGTGTGTCTAGATTATTATTACTCAACTTTTTGCAAATAATATAAATGTAAAAGGCGCAGCAGGCTACTACTATCAATTATGTAGTATTAGGTAAATTTGAATGAAAATAAATGAGCCGCTTCTTGCCGTTTTGCTATTGTCTTGGTCCTTATAATAATTATAAAAAAATTAAATATATTAAAATTAGATTGGTTGACTTACCATACAACACGTGAAATGCCATTTGTAATTGAATGATTCCGCCATTTTTTAAAGTGTAATTGTAGAATTTCATTTCTTCATCCCAGAATTCTAAAATATGAAACATTTAACCAACTACTCGAAAGACTAAAGAAAGCAATTGATTTCTACATTAAATTATTTGAAACCTCGCACACCTCCAGTAATACCTATATACGGTCGAGGGCGGAGATTAGCCCTTAATAACATAGTCCTGTCTATGCCCCGACAGCAGGCTGACTATTGTAACGACCTCAGACCACCTTAAGGTCAGGTCTGCGGGCGACCTGGAGGGCACCCCGTCATTCAATCAGCTGCGTGGCTACGGAGGAGACGGGCGCTAGGTCCCACGCGGCCGTCCTCGGAAGGAACGAGAGTTGGGCACCTTACACCCACCCTCTGGAAGGGGTCCAGTTCAGGACCGAAGCCTGCCGGAGCCGCGCAGAGATTGCGTAAGCGACCCCCTGGCTCTGACTAAGGCTAAAACGGGACCGAGGTGTTTTAAGTCGGTGCAAGTCCGACATATCCCCACGGGGATAAAATCATTGAGAGTTTCACCCCAGAGAAAAAAAAAGGTTGACTATTCTAAATTCGTCGGTGGTATAAAAAACTTTAAAGACTATGTGTAAACTTCTTCTTTTAAAGTCTGTGAAAAATTGTCTTACTTGAAAGGTTTTCCAGTAAAAGGTGAGCGTGTCCTACGATTGGTCTCCTCCCAGGGTATATCGGTGGGTCCTCCCCTCTTGGTGACAACCACCACCACCAAACACCAAATATCACAAAACACAATATTATCGGCACTACCGAAATCATTTTAAGGACAATAATGAAATGTTTCTGTTTAAAAAGTTACTTAAATATCTCTTTAAAGTTTTTTTTTAGTTTTAATTACCTTCACATGTAGGAACAACAAAAACCCGTTTTTTTTAATTGACATTAATTTGAGTGCCTTATACAGCCAACCGAACGAAAATTTTCAAAATTGAATCTTACTACTTTGTAATAAAGCTTCTTTTAGTATTAAAGAGTTACTACTTATGTGCGGTTGAATGTACTGTTGCATTTTAGTTAGATAAATTAA
This sequence comes from Autographa gamma, assembly GCA_905146925.1. Classification (NCBI taxonomy): domain Eukaryota; kingdom Metazoa; phylum Arthropoda; class Insecta; order Lepidoptera; family Noctuidae; genus Autographa; species Autographa gamma. The sequence continues at coordinate 5,794,266 of LR989871.1, forward strand.
TAAAAAAAAAAACCGCCCAAGTGTGAGTCGGACTCGCGCACAGAGAGTTCCGTACAAACCTGTAGGTTATGTATGTAACTAAAAATTTTAGGTTTACGGAATTTAACCTTTATATTATGTGCTAAGAGTACTATATTAAACATTGCTTCATGCCAAATTCTAGATCCACTGGAACTACCTTAGGTTTTGGTTCGCGAATAGTTGCGAGTTTGAAAATATGCGGCTTAAATTGCTATTTATTTTGGTTGCGTTGACATAAAAGTTTTTTACAGCTCAAAGGTATTATAGAACTGAGTATTGGATTAGAATTTCAATTTAATACCTCTACGCGTTCATGAGAAAACAAGTAGAAACTTAAAAAATATCAAGAATATTTTTATTATATGATGTAACTTAAAATTCACGGTTTTGCGCAATTTTTATCTGTACTATAAGATTTTACTTCGTACCAAATTTCAAGATTCTAAGTTCACAGGAAGTACCCTGTAGGTTTGATTTCCGTGAAAGTTTCGTAAATTTGCGGAAATTTGCATCATAAACATTTGCTTAGAAGTTTGATTTTTTCACAGCTCCAAGGGACAGTAAATGTATGTATTAGATATTAATATTAATAGATCGATACCTCCACGCGTTCCTGAAAAAAAAACGGTCTTGACAGACGGACGGACAACAAAGGTGATCATATAAGGGTTCAGTTTTTACCGTTTGAGGTACGGAACCCTAATAACTAAATTTTGGTTCGAACAATACTGACAAGTGTTTAAATAAAAACAAACAGTTATTATTTTTTATTGAAACATACACAATGGCGACAACACTATCATTAATTACGATGAAGTGTTTTCTGAGGTTTGTGTTTTTTTATTCTTTATTTTAAGGGATTCGTCGCTAAGTGATTAAAACCTCAACCCAACACAACCACAACCCAACACATTCGCACTTTTTTTTCACACTCCGATTTTTAATTTAAGGGTTTTACAAATATTTTAAATATTAACTTACAATAAGAACACCCAATATATAGTTTGGGAATAAGCAAAATGTTATTGCAAAATTGTTATACAATAATATGGTCCATCATCATCATCGATTCAACACCGGTACATCCCTTTCCATTTTTTTGTCCTTTGCTACGAAAAGTAAGCCTCAATTAACTATAATTATTTTATTTGAGTTACCTGTACAATTTAAAATCCCTGTTGTAAGGTCGATCAATTAAATCAATGCATGCAAATAACGGTCAAAACGTAAATTTTGACCGACCAATAGGTGAATTTGCTTTTCCCAGTAAACAACTCAAGCAAAATTCACTGAATAAAAATAAGGCTCGAGGCTTAAATTCCATAGTATCAGCTAACGTAGGCAAACTATAGCCATGTTTCAGATCTTGTTAGGCATCGACGAGACGCTACGAAATTAGTATTTAGGTCATGGATGTTCTCAAATTCTGTCCATAAGTTTAGTTTTAGACGCCATCTGTAAACACAACCTCGCAAAATGGGGAATAACAGATCCCCTTCATACCGAATGCGAATGTGGAGCTCCCAACCAAACTATGCCCCACTTATTGAATTGCGCAGTGTCCGTACACCTGCACTTTGGATGACTTAAAGCACGCTAACGATGCTCCCATAATGTCGCAACTTGCTGGGCCTATTACTCTAATTTCAATCAACCATCGACGAAAAGAAGAAGAACACGCCATCTTCCTAACTTTGGTGCAACTTCATACATGTAATGGAAACTTGTTAACTCCATGTAAGTACGTAGTTGAACTGCATTGCCTACATATTCACGAGTTGGTCACTAGATGGCGCTGTACTCAGCGTTTCCATAAACTTTTGAAAAATATTTTAGCCTTATTATTAAGGATATAATGTAATGTATTGCAGGAAAATTTTCATGTTTCAGTGCGGATAATACATAGTTTTTCAAACAATTTATAATTTTTTATCGCAGAGCGGGGCCTCCTAGCACAGGTGGTTTTACTTAAAAAGAGGTCCCAATGTACGATTTACTGTAATAAATGTAAAAGTTTCTGCAGTAAACCTTTTGCATTATTTTTATTTGTATTCAGCACATTCAAATAACAAATCTTTTTTATTATATTCTTCAAGTGTAGCGCAGTTAGAAACAAAATACATGACACTTTTAGTCTCGTGACAACGCATTGTGAATTGCAGTATTTTACAACATCTCAATAATGAGTCAAATCTCTATGTAGATCTTTAAAATGTAGTTAACAATAGTTAGCCATAAATGTTAATCTGTAACCTGCTCTTGAACTCGGAAAGTAATTATCTGATGTAATTAACGCTAATAAATTGTGTAAATTGCATTTAAATATTATTATTTTTTCGCTATGACCGTTTAAGGGCAAATAAATAATTATTTATAGCGTTTATCTTTTCTTGTTATTGTTCTTTAATTAGTATTAAAATTGTTGTATGTAGCTAAATAACGTTATTTTACCTTATTTTGAAGCCTACGTTGATGGATTAGTCACGCTTGTCTTTTATGTACACAGAGTAATATCTAAAATCAATGACCCGGTCACACAATTAACATTTCGAGACTGTATGTATGCCTTTCGATTAAATGACTGTCAAATCATCATATTTTAAAGAACTTTGTAATTTTAAAACCATACATAGAAAAAAATATATATTATAAACATGCAGCGCGATAGTTTAAAAGTTAATAATAAATAGTATTATCGAACTTTCGATGAGAAAAAAATAGTTATTTTCTCTCAAAAAATAACCTACAATCTATGACAGTATAATTATAATACTAAAATTCATTCACACACAATCAAAGCGTTTTCATATTATACGATACGATATTAGGGAAAGTAAAATGTATGGCACTTACAAATCCGACATCTGAAATCGTACCGGATAATAAGAAAGACAGGTACATGTTTCAGACATTGATTAATCCTCGATATCGTATCGGAATCCGATACCAATATCGTATCGGTTAATATGAAAGACTGGTACATGTTCCTATCATTTATTAGTGCTCGATATCGTAACGATGTTCTATGCTAATATTGTTTTGATTATATCAAAGACTGATACAATATGTTTCATACTCGTTACTTATCCCCGATATTGTATCGGTATCCAATGCCAATATCGTATCGGATAATATGAAAGACAGGTACATGTTTCATACATATGAAACATGTACCTGTCTGACGAAATCGGGGGCAAGTAAATGTTAACTTGCCTCCGATTTCGTGTCTCTATGGAATCCGATGCCGATATCGTATCGGATAATATGAAAACTCAAGGACGCAATGCCATATAAAATGTTACTGTATAAACCTTAACTGCACATTGTGTATAAATAAGGGTATCTAGTATCTATAGGATCAGTTAGAATGTTTGTTCTGTTGGTAGTCATATGGTGTGTGGTGATGGTTGTGTGGGCGTGGGCGAGGCCGAGGGAGCCGGCTCCGCCGACGTACCCTGGTGCTCTGCCGCTGATAGGACACGCTCATCAGATCTTTGGGGATGCGATTCGTAAGTCATGATATCAATTAATAATGTAAATATTTTTTCCGATTAATGTAAAAAAAGGACAAACGTTTAACCATATCCTAAAAATAATATTATTTTATTAAAAAGAAATAGAGTAAGTAGTAGTATAAATTAGAGAAAATAACCACTTCTTTTGAAAACGGTTTTTTATGTTATAATTTGAAGTAAACGGAAATCGCCGGCGGTTTTAACAGGCACTATATGCATCACGGTGACTTAAAATTATTATTTATTATAGGTGAAAGATATCCACTATAGAAGAAGACTTATTTTCTATTAACATAGTCTTTAGCAAGGTTTTGAGATGCTATTCTATTTTGAATGTCGAGTGTTTATAAGACTTATTCAGCTTAAGAAAGGTGTTAATACTTCTTATTTCTGTGTCAAAGTATTTCAGGTTTTAGATCATAATTAAATATAATTAAAATATAAGACACCGACTACATGATAACATGAAATTGATTTATACTCTATTTAATCATTTAATTGTCATTTCAGATTGGTGGAAATATGAAAAACAGCTATTTCAATACTGTTTGCATTAACTATTTCAATATTGTTTGTGTGTTTTAATGGCGGAATAATAAAACTACTGTTTGGTCCACATCCAGTATTCAGTAAGTTTTTTTTTTCCTTTTTTCTTTTGTATAAGTAACATAAAAAAAAATGCAATTACCAAACATTTTTGGAAGACAAAATAGTGCTATAGTGCAAATTATGATCAGCTGCAAATTTCTTGTAATATATGCTTCTATTATAATTCCTTTTTGACTGACTCCAAAAGGAGGAGGTTTTCAACTCGACAGTATACATTTTATTTTTTGTAACTCTATTGTAAAGGCAATTGTACCAATACCTTAGACGTAAATGTCAGTGATAACGGTTCTTTTTTGACCTTTAAGTTTAACTAGCTGTGCCCCGCGGTTTCACTCGCGTTAATACCTATATCCTATGGATCCCTACCTTTTGAAACCTTTAATATAGCCTATGTTAACCGCAGATAGTGTAGCTTCCCAACAGTGAAACAATTTTTCAAATCGGTCAAGTAGTTTCGGAGCCTATTCAATTCAAACAAACAATCTAATCTTTCCTCTTTATACTATTAGTATAGATAAATTATTATTTTTCAGTTATGACTGATCCCGATGAAAGTCTGATCATTGCCAATACATGTTTGAACAAAACGTACTTTTATGAGTTCGCGAAGGAAATGTACAATAGAGGACTAGTCACTGCGAGTGGTATGTAATTATAATTATATCTTGCAAAGTAAGAACAATGCGTTGTAAAGCAATTTCCATTTCTGATGATTATTTTAGTATGTTTAATTAATAGTACGGAAAATATATAGTATGATATCCGGTTGACTTTAACTTGGCATTTTCTTACCAAATTCTGATGTAGCAAGGATTCTTAATTTTCTTTTTTAACCTAACCCCAAAAGATGTGTGTCGATCTGTCTGTAAGTCTGTCTGTGGCGTTAGCTCTAAACGAATGAACTGATTTGAATGCAATTCGATTTGTTTATAAACTGACTGATCTAAAATTTATGTATCGGTTGAGAATTAGTTTATATTTATTAATAATGTCAAAATGATTTACAACTCTTTTCTATCGTTTACAGAATTGACATGGAAACCTCATCGTAGACTCCTGAATCCAGCATTCAACCAACAAGTTCTGAATACGTTTCTGACTGAGTATAATGTGCAAGCAAGGAACTTAGTATCTTTGTTAGACTATCAAGTAGGAAAGGATCCATTTAACGTGCAGTCATATTTAGTCAATAATTTACTGAAGACTGTTTGTCGTGAGTATTTTCCTATATCACACTAATAAACAAGTTTAAAATTGACCAGTGTTACCCCTGGATGTAAAAGGATTTGGCTTGAATTTCACATACAACAACACTTTAATTTTATTATGAAATAGAGCTGATCTGATGATGAAACTGGCCATAAGAACTTCGTAGTTAAATGATACAACCCCATAAAATAGATAAATAGAAATGAGTTAATTGAAGAAGCGACCAGTTGAGAATGTAATGATTTGGCGTGTCCCTTACAGAAAGTTGCTTTCGAATTCTATTTTTGTTTCTCACGCTACTATTTACTCAGAAGCAGAGTCAATTGCATCCTCATCAAGAACCTCTTCCCTTGTCATCTCATAGCTTTACATACCTACCTTACTTTGTAAGTCTTCCCTTGGTTTTCTTAAACTCTTCGGATATCACTTATGTAGGACCCAAAACTTCTGAGCGTCGTCCTAATTCCGAATTATTTGATGTTACAGGAACCTCACTGGGTTTAAAAGACCAAGATCAAACTATGATTGACAAGGACTACGTTCATGCGACGGAGCATTTATTCGCTCTGTTTGTGGAAAGGATACAGAAAATATGGCTGCATTTACCGTTGCTATACAGTTTAAGCTCACTGAAGACCAAGCAGGACAAACTCATGAGTGTTACTAAAAGGATTATGAATGGGGTAATAACAATAATAATAATAAAAATCTTGATATGTTGGCCCTAATAATTTTCGTCCGCATTTTATTTTTTTATTTATAATTGATTATTGCGAAAACTTGCTCTTACTGCTTAAACTATAAAACGACTTTTAATTATAATAATATATACAAAAGAAATACAGACCAAAGTGCCTTTAGAATCTATTATCGTAGAAATTTAACTAAAACTAATTAATTTTCCAGATTATTAAGAAACGAAAATCTGAAATGATGACTAATAACAATTATGAAAAGGATAATGACCCTGTCTCAGGTGAATATACTAAAAATGCCGTTATAATATTCAAATATATTTTTTATTCTAATGAAATATTAAATTAATATTTTACAGATAAATTCAAGCCTCTTTTGGATCAAATGCTGGACTTAGCTGAGAAAGAGCGTGCGTTCTCAGATGACGAGATAAGGGAACACTTGGACACGATAGTGGCAGCAGCTTACGATACTACAGCCACATCTATGACGTATACATTGCTCTTAATAGGATCAGACCAGGAACTACAAGAACGGATTTATAAAGAGTTAATAGACCTTTGTTACTTACTTTTATTAAGACTTCGTGACAGACGTATCGCTGGTGAAATAATTACGATATAAATAGAAAAAAAAAAACTAAAGTGGAACTTCGAACTTTTCTCAGGGAAAGACATTTTTTTAACTGATCCATTCCTAACAATATTTATGAAGAGTACAATAGGATAGAAAAAAAAAACTTTTAGCCGAATTTATGAAATCGTTTCAAGTGATGCTCGATAATACATGTGGCATTGTTTCCTATTTGGTACATTTGATGGCTTCGTGGTTCCATTTAAATTGGTTGGCAACATAAAAAAATCAGAAGCCTAATAGTTTGAGAGTTATAATGGCTTTACAGACATATACTGCTACTGTTTTTTTGGTGTGGCGGTGCCTATTTGGGTTTGTCAGTCACGTCCGTTACCAAATTTGGCAGTGGATGGGTAGGCTCGGCTGAGTCTTTGAAACTATACCTACCGATTTATGTTATGTTAGTAGTTGAAATAATTGAATAATAATGCTCTCGTGGATTTCTGTATTTTTTTAAACCCCGATATACAAAGATTATACTCTGCTCCGCAGTAGAGATGATTGTTAATAAATTTTCTATCTTCTTTATTTGCTCCTTCTTTCACGATGCTCCCAAGTAATCATACATTTAAACTTGATTTCTTTTTCATTGTTGTAAAATATTTTAGTTCGCCAGACATATACTCTTCATTAATAGTGTTCAATTTTACAGGTTAAAATCAGTACTTGGGGAAAAAGAAAGGGATCTAACTAAACATGATCTACCGAAGCTGGTGTATCTGGATGCAGTGTTAAAAGAAAGCTTAAGGCTCTATCCTCCGGTCCCTGTCGTAGCAAGGGCTATCAGCTCAGATATTCAGATAAGTACGTGTACTATATAACTTGTAACTTAACAAAACATGTTACTTATTATTATTATTAGCCATAATTGTCCCACTGCAGGGCAAAGGCCTCCCATTCCTTCTTCCAATACTCCCGGTCCTGTGCTATTGGTCTCCATAATGTAGACATGTAACAAAACATGTTAATACAGAAATGGAAATATTAAAATTCTTATACTCGAAAGGGCAGCCTTTATAAATCGATAGATTTTGATTACGTAGTTAAAGTTTGCTTATAATGTAGACGTGTCAATGATCATGCAACTCCCTCAGTGTGACCTGAGTTCGATCCCAAAGTAGCTCAAATTATTCACATATTTAAAAGTACCGACTACAGCAAAATCTTTCTTGTATTCATTAGTCAAATTCAAGTGTACCACGAACTCAATTTTCACCAAATCAGTAAGTGGTTTATAATTGAAAACATAACTAATAGACTAAATTTTTCATTTTCCATGTAATTATTTATTAAATTTTTGATATATATTTCAGGAAACTACACTATACCAGCAGGGTCATCTGTCCTTATTTCGCTGTACGGTATCAACCGGCATCCGATGTGGGGCGCGGACGCAGACCAGTTCAGGCCTGAGCGATGGCTGGACCCTACCTCCTTGCCTGATAATCCTAATGCTTTCGCTACCTTCAGCCTTGGAAAGCGTAACTGTTTAGGTATGTATTATACTGGTGATTCTTATATACCTTTTTAAAAAGGTATATAAGAATCAGAACGCAGACCTTATGTAAAACTAGAAAAATTGGTATCATTTGAAGTATTTAACTCCTATCATTTTCCGACACATTACTACTTACTAGCTATTTCTAGGATTGATAATAAAATATCTTAGTATGGATATTTTTTGACCGAAATAAAAGTATTCTATTCAATTCTAAATGGTTCAGGGGGTGGATCTACCAGTTATCTGTCCGAATGCTGGCTAGATCCACTACGGGTACGCGACCTCGGACTGCCCTAGCTGTTGCCGTCACATTCATTGTACCTCCGTGATGGTAGCATCCTATAACCCGTCCTACCTTGTTATCCTTTCCAACGTATCCTTTCCCAATTCCTTATCCCGCAGGAACGCAATGGATATTCATAAAAATAATTTAATTATCCAAAATGGCGGCGATGTGGTTCGCCACCCATCACGTCTCGTTTCTCGCGGGGGCGAAAAGTGGGCCACGGAGAGCCGCTTCGCTACGTTGAATGTAAGAGGAGAAATGCATGGAAAGGTGGATGAAGTATGTCAGATGATGGATGTTGAGACAAAAATTAAGAAAGGTATGCTGAGGAGGTTTGGCTATGTCGAGAGAACGAATGAAGAACGATTGACGAATAAAGTGTATAAGGCGAGTGTGAATGAAAACATGCCAGGTCAAGAGTACCATAAACCGAACAGCATGTATGAAGGGAATAATGAAAGTGGATAAAGCGAAACAAGTGTGTAAGGATCGTAGCAAGTGGAAAGAAGTGGTCTCTGCCTACCCCTATAAGGGAAAAAGGCGTGATTATATGTATGTATGTCTAAATAACGAATCAGTGTGATACAACCCAGTGGTTGAGTGGTGTCGCACTGGTTTTCAAGGTATCCCCGAAGTCCCTTGTGCAATCCTCGGACGGGTCAAGTAGAAGTGAGGTTCTCCTCACTTTCTACATTGTCTCGGGTATGGGTGTTTGTGGTACCTTCTTTGTTACTTTTTGTTCAAAAGAATCTATGTGATGTTGTCCGCATTTTCATGTGTTAAATGTTACATTTTTTCTGAACAATGAATTACATCAAACAATAAATTTTAATTACAGGTCGGCTATACGGCTTGATGGCTATGAAGACGACTCTTGCGCACGTCCTGCGCCGGTATCGCGTCATTGGCGACGTTAATAAAGTGCTAACACAAAGTGATATACTAATAAAGCCCGTCACTGGACATGATATTAGACTAGAATTAAGAAAATAAGATAAATATGTTTTTCTTTTGTTTCTTTCTTACCCTGGGCATTCATAAGCGCTCCAACTTTGAGTATGTGTGTGAAAACTGTAAGTAGCTATTAAAATAATATGCCCGTATAAAAGACACTGCCTATTGATTCTTTACAGCAAGGTGTTTCCGTTTTGAATGGCGAGCTCCCATCAATATGCAATCAACAGCAATATTGTTGACCTAAAGACTAATTCCATTAGATACAAAATGACAGTAGGTATACTCTTGAATTCAAAGTAGGTACAAAATCTGTAAATTAAAAGATCTATTATTAAGCATGTACCTAAAAATTTCAATGAAATCATGAGACATTATAGTACCTACAAAATGACAGTAGGTATACTCTCGTTAACTGCCTCGTTGGCCTAGTGGTGCTAAGCGCGCCTGCTACGCTAAAGGTGTTATTAGGTTTTTCTATGAAATTCTCAGTAGCAGGTCGGAGTTTCGATTCGTGCCCGGTTAGTGGCAATAGGCTCGCCCGATATTACATGAGACTTAAACATATCGGCGGACTGTGGGTTGTACATTGGTACGCTTCTGCCTACCCCTTCGGAGATACAGGCGTGATGATATGTTATGTTATGATATGTATACTCTTGAAGGCAATAGTAGCTATAAAATCTGTAAATTAAAGCATGTAGGTAGGAACCTACAATTTTCAATGAGATCATGAGATGTTAAGTTACATGAAAACATACACACTTTCATTTACACATGTCTTTATAATGATGATGGTTACAAACAGTTTTTTAACAGAAGCTTACCGACATCACGCCATGTTAAAAATTATCTGCAAATGATTGATGACTGAGGATCAACCGGGATATATTATGTTACATCAAAACTGGAAAGAATTTAATATATTAAAATGTTATTTGAAGTAAATATGAGTGAACGATAAAAAAAGGAATTTTGAAAAAATGATCAATTGCCAACATCGGTTACCCAAAAAAGTTTGCTGCGATACTTCCTAATCTGCACCCTTCTATATTTTTCTGAAAGGCATCTTCTATGATTTAATGTACTATTTTTCCTTCAAATGCTTATTTCTGCACCTAAGACTTCACGAGCGACAATACCAGGCCAAACAGTCTCGCTTGTTTAGAGAAAACGATTGATATAGGTATTATTATTTGTGAATTTGTTATAGCTTGTCCTAAATCCATGGGGATTGAATCACGAGGTTGAATCCCCATGGATTAAGATTACGATCTTCGACAACTTTAACCATACTTTTGTTTCTATTTTAAATCACGTCTCAAAATTTGCCTGATCATTGAAAACGACCCTTATACGGAATATTTTAGAACTAACTTGATGTATTTATTAATTTAATTCTTCATGTACACTATTGCACAAAGGCGGCCTTAATGCCATAAGGCATTCTCTGCCAGTCAACCTTATGTACTTTATTATTATGTAATGGTGTACATTAAAGATTATTCCATCATCTATCTAACAGCCTAAACACACCCGTTACTCTAAAACACTGTCCCTTCCAGTTCCGTCATTCTCATGACGTCACGTCACCGCCAGAGACGAATCACATTGCATGATTGATGGATCGCTCCTAAAAATGGATAAAATTCGCGTTAGGCCACTAAGTAAGCGTCGTTGTTGATGTACCACAGACCGTGGTGACAAGGGAACCAATTTGCATATTATCTCCTCGGACAGGCCACTTTCTTTTGTTTTCTATTTTGGGCTCCTTGTTTTGGTTGGGCGTAAATTGATTTAAATTTAGTTTTCAAAATATCTTGTTTTTGAAGAAGTTTTTAGGAATCTATTTTCTAAGCTATGTTGGGGTCTCTTTTAGGTTAGGTTTTTTTCTCTAGTTACCAACAGCGTTTGGTAACTAGAGAAAAAAACCTATTCGTCTTTTGTAACCCATATATTGAGTAAAAAGACGTTACATTTTTTTTTTTATTTACTCTGTTATTCATAACACCGACAGTGAAATAATGTAATAACTAAACAAAAAACCGCGATAAGTATGAAATTGGATATGATTATTTTAAGTGCATAGGTTCTCTCCCAGCTATCAAAGGTTAAAATATTATAAAACAAAAAAAAAACATTTATTTGTTTTAGTATAAAAAATCGTAAACCACATACAGTAACTCATAAGTCACAGCTTTAAAGGTTCTTAAATATATTATCACAAAGAATTAACCAATCCCTTACAATACATTCCGGAAAGATCTCGGTATTGAACGAAAGGAGGTTTTATTTCAATGGGAAGAGCAAATTTAGTAGGTCATAAAGGAATTGTATGAGTATTTGGGCCGTTTAGAGGTCACTTTGGTCTGACACAATAAGTATTCGAGTCCCTTTGGATACGTGAGGTTTGATATTCAATTGAAAGGTAATACGGTTTATGTTGGAACGAATTTGTTACGACTTTTTTTGGTAGAGATTTGTTTTAATGGTCTATAAAGGTTTAGTATTTATTGAAATTTAGAATTAATATTAATTTATTTAATTCTATGTTACTTGTAAAATAATTTAAGTATTTTGTTGCCGTAAATATAACCTTATATAATAATCACTATGATAGATTACCATACAATAGTCAGTTAAATTCAATACAGACTTTTAATGTTACCAAACCCTTATTATTAACTTAATCATTTACGACTTTTATTAAAATGAAACCCTTATTGTTTAAAATCAGTACACGTTGCAAGTAGTCTGATAGTTGTTTAGCATAATATACCTCTAGTAATGTAAAAATGTCTTACATACATACATACGAGTACTATCCCTTGTATTAGTGGGCAGAAACTTCTTCTTTTCACTTGCTACGATTCGCTTCATCTTCTTTTATTATTTCCTTCATACATACCTACTGTTCGGTTTATGGTACTTTTCACCTGGCCTTTTTTCATTTACACTCGCCTTATAAAAATGTCTTGTAAAATTAATTTCATCAAATTGGATGCAGTCTAAGCTATCATCATATATTGTAATGGACTAATCTCGTCTTACCTCGGACCTACGTTCTAGACAACGGTTGTCACTTACATTCAAAGTAGAGAGAATTGCAAGCGATGAATTGGTAGTCGCTTAAAAAAATTAAATTGTTCATTAACGTAGCTTTTGTTTCTTGTGATGTAAATGTGTATATCACTAGCATAACTCCTCGTGGATTAAGACAGGTATTAAATATAGTACATTCTATGTAACATAGAAATACTTCTGTGGCGCAGAGCATAGGTTGTCACTGGTCAGTCATTAGATGTTAGGTGCCTATTTTACATACCCATTTAAATAATTGACACTAATTATAATACTTTACGTAAAACATAGTTCGACTGTTTACATAGACAATGTGAATGCGGTGCCCCAACTCAAGACATGGCGCATCTTCTGTCCTGCCCGTCCTGCACCACCACCGCCACCCTCCAGGACTTAATGGAGGCCAACGACAAAGCCATTCAAGTCGCTACTTTCTGGTTAAACAGAGTTTAGCGATCATTTGCTCGAGAAGAAGAAGAAGAAGACTGATCTTTGATAACATTTAATTGTTTTACTAAAACTTTTAATTTCTTTCGAAGCCACTTAGTCTAAGTAAAACTAAATTAAAACAACTAGATTCTAACAATTCTAAAAAAACTCAAATTAAATGTGTTTTCAGCAAATATACAGGGTGTTAATTCTACGAAGTTAAGGCCAGAGCAATCGGACGGGTTTAGAGTTGATAGGGCTGTCACTAATAAATTAAAGGCTGATAATCATAATAAGAATCATGAAAGAAAATAAAAATAATAACTTATCACTAAAAATTACATCATTATTATGGATGATATCAGTACGTAAAGACAAATCAAATGAACCTAAACCTGATTTAATTGTGGCATTATTTTACTTACAAAAAACCCAAAGTCCATTTTATATCTAGCCGTTTCCCAGGCAATTTGTGAACAAAGCTTATCTCCTGTAAAACTTATGTTCTGTGCGATTATGATTAATTAATACGTTCATGATACACGAAACACTAAGGAAGGTGAATAATAATCAAAGGTTTTTATAAAAAAAAAATCTTTTGTACTTGACACAATATGTCTCTCTCAATATAATATTCCGAGTAACACATTCAAATAAAAATACGGCACTTACTTATAAACAAATAACTACCGCACTCAATCTCGCGAGCCTTTTTCTAACTTTGTTAGGGTCGGCTTCTAGTCTTACCTTACTTAGCTGAATACCCAATTTTACATGGAACGACTGCCTATCTGACCTCTTCAACCTATTTTTACTGGGAAACACGGTATCCCATAATAAGACTGGTTGTCAAAACTGACTTAACAACTGCCAAGGATCTTATCATGACAGGCCTTATACGTATAGCCTATGGCTTAACTAGTCTACCGCAAAACTGACTACTACTATTATAAAACAATATGGCTCCACAAACCACCGCGTGTCAACCCTACTAGTAATCGAAATCCAACTTGACGACGACTGCTCGAAAGTTTTTCTAACCAAAGGAGATAAGTTAAATTGATATTTCGCTCAGGAGTTAAGGCGATTTCTTAAAAACCACAATTTTCTTGTTGTCACTTAATGAAATTTGTTCAATACGACTTCTGAGGTTTTCCCTTTGAAGTTTCGTGTAGATATAGGTGGCTATGTTTTGTGAATCTGCTCTTGTTTAGCTTATAATGTAGGTATAAATAATCGTGGTTTATTAACGAAAATCAATAGGACTCAAATCAATAACATGACTTAGACATTTTTGCTATCATGTTTTGAATGCCTACGCTAGAGGTCTTGGGTTCGATCCCCAAGTCGATCAAGGTGTTATTGGGTTTTTCTATGAAATTCTCAGTAGCAGGTCGGAGTTTGGATTTGTGCCCGGTTAGTGGCAATAGGCTCGCCCCCTATTACATGGGAACTAAACATATCGGCGAATTGTGGGTGCACACCTCTGCCTATTCCTTCTGGGACACAGGGGTGATGATATGTTCTGTTTTAATTAGTTGATTTTTTACATTCCTGCTTAACTCTTTCTTTTCCCCAAAAACATTATTTAACAGTAGATAAAAAAAAACATTGAATTTCCATCATCGTCACAGCAGTAGTTCCAACATATACTAATAGATGTCGCTACCAGCCTTATGCAAGGCAAACCGATTAAGTTCCGTGTACAGAACTACTTGAATTACCGTTAATCCGTTTAAAGACGTTGGATTAAATAGAACGAGCCAGTAACTCGTACAAGACGAACTTTCTAGAATCCCAAACTATACTAACGGTTGACTATTTCAGGCGTACATTTATTTGGATTTTATATAAATAGAACAATCAGAACAATTGACAAATTAAGAAAAAAGTCAGCGTAATTTTGGTCTATTGAAATAAAGTTCTTCTCAGTTTATTTAATTTTTCGTCTTTGATTGAACTCAGTGAAATCAAAATTAAAAGACAATCGTCTTCAAATTTCGATGTTTAATCTTAAAAGGTAAATGATTTAATGTCTCATTTGCATTCCTCAATGTAATCCGAAGTATTTGACAATTTTGTAAAGGTTTCCTGATCAGAATTATCGCAGCATTCACTAACTTTGGTGACAAGGGACCTGGCCTGTTTAAACTTAAGTCACAGTTCGCAAATTCCATAAACCAAGTTTGGATTTGAATTTAAAATCAAGATCGTAAATAGATACAATAAAACCATTGCTTACAAGACCGAATAAATCATATGATTTTCTGTCGAAAGAAGACACATACACAAATATTGGTCTTAGATTTTAAAGCAAAACTCTTTGCACCGTACATCATCATCTGCCTAGCATTTTTCCCAAGCTTTGTTGGGTCATCTACCAGTGTTACCGGATTCAGTTGAATACCGAATTTTATGGAGCGACTGCTTATCTGACTTCCACAATCCACTTTTATTGGTGAACACAGAATCCCCTAGTAAGATTGGTTGTCAGAATTGACTAAACGATTGCCAAAGATGTTTCTTTCTCTGCAATATATATGTATATTGCATTGCCTTAATGAGCTCAATTTTTTTTTTCAGTTATTCGATTGATATAGAGTAGGTAACATTATTTTTACATAAAATTTTATTTCAGGAGTGAGTTCTAACTGATGCATGCAAATTGGCAATATAAAGAATTCACTATCCTACAAGTTATTTTGATCGTTTCCACACAATGATGACAAAAATTCCTTTACTGTACAGAAACCTGTCAGACGTCTAGCTTTGACCGTAACAGGCATCAAATTAAATTCCTTAATCAATAATCAGTCTGAACTTAAGCAGCCTAAAAACAACTTAGCGGATCATTTAGGTCGTGAAAAGTTTTGTACTATTTATTTAACCCTTTGCCGATCCAAAGGGTTATTCGAAACGTACTTTTGTACATTAATGAGTTGGGGAACGAAACTTTTGGAGTCTCTACGTGGTTTGTTTGCTATCGTTAGCGCCCCTGATTAGATTAAGAGTTAAAACTTCTTGCGTCTGTAATTAAGATTGGAAAGGAACTGTAGTGAATGTTTGTTCACCGTGAGTAATCTATAAGATCTATTGTTGTAGTTCAAACGGATTAAACGTTTCGAACCTAGTTGTTTGTGGAGTAAACTGATAGTCATTGAATCTTCTTTGATTTAAGTAAAGAAATTGTCAGTGAATTTGACGGTATCTTTTTCTGCTATCTAGCTATCTTAATGTATGTTGGGGTCAGCTTCCTTTTTTGCCAGTAACTGAAAACTATTTTTGTTGGACAACCAAACCTTCGTGACAAAATCTGGATTCCAAAATTTGGAATCTGAAATCGCCAATCCGCAGGGAGCAAGCGTGGTGATCAATGCTCGTGTCTTCTCTGTATGGGAAATGGCCTGTGCCCAGCATTGGGACGTTTATAGGTAACACATTTTGTATCAGAACACTGAGTTGTTATTATAGTGTTTTCACGTACAGTTGCCGCTCTATATTATGAATTTATATACTTATGACCTATTTATATAACGAATATGCTTTGAATGGCATAGTTTCATTTGCATAGTTTTATGATTCAGAGAAGTAAGTAAGGGCTTGAACTAAGTGTATTTTGTTTTGTTCGAATATAATAATTCAAACAACAAAAAAACGACTTCAAAATAAGTCTTTTATTTATATCTTATGGATTATCCTGTGCACACACGGGAAGCTATAGCTTTCAAACAAAAAAAAAGAATAATCAAAATCGGTTACTCAGTCAAAAGTTCTGTGGTAACAAACATAAAAAAAGCTGAAGTCGTTTAAAAAGTTGAGTGAGATTTCATTGATGAATGATTTTATTAAATAAATCTTCTAAACTGCATCTGAAGCTGTGAAACACCTTATTTCCTGGCGCCAACGGAGATAGCGTGCAACAGATATAGGGGTCAAGGCTTGTCGGCGCGTTAGACTAAACATACAGACAAACAATTACGTAACTAGATAACTGCACGCACTTTGATCACACCATCATTGTGTCTTTGAAGTCACGCGTAGACCGGAGATGTGGTCAGAAAGAAGTATGTATTACAGTTTCAGTTGATAAGAAAAACAAAAGAACATCTGTTTTTTTTCTGACAATTGGATACTAACTTTGATGACAGTGATCAAGCTACATTTTAGTCAAAAAGATTTTAATTTCAATTTTAACGCAAAATAATTCATAATCGCCAATACGCCTATATAATTTTTTTTTTATGTAGGCGTATTGGCGATTAAATGCACCAACAATATTCTTTAAATAGCATGCTGGAAAGTCTAAATAATTGTAAATAGATACTTCAATTTTATGTACCAATTTCTTTTCGGTTTTTAAAATCTTATTACCTAACTTATTTATTAGTAAATAGTGATGGCAAGAAATAATATTTGGTATTGCATAGCTTATGTACCTATTAAGAAAAATATCAATTATCATACAATGGTAATCGCTCAAATTGCATCACAAGGTGTCACACCCATTTTATCCAGACATCTTGTCTCGTGCAATAAGAAATAAAAATAAAGTAATTTATTTGTCCAAATATCAAAAATAATTTTAATTATTGTTGATATACCTAATAAATTATTTTTAATTTTTATCTACCTAATTACAACGCTGACCCATTTTGAGAAAACTATTTACCTACATGCTAATAATGCCTGTCACACGTTAGGTACATGTCACAAGATAATTAATGTTTATAAATCATTAAGATCACTAAATACCATTAATTTAAATTAATTAATTTTTGGTTTGGAAGATAAATATTTTTTTTTTTTCAATTCTCAAACTGATAAAATTTCGATAATATTATGCAAATCCATTTCTGTATCAATGTTTAATTAAATATAACATTTGTTTAAATAAACAAAACTATTACTTTTATTAAACAATCGTAAAGGAGATTAGAAAGTCATGAGATATTGAGAATAAGATAACTTTAATGAAAACATCAATAAAATCTGATAAACATAATCTTTATGCGGTCCCCTATGTACCACCTTAAGCCCAGTTGGCAAGTAAGAGAGTAAATAAAATTTAGAACAGGCACATAACGATTTTCTTTTGTTTTAAATTGCAGTTACTACCAGCCAGTTTACTAAGCTAAATGTTATAGTTTCAATATTTTTGACACTTTGCTTGCTCAATTGCTGAAATGCTTCATTATTATGCAATATCGGCCTTTGCATCAATATTCTTGTACTTGTACACAGACACAAAATAAGGTGAAATAGACAGGTTAATGTCTCTAGTTTACAATCTTATGTTGCATTACTGTGGGTATAGTCTAAAATTACGCAAGTGTCTGGAAGGATATGGGGAAGGCCTTTAATTTTGTCTGCATTGTGACATTGTTCTTTGACCAACTAATGTTTAATACCACGATAAAACTGAAAAAAAAACAAACTAGTTTAAAGTGGGGTATAATTTAACAATTTAAATCTTGTTTGGTTTATGTCCAGAAGTTTTCACAAAATCTTTGGAACCTTTCTTCCCCAAAATCTTTTTAGTCTTTGGCCATTTCTGTCTACTACATTACAATATAAATTGGAATAAAACTACTTTTTTACGGATGTTGCCCCGGTTCAAATTTGATTTTCGGTCCCGACGCCGACGTTTTGACATCTTTGCAGGTACCATGGTCACGGGCAGACGGAGATGTCGTTCGTCTTGACAGTAGATGTTGCTCATTCTACCTTCATATTATAATTAATTATTTCGCGTAAATCTGAGGAACCAACAATATAGATTGTACTGGCAATCAGCTGTTCCCAGTAAACAGTAACCTATTGGATGAGTCGTGCACTTCACGCCCTATATATGTAATGGCGTACGTGAGCGCACACATGCATTGACATTAGCTACGTGCGTGAACGTTTATCAATTAAAAAACAAAATTATATTTTTCTAGATATTGTTACATTGTAATGTTATGTTTTTATTTAGTTTCCAATACTGCTGTACTTTGAGTCGTTTATTGTTTAGGGGTTGCTGGTTACAGGTTTTACTTAACAACCCCTCAGAAAGAATGTAATTATTAGTAAACAGCAATTTCGCTTTTTAGAAATAAAATTAATAAAACTACATTAAAGACTAGCAGCAGCTTTTGTCAACACATATAACATTAATGGTGATAAAATAACATTTTATGTATTACTTTTTCACCTTAATTTGTAATATTCTCAAAGTAATGGTCTTACAATACTATCTAGATATAATAATCGTAAAAAAAATCATTTAAACAGTGTCCACTGCCAAAGAAATAAAATATAACAAAAAAAAAAAACTAAATAAAAAAACTCAACAATGACTAATCCTATTTTCACCATCTTTTTGTGAAACAACAATGTAATTCAAAGATATTTCAATTCTTCTAACAAAATTATGTTTATTCAACAGTACTTAGAGCAAAAGCTTTTTTATTAAATTGAGTTGCAAAGGCAAACCGAAAATTTCATTTTATATAAGGATTAATATAAGTGAGTGCTCCTAAAAGATACATGTTTATTTGTGTATGTGAAAAGAGCATTAGGGTTAGTCAGAATAATTGGAGTTATGAAAAATACTAATTTAAAAAAGGTATCGTTTTCTCAAACAACACATTCGAGAGAATCACGCCAATGTGTATGTGATTTTTATAATTTATCGTAGTTATAATACATACAGAGTACGGGTAAAGTACAGGTAAAGAGTCCGACAAATGAACACAACATATGTTTGGCGAATATTTACAGGCAGGCGGACACCCTGTATAGTGGAAAGTAAATATTTAAATTAGTTCTAAATCAATAACATAACATATCATCACGCCTGTATCCCCGAAGGGGTAGGCAGAGGTGTACCAATGTACACCCACAGTTCGCCGATATGTTTAGGTCCCATGTAATAGGGGGCGAGCTTATTGCCACTTACCGGGCACAAATCCAAACTCCGACCTGCTACTGAGAATTTCATAGAAAAACCCAATAACACCTTGGTCGACTCGGGAATCGAACCCAAGACCTCTAGCGTAGCAGGCGCGCTTAGCACCACTAGGCCAACGAGGCAATCAATATCGTGATTAATTAACTAGTAAGTCTAACTAGAAGCACCATTGGTTCATTTTAAAAAATTACGTCATTTTAGTTTTCATACACCAAAACATATGCTTTGAAAACCCTACGTACAAAATTTATGTATAAAAAATACATAAAGACCAATATAAAAGCATGTATCACTCCTGTTTACGAACACTATGTTTACTAGTATCTAATCCAATTATAATTATCAAGTGTTTCCACTGATAATTGTCTCTACATAAATAAATGCAATTTCATTGCAAATCTATCTTATTGACACTGTACTGTCATTCATGCGTTCACTGGGCAAAGTTTAATATATATTATGAATTAATCATCCCTCCTTCAGATAGTGTAATGTTTTGATCACGTTATTGATCAAAGCATCACGAGAAAAAATATGTCTTCAATAGTATAATTGTTTCAACGTTAATTGATCTCGTTATTATTATTATTTTCAGCCATTGTCGTCCCACTGCAGGGCAAACCCTCCTTTTCTTTCTTCTAATTCTCTCGGTCTTGAGCTTTTATTGACCTTAATGCTGAAAAGGTGTCAAGTTCGTCGTTTGTTCGATTTTGTTGAAATTTAAAAAAATACAATGATTTGACACAGAAATATTGATAGTGAAAAATAGTACCTAATTATTTTTAAACGACTATTAATTGTACGTTTGTTACGCAATATCTCCGTTAATTGAGGATAGGTATATATCAGAAATATGTTCAAATTCAAATAATTTATTCCGATCTCATGTCAATTTCATTGAATTCATTGAAATAAAACTACTTTTTCAGATTTTGTCGCAGTTTACTTTGATTTTAGGTCTTGACGTTTCAACACCTTTGCAAGTATCATCGGCACGGGCAGACTGAGATGGCTTGCGTCTTGACAGTAGCTGTCGAGACTTAAAATCAAAATAAACCGCGACAAAATCCGATAACATAGTTTTGTTTCAATGTCCAACATTCGCGTAAACCTAAGAAACCAATTAAAAAATCAGTTATTTTTTTGATATATGAGTAATCAGTTATTTACGAACATATCGAGTATAGTAGAGAGCCTTTTTACACGTGTCGAGAGCCCCGTAATCTGATAGCTAAAGGTGTTTCAGTTCCCATGTAACACTTAGATAAGTGATCATTTCACCCAAAAACATATGACACTACTATATCCGAGTTTGATTTATCATAAGCATTAGCTGTTCGCAGTTTCCGCATTGATACGTATCTCCAAAATATTCTGGTACTAGAGAGACAATACGAGATAACTAATATAAATGCGAAAGTTTGATTAGATGTATGGGTGTTTGTTACTCTTTCACGCAAAAACTACTGAATGGATTTTAATGAAACTTTACAAAATGTAGCTTATACATCGGAAAAATACATAGGCTATAATTTAAAAAGATAGTGTATGAACTGTCATGCATGCGGCGGAAACCGCGGGGCACAGATAGAACGGGATAACTCTCCGTCTTATACAACAAGCCCATAATTCCAAGGCCTATAAGCCATACACCTGCATACCATCAAGATACTTAATCTCGGTGTGACCTAGAGAAACCATTGAGGAAGAGGGGTTAGTACATTAGTATTTACTAGCAACCACAGCAAATAGGAATGAAAAAAGACAATGTTTCTAGACCCTAGGTTTATCAGATAGTGAACATCCAGCGGCAACGAAAGGCGATGACTCGAGATTTCACTTGTTCGTTAAAAATGCATACATATCATAACATTTTATGTATCCCGTGAATTATATTAAGTACTACAAAAATGCAGCGCGATAGATTAAAAGTTAATCATTTCCGCCGTGAACCTGATCTGTCTGTTCTATCTCCACCAATAAATATTAGTATCATTTCTAAACACAGAATGTTAGGTTATTCTAATAATAAATCTGGAGAATCTCGTAATTACAATAGTAATATATCTTGTCTGATGTAAGCTGCGACTGACTGATGGCAACTCATTATGAAGGCACAGCTTAGCTGTTAGCTTGTTCCAACACAGGTGTCAGTGTTTACGGAAGTCAAAATAATTTCGACCCTATTTTCGTTGTAAGGAAATGTATTTTTAATTTAATAATTTGTCATGTAACTTTTTTTGATAGAAACGAAAGAGTACTTCTTTATATATATGGTAAAATTCATCTTGAAGTGCATTAAATGTAAGATGCGGTTTTAAACAATAAAAAGTATTAATTATACAGTTGAACAAGATGACTTAAAATCGAAGTAGATCGGAATTCAGTATTTTTTTTATTTTTGTTATGTATTGGTACTATGATTTTATAGATACATACTCAATATTCAATGTGAGATAGTAAAAAAGCTTATAACATAAGAAATTCGCAAAACGTTTACAGAAAACTTGTACGTTCATTCGACATTTGAAGCAACGCTTCACTGGCTTATCATGGCAATATTCATAATAAACAATCGACCATCAAACAACCGTACTTTAGTTACCCTTAAACTATAATCACCCTTATCTCCTTGCTGACAGAGCGTGAAACTTAAAAATATCCCTTGCTTATCGCGTCAAAGTAGATAAAAAAAAGTTTTTTGTCTGTCCCCGATAATGTTGCGGGCTATTGGTACGAGTACCTTAGATAAGTGGGGATGGCACGGGGGAATCGCAAACTGTGTCCCTTCTCTATTTTAACGCATAATGTGAGAAAATTCCGGGAAAAGTTTGTGTGACTACGTTTGTTCAGTATGTGTGGGTGTGATGTGTTACGTAGTATTGGATAGATGGAGAAATTTTTTGTCCAATGCAAGAAGAAGCGCAAAATAATGTTTATTTAACACAAGAACTAGGCAAATAGACAAAATGTACTTACATTAAGAACTACTTTTTTACGGGCAGGGAGTCTGCCCGTGACCATGATACCTGCAAAGGTGTCGAAACGTCGGGACTAACTAATTAATTTATGTTATACTTTGAATTTTATAGAAGCCTTCAATACTTGACGAGACTTGAATAAAATTCTAAAGATTAATACACACTGTTTGACAATACGCATGAGACAAAAGATTTAAGCAAATAATGTCCTTTTCTTCTATTCAAGCCAGCTCAAAGCCTGCTGAAAATAAATACACATAATGAAATCAGAGTATTGGTGTTGAGATTAATAATAAGAGGCCGATAATAAAAATAAATAGGTAAGATTTTATTGTTTATTTATTAATACATAAACCGAGATAATATTTAAAAAATGTAGGTACTTATTAGAGGTCTACACAATATTTACAATTAAAAATATCAATTGATTTCGGTGACCTGTTTTACGACTTTGTCCTTAAATTGTTTATAAAATTGGCGTAAATATTGGCTGATAAATTTCATTGAAATGACTCGTAGATATATATTGAGTTCTGAGGTTTACGCGAATGTTAGACATTGAAATAAAACAACTTTTACGGATATTATCGCTTCGTCGTAGATTTATATTTTAATACTAGATTGGTTGTGTTTGTTTTTAATTAATTGAGTTTGTACAACAATTTAAGTTTGAGATTGTATTAAACTTTATTATTGCAATGTATGGTGTAACTTGGGGTAGACGTTTGCCCAGCAGTTGGGTCGTAAACTAAGCTGATTGATTTGATGTTTTAATTTAATTGTTACCAATAGAGCCACGTTTTAACTAAATTTTATTACAACCGCATTGTACCGGCGCGACTCAGAAAGTTTTTTTTTTTGGTAGAGATCTTTCCAGTTAGCCTGAGCGCAGGCTTTGACTGATTCACCGAATTTTGACTCAGAAAGCAACCTGCCACTAAATAGTGACTGCTTTTGTTATTTTTTTTTGAGATCTGTTATCTTAAGCACATTTAAAAATGTACCCAACCTGATGACAGAAACATGATGATAAGAAACGCCTTTATTGAATAACATTAAAATGTTGACTTGTCATATTTATTCGATCACCGTTGACGCTTGTAGAAAAATGCCACTTGGCTGAACGGAATTGCGTTGCATATTCTTTTTAGAAATGAAACTTAGTAACCATCAACTGTATAAAAATATTTATATAAATAATTTATAAAGTATAAATATAGTTGTTATTAATATAAAAATCACGTCGATAGCGAGTTTATCTGTTCGTTTATGGGCGTTTAGCGTTAAGACAGATAGGCGCGAGGTTACGCGACGGTCCGGGGGTATCGGACCAGGGGTAGTCAAGCGGTCGAGATTTATATTCTATTTTTATTTAACAATAAATTTTGGTAAAAAATATTGGAAATTGGCTATTTTATAAACTTTTAATGTATAGCGCTGCACGTTAATAGTAATGTAATTCACGGGAAGAAACATCAAGTCCGAAGAAGGTATTTATGAATGTAAGGGCTTAATCCCGTGAATTATGTTGGCTATTTTGTTACGTAAGGTCATATATGACCAGATTTTGGTTTCTTAGGTTTACGCGAATGCTAGAAATTGAAATAAAACTTTTAACGTGAGCATGATGATTACAAAGGTGCCGAAACTTCGGGACCTAAAATCTAAATGTTATTTATAGTAATCAATTTTACAAATATATATATTTTTTTCGTGTCTTGATAGAAACTATGGAATCAAGTTAGGTTTTAATAGTAAAATCTGCAACATTAAATATCTGATTATATATAGCAAAAATAATCTTGAAACTACTAACCAATTTTTAAATTAATTGTCTTTAAATGATGCCTAACATAAACTAACCAGCAAGGAATAATACGAAAATTGTAATTTCGAGCTGTTCCTTAAATAAATTTATTTAATTCAAACAGACATTGTAATAACCAACACCATAGAACAATTTATACATTTAACCCATTTAACGGTTCTAAAGATAACAATAATTTTACCTCGACTAAATTAATTTATTAATTTACCTTAACTTATTGAAGCAGAATCAGCGAAGTATTACAAAGTAAAGGAAATTTGCAAGTTATTGAGGGAGAATTTCACCAGTACTTAAACGCGTTTAAGAAACTTAGTTACCCGGGATTTAAATTAAAACGGTCAAATTTGTAGGCCGAAATGTCACATGCATGATTTAAAAAAGTGAAAAATTATTACATGCATAATAATTTCGACAAATAATATAAAAGGTAGAAATATTATTATTTGATATTATATATTATTTGATTAAAAAGCGTTTTGTGTAGATTCTACCAGGGGGCCGAGTCTGCTATTTATAATGGCTGGCCGGCCAATGTTGACGTTTTGGTGTTTAGTAGAATGCCAATTATCCTAAAATGGACTTACTAACGCCACCCACTTAGACGATTGGAGCCATTGTAAATAGCAGACTCGGCCCCCAGATTTTCATTATTGGTTCCTTCTACATTATGTGCCTCGGGTGTAATTATAATATTTTTTGTTTATTCAATGATACTAAAAAGAGAATTGGACTATTAAACTCAATTAAACATGAACCGAGATCAGCTTCACCCGTGAATTCCGCCCTAAAAGTGAAAGGTTAAGGAACCAAAACGGTATTGTAAATCAATTTGTTATCACAAAAGGTTTTGTTATATTTTTGGTCAAAGCACCTGTTGTTTCGCAAAATATAACGATAAATTATTATAAATTGGTTATAAACGATTTATAATCAACCTGCGTCGCTATTGTTTTTAGATAATGTTTGGATATTTTGGGATAAAGTTTGCTCTTCGATCGTTAAGCTTCTTTACATGATAATGTCTTATCGGCGGAATTTTGCCCATAAATCTTACACTATTCTATTTTTGGGATATCGTAAATAAACTGCCTCGTTGGCCTAGTGGTGTTAAGCGCGACTGCTACGCTTGAGGTCTTGGGTTCGATTCCCAAGTCGACTAAGGTGTTATTGGGTTTTTCTATGAAATTCTCAGTAGCAGGTCGGAGTTTGGATTTGTGCCCGGTTAGTAGCAAAAGGCTCGCCCCTTATTAAGGCGAACTGTGGGTGAACATTGGTACACCTCTGCCTAACCCTTCGGGGATACAGGGGATACATAATTTCACTCGTGCCTCTACCTATTTTTTTTTTCATTCATTTGTACTTGAAATAAGGAGCAGCATAATGATATAATACTTTTGTAATTATACGCCAAGTAGATAGTATCTATTCCATTAAAAAACATGCAATCTATGTAGAAATATCGTCTGTTTTGTACTCTGGCACAAAATATTTAAAAAGTGAAACAAAAAAAAACAAAAGCGATACAATAAACATTCACCACCACCGCGTTATCAAATACGATACTCGCGACCCGCGTTTGTTCATCCCTGGGCTTGTTTTATTATTTTTGACGTATCCGACGTCCGGCCTTATCAAGATTGTGTTATTGAGTATTCAGTCGCCGATGCAACCACTCTGACAGTTTATTTTCTATTGTGAACTTTGTCAAAAAATATTCTAGTGCAGTTGTCGCTGAGTGTACTTTTGGAAGCAAAGTAGGTGTCTTTTTATTCTTTGACCTATAGTTATGGTAGATTGGTATCTAAGGAGAAGGGGATTTCTGGGCCAAATTGTAATAAGTTAAGACATGGCTGAAAAAAAAGGCTATATTTTTCTATTTCAAAGTGTGAAAAATCAACTCAATTTACAATCTGGAAAATGAAATATCCAATAATTAAGTTTGGTTTACGAAGTAAATAGTCTAAGTAAATACTCTGTTGATGATGACATTTTAATGTCATCATCAACAGAGTTCATACTATTTACGAAAATGCTTTCACTAGATGATACATTTAATTAAAATAATTAAATCCATTAGAATTAGAGTATTAAGAGATTAAGTTTTACATAATTAAGATAAATCGATTCACATTTACTAATCGATTATTGTATTCTTTAATCTGTGCTATCTCTGACTGGACATGCATGACATTGACATCGATCAAAATTCGACACTAAACGAGTGTCGAATTATCTACCTTAGAGTATATATTATACAAGAAACTAAAGAGTGAGCCTATCTGGGTATGAATCGTAAGCACTAGTATGAACTAGTTTTGTCGTGATTTTTTTATAAAGATGGAACGCGCCGTTTTAATAAATCTATCTAAAACACCAATATTATCCTAACAATGTCAAAACCATGGATATTTTCGTATATACGTCGGTCGTAGGGAAGCAGTATTAAAATATTATTTTAACTGCATCGTAGGCAAACGGACTGTGGGCTGCTGCGCCCATGTGATGTCAATAATATGGTACCTTAGTACCTAAGGCTAAGTACCTCTACTAGATAACATAGTACCACCTGCACAATTCTTAGATGACGTTCTTGTAATAATAGAAGATGAATAAAAATACAAATAAAATTCGATTTTCATTTTTGTACACCATCTCCTTCCCACTCTACAGAAATATTAAAAATTCTGTCTAAATTATAAAAAAAAAGAACAAAACCATCATAAACCTCGACTGCTAAGCTGACTAAAAAAATCCATGATAGAATCACTCTTTAGTTTCTTACCTATACTCTAAGGCAGTTAAGTATGGTTTTTTACTTAAAATTAATCTCTTTTATCTCAGCTCTCAGATTGCCAAAGTCTGCCATATTTTCAGTGATTGTTTGTTAATATAGTAGCTATCAATTGACACCAATTTCATCCTTTTACATTCTGGCCCAAAATTGTATGAAAGCGTATCTGTCTCCTTTAAGATTTGTTTTTGTGACGTCATAAAATTTGTCTTTAGAACGTGCAGTGTTTGAATGTCGTAACTGCCATTGTGATATATTACTTAAGTGTTAAATATTGAATTGGGATTTCAAATTTGTTTTTTTTTTTTCTCTTTTATGTATGGCTATTAGAAGACATATATGGCTATCAGAATACATACTTATTATTATATCTATACCAACTTGTTTTGCCGTGATTCTGAGGGTGACCTGAGATTAATTTCTGCTGTTATCAGATCCTTTATGTTATGTACATGTATATGGTTATATTCAATTAAGACGCCTATCTTTCTACCTATTGAACGACGGCCATCTTTCATGACCTATCTGTTAGTGTGACCGGATTTCAAGTATCGATGTTGAATATAGGTCGACTTAGAATAAACGAATTTTATAACTTTATACGATTAAACATTTTAAGCGGGTGCCAATTTCTAATAGATATAGTTGCAATCAGTATTTAAAGCTACAAATAACAGTAAATTAAATGCACTTTGACACATAAAATGAAAATTAATACTTTTATTTGTAGACTTAGACTTTGTAAAAATAATGAGGTTGTTTTACAATGAATCACGATAACTTTGCCTTGACCTAATATTCACAAAGTCATCAACAACTATTACACTAATCTATGTAAATAATTCTTGTATTTTGAAATAGCTAAAATATGACCTTAAAACAAATTTTCGAAGTACACTGTCTCTATTTAAAGAAATCGCAAAGATAAAGAGATAAATAAGTATAATTTTATTTGTTAAAACAATAGTATGCACAACGTAGTAATAAATCAAGTCATTATTTATTATTTTTGTTTAAATTTAAATAAATTACATACACATGATTTCAGTAATCAATATTTGGGGGACGTATGACGCGTTAAGTTGTGATAAAAAAAGCATTAACATCTTAAAACGATTTATGTCTATCATACAAAACAAAACCAAAGACGGCGAAGTTCAGCGGCTTTTTCTCCAATTTAAAAAAGGATAAAAATTTTAAAAATATCGTTAAATATCTCACACTGGTTTCTGACCAATAATCATGAAAAAAAAACATCGTAACAACATTATAACTTTGTATGGATTAAAATATACTGCATAATTTGTTCAAAGGCGAGAGACTATAAACAAAACAAAATTTCAACAAAATTCTTGAAACCGACATTCAACAATATTCTAGTTTCTTATTGGCAGTCCAACCTTAAAATAAAAAATAAATGTCATGATTTGACGTGCGACAGCTCGCGTTTGCTACTAAAAGTAGACATGTAGTTAAAATCACCTTTTATGAAAAACGACATTAAAATTTGAGTAAGTTGCAGAAGAAAGATGGAAAACTAAAAAAGCTAATCAATTCATCTGACAACTCTATGTCACTAGCCAAGTCAGTTTTACTTGATTTAAACAGTAGCTCTCTCTCTTATTTAGTCCCGTCTTATAAAAATAAATAGAAAACTAAAAATCTTTTCCGATACAATATAGGTAATCTTATAAAGTATAGGAAGCTGTAGTAAGCTACACATACGTCCACAGACTTGAGATGGATAGAGGCGGGTAATCTAATAATTGGATGTATGATGTAAAATGGTTCTGTCGTTTTCACTTCTATATTTTTGTTAGTCTGTT
The DNA here is from genome assembly GCA_905146925.1 of Autographa gamma. Classification (NCBI taxonomy): domain Eukaryota; kingdom Metazoa; phylum Arthropoda; class Insecta; order Lepidoptera; family Noctuidae; genus Autographa; species Autographa gamma. The sequence goes on from LR989871.1 coordinate 5,823,578, forward strand.
TACTTACTCATGTAACTAATAATATGACTAAAATGTTAATGTTATTGTTCTATTTTATACTAGTTACTTTTGCGATTGACTTATAATGTCATAAAACGAATCCTGCCTAGTCTATATGATTTAAATAATAATATTCCGGGACAACTCACACACGGTTATCTGATTCCAAACTTAGCAGAGCTTGTGTTATGTTAACCAAGACACAGAACAGAAGAAAGATCGTGCTCATCACACGGTGATTTGTCCTGGGCGGTAATCGAACCCTGTATAGCAGTGAGGGTCACTTACCACTAGACCAACAGGCCGACAAATTTAAAATTATTTTATTCCTAAAAAAAACAGGTTCGAGTCATTTTTGAAATGTATTGAAGGAGACATGTTTATTAATTGCAATGGGAGACCGGGAAATGAAACACGAAAATAAATTAAACAAATGAATGTTTTCTTGAATTTATAAATTGGGTACATTCGTATCAATCTTTATGTAACATGTTATACAACTTTGAACTGTTTTTGTATCAAAAAGATAAAAAAAAAATAAGATTACTGATGATGTTAGGAACTTATAACATATTTAAAAGAAAAGTCATGTCTTAAAACAAAGACGTTATGGTATGGACCTAATATAATTATTATGGTACTGCAATCTTATCAATCATCACAATTTTTTCATGACATATTTTTGATGAAGAAAACCTAGTCATTGCAATTACTGAAATTTTAAAGTACGAGTATATTTATAATAGATTGCGGTTCACGCACTAAATCATTCTTTATTGCGTAACTAATATGGAGAAAACTTTTAGTCATAATATTTATTCTCCATGAAACAACAACTCTTATCAAATAACTATTCTAGTTTATGACTACAGTTAAGCGGTTTCTAACTTCCAAAAGTTTTACTAAAGGAAATGTCTCCTAAAATGCTTAACCTATGTTTTTGTGTATTACTAGTTTTTGTATGGGCAGACAATAAACACCGGTTTTTATTACATAATATCTGAAATTGATATATATATATTTTCCTTTATTTTGATCATTTAAGATCATTCAACATTTTGATCAAAATAAAGAAAAAATATATTAATTAAATAACTAGACGAACTTACTAAACAACTGTTTTCGTTAGTTCGTAAAAATAGTATAATAAAGATAAATTAACTTTCAAAAAACATAATAATAATAAAAGTAAACAATAAATTACAATAACAATTTTTAAACATTTGTTATTCGAATAAATAGTTTGTAAATAGTAGATATAACCTGAATATTCTAGCCTAGCTTAAGTCTGTGTAAATTGCAACGTAGCCGCATTCAGTGGTCCTAGCTAGCTCCAATTTGTGGCGTCCCGTGTGGTCGCAAATAGTTTATAAGAATCTCTCCCGACTATGCTTTCTATGCCACGGATTTTGCCTAAATCTGTAGAAGGGCAGATATAAAAGTAGACGTAATTTATAAAAGGTCAACTAGAGAGAAAACTAAAATAGGGGATCTATGTTGAAGCTTTTTTTATTAGTGGGTTACAATGGCACAAGAAATTAAATAGGCGAAAGCAAATTTCAGTACATACTTTTTTAAATTAAAAGATTCAGCTGAAAAATTCAGCTTAGGATGCATACAACCACTAATGATGATGGTACTATTTCAAATTCTGAGCAAATTACCATTCCCATAAGTACTATAAATAGAAAAAAAACATTCTAGTCTTCTAAACTATCGCGCTGCATGTTTACAGAACGGGATTAGCGCGTACCTGCTTAAATACCTATCTTTATGGCTTGAAGTTTCGACTAGCTTACACAGGCCGTGGTCGCAAGCAGACGAATCTGGTCATACTTTCAGGTCATCGTAACTAAGCTCGGAGTCAATTAAAAAGTAATGAATAAATCCCTTTTATTTTACAGTGGACGAACAAAGCACATCAACACTAGACGCGGAAGCCGCTGCACCTCACAACGATGATCCCACTGACGATGGCAACAGGAACGGAAACACAAAGATACTGCGACGGATGGACACAGTGCCCGACATCAAGAGAGACACTTCTGGCATTACCACACAATACATAGCTACTGGGATAGGTAAGTCCAAGTGCGAAAATCGTGTAGTGTAATTCTATACATCTGTATGGGTCCAAATCGGTGGTTCAAAGATCACCAAGACCAATTGGGGTAAATTTATAAAAATTTACAAAGGTATACTGAGATGGTTAGGCCACGTCGAGAGAATGAATAAAGAAAGATTGACGAAAAAAGAAGACGAATGTGGAAGAAAAAAGGCCAGGTCAAGAGTACCCTAAAGCGAAGAGCATGTATGAAGGGACTAATGAAGTGGACGAAGCGAAACAAGTGTGTAAGGATCGTAGCAAGTGGAAAGAAGTGGTCTCTGCCTACTCCTACAAGGGAAGGGGCGTGATTATGTGTATTTAGGTATAAATTTATACATTATTTGATTGCAGTGAACCTTGGAGCGTTTGCTGCTGGCGTCTGTGTAGCGTGGTCATCATCAGCTCTACCATTATTAACAACGGGGCCTTTAGAGGTAAGGCTTGTTACTATATACTTTTGTTATAAAAATAGCTTCATAATAAATACATACAAACGTACGCAATACACATTAAATTATATAATGGCAAGACACATCACGGTAGGCCAAGACAAAGATGGCGGGATGAGCTAGACTTCTTCGATAAATATTAGGCGTAACCAAACAGAAATTCAGGGACGATAATAGCCTTTGCTCTTAGGTTGAAAAGGAATAGCTTTAAAAAAAAGTATGCAGTAAAAACTAAAAAAAATGTAATATCATGAACATTATTATCATCATCAACCTATAGCAGTCCACTGCTGGACATAGGCCTCTCCAATTGGACGCAATTTAATTCCATCCTCGGCTTCTCGCGTCCAGCTCCTGCCAGCCGCTTATAACAACAGGTTATTTCAAGAAAAAGCTCTTATCACCAGTCTTAAAAACACATGTAAACACGACACCGATTTCAACCCCAAATTAATCTTATAAAGTTCCCTCGCAAACTTTTAAGTTCTCCTGTTTCCTTGCTCATGTAAAGGGGTTATCCCGCTAAATTTATACGCATGTGCTAGGTGGTGGGCGGGAAGCCTCATAAATAATGTTTTCATTAGCGGCCACCGATAAATTAAGCTTCGGTTAGGCCCGACCGCTGTGAGGGTGGGTAAACGGGCGGTTTCGACGCTGCGGTCGAAACGCTGCGTTTATTAGTTTTTTTTTTTTAAGCTTGGTTTATATAATATAGTTAGTTATGTATTTGTTATTATTATTGTATCCTCTGATCCGTTATTTTATTGCAGATATATTCAAAATCAAAATATTTTTCTTTTCATAGAAACCAAAAAAGGGCGCTCAAGAAACGTTACGTTAAAAACTACTGATTCACAATTAATATCTGTGATTAAAAGCAAGATGAAAATGTTTTTAGCTTTAAAAATATGACATGTAGTCCTTTTAAAGTTTTGAATAGACAAAAACATAAGAGATACAAAAAAAAATACAACTTACGACTGAACAGAAATTCATAAATCTTTACAAAAGTACTTCGAAGAACATAATTCAATTTTCTCAAAAACTTTTCAGATATAGCTTATTCACATAATAATGAACAGTAATACATTTTCCTAGAAGCAATAGTAACTATAATTCCTTACCACTTCTGTCAGTAAGTCATTAATTAAGCAAAACGTTAATTAGCGTTTCCATCGTAAATCTTAGCAGTTAAAGCCGATGATAATTTGAATCGTAATTACTCTAATGACCGCTTTGAATATATTAGACGGTTATTTAAAAGTTTTAAGGATTTTTCAAATAATATAAGAAGCCTTTTGAATTTGATATGCCGTTAGCTTTTTGATCATTGAAAAAGTTGTTTTATTTGCAAATGTAATTTATCTGTTTTTTTTTTTAATCTAGAATGTATCGTTTAATACAACATTTTTAGTTGTAATCTTACTTCTCACCTATTATACTGTTACCTAGTGAAATGGGGTGTAAAGATCAGATAGGCAGTCGTTCAATATAAAACACGGTATACCGTGTACTCCTGAAATATATATAACATTCAGTTTCATTGGATTCAGCTGCATGAACTGAACCAGATGAGACTGGAAGAAGACCACAAAAAAAAAACTATACTTATCAGAGTGCATCGTGAATGATTATTTAAAAAAAGAGTTTTAATATTATTGCATAAAGTATTTAATATATATTTATTTTTATTACTTATTTATTATATTTAAATAATTATTATGGATAATAACTCAGATGACAGTTTTGCTTCTTGTTCTTCCTCTTATACGTCTGACGTGAGCTATGCCAGTGCGTTTAGTGACGATTGCGTGCATCTGCGCGACCAACTAACCTCTACATTTTCTTCTTTAAACAAGTTTTTTAATATAGCCCATATCAATGCTCAGAGCGTTCCCGCTCATCACTCTGACCTTATTTCTTCTTTTGATTCTAGGGCTGTGCAGGCTATTCTTATTTCTGAATCCTTTTTAAAACCCACACTCCCTTCTTCTCATTATTCTTTGCCCGGCTACAAGCTAGTACGTAATGACAGAACAGGCAAGGGTGGCGGAGGCGTGGCCATCTACCTTAGAGGCGATATTCTGCACGATGTTATTGATAAGTCTCCGAGTGATTACTCGAAGTCAGCAGAGCATTTGTTTATAGAAATTATGTTTAATGGTAGGAAGGTGCTTTTGGGAGTATTTTATAGCCCATCATGTACCATTGATTATTTTTCATCATTTGAAAAAAAGCTCGAGCTGCTTACACCCTTATATGATGACACTATAATCCTCGGAGACTTTAACACGTGTCTGCTCAAGGACGATGTGCGTAGCCGTAAGCTCCACGCTCTTGTCTCTTCTGTCAATATGAACATCCTTCAGCTTAACGCTACCCATCATTCTCCTCACTCTAGTCCTTCTCTGCTTGACCTCATACTTGTTTCCGACCCTAACAAAGTAGCTGCTCATGGGCAATTATCTGCTTCTTTCTCATATCATGACCTGATATACCTGTCATACAAAATTCGTCCTCCTAAACCCAAACCTAAATTTCTTCTTCTACGCAGTTTTAAGAACATTGATCTGGAGCGTTTGGGCTTTGATGCGAGCAAAATTGACTGGTTGCCTCTTTACAACTGTGGTACCATGGATGGTAAGGTGTCTCATTTTAACAACTCTATTTTACAACTGTACGAAACACACGCTCCCCTTAAAAAAGTTAGAGTGAGGCATCTTCCTGCTCCATGGCTATCTGATAACATCAAAAATACTATGGCGAAAAGAGACAGGGCGAAAAGGCATTTTAGAAAGGATCCTACGGATGACAACTGGGCGAAATATAAAAAGTTGCGTAATCGCTGCAGTCGCATGTGTAGAGATGCAAAAAGGCACCACATACATCAGTCCACTCTAAACATTAACACTTCACAGGTATGGCAATTCCTAAAATCGCTGGGTATCGGTAAAGCCACTAGTGAAGAGGCCATTAATTTGGACCTTAACACTTTAAATGCTCACTTTTCCGAAGCACCCGTTACCCTGGATATCACTTCTAAAACTTCTACACTTGCACAGCTTTCTAATCTTCCTTTGCCAAAATGTACCTCGTTCACATTTCAAGCCGTTGTGGAGAGAGATGTTGAAAAATCAATTCTTTCCATTTCCACAAAAGCGGTAGGTGATGACGGCCTACAACTCCAAATGTTCCTTCCCATCCTAAAATATATAGTACCAGTTATCACCCACATCATTAATTTCTCCCTAACTACAAGTTCCTTTCCTTCTGTCTGGAAAAAGGCCAATATCCTACCGCTTCCTAAAGTCACTAATCCAACATCCGTATCACAGTATCGTCCAATTTCCATTCTCCCTGTCCTATCCAAGGTCCTTGAGGGCGTTGTTCAGGATCAGCTGTCTAATTACCTTTCCTCAAACAGCCTGCTGAGTCCGTATCAGTCTGGATTTCGCCCAGGCCATAGTACTGTTACTGCACTTGTTAAAATTACCGACGACATAAGACTGGCCATGGAGAGGAAGCTCCTTACAGTCCTGGTACTTTTGGATTTCAGCAGTGCTTTCAATTCAGTTGATTTTGACATACTCTTAGGGATCCTCTCTTCCCTTAACGTCTCTCCTCCCGCAACGGCTTGGTTTAACTCTTATCTTCGGGGTCGCTCGCAATCTGTTCGTGCCAATGAGGTCTCCTCTGAGTGGTGCAAACTTACAGCGGGTGTGCCCCAGGGTGGTGTCCTTTCTCCTCTTCTTTTTTCTATATTTATCAATTCTATAACTTCAGTTCTTTCTTGTCAGTACCACCTCTACGCAGACGACTTGCAGTTGTACCGCCACTGTAGCTATGATAGTATATCCAATGCTATTGCCGCCACCAATAATGATCTTAGTAATATCCATCAGTGGGCTAAATCTTTTGGTCTTTTAGTTAATCCTGCTAAATCTCAAGCTCTCATTATTGGTGGCAGATATTTTTACAGCCTATTGGATCATCAATCTCTTCCACCTATAGTTTACAATTCAGCTCCTATAGCATACTCCAAAATAGCAAAAAATCTGGGAGTATACATGGATTGCCATCTGTCATGGGATACCCATGTCTCTGAGGTAAGTAGGAGAGTCTTTTGCTCGTTTCACTCCCTAAAGCGCCTCCAGAAGTTCCTGCCCTTCCAGACTAAAATCACTCTCGCCCAATCTCTTCTTTTACCTCTTCTCGATTATGCCGATATATGTTATTTAGATGCAACGGAGGAACTTCTAAATAAACTCGAACGACTGCAGAATTTGTGCATCCGCTTCATATTTGGTCTTCGGAAGTACGACCACGTGTCGGAATTCCGGGCTAGGTTGAAGTGGTTGCCTATTCGGCAGCGTCGAGATTCTCATATTCTCTGTCTCCTTTACTCAGTCTTGCACAACCCTAAATATCCAAGCTATCTGCGGGAACGTTTTGATTTCTTGGTCCCCAGAGGCAAGCCTTGTCGTACTTCTTCTTCTCTTCTCCTTCGCACTCCTGCTCACTCCTCTAGTCGTTACGACGAATCGTTTACTATTCGTGCTGTGCGCCTCTGGAACTCCCTTCCACATTCCTTGCGTAGTAGTCCTTCGTTGAACGTTTTTAGGAGAAGAATAAAGGAACATTTCCTTTCTATTTGAGTTATGTAGTCTATGTATGTCTATATTTAATATATATTATATTATATACGTACTCTATGTAGTATTTGTGTGTATGTTTATTAAAATTTAAAAGTTGTACACTTTATCTTCCTCACCACTCAATAATAATCTCACTATGACTCAAAGGTTTGCTGGAAGAAAACTCAATTTTGAGTTAAGCTCGCCTCTGTACATCAACTTTAATTTATGTATGTATGTTCTATGTAATCTATTTGTGTACAATAAAGAATTAAAGAATTAAAGAATTAAAATCTTAGTTTACAATGCCTGCTACCCAGAAAGTATAATTTTCATCCTTCTGTAAATTCCATTCTCCTGAAGAAAGGGACCTCAAAAACAAAACAGCAAAAAAATACAAAAACCAGCACATTTACTTTATACAAATGAGTAATTGGCTTAGTTAAGCAAATGTTGGAGCCGTCAAATAAGACGGTATTTCGTACGCAATGAAATCTTCCCTCCATTTTCATGACGGCAGACTCGTCAACTCAATTATGTAGATTTTATAGAACTTGTAATCAAAGAACAAAAGTTTGGATCGAATTGAATACAAGGTTGCTACTTGATTTCGCAAGGGGTTCTGGCTGAAATTCTTGAAGAAAATCTTAATGACGATTAAAAAGAAAAATATGCTAATTCGTTTTTCGAGGTAGATTTTCTTTTGTTTGTAGATTCTATTTGAAGGTTTTTTAAAGAAAAGAATTGCTAACTTATTCGCCGTGTGATATTTCTATCCATATTTTTAACAAGACTAATTCTATACGTTTCCTAGGTATTTCATATTTTGGCGAATATTAATTATTTATTTTTTAGATACCAATAGAATTTTCTTTACAATAAAAAACAATTAATTAAATAGTTATCATGATATCTGCTAAATTCTGCTTAAACTTTATGACAATGATTTGAATTATTTACTGAAGTTAATTATCTTCTTGCATGTTCCACTATATGCGTTTTAAAATAAACACCAAAAATTTAAATTAATATATTAAAATTAAAACAATTGCGTTTTTCATATCAAAAAATGTATTTCAAAATCGCTAGTGTGCAAGCTACACAAAACTAGCTCCATTGTAATACCCTTCTGAAACTTGGAACTTTATGAATCTTAGCGTCTCCACGTAAAATTTAATTCCAAATACATTTTTACCATTTTCGGTCTGAATTTTCTTTTTTGCTGTTTTTATTTTACGACTGTAGCGAAATTTTGAATTTTCTTTCAATAGTTAATTGTTAGAAGATTTTTATTTGTTAAAAGTATTTTGACTGTACGTTTTTAATTGTTGTTGTTATTGTTTGCATATCAATTATACTCGTAGGAATAAAGGAAACATATATTATAATAGTTCTAGTCTTCTATTTCAGTAGTAATTTATTTTTCTGTATAATAACTGTGTCTGCTTACACATGCCTTTATTTTATCCCGAGGACTGTAATATGATTTGAATGCAATTTTCTTGTATCTCTATTAGATTCAGATAATAGCGCATTCAAAAAACCATTTCTTTATTATATGTAAATAAATAAACAAGAATAACACCTATGTACTACTAAATGTAAGTATGTGCAGATAAAGAAAGAACAGTTTGACACTATAAAATGTGTCAATCACAATGCAATAATAATAACATAAAAGGTATATCTACAAAATATACAAATTACCAATAATCAGCCTTATCACCTTACATTAAGGGCGATGTCAATATGAACCTGTCACTTATAAAATACAGTGTGAATGCAACCTGATTTGTAGAGTATTTGACCTTATTACCACAGACATGTCTAGCACAGATAACGGCCCGACAATTTATTTGTTTGATACAATACTAATTTATAATGAGGTAACATTACATTATCAACATATGAGGAAAGTTTCGTATAGATCGGTCACTTCAAACAATATCGACACGCAATGATGATGACTGAATAATAATGTAACTTGGACTATGAAAGCAGATTAAAATAATACAATAAAATAAAAACTATATTTCGATTCGGTTGTCTTAAAAAATATAATAATTAAGTAGAAATTAATGTTAGTAAAATAAATCATGGAAATAAATAAAACAATCCAATTCATTTTGGTTCCTATTTAAAAAAATAACAAAAACGAATCTCCTCTTAAGTCCTGCGTAACAAGAAACTGGTCGAATTTGAATTTTATGTTAATCTTTTTTTTTATGAAAACAAAAACAAATACCAATTTATAACATGGCCGAAATTAATTTGGACATGGAAACAAAATAACGAAACTAAAATGAAAAAAGTAATTGCACAGGATTTAACCAACCAGTTTCTCAATACTCTCCCGATTCCCTAAAATATTAGTAGACTCTGACAAGAAGTAAGTTAATCAATGTTCAATCAGATTTAATTTCCCTAAAAACAATTAAGTCTAAACCACCAGTAATTGCAAATTCAACAAAGACAAGTTTGTGTTGTGATTAAATTCCTGAACAATCTCTAATGATTGTCCTTAGTTGCTTGTTACTTGCCTAAACGCAGCGGAAACTTTAAGTACACGAACTTTCCCGAAGTTTGCCGAAGTTTCACGAACGTCTGACATGACAGTACGCCGCATGCGGTGAAACGGGCGAAACCATGACTTATGAAGTTATAATATTGCAACTTTATACAACGACAATTTGCGAATCAATTACTTCTATAACTATAGCAATAAAGCTCATTTTTGCGTATTTGACGTGTAAAGTTACGTTTGTTTATTGTTTTAACCCTCGAAATGCGCAATGCAGGTGAGTTCGTTATGTGTATGCAGTTGTTATTTCTCATTTTTACGTATTATTGGGTTAACTCGAACGTTTGGGAGTCTGGTACGATATCAAATTATCGTTGGACATGCAATATAGATTCTTATTAGTACAAATTGGGTTTGAAAACCGATTATTTACTTTATTCGAAATTTGCTTCCAAGTTTGATAAATATTTATATTTGAAATGACTTAACGGGAAATTAAATTTTGCGAGAGTAATTAACTTACACGTGTATCTCAGAAATTAGATTAATTAAATATCAAAACGCCATATTTTATTTATAAGCGTGAAATGTACAACACAAACTTCAACAAAAAAAATCACAATAAACTTACAGACGGTTTTTATAAATCACAGTAAAAGAACCTTTATCCTAGTTTTGGATGAAGTATTCCCTTGTTTTGTAACATACCTAAATAGGGTTAAAGTTAAGTCATTCAAAAGTAATTGATGTTGACACAAATTGCTCTTTCTTAGCGTAGAGTTTGCGATGTTATCCGCTTCGTTTCCATCTAGAGCAGTCTACAGATAGCTGGGTATTGCCAAATAACTTTGATACTATCTAGTTTTAACTTACAGAATTGTTCTTACAATTGATTCTAGTGTTTATGTAGTTTGTTAGCAAAATGTGAAGGCGAACTGGATTAAAATAATGTTATTTTAGTCGTAGTTTATTTTGGTAGTGATTACATTTTAGTTGTCCTACTAGATCTCCTAAAGGTCGCATATTTTCCCGTCTAACCTTTTATACTTGGTATCGTTGCTAGTTTAAATTTTGTTCGCATTAAATGGCAACTAAATCAAAATATAGTTATATCGATTGAATATACAACGTTTTGAAGATCTTGTTTGACAGATAAACTAGGATAGAAAGAAAAATAAATATAAACGTCAGCCGTTAATCAAGCCATTCTCTAACACAAGATGCTACTCTTATGCCACTTGATAACAATAATAATTCCAGCCTATAAACGTCACACTGCTGGGCACAGGCCTCTTCCTATCTATATGGGAATGAAAATGAAAAGATAATGCTCGTGCCTTCTCTATAGAAGGTACGAGCCTTGATCACCAAGCTTGCTCAATTGCGGATCGTCGATTTCAGATCCCAATTTTGGAATCTAGGTTTCTTATGGCATTTATTTAAAACAAAATGTCATCATCATCATCATCATCATCAGCCGGAAGACGTCCACTGCTGAACAAAGGCCTCCCCCCTAGAACGCCACAATGAACGACAACTCGCCAATTGCATCCACCGGGTGCCCGCCACTTTGACGATATCGTCAGTCCACCTGGTGGGAGGCCTGCCGACGCTGCGTCTTCCGGTTCGTGGTCGCCACTCGAGAACCTTTCTTCCCCAACGGTTATCGGTTCTTCGAGCGATATGGCCTGCCCATTGCCACTTCAACTTGCATATTCTTCGAGCTATGTCGGTGACTTTAGTTCTTTGGCGAATTTCCGTATTCCGGATCCTGTCGCGCAAAGAAACCCCGAGCATAGCTCTCTCCATAGCTCGTTGTGTGACTCTGAGCTTCTCCAAAAGGCCAACCGTTAGCGACCACGTTTCAGCGCCATATGTCATCACTGGCAACACACACTGGTCAAAGACCTGCGTCTTCAGACACTGCGGAATTTTGGACGAAAAGATGTCGCGTAGTTTCCCGAACGCTGCCCATCCGAGTTGGATTCTTCGGGCGACCTCTTTGTCGAAGTTGGACCGGCCTAACTGAACTATCTGTCCAAGATAGACGTAGTGGTCGACAACTTTGAGAGTATCATTCCCAACAATAACCGGTACAGGTGCGACATGGACATTGTACATGATCTTGGTCTTGTCCATGTTCATTTTAAGACCCACCTGTTGGGAAACGATACTGAGGTCGCTGAGCATAGTATTAAGCTCCTCCAGCGACTCTGCCATGATCACTATATCATCGGCAAAACGAAGGTGAGTGATGTATTCGCCATTGATATTGATGCCGAACCCGTTCCAGTCCAAGAGCTTGAAGACGTCCTCCAACGCACTTGTGAACAGTTTCGGAGAAACAACGTCTCCCTGTCTCACACCACGCTGCAGTTGGATTGGCTTCGTGCTCTCGTCCTGTAACCGAATTGACATTGTGGCTTTACTGTACAAACACTTCAACACCTCGATATACCTATAGTCGATATGACATCGCTGGAGGGACTGCAATACAGCCCAGGTTTCGATTGAATCGAAGGCTTTTTCATAGTCCACAAACGCTAAACACAGTGGCCGATTATACTCTTCGGTCTTCTGTATAACCTGGCGGAGCGTGTGAATGTGGTCCATGGTGCTAAAGCCTTTTCGGAAACCAGCTTGTTCGGGAGGCTGGAAGTCATCGAGCCTGCGTTCGAGACGGTTCGTAATGACCCTCGAAAACAACTTATACACATGGCTCAGGAGCGAGATGGGTCTATAATTCTTCAACAAGGTGTTGTCGCCTTTTTTGAAGAAGAGCACCACCACACTCCTGTGCCATGATTCTGGCGTAGTACCCTCGAGTATGACGGAATTGAATAGCCTCTGGAGGACTAAAAGTACCGGTTTTCCACCCGCTCTCAGAAGCTCCGTTGTAATTCCGTCATCATCCGGCGCCTTGTTGTTTTTAAGTTGTTTCAGAGCCACTCTAATCTCGTACAGGCTGATGTCTGGGAAAACAAAATGTATTCTTGCTAAATTCGTATAAACTATATTAGCAGCCGTTTCTATCCCTCTACAAGGAAAATTATATCTATTTTATATCCAAATATCCCTCAGCTGTCAAAGAGCAATCACCATCCAAAGAAATCATAATTGTATTATAATATTTTCCTTAACGTAACATAAGGTACATTCTACCTACAAAGAATAAATCAACCTTTCTTATTAATGTTTTCTTATCTAATCATCTTCTCATTTACACGCAAATATATTTCTACTTTCTATTATCAATTAAGCTTCTGATTATTAGTTAATATCTTTAGGATATTTTTATATTCAAGTTAGCAAGAGTGGCTTTAATAAATGTCAGTCTGCCTGCCTAGCCTTTTTTCTTAGCTATGTTGGAGTCAGCTACCAGTCTTACCGGATTCAGCTGAATACGGTATTTTACATAGTGCAACTGCCTCTCTGACCTCAACAATCCATTTTACAGGGAAACACAGTATCCCATAGCAAGGCCGATTGTCAGAATTGACTTAAGAACTGCTAAAGATGTTCTTATGACAGTCGGCTTAACGTGCTTTCTGAAACACGGAGGGTCTTGATATGCTGTTATGGTCATCCATCCTCGGACCAACCGCGGCGAGCGCAGCTTAACCTGTTTTATCGTTCAAACCGTCGTTTTACGGTATTATAACAGAATGATGTCTAGACAGTGAGTCAGTTGTATAATCAAACAATGTATTCTCATTAGATTAAAAACGAAGATGGATTTAAGTTTGCATTCATAAAGAAAACCTTGTCCATTTGTCAGCTTACTTTAGTTTCGTTGTGAGTTGCTTTGTAATACTATTTGCCGAACAAGTCGATGTCGAAAGCTTGTGCAAAAACAACGGCAACATACGAGCTATATGAGTAAAGAGTCATAAAGATAAAATTTAAAAATAGCATCATTGTATTGAATGTTAAGAGTACCAGCTAAGTTAAACACACGTAATAGCCTCAAATGAAAGCTCCTCACAGCCTTAATCAAAACCATGCATTAACAAACTTCACTGAAAACTTCCATTACTTGTCTAGACACGAAACATCTATACAACTTCACAGCAATTAGCTAGCTTTGCCAGAGTGTATCAACATAGAAACTTTACTGCCGATGACAGCGACGTAAATGCCACACGAGTTCCGCTGCGAACTAACTTTTGAATATATGATGGTAAAGCAAAGAAACTTGGCAGTGGTACTGTGTCGTAATTTTGATACTTGGAGCCAGACTCTGTTTTGTTTGTGTGATACTGTTTAAGTTTAAACGATTGCGCTGTTGAGGATAAATTGAGTAGTTTTGTTTGGTTTAGGTAGGTTTTATAAACGTAACATAATTAATTACTCAGCAAAAATGATTGTGTAAACTGATCATTCTGCGTCTTGGACTATTGTCCAATGATGGGATGATGACTAATTTTTATTTTATTTTCCACCTTTTGGATACTATAAATAAGATATTTTTTTGTTGGTGCCCAAATTATGAAGAAAACAGTGAGAACAAATCTAGCGAGACGTTACATACATCTAAGCAAAAATTGTACCAAGCCGTGACGTCACAATCCCCCTGTACAAACTTCTGAACTTTAAAGCGGTTTTTGTAAATTTGATAAAAGAAAATACGTGTCTATTATATTTTGATAATCAAAATGGTGTACTTAATTGATTTATACTTTCCATACGCAGTACTAACCTACCCTATTAAGAAATAACCGCACACGCATACAAAAAACATATACACAACTACACAAACAAAACACAAGCTAAGTAATAATTTCCGAGATTAATGAAGTCGATAAATACACGTATGTTACAGCCTCCATCGCCGACCCGCGACGTAATTGCCGTGGAGAATACTACACCGAGTATACTGAGCGAGCACAGCAAACTTGCGGTGAGTTCCATTCTTATAACGAGTCTAGTTAATATTACTTACATTAAAACTCCTTGTTGGGTTTTCTTTCTAGTCTGGGAATATGCTTAATAAATGTTATGTTTTCGGTTTATTTATTTTTTTCGTTTCAGTATGTTATAGTAATTAACTAGATAAATATAATATGTTTTTAGGTTACGAGTAACGATAAAAATAGCATGGGGCTTGGCTTGAAACAATTTTCTCAAAGTATGTGTAGAACCAAGTCGTTTTGTAAAAGAGAAAATTAATTTGTCTGATTCTTTATATTATTTTATCCACTCTTAATTGTCGAAACAGCATAATACAAAAGATACACAAAAAACATAAAGTATTAAAACAGTATAAACGAACAGATTTACAAAGAAAAAAAAATGACCTTATCAAAATTTGCCTAAAAGTCATGATGATCCTGTGTTTAACCAAGATTTAATTGGATGCATAGGCAATTATCTGTTAGGTGTTTAACTAGTTCCTAACCTATACAAGCTAGCAACGTGACAAGTAGAACACAAGACTCGCCCATTTCCGACCACAAGCTCTGCTCGGCCACTTTGTAAAACCCACACGTTGACCAAACCTGCGGATTAGGGTAAAGACTAGGCAGTAGGCAGTGATAATAGGTTTTGGTTCACCGTGTTAGATTAAGTAGTTCTTTTGGAAAATTTACGGGACTATTCTAGCAGTTTATAAAGATAGTAATCGAGCAGGACTCGAGCTTTGATGAAGACCTCCGTGGAAGAGTGGCGTTTACACTGGTTTTTGAACTGTCACTACATCTGAAGTCCCTGATTCGATCTCCGGATCGATGTTGTTCATATTTATTTTGATAAAAATATGCAACTTATAGCAAAAAAATACTTTGAGTTATTTTAGTCACCGTTTAAAGATCAGGAGGTATCTCGTTATAAGATCAGCAATTGTAAGAAACAGTAATTTTTATACATATAATACTCCTGCCCAAAATTGGGAGATTTTAATATAGGTACAAAACATAAAAAAATTAAGTGTGCTTACTTCATGATCAACTTTCTTTATGATCCGCAGTTAACACAAGCGGAAGCATCATGGGTGGCGTCACTTCTTTGTTTGGGAGCGCTGTGGGGCGCGGGGCCAGCCGGTCTCATATCTGAGTACTTCGGCAGGAAGAAGACGTTGCTGTACTTGGCATTACCATTGGTTGTGTCCTGGATATTGGTCGCTTCTAGGTAAATATTCAAATAGTTTTGATCATGTTTTTCATGTATGATCTATCCTTCTTCAGTCATCAATATACACAACACTTAAGTATATACAACTGTCATATTTAATTTCATTGGCACCTCAATTTTTACAGTGAGAAATGGAAACCCTATGGGAAATTCAAAATAAATAATTAAATTGAGTTTTAATATTGATTGAAATAAATTAAATTAAAATTGAATTAGTAAGAATTAATACACCAATTTTTTAAATAGCCAGCTCATGTATTTTTTTTTTATTTCCAGTCCAAACGTGTACGGCTTATACGTGGGACGTTTCGTCGGTGGAATGGCGATAGGAGCCTTCAGTGTCGGTATACCACCTTACATCGAGGATATCGCTGAAAGTCATGTACTGCCAACACTTGCCAACTTTTATCACGTCCACTTCAGCTGCGGTGTTCTATTTGGATATATTATAGGTAAAAAACCCTTCATGTCTACAATATCACATATTAACAGATTTTGTTAGAATCATCATGCATGTAACAGTTGCTTATATAAAAATACCCAGTATTACAGTAATCTCCATTTGTTTGCCTAACAAGTAATTAGATAATCCGCTTTATTCCATGAAATCCTAAAGTAAATTTATGGCTGTCTCATTCTTCTTTCGCGTCAATAGTTATTCTTTATTTTAGATATAAAAAGCCAACATTTAGCCAATTCAATCGCTTTTGATAAGCCTCTTTATTAATATTATGTTTCCTTCTATTTCAGGATTGGTGGAAAACACGTCCTGGTTGACAGTCCTTTGTGCCAGTGTGCCAACAGCCTTCTTCATCGCTTTTATTTTCCTACCAGAATCCCCAGCTTACTTGATGTCTCAAGGCAAATTTCATGAAGCTAAAGCTGCCTTGCGTTATTTCAGAGGCATTGACAACGACATTGATTCAGAAATCAGAGCTTTAAGGGAACGTATAAGAAATTCAGCCAAAATCAAAGTTACGTTCAAGGAACTCTTGGGAACCAGATCTAACGTTAAGGCACTTATCGTCTCTTTCTTACTCATGGTGTTTCAACAGATGAGCGGTATATATCCCGTCCTTTTCTACGCCAAAACGATTTTTGAAACCTGTGCCATATCATTGAACCCTCCTAGCGCAGCTATTATTTTGGGCTTCTGTTTTGTTTCGTCTACTTACTTTTCCACTATGCTGTTGAAGGTCGTAAGAAGACGAGTGCTGCTGATGGTCTCATTCGCAGCAATGGCTGTTAACTTATCTTGCTTAGGTATATACTACCATTTAAAAGCATCAAATCTATCTCCAAGCAGTACATGGGTTCCTCTTTTTACCTTATGTCTGTTTGTGAGCTTTTATGCTTCTGGTGTTGGTCCAATTCCTTGGTTAATGCTTCGAGAAATATTCCCCCCACACATGACACGAAGAGCGACTGCCTTAACAGCTGGTTTTCATTGGTTTTTGGCGTTCGGTGTGACGAAATTATACCAGAATTTGGTAGACACGGTAAAACCAGGTTGGACGCTATGGGCCTTTGCAATAACGTGTATTGTTGGAATAATATTTGTCTACTTCTTTGTACCTGAGACGAAGGATCGATCGTTGGAGGAGATACAGAATGAATTTGAAGGGGTTCACAAGAAGAGAAAACATAGACATGTAATAGAAGTGGAGAGTGTTTCTGAAGCTTAGGTCAAGACTGTTAGGATTTGGAATTTAAGGCATTGGTATCCAAATCCATAGAATATGTAAAGTTAGATGCGCATTAATTTATAACAGTAGTTAGCACTCAAATAACTGAGGCTTGTAATTAAAATATACATAAAACTACATCTTCGAGTGAATGCTTTAGACTAGAGAAAATGTAAATTATTTTTCTATCATATAGGGGCTATGCAAATTATTAGTTTTAGTTCAAAAGTAATATAATTAGTTTTAGTCGAGTATGTATTTATTCTTAACATAATAAAAATAATTTTAACAATCAAGCCGATTTTTCATTGACATAATGTTTCACTACTTTTTCAATTTACGTAATTAACATCACACCAGATCACACCACCCTTAAACGGTTAGATTCATGAAATTTAAGCTAAATTGCCATCCAGCAAACAATTTATCCAGCAAAGCCTATATTCATAACTATATAATTTGTGAAGATTAGTACTTTCCCCTGGGCATACCAACATAGGTATCAGTATAATCCAGAAACCTTTTAGTACGTGTCAGACAATGACAAATAAAGGTTATTTCCTGAGGGACCGATGCATAAGAAACAATTTCCTTTAGCCATATTAACACTTTAGATATACACCCTTTAAGTATTAGGACCCCGGTTTCTAAAAAGCTGACAAACACAAAAATTTGTTACTCGTCTGTTATCAAGCGCAGAATTAGTGGTCAGTAGTGCTATTCTGTAACATTTTTTTCATATCTCAACAGCGGAATCCGCGGTGAGATGTAAAACACGTATTCTCAAATTTGAATTCTAAATAAAGGCGCATTGGGTTCACTTTTGTAATGAGCTTCATTGGCACTCAGGTGAAGTTCAATATCGAGTTCAATATTTACAGAATAGACATACAGTTCTTGTTTAGCTAATCACAGTCACTATTAGTTGATTTTCTTTCAGATTAAATTGATCAACTTGTAGATTATTCTCGAATCTTATAAAACGTACGAAATTGAAATCTCACATCAATGAGGAACTTGATGCAACTGCGAAAAATGTTTCTGCGTTACTTTACGTAACAACGTTGCATTTTACTTTTTCGGACTTGAATCGTGAAGTGAATTGCCATTCCAAACGATTTATGAACGCATGTAGTCTTGACCGTTGTTTTGTGTGTGGTAAATAAAGCTTTAGTTTATGATATAATTCTGAAATACTAATGATGTAAAGTTATCTTCTTTTTGTATCAATAATACATTGTAGCGGTACTTTTGTCAAAAAATAACGCAATTGACAAAATCAATCAAAACCAAAACAGAAATAAAAAGATTACATATTTATTTATGAATAGGTAAAACTCAATATACTCATATTATTCTCAAAATCTGAACTCAAGTATTCACCTTCTTTAAGTTTTCATAAGTATATCACATATTTTTACCTCGCAACAGCAATCGTACGAAAAAGTCATCAATCTAAAACGTTTCATGAAAAAGGATTTTATTCCTCCACTTTAATAAATTTCATAACTCAGCATGGACCTGTCAAATGTTACCTACGAAGCCTACATAGTGTCACGTCCACTTCAGCTGCGGTGTTCTATTTGGATATATTATAGGTAAAAAACCCTTCATGTCTACAATATCACATATTAACAGATTTTGTTAGAATCATCATGCATGTAACAGTTGCTTATATAAAAATACCCAGTATTACAGTAATCTCCATTTGTTTGCCTAACAAGTAATTAGATAATCCGCTTTATTCCATGAAATCCTAAAGTAAATTTATGGCTGTCTCATTCTTCTTTCGCGTCAATAGTTATTCTTTATTTTAGATATAAAAAGCCAACATTTAGCCAATTCAATCGCTTTTGATAAGCCTCTTTATTAATATTATGTTTCCTTCTATTTCAGGATTGGTGGAAAACACGTCCTGGTTGACAGTCCTTTGTGCCAGTGTGCCAACAGCCTTCTTCATCGCTTTTATTTTCCTACCAGAATCCCCAGCTTACTTGATGTCTCAAGGCAAATTTCATGAAGCTAAAGCTGCCTTGCGTTATTTCAGAGGCATTGACAACGACATTGATTCAGAAATCAGAGCTTTAAGGGAACGTATAAGAAATTCAGCCAAAATCAAAGTTACGTTCAAGGAACTCTTGGGAACCAGATCTAACGTTAAGGCACTTATCGTCTCTTTCTTACTCATGGTGTTTCAACAGATGAGCGGTATATATCCCGTCCTTTTCTACGCCAAAACGATTTTTGAAACCTGTGCCATATCATTGAACCCTCCTAGCGCAGCTATTATTTTGGGCTTCTGTTTTGTTTCGTCTACTTACTTTTCCACTATGCTGTTGAAGGTCGTAAGAAGACGAGTGCTGCTGATGGTCTCATTCGCAGCAATGGCTGTTAACTTATCTTGCTTAGGTATATACTACCATTTAAAAGCATCAAATCTATCTCCAAGCAGACTGTGTGTGGAGAGAAATTGAAATCTCACATCAATGAGGAACTTGATGCAACTGCGAAAAATGTTTCTGCGTTACTTTACGTAACAACGTTGCATTTTACTTTTTCGGACTTGAATCGTGAAGTGAATTGCCATTCCAAACGATTTATGAACGCATGTAGTCTTGACCGTTGTTTTGTGTGTGGTAAATAAAGCTTTAGTTTATGATATAATTCTGAAATACTAATGATGTAAAGTTATCTTCTTTTTGTATCAATAATACATTGTAGCGGTACTTTTGTCAAAAAATAACGCAATTGACAAAATCAATCAAAACCAAAACAGAAATAAAAAGATTACATATTTATTTATGAATAGGTAAAACTCAATATACTCATATTATTCTCAAAATCTGAACTCAAGTATTCACCTTCTTTAAGTTTTCATAAGTATATCACATATTTTTACCTCGCAACAGCAATCGTACGAAAAAGTCATCAATCTAAAACGTTTCATGAAAAAGGATTTTATTCCTCCACTTTAATAAATTTCATAACTCAGCATGGACCTGTCAAATGTTACCTACGAAGCCTACATAGTGTTATGCAAATCTGACGCCGGCTTACGGAAGGGTCGAATATTAAAACCTCGTTTAAAGGTTACACCTTCGGGAAATCAATTTCTATGTCGTAGATTTTTAAAGGGGAAATATTTTATGAAACAGTTCTGTACAACATCAAATGTATTTAAAAAAAAGAATGGATTTATTGTTATTTGAACGTAATGAGCCTGTTTGTCTTTGACATTGATAGAAAACCTTTTAATAATAATAATAATCCAGCCTATAAATGCGTCCCACTGCTGGGCACAGGCCTCTTCCCATATATAGACGGCGAGAGCATTGATCACCACGCTTGCTCTCTGCGGATTGTCAATTTCAGATCCCAAATTTTGGAATCCAGGTTTCCTCACTCTGTTTTCCTTCACCGATTGTCAGAAGTGTCTTAGAATAATTAAGAAAGTTCGAACCTGCAACTTGTGCATACAAATCCGTTCATTGAACCACTTGGCCACCACGACATTTTCTGTTAAATTATTTTATAACGCCACCCAATATAACTCCTACCTAATTACTCTCACTTCATTTAGTCTTCAGCAATATTAAATGTATTCCTTAGTAGGAAAGTTGTAAAGGCGTTAGTAAATTAGCCCAATGTGTGCACTGTGGTCGTATTAAATGGGGCGCAGTGACGTCACAGCTCGACATTTACCCGCACTCGCCACATTAGGTGCTTTATTACTTGAATGTCGCTTCTCGTTTGTTTCAGACGCTCTTAGGCAAAATGATTGTTTATTTTCGCGTAAAGTATTGGGTATTTCCTTATTGTTGCTCATTTATAAAGTTAGGACACAATTTTGGAATCAAAGTCATATATTTGTGTTGACAGTACCTTCTTCAATCTGAAGTGTACCTACTTAATTTGCGTTACATCTTCCAGTAATAAGTTAATGATAGAGTTGGATCGTTTGTAGACTAAAATGATGCCTAATATCTACGATTTTTTAACCCTCCAACGTTAACCGTCACGTGTTGTATATTTTGCAAATAGTTATCTTCTACATTTATTTTGATATAGAGAACTGCGCACATAAACGCACTTAGCAATTCCACTAATGTGTAAACATGTAAATATTTAAAGACCAACAAAACTAGACGTGGCATCAAAGGCGGTCCGAATATTAGCGAAACAGTAGGCAAACAATCTCAGTCGCTGCACACTAAGTTTGGCGTCATCAAATATTCCATTGAAACTTGCTAGTTCGTGGACTTGGGTAAATAAAGATATGTCATTATGTGTTCTGTAGGACTGTATTTTGGGGTTAATTTTGAATAACTATTCTTGTATGTTTTAAGTGAACTTACTCTAATATTCGTTATATTATGTTATAATGCATGTGATAATAGATTTTAGTACAAGGAGATTTTATTTGGTGTAACAGCAGAATTTTTTATTATTGAAAACTATAGTACAGTCGCCATCAGATATATTGTAGCAGACAAGGTGACCAAATACTTCTGAACAATTTAAAATGTCAATAAGTTCTATTCGCTAAAAGTTACCATTAATATCTGAACATTTATTACCTCGTTAATATCTGAGCAGATGCTTGTCAATAATTTCTATACAAACTACAAACCAAAAGATCTGAACACTCACAACGTGTTTGTGAAAACGTTGTTGGTTCTATGCGGAAACGGTTACAAGACGTATTGAATGCAGAAGGAGATTACACACAATACTTATATTTATTTTTGATTCCTCCTTTATATCACGCAATAACGAACTAGGTGAGCTCAGCGTTTGACTGACTGACTTGACGTTGTGAGTGTTCAGATTTTTTGGTTTGTAGTTTGTATAGAAATTATTGACAAGCATCTGCTCAGATATTAACGAGGTAATAAATGTTCAGATATTAATGGTAACTTGTAGCGAATAGAACTTATTAACATTTTGAATTGTTCAATAGTATTTGGTCACCTTGTCCGCTACGATATATCTGATGGCGACTGTACATATATTATTTGCACGGTAAATCACAAGTAAAAAATCTAATAGTTAATTCTTTAAATAACCAACAGCTCGAGGCTTACATATACCATAATACTTGCTTAAATCTGGTCCATCCGAATACGAATTCTTCACATTCTCACACGTCTTCTCACACAACATCACACGCTCTCACATACACACATAACACTCACATACAAAGAAAGAAGAATCATTATCACGCTATGCCAAATGGGAAGAAGCGGAGTCTTCTACCACAGGCATTATTTGTCTAAAAGAAGTCTCCGAACATGAGTCTTTGTAAACAAGTTATTTGACATGATAAAAAAAAATATAATCAAATTATAAATAATAATATACAACAAAAATAATAAAATTTTATTTTCAAAGTCATAATTACATTAAACAAAAACATTAAAAAAGCAAACCCAACAAAAGAATAATCTTAACAAGTGCAACGACTTTAAATTTCCAACACATTTTGCAGAAACAGAGTGAATCTGTCAAGAACTGTAATACGTAGTGATTAAAAACCCCGCCCGCATCCCCTTTGTGTGAACAACAGCGTATCACAATCAAATACTCGTCAGACATAGTACGTCGTACTGGGCCTTGATTCAGCTATTTCAAATGCTTGTCAGTGGTCGGTCAGTGTACTTGTCATAATATACCATCACGCCTGTATCCCCGAAGGGTTAGGCAAAGGTGTGCCAATGTACACCCACAATTCGCGCGCATGTTTATTTCCCATGTATTAGGGGGCGAGCCTATTGCCACTAACCGGGCACAAAACCAAACTCCTAACTGCTACTGAGAATTTCATAGAAAAACCCAATAACACCTTGGTCGACTTGGGAATCGAACCCAAAACCTCTACCGTAGCAGTCGCGCTTACAACCACTAGGTCAACGAGGCAGTATACTTGTCATTCTGCCTAATTTTCGTATTTAGATAAGCCTACAATAAAACCTAATTCAACTCTCGAAGTGAAAGATCCTAATAACCTATTAATGATTGTAATGTCAGTTAGTAGAATGGCAATTATTGTAAAAATGACTAAATGTAGCAGAGGTCATTCTTTCCATTCAAGCAACTCTTCAATAGCGGAATGAGGCCCTGAACATCGTACATTACTGATGTAAATAGTTAGGCTGCCTTTAGGGACCCTCTTTTGTTTTGTAATGAATGCGTGTTTTATCGGTATTGTTTTTAACTAGTAGCTGTGTAGAAAATAGTTTTTTACAATCCTTTGGTTTTGTATTAAAAACATCAAAATTAACATTATCTAGATAGGGTATTTTACTTATTTTAGTACATAAAGTAAAAAGAAAATACTATTTTTTACTACGTGAAGAATGAAACGCGGATGAAAACTGAAGAATAGCTTCAGTATTCATCCTGATTGTAGTCTAATAGTACTTATGCACTTGTAAAACATAAAAAAAATCCAGTGTTAATGAGTATTTTTATTAAAAGTTTATTGCCGGTATACCAATAGTTACTAAATTCAGTACCTTTGCAAGTGGGGCATCGTAGACCCAACGCTAGTCGCATGTGAGTGTGGTGCCCCATCGCAGGACATGGCACACCTTATGTCCTGCCCGTCCTGCACTACCACCTGCACTCTCCAGGACGTGGTGGAGGCCAGCGACCGAGCCATCCAGGTTGCATCTTGGTCAGAGAGAATTTTAAAGTTGGATTTTTGACTCGACAAGAAGAAGAAGAAGAATTCAGTCACTTCTAATTTACCATCTACCAATTGATTACAAAGCGTCATAACAAAAACACAATAAATCTTAGGAACATTACATAACATTAACGATATCACCATCTTATACACAGGCCGTGGTCACAATCAGACTGCTTGCGACCACGGCCTGCGTAGCCCAGTCGAAATGTCAAACCCTAAAGGTATTTAAGCATGTACGCGCTAAACCCCATTATAAAACATTTCTCCAAGATGGTGATATCGTTAATCAGATCGTTCATAAGATTTACTATGTGTTTTTGTTGTGACGTTTTCTAATCAAGTGGTGAATATTACTATAAACATGCAGCTCGATAGTTAAAGAGTTATTATCACCATCTTATAAGAGTGAACGAGAAGCTCGAGTTTGTCAGTAAACACAGGTGCCTACTTGCCCTCGCCATGTATTTTTGATGACAATCACGCCCCGTTTATGTCATAAGGCCAACTGTTCATGTCGCGACAAAATAAAATATAGTACACACATGCTATAAAAAATTAAGAGTATAATATTTATTTTTTTCCAAAGATCAAGCGTTATGTAAGTTAGATTTTTAGGTGAAAGCAGATTTATTTTAAATAAATAAATAAATGCGGACAACATCACATACACATTGTTCTGAACCCAAAGTAAGTTGCTAAAGCACTTGTGTTATGGAATTCAGAACAACGAAGGTACCACAAACACCCAGACTCGAGACAATGCACAAAATGTGATTTTCTACATTAACTCGTCCGGGGATCGAACCTGGGACCCCAGGACTAGCAATACCTTGAAACCGGTGCGTAACCCACTCGACCACGGAGGTCGCCAAAAATAATTATCATAATTCATTTACGTTACATTCCATAAAACACTAAAATTTACAAATATTTATTTTGAAATCCACCATTACAGACGTAGTTGGCTTAGTTAATTGCCACAATTTACACACCAAATTAAACAAAGCGACATGTATATTTGTTAAATATAAACCTTATTTAACGTGAACCAATAACGTGAATGGTAGAGTATTTATTTATGAAATATTAAACGAAAAGTTTATTCATTTAAATAAATAATGAACTTAGGTTTACTGCATCAATTAGTGGTGTATTTCAGAATTATGAATTGGATGTTTGATTTGTTTATTTAAATATCACATGACGTAATGTACATTTCACAAAAAATTATGCCGCGCGACGAGCGGCATACGCCGGTTCTTAGATACTGATTCAATCTGCGATAACTATTCCAAGACAATAAATTAACATTAATAATCCATTGTAGAATTACGTCGTAAAGATTAATCATATACTGAAGACTTTTACAAAACACTCATCATCTCCTGAGCCTTTTCCCCACTATGTTGGGGTCGGCTTCTAGTCTTACTGGAATTAGCTGAATACCGTGTTTTACATGGAGCAGACTGGTGTTCAGAATTGACTTTTCGCCGCCGCGAGAAACGTGAAGGGTGGCGAACCATATCGCCGCCATTTTGGATAATTAGATTATTTTTGTGATTATTCATTGCGTTCCTGTGGGATAAATAATTGGGAACCGATACGTTGGAAAAGAAAACAAAGTGCGCGTAGTGGATCTAGCCAGCTGTCGGACAGATAAACCCCCTGAACATTAAATAAAACACTATCTTGGCTAAAAGTCGCATCAAGAACAGTCGTCCTTTTACATGTAACGTATCTAGCTAATGGTGTTTATTTCGATAGGAGCCACCCTCGTTCCCCATAATGGCCTAGAAAATGACGGTAATCAACACTGATCATAATTTTCTCGACACGACGACTTTTCCAAGTTGCGTGAGGAAGTCTGTTTATTGATCTTTTGGCCTAATGATATATAGAGTCCAGTTGATTGAGCATTATAGTGTTCGTATAAATATTCATAGGTCCATTCATGTGCTAGATTGATGGTATGTTCCTTGTTATACTTCGCTGGTTTTCTATTTAGTTTTGTTTTCTATAAAATTCTCTGTTTTGTTGAGGTATAGTGTTGATGTTGTTTTATATTTTGTAGGAAAATTCACATAACTTTGAAATACAGCGATGCAGGCATGATGGGCATGCCTGCATCGCAGTATCCCGCGAACGCACTAGTGTCAATAACGCCCTTCGCTACACATGCGAGCGCCACTTCGTGTAATGCTCGTTTGACAGATCTGGACGCACCTTTACACCTTCTACAGGTCACTAAAACTGTTAGTTTCAGCACAAAAATACCAAAATACGCGACATTGAAAATAACACACCAAAAAATGACATACAAGCACATAAATATCTCCAGACACGTTTCTTTTCATTTGCCATGTGGAAGAAAAAGGAAAATCAAATAATCTTTGGCCGTACGTAGAAAACAATAGGAATATTCTTAAAGGCCGGTCCTCAAAGGTTTCTATTCATATCACGTAGAGTTTCTGAAGTCCGGTCGCTGTAGACAGAGGCCAAGTGTGCTGGGCTAAGTTTGTATGGAGTAGACTCCGTAAAGTTTTTGGGAAGAATTTTTAAGATGTGTGGATGGGAAGGTTTTGTGAAAAACGTTCTAGGAATTGACGAATGATGATGGATGAAATGAGTAAGAATAAAAGAAATTTGAATGTGGATGGTTGGAAAAGGTGGATTTAGTGGAGCTAATGTGATCAAAAATCGGCAATGTACTGCAACAATGCAATGAAGATAATGTACATTATTAATAAACATAAATGTGGTTAAATAATAAATGAAATCCTATTCTATGCACAGATTAATACAACACTTACTAGGTACTCATGAAATTGAAGACAAAACATTCGGTAGCAAGACATAATTTAATGAAACCGTAGAAAAGCTAGATAATCTTCTGATAAAGTAAGAAAGGATAATACCTATTGTAAGAATATTGAGTGAACATAATACTGGGTAGCTTAGTAATGGCACAAAATTTCGACTAAAAGGTTGCTATGGGCTTTTTACCGTTAAATTCTAACCCGTTTTCCTTAACTGTCGTCATAAATTGCAAGGGTTAATTCTGGTAAGGGTTTCTTATGGCGCTTTTCTCCTAAAACTGTTAATTCCCATGGGGTAAAATTATTAATGTATCTTATTGCTGCTGAACCCCCTATTCTTTTGGTTTTTCGAAAGAGCAACCCAAAAATAATGGAAATGAAGTGAATATTAATCTAGCAAATACAGAGTGAGGCAAATAAACAAAAGAAAATGTGAAAAACTAAAAAGTCTTAACCTCTAAAAAGGTTTACATATTAAAGAGTAATAATGCTAATCTTCTTGAATCCACTATTTTTCTATTTCTAATTAACATTTCACGTTATTTTCTCAAGGTTTTTGGAAAGGCTAACTAGATATTAGAAGCTTTTGTTTTATAATGTAACTAACACAAATTCTTAATTACATTTTGCTAGAGGGTTGATTTGATAATTTATTAAATATCAGCAACGACGGTACATAAATAAAGCCTGAGCGAAGCCTTGGAATCAACTCGGTAACTCAATAACGTAAAATCCAGGGTTTATCTGAAAATCTGGGATAAAATACTATGTATTTTCTCTGTATTCAACGTACGTACAATTTTAGTAATCTTATAGAGTCTTCTGAGCTTCAGACAAAAAAAAATCAGTATAATAAATATGTACTAGAAGAATTATACAACTTCTCCAACTTTCGTAAAAGCGAGGAGTTTATTCCAAATTCCTCTTGTTATTCTCATGTAAGCCGATTAACTTTGTGATGCTATTAAAATTTTCCTTGCGAATACGTACTTTTTTATCGTAGTTATTTTAATGCTTTAAATAAGGAAATATTGGAGCTTATTATCTACTTGTATCTTTTGGAACCTTGTTGTTAGAGTCAACAGTAGCCTGAGGCAATAAACCTGATTATACGGTGATCTTTCTCCTTGCCTATAGAATGTAAAATAAACAAGCTTATCGAAGGTAGGCTTCGATATAAGGTCACTTTACTTATCCCTCAATATGTAGATGAACCAAAAACAAAAGATACTATAAGTATGGATATCATTTTGAAATAAAATTCAGAAAAGTGTAGTTCAGAATTGTTGTCACATCAGAAACATCAAAAATGACTTCAAAATAGTAATATTTCATTAAATATTAATATTTCATTATTATTTTTTTCGAATAATCATCACAATAAATATAATACCCATCAGAAATATCCCATCAATAAGAAACTACAAATAAAAGTCATAGATGAAACCATTGAACTCTTTGACGCAGTTTATCACAAAATCAATGTTGCAGTTTCGACACGGACGGTAGAAATCCCATCGGCTGCCAAGCTCAGTGTTCGACAATCGAATTATGACCGATATTTGAAAACTGAGAGCATTTTGTTTGCTTCATCGAGTCTTCGCGAGTTTGTGGATAGAACGAGTTTTACGAGACATTTTTGGAGCTTGCTTGGCAACGCAAAATTCGTTTACAGTAAAGATTTTCTTAAGGTAAAGTCAAGGGTGAAATGTAGAAAATTTGTGGTACCTTTTCCTTTCATAACGTTACGAAAGGATACAATAGCCTAAAAAAATTAATGTAGTGGAAAAAATTAAACATATAAATTCATATAAACCATTATTTAATATTTAATTTGGCTACGGTCCTACTTTCCATTATTTAATTTGAGAACCTGCGGATTTTTATCACCCATTCTTTTACTTCTTATTTATTTCTTGCTATAACTGGATTACTTTATCTTTAGACATGCAAACAAGAATAAAAAAAGTAATACAAATGTATTTCCTCTAATCCTTATCAGCTACAGCTGATAAGTATCCTGTTGTTGAGATATCTTCGATCTATTATGAACCTCAGGAGGTTGAAGTATGTAGTGTGTAAGACTACACACTTCGTACTTTTTACCAATTTTATTATTTTACATGTTTTTTTACTAATGACTTCACTTTTAACTATACTTTAACGATTTAATACCTTCTCACATTTTCTCAATTTAAATAAATGTAATTTAAATTTATTCAAAAAGTTCTCATCGGATTTGAATCAAAAGATAGAATATTAAAAAACTCATTCATTGATCTACCAGAAGAAACATTCAAAACTCCATACTATTGAGCACTCAATGAATGAAAATGAGCTTTTAATGATGGGCTGAAAGCGCTCAATCTCGGGTTATTCGCCTTGATATTTGGGTCATATAATTACGAGTAAATTGCTTTTTGTTTTGTAACAAACGGAAGACTAATAAGCTAGTGGAATGGTTATATAGTTTTTGGTATAAGGGGAAATGTATTTTTCCTTCGATATAACATGCCGTTGGGAAATCCTTAACTGATTTTAATGATTGATTACTTTGATTTTTCATAAAATTCTACATACTCGTACATACATATAACCACGCCTCTTTCCCTTGTAGGGGTAGGCAGAGACCACTTCTTACCACTTGCTACGATCCTTACACACTTGTTTAGCTTTGTCTACTTTCATTATTCCCTTCGTGGTTTTATGCTCTTTGTTCCCTTCATACATGCTGTTCGGTTTATGGTCCAATACCATACACAATTCTATTAATAGTTTATTTAAATAGTTCAACCTGAATATTATCTAAGTTTGAAAATAACTTGAATAGGATTATTTTACGAAAGTGTCAGGAATCTATTATTAAGTTGAGTCTCACAATTGATATGATATCTTATACTTGATATGAGTCTTATGTATTTGCAGTATGCGCAACCAATGAAATTACTAAAAAAAATTGTGGTATAAATAAAATGTAGTATTTAATGTATTCCATTTAATTATTACTCTGTGTAACAAACAAACTCTCCTCGTTGCGTGATAGATGTTCAATATTTCATCAATAGCCCTGAGTACCAAAATTCAGTGAAATAAAAAATGGAAAAGGTTCGCTATCAGTTAAAGTAGGCTTGATGAGGCTATTTCCAGAAGTTAGATAATGTTGGCTATTTGAAGTAGTTTTATTTCAATACTAAAATAGCTTTTTAAAGAGTTTACTTTTGATATTAGGTAGACATGTTTTGGGCTATGTACTGGAACAAAACCTATCAATAAGTTAACGTCTCTTTATGCATAAGCAACTAAGTTCCTAAAATTACGGCATATGTAAAAAAAAAACAGACCCAGATAGCTTTACCGTTGTTTTGATGTTGTTACCTTCCATCAAATTTATTTATAACATTGTCTACATATTAAAATATAATTTTCAGATCTAAATGCACAAAAACACAATTTTTCCTGTATCTTAAAAAACAAACACATTTCCGCGCATCCATATGAATAAATACATGTAAATTAATTCCATGCAAATAAATCTAAATACACCCCTCAAATAGCAGAAGCCGTTGATTTTTCACGTGGAAAGCTGAATCAGCATTGTCACCGCTTCTCATGAATTGTAAATATGAAAGTGAACCAAAGAAAATGTATGTGTGCTTTGAGAACGTAATGCTGGTAATGTTGGTACGTGCGGTAAGGGCGCGGTCCCATTCTGTCTTGGCTTATACCATCACGCCTGTATCCCCAAAGTTAGGGTTAGGCAGAGGTGTACCAATGTACACCCACAGTTCGCCGGTTTGTTTAGGTCAAATGTTGGCGAGGTGGCGAGCCCATTGCCACTAACCGAGCATAAATCCAAACTCCGACCTGCTACTGAGAATTTCATAGAAAAACCCAATAACACCTTGGTCGACTTGGAAATCGAACCCTAGACCTCTAGCGTAGAAGTCGCGCTTAGAACCACTACCTTTGTTACTAGGCCAACGAGCTAGTTGTTGGCGAGGAGTGTCGTGGCTTACATGTTTATAAGGAGGTGGTCACAAATAGAACGACACGACTTGCTGTCGTCTACGACATTTTTTGCAGTGACGACAGATTGTTATGTCAGTGGGAACGCCTAGCACAAAAATCGTTACGACTAAACCGTGGCGGCAACTCTATGCCAAAAGATAAAATTTCTTTGCGATCCGAGGGGAACAGCTAGATAGGATAAACGCTACACGATAAAAAATTATGAAGTCAATCAATCGTTATAATGGGAACAGCTAGAGACAACAGTCGTCCAACGAAAAAATAATCGTTACGATATAGTGCAAACGCGCCCTAAGGATTGGGCCTTAGAGAGAAGAAAAAATAGCTTGAAAGCCTTACCAAATACATTGGTGGAAATCGTCTTAAGACTGTGGCTACAGGTAGACACATGGGGAAGAGCTTAGAAGCTACTTATTGTGCAGCAACTAGGAAAATTCTAAATAGATCCAAGATGGTATGTTTTAAACTTTGATTCAATACAAAAAGAAGATAAGAACATTATTCAGCCAATTGCCCTTCTTATTTTCCGTTCCGAAACTTCAGACAGTACATTATCATTAAAAGTAAGACAAAAGTCCCAAAATTCGCATCAAATAAAAAACAGAATACCTAGTTAGTAGATTTCTAAGCCAGCGCTACATAGTTGTGGTCTATTTTTATTTAACACCGAACGAGGTCTGCCCGAACCGAAGCGTGAGGCTCATGAATAGGGAGGCTAAGTTAGCTAGTCGGACGTAGCCGATATATGCACGTAAAGAGATTGCTACCTTTCTTTTGAATGTAGGATAGTCTATTATTATGTGAGTAATGATGATGAGAAATGCAACTAGTAGGTAATAATACCAAAACGTCTCAATACTAAGCTTCGATTTAGCTATTTAAGAGTGATGAATTGACCGAATGACCTGCTTCATTTGGTCATTTTAACCATAACTTTCATTCTGTTAACTGTCATTATGATCATTTTCTTCGGCAGTTCAATGAGGTTTTATTGTAAGCTTATCTGAATATGAAAATTAGTCACAATGACAAGTACACTGACCGACCAATGACATGCATTTAAAATAGCTAAATCGAGGCCCTGCACACTGGTCTCTTTCGCGTATCGAGAAAAAAGCAGACCTACGTTTTTCATTTTTGCGAGGAAAAAGGATGTATAAAAGAAAGTATGTAGTCTACCTTTTTCTGGGTTTAATTAGGGTTTTTCTACTCGAATTTTCAATTAAATGGCATCAGGGGTTTAATATGCGTAATACACATGTTATCTACTTTTGCATTGAACTTTGAATTATTATGTCATGAAACTTACAAACCTTATGTGACAAAGCACATTTAGAACATGAAGCATTACATAAGTCCTTGTGTCACATGTTTTTAAGCTGGTTCAACAAAAAGTTTTCACACAAATTGGGAGGTGTGATACATTGTCAGCTCTCATACTTTTTTGTTGCTTTATTTCGAAAAAGCTTTTTTGTAGTCGTCATAACGTTTGAGACTTAGTTTTTAAATGTGACGTTATTAGATTTCTGAAAGTCGCTTCAATATGCTCAAATTCGTCATCACAATGGGGATATAAGTTTTATACTTCTTATTCCAAATTGTTTTATTTTCTTAGTACATAGCATCTTCGATATTAGATAACAACTTTTGAGGAACATACATTGCTTTGAAAAGTTGTTAACAATTAACAGCCATATATAAGGTAAAAAGTAAACCGGGATAAAAAAAAAACACGTGTGTAAGACTGATCCAAATATCCAGAAATTTATTAATCTTTGGTTTGAATGACAGCACGTGTGATATCTTCCAAGACTCAAAGATTAATGGTATATAAATAAGATATGAGAGAAAACTTTGAATGAATGTCTTTCTGAGCCAAGTTAAGCGAGAATCCGTCACGTAAACATATGTAGGACTAGCTTTTGCTCGCGACTTTGTCCGCGTGGTGTTTGACTATATCGTAGCGTAAGACAGCGTAGGCGAGCGCTAAACAACGAAGTAAAATTGCATAAAATAAGTTCTCGGCCAAAAGCTAGTAAATTACGAATATAGTCGTAACTTGTTTCTTTAAGAAATCCTTTATTTTTAAGTTGTTGTTCGTTGCTTGGCTGAGGTAACCCATACTCTTTTGGTAGCCGACCATCCAACGCTAATGGCATCTTGAAGATGAAGATGCCTTTCGGCATCTTCTATCACCGAAAGGCATTTCTTATCTATTGCATCTACATCTCCAGATATATTTTTTTGGATTTTTTCTTATAAATGTTCTTGTCTATTTTACAACATTTGTGAAATAGTTGTCATTCTCGTAATCAACGACCCGATAAACCTTAAAAACGATACCATGTTGATTTTCAGAATTAGTCACCCCTTTTCCACCTTCTAAGGGTTGGTTTCTGAAAGAGCCTCAAACACTTGTTTATTCATTTAGTGTACTCCTGTGAAGTTTCTAATGAAATAGTTTAATCTTGTTTCCCCAAACAAACTTTTAACCTCTTTTTACCCCCTAAAATTTTCAATAACCCTAGCACATGCAAAGTTTCAGGCTTCTAGGTCTAAAAAGACGGAGTTTTATTTAAAAAAATTACCCCTTATGCAGCCCTTGGAGGGTGAATTTTCAAAAAAAAACTTAACGAATGTCTATGTCATTACAACAGCTATCTGTATGTCAAATTTCAACGAAATCCGTTCATTAGTTTCGCCTGTCCGTTGTTGATAGATAAGTCAGTCAGGTTTGTCCTTCATATATTTAGCTTATGTCAATTAAACTATATTTATAGAGCTCTTCAAAACCGTTTACTTAAACCAATCAGATGTGAAAACTTCGTCTGATTTCAAGAATTATGAGCAAAATACTAAAATAGATGGAGGTCACAACAATGACAGAAAGTTAATATGAAGCAGCCCCAGGGAAATCAACGGCATCTTAGAACGGAGCAAGTTACGCAAAAGCATTGATTTGAAGATTAAGAATTTATGAGGTGGTAAATTTGATCCCACCAAAAACATTCAATGTAAAAAAAGCCAAGTCTCTCTATGCAATTCTTCCATCGTAAAAAGTTTTGAGATAGCATAGGAGCCAAGCCCTGTTTAATTTTATTTGTAATAATAAATACATATTTTGTGACTCTATCAATAGTTTTGTTTGAATTGCAATAATAGCGACTTGGCCATGAGCACAAGTTTAATGTCGTTTGCTCTTTGTAATTACGTGCAAATATCGTTAAAATGATTTTGTAACTAATTGGAATTTGAGATCACTATGCACTTAACATGCGCCATAGTGCATGTGCAGTTCACTGATCTTGGATGATACGGACTGTCGGTTAAGGTGTCCTGATATTATTTATGATTTACTTTCAACTGCTCCAAATATGCCGTTTTATATTTGTACCATATTGTGCTCATGGCCAAGTCACTATTATTGCAATGCAAACAAAACTATTGATAGAGTCACAAAATATGTATTTATTATTACAAATAAAATTAAACAGGGCTTGGCTCCTATGCTATCTCAAAACTTTTTACGATGGAAGAATTGCATAGAGAGACTTGGCTTTTTTTACATTGAATGTTTTTGGTGGGATCTCATTAATTTTTGGTAGGTCTCTTTCTTTTATTTTTAGGTGTTTTAATTATTACTTGTGCTTCAGCTGCTGCTTTGCTTAGAGCCCATTCCCTGTCTCTTACTCTGTTGCCTGTATTGTGATGTTTCATAATTTTTAAGGCACACAAGTCTGGGCGGTAAATATTTCTGAGTCGATTATATTCAACTGTTGCTGTCTCCTGAAATTTTTAAAATCTGGGGGCACGGCAGTGCCCCTGCCAAGTCTCGAGCAAAAAAAAAAAACGGGCACAGCCGTACCATACTTTTCTCGAAGCGTTTCGCGGCCATTTCACCCCCCCTGTATCATCGAAACGGGAAAAGCTAGGGGTTTAGGTTTTCGATGATCTAGAGAAAGCATTAAAACAAGCTTAGCCTCAAAATTACATGACATTTGAACCAATAGTTTTAGAGTTATGAGCGATCAAAGTTACACCATTTTGTCACTCACTGACTGACCGATCATCAAAAGTCTAAGGTACTTCTAGCAAACTTAGAACCTTCAAATTTGGCACCAAGGTAGGTTTTTAGCTACAAGTAACAGGAAAATTATAAAAACGGTAAGAAATTATATACCTTAGTAAATATTAGGAAACAAATTTACGTTTGCGGTTTTACAAGAACATGGTGTATGAATTTTGACTGCATTGTTAACTTTGTTCTTCGTTTATGTACAAAAAGTAAAACAAATGGATTTATATTATTAAAAAAACTTGAGAGGTGTCAAGGGACACCCGGATGGAACGAAGTTACTTTAATTTAATTTAGTTGATTATTAAATAAAAAAAATATTACACAATTTATAAAATTAAATATATTTTGATCAGTTGGAAACGCAAAAAGACAACTGCTTATCGTTAGGAATTGAACGCAAGACCCACTCCTTGGCAATCTCGTCGTGTGGCAACACCGCCATCTGAGAAGTTAAGATATCTATCGAAAGTCTTAATCATAAGACTGTTGACTAATGACGTAATTAAAAAGTTTCGTTACTACTTTTCGTAAGAATTTCTTCCGTCTAGCCCCCTTCTCAACGCGCGATAAGGAATTTCATTCCAATGAATTGTAATAATGTATCTAGGGGTACTTCTAGCAAACTTAGAAACTTCAAATTTGGCACCAAGATAGGTTTTCAGCTACAAGTAAAGGGAAAATTATAAAAACGGTAAAAAAATAATATACCTTAGTAAATATTTGGAAAAAAATTCATGTTTGCGGTTTTACAGGAACATGGAGTATGAATTTTGACTGCATTGTTAACTTTGTTCTTCGTTTATGTACAAAAGTAAAACAAATCGATTTATATTATTAAAAAAACTTAAGAGATGTCAAGAGACACTCTGATGGAACGAAGTTCCTTTTAATTTACGAAATAATTTGAATGAATTTAATTAAATTAATATAATTTAATTTAATTTATTATTAAATAAAAAAAAAATAACTATGATAAGTTGTAAACGCAAAAAAATAGAATCTAATTATCACTAGGATTTGAACGCAAGACCCGCGGCTTATCAAACTAGTCGTGTGTCAACACTGCCATCTAAGAAGTTAGGATATCTATCGAAAGTCTTAATCATAAGACTGTTCACTATTGACGTCATTATAAAAAAAGTTTCGTTACAACTTTCCGTAATAAGATTTTTTTTTCGTCTAGCTAATTTTCCCAACGCGCGATAAGAAACTTCGTTACAATAAATTGTAATAATATATTGAATTTACATATTAATAATCAAAGCTAAGTTAAAATGAAATGAATAAAGCTACAAGCTGTCATCCACATAATGCAATGATAGAAATATTCTATGCTCGCTCGATAGATGGCTGTGTACCTGGTCTAAATCGCGCTATGGTTTCGTTACATAGCGTAGTATTTGGGGATCTCTTACAGCTACCGCCGCGCCGGTAAGAAAAATTTCCTTTTAAAAAACTTTCATCTACTGAAACTAATAGGTTGTTAGGTTCCCTCAGTATGCCGAATCTGTGGAATGAACTATTTATATACGATGAACTTACAATTATTTTCAACAGCCCAATGATTTTGACTTCGTTGACATGCTCAATAGAATAAGTGTTATGCAAACGATATCCATTTATTCACCCTGGTTCAAGAGAAATCTTTATTTTAGGTTGCTGAATTTGAGGTTATAAAAGTTAAATTCTTCAAGGTTTACATAGATATGTATTCAACTTTTAAATAGATATTCGTTTACTATTTGAGTTGATATTGTGGTAAATGCTAATGGCTCCCACCTTTTACAGACATTTTCATGTTAGTAAAAATCTCATCTTGGTGGCCCAAGTGAATGGGGTTGTCGAATCAAAGTGCCATCCCATTGGGGTGGTTATGCTAAAATCACAATGTATTTTAACTAATCCTAATACACAGGTTTATTAAAACGCCAGTAGTGTAGTCATTTCTCGTTAAAACTAGAGTCAATTCTCACACTTAACAACAAAACAAAAGTCCGATATCACACAACAAAACCACTTGAGGAATGTAAATGCTCAACTCGATATAAATAACACGTAATGTAACATAAGTAAATACGGAGGACTATTATACAATATTTACGAATAACCGGCTAATTATTTGACGGATAAATCTACCCCACTTATTATTTTTCTATGTTTGTAAAAGTACAAATATGCAGATGAAGGTACTGAGATTCAATTAAATAAACATTTATTACGTTTTCCAATGCTAGCGTCAAATAAATGCTACTAAACAACGCATATACATAAAAAAAGATATGAACTTTGTATAGCATTAAGATGAGACACGGCGCCGCATAGTCAACAATTTCCTATATGAATCGCTTATGCTATAACCACCCATAAAAGCCAGGGGCTAAGTCTAAACCACGCGATGAAGGACATAGGTTCCTCTGTTTTCACCTATAGTCAAGACGTATACGTGGCTCTTTCAAGAGAGACAAGTCTGGGTGGATTATATTTGGTAAATATCGATCCCACCAAAAACATTCAATGTAAAAAAAGCCAAGTCTCTCTATGCAATTCTTCCATCGTAAAAAGTTTTGAGATAGCATAGGAGCCAAGCCCTGTTTAAATTTATTTGTAATAATAAATACATATTTTGTGACTCTATCAATAGTTTTGTTTGCATTGCAATAATAGTGACTTGGCCATGAGCACAATATGGTACAAATATAAAACGGCATATTTGGAGCAGTTGAAAGTAAATCATAAATAATATCAGGACACCTTAACCGACAGTCCGTATCATCCAAGATCAGTGAACTGCACATGCACTATGGCGCATGTTAAGTGCATAGTGATCTCAAATTCCAATTAGTTACAAAATCATTTTAACGATATTTGCACGTAATTACAAAGCAAGTTTGCTAGAAGTACC
Organism: Autographa gamma; assembly: GCA_905146925.1. Classification (NCBI taxonomy): domain Eukaryota; kingdom Metazoa; phylum Arthropoda; class Insecta; order Lepidoptera; family Noctuidae; genus Autographa; species Autographa gamma. Next base: position 5,861,619 of record LR989871.1, read on the forward strand.
TTAGACTTTTGATGATCGGTCAGTCAGTGAGTGACAAAATGGTGTAACTTTGATCGCTCATAACTCTAAAACTATTGGTTCAAATGTCATGTAATTTTGAGGCTAAGCTTGTTTTAATGCTTTCTCTAGATCATCGAAAACCTAAACCCCTAGCTTTTCCCGTTTCGATGATACAGGGGGGGTGAAATGGCCGCGAAACGCTTCGAGAAAAGTATGGTACGGCTGTGCCCGTTTTTTTTTTTTGCTCGAGACTTGGCAGGGGCACTGCCGTGCCCCCAGATACTTATTACGTCAATCTCCGAATTAGTTTTGAAAAAACTTGAAATAGAAAAAGACTGACCTCAAGGGAGGACGCCTACTGCTTTATTTAGTTGTTTTTAGACGAATAATATTGACAGAACGGGATGAAAATAACCTTGTGCTGAACTTTTTGACTTTTAATTTAGTATTACATCTATAAAGTATGATTCTAAACATTTAAGATCATAAGTTTCATGATACTAAGTATAAATAAAGGGTCTCGTTTTTTGAGGAACTTCGAATGAAGTTTAATTCAAATAATAATATGTAGATTATTCAAATTCAAAATTCAAATTCAAATTGATTTTGCAAATATGACTACATTCAATCACTTTCACACGTCTTCTTATTCTAGATGAGGTCGACATTTCCTAACTACTGTAGATAAGGTAAAATTTTAGAACCTAAAATTTTACCTTATCTACTGTTTTTTAAAAACAACAAAAATACCAAAGAAACATTGACCTTTCACCATAAGTTACGGCATGTGAACTCGTAAAATCCGTAAAGTAATCTATTTTTTCCTTCACAATTGCCCAAAACAACACATAAATAATTTCTTTCACGAACAAAACTTATAGAGTCCTGAAAAGGCACTCCAATGGAAAATAAGGGTAAGAAAAACTACTTAACAAAAGTAACAGAAGTAGAAATATGAATGCTTCGCAGCACTTATGTGGAGTAGTGGGAGGCCAAACATAACTTGGATAACTTATTGTTACACAACTTGAAAGTCGTCGGCTTCTTATAAATGATCTGTATTGAAATGTCAGTGATCAATCTGAGAAGGTGGGAAGGTAAAAATAATTATAATTGACCTAAAAATAGTACACATTTATAAGTATTCTATTATTGGCTTTTTCAAAGGAAAAATCATAATAATATTATGCCAAAATTCACTTTTGTGGACCATAAAACCGAAGTTACTACTAATAGAATAAATAAATAAAATTCGTATAAGCATTGTCTTTGTAATTGAGCTGTTTACTCAAACCCTGGCAATTGGCCGAGAAATCTCAAGACCAACAAATTGAATAACTATTCAAGCCAGAAAAGCTATGAGTAAACGAAAAACATTTATTTGGCTACTGTTTGGCTTTAGTTTCCTTCGTCCAAGGTCATCGACATTGCGTCATTATAATGTAGCCAAGTTCATATATAATGGTATTTGTGATATACAGCTTTCCACCCACACTGGCTCCGTGATGTCTGATGAACTAAGAGATAGGTTGCCAAATCTAGGGATGTGGACTGCAGACAGTGGATAGGGTTGGTAGAAGCTAAATTTTAAAAAGGTATCTAAGCTATTCTTATTTGTTTTTGGTTTCGAAGTAACCTTTCTTCCATTTTAGGCTGATTAAACTTGATTAAAAAAAACACGAAAAGTATGAAAATTTATGCTTACAAATATTTGCTATGAGGATTACTCTTTTTATTGCAAGACCCACTACCCTACCTGTGCTATTATAGTGTATAAAACAACTAGTAAAACTGAGGACCCTAGTTTCAATATCTAACCTTCAGAAGCATGGTTCACATTGGAACATTGCCCGATCTTCCAAAATCTTGAATGTCAGAGTAATAAATCATATTTTATAGAGATGTGTCGTGACCTTTCAAGATATTGTTTTTGTCTGTATTCTCAGCCCTTATTAATATGTTAATGGCTAACCCCGTCTGGTAGCTGAATACATTCGTATAACTCAGCGAAATTGGTTTTAACTTTGGCATGCGATTGTAGTCTCACTCGAATGGGTTCGGTAATTTTTGGTGTAAGTTTTTCACTTTTTGTGCCAAGTTTCATGTAATTTGGATGTGAAGTCCGCCATTTGGTTTTCTGACATTGCAAAATTGCTTCATATAAGGAAGTGCTGAACACGTGTGGCATTGAAATGGAATGTCTTTTGGCATGTTCAACTAAAAAGCTTAAAGTACTTTTTACGCAATGAAAAGATTTTCGTTATTCTAGGTGTAGGTTCGTGAATTCAAGAAACCAATATTTTCAAGCCATTGACAAAAGCAAATATTAAGAAGGGATAACACAATTTTTCGAGCACCGATTGTTTGTTTTGGAATAGTCCTATTCTTATTCAAACAAAGAAAAAGCATCGATCATGAAGCCTATCAGAAAGTTAAGGTTTCCTCACAATATTTCTTGAGCAAGTTTTTGGAGTCCGAAATTTACATTACATTGAAAAGGTCACGTTGGTATTTGCCAAGTTTTTCTCTTGTGGATTAGAAAAAACATTCAATCGTGAAGGTTTTTCTAACAAAACAATTTTCCCTTATTGTTATATCGCTGACAAAGGTATCTAGGATTCCAAGGCAGGCGGTCCCGCGGGAAATCGTCACCTCGTTCCATGTTGCATGCATAAGCGACATTTTTTGTTTATATTTGTATTTGTTAGTAAATGATTAGAATATTATGCGTCGAATTGCGTCTTTTTCTTGAATTTTTAAGAATAAAAACGAGAGCTGTATAAATTTAATTAATTTGGGAAGTTTGAAAATCCTATTATACATCTATCAATTTCGTCGTAAAATCTTAATCTAAAGATCGTCAATCCCTAAAATGTATTTATGTATGTTTTAAGCTGTTATTATTACTCGAAACCTGCCTAATAGATTCAAAAAGCACTTTGATAATTATGACAGGAAAACATGGAAATGTATGCATATCCAAGTGCTTTAAACCAAACCACAAGAGTGTTTTGAGAACCCATATACTGGAACTCAATTCCTCTAGGTGTAGTATAATTAAGTATTTTATTATTATCTACTAACACCTTAGTAACAACGCAATCAAACAAAATAAATGTCAAATTAGGTAACAAAAATAAGGGACATTCTATTTCATCTAGATTTGGAAATGTCATAAAGTGGGTCTACATAAGTGTCCAATATTTTTTAAGCTTTCATCTAAAACCATGAACGAATAAATGATTTTTTCTTTCTTTCCTTCTTTCTTTCTTTCTTTCTTTCAAAAGCAGTTAGCTGTTCCAAAGTAAGTTTTATTACACTAACTTATGGTTTAAGGCGCTGTGTATAGCCAGCATTGATGTTATTGAAGGGGTGAAGCGGGCAGGTGCGGGACGGAGTAGCCCCGACCCTGCTACTCGTTTTTTCCGAATTCGTCCGAGGCGTAACGGTGTTATAATATTGAAGCTTTATTTCGCTGATTGTTTAGATGTAGGTTTAGCCCTGCTTGATTATGTTTACTTTTGAGCTGTGCTCTCGCGGCGAACAGTAGGTTCAAATCCCGATAAAATCATAAATTTTTGGTTTTTTTTTATAGTGTTATGCACCTACTGCATATTATCGTGTTTTTACTTTTAAAACAAGCATTTAATGTTGTCGACTTATTTTTAGAATATTTTTTTAAATACCTATTCTGAATTTCTGAAAAAAAATAATAATATAATAATTGAAAACCTGAACAATATGTTTTATGACAATCTATATTTTTCTTCAGTCTGGAGATACAGCGTGTTTCGAATAGTAACGAAACTTATTATTTTTTTGTGAATAACTTTTGTGGTATGAAGTCCTCACACTGCAGATAGTCCAAACACCCACCTGTAAAACTTGTATATTTATAGGTTTTTTTTTTGTGTACGAAAGGGTAAATTGATCAACCTCTTGTTTTTTTTTTATTATCCACGTGAAATTCATTTATGAGCCCGCCTTGCATGTCCAAGGGGGTAAGGATGCAAGAGTCTGTCTAATCTGGCAAAAAACCTGGGGCCATCATTTGCCTTAGTGCTGGATATGTAGGAGAGAGGACAACGGGGGCAGTACATGCCACTACACCACCCCCGCCCAAGTAGATACGTGCAATGAAGGCTGAGGGACCCCCGTCCCCGCCCTCTGCGTCCTCCCCAGGGCAGGTCTGGCTACAGACATTCTCGTCCGCGCACTGCCCACGCAATGGAACGAAAGGGTCAGCCTTCCGCTCGCGCTCCAAGGTCTCTTTCTGAGAAATAACAAGCTTGCAGAAATAAGACACAAAAGGTCCGGGCCAAGAACTCCACGTAGGACACGGCGCTTAGCTTCAAAGGCAGAGCACACCTCGAATGTGTGCTATGCCGTGTCTTCCATTTCGTAAAATTAGCCTTCCCAATGCGCTGTTGGGGCCTGGGCAGGAAAAACAAGTTTACTCTCCAATAAAGAGAGCCCTATATTGGGGCTCATTAGCTGCTTTTAGAAGGCGTGTGACAAGCATTTGGGGGCCGTCCTCTTGCACTTAGACAAGACACCGCGTCCCCAAACTCTTCCGGGGACAGCAGGGAAATGTCCTCCGATGAGCTCATCCCGTAGGTTGAATTCAAGCTGGGCAGGGTAACGTTGACGGCTCTCGGGAAAAACGCCTGAACTAGGCCTACTGAGGACTACTGAGGTGCAGATTGTTGCGCAACATTTTGTAAGGTCTGACCCAAGGATTGGCGTTGAGACCCTCCAACATCGCCTCCCTCTCCCTCTCAAATGGCGACTGTCAGCGGCTTCTTCGCCTCTTGCTATTGCAGGGAAACGGGTTGAACCCTAAAGATCCCGGTTCTGGCGACGTCGACGAAGCCACTCATAGCTTATTCTAGCGGCCAAGCAGGCACGTCGTAGATCGGTCAGCTCTGCAGAAAAACAGTGAACCGCCTTCCTGGCTGGAGGTCCAAGTAGGTAATGGACCACCTCGAGAACGGTGAGCACCCTTGTGTACCCTGTGCTAACTGAGAGGAGAACCCTATCCGTATGTATCGGTGATCGGATAGGTTCTCCACGAGCTCGACCTGCCTATACGCAACGGTGGCGGCAAGTGCTGGGGTGGTGAAGGTTCAATCAAACACGGACCCTCCGTGCACATATGCGTCGTCCCTCTATGAAGGAGGGAGAGGTAGGTGAAACCACCCACGCCTCAAAAGCATGGCCTTGTGCTTCGTTCGATGGATTACAACACGCCAGTGACTTTGCATTAAAATTACCGAGGACGACCACATGCTTCTGCGCTAAATGCAACAAGACCCCCGAGAGGGCAGCCAGAAATCGCTCGAATTCCAACAGTGTGCGATTAGAAGAGAAGTACACTCCTAACAGGGCATTATCCCCCTAAACGGAAGCAACAAAGCCGAGCCCTTTCCAAAGATGTCAGGGGAAGGGAGTTTGGAGAGTTTGGAGAGAGTCGTGGGAGTGGGTCCTGCCATAATGTCAACAGTCGGTCGGGTCGGAATTGACTCGTTCTAGCATGTCCTCAGCGACTCTCATTCGATTGAGTTGTTGGAGTAAATTCAGGTCTTTTGGGACTAGCCGACCGGTAACATGTGGCGTCCCCAAATGATTAGTTAAAATGGTACTGATAGACTCGTGAGATACAGAAAGTTCGGAAGCTATCTCTCTCATAGTTGAATGAGGATTTTGAAAGTTGTTAGAATTTGAAATTGTAAATGACATTTCAAACAAAAAAGTGACGTGCTTTCACGGCGAGAGCCTACGGCGTACTCCTCTTGAACAACAATGTCTTCCCACGGATGTGTAAAGAGGCGATAGTCATCTTCATCCACAAACCCGGTAAACCGAAGTCTGAGCCCACTAGTTATCGCCCCATTAGCTTACTCAAGGTTCTTGGGAAGCTATACGAGCGAATAATTTATTCCCGTCTTATGGATTGTGCCGAGTCTAGGAGTCTCATACCAGTTCGGTTTTAGAACCCAACAAGTCCACCGCATAGTCGAGCATATAAGCGCTGGTTTTCAGCATGGAAGGCTCACTGGCATGCTCTTCTTCGATATAACAAAGGCTTTCGACAAGGTCTGGCACAATGGCTTGATCTTCAAGCTTTACCAACTCGAGGTGCCAGATTGTCTTGTGCTCATCTTCCAAAACTTTTTGTTGAATCGGTCCTTTCGCTATCGCGTTGACCCTCACCCGATCCACGCCGCAGTCCCTCAGGGCTCCGTACTCTCTCCACTTCTCTTCACACTAACGTTAGCGACATTCCTCGCGGTGGCAAACCCCAAATGTATGCCGACGATACGGCCATCTATTATTCAGGCACCAGCCCCTTAGCGATAGCTCGAACTCTCCAGACCGCGGTCACGAACCTCGGGAAGTGGTTCACGTAATGGAAAATTGAAGTCAACCCTACCAAGAAGCCGTGGTCTTCAGCACGGAACGGCAGCCTCCCGCCACCTATCACCCTCTTCGGCAAGCCTATTCCTTGGGAGCAGCAAGCCAAATACCTGGGTGTAATCCTTGATCGGAAGCTTACCTTCATAACTCATATTAAAGCGGCACGCGCGCGAGCCGCCTTCGCTCTCGGCCGACTTAATTGTATGTTGAGCAAGCGCAGTAAACTCTTACTCTTTACTTATAAGAAGAGAATCTACACTGCGTGCGTGACGCCTATCATGACTTACGGCAGCGTCGTATTCTCTCACGTACCCGATTATCGACTCAAACGAATGCAAACTCTCCAAACCCGTTTCATGCGTAGAGCCAAAGGCGTTTCAGGTTACGTCCGTAACTTGCAGTTGCACTGTGACTTAAAGCTGCCAACAATCAAGCAGTTCATAAAAGTCGTCGCAGTTCATAAAAGTCGCCGCGATTTTTCGACTCGTCCGAAACCCACCATAACCCGCTAAAACCCCGGACCTTCCGTAATATCTAAGACTAAACGCCCCAGACTTACTCTCTCCTACCTCGACGATAAAAGAACGCTTTTCCAAGAAGCATTCGATTTAGCTAACAGCAGCATTACAAAACAAAACCGCCGTATATTACGTCCTCGCCGGCCCGTCGTGTATTATTAATAATAGTAACGTAAATGTTATCCTCCTGTCCCTAGACCAAGCTGGCCCGAGCCTTCCAAACTAACAATAAAAATATGTAACTAAATAATAAAAACTTAGATCCAGCCATCCCTTGTTGTTTTGCTTTATTAAGATTGTTAGCAACTCACTAAGTCGAGGCCCGAACCCCGCAGGGGGTGCCCTTAGTGGACTTTGCCGACGTAATTAGTTTTTTCCTATTGCTCTGGCTGGAGGCCTTAAGGTCCTCGCCAAAAGTCCGGTGAAGCAGTCAAAGTTAACACTCAGGCTAAAGGTAAAGATCTCTACCAAAAAAATAAAAATCTTTGCTCTGTCTGCGCGCACACTTTTCGTCGTCTTTCCATAAGACGCAATACATATACTGAATTTGTCAGATCCGAAATATTTTTCTTTAAATAAATAACTCGTCACAAATATCTCACATTAATTAAAAAACAGCAGTTTACTTCATTATTGTAATTATTACAAACGTTATATAACATCTTTTGGTATTACTAGTTACTTCAATGTTGTACACCATGTATAAGCTTAGTCATGAAAAAGATGTCATGAATGAAAATGAAAAAAATATGCATCTTATTAGAAATCAATAATTACTAATTGTTTTTTTTATTATTAAAATTGAACAATTTATTAAAAATTACACAAAAAGTGAAAAAATACATCATTGAAAAAAACATGGAAGCAAAATAACAAGTATCTATTGCTAGGTTCGAACCTGCGGACAGCTATCGCATCGCAAATGTATATAAGCACGCGACCGCTAGACCAATGTAACATCATCAAAAATTTTCAAATTACGCTTCTATAGAGGATCAATAGAAAAGAGATTAGATGTGCAAAAAACAGTAAGTAATTACTTTACAAATTCCATTATATGTCATTGTTTGACAGATTTCATGAAATTATTTTCGATTTGTCATGTATTTTAGATCTGTCAATCAGAAAAAAAGTGACACAGGTCCGTCTAGCACCGCGCCTCAGCGCACACTGTCTGTTCGCGTAGGAATGAAAGAGAAGCGAACAAAACGCCAAATGACAATGGCAGGTCTCCATACTAAGAATTGTCTGGGATCAAATTGAAGCGTCCCTTAATGAAAAATATGTTAAAAGATTTGGCGTTAGTTCTAGAATCTAGAAATGAGACTATTTTCATTTGGGAAAGCCGGAAAAAAAAGATTTCGGTGTTAGAATTTTATTATTTAGGTTATGAATTAACGTCAATGTCAATTAGCTATATCTATAAAACATAACGCAGATCGAAATTATGTCCTTAAGAAATGATAATGTGGTGTGGTCTAAGTGAGAATAAGAGTATTTACGGATAAATGGGAAAAACCTAAATAAATTCTAACACTCGATTTAGAGTAGTACTCAATTTAAACTTTTAAACTATCGCGCTGCATATTATAGAACGAAACGTCAAGCCCTTAAGGTATTTACGCATGTACGCGCTAATCCCCGTTCTATAATATTACTATAGTACTCAATTATTGAATGTTTAAGAAAGCTGAGCGCGTATTAAAAAAATGCACTTGCCGCGTAAACAATAGAACTATGATGTTAGGGGAAATAAAAAACATATTTTGTTTAAAATAATTATTTATTTCATTCTTCATCTCATTATCATCATTACACATAAAATGCGCGTGCGGATCTCTATCGTAATCTTCCATAGTTATTGTTATGGGTTTACAACAAAAATCCAATTCACTATATAGGCACAATCGAAGCAAAGTAAGATTAGCTTATGCTCACGCAAAAGCAATATCGTAGTCCTAAGGGCACGCACTAGTCACACAAGGCAGTATCAAATAGTAAAAATAAATAGAAAGCCAAATATAATCATAAAACACAACCGACATAGTAAACACGGAAGGATTTTGTAGCATAGAAAAATATAATGGAGGGTAGTTCTGTAGCGTCTTCACTTGACAGACAACCACAGATAACATTCACTGTCCAAAACAAAAGTAGTGCTGCACTTTTGGATTCGTTTTTCTTGAGAATCGATACGACACTGAAACGATCCTCTGATATTTTGATCCATTATTAATTGGATTTAAAAGTAGGAGCATTTCTTCAAACATATCATTGATTAAAGACGAAAGAATAATTCTAATTTTATGTTAAAAACAAAACGAACTCTACACGGGTCGATCGATCGGTCGATTATATCGATCATTCGTTTAATTATACAGCGTCACACCACTATTTTAATGGTAAAATGTCGAATGTAGGTAACCTAATTCGAACATCATTTTATGAGCTTTTAAAAACATAAAAATAACTCCGGCTTTTACAAGAAGAAGTGAATAATTGAAAAATCGTAGAAAATTAATTAAATTTGATTGATATTTATGAAATCTATGGACGCCAAAAAAAGTCCAGACCAAATTCTGCCATTGTTCTTTAGTTTGTCAGGAATGTGTTATTTTTCATTAAATATCTGAATATTTGGAAAAATACTACATTAATTGAAAAACTAAAATAAAGGTTATCTTCATTATTAGTTATTACGTTTCTGTTGAAAAATTTATCAAGATTGGTTCATCAGTAATACCGGAAAACTTTTTTGAAAATCCATTTTAGAGGTATGTTTACCAATTTTTTTTATCGAGAAAAATTATTGAAATCGTGTTTTGGAAATAAAGGTTATCTCACAAAAATTATGAAGATTAACATATATTTTTTTAGCTGCTCTGACATTTATACAGTTTGCTAAAAAACTGTTTGAAAAAGCCCATTTTTACTATACACAGCGCCTTAATTTACTTCGTTGAAAATCTTTACTTTATCGTCTATTATTGGTAAAACCTGACAATCTTCATCAGGGCTACTACTATCGACAGGTGGGCGTCATAGTCTAACTAAATTGCGTTTGCCATCTCAATGTTCGACAGTTCACTTGCTTTATCGGAAATTTGTAGTACACTAGACTACGTAATCACCACATACAGGTTAGCTTGTAGCTTTATAATATAGTTATCTACGAGAATGCTATTTATATCGCCCGATATATTGCTGCACAATTATATGAATAATTTTTCCCTCATTTAAAAGGTTAAACTAATAATATTACCTACCTACTTGAACCATCAAAAACTCTAGGCTTTGACAATTAATTATTTATTAAGCTTTTCTGCTCATTTATAAAAAAAAAGTTATTCAAGAAATACACAAATATAAGGCTCTAACAGAGATTGTCAATTCAACATCTATTAATTGAGCATAGTCCATATTCTGCTATTCGGAAAGTAGACAAGGCGACAAAGAAGAGAGAAGCCAACATAATTTGTTGGCTTCTCTCTTCTTTGTGTATAACAATAATAAGTGCATGACAATCGGTCTATCCGTTCCTGAGCTACAGTATTAAATGGTATGTCTTTATTTTATATTGACAAAAGGAGAAGAGGAAGGAGGAGAGTAGAGAACGGAGAAAAAATAACACTCAAAAATGACAAATTTTAAACAAATATTTTAAAAAAATATTAATTAATCTACCCCTTATGCGTTTTATTTGCGCAATTAGTCTGAATACACGGTACGTAACGATGTGATAGCTAAGCGATAACGACCGGTCATTACGTACGCCGTATTTGTGTAGCGATATTGCTTAAATGGATATTGCAATAAGCAAATACGTGAAGAATATTGTTCGTTAAACAATATTGTACACTGTTTGCTTAAGTGCTGTTTTTGCAGGCAATTTGTTTTACAGTTAGTTTGCTATTTATACAGAATGATGTTGATGTGCAGTATATCATTTTGGGGCACAACTGACTGATATATATATTTTTATTTTTATATTCCGGGACATCTCTTACACACATATTGTTGTGATGATATTATTATTATCCCACAATTAATGTGCTGTTGTTACCCAGAGAAGGAGACGTCTTTAAAGTGTCAAATATAATAAGTAACGATCAATTCAGGTATGACTAAAACACTTTGCTTAGATGTAGTTACTTTTCACAAAGTACAGAAAATTATATATTTTTTTCTCGAAATCTGAATAACTACAAGAAACACATTAATAATTAATTTAAGATTCACCCTAAGCAGATCGTTCCCATTCTATCGGTAGAAATAAAACTACGGCACAGCGAATGCAACTACCCCTTTCACAAAATTACGTTCAAGGGAGCTTTAAAGATACGCCCAATGGAAGGTAAAATTTTCTTTTTAAAAGATTTCCGTAGTCAAATTGTACGGGAATACGTACAGTCACGCGAATAAAAATGTAACACTTTATTATTTGTTGGGACTCATAATAAAACTATATTCATGACTTGGAAATGGCAGACGTTTTCCTGACCGAAAAAATAACCTTCCGACTGCAGCGCAACCTACGAGGTGCAACTGCATTTTCAAGCATTTCAGTGAAAAATACGAAAAATAATAACCAACCGTCCTTCTGTTTAGGAAGTGTTAGGTTATGGACACACACATTTACAGAAGAATTATATATGGACATTATAAAGATTTGAGAACTGTTGTTTGTACAAAAGCATTTAGTAAAAATAACAAAACATAACATCACGCCTGTATTCTCGAAGGGTTAGGCAGAGGTGTACCAATGTACACCCACAGTTCGCCGGTATGTTTATGTTTAATACCATTTAAAATTGAAGAAAAAATAATTCCAAGTTCCTAAGTGTTACATAATTTTGCGACCAACTGTACAATGTACATAATTGTCGTCTAGTGGGTCCCGACAAAAAAGGGAAAAGTTCCCGCTTGTTCCGAATTATTAAGAACTTTTGAAGGCAACGTTGTTTTAATATGGAACATGTTATAAGTTCTTTGGATGGTTTCAGGAAAAACTTTTGCGATATCATGTTTTTTTTGTAGGTATAAAGTTAGCGATGATCTCCAGTGAGGCATTTACAACTTTTAACGATACTTTAGTCAGTTGATGAAACTTTGAACGGTACATAGGGATAATTTGAAAATAGATTTTTATTTTTGACTAAATGGCAATTAAAAATTCGCTTTTGTGTGTTATATCATTATTAATGACGTGTTTTCTCTTTTATTATGAAGGAAAGAAAAGAAATTACTAAGGTTTTTCTGAATAGTTTAACCTAAGCCGAAGGTCCTGAGTTCTATTTTCGTCCAGGACATTTTTTTTTTTTTTTGATGAGCATGATCATTTATTCTGTTTCCTGGTGTAATTAGGCGATTACTTTATCATATTATATACCCAAATAATCTGCAGATTCATCGAAAATAATTCGATATTATAACAAGCCATCACATTTTTCCTTTTCATGATGTTATCAGGATATTTTTTTCTCATCCTGTCTTTACAAAATAACTAAAAGGAAAATGTGTCTGTACGATAATAAGCACAATTGTTACGGAATCACGAACGGGATCGCAAAACGGCAGATGCCTTAAGTTTTGTTTTGTTTTACCACAGATTAGTTAACTAATGGAGTGATAAAACAGCTAATAAATAATGAAAATAAAAAATAAATAAATTTTAAATTATTTTAATTTTTATAAATAATATATTTTATAATTAAATTACCTATTATCACCTTTTCGGAATATCATACTTTCATTAAATTGTGTTAGGAATAAAGCAACCTGAAGAGCAACATCACATTTTTTTTATTAAAAAATAGCTGTACAACTAATATCTAAGATTGGACCTTAATATAAATATTTATGCACCAAGCAAATTCTTATATTCGATTTCGTGCGTGAGCAAACCTAAAGATACTTAACTAGTTATAACCAGTTCTGCAAATTCAACTTTTATTTTGACTTCAAAGTCAAATAAAGTATATTCAACTTATAAGCAAAGATTTACACAATATTCCAATAAAATATAGACATTTTTCTTATTCAACCAATAAACGCAAATAAACTGCTATTATTAGAAGCTTTTTAACCATAAAATTAACTAAAATAAAGTCATTTTACTTTGAGTATCTTAGTTCAATCATTTTGGATAATATTTGAACATACTTTAAATAAATTAATATTTTTCTATATTTAAGCTTCACAGAAATGTATATTATATTGCTCATAATTTTAATAAGAAAATTAGTTCTTGTAATTTATAATTAGGGGTATAAAAAATAAAAAATAATTTTATTTTTCTATCTCTTAACCACTTTACTTATTTTTTAGACGCATTTCTCTCATCTGAATTTTCATTTACTTCTACCACAACACTATTTCTATATCTCATCGTACAAGTAAAACTAGGTGAATTTCTGCCTAGATTTCCATGCCAGTCAAAATTGCGTCTAATTGGCGGCTGCCTAATACGCAGTCCGAACCATTTAGGAGTATGTCTATCTACTTGGCCACAAATTAACATTCCATTAGCTCATTGCTCTGTGGCACCGACTTTGGAAGCTACGTGTGGGCGAAATTATATTAAAACGGAAACTTCAAGACTAATGAGCAGTTTCACAATTTCGATAATAATATCATTTTAGAGAAAGTTTTGTTAAAATGATTTATGAAAATTGGAAGATTAATTAAATTGTATTGTAGTAAAATTGGATCTGTCGATATGACTGTTGATTTAGATTAATCGTTTTTAAGATTCATTAAATAAACTTTCTAATTCAATTGTCTGTGTCGATAGACAATTTGATAGTATTATAGAATTTAAGAAAATAACCATTATTTAAAATCAATCTCGAAGGTTATTGAGTCTGATAATCTTTAGTTTAAAATTGGATTTTAGTAATTGAATCAAATCTAATTTTAGCTTGATTAACGCTATTGTAATACGTACTATATTTTGATCTTATTTTTACGGTAGATAAAGTTATTTCTACAACATGAAGATAATAAATGTTTTACATTTCTGTACTAAATGTGAGTTTAAGGGCGGGTTCCCACTTTGTCGTGACGACAGATAATCGTGTAGTTTTAAGTGTCGTGGCTTATAATAATATGTTTAAATGGAGGTGTTAACTTATAGAAGAGACACGATTTAATGTCGTATACGACATTGTTTTGCAGTGACGACAAAATGTTATGACAGTGACAACGATAAAAAATCGTTACTACGACTAAATCGTGACGGCAACTCTATCGTAACTACGATAACAATAATAATAATAATAATAATATTCCGGGACATCTCACACACGGTTGTCTGATCCCAAGCTAAGCAGAGCTTGTGTTATGGTAACCAGACAACTGATAAACATACTTATATATTTCTAAATACATACATATTATAGATAAATTACACCCAGACACCGAACAAATGATCGTGCTCATCACACAAACATTTGTCACGGGTGGGAATCGAACCCACGACCTCCGGTACAGCAGTCAGGGTCTCTAACCACTAGACCAACAGGCCCGTCAATATACACAATATCGTCTCATCGTAGATTTGTAGCTTGCTAATGATGTGTAACGACAAAGCAAACCGTAAAACGATAAAATGTCGTCGCGATCCAATGCGAACGACTAAGTAGATACAATAGTCGCTTAACGATAAAAATGTATGACGACAAACAATCGTTATAATGGGAACAGCTAGAGACGACAGTCGTCCGTAAATGTTTCGTTACGATTAGAAATTAAACTTAAGATATTTACAATAATAAAAAAACTAAGCCTACACAATAAATAAGAAAAAATAAAAACTAAAATAAGGCATCAAAAAATTCATCCACATCGTTACGACATAGTGGGAGTGCGCCCTTAGCTACGTTCATTGTTATTCTCACGAAAACTGAGTACGCAAGGTTAAACCAGTTAGTGAAACATAATTAGTGTGTTTGTACATCAGGGCGCAATTGAGTTAATTATAATAATTAAAAAAGGTCGAATAATGTTGGTACGCAATTAACGTACGGTAAAAAAGGTTTTATATAAAGACGTATATTAGGCTTTTTATGTGTGTATCGTAAATATAGGCAGTAAATTAATAATGGATTTTTTTAACATAGACTTAGAACAGACGTGAATTTAAAATATATATTTTTTCTTAATTAGGAATCGCCAATCCGCAAATGACCAAGCGTGGTGATCAATGCTCGTTCCTTCTTTATATGGGAACAGGCCTGTGCCCAGCAGTGATACTCGTCACTGTTTGCATGACATAGTTAAACTTAGGATAATAAATCTGCCACTACCTAACCTATGAACATATGCTTATTTCTTCTCTACCTATACTTACAAATAAAGATAAGCTTTAAACCTATTGAGACGTTTACATTAGAGAGAATAACCTTTTGATTAGGTATACTTAGATACTGACATAGTCAATGTTGACCCAAAAACGAACAACACTCACTCTAAAAATAAAAACGGGACAAGTGCGCGCCAAACTCGCATGAAGAGGGTTCTGTACCATGTTACCCAACATGTCATGGACTTCTTACAAGTTTTCCTATAATCTATAACTAGAAATATAAATTCTGTATTTTTTACTCAATTGTCGGTTCAGTAGTTTCGGAGATAACAGAAATTCACATGTGTACCAAATTTCAATTCAATTGGTCTAATAGATTCGGAGATAATTGACTGTGACCGTCGGACAGACGGACACACCGACACACCAGTGATCCTATAAGAGTTTCTTTTTCTTAATTTGGACGTACCGAACCCTAAAAATGTACTAAAAATAAAATTGTTCGTTGTCAGATTTGCGTTCAAATATTTTACTGTTTACAAAATCGATTTTACATTGAACAGATGTAAAAGGTTGAGCATCCTTTTACTGCAACCTATCAAACCTTCGCTGAAGGATTTATAACTCGGAATAAAATATGTGCACTCAAAACGAATCGTGTGTTTACCATTCACATGGAAATGTAATATTTTATACTGTTTTGGACTCAATAATTTATCTGACATGGTCGTTTATATGTGTCAACGTATTATACATATATGTATGTTTATATGTGTACGCACGTTAGGTGTTATTTTAATACCAATATAGGCATTTAAAGTTTTTGTTTTTTTAACTCGATGACGATTAATATTTTTATGAAAAACATTATTGTCTTATTTAATGTTACTCTGGGTAGTCGATACAGCAGAAAGCATAATCTTAATAAGTAGTTTCATTTTATTATTAGTAACTGGCATCATTTTTAAAGAACCGTTTTTTGGATGATGGCAAAGTATCCCATAAATAAATACATATTTACAATTCAATACTTAAACCTAATATAACAACAAACACTAACAACTATACTAAAATTAAAATTTATATAAATAAATTAAACAACCCATTACTGTGGTCTCAAAATATATTTATTTATTAAAAGCGCATATTTTCATCAAAAAAAGCTCATAGTAAAACGAAAAATTCTTAACATAAGAATTAATTTACTACATACTTTGTCACACACCGAATATACCTTACACCCTTGTAAACATCGCAAGGGTTAAAGATTAATCAAACTTGCGTAAGTTTGACATTGCTCCGAGCCCCTTAGATTTATAACATTCCTGTTTATTGGGGCCTCCAACAAAAATTATAGATATTGGGAGAAACCATAGACTTTACATATACATAGACCGCTACTATCGCTAGTTTCCCTTTGTGCCAAGCGAGAGCACTTTTTAGTCTGTATCTAACTATCTAGTACATTCGTTTACTGATTTAAGTTAGTTTGCGCGCAACGAGAATCTTATATACGAAAATATCGATGGTTTTGACATTGTTAGGATAATATTAGTGTTTTAGATAGATTTATTAAAACTGCAAGCTCCATCTTCATACATAATTCGAGACAAAACTAGTTCATACTAGTGCTAACGGTTCAAACTCTGATTGACTCACTCTTTAGTCTTTATCTATACTCTAAGGGAGAAACCTATTCTTTGTTCGGGGAGAATATATTTTATACTATTCTGTGTTACGGTCTAGTGGATAGGTAGGTTATTTATGCGAATTCCGAGTTATAAGTTGTAGGTAATAGAGGTAGACTTGTATGGACTGGTTTAACTACTAGGTTTTCTTAGGGTTCTTGTGACCTAGAAATAAGCGACCGTGCAATACAGAATCGGTTTTGCCCCGATTCGATAATTTGAGAATATAGTGAACATATTTTTTTGGTTTGGTCGCTCATTGTTTGTTTTCTCATATACTATATTAAAGAAATACAATCTTTGTATGATAAATATACATACATACATATAATCACGCCTGTTTCCCGTAGGGGTAGGCAGAGACCACTTCTTTCCACTTGCTACGATCCTTACATACTTGTTTCGCTTCATCCACTGTCATAATTCCCTTCAT
Source organism: Autographa gamma (assembly GCA_905146925.1). Taxonomy (NCBI): domain Eukaryota; kingdom Metazoa; phylum Arthropoda; class Insecta; order Lepidoptera; family Noctuidae; genus Autographa; species Autographa gamma. Next base: position 5,878,980 of record LR989871.1, read on the forward strand.
ACATGCTCTTCGGTTTAGGATACTCTTGACCTGGCCTTTTTTCAAGACGTCTCTGATGATAAATATACTTTACTATAATTTAAATTTTCAGCATGCATGATTTAAAATGTCGTATGTAAAGAAGAATTCTGTCAATCTTGTTTTAAATTAATGATTCAACTAGGGACTCGCCACCGCTTTGCACGGTTAGACCAAACATTAAATAATTATGTACAAAAAATCCTTTTTCATATATCACTCTATCCATCAGTGGAAACTAATAAAAATCCGTTAGGCAGTTTTTGAGTTTTTCGCGTCAAATTTTGGCCTACAATATTTATTATTAATTTCATGTATTATAGATGAAGCCGTATTTGTTCTTTACTACTCTACTCAATATAATATAGCAAGCCGAACCTACAAAATTATCGAAATCGACTATCTGCAATCCAAATATTTTACGATGTCGACCGGTAAATTGGTCTCCCGATAAAATTGGAATTATGAAGCAAACTGCGAATCTTTATGACGACTTAGATTTACGAGGATCTGTCTTTACTGTACTGTTTCAATAACTGATATCGAAGTATTGAAATGAGGGGTTTTATTATCGATATTTATTTGGTTCGGCATAATGTAGATGTCAAAGAATATCGATTGGAATTGGAATCGAGTTTATGTGTTACATAATATTTTTATATGTCATTTGATTTTGCTTACATCATTTATATATTTGATTTCGAAATATCAATGTAACATAGTTTTTGAAAAAAAAAATGATAAACTTAATTTTAAATTGCTTCAAATGATTACGTACTGAGAGTTATAAAAGGAATAATGAGAGTCATTTTAATAATGTCAATGAAGTTACCTGGAGGGTTTAAAATAATTTATTTCAGCTGTCAAATACAGAATACATGGTAGTAAATGGGCTTTTAAGGAAATATGTTTATGACTATTATTTATATTTTATTTTACATTATTATTACATGCTAACCAATTAAAATGCTAACCATCTTTTTTAAGTTTAATTCAAAACAGTTGCAAAAACGTTTCCACTATCACCGAAAAGTGTGATATCTTGAATTAAGCCACTTCGGTTAAGATAACCAGCCCATTAACCATAGGGGCAGCGTTTAATTTATACTGTTTAGAAGTGTCGACCTAAGGGTTCGTCCAGATTAAACGACCGCGCCGCTCGCGGGCCGCCCGCCAACAAAACATATTTTGATAAGCGTTTTATGTAGGCAAGCTTACTGTTCTGTAACCAGGATCCGCTTCATACCACTTCTGTTTTATGTAAAATCGAATGGACCAGAAAATGCATCTATTTTTAGTATTCAGGACTTTTCTAGCCTTGCGAGAGATGTGTTAAAAGATGCAGCGTATCTTTAAATTTAAAATTGTTAATACACTCATACTATCGGCCTCGGTCAAAAATAATATAACCAACTTATATAAACTGCATTATACTACACATACAAGTTATAGATTAATAGAATATGTATTTTAACTAAGAACTGTACTGTATACACACTAAATTGTACCTTAATCATTCGCCACATCTGCACGCATCCTTTGGGTGCGTCCAAATCTGACGGACGAGCAGAATTCAAAATTCCTTATTTGACTTTGGCTACGACGTAGTGCTTACCAACGTCAAAAAGCATTACAAAAACATCTAGCGAGCATGCCGCGAACGCACTAGTGTCAATAACGCCCGCCGTCGTCGCGTCGGTGCGCACAACTCGCGGGATGTTTGTTCGTCAGATGTGGACGCACCCTAAGACGCCCTAGGGCCGTACATTAAACACAAGAGCTACGTATGTACTGTATACGCTCTCAAGTGCTGGTTTCTTCTAAGTAATTAAGTTCGCGACTCGTGTTAAGGCGATGTTGCTTTTCTGAGTGTATGGTAACCGGTTGTAAATAATCGTATATGAAAATAAAATTAAACTTCTTAAACTTGTTAAAAATTTAAACGTTTAAAATTCTGTGAAAATGAGTATGGTACAAAATAAATGTTACGGTATTTAGCTCAATCCGGTGAGACTGGCAGCCGACTCCAACATAGTTGGAAAAGGCTTGCGAGATGACGATGTGACATACCAAGAGGATCGTTATATTTTTAGAAAAGTAATGTGAAACCACAAAAACCACTCTCATTAGTCGTCCATTTATGCAAAATACTGCAAAAAAAGTAATTCTTTTCAATATCCTTTCGTTTCTTATTTCTGCATCGTATTATATAGCAGAATTATCCCTTCCTATTGTTATTGATCCATTATCGCTGATCGTTAAATTATTCCATTACATTTAACCCGGTTGCGGTTTTATGACCGCTTTCAAATAACTCAGTGTGTCAGCGAAAGGATACCCCAAAATATGCAGCGAAGAGTGAATTTAATGAACGAGGAGCGAATGTAATGAACGAATGAAATAAATGAAGCATAAAACGAATGAATCAATGGCAAATGAAATCTATGAATGGTGTTGGAATTAAATAACCTAATGAAAAAAATTAGAGTGAATATGTTGAGAATGACTAAGAAAAAGGACTGATTTTTTAAAATGAGACAGTTTTTCATTCTCATGCGTATGTGTTTTGTATAAATGCGGACAACATCATATACTTTGCTCTGAACCCAAAGTAAGTTACTTATTAAATGCATTTGTGTTATGGAATTCAGAAATAACGTAGGAACCTCGAGGAAATGTAAAAAAGTTGGTTCCTTCTTTGACCCTTCCGGGGATCGAACCCAGGACACCTTGAAAGCGGTGCGTACGCCACTCGACTTCACTCGTCAAATTGTATGCCCTAGTATTAAACGAAAGAACATCGCCTTAACAGGCTTGCCTAATTGTGTGGCTTTCTTAAGTCGGTCGCGACCGAGACTGAGCGACGGGTGACATCATATACACCTGCCTTTATAATTTACCTAAACAACCTTTAGGACCAGTAGTCCAGTGCATTGTACCTTAACAGCCTAAAGGGACAGTGCATTGTCCCTTAAATAATTTCGAAGTGAATAGCATAAAGTTTATAGTTTACGAGTTGGGTTGAATATAACCTTTGCATTGTGTACTGAAAGTCTGTGATGTTGTGATCCAACAACCCTTTGTAAGTAATGCAGGACTGAAGAGTATAAGTTTATGTGGTACTAACTGTACCCCGTGGTTTCACGCGCGGGAATGACGATTCATGCACTATATTTATAAATTATAGCCTATGTGTTATTCCAATGTGTAAGCTACATTATTGTAAAGTTTCATTAAAATCCTTTGAGAAGTTTTTGCTCTAATATTTATGGATGTTTGTTATTCTTTGGCGAAATTTTGTTTGGCTATCGACACAAACTTTTGAATTTATAATATTAGTAAGGAAGTAAGGGTGATACAAGGATCTGTATTAAGACAACGACTGCATTTTTATCTTAAGATTAATATTGCTGAGAGCTTGATTTGAATACAACTCTACAAGTGTCTACAATCTATCAATTTAAAACAATAGTTAAAAATTAACACCTACTTTAAATGTCAGAAATCGATTCAGAACCTCATTCTGATCCAACTACTTTCAGAAATTGCGTTTTTCTGGTACACGTTGTATAAAGAGTAAATTAGTTTCAAGTAAAACATTATCTAAGTATCTCTTATAGTAGTTAGTCATTACTTCATATCGTTCATTGGCACGAATATCGTACTTAGTAGTTATTGAGTAAAGTTTTGTTTGTATATACGTTAGGGTTTGGCACTAAAGCGGCTTATCCTTCTAATTTAAACAATCCTGTTCAAACTTTACCTAAATCTCATGGGCATACATAACACCAGTAAGTGATACGGTGACGATCATATTAGGTATCGATATTTAAATTGTACTAGAAGCGTCTTTTACACATGAATTAATACATACATACATATAATCACGCCTCTTTCTGCAGCGGTAGGCAGAGACCACTTCTTTCCAATTGCTACGATCCTTACACACTTGATTCGCGTCGTCCACTTTGCTCTTCGGTTTAGGAGAACTCTTGACGATTAAATTAAGTGATTCAATATTATTACAATTTGCTTAATACCCATATATGATTATATTGTAATTTAGACTTCCAAAGGGTAAAAACTGAACCTTGTTACTAAAACTTTGCTGTATGTCCCTCCGTCACCAGGCTGTATCTCAAGAACCGCGTTAGCTAGACTATTAAAAGTTTTACAAACCGATATTAATATTTATTAATGAATAATAAAACATAGAAACAGTAAACCAATTAATTATAAGCCAAACTAGTATTCAAAAACCATTTAATAATAGTTTGACTTTAAATTCGGTAAAATTCGTTTTTTTTTTCGGAAAACATGACTAAATTTTAATTTTGAACTTTAAAACAATACTAATAATTACTTAATACTTTTAATGCGACATTAAAGTTAATGTTTAATACTTCTAATGCGACATTTTAAAACAGTTCATATAAAGCTTTACCTTAGCAAAAGCCAAGCCACTATAGATACAGACATAGCTTACGCGTTGCCTACGCATAATCTAACACCAAAACGCTCAACTAAATTCATTTCCTGTCCCCAAATAGCCTTAGAATTTCTCGTGATCTTTTAGCATAAAATACGCTTCCCATTCAGCGTTCCATTTTAAAAGTAGCCATTTAATTCAATTGTCGGCTAAGTGTATTGAGGACTGCTATTAATAATTCATGCGATGCCGACGAAGGGATTCCACATTTAAAAGCCAGATAAACTTTATCTTTCGTTCTTTGAAGGTACGTCATCAATTAGGATAGTGAGGGGTTTTAGCAGCCTGTAGCCGTATTGAAGCCAGAACAAGCCAACGTAAAATCATGTCATCTTTTTTAATCAAATCAAATAATTGCCAAATGTAAGTTGTTTTTGTCTTCATTTCGTCCTTGATTTTGTCTTTTAATATTTACAGCATAGTTCTGTAAGCCTAGTCTAATACTAATAAGGAACGTGGGTTGATCAGAACACACCAAATTGATGATACATATTTCTTTAATCCAAGTTTCTTCAAAAAAAAAAACGGTGGTCTCTGAGAGCTGCACCTAACTAAAAAACAAATTCCGAATCTGCATCCTTTAAACGCAAAATTATTTTATTTTTTATTATTATTTTTAAACGTTATCGTCCCACTGCAGGGCAAAGGCGTCTTTTTCCTTCTTCAAATTTTCCCAGGCCTGGGCTAAAGGCAAAAAACAACCATTACATTTTTAATAGTATGATAAGAAATATCGTTTCCATACATTTAATGTAATTTATGCTTTTTTCATAATCGTTTTGCAAGGGTTATCAGGGCGAGTGTAATAGTGTCAACGACCAATTACATTTACCGATATTGTTTGATATTTCCAATTTAGTTGCAATGTTTACCCAACGTTGAAATAGAAGGATTATATTCAGGACGTGTTGTTTGCGTGGGATTTGAGCACGGATATAGATTTATGAATTGTGTATATTGGTTTTGAAACTATGTAAATTTCGAACTAGCTTTATACTATGTAATTCTATTGTCTATATCATGTTATACGCAGATATTCCCGGCTATCGGTATAGGTATAATACACGAACACAAATGTCAGTAAAAAAGTGTACCTATTTGAAAATTTTAGTCATACAAATCTCAAAATAAAACACTAATTATGAAAAAAAATTAGACCTATTTTTTAAATAGAAAAAAAAACGTTCCAATGATATTTAATTAAATAATTTTATTTCAATCCAATTCATATTTAAAATATTATTTAACTTCAAAATACCAAAGAAAACAACTTAAATCGGCTTAAAACTTCAGCATTCGTTCACCACAGTAAATCTATGATCGTTACTTCACAAAATAGAATTTGCCTTCGTATTTCTGGCTTCCGCCGCCAAACTTCCGTAGCTCTAAATAGATATCCTTAACGATAATGATTCAAAAACCTCTCTCAAGCGATATTCCGAAAAAGAATAGTATTTCAAATCGCAATACTATGTAGTTTGAGAACTACCTCGTTGGCCTAATGGTGCTAAGCGCGACTGCTACGCTAGAGGTCTTGGGTTCGATTCCCGAGTCGACCAAGGTGTTATTGGGTTTTTCTATGAAATTCTCAGTAGCAGCTCGGAGTTTGGATTTGTGCCCGGTAAGTGGCAATAGGCTCGCCCCCTATTACATGGGACCTAAACATATCGGCGAACTGTGGGTGTACATTGGTACACCTCTGCCTACCCCTTCGGGGATACAGGCGTGATGATATGTTATGTTATGTTATGTCAATACTAGTTTTGAGGTACGGCTAGCGTTTTAAACACTTGGTTATTCTGTTCTTCTTCTTCTTCTCGAGTCAATGATCACTAAACTCTGTTTGACCAGAAAGACGCCACTTGAGTGGTTTTATCGTTGGCCTCCATTAATACGTAGAAATATCTGTCACTGTTTTTTTTATATTAACAACAACCATGTCTGCTTTTCATTGTTCAAGGGATGGATCTACCAGTTATCTGTCCGACAGCTGGCTAGATCCACCACGGGTACGCACCACGGGTACGCTGTTACTGTCACATTCATTGTACCTCCGTGGTGGTAGCATCCTATAACCCGTCCTACTTTCTCATACTTTTCCAATCCTTATCCCGCAGGAACGCAAAGGATAATCATAAAAACAATAAATATCCAAAATGGCGGCGATGTGGTTCGCCACCCATCACGTCTCGTTCCTCGCGGGGGCGAAAAGTGGGCCACGGAGAGCCGTTTCGCTGCGTTGAATGCAAGAGGAGGAATGGATAGGTGGATGAAGAGTGTCAGATGACGGATGTAGAGAAAAAAATAAAATAAAGAGAGAGATGGTTTGGCTATGTTGAGAGAATGAATGAAGACGATTGAAAAAAAAAAGTGTATAAGGCGAGTGTGAATGAGAGAAGGCCAGGTCAAGAGTATCATAAACCGAACAGCATGTATGAAGGGAATAATGAAAGTGGACAAAACGAAATAAGTGTGCAAGGATCGTAGCAAGTGGAAAGAAGTGGTCTCTGCCTACCCCTACAAGGGAAAGAGGCGTGATTATATGTATGTATGTATGTATATCTGCTTTTTTAAATTAACAAGGAAAATAACTACATATATTAATGAGAGAATATCAAAAGAGATTCTAAGGCGATATAAAAAAATTAAGCAAGTACATAATTACCTAATCTCATTTGCAAATTAGTTCAAAAATCTCCTTTGAACTGTGACCTAAAAACTAAAAACAAATCCAAAATAATTATAAACAACATCAAAAAGTTTCCCCAACTTTTATCATAAATTTCCCTCGCACTAAATACATCTGGCAAAAACAGCGAAAAAATATTCTTTCTCCTTAAGTAATTAGTTACTTACAACTTATATCACTCCGTCAAATTGACCTAGTTTGCTCGATCAAATTATCACGTGGTAGGAAAAAGGGTGAACCTCAATAGGTTGGCATGAGCTCACAAAATATAATATAATGGAGTCGAACAATGGGACATGATGACGCAATTTTAGCACTTCAAAATTTCCCCAAGTTTGGAATCGAAAACTTTCAAGATTAATTTTTCCTTTATTCTTAAAACACAAAACATTAAATTGTTGTTCTAGTTGTACGACTTAGCTAGTAATAAAAACTTTTAATGCTTATTTTTTCATTTTTCTGTTTGGAACCGTAGTCAATTGACGACATTCAATGCATGTTTAGCAATACGTCTTCCTCGTAAAATACATATTTAAAAAAAAAAGCTTTATCCAGTTACTAAATTTCTTCCTTCGTGTCGATTTAGGTAACAAATCTCAGAATTTTGAGTGTCGGGGTTTTTAAATCGATATTAAGAAATTGGTTGATGAATATTTTCTTTAAAAAACTATAAAGTTTCTTATAGCTAGCCTTAATATTTAAGTGTAATGACAGGTAACTTTTATCCACCACCGCCACTTAGCTCGGTCAAGTTTGCAAGAAACAGCTGTTACGCGCCGAGTTTTTAAAATAACTTACAAACTATCCCATAACAAGCGGATTAGAGTTCTAAGCAAATGGATTTAAAGGCGTAATTGGTTTATTAAGACTATGCTTGAACAAGCTAAAGTATTATAAGAAATCGACTTTTGTGGTAGAGCATACTTTTTTATTTCGTAATTCTTTGGTTATTTTGAGGCACCAATAATTGTAATCATTGTGCATAGAAACGCTTGATGTGTCATGAAACTATTACGGTTGTAAATGTATGGACCATAGTATAGAAAATTAATATATTTCATATATGTCTATAGAAAGTCGGTTGTTTATTTATTTATTTGTTTCGTGTTATTTTGTATTTAAATTTTTATTTAAGTTCTGCATTGTATGAAATTAATATAAGCAATCGCTTCGATACATGATAAGTTACTGACGGACGTTAAAACCACAATAAGATAGAATAGGATTAAGTCTATCTTGTAAACTATACCTAAACGTCAAATACAGCTAAAATTTTACACATTACGAGTACAATGGTCAAAATAGTAGATAGAAATATAGTCATCCATGCATATTAAAGTTAAAATATACACTTATTTACTCAAACGCTAAAATTGTTCAGTCTGCATAAAATTTCAAGAGAGTTGCACTCATGCTTGATATTAAAAAGAGTGCATCTCAAATGCATGCGACACAATTTGCAAGATACGTGATATTTTGTTAAATCAGTAATCCTTTCATATTTACTGAAACAGTTGAAAAGCATTCGTTAGGTACTAGATCTGAAGAAGCGAGAGCATTTAATTTTCGAGACCAAAATGTATTATTTTTTATTAGGGTCTGCCGTTCAACTGAATCGACTTTATGCATTTATAATAATATGCACATAAATGATAGATGAACGGTAACGTAGAGTATAAGCTTAGGTATGCAAAATATGGTGCAACTTACGCAGGTATCCTAAATTTCTTTTATTATCTTTTTTAGGATCAGAACTTGTAAAAAGAATAGGTAAGCTTAGTCATTAGACACTACTCATCTTATTATTTATGATTTTCACATACACATTACTGAAGTCTTTTTCGTAATGTTTATTTAGTCAAGTTGATCCTTGATTTATAACACATCGACTTACAATAATGTCCAAAATTACTAATATTAATACTAATAAATGAACAAGCAAACATACAAGAACATACTTTTTGAATACTGCTTCGTCACCAAAATATAATAACGTTACACACGAGAAATCTCCGGTCGCAATCGGGCGTCACATTAAAAACCGCTCACGCTATAAGGGCAAGTCTCCAATAGCGGAGATGAGACGAGCGGGGCGGAGATGTGTATTAAATAAAAAATCTAATAATCTCGTTATACACATATCTTTTTACTTAGCTTTGATGGATACCATTCATTTAATTTAGAGCTGGAACTGTCCCAATACAGGGGTGAAGGCCTTTCTTCCTTCTTTCCGCAGGTTAATATTGACTGCTGTTTGTTGCCACCCTTTTTTGTATGCGTCCAGTTCAGCCCTCCATCTCCGCATCGATACCATGATGTATGATAAAATTTCAGACTAATTACAAATCTGCATATTATTAGGCGCTGAATGAGTGACAATTAGTTTGCTAAACAGTTACGACTAACAGAGATTTTTTTAGTTCAATAGGATTTCGTTAATTATCTCTTCAATATCATAAAAATCTCTCTCATCTCTCCAATCAGCTTAAAAGGTTACCATGGAGATGTGCTCTATCATAATTTTTATATAAAATGCATATTGTATGGCGCAATGGAAGTTGATATGCGTTATAAAATAAAATAAAATATGCATAATGAAAAATAAATACACGCAAACATAATCTTCTCGTCTCCGATTCGGTCATCTTCGCACATCTCCGCTTTAGTGAAGTCTAGGCCTAAATGTTCGGCCATTTGCATACGGGCTGAATTGTATTTCTTCCTTGCTGCTTACAAAACAATAACAGTTTTAAAGGTAGCGGAATTTTAATATTATTTACATAATATTGTGGAGGCTGATTTACGTTTTGACTTTATTGGACAGACTAATATGGCTTGGAAACACAAATTCCTTTGTATGTTTCTACTTTAAACAGTTATATACTTAAAATTTAAAAGTCGTGGTGGCCCAGCTGTTTAATAAACGGATTTGTACAAGGTTGCAGGTTCGAACCCGGGCAAGTACCAATGTAACTTTTCAAACTTATATGTACTTTCTTAATTATTCTAAGACACTTCTGACAAACGGTGAAGGAAAACAAGTTCGTGAGGAAACCTGGATTCCAAAATTTGGGATCTGAAATCACCAATCCGCAGTGAGCAAGCGTGGTGATCAATGCTCGTGCCTTCTCTATATAGGAAGAGGCCTGTGCCCAGCAGTGGGACGTTTATAGGCTGGATTATTATTATTATATTATACTTAAATTTTGGATGTTATGTTTTCGTTGAATTAAATTACGTTCAATTTTTACTTACACTCAATACAAAAAAGTGGGATCTGTACAATAGATGGAGGTTCAATGAAATGCACAAGGAGTAACAATGAAAGCTTTTTCACTACCTTTGCAGGTTTAATACAAATATTACAAGGAAGAAATTTTTCTTAACATTGTACTTTGGTCTGGTAAGCAAACAGTAAGTACTGGCACTCTACTGAATAGACTTGTTGTAATAAAATATGAAAGAGTAAAAATAGTTAGAACAAAAGCATAATTTAAATAGAGCCTTTAATTTAAGACCGAACCTCAAAATATGTCATTAGGCAATTCGATAAATTCCAATTAATGACGTATTCAATATCATATAGTTTTTTTTTTTTACATACAAAAAATAGCTTTCAATCTGATCTCAAGAGTTAATTGAAAATCACAATCGATAAATATAATAACTATGCATAAAATGATATCAAACGAAAACTTATTTACTATTCAAAGGTAAATTGTAATATAGTTTTTGTTTTCTTTCACATTACCTACTCAGTAACGAATTGCAGAATAAACCAATCCTACATGAACCAAAACACTTCTAAACTGAATAATACCTACAAGCGATATAAATTAATCAGTAGTGATTGATAGAATACGGGCATTAATTTAATGTAACATTTAATTAAGAGATGCGTGACGTCACAGTGTCTGTGACGGACGCCGGCCGGTGCCAATATTCAACGGTTATTGACTGGTACAGACCTAAGATGTTGTAGAATAGATTTATATTCAAATTAATTTTATAGTAAAAATACATGTACATGCAATGTCTTTTTAAAAATTTAAGTTGGGGTAGTTTCACCATTTTTAACTCTAGACCGGGTGAACGATTTTTGGGATCTTTGATTTGATGGATTATTTTTCGCCCTGAATAGCAGTATAACTTTAGGTACTCAAGCAAGAACTTCTAGTGTAAGGTGTATTAATAAATATCTGAATTGGTAATGGTGTATTAATAAATATCTGAATTGGTAAAACAAAAGTCAAAATGATTCGTAAATATTTCAATAGCCAAAAAACATTTTGCTATCTACATTATTTGGTTTTCAGATATTTGTCCACAGATATTCTATACTGCAATATCACTAAAAGATATCTATGGCTATCATAATCATCGTCATCATCCACAGCCCTTGTCCTCCCACTGCTGGACATAGGACTCCCCTTTTTCGTGACATTCTTTGACCAACATAGAGTATTTATACACAAACTATTCTCAGAATTAAATGACTAGTCTAAAAATTCGTATCCCTATGGAACATTTACATCGTATATTGAGCGAACACATGTATCCTTGCTGTACCTAAGTATAAAGTCGTGTGGCCACTAAATGGAACTTAGTAAAGTACTGTTAGCGGTCTCGCTTCTGCAGCTCTCTATAAATTTGAGCGTAAATGCAGCGTTTTTAAGTAAGCTTAAAAAATTCAGGTTTTATTTGGTAGATGTAATTTTGTGGTTGCAATTTAACTAACACTTATTTAAATAAAAAGCAACACACACACAACACAACATACCATATAAACAACAAGTATAATCAGCTTCTGTTTTAGGTTAACACAGCCACAGCAATTTTTTGTTAAATACCAGTTTTAACTAGGTATCTCACTACTCGTGTTTGTGAGACCTTTTTTCTAATAGAGATAAAACAGCGTTTAATTGCATCTTTTTTTTCAAAGTTTTTCCACAACTGACTCATATATTACAACGCAATAAACATGCAAGAAAGATACTCAAATTAAGAACCTTCTTTTGAAATAGATAAAAACATTTTTTATTTATTCGTCTCTTACTCATTGTACCTTTAACCTTTTAAAGTCAAATACCTACTTGAATGAAGTATCTCCTAACATCCAACCTATCACATGATTAAGCAATCCTTACACAAACGAACAAAGCACAAATCCTACAACGCGATACACTCAACTGAATCACGTGAATTCATTCATTAGATTGCTTGAGCTTAAAATAGATAGAACGTACAGTCACGAGCAGAAATATGTACACAGCGAATAGTAAAACAAAAGCAAGATTTTATCTAAAACTTAAAAAAAGAAACCTACTTATCTTAATTGACGACATCTGTGGTCGAGTGGCGTACGCACCGGTTTTCAAAGTGTCGCTAGCTCTGAGGTCCCAGGTTCGATCCCCCGACGGGTCAATGTAGAAAGTCACTTTTCTACATTGTCCCGGGTCTGGGTGTTTATGGTACCTTCGTTGTTACTGAATTCCATAACACAAGTGCTTCAGCTACTTACTTTGAGTTCAGAGCAATGCACTCGTGGTGTCGTCCGCAAAGAAAAAAAAATATGCATGTACGCGCTTGTTCGTATAAACATGCAGCTTGATAGTTTAAAAGTAAATAAATAAAACTTGCTTAGCGTACACATATTATTGCTCGTGACTATACTGTACGTGTTTACTAGCAAGTAAAATGTACAACATACGTGTATAGTAACGGAATCAATGAAAGCATTCGTACCTTTGAGGGTTTCGGTAGCTGTGTATTTACGAATTAGTGGTTTCATTAATAGTAGAGTGATGTATGAAAGGGCTTAGAAAAAGAGGCTTTGGTTCTACTCTCGACCAATATGATGACGAACATATTATGTTAGAAATGGATATTTTCCAGACAACCTTTGAAAGGGCAGGTGGACAAAAACTTAAAAAAAAAAAGCATTCGTAATATCTACTATGAATATCTTATCTTTACATAAGTATACATATGGCGCTGAAAATGTATAATACCTATGAATAATTGAATGCGAGGGAGTTATTTATTTAGACTGTAAGTAACGTGTGGATTAAAGTAAGGAGAGAAAATTACATATGAAGTTTATTGCCGGTTCTTCTCCATTGGAATGACATTTTAAAAGCTGCTAAAACTAGAGCTTTAAAAGGCCTTCTTGAAATAAAAATAGTTTAAATTTATTTTTTTGGTAGAAAACAGCTTCTTTAATCGTTAGACTTAGACATAAAGAACTTAGTTAAAAGGTTACGAGTACAGCTAGTTGAGGTTATTCATTAGATTAAAAACAAAAACATTTTATTCCAAGGTTGCCCTTTTAGGAATTTTAGAAACGAAAATGACTTAAGTTGTGAAGTTACTTTTGAGTTTATATTAAGACTTTTTATAAAGATCTCTAATCAATAAATTATAAAGGCAGTTTGTAATGTCTTATATTCATGCCACTAATTTTTTATTCTAGCACAGCATTAAGCATTGTATTATCTAATCAATTATTATGTACAGTGTTATGCCCTAAAGCATAGTAATATAACAAACTTAGAGGCGTGATGATCAGCAAAAGCGATATCTTTGTATGTTATCTTAGGAGCTGCGAAGCTGATTGTGATGCTACGCGTTCACTCAATGTCAGCTTAAGATCGACACGATACAGAAGTTACATCTAAAGAAAAAAATAATTTATGCTCATTTATTTATAGGCTATATTTCGCCTTTTTTTGGATTTTTAGTCTCCATATTTAATCTTAGTTTTATAGAACATAAGCAACAATGATGACGACCGGATATGAAAAGGAAAAATCTATGAAGTCAGTCAGTCATTTATTAAAAATATTAGATACACAGCAAAAATATGTATACACTCTCCAATTTTTTATAATTTTTTACTCTAAATCTAGATTGATATTGTGAAACGATTTATGAGGAAATTATTAGAAACAGTTCCTTAATCATTCATATGTTTCTGTTATTTAGTGTCAATCCAAAATTCTCGATATTTTTTTTTCAATTTCGCTATACGTATACATTATTTTGCTCTTGGCTGTACTTCTGGTTTGAAAAATAATTTGAAATGCAAATGAAAGTTAACGGCCTAGGTCTTATCACCTGACTAAGTTAGGTTAATATTTGTAATGCTCGTTCAGTTCGCGTTCGTCAGACGTGGACGCATCCTTATAATCTTAACAATGTAACTTCTACACCGCATCGTGCTGGCTCTACCCTCAGTTTACACCGTCAGGGGAATTAATTCGGGTGGAAAGTTTGCTCTTCCCTGTATTTTCGGTATACCGTCTATTTACGTTAGTTTCACTGTTTTATTTGTTGAGCATCGCGATATTGTTGCTACCCTGGCTACCTTATCAGTTGCTAGGTGGTAGCTGTAGGACTGTTTGTCTTCTGTATATTGACTTTTAACTTTTATTTGTCACCCAAAATAAATTGCTTAAATGATAATTGGTCTTCCTGTCAAATGTTTGGATTTGGTTTGTCTGACCGTTGCATCGTGAATACAAAAAAATATCCAACTTTAATCAAAAGACTCCATAAACTACTATCTTTATAAAAAAAAAATATAATTATATTACAATGCTTGAAACAAATTGTTGAGAAAAGTAATCGGACTTAAAAATCTTCACTTTTTTTCTTCATCATCCATCAAATTTTCACATGTTGTTAAAAAAAACTTATAAATAGTCGTAAAAATATTCATTAATACCTTAAAACATTTCCACCTTATTATTACATATGCAGCAATCTGCTAAGCATAAGTGAAAGCCCTAAAGGCTGATTGTATTAGTGGTTAGAGCGTTATCGTATCAAGCTAATCTAAGGTCCTTAGAGGCTGGTTCTAATAAGACACGTGTTGTTTGACAATTGGTTTGTATCTTATTTCATAACTAGGTTAGTCTTAGGTTTAGTGTTTTGCGAAGTTAGAACCTAAATTCTTGCACTATTTTATGTATTTAATAGGCATTTTTTTATTTATGTTATTCTATATGTTACTTTTTTTGGGATAACGAGTCAGTGGGCTATATCATCTGCATATGCATCTGCAGTACAGTTGTTCTTTGTATAAAAAATTATATAAATATGAAAGAAAATCGATGTAAAAAATAATTTTCATAATGCTGTGATTACTTGATGCATTGGTGCACGTTAAGTATTATAAAATTGCTGTATAATGCTCACTTTATTGCACGTTCTAAGTCAGGACATCAATCTTGCTCAGTCTCATTACAGGCCATAAAATAATTATGAATCAGGGCGACAATTATAACAAAAAGGTTTTTTTTTATAATTATATACCTATAAGTTTTCACGCCTAATACCCAGGTCGGTACTATAAATGAACAATAACTAAATTTGCGTGTAAAACGTCCAATAAGCTAAATGGCATGAAACACTCATACTCAAATATCAATACTGAACCAATTAACCTAAAATGGATATTTTTGCGGAAACGCTCCAAAAAGTACTTCGAGTAAAAATGAACGGAATAACCAAGTCAAGGGCAATTAACAGAAATTACGTAGGCTTGTTACTGTCACTGAACCGAAGCTTATACTGTATACGCTGAATTGTTAATGTACACTGAATTAGAATTTTCAGGGCAGCCCATAGAGTTAAGAAAAGTAAAACGTATAGAATGCGCGCATCGCTTAATTTTTTTTATTGTATTTAGTACATATTATAGATAGTATACTTCCCGTATGGCCCCATAGTCACTAAGTCGGGATCAGATGATGGGATCTTGGCGAAATCGAGGGAACACTTCAAATTTTATAGGAAAACGTACAGCGATTTTGGTATTTTCTACAGCAAAGGTAGATCTTTTTACAAACGTTTATGCTTAAATATCGATGGTTTCGATATTATTAGGATGGTTTCATTAAAAATTATACGAAAATAGCTCATACTAGCGCTCACGGTTCATACGCATGTGCACTCTGTAGTTTCTTGTCTAATCTCAAAGGGCGGCCTTTATAATGGATAGTACACTTTTAAGGGTCAATGGTTTTAAAAGGAATCGAAGGTTCGCCTCATTGATTTTGGGGTCACAAGCTTCACTCAGCAACTTTAGGGAGCTATCTAAGGAGTTCGTAGTAGGTATATTTAGGTTAGTAGGTGTAGGTAAGTAAGTGTTTGATAGTTTCGAAAACTTTCTCTGTTGCCTTTATAACCGACCCCCCAAAAAAGAGTATATTTTCGACTGTGTGCAATTTTCGTATTTATTATCTGTTCTATAATTATTTATCATCTGTTTTTTTGTTTAATTATTATTTTTGAATCAACTTCTATTCTTTTGACTAGGCTAGACACTTTTAGTAAAATTACAGTGAACGCAAATTAGTGATCCATAACTAACGAAAAGGCAAAAAATAAACAAAAAATAGAAAAATAATACAAAATATAGAACATAGTGACTAACTAATGCGTAAATTCGATTACAGGCGCATTAAAGTATCACTACACAGCAAAAAGATCACTTAATTTTAAACCCAGCAGTTCCTTTAGCAAATGTTAACGGCATATCTAAGAAATTCAGCATTTTATAATCCTATTCCGTTCCGAGTAAATATTGTGCATTTGAAAAATGACTTCCAATACAGGTGGAAGTAGGAAAGTTTATAAACTTAGGTGTTTGGTATTTTGTGGGCGCCGCAGATTCAGACGGAGCGTGTACACGAATGCTTTGTGTGGCCGAACAACCTGTGTGGTGCGGTGTACAGTGGGATACTCAAGTACTGGGGTGTTTCAGAGATACAAAAAATAAGTTTTTAAGAAGTGTTTCCAATGTTTTAACCGACCGCGACATCGGAGATGTCTTTCATGTCGAAAATTCCCAAGTATTCCCAATACTCATTGACAAGATTGAAAAAAAAAGGAAGATTTGAAAGAAAATCACAAGCGTTTTAATTTTGCTTAACAAAACCATATCCTGCACAAAAAAAGCTATATAAAAATACCAACAACCAATTAACAAACGTAACAAAAAGAAACAATTTCGCAAAGAAAGGAAAATCATTAATTTGTATAAACAAATCTTTTGTTTTTTTGTTAGTAACCCGTACCGAGCCGATATTGTTTATTTTCATCAGAACAATTGGTACAGAAGTAATTACTTCACTTTGGATCGTTTGCAAAACGCCAAATATATACAATTTCTTTTATGCATTGAAACTCGATTGCACGCGAAGACAAATGGTTTTATTTTTAGGGAAATTTATCTTATGATCTGATTATACGTGAGGCAGTCGTGAGGAATCGAGTTGATTGATTCTAATGTACTTACGGAGATGTTATATTTGTATTGCGATGTGTTATTCGGTAATTCGGAATTCTTTTGCAAAAAGTAAAAATCCGGGAAGGTAAGAAAGAAGATTGATTTCTACTCACTCATTAATCCATCCGAGATTGATCATGAGTTAATAATGTCGTAACATGCTGTGCCTATGTACGATAACATTATATCTAACACCGACACGAAAAGAAGAAGAAAAAGCAAGCTTACTGCGCAGACGAAAATCTGTAGATTTCACCCAAATATCACCGACCATTTTCAGAGACCATCCAGTCCGACAGCCAATGCAATAAATCCCTCAAAGATAACATTACAAAATAAACACCATTTACACCGTGGAACAGTTAAATGCAAAAGTTAATCACACACATAACATATAACGACAGTACATTTAAAATCAACTCCTCTAAACACTTTCGTCACCGTATACCCAAGCGCATGTGAATGGTTATTCGCGTCACATTGTGGACCCAAGACTATTTCTCCGCTCGTCTCCACTTGCAACCCACAAAAGAATACCGTGGCATACACAAACACTGTGTACGCTTTCGCTATGAGATTTCAAAAGTTTGTAGAACACTCTACGTTTCAGTTGGAAAACGTTGACAGTCAAACAATTGTGTTAGGATGTTGTCTTAAGAGTGGTTTTATTTTATTGATGTATATGAGCGCTTGCGTAACAGTTGAATGTGGTATAACTGAGTTGTATAGCTAATAATGATTTGTGAAGGGACAAATTAACCTCATAGACTAGACGCTAGCTATGGTTTTACCTGATTTTATGCTTTACGTTTTAAGATTATAATTAGATTATAATAATATATTATAGTACCTTTCTTTATTAAGCACACATTCAAATTAAAATATAAAATCAGACTGGTACAGAGCGTTTCCAACGATCTCTTTCACTTTTACATTTCTGTACCTTTACGTCTAAAACATTACATTGAGTCACAATATTCATGACTAATTGATTGACCTACTATAAATGTGATTTCATACGCACCTGTCGACATCAAGTCACACAAATATGCCACAGTATGCCATTATTTTCCGTCACCATCTGTTTTTAGCCACAAACAAAGCACTGAATAATAAAATGAATAATCGACGACAAAATTAAATATACAGGTAACAGTTTATAAATAGTGTTATAATAAAAATTCAAAATTATATAAAGAAACTAAAGTTACAAACTAAAATTATCCTATTACAAATATTACAATGGATACCGGGAGCTTTTCGTGATTATGAAAGTACGTGTTGTAAGGTTTCAGCCTCAAACGTTGATTCTTTTAAAGTCTTTAACTTGTCAAAATTAAGGACACACAATAGTAAATTTTGAACTGACTTAATAATATAAGACTAGTCTTCAATTGAACCCGCCCAGACTAAACCTCAACACAGTTTAGGAAAAGACTCACTAAAGAAGATTATTAATTCCCATCACGACAATTTCCACTACTCAACTCTTTGAAAGCAAAACTTTATTATAATAAAACCAGCTGAAAAGTAAATAAAATGTGGAATATCGTTTGCATTTCCTCTCGAACGGACTGCAAAGTAAGCGGGGATAAAAAGCCCGACTAATTAGTAAAGAGCTATGCATTCGGCTTGTGACAACCTGCGCGGTGGCTCGGCAAATACTTGTAGGTAAGGTTTTTATAATATTATGGTCGTTTCATAACTTGGGTATTTATTTGGGTAACTAATAATGTTTATGTGAAGTATTTTTAGGCGAATTCAGCTTATTTATAATAACATAAATAAGCTGAATTCGCCTAAAAATACACTTTATACCGTAGCATGAAAAAAAAACTTAGTTTTTCTGCTTATGTTTTTTGTTTACTGAAGCTAAGTACGGTGTTAATTAACATTGGGAAAAATCTTTTTATTATACCTGGGACCTCAGAACAAGCGACACCTTGAATGTGTGTGCCAGAAAGCTCAGGGGTCGTCGAAAAAAATAAAATTTTAAACTAAAATTTGATAATTATCTAGGAGTGCTCTAAATATTGTTCAACATTAACCAGGAGCCAAAAATACTATTGCTCAAAAACTACTCTTGACAGAACCAAATCTTCATAAAAAATTAGGGCAGCGATGCATGAACGCCTGAAAAGTTCCATTCAGAAAGAACATTTTACGGTGAGAGCAGTTCGCATTTGATAAGGGAAAATCCTTGACAGTAACTTACTTTGATCTTATGACTGATGTGGTTAAGGCTTAGCATATACTGAAGCCACTGTGATCTTTTTTGACAACTCTAAGGGTTCTTGTCAAAGATTTTTTCAGCTTACTGAACTGTTTGACTGAAAATGGTGGATTCTTTTTTTTTAACATTGGTCAGAATTTAGAAGTACGAATGTGTATCATATGGTTTACGTTAGATTGGTTTATACCTAATAAAAATCAACATCTTTACAAAAACTATGTGTTAGGTATATTATTATACATTCCCAAATATTCGTTAGTAAAAAATAGTGTGATAATGCAAATAAGTTTATGACAAAAAGTAATGAACCAATTACTCGAGTCAACATAGCTGTAATATACTAATATACCGGTTTTCAATGTTTTGCTAGCT
Organism: Autographa gamma; assembly: GCA_905146925.1. Lineage (NCBI taxonomy): Eukaryota > Metazoa > Arthropoda > Insecta > Lepidoptera > Noctuidae > Autographa > Autographa gamma. The sequence continues at coordinate 5,899,075 of LR989871.1, forward strand.
ATGGGGACCCGGATTCAATCGCCAATCGGATGAATGTACAACTTTTTTTCCAAATTATCTTGGTGTCTTGATGTTCTAGGTGTTTTTGGTACTTACGCTGTTTCTGATTCCATCCAGCCACACAAGAGCCTTACCTACATTAGGTTCAGAGCAACGTATGTGAAGCCATCCAGATTTATTTATTTATTCATCTAGGGAATACTGAAGCACTCAAAACAAAACTGCCTGTAAAAACAGTTGAAAGAGAGCCAAAGCGGAGAATGTACGATTTCAAAAATGTAGGTTTACACTCCTGCGATCCCTTGGGAAATATAAGCTATTACGAATACATACCACCATTCTACTTCACATTTGGCTCAAATCCGTTCATCTGCAACAAATCCGTTCATCTGTAACACATCCGTATCAGATCCGTAACACTGGTTCAGTAACTAAGCTTCTCTGATTACGTAGTGACGGTTTAACGGATTTAGATTAAATTTGGAGCCGAGTTATGTTATAAGCACAAAGCTTGGTATATTTAATTTTAGCTAAAAACGTCAGCTTCTATTTACTTTCATTTCATTATCAGTCTCATAGCAAAGACAATAAATAAAACCAAAAGATTTTTGACACAGTCTTAATAACCATTATGAAATCTTAGTTACTAAATCAACACTAATAAGAAAGAAGAATCAATTATGTTATTTTTAAAACATCACTTTTCTGATAAAATGATATCAAAAACCCAAAACTACCAATTGGTTATTTCAGACAGCTAATTCAATTTCAATACAAATTTTCAGCTAATTATCAATTGAAGTATAGTACAAACTAAGTCATATAACATAACGAACTTTTACTGCATAAAGTTATTTGAATTCCTAGTGTTAAAAGCTTATCTTTTCTAACAATAGATGGGTATATTATATCTTCAACAGTTTTAGAGTGAACATAGGTAATTTGACTCTATTTATGGGTGATGCGTTGGCGTCAAACCCAAAAGGTTGAGTGTAGGTGTTCGCGGGACAATATTGACAGGTACGTATTGTTAGAAGATTGGGGAAGATTAAACATGGACTGGATCCCTAGGATTAAGAATGTTAGATATTTTTTGACAGGATTACAGAATGATGCGGCTCTACCCGTGATTTTCACTTTTAGATTACAATGGATTTTATAACCTAAAAGTAAAAAAACATGTTAAAATTCATGTCTGATGTAATTTTTTATTCCCCAATTAAAATAAACTGTCATTTTTTTTTAATTGTTCACAGATTCTATCTGGCGTGGGTAAAACCTGTCTTTAAGCAAATAAACACTTAACTAGTTTCGAAAATATAGTTTCTTTGAAAAAAATACATAAGTCACCTTTTAGGTAATATCGACTTCATCTAGCTTAAGAAGACATTATAAAAGTTATTAAATAGTCCTACTTGAAAAATAAACTATTTCATTTCATTTTTACAATAATAGCCTCTGTAACTTTCCCATGATTTACCAAACATCTCTTTATACAGCGTGCTTACATAAAATAAGCACAATTCTTAAGCATATTTGCCCAAAAATCCGCTCAAAAGCCTTTTAATCTCCATGCCTGTCTACCAGTTTCCCAGGCTTCTGCTACGCAAAATCGAGTCATTCCTATATAATTTGATTGTGCCCCAATCGGACGTGAGTTGATTCGTAAGGTGGCAAACGGCTCGCCTTTTCTCCGCAAAGCCTACGTGCCTAAGGCCTCGCAAATTGGCAACGCTTGCCAACGTCGCTTTCTTTAGATTTTGGTATAACTATGCCTTTTAGACTTGGGTCATGAATGGAGAGTTCTTTTTCAGGACATTTTCTAGAATTAGAACTAAAAGTCTTTCGAATGACAAAATGGGTGGCACAGGACCGTAGAAAATAGCACGAAAAAGGAGAGGCCTTTGCCCAGCAGTGGGAGGGCAAGGGCTGATGAAGACCAATGACCCATTTGGGAGTTAAAAATCTTTCAGCGTGTTATATATTTCTTGGACACTTTCATTCAACTAACTGAGGCAGTATTTTTTGTGTCTCAATAGTATTAGTCAATAATTATACTGGTAAGAACAAATAAACTAGGGAGAGTAACCACCTTAAGGTCTATTTCTTTTTATGTCACATACGCAAAAAAGTGAGCTCTCAGTTCCATATTTCCCTACATCACCTTCCTCCAAAATGTATTTATACTAGTCCCTTCAAATAAAATCTTCTTAACTTCAAAGCAAATCAGTTGTGACGTCACAACTGTCAGCAGCTTCGCAAAAACTATGAAAAAGAAAACCTTTTATTTTATTCCGTGAGTTTATCAAACAAAATGAAGATGGCTGCTTCGACATTCACGTACATTTCTTATTTTACGTCGATCAGCTTTATTGTGATAATGGTACGATTACACGAGCACCTGATATTTCTCGATTCTTAGAATATTTGAAAATTATGACGTCTTTATTTTATCGAACGAACTCATTACTGAAAAACTTGTAGGATATAAATATGTATAATAAATGATTCTCTATACTACGCTTCTTCGTCTTCTTCTTTTTGTGTCGATGGTAGACTTAAATTAGAGTACATTGGCCCAGCAAGTTGCGACATTAATAGCAGCATCGTTAGCGTACTTTAGGTCATCCAAAGTGCAGGTGTACAGACAATTTCTACTCTATACTATGACATATATGATGAAGGAGCTTTAATTGTGATCATCTGATGCATATTACTTCTTACCCCTTTTTAAAAACGATCCACGGAGTGGGTGGTGTTAAATTTGGCACAGGTTTAATTGATAAGATGGAAAAAGAGGAGGAAAAGACTGAGGAAGGATTTGATAATGTTTTAGAATATTATATTATTATATATAATAAAAAATACAAAATTACAATCACTAAGCATGTCTCAACAACAATAACAACTATTGACAGCTGTCACAATATTTCTGTACCACTCAGCTAGCTTTTAAAACCACTCAAAAAGTCCTGTATCTCTCATGTAATCACACCTTAACATAAACATAAAGCTAAGTACATGTTTGTCAGAATTATTCCGCCAGTCCATAACGTAGGTACACCTGTATCGTGTCTTATTCCTTTGTGGTTAGCCGATAGAATATTCCGGCGTCGTTTGAGCTACGTGTAAGGTAAGGATACTTTATTTCAAGTATCCTTGAGTTTGCAGTACTTGGAAAAGGTTTTCGAGGTACCATTTTCTTTGTCATTATATTGTACACGTATTTTTGTTAGATTGAAGACCAGTTGTAGTTGTATGAAATTATTTGTTATGTATTTTTGTTATATCTTTTCGTCTATCGATTGTGACTATCTCTGTACGGACTATATAAAATACAGGATTGTAATGGAAATATATATTATACTTGAAAGGTTTATATTAGTATCGTAACTAAACCTTTATTATACTTCCTCTTTTGTGACGACGTTATGTTTTCAGATCTGACCATCCCAAAACATAGCCATATCGATTGTTCCTTGATAAATCTCTCGTTAATCGTCTTGTATAGCTTATTACGCATCTGCTTACCTATATGTTAGTCTCGGTTGGTTTCATCCAAATCCTTTGAGTTCTTATAAACTTGTGGTCTATTATCATCTGCCAAAAACGTTCAGGATCAATAACCCTTATATGTTTTCTTTTGTTTATAAGTTTTCTTTTGTTTAATAACCATTTAGAAGGAGCGCACAAATGGTATAAGATAAAATGTAAAATTGAAATTGAATCCGATCCCCATGTAAAATGTCACCAATTTCCTTAACACATGGAGCATGTTTGACAATATATGTGTACCATTTGCAAACTGGACGAGATACATCCATGGCCATTGTACCTATATTGGCTCGCTTTAGAAAAGTCTGTTCCTGATCGGTTACATACATTTTATATGCATTGTCAGTTGCATGTTGCATACTGCAAGCGGGGCGTAGTGAATTGATACGGGGGACGTGGTATGAACATGTTTAAATGGCATTTAGTGAGTTGGGTAACAATGACTATGACCTATGAGATGAATGATTTTAGATACTTTTTGACTTGCTGTGCCACTCGTGTATGTTAGTACCCACTTAGATCTCGTTCCTGATGTTTTTATAGTATTTTTTTTTTGTTATTTGGGGTAGCGACAATTCCAGCAATTCCAAGTTTATACAAAATAGACCCGTTTTTTAGTTTAATTTGTAACAATTTATGTATAACAGATTAAAAGAATTTTGTATGCCTCGCCCTATATATTTTTTTACCAAATTGACACTACATAGTGTCAATTTGGTAAAAAAAGATACATTTTATTCAAAATTAGAAATGATTTCTGTAGTGGTAAATTACTTAGCCAATTTTGCCAGGGGAATTCTCCGAAACGTTCACCGCGAACATTCAGCAAATAATATTAGTTGTACCTAATCTTATCACTTGTTGAATATTACAAAACTAGGTTCAAACCATTTTGAACCTTATGTAGGTCATTTAAACTCAACATATGACTTAAGATCCAGATTATTACAGACTCATTATTAGCGTTAGAAATAAAGTTAGCACATAATGTTTATATCAATAAAGTTCAATGAACGGATTTGTATGAAAAAGGTTGCAGGTTCAAACCCAGGTTTTCAAAGTTGTATGTAGTATACACTTGTTGTATGTACATACAAACGGCGAAGGAAAACATTTTGAGGAAACCTGAATTCCAAAATTTGGGATCCGAAATCGCCAATCCACAGACGACAAGCATAGTGATCAAGGCTTCGTGCCTTCTCTATATGGGAAGAAGCCTATGCCCAGCAGTTGGACGTTTATAGCCTGGATTAAGTTTAGCATTTGAGATCGTCTCACAAAATAAACATATAATACAGGTATAAATGATAAATCCCCAAAACGAAAAAATTAAAGCACAAAAAAATACAACCTCAGGAATCTTCAAAGAAAAATTCACAAACTTTTATCTATACCATAATTAGGTACCCCTCGTAGATTTTTATTATAACTCGAAACGGTCGAAACTTTTTCGGCGATGCAGGTGTTTCGTCGCGTTTAGCATTTCTCTGTAATCTGAGAGCGACGGATGTCAGATGGTACCGTCCGCAACAAACTCAGACAAGCTTAGAGTATAGACAAGTATAAAGAGTGAGTCTTTCAAATTTTGAACCGTAAGCACTAGTATGAACTAGTTTTCTCGTGAATTGTGTATGAAGATGGAGCTTTCCGTTTTAATAAATCTATCTAAAACAATAATATTAACTTTTATCACACTCCTTCAATTCGCTTACTCTTATGTTAATATGTGGACATTGGAGTGGGTTACATGTTTGTGCATTTAGCTATCAGGATTTCCTTGTATTTTCTGTAGCATGTAACTGTTTTATGTCCCCTCTAATAAAATAAAATAAAATATTATCCTAACAATGTCAAAACCATCGATATTTTCATATATAAGTTTCTCGTTGCGCGAAAAATAACTTAAATCAGTAAACGCTTGTACTAGATACAGATTGAAAAGTGCTCTCGCTTTGAACAAGGGGAAACTAGCGATAGTAGCGGTCTATGTATATGCAAAGTCTATGCAGACAAGGTTAAGTACGGTAAGATTTAGCTTAAATCTAATTGGGGACAGTTGGGACGTGGCTCGCTTGGACTAAGTTTTGGATTTTGTGGCTATTGTTATTAATAGACGTAAATATTGTTCATTGAGGGATGGAATTGCTAGGAGTGATTTAGGGTCTATAAATAGTGTTATTTGAAATGGAAATTGGAACAATATTGTAATGTAAAAATAATTAGGTTTGGAAAATATCAACTTAATTAAATGTAACAACAAGACTGTGAACTTACGAAAATGGTTTTCTGTAATATGTTATACTGTGATAAGGTAGTGAAAATACTGACTTAAAAAATACTGTATAACAGTATTTTGTATAGGGTAATGCCAGTTAAAAAAAAGTTGATACGTTTTGTTGTTACCAGATATACATTTTGGAGAATTTGCGTAAGTCGCTTAAAAAAATGATAAGTTCTCTGATACATCTTATAAAAGAAGCTTAATGCTAAAAAACTTTTATCCAACGTATTGGAGCTGCAAGGCAGGATTTCGAACTCAGATATAAAACATATCTTTGGCTTTTCTTTTACACAGGTTAACTATATTCTAATGACATAAACAGTAAAATGCACAAAAATATCTTCAAAAAATTCCTTTATGTAAATTATCAAGCCTAAATATTTCACATAGGTTGAAACTGATATTGCAAAAACCAACCTACCTCTAAAGCAACCTGTTCAGAAAATGTGTCGCGTCAACACACTCTTCGCGACGGATTTAGAAAATAGTCAGCAACTCTTCCCCTCATTACTTTCCTTTTGTATCAGCTCAATATCTACTTACGACACATATTTCACTTCAGTTCATAAATAGAATCAATCGAATGTTCGAGAAGTTTCTAGAGAACGATCGTCAATTGTTTGGGTCATAATAGAAGTATTGTGGCTTGAAGTTACTTGACTTTTATGGAGCTATTAAAAATAATGATGAGCTTTGGAGTTTGGTCAAGCGATCTTAATGTAGACGACTTATGAATTTATTTGTGACTGAGAACGTTTTGTTAATGGCTGTTAGAAATTAAATAGGTTACTGAGGTTTTGATGACGCTGAATCTATAAATAAGAGCCCCTTTTAATAAAAATAGATGCTAAAATACAAATATTTTTAGGATCTGCTAGTCATATTTGAAAAAGATTTTGAAACATAACGCTCCACTTTTGTTTTTAAAAGACAACGATAAATAAAGGCCAACATTAATAAATAAAAATATTTTTATTAATATTTACTCATAAAAGATTCGCAAGCGTACGTCATTAAGGACAAGTTGAATAAACCCTTTAAAAATGCCTGTCTTAGACAAAGCGAGCATAATAGTGCGATTTTCAGTACATTGCTGAGTCACTAGGTTATAGTATCATAAGTGTTTGACCATAATCAGCAATGTACTTCAATTCGCACGATATTTAATTTTCTCGCAACTCGCAGTGTCATCCGCATGTTATAGCTCAAGACGACGGCGACGTGTTTACGACGTTACATCCGTCACTCTGATGTCAGATCTCACCATAAAAATCTGTAATTAGGGTTGGCATGAAGAATAAAGGAAAAAGCTAGCCGAACATCAATATAATTCATAGAGAAAAGTAGCTTAGTTATTACGCAATAAATCTAAGACATTTTAAATTAACATGATTCCGGTTTTAAAATGCTTTTACTCAGAATTTGTATTTAGAAATACTGCGTATTAGTGGTGAACCAGTTTTATGATTGGTGACGAATTCTATTTTTCAATTTGATTTCATTTGACAGTTCGTTTTGTTTCTTTTTTGCTCATTCCTAGCATGCCAGTGTTTGCTTAACTTTTCTCAGTTATTTTTTAATTTTATCTTGTATGTTTATAATCATAATGAAATAAACCTCTTTGTAAAATCTGCACGTTATAACAGCAAAAATGACGTGTTTATGATGCCACGTCCGTCACTCAGATGTAGATGCGGCCATAAAAACGGGAACACAGTAATTAGGGTTGGCAGGAGTCTGAAAGTTGCAGGAAAATTCAAAGAATTGTATATGTATTTTAGTCACTATAATATTTTTATACTCAAAAAAAGGTAAGTATTTCCGCAAAAGTTAAACTATAATTAACTATTTTTTTTCAAACCAGTTATTAATCGTACTATATTGTGTCATTGTTTTCAATATGTATATATTTTTTTCATGTTTATTGTTTTAATAGTTTTCTATTCACGTAAAGACATATAAACTTGATGAAATAGCAAGGGACGAAGTCTCACATAAAATTACATCAAATGAAACTAAAATTACAGCTACCAGGTTCCAACTAAATAAGTACCTACTAACTGAAAAGCAAATCTCAAATGCACAGGTCCCCAGCCCCCAACAACTTTATTTACTAGTATCTTACACGACTTTTACAACTCCAGCAAACCTAAATAAATATTTACGTCGTGCGGTGAATTTAATTGCACTGCAGTACATGACTCTTTTATGAGCTTTTTATGTTTTTGTGTGTTTTGTGTAAAGTTTAAGTATATTGTTAAATGATGGTATGTTGCCGTATGTTGTACGACGGTATGTTGCAGTATTCCCTGGTGGGACAGATAAATAAATGCGGACAACATCACATGCATTGCTCTGAACCCAAAGTAAGTAGCTATTAAGCACTTGTGTTATGGAATTCAGAAACAACGAAGGTACCATAAACACCCAGACCCGAGACAATGTAGATAAGTGAGTTTCAACATTGACCCGTCCGGGGATAGAACCCGGGACCTCAGATCTAGCGACACCTTGAAAACCGGTGCGTACGCCACTCGACCACGGAGGTCGTCATGTAGCATCGTATGAACGCCTTAGTGAGTGCCATTTTTTGAGCATAGTTGAGTCTTACCATAGGATACTATGTGATCCATTTAAAGGTGAACATAGTATCCTATTACAGAGGAGGTTAGGTAGATTATCGTTCTATAATACATACGATAAGACTGGAAGCCAAACCCAACCAATAGCTTGGAAAAAGGCTGAAAGAGTTAGAACTTTGTGTCGTATTTTATGAAGAATTATCTAACAAGTCCGAATTCCAACTTAAAACTTAAATCTAAATGATAAACTCAGTTATTCGAATAATCATCGAAATATTTAAGCACCACATTCTGTGGCAAACAAAATGAAATGCAGACCGTAATTCGTATCAAATAATTCAGCTCGCAAAATTGTATGAAGCTAAATCACGGCCTCGCAATATCGTATTATAGAATATGTATCGATATAAATATCGTAATACATGTATCGATACAAATATCGTAATACAATAAATAACAGTACAATGCATTGCTTTTGTTTTACTGTTTGTAAACATCGTCAACACTGGCTGTGATTTTAAATCCATTTAGGTGCTTTCGTTGGGAACAGAGCCTTGCTTGTAAGATATTTATATTGAGACGGTTCTCTTTCGGAGAAAAGAGTATTTGTGTTTAAGATATTTTGCTTGAAGGATTTTTACTTGTGTCGAAAAAACTGGGTCTTCTTTAGGGGATTCTTTAGGATATCATTCGACAAGGGATTAAATTTGTTTTTAATACGAACTTATGTGTTTGATATGATTTCGAGCAAGATTTTCTAAATGAGATTAAGAAGTCAGTGTGTGTTTTTTATAGAAATTATACAGAATAAAGCAACCATATCGAAACAACTTTCAAAAAAATATAATAACAATAAGTTCGAAACAATAAATCTGATACAACAAAAACATCTTGAAACTCCATAATCCGTTTGTCAGCCCTAACGACACTCGTGGGACACACGGAACAATTCCAAAAGTAAAAGAAAAACACCGCCCTTTTATTACATATCCCGCAAAAGCAAGGCAACAGCATTTTTTGCACAATTATCGCTTTCAAATTATCAACATGTATTTTTATTTGTGACACGTAAATACGAGCTAACAACTCTACAGTTTTAGTGTGAAATAAAAATATATAAGAATTTCCCTTTTTGCAATATACTTAATAATTAAATTATGCTAAAAGATGCATACATATTTTTTTTTAAAGTTAATGGATAATTTACATTTTCTCTAGTCTATTCTTTTCTATGGGCCACAAAGGCTTCCCCTTGACAGAATTGCGTATTTAAATATTGCTGTTGCAATCCGTTACACACGTAATACCGTACGGAACATACCTCCGTTATAAAGTTTTCTGAATTCGTCAACCCTAGTTGCGATTCAGGGCGTGCCGTGGCCACAATGCGGCGTGTTTGCAATAAAAGAGCAATACCGTTGCCGGTCGACACCGTGATATTTGGCTCCGTCGCTCTGTAGACTTGCAGGTGTATAGACTAGATTTGTCATTTTGTTTCCAGGATTTATGTTGAATGTAATAATGTATCATTTTTTTTTTATAGTAGGTTTTATATAATACATATAGATTCCTTCAATGACCTACATTGAAATAAAACTACTTTTTTACGGATTTTGTTTTGATTTTAAGTCCCGACGTTTCGATACCTTTGAGGTATCATGGTCACGGACAGTGAAAGAAACCAATAAATGACCTACATGTGTATGAAGACATGTTACATATATTTTGAACTTGTTTAAATCTATGATGTAATTGCTTAAACTTCCACTGAATTTTATGACAAACAATTATAGGTTGTTCTGCAAAATTTAAACCAATAAAATAAAATATCCCTTAAAAAATTACGCTCTTCCAGCTGATACGACAAATAACCTGTAGATTTATATCAATAAAACATAATCCTACACATTTCGGTAAGGACCTTATCAATTCCACAAATTTGAACTACCAATAACGGTAAATCTGGTAAGCGTGTCGCGGCGTCGCACCCTGAATTATAACTAGGGTGACAGAAAAATATGCGGCTAATAATACCAAATGCCATTGGATTAGAGGAGGAAATCCAATGAAATGAAGTGGTTGAGGAAGCCAACTACACGCTCAATAAATATCGTTAGGACATGCTTGATGGAACTTACCGAGGAAATATTTAGGACTGGCTGCACTTTTGATAAAAGCTTTTGTTTTTGTTCCGAATTAAATGGTTTGAACAAAAATAATTTAAAGGGTATGGTAAATTATACGCAGTTAGAGAAGGTCTTATGTCACAAGGTATAATCTTTTATACAATGCTAACGAAAACAAATCTAGTACTTATGTGCGCGGGTACGTACCAAGTCAACGCTATTTTATTTCTAGTTAAATATAAGACGCATATAATTTAGTAGATACTTAAAAGATCTGTGATACCTAAAAAACACAAAATTAGATGTTTAACGCAGATTAATCATCTTCATCATTTTGCATAGCCGAGTCATGATAAATGATGGAACATCTGAACTCGAAATAAGAGTCCTTAACCCCGAAGTTTTTTGGCATTTCTTTTCACATGCCAAGTCCATTTGCTACAAAAAATCTTCTTAAATGATTTAGAATTCATTAGGTGCTGAAAACGAGCTAGATCGGACTTTCTTCGCTTGGTATGTTTCTAGGTTCAGACTTTTTAGAGGTTGTAATAAAAAAAACTGCAAATTTGTGTTTTCAAGCATTGTTCATATTATTATATTGTTTACATAATTGTATGCAGTTGACAAAGATGTTAAATTGTAAACCAGTCCTTTCATCTAACGTAGACAGTATTTTCACTTTTCCGACTATCAATAATCGCACCAAAATAATAGAAATATTTGCAGCAGTACGGAGCCTTGCCAATTTGGAACGTTATGATAAAAGCAAAGTAAAAGTGTACCTCTAAGAACCTGCAATACGAGATGTCTATGACGGTATTTACATGCCTTCGATATTGTAATTACGTTGACATCCTCTTAAAAATAATATAAATTTTATTATTACATAAAATAGCCATATTTATTGCCACGTCTGAAATATTCAGTCTCCTAGTACTAGCATTGAGGCGAGAGATTGTTGCTATATTGAAAACTTTGCATTTGAACGTCGCACCGCCGAGCCGGTCCGCTCCGGTCCGATCCGGTTTGCGCCGGTCCGCGCCGGTACCATGCTGAGTTTTTCAGTGAAGTTGCCTTGTTCGTTTCCCTGTTTATAATACTAAAAACTGTAGTGGACAAGCCTTTTCATGATACTGCTGTTGAAAATTCTAAATGTAGAAGATAAAATGTGTTTTGAACTTGTAAAGATAAATATCATAGAAAAATTTGGAAGAATGTTGTACAGTTACCTAGTGCATTTAATCGAAATATTTCACTTCAGTCTGTATTAGTAATTGAATTCGAAATTTTCTGAAATCTAGAAATAACATGTTACATTGTAAATGTACAGTCGAAAAATAAGTCTCGCTTATAAATATGACAGGAGCTTCGCTTTCCTATTTAAATCAATTAATCTGTAATTTCCATATTTTATTAACGACTCATTGAAAAACAAAGAAGTGACCGAAATAATACAATCAAATATAATAGAATCGAGTTGAATCTTTTGTTAGTTTTTACGACTTATAACCCAAACATATCACAGGTACACTTTACTACACGCCCACGCAAGAAAATCCCTATAACATAAAATACCACAGAAAATAAATCGCCATACGAATAAAAGCAACTTAACGATTCTCGATATTGGAAAGACAATCTCATTTTTATCGATACTATAATTCACTAAGGGCAGTATAAAAAGTTAAGGGCAAGTTTAACCGTTAGCAGTTTACGGACGAGAAAAGTTTCGGGTTTTAAAAAAGGAGCTATTACTGTAACTAATGGTCTTGTGATGTCCGGGGCAGATCGATTACTTCAATTAGTTTTAGAGAATGCAATCGACAATGATAGAGTTGAACTGGTTATAGAGATGTTTGTTAATGGGTCTATTGTAATTGATTTGTCTATTGTAGATCTGATGTTCGTCAATTAGAACGATTTGAGATTGAATAGTGAGGTTAAGTCGAAAATGAGATTTCCTTAATCAAGGAAATTTATCATCTAGCTCTAGGACTATGGTCTTGTACAGAAGAAAAAAATGAGCGTCAGGTTTGGCACTGTTTGAGATTTCATATGCCAATAGATTAATAGATACGTACGGCATTTAACACGAATTTCTTAAAATTACAATAGAACACTAGCTTCAAATATAAAATAACTGAAAATAAGAAAACAATTTGACAACAATAAAAAACAGCAAGAAATAAGAAAACATCTAATAAAAATATTGGCCACTGACGCCAAGCAGAAAAAAAACCTCCGGCTGTAAACCTTCACTTTTTATCCGGAAAATTCAAAGTTATCCGTGTACAGTACTATGAAAGATTGTAAATTACAACCCTGAGATAAATTAGCTCCTGAAATAAATGTGAACGGCAAGCTGAAAGAGACCTAAAGACTTAGAAATAAGGTTGTTTTTCAAATGTATTGTAAACATCAGAGATCACGTCGAGACGTCCAAAATAAGGTGAAACGTGCCTTCATTTGAATTTTAGTGTGTTGGAATCCGATATTGGAGTTAAAGGGTTTTTTTGTTTCTTATAAAGTAATTGGTAGAGGAAATGGCAATTTAAATTGAATAATGAAAAGGGAAGTTAATGGTGTATTTGTTTTGAGCTTTGTAAACAATTTTAGAGCCCAGAATAAGGAAAACAATTAAAGCATTTCCTTCTTATTATGTCCGTGTTATTCAAAAGCCTTACATTGTTACAAAACTACTAGTTGTATAGTTTTAAAACAAAAAGGACTGTCAAAGAATTGTGCTTCAAGTAACGTTAAAAAAATCATCTCTGCTTCTATTCGGTTTTAACAAAAATTATGCCGATAAATAGTAAAATATTACATTACATTTTAATATTATTTTTTTATTACATATTTAACTAGAGCTGACGCTAACATAGTTTGTGGAATATATTTAATACAGAAATATAACGTTACTATAATACTGACCTACGTAACTTCATTCAAAACCATCCTCACTATATAACAGTAGATACAAATAAAACAGACACCATTGAACAATCCAAATAATCAGAAACATGCCGCTTACGTCATCGTAGCCAATTTACTTCTGTATACGACAGGTGTCCTTCGAGCTTCACGCATTGGTAAGCAAGCCTTTGTTTGTATATACCTGCCTTAGTAAAGGAAATATATCTGAAGGATCCAAGTGAATCGATTGTCGTACAGTGGTTAAAAAAGTCGGAGGTTCATATCTACTACCTATATGTAAATTTTTCCTTAATTCTTACAAAGTTCGGGTTTAAACTTGATTAATATTATAATTCAGAAAATAATAATATGTAGTAGGAAGTTCCCTATGTAGGAACAAAAAGCTTATATGTTTTATGCATCAATTAAAGAACGTATGAAAAAAAAGAAAACGTATTGTAATTTAATTCAAAATATTATCGGTGTAAATTCTTCGTATTATATAAATCAGAAATTACAAAACAATTATCTGAGTTCCCAAAAAATGCTACACGAGAATTAGGAAATCAATACAAGCTGTACAAAAAGTACCTAAGTCTATTAATACATGAAATATGCCTTTGCTCTTACCACCAGCCAATTATCATCTACGGAACACCCTGACAAAGCGATAAAATGCACTAAAATCGACGTCACCTAACGATCTAACTTTAAAACAAATGACGTTCAATCTATCTGCAGCTGATATCAGTAATCACAAACTCTTGAATGACAAGAGGTCCCTTTCTTCCGGGACATTTAACTTCGACCCTTCAGATTTATGATGCAAGGCATTACAAGCCATAAAATATATTTGTTACGGTAGTTATAACTTGTGTATTGATTTGTATAAAGGTTTAGGGACAATAATGCGTTTGAGCTCCAATGTTAAGCTACCTCTGTTGTAGTACGTTCTTGGTTTATTTATTTAATACTTTATGCACTGTAAAGTACTACATAAGACTAAATGCCAAGGGGCATTCTCTACAAGTCTACTTTTATGTACCAAACAGAAACTAATTCACAATAAATTTTTGGTGTATTGAAAGAAGCCCCATGGAATTCTATATGAAAATAGTGGGAAAGAAAATTTTATGTAATTCAGCTATGGATTATGAAAATTAAAGATGTTGCAATTGTTTTATCTTGAGAGAATTCTCCAATACGAGAGTTTTTAAATCGTCATTCTTAATTCGGGCACTACATTTCAATTATTTTACGAGCTGAAATCAATGACGCTTTTCACGGACAAGGAATAAAACTAAAACTTTCATGTTCGACACCTCGACTATCGCTTTAGTTCTATTCATTTTCGTCTAGTCGACATAATTTTAGTGCAAGCAAAAAACCTCCTTATCGTTATAGCACTAAGAGTGATTTACGGTTTTAATTATTATAAACCACTAACGAGAGTCGACCGTAATAATCCCTGTTATAACTTATTTTTAAATAACAAACCACACATTACAAATAAACAAAACAATTAATTATGAATACGAATAATATCTGTAGCGGCTTTTACTTTCACGTAAAGATAAATTTCACTGAATAATTTACTTTTAAAGCTGAGTGTTGGCAGAGGATAAATTTTATAGCTTTCCCTCGGACAAAATGCCGGGCATTTAACATTGGATGGGCGTTTCATAAAGTAATCATTTGTTTTCTCTCGCCCTTGACAGACCGTCAAAAATTGTGGATTATTTTAATTGTTTGAAATGTACAATTGATTTCATTTATTTTGATCTGGTTTATTGTTTTAACAGTTGTTTCAGTGCTTTTGGGAATAATTTAATTAACAAGCCTCCCATAGCACGTAAAGAGTAGTCTTTAATACAATCATTTTTCAAACAAAAATACCTTCTTATCTGATACGAATATGCGAATGAGGATGATGAAAAAGAAATAGGAAATTCAGTTGTCTGTCTACAAAAAGCGCATAATTGTAATAAGTAATTAACTAAAGTACAAAATATCCACCACAGAATCTAGTCTCATATAAACCGATTATATTTCTAACCGAATTAAAAAAAGGAGGATGTCCTCAATTCGACTGTTTTTTTATGTTTGTTACCACTGAACTTGTGACTGGGTGGGTGAGCCGATTTTGATGATTCTTTTTTATTTGGTGCTGGTACTTCCCACCCCGTGGGGTCCTATTTTATTTTGGTCCGGTATTGATAGTGGGATCCTTTAAAAAAATATAAGACTTATGTTTTAGACTTATTATTTTATGTACACATACCTACTACCATATATCTTCTTACAGTGACAAAGGGCAAAACTTATTCCAAAATATATAACACATACTAAACTTATCGTTGACAATCAGCTTATTCCAGACGCTTATGTAACACTAATTGGACTGTTGTCACTTGTCTGTGTCTGTCAACGATTCTCAAGGGAAGACCTTACAAAATATAAGTAATTCTTGTTAGTTGTAGCCTAAAGTCTTGATTATACTCGGGGTATAAATAAGGGATTAAATTATCACGTGTTTGTTTTGTGTTTAGACTAAGTCTTTAGTGGTATATGTTTGTAAGTCATTAGATCTAAAACTATATAGCATGTTGTATAGTTTTTTGACGCGTATTAGTTTTATTTATTTTTATATTTATATTTGACGGTCCTGTTGGTCTAGCGGTTAGTGACCCTGACTGCTATACCGGAGGTCGTGGGTTCGATTCCCACTCAGGACAAATGTTTGTGTGATGAGCACGATCATTTGTTCTGGTCTGGGTGTAATTTATCCATAATATGTATGTATTAAGAAATATATAAGTATGTTTATCAGTCGTCTGGTTACCATAACACAAGCTCTCTTAGAGCTTAGCTTGGGATCAGATTACCGTATGTGAATTGTCCAGGAATATTATTATAATTTAAGTACAGTTTAAAGTATTTGTTCTTGTATTAGATTGTATTGCATTTGCTTTGTTTTAACTGCATATTAAAGATACTTGTAGTCATTGTGTTTTTACACAGCACTGGTTGAACAAAAATAAACAAAATTATTATAACTGATTTTAAACTTGATTTACCAACTTCAAAATCTTGATAACCAACGTATCTTTCTGCCGAGTTATAATAGCAATGATTTATTCGCATTAAACGTCCTTTTATTTGATTTTTTGAGTTATATCGATATTCAGTACAAATCAAAATATAATTCAGATTAACAGTAACTGTGAAAACTGTCAAAACAGTAATAACAGATATACATAAAAAAGGAAAGCTTTTAAAGAAGTTTATTTGGTTTCCCCAAAATAACCCACCACAAAGGACCGACAAAATTTTTCCAAATCTATCATCGTATGAAAAAGACATAGCATAATAAACATACCTTCAAATTAAGAACCTTCTTTTCAAATCGGACAAAAAAACTCCACACACAAAACAATACATTTGTATAATAACTAAAGAGAAATTATCTAATAACACTGGCACTGACTAAAGCAATTAGTCAGCAGTTAGGCTTTAATATAAGCGTTTATGACGGAGCTCTGATTAGGCTGTCTCGGTCCCGTGGGACAGTTGGACTAGTGAGGATTCCGTTTCAACAGAATTGGGTTGCTACATGTTAGGCCAATTTGTAATTATGATAATGTTAATTCAGTTACTGTTGTTTGATTGTAGGTTTTATTATATTTTATTAGGGACATAAAACAGTTACATGCTAGAGAACATACAAGAAAATCCTTAAAAACTAAATGCACAAACATGTAACCCACTCCAATGTAAATAATGAGATTTTCTGGTTGTGTTGTTTTGAAATTATGTAATGACGGCAGTCAATAATTATTGTTTTCTTAAAGCTCCAATTTATTTGTAAATAGTTATGTACATCTAATTGCATTAAGTTTTATTATTTATCGCATATTGTCTGAGCTCAATTCGAAAAAAAAACACCGTTTTATAATTGACCACAGAAAACGAAGCTAAAACAACTAATAAAGGCTCTGTAAACTTATAATAATAGTTAGCTAAATAAAAAAATGTAGTTTATCTAGTTTTTGTTCAATGCCGATTTATAGCATACCTCGACTTTTTCTATAATATAATATGATATTAATATTGATTTACTCTATGGATATGGACATAAAAATTTACAGGAACGTAAAAAGGCGTGTCCAAAGAAAAATAGCGAGACGGATAGAGAAAACCGTTTTCCCAGTATTCGGTGTGCCCAAATAGATTATCCCTATGACCGATTTAACCGCAGTCGTCTTAGACGTATTTTTCGGGTTGGCTAAAAGTAATCTACTAGATATTATATTTTTGTATAATATGAAAAATACCACAATTATACTGGCATAAAATACAAACTGTTTCGTTATACCCACGATGGAGAGCACTTTATATTTCATTAAAGTAGTAATACCCTTTTGAAATGGTTTAAGTTTTTGGCTTTATTTTTAATTTATAAAATAAATTAGAAAAAACAAAAGAAGAATCGGTTTTGTTTTGTTTTTCGGACAACTAATCACGTCATTAGTTTAGTCAGCAGTATGAACAAAATGTTTATATTGTATTATATATATAAATTATTCAAATAATTGTATATTTATACAATGTATATTCAATATACAAAACGTAACATAATTTTGAAGTTTATTAGAATATTATCAGTTTTCTACATGCTAATGATGGATGATGTGACAGGAACGATGATTGATAATAACCTTAAATTCTGTGAACGAGTAACCCTTTTACCGTAATGCTAAATATACTTATTTTTGTAGGAAAAGTTTTGGGAAAACAATTCTTGAAATATACAGAAAAAGTATATGAAAACTCTGAGAGTAGTGAGAAAAAGTGGATTCAAAACGCCATATGACACCCAAAGTAAGTAACTAAAGCATGTAAATGCAAGGACGGTATTACGAACACCTAGGAAATGTTTAAAGATATTTTATACGGTTACCCGATAGGATAATCGAAATCGGGACTGACGACACCTTAAAAACCGGTGTGCACACTCAACACCCGACCACGGAGGTCTCTGATGATGAGTCATGAAAATTGTATGCCGTATGCAAAGATGTTTTATTTAGGTCCTTAAGTTACAGGTAAAACAAAAGCGTAACTAATTCTCTTCCGGCTTGTACCTTTGTTGTTTAGAGCCATGGTCAGGTGCCCTCACACACTAGCTTCAGACTTCAGTATCTAAATGCAGAAACATTATAATACTGCTAGAATACATTTCCTTGTATCATACAGGCCGTATGTAGATTGGACGCGGGAACTTCCGCGGGCAATAACTTGTGGTATATCGTTGTTACCAACTGTGCCACACTCATGAATACACTTATAGTAGTAAACAACAGACGGAACTATACTTTTGGCCATATAAATTGTACCACACTTTTTTTGCATTTTTCGCACACTAATTTCGCGGATCCTAATAGCAACTGCAAGACGTTTTGTCTTGTATAATAATAATATAATAATAATCCAGCCTATAATCGTCCCACTGCTGGGCACAGGCCTCTTCCCATATAGAGAAGGCATGAGAATTGAACACCAGCCTTGCTCTCTGCGGATTTTGTCTTGAATTTTTGTTTTATATTTGAGGTAATTTGGCACAGCAATATCTAAGGGTACTAACCAAATTATAATGTTTCATACTTCATAAATTACGCTTCAAGGATAGCTTTGTTTTTCGGTCAATATGTTTTTTCTTTTCACTACCATTCAATTATGGCATTCTAACTTTATGAAAAGTATATGCTGGCTCTATTTAAGTTTCCGGAAGTGTATATCTACTGTCATATTTGATGTGATATTGACAGCGTCTTTATTGCAAAGCAATAAGGTTGATTTCCCTTTAACACTACCGACGTGTTGGTGGTTTGTTGACATGCTACCAAATAAAAACTTCGTGATAGAATAAACTTTTGGTGTTATGATAATTTTCTATTTGGGGGTGACTGACAATTGACAATATACGTGTTTTTAGAAGTTACAGAAATACGATTGAATGTTTTGGAAATGCATTGCTAGGCAATATTTTGACGGGTACGTCAGTAGCTATTAGTGGTAAAGTGGTAACTTTACCACTAATAGCGGTAAAGGTAAAGTGGTAACTTTACCAATAATAGCTGAAACAAAAGTATTTTTGAATGCTATGTAAGTAGGTTGTATAAAAATCAGTACATACACATCAAAATACTAAATACTCAAATATCTCTATCTAATAATAATATCTTGTGTCGGTAACAAAATTACATTTAATATTTATCAACATTTCATCATTCATTCATATTTTATAATGTCACAAACTTCAAAAAATATTTCATACAAAACAATTTCACAAACCCACGTGGTGTATTCACACGAATTGTCACACCGGTCGTTCATCATAAAAATATCATACATACATCGAAACAAAAACGACAACTATCAATTCCCATACAAATGTGTTTCAACCCACAAACAGAAACAAAAGATTCATGAAATGTATTCAACTGAAAACACTATCAAAACTATAGCTGAAATTCTTTATACGTTACATTGCATTTACAACCTTGATCCCTTGATATAGAGTACACATTATTCAGCAGCATGAATTGCAATAACCAGTCGTCATAATTTTTGTATACATTTTTTACAATGCGTGTAAATGCAAGGCAATGCTAGGAAAGAATTTTGAACGGAAAACAGGGGGCCTAAAATGGTCGTTTTGCTGAATCAGAATATAAAAAAGGTGTTTTTTTTTACGTTTTCGTGATACTTATAGGTAAGCCGAAAGTCCTGTAATCGTATTCTATCTATATATTATAGATCATCGCAAAAAGTCGATCTACACGCAAAAAAAAATAAACACAAACGAACAGATTTTTACAAGGTATTCAAAAATGATTCAAGAAGAAGGTTCGTGTGCATAATTAATCAATGTTTTGTCTACCTGCAAAGCCAGGGCATGTCGCTAGTCAAACATAAAGTAAACGTTTTATCAATGAATGATTTGAAAATATTGTAACCGAAATAAAAAAAAATAAGTCGATTATGATTCTACAAAACTACCACTTTAGCGCACCAGTTTCGATTTCATGTAAATAATTTCCGTAACATGATCGAGATAAAACTAATTATACCATTCTATTGTTCAACTAATTCAACTTTATCTAGCACGTGAGGAAGTGAAAAAATATCCTCCAGTATACTTTACGACTTTTTTTTAATTCTACGACTTTGTCACACGCAATCGGCTTTAATATTCCCTTGGGTTTTATCGTTCATTCATTATTTCATTCAATCTTACTTCCCATTGGCTCGTAACGATTTAATGTTACCGGTATAATTTTTATTTAACTTTTTCTTTGGAGGTTCTGATATTGGGTAAAGTTTTTTAATGTTGCTTTTAAAACAGTAGACGCTTACTACTGTAGTAAGCGTCACGTAATGCTTTGCAACACTTAATTTGACAGAACAATCAAATTAACTTCTGATTGTGATTTTTTCTAATCAATTTTAATAACATAAAGCTGATGATTCCTTGTTTATTTGTATGAACGCACTTATCTCTAAAACGAGAGTATTTTTGAAAAAATATTTTAATACTTCATCATCATATCAGCTCGGAATCATACACTGCTGGGTATATGCCTCCCCTTTTTTCTGCCATTGTTGTCCGTCTTGCGCGTCCCTCATCCAGGTGGTTCCCATTACCTTGGTTATGTCATCAACCCAACGTTCTCTCGGTCGTCCCTGACTTCTTCGCCTTGTCCTTGGCCACCATTCAGAATTTAATACTTAATAACTAAATATTTGAGAAAGGTTTTATGCTATTTAAAAGCTTTGGTAGTCGAGCAATGCAAGTAAAACCGTAGCACAAAGCTAGTATGATAACAAAGTAACGCGATTGTCGTTCTGGCATTGATATCGTAATACCAATGTAAATTTTGCGGGCTTCGCATAAAACCTTTTATAATTCATTGTGTTAATTTCGCAGAACCTTTTCTCTTAATCGACTTTTACCAGCGCTCTAAAATAAATTATTGTCTGTGTTGTTTTATAAATAAAATTAGACATTTCAATGATTATTTTCTTTACTTACCATTTATGTTGCTTTTCTTTTTGTTAACAACGTTGTAGAACAAAAATGTTATAAGTTTCATAGGTAAAAGTATCTAATTAAAAATATAAATAATAATAATTGAAAGAAAAATTAAAATAGTGAATATTTCTTTATTTGTACACAATTAAATCTAATATAAGAGCAAAGTCTAACTTATACTAAAATTAAAACTTAAATAAATAAAAAAAACTAACAGGCGTCAAAAAACTCATCGTCATCCTTTTCAATGGCGGGAAACGCGCCCAGAAGGCTAGCAGCATTGCCTTAAATTCAAATTAAAATGTAGCCAAACTTTGTAAAGATTTCTGACTTTATCCTCGGAAAATAAAACTGTTCTAAACCGATATTTCCCATCTTTCAGCAAAGTAAAAATCTATACCTTCTAAAAATAAAGTACGAAAACTAACCCAGATCAATATCTACGACCATCACCAACTATTAACCGTAGGACTGTAGGTATTTCTCCGCAATTAAACTCTCACCTTCATCACTTTATATTAGACATGTCTTATAAGTGCCTATACCATGTTTATACTGAATCTAAGAGCCTTTTAGATACGCAATACAATTAGTACGAGACACACACCGATTCCATTAACAAAATGTATTTAGACGTTATAATTTGTTTCTATCAAATATTGTACACGAACGGTGAACACATTTTGAATAAAAACGAATATTTAAAAAGAATGAATTAAAAATATAAGATAAGATCATAAATGAGAAACAACAATGATTATGAAGTAACATTATAATTGATTAAAATCTAGTCGGCATCTCTTACACGAGCGATATATTTAGATGAACTGGCATAAAAATACTTCAATATATTATAAACAAAAAACACAACAACAAATTTTATTTCGTGGAGTTTTTCCGCTCTGAGAAATAATATACTTTATCAGAATAACCAGCCTAAAATATTAGATACCTTCAGAAATAAAGAGGAGAATACTAATAATAAAATCTGAATGAAACCTAAAAATATCCCCAAAAACTCGATTACAAAAATAACAAACAATAAAAGATTTTCTTATACAAATCCGGTTGTTCCAAATCGCTACCTGAAATTCTTACACTGAGGGAAAAAATGAATGAAAAATTCCTTTCTCTGATAAACGTTAGCACTTTTTCTGGACCAAGATCTCTTTAAATAGTCCTGTTGTGGTTATGGAAGCGAGACGGCGCACTACACTGCTCATAGTGCTATCCCGCTTATTCAACGGCAACAGTCCTATTTAAAGAGCTCATGGTAGGCGCTGTTCACTTCCAGTACATTAGGGATTAGGTTCGGTTAATGGCTTCCAGAAATCTCCTCAACAGATTAACGGGAAATTTCTTAAACGCAAAACAAAACAGTGACCGAATTTGGGAACAATTGTCGAGACTTATTGACTGAAATATTTGTAACACAATATTTTTGTTAAAAAAAACATACTGTAATTTTGTAGTAGTCGTAAGTTACGTCGTATTATAGAATATATTAGGTCTTATGATTTAAAAGAGGATGTCTCAACACTTTCTTGACTATCTGACTTTCATACGTACATCTTTGGCAGCTGTTCAGTCAATTCTGACAACCAGTCTTACTATAGGGTACTGTATTTTAAAATGGGTCGTGGAGGTCAGATAGTCTGAGTCAGTCGGTCCATGTAAAATACGGTATTCAGCCGAATCCGGGAAGACTGGTAACCAACCCCAGCATAGCTTGGAAAAAGGCTCGGCAGATGATAATGATGATGAGGTCTTAATAATTTCTAACAAACGACTATTCTACAAAAGAAAATAAATTAAGCACTAAATTCACATAACAACAAGTAAATTGATGGAGCAATTACACAGTCATGGTATTATAATGTTACTGTCAACTTGAACAAGATTAGATTAAAACAATGACGCTTTGAAGTTATTCCAATATTGTGATTGTAAGCAAAGGAATTTAAATTTACAATTACGGCTTTTAGGCTCTAATGTTTACATCGAGAGGAATAATTATTTTGCTAGCCTGTCTTGTTGGCGAGCGGTGACAATGTTTGAAAACTTTAATTTAAATTTTTGGTAGTGTTTAGCGAATTTTTGGATACAGTTAAATTATTCGCAATAATGTAAAGGTTAAAATGATTATATACGACGTACCTATTATGTGTTAGGTATAGGTTTATTAAAGTATTTTTTTTTATTCTTAATTCTTTATTGTACACATACACGGATATACATTACATTTATTAGAATAAGTTGATGTACACAGGCGAGCTTTACTCAAAATTGAGTTTTCTTCCAGCAAACCTCTTTGAGCGATAGTGAGATTAATAATTGTAAGTGGTTAGGTAGATAGAAGTGTACAACTTTTTTCTTCATTTTCTCAAAATAACTATCGTTTTTCCAGTTGTGATGTTTCAACACAATGCTTATAAACTACAGAGCCTTTAAATATTTTTTTAATGTTATGAACTATGTCATCAATGAGACCTCATAAAACTATGGTCCTAAGTCTAACATGACCTACATTGACCTACAATTTACAACTAGTCATAACTTCAGAACTCTATTGTCTTTTTATGATTGTTAGATTTTATCACAGCTATTAATATTTGAAAGACCTTCAGAATATGCTGTTGTTTTGTTTGCTGCTTGTAACTGCAATTATTGACGACCAATATTGTTATTTATATCAATTGGTGTCTTGGTGGCCTAGCGGTTCAATGACCGGATTTGTATGCAAAAGGTTGCAGATTCGAACACAGGCAAGTGCCAATGTGGCTTTTTTAAGTTAAATGTACTTTCTTAATTATTCTAAGACACTTTTGACAAACGGTGAAGGAAAACATAGTGAGGAAACATGGGTTCCATAGTTTGGAATATTAAATCGCCAATCCGCAGAGAGCAAGCGTGGTGATCAATGCTCGTCTTCTCTATATGGGAAGAGGCCTGTGCCCAGCGGTGGGACGTTTATAGGCTGGACTATTATTATTATAAAATCTTTAAAATTTTAGGCCACGCAAAGAAGGAAGGTTGAACTAGTTAAAGTAATTTAAGCACTTCAACTGATTGGAGTCGTTGCTTTACAAAACAAAAAGTCAGAGGGCGGGAGGCGCACATTTAATCAGACAACTTGATACATTATGTTAATTGAAACCATAAATCTTAAAGAAGATTAAGTCTTTCCAAGGAACATTTCTTAAACATCTCTTAATCCATTTCCTAGCTACAAATTAAATGTAAAACTAAACTAAACTTCACAATGTCTCAGAGAGTCGACAATTTATACTAGGTACACACCGCGATCAATATCTCAAGCAAATGTTCTACAAATACTACGAGCAACTTCGACTTTCGTCGTGACGGCCGGATTACACCAAAGGTATTTTAAATATCATCATGTTCCTGCCCTGTTCTAAAACATTTATGGTCGGCGCTCTCCCAGCCCTGTTCCAAATCATTACTGCGTTTCTCCTATTCGTCGCTAATACTCGTTATTTCAGCATTCATTTAGTTGTTTATAAATCTAATAGGAATGCGTTATTCACGCTCCGCTGTGAAGTCGGGACCGAAGAACGAATTCCTTTTGAGTCACCGTGCGACCACGGCCAGTGTAATACAACCTGGTGAAAACGTCCAGCCCAAAAAGGTATTTACGTAAGTTCGAGCTAATTCCTTTTTAATAATATTACCTACTGCGAGTATAAACACGCAGTGCAATAGTTTTAAAGTTACTAACGAATTCTCCGCTCCGCTCATCTCGTTTTGGTGGAGTCCGGCCCTAATGGATTCGTTTACAAATCGAGATGGAACCATTTCATGATTAAATGCAAATTTGTTGTTAAGGGTACGCAGAGTGAGCGCCTAGAACATGCTTCGTCAGCTTTACAAATTAGCCAATAAAATAAAGTAGTCGTGCTCAGCGTAATTTAGGATATTATGGTATTTATGGTTCTGGGTTTCGGTTAAGCATAATGTTACTGCGTTTACTTAACTTTACATGAAGAAAAATATATTACACTGAAGAAATCAAGCAATAATTTCAATTCGTTTGTCCTTAATTAATATTATGCATGTATTCTGAACAAACAGTATACAGTACAGGATTACTGTTTTGACAAGTGTTATTTAGTTTTCATCACGTAATCATTTTACTTTACCTGTATTTAAATGAATTAAGAATAAGGTCTTATTAATTTGAATGACTTTAATTAAGGAACAAAGTAATTATACATTATTAGTTCATGAAAATATTGCTAGACACAAATGAAAATTGTAATAAACTCTGATGGCAATGAGTATTCTTGTCCATTTCTAATTTGGTTTACCTTTTAGTTTTTGATAAAATTGTTAAGGAATGGCTTATATAATTATGTAATTTATGATTATTATGTAAATATGTAAACCAAAGAAAATAATGTTCTATCTCATACAGATCTTGATTTAAAAAAAATTGATTTCATCGTCCTTTTAGCAAAACAACATTACTATTTAAGGACAGAATACTCCCAAAATATCTCGATTAAAATTCATATACTTTCTTCCGTCGTTCTGAAATAAAGGAAACATAAAAACAAAACCAATTTGAAGATAACGCAACAGTTTTATTTCAACGGACCCAATACCAAACGTGACTTTACAAGGAAGAAAAGGAAACTGATTGGTCTTACCTATATCACAATTCTTATACCAAACAAGATGTATAGGAAAAGCAACTGTAAAACTTACACCTTAAGGTTCAGTTTCTGCCAAAATTTCAATAACAATATGACCTTTTCAGTAATGTTATACAAACCACAATGAACTTTATTTACACTTCCACAAAGTTGATATTTGTTTAAGTGAAAGTAATATCAATTGGCATAAGAATTAAATAGACTGTATTCTATAAATGATTTAAAATCTTTTTATAATTGCTCTGCGTTCTCTCACGGGGCTTTAAGGATACCTCTTTAATTTATTTTATTCTTTTATTTTATTGCTGGACAGTATTTTGTTCACAGTATATTTTATTTGGGATTTAGTTCTAATCTCCAATGTTTTGTGTAATACAAGTGGTAGATGTAATTGTTTAAAATTGTTTGTTGAGTCAATTAAGCTGTAGCTTAATTGACTCAACAAACAATTAACCTACCTGCAAATAATTTTTAAAACCTGTAAGTTTTAAAAATTATTTGCAGGTAGTTCATTATAGTTTTTGAAAATTCGTTTTAGATCTTGTGTTTGTTAACCAATTAATTGAAACTCAGAAACAACAATATTGCTACCGCGAGATTGGCCATTCTTTGATCATTAAAATTATTTAAGAAAGTTATCGTTACTATAAATGTCAATAACAATATCTTGATTTTGACCATATTTTTTACTTCAGGACAATTCTTTCATAAATTATTTTAAGCCTGTTTTTAGTAGTTTTCCCTTAAGGTTTTTCCCATATTCTAGAGGTGAGTACATAAAACAGAGATTAAATAGTATCAATGGATAATTTATAGACCACTTTACTTGATACCTGATGTTGAATAAATTCTTCAGGGCTCGTAAAATGTTCGCGATGAAAGATTATTTTAATTTACTGCTAACAAAAAGTTTTATGTTCTTTTTTATGAGCTGCTGTTGGATTTACAACTTTATTGGCATTGCCTAAGGTGTATATTACATTATTGAAAAGTAAATTAAATGCCTTGGTTAAGATTTAACAGCTTGCCATCTGCATTGAGATCGTTTCGTCTCCCTTTAAATGTTAAATTGTTTTTGATATCCAACGCAAGCTATTTCGGAGTCATATGCAAATTCCTGAGCAATTAATTTACCTACTTATTTTTAAACAACAACAGGTTTAACTCTGTTTATTTTAACTGTACCTACTGATAACCGATGGTGGATGGACTGATGAACCGAAATTAGAATCGAATTATGTCGCGTGACTATTACCGGAAAAACGGTCAACACTAGTTTGCATTGTAAAATGGCGGCGATTGTCGTCAAAAAACAAAACAACCAAACCCCTACAGATTAAAAAAAATACTAATCCATAACTTCATACCCCATTAAATTTACTGTCGTTGTAGTAGTCTCTTGCATTATATAAATTAATAACAATCATTGTGACGTCGCTGGCTTTCCAGAGTATTGTAATTGTAACGTTAAATCCATGTTAATGATAATATATTGTAAAGTTTAAACTCTAACACTACACACAGCACCATATATTCAAAACAAATGATGAGCACAAAACTTCCAACTTCGAAAATCGAAGGTCAAAAACTTTGTTTTCCAAATCCAAAAACAAAACACTGAATACGTATTCAAAGAACGAATGAATGAATGGACAATCAGATGACAGGAACAATAACTCCCTATTTATATTCATTCCCACCAGTGGGGTCTAAAAAGGCCCGGGCTTAATAAACGCAGGCCTTTTTATCGAAGCACGTTGGTTCCGGCCAGGATTGATTCGGCCTAATTCGGTTTTACGGGACCATGTAACGAAATTTACAGGCACTCACTACGATTTGCAACGTGACCTATTTATTTTGAATTATGTAATTTTACGGAGAAATTGTGTAAAGTGTTTTTTGGGTGGTTGTGTAAGTTTTTACGAAGAACAGTTTACTAACTTGTTAGTTAACTATGGGAAACTGTTTTTTTTTGTGAATTTCAAACCGTGTTGCGACATTTTTGGTACCGATCATGTTACTCAGGTTTGTTGCAGAAAATTTCTTTTCAAAATGGTTATGAACCAGTTTTTCATTTAATCTTATCGTCATCTAATTTGCAGTAGCTTATGATAGTTTTAATAGTAACCTTATAAATGAAACAAGTCATATTATTCTTGTATTACATGGTATACTTAGAACAAAAAGTACAATTTTCTCAACAAAAGCAATTATCGAAAAATAATTATTTACAAAGTCCAACTTTAATATAAGTCTCAAAGGAAACCGCGACCGTTTGAAAAGCCATTAACGAATTATTTTTGAACAAAACCCAATTGGCAAAATTATATATATGTTTAAAAGGCAAAAGGAATCTCGAATTCCCTTCGGACAAGAAACAAAGTAAAATGGAGGGTAGTATTGATTTTTAACGTCATTAATCATGATTCGGGACTCTTCGACGCTTCCAGAGCAATCCGTGTTTTGTTTGTTTCTTAAAATTTCGTATTTCGAAGTAGCTTTTGTTTTGAGCCGAACGCTATTCTCAAATTGTCTTATTCCAAGTTTGATGACCAGAACGTCGGTTTCTTTTGTTTGTAAGTGTTATAAATGGTGATTTTTTGCCTTGTAAGAATGTTTATTTTTTGAAATTTTCAAATGTTGTTGAGAAAAATTTGATTTGTATTGACTAGAGATAAATCTTACGTACGCACATAACGTTAAATATTTTAATTGGCATCACTTAACTCTTATCATAATAAAATATGTACCGACTGCCTGTTATTGTTTTAAATAAGTCAGCTTTCAGCGATTGATGGGATAAAAAACATTGAGAAATCCCTTAAGTAACCATTAACGTCTCTGAGTACCACTGATTTAAGCTCAATTAATTATAACTTAACAAACACTTTTGGTTATTTAATTCAGAACTGTTGAACTCAAACATTTTATAGTAATCATCTTGTTTACATTCACAAATGGATGAGAGTTATTTCCGAAATCAATCGGACGAACTTTAAATAATGAATTTATTTTAGTGGTCGACTTGATTGTATGGAACTTGTTTTTTTTTGTATACTACTAAAACCGAATCGTGATTGTTTACATTTTCGTTGTATATTGAAATAAAACTACGTTTAATGGATTCTATAGCGGTTTATATTTTGATTTTAGGTCCCGACGTTTCGACACCTTTGCAGGTATCATGGTCACGGGCAGACTGAGATAGCGTTCGTCTTGAAAGTAGATGTCGCTCGTTTTTGTTTTATCTTTAGGTGCGAATAAAATGCTTTCCTCATTTACTTTTCAAATAATAATACACCGTATTAATTTCCGGTAAACTTTACTGTAAATCTTTATCTGACTTAACCGTGTAGTGTCAGTGCCTCATTCAATGTATTTTTCATATTAGAATCGTTATTGGTCAAAATGAGACAAAAGCATCTAACAATCTTTTCTTTATTTATGTACAAGATAAACATCTTTAACACAAGCAAGAACCTTATATCTAAACAAATATTATAAACATAAGGTTCCACAGTTTTATCTCCAAAATATGGAAACATAATTTTTCTTAGAATCGCTGAAATATCTCTCACGTAGCGATGTAATATTTTTGTGGTAACATGCATCGTGACGAAACATTGCCTTTTTACCTTACATTTTCCGCATACAATCACACAAAACTCGAATACTGTAAATTTTAAGGGAATATCGCCCTTATGATAAGGCCATAAGGTTGAATTTTGCAGGTCGTATGTTATCATGTAATAGTGGTTGACTGTACATAAATATAGAATGTCTGAATAGCTAACGAGCTTGTTACAAAATGAGGTTCAAATAAATTGAAGAGTTGGTAGGACCAATTGAATTTATTATTTATCTATAATGATATGATATTTTAGCTAGTCAGCAACTATCTTTTATATATTATGATATAATGATAGTCATTGTGTAGTGATGATTTTGAAAACAGTAATATTGAAATTTAGGAAGTATGTTTATTAAATAGTAGATTTTAACAGCTTCTTTATTATTGGTGTTAATTTGCTATTTAAAACAAATTAACACCACAAAGTGAAATCATTTATTTATTTAATCAGTTACTACCAAAAACATACACACATAATACCAAAATACTACAAATGTTTGGAAATGTATAAAGCACTTTTGATGTCATAAGAAAACTCAGTTTCAAAATTACCATATTATTCTTACCTTGGTTCCGAACATAACCTTTGGCATTATAAATTACCGCCAAGCCAACAAGTATAACATTACATTTTAAATTAAAAAAGTTTAGAGGGCCGTAAATGTCGTCAATATTCACAAATCTTTCAACATCTCATATTCTTTGACGACCAAACCGTAATTGCTAAAAATAATTAAGATTCATAACGAAAGCGGTCTTATATTTCAAGTATTTTGAAGAACGGGAAATTATTGGTTTGGGAACAAAGCTCTTGCTCTAAGTGCGTCCCACTTAAAGGGCCGGACTCCACCAAAGCGGCAGAGCAAGCAAGCAGAGCGAAATATTCTTAAATAACCATTTCATAAAAAAACCCAATCGGTCTAAAACGTCACACTCCTGGGCTCAAGCCTGTCCCCATATAGAGAAGGAACGACCACTGGCAATTACAGATTAAAATTTTTGGAATCCAGGTTTCCTCACTATGCTTTCTTCACCGTTTTTCAGTAGTATTATATAAAAATAATTGAGAGAGTACAAATAACTGTGAAAAAGCCTTTCTACTTGCCTTTGTTTAAGCCTGCAACCTTGTGCATACAAATCCATTCTTTTTGATTCATTGAACCACTAGGCCACGACGACCAATAGGATTCGTTACCAACACTTCGATAGGAAGGCCTCAATATCGCATTCATATTGGATATTTAAAAACATCTTCGCTCCGCCCTACTCATCTCCGCTTTCGTGGAGTCTGGCCCTAATGGAAGCAACAGCAGAAACTTGTTGCACGAAAATATATGAAAAGCTGAGGGTTTTGCCGCTATTAAATTGTTCTTTGTTGTTTAGAGAGAACAATGTCCAATATTCGTATTTTATGAGCATTTTTACATGAGTTTGTTCAACATGTGTTTTTAAGTTTCACGTTTTAGGGTCACAACGTTTTATGATCCTGAAGGGAACTAGAATATAGAATACTAGTGAACTAAAGTGAATTAAAGGAATTTAAGCTTTAAATGAGCGCATATTTAATATACTTATATACTGAAATTGTGTGCATTTGTGGCGTTTTTTTCTTTAGGAAGGTATAATTCATACCTACCTATGCATTTAGCCTGTAAGGTTTTTATATAACCTCAAATAAAAAAAGCTGTTCATTAGGTAACACACAGAATCATACGAGGGAACTAGAAAGATAACTAGTAATGTAATACACATGCAAGTTGTCTCATTTATCATTTTTTACATAACCTCAAGTATACGGCAAAAATGACCTTTTAAATCAGGTCAGAGAAATCAACGATTCTACATAAAATATTTGCCAACCAATCATGTTAATCAAGCCAGGTGTAAACCTATTGTACATACATTTTTATTGCATTGGCAACGTTGTCGGAGCTGTGTACATTTTGTTAAAAAAATATATTCGACATACCGAGGGTATCCGCGGCTGAATCAAACCGTTCGTAAAATTGAGGTAGTGGAAACCTTCGCAAAATGATTGAAACTGTTTCATTGTCTTACTAGCTGCGTTCCGCGGTTACGCTCGTATTTTTTTCTGTCTTCGTGGTATAGCTTGTTCCTTGAAAATCATTTTTTTAAGGAACAGAGCTTCCATAAAAACTGCTTTTGCTAAGACAGATACAAATGTTGCTCCTTATGTTATCAGCGACTTTACAATCTTAATAATGTTATTAAAATCGGTTTAGCCGTTCTGCAGATCACTAAGGAGTGACGGGTGGACAGACAAAAAAAACATTAAGTACAAACAAACATTTCAGTTATTTATTTGTGTTGATGATGATAAAAACAATTGATGGTTTTGGTGTATTGCAGCTGTATTGTTGTACAGACTTATTGACACACAATATGTATGTGACAAAAAGTCCAACCATGGTGTTTATGTATTTTTTTTAACCCAAGGTGTGTTATGGTGCCCTCAGACTGGTGACTGGTGACAGGTGTCATCAGACTTTTTGTAGGTCAGAAAATCGGGCCGACTTTTCCGCTGATTCTTAGTACGTAACTCTGACCGACTTTTGTAGGACGTGTGTGTTACACTATTGCTTTATCCGATTATCCGACGCGGATGGGCAGCCTTACACAGTAATCTACGGTATTCAGCTGAATCTGGTAAGACTGGACGCCGACTCCTACATCCCTTAAAAATGGCAGAACACTACACTGATTATCACAATTTCAACATGAAACTGTTGCCATAAATAATAATTTGAACCTAAATCAAGAAATATAATACGTATAATTCAGCTACTTACATTGATACAAATACCCATGTCAACCCGTAATTAATTAAGAAGCTAATAAATAATTTCGCAATGATCGGACATTGAAACTTGATGCGGCGTTATTAATACAAATGAAATGAACTCGGCTGAGTTAAATAGACGGGTTCAATGGAGACTTGGCGGATATAATTACATAGTTTGTATTACTAAATGATTAGTCAATCATTGACATTATAATACAGACTTCTATAAACATGAGAAAGAAAGAATTTTATTTCTTATGCAATTTTTAGGATACATAAAGTTAAAAAAAATGTCAGAGTGTAGTAGATTCAAAATATATTACTTCGTGGCGTTATAAAGTACTCGGAATTTAAGCAGGCAAAGACGTCAATGAAAATAATCACTTCTGATGCAAACCCCTTTGATGACAATACTTTGTTTTGAAATTAAGTCTCAATTGCCGGTAATATTCTGTAACAAAGATGATAAAAAATATAGAGATAAACCTTTTTCATTTGCAGTCCGTTTTTGATAAGAAGATAGTTACAATGTAGAAATAAAAGTAGCTATTAAAATTGGATACACCAATCTATGTGAAAAACAAATGACTAATTTCTTTATTCATCATTAATGATAGGTTCTGATGACTAAATGATACCAATGAGGCCAAGTACTATGACGTACTTAACCTTTATTTCTCATTGGTATATGTTTCCAATACAATATAGGTATAATTATAATACCATCTATCATGCAACGTCTTAACAAATACATTATCATCAATTCCTAGAAATTGATATTACTTACTAATAGTTATTTAAGTATTTAAGTTCAGTCAGTAGGAAAATTATGTAAATCCAAGTCATGTCAAGCAAGGTGAGTTGAGTAATCCTCTGTTACAAAACAGGGAGTTTGACCACGGCTTGTCAAAGTTTAACTGACTGTCAAGTAATCTTGACACGGCTTCATCTGAAAACTTTGGGTTATTAATTCTCAAAGTTATCAGTTATAAATGGTATTAATATTGCATTTTAGATAGTTTTGCTGGTCGATTGAATAAATTATTTGGTCTGTAGTTATGTAATTGAATTGAAGACACTATTATTATTTAAATAAAATAACTTTGACGCGGTTTTTTTTTCATTTTTTCATCGCGGTTTGTGTTTAGATTTTAGTTCCTGACGTTTCAAAACGTTTGCAGGTATAATGGTCGAGGGTCAGTCTGCCCGTAATCCGTAAACGTAGTTTTAACCGCAGAAATCAACACTATTATTATTGGTTTTCTTCTATTTATTTGAATAAAATTCAAGTTAGAAAAAAAAAAACCAAGTTATAAATTACCAGAAAATACTTTCACGTTAGCATAAGAAATTGTGTAGTATAATTAGTCATATGAATTACAAATACATATCAATAACTACAATGTCACACTTTCAAAAATAATTGAAATACGAATTTATTTGTGACACTCGAAAGTACGTCTGACTCCGACGATAATTCTCTTAATAACTCTCAATGTCAGCATCACTAATTACAGTACAAATAATGTAGCGAATATGAACAATAATGAACATATTATTTTACTACGTATTTATATAGTAAGATATATATACTATAGTAGTATATATAGAGACTAGTATTCATTTATCTACACCTTGCTTTAGCCAGCGTTCGTTCGCGTGGACTATTGAGTACTATATTATCACATCGCGGCATCGTGGGAAAATGAATGTGAATTATGGATACCCCGTGAGACAATCATAATTATGTTTTAAAGCAAATACTCGTAAGCTAGTAGTTAAGATTATAAATTACTTGTATGTCTATGGGGTACAGTAAAACATAAACCTAACAAAAGTCTTCGATGTCTTAACCATGGATGTCCACTGCTGGACTTAGTAGACAAGTGTCTCTTTCTCTACCTTCGTATTGTATTCAGCTTTTTTCTCTTTCTATAGTTTTCAAAGCGCGAACTGCTACGCTAGAGGTCTTGGGTTCGATTCCCAAGTCGACCAAGGTATTATTGGGTTTTTCTTTGAAATTATCAGTAGCAGGTCGGAGTTTTGATTATTGCCCGGTTAGTGGCAATAGGCTCGCCCCTATTACATGGGACCTAAACATACCGGCGAACTGTGGGTGTACATTGGTACACCTCTGCCTAACCCTTCTGGGATACAGGCGT
The DNA here is from genome assembly GCA_905146925.1 of Autographa gamma. Lineage (NCBI taxonomy): Eukaryota > Metazoa > Arthropoda > Insecta > Lepidoptera > Noctuidae > Autographa > Autographa gamma. The sequence goes on from LR989871.1 coordinate 5,933,899, forward strand.
GATGGTATGTTATGTACTTGTGTTCCTTATAGTTCTCTATTTATCGTAGCTATGTAATTTATATTCGACTGAGTGATGATTAAATAAAATACTTCAAGATTCTACATCAACAAATAAGGGCATTGTATAAGATACAAAAAACATATATCACTAAAGTGACTCACGAGTCTCTATCATCAGCAAAAATATGAACAGTTCCAATAACAAGTAATAAGTCAGTCCATAAAAGTCTCAGCAATTGTCACTTCCTCAACTGCAGTTTACGAACTTTGTCGTCGACTGTACTCGTATCGAGAAGACTCAGTTACTTATGGACTCGTTTATCTTGTAAGATAAAAGCACTTTTGTTTGTGACAGTACGGACGGGCAAGTTTTAAAATCGTTACCGTTTTTGTATCAAGTATTGTCGGGAGACAGTTTTAAAGAATTCTTATTATGAAACTTTTTGGATTTCTTTTTATTATGATTCTTGTTTTGAATTAGCTTTTTGAATCGTGAAATACTTAAAACATCAAATGGTGAGTAGGTTTTTATTTAATATTTTTGTTTTTTTAAATAAGTTTGTGTTTATATTTTTTTGGCTCGTTAGCGAATATACAAATAGAAGTACAGTAAAGAGAAAATTATTTAATTATTGTTATAGAGCTAATTAAATATGCAATTTCATAAAAAAAAAATCATACCTTTAGTACATTCCTTCATCAATAAATCAATGTATTTAACAAAGCGTTTTTTCCTTTACTTCGTCTGTATAAAATGACCACTCCACTACACTCACCTTTCAATCTATAAGGCCCCGTTTAAACAAATTATTTATTGAAGTAGCCGGCATCAGTGTCCGACCTTCAGACCCAAACAAGATGGCTTCCGTCGTATCAGTTTCAACCGTCAACGAAATTATATACGTGGTAAACTTTAGTTCATTGAGGTTTAAGAAGACTTCGGTCAAGGTATATTTGGGTAATATAATAACATAACATAACATATCATCACGCTTGTATCCCCGAAGGGGTAGGCAGAGGAGTACCAATGTACACCCACAGTTCGCCGACGTTTTGGGTCCCATGTAATAGGGCGAGCCTATTGCCACTAACCGGGCACAAATCCAAACTCCGACCTGCTACTGAGAATTTCATAGAAAAGCCCAATAACACCTTGGTCGACTTGTGAATCGAACCCAAGACCTCTAGCGTAGCAGTCGCGCTTAGCACCACTAGGCCAACGAGGCAGGTAAGGTAATATAATACATAATTATTATATAAGTAGCTTTTAGATCTATGTGTTCAGCAACAGTTGGAACTTACAACCTAAATATGAATAAAAAAGTGTTATCAGTTTTTGAGATGTAACAGAAATATGCAAGTGGGAATAAATATTTTATTATGTTCTTAAATAAATCTTAAGCCTTTAATGCTGAGTCAACTCTTCTTTTCCTTTTTTATTGTATTCCTTTTATATTTATATTATAATAATAATTAAATTTTCTTTTCTGAGAGCAGTAGTCTGTTTCCAGAAAGGGATATTGTTAAAACGTACTAATATAAGCGTCATTAAAACTTTAAGGTCTATTTTAAAAGCTAAGAGTAAATGACGAGATGGGTAAAAATATCGATAACATTAGTTTTAGAGACATTTCTAGAAGTACTATTTGCTTCTTGCAATTCTAAATAAACAGACAAAACAAGTGACAACTCGATTACTTCATTTTGAAAATTTGATATCTAAATTCGTTAGTCCAATATGCCAATGTTTGGCCAACTGTCACCAACATCCCACAGCAGTTGCGGTCAACCGCAGTGACATTTGGACGCACTTGACGTTTTTATGGAGATGCTGACAGACTATAAAATGTTGTAGAATATATCTAAATTTAAATAAATTAAATAGAACAGATTAATGAACTCTCTGAGCAATTATAATAAAGATAATTTATGTATACTGCAAATAGAAGTAAGAGATGATATGATGAGATAAGCGCTATCTAATTTTATCACATATTCATCAACAAAAAAATGAGTGTAACACTTAAAACATTTTAAGAGTGGCACTGTTGTTTCAAATGTAATTTCTCAAAAATAGATTGAAGGTAAAAAAAACTCATTTCTATAAAACTACAAGGAAGGACAGCACACAATCTCAGTCTAAGATGAAGTAACATAAAACAAAGACTTAAAAAGTAAGTCACAATGCATTCGTAATTGAAAGCCCAGGTAAAAGCGAAGCACTAAAAATAAAGCATTTGGTGATTCTGCCAGGGCCCTATTGCGCACGCGTGAAGCCAATGCTCGCGTTCAGTGGCGGTAAGCGATCGTCGAGTACTGCGCGCGTTCTAACTGACACAAGTCTCAAGTCTCAAATATAATCGCGCGTACAAACTTTTTTTGTGGAACGAAGGACTTTTAAAAAATTGAACGTTTTATTTTTCAGTGAGTGAGGAATACAGTTTAGTGTTCTTTTTATGAAATTTTAAATTTGTTTTGTGCTGTGATTGTGAGTGGTTTTGTTTTGCTGTTATTTTGAAGGTAATTTAAATTTAATTTAAATAAATATTGGCTTAAATTTTTCATAAATTTTATAGCCTAACATATTTATATACAGACATAAGACAGTTTATTTATTTTAAAATACCCCAGTTAAATAAAGCAATAATTTTAACATGAAAATAATAATTAAAAAGAAAATTGTACGTAGATGATTTAAAATTTTATGATACAGTTATAAAAATATAACGACTTTGTAATGTTTTTTCTCGAGTTTAACTATGGTTTGACTATAAAGCTACAAGTGGTGTCTAATTAGAACGGATCGTTGTTTTAGGGAGTTACAATTAATTGTTCTGTCATTTTTACCGCTTCAATTAAATTAAAATGCCTTGGTATTAACTAAACAAACATTGCAATTAAAGACAAGTTTGTTCTCACAATACTTAAAACCTGTTTTAAGTACTACCATACACGACTATATTTTCACTATTTGCGTTAGAAAAAATATCAAATTAAAATGAAAAAAAAATAGATATTTCATGCATTCGTCATCTAAAATGAATAAAAAAGTCTTCGAAAAAAAAATGTAACGCCCTTTTTAATGTTTATTTAATTCCACATTACAATAATATCATCAATCATACAAAAAATAGGTAATTTACTATTTACTATAATACAGGTTCTACCTAAAAGGGCATCCTTACCTAAATCAGAGTAAAGGTCGTAGGTTACACGATGGCCATGTTATTACAACCTCGGGTTTTAAGGAAATTATTTTTAATACATTATTGCAAATAATAATAATAACTAATACATCTCCCGAGCCTCTTCACTATGATAGGGTCGGCTACCAGTCTTACCGGATTCAGTTGAATACCGTGTTATACATGGAGCGACTGCCCATCTGACCTCCACAACCCATTTTACTGGGGAATCCAGTATCCTATAAGACTGGAAATAATAATGACTAATAACTTACATAATATTATCGTTGTAGTATCGTTTGTTTATTTACTAATGTGTGGTTGGACTTTAGATCTAGGCATTACGTATTAAATCTTTGTACGCTAGGTGTGTTCTAGGATTCTTAGTTTGTAAATACGTTTACATAAAATGTTACTAGCAAACACAAATTTTTCATTACTCTCAATTTCAATAAAGAAAAAAAAAAGAAAAATTCAGAGAAATTCTATTTTTAAAAATCAGTAGTTATATTAGTGACATAATAGTACCTTTATAATTATGCTAAAATCTTAACATCATAATTATTTCAAGTTATGTCTAAAAATTAATTAAGATCAATACTTCAAGCGATAGGCCTCTATGCTTTTAACCGACTTCAAAAAAGTAGGAGGTACTCAATTCGACTGTATTTTTTTATGTTTCTTACCACAGAACTTTTGACTGCGTGAACCGATTTTGACGATTCTTTTTTATTTGAAAGCTGGTGATGTAAGAATTTTGGTCCAGTTTTGACAATGGTATCCTTTAGGAAAAGTAAAATATAAGACTTAATTTGAAATCGTTTTTTTTTTTTTGTTACAATTATTATCTCCAGTAAAATAAACCGCATTTCGTAATACCACGAGAATTCGGAAAACCCTTCGACCTCTGTTTCATGTGAACTAAGCTTATAACTAACGGTATCAACGAAATAGCCTTAATTACACTTAATAAGGGTATTGTGTTGACTTACTTAATTACACAGAAGGCATCAATGAATATTACCGTACATCTAATTATGAACTCTTTGAAGTATTTTGAACGTATCTAATAATCGCGAAATTTAACTTTACTGCTTTGGTCATAGAGATCCTAATATCAGTGTCGATAATAGCTGTAGACTGTACTTGTTTGTAAAACTACTATATGTTTTATTTAAACTGCCATGTTGGCCTAGTGGTTGTAAGCGCGACTGCTATCGCGACCATGGTGTTATTGGGTCTTTCTATGAAATTCTCAGTAGCAGGTCGGAGTTTGGATTTGTGCCCTGTTAGTGGCAATAGGCTCGCCCCCTATTACATAGGTACTAAACATATCGGCGAACTGTGGGTGTACATTGGTACACATCTGCCTAACCCTTCGGGGATACAGTCGTGATTGTAGGTTATGTTATGTTTTATTTTATTTAATCATGTTTTGGGTGACTTAAGTAACTGGCCAAAGATTACCAAGGATGGCATTTCAGGAAGTGACCTTTTCCAAGCAGTGGGATTGGGCGTTAATTAAAAGGTTTTAACTTACACCTTGACAAATTAATTGCGAAATAAAAAATACAAGTTTAAAAGAAATACAAACGAGGAAGAGTTGTGTAATCTTACTTAAGAAGGAAAAGTTGACAAGCTCTTAAATGTACAATTTAATTATTTGAGTAATAGACTCAATAGTGACAAATTCTCATGACAAAATGACAAACAGAATACAACCTTTTAACCGACTTCAAGGAAAATGAGGTTCTCAGTTTGACCTGTATGTATGTTTGTTTGTCCGCGATTATCTCGCGTTTGGCTGAACCGATTTTGTTGTGGTTTTCGGAAAATAATTTGTTAGATCAAGGAGAAGGTTTTAGTATTTATTATTGATGTTTTTATGTAGAGTACAGACGAGTACAGACTTATTGGCATTGAACCTATGGCTATAAGAAGCAGAAGTGTATCCCTTCTTTATGTAGTGTCCGTGCGTTCATGGTGAGATTTATAAACGTTAACCCAACAATATTTTAGAGGAAATCTGTTATTAAATCTTGTATTATGTACTGCAATCCACAAATAAAGTATGGTAGTGTATGGAGTATGATTAGCCGAATCATCTTGGATTCGCGAAGACTTTAGTTTTCTGTCTGAAATGGTCTTACGAAGTCATTTATTTGTGAAGTTCATGAGCGTGGTTTAGTGAAACGTCAGATTTGTATCAAATAGCAGTGATATTGGTGAATACTATACAAGTGGTTTAACCGATTTCCAAAAAGGCGAATGTTCTCAATTTGGAGTTTTTTTGTGAATTATTTAATCGATATCTCTTGCAATTTTAGGTAGACTTAGAAAAAAATATATAAATAAAATACTTAGAAAATAAAAATAGAAAGGAAAATATACCTTGGAGATAGGCCCATTAAAACCTAGAAATCAGTCCCCTTTACATTTTTGTGTATTCAATTATTTTACATCCAGGAAGTGGTTTCTAATTAACTGATAAAAACCTGTTTGCTTTCCTAAAATTGTTTTTCCTCGTCTAATAATAAACCATACACGGGATCAGCCTTATTTTTCATCAGCTTTTTAATCGCAACAACAACATATTGGTATTTTCCTCATATTTCCAATTTTCATGCTGAAATATTTATTTCTTGGTTCAATCTTTTATAACAATCAATTGTTCCGTTATACATAATTGCGTTGGTTGTCTTATATTTAGATTTAACCTTTACTTTATAACGTAAATTATTTTTATAATAATATTATAATGATATGGCTTTAGGTTATATATTTATAAGTATTGTTTAATGGTAGTTTTGTAACTTCTAATTACTTATGTATTATACTGTAGATAAAATAATATATATATATATACGCTACAATAAATGTCTATAACTTTAAATAATAATAATAAATTAATATGAAATTAAAATATTTGTTCAAAATAGAATAAATCCTAAATTCAAATAACTAGGATTTAAGACGATTAAATTCAATTTTTACAGTGGTACACATCACAAATAACACACTAACATTAATATTAGTATTGTATCACTAAGAGTGACTTTGTTCTCTGGGTAAAAACATACATAAGTGGACAGTCCCATTTTGATGTTATCATATTCATACTATGTTATACACGTTAAGCATTGCTGGACCAGTCCTTCATGTAGGAATCCAGCTCATCTCTCCATCTACGTCTAGGCCTACCACGTGGTCGTCTGTGGTTTTGTGGGCACGAATTCCCAAACGCAATTACATAGTTATATTTCATCATCATCAAACTAGCCTATTTCCTACACTATGTTGGGGTCGGCTGCCAGTCTTTCCGGATTCAGCTGAACACCGTATTTTACACGGAGCGACTGCCTATCTTTCCTCCACAACCCATTTTACTGGGAAACACAGTATCCCATAGAAAGACCGGTTGTCAGAATGGACTTAACGACTGCCAAATATCTATGTATGACAGCCAGGACCTTCTATTTAACGTGCTTTCCGAAACACTGAGAGGTCTCGGTATGTATTAAATGGTCAGCCATCCACTGACCAACCACGGCGAGTGTGGCTTAACCTGTAATATTGATCAAACCACGAACCCCTTATCAACATAGTTATATTTATACGCAGTTATCTACAGGATACTATGTCACTATCACAAATACATATAGGAATACAACCTCAATATATCTTGTCATATATAATATACATGTTATATTAACAGTAGCTACGAAATCGAGTACTGCTTATCATCAGGCGATTTGTAGAAAGGAAATTGGTGGAAATGGGTCAGAGGAACGGTGGCCGCTAGCGACGGTTGTTATACTTCTGTAGTTATATATTTTTACACCACCTCTGTATTTAACGACTTGGAAACGATGGGAGGGAATTTTACTTTTGTACTGAGATTCTATTCTTTCAACTGGTTTAAAAACAAGTATATTTTTGTGTACATTTCTGCATATTTTGAAAGAAACGTGTAATAATCTATACTAATTTAATAAAGCTGAAAAGTTTGTTTGTTTAAACGCGCTAATTTCAGGAACTAATAGTACGAATAAAAAAAAATATTTTTGTGTGGGATAGTCCATTTATTGAGGAAGGCTTTAGGATATATAACATCATGCTGCGACCAATAGGAGCGAAGCAGCAGTGAAAAATGTATTGGGAAATTATAGAAATTGACGCGCACTTAGTCGCGGATGACAGGTAGTATAAAATATAGATTCACAAGAAGTATTATGTACGACATAAAATGGTTGAATATACAAAGAAATTCTATATTTATGGAATTAAAGATTTTGATAACTATGCGTTGTCCGAATTGAATTGGACAAGTCGTTTTCCTAGCTGTGGGACAGTCTCAGCTTTAAATAAAATAAAAATGTAATGTATTAGGTATAAAAATGAAAAACAGATAGTCATTGTGACTGAAATTTAACATCCTTTTAAGTACCATTTCAATTTAAATGGTTATTTGTTTAACCATTTCATGAGTTTTATAGACTTAGAACACCAAGCAGTAAAACAAAGTCTGGTGCAGTTATTTACAGTCAAAGCTGCTTTTGTTTTCACAATTAGAATTATTTATGATATAATTATATTTGATGATATAGAATTTGTATGTAAAATCTTAGTCATCATCATCATCATCATAAATTTAAGAGGCGTGCTCTTGTCGGTGTAGCTCTTTCCATTTGTTTCTGTGCTAACTCTTGAACTTCTTTATACGTCAAGACTTCCACCTTCTCTTTTATTTGTGTAATGTAACTGTATCTTGGCCGCCCCCTACTTCTCGTCTCTTCGATCGTAAAATCGTGATCATAAACTGCTTAAATATCTTAATTATATCTTATTTCACCGTTTATTTTATTCCATAAATTTATTTATTTATTTATTTATTTATCACATCACATGTCTCCTTTGTCATTACAGTTTTTTAAATTATCAATTCGCATAGGTATTTATATCAACAAACGCAAAAAATAAACATGTAATTTCGGCAGCTTTATTTATAACCCCCAAATTAATGAGAGACTCTACATTACATGAATATTTCAATATTTTATTTTATTCACGACGGATTAGTGTAAGGGTATAGGAAAGTTTAATTGGGGTTTGTCGCAACTGTGTCCAATAAACGGTGAAAGTTTAATACAGGGATTAGGTCGTATACAAGCGAAATTATCACTTGTTTATTTGAAAATTTTGTTTATGCAGAACCTATGGTTCGTGGACACTATATTTGATTAGGACTGAAAAAACAAGAAAAAAACTAAGTTTTTGTGGGCATATTCAATAAGGATATAACTACTAAGATTAACTTGAAATATCATGATTTTGTGTGTTTTGTACATAAATTTATAAAGTATTTTTTCATCATTTCATATGTATGTAACTAACACACAGATGAAATATAAATAAAAAAAACTACCTAATTAGGTAAGATCAAAATCAAAATGTTTTTTTTTCTCATAAACCAAAAAACGCGGTGAAGAAAAGTTGCGTTAAAAACTCTAGCTCTAGTTGCTCGGTTCCAAAGTGTCCTTCCTATGGAGAAGAGCCGGCAAGAAATTTCATAGGTTGAATGAGTATAAATATGTGAATCTTCTATCTACCTGGGTAAGTGGTTACTTTCCTATTTAGAAATTAACACTTACATTTGAATGAACATTCATAAAAGCATCCTTAATTAATTTACGTATGATTGTATAAAGTACGGCTAATCTAAAACATGTATTAATTTATATTGAATCTATCAAATTTATGAAAATTTGCTAAATTAAAACAAATTAATAACAGATAGATATTGCCAATTAAAAATCTCGACAGTGTAACGTCACTTCGTCGGTTTCCGAACGTCAGCCAATTCCAATTTGCATGCTTAATGCCTTCAGCGCCAGATTATTTTATTTCTGAACGAATGATAGATACTATTTGCTATGGATAATTAATTTAAATTATATGATGTAATTAGACAGATTTCCAATATTGTGATTTGTTCAACCCACATTAAATTTTGACCGAGTTTTATTCAGTTTTTTTTTATTTATTGCAACTCGCCTAGATAATGATTATGTTTTTATAACAGAACTACATAACCCTTTAAAATTTAATTATAATACACATAAAAATATAGGTACGAATTTATTGAGCACCTCCTCCTTTTTGTATGTAGGCTAAAAGTAGGTACATAAATATTTCTTTAATTAGCTTTTAACCTACTTTAATATTTTTAATGTCTTTTAATTGAGTTTTTCACTAAGGAAATGACTGAAATTCCTTAGTTTATTAATACAAAACTGTAAATGACCTCTTTATCGTATCCATAACCAGATGGCCGTGATAATGAATCATAACTATACTTCAGTTTCAGGTTAAAATAATAATCAGAGTAATGAACTTATATTTATAAACCCGTATAAAAAAGAGGAAGTTCTCATTTCAGCTGTTTTTATGTATTCTACCTAATTACGCGGGTGTTAAAAGAATTTTATGTTTTTGTAAATGATTTTGTAGAAAGATTATGTGTTATCTTAGTGGCGATAAAATCATTTGAAAGATTGTTTGCTTAAAGTATTATAATGACATTCTTCTGACGACTTGGGTTAATGAACTGAGATGAATGAAGAGCTATCTTCCGTTTGTCAAATTTCCATCAAAATCCTCTCGTTTTTTTTTTTTGCGTAGGAATAAGCGTAAGTTTATGAATGTGGATGGGTATACATGCAGAGGAAGACCAAAAAAGGGATGGATGGATTGTGTGAAAGATGATATAAGAAAGAAAGGAGTGAATACTATATAAAGATAAGAGAGGAAGCTGAATACGCATTGCGCCGACCCCAAATAATTGGGAACAGGGCAGGGAGATGATGATGAATAATCATAAGTTAAAAAAAATTACAAAACTAAGGTTATGTGCATTATAGGCTCACAGTACGGTACATTAAACAATTCACTATTTTCCTTCTTAATTAAAAACATATTTTAATTCAAGACCTAACAATAACAAATCGTTAATTTATTAAGATTTACTAACACTACATACATATGCAACGATGCACAGTTAAATACATATTCATCACACTGTTTGTCCGTCGTGCAGATACTATCATAGTACTGCCCCTGTACCATAAACTATTGAAGCAGTGCTGTTGCCGTTGTGAAAGCGAGACAGCGCACTACACTCTCGTAGCAGCGTCTCGCTTACACGATGACAACAGAATCGCGCTGCTGACTACAGCGTTTATTCAGCATTTGATTTTTCACTTCCTTGGCTAGGTTTAAATAAGCCTATCGACCGCGAAAGTTAAGTCGCGCTTGCGGCGGTTGGTCTATGGATGGATGATCGTTACAAAAAAATGTGGATGATCAACTTACAAAATAATTTAGTGAAAGTACAAAGACACATCTGGACCCACTTATTTTGAACGCTTGATAAAGGGACCATAATAATTATATCACAATTATTTACCCCTAAGCATTTTATGGAGCTGGGCAGGCCAGTTGGCCAGACGAAGTGACGGCAGGTGGACTAAGGCGGTGACAGAATGGTGGCCAAGGGAAGGCAAAAGAAGCGTCGGACGTCCGGGAGCAAGATGGGTCGACGACATAGTTAAAGTCTCAGATCTAGTCTGGATGAGACTGGCACAAATGGTACGAAAAGGGTAGGGCTATGCCCAGCAGTGGGAGGACAAGGGCTGTGGATGATGATGATGAAGCATTTCTTGGGGTTAAACAGTTAACATTTGATACATGAGACTATGGTTTAAAAATGTCTTACGTCGACCTTTCCTAAAACATTTTGGTAAACAGGAAACCAATATTTACTCTAGTCGATTATATTTAAATTAGATACGTGCCATTTTTCAGGAACCGTTTAAATCGTTCAAATTGATATCAAACTGTTTACCAAATGGGTAAATAGATTAAGCACTCGTAAAAAGTTGTTATTCTAAAGAAAGTGCATGTTGTGACGATTCGAATAACATGGAGTTAAATAATTATGGTTTGCTTATGGATCCCAGTCATAACTAGACCAAATTGACGACTACTTGGGGGGCACCAAATTTCAAATAAAAAAAGAATCATCAAAATCAGTTAACCCAGTCAAAAGTTCTGAGGTGACAAACATAAAAAAATACGTTCGATTTGAGAACTATTCCTTTTTGAAGTCTGCTAAAAATAGCACTTATTAAATACTCATTTCGTGTCTTTTTACTCCTGTCTTATCCAGGTTTATAAAAACCCTTTTTGTAGTTGTACTATTACAAAGCATTGGTGATGTCATAGTATCCAAAGTAACTAAAAAATGATTTTAAGTCATCGCCTGGTAGTGCTTTCACTACTAGAATTTCTGGCCATAATCAATAAGTCAAAGATAATTGAAAAAAATCTTCCCTTAGTAGAGGCAAATATAAAATGTCTAGCAAACAGACCGAGGCAGCTGTTGAGTGTGGAAATTTATCATTATCGCAAGACGCGGTATAAAAATCATTGGAGTGCGAAATAGAAGCCAAGATGGACGCGTCTACGGCTGACGTCACGGGGATTTTTACCCGACTGCGGCGGGAAAGAGAGTTATGTGATATATTTGATTTTGGAGAAAAAAAAATGAGTCGATTTTTTTACAAACAAAAACCAAGAGTAAATAAAAAAGAAGAAAACGGAGTTAAATTTCGTTTTTATTTTTGTAGTCGCTTATAAGAAAAGCAGAAAATTAATCTGGGTTGTAAGATTATTGTCTAGACAGATTTTAAAGAAATCGTTTTACGTATAATTCCTCCTTTAGGTTTTTCCGCCTAGTTTATAAGTTATCCCGAGAATTAGGGATGTAAGTTATTTATTCCCTGACCTGATTTACTATAATGTTAATGCAATTACGTTTCTTTTTTTCGATTATCACTTGTTTTAGCGCTTAATCGGTTTACTTGTAAACCTCAAGATATGTAATAGCTAGTTCAAATGGAAGCAGCTTACGTCTTAGTACTAAAATAGGTCACTCAACAAGTAGCATAGCTATACTATACAAGGCGAGACTGTCTTAATCTTCTTGTTAAAAGAACTATTTACTAGAACATACTTGAACGAAATATATAGGTATCTACTATTTTAATCATTAAAATAACATAACATATCATCACGCCTGTATCCCGGAAGGGTTAGGCAGAGGTGTACCAATGTACACCCACATTTCGCCACAAATGGCACAAATCCAAACTCCGACCTGCTACTGAGAATTTCACAGAAAAGTAAAATAAAAAAATACATTAAAGTGGGTTGTGATATGTAAAATACGATATTCAGCTAAGCCGTTAAGACTGGAAGACGACCCCAACATAGCTAAGGAAAATCTAAACAGAAGACATAGAGCATTCTTAGAACGGGAACATAAACCCTTAATTTCGTTCCTACCACAAGCTTTCAATTTTCTACTAGAAATAAAAGCCTTGGAATATACGTTGAGGAAATCGAGTCGTTCTCAAACTGAGATTCAATTGGATTGCCGGAGTATATACTTACCTACTCCAGTAAATAGATAGGGTTATGGATGAAGATTCTCGTATGTACTAGGCACCAATATTTTTGTTGCCGACATACGAGTGTAATATGAATTCGTTGTACCGGTATCCGTCCGAAAATTATAAAAACATAACATAACATAACATACCATCACGCCTGTATCCCCGAATTGTTAGGCAGAGGTGTAACAATGTACATCCACAATTCGCCGGTATATCGACGATTATAAATCTATTCAAAATTAATTTATTCAAAATAACCTACTATGGGGTGCTTTTAAGGAATTATATGAAGACATATATGTGCAATTGATTTCTAATTTACCTAGAACTACTGACATAATATTGTGTAGAGGTTTCTAAATTTCAACTTGTATATTTACATTTCGGGACTACATTTCGTAATAAACAGAAATAAACCAAATCACTCTTTTTATGCCGCAGTCGGATAAAAAGTCCCTTTAGATTTAGTAATCTAGCAAAACAATTAATATTATTTCAAACTACGCCTAGTTGAGCAAGTAAGGTGATCAATGCTAATAAAATTTCTCATGTATATGAAAAGAGACTTCGCAATAGCGCGATAATAATAACAAACTACGTAATCAAAATTAACTGCTTCAGGGAAATCACTCTCATTCCCTTAAATACTTAGTACGGTAATATCCTGTTTTGTCTACTTATCTATAAGTTGTGGAAAATGAGTGACTTACTCATAATATTGCTTACAATACTTGTATTATAATAACAATATCAAAGGTAATGGCCTATTTATTTGATGTTTATGTACAGACACGTTTTACGATCAACGTGAGCAGTAAATAACTTTTTAACGGGTGTCTTGATTACGTTTACTGTTATTGTAAATTGGTGACATTGTGAAATAGTGTCCGTTTGGTTCGCCAGGTGGCGTTGTACTCACGTGGCCATCTGTCAGATTTTATGAATATATTAGCGTCTATTTTCTTCAATACGGCATAAAGTAGATTTGGTTTTTTAATTGTAATATTGAATATAATGTTATGTTGATGCGAAGAAAGGTTTTTCTATTTTTAACTCATCGTCCCCCTAATGGCAAATGTTACCCCGTCCTTCTTCTGCCTTAAAACAGTAGACAAAAACCAGATAAATAAGCGTCACATTTTAGAAATTTTCCCACATTTTGCAAAAGCCAGATTTTTCGTCTAAAAACCCTGCTAGAAACAAATGCTATCGTCCAGTCGAAAAAACCGCCTTCACATTACGGTTTCAAAAACAGAGACAATACATTTAGTTATATATTACACCACAAAAAGGACTCCATACAAAAACTCTGAGTAAAAGTGGGCCAGACGTGAGCTCTGCATGTAGTTCGCGGTAACGACTACAAAAAGATAAAAGGTTTACTTATAATATTACCGAAAAAGGTGTGAAGAAAAATGGCTGCGTCGCGACAACTGGCGCAGAAATAAAACGTGAATGCTAAAGTCAAGACTATCTCGGAGAAGGATTATGTTTTGGAGGGTGGAAAAAGACATTTGTTTTAAGATTTAACTAGAGCTTTTTTCCCACTATAAGCTGAAAAATATCCTTTTTTTGTGTTCATGTTATAACAGATAGACACATTTTTTGTGACTGTATCTGCACGAATCCAAAATTCTCCAATGTCTGGTAAGGAACCCCATACGCTATAATAATAAGTCCTTGTCATTCGGTTTTTGGTCGTGATTAAGGAACACACACATAAACATTACTCTTCTTTCATTTCGTGAATACAAAAATGAGAGTTCCTTTTAAATTAACAAAAATTGTGAAGTGCTTAGTACTTCTCTAGAATTAAAGGAGATGGCCGATACTGATATAAATTATTTCTACATCAAAATCTTGTGCCCTTATTTTTAAGAACCTAACTCAAGTTAGATTAACCATTTTCTACATAAAGTCCACTTCTTAACACAGTGTACATTTAAGGCTCATTATTTCCCCCGTGACAGGTTAACGACCAGAATGATATATTGAAGTGTTAATTTTTGCAAAAAAATACTTTTCTCGTGATATATTTCTATTCCGTTTCCACCGTAGATAATTTTATTTCTATCATTATTTTTTTTTGTTATTCGAAATGAGGTTCCATCACTTGGCATTACAATTAATACCTTTGCTTTCTTTTTGGCATTCAAATTTTCCGTGAAGTTGAAAAGATTAGGGATAATTTTTTTTTTCTTAAAAGGAAAGTTATGTTTGTCAAAGCGGCTCACGTTGATTATATTAGGTATTTCCGGTGGGATTCTAGAATAAAATAAATTGAAACCAAAAATTACGAATCTAACTCATTTTTTACTTTTAAGGTTCTTATTAAAATTTACTGACCTTGACAAAGAATGGACTCAAAGTTGTAAGCCATATCGAAATAGATTATTGCAAGAAATAATAAAATTAAAAAATAGTGAAAACTTAAAGGACGTACTAGACGTCGGAAACGAATGCAAGAAAAAAATAATCATAATAATCTCAACTAAAAATCAGCATTATAAAACCGAGTTAGATATAACCCAGTAGCTCGGATTTAGACCGGAACGCCCGGTTACGATATACGGAGACCCGGTTCATACCGGACAAGATATGCCCGGTTTTCCGCATTTTTATACAATTCATATTTTTGATTTGATTGGGTATTATGGAGAGGGCGGAACAAAAGGGTCTGGTGGTCGAATCGTTTAGATAACATTGTTTTGGAGACAAGATCAGGGTTCGAACAATGTAAGGGTATAGGTGTAATTGCATGCCTTTTGTTCATTATGTAAAGCATAATATTTGCAGTGTACTTATATTTTTAGTTCAGAGTAGTTTTATAATTTCGTTCTAATTGTGTACATTATAACTTTCTTAATTTCTCTCCCAATGTAGGTATTAACAAAAAATGTAGGTGTTAACAAAAAATTTTTTTTTTTTTTTACAACTTGGTAAATTTATGCTATGGTTACACGTAAGAACCGGAGCTGCGAGAAGCCTATATCCGGCAATGAACTACAGTAAGCTGAGTTGACAGAATAGTTAAAAAAAAATATTAGAAAAAAAATACTGGTCCTGCTGGGGTCATTGAAAGAAGCAATCAACCAAAAATACTAAACCAAAAAGACTTGACGATACACGTAAACGCAGGATATGTAGGGACTATTCGGAAGGTAAAAAAGTCTGAACCTTCATATATATAAAACCTTTTTTACTGCAAAGTTACTAACCTTAGTAGTACTAAGGGAAAAACCTTAGTAGTAGTAAAAAGAGGGTTTTCTCTCATCTTTAGCATAATATATTATGTTCTACACGTAAAAAGCAGAATAGAATTTTGTTGGCTTCTTTTGATGAATGAGGTACGTAGGTAGGTTTCATATGTTCACATTTGCGTCATAAGGATGATATGAAAATTAAATTATTCCTTTATTCAATTTTCAATATTAAAATCCATCCATACTGATACTATAAATGTTAAAGTAACTCTGTATATTACGCTTTTGTTGCTAAAGTACACAAATATTTTTGATGAAATTTGGAATGGAGTTAGTTTTAACTCTAAGGAAGTACATAGTCTGCTTTTTAGGTACCTGTATCCATGCTAGCTACACAGTGGGAAAAAACTAGTAGTTACTAGATATTTTTTTATGTGTGGCGTACTCCTTTCACAAACCTTTTTCTTAAAACATTTACTTTTCACTGATTGTCATGGTGACGTAAATATAACACGTCAGTCGGTTGTCGGGTTTTATATCGGCTGCGTGATTTATTCTATAGGACTTTTAGTTTTACCTATATATTAGGTAGCCCAAACTGGTGACCCCGAAAAGAACGCAAATTTGGAAATGAGTGGCAGTGAGTCAGAGCACACCGCGTCGTCGCAGCCTGCCGACCAAGTTTCACACCGTGCGCGTAAGATTAAGCGCCTGACTTGTTCAAAGGTCGAGCCAGCCGAGGTGTACCGCGTGGCCATGCGCTTGCCACCGTTTTGGCCTGAGGAACCCGAAATTTGGTTTGCGCAAATAGAAGCGCAGTTCGAGAACGCCGGGGTGACGAATGACGTCACCAAATATAATTATGTTGTAGGACACCTCGAGCCTCAGTACTCCAAAAAGGTGAAGGATGTCATCATGTCCCCCCCCGCGTCCAACAGGTATGAGAAACTGAAGGCAGAACTGGTGCGGAGACTTTCTGCCTCTCAGGAGCGGAAGGTGAAGCAGCTGCTGATGCATGAAGAGCTGGGAGACCGGAAGCCGTCACAGTTTCTTCGTCACCTGCAGGGTTTGGCAGGACCAACCTTGCCCGAGGACTTCGTTCGCACCATTTGGTGCAGTCGTCTCCCCACCAGCATCCAGCCCCTCCTGGCATCGCAGCCTCACAGCACCCTGGAGGCACTTGCTGAGTTAGCGGATCGCGTCCAGGACATCGTTGCGCCGGCGAACCACGTCGCAGCAACTTCGGCAGCAGGACCCTCAATCAATGAGTTGGCTGCCGAGGTCAGCGAGCTGAGGCGCGCCTTGAAGGACCTCACACTGCAGTTGCGTGACGGCCGTTTGCCAAACCGCTCCCACAGCCGTGGACGGGATGTGCGACGACACTCACGCAGTCGCTCGTCGACCCGTTCGGACTCCAGCTACCAGCAGTATCCAGTGTGCTGGTACCACGCAACGCACGGGGAGAAGGCGAGGCGCTGCGTCAAGCCCTGCGACTACCGGCAGGGAAACGCCGCGGGCAGTCGGTAATGGCGGCAGACGATTGCCCTCGCTCGACTGGTCGCCTTTTCGTCACGGACCGGACCACCAAGACGCAGTTTCTGGTCGACACTGGCAGCGACCTCTGCGTCTACCCGCGTCGTCTACTAAGTAACCGTGTGTGTACGAACTATGAACTTGTGGCCGCGAATGGGACGCCTATAAAGACATTTGGTTTCTTGGATTTAAATTTAGATTTAGGACTACGTAGAGACTTTAAGTGGCGTTTTGTCGTGGCGGACGTGACAAAGCCGATTATCGGTGTAGATTTTTTAAGTTATTACTCACTTGTAGTTGACTGTCGCAACCAACGACTGTTGGATAGTCTAACAAATATTTTCTCGGTAGCTTCGAATCACTCAGATTTGTCTTTGTTTTCTGTTAAAATTTCTTCTGGTGATTCGGGGTACCACAAAATTTTGGCCGAGTTTCCTGACATTACCCGACCAGCTGGTTTACCACGCACTACACCACACAACACGGTACACCACATCCGTACTACCCCAGGCCCTCCAGTCTCATTACCATTTCGGCGACTAGCGCCAGACAAATTAAAAATTGCTCAACAGGAGTTTCAGCTGATGATGGCCAACGGAACTGCCAGACCATCGGAGAGTTCATGGGCATCACCGCTACATCTCGTCCCCAAGAAGGATAATGGTTGGCGACCTTGTGGCGATTACCGGATGCTCAACGCTCGGACCGTCCCTGACAGGTACCCAATTAGGCATATACATGATTTCTCGCACAGCATCTCTGGTTGTAAAGTTTTCAGCACTATAGACCTAGTGAAGGCCTATAATCAGATACCTGTCAGTTCAGACGATATTCCGAAGACGGCAATAACCACACCATTCGGCCTGTATGAGTTTCCATACATGACGTTTGGTCTGCGCAACGCAGCCCAAACTTTTCAGCGTTTCGTGGACGAGTTGACCCGAGGTTTAGACTTTTGCTACTGTTACTTGGATGACTTTTTAATATTCTCTAGGACACAGGCTGAGCACGAGCAGCACCTGCGCATTATCTTCGGTAGGTTGAAGGACTTCGGAATGCTAGTCAACACGTCAAAGTGCGTGTTTGGTGTGCAGGAGGTTACCTTCCTAGGTTATCACATCACCGAGAAGGGCGCCAAGCCGCTTGACGCCAAGATCGAGGCCATTAAAAACTTCCCGCCGCCCAAAGATATTCGTCAGTTGCGCCGATTTCTGGGCATGATCAATTTTTATAGGCGTTTTATTCCACATGCAGCTCAGATTCAGGCGCCGCTTCACAACCTTTTGCTTGGTAATGCAAAGGGCTCACATCCTATATGTCTTGCAGAGAGTGCTTTGCAAGCATTTGAAGACTGCAAGGCAAGTCTAGCTGATGCGGCTCTTTTAGCTCACCCTGATTGCAATGCCAAGCTCGCGTTACTTACGGATGCCTCAGATGCTGCAATTGGTGCGGTGTTACAGCAGCTTAGCGATGATGGCTGGCAGCCGCTAGCTTTCTTCTCTCGGAAGCTCAGTCCGGCACAAACAAAGTATTCCCCCTATGACAGGGAACTTCTGGCCATTTATGAGGCAATAAAATACTTTCGCCACATGCTTGAGGCCAGACATTTCGTTGTGTTCACGGACCACAAACCGATTAGTTTCGCATTCCATGAGAGGAAAAAAATCTGCTCACCAAGACAATTCCGGTATCTAGACTTCATTGCCCAGTTTACCACCGACATAAGGCACATATCCGGTAAGGAAAATGTCGTGGCCGATCCCTTATCTCGCGTGGAAGCTCTAAAGGTACCGGTCAACTTCGGGACCCTTGCGGAATCGCAGACTGCAGATCCAGAACTATCCGAACTACTACACCAAGGATCATCCTTGGTTTTGAAGAAGGTGCAGGTCCCGGGAGAGCGTTTATCTGTGTACTGCGACGTCAGTACAACGCCTCCCAGACCGTTTGTGCCCATAATGCTGCGAAAGCAAGTATTCGACAGTCTTCATTCCCTTAGCCACCCTGGCGTCTCAGCGTCTGCCAAACTAGTCGCGGATCGTTTTGTTTGGCCAGGTATTAGGAAGGACTGCAGGGAGTGGGCAAGAGCTTGTCTCGAATGCCAGCGAAGCAAGGTGAGCAGGCATGTTTCTGCGCCGTTGGGGTCGTATCATCTCCCACGTGCTAGGTTCACCACTGTCCACATTGACCTTGTGGGCCCGCTTCCAATTTCGCAAGGTTTTAGGTACTGTTTGACGGCAGTCGATCGATTTACCAGGTGGCCAGAGGTCGTACCTATTGTCGACATAACAGCCGAGACAGTAGCTAAAGCGCTGCTTTCCGGATGGATTGCCCGATTTGGCTGTCCCGCAAACATTGTCACGGATAGGGGTCGACAGTTCGAGTCAGCCCTGTTCGAACAGTTGTCCAAATTGGTTAGTTTTCGGCACAAGCGGACAACGGCATACCACCCAGCCTGTAACGGTATGGTAGAAAGGTTTCATCGGCAACTCAAAGCGTCCATCACTTGTCATGCAAATGACAAATGGACCGAGTCGTTGCCGTGGGTATTGCTTGGTATACGGAGTGCATTCAAAAATGATGTCCAAGCGTCGTCAGCCGAACTTGTATACGGCGAACCGCTAAGACTCCCAGGAGAATTTTTCGCTCCTAGTGACGGAGGAACGACCGACGTCACTGACTTCACCGCGCGCATTCGCAGGTTCGCCCATAACCTACATCCAACGCCAGCATCTCGTCACAGTAAGACCGGTATTTTTGTTTTTAAGGATCTGCAGACCACTGATCACGTGTTCCTTCGTGAAGACGCATTACGTGGTTCGCTACAGCCAGCGTACACAGGTCCTCACAAAGTTCTGCACAGGGGAGACAAGGTCTTCAGGATATTATTTAAGGGCAGAGAGGTCACGGTCTCCATTGACCGCCTTAAGCCAGCCTACATTTTGGCTGACAAAGATGACCCGATAGAGGTCGCTCCACCTAGCAGTAGCCAAGATTTTACCACTCGTGCTGGTCGTCGCGTCAGATTTCCTAATTTTTATCGCCCTTGACGGTCTCTGGAGGGGGGTGATGTGGCGTACTCCTTTCACAAACCTTTTTCTTAAAACATTTACTTTTCACTGATTGTCATGGTGACGTAAATATAACACGTCAGTCGGTTGTCGGGTTTTATATCGGCTGCGTGATTTATTCTATAGGACTTTTAGTTTTACCTATATATTAGGTAGCCCAAATATGTATTGTTGTTGTTTTTGTCTGAATTAAATATTACTGATTAGATATTACTATGTGTTGTCTGTGTGTGAAACAAATTGTTTTGAGTGTTAAAAGTAGCAGCCCTATTCAGTCATTTAAAAGTTTACTATTCACTCCCTGTTTAGTACTTCTAAATAACAGTCCTAGGGTTGTTAAACTGACTTTTTTCTACTAATAAAATGTGTGAAAGCTACAAAACATAGCTTCATTACGTGTCACACGTTGCTAGCTTCAGAAGCAATGGACATCGTTTTACAGCGCAATTTGAATAATATATTGACAGACGGCCGCATCAAAGTACTAGGATCTAGGACATGCAAGTTCAGTCAATAGTTTACATCGAAAGTTAGAGTTAAAGGTGACTTTGAAAGTTAATACGTGATTTTGTGGATACTACATACAATTTGTACATTGTCAGTAATGTAATTTGTGTTTTTGCGATCGGATGTGGTGGGTTGGTGATTTTTCATTGCATTACTATGTGATCTTCCCTGATCAGTTTAGCAGAATACAGGTTGAATAAACAAATATAGTGAGCTTAATTATTATTTTTTGTGATATTTCGAAACCAAAATTGTAGGTATTTGGTATCGGTTTAACAAATAAGTATAATGAAAAAATAATATAGAAAAGTACATTGCCGCCGTAGTAAAAAAAAAGTGTCATTAACTGTAATGATATATATTACCAAATTAAGGCTATCAAAATCTATCAGCCATCAAAACTTTTATATATAAATGCAGTTGCACTACCTGATCGATAGTTTGGACAGCTGGTTCAGCATTTCACTCGCTTGTTCTACCGTCTGACAGCCATTGCGATCGTGTAGATCGAACTCAAAAAGACAAACATAGCATGTGGGTGCCGACATTCGTACAGTTGTCATTCTTTGATACTGAAGTTTTGTGAAGTGATTTTGATTTGGTGAATTCCGATGACGTTTTAAATCACACTTAGCTTACTTTTTTATAGTTTATGAATTGTAAAAGTAGAAGAGCATTAAAAATCATAAGTGGTTAGCTACCATTCATCATTATAAAAAAAAACATGCGTTCATTGTTCAGCTAGCGAGAATCAAAGAATGAAAATAAGAAACATAATATAGTAAACAAGTACATTTTATATTTGCACTAGCTGTGCCCCGCGGTTTCACCCGCATGAATGACAATTCATACACTATCTTTAGAAATTATAGCCTGTGTCATTCCAATGTATAAACTATATCATTGTAAGGTTTTATCAAAATCCATTCATTCGTTTTGCGTAAAAGAGTACAAACATCCATACGTCCATCCAAACAAACTTTCGTTTGTCATAAATCATAATGTTGCATCGAAACCTTCAAAAATCCTTTTACATTGAGTTAATTAAGAAATAGTCCCGATCCTTTATCAAGCCCTTGAAATACTTCGAACATCCCGGACGAATGATAACGTACTAAAATAAAACATCAAAGGCCATTGCATCGAACTGATTCACAGTACCAATAAACTTTTATTTAAGCCACTGACTCATTGAAGTTTTACCTGAACATGTTTTATTTTGACATAACGTACCACTTTAATACATATTATTTCGTTTGATAAAACAACTTTGTGAGAAAGCTACAGCTGTGACGATTTTCAAATTGAAATAAGAATATTTTACAGTTGAATGTCCTTTGTTAAAACTTTCGTAGCTTTTTTCTTGTGTAAATACGATCGTCATTTGTTTTATGATAAATGCACAAATAAACAATGGCATTTCATTAATAAATTTTTATTTACCTGACATAAAAAGTCTTAACAGCCCATACTGATTTACTTAAGGAGTCTGCCCTAGCACGGTCATATTATGATAAAGTATAATGAGCAGACCACTTTGAACTGTAACCACATAGCTACAGTTTTAAGCTTAAATTTATCAGAATCAGTTGGGTCACAGCTTCACAGTAGTTAATGAAATAAACCTCGCGAACTCTTTGTAAATTAATCGCATCACTAATTTAATATTTCTCATAATATTAATTAATAAACCCGACGTAATATCTAAGCTGGCATTGCTTGCACCGATATCTACTAATCCGGCCATCTGTTCATCATTGTCCGGTCCATTCTGAATGCAAACTATCGGACGCGTCGGATTTAACTTGTGAAGGACTATTGTGGTACGATCTCTCGGAATTAGACTGTCTTCACATTATCCGACACGATACGACCGTTAAACTTGCCCTCGGTCTCCGATGCATCGGTGTATATACAAGTTTAACGTACGAAAAATTGTACAACCTGACTTTCATATAATTTGGTCCGGTATCAGATATTGGATTCGTAATTTTCATACATTTACTAAACATGCTATCACGCCAGTATCCCCGCAGGGTTAGGCAGAGGTGTACCAATGTACACCCACAGTTTGCTGGTATGTTTAGGTCCCATATAATAGGGGGCGAGCCTATTGCCACTAAACGGGCACAAATCCAAACTACGACCTGCTACTGAGAATTTCATAGAAAAACCCAATAACACCTTGGTCGACTTGGGAATCGAACCCAAGACCTCTAACGTAGCAGTCGCGCTTAGAACCACTAGCCCAACGGGGCAGTTATACATTTACTTGGATTTTATTGGAGTCCGACGCTAATATTGTGTCGGGTAATGTGACAATAGAATTAGAGTGTTCGACTGTACGTGTAGGAAATTATAAGGTTCTTGCACTGGGCTTTGAGATGCAATTCAATGTAATTGTCTTTTGGCTTCGTTCGACCGGTTTCGGACGAAGTTTAGGGCTTACTAGTGTATAGGAAGCGGCGATGTATATAATGTATAGTGTATAGGAAGATGCTGAAATATAATTCCGTGTTAGATGCAGTGCTTTCTATTGCCTAGTGTCAAATTTACTGTCACCAAAAAAAAGGATTTTTCCCCACATAAGCGGGCTTTAATTCACCATAATGCTGGTTTTGAGCCTAAATACGTTATTATATTATATTTTTATTTATTTTGATATCCCTCCAAAAATACTTATATACAAACATCACCATTTGTCTTTCACTCTGCGCAAACTTGCAACACTAGTCTATTCTCAACCATTATGCATTTTGGTGCATACCTGCAGTCTTCCAAAACGCTGCGACACATCACAAAACTAAAGAAGTCACTCCATTTTAAGTAGGTTAAAGTTGACACGAACTTTCCGTCTCCTAAAATCACTTACCACGATGCAATCTGTACATGCAGAAACGTTGCATTTGCAATGCAAATTATACACGTTTGCGCTTCGCAGTTTCTTACTTAAATTCGTTATACCGTCTTGTATGCTAATAAATATCAATCTTACGTGACCCTTTTGAAATTTCAGTCTGGTATGTAGAGGAATATTTTAGTTTTCATTTTGAGCTGGTAATGGTGCTGGTTTTTAACGTGACCTGGGTGGGAAATTTTCTAGTCTGGTTTCATTCTGACGACTTTGAACCTGCATAGGTTAGTAGTTAGATTGATAGTATTTAATGCACCTTTGTATTATATTAATTTTATTATTTTTTTATAAACTATCACTCTGCAAAGGCTAAAGCCTATAGATATAGATTATTCCTAAAGATCTCTTGTTCTACTCTTTTAGTTATTTATTTATTAAAGCTCTCCTCATGTGCGTCAAATTTGCCTGTCCACATAGGCACAGTAAGTCAAAAATAATAATTGTGTTAGTAATTTTTTTCAAAATTATTTTTCAAAATTATTAGCACCAGATGTCTAAACCTCTACTTTGTAAATTCTTTGCGTCTCAAGTATTCTGGTCACCGGGAATTTCTTTAAATAACTTTTAAACAGTATCCCGAAACCTTTTTCCGACAAAATCAAGGTCACATGAAACACCCTCATTTCCTCGAAGTTTTTCAAACCAGTTCCAAGGGTTCATTATCACCTTTAGAAGCGTCGTGATCATTACTTTAAACGACTCGAATCAATTACGTCATGGGCTGGTTCAGTGAAGCCCCAGAAATCGATGTCATTTGTTTCTACCATGTTGGCGCTTTTTATACTATTGCGGACGAGAATAGAATTTATACTATTTTTAACTGTCGAAGCAAGAACGACAGGGTGCTTTAAGTTTGACGTGTCTGTCTCTGTGTGTGTTTGTTGCATCGCAGCTTCCGAACGCATGTTCCGATTTTATTTTCTTTTTTAGGTAAATTATCCGAAGTTTCTTCTCTTGTTCTTATTGATTTTTTACCTCCGTGGTCGAGTGTCGTACGGACTGGTTTTCAATGTGTCGCTAGCTCTGAGGTCCCGGGTTTGATACCCGGACGGGTCAATGCAGAAACCTTCTACATTGTCTCGGGTCTGGGTGTTTGTGGTACCTTCGTTGTTTCTGAATTCCATAACACAAGTGCTTAATAGCTTTTTACTTTGGGTTCAGAGCAATGTATGTGATGTTGTCCGCATTTTTAATTGATGAAATTTTGCAATTTTCAAATTTTGTCGGAGGATCCTATTTTTAAATTAAATTTAAATGTGATGTAAAGGCTATCATTAAAATCGACAATCTATTGTCAGGTATATTTCGGGTAATCATTGACGTATAGTTTTAGAATTTAATCTAATTTTAGACGTTGTAATTAACAGTTCCACGTATTGTTGGTTTTGATCTATTTGTAGGTTATAATCTGATTGTAATTCATATAAGTTCGTGCTGTACGTCAGTAACATAATGACATAGGCAGCGCATTTATTTATAGAAGCTTTGTTATAGATAGAACTTAGGTAATTAGCAAAATACTGTCCGTATATACTTACACTATTTCCATTGATATAAGCAGGGATGGCGATCCTTTATTTATCGACGTGCCATTTTTTTTTTAATTTCAATAAATAATTTTGGTCTCTGTGTTTATTGAGAAAATAAGAATAATAAATAACGCATTCTATGTTTCAATGATTTTCACTTGTAACTTCAATTATTCGGAACTGTTTTCATGTTTCATATAGATCATAAAGCATAAACAGTAAAATACAAATTTCAATATAACGAAAATGAAAAACTTCATAATAATGTAAAAAAAACAAAGTTTTTTGCTCATATTTTATTTTGATAGTCGTCTAAGCTTCTTTGCTACTTAACTATGATTTCATCTGACCTTTTCTGACTTTGTTTTCCAATGTCAAGGTCAAAGGACACGAATATTAGCGACCCTTCAAAGATCAAAAATATTAAGGAAAGTGACTATATCTAGTTGTATAGTAAGATTTTCTTTTTGATTGCGATCGTATAGAGTTCCCTACATGTATTTGTAATCCTTCTTATTTATTCAATGTATTGAGAATGAAGCTGAAATCTGAATGTGAGACTTTCAATCACGGTGTAATGAAAAATGGAAGAGGTGTGTAGATGGATGGTATGTGTGTTGCTATTTAAGTGTTTTTTTTAGATATATTATTATTATCAAACTATTTTGTTACCTATACAAATAACTAATGTGGCAAATATAAAAGTCAAAATTATTGTTAATCTGAGCATAAAGTTAAATTTTTATATTTCGTGTTTTTCCATGCATAATCTAATCATTTTTTTTGCTCTGAATGTTTAAGACGTCGCCGACGGCGTTGCGTTATTATGCAAAATAAGAACTTGGTAAAATTACCTGACATCATTATTGTTTATCACAAATATCGTAAAAAAGGCAATGCATATAATTATCATATAGTGCAAAGAATGACAAAACAAAATATAACCATAAAACATATGTATAAGTAACTTGACCAAGTACTACATTACACCACCTACACAAAATATGAGAACATAACAAACTTATCAGAAAAACATCCCAAAACAAAACACGGTGTAGATAAAAGATATCTAACATAAACAGCTACTGGTTTAGTGTTTGAAAGCTCGCAAAAAGCCTTTCTCGCCTAAAACATAGGCTTATCATGAATACAGTTTCGAAAGCAAGGAGGTTCCATATAAATGTATAGAATATCCAAGCGCACTATCTTCGTATTACATATTCAGGCTTTTATTAAAATGTAAGTCTTATTTAATAAGCATTTTTATTTAAGTTTTGCTTACAATATTGTGTATAGTTGTGTGATTTGCTTATTGAAAATTGAAAAAAAAAAGCTACGTGTGTTTTTTCTTTTTAACTCACTTAAAAAAAAGGAGGAGGTTCTCAATTCTGCACCGACTCCAAAAATTGTTAAATTGTATTAAAGGTTAATCGTAGTTAGGGTTAGGTTTACTAACATAGATAGGTAGGTCATACTTTATACATTTTTTTTTTATATCAAGCACTTCTTTGTTATTTTAAACATGATAATTTGAGTTAAAATTGATCGAAAACTGCGTAACCATGGCAACCAGCAAACAACTTCATGGTTATTCAACGAAGCCATTATCAGTGACGTTATGTAGATAATAATAATATGGGACACGTTAGGTCAGTCACATTGACACAAATACGAACACGAATGAAACAAGTGTGCAACGATATTTGCAAGTGTTGAAATAAAACTACTTTGTTGTCAAGACGAACGCCATATCAGTTTGCCCGTGACCATGATACCTGCAAAGTCGAAACGTCGGGACCTAAAATCTTAATATAAACCGCGAAAAAATCCGTAAAAAGTAGTTTTATTTCAATGTCTAACATTCGCGTAAACCTAAGAAACCAAGATATTTGCAAGTGATTACACGAACTTTTAGAATTGCTATCATTTGCTTGAAGAGTTAAGCTCATGATACACTTAGAGACAAAATGTCTTTTAAATTAAGTAACATTTTGTGTAACAGTGACCAGCGCAACATTTTACGTGACGTCACGTTGCTCACTTCTTCTAGATCAAGCGTATGGACATATAATAATATGTCAGGACATTCCACGTGTTGCTGAGAGTTCCACATAAACCTCCATTCATTTGTCCACTATGTATCAAATGCTCTCGTGAGAGTTCGCTTAGGTACATTCGTACATGTCGCGTTAGCGTTTTCATTGCGTTCCCGCCTGGTTCCCGGCAATAGGGAACGGAGAAGCACTCCGGTGGCTTTAACCGGTAGGAGTCTGGCACGACCCTCCGTCTTCCCCAAGGCGTAGTCAATGGAAGATTTCCACGGGGTCAAAAAAAATTGCCTCGTTAGCCTAGTGGTTCTAAGCGCGACTGCTACGCTAGAGGTCTTGGGTTCGATTCCCAAGTCGACCAAGGTGTTATTGGGTTTTTCTATGAAATTCTCAGTAGCAGGTCGGAGTTTGGATTTGTGCCGTGTTAGTAGCAATAGGCTTGCCCCCCATTACATGGGTCCTAAACATATCGGCCAACTGTGGGTGTACATTGGTACAACTATGCCTAACCCTTCGGAAATACAGGCGTGATGGTACATTTATGATGTTTTTATGAAAAAGAAATTGTATATTTGTGCAAACTTTCGTGAGTGTACAAATGTTCGCGCGAAATGATGACGTCGTAAAGTAGGCAATAATCCTCGTTAAGGCTGATTCACAACCACTTGTCAGAGTGATATATGAGTTGGAGATTTCCCTGGATGCATTGAGAGTGCTGTTTCTATGAGATTTTGGAATAACCAGGTTTACCGCTAGTTAGTGAAATGAACGAAAATGAAACTGGTTTGTTTTGTATTCGAAATTAATTTGGAATTCCAGGAATGATGGTATATTTTGCGTAATCGCAGTCAAATGTTCGACATTCCAAATTGTTTATTTCAAGTGAAGAATGCAAATTCAATCACATTTGCGCCTATAGTAATGTTGTTAATGTATTTTCAGCATTAATTATATAGGAGGTCTTTGTAATTATGCCAAAATTTTAGTGAAGCAGAAAATCTGTTTAAGTGAAATAGGATGAAAATTTTACACTTTTATGTCAACGCTCAATTTAAAAACATAATTAATTTCTTCACCACTAATTATAGCAAATACTTTCACTAGACCCATCATTAAGGAAACGCTATAAATAGACATGACGAATAAATTACTCCCCTATTCAATCAGCAGATTACGAGTATCTCATACATATCAAATCGTACCATGAATGACCCATTTTCGCATTGAATAGATGACGCAAATCTAGCCTACGCTTACTACGTAAACACAAGTGCATCCGAATCAACACTAAAAATAGATTTGAAATGTTGACAACACACAAATGGAAAGAAAAATCGATGAAATCAATGTTCAGGTCAAAGACAGTGGAGGCTTGCAAAGGGTTTACCAGACCGTAAATTCTATAAACGGGGCTTCTCTTTATGTAGAATATTGTGTTGTGTAGCTATATAAACAAGGACAGCTTTCAAGCGTTGTTTTATGTAGGTTATATCGAAAAAGGTTACAGCTTTCTGCTGTTTAGGTAAACTGTATTTTGTTGGCGCCTTAAAATGTTATTCACGCATAATCTTGAATGGTTAAGTGAACTACGTTTTATGTTTAGGAGTTATGTCTGTCACATAATATGTATCCTTTTCTTACGGGGTGAAAATTCATGAACCCGCACCACGGGTACGGCAAGAGGATTATTACTTAGCACTTGCAGTTTGCACGGACTTAGCACAATCTGTTGTCATTTCTCTCTATTATCATGATTGCTGATGAGAAATATTTAGAAAATGGTATTTTATTTTACTTATTTTATTTTATTATATATATGTTATTTTATTGGGAAACAAACAGATATAAATTACAAACAAAAGTATAAAAAAATAGGTACTACAGTATCAAAAGAATTAATATACAAAAAATATATATGGACTAAAACTGCTTTAAACCCAAAGTAAGTAGCTTAAGCTTTAAGTAATCAAAGAAACCAAAGCTACCACAAACATCCATATAAAAGATTTATCAATCAATGAAACATAAGACACAAGTAATCAGTACGATACGACCAGTTTGTGAACGCAATACTTTTAACAAAATTGGTTTTCAGTGTCAGGCCTGAAAAGCGCCAGTATTAATAACATTCCCCTCGAAGTTTCCACGTTGGCCACGAACTGCCCACATTATTACTTCACTACACATTTTACTGAAAATGAGTTCGTTTTCAGACCGAGACCAAAGGCCTGTTGAAATGTTGAAGCTTTTGAATGTGAGCGAGGTATTTTTGGATCAGTTTTATGTTGATATCTTCTAGAGCGGTGAACCGATTTTGATGAAACTCACAGTGTTTCCGAAGTTAAAGTAAAGAGAAGCATAAGATAAACATAACATAACATAACATATCATCACGCCTGTATCCCCGAAGGGGTAGGCAGAGGTGTACCAATGTACACCCACAGTTCGCCGATATATTTAGGTCCATGTAATAGGGGGCGAGCCTATTGCCACTAACCGGGCACAAATCCAAGCTTCGACCTGCTACTGAGAATTTCATAGAAAACCCCAATAACACCTTCGTCGAATCGAACCCAAGACCTCTAGCGTAGCAGTCGCGCTTAGCACCACTAGGCCAACGGGGCAGTCCCTTCATATATATATATATATAAGATAAACACAATAACTAATGTCACAGATTAGTAGTCTTGAGGTAGCGTGAACAAACTTACTAATTTACTGACAAAATATAACAACAGTAGCGCCAACACCTAAAAGGTATATATGTTTTAATCCCTAATACTATATTTTTTGCAATAATCATTTTCACATAATAATATATTCTGTAAATACGATTAAAATCCAAAAACCTGTCATAATTCAATTAAAAAGAGATAACACTATATGTCTGTATAGCCCCATCTCTTTCTAACTAAAAAAATGTGACTCTAAAACATCAAACTTAATACAATACTCTCTACACTAATGACCTATAAAACCTTTATCTCATAATATACCGATAGCGACGGTACGACACTTTTGTCGGATACATCGGAAAAAAATAAACCTTTTTTCATAATACGTAAAGAATTTATCGGCTTTTCGGCCGTTTTAATGACATGTGGGAGCGTTTTCATGACCATTAATAACTTTTAAATGTCTTCTGTATGTGTTTTAATTGGTGCTGTAAAGGAACTTTTGCTTGTAAATTGGTTATTTAAAGCATTGTTTTCTCTTTATGTAAAAGTTTTATCTTTTTCCAATATATTTATAGTTTTATTCATATTTACACGGGTGAGGCTGTGAGCTAAAGCTAGTCAAATACAGATTACTACTATTATATAACACAATATCATAAATTGCCCTTAAAATGCTTTCAATACAAAATTAATACTCATCTTATTTATAGCAAATTCAAAACTCATTCAGAAGTTAAGCGTTCTCTAAATATTGTCCAAATTTCGAAAACAATTTAATCTATATTAATCGCTACATTAAATTCCAAGCTCGGTTGTTTAAGTCAATCAATGCTTAGTATTGTCAAGTTCACAGCAATCGTGTTTACGAATAAATTGGCCCAATTACGTCAGTGTATTTAGTTTTAACAATCAGTATTATTACATAAAGTCTATTTCTGACTTTTCCTAAGCTATTAGGGTCGGCTTCCAGTCTCACCAAATAAGGGCTAGCGTTATTGCGCTCAACAGTTAAAAAGTAGCCTATGTCCTTTGTAACCATACCAAAATAATAGTAATAATCCTGCCCATAAACGTCCCACTGCCGGGCATAGGCGTCTTCTCATGTACAGAAGGCGCGGCATTGATCACCACGCTTGTTCTCTGTGGGTTGGCGATTTCACATTCCAATTTTTGGAATTCATTTTTCCTCATGATGTTTTGCTTCACCGTTTGTCAGAAGTGTCTTAGAATAATTAAGAAAATACATATAACTTTGAAAAAGCGATTTAGATGAAACTTGGTATGGGTGGCCACCCATACCAAGTTTCATCTAAATCGCTTCAGCATTAGTCAAACCAGAGAAAGAGCAACAGACAGAGTAAAATTTATGTTTGCAATTTATATCCATATGGATTAACGAGTTCCAAAATGTTTTCATTCATATCGTAAACATGTTTTAATTTCCACTGTAATTCTCAATCAATTCTGTGATAATGATAAAGTGGCTTAATTGTTATTAAGTAGGTCTCATGAAGTCTCGCTTAATCATCCCTATTACATAACGAACCGAATTCGCTGACAGCTTTAATAAGTGCCCGTTACTGATCTGTTTGTGAGTAAATGTAATTAATTTAATAATAAGTATTTGCTCATAATTTCATTGACATTAATATATTGTGTGCTAATGAAAAGATAAGCTGAACTGGTAGACACGGTGAATAAAGAACCTTTTATGAATTCTCAAAAATGCTTCTTAATAGTAGATGTAAAATAAAAATTGTTACCTTCGAACTTGCAATGGCAAAATATGACATAGTGATAAAAATAATTTGTTGTTTTCACTTATTACAGTTTTCGCAAATGTTGCCGATAACAGTAACACGTTAAAAAAATCTACTTTATGAGTAGTCAGTAATCCCGAACTAAGCTGTCACTTTTATGGGGTCCTGAGTGATAGAATTTCTTATAAAATTAAACTAAAACTTTCCAAAGCAAAGTCACTTGACGCACCTCATCTTATATACCACAACTAGCCTAAATACCCAAACAATAAGATCATATAACAATCTCACAGACCACATTAATTGAGCAGCACCCGATCCTCGATAGACACTCTTACTTCAAGCCCACTAGATGAAGGAAAACTTTATATATCAGAGAAAGTTGAAACCGAGCCTTCCGGAGTTACAAGTGTGAGATTTTCCTCGTTTAGTCCGAAATCTTCGAACTCAAATCGTTACGGTCAACAGTACTTTTTTTGGTTGTTTTTATAAGCTTTGTCATAGTTCCTGGGCTGTTAGTTCATACTATCTACAGATTTGTTGACATTTAATATATCATTATTTTAATAATAATTACAACAATAATAATTAGCCCTTAATTTCCCATTGTCGCGTCGGGCAAAGCTTTCTACTTTCGTTTTGTTTTTAGTGTTACTCTGCCCTATGTTTGCCAAAGATATAATAACGATCTAATAAAGACAAAGAAACTATAAGGTATTTGGTATATTGGCAGAATAAAATGTCGTGGTGGCCTAGCGGTTCAATGAACGGAATTGTATGCACAAGGTTGCAGGTTCGAACCCAAGCAAGTACCAATGTGGCTTTTGCAAAGTTATATGTACTTTCTTAATTATTCTCAGACACTTCTGACAAACGGTGAAGGAAAACATCGTGAGGAAACCTGGACTCCAAAATTTGGGATCTGAAATCACCAATCCGCAGTGAGCAAGCGTGGTGATCAATGCTCATGCGTTCTCCATATGGGAAGAGGCCTGTACCCAGCAGTGGGCGTTAATAGGCTGGATGATGATGATGATGATGATGAGACTAGCATAATGTTATTTCAGGCGACATCAAACTGCCATAAAAATACTGTCACACTTATAAAAAAAATGCTTAAATAAATGCCACCATAATTATTGTTCTTTAAATACTTCTTTCTGTAAATAAGGAAGACACGATATATGTATAATCGTATCTCAAGACATAATTAGTCAGTAGTAATTATATTAATGAACATAAATTCCTTAGAATCACAACAACGTTTAATGTGTAAATTATCAATTGTTTTGTTATCATCGTTATTAATGCACTCCGGATCAGCGGTCAGTGACCTCTGATGATAGTATAATGCGTCACAAGAATGCAAGTGCAACGTGGACGGAACTAAAATTATTGAATGATTAACAAGCTGAGTGAAATTATAAGCCATATTCAATTTAATAGTATGCATGAGAGAAATTGGCGCTGAAATAATGCGAAGATTAGAAAAAACCTACATGGTAGGTATGTTCCGTACGTACGGATAGTCGATGGAGTAAAATTCTAACTGAATGGTGGCCAAGGACAAGGTGAAGAAGTCAGGGACGACCGAGAGCACGTTGGGTTGACGACATAGTCAAGGTAATGGGAACCACCTGGATGATTGACGCGCAAGACAGAGGACAATGGCAGAAAAAAGGGGAGGCCTATACCCAGCAGTGGGTGATTCCGGGCTGAAATGATGATGATGATGATGAAAATTTAGTCAATACATTATATTATATTTATTATAAAAGTTTAATAAGGAGTGGATGACCAGGGCTCTAATCAGAGAGAAATGGAAGAAGGGTAGAGAGGCCTTTGCCGTGCAATGGGACAGAAACGGCTAGTAAAAAAAAAAAATATTAAGTCCGTGTCATACTAAAACACCCTCGTTTAGTCCAAACCAAATTTGATATTTTTTTTAGAAAACTCCTTCAGATATCTTGCATGATTGTAGAGACAACTCAACCTAAAACTATGGGGATCAAACGATCAAACAAAGTTTTGAATTTTAAAGCTGTCATTATAAATCTTTACAACAGCAAACAACGTGTTAAAGATTTCATTATTTGATGTATAACGGTTATTATAATTACAAGTCTATTAACAGTCTAAACAAGAAACTTCTTTCATAAATTTTCAAATCACGCACATTGTGTGGGCTTAAGAGAGGCGTCGAGTTTGTTACTCCTGTTTATAATTAAATTATAATAGCCCATTCACTTGCTGAGAATATTAAGGTTTAATAAACGAACTTAGACACCTTATACCTTGAATATTCATGAGATAGAAAACTTTTTAATTATGTCATAAGCAGTTGTCATGCATTGTTAAAACCTGTTAAAGTTTTAAATTTTGTGGTAGCTTTAATAAAGCTTTTATTAAACATACATAATTAACAACTTAAAACTTATATTTTCTTACAACATGTAAAATAATTTGCTTTGTACCATCAAGTAAAACGATTTCATCCAAAAAAAAAATGTTTAATTTTGGTCTCTTTAAGTGTGATGAGTGCGTCATCATCATTTATGTCCCTTTTCATCCCTCTACAGAATACCGTATAGGGTAAGAATAATTTACAAATCATTTCTTCGCAAAAACCACACGATGTTAAGCATGTATGTAAATATTAAATGTCTACAGATTTAAATTGGTTTAACATAAAAGAGTAACTCATACATTTTTTTTATATAAATCATTTGAATACTTTCCAATCATTATTTTTATTTTACTAAATTAAATTTAATAACAATAACAGTCACTAATTGACACGGCAACTCTTTTGCTTTTACCTATAATCGCAATAATTGATCACACATCTATCAAACACAAAACACCTGTACATCTTCTTAATTACCTACTGAACAAAAATCTAAAAACCCAGTTCCCCTTGAATAGCAGAAGGCATATCATTCAAAACAAAAAGGTATATTCAGTCCGACGAACACATTTGCGAGACCTTGCCTACTGAATATAAATAGAACGGCTGATAAATGTTATATAAACGCTACAGCAATTAGCTAAATGAAATCACTGTTTTGTTGCTACGAAGCTATTTTGTTGGAAAGGAGCTGTCTCTTGCTGTTAGAACTATGTCGAAATGTAATAATATTTTCATTAATTATTTAAAAAAAATATATATATATCGTCAAAGTTGCGGGCACCCGGTGAATGCAATTGGAGAGTTGTCGTTCATTGTGGCTTTCTAGGGGGGCCTTTGGCCTTTGTTCAGCAGTGGACGTCTTCCGGCTGATGATGATGATGATGATTAAAAAAAATGCTTGTGTTTCTAGTTCCAGGTTGTGTAGTAGAAGAATTCATAGAATGACTTGGGAAATACTTTTGCTTAGCATAGTAGTAGGATAACAAAAACCAAACACAGCATCACGCCTGTATCCCCGAAGGGGTAGGCAGAGGTGTACCAATGTACACCCACAGTTCTCCAATTTGTTTTTTAGGTCCCATGTAATAGGGGGGAGCCTATTGCCACTAACCGGGCACAAATCCAAACTCCGACCTGCTACTGAGAATTTCATAGAAAAACCCAATAACACCTTGGTCGGCTCGTGAATCGATAGGATAACATAGGCAAATAAAAACAAATTGTATGTACTAATCTGCAAAAAAATACTTAGGTATTAATTTTAGAGCTTGTAATTCTATCTATTTGTTTTTTTTGCAGCAAATGCGATGTACTAAATTAACAATATTTAAAGAGTATTTTTTTTTGGATGTTATGTATTTTCGACCTTAAAATAATATTTGAAAAGATTTTTTGTTATATTGGAGTCAGAGTGAAATAACAAAAATAATGCGTAGGTGGTAACTCAATTTTGAGTCTAATTATTTATAATTTGAATATAATAAGAAAACTAAGTAAACATTTACTATGCAGACTACATTTTAATTGAACAAGATGATAAGAATAGTCAAACAAACGTCAGCCTGTAATATTTATCTTTTCTTCATTTAATGAGACTTTAGTTTAAAAGATTTTAAAGATTAACTAGAATAAAAATGAGATGATCGCTTGTATATAGACAAAGGTTAATGATCAATTATTTAGAATAATGGTATAATCATAACAAGAAAAACGGTTGAAAATATATTTAACTCAAAAATCACTAATTTTGTATTGATGATATTCTTGATATTTTTTACTAATTATCTTGATCATTAACCGAAGTACATCATCAATTTTTATGATATTTATATGTAAATAACCTATTAATAGATAACAGTTTTGCGATACAAATATTTTTTTTTATTATTATATACTACGATCCTATTAAAAACCTCCTTTTGAACTCCGTCAAAACAAACATTCTATTCAATCTTTCAAATTTTACGATATGAGAAAATTTTTGAAACAGATTTTTAACTTTTGACGCTCTATCAGTCATATTTACTCAAAGCGTCTATCACAAAGTGAATCTACTGATAAATTTCTACCATGTGAACGTAAAAGCAATTAGACTAATGAAATCAGTTGTCTAATTCACAGCCTAACTGTAGTAAACAAGTTTATCTTTTACACCTTTTTAATTACTCAACTGTATAACATTTTATTTGCACGATTAATTTAGATGTGTGTGTTGGTGTTTACACATTTGATTTTGTTGTGGCCTCTGGAGTATATATGTAGATTGTTCTTAGAAATAATAATTAATGAAAAAGAAGATAAATAACGAAAAAATTGGTAAGTACTGCAAAGTCTACTTATACATAATTCTAGTAATTAATACGTACTCGAAAGAGAGCAGTGTAATTTTGATGTGCAAAATAACTAATTAAAAATTTCAGATTTCAAAACTTGTATGTTGTTATCAACGCAATAGATCAATTATTTTGTATTTAATACACATCCAAAACCAGACCTTTTGCAATCCTTGAGAAGGCCTTGCCCAGCGGTGGGACAAAACAAAAACAAAGGCAAAAAATGAATGAGTTTTTATTTTAAATAATTATATATTGTAGATAACGTCACGGTATAACCTAGTATATACAAAACAGTTAATCAACGAGGCGCCTTCCTAAATAAATTGCGTAATAAAATATAATCTGCACGCACACAAGTGTTCTCGTGCGTGTAATAACATGCTTTGCTTAATTGTATATTATTATAATACATAATTATTATACGTACAAAGAAGTAGAACTAAGGGTTAGTTTCTTGTTTACTTTTTCTAAGGCATAGCGTGTAAGATTTTCTGAGAAAGAAAATTGTATTGTGTATTTTTATAAAACTTCTAACAATTATTTGGGAAATAGCCTTTCGGCTAGGCTCTACTCACAGGTGTTAATTATCGGCAAAAGTATCGAATTTTTCCATCATCCAAGCTTAACTAAGTTTTATCAAAATCAGTACAGCTGTTTAGGCGTGAAAATGTAACAGACTTACTTTCGCATTCGCATCATATTAGAGTTCTAGATAACATCAGTAGGTGTAGCAAATTTTAATGATTATGTTAGTATGGCAAAGCATCTGCAACACAAACCAATGCTTGATGTCTGCACATACTAATCATCGATAATTATTTCTACAATAGGTACACTAAATCAATTTTGCATTCATTACATTAGCATTATGTGGACCACACATTAAATTAGGCGCTAATGATCCAATTACAACATTTGTGCACGTAAATATTAGCGAGTCATATCCAAAACTATTTTATATGATGCATAACAATGGCTGTACTGTATTAGGAAACTAATGTTGGTAAGCAATATGATAATCTTAATTACTTGTGGATATTCATTCAGATTAATATGAATGAAGTAGCAATGATTACGTAACTGTAATTAGTATTGCCTTATTTTTAATCTCGAAGTACACTATAATAATCTTGAATAATACATGCTATGAGGAAAAATTACACAACCTCAGATTTATCAAAATATACGAACATATTTCCCAGATTTCGCTGAAAGAGCCCACCAACGTGTGAACGTCTATTTTGCCCAATACTCAAATAGATATTACAATTTTTTTTAACCAACTTTGAAAAAGGGGGAGATACTAATTTTTTATCGCATTTTTTATGTTTTTTACCTCATAACTTTCGACTGGGTGAACTGATTTTGATAATTGTTTTTTTTTTCGGTTCTGTTTTGACAGTGGAATCTAGAAGAAATAAATATAATACTTATTTTGAAGTCAGTTTTTTTTCCAATGAATAGTGCTAACATCTACACAAAAAAGTAAAAAGATCATAACAATAATACTCTCGTACCTGCTTCTCCAGCCAAACTTTCTCAGGTACTTTCCAAACATAACAGACCTTACAGTCTCAATGGTGATCCGAGACCATTTTATCAGCGCAAGCCTATAACATCCAATGACAACGATTACGAACATTCCAAGCACATTCGTACGACAAATCTAGCTCAGAAATGGTTTTAATGATGCTTATTCTGGGGCTCACGAACTAAGCCTGTAAAAGGATTGGAATATACATAATTTTTTTTTTTTTTTTATGATATATAATATTAGATTGGAATATTATAATATATATAAATCATAATACTAATAAATACGGACTCACTGAAAAAAAATACAATTTTTAGTGTTATTGTTAAAACAGTTCGTAAATTAGTTGTAAAGTAAATTTCTAATGATCTCCGAAACGGCAAGACCGATTTTGATGGAAATTTCACTTGCTAAAAGCTAATGTTATAACGCGTAAATTGAGCTACGTTTACTTCAAGACAACATGGTAGTCCCCTGACAAAACAACAAAAATTCTTCTAACGCGGATGAAACTGCAGGACAGCTATTAATATAAATTAACAATTATATTTAATTTAACAGCTCTTATGTGTATACGTCCGTCATTGTCTACAACAACAAGTGAAAAAGATGCCCTATAGCCTAAGATGAGTTTAGTTCGTGTTTCACAAAATCAGCACCCATTCTTAGTAAAGGAAAATTATAGTCCGAGAAATAAAAGGAATACATAAAGGTTTTATCTTTCAACGTCTGCGCTGATGATGACGTCACAAAGTATTATTGCCGTTTGAAATGTAGAGTTGTGGGTGGGACTTATTGTTGGGATTGCTATAGTATTGCAAGATATTTTTTGTTAATCTCCAAAGACGCGATTCAGTACAGTTATACACAGCTTAAGAATTTGGATTTAGCTAAACGTGATTCTTTTCATTGAAGGCATTTTTTCTGTAAGTATTTTTTTATATAGTCAGTATAAATTCGACTGTTTTGAGGATCTTAAATTTTAGTATCAATGATCGAATTTTAATATTGAAAATATGTTTTTCTGTTATACTGTATTTCACTATTTAATTACTTTAAAGTCTTTATTTTTAATTGCATAATTACATTTAAGCATTTTTGTAGGTAGTTTTAATTACAGACCTACGTTATTGTCCGCATAATTATAGCTTTAATTACTTCTTAACTTCACATATAAATGTAGTAATTGTAAAGCTTTTAGTACTAACCTCAAGAACATAACAAAACGTTTTAAAACGTTAACGGGATACCCGTTTATGGTCACAACAAATTCGACCAAATTGTGCCAGTGAAAGGGAATCCATGCCAAATAAAAACAAGCTTTATTACGTTGTTAAAAAGTACCTTATAGATTGGCACAATTAATGTCATTTACATTTTTAAGGTAGTCTGTCCGTCACCACATTTACGAGTCCTTTCCAAAAATGGAGTCCTGCTGTTTCGCGGAAAGTAAATTGGTCACTTTGAATAATTGTTTTAGCTGACAAAAAATGGTAGAACAAAGGACGCGGAACATAATTTAATTTATGTTTAAAAATATGTATGAAAACGACGCCAACGTAATAGCAGGTAGGGCCAGGTATAAAATATTGACATACAAAAGTCGGGTAATTAGAGGTAGCCAATCAACGAAAACGGGTTTCTTTTCTATATTGTACTTTTATATTATAATTATGACGGGCCTGTTGGTCTAGTGGTTAGAGACCCTGACTGCTATACCGGAGGTCGTGGGTTCCATTCCCACCCGGCACGAATGTTTGTGTGATGAGCACGATCATTTGTGCGGTGTCTGGATGTAATTTATCTATAATATGTATTTATTTAGAAATATATAAGTATGTTTATCAGTTATCTGGTTACCATAACACAAGCTCTGCTTAGCTTGGGATCAGACAACCGTGTGTGAAGATGTCCGGGAATATTACATTATTATATTATATTATTATAACTAATCTGAATTCTGTGGTTTGGCCGGCTGATAAATGAAATACTACGAATAACCCCAAAGTTGTGTGTAGTAACATACAACTGTGGGGTTATT
Source organism: Autographa gamma (assembly GCA_905146925.1). Classification (NCBI taxonomy): domain Eukaryota; kingdom Metazoa; phylum Arthropoda; class Insecta; order Lepidoptera; family Noctuidae; genus Autographa; species Autographa gamma. The sequence goes on from LR989871.1 coordinate 5,974,165, forward strand.
CGTCAACTGGACACACTACGCTGGACACACGTGTGTCCAGTTGGTGAAACTCAAAATTTATTTCAAGTTATTAAAACTCCTAAAGTATATCGATCCAATTTCAATAACTTTTTTACCATAAAATGTTGGTAATTTCTTCTACGTAACCACACAAACAAGTTCGACAGAATTGTCTAAACTTTTCTAGCTGTTGTCATATTGCACTTGCATAGTTTATAAGACCTCTCCAAAGTTTCCTCGCACGAACTACTGAAAATTTACAAGAAATTCAACTTATTGACACTTAAAAGTACTTCACACAAGCATGAAACATACGTCCATATGTTGATATAGTCAGCAACAAAAGTGTATTAGCAAAATAAGATTTAATAACTACCCACTGATTTTTGGAATATTTGGGTTCAACGTGATTTATTGTCTGTGGTCAAGGTTCTATTGTTTTCTTGACGCAACAACTATCATACCATATACACACCTGCATAGTAAACTTCATTCGACGAGACGAAAATAATCGAAATGCCCGTAAAATAAAATAAAATAATTCTGCCGGTTAACAATCATAAAAATCGCGCATAAGTCAAGTGACTCAGACTTGTTACATTTTACACATTAGAGCAATTGAATCATCGGCAAATGTCACTTTGTCTAGGAGGTCAGATGTTTTGTAAATATATTATCGTTCATCAACTTCTGCCACTGACTGTACAGAATCGTAGGTTGCGGCAGGACCCGACCATAGAGTTAATGCTATTAGACCAGGGCTGCTGTGAAGCTTGTATAGAACATAATAGTATTTATGTAACGAAGTGCTTGTGAGTGCCACTTGATTCATTGAATGATTGCCACTTTAGTATCTGCACCTTTGAGATGCTGTTGTGAAGTGAAAAGAGAATATATTGTTGTTTTTATTTTAGTAAATGTTTTGAGCTGTAGTTTATTGTTACGCATGGTGCATCTACTGTCTGGTCCATCATGCTCCATTTACCTGTAACCTTCAGGTCTGTATAAAAGCTGTTGCTATTGCTACTCATACACGAGAAAAGAATAAAAAGTTATTTGGTCATCGACAAAAGTTAACTGAAAATAACGATTTTTTTATAGCTCAGATCCCACTGCTGGGCAAAAGCATCGCCCTCCGTCCTACTATCCTGTCTGTCTTTTGCGATATCGGCCCACGTGCGTCCTGCATGACTGACTAGAACATCACACCGCGTTCGCCGCGGTTAAGGCCTGGTTTAGACGATGCGAGGAATATCGTGCGAGTTGCTGTACACTGCGGCACTTGCACTGTATGTTGTTGTAAGTGATCGATTATAGACGGCAATGTACTGCAACTTGTACGATTTTTCTCGCATAATCTAAACCAGTCATAACTATTGAATTCCAGTTCTATAATCAACTATTCTAACCTAACCATGTGACATTTCCACTAGCTGTTTGGTCAGTTCCATTCATTTTATCTTGGCTAAAGGTGCACAGATATTTAAGAAATAAAAGGAACACAACCCCATTAATAAACTGATAAATATGACAATACCATTTAGCGTAAATAATTTTTCAACTATTCCTTGACCTTGATCCTAATAACGATGGTATACATAAATATTCCTCCGCATATATTAATAAATCAAGAAGATTTTCATTTCAACCAAAATTACTAGTTTGCTCGTCCAACTTTTTCTAGCAAGGCCAGTTTTAATTATAGACCTGAATAATTTATAAACCTGGATAATATTTAAGGGCTTAAATTGTTGTGGTCTAGAATATTGTTAAAAGAAATATTGAATGTTTTTGATATACAAAACCTAAACAATATGTTCACATTCTCATAAAAATTATAAAGAGGATTTTAATTAATAGATTTTAGTATTTTTGTCTTTTTGAAGTTCACGTCTAATTGTCTATAATTGATTACATATAACTGTATTTTTTATAGAAGTCTATAAAAAATGTAAACATCTATTTAAAAAAAATGACATAGCAAACTGTAATATCTTTCCCCTTTATTTCTACTTATAAAATAGTAACAAAAAATAAATGGTATTTGACATAAGATATTCCATAACTCATGAAGGCAGGATAAAAGGCCTGATATCCAAGCCCCTACAAACAAAGATCGGTTTCGTTTTTCAATACACATTGAGTAGTGGTAATAGTATACAGAGGCTTTTAGGGAATAAGATATTTATAGAATTGCTCGTCTTTTGTCAGTGGGATATTGAGATGTTTTGGCACCCAACGTGGGACTTGTCTTGGTATTATAATGACGTGTGATTTGTAATGAAATCTTAGTAATTAAGTATATTTTTCCTGTAATTACTTTTAGGTCTACTATTAAAAAAACTTTTACGTTAAACGTTTTCAGGTGAGAACAACTGAGATTGTAAAACTCCTAATTTAATTTAAATAATTGGAAAATTCTGGTCACCTTCATGTTGTCTTCGCTTCGCATGAAAATATAGGAAGATAAATACACACTTCAAAGGAACTGAAGTACATCCTTATTTTAATGAAATTAATAAACAAAGCATGAATTCACAAATTTAATATCTCTCCTTACAAATTATTTCAAAAGGGAAAAACAAACAAGTGATCCCGCCATCGCATTGATTCCGTTAATTTAAGGTGCATTGAATCTTGCCTTAAAGTCTTTTGTTTAAAACCCATTCTCACTTTAAACGTTCTATTTCGATTGTTGAGATTAATGACTGCCTCATTGGCCTAGTGGTGCTAAGCGCGACTGCTACGCTAAAGTTCTTGGGGTCGATTCCCAAGTAAACCAAGGTGTTATTGGGTTTTTCTCAGAAGCAGGTCGGAGTTTGGATTTGTGCCCGGTTAGTGGCAATAGGCTCGCCCTCTATTACATGGGACCTAAACATACCGGCGAGCTGTGGGCGTAAATTGGTACTGCCTACCCCTTACGGGATACAGGCATGATGTTATGTGATGTTATGTTTTATTAGAGACACATTTTCCGTTTCGATTCGTCAACCTAGTTTCCTCTAAAATGTTCATTCTTGGATAGAAATCTGTGTCGCGTCAATATGATCTGGTACGCGATTTTATTCTGACAGTATTGATTTGAGCGATTTGATCTCGTGTCTAGAATCTGTATCTTTCTTAGGAAGAATACGAAGTATCTACCATGCAATATAACAGATTCAAGCTAATGGAAGAATACGCATACGTTGTTTAATTTCGATCTAGGTAAAATTATAATTATAAAGTTATTTTCAAAAGGTTTTTTTTCTGTATATATAAAAGGTTGTCAGTAATGGAAATTAATAACTTAATTGCTGAAATTAAAGTACATAAAAAGCTTTGCTTGCTGTTGGAAAGTTAAATTGTTTTCTAGTATCTAAAACACCTATAGATGCACCCTAAGTGTGAGTAGGTGTAAAAAACAACTCCAACAGATAGAACAACCAATTCCCCAAGGCAAAATACAAGACTACATTAAAACTTATTTTCAAACAATGCAACGCAGAAGTGGAAACAATAAGTTATTACAATGTAACTTATGCAAGTAACTCACGGATGAAGACAACACATACTTTAATACACTTTTATAACTTTATGCTATAAACTGAGATGTTTTTTGTTTTAAAATCCAATGTTACGCGAAGGGATGGACTGGATATTCTTTGTAAATATGTAATGAATATTTTTTTGTGACAAACGGTGAAGGAAAACATCGTGAGGAAACGTGGATTCCAAAATTTGGGATCTGAAATCGCCAACCCGCAGAGAGCAAGCGTGGTGATCAATGCTCGTGCCTTCTCTATATGGGAAGAGGCCTGTGCCCAGTAGTGGGACGTTTATAGGCTGGATTATTATTATTATTTTTTATTTTTTTGTACTTATTATTTAGTTTTAAGATTCAATCCATGAACCTTTAAACTAAATTATACAACCTTTGTTTAAATTACATATCCCAAAGCAATGAAAAGATATTTATTTATTCTGTGTTACAATGTTACTCATAGAACCAGAGAATATATTATTTATTCGACTACTAAAAATATTAACTGTTTTGCATCAGGCTTGTATTTTCTTACCAATTTGGAGTACGGTGTTACCCACACCCACACTCAAATGGAAATTAGTTAAACAGGTCAATGAGGCGTATATAAAGCAATTCTGAGTGAGTGTCGGTTATTGTGGCAAAAGGTAAGACCTTTCTTGGGAACGAAAATTACCAGAAACAAAGTTTCATTAAAATCGGTTCAATTGAGTATCAAACAGACATTTAGACAGACAATAATAAAAAAAATTATACTTCTTCTTCTTTTCGAGTCAATGATCTCTATACTCTGCTGGACCAGAAAGTCGTCACTTGAATGGCTTTTTCGTTGGCCTCCATTAAGTCCTGGAGGGTGGCGGTGGTGGTACAGGACGGGCAGGACAAAAGATGCGCCATGTCTTGAGTTGGGTTGAGTCATTTTTATACCAGTACAGGATTAGTATTTAGCTGCATACAGTGAGACTGGAAGTTGAGCTTAACTGCCCTTAACCTAGCACAAACTAGACTAATAGCTCACCTATTTTAATCAAAACATAAATCCTATTTAAGCTAATAATATCTCCTAGCACAGACATCTTCCCACTTAGCTACTAGACTTTATCGTCTTAGTATCTCGGGCCCAGATTTTTTTACTTGAACAACATTTATAAGGAACCATCAAAGGCATCGAGTGTAATCAAAATGTTTGGGAACTTTGCCTAGGGACGGAAACTTGGGATTGAGCCCTCCAAATTATAATGAAACTTAAATAAAGACAAAAATCTCAATCGCTTCTTTGTGATAACTTTTTTAAACGAAACCTTCCCGTTTTTCCTCTCTTTTGTATGTTTTTACATGCACACTCAAAATATGGTTATGTATGAAAAGATTTTATTCGTCCTATTTTTTTTGTTCAAATAAAATTGGGAACTTTCAAAAGAGCCAAAAGTTTGATCGAAAGATTGAAAGGTTTTCCATAAAACTGCTCTCAACATTACCTGCATTCATTTAACATACAGTTACATTCTATTCTAGGGCTAACACATTATTAGTAAATAATTTTCTCATAAGTGGTTTAAGTAGAGCCTTCATATATGATTTTTCTATTTTAGATTTACAGGACATCAAAAACTACCATGAAAAAAATATTAAACTTAATTCAATAAAATAAGTAAGCGACAGCCCTACGAACTGGCACCGAACTTAAAACAATAGTTCCCCGGTCTCACCGCAACGGACTCGAGACTTAAGACTTTGATGTACTTTATACGATTGCCTCGCTATACACTAATAGCTGTGTTCAAGGAACTGCGGTTATAATCTCCAACAAAGTTCCCTAACCAAGTGGACTGAGGAATTTATTGCGCTCTTTCCTTGTATCAACATTGTTAGGAAGTTCTGCGGATTAAGTTATTGTGATTGATCGAAAGTTTTTGTTGTTACAATTGTTGTATTAAGATAATTATTGCTACAAATAATCAATATTAGTTATATTTTGCCTTTTATACTGAGCTTTACAATTAAAAGGTTAATATTCCGGGAGGACTTACAGATGGTTGTCTGCTCCCAAGCTAAGCAGTGCTTGTGTTATGGTAACCAGACAACTGAATAATATCCAAGTACATAAGAAATCGAAAAGTCTTCATAGCAAAACGTCAATATAGCAGAACGTCTAATACCGATTCGGACGAATAGCCGACTGACCTAGCTTGGGAAAAGGCTAGGAAAAGGATAGAATTTACAGCAATATCTTTTAGAAAGATTTATATTGTAGGATGGATGTAGTAAAGCAACATAAAGGGAGCCAAACTGAACGGGCTCTCTTAGCCTACTACTGGTGAGCTAATACAAAGCCTATGATATTTGCCACAACATTAAAAAAAATCATATTAACGTAAAGTCACATCACACAAATGAAGATCAAAATTTATGGATACATGTCAGGTCAGGTACCAGACAACCTGCTACAGTGCCCAAAGTATCCGGAAAGCTGCACTTTGGAGGACTTAAACCTCGCCAATAACCAAACCAATAACGCTGCATTAAAGTGTAGCCAACTACTGGGTACAGCGTATTAAAATTTTCAATAAACAAGATTACCATCGACTCGAACAGAAGAAGGAGAAGTAAGGTCATGTAATAACTTCACATCATAAATTACAAACACACATTAAAATGTACCACATAATTAACTTTTTCAAATAAATCTCATCTATTCAATGATAAAACCTCGATTTCCAAACCGCGGCCATTTAATTTCATTTATTTTTAATTATGCCGCCACTTTACTTCAGCTTTATTAAAAATCATTATTATTCTAATGCGGGTAGCGAAATGAAAAGGTTTGTTCTCATTCCAGCGCCGACAAAAGATTATAAATTATACCGAATTCTTTTATTACGTGTTTTTGTAATAAGACTTTTGTTTTTGAGGCAAGAAATTGATCATGTCCATAACAAAAGTTTTGTTCGGCGTTTAATATAGTTATGACTACAAAACTGCTCGAATTTGTTGCTTTTATTTTTGATTTTATTCATAACTAATATAAAAACTTACTACTGATACTTTGTCAATAGCTAGGTTCTCGTACAGTATAATAAAAGTCATACCACTGTTCAGCTATGCCTTTCCTTTTTAATTTCTAATGTCTTATTTAAATACTTAAATCATCGGCTTCTCTTCTGGTGTTTATCACACACTTAAATCTTTTTTCAAACTATTTAATAAAACCGAATAAAAAAACATTACAGATTATATAATTCAAGTTAAGCAAATCGCAACACAAAATACACATTTATATGAAAAAATATTTATTTGAAAGCCTAGATTATCACAATATTACTTATTATGATAATCTACGTAAACATTTTCCATTTCGAATAACATTACATTACTATGTGAGGTCAAAAAGGGCTAACGACAACCTTTTTCTAACACAGTTGACATTCGTAATATTTTCTGTTTCTTCAATAGCAAATGGCTTTTTATTAGGTTAACGGGGCTCGACGCGAATCTTCGGCCTTAGAGATGAAAGGGTTAAATTTGCGTGTTTGTGAAAAAATAAGCCGCCGTGGGAAAGTAATAATATTTGTTACTGAATTAGAAAATATTGCTTTAGTCGACGGTTATATTTACGCGGTGTTTTGATGTAATTTTAGACATTATTTATTTTTGTTTGGTGGAATATTGTGTCTGAAAATTTGCCGTGCGACTTTTCGGTTGGTATTTATATCTTTTTTGTATTATAGACCTAAAGACATTTATATTTAGCTAATACACATAAAGTACAAACCATTTTGTACATATTAATGATGCTTTTGTTTATATCCATCAAATAGTTCTAAGAAATTGTTGTATCAATTTGTTTCTAATAAATAAATAAAGATTAATAAATAATAATAATGAAAAACATAGTTAACTATGACATGAAAAAATAAATAGGTACATAACGACTGTAAAATTATCTTCAAATAGGATAAAAATCTACCATGCATAAGCAGAACGAATCATTTCTTGCATATAAAAACTTATTTCTTCTTTTTAATCTTTGTCTTAATTTTACACAATTAATACTTGATATAGCAGAATACAAAGTCTAAACTAGCTACACTAGAAACTCTTCAAACACCGACGATCATCGCTCATAACCTATTTTTTCCTTATTTCAAGCGAATAGCTCGCGTTGCAGCGAAATGGGCAATCAACAGGTTTACGAAGCAACTAACTGCATTGGGTGCGCCCGTTACACAGCATTGTTACTTAGAGCTTTACTCATGACTGAGTATAGAATATGAGTCATGGTAGAAAGAGAAACTTGTTATGACGTCACTATTGATCGTGTAAGTTAGTAATGCATTTTGTGAACTGAAAACCTATATTTTATGTATCTTTAAAAACAGATCTGGGTGAACACGATTTATAACTCAAGACCGGAAAGACCGAAATTCAGGCATTTTAATTTTATTGTTTCGTCTCTACTCCGAATAACCAAATAATTATACTAACATCGGAGAAAGACAAGAAAAAAGGGACGGGACTATTTACCAGGATGGAAGCTTGAGCCTCTTCCCGTATAGAGAAGGTAAAAGTATAGATCAACACACTTGCTCATTTGCGGATTGGCGATTTCAGATCCCAATTTTGGAATCCAGGTCACGATGTTTTTTTAACAAAACTATTCGTAAATAAAAAAATAGATAGAAATTTGACAAAGGTTATGTATACAAGGTTTAAGCCAAGTAAACAAATATAGATGGGTTATTTTACTGTTTGAATTTCTTAAACTATGAGGTATACCTTAGCTTGAAATTATCATGATTCCATTCAACAAATTCTAATTAAGAACTTCAAATTAAACAAATGAACTCCAAGCATTGTTTCCCTAAACAAGGATCATTATTACGAAGAAACATTTAATGAATAAATTCGCTAAACCTTTCAGTGTGTAATGATTCTATCAATATTCTTTACGCTTCGAGTGATCTTTACGTTCAAAGGAACGTAATTATGGAAAGTTCAGTTAGCAGGCTGAACGACGGAGTTCCTTTGCCTTGCGTGGAACTATTGAAATGTTTTGACTTTTTTGGGATTTCGTCAAAGAATTGTTTTAATTAAATTAAATTTGAATTCCATTGCAAAGTTGAATGCGTTTTGGATGTTTTTGGGTATATTTTTTTGTTTCAAATTTGTGAGTAACATGAGAAAAATATATTTTATTTAATTATTTTATTTACTTTGTGCATTTAATGGTTTTTAAAATTCAATTTAAAAAAAAACAAAGAACCTATCAATTTAGGTAATTTAATTAATAAATTCGAAAGTATGATTTTTGCAAAAGAAATTGAAATTTTTACCAAAATTTGTTAAATTTATCTATTTTAATTTACTTTTCACTCATCACTTAACAGTACGAAATAATAAAATCACTGCTATACATTTCAGTCCTAAATTAACTCCTTCAAAGGCTTTCAAACCATGTCACGTTTGTGTCACTTAACTTAATCAACAAACACGTATTTTGTTTGACAATCACTTCACGTAAACTGACCCTTTAATATAAATTCACTAGCTTCTGCCCACGAATTTACTCGTCTGAAAACTCGTCTTAATATAGACACAATTTTTTTCGGTATAACTTTCAATTCTTAATTATTTTAAGACAGTTCTGCCAAACGGTGAAGGAAAACATTGTGAGGAAAACTGGATTCCAAAATCGCCTATCCGTAGGGCACAAGCGTGGTGATCAATGCTCGTCTCTATATGAAAAGAGGCCCGTGCCCAGCAGTGGGATGTTTATAGGCTGGAAAATTATATTATTATTTAATTTAAAGTTATTTCAATGTTTGAATTAAAGTTACAGGCAAAAAACCCTGTGTTTTAGAAGTTCATAATTACATAGTTTGACATTTACTAACTATTATCTTCTCTTACCTTACTTAATTATTAAATGGCTTTAAAGAATCTTTGAAAAGTTTTTAAAGTATGAGAGTAGGATTATATAAATTGATATTTAAGAATCTCTAAAGTAACCATTAAGTATTCGGCCAACAATATATACTTAAAGCACTTCATATGTACACTATTTGTAAGTTTCACCCAAAACCGTACAACAGCTACGTGGGATGAAATCCCAAACATTCTTACAAACTTTCCTATGTATTAGGATTACCAACTATTTGCAAATACCCTCGGGTATTTAAGGCGATGTAACACAAATAGAGGTTTATATGATTCTAATTATAACACCCACGTTATAGTTGGATTCAAACTTAATGGCGGCTCTGAAGTTAGCTACACGCTGCGCAGTACCTTGCCCGGCACACCCGCTGGCGCATAAGTTTGTTACTGCGCAGCGAGTCGTCTCGTGTTCAGAGCCGCCATTAAGTTTGCATCGTACTGTACCTATTATTTGAGTAATAGTTTATTTACTTAGGAATTTACCGCGGTATGTAACTAGTCTGATACCACTAGAGAGTTATTTACACTTAGGTCTAGTAAAGGTGACTACTAAAATAGGGTTTGAAAATTATTAATAGATTTGGTATTTAATTAGCTAATGTTCGTCCTTGAATTTTATTGTAAAGAAAATTAAGATAGAGGATAAAGTTATAATATGATCTTAAAGAACAGTTTGTAAATTAACGTTTCGTTAAAAAAGGCATAATTTATTATTTTATTTCTCGAAAGGTGATCTCATAAGCTATCAATATCTGCGAAAAAGGAAAACTTACACCGTATTTGTGTAGTTTGAAGGAATCAAACTTATCGATATACATAACATAGAACCAAAAAACATCTAGAATTTCCGCAAAAATCGAGCTCAAAAACTGCATAAAATCAATACAACCTGTCCCATCTTAGCACCGAACAATCTTGAATTCTAGTACCGAGTGAAGTACGTTGTCCAATAAAATGGAGATAGATTTTATCGGCAGTAAAATGTTGCCGGAGAAATTGAAACAATCGAAGCGCAAATTGGGTTACTACTACTTGAATGCGACAACTGGATCTGTTGCTCGTCTTAAAATATTATCAACGGTTTTCACATTTAAATTTAATTTTATGGCTTGTTAATATCTCTTAAAAAAATGGGAAAAAGGCTAGGCAGAGAGTGGTTGCTGTATATTGTCTTCAAAGATTTGAAATATGAAGAGGTTTTTTAACAGGTTGAAAATTTATATAGCACAGGAGAAAATATATAAGTCCCCACTTGACGCAATAGGGCTAAAATAAAATCTATTTTGAAGAATGCCCCATAAATAGGACTACAATATGCTCTGACTGAAAAAAAAATGTTGAATATTTATGTTGTCTTTTAAATATAGCTACTAAAATAATATAACAGAAAATACTTGACTAGCAAATTAAAAATTACCTTAAAAACAATAAAGAAAGAAAGTAAGTAAAGACAAATAATAAATTTTGATCATCAAAAAAAAAAAAAAATTATTTGGAAAAGTTGACGGGATTAAAGCGAGATAAGTGGTTCAAGTTTATAAGATTAGTGTCAAAAGTACCTTAATTAAGCAGCTACGGTGAATTTTCTAGGAAAAATTGTATATTGTGTTTAAAAAATTTGCTTAACTTTTTTATTCAAAGCGATTAAACACTTTATTTTTGTGGTAAGTTAAATTATGTTACTAGAGTGACGTTTAAAGCATTAAATATTAATATGAAAAGGAGAAAATGTAATGACAAAATGTACATTATAGTCAGAAAGCTTTTTAATTAGTGTAGGTATAGTTGACCAAATGTTACACCTCTGCCTACTCCTTCGAGGATACAGGTGTGATGATATAATAATAATAATATAATATAATAATATTCCGGGACATCTCACACGCGGTTGTCTGATCCCAAGCTAAGCAGAGCTTGTGTTATGGTAACCAGACAACTGATAAACATACTTATATATTTCTAAATACATACATATTATAGATAAATTACACCCTATAATATGTTATGTTATGTAAATTCCTTTGTTATAAAAAAAACATATTAGACAAAATTATATCCTACTTCTTTTAAATGTTACTTTATGTGATAAATTAGACACCATTAAAATATAGGATCGGCAATATTATTTTGATAAAATACAAGTATCTATAATGTTCTTTGTATACAAAATTATCATAGCAACCGCATAACACAAGTAATAATAAAACACATTGCTTCATAATTCAGGAAATATCGCAATTTATATCAAGGTCAAGAGCATTTAGTTTTCAAGCACCACTATAATGGCCGAATACCTAAATACAATCGATAAAGTAAATTGAAACACTTCTATTAAATGATTCAAAATGGAATCTGTTTGGTGTGACGTCAGCGTTTTAGAAACTATAACAATACGGTATTTACGAATAACTGTTTTACTCTTGTTATTTTTCTGTCTTTGTTTTATGTACAAGTATTTTTTGTCCATTTCAACTACAGTAATTTCTCTATCTGATTTGTCGTTTCTACAGCGATGCAAAATCGTTTTTTTTTTTAATAACAATAATAAAATTTATTTAAAAAACACCTAAGAATAAATAACAATTCTTATAACCAGGCAATTTTTTGGGATACATTAACAAGGATTGGCTGACCTCCAAATTAGGGAGTACCTGTATCTGTATTGCACGAACTGCATCATAATCGATCCTTTATTTTAAGAGCTACGATACCTCAGACAGATACACAGAAATATAGACCCATCGAACAAAGAACATAGTATTTGCGTGGGTCATTAAAAAGACATTTACAAAACAAAACACTAACTAAATTATGATTCTATATTTAAACACACTGACATAGGTCAAACAATAAGCTTTTATTCTATGAATACTAAACTGAAACATTAGTATTACCGGTAACTCTAAGGCTTCTTAAATATAACCACTCAGTACAGTCAGTTGCATAATTATACATACTGAGCTACTTTTAATGACTCTCCTCTGTAATTCTAGATTGAAATTGTATGACCGTAAATTTTAAATCTAAGGAACTCCCAACAAAAAAATAAACATATTTTCATAAATTGTAGCTAAGCGCCATCTTGGTCAAACAAACGCGTCAAAATTGGTTTATTTGTTTAGGAGGTACGATGCCACAGACAGGCACGTCAAACTTAAAACACCCTTAGTTTTCCCTTGGGAGTCAACACCATGTCAATAAAAAAATATTTAAATACTGTTCTCAAATTATAAATGTTTTTCTTTTTGACTTTCATCAAAAACTTCTTATGAAAGATTGAAATAAAACTACTTCTACGGATTTTTTCGCGGTTTATATTTAGATTTTAGTTCCCGGCGTTTCGACACCTTTGCAGGTATCATAATGTAAAGCTAAATATAAACTAAAAATAATTTTATTTCAATGTCTAACATTCGCGTAAACCCTCTTATGAAAGTTTCATAATTTTGTTATGTGTGTGTATACATATTTATGCTCACGACTGTACACTACCAAGTATTTTTTATACTTGCAAGAAAAACAGAGGGCGCGAAAAGCGAGGCGTAACTTGATCAGGAGATATATTAAATTACACAAGAGAAATAGGATTTTTGTGTAGGCAGACAGCACTCTTATTGATTTAGTAGTTTCTTCTCAACGGTTTGACAGTTCACTTCAAAGTTAGATCGTTTGTTTTAGTCACGTGTTGAGTTAAAGTTGTTTTTTTTTTTTGGTGTAAGGTCAAGGTTGTGTTTTATTGATGTTTTATATCTAAAATCGCCAGTCCAGTTATCAAGAGTTTGCTTGCAATTCTGGTTCCTTCTTTTTTTATGAGAAGACGTCTATGTCCAGCAGTGGGACGTTTATAGGTTACTTTACTATGGCTTTTTTTTTTTTTGATAAATCTAGAGTCAACAGACAGATTTACGTGGTTCAAGAATAAATTGTTTTAAGTTAAATTTATCGGAATAATAACCGTACTCCATATATTACATCAAGATTTATACGAAATACATAGCTCAATAAAGTTTAAATGTATATTATTAATCCTTATTTCATTAAAGATAATATAATTCTACATTATCTACAGGAAATGTATTTATGTTCCATATTTTGCCAGACAATGTAAATCGATATAGGGCGCCAGTAAACATTGTACATTGCCAAATATAGGCACGATGCCAAATTAATCAGTGCTCTATGAGAAAACATAAACTATAAGACTGACAAACTAGCATCATAATACAAAAATGATTTATCTAATGTATGTCATACCCGATTTTTTTTATTATTGTTATAAATTTTGAACAAATCTTTTTAATTCGCAACTTAAAACTACGAAATCCCGTCAGTTCTCAATAGCAAAAAAATGCATCACAATAGGTACATTCGTTTGGGAGCTACTATGCCGCAGATAAACACACAGCCAAACATACAACTTATAAACCATTTTGTAGCATCAGGTTCCAAAAATAACAGCCCAAAAGCATCAAATAAGTTTTCCTTCAACTCACAAAATACCGAACCCAAATCTAAATAAAAGTCCCCATTCACAAATCGATGAGTGTCCGCTATACATTTTCACAAGAAATACCTTTCCCACTTAATCCACCCCGAATACAGGCATTTCTTATCCGTCGCAGCCTTAAATCAGTGCTGTTATTATCGCCCCGATATCACCATAAAGGCTGCGTCAATAGGCCTCTTGAACATATAAGGACATTTTCAGAAGTACCACTGTAACAAAATATTTATTAGGATTTTTAACAGAATGATATTAAGTTTTTGTGTCATCACAATTATTATGTTTCATGCAATTAGAAAATACGGAATAGATTACCTACTTTATTTTTTTGCAGATAGAGATAATTTTTTACTTAAATATATAGTGCACGTTCGTTTAAAGCTATCTGGGTTATAGCTTCAGCGAAGAGACATTTATGCTTATAAATTCGTGCCGTACATAAACCAACATAAATAGCTATAATCAGGTACCGAAATAACTAAAATTAAGAACTCTTTCCTTTGTCAGGTTTTGTTACCTAATAATTTCAGATGAATTACAAATTTAAATAGGGGCTTATATCCTAACAGCACAATGTAGGGGCCTTGTCTATTTAGAGCTGCTTAACCATCCTATATGTCTAATTTAGTACACCACTTACCAACCTAAATAGTTAACTTTCTGTATATATCTACGTAGTGCCACTGATCACTGCTTTCACGCTATCTGACGTCACACTTCAGTGATTTGGTGACGTCATCACGTAATTAGCTGCCGGTTGAAAGGGGCGCACTGTATCATTATATAGATAAAGAATATAGATAAATACGTCAGTCTATATCGTAATACAATCAATAGTCACAGTTTATAAATACATTTACTATTCTGTTTTAATGAATCACGGTAAATATACAGGGTGTCCGGTAAATAATCCGACAAACTGTGGTGGCTGATACCTTAGGTCAGGCCCTATCAAATGAACGCAACATATGTTCGCCGAAAAGTTACAGGTTTCGAGTAACAATCGATTTTCGAAAATTTTAGAATTTTCTACCCTGCATCAGACTTTTCCATTTTTCTTGCTGATACATAGCTTTCGCAATACTTTTTGTGCATCAAATTAATCTTGAATAGTTACTCTATCCTTTGATAAGTCTCATATTTGTCTAAAAGAAGAATAAAGTGGCGATAATGCCATTTGTTTTACAATTTTCACTTTCGGTTTTTCTTAGTGCTCAACTTTGAACTGCAGTGGTGAAAAATAAATGTATGTAGGATTTTTGTACAACAATCTTAAAAACTTGCTTGAATATTGATGATTTTGGGCAGGTACAATACTTGCATATTTTCTTTATAAAATTTGACAAAATAAGCTGCTGAAGTACACCCGGGCCTATGTTTTGAAATATTACTAATGTAAATCTGAGTAGAAATGCGACGTAACTTAACGGGGATCGTTATGGTCCAGTGAAATAAGTTATTTTTTTCTAGCGATTAACTCATCATCATCATCAATTTAAGAGCCATGCTCTTGTCGGTGCAGCTCTTTCCATTTATGTCTGTCCTGTGCCAATTCTTGAACCTCTTTATACGTCATGACCTCCACCTTCTCTTTTATTTGTGTAATGTAACTGTATCTCGGCCGACCCCTTCCTCTCCTTCCTTCAATCTTCCCTTCTATTATATTTTTTATGTAATTGTCATGACGTATAAGATGCCCAATCATTTTTCCTCTCCTGATCTCTATATCCTGTAGCAGTTGTCTTTTAGCCTTTATTCTCTGCAGAACCTCAACGTTTGTAACTCTATCCTTCCAGCTTATTCTTTCCATCCGTCTCCAGCACCACATTTCGAAAGCTTCCAGACGCTTTTTGTCTTGTTTTAGCAGCGTCCAAGTTTCACATCCGTATAAAGCAATGCTCCAAATATAGGTCATAATGAATCGTTTACGAATATTTGTATTTATTTTTGATTTGAACAGATGTTTATTTGCATAAAAAGCTTGCTTAGCCATAGCAATGCGGCCCTTGATATCAGCAGTACATCTCGAGTTAAAAGTTATGTTACTTCCTAAATATTTAAAATTGTCTACTTGGTTAATTACGGTATCGTTTATTTTAATAGTTTTGTAAATAGGTCTGACTTTAGAAGTTATTAAGATTTTAGTTTTTTTAACATTGATTTTTAAATTAAATTCGTTAAAAGTGGTATCCATGCTTTTAAGTAGGTTTTCAAGTTGTGCATGATCTTCTGCAACAGCTGCAATATCGTCCGCAAATCTAACAAAGAGAATCCTTTTGCCGTTTATCTTAACTCCTCCAAATGGTTGCTCAGAAATTTTAGACATGGCTTGTTCAATGATTAAATTAAATAAGAGTGGCGAGAGTGTGCAACCTTGTCTGACCCCCTGTTTTATCTGCGCCAAAACTTTATCATTTCCTATTTCTATTGATGTTTGTTGGTTTCTATAAATTTCAAATATTATTCGCCTGTCTCTATAATCTAAACCAACATCTCTAAGTGTTTGCATCATTATGTGCCAGTTGACTCTATCAAATGCCTTTTCTAAATCAATAAATGCTATATAGGTATTAAGTCCCAAATCTAAACGACGATCTATTAACATTCTCAGGGCTAAAATAGCCTCTCTAGTACCTTTATTTTTTCTAAATCCGTATTGGTCTGGTCCAATTAAACTGTCTATTTTGTTGTATATTCTGTTGTGGATAACTTTGAGGAGTATTTTTGATGCATGTGTTATAAGGCTGAGGGTTCTATGTTCTTCGCATTTCTGGGTGTTTGCTTTTTTTGGCAAAGTCACTAGTTTACTAATACAATAGTCTAAAGGTAATTTTCCGGTACGATATATTAGTGCACTTATTTCGTATAGTTCTTCTACTATAAGATCATTAGCATTTTTAATCAGTTCTATTGGAATGTTGTCGACACCTGCCGCTTTGTTACTTTGTAATGATTTCAGGGCTAAGTCAAATTCCTCTCGTAGGATTTCTGGGCCTAAGCTGTCGTATTCAACTTCGCTTACGTTTTCTAATTCATCTCGACCTAGTCCGTCTCCACAATATAGTTCTTCTATATATCTTTTCCATCGCTGAGCAATCTCTTTATTATCAAAAATTAAATGTTGACTTTCATCTTGTATCACAGTGCTGTGATGTTTTCTTTTTCCTTTCATATCTCGTATAACTTTATAAGCTCTGTCGGACTTTCCTTTCCCAATGTAGTGCTCAATTTCTTCGCATTTCTTTTCCATATCATTTTTTTTCTGCTCTCTACATTTTGCCGTTATGATATTAGTTATTTTTTTGTACATATTTATGCTGTTGCTATCATTCTTATTCCTATATTTTCTTCTATCTATCATTAAATCTATTATCTCCTGGCTTAGCCATGGTTTCCTTGGGACCAATCTTTCTTTTCCTAAACTTTCTTCTGCACTTGATTTTATGATATCTTTGAGTTTCTTCCATCTTAAATCTACATTTTCTATATTTGACTTAAAGTCTTTACTATTCTTATAATCTATTAGCTTATTTCCTAAACTGTTGCTATATTGCACATGGTACTTATTAGGTATAGATCTTAACTTACTGAGATCAATAGACTTTGGTTTATGTTTTCTTATAGTTAAATTGGGCTCTAGTTTAATATTACTAACAAGCAAGTTGTGATCTGTATTTAGGTCTGCTCCTGGGAAGGTTTTGCAAGATTTAGCATTTTGGGAATATTTGTTTTTCATCAAAATGTAGTCCAGTTGATAACGTCCGATATCTCCAGGCATTTTCCAAGTGTAAAGCCTGCGTTTTGGCAATTTAAATTTTGTATTTAATAAGGTTAATTTATGTTCTTTACAGTATTGCACTAGCGTCTCTCCCCTTTTGTTACGTTTTCCTAGTCCATACTTTCCTACAGTATCTTCTTCTTGTCCTTCTCCAACAACTGCGTTAAAATCGCCCATTATAATTAAATTATCTTTGTCCTTTATATTATCAATTATTGAATCTATCTGTTCATAAACATCATCAATTTCTTCATCTGAATGACTACTTGTTGGAAAATACACTTGTATGATAACAACGTCCGTCGTTTTTGTTTTTAGTTTTATTGCCGTCAATCTATCACTCAAGTGAATAGTGTTCTCTACTGCTGTTCCCCATAATTTGTTTAACAATATGGCGGTGCCATTTTGGCCCTTCTTATCACCCGTATAAATTACTCTAAAATCATTGCTCCAATAGTCACCACTTCCTTCCCATCTGACCTCACTAAGCCCTAAGATATCTAATTTAAGCCTCTTCATTTCTTCTTTAACTTCTTCTATCTTCCCATCCACTAGCATTGTGCGGACATTCCAAGTCCCGATTCTGCAAGGGTTTCGCATGATGACGACCGAGGCAGCCTTGCTACTACCTATGCCGGACTCGGACCGCCGCGGCATGTTACATCGCGGAAGCCCGTTGTCAAGACAACTACTTTCTTTACTTTTTACTATACTTTAGCGATTAACTAGTGACACGAAATAATTGTGGTCAATTTCAATTTGGAAAATATAAAAAAAAAAATGCTCGTTTAAATTTTTACAATGATACGGAACCCGTTAAGTGCAGATGAATTGGGCGTCTAAAACCAGCTATTTCAGTGTTGTTGCATGAAAAATAAGGTGTTATAAAATCGATTTATCTAGTAAAAAAATACTGAAGGTTAAGGTAACTTTACACTAAAACATGTTTTAATCTGGCATAGAGAGTTAATGGCGAGAAGAAAATACCTCATTTAATAGTACAATGACGATCATGGTTAAGTTACGTATCATTTTTACTCAGTTTTACATTAATAATATTTCAAAAAATAGGCCCGGGTATACTTCAGCTGCTTATTTTGTCAAATTTTGTAAAGAAAATATGCAAGTATTGTACCTGCCCAAAATCACCAATATTCAAGCAAGTTTTTAAGATTGTTGTACAAAAATCCTACATACATTTATTTTTCACCACTGCAGTTCAAAGTTGAGCACTAAGAAAAACCGAAAGTGAAAATTGTAAAACAAATGGCGTTATCGCCAATATATTCTTCTTTTAGATAAATATGAGACTTATCAAAGGATAGAGTAACTATTCAAGATTAATTTGATGCACAAAAAGTATTGCGAAAGCTATGTATCAGCAAGAAAAATGGAAAAGTCTGATGCAAGGTAGAAAATTCTAAAATTTTCGAAAATCGATTGTAACTCGAAACCTGTAACTTTTCGGCGAACATATGTTGCGTTCATTTGATAGGGCCTGACCTAAGGTATCTGCCACCACAGTTTGTCGGACTCTTTACCGGACACCCTGTATACTAATATAATGTATAGTTCATTTTTACTGCCAATCAAAAGACAATGAATAAATGATAACACATATATATAAAAAGGTTGAAATATAAATATGTAGGTACACCTCTAAGGAATACCTTATAATAAAAAAAAAACATTATAACAATTGCTTGCGACTACGGTCGGTGAAACCCGGCCGAAACGTCAAGCCCAAAAAAGGTATTTATGTACTATAAACATGTAGTGCTATAGTTTAAAAGTTTTTAATTCCACAGTTTGGTGGAGATAGGATAACCATACAAGTCGGTTTAACCAAATTATAAAAATGCAAAAATGTTAATTTATGTACCACGAAAAAAAACTTCTAACTTACTGTTTCTCTTTTTCCAGGAACCAGTGGTATACCCTGGTGCTAACCGTTTGATGTTCTTCATCAAACATTCAACACCTGGAGTTTTGAGGACAAACAGGTACTAACTAACTTACTAAATACAATGAATATACCAAATCGTGTACAAAACAATTCTTTGCAAAACCTAGTTAAAAAAGGATGTTCTGAATATCGTGTTTTAAAAATCTTACTTCTTTCGTTAGCATTGGAATTAAAAGATTCCAATCTAGGTTCCGATTAAAAGAAGAATCAACATTTTTAATTAACTTTTTCTGTTGCGAGACTTTCTTGAATGGAGTAATTGAAGAGATCTTTATATGTATTGAAACTTCTTTAACTCCTGTTTCAGAAAGGTATTTATTATAATTACATAAAAAAAAAACAATTGTAAAAACCAACGCCACTGTCCATTGTATTTTCATTAATACATCAAAGGTCAATGGGCACCATAGAATGGAAACTATACCCACGCTATACACAAAAAAAAATGCGGTGGAATAGATAGCTTAATGTCTCTAGTTTAAAAGTAGTGTAGGTGAAAAGAGAGCCTAGAAGAACATGGGGAAGGCCTTTGCCCAACAGTGATTTGTTCATGGACCGACTAATGTTTTATAAAGCAATTAAAAATAAAAAAATGCATGACATCAAAGATTGGGTTTAACTTAACAATGCATATCTAGTTTGGTTCACGTACACAAGTTTTCACGTGACCCAGAATTACTATAAACAGACATTTAAGAAGTATTGTTATTAAAGAAAGTAGATGCACAATATCTAGCTCGTCTAAGACTAGTCGCTAACGAGTGATCTACTAAGTAAAGACACGGTCTGCCAAGAAATTTCGGGCTATGGGCCAGCCATCGTATTCTCACAGAATCTCAGGCGCGGCCAGACGAACATACTTTATGAGCTGTTACAATTAATATTATTCAATGTGTAAACACAACATGTATAGGGTATTATATGTATAGCTATCGTTTTAATTAATTAAAACACAACAATTCTGTAGTCAACGTTTTCTTTTTAAGAATCTTTTTTTAGTATACTTGAAAAAGACTTAGATTTAAAAATACACATACATATCATCAAGCCTGTACCCCGAAAGGGTAGGGAGAGGCGTACCAATGTACAACCCACAGTTCGCCGATGTGTTTTAGATCCCATGTAATAGGGGGCGAGCATACTGCCACTAACCGGGCAAAATTACACTAGATTGTTAAATATTCAATTGTATTTAAAGACGATATTAATAATAAAATATTATAACTGTTATATTCAGATTTTATAATTTTAAATCTGACTGAAATTAAA
Organism: Autographa gamma; assembly: GCA_905146925.1. Classification (NCBI taxonomy): domain Eukaryota; kingdom Metazoa; phylum Arthropoda; class Insecta; order Lepidoptera; family Noctuidae; genus Autographa; species Autographa gamma. The sequence goes on from LR989871.1 coordinate 5,995,142, forward strand.
GCAGACCTCCATCGGACTTTCGCCAAATTAAATACTTTTAATTGCCACATTTACACTAACAAAATACTCACCCATCATCTAAAAATACTTAAATACTCTAAAAATAAACGACAATCGTAATAACTGCGACTATCCAACGTAAATCATACAGATTAGAGTCCAACGTCAACTCAATACATTTTCCTGACAGCGCCATTTCTAAACGATTGCAGATTGACAACCAGTCTTCAGGGGATCGTAAATAAGGGACAGATTTCACCAAAGCGGAGAGGAGCGGGACGGAGCGGAGTTTTTAAATAAACATTTGGAATTCTTTATTCAGGGCCAGCTACACAGCGAAGTTTGAACAACGAATTCTTATCGGTTAGCTCCGCTCCGCTCTGCTCTTTCCGCTTCGGTGGAGTTTGGCCCTAAACTATATAATTGGATTTTTCTACCTCAATTATAGCTTGGTATTGGGATAACCTCAAGGGATAAGATATAATCACTGAGAAGTGCAGGAACAATATTGTGGGATCCGAAACATGATACATTAAATGTGTTACGGAAGTTTTGGTGGGTGAGAAAGGAAAGAGACATTTTATTTGAAATTTTATGATTGTGTAGGGGTGTGTGTAGTAGCTTTATGTGTACTTAAAATATAAATTGGCTTCTTACATACATTTATGCTTGGAGGACTCTTAACACTCATTTTTATGCAGTTGCTCAAGTAGTATAGTATACATCACGTGTTTATATATTGGCATGGCATTAAAATTCGCATATTTTCATGACCTTTACTGGATGGATAAAACCTCAAAATAATAAAATTTTATTTTCGTTTTACTTTCGTTTTCACTATTATTTTAGAACAAGATAATTTGATATATGTATATGTCACGGTAAGAGTGATTAATTGAAGATTATTAATAATTATCTAGTATTATTAATAATTACCGAAAGTCGAGGTAAAAGTGATAAATTAATCACATTTGTCGGTTTTTATTAATAATTTAACCCTAGTAGTGATAAATGTAATAAGTGGCCAAGGGTTGCGGGGCTGTTTATTTAGTATGCTTGGTTAGGTTCGACTTTGTGACGGAGATCAATAGGTTAGGTTAGTTTAGATATTGTGACCTTGCAACAGAGCGAGCGAAGCGAGCGACGACGTATGTACCCATCACATATATTTTTATAAATTAAAGAAACCAAGTTTAAATGTATAAGTCAGTCAGTGGCGTGCATTGGTTTTCGGCCATGGTAGGCACAGACTCGTACGTACTACGTACGTATGTACTCGTATGGCCAACTTTACCGTAAATACGCAAATGAACTCCCAAAAAATTGGAACAAGGATTATTTTTGTGGACCACAGGGTACATTCAGATCTAGCGAACGCACACCGAATGCGCTGCTCGCGCTTGCAGTTAGGTACTGCAATATGTTAGTGCGCCTCCTCGACGCAACTCACGCAAAGGTCGGTAGTGCAAATTTTAGTAATGCCGTCTCCGAACTGTTCGCGAGCAGTACGCGCGCTGCTCGCGGCGCTCGCGCGGTGCAATCAAGATCATAAGTCTACTTAAAATGCACGCGCGCAGCTCGCGAACTGTTCGCTAGCTTAATCTACGAACCAATTTCTGATTGAATCACTATTTCAACTTGTAGGTATAAGTTTATATAAAACAATCTTTGTAAAGCTAACTGCGAACAGCAGCCGAATCCGCGATTCAGGACTCGCGACGAGCAAAGGGTCGCGGTGCGGAGAGCTTATGGTTGAGGACTCATATTTGTGTATTATTCTGAATAAGAAAACGAAACTGAACATAATAGTAAATATATTAAGCCATAGTCAATATGACCATTCGAGATCAACATTTTTCTTACTTACGTTATGTATTACATAGCCAAAAAAATAATCAGACGTATTATTTTACGTGCCAACATATACTATTCTTACTAGTCTTGTATGTTTAATTTACTCCCATTTTTAATAAGATTGTAACTAAATATAATCATCTTCTACAACAAAATGTTTTCGTCGTAGTTATTCTCGTAGGTATAAATTCACGCAACAATTTCGTATAACAATCAAGAAACGACGAATAACATAAAAAGAACAGTTCGTCCAGCAGCACACCGCTAGTCAGGCAATATTTTCTGACATTTTGAGTTAATAATTACTGAGAGCCTTACCTTTTAAGTTTTGTCAACAAACCGCATCTGATGGGTTTGTATTGTAATTGTAATTACGCACGTATGCTATCAAACATATTTCAATTTCGCCACAATCTTAACATTCATACACATAGCTGTTTATTAGTGCTCCTGTTTATTAAACTACAGCCACTTCACAAAATCACAATTAATAGAAACTTGTTACGAAAGACAAGACGAAAACAGGCGCGCGAACTATCAAAAACTTAATAAACAATCTGCCACAGATAATAAATATCGAAAAACGATCAAGTTGCAACAGAGAAGTAAAACAATAAAAATATTTATTAAATAAATATAATAAACATTAATAAATAAGTAAATAATATTGTGATAATTAATTATATAAGTTATAAGTATTTTAAAACGCAAGTTTCATTTAAAATACAATAATTACCTACTGGAATAAGAATTGACAAGTGCGGTGAACAACCCAAAAGACTTTTGCTCCAAAACGAATATGAGAGTGGAAAGAAAGTAAAAGGACTGAGGACTGCGAGGACTCTATAAGTCTATTGGCAGATAGGCTAGCTTACTGTAAGTGTAAAAAATTACGTATGTCAAATGTCAAAGCACCACTCTTAGCAAAAATAGGGTTTTTTGTTTTTGTCGTATAATAAAAAGTCAAGATGGCGGGGTATTATTTTCCGTTTTTGAAGTGTGCGTGCGTATATGGACAAGGAGATTTCGTTTGAATGTGTGAGTGTAAACTAGGCACAACTGTCGCGAGCCTACCTCGTAACAGATTATTATGAGTTATTGAATGAATTTGAATTTGACATAGGTGACGTCATGATTTGTTTATTATTGAAATGTTTGGTTAGAAGTTTTACTACCGTTTTATGTTATGATTATGTATGATGAGTGTTGTTGTATTAAAAGAAGATAGTTAGGATTTTTGGAGGTAAGCTCTGCTTATTTGCCTATATGCTATGCACGCCACTGAAGTCAGTGTATATGTCAGGGTAAGAGTGAATAATATAAATAAATACCTGCTGGTCAAAAAACATTGGGTTTTTATTTATTTTATCACTTTTACCAATATGTGTCGAGAATTATTAATAATTACTACTAAAAGTAATAAATTTCGATTGTTTATTAACATTTACCAAAACATGTGATTATTATTAATATTTTTGTAAAATTATTAATAATTTTCAATTAATCACATTTACCGTAACATATACATAACAGTATTGATAAAAGGCTATATTTAAGTATTTAGCCTAATAATTTACGAAATAGACCATCTATATCCTACATAGGTGTTTTACATATGAGCAGAAAGCTGTTTAATTTGAATGTGAACTGTTATAGTAAAAGTTCATACCCTTCTGCCCATTCTTATTTCGATTATAAGCTTGATGCTATTCGTTGCTAATTAAAATAGAAGGAAATGAGAATAGTTAAAAATAAATTCTCATTAATAAGACGACAAAGTAAAAGACAGTCCTTAACGAGAAAAATAATATACAGTAAAAAGCCAGTTTATATCGTAATAGGAAAAGCTTAATCACGAAATTCCTTGAACGGTTAAATTTCAATTATATAATTACAAAAGCACTTAATTACCGACTTTTATTGTAACCAAATGGGGCGTACAATCTTTTGTTAGGGGCATTCAATTGTAAGGGGCATTCTATTGCAAAGGGCGTTCACACTTGACCGCCCCTTATTTGGCAATGCGGGAGCGCCTTTTGTATCATCAAGGATTTAAATAAAGCCTCGTAATACGTATAAGGTGGGCTTTATTGCAAATGGACATGTTGTAAAAAGGTTCTATAATGTTTCGCGTCTATTGTATTTGTTTTAATGAATGGTAAGCGAGTGGGTTGGACTCAGTTTTTTGGGACAAATTCGTATGAAATGTTGTTTTTGAAATGTGATTGTGATTGTTATTTTTGTAAATGCATTGTCTCACAAAATACAAACATTACATTGAGCCACTATATTTATGCATTTTAGGTGAGATATAAAACGATTTCGTTTAAAATGTGGCAAATTTTGCTCTAGTTTTCGTTATAACATGTACATATATGAAACTAAATCTCTTTTAAGTCAATCTTTAAGTATTCATAATACTTCAGCCTACTATAGTACAGATCATCACACTCATCTATAAAACACAAACTCATAAAATAAATAAAACAAACACCCAACATATCTATACAAAACTAAACAATGCGGAATCGATTCGTTTCCCTTGAAGATTGCATACCGCTACAGATTACACAGTTTAACCAAGGTTCGCTTGAATCACGCGATATTACGATTGCATCGAATGTGCCTAGTGATTGCTCAACGATGCTTATACTTTGCATAGAAATAGCTACATTATGCTTTGAACAAACTTGGTGAGATTGCGGGTGGAGTACGAAAATATTGGAAATGTCGTCATTTTTGTTTACCTTATATGTGGTATCTGATTTTTTATACTTAATAGTATTTGATGCTGGCGCGATGACATCGATCACTATCTGCCGGGTTGGTGGGAGATGGCTCCAGATAGAACAGCTTGGAGCAAATTGGGGGAGACCTTTGCCCAGCAGTGGGACACATAAAAGGTTATTAAAAAAAAAGAATGATAGTATTTGCGTTTATAGGAAGAGGATTTTGAGTGAATATGGTTATTTGTTAAAAAAATTGTTTTGATCAGACTTATAACGTATCTTTCGCAAAATATAGCCCTTATAACAGCTAGGTATTGTCGTTTAAAAAAATACTCCATAGATGGATTAACCAATAAATTACTTATTTATAATTTAAAACTTTTATAAGTTTGAAAGCTGTAGTTACGTGCAGTGTTGAATATGAATGTTAGTCATGTATCGAAAATGGTGTTAAGTACGTTTTAGCACAATGATATTATTACCACTGCACTATTAATCTCTCTGCAATATAATTGCTTGGTATAATAATACGTCGGGGAATAAAGACGTAAAACCACTTATCCAATATTTATTACAACATAAATCTCTATTAGATGCAACAGAATCACATCGGAATGAATTACAAGCATCAAACTCCATATTAGCACCGAGAGAGTGACGAGACACAATTAATTGCACCACAGGTTGTTTTCACTCACCCAAATTATTTGAATGGTGATCAAATGCCAATGAATTTTCAACCTTATTACTGTCAACATACAGACAGTTTCGAATACCCGTCAATCTCGAATAGATAGTGACATTCTGATAATACACCTCGTTCGTAACGAAGTAAGATTGATTTAGGACTCTATTTTTGGTGTGATAGAGTGTATTTTTGGTTGTATTTAAATGCAGGATGCCAAGAGTGATAGAGTTAATTTGGCGTTCGTCTGCGAATACTTGGCTATCGTACAAATTGCGATACAAATTGCCAAAGTTAAAGTGTTTTGCACACTTGATGCGATGCGCCTGGTATTAATGTGGTAATGTATTGCTATTCGAATGCACTGATGTTTATTTTAAGGTGTTATGTGCATAGAAACTGCAATATTAATAAGATAGATATATAGATGTATGTGGCTCTGATTTTGAAACGGTTAATTATTAATGTAGATAGATAGATATTTGGAATATTATTTATAATAAACAAAACAATAAAATACATCGCCAGTAAAGAGTAAAATGCCGGTCAATTGTAGTTAATTAGGTAGAGAATTAATAATTATTTTTTGTTGGCTTCAAAATATTGAGTTTTATTTTCAAGAATTTTTCAACAGGAATAGGCGCTCCAACATTATATGTTTAATTATTAACATACCATAAAACTAAAATGTTTAATTATTTATTTAATGTAGAAAATTCCATGGCTGTAACAAAATACGAAACTCAGAAACTATTTACAAGGAAACCCTATAAAAGTTTTAACTGAACTCCCCAATAAACCCTTGAGAATTTACACCCAAAATACATTCTTACCCTTCAGGAAATCTTCAACTATCTAATTAATTAAATATCGTGTAAACTAATAACTAAATACCGGCTTGTAAAAACTTGTAAGAAGAAATAATATTGTCGGATAGTCGATATGTAATATAATTTTTGTATACCTAAGCCTAGATCGCACAAAAAAATAGAACGCATTACAAAAAATAGACTTTTAGGCTTTGATCATAATTCTATAACCTACTCTACTCCTCAAATAATGAAAAGGTGAATAATATAATTGACATAAAATAAAAGTAACAAGGAAATAATGCACTAACCTCTGGTAAGCGACTTTTTGTTAAACACCTACAAAAATAAATTGAAGTACAAGATAAAAGATACAAAATACAAGAGCATTTATTTGTTCACGATTTTTATTTGTTATATCGACGGGTCCTACGTATACTGGTGTAACCCGCAAAACAGCGAAATACGTTTTTTTGCACCAAAAGCCTAAAAATTACCTTAACTTTATATCCTGTAAAAATTATATTAAATTATCAAGTAATTTCAAAGATACAAACTTGTAAACTAATATAAGTGACATGATTTTCTGCCACACGACCATCTACACTGATATAAGTCACTTGCACCAGTGTAGGTAGTCGCGTGCGACGCGACTCGTGGTCGGGAGCACGTTACAACACTGGTATAACTGCGATGCGTTTTAGGTTACATATTTATTTATTAAAAAACTATTCAGATTTGGTTTGTCTTGATTTAGTAGTGGTAACATGTCACAACAATGAAGCGCTCAAGAGGTCAAGTAATGATAGATTTATTAGAAAAAAAAAATAGTAAAATAAACACTCCAGGAAATTACGAAAATAAATATTAATTGACATTTTAAATAGTATGATGATATATTTTGTATTGTTTGATCATATATAAAACAAAGTAACTCAATCTTTCGTTTTTGATTTTAAGTTTTGCTTCCCTTTTTTGAAAACTGGAAAATAATTCCATGGGGGAACTTTAAAAAAAAGGAGGAGGTTTTCAATTCGGATTTTTTATGTTCGCGCATAACTCCTTTGCTTTCCAAACCGATTTGAAATATTTTTTTTCTTTGTTGGAAAGGGTATACTTCCCAAATGGTCCCACAGTCACCAAGTCGGGATCTGATGATGGAATCTTGGTGAAATCGAGGGAACTCTTCAAATGTTATAGCGTTATATAATGTTATAGGAAAGCGTACAGCAAATTTGGTTTTTTCTACAGCAAGTGAAGCATTTGCGTTCAAAAAGAACCATTCTACCATCAGATCTGATGATGAAGCTACGATGGCCTCGTGAATGTAGCCGGAATTCGTTGTTTGTGAGATGCGTGGCACTGCATTTGGTTTGATGGAAATTATCATGAGAATGATGAATGGGTGAAGGCCATATTATTATTAATATCTAAGATTTAAAATATATCACTAAAAATAAACCAATAAAAAATTTTGTGCAAAGAATAAACTTACTTTAAAAATCGATAATAGCACTAAAAAGTTAAAAATAATACTATAACCTACCTAACTATATTAATAAGCCAAACTTAAACTAGTATTAACCTACAATACAACTTTATAATTTTATGGAGTCGGTGCCTTGCTAGGTATATATAATTACCGAAAGTTCCTAATTAAGAAGATTAAATTTTTTAGTTTCATTATTTTTAAGATGGCAAGTCCATCGATTTTATTTTTCATTAAGAGTGCCGCATAGAGGATAGTAATATTATTATGAGTGCCATAATAATATTAACGTCCGATTAACAACACCTATTAAGCATAGGTAGGTCTGGAAAAGACTTCTCTTTTGTATTTTTATTTCATTTCCTGCCACACCCTTTAAATATTTAAGTTTAATAACAAATAACAATGCAGAAAACTGTTGCAAGTAGTTTTCCAGTACTGAGTAAACTGGTGTAAGTGTTTAAAAGTCAATAAAAGAAGATGTTATTGTTAATATTATAACCTCATATTAATCAGTAGATTGGAAATAGCATATTAAAACAGTAAAATTCTTAAATTTTCTCTTACTACAAGAATAAGCAAGTACATTGTATACTGGTATAAGTGGCCACTTGTATCAGTTTACAGGTTTTACCATAATAAATAAAACAAGCTACATCAATGCAAGTGACACTATTTTCCAAAGTATAAAAAGAAATTAAGAAACAATAATGCAATCTTGTTTCTTAGAGATTCAAATATAACATCTCAAAATTTCAAGTATTTCTACTGATTTATGACAAAATTACAAGCTTTAGAACCTTTGAACCGCTCTCCTGAACAGTTGTGTTTTTGCACTTGTACCAGTTTACGTAGGACCCGTCGATATATATTTATTTGTTACGTATCAAAACTGAATCAGCTATCAATAATTTGGAGCGATAGATTTTACAAAGTTTCAAACACTTTTTTGAAGTTTTAGGAAAAAATATAATTATAGTAATATAAAAATAATGTAATTCTAGTAAAAAGATAGTACTTTTCATAGGCACGTACCTATGCTCTTAAAACAAACTTACTACCATACCATACCTAAAACAAGTCGTCACAAAAAGATTGCCATTCTTTTTTATTTTATACCGATAATGAAACTCAACAATAACGCTTACATTACACGAGCAGACAAAAAGACATTTGAAAATTCTCCTTTAAACCGTCGCAACAGACAATCCGAGCCTACCTGCTCCGTATGAAAACGTGAACGAAACGTTAGTAGAATATTAAACAAGAAAGCACTTTTCTTTTATAGGTTTCCTCGAAGAAAATCCCAAAAAACATACAAACATAACAGGAGTATATAAGTAATTGAAGATGTGGGAAATCTGAGAAGTTTCCGGAAAAAGTATTTGAAAAACAATAGGGAATAGGGAGATATTATGTCTTGGATTGCCTAAATGGTAGAAACTTGCCCTAAGGAGTATTATTAGTACATGATGAGAAAACTTTTTTTTATGTATTCAGTCTTTCGGTGGTTTGAGAAAAAATGTGATGGTACACGAATAGATGGAAGAAAAAACATTGATCCCACGATTGGTATGGTAGCCATGGTATGGTAAAATAGTAAGTGTTTTCTAGATTATGAAGTCAATTTATTTGATTTGTCCGTATCCGTATATTAGTAGATATATATTTTTTTAAACTAATTGTATTTGTATCATTGATGTTAACCTTTTTTTTTAAAAGAGTAACCTCTTGAATTTCTTGCCGGTTCTTCTCCATTGGAATTACATTTTGGAACCTGCAACTAGAGTCAGTAAATTTAACGTTTTAAAAGAGCTTAAAAAGGCTTAATTGAAATAAAAGTATTTTGATTTTGAATTTGATAAAGACAGATTAAATAGAAAAATGGTGAACAAATGAATAGTTCATACTTTGCGAATCTACTTTTATTATAACTTATATAAATGTGCTATGGCTAAACAGAAATAGACGAAGACATTTTTATTATTTTAGTTATTTAATGGTATAATATGAATGCTTAATGTTGGCATTAAAATTGACGTCAATATACCGTGAGAGCTAGTATTTGGTAGGCTAGCCCTGCTAGCTTAAATATTAAACAAAAGAGACTCAACTTTTAAATACCCAAGTTCTTTCATTTCTTTATAGCGACTCATAAAAATCAATCTCAAACACAAGCCACAAAAGTAAATAGACCTACATGAAGTAAACAATTTCTTTTACTCAGAGGTCAGAAAATAATAGCTATAAAAACAAACATTTGGCGGTCACTTAAAACGTTATGAATAAAAGATGGTATGGAATCAAAATTAGATTCCTAATTTTCTGTCAAGGTTTCAATAGTTTCGAAAGTAATTATTCATGTAAAACAAAATAAATATCGACTACTGTCATCAAAAGTTGTTGATGGGTCATCAATAATTCATCTTGGTCTAATGGATGTGGTCGAGACTTGGAAAGTTTTTGGTAGTCCTTAAGGTCAGAATATGTTATTGTAGACATTTTTGTAGAGGAAAATACTTTTATGGGACTTTTGTGTCCATTGGTGAAGTACTTGTTATGAGTCTATCGTTGATTCACGTACTGAAAACTTTTATTCTTTATTTAAACGTGATATTTTCATATGAGTTTATGTGTATTGATATTAAGGTACCAAAAAATTTGGTAGAAATACTAAGACACCTACTTTATACTCGCAATTTTTCAAATAATTTGATACCTACTTCTATGTAAAGTGAGTCTTATCTATTTGTTTAGCTTTCCTAATTAACACATGAACTTCCCCTTCCCCCCGGACCTTTGTGGAGTATAGACGTGTGTTTGCAAACCGTATAAATATCAAAACTGTTAAATAATAATCAAATTAACGTAATAAAATACAACAGAAAAATAGGAGTGCATATAGTGAAGGAGGTGTATTAAGCTTCGCTGACCAACACGCACACAGAGAAATCTCAACCCGTGAGTAATTAAAACATTCACTCATACGCCACTAAGCGCCTGCGTCGGAGGTCTACATATACTGGACGGAAAGCGACTTTGTTCTGTTTCGTCGATCCTGACCATTTTAGCTTGATCTCTCTAAGCAATAGAAACAATTTGCACTGCACTTAATTTATGCTTGCCTAGTACTTTTGTTGCTAGTATAATGCCCGTTAACCGCTCTCCCCCCGCCTCTCCAGTCCCCGCAACAGATGACTTAGCCGCTACATCCGTACGCTGTACATTGCAAGAAGTTTCGCTGCGTCCAAGCACCTCGACGCCCGACCTGTCACCTAAATCGAATGTCACAGAACGGAAAAAGAGAAAGATTGAGGGGGTTGATGCGACTGCGTCTGTGGAACTTACCAGGGCCATGTTTGCTACCTATTCTAACAAGCATGAAAGTCTCTACGAGGGAATGATGCTCAAAATAAATAGCATAATAGAGCAGAATATTGAGCTGAAAAAGAGTGTCGAGGTAATGTCGGATAAGTACGATGAATTCCTAAGGCGTATATCTACCCTGGAGGCTGAGAAGAAGGAAGACAGAAAGATGATTCGGCAACTTGAAGATAGAATAGAATTGTTCGAACGCACCTCTCGAGCTACAGGAATAGAAATCCGAAACGTTCCGAAAGATGAAAGTGAGACAAAAGACGGACCTTTGCTAGTTAGTCTCAAATCTTGGACAGAGTTTTAATCTACAAATAACTAAGTCTGATCTAAAAGATGTGTACAGATCCAAAAATAAAGAAAACTCGTCGCCAATTCTGGTAAACTTTCAGTCAGTCATACTTAAGGACAAAGTTATTAAAGGAGTGAAAAATTTCAATAAGGCTAAGGGAAAAGATGATAAGCTCAGCACTACTCACTTGAAGATGAAACATCCTAAGCAACCGGTCTACGTTTCAGAATGTCTTACTTCTAAAACACAAAAACTGTTTTATTTAGCAAGAACGCAACACAAGGACTTTGGATTTAAGTTTTGCTGGACCTCACATGGCGTAGTTTATCTTCGTAAAAATGTTGGTGATCCCCAAATTAGAGTGAGCTCGGAAGATGATTTAGAGAAGATTAAACGCTCTAGCTCAAAATGACTACTGTCGCGCACTACCTGTACTCATAGTATTTTTTGCCTTCTTCGCATGCATGTTAATATGAATTATTTGTTATTATTATTATATTGTACTCATACTATCAGATCCATAACAATTAAAACTAACATATCTAAAAAAAGCGCTACAATAAACTATTACACAATATTACACAATCACAAACAAACACACACATACGCAGGGTTCACTAAAAGACACACAATAGAATATATACGGCAAAATTCTTTATATATTCGCTTTCTCATTGTTTTGGCAATTGTTTACATATCTTTAAGGCTGGATAAAGATTTAATATCGGCAATTTATCGGCAATTTACAATAACAAATAAAAATGGTTTCACTAAATAGTATAATTCAGGACCTCGATAATTTTTCAGTGGCAAAGTCCTATAAGTGCGATGTAGAAACATGTTGCAAATTAATTAAACGTTCTTCTGATTCTTTAATTATTATTTCTCAAAACATTCGCAGTATTTATAAAAATATAAATGGTTTTATTGCACAGTTAACTAGGCTTACGTTCGAGCCTGACATTATCATTCTGACAGAATGCTGGCTCTCTGTAGACAAAATCCCTCCTCCTCTCGACAATTATACATGCCACTTCTCCAAGAAAAGCCTTAACCAAAATGATGGCATCGTCATATACGTCAAACATGAAATTAAATGTTCAATAGAGGAACCTGACCCAGTAGGCGCAAACTTTTTGCTTCTCTCAATAGGCTCTGACACTGTCGTCTTAGCTGTATACAGGTCTCCGTCTATTTATTGTACTGATAACTTTTTAAATACTATTGACAGCTTACTCCGTCCTTGTAAAAGTAAGAATATTGTCCTGATTGGTGACGTAAATATCGACATTAAGCAAAATAACATCGATCGTAACAGTCCATCATACTTAAATCTCTCTGCCGAATTAGGGCTTCTTCCAGGTCATACATTTCCTACCAGAATAAATAACTGCCTTGATCATATAATGATTAAAACATCGCTGTCAGCGATAGTCACTGTGATAGAGTCAACTGTAACTGATCATGATTCTGTTCTAATTAGTCTATCCCATAAGCGTAAGCAGTTAATGAGCAACAAAATTGTTAAAACAGATCTTGTGGCTACTCTAAAGAAATTGGAATCTGTGGATTTCTCATACATTTGTCACACGGCTAATGCTGAACAAGCTGCAACTCTTTTAATTGATGAAATGTCAGCAGCAATAAAATCTAACTCTAAGATTATTACCATCTCTGGGCGTAAAAAAAATATTAAAGCCTTGGATCACACCTGGACTGTTGCGGTGTATTCGCCATCGGGACAAATTACACAAAAATCTGAAAAAAGATCTCGATAATCAATCTCTCGTATTAATCTACAGGCGTTACAGAAATTTTTGTAACGCTTTGTTGAGGAGGCTAAAAAGAAGTTATGAAAAATCTGTCTTAAAAAATGCAAGAACCAATAAAGAGACGTGGTCGGCTATTAAGTCTATTACCGGTACTAGCAAACAGAAGGGTTTTGCGGACGATCAGCTACATATTAATAGTAATCCTTCTGATGCGGTTGAGGAGGTAAATAGATATTTTGCATGTATCGGAAAGTTGTTGGCTGAAGGCGTCCCACAATCCTTTGGCTCTACAAAAGACAACTCTAACCATTACAACTTAACTCACACCGTTAATTCCATGGCTCTACTCCCGCCTGATGAAAGTGAGATTGAGTCTCTGATTATGAATCTTAAAGACGACAGTGCGGTTGGTTGGGATTCTATTTCAAATAAGTTCCTTAAAATGACTAAACATATTATAGTCCCTCTATTTACCATAATTGTTAAATTATGTTTTGAGCAAGGGGTATTTCCCAAGGTTTTAAAAGAGCGCTAATTACACCTGTCCACAAGGGTGGCGTACGAGACAGTGTAACAAACTACAGGCCAATATCTGTGCTTCCAGCACTCTCCAAAGTTCTAGAGAAACTACTGAATAACCGACTTATTAATTTCCTAGAGCAAAATAACATCCTTTCAAATTCTCAGTTCGGTTTTAGGGCCGGTAGAAGTACAGATGATGCCGTCAGCTCTCTGATTGAATATGTCACAAAAAGTCTAGATCACAAACAAAAGTGTGTCGGAGTTTTTATTGATCTTGCCAAAGCTTTTGACACTGTCTCGATTTCTACCCTTGTGGACAAGCTGGACAGATGTGGCATAAGGGGGTCAGTGCTTAAAATTTTTACAGATTTTCTTTCGGACCGCCAGCAAAAGGTTAAAATAAATAAACACATCAGTTCAGACGTAGCTGTTACTTGTGGAGTCCCACAGGGTAGTATACTCGGTCCCAGTCTCTTTCTCATTTATATAAACGACCTGTGTCAAATGTCTCTCTATAAAGGCAGAATTTTTACCTACGCTGATGATACAGCTTTAGTGTTTGTGGGGGAGACTTGGGACGAGGTCCGAAAAAATGCAGAAAAGGAACTTCACAGGGTTCAGATGTGGTTAAAACAAAATTTATTAACCCTAAACGTGCCCAAAACTTCACTTGTTCAGTTTACCAATTCTCGCTCAAAACAACAAAACATAGAGATTCGTCTTCATACATGCGAATTCACAGCAAACCAGCAATGCTCATGCCCAATCATCACTAAAACCTCTAATGTTAAGTACCTTGGAGTACTACTTGATGAGAAAATTACGTGGCAACCCCATATAGACATGATTTCATCACGAGTTAGAAAACTAATATGGGTGTTTAAGAATCTCAGGAATGTGGCTGACTTGGAGCTTCTTCGCTCTGTATATTATGCGCTAGCTCAATCTGTCATTGGCTACTGCATCGGGGTATGGGGGGGTGCATGTAAAACACACATAATACAACTAGAAAGAGCTCAACGTTCCTTGCTCAAAACTATGACATTTAAACCTTACAGGTTTGCCACTGAAACGCTATATGAGCTATGCCAAGTGTTCACTGTAAGACAGCTCTTTATTTATCATGTCATTACTAAACAACATATTTCTACCCATTACGATCCGAATAAGTTACAGAACAAACGTACAATACCAAATGTTATTGACTATGTAAGATGTCACACCGCATCCGTGCATCTTTACAACAAATTAAATAAAATTTTAAACTTTTACCCATTATCATTGCATGAATGTCAATCTCAGCTTAGAAAATGGCTACATAAACTGAACTACGCGGAAACCGAAAAAATACTACAGTAAATAAAGATAATAATATATTGATATGTATAAAGACACTAAATATAAATTCACCTACCTTTGCACACACACACACACACACACACACATGCACTCACATTCACACACACACACACACACACACACACACACACACACACACACACACACACACACACACACTCACTCGAAAACTCATTTTACTCAACTAATTCTGATAGTTAAATGTAGCACTTCCTTAATTACTGCATGCTGTAATTCTTAAAAATTACATGTTCTTTTCTCTCTAATAAATGTATTGTTTGACATATTAAACTGAACTAAAAATGGGAGAAGGCGCTGATTCCTGACATACAGGTCTTTACCTAGTTTGGGACTCAGAGGCTTCATAGGATATTGTAACCTGATATTATGTCAAATAAAGAATTTATTATTTATTTATTATAACTAGTCACAGTACCTTGTACCAAGTAAGTAACTACTTTCATGCAGGTCAGCAAAATATTAACGACTGAAGAATTCGAAATAATAAAAGATCTAAGACCAAGTAACACTAGCAGTAAATAATTACCTTCCATGAAAAGATCACCTACAAAAATAATCCTAGTAATAACGTTAACATCTGTAATTCAGAATCCAATCCGTGTAAGTGGGTAAGAATTAGTAGAATTGATTGCGGGGCCATAACTGACCGATGGGGCCACTAATCCCCCCTGTCGCGGTAATACGACCACGGATTAATACGTTTAGCTGCGGCCCCGTGTGGCCCCGTATGGCCCATTCGTAGTTGATTTATTGGCACCTGTTATGAAATACAACTTTTCCAAATGGACGGCAGAAAAGGTTTTTTTGAGGCAGTTGTATAATTTCTCTGTTTTAAGTGAGTTTTAGTAAATTATCTGTCGCATACCAGGGTCATAAACTATCTGTGTTTTAAATTTCGTCCGAATCTGTTTAGTAGTTTTTTGAGCGAAGGATTATCAACCATCCATCTATATAGCCCTGCAAAAATCTAAATTTTAAGTAGACATGGTTCCTGAAGGTTTTTCTGATTAACAAGATGAGTAACCCAACTCACAAAATGCTAGGATTCGGCTCACTCAAACAAATTTTAGGTCTACTTAAGTAATCACTAAAGAAAGACCTTGATTATAAAAATGATCTTGAATTATCATCTCTATGTTATTTTCCTTTAAAACTGGTTGATTGAGCTCAAACTATTTTAAAAGAATTATGAACTTTGATCACTACCAAAAATAAAAACTGTAACAACTTTACTAAGCTAAATAATTAATAAAAAAACAAGTCCTTATATTCCACCATAAATATCTAGTAAAGCCACGTCGTCATGCCGTAAAGCCTTTACTGCCACTACTTTATCGCGGCATTGTCGCGATATGAACGCGATAGAAGCCATTCACACAAGCTCTAGTTTAATTAACTGACAAGAAAGTCCTAGCGCTTATAAATAGGCTTTAAACTAAGTCTTTGGAGCTAAGGTTAAGATTAATATATTTTAGATGAACATTATTTGTCCTAACGAGAAAGTAGAGCAACATGTATATAAAGATGATGTAAAGGTTTATATTTGTACCACAATTGTAAATGAAAGTTTAAATAAATAAAATATAAAATTTATTTAGTTGGAGTTTAAAACTATTCGGTGTTTTTTGCATTTGTCCACTCACCGTTGCGTGCTAGAAACGTATTAAAATTTTTGAATGAGCTTATAGTGATTAATGAAACGACTTCTGTCCAAAAAGTCCTAACTGTCATGTGGTTGTTGATTGTTATACACTCATTCTGAATCAGCTTTCAGGTGTTTGTCCAAAATTTCAAAACATTGATCCTAAACAGCACTTAATGTGGCCCATCCTTGTAAGGACCCAAATGTAACTCATGCCTAGATTTAAAATTTTAAAATTAACAGGCCTAATTTGCGTTCGTTCGTTATCCAGTAACGCAAATGCCATTTTTGAATAAGGTTACAGCCGGCAATAACGAAACGTATATCTAATAACTAAAAATTGTTTAACCTATAACATAATATGCAAAACCCTTTAAAGGACTAAAATGTTATTCAACCCTAGATTTAACAAAAAGGTTTGTCTAGAAGTATAAGGTTACAGGCTCATGTTTCACGGAACTGGTTAGTTTCATGAGGGCTAACCTTTGACCTTTTGAAAGCCTTAACAAGGGTCCAATAGGCACGCAATAGATATTGTGTTACACCTAAAATATAATAGATTAATTATTTATTGCTAAGCAGTAAAGGCCAATCAAGCTATGTAATTTCAAGTTTAAAATTATTATAAGCAACATTTAGCACTTATTATTATTTAATTATTTATTTGCACACGCTGCTAAATTAACTTATAAACTAAGCCCAAAAAACCTTAGTAATGGATTGACAGTGGGTCACTGAGTCTTTACGCACACTCAAATTTGTTTGAACTAATTATTAATTGCACAATGTATTTAAATCTTATTTTTTATTTAATTAAGTCAGTGTGTTACGAGAAGTTTTCATCATCATCATCCACAGCCCTTATATTCCTACAGCTGGGCATAGACCTCCCCTTTTTCTTGCCATTTTCTACGGTCCAGTGCCAGTATAAACATTTAAAACACATGCACAAGCAACAGCTAGGCTTGCCAAAAGCATTTAGGGATCACACAAATACTTGTCCCATGCGGTGATCGAACCTGCAGCACGTCGAACAGTGTCCCATACAATGACTAAAATAAGTCCATGACACAGTGTGAGGCTGTGTGAAACCGAAGGCTAGGAGGAAATTGGCCCAATGATGTTTGGTTATACTGTTAACCACTTTCTAAAACAGTCAAAGGTCGACTTTGGCTAATAGACAACATTAAGCTCATAAAAGTAATCTAACATCAAATATTAATAAGCTTAACTTAGAACATTACTTTCTTTTCGTCTCAGCAAAACTGTTGTGGGTATTTAAAACCAGAAACTTTATAATAAGGTTTATATTTCAAAGTTAAGTCTAATCAAAAATACTTAACTTTCGGTGTTTTCGTAAATTGAACACTTTATATTTTTGTGGTTTTTCAAGATATTTCAACTTTTATCAAGTTACGCTTAATCCCTTTAATCTTCGGCGATTACTCAAATTTGATTTTGTAGAATATGTAATGGGTACTACTTTATATTTTTGACTTGCCTCATAATTATTTATGATTAAGTTCAAGATAAATTTCATCCAAAACCTATCATAATATTCTCATTTCATGTCATAATTAGATCAATTTTATCAAACTTCCACTTTATTACCTATGTTAGTTAGTGTATAAAATCTTATTACATACAAGTATACCTAAAATAAAATATAATCCTTATATTCCCGATATTTCAAAACTATATTTAATTTCTTCATTACCTTCCTCGATCTCATAATCTTAATACGTCACCACCATCGATAAATACGACATGCTTGTAATGGAGTTTTGTGGCTTTTGTTATATCAAACATCTACAAGCTCACAGTATTTAATTACAGAAACGCCAGTGGTTTATATAAGCTAATCCTTTGATCTTGACTTGTGTACATAAGTTAATTATTTTCACTAATACAGTATTAATTTCTACAAATAGATTGAGTTCATTTTAAGTGGATTTGTTATGTTTCTTACGATAGCTGGTTAAAGGAAACATATAATCATCTTTAATTAATTGATTGCAGTCATAATTTACACCTACAATGCGGCCGCTGAAAGAATGCTTATTTGACACATTTCAGTTGGATTTGTTTGAGCAAATAATATCAAAACAAACAATTAGTTATAAACTTACATAGAGTTAGAGTTCGTTTACTGTAGTTAATTCTTTGTCATATCATAGTTACGCATTTTCACAACAGCCCTACGATATACACTAATTTTCAGTTACAAAGGTTAAAACATCTTTCTTTAAAAAATCGCAAGCTACCTAAAAGTAAAACGTATCCAATTAACGAAAGGAACTTCAATCAAAAGATAAGCAGTGTTTACACGTACTAGTTTATTTACTCCACAATCAGACGTTAACAACATACTCCAAAACTCGAGCGTTCGTGAAACACCCTTTGTCTACTTACCCTTTTATAAACTTTAAATATCTCACAATTATGCCCGTGAAACGGAACGTAAACTTCAAAATTACGTCAACTGGAATTCTGCGACTGATTTTTGTTTTTTGTAGTTAGGTTTGGCTTTTAGTTTTATCAGGTATACTAGAAAACACTTTATGAAATATACTGCTTGTATGACCTACGAAATATTCTAAGTTCAGTATGTATCCTGTATTTATAACATCTATTGAGCCTTTTCCCAACTATGTTGGGGTCGGCTTCCAGTCTTTCCGGATTCACATGAATACCGTATTTTACGTAGAGCCTATCTGACCTAGACAACCCATTTGTATCTCATAGTAAGACTGGATGTCTGAACTGACTTAACGATTGTCAAAGATAGAAGGGTCTCGGTATGTTTTTAAGAAATGGTCACCCATCCACGGACCAACCTCGGCGAGCGTGGCTTAACATGTATTATCTGTCAAACCGTACGGCAAGGATTAAAGATAATACGAACCATTTTATTCGTTTTTTGTACATACAAACACTGGCTGCTTGTTAGTGAGTATTTAGTTGGATGCACAACAAAATCTGTTAGGTCGATGATTAAAGGCAAAATTGGATGCATGAAACTAACCTGTTGTGCTTCTTTTTGCGGTTTGGCCGATGACCGTTCTGGTGCTGGACCAGTTGAAGTATAGAAAATAAAGACTTTCCTATTTTTGTATACATATTTGTTTGTATCCATTTTTTTAATTTGAAAATTTGGAGGAACGTGTTAAAATTTACAAATAGTTTTTCCTTTCCTAGAAATAATGGTATTTATTTGATAATGACATTAATTAAATTACTATCTAGCCAGTAAAAAGACTACACATAGCAGTAAAAATCTCATTTTATGTAATATTAAAAGAAAAAGTGCCGACCTTAGTAATGCACAGAACTTTTCAAATATTGAGGTTTAATGGATCACTGCCAAATCATGAGGGCAATCAGAAAGTTAATAAAAAGCTGAAAATTCTCACCGACATATTTCTAGTTCACTTTTCACCGTAAAGTTAAATTTAATATTTTCCTCGAGACCAGGAAAAACCGCAAAGAAATAACCCCGAGTGTTAAAAACGTTACATTTTAATTATAAAAGATACTTAATATAATTAAAAGAAAATAAATTATAAGAGCTTTAGAGCCTTTAAGGCTTGACTCCCGGCGACGGAAACTAAACTAAGTGTTCTTCGTTAGTTAAAAGATAATTATTATAAAGAGGAATATTTTCTTAAGTGTACATATTAAAAAAAGAAACATTTATTTTTGGCAATAATTTTATACAGTTTTCTAAGACACAGGCTTAATATAATTAACTGCACAATTTAAGTATTATTTTTGTCAAATAATTATTAAAAAAAAGTACTAAATTTATTTGAGTACTAAATAACATTAGATACCTACTTGTCATGTCAATAACACTTTGTATTTTTCATTATCTCTTCCTTATCATAAGTTGCGTGTAGTTACTTTACTTTCATAATTTTGACACAATATCAATATCACTATCACTTTTATTGATTGGCAACACCATCAGTATTGCCCTACTTGAAAGACAATAATTGTATAATAACATAAGGATATATAAACGCCAGTCGAGAAGGAGATTGTGACCTTTTCAGCTGTACTACCAAAAGGTCAGGTCTGAACATGAACACGCTCCAATAAAAATTGGAAGCATTAACTGAATGTCACGTAGGTAGTAAAAGAATATGACAATAGTTACCGTGGGAAGGATTTCATAATTTATTATAATTTATGCGTAGGTTTCTATAGTAAGTCATGGATATTATTCGGATTTATGTGCCTGAGATGTACGTGTAAACCATCATGGAGCAATTGATTTAACTTTGTTTTGGGGTTGTAAAATCTGAAAAAGATTTGATACGAAATAAATTACTTTAGTAATACACAATTAAATCTAATATAAGAACAAACTCTAACTATACTAAAATTAAAACTTACATAAATAAAAACTAAACGGCGTCAAAGAACTCATCGTCATCCTTGTCAATGGCGGGGAACGTGCCCAGAAGGCTGGCAGCATTGCCACGTTGAATGGCTATGCCGATTTTCGGTGCAAGGAACAAACCAACCCTCTGATCACGAGTAGATGAAATCGAACTAAAATTGCAAAAAATCATTTATTTACGGGATTTTTTTTTTATTTCTTTATATTATCTAAATGAATTAGGTATATGTAGCACTGGTTATAATAGGTGACATTGAAAGTTAGCCCCATATTTTGCGAAAAGGCAGAAATAGAAGCGTGCAAATTAAATCAAGCAGAGTTACTGAGACTTAAATTAAGTTGAGAAATCGTCAGAAACGCAGAGATTTTTTTTTTTTTTTTCAAAGTCAAAGAGTTTATTTGCAAACTAAGTGTAAAACAGGTGTTACAAAACAGTTGGTGCAGGACTTAGTGCCTTTTTCAAGCGCTGCAAAATTGAGGGCTATATAAAATTAAATGTAGGTAATTATTTTAGATCTTATAAACTAATTAAATTATCAATAGAAAAACATATCAATCTTAATTAAAAAAACGTAAACTAAACAACATTTTACAATATACCTAACTAAATAATTATAAATTGCAGAAACAGTTAACATATTATTTAAATTTACTATATCTATTTAATTCAAAATATTCTTCAAGAGCATAGAAGCATTTTTTAATCAAATATGTTTTTAACTTGCTATCAAAAGTTACAAGCTTTGTTTCTTTTTTTATATCTTGTGGCAATTTATTATATATTTTTACGGCCATGTAGTAGGGACTTTGATTTAACATTTTTATTCTTGACGGAGGTAAATAAAGTCTGTCTTTATGGCGCGTATTTACATTATATGTATCCTTAACTTTTGTGAAATAATTTAGATTTTTAAATACAAAAATACAAACATCATGAATATATATGCTCGGGAGTGTCAATAAATTGTATTTTATGAAATAAGGTCTACAACTATCCTGATTATCTATTTGGGCTATTATCCTTATACATTTCTTTTGTAGTATGAATAAATCATGGCTATTGGCACTGTTGCCCCACAACATCACTCCATACCTTAGCCACGAGTATGCATAAGCATAGTAGGCAGATAGTGCTGTTTTAATATCTGTGCTGCATTTTAGGTGGAAAAGGGCATACGTAAATTTAGTTAATTTCTGTTTGATGTTTTCGATATGGTTTTTCCAATTGACATGTGTATCAATGTTTATGCCAAGCAAATTAAATGTTTCAACGGTTTCTAGGGTAGAATCTTGAAATACTGTATTTATATCAAGGGCGGGCTTTTTATATGATCTAAATTGAATAATTTTTGTTTTACTGTAATTAATTTCTAAATTATGGTCATCAAGCCAGCGTGTAACTGTTTCTAGCGTATCTTGTAGTATAGTGTTTTGCGTATTAATATTGTCATATTTTATTAGTATGGATATATCGTCCGCGAACAAAACTGGTAATGTTATTTCTTTATTTAAGATTTTCGGTAAGTCATTGATGTAAAGCAAAAATAATATACATCCTAACACACTACCTTGTGGAATTGAACACGACATCTTTCTTTCGCGAGATCTTACTATATTTATTTCATTTTTATTTGTATTATAATTTTCTATTTGGACAATTTGTTTTCGGTTCTCTAAGTATGACTTAAACCATAAATAAGCCGGGCCGCGAATGCCTGAACCGTGTAATTTATCAAGAAGTATATGATATAATACTTTATCATAAGCCTTTGTCATATCGAGTAAGACACCTAAAACATACTTTTTATCGTTAATGTGCTGAAGTGCCATTTGCACGTATTTGTATACAGCTAGTGTCGTAGATCTTGATTTTCTGAATCCGTTTTGGCTATCATCAAGTATATTATATTTTTCTAAGAAGTTGTATAATCTGCTGCACATGGCTTTTTCAAATACTTTGGAAAATGTTGGTAATAGAGCTATGGGCCTATAATTGCTAGGTGTGAGCATATCACCCTTTTTATGAATTGGCTTTATTAGTGATATTTTTAGTGAGTCAGGAAATTTGGCTTCTTGGAAACTTTGGTTTACTAGCCATGTTAATGGCGCAGAAAGGAGAATGGCACATTGTTTCAATAGGATTGGTGGGATGTACGTGATGTGTGTGTAGTTTTACTCATTGATTGATTAATCGAAAATTTAAAAAAATATGAGGTACTAAAACTAAAACAAAATGATGAATTAAGCGCATGTTGTATGGCAAATCTAAGAACAAGAAACATTAGATTTTTTCAATATTTCACACATACATAACGTAGCGACAAATTATTTTTTCCTACCACATATAATTTTAACATGTAGAGCATTTGCCACACAATCTCCAACAATCAGTGCAACTTTAGATTATCTGTGTCCCGAGTAATTGAGTTGTCGAGACCTCTCAATCGGCATGAATGGGAGCCGGCCTCAATGGTTCAAAAGAGCCCGTTGTAATATATGGGACAGATTTGACCGATACGTAACAGCATTACATGTAAAGTTTTGTACATATTTCAAATTGTTGTAACGAAAGGTATTTTGAACAATATTTTTTAGTTTAATAATTAATAATAAATAAAATGAAGTTTTATTCTTCGAAGATTAAATGATTGATTTTTGGGAGAGTCGAGATTATAATCATAACCTACATTAACAACTAGAAATCGTTCATTTTTTATACTAGGAATGTGTTATTTATAAAAAAAATGTTATTGATAATTGATACAAAAAGTTTTATTTCCAATTAGTAAACAGTAATTAAAAATTAGGCACAGTATTCCACAAAATTACGTTACTTCTCGAACTTTAATTCAGAAGTTTATACAAGCATACGATCCAGACACAAAACAGGGTGTTACAAAAACTACCCTTTATAGTTTAATTGAATAAACGCTTTTCATTCATTACCCTCACAGTTGGTTAACGAACTGGTATAATCCGGATTGGGGTCAAGCACGAGCCGAGACACGGGACGTTGCTTATTTCCGTGCCGCCTTATACGTGGACCGTACCTGGGCTTGGTGCAAGTTTGGGACTGATAGTGGGTAGCGTCGAAATTCAATTGTTGACTATTGCAGATAAATTTTCTGTAAGCCTTCCCTTTAAAAAGTAAAAATAATGAAAAAAAAACTCAATCTTAAAGTACTTAAGTATGTAATTCTAAAAAATCCGAACGAAACGAAAACGTCTCGTTTTCGTTTCGTTCGGGACACACATAAAAAGACATACAGTCATACAGACACCCACACACAGACATCTCAAACTTATAACACCCCTCTTATTGCGTCGGGGATTAAAGAACAAACGAATTAAACATGAAAGTATATAAAATTACCTTAATGTGGTCAGTATATAAAGTTCGAAAACCTATCCCATGTTTACATAAAAGTTTCTATTGAAATTTACGTAAAAAAAAGCCAGACTTTGGACGACTAAGGGGAGTTATTACCTCACATTACAGCAAAAGTTGCTACTTTCTTTCATTAACCATAAATTATTTTAATCTTAGTAGTATTCAAATCTTGTAATATTGATATGGATACCACTAGTAAGAAGTATACTTCACACAGTCAGGAAACCATCTTTAAAATATTCCGCCGTTAGCCTGCTCTTTTAACCAGCCAAAAACTACACATACCCCTACCACGGTAGTATGGCCAAACGTCAAGCAAGTCACGGGTTAAAATTGGGACGAAAAAGGGCCCAGTTTACGCACGACCAACCTAACAATGATTTGCAAGCCAAAGTTTTATGATTTCCAAGTTGCTAACGTCTTTAAGATTACAAAGGTTCGAGATCGGCTTTAATTTCGAAAACTGGTGGCTTTTTATTAAAGCTTTTTCGGCTGTGTAACGCCTTGATATGAGGTTATATGTTTTTTGAGTGGGATGAAAACGTTGATTTAAATTTTATACTCTCTTCCTCCTTATAAAGCACCGAGTCATTAAAAAGGCATTAGAGATACCCCAATACATTTCCCAACTCTAGATAAATACACTCTACTGAAATTAATAACGCCTCTTTAAAAAAAAAAAAAAAATACCACGTATTTTTAACAACCCACACCAGTATTAACAGTTTAAAAAAAAAACTATTTCATAAAACAAGCATTTAGTTAATGAATAAATACAAGTTTTATTACAATAATGTCTTTATCTGTTTATTTTAAAACATTTTCTCATCGCCTGTACAAACACACTCGTCTCTCCATTCATTGTGAGCCAGTGTAAGTAATTAAAAAACCACTGAAACGGAAATCATTTTACACTTCATTGCGAGATATATAATAAGGGAACTCGAATAATACCAGATAATGGATACACTCAAGTGAAAACGAATAAATCAAAAATTAATATTTTCTCATAAATTCGTACTGCATTTGTTGTGTCCTTTTTATAAAATCTGTGATTGTCGCAAAATTTTGTTAACCCAAATATAGTATTTTTTTATTATTTTCTCTCGTTACCTATCTTTCTGCACTTAATAAAATGACCTGATGTTTGACATAAATAAAAAAAGTACAAATAAAATTCATACGAAAAAATAATTTTAATTTCCTTTATTTCTTAGTTCAAATACTCCTCCAATTTAACCACCTTCAAAATCTATAAATTAAATAAAAAACGATACTCTAATATAAATTTGATTTTCGTTCAATTTACACAAGAATCTGCACTAACTTTACAGCACTTGAAGTGAAGTCGCCGTCAAACGAACTCTGAAGTACTCCTCAATACCTCTTGTTACCTTTGAAGGTTCTTAGAACAAGAAATCGTGCTTTTAGATTGTTCACAATATTCGACATACGCTGCTTGAATAAAGTGAATGTTATTCTTAAAATGTTTGAGAAAAGCATTTTATTTTGTTTTTTGGCAAAAAGAAATTGCTGTATTTATTTTTATTATACGGAGAGAGAACATTGACACAAACAAAACCAAAAGAAAAGTTATTCAAACTTATATCATAATTAGAGTTATGAGTGTGAATGTGAATGTGTATACATGCAGAGGACGACCAAAAAAGAGATAAATAAATAATAAGATGATATGAGAAAGAAAGGAGTGAATGCTGAGATGACGAGTTGTAGAGATGAATGGAAGCTGAAAAAGCATTGCGCTGACAACAAAAAAAATGATAATGATCATAAGCAGACAAGTAAAATTATCTTTTTTGTCCAAATTTTTGCATAAAATCAATTAAATCTAATACAAGAACAAACTTTAAACTCGAATTTAATAAAACTTGAGACTTTTTTTACGTGGTAAACATAATTAAATTGAACAATAATAATACTTTACGATAAAAAAAAATACTTCCTTATATTTCTTTCCTTCTTTTCTATGTTCATTAATTCATCATTTTACTAGCCACGTTAAATATCACCCGATATTATTAGCTTCCAGTCCATATTTCAATATTTTTACAAGTAAACACAGTTTCGTGTCAGATAAGCATCTAACTACACGTCATCTATCAAATCCAGGAGGTATTTAGTGAATAATGGTTGTACATCGCTATTTATAAAGTAAATAGAACTATTTTAAGTAAACAATAGAGTTTTATCGTAGATCGTGATTGGACTAATACCAGAAACAGATTAGTTCTTTTTATAGCTTAAAGATACATGAATATGAATGAGGATGGGTATACATGCAGAGGAAGACCAAAAAAGAGATGGATGGATTGTGTGAAAGACGATATGAGAAAGAAAGGATTAATACTGAGATGACAAGATGTAGAGATGAATGGAAGCTGAATACGCATTGCGCCGACCTCAAATATTGGGAAAAGGGCAGGGAGATGATGATAGCTTAATGATACACGGTACCTTTACTTATAACGGCATTCAATAAAGTATCAATCATCTATAACTTTTAATTCACTTAAAGATCAATTGTTTAATAACTGGCCGCGATTATCTATTATTATCTAGACCTCATATTTATAATACCTAATTACGAGAAATACGAAACAGTAGCATAATAATAACAAATAACTTTCCATATATTTTTATGCACTGAGAAAGCACACTAAACAATAGATAACTAAAATATTAAATCGAAAATGTATCAATACATTTCTTATAACCCAGTGGACAATTGTCATTCACTAACCAATAAGTCTTATTCAATGACATTTCACTCATAAAAGATGCAATTAACCTCAAATCAAGCGTTATGCCATTGTAGTGTCAAATTTAATGTGATCAATGACTCGATCCAATCAACAGGTTTGCAGCCCACTTCACAGTGTCAATGACCCTTTGTATGATTAGTACATTGATTGATTTCATTGTCTACATTCAGAAACAATTGAAGTGTGTGACGTAGAGGGATGGAACTCTTGTGGTCAGTGCCCTTTGCGATATATCAAAAAGGTTGGATGTGGGATTGATAACTGGTGAGTAATTTCGGATGCGGGAAATTAGAAGAAAAAATATTATGTATTCTTTGAGCCGCCATGGCCAGTTGTGTCATTTCGACTGCAATATAAAGGTCTTGTTTATAGTGACTTTTATTCGAGTTAATTCCTATTTTTATTATAAGCCAGGTAAGCGTTCAAATTTAAAGTTTAAATGTAACCTAAAAAGAAAAGTGTATTATTGAATTTGGTTTTAAAAAGTTTAAATATTTAGGAAAAATATATAAACATTCACATTATGTATAAACATGTGTGCGTAGAAGGATACAATAAGGAACATAAAAATAATTTTAAATTAAAAACAAAGTTTTATTATGATTTTCTCTTCGTAACTTAACAGCTACAAATTCTTAACCCAACACCATTTTTCACAAACCCCAAATTCAACTAAAACCTTACCTTACCTAATCCAGGCATAGGTATAGGAAACGTATCAGAAGCGGAATAGTGATCACTGCCTCATTACCGTATTGACAGCCAATCAACGAGTTTGCTCGCCTCTCGACCCGTTGATTATACCTAGCTACGAGTATCACGCTAATAGCTGTCGGACTAATAGTTTTGGATAACGTTAGATTGGGTGAATTCGATAGGCATTAATTTGCTTTGCCGCTTAAATTTGGTAGATCGTTTTTTGTTTTGGCTGTAAACCTTGGTTGGTTTTGAAAAGGTTCTAAAAGTAAATACACTTCTCATCAAAAAAATCGAAACACTTTCGTTTTTATTGTTTTTGTCCTAATTTTTTACAAAAGAGAATTAATTCCATGAAAAAAAAAACATTATTGTGTAGCTGGCAGTTTGGTCATACAGTAAGAAGAAAAAAATCAAAATTCGAAATTAGAATTTCATTTGTTTATCCTATAAATGAAATTAATCACTGTTTTGAGACAAATGTGTATTTAGGGTTGGAGTACGTTTCTCGTTTAAAAACTAAAAATTAGCGCTTGTCTTTAAACTTTTTGTTTCTTATTTCATTTACTGTGACTTTGGGACGTCTGAAAAAACTTTTTTTTCTAAAACATATGGATACTTCGCCCGCAGAAGCCGCCCAAGTGGTGGCATTGCTTGATTCTGGACTTAGTCAGCGTGTTGTGGCTGCAAGATTGCATCTAAGCTTATCATCTGTTCATAGAGTCTACAAACGCTATCGGGAGACTGGTTCGTTCACGCGCCGTTCAGGATCTGGCAGGAATCGGGTCACTTCTGAGCGAGATGATCGATTTATTGTAACAACTTCTTTACGAAATCGACGCCTTAACGCTTTTCAACTGCAGCAGCAGCTTCGCGTTGTACTAAGAGTAGCTGTAAGTGACTCTACAATAAGAAGAAGGTTGAAGGAACGCGGATTGGCACCGCATAAGCCAGCGAATGGGCTGAAATTAACTGCAGACCATCGAAGAGCGCGCCTTAACTTTGCAAGCGAGCACCTAACTTGGTCATACCTTCAGTGGAGCAAAGTACTGTTTTCTGATGAGTGTAAAATTATGCTGTATGGTAACGACGGAAGGAACAAGGTCTACAGAAGAGATGGAGAACGCTTTGCACAATGCTGCATTGAAGAAAAGATCAGCTATGGTGGCGGTTCGTGGACGGTTTGGGGAGGAATCAGCGCCGACGGTAAGACAGAACTTGCCTTTGTATCTGGGCCACGGCTGCCTGCACTAAACTCTCATCGGTACATCGAACAGTGTCTTGAACCTCATGTGATGCCCTATGCACATTTTATTGGCAACGACTTCATATTCATGCACGACAATGCTAGAGCTCAAACCGCGGGCGTCGTACGAGATTATCTTACCGAAGTCGGTATCTCCATTATGGTATGGCCAGCAAGAAGCCCGGACATGAATCCCATTGAACATCTATGGGATGAATTAAAGAGACGAATTCGAGCAAGAGATCCAGCCCCAGAAACACTTAGCCAGCTGCAAAATGCAATCCAAGAGGAATGGGATAATATACCACAACATGTGATCGTGACTCTCATCCGATCGATGAAGAACCGTATGGAAGCAGTAATAAGAGCTCGCGGAGGGAATACAAGTTATTAAATAAACGTTTCTTACTTTTTTTTTCATTTACGCGTGTTGTTTTACCCATTTCCTTCAAATTCCATACAGGGTAAAAATTACTCATTATACAAAATACGAAACCTATGAAGAATTAATTTGAATTTAGAACATTAACATTAGGATTTAAAAACCTCATACTACTCACTATTAAATAACATTTTATATTTATTCCTAAATATGCACATTTTTCTGATAATCCTTGTCAAATCATAAACTGCGAGGTGTTTCGATTTTTTTGATGAGAAGTGTATTTTAACTGGAATTTATAATAATATTTGGAAAGTCCGAAATTGTGTTTTTTTTAAAAGGGTTTTTTTACTGAATTGTTTTCTCGAGACCATTATTCTTCATTTGAGTAGGTAATAATATATAGGTATGTGCTAATCAATGCCTTATGAAGTATATATTTTGAGGTGCATTTGAGCTTAAAGTTAAAAAAGTGGTTGAAAAGATGATACTTAAATACTTAGTTAATGATAAAAAATTTAAATTACCCTATATTCTTTTCCCACTACCGCGCAAAGACATTTCCTTAAATATCAAAAAAACCTTGTAGCTTATAGAAAATAAGAGACATTTCGTTTTCACAACATCACATACCATCACGGCTGTATCCCCGAAGTGAAGGGTAAGGCAGAGGTATACCAATGTACACCCACAGTTCGCCGATATATATTTCGTTTTCATTCATATAAAAGCCCTAAATAATTCTTCCATCTACCTTAACCATAGTTAGCTATACCACACCGTACCTTCAGCCTATTGGAAGTGACCAGCACCTCATTACAGTATTGACAGCAAATCAGCACGTTTGCACGCCACTCAGCCCCAATGAACTTAGCGCCGACGATGATTAAAGAGTGATTGATTAACAACTTATAAAATGGTTCAGTTATTTTTTATTGGAAACTTTAATAACAGCATTTTTATTAAGAATTTTAAAGCATATTTTTTTAAGTTACTTTTATGTTATGAAAATAAAAACGGAGTCTTTTCGCAAACTTATTTCTTGTTTTCTAGACATAGTATTGTGTTTTGTAATAACACTTACTTACTTATGACACTATTTAGATACAGATGGAATCCCACCAAACTTATTAAACACGTTTTTAATACAAAAAAGTTTATTTATTTATTTCTTTATTATACATAGCAAATTATACAATACAATAAAAATTATAAAAGAAAAACATGTACAAAAGGCGGCCTTATTGAACCTGGCAATCTCTTAAAGGCAACCTTTCAAAGAAATGTGTTTGAAAGAAAAACAAAACAAAAATGTAAACAATAATAGACATAAAAACAACTAAAATTATTCTTACGGTTACATATTTTTACAAAAGATGGCGTGACATACATATACTGATACAGATATAGACATATGACATATAAAACAGAAAGAAAAGCAAGAATATATTATTTACTTCACATTAAAAACAATAATTAGATATAAATAATTAGATACCTAATACTAAAAACGTAAAATATTACTTATTTTACCATCTCACATTTCACACATCTATATATCTATTTTTTTCTAGCATTTTATTTACTATGGTGTTTCACTAGTCTTATTCATGTCTTTTAACGACAGCTAAAATATACAGCTATATAATATGTGATAGCATCCTTACATATGACATTTCTTAAACACAGATCAGAATCCCGCAGGCCTTATTAAAAACCTTTAAAATCATAATTACATCATACAGTAAATAACAATGTACTCCTAAAGAAAAGCTATTCAATGCTATAAAATATCCATTTAATTTTAATTGTAAATTTTAAGTTAAATTAATTTTAATTTTAATTTAATTTTTATGTCAATTATTTACCGTCGAATATTTAATACATATTTAAAGTAACTAGCTGCTTACATACCTAATTCTTTTTTTATTACTAAATACCTACAGTTCAAACCATTTAGATTCCTACTGTATACCTTATCAATTCAAACCACAAGCATAGCTTGATTCGAGCCACTTTACCGTTAGATAAACATCTTCCACGTGCTTCTATATTAGTCTTCGTAACAGAACCTAGTCTAGATCTAGATCTATCTCTGTCTGAGACAAATGACCTAGTGCTTAAGAATGCACGACTGTTTAGCATTGCTAGTGTAAGACAAGTTGGCTAACTTTGTATTGTGTACTGTTAACTACAGAAGTAGTTATCGACCTATTATTATACTTGCTTTTATGGTGATTCCGGCGTCATTTAGTGTATGTATGTTTGGGCTATTGTTTGAAACGGCTCAAAGATTTTTAATGGAATATTACAGACATGAACTTATCTTTAGTGATAGTTTAGTCCTTGCAGTACAAGTAACCAGACTATTCTGGTAAATAAATGTACATTGTTAAATAAATGTAAGTAGTTTAAAATATAATATATAGGTGTAAAAAACAAGATCATAATAAATGCAATATACAATGATAACTTTCATGCAACACATTATCAGAGTTCTTTAAGGCGACTTTAAACTAAGGTACAGTAGGTTTAAAATTTTAAAACAAATAATAATTACTAAAAATAAACCACAAAATGAAGATTTATATCCTTCAAACGTCGTTAAAAGTCGTCGAAACGTTACCAAACCAAATAATTGCTTTAAATTATAATAAAGGGCATTTATCGAAATGTCCGAATATTGAATTGCTTCTTTTATCTTAACTCAAATATTCTTAAGGGCTCTTCATCTTTAATAACCGATTCTAATGACTATTCGTAGCTAGGGTTGTCAACTTGTCACACAGTAAAATAACAGAACGAATTACTTTTCCGTGTTTTAAGATTATGATGTACATAATACTTAGCTATTGTAATATAAATATAATGTTCATGACAAATGGTAAAAGAGAAATGGATTTTCAAAACTTAATTAAAATTTGCTAACCTGTAGGTTCGTATAATTGTGATCAAAGGCTAGTTTTTAATACTTGAGAAAAACCTCTACAGTAGGATCAATAAAGGCTGATTAATATAACATCAATCATAAACCTTTATTTATTTTGAATTTTATTCATAACTTATAAAGGCACCTTCGTAAATTGGGTTTCAAACGGTGTCAAAAATTCGAGTGGTTGGCGCTGCACGCTGAGATACAGGACCTGTCCTAGTTCGGCTGCAGAGGCTCCCGCGTTGTATTGTAGAAATAATATTATTAAGATATTTGTAACACAATTTGTATTACTTGGTGAAAATAAACATTATTATTATTAACTAGCTGTAGCCCGCGGTTTCACCCGCGTGAATACCTATGTCCCGTTCCCGGTGCCTTTATGTTATTCAGGGCGCAGATGAATCCAACAAATCACAGTCAGGTCAGGATTACTATTTTTTTTTTCCGAATTTTCCAATTTTTTTCTTTCATAAGAACCTTTTCCTGATAATAAGAATTTTCGAAATCGGTCCAGGCGTTATTGAGTTATGCGCTTACCAACACATTTAGCGATTCATTTTTATAATATAGACTAGCTGTGCCCCGCGGTTTCACCCGCGTGAATCCATAGGTCCCGCTCCCGGTGCCTTTATAATATTTGAGGCGTAGATAAAACCAACAAATCACTATCATTTTTTTTTCATAAAAACCTTCTCTTGACAATAACTAACGCAACAAAAAAAGAATTGGCGTAATCGGTCCAGCCGTTATTGAGTTATGCGCTTACCAACACATTTAGCGATTCATTTTTATATATAAGATTGTTTGATATTATCATTGTTCGTGTTTTTAATTTACACCAACGACAAAGGTTTTACATTGTCTTCCTTATAAATTAATCAATTCACGTGAAAATTAATATTTCATCACCCTGCCTTATTATTATACAAAACGAAGTGTATTAAAACGATAACATCCTATTACACGGCGCATGGAGATTCAAGTTCGGTAGGGTTGTCACTACGACGAAAATTAAATAAACAATTACGAGTTAAGTGCAATAATATTAATTAAGTCGCCTGATGATTTGTAACAAAAAAAGACCTTTCATATAATATTGTTTTAGCAAACTTTTCGTCTTAGGTAAAAAAAATTAAGGATTTTTTTAGGTACTTCTAAGTTTAGTATACCCAAAAAAATATCTGAATAGCTTAACACATTTACTATAGGATCTACATGACGGTTCGGTACTAAGTATACGATACATAGGCATTATCGATACCTCAGGTACAAATACAAGTAAAGGTGCGATAAATCTCTCTTCCACATACTTGATTAAAGTGTTACATAATCCAATAAGCAATCATTAATCAAACGAGAAACATAAGAAACTCCTTACCTTCGTGACCTTTCACCTTTCACCTAAAAAGGTAAGATTAATGCATTTACCGACTTTCAATTTACTTTTCATCGGCAGTAACAACCTTAGAGTATACTTAAGAAACTATAGAGTGAACCTATCAGAGTTTGAACGATTCACGACAATACTAGTTCACACTAGTGCTTACACTAGTGTGAACTAGTATTGTCGTGAATTATGTATGATGATGGAGCTTGCCGTTTTAAAAAATCTATCTAAAACACTAATATTATCCTAACAATGTCAAAACCATCGATATTTTTGCATATAACTTTCACGTCGCGCAAAAATTAACACAAATCATTAACGAATGTACTAGATACAGACTAAAAACTGCTCTCGCTTGGCACAAGGGGAACCTAGCGATAGTAGCAGTCTATGTATATAGTACGTCAATGGTACCAACCTTTCCGCAAATCGTTGCGTCACGTTCGTGCGTCGTCCGTGAATGAAAACCTCAGATAGGTTACATACTTAAGGTCAAGGTGATAAAAACACGAATTTAAATAATTACAAAGTTTTTTTTTTCATCTCCCTTAATTACACACGGCATAGTTAATTTCATTTCATTTGTCAGGACATAACATGAATTTACTAGACATATTTAACTTGAGTTATAACTATTTTAAAAGACCTTTACGCAAACAACAAAAGCTGCGTCGCCTCGTATTTACAAGCGACTAAAGATATTCCACCGTAATTTTGTTTTTAATAAAAAAAACTTTGAAAAGGTTTATCATTTAAAGGGACACTGACCTACATTTTAACTTGATAAACATCTAGGCTAAAAAGTATCTAGGTGACCAGGTGAATACAAAGTTGCAGCGTCACTGCAGTCTGCAAACTTGCATTTTCATATTCGTATTTTTTTAACGTCCATAAAAAAGTTTGACATGACAGGCCTGTTGGTCTAGTGGTTAGAGACCCTGACCGCTATGCCGGAGGTCGTGGGTTCGATTCCCACCCGGGACAAATGTTTGTGTGATGAGCACGATCATTTGTTCGGTGTCTGGGTGTAATTTATCTATATTATGTATGTATTTAGAAATATATAAGTATGTTTATCAGTTGTCTGGTTACCATAACATAAGCTCTGCTTAGCTTGGGACCAGACAACCGTGTGTGAGATGTCCCGGAATATAAAAAAATAATATAAAGTTTTTAAAGGGCTTTAGAGTTTACACATTTACAGCAGTTGCCGGCTTGGATTCAAAACAATGTAGTTTTTCCCTTTTGTTTGGTTCGTCTGAAAAATAGGGCATTGTTTTTAATTTTGCTAGCTAGGCGTGTTTACCTCGTGTTTATAAATTCTACTTTATTTTACCGGCACTACTAAATGGTTTGCTTTAATTAGTTATGTTTATGGTGTAGTCGTTATTTAAGCATACTTTCATACGATGCTATGTTGAGGTGGTGAGAATGAAGGTAGGTAGTTTTCAGGGAAAAAATTATATTCATTTGTAGAAGTCAATTAATGGGTTAATCAAAGGAAAGAAGTGTTTTTTTTTATTCTTTTGTGCTTTTTAATTCTTGGATTAGATTAAAAAAATAATAAATAAATGCGGACAACATCACATAAATTGCTCTGAACTCAAAGTAAGTAGCTGTAAAGCACTTGTGTTATGGAATTCAGAAACAACGAAGGTACCACAAACACCCAGACCTGAGACAATATAGAAAAGTGATTTTCTACATTGACCCGTCCGGGGATCGAACCCGAGATACTCAGAGCTAGTGGCACCTTGAAAACCGGTGCGTACGCCACTCGACCACGTAGGTCGTCAAAAATTAGCATGTCCTCATTTCGTCTAGAATAAATAGAAGACACTTAGAAATATAAAACTTGTAGATAACACGTACTAAAATACATGTGTCATGGATTATTACACTTGAGAAGTCTAGTGCTATTCCCTAAGGTAATACGTGATGAACATATTGACTTACATGTTTTACTTTTTAAAAGAATAAGCATTCCATACTTTCTGAATAAATTTTATTATGACGTACGTGATCAATGAACTCTCCTACCATCGATTTCTGTCTTTTTTTATTTTTTTTTCTGGTGTCATATCTAGTTTAATAATCACTACAAAAAAATAGGTACCTAACCTAATATCTATTGCTAGTATGAAACAAAACTTTAACGAATACTAAATGAATTTCCAAACCAACCACCAATCTGCTAAGTGTATATTTAATCCACAAATATTAATTTTATAGTTCATTGTATACGATTTTAATGTTTTTGCAAAACAGATACAACCACTGCAAGAGTCATTTATAAACAAAAACAATTTTAAAGTTTTTTTTTATAATAAAATTGCAAAACAAAACACCGCAAATTGAACAAGAAAATACATAAGAAACTAAGTTTGTAAGGCTCGAGGGCTCCGCTTTGTGCCTCAAGCGCCCTTAGCTTCAAGCTAGCATTGTCACGTCACTGGACGATAGGCTTAATTATAACTCTAGTTTTATATAGTTTATGAAGTATCCTAAGGCTTTGAAATTTTGCCCACAAGGTTGTAGGTTCATACTCAGTCAAAAGCCGATGTGACTTTTTGAGTTATTGAAAATGACGTATAGTAACGACAGAAGGATACATGGGTTTTAAACTGGAATTTAGAATTATTTCTCCAGAATTGCAGATAAATACATTAGTTTTTTAAATACACTTTCGTCAACTTTCTCCACTCGGACAAGAATTATTTAAAACTTCTCCAATAAAACATTACTAAAACTATAATTGATTACTAAAATATTGGTTAACTATTTATCAGTTTGCCTTTCATCTTAAATCGCACAAGATTAGTTTTATGAATTTACCTAGTATTTACGCTATTTAATTGTACTTATACTTACAATAGTAGTTTTCCTATATTTACGATCGTCAGTCTCTTCCAGTCACATTTGTATATGAAAAATGCAGTCGTGATTGCGCCTATAACCGCAATTTCATTTAAGCGAGCAGACCATAATAAGCCACTGAAAACGACCATCCACAAACTGGCTATTATAATTTAGGTCGTTTACACACGTGGCGACGCAAGTCTCCGATACCCGACGACTTAAGTCTCCCACAACGCGTGCTATCCCAACCTCTATGAGTTTCTATGAAGGTAGTTGGTTGCTAAAATCAAAGAAAGAGAGAAAACTTCTGTCGCCTCGTGTAAAAACAGCTTAACGCGGTAAAAATATGAAGCGACCTTTTTCAATTACCGTCAAACGTATTACTGTCGTAATTTTTTTATCTTTTCATTTACTGCGACATTAATATTTACCTTTTCAATTTTCTCCTTGCTTTCTGATTACCGGAGTGGAATAGGTTATATCCTTTGAAAATGATGGTTGAGGTCAAGGAGTCAAGGTCATGGTTAATGGGTTTTCCATGTTTTATGATAACCTTAGACGACGTCAGTATAATAAACGTTAAAATAATCGAAATAGCTTATTGAAACAGATTTTCCGATTTTCTTTTTCATTGTATAACGTTTTAGGAGTAGTTAAGTCATCAATTAGACAGATATTTATTTGTTTTACTATTTAGTATTTAGCCTTAATTAAAAGGAAGACTAGAATAGTTGGTAATAAAATTATGGCTCATAAAAAAAGGAATTCATCATTATTAGACAGTTTTTAGTGAACTCTGCCGACTCTCTTTTTATTTACAAATAATGCTCTGTAATACCTACATATTTCAGCAATATTATACAAAACTGACACGTTTAAACAAAAATCTGGTAACAGGCCAATTAAAAGGATTAACTAACATTACCAAAATTAAAATAACCATGGGCGCCATAAACAAACCAACCCTAATTATCGCTGTCCCCATTGTAAATATAATTATCTTAAACAGGGGCCCCCATAATATCAATTTAGTCTCACATTGCTCCACTAGGGCCCCCAACCATGCGAACATTTATATCACTTTAAATAAAATGTTACGACTACCTTACGCAGATGCATGCTCACAGTATAGATAAGTACAGTAGGTCAAGTTAATACAATCCGTCATGAATAAAAACTGTACAAGAGCACTGTCCCATTGTTGATTACAAAATAAGAACAACTTATTTCTGAAAGATACTTTTTTATTCATCTTTCTGAATATATGTAGTAAGTACTCTATAATGTTTGTGCTTTGATAAAATTCACTTACGTTGTTTTCTGTTTAGTAACGTTATGTTGACCATTTTATTTTTAGGTTTTAAAATAAGGTACGACCCTTGGGTCCACATTACAACATAAAGAAATTTTGAAAAATCTGAATGTTGATGAGTGAGGGTATCCTCAAGCATTGATATTAAAACAGAGCTTAGATTCTTGATAACAAAAATAAATTAAGGTAGTCAGGTATAAGGTAAAATAATGTTCCAAGGGAGACAATGTTTTTACCCTCTAAAAACTTGTAGTTCATTACTCTCACACATTGATTTCAGAAATACTTTTGACTATTATTTTATTTTGAGCTTGTAACTATGTTGTCTTGAGGTAAGACTTTGTAAACCTTCTGTACTCACCTACACCGTGACAACGGGGCTACTGTTACAAGCAATATCAACAAATCTTTGCAATAAAATTAAATTAGGGTCAGCAGGGGCATATAAAACATGACTGCCTTGTAATGTCGCCCGCCATTTAATTTTATTGCTCGATATTAACTGAGTCCTGTAGTTTATACTAGAGTTATGTCTGGATGGGAAATGTCGTGGTTTGCGGTTCAATGACCTGTAGATGAGAGTGCTAAAAGTTTCTAGTTTTGGTTAAACTCAGAATAATTTAAGTGATGACACCTAGTTTTTTCTTTGTTAGCCGACTACAAAAAAAGGAGATCCTCAATTCGACTGGATTTTTTATAGTTTGTTACGTCAGAACTTTCAGCTGGGTGAACCGATTTTGATGATTCAGTATGGTAGCATACTACCATACCGTAATATTATGATAGTGAATCGAATTTTAATTCGAAAGGTTGTGCTTCCCAAGTAGTCCCATTTTAATTTGTCCAGTTATGACAGTTATATCCATAATAAGACTAATTCTGAAGTCGGGTTTTTTGTAAGAATTATTAATCATGTAATTGTATGTCATAAATAGCGGTGTGAGTTGCACGGTTGTAAATAAGACTGTAACTAATTTATTTGCAGGTATGTTACACCATTACATAACTCAAGTATAAGTGAAGCTCTTTTCCTGACCTTTAATTTTTATTCTTTTCGACCCCAAATAGCAAAAAAATCTGCAATATGGACCAAGTATTTACGCATATGAAACCGCGGTGCACTGCTAGTTTAACATTTGATTGGCCTCTTTTCAAAAATTCGTAATCAAATATTCGTCGTTGTAATAAGAAACACAAACAAAAAGCTATCGGTTATCGGTATCATACGAAGATTATTTTTTATCCAGAAACTTTTCTTACACAAAATATTGTTATCGTTACATCATATTATCTTGGTACAGCAAAGAGGTTTATTCCTTTGGGTCTCGTACGTTTTCAACGTGTCGATAAACATCTGTTAAAGGAAAGTTTGTATGGTGTATAAGGTAATTTGAAAATGCAAAATATAATGTTGTATGTTGACTTTCATTTTCTTCGTATAAGTAATGTTGTTTTTTAGTAGGGAGAAAATGATCGACTGTATTTTGTTAGTAAATGGCATATAATAACTTTATTTGCATACATTTAAATTCTTCATGTATTTCCACAAAATATGCAATAAAGAAATATGTACTTTATGGTGGGTTAGGTGAATTAGGTTACATGTTACTGTAACGCTGATTGAAAATAAGGTAAGAGTGGCTTAGACGACAAAAAATGTTTTTGAGTCTGAAAGCTTATAATAGAATCAGCTAAAGTGGAGCGAAGCAAATAAACTAAAAATAATGAAGTGAACCTCAATCAATTTAGCTACATAGCTTAGCTACTGAAGTCTAAATATACAAATAAACAAAATATAACATACCATCACGCCTGTATCCCCGGAGGGTTAGGCACGTGGTTAGGCAGAGGTGTACCAATGTAAACCCACAGTTCGCCGATATGTTTAGGTCCCATGTAATAGGGGGCGAGCCTATTGCCACTAACCGGGCACAAATCCAAACTCCGACCTGCTACTGAGAATTTCATACAAAAGCAAATAACATCTTGGTCGACTTGGGAATCGAACCCAAGACCTCTAGCGTAGCAGTCGCGCTTAGCACTACTAGGCCAACGAGGCAGTCTAAATATACTAATCATCTTTAATAACTCCCACAATCAATATTATTCTTACGAATCAAGAATTCAATTTATCAGATCATTCGCCATTATACTATGCGGTTAAAAATGAAAGAATAATATAAATTGGTGTAATCTTTTCGTTGCTACGAGGATTATTATTTTTATAAAGACGGACACACAGGCAGTTTGGATAGAAGCTAAATAATTAATAGAATTGTATATTAGGTTACGGAATGACGATAGAGCGTTTAATTATTGTGAAGTATGTTTCGGTATTTGGGTACAATGGGTACACGGAAATGAAATAGTATTTAGAGCGATAGAAAATCAGAAAAGTGAAATATATATTAAGATTGAATGACTAAAAATAGGTTTTTTTCATTATTATTTTTGTGTCTATGAATGAATAGATTCAAGCCTACTATAGCTGCATAAATCAGCTATGGTAGGCTTGAATCTACTAAAAAATATTTTTTGAACTAGCCCTAGTATACGCGACGTACTATTGAAAAGTACCTTACTGCCTTTTGATTTTGTCTATTAATAAATTAAAATCTAATAGGGACACAGTTTTCGTGTCCTGTAGATAATGGTAGTAATCCGGTAATATTCCCAGTTTTGATAGCCACTATATCACATACGCACAACGTTAACATTTTCTCATTCAGAAAATAGATAACTATCTTCATAAGACCTAGTGGAATTAGTTCTATTCATAAGAAATTCTTAGCCCGTGTGTAGTTAGTTCATTGTCATTCTTCAAAGGCGGTAGCTGGCGATGAAATCTCGATCCGAGCCTTAAGGAAATTCTTAAGTTAATTACCAACGAGAGCGGGTTATCCCGACTACTATAAGTACAGTAAACCCAAGAACACTAGTTAAAACGAGTCACTGAAATCAACCTTAATACCTTGCAATAAGAGTCGTTTTAATATCGAAGGAAAACTAACGCTGTTTGCTAGACTGTACATTGGACTACCAAGTACAGTAAACAATACAGCATTGGCCACAACCAACCACAAAATAAATCTTAACCCTTTGAAATAAGAGCCATTTTCATATCAAAGTGTGAGCAGCAATGTTTGGTTTACTGTGCGGACTACGACATTTTTACAGTAATACAATTATGAAAATATGATTTAGAAAGCAAATTAGTTTTATTATAGTTGTTCTGTCTGACATAAATTAATTTATGTGATTTTATTAGGGATTTGAACTTAGATTTATTTTCTGAAGAAGTTGCAAACATTTTTAGTTTTATGTAAGTGGAATATTGGATTTGTAGTTTCAATGCAGGTGCTGGAAACATTTTAGACTTTATCTTGCTCTTCTGGAACTAATGTCATTTTTGGTTAACAGTTTGTAGATTTGCTCTATACCATTCTTTAAAAAATATGGATGCGATACAGTTTACATTCCTGGTTGAGACCTACATTTCTCAATTAGATACAAGTTAAAAGTCTTCAAAATTAAATAAAATACTTTATTTTTTTTCAAAAATACTGTTCAAATCAATCAACAACTTCATCAACGTAAAAAGTTTCTGATAAATTCTGTGTCTAGTTAGCAAATAGAAAATCAACCAATAACAAGTTAAAACTTTAACTTAAGAACTTAATCACAAGTTTCTCCAAACATACAAAAAAATAACTACAAACTTCGAACAAATTCCAATACAATTTACCGTACTTGAACTTTAATGAACTTAAGAACTTTAACCTTACCAACTTAAATTTAAAAATAAACCAAATTACATCTCTAGCACATGAACTACTGGCATAGTGACGTGCCAAGGTCAGTTGAAATCGATATCGATACCAGGTGGAAACTACCATCAATTATACATGGTTAGCTTTGAACAGCGACTTCCCTAATTGGTTAAATAACCTATTGTGTATTCTTTTATAACAATAAATATAGGTACCTAGCATTTGTGGTCAGTTGTTATGCGACCTAGTTTTGATGTAGAGTTATTTTTCATAGATCAATAAATCTTTTGCAATAAAATATAGGTATGTAGTTATATCATAGTTTCCACTCAACAAGATCACGAATATGTAGTATTTTGCAATCTATAATTTACTAGCTGTATCCCGCTGCTTGAAATATTTTAGTTATTGTTAGTTGGTTTATAATTTTTAATGTGGAACGCTACTTTGATACGTTTTTTGAGCTATATCCAGATATTTCGCAGATCGTTTCCAGATATTTTCCTAACAATTACAAACGTAATAGAAAAAAAATAGCCGAATCGATAGAGCCATCGAACAGCACTTATGAATAGTGATGCTTTTCATACTCATACATGCGACTGATATGTGATCGATAGGTACATATTATTCGTATACATGTATGTCAAGGCGGGTATGGAGACCTTTTCCCTGCAGAGAGATAAGTACAGTAAAGAAAGGTCTTAAAAGTCTGGGAATTAAAGCTACCGTAAAAAGTAAGAACTCATCATCATCATCAATTTACCATTGATGATGATGCAACCATGCTCTTTCCATTTATGTCCTGTGCTTATTCTTGAAATTCTTTGTACGTCTGGAGGCATTCAAATTGTGGTGCTGGAGACGGATGGAAAGAATAAGCTGGAAGGATTAAGTGACAAACGTGGAGTTTCCGCAAATAATAAAGGTTAAAAGACAACTGCTACAAGTTATAGATATAAGAAGAGGAAAAATGATTGGGCATCTTATACGTCATGAACATAGGGAAAATGACTAAATTTTATTTTTAGTCCATCTTTTAGATAAAAAAATATATTAGATAGATAAAATATTCTTTATTGTACACCAATTAAAATTAAATAATTATACAAATACCATCAATAGTAAAGCGTACAATGGCGGTCTCGCTAATAGCGATATCTTCCAGACAACCTTTGGATGGACAGGAAAGATAGATGAGGTAGATGAGTGTAACAAGTGTACTTAAACCAAAGTAATATATTAGACACGTATTTTTTGTTTTGTCCCGTAGACAAAGAATGACGAAGATACAACGATTTCAATTCTTGCGTGACGTCACGTTTTAGCATAAATTGTACTCAACCGTGACGTCACAAACCCCCACTACTGAACTTTAAAGCGGTTTATCTTCCTATTTTTTTATTGATTTGATAAAAGAAAAAATACGTGTCTGTTATATTTTGATTATCTAAATGACTGACTAAATAAATTTTGACTTTTCATACCTAGTCATCTACCCTATTAAATAAAGAATATAATAGAAGGGGAGATTGAAGGAAGCAGAGCACGGGGGCGGCCAAGATAAAGTTACATTACACAAATAAAGAGAAGAACTAAATGCACCTAAATCCCGCCATTCTTAAAGCAACGTTAACAGTTTAAGTTAGAACTGTTAAATAGCCCGTAAATAAATTAGTTTTCACTTTGTTGGCTTCGTTACAATTCGTTGCAATGATACTCCTTGTTCGCTGCAGTTGTGCAATTAATTAGGGTACTTAAGACACTGTTTATTTACTGTGGAATATAAAGTATTCTCGTGTTGGTATTAAGCTTATTTTAGTATACAGACATTTTTGGATGAGCTCGAGTAATAACTAATTTATGTGAAGATGTTTTTTTATGGAGTTCTTATGTAACGTTATTTTAAGTTATTTTATTACTTCTTTGTCTATTGTTTTTAGTAACAAAAAAATAATTATGTTATACTAAAGTATTATCGGTATTTCATTGATATTATTTACGACAAATAAGTAAAGTGATGCTG
Source organism: Autographa gamma (assembly GCA_905146925.1). Classification (NCBI taxonomy): domain Eukaryota; kingdom Metazoa; phylum Arthropoda; class Insecta; order Lepidoptera; family Noctuidae; genus Autographa; species Autographa gamma. The sequence goes on from LR989871.1 coordinate 6,038,883, forward strand.
AGTAATATGCAGCATAATGGTTTAAAAAATGTATGTACTTAATAAATATTCATAATCATCCTTATCTGAATTATCATAAAGATCATAAGTAAAATTTGAAATTGACACTTTTAATAGTAGTTACCGAAACTAATTGTGTATTTATGTATTACTTTGGTTTAAGTACACTTGTTACACTCATCTACCTCATCTATCTTTCCTGTCCATCCAAATGTTGTCTGGAAGAAATCGCTATTAGCGATAAGACCGCCATTGTACGCGTTACTATTGATGGTATTTGTATAATTATTTAATTTTAATTGGTGTACAATAAAGAATATTCTATTCTATCTAAAAAACAACACAATTCAAAGGACCCAGTATTAATAGTCCATAAAAAAAATACCGAAAATCCTTTTAATAAATAAAAAAGTATTACTCTAATCCTAACAAAGGTCGCCACTATTTTATGCTAAAGCATTTTACAGCAATTACTTTTGTTTTACTTTTTTTTGGCACCGACAACAGGCCATTTTTGGCAGTAAATCTTTGCGACTTACTTTTACCGACCGGGGATGTATTAAGATAATGAAGATTTTGGACCAAACTTTTTTATCTTTAAACTCCTGAATAAATAAATTGTTATTACCTAAGAGTTTTTGTAATTTCTTTAGTAGTCTTATGTAGTGTTTAATAGCATGATAAGTATTTCTTTTAAAGTCTATAGATTGTAATTATTAATTGACCTCGATACCTATAAATGCATTGTCGTATTGAATTCTTTGAAAAGAAATGTTACTAGAATAAATTTAATATGTGAAATTTATTTCCATGTTCAACTTTAATTATTTATACAACATCACATACAGTATTTTGTTATTTCCCATGTCAAAAACACTGATTTCATGACCTTCACATTTTCGTTTAATTAAACTATGTAAAAATACAAATAAGTTCTAAAACCATTATTGAACATTAACAGCAACCAAACCTTAAAAACGAAGCATCCAAACACTAACCATCGATCTCATTGATGTAACAGCTCTATTAAGAAAAAAAATATGAATAGTGTTGTGCATTACACAAGTCGACATATCGATAGTACGTCCGCTGCCCGTCGAACCGTTTCTTCCATTAACAGCTGAGTTAATTGAAAAACCGGCGGCAAGGGAACTCATTCGCCTAGACCTGACCGATTGTTGTGCTACAAACGAAAATATTACGCGAACAATATGGACTGTGTTTTAGATGAGAATAATAACGTTTTGTAAGTTTTAAATGTGTTGCTTTAGGAATTTTTGGATTTGGTTATTATTTCCTATTTATTCGATGTAAAAAAAACCTTAACCTTAATAGGATAAGAATATTTATTATTGCATCTTAAAATATATTTTTAATTAGTTTTTTTTAACTTGTACATAAATTTTATCTCAGTTACCTAGATTATAGTTACTATTTATATACTTTTTTTTACTTTGGAAGATACTTCATTTCAAGAACTATTTTAAACTGCCATGTTATTAGATGTTCTCCAACAAAGCCATTTTTTTTTTCAATTTATTTCTAACAAAACTAGAAAAACTATCGTTTAAAGCTCAAGCTCTTCAGCCTTTTATTAACGACAATCATAAGTAATATCGAACTAACAACTGATTCACCAAAAACTAATACAATTCAAACAGAAACAATCTTAACCTTGGTTAATCAACAGTCAATTCAAAGGTGAACTTAAGATTTATAGCATCAATTAAATGGCGTCCCTTATCGAACGCACACTCATTAATTCATCCTTCTAAACTTGCCGCCTCAACTTATCGAATTAAACTTTCTTATCGATAAAGACTATAGACATGGCGCATGCCTATTTATTATTAATGGTGGCACTTAATTCGGTGGGTCGATTTTTACAGCGTTTCGGCTGAGGTTTCGGGATTTTGTGGAAATTTTCAATTCTCGTGATGATATTTTTCTGTTGGAGTTCAAAATATTGCTTAAATGGCCTGAACTGAATTTGAAATCCACTACATACAGACAATTTTTTATCAATGCTTTAAGAATCTAAGCATGTACCTAAATACATAAACCCGCTAAAGATTCTGTGCGGAAAAAGAACCGTCTTACGTCGTGGCGTGAAATGTAAGTAACAAATAATGAAAACAATAAATTTTCCTCATGCAAATTATGAAGAAATCTAAAAATTAACCTAAGAACATATTAAGTTTATAAATATCCAGCAGTGCCCCCAATCCCACGACGCGACGGTTCTGTTTCCGCACATACTACCCAGGCTTAAATATTCAAGGTCGCTTCTTAATATTGCATCAGTTCGGAATCGGTATGCAAGATAGCAAAACCTTTCCATGTGTCTATATTTTAATCCAATACACAAACATGTACTGTTACGAACAAAAATATGTATACACAGCGAAATTCGAATATAAAATTAGCGAGGTTTTGTGTTCAAACTGTGTTTTATTTCTTCATAACACGTTTTACAATCCCTAAAAACGAATTTGGAGACCTAAAAACGAAGAAATACAATCAAAAATTGGAGAGTGTTTACTGATTTTTGTTCGTGACTGTACAAGTACATAAGCCGTTTCAGAGTCAAGAATCAAATCAGACTTGATTATGACTTTCGCGTTGACAATTCAATATACTTACCTACATAAAAGTAAACTCGTGTACCCCTTTCAATTCATCGCGTTTAGCTTTAAACTGTTTACTCTGCTGAAGAGATCTTTCACAAATTGCCGGGAAAGCAATTAGAGGCATAAACAATGGGACTTAGAATCTATGTCACGAGTTATACTTGTGTATTTAGACTTAATTTTATGGAGACTTTAGACTAAAAATACACGGTAAATTGATTTAGAGGCTGGTGTATTTAAATTTTCGATTGTTTTATTTGTTGTTATTTTAGCGTTGTATCACTATGAATTTTTATGTCGTAGGCGTTTGCAAACAGGCAGAAATACATGGACTAGTTTTTTCTAAGGTAGCTTTCCTGAGAGATTGAATATTTATGCTTGAATGAGGTCTTTATAAGATGAAGATAAAAAAAATATAAACGTTTTGTCATAAGAGAATGTCTTCTGATTTGTTATAAATAAGAAGGACCAGCTATAAAACGAATTGTAAAAAAAGTTGTTAGGACCATAGTTAAAATAGATTTTTAGTCCAAAAAGTATTTATTTGTAAAATAATCTGTCTATAACTCAAACTTTCTATTATAAGGATAGCATTTGAAGTTATTAAGTTTTCATAATCTAGAACACAATAAACCTTAGAGAAAATTTTGTTCGTAAATAGTCCTTACAGTAGCAATGTCTTCATTGTACAAAGTACTAACAATAGACCAACGTTTTAGGCAGCTTCTAAACTTAGATTATTCACAAGAGACCCCAAAAATAGGACTACTTGGATAAAGTTTTATTTTTAGACAAACTGTCGCTGTAAGATTATAAAAGTAAGTTTTATCAGTCATGTTTTAAGATATCTCGTCCATACACGATATGTGTACACGAGTGTTGGTTATCCCGGCAAAAAGCCTCTATATATATATATAAACATATTTTCAAGGTAAAATTGTGGAACATACCATATAATGTCAAGTAAAAAAAATAGAACGTAACCATACGGGCAGATAGAAACATATTACAATACAATAAAGTATCGATAAAATATATTATCACTCATTTACAACTCTACTAAAACCAGAATCTATTTTTGTAAGCTAATACAAATACACTTTTTGAGTACACAAACACGCACCAAGCTTTCTAAAATATTAAAAAAAGAATCGAGTGTATAGATAATAAAAATAAAACGTAATTACAATCATTGATATTGAAACTCGATTGCGGGCAATTTCAATTCAGTTTTGTCTTTTCTCGATTATCAAACATATTGTGTATTCGATACATAATATCGATATCTTTTTATCGAATAATTTTATTGAAGTAGCCATATCGTAATGTATTGTATTGTGAATTATAATAGAAATGTTATATATGCCATGGTGACTTAGTAGGTCAATGACAAGATTCCTAGTGATCAATGCTCGTTGATTCTCTAATGAGGTGTTTGCCCAGAATTGGGCCGAATACATATCGATATTGTTAAGAATTATAGATAATTTAAACGAAAATATCTTAAACGTAAAATAATAATAATAATCCAGCCTAAAAACGTCCCACTGCTGGGCACGGGCCTCTTCTCATATAAAGAAGACGCGAGCATTGATCACCACGCTTGCTCTCTGCGGATTGGCGATTTCAGATACCAAATTTTGGAATCGATATTGTTGAGAATAGATAATTCAAACGAAAATATCTTCAACGAAAAATGGTGGAATTCAAATTTTGACACTAAAATGAAGGCAAATGTATCTAGTATATAGGTTATGAGGTAAAAAGCCTCGCTTTTAGCTACAGTTTGAGAAGCTAAAATTCGCTTTTAATGAAGAAAAATTTTGCTGAAAGCGTAAAGTTTTTTCAAAGGAAATGAAGGGCAGATGCTGAATATAAGATTTTTTGATATTGCTTTTAGATTGGGATGTAACTTTAACTTTATAACTTAGTTTGATAACACAAATAGATGAGGATTTAACAGATCTTCGCATGCGTTGCTTTTTGTTTTGTTTTTATTTTTGAATTTCTGTCTTACTTAAAAACTGAAAATATTATTATAGTTAATATCTTGATTATATATAAAAAGCATATTTATCTATAACAACAAAATGTATTATTTAATGTATTAAATATGCTGTTTTATATTTTATCAAATAATGACTTACAAATAGCACAACCTTCTCATTTACATTCAAACATACTTACAAAAACCCAAATAAAACTACTACAAGAAAACCAACAAATAAAAAAAAATATTTACCTACTCTACCTTCATATCCATACCAATATCTAACCAACTAAAAAACCACTTATCGGCAACTAAAAATGGCAGTAAGTGCACACATACTATCGCGTGGGTGTTCATTTCAATTGGAACTTCCAGTGCATATTGCATACGATAGATATCCGCTGCAATTTGCACCGCCCACATTTTCAATTATATTCCTACGGACTTGCAAGTGACAGTCGACTCGGTAATCATATTCGTTGAGGTTGTTATATTCAGTCAGGAATAAGCTTATAAAAAAGTCGGGTATGATCAGGAAAAGGTAAATGGAACTAATGATTTTAGTACATAAGTGGGGTTAGCCAGTGTTTTTTTTTCTCTGCGTGGATAACAGAAATCACGAGATTTTATAACTGTAATAAAAGTTGCATAAATGTAAAAAGAAGACTGCAATACAAAAAACACTACTTGATTTCTATGAAATTGATATGGGTATCTTTATTGAAATAAATCCACAAATGCCGGCAATTCCATTTAAAATTATACCTGTTGATTGAAGACGTAAAACCAGCCTTCTAGTTTTAAACCCAGGCTTACGTTCGTAGATATTATTTCAGTGTGTTTACTAAATATTGGTACACTGGTAAATATTGTAAGACATACCTAAATACGGAATTTATTAAGATCAATTGACCTTTATCAACACAGCTATACGTACACCGATAGTTTAAAATCTTATTTATAATTAATTAATTACAATCCCACCCACATTTTCAATTATATCCGGCACGATCAGTTTCTAAGGAACATCCCACGACGCATGCAAATGACAGGCGATACAGGAGTTCCTTCTTTTGTACGTTTAATTACACGCATAAATAGCCTTCCGTAATGGCATACGAGAACATCTCTCCGGCAGGAAATGTACAAAAATTTAAACCTTAATTTTGACTACACAAATAACTCCTTGATAATGTAAATTGAAAAAAAAAAGAAGATTTAAAAGATTATTGCTGGCCACGCACACCCTATATTATAAATAGTGCAAAAAAAATCAACAGCACAAAATTAAAAGGCTGTCAATTCAAACTAAATATGTAATTCGACACATTGTGAATATTGAAAACCATTATCACATTATGGTTTTAATTATTTTACTACATGAATATGATATAACTAGCTGTGTCCCGCGGTTTCACCCGCGTGAATGACAATTCTTACACTATCTTTATAAATTATAGCCTATGTGTAATTCCGTAATTCCGATGTATAAGCTACATTATTGTAAAGTTTCATTAAAATAAATTCAGTAGTTTTTGCGTGAAAGAGTAACAAACATCCACACATCCATTCTCACAAACTTTCACATTTATAATATTAGTAAGGATTATCCACATAGTATCGAATCGTCAGCTAAAGAAGTGTACATAATTTATTTTCAATTTTGTACATAATTTGTTTCTGCATCACCTGACCTTCCCGGTTGTCTGGCAGAGAATGCCAATTGGGAGCCTTCGTACAACAGTGTACAAAAAGTATTAAATAAATAAATATTAATTTAAGGTATTTTTCTTCTGGACCTTATCACATAGATTGCTCTCACAAGTAGCTAAACCAGTTTTGTTATAAAATCAAAGACGCGCAGAACCCAAGACAATGTAGATAAGTGGCTTTCCACTGATTACTCGTCCACAAATCTTATACAACTGTTAAGCCAAGTGACAGTCGATCGACGCCATGACGGATAAAGACATAAAGATGGGTATCGAAACAATAAAGGCTAATGGAATCCTGATGCCTTTTTAGTTGGAGTATCAAAGCTCAAAGATATTCCGCTCGTTCACTTAAATTAGTTTATTAATTTGAATGTCAATGTCGCTTGATTTTACACTAGGTTTTATTACTGGATTTTTAACCGACTTTAAAAAAAGGAGGAGGTTCTCAATTCGGATGATGGACTCCAAAAATTGTTGAATTGTATTATAGGTTAATAGTAGTTTTGGTAAGGTTTATTAATATTTAGTACGTCATTGTATTATTTTAAACTTTTTAATGCTTTTATAAGACGGTTTTTTTTTGCAACAAAGTTTTTTTTAGTATATGTTTTTTATGTATGGCTTTGTGTTTATATTAAACAGGGTGCGGAATTGCGTGGTTTTAGTTGAAATAATTATTCAGCCATTCCTTGATTTTTTTTCTAAAATAACGTAATAGTCCATACCGAAAACACTAATAACATGTATTAGTATTTTATTTTTACCACCCTTCGGGCCTCGGACATAATAGATATAATATATGATATACCTTACCCTTAACTTCTGATTTTCTCGTTTTGCTACTAGTCACTCAATATTAATAATCATCAAATAATCCTGCTGAGATTAAATTCGACAGAAACATAAACTTCTTCTATATAAAGGATCTAGTTATTTGTAGGAAGAGTGAACATGACAAAGTCCTTTGATTGCTCAAAGAAACGGACGGACTTTGATAGTCAAATGTAAATAAGACATTTTGTTTCGTTGTTGCTATATATTTGTGTATACGGTACCAATAAAATTGTAAGCTTTGAAGTTAATTGAGAAGATAATCGTAGATATTATCTTATTAACTTAAGAGTTTATTATGTATTTAACAATTTTTTTTTTCTTGAAGTTTAAATAAAAGCTGTGTCAGTAAAAATACCAGAAAACGCAGAATAGTTAAACTAATACATAATAGATAAACTACTGCGTAGCTCGTTTACAATTGATAAACAGGACATTTATTTTTAAAAGATATTTTGTAATTATATTATAATAAGTCTTTCCAATTATTCTTTATATTTTGGACAATTTTCACACATTACAGTACCCAGTAGTTAATATAAATGGTAGTTACGGGTAGGACCGGCGAACTTTAATCACAATATTATAACTATAGGGCGTTCTAAGCAGCTTAATTTTCCATGCGATAGTTTACTTTACAGTACTAATCTAGGTAAATAATCTAATTTGTCGTTATAAAACAACCTAAGATAATCATTAGCATCTCCATACCTCTCTCTCCTATAAACCCAACACGGCTCCACTACTTTCCGTCTTCCCCATAAAATCTAAGTATACACCATCTTGAAATATCATTGCTAACAAGGAATAGCATCTTTTTTTATTAAAGAGATCTTGGCACGCTACGGCCTCGATATTAAATCTAATTTGAGTATTGATTGTCCTAAAATATTACGTATATTTGATTTAGGAAATGGATAAAAGTCAGCCTGTTTTATTAGCTTCGGACGAAGGGAAATTAAATTATATGTTACTTAGTACGTACTTTGGCTAAAACGAACTCAAACCCTGGGCTTTTTTCTGCAATGTTATACGATGATGAACATAACAATTCCGCACAAAAATAATACTATTTGTTAAAAGGTAAAGTTTATTATTTAACATATCATATCCCCGAAGGGGTAGGCAGAGGTCTACCAATGTACACCCACAGTTCGCCGATATGTTTAGGTCCTATGTAATAGGGGGCGAGCCTATTGCCACTAACCGGGCACAAATCCAAACTCCGACCTTCTATTGAGAATTTCATAGAAAAACTCAATATCACCTTGGTCGACTCGGGAATCGAACCCAAGACCTCTAGCGTAGCAGTCGCGCTTAGCACCACTAGGCCAACGAGCCAGTCATTATTTTTTAACACATCAATTATAAAGAAGACTTTTAATTTATCTAATAGCACAGAGTAGATAATCTAGTAGAAAGTCACACACACACGACCAAAAGCATAAGTCACCACAATTACAAAACAAATGACACCCAATTCCCCGACTACAAGAAAACGATCAAAACAGCAAGATGGACGAACTTAAGCACAACCAATTGAAACCAGATACAAAATAAATGGAACAATCAAAACTAATACGCTACCGTTAATCAAAATATTTGTGAAACTTAATCAAAGAGATTAACCCTACAATTAGTTGGGTTAATCCGAAGCGATAGTCTGACCAAAAACATAGTTCTGTGGAACGATTAGAAAGTCAAACAAAAGCCTTCGATCGCGGTAGAGGGTTAATTAGTGAACTAGCTTACTTGACCCGTAGGTGTGTGGTACAAGGGAAGACAAGGGCCTACTTCAAAGTTTCTACCTTAGCGAAGCCTTCAGCGAACGTATAAGGTCTTAGAATCAATCTACATTTTATTTCCGTCGTCTTATTGTTTATTAAGTTATTTGTCTAGTGTAGTTTATTACATATTAAACTTATTTTTTATATTGATTTTTGTTATCATTATTTTATTTTTTACATTGGCTATTGACTTAGGTTGTTACCTGTAATGATAGTTATATGTGTGGATGAAAATAAATAAATAAATATTCGTAAGCAAAACATTCATATCTATAGAACACTGTAATTTTCAACTCATTCTAGTAATTTTTTTACAGGGTAAAATAAATGTACGCTTAAAAAAATTGAAAGCGTGTTTACTTGTTGCTTCACATTTATTTATTAAGCGTACATATTTATAAAATCATGACGTGTGGACACAAATCAAATGGCTTGTTTGAACTTAATAAAATATGGTAAAAATATAGGTAGGTACGTACTTTTGTAAATAAAAAAATCAATAACGATTATTTATGTTTAATTCAATTCCTTTCAGTATACTCATTTTACATCTACGTACATAAATAATCGTACAAACTAGAATCAAAAAGTATATATACAAAATTGATATTGTAACAATTCAAAGAGATAATTAAACTCACACATAAAGTTTAATACTATATTGATAAAGTTTCTCTTAATCTTGTACCACAGACTCTGTCTCCATAACATGTAGTTGTAATGCTTATTGCCGATCTCAGTTTAGTTTAATTGAGAACCTCTATCCTTCTACACATTCATAGACCTTTGAAGGCTTAACTAGACATATACATATAGACTTAGAGGTTTAGTGTGTGTCAATATTAATGAAATTCCGTGTGAGTTGAAAATGAAATGTCCTTTCATTGAATAAAAGGTGACGAATCTGTTGAGGAAACGAAGTTGTGCAGGAAATGTCAAATTGTACCAAAAGTATTTCCTCAAATTCGTAGTTTGAGAATGAATACTGAGATCAAATGCGGCCTCATTTAGTGCTATTGTATAAAAAAAAGAATCTTAATCGCTATTTTTTTATATAACCTATTAAGTGTCCCACTGCTGGGCAAGCCTATCATTTTATTAAATAAAAATATTCAATAATTTACGATATAATGGGACAGCAATATAAGACGAATTAAAAATAAATATTACAGATTTTTTCACTAAAAGTACCAGATTTCTTCCTTTCCATTAACGATTTATTTGTATATGTATACTGCTAAATAATGTATTTATAATATGTATATTTTCTCGAACTGGTTCTTTTTCCTTTAGAGTGAGGTTTACACATGAGAGTTCTTGATAGCCATAAGCTAGACTTACAAGGCAGTTAAAAGGCTTTCAAGCTACCGAAGACCTGAAGATCTAGAGGTACTAAGTTTGAAAAAGTTTTAATTTATTGCTTTAGTTTTAGTATAAAAGTAGCGAGCTGATATCGTTGAGTTTAAAGTTGTGCTTACATTGTAAATGTACATGTTCTTAGTCTTGAAAGTATTCTAAAACATCTGTTTACGGAAAGTTAAGAAACATATTATTATTTCAATTGGTCATTATTTTAGGTCGATAATCCCATTTGAGAGTTCCATGAGATTTTATTGTAGGCTCATTTGAGTACGAAAATTAGGCACGATGACAAGTACACTGACCGACCACGGACATGCATTTAAAAAAGCTGAATCGAGGCCCAGGTTACACGTGTAAATACATGTAGCATAATTACTTAAATAAGTATTTTTTTTTATTTTACCTAAAGCACTTACCCTATTCCTTACATTATAATTTACTAATATCTATACCAAAAGTGAGGAAAAAAAATATTTTTCGTCTTAAATAAAAAATAAGGCTTTGAGCGTATTTTATTTACTTCCCACTTTCTACTCGGAAGATGAATGTACTCGCCGTTCACGCACAATAAACTATGATGGATACTATGACGTGGGCTCTACGCAATGTTTCACCGTCATCCGTAGCCGAGGGGAGACACGGACTACTTCAACAATGGCGCGTATTAAAATACTCTTTTTATAATCCCTCGGATACTTATTGTAATTATTTCTGAATAGAATTCCTGTTATGAAAAAAAAAGGCTTATTAGTAACGAACTACGTTAAATTAAATATTACCAATTTAGGGACTTTTGACTGGTCCAATAAGATAACCCAGACGGTGTCTGTAGGAATTTGGCAACGACACGCAGTCGCGATGGCAAAACATTCGTGTAGGATTTTCCAAAGAATTCAAGAATTTCGATCCTAATCGCCATAAAAGCTATTTGTATTTTCATTCTCAAAGTTTTATTTCCTTGTTTCAGACACAAGCAAAATGTCAGTGACAACCTGAAGGCGAGCGGGCGATGCGCCGCGCGGCGGCTCGCGCGCGCGGTGCGACGCGCGTAATATGCGCTCACTGAACGAAACAGCGTGCCAGGCGCTGCTCGACGACGTCCGCTGGGACGAGCCCGTCAGCCTCGTCAGCTTAGCCATACTAGCGCTCATCGACGTACTAGTCATAGCAGGTGAGACCCTCCATCCATGTGTTACTGATGTAAACAGCGTGCCAGGCGCTGCTCGACGACGTCCGCTGGGACGAGCCCGTCAGCCTCGTCAGCTTAGCCATACTAGCGCTCATCGACGTACTAGTCATAGCAGGTGAGACCCTCCATCCATGTGTTACTGAAGTAAACAGTGTACCAAGCGCTCCTCTGTTATTTTTTTGCTGTTATTTGTCGGTAGGTAGGTTTCTCTTTTGCAAGCACAACCACTTAATCTAGCTAGATTTGTAAAGTTAATTGAATCTTCCAAAATAGATTCAATGAGTTTAACCGTCGTGTTTGTAATTACAAAACAACAAAATACACGTATTACGTAATCATATACCATCTTAAGACGCCGCATATCTTAGGCATGAAGATCATACGAAACAAAACACAAACGTAATTCGTAAATTGAAATCCAACGCTAACAAGACAGCGAATTAAGTGCTTTACTCATTACGCCCTACACTTGCTATCCAAGCGTTTTCATTTCAAGCTACTCCTAACCCTTTCATCTTAACAACACATTCGTACCTTTGCCGTTTAATCCCATTTTCCCCTTTTGTATCGTAGTCCGCTACGTCGTAGCACGTGCTACGCCGCTACGGGGCTACTTTACTTAGTAATTTAACAAAGAGATTTTTCTTTAGTGTAAAATGGTGAAATGCTTTTAATAAAGAACTGTTTGCTTTGTAAGAAACGTAATTAAACTGTATCAGGTATCGTCCGACGGGCGAAGGAACGGTAAACAAAATGGAAGGAAAACAAGCTGATGTTTTAGTTACTGTTCAAAGAGTTTTTTTTTTTTTTCTAAAAATAAGTTGCCTCGCACTTGAAAGTACTCTTTCATTGAGGGTGTATTAACTCCCAAACTAAATAGATCTTACCTGTAATCATAGAATTATATTTCTAACTACATCCTGAGTTATGCATTTATTTCAGAAATTCAACTTAAAATATTTACAATAATATAAAAACTGAGCCTACACAAAAAATGAAAAAAATATTAAAACCTAAATAAAACTTAGAACTAAAATACATCCTGAAATGACTCTTTCCTAAATAACTAACATAATAAATGAAAATGATTCAGTAAATAATAAAACTAAAAACACTAACACTGTAATTTATTTCATATTTTTCCATTATTATTATTTGTACATTGCTTTATTTTACAAACAATGTGTCTATCAAACCTCAGTATCACTTAGAGTTATTTCAATGTAAATCAAATCTATGTCACTCTCATTCCGACCGCATTTTATAAATAAAAGCAAAGATCTTACCTGGCGTTCATTTATACGTAAGACACTAAACAAATAGATCAGAGGGCTTTTGCAAAAAAATATTCATATTATAAAAAAAAATTAAATATGTGAAATATTATAATGAAATATTTTATTTTGGTTTATTTTACATTGTATAGGTATTTCTGTACTTTTTTTGTTTTCTTTTTTGTGTCAATAACTGACAATAAACAAATTTGAATTTAATTGAATTTAAATCTAAATAATGTAGTAATTTTTCAATAGGAAAAGGTTCTCAATGTTATCTCCGGCAGTTATTAATCGATTTCAATTATTAATTTTTGTTTTCAATAAAGTTATCACTCTTACAGATCACAAATGTGTGTAAAAATACGTTATCAATTTTTACTTGACGACTCAGCCTTTTGTTCTAAACAAAGCAAATAATCAAAAAGAGTCTTAGTAAATGGGATATAACCCAAAAAAGTCTACGTTGATTACAAAATTATACTACATTGCAAGTTGTATACTTAAAAGGCAAACCTCTCAATTTCACTGCATAACTTGTTACCGGCGAATAACATGCAATATGCAACTAAAGGTCACTAAAGTCGCATTGTATGACATCGATCGACAAAACTTCAGTGCTGAACAAACGAGTCATTATTTTTCAAAAAGGTTAAAGTTCAGTTCATGTGGGTAAGTGAAAACCGCGAATACTAGTTAAAATTTTAACTGTAATTTTACGTATCATTCATATAGTCCGTGTTTCTTTGAATACACGTGATTTACCAGATAGGTATATGAAATTGTGTCTATCTGTTTGTAATATAGTCACTAAGCCACACGCCCGTTTTTTGTGAAATTTTGTGTTTGTAATGTTGTCACTGCTCGACATGCCCGTTTTTTTTGTCAGATTTTGTATGATTTAGTTAAAGAAAAACTTAATCGAATACAGCTAACTCATAAATATACATATCATTATATGACATGTAGTAATTGTAAGTTACAAATTATTTCAACTAAAGTTTCTATAGGCCACGTAAAAAGCAAAATAGGCGACAAAAACCACGAGTAACAACAAGCATTCTCTATCAGTCTATCCTATATATCTCCCTAAATAAATAACCTAAATTCAAGCGAACAAAACCACAAGTGAAAGTACAAGTATCCTCATTTGTATAAATGTTCGCACAAAATCTGGTATTTCTGAATTTACCTGTTGAGGGTTGGAGCGGGAAGACTCCATTAGACGATTACATCGGAGAATATACGTTTGGATGACAAACAGGGCAGGCATGTACGTCGTTATAACTTTACTCTAATGGTTAGTTAGATGAGGAAATTTGTATGGCTTAAAATGTATGTATATTATGTACAAAAATATGTAGATGTATTTGACTTGTATGGTACATTACTTCCTTCGTAGTATGTTTTTTTTGCGAGGTGAAAATTTTTGAAAATGTTTTCTACCCACGTCGATCCGTCGAAGGCACGGCATGGGGATATATAATAATAATATTTTTATCTATCCCACAAAAACATGACTATACATACAAAGAACTAGAACAAACATAAAAAACAGTCATGTCGGACTTTCACCGACCAAAATCAAAATCAAAATCAAAATCAAAAATCTTTTATTTAAATTAGGCTACAAAGTAGCACTTATTAAACGTCATTTTTTTTACACAAGACAGCACCCTAGTGGTCGGTTCATATCCGGCGGAAAAGGTAGCGCGCAACACCGGCCGCGCAACGCCAGAACGAGCAAGCACACAACAAAACATCCAACCTCTCACACCTGACGCACCAAAGCGTCGTCAGGTCCGTGTGAAAGGCCGAATGCTCCGCCATGCGCCCGCCCGCCCCAGCGCCACGCGACCGACAACACGCCACCACCGCCAGATATGAACCGACCCCAAAACGCCCACCCTTCACCGCTTCCTAAGTGCTCTGGCCGAGGAGAAGAAACGGCGCAACAAACTCCCCAGTAGCACGCTGTCATTACGATAAAATAATATCAAATAATAAAAAAAAAAAAATAAGGAACCGCGCAAAGTGAACAAGTAGTTAAGGTAGATGGGTCGGTATCATACGATTAAAGAGTAAAAAAAATATATTATAATCTACGTGGTGACCAAGGTCAGCAGAACGACCAGTCACCGCAAGCGGCACCCGTTCACGAGTATGACGCAAGGATCAGCCATCCCCTCCCTCGCCATATTAGAGGGAAGGAGGAGACCCGACCCAAGACGCCACCGCAGGCAATGACAACTAAGGGAGCATGACGAAACTGCTGCCGGTTTAAAAAAAAATAAAAAGAAATTACATTTACAAATTAGAAAAAAAAAAAAAAAAAACAAAACCCCAAGCACTGATTCACTGCACAGTCCCTTATCAAAGCGGCATTAAAATAGTACACCAATGTACATGCATATAACTGCATTAATAATAAAACAAATTAAACAATGTAATGTTGCATACAGAGTGTATGCCAATCAATTTCGAACAATAATAAGATTCGGTAAACTTATATGTCAAGTTAGCAAAGATATAATAATAATAAAAAATAATTATACAATAGTATAATTTTGTCAGGGTATAGTAACATACTATTTGTATGGCAGTCAAAAATAAAGAAAAAGAAATATAAAAAATGGAAAAGGTATATCCCGGTAATTCAATTCAGAACCGTCTTGTGTCAATCAAGGCGACCAACAGTTTTTATCATTGAAATAGTCATTTAATGTGTAGTAGGCTTTCTTACAGAGCCTCGTTTTAACTACTGATTTAAATGAATTTAATGGTAATTCTAACATACTAGGAGGCAGTTTATTGTAGATACGAATGCTAAGTCCTATAAATGAGTTATGCACCTTGTGCAGCCGGTGGGATGTAGTGCATAACTTATGCTTATTTCTAGTATTAATGTTGTGTATGTCACTGTTTTTAGTGTATAGGTGAATGTTTTGTCTAATGTATAATATATTGGCTAGAATAAATTGTGAGGCAACAGTTAGAATCTCAATTTCTTTAAAACGCTCCCTAAGTGAGACCTTAGCGCCTATCTGGTAAATTGACCTAACAGCTCGTTTTTGCAGAATAAATATAGTTTCAATGTCTGCAGCCTTACCCCACAACAGAATGCCATAGGACATAACGCTGTGAAAGTAACTAAAGTATACTAATCGAGCTGTATCCACGTCCGTTAGCTGCCTAACTTTCCTAACTGCATATGCTGCTGAACTCAGTTTGCTTGCGAGGTATGAAATATGGGCTGCCCATTTAAGTTTAGCATCTATTGTAATACCTAAAAAGACGGTTGATTCTACAGTCTCCAGCACTTCATTATTAACAATTATATTTGGACCTAGATTTTTAACGTTTGGCATTGCAAATTTAATGCACTTCGTTTTCTTTGCATTCAATACTAAGTTATTAACAGTAAACCAATTTGTTACTTGTAAAAGTGCACTGTTAATGTGATCAAAACTATCACTATTTCTATTCACTTTAAATATGAGTGACGTATCGTCAGCAAAAAGTACAGTATTACAGATACCTTCTAAATAAAACGGCAAGTCATTTATATATACCAGGAACAAGAAAGGACCCAGTATAGAACCCTGGGGCACACCCAATTTAACACACATTACACATTGAAGGCGCTGCTTTAAATAAGACTCCATTAAGTTAAGGGCTATATCCTGTATACCATAATATTTAAGTTTGGCGAGTAGTGTGTCGTGATGAACGCAATCAAATGCCTTAGAAAGGTCACAAAAAACTCCTATGGCATTTTGTGAATTTTCCCAGGCGCTATAGACATGTTTTAGTAACGCTACACCGGCATCAGTTGTTGAGCGACCCTTTGTAAAACCATACTGCTCACCGTGGAGCAGCTTATTAACATTAAAAAAACCTAGTAATTGCTGTAGTATTAACTTTTCAAAGATTTTACTAAACGCGGGTAATATTGAAATGGGTCTAAAATTACTCACTTCACTTTTAATACCGGATTTAAATAATGGTATAACTTTACTGTACTTCATCAGGTCTGGGAATACTCCTAAATCGACACACTTGTTAAAAGTAACAACAAGATAAGGAGCAACATCATCTATAATAATATTTAATAACTTTACAGAAATACCCCAAAAATCGCCAGTATTTTTTAAATTGAGAGATTTGAATGTAGTAATAATATCCCGTGAGGTCACATGTTGAAAGGTAAAAATTGAGTGACATTTTGGGGCGCAAGTTAGCATTAGGTTTTCCGCAGCAACCGTGGATGAGTGTAAGGAGCAAGTTGTAGTTATCGGAATGTTAGAAAAAACACCTCGGTCCCGTTTCTGCCTTAGTCGGAGCCGCAGGATCGCTAAGCATTCTCAGCGCAACTCCGGCAATGCCGTTCTGATAATATTAACTACGTATAAACAAAAATACCATTTACACCATACAGTTCAATTTAACTAAAGAAAAAAAGACATGTCTTAAGTTTATGTTACTGGCATAGCATAAATCTCTTTATCTAGAAAACCTAATGTTTAACGGATAAATGAAAAATGACCTATTGACAGATATAATCCATAAACATTTATACAAAAATAGCAATATCTGCTTACAAAAGGCAAACCGATTTAGAAGCTCAAAGTATAAATCTGAGAAATCAATCGGGCATTGAATAGCGCCTCCAACACATTTTATTGTGGATGGGAACGATAACTGTTATCATTTATCACAGACAATGTTGGGATAGATCTAAAATATGTGTGAGAAATATGCTTGTGAGAGTGAAAAAAATAATGGTATTAAGATCAAAGATACGTGGGCTAAGAATAATTTAATGCAGAAGGGTATTATAAAGTTAGATGACAATATCTTAATCTAAGAATACCATTCTCATTAGTGTTTAATATATTGGTCATTAGGGTTTAATATATTGAGGAAATATAAATAAATTTGTGCTTGAAAGGAAGTTTTGAAGTGGTTTTGTCATACCATAAAACTAAAGTTCATTTTTATTAAAATTACACTGTAAGGAGACACTACAAAATAATTTACCGCACATACATGAAAAAAACAGACTTCTATAATTATAAGTAAATACATTGCTAATTACAATTTTTAAACACAATTTAATATACTGACGGAGATTTCGCATAACAAACATACAAAAAAAAAACTTAAATTAAATCCTCCTCATTTTGAAGTAGGTTAAAAACCGGACTTAATAAACCGCTAAAGAAACATTTAACACCAAAAGAGACTCAGGTGAGTTGAAAGCGGTGACGAATTAAAATCATTGTCGAAGTAAAAATGTTCTGAAATGGCACATTAAACCCGCTAACGAGATGGCGGCGTGAAAGCCGTGAAAAGTAATGTTTTTCACAGTTATTGTTAGCGTTTAGCTTTGATTATGTTTACGGATTAATTTAAGTAAATAAAAAATATTTTGGTGTAGATCAGTAAAATTGGTTTTTGTTCTATTAATTTCACAATTTTGTATTAGCAACATTTATGTTTAGGTATAATTTTATGTTGGCAATTGTACTAATTTATTCACAAAAAAACAGGTAATCATAATGACGAGCAAGAATAAGTTAATTTATTATTAGTGTGTTACATAATATTTTTAACTACTATCTCATTTTGTGATTCGAATCTATGTATATATAAAATAAAATATTCGTGCACAGGGTGTTAAAAAAGGTAGGTATATCTGATATAGTATATCTGGTATAGAGACAGTTTACAAAATTTCAGCTCAAAAAGAGCTACTGATATTTTTCCTAACAAATCTAAATATAACATACTCATAATACACCAAATACTAATTTATAAGAAATCGTAAACAACCTTCAATAACTCCTACTTATAATAGTAAAAGTTTATCGATAAAGTTAGTCAAGGATCAAGATGATTCCATCGCTCTATAGAGAGAAAAATATGTATTTTTATACGGTTTGTTGCTATGTTCAGTAAAGTTGACAGTTACAGATGATATTAATTACTTTGGATTTGTTTTGTTTTGTTGGATATTACTTGTAATCTAATTTGGAGATGAAAGTTATTGCTAGTTTTTCGAAAAGCATAGTAGCGCAACTAGTGATGAGTGATCGGGTTTTAATCGAGTTCAAAAGTATGTAGATGAAAACTGCTGCTTTAAGTCATATCGTAATTTACCGAAAAAAAACCTATCCATACTTCCTAAGTTCCATACTAATATTTTTAATGTAAAATTAAAGGCCTGACTGCCTGAGATGATCCCTCGACTAAACTACTTGATTTTGGTACCCGATATGGACACGGACCCAAAAAAGGTTGTCATAAATATGTCAGTACATATTATTATCAAAAAAAAAAAAAAATTGCCACAAGATGCGATTACATGCTTAACTATTGACTTCTTATCGATGAAGCATGAAGCAGTTCGACTACTTCGAGTGGTCGACAGAACCAAAAGTAGATAGATAGATAAAGCTTTGATTAGGCACAAAACAAGAGACAGGTTATTTAGAAAAATAAAAAAGCGGAATATTAAAATAAGTGGTCACAAAAGATTTAAAACATAAAAATTAAAAGAAGTCCACAACATAAAGGCACCAAAAAAAAAAGAAACATAGAGTGACAAATTTGACGGTAGCATACAACAAACATTACTTTTCTCTATCACAGAAAGTGAATAAAAATAATAAGTAAGCTCACTTAGTCCTTGTACGTTGATCACTGACTAACTTCTCAAGCAGTCCGTGTATGTCCAGCCTTAGACAAGTCGATACAATAATATGAACAATAAATATGTGTTCACAATATGTACTGTTTATCGGCGAGTTAACACGCAGAGAATCGCACGCTACACTAAGTAACTAGTTTCTTTGCTTCCCTATAGTTTTCGTTTGATTTATGTTGACAGTATTTTTTGTAAGAAATATGTTTTTTTTTTGTAAATGTGTGTCATGGCTCATGTTTGGTTGTGTCATTTATTTGTGGTCAAATGTTATACTTGACAGTAAACAAAATCTGTGAAAGTAATTTTGAAGTCAGAGAGGGAATGGGGCATTACATTACGTGAACTAACAAACGTGTATTTCAGGAAGGTCACATTACAAGATTGTAGAGCCGTGCATATCAAGTGGTGTGATAAATTGAGTGCCTTTGTTTAAAATTTTGATAAATGACAACTAATTTATTTAAAATTCAATTAAAAACTAACTTTTACATTTTCATAATATTAATGTAGAATTATAAATGCATATTTTCTAAAACATAAAAACATTTTTTGGTTAACAACAAATATACATCACACGTTTAAAATCTATTAAAACTATACCCACGCATATTAATGAAGTAAGCACAGCAAAGACGAATAAACACGGTATTAAGCGATAAAGCTAATTACAAAAGCAATGAACTGAAACTATTTAAACTACAAACGCGGCAAACTTCAAAAGATACCCTTTATACCCCATTACAGTACCTTCACCATGAACTCTTAAAGAAGTACTGAAACCGTTGTGGGAGCGAGACGGCGCTATACACGGCAGATAGCGACATCTCACTTACTCGACGAGTTTATCGTAAATGCGCAGTCTCGTTCAAAGTCAATCTATCACCAATTTTCCTTGTACCGTATTTATAGCTGAATAGCCTCATTTTCCTGAAAAAGAGGTTTATACTAAACTAAAGTGAGACGTATTCTGATATTTTGTGGACGTGGCATGACTGTCCGATTATTACAATAATTATTGTACCTATTGAGTTTCTATGTACTTGTATTAAGCTAAGGGTCTCGTAGCTAAGTTTATTCAGTAAAGAATTAACCTGCACTAACCGTATTTTCCATCCGTGGATAAGAATAGGAAATATTGATCTTGTATAACAACGAGTAAGTAAACATTAGCTAGTATGTTTTAAAATTTGTACCCCTCCGTGCCTATTCGACAACACTTTAAGTCGTTGGTCCCGGCTGCCATACGTAAATTTTTGTCCTTTACTTAATTATAGGAAACTGTTATTAAGTAAAATCATTTGTGGCGAACAGCTAGACAGTATTCTGCTGAAACCGGTACATCCGGCATAACTTAGGAAAGGCTAGGCAGAAGAGGCGAGAACGTACTGCTAACTATATACGGTGGAAAAGGCTAGGCCACTTTACTACATGGCAGGCACTTTAACATTTTGTAAATTATTTAGCATATTTATTATCATTATATGGAGTTTATAAGGCTTTAACATGATATAACGTGTTTAGATCATATAAACTTGAAGGTCTAGGTATTATATTTTCTTTAAAACTCTATTTTGCCCTAGGGATATGTTGACGCCCGCGAAAAATATTGCGAGAGTTAAAATACATGAGAATGGTTTACACACTAGTAAAGAACCAATAAATATTTTCTAGTAATTTACCAAAAAATATTGATTTTCCATATTACAAGGAGATAAAACAGTATAAAAAATTTCCTTATGAAACTTAAAGAAATGAAAATAAATATGAGGCGGATGTCTTGACTACGTCCACAAAGTTTCCAGCAATTCACAAGCCGCCATTTTACTGCGCAACAAACAGACTACTTCATAGTGCCATGGTCAGATCTTAATGACCTAACGACTGTCAAAGATCAAGCCAGAAGTTTGTTCTATTTATTCATATAGAAAGTAATCCCGTATCCAACGCTGAACGTTCACACCACATATTTAAGCCTATATGCGTTATAATGACAGCTCTTATCGACATATTGCCATAATCACCGCTTGGGGTTGATTATCATGAGTATTAGGGCACAGGTGGCTTCTGATGTTGGGATAATCCTTTTATCATTATGTGATGACGGGAGTGTCCATATACAGAGTGTTCAGGAAATGGGTGGTCATAATTGATTTAATATAGTGCTTCAGACTGTATATTTAAACACCATTACCCAAAACAGTAGTATTCATCATCTGCCTAGCCTTTTCCCAACCATGTTGGAGACAGCTGAATACCGTTTTTTACTTGGAGCGACTGCCTACCTGACCACCACAACGCATTTTGCTAGGTTATACAGTATCCCAAAGTAAGACTGCTTGTCAGAGTTGACATAGCGACTGCCAAAGATCGAAGTATGACTGTCGTATATCCCGAAACGAAAATGGAACTTACTTTTGACCAGCTGATAATAATTTTGGGAATTGACGAAGGTTTCCTTGAAGAAAGTTGTTCATTTCCATGCCCCGAAGCGGTATTTAAATTATGACCACGCATTTCCGTTACACCCTGTAGATTTATGGTCGGGCAAAAGGTGGTGGACAAGTATTTGAGTTATATAAAAATATGGAAAATGTTTTATTCAGAATCAGTATCTAAATCAATTAAAATATTTGTCGTACCAGCTTCGATTTTGTGGAAAAGTGCCACAAGCAACATGAACAAGTTTCAGCATTTTAAATTGATTTCTTGCGACAGCATTTATTAGTCTTATTGTATTAAAAAAGAAATGCGAGAAAAAATAAATACTCATAAAAATATAAGGCAAATAATTTATTAGACAGAGAAAAATATCACAAACAACTCGAAAACCCCAAATCTATCATCCTTATCTGAACTCGAAACTGAAAAGAGACCCAACTCCCAGCAATCTGTTGTTTCCTATTTTCATGAACTAATCGTAACAGATGTTGACGACACGAGCCGAGGAATATTGGAAAACTTTTGAATAAATAAAGACTTTCCAGAAGGACTTTTTGACCCTTGTTACACTAACAAATGGATTTTATTGGACCTTTGTGTTTTTGTAGTGTCCGTTTTGATGGGGACAAGTTTTAAATTATAAACGACATTTCCTTTTAGTGGACAATGTACATTTATTATGTGGATTGTGGACCCTTAGGGTCGCGTTTATTCGATTGTTGGGCCCACTTTTGTGGTCGTGATTCAATATGTATTCAATGGTTGGCGTTTCATTGTTAAGTTTAGGTTGTGTGCTGGGAATGTTTAAGATTTTGGTAGACTTTATCTATGATTGTTTTGATTTATCTTAGGCTGAACCTACACGAACTGTTCGAGCAGTTAGTCAATGATCTGCGTGATCTGCTGACCCCTTTTGCATGCCTTTTGAGAACAGTTGAAACAAAAGCAGTTGAACCTCTTTAATCAGTCCGTGTGCGTACGACCATAGAAGCCTATTCTTCATCATGCATTCGCAGTCGCAGCAGAAATTAAAACTCTTTGCGCGCGGTCTTAAGATAGATATTCAATGCCGACCTCCGTGGTCGAGTGTTCAAGGTTTCACGAGCCTTGAGGTCCCGGGTTCGATCCCCGGGCAGAACCCGACTTTGGGTTCAGAGCAATGTATGTGGTGCTATCCACATATACTTTATATATTATTATAATTGTCCTTTATCCCCTCCGTAACTGCCTCGAGATAGCGGCAGTACTGTGCTCCTGCAAGTTGCACTGTATGGCCTTACCATACTAGTCAATAGATTGTCATGGAATCCCAGTTACAAGCAATTTATACTCTATGAGTTCAGCTTTAAGGTCTATATTCAATCATCCGTTGTCCTCAGGTAACTGCCTCGTGATAGCGGCAGTGCTGTGCTCCTCCAAGTTGCGCAGCGTGACGAACCTGTTCATCGTGTCCTTAGCAGTCGCTGACCTGCTGGTCGGGCTAGCCGTACTGCCCTTCTCCGCGACCAGAGAAGTTTTTGAGGTAAGATTTTTCTCTATTATTGCCTTAATATAAGATAATAGTTTTGGCTTTTTATTTTATCGGATTCAGAGAAATTATAAGTGACATTTGTTCAGCTTTTAGTTTCACTGGAACTAGCTGAATATTAGTAGTTATTTTACAATGGGTTGTTACGTTACTTATATCCAGACTCCATTTAAGGTTTAAAATAATATCACTTCTTACGTATCTTTTCGGAACCATCTGTAACCAAACCGCATATTGCGATAAGCAAAGGTAATTTAACTTTCATTCGATATCGAAGGATACACAAATACGTTTTTTTGAAACCCAAATGAGATTTCTGAACAAAAATTATAATTATTATTTACCACCCTGCAGCTAGACTGTCATACATTACCTAAAACATATTAAGTCTCAATCATAATTATAATACAACTTCGTGAGACACATTCACACAACCCAAAGTAATAATAATTCATACCGTTTTGCCAAATACAGAAGTTTAACAAAATAACTAATGAACACCATAAGCCCCATGAAATATCACGAGGTACCATCATTTTCAGTAATTAGACGCTTTAAGAGCCTGCAGCGGCAGATGCCTCCAATGTAAAGGGTTCCTCATCATGATTCTGAACTTTAATACCCAATTATAAAGTCCTAATTCAAACGGCATGCCATCACAAATAATTTTAACTGATTTTAAACTTTGTTCGCAAAGATATAGATGCTCATTTTCCGTGTAATGAAACTGAATTCTTTTAAGTCGACAAACGAATTTAAGATTTATGAGGAAGGAAATAAGATTCAGTTTGCTTTGGTTTCGTTTTCAATCTAGGCAGTGTTTTCAATGACGTTATTAGAGCGGCGCGATAAACGGCTATTTCTAGGCTTTTGCGTTTATTCAGGCTAAGGAAAATAAATATTTTGAAAATTACCCACTTAAAATTAGCATTTTAGCTAATGAAGTCAAAATAATTGTTTAATGGTATCTCGGAATAGAATGTAAAAAAAAAGAAATAATTATGTGCGTGTTTTAAGGCTCACTGGATTTTGACCTGCGGGTATTCTTTATTTAGGACGGATTCTAAATGTACACGTGACCCCAATTTAGAAAACAACCGTGATTGTATTTTTTCCTATAATTTGTTTAATTGGGTGGGTAGCATATTTTATTTGTATGTGTATTAGAGACATCATATTTCCTCCATCATCTTAGAGTAAAAATATTCTTTGTTACATTTTTGCACCACGAAAATCCAGCTTTATTAATGAGCATTTTTGGTATTTAACAGTTAATACAGCTTTCAGTTATTTATGAAAACTTTTGCTGTCGTTATGTACGGCAGTCGATACCTGGCTTTTTCGTCATAATTTTTGACACCTAAAAATCTTTTGGATTTTTCTATCCCGACTTGAAAAAAACCGGATAGTTTGTCGTCGCCTATATGAAATACAGTTTATATATAAAAAGCCTTTAAATACAGGCTAGATTTTAAAAAGGAATTATAGGATTGTATTGCAGCTGCGTCGTTCCCACTTTAATTAAGTTGTTAGCGGCAACCGAGTTCATTGGCTTCGGTACTAGGGAACAAATGTACCGTATTCAAATATTCATGCTTATATATCATTTGCAAGTCTATCCGTCTAGTTAGAAAGGAAACTCAAGATTTTATGTCATTTACGTAGTCTTTATTTCTAAACGTTAAGGTTCATTTTCGAATGTCATTTTTTACTAGTGTCTTGCGTTTTGAAAATAGAGATAGTGTTTTTTTTTTTTCTTTTTAGGGGCTTATGTTACTGGCTGATTATAAGTTTCATTATTTTTTTTATCCCTGACGCAAAAATTTGATGTTTGGGTTCGACGTGTCTGTACGTATGTCTCTGTTTGTGGCATCGTAGGTCCCAAACATTATTTTATTATTAACTACATTATTATTAACATATTAGCCGTAATTTGTAATAATTTGTTCGGTATTTTGAAACTTATCAGACATTTTGTATAATTAATTGAATGTCCATGACCTAAGTTAATTACATAACTATATAAAGGCCCTAGTACATATTATAACGCCATTTTATACAATATTGGAGTGGAAGGATATTGTAGAGCCTTTGGCCCTACATTAGTACAGAAACGGATGAAAATATAAATTTAATTATAATATTGTAAACCTTCTGTAGAATTATTTTATAGTTTTGATCAATGACGTCAAACGTCACATTTAAAATGAGGGTTGTAAGAGGCATGAGATGGTTCTCAGCCTTCACATTAGCCCGTTTATCGAACTTAGTTTCAAGGTCGTTTAGACTCATACTAACTTGGAGACCTATGAATTGGATTATATTAACTTAGTTATTATTTCTGACTTAAAGTCTTTTTATAACATAAAGTAATATTGCACACATTGCACATATCATATCATCACGCCTGTTTCCCCGAAGGGGTAGGCAGAGGTGGACCTATGTACACCCACAGTTCGCCGATATGTTTAGGTCCCATGTAATAGGGGGCGAGCCTATTGTCACTAACCGGGCACAAATACAAACTCCGACCTGCTACTGAGAATTTCATAGAAAAACCCAATAACACCTTGGTCGACTCGGTAATCGAACCCAAAACCTCCAGCGTAGCAGTCGCGCTTAGCAACACTAGGCCAACGAGGCAGTTTTTTTAGCGTAATATTGCATAATATAAACCACATATATAAGATTCTTGTCCATATCTTTGTAATAAAGAAATTTGACCTACTGCTTGCATTCTATAATTCAGCTGTTTTTTGTTTGACCTCTGAACTGATTTTAGCTTTATTTTATTTTAAAATCACATTTTTCTTTTTGTTGTATTAAAGAAAGTCTAAAAAAAATCAAATTAAAACACTCCTGAGCTACTTAAAGTCACAGGCAACTGCTAGTACGTATAACTATATGAAGCTAAATCTTTTCGACGATGACAGTCAGATAAGTGTTACAATAATAATAATAATAATAATAATAATAGTTTATTCGCATAAAAAGTAGGTACAATTTTCAGGTGTTATATAACATAATCAAGTGATCCTTATACTTTTTACCATAACTGGCATGCAAAATAGTTTTAAGACAGATTTATGACACAAAACAAGCTCTACAAGTACAATGTCACCATAAAACAATGGTTATTAGAATTATGAATTTAAACATTACTTAAATGAATTATTAGGAGGAATTCCAGTCGATAACTATATAATCAAAGTATATACCATTATAAATCTGTATAACATTACAAGTCAAGAGTCAATAGCATTTAAAAGAGTTTAATTATATAATTAGATGCAAAAAAGAATATATATATATATTCTAGAATTAATTTAAACATTTATCATTTAAAAATTCGCAAACTGAGTAATAACATTTATTTATCAACAAATTCGTCATTTTTTTTTTAAAAGTTCTAGTGGTCTGTGTTTTTATGTTATCAGGTATTTTATTATATATGATCGGGCCCATACATAAAACACTTTTCTTTAATAAGGCAGTGTCATAACTATCAACATTTACCATGTTTTCATATTGTTTCCTTATTGGCCTGTTTCTAATATCAGATACTTTATTAAAAAGATGCATATTTGATTTGACGAAAGTAGCTATTTCTAAAATATAAAGCGATGGGAATGTAAGTATTTTTAAAGACTTAAACATAGGTACGCAGCTATCTGTTACTGTTAAATTACACATTGCCCTTAAGCAACGTTTTTGAGCTTTGAACACTTGTTCTCTTAGGCTACAATTCCCCCAAAATATTAAACCGAATCTCAAAATCGACGCAACTAAACCATGATATGCAACTAATCTTGTGGCCATATTTACTTTTTTGGATAAATTAAAAAGCACATACGCAGCTACACTTAATTTCTTGCATACTTCTTCTGATTGTGGTTTCCAGGTTAGTTGGCTATCTATCATTATTCCAAGGAATTTAGCAACTGCCACTTGTTCAACTTTTTGTCCATTATGATATAAATGTAGGGTTTGTGGTGGAATTCGTTGATAAAAATGCATGACATTTGTTTTTGGAATATTAATAATCAAATTATTTTGTTCAAGCCAGTGTATAATATCTGTTAATGTATTATTGATGTTTTCTTCATATGTCTTTTTGTCGAGGCATTTAATTAAGGCAGTACTATCATCAGCGAAAAGGACCATAGGGTGTTCAACGTGTCGTGGCAAATCATTAATATATAGTAAAAATAATAATGGGCCCAGCACACTGCCCTGTGGTACACCATACCTAACAATTCTTGCTTTAGATAGAATGTTTTTCTCACTCTTAGTCGTTAAGCATATTTTAGTGATTTCTGTATGCTGCTTACGGTTGCTAAGGTAAGATTTTAAGAGATTTAATACATTTCCTCTGATTCCTACTGCATTTAATTTATTGAGTAAGGTTTCGTGATCGACACAGTCAAATGCCCTCGACATATCCGTAAAGATTGCACAAACTGGTATTTTTTTATCAACATTTTGCATTATAACATTTAACAGATCATAAACAGCCATATTTATCCCTTTATTTTTTCGGAAACCTTTTTGTTCTGTACATAAGATGTCATATTTAGATAGAAAATTATTAATAGCGTCGTAAATAACTTTTTCCAGAACCTTTGAAAAAATTGGTATTAATGCAATTGGCCTATAATTAACGAGATCATTCTTATCGTTTTTTTTAAAGAGTGGTTTAACTATTACTGTTTTTAAGCTGTCCGGAAATATACCAGAGCTAATACATGTATTTAGTATGTGACTTAAATGTGAGGCGATATCAACCGATACGAATTTTACAACCTTTGTTGATATACCATCATATCCTGTGCTATTTTTATTTTTTAAGGATTGTATTGCTCTTAAAATATCTTGCGGTAATACTGGATGCATAAACATTGAGTTAGGGTAATTTCTCAAATTCTTAGTGTTCAGTTTTGTAGTTATATTTTTTTGTGTTTGGTCAATAAAATAATCATTAAAAGCATTCGCAATCTCTGTCGGATCAGTAATGGTCTTATTCTCAAGTCTAATTTGGGAAATTGGTTCGGTAATTCGACATTTATTATTTATAACGTGCCAAGATGCTTTAGATTTATTGCTTGAGGTGTTAATAAAATGATTATTTTGCGCTTTTTGAGTTAATTTAATAATTTTGCGAAACCTGCACGAGTAGGTTTTGAAGGTGATTTTATTAGAAGTTGATGGGTCGCGTCTGTATTTCCATAATAAAAATCTTTGTTTTTTACTGCAAACTCGGATACCACGCGACACCCATTTAATGCTTTTATTTGTCTTCACATTTACCAGTTTGTATGGAAAGCAAAGATCGTATAACCAGCGAAACTGTTCAATAAAGTAATCGTATGATTCATTAGCATTATTGGTTTGATACATTTCAGAAAAAGAAAGGCTTTTAAGGTAACTTTTAAACCTAGTAATATTTTCGTGGGATAGGTCTCGTTTTTTTACCCGCCAAGTATTTATTCTATATGATTTCATTACCTTAACTTCTAATAGTTGAGCAGTATGATCAGATAATGCAAAGTCCAACACATCTGGTGAACACTTTAATTGAGAGCTGCAGGCAAAATTGTCCAAACAAGTATTGCTGACGAGCCTAGTGGGTTGTCGAAGTTCTAATTTGAGATTGTAGCCCAATAGATAGTTTTCAAAATCTAAAGTCAATCTATTTCTTTTCAACGTGTCTATGTTAAAGTCCCCACACATAACTATTTTCTTGACAGATTTGGTACATGTTTTTTTCAAAATAATCTCTAATTTATCGTAAAATACATTTAAGTTATTAAAGTTAGGTGGCCTATATATACATAATATAATTAAGTTATGAATTGGTAATTCTATGCCGCAGCATTCAATAACATTAGCTATAGAATGATGCGAAACATCTGCAAGTTCTTTATAATCTAGACAGTTTTTTACCAGAATGCATGCTCCACCTCTCTTCTGTGATCGCCTCGAATAAATTGCTCCTAGTTTGTAATTTGTAATATTTAATAACTTTTCATGTCCAGCCATAATAAAGTGTTCTGTGATACAAATTACATCTATATCTCTTTTTTGCTGTGATAATTCTTTAATGTGAACTGTTAGCATGTCAGATTTATTTAATAGTCCAGCAATATTTTGGTGAAGAATGTTTAAATTATTATATACGAAAAAAATCACTGTTGTTCGAGGTATCAATAGTATCAGAGTCAAACGGATAATTTTGAATGTCAAAAATAAGGCGATCGAAAATATTTTCAAAAATGCGTTTTGTGCCAAGTCTGTTTAGTTTGCCTGAATGATTAGAAAACATTTCTAATTGAAGTTCAAGATTTGTGTCAAAAAGATAGGCATATTCATTATTCATTATGTCTAAGTAAAGTAAATTATTAAACAATTCTACGCGATAGTTATGTAAAAGACTTCCTGTCACATAGGTAGGGCAACAAACAATAAAATTGGTATGAGTAATTGGTTTCAGGGATTGCCTTATTATCTTAACCAGTTCAATGTAATCTTCCGAGCTTCTGAAATCCTTCTCTCCGATCATAATCATGCAGTAGTCATTTAAAGTCAGATTTTGTACTTTTTTATTCATATCGCTCAGTATTTCTTTTAATCCACTGCCTGGTGATACAAAATGAAAGAAATCAAAGTGTTTCCGGAAAGTGTTATCTATGTTTTCTAGTGCGCCTATGTAATTACAATTGCTAATAATGTGTAGTTTTCGCTTTTTTGGACTTCTTACTTTCTCAGAACATTTACTATGTGTTTCTTTTCCGGTATTGCACTTATAATCTTTCACTTTGTTTGGTGAAAAAGTACTTATAGTTTGTGTCTCTTTATTTTGTATGTTAGCCGCGCACTCAATACGATGTGGTTGATGTTCATGTTCCTTAATTATGTACTTTGGTGAGTTAATTCGATGCGAAGATTTGTTCTTGCGTGTTGGAGTCGTACTTTTTTTCTCAGGAGTCGAGCATATTTTCTTAAATGTATTGACAGTCTTAATCATATTTTGTAAATCTGACTTGAGACGAAAGTTCTCCGTATTTAAATTTTCTATTTCTTTATGCGCGCTTATTAATTGGTTTTTAAGTATTTTATTTTCTTCACTTAACTCACGAACGTCGTCAATTGTGTCATGGAAACTATCAGGAATGCTCAACAACGTTGTATCAAGTATAGTTTTCTCGCTGTTGTTAATCATATTTGTAGTTAAGTCAGTCAGCGAGCTTGATCTACAATGTTTACGGTAGGTAATGTTGTTACTGCTGGTGTCCATTTTTACTTCAAATTGTCGTGGCGTGGCGTTCTCTGGTGTGAAATTATCGAAACAATATTTTTGTATTTGTATATTTGTTCTGAGCGCTATTTTGTGAGTGATAATTATAGAATTTTAAAATTCACAAAAAGAGATCTTTCGCTGCGGTGAGGCTCGATCCGGCGACCAGTCATTAGGCGAGGCGAATGAATGTTGCCTTCTACGCCACCAAGCCAAATGAACTTAAGATACGTAGTTGAAATTATGCATCGCATTGATACATTTCAATATTTAAACGAAACAAAACGGTTGAAATGACTCATGCGATAAGAATTTTTTCGCTGTCATACACTTTGATCACTTTTTGTTATTGTTTTTTATATAAGGTTTTTACACTATTTATGCACTCATTGTTAAAGTTCACCTTTTAGGTGTCACTTCACTTGATTTGTATTTATTATTCACTGTTATTTGTTTTTTTATCCATGTTATTATAGTTTTATGTATTTTGATCTTATCTTAACAGTTTATGTATGATACTTATAGATAACACTGTCACTAAGTTATTAATCACTGTTTTATCGTCTGATTTATTTTTATTTACTTTTGCAGACAAATAGTATTTTTAAACAAATATTTTACACAGAGCGATTTTTCTTGCGTTAAACTTGATGCAGCGCCATCTAGCGACTCCTCATAATCAATACTCCAATCAATACATCTGAGAATGACGTCACAACTCTCGCATTCAAACGAGAGCCCTACGAGCCGACCTTGGAGGCTCTTGACCTTCACACTAGATTGTTTCCTATTTATAGACTTTTAGTCGATCATTGAAAAACAATGTGGTGTAATTTATTTCCTGGTGGTATCAGGCGTTATTGATATAAGTAGGATAGAGAATTTGAATTTGGGTTGAATAAATTCATTATTTGGACGTTCATGGCTTTTTTTAACTACTATTAATTTTGCACATGCTTATAGCAGTAAAACGTAGATAAATATTGTTTTGTATATTTTTAATTGTAGTAGATTGTACAAAAACCTCACTTAAAAACGTTTTAATATTGTAGAACCTAACAATAAGTTAATGCCAATATAAAAGCTATAAGCTAAAGAAATGTCGTGGTGGCCTAGCGGTTCAATGAACGGATTTGTATGCACAAGGTTGCAGGTTCGAACCCGGGCAAGTACCAATGTGGCTTTTTTTCAAAGCTATATGTACTTTCTTAATTATTCTAAGACACTTCTGACAAACGGTGAAGGAAAACATCGTAAGGAAACCTGGATTCCAAAATTGCTCTTTGCGGGCCAACCCGCAAAGAGCAAGCGTGGTGATCAATGCTCATGCTTTCTCTATATGGGAAGAGGCCTGTGCCCAGCAGTGGGATGTTTATGGGCTGGAATTATTATAATATGAAAGCTGACTAAAATATTACAAACAATATAAAAAGTGGCTATTAATAAAAGTATCATACTAATCTGTAAAACGGAACGTCGGAACGTAACGGTCACGAAATGATACCTATTGTTTTAAATTAATCGAAAAAGGACAAAAAGACTAATCCTGAATTGGATTGCCTTGTCGAAATAAAAAACATTGTTTTCCTTATCTATTTATATACAAACTTCTGTTCGATTGAAAATAAACTTTATATTGATACGCTCAAGTCTCATTTTACATTGTCTGTTCACATCTAAGTTGCACCCCAGTCAGTCAGTAAAAAACTGGGCCACGAAAGCCTACAGTTTTAAATATCTTTTTTGAATATGTTTTTGACTAGTAGCTCAAGCACTTATGCTATGATACAATAAAAGTAACACAAATAATTATTGTCCCGGGACAATATAAAAAGTGGTTTTCTACATTTTTCCCCTTCCGGGGATCAAACCTGGGACCTCAGAAACGAACACATTGAAAACCGGTGTCAACACCACTCAACCACTGAGGTATTCAAAATGTGTACATAGATTATCTTACAACTAGCTCTCATAGAAGTAGTTCTAAGTTGTATGTAGAGTAGTGGTAGGGACTACTCCAGTTATAGCAGTAGAGAGACCACTAATGCAATCGCATCTGGTCAAACAGACGCGCGGGTTCCGTACATTATTTATGACGCACACATTTGCATTTCGCATCAACTGTTGCTGTATGTGTTTAGACGGAGAAGCAATCGGTTGAGATGATTTTGTGGGGTGCAAGTCATGAGAAATAATACTTGGACACAAATTATAATCCTTATAAATATATAAATGTAAAATCAATTTTAAAAGTTAGTTGTTTCTCTATTGTTTGCTAACAATAGAGACTTGTGGAAGGAGGAAAGGGAGGCCTTTGCCCTGCAGTGGGACAGTTTAGGCTTTAAATAAAATAATAGTTGTTTCTACAAAACATTTTTTTTTCAATGAAGATATAACGCAGACAATGTCGTATATACTTACTACAGTAAAGAAAAAGGTTTTGTAATAAGTTTATGCATATAGTTCTTTGTTAACATAAGTAACCATTTTGTATAAGAGTCTTATTAATAAAATACATGCTTTAAAAATACATTTAAGGCCACAAAAGCAGATTGAATTTTAATCTATCAATCAACCGCCATATTTTTAGTATAAAACAATTCTCAGAACAATCAAAAACTATAACGGGTTCAATATTTTGATAGGAATATATTCACAGAATTCAAAACGTATAACTTATTCATAGACTTTTAATTAAACAAACAATATTTCTGTTATTTCCTTTATAAACTAAGCGAGGATTTTACATAATATTATTCATCAATATAAGTTTTATTTTCGATCAAAGGTTTGAAATCAAACATTGAATCATTATTTAAAACCATAAGTTTTAAAACTAAAATAAGGATTGAATAAATATGAAATTTGGTTTTATGCAAACTACTACTTAAATGTTAAAAAGTAAACATTGAGTTTTTATATCCAGATCAACTAGTACACAAAATCCAATCATTTATTTCAATATTGTGGATAATTTATTTTACAAATTATATTTGGAAATCATCCTCCTAAAATTACATGTCGTATTATAAGACCTTTCTGCAATTTTATCGCTAATTGTTAATAAGACCTAGGGTCAATAAAATAAATTTTGGAACAACACAAAAAATCTGATAAGGCTCCTAAAAAGTAAATTCATTATTACTTTTAATTTCTATTTCAACATCTCTACAGAAATGTACATACTTAAATATAAGCACAACTTACAGTATTTATCTAATGTAAACCGTAAAATAAATTGGACCACATCAGCTGTTTATAACTTGCACCACACACCAAACCTATATTTTGTAACGAAAAAAGAATCTGTGAAAGTGGGTCGTCGATATCCTGCATCTATACTTTCTGTTCAGAATATCACAGACGTTCATCAAACAAACCTTTGGAACCTTTAAGTCAAAGGCTGGTATAACTATGTTTGTGCAAATGATGAGTATGGGTTCCGTGTTTCGGAAAGCACGTTAAACAGTAGGTCCCGGCTGTCATGCAAAGATCTTTGGCAGTCGTTAAGTCAATTCTGACAACCAGTCTTACTATGGGATACTATGTTTCCCAGTAAAATGGGTTGTGGAGATCAGATAGGCAGTCGCTTCATGTAAAATACGGTATTCAGCTGAATCCGGTAAGACTGGTAGCCGACCCCAACATAGTTGGGAAAAGGCTCGGGAGATGATGATATGATGAGTATGGTGACACATTGAATACAATTTTTTTAAGGTGCTAAGTCAGTAGGTAAACGAACGACCCAATGGGTCCCTCTAAATGGCAAGACGGTAGGCCCAGACGGAGATGGCGGGACGAACTGGAGTCCTTTGATAGGGAGCGGATGACCACGGCCCTAGCTAGAGAGAGATGGAAGGAGGGTAGAGAACCCTTTGCTCTGCAGTGGGAGAGAATGGCTAGAAGAATAAAGTCAGTAGGTAACCTTATTTTGCTCATTAAGTAGTTACTGACTTTTAGGAAGTCAGTGATTAAATTGTTCCTTATTGAGTATACTAGTTATTATAGGCAGAGTCTTTAAATCTGTTTTATGTAAATGTTCAGAAGGTAGACAGGCGTTTGGCCTGCAACAGAAACGGCTAGAAAAAAAAATGGTGTCAGAGGCGACATCACGAAGTCTGAGCCCACTAGTTACCGCCCCATTAGCTTACTCAAGGTTCTTGGGAAGCTATACGAGCGAATTATTTACTCCCGTCTTATGGACTATGCCGAGTCCAGGAGTCTCATACCAGACGAGCAGTTCGGTTTTAGAACCCAACACTCGTGCGTCCAACAAGTCCACCGCATAGTCGAGCATATAAGCGCTGGTTTTCAGCGTGGAAGGCTCACTGGCGTGCTCTTCTTCGATATAGCAAAGGCCTTCGACAAGGTCTGGCACAATGGCTTGATCTTCAAGTTATATCAACTCGAGGTGCCAGATCGTCTCGTGCTCATCATCCGAAACTTTTTGTCGAATCGGTCCTTTCGCTATCGCGTTGAGGGCACCCTCTCTTCCCCTCACCCGATCCGGGCCGGAGTCCCTCAAGGCTCCGTACTCTCTCCACTCCTCTTCACGCTATACGCTAGCGACATCCCTCGCGGTGGCAAACCCCAAGTAGCTATGTACGCCGATGATACGGCCATCTATTATTCAGGCACCAGCCCCTTAGCGATAGGTCGAACTCTCCAGACCGCAGTCACGACCCTCGGGAAGTGGTTCACGAAATGGAGAATCGAAGTCAACCCTACCAAGAGCGCAGCCGTGCTCTTTAGCAAGAAACGGCAGCCTCCCGCTCCCCCTCCACCTATAACCCTCTTCGGCAAGCCTATCCCTTGGGAGCAGCAAGCCAAATACCTGGGCGTAATCCTTGATCGGAAGCTTACCTTCATAGCTCATATTAAAGCGGCACGCGCGCGAGCCGCCTTCGCCCTCGGCCGACTTCATTGTATGTTGAACAAGCGCAGTAAACTCTCTCTTACTTGTAAGAAGAGAATTTACACTGCGTGTGTGAGGCCTATCATGACTTACGGCAGCGTCGTATTCTCTCACGTACCCGATTATCGACTCAAACGAATGCAAACTCTCCAAAACCGTTTCATGCGTAGAGCCACAGGCGCTCCAGGTTACGTCCGTAACTTGCAGTTGCACTGTGACTTAAAGCTGCCAACAATCAAGCAGTTCATGAAACGCGCCGCGATCCGTTTTTTCGACTCCTCCGAAACCCACCGTAACCCGCTAATCGTAGCGGCCGCGCGATACGTACCTTCCGTAATATCTAAGATTAAACGTCCCAGACTTACTCTCTCCTACCCCGACGATAAAACAACGCTTCTTCAAGAAGCATTCGATTTAGCTAGCAGTAGCAATACAAAACACAACCGCCGTATATTACGTCCTCGCCGGCGAGGCCCGTCGCGTATTATAAATAATAGTAACGTAAATGTTATCCCCCCGTCCCTAGACCAAGCTGGCCCGAGCCGGCCAAACTAGCAATAAAAATATGTCCCTAAATAATAAAAACTTAGATCCAGCCATCCCTTGCTGTTTTGCTTTATTAAGATTGTTAGCAACGCACTAAGTCGAGGTCCGAACCCCGCAGGGGGTGCCCTTAGTGGACGTTGCTAACGTAGTTAGTTTTTCCTATTGCTCTGGCTGGAGGCCTTAAGGTCCTCGCCAAAAGTCCGGTGAAGCAGTCAAAGCCTGCGCTCAGGCTAACTGCAAAGACCTCCATCAAAAAATATAAAAATATAAAAAAGAGGCGACATCAGAACACCAATTTATAATATTAAAATAGGATTAATTAAGTCATCATGAACGCATAATTTAAACAATATCAGGATTGGGTCAAAATTTGCCTCGATTAAGAAATCATTAACTCAATATGAAATGAATTATTTTTGCTCCAAATTATAATAATATCCATTTTCAAATTTATATTTCTATCAAAAAATCAAGTAAAAATAACACAAGACAAATGAATATCGCTACAATAACTTTCACCACACGGAACCAATATGTATCGAAAAAGGTATCATCGGGGTATACAGGGTGTAGCGATATGGCGAGACCAATATTTTGTACCGAAAAAGGTATCATTGGGCTATACAGGGTGTGGCGAAACAGCAGCGGGACCTGTTTTATGTCAATATTTATATCACAACATGAATCAAAAGGGCCTGTTTGCTTTAATAACTTTTATCTTAAGTGATCGAGAGGTTGGGGCTAATGTTTTTTAGATGAAAATGGACACTCGGGTTTTTGTGGAGTGAGTTTTAATATTTTAATGTATTGTCTTTTAGTGGGAGTTGTATACATAAGATTGGAAGCTCTGACCTTTATTAATGTGAGTTTTTGGTAGCCTAATTAGTTTTGTTTTGGTACTATTGGACCCCACGGATTAGAAACTGTTAAATGATAATAAACTTTCCTAATTACGTAAACATAAGGCATTATTAGCCCACAACGTACAATTTTGAGATATTAATTAATACAATGACTTTTATTTAAATAAAAAACTAAATCGACTCGTAGTCGCAACAAGTGAATCAGAATCAAAATAGATCCTACCAAGTCATAAAAGGTCAAGGTCAAACACTTCATTCATTTCAGTTTTTCAATGAAAACTTTTTATAGAACTCGTTTTAAAATAATATTTTATAACAAGGTCGTACGTACGCAGTAGCTACGGCGTAACCGTGACATTGTAGCCGTAGCGCATCGGGAGCGGCGTAGCGTTTGACGTCATTGCTACGAGATCTACGTAGTTATTTTGTGTTGGTGAAAATGTATGAAGTACGGTTTGGGATATACCTTTATATTACTTTCTGGATATTTATGTACCTTTTTATCGTAATGTATGGCGTTTGATATTTAAACCAATAAAAAC
This sequence comes from Autographa gamma, assembly GCA_905146925.1. Lineage (NCBI taxonomy): Eukaryota > Metazoa > Arthropoda > Insecta > Lepidoptera > Noctuidae > Autographa > Autographa gamma. The sequence goes on from LR989871.1 coordinate 6,076,497, forward strand.
CTTCATGTTTTAAACATAATGCTTTCGGAAGTTCACGCTTTTGTGGTATTGGTATTTTAACAATTTTATCTTTTCAATAAAATCATAGTGTTGCATTGAAAAAGTAGTACATTAAATTATGCACAAGACAGTATGAAAATATTACATTTTTTTAAGTTTTTTTTTAGCGTTTTAGAACAACAAACAAGACGACAGACAAACATTCAAATAATTGAAAACACGTTACCCTTAGCTATTAAATTAACGAACTGCAGTTTCAGCTATACGGCTATGAGGCTATACAAAGCCGTAAAGGTCGGCTACCGGCTATAAAGGCTAGCGGTAATAACCTTGTGGCCGGCGATGCGATTTCACTAGTTTAGAGTACTTTACGGTCGTATTGGATGAGATAGAGCTTGTTTCTGTGAATGGCTGGTAAATCAGGTTGGAGAGTTAAAACTCTTACTACTACATTTCTTTTGGCGATACAAATTTTTACTTATGGAACTTCATTTCAATACCGTAAATAAAAAAAAATGTTTTAGTCATTTAAATTCCTCCCGTTTTTGTTAATAAACGCTGAGAACTTTATTTGATAGTGAAGAATATACGTTCACTTTTTTTTATTCACTATAAGTATCTTTACGATCAAGAGTTCCCCACAAACTGGTTTATCGGTTTGACGGTGCGTAAATCTTTATTGATATACGCTTAACTTAGGTCTCACAGCACACACTACTTTTATATTAAAGTCTCCACATGCTACCCAACTTACACGTTCCGTAGTAAAATGTCAAGCAAATTCACAGCATGCGACATTCACATAAGAATTCCTAAAGTAGTTTGTTATACTCAATACTTTGCCCATACACGCAACTATTAAAAGTTCAATACTCTTACGGCGTTTGAGCGAGACGCCGCTATATGCTTTGTAGAGCGCCATCTCGCTCCCACAATGGTATTAGTCCTCCTTTTAGAGTTGATAGTACAGGTATAAGAAACAGCAACACGTGTAAACTATTCTTAGAAATATCTTTTTAAAAGATACTTGTTGCAAAACTTGTAGGTTTTCTTTCTGGACAGGTTGAATAAACAGGTATTTTAATAGAATACTAAGAATTAGTACAAAGGTTTGTTTTAAAATAGGTTTATTTTATACAATGAAGGCTCTGAGTACTGAATCGAACAAGGCACAAAGTTAAATAAGAAATTAACTAATGATTTCTTAGGTTTACGCGAATGTTAGACATTGAAATAAAACTACTTTTTACGATGAATCGACTCGAGATGACTTGAGACTCACCATGGTCATGAGTCTGTCCGTGACCATGATACCTGCAAAGGTGTCGCCATCTTAAATTAAACCGCGACAAAATCCGTAAAAAGTAATTTTATTTTGACGGGCCAGTTGGTCTAGCGGTTAGTGACCCTGACTGCTATACCGGAGGTCGTGGGTTCGATTCCCACTCAGGACAAATGTTTGTGTGATGAGCACGATCATTTGTTCTGGTCTGGGTGTAATTTATCTATAATATGTATGTATTTAGAAATATATAAGTATGTTTATCAGTTGTCTGGAGCTTGGGATCAGATTACAGTGTGTGAATTGTCCAGGAATATTATTATTATTATTTCAAAGAAATTAACTGCTTGTTGCTGCTTGCTCTAATACCGTCTCGTTTGCACCTAGACTTTTATTATAATTAATTATTATCAAGTGATAAAAAAAAAGTTAGTGCACTTTGGCAGTTCAGTTTAATTTTTAACTTTTTACTCGCTTTAAAACATTGTTGCAAGTTGCAACAAGTAGCATAATATTTTCCAACTTACGTAAATTACAAGCTTACTATTTACCTGCCACTCAAATGAGCATTTAATAGTATAATTATTGTATCAAGCGTGTCGACAGCAAAGTTGCCGTCAAACTATCACCTACGGAAGTAGTAATTATATCCCACAAATAGTATTTATGTTTATACTAAAATAATCCTTTAATTACACAACTGTCATTGATTCCACCTGACGTGTCTCTGAAATACTTATTAATTATTGATTATTTTGTATGACGTATTTACCATCGGAGTGTAGCTGTCTTTTGATTTTAATGTGTAATTAAACCTACTAATAAGTTAAATTAAACATTTTGTATATTTGTTCGTTTGGTAATCGTGGCCAAAAGTCTAACCAGGGGCATGGCTAGACATGGCTTAAAGATAGCTTCATCATCATCATCATATCAGCCTGTTGCAGTCCACTGCTGGACATAGGCCTCCCCCAAGGAACGCCACAGCCAAAGATAGCTTGGAACTTTATAAATAACTTGAACTCCTTTTTTTTTGCTATTGCCCTTTACTCATGAAGTACTAAACATAAGTAAACCTTTAATAAAGAAAATTTTAAAACGACCCTTTCATGGGGCTTAAAACTGTATATACTATTTACACTAAAATGAAGGGAATATCCTTACTTTATATTTTGCATCCTATAAGGGGTCGGCAAGGGTTTACTGTACCCACATTTTCTGCATAACAGCAGCCCCATAGCACTAACATCTAAATTAAAGTGTGTCCTCTCAAACAATGGGACACAGGTGCACACCGTATTTCTATTTTGGGGACACACAAATTAAAATTGCATGTACACCTGATTTTCTGAAGCAGGTTAGGTAGTATACTTATAATTTTCAAAGTACTTCAGAAAGAGGAGGTTCTTGACTCGTCTGTATGTTTTTTTTTTATGTATGCATTGGTATCCGATATCTAAAGAAATTGTGGATCGTTTTCTAAAAACTTTATTTTCGGCGGTACCTAGAGTACCGCAGTCTTAAATAAATTACACCAAAATCTGTTCGGTACTTTGTTTATTTTTTATTGAAATTGGTTCTTTTAAATTAATGAGTAATTAGGATTGATATTCATAGAAGACTAAAGTAAAAAAAACACACTTAACATTCAAGAAATGGCTGATAAAATCAATTTAGTTGCCATGATCTGGCTTTTATAAAAAAGATCTAAATTTTCCTCGGCTCCATATAAAAACGCCTTCAAAGCAATAAGGGGATTTGATACAAAGGCAAATTGAGATCTTTGTACGTATATGGGATTTGTGACTATTGTCAACGTCATTTAAAAGTTTTGGGAAAAAAAAGAATGTGTTTTGTGAAAAGAGGTTTTTTCTCAATTGGTTTTCCAATGTGTTCTGTGTGAGAATGGGGTACCATTTTGGATCTTATATGGTCCTTTATTACAGGTTTATTTGAAAATTTATAGCGTATATATTTACGTATGTTTATGATTAAATATTTAATTCTACTTTCTGGAATGTAAAAGTAAGAAGGTTTATAAATGTTTGTGTTTGCTAAATTTTCACGCAAACAGGACTTGACGGATTTTAATCAAGTTTGCCACAGAGGTAGTTTATATGATTAACATAAAGAATACTTTTTGTCTGTGTTGTAGGATTCGTCTGGAATTATTTAGTACCCTCAAGTCCGCACAGGGTTTATTTTCCAATTATGTTGAACACAATTTTATTTTCCAAATATTTTGACCAAGCTGGTCTCCGCAGTTGAAACTGCTGTAGTACCTATTCATCTATATTTATTTATATTCATACATCAGCCACGGAGCGTCCCGTCAAAATTAGTCTAGCAGTTTCAGAGATAATCATGTAAAGCAACAAACAGACATACAGCTTTTTTGTGTACAGACCGTATACACTTTCCTATGAGTCCATTAATGTATAGGATTATATGTACTTGCATGGGATAATTTCTTTTTACTACCCTTTGTCCAAAAACTGACCACAATTAAGAAAAAAGGTATTTATATAAGCACTTAAACGATGGGTTGGAATTCTCATTATTAATGCAAAATCAGTAAACCCTTGCGTTTATCTCAGTTATTATTTAATGCACCTAACCCTCTAAAATACGGGTTCAAACGATCCTTGTTTGAAATGTACGGGGCGACCTAATAGACCTAAACAGGACTGAATAATCAAAACTAGGTCCAACTTTAGACGTTATTTCTGGTTAAATACCTAAGTGGTAGTGAAAGCTAAATGATATATTTTACTCAAGAATTTGATTGGGTATGTTACTGTTATTTGAACCGTGTAGGCATTTAAAATTATATGAAATAAGCTAGAATAATATGTAATGAATATGATTTTTTAAACAATTTAATCACGCTTAGGTCCTATTTTTCCACTATATAAGTTTTAGATTCTCTTATGTGGTTCAAGTTGTTTTTTGTAACCCCCGACGCAAAATCCACAAGTTTTTATAAGTTTATCTTGGTTGTGTGTGCGTGTGTTTTTGTGGGCGTTTGTGTGCGAGTGTCTGTGGCGTCGTATGACTTAAACTCATAAACCGATTTTGATTGTTTTGTTTGACGTTATGACGAACGGAAAGAATTTGTTAAGTAGTTTAAAAGTTTAAGCAACTCACAAAATAATTTCGGTGGTTTTTATCGCAAATCGCAATTTTCAAGAGTAAAAACCAAATACACAGAATGACCACAGTATAACTCCATACAAAATACTAGTAGCAGCACAAACCGTTATAAATAGCGGAGTTTATGTTATAAACACTGAGTAATAACGAGCTATCGCGAGCCAACACCGGTTCCCGAGCCACACTTACACCGCCTGATAAGGGCTGTTATAAACAGTATGTAAGGTTTATACGTAGGTATACAGGGTTTTAGTAAAGAGTCTGACAAACGGTGGTGCTTTTGTCAATACATTCTTCTTTTAAATAGATAATTATGAGACTTACTAAAGCGTAGAGTAACTATTCAATGTAAAAAAACGTATTAAATTATTATTATTTTTTGTCAGAAAAAGGGAAGACTCTGACACAAGGTAGAAAGTTCTAAAATTTCCGAAAAATGATTGTAGCTCGAAACCCATAACTTTTCGCGGTACATATGTTGTGTTCATTTGGTATGGGTATCAACTATCAACCACCACAGTTTGTCGGATTATTTTCCGGACACCCTGTATACTCTAGACAATTACATGATTTTTGTTGGTATTTATAAGTGCTGTAGTGTCACTCACGTGGATTTTCTCCCAAGGCACGGATTTTTGAAAAAAAAATTAGTAATCTAATGAAAAAAAAAATCTGATCGGTAGTTACAGAGATTAGGGCAATCAAAGAGTATCTTAGACTTACATATTAGATTAAAAATTGCGGGAAGCCTGAATGGCGCGACGATAGATATAGTCTATGTACATTATAGTAGGTAGCTAATATCTAGAGTGAATTAAACAGAATTTGTGTCTCAATATAAGGTCGCCTAGATTAGCATAAAGTTTGCCTTAATCTTACCGTACATACTCCAATCCTAGCTACCTCAGTACTTAGCAGAATTACCTAACTATAAACCTGGTTCATTCGCAACCAAAGTTTCCAACAACATTCACATTTATAAACATAACATAACATATCATCACGCCTGTATCCCCGAAAGGTTAGGCAGAGGTGTACAAATAACCTAACCGGGCACAAATCCGAACTCCGACCAGCTACTGAGAATTACATAAAAAAACCCAATAACACCTTGGTCGACACGGGAATCGAACTCAAAACCTCTAGCGTAGCAGTCGCGCTTAGCACCACTAGACGAACGAGGCAGTCGCACATTTATAGCCAACTTAAATACAAAATAAATGGAAACATTAATACCGCGTTATTTTGTTCACTGATATCGATCTTAGAATGGTTATGGCCGCCTAATACCGCATAAATTATGTGCGTGACATTATTATAACGTAGTTTTGGTAATGGAGTAGAGCAAGTTTTTAACGTCATTAGAAACTGGTCAAATACCTATAGGTACGTATTATAAAATATATTTTTTTCCTTCTTTAAGCGTAAGTGATTCTTTTATTCCAACATAAAGGTTACTGAATGATAGTTCAGCTAATCTTGGCCAATTATAGGTATATATTATTGATATAATATCATATTTAAAGTTATTATTATTAATTACTAGCGGCCCGCCCCGGCTTTTCTCGGGTGCAACGCTGATACCAAATATACTACACAATCATAAAGTTCTGTAGGGCGAAGCACAGCCTTGGATGCACTATTTGGTATAGGCACGCGCCCCCCGGCCCCCGCGCAGCCCCGCGCAGGCCGGTACCGCCGCAACCGCTATGTCCCTGCATTTTAAATATGTAATATCTTCCAAAATATTCATTTTAATTACATGCTGTAAAGGGCAATATTTATCTATATTACATGCACAATTTATTAAAGGTACTTAATTGGATAAGGATTAATACTGTATTGCTTAAAATCGCTTTTTCGTTATTAAGTAATGAATAAACGATAAAAATTTATGTGGTATTGGTAACTTATGTGGTGGTATATATGGTTATTGTGGGTTATCCTCACGAGTTAGACATATACCATTGCGGACTTTTTTGAAGATCTTTTTAAGGTTCACAATATTGTAGTACATTATTTTGATCTATCTCGTTGGGTTCAGCCAGCGTTTGCAATGAAAGCGCAAAAAATATGTTCATTTACGACCTTACATTAGAAATCTCTAAGATTATCCGTGTTCCTCTACTATACTATTCATGTATTATACATATAAACCATCCTCTTGAATCACTCTATCTATTAAAAAAAACCGCATCAAAATCCGTTGCGTTGTTTTAAAGATCTAAGCATACATAGGGACAGACAGCGGGAAGCGACTTTGTTTTATACTATGTAGTGATTAAAAAATAAATTGACGTAGTAATTATTTTCAATCAATGACATAGGTACGTAATGTAAAAGCACAACAAACCGGTGATCTGTAACACAGGTTTTATCTACTTCAGACTAACACACTAATATTTACCTTTATTATTTCAGCAAACACTTAAACCCTACTACTATATTCTTCTGATAATTATAAAATAAGGATAATTCTGATGACGTGAAAAATAACTGATGATGTGAACAAACACTCGATCTTTAATTCAGCAATATTATCTCCTAAGCCCAAAGAAATTCAATCTTACAACAACATAGTAACATACGTTACTGTCAAGATTCTCAAGGGAAGCAATACAAACAGTTGGGCGAACCTAATCTACTGAACTAATGTAACTATAATCGAATTAAGCCCAAATATACGCAGCCAGCGTGGAGAAATAATTGCACGCGAGCGAAACCTCATAATATTATTTTATAGCCTATTTCTTATAGGATGGAATGGATATGGGTACTTAGAATGAAAATGTACCACAAAGTTATATTTTCAGGAGCATAACATTTTGAGTATGACATTTTTTATACATAGAAAAAGAACATCCCAATAAATTCAGCGACTAGAAATATGAATGGTCTTACATGTAATGCAAATATGTCAAAGACAGCTTTTGGGCTTCTCCGTATTTGGATAAAGCAGTAACAACTTCATCTACAGTTTATGTATTTATTTATTTAGAGCCTGAACTGTCCCACTGCAGGGCAAAGGCCTCCCTTTCCTTCTTCCACAAGTCTCTATTGTTTGCTATTTGTTGCCACTCCTTCCCGTATGCTTCCTGTCCATCCATCTCCGCCTAAGTCTTCCACGCGGCTTGCGTCTATTGGGATAAAAATAACCCAATCTACAGTTATTGGATTTTTTATTCAATAAATTATTTTAAAAATCTTTTTGCTATATCTAGGAACTTAGTCCGTTGCAGTAAATACAGTCACACAACAAGCAACCCAAAGAATCTTATCAAGAGGTTAAGTTAGCCGCATTTTTGCACAACCACTTTCGGAATCTCAGTGCAAACCGAATCGTGCAGGCATCCAAACTTGTGTTCACAAAACTATTCTCGGTATTCGTTACGTGATATTTGCATAGACTACCTAAGTAGGACGTAGTGTTAGATAAGATAGGTGTATTTAGTTGGAGTGGTAAACATAATTATGCAATGAAAACATGTGTAATTAGGTTTATCTAAACTATATTATATGTACTTGTAGTAAATGTCACACAACTGGCCACGTATTTCGTACTGTACAGTTAAGAAACTGGCAAGTTAATTCAAGATACCTTGTTTTCCTACAATTAGAAAAATTCTGAGTAATTACGTTATAAACAACATTAAAAGACACAAGATTACCATACATAAATGTTGACCAAAAAGCTAACGAAAAACCAAGAATGATGAAATTGTGTATCTCATTTTGAAAACTACGAAATTTTTAAAAAGTAGTAAATTTATTCTCATACGAAAAACATTTATTTTATGTATTTGACCATGGTTTCCCTGAAAAAAGTTGTTTATTTCTACATAGAAACCTATTTACAGCCTTCCTAACCTTTTTAGCATTTTGAACAGCAAGCTTTTCCGTACCACCCTACATATTATTAAAAACAGAACCAACTTCACTAAGAATCCTACCCAACATTATCAAGTTCAGAATGTATTATCAATACTATTAACAAGTTTAACACCCTTATCCACCCGAGACACTCAAGATAACAGTTCTAACAAGATCCCGAAGATATTACGCAAATATAATTACGCAAATGAAAGGGGTACCCTTGTATTTGCATACCATAATCCTTATTACGGGAACAAGTAAGATTGAAATAGTTTTAATACGCAAAGCAAGGTGAGACGAACTTCCTAGTTTATGAAGTGGCATTTAGTATTATTTACCTAACTCCTAAGTTTATGTTGTAGTAATTAAATAAATTGATCGGTTTAGAGTTTGAGTGTTAAAGTTTTAGATTGTTTACTTCCTTGGTTTATTTTGGGTAGTTTTGGTGTTATTGTGATAATATTCTCCAATATCACGCAAAGTTAGTCGGTGACCAAAGGTATTCGAGTTTTCAGGTAAATCTTCTCAAGAAAAATGCTCAATTCTTATTGCATTGTTATCAATTTTTGGTTGGGTTTTAGGTTAGGATTAGCTTAATAAAAAGGGTATTTTTCCTCAACTGATGGCTTCTATAAATATACTTTTATCCGTCAAACATTGCCTTGTCAATTGAATGATTGAAAACACTATACTCAAATTAAATATGTAACAAAATTTCAACAACAATTCAGGCTATTCATAGCTAGTCACTTTGTCATACGTCAGTCAGGAAAGCTTTCCCGCTCGCCTAAATTTAATTACCTTTCCCTTTGTTTGATACCTTTAATACACGACACAATCACATTATGTAGCCATCAATTTAATAGACATGTTAACCCTATAAACGGCTAGGTATTCCGTCTAGCGCCGATCGTAAAGAGGGCCCTTTAGACCCCGCTTGATACTTTGTCAGCCATAAACACACGGAAATAAGGTGTCAGCGTGACAAGGGTTAATATGGTACACTAGCACGATTTATTTGACATTTTACGCCTGAAACTGAAGTGGGGTATTAGTTTGGTGACTTACAGTAATTAGTGGAAGTTTGAGGTAAATTAAACAAAGCTAACTGGTGTTTGCACCTGCTTTGTACTCAACAAACAGAAAGACGGACTTGACTGCACGGATAGCCGAGTGTTGTCGGAGAGGTTTCCTACCTAAATAGATTATAAAGAATTTCTTCAGTTACGTCTCTCAGTATAAAGGATAGCACCTTATTAGAAAAGCGTACTTGGTAGCTCTTTATAAACAATGGCGCTGAATCAACAAAACAACAACAAAATTAAAATTAAACCATTGTTGTCTTCCACTAACATGCAGCTTAAGAAAAGGACGGCGAAAGACAACATCTACCTAAGACGTGTCAAACTAGTTTTTCCTATAATATCACTGTGTCAACATTTTTAATGCTGAACTAAATTTAATAATTTAAATAATAGATTGTTATACAAAATTTGAGAACAAACATTTCTGTTTATTAACAAGTGAGAAAAATACCAATGACCTAGAATAAGGTCTAAAATGTTGTATAGAATAAGACCTAAAAACTTATCTAATGAACTAGCTAATTTGTCACTCCATACAATGACATATTGTATTAAAGATGTTTAGAGGCAGCATTCCTTATTCACTTTCAGAAGAACTTGCCGATTTATTTCCTATTCTAAAAAAAATCTTTCATATTTGTAAAGTTACTCATTTACCCCACCGCAGAGCAAACTTAATTAAATTATGAATTTCAACGACTATTTGATTTAGATTCTTGCTTGGAATAACTTTAGAATAGCGAGTATGTAATTAGAGGCTGGTATGAATAGTGTTTGTAATTATAATATCAACTTGTAGCATGTATTAACACGACATCGGCGTTAATTAAAGTCTATTAAATTTAATCTTCAGTACATCTGTCGATTCCGTTTCGTGTTTCCCGTACTAATGGTTTGTTTTGTTTGAATTAAACTCGAACACACTTATTTAACTTAGAGAAAATTGATCTTGAATTTTAATGTGATAAATCATTTAAAATTGCTAGTTTTCCCGGATTTATTCGTCTTTGAACACAGTAGTTATGGATTTTTGGAATTTAAAATGCTGAAATCATTCCAAGACTACATACAGCAGTTCAACACATACCTATAGTTTAACGTAAAAAAAAACGCGCCTACTTACAAAATATGTAAAATAGTGTTAAATTTAAAGTTAAACAAGTTAAACAGAAAAAGTTATTAAAAAAAGTTTGGATACGCAACCCTACTTGATACTTAGCTACTGCTGCGCCAAAATAGGGCTGTCAAATGAAGACTCTTTCTGAGAAACCAAATAGGGCTGCCAACGATAAGAAAATCCAATAATGTAGTGAAGTTGAAATCACTGGCACGTTGAGAACATCGACAATTTACTTTACAACACACGCAATCGCTTTTACGAAAACCAATTTCGGATTCCGCGAGAATTGCGAAATTTTTAATGTTGTTCCACTTTCGACTTACATAGTCTTTAGGGTCCGAGAATAAAGTAGGAGGTTTAAACAATGCAGCAGTGTATGTGTATGTTGACTTTATTCCTTAGCTAGTTAGTGTTGTCAGATAGTTTTTTTCTATTAAAATCCCCTGATTCGTGCAGGGAGAAAGTTTTTAAGTGTCTTCATCGTCTGTACCACATATTCAGGTTTCTGGTTCATTGTGGGGCAAAAGCCAAAACGCTACGAAAGAATATAATTTTTCTTTTGTCGTAGTACGAAAACATACCACCATTTTTTAACAAAACAGCCCAGGTAACTTTATTTAAAATAATATTGTTTTAGAAAAACACTCAGTAAAAAGGAAAAACTACCACATTTAATTGCAAACGATCAGATTTCTGCCAACCCTAGCCACCGCAATACTTCCTAAGCTCAGTTTATATTTACATAGGTCTGAATCGATTGCATTTTTCATTTGCGCTCAAGAGGCAATAAGCGGTAAATGTACGGGAGGCTATGAATAGAACGAATGCAAAGAGACAGACTCAATGATTTACCTGAAACGATTCTAATATTGAATAGATGCACCAAGTCCACAGTATCTTAAGGAAAATATTTATGAAATAAATCGTTGGTTCATAATATCAAGTAATCTTTACCCCACGAAGACAGCAATGGGGTGTAATATTCCCATATAATTTTAAATTATAATTTTACTGGAACCTACAAATCACCTTTAATATGCACAATTTAAGGTTTTATGTAAGAAGGATCACATCGACATCACATCATAACTTTAAAACCCCCATGCCTATGCTCATTAAAAAAAATAAAAACTCTCAAAATAATTATTTTTAGATGAAACTAACGCTCAAAGTAAAAAAAAAATTGTAACTCTCAAAATAATTATTTTTAGATGAATCTATTTTACCTTTTAAGCCCTGTCACACTCTCTTCAAAGTCGAGTTTCCAGTGACCTTCGTAATGAGGACTCACTCGTATCTCGATCGGTTGTGAACTAATAGTAGGGAAGCACATCTGTTATCTAGTACATACAAATGTATTATACAGATTTGTGGTTTGCAGCTATGCCGAACGTTTGATATATCTGTACCCGCCTACAATGAACTATTAAAGCATAACTGTTACCGTTGTGGGAGTGAGATGGCGCTATACAAGTGTAGCGCGCTGTCTTGCTTCCTCATTGACGACAGGTACTGCATTAAGAGTTCATAGTACAGGTACTGATCTGTTTGTATTAAGGTAATACGGATAACCTTTGATATTTTTGGTGAACGCTATTGAGCTTACTTGATTGAAATGTACTAGAATAATCTGATGTATCTGAACTAATCCGATGGTTAATTGTGTTTGATGTAGAGATTTTGATACATTATACCCAGCTAATACTTTTCGGATGCTGCTTTTTAGTGTAGATATTATGGGACTTTTACACAATTGTATTTTACAATATTGTATTGTATTTTGTGAAATTTGTGGTTAGTCTACAAAAAAAAAAAAAAAACAAAATGTCAAGTACCGTGACTGGATGACAAAAAGCGTAATTAAATGTATTATGAGCAAGTATAATAAGACACATAATCAGTGGCACTATTGTAAAAACCTAATGAAAGCTGAATTCAATCACACTGGTAATGTATCCCCTATAATATAAACCCCTATCCGTACATGATTTTGAAAAGTTTCCGCAAAGAAAAAACAATTATAGCTCAGGAAAATCGGGAATACAAAAAAAAATACATTTATTTTTTTAGACAAGGAAAAACGAACAATAAACAAAGCTTAAGAAATGCAAATACCTCCCTTAAAAGTAATAAGTGGCAGATGAGAGAAATGGGTCGTTAACTGATACATAGAGAAACTTCGCAATCTGTCACCGTTTATATTGCAATTCCGAAACTTCAGGAAATGCCTTCCTTATTTTACGACCTGAAAAACTTGTGTTCAATCCTTTAGAAAGTTTGACGTGTAGTGTGTCTACGGTAGAATGTTTGTGTGTGTTGATGAAATGTTTCTTAGTTTTCTTTAGCAAGGTCACATGGAAAAATTAATACTGAAATATTTATGTATTTAAATTACATTAGGTGTCCGAATTTTAACTATGAAATCATTACACATCAAAATTTTATATGTTCAAACGGATATAGCTATTTCGGACTATGTAGCTTAGTAAAAAAAATCGTAGCTTTAAACCGGATTTCTGCCCTCTAGTCTAATTCAAATTGCATTTCTTAACTCAACACTACCTGACGTTCATATCCACAACCACGGTTTTGAGTGTTTTCTGTCAACGTTAACGACTATAACATAAATGTCTCATAACAGGTCACAAAAAAATCACATCAACTAACATCCCAAATCTCAATTCCAGGTATGGATATTCGGCGACGTGTGGTGCTCGGTATGGCTAGCCGTCGACGTGTGGATGTGCACCGCTTCCATCCTGAACCTCTGCGCCATCTCCCTGGACCGCTACGTCGCCGTCACCAGGCCCGTCAGCTACCCTAGCATCATGTCCCGGAAGAGAGCTAAGGCGCTGATCGCTGGCCTCTGGGTGCTGTCCTTTGTTATCTGCTTCCCGCCGCTGGTCGGTTGGAAGGATAAGAAGGTGAGCGTCATTTGTTTATGTTTATTACGGCTAGCTACCCTAGCATCATGTCCCGGAAGAGAGCTAAGGCGCTGATCGCCGGCCTCTGGGTACTGTCCTTTTTTATCTGCTTCCCGCCGCTGGTCGGTTGGAAGGATAAGAAGGTAAGCATCATTTGTTTATTGTTAGTATAGCTTGTTTCCCTAGCATCATGTCCCGGAAGAGAGCTAAGGCGCTGATAGCCGCCCTCTGGCTCAGGTTTATTTTTCCTTTTTATTTTTATTAAAATTTAATAAATTTAAAAAGAGATGTTATTAAAATCAACTATCTAAAAATAAATGGCGGTATATTTTCAGAAATTGGCCCGAAGCACTCTGTATACTTAGAGGCCGTGCTTTTTTTTCGACGCCATTTTTTATTTTTTCCCTTGACTTTCTTGGGATGATAAGTAGCTTATGGCAGGGTTTAAATAATCTCCATACCAAATGTAGGCCGCGGTTTATGGAAATAAATGAAAAAGAATGGAGTACAAGGCACTTTTACTTATGTAGGGTGTGAGTTTACTTCCTTTGCTATGAGGATCCTACAGCTATCGTTTATTTTTCTTACGCATTGAAAGCTATGACCGAAGCACAATAGACAAAAAAAAACATTTACTAAAGACATAAAACATACCACGTCTTTAGTTAATAACACAAAATAATCTTTTTTTTACCATTTACTTAGGTGCAAACGCTTGTGTTCACACATTTAAACCAACTACACTATTTCTAGAAGTGAAGAGTTGTAATTGGCTTTCTTTAAACTAGATTAATACTATCCTATATTTGTATAGCTATAAGTCCTCCATACTGTATTAAATAAATAAATAACTATATCAGATTTTATCGACCAGTTTTGGGCCCAACCGAAGCCTTTAATCATGAGCTCGCGCTAAGTTCCAACTTCCAAATATACATTAGCAACAATCCTTCCGTTTCCGTTTAATCCTTCCGATATTTATTATTTGCATTTCAATATCCTTATTTCATACGAAGATACTTCTATTTCCAGCCTGAAGAAGCAGAAACAAAAGAGGGTTGGATCCCCAACCCGCCCTGCGAGTGGACCTGTGAGCTGACCAACGATGCTGGCTACGTCGTGTACTCAGCTCTCGGCTCCTTCTACATACCGATGTTCGTCATGCTGTTCTTCTACTGGAGGATATATAAAGCTGCTGTCAGAACCACTAAGGCCATTAACCAGGGTTTTAGAACTACTAAAGGTAGGTTAAGTAATTTTGTTTCCTATGTGGTTTATCTATAGTTCAAAATAGCAGGCTTCCTCAAAGATTTCATTGATGATTGAAGAAATTTACTGTTATATTTTAGAACAGGGATTAGCGCGTACATGCTCAAATACCTTTAGGGCTTGACGTTTCGACCGGGTTAAACGGCGCTTGTTTAAAAGTTACAATTTAATTATTGCTAATAAAAAAAACAACAAATGAATTTAATTTTAAAGCCAAGTTTAGGAAATCCTAACCTTATCATTGCTTACTGGAAGTGCATCTCTTTCTTTCTTTCTCACACTCATACAAAATCACATATAATTGACAATGCACCTGAGAGTTTGAATTCTGTCAATGACGTCATCACTGTAGTCGTAGACGCTAGCAGATACGATGATAATCAACATTGCTTGTCAGCTAGCTTGAATATGTAACAGCCTGAATTCCCATGCGAATTTCAATTGGTCAGTCAGTTGTTGTCAATTGCTATGTAAAGCAGACCCAGACATTGCTCTTTGATAGTGACTTAGAGAACTATGAAGTCTCATCTTAGGTATTTACTTCTCACGTTTCTTCGGTAAACAGTTATCAGTAGAAAACAAAATGTTATTTAACTATTTACTGAGAAAATAAAGAAATAATAGTACAAATTAATACTTTAACTTCGTTATTGTTTGAAAAAAGGCGAAAATGTGCTAAAATTCTCATTTGTAATGAAGGAAGTAATAACTAACAAGGAACACATAAATAACATATTAATATAAAAATAATTCTATATTATTATAATTTGATGCGGAAAAATAAAACAAACCTTAAAATTCACCACGTACTTATGCAACGTTTTAACTTACAGGAAAAGGCATGGGTAACCGCTTCGATGACAACCGCCTGACTTTACGAATACACCGCGGCAGAGGTTCGAACCGCCCCCACGGGTCACCACTGTCAAACGCTTCCAACCACTCAACCAGCACGTCTTTGAGTGCTTCTCCAGAACGACTAAGAAGGTAACTACCTTGAATGTCTCCTTGCAATATATGGAATTATTAAAGATTTTAAGTTCTATGAAACTTTGAACAACACCCCTAGACAAGCGAAAACCATGATATAAATCGCTCTAATATTGTATGGAAGTGACATTTATTTTCAATAAGTCAGACACAGACTTGTCACTTCCATACATTTACATCGATGCTTGTGGAATTGTCTTGGGGTCATTAATAGGTAGATTTAAAACATAAATGATAATCTTAATTTTAATTTGGTGTGTTTCTGTGATATTAACTGCTTTGATGGATTTTTGGCGTATCCTAGTACTTGGTGTTGATTGGGCTTAATGTTTCTAAACAGCTTTACTTGCGTTCTTAACTATACTATTTGCTTGCTTGCTTTCCAAAAGGAGGTGGTTTTGTAAATTGTATGTATGGCTTTTTCTTTTTTAATTTCTTCAAATAGTTTACTTTTACAATGTTATCTATACTTTTATCACTGCTTACCTTCTCCATTACGTAATGTATCACATGATCCTCTTAAATATTAAACGAAACAAGCTCTGTGCTAGGTCATTTCTTTATTCTCGCGTTTTATACTTATAAGTTTGTTCCCTACATGATTTACCTTAATATAATCCTCTGCCTGTTCCTCATTTACCTAGCCACAATTTTGCTTTTCTGTTCTCGCTTCATAAACACCTCTTCACAACCATCAGTATCTAAATACTTTATCAATTTACACAGGCATTCAAGCGCAAGACGAGCCCACGAGAAAGTCAAGATATCAGTATCGTACCCCTCATCAGAGCAGATCTGTCCAGCTCACGAGAACTCGCGATCTTCGAGTAGGTCTCCGAGCCCGTCGCTATATGCTGTCCATTATGAGAGGGATGGAAGGGAACTGACGGAGAGCAGGCTGAGGGTGAGGCCGTCACACCACCTGGCTCCGGGGCCACTGTATGACGAGTATGATGATAAGCCCAGGACAACTAGGAGGATGGGGAAGAGGAATATTAAGGCGCAGGTTGGTAAAAGTTTAACTACAGTATTTGCCTGTTGATCTACTACTATAAATGCCAATACGTTCCTAACGCAAAAAAAAACTTAAATGCTCTGCTTATAACAAACTCTTTTAAATGTTAGAAACATTTTAGTTCTAAACGGACCATCATCCAATGTTCTACTTTCACCGATTTATTTTATATCTTCGTATTCTTTAGGTGAAACGTTTCCGCATGGAGACGAAAGCTGCTAAGACCCTCGGCATCATAGTCGGCGGCTTCGTCTTCTGCTGGCTGCCGTTCTTCAGCGTGTACGTGGTGAGGGCCTTCTGCGGAGACTGCGTCAGTCCTATCGTCTTCTCGGTGCTGTTCTGGCTGGGGTACTGCAACTCCGCCATCAATCCGCTGATATATGCGCTGTTTTCGAAGGACTTTAGGTGAGGACTTGTCAATTATATTATGAGTCCCAGTATCCATTATAGAGATTATGGCATATTTATTTCTTTAATTAATGGTGGATTTTATAAAAAAACGTATAGATTAACTCAAAACTAACTTCAGTAATAATATACATACTTAGGGGATCCTAAGTATGTATGTTATTACTGAACTGAAGAGATAATTCTGAACTAATGATCCAAAAAGTAGGCTCTATTTACAACTAGTATTTAGGACAATATATCTAGAACTTTTTACCTATGTCTAGACACTTAATATTTGTGCAAAGCCATGTAGCCTTTACCTACATTTCTACTTTCACCTTGTAATTATCATGCGCTAACCATATCCTATTATCTACTAAAACGTAGTCTTAGAACCAAAAATACTGCTCAAATGATTATGATTATGATTATGATTCAAAGTCTGACTTATAAATCCCTTTTTTATACTTTTCAGGTTCGCATTCAAACGTATAATCTGCAAGTGCTTCTGCGGCGGCGGTGGCGCTCGGCGGGAGTCGGACGGCGAGGGATCGCGGCGGCAGAACAACCGGCCCACACACTCACACTCGCTTGAAGAACATGATGCACAGAACCATAGTACTGTCACTACCGCTGCGGATAGGTAATTATAAAACTTCTATGTAATAAACAACAACGTTCGTTTACTAACGTTCAATTGTTTAAATTTTACCTTGACTTGCAAAATTGATGATAGCGCCATCTGTTGTGCGTAATGAAAACTGCTCTGACTTTCTAGTAATATAACTAAATAAAAGATGTCGCTAGTAGCCAAGTACCAAGTGATTTATTATTATTAAGTCAAGCATTACTGTTTATTCTTATTGTAGATATTAATTTTCAATGATGAATAAGGGCCACTAGTGTTGGTTTTTTAATTCACTATTTAATTTGTTTGCAGGTGACGTCAAGCAATGCGGCGGCAAAACCCCCAGTTTCAAACAACCGTCGCATGTGTTTAGCAAATATAACATAATAACCGTTAGGAATAACGTACAACACTTTTTTATCTGTATATTGTTACTAAAAGCGTCCTACTCTAACGTCAACATAACTGATATTGTATTATTAAATGTGTGTAACGAAATATAGTAACGTTATAACGTGTAAATAACTTAGTTATTTTATCGTTGTAACGAATAAAATAGCTTGTTAACGAGCTATTTTTAAATTATTGATGTGCGTACTTCAGTGAATGTTTTTAAAAGTGAATTTATTTATTGAAAAGACTGTCAGAACTTAATTGTACCTAATATTATGTAATAAAAGATACCATCTAACCAATATGTTGTTATAACGAGGAATTATATTGTGTTAAGTAATAGAATTAAGTAGTATAGTGTTGGGTGTAAAAGTGATATCGAT
Source organism: Autographa gamma (assembly GCA_905146925.1). Lineage (NCBI taxonomy): Eukaryota > Metazoa > Arthropoda > Insecta > Lepidoptera > Noctuidae > Autographa > Autographa gamma. The sequence goes on from LR989871.1 coordinate 6,095,002, forward strand.
ATTTATATTCGATTTCGCTTTTTGCCTGTTATAGTAACTCCAAATTTAAAACGCTTAAACTGACACAAATGTAGTTCTTATTCTAGTTCTTTTACCCATTACTCAGCTATGATAATTACCTACCTACATCAACTAAGTATATGGCCATAATTAACTATACCTTTCCTATAAGTAGATAAGCTAGAGGCCCCATAAGGCTGTACTTTAGATTCTTGTCGTTGTTCTTTTATGTTAATTAATCAACCCATCGACACTCACCTCGTTTATTTATTTGCAATAGTATTACTTTTTGAGTTAACCTCTATCCTTTACACCTAAGATAAAATTCATATGGTGTTCTATATACTCGTAATGTTATCAGACTACAAATACAAAATATACCTAACGCCATATAAAGTACGTAAGTAAAAGAGTATTAATATTTTTTTATTAGAATCGTAAATAGTTAAAGTATTCAAGAGTCATAGCTAAGCAATAATTTATATAAAAATGCATAACCAAAGTAGATCGAATAAGTCAATAATCTAAGAGAGCTCTGTACTTGTAGTTTGAAAACTGACCAGAAATATCGGTGGTTGACAGTGCCTGTTTTATATAAGTGATCAAACTGTACCTTTGAATTTATACTAAATTATAAAATTGGACATTTTTAACTCAATGATTAGTCAACTAAGACAAATAAAAATGTACAAAATCTTTTTAAAGAGATTACGTTCAGTCGAATGGGTATATAAATTGTCTTGACTGTCGACGATACACAGTAGTCGGTGCATTTCTAAAACTAACTTATTCAAATAATACTTGCCTACCTGCCTAAGATTAGCATAAACGGGTATATAAATAGTCGATGGATAATTAAAGATCTCAACGTTCCTCAAATTTATTCGATTGTGTATTCGATGTTTTAACATTATATTCGTTAGGCGAGTTGTATGTTTATGTGTGAACGATATCAATATTACTATGGATTAATATACGAGATGTTACCTACTTCTGTTGTTTTATTGACCTGGCTCTACAGTTCAAAGGTTTGTATAACTACTATTGTGAGTGTAACAGTTATGGCAAACTGGCACGTGGTTCAATAATCTTGGGCAATACAAGGGTCACGATAGAGTTCGAAACTCATCAGAAAATATAACTAATTATCAGCACTTGAGACCGTGTGTAAAGGCACACTTCCAAAACCGATATAAATTGGAAATGCTGGTAATGATCATACTAAACCCAGTAATAAAGATTGGGAACAGAAACATGTGATATTTTTAATCCTTAGTTTATTGGCAGTGTGATTTACCACTCACAATAAATAAAATATCTATTCTTGACAAGCAGTATAAAAGTATCAAAAGTGTTTTAGAATATCCTAAAACGAAACTTACCATTTCGCCTAGTACTAATTGTCTAAAATTAAATACTACAAAATTCAAAATGTTTTACTTATCCCGTTCTTAAATTATGCTGCCCTGCTCTGAGCCAAGATAAAACTAATATCTGTGACTATCAACAGAAATATTAATTGCTTGGTCAGTGATTATTTGTTTATTATTATGGTGTCACGAATATTGTAGCTGTAGATACCATGCCTCATTTATTTTTTTATCTAATGTTATCCATAACGGTTGTCGCAAAAAGCGTTCTGAAAATAACAGTTTATTGTCACGTTCACAAGCAAACGCGCATCACTAGTTGCGTCAGCGGTCAATGTTTTCGTTCCATTTACTTCATTCGTAGTTCATTCAGTTGAGCGCCCGCTTTCGCTTTGGAAGGTCGTTGGTTACGCGTTTATTCAATAAGTTATTATCACATCGAGAAAGTAATAAATTCTATCCGTTGATTAATGTGTTTTATAAGTCATAACTTTTGTTCTGTGGAAATATAAGAAGCAAGTGCAGTTAAAATGTATTTCGGAGGTGTAGAAGGGTGAGTGGTCTATTTGATTAATTATTTTCGTATACAATTGGTAGGTTCAATAAGTGTATCGAAAGTTGAAAGGCTTGCCTTGAGAATAGCATTCCTAGATTTCGCAACAGTGTCTTAATGCATTAAATATTTATTTATAACCTATATTGTATTTACTCAATCTTCTTTGGCAAAATCGTCGTCTACCAAAATGTCAATGCCGATACTAATGAATTGGATGTTATTTCAATGCTAAATGCATAGCATTTCGGAGATTAAGGCGCGTTTATATTAGTTTATTTTTAGATGTTTAATTAGACGTAAATTATGGCTACCTAATTAAGTACCAATCTATTTACGTATAGTAAATAATGTCAAGAGATAATAATTTAATTAGTGTCAAGTTCCAAGACTTAAAAATAGACTATTAAATTAATTATTTGTATAATGATACCTACTTACAAAAAAATAAGGTAAGTATTTAGATAACATAACATGTAAGTAATTAATACACAAAAACAGATGCCTAATATATCTGGCACTTTTCACAAAAAGTAAAACTGTTTACACCAAAATGTATTGTCAAAAATACACGTGAAATCAGAAGTAACAGTTGGCCAATTTGTCCATATTGTGAAAAATAAACAATGCATTTCAAACACTACATTCACGAGCGTAACTTTCGACCAATCACAAGCCAGAATTTGAGCGGCTTGTCCGCCACGCCGACAAAATTGTATCAAACTAAAATAAACTTTATTTCAAGTGTTTTAAAGTTATTATTAATGTGGGACAGAATAAGGAATTTAAGTAATTTCATTATTCCCACTGGTCGGCCTTGAATTTTTATAACGTTTACTTTTCAATCAAATTTATATAATGCAAATAAATGTCAACTGGTTTTAGTGCAGTTCGTAAAGGCAAGCTTCTTTGATGAACGCGTGGAAAAAGCCGCTAAAGAATAATAAATGCTTCCGATTATTTTATCTCTACATAAAACTATTTAACACTTATGTATTTAGATCATCGAGGTCTTTTTGGCACTAGTTACCATATACCGAATTCGTCAACTGCAATCAATCAATCTTTGAAAATATCTCCTTACCTAGCAAGCATACGTAATCATAATTATGAAAAAAAGTGCAGCTAATAAGCTCCTGTTAGGTACAGGAGCTTATTAGCTGCACTTTTTTTCATCTAGGCACAATTTCTTCCCGAATTCCAAAATATGTAATACCGGCTAAAAGATGAGTTATATGTAGGTACTAGCTGTGCCCCGCGGTTTCACCCTCGTTAATACCTATATACCGTTCCTATATGTTAATCCAGGGTATAACCTATCTACATACCAAATTTCAACCAAATCGGTCCAGCCGTTTTTGTGTAAAAGAATAACAAACATCTACACATCCATTCTCACAAACTTTTACATTTATAATATTAGTAGGATATAGAGTGACTGGATACATAGCTACATACCTTTCCTTAAAGTTAGGTACCTACTACAAACAATTTAATCTCTAAAATCTTGTAACCCGCATCAGTAATACTCAATTAGAATGCGAACAACATACACCTACATTTTCGGCTACTAACACGGGTGCAATGTATAAACAAAGGTACTTTCCGCGAATCATTTCCTATCACCCGTATTATTTGATAAGGTGTGATATTGATCGTCCGTATTGATAGTGAATAGACTGTGTTATCTGTCTGTCATTCAGAATGCAACTAAATGTTTGTTTAAGGCTTATCTATGTTAGGGCTAGCCCAAAGGCCGATTTACGTCAAACGAACGATTCTCATTCTATCCCCACCCTATGCAAAATTTCAAGGGATTTTGATGGGATGGGGCATACAATGAGCATTCGATCGTTTGATGAAAATTGGCCATAAGATATACCTAACTTGAATTAAACATCTTAGAGCACCCGACTATTTTAACAGATCTTCATAAATTATAGAAAAGAGTTTTAAACAATCACGATAACGTCAGCTTTCGAACTCGTATCAAAATCGGTCCTATCCTTTAGAAGCTACGGTGTACAAACAAACAGACAGATGCGTCAAACTAATATCACCCCACTTGTTGCGCGGTGGGCAAAAATGTTTTTTTACTCTAGTCCAAAGAGCGACGAACTCAACTAATTTATAGGTACTTAAAATCCTGTTAGTTTATTAGTATAAACAAAACATTAAAAAGATAACACTTAATTGTAACAATAGTGTTTAAACATCCTTTATTTGTTAGTCGTTAGTTATCGACAATCGTTAGTGTATTGTCCTGTTGGAAGATATGATACTTAAGTGTTATGACTAGTGTTCTTATCATTATCAATTCCTGAAATCGATCTTTTCCGCCTAACATGCTCTATATTATAAAATGGTCTAAAAACTCGATAAGTAGGTAATAGAAAGTTATTGGAGAATCTTCGCGTAAAAGTATATACTAACTAAAGAGTACATAGGTGGTACTACTGTCTGTTTAAAACCACCTCATACGATCATGGTACCTATCTCATTTTCAACCAACTTCAAAAAGAGGAGGTTTTCAATTCATCTGTATGATTTTTTATCAAACGCAATCCTTAATTATTTACGTATCTGAATAGTCAATAGATTGTATTTAATAACTAGGTATTATTCAAAGTCTTAAGACAATGCTCCATTCTAGAAATTGTTTTAGCTAAACACCATTTTACAAGTTTTTAAGCATTTTAACTGACTTTAAACAGGAAAGTGTAGACACAAGTCACGTCTTGAATGAATAACAATGTGGTGTGAACGTACTGTAAGTACAGACATCAACAAAACTCTATACAGTACATTGAGAGATTTACAAAACATCTGTCGACAAATGCTTTGTCACTACTAAAAACCAGAATACTACTGAAAAATATTGAACACCGTGTTGTAATGTTGACGGTCCTGTTGGTCTAGTGGTTAGAGACCCTGACTGCTATACCGGAGGTCGTGGGTTCGATTCCCACCCGGGACAAATGTTTGGTGATGAGCACGATCATTTGTTCGGTGTCTGGGTGTAACTTATCTATAATATGTATGTATCTAAGAATATATACCTAAGTATGTTTATCAGTTGTCTGGTTACCATAACACAAGCTCTGCTTAGCTTGGGATCAGACAACCGTGTGTGAGCTGTCCCGGAATATTATTAATGTCACTAAACAGCTGTTTTTCTAAGACATTGTTTGATTTTGTTAATCGCTTTTTGTTGCTAACTGTACATTTGCCGTACGAGTGGTGACGAATGTCAATGTTTTTACTCACGACTGGAGAAATCCAAGATGAATTTGCCCTTGCCATGAAATAAAATCAAGCACAGGATTAGAATTATTAAACGTAACTAGACGAGTTATGAGTATGAATGTGGATGGGTATACATGCAGAGGAAGACCAAAAAAGAGATGGATGGATCGTGTGAGAGATGATATGAGAAAGAAAGGAGTAAATACTAAGATGACAAGTTGTAGAGATGAATGGAAGCTGAATACGCATTGCGCCGACCCCAAATAATTGGGAACAGGGCAGGGAGATGATGACAGGATTAGAATTATTTATTCCAAACAAGGACATATTGTGACAAAATTATATTGTTCAGTAATTTTATTATGTTTAGTGGTAATTCCCGGCAAAAAGACCCCGATAATATGTCATGGTCTTAAGCAATATACCAAAGTAGCAAAACAGCAATAAAATATATACCTAGATAAGGTATATTATCTACAAGTTTTGGTTGCTAATATACTAAAGCAAATTGCTTTTAATTAAACATTTCTTATTGGTTTCCTGTATCTCACGAATTTGATTGAAGTATTAATTGTTACTCTTAATAAGCAAAAAATAAATGATATAAGTTAATTAGATTTATAATAATTATGAAGTACATAGTGGACCATAGTCAAACCGAAACTAATTAACTTACTCTCGACCCCCTAGGCCAAGCTGCCCCGAGCCAAACTAGCAATAAAAATATGTCCCTAAACTTAGATCCAGCCATCCCTTGTTGTTTTGTCTTATTAAGATTGTTAGCAATGTACTAAGTCGAAGTCCGAACTCCGTGGACGTTGCTAGTAAGTTTTTCCTATTGCTCTGGCTGAAGGTCTTAAGGTCCTTGCCAAAAGTCCGGAGAACAAGTTTAAGCCTGCGCTTGGGCTAACTGCAAAGATCTCTATAAAAAAAATACTTATCTCGTAGTGTAAACCAAAGCATTCAAATTATGAAAAATATTTATTTTATATCTAATTTAAAATAAATTCTAAAATTTAAAAATCTAGTGACATCACGTCACTAGATTTTTAATGTCAGTTGTCTGTCAGTTCAGTAAGTAAATGAGTTGAGCACTGAAACCATACGCGATCGATTGTTGACAGAAATTAGGTATTTATCTCAATATTAATAGAGATAGCATTTTTTATCTTGAACTTGGCCTTTTTACGATCGTTATTGTACATACCTACATGTTAATCTATTTAATTTATGATTCTTTGAGTTATCTAGTTTATCATTTAATGAGAGGATATAGCACTCTAAAATAAAAACACTTATTATGTTTGTCAATCTCGGAAGATTGCCTTTAATTTAAACACTGAATTATTATTCCAACCAAAACAAGTGCTTTATAGCAGAATAACTAGTTTTTGCACATTCCGACAGTAAAATAGGTCCATTGCAATGAGGAAAAAAAAAGCATTCTGAACTCAATTACTCTTGCCAGCCAGTCACATATGGAATACTAAATCCGTTTTAAAATGATTTTTTTTAATACGCGTTGATGATATGTTGCTTTTTAAATCTTAAAATCATTCGGTCTTTCGACAAGAATATTGTTCCTAATTAATTTATAATTATGTATTAAACAATTTTATCTGTTATGTAAACGTGTAGTTGTATTACGTAATAAGTGATAACGGCCATTGTCGGCCCTTGACAATGGTTACTGACTAATAAACATTCATTGTCAGGCTATGAGAAAGACAGGAAGAAATCGAACTTTTAATTAATCTTTTTTTTTTCAACTCGAGCGTTATAGATTGTTAATTGATAATTGGCATTCTACTAAATGTCAAAACGTCATTTTAACGTCAAAATTGGCCATCGGGACGGGACCTACTGACGCCACCCACTCGGACGATTGAAGCAACTGTAAATAGCGGACTCGGGCCCCTGACAGTCCTATAGAGAACCGAATACTGCCATGTCTTCAAGACTAATAGAAAAATGTGTACCTAGTTCAAAAAGTAGAGCTGTCGTTTTATAAATAACGGTTAGTGGCTGTAACTGTTCGTGACGGTTGGTTGATCATGCGTTAATCTATAAAATCACCCTTTACATTCTAACCATCTGGTTCGCTTTTTTCTCATGAACGCTGACAAAAAATAATTTGAAGTTAAAATATATAAATAGCTTAAAACGTGAAATAAAAACCATATCTCATAACTAAAGAGTAGAAAGAATTATTCTTGCGCTATGCGCTAGTTTCTTGATACATAGTGCCATTGTGTTCTAAAAACTCAAAAATATGTACTAAAATACCAACAAGGTAGCTAACTAGCTATATCTTATGCACTCTGTGTCTAGACACCCAAACAAAATGAGTGGTAAATTTCCTACCAATCTCTTATTAAAAGCCTAATAATAGCCAAACACCATGTAATATTTATCACAGATGATAAATTCGTTAATATATCGACTTATCGGGAGTATTTAACATGGTTCTCATGGAAAAAGCACTTCACTACACTATATTATATTCATTAATGAAAGGTTAAGGTTGTTTATATATTTATTATATATATATATATATTTATATATTTGTATGTATGTATGTTAAATATTTGTGTAATGGACATTGTATATTTATGTAAGTATATATCATTATGTAAATATAAGTAGTGTTCAGTTTATAATATGTATTTAATTTCAGTAACTTTCTTTCCAACTGAATGCACCTACCATGTTATCTCTGCATCACCTTAAGGTTGACTGGAAAGAATGCCTGTGGCATTAAGTCCGCCTATGTACCATGTTGCATAAAGTTAAATAAATAAATAAATAAATTTTGTTAAATTATCACGTCAGAGGTCGTTCAGAATTACCTTGTACCTCGTGGTGACTACATGGATATAATAATGAGTTTCTAATCATAGGTGCCTAGTAGCCAAACAACAGACCGGGTGAAAATTGCGGAAAAGACCTAGTCGATCCACATCTCCACCTTTCTTTAATGCGCTTATGACACTAGCATGAATAAAAGGTCCTAAATAAAATCGTTCCTGAATTTAACAAAGTGTAATAGCATCTTCCCAAATAGGAAAAAATAAAATGCTTAGACATTTAGGCATCCCATTTCAGTGACTGAATTCGGATGAACTCTAAGAAAGTAAGCGCTTATCTCTCGATTTAAAAAGTATTTTTACTACTTTTTTATAGTAGTCAGATGATTATTTCCACTTGTATTAATCAGATTTTTTCCCCAACAGCGGCGCAACCCACTCCAACCTCGTAATATGCGACGAGTCAGGCCGGGTGGTGGGCAAAGCTAAGGGGCTGGGCACCAACCACTGGACCCTAGGTATCGACGAATGCGCGAGCAGGATTATATCTATGCTGCACGCTGCTAAGGAGAATGCGGGCTTGCCAAAGGATAAACCGCTGGATTCCTTGGTAATTATTCCTTCACCATTTTTCTTTTAAATGAATTTCAATTCCACTTGCAATGCTTGTATGTTTGTTTGATTTGGTCGTATTTTGCAAGCAGCATTAGTCTTCTTGGCCCCTTTTCGAAATTATTTGTAATTAAAGCTTGGCTGCATAAGAAATCTGTGTAGTGTTGAAAGCGGAAGTTTGTCATGTGGGATCGATGCATTCAGTATTTAAAAAAAAAACAAATTGTGCTAAATTGTGGTTGATCTTGCTAAGAATACGAAGCCATTACAAGGGCAGCTTAGTCCGAGCGATTTATGAATACAGAACTCAGATGATCTATTTCCTACTCTAGTTCTAACAATCACAGCACAAAAATAGACGCAACATTCTTAAGCTATTTTCCAATTGCTTCAACGACCACAAATCACAAGACAATTGTCCAATCAAATCTATTTATAATGCGTTTATCAATTCAACCTTTACTTCTCAGGGGCTCACGTTGTCTGGGTGCGAGCAGGAGAGCAGTAATGCTGAGCTGGCTTCCCGTGTGAGGGAGAAGGATGGCAATTGTGCTAAAGCGATTTATGTGGCGTCTGATACCGCTGGATCGCTGTTCACTGGTGCCCCTGATGGTGGCATGGTGCTTATTGCTGGTAAGAATATATAAAAAGAAGTTGCATTTTTCAACATTGTAAAATGTTGAAGAATGCTATAGCACGGACGGTCGTTGCTACTGTGAGCGTCGGTGTCTATGTCAAAATAAATGACAAAATAAAAATAATAAATCTCTAGGATGGGTTTGTTCAGAAGGCAAACAACTTAGGTGCTTAGTATATTTACCAGAAGATTAAAAAAAGTGTCGTCTGGAATTAAGTCAATTCAAAAGCATCAAAGGCCATTTAATTTCTTCCTAAATAAAGATTATTTACTCCACAAAAACCGAACAAAAAAAGTTCTGTTTATTATTTTTAAAACAAACTCACTTTTTATCATATGAATAACAAACCAGTCCCTGCTCTGGCCATATAAAAACTTTTGTTTGATAACAAATGTATTCATGAATCAGATGTGTTCTACGTCATAATATAATAAACATAACACCTATTCTGATTAGATAAATGTCGTTATCATCTAATCAAACTATTGACTGTGAGTTGGCGTCATAATCTTTCTAGTTTGTTGGTAAATAAACAACTATACTTAAGCTGTTCAAACACGGGGCGACTCAAGATTTTGATGGGCGACGTTATAAGTCTCCAACAATGCTTACTTATGTTCAAACGGCTATGAGTTTGCATGAAGACAGTCGTTTGGAGACTAAAGTCGTCAGGTATGGGAAATTACGCCGTCGCCGGCGAGGTCCGTTGCGTATTATAAACAATAATAACGGAAATGTTATCCTCCCGTCCCTAGCCCAAGCTGGTTCGAGCTGGCCAAACTAGCAATAAAAATATCTCTCTAAATAATTTAAACTTAGATCCAGCCATCCCTTTTTGTTTTGCCTTATTATTAGATTGTTAGCAACGCACGAAGTCGAGATCCGAACCCCGCAGGGGTTGCCCTTAGTGGACGTTGCTGACTGAGTTTGTTTTTCCTATTGCTCTGGCTGGAGGCCTGAAGGTCCTCGCCTAAAGTCCGGTGAAGCAGTCAAAGCCTGCGCTCAGGCAAACAGCAAACTCTCAAAAAATATCGGAGACTAGTGTTGCCTCGCGTACGAGTTGCCTAAGTGTGCAATGATTCCTATAGCTGCACCAATTATGTAAGCATACCTTGCTGACATAAATACTTATGTAAGTTGTTCTGTAAGGTAACACTGCTCAATCAAGCGTAGATTGAACTCTGAGTGAGGGCTTCCTGATATCTTTTTACGGGTATATGTTTACCTGATAGTATTGGATTAGAGTTTCCCATGAACATATAAGCATACCAGAATTCTAACGATCGTATATCCCAACTGATCTTTAGTTAATATTACGTACTGCAAACTGCTCCAACCTTTTTATGCTGTGCCCTACCGGGTCCATATTGTTTCCAATATATTGTTTAACTTTATAAGATGCCAACTTTATAACATATGGAATGCAAATAAAGATTTGAATTTGAATTTAATCTTTAGTTAAAGCTTCATGAACTCTCTGTCACCGTTTAAGTTGCGCTGGAGTTGCGTCCGGGAGTTAAGACGTCCCTTTCTCCAACAAAAACAATGAAAGAGATGGATATTAGGAGCATAAAATATTATACGATTCTCCTAAAATTCATAGTTCTTAAAACCAGTTGCATATTAAGATGGACCGCGGAAGTAATAACGAAGGATTGAATATTATTATGGAAATGTGCGTCAAACAGATTGGGTAACTAACATTAACACATGTGTTACCTCATTTGAATGGCAAAGGTTAAGGACCTTACCAAAGAAGTAATGTTTTTTAAACGCTGTATGAATAAAAATGGCGGATGGTCAAGTGGGAAAATATTCTGTACGGAGCAAAAAACTTTTTGCAAAGGTGTTTATCAGAAATTGGTAAGAACCTTAGTAATATGAAACTATAGAGTGAGCCTAACAGAGTTTAAACCGCACTAGTGTGAACAAGTGTTGTCGTGAATTATGTATGAAGATGGAGCTTGACGTTTTAAAAAATCTACCTAAAACACTAATATTATTATAACAATGTCAAAACCATCGATCTTTTCGTATATAAGTTTCACGTTGCGCGAAAATTAACTTAAATGAAAAACGAAATGTAGGTTCAGACTAAAAACTGCTCTCGCTTGGCACAAGGGGAAACTAGCGATAGTAGCAGTCTATGTATATAGTACGTCAATGGTTAGAACCTGGTGAAACCAGGTGAAACCACTAGTTTTGTGTTATCATCATGTTTATGCAGAACAGAATTCTATTATCCTTGAAGAGGTTTTTGTTACTTATTTTTGTGTGCTTGAGAGGATAATAATTGTTGTTTTCAGTACGACATTGCTGCATAACATAAGTATAATTGATAACCAAAAAAACAGTTAATCCTATCCATTATCCTATATATTATCCAAAAAGTTATTACCTATTTGAAAAGTTGTTATTGGTGTTAATAAAAACTACAAAACAGCGAATGTTTCAAACTATTTTAAAAGCGATTGCGCTTTCAGAAACAGTTATTTTACACTGTACATTAAACTCTTACTATCGCATTACACTGTAGATTAGTTTAGGTTACCTAGTAACTAAAACGGTTACATTTCGTGAGTTCAGTCAACCCTAATTGGGTTACATTAAATGGTGCTAAAACTATTGTTGCTTGGCAATGATATTTTAATAAACAGATATGTTATACACATACAAAACAATCGAAAAAAGTGTTCCGCGCAGCGCGGCAGCTAGCGAAAGAGATAGCGCGATAAAACCCATAACAAAAAAAGAGACAAATAGTGTTGTTGTTAATGGCAATACGTCCCAATTAGGACGTTTTCGAGTCTTCACGATTGCACGCTTATAACATATCTGTTTATTAGAATATCATTGTTTCTTGGCTTACCTCCATAATAATATATTTATTTTGTATACTTAACACGTTTTCGTGAGAACTAGGTTAAGTTTTTCTAGACCACCATAAATAATAATAGTGTGATATTTTTAAAAACTGATACTGTCAAAGTAATTTCATTGAGCATTGAATTAAATGACTATTATAAATAGTTTTAATAAGTTACTAAACTATTATACTAACAGAGTTCCTATACACCTGATTAATTTTATTGATAGGTCATTCATGCGAATTATAAATCAAGTCTTATTGTAAATGCTGAGATGTTGAGATACACAATTTTAATTGATTTACAGATAAACAAAATACTGCTTGTAAAATGTTGTGTTAAAAAAAAACATTGAAAATGCTAACATCTGAATAAATGTGTGAATCAAACAAATCGTAGCCAAAATACCAGTTACCGATTACTTAATAAAAAAAATGCCGTTACATTAGGAAGCTAGTTGCGGAGACCATGACACAATTTCATACAGCCAGTCAAATGACTTATTATTCATACCTATTATATTAATACCTAAAGCCTGGTTCTCACGCGGCGTTTTTTTTTATAATCGCCTTCGGGTTTTTATGTAGATTTTTGTAACTGGTTTTTAGAAAATAACTAGTTTTCTGTTATGACAACTTTTTATTTGTATTATAAATTTTTGAATATCAATCATCTGCGTAATATTATTTAGTTCCGATTTTAGGCAAATCAAGTTTTTCTGACGTAAATGCAAAGATTACTAGCGCCATCTATTAAAGCCGCTGTTCTTACCTATATTTATTGTATGCATATCTAGGTTTTTGGATTTGTACGGGCAATAAAGATCAAATAGTAATATTGACTGAAGTGGTTAAATAATAAATTGCAATTTTCAACGGAAATCTTGTCGTAAATTGTCACGAACGATTTTATTTAATTGTTGGCCACATCAAGACAATGAGTTCTAATTGAGCTTATTAAGCGAATATAATCAAAAACGTGTGGTCTCTTATTAAGCCTTTTAACCCAATTGAGAGCTAGTCTATTGGTAGTATAAATATAGCCACAAAGTAAAAGAAATGAATCATGAAAGATAAATGTTTTCGACGTATGGACGCTGACTCTAGTCTGTCATTTCGTCTTTGACCAATAGATCTAATTACCACGGTATTTAGTAATATGTATGTACAGCTCATTATAGAAACACAAAATATGTGACTTTTAAATTGCGAAACCATTACCAAAATGTATTGAAACCTCTTTTCGTCATGTCTTTGAATACGTATTGTCACGGCCTGATTACTGTAATTATTGAATGTATGTGAAGTTGTCCGCATTTATTATTTATTATTGAAATCAAAATGTTTACATTTACACTTAAAATTGTTTAGTACCACGACTGGTGAATGAATGATCTTTTGAATGTTTGCATTAATAATTATATCTAATAATAAGAACTTGCAATAATCCTATAGAATTCATTAAATTTTCAAAAATATCAGGCATCAGAATATAAAATTAACTTGGCCAAATATAGGCCAATGTTTTTAAAACTAATTAAATACTATAGAGATTTAATATGGTATAACAGCACAAAATAGATCTATACCATCGACGTATGATATGCATAGACTGCTACTATCGCTAGGTTCCCCTTGTGCCAAGCGAGAGCAGTTTTTAGTCTGATCCTAGTACATTTCGTTTTTCATTTAAGTTAATTTTCGCGCAACGAGAAACTTATTTAAGAAATATCGATGGTTTTGACATTGTAAGGATAATATTAGTGTTTTAGATAGATTTTTTTAAAACGGCAAGCTCCATCTTCATACATAGTTCACGACAACACTTGTTCACACTAGTGCTTACGGTTTAAACTCTGATAGGCTCACTCTATAGTTTCAAATGCAACCTCCATGATCTATACTCACGAAAATACAGGCCGTATCAAAAACTGTTCCGCATTCAAAATTGAAAGAAATAAATCGCCATGTATGAACCCGCACGAAACGTTCATTCAACATTTAAATTCTAATTAAAACCTTGTAGTGAACGGTCGACATTCAACTGTCGAACAAAAGGAAATTAGTTGATTCAAGGGCGGGATTGCTTAGTGCCTTGAATTTAGCATTTAATTAGGTATTGTGAACTAGGTTTTTAATAAAAAAAGAGCTGATTTTACATTTTTTGTAGGTAGGTATTATTAGGTATTGTAAACTAGGTTTTTAATAAAAAAAGAGCTGGATATAATTTTTTTTAGCAGTCTGTCAATTGGATTAATGAGATTGTGTGAATTGCCCAAAATATTAGTATTTAAGTTGTTTTAAATCATCTGCGTGGCTATAGGGAAAAAGAAGGCTGATGCCCAATAGTGGGATCATAAAAGCTGATGAGGAACAGGATTTTATTTCATAGCTTCTGGAAAAATATAGAAAATGATTATAACTTCTAACTATTCGTGTCCGTCTTCGTGACATGGAAGTTGCTGGCTCCTTATTCCATTGCTAAGTAATATCAATCACATTACATTACGATTGGAATGTCAAGTTTTATCCTATTTATTTTAAAACTATTATACTCACCACAAGAACCAATCAAAGCACGTATGTATCAATAGAAATAATAAAGTCATTTCATTATCAAAGTCAGTAAACCTTATTTTAAACGGCGACCTATTAGACCAAGATCTCACCATTACCAATAAACTCGCAAATACATTACGAAGGAAGTATTTACTCGTCGATAAGTCAATGTTTACGCAAAAACATTTGCATCAGTACAATAGCTTTACGAAAACCAACCTTATGTCTTGGTAATAAGGGTGCAGTGAATATCCATGAGACAGTTGACAAGGGTGAAAGGTTATCTTTTAGCCTCGGTCGTGTCCTATTTCATTACGACCTACTTGGATGATCATAACATCATTATCTTAGGCGGATGCAAGGATTTAGATATTTATAAATAAGCTAATATATAAAAAAATTACTTACCACAACTTTTATTTCTCATTTTCAAAATCCGACAGCACACCAATGTTTTTTTAAGCGGATTTTTTTGCGTATAGACACATAGAAATGTAATGAATTAACATGCATTTTATTTTATTTTTTTTAAACTTATAATAAAACAGCTCTATTTTTTGTAAAAAAAATACACATATTCGAATTTATCTGATAGTAGCCCAATGAGTTAATCAGTTAGACAAATATTTTTGGCGCAATGGATAAAAACGTGAAACAATTGAATAAATCTTCGGTAAATGAGTCCATTCAACTCAAAACAAACAAAATATGTATCACTTTTCTGCCTTTGTAGAATCAAATCTTCCATGCATAATATGTAGGTACTTACCTGAAACAAAAAACACATGATTTAGAAATACTGATAAGAGCGCTGTACATTTTAATAGGCAAACTATAATAATTTCATTATTCGTTTCATTATGATTGTAATTTACTCAGGGAGTGTAATAGTTCTAGGATGGATTCTATGAGTTATTAAAATCTAGAAAATGTTCTGTGTTAAAGAAGATACTCCATTTCTGCATTATGCATGGCAATTCCGATCCAAACAAATCCGATACCATATTCCGCTTTAAAACCAGAATTAACTCTTATAAACAATACCTAAAAAAAATTGAACAAAAATTAGGCTTAATAGTCCTAAGTTGCAATACATAATAGATATTTTAAATAAGCATTACATAGTCAAAGAACGCATTATTACAACAATGACTAGAAAATTCCCTAAGGACTTAATAAATGTCTCAATAGATATACCTTCTCAAGGCTATAAGAACCTATATATATAATTAACATTATATAAATATTCTGTTTACTGTATTTAACACACTCCCGTTGTATAGAACTTTATCTCCTAAACAACTGATAACAGGCGGATTATTGTTCAAAATTAGAATAATGAGCGACTGTTTTTTTGTTTTAGATAAACTGCATGTTTTGAGCTCAATTTTAATCTAATTTTCCAGTCGGTCCCTTTTTCGTTTCAGCATTCTTAAAGTGGATTATTAATGTTTTTATACGGAATTATTATTTAGTCATACATAGTGCCAAGCTATGGCTAGCAGTTTTCAGCCACATGAACTGAAACTCCAGGGGAATTATTATTCCATAATGACGACTGAAACTTGATTCGGAGACCCAAAACAATCCCAGAGCTGACATAAATGCTTCTAAAAGAGTTTGTGTTAGCTATTTTTAAGCAGCCGATACCAATACTTATATCTCAGATAAAAAGGTATTATTTAATAATACAAGGAAAATAAGTTATTAACTATTTATTCTTCCTTTTATTTCAGGTACAGGATCAAACGCTCTTTTAAGGACTCCTGATGGACAGCAGCATGGCTGCGGTGGGTGGGGATATCTTTTAGGAGATGAAGGGAGCGGTAAGTATAGATCTCAATCATTTTCTAAAAGCTGGTAATAATAGTAATATTTCTGTATAAACAGCCTATATACATAATTATGTAGTATGTACTACCATAGTTTTTACTTATTGCTAAAAATGTTATTAACAAGAAATTCATGTGTAATAACTAGTTTGAGATCTAAAACATTAAATAAACAGAGGCAAGCATTTCAAATAGACCATATTCGGAATGCCCTAGCCACTTTAGCATGGCAGCATTATGAAAATATCGAACCATTTTTCCCCAGCCACACTACCTCAAGCTAGCCAGGCCTACAATATATAAATAAAAAAATCTCTTTCCAGCTTACTGGATCGCACATCAAGCAGTTAAAACGGTGTTCGACGACGTCGACGGTTTACAACCCGCCCCTCACTCCACCGACCGCGTCTGGGAGGTGATCAGGGAACACTTTGGAGCCGACACCAGATCAGACCTATTGCCGCATGCGTACAAACACTTTGACAAGTCGCTGTTCGCTGGTAAGTGAAAGTTATGAGTGTGTACTAGTTTTGAAGGTTGTGTAGGGTTGTCATTCTAAATTAATTCGACGGTATGTTTAATTATGTGTCTACTGCGAGATTTTTAGGTCAATGGAAGATCTATTGACTTAAAAAAATATCGATTCAGTAGGTATGCCTCAGAAGTTTACCCATATAAATTCATCAAAATCGTCCGTTCTATTTATAAAAGAGGGAACTGATCCCACGCTTTAATTTAGGGTTCTCGATTCCACATTCTTTTATTTTATCCCCGTTACGGTTAGTCAGTAAGAATTTGAAAAAAATATAAACAAGAAATGTACTCTAAAAGTAACCAATTTTGTAAAAGTCACATTGGGTCAAACCTTACATTTACGGTTCACATCATTATACCAATAGGCTAATACGAAACACACAACAAAAAGACAAAAGCATGGCGCTGAATAGGTACGAGTATGAATAACTTATTTCACTGAAAATCATAAGAAGTATTATCCTCAATTTACCGAAAATAAACATTGAATCATTGTTAACATTTTTGTTCCATTACGAATCCAAATTATTTTAAATGCATCTTCATGCCTGTCATATTGATTGACAACTCCATTGATATATTTTAAATGGTAGATGCTTAAAATTAATTTAACATTTGTATTTTTAACAAAGTATGTCTAATTTTAGCTTGAAAACAATTCTGATTTATATATCATTGTAAATACAGCGTAACTAATTTTATTTAGTGTGTTCGTGTTGTTGGTTTGTTGTTTTCTTTAGGGATGTTTTGTTTTCGTTGGCTATTTGTCTCAAAAGCCTGTGTCGTCAGAAAGACTCGTGGCTGTTTATTTTGGGTTAGCAATTCCATATACCTCAGCAAACTTTAGAAACTAAATCTGTATATGTAGCTCTGAAAAGTCATATCCTGTAAACCATATAAAGCTAGTTTGTATAATACCAAAATATTTTGTTTTTTTTTCCATCACGTTAGCTCCAGATTTTAATTCGACCATTTTGTTCCAATAGTTTGCCAGCGCCTTTAGACCTCATTATTTAAATATGTTTACCATTTAAGCCCTAGCATACAAGGGCAATTACATCTCTTTAAATATACTCGTCGGAATTTATCGCGATCCTTTTTACCATAAAAAATCTTTCATATTTTGCGATATTCATTAATTACTTTCTACAGGTGTAACAGCAAAACTCTCAGCCCTAGCATACAAGGGCGACGCCCTCTCCCTGCACATATTCTCGCTAGCGGGCGCCGCACTAGCGTCGCACGCGGCCGCGCTCGCCTCGCGGTCGACTGCGTCTCGCCTGCGTGTGGTCTGCGTCGGCTCCGTGTGGAAAAGCTGGGACATACTGAAACCGGGCGTGCTGAAGCAGCTGGCTAATAGACACGTGAGTATACATAATAATAGGAACCTTAAGAGAAACTGGCTTTTTTGCCTATATCCCAGTAGCAATCTGAGGAAATCGTACCTACAAAGTTTACCCCTATTAATCAATCTGAGAAATGAGAAAAAATTCCTGCTCCAACTACCACTTATTAATTCACTGACAGCTTTTATTCTTTCAACTTTTAAACTTAACAATAAATATTATTTTCCAGGTTACCACAGAACTCGAGCTAGTCAGGCTCCGCGTATCAAGTGCTATGGGAGCCGCCTGGCTTGCAGCAAAACACGTTGACTACGAACTACCTAGAGACGATTCCGCATTCTGCACGGTTTTCTACACTTACCATCCGGAAAACATGCTCAATGGTAACGGAGAAATCAATGGTAAACTCAACGGGAAACTCAACGGTAACGGTATTGCTAACGGTAATGGTGACATCCATTGTGATTATAGCTAATGGTAATTTTTATTTATAGTAAAGGATAGGCGTTTGTATGAGGATCCACTTTTTTCATATTTCTTTACAGTGATGACCTGTGTTATAAATTTAGGTTATTTATCCCTGTATATGAAATATTATTATACTGAAAAAGTGGGTCTATATTGCCCTTACTCCTTTCAACAGTAAGTGTAAGACGTAGTTTTTGCAAAAATATTTTAAGTGCCAAATCATTATTTTGTTTTACTTTCACGTTACTTTTGTTTGTTCGCACTTTTTATTAGGTACGATTTTTGTGAAAATTACGATGTAATATTATGTGTAAAGTTATGAATTTTAATATACCAAATGGAATGTAAAGCAATTGTTGATGGTAAAAGGAGTATGGTAAGAATCGTAGCTGACGGTAAATGCGAAAAATTAGCATTAAGATTTCAATTTAGTCAATAAAAAAGACTAAAATCTCGAACATTTTACCCAATATACATATCATTTAACCCTATCTATGTTATAACTAAGGATATTGGACACCATTGGATTAAAGTTTAATTTTGTATAGTAAAATAATTTTATTAGAATTGTAAAAGTTTTTTAATAATCTGGATGACAGTAATTAAAGTATTCGAAATAATTCATCACATCTAAATGACGGAAGTTTGTATTTAAATCATTCTAAAAAAAGCATGTTTAAATTATATTTTAAATCATGAAATTGTAAATAATGTAAACTAGTAGTCTAGAAATTAACAAAAAGCAGAATAATGTTTGTTACAGAAATTGATCTGATTTGACCACTAGTAAAATATTATTTCGACTCGAGTATACAATGGCTAAGTTAGTGCATTTAAAAAAAAGCAGACCATAAAGTTATCACAATAAAAAAACTAAGAAGACTTTTTAGTGACATTGTGTATGGCAGTCCTTATATTTAGTTTTTAAAAGGGCCCTTATTGTGATCATACCTTTTTCGATAGAGTATTCGTTTGAAAGAGATGATGCTATATGTTTGTATAGCCGCATCCCTTTTTCTCATTAGAACATCTTGCTTTTGCAAAGACATGTACGGCCTCTATAAACCATTGTAAATAGTTATAGTTCCTATTTTTACTTAGTGTAAAGAATAGTATAGATGTAAGTACTGTATAAATAATTACCTATTGAATTATTTTTTATTATTCCAATGTAAAATTATACAAATATATTATTATCTACATTTTATCGGTTTTTTATTGTTTTATTTTGTGTTCAATAGTGACGAAAATAACTTGTGCATTATTGACGCTGATTCCAAACAAGTCTGGGCCAAGCCCATTTATACATGTATAAAAAAAGAAAAACTTTAATCGACAACTGGATTAACCAGTACTAGCCCTTTGCGAATAAAAATAAAGTTTTGAAACTCAAGTAGGAACCAAATAGTGACACAACAATATCAAAAATAATACTGCAATAAACTTCTTTTTTATTTTCAAACATGAAGAAAAAATAAAAAAGTTCTGTCAAGTATGTAATAAAAAAATACAGGAGCTAGGCAGTAAGTAGAAATGCCTTTGCCCTCATTTTATGTGTTCAATAAAAATTGCACAAACCCATAAACCAGTTCAAATGTTGATTCAGTTCCCGCCCTCGGTCAAGTTGATGGTATGCAAGGTCATATTGGTGGAAAAGTAAACAAACTTGTAAGTTCACTTTACTGCATGTTCCAAGTGGCTATAAAAGTGACGTTGTTTGCAGCGTAGGGCGGTTGAGTTTGTTTGGTTTTAGGAAGATTAGAACTACTACTTCAAGTCAAACGGCCTGCATCACTTGCATTATACAATTTTTTAAAGATATTTTAATATTAAACTTTTTTGTCTAAAGAAGTAACTATATGATAAGTGCTTCATAATTTATTAAAAGTCAGCAAATTTATTTGCTGTTAATTATGTACTTAATATATATTTTTTTTCTTGTAATTGATCCCTGTATAATCCAAATTAAATGAAAGTAAGATTAGATACATTACATTCAGTCATTCATTCATTCTCTTTATTATCTGTACGAAATAACGGTTCAAAATCGATATTAACTAGTTCAAGCGGTTTAAACAGCTGTTTCCTCATCTCTAATATGTCAATCTACTGATTTGGCAGAAAATGTCACCTTTGCAGTCGTATTGACAAATTTCATGAACAACAATGAATATTTCGAGATTTTCTCGCGTATTTTACATAAAACCCGCACTAAATATAAATTATAGATGTTCTTGCCGATTAGTGAAAGCTTCTAGTAACTATAACAACAGATATGATCCTAGTAACAGTTATTATAGTGGAATTCTGGCGGTCGCGGCCGGGGTGATAGGTTATATTAGTTTGAAAGAGAAATTGGTGGCAGCAACTGTTGATGATGGTAATAATTTAAAAGGTAGAAGAGAACAGTTTAACTTTATAGCTGATGTGGTGGCTGTGTCGGCGCCTTCCGTAGTGTATATAGAGATAAAAGATAGCCGAAGACTGGACCTGTTTTCGGGTCAACCAGTGACACTTTCGAATGGTTCTGGGTTCATAGTGAAGGAAGACGGCTTGATATTGACGAACGCTCACGTTGTGGTCAACAAGCCTAACGCTATTGTTAATGTGCGATTGATGGTGAGTGATGTAAACTTCTTTTTCTGTTGTGTAATATTTTTTTGTAGTAAGTAATGAGAATTGAAAAGCTTTATTCAAGGATAATTAATTAGAAATGCATAAATAGTTTCAAGCCCGGTTGGGCCCATCATTTTGAGTTCATGATGCAATGGTGTTATTGTTACCAGACAAACTGATGCAATATTTGAACTAATGGAGAATGATACAAAGTATTATAAGTGAAACATCCTTTTGAATCTCTTTAAATATATAATTAGATCCTCCTCACTTACTAATCTGGTTACGTGTTCACAAAATGTTCTATAACTTTATGGATTTGACAGTTATCTACTTAAATGTAGAATAGCATAGCAATATAAATTTTACTCTATACTTCACATTAGTATGAATTATGTAGCATCTAAATTAGCTAGCTGACCCAGCAGTTGTGTTCCAGTAAATCTACATCAATTTAATCATAATATATTTCCAGCCAAAAATTTGTAAATAAAAACCTTGTCCTAACAGTTAAAAACACTTAAAAAATGGGCAAATCATAAAATACTAGCTACAATTTTCATTAATATGTTTCTTTCTTTAATTATTTACTTATATTTTTAGGATGGTTCAATCCACACAGGATTTGTTGAAGATGTAGACCTCAAATCAGACTTAGCAACTCTCCGCATCCCAGTAAAGGGCTTACCGACGATGAAATTAGGCTCTTCATCAGACATCAAGCCCGGAGAATGGGTGAATATTGTTATTATTTTATTGTGAACTTAAATAAATGTAAATTAAAATCTATTTTCAATCATCTAAGAAGAGGTATGTTGTCCAAGCAATGTATAACACAAGGTAAACAGTTTAATTTGCTCTTTTGTTTTACATTAATGTAAGGTGACTGCGGTGACTGGTCGTTCTGCTGACCTTGGTCACCACGTAGATATAATAATTTTTACTCTTTTATAGTATGATACCCATAACACCTTAACTACTCGTTCACTTTGCACGGTTCCTTATTTTTTATTTTTTTTATTTTTTATTTTTTTTATTATTTTATATAATTTTTATTGTAATGACAGCGTGCTACTGGGGAGTTTGTTGCGCCGTTTCTTCTCCTCAGCCAGAGCACTTAGGAAGCGGTGAAGGGTGGGCGTTTTGGGGTCGGTTCATATCTGGCGGTGGTAGCGTGTCGTCGGTCGCGTGGCGCTGGGGCGGGCGGGCGCATGATGGAGCGTTCGGCCTTTCACACTGACCTGACGCGTTGGTGCGTCAGGTGTGAGAGGTTGGATGTTTTGTTGTGTGTTTGCTCGTTCTGGCGTTGCGCGGCCGATGTTGCGCGCTGCCTTTTCCGCCGGATATGAACCGACCCCTGGGGTGCTGTCTTTTGTAAAAAAAAATATTGACGTTTAATAAGTGCTACTTTGTAGCCTAAGTTAAATAAATGATTTTTGATTTTGATTTGATTTGATTTGAAGGAAAATGCTTATTAAGCTAAGTTTGTGAATTATAACATTATTTGCCATATAATGTGTGGTCCCTAAGTCACAAAAGAAGTGATTATTCGTCAAAATATTGTGATTGATTTCTACAATTTACGCAAATGTTAGACATAAATGAAACTTATCTTGAATGTATTCTATCAAGGTTTAATCAGTAGTGCTCTTGTGTGTAAGTTTTCTATCCAATTCTCAAGTGCCTTTTATATGTAAATCTTAATGTATTTGCAGGTAGTGGCAATGGGCAGTCCACTAGCACTAAGTAACACAGTAACAGCTGGGGTAGTTAGTTCTACTCAAAGAGCCAGTGAGGAGCTTGGTTTAAGAGGTTAGTAGTTTTGTATGTTACAATATAAAAATAATCAAAATCATATAAATCAAGAAGATAAATTTTTTTGGTTCTTAATTTGATTTGGTTCAAAGAGGGACATTAGAAATGCTTGCATTTGGTGATCAAATATTAAACTTTACCAAATTAAATTAATTCAATAAAATCCTGACTGAGACCTAATCTATATCAGATAATGGTA
The DNA here is from genome assembly GCA_905146925.1 of Autographa gamma. Lineage (NCBI taxonomy): Eukaryota > Metazoa > Arthropoda > Insecta > Lepidoptera > Noctuidae > Autographa > Autographa gamma. The sequence continues at coordinate 6,118,463 of LR989871.1, forward strand.
TGTTAAAACCAAAGTTTATCTTCAGTTAATACTTATTTTTGTAAACATATTATCATATTAAGTGCATTATCTTAAAACTGAAACAATACCATTTTCTGATAAAATCTACCAAAAAAATATTTCCAAATAACATTTTCTCAAATCTGACACCATAATATATGTCCATGTGTCACAAAAAAGGTTTCAAGCAAAATCCAACTGACAATTTAACTCAAATTCCAGGCAAAGACATGGTATACATTCAGACGGACGCACCAATCACATTTGGCAACAGTGGTGGACCGCTAGTCAATCTGGACGGTGAAGCGATAGGAATAAACAGTATGAAGGTCACATCCGGTATCTCCTTTGCAATACCCATAGATTACGTGAAGGAATTTCTGGCTAAGAGTAAGTTTGAGTTTGATATTATATTTTTTATATGACTATTGATGATGTGATGATATTGCCTATTCTTTTTTTTATAATGTTGTGATTGAAATATTGAAATCTCTATCTATATTTATAAAAATGAATTGCTGTTCGTTAGTCTTAAGAACAGCTGGACAGATTTGACTAATTTTGGTATTGAATTATTTGTGGAAGTCCAGGGGTGAATAAATATTAAAATGTTTAAATTAATTTTATACAAAAGTTTAGGCTTTTATTTATCGATTGAGGCAAAACAAAGTATGCCAGGTCAGCTTCCAAAATATAAATTTATGATTTTTTATATGTCTATCTATAGCTACTTTTCACCTTAAAGTGAAGAGATAGCACAAGAATTAACGTATACATTCGGCCTTTTGTTGTGTAAATATCTAATCAGTGGTGATGATGAATTTTAAATGTGAACTTTAGTACATTGTCATAAAGGTGCTTTCAATATAAGATAGATTTACAGTACTGTTTTAAAAATAGAGGAAAATAGGACTATCATACAACATGAAACTATGTCACAGATTTAATTTTAATCTATTAGAATAACGTATTTTTATTACTGTATTTTTATGATCCCATGTATTTTTCTATAACAAAATTTTCGTTTTTGTACTACCCTTGTAACAATTAACTGCAAATGTATTTTGTAATAACTTTATAATTTGTTGGTTCTTTAACAATCTGTATTTGTCCGCTCGTTTTTTTAGTTATTTTTTTACAAATTTAATGTAAATTCTTCGCTCATTTTTTATACCCCTTCATGTTATGTTTTTAACAACCTTATATGTTTAACCACCCACTTTTATAAAACCGCATGTATTTTATACATTTATAATAACAACGTGTACAATTCAGACCGGTCCGCAGGAACGACGAAGTCGCCGCAGGTGTCGCGCCGCTACCTCGGCATCACGATGTTGTCGCTCACGCCCAACATACTCATGGAGCTGCGGATGAGGAATCCTGAGGTGAGTTGGTATATTCTACCCATAATCAAACGCAGGTGTCGCGCCGCTACCTCGGCATCACGATGTTGTCGCTCACGCCCAACATACTCATGGAGCTGCGGATGAGGAATCCTGAGGTGAGTTGGTATATTCTACCCATAATCAAACGCAGGTGTCGCGCCGCTACCTCGGCATCACGATGTTGTCGCTCACGCCCAACATACTCATGGAGCTGCGGATGAGGAATCCTGAGGTGAGTTGGTATATTCTACCCATAATCAAACGCAGGTGTCGCGCCGCTACCTCGGCATCACGATGTTGTCGCTCACGCCCAACATACTCATGGAGCTGCGGATGAGGAATCCTGAGGTGAGTTGGTATATTCTACCCATAATCAAACGCAGGTGTCGCGCCGCTACCTCGGCATCACGATGTTGTCGCTCACGCCCAACATACTCATGGAGCTGCGGATGAGGAATCCTGAGGTGAGTTGGTATATTCTACCCATAATCAAACGCAGGTGTCGCGCCGCTACCTCGGCATCACGATGTTGTCGCTCACGCCCAACATACTCATGGAGCTGCGGATGAGGAATCCTGAGGTGAGTTGGTATATTCTACCCATAATCAAACGCAGGTGTCGCGCCGCTACCTCGGCATCACGATGTTGTCGCTCACGCCCAACATACTCATGGAGCTGCGGATGAGGAATCCTGAGGTGAGTTGGTATATTCTACCCATAATCAAACGCAGGTGTCGCGCCGCTACCTCGGCATCACGATGTTGTCGCTCACGCCCAACATACTCATGGAGCTGCGGATGAGGAATCCTGAGGTGAGTTGGTATATTCTACCCATAATCAAACGCAGGTGTCGCGCCGCTACCTCGGCATCACGATGTTGTCGCTCACGCCCAACATACTCATGGAGCTGCGGATGAGGAATCCTGAGGTGAGTTGGTATATTCTACCCATAATCAAACGCAGGTGTCGCGCCGCTACCTCGGCATCACGATGTTGTCGCTCACGCCCAACATACTCATGGAGCTGCGGATGAGGAATCCTGAGGTGAGTTGGTATATTCTACCCATAATCAAACGCAGGTGTCGCGCCGCTACCTCGGCATCACGATGTTGTCGCTCACGCCCAACATACTCATGGAGCTGCGGATGAGGAATCCTGAGGTGAGTTGGTATATTCTACCCATAATCAAACGCAGGTGTCGCGCCGCTACCTCGGCATCACGATGTTGTCGCTCACGCCCAACATACTCATGGAGCTGCGGATGAGGAATCCTGAGGTGAGTTGGTATATTCTACCCATAATCAAACGCAGGTGTCGCGCCGCTACCTCGGCATCACGATGTTGTCGCTCACGCCCAACATACTCATGGAGCTGCGGATGAGGAATCCTGAGGTGAGTTGGTATATTCTACCCATAATCAAACGCAGGTGTCGCGCCGCTACCTCGGCATCACGATGTTGTCGCTCACGCCCAACATACTCATGGAGCTGCGGATGAGGAATCCTGAGGTGAGTTGGTATATTCTACCCATAATCAAACGCAGGTGTCGCGCCGCTACCTCGGCATCACGATGTTGTCGCTCACGCCCAACATACTCATGGAGCTGCGGATGAGGAATCCTGAGGTGAGTTGGTATATTCTACCCATAATCAAACGCAGGTGTCGCGCCGCTACCTCGGCATCACGATGTTGTCGCTCACGCCCAACATACTCATGGAGCTGCGGATGAGGAATCCTGAGGTGAGTTGGTATATTCTACCCATAATCAAACGCAGGTGTCGCGCCGCTACCTCGGCATCACGATGTTGTCGCTCACGCCCAACATACTCATGGAGCTGCGGATGAGGAATCCTGAGGTGAGTTGGTATATTCTACCCATAATCAAACGCAGGTGTCGCGCCGCTACCTCGGCATCACGATGTTGTCGCTCACGCCCAACATACTCATGGAGCTGCGGATGAGGAATCCTGAGGTGAGTTGGTATATTCTACCCATAATCAAACGCAGGTGTCGCGCCGCTACCTCGGCATCACGATGTTGTCGCTCACGCCCAACATACTCATGGAGCTGCGGATGAGGAATCCTGAGGTGAGTTGGTATATTCTACCCATAATCAAACGCAGGTGTCGCGCCGCTACCTCGGCATCACGATGTTGTCGCTCACGCCCAACATACTCATGGAGCTGCGGATGAGGAATCCTGAGGTGAGTTGGTATATTCTACCCATAATCAAACGCAGGTGTCGCGCCGCTACCTCGGCATCACGATGTTGTCGCTCACGCCCAACATACTCATGGAGCTGCGGATGAGGAATCCTGAGGTGAGTTGGTATATTCTACCCATAATCAAACGCAGGTGTCGCGCCGCTACCTCGGCATCACGATGTTGTCGCTCACGCCCAACATACTCATGGAGCTGCGGATGAGGAATCCTGAGGTGAGTTGGTATATTCTACTCATAATTAAACGAAAATAATTCTTACAAAAAAAAACCGACTTTGAAATAAGTCTTACATGGTTTTCTTATGGATCCCACTGTCATAACTGGACCAAATTAAGCACCTCCCTTCTAATAAAAAAAGAATCATCAAATCAGTTCATTCAGTCAAAGGTTTTTCGAAGGTTCCGAGGTAACAAACACAAAAAAAATATACAGTCGAATTGAATGCTTCCTCCTTTTTTAAGCCGGTTAATTAACTTTCAGTCGTTCATAAAGTCTTCTTCTATTTATTGCTATACCTTTAAATCAGACAACATAAGCCTTTAAACTGATTAACTACTTTAGTATTCGACCGACTTGCTTGTGGCTTACACTTGAATTAGCTAGTTGGGTCTGTAATATATAGCAATGGTAAATAATATAAGTAAACATGTACACCTTGTTAATTTCAGATGCCTTCAGATATAGAACACGGAATCTTAGTATGGAAAGTAATCATTGGATCACCAGCGTACAAGTAAGTTCGAATTCCTTGTATTGTTAAAATCTTATTATATACCTTTCAGTCGCAAACATTATTAAATAGCCCAATGTTATATTGATTTCAATATCATAAACTATCAGTCACAAATTCCATTTATCCAACACCCAATCAATTCAGAAGTGTTTTTTTTTTTATTTTAGTTAAAATGATTATTACTATGTTTCCAATGACTTTAACTGATTGAATACAGAAAGCAGTGTATTTTACCATGATTGCGACGTCACCTATTTAAAATTGACTGTAATGCTAGATATTATGTGTTTGGCAATAAAATAAACTACATTTCCCTCCACAGCGGCGGCCTACAACCAGGTGACATAGTAACCAGTATAAACAAGAAACCGGTGCGGACAGCTAGCGACATCTACATGTTGCTAGAGAACACTAGCGGCGCGTTGCGTATCGAGGTCGTTAGGGGGCGCGAGCGGATCGCGCTCACAGTCACGCCCGAACTACACTGATGTAACTATCTTTATGCAGTTGGTTGAGTGAAGTGGGGTTATTTGGAATACAAAATATAAAGAAAAAAAATACAATCTTATGCTCGGTGTCTCGCAGGTAAAGTATGAATAATATCGTATAAAGAAACCAACCAAATGCCCTAATTTTAGGTTTGGTTTTGGTTACTAACTTTGTGTTCTAAATAGCCCCATTTTACTGTATTTAGTGACCAGTAAACCGGTGCGAACAGCTAGCGACATCTACGTCATAGAATATTGTCTAAAATCACTTTTAGCAAATCGATCTTTAATCGAAAATTGCAGAAAATAATATAAGTACATAATAATTATTATTTAGTTACCAAGATATGTGCGCTTTTGCGTATTAAAAATGAGTATGATCCTTGTGTGTAAACGTAAAAAATTGAAAGTATTTGGCTATTGAACTTAAAATTAACAGAATTATGATAAATAGCTTAAAAATATTTTTATAAAACAGCGGTTATTAAAATTCGATTTATAAAACGTTTAACTACCTACCTCTTTAGTTATTTTTGTTTGTTATTTTATTCTTATTTGACAAAGTTATGTTATTATTTAAGATTAATTATGAAACCTTTATTTATTTGCTAATTATTTTAAACATTTAAATGAGCATTTAATTTAAATTAATTAAAGTCTCAAAAAAGCCCTTGCTTTTTGTATTGATTTAAAAATCATTTCTTCTTCAACTGTATTGTTTTGGTCAATTTGTAAATTATAAGTTAAACTTTATATGTGTCATAAAAGTACAATAATGATAATGAAGTATTATTACTCGCATTTTTGAATGCAAGGACTAAATGAAAGACGAAAAAAAATATGTTTATTAAGTTAAGAACTGTGGGAATGTCTTAAAGCCATACTTGTGGTAAGAGATGGCGCTATCAGTCGTGCCATCTCTTTCCACATCAATCTATCTCTCTCTGACATGCTATCTGCGTAAACTTGTTCTGTCGAATTGAAAAAAAAGGGTTAAAAAACTTTTATTTAAAAATGGATGAATACCTTTCTATAAGTAAATTTAATTATTAGATCAATAGAATCGTAATGCCTACCCCTACGGGAAACAGGCGTGATTATATGTATGTATGTATGTATCAATAGAAGGATTTTTTTGCATTTCAAAAATTGATTGTATTTAGAAGGAAAGCAATCCCTTTGTAAATTGGTCTCTATTCACCCGATTCTAACAGGCAAAGTTCATAGAATCAAATCAATCAATCGTTTAACATTATAGAATCAAAGACATTATGTAATGCATAATTAATCATGTATTTATACATTTATTATACTTTATGTAATAAAAACAATACAAGTAGTTAGTAGTTTTAATATTATTATTAATTAAATATTTCGTCCTTTGCAGTTGCTGGAATGGAACAATATTTATTGAAATGAAGAGAAAGTTCTTTTTTAATTTTCGAAAGAAGTACGATTTTTGTATAGTTTTATGTATATTTTATACATAGTTCTTTTTTAAGAATGTTTGTATTATATGGAAAACTTGAAAGACAAATTTCTTTTTTTTCGCTAATTGAGTTTATCGCTACTAACGAATTTTTTAGAATTTACAGCCCTATGTCCAACTATAGGATTAATACGACGCACAAGTCTAAGGTCGCTTATTCACGAACGGCTACAACGCCCGTGACCATGATACCTGCAAAGGTGTCGAAGCGTCGGAACCTAAAATCAATGAGAACCGCGAGAAAATCCGAAAAAACTGGTTATATTTCTATAGCTACTATATTTAGTCACTGATCAACGCACACGGACTGCGCGAGCTGTCGACCGCTATCGCGCGCCACGAGCGGCTCACGATCGCTTGCTTTTTGTTTTGACGACCGCTCGAATGGATTCAAGCGGTCCGTTTGTGACGACGTCCATTAAGCTTGAAGAAAGCCTTACTGAAGCCACTAGTTGCATCTGTCCATTATACGGGGTTATTCTTCAATGACCGGCCAAATTTTTACTGGGTGTTCTACCCATGAATATAAACACGTTTCACTATGGGACCCACTCAGAAATCACAAAAAAAAACAGGTTTCATAAATGTTTGTCGAGTGGTATTGAACTGGTGTATGAAACAGCTGATATTTTTTCGTGATTTCAGAATTGGTCCCAATCTGAAAGTTGTTCATTATTATGGGTAGAACACCCTGTGATAATATGGCCGTTTATTAAAAAATAACCCCGTATAACAGATCAATATGTTTCAAGACGAAGAAAAAAAGAATTTTGTTCAATTAAGGTAAGTCTTTCTACTTACTATTACTAGCAATTAATACAGTATTACACCTAGTTTAGTACAGAGTTGTATTAGAAATTAACAGCCACTGATTTTAGTTCCTAACAAACAATATTTCTTTTTTATATAAGAATATTGACTTTCTACGTAATGTTATTAATCCATGCTTGCTTTATGTAAGCCTATTTAATTAAAAAACAATTGCTCAAACTAATTGGATTTATTTTTTTATTGTGAATTGATTTTGCAATCAATTTTCTTACAATAATGTTTCAGTGAAGTCGTTAGTTCATAGAATTATTTAAATTTAATTATCAATTAAATATGATTTTGTTTTGTATATCTATTTTGGTGAGTACATTATTTTAACTAATTAGTTTATTTGTGAAATAATTAAATGATATTTTGTATTAAAAAAAAAAATAAGCATTCGCAATAAGATGCATTTTTGGTCATATTCTGATTTAAAATTTTTAAATTATTACTTTTCTAGTTATATATTATAAGTTAAAGATTTGTTTTTATCCCATTGCTGTGAACTGTTTTTCAGGTACCCCTATTATCAGCATTACCTTTAGAAGGACCCAGTTACCGTTCTAGTGAGTACTTTCTAAAGGCCATTAATGTTTCTCATTCACATATCTGAATTCATTTGAATAATATATTTCCCTTTTCTTTGTACATAGTCGCTATACTCATTGTAGTTTTTATAACGTAACGCCATGTATGGACACATATATATTTTTTAAATGTAATATCATATTTTCTGATTAGGTGTAATGGAAGGCGACAAACCAATACTAAGAATGATGGAGGAACCGCCAGAACCAGTTTCAGGTATGATCTTACAAAAAGCAAGATAAGGAAATAGGGTAAAATGAATAAAAAAAGGATGATAAATGTGTCAAATCACTAGGGTAATGAGAAAAGAGCAAAAGACAATCTGTTTCCGCCCGGGATCGAACCGGGGGCCTTGTGCGTGTGAAGCACACGTGATAACCGCTACACTACGGAAACTTGTGAGTGAGAGGCGAAATAGTCGATCATACCCGTACAGTGCCTGCAATTACACAACCAAAGTGATTACGTCATGCTTACGTTGTGTAACAGTATGATAATAAGATTACCTTTTAATAAACTAAAGTTACTATGAGTAATTACATAATTATATTCACTGCTAGTGTCGCTTAGTGAAAGAGGTTACTGAGTGTAGCACGTTCGATTCTCGTGTGGGCCAAATGTAGCAAGAAATATTGTGACCCACAATGACAATAATTTGATGATAAAGTATCGTTATTGCAATACCTAGTCATAAGTGTCGGTGTAGTTTGAGTATTTTAAGATAATTCAACGTCTAAGAAAATCTGCTAAGCAAAAATAGACCTTAACCCTTAAGTAACAAATAGTAAATTAAAGTAAGTAGTATGAATAACTGTCTAGAAGTTCCTTAGATGGGTTAAGTAACTAATTCCTTTTGAAATCAGAAAGCACTGAACGAAGCATACCAGCGCCTACGGAGTACACGGAACCGTCTCGTGATAAGAAAATGGTGAAGGACATGCGCCTTCTTATCGAATGGTTGGTCGACAACTTTGGCTACGACATAGTACCAGAAGTGCACAGGAGAAATGGTAAGTGATGCCAACAGTTGGCGTGTTTAATCAAATATTGGTACTTGGTGGAGTGATGACAACAGTTAGCGACCGTTGCTGTGTTTGATCAAATGTTGGTCGTGTTTATGTATGAATGGTAACCTGTATAATGCGAGAGAATGAGAGTATGACAGCTAATAGATTGGAATGGAAGGAAGATATTTAGTGACTCCGATTAAATTGGGAAAACGGTGGAAAGATGAAAATAACTGACATATAGGTACCTACTTAAAAGTGAAAAGCTGTTTGCCAGTTTCGTGTCACGGTATGACACAAATATTTGGAAAAATACGCCAAAATATGTTATCAAGAATTATAAAGGTATTTAAATTGTATGTGTAGGTATTTGCTAAGTGTAAGTCCAGGGGGCCGAGTCTGCTATTTACAATGGCTCCAATCGTCTGAGTGGGTGGCATTAGTAAGTCCATTTTAGGATAATTACGTAGGTAAAACATCATTTTCACGTCAAAATTGGCCATTGGGGCGGCCAATGTTGACGTTTTGGTGTTTAGTAGAATGCCAATTATCCTAAAATGGACTTAGTAACGCCACCCACTCAGACGATTGGAGCCATTGTAAATAGCAGACTCGGCCCCCAGATCTGACGATTGAGCATCTCAGAGTAGCTCGCGATTTTGACCACTCTTACGAGTGTGAGTAAATGTAGTTGTTTTCACATGCCAACAAGAATGAATCCCACCCCTTAAAAAAAAAAAAAAATAACATGTAATTATTTATTTTCTAAGCAATTTGCTTTTGTCTTAGACGAATCCGAATCCTTGGCTATCGAGGTACCCGAAAAGCAAGCACTAAGGGTGGCCGATACAAGTAAGTATTAAAAAAAATGGCTGATTGAGGGACTAATAAATAGAATTTAAAATTATTTAATGATTGGAGTGCCTAAAATTATTATGACTTATATTAGACACCGCTGATGCAACTGTTATATCTACCTCATATTGAAGTGCATTAAGAACGTTTTATCGATCTGCTACTAGGTAATTTTAAGGAAAAAAAAGTAATTTACATACTTATTTACAGACTTTCCTATTCTAGAAAAAGAAATAAAGAAAGGACCTGAAAAACGTACGTACTAATATTTTCTATTTGTTGAAAGTAAATTTTTGTTGCGTATAAAAAGTAAAAAAAATTGATCATTTTAAATTGCAATGTATTGAATAAATGCGCCAAGATCTATATCAAGATTTTATAGTTTTTGTTATACCAATATTGGGATATTAATACTTAGATACCAATATTACACATTAAACTGCCCATCTCCTCAGCCTATTTACAGAGTCTTCCTAATTTTTCAAAGATTTTTAGACATATTAACGTGCTTTCTGAGGCATCGAAAGGATTTAATTAAGTATGTTAATTGAAGCTCAGCCATCTGCGGCTTGTGCTTAAAAATTGATTACCATAATTATCATTTTCTATAAAATAATTATATTGGTCAAGTTTAGTTAAAAACCTCAAAAGTGTTGATGAAATCGAAGGTCTATAATTCGGCCTCGGATATAATGCTTTCCTGACACATTCGTCAGTTGGTCTTGATGTGAAAGGAGATATAAAAAAGCATGTTAAATTGTTTTTCTGAACCTGCCATAATGATTTAGTTTTGAATGAGATTATTCGTTGATAGGACAAATAAGTGATAGTAATTTGTTTGCAGTAAATTCTTAGCCAGTTATATCTTCCTGTTGACTAAGACCTGTCATGAACGCATTTTCTCAACGGCCGTACTGTAATATATCAACACCCATATTTCATCATCATCATCATCCACAGCCCTTGTCCTCCCACTGCTGAGCATAGGCCTCCCCTTTTTCGTGCCATTTTCTACGGTCCTATGACAGGTCCTCATCCAGACTCGACCCGCGAATTTAACTATGTCGTCGACCCATCTTGCCTCCGGACGACCGACGCTTCTTTTGCCTTGCCTTGGCCACCATTCTGTCACACCCATATTTACTCGTGTCAAAATACCTATTATTACTTTTACTATTTTTAGGTAAACGGGTCCACAGTCTACGTACAAAAGGTACGGAAGACCTACTGAAACCAGCAGATAAAAGTAAGTTTTAATTAATTAACCAGTTTCAAAAAAGAAGGTCATTGTTTCAAACCGTAGGTACGTTTTTTCATGTGTGTGTGTTTGTTTTCAAGTTAGTGCACGTACCTATTGTTAAGAAACAAGTTAAATTGTTACTGTAACTCTGTTTTTTGAAGATTTTCTGTCCAATAGAAAAATCATAAATAAAATATCTTTAAACTTTAGGTATCAGTGAAAGTTTTTGAGTTATTATAATATTCTTGATGTATCGTTTTCTCATGTATTTAAAGTAATCAGATAACATTACATTTATAAACTTAGAATTATATAAATAGACAGGTAGATACAGATATTAATAAATAATAAATGGATGTAGGAGTGGATCCCGTGGCAAGGAGCTACTCCTTATTGACACGGCTATTTGCCAACTGGTTCGCCGCTCTAAAAAAAATCTGTCGACATGCTGGATAGACTTTAAGAAGGCCTACGATTCGGTGCCGCATACATGGCTCATGAGGATGCTGGAGTTGTATAAAATTAATACAACTCTACGCGCTTTCTTGATGTCATGTATGGGGCACGTATTCTTCACCATCCAGGATGTCGGGATATCCAACAGGGTGGGGAACCAATTAGGATTGAGCGGGGTATATTCCAGGGCGACAGTCTGAGTCCCCCTGTAATTCTGCTTGGCCTTGAATCCTCTCAGCACTTTGCTTGAGAACGAAAGTCGATGTGGGTATGCATCGAGATATGGTGGTAGTGGATAAGGGCTTTACACCGCTCTCCTTAGGCAAAGAGAACTGGCACAACCCTGTCGTACTGAGCGTCATGGACCGCAAAAATGTATGGCAAAGCAAGGAGCTCCACAGGCGCTACTACCGGACCCTTCATGGGTCCGATGTAGATTTCTTAGCGCCCGTAGCCTGGCTACGCTTCGGTGATCTTTTTGGAGAAACCGCAGGGTTTGTGTGTGCAATTATGGACGAAGTTATCATGACGAATAACTATCGGAAATATATCATAAAGGACGGTACAGTTGACATATGTCGGGCATGTCACTGTCCAGGTGAGTCCTTAAGATATATTATTTCGGGTTGTTCTCGTCTTGCTAACAGCGAATACTTGTACAGGCATAACCAAGTAGCCAGGATTATCCACCAGCAGCTTGCTTTGAGATATAAACTTGGGGAATCCGAGGTGCCGACCTACAGGTATTTGGCCCGACCCAGTTCTCGAAAATGGTCGTGTCACACTGTCATTGGACCGATCTATCATCACTGACAGGTCTATTGTAGCAAATAAGCCCGGAGCGTCGGGCAATCATTGTTAATATCACTATCCCTCATGACGAGAACCTCGTGAAAGCTGAAAAAGAAAATCAACTAAAACATTTGGATTTAGCGCACGAGGTTGTCAACATGTGGGAGGTGGACTCAGCAATCATTGTCCCGATAGTCGTTGCAGCCAACGGCATAATAGCCAAGAGCCTCGACCAGCACCTTAAGAGGCTCTCGCTTGGCGCCTGGGTCAGGGGTTTGATTCAGAAAGCGGTACTTCTCGACACGGCGCGTATTGTGAGGAGGCTCCTCTCTCTGGAGTCCTAGCCACCGGCAGCTTGGACCCTGTCCCGAGGCCGGTTGGACACTTTATTTTATATTTTGAAATGTATAGATATATTGTTTTCGTATATATTTAAAAATGTATTTTATGTTAATTGAAAAATAAATAAAATATTATGCAATCAGTGACCCGACAATGTAAAAAAAGTGGTTTTCTGCATTGAACGCCCGGGGATCGAACCCTAAACCTCAGCGTAAGAGACGCATTGAATTCAAATATTCGTTCGTCATTTCGTTAATTCGTCAAATAAATTGTTGTATTTATTTATGCAGTGGCAGGAAGACATTTTTGGGCACGAATGATCACATATTTTTCCTATCTAAAATGATTATCTTTATAAGCATTCTGAAATACAATATGATAGGAATCCACAATAAAAACTGCTATTTTTTACCTAGGACTTCCAACAATTACAAAATGTATAGTCTTTCTTTCTGTTTCCTAAACACGAGAGAAGTAGACAGATGAAGAGTTTGTTAGTTTGTTCGTATGGTTACTGCAAAAATATGCTTGTGTTGGAGATTTTTGAGAGCTTCCGTTGAGAACAAGTATTTAAATGACAACAAGATTGTCCTTGAAATCACATGATTTATAAAACATCTTTAGGAGATATATTAAATTCAAAATACCTCCGGAACAAATTAGGTACGTTCAGGTTCACAATCCAATCGATTTCGACGAAATTTAGTATAGAGTAAGTTGAAATCTCAAGAAAGGACATAGTTCTTAATATGTATTAATTATCTAAACGCGAAGTCATATTCGCGGACAAAGTCACGGGCAACAGCTATTAGTGTATTCAAGTTATTTCGTACTAGCGTCGAAGGACCCTGTATGGATGTCGGACCTGAAAGCTTTCATCAAGGATCTGGTCTCGAGGTTCGGACAACAAGACTTGGATCGATACACCAAACCCGTGATGGCTGGTAAGTAGTTTATCTTATATGGATGGGGTTTTTTTTAGTCAGATACATAATTAGTTGACTTTGAAATAAAACTACTTTTTACGGATTTTGTCGCGGTTTTATTTTAGATTTTAGGCTGTCTACCCGTGACCATGATACCTGCAAAGGGGTCGAAGTCGGGACCTTAAATCTAAAATTGAATTGCGATAAAATCCGTAAATGTAATATAGTTTTATTTCAAAGTCTAACATGAGTGTACTACGTGAGCGCGACAAATGGATGTGCGATTAACGCTTATGCGACAAAACTGTACTGCGACTCACCGTAGTTCGAATGCACGCTAGTGCGACACACTGAAGATCGACATCTCGCTAGTGCGACAAACGATTGTGCGACAGTAGTTCGACACTACGGTAGTGCGACACTACGGTAGTGTAGTACGTTGATGCAGTATTAAAGTAGTTTGCTGAGATACATTTTGAATTACATAATATATTAAATAAGTAGATATTAAATAATCAAAGGCCGTCGCTCGCTTCGCTCGCTCCATTGCAAGGTCACAATATCTAACCTAACCTAACCTATTGATCTCTGTCACAAAGTCGAACCCAACCAAGCAATGGATGTCTGGGCCTATGTCGGTTCTATACCTATGTTTATGTTCTATTTCGTCAATCGTTTGTCGCACTAGCGAGATGTCGATCTTCAGTGTGTCGCACTAGCGTGCATTCGAACTACGGTGAGTCGCAGTACAGTTTTGTCGCATAAGCGTTAATCGCACATCCATTTGTCGCGCTCACGTGGTACACTTGTCTAACATTCGCGTAAACCTAAGAAACCAATATAATTAGTTGACTTAATAGATTTCGTCTTTTGATTAATTTGGCAACTGAGAAAATGCGTTCCTGAAACCTGTCACTGCTTTTTGTATGTGTCCAGTTCATCCCTCTATCTCCGCCTGGGTGTTCCACGCGGCATTTGTCGATTGGGCATCAAAGGTAACAAAGAGCAATCAATAGAAGAAACCTGTACAAAGAAGGAAGGGAGGCCTTCGTCCTGCAGTGGGACAGTTCCGGCTCTAAATGAAATGAAATGATACCTGTCGATTGGGCTTGTTTTTATGGGTAAATAAAGAATTGCCTTATATTCATTGTTACCCGACATAATGATTTTATTCGTTCATTAATGTTTAGTATTTTCTTAGCCACTTTAAAGTCATATTTTCCTATTATCAAGAACGCATTCACTCAGGGGCCAGATGACTATGATACATCTACACAATTGACAGTAGTTGCAAAATATGCAGCAGTGTACTGTAGTTTGGAAGTCGTTGATGCATGGAGCTGATTGTAACCCGTAACTTAAATAAATAATTTTACATACCTACCTGTACCTACACGAATGATATAATTTTCACTAGAAGCCTACAAACAAGAATGATAGAACAAATAAAAAAACTAGCTTTGACAAAACACACAATATTTCTTTGTTTCCAGCGTTAGAGAAGAAACACAACGTACAAGTAACAGACATAGACGGTAAAGTTATAGTTTCTATTGTTTATTGTATTGATATAATGTGTTTCTCAACACTCATCCAAACTTTATTTGGTAGGGGATAAGAAAATCACGTCAGTAATTAATGTGGGATCTACGCTATTGAATCTAGGTATAACTAGCTTATAACTTTTATTTTTAGTACCTAGCTATGGTCAGCGACTTGGCCCGCTTCAGTATCGGTTAATGCGGCAAAAATACCCTATGTCCTTTCTTAGGCTTCAAACTAACTACATTCCAAAATATCCAAATCAGTCGTGTGATTTAGCAGTCAAAGCGGCACATACAGAATTCACATTTCTTCTGTTTGTATGGAGTACTAGTTTGCGCTCGTGACTTCGATCGCGTGTATACAAAACAATCCGATGTCCTTTCTTGTTGTTCAGGCGAACTCCGTACCAATTTTTAAAACGATCACTTATGTGGTTTAGTCGTGAAAGCCTAACATACAAAAAGGCAGACTAATTTTCTCATGTACTTATCCTTGTATTTATGAAACGGGATCATTGCCCTGGAGCGTGGTACAGGGTGATGTTGTTTGCAGGTTTTTTTATATTAAATCTCAAGAGAACTTTTTATTAGGCTTTACTTTAATCTTGTACTTGAGTTAAGGTGGTAGCTAATAGACTTTTATGATTAAGTTTTAGTGAGTGTCTAATAATAGTTTAAGTAGATTTAATGAAAATAAATTTAGAATAGTGGTAATAAGATTATAAATTCGTGTTGTTTTGCTATCACATTGACTGAATAGTTTCAAAGTATATTAAGTTACCAAAGGTATATGAGAAAGGTTGTCATCTCTTTAATACTGGTAAAATATTTAAAAGCGAAAATATTGGTTATATAGCAGTAACTTTGAGATATTTATCTTAAGTGAACAAAATATAATAACTCAGAGATATTATTACGATACAAAAGCATATAAAGTATATTTGTAAAAGTCATAAGTAGGTAACTATTACTGTAGTCTAGAGAATTAAATATTAGTACCAAAGGAATAATTTCCCTACATAGAATATTAGATACCCACATAAATAAAAGTACTAAGATACTAATATAATGTTATTTTTTCAGTGGATCAATACGGTAAGTTATATCATTTGTAATAAATATATTCTCTGAACAATTTTGGGTATTAACACGCTCCATTTACGAGGTAACGACGCATATTGAGTT
Source organism: Autographa gamma (assembly GCA_905146925.1). Classification (NCBI taxonomy): domain Eukaryota; kingdom Metazoa; phylum Arthropoda; class Insecta; order Lepidoptera; family Noctuidae; genus Autographa; species Autographa gamma. Next base: position 6,134,532 of record LR989871.1, read on the forward strand.
TATATTAAACGCTTCGTAATGGCAATATTTTTATGACGATATTTAGAAAGTATCTAGGTACCTTAAAAGGTGTGATCGAAGAGCAAGCTTTACCGCGGTTTTTTTGACTTGTCAGTAAAACTTCGATTACACCCTTTAGAGTAACATAAGCAAGCATAGAGTGCCGATAATATTTATTTTTGTTGTAAGTACCTATAGTTTTATGATTTTCTGTGTGGGCTGTGGCAGTAGACGTTTATGCGAGAATATCGATGGTTCCTATAGTATATTGCAATGAAATTTACACGCTCTGAAGACGAAGCTTGTTCGTACTTGTGCTCCACTGTTTATACTACGTTAGGAGCACTCTATAGTTTATTTATTTATGCTCAAAGGTGTCTACCGAATCTAAATTTAACTTTTGGTTTTAGAGATATTTTTCAAATATTCGCTTGTCCGTTAGTTACTCCATATGTAGTTAGATTATTTTCTATGTGTTTAATTAATTGAACCATATAAATATGCAACCAAATAAAGTATGAACACCAGTTTTAATAGGCTACCTTCAAAGTTAATAAGAAATAAAGAGATTTTTAATTTGATTGCGAGAACAAGGGATGGTATTGGCCGACTTCTAAGGTTCATTCAAGTGGAATGATTTGGAAAATCACTGAAGTGGATGAATCTGTAGATTCTGGAACCTGCCTCACAAATATTTATAAAAGCCTTTTTATTTTATATCTAGTATTTTCTTTGTGAAAACTTACTACCACCAAATTGTTTTAAACTTTAGGTTTATTAGATGTTGTTTGTGACAATTGAAAGGTGTATTTCTTAGAGTGTACATAAGAAACTAGAGTGAGCCTATCAGAGTTTGAACGTTAACACTAGTGTGAACTAGTTTTGTCGTGAATTATGTATGAAGAAGGAGCTTGCCGTTTTAAAAAATCTATCGAAAACACTAATATTATCCTTGCAATATCAAAACTATCGATATTTTTGTATAAAAGTTTCTCGTTGCGCGAAAATTAACTTAAATCAGTAAACAAATGTACTAGATTCAGACTAAAAACTGCTCTCGATTGGCACAAGGGGAAACTAGCGATAGTAGCAGTCTATGTAAATGGTTAGTCTATGGTGTATTTATATTCTTTGAAATATTCAGTTTAAGAGGTAGATCTATTTGACTTGTATTTTGGAAGTGGTTTTATGCTATAACTTTATTTTTGTTACAGGTGAAGTAATAATTCACTATATCGACAAAGCCAGTCCGAAAAAAGGTAACACAGTTTTCCAATTAACCGTAATTTTTATACTTTTATTCTTATTTTTTTCCTTATGATATTTTATTTGTTTCAGATGTGAAAACGCGACGGTTTTAGACGCCAGAAAATTAAACAAAGACGCAACAAATAAAACATTCAGAAATATTATAATGTATTTTTATTCTTACGAAATTCTGCCTTTAATGTTTTCCATGGTAGATATTAGATATTATTTCTTAGCGAGACGGTAAGAATGAAATAATCTGTAACATTGTGAACAGACTATTTGTACTTCAATTAATCAGTTTTATCACGAAATAAATAATGCAATGGGTAGTAAAGAAAAGATTACAGATTTTTTTTTCATAGAGGTTCCTATCGAAAATTATTATCTTTAGCATTCTGAAATACAATATGAACCTACAATAAAACTGCTATTTTTTTACCTAGGACTTCGACAATATCAAAATTTCTTTCTGTTTCCTAAACACGAGAGAAGTAGACAGATGAAGAGTTTGTTAGTTTGTTCGTATGGTTACTGCAAAAATATGCTTGTGTTGGAGATTTTTGAGAGCTTCCGTTGAGAACAAGTATTTAATTGACAACAAGATTGTCCTTGAAATCACATGATTTATAAAACATCTTTGAGATGTATTAAATTTAAAATACCTCAACAAATTAGGTACGTTCAGGTTCACAATCCAATCGATTTCGACGAAATTTAGTGTAGAGTAAGCTGAAATCTCAAGGAAGGACATAGAACTAAATATTAATTATCTAACTGCGAAGTCATATTCGCGGACAAAGTCGCGGGCAACAGCTATTAGTGTATTCAAGTTATTTCGTACTAGCGTCGAAGGACCCTGTATGGATGTCGGACCTGAAAGCTTTCATCAAGGATCTGGTCTCGAGGTTCGGACAACAAGACTTGGATCGATACACCAAACCCGTGATGGCTGGTAAGTAGTATATTTTGTATGGATGGAGATTTATTTTTTTGTCAGTTAGGGGCCCGAGTCTGCTATTTTAAATCAGTGAGTGGTTGGTAAAAAACCTTCCACTTTACGTTCCAATACGAAAGTTAGGTACAAGAACAAATAAAATAATAAAATTAGAACAAGTACACTACTTGTTATTGTGCCTAGGTTTCGTATTCAGATAAGAACGGTCACTTGCAATGCTACATTGACAACGGTGGCAAGCAAGTGTAGGTACATTTGTTATTGAACTAAAATTATCTGAATACGAAAATTACTGCCTAATTTTGCTAAACGTGTTATAACAAATACACTGGAACGTTTTTTAACCCACCACTCACTGAATTAAAATAGCAGACTCGAGCCCTAGTTAGTTAACTAGTTTACTAAATCAATTTCATCTTTTCATACACTATCACTTGGCCGCTGAGAAAACGCGTTCCTGAAACCTGTCACTGCTTTTTGTATGGGTCCAGTTCATCCCTCCATCTCCGCTTGGGTCTTCCACGCGGCATTCGTCGATTAGGCACCAAGGCAGCAAAGAGCAATTAGAAACTTGTGGAAAGAAGGAAGGGAGGCCTTGATTCTGCAGTGGGACAGTTCTGGTTCTAAATGAAATGATAGCTGTCGATTGGGCTTGTGTTATAGTCTTTGTTACCCGACATAATGATTTTATTCGTTCATTAATGTTTAGTATGTTCTTAGCCACATTAAAGTTATATTTTTCTTCGACTCCGATCAGGAACGCATTTACTCAGCGACCAGACCATAGTCATCTTAGTATACTATTGGCGGTAGTTGGAAAATATGCAGCTGTGTACTCAGTTTGGAAGTCGTTGATCCGATGCATGCAGCTGATTGTAACCCGTAACTTAAATAAATAATTTTACATACCTACCTACACGAATGATATAATTTTCACTAGAAGCCTACAGAAAAAAAATGATAGAACAAATAAAAAAAACTAGCTTTGACAAAACACACAATATTTCTTTGTTTCCAGCGTTAGAGAAGAAACACAACGTACAAGTAACAGACATAGACGGTAAAGTTATAGTTTCTATTGTTTATTGTATTGATATAATGTGTTTCTCAACACTCATCCAAACTTTATTTGGTAGGGGATAAGAAAATCACGTCAGTAATTAATGTGGGATCTACGCTATTGAATCTAGGTATAACTAGCTTATAACTTTTATTTTTATTAACTAGCTATCGTCAGCGACTTTGCCCGCGTCGATATCTCTTTCGATATTGGTAAAGCGAATTGGGGAGAGCGTGTCAGACAAACTGTCATTCTCATATTTCTGAGATTAGTAAGGAATACTAGCTTTTGCCCGCGACTTAGCCTTCGCGTATTTCAGTTATCGCGGCTAAAGTAGCCTATGTCCTTTCTTGATATTTAAGCAAAGGCTATTTATTGCCTTTAAATAGTATTACAACCAATGTTCCTTAACCGTAAAAGGGTGTGACAGAAAGACAGTTACTTTTCAAAATGGGTCATTGCCCTGTAGCTTAGTCTAGGTGATGTATTTTTATTATATTAAATCTCAAGAGAACTTTTTCTTAGGTTTTACTTTAATCTTGTACTTGAGTTAAGGTGGTAGCTAATAGACTTTTATGATTAAGTTTTAGTGAGTGTCTAGTAATAGTTTAAGTAGATTTAATGAAAATAAATTTAGAATAGTGGTATAATAAATTCTTGTTGTTTTGCTATCACATAGACTGAAGAGTTTCAAAGTATATTAAGTTACCAAAGGTATATGAGAAAGGTTGTCATCTATTTAATACTGGTAAAATATTTAAAAGCGAAAATATTGGTTACATAGCAGTTACTATTGAGCTATGTATCTTTACTGAAAAAAATATAATAACTCAGAGATATTATTACGATACAAAAGCATATAAAGTATATTTGTAAAAGTCATAAGTAGGTAACTATTACTGTAGTCTAGAGAATTAAATATTAGTACCAAAGGAATAATTTCTCACCCTAGAATATAAGATACCCGCATAAATAAAAGTACTAAGATACTAATGTCATGTTATTTTTTCAGTGGATCAATACGGTAAGATATATCATTTGTAATAAATATATTTTCTGAACAATTTTGGGTATTAACACGCTCCATTTACGAGGTAACGACGCATATTGAGTTTATATTAAACGCTTTTCGTAATGGCAATATTTTTATGATGATATTAAGAAAGTATCTACCTTTCACTCACTTTAAAGGGTGTGACCGAAGAGCGAGCTTTACCGCGGTTTTTTTTGGCTTGTCAGTAAAACTTCGATTACACCCTTTAGAGTAACATAAGCAAGCATAGAGTGCTGTGCCGATAGTACGTATTTATTTTTGTTGTAAGTACCTACTCCCTAGTTTTATGATTTTCTGTTTGGCAGTAGTCGTTTATGCGAATTTTTTTTTTGGTAGAGATCTTTGCAGTTAGCCTGAGCGCAGGCTTTGACTGCTTCACCGGACTTTTGTCGTTTATGCGAAAATATCGATAGTTTCCATAGTAATATTGCAATCAAACTTACACGCTCTGAAGACGAAGCTTGTTCATACTTGTGCTCCACTGTTTATACTACGTTAGGAGCACTCTATAGTTTATTTATTAATGCTCAAAAGTGTCTACCGAGTCTAAATTAAAATTTTGGTTTTAGAGATTTCTTTCTATATTCGCTTGTCCGTTAGTTACTCCATATGTAGTTAGATTATTGTCTATGCGTTTTATAAACTCTGTGTTTATTTGATTGAAACATATAAATATGGAACCAAATAAAGTATGAACACCAGTTTTAATAGGCTACCTTCAAAGTTAATAAGAAATAAAGAGATTTTTAATTTGATTGCGAGAACAAGGGATGGTATTGGCCGACTTTTAAGGTATTCATTCACGTGGAATGATTTGGAAAATCACTGAAGTGGATGAATCTGTAGATTCTGGAACCTGCCTCACAAATATTTATAAAAGCCTTTTTATTTTATATCTAGTATTTTCTTTGTGAAAACTTACTACCACCAAATTGTATTAAACATTAGGTTTATTAGATGTTTTTTGTGACAGTTGAAAGGTGTATTTCTTAGAGTGTACATAAGAAACTAGAGTGAGCCTATCAGAGTTTGAACGTTAACACTAGTGTGAACTAGTTTTGTCGTGAATTATGTATGAAGACGGAGCCTGCCGTTTTTAAAAATCTATCTAAAACACTAATATTATCCTAAAAATGTTAAAACCATCGATATTTTCGTATAAAAGTATGTCGTTGCGCGAAAATTAACTTAAATCAGTAGGCGAATCAGTAGGTTCAGACTAAAAACTGCTCTCGCTTGGCACAAGGGGAAACTAGCGATATTAGCTGTCTATGTATATGGTTAGTCTATGGTGTATTTATATTCTTTGAAATATTAAGTTAAGAGGTAGATCTATTTGACTTGTATTTTGGAAGTGGTTTTATGCTATATAGTTATATTTTTGTTACAGGTGAAGTAATAATTCACTATATCGACAAAGCCAGTCCGAAAAAAGGTAACACAGTTTTCCAATTAACCGTAATTTTTATACTTTTATTCTTATTTTTTTCCTTATGATATTTTATTTGTTTCAGATGTGAAAACGCGACGGTTTTAGAGGCCAGAAGATTAAACAAAGACGCAACAAATAAATCATTCAGAAATATTATAGTGTATTTTTATTCTTAAGAAATTCTGCCTCCAAATATTTTTCGATGGTATTATTTCTACCATCTTCTTAGCGAGACGGTAAGAACAAAATAATCTGTAACATTCAAATCAAATCAAATCAAAATATTTTTAATTCTTGTAAACCAAAAAAAAAGGCGCTTAAGAAACGTTACGTTAAAACTACTGATTCTAGTTGCTCGGTTCCAAAGTGTCATTCCTATAGAGAAGAGCCGGCAAGAAACTCCATAGGTTACTCTTTTAAAAAAAAAGTTCATTGTGAACAGACTATTTGTACTTCAATCAATCAGTTTTATCACGACATAAATAATGCAATGGGTAGTAAAGTTTTGAAATCAGAATGCAGCAGCAAAAACAAATGAACATTCAAAACGAATCGATCGAATAACTCCCGCCATACCAATATCATCATAAAAATATTCTTTATTCAAAAATCCCCTTAAATCTGGCAACACAGTTTAATCAAAACCCAACGGAGCTGTAAAAGCAATTTTCTTCGTCGTGCTAGAAACATGTACAATTTCATTTTGTGTGTTTGCACTGGCAATACTGTGCGGATAGCCGTTCATCGAATTAAGTAAATAGAGGAAATAGGGCAGGGATGATATCGATTCTTTAGTTTTTGATTTTTTAACAATCGATTTTGGTTAGGATGCTTGGTTGTCTGTTAAGACAATGCTAACTAAGGTAATTTAAATGTTAATAGAATGGCAACTGAAAATGGATGGCACTGCTAAGGTTTAAAAATCTTATTGATCTATCTATATGCACTTGTTTTATAACAATCAGTAGATATCTGAACTATAAAGCCGTAAATAAATAATTTTACACAAACTGAAGCTAGATTCAAAACAGTTGACAACCGAAAACAGTAAATTGTGCTCATGAACTGCAGTACAAGCACGTTTATGCTACTAAATGCGCACCGAATGAGTATGTGTGCTTATTTAGAACAAACGGAGCGTCGCTTATTTTAATGTAAAGCATTTAAATAGTACGTTTACATTTGATTAAAAGACTATTTGTTTTTCAGAGGATAGAAAAGATTCTTGTGGATGTTTGAACCTGAATTAATAAGATGTGAAGTATTTTTGGTAAATGTAGCATATTGTTTTAAATTCATTCAGTAGATTCGAAAGCATATAAATATAGGTATTGCGGAGTTTTGAAATAGTCTTACTCATTTCAACAAACTTCATCATATTTATTTACTGACTTCAAAAAAGAGGAGGTATTCAATTCGGCTGTATTTTTTTCATGTTTGTTACAGCATGACTTTTGACTGGGTGAACCGATTCGATGATTCTTTTTTTGTTTGAAAGTTGGTGGCTTCCCATGGTCCTATGTTAATTTGGTCCAATTCTGACAACGGGATCCTTAAGATAACCAAATGAGACATATTTTATAACCGTTTTTTTTTCGTAAGAAATATTTATAGGTACCTATTTACCTATATGGTACCTTTTTTTTTTTTCCCGCTGGGGGAAACCTTCAAAAGGCACCCGGTCCTATGGGGATTTATAAGACCGGGGAGTGTGGGATTTTTACCGCACTAAAACCACCCCGTTGGTCACCATCAGCACATGAAAAGGGACTTCTGTTACCTCTTAAAGAACAAGCCAGAAGCCCCTCTGTGCAACGCCCGTTAAAGCTCCTCTCTGGGAAGACTGTAAGGTGGTCTCCCCTGGACCTCTCTATGCACGGCAGCATTGACCATTGCTGCCGTCTTCTCCGAGGACACTTGATGGGCGACAGAGACCTATATGGTACCTACTAAAGCTCTATTATAGGAGACAAATACTTTTACATGTTATGTTATACATAAACAGCTTTTTCCTGTAGTCACACATAATCGTAAAAACAAATCCAATTAACAGTCTGAAAAAGAGCCAATGATTTCGAAAATCATATCACGAATCTCCAAAGACAGCTAATTCCAATGATTTCGAAAATCATATCACGAATCTCCAAAGACAGCTAATTCCAATGATTTCGAAAATCATATCACGAATCTCCAAAGACAGCTAATTCAAACTCAGACACCAAAACCAAATCCAGTTCCAATCAGAAAAGTCCAGTGACAAATCGATTAAAAAAACGAATACGATATATCGATTTCCGATATCTCGGTATCGATAAAACCAACACTAAAGTACGTCCGTGAAAGATTTCAACGTTAATGTACTGTGTAATCCGAGACGTCTATTTAGCATTTTTATGTTCTTTCAAATCGACGAATGCATTTTCTTTAATGCTTAAAACTCTGCTGTGGACTTTACGTAGTTCTTAATAAGATGTCACTGGCAGTTTTATTTAAAGAGTAATTTACCAACCCCATATTAGTATCACTGCTTTCTTTAAACTTAAGGTACTTTTTAGAACGCTTATAAATTAGATTTGTCGTAGATAGGTAGGTATTACGATTATTGGCTTTAATTACATACAGGATGTTAAGAAACCCCTGTCCGACCCGAACGGGCGATAATATAGGGTTCACTATCACATGCCCAAATAAAATATCAAAATTCGAAAACATAATGTGATATTAACAACAAAGACTCTCACTCAGGTTTTTTTTTTCATACTTTCCACGTTTTTAATCAGATATCGATACCTAATAACACCTTCCCGGATCGGACAGGGGTTTCTTAACACCCTATATGTAATTGAAGTCACTATAATTTACTTTGTAACATTTAATTTGTAAACATTGTCACTAACAATTAACGATTATTCGATCTGACGTTTTATGTGCAATAAAGTAAGTATTCAAATGAAAGTGCACTTAACGTAATAATTTATGACGGGCAATAACTATTAGCGGCAGTGGACACTGTAATGTGCGGCAACTGACAATGCTTTGCTATTTTGTAGTTACACTGCAGTACAGAATAAGTGGTACCTACATACTAATTTGTTCGAGTCAAAACTCCGCCCCTAAGACGACCCACTGACCAAATATTGTAGATATAAAGGTACACTGGAGTGCTATTTAAACATAATTAAAATTTGTGTAAGTAGGTATTTTAAAACAGATCCTTTCTTCCTACTTTCTATTTTGAAGCTATGAATCTATAGCTAGGTATAGGTAACTGAATCGTGAATAAGTATCAAAAGGACAATTCACAAGACCTATGGTATATTTAAAAAATACATTGTTATTCTCTAGATTTACCTTTTAAAAACCAAACAAGAAATAGAACACGGACCAGTCTAAGAATTCCTTATTTATCTCACGAATCTGACATTAACCTAAATATCTAAATATCTTTTCATTTATCCATTAAAAGATAAAAGGTTCGAAGCTCTCAACGTTATCGTAGTATTAAGAAATACAATACTTACTAAACCTAGTGAGCGGAACGGATGATAAATGGACTGAATGATTGTATCAAGAAAAGGCTGTGTCCTAGGTGGAAAATAATCTGCGATTCCAAGCGATAAGCAGAAAAATAAAAAATAAAACAGTTGTAAGTTGGATGCGTTGTGCCTATATTCAGGTCCTAAATGCAAAACAGATGTGGATATTTGTGTCTTTGATATATTTATATATGGATGATAAAATGAATATTATAATATGGATCACAAAATTTATAATCGTAAACATAACGTAAATTTTTTTAGAATAAGAATCGCTCAACTTATGTAGGAGTAATAACTTTTAAACTATCGCGCTGCATGTTTATAGTAATATTATAGAACGGGGATTAGCGCGAACATGCATAAATACCTTTAGGGCTTGACGTTTCAACCGGGTGACACCGGCCGTGTTCGCAAGCAGACTAGGAGTAAGGATGCTACTACATACATATAATTTGGATGTTTTTAAAGCTTCTTCCTTATATTTGCTATAGTATCGCATCGCTCTATAGAACAAGTATCCAGTGATTAATCCAACCGATCTCTTCCAATTTCTCATATTGATTTCATATTCAAAAATAATATTGCAATAAAACGTTTAGGCCTTCGTAATCTTAGATAATGGACTCATTCACACCCCAGTTATTTCAGAGGGAAATTATTTTTGAATAATGATTATAGATTGAATGGATATATCAGAAATACAGATGTTAAAAGTCTGGATTTGAAATATTTTAGGAGATTATTTTAAGATAGGTACCTAATCTTAAAATAGAATTGATATTTTTTTTTCTTATTTTCGGTTTTCCGATGGGTAAAGCGTTTTTGTACTTCAAATAAATTTTGAATCATCCATTAAATTGGTTTGAAATATCACGGGAAATATAACTAATTGAATAATTTTTAAACTATAAATACAGGTAAAAAGGAGAAACTTTGTTTACCTATTGATTTTCAATTCAGTATGATTAATTAAAACTATTTTATAAAATGTTACAGAATCAAAAATAAAAGTTCACAACTTGAAAATTTTTAACGACGGAACACATAAGAAAAGATTTTTTATATAAATATAAAAAAGATATTTAGGTGATACGTCACATGTTTTCCTCATTGAAATAACAAATCACATAAGGGCAAAGTTTCTTAAATTCTCGGCGTAAGGAATAAATTTTCATGTTTAATATGAATGGAAGAATGCTCATTAGCTGCTTATACATATGTATGTGATGTTTTATAGCAAACTTATGGGATTGTTAAGTTTTGGTAATTACTATTATTTATAGTAAATATAAAGTGAAAAATGGTGAAGGAAAACATCGTGAGGGAACCTGGATTCCGAGAATTGGGATCTGAAATCACCAACCCGCAATTGAGCAAGCGTTGTGATCAATGCTCGTGCTTTCTCTATATGGGAAGAGGCCTGTGCCTAGCAGTGGGACGATTATACGCCGGAATTATTATTATTATATTAAGACGCGTTTTAATAGCGGAAACTATTTTGTAATTTTTAAGGAGTATGTAAAAAAATGGTAGGTATCCTATCTTATCTTTGTTTTAATATTGCTAGTCTGTAAAACATTTGTATTAAGCTTAGCACTTAAGCCCTCGCAACTTTGGTTTATAAACTGGGGAAGTTGTGCGAATCTACTTAAGGATTATACCAGCAACTATTATTAATTTAGTTTCTACTAGCTGAGCCCTGCGGTTTTACTCGCGTTCTTTCCGGTCCCGTAAGATCAGATTTTGTTACAAATTCATCATTTTGTTGCTTGCTACCCTAATTATTTTTAAGTACTAAGTTACTCCTTATATAGTTAGCTGGCTGTCAAGTTGAATCTTAAAGGTTATAGCTTTTTTAATGTTTACTATAAACAAAAAAAACTGGCGTTTCTTCATAGCTTCAAAGAAAATAAGTGGATTAAAAAAATTGTCAATACTGACAGACACTACAATTTTATTTGCTTGTATCAGTGGCGATAAATAGGTTTAGGAAGATTTTGACAACATAGATACTCAGGAGACAAGTGACATGATGAAACATGATTAAAGTCAGGAATTTTCAAAAATATTTCGTACCACGGGTTGAATTCAAACATAAGAGAAAATAAGTGTCTGTCAAAATTTTTTTTATATCCAATTAACATAACTTAAACGTGGGGCTACGCGGGGGGGACCAATGCTTGTTTCTTTTCTATGTGAAAAATGACTTTTCCTATAATTAGAAGTCACAGAAAACTTCTTGCCACATTTGGTCAACTTTTGTCTTATTCTTTTTACCCTACAAGGCCACAGTCCCAGGTATCAGTGTACGCCTTTGTCTCTTCACCTAATACGCCAAATGTAGGAAGTTTGATACAATTTTCATTAGTTCCACTCCATCGCAGTAGTTGTTAAGCATCGTAGTTGTCAGAACAAATATTTGTGTGGCGTACGTATGGTTATTTGTTCGGAACCCAGTTGATTGTGTTGTGAGTTCTGTATTAGCAATTTGGGAATCACGGTGGAGGTTCGAACGGGAAGCGGTATTGCAACTAATTTAGATACATTAGTTTATTTTAGTTCAGTCGTTTTGTTTTGGGATAATTATTATTTTTCATTTGAATTAAGCGAGTACTGTAGATTTTTGTAACTAAATTGTATCTGAAGACTACAAAGTACACTGTCATATTACGCACCTACTTCTTATATTTAGATAGCATAAGTTTTATTTTTTACGATGAGACCTATATTTCTAGTTTTTTTTGACGGTGATTTTCATGACATACCTGATACATATTTTTCTATTTGTAGCACCAAGAAAGAAATTTAGGTGCATAGATTGAATCTAATAAATAGAGTTGCAAAATTAAAAAATATTTATTTTTCTTACACATTAAATTTAAGTGATCACTTTTTCTGTCCCCAACTGTACTAATAAAAACAATTGAAGACAGTGTAAAAGCAACGTCGTCGTATTGAAATGTTGTTAAGGAAATTCTGTTTACTGTCTCTTTATATCTTTCATTGACGGCCGAAGAATGGGAGTCAGTTCAAAAAAGCGCTTTATTTTTTATTTTACTTTCATTGAAAGCGAAAGAATGAAAAAAACATTGAGACGAGTATTGATGTCATTGTTGTTTGTTGAATGTTTGTCTTAAATAAAAAAAAACATTGCTTAAGTTTTTATTTAACAATTTTGACTTTCGTTAACGATGTGGATACGACATTTTCCTGACGTGTTTACATAGCGTCAGTGACGTCCTATAGGTGCGTACAGACTATGTATCGTAACATGTTATACAAATTGCGATATAACATGTTTCAGATAATGTGGACACTGAATTTTATAAAACATTTTATTCTTGTGTACAATATTGTTTTACGTTGCAATGTTGAATAACAAGGTAACACAATGAGGACGTGTTATTATATGTGTTACATAGTCTGTACGCACATTAACAGTGCGCAAGTCAATAACGTGCATTATATAGGAGAGTAAAATAACTGCATAGTACTTATATTTGAAAAATATGTACAATATTATTTGGAAATAGTTTTTAAAATCAATTTACTGAAGATATAAAATAGGTTTTATACGAAAACACGCAGTCTTTCTTCATTCAATAGCATCAATTTTTTTGACCGTCAAAAAATGTCTTACGCACTATTAGAACTTCACTGACGATAGGTACCCAAGAAAGACGAAAGAAACAAAAACATATTATTTGGCGCAAACAAAGGCAACCTAAACTTAGTGTACTTAAAATTTAAATATAATTAAATCACACTACTAGTCTAGCTATAGAAATAAAAGAAAATGGTTCGCGATGCCGCCTCGTCAGCTTATAATTAAGGACTCCTATTGAGTCTAAAAGTAGGCAGGCTATTTCAAGAATGCTGACTGAATTCCTAAATAACTTATTTTCCTGAAAATAATTTACTCGATTTTATTTTTCAGTTACCGACCTTTTTTTAATCGTTCCTCACAACTTGATTGGCACGCTCGGCTTATAAAAGTTTCATTGGAATTACGAATGCGGTTTTACGATGAACGTTACACATTCATCCTGTTTTTAGCATTAGGGGTCAATAAACTTTCCGTTAAAGGTCAAAATAGACCTGTTTATGTACATATTGGGAATATAGGATGTTGCAAAAGTTTGTGTTATCTTTTGAAGAAACATTTTGAGACGAAAAAACTTTTAATTGAAAACTCGTAATAGATATCAAAGTATGGAGGTATACGAAATAAGTATATTAAAATTTTGAGTTAAGTAATTTAAATGTTTTGAAAAATACACAAAAAATATTTTTGACGTCTGGGCAATGTTTTTATTTAAAACTTCATTTATTGGAAATGATACCTTTAAAGGCACCCGTAACTTGATATGAACATTACTTTTTGGAACAGGCTGTATGATAATATATATGACGTCAGGTCTGACGTCAGTCTAGGATTAGGGTTGACACGGATGGCGTATTCTTACGCGGTGACCATGCGACAGATAGGATAAATTAAGGTTTAATGTAAGCAGTCAGAATAAGGTAGAAGTCAGAAGTAACATCAAATATCTAAGTAAATGTAATTTATTTAGGCTATTTTTAAAGGACTGGAAGAATACCTATTAACATTTTTAATTGGCATATAAGCTTAATGAAGATATGCTAAATAAGGAGGAAAAAAACCTTGTAGAAAGTTGTTAAATTAGGAGTTAGGGCAATCTACAATAAAACGTGTGTAAAAGCTTAGAAATAAAAACATAAAATGAAAGAAAATACCTTAGCATTATTTTATATAATCTTTTTAATTAAATGCCTAATCTAAATTGCTCAGTATTTTCAAAGAAAAACATACATGCTACGCTTTGCTAAACTCACGTGTCCATTCCCAAAATAGTTTCTAGTTAAATAAGTAGGTACATATCTAATATATATTTATAATAAGACTCCTAATTAATGATATGAACATAACATTATTTTATTTTTATTATTCAGTTTACTTACGCGTGCAATACATCACGAACGTAAATGTAAAAAAATATGTATACACATAGTGAAATAGTAAAATATAATCAGCGAGATTTTTGTGTTGAAACTGCAAAAGAGAATTATACACATGATTAAGCCACTGTTTTTAATACTATCTTCATAACACGTTTTACAAAACCAAACTAGAATTGAAGAGGAAATCAATAAAACATTGGAGAGTTTTTTTTTGGTAGAGATCTTTGCAGTTAGCCTGAGCGCAGGCTTTGACTGCTTCAGCGGACTTAAAAAAAAAGTATTCATATTTTTGCTTGTGACTGTACCTTCTACATCGAGTCAAAGTCAGGGGTCTCGAGATCAGAGGCACATGAATGATATATTTGTTTGTTTGAAGTCGTATATCAATCCTACTTTGTTGACTGGTTCTAACAATAAAAAGGTTGACTGCACCCGAACTTTAATAAATATTGATGAGGTATCATTCTTTTTTTCTACGTGTAACTTATTTATTTTAGATTTGTTTCTAAGAGACAGCTTTGCACTAGCTTTTTTTCGTACAGTTTGAATGTGCTTGGAATTACTTTTAATTGAAACAAAGATTATTACAGCTTAGTTTCTGAAAGTTTAAAATAGGTCTTCGACGGTCAACATATTTTTATGGTTTACATGAATCAATAACATAACAAAGCGTTCCTAGTTTGTGCTGTTGTAGGCAAACCAATCACATAATACATTTGTGATTAGATAATTGATTAAAATAAATAGTAGGGCAACATAATTCATATTAATAGTTTAGACGTCAATTTATGAGAAAATAACATTTATCTATCACATTTAACAGCCATTTCCGAATTCCACAAAAACAAACGATGATCGAAACAAAAGTAAACGTAAAAGCTAAAAGGTTATCGAGGGAACTTTAAATTAAGAGGTATATCATACCGAAGTTGGCGGAATAACGATACGAAACAAAGATAACGAGAAATAACGATGACGATATCTTTATACAAGTTTATAACGATAGCTTTCACGGAAAGGGAAAGATAAGATTGTTCTGTACCTACCTTTTATCGTGATAAACGTATTTGTAACTTTTGAATTTATTTAAAGAGCATAACAATGCATACTAATAAAGTAAATGGAAAATTAATTGTTTACCTAATTGTCATTGGGCTCTGAAATCGCCAATCCGCAGAGAGCAAGCGTGGTGATCAATGTTCGCGCCTTCTCTATATGGGAAGAGGCCGGTGTCCAGCTGTAGGACGTTTATAGGCTGGATTATTAATATTATATTACTTAATTTGGTTTGTTTTAAACTTTATCGGCGAAATTAATAAGCCTTATTTTATGACATTTGATACGATGTTATCATGACAAGAAAAAGTTATCTGACACATATTTCCATCTTGTATAAATAAAAGTTGGCTTAAAATAAGGTAACATGAGAATATCTACTCACATGAACATCATAAACAAATAGAGAAACAAACAAACATTCATCTCTTAATTGCACTAAATACCAAAACAAAAACATCACAATAAACAAGAGCTACTAAACTACCTAACAGTCCATTTAGTTGCAAAAACAAACGGCGTAACGCAGCTTAACCTTGCGAAAAACGGCGGAACGTCGGCGAACGTTGCCGAAGCGTGTTCGAAGGTCGTTAGGCCGAAATGCGACTGGAAACGCTAACTGGCCATCTTGTGAGGTAAGCACGGCTTGAAGATTGCACTCGGAAATGCTTGTAAATAAATAAGAAGCATTTTGTTTCATATTTTATTTGGATGCAACTTGGATTAGGTTATTTTGAGAGCTGAACTGCAGAAATTGTGATCAGTGCTTGTTTTATTAACAGACGAAAACAGAGGAAGGTCTCAATTCGACGCGTATATTTTTTTTATGTATGATCACGCATAATATCTTTATGAGAATAGATATTAGTCCACAATATAATGTTTTACTGATAAAAAATTATTTCACTAATAAAACAAGAAAATTACAACTATGGGTGTGGACTTATAGGAGACCCCAAGATACACTGAAGAACGCATTGTTTCAGCGGCCAAGGTACGAGTATACCTAGTTTAATCATATCGTGTAATTATTAAATGCTGATGGTGGGATTGCTTACGTCGCGCGTCGTGAATGTTAAGCCGAAAACCCACAGCGGCGCACGGAGAGGCTGTGCACGTGTGTTTAGCTTCGCTTTAGTACAAAATGTATGAAAGCGTTTCCACTGCAGCGCACGGACATGCTACGCAGCAATTGACGTCATAAACACACGCGTAGCTAGCTCGAATAGCCGGTACATAGCTCAACCCACGGCTGTGCGACGCATCCCAGCTGCGTGGGTTGGCCATTTCTCGGCGACCCACGAATATGTACAGTCTCTAGCAAAAATATGTATAACATAACATTTTTACGAAATGATTATAAGAATAAGCAACTAGAAATAAGAGGTACAATTAATGTTCATAGTATATATACATACATTTAAGTTGTGATAAGTATAATTTATGTAAGAACTAAGTAATTTATAATACAAATAAGTAAAACAGATGTTACTACACAATAGCTAAATTATATTGTTACTTGGAAGAGCTATTGTCTATATTATAAATTAATATATTGACTTTAAGTATTTGAACTATTTTATTTTCAAGTGTCATCTGTCAGTATGCATTGATTGCTAGATGGCAGAAGAGATTCGACTAAAAATCTCACTGATTTCGTTTAACAATTTCGCATATTATTATGTTACATATTTTTGCTCGTGACTATACCCCACGCATAGCTATGAGCTGTGTGAGCGACACATCCGTGTCCGTGCGCCGCAGTGGAAACGGAGGCCGACGCCGCCGAACTAATGAGCCCACGCAGCAGAGGTGAGCCACGCATCCGTGCACAGCCTGCGCAGCGGAGGGGTTCCGGCTTTAAGTAAAGATTAAAATAGTTTATATAACAAATAACAAAGCACATCTGTGTATATTATATTGTTAAACTACCGTACAACAACAAATAATGTTTTACGCGCACCTAGAACCCAATGATTGATGAAAATCTTCATAAACGTTGCTTGTAAAAAATGGGCTGTGTGACGAAAAACATAATGAAAGTTCGGCTCTGTAAAAAATATATGACAATACTTTTTTATAAATGGTGAATAATAGTCTTTGTTTGCCACACATCACGTTGCCGAGGTTACGCTCCACCACGTAGCTTTGGGGGGCTGGTGGGGGAATCCGGTGGACATTTCATACTCAAAAAGAAGTTAATATGTTTCTTTGCTACATTTTTCTAGGTAGAGTTAACCGACCAAATTAAGCTACCGCCGAGGTAAATAAATAATTGTGGTATTTAAAAACATTACTATCTGTAGATTTTTCAAAATACATCTGAGTGGCTAGGTATCTGTAATTTAAATGACACTACTTTTTTTCAATCTCCAATCATGGCTAGTCTCCTTTAAATAAAAATAGACTTTTACATAATAATTTATGGTGCTAAATGCCATACCTGACGTTAATAGATGAAAAGTGCAAAAAGCATGTAAATTTTTAAGGTTTCAGTTCGTTGGTGCAAAATTATAGGATACCCAATAATAATACTAGTATGTGATTACCTGATGTGACCACAGATAACTCACAAAAACAAGAGAATTCAATTAAAAGGCTTGTTAAAATTTACCGTATAAATGGATTGGATGCAATGTGTCAGTTTGCCGTAGATTCGGATGTCCACATGTACTTGGACACCAGTAGGGTTGGCAGTTTTCTGTGTTGATCTAGGTACGATAATGTGTAAACGATATGTGTATTTAATTATTTGCTTTGTTATAATTATTTTTAAGAGTCTTATTAGAAGGCGGCAGTGTAGCAACATTACATAAAATAATGTAATTTTAACTAGCGTTTAGCACTTAGCGTTTATTTTTAATTAGTGTAGTTCTTATATTACGACTGTTAATAGGTAAAAATGATTTGAATGTTGATGTATGTGATTTAAATATTTCCCGCGACACAAGGACTGAATTCGAGCAGAAGTATTTTCTAAAGAAGTTTTAAGATAAAATACTACAAGATAAATACGATTCATTCTGTGGTTCACAATTTTGATTAACACCAGCACTTTATGACTTTCAAATTTTGGTTTTGAAATCTAAAACTGTTGCACACTAAATAAAATGCACATTAACCACGCCAACCTTCTAATTCTAAAACAATGTCAAACAGAAACCCTACCTACCTAAGTATCTAATTACCAACAAAAAAAAATCTAAATGACAGACCAAGTCTATAGCAACCCTAGGCAGCCATTACTTTAATTACTGGTCGCGCAGCCTGCATCTCCTTTCAGCGTATTAAACGAGCCGCGAAACTTACTTCACATTTACATGATTATTTTTATTTGAAACTAAAGAGACATTTTTTTGCATGCATTTTGCAGTTTTCCCTTTTGACATCCTTATGTTGAAGATGTGCTTGAAAATGTTTTGGATTTAAATCTGGGCGTTATCTTACTTTTGACGTTTGTAAGTGTTTATATACTGTTTGTAGGTTATTAATAAAATTTAGATTTATAAAAAAAAATACAAACATCCTAATTGAGAACCTCCTCCTTATTTAGAAGTCGGTTAAAAATGACTATAGATATATTATGAATGGACTGCCGGAATTTTATCCTGCACCTACGTAGATTTTTAAAGATAAAGTCACCAACTCTTTTTCATTTTAAAACATAAGTAATTACCCTGTGACACTAGGGATTTCACAACGATTCAAGTACATAAAAAATGCAGAATAGCTCACCATGGTTCACAATGGTGTAGCACATATTATTATAGTCTAGAGCACAGGCTTTGACTGTTTCACCGTAAAAACTTTTACTCTAACTTAGAAAAAACCACTAAAAATTTAAACTATGATTTCGCTTCTGATGATATCTCCGACGAGCAAAATTTTACAGGTAGAGGTATCCACAGACTAGTCGACCAACTGATCGACCAACAAGTCTCTTGTTAGTAAAACTTTATCAGCTAATTGGTATGTTTATATGGAAGTTCGAACGTTATGTACGATGAGGCGAAATGCATTAAAAGTTGGGTAAACTTCCGAAGGTCATGTAAGTTTGTAGCTTGTTTACTAATTATAATTATGTTCCTTACTGTACCATGTAGATCATGGTACAGAAGTGGGTCATATCGTCGTTTTAAAATTTTGTGTGTATATGTTCTATTAGCACAGATAAATAAAGTTTTTATGTAGTATAATTTCCTTTTTAAATGGAATATTGTTTAATGATTACTATTTTAGTACATAATAAGCTGTCTGTGCGATTTCAGGACGGTTGTCCTTGTGAAAGCGAGACGGCGCATTACTCTACGCGTAGCGGCGTCTCGTTCTTACAGCGGCTACTGCTTTAATATGAGTTCATAGTACAGGCACAAGAAATAATTTAAGCGGCCTCGTATATTGCTATAAACTAAAACTACGCTTAAACTTTTAGTACCTACTTAATAATTTATAGGCAAACATGCAGGTTTAGGCGTTAGGGTCTTGAACACAAATACTATATAGGTCATATTTTTTTTAATTTTTGCTTTTATTATTTCCCGCTTATAACGTAGGCAGATTAATTAAATATGAATCTGAATTTCAGTTAATAACTTACACGCATCAAAAAGCTGCCCTAACATATAACAATCATCCTTCAAATAAATTATTAAATCATTCAAAACTCGTTTATTAAGTTCTGTTAATTGACGTTTTAATCCTTATCGTAATTTTGGTGGGATCAACTCGGATCTAAGCAGACAGTTAATCTGAGGCGATGCTTGTGTAAACAGAGTGTGAGATAAGCTATATACAGTAAAGCTTGGTGTAGATGATGCGAGAAATGTATCTAGTTGCGATACATTGCGCGGCTGCTAAGGTATTGTGCTGTAAGTGATCGACCAAAGACGGTAATGTACAGCAATTCGTTTATTAATCGCATTGCATAACCCAGTTATAAGAAGTTTGAAAGTATTATTCTTATTAAATTTGATTAGTATAGTTCCATTATGTGTCTGAAAGCCGGAACTTCTCAGAATCTAGGTTGCCTAGAGATTTTCTCATCATCGTTTTAAGTAAGCCAACTCTTTGCATATTGCTGCAATCATCATTATAAACCTATCCGAAATCCATAAAAAAAATCTTTTGCTTAGGGTAGATGAGTGTCGCCACACAACGCAAAAATATGATATTACCCATACTTTATTACGTAACTTCTATTCACTACCAACAGTACCAACTCAAACAATCTTAAAAACGCTTGTAAACAAAGGAAGCATAAAATAAACAGGCTCACATAACCACTCGTACACACGAGTATGTACAAACAAAGGTTGTAATAAAAAAGTTATGTGCAGTTAAAGGCAATTACCATCCAAGATTTTACGTTCATTCAAGGCACCACAATTTGGGTTTCGTCCCGGGGGCATTATAAAACATTTTATGCATGCTGAAAATTTTCAAGGCAAAGGGAACTTGCAGAAACAAGAAATGTTTAGGGAAAATGCAAATGAAGTGTTTTTTTTTTTGTTTTTAGAGTTTTTCTATAACTTAATTCTTTAAGAGTAAGTGTGTTACTTGCACGATCGAATCGTTTCTTACATCTACACAGAAAATATTATAATTTGGAGCTTTTGATGGTAAGTTTCTCTCATTAACAAATATTCGATCCCACTGTTTTGCAAAAGCTATCCTTTCCTCTTCGAGCCCTCTCTGTTTTTTTGTCATCTTTTTATCTTTTACCTATCGTCATTATTACTAGCCCATATTGTCCCACAGTTGGGAACACCCCTTCCGGCAAAATACGACGCCAGTTCTTCAAAAAGGTATTTGTAAGATTAAATTCTATAAATTCTGTATGTGTCTATTTTTAATAACATAAAGCACGGACCTCTTCTCATATAAAGAAAGCACGAACATTGATCACCACGCTTGCTAATCTGCGGATTGACAGATTTACTCAGGATGTTTCTACTAACAAAAAAGTTATCAAAGCAAAATAATTCAGTTAAATATAATTCGGAATCTGTATACAAAAGCTGTAGGGACCTTAATTGATAAATACATAATTGATATACTGAATTAATATCAAAGGCCAGGTATACCCAGTTTATAAGTCCCGGCCCGTATTATATTACTTGAAAAGGTTTATTCAATTACTCTAGTAAATAATTAAGTATATTATTTTGTCAAAGCTTTGGAAGAATTGAACATCTGGTATTTCTTATTCATTAATATTTATTTGGTTCTTGTTTATGTTTTTAGATAAAATTAATTTTGGAGTATTCTGTGTTGGTTAGTTTTTGTTACAACTTATTACATTATCCGAATGGATCCCACAAAACCACAGGCGACGTGGCAGACTCAGACGGAGATGGTGAGAGGAGCCGGATTCCTATATGAAGGACTAGTCCACTTAACCCTCAATAGAGAAGAATGGAAGAAAGGGCCTTTGCCCAGCAGTGGGACAGTATGGACTAATAATAATTATTATTATTACATTAAAATGCACCCAAGCAAGCAAAAACTTACTTGCCTTGATGAAAAGTCTAAAGTGCAATTTATTTGCCTTCCCTGTTCCACTCTTCACCCTTTTTTCTAAATACTTTTTTAGTATCTAAACGACATTGACAATATTCCCTTCTCATATTTTTTTGTTAGAAGTATTGAACGATATAACAAAAATTAAAATTAACATATTGATTGAGCCTATGTTACATTATATAATTGCAGCTATTTATTTTCTGTGAGTTGCAATTTTTATGTATTGCGGTAGATTCGCACAACATTTCTCTATACAAGCAATGCGTACAACTATTTAAATAATAAAAAAAAAAACATTAAATACCAGCTCAAAAAAACCACAAACTACTCCCAAATTGCATTTTTACATTCACTAAGTTTTTTCAACACTAAAAGGCCACGAATGCTCTACTGGAGTTTATTAGCCAACAGTGGTTAAGCACTTAGGCCCTTCGTACACGACGCAGCACAAATCTCCGATACCGACAACTCCAAGCAACTATCGCTGTACAAACTCATAGAGGTTTGTACGTAAGCACGCGTCGTTGGAGACTAAAGGTTGCCTGGAAGAGATTGCCAGGTGCAATAAGGCCGCCTTTTGTACATGTTTTTCTTTTATAATTTTTATTGTATAGTATAATTTGATATGTATAATAAAGAAATAAAATAAATAATAAAGTTGTCGAGTATAGGAGATTAAAGTCGCCTCGTGTGTAGTGCGCTAAGGTTTAAGCATTAAATAAATGAGAGGCCGAGACGGTTTGCGGAAATTAGATGTTTCAGGGAAACGTCGTTCAGAACGGTACGATATACGGTTCCTTCGTGTGCCTTGCTTGTATTGAATGTAGAGAAAATAGTGCAGAGTAAATACTCCTTCGTTGAGCTTGTAAACTCTTTTGAGTTTTGATGTCACTTTAAACATTTTTGTACATTTCAAACTTTGAATTGTGGCACGATGGGATTTACATAGCCGCAATAGCGTACTAAAACTAAAAATAAAAAAAATGAATTGGATATCTTAAATGAGAAAAAAGTGTGTGAAAATGGATAAAGCTGGTATTGAACTGTTTTGGTTACGGACGTATTTAACCTCTAAAAAGAAAATATGTAAGTAGAAGTTCGTTTAAGAACTCAAAACCTTTTGCTAAATATCGATTCGAGAATAAAGTCTATCTTAAAAACCGAGTAATGAAAACAAAAGAACCGAATGTAGGTAAACATAAAGCAGTAGAAAGCTTTTTGTATGTATATAGTTTAAGCCCATTTTGGTTTGGAACGAGTCCAATACAGGTAATATTTTGTAGTTTAGTTTTATGTACACCGACCACATAACTACATGTTCTGAAAAGAGCTGTTCCAAATATAGTCAGGCTTTTTTTTCAAGTAGGTATTATTATACGAATGGTCTACGATACGAGATTTAAATAAAGAAATTAGAATAAAATATAAAACAATAATATTATATTAATCTATCTTAGTTAAATTACATACTGTTTTATACTATAGATTTAAACAATCACTAAGTTTGGCTCGCGGTCTCGCCTGCGTAGTTTACAGATAATTTTAGGACATCTCACAGGTCATATTTTTTTCATCTAATCTTTCGTTTTTCTTTCCATAATAATATAATGTAGCCTATTAACACAACTATGAACTATCTGTGCACCGAATTTCAACAAAATCCAATCAGTCGTTTTCGTGTAAACAGTTAACTAACATACAAATATTCAAACGGACAAACATTCACACTTTTGAAATACAAATTTTTTAATACATTATATTAGCAATACCAATTCACAAATACCGCTCAGGTATTTCAGTATTTGTTTATTGATTTAACGGTTCAGTTAATCTTGCCGATATTATAATTTATAATTAAACCGAATTGCTATTTGAATCATCAGAAGGCTTTACGGGCTGATAAACAGGTGATATTAACAATTAATGTTAACCCTGATTATTGTACTGGATGGGATTAGACTGTGGTAAATAGGGTACGATTGAAAAGGGGATTGATTGTTTAAAGGTCGATTTTAGGTATCGTCTATGAATAAATATTGCTATACATAAATAAAATTCAGATTATTTACCTTATGAATAACTTAAGAACGGATTTTGACATGATTTCTTGAATTCGGTCCTCGAATAAAAGGATCATTATCAAAAAACTGGAAAAAAACACGAAAATATTAATTAATGTCCTACTGGTTTGAACTTATGTGCGTGAAACTGAGAGACAGAGTTTGCACTAAATACAATTAATAATGATTGAAAAACGTAGCAAAATGTAAAGAGACAACTAAAGTAAATAATCATTTCACATTTATATTATAGAAAATATGCATCCATCTAAATGCCTTTTTTTTCAGGTAAGAGTTAAGTATATTATCCATGCCTTGTATCTTTCTCAGCAGTGTGTATTATAATGTCAAAAGAAATCAAACGTGTGTGTAGAGAATGGTTTGCTATACAAAACAAAGATACTTCAGTAACTTCTGAAAATAACTCCAGTTGTTATGTGTTCATTTCACAAAGCGTTTGTGAAACCAAACTTTTTAGGTAATTCTAACATTAATTAGTTTCATTTTCATTTTGTGTAGAAATATGTTATAATGATATGTTAAACATTGTGTTTTTCTTGATAGAGTTGTTTCTTTGCATACCATAGCCTAAGGGAAGGACGAAGGGTTATTTCGGACAAATAATGTCTTAAAGGTCGAATCACTGTAACCTTTACATATTTATAAATACAGGAATTTTAATAAAAGTTTATTTTTATTTTTACTTGTACAGGAATGTTATAATTAGGTAATTTACAGCACTTCCTCAAGCAATATATTTAATAAGCTTTCACCACATTTTTTGCGTCAAATATAAAAAAAAAACAGGCAATACCTACGTATGGCCGACGACTGCTGGGCCAAAGTTACGACTATGTGGACTCCACAAAACGTCAAAAGACCTCGTGGTCGTCCCAGAAGGAGATGGCGGGACGAGCTTGACTCCTTTTCTACATTATGGACAACGATAGCACAGGACCGGGAGAATTGGAAGAAGGAAAGGGAGGCCTTTGCCCTGCAGTTTGACGATTATGGTTGATAATAATAATACCTACGTAAAAGGCTATAAATAAACTTTGTGAGGCAACCTGGTTTCCAAAATAAGGTCATAAATCGCCAACCCTCAAGTGAGCAAGCGTGGTGATCAATGCTCGTGTCTTCTCTATTTCAGACGAGGCTGGTATTGACAAGCCCATAGGTAAAAAACTTTTTCCTACTTATTATTATACGACGTGACGGGCCTGTTGGTCTAGCGGTTAGTGACCCTGACTGCTATACCGGAGGTCGTGGGTTCGATTCCCACCCGGAACAAATGTTTGTGTGATGAGCACGATCAATTTGTTCGGTGTCTGGGTGTAATTTATCTATAATATGTATGTATTTAGAAATATATAAGTATGTATATCAGTTGTCTGGTTACCATAACACAAGCTCTCTTAGAGCTTAGCTTGGGATCAGATTACCGTGTGTGAATTGTCCAGGGATATTATTATAGCCTCTAGAAATACTAAATAATAGAGTAACATGACCTACATTTACATTAACAATAAACTGATTTCAAAGTTTGATACAGAAGTGTAAACGTTAAGTCAATTAAATTCTGCATAGCCTTAAGCGAAATTGAAGTTATAGAAATGTATAAGGCGAAGAACTAACAGAAGGGAAATTCATTAAAGTTTGAATACGGCATTGTTGGATATATTCCTTATTCCTTATATTAACAAATTATCTAATACATACCTAAGTTGTTAAGTAAGAATGTTGAAATAACTGTCTGACACAAATATAAATACCGAATAATAACTGCTAGCTCGCATAACTTAATTTTATTATATTAAAATCACCACTCCAACCTATTTTTTATACGTGCTTTTCTATAAAAAGTCTTAATATTCCTTACCGTGAAAAGCCTTTGATTTGTTAGACAGTCAAGCAGGGTCTATTCTTTAAATAAATTTTCCATTTTTTCTGTAAACTCAGCACTTTTCCCTAACCATTCTCTTTTCAAACTTATTGCAATACATTTTCGGCTTCAGCATTTTCCTCAAAAAGACAGGCACATATAAAGAAGAAAAAATATACCGAACATTTCAACCATAGACTAAACATATACTAGACTACTACTATCGTTATTTTCCCCTTGTGCCAAGCGAGAGCAGTTTTTAGTCTGTATCTAGTACAATCGCATACTGATTTAGGTTAATTTTCGCGCAACGAGAAAGTTATATACGAGAATACAGATGGTTTTGACATTGTTAGGATAATGTTAGTGTTTTAGATAGATTTTTTAAAACGGCAAGCTCCATATTCATACATAATTCGCGACAAAACTAGTGCACACTAGTGCTTACGGTTCAAACTCTGATAGGCTCACTCTTTAGTTTCTTATGTATACTCTAAGATTTCAACCCATTGCATTCTTGATAGATATTCAATTTATGCCACTTTAAACCTTTCTGGCTCAAGTTAGACTATTTCATCATTCGTAAGTCGATTGATCTCTTATTGAATAGAAACAACATTGATGGGAATCCAAGTTTCTTTTTGCAAGGATTAAAAGATAGGACAATTTGAATTCTTGTTCAGGCAATTTGAAGCAATGTGATTGTTATAGTTTATTTAGTTCAATTGAATGTTTTATGTTAAAATGGAAAAAGTACATACTCGTACTTGTTTAAATGTTACAATAGTATAAAAAAAATTGCCTTTTAAGAATTATTTAAACAGTAAATATTGATGTCGGACGGACTTGTATGCACAAGGTTGCAGGTTCGAACCCAGGCAAGTACCAATGTGGCTTTTTCAAAGTTATATGTACTTTCTTAATTATTCTAAGACACTTCTGACAAACGGTGAAGGAAAACATCGTGAGGAAATCTGGATTCCAAAACTTTGGGATCTGAAATCGCCAACCCGCAGAGAGCAAGCGTGGTGATCAATGCTCATGCCTTCTCTATATGGGAAGAGGCCTGTGCCCAGCAGTGGGACGTTTATAGGCTGGCATTATTAAATATGTTAAACTGACTAGCTAACTTACAATCTAGGCTGCTCCACAATACTCTATTAAAATACATTGGAAATTATAAACAACCAATTTATATTTGTTTTTCACGTTTATTAACTTTGTAAATTCAGTAAAAGTTTCAATTTCAAACATTTCAGCGTTTTTAATCTGTAGTATTTTAAATACCAAAAAGCGTAAAAGCTTAATATAGATGTAATTTAAAATTTTAATAAAAAGTGGTTCGCGATGCGTGGTAAAGGGCTTAACGTGCAGTTTTTTAACTAACTATAAATGGCACAGGAGTTTTTTGTACTACGCCATTTATACGTCCTTTAAACGATTTTGTTATACATTTACTCGTTTTCACGATTTTTGCTGTATTGGTTATTATTTATTTTCTTTATGAAACAAACCTGTTCAGGAAGAGCAGCTATTCGTCAGGTATTTTGAAATTCAGTTTTTTTCTATATCTAAACTGACAAACCTTCCTTCGACTAGTAATAATTTTAGATCATCATCATCATCATCATCATCATCAGCCGGAAGACGTCCACTGCTGAACAAAGGCCTCCCCCCTAGAACGCCACAATGAACGACAACTCGCCAATTGCATCCACCGGGTGCCCGCCACTTTGACGATATCGTCAGTCCACCTGGTGGGAGGCCTGCCGACGCTGCGTCTTCCGGTTCGTGGTCGCCACTCGAGAACCTTTCTTCCCCAACGGTTATCGGTTCTTCGAGCGATATGGCCTGCCCATTGCCACTTCAACTTGCATATTCTTCGAGCTATGTCGGTGACTTTAGTTCTTTGGCGAATTTCCGTATTCCGGATCCTGTCGCGCAAAGAAACCCCGAGCATAGCTCTCTCCATAGCTCGTTGAGTGACTCTGAGCTTCTCCAAAAGGCCAACCGTTAGCGACCACGTTTCAGCGCCATATGTCATCACTGGCAACACACACTGGTCAAAGACCTGCGTCTTCAGACACTGCGGAATTTTGGACGAAAAGATGTCGCGTAGTTTCCCGAACGCTGCCCATCCGAGTTGGATTCTTCGGGCGACCTCTTTGTCGAAGTTGGACCGGCCTAACTGAACTATCTGTCCAAGATAGACGTAGTGGTCGACAACTTTGAGAGTATCATTCCCAACAATAACCGGTACAGGTGCGACATGGACATTGTACATGATCTTGGTCTTGTCCATGTTCATTTTAAGACCCACCTGTTGGGAAACGATACTGAGGTCGCTGAGCATAGTATTAAGCTCCTCCAGCGACTCTGCCATGATCACTATATCATCGGCAAAACGAAGGTGAGTGATGTATTCGCCATTGATATTGATGCCGAACCCGTTCCAGTCCAAGAGCTTGAAGACGTCCTCCAACGCACTTGTGAACAGTTTCGGAGAAATAACGTCTCCCTGTCTCACACCACGCTGCAGTTGGATTGGCTTCGTGCTCTCGTCCTGTAACCGAATTGACATTGTGGCTTTACTGTACAAACACTTCAACACCTCGATATACCTATAGTCGATATGACATCGCTGAAGGGACTGCAATACAGCCCAGGTTTCGATTGAATCGAAGGCTTTTTCATAGTCCACAAACGCTAAACACAGTGGCCGATTATACTCTTCGGTCTTCTGTATAACCTGGCGGAGCGTGTGAATGTGGTCCATGGTGCTAAAGCCTTTTCGGAAACCAGCTTGTTCGGGAGGCTGGAAGTCATCGAGCCTGCGTTCGAGACGGTTCGTAATGACCCTCGAAAACAACTTATACACATGGCTCAGGAGCGAGATGGGTCTATAATTCTTCAACAAGGTGTTGTCGCCTTTTTTGAAGAAGAGCACCACCACACTCCTGTGCCATGATTCTGGCGTAGTACCCTCGAGTATGACGGAATTGAATAGCCTCTGGAGGACTAAAAGTACCGGTTTTCCACCCGCTCTCAGAAGCTCCGTTGTAATTCCGTCATCACCCGGCGCCTTGTTGTTTTTAAGTTGTTTCAGAGCCACTCTAATCTCGTACAGGCTGATGTCTGGGATATCCTCAGTATAGTGCCGGGTCAGTTTGGCTCTAGCGTCCTGAGCCACACTGACAACGGGTTTACGTGTCGAAGTGTACAGCTGTCCGTAAAAATTTTAGATAGCGCAGTTTAATTATTTAATTAGTCTTACCATTGTCCTCAAAAAACTTAATGGCTAATTAAGGTATTTCCTAGCATCAACACAAAAATACCGATTTTGGATACAATAGGTGATTCTTTAGTGAAACTTTTTAAAATATACCCGGAAGGGATTCTCACCATTGTATATTATGGAATTCAATACTCTTAAATAGTCCATAACAAAAAAATACTCAATATTGAAATCCCTTTTGCTACAAGTTAATGGCTATTGTGATCCGATAATATCCATTTGCAGGGTCAATGCCTTTGAAACTGAATAGAGAGGTCTATTCAGTTTTGAAGCTTTCTCTGCGATTTAATGGGACTCGTAAGTGTTATCAAAGTAGGTAAGTACCACTCTATCGTTTTGCTAGTCATGCCATCTTTTGCTGATGCTGTTTCGTTCTCAATGCATTTTTAACCGATTTCAAAAAAGGAGGAGGTTTTCAATTCGCCTGCTTTTTTGACCTTTGACTGGGCGAACCGATTTGTTAGAATTATGTAGTGGATAAAAAAACTATACGGCTATGTTTGTAAAGTTCATCTAGTTGAATTGTTCTACACGAATTTAGCTAAAAAGTATCAATGGACCCTTAAAACTACTAGGAGAATATGATTAAATGTACTATATTTCTAAATACGTTTTAATTAAAATAAAATTAATTCTCATCTAAAAGGTATTTGAAACAAAATATATACAAATGATATATCGTCTTCCCTTTATACTCCATTGTTTCTCTCCAATCAAATTACCCAAATTTTACCATTATCTTCAAAACAGACAGAGGATACATTTAAATTAATAAAATTCTAAATTTCCTCGTAATGGACCGAAATAAAATTGTTGAAAATTGTTTGTGGAAGTAATTTTCATTTCCTTAAGATCAAAGGTATTTTAATTGAGGATTTTTGGAAGGATTTGTGTCTTAAAATTACTTCCATTAACATAAAGTATCTTAATAATTAACTGAAACAACCTGTTTCTTTTGTTTTATGAAATAGCCTTCGCCTTTAGAAAAATATTGGGTTATGTCGGTGGCAATGTTTTGTCAAATTTGGCGTAAAGCGTTTACATAATAAGGTATGAGCGTTGATGCCAAGTATAAGTTGGTTGCCAATATTTGGCTCTCTAGGTAAATAGCATAATTTAAAAATATTAGTTTCATTACTTTAATAATTGCCGATCAAGAAAGTTTATAAATTTAAGAATGTTAGACAAAATTCAGTATTTTGAGCTTTCCGTATTTTTCATATTGAAGTTTTTTTTTACAATAATATGTTATTATAATTTACATATTTGATAAAAAGCCTGTAACTTCATTTGCATCCCGGATATCATATTAATTTGGTTATTAAGTACTGGCTCTTTTCAACAGCGCTCAAAGTTTGGCAATCATCCAAATATGTACTTCAATGAAATTAAATAGAATGTAGGTACATAATAATATTGTTACAAACCTAAGTAAACAATAATACTGATCAAACTCTGAGTTTTCTATACCCTTTTTAGAAAAATGGGGGAAAATCCACCCATAAAAATGGATACGAAAACAAACTATAGAAAAAATATTGTCAATGCTTGCTGTCCTAATGTTTACTTACTATCCTAAATTGAAATTCAATTACCGTAACCCGCAAAGGGCTTCGACCAGTTAAGGAAGACCTTCCCCGTCCCCTTCAGCGGTTACGTCAAAGGGCAATGCAGAGATGCATGGGAAAACATGAGGGCTCAAGTGATATTGGTCAGTCGAACCTAGCTTCAGTATTGCGCTCGTCGCGGTAACGCTCGCACGTTTCGTGGAATAAATAATAAAAATAATATATTCAAATAAAAATACGATTGTACTTGACTTATTTGAGTTCGTGGTAACGAGTTTAAGTGGTTGCTTGAGTAGTCGGTGTTTGAGAAAAGTTTTCGAAGTTTAAGGTGAGTTTGTAAAGTTACGTAAACTTTTTGGGTTTTATTTTTTCGATTTTTTTGGACATACTTTTAAGTAACTGGATATAAAATGAATAATGCTACAAAAGATGAAACTATTTTTCTCATTTATAAATAAATTGTATGAATTTAAAAAAAATATAGTTTTCTTTGCATTGGCTTAATATAATCTTAAATGACTTTTCTAACTGTATAAATATTTTCCAACTTACATCAATAAAAATCATTTTTTTTACTTACATAACATTCGATTTTAGGAATAAATTTGTAATAATTTCCGTTGTTTTATTGGAAAACATCGTAGAATAAATAGATAATTTGATTATTAATGATTAAAGTCCGGTGAAGTCGTGAAGTCAAAGCCTGCGCTCAGGTTAATTGCACAGATCTCTACCAAAATAAAAATAATAATTATGTAAGAAAATAAAACTAATCGAAAAAAAGATAATCAAAAACATACTACTAAATTATTTTGAGAATTAAGTTGGTAATTTATTAAAAATTAACATGCATAAGTAATTATTCTTTGATATTAAACTAAAACTTTCCTACATAATTAAATTAAGTACCCTGAAGTAGGAAATTAAAAAATAAAATAAGGAACACATCGTCCAAAAAGTATCCCTTATATTTAAACAAAATCATTGGAGTGCTATAAAAGCCTTCCTAAATTAAAAAATCAGTATACACCATAAAGTTTCTAAGTTCCTAACTAAATCTTGTCCAAGTTAAAACTGTTTAAAAATGAATGAGACACTGAAAGGGAACGAAGGCCTCTTTTCAGATGTAACTGAAATATTCAGGTCGAGTTCGGCAAAGCTGTGCTAGTTTTTAGGTACTGGGTTCGGAAATACCTTTGGTGGTTCCAAAAAGACTATTAATCCATATCTGACAACCGTTTGCTTCATGTAAAGGACTGTATTCTACTGCATCCAATGTGACAGGAAGATGACTCCAATAAAGGTTTGGAAAGAGATAGGCGTAATAAAAAATGCCGTCAGTAAATGTTCACCAGAATATGTTGGAAAATAATAGAAATAATCAATGTTATGATTTTTCACTAATAAAATCGCAATGTTGTGTAAAGACTGAAAATTTATTTAGTCGGAAAGAAATTACGCCTTGCAAACAATAACATGTTTTTCAATTACAAAACATCAACAAATTCATAAAAAACTAGACTCAATGTGAAAATTATATTAAAAAACATCTAAATCTCCCGCTAATCCAAGTATTTTATTATAATAAAACATCAAACGAATCGCCCGTATAACCCTGTCGTATCTTTCCATTGACATATTATCATACAAAGACTTATCCACTATTTCATAGACCCTCTATGAAATAGTGGATAAGACTTTGTATGTAACACACAATTTAAAATCTTTAGGGAGTTTTTGATTATTTAAAACATTACCCCTACAGATTCTAAACTTTAAAAACAATGCAAAATTGTATACATTTACGATATCCCGATATCAATTTGTAATCAACCAAAAAAACAATCTTGAATTTTCGATTAATTATGTACAATACTTAAACATGACAGTCATGATTGTTAAAATTTCCCTTTGGAAACTTTATTGCTTCCTTCAGTTCCTTCAAACCTGTAAATAAAAATATCACCTTAACATCTAGTCACCTTGCAAGTCTATCCAAGAATTTTGCCAACATATCTCCACTATATTAGGTGTTGGCTCAAGCCAAGGGTCTCTCGGATTAAGGTCACTTTATAGCAAGGGTGCCATTAATTAGGCCTGCGTTGTATTTCGCAAGACGACACGCCGTTTGATCGCCTCATATACCTTTATATGGCAATGTCGTGGAATCAAGGTTGAGTAGTTTTAGGAGAATTATTGAATAGTTTTTGATATGTTGGCTGGGCTGTTGTCTTAAGTTTATTTTACTAAAAATGTAATAAACACAAAATATAATATTTCGGCAATTATAGTTGGGTTTTTTCTACAACTAATTCGTAAAGAAATGATGTACTGCTTCTTTATGCATTTTAGACAAAACTTAGCGCTATGAACACCTTTTTGTAATGTCTGATTTTTGTTAAGTTTTGCTATGTGAATATCGGTGCCAAATAGTTAGAGCAGATTACTGATACTTATCTGTAAAATTTAAACCAAGTAATCAAACTTCTTTTATTTTAAAGTTAGTAAGGTGCATTCTTTGTAGGAAACCCAAATAAGCTTTTGCAAAATTACGGAAGTATTATAACTTAATTTACATATCATTCTTAATGCCTTACTTCAGACAATTCCTACCAAGTTTTACAAGTAAACAGAGAGGGTGAAGCTTTCAATTAAACCATACTAAAAACGAGAGAACATTATCCTCGAAATCTGTTCAGCACAGTTCAGAAATAATGACAAAAGTTCGCGGAAAGCCAACATGCTTCAAGAGGAAATATATCTACTAACATAGTAGCATCCTAAGACCGAGTACACAAACTGCTCGAACCTTAGAGTAAGTATAAGAAAGTATAGAGTGCGTATATTAAGGTAAGAACCGGGAACACTAGTATGAACTAGTTCGTTGCAAACATAGTAACTCAAAACATACCGCATCGCTTAAATAAAACTGTCTCGAAACCTAATAATATCGTAAACATCGATATTTTAACATAAACATCTGTCGTTGCACGGAAAATAACTTTTATCAGTAAACAAATGTACTACATACAGCCAAAAATATGTTTACGCAAGGCGCAGTTGGCTTTTAGTGATACTCGCACCCCATAGTTTTTACTTTATTCAACCCTAGCTCCTAATAAGTAATCAATGCATTCGAGCTACGCGAGATGTCAACCGCTCTCGCGCCTCACGTGCACCTTCCTTGCTTCGTCAGCAAACAAAAGCAGTCAAAGTGCTTGACACAGTCCGTGTGTGTACAGCCTTAGGTGTAAGTTCTCGTGATAAAGGTGAGAAGAAACGAATGTTAGTGACTGCCGCCATTAATCTCGGGATGTTAGGTCGATATTGATAAATAACTTTGTTAGGTGATACACTTAAGTGGTATCCGTTTTCTTAAGGGTTGTGGGGGAATGTATGAGGTCATTTACTTTGTTTTTTTTTGGCTTTAACCTTTCTGTCTGACGTAGTAAGTTTATGTTTTTTCCGTATCCTATTTTATTTACCTATAGTGATCAAAGGTGTCCGCTAGGCGTTTGGAAGTTTATTTTACTGTTTGTAAAAAAGTTATTCTCAGTTATTCCGTCGTTAGGTTTAACGACATACTCTAATAAGCAGTTGGAAAGAAGTACTTTTAAATAGTTATCTGCGCACAATTTTTTGTTTCAATTTGAATGATATAAAACATACATACTTTACACGTTGTGGGGAAAATGTGTCGTTTGTCTGTCTGTCAATTTTATTCTCTGCTAGTTACACTATCAAACCTATTCAAATGATAAATGTGACCTAAAATACTTGCATACTGCTCTGCTCTTATGAATTAGACAACCAGAATCTTATTTAAGACCATTTGCTTTGGCCATTAAATAAATGAAAAGCCTTAACGAATTCCTTCTCTTTGGAAGGTAAAGCTCAATTTTTCGAGCAGCGTTAATTGCATGAAGACGTGCAAGAGCGTCATTACTCTGCTGTCTTTGAAAATGTTGTGAAAACATTTATATATTATGCCCGACAATTTGTGAATGAATGAAATAAACGAATGTTGACAAATAGATGTGAAATTGACGTTTACTGTGCCATTGTATTAATATTAACTTATTTAGTTATTTTATTTTAATTCTAGTATCATTTTTTTATTTATTAATTTAGTCCAAGTAAATTAGGGTTCTTATAATAATTGGGTTGCCCATTCGTTCCGGATTGTCTCTAAT
This sequence comes from Autographa gamma, assembly GCA_905146925.1. Lineage (NCBI taxonomy): Eukaryota > Metazoa > Arthropoda > Insecta > Lepidoptera > Noctuidae > Autographa > Autographa gamma. The sequence continues at coordinate 6,169,382 of LR989871.1, forward strand.
AGACCTAGTGTCATAAAAGGAGATATGCGTGATTTAAAAAAAAAAACGTTGAGTACTTATTTATTTACGTAGTTTATCATTAAAACACAAAAAAACAATTCATTATTGTTAAAGAGAACACGCATATTGAGAAAAGATCTATGACGATGACAAATACTTGAGAAAATGAGATAACAGAGAAGAGAGTTTAATATTATTATATGAAAAGTCCAGGTTTAAAATAACAGGGTTTGTTAATGATGATGAACTACCCTTGACATAAAAAACTAATTTCCCAAAAAACAAGCACTAAAAACCTTGTTAAACATAAGCTCATAAAAACAAACATTTATCGTTTCAGTTTAACGCCTGTTTCATGACCCCGAATAATATTTAATTCATAAAGAACTTTATATTTTTACCTAAATTTATATTCGGGTTATTATTCTCTAAGGTACAGTAAAAGTGGAAAATAAAGTAATGAAATTTTGCGAAATAGATGAAGTTAGTAAATTAAACGTGGTTTTATAAATATATTTAAGGAAAACTGGAGAGCCTGTCTCGGAAGGTTGTTTTAATTCTTAGAAAAGGCAGTTGATGTAGCGAAGCCTACATTTAAGTTGAAGTTCAAGTTTAAGATATTACATGGTTCTTCGTTGGATTATAATTTGGAGGATACTTCTATACTACCTTAATTATCAAGCGAATTAAACTTTTATTTTGGCGTGTTCTAACTATTGTTGTAAGTTATACACAATTAAATACAATATATTAATAAGAACAAACTCTAACTATACTAAAATTAAAACTTACATAAATGAAAACTAACAGGCGTCAAAAAACTCATCGTCATCCTTGACAATGGCGGGGAACGTGCCCAGAAAGCTGGCAGCATTGTCACTTTGAATAGCTATGCCGATTCTCTGTGGAAGGAACAAACCAGCCCTCTGCTCACGAGTAGAGTCTACCAAACGTTTAGACAGTTCTTTAAAAAGATTTCGTGCATCGGACCGGATTCGGACCCCATGACCCGAGCGTCCTTCTAACTATTTGAAAACAGGAGCTCTAATACAAAAGCAAAAATGGTAGTAAGAATGCCAATGCAGTATTGTATAATAATAATTAATATATGCCAATTATTTCCGCCATGGATAGGAAGCGATTTATGCCACTTAAACGTCAGTGATGATATTTCGAAAGGGCAACCATAAGTGAGTATTAATAATTTCCTTGATAGTTGATAGGTCATTATACTACTGACAACTTACTGACAGTCATCCTACGATATATTGAGTTATCAAGTAAAATGGTTTGTAGGGGTCAGATAGGCAGTCGCTCTATGTAGGTATATTTTACAAGTAAGTCTGAAAATTGACAGCAACATAGCTTGGGAAAGGGTTCTGTTTTAAAGTATTAACTGTTTCTATTCACGAATGTTAAAACTATATCAAAAGTCCCATGATATATAATTATATGACTATTGGTTGCTTAGGTTTACGCGAATGTTAGACATTGAAATATACCTACGTTGTACGATTTTTTCATGGATTATTTTTAGGGCCCTAAAATCTAAAAATAAATAGCGGAAAAATCCGAAATACGTAGTTTTGTTTCAATTATTTGACTAGCCAATATAAAATATCTAAATCGACAAAGTTCATGCCTAATCCCACACTCAAATTTACAACCCTCTAAAAATACTTTCATTTTACACTTACAATCTTTCACGCGTCCCATTTATTAAATCCCATTCCATATTACATTTGCACTCGGTCCCTTAAAAACTCGTAAGAAATATCGCCTTATCCTTTCTGAACGAAGGTTTTAATAAAAGCCGCTGCAAATGAACAAGAACTCCAGTTTTTTAAGCGAAAAGTTTCTTAACATCCCAAGTGGTGAGTTCAAACCAAAATGAGTTATAAACCGTTGTCTTGTAAGTTTTTTTGGATCCTTAGAGACAGGGGCATTGAATTTTAATTTTTAGCTCCCTTTTTGAAGTTTGATGCTGTAATGAGGCTTGGGTCATGAATAAAGTAAAATCAAATAGTGCTAACTGCTCAGATTAATGTACGAGAATTTATTTATGTCATGCTCTTAGATTTTAAATGTAAGCCTTGAATAGTTTTTGAATATTATATTTCATAATTTGATGAACATAATTAGTGCTGCTCTAAAGTGGCGCGTAATATTTCAAGATTGAGTTTGGTTTCTACAAATAATATAAATAAATAAATAAATGCGGACAACATCACATACATTGCTCTGAACCCAAAGTAAGTAGCTATTAAGCACTTGTGTGATGAAATTCAGAAACAACGAAGGTACCACAAACACCCAGACCTGTATATATGTAATACCACTTCTATAGTTAACTGAATTGGTCAACTTTTTTCATAAGTAAACATTATGTACACATTTCATAGACAAAACGTGATACCTGTTTGATTATTATTTTAATATTTCTGAATATTACAAAATAAATAAAAAAAAAACACAGTTGGTGATCTGTGTATTTCATTTCAGTTAAAGTTATCAAAATAAATGGTCAGGTATCACGCATTCAAGTATTTATTGCTAAAAAAAAACAAAAAATAAATAAATGACTATAGAATGTGAGCCAATCAAGCCAGATCGTTCAATCAGCGGGAAATAGTCTGAAACACTTCACATGTAAAGAGGATTTTATGGCTCGTATCGGTCAACATGCAATATATTGAGTTTGTGACGTAAGCAAATAGATTAAACGTTTTGCTGTAGGCAGAGCCCGTTGGAACTTGCTTGTGCAAATAGGATAGTTGTGTGTAGATAGAAATATAGAATGCATTTTAGTTTAATATTTGCCCCAGATCTATACTAGATAAAAGTTCATAATGCTGCTTGTCCGACTTTTAGTAACTAATGGAACGGTCGCCACGGTCAATACCAATTCGCTGTGTAATAAGTAACATATAAGATAATGTAGGTATATAAAAAAAAACTTTTAATAATACAATTCAAAAATTTAGGTAAACTAAGACAGTAATAAACATACGCATGATATCGTTTCACGTATTTTCGGTTACGTCAACTATCCACGAACCAACCGTGGTAAGCACATCTTAACGTTAATGATCATTCAATTTACACTGCCTTTAGCCTTTCATTTTTATAAAAAAGTTTATAACTTCTGCAATATCCGTAAAAAAGAAAATACAAAATATTATTTCACCAACATTTTTCAGCAGCCTTGAACTTAACAAAACTTTTTATACTCCAGCAATAACATTTATCGTGACCTGAAAAACGATCGGAACCAACTTTAACTTGATTGTAATTTAAATTCAATTTGCAAGGTACCATTGAAAAACACTTCGTTAGAAGTTAAGATCAAATCTCACGGTAATAACCCTGATTATAATCTTAAGAGAATCAAGTAGATTGTTTTATTTAAAATCGTTAAAGAAAGTGATTTTACAACCATTGTTTAAAGGTTGAGAACATAAGAGAAAATAAAGAAGAAATTAAAAAATTACAATTGTAAACCGATTTGCAACTTTTGTGTTTACATGTGAGTGTTATGATGTCCGCTTTGGTTATTTTCTTTGTAATGGACAAGCATTGCATTACCATATGCAGTCTTCTAATAAATTCATCTTTCTCATTTAACAAATCTCTTTGGTATAATAATGCGTTTATTTCTTTATGTCAAATAATGTTCATAGAATGTAGGGTTAAGGGAAAGTTTAAAAAGAAACATAAAAAGATGTAATTTCATTATAGAGCAAGTCAATTTTTCTATTTGTAAATTCAAAATTCAAAACAATATTCCTCAAAAGAAAACAACGAAATCACGAAACTGCAGCCCTAAAGTTCCAAAATAACTTCAAACATCGAAACTCTAAAACCATCTCGATAAATTCCAATTGGGTATCGAGACAGCGCCCTCAGACTATTTTCATACTATCCGACACGATATCGGTATCAGACACCAATACGATATCGGAAACATTTTCTTTTTTTTATTATAATTTACCGATCCGATATCGGATATCGGGTTCGTAAATTTCATAATGTACTCGATTCGACTGTTTTTTTTTTATGTTTGTTAGTACAGAGTTTGTAACTGAGTGAACTGATTTTGATCATTATCGGGTACCATTTTGGTCCAGAATAGAGAGTCGGATTCATAAGAAATTAAAATTGAAAAAAGAAATATATATATTAGCATTGAAAGAAATCGAAATTAACAAACAGATTTATTTAGAAGTTTTTTTTTGTCAGAATTATTTTTGTACAGCGTATCGGTGTCCGATACGATATCGTATAAAATGTGAAAACGGTCTAACGGGGAGTAACACTTGAAATCGGGAACAATCCCACCAGAAGTTGGGCAAAAGGCAAATAGTTATAAGTTGGTATTAACGACATCCGAATCGCGTTTTCATTACGATAAAGCGTTTTTGTTGTTCTAGTTATTTATGTTGCCATTTGTGGTTTGTTTGTTGATGTTTCTTTGTTTTATTGGAAGTGTTTATTATCTTCGTTTCGGAGGGGGTTGAAATGTCATTCAAGTCGCCAATACTTTCCACGCAGAATTATAATTATAATTGCAGCCTATAAACGTCCCACTGCTGGGCACAGGACTCTTCCCATATAGAGAAGGCACGACCATTGATCACCACGCTTGCTCTCTGCGGATTGGCGATTTCAGATCCCAATTTTGGAATCCAGGTTTCCTCACGATGTTTTCCTTCACCGTTTGTCAGAAGTGTCTTAGAATAATTAAGAAAGTACATATAATTTTGAAAAGTTACATTGGTACTTGCCCGGGTTCGAACCTGCAACCTCGTGCATATAAATCCGTTCATTGAACCGCTAGGCCACCACGACAGAATTACATGGGAATAAAAACACCTGAGTTGAGTTTTTAAATATTTATAAGATTGCGTAGTGTTTATAAATCATTTTCTTTTAGAATAAAATATGACGAGTTCCAGTACAGTAGTAGTAGCTTTTTTTCGCATTTCTCTTCCCCTTTTACATTTATCCAGCCTATAAATCAAAACTTTCAATTATTCTGTCTTTTCTTAAGCTTCCACTATTGCAGCCTACTTTGCGGTTTTTCAATATTGCTCAACTTTTTTCGCTGCAGTGGCTCTCATTTCTTGGTTGAGGCTTAAGTAAGATCAAAAAAGTTAATGACAAAGTATGGAGCTGTTTGACACTAATTGTTATTTACGTTGATATTGCAAATTATAGGCTTTGTATGATACATTTTGAATTATTAATGAGGAATACATATTAAACAGGCAGAAATGTCGAATTTGGATCCCATCGCAAAATACGGATGTAGTAGGGTAATTATTTTTCAAGAGGCGTACGCACTGGTTTTCAAGGTGTCGCTAGCTCTGAGGTCCCGGATTCGACCCCCGGACGGGTCAATGTAGAAACTCACTTTTGTACATTGTCCCGGGCCTGGGTATTGGAACCGTCGTTGTTTCTGAATTCTATAACACAAGTGCTTAATAGCTACTTACTTTGGGTTTACAGCAATTTATGTGATGTTGTCCGCATTTATTAATTTATTTGAGAAATAAGATGTAAGCGAATTCCTGAAGGATTATTATCCTAAAAAATATTTATGTTACAACCTCTAAGCTATTTTGACGTACAATGCAGTGCATCTATTGTTACACGCGGTCGATGATTATATAAAGGGAACGAAGACGTCGATGTATGAATAATATTACTCAAAGAGAATATCGGTTTTATTATAGTATTCTATCGTGTGAACTTGCATTATAAAGACGATGGAAGACAACGGCGAGAGGTGTGAAAATAATAGAATTTATAATGTAGAACTTAATTCAGTTGAGGCTTCTAGCTCAGACAATTTAAACCGAGTTTTAAAGGCGGAGGTTCTCAATTCAACAGCATGTTAGATTTTCGTATGTTTGTTACGTGATGGCAATTGACGAATGATTTAAAAACAAAATTTTTGTCGTACTAACTTTTAAACAATCGCACTGCATGTTCACAATAATATGATTGTCTTCTTCTTCTGTTCGAGTCGATGGTAATCCAATTTATTTAAAATTTAAATACGCTGCGCCCAGTAGTTGGCCACACTAACTGCAGCGTCTTTGGCGAGGTTATGATTGTAATACCTGGTCGAAACGTCAAAACTAATAAGGTATGCATGTTTGCGCTCATTCCCATTGAATTACAGTACTAGAAATATTTTTGACATCAGAAGTGATCCCATGCAATAAAAATTGGGGTCGGTTTGTTTTTACTTTTATGTGAAACCAATAATTATACATATTTAAAAGGACCCACTTTGCCTTCTCCATTTAGAATGCAAAGATAAAAGAAATAAGTAGCTGCCGAGCGGAGTTTAAGGAAATCTGTATTTCATAAGTTCCATTTTACCCAAGAGATCCATTTCAAATCATAAAATCTAAGTTCAAATTCAAAACCAGTGCAGAATTATTTCCATCAAAGAAGAAATTGACGTTATCTTAACATTTTCAAAGAAAACCACTTCAGTGTGTATTTAAAATCTCGAAATAAAGTAAAAGCAAATTCAGTATAATCAACTTAGCAACGGACACCATGACTCCAAAAGCATAAATCTGAAACAAATGACTCCGACGAAACTTGTCCAGGCAATTGGGAGCAAGACGCAACGTTTGGCGTTGTCCTCAACCAATAAATCTCTTAGATTCCACCTATTATTCAAACAGGGACTAATCACGACAATCCCTTTGATGTATTGCCGAACACCGATTTAATTCCGCTTCACAAATGCCATTCGGAATTTGAAACACGGATTCTGCCGGAACACCGTCCGGATTTCGTCCGAATTCGTTTTGGCACCCGCATAGTAAAGGCGTTGGATCTGATGTTACATTTTAAAGAGTGTTTGATTGCAAATATTTGAATTTGTTTAAGCGAATCCCTTTCATTTGTGTATACTATATTACTGAATGTGGCTGAGGACAGGCCACAGAAATCAATGGAAAGAACGGACACGAAAGACAGTAGGATGACACATGTTCTAATTTCTTCAAAATCATATCAATATATAGTTCTTACTAGTATCCCTTATAAGGATTTACTACTGTAACTTTATATAATAGTAACTTTAATTACTATTATATAACATTTTGCAAAACTACTTCTCAGTAGTAAATAACTGTTTTTTTTCCCACATTTTCTCCATATTTATGTTACCTGTGTTACATAGTTACCGTTTGTTTGCCGTACATTTTATACTTCTTACCACCTTTCAATAAGTGACCGCAATTTTATAAAGCAATTACTAACTTACTTTAAAAACTCATCTTGTAATAAACAAACCCCATTAAAATTTTAATTAAAAAAGGGCAGTTCGACCATCGATTTTTAAAGCAAAGATTGCGTCTATTGAAAAAAGAGGAGTTAAAACTTTCTTGTGGGAGCCGCTTAAGCCACTGCCCACATTATATACCCCCTCCATTTTATAGGGGTGTAGTTTTAAACAATTTTTCCAACATCTGCTTACTTAAGTAGTTTCCGGAGCAAAACAAGCAGGTGAAAATGGTGAATTTTAATTGGGGTTTATATTTTAGCGTCTTGTTTTAAGAAAATTTGTTTTAATTTTTCGTGATAGTGGTTAAATAAGATTGATTTTCTTAAGAACAAAAATTTACATAACTAATATTATTACTTTTCAGTTACATTGTTTTTTCTGAATTAAATTCGAAATCTTTTTCAAAATAATATTACATAATTATTATAGCATCAAATACAGGTACTATGGTCATATCATTAGATCGCGTGTAAAAATGTTGCTCCTATTCAAATTTGTTTATTTTTTGCTCACCGTACAAAATTTTCTGTATTTTTTCGGCGACAGGTGCAGAATTTGGTATGAAGCATTTCTAAGGTTGGATTTGGAATTTGCTGCTGGTTATGCAACAATAGCCTAGCTTAGTTGTAACCTTAGGGATATGGATATCATAGTCAAAATATGTATAGACATTTAAGTACCAAAAAAACTTTTGATTAATTGGTATATTGTATGGAAATAATTTCAACGAAATGAAAAAAAGCAGCCTCTTCAAATACGAAGCTAGGGCCATATACATATAGCCCACCTTTAAAGTAAGTTATAGTTCTTATAAAACCCCAAAACAGAGGTGGCATCCAAACAGATTCTATTTGGGAGTGTCCACAGCGCGAATGAGGGACGCCTGCGAGGCACCGCTGACGCAATCACACTGAACTAAATCATGAGCGCCCTAGGGCTACCACTAAGTTGTAGGACTCAGAAGGTAAAATACGACTATGACTTTTTTAATCTATTACAATAAGGACTGATAATTATCAGTCCAACATTCACATCAACGACTTAGTTGTTGCTTTGTAGTAGATATTTGTTTAAGTGGGAATAACATAATGTGTCATAAGTATAAAAAAAAACTTTAGTTAGATAGCTGCTGATTGAAAATAAATATTATCTATAATAATGTAACACAAGCGAAATACAAACCTCTATTTATTTAAATGTAACTTGATCTTAAAATGAGTAAACATTTTTGAAGTTTCGTGCTGGTTCAAATATTACAGTTACAAGGTTTAACAAAAAGAAAACACGAAAAAAATAAAGAAATTTTAAACCAATGGTGAAATTGCAATAAGGAGTTTTCTAATCTTTCAGGCATTGTACATAATCAACCTTTTGCACTGTTCTGCATAGTGACAAGCGCTTTAGGGCTGTGAATTTTTAACCATGTCGCTATGCATGGTCGCAGTCTAATACTGCGATAAAGAACAGTATTTACTGATGGAAACTGTTTGTGGTCAAGCCATGGGAACTGACAGAACGACCTTTTTGTTAGCCATTTGAGGTCAACTATATGTCCAGTCATCTCGACCTAATTAGTGGGCAACTTATTTATGTAACAGTTTTGTTTTTCGTTGGTTTTGTTGTTGTAAACATCATCTCGTATGATGATTCTCATTTTATTTCCAAAGATAAATGTAAATTTAATCGTGGTATTTAAAAAAAAAGGAATTTAAGTCACTTCGTTACTTAGACTGTGTTTTGTTTTTATAATAACAACATTTCATGACCCAGGGACCATTGGTGGAAAAATATACAATACACACTTAAGGAATTTAGATCCTGTTTAGAAGCTCTACCACATTTGCAAATATAGCGCAATACCTGTAATATTGTATGCAAATGGTGCTAAACGACCTCCTATTTTTCGAGGTCGTTTAAAACAATTTACTTTTGCGACATTTAGAGGGGGATTAAAGAATGTTTATATTTCATCTTATACCTAGAAAAGCGAGAAAAAGCAGGAAAAAACATGTGCAAAAACCGACATTAATGTAAATTAATGTTTGTTTTCCAAAGTTTTTATGTTTGTGTCGCAACAAGAAATATTTTCGTAGTTACAAAACAACGGAAATAAACTTTTATTGTTCATACGGTGCCATATATTCTTAGGCCTTTTGTTCCTCTTATGGCGTGATAAAACTTCAAGCATTTTAAAACAAAAGGTGTAATTATTTTGGGTGGAAATGTAACGTTTCTGGTAATTTTCGCTTAAATCCGTATAGTTTTCGTAAATCTTGTGTTTTTTATGTAGGTAAAGTAATGGGAAATCTGACATTAAAAATCTTGGGTTTTTTTTTCTTCTATAGATGTAGGTATAGTAATGAGAAAGCTGACAAAATTAGTTGTGTTAGTATCTACTAACACAACTAATTTTTTCAACAACTTTCATTGCTTCTATAAAAATACCAATTTAATTTATCTAAATTACCTTGGTATTTTTATAGAAGCAATGAAAGTATCACAAAATTCTGCGTTACAATGTTACATTTGATCAATAAATGGGTTAGTAAACAAATGAGATTACATTTATATTTTGTTTCATCCCTTTTCTGAACAACGATATAACGTGACTTCTTGTTTTACTAAACTCAACTGAATATCGAACTATCATGCCTGAATCCCGAGAATTGAAATGCGATAGTGTGGAAACATCCTAGCAATGCAGATTTACTGTTCTCTAAATATTCAACGTGCAACATGAACACGGCATCCAAATGTCAAAAGCTATTTGAGCTTTGACATGCTTTTGACGTTCGGCAGCTAGGTACAAAGCTGAAATATGAACGACGAACGAACTTTACTGCGGTTTTGTTGGCTCGCTTTTAAAGGTCACTATTCGAGCGCATCAAAACCACGCGAGCCAGGTTCGTGGCTCGTCACGCATGTTTGAAATTTTAGCACGTCGCGTTTCAAACAACAGTTTGACTCGCCTGTAGATAAGAGCTTTTGCACACGAGCGGCATGTTGCCAAAAGCAGAGCTAGCTGCAACTGTCGACGTGTCGATGGTTGCGGCCGCTAGGATCTGTAAGAGCATTAAGTACGATGAGACACTAGTAAAACCACGACAAGCTTTACCGTGAGCTCGTTGGTCGCCCTTCGATCACACGCTTTGGAGAATAAAAAGAATCTTTCCTATGGAAATTGTCCTGGAATTCCTTCCGCTGGAAAGATGGTAAGTGATGTCTTACCGACTTAATCCACCGAAATGTTTACTAGGGACAGCAACACATTCGCAATTCACCACAGTCCCCGAATACATTAACTGTTCAATTCCAACCACGAACAACAATTTACCATGCCCGATAAACTGTAAGATAGAGATACAACAGACAAAGTGTCTAAGCTGTTGAGTGTACGACAGGCATTTGCGACTAAACCAATGAGCCGTCAAAATATACACATACTTTCCGAATCACTAACTCGGCCCTTAGGAGTAATTCCTTAGAGTATACATGAGCAAGCATAGAGTGCGCACATTGTAGTAAGTGAGTGTTGAGACGACCTTATGCACATCTTTAGCTGTAAGTAATACAACGTCTAGTTATCTGATTTAGGTTAGTTTAAGTATGAGAAATATAGATGACCAACATTATTAGGTTTAGAGACGGTATTTTTAGAACAGCGCAGTCAATTTTGACACAAATTTTACATCGTCGCTTGTTCATACTGGTAATTACAGATCATACTCTTAGGCGCACTCTATAGTTTACTTATTTGTACGTTAAGAATAATCCTCTTTATTTAACACTCTCGATCTGCGCACGATTACAGCAGTTACAGGCTCTTACGATGCTCTCATAAAAGTCAATTGAGCGAAAAAGGGTTATTAGGCTTAATGTAATGTTCTCGGCTCACGTCTTAGAACTAATTGCTGAGAACGTAATCCAAAGAACTTACCATATAATTTCCTTTACTTGGAGGAAATTAATTTTGTTTGCTTTACGGAGCAGAAGGTTAATAGAATACTGTTTTTCTTTAATGCTTTTGTTTAAGGCCCAGAAATTGTAACTTCATCAGAAAATGGAATAACCTGCTATTCTATACATTGGGTTTGAAGTATCTATTTAATTCTAAAAACTGAAACTAATATAATTTCTTAGAAATCATCTTGAACGCAAAAATCCCGATGATATAAATCTCTGAAAATGAGGATCATTGTTCAATATTCAATTTCCCATAGGGTTTTAATAATATATGCAAGGTCAGGCAAAATGGATTGAGACGAATAATATAATCGAAAGATCTCCGATTACAATTTTTTTATACCATTTTTTTTATAAAGACGGTATTGTGGGTGGAGTCGCGGGTGTTTATATATAGCATAGCAAAAGCAGTTTGTAATATGGTAACCAGAAAAGTGATAGACATACTTATATATTCCTAAATACATACCTATTATAGATACCAGCAAGTTACACCCAGACATAGAACAAACGATCATGCTCATCACACAAACATTTCTCCTGGGAATGGAACCCACGACCTACGGTATAGCAGTCACCGACCACCAAACATTGCCAACGTCGACCAACGTGCCAGTCAAACATAAAAGGGCATGTCAAGCTTGCATGTGGGTACAATTTAGTAAAAGGGGAAATGTTATTTGTTACAATAGTGAGTGGCAGATCGACAGTCGAATTTCCGTACGGAAACGTACAAAAAGAACAAATGTTTGCATGTATAAAATTGTGTGCTTTAGATACAAAATGCGAGGTATATTTCAACCGCAAATTCATATTTTGTTGGTTTGAAACTCCTGTGATATGTCAAAATGTATGGCCTAAAAGTTGCAGGCAATTGATGAACGTATTTTTTATGCTATATAACAAATATTTTTATATGTCCATATTTTAAACAGTGTAGTTATTGAATGTATGCCTGATAACAGAGCTTTGTTTAAGTAAAAAAAAAATGCCTAAATAATAGCTAGCGATAGACACGAACGCTGATTAAGATGATTTAATAATCTTTCTTATTTTCGAAGGAATAAGATACATTTTTGTTTAAAAGGACGTAAGTCGTGATTTATAAACAATCTTGTCCACTAGTAAAGTGGCGAAGTTAACTACCTAGAGTATACTTAAAGAACTTTGTCGTGTTACAAGGAGCTATTTATTTTAAAAGTTCTAGGAACTAACTTTAAAAAATGTGATAACGTCTGTGAAAAATGCATGCATTTAGCGCACCTGCTTCGCTATTTTAAATTAAAAAATATTATTATTCCTAAAAAAGTTTAGTTTAATTTCGTTAATATTCAAGGTCTTCAGAATAACATTTTGATTATTCATATATAAATAAATGTTTATTACTTTTGTTCTTCACAAATCTTATTCTCAAAAGATTTCTCTCTCTGAATAAACTCGCTCTTGTTATCAATACTTTCTAATCCATTACATATGGTTTGAAAGCTTTTTTATACAGTCGTATACATGACTTTGTGGTATTTGTGTGTAACAAATGTACTGTGTTTTATATCCAGCCTTTTTATTTCACTAAACATACAAATGTATGAACTCCTAAACATAAGATTTCAAAGACTGTTTTTTTTCTGTTTTATATTATGGTAGCTAGGTATTTTATTTTAAGTTGCTATATAGCTATATAGCTCTAAACATACCAACATAAATAATAATAATTAATCCAGCCTATAAACGTCCCACTACTGGGTACTTCAATACAGAAAAGCCGTGAGCATGGATCACCACGCTTGCTCAATTGCCGATTGGCAATTTCAGACCCCAATTTTGGAATACTTAAAGAAATATTACCATATAAATAAATAATTCAAAAATTACGGGCGATACTTACTAATGTGAGCAATTTATTCAAAATAAAGTTCACAATAAATAAATCCCTAACATAATCTACTGTAATCAGTCAAATCTGTCCCTCCATATTTTATTACATGCAACCCCATATTAGGGTCCCACAATAAACTGGGAAAACCCTTCAGCAAACGCATTATCAGTATCAATCAGTGTCACAGATGCTATAAATTGTGTCCCTTATGTGTTCCCAAAAAAGTGACAAAATACTTAACAGTAGGATTTATTTATGTTAATAAGAAGCACCATCACTATCCACAGCCTCGTGATCCCACTGCTGGGCATAAGCCTATTTTTCAAATGCTATTATTACCGATTATCTACTAATAGGACTGCCTCGTTGGCCTAGTGGTCCTAAGCGCGACTGCAACGCTAGAGGTCTTGGGTTCGATTCCCAAGTCGACCGGTGTTATTGGGGTTTTCTGTGAAATTCTCAGTAGCAGGTCGGAGTTTGGATTTGTGCCCGTTTAGTGGCAATAGGCTCGCCCCCTATTACATGGGACCTAAACATACCAGTGAATTGTGGGTGTACATTGGCACACCTCTGCCTAACCCTTCGGGGATACAGGCGTGATGGTATGTTATGTTATGTGCTAATAACATGTATGTCTGACCCTAATCCTTCGCCATATCATAATGTTTCTCCATGGTCGAGTAGCGTATACATCGGCTTTCAAAATGACGCTAGCATTGAGGTCCCAAGTTCGATCTCTGACTGGTCTTTGTAAATATACACTATTGTAAATTGTCTCTCCTGAAGTTGAAGACAGGTATTTCAGCTACGTACTATGGGTTTACAGCAGCGTGTGTGATATTCTTGACCTCATCTGGAAACTAACTTGATCCCGGAAGACCGACACTTCTTTTGTTTTGATTTATCCATCATCCACCGTAATTTCCTCTGGCTAGGAATCAAATAATGATAATTGGATAACGAAATTCGGAACGGCCTATCTTAATATACTTAATATACACGGGCCCAATTAGGGGTTCCCAAAGCGTTTTTATTTGATGTAGTCTTTAAGCTTTTCCTAGTATCTCTTACATAAATGCCGGTTGGGGAGTGAAGTAATCTGTGTTATTTCGTTTTCGGACTAATGGGACCGCTTCGAATTTAAACAGCGTTTTTAAAATTGTCTTTGATCATTGTAAAGTCGTACTGAATTAGGATAATAATATATACTACGGACACATATTGGTACAGTTTTTTTTTAATGTACAATTAAAGGGGTGTGTAATTTGTTTGCAGATTAAAAAAAAATGAGAAATCGTTTCATGCCTGAGGTGGCAGGTAATATAATATAATGAAATTTTCCCATCTATGCCTTTGGTTACTTGTGTCTTGTCTCCTCTAAGTGTGATTATACACTATTTTTCGCCTCACAAAAAAATACTGTTGTAAAAATTAATTCAATTCTCAATAATATTAGATTGTATAGAGTACTCTAAAAATGGCAACAATAAAACCAGTACATTAGAATTTCTAAACCCATTTACTTGGATCGTTCCCAAAGTAGTTTCCATTTTTATATAATTTCTCTTGCAGGTCAACATAAAAACTGACTGTTGGAAGTTTATGATAATCTCAACGAAACAAACTAGGACGACTGTCTTGATAGACCCAATTAGGGGGCTATCTTGGTGTCGCGGTCCCATTGTGACTTCAAATGGCGTTCATGTATAAAAATGAGGGGGCTATTCTCAGAATATTTTTGTGTTATTTTAATAGGAATGTTTCATGTTTTATTTTTGTTGAGTTACTTGTTTTAGTGTGTGTTGTTTTTCATTTACTTAGGTTTATTGTCTCATTTACTAAAAGTCCCACATATTTTTTTATAACATCTCATTTACACTTAGTATGCAATAAACACTTTTGACTTTGACTTTGACTACTTTTTTGGTAATCTCTAGTTATAGAATATTTATATAAAAGTAAATGAAGCTTGCTTCCAAACTCAAATTAATATTGTTGACTACATGGGCAATGTCCTTTATTAAAAAATGCAAATCACAACAAGAGTGTTTTAGCAAAAATAACGAAAAATTAAAACCAAAAAATATATCAACACAGCTGACATTTAAAACAGATTTGATATTTAAAAATACGGAATAATAATTTTAGGGAAAAATTGCAAGGGTCAAACGTAAATGTTTATTTTTGTTTTCTAAACAAAGAAATGTATGAGGCCATGTTGACACAACAAAGGCTGAATTTTTTGTTTAAAAAATAAGTATTTTATTGTTTTACTCGCGGGTGTCAATGCAAAATGGTATACAATTATTGTTTTGTTATTACTGTTTGTTCATTAAAGTCAAAATACAGAAGTGAAATCAATTTGATTAGCGAATAAAAAAGCTAAATAATGGTTTTAGGTTTTAGATCGATTTGCGTCTAAAACTAGATGGTGAAAAAATACAATGCCTAAAGAACATTTTTTTTATTAGACTACAGATTCTTAAGTAACTAAATGGCATAGGTACTTATAAAAGTAATATAAAAAAATCCACTTGTTATTCCAAGGTCAAATTAAAATTGTAATTTGACTATCAAATATAAGTTACGTGACTGCGAAACCGTCTTACTAATTAAATTATATTTTAATTCTTGTTATCATGTAATGTTTGAAAATATATTAAAAATTTCGTCAAAATAAGTAAAATTTCATTAACATTTCTTTCAAATATTTCTATATTACATTCTCAATCTCAAACATGTTTTTTATTTAAATTGTATTTAATTACATACCAAAGGTACATCTTATAAAATTATTATCTTTTCGAACAGAACATAACTAATTACACAATTCCTAAAACAATATTTTTCTTTACAACTTTCATAGCCTAATTGAAAAACATTACTACAGGCCACTTATAAAATGCCCAAAATTACATCCGTAAAGAATACAAAATAAAATATTATTAACAATAAAAAAACAAAAACATACCTTACCATTTTAGTTGAGCTATTGTAAAATATAACTACTGGCCACCTACAAAGTACCAAAATTACAACCGTAAAAAAAAACAATCTCATAAATATTCAAACACCGATTTTTTTTTACCTTTTGTTGACCGATTCAAAAATATAACAACTGGCCACCTACAAAATGCCAAAATAAATCCGTAAAGAAAAAAAACTAGGCAGAATTTCCAAGTTCAACTGTATGGGCGTGTCCTACCCTGTTCGACGTTAGACGGCAGATGTCACTCGATCGCCCGGCCATAGGTCTAAGTGGCTCTTAGACAGAGTGGCCCACAGATTGGAGATGACACTGCCAAACGCACAAGATTTGTGATGCTGTATTGAGAGAATAAATTAGGTACGAAGAGTGATTTGGAATGTAAGTGTGTTTTGGCTAAGTTTTAGTTTAGTTCATGTGGCGGTTTTAATATAATTGTGTAATAAAAACTAAATGATAATAATATGTTTACTTTGCAATGAGTTTTGTGTACAAATTAGTATACATATCATCACGCCTGTATCCCAGAAGGATTAGGCAGAGGTGTACCAATGTATACCCACAGTTCGCTGATATGTTTAGTTCCCATGTAATAGGGGGCGAGCCTATTGCCACTAACCGGGCACACATCCAAACTCCGACCTGCTACTAAGAATTTCATAGAAATACTCAATAAAATACAAATTAGTATAATTGAATCAATTTAAAAAACAAGTAAGTATGTCCATTTATATTTTACAGTGGAGACTATTTTATTTGTTGTGTAAAAGTATGATAACATAATTACCTACACTTTAAAAAAAGTTAGTAGCAATATCTAAAACTAAAAATGTTTAGTTTAGAACTGTGTAAAATGCTAATTTACTTCGAGTCAAAACTAAATATTCAACACTAAATTAGTTGGGTGTAAAATATTCGGCATAGCGCATAAAATTGAAAGAATTTGAAATTGGAATTTGCATCCGTTTTATAAATTAACACAGGCCGCCATGCGTGAAAAAGGATAATCATTTTCAGTTGATGAAAATGTTTGTATTTTGTCACCAAACATTTACCTTACTCATTTAATTTTGTTAATTTAGCTCATCGCGGCAACTGTAAATTCAATTTCTGTTATCGTTTGGTGTACGCGACATTTATTTATGGGTTGCTAGTCTAAAATTTTCGTTCAAATACATACATTGTTTTTACATGTACAGGCAAAGTTCTATTGTTTTGAAACAATTTTTAATACAGCCAACGCAACGTAAACAAGCGAAGTTGTAAATGCTCGTTCCGTCTCTACATAAAATGAGAAGAGGCATTTTCCCAACAATTAAAAGTTGATATAATCATTATAATATTCAAATATTGAATCCCCAAACAAAACACTACTACTAAACTAACAACTATAGTGACATTTACACTAACCTATTCAATTTCAAATAACCCAATTCTAAATTCAACATTTTTCGATATTCAAAACAAGACCAAATTAAATCCAACTTTAGATTTCCTATGCCCGAGGCAACGTCAGCGTTTCTCACTAGAATTTGCGGGACAGAACTTTGTCCGGGGAACGGAAAATACTAATGAAGTTGCCCGGTTTTTTCTGCCTTTTTAACGTCCGAAGCCTTGTAATTGCCCGGTCAGTGCCGAAGTATTTTTGTTTGAAATTGTTACTGAACAGTTTTTGTTGAACATTTTTTCTGTTGCAATGTAATGTAGAATGACTAATGATTGGTTTTAAGTGTACGAGTTTAAGAATTAGTTCGTTATTATTCAAAGTACTTGAAAATGTTAGTGATGCTGGGTGATAAAGTACCTTAGATAATGATATAGTGTTGTTTAATGGTTATTTGATTTTAGATTCAGAATAGCTTGTATATACACAAGTGTCAACTTGATTAATTATTTTGACCTTGCTTTTACAGCAATTTGGCAAATACTAATCTTGTTTCTTGCCCTAGTTTCAATCGTCTGAGATGTTCTTTTATTTATTTCATGTATTCAGCACATTAACATTAAATTAAAGTAACATTTAGAAATATATAAGTATGTTTATCAGTTGTCTGGTTACCATAACACAAGCTCTCTTAGAGCTTAACTTGGGATCAGATAACCGTGTGTGTATTGTCCAGGAATATTATTATTATTAAATCATAGGTAGTGTTGGAATATAAGTAAAATTAACAGAAGCTTGGTTAGATATTGCAATTGAAAATAGATTCAATTAGCACAGTATCAAAGTTTAAATTAGATTAGCAAGAATATTTTTTCCTTTAAGTATTATGTTTAAGTAAATGCTAAGTTTTACGGATTTATCTTGAGCTTGTTTGAGTGACGACACTTGAATAATAAGTGTCCGCCTATTAAGGCTTTGCTGACTATTTTTTCCACATTGTGAACATAAAAGATGGTTAAGTACCATTAAGTTTTTCTAACTATGTCATATTTTATCGTCGACATATTAATTTAAGAGCTGTTTTATGAACTATTATTTTTGGCTTTAGATATATTTTATGACTGAAGTTTTTAATGCAAACGTGAATTTTAGTCATTTTATATTGTATGATTTACCTTCATAGTGTGCTTGGTTGATCTTTCGATTTATAGTAATAAGTTTAGGTAAAAAAAGGTTGTTTATGCAAAAGATTTGCATTAGAAAACTTACTTATTTTTTTAAGTAGTAACCTACAAATACATTGTTTACGAGTCCATTATTTTATTAGACTCTGAATTTTTTAAAAAACAATAAAATTCTATTTTATTTCCCTCTAAACGTAAAAACAGGTTTAAATCCAACGAAGTTTATTTTCACTTCCCTGGAATGACCTCCTGCGACCAGGCTTTAGGATGATAAACGCTGTTTTCTTTTCATCCCAAGATTAACATATAAATGTCCTCGCAAAATTACATTTAATCGCTTGGTCACCGCAGAAAAAAATCAAAGAGAACACGGAAAAAAGAGGTTTATTTTGAGTTCTACCTCACACGTAAAGTCAAAAGTCCGGTCGAAACTTAGAGTATACATATGAAACTATAGAGTGAGCCTATCAGAGTTTAAACCGTATACAAGTGTGAACAAGTGTTGTCGTGAATTATGTATGAAGATGGAGCTTGCCGTTTTAAAAAATCTATCTAAAACACTAATATTATCCTAACAATGTCAAAACCATCGATATTTTCTTATATAAGTTTCTCGTTGCGCGAAAATTAACTTAAATGAAAAACGAAATGTACTAGGATCAGACTAAAAACTGTTCTCGCTTGGTACAAGGGGAACCTAGCGATAGTAGCAGTCTATGCATATAGTACGTCGATGGGTCGAAATTAGCAAAGGTCTGGCCGAAAATAAAGCTGGTAAAACATTCGGAAAATCTCGAACAGTAAGCTCTGAATTTAGTAAACAACCCCTCAGGCGTGTCATTTGAATCGTGAAACGAAAAATAATATTTGAATAAGTTCGGGCAATCTGATGGAAGGTAAACACTCAACTATTACTGAGCTGAGATTTGGTGGAAACGCATGAAAGAAATGTAACGTTTGTATAAAGAACTTTTATTTCTTAGGGTACGAGAAGGAAACTGCGAAACCATATTAGGTAGATACTATTGTATGGTTTTGTTGTTTATCTTTCAGCATGTGTGTCATTATGGCAAATGAGTAATTACGAGATTGGTAGATTGATAGAATATTCTGTATTGTACACCATTTAAGACACCAATGTTTTGCAACTTAATTGTCCCGCCAGTAGACGTAAATGATCGTGTGTCATACATAGGAAAGTGCACGGGTTAAAAAAAAACTGATCAAATTGGAAAGCATAAATTGTATTTTTCTAAAAAATACACGCAAATACTTCCTTCATATATTTTACAGCCGGTTATAAATCAAGGACTATTGCATGGCGGTACAGAACCATCAGTGCTCCTTTCCATTTTCTTTTGTTTTCCCCATCCAATACCTGAATTATTCTCAGAAGTTCTCAGCTTGTGATATTACACTCATATAAGGTCTGACAGGGTTAGAAAAACGCAATAAGGAAAGTACAGGGTGTGGTTTTTGTTTGCGTCAATTAACTCATCCCTTATAAGCCTGAGTCTTTGTGTAAGATAAATTGATGTGGTTTAGAGATGTATCTACCCTAAAGATTGTTTGTGCGTGTAATTATGTGGATTGCTATGACAATATACATTTTGATTTAATGTCGTTTATGACGTCACTAAAGATAAACGGAAAATTC
This sequence comes from Autographa gamma, assembly GCA_905146925.1. Classification (NCBI taxonomy): domain Eukaryota; kingdom Metazoa; phylum Arthropoda; class Insecta; order Lepidoptera; family Noctuidae; genus Autographa; species Autographa gamma. The sequence goes on from LR989871.1 coordinate 6,189,744, forward strand.
TTTTTAAACAACTGAAATTATATACTGTAAGATTGCTTTCGCCAAATATAACAATTTTTCGTCTTATAATTTCACGTAAATAATGGTACATCTAAAGTCACTTTTTCTTCTGCATAACCTTTCCCAAAACAGGTATATTGGGCTCAGTTTCCAGTTTTCGTGTATTTAACTGAATATATTTCAACTATGTTTATTTTACTAACCTGGTATACAGCAACGGCATGGGCTGTAACAAAAGAAAAATACTATTACACAGAATGCAATTTTAGTATATAACTTCAAATTGAAACTATCTAACTACATAAGAGATGAGAATGTGGCCTTAAGCCCTTAGGCCTCATTCACGAAGACAGCGGGAGCGGGAACAGCGGCGGACCACATACATCAATGCTGAGATTAGCGTATTCAACAATGATATTTATTTACAGTTCAATACTTAAATCTAATGTAACAACAAATACTCACAACTATACTCAAATTAAAACTTTTATTAATATATAAAATTAACAGCGTTTTAATTCTAATATCTTCCTAAACCTTAATATATTGTGGACAAATTATGTAAAACTGAATACTTCCAGATGGGTACTTCCATGGGTACCGCTAGGTTAGAGCGCATGATATGCATGCAATCAATCAATATAATTTTGTTTCAAGTAAATTTTTTAGTATCTACCAAAACGTTAAACGACTCTGGTTGTAGTTTCCAAAATTTCATTCTTATGTAGAACCGGCAAATATTCAAAAGAAAAGAAAGAATTATTTTAAAATATGTCAACCAGTTAACGAGCAGAATGTCTAGATGCCTGAGCATCTGCCTTTGAGAACAGTTCCATATAAATATATACAACGTAACGCGCCGCTGCCCGCTTCCCGCCGCTCTTATTGACTTCGTCAGTGAGGCCTTAGAATAGGCCTAGAGTCAAGATGACTGATTCGTCACGGACGGGTCAATGGTACACAACTGTTTTCCTCTAAATAATGGGTGGGACGTTTAACCTACATATTATAGTAATATGTGTGTATAGCTTATTGTGTTTTAATGTGAGGGATTTGTTACGGTGGCAGAAATTTGAGACCTAAGCTCTACCATGTTTGGGATCTGGTTTGATTTAAACAATATATTTATAAAAAGGGGTCCAACAAAAGTTAGATCAACATGAATTGATAGTTATGTATCTTCCAACCTATCGCAAGCACTAAATCCACGAAAAAAAAAGGAAAATATATACAAAGAAAATATCATACCATTTTCTGACAAGAATATGTATATTTAAGCGAGTTTTCATTTTCTTTTGGTGTTACTTTGAACAGACAAATAATGTCTTTGCTGTACCTATCGCCACATTATCACTAGACTCAAACGTAGAACATTCGAACAAACAACCATAGTAACAAAGGCTTACGAAAATGAACCTTACAGCTTTAGAATAAGAACGAAGTTTAGGTCGACAAGTTACAATTTGTGTTGCCGTCGACTGTCCCTACAAATTCGTTCGATATTATATTTTGGTGCCTGAAATGGATTGTAATTATTTTTTTTATTGTTACGTTTCTTACGTCGATATTGAATTTGTCTTTTTAGGCTTAACACGTTTTTATCATATTACAAATATTGGATATGAATGTCGTAAGATGTACTAACAAGATTACCTTTTGAATATTGATATCTCTTATTTAGATCCATGGTGATGTCAAAGAGCGTGAACTATACAGATGGAAAACGCTTAAATATAAACTAGCTGTGCCTCGTTGTTGCAATGACGGTAGTGGCTAGTCACCTCTTAAAATAAATATATAAACAAACTAACGGACTACCTATATCTGCGAGTGAAAGTCCCGACAATACAGTTCAACTGTTTCAGAGATAAGTCGGAATCAACAAACACACAAAAGTTGTTTATATTTATGTAATTTCAGTTTATATTTTCACATGCATTGAGTGAAAATTTGAAATTACAAGCAGACAATTTTATTATTTATATAAGTATAGAAACATCTGGAGTCAGACGGGGGAGACCTTAGCCCAGCAGTAGGAAACAAAACAGGTTACATAAAAACAAAAACTGAGGATTCTCAATACTCAATTGTGGATTTAAATGCTTCTTCTATGTACTTTACCTTTCTTATCCGTACAAGGATAACCCTTTGATATTTTTCTGTGGTGTGAACATATTATTACAGTCATCTTTGACAAGTAATCGTGATTCAAGTGTCCCTTTTTTCTGATGACAAGGGTTCATGCTCCCATATTATTATATCCACAATTGACAGCTTAAGAAACATTAGCATATCTATAAACATGACAAACCTATTTTTACACGACTGTATGATTACATAAACATCAATGTTGTTGTTATTGAGATTTTTTATAATTCTTGCTGAAAGTTTCGTTTTGTTCTTTATTCAATTTATGTTGTGAAAAACAGTTTTATTTTAGTTTTACTCCAGTTTTCAGTTATTGATGCTTGACCGCATCTTACAGCCTTATAAAAATAATACCTGTCTGAAAAAAAAAACTGAAGAAGAAAAGTCTGAAGAAATGAAAACTCTGATTGGATCTCTGATCATCATCAATTAGTTTGATCTCGTTTTATTTGATTTTTTAATAAATACAACTTTAAAACACACAGACTCATCACCTCCATACACATTTCTAGATACTCACAAACATAATAACAACAATTCTATTTCTGTAACAACTACAACTTCACATCCACCAGATTATCTCCCCAACATGTCCTTTAGATTACCTGTCACGATATACATACACACAATCAGTCAAGCAGCTAATGAACGCTTGTACTGTTTCTGCTAATTAAATGATGGATTTGAGGTTTCCATTGATCAATTAAGGGTTCACATTAAGTATTTGTAACTGTTCAAATGTACAAAGGAGTCTTTCATATAGATGAGAAACAAGCATTGATACTACGCTAGAAATATAAGTATTGGTCGGTTTCATATTTCTTCTTCCAGAATTTATTTCTTGTTTGGATAGTTAGAGGAAGTAAAAAAAAACAATTTGAATTAAAAAAGCTGTAGCTTTCATTTGAAAGTGAAACAATGTAAATGTTGCACACTGCAGTCATCAAATCAATATACTCGTAGGATGCTAAATATAACTAAACATGTAGCTAATTAACGTAACGAACCTAAGTACATTACTATGAAAATAAACTAATACTCGTAATTAATGATACTATTTCATGGACCCAAATATCGTATTAGCACATATCCCAACTTTAAAGTGGGTCGATACAATCAACCTTATTACATATTCAGTTTCTATCCGCAATCAGATTCCATCCCAATTATAACTTGAACGACATTATGTAGTATTTTGTCTATTGCTAACACTATTTGGCAACTTTCGAGCCATTAAGCCAACTAGCGCCAACTAGCCAATAGTGTCAACTGGCCTCCAGTGTCCACTGTCCAACGTTATAACAAAAGTTGTCGTGAACTCGAGAAATTGCAATTTTGCATAAACATGAGCATCGCTGCTTTTATTAGGAAACTTTTAATTAAATTACAAATACTCATTTATACGTAAATTAACGGTAGTGATAACATCTTGGCATTTTTTTTTCGGAATTGGAATTGTCGATGGTTACCACGGCAACTACCACAGCAAACCTGCTTACGATTATTTACAGGGTCCAGAAAAATCTGTTCCATGCTTATATTTTTCAAAAAATCTCGATACTTTCAAACACAAGTTAGGCCTTAAATGTATTCGGACACTGAAACGTAAATCAATTTAAGCCGTTAAGTTTCACGTTGTCTCTGTCACTTGAAGAAACAGTGTATACTAGATATTTAAAAACGTGTTGAATTAAAATCTTTTTACATACTAAAACTTTGACCTCCGTATAGGTAACTAAAACAATTGGGATTAGGAATTCAACCAAAAATAAAATTAAACCCGAAGAAGTTTATTATAATACCTAGTATTGAAATTCGAGTACCAATCCAATCTATAACCGATACAGAGCTTTCGTTTGTTTAAAGATACCAAAATCACATCGTATCATATTAGCCTGTAACTGGCTTTTTATAGAACAAAGTCCCTTCATACAAAAAGGATGAAGTATTTGTTTAAGTTAATACAATATCCATACTGCCCGGTATTGCTTTAATAGCGAATGTTTTTCTCCATTTTCTTCCTTTGTAGTGGTACGGATACCATTTAGGAAACCAATTAAGCTTTGTATCAGTACATTAAACTCTTAATATTCTTGGATATCTTATTTCAAATTGAATAGAATATTTTTATAATTCCATGTTATTTTAAGAATAAATACGCTTATTATGTTGGTTTTATATTCGAGAATCGCTTCAAGGCTTTTGGGATTAATTTGGTACCAGATCCAATTATAATATTTAAATTCGATAAGTAATGTATCTGGCTTGCTCCTGTATTGATTAGAAAAAGCTTTTTTTATAATGAAAGTAATAAATCTCTTGATCTTGTTTGGCTTACTAAATCTAAGGATTATTTCGGAATGAAAAATATTTCTTCAAGATTTTTCGCCCATACTCTTAAAAGACTAACTGCTCTCTTTCAATGATGGAAGACATTTTGTAGAAAGGTTTTTTATGAGTTTGAATATTTAAAAGAAAATCCATAGACAGCAGAACTATAAAATAATTTATGTAGTACAAAAGGTATTATTATATGCTGAGGCAGAGAGCTCTCCTAAAGTTTCGACAACGCATTAAAATTTTGCACACCGCCTATCGCTTTCATTACTCGATTTTGGCATCATGCCAGTTTGGATAATATCCAAACTTGGACCTTATGTGTCAAGGGTTAAGTTCAATTTCCTTTGTGATGTTAATCCGTTTTTTAAGTCATCCAGTGGCTAGCAAAGTGATTGCTTTCAGTATTGAGCAGCTGTGAGAGCTTTGTCACCGAAATTTATCAATGGCCAGTTAGTAATGCAGGTTAAGCCGTGGACTAAAATGTTTAACACGTGAAGAGTTTTTCAAATCTACCAATAAATTTTTGGTCCATGTAACATCCTTCCATCACATTTATAAACCGATAAATAACGATTTCCACTCGACAGAAGAATGGAGACTTAACTGATGGATGAATCAAAAACTGATCCAAACACATCCATATTAAACTTACCCTTTAAAACCCGAATTTCCTTCGAACAACAGGACCAAAAATATCCGTAGTCCAAAAATGTTTCACGATCAAACAATTTTTGATAAAACATTAATAAGTAAATAAGTGACAGATCTCTATAAAGATAGGAAAAAGCCTACAGATTTTCTCTTTACGATATTTGTTGGTACTAAAAAATGTTACATAAAAAATGAAGAGTTCAAATTCAAATTCAACAGACATTATTCCAAAAAAAGAAGCAACCTAAAAGACTGTTGCCATTCGAATACATAATTAATCAAACTTGAATACCAGATTTCGTGGACCTTTTTAATTAAATGCAATTTATTTTCTTGTTTATCTTCAAGAGCCAAAATATTGGTTCTCAAGATTACAGTGTCTGCCAAGTTAATCAAAGTAACGATTTTGGTCTTAACGTAAGTTCTGACAGCTTTTGTCCAATGCCTTTAATAATCTTTAAAGTGAGTTTGATTGACGCAAGCAAGATAACCAAATAGCGTTAATGCTTTAGCACTTAGGTGAACCGACTAAGAAAATATTACGTTTACATCGACATCTTTTAAGCCGTCACGAAAACAGTACTAAGTTTGCTTGTTCATATACGAGGCGATGCAATTCTCCAATACCTGATGACTTTAGAATCCATTGAAGCGTGCCTATGCATGAACCTCTTCGGTTTGTATGGCGGTAATTGCTTGGATACTAAAATTTTGGTGTATTGAAATAGTCTCAGAGACTTACCTCGCCTAGTATACGAATGGGGTAAAATAATATTTATTGTGTAAATTTGTTGTTTTCTAGAATTCAATTAGCGTAATGTAGATCATGAGTGTGTTTTCTTTCGCCAACCATTATTTTAATTAATGTTCGTATGGAAGAAATGTATTTAGTCTCCATGTTTTACTAGACATATTATTATAGGCACGACTTTTTTTTAGTTTTAGTAAATCAATATTGAAAATTGTTAATCCATCCTATTTACTCAAATAAAGAGTTTATGGTAATTAATAATCTAGATATTAACAACTAAATAAGCTTATTAGCAAAACAATATTCAACCATATTACCTACTCTCTGATTTTATCAAGTAATTTCAACTAAAGCATAACAAAAAACCTTTACTCAACTTTACTTTCACAAAAATATTAAAACATCCATCTAAAAAATTACTCCACAAAGCCATCCTCCCAAATTATTTATAACACGAAAAAATCTCGCCTATCCCTTACGAGAACAATTTGAAGCCAAACACTTACCATGAAGACGCTAATACAGGGGTCCCGCAAGGCAGAAAGGCCTGAAACAGTATCTTTCGTTGTAGCAGAACATTTGTTTGTAGAACATTGTGGGGCAGGCATTGTTAGCGGATGCTCGACACTACTCGACCCGGCCCGCTGTTATAATTAAAAATACCTGTAAAATGTGGTTCCGTTGGGAAATTATGTTGGTTTCGGGCGGTGATTTTGGATTTGTAGAAGGCGTTTGATAGAGGTCGATTGTGTGAACTTGGATGTTAGAGATTGTTGTAGGTATGTAATATTCAAAAAAGAAAGGAAAGCAATTACTTATTTATTTTTAGATAACCATTATTTTTGCTATGGGTAATTTTTAATTTCCAAACTGAGATAATACTCATAATTAAATCAGTAATGTAAAGTTGGTCATATGTTTACAAATCAGTAATATTATTATTACGAATCAATGTGTTTAATTATATTAATAGTAATATTCCATTATAAATACAAAAACTCCGAATCAATCAAATAGATTGCTCCACAATCTAGACCACAGCACATTTAATTAATTTGTTGAATGATGTTTGAATCTAAACTAACACGATATTACAAATTACGTTGTACACATGGAATTTTACTAGAGAATGTATTTATATTTCATTTACCTATCCAGATATTAACGATATCAGTTCAGTATTTATACATATGACTAGTTTTAAATCTTGTCAAAATGAAAAGAAAGAATAATTGAATTGTATTGAAAATACATCTGTTAGGCGAAAACACGGATTTTTTATTGCTTTAACTACAGTTGTATTTAATTTATCGTTGTAATAATAAAACATCATGTTGAACATCGCCTAAATATCCTTTAGTTAATTATAAGTTCGTAAATCGCTCAACATATCAAGTTTTTTTTTAATCAACGATACTCTATTAGAGAAAGGTTTTGTTTAAAAGAGTCAGTCAATAATTATAAACTATCTCTTTATGATCCGATATCGGTCCCCCTTGTTTCCGATAAATAAGTAAATGTCATATTATCTGATTTATTTCCTGGTGCTGGGTGGTAAAAGTGCTCGTTTTGCAGAATCATTATAATATATGATGATGATGATTTGTAACGATCATTATTATCGTTTTTTAATTTAGTATTGAAATGTTTAATAGGAGGTTAATTTTTAAATTATTAATATGAATATGATTTTTTTTATGATTTTTATTAATTTGCATTTAAAATTTTATGTAAGCGAGCCTTTAACAACAATACGTCATATTAACTAGATTTTTGCAATTTAGTACAACAATTCACAATATAATTCTCCAAAAGTACAACTTTAGGAGCCCAGAGTTTCATTGAGTTAATAACGTTATGAAGCGAAGTGGTTATTGTTCAATATTTATCGGCTTTCCTAATTAATTTATTATCAGGGATTAACTTAATTACTCTGTGGTTTCAGCTGTTTACTGTACCGTGGAGATCCATATACTGCTCGGTACTTCAAATAAGCGTGATTGGAACTTCTTTAATTGTATTAGTACTTTGTTCGATGCTTGCTGGTTAGTTATTCGATTATGAAAGCTTTTAGATGATCTTTTGAAGTCTTTTCATCAAGTTTAAAATGTAAGTTATAATATTACTTGATTCTTTTTGTTATCCTGGTGTGGCAAAACCCAAAAGACGGATAATTTTGAAGATTTTAATTTTAAATGACTGTTCAACTCTCTCTCTATGCCTAGGTAATGTATTTTTTTGGAAGATGTATGAGATCATTCATTTGGAAAATAAAAGATATACTATGTAGCTATTTGAAGTGGTTTATATAATAAGCTTTAAATAATATCTACTTTCTCTAATAACAATGCTTAACATGAAATAAGACACCGCAATAACTGCGAATTAGGACGCAAAAAATGTTAATTAAATGTCTCTCTTAAATGGCGCTACAGTGAACAAATTCCATAAAACATTTGCTATAATTTACTTTTCTAAGTTCATTTATCAATCCCAAATATTTCACAAATACTGTCACAGACCTTTCATAGAAGTTAATGCCCTACAGCCAGTCATTAGTGTAAGTGCTCTATGTGGCAATGGCCGTAACTTTGAACTGGTGACGAGTGCTCAGACCCGTCACCTAGAGGAACTACATACATTTAAATTGCCTGCTCAAGACAGGCTTGGTGAGAAAGAGAGATTTGGGGAATTTGATAGTTTGTGCTATGTCTGTCGACTTTATTTGACCGTTAGTGTCTGACAAAAAGTGCACATTTAGTATTAAACCCATGATCTTTATTTTACAGAACCTAACAAAAAAAATTAATCTAATACAAGAACAAACTCTAACTATACTTAAATAAATTAAACCTTGATAGTTTCTTCCCTTCAAATATACCAACCAGAAAACGAAATTAAAAAGTTAACTATGTCTTGTATCTAACCATCAAAAACTTAATTTTGCCACAGTACTGTAGTAGTGGAGTAAGTTCATTGTAGTTATACAACTGTTGGCGACACTGAACAAGACAATTTCACAGTTATCAAAATAAGTTTTAAACTTCTTAATAAAACAACCTTTTTTTACTTTAAATAACAGTTACTTGTCAAGACTTCTTCATAGAACGAACAGTAGGACGATATGAGCTAAATTTATTAAAACCTCTAAATAAACAATTTTAAAGTACCTACGAACCACTAATTACAAACAATTACACATATATTTAAAAACTAACCGAATTCAATAAATCGTGGGACCACCTCTGGAGTACATCCCCATTGACCATCACTTTCTTTTTTTAATTGATTCACACGTATCGGATTAAAAAACACCTTCTAGAACCTCTTTCTTATAAACTCAGTAAAAATCAAAGCGAGTTCGTACAATAAAGGCCCTAGCCAAAGTTTCTCAACAAATCGTGAACCAATATCATTTTCATAAATATAATTACTTAAAGAAAAAATTAGTCTTCAGACTTCCAGCAAATCCAGCCGCTTTAACACTCCTCTCCTTTCCAGGCCATGTCGTGTACGCGGCTAGCTACGGTGTACTTCCTGTTGACTCTAGCGGCTGCGTCCAGCGCCATCAAGTGCTGGAAGTGCGGCCAGTACAGCGATGGCGTCGGCTCTATTACGCCGTGCAGTAACCGGACTGCTACCCGCTTGGAGGAGTGCCCGAGTAACGCTAAATATTGTATTGTGAGTATTATTTACTACATTAAGTATATATTTATATATGTACCTATTAATTCACTTCTATATAGGGCTATTAAATTATTCTAGAACTTTCTATGAACTAGTTTCTTTCTACTCTTGAATTAAAAAAAGAAATCGTTTGATATTGATCACGTTTATGTAAAATTCAAGTAGTTGGTAGATATTTTTATTTTTCTAACAAATTCTAATTGTAGCTATTAGCCAAAACAGACACAAATCTGTTACGCTATATCTATCTAATATACATATGTATATAATATAACCTACCTATAATATCCAACATCCCGAAAATAACTATGAATTTACTTACTGACTGAAAAATCTAAAAAACATGATTATGCTTTGCCATCAAAAATCCAAACGAATCCCAGAAAACAAGATCCAACTAAAAACTCCCTAAAACATCAGTAACACTTACTTAAAGGTATAAAATAAGTAGCTTCATTAACACTGCTAATTATCTCGCTATAATTTAAAATGGCGGCAATCAAATGCTTCAGACCTCTTCCTTTGTGAGGAAACGCGGGTAACTGTGCGACCCTCGAAAATGTATTTACACTGCTATTGTGTTATATAGCGTGTTTATTTGCTATATGCTATATTATGTTATGTTTACATTGCCTACAGGGTATGTTAAATTACAAATCGTTTGGCCTTTGTATAGAGTTTATGAATACACTCGTAGTAAATTCTACTACAATAGTGCCGGTTTTGTTATTCGTATTTTTTATTAGAGTAATGGTTGATACTGATTTATTTACAGAAACTAATCGGCATAAGTACCTTAAAAATTGGACAAAAATTATCAGTGATGGAATGTCAGATTAAGTCAGCCAAAGTGTACATTTAAACTGGGAAAGGTTATTATTTTTGCAATAAAATAAAGATTTTGTCTAGTTATTTATTTGACGTAAGTTTCAAATATCTCATAATATTAAAAGAAAAAAAAATTTTCTTCTATCAAAATCAAAATCAAAATCAAAATCAAAATGTTTTTATTTCTTATAAACCAAAAAAAAAGGCGCTCAAGAAACGTTACGTTAACTCTACTGATTCTAGTTGCTCGGTTCCAAAGTGTCATTCCTATGAAGAAGAGCCGGCAAGAAACTCCATAGGTTACTCTTTTAAAAATAAACTTATTACAATTATTTTACATTATTGGTTAAATATATGCGTCAACACCGAGGTAAAACTACGTTAATAAAATAACGAAAAAAATAAATTAAAATAATAATAATTTATGGCAATCAAACCGTTATAATGAATAATAAAAACCGCGTTGTTGACGCATTCACAACAAAAAAGAACCAAAATTTAAAAATGAAATTGTATATAAAATAAAATAAAAAGAAAACAGTTTTACATACAATACATATGTAGTCAAAGAAAAAAAAAAAAAAAAAAACGAAATACCCTAACAGGAATGTCAAGGCATGTCAAGTGCCTTCAGGAAATACAGGCGGCTTATGAACTCCTTTAAAGTAAACAAGCAAATCTTAAGGACCGCCAGGGAGGCCACATGTGCAGATATTAAACACTCCACGCCCTTTTGTCTTCCACGTAGTCTTTAACTTTATAATACGCTTTCTTTAAGAGAATAGATTTGACACAAGATTTGAATTTCTTACCGGGCAGGTTGGTAATGGCCTCTGGTAGTTTATTATAAAAACGTATTGAATTCCCTAGAAATGATTTTGAATTGGTTTTAGTAAGCCGAAATTTAGGAACTACTAATTTATTTTTATTTCTGGTATTAATGTCGTGATAATCACTTTTAACTCTAAAACTAGAAAGATTTTTACGCACATACATAATATTCTCGAAAATGTAAAGGGAAGGCAAAGTCAAAATGTTAATTTCTTTAAACTTTTCTCTCAATGACTCTCGAGGGCCCATGCCGTATATTGAGCGAATTGCGCGTTTCTGCAAAATGAAAATGGAATCTACATCTGCCGCGGACCCCCATAATAGAATACCGTAAGACATTAAACTGTGAAAGTAAGCATAATAAACTAATCTAGCAGTGGGTATATCAGTAAGCTGCCGAATTTTCCTAACCGCGAATGCAGCCGAACTTAACCTAGACGACAGTGCCGTGATGTGTGGCCCCCACTGCAACCTAGAGTCAATTGTTATACCATCATGTCTATGTAAAGTTATGTCTCGTAAGTAGTTCTTACAAAAAGAATATTGAAGTAACACAAAACTGACAGTACAAAATAGAATGAACTAAGACAACTAAGCACATATAAATATACATTTATACTGTATACTATCCCATTTAATACACATTTAATATCCTCCCGAAATTCCCAAATAAGTGTAAAAATCCTCCGTCCATATTAATTTAGCTCGGCTTTGATCAGAAACAATTCTTTGCCCGATCTTTGTTAAACCGGTCCGTTCCGACGTTCAATATCCGGGCCGGTCCGGCAAGACGGTTTATCTGACTTGCAAGGCCGTTTACAAACCGGTTCGTGACGTCAGCGTTGCTTGGATTTTGGCTTTCAACGTTTAGATGTACGGTCCCATGTCGAGCGGAAAGCGAAATAAATGAAAATTATGAATCTTATTTTTTACACATTATTATCTTTTAGGTTTTAAGAAAATGTTGATAAGTTTATTCTAAATGTGTGTTTTAGGGAGCTTTGATGCGTTATCGAACTTCTGGCTTATGTTATTTTCATACTGTCAAATTTTAGTTAAAATTGTTTATATGAAAAGTTATATCATTAATGTTTAATGATATAACTAATAAAAAATGTAAACTCCATTCTGGACTTTGTCGCCTCATTTATTATTATTTTGGTTTACGCATTTTCTACCAACCTATGGCAAAATGAGCTTTTTACATTCGAACTATCTCTAGTTAAATCAATTTAAAACCACACTAACCACATTTTGCGTCAAATTATTCCTTATACAAAACGTCAGTGTGTGACAACCAACTTCTCAAACTAGCCCCTCACTTAAAGACAAGGTTATTAAGATAACACGGACGAATGTCTTAACGAACGGATTACTGAAGTTCCACTGTTCCTCTATCTCACTTCCGTAGTCCATTCCACTTGTACCTGCCAAGTTTGGAGGAGTTTGTCTATAAGTGCAATGATTAGTTGAAGTCCAAGAGTGGGTTCGGAATTATCTTTAGGTGAATTTTGTATGCGTAAAAACAATAATTGAAAAGATTTTAAAGAACGAAAATAAGGACTAAACAAAATTAAAAAGCATCAAAACTTTATTTTTTCTTAAAGCTTATCCCTATTTACATACATCCCTATTTTTATAAATAATTTAATATTTTTTTGAGACCATAAACATTTTCATATTTGTAGGTAAATAGCATTGTTTGGATTTTGTATTTAACATTTTATTCCTTAATGGCCAATTAAACAGACCTTATTATCTCAGGCGAGTAATAAAATAAATACGTATTAGAATTAAAAAACATTTATTTTTATTAGACACATTGTGGTTCCAAGCTATGTATGTCCATTGACATCGAACCTTTAAGCCTTGGTTGACCAAACGTTACGGATCCCAAAGCACTGTCATCACAGATTAATGTCCCTAAATCAACAACTCCCTTTATCTAAACAGTAAACATGGCTACATATTTCACTTTTGTTAATTTAAAACAATTGTCAACATTTTTTGTCGGATAGGGTTAGCACGTTAAAAGAAAAACCCTTTGAAGGGCCTTTCCAAAAACGCTGACAAATAGCAATACCCGAGCTTTTGTAAACAGAGACATTTATCAATATCTCTTTTTCAATACTTTTTCTTTAAAATTTTAGAACAAAATTGGTATTATTTGGAAAGCAGCTTCTCTTAAATCCCTAATTTATTTTCGTGAACTTTTACTGTTCTTTTTTATTCTTATCCTACGAATATTTTCGAACCACTGCGCTATTATAATCCGCCATACAGTAAATTAATTGACAGCAGCGAAAACCAGAGCAAAAGTCGCTTTACTTTTATTTAACAAAAGTTGTAAAAAACTGGATAATACCGGATTCGGTAACCCTATATGCTTGGCCGTTATACTCGTAAATTTGAAAAAAGAACTATTTGATTTAATCCGCTTAGCTTTTCGTTCGTTGGCTAAATTTTGTAACGGTTTTCCACAGAGGCTAATGAATGAAGTGATCGGTTATTTAGTGAAAAAACTGTAGAAAAACTAATTCCTTTAAATATGTGTCTGATGCTAGCAAGTTTTTTATTTTACTTTGGTCTATTTACCTCATAGCTGGTTAGGCAATTTTATAATCATTATATATTCATTCGGCTGTAGTAGGTATTGAATAAATCTTAATTTTTTCAGAAACATTTACTTGCATTAATATTCTTAAATAAAAAAGAAACTCCTTTTGTAGTAGAATGAAAGAATAAAAGACAAGTAAAGATATAAATCAAAACAGGAGCATAAAAAAATTGTTACTTAAATCCGCTCATCCTAAATTCAAAATCGCACTTCAGCTAAATTCTTACCCAAAATAACCCTTTGACAACCTTTGCGCGCCAAACGATTTAAAAAGTAAATTCTACTTTTTATTCTCTATGCTTTGCACAAAGAGTAACAAGCCTACAACCGTTCTTTTTTTATCTATATATATATTTGATATCCGTATGAGTGCTGTTACGTCATTATCTCAGCCATTTGCAGGGTCCCAATGGAGACACCTAAAAAAAAACATCGCTTTGACATTTAATTTTATCGGGGAGCGGCAAAGTGGTGTTTGACATTTATGAAGAGATTTGAGTGGTTTAGGCAGAATGTTTAAATATAGATTACGGCTAAAAAACATGCTTTGTGAATTCATTTAAAATAAAATATTTCCATACGTACACTTTTTTACTAATATGTAACATTGTAATTTTTACTTCATTGTGTTTTCGTCTCTTAATGAACATTTTTCCTGCTGTACAACAGTACGTTTAACCATAATTTATATATGCATATATAGTAAAAAAAAAAAAATTAAAATGTTTGCACAATTTTATATTTAAGTCAATGAGCTGATGCATTTTCAATGCAATGATTCTAATAGTATGCTCTGAAAACTGGGTATTATTTATAAAAGAAAATCCAAGCTGAAACAATGAAACAAACATTGCAATTTTAATCGAATAAAATGAAATTTTAATATAATGTCAAGAAAGTTGACACCGTATACACGTCACTTGTCTATAATGTCTAATGTTGTCTTTTGTCGACACGATGTTTTTCTACCAGAAGCGACATCGGAATATTTTCAAGGCAAATTAAATAAAGCTAGTTTCCACGTGTAAAATAAATGATTAAGTATTGGGATTTGCTTCCAGTCTTACCAGATGGAGGCATGCTAAGTGTGTCCGATTCATATTTCCCGATAAAACTTATTGGATGAAATTAATGTGTTTGTTAATACACAATTAAATCTAATATAAGAACAAACTCTAACTATACTAAAATTAAAACTTACAAAGAACTCATCGTCATCCTTGTCAATGACGGGAAACGTGCCCAGAAGGCTGGCAGCATTGCCACGTTGAATGGCTATGCCGATTCTCTGTGCAAGGAACTAACCAGCCCTCTGATCACGAGTAGATTCTATTGTGTTTGTGATGTTTTTAAAAATGTTATATCAGCAACATAATAATATTGTTTTTGCATCAATCCAATGTTTTTTTACAATAGGTACTTATAGATAGATAACACGCTAAATAGCTAATGATAACATTGATTATCCTTTTGTGTGAAAATCACGTTTGATGATACCGACACTACAGTATGTTAGTACAGAGTTAATTGCCTCTTAAAAGATAACTACAATAAGGTTTGCTTGTGTATCGGATATGTGGCATTTTTTATAATAGCGGTAATAACTAAGCTTAAGTTAGTTTAATATATTTTTCGTCCACCCTAACCTTTTCTTATAATCTATGCCTAATACCAATTCTACTATCTTTACCAGATAGATCCCTCTGAATTCGAATATGCCTATTTTTTGCACACTGTGGTTTTTCAGGCTAACATGAGCTTCAACAAATCTTCAAATTCCAATCCCAAAACCCGTCACAATTTATTTGTCCCTAAGGACACAGGTATAAATTCCCCCAAAAATATACATAAAAATAAATTCAGAGCTTTATTTTTAAAACCGTCTGAAATACTTTCAATACAAAACCGTCCTTTTTCATTATCATAAGGAAAAGTGTATATCGACGATACATCTGACAGAGGGAATATTTATTTTTGTGATATCTTCGGAGGCATAATATTTAAGGTATTCTGTGAACTGAAACGTTTTGTTGCGATAAGGCGTGCGCTGTGAGAATTACAATTGTAAGTTTAAGACACCGATTTATTTCTTTGAGATTGGTTTAGCTATCTGATTTGTCTAGGGGTGCGGGCAATGCTTTTCAAATATTAAATTAATTTTATAATGTATTTCGTCTCAATTTACTTCATCATCTGTCTAGCCCTTTTTCCCGAACTAAGTTGTGGTCGACTTTTAGTCTTACTGATTCAGCTGAATACCGCATTTTTGTTTCTATTTACTTAATATACGTAGTTTTTTTTTTAGCTATCTAGCTAGCTATAACAAAAATATATTTTATGGAGAGTAATATTATAGGTACCTACATTTCATTAATAAACAGGAGTTAATGCCGACGTTCAAATGCGTCCTGCAGTCCACATTATGACGCACAGTTAATATTGTAGATATAAAAATTAACATCTCCCTTTTTTAAAAGGTATAAAAGCCTATGTTAGATGACTTTGAACATAAAATGTGTATAAACTACGTACCTACCACTTGAAATATCAATAATGTGCATCGAAAGAGGCTTAAGCTCATTGAGTTGTTATTGCCGATAAGCAATGCGGCGGTTCACACGGACATGCATGTGCATCGTGCATCGTAAACACATTTATTTGTTGGAGACCGGATGCATGTACCGTATCAGTTAAGAAACTTGTTGTTTGCGTATTGTTACTGCATGCGGGTTGACTGTTGCAGTTTTCTAACCTGTGGAAGTCATAGTTTTTTGTTATCGATGTAGGTCTGATAAATGTTGGAGTTTTATTGGTAACCTGGATTTCCTTTATGCAGTTGTCTATCTTACAGGGGTATGCAAGATCTGGATGTATATTTAAGCGTGTGTCGGATGTTCTGATTTTTCATAGAATAGCCACAAAATGGCTTTCCTTAGAAAATCGAGTTTACAATTGGTCTGTTTCTTATTGTTTTTTGTTTTATTTCAGGACCTAAATTATTTATTTAACTTTCTTATACACGTTCTATCATGAGATCCTATTTAATATGCCAAATAATGGTCACCAATTATGAATATTATTATGATGCGAAAACTAAAAAATATTTCTAACAAAAACACGTGTAAAGCACTTTTACATAACAATGGCATATTTCCAAGGCAACAAATATCTCAGAAAACAGATTCCTCTCCACATTTCACTGGTTATAAGTTGCTCCAGTTGTAAGACGACGAATACCTGCATTTTGTGCAACAAATAGTTTTAGGTGAGGCGCTGTAAGCTGAAAATAAATGCAAAACCAGATATAAAGGTGTGAATTTCCCTGAATATTTTGTCGTACGGATAAAAAAGATTTTAAAGCTTTGATATCCGTGTTATTTTGATCCGGTGTACGGATAGCCGGTTTTCATTAAGCTTGTACATTCAACGGCGTTTGACCGGATTTTTCACGTAGGTGTTCACTCTTTGATTTTATTAGAATTTTAATCGGAGTTTCGCAGCTGTAGTTTTGACTTTTTAAAAGTTTGCTGTACTTGTATAAATAGAAAAGTTAGTTAGTTTCAAAAAGATGTATTTATCTCTAACTATGAGATAGATTTATTTATGTATATGGTTGCTTATTCCTTGAGGAAGATTATTAGGATTTATCATAATGCGACCATAACAATAACACCTCAACAAAAACACACAGTTGGTATTTTATTAAAAACTTTTTAAGATAACCATAAAATGTTCCAACATCGTAAATAAATTTCCATTGGCTATAACGGGGCTATCTTTTAAAGCAATAAATTAATGAGCATTACACTGTGTAATTAAACACACGGTAGCGGACATTATCGGCTGCATCCATTCTGTGACGTCATAAGCTGATATTTATGCGGACATTCATTCAATTGCAAGCAATTAAAAGGATTTTCTACTTAATATTTTGTATTCTGTCTTTGTATAGTTTATGGCATGAAAAAACGTGTACTACACTTGAAAATTGTTTAATTATTAATTTTTTCGAAGTTCCGAAGTTCGGTCCGAATTTTAAAAGCAAGTATGGATTATTTGTTATGTATAAAAATAACGCGTTGGCGTTAGTAAGAGCTACGCTTGATGCAAAATAAAGTTTAGTTTCTGTCAAATCATGTTGTAACGATCTGTTCTGTGAATAACTGTGAAAATTAAAGTTAGACTTCTTATCAGTTTAGGTACTAAGGTACGAAAAAATTATACAAGCTGTATTCGAGATTTGCGATTTGAAAACTTTTAAATTAAGTAGGTACATTATCCGTTAAAATAATAAGTATAAAAGGGACAAACAATTTACTTTTGGTAAAAGTGACATAACCTTACCTTTAATTAAGAAGGTTTGAATACCATAATTATCCGTATTTCTTAAAATGCTGAAAAGTTCATTAAGACCTTTCATTTAATCCTCATTAGGGTATTTTTTAATTAAATATTAAATTAGAATACTTATTATTGCGTAAAGTATGAAAACTTTTTTTTTGCAATAAAGTAATTTCTAAATATACCTACCTATAGAAAGTATTTTGGGATATATTCTTTGAATTCATTTTGTCTTATTTTTTGGGTCTGTAGTAACACTAAAAATAAATTACTTGTTAGTCTATAGAGGCATTTTATCGCAACTGTGTACAGCAATTCGAGGTTCACATACACGAATAAATATACGTTGATTGTGTATTTTGGTCGGTTGGAATTGTTCCCGTTTTTATGGTGTTTGCGAAAACAATAGGCCATTACGATCGTGTGTACACAGCCTTAATGATGCGTGTTCGGGTTCTGCACGAAATGTTCCGACATTACCCGAAGTAGAGTCATGGGTCTTAGAGGCAGTTTGGCTGAGAATGCTGAGATGTATAGGACAATTTGCTCTAAACATACTAAGCGTTAAGTATTTAGAAAAAAAAACACGGTTCATTCTTTAGGTTGTTCCTGTCAGAGTCGTCATCTTTAGTGCAAGATTAATGTAAAAACAACGCTTAATCGTAATATTATAAGATTACTGCTGCATATTTACCTCAGCTTTGCTTAATACAATAATTTATCTTTAACAAAACTTTTTTTTTACATAAATTAAACACCAACACCACCTTACAAATATTTTTTTTTCTGAAATTCATTCACCTTTGCTGGATATAACATCACCTATCCAACAAACAAAAAACATTCTCCTGGGATTTAAATCCAATTGAAAATCTCCTGTCTCTTTTGAAGTAGTTAAAAACATCTATTAAAATTCAACACAGTCAAACGAGATTTGCTTATTAAGCATTCGATCAATTATATCAGAAAGTTATATAGAGACAAATAAGATGATCCAATTGTAGGTAACGGTCGGGATGAACCTTAACAAATATCTTTATTGATCTATTGATATTATGTCACAGAAAAAGGAGCCTTTCTTCCATTCTTTCACAATTTATGAGTTCAGATATCAAGATTTGTTTGTTTTTGTCACTGATAAAAGGGAAATTAGCGAAATTGGATAGAGTTTGGTATCGCATCTTGAATCTTGGAGACAGAAACAAAGACTGTTGTTATACTCTCACTAATCAAAATAACTTATGGATAAAAGATGTTGTTTAATTACTTTACCGTTGTTACAAAAAGATCCATATCCGTATATTGAGTAGCTATGGCGACCTAAAACTTGTTTCTTGTCAGTACATTTTTGCCCTTTACCTAAATCTTAAAGTTTCTTTCTTATGCAAGTAATCATCATTATCATCTCAGCCGATCGACTTACTACTGGACAAAGACCCCCCCAAATATTTACATTGACCGGTCCTGTTGTGTGCATACTCAAATATACTTAAATCTTAGTCATGTGTTATATTTTTTGTTATCTTTACTAGCTTCTAATGGTTAGAATAAGTAGTGCTGAGTCCAAATAAAATGTTCTCTTTCTTTCTTCTCTGTTTTTCCCGCAATATCAAATAATATTTAAATTCGTTTTTGATATCATAAAATCTTAATTGAATGAGATATAAATTGAAATTACAGAGATTATTACAGTTGTAAGAGAAAACTTGGAGACGCTAATTGCTTGAATCGCTGGCACATTTTATTGGAATGTAAAATTAATACGAATTGAAACGAATGAATTACTGGTATTTAAAATCTCGTTTTATATGAATTAAAATATGATGGATAAAAATTTATTTAAATGATGTAAAGGGAATAATAAAAGTTTTTACAACGCATTTTCATGTCTGCTATAAAAATATGCTAAATTTTAAACTGACATCTTTTTTTATGTTAAACATTTATCATTGTTTCATCATTTTATACCTACATACTTAAAAAACAAAACAAATCAGATCCGTAACAAAAAAC
This sequence comes from Autographa gamma, assembly GCA_905146925.1. Taxonomy (NCBI): domain Eukaryota; kingdom Metazoa; phylum Arthropoda; class Insecta; order Lepidoptera; family Noctuidae; genus Autographa; species Autographa gamma. The sequence continues at coordinate 6,209,951 of LR989871.1, forward strand.
TAAGCTACAACCAATCATTCAAATAAATCTATCTTCATAATTCAACCATTTTCAATCGGAATTTCAAATACGAAGATCTCACATACGAGACCAAAAAACAACTGAACGTTTAGACGCTCGACAAAATGGTGATTTCAGATTCAGGATGTAATATAAAGCATTTATTTGCAAGTTAAATAAGGTTTTACTAAAAACGTTGAGCTCTTGAGATTTAGCCAGCGCTTTGCAGGGGCCCAAGTCTGCTATTTACACTCGGTTCAATGTCTTCATAGTGGCGTGCCAGCAGAGCCATTTTCGGAAAATTGGTATTCTACTAAACGTCAAAACGTCAAAATTGCGCATTGGAACGATTCGGTTCAATGTTCAACGACTGTGACTAATAGTTTATACATTTGGTACAAATTGTAATGCGCAATTTTGACGTTTTGACTTTTAGTAGAATACCAATTTTCCGAAAATGGCTCTGCTGGCACGCCACTATGAAGACATTGAACCGAGTGTAAATAGCAGACTTGGGCCCCAGTTTATTTGTGCTAATTCTGTTTACTATTCTAAATGTAGTTGGATTGTGGTGCAGTGTAGATTAGTGGTTGTTTTTAGTTTAGTTTTAGTTTGGTTTAGAAATGTTTTTGGATGTAATAAGGATTAAATTCATAAGAATTGAATAGGTACTGTACGTATGTATGTATTTCTAAACAGCGAGATTAATAATTTAGCTAGGAACATATTATATCTTAAAAAAAATAGATTAAGAAAAAAACTGTTAGTTCGTTGTAACCTAATATGATGTTATTTAAAAGTATTAACTTTTAAATAACATCTTTTTGACTCTAATAACAGCTGTAGAGAAGTCATTTTTGTTTCCCAAGTAGAAAAATACTTAATTAAATAAATATAAAACTGTGACAAATATAAGGTCACTTTAATTATATTTTTTAGTAGCTATAATAGGTGTATTTTAAATGTTTATGTTCGTGTTAAACAACACAATCTCAAAGCTAATCGTGTCAATTTATGCAAAACTATAATAATACAAGCGATATCGCATCATGCGAGTGCAGTGTGACCCCTTTGCATAATATTACACCGTTTTTATTAACCCTTGATTGCTCTGGACCGCCTCGTTGGCCTAGTGGTGCTAAGCGCGACTGCTACGCTAGAGGTCTTGGGTTCGATTCCCGAGTCGACCAAGGTGTTATTGGGTTTTTCTATGAAATTCTCAGTAGCAGGTCGGAGTTTGGATTTGTGCCCGGTTAGTGGCAATAGGCTCGCCCCCTATTACATGGGACCTAAACATATCGGCGAACTGTGGGTGTACATTGGTACACCTCTGCCTACCCCTTCGGGGATACAGGCGTGATGATATGTTATGTTATGTTATGTTTTTTGATTGCAATTATTATTTATGTAGAATTTTAAAATGTGTTCCTTGTTCCTAGTTTAAATTTTAAACGTGGGTGTGAGCGAGATGACATATGTGTATGAAAGAGAGGAAAGGTGGAAGGGGAAAAGTCTAGAACAGTCAGATTTCGATAGCCGTAGAACCGTTAGCATGTGCTCGTTTTAATTTTTAAATTAATAAAAGACTTAAATAGTGAATCTGCTTTTATTTCACCGCGCCTGACCTACATTTATATTAACTTATAAAGTTTTATATTTATAAAATAGCATGTTATAGCAACATGTTTAGCGGTCCGTGTTAATACATTTAATAGGGGTTATGTTGAGCAAAAATAAAATGCAGAATTTTTTACCGTACATTTTTCATTATTTGAAAGGTTTTTCGTAGGCAAAATGCATGCATTTTGGCTCTATAGTTTAAATATGTCATAATAGAGTAGCTACTCTGCTATGGTAATGTTGGAAGTGAAACAGGTAATTTTTGTTCAACCAAGTAACGAAAAAATTAAACTATTTTTGAGTACTTGTGCGATTTACGTGATTTCCAAAAAACTTATAATTACAAATTAATAACTTTAATTTAAATAAAAAAAACTAACATCATCTCTGACTTTTAATAAACACAAAATATTATATGGAGTAGATGTAACATAGAATACTTTTAACGATAGAGATTGCAAATTTAAACTTTCACATATTTATTTCATGCCAGATACATGAAAGATATACATATACCCTACACATTTACATACCCATTTAAATACCGCTTTAATATCTTGTTTTGAGCATGACCAGCCAGCCAATCACAGCCTCTCTTATGCATGAGCTCTTCATGCGGACCAATGGCGCTCAAACAAATTGAATATTAAAAAGTTTGGTTTATTTTTTATTAAAATATCCACTTTGAGTGTCGTATATAGCAATTGATGAGCCTCTAGGGACCAAAAAGGTTTTATTACGGAATTTTTAAAATGTAAATTAAATATTTATAGGTTGGTAGAGCAGAAAAGGTTACATTTTACGTGACTTTTGATTAATAATAAAAGGATTAAAGAGAATCCCTTAAGGGTCACTGCAGATAGCTAGAGCTATAGATATGAAGTATGGTATGGTAAGGATTCAATTAAAGCCTAGAAACAAGACGGCAATGGATACAAACAACGGTAGGTTCTACATACTTTCTCTTCAGAGTGTCTTCTTGAATCTCTTCTTAAAATAGTGCTGTTGCCGTTGTGTAAGCGAGACAGCATATGGTACTACAAGTAGCAGCGTCTCACTTCCTCGACGTCGAGAGTACTGCATTAATAGACCATGGTACAGGTATTGGTGGTGAATCGAGAAACACTAGTGATTTATTTGGTCACCAAAATAAATATAAATAGTTCCTAAAATTCCGGCCTATACGTCGGATTTTTCAAGAGCAACCAATAGCACATAAAAAATATTCCGTTAAAAAAAATGTTTAATAAAAAAACCTGAGTTAAGTCTCCCAAAAAAATCCAATATATTTGTTCCATTAACTTCAAGCACGGGCTTTTAAATAAAGTTTGTTTGACCGCGCAGGTACACTGAAATGCACTTCTATTCGGAACAAAGCTATCTACCGAATGATATTCTAATAAACAGATATGTTATAAGCGTGCAATCGTGAAGACTCGAAAACGTCCTAATTGGGACCTATTGCCATTAACAACAACACTATTTGTCTCTTTTTTTCTTATGGGTTTTATCGCGCTATCTCTTTTGCTCTGCCGCTGCTGCGCGGAACACTTTTTTCGATTGTTTTGTATGCGTATAACATATCTGTTTATTAAAATATCATTGTATCTACCGATGAAATCTCAAATAAATTATTTGTTCGTCCATTTATTGCACTTGATAAAATAATAGTGCTTTTTTACCGATATGGGAAGCGGAAAGTTTAACAGATCTGATCATTTCGGTTCACTACTCTATTGTGAGAGATTGTGTGGATTAAAATGAATGTTATTTTGTTTTATATTCGTTGGTGATTATAGTTTTATTTTTATCTAATTATTAGTACTAATTGAATTTTGCAATCGTATTTTATAAACTTTGTAATTTAAGAATACTTTCATTTATTATAAGCATGTCTTATTTCAATTCATCGAATTTGTTTTAACTGTAGTCGTCAACTTACCAATTTGATATTTGAGTTGATTGATATTATTTGGCAAGGAGATGTCTAAGGCCTGAGCTCCCAGAAAATAAATATGCTACTTTTTTCCGCGTTTCAGACGTGCGGCCGAAAGCACGGGAGGAAACTAATTCCTTATTAACTGGTGTTACTTGAAAAAACACGAATTTCGCAAAAAAAAAAATGTAGGTATTTCAGTTGAGCATTGAAGTCAGTATCAATTTTGTTTCCATAAGGGCAACAATACCAGAGTCGCATTGTTACATACATGAATGTATTTTCATGTCAATTTAAGATACCATTTACTTGGTTCGGAGATACCCTTTATGCAAAATAGCATTGATAAAAGGCTATTTTCCTATTTTCCTGGCGTAAGTTGTAGTGAGGTTTCATGTACAAAGGGAACTAGAAAATGTATTTATTGAAAACTACATACATAAAGGTCATTGAAATTTCTGAAATTACTGTATAGAAATAATAAAAGGCAATCGAATCGGGATTGACTCGTTAAAACCTAATCTAAAATGATGATTTTGGAAAATACGTACTTTTTACTAAGATATTTAGAAATTTATAGCATTATTTAAAACTTAGGTTTTTTATAAAATTTCGTCAGTAAAATCTTGAATACAGTACCATCATGTTGGGTAACTTTGACCCACATTATGAGCTTTTTTTAAAATTACGTATAGAATTCTTAACCAAACTACTGTGAAATGAATGTTTTTAGTGGCTTTACAATGCCTATTTTTAAGAAATAAAAAAAAAAATCTTTTTTTTAAACTACAGCTTTATAATCATTGAAAATTCAACGAGGCAAAGTTATACGGTGACTTGGGTAACATTACCTCACACACTTAATGATACGGATTTTGCTGTTTTAAATTAGGTTTTGTTATATTTGGTGAGTCTTAACCCTCTTTTTATGCCATAATATGAAACAAAGTAACATTAGAAACAATTTTTATTTTTTTTCTAAAAGGTTTACTGTTGAAAACATGAAAAATAAAGTGCGCAGTTAGGGAAATCACTAGTTTTTAAAAGGAGACGGGTTTTTAGAACTTATTAATATCTAATCAGTCTTATAAGTCTTTTAAATTGTTCATTAATAACAAAACTAAGTTATCAAATCCTAATCAATTATAAAAAGTAACATAAAAATCCAAAATGAAAATAACAAAATCAGCTCTTTACCAGCCTTACTCTCCCCATTCCATACAAAGAAAATCATCATCAATGATAAAAAAATTCTTTCTTTTGGTCACTTTAGTAGTAGGCAAATATTTCACGACATTTTTTGGGAAACAGCGTATAATATCAGGCTTATTAGGCAGCTTTCAACCCTCCACCGCCTTCTGCATGAGCGACATTTCAAGCTTTTTACCATCGAAATGTATAATAATGATGTAATGTATAGAATTTTTTTTTTACCTACTTTTTTCGCGCCATGTTAATGTAAGTTTAACTTAAAAAAGTATATATTTAAGTTTCCAGTACGTTATGGAGTTAGTTCAAACTATCAGTGTAACTTTGACCCGAGTCAAAGTTACCCGGATTTGATAGTTCTAAAGGACCCGATGCACAATTTTGCTAATATTAACAATATTCATAAAAATATTGCGAAAATTTTAATTGTAATTTAAGTTTTTAAACTTTAATTTATTGTCTGAACTGAAACTCACCTTTATTCAGAGTCTAAGTATCGCAAAGCAACAAAGTTTTTTGAGCACTTTTAAAAAGACGTTGCGCACAGCCCGCCGTTTTTATTTTATATCTATGGATTTTTAACATTTATCAAATAATGACATTAGATGGGTTTTAACGAAGCCCTTTATGTATCTAATAAAAAATATTTCTATGCGTAAAGTTTTGTACAGAGTGAGAAAAAAAAATATAAGTCGGAATTGGAAGTGGTGAGTCAAAGTTGTACTGAAAGCTTAAGTTACCCAGATTGACCGTATTTAAATTTCTAATACATATTTGTCTGGTATTGTAGGTTAAAAATTCAAAACTTTTTAAAAATATACGCTTAAAAAGCTTAAACTTTTTAGTGTTAGGCACATGTTATTGGAACAAAAAATATTGTTTTATTTCCATCGCTAGTTATAACTATTCCAATGATTAATAAATGCATTTATGAATACCAAAATTTAGGTTTTTACTTTCAAATTTATTTCACTGTAAATCTATGAATTTTAATGCTTATCTATGCAATAAATTATTCTAACCTGTAAAAGGTAAATTCTGTATTGTTAGCTTTTGTGGTCGCATTTGAATATAATTGTTGGCCAATTATTAATCAGTCGAAATGTCTGTGGTTTGAATTATCATAGGCTAGTTATTGGGCAGAAAAATTGAGGCCTATGGTAAATATAATTATTAATTTTGATAATTAAATTTTTTATTAATCTCTCGTTTTGTATTTTGAACGTTGATACATAATGTTTAAATTCTATAACTTTCTTAAATTTTATTTAAAATTAAATTCGAAATGCAATCAAAAAGTATATGTAGTGGGTAATTAATATACTCCGGTCTCGTATGATATTTTTTAACGTGCTTATAAATTTAATTTTCTTCATTTTACTCTAGAGTGTTGCATTCGTATCATATTATTATACCTAAGGATATTGAAAAAGAGGCTCCATAGAGTATTTTCGTTAGCACGTCTGTCAGAAGACATAAAAGTCACTCATATACCACCTCCTTACATGAAAAATATCCAATTATCATAACACAAATAAAAATAACAAATAAATAAACAATTGCTTTTTATATCTGTAACTAACTTTAGGGTGACAATCACTATAACGCGCCATCCAATCATTGAACACAATTTAGCTGAATCAATGACCAAAGGCCTTATTTCGTATCATGCAAAAGCAAAGCAACAGCAAAACTTGCACAATTATTGCTGTCAAAATATAAAGATAAAAAAGTTTCCTTGAAAAAAATCTAGGTGTATAGGGTAAAACCGGGATAGATGCCGCGCTGGGATAGATTCCTCGTTTCTAAAAACTCAACTACCAGAGAACGAGATAGCAAATTCGTTGTTTACATACACGCCACATGCACCCCCCACCTCTGTGACGCGCGAGTTGTTGTGCTAGACGGACGTTTCTCGCTTGTGTGTCGAATTACATTCGCAGCGGACGCGACGAACGCTTCAAAATTTCAAAGGTTTCAGGATCAGGATTCACTATTCCATATCTTTATAAACAGTTAAATGATTACATTTCATTTGAGTTGTTTTAATACATTGGTTCTTTGAGAACACATTTAAGAGTCAATCACTGATATTTGCATTTATTTTATTTATAAAATATTGAGAGGCATCTATCCCTAGTGAAAAGGATAGTTGCCCCGAGTTTACAAGGGATAGTTGACTTTAGAGGCATCTATCCCTCTATACTGCAAGAGCCTTATCGAAGTATTTAAAAGTCATAGTCGTGAATATTTTCGCATTTCCTAATAGTAGAATATTAGAAAACACCAAAAAAATATGTATCCAACTTTAATTTTATAATTCAAATGTGATGAGATGCGTGTAGATACAGTGTTTTATTTATACTTACTTTGCTTATTGTAGGTGAGCCATGCCAAGGAAATACAAAAGAAAGGAGGGCGTACGAGCTCGAGTAGTTTCTTGGACAACAGAGCAGCTACAGTCAGCTTTCCATGAATTGGATAAAAAAGAATTGGGGATCAATGAAATATCCGTAGAAAATATAATAAAAATATCCGTAGTAGAATAAATAAATAAATATAAATAAATGCGGACCACATCACATACATTGCTCTGAACCCAAAGTAAGTAGCTATTAAGCACTTGTGCTATGGAATTCAGAAACAACGAAGGTACCACAAACACCCAGACCAGAGGCAATGTAGAAAAGTTGATTTCTACATTGACCCGACCGGGGATCGAACCCGGGACCTCAGAGCTAGCGACACCTTGAAACCGGTGCGTACGCCACTCGACCACGGAGGTCGTCAAAAGAATGCTTCGATACCTATAATAACACGAAGTCCAAATCTGATTGGATCCAGTGCGTTATGTGTCAGAAGTGGCTGCACGAAACATGCACTCTTTTCAAGAATTATTGCTCAAGATGTGGAAAACTTAAAATGTCCGGTTCCACTTAATGAAGGATAATTCCTTACAAATATGTTGATTTTTTCAAATGTTTAATTAACTAAGGTTAAACGAAATTATTAATTTTTATTTTGTTAGAGATTAAAACGGGAATGTTTCGTTTGAGATAGTTTTAATATGTTATCGCTTAAACGGATTTTTTTATATATTTTGTAGAAATGCATAAATATAATTATGTTTAAGCATTTTATATTACCTACAAATGAAGATAATAAATAAATATTACATTGTGATTACGTGTTCTTGTTAATTATTTAAAAAGGCATATATCCTGCAGCCGAGGCATCTATCCTCCTAAGTGATTTCATAGTGGGGCATCTATCCATATAGGTAGGCACCTATCCCCAAAAAACGTGTTTCGCAAGAATTTCATTTTTGCAAAACCAGTAATGGTTAGGTAAATAAATACAGTTTCTAAAGCTTTATGAATGATTAAACTAACTGTATTACAGGGTCAATCTAAGCAATTATGTTTAGTATTCAAATAATTAAACACTTTCGAAAAGTGGGGCATCTATCCCGGTTTTACCCTAATAGGGCAGACTTTTGTACATGCAAATTTTTTATTTAATTATATTTGCTTTTTACCTATATCTGTGCAATAGAGAAGTAAATAAGTAAAATTACGTGTAAGACTACATAATAGAAAAATGCAAATTTTGTAATTGCTTTGCGTTATCGAAATAAATAATAGATACTAATATCGATGCAGCAGAAAAAAAATGTGCAATATTTGCTTCTGCAAGATACCTAATACAGCCGCCATTCGTATTGACATAGAGAAGTTATTGGGCCGCAGTTTGTTCCGTCACAGACGATAACTGGTGTTTACACCTAACTTCTGCAGTTTCGTATTTGTTTTCCACAACTTATTTTCTTTTCCGTCTTGTTATTAGTGTGTTGTGGATGTAATTACTTTAAGTGACTGTTTTCAATTTCTTTATGTGTTTGTATCGTAAGTATTTATAATTTTAGATTTGATTCGTTTTGGTAGGTTTTTGAGTGAAAGAATATATGAAATAACAAACTGTCTTGGTATCTATAAATGCTCCTGTAATTGTAAAGAGAAATACGTACGGTAGGAAATATATGTCGTCAAGGGATACTGTGCCTGTGTAGCCATCTAAACTATGTACGTACATACGATTTTATTTTCAAGAAACTTTTTTGGGGTAAAAGAGAATATATAGAGTATAGTATTTAACAAATAAGATTTAATTATTAATGCTATAATAAGGCGACCTTATTAAAACAAGTCGTATTTAATTTGCCAACGGTTAATTACTCAAAAAGTCCTACAAAATATACCCAACCTTTACTGTGTTTTTACTACGCTAAAACTTATCATAGGCTCACAGGATAGGGTTCAATAAAAATAAACCTTAATGATATTACATACTTATATTTAACTACGTATTAACGCCTTGACATTTCCGAGGCTATTAACTTAGTTATAAAACGGCTATAATAATTAATATTAATAGCCTAACTGGAGGAAATTTATTCTTAGATGTTTACGCAGTTTTTATAGCAAAGTTGTAAAGTAACTTTGATCACACTGAGGGGTAATTAACGTTAATTAGACGTCGTCTCGGGGGATGAATGATGAATCAAATTGATTCGATCGATCATTAATTACTTGAGAAGCGATTGGTTCTAAAGATGAGCTTATACTAGTGATTAAAATAGGCTAAGCTAGGTAACGTTCTAAAAACTACTGGGTCCATTTTGGAATAAATATTTTTAGCCCACTTATTTTTTTAGTTATATTAGTATAAAAAGATTACCTAATATTTAGGATTACTTTATCCGAGGAGAAAATATTGGCTATAGTATATTTGAACTGGATTTTGAGCTCAAATTTTGTTAACTGAGAGTCAGTTTACACAATTTCAATTAAAATACAAGATGTTCGTTTCACCTCTTTTAAATTGATAAACTGTGTAGGTAATGATAAGTACGAATAGCAAATACAAATAAATTAATGGTGAGTGGTATTTTTGCTATAAAATATATATTCTATTACTTTATAGCTACTCTGAAAAATACTTACAGCCCAGCGTTCCTTTTACATGGCCGTTCATAACATCCAAAACACTATAAGTATCGCGAATGTCTTCTTATCTGCAAAACGCAATAAGGAAGTCTATTTTCTTAAGATAATGGCCTTATACAGACAAATAAATGTAACAGAGGGGTATAAATGCTATGAGGGGTAGTCCTTATTAAAAAGAGGTTGCATCATTTGTTCTGAAACATTTCTGCTTAGTCGGATATGAAATAGAAGGTATTATGTCTAGCTGCGCTTTGTTTAAGTCTCGTATTAAGCCTGCTTTGTATTTACTTGTATTATTTTATTTGAATTAAAAGAGTTGTTTAAGTAATTTGATATGGTGAAGATGGTTAGTGGATAGAGCTGTATATTTCTTTTATGTGCAAGATTTTTACACGAATTAAAATAAATATCACATCGAGGGTCTGCTGGCAGAGATTTCGCTACAAATAAGCAATACTTTTGTAGACTTGTTCTATTAAGTTACTTCGATTTTGTGGGTATTTATAAATTATGATAATGACTATAAACATATAAACACAGTAAAACTTTAAGGCTTAAAATTAGGTAAGATATTTTTTTAGATTGGTGCTTACTTCAACAAAATTTTAAATGCAACTACAAAACAACCTTTTACTCTGAATGTATATTTTTTATCTATTTAATTGAATATCATGAGAATTTTCTCAGTTTAACTGGCAATTAAAGCGGACAGAGCTAGTCACATTTCCACAATTGGAACTAATTTTCGACAAACGTTTAGCACGAGCCAAAATTAATAACATATGCTAAACGCGTGTTATTCCTATGAGCGATAATCGTTAGCCGCACCTGCTGAACTATACCAGAGATTTCGAAGTATATTGTGTATGTATAGGTAGGTATGTGCATTGTATGGAGATAGGTATGACAATGTGTTCTTTTTTGGTATTGTAAGATATTAATACGCAATTTTAGTATTTGTATATAGCAGTATTTTTTCGGCAATTAAAAGTTGCATTAAATAAATTCTTGTGTATTATTTTATTCATTTTGTATAACTGCTGTTTATTTATTTATTATTTATATTTATTATCTAATAATAATAATAATGTTAGTAATGTTCTGGGATATCTCACACACGGTTATCTTATCCCAAGCTAAGCAGAGCTTGTGTTATGGTAACCAGACAACTGATACTGAACTGAGAACATACTTATATATTTATAAATACATACATATTATACAGACACGTAGTATCCTCAGAGATTGCTTTTATATACACATTATGAAAGAATGTGTTAACAATGATCAGTAAGTAGACACTAAACCTAACAAAAATACATTAATACCAAAAAACAATACAAAATACGCAACTAAAACAAAACAAACGCGAATTAAACAAACTAAATCCTTCTAAATTACACCAATTTGAGTTCAGTCGAAAAATAGATCGTTATCAACCCCCAAATTAATTAGTTGAACTATCAGCGTTATAATCTTCGGTGATTCAACGTTCGAGCTTGTGTTTCGCACTTTGAATACATTAGGGGTCGTTAAGCTAATGGCCAGTACTTTATTTTGATTTAGATATGCCTGGATTTTGTACACTTACTATAATTTTGTTGGATTTATATCACTTTTGCCAAGGACAGCGTGAGTTAATATGTTTGTTTTTACAGGTAATTTTAAGTGCAGGAAGTTGTTTTTTTTTTTTAAGATAGGTTGTGAACTTTTACAATCGTTGTTTTTCTAGCTGGTGTTCAGCATGGAGTATGGCTTGCAAAAAAAAAGATTATCAATAATTTTTGTGATTTAAAACCAGGACTAGCTTCTCTGAAATATTTTACAAACAAGGCTGAAATAACTGAAATATATTTTCAGTCTATCAGTTATTACAACACTTTTAGATGTACTTTTGAGCGGTCTAGAAAAGGAACTTTAATTTTTTCTAGATAGAATAACTACTCTAAATATAGGAAAACAGGAAATTAAACTATTTAGTGGTTATAAATAATTCATATTCCCATACATCATGTTATTTCTTTACCTGAGGCGATACATCAAACTTTCTGTGACGTTACTGAAAGGGATGACTGAAAAGTGATGGATGTGTCATAGCATATGTACGGAATAAGAGATAGATGGAATACGGATGACTTACTATGGAGTTTGGATTTGAGTATTGAGATTTTTTTGTCGTATGGACGTGGCCTGCCTTGTATAAAATTCAATCTTTATAATTAAAGACTTCTCCTTTCGCGGGTTTGCTAGCAGAAATTTCTTGAAGAAATAAGCAGCACCTTTGTACATAATTTTTAAATACGAAATATTCCTGTGTTGTGTGTACATAAATGATTAAATAAATAAAATAAATAAAGCCTATTACAGTCCACCACTAAACAAAGGCTTGTCATAAGTTGTGCCACGACACCCAAAAGAAAGTTATTTACCAAGCAATATTATAACGGTGTAAAAGGGTAAAAACAGTTTATTATTGAGATAAATCTATTTTAAGGATATCGTCACTTTACTTGCTATATTTAATTTAATTAAACATAATTAAATACGTCAGTACAAACTGGTTTCGTGTCTGTACTAGCAAGCGTTTATCCCTATATAAATGTGACGTCATGATGTGAAGTCAAACATAACAAATAAGCATACATGGGTGTAATTTATCTATAATAATGTATGTATTTAGAAATTTATAAGTATGTTTATCAGTTGTCTGGTTACCATAACACAAGCTCTGCTTAGCTTGGGATCAAACAACCGTGTGTGAGATGTCCCGGAATTTATTAATTTATTTATTATACCACTGAATACTGAGATGAAAATTAACTTTCATGTATTTTTTAATAATGTCTATTTACCGCTCCTTCTTTCCTTCCTTAAAGTGTCAGACGTAGCATCCAACATAATAATTTTAAACTAATTGACGTTTCAGCATTCAGTTCTTTGTAAATAAAAGGCAACATAAATTCCAATCTTTTCTTTGCATGTCTAGATATAATCAAACCTCTACATCTCTATTAGAAATTCACTTAACTACACGATATAATTCGACAAACAATGAATCTTGTTTGTAAAACAATCGCGTGAGGCCATAACTTAATTATTACAGCTGTTTCTAGGGAACCCTATTTGAGTTGATAGGTAGAAACTTATCTGAACAGTTAATAGACTAAGGCTAGATTTGTTTTATTTGTTTGTATTCTAATAAATTAAATAACATTGGCTATGTACTCGTCAGTTGATTAAGAAAAAATTGTACCAAAAGAAATATAACCACATTATTACACGAGGTTATATTCATTTGCACAATATTTTGGAGCTGATTATTTCAATTGATTTGACTAATATTACCATTTTGTGTGGACTATGTAATAACCGAATATAAAATTTGCACTATATATATAGAATAATCCATGTTTTAAGGGGTAAAAACTTCACCCCAGATAGATAACATACTTTTTAGCATGATGTATTACATAGTAAATTATTAAACAAAGAATTGGTTTAAAATATATAAATAAGAAAAATGCTGTGTTCCAGTTTCTAGTTTGTACATAATTACATGATCAACCTTTTGTCTTTCAGGGACTACATTTATTAAACGCAACGGTTTTAACATGGTTCTCAAATCTATAGTCCTAACCTCAATACAATGTATACTGTAGCTTACATAACTATGAATACGGCCTCCCGTCGGCGCGCGGTCAGGGCAATTTAGCGCTAAAAGCAATTAAATTATTGCGCTGTAAAATTAGTAGCAGTTTGGACGTCGCCGCGTTGTCAGCGATTAAAGCGATAATTGAATCAATAAAGCGATGTATGCTGCAATGTATAAGTTGTAGTATTGCCTCGTTAGGTAATTATTTTGTTGGGAAAAGTATTTATTTAGTTTTAGGAGTAATATAGGTCAAGCTGGCTAGCACTTTCGGGTATTTAGCAGAGTAAGAAGAGTGTTTAAGTACCTATACAACAACTTTCTGTCTGCCCAAGGTGAAGGGCGTCCTAGTAATTATATCTAAAATCTAAGGCCAAACCAGATAACACCTTTAGTTTATGGTCAAACTATGTTATCTAATAATAATAAAATGCATGATTTATATGACCACGCGAAAAGTACTTGTTGAAAAAAATTCAGATTTTCAAAAGGAATATACTTTTCATCACCGAATTATATATAACATTATAAATATTTGCATGTCAACAAAATCACAATTATTTGCATATAAAGTTATTTGCAAGGTCTGTACATATTTGTCTTTCGTTACTTCATCAATGTCATCAGACGAAAACCAAACTGCACACACCTTATAGTTGCGTACAGTATACAGTAGGGTTGTGCTGACACCATACTCAAAGTTCCGTACACTAGGAGCACGAAGGCACGAACTAAATCCATTACGACGCCAAATCAAACACGTTAACAACAACTTCGTCTAAACGAGGCTTTAGTCGAGGCTCTCGTGTAAACCTGATATTAGGACAGGTCACCAAGTCTTAGCTTACGGCTATGAGACAAACTCGTAAATTGATACACTTTGAATGATACCTATAAGGACACTGACGATTAATGTAAAACTAGAGCATTGGTTTACAGTCGCGAAGTAGATACCGAACAGTAAAATCAATTATGAAAAAACTATTATAACCAATAAATTGTAATTATGACAGGTGTTGGAGAAACAGAAACATTTTGGATAATATAAATGTATTTATTTTTCATTTTTACTATTGCATAGTTATGCATTCTTCATACCCTCAAACCATTAGCTATAAATGTAACGGCTATTTTTCTTACTAAAATGTTTATCTTCAAAAGCTAGAACATCTTAGATAAAAAGCATCACAAATATTTACTCCAAAACTCTTACTAAAATAACTGAAAAATAAAGCGAGAAAAATTCAAATGTCAAAAATAAGTAATTTTTGTAAAAGCAAAAAAGATCCTTTAAACCAAACGAGGAAAGCTAGCTAACACCGCCTTAATGGAACGTCACCAATCTAAAGTAATTAATTTAATCCAAAAGGTTTGAAAAACAAAAATATTAAAGGGATGTATATAATTTTGTTTGCGAGCATAAAACTTTCAGTTTTAATATACAAATAACTGCTGAATTAATTTAGTCTATCTGCGCTCTGCTGAGTCTCGTCTACACAGTTGCGTTTCTCGTTGAATTACAGGAATAAAAAGTAGCTTAATTGTTAGTTAAAATTATAATATATTTCTTTGCCAAATTTTATATAAATTTGTTTTGTAATTTTTCAGTGAAGGAGGAAAATACATGAATTAATCCTAAAGTTTACATTTAATATATTAAACGTTGGTGGGATTCTATTATTTCATATTCTCTATCTAAGACAAGTAAGCAATAATCTCGAATACGATATAATAATAAGCTTCCAAAATTTAGAACAGTTCACTCAAAGATACCTTTTACTCTGTACAGTTCTAAAGACGACCTCTTAGAATTCCAGTACATTTTCAAGATGTCTCAGAATTGAGTCTCTGTGTACACAATTGCTCTATTATTGGCCTTTGCTCGCTTCCATCTTGGAACGGAAAAGCTTATGGCCCTTTCGGAGAATGCAGCGCCTTGCAGCATATTTGGAGGAAGCTAGCTCATAATATATTTAATGAACCTAGAATGAAGCTTGTAATAGTTGTGTAAAATATTAATTTTTGTGACAAGTTCGCTAGGTCGCAATATTGTAAAGAATTTCTAGTATAATGAAATTGAAGTGACCGAGTTAAAAAAAAAGATTTTACTGAAAATCTCTCTATTTTTATTTAAGTAATTAAATATTGATAATGGTCATTAGAACCCAATGAAATATAATAAAACTGTTTTTTTTTTATGTAATGATACAAAATGCTCATAGCACTTAAACTAAAATAACAAAGGCATATGTAACTGTTATTTCTAAACTTCATCTCAAGGAGTTCCAACTATCCAAAAAAACAATTATTATTTGCCATGAGCAATGATCATCCCACAGCAAGAGAATCCCTACAAAAACATGTTTCATAAACTCGACACCTAAACGAAAACAGACTTTTACCGACTAATGGTATTACTAAGGTCGAATGGCAGACTCCCCTAAAATTACCGTGTATTCAACGGATCCTGATTGGGCTGGAAGTCGACACTAACTAGCCAAGTACAATTAGGGAAACTCTTCTGTAATTACAGCACACGTGTTAGGTAAAGAGTTTGAGAGACAAATTACGTGAGCTCAAATTTGTTGCTTCTGCCACGTGATGCAAAAAGGGTTGACTTTAAAAGCCTATAAAATGTACACAAACATTTTGCTATTTGACTTCGGAAAGCGTTTGAACATAACACTTAAAAATAGTCTAAGAAATCATTGTGAAAACAAGTATAAGCTGAACAATAAATTTAATTTAAAAATTGTCTGAAACAAACTTTACTCATTTTTTTTGGGTACTCGAGTGGATTGCATTTTATATTTTTTTATGGAGATTGATACTGTAGCTCATTGGAGATGACGACCTAGTTCTCGATTTCTTAGTTTAAAATGCAAATATAGAAATAGTTTACAAATAAAATATACTTGCGAATAATTGCAAGTTTGATTTAACTCAACTGAATTTATATCTTGTCGTTATAATTGAGTTAAGGAAATACATCTTTCATCGAATATCCAGCATAATTCAGTTATCGCTAATGATTTCTTGGAACTAGAATACTATACTATTCCGATTGGATTCAAGTCAAGGAATTTAATAGAAAATTTCAAAACAGTGCACTAATATTCACTTTCACATGTCACCTATTCAAATATTTTTGAATGCTTTTATTTTTTTTTAATATTTACAAATACGTACATCAGAATTCAGAATTGACTGCAATTACAGAGAATCCTACTCTATTTAACTTTGTGTCAATTTTCGACCTTTCATGCACTTCCCAATGAACTCCTAAAGTGCACTAGTTTCCTATTAATTCATGGAACTGTTTAGAACCACTCTATTAATTAACAATTTCACCCGCGACCCGCGTGGACGTCAATTATTACGACAAAACTAGTTCTGACTAGCATATTCTTTCTTAATTTTTTAGCTTACTCTACACCAATTTTTATCAAAATTGGCATGACAGACTATTTTCATTTTTTATAAATATTTTTAGTTTTTAGTTATAAATATTTTTATTAATATAGCTTTTATTATACGTTATCTACATAATTTACATTTTTAATAATTAAATAAATAAAGTTTCTTAAAATATATAAACTGACCTTTACGATATACTTACTTTATTTTATATAATCTTATAAGATTAAACTGTCCTGCTATGCCTGCCTGGTGCCTGCCTGCTGTACCAATGTCTTATATAAATACCCATGATATGAGAAAAAAAACAATCTATTTAATCATCCTAATGTAAGAAATTAGCTGAATACACACACTCTCAGAAAAATAAGTACTCATGCCTGCCTAGTGCCTGCCTGCCGAACCAATGTTTTATATAATACTCAAAGTCTAAAAAAACTATTTTATCGTCAACAGGAATTATCTAAATACACATACTCCAGAAAAATAAGTACCAACTGTTTTTGATGTCTCTGTTAATAATTAAGGGTCCTCTTAATTAAGGACAATAGAGAGATATCATTAAGGTCCAGCGGTTATTAATTGTACGTGCCATTATTGTGCGAATGTTTGACCATTTATGTGGATATTATTTTATATAATTATTTTCGCTTTATATTTATATTTTATTTCATATTCATCTACTCCGTGATCGATTAGCGACTGAATTTGGGTTCAGAACAATGTGGGTATGGGATGCTATTTTGATTAATGATCTACATTTTTCTCAAGACTGATTACACAAAAGTACCTACATAGGCATCGCTAGCAAGTATTTGTGAATTTTCCGTTTCTGTCTCATTCACAAAAATCTTCCTAATCTTTCTGTTCATTTTCCTTTACCTTGAAACACATGCCAAAACATCGACATGTGCGACACATAAATAAACAAAAACCTAACGCGGACATATTTGTTTTGAAAAATCCTGATTTCGGCTCACGTAACACGGATCGTTGCAAAACGTGGCTTATTATTTGGAATATAAAGTACATTTTCGTTTGATATTGAGACAATCTTAATTAAATGTAATAGTACGTGTTTTGCTTACGTCATTGTTTTGTTTCAGAAATATGTGAGCGAATTGACGACTGTACGGGACTGCGTGCCAACTTGCAGCGAAAAAGGTAAAATACTTTTGTTTTAAACGAAATGGAAAATTCTTGAAACATTTTGGAACTTGAGTCCACTATGTAAAATAACTGCAATGATTTGTATGGCAATATCTATTAGTCGTGTACAAACTACGCAAACCTATAGCACGTGTTTTTACTTTCGACAACATTTTTGTCTTTACGAATTAATTTCCATAAATTGTGGCTAAATGATTGTTAACGTGCAGAAAGGTTCATCTTTACAATATGGTATATTATGTTATGTTTTCTGACCTAAACCATGTTTTTTTTTTCTGTTTTTCTGTTTTTCTAGCCAAAGCAATACCCGATAAGCAAAAAACACAAGTTATTCAATATATTCCATTATCACCAATTCCTAAAAACAAAACACCATTCTCAAACACGTGGAAGACCAAAACGTTCTCTGAATATTAAACACATACATTGAGGTGAATATTATGTTTTCCCATGTAAAATAAGCCACAGAATATCCCAAAAAAGTTGCCAACAAATACTCGGGAAACCAATAAAAAGAAAAGGCACAACCCCGACACTGCATTGTTTTGGGTGGAGAGCTTTTTGTTTATAATTCCAAATTGTCCCGCCCTCCTTAATGGGTTGTTTCCACCCACCTATAAATTCTATTTATGCGAACACCGAATATATAAGACTAATTTTTTGAGAGGAATAGGTTTATTTGTGTGTTGATTTAAGATAAAAGCCGAACCATTATTCTTTTGTTCCATAATTTGTAGTATGAAGAATTTTTTTGAAAATACTTTTGTTAATTTAATTTTTGTCTGCATAGGGTAAGGTAAGTTTATCATAAAATATTTCTTTTTCATTCATACTATTCTAGTTACTCTCGCGATTCTCATTATTATATAAAATAACGCAGAATTTTCTGATATTTTATTCAATACCATATTTCAGAAGAAATCTCCTGTCGACATTCCCACTAATTTACATCAGTCCCGAAAATGAAAAGTAATTAATTCAGAAATTAGATTACAATTTCTACAAATCTATTAATAATGTTAATCTTGGATTAACTTCCCAGTAATCATTGTAAAACAAGTTTACTTGTTGGAAACTTTAAATCGAACTCGACTAGAATTCAGGAGTCCAAAAGATTCATTTCAAACAACTAGAAAAGTCAAGTCACTTCGTCGGAATCGTTTTCTATTCATTACTTCGGCGATAACTTTTTGATAAAATCTATTTTAGAGACTCCTTGGTATTTTATTTGGGATTTTTTGCATGGAAAGGCTTTTTGGTACGTTATGGCAGTTCGATGTACCCTGGGCAGTCTGCAAGTCTATATTTTGCTATCGTTGTAAAATTCGATGTGATGCTAGTATAGTGAGAATTGTATGAGGATCAAAGGACAAAGCCTTTATTTCTAAGGGGCCGCAAAAACATGAATTTAAATTACGACAGTTTATATAAATGAACCTCTTACATATTGAGAGACATAGGTCTCTCTCTAAATTTGCTCCATAGACCCCATACGACCCTGTTTTTCACCTAACTTTACATGCCAATCTTATTTCAAGCCACCGACCTACCGATTAAAGTGGTTTTATTCATGATCTTAATAAACAAAAAGACTCAAACGATGTATTTTATAACTTATTAAGAAACACTAAATGAATGGAATCTGATCACACCCCTCAATCATAAGCTCGTCCCACAACGGCCTTGCGAGCTATAATTGTTTCACGATAGTTATCACATACAAATAGCTTTCAATTTCCGATCACTAACCTACATCGCCCAACACACATAACAGTAAACATACAGACAGTAATACGAAACGATCAATTACAATTTACATTGCTAATATGAACAAGAATGAAATTAAAAATTAATTAGTGTCGGATTACAAGCGTTTTATTTAATAAAACTGTGCCTATACCATGAACTCTTAAAGCGAGTCGTTTGTCATTGTGGGAGCGAGAAGGCGCTATACAAGCATGTAGCTGCGTCTCGCTCGCACGAGTAAAGTCTTGCTTTAAGAGTTCATGGTAAGAGTGCTTACCATTAATTATACTAAAGCGTATTTCAGAACAGATGGGTATTTTTATTAACCTTTGTTAGAGATATGAAAATAGAAAGATTTAATTGCTTTGATTTACGTCGTGGATTTAACCAGCTGTGTCCGTTTCTTTTGCATTGTTGGCTATGTGTGGTTAGATAATAAGTCTATTACATGTTCTTTTTCTTTCCCCGTATTGGAAGACTACATGCTTTCATTCGTATTTTTTTGAAATTTTGTTTTACTTGATTATGAATTTACGTCTACCCTAATTTTTGGTAGGTTATTCAAAAATATTAAAGTACAGTATATATTTATTTCCTTAATTCATCATTTCACATATAATTTAAGCTCATTTTTCACCCTCATCACATATCCCACATATAATTGGTCCAACATTGAAATATTTTACAAAGTATGTGCTCGCTATTACCACAGTTAAAGAAATTACAAATTCCTTGATCACATTAATCATAGTCTATCAAAAGGAAATAAAACACAATACGCGATACGATCTTACATTTAGCTTTTCCTATATGTAAGGAAGGTTCTATCATTTATCATTCAGTACAATTTGAAAGGAGAAATGTATGGGAAGACAATACAATTTTTCGTCGACGTGTCAAGTTTAAAATGGACTATCTATTGATCTTTTGAATCTTCGAGACTGCAATTTACAACCAACGGCTTGCAAAATTTAAGATATCTCCAACCATTTTACACACTTTTCAAAATGCTAAACAGGTGCTTTATAAATTTTAGATAGTTATCAGGTCAAACAAGTCAGCTTATAAGCAAAAAACAGCATCACAATCCTTTATTTAGAATTTACAATGCCAAGGACTATCGAACACGTAAAACTTATAACAACCCTCTTTTTCCGCCGGGCGTAAAATAAAAAGAATAAGGCATGAATTGGCAAAAAAAAATTCCGTGGGAGCCGTAACGCCTTCGCATTTTTGGGTTATGCTTACTCATTATTGTTAACAACTAGTGTTAAATATACCCCAAGGAAAGGTTATCAGAAATACGATATTATATTTTCTACCGTAAGCAGTTTTAATTGGTTGGTTCAATTGGTCCGTTCAAGCGTGGGTCTGGGAGGGGTTCGTGGGGTTTGACCGACAGTACAGGTTAAAGCCACGCTAGCTGCGATCGGTCCGTGGATGGGTGACCGTTTTTTAAAACATACCGAGACCCCTCCATGCCTCGGATAGCACGTTAGGCCGTTTGTCCCGACTGTCATACAATCGTTAAGTCGATTCTGACAACCAATCTTACTATGGGATACTGTGTTTCCCTGTAAAATGGGTTGTGAAGGTCCGATAGGCAGTCGCTCCATGTAAAATACGGTATTCATCTGAATCAATTAAGACTGGTAGCCGACCCCAACATAGTTGGTAAAAGGCTAGGAAGATGATGATGGTCTGATCAAGGGTGCTTTTTCCTCGAAATTTGTTTTGTTCATTCGTAAAGTATTTAAGCATCGTATACGCATAACATGTAAGAGTGCTGAAATGGGGAAATTAAAAAAACCGAAAGACTATGGACACATAGTTCTGCTTAATAGGCAATATTTCAATATTCAATATTATAATGCACGGACAAACAGTCAAGTAATATTTTCACGTATAAACTTTTTAGGCACTAATTTAAGCCTTATACCTCATTATTTTTGTACATATTTATTTACTTCAAAACTTTTAACGATACATCAAAGAGCAGGAACGGGTTAATTAACATAACAGTTATGGAAATTATAGCGTCTTCGCAACTTCGCTTTGATACAATAAAAGTATGACCTCGAAAGACCTCCAACTTTTCTGTCTACAGAATGTTGTTGTTTTCTTCCTTCTTTTGTTTTTAGTTCATCATTCATTCGTCTTTTATTTACATTGTAATACTGTTTGAGTTGTACTATCTTTAGCGTACTATATTATGCAGTTCTGGTCCTCTTTGATTTAAAGAAAGAGTGAATGTCTTGTTTAGGATAAAAAAAGTGTTTTATGTTTTAATCCAGTAGTTCTGTATTCTGTCATACTATATTATGTAGTTCCCGACCCACCGATTTATAGAAAGGCTGAAGGTGTTTTGTAGGATAAAAAGAGTATTATATGTATTTATCTAGTTAAAAAACTATGTGTTAGCTTTATGTAAATGTGAATAAAATAATATTCCATTCGCAGTAAACAGTTTACCTCTGGCCACAAGAGATGCACATAACTAAAATATATTACATTTAATAAACATTACCTACGTCTTTAAGAACCACTTTGTGATAATCATTTATGTATTATTTATTATAGTAGTACTTGTAAATAATATTGCTTTTATAGCCAAACAGTCTGTCTTGTAAGGTACTGTTTATTTCATTTACAATGTTACTTAAAGTATGTAAAAGAAAATATGTTAAAATCTGATAAATCATTGAAATAAAACTACTTGTTATGGATTATTTTCGCGGTTAGTTGAGTTCCGACCTACGCAATATGAGCTCACTGAGTCTTGATGTCTTGCAGCGCTGCTCTTGGGTTTGGCCTTGAGTTTATGTTTTATTGGGTTCCAAGTAGGTGATATCTTCCAGCCATCTTCTCTATTGAAATTAGGGTGTTTTTTAATCTCAATAGCCTCGCGAAACCTCCTAGGTAGGAATTTGGGTTCTTTAGAGAGGATCTGTGGTTGGTCAAATCTAATGTAATGGCTGGAGCCTTCAGCATGTTCGGCGACTGCAGACTTCGTTGAGCGGCGGTGTTTCACGTCAGCTATGTGTTCTCGGATCCCTATGCTTCGTTTTGTTTGACCGATGTAAGAGAGGCCGCAGTCACAATCTAGTCTATAAACTCCTAAAATTATTAAAAAAATCCGTAAAAAGTAGTTATATTTCAGTGTCTAACATTCGCGTAAATCTAAGAAACCAATATCTGATAAATCAATAAATTTTTAAATAATTATATAAATAATTCTTACAAAAAAAAACCGACTTCAAAAAAGTCTTATATTTTTATTTTTTATAGATCCTGTTGTCAATACTAAACCAAAATGAAATGGGAACAAATGGGAAGCACCAGTTTTCAAATATTAAATAATCATCAAAATTGGGTCACCCAGTCAAAAGTTCAGCGGTAAGAAACGAAAAAAAAAATACAGTCCAATTGAGTACCTTCTCCCTTTCTGAAGTCGTTTAAAAAATATCTTGAATCTGATAGTGAATCTTCACATTTTTCCGATTGTTTTTATTTTTTTATTTATTTTTGTAGAACTAATATTTCCACCTACAACCTTCTCTTCAGTCTTCAGAGTATTGACAATAGTATAGAAATGTGCCTCACGTTTGATGCCTCTCAAATGTTACAACATTTTCATCTGCAATCATTCTGGCACAGCGTTCCCTTAGGATTGCATTCTCAGGAAGCGAACGCTGTAAGAAATCTATTTCCGATCTAGCTTTTGATATTCAGGTATTTGAGTATGTATCTATGCAACTTGTCTGCAAAAGAGTATTGATATTGTTTTTTTATACTAGTTGGCGGAAAGGGGTATTACTTTTCTATACAAAATTCGCATTGATGTTTGAAAACAAAATGGTTCTTAAAATACAACATACTAACAAAAACATATTGTAACAAAAAAGAAAAAGATTTCTATAGATATCTTTCAGTAACTAAAACGACTTTTTATATTCGTTTACTAAGTATTGGGTCAGATAGGGGATACTTCATTCATTTCATCTAAAAAATAAGCACCTAACTTATTTATTGAAACTAATCTAAAAAAGGGTATAATACAGTCAACCACGGCAACTAATAAACTTATAAATGGCAAATTAATCAAAAATATTTTTTACCTAAAATCACCTATATTCTTCTAAGCACTAAACTAGACACAATAGTCTCTATTTGGCCCAAAATTGGCAAAGGAATATACTAACGGTAACTCCCTGGCATTGCCAAGTCCATATGTCGCAGTGAATGCCCGAACACTGACAATTACTATAATTTACCGGCCGACTTGGGTCAACCGATTGACCTTCTCGTAGGCGTCTACGAAGTGCCTACACGCTACGGTAATTCGTAGACGCTACGAGAGTTGTAGCATATTGCTAGCGTCTATCAATATTTTTTATTTTTTTGTTTCGAAATTATTTTATGTAAATAACAATTTGGAAAGTTTTTTTTTCTAATTATATCTATAAATCAGGATGTGACCTTTTGGTCATTGAATTT
Organism: Autographa gamma; assembly: GCA_905146925.1. Lineage (NCBI taxonomy): Eukaryota > Metazoa > Arthropoda > Insecta > Lepidoptera > Noctuidae > Autographa > Autographa gamma. The sequence goes on from LR989871.1 coordinate 6,234,201, forward strand.
TAGTATATTTATTAAATTAAGATTTTATGAATTATTCAAGTTAGCCTGACTATTTTTTTACTGCGGTACCAAACCGGTACGATGCAGTAAACTGTCCAAACACCCGCATTGAACTCTTCCTATACCAAAACAAAAGACAATCAATAAATATCTCAGTAGGTAAATCTAAGTACGACGCATTCAGGCTCTCACGGCAACATTACATAAAGCCTTTCCCCAGTTTCCGAGGCTGAATAAAACCTCAATTTGAACGATATTACCATAAAGGTCTACTTAACACTCGAAACTCCTTGGTTTATTATCAACTAGCTTAAGGTGCATTTCATGGTATTTACTGGTTTATGTGTGTGTGCATTGCATTTTTATGGAAAATTTATGTTAGTGTAAATGGTGATAATGTTAAGAGATTATTTTAACTGATTTAAAAATAATCTTTTAATGGGGATTGGCTCATCTAACTAATATTGCACGTACTTGTAATATTTACGTATTATTATTGCGTGTAAAATAGTATAGTTTATGTTCGTATATAAGTCAGTATGTGAAAGGTACTTTTTTTTTACTGTTGATTGAAAAAAAATGAAAAATAAGTCAGTGATTTTTAAGAAATAGATACTTTAAGTATGTTGTACACAATTATAAAATAATATAACCTATTTTATTGCGGTGACAGAAACAGAATAATTTCAGGTTTTCAAGACTCCTAAATAAGGTAAATTATCGCAATTAACTGTACGATGAAAAAATACATAGGTGCAGCAATATTACGAACTTAGCTACTATAGACCAAGACTCAAAATAAATATCGGCCAGCCAAATAAATGTTTGCTTTATGTAATCAACTATTTTAAAGCACTGTTTGCTGTGTTTATTCTGGACCAGAGCCAATATTTATATTGTGGCCATAATGTAGTGTACTTAAATAGAAACAAATAACAATGAACCGCGGAAAGTAATTAAATAGTTTATTTATTGAGACGATAATTGACAAAACTTATCATAATTTTAAAACATTATTTAAATTGAAGATGTAGTGGTGGCCTAGCGGTTCAATGAACGGATTTGTATGCACGAGGTTGCAGGTTCGAACCCAGGCAAGTACCAATGTAACTTTTCAAAGTTATATGCACTTTCTTAATTATTTTAAGACACTTCCGACGGACGGTGAAGGAAAACATCGTGAGGAAACCTGGATTCCAAAAATTTAGGATCTGAAATCGCCAATCTGCAGTGAGCAAGCGTGGTGATCAATGCTCATGCCTTCTCTATATGGGAAGAGGCCTGTGCCCAGCAGTGGGACGTTTATAGGCTGGATTATTATTTAAATGGACTCTTCGACTTGGTTTATTAATAATTTGATGTATAACTTTTAATTATTCTTATTTCAATACTATTGTAGTAGCTACTCTGATAGTACTGCAATAAACATCATTATGCAGCTGCATGCTGCAAAGAAAAATAGTGCATTCTAAGGCATACATTTAACTGCAATATTATTAATATTTTATTATAATATTCTTAAAACTATACATTAAGATTCAATATTTCTGCGCAATCATCGCTGCTAAAATTAATTAAAGGAGTAAAATAATAATACTTAAAAACCTTAACTTTCCAAAATATCACACGCAACATTTCTAAAATTCTCCGTTCCATTCTGTCACCGCTTTCCGAATATGTCACGACTTCGCGCCGTCACTTCACGTCCCGTTTGTCAAACATGTTTGTTCACCCGTTAATTCCTGACAAGGAACACGTTTGACATTGCTTTCACGAGTTCGACTCGTCGATTGATACGAGTTCGATTACGATTGATACGTAAAGTAACAATTTGTACCTTAGTCGATTCCCGAAGGGTTAGGTTAAATTGGAATGGAAATAGCAGTTGCTATTTTTGTTCTTGAATTTTTTATTGTGCTGATGTTTTTGTTTTGTTCGTGATATAAATTAGTTAGAAGTACCATCATGTTGGGTAACTTTGACCCACTTTATGAGCTTTTTTTAAAATTACGTGTAGAATTCTTAACCAAACTACTGTGAAATAAATGTTTTTAGTGGCTTTACAATGCCTATTTTTAAGAAATAAAAAAATTCAATCTTTTTTTTAAACTACAGCTTTATAATCATTGAAAATTCGACGAGGCAAAGTTATACGGTGACTTGGGTAACATTACCTCACCCATTTAATGATACGGATTTTGCTGTTTTAAATTAGGTTTTGTTATATTTGGTAAGTCTGAAGCCTCTTTTTATGCCATAATATGAAACAAACTAACATGAGAAACAATTTTTATTTTTTTTCTCATAGGTTTACGGTTGAAAACATGAAAAATAAAGTGCGCAGTTAGGGAAATCACTAGTATTTAAAAGGAGACGGGTTTTTAGAACTTATTAAGATCTAATCAGTCTTATAAGTCTTTTAAATTGTTCATAAATAACAAAACTAAGTTATCAAATCCTAATCAATTATAAAAACTAACATAATAATCCAAAATGAAAATAACAAAATCAGCTCTTTACCAGCCTTACTCTCCCCATTCCATACAAAGAAAATCAACATCAATGATAAAAAAAATCTTTCTTTTAGTCACTTTAGTAGTAGGCAAATATTTCACGGCATTTTTTGGGAAACAGCGTATAATATCAGGCTTATTAGGCAGCTTTCAACCCTCCATCGCCTTCTGCATGAGCGATATTTTAAGCTTTTTCCATCGAAATGTATTATAATGATGTAATGTATAGTATTTTTTACCTACTTTTTTCGCGCCATGTTAATGTAAGTTTACCTTTAAAAAAAGGCAACACTTAAATTATTCAAGTTACCCCAGTACTTTAGTTCAAACTGTCAGTGTAACTTTGACCCGAGTCAAAGTTACCCGGATTTGATAGTTCTAAAGGACCTCATGCACAATTTTGCTAATATTAACAATATTCATAAAAATATTGCGAACATTTTAATTGTATTTAAGTTTTTAAACTTTAATTTATTGTCTGAGCTGAAACTCACCTTTATTCAGCGTCTAAGAATCGCAAAGCAACAAAGTTTTTTGAGCTCTTTTAAAAAGACGTTACGCACAGCCTGCCGTTTTTATTTTATATCTATGGATTTTTAACATTTATCGAATAATGACATTAGACGGGTTTTAACGAAGTCCTTTATGTATCTAATAAAAAATATTTCTTTGCGTAAAGTTTTGTACAGAGCCAGAAAAAAAAATATAAATCGGAATTGGAAGTGGTGAGTCAAAGTTGTACTGAAAGCTTAAGTTACCCAGATTGACCGTATCTTTCGAGTTCCAAATAAATAAATAACTGTAGTCTATATCACACAGATTATTTTATTCCCAAAGTAAGTAGCTAGACCACTTGTGTTATGTAGAAAAAGTTATGTGTAGACAATGTGGTAAACTGGTTTTCAGCAATTGACCCGTCGGGGATCGAACCGGTGTGTAAGCCACTCGACCACGGAGATCGTCAAAAGCTTTAATTACTGTTTATAGAAATATTTGTACATACAAAAATTAGTTAGATTATTATATTAACCAAAGACAAAGAAAAGAACATTTTTAAAGTTAACTAACGTCTCCCTACGTTAAAAGTACGCTTCCAACCCGTTATAAAAATTACAATTATTAATTTTATATTATGAACATCCTTTTAACCTCAAACTGTACAAAACTTAAGCGGTTTACTCTTTAATGTTGATCGTTACCGAGAAGCCTTTACTTTCCTGAAGGCTGTCTTTCACATTTCCCTTGGGGGATCCAAAATTCTTACGAAAAAGAAAACCCTCGTTTAACAAAAGGGCAACGCTTACTCATTGCCGAATAAAGTCGCTATTATTACAACGTAATTATTTCATAATACTAATAGCATAAACGCGAAAGTTGAGGAGGATGTTTGGTAACCTTTCACGCATAAACTACTAAACAGATTTGGATAAAATTTGGCTAACATATAGGTTATAATGTATATTAAAACCTAGGATCATTTTTATCAGTTTTATACCATGTAGGCAAAACCACGCGATACTTTTAGTTCTTTATAAATCATGCGGTCACCGCAATTACAACGTTGGTTAAGTGTATTAATAATTTCTGATTGTTTTCAATGTAGGAGGCTTTTAAATTACATTGGATAGTTTGATTTTAACAGAAATAACATTTATAATTTAAAAAAAATGTGCATTTTCTCTTGGTAGTTAAAGTTCACGTTTAGAAAGAGGAATAAAATGTAAAACATGCATTAATTTCGGTTTGAAAGAATTATTTGTGCTGCTCTATATTACAATAATGTCATTTGTATTCAATTCAGCTAACATACTGAGGTTTTCGCAATTTAAAATCAACATATCTTACAAATAAACCTTGATACTAGCAACTATCACTGCAACTAGAGTCAGTAAATTTAACGTTTTAAAAGAGCTTAAAAAGGCCTACTTGAAATAAAAATATTTTGTTTTTTTTTGATGAATTATTTCCCTTTTGTAAATAAATTGTGGGCTTCTATAATTTATTTATACCTTTAAATTCGACATGACGATGAGACCGTAACCATCACGTAATTTACATTATATTGGCTTTAGACGTATACAGAACTGGCAGTGGCTGATATCTTATTCTACGAAACGACACGTCTTCCATCCCGGTTAAATTTCCTAGAAAATATTCCTCTATATTAATAATATTTCTTAGAAAAATAAAATATCTTTCAGTACAGTCCGACCATTGAACGTGATACAAGTGTCATAGAAAAATCGACTGTATGGCGAGAAAATAAGGGTTATATTTTAGAGTTGTTCGTACTTTTTGCGTGGGATAACTGTACGTAATAAGGCGTAAAATGTGACTTGAGATAACAAGAAAATTATTAAGTACAGCAACGTTTTTGTGCTGGTCTATTAGAGGGACTTTGTTAAGGCTTTATTATAGTCCAACTAGCATTGCCCTGTAATTGCCTGCAAGAAAAACGTCGCTGTTTTATGCAGGGGATTTTTTGTAGAGATTTTTTAGGTTTTTTGTGCAGTTTGTAATTATAGTATTTAGTGGTTCCTTTTACCTTTAATCTTGAAACTTCAAACTTGAAACTTTAAACGTGTTTAATTAAAGTTTTTCGTGTGGATAAAATAATTTCATTCGTTGAAAATCAGTTAAACGAAACTTCAGACTGTTAATTTTAGTGTCGATTGAGTTTGTAGCAGTTTACCTAGTTATCCTCAAAAAACCCATATTTATAGAACCTCGAGTCTCTTTACGATGAAATTGAAAGTTTAATTTTCATTTTCGTCCCAACAATTTGCAAATTCATTTCGGTAATTAGCTCATGGTAATGTTTACTGAGTATCCTGTGTTTATTAAATAAACTCACAGCCAGATCCATTCGATCCATAAATCTCGAACAGACGAATACAATATTTAGTGCCAAAATAAACTAGGCTAGGTTATGTAATATAGGGTGCTCTAGAAATGCCCGGTCATATTTGAAATACTGTTTCAGCCTTTGATATAATTTGCGTACAGAATTGAACAACATCGTTCAATGAAAACATTGTGTATACCTATATAATATGAAAATGGCCTTACCATTCAGAATTATCAGTAGCTGATCAAATAAAAATAAAAAAAAATCCAAATTTTTCATCGGAATATACTACGAATATTTTAAAGAAAGTTGTTCACTTCTAACGGCTAAACCAGATTAAAAAAAAATATATATTTAATTACACTTTTTATACACACATAATGCAAAGCAGCCGACTTAATGCCTAAGTTATTTCTGTAGCACCCTATATAACTAGAGTATAATACCAGATGCGTGTTCCCGCGGATATAACGTGTCTGGAAGAGCTCATTATTATGTTGGCAACGGACTCAGATAGCGTCGAGATAAAACTTCTCACTTCAAGTCGAATGTAAACAAGAGGTTTTTCTTAGGATATCGGGAGAGAACAAACATATAAATCATGTGTGTTAGTGAAGAAGTTGATTATTTTGCTATGTTTTGCGCAGACGGTGAAAAATATGTTCCTAAATAGATTTGACTATTATTTGGGTGGCTACTGAGATGAGGTATAGGTTACAGAAAATAAAGTACTTATACCCATAAATTCATCTCTTGTTAAGACAAATGAAAATTTTAAAGGTTATAGAGAATTTAAGATCAAATGTATTTACATCTGATGTGTTACGATACCTTCTTGAAGAATTAGTTTCTAATTAATTAAATAATATAAATGTGGTTCTAGAATTCAGAACTGCTATAACCAATTTTTCATTTACTTGAAAAACTGTCAGCGGTAAACTCTTCTAAAACAATAAACAATACTAAACTCAAAAGCAAAGGCAAAAGCACATACACTCATAAAAACGCAACAGAAACATAAAAATCGCCATTCCAACTATCATTTCTGACCATTCCGTGAAAATACATTTTTCCACTACACACAGAGTAGTTGAAATCCAGTACGCTTATTAGCTATCTATTTCCCGATAAGCTACAATGCAGCGACACGCGATCGCGCCAATTATCATCCAGTAATGTTATTAACGATATCGAGCTCAACAACCGTGTTACATGTCTGCGGTATATTTAAATGCAGTTGTGGTACTGTTCCATATTGTTAGTTAGGCTATCGATTTCTGTGGTGGGAGTTTTAATTTTATGTGGTACGGTGGTGTTACTTTTTAGTAGTTATTAATATACAATGAAATCTTATATAAGAAGAAACTCTAACTATACTAAAATTAAAACTTACATGAATAAAAACTAACAGGCGTCAAAGAACTCATCATCATCCTTTTCAATGGCGTTAAACGTGCCAAGAAGGCTGGCAGCATTGCCACGTTGAATGGCTATGGCGATTCTCTGTGCAAGGAACAAACCAGCCCTCTGATCACGAGTAGATTCTACCAAACGTTTAGAAGGTTCTTTAAAAAGATTTCGTGCACTAGTAGTTATATCGAGCGTCAGGTTTAAATAAAAACACAATCAATATTTATTAAGACCTTACGATTTTTTTTTATTATCCTGTATTAGATCCCACAGCAGACCAAAAGCCTCCTCTTTCTTCTTCCAAACCTCTCTGCTCTTGGCGATTTCGACGGCGATGTCTTTCTGGCGTCCAGTAGGATTTCAATATATTTTAATTAATTCCCTGTTACATGGTACTTACTGTCCTTTGACACAATGCAAATGACCTATTACTATGTACTGGGTAGAATAAACGTAATTGCCGTCCGTCCGTTAACACAATATAAACATCCAATTACTATTTGTACATTATTGTTTTGTAAACTTTGTTAGAATTGATACACCTAATTACTTTGCCTAGTTTCACCGTGAGTCAGTCTCGAAATAAACTTTTCAGCTACCTATTAAGATATGCAAATATGTTAACTATGATAAAACTGCGACGTTGGCCTACTGGTGCTAAGCGCGACTGCTACTCTACAGGTCTTAGGTTCGATTCCCAAGTTGACCAAGGTGTTATTGGGTTTTTCTATGAAATTCTTAATAGCAGGTCGGAGTTTGGATTTGTTCCCGGTTAGTGCAATAGGCTCGCCCCCTATTACATGGGACCTAAACATATCGGCGAACTGTGGGTGTACATTGGTACACCTCTGCCTAACCCTTCGGGGATACAGGCGTGTTGGTATGTTATGTTATGCTATGATACGAACACAATATAGCTCTGCAGATTAAATATCTTCTACCCACCATCACACTAACAAATACTCTTTTTTCCAGAATGGTGGGGCGCCCGCACCTTTTGCTGCGATTCCGACGAGTGCAACAGCGCGTACGCACCCCGACCTACCACGATCTTAGCCGTCATAACAGCTTTGATTACCGCCGCGGCTGCGCGCTGACCGCTCGTGCTAACATTACCAGAAGTACGACTCTGTTAGGTCTTTGGAATTCTTTTGTTTTTTTTTGTTAGTTTTTGTTTGATGACAGACTCTCATATTAAATAGATCAGATTATAATAAATAGTATCAGATTAGTAAGGTCTTGTCGTCTTTATGTTGAGAAGATTTTTTTCTAAACTATTTGAAGAACGGATTTTATTACATTATTAAATTATTAAAATAGTAAGTCTAGCATGAAACTAGACAAAAACCAAATATTATTATGTTGTCTTTATTATTTTCGTCTTCATTTTATTTTTAAAAATATTTTGTCTACAATTTTTTATTTACCCAGTGTTATTTTTATATTACATTATTTTCAAAAATAAAGTGTTAAAGACAACACACAATATTAGGAACGAACTTAATATTTATCAAAATCTTTGGAAGAAAGGTCTAAATTTTCATGTGTCCTTAACTACAATATATTGTTATCTATAGATTGAATCATTGGCAATGGCGTCATTCATTATAATAAATCACTTTACAATAAAATACAGTGATGGATTCCGTACTACAAAACAAAAATCATACCGATAGTGGGATTAAATTAGAAATAGCTTTTTACATCTATATATTATTATATCTAAATTGCAATGTATATCACTTAAAAATATGTCCACCAAACATAACTTTTGTCTAAATAGAATTAAAGCAGAAATTGCACCTAGATATATTGGTAAAACTCATATTAAATATGTTTCACAACTGCCCTTGATACCAACAGAAATAACTGCAAATACAAAACTTATAATATAGACAATAGTATTCAAAAAAAGCTTTACATAGTATTCAGTTTAGAATAAAACATCTAGAATAGCAAATCAGGTTTTTGATATTACTGAAATTCTTGTATTCTGTGCTACTACAAAACACACAGTAATAAGCTACACCTGTTTTCAATATAAACCCAATACAGGCGCTGAAAATGCTGAATATAACAACCACAAACATGTTCCGATATATCAGTCAGAAATAAAAAAAGAAATATGGCTACCACCAATACCATAAAGTTGCCAAAATAGTAATCTAAAAAAAGGCGACCCTTTCATTTTAGATTAAAACAGTGTTGCATTTATATAGCAAAACAAAGGACCAATAAAATCAAGACATTTGATTGGGGATTGAGAATTTCAACGCTATAGTTCCCAAAGGAGTCATCGGCCCCAAGTATAAGACAAAACATTGTAAATAACATACGATACAATGTTGACTCTCAAATGTTTTTTTTCTTCAATGACACTGGCCATTATTGGCTCTACTTTACTGTCAAAGCCTGTAAAAAATAAAAAAATAATGACACTTCTTACACATTTCAAAATTAAAAACTTATTTTTTTTATGCCAGTTCGATTTTATCGATTCTCGATTTAAAATAAAAACACATCCATATGACAGATTGGAGTTCTTATTTTTAAATTGGGAACCGCTAGATTAATGAATGTTATACCAATTATTTTAGTTATTGAAAAAGAAATGACACGCTAATACCATTTATAACGCCAGCCAGTGTTATACCTGCCATTTAAATGATTTACATTGCAATTTACTTCATGCAAGTTATCCATCACTGCGTTTTAATACGAATTTCGTTGTTTATAGTCTAGTCAAGCAGCAATGTAATTTATTTTAATTTGTTTTGTTTTTTTTTATCGCTAATTTTATTATGTTTAGGGTGCGTTTAGTAACGATGTTTTGAGTCACTGGTGTTAATCTGAACCAGTTCGGATGTAAAAGAAAAAAAAAAACTCAAAAATAACAGATGAGAATTGATTGTGACATTAAAATATTTATCATATTATTATTGAATTTGAGAGAATCGATTATGTTTTGATTATTTAAATACCTATCTATATGCTATGTTATCTAGTTTTTGTTCTTTGGAAGCTTTGAGTATCTTTCAAATAAATCATGATTCCTTCAGTTTGGAATTCGAGTAAAAACTGCATTCCCAAAATAAGAATACAATTCAAAACATCTGAAAATGATCATCAGTGATAAAAAAGATGATGTAAAAGATTTTCTTCTCTGCTTACAATTTTACTGTTTATTTAACAGTTTCTATTTAAATCCTTTTGTGTGTGCTATCATTATTTATTGTTAGCCTTTTTTCTTAAAACAAAAGCTGTCGGACAGAATAATTAATCACTGGCGAGTTTAAAGACATAAAATACTACAAGCAACGCCTACCTTTTTTGACGAAATTTTAATTTTCGTCCTTTGATACCGCAAAAGGTATTTTCACAGTATTGAAACTTTTGATGAAAGAAAACAATAGGGAGTCATATATCAGTGAAATTGTACGCAGGAGAGAAAATATAGAATCATTAGTTAGTTGTAAATGTATATAGAAAGATATCACTCACGATTGACGCTTTATTAAGTAAATCACGATAAAATTCTTTTCTATATCTAGATGTACTTAACTTATAGATGTACAAATATATTCACAGTATTGTTTGGTATAGGATAGCGGGTTGGATGTATTGAATAATTTAATGGAAATTAATAATTAATTTCTTGCTAAATGTTTTGTTAATGATGTAAATAGAAGAGCAAAAGAGACACAAGATATTTTTGAAAAAAAAAGATACTCGTACTCCATCTTTTTTAGGCATCTTATTCCTTCATTTTTAATTTTTGTGCAACGAAAGATCAGGCGAAGAAAAAAAGAATATTATAAATCAGATAAGAGGTGGGGTCACGGAAAAGGAACATAGCGTGGTAATATATTAAGGGATTAATACAGATTTATTACACTTGAGATGAAACAAAAATAAACCCTTGAACCCACATTGAGATGCTTAAAATGTACCTGAGCCTACGTGATGTCACTCTGGAAGCGGCCTGATTTAATATTCGGTACAGTAAACTTTGTGAGCGTATTTATTTAATAGAATATCTATATTGATAACTTCTTTGGAAGCGATACTCGGGAAATGTTTTGGTAAGTTTGGAATTTTTATTTTCGTGATTTTTTTTGGCAATTACTTTTAAATTTGTTTTTATAATACTTATTCAAGGTATATATTTATAGGTATATGATTTTAAATAAGACCTTTGACAGTTAGTTTTTCAAAATCCTTTCCAAATGATCAGTCCAAAATAACGAAAATGTCCCAAAGTAAAAAATTGAAAAAAGATTGACGTCTTAAAAGTCTTTTCAAAACTACTTGAATGAAAAATAAATTGTAGTCTGTTCTTTAGTTCATTCCTTGTTAACATAACTTAAAGTTGCAGACTGAATGAGTAACTATGTGGGCAACCACAAACTGGCTTACCCAATGTGCCCTGTCTAATACGGATTTACTTTGAATGGGACTTTAGACAGACCATACAACCGCTGATAACCCACAACTGGGTTTGGAAGCTGGTGATGTTATTACAGGCTGGTATGAAGACCATACATGGGTTTAGCTTAATGTAATGGGTGTCGCCAATGGAAGAATGGACTTCATCGCTGGGTAAGGAATTAAAGGAGATATTTTTGTTAAACATTTTTAAATATGTTAGGGATAAATGGTAAATGAAATTATCTTTTTCTGTACTATGGTTATGTTACAAAACTTAAACATTTCAATGGTAAATCAGTGCTATGAGAAGTATTACTTTAAATAACGAGAAACATACTATATTGCTCTTCTATTTACATAACTCATTATTAAATCAAGTATATTTGTGTTAAATTTGTACCTTACTTTAAAACAGTTTTAAATAATTATATCATAAAAAAGTATATGTATTTCCAGTGCCTAGACATGATATGAATTTAGGTTGTAAATGTCAACCGAGACGGTTCAAACAGTTCCTAACTAACTCTAAAACCCAAATTTATATTATGTCTTACGAAATAGACATCAATATTAAAATTATTAGTTAATTAATATAAAAATAATCTACGAAACATTTATTTTATGGTTGGTAAAAAATCTGGGTCAAAGATATTGACGGAATCTGTAAGGTAAAAATATTTTCTAAAGAACATAATTTAATAAAACTAACGCTTTATAGTAATTTTATCACGTAACATCAAGAAGCTGAAATATTCTAAATTATAATAATCTAATATTTATATTAATAATTAGAGTAAGAATAAATTTATGTAAGTCACTTAATGATATACAAAAAAGGTCACGAAATTCATATTATTGTAATAAATGGCTGTATAACGGTACCTTTGCCCCTTTTTTGATTAAGATGATTTATGGAAGAATCTTTTTGTCTCTGGTCAGAAAAGGGATGTGCTTAAGATATGAACTAACTGCTTCCGTGAGTCCTTTGTGGATACTTTGTTCAAGAGCGCGTGTAATGGAATTTCTTTGAAGGATAATAAAAATATTGACTACACTCTGCTCTTGTGGTTTTAGGATTTTCATAAATATAGGAAAGGATTTTTAATTTCTCCTTCAATGACAAATTGATAAAAAGACTCCAAAAATAAAATCAACGGTTTTTAACATCATTGTGAAACGATTGAATCTTGGAATGAAACAATTAGAAAACAATTCATAAATTAATCGAACAGAAAAAGAAAGAAAGAAAGAAGAAAGAAAAACCATTTATTATCAAAAACTGTAACTTCATTTGATGTTTCTGGAATAAATGAGAACATTAACTTAATTAAGACTTTTGTGTAGTTGATCATCAATTATGAATTAATTCAATATCGAAAGCACATAGCTGACATAAGCCTTCCTCCTCATAAGGAGCACGGATCACCTGCAGTAAGCCTAACTGACTATAAGCCTGATTAATGTGATTCGAAGCCTTGTGTAAGCGAGCGTGTTGCAGATATAATCGGTAATACTATGGCCTGTATGTAAAGCATGGATTTATTTATTATCCAATGTATAGGGATCTAGTGATGATAGTCATCTATAGGTGATTGGTCTTAACAACAAAATGTTTAGGCAGGATTAACAAAAAAAAAATGAAATAATGCTATTCACATAATCGGAGCTTTATGTTAAAACAAATCATATTAATTTCCGCCAATTTGGCTACATGAAGCCTTCAAAAAATGCATAAAATGAATAATTAAAAAACAGCATTGTCTAATCAATATTTTATGATCCTTCTACTACGCTATTAACACATCTAGCACTAAAATATTTAGAAACGTATATTTATTATTGTTCTAGTTTTAAGAATAATGAGCTGTGTTTGATTTAATTTTTAGCTAAATAAAGACCAATTTATCATTCATTGAAAGGGTAGTTTATTTTTTTATTCATTTAAGCGAATTCGACTAATTCAAACTTTTTTTACTAATTCTTTTGTGAGGGTTTTCAGAAAGACTGTTAAGGAAAATTTGCTGCCGTCAGAAGATATTATTTGCAACAAAATTTTACTTGTATATTTGTGTAACCAACATTTAATAGGCCTAATCATATTATTTCAAGTAATATATTCAACTGATTCATAATATTTTATGGCAAATAATTTTATCTATGCCACATTTTTTTTTCAAACAGTTGCCAAAAACAACTTATAAGTTACAAATTTTAATTCGATTACGATGAAAAATAAAATAGTTATCTAGCTCTCCGAATTTTCAACAAATTTTTCGGTGAAAGAATTTTCCGTTCTCAAGTTATGACTTCAGGAAAGTAGTTAACGAAGACTTTCCACCCTAAGTTCCCCACTATTACATCCCTACGTCCCTTCTACGGAACTTCTGTAATTAACTCAGCCCAATCACATTTGTCTAAGCCAAGAACTGTTACATTACATAAATCTTTTGCCCTTTATTTGCCCTTTATTTATTCTGTTAGCAATATTTCTCTACATTTCTTTTGTATTGGACTACGGATAATCAAATAAATATCTAATCAAATAACATAAATAGAGTCTTGGAAACGTATTGAAACATCGAATAAACATCACTTACTGGATAACTGATTTCAGGGGCACGGTGGAAACGTAGCCAAGTCTTTGCATCTGACGCATGTGTGGTTATACTCATTTATTAATTTTATGAAGGCGTACATTTAAAATATAATTAACAATCTGATGTTACTTGGCTTGTGATCAAAACTGTAAAATAACAGTTAACATTTACTCATCTATTTACCTGCTTTGGTATGAAGTTGTGAAGATGCTTATGATTTCATCAGAAGAAAATTTGTAACAAAAACTGAACTTGGCTATTTTTTTAATATCATAAAAAATATCATCTGCTACCAGTAATAGATTAAGGCTTACTTTCCAATGTCTAGAAAATAATATACTGGCAGACAAAAGTACGGAGACGTGACATAAATATTTATTCAAGACGAACAATAAAAGTGTAATCGACGTTATAAGAAAGAATGGACAGTTTTATTGTTTTCGTCTTGATTTACTTGAAGGACTTGAATATCTTATCTTTTTTTAGATCCTATTTTGACGTCATAGTTTTTTTGAGAATCTGAGTATTAGTATTATTTATTACTTCTAAAAGTTCTTAGTACCGATTTAAATTCAAACTCTAGTACAGCAGAGAGTTTACTTATTGAAAATCGTTTGACTACGACCATGAAGGTTTTAAACGAAATCATTGAAAAGTGCTCATGAATAGCCCAAAACAGGATATTTGCAGTTATAATTAATGCCATGACTGTATTAATACATGATGTTTAGATTGTATCTAACGAGATACATTTTAACTTTTTTCAAGTAAAGCAGCTTTTGTGCGTTATGTAAATAAACTAAAAAATGTGGTTAAATCTGAAAATATAAAAAAGCAAACTGCCGTTTTCTAGACTAGGCATCGGCCTATTTACTTTTAAACTATCGCGCTGCATGTTTATAATGTTATAATTCACTTGAATAAGCGCGTACGATCATAAATAAATATCTAATTTGGGGCTTGACGCTTCTTGTTGATCGCAACCTGTCACGAACGCATTGTTGGAACGCCAGGGTATAACATGTCATTATTTTAGGTATTTTCAACAATCTCGCGAAGAAGATAAGAAGACTTACGAAGAGGTTGTACGTCGCCGACATTAGAATCAGTACGCTTTGTCGTCACTTGCGCGTGAGTTCACAAAACGACCTGATTCTTCAGTCGGCGCGTACGCAATACAGCGCAAGAATTATGAAGAAACAATTTGTGGAAGATATTTTACTTCGATTTTTAATTATGTACGCCACTGTATGCTGTTGGTGCCGTAAAATAAATGCGTTTTACAAAAATGAGTCCTATTCATTTGGTCATAGTGTTTAATTTCTATCCTCCATTATCCGTACACTCGACGAAAGAGAAAAAAAATACGATTTAGAATATTTATGAATATTCATAAAAATACCTGAAACTTTGTGCACAAAAATCAGTTAATTGAACAGCTGGGCTATCAAATCATCACACTGTATTTGATAAAATTATCAAGTACCAAAACTGCAACAACATATAAATTCTTTATACTTTTTTAATAACCCTAATTACAAGACCAAAATGCTTGAGAAATGATAGTACCAGTTACATAACATATGCATTAACGTTCAACCCAAAACTCGAAGAAGCTATTATAAAGCGATCTATTCTCTACAGAAATCCTTAGCTATGTTATATAGCTTAGCAAAGTTAGCTTAATGGTTATACTATACGGTTCGTATAAGTACACGCTAGTTTTGATTTTAATTTGTAATGAGTTCTGGTTTCTTGGGGCCAATTGATACTAGATATATTATAAAAAAACGTAAAGGTCACATTTATTCTGAGTATTGTTGAGCTGCTGAGTAGTGTTTTTAACATCTTAACTGGCTGACACAATAGTTAAACAACGGGAATGTTTAAATAATGTAACTCAGTGGACAAAAAAGTGGTTAATGAATAAAAATATGGACAACATCACATACATTGCTCTGAATTAAAACTTAATTAGGTACTTGTGTTATAGAAACACCCCGACCTGAGCCAGTATAGCAACTTGGTTTTGTTCGTTGTCAATTTTTTTTTCTGAATTAAAGTAGGGGAAACGCTTCAAAATCGACAACAAACCGTCGAATTTTAGAATAACAAATTCAGAATACAAAATGTTTATTTAGAGTGAACTATATTCTAGTTTTCATTCGCTTCAGCGGTCGTGTCGCTCATTAAGTTCATGAGTGAACGGCTCGGGCGAAATTAACGTTCAATTTGCAGCGGAGCGCAATGTTGCCACTCTTGCACGCTTCTTAAAACTCTGATGAGGGTATATGGAAATTAGGTACAATATTTATGCTGTTTTGAGTGCTTTTAATATTTTATTTTCATAATGTTTTTGTTACAACCGTAATCCAGCAGGTATGAGTACTATCGTAAGCTTGGTTTACGCTCTATAATTTTTAATTTGTATTTCAATAACAATAATTCTATTACTTATCAGTATACTAGTTTTATTCTATTTAGTTAGTTTTAGTTTAATCCCGCAGGAACGAAACGGATAATTACAAAAATAATTTAATTATCCAAAATGGCGGCGATGTGGTTCGCCACCCATCACGTCTCGTTCCTCGCGGGGGCGAAAAGTGGCCCACGGAGAGCCGCCTCGCTGCGTTGAATGCAAGAGGAGGAATGGATGGTAAGGTGGATGAAGTGTGTCAGATGATGGATGTCGAGACGAAAATAAAGAATGGTATGCTGAGATGGTTTGGCTATGTCGAGAGAATGAATAAAATAACGATTGACGAAAAAGTGTATAAGGCGAGTGTGAATGAGAAAAGGCCACATCAAGAGCATACCATAAACCGAACAGCATGTATGCAGGGAATAATGAAAGTGGACAAAGCGAAACAAGTGTGTAAGGATCGTAGCAAGTGGAAAGAAGTGGTCTCTGCCTACCCCTACAAGGGCGTGATTATATGTATGTATGTATGTATGTAGTTTTATTCTATATTATACTCAAAGTATGCCTAAATGATAACCATTTCCATTAATATAAACACATTACAAATTATACTTAGAACGGACGAATTTGCTTTAATTAGGCTTCCTTTTCTTTTGTTTTTCTGTTTGTTGAAATAATTGCTTATTTATTCATCAATCTACATAATCAAGTTACAAGGATATACGATTAGGATTGTAAGATATGTACGTAGAAACCTAAGAATTTATGTCATCTATTTAGAACAAGGCAAATAAGAGAGTAGAGTAAGGTAAAGAAGTATTTTTATTCTGTTTATGAAATATTTCATAATTTTTTTAGTGCATCATTACATATAGAAATTGAACTTAAGATATTTACAATAAAAAAAAACTAAGCCTACACAATAAATAAGAAAGATTTCATTTTTTTTTTTCATTTAGGACAAGGAGGCGACACCAAAACCAAATAAAGCTAACATTATACGCATATTTAAATAACTGAATTTTTAATTATATTATCTACCTTAGTCTAAAAAAGGACGGCATTAATTATCCCAAACAAACTGACAAAAATTGTCTCGAGTTTTAAGAGCAACCTTGACTATACAAAATTCTGAGACATTTTACAAGGACAATAATATCTTAGAACTGAGGTGAATTGTTAAATATAAGAAAAACAGCCAAGTGCGAGGGCTCTGTGCAAACCTGTAGGTATATAAGTATATTAGATTAATAAGTAATAACTTTAAAATTTTCTAAAATATTTTTTATTCTATGATGTACCTAACTAAAAATTTACAGTTTTCGCAATTTTTCCTTTATCTGCACAATAAGACGCTACTTCGTACCAAGTTTCAAGATTCTAAGTTCACGGGAAGTACCCTGTAGGTTTTGTTCCCGTAGTTTTGAAAATTTGCGGAATTTTAAGGCATAAACGGCTGTATCTATATATTTTGATTGCTTTGGCTTAGAAGTTATATTTTTTCACAGCTCGAAGGTACAGTAGATTTGAGTATTAGATATAAATTACAGCTTGATACCTACACGCATTCTCAATAAAAACGATCTTTAAAGACGGACGGACGGACAACGAAGTGATCCAATAAGGGATCCGCTTTTTCCTTTTGAGGTACTTTATTAATATTTATATATAATTGGCAGACCTTTAAATGCACGGAGGTGTATATTATACAAGAAATTAAAGATGCATGAAAATATGCTAATGTTGGTATTAGGCCCTTTAAGGGTGAGACATTATTCAAATGACCCTATTTAGAATTATATGGCTGAACAGTAGTCAGATAATTACGGTTCTGCTAATATTATGTGAATAGTTTTGGAGGTAGTTACAACTCAAAATACAGCTAATCTCAATTATTTAGAATGTTTTGAACCTGTTCGCTCCGACAATTAAAAAACTTCAAAAAAATATTTTATCTGTTGGTAGGTGATTGATGATGCTAGGTAAGTCCCATATGGACTACTACTGACTATATAATAATAAGAATTCCAGCATATAAACATCCCACTGCTGAGCAAAGGCCTCTTCCCATATTGAGAAGACACGAGCACTGATCACCACGCTTGCTCAATTGCGGATTGGCGATTTCAGATCTAAATTTTATGAGGTCCCATATATACCTATTTCACTGAAATTGGTTCTTTTTACATTTATGTGTCAAAAATATTATATGTGACTTACTTACTTTAAAAGTAGTGTTACATAAATTCAATGGCACATAAATTTAAATTCATGTAAACACAAACAAATAAATTATTCAAGCAGACTTCTAATCTTATTTTGATCAGGTAATTGATCAGGCATGTCACTTGT
Source organism: Autographa gamma (assembly GCA_905146925.1). Classification (NCBI taxonomy): domain Eukaryota; kingdom Metazoa; phylum Arthropoda; class Insecta; order Lepidoptera; family Noctuidae; genus Autographa; species Autographa gamma. The sequence goes on from LR989871.1 coordinate 6,252,771, forward strand.
GAAGAAAGCCAATTAGGAAAAGGGCAAACTGACCCTTGTCCTTACGAGTTATGTCAGCAGGGAACTTATTTGCACAGATTTGGACCCTTCAGGGCGAACGCTTGAAAAGGTAACTCAGCACAACCGAAAAAGTATTCTCAAAACTTTGTTTTGAACCACCTAATTATTAAAAAGAAAAAACCTTTTTATGAAGAATATATGATAAGATAAAAAAAATCGGTATATAGTGTAAAAGGTTACATGTTTGTAAATTACAATAAATTATTTGCAAGTTTTGTCATGTACTAAAATATCCAGAGAAGTAGAAGTAAGTAGTAGTAACGTTTATTTCTATAAATTGCATAAATCTCCGATTTTACTACTGACACCGAAGCTAAGATTAAACTGGTGTTGTGGGTGCGATCCCTCTCTCCATTAGTCTATAATTCAGACTTCAAAATATGGTTTTAAAAAAGCAGACGTTATAACATTATCCTACCTAAATTGCGAGTACATAATTTTTGAACACGTACTGTCTTTAGTCACCGTACATTCAACCAAGTAGCAAGAGCATGTATGAAGGAAATAATGAAAGTCATCATCATCATATCTGCCTGTTGCAGTCCACTGCTGGACATAGGCCTCCCCCAAGGAACGCCACAGCTCACGATCTTTCGCGCTTTGCATCCAGTCACTGCCAGCTGCCTTCTTCAGGTCATCGGTCCATCTAGCCGGGGGGCGTCCTACACTACGTTTGCCAATAATGAAAGTTGACAAATCGAAACAAAAGTGTAACGATCGTAGCAAGTGGAAAGAAGTGGTCTCTGCCTACCCCTACAAAGGAAAGAGGCGTGATTATATATCACTTATGTACATGTATTGTCTTTAGCCATCGTACATTCAACCATGTAGCAAGCGCATGTATGAAGGAAATAATGAGAGTGGACAAATCGAAACAAATGTGTAGAGATCGTAGCAAGTGGAAATAAGTGTTCTCTGCCTACCCCTACAAGGGAAAGAGGCGTGATTATATGTATATTCGTACATATAATCTATATATGTACCATGTATTGTCTTTAGCCACCGTACATTCAACCAAAACGTATGTAACCGAAACCATTCGTTATGATTCCATTATTTTCATTCGCTTGCACAAAGATCTCTGCGTGTCGAGATTGCACGCTAAAAACTTCCAAATAAATGTTTCAAAGCGGAATCACTACAGGATTTTCTGGGTTTACGCGACAATTGAGTGTGTAAAATGTATCGTAAACTGTAACGCATAAGGTCTTTATTGTAATGAAGTTTGCAGTCACGTAGAAAATAGAGCTATTTGTCAGTATATAAGAGCTGGGTATATTTCAGTCGCGAGGTTTGGGACATGTATATCGGTGGGTATAAACGACTCTTTTAAAAAGTGAGTATACTTGTGTATTTGCTGTGAATAAAGTCGAAAACTTACCATTGAAAATTCGGAGCTCTTACCGTCATAATGAAATTGACAGTAATGAAATAAATAATATAAATAAATTTGGTAATGTATATTGACAGTAGGAACTAAATAACTATTAATAAAAAATGGAAGAATACTTCGAGAAATTTCAAAAAATAGCTAGAAACTTTAAAAATTTGTAAATCTTCTTTTTTAAATAAAACTACCTTTTATAGATTATTTCACGTTTAATTTTACATTTTAGCTCTCTTCATATTCTTACAAGAACCGAGTCAAATTCAAGCAAAAGCCATTACTCAAAATTTTATAATTTGTTTAGGAAATGCCACAGATAGACAGACACACAGACATACCGAAAAGTCGTATCGTTTTGCGTTGAGGGTTAATTAGCAAATATGCAAATAACAAGCATGTGAATACGGTTTGAAAAAAAAACAGAGCACTGAAAGGCTTAACCAAAATGTTTAATTTGTCATTAAATTACTATCTGCCTCATATACGTAAAAATATAGTATAATGTCAATAAATCTATCATAATCCTGAAAAATAAGAATCGTATGCAACACATTCATTAAATTATTAATCAATGTTTTATCAATAAAAGTCTGATTGCGTGACTTTTTAGATTTGTATTTTAGTGTGCAATACTGTGCAAGTAACGATCAAGCTGAAAATACTACGTAAAAAATTAATAAAAGTAGTATTTATTTAAATAAAAAATAATTTAAAAGTTAAGTAATAAAATATATTATTGTCAGTAGCGAGACCAATTTGACGGTATAAAGTTGTTACAAAAAGAAGAATTTAGTCGGTTATCTAACATTAAAAGCAGATTTACATATTAATACAGCAACATAAAGTGGTATTTGTATCAAAAGTTTATATCTGAAGAAATGAAAATAAATAAGAGTTACATCCTGTGTTCAGAATGCTTCGTTGGTTCACAACATTAAGCCATTTCACAATTCTACAGTTAGGTTTTAATGCTTGTAAGTACGATTGCTTAAAAAACGATTTCTGAATCTTTTGCCAAGTTATTGCCGGCTTCCAGTTTTACTGAAAATTGCAATAATAATAATCCTATGTGCCTCGAAAAGCACCTCAAGCCGTTGGCCCCGAATATCATACGTTGATCTATGTCAGTCGCTCCATGTAAAATAGGGTATTCAGCTAAATCCGGTAAGATTGGTAGCAGACCTCGTCTTAATTCGGGAAAGAATGGCTAGGCAGACTTTAATAAATAATAAACATTGCTTTAAGTGATTCCTTTTGACGTGGTAAATGGAGAAAAAGTCACGCTAACCTCGCCTTCCACTGGCGCAAATGTAAAGCGTCGGCAAGACAATGAGCAAGACGTCGCGGATATGTATGAGCCTGGCAAGCCCGGGCAGAACTTGCATTTAACACATCGCCCGCAAAACCCGGCCCAGAACCAAGCCGAGCAAGCAGCTAAGCGGTATGTTCAATCAACAAAAAAATCATCTTCTACAAAATGGATTAGGGTCCTGTAATGATATTCGTTGTCAGAATGTCACTAGCCTGGGGCCCGAGTCTGCTATTGACAATTGCTTCATTCGTCTGAGTGGGTGGCGTTAGTAGGTCCAAATTAGGATAATTACGTAGGTAAAACGTCATTTTAACTTCAATATTGGCCATTGGAACGGCCAATTTTGACGTTTTGACATTTTGTAGAATGCCAATTATTCTAAAATGGACCTACTACGCCACCCACTCAGACGATTGAAGCAATTGTCAATAGCAGACTCGGGCCCCTGGTTTACCGGTTAGTGACCATGACTGCTGAATTGAAATTGTGGGTTTGATTCCGAATCAGGACCCATCTTTTTGAGATCATGATATTTTTTTTTGTTTAGTTTATTCAAAAAATCATAATTTATTTTTGTATTAAACTATTTTAATAAAATATGATTACGTATCATTGTTTCAATTTGTATGTCCTTCAAAACCGTCCAGGTATACAACGAAAAAGAAAAACACAAAGAAATACGATCGAACTCCCCCGGAAAGAATAACCACTGAGGAGCAATGCGATTTACTTGCGAACTACTGCCTCAAATCTTACAAGTAAGATTTTTATTCTATGCTTACTGGATGAGTTCTACTACACCATATAAATTAAGGTTTGCAGGTTCATATACAAATTGTCATGATAAATAATTTTTAATGCTTGTCAGCCATTTTAAGTCTTTGTTAAGGAGTAATATCTAGAAGCAAATGGACTACACAACACATCAAAAGACCTCGTGGCCGGCCCAGAAGGAGATGGCGGGACGAACTTGGCGCCTTTTTGACAAGATGGAATACAATAGCTCAAGACCGGGAGAGTTGGAAGAAAGAAAGGGAGGCCTTTGCCCTGCAGTGGGACGACAATGGCTGAAAATAATAATAATAATAAATGGAAGCTCAAAGCTTTAGATCGAGAAAAGTGACGTTGAGCAGTGGACTGATGCAGACTGACGATGATAGGCTTTGAACTCTTTTTGGACTCAGCTTGTCGCAGGCTAGAGAGAGTAAAAAGTGCAACTGCATTCACGAATGCAGTTGCACTTTTTTTTGCACTGCATCGTGAACTACCACGATGCAGTGAAAAGTCCGGTGAAGCAGTGAAAGCCTGCGCTCAGGCTAACTGAAAAGGTCTATACCAAAAAAAAACACGATGCAGTGAAATACTCTGACCAAAGGCCAACCAGTCTATTAACTTAACTAGTGAAGTCTGAAGTAAAATCAAGAAGCCTCTTAACTTATTTACATTCATAATTTTTAACTCGTTCGTCAATTATAATTTTATTTATCGCATGTTGTATATTGTTCTTGTTTTCCAGAACTGGAAGAGTTTGCGGCAAAACTATATTTCAAAAATATGTGACTTTCAAGAGTTATTGCATGCTAGATTATGTGAATTGTATAGAGAGATATGAAAGTACGTATTTTATTTGTTTGAGTTCTAAAGAAAGTAACAATAAGACGGGTGTTATAAGTTTGAAGGGTGGGCGATTTAGGGTCGGTTCATCTCTGGCGGGGGGCGCGTCGCGTATTGTCGGTCGCTTGGCGCTGGGACGGGCGGATGCGTGGTGGGGCGTTCAGCCTTTCACACTCAACTGATGTTGCGTTAGCGCGTCAGGTGTGGGGGTTGGATGTCTCATTGCGTGTTTGTTTGTTCTGGCGTTGCGCGGCTGGTGGTGCGTGGTGCGCTTCCGCCGGATATGAACCGACCCTTAGGGTGCTGTCTATTTTTGTTTGTATTGTTTGACGTTCGATAAGTGCTACTGTGTGTCCTATATTGAATAAAGAATTTTTGAATTTGAATTTGAATTTGAATTTGAGGCATTTGTGTCTATGTTGGTGTGTTTGTCTGTAGAATCGTAGCTCCCGAAAGAGTGAACCGATTTTGATTTCATTTTTTTCTTTGGAAGGTGGATTAGTCGAGAGTGTGCTTAGCTGTTTGAAGGAAATCTGTTAAGTATTTGAAAAGTAATTTTCTATTTTATTTTTAGTTACAATATAAATGGGGCTTTTCTTTATTTTCAGTGTGGCAATTGGTGCATATGGGACATTGTTATCAAATAAAACTTGTTACTGAATATATTCGTAAGTTTACTTATTACAAGTTAATTATTTTATTTAACTATTTTAAAACACAATCGAAGGTTTAATACTTCAGATATTTTTTTTTTGCAATTTTCACATTGTCCCAATACAGACAAAATATGTAGCACCGTAAAAATTGTAAACGAGCATTTTAAATTTTATATCAGTTGTTTGAGTTATAAATACTTATAAATAAAACAAATTGAGATCCTTTTGTCTCATCACATGATTGGTTTATATGTTATTTTACATATAGTGCTATAGTGATAGTGTACTTCATAGTTTAGTCTTATATATTGAACTGTTAAACATAAAACCCTTAAAAATATATCTATTTACATCGGGCTCCTTGTACTATCATATTCTATCAATATCAATAAAAAAATTGAATGGCATGTTGGTCTAATGGTTCGAGACCCTGACTGCTATAGGTCGTGGGCTCGATTCCCAGCCAGCCACAAATCTTTGTGTGATGAGCGTTATTTTTTGTCTGGGTATTATTTATCTAAAATAATTTATATTTAGAAATGTAAAAGAATGTTTATCAGTTGTCTGGTTACCATAGTACAAGCTCTGCTTAGTTTGAGATCAGATGACCGTGTGTGAGTTGTCCCAGGGTATTATTATTAATATTATTGTTTTCGTTTCTAGATATCGAATATCAAGATGACTTTTTCTTGGACAGAGATTACGTAAACGATGATCAAGCATTCTAATAAATCGAAATCAATTAATAGTTTTTTATTAAATCTTTTTTATTATTATTTTTTGTCGGCCAATATTTATAAGTCCGGCTATAAATGACTCTCCAAACGATACATATCGGTCTATGATTGAACCCTCTTTTTATGACCATTTGGTATCAAAATTACATTATAAGGGGTCACTCAAATCATTTTCTTCTTAGCGGGGTAAATAGTCGTATTAATGGATAAGAAATAAAAAATATTTTGTTTGTTCACCTGTTTCGTAGATTTGGAATATGACAAAAAAAAAACGAATACAACAATTTGATGTCTATAGTTTAATAGGATTCTTAGGTATCGCGTGTCATGTCTACTCCCTCACAAAGGTCTCTTTATAAGTAGTTGCATATGCAATACCATGTTGCCTGGTTTCTCAAATATTAGAACGCACCAAGAACACCTAGACTTTTTGCATTTTTGCATTACACAAAATTAAGGCCTAGGCGGACGTTTCTAGACCAAATCGGAGACGTCTTGAAAAAAGGCCAGGTCAAGAGTACCCTAAACCGAAGAGCATGTATGAAGGGAATTATGACAGTGGATGAAACGAAACAAGTATGTAAGGATCGTAGCAAGTGGAAAGGGGTAGGCAACCCCTACGGGAAACAGGCGTGACTATATGTATGTATCTATGTACAAAATTAAATGTTTGTCACATGCGCAAATCGAAGTCGCGTGATTACAAAACCATTTGGCGATCTGTGCAATCAAATTATTCAATAACCAAATTAATATTTTCTGTGTCCAGCAAAAGCAATACAGCGAGTAATAAAATAAGCCAAGTTGAATGAATTAACTGATAAACTTTTATTCAATTATTCTGGCACTGCCACTTCAGTCTACAATTTCATTTTTATTTTTAAGATTGTTTAAATTGTGCATTATAGATCATAAATCGACCTGAGTTTCTTTAAATTTTGAGTTTATTATCAAGAAGAAAAGAATGTGGAAGCTGTCAATTTTATTGAGAAACCAGTAAATAATAATGTGTATGTGTTACACCCATGTTAGTGTAACTGACTTCTGTGATAATTATCAAAATGATGAGCTCTATTAGATGAAGAAAATTGAGGTATCTTAACTTCCATATAATCCAGGTTTGGAAATCGGAATGGATTATTTAAACAAGTACACTCCATCTATTGTAATGCTGCAATTTATTTTACATTTTCGTAAGTATTAATTAATATCACCCTTATTGGCGTTTTTTTTAAGGCTGTTGACATGTGACGTTTCTACACATGTTGACGACGCTTAGATGACATTAAGTGTATGGAAGTGACAGTTCAGTTCCATAGGCATGCCACATGACTTAGACCTGTCACTTCACTACATTTTAGCCATTTGATAAAGTTTAACGCTTGTGTAATTTGTCTAAAGAGGCTTCTTAACATCATATCTGCTGTCGCCCTACAAAAACTAGACTGGTTTCTCCTTACAAAATTAGAGTTATTTCTTGCCCTGATTTCAAGCGCCCCATGAATTATATATTTAGTAGTCACAGTGATCATATCGTGACATGATATTAAAAATATTTTTTGTCATTCCAGTATTATTGAACTGCGATGTTGACAGTGCTAAACCGAATCGTACAATCCCTCGCATGTATCGAAGACAAAAGGACCAACAAGTGGCTGAAGAAGACATGAAGAATTTCCAGGAGGCCACTGGTAGAGTTGGTCCGGATGGCTATGCACAGGACCAGGCTGCCAACAGGTTCTGTTAACTTGAAAAAAAAACATAACATATCATCACGTCTGTATCTCCTAATGATAGGCAGAGGTGTACCAATGTACACCCACAGTTCGCCGATATGTTTAGGTCCCATGTAATAGGAGGCGAGCCTATTGCCACTATCTATCTACTGTCAAGACGAACAATACCTCAGTGTATACTATGACACCTTCAAAGGTGTTGAAACGTCGGGAACTAGAAACTAAATATAAACCGCGATAAATTATTTTTAGGTTATAATATCTTTCTATCTTGCTGGTCAAATGCCGCTCCAAACTCCAATCGTAAAAACTAATGTCCCGCCACCTTTAAAAATCTGTGTTTTTACACATTACCTTTCCTTACAGACTTTCTACTTTTTCGACGAAGAAAAGGAAAGCTAGAACGAGGAGTACTCCAAGAGGCGTTACTTTGGAACAGCATTGTGACCACATAGCATTGAACTGTTTGCATGCTCATCTGTAATATTATAATTAAATAATAACATACTGAGACCATTATTACACTGTTTTCACATTATCCGACACGATGTCGGTATCGGATTTCACTATGATATCGGGATGAAGTCTTATTTTTCTTCCCCTTTTCCCAAATTAATTGGGGTCGGCGCACCTTTTTTCCTTCCATTTCACTCTATTAGCTGTCATAATCTCATTCACTGCTTTTTCATCCATATCATCTCTCACGCAATCAAGCCACCTTTTTTCGGCCTTCCTCTTCTTTTCCAGCTATCGACCTCCAAATGCATCACTCTCTTATTCACGTGCCTTTCATCCCTTCTCATTACATGTCCATAACAGGGAAGGATTCCCTTTCACTTTTTCAATCGATGTCGGAGTCAAATAAATGTATGAAAATTACTTATCCCATATCGGATAATGTGTAAGACAGGTACATGTTTTATAAATTTACTGGCCTTTGAATAGTATCGGAGTCCGATTCCGTGTCGAATAGTGTGGAAACAGTCATATGAACCTAAATTAAAGAAATTTATTCTTTTAGAACTGCCAAATTGTGCGCTAAAACAGTGTATTACCAATACCAAACGCTAGAAAATTACTGCATGTTGGAATACGTTAACTGCATGGAAGGTTACGAAGGTATGTTATTCTTTGGATAGAAGAAGTTATATTTTTCTAAGGGACAATGCCAGAATTTGAATGCATTTTGGTCCTACACCCTCTATGTAATGGACTACGACTAAAAATTTATGAAAATCTGTCCATCGTTTTGAAAACAATTTTTTTTTCTTTTTTTTTTAGATTCCTATGTATTAATTTCTAATATATCAACACTAAAATACACCAATTAATATTTACAGCCATAATTTTATTGATAAGTGCAGCTGATTAAGGAGATTGTTTGCCTTAATGTAAAGGTTATTTGAGGTCGAAACGAAACGCCACCAGTTCTTGAGTTATAATTATATAACGACTTTGTTTCATTAATAATAATAATAATAATATTCCGGGACATCTCACACACGGTTGTCTGATCCCAAGCTAAGCAGAGCTTGTGTTATAGTAACCAGGCAACTGATAAACATACTTATATATTTATAAAGACATACATATTATAGATAAATTACACCCAGACACCGAACAAATGATCGTGCTCAGCACACAAGCATTAATCCCGGGTGGGAATGGAACCTACGACCTCCGGTATAGCAGTCAGGGCCTCTAACCACTAGACCAACAGGACCGTCACATTATCTATAAATGTTATATATATCTTAACATAAATGATACATTGTTACAGTATGGCAACCTGCGTACATGGGAGAATGCTTCAACTTAACTCGCATTGACGAATATATAAGTAAGTGTATTTTAATAAAAACCAAAATTATAATTATATGAATATTCTCAAATACTTAGGTTCTTGGACAAAAATAACAATAGACTAATAATTAATAGTACTATCTATTTATTTAGTATATAATTGTTCTTATGTATTGTGTACGCTTAGTTTTTATAGTATTGTAAATTTTTTAACTAACCCAAAAAAAGTAACACCCAAAAAAAAACTATTAATGTTCACTAAATAGTTGTGGTGACGTAGCTAAGTGTGTGCTAGTGTTTTTTTTAATAATGATTTTGAAACCAATAATTCTCGGTGATATAAAACATCAAGAGGGAACCAGGATTGCATTATTCCACTAAATAAAATATTTTTCTAGTTATTTAAATACAATTTTATTTCAGGTTATCCGTATCACGACGACTTCTTTTTGGATCAATACTATGTTGTAAATGACCATTAACTACTTTTTATGTTACTGTCTTTGTCAAATGTCGACCTTTGATAGTCGTTGTGTCACATTTCTGACAACTAGACCTACTATGAGATACTGTGTTACCCAGTAAAGTGGGTTGTGGAGGTGAGATAAGCAGTCGTTCTATGTAAAATAGTGTGATCACCTGAATTCGGTGAGACAGTAAGCCGATCCCAACATAGTTTGAAAAAGGCGAGGTGGATAATGATGAATAGTAAAAAAACCAATCAATTACGTTCTATGCGAAATTGTTTTCGTTTTTCAACGACTTCAAAAAAGGAGTTTCTTAATTTGAACGCATGTTTGTATTCTTAATGTTTGTGTATTAAACATATTGGATAATGTTTATTAATTTAAAGCATTTAATTGTAAATAATATTACTACTTAGTATTTAATGTAGACTAATAAATCTTAAACCTGCTTTAATGTGTTTGATTTTCTTCATCTTATTGAAAGACTAGTAGGCAGTGTTTTAAATTAAGTTACGTAAATTGTAACTGAAGTGATTAATAATTTAAATAATAAAAGTATGTTATTAATTATGTTATGCCTTCTCTTTATTGGCTGGATTATTTATTTATTTATAATGTAAAGATTTAAGAATCCAATTAAAGGGCTAGTTATAAAAATGTGATTGTACTGTAGAAAGTAAGTATAAAAGTTGTGGAAAACATTTTGTTTTTTACATTACTTTATATGAATTTTACAAAACTTCAAAATAATTATATTCCCTTTCTACTTTATTACCAAGTATACAAAGAACTCTCGGTGTGGAATAATCTTAGAACGTCATATTGTAATCAATTCTTAAATCAATCAACTAAGCAATTAAATTCGTTTTATATTATTACTCGAGAAGTCCTAACGTACGCATAAATATATGTTTCAAAATGTTTGTGTTTTACGTAATAATAACAACAACTTAAAAATAAAATTTAATTAAATTTACCCAAAACTATGAAGCGTGTTTTAAATGTGTGTTTTTATAATCTAAAAATATTATTTGGTTGATCAAGGAAAATGTTTAAACTTTTAGAAACAGTCTCTTATATTATTTTCATACAGTTCGTGATACCTACATGTAAGTAACTTTCTCTTATATAATTCTTTACATATTGGTTTTACGTAAACTTATTCGAGAGATAAATGAAGAATTAAAAATAAAATTTGTAACGACTATGTTTTTAAATGAAAAAAGCCGCTAATTATTTGAGTAATCAGGTATATTTTTAATAACCGAAATACTTTACATATCAGTACTTGTACCGTGGACTCTTAAAGCAGGACCGTTCTCATCGTGTAAGCGAGACACCTCTACGTGCAGGGTTACGCCGTCTCACTTCCACATCGGCAATACAACTGCTATAGGTTATGGTACAGGCACTCATGAGAACTACAGCTTTAACATAGAGTTAATAGAAGATATAAGAATTAGCTCTGTTCAATATCAAATAGCACATATTTACGTTTTTCACAAGTTTATACGTATCTATGAGTGTTTGTATGAATCATGCAACTTAATTTTGAAGCAGATAGACGAGAATCTAACCGATTCAGCTGGAATTTGTATAGACTTTTAGTTTGGATAGAAATATATAGATGGTGGTTGTGTGACGTCATTCTATATGGTAGATAGTGGTCTATTTTTTGTAATGCAGTCATACAATTTGAGTATCAAATGAAAGGGCTAGTCAATTAGGAGGCATTTAAAAGCACATTTACAGTCCAACTTCTATGATTTTGTTCTGACGTTAATTTTGCAGTAAAATATGAAAACGGAGTCCATTGCGTGCTCCACAACCCACCAGCATGGGCTATCACCACGAATAGCACACAATCTCCTTCGAAACACACGGTATCGTACCTTCGCCAGCGTGGTCCACCTCCCGGCTTTGGAGATGATGATGATCATCTACCTGCCTTCAAACCACCCACAGGAGGGCTGGGCGTGTCGCCCGCGGGGCAAGCAGGAGCCGCCACGAGGTAATCAACCTTATGTTAAATAGATTCATATTAATTTATTCATTCATTACATTTTGGGTATTACATATGATCACAAGTGTTTATAATAATTTGTTTCACCAAAATCTGCCTGAAAAGGCGTATGAATTTTATAACATTAAAATTGCAAAATAATTAAATTATAATAAAAAAAATTACACATACAACAGAATTATTGTGAAAAACATAAAATAAAGAACTATTAAATTGAAGTCACAAAGGAAACTCTCTCAACTCAAAATAAACAAACACCAATTTCAATTATCAAAATATTAAAATATTATGTCGATGTAAATTCATTTAAAACAAAAAACACAAGTATTATCATTTAATAAATCATCAATACAATAGTAACATTTTTCTAATAAGAGATTTTTCATTTTGTTACTAAATATTTGTGTGTTAGTTCAGAACATCGACGTATGATATGCATAGTCTGCTACTATCGCTAGGTTCCCCTTGTGCCAAGCGAGAGCAGTTTTTAGTCTGATCCTAGTACATTTCGTTTTTAATTTAAGTTAATTTTCGCGCAACGAGAAACTTATATAAGAAAATATCGATGGTTTTGACATTGTTAGGATAATATTAGTGTTTTAGATAGATTTTTTAAAATGGCAAGCTCCATCTTCATACATAATTCAGGACAACACTTGTTCACACTAGTGCTTACGGTTTGAACTCTGATTGGCTCACTCTATAGTTTCAAATGCAACCTCGTTGGTTCAGAAGCTCTAATATGTCATTTTTATGATTAAAGTCTAATTTAGTATAGATTTAGTTATTATGTATTTATTTCTTGTACGTAAAAACGAAAACAAATACAGAAAACATTTACCAATGCGTGGTATAAGGGCAGCCTTATTGGACGATTATCCCGCGTTTGGCTGATCCGATTTTGATGCGGTTTTCAGAATATAATATAGGCTAAACATATCTGTTTGTCTGCGGCCTAGCTCTTAACCAAAAGGACGGATTTAAATGCTTTTTTTTACTGACTTGCTCGAGATACTTTTTAGCTATAATTTATCTACCTATTCAGTATTTCGAAAGTTATCAGCACAGCATCAAGTAAATGTGAAAATGTTTTCGTCATTTTTCGGTAAATGGCTGACGGTTCGTAAATTTTTAGTCCATCTATATAGCATTTCCTTTATTAAAGGTATTATCTACGTTTTTTAACAGATTTACAACAAAAAGAACCACGTCGTATGTTCGAAAGCGAACTACACAAGAACATGTTTCGTTGGATGATCACTGTGAATACTTATTGCACTTTTGTCTGAGAGGATATCAGTAAGTATCGTTGTCATATTACCGGATTTTAATGCATTGTTAGTATTCAGGTTTTTTGAAGTGAAAGTTCTTTAACGGCGTTGTACACTTTTTTTGTAAAGGGTAAAAATGTTAAATTCGCGTCAGGACACGTGACCTGATCGAAAATTCGTAAGACAGATGTCATGTTTGTGTACGATAGCGCAATAAGTAAACATTGTATTCTACCACATAAATAATAGTACTTTAATACTGATAAATCAAGAAATTCGTGCAAAATTAAACCAGCTTTCCAAAACATAAAAAAAATCACAACGTTCATATTCAAGTTTTCACTTCTGCCAGCACTCTCCTCTTGCAAAGTAAAATTTCCCTTAATAAGTGAGCAAGTGTAGATTGATGCTCCTTTTTGTTTCATTCGAAAAGTGGCCTTTGCCTAGCATTGTGTAACAGGTTTTTATTATTTTGTTTTACTATCATAATTTGATTGCTGATTATACTAAAATTACTGTGACCGCTGAGGACAATACACTATGTATCTGAGATCTCAATGATTACATTTATTTTTACTTTTTGCTGGACATAAATTTCCTATCGTCCCAAAGTTTTCTACAGTTGAAAACAATGCCAAATTGAGAAAGATTAATAACTGTGTTTCTTTTTTCTTTCAGAACTGGAAAACTATGTGCAAAATCAATTTACTATTATTATTTTACATTTAAAAACTATTGCATGTTAGATTGGATGAACTGTATGTTAAGATATGAAAGTACGTATTTATAACTTATTATTAATTTAGGCATTGAAATACAAGTACGGATTTTATCTAGATAATATATATTTAGGTTTTAGTTTCCGGCGTTTCAATACCCATGCACGAGCCATGGTCACGGGCAGACTCGAGATACGAAAGTGTAACGTCGGAAACTAAAATATATACCGCGATAAAATCTGTAATGTGTAGTTTTATTTTAATCATATTTACGCACTTTTTAACATCATCATTCATTGCAATTGCCAAGCTATCGGGCTAGGAGAATTAAGAACAGCGACACTACACCGAAAACGTCTTGCTAATGCGGAGCCACCAGATTCCTCTTCATCCGACGGCTGCGAGCCAAAAACCCAGAGTTGCGTCAGTGTCAAGAAACGTCAACCCGCTTGTCATGTTTCAGCAGTTACTTTTCACGTTTCTCAACAATAAAAATATCGAAACGCCGATACATGTATATAAGGTGGATGCAATTGACAAGCTGTCGTTCATTGTGTCATTCTAGGGGGGAGGCCTTTGTTCAGCAGTGAACGTCTTCCGGCTGATGATGATGATACATAAATAATTGTTTATCAAATAAAGGAAGTGATTGAAAATAAATGCTTGTTTTGCAGTGTGGCAAGTAGTTCACATGGGAGATTGCTTTCTTCTACCACCTATGGAAACCTACGTTTGTAAGTGTTTACGAATTTTATTAAAACATGAGACAACTGAAATAGATATAGAATATAACAGAATCTAAAAATTAAGGGGGTGAAACTAGAGACATCTGGTAGAGAGACAGTTTTCATTTTTGTTATAAAAATTTTCAGTAACACCCTGTGTATGCTGTTTTTTCTAAATGCAGACTGTTAATTAACCTACAATGTGTGTATGTGTGTTTAGGTTAATATTGCAAGCTAAGTTAGAACCACCTTCTTGACATCCGATTAAATTAAAAGTTTGCATGCATTTTTACTAAAAAAGCTATAATTATAGAAAAATATAATAAATATTTTTTTTTTTTTTTTTTTTAAGAAATAAATTATTATTCTTTGAATTTCATTATATATATAAAAAATCAAATTAAAAGTGGTAAAGATACAAATAATGTATAAAATAATAAATATATCCCAGCTTGAATACGTTCTGGTTGATAACCTCAACCAATAATTAATAATAAAGTAAATTTATTTAATTTTGGTTCCAATGCAATATGCTACTTTTAGTTAGTCTGATGATAGAGCCGGAAGGTGGCCAAAGAAACTCTGTAATGACAAAATAGCATTGTGTTTCATTGAAATCATATGAAAAAAAAATGATTTTCAAAATACTTTTCACAACAACTTTTTTTATTTTTCATTATGTTATTAATTTATTCATTAATCATTATTATTTTCAGACTATAACTACGACGATGATTATGCTGTTGATCAACAATATTTCGTTCAAGACAAACAAAAATGATTTCATTTATCGAAAAATAAAATTCTTTAATGATTTAAAAAATAAGAAGAGTACTTTAGAAACTCCAAGTTTTGCTATTTAATGATGAAACATTATTATCAATGTTTCTGGTTTCTAATATTTTAATATAAATAAGTTTTGTAGAAAAGATCAATAAACAATTTTAGTTAATATAATGTCGTTATTATTATATTATTATTAATTAATAATAAGATTACAGAATTTTAGAGACAAAGTATTAGCCTCAACGAATTAAGCTGACTTTTTTTAAATCTCTTTGCTTTCCTTTTTATAATAATAATCCTTTTAATTATTTGCGGATTTCAGTCTTAATTCTCGTGACGTCGGGAGCCTAATTAGATTGTTATCAAAGCCACTTTTCCTTTCAATTTTATATTGCATTGTATACGACATTTTTAATGAAATAAACGAAATGCGACTTCTAAAACAGGGGATTCACGATTTTTATTCTTAACCGACTGCGACATAGAGGCTTTTTCGATATTACATACTTGCTTGCTCTATAGTCTAAATGGCTTAACAGATTTAAGATGTTCTAATAGAATCTAGGTAAGTCTTTGAATTTTTCTTAATTATGATCTAATAACTCTGAATAAATCAAAATTGCCTGGATTAAATGTGCGCCAAAAAAACGCGCCAAGTAAACGGTTACTAAAAGTCCAATAAATGGTTATTTATTTATTTATATTTACAGCTCAATAAGTATTTATCTAACGTTATACCCTCACATCAAGAGTCTCCATTCTGCTCCACTCGAGACTCCACTTTGGTGGAGTCCAGCCCTTGTAATGTCTTCAAATGTCAAAGCAATGTGTCCTTTCTCCAGTCGCACATTAGTAATGACATTCTGACGCCCCGATCGCCTTTATCTTCAAGATGATGTGATTGATTGAATCCACTAATTAATGGTTACTTCTGACACGCCTTTGACAGCACTAGGTCACTGAACTTGCCAACATGCTATAGGCCTTGCCAGCGTCTTTATTTCAACGCAATAAGGTTGGTTTAAATATTTATAAAATAAAATTATTTGCGAAAAGAAATTAACGATAAATTATGGGAAAGGGACTTCATTCGATGAATTGCGAATTTACTTACTTAGGAATATTGTAAACAAAAGCACCGATTTTAATGAAAATTTTACGTTTTCGTAGTTATGAAGAGATAGGTAAGCAAATATAATACAATCATAGATAGGTATGTTAGAAGACGACAAATTATTTCGAAATAATACTTTTTGGAATCTCTAATATAACATAGAATACACGCCACAGAGGCGGCTTAATTTAAAAATCTGAAAAGTTTTGGTAACTTTTATAGGTACAGATTATTTGATGCCACTCGCAAAGCATCGCGACAATTTCTTATTGCCAACAAAAGGACTGTTTTACATAATGGGAACATAAATATTATTTGAGGTATTCAGATTCAGTCACAGCTCATTTTCAATTTTATGCAAGTTGTTTTTAGGTTTAAATTCGTCTGACTAAATTTTTTGACGATTTACATGATTGATGATATTTGTAAATAAGATTTTCTTTTAAAGTATGTTTTTTGACGTCTTAATGTTTACTTATACATAATCAACTATAGTAGTATAATAGGTAATTAAAGTCTAATTTTACTCGGAAAACCTATTTGTTTTCCTCTTATAATATTTCTTTTGAAAGTACCTAATTTGAGAACTACATATACTTTGGTCAAAACTAATCAAACTTACCCTTAACAACTCATTCAAATGCACACAAGTAGCGAACTATTCAAAACTATAGTTAGGCATTGACACGTTTAATTAGCTCGACGGAGTTATTAGGTATAAGCGAAGCTACAGCCAAATTAGTTCATTTTTTGCTATCATCCACTCATTTCTATGCACTATCATATCATACTAATTAATTTAGGGATCCGTAATAAGATTAAGCAATTAGGCAGCAAGAAATAAGCAAATATCGCTATCGCTTTACTTTGGCAAGATACATAACACTGCAGCGGTTCTCACTCACAGCGTTTTCACATTATCCGATACAATACTGAAATCGTACACAGACACGATATCGCGGGAAGAAAAAAGTATGAAACTTCGGAATCCGATATCTAATATACCGAATAATGTGAAAGACAGGTACAGGTTTCACACATTTAACTTGCTCCCGATATCGTATCCCTGTTCGATACCGATATCGTATCGGATAATGTAAAAACGCAATCTGTCTGTAACTTAGACGGATTGCACACAACAACTGTCGATACAATTCGCTCAATCGAGTAAATATATCGATACTATTTAAATGTATCAATTCGATTTCCTTAGATTTAGAATCGGTAATACGAATGTATTTGTTACGTCGCGTCGTAGGATTTGCTGTGAGAGTCAATATTGGTAATGTATAATTGAACAGTAAAGTATTACGTTTGATAGAAATTTGGTGATACTTATAATTATGTAAGGCAAAAAGTAAAAGCTTGATACTCGTATAATTACGTATTTTGTTTCTAAACGAAACATTTTTAAACATACTTACTATTTCCTACCGATTTTGTAAGGTCTACAGATTAGATTAAAAAATCTCAATGAAATTATTTACTCTACTTCTTATTTGTACGTAATATGATATATACTATGTGCTCTCCAGTAGTACTTTTATTTTTCGGGTAAATTACATTTTTATTTTTGTCTCAGTACTATATTGACAAATACAGAAAAAAGGAACAAAAACTATCATAATATTAACTAAAAGAAAATATTAAAGAAAAAATAGTTTAAAAATCAAACGGCTTTATCGGGCCCACACACTGAACGACTAACTTATCGCAATGGCGCGCACAAAGTGTTTTCGCTACAATAACTGACTTTATCGATATGGCTCCATGGACGTTTCTAGTTGACGTCGCTCGGCAGATGTGCGATATGCATACGATCGAGTTGCGTCCGGTGGAGGCGTCATGTGTGGGGTGCCTTACTTTCGAAAAAGAATTATTTATGGAAGATTTCTATTCCATATTGGAATGATAGGTGACGGAAAATTTTA
The DNA here is from genome assembly GCA_905146925.1 of Autographa gamma. NCBI lineage: Eukaryota > Metazoa > Arthropoda > Insecta > Lepidoptera > Noctuidae > Autographa > Autographa gamma. The sequence goes on from LR989871.1 coordinate 6,271,112, forward strand.
CTTGTTTGTTGTGGTTATGCTAGCGTGATGTTGTGTTCCTGAAAAGGAACCTTTTTGAAAATTATGATTATGTAGTATATATAGTGGGTGCTTTTTGTCTACACTTTCGGATTTGTACAAACAAATATATTTTTCCTGTCTGTTTTTTTTTCACAAACGATAAAAATACTTCGAGTCTTTGAAACTGAACTATCAGGGCTAATGTAAAATATCTCCATTCTATGTAATAAAGTGATTTTTTAAGGTCTTATTCATTTTGTGGTGTAGACCATCATTTAAACAATTTGCATTCGTTCCGCAAATACTTTTTATAGCAAACATCCTCATTTATCTTATGTTTGCATAACAAATAATGGAGACCCGCATCACACAACCGTATTTAGTGCACTGTGATACAAGTAAACATTTACGAAAAGTTTATAAGGGTGCCTCTTTACGAATTGTTCATTTGTTTCAAACAAAAAACAACAGCTATTATTTTGTTCATGCTTTATACCTCAATTAATTAGTATAACATTATCTTCTTACTAATTACCTAGTAGCACTATAAAGACAAAATACAAGATTCCGTGACTCAAACTGTACATTGGAATTTTCACGACTCGTAACGAATCATAACTCATAAATATAATTACTTGTAGCAATCGTAGAAAAATAAAACAAGACTTTACGAACACGTTTTTAATGTGTTATCATATTATAAATAATATTTAAAGTAGCGAAAAAATAATATCTTAAAATCTGGCGACTTGAAATGAGATTTTCGTAATAATGAATGTGTGTATAACCAAACGTGTGTGTATATGTGTGAGTGTTGACGTCTAGATCGGGGCAAATCGCGCGTTTTATACGTACGACTGGCACGACTAGTCGCGATCGAGTAGGGTGCCTACATTTCATTTTTTTTTAAGTATTTTTATTTTATTAGATTACATGGATTTCATGTATTATATTTGTGGTTATTAGTAGTCTTTAAGAATTATCTTATATTTATTCAAATATTTAATTTACTGAGCATAAATTCAACCATTTTGTTTTTAAACCATATAAGTGTTTACCCGTTAAGTTACACTCGCTTAATCAAGATGAATTTTAAGACGTATTATTATTTTACGTGGTTGAGTATGAGACAACATTGAAATCGAAATACATAATTTTCTGAAACCAATCAGGTTCAAGATTAGATTGATATGACTGCAGTTTGAAATATTTACTACGAAGTAATTTCCTCTATTTTCTAAACGTATGGTCACCTTAGCAATCACAGAACGCTACCACGGTCCATTGGGCCCTTTTAAGTGGATTTCAACGTTCTTTGCACAAATACCCACATTGAGAAAACTACTCGCATTAAGAGTTAAACAAATCGTTTTATTTTCTAGATTAACGTTTTAGTTTTAGATTCTGTGCTTAGTCAAAGTTTAGAAGTTTTGGTGCTGATTTAATTGTAGCAAGAGTATACATAAACTAATGAAAATCAAATTCTGTATACTTTTTATGTTTTGTTACTTTGCTATACGATTATGAATATATTTTGCTGACTTTATCTAGTTCTTAAACATTACATGAAATGTAAGATTGTATCTCAATACATTAAAATACTTGTATAAAAATACACTATGTATTGCTTTCTAATCTACAAAAAAAAAAAACTGAAAAATACAACTACACATACATACTCCAACAAGAATAAACTCAGAAATTTCCCCAATAATTCATAAAAGTAACACTCACCAACCCAAGTTACAAAAGGTCCAAATCAATGGTCGTTACTTTGGGACCAAAACAGACAAATCAGGGCTCTACACAAATATTTAGGTCCCTCCGAGGACAAGCCACCTTTGAGATCTATTTGACTGTCTATCCGGAAAATGGAAATCCGAATCTTTTGTGTGGTATAAGTTATAAGCGATAGCGATTTTTTATTATGTGCGAATGTTTTCAACTTTTATTTTATTTATTCTTTACATTATTTTTCTGATGGCGTTATGACACCACTTAAATTAAACGAGTGTAAACAAAGTAAAAATTAAATACAACAGAAATTAAAAAAGCGGACAACATTTAAGAAACATTCATCTGGGGTTTATATTTTATAACCACAACTCAACCCAGACACAGAACAAATGATCGTGCTCATTACAGAAAGATTTGTCCTGGGAGGGAATCGAACTCCCGACGGTATAGCAGTCAGGGTCACTAACCACTAGACCAACAGGCCAGTCAATGATCGGTAACTTACGATACCTTAACCACATGGCCCTGCAATGTACCACAACTCTCACGATATTTCTCGCATCGTCTAATAAACCTTTAATCTCCCAAAGCTCAACACTTAAGTCTTCGCACAGCGGTAAAATGTGAATTATACGAATGATAATCCCTTGTGAATATTCATAAATTATATCCCTACGTCAACCTATCGTGTTAACACGTTAATGCCTGTACCGGAAAAAATGCTTTTTAATTTTCTACGTGCAAATAAAGTTTGGTTTTTATCGCGTTGAAGTATGGTTTAAGAGGATTAAGTGCATATTTTATGTGGACGTTGACAGGTTAGCGCCGAATTTTTTGAGGTATTTTGTTGTAGTTGTTTTTTTGAGAGTTTCTCTTTTGTTTTATGCTATTATTATTAATTGCAGCTTGTGGCAGTTGTAGTGTTTTTGTGGAGTGAAATGTGGTTTGGAAATGTCTTACTTTAGTGAAGTTTGTTGATTGGTTTTCACTACCTTTAAGTAACCCAAATTCAGAGGGTTATGGTGCTTACATGCAGAAGGGTTTCAGACTCACAATAAAAAAAAGTTTTCAACTTATAGACCAACACCAAAATCTTAAAAAAAAAGTAATCATATAACACATTTATTTATTAAGCAACGTAATTTTAAGCACGTTTTCTTCTGAGCAATAAAAAACTCACCAAGACCAACTCTTAAGACTACTCGATAAACACCTAGTTCAATCCTCAAAGCTCACTAGCACTTCAAAACTTTCAGGAGGCTATTATCACCTACTATCGGAAACTTAAAGAGCCTATCGTAATATACATAGTATGATGCTTATCACTACGTTCTTACGCACTAGTGATTTAGAGCGCTTCGCGGTTAGCCGCTTTTTAATTTTCACATAAAAAAGAACAACATCTTGCTCTGAACTCTTCTTTTCGGGTCGATGGTAGATTTTTAAAATTATAGTATATTGGCCCAGAAAGTTGCGACATTAATGGCAGCATCGTTAGCCTGCCTTAAGTCATCCAGAGTGCAGGTGTACGGACACTTTGGGCAATTCAGTAAATGGGGCATGGTTTGGTTGGGAGCTCCACATTCGCATGCGGTATGAAGGGGGTCGATAAATCCCCATTTTGCGAGGTTGTGTTTACTGCTCTGAACTCAAATCAAGTAAATTAAAGCACTCTTGTAATGCAATTAGAGACCTCAAAGTTAACAGAAACACTCGGACCCGAGACAGTGTATAAAAGTGGTTTTCTACAACTCTCATTCCGTAACTGTCATAGTCCAATAGGATGACAAGCTGATTCAAGCCAAGAGTGATGAGAACCAATAATTTTAGATGTTTTTGGTGCATAAGGCTATAAACACCGTTATAACTCCTAGCTCTGAGTCGCCCGGGTTATATACAAAAAGAACAAAAAAAATACAATAGCGAAAATAATTTAGTACGGGATACGGTATTCAAACCCGAGACCTTGGTCTTAGCTGTCACGTTCACTTCCACAAGACTAGCGACTGCCGCCATCGCTGTAAACAACTAGTGCGTAAGCTTTCTTAGGAGAAAAGTCTTTATCAATGTAAGGAAAATCGTTTTGAACCCTGCTTATGATAAGCAAAGAGGTTTGATAGGCTTAATCTCCTTGCTCCCTTTCAGTCGCGATAGAATTCTGTTTGTGTTTAGAAGGCCTTTGTGCAGCGGTCGGACTACGGCTAAAAATAATAATAAATAGAATAGGCTATTAGGATTTATGATTTGAGTAATAATGTAATAATATCCTGGGACAACTCAGACACGGTCATCTGATCCTAAACTAAGCAAAGCTTGAACTACGGGAGAAATTTTTTTTTGTTTCAATGTTGGCAAAGGATGTGATATGTCCAATATAAAAAGTAACATAGTATATGACAGATTTCTTATCAGTAGTTTTTATAAAAAATCTTTGAGTATTATAGTTTGAAAAACACCACCAATACCAATAAGTAATTAGCCACCACAGCTGTACCAACGAAGATTAGTCGCTTTGCATAGCAATAAATCCAATTAGTCTCCATTGATCTTGATAGATGCAAATTCTATTCCAGACTGTTCTGTTGGAGCTGACATGCTGGTGCTAAGACCAATGTCGAGCTATTTGTCACGATTCCATTTCCTTACTGTTGCTAACCGTTTGTGACAGATGAAGAGATAGGATTCTAGATATAGGACTGCTAATAATAATATGTATTTTTTTAAACTCTTTTATTGCCTCGTTGGCCTAGTGGTGCTTAGCGCGCCTGCTACGCTAGAGGTTTTGGGTTCGATTCCCGAGTCGACCAAGGTGTTATTGGGTTTTTCTATGAAATTCTCAGTAGCAGGTCGGAGTTTGGATTTGTGCCCGGTTAGTGCCAATACAGGCGTGATGATAATTATGTTATGTTCTTTTATTGGGATAAATATGATTTATTCAAGTAATATGAAAAATTCGGAAAAAGAGCCTTTAATTTTTTTATGCAAGCATCAAGCATGTTTCTTAAAAAAAAATATTCGTACTTTCCTTCGATAATTCGAAACATCTGTCTATATGTAATAAAATTCGTATCACATAAATTCATTCCAAATAGTTCCACTAGGACCAAACTACGCCCTTCTTTTCATAAGCAAAATTCAGAACACGAAGCAATTTTTTATTAATTTAAATGAAATCTTTCAAACCAGTACTTAATACTGCTGAAAAATTAAAAACTCGTTCTGCTTGCGAATTATTTCCTCAACTATCTTTACGTTGGAATTGCATTTGTTTGCAGTAAAACATCGGTTTTATTGGAATGCCGAACCAACGGATCTCTTTGTTTGCATTTGAATACATTGTTTTATATATTTGTTCATTGAGTTGGCGTTTAGATGGTTGCAAGATTCTTCTAAAAAGTAACAGTTTTAGCTACGACTTACATTGCATACCTTTTTATTTCGGATTATTCGTTTTATGTTTGAATATGCTGAGTAGCCATAAGGTAGCTACAATTCAAATTATAATCAATCTTTGCTTATTTAATCTTTATTGTTTGCCATCTTTCATCACCTCCAAAATAGATTATCAAAACCGATGCCTTCCAAGACCGACGCTTATCAAAACCGAGCCTCTCACGTGCGACGCTTCCCAAGACCGACGCTTATCAAGACCGACGCCTCTCAAGACCTACGCCTCCCAAGACCGACGCTTCCCAAGACCGACACTTATGAAAACCGATGCCTCCCAAGATCAACGGTTATAAAAACCGACGCCTCCCAAAACCGACGCTTTTCAAAACCGACGCCTCTCCCAAGACCGACACTTATAAAACCGACGCCTCTCAAGACTGACGCCTCTCAAGACCGACGCTTATCAAAACTGACGCTTATCAAAACCGACGCCTCTCAAGACCGACGCTTATCAAAACCGACGCCTCTCAAGATCGACGCCTCTCAAGATCGACGCCTCTCAACATCGACGCCTCTCATGACCGACGCTTATCTGAACCGACGCCTCTCAAGATCGACGCCTCTCAAGACCAACGCCTCTCAAGATCGACGCCTCTCAACATCGACGCCTCTCATGACCGACGCTTATCTAAACCGACGCCTCTCAAGAGCGACGCCTCTCAAGTTCGACGCCTCTCAAGTTCGACGCCTCTCAACATCGACGCCTCTCATGACCGACGCTTATCTGAACCGACGCCTCTCAAGATCGACGCCTCTCATGACCGACGCCTCTCAAGACCGACGCCTCTCAAGACCGACGCCTCTCAACATCGACGCCTCTCATGACCGACGCTTATCTGAACCGACGCCTCTCAAGATCGACGCCTCTCATGACCGACGTCTCTCAATACCGACGCCTCTCAAGACCGACGCTTATCAAAACCGACGCCTCTCAAGATCGACGCCTCTCATGACCGACGCCTCTCAAGACCGACGCCTCTCAAGACCGACGCCTTTCAAGAACGACGCCTCTCAAGACCGACGCTTATCAAAACCGACGCCTCTCAAGACCGACGCTTATCAAAACCGACGCCTCTCAAGACCGACGCCTCTCAACATCGACGCCTCTCAACATCGACGCCTCTCAACATCGACGCCTCTCATGACCGACGCTTATCTGAACCGACGCCTCTCAAGACCGACGCCTCTCACAACCGACTTCTCTTATGACCGACGCTTATCAAAACCGACGCCTCTCAAGACCGACGCCTCTCAAGATCGACGCCTCTCAACATCGACGCCTCTCATGACAGACGCTTATCTGAACCGACGTCTCTCAAGATCGACGCCTCTCATGACCGACGCCTCTCAAGACCGACGCCTTTCAAGACCGACGCCTCTCAACATCGACGCCTCTCATGACCGACGCTTATCTGAACCGACGCCTCTCAAGACCGACGCCTCTCACAACCGACTTCTCTTATGACCGACGCTTATCTGAACCGACGCCTCTCAAGACCGACGCCTCTCAAGACCGACGCCTCTCACAACCGACTTCTCTTATGACCGACGTTTATCCAAACCGACGCCTCTCATGACCGACGCTTAAATAAACTGACGCCCAATGACGCACAGCAAAATTTGTTTGTTTTTGTCTGAACTCAAATGCCCAGGTAGTGTTATTTACAAGTCTTAAGTCATCATAAATGTTTACAGCAATATATCATAAAGTTAAAATATTTTCTATCATATTAACAGTAGGTAGCAATCGTATATTAAAAGAGTTTGGCTGTTAGCCAGTTTGGCAGGAATCTTACATAAAGTTAAAAATCGGAAGCCGGCTTGCCTTAAGCAAGGGAATTGTGAGTTATTGGCTGTTGAGTGCCTGAAATACACTTTTTTCGTACGATTCTTTCAGTGCCAAACTGCAGATTGTTTTTGGCAGTATTTGGTAAGAAAATAATGATTAATGATTGGCATCGTCTTACCGATGTCACGCCGAAACCCTATCTTCAGAGTAAGGAATAGGTAATGTGAACGCAGATTATGTTATGTTGTCGAATTATTTAGTTTTCTATAAAAATGAGACCGCAAAAAAAAATAGATGAGAAACTGAAATTAAAAACTAAAATAGTTTCCTTTACCGTAAGCAACTGGTAACATAAGTAGATGAGGAATAAGGTAAGATATATAACTTCCATGTCTTTAAAAAAAAAACAGACCGAAATGACAAAAAATACAAATTGGTTCTTATCAATTTTGGTCTACAAAACCTCAACCACAAAAAATAATCCTTACGTAAAACTATAACGATATATTCAACCGATCCATGCCAAAACTTAGACAATAACAACACACTTATGGCAATAACTAAGGTTGATATTCGAAGATCATTGTTTCCTCTCCTCGACTATTTGATAAAGCTACTGACTCCTGCACTAAACTCTTCACACTATCTGCGTATGACGCTAAGTGACAGCGGTTCTGTGTAGTCTCATTAACTATAAGAGCTCTTTAGTGCTTACTAAGGAATACCCAGTTTTCGTACAGTTTATGACAATAGAACTTTTTATTGGAAAGATGTACCCAACAATGTTTGGTACGTTATTGGTCTTTCGTAAAAATGGTCTCCTGCAAAAAGTCTCTGTATCTTGGTAATCGAAACATTTAATGAAATACACATTTTGCCCTTTCTTGGTAAGTGAAACAATTGATAAAATAGATTTTTGTCCGTTTGTATATTACTTTCCAATTTAACGTTAAGACATTCCAAAAAGTCTACATTTACATTTGGGTACGTAAGATACGTAAGAATTACGTAAGAAATACGAAAAAAAATTTCGAATAGAAGTATCATAATATATTGTACCTAGTATCATATTGAAAGTACGTAGTTTTAAGTAACTAATATTTTGATAACGCCGGCCACATGTATACCTAAGAAGAGAATGACTTTTCCTTGTTTTTACTTAACACAAGCAGTCTAACTATACGCTGCTTTATCTAGGTAAATAGTTTGCAACTTCGAGTATAAGATTCCAGCATAGTTCGTAAGTATTTACGTCTGAGAGCGCCATAGTTATCTAGTCTAACTTAATGCTATGTTTTCGCCCACGCACGTCAGTCTATCGTAGTTTTTGAAGAATTAGCTCAAGTGTTCGGATATCGAACTATATTACTATAAAGCATGCAGCGCGATAGTTTTAAAGTTTATGTTCGTATATTGACACGCCATAATATTTGTTCCTCTTTTTATACTAGATTTTATTTGATGTTGTAAGTTCAGGAAAATATTTTGAAATGGAGTATCTTTATTATATTACATATATTATTACATACTTTATTTGTTTTTGCCAGACTTGCAATTTATCTCCTAGAAACAAAATCTGTAATATATAGATGACATGTTCTACAGCAAACGTAAAATTTAGTATTAGTATTTAGCAAAATTGTATAATTAGTTAATTATTATATAAATTGATAATTTTAATTACAAATTTTAGTTAGTTATTATTATTTATTTAAAGCCTGAACTGTCCCACTGCAGGGCAAAGGCCTCCGTTTCTTCCTTCCACAGGTCTCTATTGTTAGCTGTTTGTTGCCACTCCTTTTTGTATGCGTCTAGTTCATCCCTCCATTAGTTTGGTATTAGTTAACATTATTATTTTTATAGTTAAAACGACATAGGATAAAACATTTCATTATGCATGTAAAATCTTACTAACAAATACAAATAGGCACAGATACATATCTAATCCCTTTTGACTATTAAGTATCAATCCATTCGTTTAGCGAAACCTTTACCGATATCTGAAGCACAGATCCGAGTGTCGGTCGAAATCTTTGAATAGTCACGTTCATTGGACTGCCAATGTCAACTGTTTATACATACCAGTCAGACATACAACAAGCTACAATTTTAAATTAATTATTTTCTACCTGTCGACCTCAGGGTCATGTAGAGTCAGTCATTCACTGAAAAATTGTTGAAAACTTTTTAAAAAATACTAAATTTCTAAATTCATATTTAAAGTAATCATAGTCTACACACTTTTTCAAAGTAGCTTACTTTTCAGTAATTTTTAGACAAGTTTGACCTTGCTCATTAATTATTACAAGTTGGTAAACTATTAACTTCATATCTTTTATAAATCTCCATACTCAAAAGTTACGACAATTCGAACGAAAATTATACGAACGAGTCATGTATTCTGAATGTTCCCGCATCGGTTCGTACCGTATCGTACCGTACCGTATCGTATCACTAGACTTTACTTGTCGGGCCTCTATTGAATGTTTGCACATTGAATGGCCCTTTATATGGCGTAGCAAACTGTTACAGACTTCGTGCTGAGAACGGGTGGAGTGATATTTTGTTGGTGTGTAACGATGTTGGTTGTGTAGCTTGTGATACGAAATAGGTGAGAAAATTAATATGGGATCTATATCATGTAGCTGATGCTTATTTATGAATATTGATGTTTCGGTAAATTGGAATATTTATTTAATTTTTTGTATCTTAAAAAAATAAATAAACAATAAGTTTTGTCGTCCACACAGACAAAATTAATTACTAGTTAAACATAATAATTTATTAGTAGAGGTAACATAATATTTTAGGTAAATATAGACGGTTAAAAAAGTGTATTATTTAATAAATCACGCAAGAAAAAAATAACCGGTAAACAAAAACACAGGACTGTTATAAATAAATGAAAAAAGGGACTAAAAGACAAATCACCATTAGAGTATTGACAGCAAGTATTATTCCTCACCACTTTCCTTATAGTTTTTGTGCGGTATATTTTGTCAGCAAGACATCTGTGACGCGGCCGTGAGATTAAAACAACAACGTACAGTATCATAGTAGTTTCGTTGGCATATGATGATAATACACAGGTTATAAGCAGAAGTATTACTATAAATGTACATTAATCCTTTCATTCGTAGTATTTTACCATTATGTGTACAAGGATGTACATTATTAAATAAGAAGGTTTCTTCTTTTGGTTGGCCTTTTCCTAAACTATGTTGGGGTCGGCTTAGAGTTTTAATAGATTCAATTGAAAACCATATTTACTATTTTTAATAAGAATGTACTAAGCTTTTGAAGACCTAGTTACATAATGATTTTAATTACCTACATGGATATGCAACTAATTTAAATAGGATCTAAGAACAAAAATAAAAAGTAAAATTCTTTGAGAAAATATTGAATTAGCTGCATTGATTTTTCTAAATGTAAAACTTGGACATTACCACTGCGTTTTAATTACAAGATTAGCAGATTACAAACTGTATTATATTATATTTGTTTATAAATATGTTTAAACACCTTAGTAACCCAAACACGAGCTCACAGAAATAATTAAAGAAAAGCGATATTAAATCTTGTAGATTTAAACCTCTTTTCCTCCACATCTCAGCCCATTCGGCAAACAGCCACGTCTTGCTAATGACACCAATAACTTTACCTACGGCATCTCGCTTGCTCGTTCCTGGCGCTGTGCCAAGCTGTGGACCTACCCCTGCCATGCGTTAGCACCTTGGCACCGCAGTCTCGACCTGACGTCAATTGTCTTATGACAACCATCTTGTTTAGGCAGATTTTTTTATGTAGATATCTTTTCAGTGAGCCTGAGCGCAAGCTTTGACTGCTTCACCGGACTTTTGGCGAGGACCTTAAGGCTTCCAGCCAGAGCAATAGGAAAAACTAACTACGTCAACATCGACCACTAAGGGCACCTACTGCGGGGTTTTGTTTTTGTTGTTAGAATTGGTAATTTATGCTTTTGCGACTAGTAGAATACAGATATTGCACATTGGCTATAGTGGGATCGTTTAAGGCAATTATTTATAGTACTGTGCCAAGCTGTGTACTTACCCCTGCCATGTGTTAGCACCTTGGCACCGCAGTTTCGACATGACGTCAATTGTCTTATGAGAACCATCTTGTTAAGGCGGCTTGCTCTTGTTTTTGATTGTAGAATTGGTAATAAATAATAATTTTATTATGAAATTCGAAAAACAATAAACATTAGCTTATGTCGTGGGATAGCTTGGGACAGTAATGTTTAATAGGTACATGTCATCAATTTTCTTTTGTTCTTGGTTTAATACCCTTGTATGGTCTCTATTTGTAGTTTGCGGTTTCATGTGTTATTTTTAGTTACAACAATTTTGACCTTCACCATATTCGTAGCACCTGCAGTTTTAAAGATGTTTTTATGATCTAAAGTGACCCATAATTTTGATCATTATTCTTAGAATTTTATTATAATGTTCATTTTCATAAAAGTTCAAAATGCCCTTAAATCTTATCAGTAAGATTTTTATTAACATGATAAAAACATAAATATTTATGATCTTCACAATTTTATGGTTAAGCAAAATCTCTGATGTACTTATACATAGTTATTTTTCTTTTTTATGCCGCCTATAAAAATGGAAAGTGCGAGGGGCCAAAATCTGTTACGTGACGAGATCAAACGAGTTTAGAAGTGACTTAATTTTGAGTGCTATTGACATTAATTCTTTAATGTCTTTGTAACCACCATTTATGGATGGCAGAAAAATGGTCTCTTATAAAAAAAATACTATACATAAAACAAATTGGGTTAGTAACTATACTTATAACTTAAGTGTACCAATTTTTATGATCTTTGATTATTTGGATTCATCTCCGACCCAAATAAAACAAAAAATATAAAACTGTTAATTTATAAGGTTAAGTTTCTCTATTTATGTTATACTATTAATTTCATTTAATTTAAAGACGGAACTGTTCCCACTGGAGGGCAAAGGCCTCTCTTCCTTCTTTCCACAGGTCTCTAGATGTTTGTGACCACTCCTTTTTGTATGCGTCTAGTTCATCCTTCCATCTCCGCCTGGGTCTTCCACGCAGTTAAGGCTATCTATCAGGAACCCAATTTGTAGATCATTTCGCCCATGGACCACGTCCGCTATTTGAGTCTTGGAGCGCAGGAGGGATTACACTAAACTGACATAACACTATACCTAATGAATATCCTAATTTAAGAAGGACAAATAATGCCACTAATAAAAGAACAAGATTTACTAAGATCTTCTTATAAAGATCTTCGTGTTTTACGACATGGAGATGTTCTAGGCTGTACAATGAGAAAACAAGCATCTTATGGAGAGTGTTGGAATAACTAACGGAATTTATTATATAAAAAAAACGAAAGTTGAAGAAATAAGCAGCACCTTTGTAAATAATTTTTAAATACGAAATATTAAAATGTTGTGTGTACATAAATGATTAAATAAATAAATAAAAGTTCTTTTAACACACTTCACGGTAAGACCTGGAAAGGTATGCAAGAAACTCTCTCCCCTTTTGAAGGCGTACAACGATAACATCGTAAAAACGAAATCCTCAAGTTACCTTTGAGTTTCCAAATCACAGTAAAGCAGTCAAGCACAAGATATGAAATCCTCGGATCACCATACATAACACACATTTTTCAAGGTAGGTATTATGTTCAGAATTTTCACCATAGAATATATCTAACAAATAAATAAAATTGTAGTGTCTCTTTGTTATTTCAAATTAAAAGCTTTTTACTAAAAACATTACGAAATTATAATATCAAAATTTTAGAAAGAAAATATTTTTTTTTATTATTCCGTTTCTTCTAGCTAATCTCTAAAAGAGCTGGACTGATTTTGATAATATTGCAAAAGATAATAAAGCAGTAACTTAAGATACTTCATTTAGTGTAATAGGGGCATAGGTTCTAGGGACTAGGTACCATGGAGCACAGCTAGTCATACCTAAAGGTATTGTCTCGATCCAGTCAGTTAGACCTTGTGTGTAGCATTATTTATAAAGCCTAACTATGTTCACTGACTCTCGGCCTATCACGTGCGCAATGCGCCAGGTGGGAGAAAAGTCAGGAAATTTAGGAAATGCCTAAATAACCTATGAAGATTGTATGTCCAATTGAAGGACATTAAGAACTAGGGCAGTAAATAAATAAACGTGGACATAATTACACACGTTGCTCGGAAAATAAAGTAAGTAGCTAAAGTACTTGAGCTATGGAATTAGAAACAACAAAAGTATCATAATCACCCAGACTTAAACACACCACCATCGATCGAATTCGGTATCAAGAAATATAGGCTAAGCATTCATCTTTATCAAAGAAAAATGCGAAATATATATATGTGAATAACTCTAAAACCTAATTCTTCAATAATAGTAATTGCTTCAATAACCACAAAGTTTTCTCACAACTCTAACGATTAGTCTATTCCGAACATTACATTAAATCAGCAACACTATTTGACTTAACATTCATAGCGAAACCAAAATACCAAATTCAAATTCAAACGCCAACGATTGCCAACGATATTCAAACATTTCATTAATTAAGTCCGGTTTGAAACCGCACAAGATAAATAGTTTCAACAGTATCGCAATGTAAGCCCTCCTAATCATTTAACTAATTCCCGCTGCAGTTTTGACGTCGACAAACTGTTCGATCGAAGCTTAGAGGATGGATAAGAAACGACAGAGTGCGCCTATCAGGGTATGAATTGTAAGCACTAGTATGAACTAGTTTTGTCGTGAACTTGTACCAAAACAGAGCGCGCCTTTTTAATAAAACTATCTCAAACCCTAAAAATAACTCAACCATCGATATTTTCTCATAATCGTCCATCGTTGTGGGGAAATGAACTTAAAAAAGTAAACGAATGTACTACGTACAGCCAAAAATGTGCTTACGATCGGCGCAATGAGCTTAAAGCGCTCTAGGATTTAACTTTTTTACTCGATGGATCGCGGTTTTCGAATGTCGCCCGACTCGATACATGCACCAATCAGAGCGACGTTCATTTATATTGTTTTGTTTCTGTTGCAGTTTGGAAATGGAACGCTTTTCGCCTTTTGCTTTTTTGTGTGCCAGCCTTTATGTGTTTTGTTTTGAAAAATATTTTATGAAGTACTTAATGGTTCCTGTTTGTTTATTTTAAATATGTACTTTAAACATTATTTTTTAAATGGTCGTTTTTATGTTTTCTCTATATCGGTTTTGGCCTACAACGCTTACTGTTCAGTACTTCAGCGTCGTTAATATTTGATCTACTACGTACGTGATTTACGTTGAATACAAGGAAGGACAAATAGTCGCGTTACTGTCGGTTCATTCGAACTACAGAACTTTTTCTATCAAACAGTTCTGAAGTTTTGAAAATTGTGTTTCACTATCTTATACTGCATAGAAATTCTACGGGGATAAAATTGTACTTGTTTTTCCTTTATTTACTAAACGTTACAAAGAAAAATGTTATTTTCAAAAAGTAGTGTAATTAATGCTGGCGATTAGTTTTAGAATAGAATAACATATTCTGTTGGAAAAAAAGGCCCAATAAGTATCAGACCACTTTATTTTATGCAGCAAATGTCTGACTACAGACCCAAACCTAAACCAGTATTGCATTACCTATTACTACCAGAGTCAAACTAACCTACAGCAACAAGAGTGACAGGCACGCAACTCAACCAGCCGCTTCCATTTGACAAATTACAATTTATATCCCGTGCCCAGTAGGGCAGGTCAATGCTTTTTCATCACATTTGTAGTAGAAATAGTGTTCTATTGACTTTCGAAATTGAATAAGGAGATTGGCGAAGCCGTGTTTTTGGGCGCAAAATATTCCGTTTTTTTTTACAAGCAATAAAAAAAATGTTTTCTACCTGGAGAAGAAGATATTAAGATCGGTTGACGAAACTGACCTAGTACCCTGAGCATTCTTGTTTTGGTGTTAATATTTATGTGTAAAGTTTCCCAAACCACAATGTACTAAAAGAAAGAAGAAGCCTCGTCAAATTAAGAAGATATTATAACTAGATACTTTCTACACCATGTGTGTGGACAAACTATTAAAAATAAGAAAATTGAGATCCTGAAATCTATTTTGGGTATTCTGTTAATACACTGACGCTTTTATTTACTTTATTTAAAACTTTATCTTCGAATCCAGTGTAAATATTAGTTAAAGCATTTATTGCGTACAGTTGAGCTCAGTCGTTTCATTTTGTGCATGTAAAAAGGCGAAAAATGTCTACCTTTAGTAAACTTCTGAACGGAACAAATTTTCCCCCTCCTAACATTTTTCCGCCTTGCAACACTTTGGAATTTTTATATAAGTTTTGACACATGTCGCTTGCGATTAATGGCTTTATAATAAATACGTTAGGGTGAAATTGGATTTTTCCTTATTTGTTGGGGTTGATTTACAGTTTATGTTATAAATAATTGATTTGAAAAAATTATAACTAGTTTCCATTTTATAAATATATGTCAATTAATATAAACTTTAACAGTTAGACACTCTGAATATATGACAGCTATGAATTATTTTTATGGGAGAGCAAAACGATCTTTTTTTTGTCAGCAAGGCCAGGAACCGTACAGAGCAAACCCTTATGTTCACAAGTTGAAATAATCTAATTCACTTAGTATATAACATTTGAATGTACGGTGATTTTCACGTACAATCATCTAAACCATAAAAAAATCCACCAGTAACATAAAAAACAAAACACACACAACCTCCTTGGTTCCCCAGCAACGTATGATCAAGCTCAATAACATTAGTTATTGACAGGCTTTCCCATCACGGCTGCCAGTCGAGTCACGTCCATGGTAATCATATGAAGACCCTTCGCCGGCCATGTTTCTTTTATAGGCGACGTGTTGTTCAATGCTGTATCTTCAAATTTTGTTGTGTGATCTTAATTTGATGGGAATGGTTTAAATTCGCTGTCATGTGCAGTCAAGTCAAAAGTGCAGATACAACAATAGTAATTTATGTTTTTTTACCGACTTAAAAAAAAGGAGGAGGTTCTCCATTCGGATATTTGTATGTTTTAATGTACAATATCAAAATTATTGAATTATTATATTTGGCCTGAATCGTCCCACTGCTAGGCAGTGGTTTCCTTCTTTCTGCTCTCCGCATTTTGCTTCTTTCTGCCATTTCCCAAGATTAATTTATTATGTTAATAAAAAATAAATAAAGAACCTTAAGAAGTAGAAGGTATTGAAAATGTATTAAAATATAAGAGACGATATAAATACCATGTTTACTTTAGGTATAACACATCTACATAAGACTATATTTTTTCTAAAAGTCAATTCATTGAAAATACACAACATTTGGTTTTAGGCAAAGTGATGCGAAGCAATATTCGTATTTAACAAATAGGGATTTCGTATTTTGTGATTTCATTTTAGTGATGCGCGATTTAATATCAAATATCGATGCTTCCGACATAATGAGGCTTTCAAATCATATTACGATTTAAATCGCGAACCGATGCACTCGTTAGGAAAATCGGATTGCGAAATCATAATTATTGTTTCGGTTTAGATATCCATTTTCATTCTCCTAACTGAACTCGTGTGGCAACAGATTTTGTGGTCACTAACGTGTTGGTCGAATCGTTAACGTTCATATTTTGTTTTGCCTTATGCAGCGGATAATTCTTGAAAGTTTCATGACTTGATGGTAAAATTCTATGTAAGAGTTGTGACAAACGTGAAAAATGTTACCAACACTATTGGTAATGTGTTTTTTAAACTAACAAAATAAAGACTAAACCACAGACCATCAGATCGCTTACAATCTAAAATCGATTAAAACTGTAAAATTGCTCATCCCTATTCGATTCTAATACATACACACGAATTGTTATTCCAATATTCCATGTTATTCGCCCGCAGCAGTCACTCGTTGCGTTGTTCCAAATTCGAAACAAAAAATGGAACGTTTTTTAAATTTGTATGTTTGTAAATATGTATTGAAATGATATGTTGGCTGTTGGCTTTTGTTTTTCAAACTCTAGCTTACTTGCTATTGTTAATAGGTAGTATAAATAATAAACTCGTTTTCTATACTAATATTATAAAGAAGAAAGATTTGTTTGTTTGTTTGAATTGAATAGGCTCCGAAACTACTTGACCGATATGAAAAATTATTTCACTGTTGGGAAGCTACACAGTCTGCGGTGAACATAGGCTATATTAAATTTTCAAAAAAGTTAGGGATCCATAGTATATAGGTATTAACGCGGTGAAACCGCGGGCACAGCTAGTTAATCATATCTCCCATCACAAAATTTCTACTATTTAAAAAATAGAATTATATTAAAATTATATTAGATTTATTTAAATCAGAAGAAACAACACAATTTCTTCCGCTCCCCAGAGTATCAAGTGGCACTTATTAAAATCATTTTTCTTGCCTCCCAAATCATTCTGTACTATATTCAATTTCGAAGGATCATTTTCCATTTTATTCCAAGATATAATTATTCAAAATGTCGACGCGAAATGGCGTCATCAATCAAGGACCAGGGGCCCAAGTCCGCTATTTACACTCCATTCAATGTCTTCATAGTGGCGTGCCAGCAGAGCCATTTTCGGCAAATTGGTATTCTACTAAACGTCAAAACGTCAAAATTGCGCATTGGAACGATTCGGTTCAATGTTCAACGACTGTGACCAATAGTTCATACATTTGGTACAAATTTCGTATTCCGCTATTTTTTGACAGCAGTTGAACCACGACGATAAACGTCAAACTCAACGAAAACTCGCCATTTTGCAAAAACAACGTACCTACTTGCAAAAGTTGTTGTTGTTTTATTATTGTTGTTCGCCAATTTACGTGACCGTCAACGCCGAAATCATCAGCGTCGTCAAGTAATTCCGTGACATGTTGAGGCTCCATGTGGTTTCTGTCTCGCGAGACATAAAAACAAAGAGAAGAAAGATCAAGTTACTCAGTTAGTGTCCGAGTTAACTCCTCACTTAAAGGTACATCGACGAGCTGACGCTATCTCGCCTCCTAATAAGGTTAGTAAAGATAATATCCTAATAACTGCTGATGAATAGAAAACCATTCATTAGCTTGATATATAGTAATTACAGATATTTGTGGAACACGATGTACATGTGTAAATTTGTTACATTGCCTTCAAATTGTCTTCAAAAGTAGTGTTTCATATTTCACATGTACGTATATTTATTGTATATTTATTACAGGTACTTATTGCGGTCGCTTTTTTACGCGACGGGCTCATTCCAAACTTTGGTTAGGCAATCATTCTTCAGTGAATCAAGTGACAGATGCTTTAAATGATGTGTTGACTGCTATATCGGACTCAGCAGAAGGAACTTCTGAGAATAATTATTATATGCGACATGCGGCCACAAGAAACCTAGTGGAACGCTGCATTGGACTACTAAATACAAGTTTCAGGTAATACAATGGACACATATTGATTTAAGCTATCTTTCTAATATAACCTTGAGTGTAAATAAAAAAAAAAATTGTTTTCAGATGTTTGCTTGTGGCACGCACTGTGCAATGTAGCCCTATTACAGCAGGGGAATTAACGATGCATGCATGTGATGCAGTGTTCAGCATAACATTGCCAAAAGACACCGAGTCTCTGTAATACCTTTCACAGCTGAGGAGACCAATGCTGAAAGGGAGCGACAGCACCAGGTATTTAATATATATATTTTATTATTACCTACATCTTGCTTTTTATTAAAAAGTATTTGGATACTCAGATCCACATAACCCAAGTGTCAACATGGACCTATGTAGGGGACGAACCTTAAAACAGGCACTTGCAAATAGGCCGTGGGCTGAAACAAATAAAGTTAACCAATGTACATATTTGATAGTCACAATCCTGAATATTATATTTATAAATTTATAAAGGGTGATAATGGTTAACTATGAGCTTCTGTAAAAAAAATTATAATATAGTTTCAAAGATGAGTTAAGAATTAGTAGACATGATATTCAAAAACTAATGAGTAAATTCTGTTTTCAGATGTTTTGCGGTGCCCACTTTATTATTTTGACTGCAGTTCCAAAGATTAGATGAAGATAAAATTAAAAAAACTAATTAGTAGCCACCTGAAAGAAGACTATTAATAATAAATTAAAAAAGATTGAAGAATATAAATACAAAACTACTTTGTGGGCAGCTGAAATAAGACAATTATTATTTACCAATATTTTCTGGTTTTAGATGCTCACTTGTGACACGCACCTCACGTTGCAAAGCAACAAACAAACGTTAAATACAATGTATATGTCATCGGTCTTGAAATAGGATAAAATATGTGGTTATAATATGAGTATGTTAATATATGCAGTGTTTACATTTTCTCATACCAGAAAATTTGTGCTTTTTCTTTTCTTGTGTATGCATCAACATAGTTAACTGTTTTCTCTTTTTTCCACTACTGTAATACATCTTAGCTTACTTAAAATATTGTAATCCATTTGATATTGATTTGTTTTCTGTTTATACATACTTAAGTTTGTGTATATGGGAATTATATAATATAATTATGTCAAATAAATTAAATCGTGTGAGCAAGATAATTTAACTAGTTTTAATTTGGGTGACACTTATAAAGTTTCTTGGCTGTTCTTCTCCATAGGAATGGAATTTTGTAACTGCGCAAGTAAGACATTGAATAAGGCAGTATACTTGTTATTGTAAAACCCCGTATATTAGAATTAAAAATAAATCAGTTTTTATTTAAATTACAACTTAAATTATTTCTTTCTGTAAAAAACCCATAAAATTATATTAATTATAAGACTGGTTTATAACCAGTCTTAAAATTTTACAATATTTAAATTAATTTTGGCGCACTTAAAATTTGTCACATAAATGGCTGATGTCTATGGTTAACGTTTGTTTTTCATAGACAATGTGTCAATTTGAACAAAAACTTTCCTTTTTACATATAAATATCCTTATTTACAATTTTTTAATAGAAATGACATATTTTATGGGCTTTTACAATTAATTAGTATTCAAAAACCATTTAATACAATTTTTTGCAACGTAAGAAACGATTAGTAATAATTAGTGACAACTGGTGTTGCCTATTAATATTTACAAAATGGTTGATACTTTTATTTTTAATTTTAATTGACAACACCACATTGCCCACTGAACCCACGACGATGCCACGATGTTGTTGGCTTATCTGAATACGAAAATTTGGCTCATTTGACGGTGACACTGGCACGACACTATGACGACATTGAACCGAGTGTAAATAGCGGACTTGGGCCCCAGCTGAAAAACTAATTTCGCCAATGGTTCGTTACTTTAAGATATTTTTCTTAAGAAAACGAACTGAGAAAATGTTAATTTGTAAATAAGTAGACTAGTAGCGAACCTAATTGTATTTTGGCTGCTAGACTCAATGAACGAATTTGACAAAACATTTGAAACTATACATATGGCATAAGTAGTAAAATTGGTAAAAATAGGAATACTATAAGAATGACCGGAGGTGGTGGATTCGATCCCCACCATTTTTGTGTTATGAGCGCGATCATTTGTTCTGTGTCTGTATGTAATTTATCTATAAAATTTATGTATTTAGAAATATGTAAGAATGTTTATCGCTTGTCTGGTTACCATACCACAAGCTCTACTTAGTTTGGGATCAGATGACTGTGTGTGAGTTTTCTCAGGATATTATAAATATTATTATATATATATAAGGTTATGCATTGGTTCTCATCTAATAACTTAGTTTTAAACGCGAAGAAGACCAAATGCGTTAAATTTTCCATGCCTAACGTAAAAAATCTTGGCCCTAATATAATTATTAATAATGAAGTGCTAGACACCGTAGAATCAACAGTGTTTCTGGGAATAACTCTAGATAGTAAACTTTTATGGTCGGCACATATCTCGTGCCTCGCGAGTAAGCTTAGTTCCGCTGCTTACGCCGTTAGGAAGGTAAGACAGATCACTGATGTGGACACAGCTCGTCTCGTTTACTTTAGCTACTTCCACAGCATCATGTCCTATGGCATATTGCTGTGGGGTAAAGCGGCGGATTTAGAAACCATTTTTATTCTACAAAAGCGAGCTGTTAGATCCATTTACCAGCTAGGTTCTCGAGTTACTCTTAGGGAGCGATTTAAGGAGATAGGTATTTTAACTGTAGCGTCTCAATTCATTTTTGCAAATATATTATTTATAAGACAAAATATTCACTTATATGCCAAGAACAGTGACATCCATAGTATAAATACGAGAAATAGGCATAAGTTATGTTCTAGATCACATCGCCTGCATAGGGTACACAATTCATTTGTGGGGCTTGGTATTCGTTTTTACAATAAAATTCCTATTAGTTTGTTAGAGTTGCCCTTTAACTCCTTTAAATGCACAATTAAAAATAAGCTATGTTTAAAAGCTTACTACTCAATTAATGATTATTTAAATGATAAACATTGTTGGTCGCCGTGATAGACACAAGACGGTTCTGTATGGATTTATAACAGTTTTATTCATCCTTATGTTGATAGGCATACATTTCGTATGTAACATTTGTTACCTATTTTTATTTTATTGTTAGTACGATTATACAAATGTAGGTATGGTGTACCTACAAATGTCCAATGAACGATATTTGTTCGGTATTTTTTTTTATGTATAATTATATTAATTATAGAATTTAATTATGTATCCACTCATTTTTTTTGTGATAAGGGACAGTGCAGTAAATCAGTATTTGAGGATTTCCTTTTTTGCTTTATATTTGTTTAAGCCGGCAACAGTTTCGTCATGCTCCCTTAGTTGTCACTGCCTGCGGTGGCGTTTTGGGTCGGGTCTCCTCCTTCCCTCTAATATGGCGAGGGAGGGGATGGCTGACCCTTGCGTCATACTCGTGAACGGGTGCTGCTTGCGGTGACTGGTCGTTCTGTTGACCTTGGATAAGATCAGTGTCTGAACTTTTATATTATATATATTATACTTTTATATTTCTTAGTACCTCAAACACTTGTTTATCTGGCGCGGTCCCTTAATTATATGCAGTATTATTGTAAAGGCAGCGTGCTACTGGGGAGTTTGTTGCGCCGTTTCTTCTCCTCGGCCGAAGCACTTAGGAAGCGGTGAAGGGTGGGCGATTTAGGGTCGGTTCATCTCTGGCGGGAGGCGCGTCGCGTATTGTCGGTCGCTTGGCGCTGGGGCGGGCGGATGCGTGGTGGGGCGTTCAGCCTTTCACACTCAACTGATGTTGCGTTAGCGCGTCAGGTGTGGGGGTTGGATGTCTCATTGCGTGTTTGTTTGTTCTGGCGTCGCGCGGCTGGTGGTGCGTGGTGCGCTTCCGCCGGATATGAACCGACCCTTAGGGTGCTGTCTATTTTTGTTTGTATTGTTTGACGTTCGATAAGTGCTACTGTGTAGCCTATATTGAATAAAGAATTTTTGAATTTTATTATTACTCACTAACATTATATCTTTCAAAAATGCTTACAAAAAGGCTATCCAGAAATCTCTTCCCAGTGAACAACGTAGGCATTTCGCAAACGTACTTGTAAAACTTTTAATAGTCTGTCATCTATACTAGTAAGGCTATAAGTAACTAGAATTAAACTTTCCAGACCGACGCACAAACTGTGTCTGTCAGAACCAATCTGGGTTACAACAGTTTAAGAATGTTGAACTTAGGTTAAAACTAAGTGTACTTAGTTTCACATCATCAAAAGCACTGTACATCTCAACAGTCATATGTAGATCTTTGGCAGCAGGTAAGTCAATTCTGACAACCAGTCTTAATATCTAATTCTGTGTTTCCCAGTAAAATGGGTTGCGGAGATAGCCTTTTCCCAACTATTTAGGGGTCGGCTACCAGTCTCACCGGATTCAGCTGAATACCGTATTTTACATGGAGCGACTGCCTATCTGACCTAACATTTTTGTAAATAATCGTACCTTAATGACTATTGTATCAGATATCCAAGAAACATAAAAAAATAAGCATGTATTAATCTCATATGTCACTCTATTTCCAGATTTATCACCACAAAATCTGACCTCAAAACGACTTTATCAGAATTTTATAGCAGCCATAAGTATGCGATCCGCGTTATTATTTTTTTGCAACGAACATAAAGTAACAGGTGGAAAGTCGTAACTTTGGTTTATTTTCAGTTTAATCCTACATCGAACGAAACAGGGGTCGTAAATCGTCTTCCCTTTAAGTAAGGGAGCAGATGTTTTTGTGATAAGAAGGGATTATTTTTAATTCTGTGGTTTAAAAAAAATGGGTTGTTTGGTTTTGTGATTTCTTTTGTTTGTTATTTAGGAGTATGTGTTAAGACACATACACACATACTTTATTTATTTGGAACAAACAAATAATTACACTATCACCAATAAATCAGTTAATCGTACTTTGCATCGGAAACAAACAAGCATTTATAAATGCCTATAACTTTCGCTGAATGTAATGAAACCGGTAGTCATGACTTATTGACAACACGAATTAAGCCACTGCAAATTCAGAAATTGTTCATTCAAGAAAATTAAAATTAAATTAGTCTCAAACAACCTAGTCCTTGTAAAACACTTCGTAAATGAACTCAAAATTAAATAACATAAAGTTGACTTTAATTTACTCTGCGAATAATTTTTAATCACTCTATCTAATAAGCTTTGTAACAAACAATGTTCCGGTACTTCTAAATGGGAATTAACTTCACAAATTGTTTTATAATGAGATAAAAGGACTTGACAGCTTGCTCGCCAGAAGTAGGGAAGTTGGCGAGAACACTTATTTAAGTTTTCATCTCCCATTTTTGTGGAATTAAAACTATGTTTATTTAGTTCAGCAACTGAGAGGAGGATTTTTTTGTTTTAACATAATTTCTTTTAACTATCTTATTTGTTTGGTGATTGTGTATTTTTTTTTCATCATAATAGATAAGTCTTTTTTCATCTATACATGAATGACAACGCTGAGGACCTATAATTTGCAGAAGCAATAAGTAGTAGTAAATAAACAACACTAAATCATCTTTTTTGTATTGAAGTACCTTTGTCCTATATTTTCTCTAAAAACGTTTGGCTACTCTTGTCAACACCACCTTTATTTCTAAATATTAGTATCTAAAGAGCGAGACAGATATACCGACACACCACAAGTGTAACAGCGACAAACATATTTGTTATTTCGCTCATAAAAGGTGTAATAAAAATAAAATATGATCGCTACACTCAGTGACAAGTTTCTCCATAATGTATGTCTTTTCAGATTTGTAAATATATGTGGGTTATGACCGTAAAACATATTTTACGTGGTGATTTATTACTAACAAACTTTTACAAACCTTGTTGAGGTCAGATAGGCCTCCGGTTCATGCACAACAGTATTTTGCTGAATCAGGTGAGACTGGAAGCTAACCACAACACAGCTTAGGGAAGGGCTAAGCAGAAAACTGGTTATAGTTTGTATTGGTCAGCAATATGTATTTTATATGATGTACCCAGGCTCTAAAGTGCCTAATTTTGTATCGCTAGGTAATGTATTAGGCTGTGCTCACTTTGGGACAGTAGGTTTCCGGAGTCTTACCAGCAATACAAACGAGGGTGACAGAAACTAATAAATGATTCATTTACAATCTACCAAAGTAAATAAGTAACTTCTGATCCAAGATTAATATTATTTTTAAAATTTTACTGTCGTAGGAATTTGTAGTTTGTTTTCAAGCGTATTAGAAGGTAAACCTATGTGTAAAGTAGGACAAAATCAGCCAAAGCCTTCTAAAGGTTAAGTAAAAATACCAACACGAATCCGAAATTACAGGCATAGACGGGTTAAAAGCACGTCCAACTTCGAAATAGGTTTGAAATAGGTATCGGCTGAAAGAGCCAAACTGCAGAAAAGTTACAGAAAATCCATTCCAAAAATCTTTTCAACGCACAAAAAAGATATTTAAATGACTGTTTCAGTATTTCCAAACCAAGTTTGTGGAAATGGTACAGATAAATATTGAAAACTACTCTGTTACATTAGTTTCAGAACAAGTGAATCGAGAAAACTTAGTACTGTTATAATTTATTAGGTTTTAAGGGTCCTTTGTATCAGCATGATCGACTATAGTAAGAAATGTATAAGGTACATTTAAAGTTAGTCAACCGAGAGGCCGAACTATGAAAAAAAAATTGTCAATAATATTAAGATTTCTTCCATTAAAAAAAAACATTTATAGAACACAGTTCTAACCAGTCATCCTATTATTACATTACTTCAGAAACTGGAAGCTGTTAAGCTGTCACAACCAGCGATCAAAGAAACAACTCTTTTTAATTAACTTTCTTTGATTTTGACCATCTTTTGTTTTATTCTCTCAATGAGCATGGTAATTAATGTAAAATTTAGATAAAACAGTTTTCAAATAATTTCTATGGTCATTTATAAGAACATTAATTTATAATTGTTTTAGATACTGAAATATTTTCTGACACCAAATAAATCAGTATTAGTTATATTTTTAGGCTTCTCATTACTTATGTGGGCTTTGAACATTTTATATGACATTAGCTCTGGCTGACAAAGTAAAAAGGGCGATTTTAAGAACAAATCGTATAGTTATTCTCCCTTATTTTAATCGCAATAAGTACATAGTAATGCATGTGCAGTGATAGGTCAATTATCTCCAATAGGTTTTGATCATTCCTATTGGGAAACTTTGTTAGAAAAAAACTATAACACAAATACAAGTACTTACAAGCGACATGTATAGCTATTATTTCATTCACAAAACAACGAATTTATTAACGATACTTCTGAATAACTTGTATTGTTCACACATATGTTGAGGTCTTGTTTTCTTTAACTTGTTTGGGGGCTAACAGAAAAAGTTTCGGAGGCCTACACAGACTAACGCTTTAGGCTCGCCTTTTACTTTGCTAGGATTAAGTATTGAATGTCGAATATCTATTTTCTATATGGCTTTAGTGTTTGGGTTCAATAAAACGTGTTGTTATTGGTCGTTTATAACTTTTTGATAATTTAAAGCCTATATTTCTTGAACAGGTATATTCGATAACTAAAAAAGTTTTAATTTGTTAGCTTTTTTTTATTTTACATCTAAATAATATTCTCTTAAAAACTTTTAATCTTTGTTCCTACGACACTTAAAAAAGAACTACTTAGAAATGCATGTAATATTTAATATTGTTGTGAATCACCACAACACTAATGATTCAGTCTGCGTGACAGAGCAATAGTCAGGTAAAATAAAAATTCTATCGATCGACACGCTACGAAACATAATCGTGACAATAAAAATTGTAACATGAAATCATACACAAACCACATACGCTAAAATTATCATCGACTTACAATTAGTATCACCAACCCAGTGTGAACACAACAAAAGCGTAACAAAACCCTGCAGAAGCGTTAAAAGTCAGAAAACATAAACAAAAGCCTCCTAAATACATAAATAAGGTACGTGTACTGTGGCTCGTCGAATTTCCCGCAAAAACTTTTATTATTTAAAGTTAAGCAAGTTCGCACGTCCGCGCCACCCCGGGGTGTCGTTCAGTTAAAATACAGTCAACATTATGACACTGCACCGAAACTGCGACAAAGGACTTTATTATGTTATTAAAGCCTTTATTTTTTTTTTACTTGGGTTTTTGCTTGAATTATGGAGGTTGGGGATATTTTTGGGGTACTTTATGATGATGATTTTTTTTTGTAGCGTTTTTGGTGTTGCATAAATAGCGATAAAATTGTGTAATGGAAACTATGATAATAATATGGTAAAGTTATATTTAGTTGATGCTAAGTGCATGTTTACTTGAATTGGTCAATGTTATGCCTAAGCTAACAAACTTTACAGCTGTCTAGAACTAAGATTACTCATCTTAGTATAATACTTACTTACAATGATACTAGGCTGTGAAATGAAACGTCAACACAGAAAAAAAAAGGATCCTACATTAGGCTACTGGAAGCTACTATCTCTGGAAAAAAATATAAGACGACTACTAAATATAGCAAGTAGGAGGGTCACTTCCAGACCCTCCTGCTTTTGTAGTTGGTTAAATTACGAATTACTGCTTTTTGGATAATCCATATAAGTTTATAAAACGCGGATATAATCGAACCTTGCATCAAAGCAAACTTAACATGCATTTAAAATTCAGGATCGCTGGTCAGCCGTACAAACCAAGTATCTATCTCCTTAAATATTATATTTTAGTTAAAGGAACCCACTTCCTCTAAAGTTCCTTTAAATAATTAAACCGACTCATAGGGGTAGTGGTCTGTGGTCGTGAACTTCTCGCTCGACCACACGTCGAAGTAACAATATGGAAGGAACAGCAATGTTGATGCTTCGAATTCAAGGAAATCAAGGTATTGAAAGTCGAAAAATGGGGAAACTAAATTATTTAACAGTCAAGTTGTATCGACAGAAAACTTACCTATTTATATTTTGTTTTTCCATTGTCCAACCATTTCACCCAACTGCCAAGAAAGGTATATTTTACCGACTTCAAAAAGGAGGAGGTACACAATTCTGCTGTATCTGTTCTAAAACCAATCAAAATCAAAATGTTTTTATTTCTTATAAACCAAAAAAAAGGTGCTCAAGAAACGTTACGTTAACTCTACTGATTCTAGTTGCTCGGTTCCAAAGTGTCTTTCCTATGAAGAAGAGCCGGCAAGAAACTCCATAGGTTACTCTTTTAAAAATAAACTTATTATAATTATTTTTACATTATTGGTTAAATATATGCGTCAACACCGAGGTAAAACTACGTTAATAAAATAAAGAAAAATAAAAATAATAATAATTTAGAGAGAGAGATTCTTTTTTTTATATATGAGTGTTTGTAAGTATGTATATGCTAAAGTAAGGGACATACAACGGAAATTGACAAACGAATAAATATTTGATTTTCTGCTAAGTATTTGAAATTCGTGGGAACCAATTTGATGATGATCTGATGATGTCATCTTTTTGATCAGAACAAGGAATTGGACAGCTCTCTTTGGATAAGATATCCATCCACAACAAATTCATACAAAAGGGAATGTCAAACGACAATCAGGCATTTTGATCTAGCAACGACCTTTACTATCCATTACTAGCCATACAAAACTTATCCTTAAGGCCTCTTCCTTAACCAGATCCGTGACAGCTGATACGCTGACGGTCCCATTTCTTAAGGGATGGTCGATATACTAAATCCAATGTTATGGTTACTCTAAGTGATTTAGGGATTTTTTAATCGAAGGCTGAAAGAATTTGAGTGCTTGAATAATGCGTCGTTGATCAAAAATATGATTTTATATCTTCAGCATTTCCATTACGCTAAAATCTTGTATGTTAGACTGATAAAGTTATTGTTTAAAAACAAAAGAGGAGGGGTACTCCCCTTTCCTGGTTTTGGCCAACATAAAGGTAATTGACGTCATCATCAGACATAACCTATTATGCACTACTTTTCAATTTTTCTATTGAAATCAAGAAGCCTACCCGTCTGATTATAAATCGTGACAGCATAAAAAAATATATAATGAAGATAGATTTGAAAAGTTAATGTAAACAAATAGATTAAAATAGTTTTGTCATATTCTTACCAATACATTATGTATCCTTCTACATTTTCGGGTTCAATAAGAAAGTAAAGAACCATCTAAGGGTCGGATGATTTAGTACCGAAATGGTTGAAATATTTCCACGGCACAGTTTTACATCATAGTAACGTGTCGTAAATACCAGTTCATGTTGCCCCAGGGAAGGACTTCGTTTGAAAAGGTCGGAAACTGTACCCTCACAGGTATCTGGATTGTAAGACCTTGGATGTTATTTACATAATTATTTCGGACCTTATAAAATATGTTGGGGTTTTAATTTAAAATGCTTGAGGAATTTCATGATTTATGATTCTGTGATTTGTAACTAGACTTTTTTTTTTGTTAATGTAAATGTGTTGCTGTAATTCCGGTCACAGTGGATTGTTTCAGCAAAAAATGTCCGTTTCTCCTACTTACATGGAGATATCCATTCGGTGTAGAATTTTATTATGGACCATTATTTTGCGCTCCCTTGTTCGCATCATATGTTGTTATTTGTTTATATAGAGATCATACTAAAGTCCATAAACATTTTGAAGAAATAAGGTAAGGTTTTGAAAAATAACTTTGCTTTTTCAATGAACCAGCATACAACTGTTATCATTCGCGCACGCTTAATTGTGTCAGCAAAATGTATTCGAATTCTGAAATAAAGTTATCTCCGCTGTTCCTAATTCCGAATAATTTATTTACATAAAATCAATACTTCCAAAGTTTATCTAAAAGAGGTAAGCAAAGGAATGCATGTATTATTAATCGCGAACTTAAAGTCTGTAATGTAAAAGTGTGTTTTGATAAACTTATGCAAACTTTTGCATTAGGGAAAATGGTTTACCAATTAACTAGCTTTGCCCGGAGTTTTCGCAAATCATCGCCAAAACAAAAGGGAACTTTTTTATTGTATAAAAAAACATCCCTTGTTTTTGTAAGGTTGGGATAACAAATGGTCTGTGTATGTAAGACAGAATATTGTAACAGTTGATTAACAAATTAATGTTACAATTTATTCTGAATATAAATAATATTCTGATATGTGTTTTATGTGAAGTATATAGTTTCAGTCTGCCCGTGACCATGATACCTGCAAAGATGTCGAAACGTCGGGAACTAAAATCTAAATACAGACCGCGATAAAATCCGTAAAAGTAGTTTTATTTTAATACATGTTTAGTTTTTAGTTGCTAAATAAAATTGATAAAATGGGTTAGATTTCTAACTAATAGTAATATGAGAACGTAAATAGATCAAAACACTACAGTGATTATTCTTTGCAAAGTTCAGTTTACTGTCCTACTCTACAACTAACGTAATATTTTAACAAATTTACAAAAAGTAGCTAGTTAATTAAGAGATTGCTTATTATCGACTTAAAGACACTCGGAAACCAAATAATGTACATACATACCATCACGCCTGTATCACCGACGGGTTAGGCAGAGGTGTGTCATGTTTTTAGGCCCCATGTAATAGGGGGCGAGCCTATTGTATGCCTATGCTAACCAGGCACAAATCCAAACTCCAACCTGCTACTGAAAATTTCATAGAAGAATCCAATAACACCTTGGTCGACTTGCAATCAAACCCAAGACCTCTAGCCTAGCAGTCCCACTTAGCACCACTAGGCCAACGAGGCAGTCCAAACAATGTGTTCGCTAGAATCTGTAAACAACCTTTTTAACTGTCTTACTTAATTTTATACTTTTGCTTAAAATTCTTATAACTTTTCAAATAACAACATAGTTGAGTAAGACACTACAAAAGGTAATTCGTCAGTGTGACAGGCTGTTAGCATAAACATCACTCAGATTACAACGATAATGTCGGTGTTTGACGGCGGTCCTCTCATAAATGTACCAGTTGACATCTGAGGGATAAGCTCAGAGATCTGAGGTATTCCGGGTCTGTTAGGTTAAATGTATGTTCTGTATAAGATCTGTATGGAAAAAGGTTTTGGCAATTTATCATAAGCACTAGCATTTGTAAGGTGTGAACAATCTATTTTTTCTACTCATCACTCAGAGTGACTTTATAATTATCTAAAATTGCAGCTTGTAGACTAGTTACATTCACTGTATAGCAAAATTATAATCATAATTATAAACATAGATTAATTAGATTCGGGTGGTTTTCTTTTTCGTAACAAAATGTTTTCAAAAACTTAAGTTGTCAACTGCAAATACTGGAATAATCATATTATTTTTACCCACAGCAGCAAAGCCAAAAATAAAGGTTTTTGACAATAGGATTCTCATAAGTTGGGCAAACAATATTTGAACCTACGGTATAACACGTTTTTATGTATCTGACATGTTACTATTATTAAATCGAATATCCCTAAATACCAAATACTTAACTATGTATACCCCTCAACGATAAATTGCCTTTCCACTGCTTCAAAGCTACTATTTAATATAATAGATCAAACTTTATCTCTTGTTTAGCAATTAATGGAAGTTAACATTTCCAATCTATTCGGGCGTGACTGCAAGAGGCTGGAAACTTTTGGTAATTGAATTTCAGTACTGCTCAGATTTTATTAAATTCTGATACTCATAAATAATATTGATTATGTTAGTATTAGTAATCAATACTTGTCTGGAAAGTTGTTCTCTTAGCAACAGTTGAGGAGTTTTCGAAAACTTTTACAATGTTGGTATTTTGATGGCAACTTATAAGTCTTAAATAATTTGCAAACTCAATGAGTAGATGACCTTAATCTGGGTAACACAAGCATTCGATTTTTCAAAAATCTATTGCAAACAGAAAAAAAAACAGTGACAGTTCAAAACACGTAAAATAAATTCAGTAAAAGGTAAAGGATATTCGTAATGTTTCTTAGCAAAAAGAGCTTCTAATGCGTAGGCGTTAAATCATTACATTTTATAATATATACGCAAGAGGGCACGAAACCGGGATATAAGACAGTGATTTATTTAAAACCTTAGGCTGGAAAAGTTTGCTTCCATATTAATTTTTAATACCTTTAGTTTTCTAACATGAAAGAAGAACGAATGCAATGTAAAGATAAAATTAAAATGTGAAAATTAGCATGGATAGGAATAATGAAGTATTTGCGTAATGTAAGTCAAGTTTTGAGTATTATTATAATCATGAGAAGAGTTCAAGCAAAGTATTCTTTTAACATTTGATCTGCTTTAATACTGTCACATTCTTACTTTTCTTTTAACATAAAGATTCACATGTACTGACTTTAACTCGAAAAATATATATTAATTTTGATATTTCGTGGTTTTGAAATGAAGAAAGCTTTTTTTCGCTTTTCAAGGACCAAACAACTCTGGGCCAATCTTGACTAATGACTGCAATTTCCAATGCATTACTACTCCACAATCTAAAATAGGATCTATTGCTATCTCTTCCAACAATCCTAAGTCGCCTAGTTTTCGTCTCATATGTCTTAAACCTTAAATGCATCACTAGAAAGATTTAAGTCTTTAATTATAGTTTTAAATCCAATGTGTGTATCGAAGTTTAAAACCAAGTGGTTTAAAAAAAATATATGTGTACGTGTGTGTACTTTTAGCTATTTTATTTTTAACCGACATCAAAACCAGTTTTTTTAATTATTACACTAAAATATTAGTATTTTTATATTTATGTGAAAATAAGATTTTGATCTTGT
Organism: Autographa gamma; assembly: GCA_905146925.1. Lineage (NCBI taxonomy): Eukaryota > Metazoa > Arthropoda > Insecta > Lepidoptera > Noctuidae > Autographa > Autographa gamma. Next base: position 6,303,401 of record LR989871.1, read on the forward strand.
AGATGATGATTGATGATGATGAAGATGTAACATTGGTTTTGAAACCCTTGACGACATTTATCTGTTTTATTATCTCTACAGATAAAAGATCAAAATTATTAACGACACCTACAAGAAAAAAGTCGTCTAGAAAATATCACATTACTATAAAATCCTCTAGCTTAGGTACCGGTATCGGTATCGATATTTCCCTCAGGACTCAACCACACGTGCGATGCAGCATGGGTAACATAAAATGTTCCTAAATGTCAGTAATATCAAAAAATACGAACAGTTTGTCGGTCACGTTTTCTCGTTAGACGAAGGTGAAAAACCACAATATTTTCTAATAGTTTATTCGTTCACGTTTTTTTCGGAGCTTGCTTTTTATTAAGGTTCATGAATTACAATTTAAGGATGATCTTTACTTGTTTTGGTTTAGTTCATATTTTGTAGGTACTACCGTATATTTATTTTGTACGTTTTTAGCACATATAGGGCAGATCATAAATAAACTATTTTTTTTTTGTGGCTTTTGCTTTGGGTTTTGAGATACATTTTAGACAGAAAGGAATCATGAATTTAATTTCTTTCATGTATTATAAATAATTATTAGTATGTATGTCATTAAAATTGTTTTTTTTATGTTAAGTCTCTTATTTAAATTGAACGTCGCCTAAAATCTCGACCAAAATTGTTAATCCTTTGCAATATTCTCACACTCAAACATAGAAAAACCCAAATCAATTCATAAAATATCAATACTATCGTAAATCTTACCCCTCTTTAATCAATACCCTAATAATAGGATCCCGTGTGTTTCGGGGCATAAATCTTACATTTGACAGGTTAGTCCTACGATTTATTAGGCGGTGTTATCACGGATACTGACGTAGCCACGTCGGTGGCGGCTATTTTATATGGTTTTTGGTGCTCAATAATGCATGTACAGTGTGATATCAAAATCATGCCCGTAATTTATTGTGCGAGATTATAATATCTGTACGCTTAAAAATAATAATGCTCAAAATTGAAAAAAAAGCAAACTGCAATGCCACAAGGCTTAGTAATTATAGGGTTTAATAAAAAATGTTTAGAACCTCTGGAGTTACTATTCCAGATAGCTTACGAAGTAAAGATGAACCAAACTGCGTTGATAAAACCAAATGCAAAGGTTATCAGTTTTTATAAAAAAATATTGATAAAATATAATTGTTTTTTTTTTTTGTTTTTATTGATTCCTCACTTAATAAACATCAGATATCGATTCTGACCACGTCCCTACTTGAAATAACTGGGGTTTTCTTACGCACTGTATATCAACCCTTTTTAGTTTTGAGATGGGATTTCTTGATAGTTGGCAGTGACCTGTGATGGAGATATTATGGGTCCAATGATTCTTGACGCTTTTTCATCATGAGAAATAGTCATACTGCAAAAACAGCGTCCTTATCCTAGATTTCGATAAATTCAGCTTTTGGAAGATATCTTAATTTTTTTATTTTTGTGCGACATCAAATTCTGATATCTAATGCGAAAATCATTGGGTATCTGATTTTATATCCCAGATAATGATGGAACTCAATACCCTTCATATTATTAGCACTGTAAGTTTTTTTGTGGTTTTAAAAATAGTCTCGCTATAAATCTATTATCAGATGTGACCGAAGACGTGATGATTGCCACTCCTTTAATTTCAGAAGACAAGCAAAGTCTTCCTTATCACTTTTATAATTAAGAAAGAGCGAGAAATCCTATCACAATTCTCACAACGAAACATATTTAAGCTGCAATAGCTAAATTGAGAAAAATAACCACAACATAAGCGGAACAAAACTAAACATCTGTTATATTTAAGTCTCAACCTAAATCAAAAAGGCACTTTAAAACAAAATAGCTTAATAAAACTACTTGTGGATCCAGCTGCAAAATACATTTCTTATTAAAGAAGTTAGTGTAAAATGTGTTATTATGTTCCGGAGGATAATCGCTGGATATTTATGTGAAGTGCCGTCGCCTTCATTTTACGGTTACAGGGTTTTAAAACCCTGTTTATAGGGTACGGAGACGTGACGATTTTGTCAATGGAAGTGGGAATATATGACCTTTTTGGTTGGTTTGACAGATACCTGCATGGATCCTTTTTGCAAGGTAGGGTTACAAGATGTTTTATGTTCTCACGTTATATGTTTAACTTGTCGAAATAAAGTCTCTATTTGAGAATCGGTGGCTATTAAAAGAATAAAAAATTACCGAATACAAAAAATACTATAAAGTGTTTGAAATTGTCTCTTTAATAACATACTGAAGATTGCATACGAAAATAATGGTAAAAAAGGGAAAAGCTCCTTTAGAAGTAGGTGCTTGTGGTCAGAATAATAATTTAACCCTAATCAAAAAAAATTTTTGGTTCAACATGAAAATGAAACCGTGTCGTGGTCGTAGTCCGTTAAAATAAAAGGACCCACAAGTAATGCTAATACTAAATTGTTTGTCGCTTATGGTAAGCCTACTTAGTGCAATAAATACTGCCTACTTTAGCCCCTAATTAAAAATAACAACGGACATTTTTCATAAAATTTTCGGGGCGTAAAATTATGTTTCCGTAAATAAACACAATGGCCTAAATAAGGGATTAAATTTACTTTTTTAATTATGGAAAGTGGTTGAATATACAATTTTGAAAATAATACTGTTATAATTTAGTCTAAGGAGGGTAAGTGCCAAGCTGAACGGAGAGTCATGCACTTAAAAGTATTTGTTCCAAGTTAGCGTCACCTTGAGTATATCAAGTGTCTGTAAACAGCCTTGACGTAAGACAGAATAGTGAACTTAGGTAATATATTATAATAATCTTGTTACTGAAAATAATGGTAGACTAGATTTTGATTTTCTGGAAAATTGTTGTTAGTCCTTTAAATTTTAGTAGCACGTTTTAAGTCTTCTTTATAATTTATATTAAATTATATAATGCCTGTTATTTCAAATAGGTACCTACAACATTTTGTAACGTTATTGGTATTGAAATATTATTTAAAATTCGTAACTATAAAATATTTTAAACAGTACCTATAGATACGAGATGTTTAGATTTTCTGCCTTTTCTCGCAGAAAATGTAAACATCCAAAAATATATTGGTATAAAGTCTAAGATTTTAAATCGGATAAAGAATATTGAAGAATAAATCAGTGCGTCGAAAACACCAAAGTTTACATACAGCACATTTCTGAAGCTTTTCGTTTAAAGAATCAAAGCGAATTTGAAGGGAAAATCTAAGAGCAAAATTTAAAGAAATTGCTGATTTAAAAATCGCTTCGGGTCACATTGAAAGTCGACTTCAACATATTAGGAAAGACTAGGTACAGAATGCTCAATAACACTTATTGCAAAGTCTCTAAAGTCAATAGTTCTCTCAAATTCTGGCAAAGAACGAATTTTTGTCTTTACACATGAGTTGGACATTTGCCACGCAATATTCTCGTATTTCAAAAACTAAGCACGACGTTACTCGTTAATCTGAAGAAAATATATACCTTATGGTCACCGCATCCTTTGCAAACATGTATCCATTCAAACTAAAGGGTATCAACTAAGTTGACCTGTGCCAATTTTGCTAACCTGCCAGCTTTATCACCAGGCATCCGGTGGATGCAATTGGCGAGTTGCCGTTCAATGTGGCGTTCTAGGGGGAGCACTAGAGGACCTTTGTTCAGCAGTGGACGTCTTCTGGCTGATAATGATGATGATGATGATGATGATGATTGTTAAGTTTCAACCTCTCTAACAGGTTTCTAATTTCAAACGTTCTACATTCCATTCTAGTCTGTTAATCCTAAATGATACGGGTCGAGCCTGTTACTATTTATCGTTTATAATTTAAATTGCGTCTTGAATAAGCATCATTTTTTTTTCAGTTATTAGGAATACAGGATGTAAAAGTAAAATCACTATTTTGGTTGGATTTAGTTGGGGTAAAATGTTGTGGACATTTATGTTATTTTGATAAGTGGGGGTGTTGATAATATATCAAATTAAAATAAATGCCCATTACACATATCTAATAAAAAAAACTTCGTTGAACATTTTTTTTTTATAATCAACAAATCAATCCATTACTGTTAAATATAATTACGTAAATGTAATTATTTTAATGATCTTAATATAATATTACTGCAAGAAACATCTTTCCTTTGATTCCAAATTACACTTTATATTTAACCTACCACAGTAAGCAAAACACTATTTATTTAACAAACAGTGACAGTAGCACAAAACTAACAACTCACATTGAGCATCAAGTAATTAATAAGTTCTACGCATCGACGTATGATATGCATAGACTGCTACTATCGCTAGGTTCCCCTTGTGCCAAGCGAGAGCAGTTTTTAGTCTGATCCTAGTACATTTCGTTTTTCATTTAAGTTAATTTTCGCGCAACGAGAAACTTATATAAGAAAATATCGATGGTTTTGACATTGTTAGGATAATATTAGTGTTTTAGATAGATTTTTTAAACGGCAAGCTCCATCTTCATACATAATTCACGACAACACTTGATCACACTAGTGCTTACGGTTTAAACTCTGATAGGCTCACTCTATAGTTTCAAATGCAACCTCGTTGGTTCTACGTAATAACACATCCCAGTTAAGTTACATTCCTTCATTCTATTCCAACATAAACTGAGAGTTTCATACAATGCAGATCCATCAACGCTAGATAAACTAGATGTAGTGTACACTGCAGGCCAAGTAAAACACTACAGTTGAAAAGTAAGTATAAATATAAAAATAAATAAAATAAACAACGGACAACATCACACACATTGCTCTGAACCTAAAGTAAGTAGCTGTAAAGCACTTGTGTTATGGAATTCAGTAACAACGAAGGTACCACGAACACCCTGACCCAAGACAATGTAGAAAAGTGATTTTCTACATTGACCTGTCCGTGGATCGAACCCGGGACCCAAGAGTTAGCGACACCTTGAAAACCGGTGCGTACGCCACTCAACCAAGAAAGTCGTCATCGTATCGTATCGGTGATAGTTCCGTCTCTTTCTTTGTACACGTGCTGGCATATTTATTGATGCAGTTTGATGTTTAGAATAAGCTTGGGTAATGAGTTATTTCGTAAAACACTTAACACACATAGTCATTTTAGAAAATATTTTTTTTTTCTTTTTATATAGATCTACTAAAATTATTAGGGCTCAAACAGCAGTCTGAAATGTAATTTTAGGAGAGTATGTAATTTCTTTGTAAATTCAAACATTGTATTAACAAAAATTTTATAATGCTCCGATGAAGCAATACCAAACAAAAGATTTTTATTGTTAATTTTTTTCTCGTAGTAACTTAAACAGTTTACCTAAATTATATACTAAAACCTAACTTCTTTGGCTATAAAGAATCTCGGACACCATTAATTGGTCCGTTTAATAAGGACCTGATCGTAATTAAGATACGTTTCACCTTGGCAGGGACATTGTAGGTTTTCGTAATACTACCTCTCTTATACTTTCGTCATAACATCTACCTTTATTTTTTTTACGGATTCGTTTTTGTTTTAATAAATGATAATCGGAGTTCGTAGACGTTTTTGCAGAGTTAGGCTAAAATAAAAAGCTTCAGTAGTAGTTCTTCATGAAACTTTGGGATTTTCTTAGACAGTCATCAGTCATTTACAAAAACAAATTATAAGGTTTGGTTCCGCAAATATAAAAAATCGCCTTCAGTAAAATTACTTTGCTGTTAATTGATCTAATCTGTGTAAATAGATAATTTCTGTAGATCGAAACATTGTAAAACTGATTTATATCATAAACTAACTCAAAGCAAGTAACCACAGCATAAAGGAAACATTTGACAGAACATTTCCTTAGTGAAATTGCTTCAATGAACATCTTAGAATAATACGTACCGACAAATCAACTGAGCGTATCTTTATGTACCTATACATCTGTACATATACATATTTATATTTATCTATACAAAACAGTTGGGGCATAAGTTTTGTCCAAATAGGTTTGATTATTTCTCCTGTCGTGTGTGAATCCAGGCACATTAACCGTACTTAAATAATATACCTAATTAGTAATGTAAGAGTATTATATCATAACATAATTTATCTATTAAACAGAACCGTAGCATATGTGGGTAAATTAATACAATATTACTTAGATGTCCGACTGTGAAATAATAGACCATTATTTCATGAAATTCCTAGCTAAGTAACTAGCTACCCATTAAACCTCGCGGGATTTTAGCGAAGCTTTACAGGAATATTTAACTATGAGTATGTAGTTATAATATATGAACCTTTGATTTTTTTAAATTACAGTTTACATTTCACCAGTGTTAAATAACATTAGCAGCAGAGTGGAGTAAGGTATTTGAGGAAATCACTTAAAGGTATTTTTGAAGGGAAAACTTCCTTAGCGTTGTACACTTTTTTTGTAATTGTTAAAAAATGTTAAACTCAATTAATATGCAGGTTTTCACTTCTGCCGGCACTCCCGGAGCGCAACCCGTCGTTTTTATGTTCATAAACTGTTTTCGGCCAAAATTGTATGAAATAAGTAAGAAAACTTAACGCAATAAACTTTGAGAAGTCGTTGAGGTCTAGACCCCTTGCGAATAGAGGTCCGAAATACTTTGCAAGTGGCGGACGGCCGTTAAGCGGCTATTGTGGGTGAACGGCCAAATAAACGCATGATTTTTGTGGGCATCCTTTGTTTTATGTAGTAAGTTTTTATGCAGCATGTCGTGATATTTTTTAAGGGAAATTGATCGTTCTTTTCCATCATTGCATGCCTGTAAGAATCTTATAAGGATAAGACACTAAGAAATTCTGCACTTACTGCTACCGTTCGTCTAAAAAAATATAAAAATTCAACCTTAAAAACTTGACAATGCCTATAAAATAAGACGCACATAACATAATCTATGATTTAAAAGAGTCAAAAAACTCATGAGACATTATTATCAGACTCATGAACAGCGACACAACTCAACCACACAGGAAAAGGTGAATAAAGAAAAAGAACAAACAAACATAAATAAAATAATGATAATAGACAGTCAAGAATAATATTGACTTGGCGAAGTAAAGTAACACAAGTAAAAAAATAAAGGGTATTTTTTATGTTGATCATGTAAACACACAGAAAGTTCGTTGCCTTTCCCTTCAATCATTCTCGGTTCATTTATAAAACTTTGGGACGACTAAAATAAATACTGTCGCCAAACTTAGTTAAGCCAAACTGTATTGGGTGGATTTCACAATTTTTATGAACGCTATCAGGTGCAACTAGTTTAATGCTTCAATTCTCAATTTGCCGATAAACTGAACGTTATTTTAGCAAGAACTACAGAATAGAACTTAGAATGGCTATAAATTGCTTTTCATTTGAATATTGGGCTACATATATATTCCAGTCTAAGGGATAAATTCAATGGTTTGTGGCAACGAAATCTAGACAATATTCATAAACATCTCGATTTTATTCAGCATCTTTTCTTATTTCAAAATCTATGTAGCAAATTTGAAACAAGATCTGCAAAAAAAGTATCTCCTATAGACCGCCGAGATTTGTATAAATAAAGTTCACAGTTCCAAGATCGAGGTTTTTAAATGGTCTAGTGAAATCCGCCCAAAAATAAATACCGTCTCCAAACTTGGTTTAGCCACACGGTATAAATTTAAAAACTTGTTAACATTCCGACAGGTTGCAGATTTATCGCCAAAACCTTTTCAGTCTAGCTTAGTTTAATACACTAAATTGATTCGTAAAAAAAAGATTTAAGTTTCAAAAGATTTCTGAAATAGTATTTTTTAAGTCGCAGGTGGCTTGTGGACTTTTGTGACAGGCTTTTCGTCGGCAAATTTTAAGAATAGATTTCTGAAATAATGCATTTATTCAAACTCATTTCATAGTATCTTCTATTTTCGTTTAAAAATATTCATATTTTGAAACAAGGCCAAGACTTTATAAGTATTGTAACCTGTTTTAATTGACTACAAGATAAGTAAACTAGTTTTAGCACTTTTCCCTAACGTAACCTCTAATATTATTATAAAGCCCCTCTTTTTCCACTGCAGGGCAGAGGCCTCCCTAACACTCTTGACGGGCCTGTTGGTCTAGTGGTTAGTGATCCTGACTGCTATACCGGAGGTCGTGGGTTCGATTCCCACTCAGGGCAAATGTTTGTGTGATGAGCACGATCATTTGTTCTGGTCTGGGTGTAATTTATCTATAATATGTATGTATTTAGAAATATATAAGTATGTTCATCAGTTGTCTGATTACCATAACACAAGCTCTCTTAGAGCTTAGCTTGGGATCAGATTACCGTGTGTGAATTGTCCAGGAATATATTATTATTATTATTACTTTTCCACTCACTTCTTTCCTGTAACAGGAAAGTAGATACCTCCAAAATCATATCTAAAGTTTGGGCTTAAAGTGAAACATTGATGCCATGTCGCTATTTACACATGAAGCTTGAAAAAGTTCTTACTTTTCCAAAGAAGGCCTCCCCCGGCCTTTGCAAAGGGACGGTATGGCTAATAAAAAAAAACAGTTTTAGCTTAAATCCCATAATTATAATACAGATTTTCCTTCTATTTTTCTTCAAAACGAAAAGGTTGATCAATGAAGTACGTGTCAGCATTTTGAGGCTGGTGTCCGCATGGCTACCCATACATTCCTGGGTCTAAAGCAATATAATTGGATTCCCTAACAAAAGCCGGTAGGGGTCCACAAATCGTGCCTTGTAAATAACAATAGGCTTGTCAGCGTTATTGGGTTTATATAGGTATAAGTATTTTTTAATCTGTTTTTCCTTTGGAATTTTATTGATCAAATACCGTGAACAATTAAGTTTGAGATCAAAGTAAATATTTTTTTACTTAGTAGAGTTCTGTTTGATCTTCTTTATATGAAAAGCTGATAAATGCCTATTAAGGAAGTCTTGGAGCTGGATAGGTTTGTGATTTGAATACAAAACTTGTACAAGGATTAATACAATTTTTTTACATATAAGTATAATATTATAACTACCTATATTTTAGCTATAATTGTTATTAGAAAGGAAGTAGCATACATAATCTTAAAAAAACACTTCTGCTTATAAACTTTCTAAAACCATCTTGAAATGCATAAAATTCTTGAAATGCTTTTTCTATCACAACAAAAACGTATATTTAATTAACTGTAACTAATCTTGGTAACCATTTTGACCAGTCCCCGTAATAAATTCATGGATTAGTTGGAACACCAGAACGATATTACGTGTTCAGATTCTCAATGAAACAGTCACTAGTTATTTAAGGTTTAATAATGTAAATCGTCCATTATCGTTATTATACTAAGCACTAACGTTCTGGCACTGACCCAAGAACATAGAAAATAAGTCTGCCTTGAAATATGTTCTCTTATACGAAAACAATGTGGCTGTTGCGTAATGTTTGATCTTTGTTTGGGAACTTAAGGGGTGACGAATAAATGGTAGAATGGGAATACCGCGAATCAAAAATCTTCTAGGATCGCTAGTCCCGCATCAGATTCATTTGTCAATTTCCAAAAATCACAGGCTTGTCTCTCATTGGTGGAGATAGGCAGATAAAACTTATGCGACACTACCGACCTTAGAAGATTTATGATTCGCGGTATTTCCCATGAGTATGACAACTGTGTTTCATGAACTCTGTATATTCTTACTGATCAACTTCTGGACAGGTCCTGTACAGTAGAAAGTACAGACGCAACGCTGCAAACCAATATCCCTTCAAATAATCCTTGCAATGTTCTTTTAACTTTTGCTAGTTAACTTAGGCAAAATAGTTTTTCATTATTCGCAACCTTCATAGCAATTAGTATCATGATTTTCGCAAAATTTCCACCTAAATCGCTAATTTCAATTTGAACTAAAATTATTCAAAAAAACCATAGAAACTTGTAAGCAACTAAACAACAATAAGAGGAACTCAAAAACTATTTACCGTCTTTGGCGGCACATTAATTTACACTATAAGATATAATGATAGAACTTCGCACATTAGTACCCATAAAACCTTACTTGTGGTTCCTCCAATCGCAAAGCTTAACGATACAAAGCGCAGAAATAATCCTCTTGAGAATAATAGATTTGTTTCCACAAAATATTTTCCAGTTTCTTTGAGTTTAGAGCGAAGCTTTCACCTTTTGTAACAAAGGGACGTACATCGTATTAGACAATGTATTTTATTATAATAGTAAAAGATATCAAGTTCTCATTATAGTTTAGTCTTTGAAACTTAAAATAATCTTAACACACTGACTGTATTTAGATTTCGTTTTATATTTCTGTAAGACACACATTTGTAATTTCTAACATCCATTATTTCTATGATTTGCTTTTTCTTTCTAGCTAGTCAGATGACCTTCAGGGCTGTACATATTGCCTTTCAATTTTATCATATAGGTAGGTTTTTGACTAAAAAGCAAGGTGGTAACCGGCATGCTGTATATTTCTCAATAAAATTAATAGTAAACATCAAAGTTCTGATAACGTACTCTTTTGAACCTAATGACCTTTTAGATGAAGAAAATCCATTCTAGAATCCTTACCAACATTTACCAATATGTTTATACGAAAAGTTTCGCAAAGTATTCCATTAAGATGTTCCTTCACTGAAATCTAATGTTTAGTCGAATTACTTAGTTGTGTTATTATTTCTTAAGTATCTTCAACAGCGAAACATTTAGCAATATAATATCATTACCTTGTTCCCAAAAACACGTCACTTGAGCTTACTTATAGAGGATATTATTTTCTTATTAACATAGAAACTGTGTTGAACTTTCAAGAGACAGTTATGATATAATTAAAAGTAAGTGTTGTTTTAGGATTAGTTAGAGTTCATTATAAGAAGCCGCACAAAAGCCGCACATCGGGTCTACACTTTTTATTTTGCTGTTTATGTAAGTTAAGCTAGAAAACAGTTCTTAAATTCTTCTTATTTATTAAATATCTATAAAAGTGGAGAAAGACGTTTTAGTAACAATATTTTATTAATTTACTATTCAATACTACTACTGTTACCAGAATAACGAAAACTTACAATATACTAAAAATAAAACGTGTACAAATAAATAAAACTAACAGGAGGTGCAAAAAATTCATCGTCATCCACAAGGATGACGTGAAACGTGCCCTTGGAGGGAAAGAAGGTCGGCAGAATTACCACGTTAAATGGCAATGCCTATTCTCTGCGCAAGGAACAAACCAGCCCTCCTTCTTCCTCCCTCGTGCCTTTTATCAATCCAAAACTACAGCTAACTGTTTCTGGTTACAGTGCTAATAATACTGTCCGTATCAAAAAACACTAAAACATTTAATAGAACAGAAATAGAATTAATTAATTAACTTAAAACAACTTTCACCGAACGTATCAAGTTACGAAACTAAAATCTAAGGTAAAGTTAGAAGTTAGATAGGTAGACTGAACTGAAACTTGGCAAATGGACTGTCGGCTGTCCGAGGCAGATGTAGTGCCGTTTGCCAAATTATGCTCGTTAGCTTGGTCAAGACTGGCTCCAAGTAATTACAACTGGTTTAACCAGCTGTCACCGATTGTGACCAGCTTTCAGTTGTGCCAATTGTGGGGTTTGACAGATGAGTTATTTTTGTTATTGCTGTTGTATTTGTTGTTATTATATTAGATGTATAAGTACATACTTCACTATTATTGGAATTGGATGTAGGAATGCGAAATATGTAAGCAACACGGCAGTAGAGGTGGTGGCCAGGTTGTATTAATTATGAGTTTTTGGAAATGATGTACTGATGTAGTGAGTAGGTCAATTTTATTCTTCTACCTAACCTTTTAAGTAGATGAATTGACATTCTTTGGTTGATGATTTTTTATAGTGCAAAAATTTACAAGTTCATTTCGTCTTAACTTTTTCAATAGAAAACTTTTTATTTGAAGATTAACAACGTAGGTCACACAAAGTACCGGTTTTCTGTTTTACAAATAAAAACAATTTATTACAAACACCTTGCAATCTCAATCCAATCCACTTTGAGCATACTAAAGCTGCAGTACCAATTCGATTTGTAATATTCTATTAAAACTTTATAATTTTATTCCTCAGACAGAACATTACAAACATTTTTATTCGAACCTCTTTACTTTAACTGTCAAAGTTTTTTAAGCCACCATTATTGGTCCCTGGCGAGGCAAGAGACCGCAATGGTCCTCTAGAAAGCATTATCTTTGTTGATAATAAAGTTAAAATGTCAGAAGTAATATTTTATAACTATCTTGTGTGACAGCTTATTGGTTTCGTGAAGTTATTGACTAAAATTCGGATAGTTCTCTGAAATCGCGAACATATTTTATGTAGTGTGGGTCTTAACTCTTTAGCGGAATAATAACTCACTAAATATAATACTTGAGTGTACCTCAACTTCAGCCTCAGCTGGTTTTTAACCGGATTCCAAAAAGGACGAGATCCTGTACGACAGCATGTTATTTTTTAAAGTTCATATTATATTGTTATTAGTCTTTCATCGAGTCGCCTCAATAAAATGTATTTTGTGCAATAAGCACCGGCCGTCTGCCAGCCGATTTTAGTCCCACCTCAAGTATACATTCAATTATTGTAGTGCATAAATCTCTCTCAAGCTTCAAGAAGTACTTAAAAATACTGCAAACTTCTCGGCCTCTACTTCAGAGTGTAGTCACCCAGATATATGGTCCATCGTTAAGATATTCCGAAGTTGAGCCTAAAGTTAGCTAGACCCGTCGAATTTACTTGTCAGAGCCAGATGCGACTCGTGGCTGGTTGCCAAATTACGCTAGATATGCATTCGTTATGCCGAATGTGAATTTTAGAGGGTAGTTGTGGCACAAAGCTTGTGTGCTGCGAGACGTGAGTTTGTTATCCTTGGTTTCTGATTTCTTTTTGTTTTAGAATAATATGAAATTTGAGGTTCATATATAAAGAAAATGTATACAATAAAGGAAATTCTGATCTACACCAAAACACTAAATAAAGTAATAACAGATTTGTTTTCCGTAGTCTTCCGATCTATCAACTGAACAAAATAAGTGTTTCCATTGATGAAGTCGTTAAGAACAACGATACGACAAACGAACTAACTAACTTAAAGAAAATTATAATACAGAAATACTATTCCAAAATCTTGCAATAACACCTATGATAAGCCAAAAACATAATCATGTTTAATGGTCTAAACCCACACTGAAGCCACAACTAAACTTCCAATCCATTTCTCAAGACCAGTCAGTGCTAACGATAGCTTTCTAAACTATCGCAAAGTTCTAACAGAACACTTACTACAAACTCTTAAAGCAGGACTTGTGTCATTGTGGGAGGGAGACGCCGCTATGCGCAGTATATAGCGCCGTCTCGCTTCCACAACAACTACAGAACTGCTTGAAAAACTCATAGTACAAGGACAGTTCTAACTACACTTGTGGTAAGAAATTACTTGGAACTAATACCGCGTTGTGTTCCAAAACTTTTTAACGAAATATGGTATTGTTTCAATAGGTCGTGAACAATTGTGAGCCTTTTGTTAAATCGATTGATACTTTCTTCAACTTTAAAAGAAAGAAACTTTAAATGTTATAGAAAATAAAAAGTTATTTTTATAACAAAACTTCCAATCGTTACGAATCATGGAACAGAAAAAACAAGTGGAAATGCAATACGCCAAAATTACTATAGGAACCCACGGAACAGAAAAAAACAAGTTACGAATATTGTTATATTATACAAATGAGACAAGTTTAAAAAATCCATTGTAAAAAAATATGTTGGACCATGTTGTTCATGACGCAACCCCCATATGGAATAAAAATTGTGTGACATTATGTTAATTTAGATTACTATAACGACTTGGCCCTAGGCGTTGATCATAAATACATACAATATGTTATGTCTATGGCATTATTCAAGGACTAATCTTTATCACAAGACAGCACATAGTAGGAAAACCTACCTACATCAGTCTTATTCAACATTTTATCATCTCACCTCATCCATTCAAAACTTAAGCATAGATATCCTCTTTATATTCAACACCACTAAAATCAGTTCCCGAAGCTTAACATTCAACCGTCAAGTAAACCGGGTCAAACTGTCTAACAGCCAATCCCATCTTAGAACCAAACTAACCTATTCATAAGTATTAAGATAGACACCTGTTTCGTGATCAAAATGCTTTCAACCAGATTTAAATTCAATTAATTTTAAAGTTGTTTAACAAACGAGGTGTATGGATCTATCGATGAGGTGAAGAGCTGCAGTGTTAGGTTGTGGTTATTTATGGAACAAATATTTACGTAAAATGTTTAATTTGAGATGATAGATTCGAGGTATTTTTTTTTATATTAATTTAGCTAAATCATATAATTTAAGTGCTGCAGTAAGAGTACCTCAACGAAAGCCTCTTAATCATTATTAAAATCATTTGAAATGTAAAATTATTATAATTAAAAAACAAAATAATATTCAACACGTAAATTATTGTAGATAAATACATAGGAGGAACTAAGAAAAAAACTCTACTATAGGTACTCAATATCTACTATGCACATACACATTTTTTTTGCTACTACGTAACATGTGAATTATAAATCGAACATTTGTCGAGCGACTCGAAGCCAACAGTATTTTATCTTTGGCAACTACACCACTTTTGGCATAAACTGCCAGTGTTTACAGCCTATAAAACTGTCGCACTAACTCACGCGGTTGTTTTAAACTTTACCTATATTCAAGCTTCATATTAACGGAAAATACCATGTTGCTATGGTTACCAATTAATTAAGGAAACTTTAGAATGTATTATAAGCTCTTTTGATGTTATATTATTAAATCTTTTGAAAGCATTAATTCAATTAACCTTAATGTAGAGTGACAAAAAAAAATCGTTTTAATTTCATACCATTTTATTTTCATGCCGTTATGGTGGGACAAAAGGATTAAATTATAAAGCTTTTCATTCAGAAGAGGTAACAAACAATAAATACTTTCAAGTTTATTTAATAATTAACAATATGTACAGAATGCCTTAAAATATTTACAATACTATAAAAACTAAGCCTACACATTAAAAAGGAAATAAAGGAAGGAAACAATAAATTAATTAAGAGGAAAATAAGTATAAGCATTTAAATGTTAAAGTGAAATGCTGAATACAGCGCAAGAAATGGTTTGAATTTGCATACTACCTTTCTTGTAGGGTCGAGTCTAAAAATGTAAGACATGGAAATAATGGATAAAGAATACAGAATAATATTATAATGTAAGGACCTATGTACTAAGATTTATGATAAAAGGCCAACATAGCCGCATTTATTGTAAAAATAAAACCTGAACATAAATAACTGATTACTACTAAGTGTTTATTCAATTAGTGTGTTAAAATCCGTGACCAGAATGTGTTCGGATCCTAGATGCGGCTTTACCATTTCAGGAAAAAAATATAGGCAAGTATTTATGTTTATAAATACTAAATTATTGTATGAACAGTAGGTATTGTTTATTAAAACATTGCGCGTTGTAATAAAGTTAATCACTTGAAAGTCGTGCCACCAAAATGGACAAAAATCTACGTGAGGCCATTTTGTCGTCCAAACCTTATTTCAGTCCTGGCCTGAGGCCAAACAAAAAGGATCTATGACCGGACTTTGTATTACATCCGGTGTTATCGGGTTTTCAATGGGGTCAAACGATTTTACTTTAAATCGAACAAAACAGGAATTATTCATGGATTTAAATAGACAGATGAGGGTTTTACAAAACTAAAAAGGATTCATGTAGCTCTTTTCATAATTATAGTGAGACTTTGAAAAGGACTATTTTGGCAAAAATCAAGGTATTTTTCAAATTGGTACTCTTCTGTTATTTACGTAGGTACTTTGAACAGATTAAGTTGTTGACCTCAGAAATGCTGAGACGACAATAGTTTATATTAGTTAGCCTTCATTTTTAGATTATTTTGCAGGGCAATTTCTTCCAGGCAACCAGTGGACGGAATAAAAGGTGAAATAATATAAATGCAGAGTACATCCTGGGTTTATATTTCTTTATGGGCTTTAAGTTCTAAATACACGAATAAATAGGCCCTGTGTGTAATGAAACATGTGAAACTAGTAGGTAGTAAACAGCTATTCAGCAGAAGTAAAAAAAGGAATCTAGAGCTTAACCTCTGAAAAAAGTTAAGACCAAACCCGTTCAGTGTTGGAAAAGTTGAAATTTTCGCTTAAAATTTCGGTTCTACATACAAGCACTACTTCAGTCCTATATTGTTTGGACTAGGTAAGTGTCTTAGATGCCTTTAAAAGCGTAATGATTTAAGAATGTTGCTTTAATACATGCCAATTTTACTTATTAAATTATGGAATTCACATTTGATGAAGATTATCTACATTCCTCCGCTGTTTTTAAATTGAGTGTCAGAATAAAACCATAAATATCCTACTGCGTATGAATAACTTTGCACTTACTAGCACCTACATACGAGTCCCGTCTTTGAAGTAATGTCCACCTATATTAAAGTTTATCCTCCAATCTTAGCGAGGCTTACGTCAATCACAAGCGGGAAGGCGCTTGCCATTAAATTTACAAATTGTGAAGTGCTTAGCACTACAAAAGACCCTATTACGGTGAGGACTTGAAGGACCCTTGAGAAGCACGGATTAGCAGGGAGTCAATTAGGTAAGTAACTAGATCTTGCTGCTACACTAGCAAAAACTTCTTGGTGTTGTGGGATAAAAATTTTGTATAGGTAACTGCAATGTAGGTAAGTGTAACAGATCGACACCAAATGTAGATTTAAAAAGATTTATTTTAAGTTTCAATAGGCTGAAAACCGATCCCGATTTTGTTTGTACATTGAAGAACTTTATGTTCATATTTTTATATACAATTTTCTATAAAACTTTCAATATAAATACAATTTTCATTTAAAATACCAAATTGATTAAAGTAAATATTTTAACATATAATGTACTCACCACATCTGCCTGGTTCCTCTGGACCACGAAGACACTGAAATTAAATAAAATTATTTAAATTAAAATACTTGATTAAAAAATATACCTAAGTACCTATTTCCCAAATATTTGAACTGTGTAATGTAGGTATATATGGCAAGAAAACAAAAGCCCAAATCTTCCCTAAACCAAATCATTTCAGTGAGGTTTGTTTCACAGGCTGACCGGCTCGTTACTCTCCCCGGATGACGTCACGCTGAGATTGTTCACACGAGAGCCTGAAGCGGATTGTTTTGCATAATTTGATACGTTTGGGCTCCGACTTACTGTTGAGTAATTACCAAACTATTGTGTTGAAGAATATGTTGGGTGTGTGATTTACGAGCTGCGAATGAATGAGGTTTTAGTAAAGACTGCTTTGCTAAGTTTGGGGAAGGTTTACATTGTTGCAGCATTAATACTTTACGGGCTATTGTAGGTAGGATTGAAAAGCATTATATTTCCTACATTTGAGTTTTAATAGAATCCTTACCTTTACTAGTGTATCATTGTTCAAGCTGTTCAGGTTAGAACCACGACGTCCAAGTGTCCAAAACATGTAGGTAGGTAATTACGTTTATTATTCAATGACTATCATCAAGACCTCTTTTTCTCAAATACCTAGGTACAATATAGGTACTTATACATATATAAAAAATTTCATAGTAGGATGATATGCTATACGTCCCTTAAAATATTACGTAGAATCACAATAAACATGGGCACTTACTCGAACCAACGAAGATGCCGCCTGCCTTCTGTCCTTGTGGGCACTTTTCCCTTTACCACTCAAAACACAACAGCCATTAAAAGCACTCACACAACTAACTCGAACAACGTAACAAACACGTAACTTTCAAACTTATTAAACCTTTCCCGCGTAGTTTGAAAGCGAACTTTAAATTTAAAAGGCAATATGGCGTGCGTCGCGCCGCCACGCGCCATGCTGTTCGAAATTCAAACAAACAGAGTCGGCACAAAGTGGATAAAATACGGCGGATGCAAACATTGTGGAAAAAATGTAGTACCCACCTTTTTGCTGAATGTTTTAGAAGAGTTATGGGTATGCAAGCGACGCGACGTTTTTGTGAAAGCGTTAGTATATACCATTCTACCCTCACCGAAAATATGGATGTGATGTGTCAGATTTCAGATGCGTTTTGTTTGTTACTGACAACCTTTTCGTGTGTTTTAAATAAAAATATACGTAAATATTTACTGCATAGCTTATTAGTAAATTGGAAACAATGAATTGGGATAGCTTATCCCAATTTTTAAATAATTATAGTGTACCAGCATAATCCATAACTTATTTTTTTTTTGCCTACCTTGCTCGAACGTCACATCGAGTCAAGTCACGAAATTCGAAAACAACGAGGGTGCCACAAACACCCAGACCCGAGACAGCGTAAAAGACAGGTTTTCTTAATTAACCCGTCCGGGAATTGAACCCGGGACCTTAACACTAACGACACCTTGATACTATTTATGCGTACGCCACTCAACCACAGGTCTTGGCTTCATGTCGATGCGCCGCTATCAATAAAATAATTAAGCATTCTTGGACACAACAGCTTGTGAAACAAAACAAAAGACAACTAGATAATCGAAAAGCACCTGTTCTTTCTCTCAACAAAAAAGGTACCTAACTCTACAAAGGAAACATTTCTTCATTAGCCAGCCAATTGCGGCATCGCAATTAAAAATGTAAACCTTATTTCTTGTTCCTTACAATTGGATTCCTCGTATTTTTCTCCACATTAGATACTTCTGCAATTTCATCAAAATTAAAGGCTTTTCTTAGAGGGAGCTCCCGTAGGTGAATACGCGAACCTAGAGTATAAATAATTAAACTATAGAGTTTAAACTTTTGGCACCAGTATGAACAAGTTTCGTAGAATCCGTTTTAAAGATTATTCGGATTTATGAATTCTATCTAAACCCTGATACTTGTATACTTTAATAATACTAACTCTTATTCTACCAAAACCATCCATATTTTCGCATAAACGGCTGACGTCACACGGGAAAGCGCATAAATCAGTAAACGAGCGTAGTGCTAGGAGCAAAAAATTGCAAACGATTCTCACAACGGGCTACCAGAGCTGCGCGCACTCTAAACTTCCTTATGTATACTCTAGGGTGGGAACAATATAAATCTTCTTGAAGAATTGAGAGAGAAATCGCGCTAGAATGTTCTCACCTTTCTTCATTTATTATTTAAGTAAAGGGCCAACCCTGATTTATGAGGGATGGAGTTTGCCGTCTTAAAAAATGAAATATGCATAGTTAGTTACGTAGGTACGAATCTGTCTAGAATATTTGCGGGTGAAAATAGATAATATTTATTATGTTAGGTACCTACCAACGTCATCTCAGCCTCTTATATAGCAGTTCTGTTTTTCTCTCTGGGCAGATATCAGCACAAAAACTATTCTAACTTTTTGGACTCCGGATATTTTTACTAGAAATTGTGTATTTTTATGAGGTTCAGATTACTTTTTTGATTGCTTGTGTACTTTTCTTGGATGTTGTAGCGTACGATAAGTAAACAATTAATAACGTTTACGACTAAGGATCATTTCCCAAAGTTATACTAGTGTTGTTGTCAGATGTGAAGCACTCGTAAAATTGTTATAAAGTTACAGAAACTTGGAAACACTTTAGTCTGCAGCCGTTGCGTTGGAACGCCACTACTTCCGTGGTGGTATATACTATGATACCCATTCATAATAAGTTATAGTTGGGCTCTGTGAAACTTGTCAATACAAATACCGTAGGTACTAATAAAAATAGTAGAATAGCGAAAAATATCATTTTCTAAGTAGCTAGGCACCTACCTAGTAGTACCTAGGTACCTACCAAGAACCAGTCTTATGTAATTACCTATATAGTTAGTAGTACCTATTTATTTATTTATCTTGTATTCTACTGCGCTATTGCACATACAACCATATGGATAATTATTTTAAGTCAATTACAGAACTAGAAATACAGGCACCACTAGCTCTTACGATTAACAAGCACACTTAACTAAGAAGTAATTTCTTAACAGTCCCGTTTGCAAACGTGCAAGTACAAGTAATCAAACTTACAGTTAATTAAACTTCATTCCCAACATGCAGTTTCTATATAGCAAAAGATATACATTTCTCTCATTGCTTTCATAGTGGAAAATAGAGAAATCTTCAACTCGGCGCCTGCACAAATACTGCTAGCAACATATGCACGTTGTGCGAATAAGCGCCTGAGTAAATTTTACGATGAGATAACTTTAGTGTTCAGTGTTATTGGAAAGTTCGGAACTAGCCATTTGTAATAGGATAACGCGAAAACTCACCGTATATGTCGTAAGTGAAATGGTGGGGAAAGATCTTGATGCTTTGTCAAAATAGAATAACATATAAAGTTGCTCTAGCTGAGCGCCTGAGCACCGGCGGTCATGAGAAATACAAATATATTGGTTAAGTCATACAGTTTTTGAATAAGACTGGCATAAACCAAAAATACATATTATTACACAAAAAAAACATTTTTTAAAAGAACAAAGTACCTAGCCAGTTGTTGTTATTTTTATTTAGCTAACGAATGAAACTTTAATAAGTTTCTAGGCAAGAACAGACTTAGATAGGTATCTACTAGCTATAAATAATTTGAATAAATTTGAATGTGTCTAGCTACATGGCTAGTCAGGGCTAGTCAAATTAAATAACAATGCTACCTGTTGTTTCTGTGCTAAAAATAAACCTAAGTATTAGGTATTAATTACGAGAAAACGTACGTAGGTACCCAACGTAAACTACCTATTCCTAAAACATTGACTATGTACCTACGAAGATGTTCAGTAAAAGTACTTTACTCCCTTTTCTGCCAGATAAGCAAATCCAAAGGGGAAAGTTTATTACAGTAACCTGTGTGAAAAATGACCCCGGTGATCATACCGACGCCTTTTACAAGACAAATGTAAGATTTACTTATAGGCAGCTAGTTATCTGCACATAAATTACTCTACTTTTTATTTTTAACCCCGACGCAAAAAATTATTATATAGCTACGAGTATAATACGTTTATTTCTAACTATGGCATCGTAGCTCCAATGTGGTACCAATTAAGGGTAGTTTCATATTTTATAAAGCTTTGTTATGGATTTATAAAAAGTTATTTTTTTTAAATGTTACGGGACAATTTTGTGAAAATTCACATTTACCAGCAAATGGATATTAATGGAACATCTCATAAAAATTTGATCCAAAATGTGTTGTCTGTTCGGTTCCGTTTATTATTTTCTATTATGACTGACAGACGTAAAGGCCAGGGTATGTCAAGGTCATCGTATGAACGTAACATATATTTTAGGGTTGAAATATTCCTTTATTTTTGTTCACCTATCTGAAATCTGTGACTCGGGTGTCGGGTATAAAAATACCAAAAAGGTGAGTTTAAGTGAGACTGTTTTCGTAAGTGACAGGTTTATTTTCGTGAATATTATTTTTGTCCTATCCCAAAAATAGAGGCTTTCCTTACACTACTTACATAGTTAAATCAAATTTTAATATAAGTTGATATAAAGCTTTTATGTTATTTAGCGTTTTTGACTGCAGCTATACTCAAATGAATTGCTCTAATTGACATTGACCCTTTGGTCAATATTGCGCAGAAAATAGAAAAAAAAAATACTTATAATAAAAAATAATACGAACAGATTGAGCAACATCGAGCTCCAAAAAAAAAGTTAAACCCCCAAATTCAGCCGAGTCGTGATCATGTTATTATTTAAGCTGTTATCTATATATTTTGTTTAATATAACCGTCAACATAAGTAGTTTTGCAAAGGCTGGACTCTTGCTGACGAGCTAAAAGATAAAAACAATAGATATTAAAATATGATTTATAAAGGGAATATCTAATAAATAAAACACCCAGATAAAACTAGCGGCATTACATAAACATATCAATTGATATCCTTATCCAAAATGTTAACATTATTATAAAAATTACCATATCATAAGATAAGAACTTTTATCTAAAAGATAATTCCCTCAATTTTGTATGGGTTGTTAGTTTAACTCGCTTGTCTATGCCCTACGGTATTATCGTATCCTTCCTTTCTCTGGAATACTTATCTGACCCACTGTTTGTTTAAAGGTGATAAGGCATAGTGGGTCAAAAAACATAACTCAGCATCACGCGGGAATGTTGAAAAAGTTGTCATCTTCTATAGAAATATAAGCACAATAATGTACCTTACGTTGGTATTTCATATTGTCTCAACAATATTCTAAAAGTGTGTAATTGTTTATTTTCCCTATAAATAAACTAATTTAAAAGATAGGAAGTAGAAACAGCCTGTCAGCTTCATTCAAACATGCATTTCAAACTTTATGACAATTTGTCTGTTACAATCATATTAATTATCTGTATCATTGAAAGTAGCCAGTAATAAAAAAAAAATATTATTTAGGTGCTTCAATAGCTGCGAGTGTTTTGTATTTATAGTGTTTGTTGCCTGCATAAAACATTGAACGTAAACCGGAACCCAACTGTAATTAGCACTCTTCTAATTACTGACATAACTAAATGCATAATTTTATCATGGTACAGTAACCACGATTGTTAATGTGATAAATTATATGTAAGCGCTGTACAGCGCTGCAGCGCAAAAACCTTGAGGTGACCTAATAACAAAAATAATTTAAATGGCAACACCACGCTGTCACAATTTGTCAAATATTGGTTTGGTAAAAATGACGAGCTACACAATTTTCGTTGAATAAAAAAATAATAGAAAAATATACGCGAGTTTATCACAATGACTGTTTGGCGTAAACTTGAAAATGAAGAAGTGTACGCAGTTGGTGAGTATTGTTTTATTCCCGCTCATTTTGTTAAGATGTTGTGTATTGGTGTCGAATAGTAGTCGTGTTGCCTCCCGCAGAGTCGCGATAAATATAAACATTGTATCAGACTCCTACATGTAGAATACTTCTATCGTTATCCTGTTTGGGATAGCCCTCAATTCAAGAGAACTAGGATGTCCAAACGTCATCTCTGTTGTCATTGGCCACTCCCAAAGCTGTGATTAAATAAGCTGATTGATAACTAATTCTTAATGCTTAATTGGACGTACGATGTCTGTTATGTTTTTATTCGATCCTTTTTTATACAAATAATGTCCCTCTGTTGAATTGAGTCAATGTTATGTGATGACTGTTGTGGGTTAAAAGATTGTCATTTTCTCATTTATGTATTTTGTCGTAGTTTCCTTATTGCAATGAGATAAAGTATTTGACTTGACATTGGTTTGAGTGGCATAAATTCACTCAATAAACCCTTGGTTTCCAATATCTTTAACATGCTTGTGAGAAATTGTGGTGTGCCTTATACAATTTTCAAAAAATCAGATTAAATTTCATTACATACTTCCTCTGTTGGAAAATGTATTTATTTCTTAGTGTCATAAGGAAGGTATTACATAAATAAGTAAATATTCTACTAGTCAAAGGCGTGATAAACGATCAAAATAAATAAAGCTCAACCTTAAACTCTTCACATAGATCAGAGATCAGAGTCGTTATGACATAGAGATGTCATAACACAAAAAAATGCAAATATTGGCATACAATGTTATTACAATTATTAAAAGTTTGTTCCCACTTGAAACCTCAATTACTTGATTTATTTCATTTTTCATCGAGATTAACCGGGAGGCTAGAAGCCAATGCACACATAGTTCCGGAAATAGCTAGGCAGAACAAAAACTGACCGTTGTTGCTGTTTCTCTTTTAAATAATTCATTTTTTGTTTGATATTGGTATTATAACAAAACCAAATTAAATAATATCATCTGTTTAAATTATGTTTTAATTAATTTTGTGGTTATTTAAACAATAGTTTGGTTATACAGGACAAACCGTACATATTTAGTGTATACAATGTATAAGTACATGTGTAGTTCATACAGACCTAAACAAAATAAGAGGATTTTTCTCATCCCACACCAATTGTATCCCACAGAATTAGGATGCCACAGATTTGTACTTAAATAAGGAAATATAGTAGGGAAATACATTATAATAATAATTACTGCCTCTAATATCCTCGAATAAGTAATTATAAAGCTATTTACGTTGTTTACTATCTTGTAGTAGAATACTAATGTTGTTTATGATGTTTTCATAACATTCATACATACTTTGTATACTACTGTGATTTTTATTTCACTTTTTGTCCGTTAGGCTTCCTATTCTTAAAACTATGTTTCACCAGAAAGTCACCACTTGAATGGCTGTGTCAGTTAGGTCAAATATTGTATTGTTCTGGTAAAATTTCTATGCCCTTAAAACTTACTTGATGTTGACATACACACACAAAACAAGTAAAGCTACCAACCAGTTAGAAAAAATAAGTCTTCAAACGTAAACATGAAGTTTGTATTTTGTCTTCAATCTATTTGAGCCTTACATACAAATTAGATATGTTCTACATTATTTCACATTGGAATTTCCATTTTGTATTCATGCTGTATATAAACACTAACAACTTTCCCATTGTATACAAACATTTTGCATGATTAAAGTAATGTCAAATTGTACTTAATAAATGATTCAAATCAAAGTAAAAAGAAACATCTGTTGCAGCTATGAGCTTTGAATCTTGGTACACCTTAACTAACTAATTTATTATATTTTCCTGTTTGAGAACTAGTAATAGCCCATAGTTATAAATTAGTAATAGGTTCACTCCTAATTCAATTTTTAAAAACACTATTTTTACTTGTTTTTTATTTTTACTTTGCATCATCACTCACCTACAAGATAAAAACGCTGAATCAAATAATATCACATTTCTACCTATGATTACGAATTTCGAAAAAAAAAACTTGGTTATGTTTATCAGCCTTTGGTCTCCCACTACAGGGCCAAGGCCTCCCTTCCCTCTTTCCACTACCCGCAAAACTGCCCCCAAATAGCCATTGTCAGGAATTTCCAAAAACAAAACATCCAAAAACACGTTTGATAAACAAACCACTAAATCAGAAGCATCTTCAAGACGTGCCAGTGACCTATTACTACCAATTAGTATAATATCAATAGAGATAGTTACAGCTAATCTTCATTTTCAATCGTCACAGTCTTGATAGCGCGGGTCATGCAGTACAATTTAAATCTATTTCTGGAGCGCAAGGAACAAGAACCGTGTTATTTAGTGGCCCATATTAATTGTAGTGCACTGGATTTCCTTATCTTTCTTAGTAAAGAAATAAAGTACTGTCATCCGTGGGTATCGCATGCTGTAAAGGTAACTCAGTCATAAAAGGTACTTCAGTTATGAAATCGCCATCATGTAAAAGTGCAAAGGACCTTAAGTTAATAGTTCGATGTATGTTCTTATTGTTTTTCCGTTTGTGTCTGCTTATTTATTTTTTGTGTGTAAGCGTGGCCTGTCTTCCTTTGGTTTATGGGGTGAGGGGTTGCCTAAGAGGATGAGGCTTGTTTCATTTAGCAATAGTTTCACTAGCATTGTTGGAATTCTCCGCATAGAAAATGTGTGATAATATTTCAGTGCCTTACACTTTTCCCGAGATTTTTGGTATGGGTTTCCGAAATCTTGCTTCATCTAACTTTTCTCTTTGAAACATAACACACGATATATAAACACATCATGTACGAACATTTGGGGGACATTATTGTTCGAAATCTCGGCGTGTTATCTAAATGCCAAATCAATTACAGTTCGGATCTGGGAATCATCAAAATCTCACGCTCTCGATAGTTTGTGACCATGAGACACTTGAGTAATTTTCTCGGCCTGATATTTTATTAATATATTTTAGTGTGCCATGGCACCACCGTTATTATGATAATTAAGTTGCTAATGGATCTTTTTGCTTTTTATAGCAATTAAAAGATGCTATATTTTATAAAAAATCTATAATGTTGCTCGGTAGTCCACAAAAACTTGTATTCCAGCGAGTCCGTTGAAAGCAGAAGCTGTCCCCTCAAAAATCTTTAGAAGACCAAGGTTAATAATTAAAACTGTATAAAATAATATGCACACTAAGTGTACTATATATACGTGAGGAAACCTGGATTCCAAAATTTGGGATCGGAAATCGCCAATCCGCAGAGAGCAAGCGTGGTGATCAATGCTCATGCCTTCTCTATATGGGAAGAGGTCTGTGCCCAGTAGTGGGACGTTTATAGGCTGGATCATTATATTATTATTATTATTATATGTGTACTATATGCACAAACAAACATATTATACCGAAAGCCATTCATGACGTTAAGATCAAATCGTCAGATAGTAATAAATTGTTGTAACTAATCTTTACTATCAGCGTATCTATTGCATTAATAACTTGGTACTTAACTTTAAGTAAGAGGCACTTATGTATACTAAATAGCAAGTAATTATTAGGTAATTTGATTAGTGTCACTTGAAAAAAACTTCCGCAAAATTATTACGAAATTTTGTTGAAGTGGTCCTTATGTCCATTGGTAGGTGAATAAAAAAAATCTGATGCCTTTACAAGTTATGACGTCATCTTAAGCAGTTTCTACTATTCTTATGTTCTTTGATGTCTTGAGTAGAACAGTAGCTAAACGCCTCTGCGGTTTATACAATTATTTATACGGTTTGTGTATAATTTGTTCTATATCTAATCGCTTGATGCTAATTTTATTACGTACGGTAACCAATCCGTTGAAAACCCATGGCATTTAAAAATGTAAAGAAGAAATCATTACAGATTCTCCCGTTGATATGTTTTCAGATGTTTTAAAAATGTATAAAATCAAGTTGATATCTGGCCATTTAAAACAGTTGATTTAAGGTCGTGTTTTACCACTCCATATCCCGATTACCAAACTGAGTGTTTCCATATGAAATAGTTTCCCATAATATTTTTATATCTAATAGGTACCCATTATATTCGCACACGAGTCCCTACATAGCAAACGACGCATTCAGTCCCCTTCCGTCACCTGAGGAAGTCCAATTAAGTCTGTCAAAACACCACTCTGCCAATAACGTAGTCCAATCAGCATAATAAATATGATTCAATTGATTTTCACGTGTCCATTGCCAGTTCACAAGTGAGCGACACATGTTTTTATTTAACATTTGGGGTGTTGAACTTGTTTTTTTTATTTGTAATCGCAAACTCGTCTCCGATGACACATTTGCTGAAGACGCAGCTAAAGTTTGCCGTTATTATGCTCGAAATAATATTCCGGTTTGAAATTCATTCGAAGGAAACATGGATTTCAAGTTTTCGAGTAGGTCAGTTAAGCTACTTTTATAATGATTCAAGATATGTTACTAAAATTACTCGGAAGTTCAAAAGTATTTTGTTTCGTGATGTCATAGCGAAGGTCATGCTTATAGTAAATGCTAATGAGAAGAAATACTACGCTCTGAGATTTGTGATGTTTGTTGAGCGGGTTTACTTGAACAAACCTCATTAGCACGAGTTCTACTTCCAACTCAATTATTCGAAGGCCGTATCAGTTTGAATAAAGCTTTATATAGCTAATACCTCAAAATAAACTTTAAGCTGGTATTTTTTTCTGCAAGAAAATCATAAAATACGTATTCGTCAAAATTCTATTACTAGTACGCAAAGCTATGAATAGGAAATTAATATCGCCTTCGGTACTCAATCAACTCAACTTCAATTACCAAACTGCTTTCCATTTGGTTTATCAACCAATACCAGAATCCATAAATTACCTCCGGGTCATCAAGCATACATTAATCGTCACTCAACAATGTGCTCAATGACCAGTAAAATGGAACATGTAATCGAATGCTCTCATCCGAAAATATGGCAGGCGATACCAGGTGGGATACCGGTACTGGTGTCACATTACTAAGTATCAGTGTCAGGTGTATGGATCTGATGTCTGATAGATTTATAAGTCTCTTACACGCGCCATTTTATAGATCCCCTCGTAAAATTGATAGATTCAGGGATGCTGAAAGTGATACTTGAGATTTACTGTTTTTGCGTAGATTGGTGGGTAATGAGTTTTAAATGAGAAGACTTAGCAAGTCAGATGCATTCTACAAAAAAAACTTCGGCTTCTTCAATTTCCGATAAATTTTTATTCTTTTGTTTTTCTGACGGTCTGTGACTTAACCGAGCCGTGAGGTACTTTCACCGTTCATTGAAACATTATGTCGTTACATTTATTGTCGGATCTTGATTGTTGCTTTTGTCCATTCAGAATTCGATTACGAATAACTGTCAAAAATTGGAATGGTCATCTCGTTTGATATCGTTTTTCGTTCGATCTGAATTTTATCGTGGTTCGAATGTTATTTGATTCAGATTTTGTGTTTATGCCCTTTAAATCAGATGTACCATTAAGATTGTGTCCTATTTCCAAATAAATTCTCTTTGAGTAACGTTAGAGTTCAAAACCTTTAGATAAACGATTTATCTTAAAGTAGATACCTTGATTTACAACTCCATTTACAAACAATTTCAATAACATAGCGTTGATCGTATATTCTTACGAGGGATAGAAAGTTAACTTAGGCGGCATACAAATTATGTCAAAGTCTTAACTCGGGTAGTGAAATCTATCTAATGATATTTTTTCCTAAATTGACGATAGAGAGTAAAAAAAGTCTACTAACAATAAATACAATGTATCCCGTCTAAAAAGCAACTAGCTCTATTGCCCCTCACATCAGCATTCAGCTCGCGCTCAAGTTGCGTTCGAACGCGATTTTGGTGCGCTCGCGCTTGCCTTGTCTTGTGAGTCACACGCATACCGCCCCTATTGTCCCGGATTAATTGTTTGTGTAAGTACAATGAATGTTAAACATTAACTTTTCTTCATATTAAATTGAGCTGTGGTTTTTTACCGTTTCTTTGCACAGGATGCGATTCGTTAGCTCATGGTTGCGTTACAGATGCTTGTTAATCTTGATGTGGTATTAATGAATTTGCGACTGCCTATTAAGGATTGCAGTTATTCAAGCTTGTCGCGTCCATTATTTATACTTAATGATTTATTTTTGTTGCAATTTGGTTTCCATCGTATAATGTATGGGATTTTTCATGGGAAAACTGATCTGTTTATGCGGGATTTTTGGACCAAAAATGTTTCTCACGACGATCATGTTCATGTTTTATTAAGGAAATTGCATCATTTAGTATATATTATATCTTCCATGGAAGTATCGCTTTTGCAGTGGATTTGCCAACGACTGTACATATTCTTTTTATCGCTACTTCGTATTGTTGTGCCAAATTAGAAAGCCGTGCCATTACGTACATACCATGATTCTCGTTACAGGATACGTTAGCCATAATATCATCATTTATTATGTCATAGTATTTGACATGTCATTAGCATCTATTTTGCGGGTAACGGTTCGTTTGCTGGTAATGTTTGAATTTTGGATCACATTGACGCTGGTCAACCGTTATGGACGATCAACGCACTACACATAATGATGACAAACAAATGCAAAAAGGTTCACGTAGTGAATTTAGTAATGTTTTTCTGCTCTCATCAAGTTTTTGTTGATGTCTTTTACATGGTTAATATCTGTTTAATGATTTTGTTGTGTCCATCACGCGAAGGACGACGTCATCAAGACGTTATTGTCGTAGTCCCGTGTGAGTCTGATAAAATGACCTCGTTGCCTCTTATTGTAAACATTGTTGCGCTTAAAACTTGTACCTAAAAAGTGATATAAAATAATCACAAAATATATTTGCATAGTCGTCCGTATTATTAGCTTTTGAATGATTTCCTTTGAGCCTTTTGTCCTTTATCTACCAATTTTCTGCATTACGTTGTTTCACGACTTCCCCTATATAGTGGTTCTAAATTCCTGGGTTCGAACCCCGGGCGGTTCACTATAGATAACCACTTTCCTTCAGTGTCTCCGCTCTGGGAGCCATCCTTGTCTCTGGTTCTTCGCTAGCTATCTTGGCTCGCTCTCAAAATCATGAATTTAACAACCCAAAAAAAAATTGTTCATTAATTAATTGTTAAAAAAGCCCATTAAAAATGTTCCTAAATCGCCAATACTATCTATTAACCAGAAGTTACAATTGTAATAGAAATAGGTCGGCAATAAAATGAGTAGTCTTGAGCGGTGAGTCAAAGGTTACCGGTTATTGGTAATTATCACGATTGTAACTAGGTCAATAAATCTATACGAAGCTTTTTATATGGTCTAAATGCTAAATAGAATACTATAGTATATTCACTTAATATAAACGACAAATTAATTAAAATCGTAAACATATAATTTCACACATTGGGCAGTCTGTTCTGACATAGAAATAATATAAAGTTACCTACCTGTAGCCGTTTTTATAACCTCTTGTCTGTACGACAATATTAATTTACCTTACTAGTCGTACTCAAGGGCGTGTTTACTTTTCCTGAGTTAAATCACAAAATAAGGTTTATTTGTTCACCAAGTTCACGCAGTGGATTTTTTGGTGACCACATTTCACCTCCATAAAATATCACCTAGGTGAAATGAAGAGACATCATTAGAGTTTTTCTTTCTCCTCGTTGCGTATTCACCTAGGAGAACAAATGCAACTTCTTAGTTGTTCAACTGAACTTTTACTAACCTATTTTCTTTATTTTTCCAGCCATATACAACTTCACAGGCCGGCCCGGCTCGCTCCAGCTCTCCTTCGATGTCGGCGAACTGGTCCACATCGAGAGAGAGACAGACCACTGGTATTGGGGCAAGTGTCTCAACAGGGACGCCAGTGGGGCCTTCCCTAAGAACTACGTGCACATAAGGGACTGCATTGTTGACAAGTAAGTTGTTACTCCTGGAACTGAGCTTAATTAATGTATAA
This sequence comes from Autographa gamma, assembly GCA_905146925.1. NCBI lineage: Eukaryota > Metazoa > Arthropoda > Insecta > Lepidoptera > Noctuidae > Autographa > Autographa gamma. The sequence continues at coordinate 6,334,289 of LR989871.1, forward strand.
TACTAGGCGATAAATGAAGGGTGGGAGAGAGAGAGACAGACGACTGGTATTGGGGAAAATGTCTCAATAGAGATGCGAGTGGTGCCTTCCCGAAGAACTACGTGCATATAAGAGACTGCATTGTTGACAAGTAAGTGAAAAGGCTCGGGATCAAGTGAAGTTTATTTATTGTTAAATTATTGTTCTAGATATTGCAAAAACAGAGCAGCAGCAGTGAGATCTTAAATAGGCTAGAAAAAAATAAATTATAAAGTTTTTTTTGTCAGTTTGCTTCTGTATTATACTGGGTTAACTATGTAATATACAGTGTAGTATCACTAGTATCGGGTAAATAACCTGTTAGGAGAATTTTGTTATCTAAATAAATGGAAATAAATGTGTACTGCGTGTAGTACAGGGGCCCAAGTCTGCTATTTACACTCGGTTCAATGTCTTCATAGTGGCGTGCCAGCAGAGCCATTTTCGGAAAATTTGTATTCTACTAAACGTCAAGACGTCAAAATTGCGCATTGGAACGATTCGGTTCAATGTTCAACGACTGTGACCAATAGTTCATACATTTGGTACAAATTGTAATGTGCAATTTTGACGTTTTGGCGTTTAGTAGAATACCAATTTTCCGAAAATGGCTCTGCTGGCACGCCACTATTAAGACATTGAACCGAGTGTAAATAGCAGACTTGGGCCCCTGCAGAACAGAAAGCAAAGTAGATCGAGAACGGAGAATCCGAAAAATAATGCCACCAGGTAAATTGGTCCTTGGGTACCCATAAAAAAACAGATTTAATGTAAATAAACAAACTTTTTTACCGAACCAACGAAATATGTTCATGAAAATCGAATACCTTATCACAGTATAAATACAACATAAACCGTAAATAATACACTACTTAAAAAACACAGGAGTAGATTACTATACCATTTCATATAATCAATGGAACGTAGTAGCAAATGACTGCTAACTGATAATATTTCAATTAAACGTCGGGTCGAAATGCCACACACACTCACACACACACACACATATACACAGACACGCACAACTACATACATAGCCACAGATGTGATTCATACGTTCGGCAATGGACAACGATTATCAATCACGGTCAACGACCTCGTCAATTAGTAGATTTTTATGTTAATTATAGTAAACTAGAGTATGTCTTTCCATAATCGACTACTAGTGTCCTTGGTAAGGTCGGTATCGATATGATTCACGTTTCCTGAGTGATTCGTGTCGTCGGATTGTCTAGAGGTGATAGAAAAACGTCTTGCTTTGAGTATTATGAATGAGTCATACGAGAGCGACAAATTGATAACTCATTGGGTCATTAGGTTCTTGTAGTAGCTTAATAAATTATGCTGTTACATAACTTGCTTTAAACGGTTATTTGAAAAAAGTATGTTCAGGTCGTTTAGGTATAAGATGTTAATTAAGGATGAGGTGTTATTGTTTAATCTTAAAATAAAATTAGCAAATTTACTAATTTGTAAACCATATTTAATCTTCATAGTTCAATAAGAGTCTGCAGAAGTGTTACAGAAGAGCCTGTTGGGATATGACGTTCTATTTATTTTTATAGTAACTACTCGTATTTTATATTTTTATCTTAGTTATTTACATTTCCTTTCACGCTCATACCATACTATGGGAAAACAAGTTTAGCCATCGATCACAAAGTACTACAAATGACGGTACATTCCCTTTTAAAATGAATCCTAGGTTGCATTATATAAATAATTCATATTGACTCATGACTGACTAATACATTACAAGATTCTCTCTTTCAATTGAATAAGTCCAAGAAAATGAATTAATATATTATCTGCTGCACTTCTCTGTGACTCAAGTTTTATTAAAATTATGGTCTGCACCTACATTGTGTGTGTATTATTGTAATTGGCTTCATTATAGCATCCAAACTCAATGTAAAGTTGACCACAATTATGTGGTAAATACTAATCATATCACACTTTTGTCAATCATTTGTGATACGACACGAAACTTTTTCAAATTTGTATTTTCATATAGCCCTCTGATGGGAATAGTTTTGGTTGGGAGACTGGCAAGGGACAGAGTATTATAGCATTACAAAAGAAGAGCAAATATAATATGCATAATATATATCAACGCAGTAACGCAATAAAAACTGTCAAAGTCATTATTTAACCACTGATGTGCACTCGCTCGACCGTAAGCCTGTAAGACTCTCAGAAGCGTGAAGTGATTGATCACTTACCAAATGTTTGGAGATTTCTCAGTATTCAGTACAAAAGCTCGTGTGACAAGCCAAATCTTCCAAAAGATAATGTTGTTAAGGTTGTTTTAGCGTCTTATGTAACAGTCTAGGTTCTGGAATTGTGCCCAAAAATAGGAATAGAATCACCCCCGTTATTTATTTCTACTTTAGAATGTGTTTGTCGATACACACAAGGTCCGTTGCCAAGCCAAACTCGTGCTAGAATGGGTAGAGCATGTTTAAAAATAATTACATAAAACAAATACTTTTAGGTGATACTACAAAAAAATTATTTCTACAATAAATCAGTATTGAACGTCTATGAATCCTGCTCGTTTTATTAAATGACTCACTACAATATCTTTGTTAATTGAGGTGACCCTCAGACAAGCTAGGGAATGCCTATGATATCCTATGACGTTTTGATACCTCTTCCGGCGAGAGATAGCTAGAGCTACATATACGTATAAACAGATAGAAGTTGCAAGATCTGTTTTAGTTGCAAGAATGTGTAGTTAATATGAAAATAGATAGAAATGTTGTCATATTATAGTTATTTCCTTTTAGTCCTGATCAGGGCCTGAGTGAGGACGTTAATTGTTGATTGAATGATGAAAAAACTTTCTAAGCCTACTATCTACTACAGTTTTATAATTTAACTAGCTGTGCCCTGCGGTTTCACCCGCATGAATATCTAGGTCCCGTTCCCGGTGCCTTTATGTTTGGCCGGTGATGACTTTTTTTTTTCCGCGCAATTTTCCATTTTTTTTTTCATAAGAACCTTCTCCTGATAATAACTAACACAACAAAAAAAGAATTAGTGGAATTGGCCCAGGCTTTATTGAGTTATGCGCTTACCAACACATTTAGCAATTCATTTTTATATATAAGATTGAAATAAAACTACTTTTTACGGATTTTTTCGCGGTCTGGTCACGGGCAGACTGTCCGTGGCAGACAGTCTGCCCGTGACCATGATACCTGCAAAGGTGTCGAAACGGCGGGACTTAAAATCTTAATATAAACCGCGAAAAAATCCGTAAAAAGTAGTTTTATTTCAATGTCTAACATTCACGTAAACCTAAGAAACTTTTATAATTTAAGATTAAAAAAAATACCATCGAAATTAAATTGACACATTTTATACAAGAAACCCATGTTGTTCTAAAGCCGGAAACCCACAGCGGCGCACGGAGAGGCTGTGCACGTGTGTTCAGCTTCGCTTTAGTACAAAATGTATGAGAGCGTTTCCACCGCAGCGCACGGACATGCTACGCAGCAATTGACGTCATAAACACACGCGTAGCTAACTCGAATAGGCGGAACGTAGCTCAGCCACGTGGCCGACCCACGCATCCCAGCTGCGTGGGTCGGCCATTTCTCGGCGACCCACGACTATGTACAGTCTCGAGCAAAAATATGTACACACATAATATTGTTAAGAAATTATTATAAGAATAAGCTACTATAAATAAGAGGTACAATTTCGTTTAACAATTTCGCATATTATTAAGTATACATATTTTTGCACGTGACTGTATCCCACGCATAGCTATGAGCTGTGTGGGCGACACATCCGTGTCCGTGCGCCGCAGTGGAAACGGAGGCCGACGCCGCCGAACTAATGAGCCCACGCAGCAGAGGTGAGCCACGCATCCGTGCACAGCCTGCGCAGCGGTGGGGTTGCGGCTTAAAACCTGCGTCCACATCTGACGAACGGGCGTTACACAAAAAACGAGCGAGCAGCTCGCAAGCTGTTCGTGTAATGCTCGTTCGGAGCTCGTTTGTCATATTTAGACGCAACCTTAACATCATTTACACCCGTCAGCATTCCATTAATGATGCAACTTGAAAGTCTAAAAGTTATCAGAGTTATGTTGGCCTTCACATTTAATAATAGTGCCAGGTCTAGATGTCACAGTTGTTATGATTCTATTACAACTTTGGTAATTTTGTAGAAAGCCAATGTTTTGTGACGAAACTTTTGGGCTTCGTTCAATTATATGTTTTCCGATGCTTCTTGCCGGATAAACTAGGATAAAGTTGTTAGTAATGAAGTTGGAACAAATATTGCGATGTTTTGATGTTGGGAATTGGCGTCATCATAATTCTGTCTTGCTAAAGAAAAACCTATGTGACTTTATTTTTAAGTTATTGTCTCTTGTCGAAAAGTAAAACAAGAGAATCTTACGGCTTTCCCTACAATGAGTAGAAATACGATGGTCTGTCAATTTCTGATCATATATGGGGTGTATACGAGATAAAGTTGCGATCTTAACTTAACAAAATATAGCTGTTTGACATAAATGTAAAATCATATAAAAAAAGTCTAGAAATATAATACACGGTCTTAATAAAATTGCGTGGTATAATATTGAATTTCAAAATACAGTAGAAAATGAGAAATTAAAATTAAGGAAATACTTGTTTGTTTTCTAGATGTGGCGGAACGGTGGTCGCTTCGGCTGGGGGTAATGGTGTTGTACACGACATAGCAGTCACGCTTAGAGAATGGTTGCAGCATTGGAAGAAACTGTACATTGTAAGTGCTTTACCCACGTTTATTTAAAAACTAGTGATTGGTGTTTACTATTTAAGTAATAACTTTACATTGGTATGTGTGAATAAACTTTATGTTGCACAATTTTAAGTAATAAGTGATTTAATAAAATTCTTGTTACATATTAGTGGTAAAACTATCATTGACAGCATCTTATTTTAATGCAGAGGGGTGAATTTTGGGCTTCTGTCGTACAACTAATCATCTAGGTCCGGTAGTCCGTTATAAAGTCTTTTTGCTATTGAACTTTTTGTCCGTGGTACATAGAAATATTCACTTTTTAATAATTGCTTAAGCCTATATGGTCCATAAGCAGGAATTTAGTATCTTGCCAGTTGTGCTCATTAATTGTGTAATAATATAAACATGAGCACCATCATTGTATAATTATTCGGCTAATTATGCATGAATATGCATGTACACGTAATTGTTTGTCAATGCTTTAGCGGGCGAATAAGTATGCACCTGTAACGGAATTTTATATTACACGATTATATGTGCCATTTCTACTAACCCTAATACTTTAGTGTTGATTAATAGTGTCTTTATGAAACTGGCAATATGCTTTCACCATACTCATACTATATATGCTTTCACCTACGTTTCCGTCCGCTTAAATGCCAGTTATCGCAAAAATAACCTATATCCTTTCTGGAAGTTCTGGCCAACGCCATACAAAATTTTATCAAAATCGGTTTTGTGATATAACTGTGACAGGGTATCAGAAATCACACAGTTACTTTCCTATTCATAGTGTTGATATAGATTTTTCTGTCACGATATTAATCTGCATGAATTCTGTACATACGAGTATGAAGAACTTTTAAACACATTTTCACATCTTACACAACCTTTGCACCTATAGCACAAATCATTTGCCAATGAAACTCTTGTGCCTTGTGAGACCCTTCATAATTACCGCGGTTGAGATCTTACACGCCTCTTTGTTTGGTATCTCACGCGTTTTACAAATATCTTCTTATTTCCTTTCTACAGACAAACGATGGCCGTCTAAAGTTCATGGAAGTGAGCTTACTGACCCTCCTAGAGTTGCGAGGTCAGGCGGCTTCAGGAGCGTTGCCTTTAGACCAGCTGCGAAGAGTCGCCAGGACCGCTGTATTCACGATAGATAAGGGGAATAGGTACTGTTTCACTACATAGTATAAAACAAAGTCGCTTCCCGCTGTCTGTCCCTATGTATGCTTAGATCTTTAAAACTACGCAACGGATTTTGATGCGGTTTTTTTTAATAGATAGAGTGATTCAAGAGGAAGGTTTATATGTATAATACATGCATAATATAGTAGAGGAATACCGACAATCTTAGAGATTACTAATGTAAGGTCGTAAATGAACCCATTTTTTCGCTTTCATTGCAAACGCTGGCTGAACCCTATGAGATAGATCAAAATAATGTACTACAGTATTGTGCACCTCAAAAAGATCTACAAAAAAGTCCGCGATGGCATATGTCTATCTCTTGAGGATAACCCACAATAACCATTTTTATCGTTTATTTATTACTTATTTACGAAAAAGCGATTTTAAGTAATACAGTATTAATCCTTATCCAATTAAGTACCTTTAATAAATTGTGCATGCAATATAGGTCAATATTGCCCTTTACAGCATGTAATTTAAATGAATATTTTCGGAGATATTGCAAATTTAAAATGTAGGGACATAGCGGTTGCGGCGATACCGGCCGGAGGGCCGCGCGGGGGCCGAGGGTCGTGCCTATACCAAATAGTGCGACTAAAGGCTGTGCTTCGCCCTACAGAACTTTATGATTGTGTAGTTATATTTGGTATCAGCGTTGCACCCGAGCAAAGCCGGGGCGGGCTGCTAGTATATTATATTTTGTTTCGGCGTACAACTGATGCTTATACTGTACACTTCATCTTTTTGGCGTCCATTTTTTTTTTATGAATGACCATTCAGTTATTTTCGAAACATGTTGCAGTTATTTTACTTAGTTATTCTTTAAGAATGATTCTAAAAGAGGTAATGCAAAACTTGCGAATTTAAATAATAATGGTGTCGATTTTAAGGAAGAGTAATAACGAATCGCAAGTCTACAATTGTTCTAATTAGGCATTGAATCCATTGATTCATTTTGTTTTTTTTTTTTGGGGTACGTAAAATGTTCTATCTGGCAGTAAAGATTTATGTCATTTTTATGTTTTCTGTATTGGAAATTTTAAATGTTGAGATTAAGAAACATTTTCCCATTTGACTGCATTTAAATAACTTTGTTCACAGAACATTAGACATGGAGTTAGCAGTAAGAACAGCCAACGGCCAACTGGTTGATCCGTTAAAAGTATCCACCTACGAGTTAAATGCTCTACACGATGCAGCTAACACTCGTATCGAGAAAAATATGGTGAGTTCACAAATACATAATTGTAACTTATTTAAATTATTATGTCCATTGATTTTATTTTTTATGACACTAATATCAACTTTATGACAGTGTAAATAAAATTCATTTTAGACTCACTGTATTGCAAAGTTATAAAAATATGATATTGCGTCGCAAACTGTACCTTATGTGTAAGTGGTACAGTTGTTTTTCCTAAAACTCGTGTTTGTTAACATGTTTGGTGGGTATATAAATTGCATACGTAGTGTCTATCTCTCGTCTGTTTATTTATTCATCATTATTTTTAGGAAACGACCCCCGTAACCCCGCCCCCCGGCGCTCGTACCTAAACCGTGCTGGTCCGCGTCCACAACTTCGTGTGTTGCATAACCGAGCCATGTTTTATCGTTCCTTATCGATATACTAGGCGCGCCCCTTAGTGATATTCGCGTAGACGTCTTTTACATGTGTCCTATATCCATCACAATTAAAGTCCTGCGTTTATCTAGGTTTATAAATTAGTGTACTTTACAGCCAATTTCTATTGTGAAAGTATCAAACCTCCATTATATTATAATCGTTAAATATATATTTATTGTCTTTTATCATAGGAAACGACCCCCATAACCCCGCCCCCGGCCGCGCCCCCCGGCGCTCGCACCTACACGGTGCTGGTCCGCGTGCACAACTTCGTGTGTCGCATGACTGAGCCGGCGGAACTCGCGCTCGCCTTACACGACGCGTCCGGCGCTAAGCTGACTGAACATCTGCTGCTGAAGTGGCCTACCAATCATGTTAGCCCTACGCTTGTTGTTTTTACTGTGAGTATTTAAATTTTAATACAATATACCTTACATGTGGTAGTGCCAAAAAAATCCTTATCAGACTTTGTCAAACGTATTGGTTATTGATTTTAGTTGATAGTACATTAATGTTGATCTGCTCGCTGCTAAGAGGTTTGAGTGTGAGATAGGTATGACTTGAAAAGATAAAATTTTCTCGGCTTGTATGAGGTTGTTGAAATGTGAAGCGCATCACATCTGCCCATTCCGACACGAGCACATAGCGATCACGACCGCTCTGTCAAGACCGTACCGGATAAGAAAGACAATGAGGTTTTATGTTTCATGAAATAAGAGTCTAGCTAATATGAACTACCAAAAAATCTTTTGAGGATGTCTAAGATCCCAAATATAGGATTTGTATGGTTCATCTTTCCATGAACCAGCTATGATTTATATGTAAGTTAAAACAAATTTGTTTTATATTTCAGGATTTCGGTGGTGATATTCTGAAGAATGAAAAGCTTTACCTAGTTTGCAATATAGTTCGAATAGGATCCATGGACGCTCAAAATATTGATCACAGGTAACAAATACAGACAATTTAATACATCATAGAATTGACCTGTTTTGGAAGCAGCTGCGATTTTCCTTGAATTAAGAATACAGTATTTCCTATTCCTGTTTGACCTTGATGCTGTGAAAACTTTGAACTTCAATGTAGCCTATTTTGAGCCACGTTTTACGTCGCTTTCCTTACATTATTATTTATGTAATACTAAATTACATAATACCTTCTCTTTCTTGCCCTGTTCAATAACATAAAATGTTTTTTTTTGTTATTTAATGATATTTACATAACTATTTCATTTTCCAGACGCAGTAGTGTAGCACAAACGCTTCCAATATCGACGTCGGGGCGATCAATGCGGCGGCCGTTCGGCGTTGCCTGCGCAGATATCAAACGATCACTTACTATGGATAGCCCGGACAAACATATACAAGTGCCATTTTATGCGTAAGTATTGTTGAATTAATACATAGTGGATGTAAGTTGGTAAAATAACTGAAAGACGTAATATTTTGCTTTATAACATTAATATGTTCTGTGATATTGGGGACTAGTGCAATGTGTTATTTCAGAAACAATATTGTGATTTTTTCACTACTTTTAAATTGTATATTGTACAAAATATTGCAATAACCAATATTCTACTTTAATAATCTTGACATGTTATAGATACGAAAAGGAAAACTTGGACGCATTATTGAAGAAAATAATAACAAATCGTGATATCAAGGACGCGAAACATTCACAAGGGCTGTGGGTGTCTGTTCAACTAGTCGAAGGAGATTTAAAACAAGTAAGATATATTTTCGCTACTGAAAACAATATTCTTGTTGTGTACTTTAAGTTTATGTCTCACACATTTACTCGCAGGACCAATGCTGTATAATTTTCAAGCAAAATGTTGGCTTATCAATTTCACAATAATTAGTTTACGTAAAACTATTTATAGTCTTGTGCAGCAGACCTTTATATTTTTCAACATTATTTTAATATTTTCGCGGCATATAATAATACCTCAACTGTTATCAAATTCAACATCTAATATTTTTCAATTTTCCACAGATCCGCGAAGAAAACCCCCACATAGTAGTAGGCAACACAGCCGTAGCTCGCAAGATGGGTTTCCCTGAAGTGATACTCCCGGGCGACGCTCGCAACGATCTCTACGTCACCGTCTGCGGCGGGTCCTTCTCTAAAGGCGGAGGGAAATCTTCTGAGAGGAACATAGAACTAGTGGCCAGGGTCGTCGATAAACATGGGAAGATATTGCCTGTGAGTATAAGCTAAATACAATCAGCAAAGAAAAATGTCGCGAGGAAACTGGAATCTCAAAATTTTAATCTGAAATGTTCAACAATGAGTAAGCGTGGTAATCAATCAATCAAAATATATTCTATTATTGTTCAAATAAACTCATTTTAACTAATTATCTTAAAAATATTGATTGCTACTAGTATTAGATCTGCTAACCTATTTTGTAAAAGTAGTTTAACAATGGTTTTTATTTCAGGGTGTAATATCAGTAGGCGCTGGCATGCCTTTGACCAGTGAATACACATCAGTCGTGTATTACCACGACGATCGACCCAGATGGCAGGAAGTTTTCAAGGTAGGAATGCATTTATAAGAATATCAATATTTGCTGTATAAGAAAGCTTAGACCTACTCTGTACTTGGCGAAGTAGTGCTCTGCGTCGTCTGTGGGGTCTGAGTTTTTAAGGTACCTTCATTGTCCCTGATTCCATAAAACGAGTTTGGCATTTATTTTGGTTTTAGAGCAATGTATGCGATGTTATCCATATTTTTATTTGTTTAACTAAATTGTGTAGCTTGTGCTTTTTGCCTTTTACCTACAAATCATGAAATACCAGATTGTGCATGTATTAAAATTAGTATCAGCATCCATAATTGACCCTTTTATATTTCTGAACTAACAAGAGTCGTATTCCAACAGGTTTGCCTCAACATCGAAGAGTTCAAAGAAGCGCATCTAGTCTTCCTCTGCCGGCATCGATCTTCCAACGAAGCTAAAGACAGGGCTGAAAGACATTTCGCTCTGTCGTACTTGAGATTGATGCAGCGAGAGGGCACTACGACGCCTGATACACAGCATAATCTGTGTGTTTATAAGGTAAATATATTATTACATCTTGTTACACGCACTCATACAATTACACTTTCACAAGTTCATTCATCACTAAAACGTAGCCTTATTATGGTTCCATGGTTTAGTCACGGGAATAAGCGTGTACATGCATAAACACCTTTTTTCGGGCTTCATTAAAATAATGATGGCACTGATACCAGTAAAAATGAAATTTTGTACAAGGTTATAAAAATCGTTCTAATTGTTTTCGAATTAGAAATGTTTTAACTAAGGCTGTTCCCATACTAGCGCCTTTCGAGCGTCTTACCAGCGTCTAACCGCGACGCGGCGCTGACCGGCCTAAAACGTAGCGTCGGTGACGCATTCGTGTGCGCTTACTTACCCAATATGTTTCTATATTTACACAAATACCTAATTGTGTCTTCTAGATCGACAAGCGCTCGAACGCGGAAGCAGAAGCAGAAGCGTGCGCGGCGTGTCTCGGCCTGCCGGCGCGGCGTGACGAGCTGCCGGCGGGCGCGGAGCACGGCCTGACGCGCGGCGCGCTGGCGCTCGTGCACCGCGACACGCTCACCGTGCACACTAAGCTGTGCTCCACTAAGCTCACGCAGAGAGGTATGTACTTAGTAGTGGTGTATGAAGTGTGAGCCGCACCGCTGATGCTCCGACGACGTGCCACAACCGTGCTACCACTGCGCCGCAACGCTGCGTACACGGGATGAATCCAGAACCAGCGCACCGCCATCCTTAGGGCTCATTTACGGAGATGCGGGGCGTCTGGCGTCGCGTGTGGCGTGGCGTCTCGCGGCGCGTCGGGCGTTTTTTCTGTTTACGGAGGGGCGGCGCGTGGAGCGGCACGCATCATCGCACGGATAAACACAAACTTATAGCAATATACGACGTTGTTCATAGTGAAGCGGGGCGGGAACAGTGGCGGTGTCCGCCGCGGATCCTCAAGCGTGTAGCGGAGCACGCGGCGGGTATCGCGGCGGCGCACGCTCGCCTCGATCAAATCAGATTTTTTATTAGACGAAGTCGACTGACATTTGCTGTGTTGTCAGTTTTTGATGAAATAAAAGCGACGGTGACGTCTGTGTTGCGCGATTTCCAAATAAGACAGATAGAAGATTCAGCCTAGGGCATAGCTTCATCGAGAATTGCCGCTGCGTGCGCCGCCGCGATAAAGGCCGCGTGGAACGCGTCGGTGCAATCCGCGGGGTCGGCCGCAAAAAACTATACCATAACTATATAACATAATAATAATTATGTTTTTTTTACAGAGGAAATCCTTGGAGTATTAAAATGGAACACGCATTACGCTGAGGGTACTCTAAGAAATGCTTTGACTCAACTACTGTCGGTGCCAAGCGAGGAACTGGTGAAGTTTCTGCAAGACATCCTAGACGCATTGTTCAGTATTCTTACACAGGTAAGATACATATACACATAGAACTTACATGTTTATCAGTGGAAAAAACCTTAAAAAATCTGTAAAGCCGGAAACCCACAGCGGCGCACGGAGAGGCTGTGCACGTGTGTTCAGCTTCGCTTTAGTACAAAATGTATGAGAGTGTTTCCACCGCAGCGCACGGACATGCTACGCAGCAATTGACGTCATAAACACACGCGTAGCTAACTCGAATAGGCGGAACGTAGCTCAGCCACGTGGCCGACCCACGCATCCCAGCTGCGGGGGCTGGCCATTTCTCGGCGACCCACGACTATGTACAGTCTCGAGCAAAAATATGTACACACATAATATTGTTAAGAAATTATTATAAGAATAAGTTACTATAAATAAGAGGTACAATTAATGTTCCTAGTATATATAAATACATTTAAGTTGTGATAAGTATAATTTATGTAAGAACTAAGTAATTTATAATACAAATAAGTAAAACAGATGTTACTACACAATAGCTAAATTATATTGTTACTTGGAAGAGCTATTGTCTATACTATAAAAATAATATATTGAATTTAAGATTTTTTTTATTTATTAAAAAAAATATTTGAACTATTTTATTTTCAAGTGTCATCTGTCAGTATGCATTGATTGCTAGATGGCAGAAGAGATTCGACAAAAAATCTCACTAATTTCGTTTAACAATTTCGCATAGGTATTATTATGTTACATATTTTTGCTCGTGACTGTACCCCACGCATAGCTATGAGCTGTGTGAGCGACACATCCGTGTCCGTGCGCCGCAGTGGAAACGGAGGCCGACGCCGCCGAACTAATGAGTCCACGCAGCAGAGGTGAGCCACGCATCCGTGCACAGCCTGCGCAGCGGTGGGGTTCCGGCTTTATCCTTGAACTTTATTATTCTCAAAAATTACATGTTTAAAATATCTACTATTTACCTATCTGATCTTTCTATCTATGAAAGATATGGGCAAAAAATTTTTGTCAAAACTTACAAACATTGCCACATTCAAGCTATTTGAAACCTTCCGCATCCATTCCCAACCATACATTTATGTCTTCGAGAAATGGATTGCTGAGTTGTTTGCATATAAAAATATTTAAACCGGGTGACATAACCTCAAACAATGAAGATCTTTTCCTTGCTCAAACTTCCTAATATTTTCTCAGGTGGAAGAAGACCACGAAGGTTACTCGGACACAAGTTACGGCGTGCTCGTACTAGAATGCCTGCTTCGTGTTATATCGCTAGTAGCCGACCATAAGTACCAACACTTCCAGCCAGTGTTGCATGTGTATATCGATGATAGTTTCTGTGATGCTTTGGCTTATGAGTGAGTATGGACTTATTACTTGATATATGCACGATGATTTATGTGGTACTGTTCTTTGTTTATGTATGTGCAAAGGTCTACATTTACCTTTTTGACCGTGAGTACTACAATTATAGCAATATTTCCTTTCGACTATAATATTCCAAAAATAGGTAGTAGTGTGTCAGAATGGTTTCTGGTTAATGGGTTGGAGTATTTAGAAAGTTACATGACATTTTAAAAACGGATTAGTTCGTTGCTTTAGACCCAAATATTTAGTATGTTATTTTGGAAAATAATTATATAAGCCTATAACTATATAGTTACGAAAATGTGCTTACATGAACATGTCTAGCAACACAAAAAAAATGCTTTTGTTTTTTTATGAGAAACATGTTATAGGTATCATTAATTTCCGTATGTTTCTTACATTATTTTTTTCTTCCACAGAAAACTAATATCAGTGATGGTATGGGTAATCTCCGCTGCGAACGCAGGCGACGCCGCGTTAAAACGTTTACTAGTCTGCATGAAGTGTATAGAGAGTCTCATCCGCTTGATAGTAAGGAGCCGACAGTTGCGGAGCGCGCTCGGCGACAGAGCCTCTGATAATGACTTCTGTTGTCTGTTTGAGGTGAGTTATATCATACACTGCTTTATGTTAGTAATATGTCGACGCTGAGATAAAGCGTTTGTTAGTCTGCATGAAGTGTATAGAGAGTCTCATCCGCTTGATAGTAAGGAGCCGACAGTTGCGGAGCGCGCTCGGTGACAGAGCCTCTGATAATGACTTCTGTTGTCTGTTTGAGGTGAGTTTTATAATATAGAATATATCTGGTGAGAATAAGGAACAGGAACAACTCTAACTACCTCAATATTAATGTTGATTTCGCAATTGGTTTATTTTTATGTTAACTAATTTATGCCGTGTGTTTAAATGGTGCTGTGCATTTTGCATCAAAGATCACAATTGCTGGCAAAATTATGTTTGATGTTCAACATTCGTAGGTAATTGGTATAAAAAGATCTGATAACATCAGTAAATGTTATTTTTACTATGTGTGGTGTTACATTGTTCAAATCAATTTGTTGCCTATTCAATTAGTTCTAATAACCTTTTACTCTTACAGAACCTCCTAGAAATGCTAGTGTGGTTAATGCGATGTGGCGACCACGCTCTCACATGCCAAGGATCGGCGTTGAAGTATCTTCCTCATGCAGTACCACACATCATAAAAGTTTATCCGGATACACAACTCAGGTTTGCTTGTTTTATATTCTGTATGAAGTTTGGTTTTTTGTGATCAATGAAAGTCTATTACGGTTTCCGTCGCCCTGCTGTGGGGCCTAGCGATTTTATCTTATTATGTTTTTTAAATTCTTTTCAGCTTCCTGTCTATAGTAATTATGTTAAAACTTATTGAACTAAGTTACAATATATTTCATATATTTTTGTGTAGTGTGTAGATTCTATTTTTAGTTATCCTTTAGATGATTTTTACAAAAATTAAACATTAAAAACCGAGATAAGATAATTAATTCAATATAAATTCAAATTCAACATTCAATATAATCCACAAACTATCACAACACAACATATCTTAATGAGCGTCAAGAAAAATATTTGATAACAAGTAACCTTCCCCCAGTGCCTACATAGTCCGTGCTCTCGACGCGCTCCCTCTCGGCCGGCTCAGCAAGCAGCGCATGCTGGCGCTACTCGAGCTCGTGCGCGGCCCGCTCTGCGCCGCCGCGCCCGCCAGAGCGCTGCTACTGCCGCACCTCGCCGCCACCACCAGGGCACTGCTCAGGGATAAGGCTGAGGTGACTATATACTCAGTACATGACACATACATACATGCTGATGTACGTCGGTGTGGAGTACAGACATACACAAACACACTCGTACGCAATCCCCGTCAGTGTGGTTTACAGACATGCTCACCCACAAAGTCAAACGCATTTGTACCACTCAGAATGCCACACAAACATTCCAACGTTGTCTTACACATAATGACATTATATGTCAACGTGCAACACTCATATACTCACACACAAACAACTTGAAACGCACTAGTATTCCCCGAAAAATTGGGACACACCTCAATACATAGTACTATACAAAGACATTTGAAACGGACTATACATAAAACATAATATTGATTGAGAATACAAAATGTCTAAAACAAAACACAATTTTAGATGTTATAGTATGAACACGTACCATATTCGCATACTAGTTATTTATACAGTGTGTGCCTTTTACATAAGTACAGAAAACATTTACCTAAGGACAAGCTTATAGACAAAAGTATTTTTGTGTGGAACCTTTAACATCAAGTTTTTATTGTATGCTAATTCAGCACAATCCATTTTAACTGGATTCGAACGTTTGTTTGCGATATGACTAATACTTCTCAAAGAACATTGTAACAGAAGAAATATTTAATCCCAACAATATCAATTAATTTCGTTAGCATTAATCATTCAAAAACTCTAATTTGTCTTATTCCCTTTCTAATGTCGTAATTAATTTTTTTTGAAATTTCCTTAACTGCAATAGTATCAACTTTTGTACACAATTTAAGAAACCTTACACTACATACATTCCATGAAAATGGTTACCAAAACTCGGTAGACGATATTGAAACGTTATTTTTACGATAATTAAATATTTCATTAAAAAAAACAGTTTTCAAAACGTCTATCGAAACTACAAAAAAGTATTTAGGTAAGTATTTTTAGTTTATTTTTTTGCACTGGTAATATTTTTGAGTGTTGTCAGGATCATATACTTTTTGTGACCTACTTGTAAAATTGTAAAGTGTGTATTAACAGTTACAGTCGTTGAAGTGTTTTCGAATATTAAAGCGTAGCGTAGACGGCCATAGTTCTAAAAACTAATTGCCAGTCGTCCGCTAGGCTTCTTTTTCCTTGCGATCTTTTTGCAAATATGTTTAATTATGTTTAATTTAATGTAATTATCCTGCCAGCACTCAATATCTTACGGTTACGTTCGTCAATAACCCTGTGTTCGTCTAGTAAACCCCACCGGTTCGTGTGATGGTATGTGAGCACCGCACCACGGTAATGTACGCGTATTTGTGTTCGTTTGTGTTCTCGTTACGTTACTACAAGGATGGGAGGTTGGGAGGCGAATTATTTTTATACTGTTTTATTTTTCTCTTTTAATGTGACATAGTTTAAATGTAAGCTTATGGAAGAGTTTCATGATGTGATGCCAGAGACAGAATTATTACATTTTTTTGTCTTTGAAAGAACCCATGACTATTTATTCACTGTATGTTTCAGTGCACATACGCATACACAATATGCACATACTTGAATAAAAGTAGTAGTAAGAATAAATTTTAATAAAAAAAATAGCTTTTTGCGGATTCGAATCCCATATAATCAGTAAAAGTAGTTTGATTTCAATGCTTAATATTCGCGTAACCTGATAAAGCAATATGAAAAAGAAATTAAGTAGCAAAGTTTTCAAAATTATACGATTTAAATGAAACAGTATATTATATCATTCGTCTCCCACCACCGTATGGAGCCACAGGTATGTGTGTGTCTAAGGCGCGTCGCGGCAACACCGAGGTAAGCACCGCACGCTGATGCATGTAGTCCGTTTTGCACCCTATGTCGTATGCGGTAGAGTACAGTTTTGGGCGAGCTTTCACTGTGGTTCATATTTATATTTAAACAACCCACACACAAGGTGTCGAGTAAACATTCTCATCAAAAATTAGAGCTGAAATAATTTATTTTATTTTTTTTTGGAAACGATATAGACATGTAAGATATAATGAAAAGAAAAAACAATGAAATGGAAATAAATGCAACCCTAATAATACAGTTTTTTTTATATGACACAAAAATTGAATTTTGTAGTTTTTAAAAACTATGGCGTCTGTTTATTAACATATGAAGCAATAAATACATACGCAAGACGATTCGGTCTTGCGTATGTATTTAATAGGTTAGACGTATTTTTCGTTATGTCATTCCAATATTAGGAACCCACAGTGGAAGCTCCATTATAAGGTAGAATAGTATGATGAATGTTGTAGTCGTTTAGAAAGTTAATTCCTATAGATAGAAATAAACCCTATAACCTAACCATATAACCATATAAGTACTTACATCCTCCATTACAACATAACATATTGAGATCACATTAAAATACCAACATAAGTCATTCGCTCACATTACTAACCCAAGATAATTTTTTTTTGCCGACTTGAAACATGTTTTGGTTTCTAACAAGGTGGCATACGCACTTTGTAAATTTTAATCAAAATGTTCGATATTTTCTTCGGGTTTTTCGCAAATTTTCGTTTATACGAACCTTGTCAAATATACCTTCCTACCTACCTATAAATATCAGTGTTTCAAGATAGCAAATACACCATCAATTGTCACTAACCGCTAGATTCATATGATATGAAATATATACCTGAAAATATAGCATGCATCACATAAACATTTATGCAATAAAACCGTATAAGAACTATGTATTCCAAACAAATAAAACCTCTACTTCTTAAGTGTTTAATGTAAAACAACATCGAGCGAACTTACTTTAAATTATGTGACTTAAAAAGAGTATTTGCTTTCTTTAATAATATAACTTATGCTATGATATCTGGCTCAAAAACTGGCTTTTTAAATTTACTTAAGAAGTGGAGGTTTACCACATACTACTAAATCTGATGTTGCCAGACAGATCTTTTCATGACCCGCATGATAATGACTCTTAATACCTTATGTAGCAACAGAACTTACTTATTTTAGCATCAAGGCCCGTAGACAGATTGACGTAGAAATATAATTATGTCTCTTGTCTGACGGGATTGAAATATCTTTGCATAACAAAAATACAGCCCGTTGAACAAAAGTTTTAACCTTAGGAATAGAAACTACAGAGTGCGTATATCAGGGTATGAACCGGAAGCACTAGTGCGAACTAGTTTCATGGTGAAAATTGTATTTAAAAAGAATACGTTGTTTCAATAAAACTATCACAAAGTTAATGTCATTATCCTAATAGTATTGGAACCATCGATGTTTTCGCCTTAACGTCTGTCGTTGCATGGAAAACGACTGAAATCAGTAAACGATTGTAAAAAACACAGCCAAAAAGCTCAGTTTAATGATCTTGTAGCGATACTCGCACTCTGTAGTTTTTATTTTTTACTCGATGGAAGGATGTTCCAGTCTTTTGTCTGACGGGCTAACACCTCTTTGCATTCTTCCATAACACAAAAGCGTGCCAAAGTCGCACCCGCATCGTGAGATATGCACACAAACCGTGAAAGTAACATCACACGATAAATAATACATTAATTATATCACTTCAATATTATTGTTCTATCTATAATACTCGTCATATGGCATTATTAATATGTATCTACTAACATCACTATATGTTTGTGTGTGTGCATGTAGTGTGTATACACAGTGTGTAGTTGTGTGCGGCACTATAGTGCAGTCGACGATATGGTTCAGTTTTCACTAACTATTCAATTATGAATAAGTAAACTAGTTATTTTTTAACTATAATATGGGAAAATATAGTTTCCAAAGTTTATTTTAGATCTAAGAGTCATTTTACTTAAGTACACTTATTTGACACCTTTTAAGGTGTCAAATAAACTAACTCAATGACATTCGTAGAATATGGCCTACGATTTTTTTTAGAGGGATTTATAATTTTTAATTAAGGGCTAATGTTATCTAACCATAAAGGTTTGGTAGACAATGAACCATGTGTTGGCTAATTAGAGCTGTGTGTCTGTCTGTGTGAACACTTTACTAATATCTTGTGACGCTATCGTTCGAATCTCAAATAATTATGTATGGAAAATATGTGCACTATCTATATTATTATTTTCTACCTATAATATAATTTGTTCTATATTTTATCTAGTATAAGTATCCATACATATTATACAACTTCACTCACACTTACGACTTTTTCAAAATAACATTGCAACATTTTTTTGATGTTGGTGTTAAATTAAAATATTAATTTAAATAATAATAGTTTAACAAGCGCCTTCGATGTCGCTTGAATACTAAATTGTGTGCAAACTCTTGATGTGTTGCATGTTTTGCGCTTGCGTGCTGTCACTTCATAGCTGCAGTGACAGATGTCACTTTCAACTGTCAATGTTAGTTCGATTTGACAGCTCGCTGGTGTAATGACTGATTATTATAAAATCGATTAAATGTGTGCGCAATTTATACTTATTATTTTACAAATATTGCATTCAAAGATACTTAAAATATCATTACCTCGACTAATAAACATTTTCGAAAGTATAATGATCAGTCTATTGGTGTACGCTAGAGACGAATTCCCGACATATCAAAAGGCTTTAAAAAAAAGATGTTTCATTACTTTAAAATCCTTCTATTACTTTAATGAATTTTACTACAAAATATGAAATCAATATGGTAAAAAAAAACTTGGTTAGTAATGTGACATCAAAAGCCTTAGCTCTTAGCCTATCGGGGATAAGTCAGCGTCCACTAGCAATGTCGGGTGTGGCAGTGGGTTCGCGAGGCCGCCCACAAATCGCGCTCGGAGGTCAAAGCGGCGCGACTCCTCGGCGAGGACACGACGCGGCTGCGAGACCACACGCACCAAGAACAGATCGTATGTATACGCCTTTAGATAAGACCGTATGTATGCGGCTTTAGAATAAGTTTGTATAGGTTTATATCGATGTTGCCTTGATTTGAGAGTTGTTCGAAATGTATGTCCCACATCTTGGAGCAAATGTGCCACCGGTGGCCGCGTGGTTGATTCGAAATGTATACCCACATCTTGGAGCAAATATTGGCATATTTGCCGGTGGCCACGACAAACTTTTTCATATATTTGTCTGCAGTAGCGAGTGGCTGCCATTGACTACAAATACCACTGTCTACATGTGTGCGCCTTATATAAAGCGGACCCAAGAGGTTTTTAAATACCTTTGAGTCGCTACTACCTGAAAGACACAGAAACAGCTGCAAGTATTTTAACGGTAACTATAAATTGGCATTCCTGAAGATGTTTGAATTATTTTTTAACGCTTGGTGTAAACAGGCTTTTCGAAAATAAACCTTACTCCGTTGAGTTAAAGTCAATATAAACGTGTTAGCACTGTCCTTATCCTTGGAATTTTAATACACTCAAAACGAGGCAACAAGGACACAAAAACATTAAGTTATTGTTGATGTCTACAAAATGTGGAGTGTCCAATAGCTTTGTACAAAGAACGGGCAAAAAATATCAACTAATTTAAATTAAATATTTATTAAAACTGCTTCCTTTTCAGCTTATCATACATTTGTAATGACATCATTATTATATACCTCCCTTATCGTTTCCACTATAAATATATCATGCTTTCATGTATATTCGTCACTTAGTCATTGACCGTGAATATATGGTGACATGTCCAGTGCTTTTCCAATTAAAATTATGTGTATATTGCGAAGATAGTTTATGTATATTCTGATTTCATGCAGCCGTGTTCACGTTCAAGAGATAAGCGTAAGTATTAAATAGGGATAAAATAATATTAAAGTGAAAACAGTACTATAATAATAATAAAAAAAAAACTGAAAATTATACTTGTCCATGAACACAATCATCAAAAGCTTGATACATAACTGCTTGATAGCAAAACATTGTATTTATATTACATGTGTTCATTCCCATTAATATTTTCGTGTATATAAAGTACTAAATTTTATAATTCAGCTTATATTTGCATACGACATCCTAAGACTATCCATTACTTAATAATAAAAACCCCAAAAATAATTAAAAAAATATTCAGAACTGCTTAAAACTAAGCGTAATCTAAGGCCCTGTAAAATATAGGCAGTACATTATGCTTCGAAGTTCCAGCTATTTGCACTTTCAGAAGAACAAACAAACAAGGATCTTGAAGAACTGTAAAAATTAAATGATTTTTCTACATTAAAACTGCTTAAAATCCATATACGCGGGTGCAGGTTGTTAAATCTTTGTGCTTATAACCTAAAAAATATCATAAGGCTCCAAAAATATGAGTAATGGAGATAATAACAAACTATTCAACATCAAGGTATTCTACAATGGCAACCAGGGCTATGACTCAGAAGTAAACTTATATCTAACTCAAACCTCGAACAGTCTAGAGTAATACAGTACAATGCAAACCTTCAGTAGGCCACTGATGAAAATGTGTGTTCATACAATGGCTCATTGATATATCTCAGTGTTTAAACGATCGCCTACCTATTTAACCCTCATAATTTTTGTAAACCAGCGAATGCCTATTTTATTATTGCTATTCTATCCCCACCCAGGGTGCGCCGTGGGGGATAGGGTAAGCATTCGCTTGTCTGGTTTAAATCAGCAATTAATGGAAGCTTTTCGTGAAAGCCGTGGGCGGTAATTGAAGAATGGTGTTTACACAACGGCCAACTAACATAACCCTTACAATAGGTGGAGCTTTGCGTGGAAACTCTTGGGGAAGTGGTTTCTCTTCTTGCTCGAGACGACGTCGGTCCAGTCGAGGCTGATAGGGGAGAATTGGCTCGGAGACTGTTGCCGACTGTTCTGAAGACCGCGGCTACTATGTTGAGGGAACGGAAGAGTGAGGATCAGATTGTTAGTGCCAGTGATGATGCTTTATTGGTGAGTTTGTTTGAGGTTTTGTTGTCTTATTATTAGAATTGTTTTGTTAGGTCTACTTTGAAATGCTTTGTCATTATTCTCGGTTCCTTTGTTTATTTTTGTTTTGTGTATTTGGACCAACTCTCTTATTTCTAGAGTAAATTGACCGATGAACATAGCATATAAAGGACCGTTAATCATGTTTTTGCTTGTCTGTCAACTGTAAAAGAGGTGGTGTAATTTGCCATTACTTGCCATCTGGTACTCCAACTAGTACTGATTTATATCATATTGGGGATTTAATCCTTATTATATTTACAATATAATAAAAATTTTCAGCGGAGAATAGTCTCAGTCCTTCTCGACATCGTCCGCCAAATGTCTGAGAACCAATACGCGATGGTCGTACGCGCACTAGAAGCGGAGAACGTGGGTGGAGCCGGGTCACTAGTGTCTGACGCTCTGTCGCTGTTCCTGGCGATACTGCAGCGGCCGCTGTTCAGACCGCACTGGGCCGACATGCTGCATCTACAGCACTATGTCATGCTGCATGCTTTAAGGTAGCAATCAATTTATACAACTTATCCGTTAATTCATTTGTGAGGGGTTCGTGGCTAAGTGTTAGCCGTACGGTTTGACCAATAATACAGACGACTTTTAAGCCGCGCTTGCCGCGGTTGGTCCGTGTATGGGTAACCATTTCCAAACATATCGAGACCCCTCTGTGCGTCGGATAGCACGTTAAGCCGTAGGTCCCGACTGTCATACTATAGCCTTTGGCAGTCGTTAAGTCAATTTTGACAACCAGTCTGTCAACTAGTCATGGGATCCTGTGTTATTACCCAGTAAAATGGGTGATGGAGGTCAGATAGGCAGCCGCTCCATGTAAAATATGATATGCAGCTGAATCAGGTAAGACTGGAAGCCGACCACAATATAGTTGGGAAAAGGCTCGAGAGATGATGACCCATTGTCAAAGTCTTGCCTATTTGTATGCTGTCGAGGTGTTTTGCCATCTTGGATCTCCAAGGTTTGTGTAAAAGCTATATTATTTTGTATTTCCAACTTACATGAAAAATCTCTTCCGCCTTAAAAATAAAAGTTAATATATCTATTCTTTCTTCTAGACTCCTAGCTTCAACTCTCCGCGACCGTCTCCACTCAACCGATGAATCCGACACAGATACCTTAACAAACATTCACTCTCTCTGTCGTACTTGGTTCGAGGCCGGAGCGTGCCTAGCTACGTCACCGCCGCTGCAACTGGAAACATTGCCCAATGCGAGGAAACAAAGACTTAGCTCGTTGTATGGCGATATTAGAAGAGGCGTCGCTGACTGTTTGAGCGAGATGTGGTACAGTTTGGGTAAGTCATTGACAAACACTCACTTTGTCGCTCTTGGTGTTCTTGTTATGAAGTTTCTATTTCTATGTACCTAGCATTGTGATAGTCATATTAGCTAGTCCGCTGTATATAAAAAATGTTTTAATTAATCAGACCCTTTTACTATTGACCATGTACATAAAATTATAATATATCCAATATTCATGAAAAAATAGTTCCAGATTCTTCACATTTACGTATTTATTATTATACGAAATCAACTTATTTTCTTTCCATCATCCACAGATGACCACAAACGCTCATTCATCCCGTTCCTAGTCGGCCCCCTATTAGAGGTCAGCTTCCTCAAAGACGAGGAGGTTCGGAACACGACCATACCTCTGTTCTTCGATATGATGCAGACTGAATACAGCCACAGCGTCATGAATGGTGAGACGGGTGAGTTTATAGCTCATTCTTCATGTATTATTGGTGGATGGGTTTTTATATATTTGGAAACTAACATAGCATAGTGTTAGTTCAGATTTAACCATCTTTTTTTAATATTCTTTAACATCCTTCTTAGGTAATGGAAGTAGAAATGAACCTATTTGCTTAATAGATTTTATGTTTTTTATTTAAGTATGATAATAGTAGTATAATATCGGGTATTATTAAAATTAACATGTCTCACAATGCACTGTTAAAGGAAGTAGTATTTCACAGCTCATACTTTTATTTGAGTATAGAACACAAAACACTATTTTTAGTGTACTACACTACCAGTGGCTGTTGAATTTTGATATATTTAATTCCACATTTACTTTTAAGTAAAACTAAACCTCATACCTAAAAATTGTAAACTACCAAAACTAACCCTACATAACTTAAAACTTATTTTCCCAACAGAAACCCCTCTAAAAGACTTAGAAAGCGAGATGATAGACAAAGTAGACGTGCTAGTCGAGCGCGGCTACGGTGACACAGTATGGCGGGTTCGCTTCGTGTCTCTCTGCGGGGCGCTGTGCGGGGCCGCGGGCGGGGGGCTGCGGACCGCCGCCGCCGCGTTAGTAGCGGCCGCTGCCCGGCAACTGGACGCCTTGCTGCAGTACCGGGCAGCCGCGCAGAGATCCGCCACGCCGCACAGAATGCACCTCACCACCTGCGTGCTGCACTTCTACCAGCAGATTGAGCGCCCGCACATGTATATACGGTGAGTTGTACTAATAATGCTGAAAGTACGGGACGGTTCCAGAAGCGGTACTTGCGTGACAACTAGATTGTAAAACTAGTATTTGTCAATTTTTGGTCCAAAGTTCCAAAATGTTTCCAACAGAGTAACTGTTCTGTCAAGTCAAGTAATTAACAGATATAGAAAATTACATTGAAATAACCCATCTATTTAATTCCGTCTTTTTTTCCCTCCACAGTTACGTCCACAAACTAGCTAAAATGCACCACGCGGCCCAACAGTGGGCTGAAGCTGGGCTCTCCTTATTATTACACGCGAAGCTATTAGCGTGGAGCCACGATCCTTTACCGCCGCGGCTTCGACATCCCACTGTAGAACATGACAACCATACTACGCATCGGGAACTTAAGGTGGGTTTGAAGAAACTTATTTTACTTTTGATATAAAACAATACAATAAGGATTAATCCTCAAATAACTGTTCAACAACATTTGTGTGACAAGCGCAATTATCGAATTAAATTTGGAAAATATGTTTCTAATTAAAGGTATTTGGCCTTAAAAAACCAGCTGCATACTATGCGTGTAAATATTTTGTTACATTCTGGCTGTTTACTTTTAACCATTAGCCTTTTTCTTCTTATGCATCATATATAAATATTTCATTCTAGTTATTCATCTGAATACTTAAATCGTAACCGAACTGCACAAAAATGCATTTCAAATTGTATAATGACATACGTGATTAAATGTGCATAAACACATGTACTATGCCTAACTAAAATTATTTTCCAGGAACTCCTATACCTCGAAATAGCTCACCTCCTAAACCGCGGCCGCCAATGGGAGCTAGCCGTCGAGATAATAAAGCAATTAGTTCAACAATACGAAGAGGAAGCGTTAGGGTACGGACCGCTAGCCGAGCTACACAGTCAGCTGGCGAGCTTGTACGACGCCATGCTGCGAACGCCGCGCTCACCGCCGTGCTACTTCAGAGTCGTGTATCACGGGAAAGGGTTCCCCGAGCTACTTAGAACGCCTTATGTAAGTGTTACTGTACTTGCTTACTAAAAATTGGCTGTATAAGGTATCGCAGTCAACTGGTGACGCCGACAGCAACGACGCGAGAAACCTGCAGTGTTTCGTGCAGATATGGTTAGGTAGCCTATAATATTTGGTAATGCGCGATGTGTACTATTACCATAGTAAGGCTATATCCAAAGTAAGGTGTCATTAAAAGGTTTCTTCTTTATGACCGTAAATTTTATCATGTGAAATTATAAAAACTCTTTGAATTCGACTCTTATTGAATTTTATAATTTTTAATTTTAATTTTATAACGATGGTTATTACATGAAACATCTAAAATTAAGCTAATCTAATACAGTCAAAATATCTTGCATATTGTTCTGTTCTCCTTTCGTACTTATTTTCTAACTATACTTCCTTCAACAGGGCTACATATACCGCGGCAACGAGTATGAGCAGTTACAAGACTTCAATGATCGTCTGTTAGACGAGTGGCCCGAAGCGGAAATACTGCCGAAGTTGGCTCCTCCGGGACCTGAGATCACGGAGTCTAATGGACAATGTATCCTTTTATAACGAACAGATATAGAGCTTATGTCAAAGCAGTAAGGTTGAATTTGGTATGTTGTACCATGTTCTCAGTTTTATAGGACAAATATAGTTTTTAAACATATCGGATTATTAGTTTACAGTGCAAGATCTGCTGTAAAAGTTGTCAAGTAAAAAAAAAAAATTAAAATAATATAATAAATAAAATAATAAATATAAAAAGTAATAAAAAGTATAAAAAAAAAACAGTTTTGTTAATATTGCAAATATTTTATCTTTTTGTATTCTTTAATATCCTGAGCAAGACCCAGATTTACAAGTAAACGCGGTAGAACCAGTGATGGGAGATAAATTAAAGCGTCTCTCCGGCAAGCCGATCGCTGAACAAATACTACAGTATTATAAGAATAATAACGTCGACAAGTTTGAGTTCTCAAGGCCTTTTTATAGAGCAGGTAAAGTGTTTAAACAATTTTTGTCTAGATGGGCAGCGCTAGACTTTTTTTTTAGTGTAAATGAGGACGCGTCGATTTTTACATAATAATATGGAACTGTGCATTGCATAATATGGAGATGTCTATTTTTATTGTATTTTGTCATTCATTGCTGTTTAAAACAAAGAAAAATTAAACAAAATCTAGTTCACAAATGCTTTTTCAGTGGAAAAAAAAGTTTTTACAAGAGGAAAAAAATATATGTTTTTACAATACTTGATTGTTGCTTAATAGATGGATTAAATTATAAGTTGTTATGTACTAAGTATTTTGGTTATGATATTTTACAGAAGAACCAGTCGACGGATCAACCGATGATCTATCAAATCAGAACGAATTCGCAACTCGATGGCTAGAAAAGACTGAACTACAGATCAGTGAAAAGTTACCAGGTAAGATATTTATTCATCATTCTATTTTTATTATGTTTGCTGCTAAGTAATATGCTGTTGAATCTTGAAACATTTGGAACACGGAAATGTGTGTTTTTAAAATTTTACATACATGTAGACGACCATAACTTAAAAACTATTACATACATACATGTAATCATCGCCTTTTTCATGCCCTTGTAGGGGTAGGCAGAGACCACTTTTTTCCACATGCTACGATCCTTACATACTTTTTTCGTTTCGTCCACTTTCGTATGCCTTCATAAAAATATTAAATTAAATAAATGAATCTGTATTCGCAGGCATCCTCCGCTGGTTCCCAGTGACGTCACAGCGCACGTACGAGGTCTCGCCCATAGAGGCCGCGGTGCAAGCGCTGCGGGACACCAATAGACTGCTCAAGTCGCTGATCATAGAGTCCAGATCGCCGGACACGCCGCTACATAGGCTCACTATGAGGCTTACTGGTAAGTTGTACTTGTGGAAGTTGTGTATTACTAGCCAATAAGGAATATTAGCTATAATACATGGCTGGCCCGCGTATATGGAGGTAAATTGGTCTATCCTTTCTTAGAAGTTAAGTTTACTCCAAACTAAATTCCATTACAAAATGTTTCTAATAAGGTTTTTAACATTACCGGAAAAAAATCGTTATTGCCCACTCCGTATGCATTACCGATCCTTTGCTTTTAAAAAACAAAATGTCTCATCAAAGGAATTTCAGCTAAGGTCCACATCTTGCAAAGTCTCCTTATTTGTCTTGCAATTTTTACTAAAGAAATTATCTTTAACTTTGTACCCTATTTTCCTACACACAAACCAATAACCTACTACTCCCACCGCAGGTATCCTGGACCCAGCAGTACAGGGCGGCATAGTGAACTACGAGCGCGCCTTCCTGACGCCGTCGTACGAGCAGCGACACCCCGATCACGCGCCTCTACTCGCTGAGCTCAAAGATCTGCTCGCTGATCAGATACCGCTCTTGAAGTTTGGTGAGTTAAAGAATAATTATTGCTTTATGTATGGATTTGTGAAATACTAGATTTGACTGGCGGATGTGGTAGAGAGGGTGTCTTTTTTTGCTTCTAAAATATGTATATGCTGTAGAAATCTCCTTCCTTTCCCTTAGACACTAAAAATGCTAAATGTTTCCTATATTACAAATTAAATTTTATTTTAATTTGTAATATATTTATTTTTAATATTTGTGTAATATTTTTATTTTTAATAAAAACCTTTTATATGGGATATGGACCTGAATTCAATGAGAAAAAGCTATACCAATTCAAATAGTCAACATTCTCGCGGCATATTGACTACTTTGATGTACCTTGAACACAACTTTAGGCCGGCTGTAAGTTGAAAAGGCCATTGTAATGCAGCTAAAATAAATATGTCATTTATACATACTGACCATGTAGGTACTTAAACGTAATCATAAATTGTCCAGGTCTGGATGTGCACGGCAAGCGCGCGCCGGGCGAGGTGGAGGAGCTGCACGCGCACCTCATGAAGTGCTTCCGCCGCATGCAGCAACACGTGCACCAGCGATACGGACGGAAGGTGAGCTATATGGTTATGGAAGTCATTATATTGATGCAAAGTTGAATCTCACCCAGATCAGACCTGATGTAGGTGATACCATAAGAAATTTAGAGCTAGTCCCGGTACGTGCGGGGCCGGCTTTGGATACATACGCTGTATTAGACGACAGACAGTTATAAGTTCTTTGTCAGATTCCACTGAAGAACAGGCTAATGACTCGTAATTGATGGGAACTGACAGATAGACCAATTGACTAACTAGTAACCTAGCGGCTTAGTTTAATCGCAAAAACCCTCTTTGTGTTATATAATGAGAGTAAAGAAAGATGAAGGGAATGAAAAACTAGTTCAAGTAGGTTTCATGTTTGAAAATTATATCTTCTACATAATATGTCCTCAATTTCCAGAACTGTGACTTGGAGGTGGAATCACCCGAGGTGCAGCTCCGCATGCCGTTCCGCGATAGTTTGCAGACTGACCAGTCCAGCAATACTTCAAACAACAGGATATCTGATATATCCACTAACACTGAGTAAGTTCATAATAATAAGCGACCCAAACTACAGCCAAACTTTATAATAATGTTACATGTTCTTAAATTCAAAAACTTCTGTTTCAGTTTAGCTTCCGTTTAGTTTTTAGCTGGTTTCGTCATCATCTTTTAATAACTCGGTATTCTTTTTCAGAACATCGTCGAAGAACAGATTTTTCAGTTTCAACGCTGCGATAAATCCACTTGCGATGTAAGTTATCATAATAATAGAATACTAGAATAGATTGTGTTGCTTTTAAATAACACATGATCATTTATTTCTCGAAAAGACTATCCCAGTAGGAGTCAACTCGCGGGCGAAGGGTTTCGTACCACCGGTGTGTAGGAACGCCCTCATTTTTTTTTGTATTCGTTGTTATTACGGCAAAAGAAATTCATAATTTGTGAAAATTTCGACTGTCTAAATCTTGGTTCTTGAGATACAGCCTGGTGACAGATGGACGGACAGACAGCGAAGTCTTAGTAATGGGGTCCCGTGGTCCCGTTTCCAACCTTTGGGTACGGAAGCCTGAAAATCAGGCCTATACTATATTTTACTTTACATGAGTTTAATTATTATTGCAGCAGGAATAGCAGCACGGGCGTTGTGAGCCGTTTCGCTACTCTTCAGAGTTCACCTGGCAGACGGAATAAAAGAAATCTGAGAAAGGTAATAAAACAATAATATACATTAACATAATATATTATTATATGTGATCATTCAATCGCTTAAATCTAGCAACTAAAACACTAAACAACTCAAACAGAGCGAAGTCGGCACTCAAGCCAGCGGCAGCCAATGGTACACGCAAGCGACACCTAACGGCTCGCTCAACAGCAGCAACAACGCACCAATCAACAACAACAGCGTGACCAGCATCAACTCTATCAACCAATCAGAGCCGTCCGCGTCGCCGTTAAGAGAACTGCGGCAAGAGGTGAGACAAGTACTTAAGGTCAGTCGATATTGATATACGTTTCGTTTGAATGTGGTAACTGAACGTGCTTGATGTAAGTTAACTTTACTACTACTTTGTTTAGTGTTTTCATCTGTTTATAACTCTTTTCATTTTCGTGTAGGGAGTAGTGAGGTTTTTGATTTGCGGCTTATTTAGTAATTTTTAGTAGGTCACTTACATGTAATTATCTGGCTTTTTTGCTTTGCTAATATACTAAAGTAATCTAAGGCATTAAATAACCCTTTGATGCCTCTCTGCAAGATAAAAATACTCTTTCGAAGACAACTATAAAAACATTTAGTTAATAAAAGAGTATTACAAGCAATGATTTCTACCACAAAAATACGCTTTATGCGTTGTGGTAGTTTTTATAATTGATAAATTTTGACTGATTTGATTATCAACTGTAACAATCAACTAGGTCTATAGTGTTCTTCTCCTGGACATAGGCCTCTTCCAAGTGATGGGATCTATATCCCATAATAATATAATATAATGTGGTCTCCACATAAAAATATATATGGAGACTATTCTGCATATATATTTTTGTGTAGAATGTCGCAAATCATAAGCTTTAATCTTGAATTTCTCTTTTCGGTGTTTCTCATTTAATTTTCCACCACATAAGTGGGAACACGTATCTCGAAACATTATTTTACCCTTTAAACCATCAAAAACTATCGATTTTCATAGACTTCTAGATAAGCAAAGGAAGTGTCATAAATATCTCACATCAAGACTTAACTAATTAGCTAACTTTTAACTGGACTTGCTTCGCTTCTCACAAGTTACCATATTAAATGTTAATTTCATGTTATTTATGTATCACTGTAGTTAAAATTTCCCCTCAGTGTTCCTTACTTCCAATCATCCATATTTCACATGTAAGAATACAATAGCTCAAGACCGGGAGAATTGGAAGAAAGAAAGGGAGGCCTTTGCCCTGCAATGGGACGACAATGGCTGAAAATAAATAATAATAATAACATACAGACTGCTTTAATAATCTCTGTAATATACAGAGTGTTTATATTTTGTACTATAGTTAGATCCGCCTGTAACTTTCCCACTGCAGTTTAAAAGGTTCTCATTAATAAAGAAATAATGAGCATTAATTTCTTGGTCACATCGGTTAGCAATTTACAAGTTAAAGAGGTTAAATACGATATTATCCTTAAAGAATTAGGTGGTTTCTTGACCGCAATATCACTTAAACAATAAAGATATTGTTAGTCACGCCACAATTAATTTGTGAGTAAATGACTCAATAAGCAAAAGACGGTAAAGTTTTTTGTTATTATCGTAATTACATTGAAAACGGTAGGTTTAAAAGAAGTGTCATCAACTGTTATAATTAAATATTAAAACATTGCAATCTTATCACATTTCATCATCAATTAATTTCACATATCGCTTAAAAAATAACACAATAGTGCTGCAAATTAAACCAACTTAGAATAAGTAACATTTATTTTAAATATCCATAATAATTTATAATTAAATAAGTTAAGCCGAAACCAAGGTTTAGAGCAAACCTTTTGAGAGCTATTTACAGTTTTGATTGTGCATTACATTAATACATAAACGGATTTAATCAACAAAGCTGTGTTGTGTGTACATAAATGATTAAATAAATAAATAAAGCCTGCCGTCCACTGCTGACTGTTTTATGAATTGAAACCTTTTGAAGAATAAAAAAAATATGCTTACATACTATTTTATAGTAGTACCATGTCTATAAGTGCCATCGTCAATATTGTTGAAAAGTGCAACTTAGTAACGACATAAATCTAATGAACAATGTTTATGTAATAGAGACCCTATTGCTTCACGTTAAAATTTTAATTCAAGAAGCAAATGCTTTAACCATCTCACTCAATGGCTTGATTTCGCGAAAGTGGTGCATAAGTACCAATACTACCAATAAATCGCGGTTATTCTTCGCTAATGAAAAACAAAGCCGTAATTATATTGTTCCATAGGGGCGCGTATCGTGTCGCGAATGAAAATTGAATACATTTAGTATGACTTGAAGTACATTATTAAAATGTCGCGTATCGGCGCTCTTCATACTTTTGCCGCGACGTATGATTAACCCCGTCTTAAGACTTCAGCAAATAGGCATAACTTATAAACTTAGTACTACTATAAAACTCAAAGTATACCTTACACAGTAAGTATGGGTTATACAACACAATCCGCTTGTCTTAGCTGGTGACAGAGCGGCCTCTCCGCGCCGACGTAGAGCGCGAGCGACGCCTCTCGCAACGAACTAGCTTGATCAACTCTTCCGCACCACCCTCGAATAGAGACTCTATGGGTGAGTGTTAAAGACTGATTTTGAATGCATTGAATGGTGATACTTGTGTGAATAACGGCTGATGTTGACCTATCTATCTGTTCTCTATTAGATGTAGATTTTGTTTCTCTTTTAAGTATTTTTGGACTGTAGTATATGTAAATTAAATGTTTGTAAATATTATATGTTAAATGTGAGATAACAGATTGGTTAATAACATCAGCCGTAAATAACGCCCGATAGACGGGATATTTGTACTTTTTGAATAGTTAAAATAGTCTGAGTTTATGCTTGTGAATATTGTTCCTTTTTAACAATTGTATATACCTACTTGGGCGTAACTTACAGTAATGTACCTACCATACTTTTGTGGACTATCTGCCACTCTCATATATTTTCTATTGACGAATTAGGTGTCCACAAATATAAACAACAGAACCAAAATGTCACTTAAACCATATTAAAATTGCCTAGTTTATATTTGTTGCATCATTCATGACATACTATAATGCTACAAATTCATCAAAATAGTTAAATGCAAGGCTCAGACTCGCATTTTGTAGCTAGCAATATAGGAAATGATGAGAAACAGCGTCTAATTTTCCATCCACAATCCAGGTACCACAGATTCTAACCAAGAGGAAGAAGAGCCACCCCCACTGCCAAAGAAGTACTCCCACCGAAGCATGGACCTCGAGAGCGACTCCAACAACAACGGCGAGAACCCGCTCCCCCCCCGACACAACTACGACACGGTGTGGGCGCCGCGAGGCTCCTTCCTGTACAACTCTATAGCCAACAGGCGCAACGACAAGGCCCCCACCCCGCCCCCTAAGAAGCGGAACGCACAGCAATAGTATACGAGAGTTTTCTATGAGAGCCACTCCAACAACAACGGCGAGAACCCGCTTTCCCACCGACACAACTACGACTGTACTGTCCCACTGCTGGGCAAAGGCCTCCCCCAAGTCCTTCCATTCAACCTTATCCTGCGCCACCTCAAACCAGCTCTCGCGGTAAGCGACTAAGTCATCCCGCCACCTCTTCCTGGGCCGGCCTCGGCGACGGCGTCCATCTTTTGGCTCCCATTGTGTACAGACTCTCCCAACGGTCAATTTGCATGCGGCTGACGTGACCCGCCCAATCCCATTTAAGCCTAAAATTATTTTGAGAATATTTAAAACGAAACAAATGCACAAATACGTCATTGATACAGAAAAAAAAAACAGGTTGGCTGGCTACAAAAATCTTGAATACGTGCGCTTAAGTTAAACGTGTCTGTTAGGCATTACTTCTTACAGTGATCAAACATTTAATCGGATAGATAAGTATCATACACACATTAATATGTGGTCTCGAGAAAATGTATATTTTAATGTTATGTAAAAACTAGCTTATACTTCAGTATATAATCAAAATTCGTGTATAAAAGCCACCGAAATTTTACATATACCATTATATACGTGTTATATTAGTCTAATGTAGTTTATACCTATATATTGTATATCAAATGATATTTTTTGTGATATTAAAATTCATTCGATGCCATTTGTCCAAAGGTTTTTAAACGATATTATTATTACGATTGATATTCAAATGTTACCGAAATCGGTTATTTTTAAGAAGTTTTAAGATGTATCCATTTACGAACTAAGGGGGCCCACACACAGCAGAAAGTGTATGGGCGGCCTTCTATGAGTTTCTTCTAAAATACTATTATTACAAAAGGTATTTACGCATTTCACGCAACATTTTTTACATCTCCTTTTTAATTGAACAAGATATTTGTATAAATCAGAATCAGAAATTATGAACACGAAAAAAGTAGTCGTAGAAATTATTTTTCAGTATTTTTATTTATACGTAATGTTTAATATTAAGAGATTTCCCGGACTTTTATTGTATCAATTAAGAAATTATCAAAAAAAAAGTATTTAAAAGGCATTTCTTTAAACGAAGACTTTTTCCTTCAATCTACTTACGCTACAAATTCAATATTTTGTTAGTATGTATAGCATAGTAAGTTAAGTGCAAACCTTATATTGTTTTAAAACGTTAATAATATCTAAGAAAAAGGAATTACCATTTTCCATATATACCATTTCGCGGCCATAAATAGCACCAAACATACAAAATATATATTATTATTTTGTATATAAATATAAATATTACCTACTGTATAGAATTAGATATATAAGTCGATCTATTTGACAATAATATGTAAGTATATTAAGAATGTTTTAATGTAACACGCGTGATATTCCATGTCTAAATGTTTGTAAAAACTTTTTTTCTTGTATAATTAGCCGAATAGTTTCGTTAGACATCATTTTAACTGTAACTAGTCGGTAATATCCGGAAAATATACAAAATAAAAATGTTTTTACTCATAAACATATTAATAATGCACGATGTTGAAGTACGGTCAACCAAATAGTTATGTAACTTATTAGTTGACTGTACATTTGTTATTTATAATTTAAATAAACAGATCAAACTAGATTAAGGGAAATGTTTATTTATATATTTTGTAGCATTTTGATGATTATAAACTTTTTTAGTTTAGTGTTACTTGTTGATTTTTATTTCGTAAGCGCGGGTGAGTCATTTTTATCAAACCTGATCATTTATCCGATTTATCTTAATATAACACTTATAATTGTTCGAACAAAGAATAGGTCATATTTCAAACTGTTTAATAAAAGTAGTTGTTAATCAATAAAGAATACTAAAGTAGTAAAATCTGTAAATTAAAGAGTATTGTAATACTGGCCGTGACGTCAAACAAGCTATTGCAGTTAACTATCTATTAAAAGGAGAGTATTAAATCAAACAATTAATTTTCCTAAAAATTAAAATGTCTTCCTACATTATGTAACATCTTTTTAGATATGGTTGAAGTTTCAGTATTGGGCCATTTTATAACACAGCCTTAGGTTCAGTCCCCACCAAAGCAGATAAGAGCAGAGCTGAGAATTTTTTTTAATACCCAATAGGAATTCGTTATTCAGACCTGTCTAGACAAACACAGATATTTGAATAAAATATTAGCAATCATTATTAAAAAAAAAAACTTGAAAATAAGTGTTATATGGTTTACTTATGGATCCCAATAAAGCTGGTTCAAAACGGAGAACTAGCTTTCAAATAAAAAAAAATCATGAGTATCAGTTTAGGCCGTCGAAAGTTCTGTGGTAACAAAACAAAAAAATACTACAATCGAATTGAGTATATTCCTTTTTGGGAGTTGGTTAAAAATCTCCGCTCCGCTCTGCTCGTTTCCGCTTTCGTGGAGTCCGGCCTACCTCCTCCCGCGGCCATACAACACCAAATATAAGATTGTTGTGTTTTTGTATATTGTATAATTGATTTGTATATTATTACTATTAGGTAGATACATAAGTATGATATTATTGTGTACTCATGTTGCAATAATTATTTTTACCAGCAAATAAATAGATATTTTATAGATTTTGTTTCGTTTTCTTTTCATGATTCCAAGATTTCTTTTTGTTTTTTAAACACTATAGATAATACTTAATTGTTGGTAGCAAAATTAATTATGACACTAAAATATGGACTAAACAATCTTTTGAATAATAAAATTTTAAAACAAAGCTGTATTTCGTAAGAGCAATAACAACTATTTCGTAAAGTAACGGCTAAATGCAAACAATATTTTGATAGCTGTAACATTGTGTGTTTTGTAAACAAACAATTAATTTATGTGTAACGTTCGTTAATAATGTATTTACATCTTAACATGTGGATGCTGCGTGCATACCTGTAATACGACCTCGAATGGCTCTAGTTAATTTAGGTAGCTACTAAATAATTAATTTCGACAACATCTCATGCCTACATTGCTAAGAAACCAAAGCAACTAAAGTAGCACTTACTGCCTCGACTGCCTCGTTGGTCTAGTGGCGCTAAGCGCGACTGCTACGCTAGAGGTCTTGGGTTCCATTCCCAAGTCGACCAAGGTGTTATTGGGTTTTTCTATGAAATTCTCAGTAGCAGGTCGGAGTTTGGATTTGTGCCCGGTTAGTGGCAATAGGCTCGCCCCCTATTACATGGGTCCTAAACATGTCGGCGAACTGTGGTTGTACATTGGTACACCTCTGCCTACCCCTTCGGGAATACAGGCGTGATGATATAAAAGACAAGAGATTTGACAGACGACCTAAGTAATTAAAACAAACATAATTATTGGCTATTCGGAAACTGTTGCTGACCTATCATTATAATTATCTTCGCATCTATTTATAGAAAAACAGTATTCATGTTTTTATCTAAACCGCTTTTTATCGACATGCATGAAACCTATTTTCTTTCTAGCGCAAATGTCTTCAACTGAAATTAGCAAAAAGCATGAAAGAGTGTCAAAATGTTATCAGTTGTTACCCATTGATCTAAAATTCATGAATTAAATATCAACTCAAATAGTAATCATCCGGTAAAATTTAACATAAATTAAATTAGCTAGGTACTTCCAACTCAAAAAACCACCTCTTAATTTGACTCTCCAATTATTTTAATAAGACTTTTTTTCTGTATATAATCCGATGATTTAGTATTTCTTTATTCTAATATTAGAAATAGAATATTTTTTATTTATGTTAAGGTTTAGAAGAAGTCAAAAGATGATAACGCCTTTTATGAGTCCCACGCACCAGTAACGTGATTAAGCTATAAAAATAGCAAATAATTATGCCTACCTGAATACAGTCAAACGCAAAGGTGGTCCAGATTTATCAAGTTCTAATACCAGTTTAGAAAAATGAACTTCGCTAGATTTTATTTCTTGAAAACGAAAATTTAAATTTTTTTTCTGAAAATTGTGCTTGTCTTTATAAGAAGGTAGGCACTAAGGTACTCGTCATACTTTGATAACAACTGCAGTAGATCAAATCAAATCAAATCAAAAATCTTTTATTTAACTTAGGCTACAAAGTAGCACTTATTAAACGTCATTTTTTTTTTACAAAAAGATATGCACATATCTCTTCCATAAGGGTGTTGGTGAATTCATAATGGATTATAAATCTATCTGTAAGGAGAGCTCACATTAGACACTGAACAGCACGACTAAAATAAAAAATAGTCATAAAATTCGACTTGTCGTTTTGACTGTACCTTCTAATTGTCTTTAAACTATAAATAGACCTTAACCTACATTGATAACGTTATGCCAAATAGACAGGTGAAACCCCGTTGGATGTTAAAAATAAACACTTGTGGGAACTATGACTAATAGGCAAAGAAAATAACTTAAGCCTACTTAATTAATTCACACGACTAAATTGAAAGGCTAATACCAAAAGTTTTAGTTATAAATCGGCTTTGTCACGTTACGGTGTAAAATAGGCAGATGGGCATCTAAGTTTTCTTTAATTATTTAACTTTGCAGTAATAAGAGGTTGTCTTTTTACCAAAAGTTTCCCGGGTTTTTTATCTAGGTACCTTATTTATATATTTTATAGAAGTATTTATGCATGAAAGTGAGCTTAGTTGTTTTCATTAACCTATGTATTTACTTCTTCATACTTTTAAGTAGGTAGGTGCTTTATTATTAGGTAGATCTGGAAGAACCGAAGATATTTTTTGTATTCGATCATTAAGTTTTGGTACATTTAAAACCGAACTCTGATTATTTCTTCATAGTATTTTTGTTGCATTTAACCTATCGGTAAGGAGCAGAAGAGGAAGATATTCTTAAAATTTCTTAGACTTGCCTCAGTAATTCATTTTGAATAGTCTAACGATACAAAGTTTTTAAGCAGACTACCATTTTACACCAAATTTTTCAAGGAAAAGTTCATCTACAAGTAACGTCTTCCTATTTCAACCACTGAAGTGGAATGCCTAAATGTCAAAGCATTTGATTTGTTCACATTATAAAAACCTTAATTGAGTTATGACTCATTTAAGGGTCCTAAATGCATAAATCCTACACTAATTATTTAGTCACCTCACTGGAAGTTTACCTAACAGAACTGGACAGAACTAGTTTCAGATGGATGACAAATTAAACCTATTTAAACAATACCTTATCTAATTTAATATGTACACATAGTAAACTATTATTATGTGGACGACTAGCTATAAATGGCTGCAATAAAAAGGTTGTGTAACTAAATATTTTTGGAACGTAAACAAATTCTTACCAAATTTAAATTGTATACTAATTAAGTCTATTATACGGTAGGATTAAGAAGTAAACAATGTGAGAGACACAGAAA
The DNA here is from genome assembly GCA_905146925.1 of Autographa gamma. Classification (NCBI taxonomy): domain Eukaryota; kingdom Metazoa; phylum Arthropoda; class Insecta; order Lepidoptera; family Noctuidae; genus Autographa; species Autographa gamma. The sequence goes on from LR989871.1 coordinate 6,372,879, forward strand.
AAGAGGTTACTTACGATTCTGGTCACAAAAAGAAATTAGCTGCTGATTTATCAGCTGCAAAATTGATGTCTTTTTTTTACTATTCAGGTGAAACTCGTTTATGAGCCAGTCTTACATCTCCATGGGGGTGGGGATGCAAAATTCCGGGCTTCCAGAGCCTTGAAAAAGGCTCTGATTACTCCGGCAAAAAATCTGGTGCCTTAGAGGTGGCGTTACGGGTCCAACCGAAGTCTTAGCACTATAACGCCGCCGGTGAGCAAACTTGATGTCTACTCAAGTAATATGACCTTAAACAAACCAAAAATCGGCTTCCTGCGATTTTCTTGAACCTGTTTTATTAACCTGAAAAATAAGCAAGTAGCCTAGTGATTAAAACCTCGCGGTCACTAAGTCAAAATACTTAATCATTGTGAATTTATTTCACTGTTACGTGCAAACTCTTATCTAGATTTCGGGAGTAAACTATACAGACAGCCTTATCTATGACACATAATAAACAAGCTAAGATTTTCTTCCGGAATAAACTGCGGATAGATTAATTTGTTTATTAATAACTGTGTAGATACTAATACGATCTCTATGGAGTCTGGGCATGTTTGAGTGAACCCGCGGTTGCGGCAAAGGCAAGGACGGGAACGGTGTTTTTAGTCGGTGCAAGTCCGACTTATCCCCATGTCGTGCCCCGTGCCCTCGGCGTTAATGAAATTGTTAAGAAAACAGCCCACAAGCAAAATAAGGTACTTGGAGAGAAGGTAATATGGATGGAATTGGGGGAGCCCTTTGCCCAGTTTTGGGACAATAAGGGCTAGAAAAATAATACAATGGTAAAGTTTTTTTTAGTAAATAATGAGATGATACATTTCTGATGCTATAAATGCCTTTAAGTGCGATAGGAGTACTTTAATTATGTGCAGTACTTAAATACTTAGTCACAGGTCACCTGGTTAAATGTTACGGACTAAAAATCCACTTATCATCGTTATCTCAGCGCCCCGTTACTTAAACAAAAAACAAACCAAATATTTAAGTATGGAAAAATTAAGTAAACTTGACACACTTTTGGTGTTTACCTTATAATATAAATTACTGTAACATGGAATGGTTTATCTCAACATTTTTAGACGCACGCTGAGTTTTGTTTGAAGGCGATGTTCAATTAACAAAACAGTAGATTCTAGACACTTGGCATACAGTTTGATACCTACCTAGTCTTAATTGAAATAAGTATGTATCTTCTTATTTTACTTAAAACTAGGTGGAAGTTAATAAATAAAATCACAATTTTCAGTGAAAACTCCTAGACGTTATCGCAAAATTTAAACATAAATAATTGCGTGAACCTTTGTGGGTATGTGAAAAGAGTAACGCCAAATTGAGTAAGCAGCGAGATGGCTGGTAGAAGGGGATACAAGAATATGCTGCAAAATGTCTTCGTACTCTGGTAGTTGAGATACCCAACTGCGCTTCCCGAACCTAGCATCCGAAAAACTTCCCCGGTAGCAACTTAAGACAAGGGAGTCTATGAACAGATTCCGGCCCAAATCGGCCAATGTAAAGAAAATATACACTACCCACCAGTTGTAGCACATACGAGCCTTGTGATTGTCGTATCTGTCCTCAAACCGTGACAGCCTTGTTGAGTTGCCCATCGAGTACCACCACCTGTACAACGCTCAACGCGTACAACGTCGTACAACGCGGTCCGGAAAAATCTAGTTCTGCCATTGATGGACACACTAAGAAGATATTAGTGTAGATACATAGATATTCCTTATCTTGTTTGAAGTGATTTTTTCATCTGTTAGTTAATATTATCTTGCAGTTCGTGATTCATATCAATCATTATGATGTTAGTCACTGATGAATCACAATCTCTTGCACCACCATGAAAAAGGAAGTATTTTGGACAGGTCAATCAAAAGTTTGTCTACACGAACATATATAGTCCAGTCAACAAAGAGATTGTAGAGTGCGTGAGCAAGGCCCTAAGCAATGACTTCAGAAAATTGTTCAGGGTGCTTAGATAGTTAACATACTAAAAGTCCTGACGTCTAGGGGGTGAGGCGGAGTGGGGGGAGGGGTTTAAAGGTCCCATTTTTCAGTTTTTCGCTAATATCTTTGAAACGGTGCGTCATGGCGATAAGAAGTCTTCTACGCAATGAAAGCTTATAAAATTATGTACAACTTTTACCTTATGCACTTTTTCAAATTCCTACCTATTTTCGAACTACACGTTTCGGAAGAGTGAAAATTGAAAAAAACTTCTTCGATTGAATACTACCTTTTGGATACTACTTCTTTCACGTTATTTGTGGATTACACGCGGCAGCGAGTCAACCCAAGTTTAAGTAAAAAAACTGGTTAACCAGCGCCAAGTGTATCATTACACGAACCACTTGGTGCCACTTTTGACCCTTGTATAACTCAAAACTTCTTTAACGTAAACACATATAACTAAGTGTGTTTAATAATATCCATAAGGACATCTAGAAGCCCAAATTTCATGAAGCTAGCTCAAACGGTTGTTAAGATATGAAGTCAAAAAGTCGTAAATTTTAGCACTGACTGACTAACATAATAATATAGCACCTAAACCTAACCTACTTCCAGATGACCTAGAAGAATGAAATTTGGCATCCAGCTCGGTAATTGTGTGTAAACGTAGGAAAAAATATAAAAACAAAAAAAGTTAAAAAATAGAGGGGGTCCCCATACAAAAAAAAAATCTTTTATGTTAGCGTTGGAACCGTTACAAACAGATATTGGAAACTATTCCAATATATGTATTATTATATTTAGCAAAAATAATAATACATATATTGGAATAGTTTATGACTTTTTGACTTTCATATCTTAATAACTGTTTTAGCTAGCTTCATGAAATTTGGGCTTCTAGATGTCCTTATGGATATTATTAAACACACTTAGTTTTATGTGTTTACGTTAAAGAGGTTTTGAGTTATAGAAGGGTCAAAAGTGGCACCAAGTAGTTCGTGTAATGATACACTTGGCGCTGGTTAGCCAGTTTTTTTTGTTGAACTTGGGTTGACTCGCTGCCGCGTGTCTAGATCCACAAATAACGTGAAAGAAGTAGTATCCAAAAGGTAGTATTCAATCGAAGAAGTTTTTTTCAATTTTCACTCTTCCGAAACGTGTAGTTCGAAAATAGGTACGAATTTGAAAAAATGCATAAGGTAAAAGTTGTACATAATTTTATAAGCTTTCATTGCGTAGAAGACTTCTTATCGCCATGACGCACCGTTTAAAAGATATTAGCGAAAAACTGAAAAATGGGATCTTTAAACCCCTCCCCCCACTCTGCCTCACCCCCTAGACGTCAGGACTTTTAGTATGTTAACTATCTAAGCACCCTGAACAATTTTCTGAAGAAATTGCTTAGGGCCTTGCTCACACACTCTACAACTCCTTTTGGGTGATTTATTGACTGAACTAATACTAAGTACTCAAGTACGAATGAATAAGGGTCGACGTCATACCGTGACGTTTGTTGGATTTTATTTATCTATTAAACGTACATCGGTCCTTAAATAAACCTACGTAACGTAGCTTGACGTCGTAATCTTTGTTGGAACGATTTGGATAATCCTTTTTTTTCGATTTGGTATAGGCAATGATATTCTAATAAACAGATATGTTATAAGCGTGCAATCGTGAAGACTCGAAAACGTCCTAATTGGGACGTATTGCTATTAACAACAACACTATTTGTCTCTTTTTTTCTTATAGGTTTATCGCGCTGTCTCTTTCGCTAGCTGCCGCGCTGCGCGGAACACTTTTTTCTCTTGTTTTGTATGTGTATAACATATCTGTTTATTAAAATATCATTGGGTTTAGGTAATTCGAGTGATCTGATGATGCGGCCCCAGGGAAAAAAGAGGCAATATTCTTAAAGATTCTTTTTACCCGACTGCCAAGAAGGGTTATGTTTTTTCACATATAAATCTATGTGTGTTACCTATGTGCGAAAATGATGGTGAAGTTTTTTTTAGAAAGTAATGAGATGATACATTTCTTACGCTATAGGTAAATGCCATGTACCTACGTGCGATAGGAATACTTTAATTATGTGCATAATTTGTCTGGTGTTATACTTTCACATTTATGCACTTTTGCAAATAACGCAAAAGAGAGTTTATACCTAATAGTTGAAACCTGAAAACTCCCAAACTCCGCAAAATTCGAAGTTAAAAACATATTTTATACTAACGATATTTTATAATAAAGTAGTAATCTAAATTAGATGCATCCAATTTAGATTTCTACGAGAGTTTATAATGAATTAAGTGTGCCGAATTGTTAATTAATTATGATTAAATCTTAAATAGAACTTTATTAATGTATTTCCGGAATTGCCTGGCATTTTCTGATCTAAACACTCTATCCTACTAAAAAAAAACCATCATTCCAAGTGGTCTTAAAAACTTTTACACTCATTTTCTGCTTTATAGAGACATTAGGTAGGTTCCTACATACATAACCATCTTAATAATTATAATCAGCTGTTCAATACTCTGGCGCGATGCAGCACTGACGTCACGCGGGACTGAACATGAAGCAATAGAGTGGTTTCAGATAAAATCAACAATTACCACTGAACATAGTATTAACAGCTGTATTCGTCGGAAACATGTGACCAGTTGGTTTGTTGATCAAATTGCTATAAAGAGTTTAATTGTAACAATGGTGTGTCTAATGGGTTATTATTTTTAAATTACACACACGAGTTGTCATTTAGAAAGTATGACCTTGAGCCTTGGAATTAGTTTTTCCGGAATCTATATCATGTGCCTTAAATCTTAAACACACAGGAAATGCCATAAATCCACGCTGAGGGCTGATCACGGGGATATGTGGGACTTGTACCGACTAAAATATTTCGGTTCCGTCCTCGTCTTTGCTGAAGCTCCGGGATCACTAAAGCATGCTTGATGCGGTTCCGACGCCTATATAACAGAAATACTCTCGATCTTTTCGCAGGTTATGAAGAAAAAACATTAAGTATACTTAAATAAAAATTATTTTTTTATTAAATATAATGTTTGTTTGGACGGCAAATATATAATCTTCTAGTTACGTATATTATATACGCAGCCCATCAGAGCAGCCATTGTATATAAAAAGTCGGGCTGTTGTTGTCCATATTTTTTAAAAAGAGTCATGCTCGTCCCTCCGTCTTCTCCTGGGCTGGCCGCGTCGTCTCTTGGTGTTTTGGAAAGTCCACATTCTTTTCACCTTGAGACTTGGAAAAAGGAAATGGAGGCCTTTGTCCTGCAGTGGGATACCATGGAATAAAAATGAATGAAATAATAAATAAATCGGAGTTTAGTACAAATTTTAAGTGCTGAAATATAAGGCAATCTGAAGTTGACTTGAATTCATGTCTTATAGTATTCAAAGATTTGGTAAAACATTACATTAATAAAAAAAAATACTTATTAAATTATGGTGGAGTCTGCCACGACCATGGCATACCATGCGTCTCCTACCCCGATGATAAAACAACGCTTCTCCAAGAAGCATTCGATTTAGCTAGCAGTAGCAATACAAAACACAACCGCCGTATATTACGTCCTCGCCGGCGAGGCCCGTCGCGTATTATAAATAATAATAACGTAAATGTTATCCTCCCGTCCCTAGATCAAGCTGGCCCGAGCCGGCCAAACTAGCAATAAAAATATGTCCCTAAATAATAAAAATTTAGATCCAGCCATCCCTTGTTGTTTTGCTTTATTAAGATTGTTAGCAACGCACTAAGTCGAGGTCCGAACCCCGCAGGGGGTTCCCTTAGTAGACGTTGCTAACGTAGTTAGTTTTTCCTATTGCTCTGGCTGGAGGCCTTAAGGTCCTCGCCAAAAGTCCGGTGAAGCAGTCAAAGCCTGCGCTCAGGCTAACTGCAAAGATCTCTACCAAAAAAGGCATACCATGCAATATCAACTATCGGATTGAAAGCATTCAATAATTGATAAAATACGAGTAAGTTTAAATACCACAAGCCCACAAAAACCTCAAAGGAACATCACAGATTAACATCACCACGCATGCGTCAACTCGTCCACAATTTCAAACCATGAATGTCACGCTTTTTCAAGGTGCACAAATTTTAACAAACCACTCATTTATTTACAAGTTAATCTTTAAAATCTAAAAACAAATATAGTTAGACTTACAGTCAGACTTTGCGGAAAATTTATAGAACTGTCTGGTGTCTGATGTTTAAATCTTTTTCTACTAATACAGACGTCACAATGTTTGGTAAATAAATATATGATGTCTGTTCTAATCACGTTATTAAAGGGTGATTTTGGAAAGAGTTTTTAGGCGAAGCTGTGGGTAAAACTTGTATCAATAGGTAACATTTTAAAGACACATGGCATGATGGTCATTTTAGTTATCTTCTTAATCTTTTTGTAATTAATTATATTTAAACGTAAAATTTTATCAAAAAAAAAAATACGAGACAGAGACTTTTTTTTATCAGGTAAGTCATTTCTCAAACCAAGCAATTTCGTAACTTTGCTTCTTAGAAATCAGCAATTTCTAAAATACACTTTCATCACTTTTAAAGACAAAAATACCATATACAAAAAGAAATAACCTAATAGTCAACAAACATATTTGTTTATACCTATTTGTTAAAATAAAATAAAACACGACTGCAGACGCTGCGCAAACGCACGTGGCGGTGACGTAACGTTGCGTATAAATTGTAAAGACGTGTATTATAGTGTGAGAAATTATCTATGTATGTGTCTAGTACCTATCTAGCGTAACTTTCGAATGTACATTAGTAGTTTTTATTATTCAAAATAATATAGTTACGATCTTTTGACATTTATGGATCAGCTATTTATCTGTCTCTTATTTTCTGTGTATTTTAACCCTATTAGGCTCCTACAGTTCGACTAAAATATGTCATTTTAGGTCTCTTTACTATGGTTGAAAATTAAATTTCGTGAAGATAGTACCCATAATTATTATTAGAATATTCACTCACATCGATTTTTGGGATCGACCGCCTAGTTTCAGACTCATTAAGAGTCCTTAATAATGAGCTGACGTAGCGGCCGTATCGCTGGCAGAACTCGTTGCTTTGCTGTTCTGATGTTTTTTTTTGTTTGGATTAAACTATAGATTTCAATCTACTGTGACGGCACAGCGGGGAATATGTCGGGAATGCACCAACTAATACATATCCCTTTGGTCCCATTCTTGCCTTTGCCAGAACTACGAGGCTTTTATTGTAGGTCCCTAGGATATTCCCATAAACATAATCCACCCTAAAGTATACAGGCGACTAAATAGTAAAACAGTGACATTAGAACTGGCCTGCAATTCATACGAGTATGGTTAGTACTGCTTTACCATGACACAATCTACAAAACGGTCCAAAATTGTCAACACGCAGAGAACAATTGCGTCGATTATTTCCTGTGCTTTTATTAGGAAATTGACCTGTAAGATAATTTCAGGCCATTGCTAGTGTTAGACAATTTTTCAAGTGCATTAAACCTACGTAATTTGTATACGTAATATATACTACATATTATATAAGATTATTTCTGTTGTTGGTGGTTTGGGTAAATAATTCAAATAAAACAAACAACTAACTTAAAAAATATGAATCTATTAAATATTTCATGCTGTTTCAGCGGTGGTTTCAGCATCAATTTAACTGTATTTTTAAGCTGTTGATATTTTATATTAATTTACTTTACGTACATAATTTGAGTATCTTTGAAGCAGAATATTCTGTAGCTTTACTTTTTTCTGTTATTGCACAACCTAGAACAAACTAATACCTAATAGATAAACTAAAAGAAAGTTTTCTTCAATTATTTTTTATTAATCTTTTTATTTTAAATTCTATTTAAATTTGTTTGTTTTCTATGCTTAAATTAATAGTTGTTTAGTTACTAGAATTGGTGAACATAAGCTGTGATAAAAAAAAAATCACATATTCTATTGATGAAAAACATAAACAGTAGGTCGCCATTGATCAATCTCTAGCCACCCCTTAAACGAATATTTAGCATGGTAATATACTACGCAACAAATTATGTCATAACACCTCATAATATTTTTATGCACATTTTTATTTGTTCGCTTTTATGATCACAATTCATGCAAGCATTGGTCCGTAACAACAGTTTACAACTATTATTTTCAAGAATAAAAATATTGACTGTAACAATGTATAAATGCGAAGTGGATTTACGGATATAAAGTAAAAAGTATTTGATGTGACATAAGAAGCTCTCAAGCACACTATGACTGATATACGACTTCTCCTTTCGCGGGTCTGCTGGCAGAAATTTCTTAAGAAATAAGTAGAACCTTTTTACATCCTTTTTAAATATGTTATATTATTTGTCAAAAATATTTTGTTTACATTTTTTTTTAAATAACCTTTTTGTGCCCCACTGTTGGGCAAAGGTCTCCCCCAATTTGCTCCAGGCTTTAATGTCTGGAGCCGCCTCCCATCAACCCGGCAGATAGCGATCGATGTCATCGCGCCAGAGTCTTTTCGGCCTACCCCGTTTTCGAGTGCCGTGTTTATTAAATAAATAAATTAGTAAAAATGTTCATTTGACAAGTTACACCTCGTTTTTTTCCCATAGTAGGTAAGTGGCCAAAGCAATTGTGTTATGGAATCAGGGAAAATGGAGGTACCATAAACAGCATACACATACCAGACCTGAGACAATGTAGGAAAATGGTCATGGGAAATATAAAGATATTTGTTTTGATAAGAAGAGTATAAGGCTTCTTTACGGAATATGACGCATCTTCTGCTCTGATCGTATTGCAGTGCTACCTGAACATATACACACTGCGACTCATGGTTGAAATCAGGCTTGATTTGATGTAATTATTTATTAGGAGTACCTACAAGTACCTTTATGGAATACCTGTGCATTTGAAGAATAAAATTATAAAAAATAAAATTAAACATAATTCTTAAAACTCCCTTTAATATATAATATAAGAGTTCATTGGCTCCTGTTTCTCCAGCCCAAACAATTTTTTTTTTGTTTTACATTATAGGGTACATGACAAAAACTTTTTTTTTTAAAGACAGCCTCTCCCAATCTATTTAATTTGGCCTTTAATTATATTTAAATAGTCTAAATAATTTCTATCTACTATTACAGGTTACCGGAACCTAAAAAACTATCAACAATACGTTACCAAAACTTACCCAAACACCCTAACACCAGAATCCAAAAATCTCCAAAATCCGCGAACCTCGAATCCGCGACCCATCCATGCACTTCCTATCACATGAGACCCATTTACCGATTGTTTACTTACCAAACAATTTACTACATATAAGGAGTAAAGACTCATCGCGCTATACCAGTTCCGAGTCCCTTGCGATCGGCAAGCCATTCGCGCGGCTGTTCTCACCGCGGACGGACGTATTGTGAACAGTGGCTGAACGCCAATAATTGTGTATTTTCGGATCGTGTTGCATTGTGAGTATGATTTGTTTTATGTTTTGTTTTGAATTGTAGAAAAATCTTTTAGAAACCGGAAATTTGTGAGAGAAATGATTTTTGAAGCCCCGAAATGTTGTTGACGTTTTTTTTCTGTTATGAATGAAAACATTGATTGTTTTTAATTATGAGCATTATTTGGCAGCAATTAAAGGTTATTCGAGCTACTATTTGATAAAATATTGCAGTTTTCTTTATTCATAAGCATTTCTGAATTCATGTTTGTAGCATTTGCATTTAAAGAATTATTTAAAGTAAATTAGTGATAAAACAAAATTAACGAAAATTTAGTAATATAAGCAATTAATCCTTAATCTTAAATTACTAAGTAATAATACAGGTTATCTTGTGTCATAAACATAGTTAGTTTAGTCCAATAATTATTTTCAAGTGAAATAATTAATATAATATCAACTTATAACTGACGACTAAGGGACTAAGAGTTGACTTCACAATTTTTCATAAAAGTGGGATTCGGTTGATCATCCCTTGTTGGTGCTCTTTCGCTGCTCCCAGAGATGGATAAATTTTTGTTTATTCATAATTAATCATTTTCACCATCTCTGAAAAGTACGCTGTTTTTGTGCTTTTGAAGTATACTTATCCTTCTGATACCCAAAAGCACTTTTTAAGAAATTCTTAAAAGGGCAAAGTGACTGAAGCAACTTAAAATTTAACAGCATACAGAGTGACTTTTGAGTACCAAATCAGCCATTAACAAGATTCCTTTTATTCATTATAATTATCGGGACGTGCGAGTAGAATATCCGTAACATAGTAAGTTACCTACATCTCTTACCAAGTCTAGTTTCTGCCCAGCGTACCCTGCCCAGGAGTACCACTAAAATCAAATGCTTACATATACCACCTTACCTGAGAATCGCCTTGTCTCATAAACATCGTCTACCTATAGCTTCTATTATCTTCCTAGTGTAGTGAAAGACGGTCTCGATTCCTTGAACTTGTCGCGTGTTCGACTCTTGGCAACGTGCCGGGCTGAGCCGTCCGCATTGATCGACGAAAGTTAAAGCGGCTTGTAACACTTCAAGGAGAAGGAAAGTACTTGAAAATGTTGAAAGACTATTAGTGCAGGTCTTTGGTTATTTTATTTTAAAGAACAGATTTGAACGAAGAAAGCTACAATCGTATTAAACTCAGAATATAAATTTTTGGGAATCTGAACCGAGTTTAGGATTTGACATTTGTTAAATTTTAATGCTGTCCTTAGTTTACTTATTCGATTAGTTAATGTATTTCTTACGTCGTATCAATTATTTTTCTAATGGTTTATAATACGGGCCTTTAGATTGGGACGGGCTTAAGCCTCTTCTCACATAGAGAAGGATTGATTATTGATCACCACGCTAATTTAGTACGGGTTGGCGATTTCAGATTAAACGTTTTTTAATCCGGTCAATATAGTGTAAAATAATTAAGAAAGTACAAAATAATAAGACTTAGAAGCAGTCACACTGGTACTTACCTTATAGGTTCGAACCAGCAACCTTGTCTACCCAAATCCGTTCATTGAACCTCTAGGCCTAATTAATCTCATAAGACAATGATTTGGCACTGTTTTCTTTTCTTTTCTCCTACATAATGATTTGGCGATTCTACAATCGGTAATGTACTGGCTTGAATTTTACGATCACCGCTAGGTAATAAACGCTTGATACGCGTTCCTTATTTTCTTTTTGGTACTTGTGTTACGTTTTTGATACTTTTTGCATTATGCGCGATTGAGTTGCTGCACCGGATATTGATTAGAATGAAACGAGTTACAATATGACTACACCGTGATTTAATATTGCGCCTTTAACATTATGCAAGTATACCAGATTTAGGATGAATATTATATATATTTTACCACACGATGCGTTTTAAATAGTCACTAACAATACTAATATTATTGATATGCAGAAATAGATGCAAAGTTTAGACACCAAAAAATATTTTTTTTTTAAATTTATATATATTTTTTTTATTATTTATAGGATTTTTCTTTGAAACGTAACAACGCGAATAAGTGTTCAAGATCAGAATATGAAACTAAAGCTAACTGCTTGTTAATATAAAACCCCACTGCTTTTCGCTAAAAGGAAAATATCGTTTTACTGGAACTTAATGGTTTGAAATTGTCGACACGCAATGGTGCACGCATGGGAAAGGCCTTTGCCCTGCCATGAGACAGTTACAGAGTATTAAGTACCTAGTAAATATGAAAATACATAGGACAAATAATTTATTAAAAAAAATAGATTTATTTGGCACTGATTTTTAGTAATAATATTCCGGGACAACTCACGCATGGTCATCTAGTCCCAAGCAAAACTGAGCTTGTGTTATGATAACTAGACAAATGATAAACATACATATATATTTCTAAATACCTACATATTGTAGATAAATTACACACTATGAGGCCTGAAGGTAGCCATGGGATCTTCGTAACGATAAGACTCAAACTCATCGTGTAAGCTTTAGCATAATTTTAGTCTTCACTAGTACTATGAGCCCAGCTGAGAAAATACACCTCTGCCTAACCCTTCGGGGATACAGGCGTGATGATATGAAATGAAACTTGTGTTATGAAACTAGGATTAATAAAAACTTAATCTAGAATAAAATTTTGTAGGTAAATAATTTAACGTTCTAGTTTTGCAACGATCAATCATCATGCTCTTTTACTAGTCCAAATATTTTTAAGTCTACATTTTCAATTCGATGATCCTATGACATATTTTAAAAATAGTTCATACTAATGTCCCTGTATTGTCTTGTATATATTTGTAATCTATACAGATATACATACTGTATAGAATAGTCATCAATATACGATGCAGAGTGACGTGGAAGTGATTTAGGTGCCAAGTTCAGTGAGTACTCTGTCTACGATATTTGTATACTGTATATGTATGAAGTATCTAAATATCTAATAAGTGTAAATAGGTATGTACCTGTATATAGTATGTGCAGATATTACCGTCTTCAAATCTAAATTATCGATGGGGAATTTTCAAGTCCTAATAAATTGGTTTCTGCCACTTTTACATTTTCTGCTATTCGAGTGATATCCCCAGACCACTCAGCGACACAAGAGTGGTCTATCAAGTTGTTTTATTGACGTCCATACACTTATGAATTGATATAGTTAAAAGACCTATTACGTCATAAGTAGTGATGATGACTTTCATTTATAACTTAATTTTCCATACTGTGAACAGTTTTGTTACACCCACATTTCACCGAAAATAAACCACGATCGATACTGAAAGTTAATGGTAATGAGGCTTTTCTTCAAAACATACTAAAGTTAGCCCTTATAGAAGAATTGTTTTCAAATGAAATGGGACATAAAGTCATTCTTATAACTGACGGAAATGTTCACATTACATGAGATGTAAAGCGTGTCCGTTTGCTGGCTATGCCAAAAACGTTTGGGAATCTGTACGCAAAATCTCATACACGAGATTTGCAACGACCACACTGTCAGGTCTATTATTAAAAATAATTTATATAATAGCACCAAGGATCAGTATAGTGGGTGTTTCAAGTGTTTCCTTCTAGCAATTGGTCCGAGACTTCTATGAGATGATAAACCTCTGACACACATGAGTATTTATGTATTTCTTTAAATTACCATTTAAAGTTATAAATAGATGGAATCGTGGTGATTGTCCTTCATATTACACTGAATGAAGACAGGAATATTACTATCTAAATAGATTAAGATTACTATAGGGATGAATCAAACGACAAAACACAATCTGTGGTCAAATTCGGAAAAAAAAAACAATTGCATGGGAGAAACGTTTCTGTGATTGCTATAAACGTTTATTCGAATTATTGGTAGGTATATTTTGTGAATGTGATTTATATGGAAGTGAAGCACGTCCGACATACTGATAAAATTCCAAAGTGAAGTAGTCGCATACTTAAAAAACTGTACGTAGGTTTTATTGTTCAGAAAATGTTTAAGATCTTTCTTTTTCTGTTTAAATAGAATAACAACGTACCATCAACGTCGAAATAATTTATTATGCATCGTCATTCCGTAACGATAAGTGTCTAATAGATCTCTATAAGTAATAGACATAAATAGAAACTATGGAGCCGAACAAACGTCCTTGAAGAACTCCCAATAGCCTTGTCCTTGAAATGACACTTGTTTACTCCATAAACCTATTTATTCATATAAATACATCACCTACAGGTAAAATAAATAGGTATAAAGAAGTAGGCGTGACAAACCGAGTGGAACAATTATGGTTGAGTTCAAACTTCGGTTTTCCTTATATAACTAGGTTTTTAAGAATGACTCAAAAAGCGTTGCTGTGATTAATGATAATTACTATAGAAATATAGATCTTGATCTTTGACAGTCGTTGAGCATTTACATCATGTAAATGTATTGTGAAGTTTATGGTTCATTGGTTGATGTTACTTGAATTTGTCAGATTAAACTTGAAGCCAAATGCAATATGTAGTTGAAAATCAAGCGAGTCAATACAAAACCAAATTTTAAAAAGCTACTACAGCAAAAAAAAAAAAAATAAGTATGACATTTATTTACTACTGTTTTGAGATTTATTTTTCGATGGAATGTCAAAACAAAAGAAAGCAGACAGCCTCATAAAGCCGATATCATGTTTATCAATAAATACCTAAAAGCCTAATCATTGGCTATTAAAAAATTAATCGAGTTACGATGCTAATCGATTTCTAGTTTATTAGTGTTCATTTACGCAACATAACGCCACCTTACACTCAGTATAAGACTGAGTACATTGTGTGAATACAAGTGACGGATTCAAACATTTATTGTGATGCTAACCATCCAGACAATGAAAGTGGCGTTACGACAACTATCATGAAATTAATGTGGGATATTTGTGTCACCGTTTGTAAGCCTAAGGGCTGGAATCCACTAAAGCGGTAACAGAGAGAAACAGAGAAATATTTTAAATAACCAATATTAATTCATTATTCAGGCCCTTCTACAATGCAAAATTTCAAGTCTGCTACTCTCTGCTCGTCTCCGCTTTGGTAGAGTCCGGGCTTAAGTCTCGTACCATGAATTTGTTCAGACCAGTTTCCTTATGGAATGTCTTGATGTTTATGAGGATAGTAATAGTGTAGAATGTTTAAGACCAGTTCTGATTCATTTAGATGCACAACCGTGAGGGATACGTATGTTAAAATGACTAATGTTGTTACTTATATCATTTGAACTAATCGTTTCACTCGTAGCTATATTACTACGGGATTTAAATGACGTAATGAATGTTCTGTTTCTAACGTGATAATTAACTAAATTAAACTATAAAATGATTTCTCGGCCAAAGTTCTTTTTAAACGATATTAGCTGTTAAAGGTAATAAACATTTTTTTTTTTTTTTATATAGAACGAGAGTTTGAATTAGGTCCCTATGTCCGAAAAATTCAAACGTCCAAATAAACGATTTTTTTAACCGTCGACAAATCAATGAAGCTATGTAAACTCATATTATCTCAAAAATTAGTATGATTTGCTACACTGCACACTTCATCACTCGTGTTATGATTACTTGTAAGACAATTCAATCCATATTTTCGTAACTCAATTAGATTAACAAAAGATGTTATAATTTATACCGAATTACGTAAAGTATCTTGTTAAATATTTTGACAGTTCTTTGAACCGGATGAACTTATTCAGACGAAGTCGTTGTCAATTTCAATACTAAAATACGTCAACACTACAGGGCCTCGAATCAGCTACTTTAAATGCATGTCAGTGTTCGGTCAGTGTATTTGTCGTGCCTAATTTTCGTATTAAGATAAGCCTACAATAAAATTTCATTGAACTCTCGAAGAAAATGATCGAAATGGCCAATTAATGATCGTAATGACAGTGAATGAAATAGTTCATTCGGTCAACTCAAGCAACTCTAAAATATCTGAATCGAGGCCCAGGTAGTAATATTGATCATGATAATAATTATCTTTGGATGACAGCCAACGCAATGGATGCCTTAATCACTATAAATAATAATTCAGTGAAAGCTATCGTAGGTCAGGAAAAAGTATGGGAAATGGATGAGCCGGCGCCTAATTTTACTTAGCCCACATATTTAGGGCTGTGGGTGGAATATTTGCTGAGATACAGGACCTGTTTTTTCCGGATGATTTATTTTGCTTAATCATTTTATGATTGTTCATTCAACATAGCATGATCTCTGTATTAGGAATATTAAAGGTAATTCCGTAATCCATTAAAGTGAATAACATTAATTTCATAACAGTATCGCTTCAGTTATCTATCATCTATTGTAGAATAAAATTTTCGACGGTACTAATAGTTTTCACTTTTGTTTAATTAATTTCTTGTTCTATATGTTTGCGTGTAACGCATGCAGCATGGAACGTTACATTTTTAAATACATTTATGAATACTAATCTGACTATTCCATCATATTTAATCTTGTTTCATTCTCGTCTCTTACTTTGCATGCATCTAGCAATCAATCCACACCGGCGATAATTTGTTAATTTCACTCAATCACTTTGTATCCATTTACTGGTGTTAACGCTGGTAGGAACGTGTCCCAACCCGTTTTGCTCGTCACATCCCGTTACGTTGACTTATCGAGATCACCTCAGTTTCTATATTTAGAACGATTTACTTAATACTTAGTCGGGAACTTCGATGTAGACCATGATGTGTCTCAAGTTATGATGGTGCTTGTATGTGAGTTGTAATGACCAGTGTTTATTGGTCCTAATCATTCATTGTTATCTTTTCTGTGTCTATCCTTAATTGATTGCTTCGGCTAGTTTAATAGTTAAGACACGGTTAAGGGTTGGACTTTTTTCGTATGTTTTTAATTTCACATGGTCTGTTTTTTTGTATAAATAATTTAATTAATTATGTAGGATCCGTGTATGTAGTATAGCTGGCTTCCTGTTTTATTTTATGATAAGTTCTAATTCTACTCTGATATCTCTTCTTATTTAAACCTTGTTTCAAATAAATCAATTTACTTAAAGTCATTGACTTGCTACAATGATCAGGGGTCTCATTTAATTCTTTTTCTCAGCACATTGACCTTAATTCTCAATCGGTAGTTGCCTGTGCTGATCAATGCGGTAATGTTTAAGTACAGAAAATAATAATCCGAAGCAAATTGCTTTGACATCTGTTTTTTATTGTTTACATTGTCCAAATTAACGTAACGAACTAAAGAGTAGTATGTTTATGAATATTTATGTCCAAACCTTAAATATAACAATTTGGTAAATAGGATTAAAAATTGTTCGTTCGTCGTTATTAAATTAAAAATTGTACACTTATGCGAAAAATTATTATTTGCGCACGCTTAATAAAATAACATACACCACCTAAGTTGTGGAGTCTTTCAGTACAATTGAAAAGTCATGCCATAAATCAACTGAAAAAACGGACGGGTAGCGTTGCTTCACATACCATTGGTAGGTCCAATAAAATGACTGGCCAAAGGTTGCTTACCCTTGACCGATCGACCTGACACAATAAAAAAATCCAATTGTCTTGCTGTCCAGATTCAAGGAATGTATGCTTTGAATACCACCTTTGTTTCAAATTGGTACACAGAAAGCAGCCTTTGTTTGCCGATTCAACGAATGTTTCAGAAAACAGTAGATCCAGTTCAAAAACAAATGATAATTACGATGAATTGTTCTTCCTTTCGAAAGTAAACTTCATAAAACACTTAAAAGTATAATACTTTATTTAAATAATGAAATGTAGAATCAGGCAAGCGGTTCAATGAACGGATTTGTGTAAAAATGAAAGGCAGCGCTAATGTGACATTTTCAAATACATGGGTTATAGATGGGTACTTTATTATTATTCTAAGTAACCATCAACAATCGGTAAATAAAGGAAAATATCGTGAGCAAACCTAGGTTCCAAGAATTGGGATCTGAAATCGCAAAGTGTTCGGTGGCAAGAGTGGTAATCAAAACTCTTTCCTTCCCTATATTATTATATAGGTCTATAGGATGGGATCAGGCTCGTGCCTAGCATTGTTACATTATTACTAAGTTTAAACAAAGGCGGTATTATGAAAAGTAGGTTAAAGGCACGTAGGTACAGTAGTTTTATAAACTGAATTAAGACTTTAAACATTTTATTTAACTTTGTAATTGTTTTATACGTAGGTACCTATATTTATGTCACTGTGGAATTATGATACATGTGCCTAAGGCTGCCTACTACCTTTTCTAACATATACAACTGAAAGGTTTTGTAGTGGGTACTAGTTTAGTAGGTACTTATTCTTATATTCGGCGAACTGTGGGTGTACATTGGTAATCCTTAATATATATAGCTAATCCTTCGGGGATACAGGCGTGATGACATGTTTTGTTTTTACACACACACACAAACACACACACCCACACACCACACACATACACACACGAACACACAACACACACACCACACACACATATACACAACACGCACATATTGATTCCAAACTATTTGTTATTTTAATGTTTGCGTTAGGTATTTTTGTTTTCTAATTTTAAATTTTTATTTTTTTCTTTATGTAAGTACTTTTAATTTTGATACACAACATATATGTTACTATGAAGAGCGAGACCTCCTAGCACAGGTAAATACTTACTTAAAAGGAGGTCTCTATGTAAGATTTTATGTTAATGTTTTTATGTGTCAAAATAAACATTTTTTTTTTTTATGTTATTCTTATATCTAAAATTGGCAGATATTCTAAATTTACTTGAAGTATCTCTTCAAATCTCTAGTTCTCTATATTCGCATCCGGAGCCACGTGTTATAATAACATGTCTGGTTGAGAGATCACTGTAAATTATAGGTGTAAGAACCTAATCTGCACTTCAGCTGAGATTTTCCTTAAACAACTAACCTCCCAATATTCTACTGATGCTGTGTTTCGTATACTTGTGTTTGTTTTTTATTATATGTTTGGCTGGAGTTGAAAAAATGTCGCAAATGATGTTCACATTAATTAATCTTTAATAACTTTTAAACTATCGCGCTGCATGTTTATAGTAATATTATAGAACGGGGATTAGCGCGAACATGCAAATACCTTTAGGGCTTGACGTTTCGACCGGGTTACACCGGCCGTGGTCGCAAGCAGACTCACTGGACGTGGACATGGTCTGCTTGCGACCACGGCCGGTGTAACCCTCGATGAACATACTACTAAGGAAACTAACCTCACGATACTTGGCCTTATTAAACATTCCTGACTGGTATATAATGCTAGGTTATTAGTACTTTTTCCTATTAATAATATATGCATAATAATATCAATAAATTATTTACCATATTTCAGACTTCATTGACATGTAGAGGGATAAAACAAAAGACTTACGACTAGACTAAAGATCAGTAATAGCGACATAAAACGAATGCTCTTCTATTTATAGCAAGCGGTACATGTGCATAGTACGGAACTGCAAGGATTAATGGCTCGATGCAGTGTTGATTGTTGAGATGACACTTTGACGATAGTTAATGATAAGTGCTGCATCATAATCTATTTAAGGGATTAATATTCTGTTGTACAGTTTTTGGGGTGAAATTTTACTAAAAAATATCAAAGCAATATTATTATTATCTACTTTTCAAATATAGAAGAACCAACATAGAAAATTTACGGAGTTACATTTCACTAAAATAAATTAAAGCTAGCAATAGCTAGCTTTAATTTTAATTCTTTTTAAATTTTATTTTAAATTTAATATTCTTTTTAAATTTTATTTCTTTTTAATTATTTTCCTTTTAAAGTAATAACTTTAAAAGGAAAAGAAAATACCAAAACAGAAAATGTAAATTAATTAAAACTATTTTTTTCAATTATAAATTCTAAATGAAACTACTCTGTAAAAATGTTTCTAAAACATATTACCATAACAATTAATAACTGTTTTTGCCTAGGCTTTCCTACACGATTGCCCATTGAAATCCATTTAAAACAAACAACTTCTGTCTTCCATGAGTCGGATATAAGCAATTATCCTAATTACCATTAGAATGCTATTCAAAGGAACAACATATTGTTAATTATAACACTAGAGCTGTCACTCCACTTCCTCATATTAGCCAATATCGATTTAATATAGAACTGGAAGAAAAGCTTTTATTTTTTGTCATACATACATTTTCAATATATTCAGATTTACCTTATTCTTTGTTGATTTTTTTTGTAACTTAGTAACTGTTTTAATCGGCGGGTTTCTATTGGGTCCGAAACAAGTTGGGCCGTCCTTAAAAATACACGAAAGAAAACATTTTACAATAAAAATTAAATAAATGTTCCAAATTGAGTGGCGCCATCTCTCTCCCCTTATCTTAAATCTTAAATAAAATTCATGATTTAATTATTGAACGTTAAAAAACATTAGTGAGTAAATAGATGCAACTTAAATGATAAAATTACGAATGAAAAATTGCATTATTTTTTACTGGGCACCTTTTTTACGATCGCCCTTCACAGGTTAAAGAGCGAAATATACGATGTACATAAATTAGATTTTTGCAACTTAAATATACATGAGTAGCGATTAATTATGATTTAAATCTCTATGTATTACATGCACAATTCGGTATTCAGCTGAATCCGGGAAACCGACCTCATCGTACCTTGGCTAGCCAAAATAATATTTTTTTAGAGATAATTTTATATTTATTGACTATTACTAAATTATTATAAGCATTAGACTGAAAAATCACATGATCTAAGTTGATCCTTCGCCTTACCGCGATATTCAGAAGGTTGATATTATTTGCACGTTGCTCTAGAAACAAGTGATTAGCATGAATATAATCTGCTTCCTAATTTACATGAGTATGATTGAGTGCGCATGAGTGACGATTGTGAATAATTTATACTTGGTATTTATGATTTATGAAGGAGTTTTGTTAGTGAAATTTATTTGTTACGGCTAGATAAATTATTTGCAAAAAGTAAAAGGCGAGATTCAAGTTTAAGGTTATTTTGTTGCAGAGATTCAGCGTACTAAAAAGATAAATATCGAAGAATAAATTTATTTTTAAATAGGTAAGACTATAGTTGCCTATCAGCAAATTAGTAAAGAGTGGAGCCAATTCTCTACATGAGGAGAGGCATGTTCAGCAGTATGACATTAATAGGCTAATATTATTTCTGGATTATAACAAAGGAAAGGTTAAAAAATATTTTTATATAACATAAAATAAAATAAAGTAATACAAAAGTCCCTTCACCACAAGTGAAAAACTATTCCTATTCCTGAAATCTGTTTACGATAGCAGAACCACTACTCATAACGTATTGTCTTTCTATACGGAAATGAATCATATTAAACCTTTATGTAATTTTAAATGGTAGAGGAAAATTGAGTCATTACTAATTAACATATTCTGAATGGATCGCTTTTCTTGTAGAAGACAATACATGTCATTCAAGCGATCACGACTGGTTTACGGAAATGCGTATTTTATTGTTGTAGATGTTATTGTTGCTAAGTGATGATTATTTTGTATGAAGCATTCAAAGGTGTAAAATCAGTGATGAATTTTAACAATTAGGTAAATCATACTTATTTTTTTATTTATGTAAACTTACATGTACAAATGTGGTACATGAGGCTTAAATAAAAAAAAATCTAGCCGTTTCTTTTCCACTGCAGGGCATAACTATGGATGTTGTGTCTGAAAATAAAGTTTAAAAAAAAAGGCCTCTCTACCCTCCTTCCATCTGTCTCTAGCTAGGACCGTGGTCATACTTATTTATACTGCCTTAATAATCCTAAGACACTTGTGACAAACAGTGAAGAAAAACATCGTGAGTAAACCTGGATTCCAAAAATTGGGATCTCTTATCGCAAATCCGAAAATGAGCAAGCGTGGTGATCAGTGTGTGTGTTCCTTATATGGGAAGATACCTGTGCCCAGCAGTGGTACCTTTATAGGCTTGTATCATTATTATAATTACGTAAAATAATGTTTTTAATTAGAATAGCTGATATTTTAGTGAACTGACGTGATCATCAGTCCTGCAACTTTAGCTGAAATTAACATGCTCGTTGCACATGATAAACTATTTGTATACGATAAATATTATTATGCAATTCAATGGAAAATTATCGAAGATGTTTTTATATGCAAATGCAACATAAGTGTAGACAGGTGTCGATTTCACGTGATGATCAGTTAAAATTTCGTGTTACATAATTAGTACCTACTAAATTTTTCTCGATGGCGAGAGAAAAAAATTATTTGCTTGAAACGGTTTCAATTACAGGTACAGGTACGAGTACCTACTGCTAAAGAAATTTTTTACTTTAAGGCGCTACCCCGAGCAAATGACTTTGAGCGTTTGACCTCTAAACCCCCCTCTTTGCCCCTCTACATATACATCGCTACTTTCTATGAAAATACAACGCCATCTGTTTGATATACCGACGTATTAAGTAGTAAAAATAGTAGACTTATGAATTTATAGACAAAAATATAATCAATCATGTTCGCAAGATTAAAAAAAAAGATAAGAGAAATATATTTTATTTGTATCTAAAATTATAACTCAAGTATATCATCATAGATATAGCATCATAGCATCATATATATCATAACAGTATAGAATCATTTAATGATGTAAAGTTATTTAGTCAGAAAGGTATTGAATGTCTTTTTACAAAAATCTTTTTTCAACCAACTTCGAAAATAGGAGGAGATTTTCAATGCGGATGTTTTTTTTTTTTACGTTTGAGTATTTCTCTAAGTTCGGGATTTCTCTAAGACGGCTGGACCGATTTCAAAAATTATTTTTTTAACCATTTATTCAGTGTGATTCTAACAAGGCACGTATACAGAGCAAAGGCGGGCGGCGAGACTTTTGAAAATTCGGTTCTTGAAGAAAGTATTGCTGTCTCAATACGGCATGATTTGTGAATGTGTGAAAGTTGACAGTGTGTGAGTGTAAAGCGCGCTCGCATGGAGTAGTACTTAAGAAATACTCTACGCACATAATAAAGGGCAATGGCGAAATAATTGTTGATATAATTCTTATGCGTGATATACAAACGTCTTAATTACAGATTTACATGAAATATAGCGTCTAAGTCCATGAAAAAAAATACATTAAATTGGAAATACAATTGATTGAATTGTACTTTGAGTGTTGCCATATGAACGTTAAATCTAAACTAAGTCATACGAATATCTTTGGCTAGTAAACTATGTATAAAAGCTTGCTTTTAGAATATATTGAAGATTTATGAACCTGAATAGTCTAAGGACATATTATTATTTCTACCCAACATCACCGAAATTAATAAATGACATCAAAATACTGTTACGAAAACTTCAATCTAGCATGGCAACAACAACGGATACAATCAATGTGAAATTTTGCGTCATGCCAGTGACATTGTCTTGCACGTCACTTTGCTTGTGCGCACCAAAATCTTTGTTTGCGCATTTGTTATTTCTATTATTTTGCTTTTTGACTTGGACTGCTTATGGACTTTCGAGATTTCTACCTGTGCTAGCCAAAAGACTCCGATTACCCACCACTTACGACGAAATTTCGCTGTGATGTTTGACTCCGATTTTAAATTAAATTGGATTTTATTACGTGAAAAAGAACGAGAGAGAGAAGAAAGTCTTTTAAAGCCTCTTTGCACCTGCTGGTTTCCTGGATAATATCGTGAAAAGGAAGGATGAAAAATAAATGCATTTGAATTAATGCTGTTTCTTTTTTCATACATGCTTTTGATCATCTATTTTATAGACTATTTTTGTGCACTAAACAATATAACAAGAAAGCCTATAAGAAAACATTAACATATTCTGTCAGGATTATTAAAAAAAACTCTGATTATAATTCTTTACAAGTATTATCAAAGCTATAGGCCAGGGAAAACCTAGATAATTATATCTCTAGAAACAAGTATAAAACAACCGCATTAAATCTTTTGAATAGTATATTTCACAAAGTTTACTTTTTCAGAATCAAAGACTTTTTCAACATATTTCCTATGAATTTCTGTCATATAAATGCAAGGTCGGGCAAAAGGAATTAATTGCTTACGAGAGCCCATTAATTTCACTCATAAATAACTGAATTTAATAAAAACAAAGAACGATTCTATCTATTGTATTTCCAATTTTATATATTTTTTTCATAGACTTAGACGCTATTTAAATAAAACTTCAAAAAAGTAACATATTATTTCATGTAAAGTAATTAAGACATTTGTAGACGCTTAAGAATTATTTCGACCTTTTGATAGTTGGACATATTTAAACAAATATAAATATGTGATGAAATAAAACTACTAAAAAAAAAATCCGTAAAAAGTAGTTTTATTTCAAAGTCAGATTAAAAAAAAAAACATAAAACATAAATAAAGCTCGCCCCCTATTACTTACATGGGACCTAAACATATCGGCGAATTGTGGGTGTACATTGGTACACCTCTGCCTAACCCTTCGGGGATACCGGCGTGATGATATGTTATGTAAAACATAAATATGTATTCCATGCTATTTGAATTTTATCACCAGTGCCGTGTGTAAAACTACATAGGGCTATCAATGACTTTTTGACAGTTGTCATAATATTAAATTGTAAATGACATTTCAAATAAAAAACCGACGTGCTCTCACGTCGAGAGCCTACGGCTGACTGCTGAATCGCCGCCGCGACTGTGTTTATGTTGTGAAATTGACCATTTTTAGGAATAATTTGAATTATAAAATATATGTTTGGTCTTTTTGAAAAACAAAGCAGATGAAAATGTTAAGAATTAAATCCTCTATCAGTTGGTATAAGTTACATTAATAAAATACGTATACATCGTGAGCCTATCCAAGGAATAAATTTTGATAGACCATTTTTAAAATGAGTACTACTAAATATTCGCTGCATTAAAAAGAAAAAGCTCTGTTGAAATTAAAGACAACATATTAAATAATGATTTGGTATAACAGTGAATTTGATATATGTTTTAAATATCGAGTTTATAGCTTAACAAAACTCCGCTTTTGCGCATTTTGCTCGGGGGAGCGCCTTAATTAATAAAGTTGAAAACAAATAAAAACTCATTCTTTTCTAGGTAATCTAGTTTAATAAGTGTAAGACGATAGACAAAATCAGTTCAATCAAATTCGTAAATCTATAGACGACTAGAACTAGCTAAATAATTTATAAGATAATCAAAGAAAATACATACAAATAAATGATTGCAATACCTAATGAGTCGGTTCATTATAATAACTTGCAACAAAAAGTATTTTATAATTATCTCAAATACCAGGTATTTGCATTCCGAGATTATGCACAAAAAATAAAAAAGGTCATTTACTTAACGTTGAGACAGTATTGTTACTCGTCAGGCCCTTGACCCTGTGTTAGTTGGAAGTTGAAAATGAGGAAAATATAATTTTAAAATTAATCCAATACAAAGTCTGCTAAATAATAAGACATAATCAATAGAAATTATATAGAACGTAATCGCGCGCAATAAGTTTTTATTCTCCGAACTTAGTAATTTTAGTACAACCTATTATTAAGACGGATGGTATCGTGATATAAACCCATTCTTAAGGGCCGGACTCAGTGTAATCCGGCCCCTAATTTTTAGGGCACTAATAAGATCTTGTGCATAATGTCAGTTGGACTTCCATCTTTATTATTTTAACTAAGAATACGAATGCTCAAATGTTTTAGGTAGCATTGAAAAAAAAACAAAGCATTTTTTTCTTAAAGTTAAATATTTGAGGTTGCATAATGCTGCGAAAAATGTTATTTATTATTTTTTAAGCAGGTTCTATTTTTTTTCTACTCCAATTTAGGTACCACGCAAACATAAGTAGAACTTAACCACAATAGAAACTCATCACATAACCTTTTCTGTCATCTTACTGGCTAGTAAAACTTTCTTTCTTTTTTTAACCCATCTTCTCTCTTTTCCAGCACCATGAATTCCGGCTGGCTGGCATGGGAGTGTATAGTGTTCGGCATATTCGTGTGCGCGTCGTCCTGCGCGCCGCTGTGGCGACGGCGCCGCGACGCGAGCGCGGGGGGCAGCGCTAAGCAAGCGTACATCTTTGCCGGTGGCGGCGTTTCTACGTTAGCCATGATCTTATCAGTGGCTAGGGGCACGCTTGGGGTTCGATCGTTTTTAGGTGAGTTATATTTGAAATATTTATTAGATTTTAAAAGCACAATTTCACTGGCCATTGCAAAGCAGACCGGCAGATTTTCGTGTACCGGATAACAACCAATAATCTAGCAGCAAATGAAACACACGTGGGCTGTTAACCAGTTAAAGTCATCGGTTACAGATTTTACAAAGATTCCCGCACCCCGAATACGGGTCCTAGCGACCAGTGTAAAATGTTTACTGTATTCGGTCCCTGTGATATGTTTTCTATAAATCTTCTGCAACCCAAATGTAGGCCCTAAAGACTAGTAAAAATGAGGCCTTAAGAGGTACGTATCAAAGTTGCTGATGCGAGTACTATGTTAAACATATTAAGTATAATATGGTAATTACCACAGGAAAATTTGAAATTGTGACACTGAAAAGTGTGTTTATGTAGAACAAAATGAAAGAATTAACTAGACATTCTTCAGAGTCTATAACCTAATGCTTATAGACAAACACAATGACGTTAAAGCGAGATCGTTTGAGCAAGACAGGCTCATTTGTCTAGTAGAGACATTTAGTTTAGAATAATAAATAATGAAACAATTTCGATAATGAGTGGAGTTTTCGACACAGTCCTATTTGAATTTTTCAATCTACTGGTTAAGTTTATTTGAATGTCAGTTACTTCGGGAATAAAGTAACAAATGTAGTGTCCTTAAAATAGAAAAGGGATTTTAATTTTACATACGTATCTCACCATTATTTTTCTTATCAATTTGTATGCGTTCTGTATTTTAAAATGTTTGGTCACGGAACAAAAAAACCTATCAAAATAAAATCACAATAATTTACCTTAGTCATTCTATCACCTATCGCCTTTTCACTAGGGATTAAGTCGGAACATTCTATCTACAAGTGAGCAATCTAGGTTTACCTATACCAGTTGTTATAAAATAAATATTATTTGTAAGATAGGCAGGTGACACATCCAGATTGTTTCCAGAAGGCTAGCTTATTGTTGTGGTAAATTTTCCCACGCTGCATCATTATTTTGACTAGGGCTTCTTACTCATTTCTGTAGTTTACAAGACTCAAGTTTATATTATTATAATACAATTGTTTAATCGTAAGCTGACATGTTTTTACTTTAACTTGATCTTATTTTGTTTTTAAATACGCTGACCGATTTGTTGAAAAACTGTGTGAGAATTTAAATGTAAATAAGTATGTTTGTCACTCAGTTTTTTACAACAAAGTCGGAAATAGTTAACCTTATTTTTTTTCTATATATTACATTATTTGCCTTTGTATGTATAAAAATAGATGTACAACAGACTAAATCTCCCAAAGTAAATAATAGAGACAAAAACAGAATGAAAATAGTGTAGAGATTGTCAGGTAATGGTCATTATTATAATAATGTTTTCATTATTAAAGCGAACGTTTACGGTGGACGCTGAACTGTGAAACACATTAGGTACTTGTATTATCCACATTTATACACAGTACATACACACTATAAATTATGACGTCACAAATGTGCTATTTGTTCACACAAAATATATAATTATTCACCTTTATAATTTGCTACTGCAATTTGTAGTCTAGATAATAATTAGTATTTGTGTTTTAATGTCTTTATTGTTTGTTTTATTTATGCTCTTTTCATTGACAAATGAATTAGAGGTGTAAAATTAAGTAGACATAACAAATTTTATTGGGTTATCAAAATCCTTTAGCGTAACTGTTTGGCAGAATTGTAGTTATAAAACTTACTAAAAATAAACTATCGGTTACAATGTAGTTCTCGTAAAATTATTTAAATCATATTCGGTACAAAAAACTATCGCGACGTCAAACTTCTTGAATAAACATTAGCACTTATAAGCAATGATAACTTCATTTATAAAATATTGAAAATTAATTAGTTTTAATGCATACCCTTAAAGGAGACACATAAATTAATAATAATTGTTTTATAAGTTGTTGAGACACGCGATCTTTACGTAGATAACCTGAATTTGCTTCAAAGGTAATGACCGGCTAAAGGATATTTATTGTCAATGAACCGATTGGTATTTATTAAAGTCAATTTATTTATGCTGACTGCCTCGTTGGCCTAGTGGTGCTAAGCACGCCTGCTAAGCTAGAGGTCTTGGGTTCGATTCCCGGGTCGACCAAGGTGTTATTGGGTTTTTCTATGAAATTCTCAGTAGCAGGTCGGAGTTTGGATTTGTGCCCGGTTAGTGGCAATAGGCTCGCCCCCTATTACATGGGACCTAAAACATATCGGCGAACTGTGGGTGTACATTGGTACGCCTCTGCGTACCCCTTCGGGGATACAGGCGTGATGATATGTTATGTTATGTTTATTTATTTATGACACTTGAATAATGTAAACATGGAGAAATCAGAAATTTGTTTTAATGAACATTGATTACCACTGTATACATAGGAGTTAGACGTAACTTGTAGAGTTAGAACTAATATCATTTTTTTATCGACAATTTGATTTTATCGATACATTAAAATAACTCGTTCCTTCTGTATACGGGTGCCTGTGCCCAGCAATTGGGCGTTTAGTATAAGAACTTTGACTGGCCTGTTGGTATAATGGTTAGTGACCCTGACTGCTATACCGGAGGTCGATTCCCACCCAGGAAAAATCTTTGTGTGATGAGCACGATCATTTGTTCTGTGTCTGGGTGTAATTTATCTATAATATGTATGTATTTAGAACTATATAAGTACGTTTATCAGTTGTCTGGTTAAATAGGTCAACTACATTAGCCGTCTATAAATATATGCAAGAGGTCCTTAATACCATAAATAACAACGAATACGCAATCGGCATATTGTTAGATATGACGAAAGCATACGATAGAGTGCAATACAACATACTATTAGATAAATTATATAGAATAGGGATACGCGGAAAGGCACATGAGTGGTTTAAATCTTACTTAAATAATAGAGAACATCAAGTTGAAATAGAATTCTTTAATAATAATAGCAAAGAAATACAAAATATTCGTTCTGATGTAGAAATCATCAATACGTCTATACCACAGGGTAGTGTCATAGGGTGCCTACTATTTCTCGTTTATATTAACGACCTTCCAAAGGTTTTTCAGGAACATTGTGTTTTGTTTGCCGATGACATTTCCCTCTTATTTAGCTGTAAAAATAACATAAACTTAAATGAAAAATTAGAAAATCTATTAAATAAAACAACAGTCTGGATGAATAAACACAACTTAGAAATTAACTACACAAAAACTAAACTAATGACATTCCACCCACCACAAAAATCCCCACTCACCTTTAACTTTGTATATAAAAACTCAAAAATAGAAACGGTTCAAGAATTCACTCTGCTTGGCTTAAATATAGATACCCACGTTAACTGGAAATCCCACATACAGAAAATTAAAAGTAAGTTATCCAAATTCTCGTATGCACTCCGAGAAACAATAAAGACCACTAATTTAGAAACCGCGCTTACAACATATTATGCTTATGCCTCCGCATGGCTAAATTACGGTGTCACTCTATGGGGAAACAGCACAGACGCCCCGACTATGTTTACTCTGCAAAAGAAACTAATAAGAATCTTAGTTAACATTAAGAATACTGAAACATGTAAGCCTCATTTCCAGCAGCTTAAGATATTAACCCTCCCCAGCATATACATACTAGAAACTTGCAAATTCGTAAGAAAACATAAAGATTTTTACACAAAAAGAGAAGAAATACAAACTAGATATGCCCTAAGGCATAAAAACAGATTAAACCTACCTAGCTCAAAAATGAAAATGCATTCAACTAGTCCATATGTTATGTCTATAAAAATATATAATAAGCTACCAGAAGATATTAAAAGCGTAGATAAAGATAATATATTCATAAATAAATTAAAGAAATTATTACTACAAAAAAGCTATTACCACATAAATGAATATTTAAATGATACTTTTTAATAATCCTATCATAAATTTATGATTATAATACATAAAGATAATAAAAATGCCTACCTAATTAAATAAATTAATAAATAAATGCCAAGAATAATAAGTTATTAAACCCTGAAAATATCATCTGCTACATACAGTATATGAGTATATGCTATAATAAATAAATAAATGCTATAATAATAAATAATTACTTATCTCTATGGGAAACTACATAAACTTTTATTTCCTATTGAATATTCTACATTATAATATATTGTGGATATACACAAGTATTTAATTACATATATCTATAAATAAATTCAAAAACAATACTTACACTAAATTAAATAAGAATACCCTACAAATATAATAATATCACTTAAACATGTATACTTACTGGCATAACCATACCATTGTTCTTCCTCTCTCCTAAATTTTGCGTGCCCAACAGGGTCCACGATGTACTATATATTTTTTTTATTTACCACCTTCTAACCATTGTGGAAAGCAAATAAAAGTTTTGAGTTTGAGTTTGAGTTTGATAACACAAGCTCTGTGCAATATCCGTGTGTGAGATGTCCCATATTATATTATTATCAATTATATAAATTATATCATTAGTTATCATTAAAAGTCTAAGTAAGATATCACATAGGTACTAAAAATCCACTTATCTTGGGTTTGAATCTGAATGACATGTAAATACAACTGGTACTGACCTATAGCAATTTGACATTAAGTTTTGACGATGACAGGTAGAGCATTGATCTTAGCTGTTAATTATCTATAACCATATACAGAATTATGGAACGGTCAATCATTTGTTTGAAAAGATGTGCTAATTAAAAAAACCTAAAGTGGTATCTTTGCTTAGGATAAATATCAATAAAGTATCTTATTATCAAATTATATTTGTTCAGGTTTTCGGTAGTTTATTTCAATATGTATGTATTGTTTTTTTTTTTTGTAAATTCACTAAAAATACTTGAATACATAATTATTATTTTTAAGTAAATTCCAAATATAGAACCTCAATTTTAAGTAATTTTTTGCACAATATCTAGGGTATAAATCGATTTCAAAAATGATATTTTGTACGTCATCGATAAAGTTACATCAGAGGCATTCAGAGGTAAAAAAGGTATACATTTTATCAAAGTCGACTGTTTTTTAACTGTACTCGTTTTTTACTTTGACGTGTAATCAATAATTATTGATATGCATGCAAGTGCCCCACTTATTACCTACCACAAAAACACACTTTTCTTCAACTTAAAGTAAAATTAGTTGTTTTGTTCTCAATATAGTGTGTTATCTAATAATAGGTATTTTTCGTACATTGGCGCCATTGTCATGTGCCGATGTGACTTGGAAACGTTGCTTGCCAATTTATTGAATGTATGACAGACATGCAGCTATATCACAAAAGTTTTCTATCAATTTCCACAGAAGGAGTTGCGTAGCTCAACGACGAACGATATGATAGCGCATTTTGAATCGTAACTTGTAAGGAATAGAGTTGAAATTTTATTGAAATTATCAGCGGGTGCCGACGCACTAAACATTTTTCGTTTTAAATCAATGTGATTCTTATTCTGTTTAGCGTAAGATTTAAAATGCTATGTAATTTATTTCCGGAAAAGTCGAAGATGGAACAGGCAATTTTCTTGCGTGAGACCAACTTGCACCTGGCAGGCTTGAAAATGAAAGAAATAAAAACAAAAAAAAGTAAAATTGTAACGTAATGCGCAATCTTACGCAACTAAACCAATGGTCTTTAGTATTATTCAATGGTTAAAATACTACGTAACTACGTTTAAAATTTCGTTTTAAAACTTCAATAAAACATTTATAGGTTTACCGTTCGTACGTGATAAATATAAGCCTATTTTACGAGGCCTCCAGTTTGTCATACTTATTGCTTCTATACCTTGTTTTCTTGTCACGATTGATTACGAGGGCATTGCAATTAATTTTTGGAAGTAATTATTGCGTAGGTAATTATTAAAAAAAGAAAAAAAATAAGTATCTGCCTGCCCTAATCCCACGCGATATAGAAAGAAGAAGAAAGAAAGAAAGAAAAAAAAAGAAAAAAGATTATATTTTTAATTTCTTATTCTATCTATTACAATTATTTTCTGATATAGTCCTAGTTCTCCAAGATACAGGTACTACCTAGTTTGGAGGTCAGCCGATCCTTGTTAATGTATCTTAAAAAATAGCGGTTATAGGAAATTCTATTTATTATTAGGTTAAAGAAATTGTATGGCTGAGATTTTTTTTTTTTTTATTAGCCTACTGTTTATCCCACTGCTGGGCAAAGGCCTCCCCTGTCAAGAATTTTTATTATTATTATATAATAATTATTCTAAAAATAAGGAACAAAACATAAAAACATCCGAGTCGGTGCAGTAATTCATTAGTTATTGCGTGACCAAGCGAAATCAGGATTCATTTCATAACATATAGTTCAATGGTTTAGAAATAAAAGAGCAAATTTGTTTGTGTGTCAAAGCAAAAAAAGGGACAAAGTTACTTTACATACATTTAAATTGACGTTGTTGTAACAAATTGTATGGGTGTATTGATAGTGTATGCTAATTAATTACAAGTAGACTGTATTCGGTTTGACGTTGAATGTTTTACGTTATTTTCGTTCACAAGACAATAGATTGCCAGTTTATACAGGAAGTGTTTAAGTCAGGATGTTTAAGCGCGAATAAATAACATGCATAGTTACATTTACAATAGATCCTGCATAACTCAGGAAATAGGCCATCGATTCAAATTTGAAAACTCCTATCGTCCACCTTCTGGCTCCATTACCAGACCAGCTCGAAAGTACAATTATATTGTTTTGTCACCTTACTCATACAAACGCAAAAGTTCATTGGGCATAATCTGACTCGGTTTGTGAAACCTTGCGTATATAAACCAAAGTCAATTTTAAATTTTGAAGTTATAACCCATTTTTAATTTCATGTATTTTTTTAAAAGAACATGGTCACAGTTCAAAGAACAATGTCACAATTGTAGGCAAAGGCCTGCCCCATATCCTTTCAGACACTCTTCTTTTGCGTAACTTCAGACTATACCTACCCATAATAATGCAACCCATACTATCGTAAACTAGAGACACTATTCTGTCTATTTCAGCTAATTTTGTTTCTGTTCAGCGCGGGTATAGTTTACATACCTTCGAACTCAATCAAATGTTCGGAAGTGTTTCGAATTTTGCTGCAAGATATGACCAAAACAGTTGCAATTAAAAGAAAAGCTTATAGCAAAAGAAAATAAATGCACAATAAATACTTTATTGTTTCTTAAGTCTTACTAATTATATTACTCTTCTTCATATTGGCGGACCATGTCATAACAGAGTTCATTGTATCGTAAGCACACACAAACGTGAATGATTTTGTTTGGCTTCCTAAACCTCCAAGCGATTAACATTAGCCCAATGTGTCACGTTGTCGCAATGTTTCGGTTGTTAACCCCATAATATTTGCAAGGAAATTAAGCGAAAACTATATGCTTTTAAAATTATTTTTTAAGAGACATCGCAATAAAAGCTGTTTGTGCAAAGAAATGGAATGCATTTGCCCAGCAGTGATAAAAGATTGAAATAAAACTAGGTTTCACGAATTTTGTCGCAGTTTATTTCTGGATTTTATATCCTAACGTTTGGACAACTTTTATACCTATACCTGCAAAGATGTCGAAACGTCGTGACCTAAATCCGTAAAACCTAGTATTATTTCAATGCCTAACATTGGCGTTAACCTAAGAAACCAAGTGATAAGATAGGATAAAAAAAACATGTTTGAAATAATATAATATAATTAATAATATCTACCTAATAATAAAAATAATTCCTGAAATAGATGTAAATAGTATAAAACTAATAGTCGAGGTTCTCTCTTGGTACAAGGTTTTTAATTTGAAACAATAGAGAGTTTTCAGTGCAATCGCCAAGACCACTTTTTTTACTTGATAAAGAACTGAAAATTTTACCTGCATTCGGCAACGACTAAAAATGCAAGCCAGACTAAGTTAGTATTGATGGAAAAATTCGGTGTTGTGTGGTTTTCAATTAGTCAATTTGTTATGTGTTGTAACGATATATTTAAAACAATTCATTAAAATAAATACAGTAGTATTCTTTTATTTTAGTTGTAGTCGCTTTAATTTTTGCTATCAATTAGGTATAAT
Source organism: Autographa gamma (assembly GCA_905146925.1). Classification (NCBI taxonomy): domain Eukaryota; kingdom Metazoa; phylum Arthropoda; class Insecta; order Lepidoptera; family Noctuidae; genus Autographa; species Autographa gamma. The sequence continues at coordinate 6,406,717 of LR989871.1, forward strand.
TATAATACCTATATGTTAGTAGTATTCCTCGACAAGAAGATGTAGTGACAAAAATTTATAAAGGTATGTTGAGATGGTTTGGCCATGTCGAGAGAATGAATGAGGAACGATTGACGAAAAAAGTGTATAAGGCGAGTTTGAATGAAAGTGTTGGAAGGGGTAGACCTAGGCGGAAGTTTCTAGACCAAATCGGAGACGTCTTGAAAAAAGGCCAGGTCAAGAGTACCCTAAACCGAAGAGCATGTATGAAGGGAATTATGACAGTGGATGAAGCGAAAGAAGTATGTAAGGATCGTAGCAAGTGGAAAGAAGTGGTCTCTGCCTACCCCTACGGAAAACAGGCGTGATTATATGTATGTATGTATGTATTCCTCGACAAAGCCAGAATATAACGTAAGTACAGAATAAAGCCTCAGAATGAATCATTACGATGTTTATTTGAATGAATGTCTCTTTCGTTTTACATTGTTTAGACATTTTCTCTTTACTATTATAAAGTCCACATTCATAGATATTATGAAATACACTAATACTTGTATACTTTGTATGCTGTATTGATACTATTGATGATATAAGAAGATTGGAATTTACATCTACATATCAGAGATGCGCAAATTAAACCCTCGACTTAGTATAGAACCGACATATTATTATGTCCAGAAATCCATTGCTTGGTTAGGTTCGACTTTGTGACTGAGATCAATAGGTTAGGTTAAAGATAGGCAACTGCTTTCCAGCCTGGTCTTCAGCATAACGGAAGGGTGAAGCACTCCGGTGGTTTTAGCCGGTAAGAGTCCGGCATACCAGCTGTCCACTCCTCCATCCCCAGGGCGGAGGAAGTCCATGAGGATTTCCCCGGTTAAAAAAAAGAAGGTTAGATAGGCAAAATATTTTAAATAATTAGATAATTTTCAGAAGTCTTTTATCACTGCGGTCACCAGAACATTAATAAAAACATGATTACCTATATTTTATAGTTCAAATTAAATTAACATGATGGGCTTGTGGTAAATACGTTGTAATAGTTTTATGCACTATTGTTTTATAAGTTATTGTGATATACGCGTCATCTCGTTATAATTAATTAGCGGTTTAGCGGCGATTGACAAACGGCATTACGCTACATTGTTTTGTTATATTTTTATTAATAGTCTCTTGATGGGATGAAGAAACTATGGTCTGGCCGCTGAGGAAATGCTTTCCTGACAGGTGGCGGTCAATAAGACCATAAAACTTTATTGGTCATATAACCACATATAATTGTTCATTATGTCAGGTCACAATGAATAATAAAACACGGTTTTTCATTTCCCTATACAAATCAAAACAAATGGACATGTGTCTCTCAACTGTGTGGAACTGTGGAACTCATTAACTCAGCGGCCGGCCTCATACGAGTCGACTAGACATAATAATATATATTATTACCGAGAAAGAAAACTTATATTAGATTTATAACTTTTACTTACATATTGCCTCGTTGGCCTAGTGGTTCTAAGGCCTACTGCTACGCTAGAGGTCTTGGGTTCGATTCCCGAGTCGACCAAGGCGTTATTGGGTTTTCCTATGAAATTTTCTGTAGCAGTTCAGAGTTTGGATTTGTGCCCGGTTAGTGGCATAGGCTCGCCCCCTATAACATGGGACATTAATATACAGGCGAACTGTGGGTGTACATTGGTACACCTCTGTCTAACCCCTGGGCTAGCGGTTAGTGACCCTGTCTGCTATACTGGAGATCGTGGGTTCGATTCCCACCTGCAAATGTTTGTGTGAAGCGCACGATCATTGGTTTTGTGGCTGGGTTTAATTTATCTATAATATGTATGTATTTAGAAATATATAAGTTTGTTTATCAGTTGTCTGTTACCATAACACAAGCTCTGCTTAGCTTGGGATCAGACAACCGTGTGTGTGATTTCCCGGAATATTAATATTATTATTTTATTTTTATTTCCAGGTTTCCCATCAGAGTTGGTGTACTATGGGTCAGCGATGTGGGAGACGCTGTACGGCATCATCCTGGCCTTCCCATTGGTCTGCTGGATATTCGTGCCTGTGTATTACAGGCTACATACTAATTCCGTGTATGAGTATCTGCAGGTGAGAATGTCCTTTGTTTTCTTACTTTGTTTTAACGTAACAGATGTTATTATTATGAGGCAATGAGTAATAGTATACTAGTTCTATATATAGTTAAAAATTGTAATGTCTAACATTCACGTAAAACTAAAAAACCAAATATCTTACAAATTGTTTTACTGCTTTTACGAATATAGTTACTCTTTTTATTTGATTTGAGGTCAGTGCACAACTTATGTATTTTGCTCCTACTAGTATAATATATCAGCCTCTTTTTAAAACCTGATTCTAATAATTACCTGTTAGTATGATTTAAGCTCGAGATATAGCCAAGTATACCAAAAAAAGAGGATTTTGAATTGTAGATTTTTTGATCATGTTTATATTGGTAAGAGAAATCCAGTTCAAACAACCTCCCAAAATCAAAAAGGAAAAAGCCCAAAATTCATAGTATCCCATCAACAAATTCAAAATGGAAATACAAAAACTAATTGATGACCTCCGACGACCGACGAGAACACAACTACATTGTCTCGGATCTGGGTGTTTGTACCTTCGTTATCCTCAATTCCATAACACAAGTACTTAGCTACTTAAATTTGGTTCAGGGTATAAGGATACATATATACAGTTGTGGACAACATCACATACTTTGCTCTGAACTCAAAGTAAGTAACTAAAGGAGTCGTGTTATGGAATTCAGATACAACAAAGGAACCACAAATAACCAGACCCAGTACCATGTACAAAAGTGATTTTCTACATTGACCCGTCACTGGTTCTAACCTGGGCCCTCAGAGCTAGAGACACCTTAAAGACCGGTGTGAACGCCCCTCGACCACGGAGGTCTTCCAAATCCCTATGCTGTTGTCTTCATTTATTTATTTCTTATTTCCTCAGATGCGTTTCGGTTCCCGCTGGGTGCGTCGCATGGCAGCGGCGACCTTCCTTCTCCGTCAGGTCCTGAACCTATCAGTGACAGTGTACACACCGACAGTGGCGCTGCATGCTGTACTGGCTCTACCGCATTGGGCGTCAGCTGCTGCGCTGACTATTGTGGGCATCGTCTTCAATCTGCTTGGTGGATTGGCTGCGGCTATTAGGTGATTATTATTTTTATTAACAGTTTCAGTATGACTGAAAATAATAAATTTGTTTTCGCCTCTCTGGCCACTCGAGCGTTTTTACCGGTTACAGCAGCTCTAGTTAAGACATTCGGCTTTCCCTATAAGGGTTTCGATTGCTACAAGAAAGTTCGGATTTTACATGAATTTACGATGAATGCTACATAACCAATTTGTGCTAGTAACTAGACGATTTTTTTGCTCACTTCTCATGTATCGTCGAAAATATGAATTGTTTACTTATGTATTAGAATTTAATCTTTAATTGCAATCGAATTATAAAGATAAATAAAAGGAATATGTTTTTAGGAACCATAACTGACAATCTTTTTTATACAAAACTGTTGTACCGTCTTGTGGATGCATAAGGAAAATAACAAAAACTAATTTGTGGTTGATTAATTTTTTACCGAACGCAGTTTTTGTACCTAATTTTATCAAATTTAAAATTATTACTACTTAACATTATGTTTGATGATAAAAACTACAATGTAGGTATGACGCATCTTTTGACATTACGTTCCCAGCTGTCAACCAAACCTTTATTATCTAATTATGTATAAATTGAAAATGTAGTAAATTGTTGCATTGTTGTTTATAGCTAAAACTGCCTTGAATGTGTCAGGTTTCAAGCAAAAAATAACCGCATTATTATCAGTCTATTTAGGGGCACAGATGCACAGGCACACAGATAGACCAACGTCAAATTTACACTATTCTTTTTGCGTCAGAAATAAACAATGCGTTTGTTTTTTTTCTGTGGTTTTCTAACAATTCTACTTTATTTTCCAGGGCCGATGTAATTCAAACTCTGACAATGATCTTAGTGAGCGGTGCATTTATAATACAAGCGACACTCAAAGCCGGAGGGCCAGTCAACGTGATCAACGAAAATATTGATGGAGGCAGGATGAAGTTTCTACAGTAAGGATCATTATTTTACTATAAAAAAGGAAGCAGTCTTTCTTACCTAAAATAATGACTCTATTATTCCTATTAAATCAAGTTGGGATTACAGAATATTTGTCGTAGAGTGAGGTTTGATTATATGAATAAAATAAATGATTCTATTTCGCGATGCTGATGCTATTCAAAAATACTTCTAAAAAAAGAGGATACTTCTGAAAAAAAGCAAAAATCGTGACAAATGGTTATTAAATTCCAAAAACCCGAAAAAGTTTTACCAAAATGCAGTCATTATTCAGAAAAGGCAACCATCCTTTCTTTTTTTTACCCTGTGGCAATCCTTTATGGACTACCTCCGCCTTGGGGAAGAGGGAGTGGCGTGCCGGACTCCTACCGGCTAAAATCCCCAGAGTGATTCTTCATTCCCTATTGCCGGGGATCAGGCGGACAACCATCCTAACTTAACGTCCCTTCTTCCAGATTCACCGGCGACCCAACAGTCCGCGTCGACACGCTCTCCGCCATCATCGGCCAGCTCTTCATGTCCGTCTCCATCTACGGCTGCCAACAGACCTTCGTCCAGCGCTACTGTTCCATGTCTAGCGAGGCCAGAGTCCGAAGAACATTACTATCCAACGTACCAGCTGTAGCTGTCCTATTCAGTTTATCCTGGGTAGTAGGCATGGCGTTGTATGCGGTGTATAAGTACTGTGATCCGTTGACGTCGGCGCAGATAGCGGCCCCGGATGAAGTGCTCCCGTTTTATGTTCAAGACCAGTTTGGGTTTCTGCCGGGCATGCTTGGATTGTTTTTGGGGAGTCTTTTTAATGGTGCTTTAAGGTGAGTTGCTGATACTAAATTTTCAATTTACATGATAGATATGAGTTTCAGGAAGAGTTACTGTTAAACTAACATAATGCATTTTTGAAGTCTTTTTCAATAACACTCAGTGGTCAGTCTGAAATAAACTTTATTTACCCTTACATTAAGATGATGTTTGTTTCAGTGGAAATAACATCAGTTGTCACCAAACCTTAAAGAGACTAGAATTAATTTTTATTTTGCTGTGATTTTATTTATACTTCCAAGAAGAACCGCAGGCAGCGTAAGATTTGTACTAATTATATAGCTAAGACCATATTAACATTTATAATAATATCTATTACAGTTTCCTGGTATCAAACGTGAACTCGCTCTCTACCGTGACATGGGAGGACTTCATATCCTTCGCGCCAGCCTTCCAGGGCATCAGTGATAAGGAGCAGCTTACCGTTATCAAGATCATTGGAGTTGTATATGGTAATTATTAAAAATAAATTTTATTTATTATCAAGTAAAAAAGACCGCAAGATGCTGTGTCAATAAAGGATTATTGGTTTTTACCCATGTTGTAATTAAACGCAAGCTTTTAAAATAGTTAATACAGTGCGAGGATATAAATCAGACAGTGTTTGAATAACAGCAAGACAATATACCCAGATCATTCAGTCATTGAATGAAAAAAAAGGAAAAGTTTTATCCTTTATTTATTTTATTCATCTTTATTTTCCAGCCCTCATCATAATGTGCCTATCCCTCTGCGTGGGCATCGTCGGCGGCGTCGTCGAAGGCTCTCTCCTAGTCACATCAGCTACCTCCGGAGCCCTACTCGGAGTCTTCATACTTGCAGCCCTATGCCCGGTAGCCAACGGTACCGGAGCCCTATGGGGCATGATCGCTTCACACTTCATAACCGCATGGATGGCTATTGGAAGGCTGTTGTATGTTGATAAGCAGAAGGCCATGTTGCCTTTATCTGTTGAGGTTAGTGACCTTTTTGAAGTCTTGCATTTTTTAATGGCAAAAACTGTGTCAGAATAAGTTAATTTTGTGATAATTTAGAAATAATTTTAGATGCAAGGAAAATTACCATTTGTAGAATACTAAGTTTATCTATCATTCATAGTTTATAAATAAAAAGAAAATTCATCTATTTTAAAATACCTAAGGTATTAACTTTTGTCTTTTGTTTTCAGCAATGTACGAATGCTACTCTCACTACAATATATCAGTCGCGGCCAGTAGAAGTGAACCAAACTCTGATGAAACTGGCGCCGATCTTCCAATCCATTAATAACACGCATCATATACCGGTGGAGTCTGCTGCGTAAGTATTACTTTAATATTATAAGGATTAAGATAGAAAAAAAATGTGCAGGGTGTTACCGAAAGGTAACCAATCCAAAAGAAGTGAAGAGCGCATGTAGTATAGATTCAGTTAACAAAATATCAGCTCAAAATGAGGTAGTAATGAGTAATGAGCTTAATTAACATTAAGCCCCTGTATAGGGTTTAGATGAATACATATTAAAAAAAAACACTTAGAAGTCAAAACATACCACAAAGTGTCTATGGTAATTCCTCTGGAATCCCAAAGTTACGTAGGCGATTTACCCTTATATAATTTTTAAAACGTATCCTGCAAGAAGATACAAGTAATTAGGATGACCCAATTAATTAAAGCCTTTTTTAAATGGAAAAATCATTACTTTACAGGGTACTCGGCCTCCAAAAGTTCTACTCAATATCGTACATGTGGTACGCTGTCATCGGCACCTTAGTCTGCGTAGTTCTCGGCAACATCATAGGCCTTATCACAGGCAGCGAGAAAGACGCCTTCGACGAACGTCTGCTACACCCCATCATCCCAAAAATAGCCAGAAGATTACCTGGTCCAAAGAGGTTTTATAGCACCGAAAAACCGCCAGTCCCAGAAAGTAAGGAAAATGAAAAAGATTCTTCTGAGAAGACAGATGAGACGAATACTGAACCAAATGAGGTCGTTGAACCAAAAGAAGTGATTTTTGCGACGACTGGTAGTCGGTTGTTCGATGTTTATGACGTCAGAAGGTCACCGACTCCGTCTTTAGCTAGATCGCGGTTGTGATTCCTTTGGTTTTATTTTTAATGGTTCTAGTTAGCACTTTGTGCCATTACCTAAGGTTCTGTAACTGAAGAAGTTGCGTATATAGTCAGTATAATATGTAATGACTATGGATATTTATCAATTGTTTTAGATTATCGTTAGTTAGTTTACAAAGATTATCGGAGTAAGACGTGTTTGACTGATTATATCGAAGATGAGACGTCTGTATGTAACATGTTGCATATTGATGTAAAACTATTTTGGAATTTCATCAACATGTAAATATTAACGCCATTTGTTAAGTTTTAGGTAATAATGAAAAATATAATGGAATTAAGTGAGATGGTTGTAATAGAATGGATGGAAAAATGAATGGATTTTAGAATTGAGTATTATTTTAGGTGTCACTGTAGAGTGCAGCTCAAACTAAAGGAAAAATAGTTATGTTATATGTTAAATATATAAAATATATTGACAAAAACGGAGTGCTAAAATTGCTCAGATTAGAAGAAAAATACGTGCGACCTAAACAAAGGGACAAGGCATGATAGTAATTATAAAAAAGAAGGATGAATTGAAACTAATTCGTCGAAATTAAGGAAGTCTATTTAATTAGTAGCGAAATTGTTATAAGTGAAAATGAAAGACTAGACCTAACATTTGTTATTGGTCAAATGTGTCTTTCTAAAATTTTATTGGTTTTAATTGGACCATATTTTCTGCGAGGCGATTCTGGGGTCATTACGTAGAAGAAGTATTTTTAAGACAACAGGGCGTAGGCGTTAGGCATTTAATAGTCATAGACAAAGACGAGAGCAAATTAAATTAAATAATATATTTTAGATAAAAATAATTCATAGTGAAATATTAAACACTGGTCTCTGGATATTTAAATAAAAAAATATTATGTGTAAAATAAAATTATATATTCATTTAGGAAAGGACATTTACATTATCCTCTAGACAATTTATCTTTAGGTTAAAAACATGGAAACCATATCATTCCAGACCAGCTATATGTAAAATTATACATTTAGATAATATTTTCATAAAATAAAAATTTAAATAAAAATATATTTTAAGACTGCATTTATGAGTTTATAAATAAATTTTACGGGTTATTTTGCATTTACGATAAAATTGATTAATCAAACTCAATTTTGAGGCGCGGAATATTCCGTAAAATTAATTTATAACATAAATGTTTATGAATGAAAATGATAATTATTATTATATTTTATAAATTTTAATGATATTTATTTAACGAATTTTTATCTGTGTGATAATAGTGTATATTTGATTATTTTTGTAAATATTTAATTATGAGTTTTAGTACTATAATCGTTCGGTCGTTAATAGGTTTAATTGTTATTTAATTATTATATTTTTTGTATAATTAATCATCAGCTTCATTTAATCGTTTTTATATTAAGTACTTAAATGTAGGTAATATTTTGTACGCGATAATTGTACAAATTTTTTTTATATGAAAGTAGGTCATTTAACAAAATTCCATATTCTGTCAAGTTAAACCTAATAAAATAAATATCTGCGTCATAGACAAACTGTGCAAACAGTTTTGTGGGCTTTTATGTATATGTTGTTAGATAATTTAAAATGTTTAATAAATAAATAAATAAATAATAATAAAAAATGTGAAAATAGTATTTTTTTCAATATAATATATTCTTGCCGTCCTAATGAATAAATTAAATACTAATACTAACAATATTGGGCTATAATAATGATTATTGCCGTCCAAGATATTTATAAGGAACATAATTATTATTATCTTTTGTTCCAAATATAGCTGTCTCGTGATTTTTGACAGTATTATATTTTTATAAAATATTGTATGTCGAATACCTTACCTAAGATAATTAATGGTTATTTTTTAAAAGACTCTAAAAGATGTATTAAATAAAAATATTCAAATTATGTGATATTTTATTTTGAACACCCTTTTGTAAATATTTAATTCGCTTTAAGCACATCTATTTTTATATTAACCAGTGGTTCAAATAAACTTACAACACAATCATGAAAAATATAAAGGTAAGTAGAATATCTAACTTTGAACGTTTTCCACTGATTTTGTGTAATGATATAAAACTACTATTACGTGTGTATTCTATCGCAATTTATTTCTGACTTTAGTTCCCAACATTTAATTTCGATGTCTCGCAAACTCAGAAGACTATCAAATTCAAATTCAAATTCAAATTCAAATTCAAATGTATTTATTTGTGGAACATAGGTGTGTATTACAAGGATGTTACAGTATTTTATCGAACGCTATGTCCTGCCAATCATGACGTACAAATAAGAACTTAATAAACTAATAAAACAAAAACAACACAAATCTTTACAACTGTATTTGACAATATATATACAATTTTTAAAATAAGGACTTGTCGGTCAGGTATTCATCGACCGAATAGTATGTTTTAATATGTAACAGTTTTAGGAAGGCTTTTTTAAAATCACTTATTTTATCTAATTCTCTTATTGTTCTAGGGATCTTGTTATAAATTCTGGGTGCCATTCCTAAAAAGTTTTTGGTATAGAGTGCAGTGTTATGAGACTCAGTACAAATTTCATTATGTCGCCGTTTAGACTTCAGGTTTTTGAACAAATTTGCATTAGTATACTATCATTTTGTGTATATAAATTCTAAATAAATAAATAAATAGTACACAAAATAGAACCTCCAATCACAAATGAAGCATCAATAAACGCGGCCATCAATCCTCAGTCGTTGTGAAACTCTGACGGAACGCCGATGACGTCACGGCACAAGTTTCTTATGCAAATCCAAGGAAAAGGGACACTTGCCATCCGAGAATCCAATTTGCGTTTCAATGAGACGCTATAATAGTCGTGGACTTATTCTGGTGGTTTGAAAGTGATTCTCACATCTTTGGGGTCCAAATATTGTAAGAAATTGTCATTGGGTAGCCTAGAAGGTATATAGCATTTTTATTTAGACAAAAGTTCATATTCATGTAGGACAATGAACTCACTTCCCTTTCTCGGTTAAGTTGAAAAATTTGTGCCAATACTTATATGCGTCCAGTTCGTCCGTTTCCATAAACATCCGCAGAACTGCCTTAACATTTGACGTTTTTTTTTGGGATAAAAATATTTAATTTTTGAATATTTTCAGTCGCTCTAATCTATATATTCATCAGTATTCATCGACACGGTAAATGTAAGGAGATTCCGAGGTATATTATTTTTCATTTAAATTAAAAATTAAAAATTGTATGCCTCCTAAACGAATTCTCAATTTAAGTTTATTTTTTAAGTAGCTTATTAGTTACACTAAAACAAGTATTTTCTAAGCTTAGTGAGAAGATACTTAAACAATTGATTTTATTGATTGCAATAGTTTAACGTTCTACATGGCTTACAAAAAAAAAGCCGTCTTTATCGATAATCATCTCTTATTAACACACACAGTATCTTATGTTGACACTTTCTGAGGTACCAGTGATTTGTGTACGAGACAGTTATGCAAGGAGGCGTAAGGTTTTATAGCTCTAAATCTTTTTCCAATAATGCGTTTTAGAATGGGAGGTTCATCAATATCGCTTCAACGGTTTTTGAGAGCTCGCGTGGAAATTGTGGTGACCAGAGAAATTCTGATTTCTCTAAAACTGAGATGCTATTTTGAACTTTTATTGTTTATTGTTGCGTCTTGAAAGAAATGGCGGGGCAAGCCAATAGACAACAGTAAAGAAGTAATGTACTTGTGATTTAAAATTTCATTTAATTAGATAGATTCAAGGCTGTTTGGTTTTTTCCAATGTTTGTTAGTAACAACTCGATAATATAACAATAGAAATGATACTATTTAATTTTCATCCATTTCCTTTTTTTACATCTAAATGTAATCAATTATAGTTACATACATTTCTTCCCGTTTATTTTAACCAAGTTATACTAGCAAGTATCCTTTATATGCCACAATTTTCTTACCATATAAAAACAACCCAAATCCTCTATCCCAAATAACCAACTAAATTCACCTCCTTCAAAATATTCTCACGTTACGGAATAACCCTTCCCTTCCAAGATATTTAAAGCATGCAAATTGTATAATACACTTATGTAGGACGGTTTTGGAAACTGTGGGATGCCTAAACGATGTTCATTAGATGCCATATTACATTCAATCATTATCTCAGAGAATAGTTGTTTAGACATATTATTATATTGCTACGCAGGAAATAATGAACTTGGAAAATTAAGGATAACGATTTCTGCCCGGTTAGTGGCAATAGGCTTGGCCCCTATTACATGGGACCTAAACATATCGGCGAACTGTGGGTGTACATTGGTACACCTCTGCCTAACCCTTCGGGGATACAGGCGTGATGATATGTTATGTTATGATATGTTACGATTTCTGAAGTCAAAAAGACACAGTGAGCTCATATTGCGTAGGCAACACTAATAATTAATAAAAATATGAAGGTAGAACGAGCAACAACAACCGTCAAGACGAACACCACCTCAGTCTACCCGTGACCATGATACCTGCAAAGGTGTCGAAACGTCGGGAACTAAAATCTAAATACAAACCGCGATAAAATCCGTAAAAGTATTTTTATTTCAAAATTTAGGATAATTTTACGATTTGCTTTGTTAAAGATAAGATATGAGATAATAAATATACATAATAGTACTTCTAGTATTTTATTAAAAAAATTAGGAACTTTGTTGGTGAGATACATTTTTATGAGGGTAGATTTGTTTTTTTAGTTCTACCGCAGTTATCCTGAGCGCAGGTTTTGACTGCTTTTTCATTGGAAAATAAATGGTGAAAGTGGTATAAAATTCAAGATTTAAATCGATTTAATTCCTTAAAAATAAAGAATTAATTAAATGTTTTAAAATTCTAAAAGTGAAGTAATTGTCAAAAAAAAATTTTTCGTGTTCAATAAAAGGTTAGGTTATTAAATCAGTTTTAGTTTTGTATCTTTGTTTCTCTTTATTTATTTGTCGTCAAAAGTAATTACGTCAGAAGAAAAACTACTTGAAAGTTGTAATATCTCATCGCAGCGCAATAATTAATCCCTAGGTAAGTTTTAATTATTATTTTCTCAGTAGCAACTATCCCGAGTTTGTACGAGTTACTATGACTAAGTTTATGCTCAATTAATCACGATTGCTTTGGGGATCGTCCATTTATTTGTAGGAATCGAGAAAATAGATACTTTGTAGATTTGATTTTATGGTTCTTTGATCAGTAAACTTTGGAATATAATTTAATTTATGCGCTTATTACACTATCCTGACATTGGAATCTATAATTAAATCGATATTGGATTAAGGAAGGTAATTACATTCGGTCTTCCTCAGAACAAACCGAATGCCTTGTGAATTTAAGATTTCTGGTCAGTGGGTCGTCGTTGACTGAATTGGGATGAAATTTCAGATACTGTTAAGCGTGTCTTGGTAGTCCCATTTTATTTTTGTTTTTTTTTTTTTTATAATTTATAACGAGTGTGTGTGTGTGTAGTATTGTGTAGTTTCTAACTACACACCTTCTTTAGTATTAAGGATGATGACTAATTTTATTTATCTCGATCTTTGAGATAATGAAAAATATTCAACACGTATTTTTTGTTTTGCCCTATAAACAAAGATTGTACCTATCCGTGACGTTACAAGTCCCCAATTATGAATTTTAAAGCGTTATATTTTCGTATTTTGTTATTGATTTGATCAAAGAAAAAATATGTGTCTATTATATTTAATAATATAATTATAACTGGCGGATTAAATAAATTTTGACTTTTCATACCTAGTCTACCTACCCTATTCATAGAGGGACCTATTATACTACGCATTTACACAAGTACTTTTTCAAGTCTCGTATTTTAATAGTACATGTTTTATTTTTATATAACATCAAGAAGAATTCCGCATATAATACCTATTTATTAGTTTCATTGTACTCGGTTTATATCAAGTTTGCCGAGCGACCAACCAACTCATTATTTTGCATTCCCTAGAGAAAGTCGCTTGTTATCTTTATTTTACTCGACGGGACCCTTATTGGTGGACAGAAACATTTGATTATACCCTCTAAGATTTCTTTTGTTTTGTTTGCCTTTACTAGCTAAACTAAAACGAGTGAGTGACAGTGTAATAAACAAAGAATGTTTTATTATGTTTGGGACTTAAGTTTTTAAATAAATGTACTTATTAATTAACAAGGTTTCACATTTAAGGGTCAAAGCATACAGGCCGTGAATTACAATGTCGTTGCGGATTTTGGAACAAACAAAGGGCTAATTATTAAGTAATTAGTTAGAAACTCAGGTATTCGTAAAAATAGATGGATTTATTTAAACATTGAATAAATTTCGATGGCCCCACAGAATATTTTTATAGTTTTTAACATCACGAAAATTTACGAAAAATTTACAAAAATTAAGCAGGCGGATTTGGTATGCTGCCTGCTTTTTTTGTATTTTTTTTGTAGCATATTATTTCCATAAGTAATTCAATAAATATGTAGTCTGACAGCAATTTGAAATTGTAACTATTTTTTGTCTTACCTCAATGTCTTTAAAACCGTTTCTTTTAGTGGGACCCAATGCCCCAATGTTCTCAAGTATACGTCGAACCTAAAAGTATTAAAGTAAGTTTGTTTAAAGTTATAAACAGTTAAAAGCATCAAAGAGAAATTAGTGTTGGAAGCCTTTATCAAAGTTGTTTGAAAATTGCGATCAGACTTGTCAAATCAGGACTTTGATGTAACACTTTTTTTTTTGTTTAGACTTCTAGCTTTACATTAAAAGTTGGTTTCAAAGAGCTCTTTTATTACGTTTTACAGTGATTTAAACTTTAAAATTAATGTAGTACCCAAGTAACTTTTGAAAGGTGACATTACAGAGCGTGTTGTCACTAAATAGATAAATCTTCTCTGCCCAACAACGGTTAATTCATTATTTTAAATTTCAATGCAAAGCGAAAATAATGTTAATTTAATATATAATACATATATATATATATAATAATTATGAAAATAATGTATTTATTCCGATAAGTTGTTCTTTATGGACATATAAGGGTGTTACCACATCAATTGATCGACAGTCGATCGATGCCATCAATCGACGGCAGAATGGACTAGTCGACGTCGATCGACAGTTTCTACCATACCATTTACGTCGACCAATCCATTCCTCCATCGATCGACGGCATCGATCGACCATCGATCGATTGGTGTGGTAACACCCTTACATGGAACTGTCATAATTCTAATGTCAATCGGCCGAAATAATATTCAAGGGTAAAATTCTCTACTTATTTAAAATGTTTATCTGGGCTGGGCCCTAATACTTAAAAGGATTATTTAAGCGAAAATTTTAATACAACCAAAGTATTTTTAATGTGTTAAGTTCCTTAATAATTACCGTACTAAGTACACAACTGCAAAGCATATACCTTACTCTACCGCTTCCCTAACTCAACGCTTCACATTATAAATGCAGTTTGCTTTCAAATACAGAGTAAATAAACCAATCAGCTTGCATTATTTACACAAACTCACACATGCAATACTCTACACTTCACTCAAAACTACCGCCAACATAACTTGGCGAGTGCAGAAAGAGATAGGAGACTGTTAAAGCGAGACGCACGTATACAGAATCTACGCGTGGAAGCGAGACAGCGATAGCTTGTATCTCTTGTTAGCTTTACCAAGTTATATTGGCCGTATGGGTGTATGTTCTAACTAATATTACTAAGTTTGGTTCTCTATAACAAACTTTACGCTCAATACTCTCTAAGTAGTGTAGTATTGGGAATCACTTAACAGTATCTAAGTTGCACTCAGATACGAAGTTACTTAAATTTCTCAATAAATATTTCGTTAAGACAAATAAAAAAAAAACAGGGTTTTCGCTTATTTAAATCGGTATAGGGGGTTCCTTCGTATTGATTTATGAAATAATAAAATAATAAAAAAATCCTGCTTTTAAATGTCCCACTGCTGGGTACAGGCCTGTTCCCACGTAGAGAAGGCGTGAGCATAGATTACCACTCTTGTTTATTCAATAAAATGATCTAATAATAAGTTTTTTTTTTAATGTTTTTTGTCGTTTTGTCTAAATAAACATCTGATCTTATTTGGACATAGTGTACGATCAAGAACAACAGCCTTATTTTAAATTTAATATGATGGCAAAAGCTCTAAGGCCGCAATATTGTGTCGCCTTTTTGTAACTCCAGTGTGCTACGCTTCGTAACCGCAAAGTCGCTACGTAAGCTACGTCGTAGCTAATAACCGGTCTGCTACGCTTTGTGGCACTGATTTAATTTTGTTGTGCATTGGACGTACGTTATAATTAATTTTGATACAGTTTCATATCTACAATTTATATATGTAATTATTTTTCAGGATTGCCCGTAACAAGTCTACTACCAAATCTTCGATGTCAATCCAACCGTCTGTCTGTCAGCTAGCTCATGACCCGTAACGACTGAGTGAGTATACAGTTTTCATTTTCATAAAGTGCGTACAACTGTTTCTAATTTTGACGGACCTGCAGTTGGTCTAGTGGTCAGTGACCCTGACTGCTATTCCGGATTGTGGGTTCGATTCCCACCCAGGACAAATGTTTGCGTGATGACCACAGCAGTTTATACTGTTCTAAATTAATCTAAAATATCGTAAATATTTATTTATGAACTTATAAACAAGTATCTCTACCAAAACATAAAGTAATCCAAAATATAATATCCTATTCTTAGAAAACACGAAATCCTTCAAATTCACACGAATTGCTAAAACGACCAAAACTAATCAAAGTTATCCAATTAATTAACGTTTTATCGCTTCTTCGTACTTTGATTGATTTAATTATAAAACGAAAGTTGTTTCTTATATCTTAGGATCTCGGCTTGATGGCTCGATTCGCAAGATTTTAATCTCTGTAAATAATGGACGAAATTAATCTGAAGGCTATTATCTCAGCTTAGGACGTACTGTTTGCTTTAATTAAGACGAAATCGAAATCTTCGTGAGTGATTTTTAATAGTTTTTACTAAAAGCTTTATCAGTACTTAGTTTAAAACTTGAAGTGCACTTTCTAGACTGAGAAGGTTTCAAATCGAATAGGCACCTTAATATAAAAAAGAAAAACTTAGTAAATAGGGTTTTTTTATTTAATAATTGTATAATTTGTGTTTGGTAAGTGAATGTGTATATATCCTTAACGAAAATCATCAATTATTTGTTTATTACTATTGTCAAAATTTAGTTTATTTTTAACACTTTTCAAGGAATTTGTGCGTGGTGAAAATTCTACATAAATAATGCCGTATATAAACAACCTAAAACATATTTCAAAATAACAAAATTTGGTATAAAAAATAAAAGCGCGGTTCCAACAATTAGTAGGGGCTATAAAAGCTGGCTCGGCTATAACGATGTGAAAAGGCTACATGAATCTCCCAATCACTCCAAAAGGCTGCAGAAGGCTAAAGTTTATTTTCATTACACTGTTCATTCACCCAAAGACGGCAATTTGATGGATTGCCAAAAGAAACAAATAAATGTAAATTTATTCGTTAAAAAGAGAATGAAATAAAAGTGTATTACGGCCGAATAATCTGTACTGCGTACTTATGTTGCTAAAATCAATGTTCTATAAATAACGTATTGGGTTTAAAACTTGTAGAAAAGGATTAATTAGTTTTGCAAAGTTTGTATTTTCGTACTAATAGTAGTGAAACTATTATTTGTTTTTTTTTGCATGAATAGAATTAGCACATATTGGCCACACGTATTAATAGTGGGCCTCTCGATGATAAGTATTTATTCTGTGTCAGAAACATACCTAATAAATGTCATTGTGAATTTCAATAAATATTTGCGAAATTCCTATCAATGAAGAGTTAAATTATATTATTAGATTCATTTTGCACTTTGAAAAATAAAGCAAATAATTAACATGGCATAATTTTTACCTTCACTCGATAGCAGTCAAATTGAAGATTGATATATATTCCATCGAAAATAGTATTATTAGTTGTAGAA
The DNA here is from genome assembly GCA_905146925.1 of Autographa gamma. NCBI lineage: Eukaryota > Metazoa > Arthropoda > Insecta > Lepidoptera > Noctuidae > Autographa > Autographa gamma. The sequence goes on from LR989871.1 coordinate 6,423,794, forward strand.
AAAGTAGGAAATAAATTCAATGTTATTACTTAGATTGTTGGTCGACCTATTATTGGCGACTGTGTAAGTCTGATGTTTTTGCTACTTATTCGAATATAATGTTGTATACAGAAGCTGTTGGTTTGCCGTTAATAAATAAATAAAAAGTGATTTTTATCTAGAAAAAACCGTTGAATTGGTTCTCCATAAAACTGAAATGTTAGTTTCCTTTCACACTATTCATAACACCTATTAAATCAAGGTCAATAGTTCTATTTACGACGCCCCAATTCTAGGGTGAAATAGGCAGAGTGCTCGAAGCGTGTAATTTTGAAAAAAAATGTCCGCCCCAAATAAATCACATTAAATTATAGGTAGGGTTGCTTGGCCATAAGGGTAGGCAATTATCAGAGTTCAGTGTATATTTTTACATCGTATTTCAAATAGATTTTTGTTCATTAAAATTTAGAACGAAGGATGAAAAAGGTTTTTTTTGCCCATTCAGGGATACATAATTGAATTAGAGGATTGAAATACTGATCTAGGTGTTGTTTTATTCATTTGTTTGACTAGAATTCAATTTGAGATGATTTTCAATTAAATTGTAATTGGTTTATTTATTTCTTTATTCACACTTTTTGATACAATTAATTTTATTTTTTCTTTTGTTCTTTGGTTAGGAATTGAGCAATAATAAATGAGGTTTTTAAAAAGCACTTTGAAGTCGATTTTAAGTTGTTTTTAAAGTGCACATATTATTATTATCAGGCAGGATCGTTCTTTAACTAATATACTAAAATATATTTTACAAGAACCAAACCATAAATATTCAAAGAGATTGTTCCTTAATCCCGTAATCTACATAAATTTGGGATAATAACTGAACTTGAAATTGAATCTCTAGACCGCTGTTTATCTGTTGTCAAGCCTCCTTGGAGATTTGGAGGGAAAAGGGCTGGTTCATCAATTTATGTGGCTTCTTGTTATGTTAGTAGTCTGTATTAGGCTATCATTTAATGTATGATATTGATCTTAAATAGTAATTGTCATAAGCAATAATCATAGTTATAAAATAATTTAGTTTTTAAAAGAATAGCCTATGGAGTTTCTTGCCGGCTCTTCTCCATAGGGCACTTTGGAACCGATCAACTTGAGTGAGTAGATTTAACGTAACGTTTCTTGAGCGCCTTTAAACGTTAAGACTTTGGATACTTCGAAACTTTTAAGTCTATTTTCTTCCGATTGATGCATATATTATTATATAAAGGTTCTAAGTGACTAACTCATTGTTTGAACGTTTCGTTACAAGCAAGTAAGAACATTTGTTTAACAGGGTCTGATTAAAATCTTTAGTCACTATGATCTTTAAATAGTTAAAGTTTTTTTTATTCTACAAAAAATATTTAATCACATACGAAATAACATATGTCGCTAGGTAGTATAAATGACATTATTTATTAAACTTTCTCATACAATTTTCTTTCGCAAACTACAACCAAAACTCATCGTCTCGACCACCATAAAACATGATTACTACATATTTATGTGTGAAGTGTATGTATATATGTGTGTATGTATGTGTCAGGAGGCTGTGCGATGTATGTTTGGTTTCCGGAAAGACTCTATATCCCGGGGGTGTGCTTAAGGTCACTGAGGAACACACCCAATTTGGAGTCTCTTTGTTTTTGGTTTTATAAATGTAGTGATTTTGATTGTGTCTGTTTTTTTTTTGTTAGAAACTGAAAGTGATCTCTCTTTGATTTATTATTTGGTTATTTAGTTATGTTTAAATTAAGTGTATTACTTAGGTTCCTATGATTGCAATACTTATCTTAATGTTATTTTCACAACCGTTTATTTTTCAAATATTTCTTTTTATTTCGGTAACATCACTCCCAGTTACTATGGTACGCTGTGCTGGCTATTAAAATGGGTTGTAGAAGATATTATTTTTGTAATGCGCAATAGCGTTAAATATTGCAAAAACCATAAAATTTTGGCATTTGGCTAAATCCAGTAAGACTGAAATCCCATCCAAACATAAAAGGCTAGGCAGTACTTAGATGGTTACTTATATAAGTTATTTTAAATATTTAATAATCATTTAAACCTAATTCTTTTCTTATTTCTAGTTTTATTTATTTATCAAGTTATTAATTCAAATGATTAAACCACCTAAAATATTAACCAAAACATTCTACAAAGTTTTCGTAACAAAGTTAATATTCTCCTCCACATAATATGAGCCTGCAATGAGCCCTCACTAAAGAGTATTTAACACAACATTACCTTATTAAAATCCTTAAGCAAAACACGAACATCTTTAACAGATGTAATTAACATTAATATTACTAAAAACATCCCAACATTTCCTGCAGTTATTATCTTTAGCGTCATATCTAACCCAATCAAAATTTATAACCCTACATTTTCCTGTCATTCGAAAATGAACCCTACATGCAAGTAATAAGACTGAAAAAGGATTAGTAAATAAGGGCCTATTTTCGCCAATTGCGTGCGAGATCTCATTTGGCGTGTTCATTACATTTGTGGTACAATTTTAATTTTTGTTCATGTACAGTACTGATTGTGTTACTGTCTGCCTGCTAACATTAAGGCTAAATAGTACAGATTATTTTGGTATGCTTTTTGCTGCAAAAAATGTGATAAGGAAAACTTTACCTTTTTCACACCATCAAAATGTTATTTATTTTTGTTTAGTTTGGCATAGCAAAAAACGAAAAATTATCCTTACAAAAAAAAACTGTTTAAGACAAATAATAATATATTATGTTGTTTAGGATTTTTTTAGTTTCTGACTTTTTCTGCCTAGCCCTTTTTCCAGTATGTTGAGATTGACGTTGAGTTTAATATTATCAATTATGAGTTCAGAATGTAGTGTCTGAATCAATGATATTCTAATAAACAGATATGTTATAAGCGTGCAATCGTGAAGACTCGAAAACGTCCTAATTGGGACGTATTGCCATTAACAACAACACTATTTGTTTCATTTTTTCTTATGGGTTTTATCGCGCTATCTCTTTCGCTAGCTGCCGCGCTGCGCGGAACACTTTTTTCGATTGTTTTGTATGTGTATAACATATCTGTTTATTAAAATATCATTGGTCTGAATGAATTATCCAATTTAATTTTAACACACTCTTCTATTCTCCACAATCTGAATTTAAGTGACTACAAAAGGGCAATAATAAGACAGTAAAATCTAACAGTGGTTATATTCAGGTAAGCCCCTATGTTCATTGAGGAAAATGGAAGAATAACTATCCATTACACATCTTTTTCAGGAAAAAACAAAGCCATAAAGATTTCGTATGGTCTTAGTGTCATTAAACAAAGAATAGGGTTTTTATATTCTGATAGCAGACCCTTGGGTAATCGATAGTGTCTTCAAAAGTATAGCCTTTGATTACTTTTTTTACGCATACATACGTAGTTGCCAAAATTACTTTTTAGGTTTTTTTTTATTTTAACATCACATTTAAACCTTTTGACTATTAGTTATGGCTGATGCTTTGTTCAAAAACGCTGAGAAATAAGAATATTATATTTTTGTGTTATTCCGTCATTGTTGTATGACACAAATAAAAAGGAAAACTTACCTGTTTCTTATGCTGGTTACGGTTAGTTTTTTGTTATTTTTTTAACGCTAAATTAAGGAAATTTCATTTAATATTTGTGGATATAAACACGTTTTTAATATTTAATGGCCAACGAAGGATTCTCAGTACACGAACAAAGGAGACAGAAAACTGACAAACCCTAATGAAAATGCAGCGTATTACCACCCTAGCGCTTGACGAATAGTTTTAATTAGAAACTCTAAGCCAAGTTCACAGGCTTTAGACATGTTACAGTACCGCAGTTAAAGGGGATCACACGGATTTAATACTTGGCTCTACTAAAAGGTGTATCAAACGAGTAATTAATGTCTTTATTAAGTAATTATGGACGAACGAACGGAGGGCTTCTAGTAAAGCCTTTTAAGACTCTGTGTTTTGTGAAATGAATTTTGAGGTGTATCTTAGTTGAAGGTATTTTAATTATAAAGTAATTGAGATTTATTTTTGACTTGCGGTCTTGGCCTGAATATTTAATGTTGTAAGTTTGATTTTAATGAGGTCGTAAATTAGATGTCAATTTTAATTTCGTTGATTTAGATTGGGCTTTATTTACCTATTTGGTAAGTCTTGTTCATTAGGTTTAATAAGTAATTTAATACATGTGCATATCTTACTAGTGGCCTTTCACTCTTGGTAAATTTTAATACTTTAATAAAAAATAAAAAAATACGGACAACATCACAAACATTGCTCTGAACCCAAAGTAAGTAGCTAAAGCACTTGTGTTATGGAATTCAGAAACAACGAAAGTACCACAAACACCCAGAACTTTAACTTTTATTTGTTTATTTTCTGGGTGGAAATATTGACATTGTCCTGAAGTCTTATCAGTTGATGTTGACTAGTCAGCTGTTGCTCTCTATATTAGACTATTTTTTGTCTGTCTTTTTTGTAGATCAATTCTTTTCTTTTTTTATCAATTAATTCGAGTCTTAAATAATCGAAAATCTAAAAAAAAAATCGCTTTTTCTCTTCCTCAGTTACAGTCCGTAACACAACATCAAATTCTTAACTCAATTACATAACGATTCAGTTACCTATATAATCTAACAAACACCTCTACCATAACACTCTTGTGGTTATCTACTGACGGTGTTGCAATCGCTGCACGCCTCGGCCAACATGGCCGATCCCTGCAATTGTGGGCAGACCGCAAGATGGACGCCAACACATTGCTTTACTAAATACCAAGGACGGTAAAGATAAGGTTGGAGAGATTACACGTGTATGCAAGATGTTTTGTAGATTAATTTGAGCTCAAAGTTATTTTAATCTATGTATTAGGGTAAGCAATGAGCACAAAACTTTTGAATAAATAATTGCAGTTTCAAGACTTCTTTTTTCGTACAAGCTTTTAATTAGCTTACAATGTATGTATGTTTGTTAACGTCAAACATTTGCAAGAACAATTAAAGTAAAAATAATGGTTTGTTGGGTTTTTTTTTTATTAATCCAAATCAAAAGGTTAAAATTGACATACTTATCTATATTTTTTTCACTAACTAATTCAAAAATTTTAATTGATAAACATACAAACATCACGTTGTGCCTACAGTTGCTTTAAGATAGTATTATCTCCCTGCCCTGTTCCCAATTATTTGGGTTGGCGCAATTTCGATTCTACATAACATACCTAGTCTATAAAATTTTGTCGACTAGACATAGTAACACATAGTACGAAATATATATATATATATATCTATCTCAAGTCATAAAGATGTCTTCGAGGTCGGTTCGCGCGATGTATAGGCCTTCAGAGACACGCCATAAAATCTCTGACTCACAGACACTGGAAATATTCTGTAACCGTAACATAGAAATCTGAGTACTTGATCAAAATTTTAGGTATATAATGCCTTAGTTTTGTTTAATTTATAAGCACGGACTCTAGCTATTTTACTCACTTCAATTTATAGCTGTCTACCTAATTTTATGTATATAATTATTGATTTGCATTATAAAATTTGTAGCGTTGACTTTCAGTCTGACCAGATTCACCTTAATACCGTATTTCATATGTAGCGACATTCTATCTGACTTTTCACTGTAAATAACACAAAAATAACATATTTTTTTTGAGCTATATGTATATTTCTTGCAGATTTTTTATAATTCTTACCAATCTATGTACGATTTGTTGGTAAAATTGTTAATTAAACTTGTCAGTAATACGTCTCAGAAACTCAGCAATGAGACATTTATTTATTCACCTACGCCGCAGTCTTTAAGAGGTTTTATGGGACTCAACATTCATCCTACAAGTATAGCTTGCATTCACTCATAAATAGGTTGGTGTTATCTTGTACAGGTTACCCAAAGGTGAGGAGCACTTTTGGTATATACAGTAAAGACAAAATTGTAGCCAATTTAAACAAATTTAATACCTAATTTTTTGCATCAAACATTATGTAAACTGAAAGTATACATATGTTGCATAATACATGCTTTTTGTACGCCGATGACCTAAAGTTTGCCAGAGCAATTGACTCACCTAGCGATATCGCGCTCCTGCAAGATGATTTGAACAGGGTTGTTGAATGGTGTAAGAATAACAAAATGGAGTTAAATTTTAAAAAATGTTACCACCTGTCCTTTTCAAGGAAGGCCCATCCTATACCGTCAGAATACCGGATAGAAGATACAAAACTACAAGAAGTCGACCATATCACAGACCTGGGAGTGCTATTTGATAAAAAAATAACTTTTATTCCACATATTGAGAATATTGCCAAAAAGGCCTCTAGAATGTTAGGATTCGTACAAAGAAATACTAAGAGCTTCAAACTAATTTCCACTAAAATAATGCTGTACAACAGTCTTGTGCGAAGCATTTTGGAGTATTGCAGTGTTGTATGGAGACCACATTACGCCATGCATAAATTATTCTTAGAAAGGATACAAAAACGATTTCTTTGGCATCTTGCTTTCTCAAAGGGGAAAAGCAAAAGGCTCCCCTCCTACAACACTCGTTTGAAGTACTTTAGAATGCAATCGTTATCAACTCGAAGAGACATAATTGATGCCTTGTTTATTTTCAAGCTTCTTAGACATAAAATCGACTGCCCTGATGTACTAAGTCGTTTTAAGTTTCGAGCACCATCAAGGTATCCTAGAACCCCCATCACTCCATTGCACCCACCCTTACGCAGAACGGTTCTGGGTGCACACTCCCCGATTCCACGTCTGTGTAGAATGCTTAACAGTTGCAGTGACCTAACAGATGTGCACCATGACAGTCTGAGCAAATTTTGCAAAATAATTAGAGAGCACTTTTCGGACACTTAAGGGATTTTTTTTAAATAATCCAATCCAATTGTGTTGCTTTTAATAGGATCAGTCAGTCAAATGTATATGCACTTTAATTAAATAAAAAAAATAATAAGTATACCTAATGCTAATAATGATTTTTAATCGATTTTAATCTAGTATTAATTTATGGATCTCTTTAATGTATTGTTATATGTAATTCTAATTTTAATCCTACTTATATTTTAAATTAATTTAATTTAATTTAATTGTTGATTGAAATTTTAGATATAATGATGCTCTGTGATGTACTTAATTTAAATCAAAATACTCTTTACAATTTATTGTACAATTGTTAATATTATAATTCAGTCTAATAATTTTTCAATCTTGTATTCCATTAATGTAAATCTCCTAATTTTATATGCAATGATTATGTAGTTTTAACTTTTTATTTTTCTATAAATTGTTAGTGTAGACTTTTTTTTGTAAATTTTGTATTTTTAGTAAACAGCATTTAAAATAGCAACAATAGTTTCTAAATGGATAACCAAATTATAAATTGTGCATGTGGTGTTAACCTTTAACTGATTGTTACACTTATAAATGAAATCGTAATGTTGATTGAAATTGTAAACGTACTGTGTAAGCAATTGTTGGTAAAATACCAGATTTGCTATTCACCCCTTTTGAATATTTAAATCCTTTCGGCAACACCCTATTTCTGAACTTAATTTTTATAAAATTAAAGGTGCCATTAATCTTCTATGCTTAGAAGATATTTTATTCTGATCGGATATTTCTTTTAGAGCTTATAAATAAGGATTTTATAAGATCTTAAAGTAAGCAATTAGCTTCAAAGGTACGTTTTTTATCTTTTATCCTGCTTCAATTATTCACGTTTCTTTCCCTAATGAATATGCAGATTACAAGTAGCAATTACTATTAGCAGGTAAAGTCGCGATATTATTTGGTGTTAAGATAGATATTTTCTTTACATTTATTTTTACTCATAAATTCAAAAGTTAGTTTGGTTTAAAAAACGTTTATCTTTTCATCAAACTGTCGCAAAAATATACATAAAATAAGTAGGTTAATATTTTACACTAATTAAGATATCATGAAATTCAAATGTTAGCAACCAGTTTCAGAAAAGGTTATTTTTACATCCATACTTATTTACTTACTTATTTTCCTGTCATATTCTTGCTAGCCTGATATTATGTTATATGGTTCTACACCAAAGATAGATGTTCCTCACTCAAGCGTTAGGATCAGCCCAAGAGATAAGCAGTTGATACATCGCTTTTCTCATTAGCACAAAAACATATAAATTAAACCTTATCCCTCTCAAATAAAGTTGAATTTTAAATGAAGTAGGATGTTACATCGATCTGAAAGCGTGGTAACTGAAATCTACTAAGTACGTAGTTAATATAGAAGTAGAATAATCTTAGATTGAGAAAAAAGGGAAGGGATTCGTCGAATTGAAACTGACCCAAGTTTAGGAGTAAGATTGGCAAACGATGCGAATAAATCTTAAGGCTTAAGTGCGTAATGGAGCATGTTCCGTTTTTATTGCGATACGGTTACAAGTAGGTCGTTAAGTTCTAGTGTCTAGCCCAGTAATTAGTTGAGTAAGGGCCATAATTCTTCTCGGAATCCCCTTGTTGGGAAATTACATTTTGGTGGTTTTTTACTTACATTTGTTGTTATTTTGGGCATTACAGATTGCAGATTTTCTTATCCATCAAATTACCTTATACTAACATTTTCTGAAATTGTATGCTTGGCTAAAGATATGTGTATTATTTATTCAAATATTGAATCTAGTTTCATGACGAAAATGAGTAGTTAGAAAACTTAAATAATAGGACAATAATACCTAGAAATCTTCACAAAATCAAACTCAAACCAGCACATATCGCTTACCAACTACGAAACTCCCCGTAATCGTATTAAGTACAATCGAAGTAAGAAAGCCATCGGGAACAGATGGCTAGACCCCGAGTGCTTGCCTGAAGTACAATCAATCGTACACTAGTACTGTACAAAGCCTTCTATACGTAGACAGAACCGTCGGTAATTTGAGTACCGAGCTCATGTAGATTGCAGGTATTTCCATTGACCGAATAAGCTTTCCTGTTAGGGAATTTTCTGATTCCTGGATATCTATATATCGGTAATTGTGAAAGGAGAACTAAAGCTCCTTTGGATATGAATTGTATTTTAAAATAATGTTTTTTTTTTAATTATTTTTATTTTTTTATTTTATTAACCGTTTGATCTAGAGTTTTTCTGGCATCGTTTCTGAATAGCACCAAAATATAAATAGAGAAAATATTATAGTAAAAAAAAAAGATTATATTAGGGCTTTTTTTTCATGTAAAATATCTCATATTTATAAACACTGATTACCATTAATTTCAGGTGCAATAAGCATTAATTCATTTAATTACTGTTATTATGCTATGTCACATTCAACAGGCTTATATCATAAATTAGCATTCGGTAATTACTATTAATTACTTTGATTGATTAATGATATGCAGCATATGCTGTAGCTATGTGCTAATAAATAATAATCTATTATACATATATTATTTATTGGCGGTAAATTACTAGTGAATTTTGATAATTTCTAAACTACGAAAATGTATTTACATAGGTATGAGGAGAATCTGGCAGAAGAAATTAAATAAAAAAAAGTTAGCATCGATCGGTTTAGGTAAGACTAGCACTACGGTTTCGCACTGGTGTAAAATACATTAATTATTTGTAAATTTTTTTTGCTTCTGACAGACAGTTGCGGCGAGAACTAAAATTTTTAAAATGTATAGAAATCCGTCATAAGGTTCACATGCAAACAGCAAAATCAATATATTTCACGACTAAATAGAAATTAAAGAATTGTATTTACATTTACTTTAGTTTTCATCTAAGTCTATTACAAACTTCTCAGAAAAAAGCACCGTAAATGAAATATCAGAATAAGTTATTTTTAACTTTCCTTTAAGAAGTCAACCTCAACTTTACACTTGGCTAGTTATAAAGTTATGAAACGGTTTTTCTTGACTGCCTTGATTAGTTTCAATGCAAAAACCTTAGGAATGACTTCAAGTTACTTTCTTACTTAAACTTCGACTTTCTTCGATGTTTTTTTGTTTGAAGTTGAACTTTATTACACCTTGTTTCGTCTTGTTATTTAAAAGTTGAGATTGGTTTGATGATCTTAATTAAGATTTTTTGTTTTGCTGTAGCTGAGCCTTTGATAGACTTGGATGCATCTGATGAAGTTTTAATTTATTCAGAAAGTTCACGGGGCATTTACCAAAGAAACTTTTTATTAGTTTTAGAGTGTCATGAGCAGAAGTCGATCTTAGATACAATTAATTAGAGAATAGAATTCATTAAACTGTACACAGTAATCTATACCAATAGTTTTGGTAATGAATATGCCTTTGCCCAGCATTCTTTAAATTACGGACTGTATCATTTACTTCCGTTACATATAAATACTTCAGTTTAGTATATTACTGGTAAATTTCACCAGCCAACAAAAAAAAAGAGTTGTGCTGCTCAAATATAAAACAAAAATATTCGTCCATAACACACATCAAACATATCATAGACAAACTTATTTATTTCTATTATATATTTCCAGTATATTTTGCCAGCCAACCATAAAAATAGAGTCGCACAGCTCAAATATAAATCAGACAAAATATTTGAACATCACATACATCAAACTTATAAATAAATCCATAAAGCTATAGCCTCATTAATACCGCTAGCCACTCCACGTTAATTAGACCGGGCTCCGATGCACGCCGGGGCACGTAACCATACGGTGCTCGTCACCTCAACGGCAATTATCTAGAGATCTGTTCAGGTAGTAAATGTAATTGCTGGGTATTGGAAGTATCGGTGATTGGAAGGTTAAGAGAATAGTGCAATAGGTGTTAAAGAATTTATCAAAGTCCTGTCAATTGCAGAATTTTATTTGTTCGGTTCAATTTCAAGTTAAAGTACTATTAGTTCTTGTTTGTATGACGCGATTTCACAAAGATAAGGACAAATAAAAATAAAACACGAACAATGCTGGATCGATTTCGATGCCCTGTGAGTTACAGTGTCTGTGTCAAATAAATTTTTTCTTTCTTTCTTTCTTTCTTACAAAAAATATATTTTTCGCTTCTATTTCAAGACAAAGTACTATTACACATTAATACAAATTATATCACCATTAGTTTTTGATTGTATGACGCGATTTCACAAAAATACGGACAAATTAAAAACAAAAAAAGCTGAATCGATTTCGATGATTAATTTACATGGGACCACGTCTGAGGTATACAATAGAAATAAAAAAGAATTTCTGAAATCCCTAGTTGCCCTAAGTCTATCGCGTAGCTTAAGTACAAAAAACATTAAGACAAACTGGAAACTCTTTTTGAAGTAGTTTGAAAAATATGGATTAGCCAATATTAATATAGTTTTCTTCGAAATCCAAGTTTTTTAAAGTCAACTTTGTACCTTAATCCCTTTGAATAACTTTCAGCAAATACATTTTAAAAATAGTTTTCCCGAGGATTCAATAAACAGATTAATCACTTTTCAAAGCGAAGAGCTCTTTATTTACGATTGCTGCTATTTACGATAGGATGCAATCTATTCTGAGGTGATGTTCAATATCTGTTTCGCGGTAGTGGAAAATTAATAACAAGATTAGTTACGACTCATCGCGTGTCAACATTTTTGTGTTATTTTCTGTCATCATTCATACTATTGATTACATTGATATCATTATAATCATAATTTAAGTAGATCTGGTTTATTATTGCGCGCTGCTTTTTCCGCCGGATATGAACCGACACTTAGCTGTCTTTTTTTTGTAATAATTTTGACGTTCGAAAAGTACTACTTACTTACTTTTTGCCTTAGCTAAACAAAAAAAAAATTGACTTTGATATTGATTGGATTGCTCGTATTTAATTTCTTAAGAATTATTTCTTTCATATTTTTGATTGACCACGATTTCTTTTTTTTTCAACACTACAATAGTGTGCAGTATGTTTAAAAAACATCAACTTCGTATATTTTCTAATTTAATACGGAAATTTGCCAAACATAAGGGGCCAAACACTATTTCCGATGTGCATTATTGTCGTAAGCAAGAGGAAATGCGTGCATAAAGTATAAATGCGGTACCCCCTAGGACTTATTATCCTAATTTCCGAATCGCTTTTACTCTAAATTTGACGAAGTACACCCACACACACTAACATAATATTTCTCTAAGTGTATGTGTACAGTCACGAGCAAAAAAAATTACACACTAAGCAATTTTTACTTCAAGTCTAGATTGGTGTTGTATCACATTTATATTTAACGAATATATTTAAAACAGTTCCTAAATAAAAACATAGTTTCATTTTTGACTTTTTTCGTAAAATTATAGAATAATTTGTTTTAAAATGTCGCTATGTGTATACATATTTTTGCTCGTGACTGTATACTAACACAGTATTACTTAACCAGCACTACAGCTTACACTGCTGTGTTAATTAGTAACCGCGAATGTTCACTCCATCTATGTCGGCTCATGTAATCAAATGTGCGCTGACTAGAAATGTATATTATAGTAGTAGGTACCAATCTAAGGGGGCTAGATGAACTAAATTGAAGTGAAAGATGCATTTAACTAATTTTAAGATACACAGAACAGCATTTTTTTTTAATATTTAAAAACATAATATAGCTATATCGTTTCTTTGAACTTATTAGTTTGTTAGTGGTACGGTGGAAAAAAAAACTTTTCCTCTCTGAAATTAGAATTTGGAAACTTTTTTTTAAATACTACCTTTATTTGGGTGAACATTATCTACCAATACTAATAATATTATTCTCGACGTAGATACTGAGAAAAACGTCACTTGGAAGCGTTTTAACCTTACAAATGGTTAAAACATAATGATAAAAGTATGTCAAACAACACAGAAAATGTTCCATTTATTGCCTTTCCCCTCAAAGAGTTCGCGGAAAACAGATCTTAATTCATTAAACATTTCAATTACTTTTCGTTTGTATTGTACATTTTGTATCTTCATTCTTTGAATGTTGGCTTATTTATGTTTGACTGTATCCCTTTTATGTTACAATTTGTAATAGCAAGGTTTCACTAATGGCTTCGAAAGAGTATTGTCCCGATGTTTATATGAAAATAAAGCGTTTTTTGGCGTTTGGTAATGTTTAGTCTAATTTTTTTCCAATACGGCATATTATCATAATGTGGTTTCTAAGTTAATATCCTTTTAAATCATGGAAACCAAGATAAGGATGATTTCATATTGTAATTTCGACATGATTGCATTTTTGTAACTGTATTTTTTTTTTTTTTTATTAAAAAAAAATGTTATATCACAATCAATTTAAATACAAACTAATTACTTTTGTTATCTCTATTTGCTAAATAACTATAAAATACCTTAATCCCGCAACTAAATAAACTCATCAAAAACAGAAACAGCCCACAAATAACCCTATTTCAAGTCTTTAGAAAACAAAAGAGGAACGAACAATGCAATTACCTACACAAATACTGCAAATAAAGCAAGATAAATGATCTACTTAAGTGGAAAGTAGAGCAGAATTATAATATCATTCTCGCTGAAGGGTAGTGCATACTGCAGAAATGCCGCGCCAGGATTGGATGGGATATTTTTCAAAGTATTCGCACAAATATTTGCGAGCTGCCGCGTTATAAACTGAATACCTAACACATGTGGCTCTACTATGGAACTTGTGAATATTTTGATAATTTGATTAAAATATTTAAGTGATTAAAATGTTTGAATTTATATGTAGAATTAGATCGTTTTTAACTTTCAAAAGCGTGAAGCTGCAAGATTATTTAATTTTAAGACAAATCAATTTTAGAATTGAAATAAAGATCAAACTTCAAAACAGCTTAACTTTCATCAAGTCTGGTCGAATGACTTGGTGGAGATTCTATTGGAGATCGCTATATAATTGCAAATCAGGTTACCAAGGTACGAGAGATTGTATCTGGTCAAAAGCTCTTATGTTTAGAAAAATACAGCGTTTTAACTTTTAAGTGATAAACAGATGAGTTAAAACAACAGTAGCGCATAAAACTATCGGATGCCTCACGCAAAACAATTTGTATATTGCGAACAGCAGCGGATGCCGCCCGTCGCGTCATGTCACTAGATGCTTTGATACATAATCGATCGAAAATGTTAACGACACATACATTGTGAGCTGGAATAGTTATCTACTCTTTTAATGGGAATTTTAGAGATATTTTAGACAATAGGAGGACTAAAGCTCAATAGAGCATCTGTCTGTATGTTTTTCAAACGAATAGTATGTGCATATATCACTATATACACCTTGCACTTTGACAACTGATAAATCTTAACATAACAGTAGTATCATAAAAATCGGCTAAGTATGTTTTGCGCACCAAATAACAGCACCAAACTTGCACAAGATTTTTCATTGTAGGGTTGATTCTAAAAGAATCCGTTTTCACTTGTTAATCTTAACATAACAGTAACCATAAATATTGCTAGTTTTACGATTCCATTGTCCATTATCGATTTAGAACGTATTCGAGCAGCAAACTGCAAAACCATTTAAAATCCCACAACAATTTCAACACACAAGCTCTGCCGAACGTAACGAGCCCAATAAATTTTCCCATAAAGGATTTTTACCGAAACTTAACTGCAAAAAAACGATATCACTTTTCGACGATCAAACAAATATGAACTTTAACGATTCCTGATAAGGTTGACAATTGAAACTTGTGGCATTGAAGTGTTGTCGGGATTTTTCTGGTAAATGGGAGTTCGGGGACCAGCATAGTACCCTGGGGTAGCCCTGCCGTTGTAAGAGATAAAAGCATGATACACAGGTACAGATATATGGGAAAACATTCAAGGACACAGGTTTTATTGCTTCGACATTCACTGTTTGTAAACATGATAATATATAATAATATAATAATAATAATAATATTCCGGGACATCCCACACACGGTTGTCTGATCCCAAGCTAAGCAGAGCTTGTGTTATGGTAACCAGACAACTGATAAATATACTTATATATTTCTAAATACATACATATTATAGATAAATTACACCCAGACACCGAACAAATGATCGTGCTCATCACACAAACATTTGTGCCAGGTGGGAATCGAACCCACGACCTCCGGTATAGCAGTCAGGGTCTCTAACCACTAGACCAACAGGCCTGTCATGATTGATATATTTATTTTAAAACTGATAAGCAAATGTAAGGTTTGGTTTCGGTGAATTTTATTTATGATCGAGGAAAACAAATGTTTGTGGGTGTTTTAAAAGTGCAATTGTGCAATAATATCGAAATGAAATCACATACATTTTGAAAATTCCAAAATTAGATTAACTCTTTTGCCTATGGTGTTAATACGTGAGTCCATACATAACAACATGTTATTATCTAGATATGTGATGTAGGAGTAGCGGTTACAAATCCGCTTATCAAACATGGTTACCATAGCTACCGCGTCAAGATACTCTTCGATTCCTAGAATTAGTTATCAAAACTGATTGATTCTAATAAATTGATGTCTGTTTCTAGACATCTATAAATGAAAATCAATCGGTCAAAATTAGACGAGACTTGGTAGGGGGACCCGGGGACCTGTTATAGTAGGTATTTTTTCTAATACCAAACAAAATATGCGTTGTGTGATTTTTTATGGGAATAATGTAGTGAAACAAAAGACGGAGGGTGGTAGTTAGATCTATTTGAAATACGAATGATAAGTTGAATGTTCTTTCTGTTTTGCAAAATATCAAAACTCTGATCTGACCTTTTCCAGCATTAAATACTTCCTGATTTTTATTTTCTTTTTCTGAAATAGTGTTGAACACCAACATAAAACATTCACAGGTTCTTAAAGATTACGTTTTTAAAATTCTCCTAGCCTGTTGCTTGGAACGTTACAAGAATTCTTAATTCCCAAAGCCATTGGATTTTGTTTTGAAGTTGAGCCATATTTTCTTGATCCGATAAAAATGTTTCGAATGTTTGATGAGTTCAACTTTCCTGAATATTATTTTGGTATTTTGTGGATCGTCTTGGTAATATATTTTGATGTGTAAATTTAATTTTGTCAATAACTTGACTTTTGGTAGATTAGATTAGTGGAGTATTTATTTATCGATAAATTTTGTTGATTTTTTAAGGATTACTTGTAGTGTAAATTTGTGCATTTTTTTATTTGTCAGAGTTTTCAAATCTATTTTAAGTAGTGAATTTAGTTTTTAGATACACTAGTAGGTACATCAACTGGACTCAAATGCAGAAATTTAATTAGGAATTTACTTAGGCCTGTCAGTAACATTTCAAGAATATTTTCTTTAAAACTTTTTCTTACTCGGAGTACTTTAAATATAACATTCGACGAAATCTCATTTTCTTACTTTGCGGCGATCAAAAAGTCTTTGATGTTGTCAAATCCAATTTTTATCATCCACAATTGGAATATACAGACAACTGAATATAATAATATCAGCTTAAACATTTTTATCCCTCTGTTGAGCAATGGCGTCTTCTTAGAAGACTTTAATTTAGTCTTAGAAAAAGCATCTAGCATGAATCTATAAATGCTTAGTGTGATTGGTGATGATATGTGATTTCCAAGACGTTTAGTTATTGCAGAAGTAATTAAAACATAATTAAGGTTACAGTATTAATAAATCTGCTTTGATCAACTATTTTTGTTTGGTTCTTTGACCAAAATCTCATAATTTGGGTACTTTTATAATTTCTTTCGTCTTTAATTATTTTCTGACAAAAAAATGTATGTGATGTTGTCATATTTATATATTTATTAAATACAGTATCTATAAAATAATCGTAGGTCTGTATCTAATTAAAAAGATATCTCTAATTACAAACAATTAATAAATTATTTTATGATTTATAATAATTACATTTTCACTCAATACTTGCAGAAATTCAAACACAGATATATCACAACAAATACCTAACATCAAATGTATACTACTGGTTTCCACCAACGAACCCTATTTCAATCTACGCTCGTAGGTACGATACAACTTTCTTTCTGAAATGTCTAGTATCAAATTGAATTATACGTCTCAAGGGTACTGTCGCTTTGACGTCCTATTGGTCCTATTGACCTGATTGAATCCGCCACTCGGACAGAAATACTCCTGTCTTACAGTACATGTTGGGAAACTGGTATCTACTTATAGGGGTGGTGTTTTTTTATGTGGACATGGTTTGGTTTCTGGTTTTGTTTTTGGATGCCAACTTAAAGAACATTGGTATTACATTATTATAATATTGGTATTATATTACAGCAAAAATTAACAGCTTATCTGTAAATTTTTGGTATAAATGTACCTTAGGTTATCTTAAAAGAAAGTGTTTCAAGTGTTTTGGTTTTACTCGTACGTGGGAAAATAGTGCTTTTGATATTCCAATTTTAGGGGTAGTTCTAGGACTTTTACTATATATTTTATTTTATTTATGATTAACATGTTACTCAAATTAAAGGCAAAGGAAAGCATCGGGTAGTGTCGAGTTATTTCCCCAATATTAGCTCTTATCTTGCGTGGGTTAATCCACACCATTGAAGGATATAAGCAAGAACCACGCACATTTTCCCGTACTGCGTAGGATCACTACACAAATGACAGGAAATTAAATAAAGAACTGAAAAAATAACTGAAGAGGCGATATAATAGGTTATATTTAGAAAAAGGTCGGTGTTAAATAAAAACGGAGTATAGGGGCGTTAATAGGGACAATTTATTTAACGGTCGACCCTGCAAGGGGTGGTTAGAACTGAGAACGCAATCAAGGGAAACTCCGACCGTTATGGAAAGGCTTGACTAATATTTTTGCCTCAAAAAACTTAGGTATTAAGAAGATATTTTTTTTGAGTCATAGTTCTAATTTTGGCGTGGTTTGTTAATATTTTCTAGCAAGACAGAAGAAAAATATCGCTATGTTGACTCGAAAATCTTTCGTCGTGTTTCCACTCGCGTTATATGTTATTTATATGCTTTGGAAATAATTGAGTATTTTAAATGTTCAAATTATGTTTTAAGGATGGGTGTTTAAATAATTTTCAATAGTCTTTATTGTACTTAACTTTAAATTTCATTAACTTTTGTCAAACCTATTTGAAGACTGAAGGGACGACAAACAATTTTCTCCTCGTGATAACAAAAATTAAGCGGCTACTCTATAGAAATAACCTTGAAAGAAAACAATATAAACTTAACCTTGACGAAGATCAATGTAATAATGTCACTCAAATACCTACTTAAGTAAAATATTGGACAATAACTCGATACAATTAATAATTATCGAGTATTGGATCGTAAAAACTATCTTTTTATTAATCGCTCGAAATGTTTCTGACAGGGGTTTTATGTGTTATTTATTGATCTCCATTGAAATGACCTTTTACCTTAAGGGCATTCGTTCACATTCATAAATGGCTAGTGAGGGCAGCCAGACACTGAAAAACAATAAAACACTTCATTATTACATACTCGTTATGGTAAAATGACTTTAAACAAAATAATTTTGAAACTTCGTCGTCACCTTAATTAGATTTTTTTTTATAGACAAGGACATTTACGTTATTTTTTTGCAGTGAATGTGTGTACATAATATAAAAAGGAATATTACGGCTACACAAACGTTTTAGAGTAAATGAACTTAAAAAATACACGACTAAAAATTTGGTAATTAATTATTTTATTCTTTACCTGCATTAAAATAACCTCATAAAGGTACTTAAACTTTATAAAGTTGGACCAGGCGAAAGGTGTACAAATGACTTCCTATAAAAGCGCTCGTCTTGCCCTTAAGAGGCTAAGGTGGGTTTACGAGCGACCCGCGATAAATCTACTTAATGCTCGCATCGACAGCCAATACCCGCTTGCGACCAGGATATGCTTGCAATTTGAGAGGAAGCGATTGGAAACTATAAAATTAGAGGAAATTACCTATTTTAGAGCCCTAGACAGGACATACAAAAATGTAGATAAAACTAAAAGGTAAATATTAGGAAATATAATTATTAAGATTTTTTTTAAGACTTAGTTATAGAGTGGATAAAAGGCGATTAGATAAAAATAAATGATAATAATATTAGACAAAATAGAATAAAGAAACTTTCTACACAATCTCATAAAAATATCATATTGATCTCAAAAATAACAAACAATTTATTTTAGAATATACTCGTAATATGTGTCTTGTATAAAAAGAGCAAAATAAAAAAATAATACCAAAACAATCAGATATTTTCTCGTATAGTAAGTAGTATAGTTCCCACCAACGCAAATGAAAAACAAAACCACATCTAGAAAGAACAAAGTAATCCAAAAACAAAAGAGTGCACAAAAGTCTTATTCTTTAAGTTTAAAACGCCCGAAGAGAAATATGTGTAGCCCAGTTTTAGCCAGATGTCGGCTTTTGTTTAAAGAACCTTCTGGACACAGCCTTTTAGATTTTATAGCCTCTTCCTGTTTACTGAATGACGTTGTAAACGTTTAAGTGGAATAAACATAATGCTTTAATGACAGGTGATCTGACGTTATTGGGAAATCTGACGTTTCGTTTAGACTTGATTATGCGGCAATCTTTTGTTTCGCTGATGATTCTTTTAATAGCTACGTTTCTCATAGACGAGGTTAAATGTATTATAAATTAATTATTTATGCCTTAAACGTAATTTCCTGAATCTAGTTACCATTAAACAATATTTGATTACATTTTTTTACGGTGCTAATGAGATACCGTTAGCATGTTTTTGTCTTTGTTATTGTGATGATAATTATATATATTTCAAGTAAAAGTAATCCCACCAAAAACATTCAATGTAAAAAAAGCCAAGTCTCTCTATGCAATTATTCCATCGTAAAAAGTTTTGAGATAGCATAGGAGCCAAGCCCTGTTTAATTTTATTTGTAATAATAAATAAATATTTTGTGACTCTATCAATAGTTTTGTTTGCATTGCAATAATAGTGACTTGGCCATGAGCACAAGTTAAATGTCGTTTGCTCTTTGTAATTACGTGCAAATATCGTTAAATGATTTTGTAACTAATTGGAATTTGAGATCACTATGCACTTAACATGCGCCATAGTGCATGTGCAGTTCACTGATCTTGGATGATAAATACTGTCGGTTAAGGTGTCCTGATATTATTTATTGTTTACTTTCAACTGCTCCAAATATGCCGTTTTATATTTGTACCTTATTGTGCTCATGGGCAAGTCACTATTATTGCAATGCAAACAAAACTATTGATAGAGTCACAAAATATTTATTTATTATTACAAATAAAATTAAACAGGGCTTGGCTCCTATGCTATCTCAAAACTTTTTACGATGGAATAATTGCATAGAGAGACTTGGCTTTTTTTACATTGAATGTTTTTGGTGGGATCTCATTAATTTTTGGTAGGTCTCTTTCTTTTATTTTTAGGTGTTTTAATTATTACTTGTGCTTCAGCTGCTGCTTTGCTTAGAGCCCATTCCCTGTCTCTTACTCTGTTGCCTGTATTGTGATGTTTCGTAATTTTTAAGGCACACAAGTCTGGGCGGTAAATATTTCTGAGTCGATTATATTCAACTGTTGCTGTCTCCTGAACTTTGATGCTTTTAAAATCGATATTTACCAAATATAATCCACCCAGACTTGTCTCTCTTGAAAGAGCCACGTATACTTGACTATAGGTGAAAACGGAGGAACCTATGTCCTTCATCGCGTGGTTTAGACTTAGCCCCTGGCTTTTATGGGTGGTTATAGCATAAGCGATGCATATAGGAAATTGTTGACTATGCGGCGCCGTGCTTCATCTTAATACTATACAAAGTTCATATCTTTTTTTTTATATGCGTTGTTTAGTAGCATTTATTTTACGCTAGCATTGGAAAACGTAATAAATGTTTATTAATTTAAACCTCAGTACTTACACCTGCATATTTGTACTTTTACAAACAGAAAAATAATATTGAATAAAACTACTTTTTACGGATTTTTTCGCGGTTTTAATTTTACTCAAGGCCAAACCCAAGAGCAGCGCTGCAAGACATCAAGACATAGTGAGCTCATATTGCGTAGGTCGGAACTCAATAATAAATTAAAATATGAAGGTAGAACGAGCAACATCTTCTGTCAAGACGAACGCCATCTCAGTCTGCCCGTGACCATGATACCTGCAAAGGTGTCGAAACGTCGGGACCAAAATCTAAAATTAAAACCGCGAAAAAATCCGTAAAAAGTAGTTTTATTCAATGTCTAACATTCGCGTAAACCTAAGAAACCAATATGTAACCCAGTACGGACTGGACATAGCAAACAAAATACGCCGGTTGGAAGATCTCAAGACTAAGCGCGCAAGATATACAACATCTTTAGCATTCTTGAAGAGATGCCGTGACCACAATCTCATCCCAACATGTCTCAAGATATCACCTAAGAAGGACATACGAGGGAGCGCCAAGATCCTCAACCAGGCAAGCAAAAAGTTACTCGTCCTAAAAATTCACGAAACTCGTTCCGACTTGCAAAATTTAAATAAAAACGTTGAGATCGTGACTAATGATTTGAAAACAGTTTTATCAACTTTTGATTTTAATACTTGCTTCGAAAAACTAAATAAGCGCGAAAACACCGAATACCTCGAAAACAAACAAAAACTAATAAATAAATACGAAAAATTAACATTAAAATCAAACGCGTCAAACAACACAACTAACGAAAACGGAACGCGCCCGTCAAACGTCAACCAATCACGCGCAGTTATAAATCTGTCAAAACAAACATTAGATCCACCGACCGTGCAAGTTCTACAAAAAGGTTTAAATTTCGCTATAACACCGCGTAGGATACCGTACGAAGATATTATTTGCAATGTTGAGACTTGCCTGTTCAATAACAACGTGAGGAAGGAAGATTTGGAGGCGATACGCCAAGATATATCATCTGTCTTACGTCGAAGTGTAGTGCCCAAACCAAACCTCCCTAAAGCCGAATATCTCGCTTTAAAGAACCTCAAGAACAGACAAGATGTAACTATACTCCGTGCAGATAAAGGAAACGCTACGGTTATCATGGATACATCGGACTACAATGCTAAAATACAAGATCTATTGTCGGACGCAAGTACATATAAACCAGTGAAAACTGATCCTACCAAAAAGGTGTTAACAACTACCACCACCTTGGTTAAGAAACACTCCGAAGCATTAAGTCTAGATGTCACGTACTTAATACCTACATGCGCGAAACCACCAAAACTGTATGGGTTACCAAAGATACACAAACCAAACGCCCCGCTACGTCCTATTGTAAGCCAAATCGACACACCAACCTACAGATTGGCTCAACACGTTGCGAAAATACTCTCACCACTCAGAGGCAACACGACAGCGTTTGTGAAGGATTCATACCATTTTGTCAATGAGATTAAACATCTACGTCTTCATGACAATGAAGTCATGGTTAGTTTCGATGTACAATCCTTGTTTACATGCCTACCAGTTAAGGATTGTACTGAAATTGTCTCCAAGAAGCTAGCAGAGCATAACTTACCTTTAGAATATGCAGAACTCCTAGAACACTGCCTCACATCTGGCTACCTGCTGTGGAACAATCATTTCTATGTACAAGTAGATGGTGTAGCAATGGGCTCGCCTGTATCCCCTGTCGTTGCCGATATATTCATGGAAGACTTCGAGGAGACAGCCTTAAAAACAGCTCCTTTCACTCCCAGATTTTATAAACGGTACGTAGATGACACTTTCACAATTTTACCATCTAATCAAGTAAATGCATTCTTAAAACATCTCAACTCCATTAATAACAAAATTCAATTCACTATGGAGTTGGAGGATAATAAATCTCTTGCCTTCTTAGACATATTAGTCAAACGAAATCCTGATCAGACAATAAGTCACACAGTGTATCGCAAAAAGACCCATACAGATAGGTACTTAAACGGTGAATCTCACCACCATCCTAAACAGTTAGCTACCGTGGGAAAATCATTGTTTCAGAGAGCACGCGGACTCTGTGATGACAGACACCTTGCCGCTGAGCTTCAACACGTCAAGCAAGTACTGCGAGACAACAAGCTCCAAATTCCACGGCCCCGTCACAGAGAACGAGTGAAGCCAGCCACAGTTGATCGTTTACCTGCTGTACTACCATACGTCAGAGGTGTCACAGACAAGATTGGCTACATCCTAAAACGAGCTTCAATCAAAACATACTTCAAGCCGCCCAAGAAGATTAGTCAGTCATTACCATCCGTCAAGTGTCACATACCTCTACAAGATGCAGGAGTTTATAAACTAGATTGTGACTGCGGCCTCTCTTATATCGGTCAAACGAAACGAAGCATAGGGACCCGCGTTAAAGAACACATCGCTGACGTAAAACACCGCCGCTCAACGAAGTCTGCAGTCGCCGAACATGCTGAAGGCTCCAGCCATTATATTAGATTTGACCAACCACAGATCCTCGCTAAAGAATCCAGATTCCTACCTAGGATGTTCCGTGAGGCTATTGAGATTAAAAAAACACCCTAATTTCAATAGAGAAGATGGCTGGAAGATATCACCTACTTGGGACCCAATAATTCACAAACTCAAGGCCAAACCCAAGAGCAGCGCTGCAAGACATCAAGACATAGTGAGCTCATATTGCGTAGGTCGGAACTCAATAATAAATTAAAATATGAAGGTAGAACGAGCAACATCTTCTGTCAAGACGAACGCCATCTCAGTCTGCCCGTGACCATGATACCTGCAAAGGTGTCGAAACGTCGGGACCAAAATCTAAAATTAAAACCGCGAAAAAATCCGTAAAAAGTAGTTTTATTCAATGTCTAACATTCGCGTAAACCTAAGAAACCAATAGAAAAATAATAAGTAGATTTATCCGTCAAATAATTAGCCGTTATTCGTAAACATTGTATAATATTCCTCCGTATTTACTTATGTTACATTACGTGTTATTTGTATCGAGTTGAGCATTTACATTCCTCAAGTGGTTTTGTTGTGTGATATCGTACTTTTGTTTTGTTGTTAAGTGAGAGAATTTACTCTAGTTTTAACGAGAAATGTCTACAAAGGGTGGATATCGGACAAACCGACCACTGTCTCGCCGGTGCGTAAATTGTTGTTTTAATAAACCTGTGTACTAGGATTAGTTAAAATACATTGTGATTTTAGCATAACCACCCCAATGGGATGGCACTTTGATTCGACAACCCCATTCACTTGGGCCACCAAGATGAGATTTTTACTAGCATGAAAGTGTCTGTAAAAGGTGGGAGCCATTATCATTTACCACAATATCAATTCAAATAGTAAACGAATATGTATTTAGAAGTTGATAAACCTTGAAGAATTTAACTTTTATAACCTCAAATTCAGCAACCTAAAATAAAGATTTCTCTTTAACCTATGGTGAACAAATGGATATCGTTTGCATAACACATATTCTATTGAGCATGGCAACGAAGTCAAAATCATTGAGCTGTCGCAAATTAATTGTAAGTTCATCGTATATAAATAGTTCATTCCACAGGTTCGGCACAATGAGGGAACCTAACAACCTATTAGTTTCAGTAGATGAATGTTTTTTAAAAGGTTTTTTTTTTCGTACCGGCGGTAGCTGTATGAGATAGAAACCATAGCGCGATTTAGACCAGGTACACAGCCATCTTTCGAGTGAGCATAGAATATTTATAGCATTGCATTGTGTGGATGAAATATTGTAGCTTTATTCATTTCATTTTAACTCAGCTTTGTTTATTAATATGTAAATTCAATACATTATTACAATGTATTGGAACGAAGTATGAAAAAAAATCCTTATTACGAAAAGTTGTAACGAAACTTTTTAATGACTTCATTAGTGAACAGTCTTATGATTAAGATTTTTGATAGATATCCTAACTTCTCAGATGGCGGTGTTGACACACGACGAGTTTGATAAGCCGCGTGTCTTGCGTTCGAATCCTAATTCTATGTTTTTTTTTGCGTTTACAACTAATTATATTTATTTTTTTATTTAATAATAAATTAAATTAAATTATATTAATTAAATCAAATTCATTAAATTAAATTATGGTAATTACATTCATTCAAATTATTTCTTAAATGAAAAGGAACTTCGTTCCATCCGAGTGTCTCTTAACATCTCTTTAGATTTTTTTAATAATATAAATCGATTTGTTTTACTTTTTGTACATAAACGAAGAACAAAGTTAACAATGCAGTCAAAATTCATACACCATGTTCTTGTAAAACCGCAAATGTAAATTTGTTTCCTAATATTTACTAAGGTGTATAATTTCTTACCGTTTTTATAACTTTCCCTTTATTTGTAGCTAAAAACCTATCTTGGTGCCAAATTTTAAGTTTCTAAGTTTGCTAGAAGTACCTTAGATTTTTGATGATCGGTCAGTCAGTGAGTGACAAAATTTAATGGTGTAACTTTGATCTCTCATAACTCTGAAACTATTGGTTCAAATGTCATGTAATTTTGAGGCTAAGCTTACTTTAATACTCACTCTAGGTCATCGAAAACCTAAACCCCTAGCTTTGTCCGTATCGATGATACAGGGGGGGGCGGGTGATATAGCCGCGAAACGCTTCGAGAAAAGTATGGTACGGACGTGCCCGTTTTGCTCGAGACGGCACTGTTGTGCCCCTAGATACATTATTACAATTCATTGGAATGAAGTTCCTCATCGCGCTTTGAGAAAAGGGGCTAGGCGGAAGAAATTCTTAGTGCTTGTTCACGTTGGAACGCGCGGGCGCGGTAGCGGGCGCGGTAGCGGGCGCGGTCGCGGATTCGTGTTCACATTGGCCGCCAGGCGTTTGCGCGGGGGTGACGGGTTGTCAGAGATTGTAAACATGGACGACGATCTTTTATTTTTAACCGAAACTAAATACCTAAAGTGGGAGATGATAAAAATTTGAATTGGTGTGCACGAAATTAATAAAGAAAGAGATATTTCTGTTCAAATGATGACTGTGTTTGCTTTGCCAAATCGGAGTTCTAGCCTGAACAGCACTAATAACTCTTCCGTATTAAAAGACATTTAACAGTTATATTTCTTAATATATATATGTAATATCTATAGTTTTATAAATAAAACCGATATCTGACTTAGGTGATTTTTTTCGTCACCATGACAATCAGTGAAAATAAATATTTTAGGAAGAAGGTTTGTAGGAGTACGCCACAGAATACTGGTTGAACTTACCTGACGTCGCGAGTGAATCGCGCGCTCCGCCGCTAGTTCGACGTGAACACACTCAAACATCCCTCGCGTTTGATATTGCCGCGAGCGGCGCGCGCGCGCCAGTCGCTAGCTTGCCCGCTACTTCGCCCGCTGGTGCGTTTCGTACGTGAACACTTTGACATTACGCCATATGTTTGATATTTCGTGACCGCGCCCGCTACCGCGCCCGCGAGTCAACGTGAACAAGCACTTACGAAAAGTAGTAACAACACTTTTTAATGACGTCATTAGTCAACAGTCTTATGATTAAGACTTTCGATAGATATCTTAAATTCTCAGATGGCGGTGTTGACACATGACGAGTTTGCCAAGGGGCGGGTCTTGCGGTCAAATCCTAACGATAAACAGTTGTCTTTTTGCGTTTCCAACTTATCATAATATATTTAATTTAATAATTTGTTTAGTATTTTTTTATTTATTTATTTATTTATTTATTTATTTATTTAAAAACACTTACAACTACCTTTACAGGAATCTAATCCCAATACGATAGAGTAGACATTTATTTACATTAAAGTATACTATATAAACTTAACTACTAATAATTCCAATTTTCCAAATCACTTAATACTATTAGGAACATATTTATGTATGACTAATAACTAGGTAACTCACTACTTATTCTTATTTAATAACATAATATATTTAAAGTAACTTTAACAAAATCGCTTCTGGAACAAATAAAAATATCTAACTTTTCGGCAATCAGATTTAGTGTGTGCAAAGTTCTTGTTAAAGGTGTCGTGTCTAACAGTTTGGTTCTGCCGCGCGGTACCGTAAACAGGCGCGACCTTCTACGCCGATGTACGCACAAATCTGGCACACATAATTTTATGCATTCCAAAACCCCCGGATTGCATATGTCACCACGGAATACACGAAGCACATATTCAGCCAGTGCCAAGTCCCTCCTAGTTTCCAACTTGTTGTATCCAACCATGCCTAAAACAAACAGGGTTGGATACATCAGTGGATAGAATGGATAGACCCCATAAAGTCTAAGGTAAAGGAACCTTGTATATTTATTTTGAATGCGCTCCAGCATAAGCTTGTATTTATTTTCATGTGGGGCCCATATTGCAGCATTGCACTCCAGTTGACTGCGTATTAGAGCATCATACAATGTAGCAATGGCTTTGATGTTTGTAAAACCTTGTGCTGTTCGAAGTACAAAACCTAGACTTTTATATGCCTTTTTACAAACATTATATATATGCTCTCTGAATGTCAACTGGGCATCCACACGCACGCCTAGGTCACGCACAGACTGCACCCTTTGCAACGGCTCTCCGTCCACCAAGTAGTTATACTGCAATGGCAGTCGAGCTCGACTGAATGACAGCATTGCACATTTAGACGAGTTAATAGTTAAACTATTATTTTTGTTCCACTCTATTACCCTGTCTATATCTTGCTGAAGGCGTAGGCAGTCGCTTTCCTTTTCAATGGTCAAGAGCAACTTGAGGTCGTCTGCAAATAGTAAACACTTGGCATCTCTGACTACGTCCGGTAGATCGTTTACCATGATAATAAACTCCAGGGGTCCCAAGTTGCTACCTTGACTTACACCTGATCTGGTAAAATATTCTTCGGATTGGTATCCGCAGTACTCAACATACTGTTTTCTGTCCCTCATGTAACTTGCAAAGAAATGTAGCATTTTCGGAGTGCAACCGAGTCTCGCCAACTTTGATAACAAGATATCATTATCTACTAAATCAAATGCTTTCTTGTAATCGAAGTAGGCGGCGTCCACTTGCAACCCTGCATCTACGCTTGGGACCACGTACGCCATGGCATTTAGTAGGTTGCTGGTAGTGCTGCGTGCTGGACGGAAGCCGTGCTGGGCGTCTGACAGTTGCGGTGAAATTTGTTCGAGGATATTTCGCTGTAATGCAGACTCCAATACCTTTGCTGGTGTTGACAGGATCGCCACCGGTCTAAATGCCTCTATCTTCGATCCGCCTCCTGCTTTTGGTATTGGTATAACCCGGGTAGTTTTCCAACGATCCGGAAAATAAGAGTCTCTCAGACAGATATTAAATATATGGGCAAGTGGTTTTGACAGGCCGAAACGACAATCTCTCATGACAAAAGCTGGAATACCATCTGGGCCCGCTGACCTTTTCGGCTTTAGTTTCACTAGCGCGGCACTCACCTGATCCAATGTGAGACGCTCGACATGTACGCGCGCGCCGCTTGCTCCGCTATCCGCCACCGCCTCTTCAACGCTGAGTCGTGCTGGCTTTGTATGGTATACGGAGTAAAAATATTTTGCAAATTCTGTGGCGCATTCTGAATCCGATAATACAATCCCATCCTTACAGATACTTTTACGATTTCTAGATCCTTTTTTTGACCTAACATAGTCCCAAAACGTCTTAGGATCTTTAGCTAGGTTACTTTGTACCCAATCCTGATATGTATGATATGCAGAGTCTATATTTCGTTTAATGCGCGCCCTACATTTTGAAAATAATTCGTAATTCTCTTTTAACCCGGTCGATTTATATTTCCTATGAAGTTCTGCCTTTAACTTAATATCCTTAATTAAATCCCTAGTATACCATTCTGGATAACAATATCTTAGGTCTGTCCGTTTTTTACATTTTTTAGGTACACTGTTCTCAAGCACGTCATACAAAACACTATAAAAATAATTTAAAGCTTCTTCTGGATTTTGTATTTCATACAAACAATTCCAATCAATAGATCCTAAGTCCGCGTATAATAATTTATAATTGGCTTTATAAAAATCGAATTTTGGTCTAAGGTCATTGACCTGTACGTTATACGCGGAGGGCGCGGGCTTTGGTGACGCTGAGATGCCAAGTTGCAGCGCAACCGCGAGCGGCGGGTGATACGCGTCTATCGGCACGAGCGCCGCGTCTGCCTCGTATACATTCATATCGTTACTAAAGTTCACCGAACACAACACTAAATCTAATTGCCGATCATTACAATTCGGTACTTTATTTAACTGAATAAATTCGCAAAAAGTCATAAAATATTCAAAATAGTTTGTAACGTTTACATTACTTGAATTCAAATTAAAATCTCCTAAAACAATCATATTATTATAACTATATTTTATACGCCACTGTTCTAATATTCTAAATAATAGCATGTACTCACACTCATTACTCTTTGGTGGTATGTAAACAACACATAAAAAGAATAAAAATTTGGATTTTAAATAAACGGTCGCGCCTACAATTTCGAAAGCACAGGTGTCTATGTTGACGTCACACAACGGTTGCACTCGCCGGAGCTCCAGTCGGTGTGTGGCCACGAGAAACGCTCCGCCTTGCTTGCGTCCATCCGCTCTGTCGCATCGTATTATTTGATAGTTCGGGGGTATAATTTCTGCATCCATTATTGAATCGTTACACCCTGTTTCCGTGATCGCATAAATATCAGCGTTTAATGATTCTATATTATTTTGTAATACGTTTATTATTTTAATAATTAACTAAATTAAATTAAAGTAATTTCTTTCCATCCGGGTGTCCCTTGACACCTCTCAAGTTTTTTTAATAATATAAATCGATTTGTTTTACTTTTTGTACATAAACGAAGAACAAAGTTAACAATGCAGTCGAAACTCATACACAATGTTCTTGTAAAACCGCAAATGTAAATTTGTTTCCTAATATTTACTAAGGTATATAATTTCTTACCGTTTTTATAATTTTCCCTTTACTTATAGCTAAAAACCTATCTTGGTGCCAAATTTGAAGGTTCTAAGTTTGCTAGAAGTACCTTAGACTTTTGATGATCGGTCAGTCAGTGAGTGACAAAATGGTGTAACTTTGATCGCTCATAACTCTAAAACTATCGGTTCAAATGTCATGTAATTTTGAGGCTAAGCTTGTTTTAATGCTTTCTCTAGGTCATCGAAAACCTAAACCCTTAGCTTTTTCCGTTTCAATGATACAGGGGGGGTGAAATAGCCGCGAAACGCTTCGAGAAAAGTATGGTACGGCTGTGCCCGTTTTTTTTTTTTGCTCGAGACTTGGCAGGGGCACTACCGTGCCCCCAGATCGCTTGCACATACATAATTAATATAATGCATATCAAGATTAACATTTCATTCTGTAATTGCAAACTTGCACATTATTTTCGTTAATTTAATATTTTTATCATTATTTATTTATAAGCTTCATTGAGTGGCTCGTGGCTAAGTGTAAGAATAAGGAAAATAGGGTCAATAATTAAAATCAAAACTAAATTAGGTCATGATGTTTTAATAAATTAACTAGGCCAATATATTTCAACTAAGGAAACCTAATGATGCCTTCTATGGAAACGATTAAGCTTATAGGTCTAGCAGTAACGATAACAATAAAATAATACGTACAAAATAAAACTTTATTTAACAACCGTACTGCACCGGCTGTTTCTAACACCTACAACTTGAAATTTGTACCTTATTTCTTATACGTTAGAGTTGAATTTCAAATGACAGGTGTATTTGAGGCTTTGCTACTCAATTTCACTAGGTTTCTATCCTTAAGCAAGTCCAAGAAACTCATTATAACTTTTCGCTACAACGGTCAAAGGTCTAAATTTTATTTTGAATACCTTTGCGAACTAGTTTCGAGTGAGTATTTGTTGTAGTTTCACCTCTATTGATATAGAAAATGTTGTATTCAATATCATGTGGATTTAAAAGTTTTTTAACAACTTTGAAGAGCGACTTCAGTTTTCAACTACGGTTCTTATTTTCTTTTTTGTTTTATAAGGAGCCGTTTTCTCACTTAAATATTTATTTAATTTAAACAGAAATGTTCATATCAAAAACGCCACTCCAAAAAGACACGAAAAATTATATACTCGTAGCACTCAAAAATAAAAATCAAGCATGGCAAGAAGAAAAAAAAGAATCTCTACTACACAGTAGACTCGATCGATCATAGAAACTGACAAAAGAAAACAAGAACACAGTTTTGCTCATCAATACCGACACAAACAGCATGTAAAATGAATTAAAAACATTCTCCATACCTAAACACAAAAGACCATTAAACGACAGTACTACAGCAAAATATCAGAAGCGACGTACGAAAGAGAAATAAAACTGTCTTGAAAATATCACTTGGAAGGTTTCGCGTTCCGCATCGCTTGCTACAAAACGCGGTCGACGTAAATTCTTTGACGTCCACACCTTTTGTTTGTTGCTTAGAGGTGTCATAGGAAATCAACTGTGTATGGTAGTTGAAATATTAGATGTAGAAAGTTAATGTAAAAATGCAGTTGCTTATGGAACACGTTTATACTTTGGTAGGGTATCAAGTCATTATTTGTGTGTTTTTTTGAACCAGGGGCTTCATTCAGCTATTTTTAAATACATGTCAACGGTCGGTCAGAGTACTTGTCATTGTGCCTAACTTTCGTATTGAGATAAGCCTACAATAAAATCTCGTTGAACTCTCGAACAGAATGATCGTTATGACAGTTATCAGAAAGCCAATTATTGTAAAAATTACCAACTGAAGCAGGTCATTCGGTCAATTCAAGCAACTTTTAAAAAGCTGAATGGAATCCCCGTATTCATAACTTTACATTATTGCACGCTACAACTATTTAACTTATATTTTAATGTTTTTCACAGTGACATTTTGACGGTAAAAAGAGGGTTGATTTATTTTTATGCTTTTGACATTTGAAAATCCGTTGTTAAATTTAGACTCATTACTCTGATTGATCCACGCAAAATACCCCAATCAAAAGGCTAAGTGCGGAAAATCCCAGTAAACTACACTGTTTATTTATTTATTTAATGGTACTGAAAGGACTACTAGTACATAAATAATTAACACTTTTAAGCATAGCGAGTTCGTCACTTACATCACTTACAGAAGTAAGGACACGAACAAAAATATGTATACAATCTCCTAATTTTGTTTTATCTCTTCAATTCGAGATAGGTATTTTAAAACTTATTATGAAGTCATAATCGTAAACAGCTTCCCATAAATTTTCAATTTTTTCTTTTCCATATTCAGCACTAACGTCTCACTAAAGTTATACAATCTTGCTATGTTTATACATATTTTTGCTCGTGACTACACAGTACACTGTTGACAAACACATTGAAAAAAATAATACTAATTAAACAGTTCCAACAATACTACTTACAATCCTAATCAAATTAGGTCAAACGCTCAAATGTAAATCAACGCCTCATTAAGAAAATTTAAGTAGCCATTTCCTAGTATCGCGATATTCAACGTGAATAGATCGTTAATCAGGGGGGCTCCTACCTATTTAATTCAGGGGCCTGATGCAGGTATTTTAAGTCACTGAGAAGCAGGTCAAAGAGAGTTCTAGTGTATTTGTTATTGTGCCTAATTTTCGTATTCAGATAAGAACAGTCACTAGCAATCCTAAAATGACAACAGTGGCAAGTAGGTTTACATTTGTCATTAAACACACACTCACACACACTCAAAACATGATCTCATTAATATAGTTTAAATAATAATTTTAAGTTTTATATACATTCAAAGTGTTAATATTGAGATAGTATTAAGACATAAATATAACATATAATATAACATAATATAACAGAAACGGGCGAAGACACTGGCTCCTATAACACATGCTTTAAGTCTAGCACAGGTGCCAGGGTTACATTTATGCTGTACTGTATTTTTTATGTATGTCAATAAAAACTTTTAAATTAAAATAATAATAAAACTAAAATTATATGAATACGAAAATAAGGCACAACGAAAACCTGCCACTCAGTGACTTAAAATAGAGGCATCGGGTCCCAGGTCGTGCGAAATAGATAAAACCGTAACAAAGAACATTTGTTTGGGGTCGTTTCCCTTTGTTTTAATGTCCTTTTCGAAGGTCATGTGTTTTGAATTGTCCTATTTATCTTTATTGGGCTGTAGGGACGTTTTGGATTAAATTGGTGTCATTTCTAAGCATTTTACTTTATGTTCATTTTGTACGCGATTTAATGAATTTTGAACTAGATTTAGACGATCTCAGCTCAGTTATTAGGGAATAGTTTTATAATTGTTTTTTTTTTATTAGAATTGTTTTTATTAAATGATGTCCTTTTTTGATAAATCACATTATAATTATTGTAGGTTTATATTATATTATGTAGTTTGACTACTCCACCACGCTGATTCTACTTTTTTGTTCCTGAAAATAAATATAAAAAAAAAAACAAAATTATTTCCAGTGTAAATAAGCGTTAACAAAAAGTGTACCTACAAATAAATTGATGATCCAAGATGACAATTATAATAATAATACTTTTTTTATAGAAACTAGGAAAAACTACTTACAGATAATTAAAACGTTTATTAAAGTGGTTAAATATTTATACCAAGTAAATACTTAAGCTGTTACAAACCTTTAAAAC
The DNA here is from genome assembly GCA_905146925.1 of Autographa gamma. Lineage (NCBI taxonomy): Eukaryota > Metazoa > Arthropoda > Insecta > Lepidoptera > Noctuidae > Autographa > Autographa gamma. The sequence goes on from LR989871.1 coordinate 6,457,446, forward strand.
CAACACTTGAGTGCCTCTAAGAGCAGAGCAAACCACATTTCGCGGTTCTTACGAGAAAACTAATTTCACAGCAATTGGCTCTACAAAAACCTACACTTATTCCTGACACGAGCAGACTTTAGAAGTTCTATTTATAGAATAAAGCTGGTTTAATATTTTCCTTAATTACTTTCGCATTCGTTTGCTACAAATATTTTATGGAACGAGTTTTTCGAGTGATTCATTATTGAAATTTCACTGAGGTATGCGAAATACTGGAGCATTTCTTTTAAATTTCTGTTTCAACTGTTTTATTGTGAAGTTTTTTGTTTTTATTTTTTGGTAACTTTTGTCAGCGGTATTTTATGGGAATAAATATTAGTCACAACTTTAAATATATAGGTAGTATTCTTTATTGTGCACTATTCAAGTTGTACGTTAAAATAATAAAGTACAATAACAATGCAAGGAGTTATTTATGGTCAGTATTGTACCCCACACACCCCCAGCTGGGTCTATGTCCAAATTGCCCAGTAGTGGATGGACTAAGTGGTATATCTCATGGTTACAGGCCTTCGTTTTGTTATGACATACCCTTATGTACCTTCAGTTGCATCCATTGTACTTTTGAGAACAACTAATAAACACATTAACCTAAACTTTATTTTTAGACTAAAAAGTTGCAATTACATTAAAAACAACAATAGTAAAGCTAAGTATAGTATCGTTTCCTTTTACATTCTCTGCACTTGAATCAGAAGCTTTGTGTAAGTTTACTTTGAATCAAAAATAACTAGAAACTCCCGGTCCCCTCTCTAGGTAACAAAGGGATGACTACCGTAATGGAAATTGTGTGCGATTGTTATTTAGTTTTGTAAATAAGTTGAATCAAAATAGAACTTTTCAATACTTTTCACTCTGTTTTTTTATCTGTGTAATGTAAAAATGTTTTAAAACTCACGTAAAATGATTAGAATTTTTGACGGTTCTCTTCGGGAGAAAATGATTATGATAATAAAAAATAATCCAGCCTATAAACGTCCCATTTCTGGGCACAGGCCTCTACCCATATAGAGAAAGCGCGAGCATTGATCACCACGCTTGCTCCCTGGGGGTTGGCGATTTCAGATCCCAAATTTTGGAATCCAGGTTTCCTCCCGATGTTTTCCTTCACTGAAAATGAGTAGAATTTGGGTATGTTATATATATGTTGTATATATGTCACCGGAAAATAACAAGAACCGTAAGTTTATAATTTTCCTAGGAAATTTATAAACTTCCGTCACCGGAAAATAACAAAAACCGTAAGTTTATAATTTTCCTAGGAAATTTATAAACTTCCGTAGGATTCTAAACGAGAGATAAAATGTATTATTTTACGCTCACTTTTTCGTAAAATGATAAACTTACGTAAGTCTCGTGGTAAATTTATAAACTAACGGATATCCATACGTAAGATTCTAAACGGTTCGACCAATCACAGAAATGCTTTTAATTTTACGCTTCTTTAAAAAACGTAAAATAACACACTGCTCTCTGATTGGTCGATGTTGACAGTGCTAATGCCGAGTAATGTTGACAGTGAGAAGGAACACGTGTCACCATTGGTTGAATAAGTTAACGTGACTTATTCAACCAATGGCATTTGGTTATTGCTTACTTAATATTTTACGCTCGACTTACGTAAGTTTATCATTTGACGAAAATATGAGCGTAAAATAATACATTTTATCTCTCGTTTAGAATCCTACGGAAGTTTATAAATTTCCTAGGAAAATTATAAACTAACGGTTTTTGTTATTTTCCGGTGACATATACATATATACGACTTTGTTAAAAACAGATTAAACAACAAAAATATGAAAATAATCATGTAAAAAAAATCTCATTTTCCAAATAATAATATGATAGATTCATTTGTTGTGACAGATTGGTATTTAAAATAAACTAATTTTAAATTAGTGTTAAGTTACTAATTTGTAATTAGCTATCGATTTTTAGTTCCTAGTGTCTTTAACCCAATAAACGTTTACAAGAGATTTAGTACCATATGGTTTTGTCAAAACGTCTTGACAGCCAAGATATCAAAAGATAACGTGTCGAAAATCTTATCTTTCTTTTAAAAACACCATAAAAAGATCTCAAAACATGTTTACCAATGCCAGTAAAGCACTTATCTTCTCATAACTCACTTATATTTCTTGCTGTTTTCTTACCAAATAAAATTGTTATTAATGATTCACGTTTTTACAAGAAATGTTCGCTTTTTCATACATAAAGTAAATCGGCTTTGGTATTGTATATTTTAATAAATGTGAAAACATACATTTTATTTTACTTCAATATATTTTCTTTGATGTATTGAAATTGCTTTTTATGTAAGTAGCTACGTTGAAGTATACAGAGATTAGGTAATAACATACCGAAAATATTTCTTGTAAATGTATTTTGGTCTAGTATTCTACAAGCACCTACTCGCTTTCGCTAAAAGGACGGGCCTGTTGGTCTAGTTGTTCTCTAACCACTAGACCAGCAGTCTGTCTGTGACTGTGTGTCAGTGACTCTAGCAGTCAGGGTCTCTACCCTGCTATACCGGAGGTCGTGGGTTCGATTCCCAACCGGCACAAATGTTTGTGTGATGAGCACGATCATTTGTTCGGCGTCTGGGTGTAATTTATCTATAATATGTATGTATTTAGAAATATATAAGTATGTTTATCAGTTGTCTGGTTACCATGACACAAGCTCTGCTTAGCTTGGGATCAGACAACCGTGTGTGAGATGTCCCGGGATATTATGATAATTATTATAATGACCCAAAGTAAGATTTGAAAATTAAAAACTAGCTAAGGAAAGGCTAAACAAAATAAAAAGGTAATGTTTGTAAGGAACTAAGGTTTTTCTCGTCAGCCTGTGATACTACTGGCAAAACACTGTCCTACTTATTTTGGCATTTTCAACCGTTTACATAGAAAATGCCCCGTTTTCTTTTCACTCTCGCAAAACGGCCCTCTTGACATTTAAAGGTAGAAATCACTCTTTGTTTACAAATCTGTTTTTATTTGAATATCTATTGAAGACGGTTTTTGATTCTTTATAGGACTTGAGGCTAGATTCACCTGATGTTATTTGCGATTTGGTCAATGATGGTGCAAGCTTATTTTGAGATAACACCAGATTGAACTAAAAAAAAAGTGTGTGTTAGAAAGTAAATATTCTTGAAGAGGTACTTTTCATTGCTTGGATTAATAATTAACACGCTTCCTTATTATATATTTTTAAGTTTCTTTAGTTACCTGTAAGTGAGTTACAATTTTATTTTATATTTTAAGTTCTCTCTATTTCCTGGTTTCCGATTAAGCTGAAACATGCACACTTGTTTAGTTTTTACCACAGTGCACGGTAATTTGGATAAAAATGGAAACAAGTATTTTAGAATTGTAAACTATGTTTTCATAAATAAGACAAATATGACTATTTATTTGGTAGGAATATAATACTTCTCTAACTTTCCCCTGATGTATTTGTTCAGGACGAATTTTAATAGAAGTGTAATGAAGCGATTGATTTTGATGATTTAAAACTCCGATAGGAATGAAAGGAAAATAACATTTGATAGGATAGGGGTCCAGTTGAGGAATTTTCAAACAAATATGGAAAAGTTAAGGGTTTTAGTTGTAGGTTGTTCGTAACTTAGCCGTTTTTACGGTACAATGATTTTCTGTGTTTTGCAACAGTAGAATTTTGTGAGTGTCTATTAGCTAAATGGAAGTTGTCTGGTTAGGACTGGCTATTAAACCTTGTAGTTAAGACAAATAATAATTGTTAAAGCTATTAGGCAATTGTTTAGCAAAGTCTATTGCAAACATTACCTACTTTTATCCTAACTTTTTCTACATACATATACATACATATTATTATTATCACGCCTGTATCCCCGAAGGGTTAGGCAGAGGTGTACCAATGTAAATCCACAGTTCGCCGATAAGTTAAGGTCCCATGTAATAGGGGGCGAGCCTATTGCCACTAACCGGGCACAAATGCAAACTCCGACCTGCTACAGTCGCACTTAGCGCCACTTGGCCAACGAGACAGTTTTTCTAGGTCTCCTATTTTTACTTGTTCTGATTATTTTCGTTTCGGGTTTCAATACAGTCAATTGTTTCCCTAGGACACATCGCCTTTAAGTGTCTTGGTCGCATTCATTTGTCATAATCTTAGATCCTGGCTTACAGGAGTGTCAATGAAAAGCATGACCCGTATAAAAAAGTTATACGTATTACAAAATCAAGCAACATTGTCAAGTATAGTAAGCAGGCAATTCGCACCAAACATTCCAATAACAAAACACCTCTCTAATTTTAAGTGTTATTACAGTTAAGCTTAACATTACACAGCTCGATTAATATACATTTAGTATAACAATCAGAGCAGTACCTACGGAAACAGTAATAAAGTCTCTTTCCGGTCTCAAATAAATATTTGTCTCCCCAAGGGCAACAAAACAGGGGCCGTACCAAGATATCTTACAGCAGTAGAGTTGTGTTTGTGGAAGCGAGATGGCGCACTACACTGCGCATAGCGCTGTCTCGCTTACTCAACTGCAACAGTCATGCTTTACGAGCTCATAGTATAGGTCGAGGACGAAAATACCTTTAAAATAATACGCTGTCTTAATAAGAATTTCGAGTAACGATATTAATTAAGTCTGTTTTAGTATAGGGATAATTAAATGCTTGGCATATTAAAATTTAACTTGACGTTCTAATTTGTGTCGATAAGTACGTACTTGCTTTTTATGTTAAGTGTTGTTAAGATTAAGATTGTGTAAATGAAAATGTTTGTTGTTCTTGTTATCCAATTTAAATTTTTGGGTTTGTTTTACAAAGCGCTCTTTGATATACTTAGAATCAAAGCATTGTAAAATTTCAACAGATTTCGAATATTCAGGTATCTCCTTTGCTTCGTAAATTGCCACTTAAAAGTATCGGTAAAAATTTAGGTACCAATGCTTTCGTAAACATTTTTTAATAAAATAAATACAATTCAAGTAGAAACTTCGTCCATTACATGTTCTTAAAGGAGAAAATTGCAGTTTCGAGAAAACCTACTATAAAATAAATAAGGTACAAGTATAATTATCTTCACAAGACTGTAAGAAACAATCCACTCCCAACTAATCCGAAATCCTTAGAGTAATCACATTCATCCCATATTCACCGTCTTCAACGAATCCAGATGAATTTACAGCAAATAAGACGAAATTGTTTGCTCAAACGAAGCAACTTGGAACAAGCTAGTTAGTTTTATGAGATTAAGCGATTTACTAGTAGTTCGCAAGACTTGCTGCGAAGTTACAGGGGATATTATCAAGCTTATACTGTGTTGGGTAGGTAGTAAGGAAGTAAATAGGAAATAACTGGCTTGTGTATAGATTATGTGTCTACTACGTGTAATTTGTATGATTATTCTTTAAATATAAGGTTGTTTGTTACATCTTTTGCGAAAACGACTTATTGGAATTTAATGAAATTCAGCAAACAGAGTCCATACAAAAAATTAAGAATGAAATACTTCTATTGTATTTCTTTGTCTGTTTTTAACGACTTATTGAATTTTGAAGAAATTCAATAAGTAGACAGTAGGTAGCATAAATGCGCGGATATCTACAGCAGCTATTTAGGTCTTACTGGAATCACAGGCAAGAATACATTGGCGGGGAACGTGCCCAGAAGGCTGGCTGCATTGCCACGTTGAATGGCTATGCCGATTCTCTGTGCAAGGAACAAACCAGCCCTCTGATCACGAAGTAGATTCTACCAAACGTTTGGAAAGTTCTTTGAAAAGATTTCGTGCGCTCGGACCCCATGACCCGAGCGTTTCAACCCCAAACGGCTCGTGGGGCACGTTCCCCGCTATTGACAAGGATGACGATGAGTTCTTTGACGCTGTTTAGTTTTTATTTATGTAAGTTTTAATTTTAGTATAGTTAGAGTTTGTTCTTATATTAGATTTAATTGTGTGTTAGTAAAAAAATTCCAATTAGAATACATTTAAATCCTTAAAAATTAAAACTCAGACACATCACAAGAAAAACCTCCTGCGGCTTACAAAACGACCATACTCAAAAGAACAACAACCTATACGAGAAAATGAACCGTATATTATAAAACTCTTTAGGCGAGCGTGATAAATCCCCGATGAAGGCAATTTGTAGCGTCAGCAGAAAAGGTAGCGGTTACGATGGCTGGTTAAAAGTTTGTGTGAGGTGTGAGCGTGAAGGTTGTGTACGGTTAGCAGTTTGTTGGTGAGATTGATGGAAAATTGTTGCAGAAAATTTGTGTATTTTGTGCAGTGGATGGAATCGACCTTTGGTTACTTATACTACTTACCCATCGTTGTATGGAATTTTGATATTTTTTACTCATGTAGCAAAGTGAGTACTTAGAATACACTACTAAGTACAACCTTTCGCATTCAATTCAATTGTGTCTCGCGTAGATCTGCGCTTCCGGCATACAACAGGTTAAATAAAATTTCTCAGGTGCCTGTGGTTTCTGAAGTTCTTGTGTTTTTATGCTCTGATGTGTGTAGGATATGTTTTTTTTTAAATAAGATTTCCGGTTTTCAATGTTTTGTTTGTACCTAAGAATAAGTTAGGAAACGTGGATCTTCTAAATACTAAGTACCTATTAAAACTGTGTGTTACTTAAAAATATACGGATAATAATGTGTGTTTTCCAATATTAGACCTATTAATCATATCATGTGAGTATGAGGTATCCCTAGTTATTTAAAACGCCTGCCATAATTCTCCACGCAACTATTTACAATTCTCCAACAACTACAATATACTCTCAACTCAAGGCGTTCCATAAAAATAATTCAGTGTTAAATCATATTTACGATCTTAACCTCCCCTAAGCTAGCTGGCGAGCCAAAAGCGGTGAAAACAACAAGACCTTGACTCTGTTTACAGCATTTATTTTAATGGCTGCTTTTAAAACTTCTCACTTAGTTGCACCTACGTATTGAACGTTTCCTTGTTTATATAGTAGCGATTCTTTAGATAGAATAGAATAATTATAATTTATCTTATTCCTTGAAATATGGTCATGGTATATTTTACTTACTTATAAACATCTGTTAAATTATAAAACAAAAACAATATTATACATGCACCGCAATTTACTTACCAGTCTATTTACATTTTTAGTTAAATAGTATCGTAGCTATATACTATCCTGCTTGAGCATATGTAGGAATCAATATGTAAAAGCATTTACAGAAGGTGTTAAGGATTACATATGAGTGAATACACATAATTAAAAAAAAATTACTTCAAATAATTCATAGTCATTTCAAAGTAGAAGACAATCAGTGTAACAAGTAATACGTGTCAATGAAATTGTGGGTTGCCTTCGATTTCCCTGGAGTCTTATCGTCAGATACTGACCTGATGACCATGGGGCCATCTGGGAATTATACTCTTTTTAAAAAAGATTTCCAAATCGGCCCAGTGCCTTCGAGTAATCAAGGTATCGATCAGAAAAATAATAAACATTCATACACACATACATAATTATAATCACGCCTCTTTAACTTGTAGGGGTAGGCAGAAACCACTTCTTTCCACTTTCTACGATCCTCACACACTTGTTTCGCTTTGTCCACTTTCATTATTCCCTTCATACATGCTGTTCGGTTTATTGTACTGTTGACCTGGCCTTGTTTCATTCACACTCGCTTTATTCAAATTATATTAAAATAATTAAAAAAAGATACAGTATTTTTTTCTGTGACCCTTAAATTCTTTAAAGTAAAAAATTGGTTTATTTTAATATTTAAAACGTAAATACAATGTTACATCAACAACAACTTATAACCTGTCCGTCATAAAAGGTTTTAGCTCACAATTTTGACCGTCGGGTAATATAACCTAAGCTAGAATCACTACAATATCCAGGAAGCTTACTACAGCTTCATATTGTTCCTGTAAAGCTATAATGATGTACTAAGCTTATGAATTAACGTACAGGCAAGTCACGTCTCTTTCATTATGATATAGATACCTACTGATATATTTGGTGAAGAAACATTTTTGTTTTCTTCCATTTATTTAGATTTAGGGCACATCCACAACAATAAACTTAAAACTAAGCATTGTAGGAGTATTAAAACGTGTGTTTTTTTACGTTTATTAATATAATTGAAATACCTATAGCCAAAAAAAAAACTAAAATCAATTCTCTTGTATTCTTCTTCAATTTAAGCATAAGTACTTTGAAATCGATCCATAAGTTTGTAAAATACTTGGCGAATGAGAACTTTCTACATTTGAAATTGGTTGAAAAAATCATCATGCAAAAAATAATAAACATGACTCAAAATTGACGCAAATGTCAAAAATGGCTTCTTAATAATTAAGGCACTATTATATATATATATATACACTAAGATATAGGGTGATTAAAATGGTACCTAATTTACATACTCAGACAAATCACGAGCATCTTGTAGTTATTTATAGAATTGGTACATCTTCCCTAATTGGTATGACTACATTTTAGGGTTGTCAACTTTGATTATTCGTTGCAGATTTTGGGATTGTTCATAATTAATTACGCGAAAATTGGGTTTTGTTTGTACTAATTTTGTTACACAGCATGTTATTAAAATAAAATATATATATTCAATCATTTAATAATAATGTAATTTTGTGTTGTTTTTATTTTTATTTGTTCAGAAAAAAATATGTCAAATAATATGACTTTAAGCTTCAAACACCAAACCTAATAATAATAATATGATGTAACTCTTATAGCATTTAGTTTTTTTTTGGTAGAGGTCTGGCAGTTAGCCTGAGCGCAGGCTTTGACTGCTTCACCGGACTTTTTCTCTTATAGCATTTCAAAGTCTTATATGTTGCTGACTTTGCAAGAACTGAACTGCAAGTTGCTTATTCGATTTCCGAATTCGATTCGATCAATAAATCATCATAAATAATGACTGCCAACCCTATATGATCGTAAGCATACTAATATAAGCTTAGTCGGATATTTCGTAGTTTGGGCCCGCGCCAGACCAACGTAATTAGTTTGTCTTGTTAGGTAAATTATTAATTAATGTCTAAATCATTTCTAACAATGCCGCAGTTTTGGAACTAGCTATTTGCTTCTGCAACATTGAATAATGTTCCTAGTTTATTGGTGAAGTTTATTTGATTACATCACAGTACTTTATGCTATATCGTTTATTTATCCAAGGGGTTAGTCAAGCGGTTTAGGGATCGCTCGACTAGTTTAGGAGCCATCTAGAGTCTTTTCTCTATATCTGATGTCACAAGTCCAACTAAAATTATGAAGTAACTAGTATAATTTATGTACTAATATAGTTTAATGGGAATTAGCAAGAGACATGCATAAATAGTCAGGCAGTTTGCGACCACGGCTGTTGTAACCTGGTCGAATCGACAAGCCAAAAGTTTTTTTTTGTAAACTTACAACGCGGTTGATTAAAAGTTAGAATTTAATTATATATACAAAAAAGTATACATTTCTGAAGAAAAAGAAGAGTTTTTTTTTAAACTATGGTTTGGCCGTCTTTCCATTTTATCAGATTCAGCTGACTAGCACTTGTATGTATTATACATGGAGCGACTGCCTATCCTAGTTTCACAACCCATTTACTGGGTAATGTAATCTGCCCAGATTACGTTTTATTTCTAAGTTTCTAAGTTTATTTTTTACTTTCTGTATCCAGTCAAAATAACTTAGTATTAAATTATATCCACTGAACCGATGACGTCATAAACTAGCACTAGTATCTATTTATCATTTTAACAGGTTTGTTTTCAATTTATACGATGTCTTACTGTCCTATTCTATATTTTTCGCAGTCGATAAGTTGTTATTCATGTCATCTTATCACGGACACTTGTGACTGTTGTTTGGTAAATAGGGGAAAATTGTCAAGGTCAGTTTTAAAGTTATCTGTTCTTGACCAAATAGGATTCGACCTTGACGATTTTTGAGAACAACATTTTGGAATAGCTCTAGTAAAATGTTTTCTATGCACCTATTTTTAACGGACTCCAAAGAGGAGGTGTGTCATATATTTTCTTTGTATGATACGATATCTCCGTCAAATGTGGATTGATTACAAAAAAATATATAATTATCTATAGATGATATATACCAGAAGTTCGTTCCTTTTTACATTTACGAGTAATAACTTATTATTCTAAAAAAAATACTTGTCTTGAAGCAAAGCAGATCACTTGACTTTTTTATTCAAGTGAATGTGTATAATAATTTTAGTGACCAAAACATATTTATTTAACAATATAGCATAACTTACATATCTTATATTCACACACGTGTATACACTGAATACATTGTGTTTCCTTCTGTAGCAATTTAGTAAGCACTAACACTACACTCAACATTTTTATGACAGAAATATCACGTGACTTTACATTACTTTTGTGCACTAAACTTGACTAACTAATAATTATCTTACGAACTCTCTGTAATTTTATCAATTATTTTATTGTCCTAAAAACTTGGGAGTATATAATCCTAATAGATCTCCTCTCTCTCCTCCTCCCACTCCAAATAGATTCGTAAGTGAATTCATTTTTAAATTAAAATGTTCTTGTATAATGCTGATTAAAATAGTTTTATAAACGCTTTTTGACCGATTTCAAATCGAAGAGGTTCTCAATTCGAAAGTTTTTTTTTGACATTTAAGATGTTATTTTTGTCATCGATCGAAACTTAATTCCTTTAAATCAAGCATTTCGTAAAGTGAACATTCTGTCTATTCTTTTATCGTTTACATCTTGTATGGTTTCCTACGATGTCAACATAATATATTACACTACATCCTCCGCCACACATCCTGGAACTATTGTAGAGATATAGTTTGATACTAGCCACTGCAAATATTGATTTGTTAACAGTCTCGCTTTTAAACGGATTAATGTAATTAGACGGATGCATGCATGCTAGAAAATATATTTAAAAGTTGACTCTTGTCTCAAATTGCTTTCTCAGATTTATGTAAATGTTGGACATTGAGATGACACTACTTTGTACGGATTATATCATGGTGTGTGTTTAGGTTTTAGTTCCCGACATTTGAACACCTTTGCAGGTGTCATGGTCATGGTCACGATCACAGATGAAAGACCTACAGAGGTGTCCGAAAATCCATAAAAATGAGTTTTATTTTAAGGTCCTTGTCCCGTTTTACAATGGGTTACCGTGTTACTGGAAGCCGACCCCAACAAAACTTAGAAAAAAGCAAGCTAGGCAGAAAATAATAAATTCCGTAATAAAACATATTATTATAAACATCTTTCTGCTTTCTCCTATAAATAAAATTAATAGCAAAAGTGCAATTTGTTGTGGAGACCGTAAACGTCTATTATGTTAACAGATCTCAAGGAGGTCATAATCAACGAAATGATATTACTCAGGGCATCCCTTGTAAACGACTTGAGTAAAATCTGGTGGGTGGTCCGAGTGACAAGATGAAGCGAGTTTATTTTACTACATATAATAATTTCGTGTAATATTGTATGGACTATGGTCTGATAATATAATTGTATAATATATATTTTTTTTAATTATTATTAAATTTTTTTTCTAAAGATTTTTCTATTTGATGTTCTACTGAATATAGAAATATTGTCTTCGGTGTATCCGAAAAAAACATCTCATTGTCTGTCTAGTTATATTGAGATTTGATGCAAGAAACACAATGTCTCTTTTATTTGGTTTCATGTTTACGCGAATATTTGATATTGAAATAAAACTACACTCTACTAGTATCTTTTTACGATTTCGTTTCTGTTTGTTTTGATTTGAGGTCCCGACACCAGTCTGCCCTGCTTTGCATCATAGTCATATACCTGCAAAGGTGTCGAAACGTCAAGGAAAAAAAAAATGACTTTTACATTGTAACGTAATCTTTTTGATCCGAGATAACTGTAACTTTATGTCAATTAAAATAAACTAGAAAATATTTCCTTATTATTAAAATGCATGTTATTTAAAGATTCCCAATTTGCATTTTGACTTTTCTATTAAGGTTTTGAGAGCGCAAGACTCCTTTCATTAATTTATATAAAAAAAAAGATATACTTTTAGGATTTATATGATTACTTGTACCACAGCGTAAAGGCCGCGACATCATTATCTGCCCAACACAAGCGTGAGATTAGGAGCGGACCATTTCATTATATTTTTCCGAGGGATTTCGCTCGCAGTGGCCCGGAGCTTTGACGAGAGAAATTAATATACTCGTACTACGAGCCAATCACACTTATATGTTGCTCAGACTTGTTGTGATATTGTTAGGATTCTATTTTTAGAAGTATATAAAGTTGAGATAGTATCAGTAGATTATGTAGATACATATACATACAAATACAAATACATACACATATACAGCAAAGTTTTAACATGACAAAGTATCTACTTTGGTTAGTTCCGAAGCCTCTTCTTTTTATAGTGCCAATGACAATCGTAAATCGCATCAGTCTAGAATTCTGTTACGATAACATTTTTGGCACCAAACATTAAGTTATCACACGTCTTGTATCACTTCATCATATAAAATATTGTCTTTAGATGCTATTGACACAATAGGTGCCAATGAGTATAATTTGTATTTATGGCATTTATTGAAGGAATTTGAATTGAACGCAAAGTATCTATAAGGAAAATAGCAGCATCGCACTTTATCTAATGCGGTGCGATTCTGCCTCGGTTACTGATTTCGGAAAAGGTTTAGACCTTCTTTAGGCAAACTAGAACAAAACACAGCAGTTCCGGCGCTAATACACCCCTTCATCCGATCCGGCCTAATTCAGTAGCTACCTATCAATCACAGTGGGACACCACTACCAATACTTTTTATTGAATTATTGGCACTAATAGATACCTACTTTCTATAGGATACTAAATGTGCTTTAATACCTAATTCGAAGTAGAGAAAATAAATATAAAGGATTAAAACAACATGATTTTTTTCGGTCGATGACAAGCTTATCAAACTAAAATAATTTTACCTATCAAAAAAGGGATAAAAATCTCTCCTTTTATTTATATTTGTGTGTAAAATTCTTGAGGTTCTGAAATCAGATTTATAGATACGTGACCAAAACTCGCAAGACTTGGCAGTAATTTTATAAAGCAATAGATTTTTTGTAGATTTGATAAAATTGTTAGTGTCTTTTGTGGTTCGTGTATAGAATGTTTTAGGCTTTTACTGAATCGTTTGAAGTTGGTTGCCTAGAGATTGGTTTTGTTGTAAAGTTTAGAATTTTCTATCGTGGTCAGTAAGAAATAAAAAATAAACTAGGCAGGGTGTTTTTTTGTGTTTTCAATTCCAAGATGATAAGAGAGAGATTACTCTTTAGACCTTATTAAAAATCCTGTTTGCGAGTAAATTTTGGATAATTTAAGATGTAGACTTTACACCGGTAATTTAAAAAATCTATGTACGGTCATTTAAATTATACGTTAAAAAGCTGAATATGAATATTTAGGTGTTTCGTTTGTTTCGACGAATACTATTAGTACAAGTAGTACCAGTAAATATATAAGTATAGGTATGCTACTCGTATACGTCAAGACAAAACCAAAAACAATTCAAAAAACAAACCTTATCATTATCACTCACGGCAAACATCCAGAAACTCAATAAACGGCACTTACATTTTGTTCGATCACTAAGGCACTAAGGCTCTATGGCTTTCGTTCCGCTTCATTTAAATTCATCGATGTCCTCATCCCTTAGAAGGCACTTATATCCACTGAATATATTCTGTCTTCCCGATAGTTATGTTAATGTTGGAGACTGTTTCAGATGTGTGGATTGAAATTACAGTGTTCAAGGTTTTGGTTATAGGTGTTCGGGAGGTAGGTAGTTGAATTAGTGAAAAAGTTTTTTTTTTAATTTTTAATAAATAAATGCGGACAACATCACATACATTGCTCTGAACCCAAAGTAAGTAGCTAAAGCACTTGTGTTATGGAATTCAGATACAACGAAGGTACCACAAACACCCAGATCCGAGACAATGTAGAAAAGTGATTTTCTACATTGCCCCGTCCGGGGATCGAACCCGGGACCTCAGAGCTAGCGACACCTTGAAACCGGTGCGTACGCCACTCGACCACGGAGGTCGTCAAGATGTGTGAATTTGGTTTATAAGGTATGGCAAATAAATACATGATGTGAATTTTTAAATATAACATTCTTGTAGCTCAGGTGTGTTCCGTACTCAGTTAAGTACTAGATATTACGTACGTTGCAGATAATGTCATGATTTTATTTATGCTTTAATCTCTTAGCAATCTTAGAATTTTAGTTCCAAGATTGCTTTAACTATTTTTCTAAGGAACTGCTAGCAACCAAGTATATTACGCGTTCAGACGGACAGACTCATTTTTTTATAGAGAGTATATGGAAGTCCCAATTAATATATGTGAAACTATATTTGCCAAATACGAGTCAACTTTTTGAATCTTCAATCACACACTCTAGAACAAACCGTTACGTAACTTACCTATTTCCACAAAAACGATAGCCTACCATGTTTTACCTTACGATCCGTCCCGGCTAACCTCCTATACTGCGGCTATAAATTCCTTGAACAACTTTATGTAACATCAGAGACAAACGTTACACCTGGCTTTGAATTTCAGTCTTTGTTTGATACGTTTTATGTAGCAGTTGTGTAGAGGAATTGTGTGGATTAATTAATTTTCAGAATAAAATTGAGAACTTTATTTTATTATGACTACAGTAACAGGTGTGTATTGGAAGATGTTTTAGCTTTGACATAAAACTATTTCATTCAAATTTTAGTGGAGGATTTGAGTTTCGTTAGTATATAATATAAAAATGTATTTTAAAATATAATTTGGTTAGATGTGAGGGGAGAATGGGTCATGTAAATCGCACCATCATTCCGTTCTTTTGGGATGATTAGATGAAAAAGAATACACCGGTTTCAATGGTTCGTCGTAAAAAATATTCTGTTATATTTTATATAGCTATTTCAGTTGGTTTTCACGATTAATCGCCTATATTTTTGACCTACTACATCTATACAAGATAAAACACATCCATAAGATTCAGTTTCCGAACTGTATTTGTAAACAAGACTCGTTCGGAAAGCAACTTCCGAACTAGTCGTAAATATGTCTCGAAGAACTAGTTTATGCTGTAATCTGTTACAGAACGTTTACTCTAACATTACTGTTTCTGTCGTGTGAGCGAGACGGAGCTACGTGCGCTATAGCGCTGTCTCGTTTTCGCAACGGTAACGGGTCTGCTTTAAAAGTTCATGGTAGAAGTACTTCATAAGTTTTCGTTGTTTATTTATGTTTCCCTTTAGGTTTATCATAAACTAAGATTCTATGAGTTATAAGGTAAATGCGCATAAAGTTCATAATATTTGTATTACGATACATTTAATTGATTTTGATAGTTTCAAGATGGCGGATGACGGGTTAAAATATATCATTTAAAGTGAAGTTTTAACTTTTGTATCGAATGTTTCAGTTTTAATACTAATTATACGAGTTTAATCAAATCATAGTTTTATAGTCCTCGTGATTTAACAGCTTTAATTTAAGATAAGATAAAAATAAAGATAATTATTTATAAGAATATGGTACAGTTAAGATGTTACATACAAACATTTTGGTCCATAATATTCTGCCGTTTCCGTTTAAATCTGTCAAACAATTAAATTCAATACTTGTAATAATTCGTTTTAGACAAACGATAGTAACTTAGCTGACATAACATACATAACAATTGTAATAAATTAGAAACAACAACATAAAATGTGGCCGGGATTATGTCAACTGTGCAGAACTAATACTGTACAAAAGCTCTTTGGGAAATGCATTCAAATTAACAAACAGGGACAATAGAACAGATAGGTACAGCTAAAACTTAATTAACATACCTGGTGGGAATTGGCTACTTGACAATTTACCGGAGAATATCTAAATATCTACATTTATTTAATAATTAATAAAACATACTATATTACAATTAAAAATTAAACTTAAGATATTTACAATAGGTAATAAAAAAAACTAAGCCTACACAGTAAATAAGAAGAATATAAACTAAAATAAGGCATCAAAAAATTCATCATTCAGTGTGCCCAAAAGGCTGGCAGCTACAATATAAATATCTACATTGTTTTATGTTATATCTCAACAATTTTAATTTAATTTTTAATAAATATATCGCTTCAGGGTATAGCACCCTGAAGCGATATATTTATTTTTAAACTAGTTAAAAAGCATATTTTATGTTTATTTTTTTAAACAGTCAAATCTACATTTTGTAGGATAAGTTTATAACCACATTTTTTCTGTAATAAAATTTGTAAAATTATTTTATTTTTTAACCCATTGCTTGCAGCATCAATTAACATTACTGAATTAAATACCAAGTTCTAAGTTAAGCAAAACTACCCCTCGGATTCACGTTTACAATATAATTCAAGAACATAATCAAACTAAAAAAATTCAAAGTTCAATTTAATAGCCCTTATTATCAAACATAATAGCTTTACACATTATCACATTAAGTTCCCCTAAATACGCCTTCATAATATCACTTATAATGTCCATCAGCGTGGGCTACTCGTAGCTAACACAATATCCCTCAGCATGGGCAAGCTAACACAAATACAAACAGACACTGGATTTAGTATTACAAATATTGGTCCACTGGGAAATCGGACTAGCGAACAAACGAATAGGTACTTGGTCTATCTGCAAAGTGTCTCATTTATAATAGTGTCGCGAAAAGCTTGGGATTGTGAGTTTAAATTGGCTTAAGGTCAATGACCGCTTTTAGTAGGATGAAAAGACTAAATAATGTTGTTATTAAAAGATGAGGATTACGGATAGCTTATGTATTTTTATTGTAGGATGTTACCAAAAGGGTAAATCTATCCAAAAGAGGTGAAAGGTTCTCCCGGTATAGAGGTACAATTATTACAAATAAATACAAAAATTTCAGCTTAACATGGGCTAGTTATTGAAATAAAACTACTTTTTACGGATTTTTTCGCGATTTAAATTAAGATTTTAGGTCCCGACATAATTTATTTCAATGTATATATTTCATCATTCGCGTAAACCTAAGATATATGGGCTATTTAAGTATTGGTAACCAGTTTTACGCACCAATTATTTGACGACAAAAATCATCACTAGATCACATCCACTCTTTGCATCAAATATTTGATATTTAAATCCATAACCAAACCATTGAAGTTTATATCGGTATCATAATTATTATTAGCAAGTGACGTAATGATATACTAACTTTAACAGTGCAGCGACGATGTGCTTTTCATGATTTTAGGTGTAAAATAGGTAGTTAGTTTAGTCTTGATAATAAATACTCATATCATTTTGACATACATAACAACAAATTTATTGTGTAGTGTGACTGGAATATTAATTAAAGACTCCTTAATTAGAGTTTACGCCCATAATATGAAATTGGAATATGAGTGTGTTTAGGTGTATAGATGTTTACATGTAAATAAGATTAATTATATAATTAACAAGCAATGCTTATGTAAGTCAAAGCGACGATTAAACAAACATTAGTTACGCTATTGTGTATATATATATATGTAGCGCTATACTATAGTGATTATTTGTACATTATGTATGAATAAGCTTTTACCATTGTAATTGAGCTTAAGTTATATGTTAGAGGCAACGAGGTTGCATTTGAAACTATAGAATGAGCCTATCAGAGTTTAAACCGTAAGCACTAGTGTGAACAAATGTTGTCGTGAATTATGTATGAAGATGGAGCTTGCCATTTTAAAAAATCAATCTAAAACACTAATATTATCCTAACAATGTCAAAACCATCGATATTTTCTTATATAAGTTTCTCGTTGCGCGAAAATTAACTTAAATGAAAAACGAAATGTACTAGGATCAGACAAAAAACTGCTCTCGCTTGGCACAAGGGGAACCTAGCGATAGTAGCAGTCTATGCATATCATACGTCGATGGTTAGAGGTAATTATAACACTCTCTCTTGTAAATGGGGATATACTCAAGGTGTTTATCAAGTAAGTCAAATTACGAGTAGTAGTATGTTAGGAATATTAATTATTATCGATGTAAATACAGACTGTGATTTTAGTTTAGTGTTGTATGTATAAAAACTTTAATACATATTACGTTACTGAAGTTATGTAATTAGTGCGTAAAGGCACGCTATCTGAAAAAGTCTACTGAGAACAGTCGAATGCAAATAGTAAAACATCGAAAAATATATAAATTATTGCGAAAATTCTTGTAAAAATAGTTTTTTTTATTTTACGCAAAATTATTTATTTTAAGTCATGACATAATATACTACTATCAGATATTGTAGTCATTTAAGAGATAAAAAAATCGATATAAGTCCCACATGGTTTTCTTATGGACCCCATTGTCGAAACTAGACAAAATTATAACGGGAAGCAACAGCTTTCAAATAAAAAAAGAATCATCAATAGGTTCACCCAGTCGAAAGTTATGAAGTAAGAAACATAAAAAAAACAGTCGAATTGAGTACTCCTTTTTGAAGTCAGTTAAAAACAAACCACACCAATTCCCAAAAATACTAGCATTACACCAACTCCCATTATCATAAGTAGGTAAAGACTAATAAAAGTATCATAAATTAGTCCCCCAATTAGTAGGAGGGTAATTCCACAATAATAGTACTACGGTAATTTATAGCTGCCTAAGTTTCTACCCTAGAGTATACATAAGAAACTAGAGTGAGCCTATCAGAGTTTGAACGTAAGCACCAGTGTGAAATGGTTTTGTCGTGAATTATGTATGAAGATGGAGCTTGCCGTTTTAAAAATCCATCTGAAGCACTAATATTATCCTAACAATGTCAAAACCTATATTACCTGATATTTTTGTATATAAGTTTCCCGTTGCGCAAAAATTAACCTAAATAAATGAATAAATAAATAAATGCGGACAACATCACATACATTGCTCTGAACCCAAAGTAAGTAGCTATTAAGCGCTTGTGTTATGGAATTCAGAAACAACGAAGGTACCACAAACACCCAGACCCGAGACAATGTAGAAAAGTGACTTTCTACATTTACCCGTCCGGGGATCGAACCCGGGACCTCAGAGCTAGCGACACCTTGAAAACCGGTGAATACGCCACTCGACCACGGAGGTCGTCTTCAATCAGTAAACGAATGTACTAGGTTCAGACTAAAAACTGCTCTCGCTTTGCACAAGGGGAAACTAGCGATAGTAGCAGTCTATGTATATAGTACGTCAATGGTTTCTACAGACAAGATAAGGAGAAGCACTTTACTTGTGCGTGCTCCAGTTATAATTTAACATGTCCCAGTTACTATCTAGGGTTTGTTTAACTAGTTGTTCCCGTGGATCTGCTCGTTAACGAAGTTGTGTTATTTAATTAAATATTGAGGGATGGAATTTTGTTTTGTGTGTTTGGTTTGTTTATTATGTTGGGCAATAAATTAAATATAATAGAACTGTTGGTAACGTATTATGACTTTAAATCTTTAAAAAAATATTTTATGGATTTAAAAAAAGAAGTGTGATATAAAACTTAAGTGTAACTTAATCGAGCAATAAATGAAATTAAAGAGCTTTACGACAAGATTTTTTCCTCTCATTATTATTTATTATTTAATGCTGTGACTCACATCGTTTACAAAACAGGTTCCATTTAGTTATCTTACTTCATATAATTTACAAAACATATATTCCACAATAAAAGATTTAGAATAATGTTAAAAAATATTATTCTAAATCTATATATATAATATTAAAAATTATGTAAAACAAATCTTAAATAACGGAAACATTAAATGTAGTGACATAAAAATCCAACCGGCTCCAGTTTCGCTGTATCTCTTAAAACTTTTTAATTATTATATCTAGTAGCTTTTAAAATAAACTTGGTATCTCTTAAATAGAAGGAAATTAAACGTTTTTAATCTTCACTCAAAACGTATATTTGAAAGTGGCTCTCGTTGCACTACTTTTTACTAGGAATCGCAAAGGTTAACTTAAGCATTTTCGTCATCAAATTATGTTGCCGAAACATTATGTAATATGTCGTAGTGGTGTAGTAGTTTAATGAATGCATTTGTGAGCATACGGATGCAGGTTTGATACCATAACGGGCAAATCGTAATAAATTTTTTTTTGTAAGTACTTTAATTCAAAACATCATTGATCGGTGAAGGAAAATATCGCGAGGAAACCTGAACTCCAATAATTGGAAACTGAAATTGCGAACATACAATGAGCAAGCGTAGTGATAATGCTTTATCTAAGAAGAGAATTGTGCAAATAGTGCAACATTTATAGGCCGATATCATCAAATAAAAATAGTTGGATAAACAATCGCTCTAATTACTAAGCAATCTCTGTTTTCACATACATTTTCCCTTCGAAAAGCCAACCAAAGGCACATAGATTTAAATACCAAACCTAATTCCGTTGTATGCATCGTTGGAACAACCAATTTCGTATGCCAGTGATTATACCATCCACAAAGGCTTTCGCAGAACCCGTCAAAGATAAAGCTGAATTTGAAGCCTTAACAAAACAAAGTATTTTCAGATGGATGTATAAAGCGTTGCATTGCCAGAACCGCGACGGTGTTTTCAGAATACTTTCTGTAAGAAGGCTGGTTGGACGTTCTTAACCGCGTTTAAAAAAGAAATAGAAAAAAAAAAGAAATGCCCCGAATCAAAAAAGAGAGGTGTATTTAGGCGGTTAAACATTTCTTTTTTGTCTTATCAACCTAATTATATTTTTAAAGTCCTAAGCAGAAAAGAGGGGTGCATTAAGTTTGACATGGTGGTCTGTCTATGTATGTGCATGTCTCTCTGTGTGTGTGGGTCTATAACAACGTAGCTCCTAACCGAATGGTCTGATTATAAAAACTAACTAGAAACTTTATGTATAAGACTAAGTAAAAAAGAGGTCTTATAAGTTTGACGTGTCGATATGTCTGTCTGTGGCATCATAGCTCCAAAAAGAATGAGCCGATTATGTTGGAAAGATGCCGTGCATTTTTAAAATATATGAAAACACTAAAGAAAATACAAAATTGGAGTCAAAATCGTCTGCTAAAATAATAACACTTATTTATATTTTGTCATAATTAAAGACTTGAGCACATTTTTAAACTGATTACAAGGCAAGTTGACGTTAAGTATTGTCTTAAAACCTATATTTCTCTTCACAAATTACTAGAACGTTCACGTCATTAACAAAACAAATATTTACAAGAACTCAACGTAGCGTAAATCAAAGGAGCATTTCACTAATTATGTTAACAAGGAGTACACCTGACTTATTTCGTCTCAAACCTTACGGAAAATCAAATAGCAAGAAAATGAATCACATTTGTCAACTTGTAATATTTAATAAACAGAAGTTTAATTTTAACTAAATTGCTATAGCTACTAATTTACGTAATATTCTGACAAAAACTCTGGAGTAGAGAATATAGAATAACTTGTGTCTAACTGTGCTCCCACACAGCAGTTATATAACGTTAGATAACATTTATTTTTAAACTAATTATAACAAAAGTTATAAATTGTTATTGATGTTATACAACTTCAATTAACAAAATGTTTTGAGCGTTTATAGCATATAACATTTCTAAACATGTTGTAGAGTATTGTTACACGCTGTTATCGTGTTACACAACGTTATATAACTGATGTGTAGGAACACTATTAAGGGCCGAAATTTTATAGAGTCATAGAAAATCAGGACGTCAATTTTAATCAAATTAAAAAAAAATATATAACAATCGCTTGAAATTTAAAATTAAATACATCGGCTCTTTTACTTTTTTTGAGCAGAACTCATAAGCGATAATTCTTGTAAAAATCACTTGAATGACATTTAACGTATGGAATTGACAGTCTTTTTCAAAAAGTCATGTGGTTTACACTTTTCTCTTTCATACATTTGAGCGATTTCATCAACGGTAAGGCTGTTAAAAATGTCACTTGTCTAGGGGGCACGAGTATTACTTATGTTTTATGTATAAAGAATTTCATATTTATAACATCAATAAGATTAGAGGAATTTGGTATTTCTTCAATTATTATGCTTTCAAATCAAATAAAACGAAAACGTTTTCTGAATTTGTAAAGAATTCATGTGAGATTTATGTTACCAATTACATAACAAAAGACGATTTCAAAGAATCACATGCTTTTAATTTTGTTTCATATAATTGCTACTGTATTTATTTACTTAGAAAGAAAATTCCTATTCCTATTTTCAAAACGTCTATTTATATTATAACTACCGACGCAAAGTAAAAAAATAAAGAGTTGCAAGAAGAAGGCGTCAAATTTTGTATCCTATGTCCTAAACCAATCGGCTGATAATTCTGTTAATTCAATTCAAAACTGACGTGACCAGGATAGTACTCAGCTAAAGTTTATGAAGATCTTAGCAGCAAATAAATTTCTTAATTTTCTAATTTATTGGCATGTTAGTTCCTAATTATATTTTATTTTCAGTAAAGCTTTACTAGCTTTCGTAATATATCCTTCATTCGTGGAACCAACTAATTTATCTTTACGCATTAGCCAACCAAGTTTAGGAGACGTAAACTCAAACAAGGATAACTCTAATTCCGCCTTTGTATTACGAGTTTCTAAGAAAACGTAATAATATAATAAAAAAGCGATTTTTGAAGTATTACCATAAAATAACATAATGTCTTGTAATATTCTGGATGATAAAATGAGGATATTGTGTTTGTACTTGTTATTTCGCTCGGGTAAACGCTCAACCGAGTAAAACTGAATGTATGAGGAAATACAAATATGTTATACTCATCGCTTAATATTTTGGGAAGACACTTTGTTCTTTTCTGTTTTACTTAAGTTTTGTGATAACAGTAAAATGACAATTGTTTGAGTATCAACTTCATTTTTTTTTTCAAAAAAATAATGTTCCGGGTCATCACACACACAGCTAAGCAGAGCTTGTGTTATGGTAACCTGACAACTGATAATAAACACACTTATATATTTCTAAATACATACATATTATAAATAAATTACACCCATAATTAGTAATACCGCTTGTTTCCTGTTTGTCTTCGTCTCATTATACTCAATACTCTTAAAAACAATCCTCAAACACCCAAAAATCCAAAAAAAAAAAAAAACGAAAGATCAACCGCTAACCTAAGTTCAAGAGTTATGTAGAACCCGCCTCACACGTAACGGAAAAGATAAAGTTAGCACATAAATCTACGCTTGTCAGACAGTCGCGATAAGCGGGTTTGCTTAGTCCACCCCTTTACCTGAGCTGAGATCACACCGACGCCGCGACGTACGAATGTAGGTCAATTTTGGATATTACGTTGGGAAAGTTGGCAAGTTGGCATTTAGGGGCTGATTTCTATGTGTCGTTTGATACGTGGCATCAGCATTTAGGGGTTGGTTTATTTGCGTGTCATTTGATATTTGATGATTTGGATCATATAAATGTGCTGTGGATTAGATATATTGTATAGTGATTGATAGAATAGATAACAGAAAAAAAATGATTTTGTTTTTTCTATAAAATTGTAATTTATGCGATACGTTTATCATCTGAAACCTACAGAACATATTATTATGTATGTGAAATGTCAATCTTAGCGCTAATATATTGCTGTAATGATTACTGAGGTTTACGCGAATGAGATTTAAATAACTACTTTTGGTTTTTAGGTGTAGAAATTTTTGTGACCTAGATCCATATAAAACGAGATATAATTCGTAAAAGTAGTTTTATTTCAATAATGCTGTAAATAAAGTTGTTTTCAGAAAGTTTTTTTTTTTTTTTAATATTACCTATTTTAAATAACTTAAGTTTAATTTTTAATTGTAATATTGTATGTTTTCAGAAATAAAATGTACCTACCTGCCGTAAATTTAGTTATTCTCACAATTTATTCTGTCTTATAAATTATAATCAATCTATCAAACGGATACAATAAGAACATTAATCGGCTTACGTCATAAAATTACAGACACAAAATCTTACAAAACATCCTCTAAAAATCTAGCAATTTTGTTGCTTCTCGGTGTAACTGAAGTCTGAAGTTAGGACAGTCTTGGCACCGCAACTCCACAGTTACTGTAATGGAATTAATGGCCATACTATTAACCTCGGCTCGGATCTGCTAAGTCTTCTATTTTTCGATCGACTTGCCTCACAAATATAGGATTAAATTGACTTTTTCGGTAGTTTACTTTTATGTAAACGTTTTGGAGGAGAAAACTTATTTTTATGAATCATTTTACCCTTATAAACATTTTTTTTTTTGTATAAATATAGGACTTGCCTTTTTTCAAGAGAAACTACATTTTGTTTTCAAACTAAAACATAGTTTTATTCTTTTGCAAATAATTTCAAAATATTGATCAAAATAAATTAAAAAGTTAACCATTAATATTTCAATTTTCTTAAAACGATCGAAACAAAAATCAGTAAAACATTGAAAGCGTCTATTATACGAAACTTAAGCAATAAATCGAAGAGTACTATACTTTGAAAGGTTCATTAAATTTCATAAACTTTCCAATCAGAACTCAAACGAATAGCGATTGAAAACCACAAAACCACATTTCCATAATTACGAGATTCGAGAACCCATACAACGAAATATTAAGGCCGGCACGAACATAAATCAACGCATTATTTTTAATGAACACTTGGTAAATGCGGGAATAATCCAATAATTTAGTGATTCGGACGCATTAACGAATGATAAGCAATGGGCTTTCGATGCGACAAAGAGTATAAAATAGCTGTATTTAAAGCAAATATGACTGGATGGGGACTGGATGCGGAAGGCGGAGGACCGGGTGTTGTGGCGCAAATTGGGAGAGGCTTGTGTCGAGCAGTGGACTATGATTGGCTGATTGATTGAAAGCAAATATTAAAATTCGTTAAACAAAAATGTGTTCAAAATTTTTAAAGTTGTCAGCAACTTTCAACATGCTGAACAGACTTTCGTAATGAAAAGCTAAGAAACAACAGTGTTAGTTATAATCAGAAACAAAAGCTGCAAAAAAATTGGTTTAAATTCATTTAGTAGCTACGATGCCACGGTCAGACACATGACAGATACTTCAAACTTCAGATCAGTCAGATCTACTCTTTTTGACTTCGGGCTATTAAACAAAATAATATTTTGCTGTTGGGCTAACATTATTACACCGTTTGCTATCTGTTTTGAGGTACTAAATGTGTCGATTTCATATTATTATTTACTGACTTAAATATAAATTCCATACATTAATGTTATGAAAACATGAAATAAAATTATTTCGCTGGCGGACTTAATATATTCCAAAATGTTTGAACATTTTGCAATTATATGAAAACGATTGCCAACCGTTCGATTTTACCTCATTAAGCTACAAAGTCGTTTCATTTGGCAAGTCTCCAAACATTTTTTAATCTATAGAATTCCATTTAATTGAAAATCACCCTCAATTGGCTGCTAATGAAAATCTTCGATAGTCGTTATGGAGATTTTGTGCATAATTAGTTTCCTATCGACGAAAATGTAGCTTTTATAATAGATGATGCAGTCTGGTCTTTTAGTATTAGTTAAAAGTGTTTGAATCCAATAACAATATTATTTTTTGCTCCAAGTTTAGTTCTTTTGCTAAAAATAAAGGAACTTTTTGTTAAAATTATATTTGATAATTGGTAGAAGATTATGTCAATTTTAAAATATTAAGGGTGTGTTAGTGTAGTGTAGTGTTAAGTCAAGGGTTGAAATAATTTTGTATATAAATGTAATGTACTGACCATTTATTAAAAATATAATTTAAAAACAGTTTAAGGTACAATAAGTTGATCTATCAAGAATATTTGGCATTTTAATTCAACCTTACTGTTGGATAAACTTAGTACCTAAGCTGACAAAAATCTCAGAGGGGATAGCAATATCTTAGAAATTTCAAATCTAATAAATGTTCAGAATTTTCTCCTGAAAATGCAGATCCCTTAAGACACGTTGATTTAATATGGTCGCGATAGTCTGAAAATTTATTTCAGGAGTACAGTTTGTAGGAGTACACTTTCATTTAAGAAGACACATATTGACATACATGTTTATCTTTTTTATCTTTGATTCGGATTTATTTGTGAATTTAAAATCATAAAAGGTAGTGGTATTGTAATGTTAGCATTTCGACCAATGTAGGTATTTTAATTAATTTATATTAATGTAACAAAACGTTGTGTTAGGTTTATATGTAACGTCCATATACTTAATCTTTTGTTATAATTATTCCTGTCCCATGTAAGACACGATCTTCTTCCTTTCGCAATTAATCCTACCTAGCCACCCATTCGATATACTTTAAGTAAATTTTCTGTTCCGGTAAAGGCAAGGACGGGTCCGGTGTGTTTCAAGGTGCAAGTTTGACATAAGGAAATATGGAAGACATTAGATTTTCACCCAGTCAAGGAAAAAAAAATGTAGTAGTTTCATAATAACGCTCTGTAACACCCCAAAAATATATAAAGCCAAAAACATATTGTTCTAACATGTAAAACATATTTCTATTGCAGTTATGATCTCTAAAGCAAACGTTTCTGTTCCTATGTAGGGCGCCCGAGGCTTTTGCTCGACAACAGAAATAGCGACGCATTTGATAACTTTTCTGATGTTACCATTGTACTAGGAATGTCGGCTAGACGTAAACTGTGTCACTACAGTATCACTACTTGTGTTAGGAACATACCTAAGTAGTGATATTTTGTAGTGTTTTTAAATTTTTGGTAGTTTGTAGTTTTGTTAGTTTTTGATCCGGTACTTAGGTTTTTTTGTTCCGTGTATTTTGTCTGACTTTAGGGATATAAAATTATACTAGATACAATACAATGTAGACATATACATATCATCACGCCTGTATCCCCGAAGTGTTAGGCAGACGTGTACCAATGTACACCCACAGTTCGCCGAAATGTTTAGGTCCCATGTAATAGGGGGCGAGCCTATTGCCACTAACCGGGCACAAATCCAAACTCCGACCTGCTACTGAGAATTTCATAGAAAAACCCAATAACACCTTGGTCGACTTGGGAATCGAACCCAAGCCCTCTAGCGTAGCAGTCGCGCTTTGCACCACTAGGCCAACGAGGCAGTTCAACGTACAACGTGGACATAGTAAAATTGTATTATTCTACATCATCTCCTTGTCTTCTCTGTTCACAATGATTTGGGATCAGCGCAATGCGTATTCAGCTTCCATTCATCTCTACTACTCATCATCTCGTCATCTCAGTATTCACTCGTTCCTTTCACGTGTCATCTTTTACACAATTCTTCCATCTCCTTTTCTGTCTTCCTCTGCAAGTATACCCAGTAAAATAGCATTATTATTAGTACTTAAATAAAGACGAAAGTCACGTTATGAGCTACCAAAAACATTTTGAACTTTAACATTTCAAGGAATGTTTAAATAAAATATTTATTCTAAAACTAAAAGAACAAAATAATGTCTATTTCATTACGTTTCGTTCAGCATTCAAAATGATATTTCTAAAGTAAAACAGTTGAACAAAGGCCGGGTTAATAAAGACGGAAACAAAAGCAAGATTGATAGCGAACACAAAATAAATGAGAAAGACATTTTATTAAAATCTTGAACATAAATGTGACATCCGATTCCTTTTAGAAATGAAACACAATAATAAAAATAATAATGTTTTCCTTTTAATAGTCAATTTATCAGTCGTAAAGAAGCTACAGATGTTAAAGATGTAGAATAACTAGAAGGCAATAAAAAAGGAAGGATATAAAAAAAAAACATTATAAATAATTTTACTTGACATAAGTAAAATTATTTATAATGTTTTTTTTTTATTAATCAAATAAAAAATATCGCTTTGAAATGTGCCACTTTTATTTACCCGACACCGTAAAAAGAAGATTAGTACTATTTTTTAAACCTAACCTTTTTCAATTGTTGATTAATTAAAATAGTGCACTGTTTCTATATTTATTTGTACCTGTATTATATTTCACTGCGTTATATTTACCCTTACTTCACTATTGAGACGAACAGTTACTTAATATTGAGCTTACCAAAACATTTTCATTGAATTGAACGTAGACCACCGCCGGTTCATAAGGCTGAGCAGCATAAACCACATAATATAAAACCTTATCAACTTCACATCAACAAAAACTACAGCTAAATAAATTATCGTGAAATCATCACTAGTATTTAAAAAAACCTCTTCTATTAAAATAAAACAATTTGTTTACGGACTTTGTCGCGGTTTATTTGATTTTAGGTCCCGAAGTTTCGACACCTTTGCAGGTATAATGGCCACGAGCAGTCTGCTCTTAAAAAAGTAGTTTTATTTCAATATCTTTCATTCGCAAATCTATGAAACCAATAAACCTCTTCCAGTCTTTAAACCTCAACGTAGTTCAAAGTAAAAGGCTGTTTTCCTTTCCTTTGCTCCTCCACTTATAGGCTTCAACCCTTTAGGGATGACGTTTTATGTTTAACATCGAACTTTTTTGCTCAGCTCAGCTTTATTATAGCAAAGGAAAACCAGTCACATGAGAATTTCACATCGCTTTCATCTATTTTTAGCAGTTTAGCCCAAAGAAATATGGGAACGTTTTTCTAGGCTAAATGGAAGTTTATGAGCGACTATGAAAAGCAAACGTCTTGAAGAGTTTTATTTTTTTGTTTAGTTCTTATCGTAATGTTGAGTATGTTCTAGAATAAACTTTTTTTTCTTCATTTCTTTAGAATCTGTTAAAACAATGTAAACCATGTATTTTTACTATTAAAAATATAAATAATATTGCATTGTACTATGTGTGATGATGATGATGATGATGGCTATGTATATTATGTAACGTACATTTTGTTTTCAAAAGTGTTTCTTGATCTGCTTTAATACACAAAATACCAATAAATAGTTTGTAAAACGCTATGAATCACGTCTGTTATTATAATCTGAAAACCAAACCATTTAAACCGTTACTCCCAACCCACAAAAAGCTAATTCCGTTCACCAAACACGGCGAAGAATTGAGAAAAGTAAACTGATTTTTGTCGTATCGTATATGTGGGATAGCTGTAGTGGCACAAGTCCCGTGGAACGTTGTCATCGCGAGATCCCTCTGGAAAGTAGAGCACGGCCGGTGGTGCAAGGACAAGAAAGTAGCGGGTGTATAGAGTTGTTATTTAATACAGAATAATATTGAACAGGCACGAAAGAAGAAAAAAGTTGGTCAAATATTTAATATTAATGCATTTAACCGAGACAAGTATCTCCTGACTGAATAAACTCTTTTTAGGTTTTTAGGTTTTTCGTTTAGATATTATTTACATTTTGATTTGGTTACACGATACTTTTTTCTTAATACTTTTCCTTATACAACATTTAGAACCTTCTAAGTAAAGCTTTGAGAAAAAAATCTCATCTTTTTTATAAGTATACATTCAGATGGGCTCGTCTCAAGCATTACAGCGCTGTAGCTAGTTCATGTGAAACAATGTCTATTTGTGTCTCGATCTGTCAACATTATAATAATATATATCACACTACAATATTTATCTAATTGAAGCCCGTATTGTAACAACATGACAAAACCATGCTCCCATTTCCAGGTTTAGAAACATCGTAACCTCTTTCGCTTATGTATCACACCACACCCTAGCTCAGTGTCGCAGCAAGCGTTAAATCCCCAACTTCGGTAACACGACGGTGCCGCCGGTTTTATTTCCAAGTTTCCCCACTTCACCTACGAAATATCCTCAATGTTCCAGCGAAAATATTTTACACAAGCGACCGCGTCAGCCAAGTTTAAAATTAGTACAACGTTCCTAGGAGTACCTAGGTACGTAGCTAGTACCTAGATACGTTGTGGATGGTGGTCCTAAAGTGGGGAGATAGGTTTCGTTTGTGGAATTCGTTTTTGATCGTAACTTTGAGGCGGTTTAGAAAGTTGTGCGTCTAGTTCCGTAATGAAGGTTTAGAATTTTATTTACGATAGTATTTTAATTTGCAGTTTGGATTTAAATTATTATTTTTATTGATTGGCTATTAGTTGACTAAGAAGGAAATGCAATTGGGAACCGAATTCCTTCTTTTATAACCTACTTTAAAAGCTAGAGGTTCTGAATTTGATGATATGTTTTTTTAATTATCGTTAAGCGATATCTCCGGTAAAAGAGAATCAATTTTTAAAAAATAACTTTTATCGTCGATAGAGTAAGGTAGTAGAAAAAAATAGGTTTAGTTATATTTTGCACATGGTCTTAATTATAATTGGCTCTAATTGCCAATTATAATTTATTTTCTCTCTCAATTGTTTTTCGAAAATAGTAGGCTTCTTCTGAACATTATAAGTTGCCCCCATAGATTAGTTATAATTAATGCCTCATTATTTCAATCTCAAGATTTCCCAAAACAGGCCTTTAAAATAACTTCCCCAGACATCGTGGTTACACGAAAACGTAAACTTTTTCCGCTTGTCCCCGACAATATAGGCGGATCATTCTTTTTCTTTATCCGTCGAGGCAAAAAATTGCTTTAGAACTTTTTTGGTTTATTTTTTGGGATTTACATTTTTTTAACTTCTCCACAAGAAAATCGTGGGAAACTGGAGTGTGGACTTTTTATCTTATTTTCTAAGGACTTTAAAGAACGACGTATGTCTGAGTGTGTAGTTATTATAACTACTGTCGAACAGTAATTTGGTTATATCCTTGTTTTGAACGTTATGGTTTATTATTCATGGTTTATTTTTTAGGTTATGGATATCTTATATTTATGACTGAAGTAACAAAACCGTCATTTGTAAAAACTTTTTAGAGCACTATTTACTTGATGAAGTAATCTTCTACCAAAATTGGAACTTTGCTATTATGGTAATTAAAATTAACCCTCGATTATAGCAATGTAAGGATATAAATAAGTTTTTTTAGTTCTATTGACAAATAAATATCTATATATATATATCAGAAATTATAAGGCGCGGTTAACTCAATACTTTTTCCAGATTCAAATTTCAAATTTATTTATTTATTTTATTAATCGATTTAACTTTTAGTATCGGCCAAAATACAATGTTTGATTATAAATCTTTTGTAGGTTATTAAAGTCAAGATATTTCAAGATTGGCTTTGTAATTTCCTTAAGCGTAGGTTGGAAGGTGTTTAGAAAACTGACATACCTAGTATAGCTTAGACCTTCTCGGAATTTGATAAAGGAAAATTTTTTTCTTCATAAATAATTCTTTGTAAAACGGAAATACGGTTTTAAGCAAAATACACTTATGAAGTTTTCTTTTGATGTGAATAAAGGGCGACATCGATATTAATAGAGGAATTAGTAGATTTTAAGAAGCATCTAAATACCACAATTTGAATCTATTTCCTATCTTGGACTTAATGTAAGCTCCGTTCAAAATTTTATCAAAATTGCTTCTACGGTTTGCGTGAATGTGACTTGTGTAAAGTGAGTTTCACTTACGCAGGTGTATGCGTTAGTAACCCACATATGATTTTATTAATGTGTAATGTTCCCAAAAGTAATTTTTAATTAAAATATTAACTTTTGAATAGCCTACATAGGATCCCACTGCTGGGCAAAGGCCTCCCCCTCCGTCCTCCAAACCTGTCTATCCATTGCGATTATTGGCCCATGCGACTTGTTAAATAAAAATGTCTGAGTCAGTAAATGAGTTAGTTAACAGATAGTAGGGCTTTCCGCGCCTAGTTAGCAGCTAGCCCCGGGTGCCTAAACAAAAATAGCGCGAAACACACTCGCTCTAAATGTAGACCAAACATTTTTGTTACTACACATAGAATTGGTGTTCGTGCTTCGTTTGAACGTGTTTTGTTCAGAGTTAAATCCCTTGAGGGTTGGGGAATCGATATTTGATGACGCGATTGCCGCTGTATGTAAGCACTGGTTTTTTGCGAGTAAAGAGAATAACATACCTTTCTGAAAATTTAAGATGACTCTTCTAAGAAAGATTATAGTCATCTAGGATTGCATATAAGTTGAAATTGTATGATTAAAAAGAAGACCAAAATAAAATACAACTAATGTTACAAATTACTACAGAAATAGTTATTTAATTTACAGTTCAAATGATACAGAATACATAGGATTGACTAGATATCATTCAGAGAGATAGAATACATTTTTTTATACACTATGAATGTACAGCGTAAAATTACGGTTTTAAATTGGGATATAATCTCTAACAGCGATATCTTTCCGACAATCTTAAGTACCGAAGATGTGGACTACTAGCTAACACAAAGAAGTATATTTTGTAAGACGCTATAAAGCAAAAATATAAAAAAAAAAACAATTCAATTGATTGAGTTAGTCATTAAAGACCATATGGCATTGATTATTATCCTTTTTGAATACCTAACTCCATTTACGATTTCGATTGAGCTTAACCTAAACAAGCTCTGTATTCAATTTAACTGAATACATATTCATTGGTTTGTAAGTCAGTTAATCTTCAGAATTGACGTGGTTCTGTGATTTTGGAATATTCATGAAGGAAGTTGTGTCCTGTGTAAAAATTGAGGGCAAATTGATTGGCGTTTGCTGTTCCAACGAAATTGAAATGCTAAAATGTTCAAATGACTCTTTGATAATCAATTTTAGTTGCTGTCTCTTTCTGGCATTATTGATCTCGGGTTTTGGTATTTTTATTTTGGCCTTTGACTTTATTTTTAATCCTTTATCCGTTGTCCTTCTCTATAAAAATGGAGATCGTAATTTTGTTCATATGACTTCTTTATTACGTTTGATTTGCCCCGACTTTTATGTAATTTATATGAATCTACCTCTGAGATTTTCTCAAACAAGCAAAAAAAAAAAAAATACATAATTCGCCGGAGATATCGCGTAACAACATAACTAAAACCGTACCGTCGAAATGGCACCCTTCTCTTTTAAAGTCGGTTAAAAGACTGCAAATTTAAATTTAAAATAGATTATTCCAATCTGTTTACAAAGCCGCATTTGCTTTCGTAACTCATAATGGAATATACCGGTATTGTAACACAAACTTGGTTCAGGTGTTGCATGTATAATATATGCAAAATATGTTACTAGGAAGGTAATAAGATTTTCACGGTGCAACGTGTTTCACATCCTTGATGTAACCATTGCGTGCTGTGAAGGCTGTAAGCGATAACCGCAGAATGTAAATAAATTAATGGATATGTAAACAGTATTTCTTTCTAATTAGCTTATAAAAAGTAGAAATATATTTATCACGTATCACGTATTTATCAAAAATTTGAGTTAGTTTAAGATTTATGATTTATGGCCAACTAGCAGCTGTGCCCGCGGTTTCACCCGCGTAAATGACAATACAATACACTATCTTAATAAATTATAGCTTATGTGTTATTCCGATGTATCAGCTACATTATTGTTAAGTTTCATTAAAATCCATTCAGTAGTTTTTGCGTGAAAGAGTAACAAACATCCACACATCCATTCTCACAAACTTTCACATTCATAATATTAGTAGGATTAATACTCCATACTCTGAAACAATGATAAAGATTAAAAAAAAACTGTTTACTGCAGGATCATCACACTATATGCTATCTATTCTCGTAGTTATTTCTCAATTGCAATAATGTGCTTTCAATAAAACAACTATTTAACATATCATCACGCCTGTATCCCCGTAGGGGTAGGCAGAGGCGTACCAATGTACAACCCACAGTTCGCCGATATGTTTAGGTCCCATGTAATAGGGGGCGAGCCTATTGCCACTAACCGGGCACAAATCCAAACTCCAACCTGCTACTGAGAATTTCATAGAAAAACCCAATAACACCTTGGTCGACTCGGGAATCGAACCCAAGACCTCTAGCGTAGCAGGCGCGCTTAGCACCACTAGGCCTTCGAGGCAGTCAACAACTATTTACTAAAATATATAAATTTCTAAATATATTATTTTATGTGGGACTATATTTAGAAGATTACTTTAGGCAAGCTCATTGTTATGAAGCTTTATTGACCTCTGGACAGATTGGATGTCGAAATTAATGGGAGCCTTCCCTAGTAGAAGGGACAAAGGGCCGTTGGAAGCAGAAAATCCTGCACATAAACCTCACGTGACAGTAAAGTTATAAGCATGAAAATATTTGTAACTAAATTAATAAATAAATTTAGCTAAAAAAACATTAAATATTTATGAAAATAAATACATATTTTTTTCAGAACATTTTATAAAATTTCAATCGTGAAATGTAGAGGACATCAATATATAATTTCTAAGTGCTTGACTGTACACATACAAGTATTATTGCAAGGTATTTGATCACTAGCAACCACTAAACAATTTTAATTTTTGATAGATTAATTAAATGTCGATGCTCCTTTATTTTAGTTTGATAAAAGTTCAACGCTCATAAAAGGGTTAGCTATAGACAGACGTTATTTTTTTATTATTAGTAGAAAATGATTTAAAAATATAAACTATAAAAATTTACCCGCTGTTTGGATACGGCTTGTAATTAAAATGTGTGTTTTTATTTAAGACTGGTTCAGTTAGTTTTAGAAACGTGATTTACTTATAAACCTTAAAATAATAATAAAAATCTGTTTATTTTTTATAAGTTTGCTAAAACAATTGAACATATCACGCCTGTATCCCCGAAGGGGTAGGCAGAGGTGTACCAATGTACACCCACAGTTCGCCGATATGTTTAGGTCCCATGTAATAGGGGGCGAGCCTATTGCCACTAACCGGGCACAAATCCAAACTCCGACCTGCTACTGAGAATTTCATAGAAAAATCCAATAACACCTTTGTCGACTCGGCAATCGAACCCAAGACCTCTAGCGTAGAAGGCGCGCTTAGCATCACTAGGCCAACGAGGCAGTTTAAAAGTTAAAACAATTGAATATAACAACAATCTTTAAATACAACATACAGAGTATTTTCTATTCTTCAATTACCTTTATTTTACGAGAACTATAGAGTATTTAATCGTCCAACAATACTCTGAACAACGTAGGCGTCAATTAAACCGGAACTGTTGTAGTTTAGACTTTAAATTAATGGCCTTAGAGTTGTTTTTAAATTTATTTTAGATCTAAAGTTTTATGTTCAACTGAACTTTTGTAGTTTAGAAATTGGGTCGCGAGTTAAATAGAAAGTTCGATAATGTTGTTTTAATGTAGGATTATTGTAGTTTTTTAAGGCTATTATGTGACATTAAAATTTAATTAGGTATTTTGCTTAGTATGTCTTAGGAAAGCGAAAAGTTTAATGATAGTCAACTCTCAGAAGACTGAGAAATTGCTTGTACAGGTAACATAGATAAAAATAATCTTAAATAGGTTTATAATAAAATTGAGTAACGTGCCATAAATAATTTGTTATCACAAAATTTCAAACCTTAGTAAAGGTTAATTATTCTAAGACACTTCTGACAAACGGTGAAGGAAAACATCGTGAGGAAACCTGGATTCCAAAATTTGGGATCTGAAATCGCCAATCCGCAGAGAGCAAGCGTGGTGATCAATGCTCGTGCCTTCTCTATATGGGAAGCCAGCAGTAGGACGTTTATAGGCTGCATTATTATAAAGGTAAAAATAATTTCTATTAAACAATCCTAGGGAACAATCTCCTATTCTCCATTTACTAAGAACTTAAAACATTTCATATTCCCAACTAAAATCAACTTTCTTCAATCTCTTTTTATATTACCATTCTCTACTTCAACTTGCAAGATAGCAAGCATTAAATAACGAACATCAACCTTATTCCTATTTGATAGTGCAGCAGGTGCAACAAAGTTTCCATGTAAAATACTGGTTATACTTTAGCAAAATGCATTTGCGAAGTCATTAGGTTCTACCAGGTGACTGGAGCACTTTACGAAATATAGCCTTAAAAGCCTGTCCCAGAAGGCTGTATGTATAAGGCCGCCCATTGAATAGACGATGTTATGTTAAGTGTTTAAAGTGCTACGTTTTATATTCTTGAAGTTTCAGAGATATGACTTGAGTACGTTGACCTGAATTAGAATTTGAACTAGTGCACACTTGAAAAGTAGTACAAAAAGTATGCTAGATTTACCATAACATACAATAAACAAAAACAATAATAAACACTACGTTACATTGAAATAAAACTACTTTTACGGATTTTATCGTGGTTTGTATTTGAATTCGCGATTACTTTTAGTAAAGTTTAAAATTGTATGATAACAAATTACTCAGCACGTTGAATTTTATCCTTCGTCTGTGCAATCACGACCCCTCTGACAAGAGTGTTACGACTTAGAAGAAGTTACATATTGGTTTCTTAGGTTTACGCGAATGTTAGACATTGAATAAAACTACTTTTACGGATTTTATCGTGGTTTGTATTTGAATTCGCGATAAAATCCGTAAAAGTAGTTTTATTTCAATGTTTAACATTCGCGTGAACCTCAGAACTCACTACGTTACATAATATATTAAAAAACTAATTTTTACAAAAAAGAAACCCGACTTCAAAACAAAAATGCACTAAAAATTAAAAAAAATATATATTTAAAAATAAAAAAAAAACATACAGCCGAATTGAGAACCTCCTTCTTTTTTTGAAGTCGGTTGAAAAGTATATTTTTGATTTAGCTATTATTCTATCTGTAATAAAGAAATGGTCGATATTTTTTTAATCCATTGTCATAAAAATTTAAAACACAGTTAGAAAATAGACATGTAATTCATAGAATTTATTTTACTCACTTAGAAAATATTAGTGCAACGAGAAATTTAAATTATTTTCACTCAGAAAATGCATGTTACTTTCGTAACCAAATTAGTCTAAGTATTTCTAAAAAGTCGTGTATTTAACCTGGCTTTAAAGTAAAACATCTCTTTTGATGTATGAAATTAACTTTACTACTTGCTAAGAGCTTCTTTTCGGTACTCATAAACATCTGTTTTAGGGCCCTGTCCGACTTAGAGCGAGGAGCGAGTAGCCAGTAGAACGATGAACTACAAAACGAGTCGGCGAGCAGCGAGTATGTAGTTTTGATAGTTCTGTCGCCGAGCGATGAGCGAGTGAGAGAGTGGGACAGGCGACACTCGCTCGACTCGCTCGGGTCATTCTATACTACTATAAAGGAAAGGAGGGCAAAATTTACAGGGAGTCTATATCTAGCTGTTCGTTTCCTGAGCGATTTTATAGTCAATAGTTTCTCGCTTCTCGTCGGACAACTGCCTGAAGATAATATTACTTGTTTTACTTAAGAAAAGTCTTAAACCTTTTTGGTGGTAAAATTTTAATTGTAAATTATGTTTTGATGTTATTAATTGGGTTGATTCTAATTAACGATCTTATACATATAAAAATTCTTAAAACAAAGGCTCTTGCTTCTACCTTTGAAATTTTCAGTAGGTATGTAGATTATTTATAAAATAATCTTCAGGGCCTATTGTTACAAAGCATATTTTTAATTGAAATTCTGCATGAAAGGTTGGGTACGAAAATATTAGGATAAAAATTAATATTTTTAAGGAATTCAATGAAAAATTATGAAAGTCTACCTATAAGTAGGTTTTTTTTATATTATACCCTGTTGATTAAAACACATAACTAACAATTTATTAATATTCGTTGTAAAACTCAATTCCAAGAATCCAAGGTACATTTTCTAAAAGATTTCAGTCTTGCAAAAACTGTTCAAACTACCTTCATTTTCCTTCATTATTATTCAAAAAAAAATCGACGCCTGATCTTTATAACGGTGACAATCGTTTTCCTCGTTAGTCGGACAAACTTAATGAGAGCCAAGCCTTCAAGAGATTAAAAAAAAGTTTCCTTTTTTATTTTTAAATCCGTGACTTTCCCTTTTTGGTTCCGTTCCTGCTAATTAGTGGAGTTTCTGAATCATAAGAAGGCTGATTTAAGTTATAAATAGGTGTATTTTATGTTTTCCTTACCTAGAAATTGCTGCGAATATTATATCAATTTAAAATTCTTGTGGTTGAATAAATGATTTCCGGATTATTTTATTAGTCGTTTTTTTATGTAGGTATTTAGAGTATTGTATTTAAAAATTATCAATGTTAGTATAATATATATTATTATAAAAAAAATCGTCCCATCCTGACCAAGCCTTTAAGTGTCCAACTAAAAATATTTTTTCTTATGTCGTACTGTGTAACTTAAGGCACGCGAAAGGTTAATCATAGCTTAAAATAAATTGTTGTCAAACCAACACACTACATTCTGTTTACAATACTAGCTTAGTAAGAAAGAAAAGACTATTCCCTCATGAAAATCTTTGAAATAAACTAGGCTGAATTTTTTGGAGCTACAGTTGGGCAAAAGCCTCTCAAAAGTCCTTCCAATCCCACGCTACCTCGAACGAGTCCTTAACTTACAATGTAACTTATTATTACTCAAGTATTGTTTCAAAGAAATAAGTAATTCTAGAATTGACCTTTCGTTTATGATTTATACCTTTTCCACCTTTACGGCGATTCTAAAGGTCTTGTTCTTAAAATAAATTTTCAAGTAGCAAGCCTATTAATTATTATATTTTTTTGTGAATTTATTCCATTATATCTCTTTTACTCAAAGTTTTTTTGTAGTATATTATAAGAAAGGATTAAGCAAGTTTAGATATTTGTATAAAACATGTTTTTGAATTTGCAAGAAATAAACAAAAGGTAGAATTAAATGGTACATCAGTGTTGTATATGCCTTTGTCGGCCAAAGGTTATTCAATCGTTTGATTCGGCTTTTTAAGGTCAAATTTATAAATACCAGATTTAAGATGTTTTCCTCTTAATTTGGTCAGCAGTACTGTCACACAAATTGACTATCCCATAATAACTAGGATAACACAGTTTATTTCACTTCAAAATATGGCCTTAAATAAATAATTAATTAATTGGAAGAAGGAAAGTTAGGCCTTTGGCATGCACTGGGACGATGATGACTAAAAATATATCTTTTTTTTAATTTGTAATTTGCAAACACTAGTCACAATTAAACAAGCCATCAAGTTTATTGACCTACTACTCATTCTCCTTTATTTATGAACCACTAGCTTACATCAAAGCCTTGTCAAGGCTTGCCGTTGACACATTGCAGCTATTTGATCCTCGCATGAATTATTGTTGCTTAGCTCAGACTGCAGTTTAGACATAATTTATGTAGCCGTCAGCTTTAGCAATATATTGTATCAGGATACGAAAATTTGTGTGTTTATGTTGGGGTTTAGGTAGCGGGATTTAAAGGAAATATATTGTAATAGGAAATATATTGAATATAAACAAGCAGAAAATACTCAATTTACACAATGAACAAAAATTTTTGTGAGAGCGATTAAATGTGATTGTGTTAGATTATTTTCACTTTTCTGGATTTTTTTTAAATAACCTTTCATGTGTCCCACTGCTGGGCAAAGGTCTCCCCCAATTTGCTCCAAGCTGTTCTGTCTGAAGCCATTTTCTGGAATAAGTAAGAATAATTATTAAGCAAGGGAAATAAAAAAAAAAAACATTCCATTGTGCTTAGCATAGAGAAAGTTTTTTTTTTATTCTTTACTAGGATTGCAATTACCAGAGACAGGTATCACGTGACTAAAATACAAAAAAAAGTGTATCTCCGAATTGTAAACGTTCTCTATTTCTAGTCAGATAAAAATAGAACATATTGCATTCATTCTATTTTGAGTTTTGTAGAACTGATGTAGGCAAGAAACAACAATTTTCAAGTTTACCTCCAAACCAAAGTTGAACTAACAAAGTAGACCTTTCAGTAACCTTCAGTAAGCCTTAACCTTAGCATTAATTACAGTAAAGCCTTCGGTTTAAGGCTTGACTTTATCTTAGTAAGGCTCGGATCGACCACAAGATTAAGACTCATTTAAAGTGAGTCTATTTTGTGAGTACGGATGATATTATAGGAGATATTTACCGACTTCAAATGAAGGAGGTCCTCAATTTGACGGGCAACTGTAGATTAATTGCAAAAAAATGTCTTTGATGGGTTATACCCAGAGATGATTTCATAACATATCATAACATATCATCACGCCTGAATCTCCGAAGGGGTAGGCAGAGGCGTCATAATGTACACCCACAGTTCGCCGATATGTTTAGGTCCCATGTAATAGGGGGCGAGCCTATTGCCACTAATTGGGCACAAGAGATGATTTCATTGCCAATAATAATCTCTTAAATAATAATATTAAATTTGTGTAAAAGAATGCAATCTAATGATACTGGTAGCGCCATCTATCTGTTTAAGACGGACTACTAGTCGTCTCATCCATATTTCGCAATATTAGTTCCATTCATTCATTTGACCACTTTTGGAATGAGCGATGTGAACCCCGCCACTTCCTTACCAATCCTTTCGCACGCCTGGCGCGTAACGCACGTACGCGCTTTCGCAAACCGCCGGAAATAAACGAATCGCCGAGAGGAGGCACACGATATCGCGCCCGTGTCGCTCCTGTGCTGCATCGCCTCCTTACTGCTGCTGCCGGATAGCGAACTTTTGTGATAATCCGCCCGCGGGTGTGAACGTGACAGTTTGTGATCGCAACGGGAAGAACGCCGCCCGCCATCTTGTACTGCTCAACGCTGGACAGCCAGGTATGCGTGCTTTTTCCCATAGACCTACATCGCTCGCTCACCTCTTGGCGATGATCAGCCATCCTCCAAAAATACAGTCCACTTAAATCTTATACCTCGTTTATTTCCAAACCATTTTTTTGGTCCGAACGACCCGGATTCATATATCCGTATTCCCGCTCGCGTAGGTATCTTTTATAAGTGCCTACCTAGGTAGTTGTAGCACCTAGCTGCACTCCTAGTTCATAAATATATACCCATTACGTGGTTATTCCCGCACCCCAAGTAGGTAATATACTCAACGTAGCTACCTACTGACTTACAATAATAATTATAAACTAGGTATATAGTCGTTTTGTAAATTCATAATTTCAAGCGCCTTTTACCACCGCCTTTAAAGTCGTTGCCTTATTATTAGGTACAAGTACTTACTTTCCGCATAACATAAAACTACAGCATAATTTTAGGTTATTTACTTCTACCTACATTTGGTATATAAAATGTCGCAACAAAAGAAATGTACTTCTGACGAGAATGAATTAGCTATCTTAGAAGCTAAACGCAATGTTTTATTTGAGCGCATACAAAACATTTACGAGCGTTCAAAAACCGCCAAAGTTTCCGATGTCAACAAAGAATCATTTCTTAGTTATTGTATGACAGTAGACGATATTCGAACCGATTTTCATAAATTATTAGACGCTTATAACGCACAATTACTTTCTATTAATCCTGAATCTAAACCAAATTATCAGGCATACACCTCATTCGAAGATCTTTATTGTATCATAAAACGTATACAATCGCAGTTAGATAATCGACAGTCCGCGAAGCCCAGCGCCGGACCGGCTGTCCGAGCACCGAAACTGCCCGCGATTGAACTCGTGTCATTCGATGGCGATATACGAAACTGGCCATTATTTTATGCAAGTTTCAAGTCTACAGTGCACGATAACGCCTCGCTGACGGACGCTGACAGGTTGTACTATTTAATAGGTAAGCTGTCGCCGAAAGCGCAATCTACATTCGCAGGTGTCACACCAAGTGCTGAGAATTATCAGGTCATTTTCCAGTCACTTCTTGATAGGTATCAGGATACTCGCATCCTCGCGTCTACTTACTTTGATCAAGCTTTGAATCTTAAATTGTCTGGTCCCGCGTCAGTTTCGAATTTCCAACTGTTTATTGATAACTTTGTTACCGCAGTAAATTCCCTTAAAAACCTAAAGTTAGAAAACCTTGCAGACTTTATGTTATTGCAACTCGCATTAAAAAAGTTCGACACGGAAACCGTTCGTGCATTCGAGATGACCGAACGTCAAAATAAATTACCTACCCTAAATAGTTTTCATTCATTCATTAAAGATCAGTGTCGAATATATCAGAATACGCACCCTAGTTCGTCTAGCTCGTCTAGTAATAATAATACAAGTAAACAAAACTTTAATAAATCGCGAAGTAGTAATAATAAGTCGGTCCCTAACCCACAATCTTACGTAGCATGTTCGGATTCCGCAAATAACTCACACAAGTGTCTGTGCGACAATATTGTTCACGACCACCTTTTTAAATGTCCAGCCTTTAATCATTTAAATCCGACTGCTCGTTTTAAATACGCTAAAGAAAATAAAGCTTGTGTTAATTGTTTGAGTATTAAGCATAAAACAAGCAATTGTTCTAGTAAAACTAAGTGTCGCTCATGCAATCAACAACATCATACGTTATTGCATTTTGAGAAAAAATCTCCGTTATTTGACCGCGGTAACCTTAACGTTAACGTAAATCCTAGTCCAGCTGTTTCGTTCTCTGTACCGCAGGCACAGGCCGCTCGTACCACGGCGCCTGTCCTTCCCGCGTCTCAGCCCGGAGTTTCTTTGTGTACGACATCCATTGCGCTCGCACGCCGGCAGTGCGCACGCACTCAACATACTCAGCGCGAAGCAGAGCGTCAATGCAACGCGTCTACTACGATATTATTAGCGACCGCGCAAGTTATTATTTATGACGTGAACGACACACCGCGCGTGGTTCGTTGTTTACTTGATAGTGCATCACAAAGTAGCTTCATTACTTCGGATTGTTTAAAATGTCTTGGACTTTGGAATAACTTTAAAAATACTAACTTAGTAGTTAAAGGGATCGGTGGTTCAGAAAAATCTTGTAAGGGTTCCGTCGATATTAAAATACATTCGCGTTTCAATAATGATATTAATTTCAACGTTTCG
The DNA here is from genome assembly GCA_905146925.1 of Autographa gamma. Lineage (NCBI taxonomy): Eukaryota > Metazoa > Arthropoda > Insecta > Lepidoptera > Noctuidae > Autographa > Autographa gamma. The sequence continues at coordinate 6,500,386 of LR989871.1, forward strand.
TCGCTTATTGTGGAACGTATTACGGACACGTTGCCTAGCGCTCACGTGGACGTGTCGTTACTCGCGCACCTCGAGACATTGCCGCTCGCTGATGCTCACTTTGCGCAGCCGGGTAATATCGATGTTTTGATCGGTGCTTCAGTTTTTCCGCACTTACTACTACCTAATGTTGTACGTAGTGAGCAATATAATTTACCTCCCGCTATTGAGACGGTATTTGGCTATGTAGTTATGGGTGCCGTACCTACGCTGCATAATACACATTATACTACGTCTTGCTGTTCTGTTCTTCAAGAAAATAATATTAATTCTCTTCTTAAGCGATTTTGGGAGCTTGAAGAGGTCTCCGCACCGCCCTCGTTGAGCCGTAAGGATCTCGAGTGTGAAGAACATTTCCGCGCTACCACTGTTCGCGACGATAGTGGTAGATATGTTGTAGCATTGCCGTTCTGTGGCGACCCGTATTCTTTAGGCGACTCGCACGCTGCTGCACTTAGGCGCTTATACTGTTTAGAACGTAAACTCGATGCGTCGCTTAAATTACGCGGTGCTTATAATGACGTCATGCGTGATTACATAAATAAAGGTTTTTTAAGCCCAGTTGTAAACGACGAGGGCAATTCTCTTCCCGCGTATTATATTCCGCATCACGGCGTGGTTCGCGAAGATAAGACCTCCACTAAACTTCGTGTGGTTTTAGATGCTAGTTGCCGAACTACATCGGGTCAGTCGATCAATGACATTTTGCATGCCGGTCCTGATCTACAGGGTGATTTATTTAACATCTTAATTAAATTCCGCCTTTTCAAAATTGCACTTTCAGCTGATTGTAGACAAATGTTTCTCAATATCGGCATTCGCGAATCCGACCGTAGATTTCAACGAATTTTATATCGTTTTGACAATAGTGAGCCTTTAACCGTGTATCAATTTAATCGCGTTTGTTTTGGACTTAAGTCTAGTCCATATCACGCGTTACGAGTTGTCCGCCAGTTGATCGCTGATGAAGGCGACAACTTTCCCGCTGCAGCCGCTGTTGCTGCTTCCGCTTTATACATGGACGACATTGTCTGTAGTGTCGCATCCGCTCCGCAAGCAGTTTCGCTTTGTGAAGAGCTTATTCAGCTTTTCAAACGAGGCCAATTTGACCTTGTCAAATGGACAAGCAATTCCAAAGAGGTTCTCGCGCACATACCTGATTCGCATAAAGCTTCTCCGGACATTGAGTTCGAGAAGTCCGCACATCACAAGGTTCTTGGTTTACGCTGGGACAGACATTGTGATAACTTCCGCTTTGACATCTTATCACCAGGTGATAAGTGTACCAAACGCGCAATGCTATCCACAGTGGCTCGTTTATGGGACATAATGGGTTTTGTGGCTCCTACCATTTTGTATGCCAAGCTCTTGATCAAAGAGCTTTGGTTAGCAAAATGTGATTGGGATGACACTCCTCCCGACCATATTGTCGCTGTTTGGAAACAGTTTTGTGCTGAACTTCCCGCACTCAATAAAATAATTGTGCCGCGCCATCTAGGTTTAGTAGATGGATGTTTTGTTAACTTAATAGGTTTCGCTGACGCCAGTGAACGCGCTTATGGCGGAGTCATATATTTGCAAGTCCGCATTGGATCTAACTACTCTGTGCAGCTAGTTTGTGCCAAGTCTAAGGTCTCGCCTGTCAAAACCATTTCGGTTGCGAGACTGGAGTTGTGCGCGGCTCTGTTGCTGTCTCGGTTGCTTCGCAAAGTTCAAGACACAATTGCGCCCCATCACTCCATCAATAATATATATGCATTTTCAGACTCCAAAGTAGTGCTCGCTTGGATAAATTCTTCTCCGCACCGCTGGCAGACCTTTGTCGCCAATCGCATTACTAAAATAATTGAACTCATTCCTGCTACTTGTTTCAATCACGTCGCGGGTACTGAGAATCCTGCGGATTGCCTGTCTCGTGGTGTTACTCCGGCTAATCTTCTGGATCATCCTTTGTGGCATCATGGCCCTTCTTGGATTTCTCGTGATCCATCAGAGTGGCCTATACATCCATCTGTCCACGATGCAGAGGACGAGGATATACCTGAGCGGAAGTCTGTCTCTCATCCCGTGACCATTGAGGTTGCGGAATCTCTTATTTACGCACTCGCGCTACGCATGTCATCGTGGTCTAAGTTACTACGTGTCATCGTTTATGTCTGTAGGTTTATTAAGAAATTACCTAATGGAACTTCTGTTTCACGCTCTGATCTTGAGGTCGCAGAGTATACATTGTTGCGCGCCCTACAGGCTGTTCATTTTAGTAAGGATGTTCAAAATTTAAAAAATAACGTTCCTTGTTCTCCCGCTCTTCTTAAACTCAAGCCGTTTCTCGATGAGCACGGCATCATACGTGTTGGCGGTCGTTTGTCAAATTCGGACGTACCTTACAACTACAAGCATCCTTGCATCCTGCCGCGTCACGACCATGTAGTCAACCTTCTTGTTGATTTCTATCACAAGAAGCATCTCCACGCAGGTCCAGAGTTACTCATGTCCTTACTTAGGCAAAACTACTGGATTCTCGCTGCACGACGAATAATTCGCCACATAATTCATAAATGTAACACCTGTTTTAAATTCCGTCCGCGTCCGATCTTTCCTCCAATGGCAGATCTTCCTAGCCAACGTGTCAACCAGGTAGATAAAGCGTTTACACATACCGGTTGTGATTACGCAGGACCACTGCAGTACACACCAGTTCGTGGTAGAGGCGTCAAAAGCCGTAAAGCTTGGCTATGTATTTTCACCTGCCTTACAACTCGCGCTACGCACATCGAAGTTGCGACGGATTTAAGTACGGTTTCATTTCTCGCAGCTCTAAAACGTTTTCTTTCGCGACGTGGTCCCGTAAAGTGTTTATACACGGATAACGGCACATGTTTCGTGGGTGCAAGTTCTTATCTACGCGATCTCTATAAATTTCTCAATAAAGAGTATAGTTCACGTCTTCAGGAGGAACTTTCCATTAATCGCATTGATTGGAAGTTTATTCCGCCTGCTTCACCACATTTTGGCGGATGTTGGGAAAGCATGGTCAAAGTAATTAAAACGCATCTCTTCAGAGTCATAGGTCAACAAATCCTTTCTTACGAAGAGCTTTTAACTGTCCTCGTGCAAATCGAGGCACTTGTTAACTCGCGCCCGCTCACAGCACTCAGTAGTGACCCTGCTGAACCATCCGCGTTAACTCCCGCGCATTTTTTAAATACTGTGCCATTGTCGTCACTTCCCGCGCCTGAAGCAGACTCTTCTAGCTTACTTCAGAGACATACTCTTCTTGACAACCTCGTACAGTCGTTTTGGCGGCGCTGGCGCTCAGAATATCTTCACCAACTTCAGGCTAGATCTAAATGGAATAGTCCTGCATCCCCTATACAGGAGGGTACGTTGGTAATTATTATAAATGATAATTCAGCACCGCTTTCATGGCCACTGGGCATTGTTGAGAAGTTACATACCGCAAAGGACGGCACAACCCGCGTCGTTACTGTAAAAACCGCTAAGGGTAGCTACGTGCGCCCTGTTGTACGTCTCTGTCCGCTACCGACTCAGTAAGATCTACCTGAAGTTGGATCTCTTTCTTAGTTTAGGTATTTAGTGTGTAATTCAATTATAATTTGTTCCGCTTTGTTAACGCAATTAATTTAAAATATTTTAACGCTCGCTGTCTTAGACTGTGTATAGGTTATGCGGTAGTACACCTTACATATCTAGATTATTATTATTATATTTCTTTTAAAGGCAACCCTTTAAGGCCGGGGGGAAATGGTAGCGCCATCTATCTGTTTAAGACGGACTACTAGTCGTCTCATCCATATTTCGCAATATTAGTTCCATTCATTCATTTGACCACTTTTGGAATGAGCGATGTGAACCCCGCCACTTCCTTACCAATCCTTTCGCACGCCTGGCGCGTAACGCACGTACGCGCTTTCGCAAACCGCCGGAAATAAACGAATCGCCGAGAGGAGGCACACGATATCGCGCCCGTGTCGCTCCTGTGCTGCATCGCCTCCTTACTGCTGCTGCCGGATAGCGAACTTTTGTGATAATCCGCCCGCGGGTGTGAACGTGACAGTTTGTGATCGCAACGGGAAGAACGCCGCCCGCCATCTTGTACTGCTCAACGCTGGACAGCCAGGTATGCGTGCTTTTTCCCATAGACCTACATCGCTCGCTCACCTCTTGGCGATGATCAGCCATCCTCCAAAAATACAGTCCACTTAAATCTTATACCTCGTTTATTTCCAAACCAGATACTATTCTTCATATGAATTTTCCTTCAAACTAAAAAAAGGTTTTTTTTTTGCTATAATCTTGTAAATTAAGTAGTATTTATACCATATCTTACTATAGCTCTAATCTAATAATATTCACCCAACTTTATACCTAAACCAGAGAAACTCCCAACTATACATAATATAGAATGCTGCCGCAATCAGAGCGACTCCGTTAATTACCAGAGTTCGGCGTGAAACCAATAATTAGAGCTGGTAGACGATTGTGGTAATCTAGAAAATCCTGCAGTTAGTAGGTAGGTACCATTATTTTATCGTTAAGTACCGTATAGGCTTAATTGGGTTTATAGGGATTTCCTTTTTTTCGGTTCTTTGAGCGGTTTTGTTTTGGTGAAAGCTAGCATAGTATATGAACGATACAATTTGCGAATAATTCAGTACATTTGTATATAGAACGCTACTAAAAAAATATTACTCGGATAATGTAGTTTCAAATCTATTTCACCTAATTTTGTGTCCTATAATTCTCAAAAATACTAAATTGAAAACTGTCTTATTATATCATTTAAAATTAATACAGTAAAAGTTATTATGTAGGTACTCATAGGCACAAACACATACCTATAAAAAGGTTATTCATATCATTATCGTCATAAAAAACTTAGGCTACACGCCTAAAGAGTCGAAGCTGACTGCTTGTTATTTTATCGTCACACTTGTCATTACAATTTTAGAAGGATATTATTACATAGTATAGTTTACACACCAACTATACCAACCTGACATATCTAAATACATGAACCGATTAATTGAAATCGACTCTCACTGAGTGGTAATGCTCTTAAAAACCGCGGCGTCGAGAGCTTGATTATTGAGTTGTCGTTAATTGCATTCATGATTGAATGGATTTCATGTAATATTATGTTTAGATTAACATAGCAAATATACATAACATACCATCGCGCCTGTATCCAAGAAGGGTTAGGCAGAGGTGTACCAATGTACACCCACAGTTCGCCGATATGTTTAGGTCCCATGTAATAGGGGGCGGCAAATTGCCACTTAGCGGGCCCAAATCCAAACTCCGACCTGCTAATGAAAATTTCATAGAAAATCCCAATAACACCTTGGTCGACTTGGGGATCGAACCCAAGACTTCTAAAGTATCAGACATGCTTAGAATCATTAGATATCTTGATAATTTGCAATAAACAATAAACCTTTTTTTTTTTCAGAACACTGTCAATGGCTGATAGAACCTTTGCCTCGAGAAAAATGGTAAGTTATTTTTCCTATTATTTTGTTGTTGTAGATATTATTCAGTACAAAAATTTTTTGCACGATTTAATTAATAAAATGTAATGTAAAGTTAAGTTATAATTCAAACAACCAGTCTAATTACTTGCCACTATCAGCAAATTGATTGAAGAAGTCAGATAAACATTCGTTTCATCTAAAAAAGGTATACGTATGTGTCCAGTGAGACTGCAAAGTAATAAAAACATGAGTTACAGCTGCGACAACCTCCGTAGCTCTGAGGTCCAAAGGTGGCTTCCCTGACTGGTTAATTTCAAAAACTCTTCTTTCACATTCTGTCAGGTCTGGGTGTTTATTACGCTGACGTTGTCCTTAAAACCATAACACAAGTACTTAAGCTATTTACTTCGGGTTAAGAGCAATGTATGTGGTGTTGTCCAGAATAAAGAATAAAAAGGGCAATAGAAGATAATCCAATAAGATATTAAAGATCAAGGTATTCGTGTGTCGTCACCTTCAAAGTGAAATGTGGGCAGCCGCTGGCCGCATCCGGCATCCGGCAGCTCATTTCCCCCGGATCAGGAAACCGGACCGGCTTCCGTTAAGATTCCTTGAAATATCTTACCATTGTGAACGACTTTATCACTTAGCGTAAAGAAAAGGTGAAAAAACAGGAAAGGTTTTTTGGTTCTGATTTAAAGGCTTTTCTTAAGGAAGTTTCGACGGTAATTTATTGGTACTTTTACCAGTCTTTGTTGTGCAAGCTATGAATAATTATTTAGATTACATGGAATTTTACGTAATGTGTCGAAATTGTCGTAGATTTATAATGCAACAAAACCTCAATTAAAAGATTATAATATCTAATATCACCACAAATACTCTAAAGTCAGTAGAAACAACTTAGAAAAATTACAAGACAGTAAACTTAATCTTAAAAAAAAAATGTAATTAAAACGATGAACAATTTACAAAGACTAACTTTAGAAAGACTGCCTCGTTGGCCTAGTGGTGCTAAGCGCGCCTGCTACGCTAGAGGTCTTGGGTTCGATTCCCGAGTCGACCAAGGTGTAATTGGGTTTTTCTATGAAATTCTCAGTAGCAGGTCGGAGTTTGGATTTGTGCCCGGTTAGTGGCAATAGGCTCGCCCCCTATTACATGGGACCTAAACATATCGGTGAACTGTGGGTGTACATTGGTACACCTCTGCCTAACCCTTCGGGGATACAGGCGTGATGATATGTTATGTTATGTAACAATTTACAAAAATATACCAACCTAAAAAGTAGCCTAAACATTGATGTGGACTGACCCGAACGGAAACCCAAAATTGGCTTACCTAAGGGCCCCCAATAAATATTTTTACTTCATAATGAGCGTCTTAAAGAAACGAAACCTTTATTAAGCCTCAGCGTCAAACTTCCATCCGTAGGGATTACAAAGGTTCGAGACCTTACAACACTAACTAATCCTGACCAATGATAGGGTTCTCCGTCCCTCTCTTTTGTAAGTTGTTAGAAAGAGAAGGAATGTTATCGCTGAGTACAGGTTGTCAAACAATGGAATGTAGGATTGTAGGTATTTGTTTTAAGGGTCTTGTTTACTAGTTATGTAATTTCTTGTTTATTTTGAGTTATAGCTGCAAGTACAGCATTTAGCGTTCATTTTTTTATACTTATTTATTTATTTTGATAGAGAAATTACGAGAAAAATAACCAATAAACAATTTGGAAAAATTACAGTTTATTTATATCACAGAGATACTTGTAAATACTAACTCGGTTATTTCATGAAGAACATCACAAATCCAGTCAACATAACTTCAAACTTCACCCTTGAAAAGTTTCCATAACAAACGAGTGCGATCTTGAACAATATATTATTATGTAGTATCGAAGTACTTCTTACATAACCGAGGTCACACATGCGCACAAACTTTCTAACCTTACTCAAATTAAACGCATTTAAGAATCTATATTTAATTCGTAATAAACTTAAAGCAGGTGAACTAAATGTTTTTTTCATCATGGTCCTACTCCAAGTGTTCTACTACCTGCAAAACATGAGGACCTATACAACGCCAATAGCGGAAAATAAAGTGACATAAAAAAAACGCAAAACTTTTTAAATTCGCTAGCATCACAGTACATGTGAAGACAAAATCAAACAAATCCAAGCAAGATAAGGTTCTGTCTGATTTTCGACGACTATCATTTCGTTTAATCATCAGACCACCTCAAAAGTACCAGTATTGTCATTAATCTTGGATGTGATGGACCATGGTTATAATTTAGCTTGTAAGATTAGACCTTCACAAACACACATAAATACACTGCAAGTCAATTAAAAGCTTGTAAAATTTGTCATTAATTAAGACGCTACGAACTTTGTAACAATATTTTTAAATGCCTATCTTATGGGTTCAGGTATTCATACGAATGTGTGTGAGGAGCATAACAATACTACCTACAAAATACATACATTGAGTACGAGCACATATTCGGATTAGATTTTAGATCTATGCCCCTCGGGAAGGCTTACTTTGTTAGCTTACCGCTGATTTCTTCACAATTGTGTTTGTAGGATTGAGTTTGCCAGAATAATATTGGATTTAATAATAATAAATGATCATGTATTATTTTATTTATAGCATTAATATCAATCTAGGTTTTCATATTTAATGTAAATAAAAAAGTTACTCTCTCTGTTTTTCTGTTTGTCACACTTTCACGGCTAAAGTCCTTAACCGATTTGCACAAAACGTCCTATGAGGCAAGTTTGGATTTAGACAAAAGATATAGGCTACTTTTTGTCGCGATAACAGTTACAAACGTGGCAGAACTATAGTCAAAAACTTATGCCAAAATGAATATGTAGACCAAAAATTGCTACCCTTATTTTAGTGGTAAAAACAAGGTGTGGGTATATTTTCGAAAAACAAAGTCAAACAGAAATGTTTCGATTTATAACTTTGTGATATTTACTTTGAAACAGTTCTATTTTTTATTTCTGGTTCAGTTTATTTTTGCTGAAGTTATTTTTAAACCAACCAACGTCACCAGACTTTGACACTTTTAACTAAGCTATTTCGAATATAGTTCTGTTCTCCATATTTATTGAGTACGAGAATATAGACTGAAACGCAAAAATAGAATAGGATTACAAATATAACGTTGCGCTGCGACTATTTATGTAATTTATATTTATTATTATTTATAATTAAATTAGTTATTTACCACACCTACCTTAGACACTTAACATTGAAGTATTGAATTGAAACAATAATCGCAAAGATTATATTATGGCTGCATAAAAGTCATAAAAAAAATATTACAAGATACTACTACTTATTACTACAAAATAGTCACTAGATATACACAGACTTTAGTATGAAAAATAAACTAACAATAAATTAAAATGAGCAATCATTAAACTCACAACAATAAACTTAGTTGACAATAGTAACATAACACAATAACAATACAGACAAATCCACGGGAATATCTAGTTCACAAATGCAATTCCATTTGAAAAGGAAAATCAGTGGTCAACACAAGCGTATTAAATGAAACCCGAAAACCGAACGTAGCTCTCCCGAGACGCGTCGTAGCAAGTAATCCGCTACGGGCTACGGATACGTGTAGCGGTTCTACGAAGTCGAGTTGAATGGGAAATTGATATAATTTTCATAGCTGAGGAAATTACAGGGTAGTTTTGTAGCGTAGTAATATCTAGACGAATTGATAAGTCTAGTATTTCTAGGTTAGTATTTTTATTGATTTATGAAAATTTCTTTCTTGCCCACATTCTAATTATTTTAGAAAAAAAACTTATACACGCAGATTAAATTTATTAAAATTAGTTCAGAAATATAGTACAAAACTATTACTAATGATTATTAATCATTGATTGTCTAAAATCTTACGTGGCGTTCTTAATCTTCTAACGAAATAATTCTTAACTTTATTTTTCATTTCGCAATTTCTATTTTTGGTATTTATGTACCGATATTATGTATTCGAAACCTACCTGCTTACCTCTAGGGGAATATCGGCGTGAAGAGCATCGGCCTTGAAATCTCGTGCAGCGGTAATTTGCATAAGTAGTGAGAAATGGGATAGCACCTGCACGACCTATTTTCCACGTGGAAAACCTCGCGAATTGCATATTGTCATAATGTCATATAAATACTCGAAACGAGGGCTTAATTTTTAGTTAATGATGTTTTCGGTAATTTCCCTTTTTTTTACGGATAAGTAGAAAGAATTGTAAGTGGCAGGGTAACGTGGGCTACCTAAAATTGCAGTATTTAAATAAATATTATGTTGTGTATTATTATCTAGAAAAATATGATTTATTACTTACTCTCTTTTGATGAAGTTACTTTCATTTATTTCTTACCTTTGGTTATTATTTTTCTCTGAACGTATTTAAGTAACTAATTAACTCCTTGTGCAGCAACACATTATCAAACATTGTAAATGAAAATATTAATGTAATCACATCATCATAAACTCTCTCCCCTCCTAAAATTACAAACATTCAGTGATATCTACAACCCAATGAAACAAGAAAGTGGTTCCCAATAAGAGCAACTACGCGCTCGCTACGACGTAGCTGACGATGTTATCTACGGCGCTACGCTGTCGAAGCGGTTACCTAAATGTGCTACGTGCGGAGATATTTATCTTTGCAATTGTATAGGTATCTTATATCGAAGGTAAGGTAGGTATATAGTATAAATAATTACGGTAAACGTACGTGCTCGTTTTGTACCGAATTGGATGTATTTGGAAGATATCGAGGATAGGTTGGCAAATAGAAAAAGGCTTTTAAAAGAGTAAGTAAATATAGAGGTCTATATAACCACACTGAGCCAACCAACTATTAGATTACAAGTTCTTGGAGGTACAGAACCACATAGTGTGGTGTATTAAAGATATATTAACCTATGTGTAACAAAAACCTTTTTAGTTTTGCAATAAATAAAAAGTTATAAGAAAAGTTTATCGTGAGGAAACCTGGATTCCAAAATTGGGAACTGAAATCGCCAATCCGCAGAGAGCAAGCGTGGTGATCAATGCTCGTGCCTTCTCTTTATGGGAAGAGGTCTGTGCCCAGCAGTGGGTAGTTTATAGGCTGGAATTATTATTATTATAAGAGAACTGATCAAAAATAAAAGGAGAGTCTGTATTTATAGGGCCACCTTAATGATTTCTGACTTTGATTAGACTCATTAGTCGGCACTACCATCATATCAAAATCTACAGCCGTTACTAATAACCTAAAAAGCCCTTATTACCTGAAATACACACACCTCATTCCACATCATAAATCAAAATCGCCTTATAACAGTAATTTCACAAACAACCAAACGAAAATCGTTTCCAATCGTACTCTACAATTACTTAAATAATTCATAAATTAATTCTAACACAAAATTCTTCGTATATTTAGTTTGTTGTAATGACTCGCAAATCCAATTTTCAGCTGAAAATCAATAGGTTCTAGTCTTTGAAGTATTTGAAGCCTACCATTTGTAGCTTTTGATTAAAATTTTGTAATTTGCTTAATATTTCTGTTAGGTTATTTATGAAGATTGATTTTGGGAATTTACGATTTGACGATGGTACTTAGTGTGGGTTTTTTGTAAAATAATGTTTTCTTAAAGGCAAAGGACTTTCTATGTATAAATGTTAAAGACCTCAGAGGTAAAGTGAAAAAACTGTATCTGCAAAAAAAAATACATGGTGAGCATTTTTTTAATCACTGTTTTTTAACTTGATTTGCCAAAACATTTTCTCTTACGGAAGCATTTCTTGCCTGAGTTACTCTACCCACATTTATTATCCCGATTTTACCAAAGTGACGAAAACCTACCTTTGCATTTCTCATGGGTGCAGTTGAAATAAAAATGACCCGTAAAAATATAAATATATATTTTTGATAACGTATTTCCTCGTTTAAATACGTTTTTTTTAATAAACTATGAGGTGTCCCACTGCTGTGCCAAAGGTCTTTCCAAAATAAATTTTCATTTTTGAGACCCCAAATAGTCTCATTTTTTGTGCATCTACCACGTTCTTTTACATCAACCTAAGGTGGCAGAGATTGACTTCTGGCACTAATTTCGCCTACGGTCACTGTGCTTAAAGTATTATGTAATTAATTTTTGAGGATCAAAGAAACAGCTCAAAATATTAATAAAGTTTTGGTACTATATCCTTATAGCACCTCTCCTAGTTCCTGAATTTACATAATCGCATAGAAGGACCCGTATTGTCAGGCAATTATAATCAAGGCAATTGTCAGTCCTATTGATTCGGCGTCTGGGTTAGTGCGCACAATATCCAATCTGCAAGTTTAAGTATGATTTATAGCGCAAGTGGAGAGCATGATCAAATGTCCATAACTTATGTGACAATATGGGCAAATGTGTCCCTGTTGATTGGTTTTTAATTTATATTAAAAGTTAATGTTAGTGTTTGACCATGTTAAAAAGAAGGTATTGCTTAAGCTCTATTTTAGATATGCGATCTTTATTGTATACAATACTCTCTGTAATAGTCTTCTAATCTTTTTCATTATTTATGCTTTAAGTATCAAGCCTAGATAATTCATAATCGAGAGAGTATACTTGGTTATTGAAGAAAACTATTCTGAGGAAAGGAAAAATAAAGATTTTTTTCCAAAGTTATTTACTGCCCTCATTTATGTGCTCCTTCCCTCCTAATCTCCTAACAAATCTATATGCACCCGAATTTCCGTACCAAAGGACAAATTACCGAAGTTTTGATATACATTGCTTTCTTTGTTCACAAAGGTTTGGTAACGTGCTCAGTAATCCGTCAAAGGACGCTCAAATGTAGTAGCAACACCAAATGTGTCGCATCTGCAATCGCATTAAGGAATCCGTTTTTGTCAAGGGATACTAAACTAGGTTAAGGTTTGTTTGCGGACTTTTCGGCTAAAGACTTTTTGCTCGTGCGGAGAAAATTTTGTTATGGTGGGCTTACATGCGTGACAATTTTATAATTTTTTTGCCATTAAAAAACAAAAAATAAGCATGATTTACTTAAATGATTGACTCAGAGTGATGTCATGTAGATACTTTATTTAAAAAAAATGATTAGGGGCAAATAAATGTAAAAAACAACTTGAAAATAGTTGATTTTTGTCAGTAGAAACGAATCAAAGAAAATTTCGAGACACGTTATTAAACGGTGGCTATATTTGCCTTTTAAACAAAAAAATATGTCCACTCCGCCTTTAAGTTATCAGGTAACAAAACACAAAATATTAAAGACAACTATCCGACAAATTCAAATCTTAGAACTTTGTTTTTTGTAAGTTGGTTAAACCATGTAAGTTCTATTACTAATCATCAAAATAAATTAAAATCTGATAATCACTATTCTAACTAATCTATTTTAGTTTATAACACTTTATAAATTGCTTGAGGCGTTTTCAACAAGATTTGTCAAAGTTTAACTAGTTCGAAAGTCAGGTAGTTTGAGAGAAAGATAAGAGAGGCTTGATTCTCGTTTAAGTAGTTAGTTATGATTATTTAATTTTAGTCGTTGCTTTCTAGGAAGATATTGTCAGAACGTAAATGTTAGTGTTTTAGATTTTAAATTCTTAATTAGAACTTGAGAGTGCAATAGATTCAATTAGTTTAGACTGAGGAAAAAAAATACAGTTGCCCATAGCCTTTTCATTTCCAGAAGTAGAGTCTTTCAAATAAGTTTATATTTAGCCATAGTAACAGCTAAAAAAATCCTTTAAAAACACAAATATTTAAAGATAAAAAGTAAATCCATATAATTATTTACTTGAACTGAAATATATTGAAAAGAAATTATAGTACAGTGACTTGAAATTAATTACTTAAATAATTTAAACGTCTCGTATAGAAAATAGATGAGCATCCTATTCTGTAGTAGGGGTTGTGTGTCTAATTAACGAGGTTATTGGCGATTATTGTTAGCAATCTAATTAATTAATTTGTCGCACTCGAGTGGACAAACAATGCGGATCACGTAACATAGGCATATCGGTTCCGTAGTGAAAGATTAAAAGGGTTTTATACTTGAATAAACTCTGTTTTGTGTTTCTGAAATATAAATAATTTTTCTGTCATAAGTAAAATTTACATTTATTTTCCACATGCAATTATTAAATCTAAAGTTTAAGCTTTTAGATATTTAGTTTGGTATTTTTTGTGCATATTTGTTCCCCAACGTAATAATTTTTGAAACCGTCTGAAATTTGTCAAATTCCAGGTAATATTAAATTCGGGGTATTAATAAAACTGTAAATGGAAAAAAAATATTTAAAGCAAATAATTATTATGTTGTTTAAATACCTAAACCCCTTCGTGCTTATAAAGTAGCACATAAATATCCTATGTCCGAATATTTCGCAGTTGTAGGGTTGTATCTTTTTCTGAATCTCTAAAATGTCAGACACAAAAGGCCTCATTACTAAGTCCGGAAAGTCCTAACTAATCTCTGTAGTGAAGCGCGTCTGTGACAGACTTAAGGCCGGACTCCACCAAACCGAAGACGAGCTGAGCGGAGCGGAGATGAGCGGGAAAGTTCTTTAAATCATTATCCTAGTCTTTCCCAAACTATGTTGGGGTTGGCTTCCAGTCTCGCCAGATCCAGCTGATTACCTTATGTTAGGTCGAGCGACTGCCAATCTGACCTCCAAAACCCATATTTACTGGGCACTAAGACTGGTTGTCAGAATTGACTTAACGACTGCCAAAGATCAACAGGTGACAGTCAGGACCAACGGCTTTACTTGTTTTCCGAGGCACGGAGGGGTCTTGGTATGATTATAAATGGTCACCCATTCACGGGTCAATCACGGCGAGCTCTTTTTAACCTGTATGTTGGTTAAACCATACACTTAGCTACGGCCCTCTGAAGAGAAAAAGTTAGTTAAATCTGTATATAAAAATGAATGCCTATTTCCCTTGGTCACGCGTGAACGGCTGGATCGATTTCACTAATTCTTTTTTCGTTTTTTGTTATTGTCAAGAGAGAAGGTTCTTATGAAAGAAATAAAAATAGAAAATTTATGAATACTTAACCACCATCTAAAATTATTTCTAATATAACCTAAGCTTTTGAATCCTTTAAATCTTTGAACCTCATGACGTTTGACATAGAATTGACAGAATTCAATTAGAAATAGAATTCATAGTTAAGACAGGACACCGTCTGTCGAGACAGCTAGTAACCAGTATAAATTCGTTATTCACACTCTGTGATGTAGGGCCTGTATTAAAAACTATTTCGCTATGGTGAAGTCCGGCCTTAGTAGTGGAACGCGTCTGTCACAGACTTAGAAAGCCTTGGTCCCATGTGTATCGGATTAAAATGTCTCTCGGATGGAACGATGGTAATTATTGTTAGCATTCATTCTATTTCTGTTTGAGGAAGTTTTGTAAAGGAAATTATTTGTTAGTTCTAGGAAATTAATTTGTAGATTGATAGCTGTGTTTTATATTATTAACGTTTTGTGCTTGATTGGTTTTTACATTTTTACTCGAGTATCGAAAATATAAGTAACTAAAGTAATTCTGTTTTTCAGGAAGTGGTGTATTTACCTTTTTATTTAAAATCCTTAATATTCAATACTGTTACTTCGTAGCTTTTATTCATACACAATTAAAACTCATATAAGAACAAACTGTAACTATACTAAAATTATTCAAAATACTGTGTCATGGGGTCATGGGGTCCGAGCGCACGAAATCTTTTCAAAGAACTTTCCAAACGTTTGGTAGAATCTACTCGTGATCAGAGGGCTGGTTTGTTCCTTGCACAGAGAATCGGCATAGCCATTCAACGTGGCAATGCAGCCAGCCTTCTGGGCACGTTCCCCGCCATTGACAAGGATGACGATGAGTTCTTTGACGCTGTTTAGTTTTTTATTTATGTAAGTTGTAATTTTAGTATAGTTAGAGTTTGTTCTTATATTAGATTTAATTGTGTATTAATAAGTAAATACTGTGTTAAGTGTAAGGCTATAATTACGTAATGTTTTCGTACATTTAAAGTGTTCATTAACAGAGTTTATTCTCTTCATAATTTGCATAATTTTTTACCGATGAGTTTATCACCCTTAATTATTGTTGGCTTTCATAAAATGATGCAATCTATTCTACAATGAAAACCGGGTTAAAACATAACATTTTCAGTATATTTGCTAGCATTAGAAAAACAAACTAAAGCCTACCAATAAGGCCGACAGATCATTTCGGGTATAAATAGGTTGTAAAAATATTTTTTTGTGTTCGGACACAATATTATTTATTGAAAACATACGGTTGGGACTAAAACGTCAGTACGGAAGTTTATTTATTGTTTTGCAGTCAAGGAAGAAGTTGATTTTATTCAACAATACTTAAAGTTTTTTTAACTTATGTTAATACCATTGCTTGTTACATTTATCAGCAAAGGATCTAGTTTTAATTTATTTTACATGAGCTACGCTCTGCGGCTTCTCCGTATAGGTAGGTTATTTTTTACTGAAATTTTCGTTGTTATAGTCCTATTTGTTTTAGAGATCAAAATATTTAATGAATAGTAGAATCTGGAAATCCAAAAAATGTATGATCTTTGAAAATCGGTCCACCCGTTCTAAATTTACGGTGAGGAAAACAACGAACTTGATTTTGTTTATTTATTTGTGTAGTATATTTATGTAGATTTACAGTCCGTAACAAAAGACCAAACTGACGTTCACCACATTGTTATTTTCTTTTGATTCGTGCCTATGGAATGTACTTGTAACTCTATACACATAAAATGCAAAAAAAAAACAAATGATAAAGTCTCATAAATCAATCCCAGATAAATCGGCACAGAACATTGCAAAGCCGTATCTGAACGAACGACTTTCATTACTTAAAAATTCAAATACAGCCGGTATTTGAATTTTTTAAAAATGAAAATCTGACTTCGATTTTTAAATTCGCATCCATAACGGCCAGTACAGAGTTTGCTTCCGTGAGTTTCGGACACCAATCACGCTAAGTAACCGATTTATTTAGTTTTCATACCAGATAAAAATACGTCCAATTTTGCAGTGCCGAAGATTTATGTGTTTGAAATATTTTTGTATTTTGTTGGAGTTCTGTTACTTTTTGGATATTGAAGACGAGTGAAATATGGGTATATTCTTTGTACCACTTTTAAGTTAAGTGTTAATAAGTTTTCTTTGTGTTACGTGTTATTTACACTGCAAGAAAAACTAAAATCAAGGTCAAGTGGTAATCTTTAGTGTAAAGTTTTGCAATTTATTATCCTCATGACGTTAAATTAAGAAAAGCTACATGTAACTTTTTATACTCCTTCACATATATTAAGCTCTTCAAATATTAGTACAAAATGATTAATAGTGCCACATTTTTAATTTCACAACCGTGAGATCTTCCCTTCACTAACCCGTCGATGATTGCGTATTAATCCGTCACACCCGGGTGTATACGGCCATCAATCAATACCCGGGTACGGCAAATACATTACCCGGTTCGTTATAGGTACACTGGCGTACCTTACATTCATTTACATCAGTTATCTGATGGGGAAATTAATGTTTTTAGTATCTTCTGCTTGCGGTCGGTTTTATCTGATTCTTTCCACACACTGCTTAAGTAGCTATATTTACCTGCTTTCGATAACGATAATGGATTAGTATAATCTTATATATAAAAATGAATCGCTAAATGTGTTGGTAAGCGCATAACTCAATAACGCCTGGACCGATTTGGCTAATTCTTTTTTTGTTGTGTTAGTTATTATCAGGAGAAGGTTCTTATGAATGAAAAAAATTGACGAGAATAAAAAAAAAATAAGCAATCCTGACCTTTGTTACGATAGTGATTTGTTGGAATCATCTGCGCTCTGAATAACATAAAGGCACCGGGAACGTGACCTAGGAATTCACGCGGGTGAAACCGCGGGGCACAGCTAGTAAACAATAAAAATAGTTTTGAGTTGCAATAACTATGCGTGTTCTATTGTAGAAAGGGACGAATATTTGCGTTCCTCAAATCGAATGTATTTTCTAAACCCGTGTGTTGTTTATGAGTATTCGGGTGCAGAAAAAAAATGGAATTTATTGAAAATGCTTAGTATGTACAGATGAATTTAATAAATTGCAAAGCAGGTGAGGATTCAGCGAACTAGAGACAAAGGTATAAAAAAATTTAGCTGCTGAATTTCAATTAACAGCAGGGCTGAGTAATCCAATATACCCGAGCTAATAAGATTAAAAAGCATATATATCATCAGAATTCTAACAAAAAACCCTTAAAACTCCAACCCTATGAAGCAAAGCTCTCAATTAAAACAAAACTGCATTCAATTTCAACCATACTCGAAAAGCTGCAGATTCCGAGAGCCGTCACATATTTCAATCGTATCAGTCATTATTTAAAACAGATTACCTGCCGTGCGTAGAATGCATGGCTCTGCCGTTTACACGAAAAACACATCGAAACTTTCAATAAACGAGCCTCTAGCGAATGAAAAAAAGAACTATTTTTTGTTTCTTTTTTCCTTTTTTCCGTCGGACTGGTTGCTTGCACTGGAATTTTCATTTGAATCCGTGCCGATTGGATTTGTGTTACAGCCGTTTTGTACCGGTCCCCAACGGGTTTTCTGGTTAAAAAAGGACGTCGCGTTCGAAGGGTTAATTTGGGTTGACGCCCAAAAAGTGGTTCTCATGGTACGAATTGTGATTATGTAAATTGTGATTTTGTGGATTAATTTATTATGCGAGTTTACATTTATTTTATTTTAGTATTCGTTACGGTTGGATATACGATTGTTTTGTATTAATTTTCAATGTATTGCCACAACATAATTGGAATAAAACAAACTGATACTGCTCACATTATTTAAACTAATGAGTAAAGTTTATACATAATACTGACCCAAAATTGATTGTGCTCATTGATAACATGATAGTGTGCGTGTTATCGGATTTGAGAGAGATTATTAATTTCTAGGAAAACTGAATCCCAAATACTTGCGATGGATTGATAATACGTCATTAAATAACTATAAGAACAAACATAAGAATAAACATAAGAACATAAAAATAGTTTTTTTTTTTTGTAAATTAATTCATTTTCTCATCCTAAAAATACTCCAAAATCGAATTCAAGGTACTAAAAAAACAACAAAGCTAAACAGACCACTAAAGAATAAAATAGCGATACGGAAAGCGATCGTACAATAAAAACGCTGCCGTAACAAACCGCGGCTCAGCACATAACGGCTTAATAGAAGAATTTATTTTCTAATCTGAATAAAAGTTTCTTAGCCTCGAAGCAATTCTATCTTCAAAGAAATACTCTTATAGCGAAGGAAAGAGGATTCGCTTACTGATCGGCAAATCTAATCCGGTCTACAGAGAAACTAGTTATTTCTTTGAGGCAATAAATTATTAAAATTGGCGCTTATTTTGTTATATTTTCTGTAGCATCTTTGAGTGTTGGAGTGGTAGTAAATTTGATTTTGTGGCTTTAAGAATTATGAAACCGTACTTAAATTTAAAGCGTTCCTAAATAAATAAGTCTATTCGTCAGTACTTTACAACTTAAAATCAAAAGGGCAGCATGAGACTTAACTGCGACTTAAAACTGATTGACGTTTAAGTGTTCGGCTAATAAATAACATAACATATCATCACGCCTGTATACCCGAAGGGTTAGGCAGAGGTGTACCATGTATAGGGGGCGAGCCTATTGCCACTAACCGGGCACAAATCCAAACTCCGACCTGCTACTGAGAATTTCATAGTTTTAACAAGTTTGAATAAATAAACTTGTTAAATTGACTTGATAATTATAGTTACCCTTTATAGGTAGGTTTTATTTCTATTTTAGAAATACGTACATTACTTTATTCACTTAACACCTGGTTGTTAATATAATTAGGAAATAACGAGAAAATATTAATAACAAATACATAATATTGTTTTAAACACAAGTTTTATAGTTGGGGATTTTATTCCATAAAGATTACTATTCATTTTTATAATGCGGAGCCAACCGGCCCCTATGACTAATCCTCCACCGGCTGTATCTTTCAGTCAGCAGACTTTACTGTATTTCAAAAACCATAGATATAAATATATATAAGCTAATAGAAGTAGCAGGTAGGAAATAAAATTCCTCAAGGATATTTTGTTTGCTGCGTCTTTAACAACTTTTGCTCGAATAAACTGCAAATAATAATATTATAGACGATGGTAAGGAACCCTTCATCCGCAAATCCAGCTCACACTTGACCGGCTTAAGCCGGAAAGTCACATCCATTCCAAAAAGTTCCGAAACATTTTTTATGCGTAGGCAAAGGTATTCAATTCCCAATCAATTATACTGCTTACATGATCTTCACAAAATGTTTTACCGTAGGCGTTGAGTAAGATGTAATATTGTTTAGATTTCATAGATTGCTCCTATCATAAACACGCATACTTGACAGAACCTAACTAATTGCTTAACTTTTCTTATAAGGCGTTTATGAATGCAATCTTAAATGTACCTACATGTTTTTATTTTTTTTCTTCTTGTCTGTCTTTGTCACGGAATACATCACTTTAAAACAGTTCCTGGATTTTTAATCGTTTTCACTACCAGAACCTCAAATTAGATACATAATTTGGTCCGTCGAGCCTGATATAAGAACCACAATTGAGGATTATTAATGGGAAAGGATATATGCCGACCGAACATTGTGAGTTGCTGGCAAAGGTCAAAAGGGCACATCGTCATCACTTCAGGAAAAGGATATTTTGCAGATATTTGACCAGTGCATTGTCCATTATAGTGTTTATTTCAGAACCCATTACTCAAATTCAGGTAGTGTTTAACATATTTTAAGGAATTGTTAAGGTTAGTATCAAGTGGTATCTTTCTTTGTTCGTTTGCACATGTATGATTTTTATTCATATCGTCAAATTATTGTTATAATTTGCAGTTAATCTATTAATATAAAGATAATTAAGCAGCAAACTAGGTTTACATCTATTGTTAACCATAATTTAAAGCAGTTTCCTTTGTTATCTTACAATAGATATCAAGAAATCATACAGCACGTGCGTTCTCTTTGTTCAAATTACAAATTATTGTTATAGTTTCAAGTCAATCTAATAATATTGTAAAGGTAATTGAGTGACAAATTAGGTTACAGTGATTGTTAACCATTATTTTAAGAAATTTGTTCCATTATTTTGCAATAATAAATAATTTAAAACATTAAAGATACCAATCAAATCAAATAATTAAACCTAGGTATGTATTTATGTTGTATTCCATTATATTTTATATTGTAAGTAGACAAATTCATACTTATTGTTGATAGTGAAATTAGACTTTTATACATTCACACTAGTATTTACAGTAAAGAAGCTAGTACAAGTAAGGTGTTGTATTAAAATTTGTTTGGTAATACATATTATTGTTTTCTATTTGGTGATTAAAGTTTATAGCTTGGTAAAAAGTATTGTTACAGTTTTAATACGATCTTTTATAGGTGTCCTGTTGTAATAAGCAATAGTTTAGAGTTGGTTATTAAACATTATAATTGTAACATTCCAGTTGGTTTCCTGCTTCCCAAAGAATGACTGATAAGGAGGACAAGGATCTCATTAAACGCAGAGCAAGTTATAAAGGCCGATTAACGGTGTTTTCAAATTATTTATCGGAATTAAAAGAACCTTTAACGCAAGCCCAGTACAACGAACTACAGCTAAGACTCGGTAAGATTGAACACGTTTATAATCAGTATGACGAGATTCAGTTAAAGTTGGAATGTATGGCGGAGGATATAAGTACTCAGTTAACAGAACGTACTGAGTTTGAATCCGCGTACTTTAAACTTGTCGCAAGGGCGCAAGACATTCTCGCTAAACAAAATGAGGTGGTTACTAGTGATAAGTGTTCCCGTGTCAGTAATAACCAACTGGTTAAGTTGCCTACGATTCAATTGCCTAAGTTCAATGGTAAATATGACAAGTGGTTAGAGTTTCGCGACACGTTCTCAAGTCTTATACATTCGAATGACAACATTGATGAAATTAATAAGTTTCATTATCTGCGTGCGTGCTTGGAAGGGACAGCCGCCGTCGTCATACAGTCTATCGAGTTCTCTGCTTCTAATTATTCTATTGCGTGGAATGTATTGTGTGAAAGGTTTGATAACACGCGGCTCCTTATTCATAATCATGTAGCAGCACTTTTTAATATGGAAACGTGTAATAAAGAATCCTCAGATAATTTGAAACGCATTATTGATACTTTAAATAAAAACTTGCGATCCTTAGAGTCTTTAGGTGAACCAGTTTCATACTGGGATACATTGTTACTATATTTAATCACTACTTATAAACTTGATCCACGCACTTATCGACAGTGGGAAGAGGAAAAAGGACGGATAGATAAAAGTAAATCAATTAAATTAGAGAATTTACTTGACTTCTTGAAAAACCGTGCTGACTTCCTTGAAACAATAGAATCTGTTCGCTCTCAGTCTTATAATAATTCTTCCAAATCTAAACATGACATGACATCTAATAAACACAAAACATTGGTGTCTGTGAACAGTGAACCACCAGCACAACAAAATAAAAACAAAAATATAAATTCACAGGTATCATGCCCGCAGTGTAACGATAAACATAATTTATTCAACTGTCCGCAGTTTCTTGGTTTTAGTAACGAGAAACGTCTTACATTACTGCCTGAGTACAAGGTATGCTTCAACTGCTTCCGGTCCGGTCATTACGCTAATCATTGTAAGGCTGCTGGTTGCAAAATATGTAGGCGTAAACATAATACCATGGTCCATGTGGCAAGTGCTTCACCAAAAGCTGCTCCCAGTGCATCTACTTCCCTAACTAACAGCACTGCTACTGCAGGTGTCAGTGCACCTGAAAACTTACCTAGCACAAATGTTACGTTAGCTGCACTGGCTTCATCTCACCTTAGCCATAAAAGTCAAGTACTCTTAGCTACCGCATTATTAAAAGTTTATGATAGGGATAATCGTGAACATCTCGCGAGAGCTATACTGGATACCGGCAGTACAACTTGTATAATGACAGACAAGTTACGTAATCAACTGAATTTACCTACCGTTCAAGTAAATGAAGCGGTGCAAGGCATTAACAATTCTAAATCACAAATTAGCAAAATGTGTAGTGTTTCTATAACATCATTGAGTGAAAACTTTTCTACCAATCTTTATTGTTTTATTTTACCATGCATTACAGATGAAGTACCATGTCAAAATATATCTATCACCAATTTAAATATACCAAGTGATATTTGTTTAGCCGATCCTCTCTTCTATAAACCAGCATCCGTGGATTTAATAATAGGCGCAGATGTTTTCTGGGATATATTGGGACGGCAAAAGGTTAATTTAGGTAAAGGTAAACCGATACTATTTGAGTCTCGTCTAGGGTGGCTAGTCTCAGGTCCTTTGATCAATAGTGTCCAAGTATTGCGTTCACCATCAACTTATAAAGTTAACTTTGCACAAGTGACAGAACGAACTTCTTCTGAAGAAGACATTCAAACCCTTTTATCGCGGTTTTGGGAACTCGAGGAAGTCTCCCATCAGTCATCTTCATATTCAAATGAAGAAGCCAAATGTGAAGAACATTTTGTTAATAACACAACTCGGTTAGCAGATGGCAGGTTTTGTGTTCGAATACCACTCAAACAATCACCCAATGTTCTAGGTGACTCACTGTCTCGAGCAAAACATTGTCTCTTAGCTATTGAACGTCGGTTTAACAGTCAGCCTAACTTAAAACCGCTTTATTGTGATTTCATGAAAGAATATATTTCATTACAACACATGACTGAGTGTTCAATTGATTCAAAACTGGCATATTTCATTCCACACCATGGTGTGCTACGTGAAGCAAGCATAACTACAAAATTAAGAGTAGTTTTCAATGCCAGCAGTGTTACAACTTCGGGTATTTCATCTAACAACCTTCAAATGGTAGGCCCAGTTGTTCAAGATGACCTAATGTCCATACTGTTAAGATTCAGGAAACATAAATACATTATTTCTGCTGACGTAGAAAAAATGTATCGGCAGGTGATGGTTCATCCCGATGATAGATATTTACAAAGAATATTATGGCGTGAAAACACATCTGATCCCATCAAATCATATGAACTAAATACTGTGACATATGGAACAGCGAGTGCACCCTATTTGGCAACTCGGTGTTTGAAGCAAATCGGTCTAGAGTGCAGGGATAAAACTATCGCTAATATCATAATCCATGATTTCTATGTCGATGATTTGCTCACAGGTGGGGATTCAATAGATGACGTCATAGATATTCGCCAAAAAATCACTGCTGAGTTGGCTTCCGCGCAAATGCCATTACGGAAATGGAAGTCCAACAATAAACAGATTATATCTGATCAATCCACTAGTTTATCAGTGAATTTGAATATTGGAGGTACTGAGCCAAGCAAAACATTGGGTCTTAACTGGCTCACAGACTCAGATGAGCTTTGTTTTGCCATAAATGGTACACCAATTTCAAATAATGTAACTAAACGTGAAGTTTTGTCAATAACGTCCCAGATATTCGACCCTTTAGGTATATTAGCTCCTTGTGTAATACCAATGAAAGTAATAATGCAGAAACTTTGGTTGCATAAATTATCTTGGGATGATTGTTTGCCTGCAGATGTCGCCAAGACATGGAAAGATATCGTTGAACGATTGTTTATTTTAAATAGTTTACGCATTCCACGTTTAGTTCTTGGTAATTTCTGGAAGGATTTACACATATTTTGTGATGCATCACAAACTGCATACGGTGCATGTATTTATGTGCGGAGTGTAAATACTAATGGTGAAGTTTTAGTTCGCTTACTTACAGCCAAAAGCAGAGTGGCTCCCATCAAGCCAACTACTATCCCCAGGCTCGAGCTTTGTGCTGCTTTGGTTGGAGTGAGATTATATGAGAAGGTGATTCACTCACTTAATGCACCAATTCATCACAGTATATTTTGGAGTGATTCTACAATTGTGCTGGGGTGGTTAAAAATGATTCCAACTAAATTGCAATCATTTGTACGCAATCGTGTAGCGGAAATAGTGGAAAAAACTAGTACTAATTGTACCTGGAGACATGTTCCCACACATCTTAATCCCGCTGATCTTATTTCCAGAGGGACTGATGTAGGTCAAATTCTAAATCTCAACCTATGGTGGTCGGGACCTAATTTTTTAAATCAGGATACGAGCGACTGGCCTCCTTCTCCTACTATTGTCGGTCTGCTGCCTGAAACTAAAACTGAGGTTTCTTTACTGACCACTTCTGACACTCCACTACATTTAATTGATTTTAATCGGTTTTCAAACCTTTCACGGATGATACGCGCCGTAGCATACATGTTACGATTTATCAATATTTGTAAAAAACAAAAACCTACCTCCTTACACCTTAGTGAACATGAACTGCAAAATGCGTTGAACTTGCTTATTAAATTGTCTCAGATGGAATCATTTCCTGAATATGATATGTTAATTAAAAAACAGTGTTTACCAAAAGGAAGTCCATTGAATAAACTCAACGTATTCATAGACAAAAATAAATTAATTCGTGTAGGTGGTCGCTTAGAAAATTCATCATTTTCTTATGATAAAAAACATCCACTAGTTATACAGTCCACTCATCGATTTTCTAAGTTATTATTTGAATTTACTCATAAGAATTTAATGCATGCTGGACCGCAATTGTTACTGGCTACTATTAGAGATACTTACTGGCCTATAGGTGGTCGCAACTTAGCTAAGTTGAGTTATCATCGCTGTATTATCTGTAGTCGTCTTACAGCTAAACCTATCGTTCCTATAATGGGAAACTTACCTGAACGACGTGTGACATCCGGTGGTCATCCATTCGAGTGTGTTGGAGTTGATTACGCGGGACCTATACTATCAGCTTCTCGTCAAGGTCGGAGTTGTCGGCTTGTCAAAGTTTATATCTTGCTTTTTATTTGTTTTACGACGAAGGCAGTGCACATTGAACTGGTAGGTGACTTAACCAGTCATAATTATTTATCAGCACTTCGTCGCTTTATGTCTCGTAGGGGCAAGCCTACGCGCATATATTCCGACAACGGAACATCGTTTGTAGGCGCCTATAGTGAAATCGGTAAATTTTTAAAAGAAAATAATAGTTCGTTGTCTGGTGATATTGCTTCTGAAGGAATTAATTTCTCCTTTATTCCTCCTTATGCTCCACATTTCGGTGGCCTTTGGGAAGCAGGCATCAAATCAGTAAAGTATCATTTAAAAAGAGTAATGGGAAATTGTCACCTAACATATGAAGAGTTATACACAGCACTGGTTCAAATTGAGGCTCTCCTCAACTCGCGCCCGCTCACGCCGTTGTCGTCGGACCCTAATGACCTTTTGCCGCTAACTCCAGGACATTTCCTAATAGGACGCATGCTCACATCATTACCTGGACCTACTATCTATGAAGAAGCTTCTCTGACTCACTTAACGCGATATGAGAGGATAGAGGCGTTACGTCAACATTTTTGGTCACGCTGGAACAAAGAATACATCTCGGAGCTACAGCAGCGTACAAAATGGAGATCTTCAAAGGCTGCCTTGGAAATAGATCGTCTGGTTGTAATCAAGGAAGACAATCTACCACCACTGAAATGGCGATTAGGCCGAATCTCATCAGTCTTTCCAGGACCTGATGGAATCAGCCGTGTTGCGGATATACGCACCGCCACTGGAGTAATTCGACGTGCATGTAGCAAGATTTGTCCGCTGCCTTTAAATGACGACTCTGGTTGAAAGATGACCTTTCAACGCCCGGGGGCATGTTTAGATTTCATAGATTGCTCCTATCATAAACACGCATACTTGACAGAACCTAACTAATTGCTTAACTTTTCTTATAAGGCGTTTATGAATGCAATCTTAAATGTACCTACATGTTTTTATTTTTTTTCTTCTTGTCTGTCTTTGTCACGGAATACATCACTTTAAAACAGTTCCTGGATTTTTAATCGTTTTCACTACCAGAACCTCAAATTATATACAAATATAAACATGATATTTATAACAAGTGTCACAACCAATTTACTCCCGATAATTGTATAGAAACATTCAATAATGACTTTTAACTTGGAAGGAGCTTACCGTATGAGGAGGAATTTAAATTAAATACAAACATTAACTGTTGATCCAGTTCGATGGTTATTTGAACAAAATTATTGGTTTTCGTCTCGTAAGAGCGTGCTCACAGTATCAGATATATTATACCGGTGTCTGATACCGATATCGAGAAAAGTGTAATGTGTAAAACTTAGAAATCTAATGTGCGATGTCGGATCGGATCATGTGAAAAACAGGTACATGTCTCATACATTTACGTGACCTAATATCGTATCGGATAATATAAAAGCGCTCTAACTGTTCCTCTATATTGGTATATATATTTACAACGTTTATAACGTTGTTGGTTCTGAAGACTGTCTTGTGAAGTAAATGTTTGATACAAACCTCATAAAACAAGTGAAAAGGGGGTTTTGAATATAATGTTTTAATTGTTGTGTTCTAATCACTCTATAATCGTTTACATTTGGAATATTGATGATAGATAATGTAAGGAGAAGTATGTAGGTATAACTGACGCAATTCTGTATTTATATACCTACTCGTAAGTATTTGTGTGTGCTGTCATAACTCGAAAATCGTCAATACCAATTCGTCATCCCAAAATTGTCGTGTGATTTTTTTTCACTATTTTATAAAGTATCAAACATCAGCCAAAAAGTTTACTGAATCAAAACTAGGAAATATTTTTTTCCCAATAATTGTGTATAAAAATTCACCAGTTTCCCTTAAAAAGCCAAAAATATACGTGAATTTATATACAAACGTGCTTAATCGGGTGACAGATTATAAAACCCGCTAGCTAGATATTTTTAAATGACCCTTAGTTCAGCTGAAATGGGACAGCTATCTGAATTCAGTAATAATTTCAAAGATAACTGAATAAATTTAGCTGAGTCTGAAGTATTAGACTTTTGTGCAGACTGGATTTAATTCCTAGGAATCAAAATGTTCGTGCTATTTTTTGGTTTATTTTATGTCAAGAGTTTGTAAGCATGAAATCTTACTATAGGTATTTTTAAAGGTTTTTGGTATACTGTTGTTGCCGATAGCCCAATGTGTTGACAGTTATTAGCCTATTGACGTTATTAGTTATTAACCTATATTTATAGGACTCAAAGTCCGTACCTAATTGTATCCTAACAAGTACTTAAGTACGTAAATATTTTTACGCAACTGCAGCAATAAAAGGATAGTTCAGTATTTGACCAGTTTGTATGCTCGTTACTACTCAACTACTCGATCCGACTCGACGACTCGATTTTAATAAATGACGCACCATTCGATTTTTCTTGATAGCTCAAGTGTAACTGGGTACATGCAATGACAAAAAAAAAATAACGGATTTTATATTTATTGTTATTTCCCTAAATTTAATAATTATGAAACATACAATGTTCACATTTTTAAATTTTTTTGTTAAAAAACTTACATTGTTTATATTATTTTCCTAATTGGCAGAGTCCATAGCATATATTATCTCCGATTAGAATCACCCAATAATTAGCCGTAGTATCAGTAAACAGTGTAATGGTATGTCTCACCCTGTATTAGGCGAGTATTGGGGCGGTACCCACTAATCGTCGGTCAGTCGTTACATGATAATGGTCCTTGAGTGTTCAATTGTAAGCTTGACCGACGAAAAATTTAGGTTTATTGATTAGCTTTGGTTGAGACAATATGGAGATGGTACACCAAGAGATACAAAGTAGGCAGTATGTGTTGCAGTCGGATAACTAGTTGTTCCAAACTTGTATTTGTGTAGACATAATAAATATGTGCCCGTAGAAATTTAGTGTATTCTCGGAAAATTTTGTGTATTACCATGATGTGATTTATTCAAATGATACACAATTAAATCTAATATAAGAACAAACTCTAACTATACTAAAATTAAAACTTACATAAATAAAAACTAAACGGCGTCAAAGAACTTATCGTCATTCTTGTCAATGGCGGGGAACGTGCCCATAAGGCTGGCAGCATTGCCACGTTGAATGGCTATGCCGATTCTCTGTGCAAGGATTAGAAACAGACCTTGATATGATTGATATAATGCATGCAATGTATAAAGGGTATTTTTCAAACAAGAAGGAATATACCAACTCGGTCCAACAGTCTTTGAAAAAACGGGGAACATACACAAAAACAAATTGAGAACCTAGTTTTATTATTTAAGATAGTTAAAAATGCATATTTTTATATCAATTCTTTCTTTTTCTGGAATAGCAATACGCTACACTAGAAAAAATCTTGAAGTTTACTTTGCAAATCCAAGATGTGCTAAAACATTGTACAATGTGTTTAAAACAAATTACTTGTATCCGTATACATAGGTATACCGTATACCTGCTAGGCAATCTATCTATTTTGGAGAGCAAGCATAACTCTCTAAATAGAATAATTATTTACTTTTAACGACCTGTAAATGTCTGCCACCATGTTCGAAGCTGGACTTTTATGGCCAGTTAAATATATACAGCTTTTAAAACGGCTCCAGTTATATAACCACAGGCAATTGAAATATCAACCTTAACGACATGGTGATAAAATTAATTAATTATTTAGGAATCTATTTCGTTGAGTTTGGGAGTTCTGGCATGTTTTATTGGTGTAGGTACTTTCAAAGTGTGCAATGTAAAATCCTCTTTCATAAATAATTTTTTTTTTAGAAATGGTGCTATGATAGTAAAAATATTTTTGTTTTTTTTAACTATTATTGAAGATTTTGCTTTACACTTGTGCACATAGGTAAAAAGTTTATTTAGTTCCTTTCCCAAACGTCCTTTTTTAGATTAAACAGATTTGTAGGAGTTTTTAAAACTAATAGTTTTTTCTCCAAAAATCGCCTAAAAATTCAAATATACTTCGTCAACGGCACAGCTTTCACAAACTGCATCCAACATCAATTTATCTAGACTACCGTTAGCTTAAGATCCGCTTTCAGACTTCCTGATCAAAAATCCTTCTTCGTTCGAAGTTCCAACGTTAAGTATGTCAACATCGTGTAGGATTTAAAGAAAAGCTCCAGAATCCAGTCAATAATTGCTCTTAGAATCACGATCGTGATCTCGAATTCTGACTTCCGAAGCTATTGGGAATCTTTAGGATTCTTTTAGGAAATTCGAGAATTTTCCGATAATTGGCCTTTAGTAACATATACCCCTAGTTGGAACCGTTGGTGGTTCTAGAAAGTTTTGGCTTCAATGGGACTTTGTGTATTGATACTTTTTGTGGAGTTGGCTGAACGTATAAGTAAGGTTTAAAAAAAAACAATCTTAGAGCCTATTATGCTGGTGTCAAATTTTTCATCACTTACCTGAAGTTGACCAGTTAGAGTTTTGAGGTCCATCATTGCTTTGCGTAAAGATAATGATACTAATATCTACATAGGGTATTATTATTCTCCACCACCTTTAAAACCAACCCAAAGATATACCATAAAATATTCATCAAAACTTACCCCACTTAAAGATTCTCAGAGGCCCACACCTCGTATGTAAACCTCTTCAAACAAAGCTCTTAGGTACCCCTATAGATATTTCATAAGGTACGTAATAAGTTGACACATTAACCTGTCTTCGCAAACTTGGTATACACTAAACGCCTGACACCATACCATGAGCTCTCAAAAGAGTCCTGTTGCGGTTGTGGAAGCGAGACAGCACTACTCTGCGCATAGCTCTGTCCTGCTTACTCGAGCTCAACAGTCTTGCTTTAGGATTTCATGGTAGGGGTCCTGAAACTTTGATGAGACGTTCACGCTGACACTTTAGCATTCTCTTAAGTTTCGGTATTGTTCATGCGTCGATATTGTGGTGTTCGTGGCAGGTGACGGGTTGGATATTTCGTGTGCACATAATTATGCCTGTCATTTGTTTCGAGTTTGAGTTTGTTTTGACGTTTGAAGACAAGATTTTCAATGCGAAAGGGAACGCGTGCCGCCTGTTTTTTTTATAATTAAAAGTTTGTAACTAAAAGTAAGTTGTGTTTTATGTATGTAAACACTTATGTAGCAAAAAGTTAAGAAGATTTTTTGTCATATGGTTTAAGTAAGAAATACGAAATATCAATCAAGCTCATTCTTTATTAATTGTTTATTATTAGATCTTATTCATGCAATCTGAATTTAAGATTGTGACAATTTTTTTTACATATCAATTTGTTTTGCAACAAAAGGAAAAGTTCCACCTTTACAATAAATACTTCTGATATTATCATTCATTTGTATTCTTCAATTCCTCAATCTTCCAAAGTTAATGCTTATTCAAAGCATATTTCGACAGCCTTTGATGTTTTGACATAACAAACGCCATTCACTTTTATTCCAATATAAAAAAATACAATTTTCAATTTCAATTCGACACTGAAGAGACAAATAAATGAAATGAATTGTTCCGGTTTTCAGTGTCGATAAAATATTTTATTAGGGAGGTGTTTGTGCCTATGTTACAATGAATACAATATTTATTTGACAATCCACTTAAGGGTTCCATTTAGATTTTATTCTTTGAATTTTTTACATTTTCGTAATACCTACGTATGGTCGAATTTTGATAAACTTGTGCCTGTTCTAGTGTTAGTCACTAATTTTCTTTAGGTTCTGAAGACTATTCATTCATTGAACAGGTTAGTTTTTTTTCTAACAGTTGGTTTCCCAGCCCACATTCTCTAACATGGACCAAACGTTTACTAAATTCAAAGTTTGTTGAAATTGTCCACTCATACGTAACATATACATACTTATGTTTGATTTTTTTACATCGTCCTTAGTCCTAGACTAAAGTATAAGCTAATGGTGTATAATAGACCGCATGTCGTTGATAAACGAAACTCAACCTTACTGTTTTAACAATAAGAGCGTTGCCAAAACACATCCATAACCAGACATGTAACAGTTCCTCATTAAACTCAAACAACGACACAGCTTCATCACTTATGACTATTCTCCAATAGTTTTGACAGTCTCATACATCGTACAGAAATGTCATTTCTGTCTATCAGTGCCCTTACTACTACTTAAAACAAGACTCTTGCCGCTGTGGAAGCGAGACGCCGATACGCACGGTGTATTGCGCTTTCTCGCTCGCACAATGACTACAGTCTTGCGTTAAGAGTTCATAGTACAAGCACAGAACATCGTTTGAACTACTCGCGCCAGTAGCTCGCCAGTGCCAGTAGCCAGTGATCTATGACAGTAACGTGTATTTGACGTGGCGCCGCCCCTGGATGGAGTGGAACTTGCGCTGTTTAATTGCAAACGCCCCGC
Organism: Autographa gamma; assembly: GCA_905146925.1. NCBI lineage: Eukaryota > Metazoa > Arthropoda > Insecta > Lepidoptera > Noctuidae > Autographa > Autographa gamma. The sequence continues at coordinate 6,532,395 of LR989871.1, forward strand.
GTAGTCCAGGAGTTATGGTCCCAAATTATTTCATTACATCCAAAAATATTTTTTTTTTCTTTTATGTAATTATTACAAAAGGAACATATTCCCTATGTAAAACGGTATTTAACTGTATTTTTATCGAGACTGGAAGCCGGCTCCGTCTTAGCTTGGAAAAAGAGGTTTTTTGGCTCCACAAATAAGCTTTTATAAAACGTTTTAATTCATATTTTTTGTATTGGTACAGTAAATGTTCCCTTTTGTGATATCAAGTCACATCACTTGTTTTCTTGTGCCAGATTTTTCACTTCTATGCAGTTGCTTGAACTGAAATCCTGAATAAATAATTATGTAATCCCCTAATTGTTGAAATACGGTAAAATTAAACGCTTTGATCAAAGAGAGTTTTTTTTAGGGCTAGTAGCTGCCTATAATTGGACCCATGGGATTATAATAAAACATGCCAAATGAGCCATGTGACGTAAAAAAGATTGATACACTTACCTACATTACGATAATAGTGTTTGTTTTCCATTTCTGTAATTATTTTCAAGGTATATGTTTATTTGTTTCTAAGGAACAAATATTCGTATTAACGTCATTAATCTTGTAGTAACGCTGAAAGACATCGATCAACGCCTGTACAATATGTAATTTTATGAGTAAATAATAATTTTGTTTGTTAGGATTTCAACAAATGTCTAGCCATATGGTAGTATTATAAATGAAATGAAATCAAATCAAATCATTTATTGCTTCATGTGTTACAAGGTGTTACATAATATTATTAATAAATAGTCTCAACATGACCCTGTAAGGGCGTAGCAATTTTGTAATTTGTTACATAGCAAATTGTCTTAAAAATACTGACTAAAAGTAAACAGTTTAATTATTTTTTATCTTCAAAATATAATTGCTAAGCAACACAAGGTGAACTCTTATTTATTTAATCTTGAGTTTTTTTGTCGTTTTTTATAGAAAATTATTTACAACTTGAGGTATTATATTATCCATGAAGGTATTAACACTCACATTCCTTACTTTCTGTGGGTCACGCGAATGTAAAACATTTAATTAAAACTACATTTTACGGACTTTATCGGAGTATATTTAGATTTTAGTTTTCGACGTTTTGACGCCTCTAACAGGTGTCTTGGTTACGGGCAAACTGAGATGGTGTTCGTCTTGAGAGTTGATGTGGCGTTCTATCTTCATACCATTCAATAACTGTTATTTTAAGAACTAAACACTTACCTATAATTATATTAGCTAGGTAGTTCAAAATATACTGTACCAAAATGTACCAGCACACAACATGACACCAAAAAGACAGATTATAATACCATGCCGCAAACAAATGAACACCAACTCCTAAAGTACAATCGGGCACATGATTACGAACAATAGCTTGGTACAGCTGAGCGCAAAAGCGGAATAGCGCCATCAATGACAGGCGACTATTTCAACATTGAACAGAACTGTACCGGTAATTGGGTAACATGTATCTAATCTTGTTTTGGATTTCGGTTTTAAATGTTGTTTTAGATAGAGGTAAATTGGATATGGCAAAAAGTTTGAATAAAAAAATAAAACAGAATAAAAAATAAATTTTGTCGAATAGGTCAACCGTAATATTTATAGTACGTAGTTTTTTTTCTGTTTTTCATTGCAGTGATACAGTTTTAGTATCTAGTATTATTTGTAATAAATGTATATATTATTATATATCTAATGCTAGATGGAATATTGACAAATTTTAATACTCGTACAGTAAAAACCAAAATTATTACTCGTTTCAGTAGGAGCAGAAAATAATTGTTAAATCATGTTTACTGTAATTGTAGTTATGTTAAATCACCTTTTAACGCCCACTATTTAAGGTCAGGCAATTTTCTTGCAGAAATACACTTCACGATGTATTTGAGTATATTTTTTTAGTTGTCAGACATTAGTATACCTCAAAACATCACTGGAAAACATACCAGAAACATCTCTTAATCTAATACCTAAGAAACAGGCAACCCGCAGGCTCTTCACTACAATCAGTTTCCTCGCCAATCAGTCTAGCCCGAAGCCTATGTTCGGATAACACGATAAACTAGATTGCCTGTACAATACATCACTCGTCATCAACAGTAACACACGAAAAGAGACCTTATGCCGTCGACATAAGGTTCATGTCAATGTTCAAGTGGTTGCTGGGTTGATAACTGTACATCTGTTCCTAACCTAACATGTTGACTATTCCCTTTGGAAGAAAAACGAATTTTGAAATCAAGTTTGTGTAGTTTGTAGTTGGTCATCGTTTTTGAAGATTTGTTGAGTCATTTTGTAAAGTGGCTAACTGCAAATCTACTAGACTGTTTTATTGGTAGAATGCACTTTTGGTACCTAATAATAATATGTATTAGATTATTTTATATGTTCATTAAGCGATTTATTTATTAATTAATCAATAGTGGCCTGTTTCCAAAAGTCAAGTTTGCGTTATGTATTCTCATTTTCCAGTGTTTTTAGCTGACTGTAACATTTTGCTACACTGCACTATCCTACTAATGAGATTAAGTCTATCTGCAATTCCTTCTCTTCCACCGGAACCAAGTTAAACACACAAAAATCGTCAAAATTATTGCGTCTACCACCTAATTTGTTTGTTTTTATTATGATCTATACTATTGTAAATTAAAACCTTTGAGAGCTGGATTTTCCACCACCAGCTAACTTTTATTAGACAGATAAAAATTGCGTCTGTCATACTTTTATTTCTTGTATTGCATAAATATCAATATTTTAAAATTAAACCTTATTAAAATTATTAAATTTCTAAAACCGGTCTTAAATCATGTATGTTCGAATAACATAAATTACAGATTAACTCTTCACAGATATTTACCCACCGTGACATTTACATAGTTCTCAATATTCAATGAGATAAACAGCATTCGCAGTTGCAGTTGCATTCATGCGCCAGTGACATCGTTCACTTTGGCTAGCTTTGTCTAGGATAGAACGAGCTTTTGAATAATGTTGCAAACTTGCAACAGTGTTGCTTTGTTAATGGTTGTTTTAGGTAAGTTTTTTAGATTTAAAGTGGTTTTCTGAATATTGAAGAATATAAATTACCATGTGTTTTTTATTACAGTTTTTCTTTTATTTTTAAATGGTGTCCTGAAATATGAAAGTTCAAATAATAAAAGACATGTTACCCTATGTTATGTGCTCTTCTTGTCAAACAAACTTATAAGCTTTTATAAGAGATTATTTTGTTCAGCGGTTCAGAAACCGCAGAGATGTGCTCTTTTAAATAATAACGTGTAATATGCTAGCTTCAGTATGGCTCTTTAGAACGGCTAAATAGTAAATAGGTGCACTATTATAGTTCAAGACATGTCACTTTGCTCACGTAACCGCTAAACTTCTCTAAATACCTTAAATATTAAACAGAAATGATACAAAACAATTTGAACTTAAACTCAGCGCTTTAAAGTTCAAATTTCAGTATTCAATCCAGCGTTATTATAATGTAATTAACGCATTAATAATCTCTGCTTCCTGTTCAAAAGGCAGAAACTAATTCATATTCGGTTCACTAGCTATTGATAGGGAAGGAAATTAATAAATTGACAACTTATTTGGAAAATTTTGTAGTTTAAAATTACTGAGCAATTTCACCCTAGTTCCAAATGTGATTATTGTTGTTCTGATATTCAGGGCGGAGACAAAACTAACAATAAATAAATAAATAATAATAATCAATGATTATGAAAATGCTTGTGTAATAAATTGTATAATTAAGAATGTTTTCACATTATCCGACACAATTATCGGAACGCAAATGTATAAAAATAACTCCATTCATTTATTTTGTTTTATAAATAAACATTAACTGCGGAATTATTGGCAATAGAGGTTGACAATAAAGCGATGATAACTGGAATAAAAATAAATGTTTTAAGCTTTATGTAAATTCCTGATGGAATAAAATCAGATAAACAGAGCTCTTTGAGGAATAGATCTGGCTTATGGCAATTATATGTAAAATACTTATTTTTATTGAATTGCATCGGAGTCAGACCTGGGATACCTTTGCCCAGCAGTGGGATACTAAATAGGTTATATTAAAAAAAAAAAAAAATTGCATTGTAGGACACGATTCCATATTCCTTTATCCTACATCCATACAAATCATTATCGATAAAAATAGTATTTTTTTACCATTACTAAAAGCCTTACAACAATACTAAGTGGAAAACTTGGCAACTTTACCATTTAAAACGGTATTATTATACAAGATCTCTAGATCATTTACGCAAAGTGATATCAATTAGTTAAATGGTTGAAAACACAATTAGTAGTGTATTGTTGACAACGATACCTATATTCAAACACCCGGTATGTTAAGTACTCACAATAAAAATAATTACAATGTAATGACGCACGCAGTTTTTTTTTAAATTAACAGTAACAACTTCGTTTTCGAATTATGTCCATCTGTCGTTTGATGAAGTCAGTTTTGACGAGTAAAATTATTGTTTCTAGTATCATAAAGCAACTACTTTTTAGTTCCTTTATAAAGAATTAACGAACGTGATTTATTGTAGTAGTAGTAGAAGACTAGAATTTTTTTTATCTAACTGATACGTACCAGAAAAATATACATAGGTATTTATGCTCAGTTTTTTTATTTATGAAAAATAATTCATTAAGCTATATTCTTAATTGTTTTTAGCTACAGGTTAACACTAGCGCTATTTATGGGGCATAAAATTATATTAGAAACATTAAAATTAGTCTAACAGTTAAGCTGTGCAAGCGATTACAATATGGATTATAAAAAAAAAAACGTAAGGATGTATAGATTATCGCTCTATTGCTATATACCTAGCATATTTTTAGGGTCAAAATAAAACTATTTAATAATGTGTCAGAAACACGCAATCCATACATACAATCTCATAATAAATCGAGTATTCAGAAATGTGTCATAATATTGATATATTTTAATACGTAAGATATTGAAATTTAGATTCGTTTTTATAGTGAACGCCTATAATCTTGACTAGAGAAGGGCGGGATGCGTCTGTCACTTGCCGAATAGTTTATGAGGGAAAATGGTGACTTTGCTATAGTATCTAATATTTATTTCATTGTAGCAAGGTCAGATTATATAACAGTTTAAAGATATATATTGATTGCATGCCATGATTATTGGAAGAAAAGCAATATATTTGTTACGTTACCAAATAACAGATAGTTGAAAACTCTTGAATGTATAACAGAAAATTCAACAGAATTACTAACCAAAACTACTCAATCGTATCGTTACAAACATTAAAAACAGACGTATTGAGGACCTCTTCCGTTTTAAATCAGTTGAAAATTACAAATAATAGTACTGTAACATTAAAAAACTAAATAAACATTAAGTTCCGAATTACAACGTATATCAACACACACAATCTCAAAAAACTCATCTCCACCAATACATTCTTAATCCTACATTTGATAGATCAACACACACATATAGAAATACAAAATTGACAAATGACATTTCCCAAGACCTCGAGTCGAAGGTAAATTGTCAAATGAAAACGCTTTAATTCAGTAACGAACGGTACGTCGACGTTTATATGAACAGAACGGACGAAGATTTCCTTAGTCAAATAAAAAAAAAACGATGGACCAAGCCTGTAAAGCTGGTAGTGGTTCCGTGTTATTGCATTTTAAGTTTTCAGCTCTCTTCACTGCTTATGTCCATTCTTATACATTTTAGAAATATAAACAAAAAAAAAATATGACTTGTTGTGAAAAAATATATGACTAAAACATACTCAATGTTAAACTACCGAAAGAGACAACAGTACATGACCAAATAAAAAGGCTAACCAACATAAGAAGATGATACAAGAATTGATTAAATGGTAAATAAAATAAAATCAAAAACTAAAAAAAATATAAAAAAGTCATCAATAACACATCACTACCACCTAAAATAAAAATCCGCTATTTTAACGACTTTATTTGGACAAAACACTAATTTTCACGAATAAAAAGCAATTGGCCTGTACCACTCACAAACAGTAAACAGTTTTAGTTTTATAATTCTGTTTTATATTTTACTTGTCAAAATTAGCGCATACCGTCGCAATGCAGAGCTCTACAAAAAGATGAATCACGTTCTCTGTCGCGTTAAAACGCTTGTAATAAAACAAAGATTTTGAGACACGCTAATTAATCCACTTAGCCTGATTAAGTTGGTAATGTACACGCAATGAAGCCTTTACAAAATTATGTAGAATTTAATACCGTGCAAGATTTATTACCAGACAAAGCTGGGAAAATGTTTTCTTATTTAATTTTCAGAGTACTAAAATGTAAGTCACAAAAAACGATAAATCGAACCTTGGATCGCGGAACTCTGAAAAGCGAATTCGCAATGGCGCGAATACATTATGGCGGTGGCGAATTTCGCGCGTTTTTCGCCCGCGTTTCCCGCGCTTTTATACTGGCCAAGCCCCAGGCCAGTCGCTCGTAAGCCGCCGCGTCGATCGCATGTCTCTACGTCTAGTGAATGAATCAGTAAAAATTCGCTGTTCGGGTGCCCGCACTATTCTCGTAGCAGTGACTGAAAATGTATATTTAGACAATTTATTTGTGAAGGATAAATTAATACCGAGTGTGACAGTGTAGATCCAATTTTTTAGTGTCCAGTGATGTGAATGTTGTGGAGATTTTTTATAGTGTTTCTCTGAGATTTTTGCGAGACAAAGATAAAGGGGTAAGAGGAGTATTTTAAATTGTATTTTTTTTACTTGACGGTCCACATTTTTAATTATCTACGAGTATTGTACATAAAAATACATAATTTTCCCAATTTAACGATCTAGAAAATGTCTCGGAATAATAAATACCTACTTTTTTACATATTCATTTTTAAGATTTTCAAAAAAATATACCAAAAATAGTGTTGCTATAAAAAACAGAACTAATAATACCACATTTGCCAATCAAACGTGCTCTGCTTTAATTAAAAATAATCATACCGATGCATTCCCGTCCAATAATTTCATAAGATGTCATCCTACTTTATGATGTTTATTTATAAAAGTAGAATTTTACGATGGCTCTGTAATGAAAAATGGGAAGAGATTATTAAAGCAACAGAAATATTTTTAGTGTCTGTCATTTTATAGTTTTTTTTTTGCTAACGGTGACAGATATTTAGATTATGACAATTTTATTGTTTTTACAGTAAAACAATGACAGTGTAAATATGAAAACGTGATCTTTTTACTCAAAATTATTACTCGTAAAAAATGTTGTCATTTATAATTTAAAAGAAACTGTTTTTTTTTTTTTTTTTATTTAAACCGACTTTGCTGTGAAGCATTTTTGTGTGTAGAAATGTCACTTAAATGTAATAGTATACATACATTCTTGTACATATAAATTATAATCTAAATTTTTTACTTTTATGTCGAAATAGGTCTTAAATTTTGGGCGTAAACCTTGAAGTCTCCAGACCTTTGGTAATGTTGTGGATTATGTGGTACGGTACTTCGGTTATTTTAGCCGGTAAGGGTCCGGCACGCCCCTTCACCTTCATCAGGGCGTAGATTTATGACAAAAAAAATCGTAGACAGATAATCATATAGGATACTTGATAATTTACATAACTAGGTACTCTCAATGTCATTTATTGACTGCATTAAAAACACATAATTGTTTTAAAGAACGTGAGACGTGAGGAAAGCGGTCTTTTTACTTCGCGATTATAAAAAAATATATTTTCATATTCTGTCCCCAGATTATTCGAAGTGAAAATAAATACTTCAGAAACTTATTCATTCCTCGCAAATACTCTGTATTTGTGTAGGTAGGAGTGACTTTGACAAACTCATTCATCATAATTTTCCCGAAAGCCGTGATCTTGATCTTAACTGCCACACCCTTTTTTCGATATCCAGAAAATATATTTCAATAGCAGTTTAAGTATGAAGAAAAAGAAGATTTTTTTGTCACAATTCAGTGAAGTATGTAGGTCAGATGTACACCTGCTCTATATAAAATATTGCTACATGGCCTTTATACTCGGTGGCTCTGGTATCCGATCCCAGCTGCAGTCGAGAAATAGCTATTGGCTTATCTAGAAAAAAAGTAATTCATTTTAAAGTAAGTGCCTCTTAAAATGTTGTGTTTTTATAAAAATATGCTACTTCTACATGATTTTAAGTAAAGAAAAGTGTGGCTGTCTGAAACTACGGGGATGTAGGATTCAGGCAAAACATTCCAGACATTCAATTTTTAACTCACGTAAAGTGTTATTTTTTTGTTTTGAATCGCAATTTAACATATAATATTATTCTGAAATGTACTAACCGTACCTATTTTTAAATACATTACTTATTTTTTTTATCTTATGTCTATTCCGAACAACCCTGTGGTATCCAGATATCCCTAAAAATACTTTACTGTATTTAACAACTTATTCTCCAAAACGTTTCTATCAACATCTAAATCCCAAACATATCACCGGAAAACTCGCAAACACCCATCAATTTAATATATTTTTTCCGTCACAATATTAGTATAGGACCGTGTTTGTAACATCGAAGATGATATCAGTAGCGTCCAGATCACTGGAGCATAAACCGGACACCGTCGACAGTTACAGGCCAATAGAAACGTATACTAAGTATAGACTCTCCCTTACTATTGCGGGTCTTTGTAATTCTTTTATTTAGTACCTTCCTTCTAGTCTCTGTTACTTCTTAATAAGCCAAAAAAAAATGCTAACGGAGTAACGATAGAATCAGGTAGTAATTCTCTTTTTACAAATTTAATTGCTCACAAGCACAAGTTTGGATTTGTGCCCGATTAGTGGCAATAGGCTCGCCCCCTATTACATGGGACCTAAACATATCGGCGAACTGTGGGTGGACATTGGTATACCTCTGCCTAATCCTTCGGGGATACGGGCGCGATGATATGATTTGTTATGTTATGTAATTGCACACATCTCAAGAACTTTGGATTTTTTGCAAATTTTATTATTCCCTTGCTATTGCGCGCCCTATATAACACTATGTAGGACGCTCGAAGAAGTGCTTAGTAAGAGTCAAATTGAGCTTCTTCTTGATTTTGATTCTTTCTTTCATGCCTTATCTTTTCAATGATATCAGTAGCGTCCAGATCACTGGAGCATAAACCGGACACCGTCAACAGTTATAGGCCAATAGAAACGTGTACTAAGTATAGTTTAGTTTCTGCCTTAGTATTGAGTGCCCTGTTTAGTACACTTGGTAATTCTTTTGTTTAGTACAACTCTCTGCTACTTCTTTGGCAAAAAATAACTAGTTGACTACTTCAGCTTAGCAGCGTAAAAGTCGTTGTTCTATGATAAAGGCTCAATTAAATACAGGCGACTAAAATGTAATTTTTGCAATTGGGTCTGATTTTTCTAACACCAGATAATTTTATCCGGTGAACCTATCAGACGAAAATGCTGAAAAAACGGCAATTACTTTAACGAATTTTCAGGCTTTTGAGAATCCTATACCTGAAGTGTCTTAGTAAAAGTAAAATTAAAGCTTTTTCTTGATTTAGATTTTTTTTCATATGTGATCTTTTAACATCGATCCCTTGAAGTAGCGGTAATGTTTATAGTGCCTCAGTCTGAAACTGATTTCTACAACGTTGATAGAAAAATACTGTTATGTTGTTATATTTTTCTTCTTTTATTGTTCTAGTTTCTAAGGACAGTTACAAGCCAATAGAGCTGTATTTACTTTGTATAGCTGAACAGAGATTTTCCTTTACTGAACTATTGAACGCCTTCTTAGTCTTAGTGTAGAAGTAACATTGAACATTGAGCTTCTAACTAGTTTGTCTTAAGAAACTTCGGAACAGTGAAGTTAGATTTAAAGCCTTTTACAACCGACTGCAAAAATTGAGGTTCTCAATGCGTCTGTATTTTTTGTATGTATACTATGCGATGTCTACGGCGACTGTGGACCGATTTTATCCTACAAAAATTTAATCAAAATAGATATTGTATTTTTTTCTATTTCGGTTTTTCACATGGGGAACAGGGCAGGGAGACGATGACATGTGATTTATGTGCAATTAATTATTTACCTATTTTTCGGAAATTGAGGCAAACAAAATCCATCTATATACGTATTACACACAAACCATATTATATTTGCTTGTACACGACATTTTCAAATAATTTTGCTTACTCACTTTAGATTCTTCGCGATTAGCCTAAGTAATCGGTTACCAGACACGGGTGTTTATTCATAGATAGTCGGTAATCGATACAAAGTCCATTAAAAGTTCTACGTAATGCGATATATTCTCAGTATAGTTGGATTCCAAGTTAATGGCGGCTCTGAAGTTAGCGACACGCTGCGCAGTACCTCACCCCGCACCCCCGCTGGCGCACAAGTTTGTTACTGCGCAGCGACTCGCCTCGTGTTCAGAGCCGCCATTAAGTTTGCACCGTACTGTATCAGCAACTTACTTATATTTCCTGGCGCCGATACAGTTTCTGCCACGATATTTAATGTGTTTAAGATTTTGTGGTACAGATAGTGTGGTTCGAGAAAAACTTAAGCGTAGGAAGATAATCCCGATTTGTTGTGTAAAATAAAACATATTTATGTTACTTTATATCATTCATACATAATAAAATATAGGTACTGGCTTATAACTTATTAAAAATAATATATAAAATATCAAACAGAACATTTGCCAGCATATTTTCATACAATTTTCAAGAAAGCATTTTTTTCTATTTTGTTTTCAGGTATACGAGTTTCATTAATCTCTGAAATCATCAAAAAATGCTTTGTACGACCTTAACTGTGATAAAGTCTAAGCCTAGAATAAATAAAGGTTCAAATTTTAGTAATTTTAGAGTTATGTCTCAATATACAGAATTTAATGAAAGAAGTTGAAATGAAAAAAGTTCAGCTGTGAAAATAAATTCTATAATTTTTTAGATTTGGATGAGCTGTAAATAGATGTACGGATCGATTTAATTGCGAACATTATAGGGTTGTTGCGAATATTTGGTAAATAGTGTAACCGAAAGGGTATATCTATGCAATAATGGTCAAAAGTACATCTGGTATGAATTCAGTTTACTAAATTTCTTATCAAATAATTAGTGACGAAAAATTGGATTTCAATTATTAAATTCTCTCATTTTGAAATGAAATTATGTAAACTGACTCTGCACCAGATGTACTAGTCACCACCTTTGGCTAGATATACCCTGAAGTAACACCCTAACGATGAAACATTACTAGGTATAACACGTCTTATACAAGTTCACATAAAGACTATGATAGGTAAAGAAGTACCCAAACCCGATGTTGACCGACATAGTACAAGATATTTATAAATATCCTTTTTTTTTCTAAACTAATACAAAAAATAGCAAAACAAAAGTGGCAAAGCAGACCATTGAGATTTCATGTTTTAAACCAAAAGTATTAAAATACTTTAAAGCAAAAAGGGTTAAATATGACGAAGAGTTTTCTTCTTTATACTTTGAACATCACCCAGTAGCAAGTTTGTAACAGTTTTATAAACAAAATACATTTAACCAGACCAAAGTTTTAGACGAACATTCAGATTAAAAATTTATGTTTGTGAGAATATAAACATGTTTATATTTATGTAAATAGCTTCAACAATGTTGGTGGGTACCTTTGAGGGATATTTCAGATTTTTCAGATGAGTTTTGCCTTTCTGTATTTGAAGTAAAGGAAAATCTCGCTGAAATATGTCTTGCATATTCGAGGGAAGGTTTTGCGTTTGGTCAAAGGAAATATTGCTTTAAGGTCAAACAAGTATACTGGGTGCTATCAAAATGGAAAAGCAATTCAAATGAACTGCTTATAGAAAATAACTACTTAACACACGGAATAAAAAAAAAACAATTCTTAAAAAAAATATCGGTTGATCAAATAAATATCTAAATAACAAACTGACGTAAGAAGATGAGTATTTTGTTGCACATAATCTTCGTTCAATCTTGATACGTAAAATGAACGCTAAGATTTTCTCAGTAATACAATCTTTTATCTTCTATCTTAGATCTTAGCAGATAAAATATCATGTTCACTGAATGACACTATAATATGATATCGTCTAAAAACATCAAATCTTGAATAAAACTGAAACAAAAAATTTGATTTTGACAGGTACTGTCATACAACTCTGACAACCAGTATTATAATCGGATACAGTGTTACCCAATAAAATAGGTTCGGCAGCAGATAATCAGTCGCTCCATATAAAATACGGCATTCAGCACAATCCGGTAAGACTGGGAGACAAAAGATAAAAACAATAAATTTGAATGATAATAATACAATATCTAAAATAAGTAAAAGTTCAATTTAAAACTAAATAAAAACTCAATGAAGTTTAAATAATGGAAACAGAGAATCAGATACGGTTAATATTGAGATGCTGATCTTATTTGAAATTGAGTACTTAATCACGTGAAATACGAATATAAAGTATCATTGAAATCAAATCAAAATATTGACAATACTAAGAGCTAAGTATACTTATTCAAACCACTGAATATAATTTAGATTACTATTTTAGTATCGTTTTTTATTAAATAATCTCGATATTTTCTATTTAAATAAATGGCTACAAACTCAAAATCTAAGAAACAAAATAGGTTTTTTGAGTTATCAAGAATTTGTGAACACATTCATAGATGGAAAATAAATATTTTTTTGAAAAGGTTCTTTGAAAGAAGGGAGATCATTGAAAAGTACTGAAAATAATGAATGTTATCAGGAAACTGCTAAAAAGCCGGTGTGTTTCTCTGACTATTATAATTTTAGGTATTTCTTTGTTACGTGATACTTATTCAAATTGTACCTTAAAAACTGCTGGAAATCAAGTGTGCATTCCTATAACTATTTATGATTTGAGGTATTTTTATGGATCTTGGTATTTATTCAGATCTCACTTCTTTTATAGGCGAAGCATTTCCATAGTATCGAACTTGGCAGCCTTTCACATTTATGTTTTTGATGGGATATAATGTTCTGTAAAAAGGTTCTGTTCTTTAGAAAGAAGGAAATTTATATCTGTTTTTAATACTGTGAATCTAATTTCAACGTTGATCCAAGTTTTTTTTCGCCGAACTCATTCCTGCACATTTATGGTAAATATCTAATATTTAAAAGACAAAAAAAATATTTACAAACAGGACCTGATAGACACATTAAACACTTGTGATTAACCAGTTTTCTTCATCTATTAGGGTTACATAGAGCGACATTATTTTAATAATATAAATTATTTAACTGCAAACAAGAAAAAATATAAACTAAAATAAGGCATCAAAAAATTCATCCACATCGCCAGCCTTTTGGGCACACTCCCAGTCGACAGCGATGTGGATGAATTTTTTGATGCCTTATTTTAGTTTATATTTTTTCTTATTTACTGTGTAGGCTTAGTTTTTTTTTCCTATTGTAAATATCTTAAGTTTAATTTATAATTGTAATATAGACTGCAAACAAAATTCTACTAACTAAAACCAAAATAGTCTCTCAAACTGTCGCGAACAAAACGAAAATCACAAAACTTAAATTGATGGCAATTGTTTCAAATCTAAATGATATAAATTCAACGTTTCCTGAAATCGTTTAAAATCTCATTTAGAGCGGCAGACACGATAACGTCATTATCTACATTTTCAAGGATAATACTGTTCCGACTATATTTTTGGTACTGAATACCTAAATTGGATTTTTTTTCTAAGATTTTTTGATGGAATGGGTAATTTTCTTTTGGAGTATAAGATTTATGGAATGTTACACCGTCGACAACAAATAATATTATTCCTTAGTATTTTCTTTAAAAAAGGATTTTTCATGTTCTTCAGTGATGATTTGAGATTTTAGTTGAAGTCATAGAAAAATGTTTATTACATCAATAATTGCAGTCAACTGAAATGTATTATGACACTTTTTTATTTAAGGTATTCGCTTTTTTCTGATCATTTCAAGTCTGTATAATTCGAAATATTCAAATCAAATTCGAAAAGAATATTTTAAATTATGATAAACATTAAATGTTTGTCATAATTTAAAATATATAACATAATGTAGGATTTTAAAATGTGTTCCTTGTTCCTAGTTTGAATTTTAAACTTGAGTGTGAGCGAGATGACATATGTGTATGAAAGAGAGACAAGGTGGAAGGGGAAAAGTCTAGAACAGTCAGATTTCGATAGCCGTAGAACCGTTAGCATGTGCTCGTTTTAGCTTTTAAATTAATAAAAGACTTAAATAGTGAATCTGCTTTTATTTCACCGCGCCAGACCTACAATAATAATATGATTATTTGCGAGTTTAATTTTTTTTTATAGACACGCATTATATGTCAATTCATAAAATAGAGATTCACTGTAAAACCTGTGTCATAATATTAATTCAGCAGCATAGCGGCGTATTTAGTCTCACGGTCAAAATATCTCGTTCATTTCCGCTATTAGTCTTGGCCCTGTGGCTGCGTAATGAAGCGCCCAATTTGTCAGGCCAAGTTCAGGAATTAGAAAAAATGTACATAAATGACATGGGTAATGTTGATGGAAAAATGGAAATTGAAATGATTGTTGTGTAATGCGTAGTGTTTATTAGAACGATGTTTAATTGTTAGTTGTATTAATTTAAGTTTACGTTGATTTTTATCATGACATAGGTAATTAAAGTTTTTTTACTAAATGATTTTTGGTTTGACGGTACCTATAGGTACCATAAAACTTGAAATATTTTTTCTGGTTATGATATATTATATTGAAAGTACAAATTTTGTACTTTCAACAACACCATTATGCTTGATCAAAATAATTATTTTTAATTTTCGTTTTGTCTTATGTAGAATAACTAGATTACACAAAAATAAACTCTAACTAAGATAGGCCTAAAATTAAAAGCAATTCAAATAATAAATCAATAAAAGTAAAGAATAACCCTATTTTACAATGTTCTATTAATACATCATTAATGGACGAACTAATTTCTTGTTATCTTTGTTCACTGATTTATTGGTTCAAACACTTATTAACAACGATACACAAAAGTAAACCTTAATGCCTTGACATAAAGACGTAATTAATTATATTTAAAAGTGTGTTAAAATATTTGTGGTGTGTAGCAATAGAGTGGTCAGTTTATCAACAAAAGTCCCGATTAAATTAATTCGGTCATATTGTAGTGGAGAAAACGTGAGAGTTGTAAATTACACAGCTGCCAGATGCAATATAAATGTTCTCTTTTAAGAGATACTGTGGCAAGTCTTTAATCTACACTAAAATTACAAAGAGGAATACTTTGTTTGTTTGTAATGAATAGGCTCAAAAACTACTGACCGATTTTAAAAATTATTAAAAAAACCGGTTCGTATTACACGTTCGTAAGCTACATTATCCATAAGTAACATAGGCTAAATTTAATTTTGGAAGAAATTGGGTTCCGTAATTTATTTGGGTTTTTCGGACACAAGGTGTAAAAAGTCAACTAGATCGCAGGCGACCGCTAGTGTAACAATAAAGTCCAAAATTTTATCTACTCTGTTTTTTAGTCAGTTTGTGCGCTAATGTTGGTGTTCAATGAGCTTGGATGTCAAAAAATGACAAAAGCTACATGCTGCAATAATCATTAAAAAAACGTGGGTAAAGCCGTAGCCAAAAGCTAGTATAAAATAAATGTTCTTGTTATTAATAGTAAATCTAAATTTACTACTGCTATTAGTTATTCATAGAGGTTATTCTTAGCAAAATAAATCCGTACTACAATATTTAACCCTTAATTTAAATTTATTTTTGTATTAAAGTTATGAATAAAATCTGAGATACTAGACTAGATTGGTTATTAGAAGCTTTGTAATGAAAAAATAATTTAATTTAGAACCTTATTACATTAGGCTTCATTATACTAAATTATTGTAAACTTTGACTGAATTAAAGTCAACTTACTTAGCAAGTCACTTCATTTGTGTGGGTACCTTATTGAAGTTAAACACAGGTATAAAATTGCACAAAATACTATTATTTACATTTAGAATTAATTATTTAAATTTAAGTATATTTATATTTTAATAAAGTCATATTTAATTATTTAAACGTAATTCAAGTAAATATCAATATCTAAATAAATATGTTTTAGTTTAATTAATTATTTAATATTTGAATATGTAGGTTTTTTAAAAACATATACTTGATAAACTGCCGTCAGACCCCATTTCAGTAAAGGGAACAATGTTTCATTAGAGCGAGCTCAAATTTACGAAGTTAGGCAAAGTATTTGCCTCACTGGCTTTAAGGTTTTAATATGAGATACCTACAGAGAAGTTATGTACTACATTTTCGTGCTACAAAATATGCCTAAACCTTTTTATCAAAAATAAAAAACTAGAGAATTTTCTACCAAACAAACTTACCTACAGGGTGTGTCAAATAATTGATGCGTAAAATTGTGTAACAAAATAAATAAAAAATAAAATAAAATATTATTTATTTCAGACAACTCTTACAGTCCAAATTATCTAGGGATTAGAATGACTTTGAGCTGAAATTTTGTAAAATTACTCTATACTAGGAGTACTTTTCACCACTTTTGGATTGATATACCCTTTCGGTAACACCCTGTACAGCTAATTTCCTACGCTGGAAACAAAGAAAAAAATTATCTACACGTTGGTGTAGATTTAATGCAGGATTTTTTTTTTAGAATCTAAAAAGGTTGATTAACATCTGAACTACCGGGAAATCCTAACAATATTGTAAGATAGGTTAGTAATGAAAGGAAAATAGGAATACCTGCCCCTTATTGGATTGGATAGTTTCTAAGAATGTACCGAGATCTAAGACGACATATATACATGTGTTTCTCTACTGTGGAGTGGTTGCCACGTGTTAGCCGAGCCTATGCAAAATAAATTACAAAAGGTGGTGAGTGGGTGGCTCGTTTGCGCTGAGCATTATAATCTTTTTTGTTTTTAAATGCATCGAAAGAAATTGATCTTGAAAGGGTTGATACTAACTCTTTGAAGGTATGTCTGTATGGCGATATTGTATTTGAATTAAAATATCTTTAAGATTAACTTTTAACGATGCAAAGGCTCAAAAATAGGTTAATATATGCTAAGTGGTCCTTAATGTCGAATGTGAGTTAGATTTTTATGTTTTTTTATATATATTAAAAGTACACCGAAAATATTACAAAAAACATTGTCATACTTTTAAGTAACGTGTTTAATCATGAATAATTATTAACTTATAATGTCATATAATCGCTTCACTCAATTTTAATTACTTTAGAGTAACATGCAAAATTACATACTAAATTGAATATTGAATACAAACTATTAACTACTGTCTATTACGTCGTTAAACAGTTTAGCGAATGTAATATCATTTAATATTAGTGTTCCTGATGTAATTAATGAACGTGTAGGATAATTATTTAGTTAATTATTATAAGATAATATCCATATAGACTGCTTGAAGCTGTCAAAATTTACTGCTACTTCTATCGCACACTTACTGCTAATAGTAACTTTCCTGTATAATAATAATCCCACCAAAAACATTCACTGTAAAAAAAGCCAAGTCTCTCTATGCAATTCTTCCATCGTAAAAAGTATTGAGATAGCATAGGAGCCAAGCCCTGTTTAATTTTATTTGTAATAATAAATAAATATTTTGTGACTCTATCAATAGTTTTGTTTGCATTACAATAATAGCGACTTGGCCATGAGCACAAGTTAAATGTCGTTTGCTCTTTGTAATTACGTGCAAATATCGTTAAAATGATTTTGTAACTAATTGGAATTTGAGATCACTATGCACTTAACATGCGCCATAGTGCATGTGCAGTTCACTGATCTTGGATGATACAGACTGTCGGTTAAGGTGTCCTGATATTATTTATGATTTACTTTCAACTGCTCCAAATATGCCGTTTTATATTTGTACCATATTGTGCTCATGGCCAAGTCACTATTATTGCAATGCAAACAAAACTATTGATAGAGTCACAAAATATTTATTTATTATTACAAATAAAATTAAACAGGGCTTGGCTCCTATGCTATCTCAATACTTTTTACGATGGAAGAATTGCATAGAGAGACTTGGCTTTTTTTACAGTGAATGTTTTTGGTGGGATCTCATTAATTTTTGGTAGGTCTCTTTCTTTTATTTTTAGGTGTTTTAATTATAACTTGTGCTTCAGCTGCTGCTTTGCTTAGAGCCCATTTCCTGTCTCTTACTCTGTTGCCTGTATTGTGATGTTTCGTAATTTTTAAGGCACACAAGTCTGGGCGGTAAATATTTCTGAGTCGATTATATTCAACTGTTGCTGTCTCCTGAACTTTGATGCTTTTAAAATCGATATTTACCAAACATAATCCACCCAGACTTGTCTCTCTTGAAAGAGCCACGTATACTTGACTATAGGTGAAAACGGAGGAACCTATGTCCTTCATCGCGTGGTTTAGACTTAGCCCCTGGCTTTTATGGGTGGTTATAGCATAAGCGATGCATATAGGAAATTATTGACTATGCGGCGCCGTGCTTCATCTTAATACTATACAAAGTTATATCTTTTTTTTTATATGCGTTGTTTAGTAGCATTTATTTTACGCTAGCATTGGAAAACGTAATAAATAATAAGTAGGGTAGATTTATCCGTCAAATAATTAGCCGGTTATTCGTAAACATCTTGTTTTTTCTGTTCCGTGGTAAACATTGTATAATAGACCTCCGTATTTACTTTTGTTACATTACGTGTTATTTGTATCGAGTTGAGCATTTAAATTCCTCAAGTGGTTTTGTTGGGTGATTTCGGACTTTTGTTTGTTGTTAAGT
Source organism: Autographa gamma (assembly GCA_905146925.1). Classification (NCBI taxonomy): domain Eukaryota; kingdom Metazoa; phylum Arthropoda; class Insecta; order Lepidoptera; family Noctuidae; genus Autographa; species Autographa gamma. The sequence continues at coordinate 6,551,293 of LR989871.1, forward strand.
GAGAGAATTTACTCTAGTTTTAACGAGAAATGTCTACACCGGGTGGATATCGGACAAACCGACCACTGTCTCGCCGGTGCGTAAATTGTTGTTTTAATAAACCTGTGTATTAGGATTAGTTAAAATACATTGTGATTTTAGCATAACCACCCCAATGGGATGGCACTTTGATTCGACAACCCCATTCACTTGGGCCACCAAGATGAGATTTTTACTAACATGAAAGTATCTGTAAAAGGTGGGAGCCATTAGCATTTACCACAATATCAATTCAAATAGTAAACGAATATCTATTTAGAAGTTGATAAACCTTGAAGAATTTAACTTTTATAACCTCAAATTCAGCAACCTAAAATAAAGATTTGTCTTGAACCATGGTGAACACATGGATATCGTTTGCATAACACATATTCTATTGAGCATGGCAACGAAGTCAAAATCATTGAGCTGTCGCAAATTAATTGTAAGTTCATCGTATATAAATAGTTCATTCCACAGGTTCGGCACAATGAGGGAACCTAACAACCTATTAGTTTCAGTAGATGAAAGTTTTTTAAAAGGTTTTTTTTTCGTACCGGCGCCGCGGTAGCTGTATGAGATAGAAACCATAGCGCGATTTAGACCAGGTACACAGCCATCTTTCGAGTGAGCATAGAATATTTATAGCATTGCATTATGTGGATGAAAGATTGTAGCTTTATTCATTTCATTTTAACTTAGCTTTGTTTATTAATATGTTAATTCAATACATTATTACAATGTATTGGAACGAAGTTCTTATGAAAAAAAATCTTATTACGAAAAGTTGTAACGAAACTTTTTAATGACGTCATTAGTGAACAGTCTTATGATTAAGATTTTTGATAGATATCCTAACTTCTCAGATGACGGTGTTGACACACGACGAGTTTGATAAGCCGCGTGTCTTGCGTTCGAATCCTAATTCTATGTTTTTTTTGCGTTTACAACTAATTATATTTATTTTTTTATTTAATAATAAATTAAATTAAATTATATTAATTAAATCAAATTCATTAAATTAAATTATGGTAATTACATTCATTCAAATTATTTCTTAAATTAAAAGGAACTTCGTTCCATCCGAGTGTCTCTTAACATCTCTTTAAATTTTTTTAATAATATAAATCGATTTGTTTTACTTTTTGTACATAAACGAAGAACAAAGTTAACAATGCAGTCAAAATTCATACACCATGTTCTTGTAAAACCGCAAATGTAAATTTGTTTCTTTTTTTTTTTTTTTCCCCGTTTTTATAATTTTCCCTTTATTTGTAGCGAGAAACCTATCTTGGTGCCAAATTTTGAGTTTCTAAGTTTGCTAGAAGTACCTTAGATTTTTGATGATCGGTCAGTCAGTGAGTGACAAAATTTAATGGTGTAACTTTGATCTCTCATAACTCTGAAACTATTGATTCAAATGTCATGTAATTTTGAGGCTAAGCTTACTTTAATACTCACTTTAGGTCATTGAAAACCTAAACCCCTAGCTTTGTCCGTATCGATGATACAGGGGGGGGTGAAATAGCCGCGAAACGCTTCGAGAATGGTACGGCCGTGCCCGTTTTGCTCGAGACGGCACTGTTGTGCCCCTAGATACATTATTACAATTCATTGGAATGAAGTTCCTCATCGCGCGTTGAGAAAGGGGGCTAGGCGGAAGAAATTCTTACGAAAAGTAGTAACGACACTTTTTAATGACGTCATTAGTCAACAGTCTTATGATTAAGACTTTCGATAGATATCTTAAATTCTCAAATGGCGGTGTTGACACATGACGAGTTTGCCAAGGGGCGGGTCTTGCGGTCAAATCCTTACGATAAATAGTTGTCTTTTTGCATTTCCAACTTATCATAATATATTTAATTTAATAATTTGTTTAGTAATTTTTTTATTTTATAATTAACTAAATTAAATTAAAGTAATTTCTTTCCATCCGGGTGTCCCTTGACACCTCTCAAGTTTTTTTAATAATATAAATCGATTTGTTTTACTTTTTGTACATAAACGAAGAACAAAGTTAACAATGCAGTCAAAATTCATACACCATATTCTTGCAAAACCGCAAATGTAAATTTGTTTCCTAATATTTCCTAAGGTATATAATTTCTTACCGTTTTTATAATTTTCCCTTTACTTGTAGCTAAAAACCTATCTTGGTGCCAAATTTGAAGGTTCTAAGTTTGCTAGAAGTACCTTAGACTTTTGATGATCGGTCAGTCAGTGAGTGACAAAATGGTGTAACTTTGATCGCTCATAACTCTAAAACTATTGGTTCAAATGTCATGTAATTTTGAGGCTAAGCTTGTTTTAATGCTTTCTCTAGGTCATCGAAAACCTAAACCCTTAGCTTTTTTCGTTTCGATGATACAGGGGGGGTGAAATAGCCGCGAAACGCTTCGAGAAAAGTATGGTACGGCTGTGCCCGTTTTTTTTTTGCTCGAGACTTGGCAGGGGCACTACCGTGCCCCCAGATATAATAATCCAGCCTATAATCGTCCCACTGCTGGGCACAGGCCTCTTCCCATATAGAGAAGGCATGAGCATTGATCACCACGCTTGCTCTCTGCGGATTGGCGATTTCAGACCCCATATTTTGGAATCCAGGTTTCCTCACGATGTTTTCCTTCACCGTATGTCAGACGTATGTATGTATTATTCTAAGACACTTTCCTGTATATATTTTCTCAAATTATTCAAGGACAATACTTATGAATGACAAATTCTTTATGGACTAATTCAACGTAGCGATGACATGAATTTAAAAAGAAAACCCTAATTTCTTTCGTTTTGGACAATCATTTTTGATTGAATATATGTTACGGTAAATGTGATTAATTGAAGATTATTAATAATTATCGATTATTATTAATAATTACCGAAAGTCGAGGTAAAAGTGATAAATTAATCACATTTGTCGGTTTTTATTAATAATTTAACCCTAGTAGTGATAAATGTAATAAGTGGCCAAGGATTGCGGGGCTGATTATTTAGTATGCTTGATTAGGTTCGACTTTGTGACGGAGATCAATAGGTTAGGTTAGGTTAGATATTGTGACCTTGCAACAGAGCGAGCGAAGCGAGCGACGACGTATGTACCCATCACATATATTTTTATAAATTAAAGAAACATTAACCAAGTTTATATGTATAAGTCAGTGTATATGTCAGGGTAAGAGTGAATAATATAAATAAATACCTGCTGGTCAAAAAACATTGGGTTTTTATTTATTTTATCACTTTTACCAATATGTGTCGAGAATTATTAATAATTACTACTAAAAGTAATAAATTTCGATTGTTTATTAACATTTACCAAAACATGTGATTATTATTAATAATTTTGTAAAATTATTAATAATTTTCAATTAATCACATTTACCGTAACATATACATTGGTACCGCAACAAGTTACCACTACAGACGTATCAAAAATTTAATAAATGATGATATTATTGTATCAATAAGCTTTTGTAATTTCCATAGGTACATTTTTCACACGTCTATTCCATCAGAGTAAGTAAGTACCATTTCACTCAAAAAAACTCTTCTGCCAGTAATCGTTTAAACACCCTATCAAGTCCTTGAAAACCTTCTATATCAATTACACATTAACCAAACGTCCAATTTTGGAGGCATATATCGTATATAACCTTATTTAATTATAAGGGATACAAGTGAACCTTTTAGTCTGTAATTAGATACTGTTTGCCCAAATTTCGTAAGTCGTAAATTAAATTTGGACTACACTAAAGTTTAGTTTACGATGGGCACTGACAGGGTTGGGTATTGAAGGGTTGAATGACAACTAAGTGGATTGAAATAATGTGCAAGATATTTTTATCTACGATATATTAATTTATTTTATCTATTGTCCAACCGGTAGAACGGTAAAATATTTTCTTTTAATTTTTCTCGTAATAAAAATATAATAATTTGTCATAATATTATGAAAATTACTAATTAGACGGAAAAATTTATCTAATATCTCTGCTAAAACCAACGGTTATGCTATTGCGTGACTTCGCAAATGAAATAATAACTGTACTTGGTTTAGAAGTACATATAACTTTTTGTTCACTCGTTATAAGTACATAATTTATTATATTTTTATAAATAACCAATAACTGTCACATAGACTACGATTAATGTGAAGATACATCCAAACCATTTTTCAGTTCAATGTCATGTATTAGTATTGGTGGTACACTATGAAAATGAATTGTTACGAACACTATAAGCAATAACAATTATAAATCTCATAATATAAGAAGTATTAATGTCGATGTCAAAATAAATTTGAATTATGAAACGACAAAAATATAAGTCTGCCGTTAAGCTAGCTTATAATGATGTATTGGAAGAGTTTATTAAAAAGCCCTTCAGTTAGTAGTTAGCCTGGAGTAGATCCAATGAACTAACGCCAATATATTGGACCATAAAGTAAACATTTTTGTAATACAGTACAGCTGTTAAAGCCAATATTTTATCAACACCAACTAACTATACCATTCGTCAAGCAATAGATCACAAAGTATTTAATACAAACTGTATCAGTGTAGTGTAGTTGTAGTGGTACAAGTGCCTATTACTGCACATGTGTATGTAACATACCGGGAAACTGTGGGTGTACATTGGTACACCTCTGCCAAACCCTTCAGGGATACAGGCGTGATGGTATGTTGTGTATGCAGCCTTAATTATATTACTTGATATCATAATAAACGCAGTCATGTACCTCTTTAATTGGTAAAAAAAATCAAATAAAAAGTGGTCAAGTGTAAGTCGGACTCTTACACAAAGAATTCCGTACTGCACACAAGATGTAACACAATGTAATCTCTAAATAATTTTGTAAAAGAATCAAAACATCTTTCTGTCAATCATCTCAGTCATATCTTATAATATTTGTTCTTTTAACTGTAATTCAAAAACACACACTACGATTTCAACTATACCTACCTACTCGTTACTGACCGACTGACGAGAAGAGCATATACCCTTTGTATACAGAACCCTAAAAATATAACATAATCTAGACACACGGCAGTGTGTCTGCCAAGTTCGAGCAAAAAAAGCAACACACCGCCGTGGGTTATATTACACGAACCATTTCGGGCCAATTTCGACCACCCCATAACTTAAAACATATTTTATCTACGCATATGAAATTTCGAGTATCTTTAGCCATCCCCTTAATTGTCTAGAATACAAAACAAAAACTTGGCAAGTTTTAATAGAAAATTATATACTTGACAAATTGCAGTCCAAAGGTGTCGATACACCACACCTTTTCAATGCAATTAGCATTGAAAAGATGTGTAGTGTGTGAAAACTTGCCAAGTTACATCATTGAAAAGTATTGAAAATAATGAATGTTATCAGGAAACTGCTAAAAAAACCGATGTGCGTTCATCTGACTATTATAATTTTAGGTATTTCTTTGTAACATGATACTTATTCAAAATGTACCTTAAAAACAGCTGGCAATCAAGTGGGCATTCGTATAACTATATATGATTTGAGGTATTTTTATGGAACTTGGTACTTATTCAGATCTCACTTCTTTTAAAGGCGAAGCATTGCCATAGTATCGAACTTGGCAGCCTTTTACATTTATGTTTTTGCTGGGATACTCCATTATATCTAAATATACCTGAGGTTATTAAACATCAATTCAAGTTTGATTTTGATGATGTAACTAATTGGATTTTGGATTAACGATAAAAGTACCGATTATGTTATCGTATATATTATAGAGTATTGATTGAGATGGACCAAATGTTTATATTCCATAGTCATCGAACAATTTACCTATAGGTAAAACGTTTAATTTGTGGTCCAGTGTTTGGTAATTAAAGTTTATCGGTGTTCAGTTTCACGCACTTTCGTGTCGGTCTCATAGATAATGTTATTTAGCTTAGAAAGTTAAGGCAAGTTTGTATTATAATTACAAATTAACTAGAACTAGAATTTAATTAAACTAGGTACAGTGTTGGCTTATAGTATTATTGGACTTAGCATATGCATAAGCACATTCATGTGACTGTATTTTGACGACCTCCGTGGTCGAGTGGCGTACGCACCGGTTTCAAGGTGTCGCTAGCTCTGAGGTCCCGGGTTCGATCCCCGGACGAGTCAATGTAGAAACCAAATTTTCTACATTGCCTCGGGTCTGGGTGTTTGTGGTACCTTCGTTGCTTCTGAATTCCATAACACAAGTGCTTTAGCAACTTACTTTGGGTTCAGGGCAATGTATGTGATGTTGTCCGCATTTATGAAAAACAAAAAAAATATAGATACAACTTAATTTGCATGTTTATTATTAGCAGAACGAAGATGATTAGGTTTTTGAACTAGGAGTATAACAATACAACTGCATTAGTAAGTACAACTAAGCTACTATTTATATCTCAATAAAATACGTTTTGTATTAGTAATCGATTATTTTCAATATTAACATTGATCAATACTTTGTTATAGAACTACAACACTATCACTCAAATAATGAAACACTACATAAGTCTTAGACGTCCTAAAATGTATATCTGTCTCTCTTTTGCACATAAAAGTGACAGGGACGGACTGAGTTTTAACGCCTGCTACAAACTGGTCAAACGTTACTCATCAACATCTCCCGAGTCTTTTCGCAGCTATGTTGGGGTCAGCTACCAGTCTTACCAAATTCAGCTAAATACTGTATTTTACATGGAGCGTCTGCCTATCTGAACTCTAAAACCCATTTTACTGGGTAACACAGTATCCCATCGTAAGACTGGTTGTCAGAATTGACTTAACGACTGCCAAAGATGCAAAGATCCATGTTTGACACCTGTCAAACGTCATTCTTGGTATTATATTTCATCATTAGTAAGGCCATATCATATGCCAAAGTATTGATACTACGATCAGATATTACTATTTAAGAACTATAAACAGATTACTGGTTTTGTTTTAACAGCTGTTTCAGATGACTCAAGCTCATTCAAATCTTTGCTAGTTAGTTATATAAATTATTTCTATGATAACATTTTAGGTTTATCTTGTACGCCTGCTTATTATTTTTTTCTTTTCTTAAATTAGAATGTAGTTTATAGTTTTCTAATTATAATAATAGTAGCCTTTAAAAATCTCACAGCCAGGCACTGGCCTCTTTCTATAGGAAAGGAGTAACGATTTACTACAGCGTGCAGCGCTTGCTCTACCACTTGGCTATTTTGGATTCAATTATAATAATAGTTTTTTTTTTTTTAATATTGCACCCCTTGTCCGTAGTGCCCTATAATAATTAAGGCTGTTGCCTCGTTAAGGTTTTCTTTCTCAGTTATCCTAACTAAAAAAGGTTGAAAACAACTATGATAGATTTTTGTATTTCCATTACAAAATAAAACACAAGAACCATAGCATATGTTGTTAGCAACAGCGTAGAATATTTGTAAACAATTGATTAGGTACATAAGTAGTAATGTGAAATACATTTACATATTCATTGGACATGGTGAAAATAATGCAAGGTCATTGATGATAACACGACCGAATATTATGTAAATGTTTGTGCGGACAACATCACATACTTTGCTCTTAACCCAAAGTAAGTAGCTATTAAGCACTTGTGTTATGGAATTCAGAAACAACGAAAGTACCACAAACACCCAGACCCGAGACAATGTAGAAAAGTGACTTGGAACCCGGGACCTCAGAGCTAGCGACACTTTGAAAACCGGTCGTCAGTTTTTTAGTTTATTATTTTCTTCTATTTAAGAGAAGAACTGTTCTCGATTACAAATATAAGTTGTGTTACGTCAAACATGCGTGTAAAGGATCAGTTAGCATAACAGAATTGTGTAAGACTGTAATTGTGTAGTACCATAAGTAGATGATCAGTTAATTTATAGTACAGATTATTGAAATTGAAGGTATAGGTAAAAAAACTTTTAAAATAAATCACAATTCATTAATATCCAATAACTTTTACACTGAATTTTATTGCCAATTGCCGCTATATACATAAATTAAAACGTAATCAACTAAAATAAATTGCACGATACAATTTCCTAAGACAATCTACGTCATCGACAGAATTATTTACAGTTAAAATGAAATCACTGTTCGACTTCGTAAACCAGACCGCTTACCATGAACTCTTAAAACAAGACTGTTAACATCGTGTGAGCGAGACGCCGCTACATGAAGTGTAGCGCGCCGTCTCGTTTCCACAACGGTCACAGTACTGATTTAGACGTTCATAGTACAGGTGCAGACGTTGTGAAAAACACACCATACCACAATGGAAACCCATAAAATAGTTATAAATGTCACGGCACAAAAGATAGTAATACTTTGTTGCGACGAACGTAAACAAGTGGTTTAGAATTAGAGGATAGAAAAGAAACTACAGAGTGCATATCAGGGTATGAACTATAAACACTAGTATGAACCAGTTTTGTCGTCAAAATTGAATCATGAATTAAAAGTGGACCGTTTTAACAAAACTATCTCAAATCGTGCTTTTACCGTAATATTATCAGAACCATTGATATTTTCGTATAAATGTTTGACGTTGCACGGAAAATAACTTAGATCAGTAAACAAATGTACCATATGAAGTCTTACGCCCGATGCAGTGGGCTTCTAGCGTGCACTCTATATTTTTTACGTTTAACATCTATGGGTAAAGTTAATTTGTATTGCAAGTGTTCGACGCTGGATGAATTTGTGCACGATTTTCAAATTTTATTTTGATGGTTTTGTAATTTTACTAGCTGAAGAATGAGCCGTGTGATAAACTCATTTTTATTTACAAACATTGAGAACTGCTTTTAAATTGGAATCTGTCATGGTAAGTCAAAAGTTTTGGTAGATAAGAAAATTGTTGACAGAACAAACTCAACGCCTTTGCCCAACATTGGGATAGATCAGACTCAAAATAATATAAAATAGATAACGTCTATCTTAACATAATATATCTGTGCTTAATGACTTTGTCAATAGCTGTCTTATAGCTTTAGATAGTAATATTGATTGTCCATCAGAAAATTTGACCTGTAGTATTTAAAAAAAAAATATTTATCTCCCTTCAAGGCAAGATAGTAACAAAGCACTCTGGTGTATTTCTATTATTTAGTATGTATTGTTCTCTTGTACAGAAAAGCCTCGTAATTACACCGTCTTACAATGTGCTGTAAATTGCGATATTAACTAGTTTCTTGTTACCACTTAATTAGACGACTGTTTTAAATTAACACCTACTTGGAAGATTGGAGTTATCCGATATTTGAATTATGTTATTTTTGAAGAAATGTTCTTTATAATATAATATTTTATAATATTCCAGGACAATTCACACACGGTAATCTGATCCTAAGCTAAGCTCTAAGAGAGCTTGTGTTATCCTAACCAGACAACTGATAAAAATACTTATATATTTCTAAATACATACATATTATATATAAATTACACCCAGGCACAGAACAGATGATCATGCTCATCACACAACATTTGTCCGGGGTGGGAATCGAACCTACGACTTCCGGTATAGCAGTCAGGGTCACTAACCACTAGACCAACAGGCGTTATCAAACAAGTACGCCCAAAATGGTGCAGGAAAACAACGCGAGGAAACTTGGATTCCAAAATTAGGATCTGAAATCGTCAATCCGCTAATGAACCTTCGCAGTGATCAATACTCTTACTTTCTATATATGGAAAGAGGCCTGTGCTCAGCAGTGGTACGTTTATAGGCCGGAATTGTTATTCTTACAAGTAATAATTTAGGATATTTGATTCATGATTTAGTGAAGGATCTTAATTTAAGACATGTGACTTAATTTATCTATATTTTTTTAGAGATTTATCCAGACTTGGTTGACACTTCGTGTGACCCAAAGGCTGGCTTCTACCTAGGACAGCGCATAAGCATTGCCATACAACGTGGCAATGCTGCCAGCCTTTTGGGCACACTCCCAGTCGACAGCGACGTGGGTAAATTTTTTGACGCCTAATTTTAGTTCTTAGTTTTATTTAGTATACATTTTTTCTTATTTAATGTGTAGGCTTAGTTTTTATAGTATTGTAAATATTTTAAGTTTAATTCCCAAAAGTTAATATTTATTATAATCTACCAACCCTATTCCCAATTACTTGGAAGTATCGAAAAAATAATTAGCTCATTTACTCCTCTACAAAAAATACAACACACATTCCAAAACTCATCTCTTCTCATACAACCAGAACATTTAATAGTGCTTTTAAGTAGAGTTCTAAACGACTAAATTCCATACATGTTAACAGTTAACACAATTAACTCTAGTTAGTTGAACTCAGAGAAAACGTTAAGTGAAAATAGGGGGAAGTTAAACTCGAGTTAGAAGCGACATCATACCTCCTGTGGGCATGCATTTGCATTCAGTTAGAAACTTCTGCAGTAAATAATATACGAGTTGATGGAAAGTTGGTGGGAAATAGAATAGGACAAAATGGGACGGTTGTGTATGAGATAAATTGTTGTAATGCGATTTGTTGCATTTTAGGTGAGTCTTAGTTTGATTAATTGTGTTTGTTATTTTAACGTTTAGTTACAATTGTCATTAATTAATTAAAAAAACATTAATTGCTAAAGTTTGAATACATTACTTTATAATCTATACATGGTTTACAAAACAAGTCTTTTTAGAGCGTGTCTGAGCAGTCTAGAATCAAACCCAACTCCTATTTTTTTCCAATTAATTATTATTTTTTGTACATCCACAAAATAATACGCGCTTAAAACAACAGTACGAAAAAATTGCAGAAATAGTTTACATACAAGCAGTCTTTGAAATGCTCTATTCACAAAACAAAAAGCAAAGAAAAACAAACTACAAAAAACACTAAAGTTTTCTTTTCACTCTTCATAATAATATTCTCTATCTCCAAAATAATATCCACAAAACCATCTAAACTATAAAACTTTGTATTTTCCGCATCACAGGTTCAATATCCTTGCTTTGTGTGCAAGATAAATGGTTGTGTCTGGCAACAAACAAATGATGGACGCATTTCAGAGGCAGCGACCACATGGCGACACCTGCGTTTATACCTAGAATTTATGTAGCTAAAATGAAACTAAATGTTACTCTGAAACTATATTGTTAGGAAATAACTTTATTTTTGCTAATCCATATTTTCTTAATATATATATTTTTATTTATTCAACACTTACCACTAACATTACGGGTACTAATCCAATTCGTTAGTGAGGTACTTTTATTATACACCGTGAAAATTGAATCGTTGTTTTCCCGCGGCAGGACGATTACCCATCAGTAGTACTATCGAAATACAAAGTTTAACTTAAAAAGCATAATGTTTTTTTTTTTCACATCATTAAAAAAGTATTCATAAACTCGAAAGAGCGATAATCAATAGTAGTTCACTCCCTAGAGATCACGTAGGCACCTGTAGGTAACACGAAACGCACACGCCGCCGCCACGTGTTGTCGGCAAACTTACAAAGAAAGAATCAATAATAAATGTTCAGAGCAAAATAAGCTCTCGGTCATGGTGATACGGTATAAATTAGCTTGCATGCACGCGGCAAGCGCCGAAACACAATAGAATGCCGCCAAATGTTGCGCTCTGTGCCTACGGCTTAGTTAGTGTTCTGTGCGCGAACGTCGATGACGTCAAGTTATGAATGTGCGATGAAAGTGCTCAACACAGAAGGACTGCATCCTTATCATTTTTTTTTCGTGGCGGGCCACACCCTTGGCCACCGAGGAGCCCGGCCTTGACTCCCTTGGACTTTTATTTGTGGTAGAGTCTGAGCTCAAGAACTTGGTGTATCGTGAGGAACACCAAACACGCGACTCTTTGATAAGTGCGATAGTGGACGCTTTTAATATCGTGAGACGTGACAGAGACACTTTAATGAAACTGAAAGACAATCAGTTAAAACGTGCTCGTTTGTGCATTGAACGTAGTGGTTTACATTTCGAACAATTACTCCGCTACCGTTAAGTGTAAGTACTCGTACTTTGTAAATAAACATTTAAAAGTAGGTTAGGTAATCAAAATCATTGTAAATAAGTCGATTCCATTTTTAAATACCTACGCCTTAAATACTTAATTATCAAATTCCGACTTTTTTTAAAGATACCTATTTTGATTTTTTAAGTATTTATGACGATCCTAAGCCCGTAAAAGTTTGAAGCGAAAATTTGAATTACTTATTGGTTTTGTGTTTTATTAAATCACGAGTAGCGATCAGCTGATTTACACGCGAAGTGCAACGACCGCGCGGCGTTCGGGGTAACCGCGCGCCCGCCCGCGTAGGTATAGCGCGATGTATTACTACTGGGTCAAGTCACTTTCGAGTTTTGTTTATAACAATTGTTAATCCGCCATTTATTGAGTCTAATTTTTTTTACATATATTAATCGATTGTATGACTGATACAAACTCATTTCGCTTCGGGAAAACAACGACTTGATATTCACCCTGTATAACATTGAACATAAAAAAGAAATAGCACTACAAAGATAAAACATAATAATATTAAAATTAGACAATGAAACATAATTACAATTGGTTATCATATAATCATACTAATATTATTAATCTATCCATCTATCTATTCCGATTTTACGTCTAAACAACTTACCCAATTTTCATGGAGCTCGGTATGGCAGGATAGAAGCTACTTTTTCTGGTTATCTACATCACGACATATAACATCCACCGATGCAATCGAAGCCAGAAGCAACAGCTTATAACAAGTCGTAACAAGCGTGATTAATTGTACTGTCACACGTTCCACATTATACAAATATTTTTATTTTCTTAGCGTTTTTTGGAAATTTAATCTATCATATTGAGGTGTCAATTATTTTAAACTCGAGTAATAGGGATCATATTACTTGTAAAATCAATCAAATTAGTTATTTGATTATTTTAACAACATGAAACTAAACTTGTACCTATTTATGTATGTGCTCGTCTGTTGTATGGACATTAACTTATAAATAAATATTTAAACTTTAACAACAATTATGGAGTTAAATTTTCTGAGATTTACAAGTGTGAACCATCAATAGGGATGACAACAAGTATGTTTTCTTATAATTTAGTTGGTTTTCGTAAGTTTAGTTTTGATTTTTTCTTGTTTAGATTTTTATTTCTTTAATGGGTACAGATAACGATATGGGTATCTGGACCCACTATTAACTCCACCACTTCTGTAGGTATATATTTTCGCCCAAATATGAGATGAGAAAAGTTTTAAACCAACCATTATGAAACTTCAAACAATCTAGAAATTTAAGCGACCTTTAAGGTGTTTCTGTTACAAACAACAAACATTATGATCTTATCAAAATATGAACAATGGGAACCTTTAAATGATTTCTTCTCATGCTCATTATTTCTCAGACTTATGTCATTTGATTTTAAATGACGGTTGATTGTATAATTTATCTTGAAGGACCTTCTAGACTATTCCAGGCCCATACAACCATTATATACTACAACAAAATATATTTGGGTTTCCTAATTTTTGATATTTATTTATACTTCGTAAAGTCATCAAACACACACACACATCAAACGAATGTATCTAATTTACAATCTGATCACATACACTCATAAGATAGGAGTGAAAAATACTTAAAAAAAGTAAAACTAAAAAATATTTTACTATTTTTCTCCAAAATTTTTTATATGTATGTCAACAGTATGTTTGAATTGAATGATGTTAAACATAAGCACAGCCTATCTATATCCACATAGAAATAAATAATATTGTGATCAGACCAATAACCCGTTACTTGGTAGGAATATAAATGAGATATAATATTAGAAAGGAAACAAAAAGGATGGAAAACGCGTAAAAATGATAGATGCGTAAAATATTGGAGGGTAACGACAAAGTTATTACTCTTCGCGCAATTTGATTGATAAAAGGAATATATTCGTGTGTTATTAAAATTTGCTTACATTTACTATGTATTATGTAGGTTTACTCAAAAATATATATTAAATTAATATTAAAGAATAGATTAGTCATATTTCAAGCCTTAAAAAGGCATGTATGAAGGGAACAATGAAAGTGGACAATGCGAACAAGTGTGTAAGGATCGTAGCAAGTGGAAAGAAGTGGTCTCTGCCTATTTTCTACAAGGGAAAGAGGCGTGATTATATGTATGTATGTAAAAAGGCGAGAAACCGCAGCCAAGAACATTTTAAAATGCCATACACATAACATATTTATACCCCTCTTTTTGGTTCCGCATACATAGCATTTATAATAGAAAATAACCCATGATGTTTATTGAAGTCCAAGCTAACTCCATAAAAAATCTCATCATAATTGGCTGTCTGTTTTAGTTGTGAAAGCATAACAGACAAACAGACAAAGTTACTGCATTTATAACTTGTCATGCATGAATGGACACAGATTGTGACGTTATTGCCTCTTCAAACTAAAAAGTTTTCCATTAACAAGTATCCTATTGGCGTAAAACTAAACAATGCTTGAAAACTAATCTATTAGAAGCATTCAACAACACTTCTATGTTATCTACATTATTCTTCATATATGGATTCTACACTTATACAGGGTGTTACGAAACCCATGTCCGATCCGTTAAGGGATTGTAAGGTATCGATATCTGATTACAAAAAAGTAAAAAATAAATAAAAAAAAGAACTCCAAATTTCGGGTGAGAGTGACGGTATCGTCCCAGGTTCTGCCAAATGATCATACAAAAGGCCACCATTAATACCGACGAAAATGATGGTGTAGTTTTAGATTTATCTTCAAATTTAGGGATTTTGAAGGCTATTTCAAAGTTCATTATTATTGTTAAATATTATCATGAATATTCCAAATTTAATATTTTATTTGGGCATGCGATTGTAAACCCCATAGCACCCTTTCGGGTCGGACAGGGGTTTCGTAACACCCTGTATACAGAAGCATGTACGTGCCTTTCATATCCAAAACACACATCAAATAATCTTTTGTTCTTTTACGATAAAACATTCAGGCTTTTACTGAGAAACACGTAATTCTGAGGCGTCTTGATACGATATGTTAAATCAATATTGGTCGGGATAAAAGAATCCTTTCAATATAAAAGTTTTTGTGTGTTTGTTTGTACGTCGATAACTTAATAGCTGCTTATCAGATTTTAATGAAATTTTGTATTCAGATAGACTGTAAGTTGCATTAGAACTTGGGATACTTTTAAATTGTATACTAGTTATGATTTCACAAAAAAAAAATGAAAAAATGAATGGAGTCACAGAAAATACTTAGTACAATAATAAATATGGAAACGTGAGATTTTGTGAAGTTAGGATTTCTTTTTTGGCTTCAATATTTCGATTGTTATCGAGATTTGATATTGCCCTGTATTAATGAAAATTCTAGTTACCGTCTATTCATGTTATTAATACTTCTTACTTTGGAAAAATATTAAAACGAATGAATGATGGCTATTGTTGATTAAGCCGAAATGAATACCTTATGTTTTGATTAAAAAATATCTCATATCATATTTCTACTGATAAATAGGCGATTATAAAACATAGTAACTATTCATGTTTCTGTTTCTAGACAAGTAATATGATCATCCCTATTACTCGAGTTTAAAATAATTGACACCTCAATATGATAGATTAAATTTCCAAAAAACGGTAAGAAAATAAAAATATTTGTATAATTTGGAAAGTGTGACAGTACAATCAATCACGCTTGTTACGACTTGTTATAAGCCGTTGCTTCTGGCTTCGATTGCATCGGTGGTCAATGATTTTTTTTAAACAAGAAGGTAAAAAACACTTTTATTTATTCCCATATTTCTATTATTATTTGGTAATTACTGTAATTAGATACCACTCATACATAATACGTTTCATTATTATAATAGGTAGTCAAAACACACAGACGAAAGACAATGCCAAACCGTTTATTTTTGTTGATCATAAATCTAAAAATATTACGAAATGATACAATGAATGTAAGGGCCAGTTGTGCGTAGGAGTGAAAATGAGTGATGAACTGATTACCGCAACGGCATGCTACGCTATTTGCGCGAGTCAATATTAGGATAAACACATATTTCCTAAGAGATATTTCAATAAATCTCATATTTATATGAAGTTTGTTAGAGGCATATACTTTTTCAAATGTGTGAGAAAATAAATTTATTACCAATGAATTATAATTATTTGTGGTTGAGCATCAAACACAGGACCGTAGAAAGTGGCACGACAAAGGGGGCCCAGCAGTGGCAGGACAAGTGCTGTGGATGATGATGATGAGCATCGATAGGGTTTCGAGGATTTGAAAACTGCTAGATTTGCTAGTCTCTCATGAGCTTCATGTGCTGATCTATTCGTTAAAAAAATAGAAGACAAACTACTGGCTCGTGATTAATTTGATTTTTAAATCAAAACTCACTCCATCAACAATGTCGTTTGAAACTTATGTCTGTCACATCACAGTTCCCTAAAAATGAAAAAAATATTTTTTTTCTATGTATAGTCATTATTATTGCGATTTAATTTATGAAGATCTGTAATGTTCAATATATTGAAATAATACAGATAAAAAAAAAAACAAATGTTGGGAAAATAGTGCACGTCAAACTATTTCAACCAGCAATAAAAAATTAATACTTAAATCAGATTATAATCCTAGTTATTACAATTTATTTCAATGTTAAGAATATTGAACCATTACAAAATTGTAGAAGCAATTGTGTGAGCATGATTATTCATTGTTTACAATATAATTTATGAAGTAAACGTTGTGCCTATCTGTTTTGTCAATCTGTAGGTTATTAAGTATATTATTACGATAATTAATAATTGTGTTGGTACTGCATAAATTAGAATTATAAGACCACCATTCAAACACAATCCTATAATTGAAAAAAAAAAGAATTAACCCATAGGTATTGCTGAAAATATTATCATATTTTAACAACAATTTATAACCACACATCTTTGAATTGATGAAACACCTTTCTTTTGAAGTCGGTTAAAAAATCCTTAGCTCATTTGAATTGAAAAACTCAACCAGTGTAGCTGAAATAAATAAACAAAAGATAGTATCGTATTGTCCAATAGTTTGTTGGCAGGTTATCAACTAAATGAATTCATTTGTCCGCACGTCTAGCGTGCAATGTCACGGCCCGAACCTAGTTATATTTGTTTCTACTATCACGCTATTGAGTACAAGAAGGGCCGGCAGAGTACATTCTATAGGTGTCATTAATTTTTGCAAAAAATATTCCAATTTAAAATAGCACTAGGTGTGCAGTGCTGGTTTTACACTAGTAGACAATGTTAATGAAATGTATATAAACCTTACTTATAAATCTGTCTATCCATTGGTGAAAACCATTTAAAAACTCTTAGGTAATTGAGTTTATCGTATTTACATAAACAGACAGAAATGACGGGGACTTTGATTTATTTTATACATCGGCAAAAATAATATAGTTTTGCGAACAATCAAACAAAACGACTACGTTTACTGACGTATATCAAAAAGACAAATATTTGATTGTATTTAATAAGTCTTGAATTTTCCACACATTTCTGAACAGCTGAGCTAATAGTTACGTTAACGATTTATTTGTTTTGTTTACCTACTAATGTATGCTCAGACGTTCACAGATTTATATATACTAGACTTGCCCACAGCTTGACTCGTATTGAAATCTCTTTTTATCCGACTTCAAAAAAAGTAGGAGGTTATTAATTCGGATGTATGTATTTTTGCACATAACTCTATTGCTTTCCAACCGATTTGAAATAGTTTTTGAACATAAATTCTACCTCATGGCATGCAACAAGAGATTTTTGAAATCGTATGAAGTGATTTTTAATATTTCACTTAATATTAGTAATAAGATATACTGTAACCTCTCTATTAAATAATATCACTGTGTATATATGAATACTATCATTACTTAACTAATTGTAAAGCACTTGCTCTTTGGCCCTACTCAATAAATTGGCATTTAATCTAAAATCTCAAGTAACCACGATCGAAATCTATTACATTATTTATTACGCATAAATTACATAAACATTTAATTTATTGGGTTTTAATTTACATACTATGAATATAATGGGGCTTTAGGTACAATCGAATTTGTGTATTATTTTATATGTTCACATGAATCTGTGAATTGTTAACATTGGCTTTCAGATTTGAGTCTCGTACAAATTAAGTGTTTTACAGATGTTTTTTTAGTACTTAAGTTTTAATAGTACTTTGTATAGGGTGTTTCCGAATAAGTATATTTATCAAAAAATAGTGAAGAGCACATGTGGTAAACATGCGTTAGACGTCAAAATTCCGACCACTAAAGACGCGATGCGCTGATGCGTTTACCGTTGCACCAAAAATTATAAATTTTTGGTGTTAAATCACTAACTCATGTAGAGCTGAAATTTTGTAGACTTACTCTTTACCAAGCCTATTATAAATTAACCCCTTTTGGATTTATATATCCTACCCATATCATGCTGTTCATGAAATATTATGATCTTTATAAGCAAACACACTTACCAACCAGTGGTACGGCATAAAAACACCGATCTGTATCTATAATAACAATAAAAAATTGTTAACATAACAACATTTAACTATTTTATCGTCATTAATTATTTTATAAACCTTATAATATTTGAGAATCAACTACATAAACAGAAATCAAATAAAAACAGAAATTAGGATATCAACCGCAATTGGCCAAACGAAAAAAATACTTCTTATACAATAGAATAGGTAGAGTAATTAATATTGTAAATCATTCATTTCACGTATTCGTACGTAAACTAACAAAAACATTGTTTTCAGTGAGGTAGGTTACAGCTACAGTATAATTATTCATACGTTCACCTTTGTTCTGAAAGTATAAAAAGCCAGTTACCAACAGGGGCCCGATGACGCTATTCAGTCAGTGAGTGGTATGTTACTGAACGTTCAGTGTACTTGTTATAGTCTTAGTGCCTAATTTTTGTATTGAGATAAGAACAGTCACTTGTAATCCAGTGACAACAGTGGCAAGTAGGTACGTACATTTGACAATAAACCTAAATTATCTGAATACGAAAATAAAGCACTAAAAAACGACTTTAAAATGTATCCCGTTGTTAGAATAAATAAAAAACCAAATTAAAATAGGACAATATGGGACGCACCAGCTTTCAAATAAAAAAATAATCATCAAAATCGGTTCATCCAGCCAAAAGTTATGAGTAAAAAAAAAACAGAAAAATTGAATACCTCATCCTTTTTTAAGTCGGTTATAACAAGTACACTGGAACGTCTATTAACCTGCCACTCACTGACTTAAAATAGCGGCATCGGGCCTGAACAATCCAGGTGTTATCGTTAATATGTTTATGTTAAATATTACAAGGGACCATAAATTGTGTATCGACACCTCTATTTATGATACAGAATTTATGGTAGGTTAATAACCTACCGTTTATTAATATATTGTAACCTATTTATTTGGTGTAGGAAGATTTTGGATTATATCTGCTTGATATTGGTTACCGGTCTTATATTACAGAATTTTATTTAAAACTAGCTGTGCCTGCGAATTCGTTCGCGTGGATGTCAAAACTTGTCAATGAGTTTTTTGTTCAAAGTGCTATTTGTGTATAACGTTATCTATCGAGCATACCTCTGGCTAGTTATTTGAAATTATTAAAGACTTATATATTTTTTTTATTGATAACAAAATACTTGGTTTGTCAAAAAAGATGTGAAAAAGTGATTGCAAAATAAACAATTTAATTATTTGTCAATATTTTTGTTATTTTTAAGTGTGATCTCCGATAACTCTAAGAGGCCTGCGCCGATCAGGGAATTGTTTGTTGTTATTTGATTATCAAATAACAAATATATTGATTGATTGATTGATTTATTTAAACGCTAAAATTACAAATTAATAGATTGTTTTTAGTATGTGCCTGCACTTTTAAATAATAGTTTTTTCTAGCTAAAACATAGCACCATTATCTACATAATAGGACCTAGAACCGACAGGCCTGTTGGTCTAGTGGTTAGAGGCCCTGACTGCTATACCGGAGGTCGTGGGTTCGATTCCCACCCAGAAAAAATGTTTGTGTGATGAGCATGATTATTTGTTAGGTGTCTGGTTGTAATTTATCTATAATATGTATGTATTTAGAAATATATAAGTATGTTTATCAGTTGTCTGGTTACCATAACACAAGCTCTGCTTAGCTTGGGATCAGACAACCGTGTGTGAGATGTCCCGGGATATTATTATAATAGACATGCTACGAAGTAAACAATGAGCATGCTTTAGTCAAAATCAATCAAGCAGGTTAGTATTAGTAAATTTCCAAACAATATATTTTGAACAAACAGTAGCATTATGAAATGGTAGTAATAAGCATTTCTAGAAATTCTACATTATCCTCGCATAGAATTATAATCACCTCTAATAAACATGCCAATTTCACACATGATTAATAACTAGACTTTGATAAATACAAGCTGTGAAAACTCTAATTTATGTGTTAAATTAATAAATGGTTCTAAGAAATAATAATATTTTGTATCCATTTTTTTTTATCAGTAAATTATTTAATTTAGTTTTTGCTTGCGCTCTGCCGTGGTTTGAGGTTTACTTCCTAAACATGTAAATAATATAAAATTAATAATTCTAGCCTATAAACGTCCCACCGCTAAACTCAGGTATCTTTTCAAACAATTATTAACCGATTTCCTTTCTTCCGTCCAAGCTTCTCCCGAACCAAGTTTCATCAAAATCGGTTTAGCAGTATAGCGTAAAAAGCGTAACTGACAAACACACAGTCTGGCTGTCACAATTATAATATCAAGTAGGTATAGACGGAAAA
Organism: Autographa gamma; assembly: GCA_905146925.1. Classification (NCBI taxonomy): domain Eukaryota; kingdom Metazoa; phylum Arthropoda; class Insecta; order Lepidoptera; family Noctuidae; genus Autographa; species Autographa gamma. The sequence continues at coordinate 6,572,209 of LR989871.1, forward strand.
CGCTAAGGGGGAGGCCTGTGCCCAGCAGTGGGACGATAAAAGGCTGATGATGATGATGGACGGAAAAGTCTATTTATGAAATGCATACAGCATATTTTTATCAAGAAATATTGAACGAAAAAAGTACAATACACGTTACCTGACATAATCCAATTAGGTTTGCTGTCGTGCTAAAGAATAATCGTGTTCACTCTAATAAATGCAAATAAAAAAAGGAAAACGCAAAACGAAAAGTGTTCTCATGTAATCCAATGAAAATCCAATCGGAGTTCAAAAATGCAGGTGTGCAATTCTATTTCTATATTTGAATAGTTGAAAATTAAATTAAAAATGTAACGGTTTGGTGTCAAAAGTGGTGCCAACTGAAATGCATGTGGGTTTTTGGTACAGGGAAAAAGTCTGATTTAGTATTTTAAGGCTAAAAAATAATAGTTTAGTACAAAATGATGGTGTTTTGTTTAGGAGGGAGATAAATCTTAATTTTATATTCTTAATTTAATATTTAATTTAATTACTTAATAATTGTGTCAAAATGTATTAAAGTACAGGTTTTTTTTTGCGTGGGAGAGAAATCTAAGCTTACTAAATAAATATTCGAAACCAAATACGTTTCATATTAGTCACCCCTACAAACATATTCCGAGCCTTCAATTATGAGCACGTTTATACATAGTATATTTTATAGTAGTTGTATATTTATTAGTCATGACATATGCCATATCATCACGCCTGTATCCCCGAAGGGTTAGGCAGAGGTGTACCAATGTACACCCACAGTTCGCCGATATGTTTAGGTCCCATGTAATAGGGGGCGATCCTATTGCCACTAACCGGGCACAATCCAAACTCCGACCTGCTACTGAAAATTTTATAGAAAAACCCAATAACACTTTGGTCGACTCAGGAATCAAACCCAAGACCCCTAGTGTAGCAGTCGCGCTTAGCACCACTAGGCCAACGAGGCTGTCGCAATATTTATTAGTTGAGAGTTAAAAACATATACAATAGAAAAAGTTTCTAAGCTTTGAGTCTGTGTTCACTGTTGTGCTTTTAACGACCATTATAAGTGGAATTAACTAGAATAAAACCTTATTTTAAATCACAGACCCAGGTTATTGTAATGGAAATGATAGACAAAACTTTTCATTGGCTTTCATTTCTATTGTCCTTTTGTTACTATTCAATCAATTGTTTAAGAAAACTTAGAAAATTTGTTAATAAATGACATTTAATAGTTACATTGTATACCTAGATAAAATTATAATAAACTTAGACCTTGTTAAGAGACTCAGGTCCAGCAATTGACCGCAACTGGCAAGAAATTTCATGCATTGTCTAAATTAGGGCTTAGAATTATTTTCTATACTATTTATTTGATTTTATTTTCAATATTCAAATATTCAACACAAAAACGGCATGAGAGTAAACAGTCACTTAAGATTGAGAGTATGATTCTCTGCTGTGGAACAAAAATATATTGTGCCTAAAGAATCCGGTAAAGTGGAGTCGGACTTACAAACAAAGGTGTTCCGTACAATCGTATAACAATATGAATGTATTTTTTTATTTTTTTATCTATTTGTTGTTGTTACAGCAACAGAAAAACAGAATCTGAGAAATTTTAACCCTCTTCGTATGAGATTTAGCCTCTGAAAGATACATGATTGATCAGTGGATGCTTAGTAATAGGGTTCCGTCACCTTTTGGATATAGAACCCTAATAAAAAACAAACGCAACACATGTCAACCATCTGCCAAATGTTTCCAGTAAAAGTGAAAACGAAAAAACAGCGACTGGCAACTGGCAACGCCACCTAAATTTGATTGATTGAAAGATTGACAATTTGGCACGTAACACAACACGTGAAATCGAGACGTGTAGAAAAAACTAGTACGGTATTACCAAACTTGCAAATGCCAAACGGTGGCAAAGCGATCAGATTTGCTAGAGATAATATTGCTATAAGTGCCATCAAATTTTGTAATTCGAATGACGTTTTGACTGTCATTCACATCTTTGGCAATGTTTTACTACTTTCTGACTACTACTCTTACCATGGAATACTGTGTTAACCAGTGAAATTTCAGGATTGTTGAGATCAGATAGGCAGTCGCTTCATGTAAAATACGGTATTCAGCTGAATTAATTAAGACTGGAATGGTCCCGAACATACTTTGGAAAAAGACTAGGCAGATGATGATGTATGGACATTAAAGGGATCATGCTTATGACATAAATCATTGTGAAACTATTGCTGTTAATTGTTGTCGCTTTGCTATCGCATCTTAGGTAATAAATACTTATGCCAGTAACTATCACAGTGACATTAAAACCGGGTGACATTTAAAGCAAACAAATGTCACTATTTACGAGAGTGTTATAAACCTAGTGACAAAATTAGTTCTTTTATGTGACTTTGGTAGATATTTACTATAAAAATAGTTGTAAAACATTTCGCCTTTATTTTCAGTCTGATAGTTATTTAGTCAACTTCCAAAAAAAAGTACTTAAACTCTGCTTAGAACTATTTCATTTTACGACAAAGTAGGTTTTAGTTTTTTAGGTTAGGTACTCTTATAGTTCTGTTAGCTATAAGCAAACCTTATATTTAATTTACGACTCTTTACCAACTCTTTACTTGGTTTGCTTAATACTGCACCCTAATAACAAGCCAACTTTTTTTAATTAAGTACTTTATGGTTAAAGATTATGCCCCAAAAATAAATATTTTATTTTCTTGATTTAATCACGTTATTTAGATTTTCATCATTTGATTACTAGCAAAATTTGACTACACAGGTAAAATCAAATCATTAAACTTCCGCACATTACAAGTTTTACCAATCAGGGTCTAATTACAACGCACATCGTAAAAGACAAAGGGCGAGACACGGAAAGCAAACTCCATTACTAAGACAAAGGCATTTACACACCATCAGAATTAAGGGTTGAATTTGATCGGCAAGTTCCGATTGCCAAAATACCTCCGATCGTCTTCGATATCTTAATCCAACCGCACCCTATTTCAAACTTTCGATCTTGCGTTTTTTTCCGCTCGGTGCACCCCTAACTTTATTAAGTTGGGTCTGGGAATCAATAGAAGCCTTTCGCTAAATAGATATTGGATCATTTCAGAGATTTGGGACCGAATTTGAGATTTGATTAGGTGCTACCTTCGTCAACTGATTTTAGAATTTTTATTTATTTATTGTTTTTGTAATAATAAACATAATTGTTTTACATAAAAAAGTACTGAATAGGTTAGAATCAAATTCAGTCCTTTTGTTACGAGTAGTTTTAATTCTAATCGTGCCCTTTTAAGGTCTGAATGATGTTTTGTGAATGTGAATATTTCGTGAATAATTTCAAAATTTATTTGGATAAAATAGTTTATGGTTGAAAATTCTACACTACAAAACTCCACTCAATGTAATGGGTACTCAGAACTCAGTACCTTTTGTGGTCAAATACGAATCAGGAATTAAAAACAAATGAAGGCCCTCTTTTCAAACTTATCCTCAATAACCCAGTCCAAACTGCCGGCTAAAATTTACGAGCTAAATATAAAATATAATTTGACTAAGTTTTATTCCAAATGGAACACCATATGGTATTCCAGCCATTTATTATTTGTACATTAGTAATGCCAATTTAATAGCCGTATTTTTACTTCAGGTAAAGGTCGAATATTCTTTCGCATTTGTTACGGGTCAATTATTTCTTATTTAAGGATAATTGCCACTATAAATTGTGAGTTTTATGAGACCTTGGAAAGGTCTAGGTCTTAGTATTTATGTACTGTGTCTAAAGTTTTTCGTAAGTAGGTCTACTGTGTATGAAAGTGGGCTCATTAATGCCTGTCGGAAACTAAAGTATATTACCACTTTTTATAAAAGAGTTTCTAAAGAAATTATGACTGAAGAGAAAACATTGATAAACTTTATTTAAAAGATCTTAGTCGTTAGATTCGGTGTACGAATTCATTAAAACATTATTCCAATACCTTATGTGCTCAATTATTTATCTATTGAAATGTTATGTAAAATAATTGTCAAAAATCTTAAAGCAGACATTTGCAAAGAAATATTAAGGCATTTGCCTAACGACATTACTTGCAACTATTAATCTTTAAGTTATTATCATAATTACTATACCTAATTTTCCAGAGCTTTTGTATATATTATTCAGTATGTATTTCATATGTAGTTTTTTAGTTAATATATTAATAAACAAGAATAATTCACTTCTGACATACGGTGAAGGAAAACATCGTGAGGAAACCTGGATTCCAAAATTTGGGATCTGAAATCGCCAATCCGCAGTGAGCAAGCGTGGTGATCAATGCTCGTGCCTTCCCTGTATGGGAAGAGGCCTGTGCCCAGCAGTGGGACGTTTATAGGCTGGATTATTATTATATTAATAAACAAGCGTTAAACTAATAAAGAATAATGTAAATTGTGTGGGTGTTTAAATTGTTTTGCAAGGTGAGAGTTTACTGACTTCTTTTGTCTTACTGAACTATAGAGGACAGACATTTTTGGCATTGTTTTGAAGATAAAACACAAGGCCATAAATTACGAGTTTTGCATATTGTGTTTTGTTCACGAAAATGTAGGTTACGTAACGTTTGAGTAGTTTTCGTGCAAAAAAGTATTAAACAAATCTACTATTATACGTACTGTTTTCACTCTCATACATTACTCTTTTAAAACACCTATGCATACAGTTTAGTGAACCGACATAAAAACGAAGTCCGCTAGTTTTAGATGCATTTAAGCAAAGCTATTTGGGGATCAAAGGGGGCTGGATGCGGAGGGCGGAGGACCGGGTGATGTGGCGCAAATTGGGAGAGGCCCATGTCCAGCAGTGAACTATGATTGGCTGAATGATGAAACAAAGCTATCTAAAATCGTTCCTGAGTTTAAGAGTTTTTCTTACCAGACAGATTGACTGATAAGATACTAAAATACAACGTTAAGGAAACAATAATCTACATTTTTGTGAGACAAAGGAGCAAGATTCGTAGACTAAATATATGTCATTAACGAATATCTATCATCACGTAATTTACTCGATGTTTTTGGACATTTTAGTATTATGACTAAGCATTTTCATACAATACTATATAATCTAATACTAATCACTAAGCCATGACATTGTGTAGTTCCCCAATTAGGTTTTTTTGTACAATTAGAGATGTCTACAATACAACAGACTTTGATCGTTAAAATATGATATACCGATATTTTGTGCTTCTACACTATTTTAAGCTAACGATTAGTTAGTATAAACTAATGCCTCGAAGCCTAGTAGTGCTAAGCGCGACTGCTACGCTAGAGGTCTTGGGTTCGAGTCCCAAGTCGACCAAGGTGTTATTGGGTTTTTCTATGAAATTCTCAGTAGCAGGTCGGAGTTTGGATTTGTGCCCGGTTAGTGGCAATGGGCTCGCCCCCTATTACATGGGACCTAAACATATCGTTGGACTGTGGGTGTACATCGGTACACCTCTGACTACCCCTTCGGCGATACAGGCATGATGATATATTATGTTATGTTATGATTAGTATAAAAAGTGTATAGGGATTTATAAGTATAGGATATATATATAGTGTTTCTTTTACAGGTGAAACAGAACTACGGGAGTACTGCTTACGACAGCCAGAAAAGGTAAAAACACCTTTAAATAATACCTATACAAAAAAAAAACATCTTATTTTTATTTCAATATCCATCGTATAGAAAATTGTGTGTACATAGAATTAACGTTTTCAATGAATTTTGTTTTGGATTTTTATACCCATGTTTGGAAATATAAACAAAATAAATTTTCATTTCAGTAAAAATAAATATATTCCCTAAAGCTATGACTAATCGACGGGCTTTAAAAATAGATCATCATTTTATATAAAGGTTTATAACATAAATGATTTATTGCCTATAAATTGGAATTGAGTGGTGAAATATTTATTCGTCTACCCATACTTTGATCTGTCACACGTGAATTTCGGTATATATTATTATATTGATCTGAAGTAAGTAAATTAGGTCGACTGTGAAATTGATAGATTATTATGACGCTTCTGACATACTCTAATTGATATAATAAATTGATTAATCACTGATTTGATTTATTGATAGAGTGGTCGGAACTAATTTTGCTATTTACATGTCAACCTGTAATTTGGTTGTGAACTTCTAGTTAGTAGAAGTTAGTTAAAATGTTTTCAATACAAAAAAAGAACATTTTTCGTACGACTAATAGATCTTATTAAATTATATAAACTAAAATAAAGCATTTATTGTACAATGGAGTGCATTTTATCAGAAGGGAATCGTTGCAAAATGTATTGATCATAGATTCAAAACTAAATAAATATTACTTAGAGATACTCGTTGTCGTCGCATATTTTCAAATAATTGTATTCAACATTCAAGTTCATCTTTTTTTTAAATAACCCATGGAGTTCCTCGCCGGTTCTTCTCCATAAGAATAGCATATTGGAACCTGCAACTAGAGTCAGTAGTTTAACGTTTAAAAATAGCATAGGAAGGCCTACTTGAAAAATAAAAAGGATTTTTTGATTTTGTAATATACCTCCTTTATCTTTGAAGTACATAATAACCTTATTTATAAAGCTTCTGAGAACTATAACATCTTTATTTAGGTAGCCGTCATAAATAGCCCTCTGGGATTTGTTCACCAAACTTTATCTAGCTCACAAAATAAAAATAAACTTTTTCACATGACACTAAAACACAATTAAATCTAATATAAGGACAAACTCTAACTATACTAAAATTAAAACTTACATAAATAAAAACTAAACGGCGTCAAAGAACTCATCGTCATCCTTATCAATGGCGGGAAACGTGCGCAGAAGGCTGGCAGCATTGCCACGTTGAATGGCTATGCCGATTCTCTGTGCAAGGAACAAACCAGCCCTCTGATCACGAGTATCATTACGTTCAATTTCTCGAATAACAGTAAAGTAATTTGGTCGCATTGCTATACTTCCTTACTTTCTACACCGAACATTGCTTTCACAGTACAAAGTTCTTCGAAATAGCGTTTCCAATATTTGTCTTTATAAAGTTGTAGTAGACTCCATCGCATCGCTCGACAGTTTGGTTAGTGCACCAATAAAAGAAGTTTATATTTCTATTGATGTTTGTTTACTGATCAAATTGCGATAGGTATTGATTTTGTGGAAATAAGGTAGAGGTTTTGATTCTGTATGGATTGCAACTTGTTTATATAATAATACTAGCTGTGCCCCGCGGTTTCACCCGTGTTAATACCTCTTAATATGACCGGTATAAAAAGTTATCTATATGTTAATCCATTGTATAACCTATCTACATACCAAATTTCAACCAAATCGGTCCAGCCGTTTTTGCGTGAAAGAGTAACAAACATCCACACATCCATTCTCACACTTTCACATTTATAATATATTATTAGGATGATATTGAATTTAGCTTTCTAATATTTTGTGTCTATTAGAGAAAAGATGTTTAAAACTCATAAACGCAAACACTTATTAACTAATTTGAATAAAATTTGGAATACAGATAGTTTATAACCTGAATTGATTATATAGAAGCCTTTTTATACCGATGAATTTTCTATAACGGTTAAATATGGTGCAGTAAAACTTCGGGGTGCAACTAGAAAGTGGATATTAGTCAACTATCGTGGATTCGTCTGTCTGTTTTAAAAGTAAATTAATAGATTAGAGTCTGTTTTAACTATGTAAGCATATCATTATCTTATGTATGAAAAACTTTTACCTAAATTCTTCAACCTTGTAAAACGTTCAGATTCCTACCGAAGTTTAAATACGAAATTTTCGAATACGTATCCTGAATAAAGAACTTTTATATTCATCAAATTTCACAAACAAATCTCTTTGAGAGTGTACTAATATAGCTTCAATGAAAAATAACTTTACGGTTCATGTTTCTTCCTTTTACTTTGACTAAATTTAGTAGACACAAAAACAGTAATTTTTAGCGAAAGTTAGTCGTACTTCTCACATTAAGGAATTTAATTTATCTTTGACATTTATCTCACCCAAATTAAGTTTTTAAGCTAAAGTCAGATAAAATCTCAGATTACCATTTCTGTTTTAAATTTTGTCTTAATTTGAGTCTGAAGTTGACTTAGTTCTAAACATTCGTTTAATGTTTTGTGTCCTAATAAAGTTATATTATAGGGTTCTTTAAAGTTATGTTCTATTTTAAATGTCAAACGAAAGTTATTTTGCGACATTTTGCGAAAGTTCTGCTATTAGAGCTCTTTAGTTTCAACCGTAATAAAATGAAATTTTATTTAGAGTACGAATTTATCACGGTTTTTTATAACCAAGATTTTTGTTTAATATAGAAAAATATGCAATTGGAATTTAAAATGATTTGTATTAATAATGTGTTATTGGGTTTTTCTATGAAATTCCCAGTAGCAGGTCGGAGTTTGGATTTGTGCCCGGTTAATGGCAATAGGCTCGCCCCCTATTACATGGGACCTAAACATATCGGAGAACTGTGGGTGTACATTGGTACACCTCTGCCTAACCCTTCGGGGATACAGGCGTGGGACAGTGGGACAGTACAGGCTAAACAAACAATAAACATAAAATATTATAAGCGACTGCACTCTATACTTAGCTATAAAGATAATTGAAAAAAATGTTTTATAAATGAAATAAAAGACTTCCTTTTGTTCGTACATACTTGAGTATAGTACCTGTAAGTAAAAATAGACATACGTATGGCAATCCCCCTTACATTTAAATGAAAGTAGATTGTACTATACCAATTAGCCAAAAGGCATTCGTTAGACATTTCTCATTATGTGTCTAGAGTAACCGCAGCCATTAGTAAATGCTCGACCGTTCCTTTTAAATGAAAAGTGGGTACTCAGCCAAAAGGGACCGGCCAGCAAAATGAGCAACGCAAAAAGTGGTCAAAGGTTTTAAATAATTATGTTACTGGACTTAAACATTTTATTTACAGGTATTTTTGGCCACAGGTCAGTTGTGACTTAATTAAAAATATACCTAACAACATTATTATTAATTTGCTATGCATGTCAATGACATTAATGAACGATTCTTTAAAACACAGATAAAAAAAAAATGCTCAATTTTTTTTAAGACAACTTTTGTAATTTGTAGTTTACACGAGAATATCAAGTGCGGTATTACAAAAAGTGGTTTTAATTGTTAATTTTAGTACAAGTTAAGTGTAACAAGACGTCAACAGGTCTAATGCTGTGATTACATTGGTTTCTTCTGTATATTTAAAAGATGTTAAATCCCCCTGCGACTCAATGTGATTTCTTAGAGCAAGAGTAATCGAAGTATCACTATCATAACCAGTCCCTAATTGAGACATAGTTATACAAATATTTTTATGACAGCAAAAACTTAATCATACCGACTCGGAAACGATAAATACCAATTACCTACAGTTTTTATTTTATTTTTTTAGTTAGTTTTGTATCTCGATGAGTCATAAATGGAAATTTTAAGTATTTGTTATTGCTATCAAATGCAATAAGAATATCTATGAATGAAGCTGTTAATTGCATTAGGCGGTTTTAATTTGTGTGTAAAAAAATGCCTATGACTTTTAATTCGGAGACTTGACATTTGTAGAGTTAGATTTGGATTTCAAGGAAGGTAACAATTTTTTTTTATTATCTTTGTCTTATGAAAGCTTTTGTTTAGAAGTAATAGTAAAACTTAACCTATTTTCTTTAATTTGAAAATTAAATACACAAAGTTTGGTCGTCATATAAAATAATACGCCGTTAGTAGCGTAGTTAATTTTTTTGGTTCCTTCCCAGTAATGGAATTACCTTAACCAACAGTTTGATAAAATAAATGTCTACAGAGATCTGTACAACTAAAACTGTGCAGAACCAAACAAATATTAATTTCAATGCGGAAATTGGATCTGCGGTCATCGGGGAAGACAAACTTTTTGGTATTACCCACTGCAACTGCACTGTGGAACGATTCGTCGATATTAAATGGATCAAACAAACCAAGTTTATATATATATACAGGCTGTTACTGAAAGGGTATATCTATCCAAAATGCGTGAAACATACTAATTTTGTAGATTCAGTTTACAAAATTGCAGCTCAAAATGACACAATTTAAATCATTTAAGATTGATATGGTTACACCCTGTACAACAAAAAAACTCACTAGTAAAAAGTAGTGCATTTCGGATATTGAAAATGCTTTTGATTTGTGCTATAATGGAAATTTAGAATTATTAAATCAAAATTGTAAGTGTACGTTACTGATCAAGATATCTTCGCTAATGTGGCACATGAGGGTAAAATACACTATTAATATTTTAAAATTCACAATAACGTCAGCAAAGCCGGGCCACGTCGTTAGTTTATTATATGATCGAGTTTTTCAACTGATTATATAACAGTTCTGAATTAAATCCGACTCACTAACAAATTCGGGCAAAATTCGAATTTCCAACATCTAAATTCGGTCTCGAGCATTTAGCCAAACAATCAAACTCATTAACCTAAATACTACGCACAAAGAATTAAACGACAAAGTAAAAACTCTTTTGTTCACATTCGTTTTTATTTCTTTCCATTACTATAAATCGTTGGCCAATCTCGACATTTTAACTAATAAATTCGTTTTAATTACAATGAGTTGGAACTGAGAATGATATCAAACGGAATATTCACCTGACCACCGCTTACCATGAACTCCTAAACTAAAACTGTTGCAGTTGTGTGAGTGAAACGGAGCTATACATATTGTAGAGCGCTGTCTCTCTTTTACACTGACCACAGTATTGTTTTAATAGTTCATGGTACAGGTATAGGGCATACCGAGATTCTGTGGTCATGTTTTAATTAAGAATGTGTGTGGAATAATTAATTAAAGAGTTGGATGCGGGCAGCGAGTGTTGACACGCCGTCAAGTAGCTTGTAATGGCTGAAGTCATTATGAATAGTAGTAATTAATTTACGAGACATTTAATTGATGATACAACGAGTAGTAAGCTTTGACGCTGCAGTTGAGAAATAAAGACACATGTGCAAAATAATATTTAATTCAGAATATTTTTTTAAATTGCAAATAATATTTTTTACAAAAATGTAGTATTTGTTGGTAGAAGAAATCTCATGATTTTTTTCACGATATGTGTATTCATATGTAAACAAATTCCAATCATATTATGACCTGAAAATATTTTTGGGGGCGAGCCTATTGTCACGAATCGGGCACAAATCCTGCTACTGAGAATTTCATAGAAAAACCCAATAACACCTTGGTCGACTTGGGAATGGAACCCAAGACCTCTAGCGTAGCAGTCGCGCTTAGCACCACTAGGCTAACGAGGCAGTAAATATTATCTCCCCTTTATTATTTAATAAATAATATAATCAAAATTATAATCACAATCATTCCCCAACTTCCATCTCACTCTAACTCATAAAGTTCTAATAAGACCATCTCTTTTGTTTATTGATTTGATATTAAAAGCGATACGGATGTCTATAGCAATGAATGGAATGACATGAGCATTGATAAGGTTAGATAAATGGTCTTGTGTTAGTATCGATTCTGAACCGAATCGTTAGACGGTATTGATATGACAATCAAAATAGTTGTGTGTTATAGGTATTGTAGTTTAAGTAGCTTTTTGTAATAAGCCGAATTTAAAAAGGAGGTTCTCACTCAATAAGAACGTATATTCCTTTTGTTAACTGACTTCGAAAAAGGAGGTGGTAATCAATTCGACTGTTTTTATTATTTATTATCGCAGGACTTTTGTCTGGGTGAACAGACTGAGATGATTCTTTTTTTATTTCAAAGCTGGTGCTTTCTATTCGGTTTTATTTCATTTTTTCCCTATGACCAAGGGATCCATCAGAAATAAATAAATGTAGGACTTATTTTGAAGTTGGTTTTTATTTGTAAGAATTATTTGTTATGCTATATATCAGGAAATACTTTTGACATCGATTATGAAAGTATACCTAAGAGATAGTCCAATATTAATTTCAGAGAAATCCATTTGACATGTATGTGATGTAAATATTTTAAATTTGATCTTAACAGCATTGAGATATGTTAAATGTTGAATAATCAATAGGGCAGAGGCTTAAGTAATAGACTTATGAGTTCACTATCAGAATGTGTGCAATGTAGTGCTCTTACTATGTGCTTTTAAATCAGGTCTGTTGCCGTTGTTAAAGCGAGACGCAGCCACGTCATTGTAGTGCGCCGTCTCGCTTGTACATTAACGACAGTCCTGCTTTACGAGTTCATAGTACAAGGTCTGATGGTAAACTCATATTTTATTATCCTACATACATTTTACATACAGGTCAGATAATATTAATTTATTCTTCTCATTGAGATCACGTTCATTCTTAGAACACAAAGACTCGGTTGACTCATTTCGGATTTGTTACTCACTCTTTTAAATAATGTATCTACTTATTCTTATAACAGTAGTCACCTTTTAAGGTATTTCTGTCTTCATTCATCTATTGATTAGTCTATGTTTAAGATAGATTGGAAATACTAAATAATTTTTGTAGGTGCTAAGAGTCAATTTTGAAACCTAACATTCTTGGAGTAACTATATTTTAACAAGCGTTTCTTGCACACAATTATTTAGCAAAAATAGAATATAAAATGCTTAAATAATTGTCTTGAAATACCTTTAAAGCTAGTACAAAGTGTTGGAAGGCCTTATATCTATGATTATAGTCTAAGAATTTACTCTTATTAGATCAATATACTTGTCTTCGTATATGTCTTAATAATATTAGCATAACGACAACCATTCCCCACCACAAATATAGTCAAAAATAATCATGATTCGTTTGTATTACCCACGTTCATTGTACTGAGACTGCCTCGTTGGCCTAGTGGTGCTAAGCGCGCCTGCTAAGCTAGAGGTCTTGGGTTCGATTCCCGAGTCGACCAAGGTGTCATTGGGTTTTCTATGAAATTCTCAGTAGCAGGTCGGAGTTTGGATTTGTGCCCGGTTAGTGGCAATAGGCTCGCCCCCTATTACATGGGACCTAAACATATCGGCGAACCGTGGGTGTACATTGGTACACCTCTGCCTACCCCTTCGGGGATACAGGCGTGATGATATGTATGTATGTATTGTACTGAAAATAATATACTTGTCAACTTAAAACTACACGGTTATAACGTTTGGAAATTTGCATTGGAATTGTTAAAAACTGTCATGAAGGCCGATATTTGGCTGCTCGCGTCTTTTGTCATGCTGGACTGGTCTAACTCATTTGCATTTCTATGGTGATATAGTGACCATGGTTTTACTATGGAGTGGAGATATTTGGGTTTGTGGTAAAAAGGGAAAAAGGTTCAATGTCTTTGCTTGTCTATTTTGTCGAAAATGTTTAGAATTTTTTTGATGACTGATTATAATATTCAGAAAAAAACACCCTAAAAATATATTTGATTTTTGAGTAATTAATTTTAAGATAATTATGGTTTTAAAAGTGGTTTTTGATATAGGTAGAGGAGAGTATTTATGAAGGGAACAATGACAGTGGATGACGAGAAACAAGTATGTAAGGATCGTAGAAAGTGGAACGAAGTGGTCTCTGCCTACCCCTACGGGACAGAACAGGCGTGATTTTAATATATGTAATTAGATTATTTCGTTTCCTTACAAATTTTCTGTACTCGAACCATGTATTCTACTCGTATTCACCACAACCAAGCGTCATTCCGAACAATACAATAATAAACATTCTGTATGAATATTCAGAATATTAAATCATTTACAAACCAGTTACATTAATTTGTAAGGTCATCATACCTGTCATAATTAGACGAACACTTGATGAGTTCAAATCATTTTTTCTCACAACGAGGAAGTTTATATTTATTTACAAACAACGATACAAACCATTAATTTAAGCAGTTATATTTTTATTAATGTTTCCATTGTTAATTATAACAAAGTGGTATTATTATGGTAAAAAAATTTTTACATAGTTGCCTAATTTTACGAATCCGGTTGTGACTGGTTTTTAGTGAAATCCCGGAAATCGTTGTTTGTAAAAAAAAAAAAAACGTTTTTATACAGCTGCATAAGCTTTCATGAGCATTACCTGTTTTCACGGAATCCACAAATTAAACTTATTTGACAGTCTCCGTTTTAAGTTTCTTTCATCTAGCCTTAAAAAAAACCGTTTTTTTTTATACAGCTGCACAATCTTTCATTTGCATTAGCTGTTTACTCGAAAGCTACAAATCATTTTTATTCGACAGTCTAAATTTTATTTCTCTTTAACCTAGCCCATTTCTTAAATTCTGGAAACCAATCTTCCCCTAATTGAGTTTATCTTTTCAATCTTAGGTATTGTTTCAATCAAAAAATATAACAACACATTCTCCGATACAAAAATACAATCTTAATAAATGAAGATATTTCCTATAACTAAACCAAATAACAATATGTGAGGCATGTATAAGCTTACGTGAATGTACGAGCCTAAACGTCAATCATCACAAATCTGTGGGTCGATAAATGCCAGACCAGTCCATTGACTGGTCTGCGCCAGCCTGAAAATATTGGACCTCCATTCTGGCGAGGAATAATATTGACCTATATAGGATATTTGGTTACGATTATAATAATATAATGATGATGCTTTTCGTAGATAAGCTTGGCAGCTTATTAGAAACTGGAATTAGGTAACTTAAATTAGGTATATTATAAGATTAATTAGGTATTTTTTTTATCAAATTAAGGTATATACTACAACTGAAATACTGTTTATACAAACTAAGAAATATATAGTTTATTTTTATAAAATTATATCTCCTTTTTCTCGTTTCGTGTTTCGGCATATTTCGGATGTCGCTGGATATTTGAATTTAACGCAATAAAAATAACATTAAGTGCTAACAAAACATTTGATACTATTTATTTAAGATACGGTTTCTGATGTTACTTTTTTACCAAGTTGCATACACATAAACAAATATATAATAACACTAGCAAAAAACCACATACATCCTACGGTTAGGTTACAAAATAACAAATAAAATCCCCTAAATACATTTTCAAAGTTCAAATAAAACAAATGCGGACATTTAAACTATAATTACGTGATAGCAACAACGTTAGTAATCCTCAAAGGTCTGCAAACGTGACATGTGTGTTAGACGTTACAAACGAAAGGCGAAATGTAATGCCTCAAAAGGTATAGGATTGGAAGCCAGGTTCTACAGGAAGGTGGGTAGAATTATAAAACTGTAGTTTTAGAATGCAGCACTTTTTTGTGGCCTAAACAGATAAAAAAATATTTTTATAGGTTAAACTGCCTTCACACTGCCATTGGCCGTGTGTACTTTTTACACATTTTTACACATTTGTGGATAAGTATTTTATTTATTTATTTATAAATTAATGTACACACAACAGACAAGCACAAGTAATTAACACATACGGAACAAATAGGTACAAAGGTACTGTACTTTAGATCTTTTTGCTATGACCAAAAGCCTAATTACTGTACACTAACATTCGGGCATGACTAAAAAAACACATTTTGTTAGAATAATTGATATTGTGTTCTTTTCACCACAGCAAAATTATTTTCTTACATCTATTAAAAAAATAATCATAAAGGAACAT
Source organism: Autographa gamma (assembly GCA_905146925.1). Taxonomy (NCBI): domain Eukaryota; kingdom Metazoa; phylum Arthropoda; class Insecta; order Lepidoptera; family Noctuidae; genus Autographa; species Autographa gamma. The sequence continues at coordinate 6,587,897 of LR989871.1, forward strand.
CCTCTTGTAAAATAACTGTCCATATTTTTTTTTATTAAATCTTTTATACTCGCATAACCCAAAAATCATGGTGTTCTCACAAATATGATAAATAGTTCCTTCGTAAGAAAACCCCATTGGTCCCATGACAATGATCGGAGACAAAAGTCTACCGCGCGGCACTACACATTGTGCCTCAAACTTGCCACTGACAGCCATAGTCATATATAATTTTGACATTTGTGGTCCAAGTTATAAGCGGAACGCTGACAATTTTATCTTTTGTGATTTATTACACTTAAATTTTAAAAGTAACTGATTCCAATGAAATTTTAATGAGACCTCCGTTTAGGTTTTATCTTTGCGATGACAAAATGTTTTTTTTTTTTAAATCGATCACAAACTGCCGGGCTTATAAACGTATCAAGCAAACAAAAAGGCATACAGACAATTTAAGAAACTTTTCATTTTGAATTTAGTAAAAAATACCTATTCACAAAACAACGGATTGAATTAAACACACTCTCAATTTTGTTAGTAATCGTGTAAAAAAAGTATTAATTTAATCAAAAAGTTAACTTTATCTTTGCATAATAAGCAGATAAGAAAAGTGAATTCTGCTCACGATAAACGAAATAATGAGGAAAAAATACTCGCTAGTCATTGGGCACGTTATAAGGGTTAAAGTTCCAATGCTTTATTACATATTAACATGCAATTCTTTCACATAGGTAAACAATACGTTACTCTATACTTTATTTTTAGGATTTTAATGGCATATTACAGGGTTTGAACAAAATAGTGGTTTTATAAAACTTTTTTTGTCATATTATGATGTATTTATCTTTATTTTTAAACCAAACATTAGGGAAGTCTAACTAAGTAACATAAAATCAGTTAATATTATATTATGAAACGCATGTTTATAAAAAATAAAAAGTATTTTTCCAATATCACTCGTAATGCTGCCATACAAAAGCAGCTCAAACAATAAACTGTAAGGTAACCAGTAGCATGAATCGCTTTGTCTACAACAATATTTAACATTTATTTAACTACATAATTAAATCGTGAATACATTTAATTACGGCACTCCATTCACTATTAAAGGGCCGACAGAAAAACCATTAATTATTAATGAGCACACAACCAGTGCCTGTACTATGGAACTTAAAAGAAGTACTCTTGTCATTGTGAGAGCGAGATGGCACTATACACTGTGTATAGCGGTGTCTCACTTCCACAACGGCATGAGTCTTGCTTTGGGATCTCGTGGTAAGTGGCAGTACTTTAAATGCAGTGAATCTTGTTGGTAATGATTTAAAATTCAAATCTTACTCGACGCCACCATAAATTGTCAGGAGCATTTATAAAACAATTAATTATTTATCTTAACGTGTCATTATATTACTTTATTGTGTTAATTGTTGGTTTTATGGGTTTATAGATATTTATTGTCTCATACTACAAGACACTACATTCAAAGTTAATTGAAAATATTAATTAAATACGCAGCAATTATATGTAGATTTAATTGACATAAGATACATATTTACATTTTTTTTTTTATAACAAAAATCTTAGTGAAATATAACAACCATAATTTATACAATAAGAAGTTTTAAAATTATTTAGGAATTGATAAAAGATGAGAATAAAAAACAAACGAACTTTAGAAAAACTAGATAAAAAATCAAATCTAAGTAAAAAAACGCCGTTTTTTATAACTTACACCAAACACCACATTGTCTAACATTTTTCGACATTACGTCAACTCGAGTGGAACATTTTATTTTTGTTTGTGTAGGTTTTTTGTTGAGCATTTACTGTGTTCATTTTTAAGATTTTTTTCTTGTTTCCTTAAATAATGTTGGACATTTTCGCTTTACAGGTTTTATTCATGGACAGTTATTTCAACGCTAAATATTAATGTAATTTTATAGTCAAAGTCAAAGTCAAAGAGTTTATTTGCAAACTAAGTGATGATGAAGAGAGATGTTACAAAACAGTTGGTGCAAGACTTAGTGCCTTTTTCAAGCGCTGCAAAATTGAGGGCTATATAAAATTAAATGTAGTTGTTTTAAATCTCATAAACAAATTTAATTATACATAGAAAAACATATCAATCTAATTAAAAAACGTAAACTAAACAACATTTTACAATATACCTAACTAAATAACAAGACGTCTATTATTTTTTTGGAATTAGATAATTTTAAACACTTATCATACTAATGTTTTCTATATTATCGAGCTATCCTTCTGGAATAATTCTTCAAGAATTTACAACTACTCAAAACAAAACAAAAATCTAACTTAATAGCATATGTAGAGACGAAGAATCGTTCAGGTTTTGGAAGTATGTAGCCTTTTTGCTCTTGAAGCAAAAAGTATCATAAAATAATTTCCTTTTTTTCCTTATCACATTGAAATATTACCTTCCCAAGCATACTTTTTGCCACTAAGCCTCTACATTTTATGCACCCTTTAGTCTAAAATCTTTGTCGTAACTGCCAATAAATTATGTGGGTTTTCTTCGTCAGCTATTTTTTCGCCTTTTCCGGGACTAAATGGAGTAAATTTTCCGGAAAATCCATATCTTCCGTTCTCATTTCAGAAACCTTAGCAGTAATATATAAGACGAAAAAATAATTTAATAACGATATTAAGTGATGTATTTCGTTATTTTTCCTTGTTCCTGTACTGTTGTTTGTGAATGCTTACTTCAGGTATTTCTTGCCATACTTTACGTTCTTTTATATCAAATTGAGTCTTGAGTCTTTTTTAATAAGTCAGAATCCTTGTTTCGACTCCGTGGCAAAGTTTCGCTATTTTTATCAAAAGGTCTACTGAAGAGAGTACTGTTTTGTCCATTTTCGCTTTGATACTGAATACTTTATTTCTATCAAAATCTAGCCCCCACACTGTCTAAATAAAGACTCAAATTCACCAATACGCTCCTCGTTAGTCCAAATCCATCAAACTAAACCCACTACTTCAAAATTTTCACAAAATATCCCATAACATAATATTCTCAAATCCGTCATAAGATATAACTGACACCCCGGATTCGCCTTCTTATGAGCTGTCAGCTTGACGCGGGTACCAGGGCACCATGAAAATTATGTAATTATGTTAGCAAAGGAACACTAACTGAACTTAAACGGATTCGCTGTGAATAGTAGACAAATGACGGTACGGATCTAAACAGGATTTGAATAAGTTTGTGCTTTAGTCTCTGAGAATGTATAAAGAGATGGATTAAACGTTTACTGTCGTGTTTCACGTGAGCTGTTTTGTACATGAAATTAATTACAACTATCCTTATATGATGCGCCGTAGTTATTTTAGCTAATTTGAATTCCTTTTTTCAGATTTTCTACTATACGCGAGTGCATTTTACGTTGTAATTGCAAAATCTGTAAAATAATCATGAATTTGACAAAAAGATTAATAACACTAAGTGCTTCGAAGTCTATATAAAAACGACATCCATAATCCATTTAGAAACTAAATACACATTTTTGACTCACCAAAATTTATACGTGTGTATACAAACCTTACTCCAACTAATTTCAACAGATACCTAAGGGTGCGTCCACATCTGATGAACGAGCACTGCACGAGCAGCTCGCGAGCATGCCGCGAACGCACTACCGTCAATTACGCTGTCTGACAGACATGCGCGTGCCGCTTGCCGCATGCTCGCGAGCTGCTCTTGTAGTGCTCGTTCGTCAGATGAGGACGAACCCTGACGTTCTACGGAAAAACGCATTCAACTAAATCTAACTTATAATTAAAAGATGGTTCCTTGTCATGTAATGTGATATTACCGCCATTTAATTGGAGTCTTGGTTTCAAGTTGAAATGACTCATTAAGAAATTACTTGATTCTCGTTATGTAATTGGGTTTTACTTAATAAGTTATCTTTGTCCGGGGCAATGTGACTTTGGACATTAAAATGTTCCTGAATATTATTTGTTTAGATGTCATTAAAGATTTCTTTTTAAATTGATAGTAAAACTTTAGTGTGGATCGTGGTCAACAGGGAGAAATTAATTTAATAAGTTTAATATTATTATGGTACGGATTTGAAGTGTTGTCATTTAAAGGAATAATACCTACTATTCTTTAACTTATTATGCCAGGTTACAATGAATACTAATAAACTTAGATTTTCTAAGCAGTGCATTCTCTCAGCAGCCAAATTATAGTCACAAAAAGAAAAGTCTATAAAAACAGGATCGACTGATAAACAAAATTCCAATTCGCAAACAGATTTCTACTAGCATAACAGATGATGTATTTTACGTACTAAAAAATTCTAAAACCATTCTATCAGATAAGACTGACCGTCAATAATACCACAAACGACCTTCTACATACCATTTATTTCCATTCCATACAATTTTTTACCGACTACCAAAGTAGTAGCTTCTTAACTAGATTTGTAGTTCTTTGTTTGTTCCATGATGAATCCGGCAATTTTGGATTGATTTTATATTTTTTTTTTTGGTATCAATAGGGTTATCGCGGCACAAAACAATTTCTAAAATCAATCCAATATTGCTGGAGATATAGTGTATATCTCAGAGGTTGTCCAATATAAATTTCATTGGGGTTGCTTCTTTTATATTTAGGTATATGTATTAATTTTTAACCCCTACCCAAAAAGTGGTAAAAGTAGTCAGTCTGCCTATCTATCTGTCTGTCTGTGGCATCTCATTTCCCTATGTGATAGACCCATTATTATTCATTTTTGTTTTCGACCATTATAACGATAAATGTTATGTTAATATAAAAAAAATCGGCTTTTTCTTTGTACATTTGTTCATGTGAGATCATTATATTCGTATAATATCTACAGAACAGTTCACAAACGTAACGTATGCTCTCGTGTTCATTCACAATTGTGGCCGTAACCGCTCAATGATTTCGACCCTGAGTGACGAGCGCAGATTACCTTTAATATTTTGTTTAAGATTCGTTTTTGTCATTTCCTTGATGGAGTGAAGCGATTTGTTTGTTGATTGTTGTTGTTTAGTTTTGAATTGATTTGTTCTATTGCTATGTTTCGAATAGAATGAATGAGTGGGTATGAAATGAGGTGATGGATAGTTAGTTCGTGAGATAGGCAGTCAAATACTAGACTCTTTTTTCTTGTTTAAATTAATAGTAAAATAAGTACATAAAGCGAATTAAAAGAGTGATAATCGACCATATATCGTGACGATAGGCAACATTTCAAATGAATATGTCAAAGAATTTGTTGGTTACGTAAAAAAATGTTGCATTTTAGGTTATTTATCACACCGAAATAAAAAACTGACATCGACACCATCCTACTCGTATTATCTGTTTTAAAATCTCGCTAGGTCCAGTGACAGATAGAAATTATCATAGAGTTTTCAGAGTCATCATTTCAAAATTTGTACAAGTTTTGACGTTTGACAACTAGGCTTATCACTGGATACTGCATAAGTTATTATAGGAATCAGATCTGAAGTCGAATCATGTAAAAAAGTAACCATATATATCCCGTAAGACTAGAAGCCAGAGCCCAACATAGTTTGGAGAAAAAATTGACTGAAGAAGTGTAAGGTTAAACATTTGACTGTAGTGATTTCAAAGCTGAAAACAAAAAAAGAATATTCTAGAACAAAATAACCAATAACAGATTGATCTACAATCCTACATTACATCGGCACTACGTCACTCGATAGTAATTTTCCTACAAATTGAAACTCGCTAAGAAGTTGGGCGCCTCGTTTTTATTATCGGTAATATAGTTTACGTCCATTCATTTCGAGATGAAATTTCTTTTTATATTGAAGGCTATAAAATTTCTTGTTCTATATTTCCGATGATTGGTTCGTGACGTCTCGTTTAACTTGGATTCGTTTGATCCCGGTTTAAGTATTGATTGTGAGTTAATGTTAGTTGCGGTTTACGATGCTCTGAAAGTAATACTATTGTGTGCTCGTGACTGTATTTGGTCTTATATATCTTTGACCACATGCTTTCCGACATTACATAAATTAATGAAAAGAAAAAAACAGGGTTACTGCAATTATTTTATGGCAGAAATTCGCCGTAATGATATAAACAAAAATAAAATCATAGCGGTTTATTTTGATTTTAGTTCCTTTTAGTCATGGTCACGGGCAGACTGTCTGACTAATACTTGCAAAGGTGTCGAAACATCAGAACCTAAAATCAAAATAAACCGCGACAAAATCTGTAAAAAACGTAGTTTTATTTCAATGTCTAACATTCGCGTAAATCTAAGAAACCAAAATCATCTACATCCAAATGTTGCATAAAATCTATTTGCGTTATATCTCAAATGTATTTTATGTCGTAGTAATCAAACGCACATCATATACGTGTAATGACTCTATACTACTCGACTTTTTGTTAAGCAAAGTTATGTACTCTATTTAGAAAAATCCTCTTTTATTTGATAACTGTTATATCCATCCATATTTCATCCGAAAATCTCACAAACACACAACATATTAAATTATTACGTTTATTCTACCTGGCGTGTTTGTTCTCGCAAAATATTTGTATTTATGTATTCTGTACGCAGTTGGGCAAACGATTTCTACGATATAGAGGGGTTTGTTTGTCAAATAAACTTTTATGTGCATAGCCTAGATGCTGTTTATATAAGTTAAATACAGGGAAGTAGCTATTGTGGAACATTTTCTTCGCGACTTTGTTTTTATGTGGTGTTTGAATTGTTCTTGCGACGAAAACAGCACAAATTCATGTACTTAAAATGTTCTTGTGTTCCATAATGTGTTTTGCATTATTATTATTCTTTACATACATACATATCATCACGTCTGTATCCCCGAAGGGGTAAGCAGAGGTGTACCAATGTACACCCACAGTTCGCCGATATGTTTAGGTCCCATGTAATAGGGGGCGAGCCTATTGCCATTATTCTTTACCATTTTTTTAAACAATGTTTTGATAAATCAAAAAAGAACCATAAAGATGATAATTTACAATTTGAAATACATTATCGTCATGATGATTTTTCAACAATAATAATTATTAAGGAGCCTTGTGCTACAGAAACCTGATAGACTACGGGCCCATGAACAAAATGAATGGGTCATATGAACCACCAGGTGACGTATATAGGATGATAGAAGAGCATAAAATAATAAGCTTCAGCACTATGCCGTCACTTGTGATCAGTCCAACTGGGTGCTGATGAGCATTCAAAAGTGCAGCTAGAGTGAGTACATTTTGGTCATTTATTTCTGTACGGCATTGTTACCATCGAATAGATCCATGAAAAATAATAAGAAAGCGCGCATTGCCGTACAAAAATGGTGGTCCAAAAAGTTGGTATTTTAGTTTTACTTTCTGTCAATTTCCAGGGTAAATTAAAATTTGGTCATTTGATTCTGTACGGCGTCAGTTTCATACTGTTTCAATACAGCTTTTTGGACCACCATTTTTGTACGGCACTGCGCGCTTTCTTATTATTTTTCATGGATCTATTCGATGGTAACAATGCCGTACAGAAATAAATGACCAAAATGTACTCACTCTAGCTGCACTTTTGAATGCTCACCAGCACCCAGTTGGACTGATCACAAGTGACGGCATAGTGCTGAATCTTATTATTTTATGCTCTTCTATCGTCCTATATACGTCACCTGGTGGTTCATATGACCCATCGATTTTGTTCATGGGCCCGTAGTCTATGAATACGCCAAAATACATTTAACTTATGAAACTAATATTATTTTGTAAATTTAGTTATCACAAGCTCGGTAGCTCTGGAGAATTCATATTTAATATCTTAGTGTAAATATTGGACAATCAACACAAATTAATTAGATTGATCACTCACTTCGGATATACTTAGGTACGTTTTTATTACATTACACTTCGGATATATATATGTCGCAGACAAATAGTATAATTTGGCATTTTACATACGGCGTCGTCAGTTTAAAAACGTTTGCGGTTATGTAATATGCCGTAGGCAAAATGACAACTCATTCAATCGTTATAACGCGACGTTTGTGTTATTTTAGGGTGACCATGCTCATTAAAATCTCGAGACAAATTTTGAATTACATACGTCGTCGCTAGCTTCGCTCGCTCTGTTGCAAGGTCACAATATCTAACCTAACCTAACCTATTGATCTCTGTCACAAAGTCGAACCTAATCAAGCAATGGATTTCTGGGCCTATGAATTTTTGAATATTCGATCAAATACATTTTTTTTTGACCAAAAATACTCCGCAGGAGTCCTTCACGACCCAGAGTTTATGGATACCTTAGCATTTTTGACGTGCCGGATAACCTCAAAAACTAAATACTTCAATTTGCCTAGGCATTTTGTATATATCGGCGCAATTACTTAGTAGTCGTTTAAATAATAATTAAGAATGTCAAAAAATTATGTAATCATTATTGTTTTTAACATTTAGTTGATTTTGTTAAATAAATTAAGAATTTACTTTGTAAACTAGACAACACGTGCGTGCAGTGCAATGAGTCACGTGTTGACTAGTATAAATAGAGGCGACGGAACGAGTTATGATTCATTACTGTTCGAGCCGTCATACTGTGCGGACCTCCTAATATTCTCAAATAAATCAGTTGAACACTATCTTGAGTTTCACTGTTACTATGGACAAGCAACCCCATATGGATGGTCAGTTTGTGGAGGAATGTGACGTCAGCGCTGCTGACGTCACCATTTTTAAAAACACTGCTGCCCGGGATCCTCCGTTATCAGAAGTGGGATCCGAAGGGATCCATGGTACTTTTTCACCAAAACCTGCTGTACCACAACCCCAACTACCGGGGCCAGTGCAGCCATCACAGATAGCAATGGATACACCTATGCCCAGTACATCTATGGGTGGGGTACCACCTGAGTTCTTCACGCATATGATGAAAATGATGCAGCAAATGTCTGAGCGTTTATCTAAGCCCCTCGAGCCAAAAGTGAAGATCAATGATATTTATCTACCCTCATTTGACCCGGACTTAAACGTTGGAATCCGAGAATGGTGTCAACATATAAGCAAAGCAATTGAGACGTACAACCTTAGCGACTTTGACGTACGTATGAAAGTTGGAGGTCTTTTGAAAGGAAGAGCAAAGATGTGGGTGGATGACTGGATGGTTACCACATCTTCGTGGGACGAACTCCGTAACAACCTCATTACTACGTTTGAACCCGAGAACAGATACTCAAGGGACGTTATACGATTCAGAGAACACAGTTACGACCCATCGAAGGATATCTCTGAGTTTCTGTCAAGAGCATGGGTTTTATGGAGGAGAGTTACCAAAGATAAGCTTGGCAATGAAGATGCAGTGGAAGCAGTAATTGGATGTGTAAATGATGAACGTTTACGCATTGAACTGCTTAATGCCAGGGCTACTACTGTACCAGAATTAATTTCGATCGCATCTTCGATTCGAAGAAAACGTTCTCATCCAGGATCAAGTTCTGTAGTACCAAATAAACGTTCAAGATTTTCAGAAGCAACTACAACATCATTGTTTTGCCGTATATGCAAAAGGAATAATCATACTTCTAATGATTGTCGCTATAAACCTCAAACTACGGATGCAAAACCTGAAGAATCAAAACGTATGGAGCATAAAGCAACAAATCCACCTACATGTTCATTTTGCAAGAAGCTGGGACATACATACGAGACCTGTTTTCGACGAGAACGCACAATCACCACAAATATAAATAACATTGGCGGACATAAACTGGCACCCATCAACGTGACATTTGGAAACAAGACCTTTAAAGCTGTTTTTGATAGCGGTGCCGAAAGTTCAGTCATGCGGGAAACAGTAGCTAAAGCTTTACCAGGACAAAGGAATCAAGCCGTGAACTGCTTAAGAGGAATTGGGAGATTTCCGATTATGTCATTAACAACATTATCCACGATTTGCACTATTGATAACATTGCAGTCGAGTTGCAGTTTTATATACTTCCTGACTACGAAATGTCTACAGACATACTTGTTGGGATGAACCTAATTAATGGTACAAATCTATGTATGACAATAACGGCAACTGGAACTAAACTTATTCGACAACCATCTATCTACCAGATCAGTAAAAACAGCCCAGTTTTTGAACAACTAGAGTGTGACCTCACGGATGACAATGAAATATCTCAATTACGCTCACTGCTGAATAAATATGAACACTTGTTTATTCGCGGATACCCAACTACACGTGTAAATACTGGTGAATTGGAAATCCGATTGAAGGACCCAAACAAGTATGTGGAAAGGAGGCCTTATCGTCTTAGCCCTGTGGAAAGGGAGAAGGTCCGCAAGATCATCCAAGAACTCTTGGAACATAACATCATACGTGAGAGTAAATCACCATTTTCGAGTCCGATCATTTTGGTTAAGAAAAAGAACGGAGATGATCGCTTATGTGTTGATTTTCGTGAATTAAACACAAATACTTTACGGGATCATTATCCACTGCCTCTAATATCTGACCAGATTGACCAGTTGGCGAAAGGAAAATACTACACCAGTTTTGACATGGCAGCTGGATTCCATCAAATTCCTATATCGGAATCATCCATTGAGAAGACTGCATTCGTTACGCCAGACGGACTCTATGAATATCTCACTATGCCATTTGGACTGAGTAACGCTTGTTCAGTCTATCAGAGATGTATCAACAAGGCATTATCTTCGCTTTTGGATGACACCGCTCAAGTCTATGTGGATGACGTACTCTGCAAATGTGCGGATTTTTCAGAAGGATTATCGAAGATTGAACGCATACTCCTAGCATTACAAAAGGCCGGATTTTCAATCAATGTGGATAAATGTAGTTTCTTCAAACAGTCAATTGAATATCTAGGCAACATTATTTCAAACGGACAAGTTCGACCAAGCCCGAAGAAAGTGGAAGCTTTAGTGAAAGCCCCAGTACCAAAAACGCCCAAACAAGTCCGACAATTTAATGGCTTAGCAGGATACTTCAGACGATTTATCCCGGATTTTTCACGCATAATGGTGCCATTATATGAACTCACTAAACAAGGTGCTAAATGGGATTGGAATGACCGCCATGAAAAAGCACGAAATGACATCATCCAGATCTTGATATCAGCTCCAGTGCTCGCTATATTCCAAGAAGACGCACCTATACTAGTATATACTGATGCAAGCAGCCTGGGGTTTGGGTCAGTTCTGGTACAAATTATTGATGGACGCCAACATGCAGTGGCATTTATGAGTATGAGGACTACCGACGCAGAAAGCCGATATCACTCCTATGAGTTGGAGACTTTGGCAGTTGTACGGGCTATCAAACACTTCCGTCAGTACCTGTATGGACGCAAATTTAAGGTTATAACCGACTGCAACGCCCTTAAGGCATCCAAACACAAAAAGGATTTACTTCCAAGAATTCACCGCTGGTGGGCATTCTTACAGAATTTCGATTTCGATATTGAATATCGCAAAGGAGAACGATTGCAACATGCGGACTTCTTTAGCAGGAATCCGACTGATTTAGTAGTCAATATCATGACCAAGGATTTGGAGTGGCTGAAGGTAGAACAAAGAAGGGATGAAGTATTACGACCGATAATGGATTCAATCAGAGATAACAACTCAATAGATGGATACCTCTTGGAAGATGATTTGCTAAAAAGAATAGTGCAAGACCCAGTTTTTGGACAACAAACCTGTTCGGTTGTACCAAAAGCATTTCAATGGAGTATCATAAATTCCTACCATACAGCCCTCAAACACACCGGCTGGGAGAAGACTTTACGAAAAATTAAAGAATCCTATTGGTTTGACAGAATGAGCACCGTTGTTCGAAATTTCGTAGAAAACTGTGTCATATGCAAGACATCCAAAGGAAATTCAGGAGCCTCGCAAGTCCAAATGCATCCTATTCAGAAACCATCAACAGCTTTCCAAGTGGTACACATGGATATAACCGGCAAACTAGGCACTCCGAACGATCAGCAATATGTCATAGTAACAATAGACGCCTTCACAAAATACGTCCTGTTTTACCACGCCACTGATAAGAGTCAGCATAGTACGCTGGGTGCTTTGAAACGCCATGTGCACTTGTTCGGCCCACCGGTACAAATAATAGTTGATGGCGGAAGAGAATTCTTAGGTGATTTCAAAATCTATTGTGACCGGTTTGGGATAAACATCCATGCTATCGCACCAGGAGTAAGCCGAGCCAACGGTCAAGTAGAACGAATGATGGCAACACTCAAGAACGCTCTAGTCATGATCAAGAACTATGACACGGAACAGTGGCATACAGTACTTGATGAGTTACAATTGGCCATGAATTGCACTGCACATCGGGTCACAGGTATTGCACCACTTACACTTTTAACACAAAGGAAACATTGTGTACCACCAGAATTATTGAGCCTGGTGGATATTGACGAACAGACTGTGGACATAGAAGCTCTCACTAACTTAGCTCAACAAAAGATGACCCAAACTGCAGAACAAGACAGACAACGTTTTAATTTACGAAAAGCAAAAATACACCCATTCCAAAGAGGAGAATATGTGCTCATAAAGAACAATCCTCGCAACCAAACTTCCTTGGATCTGAAATATAGTGAGCCATATGAGATTTCTAGGGTGCTAGAGAATGATCGGTACCTCGTTAAACGAGTTGTTGGCAGAGGACGACCTCGAAAGGTTGCTCACGACCAACTTCGTCGTGCACCACAACCTGGCAACCCGGTGACCGTATCGGCAGAACTTGAACAACCTCCACCATCTGAGATGGCCGGAGAACCTTTGCCAAGTACATCACGCGCTATAACAGGTCTGCAAATAGCACAAGAGCAAAACGAGGACGATCAACCAGCTGTCTAAAACCATGTGAGTATTTCTAAACAATTACTATTGAATGCTGGATGTATCTCACACGCAAAAAGTTATCAACGAACTCACCATATCGTCCTGAAATACTTTTAACGCTTCTTAGCTTAGAGCCCCTGTGCATAGCACAGCATCGACCTTTCCCTACTTTCCTTAGAGCCTCTGTGTACCACGGCGAACAAGACCGCCCAGAGCACAGCATCACACCTTCCACTACGAGTCTTCGAGAATTATAAAATCTTCGAGAAATCATAAAGTCTTCGAGAATCTTCGAGAATCATAAAGTCTTCGAGAAACTTCGAGAATCATAAAATCTTCAAGAATCTTATGATCTCCGAGAACCATAAAAATTATCATGAATTTCGAAAATTATAAACCCTAAAAGCAACACAGTTGCATACAGGTACCAAACTCAGAAAATATTTTAATTGCTTCAGGTAAACTACAAAAATGTCATCGACAAATTCTTCAAAGATTCATCTACGAACTAGCGTGCCCTGAGCAGGAAGAAGCTTTGGGAAGTGGCATGGTGCAGAGCGCGCACCACCCGTCAGAATGGCCGTATCGGCGCAATTACTTAGTAGTCGTTTAAATAATAATTAAGAATGTCAAAAAATTATGTAATCATTATTGTTTTTAACATTTAGTTGATTTTGTTAAATAAATTAAGAATTTACTTTGTAAACTAGACAACACGTGCGTGCAGTGCAATGAGTCACGTGTTGACTAGTATAAATAGAGGCGACGGAACGAGTTATGATTCATTACTGTTCGAGCCGTCATACTGTGCGGACCTCCTAATATTCTCAAATAAATCAGTTGAACACTATCTTGAGTTTCACTGTTACTATGGACAAGCAACCCCATATGGATGGTCAGTTTGTGGAGGAATGTGACGTCAGCGCTGCTGACGTCACCATTTTTAAAAACACTGCTGCCCGGGATCCTCCGTTATATATGGTGTTTAAATTTTCGATGAAACGTTGTGGCATATTATAAAGTGACTCGGCAATATACATTTTGCCTTCGGCATATTACATAACCGCAAACGTTTTTAAACTGACGACGCCGTATGTAAACACGCAGATTATACTATTTGTCTGCGACATATATATGTTAAAAAGGTAAAACCAACAAAAATGACAAATACAATATTTTTTGTTTGCTGTTCTAAAACTAATTTTGTTTTGTTAAGTAATTAAATTAAACTTTTCTTATTGTAGAACGAGGCGCTAATACCTAAAGAAATATAACCCTCTTGTAAATAAAGTCATTGAACTATCTTTAGTGACTTTTCAAGTATATGTACTTTCTTAATTATTCTAAGACACTTCTGACAAACGGGGAAGGAAAACATCGTGAGGAAACCTGGATTCCAAAATTGGGATCTGAATTGCAGCAAGCGTAGTGATCAATGCTCGTGCCTTCTCTATATGGGAAGAGGCCTGTGCCCAGACGGACGTTTATAGGCTGATATTATTATTATTATCTTTAGTTTCAAACTAAATCGATACTCATAATTAACCCCACTCATTCTAAGCTCGCATAATCACTGTATAATATTACCTTATTAACTTGTATTTGTTTCGTCAATTAAGATGCTTACTAACATATCGGCTTGCAGAGGCTCGATTTCATTCTCTTTGTAGGACAATTAATTAGGTAATGGAGAGGGGAGGCCGTATGTATATCAGTTTATGAAACCTTCATAATAATATGTAGGTGTAAGATAAACAGTGATAGGTCAATTATTGACCTGGTGTTGCATTTCAAAACACCTACCAATTGAAGAAGCTCTAGCGAGTACCTATTATTGGTATGTTCATTCTTCCTTTTTCTTCAAAAACAACCAAAGAATTAGCTTATCTACCCACGTGAAATGACAAGTTATTGCTGATCAAATTGCTCAAAATGTATGGAAGTGACAAGTCTAAGTTATCGAAATGACTATTTTATTTCCATTAATTTGTTAGCAGGCCTGTTGGTCCAGTGGTTAGAGTCCCTGACTGCTATACCAGAGGTCGTGGGTTCGATTCCCACCCAGAACAAATGTTTGTGTGATGAGCATGATCATTTGTTAGGTGTCTGGGTGTAATTTATCTATAATATGTATGTATTTAGAAATATATAAGTATGTTTATCAGTTGTCTGGTTACGATAACACAAGCTCTGCTTAGCTTGGGATCAGACAACCGTGTGTGAGATGTCCCGGGATATTATTATTAATGTTATTTAAAATTTTCCGATGGATTGATTTTTATATTGCTATCTGATTGCTCGTATTGTGTTATCAAGAATACCCATGTAAATACAGGAAGTCACCTATAACATCATACGATCCTTTCCTGTTTCAAAGAAATAAATGACAAATATATTTTTTGCATTTTCTGTTCTACAAATTGTTTGTATTTCACACATGAATATAAAAGAAATACCTACCCTACCTACCTAATTGTAAAAGTTATTACAATTTATTTTAACCGACTTCAAAAAAAGATAAGATACTCAATTTGACAGTGTTTTTTTTCACACAACTTTGATTTATTTGATTTTGATGATTATTTTTTTATTGGAAAGCTGGTGCTTCCTTTGTGATCCAGTTTTGATTCATAAATAAATAAATATAAGACTTATTTTAAAGTCTATATTTTTTGGTAAGAAATACTCAAGACTCAAAATGAGGTCATCAAAATTTATTCACAGAACACAACCATCTCTTACATCACTCCAATAAGTCAAAAGCCTAGTTTTATTAATACCCACAAACAAGGCTTTAATAAAGCATTATGAGTTATTCATAGGGAATGTGGGACATTCCTCGCATGACAGACAACTATGTGGGACGTCTCTGGAGAACAATTATTCAGTTAATTCGACGATTTATACAATAACATGTTGAATATGTTTTAAGCACATAGGATTTGGTTTTGTTTGTAATTGAGTGGTAATTCTGTATTTGGCAACTTGTGTTTTTTTAGATGATCTATGTCGTAAACTACAGTATGTGGTTTTATGGTTTGTTAATTACCAGACTCGTATCGATTTAGTTTTAAGCTTAAATAATAGGTATTTATTTAATATTGTCTTTTTTTAAAGCTCAAGTTAGTTTATTGGGTAACTAATTTAATATCAAGAGACAGTATCTGAATTGAAGAGTAAATCGTTTTTTTTTTTTATAAAACCCATATTCGTGCCGAGGATTTTTAACCATTTAAAAAGCACAGACAAAAAATTGAAGTACCTTCATACAAAACACATTCAACTCAAATACACCACTTTAACATACCTGCACTTCCCCAGTTCGCACTTGACCAGTTTCCACATAAAAGGGGACTCCACAATGTACGGCCACGCGTCACCAGCTATTGTTCGCGAAACCCACTTTTATGCATAATTTCGTTTTGTTTGCAGAAAACTGCGCGGTTTGTATGTAATTTTTTTAAAGGTATGAGGTTTTAGATTACGCGATGTGTGACTGGTCTTTTGTGTATGTAAAAGCTAAAATCGGTAGAATTTTTGGGTGTATGGAATCTAGGTTTTTGTCAATCGTTTTTTTTTTTTTTTGCGTTAGATTGCATTTTTTTGTATTATGTAAGCGGAACACTGAATAGCGAGCATCTATGTAATGTAGTAAAAATTCAAGTATATAGGAGAACATAGCTACTTAAACTATCACTTAAAGGTATTTGACTAAGTTCATTATTTGAATGTAAAAGGAGAGACCAATATTTAATAGAAAAACAGTAAAAGGCTTCAGCGAAAATCTAGCATTACATTTAACCCACATGAAAAGAATTTGCACAAACTTTTCAGTACATCATATTTGAAATTGACATGAACCAAAGTTTGTGCCAACAATCCAAACATTGGCCAAAAGTTTAACCAACGTGTAAGTTAACAAATGAAACTCGATCACTCATCTTTCGCTTGGTAACAACGAACACGGCTTCCTATTTCTTGCCAACATTGTTTTTAGGGTTCCGTACCCAAAGGGTAAAACCTGGCCCCTGTAACTAAGACTTCGCTATCCTTTTTTGTCTGTCACGAGGCTATATCTCAAAAACCGCAATATATAAAAAAAAACACAATTATGTATTTCTGTTGCCGCTTTAACAACAAATTCGAAAAAACAAAATATGTTTTTTTTTCGGCTCATATACAACGGAATTCTTTACGGAACCTTTCTTGCGCGAGCCCAACTCGCGCTTAGCCGGTTTTGTTTTATATTTGGCTTGTACACTTCTATACAAAATCAATCAATCTGTTTTGTGCCAGTTTTCTATTAAATCAATGTCGGTTAGGGCTGGCGTTAGAACCTAGTGTTTAGAGTTTAAACGATGATAAAATGTTTTACGTAGTGTATTTGAAAGATTGAATTAATTTATTTCACTTTATAAAATTCTTGAGTATAATTTACGGTAACCTTGTAACTATGGGCAGTTAATAATTATGTCAGTTAATTTTACTTTTCGTCAAGAATTTTGAAATTATGTAATTTGAAATTATTTTCAAACATAAACAATAAATATGCAGAATAAATGAAATATTTAATTAATATGACAAAACCCTCTGTTCATGATGACATTTAGCACAACTTTCATACATTTTTTTTTGTGAGACTTCAATTAAGTATTGAAATAAAATTAGTATCTGAGAAGTACTAAATAAAGAAGATAGATAATTAATAATAATTTCAATTTAAATTTCAGACAAATCAAGGCAAATACCCTGAGTAAGAAGTACAATAAAACACTTATTACTTAGTTATTTCAAGACCTAGTCTAAACAAAGCTGACTAATCTATCGATTAATTACAACATCCGAAAGCTAACTACAATAATCAAATCAAACCAATCGAACAATTATTACATAATTGCTTGATCAATTATATTAATTCAATAACTACGGCGCAGGACTTCAATCGACCTGAAGGTCATAATGTGACCCCAGTTGGCTAACAGATTAATTATTGTTTGTTGATTAAATTATAATGGATAAACATAGTACTACAACTAAAGACTGGAATGCGGCTGTAGTTGACCTTTGACCTCGAAATAATTATGTCTGTGACGTCAAAGTTAAGCATCATTATTTAACGGGATAAAAAGTATGGACAACGATCATTTACAAAACCCAAGTCTAGTGAACAATAATGATGTAGCATAAATTTTAATGTGAAAAGGAACATTCTTCGATGAATATGTGCCCGCCTCTTAAGACAAAATCTTATTGATGGCAATAATAATCTTATGATATTCAGTTAGAATTGCCAGATATATCACGTAAAATATATAGAAAAAGGAACTCACAGTCAAAAAAAGATCCTCCTCTTTTTAAAGTTGGCAAGAAAGACTTTACCTTTAAGTGCAGCACAAGATTGAGCTAACGAATAGAGCAATATCTTCCCAGTTTCCTTCAAAATATTTTAAATGGTATGGTTGCTTCATTCGTCGTTTATTCCTACGCAATAAGGACAATCATTTATCATACAAAATAAATACACAAATTTAGTAAGATGACAGAACCAAACAGCTTAAGGCTTTACGGAGGCTCTAGAGGATTGTAATCTGTGTAACCTTTGGCATTCGAAGACACTTTGACAGACACATTAAATACTTGGTAAGCGGATTGATAATGATCGATAACTTAATCGCATTATAATGTCATAATACCAGTAATCTTGTAGCCTCGTGTATCATTTGGGTGTGTTATGTTAATTACATATAAATCGAGGGGTAACGGGCTATTTGGTTTAAGCGACATTTTAGCAACTTTACAGGAGAGCCATTTAAAGTTTGAATTTTCGAAAAAAAAATCATAACACAAAAACTTCTGCAGCGATTTGAACGGGGTAAACTGCATTAAAATTTAATTAAAAATATCTAGTTGTTAATGCTAATACCAAATAAAGCGGACCTTTAATTACAAAGATAAATGTCGCTTAATACAATCTGCCCTTTTTTAGAGACAGGAAAAACGCTTCAAGTGACTGCATAACTACAATTGGCTACAGGGGAAAACAATTAAGCGACGACGCATTCTATTTACAGAGTAAGCCAAAAAGTATGAAGTAACGAAACCCACAAATAATAGAAACAAGCTATTTATCTCAACGACCAATTTAAACTAAAATGACTGACAGGCTAGTTTACTTATGTGTGTATAACATTGAAATTGTAACGTTTAATGTCTATGTTTATTAACATCTAAGACTACTCGTATCAAAGGCTTATAAAACAAGCTGATTTTGCTGATTAAGACTGAAAAGTAAATAAATATAATTGATGTTCCTATTGAGACTGTACTATAATAATTATTTCGTATAAACAGTTTAAGCGACGAACCCTGTCGGATTTGGGTGACGGACAAATGGATTAAGTTACATCACACCGTGTGATTAGTGGGAAGTCAAAAAGACTCAAGTTACTTTTTAATAAAAATTAGAAACAGGAAAAACGCTTTAACTCTTATTGACTTATTTATGAGAGATAGGGTGACTGGTTTATGTCTCGGTTATTAATATGATGGCATGGTTCAAGTACATGATTAAAAATAAAATGCAAAATTCACGTCGTTTAATACACTGCCACTTTAGAAACAACACGAAAATAGTATTGTTTCAAACGCCAAAAAAGTGCTCCGATTTTAATGAAACCGGCATCATTCGACGGAGAAAAATTCGCTGATTCCAAATATATATATAACTCAATATCACCCAAAATGTCGCTTAAACCAAATAGCCCGTTACCCCTCGAAATGATATACTACAGAACTCAGAACGAAATACCTCGATGGCCTATTGGTCCTAAGCACGACTGTTACGCTAGAGGTCTTGGGTTCGTTTCCCAAGTCGACCAAGGTGATATTTGGTTTTTCTATGAAATTCTCAGTCTCAGCAGGTCGGAGTTTGGATTTGTGCCCAGTTAGTGGCAATAGGCTCGCCCCCTATTACATGGGATATAAACATACCGGCGAACTG
Source organism: Autographa gamma (assembly GCA_905146925.1). NCBI lineage: Eukaryota > Metazoa > Arthropoda > Insecta > Lepidoptera > Noctuidae > Autographa > Autographa gamma. Next base: position 6,607,766 of record LR989871.1, read on the forward strand.
TGGGTGTACATTGGTACACCTCTGCCTACCCCTTCGGGGATACAGGCGTGATGATATGTTATGTTTATAACACTAAGACTGTTGACTGCCGTAATTGACTACTTCTTCTATCCCGAGTCTGCTGGCAGAAATTTCTTTAAAAAAAAGCAGTACGTTATGTTTATCAAGTTAATATTAAATCACCTAAATGTAAGGATTTGGGTTTGGGTCCCATAAGCCCTCTTAGCACTAGCGGTTGCATATTAAACTGGACCGCGCGGTTAACCGCTAGTGCGAAAAAGGGCTGAAAAAGTGAACTACTACTTTTAAATTGGATGTTTAAATAATATAATACCCTTGCAACGTGTTAAATAAACTATGTAATTACTTAAGAAATAAAAGCGAACCAAATAATGTCATAAAAATAAATTAATTTAGTTTCTTAATAAGGGCGATGTCATATTTCATTCATCATCATCATTGTTTAGTCACCATTGACTAAACAATTTACATTGTTTACATTGAAATATTATTGGATCTTTTAATATTAAATATACTTTGTACCCTAAGGCTATACTTCTTAAACCTAACATTACTATAGAAATAACTTCATCGAGCCCACACTCTCTTACAATCCTGAAAAGAAATCTTCGGAGAAATTCATTCAGCAAATTTATTATTAGTTTTGGACGAAACCGCGATTTAGAAGTGGGTTTATTGGATTATTTCACAAAATGGGTACAATAATTATAAAGAGGATGTTGTAAATTATTTGACGGGCCTGTTGGTCTAGCGGTTGATGACCCTGACTGTTGTACCGAAGGCCGTCGGTTCGATCCCCACTCAGGACAAATATTTGTGCGATGAGCACGATTATTTGTTCTGGTCTGGGTGTAATTTATCTATAATAATATGTACGTATTTAGAAATATATAAGTATGTTTATCAGTTGTCTGGTTACCATAACACAAGCTCTGCTTAGCTTGGGATCAGATAACCGTGTGTGAGATGTCCCGGAATATTATATACTTTTTTATATTTTAGGATGTATTTGCGGTTAAATTCATCAATAACAAACTAGATGGATAATCTAGATAATCTATCTAGTTTGTTATTGATACGGTTTAATTAATGTAAGATCTGTACATTCTTCATGCATCTAGAATAATCCACAATTACACAAACATTATCTTAAAGAAAGTCTCTAAATAACAGTACAAACCGCAAAGTAATCAGCGTTTCAAAAACAAAAGAAAGTGGAATAAAATGTGAGCCAGAGTAGCATTGCTTAAAGGTTTTTCCTCAAAGAGGATAAGTAATAATGAAGGGGCGAGGATTCGCAACTAATCCCCTCAAAACTTGTACCAACAAACGAACTTTCTCACCGAATAATTGCAAACAATTTGCGTACATTGACGGCTTGAAGCGATTTGGGTTTAACGAATTCGATATTGAAAACGCAATGTAAATCGAAATAGTCTTCGTTCGCAATTTACTCTTGTTTTAATCCGGTGTTATAGTTAGACTTGGAGATAAGTAAACTGTGATTACTTTGAAGCCTTAATTAGAATTGGACGAAACTGGCGACGGACTGAAAACCTCAAATTAAGTAAATAGGATTGGAGACGCTTCCCGTTGACCTAGAATGCTGAAATGGTTTTCAAATCTGCAATAAAATGGCCTGAGTTAGTGTTTTCTTTTTAATAAAGTTTGCGGCTTCTGTTTCGCGTTCTTATTTAGTTAAAAAATACGGTACTGTATTTTTAACCTTCGATCTATAAAAGAAGTATTTTTTATCAGTTAGAAAAATTAAAAAAATAATTTCCCTAGTCGTTTCCCAACTATGTGAGGATTGGTTTCCAGTCTTACCGGATTCAGCTGAATCAAGTTTTACATGGAGCGACTGAGTAAATAATAAATTGCTAAATAAATTTAAGGTTATGCAAGTGAATAATTATTGTTTAAAAATGTGTACTGTTCGCAATATTAATACTGAAAGTGACCTATAACATTTATTTCAATTCTTAACACCACAATTGGTATTGTGTAATAAATGATCCAGTTGTTTCATGCTATTGTTTAAGAGAACCAAAATGAAAACCTTTAATATTTAAAATGCAATTGATGGAGTGCTCGAAAGAATAATTAATAACTGTTAATAATGGGTTTCAGAAAGAACAATGTTACAGTTATTTGCAATGATAAATTGAAATTTAATTATTATTTTTAGAGTTTTTGCGGGGGGATACCTTCAGAATGCCTTATCGGGATTTATAAGACCGAGGAGTGTGGGATTTTTACCGCACTAAAACCCCCCCGTGGCGCATATCACCTTCAGGAAGGAGTCGAGTTCGTCCCGTTCTGGGATTTACTGTGCACCCAGTTGTCCGCCCACAGCTTGTCTGGCATGCAGCAGATGTGACCAGCCCAGTTCCACTAAGCTGCTGTAAGACCCACGTCGGTAATTTTACCTAATAACTTACCAATATATAATAGAACCAGTTATAGTACATAACATTGCAGGTATTGTTCTTTGGCATCTAGTAAACTTCAGAATTTATGTTAAAAGTGTAATGAGAAAAATCTCAGAATAATATCGTTACGCTTTTGTTTGATAATACTTTTGTAATAGACAGAAGAGTTTCTGAGTAACTGAATAACTTTTTTAATGACTGCTATTATGATTTTATTTGTGTTTGTTTCATTATGTAATTTGATCGACTGGAATTATTTACTTCAATTTATGGGAAGGGATTAGAGTATAAACTTTTATCTGTTTAAGATTTTTCCGTCGTCAAGAATTTGCCTAGTGAGAATTCGCTTGCCTTCTTCAACCAAACTATTAATTGATTTCGATAAAAGATTTTCCTTTAATTGTATACCAAGATACAGTAATAAAATCAAACAAAATTTACTTGACAAACAAAAAGAAAATTTGTAATTTTCTTCACGTATTTGCGAAAATGTAAGCCCATTAAAATACGAAGGTATTTCGAATTTACAAAGAAACAACCACTTTAAACTTCGGCTCGCAATAAAGGACATTATCGTTCAAAATAAGTGTATATAACTAGGAAAAGGAACTTTACAAAGATTCATCTAAACTAATAAAGAACACCCGGTCTCTTAAGCTAATGTACATAAATCTCAGATTATTAATTTCTTCGAAAGAAGCAAAGTTTGTCTGAACTTGTACTGACAATTTTGTTTTTCTTGAGAATTGTTTAAAATATATTTTAATATAAAATTTGTTAGCGGTTTAATTTATTAGAGATTTTATTTTTATCTAGGATATGAGATTTTGGAAGAGATACAGTTCTTTATCACGAGCATAAGTAATTGGATAAAAAAACTCAAAAATTTATAACCTCTACTTTTAATGTTTTCTTTAATCATTATTCAATACATAGCTTACTGTTAATATAAAATATTATTTCCTATATGAAGTTGCGTCATTACTAACATAATTTGTATTAGCACCAGGCATTCGTGTTCCGGTTTCCCTCAACAGTGCATCCTTCGACTCCGGGTCGGGCCTTTTACCTTTTCTTAGAGTTTCATGACAACCGTAACCATCACCGTTGTAATAATATACATCTGTAATTAAAAAAACATAATTTTATTGAATTAAAACTACTTTTTACGGTTTACGTCGCGGTTTATTTAGGATCTCAGGTCTCGACGTTTCAGTCTGCCCGTGAATTATAATACCTGCAAAAGTGTCGAAACGTCGGGACCAGAGAAAAGTTTTTGTTTTCAATGTCCACTGTACCTAACTTCGATTATAAATTAAGTCAATAACAAATAGCAGATTAGTTATAAAATTATCGGAAAAAGTTGAAAAAAGGTACGCGAATATACATAGCTAATTAATAACTTACCACTTTCAAAGTTTTTGCCATAAAAACCTTGGAAATATTGTATTCTGTGCAGACAATTTGCTAGGTCAACTTGACATAGATTCGTCATATCCTTCCAACCCCACCATAGGTGGTAAGCACAAACAATGTGTAAGTATGGTCTAGAAAAAAATGTTTTTCTTAATTACTAAAAAATAAAAAAAATCTGAATTCCATAACACAAGTGCTTACAGCTACTTACTTTGGGTTCAGAGCAACGTATGTGATGTTGTCCGCATTTATTTATTTATTATTTAATTATTGTAACTAAAATTATAATTTTCATATTACCTAGATATCTCATAACTTACTTATATCTGATGCATCTAAGATGGTCGTAGTAACAGTCATGGTAGGTTTTATAGAAGTACTGCGGCATATCGTGGTAATCAACTCCCTCGAATGTGTAAGGCTCATAAGTTACTAAAGGCGGTGGCTTAATGTTTTTAAACTCTCTCATTTTTTTTAACAACTCTCTTTTTTTTTCGTCTGTAGTTGCAGTGGTTGGTTCATCATCTTCGTAATCATATTTTTTGTCAGATTTTTTTGAATCTTTTTCTTTTTCATGTTTTGATAGTACCCTGTCCACTGAAAGGATAAGAAATAACAGATAATTTTATAAACTTGTAGGTACATCTTTTCTATTCATGATCACCATCATCCACAGCCCTTGTCCGCCCACGGCTGGGCATACTTTTATTATTAACCAACGTAAAAAAACAAGGTTTAGACAAAACAGTTCGTTGGAATCTTTGTGCTTTATTTTAGGTGTTTTTTTTTAAATGCACGATTACGTTTGAACCGATTTGGAAAAATATTTGTTTGAAAGGGTATACTTGTCAGGCGGTAACATAGTCCGTAGGTCAGAATGTGATGGCGTTGGATCCCAATCTAACAATTTTGAATGATTACTTTGAAATTGTTTTTTTTTATATTAATATTTACTCACCATTTAATGTAAGTGCAATAATCACAACACTATAAATAATAATAATTAAATCCTTCTTTCTCATTGTCTTTACCTCTCTACATCTAAATTGTGATTAAATTTATCAAGCACTGTAAGTTAATTAACTCCTTAATGACATTGTAACGAAGTTAATGAATTGATTCTTCGCTAGATAAACCTATTTGAATGATGGGCATAAACTTCTAACATCACATTGTCTCTTTCTTACAGACGTAAATTTGAATAGGTTGAAAAGAGTAAGATGTACAATTCACATATTTTAGTTATGAATTATGTGCAGGGAATTTGATGAAATTAATATTTTAATTATTTTTTTGTATCTTCGTTCTGTTTTGTCGTATTCACACGGGCCCTATAATAGTTAGAACTATGTTTATAACACGCCTCTAAACTGTACTGAAGCACAAACGTATCTCATTGTAAATGAAGACATTATTAGGTTATTTTAATTTCTTAGCCGACTTCTAAAAAAGGAGGGAGTTCTCAATTCAATTATTTATATTTTTTAGACTTTTACATTACATTTACTTTTGATTTCGGGTATCCCAAGTATTCTGTCTATTTTTTTTCTATGGTTTAACGGGCTTCCGGGAGAATTGGAAGAATGAAAGGCCTCCCGCCTTTCACCTGCAGTGGGACGACCATGGCTGAAAATAAATAATAATAATATCGGCTTCAAGTCTTACTGGATCCAGCCAAATACTACTATTTTACGGGCAGTGACTGCCTTTCTGAGATCCACAACCAATTTTGCTAGATGGCACAGTATGGAATTGAATCATTGATTAATTTAATAATGTTTACTGGTAGCAAAAAAATAGGATTAAATATAAATAGAATAGGCATGTATACTCTAAAATTGGAATCTGAAATCGTCAATCCGCAAATGAGCACGCATGGTGATCAATGCTCGTGCCATCTCTATATGGAAGGTCTGTCTCTCTGTATCCAGCAGTGGAACGATTATAGGCTGGTATTATTATTATAATTTAAACCGTCGTTCAACTACTACTTAGCCTGCTTTCCCAATATATTTTAATTAGTTATGTAATAAATAAAATGTCATAAATGAAACTTTTATTAAAACATTTAAATACAATAATGAGTGAGCTAATTAATTAATATTTATCCAACAGTTTCCTCGCTCCCTTGCCATTTAGTTGATCACCTATATCGTGGTATAATTTGACAGCATCATTCAAGTTTTTCGATTGTCGTATATAGAAAAAGCAGTCACGTCCCCTGTTGTTGTAATAAATGAAATCTGAAAAGGAAAGAACATATAAAAATCTTGGAAAAAAAGGCGACTACAGATTGACAAATGCGATTCATAGAATAATAATAAAATAAAAAAATGCGGACTACATCACATACAATGCTCTGAACCCAAAGTAAGTAGCTAAAGCACTAGTTATGGAATCCGGAAGCAACGAAGGAATCACAAACACCCAGACCCGAGGCAATGTAGAAAAGTTGGTTGCTACATTGACCCATCCGGGGATTGAACCTAGGACCTCAGAAGTTGAAACCGGTGCGTACGCCACTCGATACGGAGGTGTAACAATTGAAACATCATGTTATCAAACCGATACGTTTACATTTAAATTATTCCTGTCACCCTAAACACAATATCAACATACCATTTTTAGATACTTCTCCATAAGGCACTAAGTCATTAAGTGGTCGAAGCAAACAATTTTGCAGGTGAATTTCACACACACTGTAATAGTTGCTAAGCCCCATTTTCTTCTTGAGTGCGCAAATTGGAGCCAATGTCTTTCTGAAATGAACATTTATATATATTATATTAAAACAATTATTTATTCATTTGTCCTATAAACAAAAAAATATGAAAATACAGTAAGTACAAATCTTGCGTGACGTCACGTCTAAGCAAAAATTATACCAAGCCGTGACGTCACAAGCCTCTCCTGAACTTTGAAGCGGTTTATCTTCGTATTTTGTAATTGATTTGAAAATAGAAAGAATACGCGTCTATTATATTTCGATAATCTAAATGGTGGACTAAATTGATTTTGACTTTTCAGCCCAATTCATTGACCCTACTGTTGTAGAAGATAAAATAAAAGTCTTACATTTTTTTAATACAATCCAAGTTCGGTGTATAACATCGGTCCGGGTTTTCAGTAGAAACAGCGTTATCATAGTAATCGTACGAGATAGTTTCACTCCTGTCACTTGGTTCCACATACGGATATCCTGTAGTCATTGTTGGTGTGTCTGTCTGCTGAGATAGATACATGCCAACTGAAAAAGAAAATGTATGGAAGTCCTAGGTTGCGTAGTTTGTGTGTGTCATGTATAATTTAAAAATACACGCACAATCAAATAACTTAACCTGAGATAATAATAAATTAGCGCTAACTAGAGCTAAAGTATTGGAAATTTTACACAAATAATAAATAAAAATGAAAGAAGAGTTGTATGGAGGGCATTTAAAAATTTGGCATATAAAATCAGTTCAAATTTGCTATTTTATTAGTTTGTCCTGAATTATTTTTATCATCATCATATCAGCCTGTTGCAGTCCACTGCTGAACATCCACCAAGGAACGCCACAGCGCACGATCTCGAATTAATTAACTACTCAGTAAAATTGAAATGGATTTTTTTTACATAAATATTATTTAATTAAAAATATTCGTTTGCTCAAGTATTTAAGATATTTGTGTAGTTGTTTTTAAGCTATACTTATATCACCAAAAATTTAGTATATAGTGATAAAAAATTTAAAATTTTCAAAAAAAAAATAAAATATATTAATTTGTTTATTAATTAAAGTTATAACTCATAAGATTTTTTATAAAAAAGCCTTACCACACAAAGAAAATAAGATAAATCCAACGAAAATATCCCTCATAGTGTGTACCTCACAATACCGCATCTATGATTACTTTGAACTAGTTAATTAACGAAGTAATGAACTACTATCAAAGATTTTAAGACCTAATTAGCTCGCGATAGAAAGATAGTCAATTAATCTGCTTTCAAACTAGCTAAATAAAATGGGATAAATTACATCAAATGACTCTCACACGGCCATCTGATCACAAACTAAGCAGAGCTTGTACTAAGGTGACCAGACAACTGATAAACATGTTTATATATTTCTAAATACATACATATTACAGATAAATTATACCCAGACACAAAACAAATGATCGTGCTCATCACACTAAGATTTGTCCTGGGTGGAAATCGAACCCACGAGTTCCAGTTTAGCAGTCAGGGTCACTAACCACTAGACCAATAGGTATAGTAAAAAACGATAAATGGAAGCCGCAGATTGTAAGGCGCAGGCCAGACAGAAGAGACGTAAGACGCAGACGAGGCGTGGACATTAATTGTCTCTACCGCGTCCCTTTCATACAAAATGTATAGAAGCGTTGCGCCCGCGCGCCCCGTCCTTCTGAATGTTTTGCGTCGCGTCATGGGCAAAAATATGTATACGCTCTCCAATTTTTTATTAATTTTTACTTTAATTCTAGATTACTGTTGTAAATCGTGTTATGAAAAAATTACTGAAAAAAAATCCTAATTTCAACACAAAAATCTCGCAAAAGTTTCACAATTTCGCTAAGTGTAGATATACATATTTTTGTTCGTGACTGTAGATGACATGCAATTAACCTTTATAATTTGAAGTCAGTTAAAATAATATATATTTTTTTATACACTTTAAATCTATTGCCCGAGACACTGTAGACACTCTAGAGAGGACTCTCGAGTTTCATCAAAATCGGTAAAGTTTTAAAAGCTTAACCAACGAACAGAGTTATTGTCGCAATTGATAATCCAGCCTATAAACGTCCCACTGCTGAGTACAGGTCTCTTCCCATATTATTATAGAGACGGCACAAGCACTGATCGCCACGCTTGCTCTCTGCGGATTGGCGATTTCAGATCCAGGTTTCCTCAAGATGTTTTGTTCACCGTTTGTCAGAAGTGTTTTAGAATAATTAAGAATATGACTTTGAAAAAGTCACATTGGTACTTTCCTGGGTTCGAACCTACAACCTTGTGCACACAAATCTGTTCATTGAACCTCTAGGCCACCATGACATTCGAAGGAATGAGATTTTAGAAATGTCCTATTAATAAAAACTGAGTTGTCCAGCGTGCCCTGCCACCTGCACGAGGACCTATATGAGGCGACGGACAATGCCTTGTGCGTGGCTGAATACTGGTCGTTAAAAATTTAAAAGCCATTGATCGACTCGATAAGAAGAAGAATAAAAACTTTACAAAATCTTCGAGCGTCGATGATATTATTATGATAATATTATTAATAAAAAGCAGAACATTCTTTCATACGTTTTTTTTATTTAATTTCAGGTAACAGAATAAAGTCCACAAGGTCAAGTAAAACTTGTGTAAGTATAGCACCTGGAGCGAGTATTTTTTATTCATTGATGCCACGTGCAATGTGTACATAGGAAAACCCTTTTTACTCAAAATAGGGCTCGCAAGCTGCTCGTGTAATGCTCGTTCGTCAGATAGCGACCCTAAGAAACCAATATACTTACTTTGGTTTCCGAGCTAAGAGTGTAAGGTTTACTACATTTAGTTAGGAAATAAAGATACTCGTAGTTTAATAGAAAATACTCTAAATCATGAAGTTTATTCTGTAACACTTTCAGTTAAAGTTATTTCATTGCCAGTTTCATCCTTGAGCCAACCCCGTAGATATAATATGGAAGCTTGAGTCAAGTTTTTTGTGGTCTTAAAGTAATGCAGACAGTTGTGTGTTTTGCCATTGTAGTAGAATATATCTGTAGAAAAAAACAACGGTTATTGTAAATTATTCTGAACTTGTTATAATGTAGAATAGTTTTGTGATAAGAATAAGAGTAGATTTTTTTTTACGATTTACGTTGATCTGTACCTGTACAATTTAGATTTAAATTCCAGAATTGGACAAACATAGCATAACAAACTTTCCCGCTTATACAATTTAAATCCAAACAAACAAACAAACAGTGATACATATTTTCTGATCAAAATATTTGGTTGTTCCTTCAATAAAGTCAGGACTGCCTCGTTGGCCTAGTGGTGCTAAGCGCGCCTGCTACGCTACAGGTCTTGGGTTCGATTCCCGACTCGACCAAGGTGTTATTGGGTTTTTCTATGAAATTCTCAGTAGCAGGTCGGAGTTTGGATTTGTGCCCGGTTAGTGGCAATAGGCCCGCCCCCTATTACATGGGACCTAAACATATCGGCGAACTGTGGGTGTACATTGGTATGCCTCTGCCTACCCCTTCGGGGATACAGGCGTGATGATATGATATGTTCAATAAAGCCAAATAATTCTAATGCAGAATAGTTAAATAAAATAACCTAACTCCAAAATCTCACCTTCATTGCTAGACGTCCCAAAAGCGACGTCGTCCTCAGTATGAGCCAAACAATTTTGGAAGTGTACATCGCAGGCAGAAGCCATAGTTATCAGGCCATAATCTTTTTGGAGGGCACACACTGACTGTCGGACTTTCCTGAGAGAGAAAAATGTATTTAAAATGTCAATTGTCATAACAGTATAGGCTTATTATAATAATACCAATATTGAAATAGCTAACATAAAATATATGTCTATCAGGTAACCCACACTTTTAACTTCTACCAAATGGCTCATAAATTGATAAGGCTTACAAGCGGTAACGATGAAAGAAATCGCTTCAATGACATTACACGTAAGAAAATGATATTTAATTTCAATCATTCACGTGGCTTAGACTTGTCTTCTCATATCCATTCGATTTCTGACATAGTTAGGTTTTTCCTGTTGCTTCAGCTGAAGGACTTAAGGTTCTTGCTAAAAGTCCGGTGTAGCAGTCAAAGACAACGCTCATGCTAACTGCATAGACCTCTTCCAATAAAACCATACATATGAGCGATTTGATCAGCGTTTTCTTTTCTTGAGATGTGACTAGGTTACAGGTTGTTACCGAAAGGATATATCAATCCAAAAGGGGTCAACAGTACTCCTGGTATAGAGTAAGTTCACATAATTTCAGCTCAAATATTAATACATACACTTATAGTAATATAATTCACGGGAATAAGCGCGTACATGCATAAATACCTTTTTTGGGGCTTGACGTTTGAGTCTGCATGCGACCACGGCCGGTATAAACGTCAAGCCCCAAAAAAGGTATTTATTTTGTAAACATGCAGCCCTATAGGTAAAGAGTTTATTATACATACACTTTCTGCAAGCATTCTATGAAGGGATGGTAGCAGTGGTTGGGTTCCACCACTGGGGGTTTCGAGAAGTCATCCATCGTGAAAGGTTTAAGATGTGCATACGGGTGGGCCGCTTTTGACGCTGACATTACTTCTAAGGCGTCTTGAGTTAGGTATATTTTCACTGAAAAAATATAAAATTTATAATAACCATCAAACTCAGACACATTAATGGTTACTAAGAGTTTTTTTGCAATAGATTTAAATTGAACAAATTTTTAACCACGCCACGAAAGTACACCTCTTTAATAATTTTTAGAAACGTTATTACTATTAATAGGCTAAAATGTCACTACTGGGGAAAGGCACTCTTTTACCACCTATTTCTCTCAACAACCACGATCAACCAGCTCTATAAAAAATGAATCTAGGCCATTCCCTTCAACAAATATAATATGGGCAAATAAGTAAAAATAATAACCCCTTACCGCAAACAGCAAAAATTATAGCAGAAACAAAAGTTCCTCCCATCTTGCGTTCTTCACGAGATCTTGTGTATGATTGATCTGTACGGCAGACAAGCTGTTAATTAAAGACGATAATGAACTTAACATCGAACTCTTGATAAGTTTTAATTAGATCATGATAAAACACTTCGTTATAAGACTTCAAGCAGTTTGCCTTTTGGGGTGGAGTTGAAACTGGGTATAGCAGAGAGTTTTTAAGAATATGTAAAGAATGTTCGAAACTTGTGTAGTACGAGTAATGTGGCCTTAGAATCTGATCGTTTAGTTTAAACTATAATGTTAGATATCGATTCTTTAATTAGCCCATTTTTAGATACATTTTTGTTAATTGACTTCATACCGGATGTACTCATCAACCCCTTTTAGATAAAATAACCGTTTATGGGCGAGGACCTCCGTGGTCGGGTTGCGTAAGCACCGGTTTTCAAGGTTTTGTTAGCTCTGAGAACTCGGGTTCGATCCCCGGACGGGTCAATGTAGAAAGTCACTTTTCTACATTGTCTCGGGTCTGGGTGTTTGTGGTACCTTCGTTGTTTCTGAATTTGAATTTATTTATTTATTATTATTAAGTTTAATATGCCATACCGGACCTTTGAAGACCTCCGTGGTCAAATGTTTTCAAATGGGTTTTCAAGCTGTCGCTTTCAGGTTTTTCAAATTTTATCCATAAATCAATTACTTTACGTTTCTTACATTGTATTTAAAGTTGTCCTTATTTATTATCCTTTATTTCACACGACTGAACGGTTTACTGTACTCCCCAGCCTTGGCGTTCCATTTTAATGCTGGAATATCTTGAATGAGGTCTCTAAGATATTAAATTCCCAGTTTATTATTGTTTTGCATTTATTTCACACAAACTAAGTCTGTTCGTGGTTTAGTTTTATGTTTCCTGTATGGTTATAATACGAAAAGAAATAATTATTTAGATAAGTGATCATCAAGCAGTGTACCGGTGATAGGATCTTAAAAGCTTTTTTTATGAAATCTGAATGAATAAGGAAGGTTTCCCAAAAGGAGATATTAAAAAAAATATATTACTTAAGTATATCAACTCAAAGAAAAACGTTTCCATTTTTAAGGTTCAAACCAACAGGGAAATAATTTAACGTAAAAAAAATATATTATTGTAGGTAAAATAAATAGTACACATACACTTCAATGCTTAAATAGTAGCGTACGACCACCGACTCGCAAAGTTCCCATGTATTAAAGATATAATAGGTTTTCACTCCTTATTCGTATTTCATTCATACCTATTATCAAGCATCAAAACAAAATCATTTCATTTAAAGACAATTAAAAATCTAACCCATTGTTCAGCTATGGCTATCGTACATCAAAGCAATTGGATTAATATTCATTTGAGACCCTCTACCTCAATAACAGACCTATAAGGCAAAACCAATACACCATCAATCATCACAATTGCCTCCGCGCACGCAAAACTAAACGCTCCATAACATTCGTAAAGGATAGAAAGGGACAGAGCTATACAAACAGATACGTCCATCTCTTTCTAACAACGGAAATGTTGGCTGCGTTTCGTAATACCACTGAACGAAATGAAAAGATTGAACTATGAACGGAAGACATGTAATTGGCAATCTGCGTAGCTCGCGATTAACAGTCAGCTATAAACACTTAGTATAGGACACGGCAGTTTATTTGGCATTAATTAATAGTTATTTTATTTTTTGGTACTCGTGCCAAGTGTTGTTTAAATAGTGATGAGTTTTATACTCATTTAAATTGTTTGTTGTGAGGGGTAGTTGCTATGCAGGTCGTTAAATTTGAGATTTAACAATCTAACCTGCAATCATTGTTTGCAAAGAAATATTTGTAATAATATTTTTTAATTTTCTACTTATGTATTCGCTGTATGGTCAAATTCGCGTAAATAATAATAATAATCCACCCTATAAATAGACGTGCCACTGCTGGGCATAGGCCTCTGAACATAAATAGAGAAGGCACGAGCATTGATCACCATGCTTGCTCTCTGCAGATTTAATGTTATACATATCTTTAATTATTTTGTTCTTTGGACGCAGTTCAATCTATGTACCACAAATTTAATACGGGATTTGCTACCTAGTAAATTATGTAGTTTATATAATCTATGCATAAAATATTCGTACTTACCTAACGATCTTATGAAGACATTAGTCGTTCCCATAGTGAAAAATAAAACAGGTGATCTTAACTCTGCTACCAATTACCGGCCTATCTCCCTAGGCACTATTCTAGGTAAAATTCTAGAACGTCTTGTGCAGCCCATACTGATGAAAAATGTTAGGATAAATGATGCTCAGTTTGGTTTCCGGCCAAGTCTCTCGACAGACTTGGCGATCATGTCATTGAAACATGCAGTGAATTATTATAAAAATCGCAACACCTCAGTTTATGCCTGCTTTTTGGACCTGAGTCGTGCATTTGATCTCGTGAATTACGGTATTCTCTGGAGTAAGATGCGCGACTCAGGTGTACCAAATTCGTTAGTTAAAATGTTAACGTTCTGGTACGGAAACCAAACTAACATTGTGAGATGGGGTGACGCCCACTCTAATGATTATAGGTTAGAATGTGGCGTTCGCCAGGGTGGACTGACGTCTCCGGATTTATTTAATATCTATGTAAATGATCTCATCGAGGAGCTGAGGAGGGCTGGTGTGGGCTGCCACATAGGTGGTGTGTGTTTTAACAACTTAAGTTACGCAGATGATATGGTCCTTCTCAGCCCCTCGATTAATGGTCTCCGTAAGCTTATGTCCATTTGTGAGCATTACGCTAGCTCGCATGGTATGATTTATAACGTTAATAAAACTGAAATGTTAGTTTTTAGAGCTGGCAAGGGTCCGGAGACGATCCCAGAAGTAAAGCTGAATGGATCACCCGTACGGGTTGTACAAGAATTTAAATACCTGGGCCATGTCCTTACTGATAGTCTATCGGATGATCCTGACATTGAGAGAGAAAGGAGGGCACTTTCAATACGGTGTAACATGCTCGCACGCAGGTTTGCTCGCTGCAGTTCCGATGTAAAAAAAGTGCTGTTTCGTGCGTACTGCCTATCTTTTTATACATGTCAACTTTGGGCGAAGTTCAAAAAGTCAACATTTAGCACTATGAGGGTACAGTACAATGATGCATTCAGAATTATCATGGGATTACCAAGGTACTGCAGCGCGTCAAACATGTTCGCTGAGGCGGGGGTGCCCGACTTTTTTGCAGTAATTCGAGGTCGTATTGCGTCATTCTGGGCTAGAATTCGCAGCTCTGGCAATCATCTGCTGACGATTATTAGTGAGGATCTTAATAATCCTATCTATAGATATTGGCTAGACGTCCATCGGAGTGTAAACCGGAAGTAATGATAAAATTTAATTATTTTATTTATTTATGTGTTTTTACTGTAGGAGTTATTATTGTTTTTTTTTTTTTTTTTTTTAATATAATTGTAATTTCAAGAGTGAATAATTTAAGATTTAAATGTAAAATGCTGTTTTTAAATGGGACTTTGTGCCTTAATAAATAAAATTATTATTATTATTATTATTAAAACTAAGTGGTCAAAGGTCGAGTATTTTTTTATTTTATTTTTAAAAATACACATTTTTTCTTTATAATTTATTTCAGTTAAGAAAACACTTTTTACGTATTTTGTAAAGGTTAATGAAATTAGGCAATACATTATGCGTCTGTAATTCCCATGGAGTTTTGTTGTCGGTTGTCGCACATGCTTATAAGCAAGCCTGTCATCCGTGAAATACTGGGTTCTGTTTACACACGGATCAATTACCTTGATTGTGAGTAATGTTGAAAGTACTTTTGTTGCTACTGTATTTAGTACGCAGATTAATATTGAGTTAATCCATGAACATATTTTTTGTTTGTGACAAAATTAGCAGCACACTTTTGGTAACAGTTTGTCAAAATAATACGATCTGTATCTACATATCATAATTCTCTAAAAGTCTAAAGTTGCAATGTTTAAAGTTTGTGTCGTTACTTACCAAAGACTAGACGTTTTCATAGCTCATACTGTCCCAGAATTAAAAACAAAGGAAAATCAATTTTCTCAAACGGTTGCCAGTCGAACTGATGTAACCCATAATTATCAGATACTAGACGTGTCTATGTAAAGAATTTAAATCAAACCTATACAATTCTTAGTACTACGACCCGCAGTATGAAGACCCCGCCATTTATACACATACTCCATCTCTTTCCATCCCTAGTACTATCATCGTTCTACATCATACGGCCCCTGTATTGTCCACATCACAATATAGCCAGGAATATGCACCGAAGCAGACATCTCAGATTATTCTAGGCCAACCAGGTGCAAATCAAGGTGTATAGGGAATTAATGCCATGATTTTGTATTAGAGAGAATCTCAGGGGACGCTTAGACTGAACTGTTAATACGACAGTCAACAATAGGAGGTACACAGAGTAGGAACTCCCAGAGGCGATGTTTATCGTATGTATTTACTACAACATTCATAAATAAATACGTCATGAGAAGGTAAATTGACCTTTAGAGAATGAACTGAAATAATAGAGGAAAGTGAGTAGCTGAATATAGAAACATCACTCAGTTTTAAATTGCCGTTTAGCATTATGCTGTCTTTGTCATTTTGACGTATAAGATAGAGACAGATATACATTAAAGAACGTCAAAGATAAGTTACGAAATCATATTTGAGAAGACTAAATTGGCAATAAAAATCTTAGCCTGCATTGCAAGTACGATGCACTCTCGTATAACTCGACATAGCAATGAAAGTGTTACGTAACACTTGGTCGAAAGCAAGCCTATTGCAATTTGTTTGGCACTGCACCAAACGGATGCTACTAAAGTTATGTAACTTTCACTATCATCAACATTTTTTGGGAGCTTCGTTTCAAAGGTGTATATTGTAAGAAATATTTGGTGTAGTTAAAATTTTGGTCTGGTATTTTTTCTGATTGTCTAGGACTGATAGTTTGATGGCGATTTTCATACGTAAAAGGAGCCTATTATGCTCCCAATTCCTAAAAAAAATATGACAATAGATACGATATTGGCAAAAATCTTATTAAAAAGGCATTTAGGTTTAAACTTACCATCAAATGCTACTATTTGTGACATAGTTGCATAAATACCGATTGAAACATCGATGCTTATAAACTGACAGGTAGGCTTTCAACTCGAAACAAGCGCTAAAGGCTTATCTTCATACGCGTGCGTCAGTTTCACACAACATTCAGTGTTTCTATTTAAAGGATACGGTGATTTAATTAACTCTTTTTCAATCATATTGGTATCATAAATCTGTATAATATTGACGTTTTTTGAGTGTGTGAGTCTGTGAGTTTTCATTACTTTGAAAGAAAACTTATTTGTGCTGGCACTCACTTCATTCAATGTTTTTGCACTTCTATATCAAATAGACCTTGATAATAATGTAAATAACTGTTTCAAACTTTATGTTTTGCTGCTATTTAGCAACTATGTGCGTTGACCATTTTAAACGCTTTGCCCATATTTGAAGACTCAAAAATTCCCGACAAATATACTACGATAGAAGAAGAACGAATAAGAAAACCTCAGAAGAAATCCAAAAACCAAGAATTGATAAAACGATCGACCTCAAAACGGCATTCTTCCAGTCTACATCGGCCTTAAACTTGCCGCATCCAAACAATACTTCTTCTCAGCTCCCGGCATCATTGTGACGGCGACCCACATTTGAACGATTGTGCATTCATTCTGATGCACCAATTGAGGGACGCTTTGTTGGCGTACCGTACTAGAGAATTTAATAGCCATCTGGTATAACGAACGTTTTTATTGAATACGTGGTTATATGGAATTTTTGTTTATACGTACTCCGGAATTTAGATGCTTCAGCTAACTGTTAAAAGAGAGAGGTTTGTGAATAGTGTCCTTCGCTGTGGAGTCCAAACTTATCTACCAGTAAAGCTGTCATATAATATCATAGTATTCGTTATTCTTCTTCTTCTTCTCGAGTCAAAGATCCAAATTTCAAATTCTGTCTGACCAAAAATATGCAACCTGGATGGCTCGGTCGCTGGCCTCCATCACGTCCTGGAGAAAGCAGTATTCGTTATTCAATTGTCATTTTACCAGGTCTCTCTTAAAACTGAGTTTGAAAAAACTGAGTTCATATCAAATTAGTTCTTCGTGATCGAGTTCAAACGTTGATTTTAAATGGATATAGTTCACGTTAGTGATATCGAATTTATAGAATTAGACTAAGTTAAGCTGATTGAGTTAGTATTCTGAGCTGGATTTCAATTATTTACCGACTTTAAAAGGAGGCGGTTCTCTGACTAGACTGTATCTAATATTTGTTAATGTAGCACCTATTTGAAGTCTCCAGCTATTGAAGGTTGATTCGAAATAATCTGTTGTCATTGGTAGGGTTGCTCTTTAGAGGTTGTCCATTAAAAATATGGTTTAAGTCAGCTCTTTCTAATTATGTATAATTAAGCCAAAGTGCAATTGGAGAGGCCTATGTCCAGCAGTGGCTTGCTATAGGCTGATGATGCTGATGAGGATTTAGCCAAAGTATAGTACAGGTACTAGCCGTCACATGAATCGCTGTTATATGTAACACTCTTTACTCTGTACCATAAAACAAACACCAAGTATTTTCTAGAGCAATCTCCTACATTTTGATCTGGAACAATTTGTCGCGACTACTGTTGTGTCCCAATAAATAAATCCGGTCGGCTCGAGACCTAGCTGTGAACTCTCAATTAACTTTTATGAGTCGCGAGGGAACGCAATCTTCGAAACACTCTACTTTCTTTGTTAGGTACAACTAAAATCAATAAGTGATATTTTGAAATAAAACTAGTTTTAACGGATTTTGTGGCGGCTTATTTTAGGTTTTATAAGTCTGCCCGTGACAACACCTACACAGGCGTCGAAAGCAAAAATGATCTGCAATAGAATCCATTAAATGTTGTTGTATTTAGATGTCTAAAATTCCCAACTTTTTGATGGGCTATAATTTATTTGGAGTTTCACAAATACCCATTAGGATTATTAAAAACCGTACGTACACACTGAAGAATCAAACTAAATTGCTGCTTATTTCGTATACAATCTCTTAATTCGACTATCTGCCTCTGTGCAAACATTCTGTACCATCAAAGAATTCATTACTTGATGGTACAAACGCATAGCATTTCCTGTCTTCAAATTTTCGTTCTCATCACATACAGAATCCGACAAGACAAACAATATCAGTTTTTCTTCAACTATCCCAAAAGACACAAAACCCCAAATAAATTGAGACTTATTAAAGAACAGGATAATCTTCTCATGTCATGGATAACAAAAGGTTAATTAATTTCTATCCTTACCTTTTTCGTTTATCCGAGAGATATTACCGATAATCTCGTCTTAAAAGCCTTTATATCTACGATAGAGTTTATATAACGACATTGGCTTTATATTGGAAATTAGGATTTTGAAAAGCCGATAGCAATTAGGACTTTTCATGTGCGGCTTAAACGGTTTAGAGGTTTACGTTAAGCTGGCGGTATTTTTGATCGTTAGTATTGGGATTGGGATTGAAAGGGTAATATTCATGGAGGTTTGTATATTTTATATATGGTATGTCTTATATATTTGTATGTAGAGCGATCAAAAATTTATGATTGGATAATTAAAACTCAAATAATGTTGGTTTACTCTAGGTTTGAAGGTACCATAGTTGGTGATATGTATGAAACTGAAGTTATAATTTAGTAATAGTCAGAATTTCTAAATCATGATAATGGAGTGTATGGTGATCAAACTAAATAAATATGTGCCGCTTTCCCAACGAAAAAATACAATGATTTTTAATATTAATGTAAGTAGATATTTTGTAGTATTTATTATAAAAAAGTGTCTTTCAGCGGTAAAATGCAAATGTTAACCACGGCATTCATTTCATTATAATGATGTGCAATTATTGTTTATTTGGTTCATTGAACAGAACTGGCTTTGAAGTATATTCTCTGTTCCTGTAATAAGGCACCTTATTATGTTCTACCAAGCGTAGTTGTATAGTCAACAGCAAAAATATTACACATGTAATATTTAATTTAAATAAAACTACTTTTACGGATTTTGTCGTAGAATTTTTAAATAGGTTTTATTTCCCGACGTTTCAACGTTGGTCATTGTAGATAATTATTTGATTTTCTCTTGAAGTCTAGATGAGTATTTTAAAACATGTTATGAAGAAATAATTTACTACAGTTTTTTTAATCATGTGCATCCTCTTCTTAATAAGTTTCAACACAAAAAACCCGGTTTTATTTTACAATTATGTGCGTACATATTTTTGCTCGTGAGTGTACATTCTAGGTCACATTGCTTTAATAATAAATGGCGGATAAATCTACGGGGATTTCGATCAATTATGCAGGGAACGTGTAAAGAAATCATTTATTTATAATTTGTGCATGTTGTAATGGAATTGGGTAGATTATGTAAATGTAGTGGCACGTTTTCAGTGGATTGTAATTATTATAAAGCCTATTGTAAGGTTTTGTGGATAAAAAAAGTAAGTCTTAATTAAACAATAATGAGAAAAAAATATATTTTTTTTTATTTGCATAATTGGAAATGTTTATTTTAAGTTTAACTCTTTACATTTATTAAGTAAAATCATCATTGCCAATTTCTTCGAAACCATTTACGATTATCTATCACTTGTCACTTTTTTCACAAAAATTTTATTAATAATTTTAATTTACTGTTTGAAAAAAAAAAAAAAATGTTCTATGCTATATAGTTGTTTTAATGTCTATCATTTTCATTAAAACGACACATCTTTCACATAAAACCAGCAGAGCAATGGAAAATGAAATAACATGCTACAAAATACACATTCTAAAGACTCCTATTAAAAGCTAGAAACGAGAAATACAGCCTGCATTTCTGCCTTTAAACACACTTGTATTTTAGTGCCCATGAAAGAGCTATGTCACTTAGAAAAAGCTTCGCTCGAGCTTACCCGTATATAGGCCAATGTAACTTGAAGGCTGTATAAAAAGTAAGGTGGTATTTTTAAAAGAAATCTTCAGTCAAAGTGTGCCGTATCTGTGTATTTTGTGAGTCAGTATTTTACCGTGTATTTTTGGTATGTTACTGGGTCGGTACTTTGGTTAATGAGAGTCGAAAACTGAAATCAGATCAATCAGAAGATTGTGTGTGTTTGACGTTTCAATATATTCCAATTTTTGGAAAATTAATAAGAATAATTATAAATAGAAGATAAAATAATTTATGAAACTAATAATAAGAATTATTATTTTAAGTATTAAATTTTAACAGTTAAAATTAAACAAATACATTTATAAACCAATTCTTAATTGAGGGTACATCGATTGAACGAGAAAAAATTTAATAAATCTTACGAAGGAATATAAACTAAACACTGCGATGACATACTAAGTTGTGCTATCTCCTCTCAGCTACCATAATAATAATCTCAAAGCAAACAAATCATTGTTTAGTTACTAATAAAATAATATCACAAATCCTATAACTCCAGCTTCAATTTCCAACATCCACTCGATTTAATAAATAAGAGTTCCACTTTTCCCGTACATTTCAGCAGTAAATAGTGGCATATCGAACGTTGCCGACATTTTGTGAAATGAAATGTGAACATTATAAGGCCCTGGGCTTAGATCTATAACTAAACACTAAACGGTAAAGAGAAGTGGAAATAGGTATTTGCGAGTAAAGTTTTGTTTTCAGATATAAATTGTTGCTATATTGTGTAGTAAGTTAAGTTCGTTGATTTATTTGGTGAAAGAATGTTAACTAATTATTTTGTAAACTTTAATTTACCTATCTATTTCACTATCACAATATAAAAATGTGCATAATTATTAACATCAAATAATCCAATGATACGCGGACTAGACACCAATTCTCGTATAATAAATGCACATAAATGCAAAACTTCTCAAAACAAAAAATCTAAATAAAGCAGTTTTGTTCACAACAAATCATAATCAAAAGCTATCCGATAGTAGCATAAAAACGTTTGGAACAAGAGTGTAAGTTGGAATAAAACTTTTTTTTCTAAAATATGTTTGAACATTTTAATATCAGTAATCAAAAAAACCCAATCGAAATGTTTTTAATACTACCGGTTATAAATAGTTTTACATCAATATACTAAAAAGCCGACTTATTTAAAATTATCTTTAATGTAAATTCTAACCCGAACAGTTAACTAGATGATGAAATGACGTTGGAATGGATCGGGCTCGTTACGGTAATCACTGATGGCATCCAATTACCGCGAGATGAGAGTTAATTACTTTTGTCCTCATATTTGGTGTTTTTGTAATCATATTTTGGGTTTTTAAAGAATAAATTCTTGGGTATCGGAGCTTTGAATAACTGTTTTAGTGATCAATATTGGAGACAGCATATAGCCCCGTTCTTTTAGTTTGCGATATGTTAGTTTAAAGTTTCATACTCAATTTTAAAGTAAATACCTACAGTACGGATTTTACGGTTTATGATAAAAATTACATTATTAATTTTCAAATGCATTTTAGTCAAAAAAATACATCTTCTTAACATCAATCGTGTATTTATTTCTTCTAAAAAGCATAGCTCGATTCACAAAAACAAAAACAATAATAATCTTTTTACAATGTTTTTTAAATAAAAACACTGGCTACAAACACAATCGTTCTTTTTTCAAAAACAATTTAGTCGACATAATTCTTAAAACAAGTTAAATACATCGACAAGAATTTCCGAAATGCAAACGCACGCTAACTTGTGACGTCACCGAATAGCTATCGAACGCACTAAAACATTCAAGCTAGTTACCTAGCCACCTGAATTCTCCTACGTATACAGTTTTTCCCTCAAAGCTTTCCGTTTAAACATTTGGTACACAAACGTGTCCCCGAATTGCTAATGCAGGAAACTTGAAAAGTGGATACAAAACTCGGACTTTAAAAAGACTTGTAAATGAGTTTGTTTGCGACAAACACCTGACGTTTCTCAGAAGCCATTGAATAAAATTATGTTTAAAACATTCAATTAACATGAAATTCAAATTTGTTGCTTCCATGTCGATTGAAGTGAAGAATAATACAGCTATCTGCGTTGTGAAGTTAATGAGGTTTTATTGTGTTGAAGAAAGGTTTTTGCTTGTACATTTTAGTTTGAACTGACAGACATTAAGATGATTTTAAATAGTATATTAGTTTAGTGGTTATACTAGTTAAACATATCAGCAATTAGCAATAATATAGTGCCTGGTTCTTTAAAAAATAAGTTCAAAATTAGCTTCAACATTTTGTGAAACATTAATATTAAATAATATCAACACATAAACTGCCCACTGCTAGGCACAAGCCTCTTTCCATATTAGGAAAGCACGAGCATTAATCACTGCATGTTACATTAGTAAAATATAATTAAATAAAAACTACTTCCATTTAAAGCTTGTAAATATATAATATAATTTATTTCCATAAAATTCTAAGAAGTCAGTATACTAGGCAATTTTTCCACTAAGATTTTTACCCTCCAAAATGCGAACCAATTTCAAGCGCTCTTTCCCTAAGCACTCGATATTTCTGTAATATATAGGCGAGACCAAATCATTATTCGTCTAACATAGTTCCAATATCGAGATGACAGGTCCAATATCCAACCTCTAATAAAAAATAAGGACGATAAGTAGTGGCCGAATATACTTACTAGGAAAATAAATCCCTCTAAATTATTGTTAGACCGAATGTTTTAACCGTTCTCAGATAATAATGATTTGAGTACATAATATATTTTATTATTTTCAACAAGAAACCAAAAAAACAACTCACTTATTAGTTTCTTAGGTTTACGCGAATGTTAGACATTGAAATAAAACTAGATTTTACGGATTTTGCCGCGGTTTATTTTTGGATTTAGATCCCGACATTTCGACACCTTTGCAGTTATCATGGTCACGGGTAGACTCGTGACAGTTCAACAACACTCTTCGGAAAATAATTTGCGCTTTGCTAGTTGGCCATTATACAGTTTTCATTTAAGCGACATATGATTAATTTTGCGTTCCAGTTATTTGGTAAACTTTACGAAC
The DNA here is from genome assembly GCA_905146925.1 of Autographa gamma. NCBI lineage: Eukaryota > Metazoa > Arthropoda > Insecta > Lepidoptera > Noctuidae > Autographa > Autographa gamma. Next base: position 6,631,482 of record LR989871.1, read on the forward strand.
AGTAGGTATTTATATAAATTAAGTTGCTTCCACTGAAAAAATCTTATCACAAACAAAAACGATCTCCAAATTGTTTTTTTAATCCCAGTGTCACAGTCCATCGAAAATTACCAAATTGGGCCTTTCAATTCTATACTAACGTGCGCGCCCGTAATGAATAAAGGCTTAACGACCTTTCCTATATTGTCCCGTAAAATAAACAATCAGGCACCCAATTTATATTGTTTTACGGTGCAGTGGCTAGTGTGTATTGTTGCCAATTTCAGGCTCTGTTTCTTCATAAAGGCTGTGTGTGTTCAATAAATTAATTGCGCTTATAAGAACAGTGAACGGTATGACGTCAATTATTGTTTTTTATTTGTTTTGTAGTTGTAAGTTGAAGGGAGGTGCTTTGGGGCGGATATTTAAAATTTTAATGATTTTTATGTAAGTAACAAAAAAGGATAGAATAAAATTAAATCATGATTCGCTGTCTGCTATGCTCATTGAGTTTACAATCTTAAATATTTAAATAATAAATAATACCTAGAAAGAAATTCATTTAGTTTGGAAATCCTTCGCTTTTTATTTAATTGCTTGAGAGCTAAATATTTAGGTGATTCCCAATTTCTGAAAATGCAGGTTATATTAAGACTTAACCTTATTATTATGTATGCCAAATATACCATTCCAAATCTATAGAAATTAAGTCAATCAACTCACAAGGGTTAAAGCCATAAACGTATACGTCACCGACCAAATTAATTAAATAAGTTAACCGAATCAATGACGCGTCAAATTTGTAATACAATTTAACCTTTGAAGGGTCGAAACTGTGTTATATTCTATTAGATATAGGATAAATACTATGGTCACACACTTTCTAACTCAATTAGGGGTATTAACTTAAAATAGAACTTGTATATTTGAGAAATTCGAACCTATAAAATACATATAAATATACAAAATTATAAACACATAAATAATTTAGAAATGAAATACGGCACAACTTGACGTCAAATAACAATATTTATTGCTAATTTTGACGAATAATTATTAGTGAGTGAGTTGTGTCCACGGAACAGAAAAAACAAGTGGAAGTGCAATACGCCAAAATTACTATAGGAACCGCTGTCGCCAAACTCACACAAATAATCCGATAATAACATATGCACTACAACAAAATAATCCGTATGATTGGTAGTTTTAAATTTTTACAAAATTAGCCTACATCACAGAAAAAAAATAAACCCTGACTCTCTAAAAATAAGGTTAATTTTGCATTAGCAACTCGATTGACGAGTTAGTTTTGCTACTTGACCATAGATGGCGATATATAATCAATATAAGCAATTATCAACATAATTGCTTTGGACATATGGTTGACAATGGCGTGACTCTAATGCTACTCGGCCAAGGACACACCACGTATTACATTTAAATTCTTTTCGATATCGATAGATACCCGATTTTTGTTCAAATACGATAAATACGACTCGTTGGGAGTACATTTATTTATTTGTTACACAAACCGCTGTACCTTTTAAACCATAAATTAATAGACACACAAGACTGACTGACAGATAGGTAAAGGGCCATGCCCAAGTTTCATAGTGAGTTTGGCCCAGAGTGCACACTTATGATATGATGTCTTAAATTTAATATAGATTGTCAACATGTAATTAAAGTAGGAATCAGATAAATAAAACTTCGGGTTTTATAGTAAAAATTCGTCTTTAATATTCCGCATATGTTGAAATTCTCATGATTCTCGTGAATTAAATGGACTTTTTGCCTAGAAACAACGCAAGGAAGCACTCTCTATCCATTTCTCTTTCATGCTTGTGACTTTGAGAAACCTCAAACAAATTTTTAATTAAGGTTAAAAATCTATTACCTACTGTTTGTAACACTCTGTGTGTAAGGTCTCAGTCATTAATAAATTATAATAATTATGTTACTTTTTAAAACATTGATTATATTTTTGCTTTATACCACTTAAACGACCATAAATTTACTTTATATAAATTTCGTGTATGAATTAAGGCGACCTCGTACCTATATTGTAATGCAAAAAATAAATAAAAATAACTGTTTGGGTTAAGATAGTTATTCCTCGTATCGACATCGATCGACAAAATCAATTTTCGACTTGACCACATCACTACATTGAGTAGCGAAGGCTTTTCTAGAATGTTCTATGGAAAAATGCAATCGAAAATAAACTTTGTCTTTACGGCATAAGGTTTATTTTGACTAACAGTTCTATTAATTTTTTGTAAATTGGAAGAAAATAAGATTTTTATTAGAAAACAATAAAAATCGTGCTTACCGATGATACGAAATACCTCAATTTGTAAGATTTCTTCACCTACTATCATTTTTGCACGCTAAAACGGAACAATACGGCATAGCTAGGTAAATATTTATTTGTAACGAGACGAGCAACTCGTCGAGATGACAGGCGCAACTGGGATCGGTTAAGCGCAAGTTAAGCGTAACAACGCTTAATTGTGACACGCGTGCCACGCCTACTTAGCACTTCCACCTGTTTTTTCTGTTCCGTGGTTGTGTCCATATATTTTTTACATATTATTATTTTCTTTTTATTGTACCTTCATGTTCTTCCCTTATGAGGGAAGGGGTATGATAAATCTTTTCACACAGACCGTAATCAAGTGCTAACGGACGATAACTATTATGTTTGTTGTATAGCCCGATATTCTTTTAAAACGTTACTTATGGCATTGATAAACTCTGGTCCATATGAAAAATATCGAACTTGACATTAGAAATTAGAAATATTAGATGAACTATTTGAATTAGATTTTCTTTCTTTTGAAGAAAGTCAGTCAGAAATAAGGTTGTTAGTTTTTTATCTAATATTATTGCTTAGTACTTTAAAACAGACCTACGTCACATAAAAATCTCTGGTCAACACCCCTCCCCCTACCCCGCGGCGTCCGGTCACAGCGGCTGGTTGCGGTCCGCTACGTAACTAATGCTTTACGATTAATTAGTTCGGTGTACCGCACAACATGGACGAGAATACCGCAATCGTGTTTGTTACTGTTTTGTTTATAAATAATATTTAATGAATGAGGTAGTATGTTATAATAATAAATATTTAATAGGATTTGAAATACTTTTTTAAGAGAGGATTGAGATTTTGACCATGAAAATCAATCGCTAAGAGTTATACGGGATTATATTGAATTCAAAAGTATTAAAAGAAGTGTACTCAAAATGTTCGTCCTAAACTGTAGTTGTAGTCTTAGTGTCCAACTGTAACTGATGTCCCAAATTTTCGCACTCGACTGTGCATAATCTGGAAGCCGATATTTCATAAAAAGAAATGGATTGGACTACATTGATATTGATAATCTCGTATCCCATTTTCAAGTAAATGCACTAAAATAGTCTTAAATACCCTTCCAAGTTATACTTAAAAGAAAATGTCTTTCTTAGTATTCTAGCTTACTACATTTTCTAGACACAAAAATTCAATTACTTTTTGCTGAAATTCAGGCTTTCTCCCAAATCTCACGATCCGCATCCATAAATCTTAACAACCGGTAGCAAAGAGGCTTTCATACTTTTATTATAATAATAAAAACTGTACCAAAAGACCAAAGTTTTCTTTCATTTTGGTCCTACAGATCTAATTCAGGGAATTAGGTTGTAGAAAATTCTCACAAAAGATAAATGTATAATTTTTTTTTTTTTTCCCTAGCCTATACTGTCCCACTGCTGGGCAAAGGCCTCCCCCAATTCCTTCCATACTACCTTATCCTGCGCCGCCTCGAACCAGCCCTCGCGGTATGCGACTAAGTCATCCCGCCACCTCTTCCTGGGCCGGCCTCGGCGACGCCGTCCATCTGTTGGCTCCCATTGTGTACAGACCCTTGCCCAGCGGTCACTTTGCATGCGACTGACGTGACCCGCCCAATCCCATTTAAGCCTGGCTGCCTTAAATGTATAATATGTTAAATATATATCAAGTTTTATGTATATTTGGCAAAGCGATTTTTTGTTAACTTTTTACTGTTAAAACTCGTTGGCTGGTAAATTTTAAGGTCTTTTATTTATGATAGCTAGTTTTTAGTTAGTAAAATAGCTTTGAATTGAAAACAAATTAATGAACTTCTGATACTAAGATTACATTTAACAATGCTAGTAAATTTTGTTTAGTCTACGAAATGATTTGGAGGTTATGCATTATCGATTTTTGTTTACAAGCACACGATGTTGTTCTCTTCGTTATAAGAGGAGAGCATTAACAAACGTAAATATTTAGACCTTCGCGAAGACTCTATAATTCAAATGGTTTTTAGGACTTCCACTAACTAAGGACATATCAAAGGCAAAACTAGGGAGACCATGGTAGAACTAAGCTTTATCAAAATTGTTACCAGTATTTTTTTTTTCAATCATTATTCAAAAATCTACTTGACTTATAAACTCATAATATTATAATCATCTCGCAATAAAATTCCAACCCAACAAATTCATCCGTGAAAATCCTTAATTAAAATAACTATATAAAAATGTGACGACCCCTTCGGCCTATCTCGAATTCTTTACGATCGTATTTTTATCGGTTTATTCGTGACCTTGGTCCTTCGAGCCGGAGAAGGCGTCTCATAAAAGGACCAGCCCAAAGCAATCTCTCTCAAATAAACTTTGTAAGCGCGAGATATAACAGGCCGATGAATAATTAACTAGCTGTACTGATCACGGACATAATTGGATGGATTTTAGAAGCGTCGCCACGGTACCAAATAATAATAAAAGTAATGCGAAAATCAAATAATTTCAAAATAATAAAAGAACTGTTTGACTGGTTTTAAAAAGTGCATAAAATGTAAACTGACTGATAAAATAAATAAATAAAAAAAAGGCACGTCATTTTCTTGACGATTGTCCAACAGACTACTGTACAAGTATTCATATATAATAAATAGGTCTATTTATTCTAGCACAGTATAATGTCAAATCTTTGCATAATTATATTTATAATTGAAGTGATGTAGCATTCAATAAAAACATCTACAGTAATTCCAAGTTTAAGAATTAAATACTTGCAGCTTTTATACATCTACAGCACGACAAAAGCAGAATTTTAATACCATTTTTTTCTTCAAGTCTTGTCGCCTCTCCAAGTTATTTATGGCCAGTCCGCTGTCCAAATTTCTGTTCAACATTCAACTTCTGTTGTTTTCTGTAATGTTACATCGTTCATTACGAAGGAAGGGATTTAATTAATTGTAATTTCTTAGGAATCTTTGTCGCAACTCCTGAGTTACATGCCGTTGAAATTAGATTGAAATTCTAATTTAAATTTTAAGACAATAATAATATTGATGACCAGGCAACATTGGTGTCGGAAAATAGGGATAATTTTGAATTTATATACAATAACTAGAACCGCTGTCTGCGTGTCATAATAAATAGTAAAGAATAAGAAGGAAAATAAAGGAATAAATCTACATTGTAATTGATTGAAATTCTGTATTCAATTTAAATTAACTATCAAACTTACATTTTAATTGACACTGTAAATGACGTGTCATTAATCTATCTGTAAAGCAGCAGATGGTCAATAAAGATAGCAAAACTTAAGATTTTTTTATAACAAGGAAAAGGCACATTAAAATTGTAAAACAAAAAACGTACTGTTTAAATGTACCGTAATATTTTCGAGCGGGCTTTAATAATAAATTAATGGTACTAGGGGTTCAGATCACGTACTAAATGTTTGTGTTTCTGTACTTTAGATATTGATACTTACTTTCATTATACATTTTATTGCAAAAGTTCTACCTTTTAACGTAATTTATTTATTTTATTTCCTAGCTAGATCTAGTGTAGTGGAAATAAGGACGTGGATGTAAGTGATAAAAAATTATGTTTAAAGACAAAGCGGTTTATTTTTCTACCGCAAAGACATACTTACATACTCTTGTATATGTTTTTCTGGGATAAACATAGTAATACTGCCTGAGGGATTTACGAAAGAAGTAGAGGAGTTTGCCCAGCAGTAGGATCTAATATAGACTTAAACAAAAGTCTGTAGATTTAACAAATAATTAATAAAACATACTATATTACAATTAAAAATTTAACTTAACATATTTACAATAGGTAATAAAAAAAAACTAAGCCTACACAGTAAATAAGAATAAATATAAACCTGGGATAAACAATATTAAATTCATGTGCCATGTTCTTTCTTTGTGGTTATGTTGAACAAAGTCACATACATAACCTGACTAACCATGATGTTTATTCATGAGAAAAAGTATCTTTCACTATCAAAATTACAGTCTGGAATCATCAAATGCTGGATACACCTTCCCTTTATTTGCCTTCTATTCAGCTATTCCTTCCTCTACTATACATCATTCAATTCTATGAAAACAAAATACAGTCAGACAGTCTAAACTTATTCAAAGTACCGCCTCTGCATTCCAAGTCGCGAATTAAAATTTCAAATTCCGTACATTATTTCTATCTACAAAAACGTTGCAGACTAAAATGTCTTACAAAAAGGTTTGAAGTAGACTTTTCTAGACCGTATACTGTATGGTATTTCTTCGTGAAAATATATGGTACTTGCCCTCATTTCTAAGGGTCGAGAATTCTTGCGAGAGTTTATTAAAGTTATTTTGATTTATATTCGTTGTGCGTGCTTGTTTTAGTATGTTAAATTAATGTATTTAGGTTTATTAAATAGTTTTGTGATATTAGAATAATGATTACGTAAGTAGATTGCTTTGGGAATTGAAGGAAATATGTGTCGTTTATAAGGTCTAAAATAGCTTACCAATGTTTTCGTTATTTTTTTTTACATTTTACGTTTTTTCGATTTAAATAACACTTATTATTTTCAGGGACTTGCATTACGAAAGCACTCACTTATGTGAAAAAAACAGTAGGTACATTCATCTTGACGTATTTAGTATGTGAATTTTAAATTATACGTTGCTCATATTGGTATATTTTTAAAAGCTCCAAATATATAAAAAAATAGATTTGTAGCTGATACAAATATGATATTTAATAAAAGCTATTTTATCTATTTAGCAGAACATTTTAGCACTGTAAACATTCATTTGTACTGCGCATTAATTTAAATTCAGAAACATTTAAAAAGTTTATTATTAAGGATCTTTTGTCAGGTACTCAAAAGAACTTTTAAATGGACCACTTTGTATAATATTTAAGTATAAAAAGGATTTTTGGTAGCGCCGTTGTTAAGTAATAAGAGAAAGCGACTTTAATCTTATTGTTATACCAATAAGCGTAAATAAAAATAGTTTTGAGTAAATTGTTTATTATTGTGAACTTAGTAAATTATACGCTACAAGTATTATCGAAAGAACATATTTTGTTCTGATGTAAGTTCTAGGTAACTAAGTAATCATGGCAAGTCTGACTATGTAAAAAAGGAGATTTATTTTTCTCAATATTAAAACATATTAAAGTTAAAAAATTATATTTTATGCTAAATTCAAACTATATTATTTTAATACTATACCTCTTTTGAGCTGTAGGTGTATAAACCTTTTAATTTTTAATTTTGTTAAACACCAATCCAATCTAGTAAAGCATGCAGGCCAATACCGCCAGCTTTTTAAACGTTGACGGTTGAATGTTATTATCATGTTAACCAAACTATTTATGCACTAAATTATTACTAGGCCAAGATCTCGCACCATAATCTGCCTTGTGGAGTATTTTTTAATCTTATAGGTACCCATCCCTGTGTAAGCAGATTTAAAACCTTAAGGACGATTATTGTTTGGAGATCCTTCAAAATGTTTACAGCTGGACAAGATGTTGACTAAAGCTTGACTTAAGATTTTAAGAAGTGTGTATTCTACTTTGGATTATGCTTTCAAAATCGCTTGAGTCTTCTATAAATAAATACCTCATAGATTATGCCGATATTTGTAGACTCTTTTCATTGGTTTTATATAATTTTATGAACTTATGGACGGATTGAACCATTCTAACTACATTTGGTCAGAAACCAAACAGAATAGATCTATCTTTTCAAAGAACTTTCCAAACGTTTGGTAGAATCTACTCGTGATCAGAGGGCTGGTTTATTCCTTGCACAGAGAATGGGCATTCAACGTGGCAATGCTGCCAGCCTTCTGGGCACGTTCCCCGCCATTGACAAGGATGACGATGAGTTCTTTGACGCCGTTTAGTTTTTATTTATGTAAGTTTTAATTTTATTATAGTTAGAGTTTGTTCTTATATTAGATTTAATTGTGTATTTATAAAATTATACCGATGTAATGTTAATTGAAATGGGGATACAATAACAGAATAGTAGAAATATGACTTCTTATGACTCCTTAGGCGTAGTTCTGTACTGGTATAAAACATTTATTTAACTAGATACCCTCAAACACATACTTCTAAAACACATAGTAACTACCTATCTTACATGTTTTTCCCATTCACTTTTTATCCACTTTTCTATTCCTTTTAATTTAGTTTGATATTTATCATCTCTTACGCTCATATTCCGTACCATAACACGAAAGCCTTTCAGTTTAGTTTGCGGTCAGGGATTTCTCGTATACATGTATATACGTACCTCTAAGGTATGTATTGATTTACTTCGGTATAGACAGGCAACATGCCGTTTGAGGGTAGCTTTCTACGAATCGCTTAGAACATGACATGTGTAATGTTTAAATACTGGTTACGGATAAATAATGTATCAGAGAAACACATCATGTTTTTGCTTTTTTTTTTGGCTATATATGTTTTGTTAGCATTTGCCAGCAGCTCAGGCTGCTTAGATGTTGGTTAGTGCGGTAAATAAGTAACCCTTATCCTTTCATCAATTAAATGTCATCAAAATCTGCTCAGCGATTTATCCGGAAAAGTGTAACAGACAGACAGAGTTATTTGAGCTTTAATGATATTAGTAGGTAGATAGATAGGGAGTCTTGAGGTTACATCTGTGTATTTTTAGTTAAGGAAATGTTATCTTTGATATGTCTTATATCATAAAAATATATAATTTCGAAACTGTTAATTATAGAATAACGTTTTTAATTTATTTTATTTTTTGTTTCAGATATTATGTGCTACACTAGGTAAGTGTAAAAGACGCCTTTTATCGATACAAAATAGAAAACATTTTAAACATAATCACTTTTTATTTTTATATTTTAAAACAATAAATATGACCTTTATGCGTCCGAAGTTCGTTATCATAATAATTATGTACACAACTCTTGTCAATGAAATATAAAAAATCTTAATAACTAACTTGAAATAAGTAATTATGTTAGAGTACCTAAATATAGCCTCATTAGTGGACGTCTTAATAACGACGTTAATTAAATTTAAATTGAAGTTACCTTTAAATTAAATGACCTTGTTACGAAATACAAACTTAATTATAAAACCTTTTATTTAGATTTACTAATTTGTTAAGTTTTCTTAATTAATACGCTGATTAAGATCAAAAAGGGGCTTTATTATGAAATGTAAATGTCATGATTTGATATAATGAGAAAATATAAATTAACACCTGTTATTATTTAAATAAATGATATAATTAGCTTTTTTTGGACTGTACTATACCAGGTTATCTAATACTATACAATGTCTCTTAAAACAGTATCTACAATGTGTTTTACACACAAGAAATCTAATAATAAGAAAATATGGAAAGTATCTTGCTGCGGTTTGCGTGAAGCTAACAATAACTAAACTATTTTTGATGATTTTAATACTCGGCTCATTATCAAAAAACAACAAAAATAGGTATATTGCTACGAAAAAAAAAGGTTATACTTAAAAGGTTAATTACGAACTCGAACCCACGCCCTTAAAACTCAAGCCTTCTTAATAATCCATTCAAATTTGTAGTGTGAAAACAAAGTAGGTCTATTGTATTAGATTCTCAATAACCTCTAAATGCCCTCCAGCTAATAGTCTAATGGGTATAAATAGAAATCGATAGTAATTCCCTTTAATGGCAGAATTTAATAGGCATGAAGAGTAGGCCAACCCTTTTGTACTAGTCTTATAAAAGGTGATGAAAATATCCAATGGGCATTTACTTGTGTCCTTAAAGTCGATTACCTGTATCTAAATAGCTAATAAAAACAAAAGCTGCTATTTCTTGGTAGAAACTGTTGTATAAAATGTAAGAAACCTCAAGAAAAATAGGACATATTCTTGAGTATGTATTATTTTCCACAGTGCACAAAGGAGTTCTGAAAAGTAGCGTTTGCGATGGTTCTATCAACAAAAGTGAAGTTTATGTATTAAACACTGTAATGTAAACTAAATAGAAGTCATTAACGTCACAAAGAACCGACTTCTATGAAATTTATGTGAGAGAATTTCTGTCAAGTAAAAGAAGAACGATCAAAAACTACCAGAGTTACAAATAAAAAAGCCTACATTCTAATAGAAGTATGATTTATTTAATTTCTTTGATACATTTTTGTACAATAGTTTAAAAATAATGTTTGGAAGAAAAAATACACATCTTATCTTAAACCCTATACATTATATTATAAATAATACCCGTAACGTTTTAATAGCAGGACTGCGGAACTCTAAAGCGCGGCCATTTCTCGTGTTTATTACAAAGCGTCCCGGTTGACACCCAGCTGGTACGCAGCAGTTGTTGCTTACATTTTTAATCCTGGATCACAACTAAATAGGTTTTATATGAGAGATTAGTTTTGTTCTAGTTTTATTGTGTGGTATGTAATGTGTTTTGAGGTTACCAATGTTTAATGTTGGAATATACATTTTTTACGGATTGTATTGCGGTTTATTTTACATTTTGTTTGGCCGTTACGCTGTGCCTGTTATTTCACTAGGACCTATGTAAGACCTTAACATGCAAATAAAGATTTTGAGTTTTGAGTTGGAGTTTGAGTCTTCCGCCATCATGAAACCTGCAAAAGCGATCAAAACTCGGGAATAAAAATTTGAAGAAACAAAATGGAATCCGTAGTTAATAATTGGTTTTTCTTTTTATATTGTTCAAAGACTCAAAAGTTTGTTTTAGGAAATGGACTATGTGAATTCAAGTCAAAAAATGATGTTTTCTCGTAATAATAAATTAAAATATTGGCATTAAATTGAGAACTGAAGAAGACCTATTACTTAAGACCAAAAAAGTATACAAAGACGACACATTTAACAACACTTCCTTGCCATTTACCTACAATATAACGTTAATACTGATAAACGATGATGATGATGACGAATGATGATACAGATATCTGACTAAGCAACACGAAATTATTTTATCAGGCATTTTTTTACACGTTTACCTAAAAATTACACTAACATTTTAAAAGCCTATAAGGCGCTTCCCACGTTTGTATCCGGCGTTCACACGTTAATATCCGAAAAATGACTTGTAAGTAAAGAAAACGATATTCACAGACAGTTAACGATAGTCAACTTAAAAAAATGTGATATATGAACCTGTTAATGTTATTGAAATAAAACTACTTTTTACGGATTTTTTCGCGATTTTTTAGTATTTTATATATATATATATATATATATATATATATATATATATATATATATATATATATTATTATATTATTATACTATAGTATTTAAAATATGAAGGTAGAACGAGCAACATCCACTGTCAAGACGAACGCCATCTCTGTCTGCCCGTGACCATGATACCTGCAAAGGTGTCGAAACGTCGGGACCTAAAATCTAAATACAAACCGCGAAAAAATCCGTAAAAAGTAGTTTTATTTCAATGTCTAACATTCGCGTAAACCTAAGAAACCAATCTGTTATGTTATTTTATACACATTCGGTTTACCAAATAACAGATTCTACTTATCCGGATATTAATACTATTTACGAAGAAAAATTGAAGCAAAATTACACGTGCATGTTTTATACATTGAAGGTTTGTAAATATTTGTAGATATAGGGGTTGATCTTAACGGTACGGTGATACCTTTCTTTAAGCTTCATGTGTCTTTGTTGAAATAGAATATAAGGCAATCATATAACAAGTATTGAACACCGAATTTAACAACATGAATCAGCTTAAAATCCTTAAAGAGAAAAAGAAATCCTACTATTTTTTTATTGTTTTTTTTTTATCTTACAAAGACAGAATAGTCCGGAGTCAGACGGGAGAGACCTTTGCCCAGCAGTGGGACACGAAACAGGTTACATAAAAAAAATCTTACAAAGACTCTCAGTTTTACATTTAAGTCTATAAACTATTTAAGTATTTGCATCGTTTAAACTTTTGCGTAACTATGCAATGATATGTATTTCGATCTAAAACCAATGGACATCAAACTACTAAAACCGTGACATGGCAACTTCAAAGATCTTTACGACATGTTCAGTCTAGAGCAATTACTACACGCACCTATTATTTTGAATACCCATGAAATTTTGATATGCGTTACATAACATTCAGATCAATAATAGTATAAATTGACCTCCTTCGACCTTTTTTATAGGAAGAAGGTTATGCATTTAATGACAAATTAACACCTACTTGCCACTGTTGTCATTGTAGGATATCCACTGACTGTTCATTGTGGGCTTCTGTCAATACAAAAAAAGTACTGTGCTTTCTAAAATTATACGAAAACTTAGTCAAAATTACGAATAAACAATCAAATCTGAACAATTTTTTTATAGTGACTCTATGTGCCACAGCTTGGAAACTTGTGAAATAAAGACTTTTTTTTTTAATAATAGTAGAATAACAGTCACACATATCATCATCAAAATTCATCAAAACTGACACAAAATCATAAACACCCCAAATCTCGTAAGTCAGTTAACCATGTTTGTGCATAATAAGGCCTCATACACTAAGTAAGCGGGAGCGACGCGGTGGCGGACAGGCGCGCGGCGCGACAGGGTAGTTTAGTTTTTATCATAATGAAGTGTTACAAGAAATGCTTCGTCATTCTCTTTGCTTCTTTGTTCACGAACGAAATGTCTTAACAGAGATGAAACGACTTTTTGTGGTCACTTATTGTGTTCAAGAGAATATGCATACTTAAACTCAACCCTACGTCAAGGCAAACACGGGGACACCGCTCTTTTGATACGTACCGCTCGTCCGCCGCTCGCTGCCCTCTGCCCGCGCCGCTGACTTCGTTATCAGCCCCTTATAAATACATGTAATAGAAGACGCCGCCGTTGCCACTTTGCCCTTGCCGCTGTATTCGTGAAGAGTCCCATATGCAATGGAACAAGTGGACTGCCTCGTTGGCCTAGTGGTGCTTAGCGAGACTGCTACGCTAGAGGTCTTGGGTTCAATTCCCAAATCGGCCAAATTATTATTGGGTTTTTCTATGAAATTCTCAGTAGCAGGTCGAAGTTTGGATTTGTGCCCGGTTAGTGGCAATAGGCTCGCTCCCTATTACATGGAACCTAAACATACCGGCGAACTGTGGGTGTACATTGGTACACCTCTGCCTAACCCTTCGGGGATACAGGCGTTATGTTATGTAAGGGGGCTCGCCACAACTCGCGCCGCCGCCGTCGCCGCTCCCGCTGCCTTCGTGACTGAGGCCTTAACCGTACATTATAGCTTACAATGACAGTTACAGTCGTCACCGCCCACTACAAGCCGTCCTATCAACACTAATTACCCAGTGTTTGTAAGATGCATGAGCGTGCACTGCCAGGGCCGAGCGGCCAAGTTCATTGTTTATAGGTTTCTTGTGTCCGAAACTCGTGTAATTTCTGTTTCTTGTTTAAACTACTGGTGTGTTTAACTTTAAGCTTGTTTTTTCTTTAAATTTCGGGATTTTGTCTGAAGTACATAAAACAAAACCTAAATTTTAATAAAAAATCGATGTAGTTCATGATTCCCAAATTGTACAGTTCACGTACGACAAGATTTTATTTATTTATTAAAAGAGCACTTCATTACAATATGAATGCAAAAGCCACAGAGAAGTATGAATGCAAAAGTATTTCCATCATTAAAGTCCCGTGAAGCAGTCAAAGCCTGCGCTCAGGCTAACTGCAAAGATCTCTACCAAAAAAGTATTTTCATAAAATTACCAATAAAAAGAAACGAAGCGAACTCTGGCGATTTTAGGCCGTCAACCCTGCAACTTTTTCAAGGCGTAGTTTGGAGGGAAGCCTTAATGGGTTACCTAAAATCCTAAACCACAATATTGTAACCTAAACCGTACCCACCACAAACATTTTTACTTATTAATCTATTAATCCCCAACAACAGTAAGTACATTAATTTAGTTTAATAGCGGGATGGGTGAATAATCAAGCGTGTGAACGTTGGCACTACTTGCATCCACGTGGCATTATAAACAGAGTCTGACCTAGGCCATTATCAAGGTAATGCATGCAATGTTAGGCATATTAATACTGTAAAATGGGGCTATCTGGTGACGAGGTCGATTTATTGTTGCTAGTGGAATGTTTTTTTTTTAGAGTTGACTATGAATTTGAGGAAGATGTCTTGCGTTGCTAAACATAAGATGATTTGAGAGCAAACCAACATATCAGAAACGTATCACAACTTTCTATCTTTGAAATCCTATGTACTACATAGATATCAGTTAGGATAAAAATTATAATGTGTTCAATTTTTATGGCCATTGTCTAGGCCATCTATACTAAGAAGGAAACAAAAGAAAACTACTTCTTGATTGAATCTGAAAGTGCTAAGTAATAATTACAAGACAGACCTTATAATAATATTTTGTTATCAACTCTTCAAAATGATATTTTTGACCATTGTGCTTATGACTACTTCCTAAATTACTTATGTAAATTTTTAAATATGTTATTTCTACTTTTGCTTTTCTTTAATACGCAAACCAAAGGCTCCATATCAATTTGTAATTTAAAAGATCGTACGACCCATAAAATGACTTTTCAACATTAAAAACAGCTGATCCGTTGTTTTCGTTTCCAAATTCAGCACAAAATACAATTCATGTGGGTGGCATATCAAGTCTTATATTTTGTCACATATTGGCACAGTTTCAAACTATTTACTGGTTCCGCATACAAGATCGGCATTGGAGAGGCGGTGTTATGAAACCCCAATTAAAATTTTTAGCGGTCGTTTTAATGTACCAAAAGTTTGTCGTTGACCGTTAACATTACAAACTAGCTGTGCCCCACGGTTTTATATGCGTAAGTAGACGGAGCAACTATTAGAGACTTAGATAGTCATATTTTGTTTTTAGTTTTTTGGTGCTTTTGTATTCTTAACCCACTTCAAAAAAGGAGGTGGTGCTCAATGTGAATTTTTTTTTTCTATGTTTGTTACCACAGAACTTTTGACTGGGTGAACCGATATTGATGATTCTATTTTTATTTGAAAGCTGATGCTCTCCGTGTGATCCCATTTCAGTCTTTTGGTCTTATTATTGTAGTCTTTTTTTGTTAGAATTATTATTCTTGTTTTAGGGAAGGATACGAATACTCGTACAACAATTTAGACACAATGAAAAATCGCTCCATCCGCTCTTGAGTGGTAAATGTTGTAGCTAACCCGACGAAAACAAAGTCTTGTTTTATATGTAGAAAAGATGACGAGATTATTTTAATACCACTAAAAATTTATTTCCGTATTTCGGAAGTAAAGATCATAAAATTAAAACGAAATACTTTAGTAATATGAATAACTACAAAACCTTGTTCATGGAATGAATGAATTACCCGAATCCCAAAATAACTGTTTCCTATGTTTCTTGCTCACCTATGATGACAAAATAATGTTGAAATTACATGCACGTTTGATATTTATTGAATAACTAGGTATTTCAATGTTAGATTCTATTTGAATGAAACGGTAAATATATTTTAAACCATGACCTTTAATTTGCTCTAGAATAAATGCTATTTTATTATGCAATGTACTGAAAACGGTCGTACGGTTAATAGCAAAAGGCTTGCCCCCTATTATATGGGACCTAAACATATCGGCGAACTGTAGGTGTACATTGGTACACCTCTGCCTAACCCTTCGGGGATACAGGCGTGATGATATGTTATGTTATGTACTGAAAAAACTGACACCGTTTGAGCCCTGTTGCTTAACTGTATTTTTTGCTCACTTGGTCTTTACATGCTGTTAAACCGCAAAATAATATGAGCTGATCACGTTTTTAAGACGTCGTTCTTCCCGATACACTTACTCGTAATGAGCTCATGATTATCATGGTCCATTTAGTCCCAAAACTAGTTGGGCTCGTCCGATATCTTCGCATAAATAAATCTTGACGGGCCTGCTGGTCTAATGGTTAGAGACCCTGACTGCTATACCGGAGGTCGTGGGTTCGATTCCCACCCGGGACAAATGTTTGTGTGATGAGCACGATCATTTGTTCGGTGCCTGGGTGTAATTTATCTACAATATGATGTATTTAGAAACATATAAGTATGTTTATCAGCTATCAGCTTGCTTAGCTTGGGATCAGACAACCGTGTGTGAGATGTCCCGGAATATTACTATTATTATACAGTCGGATGTATAGTATACGTTTTAATAGTTATATCGTGGCTAAACCTTTGTTATTGGTAGGTAGAATGCATGATCAATTTAACAAAAAAACCGTATTGAAATTTTTTCAAGAATATTGAGATATAGTAATTTATGCAAACCACATTCTAATCTCAAATTGTCACATTTATTGTGAAAAATGCTCTTTTATAAATATCTAAAGTCATTGACATTTTCTGATCTGGCAATGAAGAAGAAATATATCAATAGGTTATTAGCCTACGTTTCTAAGGCTGAGATGAACGGACATTAGTTTCAACGTGCATTTGTTTATTTTTGTCACTGTCGCACAACTGTCAAACTGAACGTACGAGACAGAAATGGATATATTTTATGTCTTAATTAAAAACTCTCGACTGACTTTATATTATTAGTCTTATGATTTTGTATTATGAAAAAAAATATTAAATTATTATTAATAATTGGCAAAGATGAAAAGTCTCTCCATTCGAATAAAATGGCGATTAAGTCCCAGACATAATTATTTTTGTTGTTTTATAGCTTTTTCATTATTTTTTGTTAAAGCTAAAGATTTAATACTTCGTTAAAATCATGTTCTTGACTGCGTATTCACTTGATATTTTTGTAATACAATAAATAAATAATTTTACGGCCAATGCATTTGTGGCTAACCAGGATCCAAGTAGGTTACAAACATAATTATTTTTGTTTATCATTCCCATCTGCCCAATAAATATATTTGGGTTCTCAAATATATATGATGTCTTAAAATTAGCCAGATGTGACAGTCCAACTTGTTGTTTATACATAAAGTGTTTTTTTAAATATCTTATTTTATAAAAGCATGTGCGTTTGTTTTTTGTTTCGATATTTATTATAAACGAATTGTGCACGTGTAAATTGGCGTGATTTTGTTCAGGCAGACAGCTGAGTGATTTTATTGAATTTATATAGAATGTTTGTTTTAACTTAATATTGACAAACTTATTTTTTATTTGGATTTTTATGGTTTTCCATTATTTGACGTTATAGTTTGTTTTAACTTAATATTGGCAAACTTACTTTTTATTTGGATTTTTATGGTTACTCCATTATTTGGCGTTTTAGTGTCAATTATACTATTTATTTTGGAAATATATTTTAAATAAAATCACGTATAGTTTCGGCATTCGAGTTCGTAATTTTTGATGATTTTTTTAAGTTCGTAATTTACTGAAATTGCGCTGGACTCAGATAAATTGAGGGAAATATTTTACTATAACATTTTAATAGAATACCCGCTATTTTTTATTAAAACTAGAAACTATTTTTTAAATTCTTAGAACATGGCTGGACTAAATTTTAATAGTTTATTTTTTTTATAATTTGATTATTTATAAATCAAATGACAGTCTTTTTGACTGCAATTTGGAGTACAATCTTAAAATCCCTTCTAACCCACAATTTTAATACTAAACCGCATTTTTCCGGCCCAATCCATTACTGTTTAATGTTTGCTAGTGATAATACAGCATTATTGGCATTCGGCCATCCTCTCTCATTATAAGTGGGGACAGAAGTATTTCGGGCATTGCTCGTCGGGTTCAGACTACCAAGGTTAACACCGAGGTCGTTATGCTATCTGTATATGGTAATTATAATAATTACATTAAGTTTTTGTAAGCTATTTCGGTAACACATAATGTACTATTTTTAGGAAAAAACTAGGTAATAAATATATTTTAAAACCATTTTAAATATTTGAAAACTATATATTTCGGTAAGGTATACTCGTAATTGTAATTATTTTAAGGAATTAAGTGGGGATTTAAGATGTAAGAGTTAAGATGTGGTTTTACAAATATAACGTATTTTATTCTGTACATAACTCTTAAGATGTATGTTTGTTGAATTTGTTTTGTTTGCTTGCCTTGTAAGCTCGCTGTATAAACGATTGTCAATGAAGAATTAAGTTCATTTCGTTACATAATTAATGATCGATACTGTACTTAGGGGGGAGGCCTTTGTTCAGCAGTGGACGTCTTCCGGCTGATGATGAAGATAATGATGAGGATGACTGAACCGTTTCTTCAAAGAGTCACTACATTTGCATCACAATCTATTAAGTAAATATAATTTAATGTTTTATTACTTAAACCATTTGAAATAGTTGTAAGTGTTGTGTTCACAATCAGTCAGGCCACCAATCTTAATCAATGCAACCTAATGCATCTATAAAAGCTTCTTTATTGTATGTCTAGGTGAAAAGAAAATACAGATTAGCAAGCAGAAAATCTAATAACCATTTATTTACTTAGCTTCTACAAATCTTCAAAACCAATAAATAATATCGTTGTTATACCCGTATATTGTGAAAACGCCTGTATTTTATGTTCCAGAGTTTTTTCTTTCATATTTCTGTAAAGATATTAAAATACTATTGACTCATGTATTTGATTTATATTAGCAACAGTTGTCGGTATCATTTTGTTACGTTAAATATATTTATATTCATCAGAAATATGCTGTGGGACACCCACAAGTTCCATGTTATGTTATCTATTTCAATTTATCAAAGGGTAAATGTTTTTAAACAAATAATAATAAATTGAGGAAATTTATTATTTATTTATATTTGTTTCTCATTTATTTAATAATAATAATCCAGCCTATAAACGTCCCACTTCTGGGCACAGGCCTCTTCCCATATAGAGAAGGCACGAGCATTGATCACCACGCTTGCTCAATGCGGGTTGGCGATTTCGGATCCCAAATTTTGGAAATCCAGGTTTCCTCACGATGTTTTCCTTCACCGTTTGTCAGAAATGTCTTAGAATAATTAAGAAAGTACATATAACTTTGAAAAGTTACATTGGTACTTGCCCGGGTTCGAACCTGCAACCTTATGCATACAAATCCGTTCATTGAACCGCTGGGCCACCACGACGTTTTATTTGATTCTTTACAATGTTAAAATATATATTCTTAATTGTTTTAGGGGACGTACTGGTAGGCCGTTACTGATAGGCTGGAAACCAAGGTAGACAGCGGTGTTGATTTATCATCAACTAACACGCTTGCCCGAAGGTAGTCTATAAAAAAGTAAAAAGAAAGTGTACACGCTAAAATTTGTACTAACCTTGTATAATCAAGGAACCAATTTGCAAGACATTTAAACCAAGGCTAAGGTCATTCATTAACTAATTTAAAATCCAAATATTTTTACTTTCTGACGAACACATACACTGACATTGACTATTAGAAGACATGACACAAAACAAAAATATAAAATGAAATCAAGAAATTATTAAAAAAAATACATTGGAGTGTCTAAAAAGAGACAAAAGATAGTTGAAGCGAGATGCAATATACAAACACGGCGTGTGAGAAAGAGACGGGGACATATTGTAGCTCTTTCCAGACGTGCCGAGTTACGTCGGCCGCACAGTAATGGGGGTATTATTAAATAGTGTTGATGACAACTTACGGATCGAACGATTTATCATTTGCTAAAGTGGAAGCGACGAGAACGGACGTGTTCTTGTCACAATAAAGAGAAACACACTTTTGGTTTTTATTTTGGGGTTTTTGGCTGACCGTTAGTGTTAGGCAGTTCAAGGTGAAAGTCAAAAGTATTTTTGTACACATTTTTTTTCTGTCTATCTTTTCCCAAGCTATATTGGGGTTGGCTTTCAGTGTTTTTGGATTCAGTTGAACACCTTCTTTTAACTGGAGTAACTGCCTATCTGATTTTTACCATAGAATGAATATAACGTAACATCCCATCACGCTTGTATCCCCTAAGGGTTTAGGCAGAGGTGTACCAATGTACATCATAGTATGAAATCTTATTTAAGATGATAATTTAAATTATAGCTGTAATGTAAAATTTGAGAGACGTCTTGAAAGTAAGTAAGGATCGTAGCAAGTGGAAAGAAGTGGTCTCTGCCTACCCCTACGGGAAACAGGTGTGATTATATGTATGTATGTATGTAATGTAAAACTTACAAGCGTCTTACAATATTAACAAAGCGTGATAGATTTACCCTTTATTTTATTACTCAGTTCAGGAGCACATTATCAGCATAGATTTTCGGTTCTGAAAACTGTTCATTAAATCTTAATTGTTTCACAGAATATCTTCGTTCAATGGCCATAATATTATGTGGCGATCGCATGGTCAGTAAGCAGGCAATTTAATCTACTTAATTAATGTTGTGTCCAATATTTCCAAGTCAGATCATCAAACCAGGACAAATTGGCCCAAAAAAAGGAACGCATAGATAAAATAATAATATAGTATTTTTCAGTTTACACAAAATCAGATTTCTTATATCGTGTTGCAAAGGCTTTCATAAAAACATTTCAATTTGTATTTTTATATTAGTATATTTTTCATGTAATTTGCATTATTTTTTCCATTTTGAGATCGATCTTGCTGGATATTATTGGTATATTACGTTTTCGCCGTTTTTAAATAAAATAAATTTAATACTAACTTAAACTAAAACTAAAATAGGTTAGGTGATTTCTAGAAACAAAGCACACATTTCAGTACATTGGACTGTAATAGTAATTCCTTTGACTTCTAACCGTATGAAGTCAAAGAAATAATGTGGAAAATAAAAACATTATTTATTTCTAGTTTGCATTACTTTGAATTCTCTGTGACAATCAGCTTTAAGTATATTTTTCTTTGAACAAACAAGTCTTTGTATGTGTTAAACAAAGTATGCTATAATGGGGTGTCAATGTGTGCGTGGTGTTACAGGGTGACTTACTTTGTTACATTAGCGACATATTGAAGGTGAGACTCATAGTTACCATTCAGTTTATTATTTTATCATGAAAAAAAACAAAGCATATTTTTTTTTTTTAATGGACCACTAATTTGATGCACCACTAATTTGATGCTTACATGATGAAGACAAAACTACAGCAGAAAGGCAGATGTGATTTTAGAAAGAAACAAAAACTTGCCGGATCTTTAGAAATATGTATCGGTATACCTAAGATATTTTTGTGTGTTAAAAAAACATTAATTTTGCAAAACCTCCGCTACTCGCATTATCCTGTCCTTTGAAAATCAATTAAAACTGAAACACCCTGTATAAAGGGCAGACTAATATCCCCGTTATTTATTGTATGTGTATGCTGATGTCGGAAACTGTTTCCTAAAATAAATAGCTGTAAGGGCTATAAATTCGTTAATCTATAGATGTTTATTTATACCAGTGACATAATTTTGTGTAAAACGTCGTTTTCCACGAGTTTTTCATTGAATTAATCTTGATAAGTGATCCTTTTGATTTGAACTATTTTTATTCGGATTCTCGGTTCCCTTAATATTATTGCGTATTTTCTCAGGCTTTTAACTTAATAAATTAATGGGTAACTCAGAAACTCTAATAAATTAATGTCGGACTAGGTTCGTTATTATGTAAACTTTTAGTTTGTCCCTTGGGATATCTTCTAGACTAGACAAAAAAGTGTTTTTTTTAAATAATTCTTACAGTGCCTTTCGCTGTAGAGCTTTTTAAATAATATTAATAATATTCCGGGACATCTCACACACGGTTTTCTGATCATAAGCTAAGCAAAGCTTGTGTTATGGTAACCACACAACTTATACACATACTTATATATTTCTAAATACATACAAATAAATCACACATATAAATAAATCACTCCCAGACGCAGAACAAATGATCGTGCACATCACACGACCTCCGGTATAGCAGTCAGGGTCACTAAACAGTAGACCAACAGGCCCGTCAAAAATAATAAAAAATGTCCTAATTTTAGTATGTACACAGTCCACAAAATTATTTCAATAATACAAGCTGTAAGACAACGTAGCTATTGTTTTCTATTTTCAAATTAATAAAAAAATATATAATCATTAAAGCAGAAAACTAGCCATTAACTGAAATAGAAAAAATAATGAATTCTTATTTCGAAAATACAAATCTCCAATCGAATGGGTTTGTCATCGTATTTTCCGGCTACTGAGATTGCCGTCAGACGCCATCGACAAATAGAAAAAAAAAAAGTCTTATTTAAAGCGTTCACAACTTCCCGCGCTCGTTTAGAATCCTCTCAAGTTCTAATAGCCGATTTCCGTTAGCGTTTCCTTGTTCTTATTTTAAATTTTAAATTCAATGTCAAATAAAAAGTGTTGGTGAATTATGTTAATTATAAAATTGATGAGAGCCACCAACAAAAAAAATTTGTAGAAATACTACTATTATAAAATAAATAGTAGTAATACTATTTTTTTTTTTTTTTGGTGGGTTTGGTCACGATTATTGTTAGAGTGACAGGTCGTTTATCACACTTCAAGATTTCAGTCGTGAGCTTAAAAACAATTATTTGGGTAAGGATAATTATACATAAATAATTTTGTTTTGTGAATGAAATAGTATCACAAACATTCTTACCTGTGTGTCCTATACTCATAGGTTAGAATGTTAGTGATACTAGCTAAGCTCTTAGCTACTAATACTAGGTTTTTTAGATAATAGGGTTTTGCCTTTACGTGTTTTAGCAAAGTTATTCTAGTAATATTCTATTGTTGATCAAGTAACCAAGAGCCAATGCTGCTCTTACGTCATCGGAAAATATTTGTAATTTTGTATGCAATATTCTAATGCTCAATTTTTTTTAAGAAACTTTTTATCAGTCCCAGAATATGTCAAACAATTACGAAGTAAACTTTCCCTGTATGTCCTATATGAAAAAAAAAAGCCTATCAGCGTTTATAGTCGATTCCAATTTAAATTCCGAGCTAGAGTGCAATAATGTCCGCTCGTACAATCCAATCTTAGTTGGTTTCATTTCATTTAATGTTACTTTTTAATTCACTATATGGCTTCCAACTGACTGTTTTTGTAAGTGTGAATACATGTTTTTTTTTGTATTCAGGTGTTTATGTATTCATGTGTAGCATGGGATGGATCATTTTGTGACGTAGTTAGGTAATGTTTGACTGTATTTTATCATGAAATGTAACAGAGATGAAAGTTTTATGCTTTTGCTGTATTGTTTACATGACTTAAAACTTTAAAATTGTGTCTTAATTTATACCTTATATAAAAGATAAATTCATTTTATATAAAAAAAAATTAGTTAAAATAAATGTGCAAATAAACAATCATTTTAATTATTTTTAATAAACCGAACAAGCATTATCGAAAAACCTTAAGTAAAAAATTTTGTACTGGCTATTAGTTTTCTTATTAACTTTTACATATAGCAATCCAAAACCCAATTTCCAAAAACCCCAACTCATTATAATCATGGAAGCTGAAAGCGCGACAGCAAATTTTTCACACCTCGCATAGCTCAACGACTAACATTTTCGTTGACATTTCTGACATCTGACACTCAAACACGACATCCAACATACTTTGTACAGAATCTCAATACCTATTTATCATATTTTTGACGTTAAGTCGTCGTTCGTTTATTTTAGAACTTTTGTCATTGTTCGCCGGTTTTAAAATGTTTTGTACGGCTTTTTGTTGTCATCATGAGTAAGGATGTTTGTATTGTAATAATTTACACATTATTTACGGTTTTAAAATAGAATCGAGTGTCGACGGTTTGTTTTTTTGCGATATCATCCTTGCGTATTTTTTTTATTTCGAGGTTTGTTTCCAACTGCAGTTTTTGATAAGTTTTATAATAATATATTGCCACAGTTGTCGTAAGAACTGGATAATTCTGTACTTTAACAATAACCTGACACTTTAAATCTATAGCAACTAAAATCAGTAGTTTGTAACGTAATGTTTCTTAAGCGCCTTTTTTTGGTTTATAACAAAAGAAATATTTTGATTTTGATATACATACTGTAAATGTACTTTTCCAAGTTACATTAATTCGCAGTCTTTGAACATCAACCACCTATGTCAAATATACGTAGCAATAATAGATCAATGGTATATAATGTTATTTATTTATTTATTAAACATACACACACTATCATTACAGAGTGATCCAATACAATAGTGTTGTTTGTAAAATCTAAAATCCTAAGCGTATCTCAAATAGATATTAAAAATCTTTAAGCGTTTGTCAACATTATTGAGATAAAACATAACATAACATATCATCACGCCTGTATCCCCGAAGGGGGAGGCAGAGGTGTAACAATGTATCCAAGTGATATTTATTTTGTACAGGCGTTCATTCTGATCGAATGACTGAATATGGAAGTGAAAATTCCAAGTCACATGCCTTTTAGAAATGATTTGTAATTTAAATAATTTTAATATCTTTAAACCCTTTCTATAATCGTTAATGTCATTTTGCAGTCATTGACATGTATAATATTATATATTGTTCGAAGATAGTTAAGTAATATTAACTGCTTTGCTTGAATAACTTATCCTTAGTAAAATTATATTATTATGCTCTGATTACTGCAGATACAGTTACGTATGCTTAACAGACTGTTACCATATTATATTACAATTAACAGGATATTGTATACTAATTACGATGGATATCAAATAACTCGAATTATCACCTTCTTGGGTTGTGAGATATGTTATTTTGATTGATATATGAGCTTAATTATTGACTGAGATTTAATGTCAGAATATTGAGGAGCTTAATTACATTGGAGCTATAAATAGAAGGAACGGAAACTAAATTAGTTAACAAGGTAAATTGTACATGATGATGTATTTTTTGAAACTGGACTATACAATTATTATTCGCTTATTAGTAAGTAATAATAATAAAACATTTATTTTAAGTTCACAAAAACGGCTTATAATTTTTAGGCCTACCAATATACCAATTTTAATTTTTATTCCACTTTTTATGCAAAATTAATTAGACTTAAAAAACGCAAAAAAATGCCCTAAGGTTACTCTATTGATTTATATTTTCCTACAAAATTTTAAGGGTTAAATATAAATCAATAGAAAATCTTCGACAAGAAATAAAAAAATGATCAGAATAATTATAAATAAAAATGATTTGCTATTCCCAAAAAAATATTTAGGTTACCACTCCACAAAAGAGGTCTTATAAATTTCCTTTCCCACCCACCATCCATCGATGACCGTTAGCGATACAGTCTACATTTTTATTCTAAAATCCAGTCTATTTCAGATCCGTATTTTGGATACTTTCCAGGAAATTACAATAGTCCCATGTCGTATGTCATGTCAGTATTAAAAATATAGTAAATTGTTGGATAATGTTAACGTCGGTGTCCACTGAGGCGTAACGTGAATATTTCTTTGATATTTATTTTTGCTGTTTGTTTTAAGTGAGAGGACACAGGAAATAATAAGTTGTGTTTAGGTGAATGATATTTGTCATATAATATATAATGTAAACTTTAGATATATTTGGGATACATGTTTAGCCCTCTATAATAATATCAATAAATAGTCAGAAAAAAATTAAAAGTGTATTAATGTCGAAAAAAAGAAGGTTAGAAAATGTATTCTCAAACTCACACCTAAAATCTTAAATTAGGAATTACTTTATTTTACAAATTCTTAGTATCTTAAAACCTATGCTGGATTCAGGTTTTTAATTTGTAAAGTTTGTTTTTGTCTAAGAAAATGCGTCTTTTTTTTCTTTACCAACTAAAAAATCTTAAACAAACACATAAAATCCACATCTACCTCTTATAAGAAACTCAATATTTGAGTCAGATAAACTCAGTGTTCAATAGAAAGTAAATTCGCATCTCTTTGGGCGTAGTAAAGTGTGAAACGCGTTTGGTTCATTTTACACTTCACTGCACTATATCTAAAGAGCCATTGATCCCTATATCCGTAAATAAAACTGGTGCCATGTATTTAAAATGGCCGATATCGAGGCATATGAAGCTATATACCTGTAACCTTATTTTTACTTTACACATACTGAAAATCTGTTACTGAATAGATTGCAATTATTTTTTCACCATGTTATGTTTCGTCAAAATGTACCTTTTCAAGGAAGACTATAGTCTATTTTGCCACGCGTTACTTGCCTTGGTAAAAAAAGCGAGGCGAGTGGAACCATAACGTTTTTTTTTATATATTTTGGCGTTATGTCTTTTGCTGACACAAAGGATCACATTTCAGTACACTAGAGGTACGAAAAACAAACTTGCTTCCTGGGATTAAAATTGTTACTATAATAATAATAATATTAATCCAGCCTATTAAAGTTCCATTACTGGGCACAGGCCTCTTCCCATATAGAGAAGGCACGAGCATTGACACCACGCTTGCTGAAATTGTTAATAATAATATAAAATGCCTCTTTACAAATGCGCTTCACTGTACGTTATAATCGTGTTACACATCAATGGACTGCTACCTTTAATACATATCATTACGGTTCATCGAATCTTCGATCATGAGTTATTTTTAAACAAATTATTATTTTATGTGTAGCAACAGTGTGATTAATCTGTATTACCTAGATAGCTAGGCTAGATACTAATTAGGTATAAGAAAAAGCGATCATACTTATTTTTGTTCCTTACCTGCACGAGCAAATTTACGTCCTTTTGCCCAACAGTACTATTCTTATGGTTTGTGCTCATAAAAAAATAAACATAAAAGGCAGTCAATACGTCGCAGTCTGACAATGCATGCCGCCAAAATCTAGAAACCGATGACAGATGCAATAATACACAATAATGAGCAAGACGAAAGACACAATAATTAAACTTGTCACACACTACAATTGACAATCAGTGTCTTCAAACTGTCATTTTGACACTGACAGTTACGCAATTGACATTGACGTCACTGTCAAAAAATAACGATCGTTTGAAATGTTCTTTTTTAAAAGCGACAATAAGCTATAACACTTTGCAGTATTAATGAATGGGTTTAAATATACATTATAGATATATTATATCGTTTTGTAAAGTGCTTTGCGTGGCGCCATACGCCTACATATATTTTTTTTAATAACTCTCATACATTTTTGTCGCATTTTAATGCTATGTTTAAACAGTAATTTTATGAAAGTTGGCAGAGAAAGCTTGGGTAAAAATAAATAAGTTTTATAAATATGTACCTTTGTATCGTGTGATATTAAGTATTCATTCAACTTTTATGATTGTTTGTTAAATATATTCCTGGGTGTAAAAGTAAACTGAGCTTCAAACAGTGACAGTGATACCTAAGTCTTTTAAGATTATTAGCAACGCACTAAGTCGAGGTCCGAGCCCCACACGGGGTGCCCTTAGTGGACGTTGCTGACGTAGGTAGTTAGTTTTTCCTATTGCTCTGGCTGGAGGCCTTAAGGTCCTCGCCAAAAGTCCGAAGAAGTAGTCGAAGCCTGCGCTCAGGTTAACTGAAAAGATCCCAACCAAAAAAAAAACTGTATTAAAAAAAATATGTATTTTAAAATGGATTTTGTAAATAAAAACACGTGAAAACGATGATAGTAAATGAAGAATTCTACAAAACATTGTAAAATACATAAAATCAGATTGAAGGTAGTAAAATTAAAAGAGTGTGTAATAAAAACACATCAAAGTGTGCTTTCTTTGTGAAGGAGCATTGACATATCAATCGTTCAGGTTACTCCGTTTTATTGCAGCCGTCAAATTCTTAAGCGGTTGTATTTCAGGTTTTAAACGGTTTCAATGGACCATAAAACTATTGATACAAACAGCTCATTCATTCATCTAAAATGAAAAGAATTGAAACCTACATAACAATGTTGGTCTAATTTAATTGGTAGTTGTTACATTTAAAATTATAAAAATATGTACTTATTTAAATAACTGTAACATTTAATTAAACAAATAAAATAAAAATTGTTCAAAAAAGAACATAAAAAGCCATTAATGCTGAAAAAAGATAAACTCTTTGAACGCATTCTTATTCACCAGAACAAAAGTTACTTCAATTACATTTAAATTATTATCAACTTAAATAACGTCCCAGAATTTATAATTGAATAAATTCGATCAATTAATTGCATTAAATTGGTCACTCGTCAAACAATTATCTGATTTTATGTCTCACAGTTGACTTTCCATTAAACATGAGAAGTTCAGTTCAGAGCAAAATTCAGACATAATTAAGTTAATGCATCGAATGTTGCGATAATTGAAATTCGAATTCGTCATTTTAAATAAAGTATGAGTACAGAATGTACAGACCAATGTCTGTACATTCTGTACTCATTCTTTATTTAAATAATACAATTATTATCTGAATATAATGAAATGATGGAAGGCCACAAAGAGTGGGATTGAAGAAACAAAGGAACATAATTATGGTTTACGTATATTTAGTGTACCTTGTTCTATTGCGATAAAAAAAAAACCAGCCTATAATCGTCCCACTGCTGGGCACAGGCCTCTTTCCATATAGAGAAGGCGCGAGCATTGATCACCACGCTTGCTCTCTGCGGGTTAGCGATTTCAGATCCCAATTTTGGAAACCAGGTTTCCTCACGATGTTTGTTGAGTTCTATTGCAATAAATAAATAAATGAAAAAAAAAACATTAAACCAAAAACGGAAACCACAGACGAACACTTTTTACGCCCAGATGGAGATGGAGTGATGAGCTGGATTCCTAAATGAAGGACTAGTCCACTTTTGCCCTCAATAGTGACGAATAGAAAGAATGCAAGGGGCTTTTATCCAGCAGTGAGACAGCATGGTCTAATTATTAAGCATTATTTTGTTACATAAATTATAAGTGGACTTTCTGTTGAACCACATTAAAAATCAATGAAAAATCGGAGTATTTTCATATTTTTGTTCGTCACTGTAGTAAAACAGTTTTTTCTGTGTCACATTTGTGTGACACAAACATTACTTCACATGGTACATGGTTACATAAAATAGTTAATGGCATCCGACGATTAGTGCTTATCTATGACAATTCTATTGTTTTTATTTAAACGTGGAACCGACTATATCTTATAGGATTAATTAAATTAAGTTTTTAGATCTTTGCTGTTATATATTATATATTTAATTTTAATTATAATTTATTTGATTTTATCCAAGTAATTTTATTCTGGTTGATGTGTTAAAGTCTGTTTTGCTAATCTTTTAGGCTTCTTTATAAAAATGTTGTTCAATTTATCTATTATCATATTTAAATGTTTTGTCAACGATAAAAGACTAACAACCGAACAAATTAATTAGTCGAACCACATCAAAATCAGATTTATAATTTAGAATTTACTTCCCCAGAAATACATACAAATAAATACGATAAGCTAATACCACTCCTTTTCATACTAGATTAAAAATTTAATTTCATGTTATACACACACCTCGGAAAACAAAAAGAAAACAAAAATCTGGAGTTTCGCTTTATTTTTAAAAGTAAAGCGTACCAGAAATTTACTTTATTATTAAAAAGCATTTTCGTATATAAACGAGAACGGTCGGTATAATTAATTTGTACTGAACATTGAGAGAATTGTAAATGAGTGCGCGTTGCATTCGTTTTATTAATATTAAACAGGCTGTCTGTATGTTTGTCAACTACAGAGTTTTTGTTTGTTTGATATTGCATATGCGATGTTTACGATATTATTGGTTTTGTAGATGAAGAAATCAGATTTTGGATTGATTTTGAGACATTTTGATCTATGGATGTTTTTTCTTTCTGAAAGTTTTAAAATAAGGTATTTATTACAATTGAGTACCTTACATGCATGGAAATCATAGTATTCTGATCATTTATAGAAATCGACTGATAAGGTGATGGCACCTGATTCTTGGCCAATTGAAAGGAGAAGTGCCTATCCCTCTAGTTTTTGCCTAAAGAGTTGGGCATTGTTTTTCCCAGAGTTGAAAATATTTAAAGAGTTAGCCATTCCTGAGTATTTTTTATAAAACATACACAACTAAATGGCTTTCCCTGGCACATTGCAGGTCATAAAAATAAAATATTTTCATCCTAATCCATCCATACCATCTATTTTATAAATAAAATCTAAACCTGACATTGTGTCATCATTTGCCTACTGTGATGATCTGCCTACCTCAGGAAACAGTAGCTTGTCACATCGCGGTCAGTAATTATGATTCATTCATTACCCCCACAATGGAACAACATACAATTAGTTACATAATTAACATACGTGTTAAGAGCGAGCCGATGTCAACGTGTCGTTATTGTACTATTGTTTTGATGTAGTGAATCAAGAGAGTATACAATATACCTAATGTTAGTACAAACTAATTCATTTCAAAAAGGTACTACACAGTAACAGGCACAAAAAATTAAGTAGCAAAGTTCCGTTTCAATTTACTTTTTTTATGTGTTTGTTAATTTAAAGGCAGTTTAGGCAGTGTAGGCAGTTATCGGCGGAAAAAGGGCGCAAGGGACTGGGATTTGTGGCAAAACTTGAAAGAGATCTATGTCCAGCAGTGGACTGCGTTGTGCTGAGATGATGGACTTATATATTGCACTAATATTTTACTGTTGTCCAATATTGAAAAAAATATGCTGGCTTCTGGCATAGAAAAATATTTTATATTCAGTTAACCTACTACTACGACCTATTATGGCTTTAATTAATACATATAACGTCCTGAGCGGCAAAAATAACAGATATAATAAGTAATTTAAATCTCAGTCACGTGTAGCGATATTACGGATATCCGAGCGAGTAGGCAGGTAGGCAGGTAGGCAGGTATTACTGAGTAATAACAGATTCTATTGTGGCGTGCAAATGTAAGTATCTGTAATAGTTAAATGTAACTGTTATGATATCTATTAGATAATATCAGTTTTTTGTGTTTGTAAAAAATATGAATGGTAAATACTTTTTGACAGACCCATTGGTCTAGTGGTTAGAGACCCTGACAGCTATACCGGAGGTCGTGGGTTCGATTCCCACCCGGGACAAATGTTTGTGTGATGAGCACGATCATTTGTTCGGTGTCTGGGTGTAATTTATCTATAATATGTATGTATTTAGAAATATATAAGTATGTTTATCAGTTGTCTGGTTACCATAACACAAGCTCTGCTTAGCTTGGGATCAGACAACCGTGTGTGAGATGTCCCGGAATATTATTTTTACTTTCTTGCATAAGTAGTTGAGAATAATAAAACAATTTACAATGTTATCCTCTTCATACTTATTTTTTATTTTATTAGAAGAAGGAAAAGAAGGCCTTCTAGCTGCAGTAGATGATAGGCTCTGAAAATAAATTTAGTATGTAATAATATTGAAATTGTGACCTATGTGTAAACAAGCTTAGGAATATGTATTTTTTTTTACACTTAGACACTTACCAATAATAAATTAACCTTTTGATATTATTACCTCGATATAACAATCCTAATTCTCTAACAACTCATTAGCAAGGTATAAAAGTTTATTTCTTATTTTTCTATACACTCTTTATGTTGGACCATTTACAGGCTGTTTCATTCATTATAATCCGAATAATACAAAACCGAATGAATAACACAAACACGCTTAGTGTTGGGAAGATCGTGCGGATATTACCGCATAATAACCGCCGCTGTATTGTTTGTGTGAATACACACTGCGGTTTTATCCGAACAACATTCATGGAAATATTAAGCGGTTTTTTTCTACTAAATTCTGGCTGGGTTATGGAGAAGTTTTGTCAAGTGGTTTGTGTTTTTTAAATCGCTTTTGACAAACTGTAGCGTAGAAAAAAATGTAGTAATAAAGTATGTGTACTAAAATGATTTATTTCAAGCATTATTTTTCTACCAAAAGCGAAGTATAGTCAAAATTAGGGACGAAACTAATTCCCCTTAAACTAAGTACAGCATTAAAATAAATAAGCGCCGAGTTTCTGAAATATTTTATAAGCACTAAAAGGTTATTTTCAAACTCTCCCCTTTACAACATTTTGTTAGGTCTCAAAGTAAAACCATAAACATAGTCTTTCAGCTTTAAAATGTTTCATAAGTTGGTAGGCGTTAAAAACCACAAAGTTTTACTAAGTACGACCACGGTAAAACTCAAAAAAGGAAAAAGGCACTAAGAGTGTTTTAGTCAGTAAAAGTTAGCTTTTTTCCTACCCAAGGTCCACTTTGTTCGTTATTTATCAAGTATTTCAACATGCTAAAAATAACTATGTCATTTTAGTATTAAAAAAACATTTACATTTACATGGCAAAAATTTTAATGCAAACAAAACTACAAATAATATTTTATTACACAACATTTAACTGAAAACTAAAATTTCCTTAAAAATGTGGATGAAAAATTGTGTTGACTGAAAATCTCACAATATTCACATTACCCTTAAATTAATAACTTTTAAACTATCGCGCTTCATGTTTATATTAATATTACAGAACGGGGATTAGCGCGAACATGCATAAATACCTTTAGGGCTTGACGTTTCGACCAGGTTACACCGGCCGTGGTCCCCCGTCCTATCCCTAATCCCCGTTCTATAATATTAATATTACCCTTAAATTGTCTGATAAGAATACTAGCTCGGTTTTACTAACTGAAACAACACAAAGTTAAATACATGCAGTAATATAAAAAAATTGAAATCAATAATAGAAAAATAAAACTACATAGTCTGACAAAATACTAGGCCCTTTATTACCACTGTACAAAGTAAAAAACCTACATATAGAAAGTGAAACAATATGAATAATAAGTCATTTACATCCGTTGTCACGCGTGCCGCACGTGCGAATGCGGATATTACCGCACAATATCCGCTAAGCTCTATTATTGTGGGAATTCACTAGTTATTAAATACTACACTAGAATACACTATTTAACAGATGTTTATTTGTTTAATAGCTCCTACAGTCTAAGTCCTGTCTATAAGTCTGGTGTCAGTTTTATTTTTAACAACATTTCGGACACATTCGGACACATTGACTGCCTCGTTGGCCTAGTGGCGCTAAGCGCGACTGCTTCGCTAGAGGTCTTGGGTTCTATTCCCAAGTCCACCGAAGTGTTATTGGGTTTTTCTATGAAATTCTCAGTATCAGGTCGGAGTTTTGATTTGTGCCCGGTTAGTGGCAATAGGCTTGCCCCTTATTACATGGGACCTAAACATGTCGGCGAACTGTGGGTACAATGGTACACCTCTGCCTAACCCTTCGGGGATATAGGCGTGATGATATGTTATGTGAACAAGTGTGGTGTTAGTTTGATTTTTAATAACATTTCGGACAATAGCACCCTTTGATTATTTAAAAATAAAAAGAAATGAACAAAGAAACGTTTCTTTGATTAAATATTTTTATTGTTATTAGGAAATTTCACATAATAATTTTAGAGACTGCTGAAATCAAACTTCTTTTATATAGTAGGTAATGATAAAAATTACACGTAAATTTGAAACTTTTATATTTTCTAGATAGAATAGAAATAATGGTTAACATTAGTTGAAAAGTAGACAAAACAAACTACATACATCCGTTCGTAAGTAACTTTTAAATAATATGCTACATCTGTCTTTCTTGTACAAGTCAAGATTACCATCATAATTTCATCATCGCACACATTACAATTATTTATTTTAAGTCTTTGTTCCATTAACAGAACCATCTATCATCAAATAACCATACGTTTTATACCATTAACACTAATTTTAATCGCAATAAAAATGAAATATGTCAACATTATTTTCAACTAAGACTTTTCAAAAATAAAAGTACAGACGATCACATAGGTATAACATTTTGATTTTGAAAATTAACTCTATTATAAAGTTGTAAGGATGACATTGCAAATTGCTTTTGTCTTTGTGTGGTTGACTGTACAGTATATATCGCAAATGTTTACAAAACGAAAAACGAGTGTTATATTTAAAACTAAACCTGACACATTACAATATAGAACACAAAATACGCGCGTCATTTGACAATCAGTCGGGTATTTGGCACGCACACAAGTTCACACGCAGCGATGACCGTGTGTATCAATGTAAGATTACTATGTCCAAATATAGTTTGTATGGCACATAAATTATTTAAATGAAACAAAGTATCGTGAGTTGATTGTCTAATGTACCGGAAAATATATTAATATGAATCGATTGGATTATCGTGTTGATAGGTCAGTGTTTATGCAAGTAATAAATAAATAAATAAATGCGGACAACATCACATACATTGCTCTGAACCCAAAGTAAGTAGCTATTAAGCACTTTTGTTATGGAATTCAGAAACAACGAAGGTACCACAAACACCCAGACCCGAGACAATGTAGAAAAGTTAGTTTCTACATTGACCCGCCCGGGGATCGAACCCGGGACCTCAGAGATAGCGACACCTTGAAAACCGGTGCGTACGCCACTCGACCACGGAATTAGATCTATTGCTAAAGATAACGTAATCGGTACGTGTGTTTTAAACTAATAGCTACTTACTGTATTAAAATTTAGTTCAAATTGATCTATTATTATAGGTAATAATCATTTTTGTTGTCTATATTGAAGGTAAAATAATTTCCATTCATGACAACATAAACATTTATTTACCAGCCAACATTTACCTAATTATACATTTCGTAAGTGTGTTGTGTAAATCAAAAGTCAGCCGCTCCATGTAAAAATATGGTAACATAACAGCTCAATCATTTGAGAAATGTACAGTGGAAGAAGACTCTTATGCGAATTAAGAAATTATTTAATTCTAACAAGGGAAAAATTAGGAATACTTTTTTGTTTAGAAGAAATAAATCCAAAACAATTTTAGCTGGGGTAAGCTTACAACAAACTCCAACTTCTTTATGATCCATTTAATCCGAAGATAAGAGATATTTATTAAAACTTCTTGAAAGACCCTTCACAGGGAACCCTCTTCAGCTAAAATAATGAATTAAAACAGTGACCTTTAAATTGTTTTACGATATTAACTGGCTATATTACGAAGATATTTTCGTCCGTCTATATTGCTCTCGAGGGACGTATCATGATAATAAGTAGGATTACTGAACCATTACCGTTATTGTCAAGCTTCTACAATCAATTTAGCTGATTACCGAAAACTTTTGTTTAGTTGAAGAGTTTTTATCAATATTTTTTCCTATGAATGCTTGTAAATCATCAAGTTATATTATATGATACATAGTCTTCTATTTGGAGTTTTTTTTTTTTTGATAAGTCATGAAAAAGTTTCAAATTCATAAATATCAATATTTATGAATTTGACACTTTGGCACATGTATAAATTTTAGATGTTAGATAATATCTATCCATTTTCACATGTTTTGGTAACGGATAATAATATTATTTTTGAAATCTTTACCAAGATTAACAAAACGAATGATCATATAAAATTTCATTACTTACCTAACATACTTTCTACGTCATCTTTGGCGCCAAATTATCCCATAAAACTCACAACAACGAAAAAATATGAACACAGCGCGAAAAAGCGACAGAGAAACATTTTCATATACACATCTCATCAAAATCTTTGATTAAAACTCCTGTAACAGCTAACAAGATTCCCAAATGATATAACACGTTCATCTGAATTCGCAACCATAAAAATTCTTCAAGGAAAAATAATCTTCAAAAATAACGCATATAATACAGGTTGTTACCAAAAGCCTATATCTATCCAAAAGGGATGAAGAGTTCTCCTGATATAAATTATGTTTTCAAAATTTCAGTTTAAAACAGTTGGTTAAAAAATTGATACTAATTTTTTTTTATCAAATCTGACACTAAAGATCATAAGACATAACCACGAGCACGTTTGACGTATTCTTGCAGTGAGAAAACAAGTTTATTATGATTTTGGGGGTCAAAAATAATGGATACGAAAAACTCAACATCAATTAATAAAAAAAAACTTATTTTGAGCTGAAATTTCATACACTGTCTCTATACCAGATGTACTTTTTACCCCTTTCGTAAAGCCATACCCTTTCGGTAACACACTGTATGAAGTTAGGCAGATATTATCATGAAACTGGGGACGTAAAAACCAATTTTTCTCCATATCTCAGTGACATCCGTATTCTGTAGTGATAGGTATATTTTATTGCGTCTGTGTGCGTAGACTTCTTTAATAATCCGCTTTTGGGTGGGGTTCCAGTGTAAGCAAGAACAATTTGACAAATGACTGTGTCTTGATTTCTTTCTTTTTGCAGTTGTATTACGAACGACAGCTGAAGACGTAGTTAGCGTCGCTTGTAAAACTCATTGCTCATTCAATATAGCTATCTGGGGGCACGGCCGTGCCCCTGCCAAGTCTCGAGCAAAAAAAAAAACGGGCACGGCCGTACCATACTTTTCTCGAAGCGTTTCGCGGCTATTTCACCCCCCCTGTAGCATCGAAACGGAAAAAGCTAGGGGTTTAGGTTTTCGATGACCTAGAGAAAGCATTAAAACAAGCTTAGCCTCAAAATTACATGACATTTGAACCAATAGTTTTAGAGTTATGAGCGATCAAAGTTACACCATTTTGTCACTCACTGACTGACCGATCATCAAAAGTCTAAGGTACTTCTAGCAAACTTAGAACCTTGAAATTTGGCACCAAGATAGGTTTTTAGCTACAAGTAAAGGGAAAATTATAAAAACGGTAAGAAATTATATACCTTAGTAGATATTAGGAAACAAATTTACATTTGCGGTTTTACAAGAACATGGTGTATGAATTTTGACTGCATTGTTAACTTTGTTTTTCGTTTATGTACAAAAAGTAAAACGAATCGATTTATATTATTAAAAAAACTTGACAGGTATCAAGGGACACTCGGATGGAACGAAGTTACTTTAATTTCATTTAGCTAATTATTAAATAAAAAAAATATTAAACAATTTATTAAATTAAATATATTATGATAAGTTGGAAACGCAAAAAGACAACTGCTTATCGTTAGGATTTGAACGCAAGACCCGCCCCTTGGCAATCTCGTCATGTGTCAACACCGCCATCTAAGAAGTTAAGATATCTATCGAAAGTCTTAATCATAAGACTGTTGACTAATGACGTCATTAAAAAGTGTCGTTACTACTTTTCGTAAGAATTTCTTCTGTCTGGCCCCCTTTCTCAACACGCGATAAGGAACTTCATTCCAATGAATTGTAGTACTGTATCTAGGGGCACAACAGTGCCGTCTCGAGCAAAACGGGCACGGCCGTACCATACTTTTCTCGAAGCGTTTCGCGGCTATTTTACCCCCTCTGTATCATCGATACGCACAAAGCTAGAAGTTTAGGTTTTCGATGACCTAGAGTGAGTATTAAAACAAGCTTAGCCTCAAAATTACATGACATTCGAACCAATAGTTTCAGAGTTATGAGCGATCAAAGTTACACCATTAAATTTTGTCACTCACTGACTGACCGATCATCAAAAATCTAAGGTACTTCTAGAAAACTTAGAAACTTCAAATTTGGCACAAAGATAGGTTTTTAGCTACGGTAAGGAATTATATACCTTAGTAAATATTAGGAAACAAATTCATATTTGCGGTTTTACAGGAACATGGTGTATGAATTTTGACTGCATTGTTACTTTGTTCTTCGTTTATGTACAAAAGTAAAACAAATCGATTTATATTATTAAATAAACTTAAGAGATGTCAAGAGACACTAGGATGGAACGAAGTTCCTTTTAATTTAAGAATAATTTGAATTAATTTAATTTAATTAACATAATTTAATTTAACGAATTTAATTTAATTAATGTAATTTAATTTAATTTATTATTAAATAAAAAAAAATATGATTAGTTGTAAACGCAAAAAAAAAACAGAATCTAATTATCAATAGGATTTGAACGCAAGACCCGCGGCTTATCAAACTAGTCGTGTGTCAACACCGCCATCTGAGAAGTTAGGATATATATCGAAAGTCTTAATCATAAGACTATTCACTAATGACGTCATTAAAAAGTTTCGTTACAACTTTTCGTAATAAGATTTTTTTTCCGTCTAGCCCCCTTCCTCAACGCGCGATAAGGAACTTCGTTCCAATAAATTGTAATAATGTATTGAATTTACATATTAATAAACAAATCTAAGTTAAAATTAAATGAATAAAGCTACAATCTTTCATCCACATAATGCAATGCTATAAATATTCTATGCTCGCTCGATAGATGGCTGTGTACCTGGACTAAATCGCGCTATTCTTTCGTTACATAGCGTAGTATTCGGGGATCTCTTGCAGCTACGGACGGAAAGAAAAATTTCACCTTTCAAAAAACTTTCATCTACTGAAACTAATAGGTTGTTAGGTTCCCTCAGTATGCCGAATCTGCGGAATGATTATATACGATGAACTTACAATTAATTTGCGACAGCCCAATGATTTTGACTTTGTTGACATGCTCAATAGAATAAGTGTTATGCAAACGATATCCATTTATTCACCCTGGTTCAAGAGAAATCTTTATTTTAGGTTGCTGAATTTGAGTTTATAAAAGTTAAATTCTTCAAGGTTTATCAACTTCTAAATAGATATTCGTTTACTATTTGAATCGATATTGTGGTAAATGCTAATGGCTCCCACCTTTTACAGACATTTTCATGTTAGTAAAAATCTCATCTTGGTGGCCCAAGTGAATGGGATTGTCGAATCAAAGTGCTATCCCATTGGGGTGGTTATGCTAAAATCACAATGTATTTTAACTAATCCTAATACACAGGTTTATTGAAATATCAATTTACGCACCGGCGAGACAGTGGTCGGTTGTCCGATATCCACCCGGTGTAGACATTTTTCGTTAAAACTAGAGTCAATTCTCTCACTTAACAACAAAACAAAAGTCCAATACCACACAACAAAACCACTTGAAGAATGTAAATGCTCAACTCGATACAAATAACACGTAATGTAACATAAGTAAATACGGAGGAATATTATACAATGTTTACGAATAACCGGCAGAGTAAGAGACAGGGAATGGGCTCTAAGCAAAACAGCAGCTGAAGCACAAGTAATAATTAAAACACCTAAAAATAAAAGAAAGAGACCTACCAAAAATTAATGAGATCCCACCAAAAACATTCAATGTAAAAAAAGCCAAGTCTCTCTATGCAATTCTTCAATCGTAAAAAGTTTTGAGATCGCATAGGAGCCAAGCCCTGTTTAATTTTATTTGTAATAATCAATAAATATGTTGTGACTATATCAATAGTTTTGTTTGCAGTGCAATAATAGTGACTTGGCCATGAGCACAATAAGATACAAATATAAAACGGCATATTTGGAGCAGTTGAAAGTAAATAATAAATAATATCAGGACACCTTAACCGACAGTCTATATCATCCAAGATAAGTGAACTGCACATGCACTATGGCGCATGTTAAGTGCATAGTGATCTCAAATTCCAATTACTTACAAAATCATTTTAACGATATTTGCACGTAATTACAAAGAGCAAACGACATTTAACTTGTGCTCATGGCCAAGTCGCTATTATTGCAATGCAAACAAAACTATTGATATAGTCACAACATATTTATTGATTATTACAAATAAAATTAAACAGGGCTTGGCTCCTATGCGATCTCAAAACTTTTTACGATTGAAGAATTGCATAGAGAGACTTGGCTTTTTTTACATTGAATGTTTTTGGTGGGATTAATTATACGCTGACTGCATTTGTCAATTATTTCAGGTGGAATAATTATGTCTTTATTGAAAATTATGTATCTTAGATATTTTATTTCTTAAAAGTATATGTAAAAAAATAATTAAGCTTCTTCTTTTTTCTCCTTAGTTTACTTCTGTTTTAGTACTTATCGTAGGTAACTATGCAAAATACATTTGATGTGCATAGCTCTAAAAAAAGTACTTCTATCAATAAAAAAATAATATCGTCTACAATAAATAAAAAAACACGATCCCGTCTAGCTTTCAATGGCAACCCACCCAAACCGTTAGTATATTTGAGGCATCCGACAGTGAATGGACGAAATTGAGAGAAATATACCGATAGAAGGACAACGAATAAAAAATTCAATATGCCAGTCTGGTTTTTCATTAAATTAATCTCGCATTATAGGATTTTGTGGTTTATTATGTATTATGGACTTGCCTGCGGCTATTGCCTCGCAAATAATTTCTTAGAATATTATTTCTGGGTACTAAGTAAATTAGTCTTATTGGACCATATACCTAGGTAGAACTTAGGGAAATCTTGGTTCACGGTGTAAAAATACAAAGAAATGTAATTTTAGCGTTACATAGGGTAGAATTAAGAAATATCAATTAAGTCAATTAAGAAATTTCTCTATGGAATAATTTAATGTTTATGACGTGCCAAATGTTTTTTTTTTGTACTGTACATTTTTAAACAACATTGTCATGACTCGATATCAAATAATAGTACTAGTATTACTTTTTTCAATTATTCAGTATGTTGAACTTAAGCTGCAGAACTCTGGCAAAAACTGTCACCGTGTTTAGTGGCAGTTTATTTAAGCAAAATAGCACCAAAATCAATATACACAAAAACGTCCATGACCAGAAAACTCTATCCACATTAATACTATTAGTCGGATTAATAAAGTATACGGCTTCTGTAATAAATGTCTCAATATGACGTCATCATTTCCTCCCCATTGTTGTGTACTTTGAATACAAGTTATTGAGATCTGTCGAGGGAAATGGATTACTGTTGCTATGGCAACCATATAACATTATAATATAAGAATGTAAAAATGCAATGTTGTAACTGACTGCAAATATAAATAGTATTTTTTTTTTTTTTTTTATGAATCTTATTTAAATTTGATTCGGAATATTTTTTTAAAACTTAAAATGATTTAAATACTTGCAATGTCAGTATGGGAATTATACAAAATATACTTTCCTCATGAAGTTGGTAAATCGCAGTAGGTATTGACTGTATTCGATTTTTATATAATATTAATATGTAGGTACTCGTATTTACGTAAAAGCGATACACAGTTGTTATAACCTATATTTTATGACTTCCTATCGTTAAAATAGAATATTATTTTAGTAGCCAGATAGTCTGGCAAGTTGTATTTGTGTCCAATATTCACAAATATGAAATATTTTCTGATACAAATTGTGAGATTTATTTTCGTTCTTTCATTCATCTTCAGCACTTTATCATTCAAACCAGACATTAAAAAACAACTTTAAAAATAAGAGCTATAATTAGGTGTTTTCATCGTTTTAATTTTGTCGACTTGTTTATTGAATGACAAAATTTATTACGACTAAAAGTCCTGCAAACATCATTTACAATGACTGGAAATATTCACTTACGTATATAGACGTCAACAAAATCTATAAGAAATTTTAGTACAAAATAGTACCTACATAAAGTGTCCTGAAACGAAAATATTGCAACTCGTGACATATTATTAAAATAGCAAAGTAAATGTCACACAGAATAAGTGACATCGCAAAATTTTGTGTCTCATACATCCCCAGTAATAAATCACTTGTAATACCGGATGAAAGGAAGCCATCTTTAAATTAAAACTTTTTACGGAGACAATATTTTCCTTTGCCAATTAATAAAAAAGTCACCAACACCAAAATATACGATTCAAAAAGAGAACGTGAAAAAAATAAAAAAGACAATGAACCTATTCACATACATCTCCGCGAGACCTCTCACCAAAAATTGGCTGAATATACAAATACCTTTGCGCGCCGAAATAAACAGAAAAACAAAGGTTGCTAAAATGGCGGCAAGCGGACACATTGTTCCGTGTAGCAATTAAAGTTGTAGAATGGCTCTCGTTTATGGAAAATACAGTTTTACTGTTACTATTTGGCAAGCTGTGATATTACTTACGTTGCTTTATAACGTGTTTTAATTAAAGCGTTAAAAATCTGTCGGAATTTTTCAAGTGAACGTAAGTGAAGGATCAAGTTTTAGGATCAGTTTTGATTAAAGTGTTAGTAGAAGCTTAATTTTCTTTGTAACGTGATATAACGTTTTTAGAGGGAGTTTGGGAAAATTGGGGCTAGTTACAATGTTGTTATTTTTAGTAGTTTATAATTAAGTTTTGCAGATAGTAATTTGTGGAATATATCGTATATATTCAATACATGATAAATTCGAGCTTCAAATTAAATCGTGATTTAGTTCACCATTTAAAACAAATGAACATCTAAATTCAATCATTCGACCGCACAACAAACATTTCCAAACCGCTTTTAACCATCGAATTACACGAAATTAAACAAAAAAACATTTTAATTCGCGCCAAAACGATTGATCACACGAACCGCGATTACCACATGGGACATTTTAACGTTCATTGTTTTTCATGAATACCTCCCGGAGGACAAGCGCTGATGTTGGTATTATGGTACAAACATTGACGTACTATATACATAGACTGCTACTATCGCTAGTTTCCCCTTGTGCCAAGCGAGAGCAGTTTTTAGTCTGATCCTAGTACATTTCGTTTTTCATTTAAGTTAATTTTCGCGCAACGAGAAACTTATATACGAAAATAACTATGGTTTTGACATTGTTAGGATAATGTTAGTCTTTTAGATAGATTTTTTAAAACGGCAAGCTCCATCTTCATACATAATTCACGACAAAACCATTTTATACTAGTGCTTACGGTTCAAACTCTGATAGGCTCACTCTAGTTCCTTATGTATACTCTATGGGTACAAACAACCAACTTTAGCGGTTGCCAAGGGAATATTTATCAAGGAAATGCGTTGCTATGCTGTCATTATGGTACTTCTGTCTTTATGTCGCTATTCTTTTATGGGTGATAGTGGATGTTAAATGTTATGGGATGGTTATTGGCGTATAGAGTGGCAATTTTCGATGTTGTTTTGTTTTTCAATGGTGGCTGCTTAAGGCATTTAAACAGTTTGATATTTGATACCTGACTGAACAATTCAAATTTCATTTCAAATCAAACAAATCAAATTTTTTGGCCAGCATAATATTATTTTTCGTCCATTATGAAAGGAACTACAATATTTTCAAATGTATTTAATAAGTCAAGTACATTTAAATTTTCATTGTTTTCTAATCCAGTCAAACCAGTGAAGAGTAAATGTTCAAATATATTTTAGTGATGAAAAAGATACTACAAAATGTAATATATATCATCCCTAACTGATAGAGCCTCAAGCAAAAACTAAAAAGAGTAGTTACGTCATTAAGCGTTTTCGTTGAACACGGATTCTCGTTTCCTCATTAGCTAATTATGCTTCGTAACTCATAAATTGTGGCAAACTTTCGTACATTGACGAAATTTCGCCCACGTATCGCACACTGACTATTACAAAAATTGCAACTTTTTAGAAAAGCCAAAAACACTTTTTTATAGGAATATGACTGTTTTTATGAATAGGGATGTACATGCGTAATTTCATCACAAAAATATACTTAAACAACAATAATGTATAATTGAATGAATGACGTTACATTATTTATCAGTCAGCGACGCGCGCGCTTGTCGATCGGTTGTGTCGTGTCCTTGAAAATGGCTTCTAACGTGATAAAGTGTAACTCATGCAATGTTGTTATAAACGAGGTGCTTGCATTTATATGCAATAAGATAGACGTCATTGATGAAGAAAGCATTAGTCGTATATGTATAAGTGCTTTTTCGGAATTGGATATTGAAAATGCTAAAAATCTGCTATTCGATTCCATATCGACGACAAAGCGAAAAAAAACAAGGAAGAGGGACGGCAAAACGCTCCGTAACATTGATGATATTATATGTCTATTAAAGGAAACTGACCCAGAAGAAATTCCTGTCTTTGTAGCTCGAGAATTGCAGAAACTCCCGCCTGTGCTATTCGATCATGTCGATGTAGCAAGATTATTAAAAGACATATTAAAAATGCAGAGTGAAATAACTCAGATAAAGGAACAGTATGTCACTGCTGACCAGTTTCAGCGATTAAAGTTAGATCTTGATTCAGTAAAGAATAAGTCAATAGCTAATTGTTTCCCGTCTAATGTGAACACAAAACGAGGCCCATCGGAGTGTGATAGCTATGAAAACAAAAACAATAGTAACGTTGTATTGCCATCTATATATGTGGAAGATGATGATAAGTGCAAGTCTTCGTCCTTAGATTTATCTTGTGTGGGAGGTAGTTGTAAAAGTCTTCAACCGGTTAGTGCAGAGCAGAGCCGCGGAGTCGACGCGACGCCCGAGGCGGGCGAGTCTGCCAATCAACGTCGGCAGCTTTGTCGATCAGGCACGAACGTAGCCGAGCGCGCATCGACGCGAGCGCGTCGGTTACCTTCATCGGCTATGGGACATACGAACGCTCCGAATGTACAACATGTCAACATACAAAATCAA
Organism: Autographa gamma; assembly: GCA_905146925.1. NCBI lineage: Eukaryota > Metazoa > Arthropoda > Insecta > Lepidoptera > Noctuidae > Autographa > Autographa gamma. Next base: position 6,676,174 of record LR989871.1, read on the forward strand.
AAATGTTTTGCTGATATTGTTCGCGATGGTCAATGGAAACCCGAACCTAATGATGAAGGGTGGATTGAGGTACAAAAAAGGAGACATAGAAATCGCTTTATTGGGAATAGGGGGAAGGCTGTGGTAGATCCGGGAGTGAATTTCAAAGCGGCGGATATACAAATCCCGATGTATATTTACAATGTGGCGAAGGAAGTTACTGTGTGTGACATAGAAAATTATGTTAGAAATAAATGTAATATTAACGTAAAGTTGGAAAAAATGAACATGAAAATGGCAAAGGATTATGATGCTTATAAAGTATTTGTCCCGAAATATAAGTTGGACTTGTTTATGGAATCCAATTTTTGGCCAGAAGGAATAGCCTTTCGTCGTTTTATAAACTTCGATCGGCAACATCTAGACAGAGTGGATACTCAGAAAAGGGATGCTGCTAAGCCAAACCATGAATACAACTAAGTTAGTAAGTTACAATTGTAAAAGTGTGACCCGTTCTGTTGAATGTATAAGGCGACTTTGCAAGACGGCAGATATAATTGCCTTGCAGGAAACTTGGTTATTGCCCGATGACGTCCCGTATCTAGGCAGCATCGACAAGGAGTTTGGATTCATTGGTAACTCAGCTGTGGATACCTCTATTGGCATACTTCGGGGTAGGCCATACGGAGGGGTGGCGATACTCTGGCGAAAAAGTTTGTTCCCCACAGTGACAGTGATAACATGCTCTAGCGTACGTCTGGTTGCTATAAAAATCGAACTCTGTGATCGTTCTATTATAGTATTTTCCGTGTATATGCCTACGAACTCAATAGATAATTTAGTAGAATTCACAGAGTGTTTATGTGAAATAAATACCGTAATTGAAAGTAATAATGTGGAATCTGTGTTTATACTGGGTGATTTCAACGCGCATCCAGGTGAGCTTTTTGATACTGAACTAACAAATTTTTGTTGTGAACAGTTATGGTCGTGCGTTGACAGAGAACTATTGCCGTCAGATACATACACTTTTGTTAGTGACGCGAACGGGTCGCGGCGATGGCTTGATCACTGCGTGGTGACTAATGCCGCGCGGCTCGCTGTCGTTAGTGCGTCAGTGCTTTATGACATCTATTGGTCCGATCACTATCCTGTTCAACTGGAGTGTAATATAGGCTTAATAAAACCTAAAATTGTGCTTACTGACTTTAGTAATAATCAAGTGATCTGGGGTGAAAGGGATCTATATCAAATATGTAAATATAGAGAACTATGTAATGCTAAACTGAGGGATATTGATTTTCCGCCAGAAATGAGTAGCTGTGCAGATAAAATGTGTACTAACATTAAACATAGACTTTGTTTAGACAATATTTATAATGATATAATATGTATCTTGACAGATTCGTCTAAATGTACAGCAAATGTTAAAAAGAAACGTAAAAAAGGGTATATAACCGGGTGGAATAAGTACGTCAGGGAAGCTCACGTGAGGGCCAGGCTTTGTTTTCAGTTGTGGGTGCTAAATGGAAAACCTTCTACCGGATATGTATATAACGACATGTGTGAATCCAGGAACCTTTTTAAGTCCCAATTAAAGTGGTGTCAGAATAACGAGCAAAAAATTAAAATGGACATCATTGCAGATCACCATTATAAGAAGGATTTTAAAGGTTTCTGGAAAAAGACGAACCAATTAAATTCGAGGCCTGGTCATCCTGTGAGTGTAGCTGGCGTGCATGAACCACGGGAGATTGCCAATCTGTTCAAACAACATTTTAAAGTTGAGTCGCCTTCGGAAACGGTATCGCGGATGCGAGGTGTGGGCTGTAGTGACGGAGATATTAATGTCAGATTTTTAGCCAAAGATGTGGCAAACATTATTAAGAATATGGTGAGAGGCAAATCACCTGGTCACGACAGCCTTAGCATCGAGCATCTGCAACATGCGGGCTGTCACTTGCCGAGGGTACTGGCCATGTTTTTTAATCTCTGTGTAAGCCATTCATACTTACCCGATAAATTGATGTACACTGTTGTTGTGCCAATAATTAAGAATAGAACTGGAGATACTTCAGATGTGTTGAATTACAGACCAATTTCACTAGCCACTATTGTAGCTAAAATATTGGATAGTCTGCTTGACCAACATCTGGGCACGCATATCAAGCTCCATGACGCACAATTTGGATTCAGGTCGGGTTTATCCACAGAGAGCGCTATCATGTGTCTCAAGCAGACTGTTCAATATTACAGTGACCGGAAAACACCTGTCTTTGCATGTTTTATGGATCTGTCAAAAGCTTTTGACCTAGTGTCTTATAGCAAACTATGGCAGAAGCTACAAAATGAAACAGATTGTAGCCAAGAAATTACATCTATTTTCAGATATTGGTACAACAATCAGAGGAACAGTGTCAGATGGGCAGGCTCTTTCTCGGATGTATACAGGTTGCAGTGCGGGGTAAGGCAAGGTGGACTGACATCACCTAAGCTCTTCAACCTGTATATAAACCAGCTTGTCGGTGAACTCAGCAGTGCCAACGTCGGGTGCTACATAGACGGAGTCTGTGTCAATAATATTAGCTACGCAGATGACATGATGGTACTGCTGAGTCCCTCGATCGGAGCTTTGCGTAAATTGGTACGGACGTGTGAGTCTTATGCGGAGACCCATGGGCTCAGATACAATGCTAAGAAAAGCGAGTTGTTGGTATTTAAGGGGCGTGGCAAAAGCTATGTATCAGTGCCTACAGTCACCTTAGCCGGTACCGCCTTAAACAGAGTTGCACATTTTAAGTATCTGGGCCACTGGGTTTCCGAAGACCTTAAAGACGATAAGGACATAGAAAGGGCACGTAGGGCGTTGGCTGTCCGGTGTAATATGTTGGCCCGCAGGTTCGCATATTGCAGCAAACAAGTTAAAGTTACACTTTTTAAATCTTACTGCCAATCATTATATACATGCAGCCTGTGGGTGAACTACACACTGGGGGCATTCAACGCCTTGCGTGTTCAATACAATAACGCGTTTAGGGTGCTGCTGGGGCTGCCGCGCTTTTGCAGTGCTTCGAATATGTTCGCGGAAGCGCGTACAGATGGGTTTCATGCCCTTATAAGAAAGCAATGTGCGTCTCTGTTGAACCGTATTAGGTCCAGCTGCAACAGCATGCTAAGCTTGTTCGCGGACAGGTGGGACTCTCCACTGCTGTACCACTGGATACGCATACACACTGCGCGGTGATCAGTGGACGGTTCCTCCTTAACCGTGTTATATAATTATTATTGTCGTTATGTATAAGGTGTTGTTTGTGTCTCGTGTTCATTTTTGTGTCTAGTCTTTTATTGTGTGTGTATGTAACATTGTACCTATGGGCATTAGTCTGAAATAAAAATTTATTATTATTATTATTATTATTATTTAGCACGGATGCCTCAAAAACTTAGCATAATCATTTGCAAATGACGTCCGAAAGTTCGTGCGAATTCGAGAACCGGCGTTACCTAATTGTGCCACGTAACTCATAAATTGTGCCGAACTTTCAGGGTCTGGAGTGTCAAAATATATACCACCTGTTTTGTTTACGATATTAAGAGAATAAATTTTGATTATGAATATTCCTTTGTTTATATACACGTTAGTATTGTATTTTATGGACTGTGAATGTCTTTGTTGTCTTGTGTAATTTTATGTATTATTTATTTGGGGTTGCGCCTTTGGAATGACTTTTGAAGTGGGATATATTTTGGGTTGTTAAAATGTCTTGTGTATTAAGGTATGCTCCATTTTTTCCATATCAACGTGGAGTGAAAGATACCTACTATTATTATTCCACTCAGGAAATTACAAAGACATTATGAAATAAATATTTTTTCGAGACTGAAATGATTACAGAACAGATTACAAATTATCAGATAATCATGATAGTTAATCATAATAACTCTAAGAGCAGGATATAAAATTGATTATTCTTTCAAAAAAAAAATCTAATAAATTTTGCAAATCCTTCAAGGTCTACTCTCAAAAACTACTACAACATTTGAGACTGAAAACATCCCAGCTCACAAAAGACATTCCAGAACTGATAAACATTGTTCCGCAATCCCAAAATATCGGAAATAACAGTAATTTCAGTCACAATCCCCCCCCCCCCACCACCCCGTTGTTTCCACTTCATTTAATTAATGAAAGGATGAAATTCAAAGCGTCAATTTTAGAATTATTCGGAACCCTTAGTTCTGGATACAATAGAGTTATTTATTGGTCTGTCATTAGGAACAAGGAAGACACGCGATCGTTTGCGTGTTCTGATGAAAAGGAAACGAGGGTAGACAGAAATCGAAGTTTGATGGAAAAAAAAATTTTCTTTTTTTCCTTGTTGTTAGGTGAAACAAAAGGCTTTATTTATCTTTCTTGTTTTATTTATTCGAAATAACACCTGTATTATTATTTACTTAAAAAAACATTAAGACTTAAACTTATGTACCTACAGATTTTACACTCAATATCATATGTTTTATGATATGTGTTCGACAATATAATCTCAAACATTTTGAAGTAAATTTCAAGTGACATCCGACTCTTATATCGGTGCATTGAGTTGAAAAGCTGTCGATCAAAATTTCAATATTTCGTTCTAGAAAATACAGAGTTTCACTAACACATCTAATCTTCATGCCTCGATTTCATATGTTTAAAGACACGTTACAGAAATCCCATATTATTGAAATGTTTATGACATTTATTGCTATTATATTGAATAATGCAGTATCATGCAAACCTACCGATTACTCTAAAGTATTTTAAAAGAAAAACACTATTTTAAAATAGAATTCACATACACGGTTGTGAAATTCAATAACCTTTCGAAAGCTAAAACAAAAGAACATTATATCTGTCACCTTTTAAAAACATATTAGCGAGCTTTTAAGCTCTGCGAAGCGGTTTTTTGGCTTTACACGCGCTTTATAAGAGTAAGCTTTTATGTTGTTACGCACGGGAAACAAACATAATAAAATTATGAGTGTTTTCCAAAATACTGGGAATGTACTGGGGAACGAAGTTTACTATAAATTCGTGAAGGGTAAAACTTATCTGGCATTTTTCTTAACGAATCCTTTATATTTAATTTAGGAATTACCTTAAATAGCCTCTTGGAGATATAAAAAAGAAACTTAAGAATTAAGTTAAATTTACCACTGTTTTTACTTTACTCACAATTGCTTTTCTATATACATTTTTGCATAAATTACACCAAAAGTCATGTACGGGTTCTAGTTTAATAATAATTCTTAGTATAAAAAGCAAATAAATAATTTTGATTGATTGATTAAAATTGACAACCCTAAATAACATCTTGTCAACTTGTCAACACATGTTTTCACAAAATAATGTCTACCTCATCTTTTTCAACATTTTACACTATGGAAAAATCCCCCATCCTGAAACCATTTTCTACGTAAACCAGTACCCACATTTACCATCAGATGCACTATTAGTTACAGAATATTGACGTTATATATCGCTGGCTAGTATTTCCCTAGATTAAATTACTTTCGCAGTACTGAATACAAATTAGTTCCATTATTAAAACGTCATACTAAAATTGGCTGTGCGCATAAATCTCTACGGGAATACATTTTCAAATTTAGTGTCAGTTCATTGGCTCCAACTAATTAGAATTGAATTAAAACTGTAATTTAACATGCATTATTATTATTTTATCTTTGTAAATTAAATTACAGAAGGTTCGATATAAGAATTAGAATAAATGTAAAATAATCTGACTATTTTGAATAAGTAATGTAATACCTAAAAAAATATCTCATTATTCTGGAAGGAATTTGTTAATAAAAATATAATATTACCCTTAATGATTAAAATTAATATTTGGCTAGATATAAGTATGTAAACGGTACCTATAAAACATTTTTTTTCCACAGCGCTATCGCATTACACAAAAAAAGACTCTCATTAAACAATTGTTTAAATTTGATTTTCTGTATCATACTTATACAGTGTTTCTTATACATGCATTGATGTATTTCGATTCAATCATTTGACGTAGATAAGGTAGGGCTGTCTCGTCATTTTTTTTATATTAATACGTGCTATTTATGTTATGTACTGAAACACAGTCAACTTACTTATGTAAGTCAATGGCCAATTCCTATACATTTTGATTCTATAATGTCTATATACCTACTTCTTAATAATGTAAAATTTGGGTCAGAGCATTCCAGCGATGGATTATTTGGCAATAAAAAAAAATTGAAATTTTCCGACCCTAACACAGCTTGGGAAAAAAAGGCTAGGCAGATAGATAATGTTGAATATTATAATAATAATTGAAATGAACGTTCGGTAGAATCTACTCGTGATCAGAGGGTTGGTTTGTTCCCTGCACAGAGAATCGGCATAGCCATTCAACGTGGCAATGCTGCCAGCCTTCTCGGCACGTTCCCCGCCAGTGACAAGGATGACGATGAGTTCTTTGACGCCGTTTAATTCTTATTTATGTAAGTTTTAATTTTAGTATAGGTAGTTAGAGTTTGTTCTTATATTAGATTTAATTGTGTATTAATAAATATTGAAATGATATATATTTTTTATTATTGATAGCCCTATTTAATGGTGTTATTGCAACAAAACAATGTTACCAAATTAACAAACAAATTACTTATTGTTTCAGATTGTGGTAGTGACACGGCGAAAGGTGAGTCAATTACTAATTATTTAAATTATTAATTGATGCGAATGTAATGCTTCAGAAAGCACAAACAAATAAACATGAATCATAAATACATACAAAGAAGACACATTGATTAACGCCAGGATTTGTGTTTTTTCTCGTAATACAATATTGTAGTTATTTAAAGATAACCTCTAAATAACAATAATTTTACCTTTTAATTATCAAGAATAGCGAAAGAAGGACCTATGAATAAACAAGGAACGTAGGCAGTTACTAAAAACTTACTAAGTATATTTTTTTATAAGTATATTTTATTAAAAATAGATTCTGTAGTTTTTCTTTTTAGTTTTATTATTACTTTCATTCCGGTTATAAATAGATACTTAACGCTATACATCCGACAACACATAATTATTTTATGACAGTATTTGTTGATAAATTCAAACTACCTTTAATATAATTTAAAAATCTTACTTTGCTAAAAATCAAAGACATGTAATCTCCATCGTATAACCTATGAACAAATTTTATTAACCATAGAGCACTACACAGGAGCTTGTTAAGGTATTGCTTGCAATGCCAGTGACCGCAAGTTGTGGTATCTGAGCTCCTTGCCTATGTTACTATGTAGAATGTAGGAGACATTTTACTTAAATAAAGATAATTATATTTCTTTACTAGATATTACACAGTATGCTTTCCTATGAACAACTACCCACAGAGCACCGCAGGAGCTTGTTAGGGTGTTGCTTGCAGCGCCAGTGACCGCAAGTTGCGATTTCTGAACTCCTTGCCTATACCTGTGCAGGATGTAGGAGACATTTTATTTAAATAAAGATGTATTTCTTAACTATAAATCATACCGTAGGCTAACCTATGAACGACTAACCACAGAGCACCGCAGGAGCTTGTTAGGGTGTTGCTTGCAGCGCCAGTGACCGCAAGTTGCGATTTCTGAACTCCTTGCCTATACCTGTGCAGGATGTAGGAGACATTTTATTTAAATAAAGATGTATTTCTTAACTATAAATCATACCGTAGGCTAACCTATGAACGACTAACCACAGAGCACCGCAGGAGCTTGTTAGGGTGTTGCTTGCAGCGCCAGTGACCGCAAGTTGCGATTTCTGAACTCCTTGCCTATACCTGTGCAGGATGTAGGAGACATTTTATTTAAATAAAGATGTATTTCTTAACTATAAATCATACCGTAGGCTAACCTATGAACGACTAACCACAGAGCACCGCAGGAGCTTGTTAGGGTGTTGCTTGCAGCGCCAGTGACCGCAAGTTGCGGTGTCTGAACTCCTTGCCTATGTTCCTGTGTAGATTGCAGGCGAGATTTTTGGTAAAATAATACTACTGTATCTATCTGCCATACATGCACACACATACACACTTCCATATATTTTAAAGTCAAAAGTCCTAGGCCGCATCAGTCCGTCTGACGATGGTATAAGGTGTACCTAATATTATTCTAGTGTTATGGTTTTTAACAAAGTAAAGTTATAAAACAAAGATTTTAAAAGAGTTTTTATCATTAAACAAACTAGAGTATATAATTGTGTCTTCAATGAGTAAAAAAGAGAAAATTGTTTACAATGTGTCACTCTTCTATTCACGTATACGTACGACTGAAAATTAGATATTAAAGTATCCTTGAACACAGACTATCCCTTCTAAATACGGTTTCCTAAACATCTCGAAAACAACTGAACCTATTCTAGTTTGATAACGTGTTTAACGTACCATAAAATTATTTATAGACATTAACTTCGACAAATACGTTCTGAAAATTTACTGCCATCGTTGCCCGGGACGCGGCGAATAGGTTTTATAACCAAGGAGGTTGTAACTTTGTAGATTTAGAGCTTGCCACGTCAATTGTTTTAGGTGATAAATAGATTCGAGATTCGCGTTTGTTTAGCTGTGTTGCTACTTTGATGTACTAATTATATTTATTTTTAGAGGATATTTTGGTTTCGATTTTGATCCTAAAGTTGATGGAATTTTGTTTCATAAAAGCAATTTAGGAACATTTTTATGATGTTAGATGATATGAGATGATATAGGATGCCATAGTATTTGCAAAAGCTAACGACAATAGCATTTTTTTTATTTCAAATTTATTTATTAGTATTTGCTTGATTCGTGAGCCAAACCCAAATAAAATTAATAAATTATTTTTATGCCTTTATCTTACACTACAACTTTACTAATCAAAATTAGACGTAATTCCCCAGCACCTAAAGTTTGATTTACTTTGTACAGTAGTAATTTTATGACAAAAACTTTTAAATAGCTTTGAATCGTGCAGGACCCGAAGTGATCGGAAATGCTAGTTGCAGGTCCATATAAACTTTTAACGATACTATAACGTTGTGGGACTTTATAACTTATCTCGCAACTAAATCTGAATGTACTTCCGACGTTTACAATACGGTAAAAGATAAAATTTCAAAAGTATCGTAATTCGTTTTTCATAAATACCTGACTTGCCAAAATGTTTGAAATAAGTGCTAAGTATCATACACTTAATTAAATTTCTTTATGCAATTTGCACAAATTCAGTCAGATCCTAATTTATGATGGCTTTTATGGATGAAATGAAGATAAATAGAATAAAATGGCTGTATTTTTTTCTCTAGTTTAGCTAGTATTCCTACGGTAGGGGCACACTAACTTAGCATAGGAAAATTAAAAGACCAAACAAAAACTGACAGTCAATTATTATGCAAATATATTACCCACCAATAACTTGAAAACAAAAGCAATATAAATTCAAATCAAACATCAAACCGTAAGTCAAAGACCCTAAAAATTATGAAATTTCGACATTCCACAATTTATTTGCGACCAGCGTTAATAGTCAATCACAATGATCACTCGGTTCAAAATTCATAGGTTTCTGAGCCTTAGGGCCGGATTTAACGAAAGCGGAGATGAGCGGAGCGGAGCATAACGGAGCAGAGCCCTTGGCCTCTTGCCTAGCCTTTTTCCAACTATTTTGGGGTCGGCTACGAGTCCTACCAGATTCAGCTGAAATACCGCTGTAACGCATTTTTCATGGATCGACTGACTATCTGACTTTCACAACCCATTTTACTGAGTAATCCAGTCAGAATCGACTTAAACGACTGTCAAAAATTACCGTCGGGACCTACGACTCAACGTGCTATCCGAGGCCCGTAGGGGTCTCGTTATGTTTATATAACGGTCATCCATCCACGGAAAAACCGCAGCGAGCGTTGCTTAACCTGTAATATTGGTCAAACTGTACGGCTTACACTAAGCCACGAGCCCTTGGCCTGAGTAGGGAAATATGCCAATTGGTTATTCAAAAAACTTCTCAGCTCCGCTCGTCTCCGCTTTGGTGAAATCCGTCCCTTATAATTGACAATTACGAGTGGTCGCCCGTCAATTTGTCCAATTCGTAATGTTTACGATTCTGGAGCCATTACTTTTATGGCCTATCGTTCTTTATCGTGTCAATTGCTGTACAAACTGCCGGTTTTATATGGTTGTTTTGGAGCTGGAAACATGCATTTATGTCAGTCACTTTGGAACATAGATTGTCACGACAAAACTAGTGTAATAAAACTAGATAAAAAATTTACTGTTGTGACAAAAACACTATTTTTGCTTTAATGGCTAAAAGTGTCAATAATTTACACTTCTAGCTATTACCAACTTACGCCTAAATAAAAATGCTAAAGCAACGGACGAAGCAATAAATATTTAGCTATGATACTGAAAGTTTAGCAGAGATACCTCTTACAAAATGCACTAAAATATCTAAATAATAAATCAAGTTGAAAGAAAAAATCCTAATTTAAAAGTTTTAATCATAGCTGAATAAACTTATTACGAATCGTTTTATAAGCGCCTATAAATTCAAGCTGAAAGAAAGTTTAAAAATGAAACTAGAAAAAGTTTCTACCTGACGATGTAAAACTCCATTTTCTTTGCGAACGATTTATGAACGTTGAATGAAAAATTATGGGAAATATTACAGATACTTTGGTTCATTTATAGTTTAGTTTAGAAGATTGAAATTGGCTGATTGATATCGTAATAAAATCCAAAATATATAAATATAAAAAAAATATAGAAATATGTTTAAAGATAATTACTATTTCATTAATTTCGCTGTAAAAAAAGGTTCTTTGGAACAATTTCAGGTCACGAAGTATTTTTTATCATTTGCATTATATTCGAAAACAGGCAAATAGCAAAATGCGTGTTGTCTAAAAAAATTGCGTTGTATATTTTTACGGTTAGTGTCTCTTTTCTTGCACTATAGTGAATCATTATTGTTACTGAGCTTTTGTATTTTTTAGTAATAGGTTCTATTATAATAATAATTTGGGAATAAGCGGCTCGCGATTGATGGACTTGTGGTCGCATGCTTTTATAAAGTTTTAGACCACTGAAATTTCAATTAGATTATAATGATTTTGTGTTAATGGATAATCTGGTTAGATGAGATTTTAAGTGCTTGGGCATTAGGATAATAGTTTTCATCAATCAAGTGAAACTGAATGAATTATTTATGAGTATAATGTATTTATTTGATAAAGGTACATTACAATATTTACAAGAATAATAAGTGCATAAAAGGAACCAAAATGTTAGATAAATATTAATTAAGGAAGTATTTTTTTTTTTAACGTTTTGCTGAGAAACAGATTGCTGCCTATATTGGTAGCAAATGTATAAAAAGATTTTTGGTGTAAACACATTATTAGATACCGTTCTTATTTCTATAATATACAAGAGTTAATTGGAGTATAAATAAAAGACTAAAAAAAAATCACAATTATAATTAATCTCTTAAAAACAACTGTGTATAAAAGTCTACCAAAACTTTTAAATTAATCATAATTATATATTTAATTAATATATAATTATGATTAACTTAAAAATACACATTAGGTTTTTGGGAACATTGATCACATTTTAATCGCCGCCGCAGTCAGAGTTGAACTAAACTTTGTCACGAATGGTATTAGCTTAAATCGTGTTTAATGACTGTTTTTAGTTTTGGGGGTGCTGTTAACGAATATTTATTTTTGTATTAACACGGCCTATTTATCATACCGAAGGATTTATATTTCAGAATAGCAGTAAATTATTTTATTTGCTGGCAGTTCGTTAAAAAGGGTGTTTAATTATGATTAGGGTTTTCCAGCAAAATCTAAGGTTTTATTTATTGTAAGAGATTTAAAATTGCAATCATGGTTGACTATAAATAGAGCAGAAAACCGACATTTAGAAAAACATACTGAATTGTAATAGCAAAAGTTGACTATAAATTAATCAACAAATCCGAAATTTAGAATAAAAAAAAAAAAAAAATTATACTAGTCAAATAACTTAATGCTTTAAAAGCTTAATAGCAGTCTATTCAGCACTTGAAAGCATTAAATCATTTTCACATAAAACTCAACCTCCTATAATTCGTAGATGGCCTATAATTTTCAATAGATAAGTCTGACCTTAGAATAGCAAGTGAGTGTGGGAGCTTCCATATTGTCTGATCGATTGCTAGCTATTTACGTGCAAGGCCGAAAGTGATGCAACTCAAATGTCATGGCTTAGCTATAGCTTATTCATAAGAAGCGGAAAATGTAGCTATGGTCAGTGGAAGGACAGGTCATGGTTTCCAAGAAATGTTGGAATATCTAACAAGTTAATGGGTTTGACTTTGAGAATTTGTTATTTGTTGCTAGTTGTATCTAGAATATTTTAGCTGGGATTACTTTCCATGTGTAAGACGTAGATAGGTCGAATTCGGATGTCTGCAAGCTCAAAAGTATGCTAAAAACATAATGTATAATAAAAAAGTAGTCGTTGTAACAGAATCACTAAAAATTGTATGTTATCATGTGATAAGGATTACGAGTAGGCTTATCTCTGAACAACTATTATTTCGAACCCCTATTTTTATAAAAAAACGACCTACTGTAAAGGTACAGTTAAAACAAATTTATTTCGTATCGTAAAATTTAAAATATTAAACTATTTATTTAACATAATTCAAGCGTTTTCAACAAAAGATATTTCATAAACTTTAACCGTTTTGAGCTTACACCAACATTTATCTACAGTCCACTGTTGACAATAAACAAGTATTTGTTCATCTCACGAAAACATTTACATAATTCAGTAACATGTTTGTCGAATGTTACAAATATCTGCCGAATACACTACATTACCAGTCTCTTTATTCTCTCGACGTCCAAACTTTCATCTACGTGTCATCCAAGATAGAGTACCATAACCATAGAGTAAGGAAGTTCAAGTTATAGAGTGCGAGAATCGCTAAAAGCACAGCTTTCAAAGCGTAAGCAGATGTCTGGCTGTATGTCATTGTAGTACATTCATTAACTAATTTTAGTTCTTTCACGTGCAACGACAGAAATAAACGCGAAAATATTGATGGTTTCGATATCATTACGTCTCGATATTAATAATAATAATAATCCAGCCTATAAACGTCCCACTGCTGAGCACAGGCCTCTTCCCATATAGAGAAGGTATGAGCATTGATCACCACGCTTGTTCTCTGCGGATGGGCGATTTCAGATCCCAAATTTTGGAATCCAGGTTTCCTCACGATGTTATTCATTTAAATTTAAATGGTGTACTTTGTTTGATACAATATTAACGACAAAATTAGTTCACACTTGGCGCACGGTTCATACTCTGATATGCACTCTATACTTTCTTATCTATCCTCTAAGAGTACCACAACCATTGGCAGAGGTCCAAATTAAAAAAGTTTTGCTTCCACATAACCTAACATTTAGGAGCAGGTATTGGTATGTTTTTGATTAATCCTGTGTTTTATTCAAATCTTTTTGGCGTTTCTGTTACATTATTCAGATAGAAGATGAATTGGGAGCATGAGTTATTCTGATGGACGTTAATTAATTCTTGCTTATGAAGGTTTCGTGTCGCGAATAATATTCGCTGTTCGGAAAAAAATATCCTTGTGTTCATAACTAAGTAGAAATAAATAAGTGGAACAAAGGGTATTCTTCTACAATACGTCAATTAGTGGGTGTGAGTTTGATTATATAAATAGGTTTTTTAAGGGACGTCTTTATTCGTTTGCGAATGAATCACAAGCACTCAATAACAAGGTATTTCTTACAGATGTCTTTAAAATTCTTGATAACCAAAAACGTTCTTACATTCAACCCTTATGAAAATACCTTTTCACCGGATAAGTATGAAAACAATTTGCAATTTGATATCAAAGCCATCGTTTTTAAGACCGACAATCCTAACATTCCGACCGTTTTCTCTTTATCCACAAAAATTTGGAAACGCCATATTATTTTACCACCATTTTATTCTTCATATTTGTGAGAAAAGTTTTTTCTTGCAAAATAAGGATAACCGGAGGCTATAAAAATTCTGGCTTCGGATCTAAAAGGCTCATAAAGGCCTGTCACTTGTCCTTTTGAAAGTATTTTGTTCATTTTATTTTCCTGTTTATGGAGAAACGAATTTCCTATCAGGATTTTCTGAAGTTAATAAACACACTTTGGCTTAAATGAAGGCTTTCTGATTCATGATTTTGAGTAAATATTTTTTAACCATTAAAGGGTGTGATTTGATTGGTTGATTGACTCGTTATTATTTGTATTTGGAGAAGAATTTGAAGGTTATTGGTGATTGAATGATTTGCTTTATAAATAAAAGAGGTGAAAGGTTGATTTAGTTAATTGTTTTTTGAGATCTGACTCCAGATAAATAGCGGCTCAACTTGGTTTTGCCTAAAATATTTCTGCCGTAACGGAATGTACTAACTACGAATTATACCTGTATATACTATGTGCGATTTATGTAATGATAAAAATTGTAAAGAATAAACCTTCCCTTCATTTATATCCATTTTCCTCATACCATTCCTTTTCAAACAAGAAACAATTCATGAATTATCGAAATCATTGCAGGCGTCTTCAAATAATCGGAAAACATAAGTACATAAAATGAAAGAGCTACGAAAGCGAAGAATTGATAACCATGTTTCTTTTAAAAGTCGGTTAGTTAATAAAGACAAATGACTGCGATCCTTACAAAATGACACTGAAGTTGTCTCTTGAATGTCTAGTGCTTTTACTGCATTGTACTGAATGTTTACGAGTCGTTCAGGATTTGTAAGAAAAGGGTTGCCTTTTGTACTTTGCTAACGTGATGTGAATGGGATGAAGTACGTTTCAAGTTAAGATATAATTGTATTGTTTGTTTTAGAGTCAGTTTACGTGATTATATATGTAGTATATTTTGTTAAATTTTGTAATCTCTGTCGATGATTTAATTAGAACATTTATGTATTTTTTTATGTCGGTCCTTTGCAGAAACTTTATTGGGGTCGGCTTTCAGACCTACCGGATTCAACTGAATGCCGTATTTTATATAAAACTATACTACTTCTTAAACCAACTAAACTGGTAACGCAGTATAACATAGTAAGACTAGTTGGAAAAGAATTGTAATGACTAAATTACATAATAGTGAAACGTGAATTTCATATAATAGCTTAATGGTCTTCTTATTGATCGCTAGACGTAAAACTGACTATTAGAATAATAATAATAATATTCCGGGACATCTCACACACGGTTGTCTGATCCCAAGCTAAGCAGAGCTTGTGTTATGGTAACCAGACAACTGATAAACATACTTATATATTTCTAAATACATACATATAATAGATAAATTACACCCAGACACCGAACAAATGATCGTGCTCATCACACAAACATTTGTCCCGGGTGGGAATCGAACCCACGACCTCCGGTATAGCAGTCAGGGTCTCTAACCACTAGACCAACAGGCCCGTCAAATAAAAATTCAATGAATATAGCTATAATGGATATGGAGTAAGTGTAAAGTATGTTTCAAACAAAGTGGGGTTAGGTAGACCATTTATAACTCAAGAACGGTGTCTTTGATTTGTTGGATTCGTCTCCGCCCCGAATATCAGAATAACTATGAAAACATCGGAAACGAAGATTAAGTTCTCAGTAACATGGGTGAAACCGCGGCAGAAGCTAATTTTGTACAATGATGACATCTTATTATAACATACTTAATGCTTTAAGAAATGTGAATAAATAATTAATATTCAGAACATTTTTATTAAAAACCTCGGTAAAAGACGTACCGTTATTAATTTTGGAAGCAATATTAAAGTCTGGGCGCCGCTTACTCATAATTTATTTCATGTAACTAATCACTGTTAGTCAACTGTCAAACAGTATCTCTCATAGGAATAAGTTACAAAAATAAATGCTTCAAAAATTAAATCTGTATTTATTTTTTGTCTTTTGTGTGCTGGGCAAAGGCCTTCCCTTCCGCCTTCCGAACCTATCATCTGTGACATCTGGTCATAACTATTTATATGTTACATACAAAATTTTGACTTCGTCTGTAAAATTAATATAAAATGGCTAATGAAGTGGCCATTAGCTCCATTTATTAGTACAGCATCTTCAGAGGAACAAGATTAATTCATATTATGTAACCTTATTGCAGACTGTTCTGAGAAGAAGCGTCCTATTCCTTTTGTGTTTTTATTTTAATTTTTTCTTGCACCCTCTTTTTACCTTAATAAAGTGCCAGGTAAAGTGTTATTATGAGCACGAACCCGTTCAAACTAGTATTTTAACATTGTTACCAATATTGATGATGATGATTAAAATGACTAGGTACGAAAAGTCAACATTTATTGAGTACACACCATTTAAATAATTAAAACACGCGTGTTTTTTCTTTTATCAAATAAATAACTCAATACGAAAAAAAACCGCTTTAAAGTTCTCGAGTAGGGGCTTGTGACATCACGGGTAGGTAGAATTGTATTCGCTGTACGAGTATCTTCACAATTATTTGTTTCCGGGACAAAAAAAAAATACGTGTCTAATATTTTTTATCATATCTAAAAGATAGACGGTAAAACAAAAATTAGTCTTCATCCCTATCCCTAATCCTATGACCGTCTGTGTCCATGCTCCTTCCATTTTATGATAGCGAAACCCCAACCCATAGTAACCAAACATATTCGCATATGTCCGTCCAAGTCATGCAAGAAGTTCTTGCATTACATAGGAGTAAAACGTAATTTAGTTCTAATACATGCAAGACATTGCTTTGACGTTAAATGGCACTAAAAATGGACGTCGTTAGCACTACTAAAGTGTCTCTTACAGTACCACAAGACTGATTGCATGTAAATGAATTATGTGGCAATAACCCTTCTCCTAAAAGCTAATGGTACTTGACACTACGTGGTTTCTGAAATTTAGTATATGACCTTGAAATTTGTGAGGACATTACAATGTTCAGCAGTTATGTCATTGTAAGGAAACACTTTCCTCGAGAAAGAAGTCAACAACAGAACTGATAAAGCGTAACCATATCAGGAAAATAAGTATTAATAAAAAACCATTTCGTCCTTTTCGTTCAAATTGATAGGGAGAAGTTTCGATGGTCCCATGACAATTATATATTTTCCAGATAGATTAATGTAAGGTGTAGTATGCGGGCAATCAAAAAAATGTAGCCACTTTCTCAGATTATATTTTTTACAGCACAAAAAGGAAAACCGACATCTCATTTAATTTCACGAGATGATCCTATAAAATGGCATCGCTAGCGACCTAGTTACAAAGCATTCACTTGTAACTAGCTAATTAGCTGAGAACGGGAGAACCCCAGTAAGCCCCTATCTACCTTTCCTTGGATAAAAGACGAGAGGCGACCTAATTATAAATTATAACAATTTTACATATTTTTATAAAAAAAATCTGCAGTTTTTTTTGATGCAGTATATAATATCAACCGTATTTATATGCCTCAGTTTCTGAAGTGAAAAAAAATAAGCAAAACTCTTTATCGATATTTCAGTTATTCAAATAAAATTTGCTCTAATTAAAATAACATTTAATCATCCATCTATGACCTCAGAAATATACAAAATGAATACCTACCAGACCCAAATAATTAAAAGAAAATATTTCACCAGTGACATAAACGAAGATAATATTGAAAGTTTAAACTCTAAAGCTTAGAATAAAAAGACAGTTCACAGAAAGGAATTTTCAGAAAAGGCTTTCATCCCGCCACAGGCAACAAATGGTGTTTTTAAAAGTTTTTACTGCAACTAAAGATTCTATGAAAAGACGTTCCTTTCCACTTTTGACTTGGCACTTTGCTTACATTTTTCTAGGAGGTTGAAGACTGCATTTTAGACGTACTTTTTGATCAATGGGTGTAATTTATCTATAATATGTATTTATTTAGAAATATATAAGTATGTTTATCAGTTGTCTGGTTACCATAACACAAGCTCTGCTTAGCTTGGGATCAGACAACCGTGTGTGAAGGTGTCGAAAAAAAAAAATTGAACCTATTTATAATGTTATTTTATGTGTTACTGTTAAAGCCTGATCAAATGTCATCTCTCGACTTCGTATAGAACTGACATACGCCCGGAAATCCATTGCTGGGTTCGGTTCGACTTTGTGACAAAAATTAAAGGTATTTTGAAGATAGTGATTTTTGGCAATATTGTATTACTAACTACCGTAGTTCGGTTACCTTACAGGCCATCTTATACATTGGATATATTTTTGAACTCTATACTTTTATTTGCTCTACGGCAGCTTTTTGAGTGAAATGCATACAAATACATTTTGTATACAAGCGATCTTAAACGAGGTTCAAGGCGCTTAGTATGTAGTTTTAATAAAAAAAATAGCAAACAAATAAAAAACTTTTTCTACATGAAATCGACGTTTTGATGAAAATTCCTCGCTAATTGGAGAATGTAAAGGCAGTTCAAATTACAGCCAATAGAAAGTTTCCATCGTTGAAAGAGGAAGTTAAGCGGAACTTAGTTGTTGTGTAACTAGTAATTACGAGTATTTAAATACCTTCCCGATACTATGGATGCGAGCAGAAACTTTAAAATTGTTTAACAAAGCAAATTGAATGAAAAAAAGTTCATAAATTCATTTGTTCTTCGCCACTTCAAAAGGGTGTTTTGATGAAGGCGAAATAAGGTAATATTATCTTCTGAAAAACTAAAGAATAAAATTGGACTTCGTTTTAGAAATGATTTTAATACTAGGCCTGCAAATGGTCAATCAAAACTTTATAAATCCTATGAAAGATTTTTAGTTTTTTTTTTTTTTTTATATTTATAGATATCCATGACAGCAAACAATAATTAATTACTTACCCACTACCACTTACCTACATAAACAGAACCCGAGATTTTAAAACCTTTTTTATCAAAATCGAAATAAACCCAAACATTCTACGCTGAACCGAATCTAGTAAAATTTCCTCTCATTATAAAAATGCAGTTTGAACTCGATTTCTCTGAAAATGTACGTGGAATTTTTAAATTTTCTTTTGACTACATTACTCAAAGGAAACACTGAAAATCCTCGTGTCATACTTTATAGCATAGAAAATGTCCATACGTGAAGTAACTCGGAAAACTAAAAAGGTTTTATCACAATATTTTTTGGATGTCTCATTTGTTCTAGATTTTTAAATGAGGTGTCATATTTTAAGCTTGAAGAGATTTTGATCAAAATGTTTATGTTCATGTAATAGAGTTTTATATAAAAGGACTTTTATCGTAATATCTCTTTTTGTTTTTGTTCTTTATATACTGCAAGAAAAAATAATATGCGTGCACAATTTAAAACATACAGTTAGTTTAAATAATAATTAAAATATAAAATGTGGCTTAAAAGCTTAAATTATTCGTTCCAATTTAAATTAACGATTTTATATACGATTTAAATAACAACATTCAATCAATTAATAATTTGTTTCAAATAAATATTTTAAATTCACAAAATTGATTAAGCCCGTATTCAAAAATAATTATTATTTTGTTTTTGTCATTTATAAATCCTTACTAATCGAAATTTATACACAATTTACAAAATTCAATTAAAATATATTATATACATTCAATAGGGTCAAATAGGATTAAAAACAAAATTGTTTTCATTTCTACCCGTCGTTAATGATTGATATAAGCCACTCAATATCTCATTTATCAAGTCCGTTGGTCCGCTTATAAAAATATATACAGCGTTTTCTACTGTTACCGTTGTGTAAGCGAGACACCGCTATACGCAGTGTAGAGCGCCATCTCGCTCACACAATGGCGATACTCGTTTAAGAGCTCATGGTACGGGTTTGGTTCGTGTAATAAATCTAGGCTTAATCCCTTAAAATGTTAATGTGGGGATGTTAATTATATATGTGGTGGTAATCTTTTGTGGGTCTCATTACTCCTTAATACGTTTATTCAATTTTAAGGATTTTTCGCTGAACTGTTTTCTTAGCCAAAGCATATAAAATGGTAAGGTTATCCTCCGGAATTCGTTAGTCTACCCTATAATTAAAGGACTAGCCTTTAAATTAAAGCTACCCTTTGAATTTTGATAGGATAATAATATGATGTGTCGGATTAACTATTAATATGAATTTTATCTTTCTATCCTACGAAAATATTTTTATGAAGCCTGTTCTTTTCTGATTAAGTATAATTAATTTAATATTCAGGATAATACACTGATCCCTTCATAGGCTATTTTGTTCAAATAATACGGATCAACACGGTACACACGGCCTTGTCCCAAACTATGCAGAACCTGTATTATGGCAGCCAGACTACTAATAAATATGCCAATATATTTCTAAATACATCCATATACTTATAAAATTATACATATTATAAATTAAATCAAGACACAAAACATGATCATGCTTATCAAATTACCCATCACATCCTGGGTTTGCATCGTACCTACAACCTCCAGTTTAGCGGTCAGGGTTACTAACCACTAGACGAACGGGCCAGTCAAATACTTCACAAAGTTAATTCATAAAACTATCATAACAAAACGATAGCCAATCAAAACCTTGATACGTAGCAATAACAATTATATCTTATAGCCGTTAAGAAACGCATACTGTTTGCTATACCTCATAAGGGACCTGCATGCATCATTCAAATCGTTTTCCGCCTCATATGCAGTTGCATGTTGCATTAACAATGTACTAACAGTGCATAAATACTAAACAATTGAAACGTTTGGTAAGCCAGATAACTAAATGCATTGAAAATAAAACCGATAAGAGCGCTGTAGCGTAAGGTAAAATTTTGGAAACTCGGATTCAGATACATAGAGTTACTTTCTCATTCATAATATGAGTATAAATATGGATAAGTGCGGATATACACTCTGATTCTTTTAAGCTATAGGAAAGGCAGCAGAGTATCAAGACTTCTGCTTAAACCACCACAATTCTCTATTTCCATTTGGACCAGCCCCTATAACCAAATAATCGTATCACTCATTATATAGAAGTGACAAGTCTAATTACCGTGTTTCATTTACTTTCATTTAAGGGAATTCTATCATCATTAACACTTGTAATAATAACACTAGGCTTCCAAGCCTTCTGTGAATGCACTTGCAATCCTTATACCGTATTACCATTATAGAACTTTATACAGTTTACGTGGGACTAAAACCACCTGTATCAGATGTTTATCATCCCACGACAAATTTTCTTTTATTGTCTTTGTTTATATTTAGGGGCAACTTGGTAAGGTAGATAGTGATTTTATTACTCATTCATAAACATTGGTTTCTTTTTCATATTTGCGTTGAATCAGTTTGATAGGTTTTTGGCATCTTATTTGAAAGTGACTGTGTATAAAAAGCGGTAGTTAATAAAATGGCCCACGTGTGAAACGTGGTCTTTGTATGGAACGAATATTTCTTGGAGAGCTGAAAATGCGATATACTATTTTGTAAATATTTATAACAAGCACTTAAATCTTCCAAAATATATAAGTCTGACGCATACAATTCGCCCTAACCTTTACCTAACCTGCTATTAATTGTTAATAAGTAAAGTTTTATAAAAAATACTGATTGGAGACAGAATAATTTTGGCTTATATTTAACTAATTTATTCTATTACAGCCAGCCAATATCCACCAAAATTTTGGTCAAAATATCATTCACATCATTTAACCTTTCGTGCCATTATTCTTAAATTAATCACAAATATAGTTGGCTGAACAAAAGTGGATGAAAACCCATCATTAGATGCGTGACTGAAGGCATTTTCACGGCACGCTATCTCAAAGTAACGCTATTTGACGTTTTTATGGTATACTTCTATACATATCAGCCTGTAAATTCTCATTTATATAGCTCAGAATGACCTCTGGAAATGTTAATGAATTTATTTGGTTTTATTTTAGAAATGAAAGTGATCTTCTGACCTCTATACTATAAAATTATGAAGAACTAGGTGAATAGAAGGAGTATATAGATGGGTTTTAATGGTTAATAAGAATAATAATCGTTTATTTCAGAGAAACCTCCATATTGAAAACCTTGATCTAAAAATATTTGTGACAAAAACTAATTTTATAGTATTTATAAAATAGCAAAAATAACAAACATTGTGAAAATATAAACAAAACACAAACTGTAAGTTAAAGACGTGTACTCCAAAAAATGGAATCTGTAATCGCCAATCCGCAATGAACAAGCGTGGTGATCAATGCTCCTTACTTCTTTAAAAGGAAAGAGGCCTGCGCCCAGTGGTGGTGCGTTTATTGGCAAGTAGTAGGAAAGAGACCCTTGCCGAGCAGTTGTGCGTTTATTGGCTGGTATTATTATATTTTTTTATAATCTTCACATAACGAAATTCCTTGCTTTCTCTTTTTCTTTAAACGGAGGTTTTTGTGTAACAAAATAGGTGCTCAACCATCCACAGATCACGCTTTCCTTTACGATGTGATCCATATCTCTTTAAAAACTGTTACGAATCCATAAAATTGAAAATACTTATTTTAATATCTTCGCAAACCTCACATACACTATTCAATATTTATTTAACTAAAGAAATCCCACAAATATCTGTATTCCCACAATAAAATATCCCTTTTCAGTTTATGTCTGTATGTTTATTCGATCCAAGGATTCTGGGAGATATTTTCCTTATCGTAGGGCTGTAGACCAGTATCGATAATGGATGGATTCCACGATTTCTTTGGACAAAGATAGATATCAGATTTGCAATAAAATATTTTGGAAAAGATTTGCATGACTTTTTTAGGGAAAAATTTTAGGCGAGGCTCGATATTTGTTTATGCATGTCTAGGATGTTTTTATTTTTGTCGTATACAATTATCTCCTGTCGTAGTCATTTGGTAGTTTAAACCCAAGCTTATGCCTTAAAGACTTAAATGGATTTCCCAAGATTAAAAATCGGTGATCATAATAATAATGCTCGTTCTTTTTCTATATTAATAATTTATATTATATACCATTGCCTGGTCTGCTCCTATTCTCCTTTACTAAGACTTGAGTTTTCCTTGCAATTTTACTAGTATGTAAAGAGTGGATAATAGTTTCGATATTCATATTTTTTATGTATCTCCTCCCTAGTAGTTCGTAGCGTAAAAGAGTTTGTTTGTTCACACAACTTTATATATCTGTAATGAGTATCCGTATAAGACGAAACAGTTGTTATTTATTGGACCCTTTCCGAATAAACATTATTGAAGGTTTTCTTAGGTAACACTGTTTTTTTAGGAAAGATATTACTCCATTACTTTCGGGTTTTAAATATGTGTTATATTATACGACTAAAATATGTTTTTGAAAGCTTCATCAGTGTAGGTGGGTAGTTAAAGAGTTATTTGTAACTTAACCTAACCATAGTTTTACACATCCAAAACTTATCATGTAAGCATTTAAAATGAATAATTTCACTTACAAAGCTGTAAAAAATACAAATGTCGAAGATTTTCTCTATCATAAGAGTTTTTCTATTCAATAGAAAAAGCGTTTTTCGATGACATTAATATGAAGAAAAATATACTGAAATTTCAGTAGAAAGTACCTAGGCATTAAGAATCTATCAGTAAAAAGTTATAGGTCTATAAGTTTTCAGTAATCGTACAGTTTAGCCAATAAGATTGATCTTTATTGCTCAGATATTTCGTCTTAGGCTTTGGCAGTAATAGTTATACCAATTTCTATATAATTAAACTATCTTAGGCTTTAACAGTAATGATATAGAAATCAGTTTGTCGATCTAACTAGATTTTTATGATTAAACTCTTTAACTTTTTATTACGTAAGCACTCAATATGTGCCAACTTTATCTATATAGATTTTTTGTATTATTACTATTAAGTCGAAAGTTCTTTGAAAAGCAATAATTTATCATACATATATGAATATTAGACTATCTTAGGATTTAAGTGTAATGATATAGAAATCAGTCTGTCTATGAAAATAGATTACCACTTTTGAATTTACTCATTACGTAAACAATTAATTTGCCTACTTTATCTTTATAGATTTTTTGGGATATTAATTTAAAGTACACAGTTCTTTGAAATGATTATCAACGCAATAAAGTCACTTAATGGCTGTAAAAATAAAAAAAAATACACTTATAAATAAAACATCAGAAAAGCTGTAATCCTAAATATGGAAAACCTCTCACAGCTAACTCACATAAATCTATCCACACAACCGAATAAACACAAAAACATATCTTCCTAATAATTTACCAAAAACAAGCTAAACATAAATACATCGTCACTACTTCCATAAGACTAATAGTTACACGTGGAAGATAATTTCGCATTAACACCTACTTTGTGTCAACTATGATTAATTATATACTACTAAACTTATGAGTAAATAATTCATCAGAGTTGGATTTTCAGTCAAACTAATATTAACAACATTGTTATTATTTACTAGAAGTGCTTGTTGCAACTGCGCTCAATTATTAATGTTACTTTTTAAATTAGAGGTTTGTTGAACTCTAGTCGAATTCTTGTCGTTTGTCGCCATCATTTAATATATTTATCACTTCTTTTTTGGAAGTCGGTGAATTAAATATCTTTTTTTGTCAAAAAATCAGACTTATTTTTTTACCGAAAGAGAAAAGGACTAGGAAATCTCAATTTGGATTTTCAACCGAAAAAATGTCTTAATTTGGTTTCATTGTCGACTTTTCATTTTACCTTGTTTTTAAACAAAGTTGGTTAAATTCAAGTACAATATAATTTCAAATAGTAATTTAACAAAACTTTTTCTTTTAGTATGAAATCAAATAATTAATTACAATGACGAGCTTAACTCATCTAACTCACTATTACATTACGTCCAAAAGCATCCACAAAGGCCACACGTGGATCATGAATTATGATGTTACCATTTTCACTTCCAGTGTGTTTAATTCAATGCATTCCACAGAATCGGCGGCCGAGGCTGAACTGTGGTCAGTCTTGGCTTCAGAAACTATGTTTTATAGGATTGTTAATGGTACACGCATTAGATATTTGTTCATCATCTATTTTGATCACGGAAACGTTAATTTTGATGGTATTGATTAAGACATTTACTATGTGATACAAAGTCTGAGAGGACAAGTAATTTCGAAAAGTCTGATATTATATAAACCCTGCTAGATTTTTATTATACGAATCAGCTTCGTTCAACAATATCATGAAAAACCTTTACATGGACAAAAATTTCATGTGCTCCGAAAAAGTGTAAGATTAAAATAAATTTTATCGTTACTTTGATTTTCAGTAAAATACAAAACTAAAACACAATCTATCTGAGGCCTTCAATACTGTTAAAACTTATCACCCTATAAAAGGACATTGTTATCTAAAGTATAAAATGTCATTAAAGAGAAGCTTCCTTTTCCCTCTTCCAAACAATATATTTTTCCACTCAAAATTCACTTATCAATCCTAATGTCCTAATTTAAAATATTTTCGCCTCCCAAGCGTTCTTAATGGATTAAAAAGGTAAAACTCCTCAAAATTCCGTTGGAAAGTGGAATTCCTGACAATTTTGTCCCCATCTCCCCTTTATTATTGTTCATTTGATCAAATACCTCCCCTACCTATCCGTTATTACTTCAGAGTTTTCATTTAGACTGATTTCTTTCTTTTTGTTATTTGCTGAGCTTTGCGACATTTTCCAATTTTTTTTTTCGTGATTTTTCTATCAAAGAGTATGTTTTGCGCACATGGTTGATATTTAAATTTTCTGCCTAACGCAACGTGATTGGAAATTCTTGTGTAAAAAAAATCATACAAATGATTATTTTTGTCATACTTCTAGAACACAAGTTCTTTGCAAGAAATATTTATAATCTTATACCCAAAATGAACGCTTTTTAGGGGTTGAAAACCCTTACCTAGTTCTTATTTCCATAATATATTTTAATGAGTACATCGTTGATATGAAATAGGGTTTCAAGCAACACTTTATACACAATCTGTGCTAACGAGGTTCTTCATAGTATAAACTAAGGAACAACTGTAATTATAATAATTTAAAAACTATTCTTATTTTTCTAGTTTTATTATTTTCCACTGTAATCTTGTGATAAAATGTTTTCTTTCTAATAAAACGACCTTGTATCGGATTACATCGCAGTTTATTAGCATTTTGACAGGCCTGGTGGTCTAGTGGTTAGTGACCCTAACTGCTATACTGGAGGTCGTGGGTTCGATTCCTACCCAAGTCAAATGTTTATGTGATGAGCACGATCATTTGTTCTGCGTCTGGGTGTGATTTATACAATATGTATGTATTTAGAAATATGTAAGTCTGTTTATCAGTTGTCTGGTTACCATGACACAAGCTCTGCTTAGCTTGGGATCAGATAACCGTGTGTGAGATGTCCCGGAATATTATTATTTTAGGTCCCGACATTTCGACACCTTTGCAGGTATTGGTCACGGGCAGACTGAGATGGTGTTCGTCTTGACAGTAGATTTTGCTCATTTCACCTTTATATTTCAATCAATTATCATGTTCCGACCTACGTAATATGAATCAATGAAGCCCACTCAGAACATAATTGGATACAAACCTTAATTAACTTGTAACAATTAATTGTTATATTTATTCACTCGTTAGAAATCTGTTGAAGCTGGTTCAGACACTTTTGTATTGAAAGAAACATGATGAGATCGTTAAATTGTATCAAAATTTTATTTTTTATATTAAAACGATCTATATTTTTTTATATTTATCTAGCTGTGCCCCGCGGTTTCATCCGCATGAATGACAATTCATACACTATCTTCATAAATTATAGCCTATGTGTTATTCCGATGTATAAACTACATTATTGTAAAGTTTCATTAAAATCCATTCAGTAGTTTTTGCATGAAAGAGTAACAAACATCCACACATCCATTCTCACCTTTCACATTTATAATATTAGTAGTTTTTGTTATTTATCTTATCATTTGGTAACATGCTGAGATTTATGTTGATAAAAATATTGTAATTGTTTACTATTTTATAATAGGCCATCTTATAGAAAATAGAAGAATATAAAAAAAAAATGAAATAAACACACATTCAATGCCAAAGTGACATTGCCATGCAATACTTTCTTGGATCGATATTACGAGTATGTATTGGTTTCTTAAGTGCACGCGAGTTGTAGACATTGAAATAAAACTACTTTTTACGGATTTTGTCGCGGTTTAATTTTAGATCTTAGGTCCCGACGTTTCGACACATTTGCAGGTATCATGGTCAGTCAAACAGTTAGCTCATGACCAGCATTAAGGTCTGTTACAATGGAATTTCGTTTGTAGATTTCGGCAGAAAACAGTACAATGTAAAAAACCAAATTTATTCACGTAACTAACAAAAAAAAAACATTTGTTATCTTTCAAAAACAGGCCAGCAATCAATCCTTGTTGCCGTAGTGTCCCCGTTCCACCCTTCCAGGCTGTTGGCATATCTCATAAATCGCCTAGCACTCCCCACATAACAATAGGGACATTCCGCCCTTGAGGGGAAGGTCGTCTTAAATGGACCACTTCGTATATTTTTATTAAGGTCGAAATGATAGTTCTCTTGGGTTTGTTTGTACGAATCTTTTGTATTCATTGTCTGTTTCACGGTGACTGGAATGGTGTGGTATGAATGGTATGAAATTATGATATTATGAGTTCATAAAAAGGGAAATTGAATATTATGTAGATATACTACCAATTTTATTTAACCGTGACCTTGATACTACTTGTTTTTGCTTCAGTTCAGCTAGTTTTTTTTTTCTAAACCGCGCGGTAGTGGTATTCAATTTTATCTTTAAAATTTGGTAAACTATGAAAAAAACCGTTGATCCTAAATTAATTAATAAAATTTTCGTAAAATAAAAACAGTCGTGTAATAATTTATCATTAAAACTAAGTCAATGGTTGAACAACATTCGTGTAAAAACAGAATAAAATTACACTATCATTTTTCGAATTTTTCTTTCACAAAATAATACTCAATCGCTACTCAATTTATTTTCTCGGAAACAATACGAAACGAACACCCGTATCATACACTTAATTAACTTTAATTACTATTTACTATACAAAACAAGTAGTAGCAGTATTGTGTATCATTTTAATTAAAACAATAATGCTCAATAATAAACCGGCAATATTTCATAATTCAGCCAATTTGTTGCGACGCCACTATTTTAGTGGCCAACATTATAATACATGTTATAATATTACTTTTTATCTTATGTAATGACGTGTTCGAATATTATTTTCTTAGGTAAAAAGAATAGCTATGTATCAAAATACATACTATGTCATTGTATACTAGTTTCTATGTTACCCATATATTTGGATGGAATGGATGGATGAAACTTTTCGGTGTCGAGTTCAGCGCCGCAATAAATAAATATCGTGGCATAAATATATATACTGATATCCTAGAACAATCCACACACGGTCATCTGATCCCAAACTAAGCACTTTTACTATGGTAACCAGACAACTGATAAACATACTTATTATATTCCTAAATACATACTATTTACATATTATAGATAGATTACACCCAGACACAGAACAAAATGATCATGCTCACTACACAAACATTTGTCCTGGGTGGGAATCGAACCCCCGACCTCCGATATAGCAGTTACGGTCACTAACCACTAGACCAACAGGCCCGGCAATGTCAAAAACTCGTCAAGTTTTGACAACATAATGACATTCGATGGCGCTGCACATGACGTTTCGTATGAAAAATTGTGTTTTAAACACACGAATTGTAGTCTCTGTCGGTAGCTATAACGCCCCTCTGGTCTTTTTCAAAGTTATTAAAACAAAAGAAAGTGGCACGAAGCGTTTATAAGCAGATTAAATATGTAGCTAACTAGTAAACTGTAATGGTGTGCCCCACTGGCTACCATTTGCAACCACTAAAATATTAAAATACATTAAGAAAATGTGTCTCCACACATTTTTACGATGACACTGTGTTATAAAGAGTTTTATGTTAAGCGTCTGTGAGTAAAATGTACATATCCCTTAATGATGTAGGATAATATTATTTCATACTTAATAAATAATTATTTACATTTCATAACCATACAATGTAAAAGAAACAAATATCTAAAGAAACTAAAATATTGCTTGTGGCACATACATACATACATACATATAATCACGCCTGTTTCCCTTGTAGGGGTAGGCAGAGACCACTTCTTTCCTTTGCTACGATCCTGGCACACTTGTTTCGCTTTGTCCACTTTCAGTATTCCCTTCATACATGCTGTTCGGTTTATGGTACTCTTGACCTGGCCTGTTTTCATACACACTCGCCTTATACACTTTATTTGTCAATCGTTCTTCATTCATTGCTTGTGGTAGACGTCAAATATATCCCATCACGCATGTCAAACAATTAGGTGTCACAAATAATCTGAAGATATAATATAGTTTCGTCATTAGTAGCCCAGCGATCTAAAACATTAAAGAAAAATAGGATACTAAACTGAACAAGTCTTTATCAACTTAATTTAATATCTAGAAGTCTTATTCAAATAACTCAAATATGACATTTCGCAACTAATAACTTAAAGCGTTTCTTCATTACACCTACAAATCTCAAGAAGTTTAGTAACTATTTTGACACAGACCTCTGGACATTAATACAGTTAGCTGTCCCTAACCTTTATTCATTTGACCCTTTGACAGATTGACGATTGTCAAGGTGGAGCAATGACCTTACAGATTAATTTAATATCCACGTCCTGCTTAGCGGTAACACAATGATGTAAGTACCCTTTGTTACAAATGTAGGGCATAGAACCAAACCAATATTTTATATAAATACATACATAATAATATCATCACGCCTGTGTCCCCGAAGGGGTAGGCAGAGGTGTACCAATGTACAACCCACTGTTCGCCGATATGTTTTAGGTCCCATGTAATAGGAGGCGAGCCTTTTGCCACTAACCGGGCACAAATCCAAACTCCGACCTGCTACTGAAAATTTTATAGAAAAACCCAATAACAACAACACCAATATTTTAATATTTTAAAATCTTTATTAAAGTTGAAGGAGTTACTTGCTTGTAGTTTATTAGTATGTATGGTGTTCAATTCAAGTTCACAGTAGACGTAGTTAAAATTAAATATTTCAAGCAAAAATTATGATCATAATAAAAAATATACTGCAGAGATTATTTGTTCAAAAATAAGTATATGAGTGCTTTAATGGAGTAGCTAGATACAAATGGAAGAAAAAATGTGTAGTTAAATAGAAAAAATGAATGAACCGCCTCTTCTCAAAAGCTGAAAATAGCGTAGGTATAAATGGAACGAGAGGGGACACTCAGAAAAAAATAAGTATTTATGTGGTTTAAAGGTCATCTTAGTAGGTATGTCTAAATATAGGAAAAAGGTATCTAATATATTGTATGATAAATACCTTACCTAACGATATTTTATGAAAACAAAATAGTTATGATTTCACGAATAGGAAAATCTACAGAAACGATTTAATATTTTAGTAAAAGATTCAACAAGCTACCTTATATAAGAAACCTATCTTGAAAACTAGGTCAAAACTCAGTTATGCACGAACATAAAAATATAATTTTCTCAACATACAGCTTACACGAGTACGTATGATACACTTATCATTCAGTCCAACAAAATCCCTTAGCAACTTTATATACAGTTATAAAACAACTGGAAAACATAAAACTGGATACGTACTCCACTTCAAAACTAAACTGTACGGAACAAGTTAAATTATTTTTCAATGCTAGTTTAAAATGTTGTGCGCTCACTCGTAAAAGCATTTTCATATTACCCGATACAATACTGGTATTGGATACCGATACGATATCGGGGACAAGTAAAATATATGAAACAAGTACCTGTTATTTTATTTATTTCTGAGGTATACGCGAATGTTAGATATTGAAATAAAACTACTTTTACGGATTTTGTCGCGGTTCATATTTAGGCTTCAGTTCCCAACGATTCGACAGCTTTGCAGGTGATATGGCTGACAGACCGCAATCTATCGAATTCATGACAGTAGTTTTATTCCAACGTGTACACCTTTCATATTAAATAGAATTGAAGTGAACCAATGTCTTTCACATTATCCGTTACGATTCATAATATAGTTTTTCATATAATATTCATATTTATCATTTTCCGCGGTATCGTATCTGTCCGATATCGATATCGTATCGGATACTATAAAAACGCTCTCATACTGACATGAATATTGTAAAAGAGATGAAAATATCCTACATTACGAAACACTAGATTCATGAAACAAGCAAAAAGGTAGTTTCTGTTTCGTTGAGTTGAGCATTCCGAGTTCGGAAAGGACTTTTAAATGACTTTGTTTTTTCATTTGGTACGATGCAAAATGGCTGAAAAACAGAAATGAATACCTGAATGTTGCTCTTTGCGACCTATTTAGTTACTAATTGGACGTCCCTAAATGTTTTCAAAATCATAATTAGTTGTCATTGGTCGATTCCTCGATCCCTTTAGTTAGGTATTAATGAACTGTATTGATCTGGTATTAAGAAAATTCTAAAAAAGTAATTGTGTCTATTTAAAAAAAAGAAACTATTAGTCATTAGTACTAAGAATTTAGGCTTCATTAATTAATCTGATTTCTTGATACATTTTCTTGTGCGACGAGAAATGTAATTTCTGCTTTAATTAAAGTTTGTGAAACATAATCTGCCGCATGCCAGACGACCAATGGGCCAAACAAACGACCCAATGGGTCCCTATAAATGGCAAAAGATATCGCGGTAGGCCCAGGCGGAGATGGCGAGACGAACTGAAGGCCTTTGATGAGGAGTGAATGACCACGGCCCTAACCAGAGAGAAATAAAATGAGGGTATAGAGGCCTCTGCCCTGCACTGGAAAGAAATGGCTAGGAAAAAAAAAACATAATCATGATCCTAACAAAAAATCTTATCAAATCATCGTTTGCAGCCCTAATTGATATAGTGCAGGCTATTACCATACCCATAATGATAATATTATTTTTTGTAATTACCATTCGTTATCCCAACGTTAACAAAACCGATCATGCGGGCTTCATTTAAACTGATTATCAGCACAAATAATACTCGGGTCAATTCCACTTTCAATGTATTATTTCAGGTAACAAAAGCCACATAAAATTATATCCTATACTGAAAACAGGGTGTATCCAAAATGCGGGGTAATATTATTTAAAACGCCGCTTTTGTTCATGGAAACTATCACCAAGGAAATTATCGAAAAATTAACACATCAGATCAAATTATTCCGATATCATTTACATACATAATATCACGCCTCTCTCTCTTGTAGGGGTAAGCAGATTCCTCTTCTTTTCACTTAGTACGATCCTTACACTCTTGTCTTGTTTCGCTTTGTCCACTTTCAATATGCCCTTCATACATGCCCTTCGGTCAGTACGACATAAACAACAAACACCATAAAATCAGTATCAGTACTACCTCTGCGAGTGTACAAGAATGAACACAAGTATACGATATCCAAGTATGGGGCTATTGCGACATACGGAAAATATGCAGACCATATTTAAGTCGCAAAATCCCATGAATACTAAAAACATCTTAATTTTAAACGCACTTAAATGTCGATCCTTCTCTACATTACACCTTTAAGTGATAGAGACAGCACGACTTAATTGAATTTCATTTGAGTATTCGACCATAAAGTGGCGTAAAGTAAAAGTAGCTAAACATAATTAGATTTACCGCCTAATAAACATTAGCTACTTCAAAGCGAGCTAATATTTTGACGACAAACCATTAAGTATTTAATCTATATAATTTATCAACAAACGTTTTAGAGACCACAAATCATTATAATAACATGCCATATAAATTGGGCGCCATTTTATGTTTTTCCCGCTATTTAACAATAAGTTTCGATTGGACGAAATTTCAGAGGAAATTAAATATTACGCTGTGTCCGGTGCCCGGGCAGTTGACATGGGATAAATTTACTGGAAGTGGCTTTTAATTGGAAATTTAATTATTAGTTAATTCATTGTTGAATGGTTTTGTTTATCAATAATTTAATGAACAAGTTCTAACAGCGTATTGTGTTGTAATAATAGGCTGTAGTCGATTCTATTTATCGTTAGTAATTCTGTTGACATAAATAATTGTGATTCCGACATTTGATAATGGTAGCCTATATTTATGTGTTTTTTTTTTTTAATAAACCTACTTTATTGCGACATACATTTCTACACGCTTTAGGTAAATGAAATACTTTAGTCTTTCACATAAAACACTTTAACTTTAGGGCTTGACGTTTCGACAGGGTTACACCGGCCGTGGTCGCAAAACTGGAGATGCGGTGTCATTGCTCCGTACTCATAGTAGATGATTTTTCATCTACCCCCTGTTCTTTAAGTAACCTACACACTACACACTACACACTGAGCGTGTTCGTATTCTGTTCACTAACCGACTTTGCAGAAAAGCGAGATTTTATTAAGCGAATCCCTGGATAAAAATATATTCATTCTTATAATAACAAAATCTTACAAAAATAACTAAATCAAATATAGTCGAAAAGAAAGTATTTAGTTCATTCTTCCTTATGATTTATTTAACGTCGAATCAATGTTCATATTTTTCTCTGCTATTTTTATAAGAACTAGTAGCACAATCTCTTTCATCTTATTAATATTGTTTCTGCAAACAAATGAGATTGTTCGCCTTATTCACAATCCCGCAAATACTGTTTGTCTTAGCTGTCGATATATTTTGCCATTCATATAACGTAAAAGTATTTATGAGCCTTAATATATACGAATGTAGAAAGTTATTGAGTATTTCTTATTATACTTATAGGCCGTACTGATATTAATATTACTGTAACTAATTTAGTAATATGTAAAAATTAATAAATCATATTTGGCCGAGAACTATCTTTTAAGAAATCTGATGATTTGAAATTAAAACTTTAATAACAATGTTTCAGACAATTGCAAATAAATAATTTTGATATGTAACATAATATTCTATTTTTATTTACCTTGGCATCAATTCCTTTAGTATATTGTACTCTAAAAAAAATAACTAAATATCTATTAATTAAGTAATTACCTATCAATGTATGTCTAATATTCACTATGTATAAAATATTGAAGAAATTTACTTTTTATTAAAGTTTTATTTAGTTAGTATATAGGTGACATCAAAAAGTATTAGAGTAATCAAAAGTCCTATCGGCTTAAGCTTTAATTTCACAATTATACATTTACATTATAAAAATATTATTATCACTTCTAGTAAACCTATGCCGTGTTAATCTGGGTGACCTACCGCACAAGTTTAAATAGGCTTTTCCTGTCAGCAATGTTTTGTTCTATATTGTGCTGTTCCTACATTTGGCACCTACCTTATATGGCTACCTTGCGTAATGTATTAAATAGTCAATGAAAGTACAACAGGAAAATTACTAAATACCATTTGACCGTTTTAGTTTCTATTCCTAAATGAAGGTATTTTTGTTATTTTCGTGTATGTATATTGAGACATTCTACATCTTAGAGACTTTCGTTAAATTTAAAAGTTTTATAGGTTGAGGAGGCTTTTATGATAATAAAATTTGACAGATTGGGCAGTTATTGTTTCTCAATGAATATCGTTTATGACGACAACCATATGGTTATTCTCTTAAGACATCATTTCTCGTATTAATTTGCCATATCTTTCATACACATTTTAGATGTTATCATTTCAATTAGAGCTATTGGTCAAAAATTGCAAATTAATGTTCCTATGCCGACCACATTAGTCAATGACCCTATAAGGTCTTATTTATCCCCGTCTATATTTATTATACTCTCATACTCATATAGTAGCATATCCATAGGTTCTCGTTGAACACGGGTCAGTGACGTGAATGTTAATATAACCGTCAAGCGCGCCCACATTATTAAACGCTTATGCAGACCGCAGCAAAAACGTGGACATTTTGGACGAAATGGAAATCGATAGCTGTCAGGGGCAGTTGGATAATGAGGGAGATATAAGTGCTATAAAATGATAGTAATAGTTTTAATGCTCTTTATGAAATTTTGAATAAAAATATTAGAGACAATAAAGTAGCAGTTGGAAGGAAAAGGAGATCTTAGCCCTGCAGCAGAGCAATCATGTTTGGGAAAGAATAATGAAACTTAACACATAACTTTTTCAGAAGTATAATACACATAACTCGGTTTTTTAAGAGGTTGCATTGTATGATAGTTGTTTAAAAAGAATGATAATATTAAGTGATAGAAGCATATTAAGGGAACCTTAAACATTGTCCTTGACGTACTGTTTTAAAAAAAGCTCACGTGATGTTAAAATACTGACTACAAAGATACATCAGAAAGGTATAGGCTGGTTTGATTAATGGTACTCAAAATACACCCTTTTATATTGCACCTTTCTGGCCGTATATATTAAAAAAAGCGGATGTGTTTTGATACCCCTTTGGGTACCTACTTTGAGATTCATGTCATTGAGATCACATCTCAAATATTAATCATTACACAATTCTATGGATTGCAAAACATACACATCGAGAGATATACCACAACTTAGTTTAAATACTAGATAGAAACACTGCAGATTTTACACATTTTAAGCTAAAGGTTAGATCTCTATCACACCATACGCAATATTCTAGTCCAATCATTAATATACCATGTGGTACCAATGAACAAAACCAATGAACCATATACCTGTAAAGTGTAGTTAATTATTCCATTTCAATGTACAGAGAGGTCATTATCACCAATGACAAAAATGACGATTGTCTGGCATTGGGCTTAGTGTTAATTCTTCAGGCGATGACAGACTTTTCACTTAAAAAATTCAACTCAAAAGCAAAACAATCCCAAATAATGTATCCAAAAATAAATCTGACGAAGGGCATGCATGTTTATTTTCCATAATAATTTGGCCGTCCTTGAACAAAAATAGCCGCTTAGCAGACAGCCTATTATGCCTTAGGGAGGGGTTTTCCCAAATGGCATAAACGTATAACCTTTTCACAGGATTTTGCTCTTTAGCAGTTTCAGACAACTTATGAAAATTTGCCCAACTACTTGTAGTTCTGAAGTTCAATTATTGTGTGTAGATTATTACAGAACTTTGTTGTCTTGTTTGTGTAGTGGACTGTCGTATAATAAATTGCTGTTATATTGTTGTGAAGTTTGGTTGATGTGGCTTTTTGTTCGTCTGATCACTTGTTTAAATGGGTATGTATGGTGTTGGTGTTAAGCCTCGTTTGCCTTGTTAACTCTTTTTGAGATTTAAATAAACGGTTTTCTATTGTCACTTATTATCGTCTTAAATTATTGTCATGTTTAAGTTACATATTTGACTGACTTATCGTCTCTTTAGTTTCATAATAATGATCGTAGTAGATTTTCGAGTATCTTCTACCTACTTTTTATCAATGCCTTAGAAAAAAGATCCGGCAATCCTATATACCACCATAAATTCAAATTCTTTTCAAGAAGTCTACTTAACGAGGAAATTGAAAAATTACTGTCGTTAGATGGAGTAGGAAATTGGTTCTGATGAAGAAACCCGATTGAGGAAAGACAAAGTGTTCAGTTTATGTCATTTGATTACTTTGATGGATCTGTAGCTGAGGAACACAATTACAGGCTTATTTAAATTAACACTTACCTACATGTAAGATTATAAAATTAAACTGTGTTCCACATACAAAGGGTTTTCTTTAATTATTTTAGCATACAACTACAAGAAATAGAAACAAATCTTTTTTTGCTCATAGTAGAACAATAATTAAGTAGGTAATTAAAAAGAAAATTCTATTCATGCGACCCATGGGATCCCATCCCTAATTTGGGAAATTCCAGCTGATCTTCATATTTAAGTAGATCTAGTCCCAATAAAATGCTAACATACATTTTTTTTTGCCTAACGAGAAAGGGCCAAGAAAGGTACAGCCAACGGTAGATAAATCTATATTTATGATGATACATGGATATGCATGGTTGGGTTGGTCAGGAATTATTTGATTTAGTTTAAGGACAGAATAAAAGGGTTCAAGGATATTTCAATAGCAGCCTCTTGTGATCTTTATGTTTGTCTTTCGGAATCTTATCCCTTTTATAAACGGCTGTAGCTTGCCCAATGGTTCTCTATAAATAGGTTCTTTATCTACTCCTGTGGGTGTAGTAAAAAGGACAGATATAATATCGAGACAGACACTAGCATCAATCTTTTAAATCTTACCCTTTGAAATTTTGTCGGGGCTATTTGTGGGATTGGTAGCAAGAATTTGGTTCAAACTTTATGGGTAAAAATATCATGAAACGTATATGTGTCTTGAAGCTGGGCGGTAACTGGTTCTGTTTTGTTTTTATCGATAATTTATTATAACTTTTGAAAATGAAAATAAATAGGCTAATATAGTTTATGTGCACAACCCTTTAATGAAAATAAACTACTTAATATTTTGAAAATCACATAAAATTTGATTTTAAACGTCCTTATACGTGCTTTACGTGTACGTACTGTGATAATCCGTCAGTCACGTTCTACATTGCTGACTTCTCAGACGAATCAAATTTACATGTCAAACAAAACGCGAGAGATTAACGCAATTACACAAAAGTTCATTAACAGAACGAAATTCTGTAATGTAATCATATTCATAGATCGAATTAATATTCTTGAACTTACTCGCTTTAAAGCAAATCGTGGTGTGTGTGTTGTTAATAATTATGATAAATATTGATTGAAGCCGGCTAACTATGTTAAGCCTTGTATAAATTATGCACTAGATAAGAAATGCAGATTTTAGGTGCCGTTTGACGTATTGAAATTGGCTGAATTTGATTTTAGAATAAAATAAAATATCTAGAATAAAATTTGATGCTGTAGAATAAATGAATGTTAGGAGTATATGAGAAAAAAACAACTGTTGCTTGCCACTAAGAATGCAAAATTAAATGTAATTAATGAACAGATGGACAAAGGACGAGACAAATTACAAGGGTTCCCCGTTTCGGTACGGGTCCGTCAAATTTATAACGTCGTTAATTTTGAGGAAACCATTTTATGGAAATTACATAACGAGCCATTTCAAGTTTTGTTTCGCATTCTCTTTTAATTAGAAGTTCCTTGAAATATTTGAATGAATAACAGGCTGATAAGAAGTGCAAAACTTAAAATATCATTATCAAAGATTGATGAAAATGATGAGATTAAAATACTTTTTGTTTTTGTTTCAGAATGAACATAACATGAAAAACTCGAAACAAATATCAAACATGAAGAATTAGAAAAATCGAAGATGAACAATGAAATTACGCATGAAAACAAAGACGGGACGGTGAAAAAGAAAATGTACGGAGACATTTCACTGAAATGTGTTATTGTACTGAGTTTATAAAGTTATAGTAATAATGTGTGAAGATAAAGAAGCACTGAAATATACCCGTAAGGTTGAGGGTAGGATTGTTAGTGAAACGGAGATAAAACGGACGAGATAAAGGTAAGGATTCAAATAATATAGATAGATATTGAAAATAATGATGATGATTTTTAGTGTCAAATAATTAACAGGTAAAATTGTATATCATAATAAAATTAAATCATTTTAAGTTGTTATTTTATAAACTGACTTTAATCAGTTACTCTTTCCCCCATTTCGATACATATATACCATAATAATATATTTCGGTAATACTCGTAAAGAAAATATTTTTAGAGAAGTAACATTCAATGGACAGTGAAAACCACAGCTTGAATAAAATAAGAAATTTATTGAAATAAAACTACTTTTTACGGATTTTTTCGCGGTTTATATTAAGATTTTAAGTCCCTACGTTTCGACACCTTTGCAGGTATCATGGTCACGGGCAGACTGGTCTAAATCTAAGAAAAGTAATAGCTAAAAATAGTTACAATTTTTATTTCCATCTTCTTAATGTAACTAAACCTCCATCTAATATTATTATCTTCCTTTTCTTTAATTATTTTTAGCAACCTCCCAAACCCGCCAATTAATTGAAATAACTGTTCATTTTTTGCCTCATAAAACCTTCTCATGCCTCATTTGTCCAAAGTAAAGATTTAACAAGAAAATTAAGAGCAGCTCCGCAAACATTATTTTTATACTTCATACTTACGCTTTCGGCTTTTCAAATATTTATTTTCCTGGTCATTTTTCTTAAGTATGAATTAACTTCCAAGTTCTGAAATGCAAATATTTGACGGCTGAGACTTGAATCGTCTTTTGTGAATCCAACATTTTTCGGAGTTTTAAGATTTTGATTCAAGAGTTTTTGCTTGTTGAAGGTGTAAAACTTTGATTTCTTCAATCTTGTCTTTTTTATGATTTAAGTACTAAACAAAACGAAATCATCATCACCTCTTTGCCCCGTTCCCAATTATTTGTGGTCAACGCAATGCGTATTCCGTTTCTATCTATCTGTACTACTTGTCGTCTCAGCATTCACTCTTTTCGTTCTCATATTATTATTATCATCATCTTGAAAATGAAAAAATATTCACCAAGTACATTTTACCTAAATTGTATTATCATTACAATTATTGATGCCGCTAATATTTAAAGTACCTAAAGGTTATCAACATTATAACGTTACTTGTTCCCCACTTAATCTTTGTCCAAAGATATTTAATAATGTTTCGCTTCCCGTAGTAAATTGAGTCAGAATCATTTATCTCGTTATTGTATCATATTTCATCCACCAAGACGTGGGTATTCAATTACAATGCCCATGACTTTGTCGCAGTTTAAGTCGAATTTTTGCTATATGTAACAACTTTTTGTTTTATGTACTAATGTGTGTCTACACAGATTAAAATAGCTATTCTTGTGTTATGTATTTAGAAATTTGTCTAGTCTTGTTTTCTAGTATTGCATTTATTATACTAATTCAGTTTGATTATTGCTATGTCTTCTACATTTTCTTAAACTCGTACATCCTCAAAGAATATATTATCATCTTTGCCAAATAATTTTTTATACACTTCATTGAATAAGACCTTTAAATGTCCAATATTAAAGCTACGTGGGTAGGGGAAAAAATATTGATCAATTTTCTCCATAAATTATTCTTCGTCATCCCGTAATAGTGTTGTGCACCGGACGTTATTATAATTTCACAATGGTGATTCAATATTAAATCGTAACAAGAAAACCGTTTTAAAATTTATATTTTCATTTTGTATAAACGACATTTATAGCACTTAAAGGGCGGTCCATTATTCAACAGAATATTAAATTCTTTTTAAACTTGAATATCGAATAAGTGAAAATTTGCTTTCGTTTAAAATTTAACAATGATTTACAAAACCAATAGCTATGTAAAATAAATACTGATCCCTTTTGTATAGTATAAGGCTTCGGGAAGTTACATATAAAACTGTAATAATTTACTAAGTATTATTCAATCAATTGGTTGGAGGAGTATGAAAACTTCCTCGATCTTCGAAAATTGTAGATTTCAGGAATTATTTTTGCCGTCCATAGAATATACTTCAGAGTTGATCATATCATTGAAGTCATTGGATATTTCGACATTATCATTCACTATAGTTAATACATAATTTATTTCCCAGGCCACTACATATGGATCCCGAAAATTTAACCCACCACGCGGTACTGAGCGCGACGGTCAACGCGACTGGCAACGGCACAGTCGCGGAGACCGACGACGATGGCTTGACGCACAGCATCTTCTTCAAGCTGAGGGTGGCGGTGCTGCTGATTATCATCATCATGGCGGTGCTGGGGAACCTACTGGTCATCGTCAGTGTTATGAGGCACAGGTAGGAGATGACAACTAATGTCAGAAATGTATTATCTTCGATGGATATAAGATTGATGTTTTGTGTCTCCGATAATCTCGCACAGAGATACTTTAAACCTGTATAATCATTTAGAATAATTTCATCCAAAATATCAAATTATATTTTATAAAAATTGGAATATAACGGCGGAACACTATTTAAAATTAAGGGTCGCTTGAATTTCGATGTAGTTAGTTTTATTGCCACACCTAAGAATTGGAAGTAATGAAAGTTATTAAAAAGCACTTCAAAGTTTTTGATATCCTTAAGATTTATAACTAAACTAAAACTAATTAAACAACACCAAAGAGTCTAGATCCATTAATAACAGCAGTAACGTTATTAATGAATAAGATTATAGCCAACCTTTAAAATAGTAAGCCATTAATAATACTAAGAAAGTTTTAATGCTCCATTATTAAACGAAAATTGGCTAAATTAAACTCACAAGTATAATTAATGAAGATAACTGTCTGTTAGCCATAATAATTTCTGAATTATATCATCAAAGTCAAATTAAGTCAGTTTCGACTTAAGTGGGGTCATCTTACTCTGTTGAAGCGACCTGAGCTTGGGAATAATTAAAAAGTATATTTAGTTAACAATCAAGAATATAATGAAGACACGTTAATAGACTCCGATATTTGACATTGTTATAACAAAATAAATATAATTTAAACTTGAAACAACTTTGTAATTATTAATTTGTGATCAGTAGAGTGGAGTTTTAAAAAAGCGAAGATTAAAAACTTACATTACAACATTGGTAGAAACCCATAAAAATATCTCGTTAATTATCTGTATGACCAACACATATTACTTGTGAACGACCATTTACTTTAGCCGAGTTATAAAGGAGTTCATTTTTATGATCGGCCAAAACTAGAAACTTCTGTAAACTACCCAACTAAAACGTCCAAACCCGTTTACTATGAACTGAGTCTCACCATTAACTAACACATCTCCATTTACGACAACTACTATAAAAGCTTTACCATCTAAAAATATGAGTACACTTTCAGCTAGTTTTCCTCAAACTTACATCCTTCGTAATATAACCCTTAAAATGCCTCCCGCGTCGAGTAAGCCAGCCCCTTCAAGCCCAGTCGTTAGAACTTCGTCCGACCAATCAAAACTTCCCTTCGTTCCCTTTCCTTTTTCTTGTCAGCATCAGTTTATTTTGATAAAGTACTAGTCGACGGAATGGTTCAACAAATGACTTTATTATTCACGGGCATTTTCGCCCGAGGCTTTCGATTATGATATCTTAGTTTTTTCGATGTTTATGTAACGTTTACCTTTTACGAAATAACTTTAAGAGGAATTCAGCTATAATCTAGAATAGGTTTTGAAAATGTTTAATATCAGAAGTGAACAAAGAAAATGCTTTCATACTCTTTTATTATTACGGGTATATTTTTCTAACAAAATAAATACAACTTTAAGATAACAATCTAATTTGTTTTAAGTGTTCAAATTTTCTCGCTTCCTATTCATAAATGATCGCCCTAAGTACTCAACTTGGTGCCAAAAACACCTGGGCGTAAACATTTGGGAAACATCGACGAGGTATTATAAAAATTGAAC
Source organism: Autographa gamma (assembly GCA_905146925.1). NCBI lineage: Eukaryota > Metazoa > Arthropoda > Insecta > Lepidoptera > Noctuidae > Autographa > Autographa gamma. Next base: position 6,718,726 of record LR989871.1, read on the forward strand.
ATCAGCTAATGCAATATAACGATAATTCTCAAACTTTACCAAACAACGCTCATGAGAGCAAATAGGATGTTCAACTTTTCTCACGGGTGTAATAAAAACTAATTCACAGCTTAATATTTTTGTTAATTACTAGCTCTGATGCGGCACTGGTGATTAATTATAATTATATGATCCACGGTTCGGCTTGTTTGTACAATTTATGCGACAAAAAATGTCCTTTACAAATTGGGAGATACTGTTTACTTTTTTTGTTGGTGGATAAAATTATTTTTTACAGATACGAAAATGTTGTTTTATAATTTCTAAGAGTCACAAACGGCACTAAAACTTGCGTACGAATGCGCAAGTTTTTAGGTCTGAGCCAAAAACTAATTTTATGCACTAGAAACTCAATTCATAAAATTGATTTTTCAATTTTGAAACTACTAAAACCATGAAAGTTCCAATTCAGTTTCTTATAAATTCTAAGACATTTTTATACACGTCATAAGTCGATAATCGTGCAAAAGAAACCAGAATAATGTATCAAAAACAGATTACTATATTTATTTCTTTGTTAAGCCATTAAAATTCCTTATTCCCTCACCAGGAAACTCCGCGTGATCACCAACTACTTCGTCGTGTCCCTCGCGTTCGCCGACATCCTCGTTGCCATGGTAGTGATGCCGTTCAACTTCAGCGTCCAGTTCTACAACAGCTGGCAATATGGGCCCACTATATGCGACTTGTGGAACTCCTCCGATGTCTACTTCACTTCGACGTCGATATTGCACCTGTGCTGCATATCTGTGGACAGATATTATGCTATTGTGAAGCCGTTGAAGTATCCTATTAAGATGACTAAGAAGGTTGGTACATGGTTTTAATATGTTTATTTTAAAGTTGGTAACTTATGCACTTGTACATCAGTGACTTACTCAAATGCATACATCTTTATTTTACATTAGAATTTATTAAAGATCTTCATAATAATATGCCATATAGCTCTCAATTCGAAACTTGTCAGTTTCAAACCCATGGTCGGTAATAGCAAAATAATATAAACTTGAGCAAATCAAGCAAGATAAAGATAAAAAGGCCATGAAATATCATGAAATACCTACTTAGCTGCTGAGTAGGTATTTCATGACTTTGACAGATTAATTTTAAATCTACGCCTTCCTCAGCTCATAAAATACTTGTCTTGAAATAAATAATTTTATTTAATAATTATTTTACTCCTGCTACTAGCGTCATTTACTTAAATCTGAATCCAAGCAAAAATAACTTATATAATTGAATGTCAGCCTAACTGATTGAGCTGTTTATCAGAAAATCAAAAACATTACCGTTTAAGCGATCAACCATAATATGAATTATCCAGATGAATAATACATTGGCAATGAGTCGACAGACGCGAATTCATAATGATTGGCTGGTAATTATGAATTTATGAATCTTTATTGTCCGGAAAAAACTCACATTAACATTTTTCCCCAAAAAAATGTTTGAAGAAAAAACGGTTTATTAGAACGTCGCTTTTGTGATCCTACTGAATTATTTATTGAATTTCAACATAAAAGGTTTTACAAATAATTGAACCATAATAAACGAATTTGATAACTGTAACTAATATATTTTTAAGTGCAAGTTATTATCATAAGCCACAAAACCTTTTAATGCAATTATTATTCGAATTAAATATTTAATTACATTAATTTAAATAGAAGCACTGTCATTTATGAGAAATTCTATTTGTCAAATTGTTTTCATAGATGACCACTCCAGTGCTATTCACATTTAACAATTTTTGTTTCAACACGATCAGTTTTACCTTTTTTACTTTGAATGGCCAAAATTTTAACACTAAAAACTTTCTTTCAGATGGCGTTCGTCATGTTAGCAGCAACATGGTTAAGTCCAATCACAATATCGTACGTACCAATATTCATGGGATGGTACACAACTAGCGACCACTTAAAAGTACAAAGAGTCGACGAGTGCGAATTTAAGGTCAACAAACCGTACGCAGTCATATCCAGTTCCATTTCATTCTGGATACCATGCACCATAATGTTATTCACATACTACGCTATATTCAAAGAAGCTAATCGTCAAGAGAAAAATCTTCACGCAAGAGCTGGGAACGCCATGCTCATGCACAGACATTCGCGTGAAGTGGGCGACAAAAATGGCGCTCTCCATATCAATTCAACGACGCCCACCAAAGATAGGAATATCCTCAAAATGAAGAGGGAACACAAAGCGGCAAGGACTCTCGGCATCATTATGGGTGCTTTCATCCTCTGCTGGCTTCCCTTCTTCCTTTTCTACGTGTCGACGTCATTGTGTGACTCGTGCAAGTGCCCTGAAGTTATAACAGCCATCATGTTCTGGACTGGTTACTTCAATTCGGCGTTAAATCCTATTATCTACGCGTACTTTAATAGAGACTTCCGTAACGCGTTTAAGAACACTTTAGCTTGTGCGTTCTGTAGTTTTTGTAGGCGGAGTGCGTCAGACTTAGATGCTATGGAGCGGTTAGATAGAAGAGGTTCAGCTCAGCTGAGGGTACCAGTAGCTTCTAGACGAACTTCGGACTTGGCATCGCTTTGAATATCGTCAAAGTGTGAAGTGACAGCAGTTTGAGAGGCCTAGAAATGTCTCAACGAAATATTTAAGGACTTACGTGTACTTATTCCCAAAGTTGATGTGATTTATTTAAATCGTCGAGTTATATGTAAATTGTATAGTAGGTTAAATAAGTTTTGTATTTAGCTGTATTTCTTATTAACAAAAGTAAATAAAATATGAGACGGTTATTTATTTTTGTGATGAAGTGATTTTGATAATTTATTGTAATTATCGATTCTAAACCAAAGAAGTTTTTGTTTGTGACTTTTGATTGTGGTTTAGGATAGGTTTCTAGCACAAACGGATATGTTTCCTTTATCGTTTTAATAAAGAATCATTAATATCGTTATTAAAATATACGTTTTGTTACCATTTTAGTGAAATGTGTAAATTTTGTAGGTATAAAATAGTGTCTAAATTTTAATAGGCACATACAGATTCAATGAGTAACGTCGATAGGCAGTAAAAGCCTTAATTATAATATCAAGTATCTAAATATTTAGAATTCAGAATAGTTGAGATATTAATGTCTGAAACTTAACTTTATCTGTAATTGTGTCGTGAAACGAGAATTATTGTTAATAAATGCAATATCAATAGTAACAAGTTGTAAATATTTATAAAAGTCATAAAAAATGTACTTTTAAGATTTAGAGCAGTTTTCATTAGTATACATAAGAGTAGCTCAGAATTCATCGATTTATACATCATTATTATTTCTGAATTCATATTTTAGTATTCATTTTTACGTGTCATAGAATCATTGTTACGTCAAATAAATATTCAAATTTTGTAAAATAGAATCATTCCATGTAAAACATTTTAAAGTCATTTCTAGTATTAAAAATAATTATTATAGGCTGTTTTATATTTACAGGCCTAAATATAGATTTTATTTATTAAAAGAGGCCAAAGTGTTGTAAATATTAGAACATAGAATAATTGAATAATTTATTGATAGTTTTAAATATGTATGTAGTTGTAGTTAGTATGTAAAAATATTGTTTAAGGTTAAAGAATTAATTATTAAGTATATTATATCCAATTGATGATTTTATTGATTTTGATGAAAGAAATATAATCGTTCGTAAGAGTATGTAATAAATATATTTATGTAGAATAAAAACTCGTAACTAAAATATGAGTTTAAAAAATAATTTGTAAGTAGCAAAATAAATACCGTTTAAGGTTTTCATTTTTATTTTTTGTATCAATAGTATCTAATAGATCGTTTCTTTTATTTTTCTTAACAAAAATCAGAATCACAAAATTATGTTTTATCGTTTATTTTTATGAAATTATTAAACTTAGCTACATTTTTGTAAATAACATTAAAAATAGTCAGACTTGTAGATAAATATTTTAGTAATAAAATAGTAATATCAGTCACTTAGTATTAATAATTACGATTTTATTTAAATTTAAATAGGAAGATACTATAATGGGGACAAATAACGCTTCAATAGAGAAAAAAAAAAAAGGATTTTTAAAATAATTATTATTGTCGTGCTACGGTAAATAACAAACCTAGATTTGATGTGTCAGTGTTGTGTCAAAACTCATCGTTTTTAAATAATATAGTTGTATCGGATTACTAACTTGAATAATATTGGCACTATCCGCTTTTTCAGTACATTTGACTTTATCAAAGGCGAAAAAAAAACTGCAATATTTATAAATGACAGAAATATTTGTTTACAGATGTACAATTTCAGCATGTAAGATCATACCATCTTTTTTTTCATTTTAAATCAATTTAGGTAATTTTATTAGGTCATTATATCTATCTTTCTAGATGATTACTCAAAAATCATACATATTTATACTCGTTATTTCGACAAGTTTCAAAGATTTTTTATATACCTAGTTTTTGTTTTGCTCTGTCTTTGACAAAGTCTGTACTGAATTCTTATAATTTCCTACTTCCAAAGATATCTAATATTAATTTCTGTCGTGTCAATGTCCATGTTAACCATATTAGCTTGTATTTCCGCGTTCACATAGACAGCTAAGAATTGTTGGTTGAATACTAAAAATGAGAAAATATTTTTTATTTAAATAAAACAAGAAACAACAAAAAAATTGCTGCCACATTTTCAGTTACATCTTTTTTACTTTAAATATTTTATTAGAAAAGGTTTAGAACATTATTAATATCATTATTATATCTATGTAAAAGTTCAAGCAACAGTTCTTAACATAAATTTCGCTATTGTAAATTCAATGTGTCTTCCTTTTGAATAAGTAACATAGGCTCAAAATATGTGTAAAAATATAAGTTGAAATTAGCTTGTAAAATTTTAGTAAAAAAATATTATATAACCAATTTTTAGTGTTATAGTATGTGTATATTATAAAAGAGCACATACGGGCTGTAATTGTAAAAAAAAGTAATAATAAATGGTTGTGACTTCTATAGATATTACAACTAACTTTCTAACAATATTAATCATATCTGAAGAAAATATTTATTTTCAAAAAAGAACCCTGGTTTCCTAAAAATTTACTGAAATTTCTACTCTATATTATTTGAATTTTTAATATTCTTAACCAAATATAAAATTGAAATTAAAATTTCAATGACGCACAGAAATTAAAACTAGAATTGCGATTATTGTGCACAAAAATAATAATTGCAATTTTAGTTGAATATATTTAAATTAAAATCTATTTTTCTTTTAATATCCGTCCATTATTTTGTTTTAATTCGTTGTGATCTGTTTCTACTAGTTAAAGCCTGTTAGCTTGTTGTGATTTTGAAAAATAATATGTGTTAGAGATTTGTAGAAGAGAATCAATGTGAACTATCAAATACATTATAAATGTAAATAAAAAATTCAATGTTTGTCAGTTTATATAATGTAGATATTAATGAAGACTTTATACTTAGATATTTATTTTACCAAATAGCAACCCACTAGCAAATACAATAAAATAGTTACACGAACAGCAATATAATGTAATTTAAAACCGTACATACGTATAAATAAGTAGATCTGTGTATAGAATAGTTTCTTCTATTTACCTTTGCATCTAAAGAAATTTGTTCTGTGAGTTTTTGATGCAAACATATTTGGTTTTTTAATTAGAAAATCATAAAACTTTTTGTTCTATAATTTGACAGTTGTATCCTAAATAATGTGATAGTTACATTGTTCGTGATTATAATTAATTGTTACATCACAAATCCTATTATTAAATTCTAATATAGTTTAATTGAAGTTCAACAAAAAGTATATTTTAATTTATTTTGTAAAGTTGTAAATATTCTGTTTATTGCCATACGTGATAAATTTAGTAAAAATATAATTAAATTATTTAACGTATTATTATTGCTATTATAAAATTGTTTAAATTATTTGAAAAATAATGATGCGTGGTGCGACTTTAACCTTTAGGTATGTACCTAATATGTGCGTGTAATCAAATGCTTTTTGCAAAATAAACGAAAATTGTTTCGTATATAATATTTTGATGTTTTTATTTACACCCGATGTACCTTTCGGAAATTTTATATTATAAGTTTTATCAATTTCAAGGTAAGTAACTATTAATTTACAAAACAAACTCTCAAGCTATATAACTTTAAAGATCTCTACCAAAAACTCTCAATTTATAAAAATCCGCTCTTTGCAATTTAACTTCTATACTCAGAAAACCATTATATCCAACAAGTACTTAAAACCTCAACTATGTGGACTTGCATAAAACCTTGCCTTGAAAACTTCAATCCATCAAAATAGACAAACTTTGTAAGATTATCTGAATTTAAGACCTAACTTCTAGCCTAGCCTTCAAAACTTAGGCAGTAAACTTTACGACTGCATTAGTCATGAGCAAGGCTTTATCTGTTTTCAAATAAACTTCCGAAACTGTGATTTGAACTTAAAGTTGTTTAATCTTGAAGTAAAATTTATAATCCAGACATACTGCTATAAATAGAAATGAGTTATTACATTTTTGGACACCGAGCTAAGTAGAAGCTATTCAAAACATTTAATAATAATAAAAAACTAAGCCTACACAATAAATAAGAAAAATTATAAACTAAAATAAGGCATTTTTACTTTATGTTATTTTTAGTTTTATTAGCTCTTTTGGACAGAAATAATGTCTAACTGAAAATGGATAGAAGACAAGCATTAGATAATAAATGCAATGTCTAAAAGAATATGTATAAGTGACAAGCGATGGGTAAAGTTTCAAAATGATTTAAATGTTTTTATTGCATCATTAAAGTACTGAGCAGAAAATTGATAATTATTGTTCAGACTTTATGTACCGTGTCGTAGTTGGGTAATGTCCAATTTAAATGCCATTAAACTTAAATATCAGAATATTTATTGAATATTACTTCTCATTTTATTTTAGTTTTGTTCTCAGTCATTATATACTATTTAGTATATTATATAATTAGGATCATTAAATTTAATTTCAGAAGAATCAATGTCATCAATATAAGTGAAAAGCAAAATATTGAATTTAAAATCACCAGTATTACTAAACGATTTTTCTGCATCAGCCCCTAACTTCAAAAGCTAAATCTACAAAATCATCTCTCATATAACTGCAAGCTGTTACCTCCATGGCGGAATATAATATTATTAAACGACCGCATTTTATACAGTACAGTAAGCACTTTATGACCGACAATGCATTAATGCGTGCGACCGCTCAAACCGTTAATACAGTTTTGAAATAGCAAACTGTCGATTTAGAATTTGAATTTGTTGAACGGATTTTTTTTATTATATTATAAAATATAAAATTAGTTTTGTTAACTACTTATATACCATATAGAATATTCTACATTTCGGAGAATTACCTTCTCATGTCATGGGCAGGTTTATATGAGTTCAAACCCGTTTGCGCTCAATGTTAAGTAAAAAATATTTTTTATATCTTAAATTTCGAAAAAAATACTTAGTTGTTACAAAATTGTTTGTCTCTCTGTGCTATAAAAGTAGATACCGAAAAATATCTGCAACCTAAATAAGAGCCCGATACCAAATTTGGAGGCGTTAAAAAACCCAATACCCACTTGAACCCCACTTATAAATATTATAGCTCCATTTATATTTCAAAGGGGTTGCTTTATGAACAATATGTGCAAAAATCTCCGTTGAAGGACGTAACGTACGAAAGGTATACCAATACGTTTTGTTGGTAGCAAAATTCTTTATTAGAATTCATGAAAATAGGTATGGGGCCGAAAATAGTTCCTTGAGGAATATTTCTAGTTTTATTTACTTTTGATTACGTGTAATCAAGAAGGACATAAATTACATTGGGTTAGGTCCTATTTATGATCTCAATTGACTTTTAGTTCAAGAAAAGAACAAGAGATGGTAAGAAATGCAATCGTATTAGGTTAATCAAAAGCACAGGCCTATCTGAGAAGCAACTTTGGAAATAATATTTTGCAGATTGAGAGATTTAGCAGAAGAATTGAAATATGCTCAAAAACCTTAGAGTTAATACATAAAACAAAAAAACTTGATTACAATATTGTGTCTGTTTGTGCTATCGATTCTCTGAACGATTCTCTGAAATTTTAATTTGCTACAACTAAACAATATAAATCAGACAAGACAAAAAGAAGTGTCCATCCCATCGACATAAATTTTCGGACTGCAATAAATCTCAAAAACTGTCCTCCTAAAGTTTTCTTCAAGAATCAATATAAACCTTATTACTAGTGACATAAGAACTACAAAATAAATTGTAGATTAGAATTTTTACTCTACTTTGTATTTGAGACCCTGAAACATTTATCACGAGATAGATTTCGATTAGTTTTTTATTCGATTCCAATTTATAACTGTTTTTAGCTGCGAAAAGAGAACTACCGACTATTTAATTTTAAATTTAATTTAAAATGTATATACTAAGTGGGTGGGATATTAGGTATATCAGAGAAAAAATTAAAGTGGAACATACCTAAATTATAAATAACGTTTTTTGTTACTTCAAATAAATAGTTATAATTTATGTAAAGGGCTGTCTTAAGGGGCTGGTTGCCTTTGAATCCCTTATAAAAACTTTTTGATACACCTACATTACTCAATTAACCTCAAGTAATTAAAATAATTTAATGTTTTTACTTCTTATTTGGTATTTATTTTCTTTTCCAGTTTTTACATATAAGTTACTCCATTAAAAGTTTCTTAATAAGTCAAATGGATAAAGAAATAAAGATGATTTGAGACTTCCTTAACATATTTGAGCAGTTAGCCGGCCACATAATATGTAATAGTTGCCATTAATGAAGATGTAAACATAGAATTACAAATCAAAGGATGGAAACAGATGAACACCATTCTATTGTTCATCAAAGCTTGTAATAACCTAATCATTCCTCATGTATTTCTAAACAGGAAACATCTCGATACGACTAAAATAACATTTGATGATAATATGGTTTTCAATAGCATTAGGGGATTCTGGACTGAATTTCCGTCCATTAACAAAATAGAAACAGACAGAAGCTACTCGTTCGCGTAAATAAGGCTTACGTCAGCCATTTAAATTTAAACAGCAGGTGTTTGTTTGTGTGTCTGTTTATAAACGGAAATATTTAGTCCTAGATTGTAAATATGTGCTATTCCTAATTAAATTAGTAACTAATTTTCAGCCCCAAAATTAAAAAGAGCATTGATCAAAAATATATATTTAAAACCAGGTGAACATTGTCTGATATGGAAAGTAGAAGACCAATATTTCAAAGGCTTTGGTATTTATCTATAAAAGTTAATTCAAAGATAAATTACAATACTCTAAAGACTAGATGAACCATATAAAATAACATTAAATAAGATAGATACTAAGTTCAACAGAATAAAAAAAAATAGCACATGATGGTATACCTAATTATAATTTCCAACTCATGCTAATGACGAAAATGATATCATCAGATTTAAATCAACAAAAATAGTCACAAAAAAGTGAAACCACGACAAACGTCTAGCTTCATAATATATCGACTTCATGATAAACTATTTATATCTCTATTAAAATACAGTGGCAACTGGAAACTAATGTACTTGGATTATGTCCAATACCCCAATGTTATGGACCAATGTCGTTTCTTGATACTTTATACACTAAGAATTAACGATTTCATAAACAATGTTCGTATCAAAACAATAGATAAATGATTCTATTTGTAGAAGTGCATCCATAGTAGCAGGCGTGCTTGCAGCTAACGTTGTGTAGTTTAGATACATTCCGATCTAGGAATGCGGTTGCAAATTATCTTGGGAAACGAATTTTCTAAAAGGAAGCAGAATTTCGCTCAGATTAGATTTTCGGTCAGTACTAGTATATTTAAAAACCTGTATTTGGTATCTGTTTGTTCGTTCTTTAGGCTTTCTCAGATTTTTTCCTATTTAAAATTTGTCTCTTCCTTGATTTCTTTTTTAATAATTGGCCCAGTGTTTTAGTTTTTCTATCTTTAGTATTGGTAGTCTCAGAACTTAAATATTCTCTCCAAAAATATATAATTCTATTGAAAAAAAAAACTACACATAAAATTAAAAATATTTATTTTATATTAAGTCTTCGAAAATAAGAAGACATATTTCGAAACTAAGAGAAGACCAAATTGGAAATCTAAAATTCTATGTACGCTTATCAAAAAATAAGTACCAAACAATTTCCCGGACACACGACCTTTCCTTGAGTTTCCCTTGACAGAACACAGGAAACCTATTTCTAAAGAGCCAAATATATTTTCAACACGCATCCGCTCCGTTTTGACATTGACGTAGGGTCCAATTAAATCCAGCGAGTGTGACGTAGACGCTGTCATAATACACTTGACAAACTGACCCTTAGGGTACAAGGTTTTATAAGTAAAAGTTAAGGAATAACATGCTGTAATAGATTTTTTATTGCTTGAAAGAAGTTGGGTTCGAAATTGGAACACGTGTCGGATTTGTTTTTTAATGTTTTGTTTGTTTCTTTTTGCTGGAGTTAGGGATGACTTGACATTTTAATTCATGGATGTTTTTTTGGTCGTCTTTTGTTTGTTCTTGGTTACATTTGATGATATTAATGTCACATTGGAAAATATACTTGAAATGTTGAGTATTTTGTCATTAGACTGTCCATACTTTTTTGTAAAAATGTAGCGTGAAGCCTTAAATAAATGGACGTCATAGTAAAAATGAAAAAGGTAAAGATTCAGTAAGTAAATATCAATTATATATGTATCATGTATTAAATATCAATAATAATTACAACAGAACTTGCAATTTTGTTCAATAAAAGACAACAAATAAAACAAAACCAACATCAAAAACTACAATAAACTTCATATTAAATTCACAAACAAAATTACAATACCTGGAAATTCCAGCACCCACATTATATCATAAAGCCGCATACAAAAGTTAATTCCACAATTTATGAAACTCCCCGCACGACACATAAAGTGTAAATTACCCCCTTAAAGGGAAACTAATCTCTGTATGTAAGTTGAGCAAGGAGGTGTAATATGGTTAACCTTTTGCAATATAGCCCAAGGGGGAAATCTTTTATGGTTCGTTTAAATTAGGTTAGTGGGATATATTGTTCCGAAAGTGTTACTTATGTAGTATAGCTAAATATGGGAAAGTTTTGCGTAAGCTTGTTAATTAAAAGTAGTATACAAATCAAAGTACATTAAACTGTAATATTTTGACAAAAGACATACTGTTACTTTTTTTCTATTCTAGTTTAGCTGTTTCAAATTCTGTATTTGTCGCAGAGACTGAAGAAGCCGGGTAAAAGGCAAAGTCTATGACTTTGAAGCACGCCGGCTTTCTGAGCTGGATGCCAAACGAGATGAGTTGAAAGCTCGACCACCCGGAGCTATCAACTACAACTTTGTGGCTGGTACCCTGACATGTCCGCAGTGTGCGCGGACTTTTACGCATAAAATTGGGTACTCCAGCCACATGAGAGCACACGCACGCCTATAGAGTCGAAGTGGTCGCCGTTATCGAAATCGGTGTGGAAGATTATATATATATTTGTGTATTTGTCTAAATTTGTTATTATTAAATTTACCTAATGTAGTCCATAAGACTTAGTATTCATGGCATCGCTTTGGTATATACTATTCAGATATAATGTTGGTGAATAAATAAATAAATAATATTGCAAGTTGAGTAGTCCAGAGTTGTTTCTTTTTGGATTATTTTCCTTTTAATAGAAAATTTTGAAACCGCTAATACTAATGTTGTAATTCAATCTGTCACTTCTAAACTATTTCAACCACTAGAATTTCCAATCGATCTTCCAAAATTTAGCTTCAACGGACCTTAATAATGGATTTCGCATCAATATCACTCCGCCCATAAATGGTAACTTCAACCATTAAAGAGCCTTAAACAATTCCACACGGTCTTACGAGAAATTTCAACAATTTTGGGTGTAGACCGACTGTTACCAGAATATATATGAAATACTCAAATGTATAAGTACTAAAAATGTTACTATGAAATAAAAAAAATAGCTTATTACAGAAAAAATGTAGTAAGGTTTCATTTCAAATACAAAAGCTCTTAATTAGTCAGTCTTACAATACTAGGTAAGACAAATCAGAAAAGTCCAAACACGTAAGGATTCGTCGTCCTTTTGGCTTCATCATCAGACGAGCTCGAAGGTGTCACATTATAACCGAACTTAAAATTTCATCTGTATCTAAAGAAGTGGTAGAACTACATTCAGTTTGGGATCTGGCCTAAATAAAAATACCAACATATTGCAAGTTTGAGGAAAGCTAGAAATAATGCATCTCTTGCAAATAAATAATTTCGAACTATGAAAATCGGCAGCAAATCTCATACAGTAAAAAACCTTCAGTATAGTAAGTAAAAAAAAATCTTTCAAAATAAACGACTTACCTTAAAATATACAACCATACCTTCCTACATTTCCTCATATCTTTTCTGGCACAACGCTTAATTTTCTTGGCCAAAATCCAATTTCTCTTACGACAATGGATGACTGCGAACGAAATTAAACGTACCTTACTTAAGGCTCTTAATTAATAATTATTCCGTAACTTATTGTAAGTATAAGGTACCCGTTATTGTTCCCTAGAGTTTTCTGAATTATGTGTAGTACGAGGTCTTGCGAGGATATTGTGTTATGCCAAGAATTTGAAACAATTTTTTAATTCTATGATCAATTTTATAAATTGCAATTTTTAATATTTGTTGATTAATAAGGCAAAAACAGACGCTCAGAGTCAAGTTTATGTGTTGATATCGATATGTTTATTTATTATTTATTCATTATTTACTGTAATATATTCATGTATAAATAATCGTTGAAGGTAAAGGAGCTAGAGTCATTTAATATTTTCTAAAAATCCAAAAAGACCTACAATCATCGACTAACTCAGCTTACAGCAAACTGCTATTACATCCACAATAAAATATTTTAATGTCTTAAGTTTTATTTACTATGTCTACACTATCTATATATTCTGTAAATATTTTCTACATAAATGACCGCAATTTATATTAATTCACTGCTAGACATAGGCCTCTCTTAAGTTCCGCGACATCAATATACACCCGGTCCTCTGCCTTACGCATTCAGTCCTTCATAATAATATATAAAAGTAAAGTTTAGAAAAGTCACCGATGTAGTCCATCTTGACTAAATAATATTAGTTTCTTAAAAAAAAAATATACACAATTAAATCTGATATAAGAACAAACTCTACCTAAACTAAAATTAAAACTTACATAAATAAATAAAACAAACAGGCGTCAAAAAACGTTTCTTAAAATTCATTTTATCTGAACGTTTTTTTCATCTGAAGTTATTACCTACTTAGAAAAATCGATTTCCCTTGATGAAAGCTCCAAAATCCGAGGCAATTTTAAACCTACCCTTACTCAATGCTCAATGAATCAAAGTTGTTACTTAGCAAAGTTATTACATAAATTTTACGAGTCAGACAAGATACCGGGACTACGGCTTGACGTTTATGAGACTTAATAACTTCGATAGAGATAACAGAAAGTTTATTCTCTACGAAAATTTCGAACATGCAACGTCTGGTTTTTGTACAGATGAAATTCTGAAGTTTAAATTGTGTTTTGGTTGGCTTTGAGAAACATAATACTAATTTATAGTAATTTCTAGTATAGGACTTCTTAAATGACTTTATTTAAAATTTTGAGGTATATTCGTTTTATTTTTAAATTTGCTATTTTTAGAAACATCGCTCTAAGAATTTATTTTTTTAAACCTGCTTCATTAGACATTTTATCCTATTTCAGTACTTAAAATTATCTACAAATCTCTACAAGCCTCTAAAGAAAATTTTGCTTAAAATTTCACTTTGATACGTCCCACTCGATTGAGCACTGGATTTCCTTTAAAATCTTCGGAAGTACATCGTATTTGGAAATGAAATAGTATTTCTTGGAAAGGATTGCAGCTATTTCCTAAGGTACGCAAAACGTTAACATCGTACACATCAAAGGCGACGTTAGAAAACTTTTGATACCCAATTTCCAAAGTACTTTTTCTTGTTAGTGATCCATGTCGTTGACAATGGGCCACTAGATGAGCGATTCGATGAGTTTAATTGGGCATTCATTTTTACACGGTCATAAGAGAACGAAAGTTGATCAATGAGTTTAATTGAATTGTAATTATTGAAGGTTCTTAAATGAACGAAAGTCGATCAAACTTTAACTTAATTTAAGTCTTTTCTTTTAATACCGTTGTTAAGATTTATTTTATGCCTTTTTATATCTTGCTTCTAGTAGTTTTGAATTTCGCAAATTGTGTAATATAATATTTTATTTAGCCATTATTTAGTGATGAATTAAAAATTTACTCATTTCGGTCTTACCACAGCAAAAAGTTAAATAGTCTATTTGGAAGACAGTCCACAAAAATAATATAAATATTTATTAGCATCAAACATAAAACTAATTAATGGTTCTCACATTACGTCTTTCTTCCCACTCCCACTTATCTTCCATCCCTCTCCTACAATACCGCGAGTTTAATGGCCACACGAGTATCCATGTCGCGATTCATTCCTCTACAATCTATTCAGAGATTTACATTTTTATAACTTTCAGTATCAAAAAATAAATACGTTGCAATATAACTTTTGTGAATAAGCTCTTAATGTGTTTTTTAACTTTATTAGGACTTTTCTTTTGTGGTTTCGATTTTTATTTGGTCTCCATCTTTTTATGTTAAGCTAATAATGGACGTTGATGACGATAAAGCTCGGATCGTTAAACATAAATATTGAAATGAGTATCGAGAACCTTTCCTCCCAAATGAACTTTTAAATTTGGATAGCTAAGTTTTAACTGTTTTACGATACGTTGTAAGGCAACTAAGTAAAAAATATATATATCTTAATATTAATTTCTTAAAAGCTTAACTGTATCGCCAGTAGACAAAAAAAGTTAAACAATTGGAGTATTCATCTCGCTCATTGAATAGGGAAGTGCATAAAATTAATAAATTAAAAATCTTGGTATACCTTTAATTTTTAAGTTCTGTATTACCGATAAAAATCTTTAACATCCAGGTATAAAAATTGAAAAGAATATTATAATCTGTGTAAAATAGTGGTTGCAAATATGAACTTATATTTTTTCTTGGTGATAAGTCATGTTGGTGTTAAATGGATTTGACATAACTTCCCATAAGATGTGAAACTCTTTCTTCTGTAAAATGTGCCTTAACGTGGAAAATACCAAAGACAGTCCAATTTTACGCGCAGACGAATTTTCGATTTGCCTAATATCCAAAAATCTGGGTAGTATGCGTGAATGGGTAACAGGCGTTGGAAATATTTGGATAGTATGGTAGTATGGGAGAGATTTTTGGTCATATGGTAAATAGTTGCGAGATACGGATCCATAATTACAAAATTTATTTGATTAATAAACGTATGAGATAAGTTTATAATATTTATTTTATAGTTGCCACATAAACGCTTCGTCAACTTACTAAACGGTACATTGACGAATTGTAAGTTATTTATTTAGCTTTTAGTTTGAAGATATGACTTCAAACTAAATCCAATTTTTATCAATTCGTCCGATTGTAAGATAAGATAATAAGATAGAAGATCCACTAATATAATTTCATTGCAACTTGTAAGGTTAGATATTCAAGTGTTTATTAGGTTTTCATATCATCACGCCTGTATCCCCAAAGGGTAAAGGGTAGCCAGAGGTGTACCAATGTACACCCACAGTTCGCCGATATGTTTAGGTCCCATGTTATAGGGGGCGAGCCTATTGCCACTTACCGGGCACATATCCAAACTCCTACCTGCTACTGAGAATTTCATAGAAAAACCCAATAACATCTTGGTCGACTCGGGAATCGAAACCAAGACCTCTAGCGTAGCAGGCGCGCTTAGCACCACTAGGCCAACGAGGCAGTCTAAGATTTTCACTAATCAAATTCTGTTTCAGCTTCTCACTTTTCCTTATTTCCATTATCCGATTCTGTTTTACCGTCATCTCACCTTTCCTCATTCATTAAGTCTATACTCATAAAACGGTAACTACTAAGAATACCTACTTAGGTACCTCATGTCTCACAAGGCGCTCGCAGCCTCATAACTTAACTTTAATACGGCACTTCGTACTACAAACGGCTCTTACTCCCATTTAATGCTAGCTTAATTACCACTTAGTTTAGGCTTACATATTGTTATTGCCGTGTTCATGTTGTTATGACAGTCATAATGTTGATGGTTCTGATGTATGTGTGTTTATACCTAGCTTCTAATTTAATATATGATGGTAATGATTATTAATATTATAAATACGAAAGCGACTCTCTGAATGTTTGTTACACTTTTACGGCTAAACCACTGAATCGATTCTGATCAAACTTGGTGTAGAATAATCTTGAATCTCAAGAAAAGGCATCATGTAATAACGCGATTGTCAATAACGACTGATGCAGGCGAAGTCGCGAGCAAAATCTAGTTGAGTGGATGAATGTGGATAGGTACAAAATCAAGACTTTTCTTGCATCTTTTTCTTGAAATGAAATATGAGATGTAGAGTTCACGCTTCATTTCTGACCACCAGTCCAAGAGATGTTTCCCATTAGGTACCTACTTTATCAAAGTAAATCAGTTGCTGCAATTACATACCCAATTTAACTATTCCGCCATTAGACATAATAGTTTAACGATGAGAATAAATCATAATAATATGTGGCTCATTGGACAAGGAAAGGGTTAATAGTATCGAGCTAAATCCAAAGAGATATAGCCCAACATAGCTAGCACTAAAAATAGGTAGAGAGTCACCTAATATTTACAGTAAATATTTTTTCAGGTCAGGCCACAGTCAATTTCATAACCTAGAAACGAATAGACAAAGGTAGATAATAAATGATCGACACATACATTGGCAATGCGCCAGTGACTCAATCAATATAATATTAATACTTTATGTGATTCGAAAACTGGATAATAAGCTTTATTGCTATTGGAATAAGGATCATGGCATTGGTTTGTAGTAATATGAAGTGACAATGTGAGCTTTTGCAGTAAAATTAATCTGCTAATGAGAGACAAGCTACTGGTTTTTGATTGGTGGAAATTGATAGATAGACCACATGCCACCAATGAACCTAGCCGATTTTAATAGCAAAAACTATTAAATTAAAAAAAATATTCTAGAATAATAATTAAAAAACGATGTTTCCAAAATTTCAGTACCAATGTTTTAATAATGAATATTAATAATGTGAGACGTTTAAAGATAATTTAATGTGGTTAAAACTGATCAGATACAGATTGTACGAGACGGAAAATGATAGAAATAGATGTTTCTAACCAAGACAATTTTCCGAATTTAAATGCCAAATTTTTGATGACGTTGACCGATACCTTCCTCGTCTTTGTATCGTCTATGTTATTGGTACAATCCCATTAAATTGTCATAATTATCACATTATCCTTAAAAACCGAAAAAAATATATCTCATAAAATTTAAATCCACAAAAATTTATCTGAAACCCCACTCCAACCAAAACGTAAAGATGTCATCATTAAAATATTCCATTCGGTTCATTTCCAACAAATTTTCGTTTTGTAAGAGGCAATTGAGGCGTATTTCTTGAATAAATTAGATTTGGTTCCCAACGAAGATTGCGCTCGCGATGTCGGCAGTTTTTACGTCTGTGGCTAGATTTGATGATAAATTCTTCCTTTTATATTGACTAGAATTTCAGTCAATACTTTTGAGTACGCTGTAGTTATAATATTTGAGATATACGGAGAGTACATAATCTCTTTGCTTCTTAATTTTGTGTGTTAGTACTTAATTACATAATCATGTAGCTTTAAAAATCAATACATTGGCCTCATATCAATTGTATTGATATAAGAACGATGAAATTAATTTAAATAAAAAACATATCGACGATTTGAGGTCTTATTAGCTTATTTAAATCCAAAGACACTTTCTATTACATTTGAAGGGTTTATTGAACCTCTCAAAACTGTGCATTTGTATATCCATGAAAAAATCCGCAAAATTATGATTTAACTTTTTTCGGAGTTTCAATTTAAACTGTTCCAAAAAAGGTTATAACGTATTCTATATCAGGCTAGTGCCTGGCACTATTAACCCTATAAAGTTACATTATGAACCCTAACCAACAATTTAGAAACTAGGCCTTCGACTAGTTACTGAAATTGAACGTTCAAGATGGAAAATTGCTATAAACGGCGCCTGCTAAACGGATTGGTGACCGCAGAATATCATTAGAAGCGCAAAGGAGAAGTAACTACCGACCCATTTAATATTAAATTTCACTTAGACTTAACTATTTAATTTTGAACTATAACGCTGCATGTTTTTTGTAATATTATGTAACGGGAATTATGTCTCCCCAAAGGGTTAGGCAGAGGTGTACCAATGTACACCCACAGTTCGCCGGTACGTTTGGGTCCCATGAAATAGGGGGAGCCTATTGCCACTAACCGGGCGCAAATCAAACTCCGACCTGCTACTGAGAATTTCATAGAAAAAGCCAATAACACCTTGGTCGACTTGGGAATCGAAGCCAAGACGTAGCCTAGCATAGGCCCGGTTTGAACCACTAGGCCAACGAGGTAGTTTTTGCATGAATACTTTTTAGGGTTGGACGTTTCGACCAGGATACATCAGACGTGGTTGCAAGTTGACTGAAAGGTAAAAACATTTACGCGCTAATTCCCATTCCATAATATTAGTATAACTAGTAAAAAAATAACTTTACATTTTCATTTTATGCCATAATTTTTGTTAAAAGTTTTTGCCTTTCGGGAAATGGGGGCAGTTTGTGCTCCTTTTAAGAAAATGAGGTCAGATCCCGGATTTAATTAGCAAAATGATAATGCAGTTGTGTCCAAGAACTTTTCGGAAATGTCTCTGTATTATAACTAATTGAGGTTTATAGCAGTGCATTCATGTATCTACAGGCAAGATTTACAAAGTGGTTGACAATTAACCTAAAGATGTTTAAATTAAAATATATATATCTTTCAAATTAGTCCTTTTTCAATGTGTCTTAAAGGGTTAACAATATTAGGTTTTGTTTTTCACCAGTCTTGTAAACGTCTGGTACTAAGGCTTTTTGTAAACAGTCGCAAATAATTATGGTAATAGAATGTTAACATTTACAGAGGCCTTGTTTAAAGGCAGTCGTTAGGTTTGACTTAATGCGTACCTATGTTACCTAAGCCCTAACGTTGTACCTAATTATTAGAGCTTACACATTGTAGACTCTGTTTTATGGTGTTTTTTTTGTCTTGTTTTCGTGTTTATGTAAAATAAATAATAATAAAAAGGGGTTTTATTTAAAAAAGTAGACACATATGATAGAAAATAGGGTTTTTTTGTCCGATCTTGATTGTTTATGATCATTTAGTTATAATTCAAACACTTCACCTTATTTTTTTACGTTTATACAAAAGTCGTATGCCAATTACTACGGAATGCTACCCAACACACATCAGGCGTCAGTGAGACAGACCCAGGCAGAGCGGAGGTATCAGGATGACCTACATTCATTTTTACCAAACTGGTCAATGGCGGATCTTGAGAGAAACAATTGGAGGGAGAGTGGGGAGGCCTTTGCCCAGCAGTGGGACATTCTAGTCTCGTAATAGTCAAGCAAAGTGAAGACAACAGACCTAATTTTTATCACTACTACAATAAACAAATAAACATACATAAAAAAAAAATCTAATTTCCTACGAAACTTTCTAAAATGGACAAACATAATACATCCGGTCACTGACCGCGCACATAAATAGCGCGGACCGAACAAATGGCGCGGCATTAGACAGAGATCATTCCCTTTGGGAGAGGAAAACAGACATCTGTCATGGACCACTGTTTTTTGGAAGCTGTAGGTTAAACTAAGCTGTGTATATGAAGATAAAATGAAGTCATATATTTTGAGAGAAGATTAGTTTTTTTGTTGTGGGTTGGCTGATTGGCTGAAGCTAATTTAGCTGACAAGATTTAATTAAATACCTTGAATTACAAATTACCTAATACACGACAATTAATATTTTAAACGTAACACGTATAAAAAGAAAAAAAATATTACGAGTTGCTTTCGATTTACCCCAGATCCCATCATGAGATGGGCTGATGAAGAACATCAGAATGATAATAATATCCTGGGACTACTCACATACTGTCATCTGATCCCAAACAAAGCAGAGCTTGTGCCACGATAACCAGATAACTGATAAACGTACTTATACATTTCTAAATACATACATATTATAGACAAATTACAGCCAGACACAGGATAGTTTAAAACAAGAAGTGATTTTCCAAATCGATGCAGGCATTTTCGAGTATAATGTTTTATTGGGTTTAATGTTAAAAAGTTTGGCGAATTGAGAACCTTGTATTTTTTACAAAAACTTAAAGTTATTTTCCATACTTATACCATAGTTACTTTACCCAGTCAGAAATATAAGTAACAACATAAAATACCCAAGAAATATCAGTCTTCAACAAACGCAGACTTTATAAATATGCATACAACATAAAATGGTGTCCCGACTGGATCGTGTCTCGACATGGGAAATCATACGACGATCCTTGTTGAAGCAATTTACATTTCATTTATGTCTTTGACACAAAGCTGGTAAAATAAACGTTTACTTTAGTTTGTAGAGGCACTTATGTAGGTGTTGTTACTATTTGTTCTAAATAAGTCGACTTACTAACAATTTTTTTGGGCATAAGCGAAAAAAATAACATGGGTTTTTCCGAATAACTAATTGAATTTTCGGATCCTTATGTAACATAATAATTAACCTACTTGAAAAGATTTCCTGACAACGTGAACGTTAATCGAGTTCGAAGACAAAATTGGGATTGCAAGTGAGCAAGCCTGGTGATCAATGCTAGTGCCTTTTCTATATGGGAAGAAACCCAGCAGTTGGACGTTTATAAGCTGTTATTATTATATGATTTTGGGTGAAAAAGGAAACTTTACTTGGTAAATGGGATTGAATTTTTAGGTTTTGAGCTAGGTTATAGTTATGTGATTAGATTGCCCGTGGGTGTTTGAGATAAATAGTAGTGACAAAAAAAAAGAGCCAACTTAATAAGGCTTCTGTAATTATCTCATTAAAAAAAAACTTATTCTACGTTTTCTTAAGGACAAACATTCTTAACTAAATACAAGTTGCAACTAAAGACAAACCTCAAAGAAAATGATACAGCTTTTAAGTCTGCATTTTCCTTATGCTTAGTAACCATTCAACTAAAGAATAATTATACGTTTCTCAGTCTTTTCTTAACCCATTAATTTACATTTCACGTTCATTTAACCCAGAAATGTAATCCACTATAAAAATAGGACCATTAGTCTGAAATATAAAGTTTCATGAAATGTTTAGCTTTTACAATCTAGGCTGATATTTAATTTCGTCAACTGTACCCGTATTTATTTAGGATTATGTTCTAGACTAACATCAGTTTAATTTTAGTTTTTGACGATTCTGTTTTGTATCTATGAGCATTTTGGCATGAGCAAAAGTTGTAATATAATTTTTCTACAGGCTCACTGTAGAAAAATTATATTACAACTTTTGCGAAATTTCAATTTTAATTACCCTTAAAGGTATCACTTCATTATTCTTCTGTAAGGCTATGTATTCATTTTCAAATTAGTTTGTGTCCGTGGTACAATTTAATGATAAGGGTTTCTTAGGATTACGCGAATGTTAGACATTTAAATAAAACAACTTTTTAGTACTTTTTGTGTGGTATGTACATATGGATGGGTATCCACATAAACCACGTACATACCACACAAAGTATCTATATCTGTAAGTCTAAGGGATTTTATAGTGTGAACTTGCTCATAAAACATAACCTACCCAAGAAAAAAAATATCACCGTATCACCTGAAAACGTGACACAAAATCGACTCCAGTAACAATAGTAGGGTCCACATTTGTCACACAAACACAGCTGCGCCGCGGCAATCAGGGGTGTTTCCAGCAAGGAATACCTTAACTGCTACAAATGTACAGTCCCCTACAAAATGTACACTCATCTACAAATGTACAGTTACCTACAAGTCGTACATTATTGTGAGTCCCAATTGCGAGCGTTTGAAGTGCTTGTCTCCAGTGGATTAGTTTATTTACTCAATTGTTTATTAGTTGGGTGTTCGAGTAGTGTTAATTAGTGTGGCGTCTTTCGCTTCTGCAGTGTATTTTAGGGGATAAATGTAAATGGTTTAAGCTTTGTTGACAATTTTAGCCGTTTAAGTGTAAGTAGCTCTTCCAAATAAAGGAAGCGAAAAATGATTTTTTCTCGGAAGTCCGGTTTGAAGGTATTCTGTATAACCTATTTTTTAAACATGAGATTGATTTATATGATCATGTTGTATTTTGGCTTAAAAGGTTAGTTTGTTATTTATTGGTGAAATCAGAATGAGGCGTTTACAAAACAAATGTCTAAATCCTTTTGTGCCAGAGGAGGCTCCAAATTGTCGATGTGATAATCAGATTCACATATCCAAATTGTCAACTAAATAATCAGATTCACATAGTTTCAAGTCTGCATTTCCTAAAACTTTAAACATTGTTATCTAATCAGCATGCAACAACAGCACACGACAATTCAAAATAATTGTTTTACCAATTAACACCAACAACAGCAACAGCAGAATATGAAAAGCTACACGAAACTAAAACAACAAAACCAAAACATTGACTTCGCCAATCAAACTATGGAAACTACTACAAAGGTTCTAATTTAAAACCTAATCTACATACACAAACATGGCAAACAAAGCTATGTATGATGGCTTTCAATTTGCACAACAATACTGCACTCGTTTAGTTTGCGTCACACTGTTTTACAGCTGTAGGGAAAAGTTTTAAGCATTTAAGTAAAAATATGTGGGACAAAATGAAATGTATCGAATTTTTTTTTTAGGAATGGACCTTTCTTAAGATTACGAGTACTTAATACTTGATGATACATAAACTTAAGAGTAAAAAGAAAACTATGTAATATGTAAAAAATATAGGACGACTTCTGGATTGAAGTATACTAAGCATAACACAAAGGATTTTTTTAAAACGATTTGCCATTTCCGGAGGAACCGCGTACGAAAATTCAAAATCATCAAACTGAATTTCGTCAGATATTTAATATTTGACATGTAGGTAACACAATACAAACAACATTTAAGTTCTTAGAAAAAAATAATGATTTCAAACAAAAAACAAAAGAAAAACATTTCCTTAAACAAGGAAACATAATACACATGAAATACAGAACAAAATATACGTTACATAAGTTGATCAATTATGCCGAGTTAAAACTGTATGAAGACAAAGCTGACAAACAAAACAAAGTTGTTTAGAGGATAGATGCGAAATTACAGAGTGTGCAAGTCAGAGTATGAACCGTGACTACCATTGTGAACTAGTTTTGGAGTAAAAATTGTATCAGATCAGAGTGCGCCGTTTTTATAAAACGATCTGAAAACCTAAGAGTGCGTCCTGATCCGGCCAGCTCGCGGGCTGTTTGTGTATTGCTCATTCGGTGCGCAGCAATACTAATACTACTATACTAATACAATAGTACTGGAGGCACCCTAATTATATCAAAATCATCGATATTAACGTATGCCTTTGCACGGAAAATAACTTAAATCAGTAAACGAATGTACTACATACAGCCAAACATGTGCAACAAACAACTAAAAACTAGTTCACACTATACTCACATTTCATACCCTGATACTTGCACTCTATAGTTTTCACTTCTCTTTGGCTGGTTCTAACTAAGTTAATCATAAGTATGTGGAACTTCGAATGTCGTTTGTTAACGTCTTGTTAACGAGAATTAAGTCACTGGAGAACTTGTTTCTATATGCTTTGAGTATTAAACCAACGGAACGCCTTTGATAATATTAGATTGGTGCTATGTATTCAGATGTGCAGAGTATTTCAATTTACGTTGAACTTCCTAACTGACTTAATAATATGGTAAAAGCAAAAATATTCATTTTTGCCTATGGAATTAGTTCCAGTTAAAAAAAAAAAGTTAAATTCTACTAATATGGGAAGAAAAAACCTTTTTTTTGGCGCAAACGATGTTGCTAAATAACTTGAACAGAAACTGGGCGTTGGATTCTACATTTGAAGAAATTATATATTCATCCTAGATTGACAAATATGATGCCTGAAATGTCAGAGTCTAAAGAACAGTACAGTATGATCTTACGTAGAAAAGAGTTTTACGTGGGAAGTGGGAAAAGGAAAACTCGGGTAAATGATGTGGACGTAACACTCTGTGGTCACTTGGACTGTGAAGAAAAGTTTATTCCTTTTAAAAGTTTCCCTTGTGGAAAGGTGCAGGTTCAAAGAGGTTTGGTTTAGAAGTGTTTCTCAAACCAAGGATCCTTTGTCTCATTAGGAGGGAGGAATAATTAGGTAATGTTAATGCTGATGGATAAACAAATTTGTTTTCACGCTATTTTTGGGAAATTGGTTAAATCTCGAAAAGCGTATTAAGGACATGTTGGACACTACTAAGGATAAGGAAAATGCGAAGAGTAAAATTCTAATTAATTAACTTTGAAGACTAAATTAGGCAATAAATATCTATTTCTGGTCCGATAAAAAAAACTCGAGTCGATTATTTCGTATCATTATCCTCACCTCTACCTACATTTTATTTTTATTCGAATAGACGATTGCGGATAATTTGTATGGGCTATGATTGAGTCAATATCTTCAAAACTGATTTAGTTGCACAAAATTAATCAGAAACATAATTTTATTTGTGACATAGGTTTTACGTATAAAATTATGCAGGTCTTAAAAATAAACTCTAGGAACACTATGTTTAATATCGTGCAAATTGCATTACATTGTCGTCTATGCTCAATCACTTATGATACTGAAGCCACACGGTCCTGCAATGTAAATAGGCGGGAAAATTATGTCCTAATTTTAGGGAAAACTAATCACCTATCAAAAATGTATACTTGATAAATTTCAGCCCTAAATCATTTGAACCATAATGTTTTGTGTATCCTATAAATAAAATTAGTAAATATATTGCGTTATATATATATAGTTCCAGGGAAGTGATAAATAACATAACACGTGAAACACGTCATTTTAATATTAGCATCAAAACAGGCGCATGAGTACATCTTAGTGCCAAATATTTGATGAGTAGTACTATTGAAATTCGGTTTGCGGTAATCTTGTCTTACTGTTTCTGTACTATAGAGGTTTCTTACATTTATAGAAAGGGTACCAATGGGAAATATATTCAATAACGATATTTTTATTTCAGTTTGGTTCTTTTTTTATTAAATATGTTTACTTCTAATATCATCTGCCGGGCGTTTTCTTAACCAGGTTGGGGTTGGCTTCCAGTCTTATCAGATCTAGCTGAATACCTTATTTTACATGGAGCATGGCTAAAATGGGTTGTGGAAGTCAGATAGGCCAGGTCTATAAGCAGTTCCTATAGATCTGGCCCCCACAACCTATTTTACTGGGTAACACATTCTCCCATGATACGACGGGTTGGGTGGTCTTACATGTTTTATTATTTCCAAATCAAAGAACGTGTTTATAAACATGTCTTCGACGTAAAGTAAACACAAACGTAACGAACAAAAAAATAAACTCATTAGCGATTAACATATTTCTGTCTGTTAAGTAAAATAATTCTCTACATAATAACACAAAAGCTTTTAAACCCAGCTTTTTTCAGACACACCAAAATATCCCACAAATAATCTCTTTATTTTGCCGCTCACCATTCCCTAAGGCAGTTTTCACAGCTGCAAACCATCAGTAACCGGTCGTTTTGTGTCAAAACGGGGATCCTGTTAATTAAAATTAAAATATACCATAAATTATAACGTAAACGTATTAGCAAGCGCCTTGAGCGGTGGTTAGCGCGCATCCGTGAGTGTTATTGCTGTGAGATAAATTGCAGGCGTTAATTAAATACGTCTAAGATTAAATGTTGTAACTTTTATTGTGTTAGCTTTATAGATTAAGTACTTGGATTTAGTTTACATTATACAGCTTTTTTGTTTAAGATGTTTTTACTAGAGTTTTCATTTATATATTGCGTAATATTAGGTACCTACTAATAAGACGAATTAATCACAATTACCTATGTTTTATGTAACAGCTATTGAAGAAGATGAATAATAAAATAAACCTTACCTAAATTAGTCAAAACATTCGTTTTCTATTATTCTTCTAAAATTTTTGTTTATTTAAACTTTCTTCCACAATTGTGGTAGCTCAATAAGGCGGACTTAAAACTATCCTAATTTCTCACCTACAGTTTACACCTTTTAATCTCAAAAATACTAGCTATAACACAAACTATTTAGCACATACCTGAACAGTAGCTAATGTCCCAATTTCTGTAAAGTTACGACAAAGAGAATGTTGGTAGACCACAACCGTGTGCTCCTAGCGTTGAGCGAGTGTTGCGGTATTATATAAGGTAGAATTCTAGACAAATAATTATATACCTTATGCTTATAACACTAAGAGCTATTGAGTTGAAAACGAGAGACAAAAGCAAAAAGTTTCCTTTAGCTTTGAATATAAGGTAAATGTTAAAAAGCTTACAAAAAAATTGTTTCTAAATTAATTGTTGAAGTCCGTATCACTATTTTTTAGGAAATTGTTTTATTAATATTGAAATCTAAGAAAAATTTACTAAAACATACATTCCCAGAAAGTAGTAAAATGATTTTTGCAAATTCCATGAGTTTAAATAAGTGGAATAAAAAAGGCAATATTAAAAACACGTTGTCATTATAACTAAAAAACTAAAACCAACGGAAAAATTTCACAATCTTTTGAATCAAAACACACACGTTCGCTAATAAAATACTTTTTTTTTTTAACAATCATTTGTATTTTTTTTTCGACTATGCGGTATAGTTTATTTTACGAAACGCTTTTTGCTAGAATAAAACATTTATTAAAAAGTATCAAGAGCTGACTTTTGTAATTAGCTATAAGGTATAATAATATATCGCTCGAAGAACCGATAACCGCTGGGGAAGAAAGGTTCTCGAGTGGCGACCACGAACCTGAAGACGCAGCGTTGGCAGGTCTCTAACCAGGGGCCCAAGTCTGCTATTTACACTCGGTTCAATGTCTTCATAGTGGCGTGCCAGCAGAGCCATTTTCGGAAAATTGGTATTCTACTAAACGTCAAAACGTCAAAATTGCGCATTACAATTTGTACCAAATGTATGAACTATTGGTCACAGTCGTTGAACATTGAACCGAATCGTTCCAATGCGCAATTTTGACGTTTTGACGTTTAGTAGAATACCAATTTTCTGAAAATGGCTCTGCTGGCACGCCACTATGAAGACATTGAACCGAGTGTAAATAGCAGACTTGGGCCCCAGGTGGACTGACGATATCGTCAAAGTTGAGATGCAATTGGCGAGTTGTCGTTCATTGTGGCGTTCTAGGGGGGAGGCCTTTGTTCAGCAGTGGACGTCTTCCGGCTGATGATGATAATAATATATTCCTATCATTGTTAACGCGTAGAAATGACACTAAGCCATAAAGAATGGTTTATAGAATACCCATTATATGCTAGTGAAGCGTTAAATCGATAGTCGTGACATCATCTATAGTACACACTCTGTGTACACTATACAGAGTACACAACCCACTTCTGAGTGCTCTAGAAAAATTGTACTGGAAAATAGATAATTATTATTTTCTTTTTTGTGTACGATCCATCGTGTTATGTCAAAGAATAACTTTAAAGCACAGTAGCAAATATTAAATTACGCTTTTGAATGGACAAACGTCTTTAAGATTACGAATTTATTTTATTCCGTACATAAAATGGTCAAATACCTGCGATTTAGGTAATAAGTTATATAATTCTCAATAAGAAAAGTAATGTTACGTTATGTTATGTTATGTTATGTTCAGTTACGCGGGGCGCACGTGGACAGAAATCGCCAAGAACAGAGAGGTTTGGAAGAAGAAAGGGGAGGCCTTTGCCCAGCAGTGGGATCTTAAGTAGGCTAATAAAAAAATATCACACTAAGGGCCAGTTTCTGTAAAGCCAAATAATTTGAATTAAAAAAATATATGTTAGGCGTTGTAAAAACCAGCCCTAAATTACTCGTATGTAGCGCAATAACCTTTTTTGCTGTATTCTATCTTTACTTACTATTATAAAAAAGTTATGTTCTGTTAGATTCCAAAATATAATACTATATTTTTTACGACTTTAACCTATCAAATAAAACATTAAAGTAAATATTTATGATATCATTATTATGTCTAAAATAGACTCATTGCAGCATTTATTTTATTGCGCTCCACTGCAGCATTATTTGTAGTTTCAGTATTGTTTAAATACAACAGTTTGTTTTGAGTCCTACACACGAGGGGCTTAATTAGTGTGTCTATTTTTATGTTCTTTTAAACATTTTTGTGTACAAAACAACAAATTTTAAAGCAGTGAACATTTAAATGACCTAATTTATCTTTTAGAAAATTCTCATTAAATCCTTCATAGTGACTTGTTATTTGAGTACAGTTTTAACATGTTACCAGAAAATATTGCTTAGTTTCATATACCTATTAGATAATTTTGTATATACTGAGTATGTACTCATAGTAACTAGAACAATGCCACCGAAAATAAATGCGTATACAATGCAGTTAAGAATAAGATAATTAAGTAAAATATTGAAAAAAAAACTCTGAGAAAGTTTACAAAATTGCTAATTACTTTCAAAGTACTATTTAGATTTTACTGCTTTTCTTTATTAATTTTGCTTAGAACCATATCGATCAAGATGGATAAAAAAACTCAACATATTTTTTTGCGTCAGTTGTTAAAAATAGTCCGGAATCAACAAAGAGTCTTTACTAACAGCCCTATATGAAACTAATGTACTTGGAAACTACAGTTCTATTAGAAAAAAGTTAGTATAACTTTGTCGTTCATTTCTTTGTATCTTCATTGTAACAAATAGTTTGAGACAAGAAATTCTTTTGTATTACTTAGAAGTAGGCGTTAGATAAGAAACTTACTTAATGTTACAAAACTTGGGGAATTAAGGTGACCTCTGATGTAATAGTTAAAAGTTTAAGTAAAAGAAGCTGCAAAAATCTTACTAAGAATTATTTTTTTTATGGAAATAATGAAACTAAAACTTGATTACTACTACGTAACTGTACTAAGCATGCTTAATGTGACGCTAAATAAAAAAAGAATGACTAATCTTTTTTACATTATTATTTTTGGCCCATAAATACTTACGGGCCGGGTAAAGTCGGAACCAAAGTTTCATCACAATTGGATCAATAGTTTAGGAAACCTCGGAGAACTAATATACGAACATAATTTTGTTAAAAAACAGAGAAAAGGACATTTAAAAATACTTAATTTTGTTGCGTTTACGAAAACACTGTAAAATTCTGTTTTCTGCATAACATCTAGTCGTGGTATCATCTCACATCCTTTTAATTTACAAAACAACTACCTCCATGTATAAAATATAAAGCGACATTTTCCTTCACACTATTTTCCATCCAATTTTCTGTCTTTGTACTACGAAGCCTTACGCGTATCTTGCAAGCTATACTGGTTATTTTCTTATACCTACAAACTTTATGCTTGAATTTTTTTTAGGTTAAAATAAGATACAAAAAGTAACAGTAATAAAGAGCTCTGATTATGTGTAGTCAAAAATAACATGCTAAAATTCAAATAGGGTTAATTGTGTCTTTTTAACATTCACCCGTAGCTATATAAAACAATCATAGAAGTTTTGACCAACTGCCCGTTTTCGGATTAAGCAAAAATAATACACGTTTAGTTTAGATGTACACACGAGGACTTAAACAACACTACAGATAATGCTGTCCGCGTGACTGAGAACGTCCGGAAAAATCTAGTTCCGACATTAATCAAAAGGCAGAAGAAGAGTTTTGACGATTATTCATAAAAAAATAATAATAAAAATGCGGCCTATATGCGTCCCACTGCTGAGCACAGGCCTCTTCCCATACAGAGAAGGCTCGAGCATTAATCACCACGCTTGCTTACTGCGGATTGGCGATATCAGATACTATTATTGGAATCCAGGTTTCCTCACGATGTTTTCCTGGTTAACTTATTTTTTTACCTATATTCGAAGTTTAAGATACTTTTTTAGAATTCATCTCCTTTGTTCGTTCGTGTAACATTTTTTTGTATCCCTAGGTAAATAATTTGCATGCGTTGAGAATATTCGACGCGATGAAAGCCTTAAAGGCTTACATGCACGTTTCTTTCTGATGGATTAAAATGTAAACTGTTCGTGCCTTCGTGAAATATTGCTTACAAGTGTTGCTTATTTGTTAGTTAGATTAATTCTAGACCTTTGTTGCTACAATTGCGTGTTTTTGTGAAAAAAGGTAACATTCACATTCAACATGCAATTTGTAAAACTAGAAATAAGTAAGAATGCAATTTTTTTTTTTTTATTATAAATAATTGTTAACATATTTGATATGAAGCATGCAATTTTTAGAACCAAAAATAGGTGAGAATGCAAATCATTTATTTTTATTATTTTTTCATTATTTTATCGCTTCCATTTACATACAGTAGAATGAATAATAAAGAAGTTATACAAATGTTCAATATAAAATAAGCGAACACTTTTACCATTTACGGATAATTATAATGAATGTAATTACATATATATCCTTCTTCTAAAATATTAAGTTTAGATACACAAAAATTATCAGTAAAATCATAACACTCCTTTTTCGGCAGTCGTGTAAAACCATATTTGTACGTATAGATTGATTTAAAATGTATCTGTCTGTTTGTTACGCTATAACGACGAAACAACTGTACCGATTTTGCTAAAACAACGATAGAGTAAGCTTATATCCCATGAAACAACAGTCTACTCTTTGCCGCTATAATCGATCTCCACACGAGCTGAGCCGCGAGCAAAAGCTAGTACCATATTAAATCCACATTGTAATAAATTCAAGACGGCTCGCAGCACTTCGGAACCAATATATTACCCTGTCAGGACTGATATAAAACATTATACGGGTATTAAAGTATTGTTTCCGTTACTACCGAAATATTGAGGTTTATTTGGTCACAAATATTGTAGAAGTATATGATCTGTCATTATTTAAAAAAAAATAAGACAGGAAGTCTGTTTTTTTTTGTGAAATCTGTTCTAGTTTTGACATGCATTGTTCACTTTTGAAACTACCCTAGATATTACTAAGATATGTTATTTAAATAGTATATAGAAAACCTGGTTGTCAAACCAATATTATGACATTGAGAACTTTTTTACGCTCAAATAATTAACGTTTTATCTTTCTTATTAAACGAGTAAGAATCATTATTTTATATTATTTACATATTGTGCAGGTGTTAAAAATATAGAATAGAAATTACTATTAGCTTTGAATGCGTATAAATATTTGGGTTAACAAAGACATAGAAAAAAATAATAATAATATCATAAAATGAAAATACAATTATTATTATACCAATAAAAGTAAATAAAAGCTTGTATAAATGTAAATAATCGTACATAGTTTTAAGGAGCTAATAATTCCTGGCTTTCAGTATGAAACAAAGGCAAGTCGTTTATAACAAAGGCCTTGATTTATAGGGTAGGATCTCCGAAGTAAAGTTTGGGGACATTTTATTACGGTAGCTTATATTTTGGTAGTTTTAAGGGTATTCGATTGTCTGTTTGTGTTGTTACGATTTTGATCAAAGTTCTGTGATAAATTGTGTGTGTGATACTATTGCTGATTTTAAACGTAAAGTGAATATACATTGTGCAACCTGTGTCAATTAAGGTTAAATATATATTTTAATCGATTATCAAGGTTTTGCTTATGTATGTGTCAAATTCATCAAAAGCCTTTGAGTTTTTTTTTTGCGTGAATTGGGAACAAATATACAAACTATTAGGAACATTTAAGATATCAGGGGGAGATATATTTTCAAAAGCATGGTTTTCCTAAGAATTTCAAGCTAGCTTTAGTTTGAGAGCCTCATGAGAACCCGCCTAAAATCAAAATAATTTATATGCAATTAACATTGGTAGGTACATACAATATACAAAGTACCATAGAAAAGTGTAAACTAAATAGTATTATAACTTAACATACATAATTAAAACAACTAAACACAAACAAAGTGTATACTTAGTCAATTCGTTATTTACACAGGCACAATAATTTACATACTCCTCGCAAACGTTAATTACAAAATTATCAATAAACAACACTAGACACACAAGTAGTGGTAATCGGATGAGCTGTAAACATATACGTTATGTTTGTAAGTAACTTGAACGTTACTCTGTAGGTACTGTTGGTCACCAAAGTGGTTTGTAAATTCTCACTTTTCGAATTTCATTAAATAGGTATTCATTTTCGTGACCAACTGGTTCACTGCAGTGGGAAATTGATTGGACAGTATTAAAATTATAGATTCAGTACAAGTTAAAAAAAAAACATGTCTTCTTTGTTTTAATTTGCCAACATTAAACATTACTTTACTGATTTGTACTTTTTTTTTATACGTTACATTGACTTCGCTGATTATTAAATAGCTTAAATTATAGTATAGCTTATTAATTAGGGGGAGTTACAAACATATATTATGTGGGCTACAACAAAGGTTTCAAGCAAAAATTTAATTGCCGAATCATGAATCTACAGCTCCATCAGACAACAATTCAATAAAAACTTTACATACACATATATTTATATAAAATCTTCCTACAATTATTTCATTACATTATTTTATTAAATTTTTCTGTTTTAGACTGTATTAACAGTAATGCAAATAAACAAAATATTCACTAAACATAACACTTTTGCGTGTAACTGTACTACAACAGATTTACTGCGGTATAAGCGGGCCTAGTAAATACCAGATATAATATATATGTAATGCGTGAGACAGGTGAACTGTTTAATGGGAATCACACACTTACTTGACAAGGGTATTAGCAGGGGTTAAGGGCGCGACAGAGATATTCGCTGTCTCACTCTATTTATAATAATAATTATTATAATTTATAATATAAGCCTTTTATTTCAGACATAATTTCACTTTTACAATTTTTTTTTTTGTATTTCACGTATGACTCTTGCGAGTCAGTGACACCGACAACTCGGTCTGTTTGCCCTTTTTCGGCAAAGGCCTCCTCCATTTCTTTCCACTCCGTTCTATTTAGCGCCTTCCTTGTCCATGTTTTCCCTGCTGTCATTTTTATCTCATCTTCCCACCTTCAAAACTGCCTGCCTCTATTTCTTTTGCAATTCCTTGGGTACCAAGACACAATACTCTCTCACTCTATTTAGCAACTGTTTATTATCTGAAGTGTTTTTACTATTCATTCTTGTGACAAGCTAGAAATAATGTGACATGGAAAATTGAAGCTTGGTATTTGAGATTTTTATTAGATGCGATTTAAAACATATTTATTTTTACCTGCAAAGGTGTCGAAACGTCAAACCGCGACAAAATCCGTAAAACATGTTTATTTCAATATAAAATTTATTTAATTAGGTCTCTTTTTTTATAAAGAATACAATTTTAGAACTTAGCAAGTTCCAAGTTCTAGAGGTAGCATTTACTTATTTTTTATTTATTTACTGCAAAAAAACACAGGATTTTTTTAATTTACACTCCATTTCTATAAATTCCTAAAAACATTGACTAAAAAATGACACCATTCTAGTCCTATTCCCAACTTTTCATAACTATAAAAATTGACAAGCAAACGTCGAATAGAGTTAGTAAAGCACTCGCGGGTTTCCCGATATTTGTTATGATCTCATGTTGGCAGGTGAAGTTATGCGACAGTGAGCATATATGACAGTTTTGATATCTAAAAATGTGAATTGTAAAAATAACGTTTGATAAAATGTGAAGGGATTTTAACACCGAGTTTTACATATATTATTCAGATTTTGAATTAGAATTATTGCTGCCTAAGTATTTACTGTACTTGTATATGTAATTTTCAAGTAAAAAAATATAATAATATAATATTAAGTATGTAAATTAATTTTATAATATTAATGTAAAGTAACGTGGTCGCTAACGGTTGGCCTTTTGGAGAAGCTCAGAGTCAACGAGCTATGGAGAGAGCTATGCTCGGGGTTTCTTTGCGCGACAGGATCCGGAATTCGGAAATTCGCCAAAGAACTAAAGTCACCGACATAGCTCGAAGAATATGCAAGTTGAAGTGGCAATGGGCAGGCCATATCGCTCGAAGAACCGATAACCGTTGGGGAAGAAAGGTTCTCGAGTGGCGACCACGAACCGGAAGACGCAGCGTTTGCAGGCCTCCCACCAGGTGGACTGACGATATCGTCAAAGTGGATGCAATTGGCGAGTTGTTGTTCATTGTGGCGTTCTAGGGGGGAGGCCTTTGTTCAGCAGTGGACGTCTTCCGGCTGATGATGATGATGATGATGAATGTAAAGTATGTCACTAAAGTTCCAGTATTAATGAATGGTCTAGTTTATTTTACTTTATTTTCTCCTTCGAAGTGAAATACAGCTTATTTTTACTACATTTCAGCAAAGTTTAACAAGAAGGTACTATGATGTTTACAGGCTATTTGCCCTTTTTAATCTTAATGTCACGTATCAAAAAGGTATGTACTTACTATCTTAAGACACACATTGCTTTAAAAGTTGTCTTTAAAACGCCGAAAAAATGCTCAACTCAAAAGGAAAATAAACCTGAAAAGTAAAGATAAGGTGAGAATATTTTACCTTACCGAATAATCCTTACTATGTAAGAAAAAGGTTGGTATATAAGCGACTGTATACTAGTCACGAGCCCCATAAAGTTAGCCGCTCGAATATACACTGGCGAGCATTTAAAATGAGTCACTCTAGATTTTTGTATTCAGGTCTCAGGTTTAGTGTCTTGATAAAGATTCTGTACCTACGTATTAAAAAATATTATGTTATTTTCTTTTTATTGTACCAAGTGACCATTTTGATTTTTGTTTAACATTTTTATTATTCACTTTAACTGTATAATGTCTCATAAACTCTCAAAATTTCAACAGACCGTTTTCCATGGTCCAAAAAAAATTAAAGCATATATTAACGAACGGCGGGGTGAGTAGGAGTATATTGCAACATGCATTATGTTGGTACATAACCCTAAAATTGGGTTTAAAATTAGAAGATATTTATTCTGATGATTCAAACTTTTTACTTATATATAAACTTGATCCGTTTATCTGGCCGGCAGTGTACCATAGAAATATACTATGAGGCAATGTACTTTGTGCGTAGAATATAGTGATATAAATTACATTGCGTGCTGAACAAGTATCTCAGAGAGCATACAGATGTTCGAATAAGAAAGCCTTACATTCTTATGATTCTAAATTGCTCTGTCTGAGTGTTTATTATCACGCTAGTCGCTTGAAGAGATAGACAGAATTTTGTGTAGAAACAATCATGTAGACTAAAATGTTGTTATACATATATTACTATATGGTATTCTTTTTTTAAGTATTATTATGTACATGTAGTTCCAGACTCTGTTTTTCTCTGTATCTTTCTTTCCTATATCTTGCAAAATTAAATCGAGATTCAGAGTTATTTTTTTTGTCATATAAAAAGGCTTTGATTTATCTGAAGACTTCAGATTTCATATTCGAATCCAGGAATCCTCACTTGTTTTTCAACACCAATTTTCACTAATGTCTTGGAATTATTATGTGAAAGTAAGTAAGCACATTGGCTTGGTTTTGAATACTTTTGAACCTGCAACTTCTTGCATAGGACCCTCGTATCAAACCTAGGACATCGCGTCAAAACTAATATTATATTACACTATAACTACTTAAATGAAGCAATAATTACAGCTACTAAAGTATATCATTCGATCTTTCTCAACGTGATGAATGGCTCAGACGCTGTTTTTCCCTCATAATAATTGCCAGCGTTTTTTTTAATTACGTCTATATTTTATCTGTGCCGGCAATATTCTCGACGAATCGCGCCCCCGGCCCTGCCGTCTATTGAACGATATATACTATGTATAATGTATATAGCTGGAGTGTTGGTAAGATGCTCTACTTTGATACTTATATTTTTGTTACAAAAATTATGAATCTCAAAATTTACCGAAAACAACTCACTGAACGCTGATATTGCATTACTTACGGCTATTTAAGCATTGATGAACAAAAAGAGATTTTTTATTAGTTTTCCTGGTGTAACTTTACATTTACTTAGTGTGTTTTTGATTTTGGAAACAGTTTAGCGATTAAAGAATTCATATTAAAATGATTAAAACACAATTTAGTTGGTAAAGTCTGTAAAACTACCTTTACCAAGATCAACTTCACAAAAAAAGCTACTAAACGCAGAAAAAGGTTACAGTAAAACTAAAGTAGAGCAACTTTCCTCCCGCAATCTTTATATTCTCACCTACCCCCTTTAAACCCGGGTTGAATATATTCAAGGGTACCCACTAGGTCAAAGGCATGCACTATGCATATAGACTAGCTGTTAGCTATCTCTCAACACTGCAAACGTTACGCGTTGTGCTTCATCTATTATTTATAGAGCCCAAAAAACGGGGAAAACTAGGTTTTGGTGTAAATGTTTCTACCTAATGTTGTGTAGCAGTATTTTTGTCGCATTTCGGCCTTTTACTGAAACTGATCACTTTTAATACATATATTTTTTTTATCTACACAAGATAATATTGCAATACCGACTGTGTTTTAAACATTATCACTCAAGCAGATTCTTACCAGTTCAATAGAGTATTTTACTGGCATTTTCTGACGTATTTAAATTTTTGACATGATTATAAGTTACAAGGATACTTTGATTAAAATTGTCCATGACCCGACGATTTTGTATATATTATGCAAAATTGAAAAGTTTAAAATAGAGCATATTCACAGAACAAGGCCAAAAAGTTGACAATACGAAAAATAGTTTACCCAATTTTAAATCTTGTGCTATTCAAACTCCGACGTCAAATCACTACTTTACTAAGATTTACTCAATATACTAACATGTATAGAAAAACCTCTTTCCTAGGTAAAAAACCTACTCTATGTGTATACTATGCAAAGGTCTGATCGCACGTCAGCGCCTCGTAAAAGTGAGTACAAAATACATTATGTATTTGACTCGACTATATTTGGTGAAGATAGGCATTTGGTTTTTCGTTTTAGCATTCGAATAGTGTGACGGTCTTGATAATGATATTTATTGATTTTATTAGTTTAAATCCAATTGTATCCATAAACTTTAAATTCCATTTTGTGTATTTCTAGATCAGGTTGTATTTTCTTGTAGCTTGTGTCCTTTCTTTTCTTTCAAGCTTACCGAGCTTACAGATTTTATATAAGGTGTTTCCGAAATATCTGCATCGGCTTTAATAGGAGGTAGTATTGTGTTTATAGATTACAATAGTGAAGAAAGTAACCGCATTCTTCAAAAACACTGACGTAGGTAAATAAGATGATAAACTTCCCATCACACTTGAAACAGGCTTTGGACTGACAAGTTAGTGTAATAGGTATAGCACGCGTAACAGTTTTGTTGATAAGTAGGTAGGGAGTGTGTAAATAACTGTAAATACGGTGCAGTTGTTGTAAATAAAATTATTAACTTTTAAACACGCCAAGTTACTGTAATCGATATTAATCTTTCTCTCTCTCTTTCTAATAAAAATCTCTTTTTTAAAAACGATACGAAAAAAATGTATAGGCATATTCCTTGATGCAT
Organism: Autographa gamma; assembly: GCA_905146925.1. NCBI lineage: Eukaryota > Metazoa > Arthropoda > Insecta > Lepidoptera > Noctuidae > Autographa > Autographa gamma. The sequence goes on from LR989871.1 coordinate 6,756,692, forward strand.
GTAGGTACTGTCTTGCGATAAAGACGCCTCTTACCACGAAACACTTATTTCGATCGTGTTAACGACACGTATCGTTTTTTTTAATATTGGGATACATTAGTAGAAGGAGGTGAACAAACTTTGTTGCAGGTTTATTTGTCGCGTACTTTAGTTAGATTAATATCGAATAACGATAAGTTACAGTAACTTGGCGTGTTTAAAAGTTAATCATTTTATTTACAACAACTGCACCGTATTTACAGTTATTTACACACTTCCTACCTACTTATCTACAAAACTGTTACAAAAGTCCGCCTTCGCGTTGCACACATGTCTCTTCACTTTAGTTAATGTGTCCGATTCACTTTTCACTTGCCTAAATGCGCGTTTGATCTCGTCAGTCCACATAATGTTACGGCGTTTTTGCACTCTTGTGAAGTGGTAAGGATGGAGCCCTTCACGATTTAAAAGTCGCCACACGTAATTGTCGCTCACGTCGAAGACTCGAGCAGCATCCCTGGTGCTCGCAAGAGGATGACGCCGGAAGAAGTCTAACACTTTCTCTTCGAGTTCGGCCGAGTATGAAGGCCTGCTTGCGTCAAGGGATTTTTAATCAAAGCGCGCGCGAAATCCTTGTCGCTAACCACTAAACTAACTTCCGGAACGCGCGGGAGGCGAGGCGAGACTGGCGACCGGCGGCGGCGGTCGCTAGGCGCGTGCGACGAGCGGGGTAGCGGGTGAGGGTGGGGGCGCGCGGGGCAGGGCTTTGTAGACTGAGCGGCGCCGGCCGGCGCGTACGGCGGCATGCTTTGATAGGAATGGCAACAGCGCATGAACGAATTCGGTGCGGTGCGGCAACAGCTTATGACACGGGATGGTTTTATACTATTAAGTAAATTCAAATTTATACGATATTTATTTTTGTATGAAATAAAAAATCATAAATTATCAATAATTTATCTTTACTATTGTAATCTATAAACACAATACTACCTCCTATTAAAGCCGATGCAGATATTTCGGAAACACCTTATATAGCTATTTTTTTTACAGCAACTTGGCTATATCGAGTCTCATCAAATTTGGTATAGTGGTTTATCCGTAAAAGTGTTACTGATAGAAACAAGGGACAGGTGTAAGAGAAACTGAGCTACTTTTGCATTCATAAAATAGTGTGTTATAATTTTATAATTATGGATAGATTTGGTTTCGTAATCGTAATCATTCTGTGATCTGTCAATTCTATTATTTAATTAATCCTAATAGTATCACGCTAATTATAATTAACCATGTTGATAAAACCAAAATACAATGTACAAAAAAACTTAAAATATTAAATGAAATATTATTCATTCTACCTTTGCCAGCACTCAAATAGAAACTAGGTTAATGTAAGGCAAAGAATCACCATTCAGTAAGCAGAATTATTTCAACCTAATTTACATTCCGTGCACAAAAAACGAGACAGCTGTTTCGTGCCATTATTTTGGTAGAAGTGTACTAAAGAAAAATCTTCGGATTCCTGAAGAATTTGATCCATATAGATAGCTCATAAATTTTAATATGATTAGGGTCTTGTTAAAACAAGTGTTAATTTCATGATATCGATGTAAATACTTTATTTTACTTTGTCTATTTTTTCCATTCGTAACTTTAGCGATACGGGTTTTGAGTTTTAGCTTGAGATGTTTATTTGTATTTATCTTCAAAAAATTCTGATCAATTTAGACATACTTTTTGATAGTGGACTTGTAGTCTTATATATAAAAATGAATCGCTAAATGTGTTGGTAAGCGCATAACTCAATAACGCCTGGACCGATTTCGCTAATTCTTTTTTTGTTGTATTTGTTATTGTCAAGAGAAGGTTTTTATGAAAAAAAAAATGATAGTGATTTGTTGGATTTATCTACGCCTCCAATAATATAAAGGCACCGGGAGCGGGACCTATGGATTCACGCGGGTGAAACCGCGAGGCACAGCTAGTTTATAATAAAATTATATAATGGTTATTTTCTTAAAGTTGATGAAAAAAGTTGTTGTTCCATTTGCGCTGCTATTAGTAGCAGCTAACGGCAATTTAAATAAAATATCACGAGATTGTTTTCTTAACTAAGGCTTGGAAATTACCGTAATTTGTATGTTGCTTAATTCATAATTATATTTTGTTTTAATATTCGGAAATGTTAGTAATTAGCATATTTACAGGAAGAGAAGGGTTTGTCTTATTATAAAAGTCTAAAGAAAACATTAGGTACCTTTAAAACATTAGTTTTATTCAGAGTGTTTATTACATTTTATATTTACATTTTTATATGAGAAAAGTGATGCTGTAATGGCATGTCAATTTTATCCGAATATTTCTCGACGAAATGAGATTGTGACGGCGTTAAGATGTAAATCGTTTCGGTTTGAATTTATGGAAACATACGAATAGAAATTAATACTTACCCTTATACTTTAGCTTACAAAAATTTAAGAAAAATGTCACAATCATCGACGTATGATATGCATAGACTGCTACAATCGCTAGGTTCCCCTTGTGCCAAGCGAGAGCAGTTTTTAGTCTGATCCTAGTACATTTCGTTTTTCATTTAAGTTAATTTTCGCGCAACGAAAAACTTATATAAGAAAATATCGATGGTTTTGACATTGTTAGGATAATATTAGTGTTTTTAGATAGATTTTTTAAAACGACAAGCTCCATCTTCATACATAATTCACGACAACACTTGTTCACACTAGTGCTTACGGTTTAGACTCTGATAGGCTCACTCTTTAGTTGCAAATGCAACCTCGTTGGTCACAATAATTTAAATTAGACTTAAACTGTCAACTGTCTGCTAGCGACCACGGCTGGTGTAACCTGGTCATTATAAAACACACCAAGAACAAAAGGTATCCATCTCTCGCGCTTATTTATTTAAATTATATTACTGTTTAAAAGTTAGTACAAATAAGTACTACAGCTTACACTTAGGTATATTCATTATCACACACCTATACGAGTGTGAACTTTTAGCCCCAGTATGAAATCATTGTCTTCGATTTCAGGGTTGATTGGCGTCAAAGCTGATCTCGCCATTTCTATAAAAATACTATCTTAAAAATTAATATCCATTTGACTACATGATAATTGTCGAAACCATCGATAGTTTAGGATGAACTTAAATAAGAAAAGGTCTTCTTTTCGATTCGATGGTAATTTTTTAAATACAGTTGGTTCAATTGGCCATACTTACGTAAGCGTCATTGGCCAGGTTTCGATCCTCCAAGGAGCAGGTGTAAACTTAATGATGAGCCTAGTCGTGCGTTGAAGAACCTAATACGTCCCCGTATATTTTGACACAAATAATGAAACAAGATAATCTTGTCTCAAGAAGTGGGGGGTGTCGTTAACTACATTTTATCGGTGTTTGTCCAACCTGAGTGAGAAAATTTCGTTTGCCACAATGTTTAAAACAAAGATGATTTTAGCAGTAGTGAAGCCATTGTAACTCGTTATTACTTAGTCTTAGCCTTATTTATTTAGGGTACAAAGGAGGGAACTTCTTGACGCTTTTCATAAAATCTCACAAAATCATTCAAACACTATTGACAAAATATTTTATTAGAAGTATTTACAATTTTATCACACTAAAAACGCCTTAATTTTGAATTCTCATATTTTTTTACAATCACACGAAATTTCATAAAAATGTAAATTAACAGTAATACGAACATATACACAATAAATTTGATAATTACGATCAATGTACTAATTTTACATTAATTTATTTGAAATGATAATTTAAATGAGTAGTAGATAATATTTCCATTCGATTACGTTTCATGTTTAAATTTATGATTATTGTTAAATGCATATTTTAATATACCTAATTTCAAATGAACATTTAAGTTATTATATTAATTTTACTGTTTAAATTGTCAATTCTATTTCTATAAAACATAGCCATTTATATAGGAATATTCGTAAACTGTTTAAAACACACTGCGTAATATTCGGGTTACAATTTATTTTGTCGATTTTAATCAATATTGTCTGTTGATAAAAATGATGATAAAAACAATTTGTATTTAAAATGATGTAAAACAATATATGCCTTAAGTTATTGAAAAAAATATATGGCAGTTGTACCTGGCCATATAACGGCCAATAACTTTGCCAAACTCCTTAGATTATAAATAATAATTTTTTTTTTGATTATATATGTATAATAAAAGTTAACAAAATAACAACTTTCAAGATATTTGTCTTACACAATACAATTCACTCTTAATTCGAAAGCCGCTCGATAATCCAATTCGATCCTAATTCAAATTTAAAATTCCTCAGTCCATTTCGTAGTGATAAGACCCGTCCCTTTGTTCCGAAAAGGTTTTTTTAAGCAAATGCGTTTGTTAATTCAAATACTACCCTACTTTAAAAAAGATTTCGACGAATGAGAAATCGGATAGAAATGTCAGGTGGGCAACGGATGAATGTTATTTCGAAAGTGGAATGTTTGTTCAAAACAAACTATTATTCTTTTGTGCCTTGTGGGTAAATTTTAGTGCTATCATTCTAAAATGATACTTTTAAGATAGGTACCAACAGGTACCAATATAAGTCCGACGACAGTATAAGTCCAAATTTTATAACAATTTGGTATGTGTATCAGACTCGTAAAAAAGTAATTTGATTAAACTTAAATTTAAAGGACCGTGTTAATGGAAATATAGGAAAGAAGAACTGTCTTCAATTGAAATGTAGGAAATCCTAAAGTATGGCTATACCTACTGATAACAAAAAAGGAATTTAAAGAGAACTTTCTTTTGTAGTCGGTTAAAAAATCCTCCAAAAAAATAACATAAATTCTTCTTTAACATCAAAAGCATCCTCCAATCATGTCCCGTTTTGTTTCATGACTCAACGGCCCTTAGAAAGGCTTACATGTAACTTTGTAAGCCGAGTACCTTCGAGTATTTGGTATAAGGGTAAGCTTACTTTGGTTAAGTTGGGTGTAGGTGCCCTTTTTGTGGAACTTTTATTGTTTTTTGTGTGGCGTTGGTTTGAATAGAGATAATTTTGAAGGTTATGTGATCATAGTCTTTGTGTAGATCTAGTTAGGTGTTGAAATTCAACTTGCATACTTGAACTTCAACTTGTAGATTTTTATTAGTGAAAGCAACTTTGTTTGTCGATATTAAGCTTTGACGGCAAAAAAAATGAATAACAGGTAAGGAAGAATTCGAACTCTGATATCAGAAATAAGATACTTTTTTTACAGACAAAACCAAATATTTAAGTTTTCTATGCTAATATTAAAAAGAGGAAAGCTTTAATTGTTTGTTTGTCTCACAATGAATAAAAACGTGGACGCTATTTTTTCTTCGTACTTGTAAATAAATCTTCAGTCTCCACAAATTCCTAACCCTTATAGATCCAAAGCCCGAAAGATAAAGTTTGAAAACATCCTTTCTCTGTTGAATTGTTAAGTCGCAAAGCATTTTTTGCCTTCGAATATGTGAGAAGTTATCTTTTGTGCTCTTGAATATTTATGCCCTAAATCTCGTGTATACCTTTGTTGAGCCTGTAGCTATATGTTAGGGTTAGGATAATCTAGATTTGTCTAGATTTGTGAACAAGTTTTTATTGTGTGTTTTATTGTTAAAAAAGGTTTTGGTGATGTCTGGAATGGCCGCTGTTTTGGTGACTTGAAAGATAAGAATGTAGTTTATGTTGTTAAGAAAGATTAAATGTAATTTAAGGAGTACCTAAGGGTTAAGGTTTTTTGAATTATTCTCATTTACTTTTAAATGGTTTTTGTCTAGTTTTATAGTTTTTAGATCTGTTGTTCTCAGACTGTAATTAGATATCGCTATTATTGGTAAAATAAAGCAGTTTATAATGTACAAAAATACTGTTTATTTTATTCCTGTTTGATATGACAATAATAAACCAGTTTCTGTCCACGTTTATAAGTAGGTATAAATACGAATTTCGTTTTTTTGTGTGATATATTTTTGAAATCGCCAACCCGCAGAGAGCAAGCGTGGTCAGTGGTGATCAATGCTCGCGCCTTCTCTATATGGGAAGAGGCCTGTGCCCAGCTGTGGGACTATTATAGGCTGGATTATTATTTTATTATTATTATATTTTTGAGTTGCTTCCTTACATAGTCGGTTCATTTCAACATATATTATGCCTCATAAAAGTTTTTATAAAAATATTTTATTTGTTTTTTAGATAACATAACTTATTAACCATTTATTACCATTATTAACTAGAAGTAGCTTTGTAAGCTATATAATTGACACGGCTGAGGTGACGCAGTAATTACAAACTTACGTTCTAGTTATTTTAATTACTTTAGGTTTCGCACGAACAATATATAATTATATTTCGTTATACAAGAGCTAACTTAATAATGTTTGTGTAGCTTTACAAAGAAAATTTAGAAATAATAAATTAAAAAGAAAACAGACTGTGTACTAGGTGGTCCTCTGGCAAAAAGGATTGAATAATGTCTTTAGCACGGTTACCTAAATAATTCAATATAGAGAGTCTAATAATAAATACGTATAAAATAAATAATTGTAGACAGCATCACATTGCTCTGTTCTCAAAAGGATTACGAGATGCTAAAGCACTTGTGTTATGGAAAAAACCGACCGAACGAAGGCAACACAAATACAAACCGAGACAATGTAGAAATAACATTTCAACTAGGTCATATAGGGTTTATACCAATTCCCTAAAAAAACATAATCTACAAAAAAATGTAACAAAAAAAAAATACCAAGAAAATTTAAATATCCATTATGACCAAAGGACGAAAATATAACCCTTTTAAAACTCTATAATTTTTGACAACCTACCCGCTTATTACATGTCACTAGAAAGGCTTTTAGCATAAAAGTTACACTCTATTATTTATAGACAGTAACACAGACTAAATAAAACAATTTTACGTTTGTCAAACGACCGTGTAACACGACAATGTCTAGTCTACAAACACCGAGATTGGAATCCAAACAAAAAACAAACAAAAGAAAAACTTTGTCATCCATTGCGTAGTTACTATGAAAGAAATTGTTGATGATAATGAATGAGTAAACAAAACCAGTAGTGTATAGTAAAATGGGGTTAGTAATTGTGATTTTCGTTTTGTCTTCATAATATATTCGTGTCTTCAGGTAGTTTCAGTTCGGTGTATAAATTAAACTGTATACAACACGACTATTCATAGAACATGGCGAATTTTGTAGTTCATTAAGAATTTATGGCGACGGAATGTGTTGCTTAGTATTACATCATGTGGTATCACTATCTTGTTGTACCTTTGATTGAATTTGCCTTAAGCATCTTTTATGTTTCTAACTTGTTAGTTTTCATAAAAATATTTCATCTTAATTTAAACGAAAAAGTAGTTTGTTTTATATTGTTGAATTATTACATGTTTGATTTTATGTACACACATTATGTACAAACGTTTTAAGTGGTATATTAAACTTTTGTAAAAACAAAAATATACCTTATGAAACTAAAATTACTAAAATTAAAATTTAATTATCAACATCAATATAACAAAACATTTATTAAAAAGTTACATGACAAAATCTTAAACGCAGTTCAATATTCAATTCCAAAATATAACAAGTAAGTCCTTTTGTCTTTATTTCCTAAAGAACCCAAAGTTATTATAGTAATAAAAAGAATATTTTTCATAAGCCCAAAATTCTGTCACGTTACGGAGTCCCTTGTACGTGCTGAGAATGAGAACAAAAGTGTCAAGCAAGTTTCAAAGTTCGTAGCATTTTGAGCAAGTTTTCTTTCCTTTTGTATAAACCGATATTTATTTGCGGATATTTTCAGAGCAAAGGCTTTGTTTAACCCTTTGCTATATGATATAGAGATTAAAACAAATATTTTTTTGAATTTATTATTACTTGAGAAAGATTTAATTTATTTTTTAATCACACTGAGTATTTTAGTATTTGAGAATGCTACATTTAGTGCTTAAGATATTTTTCTACACGTTAACTGTTTTAAATTAATGCAATAAAAAAAATGTTTTCCGATTGTCCGCATATCCGGATAAGAGAATGAAAGAAATTTCAGCTAAAAGTTTTTAATTTTGATCAAAATTACCATTAATGTGCTAAAACAGTTAATGTGTAGAAAAATATCTTAAATACAAAATTCTTCTATCCCTTTTCAACCTTTTATTCTAAACACCAACACATTTTTGTCTTCGAAATCTTTTTTTCATCTTTTTTGTCATTTTGAATCTCTACAAATAAAATTGATACTGTAAAGATTTAGGTTTCAATATTACAAATACCTACTTTATCGAAAAGATTTACTTACTTATGTGAAGAATTCTCGAATCATAAGAATTCGTATTTGTCTTAAAGTTATATCTAAGACAAATTTTAATGAACGCACCCTTAGTTTTGTTACTTTCATTTTATTTTATTTAGAGTGTAGGAATTTCATTACTATATTTTTTATTACTGGTAATTATTATTTGTATTTTAGTTCTTTGAATGTTGAGTAAAAAGCTAATAATTCAAGCAGATAAATTCAAGTGGTACTCGAAAGCCATCCGAAAAAAATGCAAAAAAAAATATACGAATTTCATTACAACATTTTATTCTTATAACAAAACAATTCTATCATCGGAGTAGAAAGGTAGTTATGTCATTATGATATTATTTACAAAAGATACAATAGTTTTTTAACACAATAAGGTTACAATACTTACAATGCCGTATAATTTTCTGCTTATTATTTTTTATACGAGTAAGTGCTACTTCAATTAATGAGGGTAGACCATCGACGTATGATATGCATAGACTGCTACTATCGCTAGGTTCCCCTTGTGCCAAGCGAGAGCAGTTTTTAGTCTGATCCTAGTACATTTCGTATTTCATTTAAGTTAATTTTCGCGCAACGAGAAACTTATAATGCAAAGCAAATATCGATGGTTTTGACATTGTTAGGATAATATTAGTGTTTTAGATAGTTTTTTTAAAACGGCAATCTGCATCTTCATATATAATTCACGACAACACTTGTTCACACTAGTGCTTACGGTTTAAACTCTGATAGGCTCACTCTATAGTTTCAAATGCAACCTCGTTGCGGTAGACCCTGACTGATCTATCTATACTATGCGAGTTATTTAGTTTGATATCCTATACTTAAAGAATATGTTCTATGTAGTGGCGTAAACGGCGGTTTTCAGGGTAGCTCAGGGGTCCCAGTTTTATTCCCCGGAATTAACTAAAAAAGGAAATTCTACATTGTCTGGAATCAGAATGTTTTTAGTACATTATTTTTCGTTGATCCTATTTTGTATCAATACAACTAATTTCCGTGCTCACAAAAATTCAGACAATATGACAGTACCATTATCCTATAAAACTTACCTATTATGATTTTGTCACAACCACAAAGGTTGTCCCCATTTTCATTCCGGAAAATCAGTAAACAAAAGCATAATACAAATATAAAAGCGTTATAAATTACTGACGAGGCTATTTCTGCCTTTAATAGCACATAAAATGTCTCCATAATATTCAGTGGTTGAATATAAATTAGGGGATAACGGGTTACACTTTCTAGCTTAGCTGTATAATGTTTTATCGGAAAACAACTCGTTTGTGCATTAAATTGGTTGAAATAAAAGTGGGTGTAGATGCGGAATATTGGGGAGAAGCACTTTTGTGAACACTTAGTAATTTGAAAGTCTAGGAGGTATCATCATCATCATAATCAGACCGGAATCACCCACTGCTGGGTATAGTCCTCCCCTTTTTTCTGCCATTGTTCTATCTAGGGAGTATAGTTAGGCACAATAAAATGTTCACACTGTTGATTTAATGACGGGCCTGTTGGTCTAGTGGTTAGAGACCCTGACTGCTATACCGGAGGTCGTGGGTTCGATTCTCACCCGGGACAAATGTTTGTGTGATGAGCACGATCATTTGTTCGGTGTCTGGGTGTAATTTATCTATAATATGTATGTATTTAGAAATATATAAGTATGTTTATCAGTTGTCTGGTTACCATAACACAAGCTCTGCTTAGCTTGGGATCAGACAACCGTGTGTGAGATGTCCCGGAATATTATTATTATTATTATAATTTTCGGTAAGTCATTAAAAGCACCATCACAGAGCAGGGCAGTCAGTCAGTCAGTCAGGGTACTTTTAATCGACAAAAAACAGCTATCCAACAACAACAAAAAAATAACTTTATGTTTTTGTCGTCGAAAATAATCATGCGAGAAATAGACGTAGGCCAGAAAAAGAGAACCAATTTTCATTTGGGATTCGTATGATACATAAATACACAGAAGTATTTACATAGGTTTAACATAACATACCTAATAACCTAGTCAATAGAGTCGAATTTCCCAAATACCATTACGTGAGTCAGTGCTTGCTTAATGTCGTTTGAACTCAAGGAAGTTCCTCCTTTGATGCATTGGTAAGTTGCTCTAACGTGTTTACGTTTCACATCACGGGTTATTTACTCTGATGGAGTGATTAAATACAAATAGTAGATGATGTTCGCAATGTAGGTGAGTTATATCAATACTGGGAGACGTTTACACTGATTCCGATTTACATATATAAATAAATAAAATATACCTATATACAATGATATTATAATAAACAGATATGTTACACCCATACAAAACAACCGAAAAAAGTGTTCCGCGCAGCAGCGGCAGCTCACATGTCAAAATGATACAAAAGAGATAGCGCGATAAAACCCATAAGAAAAAAAGAGACAATTAGTGTTGTCAATTACGCTTCAATCTAAACAAACGTCATAGACTAACAAATTTAACGAGACAGAAGGTACAAACCGCGTCTACTAAATTTGTATCCACGGTTTGTGCCTATAACAACTAAGCAACACTACTAAAGGTAGGTAGGTGAGAAATAAATCACGATGTTAAAGCGACAAAGTGGAAATAGAAATAGTTTTATTTTAACATTTTCTGCGATATATTAAGGTAATAAGGGTAAGCTATTCTTATTTTCTTTACCCACACATGACATGTTTAATTTATAATTAAGTATATCGACTATTTCAAAAAAACAAATGATTAAATAATCCAACATTAGAAAAAAGGAAAACAGAACTCTGGGGTAATGATGGCTTTAATGCCTAATAGTCGCATCTGTACTTTTATTCTATATGTGTGCGATCACGCGTCCTTGTCGTCCTCACGACAAAAAATGTATTTACCGTCTCTTTCTTTTTTCTAACCTCCAATTATCAGAATATTAGGAAAATAAATAAAAAATATTATTAAATCGAAGTATATTGCGTATTTACATGTGGTATGAGATTCCTTGTATTTTATTTACTTCGTTATCATAAATGATACAGTTTCTGGATACACACAATGACATTTAAAAGCTTTTATGTAAAGGAGACAGATACGCTTTCATACAACTTTGGGCCAGAATGTAAAAAGATGAAATTGGTGTGAATTGATAGCTACTATATTAACAAACAATCACTGAAAATATGGCAGATTTTGGCAATCTGAGAGCGGAGATAAAAGAGATTAAGTTTAAGTAAAAAACTATACTTAACTGCCTTAGAGTATAGATAAGAAACTAAAGAGTGAATTTATCATGGTTTGTTTAGTCCGCTTAGCAGTCAAGCTTTATGATGGATTTGTTTTTTTTTTTTTTATATAATTTAGACAGGATTTTTAATATTTCTGTAGAGTGGGAAGGAGATGATGTACAAAAATGAAAATCGAATTTTATTAGTATTTTTATTCATCTTCTATTATTACAAGAACGTCATCTAAGAATTGTGCAGGTGGTACTATGTTATCTAGTAGAGGTACTTAGCCTAACTAAGGTACCATATTATTGACATCACATGGGCGCAGCAGCCCACAGTCCGTTTGTCTACGATGCAGTTATAATAATATTTTAATATTGCTTCCCTACGACCGACGTATATACGAAAATATCCATGGTTTTGACATTGTTAGGATAATATTAGTGTTTTAGATAGATTTATTAAAACGGCGCGTTCCATCTTTATAAAAAAATCACGACAAAACTAGTTCATACTAGTGCTTACGATTCATACCCAGATAGGCTCACTCTTTAGTTTCTTGTATAATATATACTCTAAGGTAGATAATTCGACACTCGTTTAGTGTCAAATGTCGATCGATGTCAATGTCATGCATGTCCAGTCAGAGTTAGCACAGATTAAAGAATACAATAATCGATTAGTAAATGTGAATCGATTTATCTTAATTATGTAAAACTTAATCTCTTAATACTCTAATTCTAATGGATTTAATTATTTTAATTAATTGTATCATCTAGTGAAAGCATTTTCGTAAATAGTATGAACTCTGTTGATGATGACATTAAAACGTCATCATCAACAGAGTATTTATTTAGACTATTTACTTCGTAACCCAAACTTAATTATTGGATATTTCATTTTCCAGATTGTAAATTGAGTTGATTTTTCACACTTTGAAATAGAAAAATATAACCTTTTTTTTCAGTCATGTCTTAACTTATTACAATTTGGCCCAGAAATCCCCGTCTCCTTTCGTTCGAGTGTGTCACTCGTCGAGATGCATGACGCAGACTAAAGGCAATACGTGAAATACGTCTCCATTAGGACGTTTTCGAGTCTTCACGATTGCGCGCTAACAACATATCTGTTTATTATAATATCATTGCCTATATATATATAGATTAATTTTACATCCCAATTAATTTAATTTAACCAATTTTATGCGCCTACTTTATTAGCAAATTTTGATCATTCTTTAAATTATTTTAATTATTAATTAATGATCCAATTTCTTGTTAAGTCAAATTTTATTTGTGTATTCCAATGTTATATCTAACCTAATCTTAAGAACAAAACTAACAAAACAATTAATTTAGTAAATTTAAGCCGTTTAGCTATAGTGCATGTGGTGTTAGCCTATAAGTGATTGCTACACTTTCAAATGTTTTTTTGTCATTTCTAAATGTAATGTTATGTGTAAACAATCGTTGGCTGACCTTAAATAAAAAAATAAAAAATAATACATGTCTGTAATTAGATGCGTGAAAAAAGCAGACCATAGAAAATGTGCGAGACAGAGATTGGAATAGATGAAAATACTGGTCATAATTTGTATGCCTTATTTTGTGCGATATCTACCTCGTTTTTGTACATGCTGTTACATTAGCATTGCAAATACCTAGATTATAATTAACGGCCTTGTCGATGATATTACAAGTAATGGCAGTGCAGGCGTTTATGCGTAATTAATAAATTTTAATAATAGTCTAATGGAGTGTACTACAGTATATGTGGATGTCATGGATGGGTGGCCATTCGTAAACACCCTGATTCCTTAGCGCAGAGGCATCTTGGACTCTTACCGACTAAAAGCACCGGAGGGCTAATTCCTCCCTTTGTAGTAGATACCATGTGGTAAAGCAATGCAAATTGCCGAGAAAAAATACTATTAATGCTCCGCAGTTTTCGATAGCTTAGGAAGATGAGTTTTTCTTAACGTCTTGCTTGCAAAAAAAACCTTCGCAGACATCTTAAAGAATTATTAACTATCTTTACTTATGGGAAACAGTGTGTTATTCCTGAAAGAGCATATCCACATAATACTTAACACAATTCACCAATCTCGACGTCAACTAAGGTTCACTAAATACATCGAATGATTCAAAGTAACGTTTTACGTAGTTAGTGTACCTCACCTAAGGCGCAGGCCACACAGACGAGACGTAAGACGCAGACGGGGCGCGGACATTTGTCTCTACCGCGTTCCTTTTATATAAAATGCCGCGCCCCGTCTCTTCTGTATGTTTTGCGTCGCGACGCTTCTATACGGTGGGACGAAGATAAGAGATAAATAAAGTAAGAATTTGAAAGGTGTGATCTATCATAAGTTAAGGAACATTATCATCAACCTATGCTAGCTGTGTAACGGTTTGCCAAGAAAAAAAAACAGAATAACAATATGCTTTTGCCTACTGTATCGACTAACTGTACCTACCTATATTCAGCTTTACATAAATCATTATTTTTTCATCTTTACTTTTCTAAGAGCAACTAAAGAAGAAATTGATTTATAAAATAAGGACTGTAACTATTCTGCAATATAAAGGATATTGAAAGATTAATATACAAAAAAAACTGCATTTACCTACACAAATTTGACCCCAATACCCGCGATTTATCACTGCGCCAATCGCTTCGGTTCAATTCGAGCTCCGTACAAACACATTCAAACTGTCTTGTGCACTGTTTGTTTGTAACTTTACTAACTTTGTTGTTTCGAATGCAGTCCATAACTCTGTATTGCACAATGGAATGTAAATGGGAGTGTTAGTGACGTTTCATAATGTTCGGGCTATTCTCTTTTAATCATTCCTGACATTTTAAATTAAGTAATAAATGATGTTACTACTTATTCATATCGTTGGAATTACTTAGTCACAATTTTCGCCAATAATGTGGGATCGACATCACATTTTTTTTCACTTCTAATATATTTTTGTAGTTTTTTTTTTACTTTCAATATTTTATGAAATTAGAACAATCGATATTGTTTGATACATTTTATGTTATATAAATAATTCATACTATACTTTTTATGTTATATATCCAAATCACTTCCACAGTTTTTCGAGGACCTAGGTAAAATTCATTCCTATGATCAGACACCACTATATTTCATATCACTGGTCTAATATTTTTAAAACTAAATAGGTATTTATGTCAAGAGAAAAACCTAAATAAACAAACAAGAAGTTTCACAAACCCAGTTCATATAATTTCAAAGTGTTTCAAAGCCGCAAAATTTAATTAAGCGAAACTAATAGCCAATTTGTGTGCAACGTCGAGTGCCGCGTCTTGTTGTAACTAACTTTATTCAAACTGTATTGTTTTAGTCTGACTATACTAAACTGGTGTTGTATTATACTGGTTATATGAATCAATTGTGAGACAGATGGTTCTTAGTCAAGGTAGGTGGTATTTATTAGGAGTGTGATTAAAAAAGTTTATCACATAAAAAAATATGTTTTAATTTTAATATAGTGGTAAGTGTGTTGTTTTATTAAATTTAAGTATTGAATTGTAAATAAAAGTCATTATGTGATTTAAATACTTCATTGAATAAAATTTGATTTTAAGGACTGTACCTATCATACTTTCACATTTTAGAAGAAAGAATAGATTATATAAATTAGTAATTATAAACAAACAAGTTTGACCTATGTTTGCTTTAATTCGCTTAAGTTTTATTACTTCAAATATATTTATAAAAAACTCAAATTATTTATAGGCCTAATACCGATAATAAGAAATCTTTGCTCTCTATATTTTTAAGGAAAAACGATAGACCCAAATAATGATCATTAAAACAAAAAAAAAAACGTTCATATTTATAACAAAATTATCCCAAAAAAGAAAACTAGTAAACCAGCCTACTTAAAAAGCAAATTAATTGTTAAAGAAAACAGCGATCCTCAAATAAATATAGCCTTATCGTTAAAAACTTCGTTAATTAACGATTCGAGTGGAACAAGCGGTCAAACTCGACTCAAGTATCTTCGGTAAGACTCCGAACAAATTCCGTTTAACCTTTAAAGATTTGCTTACTTTCGCTCACTGCTTACGGTTTAAGAAGCAATTTTCGGTTGTTTTATGTTATTGTTTTTAATTAAGAAAGTTTTCTTTAAGATGAAAACCGCAAGGGGAAACTATGTTCTTAAAAGTGCTTAAGATTAGGGTGCGTCCAAATAAGACGAATGCGCAGCTGGCGAGCTCGTTTGGAGCTCGTTCGTCAAATATGGACGCACCCTTAGATATGTCTTGTTTCCACGTCTAGAAATATAGCACTAAACAGATATTTCTAAGCAATCTAAAAATACTCCTTTGCTTATTAGATTAGTTAATTTATTTTTCTTTAGAAACTCCAACACAACACACCAAAAAACCTACACATTTTACAACCAGCCTTTGATGCGAGCTATAAACTACAAAACCAAACAATTTTATAAAGTAAAAACATAGCCAATAGAAAAATACGGCGAGCTAAAATTTCCACTTCGGGGAAACACTAGAGAGCGGTACGTATTCGTACGATGAATTGGCTTTCAAGAGGCATACCCACTACGTCCTACATTCACGATGGTGGAAAAACTAAAAAAGGCATCGTTTAGCCAGAGAATATTTTGAGCGAGTTATACGACGGACTGTCTAAAGCTGTACGAAAAAATAAGGTGGATGAAAAAGTCTTTTATTGGAGCACCCTGTATATAAAGACCGGGATTCACCGATGAATTTACAGAGCTTTGGCTAGTGAAGAATGTTTTTATTAATAGGAAACCGTGTATTAAGCCTGAAATATGAAGTGTTGAGGTGAATGAAAGTTCTGAAGATTAAATAAACTACTATAGTAAAGCATTGCATGGATAACAGTATCTTAGATTAATAAACGAAGTTAAAATAATTAGTATCTACTTTGAAAGATAGGTGATCGAGTATTGAGACATATTTTGGGAGATGTTATGTCAAGCAATAAAGTAAAGACTGGCTTTAGTAATTGAATAAAAAAATCTTGAAAACGTTGGAATTTAAATTTGACATTTGGTAATGCAGATTTGATTAATAACCATAAATGTTGTTATTGCATATAAATCTAATATAATAACTTAACATACATCATGCAAGACAGAAATTAAGCTTATCCCTACCGACCCTTTAATCCTTAACTGTAGTTAACATACAAATGATTTACAGGCATCCTTTAATTATAGGATTCCATTAAACTTAGCCAATTTATGTATAATTCATTTCAGCTTCAGAGTTATAACATTCGATGGAGAGCGAATTGAATAGTAATTGATGTTTAACTTTAAATACGTACAGGTAGATTATATAGATATTCTATGTTATAGGCGAGAGCGTAGCTTCGAACTTCTCCTTTTTCATATTATATTTTATCATCATCATCATCTTCAGCCTTGAATAACCCACTCCTGGGCATAGCCCTCTTTTTGTTTATACCGCTCCCCTCTGTTTCCTGTTAGTGGAATTGATCCTACTCCTGCCTTCTTCCTTAATATTTTTTTTACGTTTTTATTTTTTCTTATTATCAATCACATAGAAAACCAATATTTCACTGTATTCAGTCAATCATACCGTTATTTAAATTGAATGGGCCCATTAGTTGTCCACAATATCATGTATGTTACTGGCGAGGTTTAAGTCTTCCAAGTGCCGTTGTGTTTTGGACATGACAAGTGTGAAATCAGGATACCGACTGTGTGTGCTCATGCAGCAAGAAATCTTATATAAGACGAAAAATACGTTATAGTACTATCGCAAAACTCCTATCACTTAAATACAAAACATTAAGCATCAGTATTCTGTAAGGCGAAGCAATTTCGGCGGAGTCAGTACCGATGCCCACAGTTCATGCTGTGTTTACAAGACGCTGCCTGATCTTCTTTTAATAGCTTAAAACGTTAACCTAACTCTTTGTAGAATCATAAATGGATCTGAAGAATACCTTAGTCGTAAATGTGGGATGTAATTTCTTTAGTAATGTTTTTTATTGTGCCGCTGCCGTATAAAACTAATTAGATTATTATTTTGTCTGGTATTAAAATTGACACTTGTGTCTTCGATAATCGAATTAATAGTTATAGTATGTAACACAAAGACTTTTTCCTTCCATCTTGAGATTTGATACGTAATACTCGATTGTATTGATTTTAGGTAACAAACATAACACTGAACTATCAATCAACATAGATATAAACGAATAGATTCACTGTTACGATATCCCAAAACAATATTTTGTGTCATAGTCGAAAATCCTATCGAATATAATTTAACACTTTGATTTATAGAACCAACCTTCAGACCAATACTATTTATCGCACAAACGACAAAACGAAACCAATTTACAACTCACTTTTGTTAGAAACTCCAATACAAAATGACTAATTAATTCTTATTTGTAACCAAAGAAAAGAGTCCAAAGTATCAATGTAGACAACGAAAAGGTTGCATTGTCTGTAGAACACAAAGACTGAAGTAAATGAGTCGTTGTGGAAAAGGACCAATAAGTGATTGCTGGACAACGCTTTGTAGGAATTGTGGGTAAATAATTAACGTATCGCTTTAGTTGGAGATATCTTGGTTGGATGCTACCGCAATTGGATTGTTTTCTTGATTTATATATTATTTTTTTACCTAGACATTAACATTTATAACTTAAGCCTTGTATTTTTTAAGTTTGTGGATGACTGAATGTAATATATGTAATGAATGAAGTGTAAGTAATGAAAACACACATCAACAATCGAGGAAAAATTAAAAGTTTTTTTTTCTTCGTTGTATCTGAATTCCATAACACAAGTGCTTTAGCTACTTACTTTGGGTTCAGAACAGTGTATGTATAGTTGTATCTGGCAGCAAGCTTTATTTTCAAAATGAGGTGTTGTCTTTACAACATATTGTACAGTAAGTCTTAGTGGGTACAGTTTTTTGCTACAGATTTCATACGTCAGTTGGTCATTATTACATATTGCTTAAAAAAATCCGGTAGAGATAGGGAGTCCGGTAGTTTTATTATTTAAGTACTGAGAGAAAATAGTCAGAGAAAATAGTCTACACAGTAGAAAATTATAGAAGACATTAAAAAAGGAGGAAACTTAAACTTTTCATTTTATCACACTTAGCTTTAATACTTGAAGCGCTCACAACAAAAGAGTTTTAACAGATTTTTATTAAAAGGATTTCTGCGTTAAAATTAAATTTTAAACTGCTAAAAATGTTAATTCATTTATTACACTTTCTAACCATGTCTACATAAATTATACAGACTTCCATAAAATATTAATGCATTAGATTTTAAGATAAAACGTCTCTTTTATATTTAATACCTTACATAACAGAAAAATTATCGGTTTAAAAAAAAATTGGGAATAAGGTTGTGTTCAGATCTGCCATTGAATGAGCATTACAACGAGCATTTAATTAAAACTAATTTTATCTCGGTTTGTATTTAAATTTTAATTTCCGACGTTTCGACAGCTTTGCAGGTATCATGGTCATGGGCACGAGCAGCTCGCGAGCGGTACGTGTAGTGCTCATTCATATTATAACTACAAAAAAAAACAGGCCTTATGTAATAAACATGTTTTGACGACCTCCGTGGTCGATTGGCGTACGCACCGGTTTAAGGTGTGGCTATCTCTGAGGTCCCGGATTCGATTCCCGGACGGGTTAATGTAGAAACCAAATTTTCTACATTGCCTCGGGTCTGGGTGTTTGTGGTACCTTCGTTGTTTCTGAATTCCACAACACAAGTGCTATAACAACTTACTTTGGATTCAGGGCAATGTATGTGATGTTGTCCGCATTTATTATTTACATTTTTATAAAGTACCTAAAGACAAAATATGAAATGAACACCTACCTTAGCTTTCTTTTAAATAAAGCCACAATCAAATACCGAATCAAAATATCAGAAAGGTATCATTTTACACACATTTCTGTTGAGATTCGCATCGAGTTCCAAAGTGTTCTCACAATGTTTGTTTCACTGAAGCACACTCCGTCTCAGACAGCCAATATTTGTCTTTTTATGCCATATTCAAGGAATTTTCGTCTTTATTGTATTTCTGAATATTCGGAAGACTTTTTTTGGAAGTCGGTATTCGGCCTTTTCATTGATCTCATATTTAGTTTCCCGGAAATTGTTGGCGGTCTGAATGGGCTTTCTCAGCCTATATTTGTATTTGGTAAAAAAACTTTGTGGGTAGAAGTAGATATTCCGAATCTTATCTTGTGTGTTAAATATTTTTTCTTGCTTAAATATAGTTTTCTTCATTCAGTAATGTAAAGGTCAAACAAAAGCTCTGCTACAGTGTTTTTTTTTTTTGTTGTTTTTACGCAATGTAAGACTTGTTTATTGGTAATTTATGTTAGTTTTTATTTATGTAAGTTTTAATTTTAGTATAGTTAGAGTTTGTTCTTATATTAGATTTAATTGTGTGTTAATAAACTTTAAATTTATGTTAACAGTACTTTTACCAGTCTTTGGTTATTATAACGTGGAGTTATAAAACATCAATAAAATTCTTGTTTTCCTGAAAGTCAATTGTATTTATTTTCCCGAAGATGGCATTTAAGGTTCAGGCTCAAAAACGATACATAGTTTCTGGAATACATCAAAGCAAATATCACAATCTCGGCACAAAATCAAAGAATAAATCAAAAATTTCAAGTATTTAAACGTAATATACCTGCCGGAACAATAAAATTTGACCCGGGTTGAAACGTTGAGCGGAACAATGGTCAGTACCTCTACCACGATCTCTTAAACCAGTACTTTCGCGGCTGAGGAAGCGAGACGGCGCACTACACTGCGCATAGCTCTGTCTCGCTTACTCAACAGCAACAGTCGTGCTTTAAGAGCTCATGGTAAGGGTGATTCGTTGACTAGGGCACAAGGGTTAAAATTAAAACCTCATTGAAATATTACAAACGCCACTTCGCGTATAATTCCTTGTTTGTTTGTTTGATTGCGTTGCTTTATTACTTTGTTAACGGTTCTGTATATTGTTTTGACGATTCGACAGATTTCGATCGTAAATTAAGTTACGATAGACGTCAAAAGTTTTGATGGCTTATTAAAGGTCTACTTGAAATATAATTAGTGTAACGGTAGGGATTTTTTAAAAAGTGTTGCTGGATGTTAAATGGTAATTCCTAATTAATTTTATTAGCTACTAAGAATATTTAATTTCTTTATTGATGCCCTGATATCAATTGTCACAGTCACTAATAATTAATTAATTTAATAAATTGTGCATGTGATTTGTACGTGTATGAAGCACCTCTTGACAAAGGGATCAAATTCCTTAAGATGGACGTTATAAAAAAAACACTTCTTTTATGTTTCTCTAAGAAAGCTCGAAACTCAACTAGGGACGAAAAAGAACTTCGTAAACTTATATTAATATTATAGAACGGGGATTAGCGCGAACATGCATAAATACCTTTAGGGCTTGACGTTTCGACCAGGTTACACCGGCCGTGGTCGCAAGCAGACTGGAGATGCGGTGTCATTGCTCCGTGCACGAAGTAGATGATTTTTCATCTACCCCCTTTTCTTCAAATACCCTACACACTACACTGACCGTGTCCTTACTATGTTCACTAACCGACTTCGCAGAGAATCGAGGTTGTGTTAAGGGAATCACTGGATACCAAGATGCAGGTAGTTTAAAGCCGTCTTCCCGATTGAAATTTGGATGCTTCTTGATTTCAATCGCTTCTCGCAAAGTGTACCACGTGAGCGCGACAAATGGATGTGCGATTAACGCTTATGCGACAAAACTGTACTGCGACTCACCGTAGTTCGAATGCACGCTAGTGCGACACACTGTAGATCGACATCTCGCTAGTGCGATATGAAGAAATAGAACATAAACATATAGAACCGACATAGGCCCAGACATCCATTGCTTGGTTAGGTTCAACTTTGTGACAGAGATCAATAGGTTAGGTTAGGTTAGATATTGTGACCTTGCAATGGAGCGAGCGAAGCGAGCGACGGCCTTTGATTATTTAATATCTACTTATTTAATATATGTAATTCAAAATTTATCTCAGCAAACTACTGTAATACTGCATCAACGTACTACACTACCCTTGCTAGGTGTCAAACTACTGCAATACTGCACCAACGTACTGCACTACCGTAGTGTCGCACTACCGTAGTGTCGAACTACTGTCGCGCAATCGTTTGTCGCACTAGGGAGATGTCGATCTTCAGTGTGTCGCACTAGCGTGCATTCGAACTACGGTGAGTCGCAGTACAGTTTTGTCGCATAAGCGTTAATCGCACATCCATTTGTCGAGCTCACGTAGTACACTCCTTCTCGCACTACTCTCGAATGAAAGTGGCGATCGGTGGAGAGGACTTGCGCGCGATGGAATTGAATCCAGTGATTAACGCCAGCTTGGAGTACGTGATCTGCTATTGCCGATTTAGTGGTCTGACGGTTCTTAACAGCTGCGATATGCTCTTTGAGCCTTTCCGCGATAGTTCGCTTCGTTTGCCCGATATACGATTTACCGCAGCTGCAGTCGATTTTATAGACACCTGGCTGTTGTAGGGGTAAAACATCCTTCGGTGTGCGCACCATGTTGTGTACCTTTGTCCCCGGAGTGTAGACAGTCGGTATGGAGACTTTTCTAAGTACTGCCCCAATCTTGTCCGTAACTCCTCTGACATATGGCATGTAGGCTCTTTGTCTATTAACGTCCGGATGTCTGACCCGCTTTGACGGTCGTTTCATTTTTCTTTTCACCTTGTATCCATTTTTGTGTAGTACCTCCTGAACATGATCTAGCTCGCGCTCTAAATGTTCAGGGTCACAGAGGTCATATGCTCTATTCTTCAGTGATGTCATCATGGATTGCAGGTGTCCAGGGTGGTGATGCGACGTACCATGCAGGTATCTATCTGTGTGTGTAGGTTTTCGGTACACAGTGTGTGATAATGACCCATCTTTTCTCGCATTCACTTTGACGTCCAGGAAAGCGAGTGATCTGTCCTTCTCCATCTCACACGTGAATTTCACCTTTGGATGGATGGAGTTAAGATGTTTGAGATATTGATCTACTTCTTGCTGTCTGCCTCTGATGACACAGAAGATGTCGTCTACGTATCTCTTCCACAACTTGATGCTATTTGGCCCCAAGGCCAGAGCTTTTTCCTCAAAGTGTTCCATCCAGAGATTAGCAAGTACAGGGGCTACTGGACTCCCCATTGCGACACCATCAATCTGGAGGTAATGTTGGCCGCGGAAGAGAAAGTAATTGCCTTCTAAGCAGTGTTTGAGTAGATCAATATAGTTGTGGGGCATCTCCATATCACTCAACTTATCCTTTACTACGTCCAGGCATTCACTGATAGGAACGTTGGTAAATAAAGACTCAACATCAAAACTTACCATTATGTCTTCTGGTTCCAATACTAGGTTCTTTATAACCTGAACAAAGTGACGCGAGTCTTTCACGTAAGACGGTGTTTTTCCCACAAGTGGCTGCAATACTGATGCAACGTGCTTCGCAAGGTCGTAGGTGGGGGATGCAATTTGACTTACGATAGGCCGCAGTGGCACGTTGGGCTTATGTATTTTAGGCAAGCCATATAATTTTGGTGGTTGGTGTGATTTCGGTCGAAAAAGGTTATGGTACTCGTCTTCAGTGAATAGGTCCTGGTGTTCTTGGATCAAAGATCGTATTTTTCGTGTTACTCTGGCTGTGGGGTTGTACGTAACCGGTTTATAAACCTTATCGTCGCTTAACAACTCACGTATTTTATTTTCATAATCAATAGTGTTCATTACTACGGTGGCGTTTCCCTTATCGGCCTTAAGCACTAAAATGTTCGGGTCACTCCTAATGTTTTTTAGCGCCTGACGCTCTTCCATAGCAATGTTGCTAGTCGGGGGCTTCGCTTTACGTAATATTACCGCGACGTCCTGTCTCACGGCATCGGCATCACCGGGCGGCACTTTATTACGCATTAGCGTTTCCTCTACACTACTGATTATGCTTTCATACGGTATTCGTTTAGGTGTCAGCGCAAAGTTCATACCTTTAGCCAAGATGTTGACGGTAGATTCATCTAAACTCGTGTCTGATAAATTAATGACGGTGTCCTTCAGTTGGTCCGGTGCGTTTTTGGTTTTCGAATAGCGGCGGTTATACAAATTCGAGAACTTACGCTCGTGGGTGGCACTGTTTAAATCGAATGTCCGGCTCGCTTGCAAAAACGTTACGCGATCACACACATCATAATCTTCACGAGATAAACAAACACTACACTTATAATGCACACTATACAATTCACTTTGTATTTTGTCCAGTTCACTGTGTTTGTTCCGAATTAATTGTCTAATAAACGGGCTAATCCCCGTTCTATAATATTAATATAAACATGCAGCGCGATAGTTTAAAAGTTATTGGTGCCGATTCTCTTGTCACAAATTTCTCTAAACTAGACTAAAAATCACTAAAATTTAGTTTGTTCCTGTCAGACGACGTTTCCCATTCTGAAATTAACTAAAGTGACGTTACTTAAATAAATTATAGTTTGACAGCACTAAGTTATTCAATTTAATGAAAATGGCAATTTTGCTATTCTGAAATTGACGTTTTTCACCTAAAATTTCGATTGTCAAACTAAATCAGACTATTTTTAATCGCGATTAAAAAGGTGTGGAATAAAATTAGTTGTCATGAACTAAAATTTTGAAAGCACCTCTCTGTTGTATTTTTCGATTCTTTTTATGATTTTGAGTTAATTATGGAAGCTTATGTGATTGCAGCTGTTGTTGATGCGGCAGAAAGGTAAATTTAGTGTTATTTTATTAAGATACAATACAAAATGCATTCATGTAAACTTACAAGGGATTTTTGTACTCAACATCTATGCCCTTTCTACATTAATTGGAAAAGAAGTGGATAAATCCACTTCTCGTAATCAAACCTACTTCTAGGTTCTGTGTAATAAACTAATACGAACTTATTTATTTTTAACTATTTTTTAGACAAATACAAGAAAGAATTAAATTGGAAAGATTGCGAGACCAATCCAACCCATTCCAAATGACAGAGGAGAAATTTAAAAAACTTTATAGGCTGCCTAGAGCGGGAGCACTTGATTAATCTCCGGTGAATTAATAAACATATTAGTATATGATTGTTTTTTATTTTTGTTATATTTTAAAAACTCTTAACTAAATTATTTAAATAATATTTTTAATACACAATTTTATTCATAATTTTTTAGAGCTTTATAATTTTTTGCATCATGATTAAACGTTTATTCCCAGAATATTGTTGAAGGTCAGGAGAAAGTAACTTGCAAAACATTACATTTGATATTCTCATATTCTCGTTAATATTTTCTTGTTCTTCAACCCTAAATCCTAATTCCTGAATTTCTGTCATTACTGCTACATCCGCAAACCGTTTTTGCGAGATCGATTTTTTACACTCGTAATCGATATTATCAGGACTCGGCCAACGTTGTGCGTAATTAAACGTTTTATCAATAAAACTGCATAAACACCAAAATGAAAGTGCATGCAAGAAACAACATCCTGAGGCGGTTAACCTCTACCAAGAGGAGAGCATCACCACACGTCCAACGGACAACGGGGATGGCACTCTGCTACTCGGCTGGCGAATACGCCAGTCCGGTATGGAGCCGCTCTCAATAAAGCTCTAACTAGCTTTAATTATCTAAAATAAATAGCAGGATAAATCATGCTACCTGTTTTTCTATTTAAACGGCAGTAACGTTGATTTTAATAAAATTATAGGTAATTTTCTTATTAAAAACCGAAAAAGTATCGCCAAAGTTCTAAATCATTTTCGATTTACAACCCCAGCAGGATTACTATGGTCACAGATAGTAAAAACAAAAAAATAAATATAAACAGTTATAATGTTTTACGCCATCATTATGCTCCCTGAACTTCATTAATGATTACTAATAGACAAATTTTAAATAATTATTTGATTTTACTCAGGTTTTTTTTGCAATTCAGATCATTTCGTTCACTTTCATTCAGCTTGTGTCTATGGTCTACTGCCATCTTGGTCTATGGCCAACTCAACATAACGAATGTCAAACTCGATTTTAGTTGTGTCAAAACTGTAATTTAAATTTAGTGAATCTTGTTTTCAGAATAACTTACTATAACCAACTAACTAAAAATAAGAAATTTTAGTTTTAGTTTAGTTTAGTTCGGTGTACAAGAGAATCGGCACCATTACTTCGTAAACTTGTTACAAATTATCGCATTATATTAGCGTGTTCTAGCCTACCTTTTATTTATGTAAATTGTATTCGTCAAGGGTTTTCCTCGTTTGACAAAGGAACCCCATTTTAGGTCGTATGTGTGAACGAGGGTCACTTGTAGGTGCCTCTTAAATCATTATAATCTTAATTAAATGGGACACTATCCGAGTGGCCTGTGGCCAACAGATAGAAGCTGAATGGTAGCTAATGGTAGTTTTAGTAAAATATTCATAAGATTAGAGGCTTAATGTCAAGATGTATAAAATAATTATCATAATATTTTTACTTAAAATTAACGCCATGACTTTCAAAAATCAATTGAATGAGTTTTAATTTATACTCTTTAAAATAAATACTTTATTTTTCTATTGATAATACTTGGATAATTTACTAAAGAGAAGTTAATTTTATGCGAAGACCATGGGTTTTGTGTAAGTTCAATTTTCTATTTTTTAAGAAACATATTTTTTTTGTAACTTTGAATGGGTTTTAGTTGCCAAAACTAAATAATATATGTTTTATACGTAACAATAATGTCAGCAACATAATCTTACATAAGAAATACTCCCTTATATATCACTTGCAAAACACGAGGCGAGAAATTATAATATCTTGGCACAACACAAGGAACAAAATTAAATACATATTTAATGTAACAAGTGTCATTTTTGTGCTATCTACTCTATTTCTAACGATACACATACTTACATACTGTTTATTTCCTCATACACCAACGTATACTAAAATGGGATAAGACGAATTTAATAAACAAAATATATTCATTCTAGGAATACGATTGTCTTTTGTCACAAATCTTAAGCAATCGTGCTTGTTGTGTGCGTTTTAATATTTAACAAATTGAATATTCAATTTTGAATGCTGCTATAGATACCATTTTAAAAATAGATTGTATCTTAAAAAGATTTAGTTAATTTTTTGAACTTACCTTCACATCGAGGAAAAAAGGGCAAAAATATTGCGTTTGCTGAAAGACAAAACATTTTTTTGTAGTTATAGCGGCAACATAAATACATAATTTGTGAAGATTTCAACAGTCTAGCTTTCGCGGTTCTTGAGATATAGCCTGTCGACAGACAGACGGAAGGACAAACAGTGATGTCTTAGCAATAGGGTCCCGTTTTTAATCTTTAGATACGGAACCCTAAAATAAACCCAATCCATAATAATCCTTTATCAATTTTTTTACAGCCATCAAAAATAATAATATGTAATTACTTTTTTTTGCACTATTAACGTTACTCTGTCTCAAAGTGGGAAGACAAAGTTGCAACTTCAGTTTTATATTATGTTAGTATAATACTAAACTTATTAATCCAGTTTAGTCCGGATTAGTGTAGTTATGAGCTTCAGTCAATTACTGGGTAACGGCTTTATTGTTTACAGGTTATTACAAGGTATGTTTGAATAAGGATAACATTAAATCAATATGTTTAGCTTACATTGTATCTATTTGTAAGAAGAAACTGGTTAATGGATTTACCGTTGGAAATCCACGATTCAATCATAATTATTTCGAAAGAAATCCAAAAATGAGAAAAAGAAAGTTGCCTAATCGGAAGTTTGCTGCTTAAATAATAAGCAGTGTCTATAGTAGTTCTATAAAAATAGTTATGACCTGAGTCTTCCCTTTTTTATTGGCTTTGATTTTTATCTCTTTTTATTAATTTTCAGATAGCAGCAAAAAAAAATTGTTTTTGATAAATTGAATGTAACATTAATAATTATTAATAATAATAATAATATTCCAGGACATTTCACACACGGTTGTCTGATCCCAAGCTAAGTAGAGCTTGTGTTATGGTAACCAGACAACTGATAAACATACTTATATATTTCTAAATAAATACATATTATAGATAAATTACACCCAGACACCGAACAAATGATCGTGCTCATCACACAAACAATTGTGCCGGGTGGGAATCGAACCCACGACCTCCGGTACAGCAGTCAGGGTCTCTAACCACTAGACCAACAGGCCCGTCATTCGTCATTAGTGCGACAAAACACTCACTTTGACAATTCAATTAACTCGATACTTGCGTGAATCCTCTTATACCAATTATTTTGTATTAAGATTGGAGACATATCAATAGAATATAATTATATCATTTGCTTCAACCCGCATAGCTTAAGCCTTAATAAATTACTAGATTAATTAATCCATAC
Organism: Autographa gamma; assembly: GCA_905146925.1. Lineage (NCBI taxonomy): Eukaryota > Metazoa > Arthropoda > Insecta > Lepidoptera > Noctuidae > Autographa > Autographa gamma. The sequence continues at coordinate 6,784,773 of LR989871.1, forward strand.
CAGATTAATTGTTATATTGGTCATTTATAAAATTGGCATAATTATTGAGCTTGTATTCAACCAAAGTATACTTAGGTACACAAAGTTCAGATTTAATTCTGATTATTACAGATTTTTGACATTAATGCTCTTATGGTCCAAACTGTCAGATATCTCTGAGTACCCATTTAGAGGTGAGGACGTAAAATATAAGGTCTATTATTGATCTGTATGTTTTGGTCTGGTCAAATTGAAAAAAAAATAAAAATCATCTAAAAAAATCAAGAATATTATAGTCATAATTTTTATTTATTTTCAAGCAAGGCTTACAGACTAATAACATCTTTTATATAGTAACTGTAGACTTAACAAATTGCTAATAACAAGCCCCAACAAAATAGACAGATATCTAATTTTTTTTCGAAATTTGCTATTACCGACAAAATAGTCACTGCACCAACTTTTACTAGTCATAAACTTCATGTTGCATCTTACAAGGTATAAGAAAAAACCTATCCGAAACTCTATTTAACAGCACATAATCCACAACGACTTCAAAACTAACAATTTTATGAACCTCAGACTCACTCAGCTTATAAAAATCAAGGTCAAAGAGTACCTTCCCGCTGAGATAGGAATCGAGAAACGGCCGGGTTTCCGAGCCGGCCTATTTTATATTGAGTTGGTACGAGATGCTAGACAACGATGTCATTCAAATGGAGAAGGTAAATATTTTGAATGGTCGAATAGCTTATAACGTCACTTGCGCTATGTCGCTTCAGTGGTCTGGTTGGTGGATTTTTGGTGAGAAATAATGGATATAAATGATTAAATCAACTCATTTTGAGCTGAAGTTTTATAAACTGACTCTATACTAGGAGTACTCTTCACCTTTTTTGTATTGATATGCCCTTTCAGTAACACCTGTATATGATCTTCATCAATTATAAGGCTTTACAAGTCCAAGTCTGAGTAGGTCAGAGCCAAAGTACTGAGATTTTTATATTAAATTTTATGGGGTTTGTGAAGCTATCTATAATAGTATAGTACAGTATGTAGTATTCATTTACTCCCAGATAAAGCAGAGGTCCTCCAGGTATTTTTTCACAGAACTGTCTACTCAAATTTGAAAAGAAACCCTATCCAAAACACAAAAATTCTCAGTTCCATTGTTTTAAGACCCACAAGCTCGCGAGATCTCATATTTTCACTTAAGCCAAACCTCGACTATTCGACAAGTTTACGATGCCTGATAAAACAACAATACTTGTAGTACTCTTACAGCCGTTGGATAAAGCCTTTTCTGTATAGCTTGGTCAGAAATGGTTGGAAGAATTCTGTCCTAGTTTTTCACACGATTTCCATTACTGAGGTTTTTTTGATTGGATCTGTGATTGCTGCTGCAAAGCCTGATATGGAAACAGAAATAGTTTTAGTTTCTCGTTTAGACATGGCAAATTATCTAGTACCTATATTACATGACATTTTGTTACACATTTTTATAAAAACATGTTATAGGCATATTCCTAATGATTATGATAGAATAACTTCTAAATAAATGTAATTTAGACGGGAACAGGTCTGATGTATTTATTTATCTACCTCAAATTCCCGGTTGAAAAAGCGAAAAGTTTGAAAATCATGAATTGCGAACATCCTCCTTTCGAAACCGGTTAAAACTTCTGTATCTACATCTTCTTCTTCTTCTTTTCGAGTCGATGGTAAACTAATTTATTTAAGTCTAAATACGCTGCGCCCAGTAGTTGGCCACACCAACTGCAGCGTCGTTGGCGAGGTTCAAGTCCTCCAAAGTGCAGGTGTCCGGACACTTTGGGCACTCTAGCATAATGGAGGGGAAACGCGCTAGACGAACAGCGCCAGCTAGATGGGTGGACCAACTCAAGAAGGTGACTGGAGGCCAGATACAGGGACCGGTACATATGGCGCAGAACCGAACCGAGAAGCTTGACATACAGTCACGATCCTCAGCATTGAGGGAACGACTAGAAAGAAGAAGAAGATCTACATATTATAGCGTAAAACACTTAACACAACCAGAGCACAAGAGGGGTATAAACTGAAGCTCGATCGATGTTAACCCTCTTCTTAAGACAATTTCCCGTAAAAATACAGCGGGTAAATGAAGTAAAAGTAAAAATCTAGTAATAAAATTTTCGTTTTCAAGGCACTCGCTGGGAAAAACAAGAGGCAATAATTTTTATTGTAGCAAAGGATTTTTTATGTGAAACTTTTAGAGTGCTGTTATATTGTGCAGTGAAAGCGGTAGCGGGAAACGGTTTTAAGTATTTACGGTTCAATTCTATATTATAAAATTGTTATTCTTTAAAAAGCGGTGAGATAAAAATATAAGCAAACTATTAAATTAAATAATTTATGAGTTTTAGTGCAAAATCAACAATAACATCATTAAATTAAACATCTTAAAGATTATCATTACCCTAACCTTGGCTTTTCTTATGCATTTTTTTGTTTTGAAATAAGTTTTTCGTGTGATTTTGTTTGTTGTTTTTATTTTTTTTATAATTTATTATTTTATATTCAAATCGCGTATCGCAAATCCCCGTTTACCTAAGCCTTTCTTACAAGAAATTTACGTGCTGCCAAAAGCCTAAAGAAAGATAATATTCCTTTATTTTGTACGTGTTATATCTCTCACAGAATAACTGAGAACAAAACACTCGTCATTAAATAAAACGATATTAAATAAATAAATAAATAAATAAATGCGGACAACATCACATACATTGCTCTGAACCCAAAGTAAGTAGCTATTAAGCACTCGTGTTATGGAATTCAGAAACAACGAAGGTACCACAAACACCCAGACCCGAGACAATGTAGAAAAATTACTTTCTACATTGTCCCGTCCGGGGATCGAACCCGGGACCTCAGAGCTAGCGACACCTTGGAAACCGGTGCGTACGCCACTCGACCACGGAGGTCGTCAAATTATATTATTTTACTACAAGACAAGTCTTGGAAAGTATTCAATAATATGAAGCTAGGTTTTACCGTATTATTCTAAGTTCTTATGTGTTTCTATACTAAGTATATTTTTTTTACATCCAACGTAGTTTAATTTCTTCGAAATATTAATTTTGTTTGTTAGTAAATTAAAGTTTAGCAAATTAAATTAGTAGGTACTTGTTCTTGTAAAAGTCACATAAAAATAAACTTCATCCTTTAAACATAAGTTTTCTGAATTAAAATTTAATAAGCCTTTTTCGTTCCATGAATTACCTATTACAAGTAGCCCGGGCTAATTTACGATGCCATCCAATTCGCAAGAATACAGAAAAGAAACAAAAGTATTGGAAAAAAGATTACCGGGATAAAGAATGGGAGGAATAGAAAGTTTTGTGCGAAAACAAGTTCAAAAGAATTAAATTGGATTAGGTGGGTGATGCTGTCGGTAATATTAAATTATATGAGATAGATAAAAGACCTGTATAGATTGTGAATTTGACTTGAATAAGTTTGAATATAGTTGAAGGTTAAGTGTTCTCAATAATATTATGTGAAGAGAATTTATTTAGATATGGGTGCATCACACAACTAGCATTTTTTGGGTTTTAATGAAAAATGGTTATTTGAATCAGAAAGAAAAAGATTTTAGGAAATTAATATTAGTCTGTTTTGACCGAATACGACACATTCTTTAACAAAAAAATAGTTAAAATAAAATATACCTTTAAGGCTTTTAAACATAATCCTCATGCTATCATACACAAACCCTATGGCTTATGTAAGAATATAATTATATAAAATCTAGTCAAAAATGCTATCTTTACCAAGGAATCTTGAAATGTTTTGTTGAAAATCTCTTCTAAATAAAGTCATATGAAGATTTCATCATTCACAGCCGACATAAATGACATAACCTCCACATTACGCAAAAAAAATCCATCCTCAAATTTTCGACAGAAATATTCCACGGAGAGGTACAGAAACATTTTTTTAATAAATAATTTCATGCAAGTAATTACGGTTAACCCTAAAACAGTAGCGTATTTACGAGAATATGATAAACACGCAGGTGGGAAGTGTTTTTGTAGCGAGAGAGAGAAATATTAAAATAATTTAATTAAACGCTCAGAAAGCTTGTTTTACTTTTAATTTTTGAAATATGCTAACAGGAAGTATGGAACGGGTTGTCTCATTTTGAAATGATGGAAATTTACGGGAATATTTTGAGTTAATATGGTAACAGGTGACGGAGAGGTAGACTTTGTTTATTCGTTTTATTAGGGCTTTTGTGTTTTTTTACTTGTTGCCCTTGAAATAACACAAAATAATACAGATTTTGGAAGATAGTTGATTCGAAACCAGTACATGGCCTGATGTGCAAGGCATCAGATGGGTCTAAAGGGTTAGTAATATAAATTTTAGGCAACCAGCTATTAGAAAATGCTGCTAACCATCAATTACACAAGAAAAAGTAACATAAAAAATGCGTTCGAAAATTAGTGTCACATATTTTTTATGTAAATTCCTTTAGTATCTTCGAGTTCAAACATGAAACCTAAAATAGAATTTTCATCTCCGCCAAAGCTAGTTGCCAAGCTATTTTCAACTCTATTACAGTAAGCGGTAAAGTAAGCCAGTACATTTCATGTTTTTCTTTCATTTTGAATTTCACATGGAAATTCGATGCATAATGTTGACCGTAGGGAATGTATTCATGACAAACCGGACTTCTGATAAAACTGAAGAACTGTTTTAATGGGAACGAAGTATCCTAATAAGTATTCATAGAGGAAGCCAAAATGTGGAGATATGAGAGGAATTGTAGATAAAATGTTTAAATTGTAGCATCAACATAGTTCTAACACATAGAACTTTATTAGCTGTAAGATAGACTTCCTTAAAGTTCTGACATAATTAATCGAACCATAAATAACATTAATGCAATAACGAGGTGGAAATGGACTTGGGCAGGGCAGATGGCTCGACGAGGTGACGATAGGTGGATGGAGATGGTGACTGGTGGCCAAGGCAAGGCAAAAGAAGCGTCAGTTGTCCAGAAGGAAGATGAGTCAACATAGTAAAAGTTTCGGGTCGAGTCTGGATGAAACTGGCACAGGACCTTAAAGAATGGCACGAGAAAGTAGATCCTAGAAGTGGGAGGACAAGGTGTGTGGATGATGATGATGATGCATAATATTTAAAAATACTTTTTTTCAAAATTCTTGGAACTAATACATCAATGGATTTTTATATCAACTAACTATAGAGAAAAAAGTTCGTTTCATTGAAGCATACTCTGCTTAATAATCGTGAAAGCATTGCAGTTCTGTTGAAAAGTTCCATCGAGTTTATAACACCGGTTTGCGATCAGACATAGTGATAAATTGATAGTAGATCAGCAAAATACTGAAAGCCAAGAGTGAATTCTGAGCTGCCAATAAATGAGGTTGAAAATACGGGTGTATTTTAAGGACTGCATTCGTCATAGAATTTTGATGTAATCTGTAGTTATAATCAAAGAGATGGAGCTTAATATTTTCGGGAAAATGAATTATCAATTAATCTTCTTGTCTTGTTTTTTTTTAAATAGTCAGTTTATTACAAAATTGAAAACACAAAAACGAAACAACCTAAATCGCTTTTAGGCCCTCCTATGCCTACAATTCTTGTTATGGCAGTAAGCAACACTGCATCAAGTTTATTTTGTCTCATAGCATAGAAATACCATAAACCTGACTCAGAACCAAGAATATCATGCGAAACTATTTACATCGTACGTCAAACGAGCCCCGTATTTCCAAAACACACAGGAGTTCCACAGTCGCGTAGTATTTGCGATCCAGTTCGCGCGCTGTTTGCCAAGCCATCTTCATTGCAGCTCCACCCCACTGTTTGGCAAGCTATTGTAAACCCCTAACTGTTTGAGCCTCGTCTTTGAGAATGCTTCTGATTTACATTAGCCGGTTTTGAAGTTTTTCGGGGTAAGTAATTGGGGATTCTTAATTACTCTAAGACACTTCTGACAAACGGTGAAGGAAAACATCGTGAGGAAACCTGGATTCCAAAATTTGGGATCTGAAATCGCCAACCCACAGAGAGCAAGCGTGGTGATCAATGCTCATGCCTTCTCTATATGGGAAGAGGCCTGTGCCCAGCGGTGGGACGTTTATAGGCCGGATTATAATTGGGGATTTTGGACCGGAATCTAAAATCTGAATGTATAATAAATATCGAAGGTTTATGTAGAACATGAATAAGGTTGGTTTACGAACTAAAATATAAAATGCTTTTAAGACGAGATGCCTTTACCCAACAGTGGGATGATAAATAATGAAGTTTTTTAAATAATAACTTAGTCAACCTTCAAGCTAGTGTGCAATTTGATGGATATACAGTGTTTTAGTTATATTTTTTTGACACTGCTTTATTTTATAATATCTGACCAATTATAATTAATAATGCATACCGAAAGATTTGACGAACAAAAGTCTTGTTTATTTTGCTTCTTAATAACTAGAAGATATTTTCTGAGAATTTGCAATTTGATTCATTCATTTCGTGAGACAACTTTTGTTCTGTTAGATTCGTAGATTCAAGTTCAAAACTCAATTGTCTTTGTTTTATTAGTGTTTCGTGTCTATTTGAGTCTATTTAGTTTTAAGCTTTTTGTCTAATTATACGCTACAATTTTTTAATTTAAGTCATCTTAACATATTTTAGTGAAGTGAATATAGCTTTTGTACTACTGTCTAAAATCGTTAAACTAAAATGAGTATAAAATAATGTTTCGCCAGAATCTAGTTTAGGTTCTCAATACAGTCATGACTTCAGCTACTAATAAGTTTGTTAGTGATTTCTAGGAATTTTCCGCAATAGTATCTAATTGCAGGTGCATGAGTCTTTGAAAATAGTTCTTGTCCTTTAGCAGGTAAAGTATAAATTACGTCGTCATCGAACTTCGCTACTTTGACCGATATGATAAATAAACAAATGGTCAATACAAATGTACTCTGTGCAAATGGTCCTATGTTCAAAATCTAGTAAGATTTAAAAATGCCAGATATTCTTTTTCGAGGGATAAAATTCACGTGTGACAGATTTTGAATTACAGAACTGTCAAAAATAAAAAAAAAACACTTCTTGGATAAAATTATCCGACGTTGAAAATATCTGCCTGTAGACAGACTACAATTCATTTCTACAAACTTTAAGCTTAAATAGATAAAAGAATAAGATACATTGTCCAGTTGGATTCCAACACGGTTCTAATGAAACAATAAGTGTCGGAGCAGACTTGAGGTAAACCGAGGCAACGGTTATCTTAATAAAGGAAATTCTTTTTGTTATTGGTGGAAAAACACTTTAAGCATCGTTGAGATTTTACTTCATAGATTTAAACGTAGATATAGAGGAACATACTTCAGAGAATCAAGGTTTTCATTTACGTATAATTTTATATAAGTTTTATTGGTTTTGGGCGATTATATCAGAGGCACATTTTGTGTACTTACCCAACATTTGTGAATATGACTAAAGACTTAGATTATAACAACTTTTGTCTGCGGACGCTTATATAGTAGTGACTGTTTTTACTAACAATGTAGTAAATTTTAAAAGTTACGGCTTGACGTATTAGTATTACTAGACACTACTATGATATCGACAATTATCACTACGACTAATTTAGTAACTAACTACTAAGTAAAAACAAGAAGAATTTTATGTTTCCTCTACCTACTTTTCCTAAGATAGGAACATTAATTACGTCACCAAAAATACTTAACTTTAATGTTAGATCATATTAACTCTTGGTAGTCATATTTACCGTGTCAAGCCAAATTAATTCATATTATCAAGATGATAAACTTGACTGCTCATGTTACGAACTTTATAGAGTTGTAAAATTTTGTGAACATTTTCGTGAGCATGGTGTTTAGTAAAAATGAATACAAGTAACTTTTTATATGCAACAAAAAGGAACGTGTAGAATATGAAATGACATATGACAGGTCTGATTGTATCTCTGGCTTTTAGGTCCTCGCCAAAAGTCCGGTGAAGCAGTCAAAGCATGAGCTCAGGCCAAATGCAAAGATCTCTTCCAAAAAAAAGGGACTAATTTTACAAATTTTGCTGTTCGTGTTGCTATCGCTTAGCTTCCACGTTGTTATATAATACCTCTACCGATCGCTATGGAAGACATATCGATAGAAACTGGAAAATACTTTGTAGTCACATCAAATTGAAATGTTGTGACACAAAGAAGGAATGCAATTTTTGACGAGAAGTTCAAAAGATATTGTACATTTCAATGTGTTGTAAGTGAAATATATTCCATTTTGATCTATGGAGATCAATATTAATATTATATCGAATTTTGTTAAATATAAGTACATTCATGTAATTTTGATACACAGATGATGCTAAACTTGGATGCAGAATACTTCAATTTATATTTAAGACAAACAGGCAAGGATTATTTGGATGAAAAATTAATTACAATATGCACAAAAGATATCGAAATTCATTCATACATAGAACGAAATAGTTCAGATGACAATGAATACATTGCGAAGGTAAAGTTTGTTTAGTGTAAACTGTAAATTATTGTATTTTTTGTTTAACTGTAGTTGTTATGTTTCAGAATATCATGTCGTATCTTTAAAATGACTTGTTTTGTTAAATACCTTTATTCATAACACGTTGAATTTTCGCATCGTCTTACGGTAAGAGCCTTTACACACGAGCGACTTTGACGCAGCGTTAGTGGTTTCTCTGAAAGATATACCACTTAAACAATTTTTAAAACACATAAGATACTTCAAGGAATAATTAATTTAAAATTACTTATTTTATAGCATTACATTAGCACAACATTTTGTTACACAACATTATGTGTGTTGTATTGCAAAAAGTTTTAGACAACTTTTGAGAAAATAATAATCACGAATGTAAATACATGTATTCATAAAATCGTATAGTAATTATAAAATCATTTTTTAATACAATTTTATTTCCTATGGTTTAAATTTTAATGTTATTACTTGAAACGTGTTAGGAATAAATACACTCGAGAGCAATGAATCCGGGTCGCTTAAAGAATGTTAAAAATCTCGGAAACTAAAAATGCTAGGTTAATGCAATAAATTGTATTTAATAGACAATGTAATACTCCTTAAATGAAGGTATTAAAACTTCTTAGTTATTGTAAAGTTATATCATAAAAAAATCAAATTTGAAAAAGGGCCAGTTTCGAAGATGGAACTACGAAATTACAGCATTTGGTTTTACTTTTGTTTGTAATCTGTCATTTATGTGGGTACATAAACCATGTTGATAGTGCTCTATATTCATTATTCAAGCTGAAATTATGTCGCTTACGCCTGAAGAATGCACCAGAATACTTACAATGCTGGAAACCGGCCGGAGTCAGCGCGATACAGCCAGGACTGTCGGTGTGTCGCTGTCAACAGTACAAAGAGTTCTCCGACGTTACGAAGAAACTGGTTCTAACCTACGCAGACCAGGAACGGGCAGAACCAGGTGTTCCACAGCACGAGAAGACCGATACTTGGTGAACACCATGCTTCGAAATCGCTTTCTCACAGGAACTGAACTCACAAATCAGCTTCGACGCCTCGGAGGAAGTAACCCAAGTGCATGGACAGTAAGACGTCGGCTTGCTGAATCTAACCTAAAACCCCTTAGACCTGCAAACGGCCCTAAACTGGAGCGTGGGAATCGTATTTCAAGACTAAGATATGCCCAGAGCCACGTAAATTGGAGTATTGAAGATTGGTCAAAAGTTATGTTCTCCGACGAATCACGAAAGATTCAAGCAAGCATGCATCGAAGAAAAAGTAGCCTACGGTGGTGGGTCTGTACTTGTGTGGGCCGGAATTCCTTCTGAAAGTCGCACAGAGCTGGTGATCATAGAAAACGGCTCTTTAACTAGCGAAAGATATGTGGAAGAAATCCTCAATGATCACGTTGGTCCATTTATGGTCAATTTAGGTGAGGATGCTATATTTATGTATGACAATGCCCGACCTCATACAGGTAGGATTGTGAATGACTACCTTCAAGAGATGAACATTACTCGTATGGAGTGGCCAGCGCGCAGCCCGGATATCAACCCGATCGAGCATGCTTGGGACGAGCTAGGCAGATGCGTAAAACAACGAAACCCTCCCCCAATCACGCTTCGTGAGCTCAAAATTGCTCTCACAGAGGAATGAGAGAATATTCCCCAAAATCGTATAAGGAACTTGGTGTACAGCATGCCAAACCGCGTAAACGCAGTAATGGAAGCACGAGGAGGCAATACGAAGTATTAAAATTCAAGAAAATCGTAATAAAGTTCAAAAATTTCATGTTTCCTATTTTTGTTTTAAGGAGAGATCAGCAGTTTTTTTCTTTATATAATTTTGTGTTAATAAAATGTATGGTGACTCATATTTTTTTTACTTTCATTTAAAGAGTATTACATTGTCTATTAAATACAATTTATTGCATTAACCTATCATTTTTAGTTTCCGAGATTTTTAACATTCTTTAAGTGACCCGGATTCATTGCTCTCGAGTGTAGAATTCAAATCTTACTAATTTATTTTATTAATTAATCCGTGGTATCAACAAAAAGTTTTAATAGTAACAGGTGTTTTAAAAGTATTGATTAATGTTCAACTTCCTAATGGATCTAGTTCCATGATTTCAATTAATATTTCATTGGATTATTAAGTTCTTTCGTTGTTTGCCTTCGTCGGAAATTATGAACTTTTAAATTTCCTGTAAAAGAGAAGTTTGTAACAGTGGCTACGGAAACAAAGGGATAGAGAAAAAAGAAGTTCCACAAATTCAATGCACATTTGCCTCTTAGTTAGTAAAAATATTGTTACTGGCTGACCGGTTCTTTGTCGGAGTAGCCCAACTAGATTTTAGCCCAACCGGGATCCATAAGGGTGTGTCCACATCTGATGATTTAACATTAAAATTTGACAGCGGTTTGCGAGCGACTCGCGACTAACCTGCTCGTGTAAAAAAAAACTAAAAACGAAACTGCCTCGTTGGCCTAGTGGTGCTAAGCACGCCTGCTACGCTAGAGGTCTTGGGTTCGATTCCCGGGTCGACCAAGGTGATATTGGGTTTTCTATGAAATTCTCAGTATCAGGTCGGAGTTTGGATTTGTGCCCGGTTAGTGGCAATAGGCTCGCCCCCTAATACATGGGACCTAAAACATATCGGCGAACTGTGGGTGTACATTGGTACGCCTCTGCCTACCCCTTCGGGGATACAGGCGTGATGATATGTTATGTTATGTTATGTCGTTAGACGAACTGTTCGTTCCCGCCCTAGATAAAGCTCTAAAATAATTTTGCATAAATTTAATTCAATATTTATATTAGACCTCTTCTGAGGCGTAATATAAAGAAAATACATGACAAAAAAATATTTTGAGATCAATCCACAATTGCCGAGTGTATCGCGAAACATAGAGTCAAATTGAGAACTTCTACTTTTAGTCGGTTAAAAAATAGTAACACAGCACAATTCATAGCATAACTCACTTAACAGAACATAACAAACAACCATATATATTATTATATAATGGCAGGCCTGTTGGTCTAGTGGTTAGAGACCCTGACTGCTATACCGGAGGTCGTGGGTTCGATTCCCACCCGGGACAAATGTTTGTGTGATGAGCACGATCATTTGTTCGGTGTCTGGGTGTAATTTATCTATAATATGTATGTATTTAGAAATATATAAGTATGTTTATCAGTTGTCTGGTTACCATAACACAAGCTCTGCTTAGCTTGGGATCAGACAACCGTGTGTGTGATGTCCCGGAATATTATTATTATTATTATTATACATGCATAAGACATCATCTACCTACCTCGTTTCCCTTCACAACACAATGTGCATTATTTGTATACAACGCCAAATTAGCATAAATTACTGACATAATTCACAGAGCATTCTGAGTACGTTATGTTATGTGAGAGCAAGATGAATTCTCGGCTTATTTTTGTAAATAGCTTTGAGTTTTCGGTTTTTCTTTTCAAGACTTTATTTATTTTTGGTGTTTAACAAATGAACTGTAAGTAATTTTTTGTTACGGGCTTTTTTAGTAGTTCATAGTCATATAAAATCCTCGAGAAATAAAACTTTCCCTATACATTCTAAATACTTAAAAGCTTGTAGCTAAAAGCTTCATAATCTCTTCATAAGGTGGACCTTATAACAATCTATTTCATTTCAGTTACGCACAAAGTATTTAATTTAAACAGTGAAATGAAGAACATTTTGAACGTGATGAGAACTCTTACATATTGATATTTATATGACAGCTTACATTTGTATACATGTCACATAAACTCTTATGCTTTAAAATATACAAAGATCTAATCTTAACGCTCCACACACAGCTATAGAAAACATAAATAATAATAATATTCCGGGACATCTCACACACAGTTGTCTGATCCCAAGCTAAGCAGAGCTTGTGTTATGGTAACCAGACAACTGATAAATATACTTATATATTTCTAAATACATACATATCACTACATAGTATAAAATAAAGTCGCTTTCCGCTGTCTGTCCCTATGTATGCTTAAATCTTTAAAACTACGCAACGGATTTTGATGCAGTTTTTTTTAATAGATAGAGTTATTCACGAGGAAGGTTTATATGTATAATACATGCATAATATAGTAGAGGAACACGGATAATCTTAGAGATTTAAGTAAATGAACAAATTGTTTGCGCTTACATTGCAAACGCTGGCTGAACCCTACGAGATAGATCAAAATAATGTACTACAGTATTGTGCACCTTAAAAAGATCTACAAAAAAGTCCGCGATGGCATATGTCTATCTCTTGAGGATAACCCACAATAACCATTTTTTATCGTTTATTTATTACTTATTTACGAAAAAGCGATTTTAAGCTATACAGTATTAATCCTTATCCAATTAAGTACCTTTAATAAATTGTGCATGTAATATAGATCAATATTGCCCTTTACAGCATATAATTTAAATAAATATTTTCGAAGATATTACAAATTTAAAATGCAGGGACATAGCGGTTGCGCCGGTAAAGGCCAGGAGGCCGCGCGGGGGCCGGGGGGCGCGTGCCTATACCAAGTAGTGCGTCGAAGGCTGTGCTTCGCACTACAGAACTTTATGATTGTGTAGATATGTCGCAGACAAATAGTATAATTTGGCATTTTACATACGGCATCGTCAGTTTAAAAACGTTTGCGGTTATGTTATATGCCCAAGGCAAAATGTGTGCCGTGTCACTTTATAATATGCCTCAACATTTCATCGAAAATTTAAACACCATATACATAATGCCGAGGCAAATTAAAGTATTTAGTTTTTGAGGTTATCCAGCACGTCAAAAATGCTAAGGTATCCGTAGACCCTGGGTCGTGAAGGACTCCTGCAGAGTATTTTTGGTCAAAAAACCATGTATTTGATCGAATATTCATATATTCATAGGCTCAGAAATTCATTGCTTGATTAGGTTCGACTTTGTGACAGAGATCAATAGGTTAGGTTAGGTTAGATATTGTTAGTTAGGTTAGACCTTGCAACAGAGCGAGCGAAGCGAGCGACGACGACGTATGTAATTCAAAGTTTTTCTCGAGATTTTAATGAGCATAGTCACCCTAAAATAACACTAACGTCGCATTATAACGATTGAATGATTTGACATTTTGCCTTCGGCATATTACATAACCGCAAACGTTTTTAAACTGACGACGCCATATGTAAAATGCCATATTATACTATTTGTCTGCGACAGATATATAGTAGCAAGTGGAAAGAAGTGGTCTCTGCCTACCCCTACGGGAAACAGGCGTGATTATATGTATGTATGTATATATAGTGTAGGTATCAGCGTTGCACCCGAGCAAAGCCGGGGCGGGCCGCTAGTTATAGATAAATTATACCCAGACACCGAACAAATGATCGTGCTCATCACACAAACATTTGTCCCGGGTGGGAATCGAACCCACGACCTCCGGTATAGCAGTCAGGGTCTCTAACCACTAGACCAACAGGCCTGTCATTTACAATATTATAGAAAATAATTTATCCAAGCAATTTCTAAGTTTTATAATACGAAAGACGATTCTTGGTTTCTTCCTTAAAAATACTGACGCAAAAAGAGGGATGCTAACAGTGTCTGCTTGTGAATCTGTTTATAGAGTCACAGCTCCTGAGCAAATAGGACGTTCATGATGCGTTTTGCTAGAATTTTATGATTCGATGTGTTAAATAAACTATCATAACTAAAAACTAAAATCATCTCGATCATCAGCTATCAAACAAAAAACACTTGAAAATTAGTCCATCCACTCTTATACGACGCTATTAAAACAAAAGTATCGCTTTCTCTACAGTACGACCTTTACGTAAATGCGTAAATAAACATGTATGGCAAACCATAAGGGCGCGTCAAGTTGCAACGTATTACAAATTACTGAGCAAACTGGGAGGCTTCAATTACTTCATAACGACATAATTTAATACATAGAGTAAAAAAAGAAAACTTTAGAGTGCGCTAAGCCTATTGCGCCGAGCATAAGCAAATTTTTGGCAGTTTGAACTACATTCAGTGACTGATTCTAGTAATTGCCTTGTAACTACAAACATTTGTGCTGAAATATCCATATTCCCAATATTATTGGATTTGCGATAAAATGGCACGCTCTTTTTGGTGTTTAGTTTTTACGACGAAATGAGTTCATCCTAGTGCTCACGGTTCATACCCCAATATGAGCACTCTGTAACATCTTATCTATCCTCTAAGGTTCTGATGTATTACTGCATTGTCTTGACTTCACTGATGGTAAATTTCCTTTTGGGCTTTTGGTGATGTGTGTAATATGTTACTAGCTGTACCCTGCGGTTTTATTCGCTTTGCTTGTGTACAAAGACAAGTTACGTGATGTTAAATAGAGTAAGAATTCTCTAAAATGATTTTGGTAATCAACTTCTATGTAGCTATGATTAGTGGTATTGGATTACAAAATCAAAAACATAATATTTGTAAATAACTTAAAACGAAGACAATTAATTACTTAACCAATTTAGTTAAAAAAAACTAGGTATTATCATTTAAACACACAAAAGTAATGTGGAAAAAAACATAAAAAAATACAGTCGAATTGAGTACGTCCTCCTTTTTGGAAGTCGGTTTAAAGCAAAAAGAGTGAAATCGTGACACTAAACAGTACCGAATAAAATAAAAATCTAATTAATGGCAATGAAAGTAGAAATGTAGGCTGTGTCGGGGTAATGCAATAGGTCCATTATTTACTAGTATCCATCATTTTCTCCCGACATTAATCATAGCAATATCTGGCGCTTTCGTAATGTGAAGACAGATCTAACAGTGTCAAGTTCATATAAAATGTGCTTTGTCATTGTAATAAGATTTGTTGATTTGTTTTTCTTATAATAGGTATAACAAATTTTAACTTAGTTATTAAGATGCTGGTGAGCATGAAAATTCATCCAATGTTATTGCTTTTCTATCATTTTTTTTTTTCAATTTTTTCTTGTGCTGTATCTGAAGACGATCTTTAGTCAGATCTGAGATCAGCCCTTTTAGCCAAGTGACATTCTACATTGCTCAATTAATGTGTAGAATACAGTCACATGCCTTATCAAACGGCTTGGCTACTGATCAGAGGATCAGATGATCATCAGTTTTAAACATAATCTACTACATAGTTTTACGTTATGGATTTAGAATTAAGCGTTGAGTAACTTTCTGTAATCCTAAACCCATAAAAAAAAAATTGAATATATATTTATGATCGTGTTTTGTTTATCAGAATCCAATCTGTCTATATACCTTCAAAATTTAGCCATATTCTTGTTCCCAAGTTAATTTGATCTCACAAATTTTTATTCCAAAAGTTAATGCTTTTGAAGTATCAAATATCATTTTAACAGAGTTTGCGAACTGGTATTAAGCAGATAGAGCCACAGGGCTGAAACACAAAGTTTAATGACGTAAGCACATACGAAGTTCATCAGTAATTAATTTGAGTTTAAATGTGTCGAGTACGTAGCTACCTTATATTTACGAAATAACTTAGGATTTTGTTTCAAGAAATTCAATTATTTTGTTCTTGTTAACGTTTTTGAAGGCGAGGTTTTCAGGGGCTGTTTTACTGAGGCATAATTACCAAGTTTGGCTTTAAGATCATAAATTAAATTTAGATGCTCGGAAAGACGTGCTTTTATGTTTTTAATAGACTTCGAGTCACTTAAAGTAAGTAAACTTAAATAAAAGATATATAGAAAAACAAACTCTCAATTGTAAATATCTTAAGTTTAATAGTAATAGTAGTATTGAATAAATATATTCCTATTGTTGAAAAACAAAAAAAACTCTTAATTCAACTTACAGCAAGTTGTCCAGTTGCTTATTTAGTTAAGATAATTTGAAAACAATGTATAATATCTAATCGCCAGTATAATGTTGAACGTTAACAAACATAAACAGAGGCTGATGTCAAAATGTTCTCCAATAACAATGGATCATAACTCATATATTAATTGATTAGCCAACATTGACAACACCATATTAATTTTCAGTCAATATATCGTCAAATCTAGGTTGAAGCTAATACATTCTCATTGTGTTAACAAAAGGTGGCGTGGTGGTCAATGAACAGATTTGTATGCACAAAGTTGCAGGTTCGAACCCAGGCAAATACCAATGTGCATATCTATCGAAACTATATATATAGTTTCTTGCCGGTTCTTCTCTATTGGAATGACATTTTGGAACATGCATCTAGAGTCAGTAAATTTAACGTTTTAAAAGAGCTTAAAAAGACCTACTTGAAATATAAAAAAAAATGATTTTGATATTGTGCCTTTTTCAAAGTTATATATACTTTCTTAATTAAAGATTCTAAGGCACTTCTGACAAACGGTGAAGGAAAACATCATGAGGGAACCTGGATTCCAAAATTTGGGATCTGAAATCGCCAATCCGCAGAGAACAATCGTCACTTAATTTTGTGTCATATGTTTTGGTTGGCAATCTCAAGTTTGTTTGGACTGTGCAATAATCACCATAAGCAGTTTTCAACACATACCCTTCTATGGCTTATCTCGATTTTGTATTTTTTTTTTCTGGGCGAAGTATTGCCATTCTGATATTAACCAACCAACCACGCACATATAGCGCATTGGTACAAATATTGTAATCAAATTAATGTACTGGCTATTTATTTACACAAACAGTAGTATCAAAACAATAGATGAATTTATTTGCATGCAATAGCAACAGTAAACATTATTGTATCATTAATGTGTCTGTTTTGTTAAATAAATATGCATAAAGGATTCAACCATATGTTTGTTCAACTAATTCTACTAAAAACTTTAATAAAATTATACTTGAAATCTTAAGCAAAAGCGCTTGCTTTTGTTATGCAATCAGAGACAACGAAGGTACAATAAAAATCTAGACCCGAGGCAATGTAGATAAAAGGATTATTGAATTGACCCGTCCGGTATCGAACCCGGGTCTTCAGAGTTGGCCACACCTTGAAAACCGGTATGTAGTGTACATAAAAATTCTGAACAAATTCAAACGTAACCCTAGAGATAAAATTTCCACAAATATCCCCTTTTATTCGACTGAAGTGTCTTAACTGTAGTTTTCCGTGGGCTCAACCGTAAAACCGAACTTCTACTGAGTTTTAATTACAGTTAAAACCGGTTAAAACCAGTTTATACCAGTTGGAAGCTGCTCCTAGCTATTCGGTGCAGCAATCCAAACCCGCATCCAATTTAGTGTTAACAAATTGAACGTAGTAATTACATGGAGGTAGGAAAATGTGCAATTAGGTGTTATGGATGTGACATTGCTTTAAACTTCATCAGTTTTTTTTTTTTTTATAAAATGTCTTATCAAAGTTTTTGCTGCTTCTGGTTCTAATAAGGATCAGAAAAATCGCGGATTTAATTCATCAACTTTATTCAAGCAGGTGTTGATCACCACCCAAAGTAGGCATGTAGATACTAACAACATAGAATAACAAAATTTAAATTTGAACATCTTTCCCTATTTAATGTAAAGTATGCTGTGATCAACATGCTGTTTTTTTTTTGTAAATAAACAATTTTAATTAATAAAATAAAATGAATTCTTAATTATTTTTATGTCACCTCGTCCAGTCTCAGAAAGCCACTAGGATATTACAAAAAGTCGTATTTTTGCACCTGCACGATAAACTATTACAGTTTTAAGTGACCAAAATACAACAATTTTGTCTTCAAAAAAATATCACCTCCAAAATATTCTTAATTCTCTAGAATGTCAAGGTTTCTCTCCTTAATTGGGATGCGGCTTCTATCGGCAGCCATTTTAAAACCCATAATGACCTCCAGTGGCGGGAAAAGTTCGACGGTTTTAGGGTACCGTGTATTTCAATGCAGATGTTAAAACCAAAGACTATGGTAAAAATACTATTGTGATCCAGTTCATTTATTCTAATAGTCAAAATAAAGAAAAATTATAATCGGACATTATCGTTTCGATGCCAATCAGTATTTCTTTATTTCTTATCATTGGGTGAATGTCAATATTTCCTAGTAAAAACTCGATAGAATAAGTAACCCGAGTACCCAAAACCGAAGAGCATGTATGAAGGGAATAATGACAGTAGATGAAGCGAAACAAGTATGTAAGGATCGTAGCAAGTGGAAAGAAGTGGTCTCTGCCTACAGGCGTGATTATATGTATGTATGACTAAGTAAAATTACAAAATAGTTAGAAATTTGTTTATTTATAGGGTTATTTAATTACATGCGAACAATTAAATACAAATATCTTACCTAACAAAAAATCTTAAAGCGTTGAACATCGCTAACATTCCTTTTACCTTGAAAAATACTACAATGAAACTAATTATATCAAACTTGGCTCCGGCAGCGAATAATAGAGTATTGAATTCACTATTAAAACTAATGGTCTCTGGCAAACTAAATTTACGTTTGAATATTGAAGCCATTAAAATAGATTTATGTACCCTTAGCTTGCTGTTATATTATACACAGAGTTTTGAAAAGGTATTGAGTGGTTGGTTTTCAAATATTTTGAACTTGATTTTGATATTGATATTTTGACTGCCTCGTTGGCCTAGTGGTGCTAAGCGCGACTGCTACGCTAGACGTCTCGTGTTCGATTCCCAAGTCGACCTAGGTGTTATTGGGTTTTTATATGAAATTATCAGTAGCAGATCGAAGTTTGGATTTGTGCCTGGTTTGTGGCAATGGGCTCGCCCCCTATTATATAGGACCTAAACATATCGGCAAACTGTGGATGTACATTGGTACACCTCTGCCTAACCCTTCGGGGATACAAGCGCGATTATATGCTATGTTATGTTATGTTATTGAACTTGATGTACCTAAGTCTTATCAGTTCTTAAATAAAGAAGGTTAGAATAAAATCATTTACATAAAATCATTCCGGGGTAAAACAAAGGTCGTGACCAATATAATAAATTATTAATTTGTGTACTAACTCTTATCCTAGTTATTGAAATAAAATGTATAGTAACTCACAAAAACAAATAATTGTATAGAAACCTACAGAACCCGCAAAAAAATCTGGAAAACCCTTGTCCATAATTTTAATTGAACTCTTTTGAAAACGTAATGCAAATGTAATATGCTTTCAAAAGGAAACCGAACGGTTTGCATCGGAAAATTAAGAAAAATACTGAAAATACCGGGTCCTGCAAGTTGTGGCTTGAATGCTTTTAAATATAATTATTTTTGTGTAGCAAAAACATATCATCATCACGCCTGTATCCCCGAAGGGGTAGGCACAGGTGTAACAATTTAAAACCACAGTTCGCCGATATGATTAGCGTATTATTAAAAAAAGGTCGGTAAGTCTTGAAAACTATATTTTTCTCAAATAGAATCTCGATGAATATCTTATTCTGTCTGATTTTTTGAAAGAAAGATTGAATGACATGGTTAAACACTGTATTTAAAAATCAAATGTTATGCTTTAAATTTGGACTTTTGAATAATATTATTATTGCGAACGGTAATTTTAAGTTTTATGTCTGCCTTAATCATTCATAGGATAAAACAAACTAACCGTCACTTCACAAGCTTGATTATTTTAAAACCAATAATAATTAGAGCGAATAATTAATAGAGCTTGATTATTATAATTAATAAACTAATGATGTGGTATTTATCACTTATAACACTTGTTCGACATCCAATTAATATTCAATATCTCATTTATATTTCAATAGCTTAAATAGAATGCGTCAATTCACATTAATCTATTCAGTACTCATTTAGATATTGTTTTAAAAAGAACATAATAATATCTGTCATCTACATTTATATTAATATATCTACTTCTCCATTTGACCCAAAGGTTGACTGGTAGATAATTTCTTGCGGCATTAAGTCATGACATGAAAGTTTAAATAAATAAATTAATAATAAATACATACAAACATTTATTAAGGAAATAAATTGTATTAGAAGCGCAATTTTTCTTGTATTTTTCTCATTTCATCTGTTATACAAAATGGTCTAAAAAATCTTAATTGTATGATCAAAATTGGCATCGAATAATTTTACTCTAATGCCATTTTAAATGAAAATAAAACAAATCAAAAATCCATTACCAATTTAATTCGTTAATATTGTAAAAATATTTTAGAAATCTATTGCCAGTCAAACCAAAAGCAGACTTAGAAAAGTGGAAGTTTGTGGTAGTCTGAAGTGTGTACTGTGTGTGTACATGTTTGTACACATTCAGAAAATCCAATACCATTTTTCCATCTACTGAGTCAAAAATCAGCATTTATACAGAACCCATCGATGGGTGAGTACCTAAACTTGAGTCTTGAAAACCTCTTTGCACCGAGAGTTTTATTTTAAAAATTCCTTTGAAGTTTCCTTAATTTGACGGACTCTATTCTGCAGGTACTCGACATTTTGATGATATTTTTTTAATGATGTCTATGATGATTGGTTTTTTGTAGGGTTTTTATAGTAATACTAGCGGCCCGCCCCGGCTTTGCTCGGGTGCAACGCTGATAGCAAATATAACTACACAATCATAAAGTTCTGTAGGGCGAAGCACAGCCATGGATGCACTATTTGGTATAGGCACGCGCCCCCCGGCCCCCGTGCGGCCCTGCGGCCGGTACCGCCGCAACCGCTATGTCCCTAAATTTTAAATTTGTAATATCTTCGAAAATATTTATTTAAATTACATACTGTAAAGGGAAATATTGATCTATATTACATGCACAATTTATTAAAGGTACTTAATTGGATAAGGATTAATATAGTATTGCTTAAAAACGCTTTTTCATAAATAAGTATAAATAAACGATAAAAATGGTTTTTGTGGGTTATCCTCAAGAGATAGACGTATGCCATCGTGGACTTTTTTGTAGATCATTTTAAGGTGCACAATACTGTAGTACATTATTTTGATCTATCTCATAGGGTTCAGCCAGCGTTTGCAATGAAAGCTTAAAAAAATGGTTTCATTTACGACCTTACATTAGAAATCTCTAAGATTATCCATATTCCTCTACTATATTATGCATGTATTATACATATAAAACTTCCTCTTGAATCACTCTATCTATTAAAAAAAACCGCATCAAAATCCGTTGCGTAGTTTTAAAGATCTAAGCATACATAGGGACAGACAGCGGGAAGCGACTTTGTTTTATACTATGTAGTGATTACATCTAAATGCTTTTTTTGCTTTTTACTATCTATAAGTTTGACGTATTTACTATAGTCCAGAAACGTAACAGATTTACGGTTTAAATATTGAATGGACAAGCTAAATTATGATACATTATTTAGTAACTATTTAAAAATGTTTGGATAATTTTATACCCATAAAAGGAGTACTGAATTATATGCTATTAATGCATCAAAATAAATGTAAAATTGTTAGTTATTTTTTTCCTTTAAATTTTAAGGGGAAATTTTGTAGTGGCTCTTAAAAAATAAATTTTATTTAAAGTACCTATTTTAGAGCGACACGAGAATAGCATTCCTCACTTCTTTAAAACAAAAAGTTATGATCTTCATTTCAAGTTTCATTGCAGCTGCTTCAAACTTACAGTTTCAACTGTGAATTATCAAAAGAGCAATGGAATGAAAAGTTTGATCCAGTTCTCTTAAGATATACTTGCAATGTACTTGTTTGATTCATTTTGTATAATTTTACCTTTGATTTCGACTTATTAGTGTTAAGAAAATCAAATTTTGTTGGATTTTTGTTCTTTTGATGCAGACTGCAGTCGAATGCATAAAATTGTTTATTTACATCAACTTCTAAAAATGTTAATTGTCATACAAAAAATGCCGCATTATTATCGGTACATTTGTGGGCTAGGCAGATGTGTAACAATGTACACGCACAGTTCGCCGGTATGTTTAGGTCCCATGTAATAGGGGGTGAGCTTATTGCCACTAACAGGGCACAAATCAAAAAATCCAAACTCCAAACTGCTACTAAGAATCTCATAGAAAAACCCAATTACACCTTGGTCGACTTGGTAATCGAACCCGAGACCTCTAGCGTAGCAGTCGCGCTTAGAACCACTAGAGTTCATAGTAGGGGCAATGTTCAACTAATGCGGGCTTCAGTCAACACACAGTTGTAAATATATCATCAACTACAAATGGAAGACACGCGTACATAATGGCTGGTTAATAATTTGTATTCCACGTGTTTTCCATACAAATGGCAAAGCGAGAAAGGGTATAGACATACACTGTCAAGAGCAAGACGTATTGACAGATGCGAGATTTTATTCAGTTATGCTACAAGTATATTTTTGTTTCTTCTTCCATAGAATATTATGTAGCGTGATGTTATATGGCCTATTTGAACCAGTAGTTCTTGAGCTTAGCGCGTTAAACCAAACAAACAGACAAACAAACTCTTCAACTTTAGTATAGATGTAATGACTTTTCATGAAAAGCCTAGGCTATGAAAAACATATTTTAAGCTGATATCTCTCACTCTTAAGCCTTGCAAAGTTTCATGATCATAAATCAAGTAGTTTTCGAGATTTCATAATTAATAAGTAAGACGATAGATTTACACTTTTATAGATTGTATACTCTTATTATAATAATATGTATACGTATTACATCTATTAAAAAATAAATAAAAAATATTTCCATTTTTACCAACGTTACATAAGTTGAAAAACATTTTTTTTCAGTGTTTTTTAACTCTTTGACAAGACAGGAGAGCGGGAAAGTGAAGCAAATACAAATGGAAAAGTTGTATTTACGTGACTACGAATAGGGAAGTAGCTTTTTACCGATAGGGGTAAAGGCACGTTCAAATTAAGACCTTTATACACCATGAACTGAAGAATACCACACTAAGGTGTGTAAAAGGGAAAAAAACTGTTCTTGGTCAGTTTTTGTTTTGTCTTTTTTTTTGGTGGAGTGGTTGTAGTTTTTTTTTTAAGTTTAAGGTTATATATCTTGTATGTAAATGAAAAAAGTTATAAATTAGTAATATTGATCAGTTAAGAACCTTCTTGGTTGAGTATACACCGCTTATTAAGGTGTCGCTTTGTATGAGATTCCTACAATTTGTTTGTACCGAACCTAACATTTGGAAAGAATGGTACTATTTTATTTAATTTCTCCTATTTATAAAGATAATATATTAAGAAAAGAAAAAAATAAAAGCAGCGTTAATTTACGAACAAAGTATAGTTTGATCCAAAAATATCAATGACGTTACTTCCTTTTTACAATGTTTTACTTTAAAAGGTACAAAATTGCACACATAATCTCTAAAATATTTTTTGAAAACGCTTCACAAAAAAATACCAAAACTTTAAATTAAAAACCAGCTACTTTTAAGTCGGATAAAAAAATGAAGGTGACTTCCAAGTGAAATTGGAGAACAAAACAATTATAAAAACTCCTTTAGACTAGAAGCTGTAAAAGCAAAGCGCGGCCCTACAAGTAAGAAAGTACTCTGAATGAGTGCAATTTTCACTACTGAGCATTTTCCAGACTCTTTTTAGTTTACCTCTTCCCTCGCCTCAGGCACCACACAAATTGAATTCTTTAAAAGGTAGAAAGGAATTGCGTTTCTTCATACCTCGTAGCTTTATCTCTGCTCTGTTATTTACTCAACGGTGGAACAAGACAATAATACGGTAAGTACTTTTAAATAAAATATAGTGGTGAAGTGAAACCACTTTGAATTTAATAACGAAAGTAGACGTAGTATGATTTCATGTTCCAATATGGAGACCTAAACATTTCGGTGAAATGTGGGTGTAATTGGTACACCTCTGCCTAACCCTTCGTTGATACAGGTGTGATGATATGTCATGATATGTTTATATGGAGTCCAGGTGAATGAGGTTAGGTATTCATAAATGAATAGCGTTTTTTTTTAGTAAGCCTGTTCTGTCCCACATTGAACAATAAGAGCCCTCAAGTCCTTCCCCCCAAATGCCTCGTTGGCCTAGTGTTTCTAAGAATGACTGCTACGCTAGAGGTCTTTTGTTCGATTCCCAAGTCGACCAAGGTGTTATTGGGTTTTTCTATGAAATTCTCAGTAGCAGGTCGGAGTTTGGATATGTTCCCGGTTAGTGGCAATAGGCTCGCCCCCTATTACATGGAACCTCAGCATACCGGCGAACTGTAGGTGTACATTGGTACACATCTGCCTAACCCTTCGGGGATACAGGCGTGATGGTATGTTATTTTAAGTCCTTCGAGTTTTGCTATCTTAAGCCACGTCAAAGCAACCTTCGCAGTATGACTGTAGGTCGTCCTGACATCTCTTCCTGGGATGAGCACCGCCGTTTTCATTTGGTTTTTT
Source organism: Autographa gamma (assembly GCA_905146925.1). Taxonomy (NCBI): domain Eukaryota; kingdom Metazoa; phylum Arthropoda; class Insecta; order Lepidoptera; family Noctuidae; genus Autographa; species Autographa gamma. The sequence goes on from LR989871.1 coordinate 6,809,665, forward strand.
TTGCGTGTCATATTTACGGTTTAAAACAACCAAGTCCAAGGTTTTAGGTTAGGCGTGAGTCAGTGAGACAAGCTTTCACCTTTCAGAACAGAAAGAAAACGGTAGTGATAGTCTCTTACTTACCAAAACTTAAGCAAAAATTGTATACATGTAGACTAATTTAATATTCTGCTAGATTAGTTAACGCATAATACATAATAATATTGTTATGTAAATATTTTTTAACGTGAATAAATTTTTTTAATAAGTATTTTAATTATCTACTAATTATCATCGCCACTATTGGTCCACAAGCTAACAAGCTAAACTTACACAAATAGACATTCCTTTCTCTTACCATGCGCTCTGAATGCTAGAAAGTTTTTCAATTAGATTAATTCCTAGAAACATGCGCGAATGCTTTAGGTACTTAACCCGTACCATGGGCTGGTGAAGCAGGATAGTCGCCAATGAGGAAGCGAGATGCAGCGACGCGCAGTGTAGTGCGCCGTCATATTCTAACAACGGTGACATCGCTGCTTTAAAAGATCATGGAACGCGCTCAGGTGAACTAACATTCTAACTACATTTTAATCACCGTTGATTCATTAGTACGGACAGTTTCTCTTTTGTTTTAGTACTCTACAAATTGTTTGAGTTGAAGATTAGGTTTGTATGATGGTAATATGATTGAAGTATAGAATATGTATATAGAGATCTAGAAAGATTATGTTTTAAAAATCGTTTATCTAGGAATAATCTACACTAACTAAGTTTGAATAAATTAACTTAAGTTTTTGAAACTTAAAGAATGAGCGCTTAGAATTCTTTTTTTTTTATATTTTATATTATTCATTTGATATTTGTTAAGATTCTAAGTCATGGTCTTTTCAAAAAATATCCTTATCTACATGGCGTTAGTGTTTTTTCAAGAAATTACTAAACATGAATGGCCATCATTTATTTGTCCTACAAACAAATAATTTCAAACAAAACTATTCATTATGCCAACTTACAATGCAGGAAATAATGTAACAAGGTTTTATATTTCCCCTACAAATCAAGACCAAATGACAAATGTCAGAAAAGCAGGAAATGCAGGCCGGACCTTTGATCAAAATTAGACCATCGCTATTTTTCACTGATATAAAGCGTCGGTGAGGTGGCTATTGAGTGACCTGTGATCCAAGGAAAGGTCAAGAGTACCAGGCCACGAGTAAGATTGCCTATAAGGTGAACTGACAAAATAAAAGCGGTAGTAAATGGCTCATCTCTGCATGAATGCACGAGGAAGGCGGCCATCAGAGAAGAGTGGCGGCGTGTTGTGAAGCTTGCCACCAACACCTGAAGTGATGACCACGACCACTCTGAAAAGAGTGAACTGACAAGGAAGAAGAAGAAGAAAAAAGCGTGGGAAAAAGACGGTAATGGACAAAAATGAAACTATTTTTCGCCTAGTACTTTACTGTTTTTAATGCACACGTTTTTGCGTGTCGGCCAGTATGTATGAAAATTTATGTAGGAACTATAACCACGTCTGCTGATCTTCAGAAGGATAATAATAGCCAAATTAAGTGTATGCCAATAGGAACAGAGAGTCATCTAGCAAATTATTTTGACGTCTCACTTTCAATACTAGCGACATCTATCGACATGTAGTACGGTAATCTTAATGAAAATTTTCGTGATAGAAAAATCCGCTAGGTTCGCTAGGTAAGCGTGAGGTCTGTTAATTTCCATAAATCATGAGACAGTAGGTTCTTTTTTCATTGCATTGGGTAATTGGAATAGAAAAGGAAATGAACTAGCGACCGTAGCGATTTTTTTAAATCGTGAAAACCCTGTCGCATTTACGCAGTAACAGAAGTGCTAAGAATATTGCAAAAATACGGATAATTTGAGAAAATGTAATTGAGGTGAACACGTTCTACGTTCACGAACACAATCTAAAATGAAAAATATAAGGTTTAGCAAAAACACAAATCGCTGTAATAATGAAGGTATAATAACATCGTGATATACCATAAAATAATGCTAATTTGTGCAAAAAAAGGAAATAATAACTATCATGAAAAATGATGAAACAAGTCTCTTCTTTTACGATTGTTTTCTTAGGTTCCGGTTGAGTTGACCGACATCTATCGAGAAATTGGAAAGGTTTGATGCGACATCATCGTCTTAGTACAACATAAGAGGCTTCATTATTACAGCGGCTTTTACAAAACACTGAGATTTTTCAATAAGATGCAAAAACAAACTATTTTTACACTATATACACAAAATCTACTGTGTGTGAACAAGGAAAATCTACTGTCACAGACAAAGTAATAAATAGGCTCGTCAAAGTCTACTCTGAAAGCATAATAAGCTTATATTTTCACCGCGAATGCCTCGACATCTTTCGCTACCTTCAAAAACAACATTATAACATTGAGTCTAAAAGTCTCCTTTTAAAGGGAACGTACTAAAAAGCTCCACATGAAATGCTTTTAAAGTAGTTTTAAAAGTTGTCGGCAGATAGCGCTTGCCTATAAACTCAAGTTCCCTAGTTGTTCCGAGCCCTCTTCTTTTTCATGTATGAAATATAGATGGCGTTGTTATAAATTTAAATAGACGTTTCTAAATAGTTCTCTTCGTATTTTAGTAAATAATTTACTTGCGCAATTAATTGTCGCTGTGTGAATATATTTGAGATAGATAAATTATAGTTTTTTTTTTTTTTAACTAAGTTTCTAAAATGTATTTTTTTTGTATTGTTAGACTAACCTACTTCTGCGCTTAATCTTAGAACTCATTTTATATCACCTGTGATTACGTCTAGTCCTAATCCTCTTTTAATATAAATAATTTGATAATAGCCTAAGTGACATTAGCTTTCAGCGAGTAAAATTTCGTTCAAAACTAGTCCATATGCTTCTAAGATTACCTGGAACAAACAGACAGACAGACATTAATATTACGAATAGTTTATTGATGTACTTTCATTTGTATTAAGCGAAAATGTTATAGATATACTTATACATAGTATATCGATTCCGTAAAAAACAGTTTATTAATAGAAAATTAAAACAAAGTATCTAATTGAACGTAAAAGCCCTTCCATTTCAGATTTCCCACACAACGAATGTTATTATTTGAAACTAGCAAAGTATCAAGCCTTGAGCCATTGGATCGCGAAAAACACAAAATCAGAATTTTTTAATCAACAAATGGACGCGACGCTTTATCTTTGATTTTCACCATTCATCTGATTCTGGCTAAATTAAAATAATAATTAAGAAATAGCTTTAAATCATACAAAAAAGTGTTATTCTCATCATCATATTCACGTAGGTAATCATTTTTGGATGTTTGATATGCCATATCTCTGGCAATTGTTAATTAATTTCTAAAATTACAATTATGGAGAATACCTCTGAGATGGTCCCTTAATGTTATTGAAGTCGTTTCTTTTAGATATTTATGATTCATCTGTCGGCAATATTAACTCAAAAGTCAATAAATAATGTTTTTAATTTATTTATAAACACGAATCGAAATAACAATGACTACAAATATCAGTGAGCGGTTATTTTAAACAACAGCTACTGTTAAGGTCCTAGCCCTCTTACTCTGCTCCATCACCGCTCACTTAATACCATCATCTGAGCCTTTTCCTATATTGGGGTCGGCTTCCAGTCTTACGAGATTCAGCCGAATACCATTTTTACCTACGTGGACCAAATTACTTTTTTTTTATTCAGTTGAAACTCGTTTGTGAACCAGCCTTGCACGTCCATGGGGGGTTAGGATGCAAGAGTCCGGGCTTTCAGAGCCCTGTAAAAGGCTCCGGCAAAACACGTGATGCCATCATTTGCCTAAGTGGCGGCGTTACGGGTCCAACCGTAGTCTTAGCACTATAACGCCTCCGGTGACTGCCCGCTTAGTGGCGGGCCCGACATGTACCAGTGCGTGTAACAACTGCCTATCTGACCTCCACAACCCATTTTACTGGGAAGAACTGGTTGTCAGAATTGAGTTAATCACAGCCATAGATCAACGTATGGCAGTCGGGACCCACTGTTTAGTGTAATAATACGATTGCTGGCGGTCCACGCGGCGACAGGTATCAGGCACCCAGCTCAAAAAACATGATTCCTCCAAAAAAAACTTCTTAATAAGTTTTATATGGTTTTCTTATGGATCCCACTGTCGTAACTGGAACAAATTAAAATGGGACCACACTGAAGCCTATATTTGAATTGTTTGTAAGGTGGGAGCGGAATTGTGTAAGTGCACTACGACCTTTACCTCTATATTTGTGGCAGAGCTGTGTATTTGATGCGTATCGGCCTCATTTATGAAAAACAATGGATTTTGGATAATAGAGAAAGCATTCGGTGGAATAAAATGATAAGCCACATATGAACTCTCTCTCAGTATTAAAATGCGTTTCATTATTATAAGTGCTTAATCATCATTTGTTATGGTATTTTATTTAGAATCGTATCGCGGTTGTGATTATCAAGAGCTGAATCAACAAGTTGTATAATGTAGAGTTGATTGATGCACATTATGTAAAAGGAACAGACATTAAATAAAAAAAGATTTTCAGTACCTACCAAACTTTCTTACCAAAAAAATCATAGTCAATTATTATTAGTAGTCTACACTTTAAGTGGCTGCGATGCCACAGACATACATACAGACACATCACACTTATAAAAAACCTTTTTCTTCCGTCGGGGGATGAAATATTTTTTTTTGATCAGAAAGGTATTGTCAAATCTAACGAATGAGATGTGAACGATAAAGGAATTCCGTTCATTCATTCATTCGTGTCTCATTTAGGCATTGTTGGTAATGTTTAATGTAAATGTATTCGTAAGGTCTTATCTTTGAAAGACTTGAAAAGGATATATTTCTCTATCGTTAGATGTCATTTGAAATCACTTATTAGTAACATAACATAACATATCATCACGCCTGAATCCCCGAAGGATTAGGCAGAGGTGTACCAATGTACACCCACAGTTTGCTGATATGTTTAGGTCCCATGTAATAGGGGGCGAGCCTATTGCTACTAACCGGGCACAAATCCTAACTCCGAGCTGCTACTGAGTTTTTCATAGAAAACCCCAATAACACCTTGGTCGACTTGGGAATCGAACCCAAGACCTCTAGCGTACCAGTCGCGCTTAGCACCAATAAGCCAACGAGGCAAGATGTTTGTCACAGGAATCCTAACGTTCTTAACCCCTGCTTCCCCTTTTTTTTCTGTTTAACATTATCCTAAGCTATGTTGCACTTGTTTTCGAGATACATAGCTGTCCCAGTGTGTTTGTATGATGGTCATCCATCCACTGCCCCGCCGTGGCAAGCGTGGCTTAACCTTTATTTTCAGTCAAATGCATATACTAAACCCTTATTTATCTTTATTTTCTAGGGCACAAGTTGTTAGAAGAAAATGCAAATTAAAAAGAATATTTTAACAAGCTAGTTAATTTAATAAAGAACCTTATTAAAACAAAGTTTATCTCATCAGATGACTTCGAAATCTAAACTATTTCAATTTCAAAACTTTAGTGTCTTGTCAGCCAATAAATTGAAATTCGGTACGAATAAGATTATATTTATAATATTATAAGCGTATAATTTGGAAACAAAGATGACAAATATTGCAGTTTTATTTCATTGTTAGAGAACATCATATATTATATTCACGTTAGTAAACACAAATATAGCTAAATTGAACTACGAACTATTTCAATACATTAATTAACAAACATGGACTCCTAGTTAATCAAAGTCCTATGCAAAGTTGTACTAAAAGTTAAAAAGGCCATTTTCGAATGAAAATACCCGTCTAAAAATATCCGAACTTAATAATAATATAATAATATTCCGGGACAACTCACACACCGTTATCTGATCCCAAGCTAAGTAAAGCTTGTGTTATGGTAACCAGACAACTGATAAACATACTTATGTATTTCTGAATTCATACACATTATAGATAAATAACACCCAGAAACAGAAGAAACGATCGTGCTCATCACAGATTTGTCCTGGGTGGGAATCGAAACCACGACCCCCTTAGCAGTCAGTATCTCTAACCACTAGACCAACAATTGTATATATGTATGCAACACTATAGTAGTATAATTCCTAAACTGACCTCGACCGACCGACTATTTTGGTTTTGTCTTTACCCATTAAATTGAAGCTTGTTTTGTCGTCAAATTCAACAGGAATTAAGAATTTTTGTTCCTCGTAGATGATGAGATAAAATCTGGGTTGTTTAGTTGAGCGTAAAATTTACTTTGTTCTGAAGTTGTCAACAAATAAAGGCAGTTTTTATCATTTGATAAAGTTGATTGGTTTTTCCTTTGAAACATAATAGATACTTTTTTGTGGATCTCGCTGGTACCAGGTAAAAATAACTACATTTATGTATGTACAATCGTCGTAATATTATTGATTTATTTATATGTGATCCACAATGTGAATGAATGTAAATATTATTTGACCGCATATATCTCAAAAAACTACTGTTCCGATAGGGATGGGGTTTTTCGCCATTTTAGTATTCTAAAATATTATTAGTTATAAATGTTATGTAAAGTATATTATGCTTGCTTGTTAGTGCATTTTAGTACTCCTTTGAAAACTAATTTAAAAGGGATGGTTATGATCTTTGTTCAGGCGAGTTTTTTTTTTATTATACCTTATCCCTACCTAAAATTGGTACCTAATTATTTTAATAAAACTTGACATAACATGTTTTTTCTATGCTATGTTAAGACTATGATATTATTATATCTATGACTATAAATTAAAATCATAAAAACTTAATATATCGATACATTTCTCAAATACTTCAGCAAAATTCATCGCAAATCAGCCTTCAAATATATTAATCTAGCTCTAAAAGGGATTCTAATTTCTTCAGAGTAAGATTGAAAAGCCTTACCTTTCTCTACGAAGGTTCTATAAGGCTCTATAGACCGTATCATTTCTGTGTCATTAGACTAATTACCCTTTTGTGATGCCTATTAAATAGGAATTTGAAAGCCTTTCCATAAGATGGCAATACGAATTGTATGAAGCGAGGATTTACTTTGATTTCGGCTTTAACTCATCTTTGTGATGAATTTTGGAAGGATTATAGGAAAGAGAAGTTTGAGTAATCACTGAAATAAACGCTAGATTTTTTATTCATTAACTAATATCTTGATATATGGTCATATCTGAGTCAAATTATATAAAGACGTGTTAAAATAATAACACTTTTTTTCATTTGGACTCAAGGACCTTAAAAACCGAAATTCCCGAAAAAAATATTAAAAGAATTGATGGCGAGAATAACAATACTTGCGAAACCGTGGAGCACAATCAGTTGAAATAAAAATAAAGGCTATTTTATCACATTTAAAATGTAGGAAAGTAAACTTTTAAAATAACCTCAAAATATTGCTATAATTGATATAACACCAAATCCTATGTCACCAGTCCACTACATGAATGAAAAGACGAGAATTATTAGCGAATTAAACCTCAAATTTTTTCTCAATAATCATAATTGCTTCAACGTTTCCACTAATCACTTTAAACTCCAAAACCTAAAACAAAACATCACAACTGTTGCAATAACCTTAAAAAATTACAAACTCTTAACCATAGACCTACTTAGAGTAAAGATGAAACAAAACTACACACCATTCTGTTGCTACACCAATTTCAATTTTAAACTCTTTGGCAGAGAGTTGAAATTCGTTAAATTACTTTCAAATGCTTCCACAGGCTTTCTGGTTCAAATTTAGGTCACCACGTTGGATGGCAGATGTGACAAGTCAGCGTAACTTACGAGAATAATACTAGGTTTTTGTGAAACTGTTATTTTGAAACTTGCTAACAACAGTATTGTACATTTAATTGTGCGCTCTAATTGTGTTGCTATTTAATTTCATAATTGTGTATTATTCATCTTGTATTTGTTTGATTTATTGCATTGTTTTATTGTAACGTTAGCTTTTTTTATCCAGTATACGCTTTGTCGTCTCAGCTTCAAAAAAGAAAAATTTAAGTGATATAAGGTAAATATCATGGTCTATCTGTCTGTCTGCATGTAAAATCGTAGCTCCATAAAGAATGGACCCATTGTAATGCGGTTTTTTGACAGAAAGTTTACATGATTGGAATGGTTCATACCTTTAATTACGTAGACATGTTCTTAGAATTATTTCAGGTGTTTCTTAAATTATTTATTTATAGACAACTGCATATTTATACGGATTATACTCATGTTATATGTTAGAAAAACATAGAAGGTTTGTCATAATACAACTCTCTCATCAATCAAATTAAAAAAAAAACAAAAAATGATGAAGTCAACAGTCAAAAGGACAGTCATGCCTAATTCCTTAACTGTCCGACATTAGACATTTGGAGCATTTTTTTCTTACGTTGAACTGTTTTACTTAAGACAAGCGAAAGGTAAGGTCTGATTCTGACAAATATAAATAGCAAACTGAGAAAAACTGAAAACAATAGTAATATTATATTCATGCACAACCCAAACAGGATACGTCAGGAATGACACCAAAATACAGAGAGAAACAATTCCTCAGAGATATAGGGTTGTCAGAATCAAAACGTATTATAAGTAAGACAGTGTTGAGCAAAACTCGCGACTGACAGATCTGTCAGAACTAATATACTGCGACGTAGAAGGCTATTGAAATAGAACAACTTATGAGCGGTAGCGGATTGAAAAGATTTTAAAACAAACGCAGGTTTTTATACCGAGGTTATCGAATTTTTTATATGCTTATAACAGTTTACAAAATTTCAGCTAAAAAGTAAAAAACAAAATACTTATTTTCTTTGCATATGGCAAGGCACTCACTGCAAAGGTTGTTTATTTTGTCCATTTTAGGTATAAATAATTGATACCAAAAATTGAATCTGAATAGTTTGATAAAATCATTTTGAGCTGAAATTTTGAAAATTTACTCTACACCAAATGCAATCTTTCCTCCTTTTGGATGGATATCATCAACATCATCAACAGCCGCAAGAGGTCCACTGCTGAACAAAGGCCTCTTTCCAGAAAGCCACAATGAACGACAATTCGCCAATTGCATCCACCGGGTGCCCGCAACTTTGGCGATATCATTGGATGGATATACGTTTTTGATACCTTGTACGGTAACCGATCTGAAATGACAGGACTAAGCCCGCCATTTTTCTTTCACTTGTACGGATCAATATGTCGGTGACAGCAGCTTTAGGTTTTTACACCGCACTGGTGATTTCCCCGGAGTCTGCCGGTTTTCCTTCACAAATCGATCGATTCCAACACTCCGGGTTGTAGAGTCAATTGCTCTATCAATGCACATATTTCAAACAGCGTTTATAAGACGATATACTATGTTGTCATTGATTCTTTTGTATCGTTTTAGTATGATATTTTTATTGGACGTTATAAGGAATGCAAGTACCGTAACTAAACGATTTTTGAGTATCACAGTGGAATGGTATACATGCAGAGAAGGACCAAAAAAGAGATGGATGGATTGTGTGAAAGATTATATGAAAAACAAAGGAGTGAATACTGAGATGACAAGTTGTAGACGTGAATGGAAGTTGAATACGCATTGCGCCGACCACAAATAATTGGGAACAGGGTAGGTTTGCGACATTAATAGTAACATCGTTAGCGTGCTTTAAGTCATCCAAGGTGCTGTTGTACGATCATAAGTACAAGGCAATAACTGATTTGCGCGTAATGGAAACTTTTCGTTACTAAGCAACTTGCAATCACCATAACTGATTCCAATAACAAAACCAAATGAACCAAGAATTTTAATACAATTATAAGAGAATTTCACCAAGTTTTTACATATTATGTAGTAGAACCGCCTGGCAAAAAGTTTGACAATATAACAAAAACTTAAGATGTTACGTTCAAGTTTGGGACTGTTACTGAAAATTTTCCGCGAGCAGTACAGTTCTATTATTCAGTTAATTAAAGCCTTTATCTCAGAAATTGAATAGGTAGATCTTGGTGTTTCATCTTACTTTAGAGTGTAGGTATTGTTATAAGTAATGTAGGGAACAATTCGATTAGTTTTGAAAGTTTTATTTACAATCAATTTTTGTTCAAAATAAGGGATCGGGTTTAAGTGCGCCCAGGACACAATCCTAGTTTGATAATTGCACTGTGTATTTTCTTACTAGTTTCGTACTGTGTAGTTAACAGACATTGTTTGTTTAATAAAAAGAGTGACATAAATTACAGAGTTGGTCATATCTGTCAGAAAAACCGATCGCCATTGAAACAGTGGTATGTTTGATCTTGACTAGCTGACTATGTTTCGCGAGAACTCGTGTTCTTGTGAAGAAACATAGAGGCTAAACATAGAGGCGTTCTACTCTCTCTCCCTCTCTCTAACTGCCTCGTTGACCTAACGGTTCTAAGCGCGACTGCTAAGCTAGAGGTCTTGGGTTCGATTACCCAAGACCTCTACCGTAGCCTACAAAGTCGACCAAGGTGTTGTAGGGTTTTTCTATGAAATTCTGAGTAGTAGGTCGGAGTTTGGATTTGTGCCCGGTTAGTGGCAATAGGCTCGCCTCCTATTACATGGGACCTAAATATACCGGCAAACTGTAGGTGTACATTGGTACACCCCTGCCTAACCCTTCGGGGATACAGGCGTGATGGTATGTTATGTTATGGGAGTTGTCCCATTTAGCTCGACAAACTGATGATCTGAAAAAGTGTCTGGATCAGATTAGATGTGTAAGAGCTGGGATCGGATGTGGTGATGCATCTTAGACTAGGCCCTTTTTAGCAGTGGACAGCGATAGGCTGAGATGATCAATAAAAAAGATTTTCATCCTTCAAAACATCCGTTTTTCCCCCTTTTTACGAATATGTAGGTGACGTTTTAAATTAATATTTTACTGTCCTAATGATTCATGACACAATAATCGATGTCTTAAATCTTTATAATACGAATATCAACTTCCACAATAATATTATTTTAAAAGTTCTCGCTAAACTTTACAGACACCGAAGATATCTATTTCATATCTTGATATAAATAAAATGAATACGCAAGGTTTCGTAAAACTTTTTGTTTTTCCGACCAAATAAGTAATTTAATAGGCTTCCCTAAACAACAGAACGTATGTAGTCGGTTGGAGTTTTATAAAGATAAATAAAATAAAAATGTTTTTTTTAAATATCACCCCTAATATAAACTGCCATAAAAACATGTTTTTTTGTTGATCAGTATTTCAGAAGCTGGAGGTTAACCTTACAGTTTAAACTTTTTAGTCATCTTCACGAGGCAAATGTGTCTTTTATTTTAATAATTATTCACGCGTACAACGGCCAGTAATCTAGCCCCGCTGTTGAACACAATAACGCGGTATCGCACCTTCATAAATTATGTTGTTATGCGTCCGTAGGATCATCTGAGGATCCACACAGTTTATGACTCAAGCGCTTGGTTCAAGTTAAAAGATTAAAGATAAAAAAGCCACCTCTAACACAAAAAAAAACTGGGTCGAGACAAACTTGAGTGGGATATTGCAATTAGTTTTGGTAGTGAGTAGAAAGTTATGGTATGCAAATACATAACGGTACATTAAGGAAATTATAAGGTCTCATAACAAAATAATCAATTGGTATTTTAAGCAATAGTACACTATAAAGTGTGCACAGATTTCAGTATTAAAATGACACTGAACTAGCTGCACAACTTTTCTCTTGTCCTATTCTCAAAGAAATCGAAAGAAAACAAATGTGAAAAGAACACCATTTATATCTCCATAAAAAGATTAAAATATTTATTTTCCTTTAACTTGGCCCACAGCATGTAATTTGTCACAGAGAACAATGATAACGCGACGCTGCCAGTAACTGCCCATTTAACTTTCAAGGGCTGACTGAAATGTATCTCTGTTAATGTTTACCTTTTAGCGGGGTTTAAGTCTGCCCAACTATGATAAGTTATGTAGCATATACTTAGAAGTATAATAATAATAATATTCCGGGACATCTCACACGCGGTTATCTGATCGCAAGCTTAGCAGAGCTTGTGTTATGGTAACCAGACAACTGATAAACATACTTATGTATTTCTAAATACATACATATTATTATAGATAAATTACACCCAGAAGCAGAACAAGGGATCATGCTCATCACACAAACAATTGTCCTGGGTGGAAATCGAACCCACGACCTCCGGTATAGCAGTCAGGGTCACTAACCACTAGACCAACAGGCCCGTCAAAAGAAAGGCCCATATGAAAAAATACAATCATATTGGTCTGGATAAGGAGTGGATGACCACGACCTTTACCAGAGAAATGGAAAGAGGGTAGAGAGCCTGTGCCCTGCACTGGGACAGAAATGTCTAGGAAAAAAAAATGGGTTGGTTGGGTAAAAGGCTTACACTCTTAAAGAATCATGCCCACTTTCTATACATGAATTGACCTGTCACTTGATTCGGTTTACAGGCCGCGTCTACCAACAAATAGTGCTGCATAAAAACATTTATTGTTTATAATAACACAATAACTTATCATCTTTTCATTTAGAGGTTATAACAGCTGTCAGATAAGGTTTGACAACTATTATAATATAACTTCAAAAACTATACGTTAATTAAATCAAATTGTTTCTTTATTCGCCAGTAGTTACAATCGCTCAGAAATAAATCCCTCTCCAATGTAATATCATCTTAAAATCGAAGGACGGTCGCAAACAGCAGCATATCTTTCGTAGGTACCTAACATTCTGCGGATACCGAGTTTTAAACATTTTAGGCGTGAAGTTATGCCATCCTTGTATTCCACACTACACTTTGTGCAAGTTGGGCAATTTAGGTATAGTTCATTAAACTATCGGTCGGCTTCATTGATGTTTAAGATAAACTTAGAAAGTAAACCTACCCATTAAAAAAAGACACATTGGTACTTGCCCGGATTTGCATAAAAGGCAAGGTGTTAACCTCTGGGCCATCACAACATAAGTAAATGGATAACGAAGAGCTACCTACCTACATGTTTTTGAAGAGTACAGGGAAATTAAATAAAAAAGCAGGATTTATTCATTATTATTTATTTAATCAATGTCTTCTCGTACAACCACTTCATCTAAAAATGCCGCTGGAGCTACAATGTTGGTTTCATGCCTGGCCCAACCTTAGTACCACACCAACGTCATAATATGCGCACAATATCGCACAAAAAAAGCACAAATTGGTGTCCGTATAACAAAGGTCAAAGTAATCGTAAGTGGTATCGAAGTCCGTGGAAAATGCAAAAGTCGTAAGAGTATCGGAAAATATAAAATGAAAAATCGCACAGTACAATACGTAGCAAAGCAAACGAACGACTGCAAAACGTCAAACAAATGACATCGTGTCATTCAGTCGGCGCAGTTCGTTTTACGCGTAACTTGTCAACTGAACACTCTTTTTTTCCATACCTTAATATAAACAAAACCTAAAATAAATCCTAAAATAAATTAATACGAAAAGTAAAAAAAAAAACACACATTGGTTATTTTGAACATTCATTAACCACAATGACGAACGAACCAGTTTTTCGTATTCCGTGAAACGAAACGTGCATAAAAGTCTATTGAGTTTGATAAACATATTAACATCGTTTTTTTTTCCTGGCTTTACTTAAAAATTCAAATAGGCAATACGAAATGAGCAAAAAAAATGCAATTTTTTACGATATTTTACATCACTAGACTCGTTAGAAAATTTTCAGGTCAAAACTGGACATGATTCTTTCTAAAATATACATGACATGACACCAAGCGATACTTATAACAAAATATCTCTCTCACAATCTCCCGCCATCGTGTAATAAAATATCTCGTCTGAAATTGAAATCCGGAACCTTACAACTCTGACACTGAACAACGAGGGCCTAAAATATTTACTAAACCGATCCTTGACGGTAAGAATCACTTTCTATACAGCAGTCTAAACTTCGGAAATAAAAGAACTTCGGAAAAACAACTCCAAACGTAATTATGGTATACATTACTGGATAACATTCATAGTATGTGAATAAGTTCACATAGAATGCGCAATGGATTCGAAGAAGGATTGTAATATTTAACGTCAACAATTACAATGGTAAGCGTCATGATTTTTTAAAACAAGAAAAACATAGAAAGACGACGCTTGAGAAGAAAAGTATAGAAGTGGCACCAAATAAATAACCTCTTGATATTATGATGATTGCTTAATAATCATGGTTGACCATAGGGCCATAGGCCATAGGGTAGGTCGTTTAGTAAAATAAAAATGTATCATACTATAGAGCATTTATTTCACAGTTTTTACTCAGAAATACAACAGCGTACAAAAAAAAATCAACACGTGATAATTTAAAATTATTTTTTAGATCTAATATTTTTACAATTAAGATGCTTGACAATGGAGAGAGCTTTAAAATTTGTAATAATATGGCATGATCGGTCATGCAGACGATTTGATCAATAGACCGTACACTGTTTGAGCAATCAAGCAGTCTATATGCGCGTGGCCTTAGAAATTAAAGTGCCGAGTTAGGTTTAAATAATAATAATAATAATCCAGCCTATAAACGTCCCACTGCTGGGCACAGGCTTCTTCCCATATAGAGAAAGCACGAGAATTGATCACCACGCTTGCTCTCTGCGGATTGGCGATTTCAGATCCGAGTTAGGCGAGTTAGGTCTATATTACAATTTTACTTCTTACCCAATGGATGGAAATCATCTCTTACCTGCCACCAAGGGATGTAAGGGTGATTGTTATAACCATCAAAGAACCATCCTAAACATTGACCCCACTGAGGATAAGCATACTCGTAGTACTGACCTGGCCAGAGAGCAGAATACAAATATATCCAGTCTATATAATACCTGATATCCGTAAACACCATTATTCTATCTTCATTATACCGAATTTCAAAGCAACCGAGCCCAACAACATTAGTAGTATCAAATAATGCACCACCATTCGGCACCCCAGATAAATTTTGATAATTTTTGATGCAAATAAATTTGCCCCACCATTTAGGTAAATATTTCGAACAATCGACTATGTACTCCTTCGGTGTCATCGCATAAAATATTTTATAATTTTCTTTTATGTGTTGGAGATATTCGTATCCTGAACCAGTGAACCAAAGGTCATTTGTGAGTATGTAATGTTTATTAGGTATCCATCCTTTATATGGAAGATGATATCTGTTTGGATAAGAGGGCATTATATATATTTGATCTAGACTATGAACAATAGAAACGTCGTGTCTCGGCGAATGGACACCTCTTGGACCATGCCAGTGTTCGGGATTAAGGCTTTTTGGAAACAATCTGGTAACCCTCCAGACTCTGTATCTATAAGGCATGTTTTCATACCCCCCTCTGCCCAACGCCCAAATTCGTAAGTCCCTCATACGATTCATCCATGGATCAAGAAAGTTTGCGGACGTTATCAGTGTTCTTCGATTGAGTATAACGGCCGTGCCTAGACAAGTGAATTCTGAAATGATAAAAAAACATGTGTTATATAAGTCTCAAAAACAATAAACGAAACAACAGTAAATTGGTCGTGTCAGGGTACTGATTAAATACCAATAAGTCTTGCAAGCCACGTTGTATTTTAAAGATTAGTGTTACTAATTGAAATTCAGCTTAAACATCCTGTTCAATGGCAACAAATGAAAGTAGTCAGATGTGTCTTTTGCTTTATGGGTACAAAATTTGAGTTTACCTCGGTGTGAAGTGGGAGCACGGAGCAAATACAAAGAGTGGCAGAGTCCTATGCCTTGCGAGGCCCTAATGGCTGTTGACAAAACTCATTACGTACCTATAGACATTCCCGCGACACAATTGAGTCTTCTCCTTCTTCTAATGTCCTGCCAATCCCACCAGCGGAACCAAAAGGCCAGCCATTCGGACTGCACCATCTGCCATCTGAAGAAGCTTTTTCGAGGTATTGTATCCGTTCTGATATAAACAAGCGTTGTTGTTGCAGTATCCCAATATCCAGAAACATGACTTATGATCAGACATGCCACCAAAGTGAACAGCAAATTCATTGCAGATCCTCCGACAAGAGACAATGAATGAAATATTGAGTGCCGCTCGCTTTTTATAGCCTGTTTATTTGTAAATAATATGTAATATTATATGCTGAGTGTAAATATTAATGCGCATAATATAAATAAACTTTCAGTTTACGTTGCATTCTTATTATGTTTGAACTGTTTGGTAATTACTTTAAATCGCCGTGATCTGGGGGCACGGCAGTGCCCCTGCCAAGTCTCGAGCAAAAAAAAAAACGGGCACAGCCGTACCATACTTTTCTCGAAGCGTTTCGCGGCCATTTCACCCCCCCTGAATCATCGAAACGGGAAAAGCTAGGGGTTTAGGTTTTCGATGATCTAGAGAAAGCATTAAAACAAGCTTAGCCTCAAAATTACATGACATTTGAACCAATAGTTTTAGAGTTATGAGCGATCAAAGTTACACCATTTTGTCACTCACTGACTGACCGATCATCAAAAGTCTAAGGTACTTCTAGCAAACTTAGAACCTTCAAATTTGGCAACAAGATAGGTTTTTAGCTACAAGTAACAGGAAAATTATAAAAACGGTAATAAATTATATACCTTAGTAAATATTAGGAAACAAATTTACGTTTGCGGTTTTACAAGAACATGGTGTATGAATTTTGACTGCATTGTTAACTTTGTTCTTCGTTTATGTACAAAAAGTAAAACAAATGGATTTATATTATTAAAAAATTTGAGAGGTGTCAAGGGACACCCGGATGGAACGAAGTTACTTTAATTAAATTTGGTTGATTATTAAATAAAAAAAATATTACACAATTTATAAAATTAAATATATTATGATAAGTTGGAAACGCAAAAAGACAACTGCTTATCGTTCGGATTTGAACGCAAGACCCACTCCTTGGCAATCTCGTCATGTGTCAACACCGCCATCTGAGAAGTTAAGATATCTATCGAAAGTCTTAATCATAAGACTGTTGACTAATGACGTCATTAAAAAGTGTCGTTACTACTTTTCGTAAGAATTTCTTCCGTCTAGCCCCCTTCTCAACGCGCGATATGGAACTTCATTCCAATGAATTGTAATAATGTATCTAGGGGCACAACGGTGCCGTCTCGAGCAAAACGGGCACGGCCGTACCATACTTTTCTCGAAGCCTTTAGCTGCTATCCCCCCCCCCCCCCCCTCTGTGTCATCGACACGGACAAAGCTAGGGGTTTAGGTTTTCGATGACCTAGAGTGAATATTAAAAAAAGCTTAGCCTCAAAATTACATGACATTTGAACCAATAGATTCAGAGTTATGAGCGATCAAAGTTACACCAATAAATTTTGTCACTCACTGACTGACCGATCATCAAAAATCTAAGGTACTTCTAGCAAACTTAGAAATTTCAAATTTGGCACCAAGATAGGTTTTCAGCTACAAGTAAAGGGAAAATTATAAAAACGGTAAGAAATTATATACCTTAGTAAATATTTGGAAACAAATTCATGTTTGCGGTTTTACAGGAACATGGAGTATGAATTTTGACTGCATTGTTAACTTTGTTCTTCGTTTATGTACAAAAGTAAAACAAATCAATTTATATTATTAAAAAACTTAAGAGATGTCAAGAGACACTCGGATGGAACGAAGTTCCTTTTCATTTGCGAAATAATTTTAATGAATTTAATTAAATTTAATTAACATAATTTAATTTAATGAATTTAATTTAAATAATATAATATATTTAATTTAATTTATTATTAAATAAAAAAAAATAACTATGATAAGTTGTTAACGCAAAAAAATTGAATCTAATTATCACTAGGATTTGAACGCAAGAAACGCTTATCAAACTCGTCGTGTGTCAACACTGCCATCTGAGAAGTCAGGATATCTATCGAAAGTCTTAATCATAAGACTGTTCACTAATGACGTCATTATAAAAAAAATTTCGTTACAACTTTCCGTAATAAGATTTTTTTTTCGTCTAGCCCCCTTTCTCAACGCGCGATATGAAACTTCGTTCCAATAAATTGTAATAATATATTGAATTTACATATTAACAAACAAAGCTAAGTTAAAATGAAATGAATAAAGCTACAATCTGTCACATAATGCAATGATAGAAATATTCTATGCTCGCTCGATAGATGGCTGTGTACCTGGTCTAAATCGCGCTATGGTTTCGTTACATAGCGTAGTATTTGAGGATCTCTTACAGCTACCGAGGCGCCGGTAAGATAAAATTCCTTTTAAAAAACTTTCATCTACTGAAACTAATAGGTTGTTAGGTTCCCTCAGTATGCCGAATCTGTGGAATGAACTATTTATATACGATGAACTTACAATTATTTTCGACAGCCGAATGATTTTGACTTCGTTGACATGCTCAATAGAATAATTGTTATGCAAACGATATCCATTTATTCACCCTGGTTCAAGAGAAATCTTTATTTTAGGTTGCTGAATTTGAGGTTATAAAAGTTAAATTCTTCAAGGTTTATCAACTTTTAAATAGATATTCGTTTACTATTTGAGTTGATATTATGGTAAATGTTAATAGCTCCCACCTTTTACAGACATTTTCATGTTAGTAAAAATCTCATCTTGGTGGCCCAAGTGAATGGGGTTGTCGAATCAAAGTGCCATCCCATTGGGGTGGTTATGCTAAAATCACAATGTATTTTAACTAATCCTAATACACAGGTTTATTAAAACGCCAGTAGTGTAGACATTTCTCGTTAAAACTAGAGTCAATTCTCACACTTAACAACAAAACAAAAGTCCGATATCACACAACAAAACCACTTGAGGAATGTAAATGCTCAACTCGATATAAATAACACGTAATGTAACATAAGTAAATACGGAGGACTGTTATACAATATTTACGAATAACCGGCTAATTATTTGACGGATAAATCTACCTCACTTATTATTTTTCTATGTTTGTAAAAGTACAAATATGCAGATGAAGGTACTGAGATTCAATTAAATAAACATTTATTACGTTTTCCAATGCTAGCGTCAAATAAATGCTACTAAACAACGCAAATACATAAAAAAAGATATGAACTTTGTATAGCATTAAGATGAGACACGGCGCCGCATAGTCAACAATTTCCTATATGCATCGCTTATGCTATAACCACCCATAAAAGCCAGGGGCTAAGTCTAAACCACGCGATGAAGGACATAGGTTCCTCCGTTTTCACCTATGGTCAAGAATACGTGGTTCTTTCAAGAGTGGCAAGTCTGGGTGGATTATATTTGGTAAATATCGATTTTAAAAGCATCAAAGTGCAGGAGACAGCAATAGTTGAATATAATCGACTCAGAAATATTTACCACCCAGACTTGTGTTGTGCCTTAAAAATTACGAAACATCACAATACAGGCAACAGAGTAAGAGACAACGAGTGGGCTCTCAGCAAAGCAGCAGCTGAAGCACAAGTAATAATTAAAACACCTAAAAATAAAAGAAAGAGACCTACCAAAAATTAATGAGATCCCACCAAAAACATTCAATGTAAAAAAAGCCAAGTCTCTCTATGCAATTCTTCCATCGTAAAAAGTTTTGAGATCGCATAGGAGCCAAGCCCTGTTTAATTTTATTTGTATTAATAAATAAATATTTTGTAACTATATCAATAGTTTTGTTTGCATTGCAATAATAGTGACTTGGCCATGAGCACAATAAGGTACAAATATAACGGCATATTTGGAGCAGTTGAAAGTAAATAATATCCCACCAAAAACATTCAATGTAAAAAAAGCCAAGTCTCTCTATGCAATTCTTCCATCGTAAAAAGTTTTGAGATCGCATAGGAGCCAAGCCCTGTTTAATTTTATTTGTATTAATAAATAAATATTTTGTAACTATATCAATAGTTTTGTTTGCATTACAATAATAGCGACTTGGCCATGAGCACAAGTTAAATGTCGTTTGCTCTTTGTAATTACGTGCAAATATCGTTAAAATGATTTTGTACCTAATTGGAATTTGAGATCACTATGCACTTACATGCGCCATAGTGCATGTGCAGTTCACTGATCTTGGATGATACAGACTGTCGGTTAAGGTGTCCTGATATTATTTACTTTCAACTGCTCCAAATATGCCGTTATATTTGTACCTTATTGTGCTCATGGCCAAGTCACTATTATTGCAATGCAAACAAAACTATTGATATAGTTACAAAATATTTATTTATTAATACAAATAAAATTAAACAGGGCTTGGCTCCTATGCGATCTCAAAACTTTTTACGATGGAAGAATTGCATAGAGAGACTTGGCTTTTTTTACATTGAATGTTTTTGGTGGGATCTCATTAATTTTTGGTAGGTCTCTTTCTTTTATTTTTAGGTGTTTTAATTATTACTTGTGCTTCAGCTGCTGCTTTGCTGAGAGCCCACTCGTTGTCTCTTACTCTGTTGCCTGTATTGTGATGTTTCGTAATTTTTAAGGCACAACACAAGTCTGGGTGGTAAATATTTCTGAGTCGATTATATTCAACTATTGCTGTCTCCTGAACTTTGATGCTTTTAAAATCGATATTTACCAAATATAATCCACCCAGACTTGCCACTCTTGAAAGAACCACGTATTCTTGACCATAGGTGAAAACGGAGGAACCTATGTCCTTCATCGCGTGGTTTAGACTTAGCCCCTGGCTTTTATGGGTGGTTATAGCATAAGCGATGCATATAGGAAATTGTTGACTATGCGGCGCCGTGTCTCATCTTAATGCTATACAAAGTTCATATCTTTTTTTATGTATTTGCGTTGTTTAGTAGCATTTATTTGACGCTAGCATTGGAAAACGTAATAAATGTTTATTTAATTGAATCTCAGTACCTTCATCTGCATATTTGTACTTTTACAAACATAGAAAAATAATAAGTGAGGTAGATTTATCCGTCAAATAATTAGCCGGTTATTCGTAAATATTGTATAACAGTCCTCCGTATTTACTTATGTTACATTACGTGTTATTTATATCGAGTTGAGCATTTACATTCCTCAAGTGGTTTTGTTGTGTGATATCGGACTTTTGTTTTGTTGTTAAGTGTGAGAATTGACTCTAGTTTTAACGAGAAATGTCTACACTACTGGCGTTTTAATAAACCTGTGTATTAGGATTAGTTAAAATACATTGTGATTTTAGCATAACCACCCCAATGGGATGGCACTTTGATTCGACAACCCCATTCACTTGGGCCACCAAGATGAGATTTTTACTAACATGAAAATGTCTGTAAAAGGTGGGAGCTATTAACATTTACCATAATATCAACTCAAATAGTAAACGAATATCTATTTAAAAGTTGATAAACCTTGAAGAATTTAACTTTTATAACCTCAAATTCAGCAACCTAAAATAAAGATTTCTCTTGAACCAGGGTGAATAAATGGATATCGTTTGCATAACAATTATTCTATTGAGCATGTCAACGAAGTCAAAATCATTCGGCTGTCGAAAATAATTGTAAGTTCATCGTATATAAATAGTTCATTCCACAGATTCGGCATACTGAGGGAACCTAACAACCTATTAGTTTCAGTAGATGAAAGTTTTTTAAAAGGAATTTTATCTTACCGGCGCCTCGGTAGCTGTAAGAGATCCTCAAATACTACGCTATGTAACGAAACCATAGCGCGATTTAGACCAGGTACACAGCCATCTATCGAGCGAGCATAGAATATTTCTATCATTGCATTATGTGACAGATTGTAGCTTTATTCATTTCATTTTAACTTAGCTTTGTTTGTTAATATGTAAATTCAATATATTATTACAATTTATTGGAACGAAGTTTCATATCGCGCGTTGAGAAAGGGGGCTAGACGAAAAAAAAATCTTATTACGGAAAGTTGTAACGAAATTTTTTTTATAATGACGTCATTAGTGAACAGTCTTATGATTAAGACTTTCGATAGATATCCTGACTTCTCAGATGGCAGTGTTGACACACGACGAGTTTGATAAGCGTTTCTTGCGTTCAAATCCTAGTGATAATTAGATTCAATTTTTTTGCGTTAACAACTTATCATAGTTATTTTTTTTTATTTAATAATAAATTAAATTAAATATATTATATTATTTAAATTAAATTCATTAAATTAAATTATGTTAATTAAATTTAATTAAATTCATTAAAATTATTTCGCAAATGAAAAGGAACTTCGTTCCATCCGAGTGTCTCTTGACATCTCTTAAGTTTTTTAATAATATAAATTGATTTGTTTTACTTTTGTACATAAACGAAGAACAAAGTTAACAATGCAGTCAAAATTCATACTCCATGTTCCTGTAAAACCGCAAACATGAATTTGTTTCCAAATATTTACTAAGGTATATAATTTCTTACCGTTTTTATAATTTTCCCTTTACTTGTAGCTGAAAACCTATCTTGGTGCCAAATTTGAAATTTCTAAGTTTGCTAGAAGTACCTTAGATTTTTGATGATCGGTCAGTCAGTGAGTGACAAAATTTATTGGTGTAACTTTGATCGCTCATAACTCTGAATCTATTGGTTCAAATGTCATGTAATTTTGAGGCTAAGCTTTTTTTAATATTCACTCTAGGTCATCGAAAACCTAAACCCCTAGCTTTGTCCGTGTCGATGACACAGAGGGGGGGGGGGGGATAGCAGCTAAAGGCTTCGAGAAAAGTATGGTACGGCCGTGCCCGTTTTGCTCGAGACGGCACCGTTGTGCCCCTAGATACATTATTACAATTCATTGGAATGAAGTTCCATATCGCGCGTTGAGAAGGGGGCTAGACGGAAGAAATTCTTACGAAAAGTAGTAACGACACTTTTTAATGACGTCATTAGTCAACAGTCTTATGATTAAGACTTTCGATAGATATCTTAACTTCTCAGATGGCGGTGTTGACACATGACGAGATTGCCAAGGAGTGGGTCTTGCGTTCAAATCCGAACGATAAGCAGTTGTCTTTTTGCGTTTCCAACTTATCATAATATATTTAATTTTATAAATTGTGTAATATTTTTTTTATTTAATAATCAACCAAATTTAATTAAAGTAACTTCGTTCCATCCGGGTGTCCCTTGACACCTCTCAAATTTTTTAATAATATAAATCCATTTGTTTTACTTTTTGTACATAAACGAAGAACAAAGTTAACAATGCAGTCAAAATTCATACACCATGTTCTTGTAAAACCGCAAACGTAAATTTGTTTCCTAATATTTACTAAGGTATATAATTTATTACCGTTTTTATAATTTTCCTGTTACTTGTAGCTAAAAACCTATCTTGTTGCCAAATTTGAAGGTTCTAAGTTTGCTAGAAGTACCTTAGACTTTTGATGATCGGTCAGTCAGTGAGTGACAAAATGGTGTAACTTTGATCGCTCATAACTCTAAAACTATTGGTTCAAATGTCATGTAATTTTGAGGCTAAGCTTGTTTTAATGCTTTCTCTAGATCATCGAAAACCTAAACCCCTAGCTTTTCCCGTTTCGATGATTCAGGGGGGGTGAAATGGCCGCGAAACGCTTCGAGAAAAGTATGGTACGGCTGTGCCCGTTTTTTTTTTTGCTCGAGACTTGGCAGGGGCACTGCCGTGCCCCCAGATCAGGACACCTTAACCGACAGTCTGTATCATCCAAGATCAGTGAACTGCACATGCACTATGGCGCATGTAAGTGCATAGTGATCTCAAATTCCAATTAGGTACAAAATCATTTTAACGATATTTGCACGTAATTACAAAGAGCAAACGACATTGAACTTGTGCTCATGGCCAAGTCGCTATTATTGTAATGCAAACAAAACTATTGATATAGTTACAAAATATTTATTTATTAATACAAATAAAATTAAACAGGGCTTGGCTCCTATGCGATCTCAAAACTTTTTACGATGGAAGAATTGCATAGAGAGACTTGGCTTTTTTTACATTGAATGTTTTTGGTGGGATTTGATATTTTCGTGAGAATTCATATTATTTGATTTTGATAGAGAAAACTTTTAGGGTGTGTGATTTGGACGATTCTTACGAGGTTTGATCAGAAAAGACCTGACGAGGATAAATCAAGGTCACTTTATATATTTATATAGGAAAACTACTGCTTCTTATTTTTAACAAACTAACCAAATTGTCCTCCCTTCTAAGGCTATGTAAACTTTTTCTTACTTTGCTGCTTCCTGAAATACTTGCAAAAAGTTTTGAGCAAAGAAAAAATGTGGGCTCGAATATCTTTTTCGAATATAATATGGGTTGTTTGATGATAAAACATTCGTTTTGTATTCAGGGCACACGTCGTCGCTAATGGAGTTGACTTACAAGTTCCAAAGAAGGGCTCGTGACAATAATATATTTGGATTTAAAGGTATTAGAACCTAATCGGGAACTATATTTTATGTTGGCCGTAAGTCTTAGTTATTGCTTTTGCTTTGAATTACGACGTTTCATGTGCAGTTATTGTATTTTTAAACTCCAGAGAAAATAGACAAAGATTTCTAGTCTGTATGTCTGTTTGAGGCAGCTGTAGTTTTCAAACGAGTGATCCGATTATGACGCAATTTTGCCAAAAGCTCATGTGATTTAAATTTTTTGATTTATTTCATAAGTATGGTTATCTTAGGAAAAAAAAAACCATTGGTCGTTTTGGCGTCCGGTATCCTAAAAACCTAATAACATTAGGACCCAAAAAGATATTTTCCTAAAAATGATATTGCCTTTCTCGACCCTACATTACAAATAAGGTTGGTAATAAAATTTTACCACGCAGATTCTTGTAATATTTAATACTTGGTTTTCGATTTTCTGCGACGTGTTTTGTTTTGACTTTGAGAGAAAGCTGTCTTGTAACTGATTCCTTACAAATAATGTAAATTCAGTCTAAAAAAAAATCTTGATGTCTGTGAAAATGAGTACATTTTTCTGTTTATCTCATACTATACTGAAAATGAGAGAGAAATCTGAAGTTTTTTTGGATGCAAAATATGTATTATTATAATACATTTTTGTAAGGAATTTTGAAAAAAAAAAAAAGATTATGCTGTGAACGCCTAGCTTTCATTATCGTTGACCTCTTGGTACTAGCTGCGGTGGAAAAACGGCCTTAAAGTAAGCTAACACGACTGATACTTTTGTTTCGAATCACGTTTGGTACGGCTTTGGCGAAATCTCGGAAGTTCTATCATTGTTTTTTGTAGTAATGTGATGATTTTCAAACAAGTTTCGTGTAATTTAAGAGATTTTTTGCAATGCATGGCTTCATGCTCCCGTATAAAGAGTTGGTTTAGAAAATAAGTTTCGTTTGGTAGTACAAAGATTTCTTGAAAAAATCTAAACGCACACAAAGACAATATTAATATGTATACGCACACATACTCGATACAGAATGTATGGTTATTGAGCTTTTTCTTATGAAATATGAAAATTCTTTCTCGTTGTACGAATTTGCGGCGCGATAGGAACAAGTTACGTTGGAACTGGGTCGTTTTATATGAAACTTTAAACGTAAGGCATAGGTCGCTTTGTGAGCGAACTTGTTTTTGTATTTTTAACCTCTTTTAAGAAGACGTTCTTAAAGCGAAAATGTTTGATAAGTGATATTTGGAGTTTGCCAAAGAGGTCTGCAACGCAGTACTCCTGGTGTTAAGCGAAAAGACCAAATCTGTACCACCACGCTGTTCTCCATAACAGGTATAGCAGATGTTAAAAAAGGCAGTCAGGGTAAAACGGGGCGGATCATGACAGCCGCTTGCATAGCGACTGTTGGGCAAAGGCTTCTACACAATGAGAGCCACCAGACGGACGGCGCCACTGAGGCCTTCCCAGGTAGAGGTGGCGAGATGACCTGGTCATAATTATACCGCAAGGGCTGTTGGTGCTAGGCGAGGATCAATGAAACAACTGGGTTGAATCCTTTGTCCAGCAGTAAGACAGAGTAGGCTAAAATAATAGTAACTCGAAATATTTTTTTATTTTGATTTAAATAATTTGAAATTTTGCACCAATGACGCTGCAGTTAGTGTGGCCGCACTGGGCGCAGCGTATTAAAATTTTTAAAAATCAAGTTTACCGTCGACTCGAAAAGAAGAAGAAGAAGACTTGAAAGCATGGTCTTGTTACGCGAAACTTTTTCACCCAGCTATCAATTAAGTGAAACATTTTCCTAGTATATTAAACCGAGCCTTACAAAAAACGTCCAAAGAAAATACAGCACTTGTAAACTTCCGCGGAACTGTTGTTTGCTGAACTTATTTAGTTTTTATTTGTCAACCTTCTTCTTCATTAAGTAACCCCTGTCCCTTTGGGGTTTCATACAAGGCCTCGATTTAGCTATTTTAAATGGTCGGTCAGTGTACTTGTCATTGTGACAATTTGCGTATTCAGATAAGCCTAAAATCTCATTGAACTCTCGAACTGACCTTTGCTTTACAGTGGCATCCGATAAAGAGTCGAAAAGTGTTTGTATTCAAATTAACTAACTAAAAGGTAGTTATTTATTGTAATTTTATTAGATTATTGTAAGCTTTTTAGTTATAGACAAAAGTTCAGAATAAATAATCATAATTATCAAAGCACGCAGAAAAAACACAAAAAATGTATTGACGTCTATCATCAACATCGTTATTACTTCAAAACTTCGGCATGCCTCCAAAAACATTCGTTTATGAAAGAAGAATTCGTGAAACAATATTTTACGTGCAAAATGTGTAGTCGTACATTAAAGCTATTTTGTGACAGCGATATTCTTTATTGTACTGCTCCCTTGAATGATAATAATTTGAATTCCTTTTCTAATGTAAGCGAATTTCCTCAGATATTTAATTTATTTTCCAAATAGTAAGCAGAGTTGTAGGTTTAGAATATCATTGGCGTACACGTACGTGTTACGCTAGAGGTCTAGGGTTCGATTCCCAAGTCGATCAAGGTGTTGCTTATTGGGTTCTTCTATGAAATTCTCAGTAGCACCTTGGTCGACTCGGGATTCGAACCCAAAACCTCTAGCGTAGCAGTCGCGCTTAGCACCACTAGGCCAACGAGGCAGTCTTGTTTTGTCTTCACATATCGTAAAATAGAAAGTAATGTACTGGAAAACATTGAAAAGAAATGGATTTGTTGACGACTGTATGTTTCATACAGTTGTAAGAGTACTAAACATTTATGAATTAAAATAATGTGGATGATAAATTGAAGAGTGTATGTAACATATGATTATATTTTTGGTTTCATAGGAGATTTTAGGTTTACTGCTCATTTATAAATAAAGCCTCTGTAAGCGGCGCTTCTTGAGGATATCGTTATTAGAATTGTGATGTCTGACATCCGTATTATGGGAGAATGAGACGGGAAAAATACTAGAGACAGAGATTAATTTGGGCACCAAAAGATTTCGTTTAGGTAAATTGCTTTTAAGTCTTCAACTTGGACTTGAAAATACTCCACCAAAAATCCATCAAAGTTTTCCTTGCGTTTGCTGCTCTAAAATATATTTTCTTCTACTTTAAGCCTTGCTACGTAAACATGGAAGACAGGAAATTATTGGCAGCCATTAGGCGACGTCAGAGAGGTGAATTAGTAAGCTTTGTCAACCCATTTCTCTAGTGGCACTTTTACGGCAACCGATGAGGAAACCAACGAATTATTGAGAGGAAAGGAACATACAATTACTGCTAAAGTTAGTAAAGGGATGAGTAGTTGACAGGACAAGAAGAAAGGTACAGCGTAAAAGTTCTCGGAGAAACTAAAAGTTTTAATATTATTTTATGATTTTAATGTACTGAAAGGAATAGACTGATAATAGTCATTTTAGTAAGTTTAAGAAGAAGTAGTTTAAATTAGGCCTGACATAGATGAGTGCATGGTTAGTTATTATTATTTCGAAATAGCGGCCATAAAATTTAATACTATAATTATGCATTTTGTATTTGCGGTACTCCTGATCAATAACACTAAAAACCTAAATCCGAATCATGAATTCACGAAAATAGCGGCAAGAAGTGGTTTCCCAAAGATATAAATGTAAATATACCACATTCGTTCGGAGTCCCAGATATGTCTGGTACAGATAAAACGGGACTGGTCTAGATTCGTCTCGGCTGAAACTGAATAAAGTTACAAGGTTTCCAGGCTGCAAGTTAAATTAAGTGACGTTGCAAGTTGAAGGCTAGAACGAAAATGTCAAAAAAGGACGAAAATAATTAGGCTAATCCTATAATGGGCTACTGACAGCAGCATGTGGTCATCGACAGCGACTAGACAGAGTTCTTTTACAAATGCGGACAACGTCACACACATTGCTCTGAACCCAAAGTAAGTAGCTATAGCACTTGTGTTATAGATGTATATAGAATTCAGGAACAATGAAGACACCAACTTTTAAACTATCGCGCTGCATGTTTATAGTAATATTATAGAACGGGTATTAGCGCGTAAAAAACCGTCAGACATCTAAATCGGCAATTGCAGAGCACCTACTACAGCCGGGCGTCAGTCACTGGATTCAATTCCATCGCGCGCAAGTCGTCTCCACCGATCGCCACTTTCATTCGAGAGTAGTGCCAGAAGCGATAGAAATCAAGAAACATCCTAATTTCAATCGGGAAGACGGCTTTAATCTATCAGCATCGTCGAGTCCAGTGATTCGTTTAACACAACCGCGCGTCGGATAGTGATCGTAATACGGACACAGTCAGTGCAGTGTGTAGGGTAGTTAAAAAACGTAGGGTAGATGAGAAATCATCAACGCCGTGCACGGAAGAATGACACCGCATCTCCAGTCTGCTTGCGACCACGGCCGGTGTAACCCGGTCAAAACGTCAAGCCCTTAAGGTATTTATGCATGTACGCGCTAATCCCCGTTCTATAATATTACTATAATAAAGATACCACAAATACGTAGACCCGAGACAGTGTAGAAAACTGGATTTCTACATTGTCCCGTCCGGGGATCGAAACCGGGACCTCAGAGCAAGTAATAATGCAGCTAGAAGTGGCAACTCGCTACAGCAGACGAATAAATAAAAAAGAGTGTTGCTGGCCACCAGTGAATGTGTTTGGTGGCTTGTCTGCACTACTGGCCATAGGTAGTTTAATAAAACTTATTTGATCCATTGATATTTTTAATCAAATAATACACATCACATCGGTTATTTTTAGTTCTATTTTAAGTTTTGATAATAGTATTGTTTAAGGTTTGTTTTTCGTATGAGAACTTTAGTACTTTTAGATACAGTAATTTAATTTTTATTAATGTGTAAATAAATGAACAAAATACTTATACCTATAAGATAAGTATATAAATAATATATAATAATATATATATAAGACCTTTCACTGATATTACTTTCCCTTTGAGTTCCATCCAAATATACATCCTACCTAATTTATTTAAACTAAAGCAGTACTGAGAACTACCGCGTAAGCCCGATCTCTCGACTCCATCTAAATTCAAAGCATCGTAAATGTTAGAATAGAGGTGTACAGTCATTTGCATAGTTCACGACCTTTCCATTCCAAATAAGTACAGTTCAGTGATCTGACCAATAAAACACGAAAAAATCCATTTATTACTAGACATTTTTACGGGCATGTTGGTCTAGTGTAAAGTGACCCTTACTGCTATACCGGAGGTTGTGAGTTCGATTCCCACCCTGGACAAATGTTTGTATAATGAGCACGATAATTTGTTTTGTCTATGGGTGTAATTTATCTATAATATGTATGTATTTAGAAATATATAAGTATGTTTATCAGTTGTCTGGTTACCATAACACAAGCTCTGCTTAGCTTGGGATCAGAAAACAGTGTATGAGCTGTCCCGGAATATTTTTATTATTATTTTCATTTCAAATGAGCACAGTTCAGTGATCTGACCAATAAAGCACCAAAAATTCCATTTATTACCAGACATTTTTATAGTTAAGTAAATAGTTTGTTGGTTATAACCTATTGTTTTCAAGTCGTCCATGATTACACGCTTGTATAACGTTGACGTCATCAAAGGTCATTGATGTCGATACGAATTTCCTTTTGAGGGTTAAAATGCCTTTGTCACGGTAAAAGTGAGAATAACATCAGTAACTAAAACGACACACATTCATATGCCGTGCATTGAAATTTCAACTTTAACTCTTTGAAATAGAGGTGAGATTACTTTGAAGCTAAACTGAACTTGGGTTGTTTTGTGGTGTGGTTGATAGTTGGATTCAAATCTAAGGTTGTGTTGAACGGTATAGAGCGGGGCGAATGCTGGTACTTAATTTTATTAAACCGATCGTCAAAACTAAAATGATTTATGAAGGTTTAGCTTTGAGTGCTAGTTAGTAGACTCATATTTAAGTTAGCGTAAAATGAAAAACCTATAACTTAGAAATGTAAATAATAATTTTATATTCGATTCAGTCTGAAATGTATTCTGTCAACCAAACTACATTATGGATAATTAGTTATAAATCTTAATGCTAGATAATATTTCTTCAAATTGCTGAGTAAATTGGTAAAGTTTAGCTTAGTTACCATCTCGATTATTTTGGATCCCACAGTCAAAACTGGACCAAAATAAAATAGGACCACACGGGAAGCACCAGCTTTAAAAAAAAAAGAATCATCAAAATTGGTTCATCCAGTCAAAAGCTCTGTGGTAACAAACATAAAAATATACAGTCGAATTGAGTACCTCCTCCTTTTTTGAAGTCGGTTAAAACCGCAACAGCCTATCCAGAGGTCACGTCCTTACCAACCCCTTTCGCGGTCTAACTTTGGGATCCTACCAAAGAATATCATTCAATTTCAAACGGCAATGTTTCTTTGAAAAAATGCAAAAGATTTATATATTGAATTTGTTATCCCTCTTGTAATCGAATCGTTATTTTTACTGCGTTTCTTACATAAACAAGATATCTTGTTTGTTTTACATTCCGGTGTAATGTCGGTTATTTGTTTTGTAACAAATTGTTTAAGAGTTTGTTTCATTTAAGATGACCTGAAGAATATTATGTGGTTTAGTCAGTCAGTAGGTGCAGGGGCAAACCAGTTGCAGCTGCACTGAGAATGCGAGCTCTTCTCTTTGCTGCATCAAAGGCGAGAAGAGGACAAGTGTGTTTTTAGTCGGTGCAAGTCCGAAATATTTGTTGTGCCCTCGACGGAGTTTACGTCATAAGATTATCACAACACGAAAAAGCAACCGGCCAAGAAAGATGATTTACCTATATTTACGAAATGACTTTTTCTTCGCATTTTGATTTAGATATTATCTACTTCGTCGTACAAAAATATTTCTTAGATTTAAAGAACTTGCATACAATCTAATAACCTATTCTTAGCAGCCAGAAAACAATCATTAATTTATATTTAATTTTCAGTGAAATCAGAAAAAAATACTATTTTTAAACATACCTAGATGTTGTTGACCTCAACGCGTGATTTAACATACAATTTATTATTAGCAAAAGAGATGAGCACTTTAATATATTAACAAATTCCCGCAAAATATATTTAAAAGTAATTACGATATTATGAAGCTAAGAATGTTTGCTGAAATGGAAAATATTGTTATTGGATTTTTCTGTACATTAATTTTATTCGTTGACAAAATTAATATATTGACTTTCGTTAATACTTCACAGTACTCAGTACTTATGATTTTCTATTTTTGATTCTCTAGAATTAATTCTATTTTTGTAAACTTAAAATATTTACTTTTTTTCTGTTGAACTTTAGTAATAACCATTTCTTGTAGAGAAGTGTCAATGGCAAGTGTTAATGAAAATAAAAAATCTTAAATGTGTGAAAACAATTTTTTTTATTAGTTAAGTGAAAAGGTAACTGGGTTGGACTAGATCCGGAAAGCGGAAGACTGGGTTTTGTGGCAAAATTTGGAAGAGCCCTATCACCAGTGGTAGACCACTGATCGCATATTTTAGTAACTTAATTAATAACAATGCTTGTAAATCAATTACAGTAACTCATTCTAAAATCAACTACTTATATTATAAAACATATCAAAGTAAAATTTATTTTATTTTTAACCAAAAAACAAGCACTCGTCGTGGTGGCCTTGCGGTTCAATGAACGGATTTGTATGCACAAGGTTGCAGGTTTGACCCCAGGTGTAGTACCAATGTGGCTTTTTCAAAGTTATATGTACTTTCTTAATTATTCTAAGACACTTCTGACAAACGGTGAAGGAAAACATCGTGAGGAAACCTGGATTCCAAAATTTGGGATCGCCGTCGATTAAAATCGCCAATCCGCAGAGAGCAAGCGTGGTGATTAATTTAATGCTCATGCCTTCTCTATATGGGAAGAGGCCTGTGCCCAGCAGTGATTATTATTAAATCTAAAATATCTGCTTCTTTATCTTTCAATGTTTAGAAACGGCAATAATTTCACCCACCTAGTTTGGTTTACTCCAGAAATTATTTGATGTTAGTCTTAGAACAACATAGGTATTACACACATGAGAGTAAAGACAGTGTATCGACATGTATAATCTGTGGCAACATAACTAGGTCAGTGCACAGAGATCTGTTTGATGTGTAAAGATATATTATGCCTATTTTTTTGTCGCCTCTAGAAAGAAAGATATGTGGTACAAATAATTGTTTTGTCATGCGTAAATACGAAAGTTGTAAGGTTAGTGCGAATGAAATAGTAATGTAAAATAAAATGAGATGAGTCGCAAAAGACTCCTATTTTTAGAGTATTTATTAATAACTGTACATTACTAATTATTGTTCTTAATTATTATATTCTCTCTTCTTCTTTTAATTATTATATCAGAATAATATAAAGCCACTCAAAGCATACAAACATGTTCTACAATTTCTCATTAGAACAGGCTGTATGGCTGTATAGGCAAATTCATTGCTTGGGTTATAATTTAAACATTTCAAATGCTGTATTTTTTAAACACAAAAGAATTTACTAAATCTATTCTGAGCTTTTGATGGTTTTCATTACAAACAAAATCACAAAAACTCATATTTTCTCTTTATAATTACGAACCCAACACAAACATCGATCAAGCAATCTATTCCTGTAATATTATTGAACAAACTTTCATATCTGTCTAAGTAATCTTTGCATTGCAGAGCGCCGGTCACAGAAATCAATAGCAGGGTAAATGACCGTGCCGAGCCAGGGTGCAAGAATAATGCCAAGGCCACCATAACTGTGGATACAGGGTGAAATACAAACAACCCATACAGCTTTAGTGGTTGATTGTGCTCCTGCACAAGGAATACTTAAAGGGGTAATATCAAAATTGAAATAAAATCTGACACCACGACGTAACATAAATGATCAGTTTATCGGAATGATTGTAGGGAAAATACTTCTTTTTTGAGGTTTGTAATTATTGGTCACTTTGCAAACGTTAAAATGATCCTAATCACTAGTTTGAACTGGTGAGTAGAATCAACCTTTAAAATGAAAGGGTTTTTCAATTTCGATACACCTTGCATGCAAAATAATGCTAAAGTAACTCTTGAGTTTCCAGTTCATCCATTTCAGTAAAAAAAAAAAATAACTCACTCATTCAAAATTTCCCTTACGGAACAAAATTGTGAGCTAAAGTTAAGATTATCTCAGTAGTCACACTATCTTTATACATAACCTTCAATATAGCAATGTCTGCGCATGTCAGATTACTTTCCAAACTGTGGACAGTTTTCCTTCAGTTTTCCTTTCATGGGATAACTTTTCTGCAGCCAAAAGGCGAGACATAGCGTCTGCCATGCGACCTTGTCTCTTGTTTTCCCCTATACGTAGGTCACGTTGAGCTTTTGGCAGATATTTACTGTTGTTTTTCGCAAGGTTTATGCCAAGATTCAAGGTGGTAGAAGGAGGATGAGTTATTTGCTTGTATGGGATTGGGAGAGATGTATTGGTTGTTCATGTGATTTCTGGATTATGTTCGATTTTGGCCTTGGAATGAAAGTTTTTGAGAGTCTGCTAGTTTTTTCTTAGTATAGGTTTTATGACATGGATAAAAAAAAATGTGTGCGTATAAAATTTGTGTACTTTCTAGATACATTTGGGAGGATTTTAATATATTTTTTTTATAAAATACATTTTGATTAAATACATGAAAGCTAATATAAAGATATTTTTGTTATTTCCTAAAGGCATTATTTCTGAACATATTAAAAATTGCCTTCCTTGCTTCGTCTACTTAAATTCTTGACCCATATACAATGAAATTGTGGTGCTTTTTACTTGCTCTTGTCAAGCGAGCTTTAATTTTAAACGAAAATATGTAGAGAAAACTTTGTTTTGTTCATTTTCGTTAAAATGGAAACCTCCGTAATTACCGTGAATATCGATGTTACGGTAAATGTGATTAATTGAAAATTATTAATAATTTTACAAAATTATTAATAATAATCACATGTTTTGGTAAATGTTAATAAACAATCGAAATTTATTACTTTTAGTAGTAATTATTAATAATTCTCGACACATATTGGTAAAAGTGATAAAATAAATAAAAACCAAATGTTTTTTGACCAGCAGGTATTTATTTATATTATTCACTCTTACCCTGACATTTACACTGACTTATACATATAAACTTGGTTAATGTTTCTTTAATTTATAAAAATATATGTGATGGGTACATACGTCGTCGCTCGCTTCGCTCGCTCTGTTGCAAGGTCACAATATCTAACCTAACCTAACCTATTGATCTCCGTCACAAAGTCGAACCTAACCAAGCATACTAAATAAAAAGCCCCGCAACCCTTGGCCACTTATTACATTTATCACTACTAGGGTTAAATTATTAATAAAAACCGACAAATGTGATTAATTTATCACTTTTACCTCGACTTTCGGTAATTATTAATAATACTAGATAATTATTAATAATCTTCAATTAATCACTCTTACCGTGACATCGATATGATCAATTTTAAATGGCTACCGTATGTAAAATTTTGGCTTTTTGTAACTTAATATTCTGATGTAAAATTATTATTTTTACAGGTTGTCTCAATACATTGATATTTTATACTACTATTAATAATGATGGTAATGATGACTGAATATAATTTAATAATAATAAAAATGCGTGGTCTTACATGAAATGCTGCTTCAACCCATGGAAATGAATAACTTTTCAAAGAAAGTATTCTAAAAACACTCTCAATCAAAATTACTTTAGTGAAAGTTGATAATTTCTAAGCAGTTTTTCAACAATGAAATGCATTTCCCTAGATCCTAATACATCATACTATTGTATTTATGGCTTTAAAAATAATATCAATATAATGTATATAACAATATAAAATAGTGGTCAACCTAATAATATTTATCCGGCATCGTTTATAATGATCACTTGACAACACATTCTTGTAAATAGCCCGCTATTTCTATTGTGCCCTTATAAACATATTGCCTTGGCTCGGCAGTTGGTCCTTCTGAGAATTATTGGATTTTGAATTAGACATCCATATGTTGAACTAATTATAAACCTGAAAATAGGAAGTTATAATTTCCTGGAAAATCTATTTTTGACTGTTAAGTTCCACTAAAACTAACAGTATAACCATTTATTTATATTAATTCGTCAGCACCTAAAATCTAAAATTAAACCGCGACAAAATCCATAAAAAGTTGCTTTTTGGTTAGAATTATTATAATACTAGCTGTGCCCGCGACTTTGTTCGCGTGGATGACGAAACTTATCAATATTTTTTTTGTGTATAGCCCGCTATTTCTATTGTGCCCTTATAAACATATTGCCTTGGCTCGGAAGTTGGTCCTTCTGAGAATTATTGGATTTTGAATTAGACATCCATATGTTTAACTAATTATAAAACTGAAAATAGGAAGTTATAATTTCCTGGAAAATCTATTTTTGACGGTTTAGTTCCACTAAAACCAACAGTATAACCATTAATTCATTTATATTAATTCGTAATAAATATCTGGATAAGCGTGTCAAGCCAAGTTCAAGTTAAAGATCTGGCTAGCCAGCGCCGAGTGTAATATTACACGAACCACTTGGTGCTACTTTTAACCCTTCTATAACTCAAAATCTCTTTAACGTAATCTCTCTCGTCGTCTAATAATTATATCCATAAGGACATCTAGAAGTTGACGTGTGTTGCAAACCATAAGTACTTATTTAAAGTCCGAAAATAAAAAACAAAACAACTGTCATCACTCAAAAACCATCAAACAAAATAATTTTGTTTTACGAAAAAATTACAGAAAACATATTCGAATTCGGAACGTAACATAACGTAAGCGATAAACAAAATTAACTGCCAAACTGAAACTTTTCGTTCATTAATTAAAACGGATGGAGAGTTTTTTTTTTTTCGTCTGAGTTACATTTTTGACCAGTGCTAAGTAAGTTTTTCAATTAGGACTGCAATGGAAATGCTAGCTATTTTAGTAATTAAAATTAGCTAGAACACTTTCCTTATTAGCGTTTGTAACTAACATTGTTAGAAAGAGTTTGGACGAAAATGTAAAATTAATGGCTCGGAACAGCATAATAATATGCTAAACATACAAAAAAAAGTATTTACCTGTGTATTAAAGTTTCTTCCTTAAATAATAGCACATTTACTGCATTGTTTTTCTTTCGCGCTACCGACAACGGTTGACACAAATATCGTTTTGAATATGGGACATAAAAAAAACATATCCTTCTATAGACGCCAGTACGTGCCGAGAAAAAGGTGGGGAGACCAACTAGACTCCTACCGAGGACTGGCCCCTCCTAGCTCAAGACAAAAGTGCGTGGAAGAGGAAGAATGAGGCCTTTGTCTAGATAGAAAGTATGCGATAGCTTTAACAGCATCCTAAAAAGTATAGCTGACTGGTCGACAGCCCTGTACTGAGGCATTGGATAGGTCTACGTATGACTGTGTCTTAGGTAGGTCGCGATTCTAAAATAAATAAATCAAAATTTTATTATATTATTATTATATTGTAATCACACTAGCAGCTTAATAAGTTCATGGGTGTGTTTCTCGCGATTTAGAGAATTTGTCCAGTCTATTTTTGAAACAAATCAACGTGGGTGCCTCTATAACACTTTTTGGTAGCTTGTTCCATTCTGTAACTACGCGGTTTGGCAGTTCAGTATTTTTTTAGTAGATATAAGTACTAAGACAAGTTTTTTTATAAATATTAAAAGAAAAAAGGTTTTATTTGTATATACAATTATATCTTAAAAAAACAACAAGCATTTTAAATACATTTACTTCTTTAAAACAGAAGCGCAATCTTACAGAATATAAACATCGAGTTCAGAGCGGCCACATGAAAGACGCTCATTAGATGAAAGCTGAAGTGGTAATGGCAGTCACTGTGGTCTGTGGTTCGCAACCGCTATTCAAAGTGTAAGGAATAATTTAAAATAAGACATTTTGAATGATGGAGTATTTTTTAACCGACTTTAAAAAAAGGAGGAGATTCTTAATTCCGTTTGTATGTTTTTTTTTCTGTTTGTTCGCGCCTTGCTCCGTTGCTTTCCAACCGATTTTTAGTAAGATACTCGTAATCAGTGTTGTTGCTAGGCAAAAAGTTAGGTTTCAAGTAAAATAGTCATATTTAGAAATGATAATTAAAATGTGTTCTGTTACATTTATATTTTTATCTTTCATAAAAATAAGAAATTAAAATAAAAAAGAAGAAATATTGCCCTTCTGAGGGTGGTATTTAAACGAAACTTTTCAGTTTATATAAACTCGAGAAAAAAAAATATCCTACCATTATTTAGCCTGCAAAAATCAAGAAAAATAAACAAAATGATTTATTAAAAAGGGGTTCGGTTCTTAATAAATTACAAAACTAGGTATTTGATTAGAAACAACGTAGAAATTCTATTTACTCATTAAAACATTTGCTTGAGGAAAGCTAAAATAACATTCTCAAAAGCTGACATTACAAGGAAACAGAAATTATTCTAGACAAACACTGAAATGAAATCTAAGACCAATTATTACGTAAACACAAAGTAAACAGCATAAATTCGTCTTCCAAAGTCTTACCTAATTAGTTGAACAACTTGGAGCTTAAAGCATTATATAGTTTACTAGCTGTGCCCTGCGGTTTCACCCGCATGAATGCCTATGTCCCGTTCCCGGTCTCATTATGTTATTCAGGGCGCAGATGAATCACTATCGTAGCAAAGGTCAGGATTACTTTTTTTTCACCGAGCAATTTTCATAAGAACCTTCTCCTGATAATAACTAACACAACAAAAAAAGAATTGGCGAAATCGGTTCAGCCGTTATTGAGTTATGCGCTTACCAACACATTTAGCGATTCATTTTTATATATAAGATATTACATCTTATGTATTTATTGAGTAAATATTTATTTTACGCCTGAGTAATCAAATACAGCCGAACTATAAGTCGTAGCAAGCCGGCCCATTTATTCATGCTATTAAATAAAAACTCCCCTGAAATTGAGAGAATTACTTATAGTTTCAAAATTGAGCATTTTGAAAGCTATAAGCAATTTTCATAAATTATAGCTTAAAACATCTCCATAAAGTTAGCTTTCAATAATAAAAAAACACATCATAATCGATCAATTTCTTTGGGAACAATGATACCACAAACAGAAGCACACACACTCATACAGATGGACAGACAGACAAGTCAAACTTATAACACCAGTCTTTTTGCGACGGGGTTAAGTATGCATTGTTTTGTACTTAAAATCTTAATATAAACAAATAACTTCAGTAAAACTCCGAAGCATAAAATTAATTTTGAACTTAAGAACAATAAATTGGGATTAGAATCTTAAGTCGGGGATTATAACAAATAGTCCCTAAATTTATGCTCGAAACAAAACAAAACGTGCTTCCAATTGTAAAGGACTACATAAATTGTGCATAATTTTAACTTTCATATGTACACCTCTGCCTAACCTTTCGCGGATACAGGCGTGCCGATATGTTATGTTAAGATTTCAGGCGGGTCACCCTGAAACCTTGTAAAAAAGAGGTAATGTAATATGTAATAATATATTATAGTTACGTTTACCATAAAATAGAATTACATTAAAACTATAATCATTCAAAAAGGATTTACCAAACCGAATAAAATTTACACATTTCCTCGACTTTATTAAATACGGGTCGAATCGGGTAAAGTTATACAGAATAGGAACGGACTCGCCGTAATATAAATTAATTTGCCCCACAAGCTGCTTAGTAATGAGGGTTCCGTACGGTTCTCACTTATCTGTATAGTAACTAAACAACAACCAAAAATAACTTATATGCCTTAGGACTTAAGATTGAAATTTCGCTAATGATGTATCGTGACAGCTAATCCTTAAATGGAATGTACCGTGATTACAGAATGTGGATTGTCATTATGTATACACGATTTAATTCGTTTGCCTCGAATCCGAGATACTGTGGGATTCGTAGAATATTATGTCATTTCCTGATCTTTCGGTTGACTGATTTGTTTGGCCCCATAGACTAAACATATACATGGACTGCTACTATCGCTACTTTTCCCTTGTGCCAAGCGAGAGCAGTTCTAGTCTGAACCTAGTACATTTAGTTTTTCATTTACGTTAATTTTCGCGCAACGAGAAACTTTTATACGAAAATATCGATGGTTTTGACATTGTTAGGATAAAATAATATTAGTATTTTATATAGATTTTTTAAAACGGCAAGCTCCATCTTCATACAAAATTCACGACAAAACTAGTTCACACTAGTGTTTACGGTTCAAACTCTGATAGGCTCACTCTATAGTTTCTTATGTATAGTCTAAGTTTGGCTCTTTCTGTTTAACCTGCTCATTGTTCACATGTCACTAGTTACTTCAATACAGCGCTTATTCCAAGAATGGGAAAATGACTGTTGATGATGACAGTTAAATTACAGTGTTTAGTGGCTACATAAGCTTTATTGCCATGATGGTCAAAAGGCTTACACAGAAACCCAACAATTCTGAAAGCGTAAATACATTTTCAGTTGAAAATATAAATTTTATTCATAATATTTTTAAATAAGAAACTAGTACTAATATTTAAATAGGAAATTCATCTAGGGGATGGTTAATATGTAATATATTAACCATCCCCTAGATGAGTTTTTTTTTGGCACATAACGTCGATATACTTTTCCGATTGGTGCTTCCAGTGTTTTTGATATGACCTTGGCTGTTATTCTAGAGAACCTGCTTTGTTGCATATTTCCATTTATCCTAAATATTAAAAACTCTTATAAAAAAAAACTATATTTAAAGAAATTGCAGACAAAAATTAAAGTACGTCAGTTGGTAAGTTCTTCAAACTGTTACACATTCGCAATTTCCATCGAAACGACAGTACGCAGCGAGCATATTTTCAGAACTCTAACTTCCATACATTTCTTTTTGCAATTTGTTCAAAATGTTACCGCTTATGTAACGTTCTGAGGAAGCCATTTGTGTTAGTGACAAGAAAATTTCGTTAGAAAAATTTAGTAGCTTTTTCCAGGAATTTTGGTTTCATGATAACTTGGTATGTCGTGAAACAGATTAAAAAAAAACCGGTTTATTTTTAACCGACTTCAATACGACATTTTTTTTTTGTGTTTGTTACCTCAGAACTTTCGACTGGATGAACTGATCTTGATGATTTTTTTGTATTTGATAAGTGCTGCTTTCCGTCTGATCCCATTTCATTTTGGTCCAGTTATGACAGTCTTTTTGGGTCTTTATTTTGAAGTCGTTTTTTTGACAGAATTATTAGAAATTTTTCCAATGAAAAATGACATTTTCATCCATCTCCTTTTTTATTTAATTCCCTTTTAAGTAATACCATTACCATTTTATAGTTTTGTGCTTTCCAACTTCAAATAGCATGGTCTTAAAATAATCTTGGCAATGCATTAAGTTGATTGCTGCCGGAGTGAGGTCACTCTGTAATAGTCCATCTATATATCAAGGCACGTGTAACCTTGATTTAAAAATAAAGTAATATTGCTTGAATGGCAGCTAGGAGCTTAAAAAGTGAAATTTAATTTTAATATAATTTCACTTTTTAAGCTTTTATTAATTTCAAAATTCATTTATTTTTCTCTTTCTGTCTCTGGTCGGTACTTCATGTCTGTGGATCGTGGTCAGCATCTGGTGTAGGTTTCATATGGAGCAGCTTTGGTAAACAATAACAATAAAAAATATTTCTGTGTGCCAATAAACCCTTCTCTCCCCATTTTTTTATTCCAAAAAATGGTTAAATCGAGAAATTTTCTTATTAAGTAGAGATAGATCTTTAATTATTACTACGTGTGCCAATTAACCCTTCTATACCTATTTTCTTATTGTAGAAATAGTGGAAAACAGGAAATCTTGAACTTAACATTTAAAAAGGCAATGATGCCTTTATTAGCATACAAGGAACTTTTAAAAAATTAAGGTTTTCATACCGTTTCTAAAAAGTATTAAGTATTTACACAGTTATTTATTAAAGCTCCTTAAATGAATTATGAATCTGATGTATTCATAACCATACTAAATCAACATTACATTTGTCAAGTTCTGCAACTATGTTGTAAATATCTAGCTGTTTCTCTTATTATTATGGCGGTTGTAAATAAC
This sequence comes from Autographa gamma, assembly GCA_905146925.1. NCBI lineage: Eukaryota > Metazoa > Arthropoda > Insecta > Lepidoptera > Noctuidae > Autographa > Autographa gamma. Next base: position 6,851,290 of record LR989871.1, read on the forward strand.
TTTGTCTAGACAATTTCTGTGATAGCATCGTATATAATTACTAATACAGTTACACCATGGACTTTGCTGTGTAATTTATATTCAATTGTGAACATCTCAAGGTTGTTTATAAGATTTCTAGTCGAGATAATGCTGGTTCTTGTGGAAAATAGAATAATGTATGTATATTGCACTGAAAATTGTTTATCTTTTGTGAACATAGATGTCGCTGGTAATTTAAGCATAAATAAATTCTAATTTAGTATTGGTCAATTTGTTTTATTAAATGTTAAAAAGGCTTACGTGAAATGAGAGCAAACATCTAAAGTAAAACTTTTATCAAAATAATACTCGTATTATTAATTAACTAATATATATTAATAAACTTTTATTTTGAAAATATATCTGATACAACGCGTATTCGAAATTGATCAGAATCAGAATTTGTTGCAGTTTACAGTGACAAGCGGTACGCATCATTATTCTCATATTACTACTATATCACCACAGACAGCCCATCCAAACACCAAACGCAATACTTTAAATATCTAAAACCTAACTCTATCGAAAACAACACTTCGACAAAGAAAACCAAATAAATTCCTGCTCCAAAAACTTAACCTTCCAATCCAACATCAATACATTGGCCGTCTCACGCTCCGGCTCCCAGGCAACACCAGCCAAGACCAGCCAACGGCAGCCAAGGTCACGTTCTTTTCCAAAAAATATTTTAAAATACGTAAAACTAAGAAAGATCACTTTAAATAAATCCCCGATCCAAAAACTTAACCTTACAACATCAATACATTCACCGTATCCTCCCACGCCCCGGCTTGAAGCCAAGACCATCCAAGACCAGCCAACGACAGCCAAGGTCACGTTCAGTTCCCAAACATATTTTAAATACCTAAGACTAAGAAATAACACTTCAAAAAAATCCCCGATACAAAAACTTAACCTTCCAACATCAATACATTTTCCGTCCCACGCTCCGGCTTGAAGCCAAGACCAGCCAAGACCAGCCAACGACAGCCAAGGTCACGTTCAGTTCCAAAACCTTCAAGTTCATGGTTCATAACAGTTGGCAGGGTGTGCTGGCGCCAGCCAGTCTGGTCGGCTATCGAACGGGTTTCCATGAAAGAGAAACTTTATTAATCAGATGTTCTGTTTGTTTTGTGTGTTTGATGTCATTTGGTATTGTATTGTAGTTGTCATATTTAGTGATTAGGTATTTATTTATTTATTTATTTCCAACAGAGGATACACAAAATACATGGTATTATATAAAAAATATCATAGTATTGTGTTGTTTTATTTGTCTTGTTATCCTTTTCTCTCTTCTTATGTGTTTTTCGGAAGCTATTAAGGTGAATATTAGCACAAACATCTAGGAGTACGTAATTTAAAAAAAATATATTTATGTAAATCTACTTTCGTGCGGATTTTGTCGTGGTTCTAATTTAATTTTATGTCCCAACGTTAAAAATTATATATCTTGAAAATCATAATGTAATTATTTTATAGCAGATTAACAGAATATTTGGTTTTATTGTTATATTTTAAAAACTTGTAGTGTAAATTCAAATAATAAAGGCTGTACCCAACAATAAAAATAAAGTTAAAGTACGAGAAAAAATATCAGAAAGACGTATCCCCATGGCGGCTTCAAATCTTTACTACACAAAACTAGAATATTTAATAGCAGGCCTCTCGTCTAACCTTCATGACATTTACATACACACGCTGTTTAAAATATCTGGTCTTTCCAAGTATGCTTCAGTGAAGGGTACCAAACCCTACTCTGTTTTGTGCCCAGGGAGTCTTTACCCGCAGTAACTCTGAAATTATTTTTGACGACGTAGCTCTCGGACTATATTCAAAACTTTTTGCGTTGGACGTTTTAGCTGACGACAATAGTTTGTTTCGTGTGTAGATGTAAAAGCTCTTAGGTTAAGAAATGTTTTTTTTGGGTTATATGTCGTTTATCGTTAGCTTTTTATTCTACGTTTCAGTGTAGTGCTAAATGTATTTTTTGCGAATATAAGATTAAATATTTATGAAAACAGGACGTCAATGTTGCATCAGAAATATTTTGTGAAAAATAACAAACATGCATTACTTCTGCTTTTAAATTTTTTTGTGAAACAAAACTCTAGTATTTAGGCCAAACCCGACACAAATTCTACTATCTGAAAATATTTCTGTCACTACCGAAACTTGAATTTTGCGGCGGTATTTTTGAGTTCCGATTCTTCCGATTTTCACAGAATTCAATCCTAGTGGACGGTCCGTGTGAAGTTAAAAACAAAAGGATCCAATCCAGAACAATTTAAAGCTGCAGTAACTGGTCGGATTTTGGGCACGGATCTGTTTGAAGTTGAAAAATGTTGGGAAATAGGTGAACTGGCCAGTTGGTCTGAATACCTTAATTTTATCTGGCTTGCAGTTTTGTTTTTTGATCGCAATCGGCCTTTGTGGTATATAATCGGTTATCTTCTTTGTAGATAACGTTTACAATTTTTGAAAGGGTTTTTGACCATGTGAAAGTTAACAATCAGTTATGAATATCTAGCTTAGTACCGGTACCGGCTCCTTCTACTGTTACGTCTTTGTGGAAATCTGCAAATGTAATGTTCTGTCTGCATGCAGTATAGAAGAGTATGCTGGATACTAACATAAGTAGAAACCACTGGTAAACTAAGGGTAGTTTTGAGGTAAATTCAAAATTTCCAGTACCTTTATTTGTTTATAGTGTCGTAACATAAATTTTACAGATTACATTTGAAGGCATACCTATACTTTTCTTCAAAAACGGCCACAGACGAAACAATAAAATACCGATAAAAAAAATTGACAAACCATAAAAGACAAAGCAAATATAGGACGGATTCCTACACGTATTTCAGCCCCTATGGACAAAATATCAGCACATGTTCCATGCAATAATAAAACATTGTTTCTTGTTCCACAACGTTTCTGTCCATAGAGTATAAAAAAGTTATAGCTATACAGTGAGAGTTTCGCAAAAAGCCTTTGGCTTTATGTAGTGCAAATAATTAATGATTTGAATAATTTTACAGCAACGACCGATGACCTGAAGAAGGCACCATACAGTGGCTGGCTGTAAAGGGTGGGAGATCGTGCGCTGTGGCGCTCCTTGGGGGAGGCCTATGTCCAGCATTAGACTGCAACAGGCTGATATGATGATGATGACAGCAACGACAGACCTTAATATGATAATATCGATGGTTCCGTTTTTATTAGGATAAATTAGGGTTTTAGATTTTATTTTATTTGAGATAGTTTTATTAAAACGGCACGCTGTTTTGTTACTAATTTTAGTATGAAACCAGTTAATTCTAGCACTAACGGTTCATACCCTGATATGCGCACTCTGTATGTTTCTTGTACATCCTCTAAGATTCTGTCTTTTCTAATATACGCAATCTTCTAAGGGAAAAAGGAAAGCTTATTGCATATTATTCGGGCTTTTTCCTGTACAAACACCATTGCTAATAGCGTCTGGCAAACGTTAGGTCAAGATTGCCAGACAGAATGGCGCCAGTCTACAAGATTAGTTTGGCTATTCTTGTTGGAGCTTACCGTGTTGGAGATCTTTGATTATGTATTAGTTTGAAAGTTAATAATATCAACCTTGATATCTAGCCAAATTAATAATAAAATGTTTCCACCTGAATATAACAAAGTTGTTGTTCGTGTGTATTGTCTAGTTACTTTTATCCCATTAATAATTTGTCTTGATATTATTATTATCCGCTAGTTAAGTCGCTTATAACTAATAAGTGATTAAAGTAGAGAGAGTAAGCACAATTATGTAAAATGCACTTCGATTACTATTTTCTAAACCTACTAATGAACTAAAAAAAGATAAACTCTTAAAAATTTACTCCTATTTCCGCAATTTACTCCCATTTCCTAAATTTTCATTACATTAATTTGAATATATTTAATAAACTATTTAATACTGTATAAAACGTAGGAAATTTCCATGAATTGTTCTGTGCAACAATTAAAACCGCATAGTAGAGGTACAGGTCAAGTGCTGAGCTACTATTACAGATGAACGTCAAAGAGAATAAGAACTAATTGTGTCAGTCTGAATCACATTAACCTATATTTTATATTACAAATGATTTTGTGGATTCAGTACTCTTTTTGTAATTTACTATTCAAAATTAAGATACATAGACAAAGCTTTGAATAGTTTCTAGTTAAGTATTGTAATTTTTCACCACCTTCGCAAAAGTATTTTGTTCTTGTGTCTGTCTGTAGCATCGTTCTTCCTTAACGATTAGTCCAATTATGATGCGCTTATATTTTTGAAAGCTGGCATTATGTAGGCGTGAATAATAATGTAGCTAGGAAAGCTGTTTTTATGACGACCTGTACGGAATGTCAAAAAAATATTTTTGTATAATTTAATACGTACTAGAGGAAAGATCAGCATAAATATACCTCTTAATTTAAACTGGACGACCAGAAGCGAAATCTTCTTCTTACTTACTTAATTTAAAAATTAATAAAATTATGCACTTCTCCGGAATTATAATTTTTCACTATAGCCTTACCTATACTGTGTCAGTGTCACAATCAATATAGATTGACATTTTCGTCTTACATATAATTAAGAATGTTATACCCTGGGAAAGGCCTTGTTTTTATCATTCTAATAACAAAAGCAATCTAAAACAGGTGTTCTTTTTCTGATAAAAACATGTGTAGACGTTTTACTTAAGGCTAAGGCTGCACTTCAGCCAAACCGCTGCGGATTTTAACCGCCTGCTTTTGTGAGTAAGGTGTAGAGAAATTTATTGAAGTACTGACGTTACTGACGCTTATTTACCGCGACTGATTTTTAACCTATAGCCTATAGCGTCTCGAGCAGTTTTGTGTTTTTACGGTTTACCGCTTACGGAAAAAAAAACCGTAGTGCGGCCTCAGTCTTACTGTATATTGCAATTTGTTTACTCTGGTGACATCACGTAAGTAAAATTACGATACAAAAAAAAACAAATGGTTCACCTTCAAACTAGATCACCCATATGAACATTTGCGACTTTTATAATCACAGGTGAAGAGAATGGATTTATTGGTTTGTGGTTCAATTTAACTGCACATGCACAGTAATCAAAAAGTAAAACTAATTTATTTTTAACACATTGCATGCACTTTATCAAACATTTATTCAAGGTTAAGTATAAAAGGCTATACGATAGTTATAAACCCATCAACTGGCATTGAAAACTTGCCAGTTGCCAGTTTGCCACTTGTTATAAATAGCCTTAATGTACTTTTCCTTGTAACTGTTTGAAAGCATTGAGCCAAATATATTAGAGCTGAAAGAATTAGATATTATTCCACTCTTATGGAAAAATTAAAAATAAAGTAAAAATAGACTTTCAAGTTAATAAAATACGTCATTATACGTCACTTGGTTTTCCATTCTAGTTAAGTTGGGCTAAGAATTATATAATTAAGCGGTTTCCAATGTGTCGCTAGCTCTGAAGTCCTGTACGTCAATGTAGAAAACCACTTTTCTACATTGTCTGGGGGAGTTTGTGAAACTTTCGTTGTATCTGATTTTATTAAAAAGTGCAGTGCTCTTGATTCCAACTTTGCGTTCAGAGATAATTAAAAAAGAAAACTATATTACCACATCATAAAAACCTTCACAGCTTACTGCTGAAAATATTGCAAAACATGAAAAAAAAAACAGATTTACTATTATACCCTAATATTAATACGGTGTTTAAAATTGGCGCCTAAACTGGCTTCACTCTGAAAATACGCATCATGAAAATGCATACATAATTAAAGCCATTCAAAATTAACATAACCAATCAAAACTCATTGCGTCATATAATCAAAAATGTTCAATTATACCAGTAGTATTATGTAAATAATACCAGCCTATAAACGTCCCACTGCTGGGCACAGGCCTCTTCCCATATAGAGAAGGCACGAGCATTGATCACCACGCTTGCTCTCTGCGTATTGGCGATTCAGATCCCAATTTTGGAATCTAGGTTTCCTCACGATGTTTTCCTTCACCTTTTGTCAAGAGTGTCTTAGAATACTTAAAAAAGAAAAACATTTGATAGATTCCACTCACTCTCAGATCAAAGGGCTGGTTTGTTCCATGCACAGAGAATCGGCATATCGGCATCTGGGCTCGTTTCCCACCATTGACAAGGATGACGATGAGTTTTATTAAATTTTAGTATAGTTAGAGTTTGTTCTTGTATTATATTTAATTGTGTATGAATAAACTCACAGGCATAAGTTATTAAAAAAAAAGTACATGTTACTTGAAAATTTATATTGGGCCCGGGTTCGAAGCTGCAACCTCGTGGATTCATATCCGTTCATTGAATCGCTAGTCCACCGTGACATTCGTGTAACACAATAAAAACTTCAGCGGAACTAATTTCCTAACTTAGCGAATCGTGATTAAGCCGAAAATAAATTAAGTAAGAGCGTAAGAGGCAGAAGTTTTTCTTACGTTACTGTACCTTCATCAGTGTTAATTATTTACCTTGTTTTTGGGCAAGCAGTGTACATAAACGTAGTATATTATTGTAGACTGCCTACCTATATTCTTCGTCTTTTCTTCTTTCCTTAAACTCTATTTGACCAAAAATATAGTACCTATACTTTTACTCTAATCATTTTTGCAATGAAAGTATTTTGTAACAATTGTTTTGTATTTTTCAGTAAAAAAGAACCATAATATTTATATTGCGTCTCTTTGCTAAGAGTTTTACGGTAAATGCATTATTTTTGTAAAGTCTGTGCCTGTTTAAACACGATAAAGTCAAAACGACCAAACAGATATTTATATTATGATTTTTCAACTATGAATAGAGGTGAGATGTGATTCAAGAGGTACGTATTGTTTGTATATATAATTCATTTATGATATGTCTACCCTTGCAAAGCCAGAGTACGTCGCTTTTCTATTCCAAATTATAAATGCGAAAGCGGATCTGTCAGTTGTTCTGTGACATTTTCACGACTAAACTTGATAATACTTGGTATAGGATAATCTTGAATCCCAAGAAAATATATAGACTACTTTCTACTGCTATAATCCGTATCCACGTGTATGGAGCCACGGGAAAAAGCTAGTTGACTATATGTTTACGTTGAACAAAATTCTTCGGCACCCAATCACTCACGAGTGAACTTTCTCCGATATTTTCGTTTAAGAACGAATGACTCGAAAAGCGTAAAGGAATGTATACGGAACTAAATTACTTCGAACGAATGAGAAGCGAGTATTTGCGATAAATGGGATAAAGTTGGTGTTTTTAAAGTGCATTTGAGAAAAGCAACGTTTTTATTCGAAACTAGCTGTGCCCTGCGGTTTCACCCGCATGAATACCTAGGTCCCGTTCCCGGTGTCTTTATGTTTGGCCGGTGATTGATATATTATTTTTTTTTCCGCGCAATTTCCATTTTTTTTCTTTCATAAGAACTTTCTTCTGATAATAACTAACACAACGAAAAAAGAATAAGCGAAATCCATCCAGGCGTTATTGAGTTATGCGCTTACCAACACATTTAGCGATTCATTTTTATATATAAGATGTATTCCTTATTTTTTACATTATTTTTTTTTACAAAAAATCTATAAAGCCAAACAAGATACTACTTTTGAATGACGTCCTGTATAATGTATACAGGGTGTTATCAATAGTCTATATCTATGCAGAAGGTTTGAAGAGTATGGCTGGTATATGGAACGTTGATGATGATGAATTAATGAGATAATTTAATAATTGTTACAAAAATTTTCACGTCAGTGAGTTGTTTGATACCAAAACATTAATAAGGACTTAAACTTTACTACAAAATTTTATTTAAATTTTACCGACAAAGTTCAAGATTCCATGCAAATATTAACCTGTTTTTGTTCTCCTAGAATAATGCATGCACTTGCAATCTTTTGTTAAAACTAGTATACTCGTAAACAAAGAGCCTGCATTATGTGCAATTCAACGTGTTATTGTTATGCATTCTGAATGCAAGCTTGGTTTAGCTGCAGGCGAAGGAATTGTGTGCTTCTTAATCTGCGTATAATGGTAATGGTAATCTTAATGGTACTTATTCTGTTTAGCCAACTTCCAAATGCGGAGGTTTTGAAATTTAAAAATTGTTCTTTTATTACAAATACCAGGTAAGAAAATGACGGAAAAATCTTACTATTCGAACATTGCCGTTTTTAGTGCACAAGGTTTTTTGCGTACCGTCTATGTATAAAATCTGGTAATAAATTAACAACCTTACTTTCTATAAATAGCATACATCGTTACGGTACATATAAATAATACAAGTTATATAATTATGATACACTTTTTTATTCATGTCATATTTTTGTGATTTTTTCAAAACATAATAATATATACCTAATCATTTTAAAGGATCATTTTATGAATAAAACATTAAATCAACTTTTCCATTGACATTTTTGTTCCGATTTATTTTTTAATACATCCATTAATTAATTACTTATTAAACTTAATTTACCTAGTTTTTTAAGTACTGTATAATATTTAATGTATACATTTGACGCTGAAGGTCTGTATACGTGTTTATTTCACACGATTCATGAAGACTGTGGCTTAACAAACAATGGTCGGGTTGCTAGCATTGTTTACACCGTCTCGTTGTTAAGACTATTTCATGGCTATGCGCTCCTGGTACGAGAATGACCTAATTAACATTTCTTGTACAGGGAAAAAAAATACAAAAAGAAGAAAATTAATTACGTGTTCTCTGTTTTGAGAAATAGGACTACAAAAAGGATTGGTGATTTCTAATTTGATAAAAAAAATAGTTTAACGAACTTAATTCATATAAACATCGAAATAGTTTTTCGTACGTCCACGAATTTTGAATACAAAAAGGATGTACAATTTATCTTTATTTTTTATTTGATAAGATAATTTCTTAGAATCTTCTATTAGTCAAAACCATAATCAAATATGTAAAGTTTTACAATCAAAATAAAAATAATCGTTATGCAGAATAAACATCGTGCTACAAACCATACCTGTTTTTATTTTTTAATTGACTTCATTCTCTGTAATAGCAATACTACTAATATACCAACAAACCCACATAAACACAATTCAAAGGACAAATAGCTTCGCAGTGTACTCTGCCCATATGTATTCATTCCGTATTGGTCTTGGGTTCAAAGTTGACAATCTCTGCAATGTACTTCGAGCAAACATTGCAGTACTGTTTGTGTGCGACCACTCTTTGTTTATGCTCTCCTGGTACTTACTGTTTAAGGATCCTGTTTATTTTTTACTTATTTTTAGATTTGTGACTAACGTTCAGACAGGTTGATGAATAAATATAATTTTAGTGGGAAATAGATGAAACTAACCTAAGGTGTGAGATTATGTGGTATTCCCCAAACGATGGAACACCTATTATCTTGCCCTTCGTGCCCTTACACCTGCACTATGAATTATTTAAATTAATGACAGCTACTGACAGAACAACACATTAAGATAAGAAAAAGACAAACGTATTTTTTTTTTATTTACGCTAAGGGGTGATTTCGCCAGTTACTATTATTCTTTAAAAAGGGATCGTGCAATCAAGGATTGAGTTTCAAGAATGAATTTTTGCATGTTTAAATATCTTGCAGCAGCAAAAAATATTCATTTTAGCGACATTCGTCTTTAAAAAACCTTTGTCATCTCTGGCGTATTTAAATGAGAACTTAAAAATTGAATGCGACTTATCTACTTTCAACCATTTTCGAAAGCCCAAAATCTGAGAAAACGTTTCAATAAATTTGAGTAGTAATTCAAGTTTTTACATTTCAATAGTTTATTTAGATTTATCACTTAGCTTTCGAGGTTACTGACATCAATGGATTTATATTGTGTTTTTATTGTAAATAGTATTTAAACCGCAAGTCTGTCAGACGTCGAGGTCGCCAAATAAATACTGTTTTGAAAGGTTATTTTTGAGGTTGAACATTTTTGAACTTCACAAAATAAAATGAAACATTTTTTTTATTTAAATTGTTTGGTTTTTTAAGTGTAATAAATTAAACTCCATTAGACACATTAATGAAATTACACATTTACTATCCATAAATAAGCAAATTTATTTTATTAAAACTTTAACTTGGTAACATTAAAACTTGATTTTGATTTTTTATTGAGAAAAGTAAGTAAGGTAGTGGTAGGTAGGGTAGTGAGATTTTCGCCACTAGTAGGTGTAGGTGTACATAGTGTCCAGAAAAAAAAATACTACATACTACAGAAATAAAAAAAGTTATATAACCGTTATTTAACTTTTAAGTAACCATAGCTCTATACTTAGATCGAAACTGCAATCTTGTGCATACAACTTAAAACCATTAAACTAAGGTGAAGTATAAACAACAACAAAAGTGGGATGTATAAACATCGATACCTAATATATAACTTAGTCTTAACTTTAATTACACAGCAGACTGATTTAAGTTGAACTTTAGTAGGAACGCTCGACTTGATAAAGTGGGTTCAAGTTTCTAACTTTACGCAGATTTTCTTAAACCTAGATTGCAATCTAGGGTATCTGATTTATTTTATAACACTACAATGTTTACTTACGGAAATAGAGAAGTTAAGTTTAAATTATAGTGCTAAAGGCATTTTTTTAATTAAACCCTGATCTAAAAATGTCCATATGTCCAAATGTCCATATGCGCATAAATAAAAAAAACTAACCATCCTTTTCTAAATTGTAAAAACAGATCTAGATCTTTTATTAGAATTGAAGTTTTCTTCTACAGTGCTTATGTACCAATACTTATGTTTTTCATCTTACCTACCACACTCTACTCTCCTACCACTATCTGATTCACACTTGACTATGAAAATTTGATAATGAAATTATAAAACAAAAACACATTTCTCTTAGCAATAAAAAAATGCTCACTTCAGTCATTTACGTATTTATAAACAGAACCATCATTATCATTATAAAAACTTTGATTTCACCAATCATCAAAACAGTATAAACTTTTCTTGTACTAAAACTTTTTACTTTCATCATTTCTAATATCATCATTCAAAATTCATCATTTCAATCTTAGTTCATTCTTCATCAACCGAACTTGTCATTCCAGACCGAAGCATTATCGTTCATTCAAAAGTTTCTTTCTATAATCTCCTTTCAACATTACTTATGATGGATTGCAAAATAAAACAAACTTAACTAATTATAATAATGATAGCCTGTCTTAAATTTAAGCCAACCTCGTCATTCTTCGAAGTAAATTTATTTAATTCAGTTGTAGAGTTAAATAAGTAAGGTCAATGCCCCGATGTTAATGTACAGAAATATTTGTCAATTTATCTTAAACCGCTATTAGTTTAACGAGTCAACTAATCGGGGATTCATTAAAATTAGACTGAAGTTTACAATTCAGTGCGAATGGGTACATTTTAATAGTAACACCTAAATATAGTTGGATCATCGTATCAACCTTAAAGTGCCCTTTCTGCAAAAGGCTTTTTTAACGTAACATAACATATCATCACGCCTGAATCCGCGAAAGGTTAGGCAGAAGTGTAAGTACACCCACAGCTATTTTAAAGAGCGTTTTAATCAGTTTACATTGATATTTAATCAACAGAGTCATAATACTTTGGGACGGCCGATCAAATTATTTGTTAAAAGTAATAATAACCTTATTTGTTGATCCCCGTGGTCGAGTAGCGTACATACATACAGTTTTTAAGGTGTCCCTAATTCGAGGCCCCAGATTCGATCCTGACTCACCGCTCCCCGGATCAATGTAGAAAACCATTTTTCTACAATGTCTCGGGTCTTTGTATTTTTGGTACCTTCATTGTCTCTGATTCCATAACACCAGTACTTAAACTCATTACTTTGGGTTCAGATGTTCCAGAGCAATGTATTATGATGTTGTCCACATGTATTATTTATTTATTCAATACCTTACACAAAGTCCAATGTTCAGTTCATGTAATCCGTTTAAAAACACCAGTTTTATCAAAACTCGAAAGTCATTAAAGAATAGCGCACGTTCTTCATTGTATTTCGTTTTAATACCCCTAGTCCGACAATTTGAGCTCGCAAAAAAAAAAACAAAAAACGATCGCTTTAGAGGAATAAAAAGTAGCGACGTACCCTTTCACATTTAAATGAGCAAAACTTGTATAAACTCATTACTTTTTTAATTGAATGATCTGATCATCGCTTTACATTTTAAAACTTTTGTTTTTAAATAGTTTGTTGCAGGGATTTGGTATTTTTCGTTTGATGCACTTTACAGAGATGATGGGGGGGTTACAGTACACACGAGTCTTGTGAGTGTGGTACCTCTCCCCAGACCATGGCTCGCTTATTGAGCTGCCCAGCGTGTCCCACCACCTGCACATGCGAGGACCTGTACAACGCCACTGATAATGCTGTCCGCGTGGCTGAGTACTGAGTCCCTAAAAATCTAGCGACGATTGAAAAAGCCATTGATCGACACGCTAAGAAGAAGACAGAGATCATGGTGCAGATAAGTATTATGTTTTTGACTATTATTTTAGTATATTTAAGTCATTTTTATATGAACAGTACAAGGTTCTAACTTATTTGAGGGTCGAGAAATCAGACACAAAATTCACAGAAAAAAAAACAAAGAATCACTAGCAACAAAATAAAGCTTCAATACTTGGTTAGTTATTTTGGTCCCAGCTTACAGGAGGTGCAATGGGCAATGGGTGCCCAAACTTATAACTAAGTAACCTCAAATTACATAGATTTATCAAGTAACAGATGTTTCATATTCCGCTTCAAGGTAAATGCTAATACTTTATAGGTCGCGAGAAAATATATTATCTCATCAATCAAGTAATCCATCAGTCATTTATAAATAATCTTTACGGAACTACAGTGTTAGTTACTTAGTAATGCACATAGTTAACAACTAAAGTTACATAAATACATTACATTCAATACACAAATAACTGATACTTTATTATTCTAAAACCACAGTTTAGGTGAAGGAGAATACGAGGAAACTTGGATTTAAAACTAAACGTCAAATCGCCAACCTGCAAGTGAGAAATTTCATAGGACCGATAAGGAATTGTGTATACAAACACACTCCCACTTTTTTATATTTAAAATCCTTATTTTTTTAATAACCCCTAATTAAGCCTGTCATACACGAAAAATTATCAGTTAGTCAGTGACATAGACTTAACATATACATAGACCGCTACTATCGCTAGTTTCCCCTTATGCCCGGTGAGAGCACTTTTTAGTTGGTATCTAGTACATTTGTTTACTGATTTAAGTTATTTTTCGACGACAGACTTATATGCAAAAATGTCGATGGTTTTGACACTATTAGGATAATATAGGTGTTTTAGATAGTATAGTTTTAGCTCCATCATCATACATAATTCACGACAAAACTTGTTCATACAAGTGGTTACGGTTCAAACTCTGATAGACTCACTCTTTAGTTTCTTATCTAAGCTCTAAGGTCAGTGATCACCACACACGGACTGCGCGAGCTGCCGACCGCTCTCGCTTTCTTTTGTTTTGTTGACATAAGCAGTTGAATTTCTTATTTCTTGTACGTTAAAACGATTTAATTCAACGCATCAGCGAATTTGAATCTAAAATGCATGAAGGTAATTATCGTAAATCTTAATTAAGTTATTTTTATATATGTTTCCTACATTAGAATTACAACCTTATCGCTAAGAGTTTAGGTTAAAGCAAAATATAAGAAAAAACAATGACCGTGCCATATGACTCAACTGCTATTTTTAGCCCAAAAAATACAAAAATACAAGACAAAGCATAATTATGATATCTAGACACTTTCCTAAATCGAGCACAGTCATTAACTACAAAGGAAATTTAACATAAAGAGATCGTAAAGTCTGGCTTGAAGCCAAAAGAGCATGGATTTGTCTCATCAACGAACGCCATCCAATTACTTCTATAGCTCTATTTGTCATTTTATCCCTGATGTAAGCGTCTTTGTCTTGAACAGACAGACTTGACAGTTTTACACTAAATTACTAAATGCAGTGAGCCAGAGTACTTAGTCCAGTAAATCTAAGTTCAAAGCCATGAATCGATGTACGAAGAAGAAGATTTGCAACATCCTTTGATTTTGTTTGCTTAGTTCCTTTGACCATATACTTAGGGATGAATAGTTTTATAATATGTGCTTATAGGTTTTAAACTATCACACAATGACAAACATCCAAGCGTTTATTCGTCAAGAAAAAATACTGAATTTTAATAGTAAGATAAAGTGGCCTTACTTGTCTAGACAGTATTCAAATTCTTGAAGACTAAAAGCCAAAAGTAGAATAAAAATGACAAATAATTGATCACACAAAGGAACCGACTTCAATAAAATGTACATGGGATCATCTCTGAAATAATCCCGTCCCGAAAAAAAGACTTTAAAAATAAAATAAAGATATTTCCGGAATTAATATTTTTAAATCTTTTTAATAAATAAACAATCAAATGAAAACTTACAAATTAGATTTAAGTATTGAATTAATAATAAAAATATGCTTTCGAAATATTTGGAACATTTCATCAGATTTCATATTTTTTTGTCTACATATTTTTATGAAATAACGCTGCAACTATTTTAGCTATAATATAATAAAAAATAAATTTATATCATTTAAAATATTACAGTCTAATTGAGAACCTCCTTCTTTTTAAATGGGTTAATGAATAATAAATCTTCCTTTTTTTATTCAAATATCACTTGACTTACACATGTCATCCTTCGAGCTATCCGTTCAATATATCAGCGGTTTTCAGTAGTCACAAGTCATAGTGAAATAAAGGTACTTCTACAGAGTACAATGGACAACCCTTGTCATTTGTCTGTCGCCTATCCATCTGTCACTTCGTATTTGCTTCTTGTTGGCCAATGAATTATGTAGACTAACTAACTAGAAGGGACTTCGAAAATATGTCTCAATTGTAAGTACCTCTTTGTCAAATGTTTGTAGTGATGATTCCGAAAAACATATTTTGTTTAGTTAAAAGCAGGATTATGTACTTTTATATGGTTCAGATATCTAAAAAAAGAGACGTAAAATATACACTGAAAAATATCAACTATTTTCTAGAAACGGTTTTTACTAAGTAGCCCCCTATTTTGCCTACTTAGGCCCAATATTAAAGTTCCATTAAATTCTTTAATTATAAAGTTACATATAAATAAATAGATAGAATATTTTTTACTTATTTTATTCGCTCCAACAAAATATGTTCCCGAAACCTCAAATCAACGATTAGCGTTTCCAGCACAACACAGTTCTACGTAAAATACCTATGCCTAAAAATAGGCGTGACTTGCAAATTACGTGCTATACCTAAGTAGTTTGGTGGATAAGTTCATTTCGCTAGTGTTCTCATACATAATATAATTGAGTGGAATGATCGAGCGCTATGAGGTTGGCATTACGTTAATGATATATTATTAAGCATGTATTTATAATATTCTACTGATGCTCAGCGGTTTCACCCGCGAATATATTTATGTATTATTTAACAATGTTTTTTTTTATAATTATTGTGTTATTGAGAATGTAGACGAATCCAATAATTAAAGGTCATATGATAATCCGTCTATCCGTTATAAATGCTGTAACGAGCCCGACTTTGTTTAATACTTATTAAAAATTTTGATGACGTCTTAACAAAGAGTTTTACTGAGAATTTAAAAACTCCTTGGGTTGATTCTCAGGGAAATATAATATAACGGCACTTATCTAGTCATTTTCTAAATATTTTATATTTTTTATATATTTTCAGTCTATAGGTGTAGTTAAGATGACGTTAGTAACACAAATATTTAATTAATTACTTTCAAATTTTCAATTTTTTCTCTCGACACTGTCCTATATCTATATCCTCCTGTATACTAAACAATAAGAATTAAAAATCCACTCTAAAGCTCTACTCTGTGCGTATTGAGTGTGAAAAATAATTTCTCTCCTAACATGTAAAAAAGGGAGAATGCAAATGATTTCGAGAGCCTGTTATCAGTACATGTATTAAATTAAATAAAAACGCTACCATGTTCATGCCACTGCATCATTCAGGAACCAACATGTCGGTCCTGTAAATTTCATTATTCCTGATAAATTATTAATGAGGCATTTTTTTGTTTTTGTTTTGTGTATTTTGAAGGCATTTAAGCAAAGATGTGTACAAAAAATATTGTATTTTTCTTATTTATTACGCAAAAGCGAAAAGATTACTTAAAATTAATGTATTTAATTTAATTAAATAAACTTAATAAAAATATATATTATTCGACTACTTAATAAGGGGTTGGTGTTATGTATTGGGACAAAAAAGTCTGAAGTCAGATGGAGTGAGACCTTTGCCCAGCAGTCGGACACTTAATAGGTTAATAAAAAAGAAACAAATGTTGTATTTATTTTGAATTAAAAAAAAATCTTAAAATATCAAGCGTATAGTATTTAGAATTCGATGATTTAAAAAGCCGCAATCATCATTTTACGTACATTAAATTCATCTGAATAAAATATTTCAAATACTAACTTTTTGCTAACTAACATAATCCTTATTAAACTGAAAAACTCTAATCCTCTTAATAGTAATCCTTTAAATAAATAAAGCGAACAGAAACGAAATAACATTGAAGATACAAAGAAAATCATGCGATAGAAATAAAACCAAAAATTTAAAATAACTAATGTTTTTTCATGCCAAGCATTTTAGAATTACTTTTAAAATATCAAAAATGGTCTAGTGGTTAGAGACCCTGACTGCTATACCGGAGGTCGGGGGTTCGATTCCCACCCGGGACAAATGTTTGTGTAATGACCACGATCATTTGTTCGGTATCTGGGTGTAATTTATCTATAATATGTATGTATTTATAAATACATAAGCATGTTTATCAGGTGTCTGGTTACCATAACACAAGTTCGCTTAGCTTGGGATCAGACAAACCGTGTGTGAGATGTTCCGGAATATTAATATTCTTTTAAATAACTCTGCGGTACGGTAGCGTAGGAAGTACTGTGAAATACTTTTTAATATAAAATGCAAATTATTTCAATGACATACTAGGTGGTGTGAGACACACGGCTAAATAAGTAGGCAAGCACTTTAAAATTTTATTTCTTAGGTTATTTATTTATTAATACACAATTAAATCTAATATAAGAACAAACTCTAACTATACTAAAATTAAAACTTACATAAATAAAAACTAAATGGCGTCAAAGAACTCATCGTCATCCTTGTCAATGGCGGGGAACGTGCCCAGAAGGCTGGCTGCAT
Organism: Autographa gamma; assembly: GCA_905146925.1. Classification (NCBI taxonomy): domain Eukaryota; kingdom Metazoa; phylum Arthropoda; class Insecta; order Lepidoptera; family Noctuidae; genus Autographa; species Autographa gamma. The sequence continues at coordinate 6,868,633 of LR989871.1, forward strand.
TGCCACGTTGAATGGCTATGCCGATTCTCTGTGCAAGGAACAAACCAGCCCTCTGATCACGAGTAGATTCTACCAAACGTTTGGAAAGTTCTTTGAAAAGATTTCGTGCGCTCGGACCCCATGACCCGAGCGTTTCAACCCCAAACGGCTCGAAAATATAATCACCCACAATGTTATTATACTTCCGCCGCTTAAGGGTCTCCGCAGCTCCAGCAGCAGCGCCAGGAGAGGCTGCTGAACTTAGAACGTGGGACGGCGCAAGGGTGTCGACGCACGTTGCGTCCCACACCAAAGGCCGACCCAATTTCCAAGGCAGCAATGACATACCGTCAGGTCTCTTGCCATCGCCGCGCACCAAACCATTGGGTTCCAAAACAGCTGGTACTCCGGCGGTGACAAGAGCACGACGAATTATGTCAAAATTGAAAGAGTAAAATGCATTGTGATAGTATGTTGTCTGTTGATTTTACTGTTATTTTTTTTTTATGTTATGGAATTTCGGTTCATAACTCAATTTACCTCGCAATTTTTTTATTAACTGTTTTAAGTGCTGTCTTAGCATAAATGATAAAGAGGACTTTAAAAACGTATACGTATTGATAACCTAACTATTCGATCCATTTTGATGGAATTCATATCCGACCACACTATGAGATAAACCCTATAGGATAAAAAAAACAGTACACAATTGTTGTAGAAAATTCATAAATTCCATAAAAAATACTCCTCATTTGTAGTCAGTTGAAAATTAATAAAAAAAAACTTTTAAGCCTATTTTGTATTTCTGTTATTATTATATTAACGCCCATATGACTTCACACTATTCTCCCTATTAACAAAGCTAAGCTAATTAGCAGCAGATAATGACCGGAGGCGTCTAATTCCCGATAATGCATAATTGAAACTAATGCAATGCAACTGTAATTGACCAATTGGAAAACGTGTTCGACATTCCTAGTGGATGGTAATTAATTAAGATAAATTTAATTTGGTTATCTTCACTGAATTAAATTAATCTTAATTATCCTAATGAATTTAATTTTGTGAAGATGACTTAATTAAATTCATCTTAATTTATTAATAATGATGGTTATTAATATACTCGGAATGCTATCCTATTGCTATTTTTCTTGCTTTTCTACAAAAATATTTTTGTGGAGTATGCATCCTTCTATTTTGCAGAATAATGTATTCATAATAATGTATATTTCTACGCAAATGATATAATTTCCTTCCTGTTTCTAAATTTAATCTTGAATATTTGAATCTATTATCACATCTAATTTACTAATTTCTTTCTTATGACAGCAAATAGCTCTACTTATATACATTAAAATTATAAAACTAATTTTTAAAGTAAAATAATTTATTGCAATCCAATCCAGTAAACATACATTTTTAATTAACAAGCATTAAGCTGTCACAAAAAAAAACTTTGAAAACATTATTTATTATTATTCATTAATTGTAAAAAGTCGTGGTGGCCTAGCGGTTCAATGAACGGATTTGGATGCACGAGGTTGTAAGTTCGAACCCGGGCAAGTACCAATGTAACTTTTCATAAGTTATATGTACTTTTTTAATAATTCTAAGACACTTCTGACAAACGGTGAAGGAAAACATCGTGACGAAACCTGGATTCCAAAATTTGGGATCTGAAATCGCCAACCCGCAGAGAGCAAGCGTGGTGATCAATGCTCATGCCTTCTCTATATGGGAAGAGGCCTGTGCCCAGCAGTGGGACGTTTATAGGCTGGATTATTATTAATTAAATAATAAATAAAAAACTGTCCATCCTTTTTATCTGTATTACACGCGATAGTTCAGGTGACTAGAATATTAACACCCAAGCCAAAGGTTATCTAAGACTTGAGCGTTTTCATATAATCCCTGACGTTCGCTCTATAATAACGTTAATAATATCGATGTTCTTATTAGATTATACCGCATCTATCATTTCTTGATTGTTTTTATATTGTCGTTTTATGGAATAATGGTCATTTATCTTGAGAATTAACTATTTTAGAATTTTACACATTTATTTCAAAAAATATAGGAAACTGTGAAAGAAGTGAAAAGTCTTTATTGGTTGTTTGATCAAATTTTAATGATCACTGTGGTTGACTAAATAACTAACAACCAATCACAGAGCAAAACATAAGTTTGACAGGTAATTAACAAATTTTTGTATTGATCAATGTTTCACTCAAGTTTATTTATTGTTATGTTATATACTATGCCCATGATAATATACTATCCGGTTTACAAAAAAAAAATGGACTAAATACCTTAAAAAAATGACATACAAATAATCTCTCACTCGCAAATTACCATTTAAAAATTAACATCTCAAACCTACGGAAAACAACTTTACATACAAGCTTATATGCCAACAATTTAGTATAAGCTTCCTCCAGACATCCATTGAAATCAGTTAGCTATGCAAATCTCTTGTCAATACTACTCGCACTCCTCATTCGAACTCGACACCTGATTTATATTTAAGCGATTTGTATTTGAAAGCTCTGCTTTATATGGTTTAAGTTAGAAGGAAATATCTCGTTCATCTAAAAAACAACGTTTATACATGGCATTTATAAGCCGCTTTTATGTGTAGATTACTGTCACATTCAAGGATTAAAAAAACTCCGAGAAATTTAAAAAAAACGCTGATAACTATTATCGACCTACTGAGTACTGTGCTACTACCTAAATGTTTTTCAATTTCTACCCTCTTCTTGACTTCTCAATCACATCAGTATTTAAACAAAAATATATATATTTTCGTAAGGAAGCTAAGAAGCCACAGATAAACACACAAATAGAAGATAAATGCTCTTTATCCTTATAATGTGCAGTGTATTCTTTTATTTATTATATTTCTTAAAATTTTCACACGTAATTAGTAAAAGTATTATCTAAAGAACTATCTTCAAGCTATAACGTGAATCCTAGATACACTTTTGCACTCTTATTGGAAGTAAAAAATAAATACACTTCTTTGCAAGAAAATCCGCTCACATAACTAGCGTATTGTCGAAAACTCGCGTTTGCTTCTTGCATATTAACACACGAGCTTCCATTCACACCTCCTTTGTGTTCTCAGCCTTACATCCGATCTGTAAAGGTACGTACAGACTGTGTAACATTTAATATAACTTGCGTTCTATAACACGTCCACATTATGTTACCTTGTTATTCAACATAAAATTATATTGTACACAAAAACAAAGTGTTTTATAACATTCAGTGTCCACATTATCTGAAACATGTTATATCGCATTTTTTAATTAGATTTTTTCAATTTTCAATTTCGTTATATATTTTATCCCAAAATAAAGCAGAAACAAACATCAAATATTTTTTCTTTCATGTTTTTTATAATTCATGCAGTAGAGGGTTAAAACATGTTATGTTACACACTCTGTACGCACCTTTAGGCCCCACTAACACGATTTACAATTAAATTGACAAAAAGGCACTAAAGTTATAAAAGATGGTGTTAATGTATCCAATCAAGAACAAGTATGAAAATTATTATTATTGATAAGTTTTGTCATTGCGTTATGGTTTTTTAAGAGCGAAGAACCACAGTAGATCATACTAAAATTACGTAGTAATAATAACGAAAAAAAATAAACGTATCCCCGGATTTATTTTTTAATATCTGAAAATAATCATAATACTGAACAAATCTTTATAAATTATAGCTATAAAATATCGATCATATCAGCCTACGACACATCATAATTTTATTCGTTTAGGAGCTATGACGCGACATACACACGACAGGCAAACCAATATGTTCAAACCAACATCACCCCTCCTTTTACGTCGTGGTTTAAAAATAGTAGTCTCCATTTATATCGCCATGGTTCGTGAGAATAGGCTCTAAGACATACGTTGACGTATCTGTGTCACGGTCAAGATTTTAACTTTGACTTTTTTATAAGCCCACAGACGACATACATTGCCGGCTTATTATAGCACAAGGACGGAACATTATTTATAGAATCCGCAATGTTCATTAAAGTTTAATTTGAAATAGTGAGAAAAGCATTTTTCTTAGACCACTATGATTTTAAATCCTGAATATAAATTAATTGTGCGCCAAATTACATACAATTGATTATTTCATTATTTCACAAATATAAAAATTTATTAATATTTCAATTACTAAGTAAATTAATAACTTAACAAAGAAAGTATAGCCTGAAACTCATGAACTGCTATATTTCACGGAACTTTTCTTAAACCTGACAGGGGTTAAATATTTCCCTTCAAGAACTCATTTTCCATAGAAATTTTCTAATAACGTCACGTACCACACGTTTTCCCTTTGTGTTATTTTCTTCTGATTTCTCCAAATCGAAACTTTCTTTAGGTGTGAAAATTACCCTCATTACCCATTTCTATTCCAATATCTGCAAGCTGGTACCAATAAAATTCTTTTTACCTTCCACACGACCGTAATAAAATACACCCAAATATTTTACAGCCGAAAATAACCGCGAAATATGATTATGCTAACCCAAAGATAATTCCCTTAAAATATCTAAAAACCACCTTTGTTTTCAGAATTGCGGACTAATCCGACCGCAGGAAACTCGGGTCATCAATCCGTGCAACCCATGTTTTAAAAACCCTCAAACGAATCCCCTTTTACATTGTCAATTTACATAAACCCTTTTCACACTTCGCGTAAAAATCAAGCAATACACTAAACACACACACACAAAAAGAAAAATTCTTAGCGTTAAAATGGCAACAATGATTTTAGTTCAAGCCTTCACCAAACAGTCTACTCTTATTTGAGATACCGTATTTAGCGACAAGGACGGCAACAGAAAAACAATGGCGCGAGAGCGGGACGGGTGACATAAGATGCCGTAGCTTCGTAGCTCCGGACTAAAAGCTACGGCAGTCCGCTCGTAGACTCGTATCGTAGCGCGCCTACGTGGTTGAGCGAGTCTCGTAATTTTCATAGAGTATCTAAAAAGGAATTATGTTTGTGTGCGTAGCAAACGTACAGGTTTTCATTGTGTGTCATATTGTTATGTAAAAAAGTGGATAAGTTTTTGTCCGATAGTTCAACGTACAATATAATTGTGAAAGCGAATGGTAGCGGCTTGTACGGATTGGACGATGGTATGGAAATACTTTATTTAAAAAGTTTCTTGTTGTTCTTTATTTCCGCGAGTCTAATTATAAACTGTGATTTCATTTCGGTTTATTTTTTTACATACAAGTGAGGTTTAAGTGATGAATAAAGTTGTGAATCTATTAATGTTTTATGAATACGATTTCGTTTCGGCTTTACTACCAATTTTCAGTACAAAGCTAAACTTTACTCCGTTTTAATAACCATATTAATAAAATTTGAAACTTAATTAATACCATAACTTCTATTAAACTTTACCTATTAGTAAATATTTGTACCAAAGGCTATTTAGTTTACATGCAAAATGTTTTTCAATAAAACCAATAATCTATATTGTATGAGTATGTATGGAATAAAACGTTTTAAATCACCATTCATGTCACGCGTTCAAACAATTTTCATACAAATATTCCTGGCGTTTTCCATTTAATTGTTTACGACCACCGCATAATCGCCGCGAAGGAAATTTAATTGTAATTTGTCATCTGTTAAATGGAATTAGGGAAGAAAGAAATCAATTATAATATTCAATTATCGTTCAAATCTGTATTCAATTTAATTGAAATAATGATTTATGTTAATGTTTTTAGCTTTGATTATGACTTAAAAATTATGTATTAAGGAAAAATACAAATAATGATGATTAGGCAATTTAAAAAATATCACATTCTATGACATTACAACTAATGAAAAGGTATAAATAACTGACCGTAAAATGAACTACTTTTAACCATAACTTATGTAGGGTACAATTTGTATGCTAAAGTTCACGGTAAAACTCGTTAAATATTTTAAATACCACCCAATTTTACGCCTCTTCATTGGTCGAGGTGGTCACTTATCATTATTACAACCTATTATTACTATTATTCTAGGAAGAGGACGAAAATACCTCGAAAAGTACGTTAATCTGTTGGATCCAATTTTCATATGTTGAGCTTTGGCAGTCTTTATAATTCTGACAATCAGTCTTACTATGGGATACTGTGTTACCTAGTAAGATGGGTTTTGGAGATCAGCTAGGCAGTCACTCCATGTATAATACGGTATTCAGCTGAACCCGGTAAGGCTAGAAGCCGACCCCAAAGTGGCGTGGGAAAAGACTATACAGAAGACAAAAGAAGGTTGAAAATACCTGGCTAGATGAATTGGAAATCGCCAAACCGAGTGAGCAAGCGTGGTGATCAATGCTCGTGCCTTCTCTATATATAAAGAGGCCTTTGCTTATCCGTTAGACACTTATAGGGCGGTATTATTTTTAAAACCAGTTGCAAGAAGAGGGGTATTATAAGTATGACGTTCTGGTCTATTAGTCTGTATCCAACTGTGGCAGCGTAGCTCCTAAACAAAGGAACCAATGGTAAAACTAACCTGAATATTTATAAAAATCTGTTTCTTGTAATAAAAAAATACGAGTTTTTCAGTACGTAAAAAAAAAACTTACGCGGAAGCAATCATTTTCATCCAACTTAGTAACAATGTTTAAAGTTTTCCTCATAATAAAACCTCTTTACACAGTTACAGCATTGACTGGTATATAAATAAAGAACAAATTCAAACAAACATTATTAGGGAAACCTTGTTTATATTAAGATTAACTTCAAATTAATTAAACACTCCCTTTTCAAATCCAATTTAAATTCCGAAGATCTCATTTTGGGGATCAATTTGTTTTTATATTATTTAAGAGCCTCTTTTGTAACTGCAATTAATTTCAAGAAACGGGAACTGTTGAAATCTAATGAATTTACGTTTTTTGTTCGTTATATTTTTTATAAAGTCTGGCCTATCGAGACGAGGAGTAATCTCATTTTAATCTCAAGTGATTATGCGGAAAAGATTTATTATTTTAGGATGTTGAATTGCTGTACTTAGTATAATGAAAGATTTTGAAAAGTATGTTAACATTTTTGTGCTTCATAGCTCTTACGAGTTTTATAAAAAAAAATTATAATAAAAAAACATTGTTATTAGCAACAATGATTTTTAACAAGTAACGAGTATGTAAACGAGCTTTTTTAAAAAAAACGTTATTTTTCTATACATTTTTGACATCAGTGGGATGCATTACCTGCCTTTAAAATTTGCTGACCTACATAAAAAAAATACAGGAATAGTTTTCAGATAAACAATTTATTTATTTGGACCAAATCGTCCTTTTGTTTACAAAGGAATTCACTAAAGCTCCAGATCAGAAGTTAATTGCTAAAGTTTTTATTAATTGTCTCGTAAAGCGTCCCTCCTTTTTCATGTCTTGTCTTAAGGTTTTTTCTAAGCAATTTTCTTGATAGGTCCTATTATAAGGCTTTAGTAATTTGCTATCAATTACTCTATATGACCGGCAGTCTGCTATTATTTTAAATGATCAATTTGTGTCATACATTATCTTTGTAATAACAACATAAAAATTACGAATACTTTACTTTTAACTTTTTTTTTTTACTTTTACGTGACCTATGGCCAATGTTAAAGCAAATTAGCCGGGCTTATATACGTCCCACCTCTAGCTACAGGCCTCTTCCCATCTATATGGGATCTCCCTTTTCTATTCAAGGGACGGGCATTTGCCAATACTTTACTTTTTACAATTTCTGTAAACTTCTGTCAATCTTATTCTAAAAAATTATTACATAAATATCAACATTATGAAGTGAACCGTGATACAACTTATTATTACTAGAACTACCTACCTACCTATCCACGTGTACATAAACAAAATAACACTAAGAAGCAAACAGTTACATCATAACCTAAAGCATTTAACCTCACCTCAATCGCCAATCACCTCAAAATCATTCAAATCTAAAATCCTGCCATCATACAATACCAACAAAATCCAGCCAATACTAAAATACCGTATTTACGCCGAAAGCCATTCAAAATGGAGATATGTCATTCGGAATGGAATATGAAAAGCCGACGAGGTGTGGATGCATCGATTTCTAGGAACGACAGATATACGCTGCATTAATGTTACAAAGGCTCTGTTTGTGATTGTAGGCTGTATAGGGATCAAGTAGTATTTGCAACCATACAAGGTAATATCAGGTTATGGTTACGACCTCCGTGGTCGAGTGGCGTACGCACTGGTTTTCAAGGGGTCACTAGCACTGAGGTCCCTGGTCCGATCCCCGGACGGGTCAATGTAGACGTCACTTTTCTACATTGTCTCAGGTCTGGGTGTTTGTGGTACCTTCTTTGTTTCTAAATTCCATAATACAAGTGCTTAATAGCTACGTACTTTGGGTTCAGACCAATGTATGTGATGTTGTCCGCTTTTATTTATTTATTAATAAGATAAACTTTATAGATTGTTTTAATCGATCCCCAAATATCGTTCTCAATTTGACTGTATGTTGTTTTTGCATATCTGTTACGCGATATCTCCGGCAATTGTGGATCTATATCAAAAAGTCCCTATAAAACCGAGACCTACCTTCGGTATGCCTCAGAGGTAGTCCCATAAATAAATTTCATTGAATTCAATCGGATATACACCGAAGGCTTAGCAATTCCAATCCCCTACGAAAGTCTAAAAAGGCAGTCGATAAACAAATTTAATTTAAACAAGAATTGCGAGTTAACCCAACAATTTATTTACCTGTTTCCTAAACGTTGTTTGTTTAATTTTGCTACCGCGCTCCTTGCTCTTGATAAATTAAGCGTTTACATACGTTACCTTAGAGGATAGATAAGACCACAGAGTGCACATATCAAAGTATGAACCGTGAACACTAGTATGAACTATAATATAAATAATATAGTAAAAATTAAATAAATAAATAAATAAACTACTTTTGTCTGAGTAATTGTATCACAATCACCCTAATAACGGAACTATCGATATTATCGGATAGATTGCTGTTGTTACTCGGAAACAATTTAAATCAGTAAATAAATGTACTGCATATAGCTAATAACTTTTTTTTGCTTATGAAAATCTAATGAGTTCAACCCACGTCGAGGGCAAGACGTGGGGATATGTTGGACTTGCACTGACCAAAAACACCCCCAGTCCCGTTTTCGCCTTTGCTGGAGCCACAGGATCGCTACGTATCTTCAACCTGAGCTGAGCATGCTTTATGTTTTGCTGAAGCTGACTCCAGCGGACATACAGCTAACAACTTAATTACGCTCGGCGCAATGGGCTTTTAGCAATACTTGCACTCTATAATTTTAACTTTTTCAAACTCTATGGTACCAACATACCTATATGCATTTATGTGTGCTTAAGAGTTACAAATTACGCTAGGTATATTGCTAAACGCAGCTTAGTGAGTGAATTATTTGCGTATAAGTAGATCATACTAAACTGTTTGTCTTTCAGTTGCAAATCTTGGAATGCAAAATGTATTTTTGAGCTGATAGTTCAGTTTGGTCAAGTTTGGTGTGTGTATACAAAATTAGTTCTATATCTTAATATTATAGAGATAACATTAATATTTGCGTGGGCAGATACATTGAATTATGTAAAAAAAAAACTGAGCTACCGGTTTACAAAACATAAAATGATAAATAGCATATGTAAGGTAATCTTTTGGTTAGTTAGATGTACCTTCTAACTCACCAAAAAAAAAACTTGTAAGAAAAAAGATTACGTTAAAAAATAAATCTATAATGTTCAAAGAAATATAATCTTTGAAATAAGTCAACTGAAAACCGTCCAGTGTTCAGTTAATAAGTTGCCACGTGTCGCAACAAATAAAATAAGGCGGCGGCTGCAAAGAAAAGATTATGGCGTTATAAGATTCCTGTCGAACGAACTAAGCTAAGTAATATAATTTTGTAGAAGATCTTGATTAATGCTACCATTGCAAACGTATCTTTTTCTAATCATATTTATTGCTCGGCATGCTATATGCACGACACAGTTTACCGGCTGGAATATTGTGAATTAAGATGGTAATAAAAAAAAAAACGGAACAGTTTTATTTACAGATTTTTTTACAGTAAAAATATCTCAGTCTTTTCCTTGTGACATGCTGTTGTAGATGTTCTATTCAACTCTTTTATATAGATGATTAGTATATATATCATACTATGTACTTATACTGGCACACAAGTAACCATTGAGTCAAGCCAGGGGCCCGAGTCTGCTATAGACAATTGCTTCAATCGTCCGAGTGGGTGGCGTCAGTAGGTCCATTTAGTAGAATGCCAATTATCCTAAAATGGATCTACTGACGCCACCCACTCGGACGATTGAAGCAATTGTCAATAGCAGACTCGGGTCCTTGTTGTGTTGCAAGCAAGAATTGCAATATTTTTTATGAAATTACCAATTCAATACAAATAAGCAATTTGTCAGCAATACTTGTAGGAATTTTGCTATCAAATATTTTTGCAAGATACGTAATATAACAGACGTGCGCGAGTACATCATTTTGTGAGTAGCTAGCTATATAAGCCTTGTCAGTTAACATTTCCTTTTACAATAAATTTAAATGTTCTACACAACCCTTTCATATAAAGTATTTTTAACAATAAATTGAACCATTTAACGCCAGCCATGTTAAACTGTTAAATATTCATTCCAGTTATTACCGCCTATCTTCTGCGTTCCGGCTCTTAAATCTTGCTTAATTGACTTACTTGTGACTTAAATACTGTATAATTTAGCCGTTAATAAGACTTTTTCAGAAATAAATGTCAGTTTTTTTTATGAAAAATGCTAGACACAATTCAATGCTCCTGTATTTTTTTTATTATTTTGTTACACTACGATTTTTAGTAGACAAGAAACGAAAAAGATTTTTACATAGTATTGAAATTATGTTGCATAACAATGCAACATAATTTCAATAGACAGTTATGATTACTCCTTGTTGTCAATTTAGGAACATTACACGGTATGTTTTTTTTAATGACAAAATACACAATTGTATCTAATATAAGAACAAACTCTAACTATACTAAAATTAAAACTTAGATAAATAAAAACTAACAGGCGTCAAAGAACTCATCGTCATCCTTGTCAATGGCGGGGAACGTGCCCAGAAGGCTGGCAGCATTGCCACGTTGAATGGCTATGCCGATTCTCTGTGCAAAAAAACAAACCAGCCCTCTGATCACGAGTAGATTCTACTAAACGTTTGGAAAGTTCTTTAAAAAGATTTCGAAAAATATATTTACCGAAATGAAGTACAAAAAAAGTAGGCCTTCATAGTCAAAATTACCATATTTCTATTCATTTAAAACAGTAAACCAGGAAATCACTATCTTACAAATAAATCAAGCTCCAACGGTTATTAAAAGCAAAAGCAATAAATATAAAACAATTAGAACAAAGCGTCTCCGAAACATGGTTCCGTATATGTTTTAATTATTGTTATAATGAATTCATTTTGCTCGTCTCTGATTGGCTGAGCGAAAGGTTAACAATGACGAATTATATCGCAGCTGGGAATACAGATATAGCAATCCGTATTAATTTATTTTGCTTGATAAATGAGAAACGGTGTATGATTAGAAGGGATTTTTCATACTGCGATAAAACAATTTTGTGTACTAATTCAAATATTAAAGGCGTGAGATGAAGATTAAAAAAAAAACTTTTGGTTTTTTTAATAGGACTTAGATTTTTATCTCCTGGTATGTACCTGGGTAACGACACGAGCTACAACATGTATTCACTCTCCAATTTTAATATAGTTATCTGTATGTAACAAACAGAACACAGTATGTCGAAATCTTTATCCTCTTTGCATCAAGTTAAGTTTTTTGCCACAAAAAAAAAAACAATTTTAATTCTGGTTAAAACAGCCCAAATTTTTACCACACTTTGAATAAAAAACATATTTAAATCAACTTCTGATAAAAAAATTGTAAATATACTTACCACATAGACTACTATCCCACCCAAACACATACACATTAACCATCTTCATCACATGCACTACCCAACATATAAACTAACTACTCCATAAACAGTATACTCCTAACTTGATGGGTGAACAAAACACCGTTACTAAAAGGTCTTTTGTGTATACGGAACCCGAAAAGGACGCTTCGTGTGTCGACACAATAAAGTCGGCCGAAACGCATTGACATCTATATTTAACGAACACATTCATGCTATGTAACAAATGAATAGTCTGTTGCTATGTTACTTTGGATGTTATGAACAATGTCAAAGTTTTGAAGACTGTTTTAAGCCTAACTAAGATGTAGTTATGGAGATAAATGTATGTAGGTATTTACTTATTCTTATCGAGTAAAGGCAAGACAGAAGAGTGAAAAAAAATTGAAATCATGATGACAACAAAATTGTGTATTATCATTATAGTTCAGCCTGTACATTTAATTGACTTTAGAAGGAGGAGGTTCTCAATTGGATTATAGGAACAGTACCCCTTTTTTATGTGTGTTTGTTACGCGATATCTCCAGCAGTTTTGAATCAATTTGAGGCACTTTTCCTATTGCCGGCGATGCGATGAGCGAGTAACAAGCAGAACGATTATTGCTCACCGAGTATATTTTTAAGAGTTCTTCTGGCCGTAAAAAACACATGCTGTGAGAGTTCTGTCCGGCCAGTGTGAACGGCCAGCGAGTAACTATTTATATATGCATCTCCTTCATTTACACGGAATCTACATCTTGTTGTACGTTTCTTGAGTAAAAAAATAGTCAATAGTTACTCGTTTCCGCCCACAATGAGACAACTGCCTTAAGCAGTCTATAGTGCTTTTCTGTAACATTATTTTCGCATCTCGATAGCGGAATCCGCGGTGAAATTTCAAAAACGTATTCTCAAATTTGAATTCTAAATCAAGGCCAATTGGGTTCACTGTTGAAATGAGTTTTATTATCACTCAGATGAAAGAAATGAATGAAGCTCGATATCGAAATTATTTACAGAATAGACATACTGTTTGTCATCAATTAGGTAAACCTTAGTCTAATATACTTTTCATTGAGGTCGGTTCCCTTTTTATATTTACTTATAATCAATTATTTCGTAAAACGACATCATTCACATTGAACTGACCTACAATTATGGTATGTGACACACGTTTTTCATAAATAACAATCGATTTAAAACTACTACAACGAAATCGATAAATGGTGCGGTATGTAATACCGTGAATTACAGTACTTAACAACTTAGATAATCATCGTTTACTTAACGCCAGTTTCCTTTAAATAATATATTACTATACTAACAGACAAACGTAATTATTATAGTAAGCTGATGTTTTAAACGATTACTGTAGTTAAGTTACGAATTCATGGCCGCTTACTTTATTTAAAGTAATTTATACCGTTCATTTTTACTTGAGACATTTTATTTTTCTAACTTAAGATAGATAGTATCAAAATTATGTTGATAGTGCTGTCTTATTTTTTGAAAGCCTTAAAGCTTTGGCCTTCGTTTTTACCCGTATTTTCGATGAGATTCTGAGATTCTTAGCGTAATATTAAACAGCATTCAACCTTCTAAGGACTAAACTATCGATAGTAGTTAAGTAGTTCTGTAATTTTTCACACGTAAGTAGTAGTAAAAAAAAACAAATTATTTTGCTATTTTCGTTTCTTCTGTTGATTAGTTTCTTTTTGGGAATATTGGTTACCCAGGTTATAATACCTTTTACCTTATGTAGTTTTGTTCGGAATTATTTCGCATAAGCTGTCGGCCCTATATAAATAACTAAACTCTTTCCTCCTTCTTTCAGCTTTATTACATTAGTATAGAGTAGAACATTTTTCTCAAAGTCAGCGCCGATCGGTCCCATCTCAAATGGGGCCCAAGGGTGCCTCCTAAAACCATTACTGAAGGTAGATAATAAATAATTCATGGCTTGAAATATCACGGATATGTAACAAGTTATTTTTGTTCTGAAACTGCCTCGTTGGCCTAGTGGCGCTAAGCGCGACTGCTACGCTAGAAGTCTTGGGTTCGATTCCCAAGTCGACTTAGATGTTTTTGGGTTTTTCTGTGAAATTCTCAGTAGCAGGTCGGAGTTTGGATTTGTGCCCGGTTAGTGGCACTAGGCTCGCCCCCTATTACATGGGACCTAAACATACCGGCGAACTGTGGGTGTACTTTCGTACACCTCTGCCTAACCCTTCGGGGATACAGGCGTGATGATATGTTTATGATTATTTTTGTTCAGCTGCAAATATTGAATGGACGTAACCCATATTTACATATAAATAGAGTTTTGTATAAGGTTAGAATATGAAGCCTTTTTAATATGTATGATTGTTAGTGTTGGTGTTATGACAATGATAGTGTTGGGTTTGCAGTTTTATTTACTTTAAAATAAACTAGAAATTAACTCAGTTTCCTGAATTCATTGTGTGAGTAAACGATTATCGCTTTTAGTCTGTAGTGGTCAACATTTAATACAAGTTGTATGAAATGTAGAATATCGAAAATTCTTTAATTAAAATGTTAAGTCTAAAGTAACGCAAATTCAGTGAAATAAAATTGACTAATGAAAATAATTTAAAGCAAAAGTAAAATACTACTTTCAAACTCGGTACTAATCAATTAAGCTGTAAATATAGCCCACTAAAACACCAATTAGGGACTACTTCATTTAACTAATTTCCATTTCAAAACCCTAAACAACCAAACTTATTAAGTAAATCCGGTGCTAAGTAAATGGTTGTATGCCTGAAAAGATCGCCAAACGTACAGGCAACTATCAAAAACCTCAAACGAGGCCATTTCGATAATTAAATCCGCAACCCAATGATCTGCTTTTAATAACATTTAACCACAAACAAGAATTAACAGAAGTACAATTTCGTATCACTTTAGTTTTAATTTTGGTTTTATGACGTTCATGTAAGTAAGTAACATAATCATTTTGTTTATTGTTGAAATAAAACTACTCTTTACGGATTTTTTCGCGGTTTATATTTAGATTTTAAGTCCCGACGTTTCGACACCTTTGCGGGTATCATGGTCACGGGCAGACTGAGATGGTGTTCGTCTTGACAGAAGTCGAAACGTCGGGACTTAAAATCTAAATTTATTATTATTTCAATGTCTAACATTCGCGTAAACCTAAGAAACCAATATTGTTTATTGTTTGAACATGCGGCTATTTTGACGATGCGTTATTTTAGCTCAGAATTTGACAGCTTTACCGTATTTTACAAGGGAAATGAAGACAAAAGATGCAATAGGCAAACTTATTTTATCTGATGTCATTCTTTTGTGTTGAGAAAGAAATTATGAAAAGAAGTATCTGATTTTCAATGTTTTAATTTATTTTCTATGTAGACGATAAAATCTTCTGAAAATCATCCGTCTATCACACAAAATATAACGATATTTTACCTCCAACATGATGTTATCCTTCTGTAAATTTACTTGTACAATATGATTGAACGATAACCGCTCCCATGCTATTTATGTCACGCAATCCCAAAAATTATTGCCGGATAATCTTTTTGTTAATCATTAAATATCGTTCGACTTTTACTGAATAATATCGCGTGGGCAGATGGTCTTAATATAAGAGTTTCACGTAAAAAACAAAAGACTGTATAACTATTGGAGCGTGATTTATAGAGTTCTTTTTACTTAGGTTCAATGGCATTTAGCTAAGTTTTTTGTTTTTCTATTGGTCGTAAAAATATTTTCTGTTTAAATAAATCTTGTAGTTTTTTTTTATTATTAGCCTACGTTAGATCCCCTTTCTTCCTGTAAAAATTTATACACAAAAAAAATAGGGCCATATTTATAAAACCTCAAAACTGTTTTAATAAGGGCTAAATTAAGGTAAGACTTATGCTCAGAAGTAGGACACTAAACATAACAACATAAAATATATTTTTTTCTTGCAAAAACTCCCATACAAGTAACCTCATAATAAAAAGTCCTCAAAAGAAAGACACAAGGTAGAGTTTACCATACTTCATTTAGTAACTAACCACAGCATTCATTTACTTCACTGCACACAAACCTGACAGAGCTTCTTTATTTTTATACAGCGGCCTTCGCAATTTACATTCGACAAAAAACAGAAGTTACAAACACAACAAGTCAAACGCAGAGTTCATAATTTGCGACAACAGGAAAAATCTGGGAAAACAAGTGCTACCGTTTTGTCAAGTTATTTTAACGAGACTTCACAAAAGACAATAAAATGGAAGCGGTTTTATATCATCTGTTCTTTTTTTTACTTAGTTGAGTATCGTTTTTCATTTTTGACCTGTTTTCTTTTATGTTTGAGTTTAGAATTATTACATTTAGTGATAGGAATGGTAAATCTTTATTAAGTACTTGTACTGCAGTGGACAGAAATCGCCAAGAACAGAGAAGTTTGGAAGAGGAAAGGGGAGACCATTGCCCAGCAGTGGGGTCTAAAGTAGGCTAATAAAAAAATAAAAATGAAAGAACTGCAAAAAATGGGTCTTCTCTAAGGTAAAGGTTTACATCATGTGAGAGGATCTTATTAAAATTTTTGTGCACTAATGTTTCCTTACAAATATATTGAGTGTTAAATTGCAACATTACCACTTGCCACCATCCTCTGTAGCCAAGTAGCATTTCTACAAGTGGAACATATTATTGTAAAACATTTTTCAAGCTATTTTGGATCAAAGAGATTTTGACATAAACACGCCTTTTTTAAACGACTTCGAGAAGGAGGTGGTACTCGTTTTTTTTTATTCTTACCTCAGAACTGTTTACTGGGTAAACTGATTTTGATGCTTCTTTTTTATTTGAAAGGTGGTGTCTTTCATCTGGTCCCATTTTAGTTTGGTCCAGTTATGACGGTGGGATCTATAAGAAAACCATATAAAACTTATTTTGAAGTCTCTTTTTTTTGTAAGAATTATTATAACTTTAAAAGAATACGTGAGACAAACTGTTACTGTATATTAAGCTTAACACTTAAACTTAACAAAGTCAAGGCGCTACTCAAAATTGTTGAACAATATTACAAACATGTTCATTTTTCTCAGAAATGGTGTGATATTTACCGTTTTACATAAAAATACAACTTTCAAGTACATTGTTTATATTCTCAGAAAAGTGCTAAAAGCTTGTAAGTGTTCGACGGTCACTAGTTTTATGCATTTAAAATTGTGTTGAAACTGAAAGAGGTGCGAAGTTAGAAACTTTCACACTTTGCTTTTAAAGTGGACAATACTTGTTATGCAGTGGCACTGTTTATAATCCTATTTGTGTAGTTAGGAGAAAAATGGGTTTGCAATTCTCGTTGGTCTAGTTGGTCATAATAAATTATCTATTTAATCTAATAATATTATATTATTATGATATTAATTATCACTGTTATTATTGTGATAATATCATTTTATTTCTTTTATTTTTATGATTTACCAAATCATTTTCCTCAAATATTTGCAAATTTAATACAAGTTCTGTTTGTTGGATTACTTTACATATTAATTAATTTTAATAAAAAATAATTTTACTATTATCCACCTAGTTATTCTTAAACTAAGTAACAAATAGCTAGGTGGTTATCCCGTTTTATTTCTGTTTGCAAAAATATACGAATTACCACAGTCCATCTTTTTACCGGTTAACACCGAGCTTTTTAGATTTGAATTATTCTGATAAATAATTTATCTACTATATTTTACATTCTTTTATTTAATATTGTTAAAATAAATACATTGAAACCTGATGAATATGTAAAATTCAGAACTAATTCATTAAACGAATGAAATTGAAATCTAAAACAAAGCAAAGCATATTTCAGTTAGGTTTCAGGAATATTCACTTAACGAGTACAGTTCGACACAAAAGTGCTTTTAATACTTCAATTAAAACTAACTGGCGACAAAACTTATCGAATTAAAACGTTAATTGATATTAATAAAACTGAAATTCGAAACTTAGTCAACTATGAATTAATTAGCCAGCTAAAATACCATTACACTGTATAATATTATTACTAAATAAATGACCTTTACATTTCTACACACGAAATCTTAATTTACTAGAAAATGTTATTAATATTTCAATTCTAAATTGATGCTAAACTAATCAAATTAAAAACTAAAATCCTATACTAAACTAAAATTTGCCGAGCCAACTATATTTTAGCTAATTTACCACTCGGGAATATCCATTCGTGTACATTGTACAGTTCTGAACACAAGTGCTCTGTAATTTTAATATAATTGAATTCTGTGCTTTGATGTTGACTCGCCGATTCGCTTGTGAATTAACTTGTTATATTTGCTTTGTAAAGAGCTTGATTCTGATTAGCTAGTAGTCAACATGTTTAGATCTAAAACTAATAATAGTATGTGTGTTTGTTGTGATATTATTATTGCTACGTTCCTTACAAAACAGATAACTATGGTTTTGTTTGTTATATATTTTCTTTTGAGATTATTATTCCACTACGAAGCAATTCAATGCATATTCAACGTAACGTTGGATGACCGAGCCTGGACCCAAGCCACGCTGCCGATCCGTTTTGGTGGGCTAGGTGTACGTAAAGTTTCCAGTTTAGGCTTACCAGCATTTTTGTCATCTGTCCACAGCACTGAAAAGTTGACCAGGCAAATCTTAGGGTCTTCTCTGGTTGATTTTCAGATTCTGTGCATGACTGAGGCAGTAAATAGTTGGGAAATGTCCTGCCCGGGCACAGATCTACCCGAGCAACGTTCTTCTCAGAGGCAGTGGGACGAGCCGCTTTGCAGTTTGATACGGAAAGAATTGATCAATACGTCAATCAACACTGCAGAGCGTGCGCGTCTCCTGGCTGTGGGAGAATGGGAATCGGGCCTCTGGTTACAGGCACTTCCATCATCCACTCTTGGTACCATATTGGATAATAATACTTTTCGGCTCGCCATGAGTTTACGTTTAGGTATACCCTGTGTCGCATGTCATCGTTGTCAATGCGGTGAGACAGTCGACAACCTCGGTCACCATGGCCTGTCCTGCAGCAAGAGCGCAGGGCGTATATCTCGCCACTCAAATTTGAATGACATAATTCGTCGTGCTCTTGTCACCGCCGGAGTACCAGCTGTTTTGGAACCCAATGGTTTGGTGCGCGGCGATGGCAAGAGACCTGACGGTATGTCATTGCTGCCTTGGAAATTGGGTCGGCCTTTGGTGTGGGACGCAACGTGCGTCGACACCCTTGCGCCGTCCCACGTTCTAAGTTCAGCAGCCTCTCCTGGCGCTGCTGCTGGAGCTGCGGAGACCCTTAAGCGGCGGAAGTATAATAACATTGTGGGTGATTATATTTTCGAGCCGTTTGGGGTTGAAACGCTCGGGTCATGGGGTCCGAGCGCACGAAATCTTTTCAAAGAACTTTCCAAACGTTTGGTAGAATCTACTCGTGATCAGAGGGCTGGTTTGTTCCTTGCACAGAGAATCGGCATAGCCATTCAACGTGGCAATGCAGCCAGCCTTCTGGGCACGTTCCCCGCCATTGACAAGGATGACGATGAGTTCTTTGACGCCATTTAGTTTTTATTTATGTAAGTTTTAATTTTAGTATAGTTAGAGTTTGTTCTTATATTAGATTTAATTGTGTATTAATTAATGCATATTATTTTTGTAAAAAAAAATGACGTTTGTTAAGCTTGTACTTTGTAGCCTCAGTTAAATAAATGATTTTTGATTTTGATTTTGAGTAAAATAACAACAAAAATAAACTAAAACTTTTTATTGGATATTCATAAAAATATGTTAGATTTATTTTCCCTTACGGTCACTAGCCTCCCCAAAAAAACTTACAGTAGGTATAGGCATAATAATAGGTATATTAGTTGAATATGCCATTCTAAAAAGTAAATTACAATAAGAATCGGCATTATAACTCGAACTCTCTTTAAAACCCCAATTCAAATAAATCACGTTAATCTTAGATTAAAGTTTTATGACCAAAGTTCTGTTATAAGCACTTTAGATAAACTACGGTTTAGCTTAATTCAAAATTAATGCGAAAGATTTTAAAACCGATTGCGTTTATTACTATTGTGTCTCGAACGGGAATCAATAACTTGAATTTAGTTGCTTAAGCGATTTTGTTTTTGAATGTACCTACTTACATTAAATTTTAAAGGAAAAAAACTTATATTTTGTAGTTCTTTTTTAAGTTTAACTGCCGTTTTCAGAGACGTTCATGGTTAATTAAGTGATTTCTAATTTTTGTTTAAAAATGTATAGTGTAATTTGAATAAGGACACTTTCAGAAATTTGTATAACTTGAAGCCAGCAGTTAAGCTAACCTGGATGTGACGGTTGCTGTATAAACATATACGCAATAGCAACAGGACTCTTCATTCTAAATATGTTATAAAACAAGGCCTCGATTCAGGTATTTAAGAGTTACTTGAATGACTTGCCTTTTATGGTCATTTTTACATAATTGTCATTCTGCTAACTGTCAATACGATCATTAATTGGTCATTACGATCATGATCTTCCAGAGTTCAATGAGGTTTTATTTTAGGCTTATCTGAATACACAAATTAGACACAATGAGAAGTACACTGACCAACCACTGATATGCATTTAAAATAGCTGCATCGAGGCCCAGTATATTTGACAAAAAACTACAATTTTATTAGCGCATCCTATTTACTATTTATACCTTTTTTATTCAACACATTTTACACGTTTTGTAAGTCAACAGTTTAGTATACACTGGCTTCGATGTTGTTTAATGTAAAGCATTCACGTAAGCTTCTCGGTATTTTCGTGTGCATTATTTAGACAACATGTTAGGTGCTCCTGGCTTAGTGTAAGCTGTACACTACAGATTGACTGACCATGAAGGTTAAACCACGCTTACGGGAGTTTGGTTATTGATGTGTGACCATCCCGCATCCTATCAAGATCCGTAGTTTTGAAAACTGTTTAAACCGTTCGTCCTTGATAACACAGTTCTCGATTTGATCTTTGATTTAATTTATGATTCCGTATATTATCTAAAGTATAATTATGATGGCAACCAAATTTCTTTTTCAATTGGCTAACTTGTCGATTTTATAACCAATATGTTAGAGTTGTGTGTTCATCTGCTAGCCTGTCAACATCAACCCCAAAATATCATAAGAAAACTCCTAAGATGGTATGTCTATGTGAAGATCAAAATTAACTCAAGAAGGTATTATTATTACTACACTTGTCTACTAATTATTAAGCTGCATCTACAACACTGTATGCAACCTATTTGCAAATAAACGTCATATTTGCATACGAATTAGGTTAGTTAGCATCAAGGCATATCAGTGTGCACTAGATAATTGTATGATGACGTCACGAGCAAACATTTCATGCCAATTAGCAGCTGAGATTGTTAGTAATTTGAATTATTACTGTCTAGGGGTTGTCATTGGGGGCTGTCATTGTTTTTGTTATTTTAATGTGACATAATTATTTATTTCTTTTGAGGCTACCACAGTAAAATATATTTTTTAAACTCTAGTTAAATCTTTCGCTTGCCTAAGAATGAAGCCAAAATCAAGCATTGGGTGTTTTTTTTTGCTTGTAACGTCGTACTGACTTCATTGAACTTACGTAAAAAATAAATAAAAAGTATATAGCATGCTGTGATCCTATTCACTGCATTTAAATTTCATTTTAACAAGAAAGAAATACTAAAAGACAAAACCTTTTATTTATGGATTCGTTTAATTTAAAAATTAGTGAAAACAAATTTCATGGATGTAAAACAAAACACTGCTGTCAAAAATTTCATCAATTTATTTGTCAATACCACGAATCATTGTGAATTAATAAACATTTTATGTGCTCCAAAAATAGTAAAATAATAATAACAAAATAAAAATGTAAAATAATTATTGTAAGAAAAATACAACGTATTTTTACGATGATAGATTGAACGTGTCTTTAATATCGAAAGAAAATGAGTGAGAGAGATTTTTAAAGTGTTTGCGTCATGTCAAGTTAAGAGATACATCGATAAGTTAATTGTGTTGGCGTTTAACAAATGGGCTTGTTTATAATACTTATTTTGTTTATGTGAAGTTGTTTTAAATACAGTTTTTTTACATTACTCTTTTCTGCGATTGGTTTTCAGTATGCTCTTTTTACGTGCTGTCATAACCGTTTTTATGTGTTATATTATTATTTTTGTTATAGTGGATTTTGAATTTTAGTGGTAATTCAGAAAGGAAGACTGAACTAAAAAAGAAAACTTGGTTTAAGGGAATGAATAATCTTGATAAGTGTTTGCTGTTTATGTGATAATCAATTGTAGATGTAGGTAATCTAAAACAATAATTTCGTTCTCAGTTTCGCTAAAATCGCGTACCATTAAATTAATTTTCTATACTCCATCAGAATAGGTGCGACCCTCCTCATTTACACTTGGCTACTCTCGAACATAATAAATCATGACCTTTTTACCCCACTCCACCCTACCTGTCAAGCTGATATAGCTCTTATCACAAGTGCATAAGGTCCACCTTTACCGTTATGTCAACTTCGAATGACAGATGTCATGGGGGAAAATTAGCGAGATTCGGATAAAACCTTTTTTTTGGGAACCGCAATTTTAATAATACGAAGATTATGGTGTTAGTTTATAAAAGAAAGTTACTATTCGTGATAACTTATTTGAAAAAAAATGTTTCATATTGTGATTTCAAAAAATGTATAAAAAAAATTGTTTTTACTTACCTTTAGTATCCCACTGCTGGTCAAACATCTAAGTCATCCCACCACCTCTTCCTGGATCGTCCTTGACAGCGCCATCCGTCTGCTGACTCCTATTGTATCTTTGCCCAGCGGTCTTTATGTGACCCACACACAAATATTTTAACCTTGAAACATGAAACTAGTAACTTGTTTGTTCTGTATTACGCACTAAACTTTTATATAAAAACAGCTATGTGAAAATCTCAAGCTTAAGCGTCAGAATATTTCTACTGCAATTTAAATTTTAACACTTACAACTACATATACTAAAACTACTTTTTACGATTTTTTTCGCTGTTTATATTTAGGTTTTAGGTCCCGACGTTTTGACACTTTTGCAGGTATCATGGTCACGGGCAGACTGAGATGGCGTTCGTCTTGACAGTAGATATTTTTCGTTCTACCTTCATATTTTAATTAATTATTTGAGTTCCGACCTACGCAATATGAGCTCACTGTCTTGATGTCTTGCAACGCTGCTCTTGGGTTTGGCCTTGAGTTTATGTATTATTGGGTCCCAAGTAGGTGATAACGTTCAGCCAATTTCTCTATTGAAATTAGGGTGTTTTTATCTCAGTCGCCTCGCGAAACATCCTAGGTAAGAATTCGGGTCCTTTTCAGTTCATTTCCATATCAAAATTACTTTTATTTATACGCAACAAAATCTAACATAAGAACAAACTCTAATTATACTAAAATTATAAATTACAAATAAAACTAACAGGCTACAAAAAACTCATTGTCATCCTTGTCAATGGCGGGAAACGTGCGCAGAAGGCTGGCAGCATTGCCACGTCGAATGGCTATGCCGATTCTCTGTGCAAGGAACAAACTTTTATCAAAATCTTTACCACAAGGTATACCTTATCAAAACAATGAACAAGTACCCTACAAAACTCACTAAATCCTCATCAAGAACAAGTATTGACAAGTGGGTCACATGTTTATGACCCATCTTAAAGGTGAGTATAGACTACAACATATACTTGTAACAGAACAACGAGCCGCTCTGTGACATGTTCTCGTGTATCATCCTAAGTCGAGCATGCTCGCCTCTTTGTTACAGCCTATTGTACAAACCAATGAGCATATTGGTGAGCATTTCGTCGAGCGTAGTGACATAACAAAAAAGAATGAGAGCAAGCTACAACGAAATGTTGGTAAATGCACAATCGCTGTGAGAATTGACCCGTAACATAACGCCGAGCATTCGCAGGAACAAAATCAAAATCAAAATGTTTTTATTTCTTATAAACCAAAAAAAAGGCGCTCAATAAACGTTACGTTAAATCTACTGACTCGAGTTGCTCGGTTCCAAAGTGTCTTTCCTATGGAGAAGAGTCTATAAGAAACGTCATAGGTTACTCTTTAAAAAACAAAATAACAATTATTTGTACACTATTGGTTAAATATATGCGTCAACACCGCAATAAAAACGTTACTACAATAAGAAAAAAAAAAATTGTACTTTTGCCTGTATTGTACCATTCGCAAGAACGTTACATTACACAGATATGCTCGAGAAAATGTTGTAGTCTATACTCACCTTAACATGTTATGATATTATTCATGTACTGACAGCGTCTTGGGATGACGAGGATTCTGCGATAACGCAGAGGTAGGGTAGACATCAAAAACAATTCATTGATGATAAATTAGTTTTTACAGATGAATGGATGTTGTGTGGGTGACTTATTGATGGTAACCTACCGTCAATTAAGTCAAATATAAATAGTTTCAGTATTATAAATAGTTTATGAAAAGATTGTTTGTATTACCTATCCGTTACCACATACGACATAGTTAAAGTCTCGGTTCAAGTCTGGGTGAGGCTGGTACAGGGAAAAAGGTGAAGCCTATGCCCAGCAGTGGGAGGACAAGGGCTGTGGATTATATGATGTTGAACCACATACAAATAACAGAAAGACAGCAAAGATAATTGTAAAAAAATTTACGTCATAATATTTTGTTGTTTGATTTCCACAAGTTAAGCAATAGTCTAGTAGATACCTACTTTAATGCGAAATTGCAATGTAATTTCGAAGATTATTTTTTTTCGAACATTTCAGAAAAACCATCATAATTATCATGATGATTTTTCTGATTTCTAAAATAAGACAGTCTCATATTTTGTTTCGTTCTTTAATCATCATTGCTAATCCTTTAACCAGTGTGTGCCAAAGCATCAATGGAATGTCATGCAACCCGAAAATAAACTAATCAGAAAAATTAAATAAGAAACCAAGCACAAAAATCTTTCTTTAGTCATCTATAAGTTTTAATATGATCCTTTCTCTGTTTCCATTTGTTTCCAAAAAATCATATCATTGACATCTCAATATCTTATCCCTTTCGATCTGTCATCCAAAAGTAATTTATTCGAGTTCCATATAAAAACGACCTATATCGTGTACCCAAACTTTGACAGATAAAGGTCCGACAACTTTCAATACCAGTTCCCAAGCTGATACAGGGTGTCGCAAAAAGTACTATATCTTTTGCAAATGCAATTTCTACTTGATTTGTTTTGGGATTTCAAATAAATCAATCAAGTAGTGACACGATAGGTCTCTCCTTTGGGAGTCCTTTATTTTGGTTCCGTGCTGAATAAATATTTGTTTGGTCTACAGATGTTTTGTGATTGGTTGATTTCGTACTTGTTAAGTCATGTCTGTTTTTAGTGGAGTGACTGGGATTTTTGGTTGCCTTGAGTCTGACGTTTACTAATTATCTTTCGTTATAGTTGATTCTGAACCTTAATCTAGTCTCTTTAGTTTATTCTTAACATAACATATCATCACGCCTGTATCCCCGAAGGAGTAGACAGAGGTGTACCAATGTACACCAACAGTTCGCCGATATGTTTTAGGTCCCTTGTAATAGGGGGCGAGCCTATTGCCACTAACCGGGCACAAATCCAAACTCCGACCTGCTACTGAGAATTTCATAGAAAAACCCAATAACACCTTGGTCGACTCGGAAATCGAACCCAAGACCTCTAGCGTAGTAGTCGCGCTTAGCACCACTAGGCCAACGAGTCAGCTTTAGTTTATTCTAATCTTAATTATTGTTGTCTGTCAGTGTCGACTTTATTACAACATAATTTATTTACTGAAGTCTTACATAGAATAAAATGATAAAATAGAAAAATTCTTTTGATTCTCACTTTATGCGAAAACAGGACATTCGGACAGCATTCCGATTTAATTAAAATTTCTTATATTGAATTCAACTTTTACTACAGAATTTAAACTATGCAGAATAATACTGCCCTGGTAATTGTAAATGCAGTACTTGCAAATTGGCGGTTCCGAGATAAACGCGGTAAACGTGTTTTGTGATATCTACACAACAAGTCTGAATTAAATAATGTTTTAAATATACCAGAAATATAAGAAAAAAATCAAACTTTGTTCAATAAATAAATAAATAAATAAACTTTGTATTGATGTAATTTTTTCTTTACTTTATTATGTATTTTGGATACAATGCGCATTACTGCATTTTGTTCTACCATCTAGACTTGTGAACATGAAAGTATCACTAAGCCCAAAGGCAGTATTTGTGTTCATTACTGCAAAATCACCTAGCACGTGTTCAATACTGCGTTTCTATCTATTAATCGTGTCTTATTATCATGCCTGGTACTAGTTGAAAGATTTATTAACCTTTTACTTCAGCTATCAGATACTATTATGAGAGGATATGTGACGAAATAAAACAGACCTTAATAGGTACTAGAAAAGTGGTTTTGGCAAAGTGGTTTTGGCAAAGTGGCATTGTCGAATACTGCGTTTAGTTTTAGTAGCACAAGAAAAGCTCTATAATATACTTGCTACTCTCACACGCAGCAATGGTGAATACTGCGTTAAGCTTTAGTTAGTATTCGTTGCAAAGTACTAGAACGTTAAATAAAGTTGCAGTAACCATAGCAAGTACTGCACAACCTTCTAGCACATGCTGAGTACTGTATATCCTGTTAGCAAAAGTAATAATTTGGTGCTAGTACTGCGTATCTTGTTATATAAAAAACATGTTTATAATAAAAAAAAACATGAAAAATATTTTTTTATCTATAGATTAGCCCCTTGAGGTGTCATTTTTGCAAAAAAGTGAAAATTGCAAAAATGTCGATTACTGCACTTACAATTATGACGGCAGAATAGAAAAGCTGAGAAGGTAAAAATTAAAAGGAATATGATTTTTCAGCTTTTGCAATTTCCTCAGACTATTTACTTTTAAATAAAAAATTGTAATGAAGATCGTTGCCTACAGCTAAAATATTATCTTTGTTAGATTAAAATCGGAGATTAATTTGGAATTTTTCGTTCAGACGAAGAAATATTGGAGGTTGTATTGTTTGCTGTAAGAGTTGAAAAATTCTATAGAAAGCAATTCGTTGAAGCAGATATTATTTTTTAGGGCTTGATCAATTTTGTGTTGACAAAAATATTGTGTATTGGGTTTTCATTATTTTACGAGGTTTTAATAAATTTCAATGAATGACGATGACGCAAGACAAGCTAAAATATTTTTTAGACATTAGGATGAAATGCATATTCTAGAAGTTTTGTAAAGGAATAAGGATTTAATATAAAATACTTTTGATTTGTCTATTCAGCTTTAAATATATTTTTTGTGTTATGTTTAATCAACTACTCCAGATATACATAACGTGCTTCTAAAAAAACATGTATACAACGACCAACTTATAAACAAAACCATTTGAATTATAATTTCGTTGTAATAAGATTGTTGAATACCTTTTTATACATTCTTTAAATAAATCGATAGCCTACCCTTTGGTTATAACAGCATATTGGTAATCCAGAAAACTTCGCTCATTTGATATTCTTCTTATGTTTACCGTAGGGAAAAGCTACTGAATAAAAAATATAGCTTTTTACGAATATACCAAAGATCAAAACACATTACATCCTTATTTCATATAGGTGGAAAAATTTGTTTGTTTGTCTTGTTCCTGTAATGCGATAACTGCTAAACGGATTATGGTATTGTTTTGAAGGTTTTATAGGATTGTTTGTTGAACATGTCACGCATCTTCTTGTTTTCACATAGTTACCTGAATAACAACTACTATAACCTTTTCCGTAGTACACAAATAAACTTTGTAAAATCTGTTTAGATACTAAGTTCTTTTGCCTTTATTTAATATAAGTTTTTTACATACAAAAAGTCCTAAATTGCTAATGTTAAATAACGTTCTAAGTAACATCAGACTTATAGTTCAAAAAAAACCATTTGAAATAAGGGAAGGTGCTGTACAGCAATAAAATAAATTTGCCCGCATTTGAGTATTTATTTTTTCATTAAATTGGAAAGCAGGTATATAATCAACATTGTTACCCCTTTAAATATTAAACGTCAATATTCATAGTATCATCAGCACACTTTACGAGTTGCAAGCTCGTAAACTTTATCTTTATATTTTATGTTTTCTTTATTGTTTTCTGACGTTTACTGGGCACTAAATACTTGCATTTTTAGTACTATGTAGTTTTAGTGTTCTCTTTTCTTAGTTACACTAATAATTGCAGGGTTAGTCTGAGCTTATTGACCTAGCATGTTATACTATGGTGCACTTTAGAAATCATAGCGCTTTTTTGTCTATCAGATTTGGATGATTACGTGCCTTCTTCAAAAGATTTAAGAGGCATTTTCACGAGTAAATAAAAAAGATTGAATAATAGTTGCAATAGTTTCGCCGGTAAATATTATTTTAATTTTAAATAAAATTAAATAAAGTTCGGGGATATTCTGCAACCATTGTCTTAACGATATCTCCGGAATGCGAAAAGGTGATATTATTGACCTTTGAACTCGTGTAACTTTTTTAGCATAAGTCGGATTTTTGGGGACTTTTGATATTTCATTTATAATGGTGTACTAGTGACATCCACCAATTTTCAGCTCTATGCGAATTAATGCAAACTGAAATGTCTATTATGACTGGACTAAAAGAAGTTAGTCTAAGAACGAGTGGATCAAACATGAGCCTTCTCCAACCAAATTGGACCTTGTATATCTACCATTTATCAAGCTTATATTCCCCACTTAAAAAGTACAAAAGAACCGTCAAAAGCATACTTTTTTTAACCTTGTGCTTACAAATATAGTGCTTCCTGTAAGCTATTAATTATGATTAATGAACTGAGATTTGGGCGAAAATTTGTGGTGATTCAATAGCTTTATAAGGCTCGTTAGGACACGTACTGTGGTTGCACTTAACCAACTTATTATAGGTATTTTGTGAAAAGTCAATTATGACAATTAATTACTGCCAAATAATTTGGTTTACTACTGGATTTGTTTATGAGGTTTTTTAAAAAGGCTCCTGAATTTAACGTATACTTTTTTGAGTTTAATATGTGTTAATTATTAACATTTCTTTATGTTTGGTTTTCCAAATCAAATAATTCTCAGCCTTTTTTCATTTCTAATCTTTTGCCATATCATTTTTATTGTTCCAATTAATATAATATTAAGGTCTAACCGAAAACTAGAAAAATGACACGTAGGTTGCCTAATAGTAACTGAATTACATTGCATAAATTGCTTTGTCAACCCTTAAAATGAGTTTAAGCCTTTAACATCGATCTATCTTTCAATTTTTTGGCAGAGATCTTTGCAGTTATCCTGAGCGCAGGCTTTGACTGCTTCACCGGACTTATTACCGCCACTTATTTCTATCCTCGGCTTCTCGCATCTATACGTAAAATTATATATAAATACTATATGTACAGTCACAATCAAAAACATGTAAACACATAGCGAAATTGCAACATAAAATTAGGGGGATTTTTCTGTTGAAACTAAAAAATAAAAATATGTACGTATGTATGGTTGTTAAAGTACTCAGAGAACGCTGCTACCCATTCTCTAGTGAATCTCTTGGTCGATTTTCACGACACCCATTTGAAGAGATGGGGTGGTGCTATTCTTTATGTCCGGCACCCCACGGTTTAGTTACTGAGTTAGAGCGTGGGCACACGATGCGGTGGGGCAGCGGTGCGGCGCCGGAGCGGTGTCGCTGCGTCGTTTTACATACAAATATCTGTGGCGTGCAAACGATGCGCTCCGGCACCGCACCGGACTTGCAACCACCAAGACGAGGCGGGGAGGGGGGAATGCGTTACGACGCCGGAGCGGCACCGCTCAGTTATTACGATCCACATACGGTGCAACGCTACTACGGCGCCGTATTTTTATTTTTCTGTTGAAACCAGAAAATAAAAATATGTACATTATTAATTAACTGTTTTAAATAATTCCTTTATAATACGCTTTACAATTTTAGTCTAGAATTGAAAATAAAAATAATGATAGATCGGATAGTGTATATGTTTGCTCGTAACTGTACTACACTATTCACTATACTTAGTACACTATATACTCGTACCTACTTTGCTGATAAGACTACCTTTGATAAGTAACTTCGGCGCGCAAATTACTCGCAAGCCATTGGGCCTTAATGAACTGTTCATGCGGTTGACCTCAGACTCAATAATTATGAGAAAGTAACCATTATTATATTTTTAGGCTGCGACTATATGCGTAGGTTTAGTTATTATTAGAAGGCATATTGTTTACTAAGCTGGGTAGCTAATTCATTTTATTTTGCTTTCTTTTCTAGCTATTATTAGGTTATAAAAGCTCTGCGATGCAGAGGCGCAGATGTTTTGTAAATAGTTAGTTTAGATTCGATTACAGAAACTAGTACAATATTTCTAGAAAAAAACAAAATCAATTATACTAGTATGTTGTAGTATCGATCTGTTTTACGTGAACAACCAATCATCACACCTGGCCTGTAACTTCATGTTTTTTTATACATACATACATATCATCACGCCTGTATCCCCGAAGGGGTAGGCACAGGTGTACCAATGTACACCCACAGTTCGCCGATATGTTTAGGTCCCATGTAATAGGGGGTGAGCCTATTGCCACTAACCGGGCACAAATCCACCCTCCGACCTGCTACTGAGAATTTCATAGAAAAACCCAAATAACACCTTGGTCGACTTGGGAATCGAACCCAAGACCTCTAGCGTAGCAGGGGTCTTGTTTTTTTATGATACAGATTAAAAACATTTTTTCCTATTAAAATACCTAGACTTTATATATGTTACGTCCGACACGTCTCTGTTTCAGTGTCTTAAAAACTCAAAAACGATAGGTAAAAAAATTGTAAATATCCTGAAAATTTTACCAAAACGAAATTACTTTACGCGACCATGCGTAATATTAGTCTCTAATATGGAAAGCGGCCACCATTATAATTGGCGTTTACCGCACGTAATCATACCTAATGATCAACGAATTTTGATGGGAATAAGCGGTCACATATTACGAATTCGACCACAGAGTTAGCTTTGCCAATTCGACCAAAAATATCATTGGATTTGGGTAATCCTTGTCGATAGAAATTGAGCACTATTTCAAAATTTGATCGGAGGTATAACTCAGTAACTTTGACGATTTCGTCTGTCCACCTGGTAGGAAGGAAACCGTGTGGTGCCGGACATAAAGAATAGCACCACCCCATCTCTTCAAATGGGTGTCGTGAAAATCGACCAAGGGATTCACTAGACAATGGGTAGCAGCGATCTCTGAGTACTTTAACAACCATACTGCGATCACCAACGCGCCTGCCAAGCGTGGCAATTATGGCAAACCCATTAAGGCTTCTTGGGGGAGGCATATGTCCAGCAGTGGATGTCTTTTGGCTGAATGATGATGATAACTCAGCAAGAAGTACAATCATCATCTGCGTAGCCTTTTTCCCAAACTATGTGGGGGTCGGCTACCAGTCTTATCGGATTCAGCTGAATACCGTATTTTAGAAGAAGCTACTGCCTATTTTGATCACCACAACCCATTTAACTGGGGAACAAGAAGAACAATCTGATTTTAAATACCTACATAATATTTTCATTAGGCATTTTTTTAACATAAACGTAATTTAAACCTACAAGGATTTAATAATCTGAAACCTTATTTACGAAATGTGATTAATGCTCTCAATAAGAGTGGGAGGACCTTTGCCCTATAGTAGGATAATAACGAAAAGAGAAAAAAAAAGATTTCTTCTGAAACCCGGAGCAAGATTAGTGATTAATGTACGGTCTTTCAGTTGTAATGAGGTTGCACTTGGGATATTACATGCTTCATTTACTAATGTCTAGTATTTTATTTACGTTACTAAGAATCTACGGTAATACTTTGATTTAAATGACAAAATGTCGTGAGTTTTGCATGAGATTGAACTGAACATTAGTCTTCTTAGTTTTGTCGTTTTTTGGAACAACTAGACCTTTATTTTTAGTAACTAACTTACTAAATAGATGTTTACATTTTATACCTATTTAATATTCCTATTGTGATGACGTAAACACTCATCAATTTTTTTTACATATTTATCGTGAATTAAATTCTGAGAGACTGGTTACAATATAAGTATTCGCAAGTAAAATGCCTGTTAAAAACAGAAGCATTAAGAACATAACTTTGACTAACACGTTAATCAAACAAGAAAGGAGTTTCTAAAACAAAACATAATTATAAGTTCAACTTTACACGATGAAAGGAATACCGAAGTAATTAACTAAATTAACACGAAGTACTTTTGGATTAAGCATACTTTGAAAACCAATTTTGAATAAACCGGCTTAATTTATGTTATTGGCATATGACATATATAAAACTGGGGTATATATTTATCGGTACTACATAATGTAACAGATTTACATAATAATATGTTTCATAAATGCGAGAGACTGCCTCGTTGGCCTAATGGTGCTAAGCGCGACTGCTACGCTAGAGGTCTTGGGTACGATTCCCGAGTCGACCAAGGTGTTATTGGGTTTTCTTATGAAATTCTCAGTAGCAGGTCGGAGTTTGGATTTGTGCCCGGTTAGTGGCAATAGGCTCGCCCCCTATTACATGGGACCTAAAACATATCGGCGAACTGTGGGTGTACATTGGTACGCCTCTGCCTATCCCTTCGGGGATACAGGCGTGATGATAATGTTTCATAGGTTAGCTAGATAAGTTAGTATATCAATATATTATAGTCACACCCATTGCCGCAAAATATGGAATCCTTACACCTGTATTCTACATACCTTCACTTCTGATTTTTTATGTATCCTATGTAATGCACCACTACTAGGCAAAGCTCAATTCCAACTTTTTTTTAACGCAGAGAGTATTTAATATTCTGAATAAATCCAAATTTATTTAAGGTAAAACCATTTTGATCATATCACTTTTCAAAATATCTGTCCAGTCTTTCAAAAGCTACGAAAAAACAAGCACATCATATAACTATAGTAAAAAAATAATATTTTTAATAATAACTTTTAAACTATCGCGCTGCATGTTTATATTAATATTATAGAACGGGGATTAGCGCGTACATGCATAAATACCTTTAGGGCTTGACGTTTCGACCAGGTTACACCGGCCGTGGTCGCAAGCAGACTGGAGATGCGGTGTCATTGCTCCGTGCACGAAGTAGATGATTTTTCATCTACCCCCTCTTCTTCAAGTACCCTGCACACTACACTGACCGTGTCCGTACTATGTTCACTAACCGACTTTGCAGATAATCGAGGTTGTGTTAAGGGAATCACTGGATACCAAGATGCAGGTAGTTTAAAGCATAGTTTAAAGGTGCAACCTGGTCGAAACGTCAAGCCCTAAAGGTATTTATGCATGTTCGCGCTAATCCCCGTTCTATAATGTTAATATAAATATTTTTAATGTTAAAAAACCTGGAAAATCCAGTACTTATTCTATTCCTTCAGGTCTGAAACTAAACAACGAACCTACGAAAATAATTATTTTACCTACTTAAGGAATACATCAAAGAAATTAAATTAACTACGTCTGTTAAGAATACGTATACGTAACTTTATTGCCCCTTTGTTCAGAGTTAAGTAACTCATTCAATTACCAATATTTTAGCGTCGTTCGCAAGTATTCCAGTAAAATTTCGTTAAATTATATGGAGAGAAATTAATCAGGGAACTTTGTTGTTACAGGAGTATAGTAAAAGAATATACTGCTTTTGATGTAGTTAGTTATATAATTCTATGTGTAAAATAATATTTATTATTATGTCAAAAAGGCCGTCCACCAGGTAATTAAGGAGCAGAGGTGTGCTGTTACTCGTGAAGAACAAATTCACTATTTGAATATTAATTCGAAATACCGAAAAAAAAATTTACTTAAAAGTAGTTATATTTAAATGTTTCACTGTGGTTTATAGTTATTTTATTTAAAAGTCGATTAAAAATTGATACTATTTTTTTTTCTAGTAAACTGCTTATAAATCAAGGTTTTCGTAGTATATTTATTCCATAGGTATAATGTGAAAATCCATATTTATGACAATTGCTTTCATTTAAAAAGGTTAAAATATACTCAAACATTATATTCTCTCTAGCATTCTTTTAAAACTTACTCGCAAAGAGCACTACAAAAATAAATTCTTCTTTCCCTCAAACATAAAACTCTAGAGATCCTTAAAAGCGCAGTAAATTCAAAAGCCTGAGCTTAACGTACACGTACCGAACCCAAGATAAGTGGCCCCCATCACTTACTAAGACATGTCTGAACTTGTGGTTGACGAAAAATTGCTGACGGTTGGTTGCCGAATAAATAAAATGGCGGCCGGTATTAAGGGATTAGGGGTGGTTGCTGGCGTTAGCGGTTTTTGTTGTTCATTTATGTGAAAGATATTTTTATATGTGTTTACCTGTGTACTCAAGATAATATTAAATATGATTTTGTTTTTGAGAGATCATAAATATTTATGCCGTTTTAAAAATTAACTGGGATCAACAGTAGGATAATATGATTTGAACATCTTTTGTACGTAATAAATAATCGTGTTTATTTAATTAAAACACTGATAAATAAGCAACAGTGATGTTATTTTACAAAATGTGTTGTTACTATATTATTATGCAACCTTTTAATTGGTTTTAGTACCTTTAGTTTGCGCGTATGTAAAGTAAAGTTTTTATCAGATAATTTCTGTTTCATCAAACAGATTCCATATTGACAAGGAATCTAGACTGATTCAGTTTCTATTATTTTATATGAAAAGCTGAATGTGTAAACAGCCTAAGACTTTCCTCACACACTCATTTACTGCGAAATCTGTCGAGTCACGATAAGTTCATTACGTTAGTTAATACAATATCACTGATGATTGATTGTGTACAAAATATATACGAAAAATAATACCAAATACAGAATAAAAGTATTCTAGCAAAAGTCTATGATGAAGTGTTTGTTAAAGTTATATAGTTACCACTCTCTGTCATGTAAGTTTTCATCAAACCGCGTTTATTGACATATAATATTAAATATACATACGTTCAAATATACGTTCTTTAATTTATAATAAAAAACAATAAGCTTTTTTTTTTTCAATTTTTGTCACCCCTACCAAACAATGTTCTGTCAATAGATAGGTAAAGTAGTCAGTACTTTACCTTGACAATTAAACTTTGAACTTTGCCGCACGTGTATACCTGCTTTAGCTAGGTACCTCACTGCCAAAGCACGGTTGTACCACTACCGTATGCAGCGTGTAACATAATATACGCAATTCCTAAATGTAGTTGGTTCAAAATGGAATTCTTAATCAATTTCTGGCATTAAAAGTATGTGTTAATTTTTGACGGAAGTATCTTTTGAGCCGCCCTCACCGCTCGTTGATTACATCACTCGATGTTTTACGTTTAGTTAGTTACGTTAGTAGGAAAAAGTAATGTGAATAAAATTACTAGGCCAAATCTGTGTTTTATTTAATAGCCTACATAGGATCCCACTGGGCAAAGAGCTCCCCCTCCGTCCTCCAAACCCGTCTATCCTTTGCGATTTCTGGCCACGTGCGACCCGTATAACTGACTAGATCATCACACCACCTTCGCCGCGGACGACCTCGACGGAAAAATAAATCTGATTTTAAATTAATTTAATTACGGATGTTGTTTCGGATGTATAATTTAATATCTAAATCATCTTGCCTGTATTCTATTACATTATGTATAAAGCAGTAGTAACCTAAGGTTAACTGTACACAACTTAACTCAGGCTAACTGCAAAGATCTCTACAAAAAAGAAAAGACTATACACAACTTTGTTTAAAATGTGTACAAACCTTTATATCAAGAAAACAAGTGAACTCTATGCAAACAGCCTAACACCCAACCTCATTTGAGTCCCGCCAAGTCATGATGACTATATTACCCGGTCCATTCATTTTCATCGCACATAAGTTCTTCAATAAATTATACAGGGTGGTACCAAAAGGGTATATCAAACGAACAGGGCTGAAGAGTACTCCTAGTATAGAGTAAGTTTATAAAATGTTAGCTCAAAATAAATTAGCTAAATAATTGAAACCCAATTTTTCATATAAATTTGACTCTAAATCATAACCAGACATTGAAGTGATGTATAAATTATATGTATAAAAATATAAATTTAGCAAGTGACGTAATAGGACTCTTGCACTGCTGTGGCGTTTATTTTGACTTTTAGCATCAAATAAAATAATACCAAAAAATGGATATCAATTGTTAAATTAACACATTTTGAGCTGAAACTTAACTGACTCTATACCTATACCCTATACCACTTTTTGACAGATACAACCTTTCGGTAACATCCTGTATATTTTATAAATTTGTTGCAGGCGGTTATTATAAATGTATAGCCATTTATCTGACGGCTTAAGGGAAATTTAAGTCGTTATTACGGTTCGGGGTGAGCGTGAAATGGGGAAATATAACAACATGTGGTAACCGGATAGAATAATACATTTGTTATTTCGATTATGAAGATTTGTTATTTTTTAGGATGTGGGAATCGAAAATGTGAATTATGTATTTCTTTTTTTATGGGAGATATCGGATGTGAATACATGGGTTGTTGCATTTTTATTTGTTTGTTTATTTTAGTATTTTCTGAGAAAAGTGATTCTTTAAAATATAATAAACAGACTTTTCGCAATCAACTATATGTTATGACTGAAATTCAATAACACAAATGAAAATATGTACAAAAAAACCTTTTTTATTTAACAGAAATATATTTGTAAGGAACCTACAAAACTAAGTATAACATCATCGATATCAATAAAAAAAACTTCATCAAGTTTATAATGCGAAGTTATAAAAAACAAAAGAAAACAGAATTCTAAAATAAATGAAGGGTAGGTATGTTCTAATTTAAGCCTCTTGGCACGGCGCGGCGGCGTTACTACACCTATATCATTGAGGCAGTATTAAATTACTCGTGATATGTGAGTTTAGCCTTTCACTGGGCAAGCGGCCAAGTCCACTGAAATTCTTTTTTAAGGAAATGGGCATGATTGTGTTTGCTCGATTAGTTTTATCTTGCCTATAACCTGATGTAGGTATTTTTTCCTTTGATTTTAGTAGCTTATTTAATTCATGATTGAGAAAAATTTTCATTATAATTTTCAAGGGACTCCTTAGTCTTTCAAAATATAGTTTATTGTGGGATATGATATTTTTGGTATTTTTTGTCATATTAAATGAGGTAATAAAAACTAAAAAGGTCATTCATGGTTTTGCTCGCGAAATGACGTAATATAAGGCCAAAATACCTTAACTGATGGTCCATTTCGAGAGCTTAAAGATACGTTAAGTATTCATAAATCCCATGTATCAAGTAACTTGTTCTTCCTCATATTATGCCATAAAGCTAATTGGCTCATAAACAGCTGTATCATGGAGATTGGTCAGTTAACAAGGATGATACCGAGGTTTATCGCCTAAGATTTGGGTATAAATAATATTATCTTCTTGACCGAATTTAGGTCAGCTATAAACAGAAACTGCCCATCTATGCAATAGATATTTTAGTGCACCTGTGGCGCCAACATAGTCACACTAAATATATAAATGCTTGTTCCTTTTATACATGAAAAGAGGTCTGTGCTCATTAGTGCCACATTTATAGGCCGGTATTCATCATTCATTCATCCACAATCCTTGTCCTCCCACTACTGGGCCATTTTCTAGGGTCCTGTGCCAGTCTCATCCAGACTCGACCCAAGACTTTAACTATGTCGTCGACCCATTTTGCTCTCAGACGACCGATGCTTCTTTTGCCTTGCCTTGGCCACCATTCTGTCACTTCGTCTGGCCAAATGGCCGGTCCAGCTCCATTTCAGTCTCGTTATTGTGGTACCGACGTCTATAATAATAATAACATTCCGGGACAACGCACACACGGTTATCTGATCCCAAGCTAAGCAGGGCTTGTGTTATGGTAACCAGACAACTGATAAACATACTTATATATTTCTAAATACATACATAATATAGATTAATTATAGGCCGGTATAATACCATTGCTATATCAATGGAAGTTTGTGAGACTGATATAATTGCACCAATATAATAGTTAGTTGGCCTCATTATAAGTTAGACAGCTAGGTCGTGTCATTAATGAATGATATTCTATTTTATAATGGATATACTATCGATCTACATGGTTCTTTGTTCATGCGGCCTTTATAAATACTGAATGCATGCTGTAACTCGGTTCCTAGTTTCGTTGAACAATGTATTAATATAGTTAGGTTTCAGTATGTTACTGTTTTCAATGATGTATTTTTTAGAATGAGTTGATGTTTTAATAAGTTATTGGCTCATAAAG
This sequence comes from Autographa gamma, assembly GCA_905146925.1. Taxonomy (NCBI): domain Eukaryota; kingdom Metazoa; phylum Arthropoda; class Insecta; order Lepidoptera; family Noctuidae; genus Autographa; species Autographa gamma. The sequence goes on from LR989871.1 coordinate 6,907,147, forward strand.
TGTTGAAAAATGATACAAGAGTGGCCTTTTGGATCACAAAATTAAACCGGCATTAAATCATTTTATTTAACTTAACATGCAGTTTACAGACTGGGAGCCGACTCCGACTAGATTTTGAAAATGGTTCAGCAATAAAATGCTGTCTCACATAGGTGACAATCTTTGTATCCATCTATCATTTTTTGACATTTTCATTTTCTGAACTATCTACTACAAACTTCTGTAGATTGCTACTTACTTATTTTCGTCACCTATACTTGACCGGATAGGTCAGAACTCATAGCCGAAAATTTAGATTGCTACTTGGTTAACTATTTTTGTCTCCAATACTTGACCGGATAGGTCAGAACTCAGCCGAAAATACATTTAATTCATATTCAGCACAAAAGCCATCTATTTAAGTATCCTTTTCACCAAATCAGGAACAAAGACCTCACAAAATCACAAATACTCCCAGTAACAGCGGTTCACTAACGGTTGGCAGTTCGTGTATGTCAAAAGGACCTATATATTCCGCGCTGAATGTTCGATGACGTCACACTCGAATAACCACGGCATAGCGAATATACGTGTCTCTACGACCACGACAATGGGTTTCGTGAATAGTGTTCAGGTACTTACTGTATGGTAATTTTGGATCTATAAATGCTGTGGAAGGTCTCATGGTTCGAAGGATTGATTGTGTGATGATCAAGATAATCCAATATTTAGTGAGATTGGGTATTTGGTAGGCGATCCTTTTTCTTCATCACCTTTTTAGGGATAGGCAGTTTTGTCTAGGTAGGTATTTGAAATTGTATCTCTAGACCGGTGAATAGCTTCACTAGAAGTGCCTTGTAATTTCGTAAGTGGATTGTAAACTTCAGGAATGGTAACATGTAGTTGCCTAATGTATATTGTATCGTATGTAACATTTATAGTGCAGGCATGGCCATCTTAAAATTCTTTTTCAATATAATATGGCTCAAAGACCTGAAATAAATGTTTTTTTTTTTTTGTAATCTAATTAGGTCTGGTAGGATAATAATATGGTTAATGTAGTATAATAATAATATTATGTGCGAACTTTTGAATGAATGACTTCATTTGATTTTGTTATTCAAAAATTAACTGCTTTTGTTAAGGCATGACCAATAAAGAATAATATAAAGAAAACTTGCCAACTATAAAAAACTTTTTTATCACCAAAAACATAATGTCACAAAACCCCCTAATAAAATCCGAAAAATAAACTCCCCTGAACTTTGCATGCCGAACTTTACAAAGTAATCAAAAAGTTTGAACAAAAAAAATATCGGCCTCATAAGTGGCAAGGTTAGTGAATTACCGTACAGGCCTCTCACGCTATGACTGCCCTTGGCCAGGCCTAACCTTGGTTCACCAAGGTAGGGTGCAATTGATCTATTTTTTATGGCCATTTTAATGGGAAAAGATTGTAAGAATCCGCGATAATGTCTTATTTGTGTATTTTTACGACTTTTTAGAAAGAATTGGAGGGATGTTTAGGTTTTTATTTGGACAAAACTATTTTTAAGTTTTTAGAAAGTAAGTGTAGTGAAATTCGGGTTTTTATTGGACGAGACAATTTTACAGTTTTTAGGTAAAGATTTTAACTACGTTTGAAGTACTTAAAAACTAATTAGTGAGATTCTTTTTCTTTTTTGAAGGAAAGTAGCAATTACTTTTAATTGCTTTTCTAATATAAAAGTCAAGGAGACTTAAAACGAAGTATTTATTTACAATTATGTATTAGTCCCTTTGCGGCCCATGGCGCTATCTTGTTCTATGTATTAGTGTAGTGTTGTTTGATTGTAATTCCAACGAATTAAAATCGATACAAATGGAATTGATTTCAGAGAATCGTAAAATGTCTTAGAACCACCTTATACATACTAATGTTATAAATGCAAACCTGTCTTTCGCTTTTACTGCTAATTCGCTAACCGATTTTCGTGAAATTTGGTATGAATTCTGAAAAAAGATTTAAAGTAAGGTTGTTACCATCTCACGCAAGCTAGCGAAGCGAACAAAAGCTATTAATCTTAAAATCGTTTTCTCAAAACTAGTGTGTATAGAATACCTAAAATTATTGATTCGTTAATAAGGATATTATGTAACAAAAAGTATATTAAATGTATTTAGCCGTATAAATATCTCGTAACAAACTGTTATATAGATAAGATTAGTCTGTGATGTTTCAACGCAAAAGCCTTTTATCTTATTCTAATCTTATTGTTATATATAATAAAGGCTAACAAAAATCTTTACACATTCAATTAAAACTCCCCCACTAATCACGTCTTGCGAACTAAAATCGATTCAAAATTATCAATTCTCGGAACGTCATTAACTTTATCGATGAAATATCGAGCAGTTGTGGCACAACAGTCGTTCCGGGCGTTGAATCGAAACAGCTGACTGTTGTTCTGAATTCAAAACGATAATGACTTGATGGGAATTCGATATTCAATTTAAACTGGCCTCTGAATATTACTTGTGAGTTCGGTTTTCAAACTATGGAAAGTGGTTTTCAATTTAGTTGGTTTTAAGATTTTAGATGCACGATCTGGTCCTGACCGCTTTAGATTAGCCTTTTTGGTGCAATTTATGGTGATTTTGGGTACATCTTAGTTAAAAGGAAAAAAATAATCTATTAGGATCACCTGGTTCTTTGTCTGACCGCATCTTGTGTAGTGATTGAAGATACTTCATTTACTAATAAACTAAATGTGAACATGTATAATATTTATAGTATGTGCATTATACACGCAAAATATTTCTTTAAAAGGATACATGTTGGTATATTTGTTTCAGTCCACTATTTGTATTTCTTGCCAGCAAAATATAGTGCCCTTATAATATTTGAATTCTTATTAAATGCATACTTGCTTTTCACAAATACTGAATTATTTCTTTTGATTTTTCCTTTCAAATTTTTACTACATACTCCCATTATATATTTTATACCACATTATATTTCCTAGCACCTGAAACCTACAAGAAATATTTTCTAAATCGTCTTAGAAAAGGGACTTGTAATCTTCACGCTTCATTTCCCACGGCGGAAATTTGAACGATACCAACGCAACGCTGCAACGTTTCAAAGCCACAATCGTTGATACAAATAATATAGAAATATGGTCCAATACGAATAAATACATTGTATTCTTCTAAATGATAATGTTGGGCTTTTGATATTTATTTACTGGTGTGAATTGTGATTGATAAAGTGTTTTGTTCATTTTAACATGTGTTTTTGAATTATGACTTAGTTTTACAGCAGAGTAAAGTAGGGCTTGATAGGAAGATGCTTACGCCTGAGAAATATAAAAATATTGATTTATGATTTAGTGGTATTGCAGATTAAAGTAGGGCTTGTTAGTAAGATGCTTACGCCTGATAAAAATAGATATAACACACAAAAAAAGCCCTGCGGTTTCCTTCGCGTTACTTTATTCCCAAGTCAAGTAACCTGCCCAGAGAACTGGGCTAACCAAAGCAGTTTTTTTTTTCATTCCAAGTTTTAGTTTGAGGCATTTAAAATACTCTTTGTTGTTTCTTGGATTTAAATGGCATAAATCTGGTAAACCTTCATTCGCGAGACTCGCTCTTAGCCATTTATCTAATAAACAAAAACAACATAAAAACATATCCCAACCCTTTTAACGGGTTATTCGTCAACTGAACACACTACGCTGGACACACGTGTGTTCAGTTGGTGTAACTCAAAATTAATATATTTATTGTTTCGTCATCTGGACACGCCAAGATATTTTCGTGTGTTCAGATAGTGAAACTTAAATTAAATCACTTTTATGTTGTCTTCAACTGGACACACCGCAAGAAAAGGTACAGTCAGGTTTAAAAACATCACTACATAGTATAAAACAAAGTCGCTTCCCGCTGTCTGTCCCTATGTATGCTTAAATCTTTAAAACTACGCAACGGATTTTGATGCGGTTTTTTTTAATAGATAGAGTGATTCAAGAGGAAGGTTTATATGTATAATAAATGCATAATGTAGTAGAGAAACACGGATAATCTTAGAGATTTCTGATGTAAGGTCGCAAATTAACACATTTTTTGCGCTTTCATTGCAAACGCTGGCTGAACCCTACGAGATAGATCAAAATAATGTACTACAGTATTGTGCACCTTAAAAAGATCTACAAAAAAGTCCGCGATGGTATATGTCTATCTCTTGAGGATAACCCACAATAACCATTATTTATCGTTTATTTATTACTTATTTACGAAAAAGCGATTTTAAGCATAACAGTATTAATCCTTATCCAATTAAGTACCTTTAATAAATTGTGCATGTAATATAAATCAATATTGTCTTTTACAGCATGTAATTTAAATGAATATTTTCGAAGATATTACAAATTTAAAATGCAGGGACATAGTTGGTTTGGAAATAAACGAGGTATAAGATTTAAGTGGACTGTATTTTTGGAGGATGGCTGATTATCGCCAAGAGGTGAGCGAGCGATGTAGGTCTATGGGAAAAAGCACGCATACCTGGCTCTCCAGCGTTGGGCAGTCCAAGATGGCGGGCGGCGTTCTTCCCGATGCGATCACAAAACTGTCACGTCCACACCCGCGGGCGGATTATCACAAAAGTTCGCTATCCGGCAGCAGCAGTAAGGAGGCGATGCAGCACAGGAGCGACACGGGCGCGGTATCGTGTGTCTCCTCTCGGCGATTCGTTTATTTCCAGTGGTTTGCGAAAGCGCGTACGTGCGTTACGCGCCAGGCGTGCGAAAGGATTGGTAAGGAAGTGGCGGGGTTCACATCGCTCATTCCAAAAGTGGTCAAATGAATGAATGGAACTAATATTGCGAAATATGGATGAGACGACTAGTAGTCCGTCTTAAACAGATAGATGGCGCTACCATTTCCCCCCGGCCTTAAAGGGTTGCCTTTAAAAGAAATATAATAATAAAAATCTAGATATGTAAGGTGTACTACCGCATAACCTATACACAGTCTAAGACAGCGAGCGTTAAAATATTTTAAATTAATTGCGTTAACAAAGCGGAACAAATTATAATTGAATTATAAACTAAATACCTAAACTAAGAAAGAGATCCAACTTCAAGCTAGATCTTACTGAGTCGGTAGCGGACAGAGACGTACAACAGGGCGCACGTAGCTACCCTTAGCAGTTTTTACAGTAACGACGCGGGTTGTGCCGTCCTTCGCGGTATGTAACTTCTCAACAATGCCCAGTGGCCATGAAAGCGGTGCTGAATTATCATTTATAATAATTACCAACGTACCCTCCTGTATAGGGGATGCAGGACTATTCCATTTAGATCTAGCCTGAAGTTGGTGAAGATATTCTGAGCGCCAGCGCCGCCAAAACGACTGTACGAGGTTGTCAAGAAGAGTATGTCTCTGAAGCAAGCTAGAAGAGTCTGCTTCAGGCGCGGGAAGTGACGACAATGGCACAGTATTTAAAAAATGCGCGGGAGTTAACGCGGATGGTTCAGCAGGGTCACTACTGAGTGCTGTGAGCGGGCGCGAGTTAACAAGTGCCTCGATTTGCACGAGGACAGTTAAAAGCTCTTCGTAAGAAAGGATTTGTTGACCTATGACTCTGAAGAGATGCGTTTTAATTACTTTGACCATGCTTTCCCAACATCCGCCAAAATGTGGTGAAGCAGGCGGAATAAACTTCCAATCAATGCGATTAATGGAAAGTTCCTCCTGAAGACGTGAACTATACTCTCTATTGAGAAATTTATAGAGATCGCGTAGATAAGAACTTGCACCCACGAAACATGTGCCGTTATCCGTGTATAAACACTTTACGGGACCACGTCGCGAAAGAAAACGTTTTAGAGCTGCGAGAAATGAAACCGTACTTAAATCCGTCGCAACTTCGATGTGCGTAGCGCGAGTTGTAAGGCATGTGAAAATACATAGCCAAGCTTTACGGCTTTTGACGCCTCTACCACGAACTGGTGTGTACTGCAGTGGTCCTGCGTAATCACAACCGGTATGTGTAAACGCTTTATCTACCTGGTTGACACGTTGGCTAGGAAGATCTGCCATTGGAGGAAAGATCGGACGCGGACGGAATTTAAAACAGGTGTTACATTTATGAATTATGTGGCGAATTATTCGTCGTGCAGCGAGAATCCAGTAGTTTTGCCTAAGTAAGGACATGAGTAACTCTGGACCTGCGTGGAGATGCTTCTTGTGATAGAAATCAACAAGAAGGTTGACTACATGGTCGTGACGCGGCAGGATGCAAGGATGCTTGTAGTTGTAAGGTACGTCCGAATTTGACAAACGACCGCCAACACGTATGATGCCGTGCTCATCGAGAAACGGCTTGAGTTTAAGAAGAGCGGGAGAACAAGGAATGTTATTTTTTAAATTTTGAACATCCTTACTAAAATGAACAGCCTGTAGGGCGCGCAACAATGTATACTCTGCGACCTCAAGATCAGAGCTTGAAACAGAAGTTCCATTAGGTAATTTCTTAATAAACCTACAGACATAAACGATGACACGTAGTAACTTAGACCACGATGACATGCGTAGCGCGAGTGCGTAAATAGGAGATTCCGCAACCTCAATGGTCACGGGATGAGAGACAGACTTCCGCTCAGGTATATCCTCGTCCTCTGCTTCGTGGACAGATGGATGTATAGGCCACTCTGATGGATCACGAGAAATCCAAGAAGGGCCATGATGCCACAAAGGATGATCCAGAAGATTAGCCGGAGTAACACCACGAGACAGGCAATCCGCAGGGTTCTCAGTACCCGCGACGTGATTGAAACAAGTAGCAGGAATAAGTTCAATTATTTTAGTAATGCGATTGGCGACAAAGGTCTGCCAGCGGTGCGGAGAAGAATTAATCCAAGCGAGCACTACTTTGGAGTCTGAAAATGCATATATGTTATTGATGGAGTGATGGGGCGCAATTGTGTCTTGAACTTTGCGAAGCAACCGAGACAGCAACAGAGCCGCGCACAACTCCAGTCTCGCAACCGAAATGGTTTTGACAGGCGAGACCTTAGACTTGGCACAAACTAGCTGCACAGAGTAGTTAGATCCAATGCGGACTTGCAAATATATGACTCCGCCATAAGCGCGTTCACTGGCGTCAGCGAAACCTATTAAGTTAACAAAACATCCATCTACTAAACCTAGATGGCGCGGCACAATTATTTTATTGAGTGCGGGAAGCTCAGCACAAAACTGTTTCCAAGCAGCGACAATATGGTCGGGAGGAGCGTCATCCCAATCACATTTCGCTAACCAAAGCTCTTTGATCAAGAGCTTGGCATACAAAATGGTAGGAGCCACAAAACCCATTATGTCCCATAAACGAGCCACTGTGGATAGCATTGCGCGTTTGGTACACTTATCACCTGGTGATAAGATGTCAAAGCGGAAGTTATCACAATGTCTGTCCCAGCGTAAACCAAGAACCTTGTGATGTGCGGACTTCTCGAACTCGATGTCCGGAGAAGCTTTATGCGAATCAGGTATGTGCGCGAGAACCTCTTTTGAATTGCTTGTCCATTTGACAAGGTCAAATTGGCCTCGTTTGAAAAGCTGAATAAGCTCTTCACAAAGCGAAACTGCTTGCGGAGCGGATGCGACACTACAGACAATGTCGTCCATGTATAAAGCGGAAGCAGCAACAGCGGCTGCAGCGGGAAAGTTGTCGCCTTCATCAGCGATCAACTGGCGGACAACTCGTAACGCGTGATATGGACTAGACTTAAGTCCAAAACAAACTCGATTAAATTGATACACGGTTAAAGGCTCACTATTGTCAAAACGATATAAAATTCGTTGAAATCTACGGTCGGATTCGCGAATGCCGATATTGAGAAACATTTGTCTACAATCAGCTGAAAGTGCAATTTTGAAAAGGCGGAATTTAATTAAGATGTTAAATAAATCACCCTGTAGATCAGGACCGGCATGCAAAATGTCATTGATCGACTGACCCGATGTAGTTCGGCAACTAGCATCTAAAACCACACGAAGTTTAGTGGAGGTCTTATCTTCGCGAACCACGCCGTGATGCGGAATATAATACGCGGGAAGAGAATTGCCCTCGTCGTTTACAACTGGGCTTAAAAAACCTTTATTTATGTAATCACGCATGACGTCATTATAAGCACCGCGTAATTTAAGCGACGCATCGAGTTTACGTTCTAAACAGTAGAAGCGCCTAAGTGCAGCAGCGTGCGAGTCGCCTAAAGAATACGGGTCGCCACAGAACGGCAATGCTACAACATATCTACCACTATCGTCGCGAACAGTGGTAGCGCGGAAATGTTCTTCACACTCGAGATCCTTACGGCTCAACGAGGGCGGTGCGGAGACCTCTTCAAGCTCCCAAAATCGCTTAAGAAGAGAATTAATATTATTTTCTTGAAGAACAGAACAGCAAGACGTAGTATAATGTGTATTATGCAGCGTAGGTACGGCACCCATAACTACATAGCCAAATACCGTCTCAATAGCGGGAGGTAAATTATATTGCTCACTACGTACAATATTAGGTAGTAGTAAGTGCGGAAAAACTGAAGCACCGATCAAAACATCGATATTACCCGGCTGCGCAAAGTGAGCATCAGCGAGCGGCAATGTCTCGAGGTGCGCGAGCAACGACACGTCCACGTGAGCGCTAGGCAACGTGTCCGTAATACGTTCCACAATAAGCGACGAAACGTTGAAATTAATATCATTATTGAAACGCGAATGTATTTTAATATCGACGGAACCCTTACAAGATTTTTCTGAACCACCGATCCCTTTAACTACTAAGTTAGTATTTTTAAAGTTATTCCAAAGTCCAAGACATTTGAGACAATCCGAAGTAATGAAGCTACTTTGTGATGCACTATCAAGTAAACAACGAACCACGCGGGGTGTGTTGTTCACGTCATAAATAATAACTTGCGCGGTCGCTAATAATATCGTAGTAGACGCGTTACATTGACGCTCTGCTTCGCGCTGAGTATGTTGAGTGCGCGCGCACTGCCGGCGTGCGAGCGCAATGGATGTCGTACACAAAGAAACTCCGGGCTGAGACGCGGGAAGGACAGGCGCCGTGGTACGAGCGGCCTGTGCCTGCGGTACAGAGAACGAAACAGCTGGACTAGGATTTACGTTAACGTTAAGGTTACCGCGGTCAAATAACGGAGATTTTTTCTCAAAATGCAATAACGTATGATGTTGTTGATTGCATGAGCGACACTTAGTTTTACTAGAACAATCGCTTGTTTTATGCTTAATACTCAAACAATTAACACAAGCTTTATTTTCTTTAGCGTATTTATAACGAGCAGTCGGATTTAAATTATTAAAGGCTGGACATTTAAAAAGGTGGTCGTGAACAATATTGTCGCACAGACACTTGTGTGAGTCATTTGCGGAATCCAAACATGCTACGTAAGATTGTGGGTTAGGGACCGACTTATTATTACTATTTCGCGATTTATTAAAGTTTTGTTTACTTGTATTATTATTACTAAACGAGCTAGACGAACTAGGCTGCGTATTCTGATATATTCGACACTGATCCTTAATGAATGAAAGAAAACTATTTAGGGTAGGTAATTTATTTTGACGTTCGGTCATCTCGAATGCACGAACGGTTTCCGTGTCGAACTTTTTTAATGCGAGTTGCAATAACATAAAGTCTGCAAGGTTTTCTAACTTTAGGTTTTTAAGGGAATTTACTGCGGTAACAAAGTTATCAATAAACAGTTGGAAATTCGAAACTGACGCGGGACCAGACAATTTAAGATTCAAAGCTTGATCAAAGTAAGTACACGCGAGGATGCGAGTATCCTGATACCTATCAAGAAGTGACTGGAAAATGACCTGATAATTCTCAGCACTTGGTGTGACACCTGCGAATGTAGATTGCGCTTTCGGCGACAGCTTACCTATTAAATAGTACAACCTGTCAGCGTCCGTCAGCGAGGCGTTATCGTGCACTGTAGACTTGAAACTTGCATAAAATAATGGCCAGTTTCGTATATCGCCATCGAATGACACGAGTTCAATCGCGGGCAGTTTCGGTGCTCGGACAGCCGGTCCGGCGCTGGGCTTCGCGGACTGTCGATTATCTAACTGCGATTGTATACGTTTTATGATACAATAAAGATCTTCGAATGAGGTGTATGCCTGATAATTTGGTTTAGATTCAGGATTAATAGAAAGTAATTGTGCGTTATAAGCGTCTAATAATTTATGAAAATCGGTTCGAATATCGTCTACTGTCATACAATAACTAAGAAATGATTCTTTGTTGACATTGGAAATTTTGGCGGTTTTTGAACGCTCGTAAATGTTTTGTATGCGGTCAAATAAAACATTGCGTTTAGCTTCTAAGATAGCTAATTCATTCTCGTCAGAAGTATATTTCTTTTGTTGCGACATTTTATATTCCAAATGTAGGTAGAAGTAAATAACCTAAAATTATGCTGTAGTTTTATGTTATGCAGAAAGTAAGTACTTGTACCTAATAATAAGGCAACGACTTTAAAGGCGGTGGTAAAAGGCGCTTGAAATTATGAATTTACAAAACGACTATATACCTAGTTTATAATTATTATTGTAAGTCAGTAGGTAGCTACGTTGAGTATATTACCTACTGGGGGTGCGGGAATAACCACGTAATGGGTATATATTTATGAACTAGGAGTGCAGCTAGGTGCTACAACTACCTAGGTAGGCACTTATAAAAGATACCTACGCGAGCGGGAATACGGATATATGAATCCGGGTCGTTCGGACCAAAAAAATGGTTTGGAAATAAACGAGGTATAAGATTTAAGTGGACTGTATTTTTGGAGGATGGCTGATTATCGCCAAGAGGTGAGCGAGCGATGTAGGTCTATGGGAAAAAGCACGCATACCTGGCTCTCCAGCGTTGGGCAGTCCAAGATGGCGGGCGGCGTTCTTCCCGATGCGATCACAAAACTGTCACGTCCACACCCGCGGGCGGATTATCACAAAAGTTCGCTATCCGGCAGCAGCAGTAAGGAGGCGATGCAGCACAGGAGCGACACGGGCGCGGTATCGTGTGTCTCCTCTCGGCGATTCGTTTATTTCCAGTGGTTTGCGAAAGCGCGTACGTGCGTTACGCGCCAGGCGTGCGAAAGGATTGGTAAGGAAGTGGCGGGGTTCACATCGCTCATTCCAAAAGTGGTCAAATGAATGAATGGAACTAATATTGCGAAATATGGATGAGACGACTAGTAGTCCGTCTTAAACAGATAGATGGCGCTACCAATAGTGGTTGCGGCGATAACGGTCGGGAGGACGCGCGGGGGCCGGGGGGCGCGTGCCTATACAAAATAGTGCATCCAAGGCTGTGCTTCGCCCTACAGAACTCTATGATTGTGTAGTTATATTTGGTATCAGCGTTGCACCCGAGCAAAGCCGGGGCGGGCCGCTAGTTTGAAATAAAACAAACATTTACCAATTAAATCACTTTAAGATTTATAAATTTGAAGCAAAGCACCTATGCTTAGCTATTTTGAATACCTGTAGGTATTTTCATTAGAATATTCAACTTTGTTCACCTGGGTGATATTAGCTTGGTGAACAAAGTGAAAATAATAACATGAAAATATGTTATTTAATCTTAATATGTAAAAAATATATACTTACTAAATTCAGAAAAGGTGAACAATTTTTAAAAGACATATAAAACCGCCCATTCCCTACACGGATTGTTTAGTGACCGATGATGATTGTGTCACAGAACATTTATCCGCGTGACTGTACTTTCTCATAAATTCAAGTAAAATCTGAACGTATGTCCAGTTGCAGAAAACATAAAAGTGATTTAATTTAAGTTTCACTATCTGGACACACGAAAATATCATGGCGTTTCCAGATGACGAAACAATAAATATATTAATTTTGAGTTTCACCAACTGAACACACGTGTGTCCAGCGTAGTGTGTTCAGTTGACGAATCACCCCTTTTAACTTACCTAACAAATCGCCAACACAGCTACAACGAACTATACTCGTCCGTAAAAATATGCCATTGTTCTATCAGAAAAGAAAACCGAATCGATTTTAAAATCTCTTTAGTCATTGTTAAGTATTATGTAATTTACAGGTAAGTTTAATTATGCCAGACGTCAGTTAATTATAGCAAATAGTATTGATTGGATTAATCGTGTGAATTGGATGTTGATAAGCGACTAGTTAATTATAGTAAATAGCAATCGATTGAAGTACGTGCTTAATTGGAGTAGACGATTTAAGTTTCATTAATTAAATTACATTTATTTTAAATGTTTTTGTTTCTTTTTGTTCAAAGCTATTTTTTCCTAAAACCGAAGGTGTAATGTTGTTAACCGAAGGTGTCTGTCGTTCATTGTGGCGTTCTAGGGGGGAGGCTTTTGTTCAGCAGTGGACGTCTTCCGGCTGATGCTGATGAAGAATGTTGTAAAACACGTCATGACAAAAAATCTTATTCATACTTTCTTATTAATATAAGAAATGCGAACGTAACTGTTGTCTGTCTGTAAAGCTTTTACAGCTTAACCGTATAACCAATATCGATGAAACTTTGTATTGAAACCCAAGAAAGATCACAATCCACATTTTCCTATACTACTACATTCACGGGAATAAGCGCGTACATGCATAAATAGGTATTTATGCATGTACGCGCCTGTACGCTCTTTGGACTTGACGTCTCGACCGGTCTCACAAAATCTAGTGGAAAGGAAACTGATTATTATTATTATATTATTATAATTGACTACCTACTCACACGGGACTACTCAAAATTGAGTCTTAAATTGACGGCTCCATACCACCAAGGGTCCAAGACCCTATATTTATTTGTTAACCGTTAATTAAGCCGATTGGCAGGTTTAGGGCCAACGAATGTCTGTAATTAATAATTTGATTAACTAATTGCCGTCCTGATTGGCTCGCCAAACTGCTTTATTTTATTTATTTTGGGGATTTTTTGATTAGGGATTTTTAATTAGGAAGTTCGTGTGGACGTAAGCTGAATTTGAAGTATGTAACAAGGATTAATTAAATAATGTTAGGTTCGTAAAAAATACAGGATTTTTTTGTAACATGGTTTTTTAAATAATGTATTTACCTTTTATTAGTACGAACTTAGAATTATTCATGTAAATTATGTAATCGCGGGAAGGAAAGAGTATTTTTTTCAGAATTTAATTTTTTGTATTTTTTTATGATATTAAAAGTAAAGGGTCAGACATTTTAATTTTTTTGTTTAAAAATGAAATAAACAAAATGCAATAAAACATATGCTTATAATACTTTAAATTTTAACTCCTTGAAGTCACTTTCACGTACAAATATAAACTCAAATCAATTTACTTCATGAAATGAAATACTTCACATTTGCTTCACATATTAATTTTCTCAAGGGCATTCATTTGTATAAGCTTACTTAATTGACATCGAATTTCAAACTCATAACCAAGCAGAGTTATGTTTGATTAAAAGCTTTTGTTAAAACTTTTGATATAAACCTTATTTATACAAAACTCTTGTTTAGAGGCACGTGTAATACTTTTCCTGGAAAATAGTCATTTTTATAGTGAAAATAACTATTTTATATGAGCTAACTTATTGCTTTTTGTAGAAAAAGCAGCTTATTTTGTACTATTTTTTTATGCCACCTACGTATAGACAGGTATTAAGACTTATAGAATATTATTTTCGTCGTTCCTTAATCATGTTATAATACACTGTAGGGATGTACAAAATATAGCTTTTTTATAATTTTCTTTGAATAAGACACTTTCTTTCTTTCAAAACTACACATATTTTAGCCAATACCTTAATCAATGGAAAATGATTGAAAATGTAAAGGTAGGTAGTAAACATAAATCTTATGTAACATCCACTCGATACGTCGTACCCAAAAAAAATAATGTAAGCCAATTAAAAAACATCTCTGATAATAAAAACCTTGTCAAAGCTGATGGGCGACCCAATTAAAAAAGTCAAATGACAGTGAATAAAGTCAAAACGGCTTCAAAAATATACAAATTAAGAGGTATTGTACGGAAACATTTAATTTACGTTTGGTATAATTTACTCGTGATCAGAGGGCAGGTTTGTTTCTTGCACAGAGAATCGGCATAGCCATTCAACGTGGCAATGGCGCCAGCCTTTTTTTGATGACGATGAATTTTTTGACGCGTGTTAATTTTATTTATTTATATTATATTATATTTAGACTAGCTGACCCGGCAGATTTCGTACTACCTCAATCGATAACTTAAAGCCTAAACTTTGTATTTTCTAATTTAATTCTTTTTTTATTTAAACCTTCTCTGGACTTCCACAAATAATTCAATACAAAAATTAGCCAAATCGGTCTAGCCGTTCTCAAGTTTTAGCGAGACTAAAGAACAGCATTTCAAGTTTAGTTGTGTTAGTTCTTGTGTTAGATTTAAGTATTGAATTGTAAATAAAAATAATTTACGTTTGCCAAAATATGTTCGTGTTAAAGTTTATTGTCACGTCCATTCGAATGATTTGCGGCGATTTGGGGCAGTAAGCTTTCGTTTGTATTGGCTTTTAATTATAATTAATTTGCCGATGACCAATATTGGTATTTATTGTTAACGAACGACGAATTAATTTTCCTGGGCGAATACATTTTAAGGTTTTTGCTTATTTTAAATTCCGATATTTTTTTGATGACTGTTGTAAGAGCGATATATTTCGAATTATGTTTTAGCAATGGTATGGTGTATGGGGTGGGTTAAGTTATCAAGAGGTCAACAGTTTAAAATTGTTAGGATTTCGATACACAAAAATAGATCAAAACAGATATGAGTAATTTTAAAGTAATTAATAATCTATTGTCATTTTTTTTAATGGCTTTTCTAACTCCACAGAGTCAAACCAGTGAACTGGTTTTATAGGATATTGTATTGTACAACATATTATGTAATTTAAAATAAATAAATAATAATAACTAACTCTACACCCTAGGCCCTGAAGGAGAATATGAGCAGTAAGATGAAAAAAAAAACGATTTTAGACGAAGGAAGAACTAGCCAGTGAAAAGACATAGTAAATAATCATCCATATCGTTAAGTATTGTACATAATTTGTCCACAAACAACGGCAATGAGATCATTCCTTTAGTTCTAAGTGAAGGATTCGGTAAGTAGCTATAAAGTCATTATCCTAATGTCTTGGTGACTTAAAGTACTATTAACTGTGACGGCCCCTTAATATCCTCGAATACCTTCGTTTGTCTATTTAAAAGGGTTAGGGATTAGTACGAGATCTATAATGGTTGTGTTTAATTGTTGTTTTAGTTAGTGTCATTGACTTTTGTTTGAGGTTTTTCTTCGTTTTTAATAGACAAAAAAAAAAGATATGTATTTGCTTTATTTAAGCCATCTAGGTAAGGTAATTTTTTCTTCACAGCGTCGATCTTTTGCATTATTTTTTGATTGTTCCTGAGTAGTACTTAGCCGTGTCTTTTTTCTCAGCAATAGCTGTTTAATACAGGCACAAGGATTGACAAAGTATTCTATATTGCTTTCTATATAGTCTTTATTCTATTTACTAAATATTCTTTTAGCGCAGGCCGTTGCGTGTACAGTTGTTCTTACTAAACAATAATAAAGCAAACAAATGATCACGCTACGCAACAATGAGTACTAAATACAAATACTCATCTCATTTATTTTCTCCGAAACCGAAAATTCTGTATAACATAAGTATAATATACTTACTTTACTTCAAAAGAATAACAAGAAAAGCGCCAATAATCACATTTCACTCAAAAAATCGGCCCATAATCCCTAAAAGCAATTCTGTCAAACGAAGTTACAGCAACGGTTTGTGGGCGCCATTTTATTTAAGTTTGTTTTAAAAGTTAGGAGAGTTGCTCGGGGTGACGTCACGACTTAAGAAGGAATGGGAATAATTAAAGGGAATTATGCCGTTGTGTTTTGTGAACCTGAATTGTAATTTTGGTTTGGATTGGAACAGGTGACGCTTTGAGTGTTATTTGAAGGATGTTTCGTCCGAATTGAAAGTGAAAATAATTAACATTTTTTATATTTAGATAGTGCCTAGTCACCGAAATTTTGAATATTATGTTGCTCCATGGTACTATATGCTTTTTTAGGTTTCTAAGGACGGTCGTAGTGTTAAGTAAGGTCGTACAACCTTGAAAATCAATTCAGCTAATACAAGGTAATTCTTTTTCAAAACTGAATATGAATAGATTCAGAAGACTGCGACAGAAGTCTTTCTAAATGAGCCTAAAATAAACATATCTAAGAAACCAATTATTACTCACAAACATTATTTATTTACTTTCCGGAGAAATGCTACCTTAAGAATGCATAAACTCAATGTCATTTGGTTCTAAGAAAAATCAATAATCCTTTGTATTTCAGGCCCATGAAAATACACTGTTTCTTCAAAACAATGACGTCACGTTTAGCTATGTTCCCTATCTAAATTAGAATTTGTCACGAAGAATCACAAACACGATTAAGTTGCGTCGTTTTCTTACAGTGGCGAAAGGTGGCGATAGGAACTGTCCTATGGATACCTTTTGGCTTCATCATTAGACCAGCTCAAAAGTAACATAATATTGTATATGTTCTTTGTATTGTATTATCAAGTACAAGTCTTTTACTTGTACTTGATACTACAATATACAAATCTGCAAATTTTATATCAATCGGATGTCAAAAAATGGTTCTAATTTAGCTTTCAATATTTAATTTTGTCCTCTTGGTGTCATGTGGCTAGAGACAGAAAAGTCTGGAGTCAGACCGGGGAGACCTTTGCCCAGCTGTAGGAAATTAAACAGGTTACAGTTAAAAAATATATATCTTCAACAAGGAAAAAGTTTTAATAAAGCTTTAATTAACGTTCTGATTAGTTTGAATAATTACGGATTAAAAATAAACCGCGTCAAAACCGCGTTAAAAAGTAGTTCTATTTTAATGTCTAACATTCGCGTAAATCTAAGAAATCAATAAATACCGATTTCTTACTTTCTATCCTTTAGTAAATGCATCAAACCTCAGTTTATCTAAACCATACTTTAATCAACCCAAAACAGTTCTAATACTTCAGCTCCGCACCTATAGTATGAGTAATGGCGGCTATTTATATATCCTGATTGATAGCCTGTCCCCACGGCTATATATAGACGATAGCCGGTTCATTACACCTGCCTGAACGACAACGTAAAGTAATTAAACCAATATTGGTACTTACTTTGATTTATACATGTATTCTGTTTTATTTGCACACCTTTGAGTTCAAGGGATCTAAAAACTAGTATACTTGATACATGAAATACTATTAAATGCAAAAGTATGAGAATATGGTGTTTTAAAGTATAGAATGTAGTACTTATTTTTATTATGCAACACCCGTAAAACACATGTTTAATGCAAATAAATAATTTTGATTTTAAATATATTTTAGAGAGGTCAATAACTAGCAATACTATTTTTTGTTTCACTATTGTATTTTGGTAGCTACTATTCCAAGTACATTTATAAAAAAATATCGAAAACTACTCTAAAGCCAAAAACCGTTTTTTATAACACCATTGTTTTTCAAAGGACGGGCTTTCAACAATAAGTGAATGAAATACAACACTGTCATCATTATAACTATAATATATTTTAATAAAAATATTTTCAGGTAGTACCATAGAAATATTTCAATGGATCACGCTGCGTATTTTTTTTCTGTGTGCCTTTGAAAATGTAGCCGTACATGCAAATAAATGTGTAAGGAAAAACAACGACAAAAAATATTTCCATAACCCACTCTTCTATACAGTCAAAAAGTACACTTCCAATTTACAGTATAACAAGTATTTGATACCAAAGGTATTAAATGTCTAACATCCAAAATCTAAAATTTGAAAATCCGAATTCCCAAATATCCGAATATCTGAAACTATCGGATATCCTCTCTAATTGAAACCGCAAAAATGACCACGCATTAAAGTTTAACGTTAGCTCTGCGAGAAGTTTAGATCAGATATTAATATTGCGTAACAGATATCGTATTTAAGTATCTGGAACAGGGAACAGATATTCTATCGATATTTATGTTTCGATTTATAATCGATCGTTTCATTGGATTGGCGGTTGCTGACACGAGTAATTCGATTTTATGGCTATGCGAGTTACAGAGCGAGTTAACCGCTGATACATGTGTTTAGGAGACATAGTCAGATACATAAATCAGCCTATAACTGCCTTACTGCAGGAGAAAGGGCAACGACCTTTCTTATACTAGTAAAGGAGCAATGATTACCCAATAAAGGATTAAGGTCCAGTTACCGTTTTATTACAAGTAAATAAAATACGTTTTGTGTCTTTTACGGTGACATTTATTTTTAAGGATCCATTTGATCCATTCTTCAGTATGGCTTATGGGCCGTTTTCACAGTGATAACGTTATCTTGTGCTAAGGGTTATGACCATAAATTGGAATCCATCGCTATCAATAACAGTTCTTTATTATTGTAATGTAATTTTAAAGTTGTACAATAAAGTATATTCTATCTTTCTATTTTGAAAACAAAACCTTGCTTCTGTCATCATCATCTGCCCAGCCTTTTTCCCACAGACCTTGCTTCTGTATACGAGTAAATATTTTCTGATACATTACCTTCAAGTCTATATCAACATAAAACAAAAGAAAGTACAAGTAAACTCCAACATAATTCGTTTGTAATAGCCCACACGCTATGACCTTGTTCGGCGATCAATGTTCCTATTCTGTATGAGAGGAGGCCTTTGCCTCTGGAACTGTTATGCCAGTGTTATTGTTGTTTATGATAGCCGTTAACATCATTTAGAAATAGAACTCTGATAGCCGAGTTTCTTTTTCTTTTTATTTTCTTGAGGTCGGAACTTTCTTTGTTTGAATGTTTTCCAGCCAGTACAAAGTGTGTTTGAACTTTTGAGTTTATATAGTTATTGTACTTATATTAATAAGATACGTCGAAACCCTCTTCGGTCCTTTAGTGATGTCGACTAATTTTATTGATAAATTGGAAATATAACCTAAGCAGTACCTACAAAGTATTGATAAAAAATAATTTCGAATACTTTATTATTCTTTCCCATCTCATCCAATAGATTACAACATTATAATTTTCCCTAAATATGATATAAAATATCTTGTGGGCGGTATAATATATTATTCCAAGCTTAAGGTCCACAGGGATATAATACTTTTCAATAAAATATAAATTTGGGTTGGGTTTTTCCTTATGAAACCGATATCGTTGCTTTAATGAGTGTCTATAAAATTTAAGCGACCCTTTGAGTAAAGTGGGGACAAAATTTTGTACTAAAACCACTAACGATATTTAATTAATTATCGTTAGAGTACTTTTTGTTTTACATCTAAATTGAATATTCATATTTTAATACTTATAAAGCCAGAAACCTTGAACAAATAAATTGAAAACCAAATTTTTATGTACTCTTCTCCTAACACCTAATTCGATATGCATAAATTATTTGATTGATTGGTTCTTATTATTCTTTTGAATGAGCGATTTATTTAATCATTACGGGTAAAATATCTACATATTGCAGGAATATCGGTTAAAGCATATCCAGTACTCCACTTCCTGTTCGCTAATGAGGGCAAAAGGTTGTTCAATGAATCTTAAATTACAGCTCAATTCTTGCTAATACTTTTGTTATTTATCGCATCTATTTTCGTCCAGTTAAAAAGTAAAATATAAATATCTAAGAAGAGCAATTAAGGGACACAGAACGGCATAACGACTTGATACATTTGCAAACAAAAGACGAATTTCCAAGCAATATAAAATGCATTTACTGAAAAAAATCTCCCGTAATGGCAGTAAAAAGGTATTATTTGCAGCGATTGCTGCTAGCTTCCGCAAACGTTTTTAGATGGTACGGTAAATGGCGTTCCGCCAGACAGCTCTCATTATGCCTTCAATGAGCTCGAAAAAATATGAAAGTATTTTCCCTGATGACCGCACGCGATGCAGTTGAGAATTCCATTTTTAGTTGATGCTCATTATTTTTTTATTACTATAATGCGTGGCATCTCATTGTCCCTGAAGGAAATTCAAAATGGATCCAGAGCATTGTGACTTACAACATTGGAATACTGTATTACTGTACCCATCTGTATGCTAAGTTTTTTTTAATATACCTTAAATTTTTAAATGATTGACCCTTTTAAAGTACGTAGGTTTGAATAAACAAGCAAAGCAACAAACAAAGGTTGTAAAAAATATTTTAGTGTTTAAATAATACTTCCAACTAAAAGTTTTAGAACACGAGTAAATAAATACAGATCCATAAATAATAAGAGAAATATCCTGTCAAGCCTAGTGTCCCTCAAGGACTTCAAGATTTGACGAAGGCCTTTGAATGAGGTAAGCATCCGTTTTTGTCTCCACAATATTGAATGCGGTATACGTAAAATAAATATATCATCATTACGAGTTTCTCCGGAACGTTTTGAAGCATTCAGGCAGTTTCAATACAACTGAACCGAGGCTCATTTAATGAGATCGAAATGGATGTATCGGGGTTTGGTAGGAAATGAAATAATCTTATTTCATTAAGATAAGGATCGAATTTATGTTGCGTTGAATTTTTTTACACGTGTTGTTTTAAAAAGAATTTGTGGTATTTGTAAATTATCTATACATACATATTATATCGCATTACAGATTAAGATTGTGTTTATTATAATGACGCAACATACATACATACATACATATAACCATGCCTCTTTCCCTTGTAGGGATAGGCAGAGATCACTTCTAACCACTTGCTACGATCTTTACACACTTGTTTCGCTTTATCAACTTTCATTATTCCCTTCATATATGGTCTTTCATAACTTAGTGTTTAATATGATTTGATTCAGGTTGGACTTTTTTCAGTTCTTTTTTATTGAGATGGATTGACTCATTTTTGATCGTAGATAAACCAAGGGTTAAAAAATAAACCTTCCGATATAACTCACATACAGCTAAAATAATGAACAAATGTTCATCTCAAGGTGACCCAAGTCCAAATAACGAGAGATTATGTAAAGGTTCAAGCTTCCACAAATACTAAATGGACTGAAAACTTAAATTTATTTTGTGGACTACAAAGGTCCGGAGGTTCAAGGGCTGAAGGACAAAAACTTGCACTTTGACCTTTGTCGACCGAAATCAGTAAATCTTACGAGTGTTTGCTACCGCAATCAAGGATTTGATTTAAATCAAAAGCCGAATTTGGAATATTGTTTGTCGAAAAAGTCGCTTTCTCTGCTTTGAAATATTTACTGTTATTTATTCAAAAACTTTATTGATGATTGATTTTCTTTTGAGTCATTGTCTTAGTTTGTAAATTTCAGCTGCAAATATTTTTTTCATGATAAATTCGCTCGCAACTCCATATCGGTTTTGTTTATTGTGACCGAAGTAAAGCATTGTTCGTTTTTAGGATTCAGGCTAACTTCACATATTTTTTTGATCCAAATTGGTTGTATTTTTAGCCGTGATAGCGTAGCCAACCAACTAACTATTACTTTTTCAATTTACTGTAGATTTTTCTTGTGTTTGGTGCAGTAAAATTTTTAAAATGATGTCATAATATCAAATAATATTGCTATGAAGCGAGTGGAGCGACAGATGAGGGGCGACATTGTTAAGTATCGCCACTCCGGCTTTTATGCCACCTCATTAGCAAAGCTGTTAGCGTAAGACACTTTACAGTGTTGACCGCCACTAAAACAAACATAAATAAATCCTAACATGGTTTAAATTATTTTAAGTTTATTTTCACAACAGATTGAGCTAGACTTTTATTTATTTGGACCCATTAAATCGTCTCTAAATTTATTATAAACAATATTTACAGAATACCTTAAAATATTTACAATACTATAAAAACTAAGCCTACATATTAAATAGGAAAAAATATATACTAAATAAAACTGAGAACTAAAATAAGGCGTCAAAAAATTCACCCACGTCGCTGTCGACTGGGAGTGTGCCCAAAAGGCTGGCAGCATTGCCACGTTGTATGGCAATGCTTATGCGCTGACCTAGGTAGAAGCCAGCCTTTGGGTCACACGAAGTGTCAACCAGGCTTCTGGATAAATCTTTAAAAAAACTGTGTGCACTCGGACCCCACGGACCAAGTGTCTCAACCCCAAACGGCTCGAATATATAACTTCCAACTAGGTTGGAATATTTCCGCCGCTTGAGGTTCTCAGCAGCCGCAGCAGCAGCGCCAGCACAGCACGACGTGCTAGGAAGATGGGAAGGCGCAAGAGTATCGACGCAAGTAGCGTCCCACACTAAAGGCCTACCCACCTTCCACGGGAACAAGGACATACCGTCCGGTCTCTTGCCGTCGTCGCGTGCCAGGCCATTGGGTTCGAGTACAGCCGGAACGCCCACGGCGACAAGAGCTCGTCGGATAATATCGTTTATATTAGCATGCCGCGCCATGCGGCCCGGGCTACGGCTACATGATAGGCCGTGGTGTCCGAGGCTGTTGACAACTTCGCCACAGTGACAGCGATGCGGGGTACCCATTAAATAGAAACACTAATCAACATTTTTTTATGTAAATTAGAACTTATTTAAAAAAAAAACTGAATATTTATTAACAAATTTTAGGGCTCGCAAACAGTGAAACTCCTTTTAGATCAAGATAAATCTTCGAATCTCATCATAATATAAACTTGTATGAAGCAACAAATAACCCAAAAAAAACAATTGAACAATCAAAATCGCCCACCAGAAAAAGAGCGACAAAAAACCTATTAAACATTTTGGTCAGTCAGCAATCGCTGTATAAACTGAATTCGACGCATTGCGCTACAAATGTCCAGTGAATACACGTGCCGGTAACGACACTACCTATACAGTATGTTACGGTATACTATATACAGCATGTTACATTTTTACTTACATGCAACTGCTAGTAAAGTTTAAACGGCCAACTAGTAACGCAGTCACCTGCGTCCTCCTTTAGCTTCGAATAAGCAAATACTGAGAGAAAACAAATAAAAGAAAAGAGTTTGTACTGAATTTAAGCTTACACAAGCTAGTTTGGATGTTTATTTTGTTAGCAGCTAAGAACTCGTGTATCTCATTTTATTTGCTGTTTGTGGTACATTTAGATGATATAAAAAATCCTTTCAAACACTTAAACAAATAAATTATAAAAATGATAATCTTACGAAAATCTTTAACTATTTCAGTTCTGTAAGTACGTCATATGTATAAGCAGTAAATTCACACATTTTATTTCATCTAACGAACATAATACAAACTAACCTTACGAACAACTTACCATAATATTTCTTCATCAGCATAATAAGAACATCATAAAAACAATAACTTCCATCTTAATAATTCCATTCTTTCCCCAACAACGCTTGGACGCGCAAAATGAAACAATATTACCTGGGACCGCACTTAACTTAGGCGAAAGGTCGAATCGAAAGCCCGACCTTGACTGGTAAAGAAGCCCTCATAAAAATTACACTACATTTCAGACAATAAAATTCCTCCACCCCTGTTGCGTTTACCCCGGTTCGGGGGAAAACCATACTCTGGAACGTTTCCAAGACAGTCTGCCAAATGACGGTCAGATAATGACCTTCAGCTGTCCACGATCGATACCGGATTTTGTAACAACGCGTCGTACGGAATTCGATATTAGATTATATCTAAAACGGTAATAAGATTTTCTTTAATATTTTCTGTAAACCCTCGATCGTCTGGGAATGAGATTGTCGGACCATTTAAAGGAATTATTTTATCGATCTTTACTTTAATTGCTTTAGTTCAAATAGTTACTGAGTTAACGTAGTATGCGAAACAATTAAATTCTATTGTGTCTAGTCATTGCTCTTAATAGTAATTAGCCACTTGGCTAGATAGTGTGTAGTAATCATGATAAACGGATCTACCTCTAAGTTAATGCTTAGATATGTCTATCCTGCTCAAATTCTCATTGAGCAAACTTAATTTTTCAATAAACCTAAAAACATTTTAGTACATTATGAGACATAAAAGCATTTTTAATAAAATTGCATTGGAAAGTAATAAAAATGTCTTTAATATTTTTTAAAATGATGATTACAAATGTTTTGCAATACACAATTAAATTGCAGGTACAAATAAATTTTTGGCCAGAAATCTCATCCATTTCGTTTTCCAATTTCGGCTTAATGCCAAAATCCATTTCGCTTTTGTATTCCAACTATAAACCCATTCTCTAGCACACCAGTTTTCAAATAAACCTAATTTGCTTTTCTATTGCATCTGACATCACTATCTCGAGCTTTTCACAAAAAATCCATTACATAATTAAGTCCTACATTATAAGACCTTCAGCTTCTTTAATTCAATCTTATTTAGATCATTGTGGAAGGAAGTTTTGATTGACTTTTCCTGACTTACTGAGATCTAGATCCGAGGCTGTCTGAATTCTTTGAGTGTATTTGTACTATGCTGGTTCAATAGCAGCGTCTCTAGATAGGACTTTTATACGGACTCCTAATAACTGTGAGAGGTTTGTTTGAATTGAAAGGTTCTTTAGCATGTAATACATTAGTAGGAGTGTAAGCGTTGGCATTTTGTGTGTTTTTAAGGCTATATTTTGAGATTTTTGGTCCGCTATTTAAGTAACTAGTACTTCAATCTATTATTAAACAACTACTAAATGATTACGCTAAACAAAATAACAGTCTTAAAAAAGGGTCATTATTAAAACTTAAAAAAAAATCCTAAACATCTTTCAGTAATCTCAAAAGACAAATGTAACATTTCTGATAAAAAAGCTTTCGTTATTTTTTGTGACTTTAAGTACCTAGTTAGGGAAGCCCATCATAAAATCAAAGCCTCTCCTAATTTCATTGGAAGCCAAAGGTATCTGCGTCAAGATATATCGGTTTTCCCAAAAACCTTTTCCGGTATATCGCTTTACCTTCATATATTATGTCCGTTATTGTTTACTTGGTCGATATATTTGAAGGTATCTGATCGGACAAATCCGATATCAAGAGGACAGAATTTAGTTCAAAATTTTGGTCTGACATCGTCTTATTTATTTAAGCGTATGTTAAAGGTCGATTGACTCAATTTAGAAGAGAAAAATCAACCTATGAATTTAGCACATTACCGTGATTGATGAGCGTTTATTTGTTTTTAAATGTCAATAATATCACAAACTGATGTTTTTTAAAGAACCTTTATTATCTTGTCCAAATTTCTGTGAAAAAATACTTGAATCCGTAAGTATGATATCCAAAGTCACTCGAGAACGTATCCCATATACCATGTCATTTAAAAAGCTACAGATTATTGTAATAATTCTACGAACGCCCCCACTTTGGACGTAACAGCTCATAAATCCGACAAATTTAATTTGTTTCGTAAAATAAATTCTGGCCGAAGAAAAATAAGACCGTATATTTTTTTACCCTCGAAACAACCAGAAAAGTTATTTATGTCGTTTCCACGGCGTACAAGTTTAAATTTAACGCTGAAATTAGTTGTGTAAGCTACAAAATAAAGTAAAGTATTTACACATTGAACTTGTTTCTTAGTTACCTAAGTAGAAAATCGTAATTCTAGCCAATATACTGTATATTAGACAAAATATTCACCTATACACTAAAAACAGTGACATACACAACATTAATACTAGAAATAAGCATAAGTTATGCACTACATCGCACCGGCTGCACAAGGTGCATAACTCATATATTGGACTTAGTATTCGAATCTACAACAAACTGCCTCCTAGTATTTTAGAATTACCATTTAATTCATTTAAATCGGTAGTTAAAACAAGGCTCTGTACGAAAGCCTACTATACATTAAATGACTATTTAGTCGATAAAAACTGTTGGTCGCCTTGATAGTCACAAGACGGTTCTGTGCGGAATTTCAGGGATAATCTATTCCTATTTTTAATTTTTTTTTTGTTTATTTTTAATTTTGACTGCCATACTGATAGTATGTTACTATATTTTGATACAATTATACTATTGTATAATTAACTTTTATTATTATTATTATCTTTTTTGAATTGACATATTAGTTTATCGAAACTTATTATTGTTCCAAATTGATTGGCATACACTCTGTATGCAACATTATATTGTTTAATTTGTTTTATTATTAATGGAGTTATACGCATGTACATTAATGTACTATTTTAATGCCGCTTTGATAAGGGACTGTGCAGTGAATCAGTGCTTGGGGTTTTTTTTTTCCTAATTTGTAAATGTTTTCTTTAAACCGGCAGCAGTTTCGTCATGCTCCCTTAGTTGTCATTGCCTGCGGTGGCGTCTGGGGTCGGGTCTCCTCCTTCCCTCTAATATGGCGAGGGAGGGGATGGCTGACCCTTGCGTCATACTCGTGAACGGGTGCCGCTTGCGGTGACTGGTCGTTCTGCTGACCTTGGTCGCCACGTAGATATAATAATTTTTACTCTTTTATAGTATGATACCCATCTACCTTAACTACTCGTTCACTTTGCACGGTTCCTTATTTTTTATTTTTTTTATTATTTTATATAATTTTTATTGTAATGACAGCGTGCTACTGGGGAGTTTGTTGCGCCGTTTCTTCTCCTCAGCCAGAGCACTTAGGAAGCGGTGAAGGGTGGGCGTTTTGGGGTCGGTTCATATCTGGCGGTGGTAGCGTGTCGTCGGTCGCGTGGCGCTGGGGCGGGCGGGCGCATGATGGAGCATTCGGCCTTTCACACTGACCTGACGCGTTGGTGCGTCAGGTGTGAGAGGTTGGATGTTTTGTTGTGTGTTTGCTCGTTCTGGCGTTGCGCGGCCGATGTTGCGCGCTGCCTTTTCCGCCGGATATGAACCGACCCCTGGGGTGCTGTCTTTTGTAAAAAAAAAAAATATTGACGTTTAATAAGTGCTACTTTGTAGCCTAAGTTAAATAAATGATTTTTGATTTTGATTTTGATTTTGTAAATAGTAAGATACAACTTCGAATTTTATTTCTATTTTTTGTGAACAGAAATTGATTGATTTTTTTCTAAAATTTCTTAAATTATAATTATATCAACTCACAAAACTAAATCGTAGTAAAGATTATGTAAATTCGTGAGACCTCGTTTGGCAGTTTTAATTGCTAACATAGTTGTATCTTTTGTCACCAGATGGCGTCTTCCGGAGCGAGGTAGAAGCGCGCGGGCGCGGTACGGAGTCAGCGTTCCTCGGCGAGCTACACTCGACGCTGGCGCCCCCTGCCGCGCCCGACCACGACTGGCAGCACACCCTCTCTCTCATACTCAAAGGCCTCATCTTCACAACCATCATCATCGGAGCTCTCTTCGGCAACGCCCTCGTCATCATCTCTGTCCATCGACACAGAAAGCTTCGCGTCCTGACGAATTATTACGTAGTCAGTCTCGCGGTAGCTGACATGCTCGTCGCATTATGCGCGATGACCTTCAATGCCAGTGCTGAGCTGACTGACGCCTGGCTCTTCGGCCCTTTAGTCTGTGATATCTTCAATTCCCTCGATGTATACTTCTCCAGTGCATCGATACTCCATCTTTGTTGCATATCAGTGGATAGATACTACGCTATAGTGAGACCTTTAGAGTATCCTGTCACTATGACTCACAGAACTGTTTGTTTTATGCTCGCAAATGTGTGGTTATGGCCTGCCTTCATCAGTTTTGTGCCAATATTCATGGGCTGGTATACGACAGAACAACATCGACAAGAAAGATTACAGCATCCAGATGTTTGTGCGTTTAAAGTTAATATGGTTTATGCTATAGTTTCATCGAGTGTCTCCTTTTGGATTCCGAGTTTGGTAATGATTTCGATGTACTGTCGAATATTTAGAGAAGCTATTAGGCAAAGAGAAGCTTTAACGAGAACTTCGTCGAATATTCTTTTGAATTCTGTCCATATGAAGCACACTTCGCATTCGGCGCACCACTCGCATTATTTACACCCCGATAGAAGACCTTCTGACATAAGTCCGAACTACAGCACGTTTACAGAAGTAGGGCCAGAAGAGACTGAATTCGGTGGAGATGGGGTAGTGATGTCGATTGGTGACATTTGCCCGAGTAAGGAGGCTAGTCCGAGGAAGTCGGTGAACGTGAGCTGTGATACCGCGAGTTCTGGATACTGTTCCGGAGGTTCAAATAAGAGGTCCTCGAGTGGTCAACCGCCTCCGGGATGGAGACCCAGCTGTTCGTCTGCGGTGGCGACGCGCGACTTAGCTAAAGCTGCCACTGAACTTAATGCACAAGGTATGTGAAATGTAAAATCTTTCCTTAATACTTAGATGAAATATGCAGGTTTAGGAAATGACCGAAATAAGGGATGCTCAGCAGTGGGTAGTTCTCACTGAATGATAGCAACTTTGTTCTAGAGACAAAATATTTTTCAACTCTATGTACTACTCTTATCTACTTAATGTAAAAGCTAAGAATCTAGGAATTTAAACACTGCTTTCCTAACATAGCCTCATAAAATATGATCAAAATTACACACATTTATTTCAAGTACACTAACATTACTCTGAAAAATAGTCACAGATTCCGCCAAGATCTTGAAAAAAGCCTACCTAGTAATTTATCGTTGGGCCTACATCAAGAAATAAATTGTTGCTTGTTTGTAACAAATGACCTACGATAACAAAGTTGGCCTTATATTACTTTTACAAACTCAAAGCTAAATTAGTGCTTAAGCTATTAATATTCAAACTTCCGATTTTGAACTGAAATTTTGCGCAGTAAAGCAAGTCGTCTGAACTAATAAAGATAACGAATCGAAACTAAACTACGCTGAATTCAGCGTCTAAAGGATGAAAAGTTAAATTTTAAAGCGTTTGTCATGGAGATATGATCACTTTGACAGTTACTGATAGCGGAAAATCCTTGTTAAGGCCTGAAGTTAAACTAACTGGTTCTGAAGTTTCAGAGCATGACATACTTTATAAGGTACTATATGCGGGAGTTGTTAGACTTGTACTTATAACGCAATTAGAGAACTGCGAATTAATACCATTATTTGTCGTAAAGATGAAGTTTCAGTGAAAATTGTTTGAACTTATTTTGTTGGAATACAAACCTCGTTTTCTGTTATATCTCATCTGGAACATGAATAATAAATGATTTCTTAGGAAATTGGTTTTCTCAAGTTGTACTACACCTAGAATTTAGATGAACTTGAAAGCTTCTGTAAAATATTCACTGAATTGAATTCTAGACTGACAGCTAATTTTCTATTGTACGGAATTTCTATTGTTTGGGATTTTTTGAGGAAATATCTGAATCTAATATCTGGAAACGACATTTCTTTGAAACACACTAAAATCCAAAAGGCAGAGAATTTCAAGCGAAAATCCAATCATGGAACCACAAAACCCATAATATTCAGAGCTAAAATAAACAGAATGTGACTTTCAAGAAAGATATTTTCTTTTAAGACAACCTTAATATAAGTACCAATTTCAAGCAACAACATCGTTGGAATGATCGTGTAGTACTCGCAAAGTGGTCTATAAAATGAAACTACGTACTCCGAAGATGCAGCCACGAAAACCCTTTGTAATGAAATAGATTTTTCTAAAATGAAAATATTTTTGTTGGAGTAGAAGTCTTTGTTGTTTTCTAAGGTTAGCTTTTCTGCAGCTTTTAAATTTGGGATCTCAAAAATTTTCGGACTTGCAATCTCTTGTTTTTGATTTTGACATTCGTGCAGAAGAAATGATTGTATTGGGATTCAGGGCTATAGTTGTATTTTCTTCCACTGTTATTATCATCTTCGTTACTCTAAAATACTTTGGCTCTAAATGTTACTTATTGTCTTGTTGTTAGTAATTTTTTGACCTACAATTCTTTCTCCTCTTCTGCGTTCAATTTCTAGAACACTCATTTTGTGTATTTTTTGATCTACAACAAGACCTTTTTTGAGTCGTTGTTGTTCATACCAAAAACAAAAATCTATAAGCAAAAAGCACATAGGTACGATCGTATCCTGTACAAACTTTACTCAGACCCCAATCCAATGATCCTACTTGACCTCTTCAATGGCCCTTAGTTACAAGATTTTATTATATTTTTATGATGGTTTCGCTTCCTGTATTCAAGGGAATGAGTGTGTGGGTGTTGTGACTTGAATTATAAGTGGATTTTATATCAAGTAGCCTATACGCAATGTTTAATGATATTTTGGTATGTTGTTTAGAATCCGAATATCTGAAAAAAGACACTGTCATAGACGGAAAAAAATGTGTAGATAAACACAATGTTAAACATTTTACGGAAAAATCTTGAAGCTGGGATTAAATCATTATTCCTTACTAAATAAAAATGACGTGGAGGATTTTTACATGTCCTTTTTTTAAAAAAGAGATTAAAACACTTAATTGCACAACGAAATTTAACGACATAAAGTAATTGGCGGATACAATACAATTTGAAACTGAACTATTCCAACGTAAATCCGTGCTATGCGTATTCATGTTATTTTCATATCAATTGTATTGGACGCTTGATTGAGCCTGGATATTTTTCGTCACTGTTTGGATTTTATTGACAGTACTCCATAGATATATAAAAGACATAAGGCTATAAAGGTTCTGAGTCAAAAAATATAATTGTAAATCGCAATTATATTTTTTGACTCAGAACCTTTATGTGTAATGATTTCAAGTACTGAGTAAAGTTTATGTATAAAATTAATGATGTTGACTTCAAGAAACTGGAACTTTGGTAAACTAAATATCTACAGTTAAATCCAAAATCACTTTTCTACCTGCAGCTTTTTGGATTACCCTTCAAGTCGCCAGTTTTGAAGTCACGCTTAGTAATTGGTACTTATTTCTAGTTTATATGATAAGATCATTCTTATGCAGTTTAATAACAAGCCGTTATTTATTTTGTGCCTTAAAAACCTAACTAGGTAATCAACTCACGAGGCAAACATTTGCTCACGAAATACTGAATAGTTTGAGTTCAGAAAAAACTTTGAAACTAAACTAGAAACAAACAAACTTAAACTCTCATGAACTCTAACTGTATACTTTAAAGGTATTCCAAATTAATCCGTGTAAGGCTGTTTGCACAACCCTAAGGATCTGTACATATGGACTGAGTCAGAGAGGTTACATATCGCAATTTGAAACGCATTTATACGAGTATATAGATATTTTTCAAACGCATTTAAAAATCAGGAGGTTATAAAAATAAGGTTTAAGTTTTTGTTTAACCATATCAGTATAAGCTTTCTGTACTAAAAAAGGTACGAGCAGAACGTCAAAGTCTAATGACAAAACTCTTTTTAAACACAAAAAAAAATAATGACCTCTCCGCTACGAGTATATAACGGTATTACTGGACAAGCGAAGCAATAGTAAAACTATAAGATTTGATAGACATGGCTAGAGGCTTTTAGGGTTCAAGTTCCGCACCAAAAGTCCCGTGAAGCAATCCAAGTCTACTATCAGGAAAACTTCGTAAATAGCTTAAAAAATTGTCAGCTAAACCATACATTTTGTATCTTTTTCAATTGTAATTTGCATACCGTTATGGCGAAAATAATTTTCATTCTTAAATGCATACATAAAAAAGTTTTCTCTATCAAATCCCACCGCTTTGCTATAACAACCTAAGTATACACTGCTCTGTATACACCCTAACCAGTTTAATCTAGCACCGAAGATTGGGTTAGGGCAATCAGATTTGCTTTTAA
The DNA here is from genome assembly GCA_905146925.1 of Autographa gamma. NCBI lineage: Eukaryota > Metazoa > Arthropoda > Insecta > Lepidoptera > Noctuidae > Autographa > Autographa gamma. Next base: position 6,938,926 of record LR989871.1, read on the forward strand.
TTGCTTGCGACAGAGGTTGGGACGAAATGCCCAGAAACTAGCCAATACAAATGCGATTAATCTCGTTTTGGTTGCCAACGGTTCAGTTATTCTATAGTATATTTGATCGCTTGATGAAATTATTTTACGAGAAAACGATTTAAAGAAGGAAAGGATCGTTTTAAAGGATGATTCTTGAATAGATTCAGATGAAAAAAATATTATGGACACGTTTGAAAAGTAATTGTTTATTTATTTAATGATTTATGTACAGATACGATAGTTTAATAAATGTAAATATTTATAAATGATGTACAAAGGTGCCGCTTATTATGAGTATTTTTCAAAAATTATGTTGACTGGTGACTTAACGTAAATTACAAATATGTGTTGCACTTACAAAGTCCGGTGAAGCAGTCAAAGCCTGCGCTCAGGCTAACTGCAAAGATCTCTACCAAAAAAAAATGTGTTGCACTTTATCTTAATAATAAGATTTTTGCTGTCGAGTAATAGTGTTAGAACTTAAACTAAATAAGTGAAATGTATAATGAATTGTTATATTTATAAATAATTAATTCTTTATATACTACAATCAGCTACAAAAAGGTTCTCAATAGTCACAATAGACCCCATTCATAATCATTATCCATTCCACATTACTACACATCCTATCTCCAATAGAATAAAACAAAACTCTCGCAGCGATCCCCGCTAATTCACAACATACAATCTTGTACGATCGCAAATTGCTCAGATCAATACCTAATAGGGTAGCATTCATCGTAAACGCTGCATTCAACTACACTACACGTTTCACTAGTCGTTAATACCGATAATACCAACGAGGTTGCATTTGAAACTATAGAGTGAGCCTATCAGAGATTAAACCGTAAGCACTAGTGTGATCAAGTGTTGTCGTGAATTATGTATGAAGATGGAGCTTTCCGTTTTAAAAAATCTATCTAATACACTAATATTATCCTAACAATGTCAAAACCATCGATATTTTCTTATATAAGTTTCTCGTTGCGCGAAAATTAACTTAAATGAAAAACGAAATGTACTAGGATCAGACTAAAAACTGCTCTCGCTTGGCACAAGGGGAACCTAGCGATAGTAGCAGTCTATGCATATCATACGTCGATGGATAATACCGATTGGAATGAGATGGTAATGCGAATGCTTGTTGCTCTCAATTAATTGAATGATTTGCTCTTACTATTCAAACGGTAAAGGAGAAAAGGTGTATCTGGATGAAGGAATTTATTCAATTTGCTTTTACATTTTTAGCTCAGACGGTTAGGAAAAGCTGTTTTATAATGTATCTGATTATGTAACGGAAGTTTGTTGTATAAAAACTTTAAATTAACAGCTTCGTCTAGATTAGCGAATTGAGTATAGGAGGTTTCCGTATTTAATTTAAATTAGAGGTAAATATTAAAAGAAATGCTTTTTAAGAGTTTTTTTTAGAAAAGTGCATTTGGGAATTTATTGTCTCGGGGGTTTTTAGTTAATTCCTCATTATAATAATGATTGTTTGAAGTGATAAGATTTAGATCGGAAATACTTTCTACCAATTCAACTTGGTAGCGCCATCTATCTGTTTAAGACGGACTACTAGTCGTCTCATCCATATTTCGCAATATTAGTTCCATTCATTCATTTGACCACTTTTGGAATGAGCGATGTGAACCCCGCCGCTGCCCGCTTCCTTACCAATCCTTTCGCACGCCTGGCGCGTAACGCACGTACGCGCTTTCGCAAACCACTGGAAATAAACGAATCGCCGAGAGGAGACACACGATACCGCGCCCGTGTCGCTCCTGTGCTGCATCGCCTCCTTACTGCTGCTGCCGGATAGCGAACTTTTGTGATAATCCGCCCGCGGGTGTGGACGTGACAGTTTTGTGATCGCATCGGGAAGAACGCCGCCCGCCATCTTGGACTGCCCAACGCTGGAGAGCCAGGTATGCGTGCTTTTTCCCATAGACCTACATCGCTCGCTCACCTCTTGGCGATGATCAGCCATCCTCCAAAAATACAGTCCACTTAAATCTTATACCTCGTTTATTTCCAAACCATTTTTTTGGTCCTTCGAGCCGGATTCATATATCCGTATTCCCGCTCGCGTAGGTATCTTTTATAAGTGCCTACCTAGGTAGTTGTAGCACCTAGCTGCACTCCTAGTTCATAAATATATACCCATTACGTGGTTATTCCCGCACCCCCAGTAGGTAATATACTCAACGTAGCTACCTACTGACTTACAATAATAATTATAAACTAGGTATATAGTCGTTTTGTAAATTCATAATTTCAAGCGCCTTTTACCACCGCCTTTAAAGTCGTTGCCTTATTATTAGGTACAAGTACTTACTTTCCGCATAACATAAAACTACAGCATAATTTTAGGTTATTTACTTCTACCTACATTTGGTATATAAAATGTCGCAACAAAAGAAATATACTTCTGACGAGAATGAATTAGCTATCTTAGAAGCTAAACGCAATGTTTTATTTGAGCGCATACAAAACATTTACGAGCGTTCAAAAACCGCCAAAATTTCCGATGTTAACAAAGAATCATTTCTTAGTTATTGTATGACAGTAGACGATATTCGAACCGATTTTCATAAATTATTAGACGCTTATAACGCACAATTACTTTCTATTAATCCTGAATCTAAACCAAATTATCAGGCGTACACCTCATTTGAAGATCTTTATTGTATCATAAAACGTATACAATCGCAGTTAGATAATCGACAGTCCGCGAAGCCCAGCGCCGGACCGGCTGTCCGAGCACCGAAACTGCCCGCGATTGAACTCGTGTCATTCGATGGCGATATACGAAACTGGCCATTATTTTATGCAAGTTTCAAGTCTACAGTGCACGATAACGCCTCGCTGACGGACGCTGACAGGTTGTACTATTTAATAGGTAAGCTGTCGCCGAAAGCGCAATCTACATTCGCAGGTGTCACACCAAGTGCTGAGAATTATCAGGTCATTTTCCAGTCACTTCTTGATAGGTATCAGGATACTCGCATCCTCGCGTCTACTTACTTTGATCAAGCTTTGAATCTTAAATTGTCTGGTCCCGCGTCAGTTTCGAATTTCCAACTGTTTATTGATAACTTTGTTACCGCAGTAAATTCCCTTAAAAACCTAAAGTTAGAAAACCTTGCAGACTTTATGTTATTGCAACTCGCATTAAAAAAGTTCGACACGGAAACCGTTCGTGCATTCGAGATGACCGAACGTCAAAATAAAATACCTACCCTAAATAGTTTTCTTTCATTCATTAAAGATCAGTGTCGAATATATCAGAATACGCAGCCTAGTTCGTCTAGCTCGTCTAGGAATAATAATACAAGTAAACAAAACTTTAATAAATCGCGAAATAGTAATAATAAGTCGGTCCCTAACCCACAATCTTACGTAGCATGTTCGGATTCCGCGAATAACTCACACAAGTGTCTGTGCGACAATATTGTTCACGACCACCTTTTTAAATGTCCAGCCTTTAATAATTTAAATCCGACTGCTCGTTTTAAATACGCTAAAGAAAATAAAGCTTGTGTTAATTGTTTGAGTATTAAGCATAAAACAAGCAATTGTTCTAGTAAAACTAAGTGTCGCTCATGCAATCAACAACATCATACGTTATTGCATTTTGAGAAAAAATCTCCGTTATTTGACCGCGGTAACCTTAACGTTTCGTTCTCTGTACCGCAGGCACAGGCCGCTCGTACCACGGCGCCTGTCCTTCCCGCGTCTCAGCCCGGAGTTTCTTTGTGTACGACATCCATTGCGCTCGCGCGCCGGCAGTGCGCACGCACTCAACATACTCAGCGCGAAGCAGAGCGTCAATGTAACGCGTCGACTACGATATTATTAGCGACCGCGCAAGTTATTATCTATGACGTAAACAACACACCGCGCGTGGTTCGTTGTTTACTTGATAGTGCATCACAAAGTAGCTTCATTACTTCGGATTGTTTAAAATGTCTTGGACTTTGGAATAACTTTAAAAATACTAACTTAGTAGTTAAAGGGATCGGTGGTTCAGAAAAATCTTGTAAGGGTTCCGTCGATATTAAAATACATTCGCGTTTCAATAATGATATTAATTTCAACGTTTCATCGCTTATTGTGGAACGTATTACGGACACGTTGCCTAGCGCTCACGTGGACGTGACGTTACTCGCGCACCTCGAGACTTTGCCGCTCGCTGATGCTCACTTTGCGCAGCCGGGTAATATCGATGTTTTGATCGGTGCTTCAGTTTTTCCGCACTTACTACTACCTAATGTTGTACGTAGTGAGCAATATAATTTACCTCCCGCTATTGAGACGGTATTTGGCTATGTAGTTATGGGTGCCGTACCTACGCTGCATAATACACATTATACTACGTCTTGCTGTTCTGTTCTTCAAGAAAATAATATTAATTCTCTTCTTAAGCGATTTTGGGAGCTTGAAGAGGTCTCCGCACCGCCCTCGTTGAGCCGTAAGGATCTCGAGTGTGAAGAACATTTCCGCGCTACCACTGTTCGCGACGATAGTGGTAGATATATTGTAGCATTGCCGTTCTGTGGCGACCCGTATTCTTTAGGCGACTCGCACGCTGCTGCACTTAGGCGCTTATACTGTTTAGAACGTAAACTCGATGCGTCGCTTAAATTACGCGGTGCTTATAATGACGTCATGCGTGATTACATAAATAAAGGTTTTTTAAGCCCAGTTGTAAACGACGAGGGCAATTCTCTTCCCGCGTATTATATTCCGCATCACGGCGTGGTTCGCGAAGATAAGACCTCCACTAAACTTCGTGTGGTTTTAGATGCTAGTTGCCGAACTACATCGGGTCAGTCGATCAATGACATTTTGCATGCCGGTCCTGATCTACAGGGTGATTTATTTAACATCTTAATTAAATTCCGCCTTTTCAAAATTGCACTTTCAGCTGATTGTAGACAAATGTTTCTCAATATCGGCATTCGCGAATCCGACCGTAGATTTCAACGAATTTTATATCGTTTTGACAATAGTGAGCCTTTAACCGTGTATCAATTTAATCGCGTTTGTTTTGGACTTAAGTCTAGTCCATATCACGCGTTACGAGTTGTCCGCCAGTTGATCGCTGATGAAGGCGACAACTTTCCCGCTGCAGCCGCTGTTGCTGCTTCCGCTTTATACATGGACGACATTGTCTGTAGTGTCGCATCCGCTCCGCAAGCAGTTTCGCTTTGTGAAGAGCTTATTCAGCTTTTCAAACGAGGCCAATTTGACCTTGTCAAATGGACAAGCAATGCCAAAGAGGTTCTCGCGCACATACCTGATTCGCATAAAGCTTCTCCGGACATTGAGTTCGAGAGGTCCGCACATCACAAGGTTCTTGGTTTACGCTGGGACAGACATTGTGATAACTTCCGCTTTGACATCTTATCACCAAGTGATAAGTGTACCAAACGCGCAATGCTATCCACAGTGGCTCGTTTATGGGACATAATGGGTTTTGTGGCTCCTACCATTTTGTATGCCAAGCTCTTGATCAAAGAGCTTTGGTTAGCAAAATGTGATTGGGATGACACTCCTCCCGACCATATTGTCGCTGTTTGGAAACAGTTTTGTGCTGAGCTTCCCGCACTCAATAAATTAATTGTGCCGCGCCATCTAGGTTTAGTAGATGGATGTTTTGTTAACTTAATAGGTTTCGCTGACGCCAGTGAACGCGCTTATGGCGGAGTCATATATTTGCAAGTCCGCATTGGATCTAACTACTCTGTGCAGCTAGTTTGTGCCAAGTCTAAGGTCTCGCCTGTCAAAACCATTTCGGTTGCGAGACTGGAGTTGTGCGCGGCTCTGTTGCTGTCTCGGTTGCTTCGCAAAGTTCAAGACACAATTGCGCCCCATCACTCCATCAATAGGATATATGCATTTTCGGACTCCAAAGTAGTGCTCGCTTGGATTAATTCTTCTCCGCACCGCTGGCAGACCTTTGTCGCCAATCGCATTACTAAAATAATTGAACTTATTCCTGCTACTTGTTTCAATCACGTCGCGGGTACTGAGAATCCTGCAGATTGCCTGTCTCGTGGTGTTACTCCGGCTAATCTTCTGGACCATCCTTTGTGGCATCATGGCCCTTCTTGGATTTCTCGTGATCCATCAGAGTGGCCTATACATCCATCTGTCCACGATGCAGAGGACGAGGATATACCTGAGCGGAAGTCTGTCTCTCATCCCGTGACCATTGAGGTTGCGGAATCTCCTATTTACGCACTCGCGCTACGCATGTCATCGTGGTCTAAGTTACTACGTGTCATCGTTTATGTCTGTAGGTTTATTAAGAAATTACCTAATGGAACTTCTGTTTCAAGCTCTGATCTTGAGGTCGCAGAGTATACATTGTTGCGCGCCCTACAGGCTGTTCATTTTAGTAAGGATATTCAAAATTTAAAAAATAACATTCCTTGTTCTCCCGCTCTTCTTAAACTCAAGCCGTTTCTCGATGAGCACGGCATCATACGTGTTGGCGGTCGTTTGTCAAATTCGGACGTACCTTACAACTACAAGCATCCTTGCATCCTGCCGCGTCACGACCATGTAGTCAACCTTCTTGTTGATTTCTATCACAAGAAGCATCTCCACGCAGGTCCAGAGTTACTCATGTCCTTACTTAGGCAAAACTACTGGATTCTCGCTGCACGACGAATAATTCGCCACATAATTCATAAATGTAACACCTGTTTTAAATTCCGTCCGCGTCCGATCTTTCCTCCAATGGCAGATCTTCCTAGCCAACGTGTCAACCAGGTAGATAAAGCGTTTACACATACCGGTTGTGATTACGCAGGACCACTGCAGTACACACCAGTTCGTGGTAGAGGCGTCAAAAGCCGTAAAGCTTGGCTATGTATTTTCACATGCCTTACAACTCGCGCTACGCACATCGAAGTTGCGACGGATTTAAGTACGGTTTCATTTCTCGCAGCTCTAAAACGTTTTCTTTCGCGACGTGGTCCCGTAAAGTGTTTATACACGGATAACGGCACATGTTTCGTGGGTGCAAGTTCTTATCTACGCGATCTCTATAAATTTCTCAATAAAGAGTATAGTTCACGTCTTCAGGAGGAACTTTCCATTAATCGCATTGATTGGAAGTTTATTCCGCCTGCTTCACCACATTTTGGCGGATGTTGGGAAAGCATGGTCAAAGTAATTAAAACGCATCTCTTCAGAGTCATAGGTCAACAAATCCTTTCTTACGAAGAGCTTTTAACTGTCCTCGTGCAAATCGAGGCACTTGTTAACTCGCGCCCGCTCACAGCACTCAGTAGTGACCCTGCTGAACCATCCGCGTTAACTCCCGCGCATTTTTTAAATACTGTGCCATTGTCGTCACTTCCCGCGCCTGAAGCAGACTCTTCTAGCTTGCTTCAGAGACATACTCTTCTTGACAACCTCGTACAGTCGTTTTGGCGGCGCTGGCGCTCAGAATATCTTCACCAACTTCAGGCTAGATCTAAATGGAATAGTCCTGCATCCCCTATACAGGAGGGTACGTTGGTAATTATTATAAATGATAATTCAGCACCGCTTTCATGGCCACTGGGCATTGTTGAGAAGTTACATACCGCGAAGGACGGCACAACCCGCGTCGTTACTGTAAAAACCGCTAAGGGTAGCTACGTGCGCCCTGTTGTACGTCTCTGTCCGCTACCGACTCAGTAAGATCTAGCTTGAAGTTGGATCTCTTTCTTAGTTTAGGTATTTAGTGTGTAATTCAATTATAATTTGTTCCGCTTTGTTAACGCAATTAATTTAAAATATTTTATCGCTCGCTGTCTTAGACTGTGTATAGGTTATGCGGTAGTACACCTTACATATCTAGATTATTATTATTATATTTCTTTTAAAGGCAACCCTTTAAGGCCGGGGGGAAATGGTAGCGCCATCTATCTGTTTAAGACGGACTACTAGTCGTCTCATCCATATTTCGCAATATTAGTTCCATTCATTCATTTGACCACTTTTGGAATGAGCGATGTGAACCCCGCCGCTGCCCGCTTCCTTACCAATCCTTTCGCACGCCTGGCGCGTAACGCACGTACGCGCTTTCGCAAACCGCGGAAATAAACGAATCGCCGAGAGGAGACACACGATATCGCGCCCGTGTCGCTCCTGTGCTGCATCGCCTCCTTACTGCTGCTGCCGGATAGCGAACTTTTGTGATAATCCGCCCGCGGGTGTGAACGTGACAGTTTTGTGATCGCATCGGGAAGAACGCCGCCCGCCATCTTGTACTGCCCAACGCTGGAGAGCCAGGTACGCGTGCTTTTTCCCATAGACCTACATCGCTCGCTCACCTCTTGGCGATAATCAGCCATCCTCCAAAAATACAGTCCACTTAAATCTTATACCTCGTTTATTTCCAAACCACAACTTATATTATAATAAAAATAAGAAAAGATCTTTGCATCCACACGCTCAGTCAAATTCATAAACCAGTAGGCCTGTATATGACTCAATACCTAATTGTTTTCCTGTTGATTCACACAGCAATCAATCAGTCAACCTCACGATTGGATGGTCACTCACAACCCTTTCCTTACCCTGAGGCAAAGGACCTTCATAAGGGCCGGACTCCACCAAAACTGAGACAAGCAAAGCGAAGGACCAATAAGAATTCGTTATACACATTTGGCTGTGGGAATGAATAATTGAATCCTCACGAGCCTGCTGTACCGGCTTCCGTATTTTACATGGAGCGACTGCTCTTTCTGACCTCCACAACCCATTTTTACTGAGTAACACAGTAGGCCATAGTAAGATTGGATGTCAGAATTGACTTAACGACTGCCAAAGATCATAGTATGATGGTCGGGAAGATCCGAGGCACGGAGGTGTCTCAGTATGTTTAAAAATGGTCATTCATCCACGGACCGACCGCGTTGAGCGCGGCTCAACCTGTGTTATCAGTCACAGTTGGCTTACACTAAGCCACGAGCCCCTCTAAATAAAAAAATCCTTTGGGTGATTAAAAAACTTCTCAGATCCGCTCTGTCTTTGGTGGAGTACGGCCTTAAGAAAGGGATCTCCATTAGTCACTACACGGAACAAAATAAACAAAAGACGCAAACATGAACTATCACTTTATAACAGAGAAACAGTAAAGAAGCATATAGGTTTTATGATGAAAACGTAGCGAAATAGTTATAAGTCTCTGTCAGTCTTGCAAATAGAAATACATGCATTCGACCTACTAAAGTAGTCGGGATTCAAGAGTGGGATTATGTGAAGTTTCAGTGTTTTAAAATGAAGACGTAAATATTCTGAGTTCTGTTTTATTTAATCGGACGATACCAAATAATATTGTTATAAAATGTATATTTATAGACTTTTGTGTTTTAAACATACTTTGTTATTATTATCATTTATTTTAAAAGCTATATAAATAAATACACTAGATTTTGTGCAAAAAAAAATACTGTTATTCTGACCTTTTAAAAACTGTTATTTATTCATTTATTGCACACCTTACATCTTACTTACTTATTTGACCTTAAATTATTATGTTCTCTATAGAAAAAAGTAACAATTCTTTAATCAAACCAATTTCACGCCGATGAAGGTAAATCCCTACATAACACTTAAACGTACAGACTGTACATTAGACCTAACTTTAGGACTTACTTATAATCCCTAAATCGACCTATTAAGGATTACGCAAATTCCGAATAAGGTTTTAATCAAGTCTGGATTAACGAAGAATACAAAGTTTCGTTATTTTCTAAGCTAAAATTTCAACTTTGTAAACATAATACAGTCTTTATTTTTTGTTATGCTGTACCTGAGACTTATACACAAGATGAAATAATAATAAATTCGTGTAAATAATTTCAGTGTGAATTTCTTTTAAATCAATTTCTTTTAAATATAATTTACAATTTAAAGTCCTCACCAGATTTCGTATTTTACAATACTACATTTTCGTGGATAAATAAGTTTCACGAAAAATTCTTGCTACTAACTATATATTTTTTTGGAAACAATACCACACCAATTTTCATCTTAATCGGTCAAAAAATTTAGCCATGAAAACACATATTCAAAAAGCTTTATCTGTCATGATAAAGCTTTTTGAACATTTATAATATTAGAATGGAAATATGAATAAATACCGAAATCAAATTAGAAAAGACGTTTGAAAACACGATGGGTCTTGACAAACCATTCTTACTTTTCTGGCATCCCGCACAATTATTACCAATGTTTTAGAAATTCCGTACCATTTACCATTATAAAGCGTTATAATATTAATACGAGAGTTTTATAATATTCCCCTCGCTGCGTCAGATTAAAATGCATTAAGAAAATTGATGAGAATATTATGAAACGTCATTAATTCATGAAAGATGGATGCTAGCAATAAATTGAGCGAAGATTTTTCAGGAATACAATTTTTCATAGAGTTACAGAGTTAGAAAAAGTTGGCGATTGTTGATTGCTATGAATTAAATAGTAATTTATTAATTTGATTATACAGAGTTGGTATGATAGAGGGGCATTAAATTACACAACGTATATTAGACGTGTTTAGTACTCATTCGATTCGGTTTAAAAATAAAAAGCGGCAAAAATATTTTTTTTTAAACAAATTAAATATCTTACTGATTAGAATAAAAAGCAACCAGCCTGTGTAAATGAATTTGACTGTCTTTCTTACTTACTTGTGACATGCGTCAATGCTTAGACATAATCAGCTGTTAGGAGATATACATCGTGTAGAAACGGTGCAAAATCTTAAAAAATCATTTGCGGCTGAACTACTGCTCCTTTTTAATTGTTTTTTGGTACAAAGCTTGAAAATAGTATCTAGATACTATATAGGCAGTTTAAAAAAAGCCCTCTGTCGTCACAACTTTGTATATTAATTTATGAATTTTATTAGATTACTATTATTGAATAGTAAATTATGAATCTCTATTATTTTTATGAAGAATTGATAGTGTTGGATAAATAGTATTGCTAAGAAAATTGTCTAAGGAGGTCAGATAGATAGTGTACCTTACATCTAAATCCCCTGGGATTGGAAGCCGACCCTAACATAATTTACAACATAATTTATAAAAGAACTAACTACCTATGTAGTGTTTTCAAACTTAGGTATCCTACAGGGATTGGTGTTTTGCAAATTATGGTAATGCTTTCAACTTTTTATTGGGGAAGTTGCCTACTTTTTTTATAGCAACGAGTACTTTTGCGTCGCACTTAATATTAGCATATCAGAAGTGATCTATTTAGATGTTTTTAAATAAATAAATAAATGCGGACAACATCACATACATTGCTCTGAACCCAAAGTAAATAGCTAAAGCACTTGTGTTATGGAATTCAGAAGCAACGAAGGTACCACAAACACCCAGACCCGAGACAATGTAGAAAAGTGACTTTCTACGTTGACCAGTCCGGACCTCAGAGCTAGCGACACCTTGAAAACCGGTGCCACGCCACTCGACCACGGAGTTCATCTGTTTAACAGTCTCTACCATTTATAGTTCTTTATTTATATTTTTCATCCATATCAATTCCTTTGAATCCTAAAGTCTTACATAAATGTATCCATACTCCAACCAGAATGTCTTAAGTACACATTAAATCAAATTCATTCGCAACCCTTCTTACCTCAGTAGAAATTCAGGCTCATTTAGTACCGCGTAATAATGGTATATAACTTCAAATGTCTCTTATCTCTCAAACATTAGTACGCGTAACAAGTTGTGACGTAAAATGAATCCATCCATTATAATTTTATCTTTCTCATTACTGTACGTTTCTAGAATATTCCTTTTAATTAATGGTTCTTGAGTTCTTTGACGGTAAAGGATAGTTTGTTAATTATATTGTGGGGTAGCTTTGTCGATGTAATTGCAGTGTTACTAATTGAACTTTTTTAAAGTGTTTCATTAATAGTTTTTTTCAAGATTTTTCTATTTACATTAAGTATCTATAATACAATACTTACTGCAAATGAAACGTAAAATAAAGCACTGTTTATTAAACAATGTTTATTATGACCTTAAAGAGTTTTTCGACCATAGATTTTAGTACAGCATTAATGATAATTAATTGCGTGATATTGCACCTAAGTATATTATTACTTACTTAGACTGAATTACCTAGTTGTATTATAATTCACTTAACTATGTAACTAATTTTATCTATTTTATTTTTTTAATATTACATAGTTAAATAACACCATGTCTGGTGTTCGTATTTTCGCATGCTGCATAAGGCATAATGTGTGGAACTAAATTTGACTTAAATACTAACATCTGTCTGTACCCATATTTAAAGCGAAATAAATGATTTGATTTGATGATTTGATTTGAATGTAAGTAGAAAAACCTTGAATAAAAATATTTAGCACGTAAATTGATCACCATGTTAGATTACCGTCGTTTGATTTTAAAATTGTGGTAATTTCAGAACGTTTATTTCCGTCACAAAAACTAAGGAATTTCTTGGACTTATAATAAGCTTTGTATTTTGTGACTTGGAAACGTCTTTGGTCATTAAGACATTCCCCAAAATATTGTACTTCAAAAGGACCAAAAACATCTTTCATTTCAGTCTATAACGTTTGTTCTCAAGAAAGACTGTTTGAATCTTTAGATAGTTTTGCTCCATGAAATCAAAGTTTTGATATTAGTTGGAGTATTTGCGTACAATTTTCAGGTAATACCGGGGATGTTACTAACACTGTCAGAGCAAGTTTAAACAAGTTCCGTCCAATAGTGGCACGTAATAAATGAGACTTGTTCCAACAAGTATTCGATAGTGGTGATATTGGATAAGAGATATTTTGACTATCTGGACTTCTAAGAAAGTTATTTGACTAAATATAAATTTTTGAAATATAATCATAGGCTACATGACAAGACTGAGCAAGTGTATACAAATGTATATATGTATTAAGCAAGCAAAGAAAAAAAAAACGTTTTATTTTTCAATTTTTTATTTTATTACCTTAGCAAAATTGGAGGGGCTCGTGGCTAAGTGTTAGCGTACGGCATGACCATAATACAGGTTAAGCCGTGCTCACCGCGGTTGGGCCGTGGATGGTTGACCATTTATAACATTCCGACACCCCTCCGAGTTTCGGTTTTCGGAAAGCACGAAACAGTAGGTAACATTATTATTATGTGTTTCTTTAACAAAATAAATATTGTACCCACTACATTGCATTTTGCAGTTATTTTTTGCACATGCTCATTTCATATTTATATTCGTATTTGGCTCTAATATTTATATCAACCACAAACTTAATTCTTAACATAATCGTGAAGGGTCGATTAGGAAAGTGGTTTCAGGTGTAATATTAATCGGTTATGTATTCTGCTCAGGGATTAGGTCGGTCAGGTTCGCCGCAAGATTGTTAGGGACGAACTCGACGTAGATTGGAAGTTAATGTGACGTCATTGTTGTGACGTGTATTGAGATGTGTGTGGTTGGGTAACAATACAGTAGTTCAGTTATGGGAAACTATGTGAAAATCAGTGTAAAGTAGCTCATTTGTTAGAGAAAGTCGATTAATTGAAGATTTTTGCTTCCTCAGTAGAAGGAAAATCGAATCAATGTCTTCGGCCATAAATTTGTTAAAACAAACAAAATAAGGTCGATTTGAAGTAGTACTTGAAGCAAGTCAATCCATGTAAAAGCCCTGTCCGACCGGAAAGGGTGATAAATGTTCCAAAATCACTGGCCTAAAACAAATGTTAAATTTTCAATATTCATGATAGTATCAATAATAATGAACTTTGAAATAACGATTTTTCTGAGACAAAATTTGAGATTAAAACATTAATTACAGCACCATTTTTGTCGGTATTATTTGGCGGCCTTTTGTTCGATGATTTGGCTGCATCTGTGATGAAGCCCACACTCGCTCTCGTATTTCAAGGAAAGAAAAAAAAAGTTTATGATTTATTATTATTTACATTAATGGTATCAGTTATCGATCCATAGCAAAACCTTAACGGATCGGACAGGGTTTTCTTAACAGCCTGTATAAACAGATCTTTTAAATTTATCCCACAGCCACTCTCTTAAATTACAGAATAACAAACTGGCTAACATTCCCTACAACACGTATTCTCTTAAATATTAGACAGCAACTCAACATGCTCAAAAAGCTCTCAGCTTCGAGATATATGGGGCAGAACATTGCATTATTATTCACTTGGTTCAAGAAACTTCCAAAGAGACCATCTGTTACATCAAACTTTAAAACTCTTTAGAAACGTTGCGTGCATACAGAATTTATTTTTACACCATTAAACATTTTTTCTCATAATTCATCCTGAAAAAGTTTTATAACTGCCAGCTAGGTAAAAAGGTAACATTCGTTATGTAACAAGTTTTACTAGAACTAAAAAAATGGTTTTTATTTATGGAATTGCTGGTCATGTTAGCGTGTAAAATGAGCTGTAGGAAAACTACAAAGTTTACACAGTGTAGAAAAAATTTATGGCCAGCTCAAAGGTTGACAAGAATGGCTATTTTTTTATCGTATTGTAATTTATAAAAAGTTTACAATTTTCTGAGACAGTTCGGTCCCCACGTCGTCAAAGACTTACTTACCATTTTTACGTCCAAAACTCTCTACTCTTTATGATTTTTTACCACGTATCATATCCGACTAATTTAATGTTTCGTAGACCTGACACATTTCTCATGCGAAAATAAAAATATTTTAATACGGTGCACTTTGTTTTAGTCTAAATTTTCCCACGACTAAATAAAGTGTAGACAGAACATTGTGAAACTTATCAAAATGTTCTGCTTAGACTTTTCTTAAGTTATATTGGGGTCGGCTTCCAGTCTTACCGATTTCAGTGAATACCGTATTTCACAAGGAGCAACTGCTTATCTGACCTCTAAAATCCACAAGACTGCCTCGTTGGACTAGTGGCGCTAAGCGCGACTGCTACGCTAGAGGCCTTGGGTTCAATTCCCAAGTCGACCAAGGTGTTATTGAGTTTTTCTATGAAATTCTCAGTAGCAGGTCGGAGTTTGAATTTATGCCCGGTTAGTGGCAATAGGCTCGCCCCCTATTACATGGGACCTAAACATATCGGCGAACTATGTGTGTGCATTGATTACACCTCTGCCTAACCCTTCGGGGATACAGGCGTGATGATATTATGTTATGTTATGTAAAATCCACAACCCATTTTACTGGGTAACACGGTATACTATGGCAGTCTTTAAAGTCAAGCTAGATTAAGATCCATGACCGTGATCAGTGATCTTGATCAAGATTGACTGTCTAAAGTTTAGACTTGATCTAGATTGACCTTGTAATGGCTGCCTATAAAATAAAA
Organism: Autographa gamma; assembly: GCA_905146925.1. Lineage (NCBI taxonomy): Eukaryota > Metazoa > Arthropoda > Insecta > Lepidoptera > Noctuidae > Autographa > Autographa gamma. The sequence continues at coordinate 6,954,300 of LR989871.1, forward strand.
TAATAATAGTACAAAGGCACGAGCATTGATCACCACTATTAACGTAGCATACGCCCATATCCCCGAAGGGTTAGGCAGAGGTGTACCAATGTTCACCCAAAGTTCGCCAGTATGTTTAGGTCCCATGTAACAGGGGGCCACTAACCGGGCACAAATCCAAACTCCGACTTGCTACTGAGAATTTCATAGTAAAACTCAATAACAACTTGGTCGACTTAGGAATTGAACCCAAGACCTCTAGCGTAGCAATCGCGCTTAGCACCACTAGGCCAACGAGGCAGTCATATTGCCTATAATAATGTGTGTTATAATATAACCTATTTGTCAACAGGAGCGACTCTACGCGCGGCTGGCAAGTCGTGGCGAGCAGAACATAAGGCCGCGCGCACACTGGGCATTATAGTCGGTGCGTTTTTATTGTGCTGGCTGCCTTTTTTTCTTTGGTGAGTAAAACTATATTGGTAATATATTTTATAACATTAAAATACACTCGAGAGCAATGAATCCGGGTCACTTAAAGAATGTTAAAAATCTCAGAAACTAAAAATGATAGGTTAATGCAATAAATTGTATTTAATAGACAATGTAATACTCCTTAAATAAAAGTAAAAAAAATATGAGTCACCATACATTTTATTAACACAAAATTATATAAAGAAAAAAACTGCTGATCTCTCCTTAAAACAAAAATAGGAAACATGAAATTTTTGAACTTTATTACGATTTTCTTGAATTTTAATACTTCGTATTGCCTCCTCGTGCTTCCATTACTGCGTTTACGCGGTTTGGCATGCTGTACACCAAGTTCCTTATACGATTTTGGGGAATATTCTCCCATTCCTCTGTGAGAGCAATTTTGAGCTCACGAAGCGTGATTGGGGGAGGGTTTCGTTGTTTTACGCATCTGCCTAGCTCGTCCCAAGCATGCTCGATCGGGTTGATATCCGGGCTGCGCGCTGGCCACTCCATACGAGTAATGTTCATCTCTTGAAGGTAGTCATTCACAATCCTACCTGTATGAGGTCGGGCATTGTCATGCATAAATATAGCATCCTCACCTAAATTGACCATAAATGGACCAACGTTATCATTGAGGATTTCTTCCACATATCTTTCGCTAGTTAAAGAGCCGTTTTCTATGATCACCAGCTCTGTGCGACTTTCAGAAGAAATTCCGGCCCACACAAGTACAGACCCACCACCGTAGGCTACTTTTTCTTCGATGCATGCTTGCTTGAACCTTTCCCCTGGTCTTTGATACACTCTCTTCCATCGTGCTTGTAGAGCATAAATTTTGATTCGTCGGAGAACATAACTTTTGACCAATCTTCAATACTCCAATTTACGTGGCTCTGGGCATATCTTAGTCTTGAAATACGATGCCCACGCTCCAGTTTAGGGCCGTTTGCAAATCTAAGGGGTTTTAGGTTAGATTCCTTCCGACCGCCGACGTCTTACTGTCCATTCACTTGGGTTACTTCCTCCGAGGCGTCGAAACTGATTTGTGAGTTCAGTTCCTGTGAGAAAGCGATTTCGAAGCATGGTGTTCACCAAGTATCGGTCTTCTCGTGCTGTGGTACACCTGGTTCTGCCCGTTCCTGGTCTGCGTAGGTTAGAACCAGTTTCTTCGTAACGTCGGAGAACTCTTTGTACTGTTGACAGCGACACACCGACAGTCCTGGCTGTATCGCGCTGACTCCGGCCGGTTTCCAGCATTGTAAGTATTCTGGTGCATTCTTCAGGCGTAAGCGACATAATTTCAGCTTGAATAATGAATATAGAGCACTATCAACATGGTTTATGTACCCACATAAATGACAGATTACAAACAAAAGTAAAACCAAATGCTGTAATTTCGTAGTTCCATCTTCGAAAGTGGCCCTTTTTCAAATTTGATTTTTTTATGATATAACTTTACAATAACTAAGAAGTTTTAATACCTTCATTTAAGGAGTATTACATTGTCTATTAAATACAATTTATTGCATTAACCTAGCATTTTTAGTTTCTGAGATTTTTAACATTCTTTAAGTGACCCTGATTCATTGCTCTCGAGTGTACATTTAGCATACGTGCTTTAAGATTATGAGCTACGGCTCATAATCTTTCTTAGTCTTGTAAACATATTATATTTATAAATCCTAACTTTTTTTTTCGTTTGATCTCCCTAAGTTTTGAAACAACCAGCCGTGTAGAATTTTGTTGCTATTGGTAACCTAGTGCCTAAAAAACAAATTCTCGAGCACACACACATGGGGCCCAACGAGAACATAATATAAAAATGAATATTACATTTCATTTTAACGGCTTACCTATGAGAGATTTCTAATGCTTAAAGGTTTTGGGATAGATTCAATTTTCAGCTCGACCCCGAGGTGTGATTGGATTTTTCTATTACATAATTTTCCATATATTGCTTGGATTCAAATAGAAATGTGTTATATTTTCAGTTTGGTTTTAGTATGAGCAGGTGTATGAAATTACAAATTATTTTTCTTGTTTCACCGATGTAGTTTTGTATCATTATGGCACATAAAGTTGATTAAAATAATAGCAGTATTATTTGCGTTTATTTATACGATAATTCGTTATTTACTCATCATAGTCATGATTGGTTTTTATTAGTTAATATGTCAAATTTATTATGGCTTATAATAAATAATGACATCAAGAAATACCATTACCACTAGCAGATCATCGGATTTTCAATCACATAAGTAGTCCCCGTTCCCGATACACATATTTTCCTGTTTTTGGTTTTCTTTTTAGTTATTCTGCTATGAATGGAGCCGAATTCTAAAATTCAATGATAATAAAAATCGTTCCACTCTTTCTGGACTTGTAAATAGTGCAACTGACCCTTGTTTTACCTACTTTGTTTTATCTATGAAGAAGATAATAATATATTTAAACTTATTTTTAATTGTCACTCAAAAATTAACTCAAAGTTTTATTTATTTTAATAATAATTTATTCCACAGGTACGTCACCACAAACGTGTGCGGCGAGCCTTGCGAGACACCCTCCGTCGTGGTCGGCGTCCTCTTCTGGATCGGCTACTTCAATTCCGCGCTCAACCCGCTCATCTACGCGTATTTTAATCGCGATTTCCGAGACGCATTCAAGAATACGCTCATGTGTGCACTCCCTTGCTGCTTCAGCTGCTGGAAGGATACCGGCACGGCGCAGTTCGTGTAGTAATTACAGATTGCGACTAAAAATCGCAAAGAAATTATACAATATGTTGAAGAAACCCTGTCCGACAAAAGGGTGATTAAACAATGATTTGCCCAAATAAAATATAACACTTGGAATGTTTATGATATTAATGATAATAATTTTTAAATAACCAGTTTATGCCGCGAAATTCCCCTAAATGTTAGATAAAAACAAAAATTGCGACACCGTTTTCTTCGTTATTATTGGTGGTATAATAATATTGTTTGATTTGGCAGCACCTGTGACGACACCAACTTGCTTTCCTTCGAGAAATATTTTTTTTCTTTTCAAGGGTGTATATTTTTTACCTGTTTTTTTTTCACATCGATACCTGCTAATACGTTCACGGATCGGACAGGGTTTTCTTAACACCCTGTAGACTAGTATACCGCATCGAATCGCTGTAACTTTTTTATGTAAGCTTTTACTGAGCGTTTTGTATTTGGGAATGTACTTGGATTATGTGTCGCTTTGTAATACGATTAGTATTTAATGTGGATATGGCAGAAGTTTTTTGGAAGAACGGAAATTAATTTTTGCTTTTGTATGTAAAATAAGATAGCAATGTAACCCGTTGTAGTTGTTAGTGTGTCTATGTTTGCGTTTATTCGGCTTTAGGCTAATATAAGACGATTTAGGTAGCAATGATAAATGTAATTATTTAAACATAGAACTTTCACTTAAATGTCGAAAAGTGTCGCTCGGTAAAGTAGTCGTTCTAAATTTGATAACGTACGCGATTTTAAATCGCAATATTATTACTGTCCCGTCTAGACTAGACTTTATTTTATGTAAGATTAAAATAAGGTTTTGTTCAGATAAACGATTAGTTGCATAGTGTTAGTACAAGTTCGTAGTACGGGTGCAATGTCTACAGAATAGTTTGTATTAGTATTAATCTTGAAATAGCAATAATTATTGCTAATATTTGTTTAAAATATATTGGGGTACAGTAAAATCTGTAGTAAATGTATTCAACACCAATAATTAAGAAGTGATCAGATAGAAATGTACCCCAATATTCGTTTTGTGATATTATTTTGTAGATATTTGACATAGAAGTAAAAATAATAGTTGCTCAAATTGTCCATTTGATGGCAATAAGCATTTATTAACTATACTAGGCTAGTATAAGTATTCGATATCGTGAGATAGTTGTAGATACCTGTTATTTGTTTGTATATAAAATACTAGTATTAGATAAATCTTCCTCTATTTTTCTTGGAACCCTAAATCTCTATTCTTAATACGATACCGATATTTTGTAACAGATACGATATCGCTTAAAATATAATAGATATTATTTTATATATCGTTACGGATATCGACGAAACTCTTTTCTAACTTCGTTATCCAAACTCCTTTCGGCCCTTTGTTTGCTCGCTGATTTGATCTAAAAAGGTCGGTTAGTTACGTAACATACATACATATAGGTTTACATTGACAACTCTACATGACATGCGCGAATCGAGGCCTGCATAAATTAGAGGTGGTTTTAACCTTCGCTCGCCGTAGCCGCCGATTCGGAAGTGAAAATCAAAAATGATTTTTGCTGAAGTCAAAGTTTTTGCGATCCATTGATAGGATTCTTCCTGTATGTATCTTTAAATAAGTAAATGGAAGATGTGTAGGCATTTTCTAGTTCATTGAAATGAAAGTGAAAACTTTGTTTTCTATACCATATTTTTGCAACTATTGACGTTTTAAAAAAGAAGCTGATGTATGTATGTCATAAAATTTATGATAAATGTTTTTTCAAAAACCTATGTGTCTCAAATCAAGCGCATAGCGAATCAAATAAACCTAAAATAAATTACATAATTACCAAACTTACAGGGGCTAAAAACATTAAGATACATTTACAAGTAATTAAATACAAACTCGTGCTAACAGCGACCATAATTGTTTAGTATGAAACCTCGAATGTTTATCAACATGCGATATTACGTGATTTGTATGAAAATACACGAAATAATAAATCATATCTAAATGCCTGTAGTGTTACATTGTAATAATAAATTCTTTACGGTTATTTTGATTATAAATGTTGTTATTTATTAATGACTTGCTTGTACCACGAGTCCTTAAAGCAGTACTGTTGGTAGTGTGTGAGCGAGATGGCGCAATACACTACTCATAGTGCCGTCTCCCTCACACCACGATGCTCAGTTATTTTTGGAGTAGTAGGGTTTGAAAAATAGGTATAAATGCTGACCTTGGTCACTGGCTTATTTATAAATAAGGCTGTTACTTGAATGTTAAAATGCTTTGGTTTATTTTAATATTATGTTAATTTTGTTATTGAGATTACATTGCTGAAATAGATTTTATGTCGCTTTATACAATATTTTTGAAATCACCTATTCAGGGACATGGAAAAGTTTATCAACGTTTAAACAGGCAATGCATTTTCGAGATTAAATATTTACCTGAGTTGAGTATCCAACATGTTCACTTTATTAAGATTTCCTTAAAGGTTTCCTTTCCTCCTTTCATACATAATAAGTTCATACAAAAATCAAGAAAAGAGCAAACGATTACGTCATCAAAATATTTCTTTTAGAGATGTTTTCAATACACAACACCTTTCAACTCATAAAAATCTGAACACCGCTTAAAATGATCGTTGTTCGTCCAACCGTTCCGTTTCACGGGAAAATTTTTGCGTCTAAAAAATCCGTTTCACGCATGACAGGTATTCGACACGGCGTTTAATAGCCCGTGAATATTTGCCTGGTATGTCAAATAAATGTAGGCGAGAGATTATAGGTATAACAGAGTATTGGAAAAGCTCAATCAAAAGAGCAAAATGACTTGATTTTTTAACGTTATTGAAGAAGAGCGTATTTGTCGCATAATGTTGTAAAAGGTATGGAACAAGCATCGATTTTTGTGAGAATTTATTTAAAGGTTATTAGTTATGTCAGGAAATGAATTCAGGTGGTAATCGATCATAAATATAATTAATTAAATAATTACCCTACGGTTGAAACCAAAACTATTACGTTTTAAATACATGAATATTCAATTAAATTAACAAAAAATCGAAAATATGTACTTAATCAATCTGTCTGACTCCACAACGACGCCTTTACAAGGACAAAATCAGAAAGATAGATATTTACTGCCTCGTTGGCCTAGTGGTGCTAAGCGCGACTGCTGCGCTGGAGTTCTTGGGTTCGATTCCCGAGTCGACCAAGGTGTTATTGGGTTTTTCTATGAAATTCTCAGTAGCAGGTCGGAGTTTGGATTTGCGCCCGATTAGTGGCAATAGGCTCGCCCCCTATTACATGGGACCTAAACATACTGGCGCACTGTGGGTGTACTTTAATACACCTCTGCCTACCACTTCGGGGATAAAGGCGTGATGATATGTGTGTATGTAGATATTTCCGATCATAAAAACTCGTCCTATAACTTAACCAAAACTTTTTACCAATATTTATTCATAACCCAAAAACGAACACATAACGTTCACAGCCCATAAATCAATCTTTCCCTCACGTTACGTTCCGTTTTAGTTGAATGATCTAACAATGGAACTTGGGACGCATCGACGCGCCCCAACTAGCGGTGCGTGAATCGGAACGCAGTGGACTACGATTGGCTAATGTACTGAACTGAAAGCCTGGAGGTTACAAATACCTATGTCACAAGCTTTTACAAAAATGGAACTTTGTGCGGAGAACTACAGAAAGATGAAAAATAAAAACATTCATTTAAACAATTAATTAATTAATTTCCAAATGCGCAAGACAGGCAACAATGGCAGAAAAAAGGGGAGGCCTATACCCAGCAGTGGGTGATTCCGTGCTGATATGATGATGATGATGATGATGATGATGATGATAAACAAAATATCGTTTGATATATTGTAATAATTTTTTTTCAATTTTTAAAATACATTGTACACTTTTCTACACTCAAAACTATTGATTAACCATATATTTAGTAAGTGTCACAATTAAAACATCGAGTAACTAAAGACCTATCAATAGATCAAATCAGCATTCGATACATTTGTCGCTGATAGTCCCTACAGAATTAATTTGCCCTATTTCTGTCTGATAACTTGTTTAACACAACATCTGTTGATATTATTTTCTTAATAATACTGTTTATACCTATATATATATATTGGGTTTGATAAAGGAGACCCCAAAATTAATTGTTATAGTACCATTTCGTTTAAAATGGGGGTTTCAAGTGTCTTTTGCGGATTAGAACCATTTCACAATATTCTTTGTTTTCATCTAGGTATTTATCAAACGACACAAAGTTAAAAACCATAGAAGAAACTGATTTTTCGAAGCCTGATCTTAATTACTATACAGTGTATTTAGTAGGGAGACCGACAAGCAAAAATGAGTTCTCATGTTCTCTTTTTGCATATAAAAAAACCCTGCATTAGTGCTATATTATTCTATTAGTCTACTAAATATTATTGTGTCATATATTTTACTGTAAATATTATTTTTTAAATACATTGACACAGCTAAAGTGTCACTAAGAGAATTTTGTTGATACCGTGTAAAATATTTAAACCCTCGTTAACTATCGCTTTAAAATTTCCTACTATATGTCCACTATGTAAACTAACAAAATAGCTAGAAAAACTAATAAAATGCTTACGAATAATCCTTTCTATTTATATATTTTTAAGCGACTTCAAAAAAGGAGGAGGTACTTAATTTGACTCTATTTTTTTTTGTTATCTTTTTACGACTATTTCCTTTCTGTTGAACCGATTTTGATAATTCTTTTTTATTCGGGAGATGCTTCCCGTGTGGTCCCATTTCATAAAAAAACCACCAAAATTATTAATAAAAATAATGTCTTGTATTAATATTAAATGTAAATTAAAAACTGTATTATTTTGTAATTTAGTTTCTTATTTGTATCTAAAGTTTATCTAGCTATTTTGTTGGTATCCTGAAATATATAATGACTGTTGATGTGTTAAAATGTTTAAGCACTTGTTCTAAAATCTAGTCACTAATTAGATTGATTGTGATATTATTAGTAGGCGTATTTAGAAAATGGCAGATTTTAAACCTCAGATTAAAAGTTTTCAAAAATACTTGCGTCGATAATAGCCATATAATACATTTTCATTTTCTGAGAACAAAATTTTCTTTATTTATATTTTATTTCGTTAAAAAGGATTACAAATGTCTCGATAAAAATATAAATTTATATGAATCTGCCATTATAATAAGGCTTAAGTACATTAAGTATTATTTGTGCGTCTAAACCACGGTATTATCTATTTAACTTGGCTTACATTAAAGCCAAAGCTTATTTGATTAGATTGTGGATTAAACTTAATATTATTATTAGTGGCATTTACGGTCGGTGCCACCAAACTTTTTCGAAGTTACTTCGTTTAATTAAAACCAGCTCGGGTTTCCTGTATGGTTGTGCTAATTAAAGAAGTTAGAAGGTTTTATACTAACCGATAATTATTTAAATTTTCTAATACAAATGAAACATAAAAGTCGGCGTAAAAATATCAAGTTTTTAGTTTACCAGTAACAAAAGCTTAAAGTTTTACAGAATTAATTAACAATATTAACTTAAACTTCACATATTTATTTAGATGCGTTTTATTTTTTACTGAATTTGGAACTGAATACCCTTTAACCCTATATACTCGATTTAATCAAAACAACTTTACAAGCTTAACTTATAACACGCGCAATATTGAAAACCAGAAAATTCAATTACAACTAACTAAGTTCAACTATTAACTGCGGTTAAACTCGTAATTAAGATGAAGTTTGGTTCCACCGGCCTTTGTAGTAAATTTGCAAAAGGGGAAAACAAATACGTAACTAATAAGTGTTGTAAAATAATTATTAAGTTGGAATTAATGTAAATATTATATATTATATAATATTATTATTAATAATACATTGGTTGTAAACGGAAGCTTTTTATAGAAAGCTTAGATTTAAATGGATGTAAATTTAATTTTAAGTATAAATAATAATTATTATGCTATTTATTAAAATTATTATTTTGTAGTGCAATATCAGTGGGATATTCTTGCACGTGATTTTGAACTGCCATAATTACACTTGTTTTTTTGGTTGGTGACACTGGCTTGGGCTTCCTACACAGTTTTAATACTTTTGAAGACACAATTTTCTAATTTAAATATGACCTTCAAGATAGTCTCATTTAAATTTGTCGTCACGTTTTTGTTAAGTAATAAATTAATTGAGGCTTAGTTAAGTATAAATTAAATTATGTAAGCAAGTGTCTTACCAAATTTATTTTCTTTTTTAATACTGAAACCTTTTTTTTGAAAGAATACATTAATTATCCCAATTATAAAACCTGAAATCTAAAACAATAAGTTTACTTTAAAATCTCACAAAAAAACAAACTTAATTTAATATTTTTTTTTTATAAATCGGCAAACGCTTGTAATGAATTAATTAGCATAACTGTATATATTGTAAATTAATATAATAATAAAATAAATAAGAGCAATAATAGTTGTAAAGGAATAGTTGTGTGTACATTCAATAAAAATGTTTTCATGTTAAATTACTATTAATAATTGAGTATTGTTGCAACATGTTAATGTCGTAATATTAGATAGTTGTAAGTAAACAGTAATAAAAGTATAAAATGTATTAGTTTGTTTATTATTTTTCATATTTATTTATGTTAAACCAATTTTTATAGCAATAACAATAAAAAAAAATTATAGCAATTATCGTGGATTCTAAGTAAAACATGGGTCGAGGCATAAGAATCGTCGACTGTAAAGCCCTTATGGTCCTAAGTCCCTTAGTGAATTATTTTAGGCATTGATAAAGTTATATTCACAAAAAAAAAATAACAGACTTCAAACAGATCAGGGGTAATATTAAGAGTGATTAATGATAACATAATTATATAATTACTTTCTTTATCTTTAGATGATACCCATTATGAGTATTTTAAACATTTTCTTCTGAATATTTCTATTCCAAACTATTTTAGAGATAACTGGCGGCATCCAATTTTAATAGATCTGTGAATCTTTTTCCGTCTAGCCTCTCCCCAAGCTATATTGGGGTCGGCTTCCAGTCTTGGCGGATTCAACTGAATACTGAATTTTACATGAAATGACTACCTTTCTAACTTCCACAACGCATTTATCTGAGCAGTATCCCTTAGTTAAAATGTTTGACAGAATTGTAATGACTTAATGATTGTCAAAGATCAACATCTTTGTGATTATCACAATAATAGAATAGCTACTTTCTATCTAATAATACCCACATTCTTCACCACCCGTTTACTAAGTAATACTGTTTTTCATTATGAAATAATGTTGTATACTTTTTTTAAACAATTAGGGCAGGTAATACTGATCTTAGGTCAATAATAGGACCTAAAATCAATATAAAACGCGACAAAATACGTCAAAAGTAATTTTTTTTCAAACTAGCTGTGCCCTGCGGTTTCACCCGCATGAATACCGAGGTCCCGTTCCCGGTGCCTTTTGTTAATCAGGGCGCTGATGAATCCAACAAATCCATATCGTATTTTTTTTTAAATCCATTTTTTTTTCTTTCATAAGAACCTTCTCCTGATAATAACTAACAATGCAAAAAAAGAATTAGCGAAATCGGTCCAGGCGTTATTGAGTTATGCGCTTACCAACACATTTAGCGATTCATTTTTATATGTAAGATGACTTAATGACTGTCAAAGATCAAAAGGTTGGTGAATATAATAAGATAGAATAGCGACTCTCTATCTGATTATATTTTCATTTTTACAACAAATTAACTAAGTAACAGTTTTTCATTATGAAATAATTTGCTTACTCTTTGTAAACAATTAGGGCATATTGCTTACTTTTTACCTGCAATACTTATAACGATTTTTGCATGCCGCTTGCATTGTTTCTCCGAATTTAGCTTACTGTCCTCAATCTAAAAGTAGGTCAGCTTATTTATTTACAGTTTATTTATCGATGCTGTTATAAAAATAGATGCATCGATATTACTATAGGCGGTTACCCCTTACTATCGTATTATCGTAGATGGGATGATATATAGAAAATATTGAGGTATAACCCATCAAGCTGTGTAATGTTGGTCCCATATAAAGTCTGAAGTCGGATATAGCTATGTATAACAATTTTCTTAGTTGTATTTATATTATTCTAGGATTCTATCAATAGAGTAACCATAGATTATTTCATTAATTATCACAAAACATCGGAAACAGATGAATAGATTATTATATAGAATGTTGAAAACAAAGATTTCTTTTTAAGGAAGAATTTATTTGTAGGAATATGGTACAGTCAACATGTTACAAACATTTTGATCCATAATATTCAGCCTTTTCCGGCGCACAAATGACATGAAAGAAAAAGAGCTCTAACTATAGACGTCTTAAAAAAACAAAAAAAAAATATCTACTCACATAACCATTTTATCAACTCAATACAGATTACACCATATCTATAACACATTTAAACACATATTTCATACATACAAGTTAATAAGTACATAAAGCCGAATTCAATTTGCAAATCACACAACTTCCAAAACTAAGCGAACTCTAACTATTGTTTACAGAATTTTCAAAGACATAAACCGGGCGTAACTAATTATATTAAGAACACAACTTTGTGATCCGTAAGTTACTAATGGAGTATATAACGAGATTATATATGTATGTATATAGGTATATAAGGGAGTGATACGTGAAGAGATTTTCGAAGAGATGTGTTGTGAAATGAGACGGAAGGTTTATCATGTTAGAGGGTAACTAATTAAATAACAAATTATCATTGGAATTGTAATAATTTCTATGCGCATCAAGACTAAGTGATGATTTAATCAAACACAAACATAATATATGGCTGAGCTTTAATAAGTTATATCAACTATTGTACATTACCCAAATCTAAATTTATTTTGTCTTGGGTATTTTTACTCTATTCACTATATTTTCATGTTTTTTATTGGAACTACACAAAGAGGAATCCTCTTTATATTTTAGTCATTAAAGCTTGGTGAAAAAAATGATCAGCATATAATAATTTGCAAGAAAAACATACAGTTCGGCACTTCTTAGAAATTAAAGGCTTTTGATTATTATTTAAATACGTTTCTTTCTAAGAACAAAAATGCATTACAATACACACAGGACAACGCAAAAGCCTTAGGAAAATAACTAAGCCCTCCATAGTTTGCAGCGATTTCAGATCCGCGCCAGACGTATTTTGTCACAGTTATATTTTAAGACTGCCTCGTTGGCCTAGTGGTGCTAAGCGCGACTGTTACGCTAGAGGTCTTGGGTTCGATCCCCGAGTCGACCAAGGGGTTATTGGGTTTTTCTATGAAATTCTCAGTAGCAGGTCGGGGTTTGGATTTTTGCCCGGTTGGTGGCAATAGGCTCGCCCCCTATTACATGGGACCTAAGCATATCGGCGAACTGTGGGTGCACATTGGTACACTTCTGCCTACCCCTTCGGGGATACAGGCGTGATGATATGTTATGTTTATGTTATGTTATATTTTTAACCCATTTGTATTTTAATTATTTGGCTATTATATTTGGCCATTTGTGTTTAAAGTATTTAATAAAATTTATTTGGCTGTACCTATAGAACTGTTGTTACAAGTCACAATATAAGTGTAACTTAACATTTTAACCTTCAACTTATCCGACAGATCCCAAGAGACCGCGGCAGTCGTTTAAGTTTACGTCGGTTTAATCTTTGTGCCTCAAGTCAAAGTGAGCGTTAAGAGCACGCGTTAATGGGTGCGAGTGTGTTTGTGTAAGGGCGAGGTGGTACAGTAAGAGGGAAGCGATTTATGTAAATAAGGAGTTTTTAAATTAACTAAGTGCCTTTCCATTTCATAGATCTAATTCGGAACAAACTTCGATTAATCATAAGTGTCTCGATTGCTGTATTACTATTTATTTCATCTCAAAATCAGTGTGAAAATTTATAATTTAATATATATTTTTTATCATAATTACATAATTTAAAGGTCTTAAGGGCTTATTTATATTAAGCTCGAAGGTTTCTTAAAAAGCATCTTGTTTCTACTTAAAAACTTAAAACAAGAGAACATATAAATTATGTTTTGTGATATAATTTCGCAATGTAGTTAGTCTGTAAATTCCTTAAGCCTGTGTCTATATGTCACATAAAAATATTCAGGCACAGCCGCTTCTATTTTCCTACGATACAATATACGACCACTTGCATAGAAATTCCAAACCCGTTCTTCACTTGTTTGCATTTCACTTCCTAATATAATATTTTTCTAATTAAACCGCTAACAGTATGACCTAAGGCGATTCACAATCAGAAGATTGGAGTCATTAGAAGCTCCACACAGATTAATTGCTGTCAACTTGTCTTATTAATATGCTAACTACTGCTGTGATACTAGACATTAATTATGGTGGTATTTTTTCTTTAAATTCTAGGATTAATTTTACTGGCATTTATTTTGATAGTAAATGTTGTTAGGTTATTTTTTAGTAAGCAGGATATAATGACTTTGTCTATAGAGTTTGCCCGCTAGAAGTAGGTACTATATAAAAATAAGATATTTTATTTTTATTTTATTTTATTTAAAAAAAAAAACTATAGTAGTAAATATAATACTTTTCAGTAAGTTATATAAAACAAAATAAATGTAATAACGACACCATTTTCCACACACTACTCGTAACTATGAGGTTTGCTATGATTAGGACTCATCGGTTAACTAGTTATTAGAGATCCCAAAATGATTAAATTGATACATTGTTAGTAAATAATTTATAACGGAAACTATTCTGCAACTTAAAATTAAGTCCTTGTAGTATAATGGGAACTTATAAAGAAAAATAGAGGGATTGAAAAGGAAAATATATTACAAAATCCAATATTGTCCCATTCTTCGCAAGCAACAGCGTGTATGTCTTCAAAATGAGCTATTTGTACACAAATACCAGTATCCAGTAAAATCACCTAGCGACGGAAAATGCTAAGTAAATTGAAACCTAATTTATAAAATGTTACATTACCTACCATCCAATACTCTTGTCTAGGGAAAAGGGACCTTTTATTATAATAAATAATGAAGGGGATAATGTTTCACAAGTTTCATATTTTCCTAAGCTTCGTTAAAACTAAATAACTTGGGTTTTTTACTATTAAACATAACATATCATCACGCCTGTATCCCCGAAAGGTTAGGCAGAGGTGTACTAATGTACACCCACAGTTCGCCGATATGTTTTTAAGTCCCATGTAATAGGGGGCGAGCCTATTGCCACTAACCGGGCACAAATCCAAACTCCGACCTGCTACTGAGAATTTCATAGAAAAACCCAATAACACCTTGGTCGACCTGGGAATCGAACCCAAGACCTCTAGCGTAGCAGTCGCGCTTAGCGCCACTAGGCCAACGAGGCAGTTTTACTATTAAAGCTGCTATAAAGATGTTGGCTGTATTCAGAAGACCTTTTGTTCAACTGACTATAAAACAAATGACTATCAGACATAATGGTAATGCGTCATACCTCAATACTCAAAACTGAATATCTTTATTGAGTTCCAAAATGTACATAAGTTTTACATTGGTTGGTGGGTTGTACGTAGTTTTTTATAATATAATATTAATGTAGTCGAAAATGTAATTCTATTGAAAAAGTGGTGAAGATACGAGACCGTCAGTCTATGATTTTTAATCAAAGTTATTTAGATTGTTTGAAGACTTTTGCCTACCTTGACAAAAATCGATATGAAACTGGTTGACCTCTCGAATTATGAATTGTCTTGATAAAAAAACAGAAAAAATCCGACTTCAAAAATCGATAAAAGCACTAAAAAGTTAAAAATAATACAAAAACGTACCTTTATGAATAAACCTAACCTAAACTGCTATTATTAAAATACAATTTAACAATCTTTGGAGTCGGTGCCAAACAATAACTTGCAAGCAATATTTTCAAAATATAAAAAAAAAAAAAACAAAAAAAATTGAGTCAAAAATGATTCTCAAGAAAACAAAAAACAAGTCAGTTTATAATAACATAATTCACGGGAATAAGCTTCTACATGCATAAATACCTGTTTTGAGCTTGACGTTTCGACCGGGTTAAACCAGCCGTGGTCGCAAACAAACTAATAAAAAATAAAGTTAATATAACGTAAGTTTAATTTAAAAAGACTTTCCCCCTAGACACCGGTCCAATATTTTCAATCGTTCCCACTGGATCTACTGTTTATCTTCGTCCAAACCGTTAAAGTATATTGAGGGGAAAAGAGTAATAGAGGTACATGAACCCGATTGGTTGATGCAGATTCAGAAAGCTATTTCATTGGCTATCAAGGTAATATATCACCTGCAGTATTGCTGATGAGAACAGTCTAGTCTTTTAGTCCGTTTTAATTTAATTTTGTTTGATTTTAATATTTTATAGTATATTCACTGAGATTGATTTTCTATGAGAAATTATGTAACTGCTTAAGTTATTAGAGATTCGAATTATTCTAGATCTTATCGTAGCTGCCTCTAATCAGATTTTGAAAATATTAGGTACGATGAAAAAAATAACTAGGTAAATTAATCAAAGGACTACATCTTGTAGTACTCTACAGTTACACTGACGACGTTCAAATCTGAAAAAAATCAGTAACGCAAAAAGGTACAATTTGATTAACTTCAGCAAAAAGAAAAGCAGAAACCATATATATGTCACTTGTTCTTCAATTTAAACCTGGTATTAAAGACTGAAATCATCAAAAAGATACTTTTATGGTAGCATTTTCTTTTACTTCGAACTTCGAAAAGTCATAAACAATTTTACCCAACTCAACCTAATTTCTAAAAGATGGATTCAACTTTGTAATTTTACTGAAAAATAAACGAACAAAATAGTTTGGATGACTATGAAAACAAGACTTTGGAACGCTTTGAATTTAACTTCAGTGCATAAAATAACGGTTTTACTACTTTCTATGAAGCTTTGGAATTCTCAGAATTTTTCAGAACTTGGATTCTATTTTCCAATTAGCTGATTGAAATCTTGCAACATGACGCTTATAACATTCGAAATTATTTACTCTAAACTATAGAGTACCTTATTAACATGTAGGTACATATATATTAGAAAATAGAAAAAAACACATAACCCACCAAAAAATGGGGGAGACCTTTGCCAAGCAGTGGGACACATAAAAGTTATTTAAAAAAACAAACCCGCCAAAACAAAGAAAAAGCATGAATTAAGGTAGCCATCTTTCAGCGTCTAAGATTCTTCGCGCCACTAAAGTTTTGATTGCTACTTCAAATACGGAGAAAAGCTCATAAATTGTCTAATGGTTCACATGTGTCTTACCGTGTTTACTACGCCTCTCACACTGCTATACCCTTGGGAAATATTCCAATCGCCTTATACAGGACAAACTTAAAAGTAACCAGGTATCAGGTATCTTACCTACTGTACCTTCTTTGGTTACTTTATGACACTAGACAGTGGACTGTTTTAAGCTTTTGATCATAATACTATTTTGTAAATGATAATTATCGGATTCCTCTGACTTTTACAGAGCACTAATCAAACTAGATATTACTTTTCAAATCTTAGTACTTTACGTCTTATTCTAGATGCATGAAATTTAATGTTCATACCACTGAAAAAAATACAGCAAAGCGATTTTAAAACGAGACTAATATCTACTTAAATACAACAAAAAACATACTGTACAACATAAAAATAAGAGCACCTTTAATCAATTAATGAACCAAAACCATTTAAGAATACTAAAAAAACACATCTTTATTTAGTATTTTTCGATCACAAAAAGTAAATGATCAAACGAGAGGCCCGACAAAACAAATATAGAGTTGTATCTATAAATTGATACGTTGACACATATCTGGGGCGCTGCTCTCGCGATGTTTCAGTTATTTTCGTTAGATTGCATTGACTTTCTCGTGTACTGTTATGAAGTATTATTGGGTAAAGTATTGGGGGTTGGTCACAAGTAACACTGAGTTGGTCACAATTAATGATGATTACTTTTGTGGAGGAATTATTCATTGTATCGATTATTATGTGTCTTGGCAGTTTGTGATGATCGTGATTTATGTTTGAGTATTAATGAGAATAACTTATTATAATATAGGCCACGTTGTGCAAAAAATGTAGTGGTGATGTAGTGAATTAATTTCTATAAGAATGTTCAAATATTTACTTCGCACATAAGGCGGTTCATTTCTTTACATGTTGACCGAAAGCATTCTATAATACCTTGAATTATACCAATAACTTTTACTGTAACATAAAAATCTCAAGCAAAAGAAATCATAAGCAACTTTTATACTAGTAAATATATTCTTTTTCTAAATATTTAACAAAATTACATAATAATACATCAGGCTTACAATAAATAATATTGTTGATCACACAAACGTTTTTAACCAACTGTAGCCCGCAGCTTATCGCAATGAAAGTTCATATATTCACCTAAATACAACATCCAAGTAAAAGAACACTGTAAAGGCTCTAAACAGATAAGTTTTACACGTGTCTCCAACCATTCGTATAATCGTTGTAAGAAAGAATTTACAAACATTCTTCTTCAACCTAGCATTTTCCCAAACTATGTTGGAGTCAGCTTCCAGTCTTACAAGATTTTGAATACCGTATTTCATTTGCTGGGTAATGCTAAGTTTGCTAGCTTAATAGCCAATACTTATTTTTATTGATTCAGGCACAATAAACTGCTACACTATATGTTGTAAAAAATATAATAATGAAAGCCACAAGATTTATCTCTATTCAATATATAAATAAGCTGAAAATCTGCTTAGTACAAGTGAGCCAGGGCGACTAGAAAAGCTAGAGCTACTAACCATCAGCTCTTTAGTCCCTGTAAACTTATCATAAAACAGTATCTTATGGTAAATCTCTCGTCAGAATAGTAATCACTTAACGACTGCCACTAAATGTCAACACAAATATCTATTGATGACTGTGGGGACCAAAGACTTAACGTCCTTTCCGAAGCACGAAGGTATCTCTCTTCTCTGTACGTCAAATATTGTTAACAGAGTACTTTTTTATTACTGTTAAAGGAAAGCCATTATTTATTTCGAAGAACAGCTAAATGGCCAGTATTGTAACTCAAAGTAAACTTAAGACAAGTTAACAAGAACAATGAATAAAAAACAAAGTTAGAAGTAAAAGCTACTTTATTAATTCAAGTAGATAAACTAAAACAGAGTAAGTTCTTCTTGTCACCCCTTACTTGTAATAAAGCAAGAAAATAGGTCGCTGCTCTCTTATAAACTCGAGCTGGAAAAGAAAATACTAGGAAGCTTTTGTTCTTCGTAAAATATGTTTATGGACTTAATTATACGGAAACTTAAATATCCTACATTGTATTTTTATTTAATTCTATGTAAAAACAGTTTAAGTGTAAGACGCGCACACGGTTCCAGGCCACTTACTAGATACAATATTTACCTTTTTTTCGAAAACTTGCAATTGCAACATATTTTTTTAAGTCGTTTATAATAATAACATTTCGGGACATTTCGCACACGGTTGTCTGATCCCAAGCTAAGCAGAGCTTGTGTTATGGTATCCAGACAACTGATAAACATACTTATTTATTTCTAAATACATACATAAATAGATAAATTACACCTAGACACCGAACAAATGATCGTGCTCATCACACAAACATTTGTCCCGTTGGGTTTATTTTTGTGATATTCGACATTCTTGGGACAATTAAAATACAGACAGAATATTGCTTTCACTTAGAACTACTTACGATTTATGAAATAAATAGCCCGCTTTAAGATCGATGGACATACTCTTTAGGCTTTCTAATAAATTCCTTACTTAAACAAAAAGTTCCTAAAATTTCTGCATAAAAATCTTAAAAATCATGCTTAAAATAACAAGGTTCTGAGACCTTATTCTAAACCCATCTCAATCCAAACCCCGTCGAACGATTTCCCAAAATCTTCCCATCACTAAACATAATTAGACTGAACTTTATTAAAGTTCATCTCAGTCCCTTTTAACCGCTTTTTATGGGACAACTTTAAATCTTATTACACACTTTTATCAAATAGAAACGTTTTCCTTAAAGTTATTTCGAAGATTCTTGCTCTCAACGTTAGCCATTTTACTTATAAGAGATCAACTTATTTTTGGTTTTTAAAGCAATCTTGTGAATAGCCGTTGTAACTTGGCATTTGATGGTAGGGTCTTTTGAATCTATTCAGAAGTTCAATTCTCATAATAAGTATTTGATATCAGATAGAGATGTTTCTGTCATAATGCCATTTGATTCCTTTAGAATGGTTTAGATGTATTAAATGTATTAATTGGGTCTTATACATTCCCGGTGGATCAAAAACAATGTTTATTTAATTAATTTGCTAGGGTCTCCTTTAAGCAATTCAAACTACAAACAAAAACAGCTTTTCATGCCTATTCTACATGTTTTTTTTTGAGATATGTTAGGGTTCACAGAATTGAGCGTACAATATTATGTGCATCATCATTAAAAAATTACAAAATGCCATGCCTAGGTGCTCACTAAGAAATTATAATTTACAAAAAAAAAAGTCTCTCATTCAGAAAAAATACGAGTATAATGCAGAAAAACGTCACACGTACTTAAAACTAAAAGTACAGTTGCAGCAAACTCCACTTAAAGCCTAATTTAAGTGGAACTCAAGTGAAGTTCTCCGTAATGCCGCACCGCGTGTGAACAAGCACCTGTTTAAATGAACACTAGTATTTCTTTGCTCACTGTACGCAGTTAATGTTGGGCCCTAAAAATGGCGGGTAAGATTATGTATGAAAATTAATATAGAGAGATTTTGGTGTGGTAGAGGGAAATAGGTTTGAAAGTGACATCAATATTGAGTATAAAAAACGTAATGCTTTAGAGCTTTTCTAAAATTTGCTTATAAATGAATAATGTATGGTTTAAAGTAAGCAGGTAGGTATTAATGTTCCTGTACAGAAGTTAGTTTCTAGATTTTGATAACATACCATCACGCCTGTATCTCCGAACGGTTAGGCAGAGGTGTACCAATGTATACCCATATTTGTATATAATATTATTTTCTTGTTAAACAAAATAATGTTTATGAAATAATAACTCGTTACCAAAATTTTCTTCTATCTCGTGCCAAAAAAATACTTAAATCAAAGAACTAGGTATATCGCGTGCTTTGTGGCCACACCGCCTATAATTTCAGTACAATAAGCAAGCCAACTAAGTTACCCAATAAGTTGCGAAGCCTTTTCCGCTGTAATACTAAACTTAACACCAATTAACATTTTTTATTCAATTATCTTATATTAGATTAGTCCCCGGAGGAAACTGGCTGGCTTTTAAACCTATTTTATTATTAAAGAAATAGCTATTTCTCTTTTATTTTAGAACACTACTATCAAATTCTATCCTCGTGCTTTATTTTTATTTAAGAGTATTAGAGAAGAATGGAAGTTGAATACGCTTTGCGCTGACAACAAATAATTGGGAACAGGGCAGAGAGAGATGATGATGGTGTTTTTTTTTTCATATTTCTATCATATACTATTTATAGTTTTCTCTCATAAATGACGCAACTGCAGCGTTATTCTTTCTTGTTTTGTTATGTTTTCTAGACATTTTTGTTTGTTGCGTCCTTTTTACTTATGTGTTAATAAATAGTTTTTCTTTCTTCTTTCTTCTTCTTTCTTTTTTTTTTAATTTAATCTTGAAATATCATCGTATTAGTTTTGTTCTCTTCGTATGACCCAATGCTTAGCCTAGACCTTACTTTTTTATCTGTATCATAGCAATAACTTACTTGATCCTAGCTAGAATATAATATTACGAAAATTCTGAACTTTCTATCAAACATTATTGCTTCTTAATTTTTTTTACATAAGCATTAATTTGAGAACAGCCACGAATTTCTGTAACATTAAAATATACAGAGCCTGTAAAACTAAAAGCATACCTCCATATCTCATCCTATAAAACAAATAGATACGTAAGGATACGTGAACTTTACATCCATTGTATACAGCCAACGTTTAGATAGTAAAGTATTTATCATATGTAGAATAACACTGGAATACACAATATTATTGTACGAGAGAAACAGCTATGCATCGTGATAGGAGATAAACCTATTTACCTAGTTCATAAAATGAGAATTTATGGAGTAGTTTTTAGTTGAAAAACACAGATAGTATTGAGGTCGCTGCGATAAGTTTTTGCGATGTTTTACGATTCTGATACCACGTGGAATAGAAATTAGTTTTATCCTTAATGAATATTTGAAACAAACTCTATTATAATATGTTTGTATGTGACTCTTCCCGTAAATTAACTGATTGAGCCGGTCTCGCTCGTTTTTCGACCGCTCAAAGCAGTCGACTACTTCAAGGAGTGCGTCTACATGACCTTATTCTTAGAACAAGGCTGATGACATAAATATAAATGAGATACTTTTGGTTGAAGCGACATTTTTTAAATACAAAATTGACAGTCTATCCTATCGTTATTGGGCTAGTCTTAGGACGACTTAATTCTATGTTATATGTTTGGTACCTATAACATATTCATATTGTAAAGCCAGTACTACACACTTTAACTTGTATTGACTGTATCCTCTATAACTTTACCCATTTACTCTATCAATTTCAAGAGAAATTCTCCGACTAAAAAAAAGCAATTTCCATAGAATATTCTCAAATAAGATAGTTTCGTTTTACACTAAGCGAGAATACTCGGATCGCTGACGTAATTACTAAAGTTGCGGACTAGTCGCGTTTCATTACTGTTTAACGGACGCTTAACTGTTTGAGTTGAGATAAATGCGGATAGTAATGTTGTAGTAATGTTTATCATAGAAAAGAAACAATGGTATAGGTACAGCATGATAATTAACTCGTAATATTTTATAGAAATATGTTCATCTTATATGTTGAAATAAAACTACTTTTACGTATTTGTCGCGGTATATGTTTGCCCGTGACCATGATACCTTCGAAGGTGTCGAAACGTCAGGACCTAAACTCCAAATACAAACTGCAATCAAATCCGTAAAAGTATTTTTATTTCAATGTCTTGCATTCGGGAAATTAATATATGTTATTATGTCCTATAAGTACAGTCACGAGAAAAAATAGTTACACACATACCAATTTTTCATTGATTTTCTTTTCAATTCCACATTGGCATTGTAAAAAATGTTATGAAGAAACTATTCAAAGCATTTCCACACACTTTAGCTCATGATTGTACAAACACAAGAAAAAGGAAGAAAAGAACTAAACTTAATCACAAGAAACAGTGATTTTACAAAAAAAATCCTCGTAAATTACTGTTTCGAAGGTAATTGCTTAACTTGTTGCACTAATAGTCGTGTTAACACGATTCTTTTGTTTTGTCGACTGTAAGAACTTAAGAGGATAAGTGTTGTAGGTATGCTTGACTATACTTTGAGTAGCGGTGGAAGTATTGTTTCTGGAAGGTGTTTGTATGTTTTACATAGGTAGTGTAGTGGTGTAGTTTGTGTTGAGCATCATACCACAAGTATGAAATATTGTTTCTTTGTAACTGACTTCAAAAAGGAGGACGTATTCAATTTGACTGTATTTTTTTATATTTATTACCTCAGTACTTTTGACTGGGTGAACGGATTTTGATGTTTCTTTTTTATTTAAAAGGTGGTGCTTCCAGTGTTGTCTAATTAAAACTGATCCAGGTATGACGGTGGAATCCATTAGAAAACTATAAAAGACTTATTTTGAAGTCGGATTTTTTTTGTAAGAATTACGAAAGACGCCAGAAAATCTTCGGAATTGATTTATTCAACATAATAGAAACAGGAGAACAAAATAATTTATTAACATCAATTTACTTGTAAAAATTACAAGAACAATTTTCAATTACGATTCAAACAGGTTCCATCAATAAAAATACAATGTAAACTAAATACAAAATACCAATCTAAATTATATTTACTACACTGAAAGGTTTATTTCTGACTGTAAGCTTTTGCATTCTCTTTCAAGGTATAAAAAGATACAAAAACAACCTTATTCAAATGGAATATCCGATGGAATCCTTAGAATAGAAACATTACATAAACATTTTACTCCTGAGCAGGTTTATTGAATCTCGATTATAAACACTTTTGCAGTCGATCGAGTTGAATACATCATGTTCAGTGTTTTACGCTCATCTTTATTTTACTCGCTCTTATAGTACAGGGCCGAACTGAACATAAAAAGTAATACAAATTAGTGTAGAAAAAGAATATATATTTACTGTGAATGAGAACTTTGTTTAGGCTTCACTAAAATGACGACATTTATTTTATTACTGTGATACCTAATTAAATTAACAAAAAATTTACATATAATTTTTTAAATAAATAATCTGAATAGGAATAAGATAATAAGATTATTCGTCTTTTTTTGACGGAATTTCTTGATGTAAGCGCATCCAAAAAAACTTAAGTGTAATAGTATAGTTATACTGTATAACTTATATACGTTATATTTAAACTTTTAGAATTTATACCGGAAAAATAACAATTTAAGTCCTCTACAGTACATACCTGTCCCTTCTAAAGACAATAACATATTGTCTAAGCTTAGCACTAACTAACCTAATTCCACATACATCTGTCCCGCTCTCCCGCGTCCTCTCTCTCTAATGAAACGATTCATCTCTGTCCTACATGATCTAGACACAGACGGTTGTATTTAATTGCATTATGTTGGCAGGCGAGAAGTTGCTAGTTTTGTAATATTTGATATTAATGTCTTTATGTATTTTAGTTTCATATGAGTTTGGATTGTTCATATTTGATACGTTACATTTTTCGATTATTAAAGGGAGACAATTATCGTTGTAAGTGTCTATAAAATATTTTAAAAGTAAAAATAATGAATTTATTTGGTTTAATAAATAAAATAATTTGTATTTGGTTTATTGTTTTTTTTTTTCGTTTGTATTATTCGAGGGTCTATTATTCAAAAAATATAGTCCAGCAAAAGCATGAGGAGGCATTTATCTCCCACTAAAGTAGGCTTTGGCTCTCCAAAAAAAAACATTTTAGATCGAAAAATATTTAATAAAACAACCTTAAAAAATATCTTGTGTAAAATCCCAAACTGATATCGTCACATAAAACATCGATAATTCTATCAGAGGCATAAAGCAGTGTTACGCTCAATATATTGGCAATGTAATGTCTTCAACAGGGCTGACTAAAACTAAAAATAACAATCAAGACAGTTTATAAACAAAGGACAAAAGGTAAATTCTGTATTTTCTTCATTTTTTCTTTTCACAATTGGAAGGCGAGATATTCTGTTAGTTACATAACTTATGACAAATTGACATGTAACTTTGTAGGCTAAAAATGTTTTAGTAAACTTTACTTCTTTATATTTGAATAACTATGTTATATGTATCTTGTTTGTAAATAAATATGTAGAGCCTATAGAGATAGCTCTAACTCTTAAACTAAGATCATCATCATCATCCACAACCCTTGTCCTCCCAATGCTGGACACAGGCCTCCCCTTTTTCGTGCCACTTTATATTGTCCTGAGCCAGCCTCATCCAAATAAATAAGATAAACACTCTATATTATTGATCTTACCTTCATTGCTTATCGAAATAATGTACTAAAAAAATATACTGCAAATATCTATGAGAGCATTAACACCATTATAATTTACATACCACAGAAAAATAACACAGTTTTACGACCTTTTTAAGTAAAATTTACAATAAAAATAACTTGGAAGCTATCTTATATGAGACACTTTTATTTCTGAAATCCCGTGAGAGAATTCGCGACCAGAAATTCAAATTACATTTTCTCCGTAAGAATTTTCAACCGTAGTAGTTTTTGTTCAATCTTAGCGCACGAGTGAAATACTCAAATGCACTTTCATATCTGTTATAATGCATCTTATTAAATGCGTTACTTGAATACTAACTTAAATTTAAGGCACGTGTTGTTATGTACTATTTTGTGCTCAATCTCAAGTCAGAGGCAAACAATAACAACTGAAAAAATATAATTATGTTAATAGATGGCACGTAACTGAATTACAAAAGGCTCATTTCTTTAAAGCATGATTCTTGAAACAATCAAAAAGGAATTTTCAAATTATTTTACATCATTAAACAATATAATAATAAAAAAAAAAAACAAAGTGCGAGTTGGGTACGGAACCTTAAATAATTATTGCAACACATCTCACCACATCACAGTACCACAGACTCTATGATGATCTAATAAAAAAAATGTATTGCTCAAGTATTTTATTTATACTTGAAAACCAGTCCAAAAAGTTTATGCTCTTTTTTTGTGGACAACCCTGGTCTAGCCCATTTAGTGCCGACGCTTCCCCAATCGAGTAGTAAGCTCGAGTAAGGATCGATTACTCATTTTTGGCACATCACTATATATTGGTTCGTTGCTTTCATTTTTATTTTATCTTTATGACATTTTGTAATAGGTTGAGTAGTCGTTTAAATTTACGAACCAGTGTGTCAGTGGAACTATTTTATAGGAATAAAAATGTAGTTATCTGTCATAATATATTATATGCTTTAGCGCCGTCTGTTTTAATGTTTTAATTAAGCGTTGTTGCCTCCTAAAAAATCGTTTAAGTTCCTGTGGCTTTTCAATGATATAAAATCTGTAACTAAGCCAAATCTTACTAAAACACTTGCGTGTGCAAAATGTACCCTTGTCTTCACTCGCAAAATATGTGTTTTTCTTTATCGATGATGTTGATAAGCCTGCCAGCGTTTAGCCAAACCAGGCGGTTTGGCTAAACGCTTTATTTAATCCAGGCCATCCATTTCTGACCTAACTGGAATCTAAGAAAAAACAATAAAAACGTTGATTTAATGCCTAACTTGTAATAAATTAGGAATGAATAACATAGTCCTATAAATGCCCCACTGACGGACGTGCAGAAGTACTCTTTTCTTAAACAGAAGAAACAAGAATTAATGACATGACGAATACAGATTAAACAAAAAAAACAGCCTTCCACTACATATGAATACATTCTCTTGTATTGAGTTTTTATGAAAACAATATATTCAAAAATGAAATAACAGTTCCGTATTCATTCCACATTCAAGCCAAGTCAATACTCAATAGTCCCAGCTTAATACGAACAAACAAACAGTATCTCCTTGTATCTAATTAGGCCGGTCGCGAGCGAACGATTGATATGCTAATTTGGATGTCGTTGTCGCTCGATGCTCGATAGAATTGCGACTCGATACGGTATCGAATAATTTATAGATTGGGTTTTGCTTTTATTTGTACTTGTGTACTTGATTATGACGTATATTGGTGCCTTTAACAGGGTTTTTTTTTATATATTCTATATATTCCGGGACATCTCACACACGGTTGTCTGATCTCAAGCTAAGTAGAGCTTGTGTTATGGTAACCAGACAACTGATAAACATGTTTATATATTTCTAAGTACATACATATTATAGATAAATTACACCCCGACACCGAACAAATGATCGTGCTCATCACACAAACATTTGTCCCGGGTCGGAATCGAATCCACGACCTCCGGTATAGCAGTCAGGGTCTCTAACCACTAGACCAACAGGCCTGTCAAAGTTTTAAAGGGATGCTTGGTGTATACTTGTAGCAAATATGAATTAAATTCCTATTTTTTTGAGTAAGTAAGTTTAAGATTCGAAAAGTCATAAAACCAAATAATTATACAAAGATGTTGAAATAGGGATTATTATTTTCAGTCGTTACCGCCCCACTGCAGGGCAAAGGCCTCCCTTTCTTTCTTCCAACTCTCCCGGTCTTGAGGTATTGTTGTCCAAAATGCTGATAGTAATTATACTTTCATGTAATTAGGTACATAGTTCACAAACAGTATATAATAGCCAAAGGATTTATTTGCAATTGAAAACAGTTACATAAAGGGTGTTACAAAAGGTCAATAGGTTCGGTATTCAGTCATAAGATGCTGGTATACAACCAATCAGAATGTTTCAATTTAGCATAGCTATAAAGTATTATCTAAACAATGTAGCACTATCAAAACACAGAACAAACGTGTCAATCAATCGCTGAAGTGCAACCCGCCTTATTCCAGGTATCACAACTCTATGTGATAGGATTCCATGCGTTGAATACCTAATACGCAAGGATCGGTATCCATACCAATGTTTAGTGGGCATCGGAAGGTATGTGTTTTTGTTTTTAACCGACTTTAAAAGGAATAGGTGGCCAGAGGTAGTATGTTTGTTAAGCGACATATCCAGATCAATTTTTTTTTAGTGCCTTATTGGGCACCTAAACCTCAAAGGTGGTCCCTTATAAATACCATTTAAGTTGGTTCTCCTCTACATTTATGTGTTTATATTTTGATAAATAACTTATTTTATAATTAGGGTTTTGGTCTAAAAATGATAGGTGGATAAGTTTTTAATAAAATGATTTAATTAAATATATAGTTCATACACCGCCATTGTAGGCTCTATTCATTCATTTATTATTATTATGTAACTTTCAATGTGTACAATAAAGCATAGTCATATGTAATAAAAATCGAGGTAAAATAAAGAAAATTAAAAATATTTCTTTATTAAATGCTTTGGTAGAAGGCAATATTCGACTTATTTTAAAATATTCAAGATAATTATTTAGTCATTCAAAATTTGAAGGCTCTACCCCCAAAAGCCGATGTTGTGGTCTTTCTGACCAGGAATAATTTATTACGAACGAGGCTTGTTAAACGACCTTTGTTCTTCAAACTATTAGAAATATACCATAGCTATGGTATTAGTTTCGCAGATATTTGCAATAATTTGATTGAGTTAATTGGTTTATAACGATAGAAGTGTACCACGTGAGCGCGACAAATGGATGTGCGATTAACGCTTATGCGACAAAACTGTACTGCGACTCACCGTAGTTCGAATGCACGCTAGTGCGACACACTGAAGATCGACATCTCGCTAGTGCGACAAACGATTGACGAAATAGAACATAAACATAGGTATAGAACCGACATAGGCCCAGACATCCATTGCTTGGTTGGGTTCGACTTTGTGACAGAGATCAATAGGTTAGGTTAGGTTAGATATTGTGACCTTGCAATGGAGCGAGCGAAGCGAGCGACGGCCTTTGATTATTTAATATCTACTTATTTAATATATATGTAATTCAAAAAGTATCTCAGCAAACTACTGTAATACTGCATCAACGTACTACACTACCGTAGTGTCGCACTACCGTAGTGTCGAACTACTGTCGCGCAATCGTTTGTCGCACTAGCGAGATGTCGATCTTCAGTGTGTCGCACTAGCGTGCATTCGAACTACGGTGAGTCGCAGTACAGTTTTGTCGCATAAGCGTTAATCGCACATCCATTTGTCGCGCTCACGTAGTACACTCTAACGATAGCATGCAAATACTGTTAATTAAATTCTTGTACCCATTACTAAAATTGGTCTACAGAATCTATGTGATTATCATTAAGATTTTAATGTTTAGATAAATAAAAACTGCCTGTACCTAAACCACTCTATTTAAAGAATTTGAGATACGCATAGTTTTTTCAAAGATCAATGATGAATAATTCATTTTCACATTTATTGAAAACTTCCTAAGACAGAAGAATTGGTAAAGGGTGACAATGAGGAACGGAAATTAGAAAACAATAAATAATAAAAAAAACGGCATGAAAATGAGTTTTCTTGAATAAATACAAATCTTATGGAATATTCTGCCTCAAAATCCTATTTACTTAAATACAAATAAAAACCAAAACAACTACCAATTTAACTCACAAAATCCATTTCAGTGGCCAACAATCCCGATATATATTACTGTTTGCGAAGGCTTTCCCCGATAGACGTCTGTCCAAGCCTTGATCCTTAGCTACTAACTTAGATAAACCATCTCGACTTAACCGGAATGTTCTAGAAACCATGTCATAAATTGTACTAAACGATTTAGTCGTAACTAAAGGCTGTTAGTGTGTTTAGTGTATTTTAGTTAGTCAGCGTTTACAGGTTAAGTTTGTACATAGTTTTGTTTATCTGATGATTTGGGATATCGTTAATTTATACTTAAAATAAAAAAAGGAAGACTTATTGGTTTCTTAAGTTTATGCGAACGTTAGAATACAACTACTATTGCAATAAAACAACTTTTTATGGATTTTGTCGCGGTTTATTTTAGATTTCCTGACGTTTCGACACCTTTGCAGGTATCATGGAATTATTTGTATTTAATAATTAAATTTGAATACGTTAATTCATAGCATTACCATTCCCATCTTTAAGGGTTATTTACTGGCATGGACATTGCTGTCTTGATTTGATAAAGAATTCGGGTTAAAAGTAATACGTGAAAGACCTATGAAAGTAGCAATTTTATAAAAATCCTAACGATATTATGAACTGATGAAAATTTTTTTTCTTATCGGTAGTTGCACCTGTTTTCGCAAACAAAAAATAAAATTTAAATTTTATACGAAAATAATAGTAACCCCTTAAAAGCAGCGATGGGTAAAATAAACAAGGCAAAGCGAATGACGTAAAATTATCGGTAAATTATAATTATCATACAACAGATATTATATTAACGTGCCAATGCAGCAATGGTATCCGTTTATTATAACCCAAATAATTGAATTTCCTTTACTGATTATGTCAATATTGAAATTGAATATTATTTAGCTGTAATTGATGTTAAAATAATTGGTAATACCATTCTCTACATATTATAAAGTTTCAAATTTGGCTTATCTGATTTACGTTATATGCACTCAGTTATCAATTTCAATTAAAATAATTGGAATTACATATTTCCAATAACATCAAATTAATAATTCATTACAAATTTAACCAACAGAAATATTCAAAATTATAATTCAACAGGAATTTGAGTGAGACATGCAACGAGGTTGCATTTGAAACTATAGAGTGAGCCTATCAGAGTTTAAACCGTAAGCACTAGTGTGAACAAGTGTTGTCGTGAATTATGTAGGAAGATGGAGCTTGCCGTTTTAAAACAATCTATCTAAAACACTAATATTATCCTAATAATGTCAAAACCATCGATATTTCCTTATAGAAGTTTCTCGTTGCGCGAAAATTAACTTGAATGAAAAACGAAATGTACTAGGATCAGACTAAAAACTGCTCTCGCTTGGCACAAGGGGAACCTAGCGATAGTAGCAGTCTATGCATATCATACGTCGATGGAGACATGCATTTTAGGGCTTGACGTTTTCAGGATCTACTGGCAGTTGTCGCTTGCAGACGACTTTTGAACTAAAAACAAAAATAAACCACGAGAAAATCCGTTTAAAGTCTTTACACTTTTAACCGACTACAAAAAAGGAGGAGGTAATCAATTCGGCTGTATTTCTTTTTACATTTTTTATCGCAGATCTTTTAACTAGGTGAACCGAGTTTGAAGATTTTTTTATTTGATATCTTGTGCAGCCCGTGTGGTCTCATTTCATTTTGGTCCAGTTTTGATAGTGTGATTCATAGGAAACAAACATAAAAAATATTTTGAAATCGTTTTGTTATTGTGTGTATGTCTAAAGGAGCGTCCACATCTGACCAACAAGCATTACACGAGCAGCTCGCTCACGAGCATGCCGTGAGCGCGCACGTCTGTCAGACGGCGTAATTGACACTAGTGCGCTCGTGGCATGGTCGCGAGCGTTTCGCGAACAGGTCGTGTAATGCTTGTTGGTCAGATGTGGACTCTCCTTTAGACATACACACAATAACAAAACGATTCCACAAGTACCCTAACGTTCGCGCTAATCTCAGAAAGCTTTGTATAAACCAATAATGTCAAGCAGCTTGACAGTTGAGTCAACAATGATATTAATTAGTCGCCACATGTTTGGCGAATTACAAACACGCTTGTAATTGGTCGAAGCCGAGTGATTGTTTGATGTGCGTTTATTAAGCTGATTAATTAGATTATGGCTTCAAACCGTACTTACAATAACTTCAAAATAACAAACTACTCTAGGTTTTTTTTTTAAAGTTGAAAGTAATTTATTTTGTAAACAGGTTTTTATTTACAATCTAATTTAACAATAAACACTTACAACCATACTAAAATAAAAGCTTAGATAAATAAACAAATCTAACAGGGGTAAAAAAAAAACTCATCGTCATCCTTTTCTAAGGCGGGAAACGTGCCCAGAAGGCTGGTAGCATGTCATGTTGAATAGCTATTAGCATAGCATAGTAAAACACAGAGAATCAGCATTCTCTAAGTAAAACTGCTATTTGATCAAGATTTACTAAAGAATTTGGGTATAAGGTTAACTAAATAAATAAATAAAAGTAAATGGATGGAAAATTTTACGGTCCGTACTGGAAAATTTGGCATCATCAATAGGCATATATAAACATCGTCTTGTGTTGACCAAACTATACAAATATTGGAGACTGAAATCGTCAATCCGCAATTGAGCAAGCTTAGTTATGAGAGAAGAAGAAGAAGAGGCCTTTGCCCAGCTGTGGGACGTATATAGGCTGGTTTACAAAATCTAAGGAAACGAAAGACTAAGAATACCGATTCTTCTAATAATTATATTCTTCAAGACTACAAGAAATAGATATAACTTGATTGTTTTACGAATGTTGAGGGGCTCGTGGCTAAGGTTAAGCCGCTCTCGCCGCGGTTGGTAAGTAAATGGATGACCATTCCTAAAAAAAAATATCCGAGAACCTTCCGTGTCTCGCATAGCACGTTAAGCTGTAGGTCCCAACTGTCATACGTTGATCTCTGACAGTCGTCAAGTCAAGTCTGACAACTAGTCTTACCATGGGATACTCTGTTTACCCAGTAAAACTGGTTGTGGAGGTCAGATAGCGAGTCGCTTCATGTGGTATTTAGCTGAATCCGGTAAGACTGGAAGCCGACCCCAACATAGTTGTGAAAAGCCTAGGCAGACGTCTTACAAAATATTGGAAAGAAACGAATGACAAAGTCAACCAATTGATTCTTCCAATAATGATATTCTTCAAGACTACAAGCAATAGATATAACTTGATTGCTTGACGACTGTCGCATTATCCGCGATGTCCTAAGTATAGATTGATCGGATTACAGAGGCTTATGATTTGCTTTTTATTTAATATCAACGGTTTCTTTGAGTGGTTTTCCGTTATATTTTGGTTGGTTTAATAAGGGATTGAAGGATTATTATTATTAGATTTTTGAAGTTGATATTGACGATTAATCTGTAATCGATCGGTAGAAATAATCATGACATGTTTTGTTCTAAAGTAGTCAGAATTTCGTTAACATATTTAAGCAATAAGCATGTAAGAAAAATAGGAAAAAAATCTTATGTAGGTACCAACATACAGAAGAAGTACAAATGGAAAAGTATAGGGAAAACCTTTGCCAACCAATGGGAAAGTAGAGGAAAAAAGTTACGACTCCGTTTGTACACCTAAACAGCCTACAATAATTAATTTTGGTTATTCTGGCACTAAAACGATGAAGCAACACAACTGCAAAATAACTTCTCATAGAAATAATACCTCCATTTATAAACAGAATTCGTTAATAATTCTAAACATTACCGTCATTGAATAGCTCATAAAGAATTTACGTCACAAACATTTAGTATTTACGGCGTTTCTTACATTTGACCCTTAGGGGTCAAATAAATTGTTACGAGAGGATAGTAAACGGAATTAGCATGTTTACGACACGTTTGTGTGGGGGTTAAGCTCTTAGAGTATTGAAGTGGACTATAGAGTGCAGCTAATGGAGTAAGAACTGTGAGCTCCATTATAAAAAATGTCGTTCTCAAACAGCAGACAGAAGGTCACTAAACGAGTGAATAATGAAATCATTTAAGCTGAACAAAGTAAATAAACGGCAAAACCGTGAGCACGAGTATGAACATTGAACAAGTGACGTCCTTAATTAGGATCTAAATCGAGCGTTTTGTTTTATTAATACATCTGAAAACCAGTAAAATCCTTTAATTTTGTTAATAATATCGGCACCATCGATGTTTTCTTGTAAAAGTCTGTCGTCGCACCGAAAATCACTGAACGAGTGCCCACTGCAAAAAATTGTTTACGATTTCTACACCTATGCGTGCACTCTATAGTTGCTTATTTGTACTCTAAGGGTAAGCTAAATAAAGTGAGATATCGGAGTTAGCACATGAAGTTAGTAGGCTGAATAAGCTTGGGTCGAAACGTAAATGTTTATAGCTCTGTTTTCTAAAATTAACATATACTAGGTTAGGTAACTGTAGATTGGCGATAAAGTTCTAATTCAAAATAGGTTCTGATGGTTTCCAAAAAAAATTGTTAGCCCATAAATTTTCTTAAAAAAAAGCTTTGTTTTAAAACATTTATCAGGGAAACATACATGTATGAAATCTATACGCGGAGTCGCAACAACAATTTAATATAAAGAAATATATTTTATCAAACAAACACGTATTAAAAAAAAACGTCGCTCAAAGATATTTTACATAACAACAAAGTTTTCAAACAACACTTAAGGAAAACATCTGAAAAGTACTAATAAAATAGTTATTTCTTGTCTAAACCATTTTGCAACATTGTAAAAATGGAGCACCCTGTCTAGACTCTAGTCGTCATAGAAACTGCAATGGTTTTCACATTATCCGATGCGATATCGGTATCGGTTCCTGATACGATATCGATAAGTAAATTGTATGGAACGTATTAATCTATGATTAATTTTATAACTTCCCAAATATTGTTTTATATTGTGCATACTATTGTATTTTATAACAGCCTGCGCTATTTCCCACATACTCATGTTATCCAAATAAAATGTTTTTTTGTTTTATAATTCTACTGTTAAAATATTTGTATGTCTCACCATAGACAAAACATAGCGCTCTGTAATACCGTTTTTAAGATCAGCATTTCTGTCTACCTACGTTTTACAAATAATAAATTATTTATGATTATAATCCAAATACGAATAACCTATCGGATAATATGGAAGACAGGTACACGTTTAATACATTATACTTGCCCTAATATCGTATCGATGTCGGATACCGATATTGTACCTATCGGATATTGTGAAAACGCTCTAAAACTGCAATGGTTTTCAATATTCTGTCGTCCGTTTAAGATGAGATCGTTTTTCCAATCCTTTGATAGCTTAGCCTTGAGGGATAACTATTTGTGTACGGTTGTTGCTTCTGAGTATGATATTATATTGATATGCATTTTTATTGTAAATGTAAGAGCTCAAATCCATTTTTGCTGTTAGTTTAGATAGATTCTATTAAAAAGTAGCAATGTTAAATAAAACTAATAGTTTAGAATAAAATATTTATAGCGACATAATGACTGCCTCGTTGGCCTAATGGTGCTATGCGCCTGCTACGCTAGAGGTCTTGGGTTCGATTCCCGAGTCGACCAAGGTGTTATTGGGTTTTTCTATGAAATTCTCAGTAGCATGTCGGAGTTTGGATTTGTGCCCGGTTAGTGGCAATAGGCTCGCCCCCTATTACTTGGGACCTAAACATATCGGCGAACTGTGGGTTGTACATTGGTACGCCTCTGCCTACCCCTTCGGGGATACAGGCGTGATGATATGTTATGTTTTATGTTATGTTAATGTCGCAGTGTATATTTTTCCCCAAAAATCATAATTTGGGTTGATACGAAAATCCACAGCTAACTCTTTGTTCCTAAATATGTTTAGGCATTTAGAAGCTGTGATGTGAGAAATAAAATCACATACATACTGAAAACATTACACTCCGTTTTTGGGCAGTAGAGTCGTAAAATTGGTTTTGTTACAATATAAAAAAACCTGGCCAATGACCTTGCGTTTGTATTAACAAAACCTACCTTTGCCTCTTAATAATTAGTCACACAAAAACCTTAACACAAATTGTTCTACCAATATAAGTAACATCGCAGCAGTAAATTCCTACATTTAGCAGAATTGCCAATTCAGGCTATATCGATACACATTGATCGCGAATTGCGCTGACTGTTTGTTGATCCCCGCTAAGCCTCGCATTTACTTTATCCGTTAGGCAATAACGTCAATTTGGAATTTTCTTTTTTATTTTCTTTTTTTTTGTGTAAATATTTGTGGTGAATGGTAGTTTTATAAATATTTTTAAATCGCTTGGAACTTGTGTGTTAAAATGGAACTTTCATAAAAAGTATGGCTTTCCTGTCCATCCAAAGGTTGTCTGGAAGATATCGCTATAAGCGATAAGACCGCCATTGTACGCTTTACTGTACTTGATATGAATATATGTAACTTTAATGGTGTACAATAAAGAATATTCTGATCTAATCTAATCTAATCTTTTTACATGTTTTGAGTGTTGAAAGTATGATATGGTAACCTAGAAGCGTCACCTAATAATATTATAAAACAATCAATATAATTAAAAAAATATTATATTATTATGTAGTTCTAGCCTTCTAAAACTGTGTTGGTTAAATTATGTCCTCAACACAATAAATTGGATTAATTTATTATGTTGAGGTTGTGTCAAGAATTTAACGTCTAAAAGTAACATTGCAACCATCTTACAGAAATATCAAAAAATTCTAAACCTCCGCTTCTGCTTTCATAGAGCGGTGCAAAAAACACATATAAAGTAAGTTTTTAAAATTACTTCCAAAGCAAAACCGTAAGCCAAGTGCATGCAGTCCGGGTCTTACAAATACGTCGACTTAAGACAAATTGCATACGTTCAGGTACCCTTACCACCGGTTCTCACTCAAAACTCGCATTCAATCGCACAATTTATATTTTTCTTTGGCAATATTCTTTTTTGTCCTTAGACGAAAATCTCACAGGACCTTTATCCAAACATTTAAAAGATTTTATTTTTCTGCCCACTCTTTTCTAAACTAATGTCTAGGATGGTATCAAATGTTACGGGATTCCGCTGAAAACCATATACTACATCGAGTGTCTTCTTATCTGACCACCTCAACCCAGTATCCCTTAGTACTTAAGACAAGGTTTCAGAATATTCTTGAAATACTTGTATTGCAGTACTGAAAAAGTACATATAACTTATTAAAC
Organism: Autographa gamma; assembly: GCA_905146925.1. Classification (NCBI taxonomy): domain Eukaryota; kingdom Metazoa; phylum Arthropoda; class Insecta; order Lepidoptera; family Noctuidae; genus Autographa; species Autographa gamma. The sequence goes on from LR989871.1 coordinate 6,990,656, forward strand.
AACCCTGAGTAGCTAGGAATTGCCGGTTCTGGACCACTAAAATTGACATGTAATTTGAACCTTATGTGTGTGGTATTAAGGTCTATTTTAGTTTGTAGATAGGGTAAAAAAAAGATCTGAGCTTTCAAGTAATGGTGGTTGTTGTTGTTGGTTTGGTAGGGGTATGTATGGGAGGGTGGAATGGGACTGGTATATGTTGAGCTGAGCTCTGGTTTCATAGAAGATGGTATGGAGACAGGGGTCTTGGTACATGGTCTGATGGGGGCGTGTGAGAGGATGTTGAGGTTGATAGATAAGGTGTGGAGATAAGGATGCGTGTGAAAATGATGACATTGTTCTATGATAAGAAAAAAATTAAATTATATTAATAATATTTGTTGCTAGGCGCGGTGTGAGGTCGATAGATAAGGGATGGGTGTGAAAAAAAAAAATATGCATTATAAGGTTGACTGATAATACGAAAGTTTTTCATTGACTATTGATAATTTTAAATAGAGAAAATATTATAAAAACAAATAATGTTTTTAGAAGATTAGGGTATTGCATCCTACAACAGGATGTGTGTTTCATTTGATAAGCAGTAGAATAAAGGAATATAATAGGTCAATTTTTTGTATTGAATATTGATAATTTTAAATAGAAAAGATTATTATAACAATTAATATTGATGTGATAAAATATAAAGATGCACTACTCTGATTTCCTACAAATATTAATTGTTATAATAATCTTTTCCATTTAAAATTATCAATATTCAATACAAAAAATTTACCTATTATATTCCTTTATTCTACTGCTTATCAAATGAAACACACATCCTGTTGTAGGATGCACTACCCTAATCTTCTACAAACATTAATTGTTATTATAATATTTTCTCTATTTAAAATTATCAATAGTCAATGAAAAACTTTCGTATTATCAGTCAACCTTATAATGCATATTTTTTTTTCACACCCATCCCTTATCTATCGACCTCACACCGCGCCTAGCAACAAATATTATTAATATAATTTAATTTTTTTCTTATCATAGAACAATGTCATCATTTTCACACGCATCCTTATCTCCACACCTTATCTATCAACCTCAACATCCTCTCACACGCCCCCATCAGACCATGTACCAAGACCCCTGTCTCCATACCATCTTCTATGAAACCAGAGCTCAGCTCAACATATACCAGTCCCATTCCACCCTCCCATACATACCCCTACCAAACCAACAACAACAACCACCATTACTTGAAACCTCAGATCTTTTTTTTACCCTATCTACAAACTAAAATAGACCTTAATACCACACACATAAGGTTCAAATTACATGTCAATTTTAGTGGTCCAGAACCGGCAATTCCTAGCTACTACCCTGGAGTCAAACCGGCCATGTTGTCCACTGAACCTTTTAATTAATTAGCAGAAGAGCAAAGATGACTATTACTCATAATTATTCGTTTATTTTATGCATTGCAAGTTCAATACCTTATTCAATATTTACTATCTTTGATATTAAGTACGTCATAATTCCAAGAATCTTATCTGTATTTAGCTGCTACCAAGAAGCACTCGTATTTTTTCATTGCAGTTATTTATGCTCTGCTTAGTTCAAAGAAATCTAGATGAAAAAGGTATACTAATATAAAGAGGTATTTTTAAATTCAAACGTAGTCTTACTTACTGATTTCATATAAAATTATGATGCCTTATTGATTTATTTTTAAGGGTATTTGCAATTTTATTGGTATTCCAAACTCGATAAATATTCATATATCATGCATTTTTATGAACCCTCAAATGGCAAGTATGCGCAATAGAACATACGCACATAAATTACATAATTTGTGAATCTTCCATGTAAAATTTTATTTTACTAATTCTGAAAAAGAGAGATCGACCTTTTCTCCCTTATCTATTTATTTATTTAATACAGCCTGGAGGACTTACAGCTAAACAAATATGGTATAGTTATAATCTAGTAAGTTCTTCTCATTTTTCATTACTAAAAGTAAAGCTTAAGTGAGTTTATTTCGAGAACAAATAGTAGTATAACTCCCACATTCTCGATATAAGTAACCCGGAAAGCACTCTAAGCTTTTAGAGTGACGATGCATTTCTTCGACCGCAGCGATTGCTACATATTGACTTGCATTCCATTGTATCAAAATAGTTTTGAAGGTTGGTATAAAATGAAAACACTTTTAACTCTGAAAAAAAATATTAACAACGGGCAAAGCTTTAAAAAGTAAGAAACTCTCTTTCAACTTTTATTTAAAACCTCATTACTTCAGGATGACACCTTAAAGCATAATTATAGTGTTTGATTAAAAAAACCTGATTAAATCAGTTAAACGCACTGTGCCCATACGAGGACACCTAAAATATACGTTTCGACTAAAACTAAATATCTCACAGACACTGCAAAACGATCTTTATTCTAAAGAGTTAAAATAAATAAAATTATACATGGTTCAACTGAGAGGTTTATTTCAGTCTGTCACTAAAATAATGTTTGTTCAAGTTGAAATAAATAACTTACATTTTAAACATAACTGTTTTATTGTAAATAAAACTCTGCTATACTAGGCCGAGGGAATGAAAGCTACCAAACTGAAACATAAACAATCTACAAGCGTTATTTATCTTGTTCGAGAAGCCATTAATTACTTCCTCCTGTTTGAGCATTATATCCGGAAATCGTTAATTAAATTCATCCAAGTAAGCAAGTTTTACATAGTTATGTGTTTATTCTAAGTGCTCGTACACACGATGCCACGGCACTGCCACCGCACCGTCGTTTGTTTTAGATTTTATATCCCCGACGCAAGTTTTTTATTAGTTTGACGTGGCTGCATGTGTGTTTGTGTGTTTTTATCTGTGGCATTGTAGCTCATAAAATAACAGTCCGATTTTGATGCGTCTTTATTTGAAAATTGACAGTAACAGACATTTTTTTTTACTTTTTAAGGTGTCATTTATGAAATTAGATGGTATTTTGAAAACTTTAATCACTAAAGAACTTCGGGGTATCATAAATTTTGTTATTCTGCTACCAGAAACCAATGAACGTAGCTACCAACGTATAAACTACCGTATAGTCAATAATAAAAACAAAAAACGGTGATGATGGCGTCGTGTGCACGAGCGTCAAAAAGATAATTTTTATTAAAGAGGAATGTTTTAAGTGTGATAACTACTTAATTCCTCAGAATACGACGACCTGACAACAGAAGCAGCGTCGGATTGAATGCGGAAGGTAAAAACCAGGTTTCGTGGTATACAGGTAAAATATACATCCTGTATGTAGCGTTGGTTACAGTCTTAAAAACTTATAAAATAAGATAAGCTATAAATGTGTATATAGTCAGTCGCTCTATGCATAGCTTAGGAAAAGGTTAGAAAGAAGGCAAAATAACAAGAAACTTATTATAAAAAGTATAGTTAGTATGCACCTTACAATCCTACAACGTTTTTAAAAGAAGTTTATGTCACATGTCTTATTTACTTCCTCATCAGCAAAATAGTATGGGAAGAAGCAGAATAGCATCTTAAAGTTTGATCAAGAACCTTCAAATAAGATGTCTACTAAACCATACAACATACTTCTATTCTCTACACCAACAGAACTCTATTCAACTCACGTTACACAGCTAGCAGCACAAACTTTATCCAGCTCTTAGAACTAGCTACAAGCTGGCGACACGGTGACCTAATAACTAATTCATGTATAGAGACAACAGCTGTTCCTCTGAAGATACAAGACATGTCGCTTAATGTTAGAAATATCACTCGGATCTGTTAAGTTTTGGGTTTGTATACTGGTGAAGGGTTTTGGTTCAAGAAAATATGAAACTCGAAATTAATTTATTAAAAGGTATATTTAAAAAAAATATTGTTGCCAATCTATAATAATAATCATATATCTAATAATATTCCGGAACATCTCACACACAGTTATCTGATCCCAAGCTAAGCAGAGCTTGTGTTATGGCAACCAGACCACTGACAAACATACTTATATATTTCTAAATACATACATGTTATAGATAAATTTCACCCAGACTAGAAAAAATGATCGTGCTCATCACACAAAAATTTGTCCTGAGTGGGAATCAAACCCACGACCTCCGCTATAGCATTTAGGGTCACTAACCGCTAGACCAACAGGCTCGTCAAAACTATGTAAAACTTTTCAACAGTCAATCACAATAATAGACACAACCCCAAATCGCCCATCCTTCACCGCTTCCTAAGTGCTCTGGCGGTGAGAGAAAAACCCAAGTAACAAACTTCCGAGCAGCAGCACAAACTCAGTTTACAAAAAAAAACATAAAAATAAATTAGGGAACATACCAAATAAACAAGTGTTTTAGGTAAAAAATATAGTCAAATGACCGAAAAAAGTTTAGTCTAGGTCTACAGACCTAGACTAAACTTTTTTGTATCGAATTGGTTTCAGTATGTTGTTTTCGTCAGATTTTTGTCTTATTCGTGTATAGAGACAACAGATGTTCCTTTGAAGATTCTACAAGGCATGTCGCTTAATGTTAGTACTATCACTCAGAGCTGTAAAGTTTTGGGTTTGCTTGTGAAGAAAATATGAAAATCGAAATCAATTTATTGAAAATGCCTTTTTGTTTAAATAGATCGCATACATAGTTTCCTAACTTTGTAGCAATTTATAAACGTCAATCACAATAATAGACAACCCCAAATCGCCTATAATTTACTGCTTCCTAAGTGCTTTGGATGTGAGAAAAGAAACGGTAGAACAAAATTCCCTAAATATAAATTAGGGAACATGCCAAACAAGTCTTTAAGTTTAAGTTTAAAAAGTTTAGACCCAAGTGAGCGAAAGAGGTTTAGTCTAGGTATGTAGAATTTGTTTAAGTATGTTGTTTTCTTCAGATTTTTGTCTTATTTGTGTATAAAGACTGATGTTTCTTTGAAGATTCTACGAGGCATGTTGCTTAATGTTATAACGATCACGCAAAGTTATAGAGTTTTGGGTTTGCATGTGTTGTACTTTTTGTAGACTAGACTGACTGTAGGTCTCAACAAATTTAAGAAAAAATGTTGTGTTACAATAAAATAACTTGGAAACTGTATTATAGAAAGTAGGCGTAAAAGTAGAAGGTTATCTATTAGGTTTGGGGAATCAGAAAAAAGGGATGTATTTCTTATTGTTTAGTTTTGGCGGTCGGTATTGCGCGCTGCCTCTTCCGCCGGATATGAACCGATCCCTAGGGTGCTGTCCTTTTTGTATTTTTGACGTTTAATAAGTGCTACTTTGTAGCCTAAGTTAAATAAATGATTTTGATTTTTTTAAGCCTCTCATATTAAACTTTTTTATAATTATGCGGTTTACCACTGCCTAAAATGATAGCTAATATTGTGATTATCGGAACTAATTACAACCAAATCTATCACTCAAACCCTTCTACACATTTCCATGAAAACCGAAGGCCACAACACCCTTAATTCTTACGACCTTTAACTAGTAAATGGTCCATTAATAATAAATACATCAATTACAAACAACTCCCAAGAAACTAGCCTTACCTCAAAACTAGTTAGCCATTGTTCAATAGTTATGACATAAACCGACTATAATTTATCATTTGTAGTTCACTAAGTCGTTCGCCATCCTTATCTGACCTGCCTAGTTAGACAGAGATGGGGTGATAGAAATTGGCTGCTATTATCAAAGATATTGCAGTGCCAAGTTGCACAATTTGAACAAACTTCGTGATGTAAGGCTTGGTCTACACTGGCAGACAAATTTGTTTGGAGACGAAAATGGTTGGCGTATGTGTAAATTAGTTGGCCAAGTTTCCGTACGTCGGGAAATAGAGTTTCGGAAGTTCGTCTGATATGTAGCGGTGTGGGATATATCGAATTTATCTGTTGTGTTATATGCCGAAAATAGATCGTATACGTCACTGCCTTACACAAAAAAAGGTATTCAAGGCACTATTCAGACAATATTCATGAGATAAGGTATTGTTTATTTTTAGTAACCATTTCAGTCCCTAATATTTTACTACATAAAAACAAAGATGCTTCATTTTTAAAGGAGTCAGAACAGAACGACAGCATTGTTGTTATCCTTTTAAAGATATTATATGAACTACTTATAGATCTATTACTGTATCTGATAGTTTTTTTTTTTTCTTGCCTTTTAACTGTCTTCAATAGGCGGAGGTTCTCAATTAACTCCTTGTTTTTTTTTCTCGGCGGTTGGGTGTCGATATATCTTAGAAGCGGTCTTCCAAAAGTTTTAATAAAGGTCGATTCCATTTACATTTATGTGTAATTAATAATCAAGACACGAATGTATACTTCGGTTTAAAAGGAACGTGGATCGGCTTAATCCTTTTCCGTTGAAGTTGAAATACCGACTGGATTATCAGAGTAAGATAAGATTTAGTGAGTGCAATATGTGATCTTATTGGTTACATAATACTTCATTAAATAAAACTATTATTTAGGAAATAATTTTTAACTTTAAGTAAAGTTATATGCTCGCAAATATATAAACGAATGTAAAGTTAGTAATAAAGACAAAAACTGTACATAAGTTCTAATTATTATGTTTACAATATGGCTAATTTAACGTTATACACGAATTTTACAGAAATAGTAAAAAAGTAAAAAAGCAGATGCAAAATAATTAATTTTCACAACATTAATTTCAATTTTTTATAACATTTGTGTATCCACAACCTAACATAATGCTCAAATGCTCATTACAAAAAACTGTCGCAGTCATTTACAAAATGGCCGCCTTACTAGAACGTTTCTATATGATAGACGAAGGCTTCTTTACTTTCAACCTAAAGTACTTATTCTTCGTAGGCTTATGGCCTGAAAAGTACTTAACTAAATACCAAAAATTTCTTTACAAAATATACGAAATTTTCATACATATTCTGACGATTATATTCCTTGTGTTAACTGGGATTGGGACTTACCAACAAAAGAATGATGTCACTATATTCTTGTCGAATATTGACAAGCTACTCGTTGTATACAATTTCTTTTTTAAGACAATTATTTTTTGTGTGAGAAGGAATCAGTTGAGAGATTTAATCGATGAGATTGAGAGGTCTGGTGACGAAGTTACTGAAGAAAGAAAGAAGCTAATGGCGAAATATGTTGTATTTTTAACGGTGATTTCTGCAGCAGTGGTTGGAGCTTTTAGTTTATTAGCTCTATTCGAAGGGAAGATGTCAATCGACGCTTGGATGCCTTTCGATCCGATGGCAAATACTATGAACTTGATAACCTCCTTGCAGATTCTGGCTATTATCGTATTTCCTGGATTATGTAGAGCCTTCGCCATGCAAGGCTTAGTATGCAGTATGATCATGTACTTATGTGATCAGTTAATTAATTTGCAGAATGATTTGAGAAGTTTCGTGTATTCGCACGAATTTGATAGGCTGACAAGGATTAAGTTTAAGAAGATTATCAAAAAACATATTCGGCTGATGGGGTAAAGTATACCTACATTTAAACTGAAACTGAATTATGTATTGACAATCTGTAGTTTCTGACCGATTTGAAAAGGAGAAGGTCTCAATTTTCAAAACTTTTTTGTTACGCGATATTTTGTCGTACATAACTACTTAAAATACTTAAATGTATTTTAATACAGTTTTTTTTTAATTACAGATATTCCAACACCATGGAAATTATTTTTAATGAATACTTTTTCATTCAAAACTTGGCGATTACTGTTGAATTATGTTTAAATGCTGTGATGGTGACTGTGGTATGATTTAAGTATCTATGTAGTTTTATGAAACTTATTTACTGACAAAATATAATTTTATGAACTAATTTGGGCAATCTCATATTTGCTGTAGTTTTTATTTACTTTATTTTACAGTATCAATAAATATGTATGTTTCAAGCAGTGACCCAGAACAAGCTAAGCTTCCGAATATTTTGAAATTAAGTAAATTAATGGTGATACAGGGCCTCGATTTAGCTATTTAAGAGTTGCTTAAATTGACCGAATGACATTTTACCATAACACATCATTTGGTCATTTTTACGATAACTGGCATTTTGATAAGTGTCATTGCGATCATTAATTGGTCATTACAATCATTCTCTTCGAGAGTTAAATGAGATTTTATTGTAGGCTTATCTGAATACGAAAATAAGGCACCACGACAAGTATCCGACCACTGACATGAATATAAAATAGCTGAATCAAAGCCCAGGTCTTACCCACAAAAAAAAATAACAGTGACAAATATGTTTGTAACCGCCTGTTAATAAACATATTTGTTTTAATTCGACAAATATTTCAAAAAGTTATTAATAAATCATAACTCACAGCAACATTATTTGTATTGATACATCGATTTGGGGTAACAATTACACACTAAAATTTATTGCAACTATGCCAAATAAATATACAATATCCGAATACAGATAAATAATAGGCTTTTGTGTACATGCTGAACAAAACCTAGTTTGTGTTTGTTGTTCAAATTAACTGGAAACATTGATTTGTGGTCAAATGATTTAGAATAAACGTAGTTTTGGTTGTATTCTATTTGTTTAAACAATTCATAGGTAATTTTCTATTTGTTTAACTACGTTTATTCGTGTAAATTTTACATATTTACTATTGCCAAATATATTTATTTCAATATTTGTATTAGATTATAAATCATGTAATACAATTACTCTTTTTTTTCATCTCTCAAATATTTGTGCTCAGTAAACACAAATTTTTTATGTAACCTCTTTATTTTCCCACTGCTGGGTAAAGGTCTCCCCATCCGACTCCAGACCCTGCGGTCTCGAGCCACATGACACCAATCGCTTAAGAAGCGATCGATGTCATCCCGCCACACAACACTATTTTATAATATGAATTTGGTTGTAACGATTATCTAATAAGACATGCTTAATTTAATTTAAAACACTACATAATTTTCTTTTAGTACATAAAAGACAAGTTCTTTAAACACATACAATCAATTAATGTATGTATGTAATGTTTCAGGTCGGTGTCCAGCAAATGACTCTATTAATTACCTTCGTGGCTTATCTGTCTATCGCTCTTATAAATGCCTACATATACTGCTACTTGGGAAACGAACTCATTATTCAAGTAAGTAACCCTTTGTTTTATATCGTAGTAAAACAAAAACAGCATTTTGGAGTGTAAATTAATAAACTAACTAAGACACTAAAAGAGAAAAAAATACTATATAATAAAAGAAATAAGATACTAAGAAATAAAAAGTATGTAAAAGAGCAAAAATTCTTCAGAAAAATAATCTTGAAAGTGTTGTTAAAAAGCATTATAAACGAAATTGAAAAATCTTAATAAGAAAAGCAAGTGAATATTATACATGAGGCGCTACGATATTGCTACGGCGTAGTAGACGTCACTGCTACGCCGGATGCGCTGTCGTAGCTGATAACCGGTCTCTACGTTAAGTCATGTCTGGTATATTGTTCAGTGGAAGATGAAATATTATGTTAGCAGCTGTCTGGCTTTATAAGAGATGGATTTTATAATTTCTTTTTAGAATTTGGAATGACAATTTTGATAATTTTCATCAAAAGATTCGATTAATATTTCAGTACGTGAAAATTACAACTATTTAATCATACAACCGAAAGGTTTTGTTATTTTTTTAACTAACTTGTGTTATTTTACTTAGGTGCTTTTACTTATAAGAAACCTTTTTTTTTCTTTCCCCTAAATTCAAGGAGAATAACTTGACTTTAGAGGAAATAGATGATTTTGAACTCGCATCTCGAAATAGACATTAAAACTTACAATTTCATAATAATTTTGATTTTATTATATCAAGTTGCCATTTATGCTATTACCACAAACTCCCTCGAAATAAAAGAAATCTGTGAAAATTAAATACAACTCCTTGCTGTAATTAAGCAACTTCAACTTAATAGTTATTATTTTCAGAGCGAAGGCATTGCGCTCGCAGCTTACGAGTCAACATGGACCTCTTGGCCGGTAGACCTGCAGAAAAACTTGTTGATAATGATCAACGCCTCCCAAAGACCTTTGAAACTAAGTGCAGGGGGCATGGCTCTGTTATCTATACAGACTTTTAGTCAGGTATAGTATTATTTATATCAATTTGATGGATTTCGTGAAAGAATATAAAAAAAGAAAGGTGTGAATACTGAGATGACGAGTAGAGATGAATGGAAAAGCACGCAGTACGCTAAGCCAAAGAATAATTATAATAAGAAACAGCGCAAGCAAGGATAACAAGAAGAAAATGATGCTTAAAATAATTGTCTGATCCATCTGGTACAAGAAAGAGAAATGAAAAAATTGGTCTGTTTGTATGTTTGTTGCTTCATAACTAGAAAACTTATACATTGTATAACCAGTCATTGTAATAATTTGGCCAGAATGTTGCCTGTAATCTGAAAAAATACATAATCTTCTTAAACCAATAATATAATGTAAGTGACTTGTAGGATTTATGTGAGACGAAAATCTTTTTATGCGTAGGCAATAATAACTTTGATCTATTTTTTTTTTTTTGACAATTTGCCCATGCATGTATTTTTCTAAGTAATAATGACCAATGAAACAAAACGTTTTTAAAACAAAAAGCTGTAAACCCAACCAAAACCAGGTTAAACTACTTCATCTGAGGCTGTCAGAATAAACGTAAAAAACGTCAGGCAGCCATCACTTGTAATTGCCTCCGAACGAAGGTTGTATAGAAACACACTAATGAGGTCTCTTTAGCAGATTTCTATATTTTTATACAGGGTGCTTAAGAATTGCGTGGTTACATTTTAAGTTATTGTGCATCTATACATAAAGAACGGCCAACAAGTATTTAAATATACAAAAGTCACAAATAGTTTTTCGGAATATAAAATTAATTTCGGATCTTTCTGGTCATTTTCAAAAATAATTATAATGATATACTCATTAAGTAATTAGGTGATCAGCTGATGTCAATTTATCGTAGTAAAAAACTGTTTTTAGAACAACTAATACTTCCTCCTCCTAACATTTGTTTAAAAACAAATTTTATCTAAAGTTATATAACTGCTGTGTGGGAGCACCACAAAATAGCCAATATTTTATTTTTGTTTCCAAAAAGTTGTAATTTTAGTTCATAGTTCATAGGCAGAAACAGTAAGCATCTCAAATATGAACTGACGTTTCGTAGCACCCTGTATAACGGTTTTATTAATCAAGCATTTCTGATTTTGTGAAGCAGAACGATCGACTAGTAATGTGAGAGATGTTAAGGTATTTGCGTAATTCAATGACGATTTCGTATTTGAACGAGAAATTTAGGAATTAATGTTATTTTAGTACCGAAGGAAAATATCATAAATGTTTGTTTATTTTCAGTTATGTTGATAAATGATAATGAAATAAAATTATTAATTTTGCAAATATATTTTTTAAGCTAGATGGAGTGGAACGTTCCTGTCTGGCTACCCATCGCGGCTCCATTTCTGTACTTAAAGACCCTATAGTTTTCGCCTTTGGTTACTAAGCAGATAGAACTTTGTGGCAAGTTATCAAAATAGTGCACTTCTAAAGTTTAATACTATATTTTTTCCATATAAGAGTATTCGGTCTTTAGGGTTAGGTATAAAAGAAAACGTCTAAAATGACAGGGGCTATAGTCTCTTTTAAAGTCCAGACAATAAATTAAGGAAATAAATTCATTACACATAATTTTGTAATAGAGGATAAAAGAACTAAATTAAATGAAATTATGCCCCGTAATTCCTTTATGACCATAATTGTGTTGTAATAACTACAAAAGTATTTTTTGTAGTTTTTTTAAGAAACCAATCACCTAATGGAGCCTTGAGGTTAACAATTTATTCCCGGAGGCATTTTCTTCGGCCACGAGTTACAATATCCGAATTTATAATGCTCGAATAATGTTTATTTATCAAAATTTTAATGGTGACTCCTAAAAATAACCGAATACGCTTTTGACCCCCGACGTAGAAAGAAGGGTGTTTTACGTTTGACAGTCTGTTAGTGTGTGTGTCTGTGTGTTTCATCCTAGTACGTTGTTGTCGCATATTTTAAAATTAATGTAATCTTAACATCGATGTTAACCTTTTTTTAAAAGAGTAACCTATGGAGTTTCTTGCCGGCTCTTCTCTATAGGAATGACACTTCGGAACCGAGCAACTAAAATCAGTAGTTTTTAACGTAACGTTTCTTGAGCGCCTTTTTTTTGGTTTATAAGAAATAAAAACATTTTTGATTTTGTACTATACGAATCGATCGATTTGAAAGCGGATTGTTTTGTTTCAAAGTTTGAAATTATTCTTAGCTATAACTTATAATCTGATCTGTTTAGTATTTTAAAAGTTATCAGCAAATTATTGAAAATGTCGAATAATTGATTTTTTTATTCATATTTATGCAAATTATGCAATATACATTTGAAATAAGCTTTTGCCCATAGAAATAAACAAGAGAGGAACTTGAAATTATAAATATAAAATAAATAATAATTTGATTCACAATTAAGAAATACATGGCCACACCATACCATGCCATGTATTTCTTAATAAATCTTTTGAAAAATAACTATAAACTCAATTATAGTACTACAAAAAGTTATTTTTAGTGTCCAAATCTCATTACAGAAAGAAGTATATTTTTAAAGAGACAGTGAAAAGTCTCCCAACTGTCCGAGACTCTTATGATTAAAATTAGAATCCCTTATAAAGTACGTCCTCAACAGAAATGTACAACATTTTTAAAGAAATGTACAACATTTTTTTCTATTTTCAGGCTCTCTACAACGGATATTCAATCTTCGCTGTCCTTAACGATGTTGTCAATTAAATGTGATTGTGTCGCTTTCATTTACATGTTTAATTGTTTTCTGCTTCGTAGACTTTTTTGGGGAAAAATGCGTTACTACAATAAATAATTTTAAGTGAATGTTTGTTTTTTTAAGACTTTCTTAAAGAGCTCTTAAGCGTGAGAATTTAACAATGTTTATTTTGCGACAACCTTTTCGTGACTATTTATGACATTTGACTGTGCACTTGTATAACTTGATCAACTCTATTTACTGGCACAATATTAAATGGAAACTCTTACTGTGAATTTACGGGCCTGTTGGTCTAGCGGTCAGTGACTCTGACTGCTATACCGGAGGCCGTGGGTTTGATTCCCACTCTTGGGAAATGTTTGTGTGATGAGCACGATCATTATTGTTCTGGTCTGGGTGTAATATATCTAAAATATGTATGTATTTAGAAATATATAAGTATGTTTATCAGTTGTCTGGTAACCATAACACAAGCTTTGCTTAGCTTGGGATCAGATAACCGTGAGCGAGATGTCGGAAAATTATAAAAAAAAAAACAAACAAAATCATAATCAGAATTTATGAGAATATACAGTTTTTTATTAATGATTTAATATTTAAACATTACTGGATCATAAATAAAAACAGTATACCTACATTTCCTTAATCAGTTCTACAATCAATAATAATAAAATCGATGTTTATTACAGTAACAAAGATCAATGACCTCACCGGAGTAATGCTATCATTACTTGTTACTCAATCAACGTCTGTTGACATACTATTAAAAACAAATTATGGTGGTCAGAAAACATAGACTAGATATCAGTCCAATGAAGTATTTCCTTATCCATAACAGAATACCTTAAATAATCTCGATCAATTCCTACAATACTTCAATTTATTACAAGGTACTTATTGTTTTATACATTATAAAAAAAAATATCCTCTTTTCCATATTGATTATATCATCTGACAAAATATTTCTTAAACCACTTTAAAAAACATACAAATAATATTGTATTATTATTAACTTACACAAGTGTTAGGTTAGTATGTTGTTTTCTCAATCGAATGAAGAGAAATAGTTTTATTAACCGAATTTGAAAAAGGAGGTTCTCAGTTTGACCTGTATGTATGTATGTATGTTTGTCCGCGATTATCCCTCGTTTGCCTGTACCGTTTTTTTTTTTGTAATTCAATATTTGACCTAAAAACATTTAAGGTTAACGAATAGCTTGTAAATTAAACAAATTCAGTTATAAATCTTACTGTACATATGCGAAATATAGTAAACACACACAAGACACAACAACATCGTATACACAAAACAAACATTTGTCCCGAACGTAAATCTCACAGCCTTTGCTAATCGGGTCGTCTTTTGTTTAACTTTTGTGATCCTTCGAGCTAACGACACCCGTGGGTATACAGGCTTACTGGTCTACTCTAACAACACCCGGATATCTGGTAATTAGTGGCAATCGAGTTCAAACCATATGGGTTATGTGGCTTAAGGAGTATGTGGAAAATGGTTAACGAAAAAAAGTATCAACAATTTTATACTGAAAATGTTTGAGAGTGAAATGTTTAAAGGTAAGGAGCGGGTTCTGGTGAAACTTGTATGGTGTTATATATATATCAATTGCGTATAAGTATATTGAAAAAGAGAACTTTATCACCTAAATAAAATACTTTCTGTGTGTTGAAAACTGATTAAAAGTCTACTTTCTACTTAGTAACTAAAGGTTTTATTTACTAGAAACGTTTCATAAGTGTGCAAAAATGATTTTTCAAACAATTTAATTTTAAAATTAAATAATTTTATACCTTACTCTGTAGTTAAAGAGTATTCCAGTTTTAAAAGTTACACATCTAATTCTAATACAAAAATTCTCTTAGACCAAAAACATTTACAAAAAAAAAGTCTAAACTTCGTTACAAAATTGTTTGTTTGCATTTTCATAAAGGAGAATATTTTTGCCTATAAATTCTTACTTTAGGATCTTATGAAGCGAACTCTGGAAGTAAAGGGATAAAAGTTAATGAATTTATATGCAAATGTTGGTAAAGTATAACTGTATTAAATCCTTCACAGAGTTATGGTTTCTTAAGGAGTTTTCGTGAGAAGCCTTTTAGCGTTTGAGGTCGGAGTTTTAAGGTACAAAAATGGCGTGATATCGAAGCTTTCAAAGAAATAATTTCCGAATTTTCGAGAAATAGTACGCAAAACTCGGCATTTATGAGCACTCAGAACTGGGCTTTTCTAACTAATAGGTAAGACTATTGACGCTAAGTTATACTGGAGTGAGAACGCGACTGCTACGCTAGAGGTCTTGGGTTCGATTTCCAAGTCGACCAAGGTGTTATTGGGTTTTTCTGTGAAATTCTCAGTAGCAGGTCGGAGTTTGGATTTGTGCCCGGTTAGTGGCAATAGGCTCGCCCCCTATTACATGGGACCTAAACATATCGGCGAACTGTGGGTGTACATTGTTACACCTCTGCCTAACCCTTCGGGGATACAGGCGTGATGATATGTTATGTTATGTTTAGTTATACTGCCTCATTAAATAAGTACTGAAAATTGCTGTAAATACTTAAACTTCAATAAAGACTCTGAAAATAGTACCTATATATTCACTTTGTTTAAAGTAAATAAGCTATGCTAGATATAAAGCATGACATGACATTCCTAAGATTACAACGCAATTAAAATAGAATTATTACATTATTATTATTAATATACAGAAATACATATAGAGATTACAAGCTTAGTATAAGGCAGATAACATTATCACTAGGCCTATAATATTAAAACAAACAATAAAGAAGAATCGTAAAAAAAAACAAGCTTTGGGACAAAGCTCTTACAGATTTCTTATCCAAAAGTATATGAAAGTACCTAGGAATAATAAAATTTCCTTTGTTTCCCACCATATTTTATGCTAGAACATAAAAATATTTCCCACAAAAAATATCACGCAATTTAATTATATCAGGCCATCAAATACGACAAAAGAAGGTCAAGAAATAAAAGACAAAACGAATAAAAAATCTTAATCTTCAAACAGATGAAGATTATAACCAAATGTGGGTTCAATTTAAAAAAATAATTTTTGAAATCGGTCCAGGCGTCTTTGAGGAATCGGGTAACAAACATAAAAAAAATACAGCCGAATTGAGAACCACCTCCTTTTTTTAAATTCGGTTGAAAATGAGATAAACAATAATATTCCGGGATAACTCACACACGGTAAGGAGCGCTTGTGTTATGGTAACCAGACAACTGATAAACATACTTATATATTTCTATATACACACATAATTATTATAAATAAATTACACCCAGACAAAACAAATCCCACCAAAAACATTCAATGTAAAAAAAGCCAAGTCTCTCTATGAAATTCTTCCATCGTAAAAAGTTTTGAGATCGCATAGAAGCCAAGCCCTGTTTAATTTTATTTGTAATACTAAATAAATATTTTGTGACTATGTCAATAGTTTTGTTTGCATTACAATAATAGCGACTTGGCCATGAGCACAAGTTAAATGTCGTTTGCTCTTTGTAATTACGTGCAAATATCGTTAAAATGATTTTGTACCTAATTGGAATTTGAGATCACTATGCACTTAACATGCGCCATAGTGCATGTGCAGTTCACTGATCTTGGATGATACAGACTGTCGGTTAAGGTGTCCTGATATTATTTACTTTCAACTGCTCCAAATATGCCGTTGTACCTTATTGTGCTCATGGCCAAGTCACTATTATTGCAATGCAAACAAAACTATTGATATAGTCACAAAAAATATTTATTTAGTATTACAAATAAAATTAAACAGGGCTTGGCTTCTATGCGATCTCAAAACTTTTTACGATGGAAGAATTTCATAGAGAGACTTGGCTTTTTTTACATTGAATGTTTTTGGTGGGATCTCATTAATTTTTGGTAGGTCTCTTTCTTTTATTTTTAGGTGTTTTAATTATTACTTGTGCTTCAACTGCTGCTTTGCTTAGAGCCCATTCCCTGTCTCTTACTCTGTTGCCCGTATTGTGATGTTTCGTAATTTTTAAGGCACAAAAGTCTGGGCGGTAAATATTTCTGAGTCGATTATATTCAACTATTGCTGTCTCCTGAACTTTGATGATAAAAAAATCAACAAAATCGTATGGTACATTTAGGCACAAATAATTCTTAAAGTTGACCTTAATTTTTAAGTTAAAACTTACAGTCTTCGCAAATTTAGGCTGAACACTGCAGGCAAATAGCTTTTCTACAAGCACAGCAGGCAAATCTGGTCTGCCCATTCAGTCTGCTGGGGCATATGCTGCATTACTTTCTTGCTGAGAATATTATACTGAGCAAGCAACTTTTTTTTGAAAATATTATACTGAGGTTATATCTGAGAGACACTTAGGTAGTATCCATTTTTTTTTATTTAATTTTTTATTTTACTTTATTTGGGAAACAATTAGATATAAATTACGATCATAAGTATGAAAAATAGGTACTACAGTATTCAGAGAATAAATAGAAGTAAAAAATATCCAGATTATATTTTGTACTGAGGTTATGACTGAGAGACCCTTTGGAGGTATACGGGTCTTTATGAGGTGACGTCTAACAGAATCAGATGTTATTGATGGACACCAACAGCTTGTATCACCAAACGTGTAGATCGCGCAGCCGCTGGCGCCTCTCTAGGGGCTGCGGCGAACCATTTTAGGAAGGTACTCAGCGAGACAGAACTATATCACGCGATATTGCGAATTGACAACGTTGCATTGGTTTCACGGTGTCTGACAGACTACCACCTCAGTCGCAGAAGGTTAAAATCGATATTTACCAAATATAATCCACCCAGACTTGTCACTCCTAAAAGAGCCACGTATTCTTGACCATAGGTGAAAACGGAGGAAGCTATGTCCTTCATCGCGTGGTTTAGACTTAGCAACTGGCTTTTATGGGTGGTTATAGCATAAGCGATGCATATAGGAAATTGTTGACTATGCGGCGCCGTGTCTCATATTAATGCTATACAAAGTTCATATCTTTTTTTATGTATATGCGTTGTTTAGTAGCATTTATTTGACGTTAGCATTGGAAAACGTAATAAATGTTTATTTAATTGAATCTCAGTACCTTCATCTGCATATTTGTACTTTTACAAACATAGAAAAATAATAAGTGGGGTAGATTTATCCGTCAAATAATTAGCCGGTTATTCGTAAATATTGTATAATAGTCCTCCATATTTACTTATGTTACATTACGTGTTATTTATATCGAGTTGAGCATTTACATTCCTCAAGTGGTTTTGTTGTGTGATATCAGACTTTTGTTTTGTTGTTAAGTGAGAGAATTGACTCTAGTTTTAACGAGAAATGTCTACACTACTGGCGTTTTAATAAACCTGTGTATTAGGATTAGTTAAAATACATTGTGATTTTAGCATAACCACCCCAATGGGATGGCACTTTGATAAGATAAGATAAGATAAGATATATTTATTTGTTAGAATATGGTACAATTAAGATATTACATAAAAACATTTTGCTCCATAATATTCTGCCGTTTCCGACGCACAAATATTTGAGAAGGTACAAATAATGACTATACTAAAACTTACACATAACAACAAATTGCAAAACAATTACTATAAAATAAAAGCACAATAACACTTACATTTAAAATTTCCAATCAGGCTTCTCGTTTAAAAAATCACTGATCGAATAATAGCATTTAGATAAAAGGAACTTAAATAAATTATTTTTAAAATTTCTTATGTTCATTTCTTTAAAACAAGCTGGTAATTTATTATAAATATGTATTGCCATGCAAAAAACGTTTCTCGAGTATAGTTGTATTCTTTGTTTGGGTATATTTAATTTGTGTTTTTGTCGACTAGCCCTTTCAACAACATCATTATGTTTTTCGAACAACATGCTGTTTTTATGCACGAAAACCGAAATTTCAAATATGTACATTGACGGGAGTGGCAAAATGTGATGTTTTTGGAAATATGGAATACAACTATCTAGCTGGTGCAGTCCACATAGAGATCTTATGCATTTCTTCTGCCCTCTAAACACTCTAATGGAGTCGACAGAGTTACCCCATATTATTAAGCCGTATCGTATTACTGAGGATACATATCCGTGGTAGGCAGATAATGCTGCCTGCATATTGGCTACACGTCTTAAGCGATACAGGACATAAACAAATTTCTCTAGTTTAATGCATAGGTTATCAATATGTGCCTTCCAATTACAATATTTATCTATGGTTATGCCCAAAAACCTGGTGTTTTCGACTTCACTGACAACATTATCTTTATATTCTATTTTTAGTGCTTCCTGTCTAGTATTGTATGTCTGAAATCTAATCATTTTTGTCTTACTTATATTAATTTGTAGATTGTTATGCCTTAACCAGTCTATAATTCTAACCAAAGTTCTATTTATTTCTTTTTCATATTCTATATTATTTGTATTATTTTGAATATTAATGGTAATGTCATCTGCGTACAACACACACTTATGTGTGGTTATATTTGGTAGATCATTAATATATATTATAAACAGTAAAGGTCCCAATATGCTCCCCTGTGGAACGCCATAATTATTTGGCTTATATTGAGATCTGACGACTGCTTTACGATTTTTAAAGTAACTTGATACCTCAACACACTGCGTTCGACCACCAAGATAATCTTCTATTAATTTCAACGCATTTCCCCTTATTCCATATCTATTTAATTTAAGCAATAATAACTTGTGATCTACGAAGTCAAATGCCTTAGACATATCAATAAAAATAGATGTTATTGGTATTCTTTTGTTCAGACAAGTTGTAACAAGATTGATTAAATTAAAGCAAGCTAGTGTAGTCGATTTATTTTTTGTAAACCCAAACTGTTCCGATTTTAAAATTTGATATTTAGTAAAGAAATTATAAATTCTAACGTGAATAGCCTTTTCAAAAACTTTTGACAATATCGGTATTAGTGTAATGGGACGATAGTTATTAAAATCAGTCTTGTCACCCTTTTTAAATAGTGGTTTAACAATGGAAAGTTTAAGACGATCTGGAAACACACCATGATACAACGATAAATTTATAATATGAGCTAGAGGTTCTGATATACTTGTAGAGCATAGTTTTAAGATTTTTGTATTGATATCATCATATCCAGTAGAATTTGTGTTTTTTAAGGAAGCAATAATTCTTAGTATATCATCTTTATGTACTGGGGTCAAGTATATTGAGTTGGGATAATGTTTTAAACTAGATTCATAATGATTGTAAGTAGTTAATTCACTTAAAGGATTACTGTTATTACTTATATTTATAAAGAATTTATTGAATTCGTTTGCTATTGTGTTAGGTTCAGAGTAGATTTTGCCGTCACTTATTATTGTATTTATGTCGTTTTTATGTGAGACATCGTTATTAATATTTTTAATAATTTGCCAAGAGGCCTTACTTTTATTTTTAGAATTTAGTAAGTATCGTGCGTTGTTTAATTTATGAGCTAGAAAGATACATTTTCTTAAAGTTTTTGAGTATTTTTCGTATGATTTCAAGTTTTGCTTTTTGTTTGCATTTGATAGTCGGTATTTGATATACAAACATCTTTTTTTAATACTGCATTTTTTAATACCCTTGGTAATCCAGTGATTTCTGATAGGCTTTTTATTAATTTTTACAAGGATTTTTGGGAAACATAAGTTGTAGAATAATGTAAAAGTGTCGTGAAAACAGTTAAAAGCAGCGTTAGTATCCTCGGTTTCAAAAACGTCGGAAAACGACAATGAGGATACGCAGTCGATAAACTTTTGAGTATTCTCACATTCGACAACCCCATTCACTTGGGCCACCAAGATGAGATTTTTACTAATATGAAAATGTCTGTAAAAGGTGGGAGCCATTAGCATTTACCACAATATCAACTCAAATAGTAAACGAATATCTATTTAAAAGTTGATAAACCTTGAAGAATTTAACTTTTATGACCTCAAATTCAGCAACCTAAAATAAAGATTTCTCTTGAACCAAGGTGAATAAATGGATATCGTTTGCATAACACTTATTCTATTGAGCATGTCAACGAAGTCAAAATCACTGGGCTGTCGAAAATAATTGTAAGTTCATCGTATCTAAATAGTTCATTCCACAGATTCGGCATACTGAGGGAACCTAACAACCTTTTAGTTTCAGTAGATGACAGTTTTTTAAAAGGAAATTTTTCTTACCGGCGCGGCGGTAGCTGTAAGAGATCCCCAAATACTACGCTATGTAACGAAACCATAGCGCGATTTAGACCAGGTACACAGCCATCTATCGAGCGAGCATAGAATATTTCTATCATTGCATTATGTGGATGACAGATTGTAGCTTTATTCATTTCATTTTAACTTAGCTTTGTTTATTAATATGTAAATTCAATATATTATTACAATTTATTGGAACGAAGTTTCTTATCGCGCGTTGAGAAAGGGGGCTAGACGAAAAAAAAATCTTATTACGGAAAGTTGTAACGAAACTTTTTTTTATAATGACGTCATTAGTGAACAGTCTTATGATTAAGACTTTCGATAGATATCCTAACTTCTCAGATGGCGGTGTTGACACACGACGAGTTTGATAAGCCGCGGGTCTTGCGTTCAAATCCTAGTGATAATTAGATTCTATTTTTTTGCGTTTACAACTTAATAGTTAATTTTTTTTTATTTAAAAATAAATTAAATTAAATTATATTAATTAAATTAAATTAAATTCATTAAATTAAATTATGTTAATTAAATTCATTCAAATTATTTCGTAAATTAAAAGGAACTTCGTTCCATCCGAGTGTCTCTTGACATCTCTTAAGTTTTTTTAATAATATAAATCGATTTGTTTTACTTTTGTACATAAACGAAGAACAAAGTTAACAATGCAGTCAAAATTCATACTCCATGTTCCTGTAAAACCGCAAACATGAATTTGTTTCCAAATATTTACTAAGGTATATAATTTCTTACCGTTTTTATAATTTTCCCTTTACTTGTAGCTGAAAACCTATCTTGGTGCCAAATTTGAAGTTTCTAAGTTTGCTAGAAGTACCTTAGATTTTTGATGATCGGTCAGTCAGTGAGTAACAAAATTTATTGGCGTAACTTTGATCGCTCATAACTCTGAAACTATTGGTTCAAATGTCATATAATTTTGAGGCTAAGCTTTTTTTAATACTCACTCTAGGTCATCGAAAACCTAAACCCCTAGTTTTGTCCGTATCGATGACACAGAGGGGGGGGGGGGGGAATAGCCGCGAAAGGCTTCGAGAAAAGTATGGTACGGCCGTGCCCGTTTTGCTCGAGACGGCACCGTTGTGCCCCTAGATACATTATTACAATTCATTGGAATGAAGTTCCATATCGCGCGTTGAGAAGGGGGCTAGACGGAAGAAATTCTTACGAAAAGTAGTAACGACACTTTTTAATGACGTCATTAGTCAACAGTCTTATGATTAAGAATTTCGATAGGTATCTTAACTTCTCAGATGGCGGTGTCGACCCATGACGAGATTGCCAAGGAGTGGGTCTTGCGTTCAAATTCTAACGATAAGCAGTTGTCTTTTTGCGTTTCCAATTTTTCATAATATATTTAATTTTATAAATTGTGTATTATTTTTTTTATTTAATAATCAACTAAATTAAATTAAAGTAACTTCGTTCCATCCGGGTGTCCCTTGACACCTCTCAAGTTTTTTTAATAATATAAATCCATTTGTTTTACTTTTTGTACATAAACGAAGAACAAAGTTAACAATGCAGTCAAAATTCATACACCATGTTCTTGTAAAACCGCAAACGTAAATTTGTTTCCTAATATTTACTAAGGTATTTAATTTCTTACCGTTTTTATAATTTTCCTGTTACTTGTAGCTAAAAACCTATCTTGGTGCCAAATTTGAAGGTTCTAAGTTTGCTAGAAGTACCTTAGACTTTTGATGATCGGTCAGTCAGTGAGTGACAAAATGGTGTAACTTTGATCGCTCATAACTCTAAAACTATTGGTTCAAATGTCATGTAATTTTGAGGCTAAGCTTGTTTTAAGGCTTTCTCTAGATCATCGAAAACCTAAACCCCTAGCTTTTCCCGTTTCGATGATACAGGGGGGGTGAAATGGCCGCGAAACGCTTCGAGAAAAGTATGGTACGGCTGTGCCCGTTTTTTTTTTTGCTCGAGACTTGGCAGGGGCACTGCCGTGCCCCCAGATTTGAATGACCCCAGATTTGAATGATCATGCTCATCACACAAACATTTGTGTTGTCATTCCCGGGTGGGAATCGAACCCACGACCTCCAGTATAGCAGTCAGGGTCACCAACCACTAGACCAACAGACAGTTAAGAGAGAATAAAGCTATGGTCATCATGTTTTTACAACTTCACTGAAATTAAGGAGATTACTCGTTGGTCGTTAAAACTTGAAAAGGTTACAAAAGATATAAAAGGCATAAAAGTTAAAAGTTAGAACTCGGTAACGAGCTATTATTTACTTCTGCGGCCGCTTCAAATTAAATTGCTATGATGGAGTTTTGTTGCATTACTTTTGTGGAGTAATTGTTAAAGCAATTAAATTGTACGAAGATTTAAAATTCAAGATTTAGAAAATTAAATTGAAATAAAATCCGTAAAAAGTAGTTTTATTTCTATGTCTAACATTCGCGTAAACCTAAGAAACCAATATTTAGAAAATTAATTTGGATTTTTTGAAATAATAATGTAAAATCAACGGCGAATAATATTTTTTATTTGATCATTATTGTAATGTGAATGTTGAATTTCTTGCAGTATACTGAAAAAAAATAACGTCAAATTGAAAAACTCCGTTTTTAAAGACATTTGTTACCAAAATAATCATGTGTATTTTCACTTTGTGTCAAATATGATTTAAACAAGTGTATCACCAAATTTGCATGTCATAAAAGTTCCATTGCACACACGTATGATTCTCAAAACTTTCCATACAATCCAAAAACCGTAAAAAAAAAAACTACTTCGCAGTATTGAGACACACAAAATATAAACATCACTTTGGAAATCCGTCAAACATCAATCCAATCTCTGGGCACCCAGCTCTTAAACTAACATTTACATTCTAGCAATATTCAAAAACCCGAAGCAACAAGCGACGTGACTGAAACCCATAAAACCTCTATAAAGTTAGGACGGGATCCGCCAAAGAATATGAACGCGATTCGTTGAAGCTAATCTCGTTTTTCTACATTGAGTTCCATGGTATATGCGGTCTAAACAGGGTTTAACAGAATGTAGGCAATAACTTAATTAGTATATCAATATATACGTCCGAAACAACATCCGTAATTAAATTGTTTTCTTTTTCTTTACTAAGCTTTAGTAAGGATGCCTAATAAAGGCATCCTTACTAAAGCTTGAACGTTAGGGCGAGCGGCGCGGGCAGATAAAAAGACATTCCCGTCAAAACTTAACCTAAACCTACTTTTAATGCCAGATCGATTCAAAAGTCCATTCTGAACCAACTAATTTCAGGAATTGCATTTATAACCTCAGAACACAATGAATGAATAACGTCGATTTACAAAAGAACGATTTTTTGTTAGAATATCCGATCAATATAGATCATCAAGATAGAATACGCAATGCCCACGACAGATCTGTGTCCAAAATATTTGACAATTATTTTTCATACGTTTGATATTTTGGAACCACGGAACTAAAGTTATTAACGTTTCAAAAGTGTCTGAAATATCCTACTTGAAATATTCTTTGTTATATTTTACTTTTACCGATAAATAGTAAATTTATTTAAACTTGTTCAAGAATAACTTAGTTCCAATGACCGCGTTTAAAGTGTATATGGTGCAATCCACCTTTAACCGTTCTAGCAAAATGCTCAGACAAATGGCCCTTGAATCGCCTGTGAGGGCAATATTGCCGTAAACCCTGAATCAATATTGGCCCAATACTCGTGTATTGCCATCCTCCGTGTGCCAACAATGGATCCCATTGTCATATTCTTTTAGGTACTGGGTACATTTGGATTTTATATTAAACTAGCAGCCCGCCCCGGCTTTGCTCGGGTGCAACGCTGATACCAAATATAACTACACAATCATAATGTTCTGTAGGGCGAAGCACAGCCTTGGACGCACTATTTGGTATTGGCACGACCCCCGGCCCCCGCGCGGCCCTCCGGCCGGTATCGCCGCAACCGCTATGTCCCTACATTTTAAATTTGCAATATCTTCGAAAATATTAATTTAAATTACATGCTGTAAAAGGCAATATTGACCTATATTGCATGCACAATTTATTAAAGGTACTTAATTGGATAAGGATTAATACTGTATTGCTTAAAGTCGCTTTTTCGTAAATAAGTAATAAATAAACGATAAAAATGGTTATTCTGGGTTATCCTCAAGAGATAGACATATGCCATCGCGGACTTTTTTGTAGATCTTTTTAAGGTGCACAATACTGTCCAACATTATTTTGATCTATCTCGTAGGGTTTAGCCAGCGTTTGCAATGAAAGCGCAAAAAATGAGTTCATTTACGACCTTACATTAGTAATCTCTAAGATTATCAGTATTCCTCTACTATATTATGCATGTATTATACATATAAACCTTCCTCTTGAATCACTCTGTCTATTAAAAAAAACCGCATCAAAATCCGTTGCGTAGTTTTAAAGATCAAAGCATACATAGGGACAGACAGCGGGAAGCGACTTTGTTTTATACTATGTAGTGAAGAAAAGCTTTTTTTTTCATTCTATTAAAAAACGAAAATAAGGAGATAAAATCGAGTGAACAATAATAGTTTATGTGATTCATTTTTTTTATCGTGTAGATGTAAAAATATATTTTTTTCTTGATTTTATGGTACTCTGAGTAACAAAACTGCCATGTTTATTAAACAGTAGGTACTATTAATTTTACGTGAATTTTGCGAACACTTAAATAAAAAAAACTACAAAAAAAAAATGTTGGTACCAATAGCATACACAAGTACAAATATAATAATTTATATCACAAGGTCTAAGCTCTTCGACCACCTATCTACTTAGCAACTTCACCCATCCTTTGATACGAAACCACAAAAACATATTTCAATTCCACTAAGTGGGGTTAATCTTTTTATGCGTAACTATACGGAGACCAGCAAATTGTGCTGAACCAAAATGTCTACAAAAACTTTTTTGCCAACCATCACAGATTTGCTACATGAAAACAGCGAAGTCAGGCAGTTTCGAAAACGTCTAACTTATAGAAGTTATGAGAAAAGACAAATAACTTTGATATCGGTTATAACTTTTTCGCTGTTTTCTGTCTGTGGTTTGTTTACGACTGTTTTTCAAGAAGTTATTACAACTTGAGTAGTGGTTTGATCAAATGTAAGAGAATGACTACTTATTTTACACTTAACATAAGTGTTCATCGATAAATCTTAGGTATGAAAAGAAAGAAAAAAACAAAGAGTTCTTGCTCAGAAACTTGTCTTTTCGTACAATATACCCGTCCTTATCTCACACTTGTACCTTGATAGTAGTGCGACGAAGACAGAAATATTGTTTAGTCAGCTGTTTTACTGTTTTGTGTTCTAAGTGGGTTTAGTTTATTTGGACCTCCGGATCTCCCTCAAACACGAACAAAACACATGACGTCTATAATAATATAAAGTATGTAAGTGGTATCCGCAGTGGTATTACCTAACTTGCGAAAATCAAGCAATAGCAAAGCAATAAGAACGGCAAAAATAATACAATTAGTGCTGTCAAAGATTATAAATGGCATGGCATATTTAAAACTCTTAAACAAATTCGTGAAGACCACCTATCAGTGGGAAAAATAATAGCTCAAAACTTTATTATTATATTTTAGTTAATCTAACCCTATAGTTTAATATTCTGTTCAAACCGCGGTTATTGCTTACACAAGTGCTTGACACTTCCAAGAGCCATTGTTTCCTACTTGAACTGCAACATAGACCCTTGCCGAGATCAATAGCGCTGATTGCTACGATATTATAGTCGCACGTTATTAGTTTCGATGGTCTAGAAAATGTTTATAAATGTAAGGAAATTGGTGAGATTTTATGAAGAACTAGAAGTAATTGATAATAATGATTACTAGGATACTGGTTTACATATACATAGATTTTTACATTAAAAGTATCGTTTTTTTATCATGTATTTCATTCAGAAATTGTAATTTAAGTTTAGAATAAATTCTGAAAATGCAATTATAGCTGAAAAGATTTTTTTAAAAATAACCAGAGTCAAGAAATATGCAAGTACAAAAAGTCCAAAGTAAACATTTCTCTTTCCTTCAAGAAAATCAAACCTAGATACTCAACGGTCCCGTGTTCAAGTAATTAGCAAGACTAATTAGCACAAACTTACGTACAATTTTTCTTAGAAAATATCTAGCGAACTCATTCAGTTTTCTTCTTAAAAAATATAGTATTTCTAGGAAAAAGGCACGTTTTACGGAGAAACGAGTTTGCCTTTTATTTATTTACGCCTTGAATTTGTAAGGTGTTTTTACAAATACGCTTTTTATGTAAGCTATGTTAAATCTTATTTACGTGTTTTTGCGAAAAGATATTTGTTTGTGTATCATTACGCCTGTAAACTTTTAGAGATGGGTAGAGGTGTGTGACAGTTGCAGTAAGTAACAGAAAATTTTGTTTCTTGTTAAATTTCGGCTTTTACTAGCTAGATTTTTTAATCAAACATAGTTTATTTTACTTCTGCGTAATCTTTTCCTAAACTTTGTTTTAGTAGATTTCAGTCTTACCATATTTATCAGATGCATGAGTGAACAGTAACAGAATTCCGCACTTAAAGGAAAAAGCAATCGGACACAGCAATATAAAAATAAATAACAGTGTTAATAACTTCAAAATGAAGTCAAAATAACACGAACCTATGAAGTAAAATATTTAAATTTTCATACCTTATTTCTCACGATGTTTTTCTTCACCGATTGACACTGTAACAAACAAACATTATTTTAAATACAGGGTGTTACAAAAACCCTGTCCGACCCGAAAGGGGGATACAGCTTTCACCATCACATGTCCAAATAAAATGTTAAATTTGGAATATTCATGATAATAACAATAATAATGAACTTTGAAGTAGCCGTCAAATTCCCTAAATTTGTAGATAAATCAAAAATTACATCACCATTTTCTTCGGTGTTAATGTTGGCTTTTTGTATGATCATTTGGCACAACCTGTGACGATGCCGCCACTCACACTATACATTTGGAGAAAAAAATAATAATTAGGTTTTAATTTTTTTTATGTTTTTCATTTATTTTCTACATTAATGTAATCAGACATCGATACCTAACAACCCCTTAACGGGTCGGACAGGGGTTTTGTAACACCCTGTATAAGTATAAAATCTAAGTTTATTAAGATGTAACCAATATTTACTTTAGCTAAACTACTATCGTAGTATCAAGCGAAGTGTGAAAGCTTGCGCCTAATTTATGATGCGTAATTTAGTAGAAGCAATTTAGTAGATATCGCTCATGTCGCGGAGCTACGAAGATGTGTTAAACGATTTGTTACTTTAATATAGCGTAATTGTATTTTTTTTTTGTAGTTATAGTTGCTTGACAAAATTATAAAGTAATACGGGAAAACAAGAAAAAATAAAAATGATTTTTTAAACGTGACGTGATAAATGTCAAAAATCTTGGTTAAACTGACTATCTTCGCAATTATTTATTTCATGTAATCTTTTCATAATTATCATTATTTTATATCTTACTGAGGTTCATTATTTTATATCGAAAAAGTAATGAGTTTTCAATAAATACTATCACAACTTATTCTATAGGTAGTATAGTAGTAAACTGCCTCGTTGGCCTAGTGGTGCTAAACGCGACTGCTACGCTACGGTCGGAGTTTGGATTTGTGCCCGGTTAGTGGCAATAGGCTCGCCCCCTATTACATGGGACGTAAACATATCAGCGAACTGTGGGTGTACATTGGGACACCTCTGCCTACCCCTTCGGGGATACAGGCGTGATGATATGTATGTTTATGTTTAGTATAGTAGTACAGTAGGTAGGTAAATTGAACCTATTTTTTGTATCCTAAACCTCGAGCCAAGGCAAAAGCTAATGTAGAAAGACGCTGACTCTAACATTTCTTAGCTCAGTGACATCAAAATCAACTATCCAAAAGGTCTTATACACTGTCAATGGAAATTCACCTTTAAAGTCTTTACTTAAAGTTGACATTCAACTGTAAATTAAATATCAATCACTTAGTTTTAATATCTACAACTATCAGTTTTATTCCAGTGAAATGAGGAATATTATATTTTGTTCAGAAAGTTTTAACTTTGATTAGATTGCTGTTTACTTCACGAACTTATGTGGATGTCTATATTAATGTATTATTAGGAAGTATTACATTTAAAGAAATAATTTAAATAATGCAATAAATGTAACAACAAATTATGTTCCCTGTTTTAAAATATATATTTAACTCTAAAAAAACACGTAACTTAAAAACGAAGTAAATATAAAATAGTCAATTTTAAATCATTAAAAATTACTTTCTTACAAAAATACTAAAATAGCATGCTTATTAATTAGTCAAAATAAATCAGTTGAAAATAAAGGATTTTTTAAATAGAAAAGGCATCATTTGGGAAACAAACGTTGTGGTACCAGGCTTACATAACATCACAGAGGTGTCACCGATAAGACTGTTATCCAAGACACAATTGGCAAACAGATCTAAAATCAATTGCTTACCAAGGATAAAAGGATAACTCTTCGGTCCTCTACAATCCTGGTATTTTGATGTATTATCCTTAAACACCGTAATTTATGATACTTTCCGTAAATTGTTATTGTTTGATTTAGA
Source organism: Autographa gamma (assembly GCA_905146925.1). Classification (NCBI taxonomy): domain Eukaryota; kingdom Metazoa; phylum Arthropoda; class Insecta; order Lepidoptera; family Noctuidae; genus Autographa; species Autographa gamma. Next base: position 7,020,410 of record LR989871.1, read on the forward strand.
GAGGAAAGGGAAATTGTCTGGATTTATTTAATGTGAGGAGATTAAATGCCGTGTTAGTTTAGAGCTTAGGTTTGGATTTGTTTCCTGTTTAGTGTAATCCTAGTGACTAATTTAGTACAAACTTTAAAAAACATAATAGTTTTGAATTCCACCTATTTTAAAACATCTATCGTATTTTTCTTTTTTTATGTATAGATTATTTTTAATTGCTTTGCAGTTCACAATTTATCGTAAGATAACGATTAAAAAAACAAATGAATGCTTAGTTCTCATTATGTTACATTTATGTTAAATATTTGTTTCAACTGGAGAAATAATGATTACAATTACAAGTCTCAGGCAAATGAACTAGTTCATACATATAACCCACATTCGTATAAAATAGAACACTTAAAAAAAATGGTACCTTTAAAAAACGAACCCAACCACTTTCTTAACTTACAGACATTATTAAAGGTACATTCTCCAAAAAAAAACATTTAAGAGGTAAAACTTCGCAAATTTCCGGTGGTTTTGAAAAATCACCTCTAAAGACTTAATTTATGACCTCACTGTGTTACAAATTCTTTTATCCCCCTAGAAGGAATACGCGGGATTCCGAAGCCAGATAATTTCTAATTTCTTTAAGGAAAATGCAAATTCTTTCCCAAGTTAGGAGGAATGGAGTTTATTAAGGTGATAAATAATTGCTGTTTATACTTCCAATTAAGTGTAAGGAGCTAATACTTTTAGTAGAAGAAGGGTTAGGAGGTTTATACGTGTATACTTTGAGGAAAATTTACGAAAATTATAGAATTAAATTTCCTAATATCACTATGCTTTTACTAATTTCAGTGCTAAAGAAGGAGATTATTTTTGAAAATTTCTTTCGTCTCTCCTACTCGTGAAAATATTTTTAAAAGCAAGATAGGTACACTAAGATACACAAAGTTTTTATAAGTTTTTTAAAATTTTATAAAGTTTTTATAATTTTTTATAAGAAAAACGGTGTTGCTTATGTCAGTACACAACATGTGCAAAGTAGATTTATAAATAACATTTCCTCTTGTTATACTTCGCCCTAAATAGACCAATGGTTATGTTACATCGTTAGTGCCTCTTTTTATTTATGGTAATACAATATATTGTAATTCATATTACTAGAATAAGTCAATCTCATATCTTAACAGTAACCGATCTTTGCTTAAAACATATACCAAAAAATAACATGTATAATGACCGGATGAACAATTCGACGTAGCACATCAGCCAATCAGGTAACCGACTGATCAACAATGTATATTATTGTATAAACATTCCTATTCAGCGTTGCACGTAACCCTCAAACGCATTTATACAATTTTGTATGTTTGTACGCGATAGGCATAGTAATTGTGTACGTGTCGAAGTATGAATATGACAAAGTTAAAAAACCCAACCCAATGAAAAGCTTTTTTTTGGTCAGTGTGGTATGTACCTTCATAATATGTTGGTACGTATTTTACTTCAAGACGACATGGTGTACAGAAAAAATACACAAATAATACGATAACATAATACAATATCAAAAGCACAATAAACTACGTAAAAAAAAAAAAAAAATACGTAAACAGTGAAAAATATCATCATCATCATCAATTTAGGAGCCATGCTCTTGTCGGTGCAGCTCTTTCCATTTATGTCTGTCCTGTGCCAATTTCTGAACCTCTTTGTCAAGTACGTCATGACCGAAAAAAAAATGAGAAAAATATAACTATTTAATATTTACTTTGTGCCTTTTTGGAAAATAATTTTGTAAATAACGTATTTTTCAGAATCGAACTACCAGTTTCGGTCATTAGTTTTTAACATTGACATGGGTCCAGTGTCCCAATTCTAACTTAGTAAAAATTTTACTCTATAAAAGTTTTTTTTTTTTTATCGAAGAGAAACGCCAGGTTCTTAACCATTCCTCTGACCAGTGAGTTACATATGAAAATTGCCATTGTTTAACTATAATTTCTGCTAAGTTAGTACGTACTAGGCAAAACTGCCTCGTTGGCCTAGTGGTGCTTTGCGCGACTGCTACGCTAGAGGTCTTGGGTTCGCTTCCCAGGTCGACCGAGGTGTTATTAGGTTTTTCTATGAAATTCTCAGCGGCAGTTCGGAGTTTGGATTTGTGCCCGGTTAGTGGCAATAGGCTCGCCCCCTATTACATGGAACCTAAACATATCGACGAACTGTGGGTGTACATTGGTACACCTCTGCCTACCCTTTCGGGGATACAGGCGTTATGATATATATCTTATGATATGTACTAGGTAGTTGAGTTTTTAATACTCGCCGTTTTAAGGGTCCCGAAATGTCACTCACATGAACACAAACAACTTTCATGAACATAATTAGCAAACCTTTTTGATTAACTTCCATTTTTTCTTCGTCTTATTAATACTCAAATGCAAAAGTTTCCCGTGAAAATCAAAGGGAACGAAGTTTGATCAATGCGGTATCCATAGGGCTTTTAGTGGGATTGGATGGCAAGAACAAAGAACTGAGATTACCATAATTGTGGGAGCTCGATCAAGCAGGTTTTCCCTAAAGATGTGTTCGGAAACTAGGAATGTATTATAAATGTACGCTACTGATGTTTTCGGTATGTGCGGTGTGTATGAGCTCTGAGTGTGTAGTGGAGATTTGAGTGATTGAATTCAAGGTTCCTGATGATTTTTCCGAAAGCAAAGAAAATTTCATAAATACCATAAATGTTCTTCTAGCATTGTATATGCCAATCAGTGTACATAATAATATCTGTGACATTTTTACTCCGTAACGAATAAATGAATTTTTATTTAAAAATATTGAAAAGGGATCTTGATTAGTGTGTTTACTTGTTTCTAGACATCCTATGTAGCAGTTAGACAATTAGCTGTAGTTACTTTTTTTTGTATATTATCTGTTACTTTTTTTAATATTTAATATGAATAACACATAAAATGCATATTGTGTACTATGTATGTGTTTATTAAACATTTTATGCTGCAGCAAAAATATAACCAGCCAAGTAAAACTTACATTAAAGTGCTAAAAAGGCTACTTTAATGCACCGAGCACACCTTACATTTTCAATATCCATTTTCCGGAGTTTCATAAATACTAGCGAATTTAAATTTCAATGCAAAACGAAAACTATTGGATGCAAGGCGCAATGCGGAAACCAACTTTATGTTTAGAATTTTCTCGTTATGTATGTGAGTTAATCATAAATATTTAAGCTCAATTTAGTACTTTAAAGGATGTATGGATTTAGTCGTGTACCTACATACTATTTCTATTCTTTGTCACTATTATTTCTTTCTAATAAAAAGCAAATTAACTTTAAGACGTTCATATATGTCTACAGCTATTTTATATCTGAGGCAACATGACTTAAAGGTGACTTCAAATTGATTGAAGTTGCAGTTTCCCATGAAAGAAACGTCTTAGAATTTTTTTTAAATTATCGCTAGAGAATCTGGGTTTTGTACCCTAAAATCTGCGTTCTGAAGTTCCTTATCTGTACGGAAGAGGTCTTTTTGCACTGAAATAACTGGTATTAACAGTTCGACTGTTCCAATTCATATGCAAAACAAAAAACAAGCGTGCAGGAGGCGCACGTGACGCGCGAGAGCGGTCGACAGCTCGCGTAGTCACTTCTTATCGCGTCGATCAAGGGCAGTTTATTTTTTCTGACCAGTATTCAGCCACGCACACGGCATTATCCGGCGCCTCATGCAGGTCCTCGCGTGTGCAGGTGGCACGCTGGATAGCTCATAAAGTGAGCCATCGTTTAAGGGAGGATGCCACACTCACACGGCTCAGGAGTATTGTAATCCCAGCGGTATATATTTTCATTACACCGACCGACTTAAGAGGCCGATCACTGACTTACTGTAAGAGCCGTTCGTGTACGCGCAGCATAATCAAAAATATTTTGAAATGTAGGATTTGGCAAAATTACGTTTGTATAATATTCATTTACTCTCACAGTTTCATCTAATAATTATGTTTTTATATTTATTTGATCGAAAGCCATTAGCACAGCTGTACCCACTCTAAAACACATTTCCAAAGCAATCAACATAACAAAAACTATCTAATAGAATGGAGATCTAATTCCGAATCCATTGAACGAAATGAATATCTGCGGAGGTCATAGGGGAATCGTTTTAGTAGATAACGCGCAATGGACACTAAACACGCAAGTTTATTGATGTGACTGAAGAATACTGAGATTAGCTAATAAAAGAAGTAATGAAAAACTTAATCGAATTATTTGGAACTGCCTGATCTAGAATTACCTAGAATTAAATGAAAATAGAATTGTCTAATAATCATGTAGTTTCGACCCCATTTATGCCTAAAATTTCATTTTGTAAATAATAGGTTTACCATAAATTATCTAAAAATCAATTAGTTAGCTTTCCTACTATTCCGACTATCATACGGCAAGAATGCCAAAATACAATATAGGTACTCTCGAACACAGAATTTCCTCTTTTTATAAAAGTAGTTCTTAACGTTTTCAGACTTTCCTTATGTATGTACGTGAAAACATCAAACTAAACCTCTTTTTTTTAATAGTCGATTAAATAGCAGTGTATCTTTTCGCAGGGTATTCCAGATTTTTAACTATGTAATTATCTAATAAAGTTTAAAACATAAACATAACACATCATCACGCCTGTATCCCCGAAGGGGTAGGCAGAGGCGTACGAATGTACACCCACAGTTCGCCGATATGTTTAAGTCCCATGTAATAGGGGGCGAGCCTATTGCCACTAACCGGGCACAAATCCAAACTCCGACCTGCTACTGAGAATTTCATAGAAAAACCCAATAACACCTTGGTCGACTCAGGAATTGAACCCAAGACCTCTAGCATAGCATGCGCGCTTAGCACCACTAGGCCAACGAGGCAGTCACCAGATTTTTAACTATGTAATTATCTAATAAAGTTTAAAACTCAGCTACAAAATTCACTAGCATCTTGAAAAAGCATCTTATGCCTATAAATCCTATATGAGAAGCATTTTCTACTCAAACCAGCTAATATCACCTGCATCCAATGAAGCCGATCTAAATAACTGCGAGTCGTCTACAATGCTCCGCGCACGTCGAACAAATTAGCATATCAATCGTTCGCTCGCGACCGGCCTAATTAGATACAAGGAGATACTGTTTGTTTGTTCGTATTAAGTTGGGACTATTGAGTATTGAACGATTTGAATAAAGGATTATTTTATGTATTTTGCTTCCTGGTTTAAGATGGTTAGAGATGTAAAGTATCTTTAGGGTGAATACAAAATATTAGAAAGATGTAATGATTTCTGAGATTTACACAAATATTACTTGGAAGCCAACAAAAACAAAAGAAGAAGTCACTTAAATAAAATAGATCTTACTCTTGGTTATCATAAAATGTATTTTTTTTGTCGTTTTACAATCCTCTATATGCAAATATAAAACATACGTCGTTGAGCACCATTTCTTTTTTCATTTTGTTATTTTTTTTTTTTTTGCTATTTTCAACAGTTTCCATCGCTATATTATATAAATTTACCAACATTAAATTACATATTGCTGCACTGTACACTAACAAGGAGACTTATTACATTAAGAAAATCGGAAATGTAATATTATAAATGGGTTCAAAGTAGTATTGTTTCATTTGCATGGAATTTGTTTTGTAGATAGGTATATAGGATACCTAATACTACGTTTATACAATACCACCATAACACTATACACACAACATAAAATGTATCGAGCAATACTCCTGTTGTTCGACAGCACGGCAATATTTGCCCGGATAAACAATGTGCGATCCAGTCGCCATGTTAATTGTGTGTGTGTGAGTTTTACGCTCTTTACTCTGACATAGCAAACAGTTGGTGAATAGGATTCTGTTTGGGAACATTTGGTTTTTAGTAAGATTATGAAGAGCTAAAGCGTTGTATGAACTTTTTTAAATATCCTAAGAAAGACTCAATAAATGCTCTTAACATATAAAAAAAGAGTTTTATGAATATTTAAAGTAATAATTCAAACTACGTAATTAGGTGGTAAAAAAAATAACACCCCAAGAAGTCCACTTACTGTCATTTATGTATAAAAAAGATTATAGTACCTATCAGTCAACGATAAACCTATAATAATGACAGAAGCGTAAGACTTTTCAAGCAAACCAACTCTAACTTAACAAAAAGTTATATAAACAGACACATTCCCAACTCAAGCACTTGTCCAACCAGGAAACAAAAGAACAACAAAAATCAGAACCCATTAAAAAGTTTCGGACACTCAAACAGTGACATCTGAATTTATCCTTTAAAAGAAACATAATATCTCATTGTAAATGTCCCCACTTTATTTATTATGGGAAACAACAAAACTTATCCAAGAAACCCGAGGCTATTTATCTTTTCTCATAACTCGAAAACTTTGACGGTCTCCAAACTTTCTTATTCGTGCTTCGAAACAGTACAATTGACCACTTAAGTTTTGTTACAATACAAAACAAAAATCAACCTTAGGACTGTGTAATAAGGACGATATCAATGTAAAAATGTTGGGCTCCTATGTGGTGTACTGTACTTACGGAAACGTATACAGTTTTGGTATCGACATTATTAATGAATGGTTAAATATGTAGAAATAGATCTCTAGTTTTTAACCAACTTCAAAAAGGAGTGGTACTCAATTTGACTGTATTTTTTTATGTTTGTAACCTCAGAACTTTTGGCTGGGAGAATTGATTTTGATGATTCTTTTTTATTTGAAAGGTGGTGCTTCCTATTTGGTCCAGGTATGACAGTGGGATACATAAGAAAACCATGTAAGACTTTATTTTGAAAACGGTTTTTTTCTAAGAATTAACCAAAATACTTTAAATTATAACTTCTTTTTAAGGATTTTTTCGCGATTCTAATTTTAGATGTATTTTAGATGTCACGTATCATGGTCACGGGCAGACGTGACCATGATACGTGACCTGAAAATCCGTAAAAAGTTGTTTTATTTCAATGTCTAACATTCGCGTAAACCTAAGAAACCAATACAAAAAACTTTATTTTGAAATTAGTTGATCTTTTATCAAAAAGCTAGTCAAATCGTGTAATCGATTGATTTAGTGATCAAACAATCGTTAGTCACACTTTATGCTACTGTCGTTGGAAAAAGATTAGTCTTGTCTAGACAATTCATGACATAAGCTTTGATAAAAATCTAATTGAACAACCAAATCAAGAGATAAAATTTTGAATCACATTTTTACTAAACTCTGAATACTCTAAAATTTCATATTTATAATATTCTAATCATAATCCACAAAACTTTAACACACATCATTTAAATAAAAATAACCTCTAATCCACAAAAAAATCACGAAAAGTTCCCAGCATTACAAAATGTGGTATACAGAGTAAATACACAGATTATACCATTAAGTTGACAAAGGGTCTCCCCTTCGGTCCCGAGCTAAATTCTTCATTACAATTTCTATTATTGTAAAGCCTTACAGTCTACCACACATTACTGGAAAAAAAATAACCTCGAAAATTCCTTACTTCTATAGACTTACGGTTCATTTTCGTTTAGCATTGTGACTTATAGACGTAAGGATTACTGTACAACGGTTTTTTCATTTCTGATTTTCACTTGTAAATTGATCTCGGTTTTCTTTGAAAGGGATTTATACAAACAAGTCTCCGATTCTTTTGATTTGGTTGTAATTTATTGTATTTTGTATGGATTTTTAAAAACAAATACTTAGAAAGGTTTTAATGTTGTAGTCATAAAGGTTTTACATTATATTAGGCAGGCTTTTAAGAAAATTTTATGGAATACTTTTTAATGATTCAGCTCAAATTCTAGAAACAGTTTAATTAATTACTTAGTGTTTTAGAATACTCTTCTTCTGTTACAAAAATATATATATATATAACATATTATTAATACGTATAATCCATACTATGTATTCCTATTTGTATCAGAAATACACACTACAATGCCTTACATATTTTATATAAAAATTAGAATTTTAAATCTTAACACAAATAATTCTCTCACTGAACATCTGTTTAAGTCGCAGTCCGTTTATAAAATTAGGCACATCGCGATATGTCTGTTTATCTGTATTGTCACACCGCCTACCCTTGTCTTTTATTCAATTCCAGCAACATGACTGTAATCATGTTAAGACGATCCTACCTCTTGGCATTAATATGTCAGAGGTTTAAAAATATACAAAATAAACTTAGGATGACAGGAATACTCTGAATGACTTGCTTTCGTACAGAGTAGAATCTATGACTTCATACGTCCAGATTTCTGAAAAGCTGTTTGATTGTTGATTGACATAATTTTTTTTTAAGCGATTCACGCTTAAAAAAAATTCATGTCAATCAATGGGATTGGAAGACGAAGAGACTAATACCAATGAAAATATTAGACTGGAGGTTTGACAGATAATCAAAAACTTTTTAAAGTAATCGGTTTTTAAGATCTGATCTAATTTAAAGTAGATTATTTGTTTGTTTAAATAAGAGACTTAGATCAGGCTGCATATTATAGTTACAGAAACCATAAATAGATTTTCTTTGTGTGTCTTTAAAATATTCCTTAAACTTCTTTTCCATCAAATGGCATATAATTTTTTTATTTATTTATTAAAAAATGACATAATTGAACTTATACATAAAATATTGCCAAACTGTACAGCAGTTTGTTGGCGATAATAGCGCTCTTTAGTAACAAAATTATTTAGCAATTGTGTACCTATTATAATATAATGAAACAATATATATATATTTATATGTGCAACACTTATTATTCTTTCTGACTTATTATTATTCATATTATATCTACTAACACTTATTTATTATATATAACATATGTTTAATATACATGACCCACAATAAACAACTTCAATCATCAAAATTTACAAACGTATATGCAAAATACTCAAATATTCATAAGTATTTCTATATACAGAACATTGTACCTTCACCAAGGCTTCTCTCAAACCATTCTTCCCCACAATCATCCATACTTATTCAGGGCGCGATGATGAATTTAGAACGACGCCCTTTGTTTCTTCCGTAATTTATTTTGACTTAAATGAATATTTTTGGCGAAGGGAAAAATTGAGATTCCAAGGACAGAGTACCTACTATATTTCAGGCTCTCAAAATATAGGATATACTTGATATAAGAAGGTAAATTGTTTGGGTTGAATACAGAAAGCGAAAGAACAACTATTTTAACACTTTGGCCTTGGGAGGTGTCGATAGATAGATAGATAGAATATTCTTTATTGTACACCATTAAAATTAAATGATAATACAAATACCATCAATAGTAAAGCGTACAATGGCGGTATTATCGCTAATAGCGATATCTTCCAGACAACCTTTGGTGTACTTAAGGTTTCCATGTGTAGGTAATAATAGACCGGTATAGGTGAATTGAAATATACAAAAATATACTGACTTATATTTCCCATAATATGATGTAAAGTGTGAGGTTTTCGCAAAAACAAAAGTACCATTTTCGATTTCAGTTTTCGCCACAACCTCATAATTTTATGGTATTTTTCAACAGTAGTAGAAGACAGTTTTAAATATTGTTTTGTGTAGAAATAAGATCAACTGACACAAGTAATTAATAATAATAATAATATTTCGGGACATCTTCACACACGGTTATCTGATCCCAAGCTAAGCAGAGCTTGTGTTATGGTAACCAGACAACAGATAAACATACTTCTTTATTTCTAAATACATACATATTATAGATAAATTACACCCAGACACCGAACAAATTATCGTGCTCATCACACAAACACTTGTGTGTGTGTATCGAACCCACGACCTCCGGTATAGCAGTCAGGGTCTCTAACCACTAGACCAACAGGCCCGTCAAAATTAATACACTTTAGGTGCCTAGGGAGGAAACTATACCTTAGTAATTTTCTACCAGTAGTTTTTTTTTCCGTATCCAGATTTCAGGTTTAATTTAATGTCTACACTATGAGACAAACTTGACATTGGATCTTATCCAAGAGACACTGCAGTTCATGGTCAAACAAACATGGCGATTGTAACATTTGATTAATTACATTTTGGAGACGTTTTATTAAATGTCGCTCCGTCTTCAGCATCTGTTGTTTGTAGGGTATTAATTGTTTATTTTCTATGCTTTTATTGTGTAAGGGAAAGATAGATGGGATGGCCATTATTTTACCTGTACATTGACCCGAAAATCTTTAAAGCCGATGTAATAACAGAATCTACTGCAATTTATGAAGAACTATTTTTGGGTTTATCTCTGTGCATCAGCAAAAAATAAAAATCTTGTATTATCTAAGGCTAAATTTAGTGTATTTTGAAGCCCTATCCTAATGTATCTATACCTAAACATAATATACTACATCCATATAATTATGAGCACAATAAAATATGTAATTATCTGGCTGCTGAACGCTTAATTTGTTAATTTCTTAGCTTTAGATTTTAATTAAGTTATAGTTAAGAGTTTTAAAGTGTAAATAAATAACGTATAATTATGTTCGTAAGCACCCGAATTGCTAAAAAGACTGATCTAACTAAGCTAGCCACTTATTTAATTTTATAACTTATGTAAAACTGTAGCTAGTTTACTTACTAAAGTAAATTCATTACTTAGCAGTATAAACTTTTAATTGACCTTCTTTAACGACTGCTTGTATTATAACTTTGTTACCCTTTGAGGAATAAAGGGTTCAAATTACTGCGGTTCACGACTTAACACCAGGGCCTCGAATCAGCTATTTTAAATGCATGTCAGTGGCCGGTCAGTGTACTTGTCATTGTACCTATTTTTTGTATTCAGATAAGCCTACAATAAAATCTCATTGAACTCTCGAAGAAAATTATCGTAAGGACTAATTAATGATCGTAATGACAGTTAGCAAAATACCAACTATCGTAATAATTACCAAATAATGCAATAAAAGCAGGTCATTAGGTCAATTCAATCAACATAGCTGAATCGAGGAAATTGGGAAACAATTGAGTAGAGGATATTTTATTTATATTCATTCATAACAGTTAAAAAGCTATCAATATACAAAAATTTAAAATTTTAATAAAAGAAAAATGATTGTACTGCTTTTGTTTTACTATTAATTTACGACGCATTAATGTGCATGGGCAGTTATAACATGTAACTTAAGTTTTTTGAGAGATTATTACAATTCCTGGTCAGTTAAAAATATAACTCAAATGTGGGAAACATTTCAGTTATTTTTATCATTGCTTTAAGAAAAATATGCAAAGAAAAACACCGTTAATATCAAACACATATTTGTATATTTTAATACTGTTGATTGACGTTGACTTACCAGCTTAATATATTATGTTTTCTTTTAAAAGCCGCCATTATAAGCTGCAGGGGGTAACACCGATGTAATCGCCTTATCATGTTTTGTTTTTCTCTAAACTTGGGAATTATTACTTGCAGTCTTTTCGTGTATTATTTTTTCTAAAGAAAATGTTTAATTGGTGGAAAATTTATAATTGGTCTTGTTGATATATAAGTTTATATTTAGACTCCGAAAAATAGAGCAGACGAAAATTAAAAAAAAAAACAAGTACTTTAAAGACTAACAACTTTTTTGATCGCTAAAAAAAGAATACCTCAGTGTAGATACATACGTAATCATTTATTGTATTTTAGAAAATGACCACATCTAAACAAATACTTACAACAGAATTACCACTCGATTTGAAATGTTAGAATGTTTTTCATCTTTATTCTGAAGGCGTCCGTGACCATTTTTATCAGATCTATGTGCAATGTCGCCAGCTAACTTTTCGTCCACACTGGTATTGCTTTTTAGTCTCTATTAACATAACATATCATCACGCCTGTATCCCCGAGTGGTTAGGCAGAGGTGTACCAATAATGTACACCCATAGTTCCCAAAATGGTTAGGTCCCATGTAATAGGGGGCGAGCCTATTGCCACTTACAGGGCACAAATCCAAACTCCGACCTGCTACTGAGAATTTCATAGAAGACCCCAATAACACCTTGGTCGACTCGGGAATCGAACCAAAGACCTCTAGCGTAGCAGTCGCGCTTAGCACCACTAGGCCAACGAGGCAGTCTCTATTACATTAATTAAGTACTAAGAAAAGCACAGGACAAAGGGCCCTTGCATAAAATTTCTTCGAAACAACATTTCCTGTTTAATTACATATATATCATCACGCCTGTATCCCCGAAGGGGTAGGCAGAGGTGTACCAATGTACACAAACAGTTCGCCGATATGTTTAGGTCCCATGTAATAGGGGGCGAGTTTTTTGCCACTAACCGGGCACAAATCCAAACTCTGACCTGCTACTGAGAATATCATAGAAAAACCCAATAACACTTTGGTCGACTTGGGAATCGAACCCAAGACCTCTAGCGTAGCAGTCGCGCTTAGCACCACTAGGTCAACGAGGCAGTCTCTATTACATTAATTAAGTACTAAGAAAAGCACAGGACAAAGGGCCCTAGCCAATGATATTCTAATAAACAGATATGTTATAAGCGTGCAATCGTGAAGACTCGAAAACGTCCTAATTGGGACGTATTGCCTTTCAACAACAACACTATTTGTCTCTTTTCTTCTTATGTGTTTTATCGCGCTTTCTCTTTTGTATAATTTTGACTTATAGTGACATGTATGTCAGCTGCCGCTGCTGCGCGGAACTTTTTTTTCGATTGTTTTGTATGTGTATAACATATCTGTTTATTAGAATATCATTGGCCCTAGCATAAAATTTCTTCGAAACAACATTTCCTGTTTAATTACCATTTATTAACTAATAACTTCAAAACGAATCCATATCCACACGGAACTAATTAATATCTGTATTTGTTGTTATGTTTGACAAACATAAACATAATTATTGGTTTACATTCAGTAGTATTGAGTTTGTTAAACCCTTGAGGTAGGTACTTGATTAAATAAGTGTTTTGATTTAAATATAGTAATAGTTTACGAACAGATTTGTAAGCAAGTATATTCGAGACTTTTAATGTATTTATTTATTTTTAGAAAAGACTAAAATTACTAGTATTGTTACTTTAATAACGTTAGTACCCATGTTTTGTAAAGCGAATTCATTATTATCACTTAAATTAAAAATTAAAATTAAAATATTTACTAAGGTGATTAAACGAGCAAATATTTTTTATGAAACCATCTACTAGCTTCAGACTTAAATGGTGACTTTAAATAGAAGGTAACATACTACGTTCAAAATTAGTAATACTCAAAAATTACTCGTGTTAAAATTGTTACATTTGGGTCACCAACAAATATTTTCAAAGTACGTACTTGTATTTCTCACGTATTTTTGTTCTTAATTAAAAAAATATATAATACTGGCCACTACACCAAGATCATTCTACAACAGGAGTCGAATACAAAAATAAAACAAAAAAGCATCTAGTGTAGTCCAGTAAAAATAAAATAGTTTGCAAGTCTCCGATTAAGTTAAGCTCGCCTTTTTCTCGAACGTAACACCCTGTTGGCTATGTAGAATGCTTCTTAAGAGACAGAACTTAAGTTTTATTGTTTGCCTCTAGGGTATTTGTTTTAGATACAGACCTTAGTGAGAATTTCAGCGGGTGTGAATTTGAAGAAAAGAGTTTTGAAAATGACGTGCTTATATTTCTGATTACTATTTTCTGTTATTTTTAGAAATGCATACTGTTTAATAAATGATTGTTACTTTTAAAAACGTTTTTAACAGTTTCAAAATAAGTCATTTTTGTATTATAACACACAACTGAATAGTGAGACGATCATCTGCAGCCAAACTAAGCAATGCCTTTATTTCCATAATATCTACTAATTAAATATATAAATGTCTTCACTAAGACCCAAATTTAGATATGCATTAAAATATAAATCAACGATTTTATACACCTACTGAAACAAGTCAAAAGCATTCTTTATTTTATATTTTTGAAGACAATTTACATAACAAACATTACAATACCATCTAAGCCACTAGAGACATGATAGCTACAAACCTAGCATGAAGTCGCTTGTCCAATTTATACAATTAAGGAGGACTACAACTTCGCTCTCTTGAGTCCAATGATTCTTACTTTTGCATTCGCTTTTATTTAGGGATTAAGTTGGAAGTTACTAAAGCGAAATGTAGTTTAGTTACTGACTTTTAGATATATTTGTTAGTTTACTCGTTTAGTTTGAACATGTTTTTTTAGTATTACTTAAATAAACAAGAAAAAAAAATTAACATTTATTTTGTAGTATTTTTATTGGTTTAACTGAAGAGTAACGTGCATTTTTTGTTGGTCATTCAGTGGAAGTCTTATTAATTCTTTATAATACAATAATACAAGTATACTGTCAACTCGTAAGGTAAAAAAAAAATGTTTTTTTTTCACCTTGAAATCATTGTAGATTATTAATCATCTATGTACCTACTTATACTTATTCAAATTACTTTGCAAAAAAAAAACAAAACAAATCATAAGTTCACCTTTTCTAAATCAGTGACATTTCACCGCGAACAGTGATTGGCCGTTGACAAAGCGAGTAATCGATTTCAAATTAATTATCGATTTCAATTATTCGTTGGGTATTTGCGTAGTTATTTGTAGCGACGAATCGAGAGCCTAATACTAATTAATCGTCTTATTTTGTATTGTTTGGGTTGTCATCGTGTTTGGAGAAAATTAGGGCTTTTAGTAAAGGGTTTTGGTGAATTGTTTAATTGATTGAAGATAAATGTTGTTGTTAATAATTGATAGATTAGTACATTATACGCGTAGGGCATAGTCAATTTCAAATAAGTCTTTGATTGTGGGTGGAGAAGAGCGACATTTAAAAACACTTTTTTCTTGAATGATTAAGCAATAAATAAATGTGTACACTGACAAACCGATTTTTCATATCTTTTACTGTAGTTAATACTTAACCCATGCCGTAAGAATTTCATTGGTAACTATAAAAGAAAGTAATTTTCTAAGAGAACAAAATATAAGACATGCATAAAGCACACCTAAAATAAATAGATCACGCACTTAAAGTTGGCCTTTTTCAGGCACATACATAGGTTCCAAAATGTAATTGCTACATAATCACGTACTTATTTACTTAGTTCCAACTAATTTTCGTTGTTTGATCTTGAAGCAGTAGTTGTAACTAAGGGACGGCGTGACCGAGCGCTTTACGCGGTTAGTTGGTGAAATCGTCGTACGTTCGGATCGAGGAAGAGATATTGTCTGTTCAGCTGGAGGTCACGGTAGTTTGCATTGCTTTCCTGCCTGATTTTCAGCATAAGGGAAGGGTGAGATCCGGTGGTGTGAGCCGTTAAGAATCCGGCATACCCCTCCGCCTTCCTCAGGGTGCAGAAAGTCCATGAGAATTTTCCCAGGTAAAAAAAAACTAAGTTATTTTTCTGATAAGCTTCTGTAACTGAATTCATATCCCAGTTTATGCTACCAATACAACACAAAAACTTTTTATATCTCATATTCACTAACTGTGTGAAAAACCAACATATCCCACAAAAACGTAACGCTAATACACACATATGATTCTAGTTCACAAAGACATAACATTTGATGTAGCCATAACTTGTATCATTTAATTCGTACAGAACTCGAATAAACTCTGATATTGAAACTCTGCGTTACTCCGCGTTACGCAAACAAGCCCAACCCGCACCTTTATCCGATTTGGTTTGGGGCTACGAAATAGGCGTTTTTTGAGTAATAATAAATATTCTTATACTTTTTGTTTAAATGTGTAATGACAGCTATTCAACTTTGCGTACTTTTTCCTTCTATACTTGTTTCTTTTGTGCATAATATTTATTTGTAAAATAATAATAATAGAAACAAATGGTTTGGACATACTTGTGTTTTCTTCTCTTTTTTTAATGAAACGTAGAGAATAAAGAAGAAAAGCATAGAATAAGTTCAACTTATTTGTAACAAGAAAACTAAATAAAGACTATCTAGGATCTTGATTTTCAGCTACATAAATAGAAATAATGACCTTCGACCATTTTATACGCTAAAGATAAAGATCGTTTATTTGCAAAAAACACGAGTATGCAGTACAAACAATTTTGCAAGCAAGATGGTACAAATAAAAGACAGGTCCTTGCATGTTTTACCCACATGGGCGTACAAAATTCAAAATTTAAGTATTTATACAACTACTATACTATTTTACACTGACCGGGGGTGTAAGGGGGCAAACGCACATCTTCTGCCCCAAATGCCAACCTCACCTGCCCGTGGTGCACCCTGCTGGACAACGGACGAGGCTCTGGCGACCGAACCGTTGGCGGTATAACCAACTAAATGCAGAGCCAAATATCTCTGGCCAGTGGCGGGCAGCAGCGTCACTGGTGCGAGGCTCTGTGCTGCGCTCACCAACCCGCTTGCCTAGCGTGGTGAGTACGGGCATGTACCCCTCATGAACCGAAGAAAAAAACCACGGCCCCTAGTTCCCGGCCGCCCTACTATTCTGGGTCACGGCAGCGGCCTCGGTTACGGTAGGGCAGGGGGTGCGAAGAATCCCCGGGCTACGAACGGCTGCCACAAACCACTGACCTTGGCGACGTACAACGTACGCAGTCTACGGCTGGATGAAGGCCTGGTCGAACTCGAGGAAGAGCTTAAAAACATCAGATGGCATATTCTAGGGTTGTCAGAAGTTCGAAGACAGGGGGAGGACACGATGACCTTGGAATCTGGCCACATTTTCTCCTTCCGAGAGGGAGACCAACTCTCCCAAGGTGGCGTAGGTTTCCTTGTCCACAAAGATCTCCGTGACAACGTGTTGGAGATATCCAGCGTGTCGACCCGGGTAGCGTACCTTGTACTAAAACTGACCAAGAGGTACTCCCTCAAAGTCATACAGGTATATGCGCCGACGTCGACAGGGCATTCGGATAATATGGTCGAGGCCATGTATGAAGATATATCCAAGGCCATACACCATACAACCAAGACCCACTTCACCGTTGTCATGGGCGACTTTAACGCCAAAGTAGGAGTACAGGAACGCGACGAATCGTGTGTAGGACAGCACGGCTATGGAACCAGGAACCACAGGGGGCGAATGCTGGTAAACTTTCTAAGTATGGAGGGGCTCTTCTGTATGAACACCTTTTTCCAGAAGAAGCCCCATAGAAAGTGGACCTGGCTAAGCCCAGATGGTAAGACGAAGAATGAGATAGACTTTATCATGACGGACAAGAAGCATATATTTAGGGATGTCTCTGTGGTAAATAGGTTTAACACCGGTAGCGACCACCGACTGGTAAGAGGCACCCTAAATATCAATATTAAGCTGGAAAGAAGCCGCATGATGAGGTCGACTCTTCGTCCGACACTGGTCCAGGTCGGCCAAGACTCCAAAAAATTCCAGTTGGAGCTCCGAAACCGATTCGCAGCTTTGGAAACTACTGAGGACGTGGACAAAGACCTTGATGGCGTGATTGGAGTCATACGCGAAGTGGGAAACAGGCACCTGAAGGGAAAGCGAGCGTGCCGAGAGGCCAAACTTTCGAGTGAAACTTTGGAACTGATGAGACGTCGACGGGAAAAGCCAGAGGAAGCTTTGTCAGGTACCAATAAAAAGATCCGAAAACTGGTAAGACGCGACCTCCGCAGCTACAATACTCGCCTTATAGAGGAGGCGATTGAGCAGAATCGGGGGTCGAAAGTCTTCACTAAAAGACTGGGAAAAAGTCACCTGACAAAGCTGAAAACCTCGGATGGCAGAATCGTTTCATCGGTTCCGGAGATTCTGGCTGAAATCGAAGGCTTTTACGGCCGACTGTACGCATTGCATTCCCTACAGCCGCAGCCCGACGCGAGCGACCCAAGAGCCAAGCTTACCCGCCACTTCACCGAAGATCTCCCAGACGTGGAGGAGGATGAGATTGGGGTGGCCCTCGGACAGCTTAGTAATGGGAAGGCTCCCGGCGAAGACGGAATCACGTCTGAGCTCTTAAAAGCTGCAGGCCAACCTGTGCTTGGCGAACTTAAGAGGCTCTTCAATTCCGTCATAGCCAATGGGACAACTCCGGAGGCGTGGAGTGGGGGCGTGGTTGCATTGTTTTTCAAGAAAGGTGACAAAAGTCTCCTGAAAAACTATAGGCCAATCACGCTCCTAAGTCACGTTTACAAGCTGTTCTCGAGAGTCATCACAAACCGTCTTTCCGCAAGATTTGACGCATTCCAGCCACCGGAACAGGCTGGGTTTCGCAAAGGTTTCAGTACCATAGACCACATTCACACGGTGCGGCAGGTTATACAGAAGTCCGAAGAGTATAACCAGCCCCTGTGCCTGGCCTTTGTGGACTATGAGAAAGCCTTCGACTCGGTCGAAACCTGGGCTGTTTTGGAATCCTTGCAGCGATGTCAAGTCGATTGGCGGTACGTGAAGGTGCTAAGAAGCCTGTACAGTATGGCTTCAATGTCCGTCCAAGTACAAAACCACCGAACAAACTCCATCCAGCTGCACCGAGGTGTCAGACAGGGAGATGTCATATCTCCGAAACTCTTCACCAATGCACTGGAGGATGTGTTCAAGACGCTGGATTGGAACGGACTGGGCATCAATGTAAATGGCGAGGTTCTCTATCGTGTCACCTAAGTTTTTTATCCATAATTTAGTGTGACATAATTTTTTTTGTCCTAATCATCATTTGTCCGAATGATTACTTACCCGAACTTAATATCACATAATATCACATGCCATAAAATTGAAACCCCTAAATATAACATGTCCGAAATCCGTTCGTCATAATTATTATTATTAATAATATACAAAAGACATAAAACCGTTTTCAATAAAAGTTGTAAGTCCTAAATTTAAATTACATAATGCTTATCTATACTTATAATAAATCTGTAGATTTGCAAATTCTGTGCATTGAAAATATAAAAAAAAATGGCGTGGGGTGTTACTAGACCGACACCGAACACAAAAGTGTGAACAAAAATAATTGAAACTGTTTGTTCAGGTATCACGCAAAAACTACCGGTTCGATTACGATGAAACTTGGTATAATTATTTTTTATTATCCTGGGCATTGTAATAATTAAATAATGTCTAATTTTGCATAATACTTTTTTATTATACCTACATTTATTTATACAATACATTTTATATGTACTCAATAAATAATTTAATTGTGAACATGTGTTTTTTAAGTAACCAAACAACTTGAATGTTGCATGCAAGCAAGCATGCAACATTCAAGCAAGCGTGCAGCATGCAAGCGAGCATGCAGCACGCAAGCAAGCAATCATGCAAGCAAGCATGCAGCACGCAAGCAAGCAAGCAAGCAATCATGCAAGCAAGCATGCAGCATGCAAGCAAGCAAGCAATCATGCAAGCAAGCATGCAGCATGCAGCATGCAAGCAAGCAATCATGCAAGCAAGCATGCAGCACGCAAGCAAGCAATCATGCAAGCAAGCATGCAGCACGCAAGCAAGCAAGCAAGCAATCATGCAAGCAAGCATGCAGCATGCAAGCAAGCATGCAGCATGCAAGCAAGCAAGCAAGCAGCACGAAAATAAGCATGCAGCATGCAGCATGCAGCATGCAAGCAAGCAAGCAATCATGCAAGCAAGCATGCAGCATGCAGCATGCAAGCAAGCAATCATGCAACAAGCAGCAGGCATGGTTTCTGTCACGGCTCCGGCGCTGCAGGGCTCCGGCGGTCCCACGCGAGTTTATCGTAGCAGATGGATTTAACGCTCACCACCGCAGCTTCGGCTTGCTGGCCGGCTTCGCCGGCCAGCCTCAGCCGCGGCGGCGAGTGTTACAACCACCTGCTCCTCAACTCGCGGGCCGCCTCACCCCTTCGCGCCTACGCGACTCTAAATTACACTCTAGGGGTAGGGCAGACAAGACTGCGTGGAGTCGGATTTACAGCGATTCGTTTCTGTCACTAAAACTTAATTTTTAGCAAAACTTTTAGGACTAAAAAAGTTATTATAAATGAAAATTCGGAATAATACAAATTATTTAAATCAATACTTAGGACATATGAGTTTAGGTCATGTTAAATTAGGAGATTTAATCATTATAGTACTCAATATTATGACAGAATACTTTTAGAACTAAAGATAATTATGTGAAACAAAATTTCGGGATTTTGATCATTATGGTTTCTGAAGTTTATAGCAAACGTGTTATGGATTATGATTTTCGGACAAACAATATTAGGAGAAGAAAGGGAGTACCAAATGGCGAATATCTTACGCACCTTCGCTTTGCCGATGACATAGTTATTATGACAGAATCGCTGCAGGATCTGCAAAAAATGCTGCACAGTCTTAACGCTGCTTCGAGACGTGTGGGGCTTGGGATGAATTTGGACAAGACAAAGATAATGTTCAACAGACATGTCATCCCGGAACCAATTAGCGTCGAGGGCACTACGCTTGAGGTTGTCCAAGAGTACGTCTACCTTGGGCAAGTACTGCAACTCGGTAGAGACAACTTCGAGCGGGAAATCGCCAGAAGAGTGCAGCTTGGCTGGGCAGCATTTGGGAAATTGCGTCATATCTTCACGTCGACACTGCCGCAGTGCCTGAAAACCCGGGTGTTTAACCAATGCGTCCTACCAGTTTTAACCTACGGAGCCGAAACGTGGAACATGACAGTCAAGTTGGCCCACCGACTGCACGTCACTCAGCGTGCTATGGAAAGGTCTATGTTGGGGATCTCATTAAGGGATAAGATCCGGAACGAGATCATACGACATAAGACCAAGGTGACTGATATTGTCCAAAAATGTAGCAAGCTGAAGTGGCAGTGGGCTGGCCATGTCTGTCGCAGAACCGACGAGAGGTGGAGCAGGAAGGTTCTCGAATGGAGACCACGCTTAGGCAAACGTAGTGTAGGACGCCCCCCGGCTAGATGGACCGATGACCTGAAGAAGGCAGCTGGCAGTGACTGGATGCAAAGGGCGGGAGATCGTAAGCTGTGGCGTTCCTTGGGGGAGGCCTATGTCCAGCAGTGGACTGCAACAGGCTGATATGATGACTATACTATTTATAGTATCTTTGTTATTATTGCTGTCTTAATATTGAATTATTTTATAATACAATGTGTTACAAAACCTTAAGGACTTCTCTTCTTCCATAATTTATACTTTAATTGTACTTTAAAGTATTTCTTTACTCTTATTTCAGCCAGAAGCAAACTCAACTTTAAATGGACACATAACCTTTCAAATATCTCACTTCGTTGCCCCAAAAAGCTGTTCAACAAAAACCGAGTTAGATGCGTGCTTCAATTTTGTCTAAAATTAAATAGCCTAAGCTAACCAGCTCACGTTCCGAAGACTTAATTACTTAACTTCTGCTCCATGCATTCCTTTCTGAATTGCTTCGTGAATTGCGATTGTATTCGTGTGCCCAATTTTAATTGGAAGAATTAAATTTTTGTTGATTTTTTCGTTTTGAGTTTTAGTGTGATTGGATTGTCTGGGAGACATAGGGTAGTAATACAGACTAATGAACAAATCGGTCTGAAAAAAAAAACATAATGTAGGTACTTATTATTGCCGTCGAAGAAGACAGAAGAGGCCCTTGCCCAGCAGTGGGATTTAACGTAGGCTAATAAAAAAAAACTTATATTATGAAAACCAAAGACAAGAAGTACCTTCCCGATAAATACAGTCGTAATTTAAGTAAAAAAGTTAATTTCCAGATCAGATATACTTAAAAATCCTAACATAAATACTTATTTTTTTTATTCAAATGACTATATCGAAATTTTTGTTTTCATCGTAACATAAAATTTAACTGGAAAAACCTCTTAAAAATGTCTCAATCAGCAATCCGGTCACAAATAGCTATGCACGAATTCTTCGAAAAAACTTTTCCATACATTTTCGGTTAGCATTGAATAAAAGCCCAGTCCTTTAAAAAGTTATAAAACCTCCTTTCATGAAGTAAATATACTCAAAATAAACTAGAGCTATGCTATGTTTAAAGAATGAGACGGTATAATATGATTTATTATTGTTGTATTTGTATTTAGTATTTTAATGCAGTTTTCTTTTCAAATGTGGATTTTAAAGTAATTCTAAAAAAAATAACTGCAAGAAGTTATTTTTCTTTGAATTGTCTGACAAAAAAGTCACAGTATAGTCTATTATAAATATCAAATACACAGGCTATACATCACATTACAAAAATAAATATTACTTGAAGAACAAAGTTCAAGAACTTTTCGTTCTTAGAAAACTATGATATTTTTTAATAAAAAATGTATAAACCCTATTAACTGAAAAAAAGTGTTTTAACACCAAATGAACATAATCTAACACTTCAAAACAAAGCCTCAGGCTATATCACACCTAAATATTTTTAACAGAATACAAAAATTATAATATAAAAACAAAATAATATTTTCCTTATTCCTGTCGAAACAAACAAATGAACATCAAAGATAAATATCAGGTAACAGATAAATATTGTGTTACTCGTTAACTTTGAAACCGAATTTATATAATATTACTGTAAACGAAAAAGGTAATATAAAATATACCTGCTGTTTTTCATGTAATAAATAAAATATAAAGTATTTTAAATCGGATGAATAAATAAAAAGGAATACTAATCTAGCTTTATTTTGAAAAATAAATAAAAAGTATGAATCACACTGTAAAATTATAGGCCGTGTTTTTTTTTATATTTCAGCATATATAATAGTAATAGGTTCTGACTCTCTCGTGACTTCATTACTGTTTTATTCCAATAACCATTACTAAACCAATTTCCAATTCAAATAATTGGAAATAATGTCTATCTCCTTTACAGAACTATAAAAAAAAACATCAATATTATTTTACTACACAATAAAATCTTAATGCTTTTCTGAAAGAGCTAATCACAACCCCATCATAAAAGTTTTTATACGCAAATAAACGAGCATTAAATCTGTTTCCATCTCTTTTTATTTCTACATATACGACAAGGATAGCAACAATTTAATGCTTCGAATGGTCGATTAATAGACTGTTAATGTTTACTCTTCGTTTGCCAATTTAAATGACTTAAATGGTATAAAGCGAATCGTCGGCGTAAAATTGCTATTGATTTTGAATAGACTAAGTAGAACTCAAAATGTATGTATATGGCTCTATTTGCAGTTGCGGAGTACTCAAATAATCAGTGCTTTTGTTTCTGAGCGAATAAAGACGTATAAATGCAAACATCATCACATAAATTGCTCTAAGTGAGTAAGTAGCTAAAGCACTTGTGTTATGGAATTCAGAATGAACGAAGTAACCACAAACACGGAAATTTAGAAAATTTAGTTTTTATGTTGACCCCTCCGGGATCGAACCCGGAGCTCAGAGCTAGCGACATCTCGAAAACCGTTGCATACGCCACTTGACCACGGAGGTCGTCGTTTACTTTATAATGTTGACTGCACCAGGGTTCCTATAGTAATTTTGGCGTATTGCACTTCCACTTGTTTTTTCTGTTCCGTGGTTGACTGTGTTGTATTGTTTTAAGATACCTACATAGTCTTTCTTCGTATTTCTTTTAGTTCTGCTTACCTACCGTTTTTAAATATTTGGGATTGAAATTAATGTGTATGTTTATTACATACATCTCTTTTATATGTCGTTTTTTTCTAGACATAAGATCACATGCAGGGCAACGACCCCTTTCTTATTTTTTTTCGTCTATTGTTCATTCTTACTATTTTAAATCTGTCCAATTCGTCTCGCCACCTCATTTGCATAACAAAAAGACAAAATTCATAGAACACCGAATTTCTTCTAAAATCTTTATTTAAGAAGTTTTTTGTGATGTAAAAACATTCGATAAACTAAGTCCTAACCAAGAAAGTTTGTGAAGAAACTGACATAGGGCCGGACTCCACTAAAACGGAGACGAGCGGATAAGTTTTTAACCGACTTCAAATAAGAAGTAGAGTCTCAATTTATTGTATTTATTTTTACCTCAATACTTCAGTGAGGGTGAACAGATTTTGATGATTATTTATTAGAAATGAAAATTATGTATTCGAAATAAAAATCATTTTTTAGGAAGTTGGTACTTCCCGCATGTTTTTATTTCTTGGCATCCATAAGAAAACCATAAAACTCCACCAATGTGGAGACGAGCAGATTGGAGCAGAGAATTACCAATACGAATTCGTGTTGACACTTCGCAGTAACGTAAACCTAAATAACGATTACTATTTGCTAACTGCCTCGTTGGCCTAGTGGTGCTAAGCGCGACTGCTACGTTAGAGGTCTTGGATTCGATTTCCTAGTCGAACAAGGTGTTATTGGGTTTTTCTATGTAATTCTCAGTAGCAGGTCGGAGTTTGGATTTGTGCCCGGTTAGTGCCATTAGGCTCGCCCCCGATTACATGGGACCTAAACATATCGATGAACTGTGGGTGCACATTGGTACACCTCTGCCTAACCCTTCGGGAATACAGGCGTGATGATATGTTATGTAACGTTATTGGCTATTTAATTCTCTGTTCCGCTCTGCTATCCGTGGAGTCCGGCCTAAAGTATTGTCAGAACTAGGAGCTATTTCTTAGGACCATAAGTACGCATAGAGAATTTCAAGTAGTCACCAAACTTTGTGGGTTGCTCTCATAATAATAGGTAAGTTTTGCTCCAAACTTCTTAGTTGATACGTGAGGGTTTTTCTAAGTTTGAATGCTTATTTAATTTGGATATATTAAAGGTTTTTGTTACACAATACTTTTTAAAATGGTTAAAGATATAATTATTAGAAACTTAAAACTTAAAATGGTAGAATATGTTTTAACGTTGTAATTTCTGAACTTGTATATAAATACATATTTAGGTTAAAAAAAAGCTAGTTTGTATTTATATGATCTTGCATTGGAGCATTTTCATACAAATAAATATAAATTGAAATCAGGGACTAAGGAGAGAGAGAAGAGAGTCAGAGAGAGAGAGAATCTAGGTCAGATATTAATACTGGTATAGAAAACTCTATTTTCAATTAGTTCATAAACAGCAGAGGGCTTTGACCTTTGGCTTTGTTCTAGAAAATGAATAATATTTTATTTATAAAACATCGATAATTCTTATAACAACACGCTTAAACGATCAAATAACAAATCCAACATAATAAGCGTAAACAATCTAGCAACAAAAGTGCGAAAAAACGTTAAAAATAACAAAAAGAAAAGCGATTCTATTTTCAAACTCCCGTGTAAACAGCCAGTAACAAATGTTTGAATTTAATTAAACAAAACAAATTGGTTTGATGTACCGAGTTATTGAAAAACATAGATATTGAAATGAAATAGAATTGCTATTTTATTTGTATCAAAAATGCCTGCCAGCTGATTGGTCACCCGTTAACGAATTTTGGCGATGACGTCACAGATCGAATGGTTCTTTTTTTTTAATCTATTTTTGGTTGTTTATTTCTAGAATGCTTCCGTTTTTATTTTGGGATATTGCTACTTTCGTGTTTCAAATTGTATCAAACAGTAAGTTAGCATGAATACCTGTACGTATGTAATGAGATTTAAAGAAATTCAGTCTCAAAAAAGCCAACATGGTCACTTACCAGAGAACATAGATACACAGGAACAATTCTGTTCGTCGTCACACACACACACACAAAACAATACACATTCACAATTATCAATAAAAATACAGAAAATATCATTTTTTAACACTTAATTAACGATAATATACTGAGCAAGTTTTTGAACATATTAAATGAGTTAACACTTTTAATAGTTGAGGGTATTTTGTTATAAATCTGTGCTCCTTCAAAAGTCATCGAATTACCATAATTTGTTCGGAGCGCGGGTAGAACGAGAAAACGATTGGTGACTTGTTTATGTTAAGTGAAAGATATTTTAATTAAATTTTGAATTTTGTATTTTTACATTACAAAGGCGTGTTTATTTAATAATATTATTCTTAATGTTCTTACCTCTTAACATTAAATATCTTATAACCAATGATATTCTAATAAACAGATATGTTAAAAGCGTGCAATCGTGAAGACTCGAAAACGTCCTAATTGGGACGTATTGCCATTAACAACAACACTATTTGTCTCTTTTTTTCTTATGGGTTTATCGCGCTATCTCTTTCGCTAGCTGCCGCGCTGCGCGGAGCACTTTTTTCGATTGTTTTGTATGTGTATAACATATCTGTTTATTAAAATATCATTGCTTATAACAGTCTCTCTGTTCAGACTGCTTCATTAGTGAGGACATTGGTTTTAATGTTTTATGAATAAAATAAAAACGCTACGTATTCAGGCTAACTAAGTGTCATTCAGGCTGCCCATCCAAGTTAGACTTTTTGTAGGTCAGATAATCGTTCCGATTTTACTACCGATTCTTTGGACCGATTCTGTGGGCGACTCAACGCCTAAGTCCGTCACTTTCTCTGTGGCTATCAAGGGAGCATCATGTCATAGACAGAGAGAATCTTATGAATATAAGGAGGAAAGTGAATTTCGAGGCAGGTTTGTCTTTGGCTTTCCAGGAATAGAAGAGAGATAAGATCCGTCGGGATGCGCCGATTTTATTTCTGAACGACGTTTTGTAGAACGTGTGCGTTGCACTATTGCTTTCAGTGTCTTCTATTTTTAACAGACTTTTTCTCCTACAAAAAGCCTCATTAGGTCAATCTCGATCATAAGAAAATTTGATAACATATACACTGTACACTACAGTCGAGACGGTGGTGACGAGGACGCACTCATCGCTTTTATTTCAAAGCATTTAAGTTCATATTCCCAAAACACAGCAAAAAAAAAACAAAAGCCGGATTATAAGAAAATCCAATACTCTACAACTGTGTATTGTGTAGACTGCTACACAAATCTTGTCACATTTATACAAACAATTTTATGTAACAGATAAAGATACCAAAGAAAATAAACGTAAAGACATTGTTAGACATTTTTTTGCTAACTGTACTATAGAGATGTCTTCAAGAATATCGAGTAACAGACTTGTCGATATATTTTTGTGTTAAAGTTAATCGGGCGTGAGTTTTTGTCTGATCGTACATAGGGTTGGATTTGGTAGCCTTGAGGTACAACTGTTTTTGATGTTGTTACGCGTTACATAAAATAATAATTTAAAGATGAATATTTTTTTACGTGAACAAAAAATTATATGTTCATGTACACTTTATTTTTTTACAATCCCTTCCTCATGATTTTATTTTGTGAAATTTACAGATAAGATGTATGCGGTGTTTATAAACAAGGTAAATGAGATCACGCCATCATATTAAGCTTATTGGCATAAAATACTAATGTAGGAATCTTAGATAGATGTATTTAAAAAACTAGTTACAAAAATGCTTCCTATTTTCAAAGACATTTCTTTATAATCACATGGGCCGAACACTGTATCTTAAAAAGTTTTACTAAATCCATCCCTGTCTGAAAGTTTGGAAGCCAGCAAAATCACGATGATTAGCTCAGCTACCAATTCTCACAGACTCGTACTTACATCTTTATTTTGATTTCAAGCCTAAGATTACTTTTGACTTTATTTCTAAATACTAAATAAATCATAATATATACAGCTACATTAGTTCTTTTAATTATTGGCAGTTAAGCGCTTTCTGAATTTACTATTACAAAAAATACCTGATTTTTCATATTATTTGGGTAACATTTCAATTCTTATCAATTGAAGTAGCGAAATTGATAAACAAAAAAATCTAAACAAAAATACCAACAACATAATCTAATTTAATTATACCAATAACAACACGTTTATTTATAAACATCCTTCACATTACACCCTACTTCATTACCAAAACAGGGACCATTGTGAGCTAAAAACTCGACATAATTCGACCTCATTAGAGAATCCTTTTGGGCCCGCTATCAAATAATATCGCGCTCAGAGAAATTAATTTACATGCGGTATTGTTCCGCTCTTGAATATTAATTCGTTTTTCTATTTTACCGAATTCAATTTGCTGTCAAAAACATGTGAATGACGACTTTTGTGTTTTGTTTATGGAATTGGTCTGTTGAATGGGCTGTAGGTATACAGGGTGTCTGGTAAATAGAAAAAGTGTGTAAGTTGGTTAATAAGAACAAGACTTACCAAAATAACAACTTTATGTTTCGCGAAAAGTTGTAAGTTTCGAGTTACAATCGATTTTCGAAAATTTCTTGAAATGCAATCTTGTAGCAATTTGTAAAATCTCATGACCTGAAGTTATCAAACTAACACAGTTTGTCGATCTATGCAGTTGAAATCCTGTACAGCTTACAATAATATATTAACGCCTCTGTGTTACTATAAGGGAAGATTGTGTTTTTGTCTGTAAAAGAATTAGATAGTCTGTAGCTTAACGAAAAATAGATATACAATGTTAAAAAGATATCTTTTGTTAGAACTCGCTAATGACGGACCCTCAGGTCCATTAACAAGATAGTTTGTTCCCCTATTGTAAAGAATACTATTTTATACACTACAACCTTAATATATAAAGGAAAAAGATGATACCGCGGTGCACATACAGTTACCACACATGAATAATACTGTAATTTAAATCTCAATCAAAATAATTTAAAAGCTGAAACGTTATTTCCAAGCATTTAAACCGCAACTTTCCCAAAACCCAGTCCAGTCCCCGAGGATATCAAAATACGGTAAAACAAAATTGAAACAAATTTCCTCCCCAACTGTAATCTCAAACAAAGAGCGTAAAACAGTTTTAATGCAATTAAATCACATGTGCATAATAAATGCTGACTGCCTCGTTGGCCTAGTGGTGCTAAGCGCGACTGCTACGCTAGAGGTCTTGGGTTCGATTCCCGATCGATGTTATTGGGTTTTTCTATGAAATTCTCAGTAGCAGGTCGGAGTTTTTTGCCCGGTAGGATTTGTGCCCGGTTAGTGGCAATAGGCTCGCCCCCTATTACATGGGACCTAAACATATCGGCGAACTGTGGGTGTACATTGGTACACCTCTGCCTACCCCTTCGGGGATACAGGCGTGATGATATGTTATGTGCATAATAAATTTAGTTGCAAAATCCGAAATACAAAACTACTACAAAGTCTGTCTAAACTAAAAACCGCAGTGATAACAACGAAACAACAAATTCCATTGCTGGATGCCTGCACGTTACGTAATGTGTATCTAACAAATGCAGCAATGGAATGGTGGTCAGACAGAAATACATTACGCTGTCCCGATAATGTTCGGCGAGATTTATCACCAAGATATGCCAGTAGCGTCCTTTAGCTAGAATTTATAATCAATTTGTGAATAATGGATTTAGATTTAGATGTTGTTTAACAATGGTTAGTTTGAAGGGGAAATTAAGGGTATTGAAATCTATTATTTAGTTCGGTTCTTCGTTAAATTATGCGCTGCAGAAACACTGATTATTTAGAGTCAGCCATTTCTGTAACCTCCTCATATAAATTGAATTTTTCTTCTTTAATATTTTTGTCTTCGTTAACAGTGTATTGAGAGGCTTTTTCACATTTATCTCTAATCAGTTATTTTCCTGAAACGTAACTCCTGCTCATTTCACCAAAACTAACATAATTGATATTGGACTTAAGCAAAACACGCCTTATACTCATTCTAACTCCAAAAATATGTACATATCTGACCAAAACTAAGCTAGACAAATTGTTCCCACATTAAAATGCAAAAACCATTTACAAACCACAAACTTATGCACATGAATCTAGCTTCTAAACACGTTGACACAAATGGTCCAAATATTTAACAATAAAACTTACAGCTGAAGAGTAGAGTAGGAAATAATAACTCAAAAGTGAAAGCTATAAATTTCCACCAGGGATTGTGAAATGGTTTCAAAAGTGGCTAGGTCTGTACAGTACGGTGCAAACTTAATGGCGGCTCTGAACACGAGGCGAGTCGCTGCGCAGTAACAAACTAATGCGCCAGTGGGGGTGCGGGGCGAGGCCCTGCGCAGCGTGTAGCTAACTTCAGAGCCGCCAATAACTTTGAATCCAACTATACCAACACTGAGTGCTTTGGAAGTAAATAGGAAAGCTCAAGTGACCATAAATTCTGCTTACGTAACCTTATATCAAGGGGTATCATCTAACGTCTCTGAATTGGAAAAATGTGGTAGGAATTACAATGGACGACATTAGTTAGAATTACGGACCTCAAAAATGGACGTAGTATTTTCAAATATTGCAACTTCTATAAACAGTACTTAAGTGCAAATGAGTGCAACTAAATAGTTCGTATGATTAAAGAAATATGTATATTTTTAGCATGTGTTATGAAGGGAATAATGAAATTGGACAAAGCAAAACAAGTGTGTAAAGATCGTAGCAAGTAGAAAGAAGTGGTCTCTGCCTACCCCTACAAAGGAAAGAGGCTTGATTATGTGTGTATGTGGAAATTGGTTGGAACTTGGAGTGGGTTAAATCTGGACTCGCATTGCATTTCAGGTGCTAACAATGCTTTTATATCCAGTAATTAAACAATTAGGTCACCCTCACTCAAGCCTTAATTCATCTGCCTCCATTTAAATTATGCAAAACATTTTCTGCTTTCTCTTCACCCTCACTTATCAAGAAACACTTATTTGGTGATGATAAAATCTAAACCAAAAAATTACCCAAATCACCTCATCCAAAAAACAATTCATTAAAACCGAATACGTCTAAAGTTGATAATGACCAAGGAGGCTAAAATGGTCGTTTAGCAGAACCAAGTTATGAACTCATTAAAATAAATTGTATTGTCATTTTAATAACAATTAATAATTCAAGAAGAGCAGGTGTACATTAAGTGTTTACAACGTAATAGAGAATGTTTCTAGTCCTAAGAACTGATGACCTACCCTGTACTATGTTCTCTTAAAGCAGGACTGTTGTCATTTTGGAAGCGAGATGGCGCGCTCAAATCTGCTCAGCTCAAATCAAAAGCATCTCGTTTCCACAACGGCAACAGTTCATTTTCAAGAGCTCATAGTAGGTTAGTTGATAAAAGGCAGCTGGGTTGTACTGGATGACCGCATGGAGCCAGTTGCAGATCAAGTAAGTTTGAATTGCATACATAACGAGATACATAATAGCCGAGGGGTATATATCACCACAGACAAATCATTTTTCCGAAACCTCGTGTGTCAAGTATAGGTGTTCTTTCTCTGTGTTAACAGAAACTTTGTTTAACCGCCAGCGATATATGGCTTAATTTATTTTAACTTGATGAGCTTGTCAAAAATAGGTAGAATAAATAAATGGTTCTGCAAAAAGGCCATTTTAGCGCTCCTAGTTCGTCCCGACGTTTTAGGCGAGTCCACATCTGGGGACAAATAATAAAGATTATTTATGTGACCGCTGATGAAAGCGTGTGTTCCGTTATTACTGCGGAGGATGAAATGTGGCCAATTTCGGTTGAGGATATACGAGGAATAATGTTACGTGTGCGTGGTATGTGGTATGAGGCGCTGTCCATCGATTTTTTTTTGCTTTTCTTTTGCAAGGATGGGTGCTGTTGAATTCGTTTGCTTGCTGTTATTTTTCTAAATAATTAACAGAATACAATGGACTACTACTGTCGTACCAGATATGTAGCTTATGTTTAATTTAGCTTGACATTATTTTCATTTTAAAATAAAATTATTGATGGTTTAAATATAAACTGTATCATGATAACCAAAGCCTCTATCCCATTTTATGGTTCTGTCACATAAAATACTTCACATAAATCTTCTTCCAAATATAATGATAAAGCATAACAACCAAAATTATTGAAATAATGTTTAATATTGAGATACGGAATACGTGTATATTTTTTATGACTCATGCACAATAATCACAACACTGCACATTTTATTATTCACATGCACTATACCTAAAACATGCAAATTTCGCATCAAACTGCAGTCACGCGCAACATGCCTCATCATTTAATTCCGCCGTTATTGTCGGTATAAACAAAGTATGTCAACATGTCTGCCCGCAGATTAACGACTCATAGTGTGCTTTGTGAAGCAAACTTTAATTAACATTTTAACACAGCTTGTTTGGTGAGCTTATTTTGATTTAGAGTTTGGGGATAACGTTGATTTTGAAAGGTAAATTGGTTATTTGATGACGATATTACGATGGCGTTTGTTGATAGTGCTTTTCAGGAATATATCATTATGATGATAATGAATCTCGATTCTGACGTTGCTAGTTAACAATGAGGTAGAAAATTAAAAAAAAAATACCCTCTTCGAGACATTTCTCTTGTGCTTCGAAATAGCAAAACTAAGACTGGCGTAAAAAAGGAGACCTGACCATAACCAACTGTCTAGAGTAACAGTGACTTAACTTTTACATAATATGTTTTGTACATATTGGTTTCTTAGGTTTACGCGAATATTAGACATTGAAATGAATGCATGGTCTGCCCGTGACCATGATACCTACAAAGGTGTCGAAACGTCGGGACCTAAAATCTAAATATAAACCGCGAAAAAATCCGTAAAAAGTAGTTCTATTTCAATCTTTTGTACAGTATCTGCGTATAACCGGTGGACTCGCTACCATCTCTACCACGATGCCACTCGCTACGGCAGACAAATATATTATGTCTAGTATTATATGTCGCTAGCCGAAGGCTGATATGAGCTGTTTGCGCTGAGCCTAAGAGCTTTAGGGAGTTCTACTACCCAAATTACTAATACAGAAATAACAGGTATACCAAATAAGTAACAAATGAAAATGACAGGCTTTTAATTTCGTATCTATATTCTTCACCAAACAACAAACATCTAAACTAACTTTTTAGTGAAACACGAGTGAAAACATAACAAGTACGCTATAAAAATTTGTGTACGCCAAGTCTACAAAACTTCATAACAATACCGAAGTATGTCATGTTGTGTTGTGTTGTGTTATGTTATATCTTGTAGCGTCTGTTATGTTATGTCCCAACTTGGAAGTTAAACAAGGCAATAAGCCAACATGGCGGTTCAAAGAGAAAATGTAAACTTCGCCACATGGCTCTCGGAGACAAAAGTTTTGTGATATAAATATTCAGAAGGCTTGTTTTGAATGTTGGAACTGTTATTGGCTGGCATATAAACGTGTACACTGTATTGTGGTGTTTTGATTGTTTGCTAAACAGATTTGCCGTCAAACAAGTTGAGCTAAATGATGGCGAGAAAATTAAGTATCCCACCAAAAACATTCAATGTAAAAAAAGCCAAGTCTCTCTATGCAATTCTTCCATCGTTAAAAGTTTTGAGATCGCATAGGAGCCAAGCCCTGTTTAATTTTATTTGTAATAATAAATAAACATTTTGTGACTATATCAATAGTTTTGTTTGCATTGCAATAATAGCGACTTGGCCATAAGCACAAGTTAAACGTCGTTTGCTCTTTGTAATTACGTGCAAATATCGTTAAAATGATTTTGTAACTAATTGGAATTTGAGATCACTATGCACTGAACATGCGCCATAGTGCATGTGCAGTTCACTGATCTTGGATGATACAGACTGTCGGTTAAGGTGTCCTGATATTATTTACTTTCAACTGCTCCAAATATGCCGTTATATTTGTACCTTATTGTGCTCATGGCCAAGTCACTATTATTGCAATGCAAACAAAACTATTGATATAGTCACAAAATGTTTATTTATTATTACAAATAAAATTAAACAGGGCTTGGCTCCTATGCGATCTCAAAACTTTTAACGATGGAAGAATTGCATAGAGAGACTTGGCTTTTTTTACATTGAATGTTTTTGGTGGGATCTCATGAATTTTTGGTAGGTCTCTTTCTTTTATTTTTAGGTGTTTTAATGATTACTTGTGCTTCAGCTGCTGCTTTGCTTAGAGCCCATTCCCTGTCTCTTACTCTGTTGCCTGTATTGTGATGTTTCGTAATTTTTAAGGCACATAAGTCTAGGCGGTTAATATTTCTGAGTCGATTATATTCAACTATTGCTGTCTCCTGAACTTTGATGCTTTTAATATCGATATTTACCAAATATAATCCACCCAGACTTGTCACTCTTGAAAGAGTCACGTATACTTGACCATAAGTGAAAACGGAGGAACCTATGTCCTTTATCGCGTGGTTTAGACTTAGCCCCTGGCTTTTATGGGTGGTTATAGCATAAGCGATGCACATAGGAAATCGTTGACTATGCGGCGCTGTGTCTCATCTTAATGCTATACAAAGTTCATATCTTTTTTTATGTATATGCGTTGTTTAGTAGCATTTATTTGACGCTAGCATTGGAAAACGTAATAAATGTTTATTTAATTGAATCTCAGTACCTACATCTGCATATTTGTACTTTTACAAACATAGAAAAATAATAAGTAGGGTAGATTTATCTGTCAAATAATTAGCCGGTTATTCGTAACCATTGTATAATAGTCCTCCGTATTTACTTATGTTACATTACGTGTTATTTGTATCGAGTTGAGCATTTACATTCCTCAAGTGGTTTTGTTGTGTGATATCGGACTTTTGTTTTGTTGTTAAGTGTGAGAATTGACTCTAGTTTTAACGAGAAATGTCTTCACTACTGGCGTTTTAATAAACCTGTGTATTAGGATTAGTTAAAATACATTGTGATTTTAGCATAACCACCCCAATGGGATGGCACATTGATTCGACAACCCCATTCACTTGGGCCACCAAGATGAGATTTTTACTAACATGAAAATGTCATACATATCTATGTAAACCTTGAAGAATTTAACTTTTATAACCTCAATTCAATTCAGCAACCTAAAATAAAGATTTCTCTTGAACCAGGGTGAATAAATGGATATCGTTTGCATAACACTTATTCTATTGAGCAAGGCAACGAAGTCAAAATCATTGGGCTGTCGAAAATAATTGTAAGTTCATCGTATATAAATAGTTCATTCCACAGATTCGGCATACTGAGGGAACCTAACAACCTATTAGTTTCAGTAGATGAAAGTTTTTTAAAAGGAAATTTTTCTTACCGGCGCGGCGGTAGCTATAAGAGATCCCCAAATACTACGGTATGTAACGAAACCATAGCGCGATTTAGACCAGGTACACAGCCATCTATCGAGCGAGCATAGAATATTTCTATCATTGCATTATGTGGATGACAGATTGTAGCTTTATTCATTTTATTTAAACTTAGCTTCGTTTATTAATATGTAAATTCAATATATTGTTACAATTTATTGTAACGAAGTTTCTTATCGCGCGTTGAGAAAGTTGGCTAGACGAAAAAAAATCTTATTACGGAAAGTTGTAACGAAACTTTTTTATAATGACGTCATTAGTCAACAGTCTTATGATTAAGACTTTCGATAAATATCATAACTTCTTAGATGGCAGTGTTGACACACGACGAGTTTGATAAGCCGCGGGTCTTGCGTTCAAATCCTAGTGATAATTAGATTCTAATTTTTTGCGTTTAAAACTTATCATAGTTTTTTTTTTATTTAATAATAAATTAAATTAAATTATATTAATTAAATTAAATTCATTAAATTAAATAATTTTAATTAAATTTAATTAAATTCATTCAAATTATTTCGTAAATTAAAAGGAACTTCGTTCCATCCGAGTGTGTCTTGACATCTCTTAAGTTTTTTTAATAATATAAATCGATTTGTTTTACTTTTGTACATAAACGAAGAACAAAGTTAACAATGCAGTCAAAATTCATACTCCATGT
Organism: Autographa gamma; assembly: GCA_905146925.1. Lineage (NCBI taxonomy): Eukaryota > Metazoa > Arthropoda > Insecta > Lepidoptera > Noctuidae > Autographa > Autographa gamma. The sequence continues at coordinate 7,056,141 of LR989871.1, forward strand.
TCCTGTAAAACCGCAAACATGAATTTGTTTCCAAATATTTACTAAGGTATATAATTTCTTACCGTTTTTATAATTTTCCCTTTACTTGTAGCTGAAAACCTATCTTGGTGCCAAATTTGAAGTTTCTAAGTTTGCTAGAAGTACCCCTAGATACATTATTACAATTCATTGGAATGAAGTTCCTTATCGCGCGTTGAGAAGGGGGCTAGACGGAAGAAATTCTTACGAAAAGTAGTAACGAAACTGTTTAATGACGTCATTAGTCAACAGTCTTATGATTAAGACTTTCGATAGATATCTTAACTTCTCAGATGGCGGTGTTGACACATGTCGTGATTGCCAAGGAGTGGGTCTTGCGTTCAAATCCTAACGATAATCGGATGTCTTTTTGCGTTTCCAACTGATCAAAATATATTTAATTTTATAAATTGTGTAATATTTTTTTTATTCAATAATCAACTAAATTAAATTAAAGTAACTTCGTTCCATCCGGGTGTCCCTTGACACCTCTCAAGTTTTTTTAATAATATAAATCGAATTGTTTTACTTTTTGTACATAAACGAAGAACAAAGTTAACAATGCAGTCAAAATTCATACACCATGTTCTTGTAAAACCGCAAACGTAAAATTGTTTCCTAATATTTACTAAGGTATATAATTTCTTACCGTTTTTATAATTTTCCTGTTACTTGTAGCTAAAAACCTACCTTGGTGCCAAATTTGAAGGTTCTGAGTTTGCTAGAAGTACCTTAGACTTTTGATGATCGGTCAGTCAGTGAGTGACAAAATGGTGTAACTTTGATCGCTCATAACTCTAAAACTATTGGTTCAAATGTGATGTAATTTTGAGGCTAAGCTTGTTTTAATGCTTTCTCTAGATCATCGAAAACCTAAACCCCTAGCTTTTCCCGTTTCGATGATACAGGGGGGGTGAAATGGCCGCGAAACGCTTCGAGAAAAGTATGGTACGGCTGTGCCCGTTTTTTTTTTTTGCTCGAGACTTGGCAGGGGCACTGCCGTGCCCCCAGATTTGTTATATAGAATAATAAATAATTACTGGCTTTAAATGGTAGCATATCTTACGGTATTAAGAAGTCCATCTATCAGTTTATACAGATAATCACCTTCGAATTAGTTATTTATATCGACTGCTATCAGCAAAAGAGCATCTGCGTTTGACGGAGTTGCCAATTACTCGCCAGATGCTGAATAGAGTTTAGTTTTTTAATAATATTAAACTTTCAGAAATCTTTCTATAATTTTTTACATTAATCTTGTAACTTAGTTATTATAACTTACAAAATAAACCAGTCAGTATAACTAACAGCAGCCAATAATAGCAACACACTTCAAGAAAAAAAACTATTTCTAACTAAAAATATTTTTAGCACTTATAATCCAGCAAAACAATTACTTTAGGTTCCGCAAAATAAACCGTTTACGTACAAAAATAGGCTCAAGTCTTTGATGTAACTACAAAAGGAAAATGCAAATCTCTGTACTGGTGACAAATGGTTTAGGGGAATTGAATAGGTATTGGCACTGCCTTGAATACCACTGTTCAAGGAATCGATAGTCTATGAATATAGGATCTAGGATTTAAATTTGCATTTTGGTGGCTCGTAACTATAGCTCCATAGCTTAGAACTTAAGTATTAAATTTAGTATGAATACTTGTGTGTAGTACATAGGGTTTGTCACTATACTGCAAGGTTTTAGTGTTTAATTGGAAAAGCAAAGGTAAACTATAATAATAATAATAATAATAATCCAGCCTATAAACATGCCACTGCTGGGCACAGGCCTCTTCCCATATAGAGAAGGCTCGAGCATTGATCACCACGCTTGCTCTCTGCGGATTGACGATTTCAGGTAAACTAATTACCTTAAATATCTTTTACTGTAGCCGTAAAATCTGTCAAGGTAAGTATCTTCCAGTGCGCTTTAATTTTTTTTATAAATTAAAAAGATAATCCATTTGAGGTTCATTAAAATAACTTTAGAATTTAAAAAGCCAATTTGATTTTAACAAACAGTGTGCAAAAAAAGCAGACGGAAAACCAAAGCATATTGTATCAAAATCCTAGAGAAAACCAAAACCTTAACAACATATTCCTATACAAAAGCATCAGATACATCCTCCATTCCTTTATCTCCTATATTTGAGAATAAATAAGACCGTGTATTATTTGAGAATAAACAAGAAGGAATTCGCAAAAGATGCATCCATTGGCACGTGTGTCTGTGTGCGTGAGCCAATTTTTATATACGACACGCTTTCGGCAAGGATTTATGAGCGTGGAAACCAGTCGAATTGTTTGGTTTGGTTCAGTGTTAGCGGGTATTTAAAACAGGATTTATTTGTATGTTTATCTTCAGTAGACAGACGCAATACACGAAATATAAGTTCAATAACTAAGATACATTTGAAATATGTTAAGAACAAGATTATGTAGCTTATCTATTAGCTAAGTTCACGATCGATCAAGGATTTTTGTGAATTGGTGGCAATATAAATGTTTATAAAGTATTTTTTCTATATTTTGCATCAAGTACATAGAAAAAAATATAAAAAAAAATAAACTAACATTTCAAAATCTAACTCCCGTTTCAAAACGGCATGTTGGGAATTGTAACTAAAAGTAATGTTGATACGAGTATAACCCAAATTATTCATAGGTTCAAAATAGATCGCCTCGCTATCACTGGCACCGCGCCCTCATCACACGTGCCACATAAACGACACCACAGGTGAATGCCGTGTAATTTACGACGCCAATTCAGGAACTCACACGCACGCCCAGTTGTTTTCCCTACGCCACTTTATCGGCGAATGGCGAATTAAAATGTCCTAGGAAAACACGCAGCTTTGAAACAGTGAAAGGTGATCGTGTTTTGTTTTCTGAAACCACAGCTTTGAATATGATGCCTGATCGTGTTTTTTTTATCTGTAAATAAGTGTTTACTTTATAGCTTCATAATAGCTATACCTTTCATATGACGAGAACGGCCAGTCCAAGAAACGATGAAAATGTAAAAATAACAAATTCTTCAAGAGACAAATTTCTGACCACTCTTCAAACCGAATAATAAACCTAAACACAGAATCGATCCTTCCTCATAAATTTTTCACTTATTCTCTGTAGCAATCTAGACCAATTTCCCCTAACACACCTTTGTCGACACATCCCCCCAATATCCCGCAATATGCTGGGCTTGTGATCCGGTTATGACGAACGCCAAGCTGCGAATGTGACGTATATGAGCCCCGTAAAAGATTTAAGGGCATCGTAAAGTTCTATTTGGACTAGTCAGAATAAGGTTGGGAGGTTAGGGCACATTTTGCGGGTAAGATGCTTTTTTCGTGTTCTTTTTTGTGTACATAAAGTCAAAGTTTTCTGTAAGCATTTTTTTGTACGTCGTCCAAATCGTACAATCCAAAGAAATTTGCCTGTCCTGGTGGTGATAGAAATAAACGTAGTAAGTAGTAAAAGTGCATATAAAAATGCACTATCGATAAATACGTAGGCAATGTAGAAAAAAAGGTCTCCTCATTTTTTTTCCAATTTTCCTCCATTATGCGTGTCTCTTATCCTAGTTTATAAACGATATAAAAATAACGTTCTAAACTGTGCTTACATAAAGTTTTTGGACCTTTAGATTTGCGAAAAAGTCAGAAAGATTTAGTTTTGCATTTTCAGTTAGAAAACTGAACTAATTTTTGATCTTTTTCATTTCAAGGCATATTAAACAAATGATAATTCTCCCTAATGCCCACGATAATTCCAAAAAGCCAAATGCCAGTTGAAAGTCCAGTTCCGACGTAGCTGCATACATTATGTGAACAGTCCTGAAGAGGTATTTGCATAATTACGACTGTCAACTGTTTTGTTAGTACGCGTCAAATGGTGAATGAGCAAACGTTATTAGTGCTCATTTAGTAGGAGAATTTATGTGTTGGACTATCCTAGTGGGTTGAATGTTATGGTAGTTTTTATAGGACTTACCGAAGGCGATGTTTTATTTGACCGTAAACAAGGTTGTATGGAAAAAGTAGGTGACTTATATTTTTGGAAGCGGAAGTAGCCTCATTTAGAAAGGAATAAATTAGTATTATTTTGAGGCTGAACTGTCCCACTGCAAAGCAAAAGCCTTTTCCGCTTTCCACACGTTTCTGTTGATTCGAAGAAATATGTTTTTAAAATACATTGTGAGAGTATGCTCATAAATTAAGCGCTTTCAAATAATGTTTTAAGTACTTACTACATTTAGAAATAATATTAAATCTTTGCTTCAACCATTAAATAGGATTGGATAACAAAAAACAACAGTTTATTTCGTTAATCCTTATTGTTGATAAAATTCAGCAGAGATGAACATTTAAATGCGGATAATTTAACACATTTTAAACAAAGTTAAATGTAACTTCATAAAGTAAGATTGATCTATATATAACTTTAAACAAATAAGAGTAACAAGCCATTTCCTTTATTAACGCTGACATAAATATTTACCAATTGTTCACATTGATTTAAGGGGCAGTTTTTCTACGGCTGAATGTTATTTTTTTCTTTTATTAAAATTATCTAAATAAGAATTTTTTTTTTTTAGTGTCCCGGTTTTCATTTTTGTTAGTTACCAGGGCAGTTGTTTATTAATTTACTATTGCCATTTCAAAACATTTGAATAATATAAAAGTTAGTGCGATTATTGACAATGTCATCATCATCATCATATCATCCTGTTGCAGTCCACTGCTGGACAAAGGCCTCCCCCAAGAAACGCCACAGCTCGCGGTCTCCGGGCCTTTGCATCCAGTCACTGCCAGCTGCCTTCTTCAGGTCATCGGTCCATCTAGCTAGGGGGCGGCCTACACTACGTTTGCCTAAGCGTGGTCTCTATTCGAGAACCTTCCTGCTCCACCTATCGTCGGTTTTGCGACAAACATGACCAGCCCACTGCCACCATCATGTATAATGCACTAAAAAAAATACTGAAAGTTGTGAAGTCATAAGTACCCATCCCGCGACTAACAGTTAGTTGTCAGCTCTATGTTATCTATGTGAGCTCTGTGCATGATTTACAGATTCATTTATACGCGCCCATATATCCCAGAATGCCTGACTAGTTTCACTCGACCAGTTGATCAACTTGTTGAGTCTTTGAATTAAAAGAGCGCAGTTAGAAACCTAGTTTTATGTAACTTACATAGAAATCATTTTATGTATAAAAAATATTTTGTTTTATTTTATTCTTCTAGTTACATGTTAAAGATTTCTGAGATATCCAATTTGTTTCCGATCAGTTCGCTTTCTTGAATAATATACTCTTTATTATTGAACCTGTAATTACCATAATTACAATTCAAATTTCATCATCCATTACAAGCCAAACAACTTTAAACGCCAAAACAAAATACAAACTGTAACTTTGGCTACCTTGAAAAATATATTTAGCCTTTTTTTGCGTGCCCTTAACACGTTAGGTGGACCCAGCGAAATGATTGATGACAGCCTCCAAATTGCCCGGGGCCGGCTGAGCCTACAGCCTGAAATTTTGGACCACTACATACTTTGCTTGTAGTCCAAGTAAAAAGTGGAAGAGATCAAAGTTAGAACAATGTCAGGTCCTGAATGGTCCAATTTTTATTTAGATTGGTAGAAAAATATATAAAGAATGTTTTGAAAATTTTATTGATACCTGAAGGTAACCATACCTTGACGTAGTAACATAACATATCATCACGCCTGTATCCCCGAAGGGGTAGGCAGAGGTGTACCAATGTACACCCACAGTTCGCCGATATGTTTAGGTCCCATGTAACAGGGGGCGAGCCTATTGCCACTTACCGGGCACAAATCCAAACTCCGACCTGCTACTGAGAATTTCATAGAAAAACCCAAGACCTCTAGCGTAGCAGTCGCGCTTAGCACCACTAGGCCAACGAGGCAGTCACTCCAATCCATTTGTCGACTATACCATAAATAAAGCAGAAATAAATAATTGTTCTTATACATTTGTAAGGCTAATCAGGGTATCGGCCAAATAAGAATTAATCCTCCTGACTTAGACTATTCTTGTTACAAGATAAGACCCAATTAATGATGTAAAAGTCGTAGAGGTTTATCAAAACCAAAAATGTATTTTCCAAATCTATTTTCTTTCTATCCTTAGGTAAAGTCTTTCCCTGATAAATATATACTATAGGCCGGTCGCTAAAAGAAGGCGTCTGACAAGTGGTGGTCAACAGAAAGATATAAATTAATTAAATTTATATCTTACCAACGAATATACTAAAAAAAATATGCTATCACATATTTGTCTTATAAAAAAACTATGTTAGTCTAAACTATTCATTTTTCACATTCTTTTAGCGGCCGTCATCATTATTATTATTTATCAGCCCAAGCTGTCCCACTGCTAGGCAATGGCCTCCCTCCTTTCCAGATCATATGTATTTATATTTTTACCCCTCTCTTCTGCCTTACACCAGTCCAGGCACTCATGTCGGACCTGCCAGCTCCAATTTGCATGCAATCAGCCAATGGTAACGGGATATTGTGCCTTACTATTAGATTATTAAACGCCTTTGCTTTCCACCTAAGCGGAGGTTTCGATGAGCAGTACTGACTAACTTTGTTACGTATTGGCTCGTCGTGTTTGCTTCGTCATTGAGGAGTTCTCTTTGGATTGCAGTTTGAAGTAAACGGTGGAATGAAAAGACTTTGTTTTGTTGAGGTTTTTAAAAAGTTATTTTGGGAAATATTTTGGGCCGTACCCGAATAATTGGGATTAGGGCTGATGATGTAGGTACCATTTTTTTAGCTAGAAGATAGATTTAATAAATTATTGACAATAATTAATATATGTAAACGTCAAGTAAGAATGAATTATTTAGAGGTTATCGTAAATAACACTACGTGAGCGAAATATTGGTAAAATTAAGCTGTTAGGCGCAGGCCAGACAGAAGAGACGTAAGATGCAGACGGGGCGCGGACATTTGTCTCTACCGCGTCCCTTTCACACAAAATGTATAGAAGCGTCGCGACGCAAAACAAGGGGGACGCGGTAAAGACAAATGTCCGCGCCCCGTCTGCGTCTTACGTCCTTTCTGTCTGGCCTGCGCCTTAGGATTCTGACACTAACATAGTTATGAAATATATAAATTTAGTATCCTAATCAGTTGACCATATCAGCTTTTAAGCCCTGTACTTTTACTATATATTACTTTAATATATATTACTTTTAAAATAAACTTATTATACTAAATTCAGAACTAAATACAACACAAGCCAATCATTAAAATATTATTTCCCACATTTAACTACAAAAACTTTTGACAAAGATGTAATTTTCTTATTTAAATGCAAATCATTTAAGTCTCGCCGTCCGAAAATGACTTTTTTGTAACTTCACAAAAGTTTTAAACAAAGCAAATTCGATAAAGATTTTAAAGGGTTTGTAGAACTACCATTAAAGTGGTTCGTGTGTAAATTGATTAAAAGTTTTAATAATTTCTTTAGATGAGATAATTAATTTAGTTTTTTTATGACTATCAATGAAGGTATCGTTTTTATTATGCATGCTTACAACTTTTAAAGCAAACAAACATATCTAAAACAAACAAAAGGACGAATATAAAATCTTATATTGGTTGAATAGGGATAACGTACAGGGCCCGAGTCTGCTATTGAAAATTGCTTAAATCGTCTGATTGCGTGGCTTCAGTAGGTCTATTTTAAGATAATTGGCATTCTACTTAATGTCGAAACGTCAAAATGGGTCGCCCCAATGGCCAATTTTGACATTAAAATTATGTTTTACCTACGTAATTATCCTAAAATGGACCTTCCAACGCCACCCACTCAGACGATTTAAGCAATTGTCAATAGCAGACTCGGGCCCCAGTTTCCTCAGTATTAATTTACTATTGGGTGATCTTTGTCAAGTTATTAAAAGAACACATTACAAAATTAAACATAATATATTTCTTACTTAAACCTAAATGCAGTAAATAAACAAGAATTGAAAGAATAACATTAATAGGAATAACAAATAAAACTAATTTAAATATCTTAATTAATTATGATTATTTAAAACTTATCTTACGATTAGATATTATTATATTAACGGCAGTGATTTGCAAAATATCTGAAAAGAGAAAAATATCGAGACGGAACTGTACCTATGATAATAAGAACCGGTATCTTTGATAAAAAAAGAATAAACAATACATTTTAAATAATAAACTGTAATCTTTCTGCAATGACAAAGTAGTAAGAAAGCTAGTTGTAATTTATTCCATGTTTTATGATTATTTCGCGGTTTATATAAGATTTTAGGTCCCGACGTTTCGACACTTTTAGCAAGTATCACGGTCAGACGGACCATGAGTTTAATTTTAATGTCTAAAATTCGCGTAAACCAAAATGTGCATACAGACTATATAAAATAATATACAAATCACATGTTTCAGATAATGTGGACACTGAATATTATAAAACATTTTATGGTTGTGTACAATATTGTTTTATGTTGCAATGTTGAATAACAAGGTTATATAATGTGGACGTGTTATAAAACACAAGTTATATTATATGTAGCATAGTCTGTACGCATCATAAGACGCCAGTCGTCACTGAAAATAGTCCTGCATTTTTGATCTCCTTATTGATTGAAAAGTAATTCATTTTTTTTTTGTAAATATCTCTGAAATAGTCAATGTTTGTTCCACAACGACGCTTCGCCTACCACCGTGCTGTTGTCATTTGTTTTAGCTACACTATACTGTTGTTTGTAGTACATTGGTGGCTATGATCGTTGACGGCTGGTAATGGAATAATAAAATCAAAAACAAACGACGGTGGTACGGTGGAGCGGCGTGTGCACGATCGTAGGTTTGAAAGGAGACATTAAATAAAAATCAGTTTTTGAAACGTAGTTTACCCGTTCTGGTTATTTTATGATTTGAACATTTGTATAAACAAATAACTAAACAACTCTTCTGGAGCAGTCGGTAAAGAAACTTTTTTTTAAAGCGACTTAATTTACTTACACACTTACACTTATAATTTTGACCTGAAATTTGGTTCTTTATGAAACAGCACACTTTTCTAAACAAATTCTCAAAAAAATATTTTGGAGTAGTCAGGAAAAAAAATACCAAAATATTTCATGTATTTCTTTTCCTGAAAATTGTAATAATACCTAAAAACCCCTACCAATTTCCCTTTCCAATCCTATTTTAATCACTGCCATTACTTTAATGTGATCTTAATACAGGAATATGGTTCCGTCTGAGTGGTTTTCCACTTTGATCATTGGTGGTGGGGGATCCCTCTCCAGGAGGTAGGCTCTCAACTGAATGAGGACGATGTTGGCGACAGCGCAGAGTATTGATACTATTAATAACCTGAAACAAAAGTTGTTAGTGTGAAAGGTTTTTGTATGACGCGAAAAGTCATTACATCTTTGGAAAAGAAGACTTGTTAATTTGGGGTCCTCTAAATGAAGATAGATTTTAAAACAAGCATTTTTATTTAAATATTTTAGTGCTACGCGGGTGATTGGATAAAAATATATTTTCTGATGATGCATTTCGGGAGACTAACCTTTGCTTTGTTTCCATAAATATGGGATAACTTTGTCATTTAAAGAAAAATATTGAGTCGCCTTATTTTTTAATTTAAAACAAAATCTTCTAGATCTATTTGAATAGATGAAGTCTAAATTGCTGATAACTGATGATAAATTTTGTTAACACGACCTATTTAGGCCATAAGAAACACTTGGGGGAGACCTATCTCCAGAAGTGAACCTACAAATTACATAAGCTACATCCTTGATTAAGTTAATTACAACAATATCTTACCAGTAAGAGTAGCCCAATCCCGGTCCAGCCTCATACATGCCTAGCGCCACGTACGCGAGCGCGAGGTGTTCGTTCAGGCCGGAGGTCAACCAGTAGATGCCGAACATCAGCATCACTATACATCCGAGGCAGGCTGTAGCCACGTTCGTGTATAGACAACCTGGGGAATAATGGAAACTTTAGCCATAAGTGCAATATTAAATAATAGATTTCGCCAGAAAGTAAGCTATATCCTTTTTTATATTGAGGCAAAAGTAGCCTATGTCCTTTCTTAGAGTTGTAACTAACTCCATACTACATTTCATCAAAATTGACTGTCTGGTTTGCGGTGAACGTTACAGACGGACAGACAGAAATACTTTCCCATTTACAATATTATTATGGATATCGAAGTATAGGTAAATGGTGCCTGCACACTCTTTATAAGCAAAAATGTGGATGACAAAATAAGTTGGGAAAAAAACTGATATATAACGAAAAACCATTTTTTAATAGGACTTATTATTTTAATTCTTAACCTTTATAAACATTAAATATGGTAAATTGAAAAAGTGGGAAATACCGTGAAAATTCAATGACAAAATTGTGATGCCATTCAATACACATCTACATTCGTGTGACGATATCCATACAAAAAGGGATTGAAAACGCGGGTTAATTGGAAATACCGTGAATGGGTATACTCAATAGAATTGAATGATTGACATTGCAAAAAGGAATAAAAGAAATATCGCCCAATAAACTCGTAAACGTCATTGCCATCAGGTGCTTTAGCCCACGCTATTTACCATTAAAAACCATTAATCATTCATACATGCTTTTCATAATAAAGAAAATTTAAATTTACGTTACGTAAAATATTTTCGCCCTTTTATATTTTTGACAACTCGATTAGTACGAAGTAATGCTTGATTTTTTCAATAACAGTTATGAGTAAAACGTGCTTTAGGTTGAACTCAAATATTCGAGTTCTAATATATTGCGCGTTATTTTATGTTTGTCTATAATTATAATCACGCCTCTTTCCCTTGTAGGGGTAGGCAGAGTCCACTTCTTACCACTTGCTACGATCCTTACACACTTGTTTTGCTTTGTCTACTTTCATAAATTCCCTTCATACATGCTATTCAATTTATGGTCCACTTAAAGAAACACAACATAAAATAATAGGATAGAATGACTCCGAGCTCATAGCAACTATTCAGTTTTTATAAATATATAACATAATATTTTACATACAATGGCTGAAATATGATAATCTTCGATGTCATATTGTAGAAAATACAATTTCATATAAATTCCTTTTACGATTTTTTTCTGAGAGTAGAAGAAAGTGTAGTTATAAATTGTATTATGGATTCAAGGGGTTTAGCCGATATTCAGTATACAAAAAGAATGTAAGTATCGCACTTGGGCGTGTAAAAACGAAGGTGTTAAATTCGGGAGATTGGTGTTATTTAATTGATTTCCAATATTCTATCAGTTTTTGTATTGTAATGCTATTTGATGTGTTTCATTTACATAATGACAGTCATGTAAACCGGGACAGTTTTCAAACGTCCCTCAGTATAGGTATATGTCACCTATATTGAAACGGCCAATTTCAATAACAAAACTGTGGATAATATTGTAGACGAAGGATAGAATTGTGACATAAACGCCAAAAAATTACGTCAAATTCCAAACTCTTTTCGAATAAACAATCCGTGGATACGTCATAAATAGGCAATAAGACTTACCGGGCAATCCAAAGATAGGTTCCGTCGGGTTCTTAGTGGCATTCAGGATGGCTAGACCTGCCGCCACGACCGCCACAAACAGCTGAGCACAGAGTATGGTGATCACGCTGACGTAGAACGCGTACGATATTACTGGGGGTTCAAGTACTGAAAATAAAAAGTAATAAATATAATTATGAGGGTGTACATAATTGTCACTATGGCTATAAAGACCACATAGTTACACTGCTGTGACTATGTGGAAGTCATCTTCATTTTGAATAATTAGTTACTGTACAGTTTTAAGATTTAAAAACTTCTATAAGTTTAGTTTTGCTCAGGGAAGTCATGTAGTAGGGCTGACTTAGACATAAAACTATATACATAAAGATTATAGACTTACATAATTCTAAAAATGAGCTTTGGACATTGGCATATATGCCAATATGTAGGTAAATGATATTCAACTAATAAATATTTCAATTCAAAGCAAGGTAAGTAAGTTGGTACATAAAGCATAGGTGGCAATGCTAAGCCTAGAACACTTTTCTATAAATTGGTAGAGTTTACACCCAACACGATGGACCAACAATCCTATTACCACCTTTTTCACATAAACAAACAATTATTTTGGCCCTCACTTATAAAGATAAAGCAATATAATTACGTGGGGGCGTGGCCTCGACGTCCGTGATGGAGAGGCATTCCGGCGACGGCCGGAGACCCGCCGCTAAAGCTGCGACCTGGGGTTAAGATATTTAATTATTAATAACACAGATAAACAAAAAAAAAATGAAATACCTAACACAGAAAATTTGCTCAATAATTTTATAGCAGGTACTTAATAGGCTCATCTTTAATTGCTTCTTGTTATCTCAATGACGTCTGCTTTCAAACAAAAACCACATCATCATGAGTTCATTCGTTTAGGACCTACGATGCCACAAACTGACTGACACGTCAAAGTTATAGCACCCCCTTTTTTTTTTTACTTGTTTTAAAAAGAACCGATATCTTTAATAATTATTATTATTGGCCAACCTCTAAAATATACCCTATCGATGTCATAAATATTTAATGAAATCGAAAATATTACGTAAGAATCTAATAAATTCAGAGCCTTCCTGTTGAAGTCAGATAAAAATAGCGAAATATTCTTTATATATAATACGGAATTGTAAGTGTAATATTTACCTCAATGAGTCTTGCATCTGCATTAGTTTTACAACTCAAAGCGCACGCATTCAAATTAGATAAACATGTCACTGAAACAATACAAAAGAACCTTATTTAAAGTTACCTCAAAAACATTTTAAAATTATTTTCGGTCACAATGATTTTATATCTATTGATAAAATGTTATGACAGCGAACAAAATATTTATACTAGCAAATAATAAAATAAATTAGTTCAAATAAATATATTAGTTCAGTCGAATACTATGCAACGTATTTCTACGAAATTTACATTGTGACATCATGCGAAATTTCAAACCAATTTACCGTCGTGAGTTTTTAGTTACCTATATAAAAAGTAAGCTGACCCGACAGGCTTCATACTGCCTCAATCGATAAATAAAAGCCTAAACTTTTGTATTTGTTTCTTTTTATTTAATTCCGAGTGTTCATTCACCTTTTAAACCTTCTCTGGACTTCCACAAATAATTCAATACCAAAATTAGCCATATCGGTCCAGCCGTTTACGAACAACAATTCATTTTGATATACATAGATAGATATTCAAATTAATGTCATTGTTCTATCCACTCGGAACGAATGCGCTTTACTGAAATGTGTGAAAGCAACCACAAATCAGACCATTTCCTGAAATAGCTTACCAATACATTCTAACATTATTCTACAATCATACATTCGTCTGTATTATTACCAAGATATACAGGAATACAGAGTAATCCAAGCTTGACATACTAACCAATGCAACATTTGATGTTATTTGGACCCATTTGATCTGGTAACTGAATACATTTTGGTCTTTGAAAAGTAAATCTAAATAATTGAGATCAGGTTTCTGATGTATAGGTAAGGATTATTATGTTACATAAAGGTTTGGGGGAGACCTTTGCCCAGCAGTGGGACACATAAAAGGTTATAAAAAAAAAAAAAAAAGGTTTTGTTGTCTTGCAATTGTGTAAAAGGAAGTTGATCCTTTTTTTTCTACATAGTATTATTTTCTAGTAAGTGTTATTTTTTTTTTATTTGTTGTGATTTCGTTTCCTGTCTTTGTTGATAAAGTTAAATTATAGACCATGACAATACATGATTCCTAGCTCTAAAATCCATGCTATATGACAAGGCTTCATTTAGGCATTTAACCAATGGATAGGTACTGCTGAGATCCTAAAGCTTGGTGTGTCCCAAGTAAACGAATGACTGTTTTTAAATGAAATCAATCAGAAGTATTTAAAAGATAAAAAATAATTTATTTTGTAAAACATAGGTGTAGGTATGTGTACAAAGCAAATGATTGCAACATAAGTTAACATAATAATAATAATCAGACCCTGTTTTGTCTAGGACAGGCGTACAATTTTTTTATATTTTCTATTTGAACCGAAACGTCATAATTTTAGGCATCAATTAAGTATTTAATAGGAAGAGTAGGAAAATAGAGTAAACTATTAACCTATTGATAATAAATGAAAATATAAACTAAATACATACTACGACTTGCACCCAAAGTCTGCTTTCTGAAACCTTAATTAAATATTTTTATTCTAAAGGCTTATTTATAATAATGTCGACGGTATAATTATATTATTTAATTAAATATATTCTATGAAGATAATAAAACGGTCATTGTACTCCTTTCCTTAATGAAAATACATTAAAGGTCAAGCTACAAGCAATTGTTTTGACAGACGAAGAAAAATATGTCTCTATTGTCGCCGAATGAAAGCCTATTGTCTTTACTTTTAATTGCCTCCTAAATGTCAGGCCAGAGAGTTCACGATTATTGTGCAAATTGCGTTTAGAGTTGTAATGTAATTCTATAGTGCTATTCCCGAAAGATTTAGAGTTGGAGGTCACCGCTGCCTTACGTTAAGATTTGTTAAAACTATAACGAAATGTAATAAACGTAAATTATTTGATAATATAACACTGTTCTAATCTCGTTTTTACGCAGAAAATGCTTTTTTATGCTATGCTAAAAGTTGCTTTTTCTAAAAGTTGTCATCCATCTTTAAATTTTTTCTGTGTTTATTTTCTTATGTACTTATTGTGCAGATCTAAGTACAGACAGTTACTGAATGCACTCAGATTAAATTGGAATATTCTTCATTTCAAAAAACAGTTCACTTTTATTATTTGGTTTGAAAGAGCCCATTTATTTTATGAGATCTTTTTACAAGTTTATAAAAGAGTTTTCTAAATATTTGCTAACATTTGGACTGCTGTACAAGAAAATCTTTAATACATATTATGCTTACAAAACAGCAAAAACATTTCAAATACAGTTCGTAACGCTGATTTAAAAGCTCTAACATAAACCTACATTTTCTGAAGCCAAAGTTATTAGTTTTGTGAAAATGCCTTTCAACGCGAATTTTCATTACAACGATTTTTATTAAAACTTGGTACAGCACTAGCTGTGTGAGAATTGAAAACAAGAAATTAATAAATACCTTAGAAAAGTAATGCTATATTTATCTACTTAATTAAATATGGAAATAAGAGTAGAAAAATAGTTAATATGTTTGTACCTACAGTACCTATTGACAGAAATTTATTAGAACCTAGTAAGTACCTCAGACGAAAAAATACAAAACCTTTTTAGGATCACTTTTAGATAATCTTTTTTCATTTCTCCGTCATCCTTAACTGGCCAATAGGTACTTACAGAAATTGTACTTATTAAAATTGAATCATGAACCACTGTGTTTAATAGACCTACTTGCTATAGCTTTACATATCAGCGTGGACTATATTCTACTAAAATTATCTCACATCGGCACAAGTAAAAATGCCTACCTTAAAGGCTGTTTTAGACGATGCGAGAAATTCCGTGCGAGTTGATGTACATTGCGGGCTGCTAGACTATGGTATTATAAATGATCGAACATAAACGGCAATGTACCTTAACTAGCCCGAATTTCTCGAAATGTCTAAATCAACCTTTATAAACTATGTGTAATGTAAACTTGTAAATACTTTAAAAACATAACATAACATATCATCACGCCTGTATCCCCGAAGGGGTAGGCAGAGGTGTACCAATGTACACCCACAGTTCGCCGATATGTTTTAGGTCCCATGTAATAGGGGGCGAGCCTATTGCCACTAACCGGGCACAAATCCAAACTCCGAGCAGCTACTGAGAATTTCATAGAAAAACCCAATAGCACCTTGGTCGACTCAGGAATCGAACCCAAAACCTCTAGCGTAGCTGGCGCGCTTAGCACCACTAGGCCAACGAGGCAGTAAATACTTTAGTACACTAAATTAATTATCAGAGGAATGTATTGACCAGAATATTCATTACATTATGCAATGTATCACTATCCGTATTTATTTACCAGTAAATCAGCTTTGGTACGAAAATACCATTGAAAGGAACTTCAGGCATTAATATAATAATTTACGGTTTAATAGAATACTGGGAACCATGATACATTGAACCGACCTAATTAAAATATAAATCATTTTATCATGGTTGTTATCGTAATTAATCTGGCCTTTACAAAATATTTCAAACAATATTTGTGTTTATTATTAAAATTTTGGTGCTTGTTACAATTTACATATATTTTATAATGAGCAATAAATAAATTTAAATAAATATTGTAACAGATATTTGAATGCCACAGACAAGCGAGATTTGGCTCATATATTATAAATTAATTAATATTATAGATATTAATTAATATTATATTATTAGTTAATATTATAAAAATATTAATAATAAGTATAATAATTATGTTTCGAAGATTAAAATACGCATGTATTTCTGCCCAGCTTTGATATACATAATAATATATATCACCGAACAATATCATTAAAAATGTACGGCTTCTTTCGGGCGTTTGAAACTATAATACCTATAACATTGCCTTTAATAAATAAATCTTCTAAAATAGCGATATAATTATTTACTTAACTAAAACCACAACAGTATCTTACATTCTCAAAACAACGAGACAAAACTTGTTCAACATCGGTTAGATTAAAACCTTGCTCACGCCAACTCTTCATTCCAGAGCCCACAGCGTCCACAACACGAAATATACATTTGTAGACGAAGCCTGCTTAATTACCGTTTTGGGACCAAAGTGACGCATGTCAACTGTTTTCAACACAGACTGGTGAGAGTTAAAGCTGAACATTACATTACTGCGAAGTATAAAGGGATGCAAGTAGAAAGCCTCGTGTGTAAGTATTTTGCTGAAATGTTTTGCACTTTGGGTGGTCCAAATAGGTACCAAGTTTATTTGATTTAAAAGTTTTTGGGGTTGTCGTTTTTATAATACATGTCTTAAAAGTTTTTTTATATAGTCGTTTTTATATTTTATGCTAACAGGCAATTTTGAATGCCAAAAAAACTCAAGACGATAAATTGATTTGAAATGTGGCCTGACGTCACAATTTAGTAAAATTTTAACACACCATAACATTGATTCGCCTTATGTGCTTCGTTTTATCTTTGAAAAAGAAAATAATATGTGCTCAAGTTATTTTAATAATATTTAATATGATTTACCAAATTATTGTTGTCTTTTCATACGGACATTACCCATACATCTTTGTGACCTATCAATCTTGTAGAATTTTTGTATGTTATTAACAGAATCATAGTCAAAAATATTAAACTAATACATACTATACAAAGTGTTTATATTCGGCGTGGCTAGAGTCCTTAAGATGAGTTCTCCTCTGAACAGTCCATACCGCAGCTCGCTGTCGCTCACCTGGTTGTTGGTACTGGCTGTTGATACTACCTGAAACAAAGCCTTTATGTTACTCTACTGTAGGATAGAAGAGAAGAGGGTACAGCAACCAAGGAATGTGCTTTTTTCGTGATTTTGTTTCACAAATTAAGGTCGGCTACTGTTAATCAATAATGAATAAGAGTATTTACGGCAAAGGGACAAAAACGATATCGGAGGAGATTTTAAGAGTCCAACCTTTTTCATGAGATAGATGAAATGGGGTGAATAATATTCTGGCCTCAAGAATGCATCATGCTATTTCTAGGTAAAGAACTGATTAGGTTAAGTTTACTTACACTTGCAGCTCTTTTAAAACATTAATGAGGCTCTCAAACCATTCTTTTTCACTGTTCGTTAGCAGTCGGAGTGTGAAAAATTTAAGCTTAAATACAACACGATGTCTTTCATTTGTTATTATCACGTATTCGGGGAATCCCCGCTTGCGGTATAGAGACTGAGTAGTCGAACAATGAAAATGCCCCTAAACTAAAGCAGGAAAACTTTTTACGAAATAATTTATTCAAACATATTTTGAAGCTGTTATCAGTCATGTTTATTAAAGATAAGCTTATCAGTTCAATAAGCATGCATCGATTGCGTTAATTGAAGCAATAAAAGTCACTTGTGACGTTTGTCCAAATGGTATGAATAAATATCTACTTTTTAAATAATAAATCTTGTGTGTAATCCTGTCCTAGCACCTGTACACGCGAGGACCTGTAAATGCTACAGATAATGCTATCCGCGTAGCTAAGTACTGGTCCGGGAAAATCTAATACGAGTATTGCCATTTATCGACACGCTAAGAAGAATAATAAATTAAAGATTGGAATCTGTATATTCCAAAAAATAATTAGTAATTGGTGTGGCGGTTTCGACAACATAAGAACTAAATCAAAAATCATTTAAAATATCTTAGTCTCTTAAGGATTAAACATACCATTTCGTGTACCTATACCTGCGGTATCGTAGCTCCTAAACTAATAAACCACATTTAATATATAGCTAGTAATGGTTGCAGAAATATATTTAAATTGCATTTATTTATTTACGTCACGTCTGATATAAAACCTTACCTATATTCTTTATCGTTGATAACTTTTTATTTATTGGTCTGGGTAATATAAAACAACTACAATATAGTATAGAGCCATTGATATAGAACCAATGATAATTCTAATATAATAATTCCTCGTATTCTTACAGTAGCAAATTTAAAACTATCGTCTTATTATCATCTTTTTTTATTACTATAATCATTGCTACTGACTTAGCTATTAGATTTTTACGTCTAAAATAACGTAACATTCGGTATTGATAACGTTAAGGAGTATTTCATAGTTTTGTGAAAACCGGATACTTTTGAAAGCAAGTTGAACCCATGATCATCTTAATTATTTACGGGTAAACGCAACGTGTGTGATGCTGTCCGCACTTATTTATTATTCATGATATCTATGGTAAGGATCAAAAGCGATCCCCAGAGGTCAAGTTGCACAGGAACACACAGCTTCGATCTCTTGGCGTATGTTTTGAATAGTTTTTACATCCCACTAATATAATAATATAAGCTGAACTGTTTTCAGTGCCACCTTAATGCATTATTAGGGCATTAGGAGCTTTTATAGCTTTACCTCCAAAACCCAGTATGTGACCCTTTAAAGGGCCTAAATATAGCATTTAAAAGACAGACATAAAACAAAGGCAATGCCGTCTCAAGATAGGTACCGACGTTTGATTTGAATGCATTTGTTCAAAAGAAAGCCGAAATTGGAAACATACTTAATTTAAGTACTAATACCCTTGTCTTACATGTATTTATTTAACTGTAGGTTCCTACTTTATTCGCCTTTCATTAGATTTTTAACTATCTGGTCATATTTTACTATTCTACATATTTTATTATATTGTGTACTTAGTACGTATCATACTTATTAGTAGTCTGTTTTTCGCCAATCAGTAAGGATGATTCGATCGGACTACAGTGAAGTGACAGTACCTAACTTTGAGGTTATCCAAAAATATAACAAACTTTATTAACACTTATACATACCCAACTATCACTAGAAAGTGCAACCACAATTAATAATACACACAAAACACTGGATAAAAACGCACTGAAAATATAACCTCGACGTGTCACAGCCATTTTGTTCCCGAAACAATACTGATATAGATTAATTTGCGTTATTTCTATCAGTAATTATCGATAACGGATTATCTGTAGATAGACGAATGTTTGTCGCTGACTCAGGTTCGTTCGCATTGATAATGATTATACATAAATGGTAAAACCTAGGTGTATCCTATCGATGGCAAAAATATACTTTGAAATCAAAACATATATACATACATATACCTAATCACGCCAGTTTCCCGTAGGGGTAGGCAGAGACCACTTCCTTTCACTTGCTACGAAAATACCGCGTAACAAATAACCAAAAAACACGCAAAATTTAACCTAGTTCTTTGGAAGTCGGTTAAAAAGACGAATATGCGGCCAACGAGTAAGAAAGTACCAGGTAAACATATTCTGGAGAAGTTTTAAATGCGGTTACCTATACTAAAAGATAAAATACTTATTTAATGATGAAATGAGATATTTCTGACGATTCAATCAAAGTCTGTGAAATAATTCTGACGCGATTGAATTATTCAGGTTACTTATCTTGATAAATGTGTGTCCGTAATGAGTAATTTACATGGATTTTTAATTAGATTAATCATAAAATAATATTCTGTAAATGTCACGGACGTCTCTTTGAAGTAATTAAAATCCCATTTCTTTAAACTTGGTTTGCCCTGTTTTAGGGTGAGTGGCGTAGAGAACACATAGTTCCCGTGCACACACCTCCGCGCCTTCGTGTTTTTTTTATCTTCACTACTCTTGTTTGTAGTAGATAGACAGATATGTTCGTTGGCGGCCGGTGATGGAAAAAAAATATATTCTTATGCACATAAATCTAAAAAAAATACTCAACAAACATAAAATAATCTTTTAGATCAAATATGATAAAATCTAAATAGGTCCGGTTAGGAATACAGTTCGGAGTGGGTACCTCCCGGACTCTATCCCTAACCGATCCTATTTTGGTAAACTCTGGAAATATTGTTGGCATTTCAACTCATAAACAAGTAAATTATCACACCTTAAAAATATAACTAAAGTGTGGACACTTGTCTTATAATCACAGAAGCGTTTAACGTTTAGATTATATCACGAATCTGATTAGATCTTTGTCAGACGAACAAAATAAGCCGCACCGTTAACTGTGAAAGATTACAAGTTATTGAAATTGATGTATTCCAATGCATAAAAGTGACTCACTCCTTTGAACGATAATAGTTATCATATAAAGGACATTGTAACATAGTTATATTCTATACACAATTAGGTTCACATACTAAGAGCTTGTCCAGAAAGGCGAATTCGTCGCGAATCGTATCCCGCGAATTCATACGCGCGTTATCGAAGTACTAGACATCATTACATCGCGTCAACAAGAATCGCGCGAATTCAAAATACGCGCGTAAATCGTGTGCACTACGCCAGACTCTCGACTCGCGCTTGATTCGCGCGTATTGCGCACGAGTCGAGATACTAGGGACGCCTTGTTGCGTCCAGTTAACGCGCGAACTCTAAAGCGAGTGAACGAATCGAGGGAAATGGAGCGCCAAAATACTCGCGCGTTGGTACGCATCTTGTGGACGCAACGGTCGTGCGAGAGAATCGCGACGAATTCGCCCTTTCTGAACAAGCTCTAAGTAATAAAATAGGTAGGTCTTCTACTCTATCCCTTCAAAATATATTTTTCTACATTATTACATGATTAATTTCAGTGAAAGAACGAGCTGAAGCAGATAAGGTATATAGCACCATCTCTTTTATTTACTTTATCTTTCGTGGCACAGCGACTTCGGAATATACCACTCATGCGAAAAGTCCTATAATAATATAGATTTATTATTAAGGACCTCATTCGCGCAGGGGGTGCCCTTAGTGGACGTTGCTGACGTAGTTAGTTTTTCCTATTGCTCTGGCTGGAGGCCTTAAGGTCCTCGCCAAAAGTCCGGTGAAGCAGTCAAAGCCTGCGCTCAGGCTAACTGCAAAGATCTCTACCAAAAAAAAAAGGACCTCATTCGTTAGCTCTTTCTTTGACTTTATATGGGTGCTGTGTCCGTGGCACAAAATCACTTAGCAATCAAATAGCACAGCATCATCTTATAATATGTCAGGATTCGTAAGCACAATAAAACAAAACATAACATTACAACTATTTATTAACTTGCGGAAGCGTAGTTAAAAATATAATTTCAATT
This sequence comes from Autographa gamma, assembly GCA_905146925.1. Lineage (NCBI taxonomy): Eukaryota > Metazoa > Arthropoda > Insecta > Lepidoptera > Noctuidae > Autographa > Autographa gamma. The sequence goes on from LR989871.1 coordinate 7,077,996, forward strand.
ACATAATTTCATAAAATATACAGATTGTACAACATTATACAATTTCACAGAGAAATTATTTATATAAGACACTAGAGAACAATGACGTCACACGTTGACGTCAAACGCGTCATACAATTGTTTTACAAATTAAATTGTGAAAATATTGAATAAAGTGCTGAATAATATTATTTATTGAAATATTTATAAATAGATGAATTATTTTGGCTTTGTAGAGTTATAAAGTATGTTTGGAACTAAACAGACAATCGGCACTTTTTGACGATAGATGTCGCTAATGTCTTTAGTAATAGCAAACCAATGACAACGTTTAAAGGACCATTTATTGTTCTTGAAATTGATCTCTATGTTATGGAAATAAAGCTTATTTTCGTATGGCCATTGCTTTACGTATAATAAACTTTATGTAATTACCATAGAACTTAAAATTGGGCGACATTAATTATTGAAAAATGCCGTTTGTCTGTGATATTCTTAAATGTCATTTAGAAGAAAGAAAGACATAGAGATGCCTACTTCGAGTTCCGTAGCTAGGTTTTGTAATAAATTAGAAAATATTTTAAACACATGTATTGTTTTTTTTAATTTTCCATTAACATTGAATTATCTTTTACTTACGGAAATAAAACATCAGAAGATTTTCATCTAAATGATTTAGTATAACTTTGAATTACTAAAAAGCCATGCACAAACGCAATGAAACCTACCGGGACTAAAAAATCCCCTAAGATCGCTAATCTCTCATCAGGCTCTTATATTTTAAACCTATCTATTGGCATTACAATTGTGACTTTTTCTCTTAAACTCAAAAAAAAATCATTGGAAAATCAAGGCATTGTAAAAATCAAAAACCTTCTATATTTGGAATTTGTCTACTATTTAAAAGAAATTGGAATTTTAATTATTTAAGTGACGGAGAAGGTACGTTACTAGCGATACTAGCGATCCCAGCGGATTTTTTTTATACAAACAAATTAGTTAAATTGTTAAATATTTTCCATACTTACATAATTATTATTAGAATATATTACAGAATTTACACGACAGTATTTCAAAATATTTTCTCTTAACTATCAAAATATTATTTATTAATTAAATTATTTTATCTCGAAAAATATAAGCGTGATTATTATTTCTCACAATGTAGACTAATGGTTATTTAAATTAACCTGTTGTATGCCGGAAGCGCGGATCCACGCGAGACACAATTGAATTTGTCTTATTTATTGCGGCATACGAGAGGTTAATATTGATCATTTGTACTATGCACTAATATGATTGCCATATAAAAAATGGCACTGATCAAAATCTACCATGAACTCTACTATTTACTCCTTCGAAAAATTCGATGCGTAATTTTTCCCTTTTCTAGTAATTTTCCTCTGAGGTTAAAGCGAATAACGACCGATAGACATTCTACAACATTCATTAGCGTTTCTTTTCGTACCTTATTGTATAGAGCGCTGCACAGCAAGCAATGTATGCGCATATTGTAAAATATGTCGTCAAGAAGAAAGATAGATCAAGACGTTTGTAGATGTTATAAAGAATAAAGCAATTAATCAAAAAAAAAAATTGATGATAGTTTTATTCTATTGTGAGAGAGTTTACGTCAAAGTTTTTTGGTTCTCTTAGAAAGAAAAGATAAGTATCAACAGAAATAAGAGTAATAAATCTTTGAAATAAAACATATGTTTTTAAATGATAATTACATTAACAAAATTTTATGGTCCCACAAACAATATTTTGTAATGCCCTCGAAATTAAAAGGCAATGCTCTATACAATATCCATATTTTTTCATATACTATCTTATTGCAAGCCAAACCTTTTTTTAATCCATACATTAAAAATCTAGACTTTTCACACCACATTCTACAACCCACAAATAATTATCAATCAAAATTTGGAATGGATATTTTAGATAATTTTAGGAATCGCATAGAAATTAGTAATCGGAACATACTTGATCTAATTTTTACTTAGGTACCCTAAAATATCTTAACCAAGTTCAAAACAAGTTTTTGTAATGTATTATCATGAAATTTTCACGCTACTCGAGAAAATGAATTAAAATAAATATGGCTTATTTTTTTAATGAAGGAAAAAAAATAATTTGTTTTTTAATAAATAGCAAATGTTGAACCGGTTTTTGGAAGCAAAATTCTCAATCGTCAAAAGTCAACATTAAAAGTACTTAATCTGATTTAAAATCTAATCAAGAAAATTTAGGGCACCTTTACAAACCTTGTCACCTAAAGATTCAAACACAGCGCCAAATCTTCTAAACACTCATTATTCTCACACAACTCCTTCAACCTTTCCACTTGAGATCCAGTAAAATTAGACTTAGTAGCACACACACACAACAACCTTCTATCAGAGAACGACATACCAGCTTTATTACTCAAAAACTCTTTAAAAATCCCCCAATTTTCTGCTACCTCCCCACTTTTATAGAACCCTAGTCTTAGTAAATGATAGCAGAGAGGGGATAGGTGTCTGATGATCTGGTTTGAACTGGCTGAAACCAGTAATGTGAGGAGACAATATGGGAGTAGGTTCGAGGTAACTTTGCCGTTTAGTAGATGGCAGAGTGCTTCGAATATCCAGCCGGATAGCACTGGTAGTTGGTTCTGGGTTATTGATGTTTGGAATACCTGGAAATTAAAGAAAAATATAAACAGTTTAATATTATATCAGTCGTGTGATAATAAAGTAATTTTAGTATACTTCTGTAACTGTTAAGTTAACCTATCACATCAATATTAAATAACTTATTTAGCGTTGGCCTAGTGGTGCTAAGCGCGTCTGCTACGCTAGAGGTCTTGGGTTCGATTCCCGAGTCGACCAAGGTCGGAGTTTGGATTTGTGCCCGTTTAGTGGCAATAGGCTCGCCCCCTATTACATGGGACCTAAACATATCGGCGAACTGTGGGTGTACATTGGTACACCTCTGCCTACCCCTTCGGGGGTATAGGCGTGATGATATGTTTTTATTATTATATAATTATTAAATAAAGTTGCGAAGAACATAGATATTTTTAGTTGTTCATTGGCAGAATTTACTAGGGTGACTACTGAAATTGTTTGTTACAGCTTATTGTAAATATAATATGAAAAGTTGTTACTATTGTTATTATTTTCTTTATTGCATATTTTATTAATTTGTTAATTGTCTCTTTTCAATTTTATTTTTGTTGTTTTCTTTTTAAGGTTTTTGCGAGATTTTATGTCTCGATGTGTACTTTTTTTGTTATCATGCTTAAGTTATAGATGTGTATTTTATTTTAATTTCTAAGTGTATAATTTTATTTTCAATTTTAAGATTGTAGCTATTTTAATTTTACTATATATATGCCAACATTGTCGCATTAGGTATTAACCTGTAAGGATAGTGTTGTAATATTTAAATAAATAAAAAAAAAAAAAAGTTGTTTGTTATTTAGCGTTGCTATATCTAAACTTGGTATTCCACAACACCCCATATTTAAATAAAACTTGATAAAGAAAAATAAATAACTTTTTCAAGCAATAAATTACAACATTTAATCCGTTAAGTGTCTTTTAAATGATAAATTTCTAATATGACAGTTAAATCGAACACAAAAAAATATATCAAGATAAACACAAAATACAATTTACAAAACTACTCATTAGTAATTACTAAAACAACTCACCGTAAAAACAATATCCGCATTCATAACCGAACACTCAATCCTCTTATCTCTCTCCGACGCAATCTCCACTAACATCTTCTCACTTTCCTTACAGCACTCTAAAAACTCTATGACCACTCTACTCAAAGTCGCCGCCGGCGTCAAAGTCTCTCTTAGAAAGTATTGTAGAGTAGTTGTAATGATTCTCTTGCTTTCTCCCTCTTTGGATTGGCGGAGGACTTTGTAGAGGAGAGTGATTCGTTCCATAGAGTTCATTAGGATGTCGGGATCCATGTTTGATACGTCGGTCGTTAGTTTTGGGCTTAGGAGTTTGCTGTCAGCTGTGAAAATAAAGTAGTGTTATAATAGACTAATTTGTATAAAATCTATGCGATTTGTCTTCAAGGGTAAATGCTAATTGTTTGATCAAAGAACAACAATTGTTAAGGTCGGATCGGATATATGAGTTTAACATTTTATATAGTCTCTCACGCGAAAGGTTCAGAACTACAAGATATAATACTATGTAAACTTCATTTTTTTTTGTAAGTTTTCATATTTTTAATATATTCATATTTTAATTGTAGCCAAACAATCTAACATAAAACAATCTGTTAAAATTTGAGGAGGCCCCGTACACCTTTCTGTCACCGGGGGAGGAACCTTAAGAACAAATTCTAGAGCCCAACACATCGAAAAACTTAGAATCATTGCGAATTATGTATTATATCAAATAGATGTTGAGAAGGGACAGCAATAGACATACACAAAATAGTTTCTTCGCAATATTGCTATGAATAATATGAGGGTCTTACCAGAAAACAGATGAACCATCAATATTTGTACAGCATGGTGCTCTGAGTAATTCTTCATATTATCTAGAAGTTTTTCTATTACAGTATTCTTGAGATCTTTCGGTAATACTTGCTGCCGTATTGTAGATGTAATACCCTATAACACACGAAAATCATTCTTATGTAGTAACAGCTAAGGTTCAATATACAATGTTAATAAACCACTCCACGACTTGACATAATACATAGACAGAAAGTCACAAAAGCTTTATGTAAAGCCACAAACATATTTCAAAATATACCTTAACACTTAAACAATAGAGCTGACATTACCTTGACAACCAAATCGATGCAATAATGCCTAGGATTCTTTAACACGAAGTCCACTGCTAGATTGATAAGCTCAGGATGTCCAAGTTCTATTAGAGTAAATAATACCGTCCAGTATAGACTTTGTTCGTAGAGTGATATCCTGAAAACAAGAAAATATTTAATTCAGTAAAATTATGTAGTAATACTAATAATAATAGTTTTTTTTTTTTTCGCCATAATACACATATTAGATAATCACATTATGACATAATACAGTTAGGTATTTGGTGGAAGACTAGTGCCTAAGCTTTATAGGCCTGTATTTCAGGTCAAAAGGTTTCCACCCTTAAGCCGTCATTGCTTTTGAAGTAGTCTTATTTACTTTTTCGAGCAGTTTTGTAAGTTGCATACGTTGTTTTTTAGCGAATTCAGTTGTAATCATTTTCTTAACGGAAAAGTTTAAAAACTCCCAAGCAAGTATGGCCCGAAAATAAAGGTAACGTTAGGTTTTTTTAATAAGTATTTTCATAATATGTTTTCGAATACGAAGAAGAAAAAAAGTTGAGAGTAATCATCGAGTAACCGTAAGAATGCTTCAAGTTTCGCGTATATTCGGGAAGAATTACACTAGTCGAGTCATCCGGGGCTTGGTGCAGCTGCTCAAGAGCGGCTTTTGGTAGTTACATACAGACTTACTTGGCATTAGGCGCTAGGTACTGCTTCACAGCCACGTTCAGCTGCGTCACCAGCTCATGGTAGGGGCTGGGTGTCACTAGGTTGTACCCCTTGCCGGTCAGTTGTAGGAGACAACCTTGTAAGGCGGCTTGACGGAGCGGAGCGTAGCTTGATGATAGAGATTTAAGGAGCTTTTGGTGGACTGTTGAGAGTTCCTGTTGAAGGAAAGAATATAGTTAATTATAGCTGTTTTATATGTATATTAATACACTTAAAAAAAAAAGAAAATCTTTTTTTATTCTGATGTGGTATCATCCAATTCGATATACGGTCGCAACTTGAAGCAGTCGATACTGATTGCTTACCACTTGGTGAACCATGAAATGCCATTTATTTAAGAAAAAATTGCATTAGTTAAAATTGCAAAAAAGGGTTTCTTCCTTCCTACAACTTACTCACTACTTCTTTATCTACTAACCTGCAGGCCATCGAAGCCGTCCAGCACACACATGCAGTCAGACAGCGCCAGTAAGAGCGCTCGGCCCGCAGCGCTGTACTGCGTGAGCGAGGCGTGCGCGGGACCAGTCAGCGCTATCAGCTGCTGAGCGGCCCACACCCAGTGTGCTGGCGATGAGAACACGCCACCAGCCTGACCTGTCCTTATCTACTAACCTGCAGGCCATCGAAGCCGTCCAGCACACACATGCAGTCAGACAGCGCCAGTAAGAGCGCTCGGCCCGCAGCGCTGTACTGCGTGAGCGAGGCGTGCGCGGGACCAGTCAGCGCTATCAGCTGCTGAGCGGCCCACACCCAGTGTGCTGGCGATGAGAACACGCCACCAGCCTGACCTGTCCTTATCTACTAACCTGCAGGCCATCGAAGCCGTCCAGCACACACATGCAGTCAGACAGCGCCAGTAAGAGCGCTCGGCCCGCAGCGCTGTACTGCGTGAGCGAGGCGTGCGCGGGACCAGTCAGCGCTATCAGCTGCTGAGCGGCCCACACCCAGTGTGCTGGCGATGAGAACACGCCACCAGCCTGACCTGTCCTTATCTACTAACCTGCAGGCCATCGAAGCCGTCCAGCACACACATGCAGTCAGACAGCGCCAGTAAGAGCGCTCGGCCCGCAGCGCTGTACTGCGTGAGCGAGGCGTGCGCGGGACCAGTCAGCGCTATCAGCTGCTGAGCGGCCCACACCCAGTGTGCTGGCGATGAGAACACGCCACCAGCCTGACCTGTCCTTATCTACTAACCTGCAGGCCATCGAAGCCGTCCAGCACACACATGCAGTCAGACAGCGCCAGTAAGAGCGCTCGGCCCGCAGCGCTGTACTGCGTGAGCGAGGCGTGCGCGGGACCAGTCAGCGCTATCAGCTGCTGAGCGGCCCACACCCAATGTGCTGGCGATGAGAACACGGCTCCGGCTTCACGGGATAGCTGCACTAGTGATACGCGGGCTGACAGACCTGTTGGTGCCTGTACCAAGGAACAATATGTTGCTTAAATACGTAGAACAAAGTCGGGTTAGTTACACCATTTACAACTTAAGCGCGGGTGGAAACAACAGAAAGTCATTTTTCGAAATTGCTCCGTAATCCACTCAAATCGGCTGTGTCTCTCTCGACTCGCTAATCGTCGGATTATAGTTGGTAGGAAATTAAATATTTTTATTTAGTTTAAGTGGCGATTAACACGGCATGTAAATTATTAGATATAGAAAAGTGGCCTTAATAAAAAAAAAATGTGATCCAAGGTATGAAACTGCATTTGCTACTACAATTGAGCAAAGTGACGCGACACGTTGTTTCAGGAGAGAATTACGACGAGGGGCAAAAGTGTAGCAATCGCGAACCTAAGACCAGTACCTAAACTGTGGCTACTCCTTAATACGATGCTCTTGACATCAAAGGAATTTCTTCAGATTATTTGTGCCTTAATACCTAGGAGATATTTCTTCTGGCGGCTAAACAATGTAATACAAAATCAAAATATTTCTGTCTATGTAAAAGTTTTAAAACATACCTTAGGCTCCAACATTTGTGAAGTAACATCCATTAAGATCTGCAGGCAACTGTTGATATCAATGTCCTTGTTTCTTCTCACGCGTTTTAGTTCCCGTTTCACTTTGTAACTCGCGTCGTCTGTTATATCTGTAGAAAATATACACTATTTTATGACTTACCGATGATAATTTCAGCCTTAACTACTATAAGGTCTTACGGAAAGTCCTACTTTACCCTTTGCCCTGTAGTTGTTCTGTCGATACTTTTTCATGCTAAATTAGGTCACTTCTTATAGTATTTCAATTCTTTGCTCTACTTACCGCTACGCTATGCGCTTAGTATTGGACGAATAAAAGTATGGGTAGTCTTATTGAGTGAATGCACTCTTCGACAAAAAGATAAAATTCGCGGTAGTAGTTGCAAAAATCAAAATTAAAAACTCATTTATTCAAATAAGGGCAACACCATTATTCATGTAAAAGACCTTTAGGACGTCAATACAATCGACAGAACCCTGATTCTTCGACTCTTCCCTGATTCCTAACTAATCTTACAGGGGAGAAGAAAAGGCACACCAAACTATCCAAGAAGATATAAATAAATAGACTTACCTGAAGCCAATTTCATGTACTCAATATTGAACTGCGCATAGTGGTATCCGTCGAAGCCATCATTCATGAGAGGTATCCGTTCCAAGTTGACAGAGTCGAATAACTTGTAGGCCGATGTGCCGACTAATATGCTTCGTAGGCGTTGCATTCTGATAAAAAAAGATACCAATAATTTCACTAGGTTTTGGCTTAACAAATTAACTGTCCCGTCAGTAGACACAATAGTTAAACAATGGAAATGTTAATATGTGACTCACGGGACAGGGAAATGGTTAAAGATGGTATAGAAACAACAGGAGAAAAAAAATAAAAAAAACTCGACTACATAAAAGACACTTTAAAATATAAACTGAAAAGTAAAAAACAAGTACAACATAATTGACTGTAACAGTCGGGACCCATAATGAATGATTTTAGTCTAGCTTTTTGAATGGGTCCCGACTGTTACAGTCAATTATGTTGTACTTGTTTTTTACTTTTCAGTTTATATTTAAAGTGTTTTTACGCAGTCGGGTTTTTTTATATTTTATATTTATAGTCTAGCTGTTTCTTAAGGTTTCAGCAGCGTACCAAGAGAACGTTTGGATAAAGAACAATTTTTCACATAGTATTTTTTATACTTAAATGAAATACCATTTTGGAATCCTCGTTACAAGCCCTTTAATTTGATACCCTATTGTAGCAAACATTTTTTTACCTCAATCTATGGCACCTCGTGGCCGCCATGTTGGTTTTTGTTTGACGTGACATATCTAAGAACACTTGGGTAATTGATACGAATCCAACGATACTCTAATTATCGAAATCCATTCGGCCGTTTCGAAGATATGAGGTAATAAAGAATATTACACACATACATACATACATACATACAAGATACGCGCGAAAAACATAACCCTTCTTGGCAGTCGGGTAATAAAACACGAAACACATTTCAATCTTTTCACATTTTGTACCTTGAATGGACATTTCTTCTGGCTTTGTTCATTTTTAAACTCTTTACACACTGGCTTATATCAAAACTCTTTAAGAGCGGTTTCACCTGCCTTTCTAATATATAGGCTGTTAAAAGACATGTGGCCCGCCTGGTAAGCGGTCATCGCACTTGAGCTTTTGGAACACCAGAGGCATTAATGGCCATACGATGACGTTGCCGCGGTTGCCTGGGTTTGCCGAGTATATATCCGAATGCAAATTCAAGTAAAAGATATTTATTCAGACTGGTAGTTCCAGAGATATTAACATTTAAAACACTGGTCTATATCACTCACCCCTCGTTACTGGTGAGTGTGTGTCTGGGCATATGCAGCAACCCGCTCCGGCGTACTGCGGGCGCCGCGCTCAGCAACAGCTGCGTGATGCCCCGCACCGCCCAGTGCGTGCCGTTCCCTTGTAGAGCACCGAGCAGACCTACCCAGATCTCTTCGAACTGCTTCTTCGATGACCAGCCTATTAGGTTTACCCTGGAATTTTGGGACTAGTTAATACTAATCGACGAGTCGTATACGTAAAATGTGTTTATTCTTAATACTTTACTAAGCATCAAACTTTAACGATAAAAGAATCCTCCTAAAAGACCTCAGTATCATCGCGTGGCTGCCGCGCGCGGTCAGCCCGAGCCATTATGTTCGTTCAGTTAAAAATTACGACATCATGGCACCACACGCACGTGTTGCGGTTATTGCTTTTATCCTTATAAATAGGATTATAAGAGAAGATAACAAAGACTTAAACGAAGACATTACTGGATCCAGATTTTATTAAAAAAAAAAACAGATTATTATATCATGGTAAGGAACTAATACTCGAACAATACACGAGATCGACAAAGGCGCCTTTGAGGAAAGCAAAAAACGGACACTGAATTGATCATGCGCTCGGACGCTCACCAACGGCAGCGTGCGCACTTGCCTTGGCCGAGCCACATCCACACTGAGCTGTAGTGCTATTCTGTAACATTATTTTCATGTCTCGACAGCGGAATCCGCGGTGAGATGTCAAATACGTATTCTCGAATTTGAATTCTAAATCAAGGCCAATTGGGTTCACTTTTGAAGTGACCTTTATTGCCACTCAGGTGAAGCTCGATACCGAAATTATTTACAGAATAGACAAACTGCTTCGCACGGCAAATGCCTCGGGAGGCTGCTCGCTCTATGTAAACACGCCTATTAACTAACCCTTCGCAACTTTTTGGGGAAGCGTATCTTTTATACCTATAAAGGAATTAGCTTATATATCCATTCCATGCTATATTTGCTAATTTTAGGCTGAGTAGTCTTGATCCAAATATACGGCAAAAAAGGCATTTAAAAGCGTAGATTACGCCCATTTCATAGCAACACAAATAAAAAAAAGTTTTTTTTTTTTAATATGCATTCTCTCTTTGTGATGTCTTTATATTTATTTAATTTTTGAATTAATCGGAGCTGAAACTATGGTTACTCAATAGTTTTTTCTTTTATAAAGCATATTTGTACTGTAATAAAACATTCTTACCTAAACAAAAAGGCTTCTAACACGTCCATATCCTGCAAAGCTTGTAGAGGTAGATCAATCTTCTGTAGTTGATCCTTTTTGGACACGACGTCTACTGAGGACCAGGCGATCGGCGGTATTAACGCTATGTTACTTACTATGTCGAGCCTGGAAAGAATAGGATTTTTAATTTGAGGAAATATAGCGAACATTATCGCTCATTCGAGAAAAAGTTAGGTCAATAATGTTATAAGAAGGGACGTTTTTAATCTTTCTTTTGGTTTTCTTATATTTTTCTTTCTCGTCATTATTTGTGCTTGATCCGGCTTAAAAAATGAGAAACACGATAACGTTTTGGGAAGTGTGGTGATAAATATCAGAAATATATCTAAGAATTGGAATTTGGAATTGGAAAATACAGGGTGTTACATACCCCTGTCCGATCCGTTAAGGTGTTTTTAGGTGTCGATAACTGATTACAAAAATGTGAAAAATAAATGGAAAGAAAAAAAATATAACGTAAAAATATTTTTTTCTCAAATTTCAGGAGAGAGAGTCTACATCGTCACAGATGCTTCCTTATTAACCAATAAAAGGCCCCCATAAATACTGACGAAATTGGTGTTGTAGTATTTGTTTTAATCTCAAACTTAGGGAATTCTGGGGCAAAATAATGGTCATTTCAAAATCCATTACTATTGTTGAATTGTCCAAATTTGCTATTTAATTTGGGCATGTGATTGTGAACCCTATATCACCCTTTCGGGTCGGACAGGGGTTACTTAATACCCTGTATAAGTAATTCTACACATTTACCACAAAATTAAAATAAAATAATAAACTAATTACAAATTTTAAACATATTTCTCGCCAAATAGAAAACAGATTCGAACAAAAAACCTCCTTTTTCGCAATCGGTTGACACCAAAAATCGCTTAAATACATAAAGTCTAAATTTTTTGAAGTCAGTTAAAACCACACTCACCTCGACAAAGATATCAGCAAGCTCTCAATAGGCACTCTGTAACACTTCTCTAGATAACCATTACTCTTCGTATAGAAGTTATTCTCCCAATACTCTAGTAAAGTGATCAGTTTGTCACCGGTTATGATCATGTCTGGTCGCGGTCCGGGGTCTTGGATTTGCATGTACTGTTTCGGTGTTATTGGTTTTGTGTCCTAAGAAAAATTTAAAATAGTACATCATTAATTAATATAAAAAAAATATTTTCAAAAGAAATAACATAAGCCTTTAGTATTTTGCGATACATATGATTCCAGGTGTGTGTGTGACTGTGATGAAAATAAACAAAAAATATATAAGAAGACAGTTTTTGTAACACATTTGTATAATATATAACTGATGTGATGCTTAAATAAAAATTTAGATTTATTTTCATCCTGAAAAATATATCTAGCTAATAAAAATACATTTAGATACATTGAGTATGATATTGAGATCCAAAATAAGTTTGAGATCACAAAATAATTGTTTATAAGTTATGTGTAAATTGCAATTTAAGTATCAGAATAAATCCCGGTTTATTGTCATACAAATTAAACTAAACTACTTGATCTAAAATTAAACTTAACTGTATCGAAACTTACCTTAACCAAATACTTAACAACCGCATACAAGCAGCTGATCGCCGACTGCGTCCTATTCAGATTCGCATCAACATTCAACTCATTCCAAATCTCATTAAAACTGAGAGCTTTAGCCACATTATCTATCGTTACACTCACTACATTATCCACGACCATATTATCATTAACTGCATTAGTTACTCTAAACGAAACATCCGTATGTATCGGAGTCTCTACAACTTTCTTATTCTTAATCAAAAACGATAAATACTGCAACGATATTACAGAAAATATCGATATGTTGCGCGCTAATGATGTAGGGAGAATACTCTCGATACATTTATCGAGTAAATCGCAGTCTGATTTATCGATGAATGCGATTATTCGATCGAGTGATTCTAAGAATCCGGTTAAAATCGTTTGGAGTGTTATAAATTCTTGATAAAATAGTTTGTCTTGAAAGACTTGATGGCAACGTCTTGTATATCTATCGATAGTCTGTTCAACGTTCAAACTGAAATTTTCCGACTGACTTAAAGGTCGAATTTGTTTCGGAAACAATCGAATAACATCACTCAAAGATTTTTCTAGTGTGACAACACCAATCGTGTATATATCTGGCAACTGTGGTGGGGTTATGTCAAACTCTTCTTCTACTTGATTTCTTTTCGTCCCATAATTCTCTTTCAAACTCTCATCAGTAATTGGTATAAAGAATTGAGATTTAGATTCTTTATTATCACTCTTTTTAAACACATGCAGTGAGTAAACCGCATTTAATTTATTACTGTCTATCGAAGAAGGAGTTTCTTCTCTCAATTTCAACTCTTTCCGTTCTCTTGCACTCTCTTTCTCATACTCCTTTAACTCTTGTACAGAGAGAATGTTAAGGAATTCTCTTATATAAGTATCACAGGCTATTCTGAAGGATGGTTTGAGAATTTTTCTGTCGAATTCTGGGCATGATGTTATAGTTGTTAGGTCCTCCTTTGGAAGGTTGGATAGGAAGTGAGCTAGTTCTTTTTGATCTAATATTCGCGGTGATGTGCAGATGGTTTGACAGCACCTGTGAGCAAAACAGACATAAATAGAATTGGAACGGAATATAAGTGAAATATAATCTTTTTTGAGGCACTGGACACATCTTTTTATGATGAGCATGACAATTTGTTCTGTGTCTAGGTGTAATATATTCCTAAAAAATGTTATTATAAATATGTAAGTGTGCTTATCAGTCCTCTGATTCATAATAATAAGTGGCAATAGGCTCGTCCCCTATTACATGGGACCTAAACATACCGGCCAACTGTGGGTGTACAATGGTACACCTCTGCCTACCCCTTCAGGGACACAGGCGTGATGGTATGGTATGTTATGTTATGATTCCTAATAAATGCTCTGCCTAGTTTGGGAACAGATATCCGTGAATGAGCTGTGCTCTAAATATAAATTAAGTTTATATATTAAACTTACCTGCTTTTAACTTGGTTGAGTAGCCAGTTATCATCGATATTCGTGGTAACTATATACTGTGGATTGATCGCCCTGTCCTGCGATAGATCTAGTGGAGATAAATCAAATATACTTGATGCTAATGAGTTCAGTTCCATTACTAAGGCTGTGTACCTGTGGAAGAAACAAATATAAATACTCTTATAAGTTACATTCAACTGTAATCTTGGTTATGATTGAATGTATAACTATATACACTCAGGGGCACAATTAACCGGCCACTTCAACATTTTGCTATATCTTCGTTAGATAATTGCGGAATGATTTTATTTCTTGACAATATTATAGTTTAATTTATTTGTGATAATAAAAAACAAAATAAAGTTTGCTATTACTTATTTTTTTTTTAACAATTTTAAAAATTTTGAGATTATCGATAAATTAACCAAAAACAAAAGTGTGTTAAACAGAAGTGACTAAAACTTCTTTTTACATTAAATACCCAAATGTTAATGATGAGATTTGTCTCCTCTGGCCCTTATGACCTTCTCGAAATGAGTTGGAAGACCATCCCTTAAAGTTTGCATCAATTAATTAAAAAAAAAAAATACGAGACATAGGAACTAAATAATAATATAACACAGACTTTTAACGATTATTAAACACATTATTTTCAAAAATGTAAATGGGCCATATTTGTACAGATTAATTAATACAAATAACAAATAAACACTTACCGAGCATAAACTTTGTCTCTCTGCAACAACTCCAGCGCAACTTGAACGTCTTCTTTAGATAGCTGCACGTTTATCTTCTCAATTGGCATGTCTTTTAATATCCTACATCTGTCAACTGCTAGTTTGGCAAACCTTAAAAATAAACTAAACATGTGAAGAAGAATATAAGAATTTCTTTAGGTGTATAAAACTTGGGATTTGGGCATAGCGTGGAAAAGCAGATGTAGCATTAATATTTAAGTGGTGTTTATTTTACCTTTGCAAACATTTAACGCCGAACTTCAAACACAAATAAAATAAATTGTCGGGGGAGGACCGATGACTAACTCAGCGTACAAAAAAATATTAGTGTTATAGATTTTAGTACTGAATTAAGTAAGGTTACAAAAAAACGAGATTCTTTTTGTTGCTTTTTATATTTGTACATTCATATTTTATCGCCATACTCTATATCAAAAACTTATTTAAAGTAAGAAACTTACCTTACAGCTATAGCCGGTTCGAGCTTCCCAATGATCCGACAAATCAGAAACACGAGCGCTCCTGATTGGTTCTCGTGACATAGTGAGAGTATCTTGTATGTGTTCAAGGCAAACTCGTCCTTAAAAACCAAACAGATAAGGGTTATTATTCATGTTTTAATCTTCCCATTCAATACTACCTAATATGAATTCTATTACTATACAAATAAGGTACAAACCTACCGGTAAAAACAAATATGAACTTTATTCATGTAAACGCTAGGTACCAACCATGTAACAACGAAATGAAATGAAACTTTTCAACAGCTCTGACATTTGACGGCGATGGCCTGTAACAGTAGACCTGAGACGCCAGCAGTCTGCTGCAACTTAGCTAATAGATTGTACTAAGAAATATGAACTCTATTCCTATATGGATAAGGTACAAACTTTCTACCAACCTCTCTATTCTAACGAATGTGAACTCTACACCCATATGAATAAGGTAAAAACTTTCAAGCAGCTCTGACATCTAGCGGAGATATACACCTAAACTATCAGACTCTGTACTAACTAATATGAACTCTATTCTAATTTGAATAAGGTACTAACCTTCAACCGACCTCACACTACATGCTAATTTGAACTCTGTTACCATATAAATAAGGTACAAACCTTCAGACAGCTCTGACATCTAGCAGCAATGGCCTGCAACAGCAGTCCCGAAGCTCCGGCTGTTTGTTGCACTTTAGCTATCAAACTCTGTACGATATCCTCTCGGTATTGACTGACTAGTATGTGTACGCGGTTAACTAGTAACCATGTTAGGTGGACCGCTTCGGCTAGACCGTTTTCTACCTGTAAGGAAGCATAAAAAATGATTATTACATTATTTACGATAGTCAGCGTTTTCAATTAAATTTCTCGCATCGTCTAAATCAATAGCTGATTTAGACGATGCGAGAAAGTCTTGCAGTGCAAGCTGTGGTATATTGCTTGGACGTGCGGCTATGATGTTAAAATTAGTCGATCTTAGACCGCAATGTATTCGTACGATATTTCTAACACCGTCTTAATAGCAATATTATACAGAACACAGGCCGTGGTCGCATGCAGACTATCTTCTGAGACAGACAGTCTGCTTGCGACCACGGCCGGTGTAACCCGGTCGAAACGTCAAGCCCTAAAGGTATTTATGCATGTACGCGCTAATCCCCGTTTTAAACAGTCGAGACAAATCTAAACCTTGTGTAAATTAGTTGCGTTAAATCTGTTTTTATGTTCCCTGTTGAATATAGCCTTGTTTCTAAAGCTTTGACCCTTGTTAGTGACCTAATGTAAGACAGGCCTTAAATCTCTTAAAAATCTTAGAAAAGACAAATATTTATAAGGATTAGGTTTTTCGCAGTACCAACTAAATACCTACAGAACCACTTTAGCAGTAAGAATACTCACAAAGTACTCGCAGTAAGCCATGACACAGGCTATCTGCAACACATCAACTCGCAACAACTGTGTGTCACCGTTGTCGACACTGAGCGGTAGGTTGCGAGCGAAGCCGACGAGCTTCTGCCAGTATTTGTGGGATAGGAAGTATAAACAAATACTCACAAAGTACTCGCAGTAAGCCATGACACAGGCTATCTGCAACACATCAACTCGCAACAACTGTGTGTCACCGTTGTCGACACTGAGCGGTAGGTTGCGAGCGAAGCCGACGAGCTTCTGCCAGTATTTGTGGGATAGGAAGTTTAGTCTGAAATAGATGAATAAATAATAAGATTATTAAATTACATCAATGTTCATGGATGAGAATAGAAGATTGTGAATATTTGATGGCATTTACAGAAAAGTTTACAGTCACCAACAAATATTTATTTATTTAATGATTTATTTATATCACCTACACCTAGACAAAGTAACGCGTGCTCCAATGATAGAAGGAATTAGATTTTTTATGTATTGTAGGGACTCACTTTAATATTCCAAAATACTCCGGGATTACATTTTGATAGAGGTTTTTGAGCTTATAAATTGTTGGATGTGACTCTTGTGATAAGACGTGATTTCAATGTTGTAAAAAAAAATTTAAGGTCACAAACAAATATGAGGATGGTGATTATAAATGTAAATCGTGATGATGATTGAATCAATAGAAAATTGAATAAACGTTCACCTGATAAGCAAATGCGACCAATGCACGGTGAGCAGCGGTACCCGGTGCGCGGCCTGCAAGCATACGAGGTTGAGCCGGTCCAGCGGGATGTTCTCCTCCGGGCTGTACAGCCCCGTGTTGAGGCCGCTCTGCTCGTTGTGCAGGAGGGCTTGGGCTGTCTTCGATGTTAGCGGGAACAGGCAGCCGTCTGGAATTTATGGAGAAGGAGTTATATTGCCAAGAAAATATCAAAAATATTTGGTAACATATTATTATGTGCATAAGAAGAAGAATTCTAGGGGGGCGGTCTTTGTTCAGCAGTGGACGTCTTCCGGCTGATGATGATGATGTGTATAAGAAATGATGAGCTTGATCGTTTGGTGAAATAGGATATTTCTGAAGGAATTTACATTTTTTTATGGCCTGAATATTTTAATGACCGCTCAAGAAAGGATTATAGAACAGGTCAATCCTTATACAGGTATATTTTAGTATGTGGTCAGAGTACAATTGCTTCCACACTGTAAACTTGATAACTCACGATAAAAACAAAAAATCTACCATACTAATTTATATTTTAAGGTATTATACTAAATAAATTTCAGTAACAATCACATAGAAATATTTTGATCAAGACCATCAAAGTAGATATAAGATACATAGAAAAAAGTATAATAAACTCACCTGACAAATGCAACATATGCTTAACCTGCACAATAATATTAACACACACAGCATACAGCAATTTATTCTGCTCGCTTTCCACACACTCATAACAATTATCCATTTCTATAATCGCGTACGTCAGAGTTTTGAACAGGAACCGAACTAAAATGACATCTGGCGACAAATTCGCGCAATTTTCATTCACATTCTGAACGTTTAGAGGATCGACGTCGGTTTTAACGTTGAAGAATATCGATTGCGGTGATATGCAAGTTGATTTTAAATAGTTTATTGTTAGGAGAATTTCGCTTTCTGGTATTAAGACGAGTATCTTTCGGAGAAGCACCATTATTATTGAGAGGTAGCGTAGTTTTAGTTTGAGTGGTGTTGTTGCCTGAAACAAAAGATACATTATTTTATTAAAAACAATATTTTAGCGATTCCTTTCTAAATGGACTCACTCATTCTATAAAATATAATAAGAGGTATCCTTGGCCGTACGGTTTGACCGATAAAGGGTTAAACTGAGCTCGCCGCGATTCACGTCGGTCTTTGGATGGTTGACCATTTCTAACATACCGTGACCCCTCCGTACCTCGGAATGCATGATAAACCATAGGTCGTGACTGTCATACATTGATCCTTGGCAGTCCTTAAGTGAATTCTGCCAACCAGTCCTACCGAGCCGCTGGAATTCCTCCATGGACTACCTCAGCCTTGGGGAAGACGGAGGGGTGTGCCGGACTCCTACCGGCTAAAACCACCGGTGTGCTTTTCCGTTCTCTATTGCCGGAGACCAGGCGGGAACGGATTTTGCAATGCGTTGCCTTCTAACCTAACCTATATACTAACCTGGAGGGGAGGTGCCTTGAACAGTATCTTGAGCAGCAGCTCGACCCGGCTCTGCTCAAGCAACACGTCCTTGTACACGGTATCCAGCAGCGTCTCCAGCGAGCCGAGCGCTCGGTGACTGTCCAGCTCTATGGAACGTTGCGACACTACGTTGAGAAGAGTGTCGCTGGCCAGCTCTGACCAGCGGTAGTAGCTCTCTGGGTGCTCTTGAGATAGGGAGAGGACGCAGGATACTAGGTCTAGAACCTGCGAAAGCAAGAAAAAGAAACTTCAAGTACTGGCCGCGTCACGTAAAAAGAACGCTAGCTAGCAAGCTGCGCAGATCACGATTTATCGGTCTGTTTGGTGATATGAAGTGCGGTGCGAAGCGGGGGGCCACGAGCCGCATGTTTGACGGTACGATATTGGTTCGTTAGTCAACATTCGCCTTCCGCATTGTATACCCATCCGCAAACATACCCTCTCCAATTTCTGCCAGCGTTCTTTTTACGTGGCGCGACCTATACGCCAGAAGGTAACACAGTTAAAATATTTTTGTAGACCGCACATCGGCGACCAACGTATTGGAATCTACCTCGCCGCGAAAGCGACGCATATCTATAGCTCATCGCGCTTACCACCTGCCAACCGCCGGCAGGCATCTTAGTCGGCATTCAGATCTGCCGAACACGTTCCAAAGGAGCAGCTCCCGAACGGGAGCTGCTCATTCGGTGCGTGTTTGCCAGATCTGGACGCACCCTTAGGTCGCTCCAGCGAATACAACATGATACAACATCTTAATAATTTGTTATTCTTCTTCTTCTTTTCGAATCAATAGTAATAATTGTTTATTAAAATTTAAATGTGCTGCGCTAAGTAGATAAAAGTACCTGACACATAAAAGTCAGTGATCGAACTGTACTTCAAGTCACAGTCACTGATTAAATGTAAGTTTTTGTAACTAGGTTCGAATTATCATTGTATGTAGAAGAACTGGCAAGAAATAATACAGCACCAAATGTTATTAAGTCACAACTGCACATCGTTATCCGATGCAACATTCAACAATTACAAAATGATCATATGTAAAAATTGAGCTTTGAAGAAATCAGACCGTTTTCGGATTACTATACAATCATTCTGATGTGCTACATTTCAATGTTTAATATAAGACTAACTCACCTTGGGTTGGTGCATAGTTTTCTGCAACATATAAAACAGCACCTCCCTAGTCGCTTGCGCTTCTTGTTGCTGGGCTCTGCCTAGCACACTTGTACCTTAAAAGATATATTATCATGTATTTAGCTAATAATACAGTAACTATTACCTAATATTATTACCATTAGCATACACATTTTTCCCTGCTTTATTCTAGGTATTAATATTTATTTTTTTATTTTGGAAAATAGTATATAGAAAATGTTTTTTTTTCAAGACTATTTCGTTTAGGCAACTAAGAAGCATTAACAATATATTCACAAATGACAACCCTATGAAGATGAATGATATGTACATAAGTCCGTTGTTACACTTTGACATGACCAGCGTTCTTATTGCAAAGCAATAAGGTACATTATCACAACAAAAGTATACAAGTACATACCTCCCATATTACTGAACACTTTAACAGCTACTGGCTCCAATCCAGCTATACATTCTGCATGAGCACCCGATGCCATCAGCCCATCACATAATTGGATAAGCTGATAAATAAAAAAGAGTAAATTATTTAATTTCTAACTTCTACACATCAAAATTTCTTGTAGTAGTCATGCAGTGCCATTCTTCGTAAACATTCGATTAGACATTCGTAGACATTACTTGAAATTGCATATTGTACTGTAATATTTCTTGACCAGCCTATGCCCAGCAGTTTATAGGCTGGTAATTTTCTACATTTAATATTTTATACATTACACTAGTGTACACTTAAGTTCTTACCTTAGGTATCTCTATAATTTGTTTTGTATGATGTTTCGATGAAGATAGTTGGACTAAGAACATTAGTATACTGTTAACCAAATCACAGCAGTTACTGAAACAAACATAAAAGCATTATTAATGAAGTATCTTAATAATGAGTGATGAAGTTATTGAGCTATTTGAATACGGTTCTTTGAATTTATTTTGTTTAGATTTGTTTTGAATGTGTAGATTAGTAGTAAGGGAAATCACACATGTTAACTTCTCTAACAACAAAAAAAAAACTTTTGTCAACATGTATTTTTTTCTTTTTCCATACATTTCTAGGGCCTTTAAAAATTTAAAATATAGCTATGAAAATTTTCCATCAATTAAAACTAAATATTTAACCACTAAAGCGGTTTCGTACAATATTCCTATTTATTAAGTAAATCCAAACAAACTTACGGTATCTCATGCTGCTCGACCAAATCGAGTTGCTTCATAAGAAACCCTATGAATATCTGGTCGCTATCTAACATGCAGTAATTAACTCTCAGTGTTAACAGCTGGTTGAGTAGGGATAACACTTGGCATTGGAGCGGGATGTCGTTCTGCATTGTGTAGCTCTGGAATTAAAAACATATTAGATGTGTATTAGTAGTTTGATATTATTGAAGCTTGAAAGTAGCGCCCGTGAATGAAAAGATGAGAGGTCACCGTTTGTCGTGGTTTGGACATGTGATGAGGAGGGATGAGGGATGAGTTATGAGTATGAATGTGGATGGGTATACATGCAGAGGAAGACCAAAAAAGAGATGGATGGATTGTGTGAAAGATGATATGAGAACGATAGGAGTGAATACTGAGAAGACAAGTTGTAGAGATGAATGGAAACTGAATACGAATTGCGCCGAACCCCAAATAATTGGGAACAGGACAGGGAGATGATGAGTAGTTTGATATTATTAGTGTGTTCCTATATTCAAGAAAGGATGTTTTTGCATATGGATTGATTACCAGGCATTAATCAGATTCTTAAAGAGGCTTGAATAACTTTTAATGTTGAACTATTTTTAGTGTGATTTAATGTCAATGGCCTTACACTTATACTCGTACATAATAACTAAAACCAAGCCAAAATTAACTTCGTTTATTTACAATACCGAAGTTTTAAATGTCGAAAAGTTACTACTGATTTTTATTATTATATATTTATTAGATATTTTGATCCTTGATTATTTAATTAGAAAGCAAAATAAGTTTTTTTATTTCAAGATTCAAAGGCAGCCAAGAAATTTTATAAACATTTTAAATAATTCTGGATTTAATAATTGCTAATTCCCCATTAGTCACAGGGTCACATTATAACTTAATCTGTTATTTAGAAGTATTTCTTCAACTCACAATTAACAATAATCTACAAAAATTACTAACCTTCAGCGCCTGTATAACAACCGGCTCAAACAACCTGATATACCTCTCCAACTCTCTCTTATTAGTACTCCATTTCCTATCTGACTTATTCTTCGCAAAGTTCTCCATTGTCATCAACAACTGCCTCTCAGCCACCATCCTCGGGTTCTTACTATCTAACGACAACTTCTGACTAGCGTTAGAACAAACACTACTCCTTCTAGATTCTTCTTGAGGCACACTTAAAGAGTTAACCATCATCACATCTTTGTAGAAACTTGTTTTTGAGGGCATTTCTTTTTTATCCAAAATACTCATGAAATCGGAATACTGGTTCACCATGTTTGTTCCGAATAGACATTTGAGTAGCTGTGTTATGCAGTAAACAGTTATGTCTGGACATAATGGCATGATTACTTTGAGGTAGTATAGAATCTCTTCGGTGACGATACCTATTTCTCGTTCTGTGGCTAATTCTAATTGTATGGAGAGAGCGTTGAGTACTGTTGATAGGAATGTGTGGAATATACTGCTTTTTGGGTCGAGGTTTATCTGTAAGGAATATTGAAAGATGTAAAGATGAAATTACAAAAAAAATACATCATTAATATTATTTATTAGTTTTTTGAAACTAATGAGGCTGTTAACGCATAATTAATGTTACTTACTGGTTTTTGTTCCAAATAAATGATTTGATTTTTTTGATAACAATTCCATCCAGAACACTGAAGTGATTTCGCTTAATTTATAGAATGTGTCAATGAGGTGACCAGTTAATTACAATTTTTGGTGTCAAATACGAAAATTCTATATAATTTTTTTAATTAACTCATTTCGAGCGGAAATGTTGTGATCTGACTCTATACCAGATGTACCTATTACCTTTCGGATAGATATACCCTTTAGATAACATTCTGCACAACATATACGCCTATGTAATATACTACAGTACTTAAACACATACCTTATGATAATATAATTCACAGGAATAAGCGCTTAAAAGTTAATACATACCTTATGATTGGAATAAGTAGCCCTCAAAGTCTCGTAGAACCTCATATAGAAGGGTTCGTTAAAGAAATGTCCGGCGAAGTTGGCTTTAAGACTGGACGCGGGAGTTGATGGCTTCTTGCGGAGGAGAACCTTCTCGTCCACTTCCGAAGGATTGCTGGCGCGGCGGGGCATTGAATCTAGATATAGAAAAAAAGAATAAGAATAAATATCATTTTCATGTACGCCATTATTGTCACGTGCATCAGACCACTTTAATTGTAAATTTTAATGTTAAATGTATGAGATGTGCCTATACTTTTATTAATAAATAAAAATAAAAAATTACAAAACAATATATAATCAGGACTTTTACGAAACATGGTTAGGGTAGCATAAGTCATAACTTCATAAGTCCGAACTCTGAACTTATTTTTGTAAAAAAAACAAGGTTATATTATTGAAGTGTAAAAACTAAAAGACGAAAATAATTTGTACTTTACGATGAATTGCAACAAGTCATCTTATGTTTTGTTGTAAGGAAATGAAAACTAAGTTAATCGTAATCAAACAGATTATTTTAGATGACAGTAGAAACATGCAGAAACCATGATAGCTTACAACCAAATATCAGTCAACAAAATCTTTACCTTGTGTTTTCCTCCTAACAGGACTCCCAGGCAAAGCAATACCGCCCTTATTCAAATGCACATTAGGATTAACTTCCTCTATCAAATGCACCAACACGTTTAACATCTTAAGCGTCACTTGTAAGAACTTCTCTGCTAGGTTGGCAACCCTCTCGCAGTCTAAGTGTTGCCATTTGTCTTTTATATTCTGTGTGTCGCGCTCAAAGATTTCTCTGTTCGCTGTTTTGTGGCGCATTATGTTGTGGATTTCCACTGAAAACAGAAAACATTTATTTTTATTTTAATTCTTACAGTCAACTTTAATGAATATTGGACTTAATTACATATGTGAAAGGTTTTAAATAGATAAAGCAATGTTATTTATTCTGCATGCACCTTGTATATGGTGGTACAAAGGGTTTTTATTTTTTCTATTTAGTCAATAAATGTACTATTCGTTTCGTAGGGGTTGTTCATTTTTTTTTTATTCAGACATTATTTTTTGTAGATTTCCTGTTATTTATATCATATGTTACACCTTGTGTATGTGACATACTATGTTTACTCACCGGGATATATCAAGGAGCACAGCTCCAACAACACAGTCCTCGCTACAACAGTACCGTTACAGTAGTCCAAGCTGTCGAGACAGTAACTCAGTATGCCTTGGTTAGAGTAAACCTACATGTGTTGCCATGGCAACCACCGCTTGTATAGCTATCCTATGCACATTGATATTACTCACCGGGATATATCAAGGAGCACAGCTCCAACAACACAGTCTTCGCTACAACAGTACTGTTGTAGCGAAGACTGTGTTGTTGGAGTCTTCGCTACAACAGTACTGTTGTAGCGAAGACTGTAACGGTACCGTTACAGTAGTCCAAGCTGTCGAGACAGTAACTCAGTATGCCTTGGTCAGAGTACGCGACCATGTGTTGCCATGGCAACAACCCTTTGTATAGCTATCCTACATACATTGTTATTACTCACCGGGATATATCAAGGAGCACAGCTCCAAGAACACAGTCTTCGCTACTACAGTACTGTTGTAGCGAAGACTGTAACGGTACCGTTACAGTAGTCCAAGCTGTCGAGACAGTAACTCAGTATGCCTTGGTCAGAGTACGCGACCATGTCATTGTGTTGCCATGGCAACAACCCTTTGTATAGCTATCCTACATACATTGTTATTACTCACCGGGATATATCAAGGAGCACAGCTCCAACAACACAGTCTTCGCTACAACAGTACTGTTGTAGCGAAGACTGTAACGGTACCGTTACAGTAGTCCAAGCTGTCGAGACAGTAACTCAGTATGCCTTGGTCAGAGTACGCGACCATGTCATTGTGTTGCCATGGCAACAACCCTTTGTATAGCTATCCTACATACATTGTTATTACTCACCGGGATATATCAAGGAGCACAGCTCCAACAACACAGTCTTCGCTACAACAGTACTGTTGTAGCGAAGACTGTAACGGTACCGTTACAGTAGTCCAAGCTGTCGAGACAGTAACTCAGTATGCCTTGGTCAGAGTAAACCTACATGTGTTGCCATGGCAACCACCGCTTGTATAGCTATCCTATTCACATTGTTATGACTCACCGGGATATATCAAGGAGCACAGCTCCAACAACACAGTCCTCGCTACAACAGTACCGTTACAGTAGTCCAAGCTGTCGAGACAGTAACTCAGTATGCCTTGGTTAGAGTAAACCTACATGTGTTGCCATGGCAACCACCGCTTGTATAGCTATCCTATTCACATTGTTATTACTCACCGGGATATATCAAGGAGCACAGCTCCAACAACACAGTCTTCGCTACAACAGTACTGTTGTAGCGAAGACTGTAACGGTACCGTTAAAGTAGTCCAAGCTGTCGAGACAGTAACTCAGTATGCCTTGGTCAGAGTAAACCTACATGTGTTGCCATGGCAACCACCGCTTGTATAGCTATCCTATTCACATTGTTATGACTCACCGGGATATATCAAGGAGCACAGCTCCAACAACACAGTCCTCGCTACAACAGTACCGTTACAGTAGTCCAAGCTGTCGAGACAGTAACTCAGTATGCCTTGGTTAGAGTAAACCTACATGTGTTGCCATGGCAACCACCGCTTGTATAGCTATCCTATTCACATTGATATTACTCACCGGGATATATCAAGGAGCACAGCTCCAACAACACAGTCCTCGCTACAACAGTACCGTTACAGTAGTCCAAGCTGTCGAGACAGTAACTCAGTATGCCTTGGTTAGAGTAAACCTACATGTGTTGCCATGGCAACCACCGCTTGTATAGCTATCCTATTCACTTTGATATTACTCACCGGGATATATCAAGGAGCACAGCTCCAACAACACAGTCCTCGCTACAACAGTACCGTTACAGTAGTCCAAGCTGTCGAGACAGTAACTCAGTATGCCTTGGTTAGAGTAAACCTACATGTGTTGCCATGGCAACCACCGCTTGTATAGCTATCCTATTCACATTGATATTACTCACCGGGATATATCAAGGAGCACAGCTCCAACAACACAGTCCTCGCTACAACAGTACCGTTACAGTAGTCCAAGCTGTCGAGACAGTAACTCAGTATGCCTTGGTTAGAGTAAACCTACATGTGTTGCCATGGCAACCACCGCTTGTATAGCTATCCTATTCACATTGATATTACTCACCGGGATATATCAAGGAGCACAGCTCCAACAACACAGTCCTCGCTACAACAGTACCGTTACAATAGTCCAAGCTGTCGAGACAGTAACTCAGTATGCCTTGGTCGGAGTACGCCTCCATATGTTTCCATGGTGACCATTTTCTGCAAACCGCTTGTAAGGCTTCGAGAAGACCTTGCTGAAATGAAAGGGAGAGGTCTTAAAAATTCTGAAACTTAATATAACACTCAAAGATTCAAAACGACATTTGAATTACACCCTTTTGAGACAACATTTTCATGTTCCTGACACAATGACACTTATCATTTAGTATTTTTTCTTGTAATTATTGTATTAAATAATCGATTAATATATTTTTGCAAAATGTAAACTCAACGTTATTAATCATTCCTTTCTCTCCCTCTCACATAAATATTTTATATGCAAAAGAACGTCGTGAACTAAAATCTAAATAAATCTTAATAGAATCATTTGTCCGTGCAAAAGTAGTTTTATATTGTGTCTAACATCATAAACCTCAAAAATCATTCCCAAAAAAACACTCACCGAATAAAATTTACAATTGGACGCCATCAACCTCCCCATAAGGTTGCCCACAGTCATTCTCAGACTGCTACAGTTCCCTAACTCTTCCCCTTCCTTCAACTGGCGCGGTATATCGCTGTAGAAGTATATTTCGCGAACGAGGTCTAACGCTAGGCCGTTGTGGTCGAACGTGAATGGTTTGCTTTTATCCTTGGCTATTTCAGAGATGATTGTGGTCGGTGACTTGTTCTTCGGTGGGTGGATTGTTTGGATTATGCTGTGGGTGGAAATCGGATTTTAGTAGAAGAAAATGCGCAAGTATTTGTAACCAAAACATGTATTTTCGGTCATGTGACTTCTTCACATGACCGAAAATACATGTTTTGGTTACAACTGGATGTCAGTGGTGTCAATAAAATAAGAAAATAAAGTTAACTTTACAAAGTAAAATATGAGTTTTAAAAGTCGAGTATAACATATATAAATTATACGTCTAATATAGGTCTCTATCTAATATTTTAAAGAAAGGTGAACATTTTTTTTTTTCTATGTTGTACAAAGTCTATGTTTACTCTAATTTCTGAACATCAAAAAATCTGTGATCAACGGTTAAGCAGATTGAGGTACACTAGACAATATATTTTAGTTTTTTTTTTGTTTTAAAAATGTCCCTTAGTAATAAGAAAGTACTTACCTAGCAATAGCCTGAGCAGCAGCGTTCCTTACTTTTTGATCTTGATCAGCCAGCAACCGTACAAGCGTATCCATTATCAATTTACTCTTTACATAGTATTTAGGATACAACATGAATAACCTGAAAATAAATGATTTAATAATATAATATTTTCATGGTCAGAACAATTGTTTCAACACATTGATTCAATGTTAACTTTGTCCTATTTTAACCAACTTCAAAACGAGGGAGTCCTCAATTCAATTGTCCGTTTTTGTTGTAATCTTATTACAGCTCACGCCAAACTTTGTGACCGCTCCGAACTTAGGCTCATTGCATTGCGCAGAACACAAAGTCAGGTACTAGATGCCACACAAGAGTTTTTTGCTCACATTTTCAATACTTATTAAAAATGTGAGAAAACCGAAAGTTGTTAGGTTGATTACGTATTGTTCACTCGACGGTATCATGCGCATGTTCGGACTTGCGACTATATTCCAGGCGGTCACAAAGTTTGGCGCGGGCTGTACGTTTTATTTTATTGCAGTCGGTTCCTTTTTAAATATCTGCGTAATCATTTTACGTCAAGTCGAAATTACAAAACATACAAAACTTACTTCTGATAGGGCAGTTTCTCATACAGCTTACACAGGTTAACTCTGCACAGCCAATAGTTGTTGCTCTCTACGTTGACGAGAGCGTTTAGAACATCAATAAATAGCGCCCAGTGAGAACTGTAGATATCTCTATTACTATAATAAACCCACTTACTTCTGATAGGGCAGTTTCTCATACAGCTTACACAGGTTAACTCTGCACAGCCAATAGTTGTTGGCCTCTACGTTGACGAGAGCGTTTAGAACATCAATAAATAGCGCCCAGTGAGAACTGTAGATATCTCTATTACTATAATAAACCCACTTACTTCTGATAGGGCAGTTTCTCATACAGCTTACACAGGTTAACTCTGCACAGCCAATAGTTGTTGGCCTCTACGTTGACGAGAGCGTTTAGAACGTCAATGAATAGCGCCCAGTGAGAACTGTTGCAGAGCGCGGTGGATAGAGTGGTGAGGGATGAGAGAGTGTGGTTCACTGTAGAGTGGATTTCGTCGGAGAGACCCTGGAAGAGATAAATAATAAGTTAATTGGATAAAAAGTAAATAAAATGGAGTTAGGTGTATTATCTATTGTTTTTTCTTGTGCCAATCTACGATATAACCACTTAAACAAAAATCCACTTTATGTGTTAATAAAGTTAATTTTAGACTCTGAAAAGTCAAATAAACTTATGAATTTATAGCGTAATCTGAACCTTATGCTTAAGCGTTTTTATGCTTGAAATATAAATTGCTAACGTAGTGTAGTATTTTGAATGGCAATTATTTTCTCAAGACTAAATGTTATGACTTTTTAAGGAACTGCTTAATTAAAATGGAAGCAATACATTAAAAGCTATTTCAATTAAGGTTATCTCCAATCTACCATTTATATAAAATGGTGTTATCAGAGTATAAAACAAGTTCAAAACTCATTATAATGTAAAGTAAGAACACAATCCTTTTGAACGGCGAGAAAGAACAACACATAAAAAATAAAAACGTAATAACACCACATACCTTTAAAACAATATTAATCAGCTTATCCATACTAATAAACTCCGACACATCCTTAGCCAGCGTACTATAACTCCTCCATCGATTATAATCACCATGCGACAAATCCAACGCCGACACCAAATAACTACCAATACACACTCTCACCAACCCCCTTATCTGCGGATCACTATGATTCTCTAGCAAGCCAAAAACATCACTTAAATGTTGAAACTCGAAATTCTCCAAACTATCCAAATTTTTCACTTCATCCTCAGAATTCTGACTCACAACTTCTGCTACATTCGTTCTCACTTCATCTGTTCTTTTAAGCGGTCTTTTAGCTTTCTCTTCTTTCTTCTCAAAGTCTTTTAAGGCATCTAGGTTGTCTAGATTTGTTGTAGATTCACCGAAGTGATCGAATTTCATGTCTAAGTCTATGCTTGAGGATAAAACGTCGCCGCTACTAGACATTGGGTACCCAGTGGATAGGGGATCATTACTCGTTGTCATATTAGAGTTCATTGTGAAATTACTATTGGTCATATTAGCGTTCGTACTATCAGTGGTAGCGCTAGCCCCTAAATCATTTTTGGGGAATATTTTGCTATCTAAAATATTGCTTTGGACGTCTTTCGAGCTTTTCTGTTCTGTGCTCTCAGATTTTTCAGATTTGCTGTCCTTTTTAGATATTTGGTGGGATGTTGTTAGTTGGCTGTCTATGCTACGGTTTAGAAGGTCTTGGCTTAAGGAGTCGGTGAGAGAGTCTTGGTAGCAAACGTTCCTTTCTAGTATAAAGTCGTTTATATGGTCTTGATTTGAATCTGTGTTTTCTGATGAACCTGAAATGTAAATGCAAACTTATTGGGAGCTTTTAGACATCTTACATAAGTCCGATATCAGTTTTGTAACTATGAATTTTGGGTATTAAGATGAATTTATTGAGGAATGCGCTTGACCATTTCCACATACATTAGTATTTATTATATTTCTATATATTTCTCATCATTACTTTGTTCAATTGATTACAATTAGATACCCAACTTATTATGAAATATGCGATATAAATGATATAAGGAACTGAAGTTCAACAGAGAAGCAACACTCCGAACAATCTTACATTTCTTCTAATGATTATTATTATTATTAGGAGCCTGTTATGTCCCACTGCTGGGCAAAGGCCTCCCCACTCTCCCTCCATTTATCTCTCTCAAGAGCCGCTATTGACCAGTTTAGCAAAAAGAAATGTAGATCATCCCGCCACCTCCACCTGGATCTGCCTCGCTGACGCCTAATGTGCTCTTATGATGTGTAATTTGTAAGGTATCTTACCCGAAGTATTGTGTTGTTTCGCATCAGCATCTTTATCCAAAAACAACGTCATCGCTTGAGGGTATAAACGTACAACTTCCGTCAGACAGTTCAACGCTGACGACTTTAATGAGACTCTTATACACCTACAAATAAAGTTCAAATTACAATGACAATGAAAAATAATATCATCAAGGTTAATTAAAAGCATATAGTTTTTATTCTCATATTTACGTTACTTACCTATCAGGTATTACACCGCCTTTATTTCCGGTCAGAAGAAACTTGAATGTTAGCAATCTTGCGCAGTATTTGAGTGGAATATCGTCATCTGTTGACGCCCCGATATTTACCTTGAATTACAATATAAATGAGTTAACATCGTGGACATCGTCCACAGCTCACGTAATAATGTGCGCATTATGCACCCAAGTGGCGTATCTACAGTGCGCCGGTTTGTAAATGGACGCCACATTATGAAGCTGCTTTGAAAAACGAGAAGCACTCATACTGTACGGCGTATTTTATTTCAGCCGAATTGTAATCCGTCTCAACGACTGTTCGCTTCATTTTATTACAACCAAGTTTTGTAATCCGGAGCAGAATGTTGTAAAAAGGCGCGTTATACAATATGGCTGCGAATCATATATCGTGGTAGTCAAAATTATGTCGAAAACACTAGCTATACCTCCACTACTAATGCACTTGCGACACAGGAAAAAGGCTAATTGGGTGCTGTTCTCACATAATGTGCATATTATTACGTGAGCTATGGACTACATTTACAAAATATAACCACCAGCTTTAGGATTAGAGTACATAATTTTTACGCAAGACGTTTTTGACGATAAAATACATTAAACATCTATGGTGATCCAATGTGGAATGTGGAATGTGTGAATGATCCAATAACACTAACCTTTACACCGCTTTCAGGGACCGCTTGTACAGTATCAACTTGATCAGTCTCCTTATGTTCTATTTCTTCGATCTCTTGTAACTTTTCTGATAAGTCTTTGGATAGTTGTTCAGAGTTGGGAATCTCAATTTCTGCTTCACTAACTGGTGAGTCTGGAGTCTGTAAAACGAAAGTAAGTAATATTACTATTGTACTATAATATACAGTTAGATTTCTGTAATAACCTTTAGGCAATAATGGAGAGAAGAGTCACAAAAAAAAAAACAAAGAGTTCATGATAAAAAGTATTTATGTATGATATAGTTTTATACTTTAGTTATATTCATGTTCAAAATAAGAGAAAACTAAGTAAGGCATATCGAAGTCCAGCAGTGGGGGCTGATGGCGTTAGTTATGCTTTGGCCCAAAATGTACAACATAATGACGTCTATATAAATGTATATGATCGTAGGTTTTTTAACACGTAAAAGTGTCTTATTTGCTGAATTACCTATTTAAAGACCATTTTTTTACATCATCTCCTAACAGGCTGTAATTAATATGCTTCTGGCATATTAGGCTTAGGCCGCACTACGGTTTTCCTGCAAGCGGTAACAGCAAAGCCGCCCGAGACTCACACAGCGGTTAAAAATCAGGCGCAGTAAAAAACAGTCAGTGCGGCCGCTTTCATTAGTTTCCTTCACTCCTCACAAAGGCGGTTAAAATCCGCGGCGGTTTAAGCGTAGTGCGGCCTTAGTCTTAGTCTTATAGATACATATGTAAGCTATATATCACCTGTATAGTAAGATCCTCGACACTCAAGCTAGGCGTATTGAACTGCAGCAAGCTGCCGAGCTGCAGCGCGCCCGAGAACGACAGCTCCAGCGGGTCTCTCAACTCCGACTGCGGGCTGCCGGCGTAGCGCGATGATATTATACAAGTGTTAATGATATAATTACCTGTATAGTAAGATCCTCGACACTCAAGCTAGGCGTATTGAACTGCAGCAAGCTGCCGAGCTGCAGCGCGCCCGAGAACGACAGCTCCAGCGGGTCTCTCAACTCCGACTGCGGGCTGCCGGCGTAGCGCGATGATATTATACAAGTGTTAATGATATAATTACCTGTATAGTAAGATCCTCGACACTCAAGCTAGGCGTATTGAACTGCAGCAAGCTGCCGAGCTGCAGCGCGCCCGAGAACGACAGCTCCAGCGGGTCTCTCAACTCCGACTGCGGGCTGCCGGCGTAGCGCGATGATATTATACAAGTGTTAATGATATAATTACCTGTATAGTAAGATCCTCGACACTCAAGCTAGGCGTATTGAACTGCAGCAAGCTGCCGAGCTGCAGCGCGCCCGAGAACGACAGCTCCAGCGGGTCTCTCAACTCCGACTGCGGGCTGCCGGCGTAGCGCGATGATATTATACAAGTGTTAATGATATAATTACCTGTATAGTAAGATCCTCGACACTCAAGCTAGGCGTATTGAACTGCAGCAAGCTGCCGAGCTGCAGCGCGCCCGAGAACGACAGCTCCAGCGGGTCTCTCAACTCCGACTGCGGGCTGCCGGCGTAGCGCGATGATATTATACAAGTGTTAATGATATAATTACCTGTATAGTAAGATCCTCGACACTCAAGCTAGGCGTATTGAACTGCAGCAAGCTGCCGAGCTGCAGCGCGCCCGAGAACGACAGCTCCAGCGGGTCTCTCAACTCCGACTGCGGGCTGCCGGCGTAGCGCGATGATATTATACAAGTGTTAATGATATAATTACCTGTATAGTAAGATCCTCGACACTCAAGCTAGGCGTATTGAACTGCAGCAAGCTGCCGAGCTGCAGCGCGCCCGAGAACGACAGCTCCAGCGGGTCTCTCAACTCCGACTGCGGGCTGCCGGCGTAGCGCGATGATATTATACAAGTGTTAATGATATAATTACCTGTATAGTAAGATCCTCGACACTCAAGCTAGGCGTATTGAACTGCAGCAAGCTGCCGAGCTGCAGCGCGCCCGAGAACGACAGCTCCAGCGGGTCTCTCAACTCCGACTGCGGGCTGCCGGCGTAGCGCGATGATATTATACAAGTGTTAATGATATAATTACCTGTATAGTAAGATCCTCGACACTCAAGCTAGGCGTATTGAACTGCAGCAAGCTGCCGAGCTGCAGCGCGCCCGAGAACGACAGCTCCAGCGGGTCTCTCAACTCCGACTGCGGGCTGCCGGCGTAGCGCGATGATATTATACAAGTGTTAATGATATAATTACCTGTATAGTAAGATCCTCGACACTCAAGCTAGGCGTATTGAACTGCAGCAAGCTGCCGAGCTGCAGCGCGCCCGAGAACGACAGCTCCAGCGGGTCTCTCAACTCCGACTGCGGGCTGCCGGCGTAGCGCGATGATATTATACAAGTGTTAATGATATAATTACCTGTATAGTAAGATCCTCGACACTCAAGCTAGGCGTATTGAACTGCAGCAAGCTGCCGAGCTGCAGCGCGCCCGAGAACGACAGCTCCAGCGGGTCTCTCAACTCCGACTGCGGGCTGCCGGCGTAGCGCGATGATATTATACTTGACGTGCCTGGGTAATAAGTTGTAATGAGTTAACGATCGATATCGATAAGTGCTAAAACGGTGTATTAAATTACAATTCAATATCCAAAAAAAAACAAATTCAAATATTCTTTATTCAATATAGGCTACCCAGTAGCACTTATCGTACGTCAAACACAAAATACAAAAAAAAATGACAGCACCCTAAGGGTCGGTTCATATCCGGCGGAAACGCACGGCGCACCAACGGCCGCGCAACGCCAGAACAAACAAACACGTAATGAGACATCCAACCTCCCACACCCGACGCAACATCAGTTAAGTGTGGGCGGCCGAACCACCACCACGCATCCGTCCACACCCGCGCCATGCAACCGACAATACGCGACGCGCCTCCCACCAGAAATGAACCGATTCCAATTCGCCCACCCTTCACCGCTTCCTAAGTGCTCTGGCTGAGGAGAAGAAACAGCGCACACAAACTCCCCAGCGACACGTTTCCGGTTACAATAACAATGAACATCATTAAGGGGCCGCGCCAAATAAACAATTGTTTGAACCAGTTCAGTTAAATATAATATTTTTAAAAGAGGTAAGTAAGAAATAGACAAAATAGTAAACCTATGGCTGAGATTAAGGACTGTTCTTTTTCTCTTTTTAAATGCTACAAATTTTGTTTTTCTTTTTTTATAACTTTGGGTTTTAGTCTTTTAGATGGTTTTTTTTTAAATACACAAGGTAAATAAATCTGCAAAATAACATGCTAAATTCTGTGTATTAAATAAAGTTTATTACTCACTGATATTCCGCCTATGCCCCTTCTTATTCTGCGTATTATCCAGACTGACATGTCTCGGATGCCGATCCAACAACGCCGTCTTATACTGTCCGGACGCCAGCGAGAGTATCACTGTGAAACACTCCATGATCGCGTTCTGTACGTTGTGCTCCTTTGTTTGCTCGATGTAGTGAACGCATATGTGGTATAGCTGGAACGAAATAATCAATAATAATATATAAATAGTTACTTAGGTTTACGCGAATGTTAGACATTGAAATAAAACTAGTTTTTACAGATTTTACGAGATCACGGTCACGGACAGACCATGATACCTGCAAAGGTGTAGCAATGTCGGGACTTAAATTCTAAAATAAACCGCGACATAACCCGTAAGGCTAAGGCCGCACTAGGGCTCAACTGCGGCGGCCTCTAAGCGCCTGATTTTGTGAGTAAAAGAAACTAATGGAAGCGGCCGCACTGACGGTTATTTACCGCGCCTGATTTTGAACCGTAGTGTGAGTCTCGAGCGGCTTTGCGGTTACCTCTTGCGGGAAAAAAAAGTAGTGCGGCCTTAGCCTTAATTAGACATGAAAAAAATAACAAACCTCTAAATAATCTTGGACTCCAAACAGATCGTTTTCTGCGAACTTCGTAATGTCGTTGATTTGGAAGATGGCTTTTATAACACAAAACCATCCCATCACCACTGTCGAGTCTTGTGTCGGCGGCCATAGCTTTTCTGTGAAGAAAGATAAAGTATATTACTTACCAATCCAAAAGGGTTAAAAATCTTGAGAGTGAATGTTGATTTACCTACTTATACAAAATCATTGTCCAGTCCTTGCTGTCTGTCTGTTTGTCATGCTTTAAAGGCTAACCCAAACAACTGGTTAAATTTGGTATGGAAATAGTTTGAACTTTGGGTTTATTTATTCATGTAGGTCAGTTTAGAGTTAGGCTATAATATTGCTTTTGATAAATACGCGCCCACCCTGTATGTATACGTACAGGGCAAGTAAAAAAGAGTACCAAGACTTTTAACCAAATAATGATAAACTGTAACCTTGTTTTATTAAGAGATTGATTTTTAAAGAGAGTTTACTCACCAAACACAGTGGACAATATATTAGTGAGCAGCGGTTCTCTATGCTCACATAAATGCGCCACACACGACGCGATGCCGCGCCGCACGGCAGGGTCTGTTGTCTCCACGTGACTTAGTAAGGCTTTTGATAGCTCTGGAAGACAAATATAAGACTTGGTTCAATATGTAAGATAAAAAGACAGGTGACAGATACCCTAAAAAACATATTCTGTGTTTCCGGTCTTATAGTTTCGCGTATAACAAATTAATAAATACATTACAGAAGACTCAAGGGCAAGAAGATGTTATTGCTAAATATATTTTACTTATATAAACTAAATAAAAGAATTGAATGTTAATATGATTGGAATGAGTGGTTCTTCCTTCTTTTTTAGAGATATATTGAAGCTAAATGAGAATGGCGCTCACCCCAAAGAAGTAGGAACAGGGTAGGGAAACGATGTTAAACTACTTTTTTGACTGTTACAAAAACGAAGAAAGAATTATTTCTTTTACCAGAAATCTCCTCATCCGTAGTGTACTCGGCTAAGGCGGTCAGTATCCTGGGCAGGTTGGTCTCCAGGGCCTCCACCACCAGCTGTATCTCCGCAGTCTGCCGCACGATCTGGCTGAGCTTGGGGAAGAGAGTCTGCGCCTGAGTGCGGATCTTGCCGACGCCGGGCCGCAGCCAGCACTCGCCCAGGCAGATTCGCGAGAGGGCTGCTCGGATCCATCTAAAAGAGATCGTAAGTATATTATAGTAAATAAATGACAATCAATACAAGAATTTGTTTTATTTTAAATACTGCAATAGCACATCGTTCATCGATTCAATTTACTTGCTGAAAACCATTTATAAATATCAAAGATGTTTGTCCAATGTGGAGGCTATGCAGTGTAAGCAAGTATGTAATGCAGCACATAGACATTTCACTTATGTAATTTGATTAAGATAAAAATCGAATCAATCTACAAAATGCATGTTATTTTGCATATTTATGTTGACAGATCAATATTCAAGACTCTAGACATACCAATTATTATGATAACAATGATCACAGTTTTTTTCACGTCTTTTTCAATAAGTCTCATCTTACATCAAGAAGGTAACCAATTTAACTTATTTAATTTGTTGCAAAATGGTTCGTCACTAACTGTTATAGAACTCATTTTACATTAACTTGATGTAAATTACCTTGCATTCCTTGTGTAATCAATTTGATTCTGCAGCACAATACTGGTCTTGTGTGAGTGAAAGGCGAATCCTCCGACCACAGCTCTGTTCAATGCTTCGTCGCCTACCAACCGTATTTCCGCCTGTAAATGTAATATAATGTCTTGTGAACTTCTTAGTCAATGGAAAACATAAAACAAACAACAAAAATATAATACATAAATGTAAGAAAGATCCAACTTCTCTTTATGGGACTACTTTTACCAAAGGGTGCCAGATGTAGATGCCCTTATCAAAGACAAAAAATATTTATTTAATCAATTCACTATTGCCTGAGATATCTCCTAACAAATACTCCAAAAAACTATAAATTATTTTTATTATTAAGTATTTTTAAATTAAGAAACCTCTTTCTTTTGAAATTAGTAAAAAATTTATAATAATAAAAATATTAAATACATATGATATACATTACAGCAATAAATCAATTGAAAAGAGACTAATAGGATTCCCATGGGAATTAAATGAGATAAGATTAGATAGTAATATCTATTTTAATGAATATTTATGTAACTTTTTTGGTATCATCTGAAAGTGGTTGATATGATTGGGGTTACTACTGTGTTAGATAGTACTTCTTAAAAATAAATAAATAAAATAAATAAATAAAAAACCTACATTAATCTAAGATTAATACATAAACCATGAGTTTCATGATTATGGGAAAATAAACAGACAGGGACACTTTGTTTTTTTTGTTAGATAAGTTACAGAAATGTTCAATAAAAAAGTTGTTCACTTCATAATTGTCTTTTTTTTATGCCTTATGATGGGAGTTACTTAAAAATAAACATGCATATAGAATGCTGTCAAAGAATTTCTATTTACTCTGTTTGTTCTAAGCATAGATACATTTATATATGTTTATTAAATTTCAATTACCTTAATTAATTTGCATAAAAATACACATTAATTCCATACATGTATTACCATTATTCTTTTGTTACATTGTTCGACTACGATACGCAATAACCAATTATTGAATAATACGATTGAATAATTCTTCGCGCACATGCACTAAAAACATTCAAGGTAACTTACGCTATCGTTACTAGCCAACAACAAGAGCGTAGGAACCGCTGCATGCAGTAAGTTTGCGTAGTGACGAGCGCAGTTTGAACGACTGCCTAGGGCTCCCAGACACCGCCCGAGAGTCCCCGCCGCCGCCTGCAGCTCATGACTCCTATAAACAATGCACACATCACAATACATACACAAACTCAACACCAAAAACGGCAAAATTATGCACACACTCACTTCGCTGTTCTCTCATTCGCTTTTAAGAATTCCAAAGCCTTTTCGGCTTTTTCTAAAACGTTCATCGTAGCTGTGTGTCAGCCAGTGGTCGCCGTCGTTATTTCGATCATAATTAAAGCAATATATTGCTTGATAAACGAATTTCCGTAAAGAAAAACGCAAACAAACGTGAAGAAAATCAATCGGAACGAATTGACGTATGTTGTCCGTTCAGAAATAGCACAGATTGATATTGAAGTTAAGTTAAAATCAGCTGTCCGCAAAATGCGGAATATGTGCAATACGAAGAATAATACAATTTATAATAATTAATTTCATGAAGTAAACAAGGGTATTGAAATTAATGCTTCCACGCGTTATGATTTTAATCAAGACCTATGAAATCGCCAAATACATTCATACTTATTTAATTTTTTATTATTTTTAAATGCAGTTTGTTAAACTGCCTATTGTACTTTTTACATGTTTTTACACTATTATTTGACAGAAATGTAAAATAAGAAAATACAGAATAAATTTATTGTTTGTAATTACCTTGTTTCTTTGGACTAGCATAATTTACAGGTAATTATTTGATTTATTACATAGTAGAGAACACTAGTCCCCAAACTAAGCCAAAGTATGACTTGTATCTTGGGGACCGGTACTATAAATAAATTAATAAAACATACAGTTTTGTAAAATATTCTTGAAGCTAACTTACGAAGCCCAAACCTAATATTCGTATGATTTACCAATATTTAACTGTAGTGATAAACAAGTAAAAATATTTCAAATTTAATGTTAATGTTTACATAAATATATTTGTAACTGGATCTCTAAACGGCATGTTGATAAAGATTTACTAAATGTCATTTTCAATGATGACATTGGCATTTAAATTGCGTTGTTATCAAACTGCGGTTATCACTGGATGAAATTTGGGAATCTCGAACTATTTAAAACAATAGTAATAATAATACAAACGTTATGTCATCAGCAGAAACTAAAGTCGACGTAATGATTGGACTCAAGAACGTATTAGCTCAAATCGAAGGCGCTGTTTCTAAGCGAAGCAAAGTAAGTCCATGCAATCTGTTGACTAAGTAACATCATGTTATCAATTACTAGCCATGCGT
The DNA here is from genome assembly GCA_905146925.1 of Autographa gamma. NCBI lineage: Eukaryota > Metazoa > Arthropoda > Insecta > Lepidoptera > Noctuidae > Autographa > Autographa gamma. Next base: position 7,117,077 of record LR989871.1, read on the forward strand.
AAACATTATGTCTTTGGTACATGACATGTGTGCACCAAACCATACTTACACACCATTCCATGGTTAAGAAAGTTTGTATTTCATGTTTATTTGTAATTTCAGGATCTGCCTCAAATTGTGCCAAGATTGGTGGCAGTTTCGAAAATAAAGCCGGCTTCCTTAATAGCTGAAGCCTACGAGGCAGGTCAAAGACATTTTGGAGAGAATTACGTTAACGAACTGGCAGAAAAAGGCAGTGATCCACTCATTCTAGACAAATGCAAAGATATTAAATGGCATTTCATTGGGCATTTACAGACCAACAAAATTAATAAGCTTTTAGGCACACCAAATCTGTTTATGATTCAAACTGTTCACTCTGAGAAGTTGGCTGATAACTTGAATAAGCAATGGCCAAAATATAGAAAGGATGATGGGAAGTTACCTGTTATGGTACAGATAAATACAAGTGGTGAAGACGGTAATATGAATAAACTTTTAATTTAATTTTGCATTAGTTTTTTCACTGAAAAAAGATTAGCAAAAAAAAATTCATAGACATTAAAGTTTAATATTATATGAAAAACTTAAATTTATTATGTTTGACATCTTCCCACAGGTGTCTGAAAAATAATTATACCTATCTATATATTGTTTTCTCCAATTTCAGCAAAAAGTGGCATTGAACCATCAGATACCACAAAAGTGGTTGAGCATGTACTAAAGAACTGTCCAAACCTAGACTTCAAAGGCCTATTGACCATTGGACAATATGACTATGATACTACCAAACGGCCAAATGCAGACTTTTTGACCCTTGCCAAATGTAGGCAGGAAGTATGTGACAATCTGAAGCTTGATATAAACAATGTTGAATTGTCTATGGGAATGTCTGCTGATTTTGAACATGCAGTAAGTCTTTCTTCTTTGTACCTAATATAAACATTATATTATAGTGTGGCCACTGAGAGAATGCTTTTCTGACAGGTGGTGGTCAACGGTAAAATATAACTTTAATGTGGCGAATAATTTACGAACGTAGTTTAATATCCCTTTTTGTCCTTGAAATGAATATAATATAATATGACCAACTAACAGATGTCAGTAATACATTCTCTCAGAGGCTGTTGCTTGGGTCATTCCAAAAAATTGTTCCTCACACCTGTATGTCCAAACATAAGACTGGTAAAGTTGATTAAAAAATAATTTATATGAAGTTACCGTTAATTTATATAAGATAAGAGGAACTCAGAAATAAAAGTTCTTCTTTAACATTCAGAATATATTGTGATAAAAATGTTGTTTACTAATGCTAATAATTTAATGTTTTCAGATTGAACTTGGAGCTACAACAGTTCGTGTCGGATCTACTATCTTTGGTGCTAGGCCACCAAATTTTAAAGTGTAAACATGTTTGCAGTTAGAACATTATTGTTATCACAAGTTATTTAATATGAATAAGTAATTTATCAAGAATGAACTTAATCTTGTTTGTACTAGATTAACTTAAATGTTGTTTAATTGTTATTGTTCCTCATAAATTAGATGGTATATTACAAATGGGCTTCCAAGTAATAGTTGTAGTTTTTTTTCTAAGTACCCCTAAAATTTACCAAATACTGGAATGCTATCCATTCGACAAATAACAGATATGAGATAGGAGTACGTAAGCTTTAATACACAAGTAATGAATACATTGAATTGAGATATGAAGAAAAACCCATTTTATACTCTTGCAATACAGGTAGGACTTACAGGTATATTGGAAGAAAAAAAACGGACCATTTTAAAAATAAAACATACCTACACATATATATTATGATTGAGTAACTAAGAATTTAAAAAATAATAATAATGGAATTAGTTAACACTTTCTACTAATATTTTTATCAAGACAATATTTTCTACCTCTTTGAAACGTTTTGCTTAAGCTGGCAACATTATGTCAAAGTAAGTAAGTTTCCGAACGCAATGGTCGACGCACGCATGAGAATTCGAAGAAGCTAAGAAAGTTTGTGAATTCGTGATATTCGTATAAAATACTCTTTATGGCAATAGCTAATATAAACAAAAGACAAGTGTATGTTTAACTTATATTAGGATTGTGATTAAAAGTTGGTTTCAATAGAACTTACTGTGAAGTTTTCAAGTTATATTTTTGTGTCAACAAGTTAACATCCTCAGTTGAAAGTTTTTAAAACAAGGCCGTAATAATCAGGTAAGGGTAACAACTTTTATAAGTCCTGGATATAATATGAGCACTCTTTAAGTTGTATTTTAAACTATTTGTAAGGTGTAGAGACATTCCGTTATTTCATGCATAATAATATTTTGTGTGAGAAAGTGTTGAATGTAAATAATTGCTTTTATGTTTTATGGCAATTATAAACGCTTTTATTTACCACGAAGGTGTCGTCCATACTTTATATTATAATACTTTTGCCACCAATACAGATCCTGCGGTACTGTATACTTAAGTTGAATTAATTAATGTCCTTTTTATTTAGAGTTCTTTCCGAATTTTTGTTTTGCATATTTGCTATTATTTAAGTTTAATAAGCCAAATAAAAACCAGTAAAATTAAGAACATTTAGGTAAGTAAAATGCTTAAATAGAAGATTAATTAAAATAGCAGTAAAAAAGAGAAGTATATAAAACTTATATTAAACTGCATTAGAAAATTATGAACTTATTCTGGAAGGACCCCATCACATGAATATTATTGATGGTTTATTTAAAAAAAAAATATTGGCTGGAAAAGATCAAGAGATTGTCTGCATATAATATAAAACAACACACCTACTTTATTTTTTTTCTGTTTCTATCGCTTGTTTAAATAAAAAAAAGAAGATACATGTTATGTAGGTATTCAATTTATGATAATATTATCCCACCAAAAACATTCAATGTAAAAAAAGCCAAGTCTCTCCATGCAATTCTTCCATCGTAAAAAGTTTTGAGATCGCATAGGAGCCAAGCCCTGTTTAATTTTATTTGTAATAATAAATAAATATTTTGTGACTATATCAATAGTTTTGTTTGCATTGCAATAATAATAACTTGGCCATGAGCACAAGTTAAATGTCGTTTGCTCTTTGTAATTACGTGCAAATATCGTTAAAATGATTTTGTAACTAATTGGAATTTGAGATCACTATGCACTTAACATGCGCCATAGTGCATGTGCAGTTCACTGATTTTGGATGATACAGACTGTCGGTTAAACTGTCCTGATATTATTTATTATTTACTTTCAACTGCTCCAAATATACCGTTTTATATTTTTACCTTATTGTGCTCATGGCCAAGTCACTATTATTGCAATGCAAACAAAACTATTGATATAGTCACAAAATATTTATTTATTATTACAAATAAAATTAAACAGGGCTTGGCTCCTATGCGATCTCAAAACTTTTTACGATGGAAGAATTGCATGGAGAGACTTGGCTTTTTTTACATTGAATGTTTTTGGTGGGATCTCATAAATTTTTGGTAGGTCTCTTTCTTTTACTATTATATTGGTGTTTTAATTATTACTTGTGCTTCAGCTGCTGCTTTGCTTAGAGCCCATTCCCTGTCTCTTACTCTGTTGCTTGTATTGTGATGTTTCGTAATTTTTAAGGCACACAAGTCTGGGCGGTAAATATTTCTGAGTCGATTATATTCAACTATTGCTGTCTCCTGAACTCTGATGATTTTAAAATCGACATTTACTAAATATAATCCACCCAGACTTGTCACTCTTGAAAGAGCCACGTATGCTTGACCATAGGTGAAAACGGAGGAACCTATGTCCTTCATCGCGTGGTTTAGACTTAGCCCCTGGCTTTTCTGGGTGGTTATAGCATAAGCGATGCATATAGGTAATTGTTGACTATGCGGCGCCGTGTCTCATCTTAATGCTATACAAAGTTCATATCTTTGTTTATGTATATGCGTTGTTTAGTAGCATTTATTTTACGCTAGCATTGGAAAACGTTATAAATGTTTATTTAATTGAATCTCAGTACCTACATCTGCATATTTGTACTTTTACAAACATAGAAAAATAATAAGTAGGGTAGATTTATTTGTCAAATAATTAGCCGGTTATTCGTAAACATTGTATAATAGTCCTCCGTATTTACTTATGTTACATTACGTGTTATTTGTATCGAGTTGAGCATTTACAGTCCTCAAGTGGTTTTGTTGTGTGATATCGGACTTTTGTTATGTTGTGAAGTGAGAGAATATCTATTTAGAAGTTGATAAACCTTGAAGAATTTAACTTTTATAACCTAAAATTCGGCAACCTAAAATAAAGATTTCTCTTGAACCAGGGTGAATAAATGGATATCGTTTACATAACACTTATTCTATTGAGCATGTCAACGAAGTCAAAATCATTGGGCTGTCGCAAATAAATTGTAAGTTCATCGTATATAAATAGTTCATTCCACAGATTCGGCATACTGAGGGAACCTAACAACCTCTTAGTTTCAGTAGATGAAAGTTTTTTAAAAGGTGAAATTTTTCTTACAAGCGGTAGCTGTAAGAGATCCCCGAATACTACGCTATGTAACGAAACCATAGCGAGATTTGGACCAGCTACACAACCATCTATCGAGCGAGCATAGAATATTTATAGCATTGCATTATGTGGATGAAAGACTGTAGCTTTTATTTATTTTTATTTTAACTTAGCTTTGTTTCTTAATATGTAAATTCAATATATTACTACAATTTATTGGAACGAAGTTCCTTTTCACGCGTTGAGAAAGGGGGCTAGACGGAAAAAAATCTCATTACGAAAAGTTGTAACGAAACTTTTTAATGACGTCATTAGTGAACAGTCTTATGATTAAGACTTTCGATAGATATCCTAACTTCTCAGATGGCGGTGTTGTCACACGACGAGTTTGATAAGCCGCGGGTCTTGCGTTCAAATCCTAATGATAATTTGATTCTATTTTTTTTTTGCGTTTGCAACTGATCAGTTTTTTTTTAATTTATTAATAAATTAAATTAAATTGTATTAATTAAATTATGTTAATCATACTTATATATTCATAATTAAATCTAATATAAGAACAAACTCTTACTATACTAAAATTAAAACTTACATAAATAAAAACTAAATGGCGTCAAAGAACTCTTGGTACCATATTGGATAATAATACTTTTCGGCTCGCCATGAGTTTACGTTTAGGTATACCCTGTGTCGCATGTCATCGTTGTCAATGCGGTGAGACAGTTGACAACCTCGGTCACCATGGCCTGTCCTGCAGCAAGAGCGCAGGACAGGCCATGGTATATCTCGCCACTCAAATTTGAATGACATAATTCGTCGTGCTCTTGTCACCGCCGGTGTACCAGCTGTTTTGGAACCCAATGGTTTGGTGCGCGGCGATGGCAAGAGACCTGACGGTATGTCATTGCTGCCTTGGAAATTGGGTCGGCCTTTGGTGTGGGACGCAACGTGCGTCGACACCCTTGCGCCGTCCCACGTTCTAAGTTCAGCAGCCTCTCCTGGCGCTGCTGCTGGAGCTGCGGAGACCCTTAAGCGGCGGAAGTATAATAACATTGTGGGTGATTATATTTTCGAGCCGTTTGGGGTTGAAACGCTCGGGTCATGGGGTCCGAGCGCACGAAATCTTTTCAAAGAACTTTCCAAACGTTTGGTAGAATCTACTCGTGATCAGAGGGCTGGTTTGTTCCTTGCACAGAGAATCGGCATAGCCATTCAACGTGACAATGCAGCCAGCCTTCTGGGCACGTTCCCCGCCATTGATAAGGATGACGATGAGTTCTTTGACGCCATTATGTTAATTAAATTAAATTCATTCAAATTATTTCTTAAATTAAAAGGAACTTCGTTCCATCCGAGTGTCTCTTGACATCTCTTAAGTTTTTTTAATAATTTTAATCGATTTGTTTTACTTTTGTACATAAACGAAGAACAAAGTTAACAATGCCGTCACCATGTTCCTGTAAAACCGCAAATATGAATTTGTTTCCTAATATTTACTAAGGTATATAATTTCTTACCGTTTTTATAATTTTTCCTTTACTTGTAGCTTAAAGCCGGAAACCCACAGCGGCGCACGGAGAGGCTGTGCACGTGTGTTTAGCTTCGCTTTAGTACAAAATGTATGAAAGCGTTTCCACTGCAGCGCACGGACATGCTACGCAGCAATTGACGTCATAAACACACGCGTAGCTAGCTCGAATGGCCGGTACATAGCTCAACCCACGGCCGTGCGACGCATCCCAGCTGCGTGGGTCGGCCATTTCTCGGCGACCCACGAATATGTACAGTCTCGAGCAAAAATATGTATACACATAATATTTTTAAGAAATTATTATAAGAATTAGCAACTATAAATAAGAGGTACAATTAATGTTCCTAGTATATATACATACATTTAAGTTGTGATAAGTATAATTTAGGTAAGAACTAAGTAATTTATAATACAAATAAGTAAAACAGATGTTACTACACAATAGCTAAATTATATTGTTACTCGGAAACGCTATTGTCTATATTATAACAATAATATATTGACTTTAAGTAAAATATTTTTTTTTATAAAAAAAATATTTAAACTATTTTATTTTCAAGTGTCATCTGTCAGTATGCATAGATTGCTAGATGGCAGAAGAGATTCGACAAAAAATCTCACTAATTTCGTTTAACAATTTTGCATATTATTATGTATACATATTTTTGCTCGTGACTGTACCCCACACATAGCTATGAGCTGTGTGAGCGACACATCCGTGTCCGTGCGCCGCAGTGATAAGTGAGTAATGAGCCCACGCAGCAGAGGTGAGCCAAGCATCCGTGCACAGCCTGCGCAGCGGTGGGGTTCCGGCTTAAAACCTATCTTGGTGCCAAATTTGAAGTTTCTAAGTTTGCTAGAAGTACCTTAGATTTTTGATGATCGGTCAGTCAGTGAGCGACAAAATGGTGTAACTTTGATCGCTCATAACTCTGAAACTATTGGTTCAAATGTCATGTAATTTTGAGGCTAAGCTTGTTTTAATACACACTCTAGGTCATCGAAAACCAAACCCCTAGCTTTGTCCGTATCGAAGATACAGGGGGATCAAATAGCCGCGACACGCTTCGAGAAAAGTATGGTACGGCCGTGCCCGTTTTGCTCGAGACGGCACTGTTGTGCCCCTAGATATATTATTACAATCATTGGAATGAAGTTCCTTATCGCGCGTTGGGAAAGGTAGCTAGACGGCAGAAATTCTTACGAAAAGTAGTAACGACACTTTTTAATGACGTCATTAGTCAACAGTCTTATGATTAAGACTTTCGATAAATATCCTAACTTCTCAGATGGCGGTGTTGACACATGAAGAGTTTGCCAAGGGGCGGGTCTCGCGTTCAAATCCTAACGATAAGCAGTAGTCTTTTTGCGTTACCAGCTTATCATAATATTATTATATTTAATCTAATAAATTGTTTAATATTTTTTTTATTTAATAATTAACTAAATTAAATTAAAGTAACTTCGTTCCATCCGGGTGTCCCTTGACACCTCTCAAGTTTTTTTAATAATATAAATCGAATTGTTTTACTTTTTGTACATAAACGAAGAACAAAGTTAACAATGCAGTCAAAATTCATACACAATGTTCTAGTAAAACCGCAAATGTAAATTTGTTTCCTAATATTTACTAAGGTATATAATTTCTTACCGTTTTTATAATTTTCCCTTTACTTGTAGCTAAAACCCTATCTTGGTGCCAAATTTCAAGGTTCTAAGTTTGCTAGAAGTACCTTAGACTTTTGATGATCGGTCAGTCAGTGAGTGACAAAATGGTGTAACTTTGATCGCTCATAACTCTAAAACTATTGGTTCAAATGTCATGTAATTTTGAGGCTAACCTTGGTTTAATGCTTTCTCTAGGTCATCGAAAACCTGAACCCCTAGCTTTTTCCGTTTCGATGATACAGGGGGGGTGAAATAGCCGCGAATCGCTTCGAGAAAAGTATGGTACGGCTATGCCCGTTTTTTTTTTTTGCTCGAGACTTGGCAGGGGCACTGCCGTGCCCCCAGATGTTAGCTCTTTGGAAAGGTCAACAATCTCGCTAATCCAGATTATCTAATTTCAATAGCAAGACCTAAACTCGATTTCATTATTATCAATATTTATTATACATGTACCTGAAGAGCAGAGCCCATGTAAAATACAAAAGTGGAGAGAATAAAAATTATAAACCTCTGATATGCTACAAACCGGTGACTACTGGGTAGTGCCAGTGGATTTGTTCAAAATTCACATCAGTATTGAGTAACCCAGGGTTTGAATAGTAATCTTAGAACAATTACTCCCAGATCTTGTGTGTCAACTAAACAGCTCCGTCTAATCACCTAGGTCTAGATTCCATGCTCACGAGATGTGCTAAGTGACCTTGATTACTCTGTTGTGTACATAAATTAACAGTACACGGTTGTCTATTCATATGGGAATAGCTTTTACCATGGGCATACAATTCATATGTACTATATCTTACAGACCTAACAACTAGATAGACTGCTTGCTACATTTTTTTTGGTAGAGATCTCTGCAGTTATCCTGAGCACAGGCTTTGACTGCTTCCCCGGTCTTTAGCTGCTTGCTACATATACCAAATTTAATTCATTGGACTTGGGGTCCGCCTTTCGCCTGCAGTAGGATGGTATAGAAAAAAATAATAATGATGGAAGTAATTACATTTTCGTAGGCTTATTTTCTTCGGTGGTTAGATCCCGAATTCAAGTTACGCGAGAGTATATTTCTCAGTCATGCCTTAGATTCCCCATACTGAAATCAATAAAACTGCTTTCAATGTCACCTTCGGCCTTAAGGCCGCCTTACACAGACTGCTCAAGCAGTTCGCCTGTTATCAACATACGCGACCTGCAGTTGGTCTGTAATCTAAATACACGGACTTCTCGAGCAGTCAACTACTCTCGTGCTCGTTTTGTTTTGTCCATGGCTCGAATCCGAAGACAAACTGCTTCAAGCAGACCATGTATGTATTCATAGAAGTCTATAGTTTACCATGTAGTCGTAGTTTGAAGCGGACGATACCGACTGCTTAATTACAGCCCCAGTTAGCGAAACAGAGCACCCCATGGGAAATATACCAATACACTAACGTGTCGATAATTATAGACTAGAATGATTCCCATTGACACACAATCAGCTCATAGAGACGATTGTTTGAATTTTTTATTTACTGTTTATGGGCGTAAGTACATTTCACTTTCCACTTTCGAGCGCGGACGTTGTGCGAGATATTAAGAGTAGGCAAGGGCTGAATTATTACCGTATAATGGCTTTTTGGGTCAAATAGCGCTAAAAACATACTTAGATGGTTAAAATATTAAGATAAAATAAGATAAGATATATTTATTTGTTAGAATATGGTACAATTAAGATATTACATACACATTTTTTGCTCCATAGTATTCCGTTTCCGACGCACAAATATTAAGGCTAGGTATCGTACTGTCTCTACAAGAATAGAATTAGTTGATTTAAGAGCGTTAATGTCTATACATGTATAGGTACCTATAAAGAGGTATTCCTTCAAAGTATCAGATCAAACAGTAATCCGACATGAACGACGGATGACCGAAGGATCGGAAGGCATCGTCTCTCTTTAAATATTTTTGGAATGTCTTCTCTCTTGTTCCAATGTCTAGTTGTGTTTGTTCAAATTTAGGGGAAAAACAAGAATTGATTTCGGCATAAGACACGGAAATTCCTCGTATTTAGACTGTATTTTTTTTAAGTTTTCTGCAAGAGGCGATTTCTAAGAATAACTAATGCAGTTCACATACTGACCTACTAATGTATCCAAAACAATGTAAACTAAGTACATTTTTCCATTATATTGATAATATTGTACCTACCTACGACTAAACTTAAAACATTGTAATTATGTCACTATACAAAAACCTCGATTACAAATTGACTTGCCTTCGACAAAACATGCGTCATTCTTTGACAATTAATGTAGACACATAATTTGTTTTAAAAGTTAAGTGCACAATCAGGATTAACTCGATTAACACACATTCACTTTTATAACAATCGTGTGGATTTCCTTGAGAAGTGAGTATATTGTTTTAAAGCTTAGCCAGACGTCTAAAGTAATTTAGTAAGCAGTGTAGTAGTAGAGCTAGTGATTTGAATAGATTCATTGTAGTTAAGCTCAAGATTAGTTATATATCTATTATTTGTTTAATTTAATCAGTTGTTTTGCCATCATCTCTCAAAAATTGTTACTCTCCAAGCCTAATCATATTTATTCAGTCTTTGGTCATTTGTTTAAAAAAACTGATTTATTCCGTTTTAGTGCGTAACTAACATAAATACGGTTCTGTTGCCCGGCAGCTCTCTTTTTTTACTCTATTCCCTATCAGACCGAATTCAGGCAATTCCTTACTAAGGTGTCCGGTTCATTCCTCCATTTCCGCTTTAAGCTTCCACCCGCTCGTCACAATAATGTTGCGAGATAAACTGTACTTATTATAGTCCTGAAACATTTCCAAACAAACTCTTAAGAAATGTACTTTTTCAAGATGTTTCTTATCAAGCACCTAGTTAGTCACCTTTTATACAACAGGACGTGTTACAATCTCATTGTCAGCTAATTTAACGCTTGCTTCAAAACTACATAACTAAAATTCGTCATTTGAGAATCTTGATCCCTCAATTCAAGTTCTTATTCTAATCGAAATAGATTTCAGAATCAAATGTCAATGGTAACATTATTCGCTGTTCTTGTTTACTTGCAAAAACCCGTCACACTTGTCGCTTTGGTTTTGTCAATAGGATTTATTTCTTCTATTTTTCTCTTTGTATATGTTACTTAAAAGTCAAATTATGTCGCATGCAAATGTGCTTATTTTAAATGTTATTGCTATAATTATAAACTTGTTTCTTTTTGGTCGTTCCGTGTTTAAAATAGTAATTTAAGTAGTTACGCTTATTACTAGTGTAGTTATTACGTAGTGTAATGACTAATGAGTAGTTAGTCTTGCTTTAGACGATGTCAATGACTTCTTGTCTGATAATTGACTCTTAACTCACTCGTTTTCAGCTTTTACTTTGCCGCTTACCTGTGTCATAGAATTTATGTACAGTACTAGCTCTGCTCGGTTCCATCCTCTTAGTTGTTGTTTATCAGTTTAAAAAGTAGCCTATGTCGCATCTAGGAGTTCATGTTAACTCTGTAGCAAATGCTATGTCCATAAGTTCGATGGATAACCCGTGATACCGTAACAAACAAATTGGCAGACATACAGAGTTAATTTTACAATCATTATTTAAGATATCAGTATGACTATAGAATATAAATATATTCAGTTGATACTTCAATATGTATATTTTTCTGTGTTCGACCAATCAATTGAAATAATATCTACGTACGCTATACATTTAAGTAATAAAACTTTTTCAAAGCGTAGAAGCATAGTTATTTCAGACGTAAGTCAACTGGATCAAACCCATTTTGAAGTAGGTCGATAAACATTTCATAATACATATTTAGCTGTATAACGCTGACAAAATAATAACAATACGAACAGTCTTCAAAGTTTGTGAGAAAAATCGCACGTTAATTAGTCATTGCTAACGTTGAGAAGAACAAATGATTTCGTTACTCGTGGACATAGCTGTCAAGAGGATATCATTCATTCGATAGACTGAACGAGATGAATGAAATGTTAGCTCTGCTTCAGGAATGGGATGTGACGCATATTGACCCGGTATTGCCGGAATGCCGTGATTTATAACCAATGACTCAATCTTTATTACCGTTATAGGCATAAAGTCTCGAGCAAGCTAAAAGCTACTCGTAAATCCTAGAAAATGATACTGTGATCTGTTATGTACCTATGATGGAAGTGCTGTATGTACCTAGTTACTGGGTCAATCACCTGAATATTCTTGCACAAGTTTGCAGCTAAAGACTCTAAAAAGTCTTCAAAAGACTGATCTTCCTTTTTTCGGTGTGATCGTTGATAATGTTGATCAGGGTCCTACCACAGATTAGAAAAGTCCTTTGTCCTGCATTGGTATTGGTTTGATAGAGAATTCTCTGAACTGGCATCAGTAAGTAAGACCATGAATATCCCATAAAACCGTAAAAAATACTTTACACCTGATAGCACTTGAAACTATCGCTTTCCAAGTCAAACATAAAAGAAATTATAATACTCGGTGCAATGATTTAGAAAATCCAGTTACACTTTCGAATGACAGTATCTTGTAAGCGTTCATTAATTTTGCATCGACGGATCACGATGTTTTCACTTGTTTTCAATTATTTACCATCTACAACATCATAGACAAGACTGAGATTTACAGCTTTAACCTTTATTACTGAAGCAGGAGAGCTTGTTTTCGTAGTAACTACTTACTTGTGGTTCAATGTATCAAAGGCTGGTGTAATACTGTAATGTAAATACTGGCATTATGTAAGCAACATGCGGGTTCTGTGGTTATCTGACCTGCGTATTTAAATTTTATTGGATTTAATGCTTTTCGCCTCACGCCAAATGTCAAAGAAACATTTATAGTATTGCTGAAAGTAAATTCAGTTCTTGGTGTGAACGAAGAGATAGTACGTAGATGTAAAATACTTCCAGTATTTAACTGCATCCGATGAAATGGGTAATGTCTATGACAAGGACATAGATGACAATACTTTCTCTGTTATTATTATTTATTTATTTAAAGCCTTAACTGTCCCACTGCAGGGCAAAGGCCTCCCTTCCTTCCTTCCACAGGTCTCTATCGTTTACTGTCTGTTGCCACTCTCTCTGTTATCTATGAGAAAAGTATGCAAAGGGCAAAGTATGCAAGAGACAAAGGCCAGGATTTAGTAGCAGAATAATCACTAAAAACAAAAAAAAAAACTATCTAAACGTATATTAACCTGTTCTGCTTCCTACATTAAAATTGTTACGTAAAACTTCTTTTTCTTCGTGACTCTGTACAGTAATTTGTATAATTTGAAATCTCATGTGTTCAAAAACAATGGCAGCACTTATAGTGTCTTGCATGTTTGTAGCAAGCTTCGAGGTAATTGCCTTCCTGTGTAAGTAGTTTGATGATTAGACTTTCCATCTCTGTTTACATCGACTTCCTAGCTTCATCGCAGTACGTCGGTGCATCGTATTTACCGTCTTTTGTTTGGTTGAGATTTACCTTTCTCTAATGATGAGTAGACTTCAGTTCAGAAGGAAATTTTGATCGATGTTCATTTAGATTCCTTGTTGGCTTGGTTCCTTATTTCATAATGATCGACTATTATTGGTATATTCGCAATATTGTGTATGTTAATAATTTATATTATTATGTTCACGTTTTTAAGAAATCAATTAGTTAATCAAATCATGTTAGCTTACGAAAATGCCAAAACACTACCAAGATTTGAAGCCATTAAAATACCAATACGAAATACCTGTCAACTTACGACATTCACAAATTGAAATAACAATATTGACCAATTTCAAATCAAAACAATCACGAAAATTCCAACTTGACACGAATTTCTAAACGAAAACCAGAATTAACCACATCATATTTAGAAAACGGCTAACTCGGCTATGGTAGGAAAACAATCGAACGGTTCCAAGTTAATCGTAAACCGATGGTTTAATGCTATGAGAACTGTTAACTCACTGTGCATATTTAACAGGTTATGACCATTACACAATAAGGTAACTGAAAGCATGACTGAACGGACAATGAGTAGACTTTGGTAAAGTCAAACTATTTCATTGGAGAGCGGCTAAGGAAATGGTGGCGTAAGACTTAGCTATTGTGGAAATGTAGTAATTTGTATAGTGATGCGGGAAATGCGTTATATAAAAGACGTTGATTAAATGACTAGGCGACCTAATAGATAGACGTCTTTAATCATGACGCCATGTTGGTTTTGTAGAAATGGTATGTCATTTAGATGACGGTAGTTTAGTTTTTCAGATCGTCGAGTATATATAATGCTGAACTCAACATTGTCTATAAGTTTAATATAAGCTGAGACAATATTACTAAATCATTTAAATTAAACTTTTATGATTAACCAAAACTAGTTTTCACAAAAGAACTCCTTTTTATAAGCGTTTGTACGAATTCTTATAGAAATAAAGTAATTTTAATGTTACAGCCAATGATATTTTAATAAACAGATATGTTATACACATACAAAACAATCGAAAAAAGAGTTCCGCGCAGCGCGGCAGCTAGCGAAAGAGATAGCGCGATTAAACCCATAAGAAAAATAGAGACAAATAGTGTTGTTGTTAATGGCAATACGTCCCAATTAGGACGTTTTCGAGTCTTCACGATTGCACGCTTATAACATATCTGTTTATTAGAATATCATTGGTTACAGCCAATTATCTTCATTTTGTGTTTTATTATACAACAGGCCGCTTGTAAAGGTTACCAAAAACCGACCACATCCAATCGATCTGATTCATAACAACGATATTTCGTGAGTCATTTACGCAACAGCTCCAAAATATGACTTGTTTAATGCTCTTCACTTAATAATAGTCGGATTTACATATCCCAAAATAGCTTCTGAAATTTCCATCGTTGCGAATTACATACTCTGACATAATGATCTGTGACCAATTTTGGACGGCGAACCAAGTTCATTACTGCATTTAAACTCATCAGAAACGCTCGCATGTAATCCATTAGTGAAGACTTTCAATAACAAAACGCTTATCAATTCGTATAGCTACTTCATTGTAACCGTGGAGTTAATTGAAATGGACGTATAAAAGCTTTTCAACTTACAATTCGTACAATCGACCTCACAGTTTCATCTTTAAAAGCACCGTTTTTCCAAAACAATAGAGTTGATTTTCGCTGATACTGCTCACTTGCGGTCTACTGTGAAATGGACATAAAACTAAATAGGGACCTCAATTCTTATTGTTTGATAGGAAGGCCACATGTTATGAAATGGTGATGATACAATAGAACTCGTGTGTTAATACGTCATTAAACCTAGATACCTCATGAGGTAGACAAAGTACTGTTAGGAATTACTTTGAAATTGTATGAAGTATAATATTGTAATAGCTTGACATAGCCAATCAATGTTACATTCCGTAAGTAATGAACTAAATAAAGTTATTGGCTGTTGCCTAGCTACTGTTTATATTGAACCAGCTCACTGATTACTTAGCAGTAATTGCCATTGGTAGACCTTAGCAAAAACGACAATAATTGTATGTATTATTTGGTTTCCAACGACTTCAGAACAGTTAAAAAAAAAGGGAAAGATTTGTGTCAGCTGTACATTATTTAAGAATGACTTAAAAGTCTAAGTAGGTAAGTACAGTTCGTGATTTCGACCCATTTGCTTCGAGGTTTACTGACCTATTTTTCATTGACAGTAAACTGCTTCGTAAAAAAGCCGTGGTTCATGAAAATCACGTCCGGAAGTCGAACGTTATGCTAAATTATCTTACTCATCATCAAGAGTTTTAAACTTTTTATAATCAGATAAAAACTGGACGACCACCCGCACTCCTCGATAAAAAAAAAAGTTTTGAACAAGACAGTTACCTGAAAAACTTTAGGCACGCCTCGCGGTTAATTCTTTTCACGAATAAACATTGGACAGTGGTAAATGCTTAAAATTAATGAGACTTGTATCTATGCCATATAGGTAACTTGCGTAAACTATATCTTGAGCCCCGAGTACCGCGCCAAGTACTCGGGAGACCTTTGCCTTACAACATGCTGAGCAGCAATAATTTGCTAGTTTTAAGATGCTGCTATTAGCTATCACTATTTTCTTCAGCACTTACTATTACATAATCTCTCTGCTTGTTACAATCATCTTTCTCTACAAAATATTCTGATCTGTTTTTGCTCCACTGCTATTATCATAATCAGCCTTTTATTACTTACCTGTTGCTGGGCACAATCCTTCAGTACCAATCCCAAATAAATCTCAGATCTGTTATGAGTCCTCTGCATTCAAGTCATGTTCAGAACAGCGACAATATCATCAGACCTCCTCACACACCTCTTTGGCTAAACCACCTTACTGTTATAGTTCCTCTAAATATTTAAATTCAATCCATTTGCATTCCCAGTGACATGTGCAGAAATGAGAACGCCTCGGCCAAGTATATCTGTCGTAAGAAACTAGAAACTAAGAACATATAAGGAAGCAGTCTAGACACATTTCTTCCGCGATGTAAATGATACTTGGAAATGCCTGTAATTTTAGTCATACGTTACGAAAGTCGCACCTTTAGCAAGGAGACCTCGATTTTATTAAATGGAATGTCAAATTCAATGATATGATATTGTCACAACGTTTTAGACCCTCGTAGAATGCCTACATAAAATAAATATTTTATGTAGAATTTGAATAAATACAGAACGAAAAATTTACATCCGACTTCTGGGATCTTCAGAACCTCGCTCATTGACAATTTCTTGCTGTACTAGTATATTAACTATACCTTCTTGGTATTCTGCTTATTTGTAAATCTCCAAACCCAATGCTAACTGTATAAAAAATCAACAGAACGAAAACGCTTCCCGGTTCAAAGTTCCGTTCATTCACTATATTCATTTTCATTCGTCTAAGAATACATATAACGTGGGATCTCTTCATCATCCGTTGCTTCTCTAATTGGTATTACAAGGTGATCGGATCAAAATCTGAGAACAAAAGCGAACATGTACGTGATTGTTTTACACAATGATATCTTGTGGGTTTGGTTCAAGTTACCTAAATTTCAAACGCGATTGTGGCAATCGATGAATCAATATGGTTTCGGTTTCAATAATCTGATATCTAGAACAGTTTATTGACGTTTGTAACTAGTCCTAACTGGGGTATGTATTGTTTGAAACCAACTTTCAGTTACTTGTGTCGTAAATGAGAACTTGATTGGCGTGGTTGCCTGTAGAACTGGTTTTGTAGCTCTGAAATTCAAGGGATTATGGAATTTTACGGTTTCACAATTCATGATTAATTCTTACTACATTCATATCCGAAAAGTTATAGGTTGGTAGTACATAAATATGTAAGGTATTCAATAGGTAAATTAGGTGAGAGAAAAGGCCAGGCAGCAGAAAAATAAACTTAAATGTACTGTGGAAACCCTGGAAAATTGGATTTGTTGCATTTTTCATTGACTTCAAAAAGGAGGAGATTATTCAATTGGACTGTTTTTTTTAATTTTTGTTACCTCAGAACTTTCCACTGGGTGAACGGATTTATTTGAAAGGCTTCCAATGTGGTTCCATTTTAATTTGAAAACCATATAAGACTTATGTTGAAGTCGGATTTTTTTGTAAGAAATAATTGAATACTGACTAAGTATTCATGTCACAAATATTTCCTTAAGACCTCAATTAAATCAATAACACGCAACCCCAGGCCCTGAAACAGAAACATTTTAATTAACACCTTTACATAATTGCATGGCATTTCACATCATTGTTTGTAACTGTTGGTCATATAACAATGACCTTATCGGCAGCTATGCGTAACGTGTTGTGGGGTTTGGGGTTCTCATTGCTTTTGTGCCGCCAAATTGTGTACTTTAAACAGCACTATGTTTTGTTTTTAAATTGGTAGTATTTCAGGTACCTAGTGCCTAGCTACGTAAATGTTATACAATAATTTACTGTATTGGTTTTGACTGGTATATAGTTTGTCTTGTAAAACATTTAAGAGGGCAGGTACAATATGTCTTTGTACTATTTACTTCAGAGTATTTGGGAATGACTCGGCTTGTTAAACCGATGCGAAACGAGCTCTTTGAGTAGAACTCAGATTGGGTTCAAAACGCTTTCGGTATTCCCTATTATTACCGGCTAGTCCAAGTTAGTGCTTTGTGATAGTTGATATATTTGATACAGTTGTTAGGTATCAATTGATCATCTCTTGCTTTGTATAACTACCTACGTCATCTATTACAACGCTGGCGCATGCATAGCTCTGTTATAGACCTATTGGTGGAGTAAATGTTCTACCTGGCTCGAGTTATTTAACAAAAAATCCAAAACTTGTAGGGACTACAGTACCTACTAAGACAATGACTTCGACTACTCTTTCAGGAGTTTTACGAATAGGAAGTACAGTCCTCTTTAATTACGACGTGTTTTATGGCAATCCTGCATTACCATACTAATTATCCCAAAAACATTTGGGTATTCCAATGACCTTATGTTAGGATCACCGAAGCTTAACGTGACGCGTGGATGCCCAGCGTCCGTTACGTCTGCCCATTGTCAAGGTTGAAAGGATTCATTAGTTGCTTGTACTGATTTGTGTAATTACTTACAATTACACGTGAATATGTGTTATGGAGAACGGTACTTAATAGTTAGTGGGTTGGAAACTAAATACTTTGGTTTAAAGGGGAATTGTTAAAGATATGTTTTTTTTTTCACTTCTTTTTCCAATGGATCCAAACCAAATATGGTTCACAGCGAACCTTTCTGCCACTATTGTTTGTCTCAAAAAAGATAGTCAAAATGTATGCACCAGTTGTAGTAACTTAGGTTATATCAAATGCCAAGTATGCCACCAGTACATGAACTATATGTAAGACATCCTCTTTCACAAGTTATTGTCCACATACGGTGAATCTTTTTAACAAAATTTAATCTTACTTACTCTAAACGTATAAAAATGTCTTATGATTTAGTATACTTTAGAGAAATACATGTTTGATCACGGTTCATATTTGTATGACCTAGTCATGCCCAAAACTAGTTGCGCCTCTAGTTTTGTTTGCCGATTCTTGTTTACCGAACAACCTACGATTAAGCCATAGCATTGGAACTTGGATCTAAGTTTCCATATTAACAAAAACCTCTTTGGTCTTCGTGACTATTATCACTATATTATTGTGTTAGTAGTAAATCTTAGAGGGTACATAAGGAACTAGAGTGAGCCTATCAGAGTTTGAACGTAAGCACTAGTGTGTACTAGTTTTGTCGTGAATTATGTATGAAGATGGAGCTTGCCGTTTTAAAAAATCTATCTATAACACTAATATTATCCTAACAATGTCAAAACCATCGATATTTTCGTATATAAGTTTCTCGTTGCGCGAAAATTAACTTAAATGAAAAACGAAATGTACTGTTCAGACTAAAAACTGCTCTCGTAGCAGTCTATGTATATAGTACGTCAATGGTAGAAAATACTTGCAGACATCTCTCTTAATACATATGAGCATATTTCTTTTTCCATACATTCCTTTAATGAAAGACCAGCTGTCCGGTATTTCTCCTTTCCCACATAGAATGTGTTAGCAATGAATTAAACATTACATTGTATAGGGTGAAATCGTAACGCATAATAGTTTCTATAAATAGAAAGTGGCCCAAATCGATTTGAATCCTCGATTCATGTGTCTAAATAGATGAATGCGAGAATGGCGATTGTTTGAATGTCCGTCTTTTGAATACGAAATGTAATCGATAACATCGATTATTGTGACAGTGTGATATATTTAGTATCGATATAATTTATGCGGCCTCGTGTTTTAAAGTGATGTTATGGCAAAGATTATTAATGATATATTTATACATCATCACGTACGCTCACTTTTTTTAGTTATATTTAAATACGTTTTATACGGCTGTAAATTCCATGTTGATACCATGTTGATAAAAAAAAGTTTTTATTGCCACTCTTACTTACATCATAATTATAATTTTATTCGCAAATTTTATTTAAAGTACTCTTTGATTGATGACATTTCTATCAATTTAAATAATCTATTAATTAGGAGACGCTATATTAATTAGTAAAACCTAATATTAAGCGTGTTACCGAAACACCAATTTCTATTTAATTTGCAACCGATGCAACTTTTAGATGTAGTAATAAGAAAAAAAGCACTAGTTTATAGCTTCAAATTGCTGTGTGGTATTTTATCAATCATATCTTTTTAAATTTTTTGGCATTTTCAATAGTAAAATATTTACCTGTCTTGTCTAGTTTACTGCGCAATACCGGTTTGTCTTCTATGAATATTAACACCTTGTTACGTCGTCTATCGTCTTTTTAACCTTGAATATAAATGTCGGCATTTAAGTCTAGATTTTTTCCTAATCATTAGCGATAGAATTGTAAACAGAGAAACATCTGCTAAATGAATTGTCATAGTTAGGAGACGAGATATTTTTAGTAAAGAGTTGAAAACCTTCAGATCACATAGGTATAATCAGATTACAAACACATGACCACCATAATAAGCCAATTATTTAGCGACCTAAATCTACAGCACTCGAAAAAAAAAGCCATGCTTTACCGAAATTTCGTAATAAATTCGCGACACCTCTAGTCTATAACAGTCCTTTTTGGGCAGTCGTGTAAAAAAACAAACCAAACTTTTGACAAGCAAAAACTTTAAACCTTCTACTCTACTGACCCACTTTCGCTTATAAAAGGTAAAATATACAACCATAATTTTAAACCATAACGTTTAATCCAGGTGCTATAGACCGTTAACGAGGGTTGGCATGTGGGGAATTTCCGCGCCTGCGCACTGGCTTGGCCATATACCATATGCTGTGTGATGCGTCAGTTACTTATTAATACTTGTAGCATCATTTTTATGAATATTTAACCTTTTTGCTTTGTTTGGATAACTTCGTCATAATAACTTGCAGATTTTGGATTAATTATAAAAGTACTCGACTACCGAATACCTCACTTGTAGTATACTTGCATGATTAAATACAATAGTAACTTGAAGGAAAACTTTGAAATAATTAAATTGTATAGATACATAGAGAAAATATCACTAAGATGGTTGAAACATTACCTACGAGTCACGACATAACATCGCTTGTTTTAAGATAACAAGTTTTAAAATCTTCCTATACATGTAAGAACTTTTATAATCATCATGTGTTAAATACAATCATGTATGTTAAAAATTATGTACAGGTAGAGTTACGTCATAGCAATCGGTAATTGTACGTGTGATATTTGCATTTCTGTAATGCAGTATCAGAATAATCTTCACTTAGCACACAATTTAATTACATAAGTATATTAAACATACATCATATAATCACGCCTGTTTCTCGTAGGGGTTGGCAGAGACCACTTCTTTCCACTTGCTACGCTCCTTACAGACTTGTTTCGCTTCATCCACTGTCATTATTCAAAGTCAAAGTCAAATAATATTCCCTTCATACATGCTCTTCGGTTTCGGGTACTATTGCCCTGGCCTTTTTTAAGACGTCTCCAATTTGGTCTCGAAACATATATTAAATATCAAAGTTATAACATATAATAAAATTATAACATATAATTATTAACAAACATATTACGTACAAGATAATATGAAACACACGTCCAAATAAAAAAAAACTATATAACCAAACTTATTCGACTGTCATACCTCAGAATAAAATAATAAATTTATTACTCAAATAAGATTTAATCCAGTGTGCAACAGACCATGTAATATTCAACTATAATAATGAGACTTTCGTCGCAAATTGTTTTCACCGCTTAATGTCAGAAAACCGGACACGCGATATTAGATCGTGAGATAACGATAATCTTAGTTTTTTATAATGGAAGGTTGAAGCATCTTGATTTGGCTGGAAAGATTCTTAGATAGCATTTGTTACTTTCTAGGGTTCAATGAACAGGTGAAGCTTATTGAATAGATAGTGCTCTGTGAACTGTCTGTCTTGCTTCTTAGTTTTTAACCGACTTTAACAAAGAGGAGGTAGTCAATTCGACTGTACTTTTCCTTTTTTTACCGCAGAATTTTGACTGGGTGATCCGATTTTGATGATTCTTATTTTATTTGAAGGCTGTACTTGCCGTGTGGTTCCATTTCTTTTTGGTCCAGCAATGACAACAGGATCCATAAGAAATTAAATGTACGCGATTGAACAATCGTGGTTATATATATAATTATCATATTATATTTTGTATTCATTTAGCGGAACAATGAAACTGGTTTGAAATAAAAAATACTGTGAATGGAAGGGACTCATTAAAATCATTATGTTGATGAGTTCGGTGACTTAGAATTTGTCACTTACATACGTTTTGATCCCTTGCCCCTGTCTCTTCAGATTCAGGCTAGACCTAGTTTAAGGGATAGAGTCTATACTAATTGTGTGCAATATGTTCTAGTTTTTATGAAATAAATGTTTGTTATTATTATTATTATTTGAGTTGTTTGATCAGCGTTAACGCTTGTATAAATATCCCTTGGGTACTGGGACTGGACTTGTCAGGCAAAGGCCAAATGCGTTGCTAACTTTTTTGACTAGCCGTGTCCAATCTCCAAACTAAACGATTCATTTCTTGCATGAGACCTTTTACTTAATATTGTTTCTTTGTAAATTCGCGTGTTACGTACTTATTACATTGTCATTATTTTCATTGATCGTAAGACACTTATTATTATGTAACTGGTTATTTTAGTAAGTTAATGTATTTGTTTATTGTTTTTCCAAATGAAATGTTCACAAGTTAATGTAAGAACTCAGTAATAAGATTACCTACATATGTTTGTTTACGGATGTTCTTATCTAAAAGGACATGTGACGTAATCCTATATTATTTTCTTATTTGCTCTTAATAGTTATGTAGCCAATGTCAATTTACATTTTGTAATACATAGTATTAATTTAATATGCGGAAGTACGAGAATTTTATCAGATATTTGTTTTACTTTTACTTTAATCCACTTAAGTGACATAAACGAATGCCATTAAAAACAAATAATAATTTACGACTTAACAGAGATTATCTAATAATTACGCAATCACGGAACCCAAAAAATACTAATTAAAATGCACTTATAAATTAACAATAGTATAAACGTCATAATAAATTTTCTTTTAATTGTTACAGATTTTCTTTGAACCCGTGCGAAGATATACCAAAGGGAAACGGTTATGACGGTACTAGACGGTTCGAACAATGGAGACAGAAACAATCCCACAACTTGAATAGCTAGAAAACATAACAAAACACGACACCAATTAACTCAGCTATGTGAAAAATAATGTGATATAACGCCATCTAGCGGATTGTCGACGAACTACGTAGTGAAAGTGGTTAAGTTTGAAAAGTCAAGATGAAGTTGAATTTGTTTAAGCGTTCTATGATATTTGCGACGTTTTTCGGGTCGTGTTTGTGTATTGCGTTGATTGTGGCGTCTTTGGGGACGACGCATTGGATTGATGCGCGTGCAAGGAGGACCTCGAACCCTCTGGAGTCTGAAGGCAGAATAAGTTTTGGACTTTTTGAGGGTAGAAAGGAATTGAACTTCGGATATGGGTGGAGAGTTCAAGATTTTAGTGGTAAGTAAAATTTTCTAAGTTCTACCAAATAACCCCAGATTTGAAAATTGTCCCACTTTACTGAGTGTAAAAAGAATCGCAACTAAAAATACTGTATTTTGCGTCACCTATTTTAGTGGGGCGCAAGGTAATATTATCATGTGTATGCTAAATGTAACTTTTCACACAGAACTGCATCTCTAATCTATACTAGGCATCTATTTTTGAACTAGGGCCATTATGTTATGAAAAATAGGCACTTAACTCAACCAGAAAAATAAAACGAATTCCGGAGAGTGTTGTTCTCCGGAATTCGTTTCTTGGGTATCTCTCTATACATTTGTTTCGGAATAGACTGTTACTATTAATGGAAAAATTCTCCATTAATTTGGTCAAAAGTAGTATTTCAAATATGAGCACGCATTTCTGTACCCTGTATATTACAATGCCTTCGTTTCGCAGACGACAAACGCAACTTATTTATAGAATACTAACTACAAAATGATAAGTATATTTCGCCATCAAACATCCAGTCTAATCCCATCTTAATTTATAAAACTAGTTCAACAAACTCATTGCTAAAGCTACGATAAGATCACATTGCGTGTTGCAATCTATTCAAAGTTATTGCGACGAGCGAGCCATCAGGCTTACATGATGAATGTCTAGATCGTCTGGATAATGTTTGCTTAATGTCATATTGTCTCGATAAGTCATGTTTTGACTTGTCTTACTTAAGCATACTTGCAACTTTATGCCTAGTATAATGTATTAGAGGTGTGATTTACTTGTCAAGATTTTATCATCAGACTTATTGTCACACCTGAATACCTGATCATAAAAAAGTAGATAGACCATAACTGGTTAATTGCTTATTTGTGTCCAATTAGGATCATTCGATAAGCTGTCCAATTACATACTGTATACCATATCTTTAGACAATATCATGCTAAAAATACAAATGATAAATATTATTATTACTATGTTATGGCTTATATTTCTATGGCTTGACTAAATAACGGCAGACTTGAAATACTGGAAAACTGGTTATCCAATCTTTTCACTTTCAAGCACACAGTGTTTGCCTATTTATCTCAATCTTCTTGCCCTCCTACCTATTTATGTACGGTTGGTGCCCTTTCATTTTACCACATGCATTCACATAGCACATATGCACAGCACAGCACGCACACCATTTCTCCGGCCTATAATTATGTAATATTCTGATTTCCTTTTTTCCAATTTCCAGTAAAAGCTGGCACGCACCCCTCCCGGCGATGGGCGTGGATGGGCACAGCGGCCCTCTTAGCGGCGTCGCTACTGTCAGCGGGCGGCGCGTGCGTGCTCGCCGCGCTGGGCTCGGCTGCGAGGGCCAGGTGTCCACCAAAACCGCTGCTCGTCAGCAACTCTTTAGCAGGTAAACCTAAATCAACAATCATCAATACATGTATATCAACATCATCCACAGCCCTTGTCATCTCACTGCATGACCATAGGCCTCTCTTTTCGTTTATTATCTTTCCGGTTCTTTGCCTTTCTCATCCAGATTTGATCCGAAAATTTTTGCTATCATCTTGCTCCCGCAGGAACGACGATTCTTTTGCTTTGCCCTTACCACTATCATCCACCATCATCACTGTCTTACTCCTTTTGCCGTCATTTCGTCTGGCCAAGTGCGGCAAGTATTGCGTTACAGACGTCCAACATTCCTTTGCATATTCACCAATAAATAATTAAGTGGCTTAACAGACAATCTTATCTGCCATATTTCTACAAGTAACACAATAAGTAATACAACTTTTCTCATATGTATCCAACTGCTCCGACTCTTATTTTCTCCACTAACCAATACCGTATTTAAATTTCAGTGCTATTCAGCCTCGGAGCGATAGCAGTTTGGCTGACAGAGTACTTCCTAAGACTACAGCATAACGTCATGTCGGACGAGGATCTCGCGAATACCTGGTCTTCTGACGACACCGCTGACCTTGGACTTTCCTTCTGGTAAGAAAAATACGAAGAATTATTTAGTTTAAGTTAATTTAAACATAACTAAACGTACTTCTAAATAAACCTTTAACTACTTACGCAATATCGAAAGAAAATATTTTTATTTGCACTCATTCTTATGAAAAGTAATATAAATATAAATTTTCGATAAGAGACGTAATAGGAATACCTAAGCGTTTTACTAAAGTTATTTTGTTTGTTATAGTGAAATTTAGTAAAAGTAAGGAAGTTTTTGATGTGGTGTAATGCCGAACTATTCAATTCATAAATAAACACACAAACTCGAGACTCTAAAAGATTTCTCCATATTGGACGCATTTTTGTCTTCCAGTCAACCACGTGCTACGTTAACTTTTACCCGAGCCTTTGTTATGAATTTTTTCACCAATTCTAATTCATTATTCCTTAATTTCCAGGCTGGTAGTATCAGCAAGCATCGCAGCATTCATCAACAACGTTTGCATCCTGATAGCAATGTCTGACGGCCGCGATATCGACACGATAGCACCAGCCTTAGAAGAGAAAGTCAACGGAGCCATCATGTTGTACTAAGTTCAGAAGTGTCGGTAAAACAGGAAGAATTGTGGCGCCATCTATTGATGAACATATGAACAATCATTGTCATATTTTAAAAATACTTGTAAGTGTGAACAATTAAAAGCGGTAACACCTGCCTTAAAAAAATAAACGGAGCTCCAGATCATTCGGTAAATTGAAGTTGTACTAAGTTTTAACGGCAATGTCAGTAAATTACAAACTTTTTATAGCGCCATCTGTTGATAAACATATGAATTGATGAACTGTTTTGAACAATGTACGTTGTTTACCATTTTTGAATCTCAATCTATGTAATCTCTACCATCAATTTGTAAAAGTATGATATAACTATCCGTCCAAGTGTATAATAGAATAAGATTATTTTTTGACATTAGTGGTAGGTACTTCACTTGGTACAAAAAGGCATTTATATGTTTTATTGAGTCGCACAAACGAAAAGTAAATTATAAAATTCAATTCAATTGTATAATTTTTTAACAGGCTTCCCAATTTGTACTTGCTATATTTATCAACATCCCTGTTATCATACACCGTGAATCGTGATCTTTATCTTGTAAGTGATAGTAGTGAAAACTGTTTTCAACATTGACCTGCTCAGGGGTGGAACCCCAGAGCTAACGACCCCTTGAAAGCAGGCATGTCCTCCACAGAGGTCGCCAACGAAAAAGTGTTATTTAGGAATTTTTCATCTCCCTCAAAACAGTTAACATCTATCCACCCACGAAATAAACGATATATAATATATAACATAACTTTAAGATGTTAAGGCTGAATGTTAGTTCATAAGCTTGTTACTAATACTTGTGATTTAATCCGTCCACTTAGATATATTGTACATTTGAAACATAAAAATACAGTCAACCACATGTCAGACGAAACTCAATCTTATTACTCTAGTTTTAAGGTCAAAGTTTTAACGGTGGTGTGCTGTCGACTGTATGTATTTAAATTAGTATTATTCAATTCTATCTTTGCAATTATCGTCACTAACTTTCATTGTATAGATTTCTCACTTAATTACTCAGAATGATATTTTTAGGATAATAAATGTTGTGTAAAACCAATTAATTTCTGGTGATCATACAATTTATTTATTCTGCTTTAAATATTATTATTATATTAATCTTTATGTTATAATATAAACTTGAAAGTATTGAATAAAGTACCTCATATTATGGACAGTAAATGAAAAACAAATTTTCGACCAATGATACGATTGTATTAATCCGCTAGGTTCGCTTGTTTCACATGAGGTCTATCTGTCAATTTCCACCAATTATAGGCCAGTAGCTAGGCTCTCATTGGAGAGAAACACAGAGTAACAAAAATAAACTATAGAGTGCGAGTATCGCTAAAAGCCCATGTATCCTGGGACATCTCACACACGGCTATTTGGTCCCAAGCTAAGCAGAGCTGTCATGGTACCATTGTGTAGATGGTAAAACATTTTTGACGGTATATAGTAAATTCATTGACTGAACAAAGCTATTTTCGCGATATAAGTTAGAAGCGAAAATATCGATGGTTCCAATATTATTAGGGTACTACTAGCTATTGAGATAATTTTAGCAAAACTGTGCGTCTGTTTTGATACAATTCTAACGACCAAACTAGTTCACACTCGGGCTCCTGATTATTATCTCAATATGCGCACTCTATTCTTATCTATATCTTTTTTTTAGGGTTTACTCTCAATGACAGATACACCTGATGCGACACTAGCGCCCCTAGCGGGTAATTGATTCCCAGTTTTCTCCACTGACAAAACTATACGAGAGTAAACACTGTCCCACTGCTCAAAACTTAGAAAACTGTCCTAAATATTAATAATAATAATAATGCACATATATTTTGTTTATATTAGTTGTGCCATTAGGTTAAACACACCTCTATGTATTATTTTCAGTGTATTCTTAGTTATGATTTTGTATTATTTTGAATAAATGATGATTGGTATTTCTTAGTTTTGTTGAGTTTTATTTTAAGAATATACAAGGTTTTATTATTAAATGTCTGGTTGTGCCAATATTAATTAATATGATCGTTGTTATTTATAGAAATAATGATGGTAGTTGAATAAAAAAAGCTGCTTTTAAAACAATGTATTTTAAACAAATAACAGCATAATAATATATGAAACAAAATAATGAGGGACGCGCAAGACACAAAACAATGGTAGAAAAAAGGGGAGGCCTATACCCAGCTGTCGGTGAATCTGGGCTGATATGATGATGATGCTGAAAAAAAATACAGTCACTGATAATAAAAAAAATTACCTGAATGAAACCCACATAAACAGAAAGAAATCTATACCTTAAAACCATTCAAAAAGAAAAAAAAAACAACTACACCCTTCTCTCACAACATAAGCTCCTTACATTATATGTATAACACAATATCCCTTTAACCTACATTATAAACAACATATATTATAGGTACATATTGGTACATAATACATTATAGGTACTTAGGAAAGGTACAATAAAACGTTCTACGTAAGCAATCTCCTTCTGGGAACGAAACAACAGCAACAAATGAAATTAATTTGAAAAGAGGCTTATGTTTAGTATTGTACGATACGTGGTAGAGCGCATTCTGTATGGACCACTCCCACAGAATCTTGTTACAACTTCAAAATAAGGGGTTGGTTATGGTGGTGAGATGCAGCGATTTAAGATATGGAATTTTGGATTAACCAAAAGTAAAACTAGATTACGGTCTTTTGTCTTTCCCGGTTTTAAATATGACCAAAAACGTCAAAATGTGATTTTCCATCATTACATTTTATGTAAATTGCTTTAGAATCTACCATCAGGTTCACAAGACACGGCCTTTTTTTACTAGATATTTGAGTTGTGTTTATTAACTAATATACATCTAGTCTTTGTTTGTAGCATATTGGGATAAAGATCGAACAGAGTATAATTTAACAGCAAGGAAATAATATGATTGGGACTTGCTCCAAGACTACTGCAAAAATTAATTTGAAAATACACATTTTGGAGTACCTACTGTCTAATTGACGGCTTAACCGAACAGATTTCTTAAATGTTATAAAAGATATTTAGCTTTAATTCCGCTACAAAACATCCGAACATACATAAAAAAACAAGCGAGATACATAGTATCATTAAAATTGCCACACTTGCTTTTTCGAAATCACCCAAAACAATCGCTTCCGCTTTTCCCCTCACCATATTCACCGCTCCCTGCATTACCTCCTAAGTACGGTACCCACTATTGCCCGCCCGTTTCTCCTTGTATACGACAATCGCGAGCCACTTGCGTCTCGCAAACATTTTATGAACACAACCTACTCTAACAAGAGATTGCAGTCGGTGAAATCTACTATATTTATAAGGAATAGTTTTTGTGTTGTCGGTACGATTTTCTGGAAAATGTATTATGTATAGTGCATGGAAAATCCGTTTCCCGGCAAACATAGTCTTTGAGTGTTCCTTTGTACATACCTACTAATTGTTGCTGGGACTGGTGTATTCTTTTATAAACTTCTTAAAAATCTAGTGCCTAAAAATAAGTCTATATCACTTATAAGTTTCGTAAACAAAAGCAAGTAGGAAATGATGTTACGCAAGCAAAATACCAATTGAAACTCAGTCAGTAGCTTATAATTTCGATGCTTATATAAACGTTCGTCCTCTATTCCATATTTACTTATAAATCCACATAACATATCATATCATCACGCCTGTATCCCAGAAGGGTTAGGCAGAGGTACCAATGTACACCCACAGTTCGCTGATATGTTTTAGGTCCCATGTAATATAAATCCACCTTACTTCAATAACAGTTAACGTTAGCCAAAAAGGGCACAGCATTGAGCATCTACATCCAAACTTACATCACAAAGCAACACGTAGCAAAATAAAGTAGTATACGTACTCAATAAGTATAGTATAGGTATACTATATATTGAGTAGGTACAATACTCAATAGGACTTAGGAGTCAATGCTCACGTACTGCAACCCTCGCCGGGTATTGCCACTATTCTAATCATGCCCAAACTACTTAAGTTCTCTCAATGGGATCCGTTGTATTGAGGGTAGCAATAGGTACTACAGTGAACATACTATAAATTAGCCCGATATACGAAGAAAAATATATTGTGATTAAGCTATATATTTTTCGCTGTATATCGGTAGGCTTTTGTCTACTTACAAAAATAAATAAGGTTTTCTTGCATTATATTATGTTTCTCTAAACGTATTACTGGCTAGATACTCATCACAGTATCGATTACCGAAAAAAAAAAAACAGTTTTCTGAGTCAGGTAATACCCAAATAGCCAATTCGCATTTTTATATTCTGTATAGCTAAGAGGGCAATATAATAAAGCGGACGATAAGGAAGTTAAAAAAAGCGAAATCTTTCATATCGATTTCAAGTGACAATATCACGTGGCAATAGAATTTTATTAACAACCTAATAAAAATAAACACGGCAAACTCAAGCAGAGAAACTAACGCTCCAATAAAATAAAACTGGCCGGTCCTTGGCAACGCGGCAATTGAGTGGAGACGTGACGTTAGCGCGCCAATAACAATGCCGGATTGAATCCTACACCTTCTAATACGTGACTAAAGGCTGGGTACATTGTGTGACCTACCGGGGAAGTTGAGCCTATTTCCCTAAGGGGTACAGATTATTGGTTCTATTCCTGATGTTAGTTTCAATGTATGTTCCAGTAAGCTAAAAGGTTTACACTAAAGTAATAAGGTCGAGAACTTTGTTTGGGATTGTCTCTGAAACTGTTAGCCGAATTGAATAAATATATTTTTTTAGTTTTGAGGAAGTTTGCACGCTTTATACTATAACGGGAAGGGATATATGATTGCGGGATACATAATTATTATTAATAAAAGTAGGATACGTAACTTAGCACTTATGATGGCACTGAACACTATTTTACGCTCCAAAACACAAATCGCAGATATAGGAGATCAAACAGCCACGTTGAAGTGGAGCTGGGCTGCATACGTTTGCCGTATGGCTCCGGACAGGTGGGCAAAAGTAGCTACCGAGTGGGTCCCTTATGCAGGAACTCGCAGACGAGGCATGCCGAGGGGACTGGCGGGATGACATCGATCGCTTCTTAAGTGATTGGCGTCATGTGGTTCGAGACAGGAATGGCTGGAGTCAGACGGTGGAGACCTTAGCCCAGCAATGGAACACTT
The DNA here is from genome assembly GCA_905146925.1 of Autographa gamma. Taxonomy (NCBI): domain Eukaryota; kingdom Metazoa; phylum Arthropoda; class Insecta; order Lepidoptera; family Noctuidae; genus Autographa; species Autographa gamma. The sequence goes on from LR989871.1 coordinate 7,148,148, forward strand.
AATAAGATATTTAAAAATACGGCAAATCTGGGCAAGCATCGAGAGAAATACGCATATGTAATCCAACATGCCCTTGTGAGCCACAGGAGACAGTCCAATCTATTGTTTTAGGATCAAACAGTAAATAACTTTCATATCATATTGCTATAATTTATCATTCAGTGACGTTTAAATGGCTACCCGCTGTTAACAATATTAATAGTAGACCTATTATATAAAAAATAAAGTAGCTATTATTAGGTTCTAATAATGAAACTTTTAATGTGACACACAGATACATTTTCGTCTTAACGTTTTTATACCATAAAAACTTCTAAACCACCCTGAGTTTTTCATGTGGGTGCTACTTATTTAATTCGTAGAAAAAGAATTCTGATTTCAAGAAACACAAAAAGAAAAACAGTGTTATGACTTTCTCATTATTCATCGGTGATTATCGAGCCCTCAAATAAAACAAAAGAAAAACAAATGCTTCAGATATCAATGTATATAGGTAGGTACATAGAACACAAAAACAGTCACAGCAGCTGCATAAAATAGACACAAAGCGATCAAAAGAGATGTCGCTATCTATCTATATAGCTCCATCTTTGTCATAAGCTTTAAAACGTACGGCTTCTGTTCGAAGCATGATTCATTTTTAATGCGGTCCCCTCTATTGTGTGTTTGGGAGTCAATCAGTGTGTTTCAATCGCTGAATAAGGTGATTCTGAGATTTTCAGACTATAAAGGATGACTGAATAGGTTTAGAAATAGCTTAGACTTTGTAGATTATGATTTCGTTTGAGATATTAGATGTGAATATGCTATCGATATGATATGAACTTTTCGCTGTTATGTTATGTGATATCTTATATGCTTAAGGTAATTACAAACATTACACATATTAAGATCCCTACTAATAAGTCAAAATAAGCCAATTGCTTGGTCGGCTACCACGAATAATTTGAATGAAAGGTTGGCAATATTAATAGCAACAATTGTCCTTTATTTCTTTCTTTCTTAAATTTTCTTGTGCAAAATACGAAACTGAAACTAAACGTAATGGCGATTTTTCTTCTAAAAATTACATCTATTTTAGTGGGCAAGTCCTTCCGCGAGTAGCCCCCTTATACCCATAATTTAAGTGTGAATATACCGCTTCAATGTGACACTACCACTACAAAAAAAAAGAAAAGCGAGATTATAAATAAATTCTGCTAGCTTGTGTGCTTATCCTTGATCCTTTTGTTATACAATACACTCCTCATAATATAGCCATGAAATCGAATAGATTTAGCGGCTGACTCAATCAGCCGGCAGAGATAGATCACAAGTACATAATATCGGGGCCATACTCCACTTGGTTCATATTTAATGCTGACTCACTCCCATTGTCCATTGAGAACCAAGATACTCTTTGTCCGAGGACTAGCCAATATGTAGATTTATACAGAAGATCAATGAATCAGCTTATTTAAGTTCTATATCTAGGCCAAAGTTTTAACTTTAACTCCCAAATTGTGTCCTATTTTCTATATATATATATATATATTCTATATATATTTTAAGTTTATGCTCAGCATAAACTTAAAAAGAACTTTGTGTTGTTGTCAACTAACTTGGCTAACCTAGTTATTTTGAAAAGTCACACATATATTACTTCTATTCTAAACTTTATAGATTGCACATATATATAAAAACAACTACTGGATGGAACAAAATCGTTTGATGAAATATAAAACGGGACCATGCACCATTTCTGATAATTTCAGAAATCGGTCCTCGATTTCCGTTGATATCAAATAACATACATATACAAAAAAAAACATAGAGACAAATATAAATCATTGAAGTCTGTTAAAAAAGGAGGATATACTACTAACACTATTGTAAGGATACGAGACTTATAACCATGTGTTCGTAAGTTATTCCTTAGTTAAAAGATCCTCATGTTCTTAACTATTATCAAGGCTTTCCTGGATAGTACTGATTGCGATATATTTGCTGATGAATGGGAGAAGATCTTGTCAGCATGTCTGAAGTATTGTGAGAAGTCAGTGTGTTGGTTGTGTTTTTAAATTAGTGTGATGTGTCCCTAATTAGTGTAATTGGTCTACGACCGTTCTAATTATGAATAAATAAAAATGAATACTAAAATTATAATCAGAAGCTTGAATTTTGAACCTTCTGTATAACTCATTACATTGACATTCTATTCTAGAATATCAGAATCCCTATTGATCTTTCTTGGGAATAAAATAAGAAGTAGGCTTTATTCTGTGTCGGAAATATACTATTGTTAAATATCCCAGCACAAGGTTTCTGGCGTTCAAGGCGTTTGTAGGTATGAAAACGTCAAGAATGGTAAATATTTAATATACTTTCTTGACAATTATACACACACAACAGTTTTATTATCATGTAGATTCTTAACTACATTGTTATACTGACTATCAAGACAGACAGACAGAAAACGAAGTGGTCCTATAAAAGTAACTTTTAAATCCTTGAGGAACTTTCATATTTATTTGAAGGACATCAATTTATTAAACGCTTTTGTTCAAAACATCCTTCAGAACTTCATAAAGAAAAATAGAAAATGTTTGTCGTTTAAACCTTGGATTTAAAAACCTTTCTTCTTTGTAAATTGTACTTCGATTTTTGTCACAATTTTGTTCACAACTTAAAACTATTTTCCTCGATTCATCTCTACATTGCGTCCTTTGCAAACTACTTTCATATTAACTAATCATGTCTTCACCTTTCTTTTCTGATGTAGACAAAGGCTCATTTCCTTTCGACCTCCGTTCACAGCCTTCACGACTACACCCATATATCATGGAGAAGCAAGTCATCGCATCTTAGAGGTCGCACCGTCATAACGACTTGCAAGTTTGAGGTTAACACTTCAATACTGTTTGTCCTTTCAAGGTCTGAAATAGTTTTATCTAAAACATGTGAATAATTAGCTTAAAGTTAGTGTTGCTTATAAATAATATCAATAAAATAATTTGTTTAATACTTTATTTTATAAACAAAGCACTAAGCAATTGTAAATAATAGATTACGTATTAATGTTGTATATTTAATTGATTGCAAAAAGCAATAAATGTAAAAAAAATAGCCTACAGCTGTTCGGAAAAATCTGAGCTACACAAGATCGAGAAAAAAAAATGTAATACGGTGATATCGTGACATATATAAGGTGTTTCCGAAATATCTGCATCGGCTTTAATAGGAGGTAGTATTGTGTTTATAGATTACAATAGTGAAGAAATTTCGTACCCCCGAACAGTCAATTAAATTTTAGAGATTAAATTAGTTAAATGAACATTAACTCTATTCTGCATAACGTGTTTCACAAATTACGCGCAATGTGACGGTTCGTCAATGAAAACAACTGCTATCTCTTTCAATCATTTCTGTGAATAAGAACTGTAATCAGCTGACTAGTTCGTCACTACAAAATCTACTAGGTACACAATAATACGCAGGCATACAAGTTTTTTAAAAGTACTTACCAGTAACCGCATTCTTCAAAAACACTGACGTAGGTAAATAAGATGATAAGCTTCCCATCACACTTGAAACAGGCTTTGGACTGACAAGTTAGTGTAATAGGTATAGCACGCGTAACAGTTTTGTTGATAAGTAGGTAGGGAGTGTGTAAATAACTGTAAATTAAATACGGTGCAGTTGTTGTAAATAAAATTATTAACTTTTAAACACGCCAAGTTACTGTAATCGATATTAATCTTACTAAAGTACGCGCCAAATAAACCTGCAACAAAGTTTGTTCACCTCCTTCTACTAATGTATCCCAATATTTAAAAACGATACGAAAAAAATGTATAGGCATATTCCTTGATGCATGTAGGTACTGTCTTGCGATAAAGACGCCTCTTACCACGAAACACTTGTTTCGATCGTGTTAACGACACGTATCGTTTTTTTTAATATTGGGATACATTAGTCGAAGGAGGTGAACAAACTTTGTTGCAGGTTTATTTGTCGCGTACTTTAGTTAGATTAATATCGAATAACGATAAGTTACAGTAACTTGGCGTGTTTAAAAGTTAATCATTTTATTTACAACAACTGCACCGTATTTACAGTTATTTACACACTTCCTACCTACTTATCTACAAAACTGTTACACAAGTCCGCCTTCGCGTTGCACACATGTCTCTTCACTTTAGTTAATGTGTCCGATTCACTTTTCACTTGCCTAAATGCGCGTTTGATCTCGTCAGTCCACATAATGTTACGGCGTTCTTGCACTCTTGTGAAGTGGTAAGGATGGAGCCCTTCACGATTTAAAAGTCGCCACACGTAATTGTCGCTCACGTCGAAGACTCGAGCAGCATCCCTGGTGCTCGCAAGAGGATGACGCCGGAAGAAGTCTAACACTTTCTCTTCGAGTTCGGCCGAGTATGAAGGCCTGCTTGCGTCAAGGGATTTTTAATCAAAGCGCGCGCGAAATCCTTGTTGCTAACCACTAAACTAACTTCCGGAACGCGCGGGAGGCGAGGCGAGACTGGCGACCGGCGGGCGGCGGTCGCTAGGCGCGTGCGACGAGCGGGGTAGCGGGTGAGGGTGGGGGCGCGCAGGGCAGGGCTTTGTAGACTGAGCGGCGCCGGCCGGCGCGTACGGCGGCATGCTTTGATAGGAATGGCAACAGCGCATGAACGAATTCGGTGCGGTGCGGCAACAGCTTATGACACGGGATGGTTTTATACTATTAAGTAAATTCAAATTTATACGATATGTATTTTTGTATGAAATAAAAAATGATAAATTATCAATAATTTATCTTTACTATTGTAATCTATAAACACAATACTACCTCCTATTAAAGCCGATGCAGATATTTCGGAAACACCTTATATATGTCACCGGAAAATAAAAAGAACCGTAAGTTTATAATTTTCCTAGGAAATTTATAAACTTCCGTAGGATTCTAAACGACAGATAAAATGTTATTATTTTACGCTCGCATTTTCGTCAAATGATAAACTTACGTAAGTCTCGTGGTAAATTTATAAACTAACTGATATCCATACGTAAGATTCTAAACGGTTCGACCAATCACAGAAATGCTTTTAATTTTACGCTTCTTTAAAAAACGTAAAATAACACACTGCTCTCTGATTGGTCGATGTTGACAGTGCTAATGCCGAGTAATGTTGATAGTGAGAAGGAACACGTGTCGCCATTGGTTGAATAAGTTGACGTGACTTATTCAACCAATGGCGTTTGGTTATTGCTTACTTATTATTTTACGGTCGACTTACGTAAGTTTATCATTTGACGAAAATGTGAGCGTAAAATAATACATTTTATCTCTTGTTTAGAATCCTACGGAAGTTTATAAATTTCCTAGGATATTTATAAACTTACGGTTCTTGTTATTTTCCGGTGACATATACACAAAAAAAAAACCTAAATACGAATTGAGAACCTCATCTTATTGAAGTCAGTTGCAAATATGAAACATGTACAATGCTTTCTTAAGATTTCTCTCAAAAGACTGAACCTAATTAGGTAAATACATCTTCAAATTATCTCTTAAACCAGAACTCAAGAACCTTAACCCACAAAAGCATCACTCACAACAATACCAACAACCGTATTGTACAATTGGCTGTATTCGAGCTCTGAGCGGAAACAAAGCGAGAGCATAACAAAAACTTGTGCCATTGTAGTTTTGTTGCAAGTGGATAATTATGCGGGTCTGGAAGTGTGGTGGAGAGGAAAATGCTGGGCTATTTTGATTGTTACGACACAAGCGGCTTTTTAAATAGTGGAATTGTTATTTAGTAGAACAGTATGTTTGAGATTTTTTATTGTAACTTTAGGTCACAGGACAGACCATCTTGACTCTTGCAGATAGGACTGGCTCTTCTTAGTTAATTTTCTTTTTATTTCTTACAATAAAAGTGGCTTTTAAAATTGTGTTCTTGTTATTTATAGCTTAGGTAGGTTTTGTTTGAGATTTGATTGTAAAAAGAGAGATCGATCAAGTTTGAGTCTTGCCGAAAGGACTGGCCCATCGTAGGCGTTACGGACAATACGGGCTTAGATAAGCTTTTGGTCTTGTAGCTAATTTAGCGCTCCTGATTTTCTTATACAAATAAAAAGAAAAACCAATAGTTAAACTTTTACTTGTACCCTTACATGATAAGCCAAAAATTAAAATCGATTTTCAATTGCTGGAAATATCTCTTAAGAAGCAGTCAATAAAAAACAAAGACTTACAGTTCCATAGAAAACCCTCTTCGTTTGAAGTCAGTTATGGAGTTTATTTAGCCTACAGTCGTTTTCTCGCGGCAGAAAGAGAAGAACTCATCTATCCTTCTTTCTATTTATTTATACTCACAAATTTTTCCCTACAGCATTTGTAAGATCTATGTGTCTACCAGTCTATATACTCGTAAGTAAGAATCTATGTAAGCAAGCAGTCTCTAAGGAAACAAAGTAATGTTCCTAAATATACTCTTCAATCGATAGAAGGCGTCAATTGTCTTGTCACGTGAAATACAACCTCTTTATATAAACCAGCGACACCTGAATATTTTATTTGATAATGATACACGTGTCGGTACTATTTCCCGTGTTAATCATAAATGCAGTGACATCGTTATCAAAGGCTTTTTCAATCTGACATCTTTTTGTAAATTATAGGGTGTATAATATTGGGTTTTTTTATAAGGCTTCCAATGCATATTATGTAGTGCTTAGGTGTTTCATAAGAAACTTTTTATTATAAAGTATGTTTTGTCTTGTTTATCTTTGTATCTAAGTGATATTTCTACTCGAAGAAAAGTTCATTGAAATCTTTTAATTATATTGAAATGGAAAAGTCATTAAATGGGGGTGATATGATTTTCTATCAGACCTTTATTAATGATTTATTTTTAATGCTTGGTCTATTACTGAACTGTTGAGAACTTGTAGTTAGTTATATTATTATATGTAAAGCAAAACAGCAAGCAAAACAAGTTAACAAACTATTACTCATTCATAATTTGTGAACCATCTTTAGTTCTATACCTCTTCACCTTGAATAACTGCTTTTCCTTGAAAAGCCTTTTTTTACCTTTTACACATCTCCATACCAAATATAAATAAAAATGTGGCGAAAGACAAATTCAAAGCCCCACAAAAAAATATAACAAAAATAAATTTCACACCGACATCTCCTTCCTGCCGCTAGGTAGCGCTGATTTCCTTTGTTCTAAATTCAAGCGACCGTCTTCCGGTTGCGGGGCGCTACCCAATATCCGGTGTGCGAAAGAGAAAGCGATATTGTTGTAAGTTTTATACGAGTTATGAATATTTTGATGGGACTTTTTTGTACGTATATTTTGTACCTTGCAAGGTTTAAATTTTCCAGTTACATTAGGCATTAAACGTGGTAAAGAACGATGATTGGTATAGTGTGGTTATTAATGTTTTCATTATTACAATCATATGCTGAACAACCACCGATACAAATATCTGACGACCTCCGTGATCGAGTGGCATACGCACCGGTTTTCAAAGTATCGCTAGCTCTAATGTCCGGGGTTCGATAACCGGACGGCAATGTAGAAACCAACAGTTCTACATTGCCTCGGGTCTGGGTGTTTTTGGTACCTTCGTTGTTTCTGAATTCCATAAGACAAGTGCTTCAGCTACATACTTTGGGTTCAGAGCAATATATGTGATGTTGTCCGCTTTTCTAAACACAAGGTAACATTCAAAGTCAGATAAAAATCAAACCTTCACCTATCTTCAAGGCCTCGATTCAGCATCATTCATATTTAGTTACTTGAATTGACTGAATTACCTGCTTCATTTGGTAATTTTAACGATAATTGGCATTCTGCTAACAATCTCTTCGAGAGTTCAATGAGATTTTATTGTAGGCTTATCTGAATACGAACATTAGGGACAATGACAAGTACACTGACCAACTAGTGAGCGCATTTAAAATAGCTGAACTAAGGCTCTGTCCTTGGTTAGGGGAGCTTCACCTTGATCGATCCACCTAACTAAGAATTAACTAAACTAAATCACCACCGTAACATGTATATTCGTGTAAATAACCTAAGTGGCCATTTATAGTCGTCGTAAATTTTATTTGATTGCTACAACTAACTCGACAAATTGCCCTTATTGCTTCATAAATTGTACATTAGTTGGTCTAAGACCGTATATTATGGTTAGTAAGTAGATGATGATAGATTGTGTTTTTTTATATGGAGTTGTTTTTAGATAGTTATGTTGTTTAGTTTTGTCTTGACTACAAGACTGATATTAGTAGTGATTTTATATGGAATGATACATAAAAATTACCTCTTTTTATGGTGAAATTAAATGAATGCTCTTTCTTCTAATATATTAGAGTTAGGTACTCTAATAGTTTGTTGTTGTTGTTCGTAGGTGTTTTTAAACATACTACATGCTTATTAAAAAATACACCCATATATATTGACTGCCTCGTTGGCCTAGTGGTGCTAAGCGCGACTGCTACGCTGGAGGTCTTGGGTTCGATTCCCGAGTCGACCATGGTGTTATTGGGTTTTTCTATGAAAGTCTCAGTAGCAGGTCGGAGTTTGGATTTGTGCCCGGTAAGTGGCAATAGGCTCGCCCCCTATTACATGGGACCTAAACATATCGGCGAACTGTGGGTGTATATTGGTACACCTCTGCCTAACCCTTCGGGGATAAAGGCGTGATGATATGTTATGTTTGATATGTTATGTTATTTTGAATACTTTTGAGTACATCCCTAATTATCCGTGGCTGTTGGGTTTCGAATTGTGTGTAAACCGAATTATTTACCAAACTAATTTTGTTTACACATAATTCGAAAACCCTTACATTTACTTCTTACATCATTAATACATAATCTCAAACATAACCATAGCAGACGTTATCATTAAAAACCTTAACATGATACAGGTAAAAAGATGCACATCCACTTGCAAGCCTCCCTCTTGCATAATGCCCCTCGAGATCAGAGTACTAACGTTGCATGAACGTGAGCCTTCATGTTTCTTTACAAACCTTCTTTATGAGACGTCTTTAAATGCTTTAGCGTCACATAAAAGTGTGCTATAGAGATTTTATTATAATATTATTTAGTAGCCTCACTGCTGGTATTGTTTCTGCTGTTTAGTCCAAGTTTTTTTTGTTCTGAGCAGCTTTTCATGTATCTGGCAAAAAATCAATGTCATATCGTCAGCGTATCAGCCTGCTTTGTTCACAAAATAATAAAGAAGTAACAAATGATAGTTTTGTTAAATTATATGATAACCTTACACACAAACAGAGCATTCTAAAAGAGTAAGGTAAGACCATGTTTATTAAACCATAAAATAAAATCCCTAATGCAATTTGCATACATTTGTCCGGTCAATTGTTTTCTACCCTGACTTTGAAGGTCCAAAGTTTATAGAAGTCCTTCTATTTTACAAGACTTTTACTTGATACTTCTTATCTGTTACTTAATGTCTAATGAATTATGTATCAAAATGCAATGGCTCGTCTTATCCCAACTCCGAGAAAGGAGCCGGAAGATCACATCCGATTGGAATAACGAATGTTCCCTCACAGCCTTCAGATTTCAGGCGTCACTTCACAAATTCATTTTACTTGAAAATCGCATTTTCTTCGTTCGATTAAATCGTTTGTCTGGGTACATGAACTTCGAATATGATCATTAAATTATAAAAGAGACATATTTTATGTGAAACGAAATGTGGGCAACATCACATGCACTGCTTTATGCTAAATGCTTTCTCTATATTATGAAATTCAGATACAACAAAGGTGCCAAAAACAACCATAGGGATAATATAAAAAAGAGATTTTCTACATTGACTCGTCCGGGGATAAAACCCGGGACCTCAGAGTTAGAGACACCGCGGTAATTAAAAAATAAATCCTATTGGAACATGGTAAAAGTTCATTGATAAGTCGAAGTCACAAGCAAAAATACAAAAAACAACAGACAAATACAAATTCTAGTAATATCTACTACTATCTTTATATATCGACGGGTCCTACGTATACTGGTACAAGTGCAAAAACACAACTGTTCAGGAGAGCGGTTCAAAGGTTCTAAAGCTTGTAATTTTGTCATAAATCAGTAGAAATACTTGAAATTTTGAGATGTTATATTTGAATCTCTAAGAAACAAGATTGCATTATTGTTTCTTATTTTTTTTTTATCCTTTGGAAAATAGTGTCACTTGCATTGATGTAGCTTGTTTTATTTATTATTATTATATTTTTTGTGTATTTATTATTATTATTGTGGTAAAACCTGTAAACTGATATAAGTGGCCACTTATACCAGTATACAATGTACTTGCTTATTCTTGTAGTAAGAGAAAATTTAAGAATTTTACTGTTTTAATATGCTATTTCCAATCTACTGATTAATATGAGGTTATAATATTAACAATAACATCTTCTTTTATCGACTTTTAAACACTTACACCAGTTTACTCAGTACTGGAAAACTACTTGCAACAGTTTTCTGCATTGTTATTTGTTATTAAACTTAAATATTTAAAGGGTGAGGCAGGAAATGAAATAAAATTACAAAATTGAAGTCTTTTCCAGACCTACCTATGCTTAATAGGTGTTGTTAATCGGACGTTAATATTATTATGGCACTCATAATAATATTACTATCCTCTATGCGGCACTCTTAATGAAAAATAAAATCGATGGACTTGCCATCTTAAAAATAATAAAACTAAAAAAATTAATCTTCTTAATTAGGAACTTTCGGTAATTATATATACCTAGCAAGGCACCGACTCCATAAAATTATAAAGTTGTATTGTAGGTTAATACTAGTTTAGGTTTGGCTTATTAATATAGTTGGGTAGGTTATAGTATTATTTTAAACTTTTTAGTGCTATTATGGATTTTTAAAGTAAGTTTATTCTTTGCACAAAGTTTTTTATTGGTTTATTTTTAGTGATATATTTTAAATCTTAGATATTAATAATAATATGGCCTTCACCCATTCATCATTCTCATGATAATTTCCATCAAACCAAATGCAGTGCCACGCATCTCACAAACAACGAATTCCGGCTACATTCACGAGGCCATCGTAGCTTCATCATCAGATCTGATGGTAGAATGGTTCTTTTGAACGCAAATGCTTCACTTGCTGTAGAAAAAACCAAATTTGCTGTACGCTTTCCTATAACATTATATAACGCTATAACATTTGAAGAGTTCCCTCGATTTCACCAAGATTGCATCATCAGATCCCGACTTGGTGACTATGGGACCATTTGGGAAGTATACCCTTTCCAACAAAGAAAAAAAAAATTCAAATCGGTTTGGAAAGCAAAGGAGATATGCGCGAACATAAAAAATCCGAATTGAAAACCTCCTCCTTTTTTTTAAAGTTCCCCCATGGAATTATTTTCCAGTTTTCAAAAAAGGGAAGCAAAACTTAAAATCAAAAACGAAAGATTGAGTTACTTTGTTTTATATATGATCAAACAATACAAAATATATCATCATACTATTTAAAATGTCAATTAATATTTATTTTCGTAATTTCCTGGAGTGTTTATTTTACTATTTTTTTTTTCTAATAAATCTATCATTACTTGACCTCTTGAGCGCTTCATTGTTGTGACATGTTACCACTACTAAATCAAGACAAACCAAATCTGAATAGTTTTTTAATAAATGAATATGTAACCTAAAACGCATCGCAGTTATACCAGTGTTGTAACGTGCTCCCGACCACGAGTCGCGTCGCACGCGGCTACCTACACTGGTGCAAGTGACTTATATCAGTGTAGATGGTCGTGTGGCAGAAAATCATGTCACTTATATTAGTTTACAAGTTTGTATCTTTGAAATTACTTGATAATTTAATATAATTTTTACAGGATATAAAGTTAAGGTAATTTTAAGGCTTTTGGTGCAAAAAAACGTATTTCGCTGTTTTGCGGGTTACACCAGTATACGTAGGACCCGTCGATATATAATTCTTCTGTGAGTGTGTATGTCACTGAACTTCTCTCAAACGACTGGACCGATTTTGATGAAATTTTTTGTGTGTTCAAGGGGATCTGGGAATGGTTTAGATTCACAATTTTGTCCTGCTGAACAATTTTTTTTTAATTAATTTTTAATTTATTAGTAGTTGTTGATTTTGGAATGTTTTACATTGGATCCGACAGACGGCGCTACCATCGCAGTGTCAAATTTTAAATAATATTCGAATTTTAATTTTAGTCTGTCGCGACAGTTAATTAACGCTGCGATCAAATTAAAAAAAGTTTTGTTATCATTGTGTTATTGAAGACCATGTAGGCAGGACAACGTCTGTCGGGTCCGCAAGTATATCCTATGATTGAGTTAAAGGCATCCTGGGAGTTCATTGTGTTGACTTAACTCTTAATTGTTTTCGAACTTCACAAAACTATTGTCTTTTGAGAATTAGTGTTGTCGATTTAATAGATATAAAATCAGAAACTTAGAATTAGTTTTTGGTAAAGTTTGTTAATGCTTTAATTGTATTATTTAACACAGTCAAGATTAAATATATTGACAAATATTCTTTATTTCGGCTTTTTTTTCTAATGATAATTATTTTATGTAACTGAATCCGGTAAAGAAAATATAGGCCCGAAAAAAGCCTTGGTGCGTTTATACTGTAGGAGCTAAATACATGTATTTAGAAATATATGTATAAGTATGTTTATCAGTTGTCTGGCTTCCATAACACAAGCTCTGCTTAGCTTGGGATCAGACAACCGTGTGTGAGATGTACCGGAATATTATTATTATATTTATAGTTTGAGTATTTAACTTTGTAATACTATTTATTAAGTTATATTCAACACCAAGTCCATTGCTTATTCTCATTCTATATTTATGATTTGACTAACCAAACATTTCTCACAACGAAATCCGACTAAAAACATATATACACACGAATTTTATCAAAGCCTTCACTGAACAAACATACAGCACAAACATGTCATACATAAATCTATTGTGTCGAATACAATATGGCTTAACAAACACTAAATTGTATGAATGTACGAACGATTTTATTTTGGCGCTGTAAGGGAAAATCTCTAGTTTATTCATGAGGAAATCCTTGGTACTGTCATCATGTGACTGATGTGAGCATTCCCAAATTATTTAAAGTAAGCTGGTGTTAGAACCTTTGGTACAAAAATCTGTAGTAAAACGGTGTGCCTACAATGACCTACATACTCGTATCTACTCAATAGGTTTGATTTATTTATTTGACAATTTATGTACACCGAAATAATTTATAGAGAAAAAAATAGATGTTTACAAATGATGTACAAAGGTAGGATTTTTATATAATATAATCAATATCGAAAATTTCAACAAACGTAGTAAGCAGAGTTTAGTATTTCGCAAACATTTTAGCGGTAAAGGAAACGACACACTTTGTTATTATATGGCTATGTTATTAGTTAGTGACTTTGAGTGCTAAACCAAAGGTCTTGAGTTCGATTCACACTCAGGATATGTTTTAGGTAGTGAACTTGCTCATTTGATCTGTGCCTCGGTGAAATTGGGTGTAATATGGACGTATTTAAGAAAATACAAGTATTTTTATCAGTCTAGGATCCATAGCTGTGTAGTATGCATAATAATTAAAATTGATCTTGTCGGTAATAATATTTTACCTTCATCATTATCATCCACAGTCCTTGTCCTCCCACTGCTGGGCATGGGCCTCTCCTTTTTCGTGCCATTTTTTACGGTCCTGTGCCAGTATATTTTACCTTACAATTCTCCAATTTTATACTATGAAATAAAAATCAAGAAAAAACAACAACATTTATTACTTCATACTAAAGTAACCACTTCCCAAGCAACATAAACCTTATCATAATAACAAAGAGAAACAAATTAAAAATAATAGTAAGAGTCGTACTTAAAGCTCTTGCAGACAAACTACAAATGATTTATTTACTTTTAATTAAAAGAACTAGTCTGAGTAAAGCCAGTTCCGAGATAGTAAAACTTGTTTAAACGGACGGACCACCTGCTGTAGTTTCTGTTGTAGTTATACATTTAATTGTTAAGTTTATTGTTACTATTAAAAGCTTAAATGAAGTGATTTTTTGAATGGGTTATGGGTCTCTTGGTATAGGGGTAGTTGGCATTGGCTGAAAGTACTGACACAGTTTAAACCGATAAAGCAGTTTATTTCCTAAGCTGGCTTATAATGGACGAAGGTCTTAAACATTTTTTATATTTTCAGAAGAACCTTTTTCAAGGGAAAATTGTTTTAATGCTGAATCTATGTAAGTTATACCCTTGGGCCATGTATTTAAACCTCGGATCTAAACGAACTTTTTGCTCAACATAAATATATTATAATAGTAGGTTCTTTTGCCTACTGAATATTTATCTGTATAACAGAAGGTACATCAGAAAAATTCCTATTTGCCTTTATGCCACGATTTTGATAGTTAAAAGATTGGATCTATGTATTAAATTAACTTTTTGAACAATTATTTGGGGATATTTTGAAGAACTTCTTAAGAAACGTAGCAGATATTAATGAAAAGTCTATGCATACGACGTCTAACTCTAAAATGACTGATGAAAACGTTATTCAAAATGAGCTCACACTTCAGTGAATTAAGTAGATGTCTGAAACGTCCGTCTGCCTGCGACATGGTAAGTTATGCATGTAAACGACTAGTGTCTGCAACTTAAAGCGTAAAACTAAGCCATAATTCACGTCCTTATGTCACTAAAGAAACGTATTACAGAAGTACCAAATACAGTCATCGCTATTGACTTTACCATTGACGTACTATATACATAGACTGCTACTATCGCTTGTTTCCCTACCTAGTACATTCGTCTAGTGATTTAAGCTAATTTTCGCGCAACTAGAAAATTAGTGTTTTAAATAGATTCTTCGAAAACTAGTTCACGCTAGTGCTTACGTTCAAACTCTGATAGGCTCACTCTAGTTGTTTATGTATACTCTAAGGACTGTACCAATATATTGGTACCTAACAAATATCAAATATAACTTAAACTACGCTAAATATACAATTAGCAGTCAGATAATTTCACTTTTTAACAATAACCACATTAGGTGCAAGTTCAATTTAATACGTATTGAGGTCAAAGGGTAAAAAGATTTTAGCTGTCGCAGGCCAATGAATAATAGATTTACTATTGGCTTACTAGTCAGAAGTACCAACAATCGTATAAGCCAACTTTAAGGCTCTGAAAATTGAGGCCTTAAACCTAACGTCATTTTTTCCAAAATTTGGTCGGCTTCCGTTCAGTAGGATTCTGCTTATAAATGACTTGTGATTAGATTAGGCTCAAAATTTTTGTAGATTGACGAAAGAAACTTATTCTTCTGCCAATGAACTTTATAATGACATTCTGCATAATGTTATTAAAAGTTGCAACTGTGCAGTCTGATTGTAATTAAATTCGAAGTGTTCTCAATTGTGCTTTAACTTTGAAATTGTTTGAAAGGATGGTTAATTTGGAAAATTGGAGAATAATTGCCATTTACAAGGTTTTTTGTTTATTGTAAACTTTCCTAAGTTAAACTACATATATTCTGTTATTAATTTTATCGTTTTGGTACTTTTAGAATACGTTTCATTATTTTGTCGTCATATTGCAAAAAAGACCTTAATTAACTGAATATTTTGGCCTAAGTTAAACACACATTTTTAAGGTGAAAATATAAATAAATTAAATATACTTATTTTACTTAAAAAGGTGAGATAATAAATCTGAAACGGATGGTACTGGCGTACCTTATATTAATTACAATTTAATTATGTCTCTGATTAATGGACTTTAATTAAAACAGGAATTCAGGCTATTTAATGATGTTTTCCAGGCTTTCCTCTGAGACCAAAAAACAAAGGGGAAATTTCTGATAGGGCGTCAAAATCTCAGAATTTTTATTTACCAGTACTTTTTGCTTATTATTTTGAGAAACATCTGTAAGTTTTTGTAACATGCAATAATTGCACAAATTTTGCTATTAATTGCTGTCACTTTGTTCTTGCAAGATAGGTAGATTGATATCTTTTCTCATAAACTTTTATACCTCTTGTAAAATAAAAGCCAAGTTAATGTACCTACTTAACAAAACACTGACGCGACAAAGGCTGTAAGGTAATATGAGGTACCTACTGTAACATGAAGTAAGGCTATATCAGGTAGGTACTATGAAGGTAGTACGAAGGTAACATGAGGAATATCTCGGGAGGCGCGGCTTTTACGATCGACGGAGCTCGCATCGGCGGGGTCAATGGTTTGGGAAATTACGTCGTTCATTAGAAATTTGTGGATAAGGTATTTTAGATTATAAATTACTTTTTTGATCAATTAGTCTTTAAGGAAGATTGGTTTTTTGACTTCATCTGTGACCAAAAAGGAGTAACAAAAGTCAATTATTAATAAAAGCTTTTACGTATTGAACAAGGAAAATTTGTCTATAATTGTTGTTGGTTGTAATCATTGGTTTTCATTGGCATTCTCGATTTCGGTTTTACTAATTGTACTAAATATCTGTACATACCACGTAATTCTATAGGTACAACAAAATACATGTGCATGCGTTTCACGTTTCATTTAATTGCTAGATGGCAGAAGAGCTTCGACAAAAATCTCATTAATTTCGTTTAACAATTTCGCATATTATTATGTATACATATTTTTGCTCGTGACTGTACCCCACGCATAGCTATGAGCTGTGTGGGCGACACATCCGTGTCCGTGCGCCGCAGTGGAAACGGAGGCCGACGCCGCCGAACTAATGAGCCCACGCAGCAGAGGTGAGCCACGCATCCGTGCACAGCCTGCGCAGCGGTGGGGTTCCGGCTTTATACTTGTAAGTGTACAGACAACCACTTATTTATTTATTTTTCACCGTCATAAAACCCACACTGAAAAAGTGAGCCTTCTAACATGAACATAGTACATCCATAGTATCTCCCACAGTAATGCTTTTCATACATCCATGGCAAGATAAAATTAGCATCATCATGTTGAGATACGCAGTCGACGAGAGCCGAGACGTCTCGTGAGGCGATACGTTATCCTTACTTATGTTGTAAATGGAAGAGTTATCTGTTAGACTGTTATTTATAAGACAAAAGTGAAACAAAAAATTAAATAGTTAAAGAATTTTTATTGTGTTTAAGAATTGTTATTTATTTAAATGAATTATGAACAAAATACAATTCTATTCTATTTTAATAAAAATATATTGCGATATATTTTGTATTATCTACACGCTCCATGATTCGGTACCTACTATTTTGTACTTGTACATAAATTATTTTCTTATTACGGATTAATTACCCTTTATTTAATCACTATGATTTTTACACTGAAAGGAGTATAGTAGGAAGCCCATGATTGTTCTATTATAGTTTCTATACCATGGTATAAAAAAGGACAAACTAACTTTTATAAAATTGAATCGCTACCAAAAGAAAAAAACCTAAAACATATTTCATTTTCCCCAAAAAATTATATAGTCATAAAATATTTAAAGTATTAAAAAATAACACCCAAGCAGACACGTTTTTGTTAAAATTTATGACGAGACAAACGAAGTTGTTTTTATATCTATCGTGTCTAGACTAGTAATTCTATCTAGATTAGACAGTTATGCAGAAAATTTGCAGATTTATGCAAATATGTTTTTAAGTTATTGCGAAATTATTTTGTTTGTTAATTAACTTATTTTGTTAAATAGCCTTTATGATATAAATATTTTATGAAATGTAATAACATTTTTTTGTTGTCTTAAAATACCTGTAAATATAAAGCTCTTTATGATACTAAGATTTAATGACATTTTCTATCAGTTAAATAATACTTTGACTGTCTTCAAATACATGTAGTAATAAGTCTTGCATAACTAACTGTTTTCCAATTAATTAGATTGATGTCATTAGAAACTGGCAAATGTCTTAATGGCCGGAGATATCGCAAAACAAATACAACCAAAAATCACACCCTCAAATAGAGAACCCCCTTCCTTTGAAGTCGGTTTAAAATACTT
Organism: Autographa gamma; assembly: GCA_905146925.1. Taxonomy (NCBI): domain Eukaryota; kingdom Metazoa; phylum Arthropoda; class Insecta; order Lepidoptera; family Noctuidae; genus Autographa; species Autographa gamma. The sequence goes on from LR989871.1 coordinate 7,166,218, forward strand.
CACACAAATAGAATGATAAACCTACAGAATATTCAAAGACTAATGTAGTAATGTTATTTATCTCCATGAATCCTTCAACAGAGTCGACCTGAAGAGAAACTGTAGGAAAAACAACATTATTTACAGGCACTGAAAATAAACCTGCGGGACTAAAGAGGTTGTTTTGCTGAATCATATTATGAATGGGTTTTCTGAACTTTCAGATATTCTAGTACTTAATAGTGTTTTCTTTGGGCATAAAAAGTGTCAACATGCTGAACCTAAGTTAAAGTTTTACGAACATGCATTGTGACAAAATGACGGCGATATTAAATAAAAAAAGAAAAATTTGAGCCTTCTCAGTTCTAGTTAGTTGAGCGGAGTACTTACGGACTCCGCTCAACTCGCAATTAAAATTTATAAAGTAGCGTTTCTACACAGAAAGTGGTGAGCGGGGCGGATTGAGCGAGTAAAAAGAAATTGAAAAGAGTCCACTGCGCAAGGCTTGCACCGACTAGTTCAGAACGGACAGTCCGCTCATTTCTCTATCTCAGTTTCATTTTGCAGTGGAAATCAAATGACCAACTCTTCGTTGGTGGAAACGCAAACCTATTTCATTAAAAAGGAGTCCGTTCCGCCTTACAATTTTCCGCACATTACCCTTTCGCAGTGGAAACCGAGCTTAGCTGAACACTTTAGTTTTGTCTATTCATGTTTTCTTCGTTTGAGATACATAGATAAATGAATAAATAAATATAAATGACATAACATTTCTTACTTTAACATTAATAATGATTCTTATCACCATTTTAGCTCCCCAGTTATATAAGCAAATGGAAAACAAACCGCCCACATTCCCTACAAACAGATCTAGACGAAGCCTTTGATGTAGCAATAAGTTTGTAAAACTTTAATTAATGCCATCTTTTGATATCGTCTACCTTATTGGAAAGGACTGGGAAAAGATAAAAAGAAATGCCATTGCAAACTTCTATCATTTGATTTCTACAGTATTGCAATTTTATAATGTTTCTTTTTTATGAAAAAGAAACATTATAAAATTGCAGTCATGAAAAAAACAAACAAACCAAGTATGCTTGGTTTGTTTGTTTTTTTCATGACGTAAATTTTTTTAAGATCATTTATTTCCAAATTATAAAAATATTGAATGAAACTGATATTGGGACATAAATCATAGTCCCGTCAAAATAGACATTCACCTATTTTTATAATAAAACTTACAGTTTAGCTGGAAAACTCAAAATAACGTTTTTTGCAACGTTTGAACTTGACTAACTTTTTTTCCACACGTTGGATTCCTGCGGATAATTAACAAATTGTATATAATAAGGTTCCTAACGTTCATTGAATGCCAATTTATAGTTGGGTGGGAATTAATGTAGCCTTACCACTATTTTTTAAGCTAATTTGACCGGACTGTCAATGAAATAAGACTTTTTTTCAAAACAAATATCTATTTCCATTTAAATCAATTACCTAACCATTAATTACTGCACAAGTAAATACACCAAGACACACAAAACACTGATTAAACCCATTAAATACAAAAACATCTCCACCACCCACAAAATCAAATACCAACTTTACCTACGCAAATATTGTAGTAAGTACTACGGCGTAGTCAAATTAAACGCTACGATAGCTACGCAACCGTAGCTTGTAACCGATTCGCTACGCGTCAAATCACTTCTTCAACTTTCTTGCTCGTAATAGGCGTTTCTGTTGAATTAGGGTGCGTACAGACGAAACCAATTTTGCGAAAGAGGTTCGAAATTTCTACAAGTTATATAAAATGTTGGGTTTTAGGAGATTTGTGTACTGAAAATATTTTTTTTCGAATAAGTGTGACTTTTGGATTTACGTCTCATGTGTACCTTACAGTGCATGAAATTTTAAATAGACCAACACTTTTTCATTTAAAACACTGCACACAGTTATTAAAAATTCCACACCAAATGCCAACATATTTCATAAGTAATGCCTGAAAAACAATGCAGTATTCTGATAACGACGCCAATATATTGTACGGACACCTGATTGTAAAGCCCAAACATGTGGAAACACGAAGCACCTGAAATCCGAGGCTTTTATTCCTGAAGAACAATTTTGCGAGCCATCAGACCCAACAAACAATGAGTAAAATACAAACATAACTCTCCACCTCTACACCTCCTTATTTCAATAGGGATAGAGTTCATTTTTGGTTGGCTGGGGTGTCGTTTTAAGTTGGCAAGTAGACACAGGTGATCAATGTTTGCAGAGCTATCGACGGTGGCTTGTATGAACGTTCGATATCGCGGCTCTAAGTATAAAGTACGTGATTTTCTTCACTTTTATGTCTCTATTGTTAACGTCAAGGTTTTGTATAGAATCGAATTCCTTAATGAAAAGTAGGAGATAAGCAAAAAATAATCATTCAAAAGATTTTTCAATTTGGGTATGTATTATTTATTTTTCGAATTATTTTTTCTCACATAAAACATGTGTTATTAAGTCTATTTTAGTGAAAGAGTGGAATATACTTACGATGGATCCTCTTCATTTAGCATCCGTGTTTAGTATTCGTGCCTCGGATAGCACGTTAAGCCGTAGGTCCCGACTGTAATATTTTGACCTTTGTTAGTCGTATAGTCAATTCTGACAACCAGTCTTACCATAGGATACAGTATTACCCTGTACAATGGGTTATGGAGGACTGATAGGCAGTCGCTCCGTGTAAAATACGGTATTCAGCTGAATCTGGTAAGACTGGAAGCCGACCCCAATATAGTTGGGAAAAGGCTAGGCAGTTGATGTATTCTAGTCATTTAGCAATAAATCTTGAAGATTGCTCTTTATTCATACTTAAATGCAATAACACATCCTTGCTTGGAGGCTTGCCTTCGCTTGAATATTCCATCTATGCTCGTCATCTATCATTCATTAAGACCAGATATATCTTCAAATATAGGCATGAATGTCGTACAGTCAGTGACAACAATTAATACAAACATCAACCTTAATAATAATATAATATCCTGGGGCAACTCACACACGGTTATCTGATCCCAAGCTAAGCAGAGCTTGAGTTATGGTAACCAGACAACTGATAAACATACTTATATATTTCTAAATACATACATATTATAGATAAATTACACCCAGACCAGAACAAATAATAGTGCTCATCACACAAACATTTGTCCTGAGTGGGGATCGAACCCACGACCTCCGGTATAGCAATCAAGGTCACTAACCGCTAGACCAATAGGCCAGTCTGACCTTAACAAGTAACAAAGTGTTCAATACAGTTACAAGCAAAAATAAATATACTCATATAGTTAACAGAATTTTGCAATAGCAATCTAGAATTTATTGACATTAATTCTAGAATTCTATTGCATAATGAAACATTGCTCTTTGTACACATACTCGTATAATATGTATGTATTTACATACTTATATGTATGTATATATAAATAAGTATGTTTATCAGTTGTCTGGTTACCATAACACAAGCTCTGCTTAGCTTGGGATCAGATAACCGTGTGTGAGATGTCCCGGAATATTATTATTATTTTTGCAATTGCCAGTTTAGATTTGTAGTTTACTGTACCTATAATGAAATAGAAAGACAATAGGCGATATTTAGCATACCGGTCTGTGAGAGATATTTCTGAAATCCGTATTGCTGCTTTGTCTAGTGGAAGGCATCGAAGGCATATTGTATGGTAAGGAATGTAAGGCAAATCGTAGATTGAAGATTGCATCTCAGATGAGAATGCTTTGCTAATGCTTGAGATTTTCAATTTTTAGGGAGTTTAGTAAAGAGTGCGGAAAATTACAGAGGTTGATACCTTAGGTCAACTAAAGCACATATTATGTGTAGCAAAAAGTTATTGGTTTCGACATTCGACTTCAAAAAAAAAATCGTATCTCGTTCTGAAAAAAATATTTTGTAATACTTTTTTCCGAATCGTATAACATATTTTCTACTTGTGTGAACTGTATACCAGGTTATCTGAATTAAGGAAATGAGTAGAGCATTCTTTATTACATTTCAGAAACATAATTAATGAGATATGATTAAATAAACACGAAATAATTAAAACATAAATGGGACTCAGTCCTTAATATAAATAATATATTTCTCTGTACCTCATTACAGGGCAACGACCTCTCATACAGCCAAGAAAAAAATACCTATACAGGGTGCTATGAAAATAAGTGACCATATTTTTTCAAATTTCGTCACTTTACAGCGCTGCTCCTTAATATAATACACATATCGATGATGATAATGAGAAATTTATGACAATTATAAATACTTTTTTTTGGTTTTTAATTATGTAGTTTATTTCTATGGAAAGAAGTTGTAAATTTAAATATAACCACACACGTAGATAGCACCCTGTATATTACTGTATAATAAACCTGAGAAATCTTCCTGATAATTCTAGGAAGAGCTACCATTAAGATGAGCCATTTGGATCCTCCATTTTGGATATTGCTGTATCCTCGTGACCCAGGAAATGAACGCCTCAGGCTTCGGCCAAGGACTGGGATTAGGGTGACCATGATAGAAATTATGACCATTTTTTATTTTTATTAATTTATTTTTAAATTTTTTTTTTATAATTTTATTTATATATTTAGAAAACAAAAAATAGTAAGTAAGGTCCCGTAAAATACGAAGATACAGTGAATTGAATTTTTTCGTAGTCACATTTAAGGCGCTCCCCCGAGCAAAATGCGCAAAAGCGGAGTTTTATTAAGCTATAAACTCGGTATTTACAACATATATCAAATTCACTGTTATACCAAATCATTATTTAATATGTTGTCTTTAATTTAGACAGGGTTTTTTCTTTTTAATGCAGCGAATATTTAGTAGTACTCATTTTAAAAATGGTCTATCAAAATTTATTCCTTGGATAGGCTCACGACGTACACGTATTTTATTAATGTAACTTATACCAACTGATAGAGGATTTAATTCTTAACATTTTCAACAGCTTTGTTTTTCAAAAAGACCAAACATCTATTTTATAATTCAAATTATTCCTAAAAATGGTCAAATTCACAACATAAACACACTCGCGGCGGCGATCCAGCAGTCAGCCGTAGGCTCTCGACGTGAGAGCACGTCGGTTTTTTATTTGAAATGTCATTTACAATTTAATATTATGACAACTGTCAAAAAGTCATTGATAGCCCTATGTAGTTTTACACACGGCACTGGTGATAAAATTCAAATAGCATGGAATACATATTTATGTTTTACATAACATATCATCACGCCGGTATCCCCGAAGGGTTAGGCAGAGGTGTACCAATGTACACCCACAATTCGCCGATATATTTAGGTCCCATGTAAGTAATAGGGGCAAGCTTCATTTATGTTTTAAGATTTTTTTTTTAAATCTGACATTGAAATAAAACTACTTTTTACGGATTTTTTCGCGGTTTATAATTAGTAATTCTTATGCGTCTACAAATGTCTTAATCACTTTACATGAAATAATATGTTACTTTTTTGAAGTTTTATTTAAATAGCGTCTGTCTATGAAAAAAATATATAAAATTGGAAATACAATTGATGGAATCGTACTTTGTTTTTATTAAATTCAGTTATTTATGAGTGAAATTAATGGGCTCTCGTAAGCAATTAATTTTAGACTTTTTTCTAGAGATATAATTATCTAGGTTTTCCCTGGCCTATAGCTTTGATAATACTTGTAAAGAATTATAATCAGAGTTTTTTTTTAATAATCCTGACAGAATATGTTAATGTTTTCTTATAGGCTTTCTTGTTATATTGTTTAGTGCACAAAAAAAGTCTATAAAATAGATGATCAAAAGCATGTATGAAAAAAGAAACAGCATTAATTCAAATACATTTATTTTTCATCCTTCCTTATCACGATATTATCTAGGAAACCAGCAGGTGCAAAGAGGCTTTAAAAGACTTCACATCGTGAAAAATAAATCATTCTTTTTCACGTAATAAAATCCAATTTAATTTAAAATGGGAGTCAAACATCACAGCAAAATTTCGTCGTAAGTGGTGGGTAATCGGAGTCCTTTGGCTAGCACAGGGAGAAATCTCGAAAGTTCATAAGCAGTCCAAGTCAAAAAGCAAAATAATAGAAATAACAAATGCGCAAACAAAGATTTTGGTGCGCACAAGCAAAGTGACGTGCAAGACAATGTCACTGGCATGACGCAAAATTTCACATTGATTGTATCCGTTGTTGTTGCCATGCTAGATTGAAGTTTTCATAATAGTATTTTGATGTCATTTATTAATTTCGGTGATGTTGGGTAGAAATAATAATATGTCCTTAGACTATTCATGTTCATAAATCTTCAATATATTCTAAAAGCAAGCTTTTATACATAGTTTACTAGCCAAAGATATTCGTATGACTTAGTTTAGATTTAACGTTCATATGGCAACACTCAAAGTACAATTCAATCAATTGTATTTCCAATTTAATGTATTTTTTTCATGGACTTCATGACGCTATATTTCATGTAAATCTATAATTAAGACGTTTGTATATCACGCATAAGAATTATATCAACAATTATTTCGCCATTGCCCTTTATTATGTGCGTAGAGTATTTCTTAAGTACTACTCCATGCGAGCGAGCTTTGACACTCACACACTGTCAACTTTCACACATTCACAAATCATGCCGTATTGAGACAGCAATACTTTCTTCAAGAACCGAATTTTCAAAAGTCTCGCCGCCCGCCTTTGCTCTGTATACGTGCCTTGTTGGAATCACACTGAATAAATGGTTAAAAAATAATTTTTGAAATCGGTCCAGCCGTCTTTGAGAAATCCCGAACTTTGAGAAATACTCAAACGTAAAAAAAAAACATCCGCATTGAAAATCTCCTCCTATTTTAGAAGTTGGTTGAAAAAAGATTTTTGTAAAAAGACATTCAATACCTTTCTGACTAAATAACTTTACATCATTAAATGATTCACTTAGAAGTCTTCAATTACTTGAGTTATAATTTTAGATACAAATAAAATATATTTCTCTTATCTTTTTTTTTAATCTTGCGAACATTTTGATTATATTTTTGTCTATAAATTCATAAGTCTACTATTTTTACTACTTAATACGTCGGTATATCAAACAGATGGCGTTGTATTTTCATAGAAAGTAGCGATGTATATGTAGAGGGGCAAAGAGGGGGGTTTAGAGGTCAAACGCTCAAAGTCATTTGCTCGGGGTAGCGCCTTAAAGAAAAAACCCATTGACAAGGGTGACTATGAATGAGTACCAATTAAAATTAAAAAGGTGTGTTTTAGTCTATATTTAATGTTCTGAATAATGCGATGTATTACAATAAAAGTAAAAAAATTGCGTAGTACGTCACAAGACCTATCCTGGATTTAAAAGCGGTTGATCTTTGTAGTTTTTATTGATTTGCTAGAAAAAAAAAAATGTGTAAATTGTTTTCTTATGTACTTGGCGGAATAAATAGATTTTGACTTTTCATACATCTTCCGTATTCTATTTATCAAAGTTTCTGATGTTATTACAAAAGTTGCTGTCAAAGTGTGTTGCTCTTTATAAATATTTAACGTTTAATATTCTTATTCGGCTTAGGGAGTTAGGGATTCCAAGTTTTAAGCAACAAATTATACTATTTCGTGTGAAGTTCGCTAACTTAAAATGTTTTGTACATTTTGGTGAATTTCTATAGAATTTTGTTTTTTTGTTAATCTTTATGTTACTCACGTGTATAGTTTATTTCTAAGTATGAGCAGTACATATGCTGAAAGCCGAAACTGGAAAGACCTTTTAAGACAATTCAATCATGATTCATTTACAATAGATTCCTCAAAGTTACTGGAATAGATTTGATTTTTACTGTAAACTAATAAGTATCTGTTTTTTTTTTCAGAAATTGTCGGTCTTACCTACTGCACCTAGCAACTGGGTTACATAAAATACCTTATTGGAAAAGTTTATCAAACGTTTAATTAACCTAAAAATATACCTGTGTTTTGTATTAGAATGACATCAAATCATTAACAAAAAATATTTCGTCCCCACACATCGTTATCTACAAACCTGTCACCCATTCCCACAAATCATATTCACCCTACCGATATGAATGTCTTCACTTCGGTCTGACGCGTGACGTCACAGATTATGCTTGATTTATCATTGTTTTTGTGATAAACACTCGTATGGCTTGCAATCGGATACGTCATAACAAAATATTAGAATGGATTTGTGTTTTGGATGTGTTGGTATTGATGTAAAGGTGTTTTGATAGATCGCGTCGTTATGAATAAAAATGTGTGTCAAGGTTTGTCTTTTAGCATTTTTGCCATGTTAGTTGGTTACAGTTACTGATAAGGCAGCAAGAGATTTTTGTCTGTATTTTGAATTAAATAATTTTCAGACTATCTTGAACATATTTATTTGCTCATGTATGATTATACTGATTTCACTTATAGTTAATTATTTAAATCAAAATGTTGTAAACATAAAAATAATTTATTTTTTGCTGCCTACAAAAACGTTGAATAATTTAGAGTACTGCAAATATGTAATTAGCTTTCATAATTTATTTTTCGTAAACTTTATTTCTTCCTAGAATCAATCATTGTCTATTCTATCCAAATCGATACTACCCTTGAACTAGCCCTACAAAATTCATGAACGACCATAATCGATTTGCTTGCTACATCGGTTTCCGAGAATCGTAAAACTTTCTAATTTCCATGGTGAAGGAAAGCTTTCTGACGTAGAACGTGAACTACGTTATGTTACGGAAAAACGTGACGTGAATTGTTAATAGATGATGAAGGTGACTTAAATGCAGTGTTAAGGCTTTTAACTAAAGATGGACTGGTGTTCGTCATCAATTAATTTCGAAACTTCAAAAGGAGGTAGTTGTCAATTCGTCTGTACATTGTTTTTACGTTACACAATAGTGCATGAATTTAAAAAAATCTGCGATGCATTCGGTAAACCCCAAAGGTGGTCTATATAACTTAATTAGAATCACTTCTTTTCTACATTTATTTATAGTCTATTCCTACGTAAATAGATAACTTTAAGAGACAATACTGAAGTATTTAATAACAAATTATATATTACTTCTAAACTGAGATAATATCAAAAAGCAGCACTGTTTTTCAAGAAAATCCGATATATCCAAGCCAAAGACTAAGCCCTGTAAAGTGTCTTACAAAAGTAACTTAATTTGAACAAACATTAAAGTATCTTTTAAAATATAAAGTATGATATATATTTTCAATATCTCAAGTCACTAAGTTATAACCTTAATAATATATAATGTTTCTCTCCAAAGTGATATTTACTCAAACTCTTGAGAAATCCTCGGGACAATAAGAAAGCAGATCATTCTTTTTATAGAGCCTTCGAAACCTTCAAAATCCTATCTTATTACCATGGGATAAAGTAGAGTTTTGTGTGTTACAGGTGTTCTTCGAGTTTCTTGGCAGATGCGATCATTAGTTCTGTTTAGATACAGCCCACTGAAGAGACGGATGATATTTTTTTATCTCGAGTAAAAAATATTTGAATTTACCAGACGATGAATAAATTTTGACATGAGATTAGTTGGATTGTTGTAACGTGGGTAATTAAGATATATTATTTCTCTGTTCTTTATTAGTAGTATGTATCTTGATTGTTTAATATAGAGTTAATGATTATTTGTCAGTTATTTCATAAATAATATGACTCTGGCGGAAAAAATAAGACTACAGCATAGGGACAGGAATATTCATACTTTTGGTGTTCAAGATGTTCGTATAAGCCTACGTATTACCTATATTCTATTAGCATCTGTTTACATATTTGTCATTTCATTTATATAAATACCTATGAATTTGATACCGGATAAAACAATCTCTGCTGTGCCTTTACGAGGAACAGAGTATATGCATTTGCAATATACCACAATCAAATACAACATAAAGGTATTACTCTATCTGTCCGTGCGAATGTATCGACATTCAGCTTTAGTAATAGGATCGATATTAAATGGAAATCCCGGAACTTCGTATTGAAATCGTGACGATTTAGACCTTAGAGTATACATAAGGAAGCATAGAGTGCGCGCATGGATAGAGCCCATTGTGCCGAGTATAAGATTTTTTTTCGCTGTATGTACTATTGTACACTCGTTACTGATTTAAATGATTATTCGTGCGACGAAAGGGTATAGTCCACTTTGTTCACTTGGGGGATATCCAAAGATTTTGATTGTCTCCTAATTACCTCCCTAAAGTATATTGACGAAAAAAGTTCTTAGTCTTACAGATACTAGTTATATAGATACTACATCAAAATATACACAGATTCCAATATTATAAGGGTAATATTAGGCTTTAGATACTGTTGGGAACACTACGCTGTCTTGACACTTTTCCAACAACGCTTGTTCCTACAGTTCATACGCTTGTTATACACTCTATAGTTAACTTATATACTCTAAAGTGTTGCTTTCTGTTAGACGTTTGATTCGACTCCGACAGTCGATTATTCTGATGTTGTGATGCGTAACGGCTCTCGACGTTATATTGTGTATATTATTCCATGCCATTTGTACTTCAGAATGGATATAGAGGTAGATGGTATATTATAATGCTTGAAGGTAACTGTTCTGTTGCAGGACAAATACTTCTTGTAAAGGAAATGAATCAAATGTGTTTATATGATTACTATAAAAGCAAAATGTATACCTACGGTATAATAATAATAATAGCAGTTTATAAAAGTCGCATTGCGGGGCAAAAGCCTCTTGTCATGTACAGATGGAACTAGCATTCCTTACCTACCAGGCTTAGCGATTACAGAAAATAAATTTCGAAAGACTTATATTTAATAATACTTCAAATTAGGTTAAAATATTTTTTTTTTTTACAAATTTCTTTGTGCAAAATAATCTATTCAACGTTTTAGTCCTAAAACGTTTTGATAACTACACTTCTCGAACATATTTGGAAATTACAAAACTTTACAATTAAATAAAACCCACTGTTACATATTTAAACAATCTAGTATTTCCATCATTTGCACTAAAACATCACAATAATATAAAGTGTAGAGCAGTGTGTTCTCACTGAAGGCTTTTAATCAAGCAGAGAGTCGCGATGTCTGAGAGAACGACCTTAGCTATTTACAGCACGTTTTCAGTAAATAGGTTATATGCGGGAATGTATTGTGCAGGGGGACGGTGTTTTGAAACATGCAGACAATTTTAACTTGTAATAAAAAGGTTTTAAACTCCTTTTCAGTATTATGGAACACAATGGGAGAATTGGAAGAAATAAAGGAAGGCCTTTGCCCTGCAGTAGGACGACAATGGCTGAAAATCATAAATAAATGAATAAATAATAATTAAAAGGTTAATAACTATTCAAATGACTTACCTACTGGAAGAACACATAACATGTTCTTCATAACAATTTTTAATGTCTTTTAACAGATACCGAGTTACGCCATGTTTTTAGTAGCGTGATAATAATACCAAGGTTTGAATTGATTTTTCATTGATGTGGTTGGCGCCAGATAGAACCAAGTACATTTTTTATGAAACACAGTGAATCGAGAGAACTAATTTTGCTCATAAAGATCACATTCACACTGGCCTAAATAACTATGTCAATACAAACATAACTTTTCAAACATACTTAATTTCTCAGTTTTTTATCATCTACCAAAAGTATGAAAGATATAATGTACAATAAATAAATCAAATTTATTCCAAAGCCATCCTCCAAATTCCTAATGTATGAAGAAACTCGTACAAATTTGATGATCCGCAGCTGTGAGGGAAATCTCTGTTATTTGTTTATAACTCCAAACTTTGCCGACTTTCATTTGTTTCCTCTCAGGTGCTATCAAATTGTGTATTCGATTATAGCTCTTATGTAGGTAATTGTTGCTATGAGATGGAGATATTATTGTTCAGAGCGTGTACCTACTAAGTATAATATAAAACTTAATGTTACTGGGTTGGAGGTGTTATAAGCATTTTCACGAAACACTCCAACATTTTCAGAAAATATTTAACTGATAGTCTTCTAATTCTGATTTTAAGTAATTGTGACTAAAGAAACCAGACAATTGCTCATTCATCTTAGTTTATTAAAATATTAATTTAACATCTTATAAGTACACTTACAAAGTTTCAGTTTTTAAGATATTTTTCTTTTACAAAAACCGTACTTAATACCTAAAACTCAACAATTTGAGCACACCACAGCTACATAAACTTTAGAGTTAGCAGCTGAGAGCGGCTAAAGTCGTTCCCTAAGAGATTGTGTCAAGGATAAAGTGTCGGGACACCTGTCACGTTGCCGCGCAATTTGTGTCAACTAACGAGGTTTCGTCCCACATCGCAGTTTAGTTCGAATCGGGGAATAATACCGACTCTTGTGGAAGAGAGATATTAAAGTTGGGTTTGTGGGGTTTTTAAAATTATGTTTCTTGTTTTGTTGATAGTTTGATGTGGTTGTGTTTTATTAAAATTTTAGAAGAGTATCTCATAAATATAATTTAAGAATTTTGTGCATGAAACATTTGTATTATGTGTGATTTTTATTCAATTTATCAATATTAATAAGAATAAAGATGAATGCATAAAAAGATCATCGAAATATATGATGTTGGAATTAAAAGTAAAATATTTAGAATCTGTTTTTTTTATAGGGTAGTAAATGAACAATTGAACTAAAAAAGAAAAATAGTCAAAAAGGTATACTACACGTTATTTAATCCTTATAAATTGTAACAAGACCTCAGTCAGAATAAATCGGTACGCCAAAAATAACCAACCAAGAAAAAACACATCCCACACAGATACATAAACAAAAAACAAACCCTCAAATGGCCACTACTCTAAAACAAAACACTTTTAGTCTTAGTAACCCTTCGCCCACTGCAGTACAAATACAGACTATTTTGACAGATCCCCAGTTCTAAAGCAATTAACATTGACTGCCCAAGAGGGCTTTACTTAGAGGATAGATAAGAGACTATAGAGTGCATTTTTCAGGGTATGAACCGTGAGCACTAGTGTGAACTAGTTTTGTCATGAAAACAGTATTCAAGCAGGGTGCCGTTTTAATAAAACTATCTCAAACCCTATTTTTTTTTGATTAGTCTTCTTTTTCGCGCTGGTGGGCAAAGGCCTCCCCCAAGTATTTCCTTATTTCTAATATTATCCCAGTAAAACCGAAACCATAGATATTTATCATACACTTCTGTGATTGCGCTGAAAATAACTTAAACCGGTAAACGAATGTACTACATACAGCTAAAAGTGTGCTGACGCTGTACGCTCGGCTTTTAGCGAGACTGGCACTCTATAATTTTATTTTTTATACTCTATGGGACTATATTCTATCGGCCTGTATCTGACGCCCCCATTCGCAAATATCTTTGATTACTTACATGCCCTAATAACATATCGGGTCGTCAAAATTGACGGGTGATGAAATTATTTGAGTTCGTCCAATTTAGAGGTACGGCATAGATAGGATTATGAGTGGCGTCGAATTTTGTTTTTAGGAACCGGGGCTATAGCAGTAGAATCGGAGTTTATTTCTGATTATACTGCTTTTTTCTAATACTTTTGCTAATAAGTATGCAAGTGTTAATAAAACTACCTAATTATCAATTAGTTTTTTTATTATTATTAAAAGGTGTGCAATTCGAAAATGTTCTTTTTATTTTACTTGTTTTCATCTCTAGTCTATTCATCCCATCACACCTGTTAATAAAATTGAATACAGCAACGGAGCAGGCGTTTTTTCACTACTTTTCTCTGTTTCCCCACACCCTAATAAAAAAACAACAAAGTGGCAAAGGAAAACACTTAAACAGCCAGTGAGGTTGTGAAAGTACATAAATATTATACACCATAAATTCATTACAAACGAACTACCGCGGTAATGAGAGGTACCGTCAGCATATTCATAAAAAACAGAAACATAAAGCTCGTTTACGATCTTCAAGGATGTACCATACATTTATTAAATTAATAAACTTAACAATTATAATTTATACACGTCTCATCTGTGCTTACATACTGGAATCCCTAAGGTTTTATTTTTAAATTATATTAGCATACAATAACATTATGCTTTAATGTTTTGTAATTTACTTAATTTTAGTAAAAGACATGTCATTAAAAATCAAGAAAAATCACAAAAAAATGATAACTAATCATGAACAAAACAACTTCAATACTTGTACCATAGCAACTATTATTTATTTATTATTTATTTATTTATTTATTCACCAACATAACATCTTGACAGTTTACACCAAAGCGATGCCGCGTATGAGAACAAATTATGTATTGCACCACCAATAATCAAATTAAAAAAATATATATTGTATCTATATTCTAACATTGTTCTGCAGACGGTACCCAGGTTTACCTCATTACTGTCTCGCCGCTCGCCGCGCGTTACCGAAGCAACACAGCGCTATTTTTACCGACCACATGCCATTTGCACGGCGCCGGCTTACACAAACATTTTATTAACATAATAAGCAGTGGAGGCGCTATTTTGATTATTTTTTTATTACAATTTGTCTTATTATAAAGATGTTTTATTTTTGAGGTATAAAATAGATTATGTTAGGTATTGCATGCAATTTAAGAACTTTAAAAGATGGATATTTTTATTTTAATATAACTAATATTAAAATAATATTATTAATTTATATATTAGGTACAAACAATAATTTTAAACTTTAAAGGGTTGACATAAAACATTTTGTAGTATACAATTTAATTGTTGCTTGTTTTGTAATCTGTACACTATTTGTCTTACACAGATAGTTACGTTCTGTCTAAATGTCATAATATTTTATACTCTGACTTGTAGGTATTTTGAAACTATGTCAAGGATGTGAATGTCAAGTATTATATATACAATTATATATACACTAGCGGCGCCCCGCGGTTACACCCGCGTGAATCTGTAATCCCGTTCCCGGTGCCTTATTATTATTGGGGTCGGAGATGAATACAACAAATTTCTGACAAATAACAAAAGACAGGATTACTTAATATGGTGATTAAATGTACTAAAGTTTTCAAATTTTCCGCTCAATTTTTTTTTATAATAAAAAATACAACAAAAAAGATTTAGCGAAATCGGTCCAGGCGTTACTGAGTTATGCGTTTACCAACACATTTAGCGATTCATTTTTATATATAAGAATACGTTATACTCGTAAAAATAATACAGTCGTCTTAGCCATAAAAACAGATTCGAACACTTTTTAGATTAACAATCGATCTTTATTAACGTGTATTCAATAAAACGTCAATTAAAATGTGCTTCGGATTCAATATGTCGCAACAATTTTTTTTTTAAATTTAATGTTGTTTCAAAATTGTACAAGAATATTCTTTGCCCATTTCTCTTTTTTCTATTTCTCTCCATACAACAAAAAATAATTAGTCGTAGTTAATTAGTTACAAAAATATACATAAGTTAAATAATAAACATCCACTCGATCTATAGAACAGTTTTCTCTGCACACTGTACACGTCATTAGTCGCGGCACGGTGTGTCACGTCGTCGTGCGTTATTGATATGCATTCCCGGATTAATACCTCCTGTAGTTTGAGGTTATTTCATGACGTCATATGAAAATACTTCCTTATATGAAAGAAGAAAATACAAGTTAAATAATAAACAGCAACTCTAACTACAGAACAGTTGAATCTGCAGACCGTACTCGTCATTAGTCGCGGCACGGTGAGTGTCACGTCGTCTTGCGTTATTGATATGCATTCCCGGATTAATACATGGTGTAGTTTGATGCTATTTCATGACGTCATAGAAAAATACTTCCTTATATGAAATAATAAAATATAAGTTAAATAATAAACATCAACTCTAACTACAAAACAGTTGTCTCTGCAGACCGGCACGGTGAGTGTCACGTCGTCTTGCGTTATTGATATGCATTCCCGGATTAATACCTGGTGTAGTTTGAGGTTAGTCCATGACGTCATAGAAAAATACTTCCGTATATTGAAAGAATAAATATAACCTAAATTATGAACAGCAACTCTAACTACACAACAGTTGTATCTGCAAACTGTACACGTCATTAGTCGCGGCACGGTGAGTGTCACGTCGCGCGTCGTCTTGCGTTATTGATATGCATTCCCGGATTAATACCTCCTGTAGTTTGAGGTTATTTCATGACGTCTAAGGAACTATAGTAGTTGGTTTGATTAAATATATGGTATGGGAATGAACAGAATATACAAAAAAAACTAAATACAGGTATACAAGTTCCACCCATTTGTAGTTTACTTGATGTATTTTTATTTATTTATTTATGTAATAATTTATTTACACACACAGAAGTAAGAAGGCAAATAATACATATTTTTCTTTTATCTCAAAAAATAGACAAGTTTCCAGTCATTTTGGAGGAGCTAAGACAAAGGAAAATACTGTTTTCATTCGTAACCATAGAGCAGTATATAAAATGTAATCGATTTAGAAGTTGTAAAACTATTATTTAAAAAAGAGACTAAAGGAAACTGAACACTAGATTCAACAGCATAACACGTGTACCTTTTCATATAAAATAATCGGTATGTACAATCAAATACCGACATAATCCTTGCGTCACGTGATTAGTTGAATACATAATTATATACATACATATAATCACGCCTGTTTCCCGTAGGGGTAGGCAGAGACCACTTCTTTCCACTTGCTACGATCCTTACATACTTGTTTCGCTTCATCCACTGTCATAATTCCCTTCATACATGCTCTTCGGTATTAGTTTAATACTACTAATTAATATAATCCTTCCGTCAATAGAATATTAAATTACTTTGATGCAATACATTCCGCTTTGACAGTCTTACGTCTAACATTCACAGAAGGATTATTGTATAAATACGTCTGTGTGACTGTAGATATGCTTTGTAAGTATCTCACTTACAAAATTATATAGATTGATAAATTTTACATATGGATATATTTTGTTCTTGGTTTTAATAAATATAATTTATGTCCGTTAGTTACCATTATGAGGCGTATCAAATTAATAATAAAAAAAAGCATTAGGATATTTAATATCACGCCACGGCATTGTATGTGTTAAACTTCGAATATTATAATTTATTGATCTGCAGGTTTTTCTTTTTTTCTTCTGAATTAATTAATTAGCAAGTTTCTAAATTACAGTTCAGTTAAGTTCTTTAAAAAATATGTTTTCGTGGTTTTTGGCTGTCCCAACAATTGTGCATACAAGGCTGACAAACTACAGTCGTTTTGTATAAATCCTCATGTAAAAGGAGTAATGTAATACCAAAAAGGATATATTTTGCTATCCGTACTCGTTATCATGGTACAGAGGCACCGCAGCTGAGTTAAGCCGCTCCGAACGTCTCGCTAACTCAATAATGCCGCACTTAGATAAATAACGACAAATATATTATTACTAACTTTATCTGGCGACTTTGTCCGCATTTATTTCTCGGAAAGAGGTTTTCTACACTAGAGTTTGAAAGTATACTCAATTTTTGATTGCATTCGAGGTGGACTTAAAGTAAAATATATAGTTTTATAATAGAACAAGAAGGGCAGACCAAAAAAATATGAAATTGGGTAGCTAGTTAGTTATTAATTTATGAATAGAATACTAATAGTTCTATACTTGCTTATCAATTTTTTAATTGGTTGTATTACCATACTGTAAAAAAATTAAAGTTGTTAAGAGTAAGCCGTCTTCGAAAATAAAAAAGCGGTAAAAAAAAATAGGACAGACTACTTACTACTAATTGCTAAATCCCATATGGTCGGTTTGTTATTGTCATACAGTAATTAAACATCCATAAAATCAAAGCTGGTAATGCTAGTGTTTTGTTAAGTCCCATCTCAGATGACCAATTACTTACTGCTTACATAGCGCTAAGTGCGTCGTTTTATTATTTCCTTTGAACATTGAGATTAAGTCCGGCAGACAGAGTAATTAGGTTTTTCCATTAAAAACTTCAGATTGGACTCACGGACTGCTGTGAAGTTTTGTAAAGCGATGAATTGCAGTAGTTTTAGTCTGTTATAATTATTATGTACTTGGATATGATTTTATTAGAAAAAGGGCCGTGTTTTGTACTCCTTTTATAATTTATTTCGGGAAGACCCCAATTTGCTTTTTCATCTACAAAATATCGAAAATATCTTGAAGGTTGTATAAAGCCCTAGATACGATACTTTTTTTTGCGGATAGTACTCATATTTCTTCTGGCTGCCTTATACGCAAGCTTTTGAAACGGTTCTTTGGGACTTTCAGTTTCTTAATTTTTACATAGGATGGTCCTAATTAAAATACTTTTATAGAAACATTGTTGTAAAAATATGCCCACTAAACCATATAAACATAGTTTTTTTGAAAATCTTTTCTTGCTATCGGTACATTATGGTAATGCACTCTGTCGAGGATGCTAAGCCGCAAGAAGCTGAGCTGTCGCCAAGTTAGTGATAGCTGGGTAATCATTGTTGAGTTTATGGTACTATTACTGTTATGATAGCGTATTGATGGCTATATTTTATGTTTTTGTTACCACTTTAACTGCTTTAAATTGTATTATTATGTTATACATGTTTCTTGGGCAAACCTTGACCAAAAGTCTATCGATTTAAATCATTCTTTTTGCCATCGACAATTGTGGTAGAGGTGATTCCATATTCGTTCAAGTTCCAGTATAGTATTTTGTTACTAGAGGCTTTTTTATAAAGAAATTCATGTTAATATAAAGTCTTAATGGTCTGATTGATTTGTTACATTGATGCAGGTATTTTTGTTCAATCGAAGTGCTTCCTTAGGCAGAATACAAAGAGGAAAAAACACACAATTCTCCTTTTATCACTTATACAGATTTAGGTTGCTACATATGTACAATACCATTGAAATAACCCAAAACCTAAAATTCCGTACTCACCGCATTACTCCCAAAGGCTTACTATTTTCAGAAGTATATTTTTTAATTAGTGCGAGTTTATTCTCTAGCGTTGGCAAAACAAAAACAACGTCGCGAAAGTTAGCCTTCACACTTATATTAATGGCCTGAAATTCAGAACAGGCGAGAACTTTCTAGGTTATTAAAACTAGCTATGCCTTTTACAGGGTGTTACCAAAAGGGTGTATCTATCTGAAACTGGTGAAGAGTACATCTGGTATAGAGTAGCTCAAAATTAGGTCTTTTTTATATCAAACCATCCAAAGGTTGTGTGGAAGATATCGCTATTAGCAATAAGACCGCCATTGTACGCTTTACTGTTGATGGTATTTGTATTGTTATTTAATTTTAATGGTGTACAATAAAGAATATTCTATTCTATTGCAAGATAAGGTATTTTTTTTTTCAATTTAAATCTTGATAGTTATTAAATTGGCTGTTAACATTCTATTCATAGGTATGAATAACGTGTGTCAAAACTTTTTTTTCGTCTAAAACAAAGATCTAATTTCCTCTTCTTTGTGAGTGCGACTTAACTTTAACTTACTTTTGCAAATATAAGTTAAAACTTAAACCAATTACTTACCTTATTACACACAGATAAAGATAACCAGAACTGTACTCTAAGAAAACTCGGTTAACTTAACTAAGAGTTGACACAAAGATAATATCTTGGGACGGGCCTTATACTAACTACTCAAAGTTAGGCCGTATTTTAATTAATTTTGTAAGTTTAGCCGACTTTATTACTAGTTAGTATTTAGGTTGGATTTGTTAATTAGGTACTTAGATCTATAATTAAAATTAATTGACTATGTGCCAAAGTAAGTTAACTTCTAGTTTTGAGCAATGTATATTTTTTAGCGTTTTTTATTTATGGGCTAGCAGCTTATTTGATGATGAGTAAAAGCCGGAGGATTTACTGTGTTGTTGACGTTTTTTTTAACACTAATGATTTCAGCCAACTCTGAGGGCATTTCGGACTTACAGCGATTAAAAACACCATGGTCCCGTCTTAGCCTTAGTCAGAGCCACGGGGTCGCTTACAAATCTACTGTGTTGTTGACCTAAATATGTATTTGTGTCTTATTCTTTCACAAAGTCAAACTAACTGCGTCAGTTTGACTTTGTGAAAGATAAAGTACATGATGATGTATGAGGAAGATCCGCGACGGTGAACGCCCGGGACACGCCAGTTTTGAATAAAATATGAATCTACCACGAAATTTACATTCTCCTAAGTACTATCTAGAAAAAAACCCTTATCTAATTAGTACCTTTTTTAAAAATAATACTTATAGCTCGGTTATATTTGTACTAATGTAAATGTCTACAACCCTTTAACTTTGAACCTACACCCAACCAAAACAGTAATTACCAACCTGTCATATAAGTGTGCTACACACTACCACATCAAATGAAAGGGTATAAGCAGGTCTAACGTCTGACATAAATCAAGGAACAGATAGCCCTTGCATAGACGTCTGTGTTGCCGCAAATTACTATACCCTAATTGGGACAAACAAGCCAACACAAAATCAACCTTATCACAATTCTATAAGGTTTAAACTCGTGTACAGTAAATTACACTAGAATTTAAAGAGGTATACCGAAATTCGACCTTTTGGTAAAGAGATAAGGTTTGTTTTTGTAGTGTTTGGGTTTGTACGTCTAATTAGTGCTTGTGTTAGTATTAACTGAATTACATTTTGTATTATAAAAGTTGATTGGTGAATTGCTGTTTATGAGCTATGATTTTATATTGCATATTTACTTTTGGAAAGGCATTAAAAAAATATGACGAGAACATTTTTTTACAGGTAAGTATATCTTATTTGCTTCCTAATAAGTACATTTATTTTAAAGAAACATCTTATTTAAACTACACTAAATGCATTATATTTTGACATGATATTAATGAGGGCGTGGTGGCCTAGTAGTTCAATGAACGGATTTGTATGCACAAGGTTGCAGGTTCTATCCCGGGCAAGTACCAATGTGGCTTTTTCAAAGTTATATTTTTCACAATAATGCGAAGATACTTCTGACAAACGGTGAAGGAAAGCATCGTCAGAAAACCTGGATTAGAGAATTGTCATCTGAAATCGCCAATCCGCAGAGAGCCTGGTGATCAATGCCACGAGCCTTCTCTATATGGGAAGAGTCAAGAGGCCTGTGCCCAGCAGTGGGGCGTTTATAGGCGGGTTTATTATGATATTTATGTTTTACTTCTCACCTAGTAACACTTGAAATTATGACTGCGTAAGGGAAGGAGGACCAGGTGTTTTAACGCAACTTGAGAGAGGCCTATGACCAGCAGTGATTGATCGATACTTACCTACGATTGATATGCAGGGTAATCCGTCAATCACGGGTGGTGTAGAAGTAATAACTTTCAAAATATCCCGAAAATACGAAGAAAAGATGGCAAATATTTCAAAAGACGAACAATTTCGTAAAAACTGTATGGTTTAAAGCAGGTTAATAAATAATTTATAAATCGTTTACAAGCTTTATAAGTGCAGGTGTACCATAAATATAAGATATTATATTAGTGTTTTATTATTAAAGATATTTTTAAGTGCTTCACTGAAGTTCTGACGATAATGGATGTTGTAAATGTTTAATGAAATTATACGCGTAAGCTTCTGTAGTAAAAAGGGCTTGAGTAAGAACTTTGGTGTTAAAAACTTTACCATGTACAGGAGAATAAAGTGTTGTGTCTTGTAGAATTATTTTTTACACAAAAAGTACCTAAAAGACCTTAAAAAAAATTACTGCATCTGGGATAGAATCCACTACACACCGCAGATATGAGGTGGTGATCTATTCAACTTTACCTCTAAATAAGTGCTCATTTTTTTCGCAGTTTCTATAAAATACTACGTAAATATAATTTATAAAATATGTAGCATAATTGATCATAATCAGAGCTTCGAGAAAAAAATAATTAATACACATGTTTTTTCTAGTAGTCTTTGATTATATTTTCATACAAAAATGATTATTTTTTAATGTATTTAAATTTACTTATTAGCAAATGCTATAATAACACAGAATTCACCATATGAAACTACGGCTAGGTACTAAAACACCTTCTAGACATTACCCTAAACTAAGACGTGTGTTAGCAGTATCAACAAGTGTACACACTACAAGAACATCTCACATATACATACATATTCATGTCAAATCTCTCTTACGAGTACCTGACCCTAACCTAACAAAACAATCAACGAACAAGGTTATCGCACCGAACCGTGTTCATTACAGGCAGAACAGGCATAAACAGGCAAACCCAGGCAGACTCGGGCACTCAACAGGCTAAATGCCTCATTAACATTTAGAGATTCATCAAAATTGTGACAGCGGCACGGTGTTGAAGATTGGTGAAGCAAACGCGCGATTTTTTTGTCGCAACTTATTTTCTCAATCTAGAATTCTTGATGATCCTTTGTTATATTTTCTTTTTAGCCTCCTACACAAAAAAGAGGTTTTATATCAGATTGACGTGTTGTCGGTCAGCCTGTGTGGCTGCTTGAGGCATCGTAGCTCCTAATCGAATGGACCAATTGTGATGTGGTTTGAATGCTGACGCGATCGACATGTCTCTTAGCTACAATATATTATTATAAAGACCGGTTTCAAAAGTTACCAGACATAAAAAAGATGCTGAAAGTGATGCTTAAAAAGTATCCATTGGTCATAGAACTTCACAAATTTCGTCTCATTTAATATGCAGGTAATGATAAATCAGGTTTCTAGGCAGTAAAATATTATTTTCAATTATCCGTTTTCGCTGAATTGATAAATATCGATATCAATTATACGTGCACATATTGACCATACCAATTCAAATAACAGGGATGATGGTCAAGTATGAATTGATTCTTTGTTTTATAAATGATAACGTAAAGTCTCATATCGTTTTAAAATCACACTCAAAAACTACTTACTTACCGATTAAATGGTAATCTATGCCCCATATTTTTATCTTTTTGAGCAAAATATTTCTTAATATACAAGTAGTGTTCCCCGTAGCGCGTGTGTGTAACCAGTCCGGCCCGAAGGCACGATCCTCAACAATTTGCATTCAAATAGATCGTAACTAACACGCCCCACGAATATTAATAATCACCACCATCCCATCTTAGTTCAGATATCACGATTTACATCGCAATCATCTTGATTGAACATTTTATTATCAATCTGTTCTTCATTTTGGGGTTAAGCTGTAAGATTTAAAATAATAGGCCAGTGTAAAATTATTTTAATGAATGCAAAATTCTTTGTACGTAAAACGTAAATGTTTTGAAGCTTTTTAAAAGGTTTTTAGTTTAAGTAAAGTAATTATAATTAGAGCAAAGCCTGTGGTAAATATAAAGTGTGTGGTCAAATAAAGAATGAAACTTTTAAAATTAATATCATTCATCAAAATTTTAGGGCCATATAAATCACTTAAACCTCTGAAATTAAATGTATCATTTATCTATACTCGTAACATGAATGCATTTTGAAATATATAAGTATGTTTATCAGTTGTCTGGTTACCATAACACAAGCTCTGCTTAGCTTGGGATCAGACAACCGTGTGTGAAGATGTCCCAGGATATTTTTGCAAACAAATAAAAACTTTTCCTTTTCCCATTAAAACCTTACTCTTTTATAAAGCAGAAAACTCTTTACAAAATAACCAAAAGATAATTCTTTTCTTCCGTCACTAAACTATCAAAGGAAACTGTCAAATTGATAAAATGCTTTGAGAAATGGAAAATTTATAAGTTAATTTATTTATATTTTAATAAAAAGAGTTATAAAAAACGGAAAAATGAAGTTCATGGACAAATTACCGACAGTTATAAGCTGTTGCTTCTGCTGTTTCTTAAGAGCTGGAACTGTTATGATAGCTGTATTCTCGTTTGTAAGTTATTTCTGTATGTTTCAATGTTACATTATATATAAAGCACTTTTATGATGAAATATGATTGCATGAATAATATTTTATGAGGTAGATGACAAAAATTTGATAGTGTATTAAAATTTCGAGATTTCCGAACAAATTTTAGGAAAAAATATTGACTGGTACCATTTATAGGTTGTGAGTATTTGTTAGGTGTTGAATGCTCAAAATTATTCGTTTCTTGCCCATTTAAAGACAGATTTTCTAATAGTTAATTATTGTGCAGATATATTACCTATGAAACGTAACATTATTTTCTTGTTACCAACCTGTAAATTAGTGATAAGCTGGCAACGTCGTTACTTATTAAAGATCTTTAAATAGAATCAATAAAATCAGTTGAATTCCATATTCTGTTTGTAGAATAATGCCGTTATTTTTCTGTTACTTAATTTCAACAATCCTCATTTTTTATATCTTTGTTACTTTTGATTTATTTTAACTTATATACGTTGCCTTTACAGATAATAGGAATCCTATTCGCGCCAAATGTAAGTCACTCTCACGGCTACTGGGACCTGAACCCGGTGCTGTCCAACTACGGCTCCATGACGGAGACCACGGCGCAGATGACGCTGGGCGTGGCCTCCATCATGCTGTGTGCTGTCAGCGTGCTGCTCATGATAGGCGCTTGCTGTGTAAGACATGTTCATAGTATTTAAACTAAGTCACTTAACTAAACGAGTTATGAGTATAACTGTGAATGGAGAGGAAACACCGAAAACGTGATGGATGGGTGATGTGAAAAATGATATGGAAAAGAAAGGAGAGAATGTTGAGATGAGGAGTAGTGGAGATGATAAAGACTGAAAGCCAGAAGTCAAATGTTAGATAAGTTTAGGATTGGAATAGATTATTAGTGTGAAAATGTGAATGGAAGCTGAATGCAAATTCAATTGGGAAGAAGGCAGGGAGATGATGAAGACTGAAAGCTAGAAGTTAGCTATTAGATAAGTCTAGGATTGGAATAGATGAGGTATCGAACAGGAACAGGCACCGAAAGGGCAGATAAAGTTTAATTGAGATTGTTCCTCTCCCAGAACATACCAGTCCTCATAGAGATCTACCAGTGGGGCGCGATCCTGTACAGCATGACCGTGGTGCTGATGTTCTTCGTGCTCGCCGTCTTCTGTTTCTTCGTCCACTCCAACTGCGTTATAGCCGGCGGGGTGCTGTGTGTGCTCATTATCTGCGATATTCTGTGTAAGTATTAGAAGTTCCATACGTCTAGCACTCTATAGTCATGATCTTAGAAAATCGAAAAGAAAATAGAGTACCTCTGAGGCATGGAACATTAGAAGGTAGCTTGTGTTAAACCATTTGACAATCGGTCAGTGTGGAGTCAGCAAAAACAAAAAAAAATTGCGTCGCTAGCTCTGAGCCCGCGGTTCGATCCCGGTACAGGTCATTGTAGAAAAATCAATTTTCTACATTGTCTCGGGTCTAGATTTGTTGTACTTTCCAATTCCGTGTTTAGAACAACGTATGTTTAGTACACAATTATTTAATTTAGTTGCCAATTGAAAATATATAAATATTTACAATAAAACAGAAAAATAAACTGACTAATGATTTTAGTGAGAGTAGATTTTTTTTCCTAATAAATAAATTAATTTTGGATACTTTTTCTATTTCAGTAACATCGTACTTCATAATAGTGACAAACAGTCTACGGATGTCTCTGCAGTTCCTATCAAGTAGTGACATAGTGATTTGAGTGTATTTAGACTTCAAATTGGTTTTGAGTGTTCTTTGTGAATATATGAGTAAAGGTGTTGAAATTGCTTTGAGTTTTATTTAAAAGTTTGACCCGCTTACCATGAACTGTTAAAGGACTGTGGCCGACGTGTGAGCGAGATGCTGCTATGTGCAGTGTAGTGCGCTGTCTCGCTTCCACAATGGAAACAATCATACTTTATTTCTATTGTACAGGTACTTAAACTTTAATAAATTGTTATAATTTATGAAAACGAGAATCTTATAATAGTATGTAGCGTTGGTATCGAAAAAAATTTTTTTGATGGGAATCGCTCCATATAAACACGGGACTCAGCTAAATCCCGTAAGACGAGAAGCTGGCTCCAACATAGTTGAGAAGATAATAATGTGTACTGAAATTAAAATGACTGACTGACTACTGAAGACTGCCTCGTTGGCCTAGTGGTGCTAAGCGCGCCTGCTACGCTAGAGGTCTTGGGTTCGATTCGCGAGTCGACCAAGGTGTTATTGGGTTTTTCTATGAAATTCTCAGTAGCAGGTCGTAGTTTAGATTTGTGCCCGGTTAGTGGCAATAGGCTCGCCCCCTATTACATGGGACCTAAAACATATCGGCGAACTATGGGTTGTACATTGGTACGCCTCTGCCTACCCCTTCGGGGATACAGGCGTGATGATATGTTATGTTATGTGATATTAAAATGAGTAGGAGGATTCAGCAGAAAGACACTTTATATTTTGGATATATAAACCTATTAGACTACGGGCCCATGAACAAAATGGATGGGTCATATGAACCACCAGGTGACGTATATAGGATGATAGAAGAGCATAAAATAATAAGATTCAGCACTATGCCGTCACTTGTGATCAGTCCAACTGGGTGCTGGTGAGCATTCAAAAGTGCAGCTAGAGTGAGTACATTTTGGTCATTTATTTCTGTACGGCATTGTTACCATCGAATAGATCCATGAAAAATAATAAGAAAGCGCGCAGTGCCGTACAAAAAACGTGGTCCAAAAAGTTGGTATTTTAGTTTTACTTTCTGTCAATTTCCAGGGAAAAATTGGTCATTTGATTCTGTACGGCGTCAGTTTCATACTGTTTCAATACAGCTTCTAATCCATTATCAAATATGTCAAACAAATACTCTGTGACTAGAACGACAAGTTTGTTTAGAACATAAACATTACATAATTTTTTTGCAACCTTATGCCTATAAACTATTTTAAATTAACTGTAGAGCAGAACCTAACACCAGCGACGTCAATAAAGTTGTCATTTTGATATGGTAATGATAAGTTTTGATAAGGAAATTATTAACCTATTGCTTTTATAATAAATCATATTTAACTTATAAAAACAAATAAATAATAAAATTATGTGCCTATTGTGGTTACTGGATGCTTTGCCAGTCTTCGAGAAATGTTGTTTCTTTGTAAAACCAAGAAGAGCTGTGATTTTA
Source organism: Autographa gamma (assembly GCA_905146925.1). Taxonomy (NCBI): domain Eukaryota; kingdom Metazoa; phylum Arthropoda; class Insecta; order Lepidoptera; family Noctuidae; genus Autographa; species Autographa gamma. The sequence continues at coordinate 7,193,365 of LR989871.1, forward strand.
ATATCTATTTTTAGTCTGGTTTGTAACATTATATTAATAATAAATAATAATCCAGCCTATAAACTACCCACTGGTGGGCACAGGACGCTTCCCATATAGAGAAGGAACGAGCATTGATCAGCACGCTTGCTCTCTGCGGGTTGGCGATTTCAGATCCCAATGTTTATTCGTATAATATCATCAATAGGGGCAGGCTTTGGCAAGTTTGGGATAAGATGCCCGTGTGCGTGCGTTTTCAGAAGATATTATATTAATATATCATCATCTTCTTTGTGTCTCTAACTTTACTCAGTTTTAGTAATAGAAAGATATTTCTTTATAATTTACCGAGCAGTTTTTAGAAAATTTACAACCGTTTATCGTTATGCTAAGATACTGTCTTATGCAGTAATATTTTATAGAACAAATAAATAAAGACAGAAATAAACCTTCATTTAATATTATATACAATCCAACTACTATTCTAATATCAGTCTAGGGTCCTCTGTAATTGCGTGTGTGTGTAATTTAAGCGTAAAGCGAGTAACGTCCTGGGACGACTCGCACAAGGTCATCTAATCCCAAAGTAGGTAAGCAAACCTTGTGCTACGGTATACATACTCATATTCTTCTAAATGTCTCTTAGTGGTGCATGTAACTAGTAGTCGCAGGTTCGAACCCTGCCTAAGATTAAAAATTTTTCTTTTATTGAATTTTTTACTACTTATTAATATTATATGCAGTAATTGTTTTTCAGGTGACTGGATCGGCATTGTTTACACATGCCGACTGCTTTAAACTGCCTCAATCGCCGTCCATACACTTTGAGTACTGGTTTATGAGTACGTTGACTCTCTGGCTGAGTGCTACGTTTCTACTGATATCTGGATGGTCAGGGTTAGTTAGGGTATGTTAGTTATATAAGCAACTCAAGTTATAGTTTCAATAATAGATTTCACATAAATGTAAAAAGGAATCCCTAAGGTCCACTGCCTCGTTGGCCTAGTGGTTCTAAGCGCGACTGCTACGCTAGAGGTCTGGGTTCGTTTTCTAAGTCAACCAAGGTGTTTTTGGGTATTTCTATGAAATTCTCAGTAGCAGGTCGGAGTTTGGATTTATGCCTGGTTAGTGGCAGTGGCAGTCTCGCCCCCTATTACATGGGACCTAAACATAGCGGCTAACTGTGGGTGTACATTGGTACACCTCTGCCTAACCCTTCGGGGATACAGGCGTTATGGTATGTTTTGTTATAAGGTCCACCTCAAGGCTGTTGCCAGTTTCATTTTTGCCATTGATAAGGCATAGGCCTATCGGTGGCCAAATTAACTCTTGAAATGGATCCTTAATTGCCAAAGACATCTTAATGATTCCTTTTAAGTATTTTAAACAAGAAAGTAAGATCTTTGCTCTGGCGAAAATGGCAGTAAATAAGTAAATATATTATAATAATTTATTGAATCCATACCGAAATATGTCGAATACTTCCTATACTTTCAATTTGATATTCTTTTAAGCTGTTTGATCGCCTAACAATTCTTCAAGCTTAATGTGATGTTTAACGCTCAAATGGATTTTAGTTTTTTCTTTTATTATTGTATTTAAATAAGTTTATTTACTTTGTTTTAGAAAAAATGCCACTGCGATGTTATTCTTCAGACATACTTTTGGTTTATAGTATTTATTGTACTATCGCACGTTGTATTTTGCGTTATGTATCTAATACATTCCTGGGAGCATTGCTTCGTGCCAGCTGCAATACAATTCACAGTAGGATTGGTTGTGACAATAGGTAATTATTTATATTATTAAAGGAAAATGAATCTTAAACTGTAAAATTAAAAAGGTATGAAGTGCTTCGTAGACTATGATACGGCCGCTGGGATCAATTGATAAATAATCGTGTTAAATAATTCATTATAAGCTGACATAATTATTTACTGAAATTATTTATTTATGTGACAAGTAAGTGATTGTTATTTATTTGTCGGAAATTCTTGGCCACGTTAAAGTTATATCTTCCTCTGGACCACAACTTGTCGGGAATGCATCCTTTCAGCGGCCATACTGTAGCGCTTCATTGTTTTTTCTGAAACGCCCGACTTCTTTCGGGCTCACCACGTTCGTTAATGAATCTGAAACTAGACGAGCATTTCCGAAAATTCTTGAAAGGCTAACGCGATGTGCTTCATGCTTTTTTCTTAGTGTCATTTTGGACGGTATATGTTTTTTCCACCATCCTTTTGCCACATACAAAGCATAGTCAGTGTCTTTGTACAAGTCTTCTCATTTCCATTTATATGTATTGGGAAATGTGTAAAAATTCATTTGCATCTTTATTTTTCCTTTAGCTAAACCTGTTGTAATATTGCTTCAAAGTCGTTTGATTTTAGTGACGGGATACGTACTGCTAATCGTGAATTCTTTTAGAAGAACCTTATAACATTACCAATAAGTGGTTGGTAAGGAAACAGTTGAAGAATACAGATTCTCAGAGGTAAGAAATAATCAATTAAATGTCATTAAAAACACTAGATTTTAAGAACATTTCCATTTCAGATATATTTCATAAAAATACTATTGCTGACCACGGCTTTGCCCTTGTTGGTTTCGGATATATACTAAAAGTAGCAAATGTCCGTTTTTTAAAGAAAGCTACCTAATTCCACATTAATCGGATTAGTTTTTGCGTTATTGCGTAACATACACAGACAATTAGATTCACTTTCGCATTACAGAATTAGCCAGAATAAAGTTTTACATAATATTAAAAGAATTATCCGATTTGGTGCAATCGTTCAAAACTTATGGCATGTCCAGGGAACATATACCTTTATGCTTTTGGCATTTGTTGAAATCCTATATAGAAACTATATTTAGCTCTTTAACCGTTTTTTTTTAGTTTACTTTAACGCTATTTAATTGAGTAGCAATGATATTTTACTTGTATTCAACCTCTTCCAGACGATACATTTCTTAAAAAACATCTGATAACATTTTTCATAAATGTGATCGCACCATAATATATTATGGTTTTCAACATTATCATGGCGACAAATATACCAAAGAGTTTAAAAAGTTAATACTAGAGTATTATATTATATACTAGAGTGCGAGTATCGCCAAAAGCCGATTGCACCAAGTGAACCGCATTGTAGTGTCTAAACAAACTATGCCGAAGTTCGTTTTCTGATTTTAGGTAGTCTAGTAGTATGTTTAGAAACTTAGGCTATGAAGTACATTCGTTAACTATGTATTTGTGTATCGATTTTTCCGTTATTATCAAGGTAATATTATGTTTACATTTATATTATTTATTAAAACGGCGCGGTCTGTTTTTAATACTATTTTTACGGCAAAATTAGTTCATACCCTGATATGTGCACTCTGTAGTTTCTTATCCATCCTCTAAGAAAACGATAGACATATCTTGTAATGTAAAACACCTGTCAATATTTATTTTACATTATGTCAAATTATTGTTGTTTATATTATTTTTTTATATAAATGTATTAATAAATTCGCAATCATGTGTGAGATATTCCCCGAGGTTGAAAGTTGTTGCTTTGTAGCCTCCGTGAGGGTCGGAATGATTTTTATAGCGATTTTAAGCATAGTAAGTACATTCTTCTGAACATACGCTTACAATGGACAACAAATTGCGAGTTTAGAGTACAAAAAATGGTAAAATAAATATGTTACGCGGATGCAAAATCAAATTCGTACTTGAAGGAAAATAAATTCAAAATTTCTTAGAGATTTAATAAAAATGTGGTGAATAATTTTGATATTTTGAAGAATGATTTTGTATATGTTAGTCCTCGTTGGGCGGTTAATTTATAATTTTATTTTGAATATGCTTTATATTGAAAGAAGATTGTCTCATTAGTGTTAATTTTGTGTTAATTTGGTGTACCAAGATGTTGCGTTGTTTACGTAAGTAAGTATTGTATGTAGTTAATTTTAATCTCCTACCAAGAGTTTATTATTACGGGTAAAAGGAAGTTGCTAAAATGCAATAATCGTAACATATAAAAAAGGGTCTCCCAGAAAGTATGGATAAGATTAGTATATCTCAAAGAAGACTTTTAGAGGTATTCAAATCACCTCAATGTGTGTTCCGCGGTTTTTGCATTTGCTACAATGAGATGCATTTATACAGATAAAACATTTTTTGTAATTAATTTTTTTATACTTAGTCTAGCTATCTCTTCTCTTGAAGTCTCATAAGGGTACTATAAAATGTCTATTATTATACGTGCTTGTGACTAAGTTCTTTATTACCAGTATAATGTTTGGATAATTTATTCATAGCAACCTATTCTACAATATTGTAGCCAAAGGTGTAATGACACTTTCATGCTGAAAATAGTTTGATTAATATTCAAGTGTTTTGGCTTCCTAACCTAGGCAGACTACAGAACTGTGTTTAATTATGTATAATTGTGAATGTATAATTGTGAATGTATAATTGTATAATAATAAGGTATAATTTAACACATAATACTTTACTATTTACGATACAAGTAATTGAATACAAAATTCAATAGATTCCTGGTATGTTTATTGTTTGCTAGTTAAAACCAATTCCGGGTTAATTCCACAGTAAATGCATAATTGGAGCTTTTATACCGCAACCACAGTGTGTCGGTATTTCATGTATTGAGCGGTATTGTTACATTATATATTGGTTTACGGTATTTTTAACTGATTTCCAAATGCATGGTTTTCTGTTTGTCAGAATAATTATTTTGATTTTTAACAGCCCTCACCAGAGAGGAATAGAAGGAGGGTAGAGCCTTTGCCCTGCATTATGAGAGAAATTGCTGAGGAAAAAAAGCCTCGATGGGGTGTTTGTTTGATGTCACTGTCTGTGTGTTTTTGTGTATGTCTCAAGCATCGTAGCTCGTAAACGAATAGATCGATTATGATGCGGCTTTATTTCCTTTTAAAGCTGGCGCAATTGAGATGCTTCTTTGCCATAATTTATGAAGATCGGGTCCGTTTTAAAAACTACTGTTTAAAAAATTTAGCGAGTTTTTGAAATTTTTAATTTATAATTATTGATTGTATGATCCCTAATTATTTGACGACACCTACGTCGAATTGAGTTTTTTTTTAACAGGTGTTCACCTGCTTATTATGTATGGATATGATGACTTTAGAAAAATCGAAGGCAACATTTACCTTTCATATGCAACTAGCGGCCCGCCCCGGCTTTGCTCGGGTGCAACGCTGATACCAAATATAACTACACAATCATAAAGTTCTGTAGGGCGAAGCACAGCAGACGCACTATTTGGTATAGGCACGCGCCCCCCGGCCCCCGCGCGGCTCTCCGGCCGGTACCGCCGCAACCGCTATGTCCCTGCATTTTAAATTTGTAATATCTTCGATAATATTCATTTAAATTACATGCTGTAAAGGGCAATATTGATCTATATTACATGCACAATTTGTTAAAGGTACTTAATTGGATAAGGATTAATACTGTATTGCTTAAAATCTCTTTTTCGTAAATAAGTTATAAATAAACGATTAAAAAATGGTTATTGTGGGTTATCCTCAAGAGATAGACATATACCATCGCGGACTTTTTTGTAGATCTTTTTAAGGTGCACAATACTGTAGTACATTATTTTGATCTATCTCGTAGGGTTCAGCCAGCGTTTGCAATGAAAGCGCAAAAAAATTGTTCATTTACGACCTTGCATTAGAAATCTCTAAGATTATCCGTGTTTCTCTACTATATTATGCATGTATTATACATATGAACCTTCCTCTTGAATCACTCTATCTATTAAAAAAAACCGCATCAAAATCCGTTGCGTAGTTTTAAAGATCTAAGCATACATAGGGACAGACAGCGGGAAGCGACTTTGTTTTATACTATGTAGTGATGATGATTATGCACGTATTTATAGGCAGAGTTGAACTTCCATGAGAATGGACAGCCGTTGCTAATTGATAAATGACATTTGATTCGATGTCTCATGAAGCGGATAAGCCGGTCACTCCTGAATGCAACATGGAAACTCATGCCGTTTTAATTGACAGGATTAGCAGAGAATACGTTATTTAAAATGCTTTTTTTCTTACGTACAAGACTAGCCTGTTAATCCCTTTCTTCCTTCATCCAGGACCAATCCTTGTGTGATGAATATAATATAATGTTCTGTACATAAATACGCGTGTGTAATTTATGTCCTGACATTTATCAAAATGCTTGTTTAGATGTAAATTTACAAAAAAAAAACGAGATAAGTCGGTTTTTACTGCAAAGTAAATAGTATAATCCAATTAAAATTAAAAAAAAAACTTCTTTTTTAAAATAAAAACACGAGAAACGTCTGTTTATTAAATGTATAAACGCCTCGCCTTGTTGACTTACGAAGTGGCTTTAGGTATAATTTAAAACAGTTTGACGACAAAATGTGTAATGCACTATCGCATGCGTAGTAATATTGCAAATGATCAAGCGATAGAATTGCAAACTTGTGCTCTAATAAGAAAACAAGAATTTGTTCTTGTCCTATTTTTTAGTACTCTTTAAAGTTTTTTTATAGTATTTAATTATTTCGACGACCTCCGTGGTCGAGTGGCGTTCGCACCGGTTTCAAGGTGTTGCTAGCTCTGAGGTCCCGGGTTCGATCCCCGGACGTGTCAATGTAGAAACCAACTTTTCTACATTGTCCCGGGTCTGGGTGTTTGTGGTACCTTCGTTGTATCTGAATTCCATAACACAAGTGCACAAGTTTAGCAACTTACTTTGGGTTCAGAGCAATGTATGTGATGTTGTCCGCATTTATTTATTTATTTATTTCAGTCGACGGGCGCTGTCGCTCTCGGAATAGTGGAGCAGAAGACCGGCGTTGGGTTCGAAAAAGTTGTGAATATGTACAATAATGTTACCCGCATCCATGGTAAGCTTTTAATATTGGTCTGTTGGTCTAGTGGTTAGAGACCCTGACTGCTATACCGAAGGTCGTGAGTTCGATTCCCACCCGGGACAAATGTTTGTGTGATGAGATGATCATTTGTTCGGTGTCTGGGTGTAATTTATCTATAATATGTATGTATTTAGAAATATATAAGTATGTTTATCAGTTGACTGGTTACCATAACACAAGCTCTGCTTAGCTTGGGATCAGACAACCGTGTGTGAGATGTCCCGGAATATTATTATATATTATTATTATTATTATAATATAATTAACACTTTTTTGATCTCGTCTTTACTTGCTTTTACGCCAAGTATAACTGTCAAAAGTAGCGTATGTCCTTTCTTAAAGTTTAAGCTATCTTGATATCAATTATCAAGAAAATTCTTTGCCTGGTTTAGTAGTGAAAGCGTATCAGACAAACAGTCAGGACCGGGAGAATTTGAAGAAGAAAAGGGAGGCCTTTGCTCTGCAGTGGAACGATATTGACTGAAAATAATCTATGTGGATTTCCTGGATGGATTTTATTTGGAAAATGCTTCTCCGAAACTAGAAATCGTCTAAAAACTATTCCTTTTTTCATCAAGTCAAGAAATGAAAACCCATCTTTAAAATAAGGTAAATAGGGCTTAATTTTGTATGTTTCAGAACCAGAAGACGCTTTATCACAGCTGAGCAACATGATCTCCGCAACAGTCACATTCATCTCAGTGGTGTTCATGCTTGCTGGCGTGATACTACTAATCGCCAATTACACAGTAAATATCGAATACTAACCCTGTACCTACAAACGGTAGTCATGATCGTAATATCGTGCGAGTAACAGTACATTGCCGACTATAATCGAGTATTTATGATAACATAGCTGCGCATCCCCGCAATGGACAACTCGCACAAAATTTATCGCATCGTGTAAACTAGGCCCCCAATAAGATATCGATGGATGCCAATCAGTATCTATGACAGTAGTCTTGTTCTAGTACTCCGAAAACATAAATTTTCTTTTACTTTACATGTCTATAAAGTCCAAGAGTAGTCTGAACTTAAAATTAATACCTTCATAGTCAAGTGTAAACACACCGTTTTTATAGGTCGATGTCCCGGGTTCGATCCCCAGAGAACCACTTTTCTACATTGTTTCGCATCTTGGTTTCGTGGTACTTTCGTGCTCTCTGATTCCATCACACAAGTGCTTTAACTCCTTCTTTTTGGTTCATAGCAATTTCATGTAATTCATGACTATTTTTGCTTACATAATTGTTTTGTGCTGCAGGACCAAGAAGGCCTCGTCCAGATATTTGTGTGGGCGGTGTTCCTGAACATAGTGATCGGTTCGTTCCTGGTGCTCGCCATCGGTATGGAGTGCATACTGGAGCCGGTCTGCCTGCTGGGCAAGATGGACTGGTTGACCGCCGCTGCGTGCCTCGTGTTGATGGTCTTTTATTTAGTATGTGAGTTATTAATTTATATATATCACTTTTTTTCGCTACTTACGTTATAGAGCATAATTAAGCATGGTCTTTTTCGTCTTTTCAAGTCGAATTTTTTATTGATATTTGCCACGGTGTTCCCAGTATTTGGTTACACTAATTTTGGTGTAATTGGCGAGGTTCAGATCTTCCAAAGTGCAGGTTTCGGGACACTTTGAGCACTCTAGCAGTTGTCGCATAGTCTGTCTGGGAAAGCTACGCTCGTATACGTCATAAAAAGGGTCTATGGTCTCCACTTCACATGTTAAAAACAAACCCTATGTGGCCAACAAACATTTTATTAGTTTAGTTATACATGGTTTAAAAAGGTGATATTTAAAAGAAACAAAAATGGATGCACTTGATGAAATAAAAGGATTATAATCCAAAATTTTGATACGTTTTGGAGAGATTTATTACATGTAAGTGTGAGTACAAACATTGAGAACTTCTCTTGAAACAAGTATAAGTACGTGTGAACACGCCCCAGCTGCTCATGTCACGGAGATAGGCCAGGAGCTGGTGGACTCACAGTTAAAGTTATTAAAACATAAGTTAAGTTTATTATCGTGTATCGTAGTCGTTAAGTATTACGCTACTGAGAAGACATTAGTGTACTAGCTTAATACAGTAATACAAATGACAACTTTACTGCCTCGACATAAATGCAGTTAATGCCAGTGAATAAGAGAATATTCGTTACTTAGTATTCTTTTCAAAAACAAAACTTTATTCATAAGCATAAGATGTCATCTTTATGTTGGGCGTAAATTATTTAATTCATATTTACCTAGCTTAACAATAGGAGTGATAAATAGCTAGAAAATGTACGATATTGAATCCCTCAAGAATCTCTAAATTCTAGAAAGAGGCTTAGTCTACGACATGAGACAATAAAATTGATAAATAGATGCCTGAAAACACATGAACACATGTATGTGTTTTTTGTTTGTGTATTAATGTAACATTCAAACTGTATTAATTATAATACAATTATGATCAATATTGTTATTTGAGCAACTATTTACTAATTAAATTATGGTTACATTCTAAAATATCAATTAAATGTCAAATATTTTCATTAGCTAACAATTTGAAACGTGAATGTTAGAATGCATGAAATTGTATGCGAACTAATAATATGTATGAATGAATGCATACTACTTACATAAATTAATATTGAATTGAACATTTCCAATGGCATTTTGGTAATAACGAATGTTTGTCATATAATAGCAAGTTAGGAATGTTGATTGACAGAATTAAAATTCTTTGAATTGTATTATTCATTAAAAATATATCTGAAATATCGTATATATGCCACAATTTTTTTTTAATAAAATAAATTTTTTAATAAAATAAATTTTTTAAAATACGCCTCATTAATTTATCATTCCATAGACGTGTTTACAGAAAATAAATAAAATCATTATACAATTATATTGGCTGTCTCTTAGACTATCTCACATGTAGAAATCCCATTTAAATCCAGTTACACTGGGTCTGTATAAATTCGCTGGAAATCGTCCTGTTTCTACTAATCCATGGTCTTATAATAAAGCTTAGATAGGATTAGAATCAGATGGTTCAAATAGGTTTAATTCAGATTGTTCATTTGATAGTTCGATATCTAACCCTAAAAATATTTTAAATTTAGGTACTTATCAAGATTTATTTGTGAAAACTTCTGTGTTATAGTGGCGTCGTATACACTACTTTTTTAAATGTCGCCAGTTCTGAGGTCTTGGGTTCGATCCCCGGATGGCTTGAAAACGACTTTTCTTGTTAAATCTTTGATTACATAACTGATTACGGATGGAGTAATTACGTATTTACTTCGTGTTCATTAAAAAGTATTTTATATAGTCCGCATTTGTATATATTTTGGTTTGATTTTAATGTCATTTCAGTATACTTTTTGAATGAAACCATACCGAGTGGTAAAATTCATTACGATGTATAAAAATAAATTTCAAAAAGTAAATTAAACAGTGTTCATTGTGCATATGATCTTAATGATCGTAAACCCCACATGACAAAGTTTGTAATTAACTAGTCGAAGAGTCGTATGAAAATAACATTAAAAACTATATTTAATATTTTTTTATTATATTTGTTTCAGTATGGTTCTATTTTATCTGCGTTGCAAATAGCTACGTCATCAACGGATACTCTTGAGCTTAACACTATCAAAGTAAAACTAAAATACAAGTAAGTTGGATGCAGATGCATTGGGATGCATTACTCTGAAGATGGGAAGATTAAGGTGGTGTTACGTCAGTAAATTGTACTAGCTAGTACATACAAGATTTTGTTTTTAAGTGAGTTTTTTTTTTGTCAAATATACATTTTTTTGACGATTGTTTTTGGTTTTATTTTTGTTTGGTTGGATTAGTTATTTAATTTTGGTTTCCAGCCACTCTGGGGACTTAATTAACTGGGACCGTGGTCCCGATATTTCTAGTGTAGGTTTAGTTTTTATTTTAGAGTAAATATTTTTAAAAAGTGTACAAGGCGAGTGTGAATGAAAATGTTGGAAGGGGTAGACCTAGGCGGACGTTTCGCGACCAAATCGGAGACGTCTTGAAAAAGGCTAGGTCAAGAGTACCCAAAACCGAAGAGCATGTATGAATGTAACAGCCGTAGCAAGTGGAACGAAGTGGTCTCTGCCTACCCCTACGGGAAACAGGCGTGATTATATGTATGTATGTAAATGTTTTAAGTTTAATTCATACAAAAATAACTAAAATTAAATTACTTCACACCAACTTCCAAATCCATCTTCGAGTACTACATACAAGCTAATAAATGTTGTAACCCATTAATAACGTGAAATGGCGCGAACTGGGAATCTGTTGGTATTTATAGTCCAACTACATCCACAACTCGACTGGTTACTGTTTAATGGTAGTTGTATCATCCTGTAGGGATGTACGAAACCAATGCATGGTTTGGGATTAGGAGATAGAATGATCCTGCAATAGATGGCCTGTGTGCCGAAAATAGGAATTTTCACAGTAGTTTTGTGTGGTGCTTTTGTAAAATATATGGACATTCAAAAAATTATAGAATTTAATGTATGTCTAGAATATTATTTGCTGTTTTTGTGACAATTAAAAAAAAAACTGAGAATGCTAATTTTACATAAGTAATGCAATGTTTCTTGAAGGTGCGCAAAATAACATTTATGCCTTTGGTGGTAGTTTTTAGTGTGAGTAAAATGTAAGTATAATTCTTCTTTTCCAAAGAGAGCTTCAAAAAGCATACTTTCCAACCTAACTTTATCTTTCAAAGTAATCTTGACCACACTAACATTACAATAAATTAAACTTTCAAAAACCCCTATCTATTTTGGCGTAAAATGTAGGTAACGTTGCCAAACGCTCTACTGAGATAAGAACTTAAGCCGAACACACACGGAGCGGGCCTTGATTCAGCTATTTAAGAGTTGCTTGAATTGACCGAAAAACCTGCTGCATTTGATCATTTTTAAGATAATTTGAATTATTCACTCAGTTATTATTCATTCAGTTTATTCACCAACAAAATTTGATATAAATATATCAATACAAATGTTGCTATTGGCATTCTACTAACTGTCATTACGATCATTAATTGGTCATTACGGTCATTCTCAAACTCAAAATCTTTATTTGCATGTTAACGGTTTACAGGTCTTAATGAAATAACAGGCACAGCTTAACGGCCTTTTTCAGGCGTAGCAAATATGAGTCCAAGTACTAAACTTATCTCTTCGAGAGTTCAATGAGATTTTATTGTAGGTAGGCTTATCTGAATACGAAAATTAGTCACAATGACTAATACTCTGACTGATATGCATTTGATTAAATAATTATTTTGATTTAAAAAATAATTATAACAATTTAATTTAATAGCGGAATCGAGTTCTTGACACACAGTTAGTCAATGATCAACGCACACGGACTGCGCGAGCTGTCGACCGCTCTCGCGCGTCACCTGCGCCACACGCCCTATCGCGTTTTTTTTAAACCTCTTACGTAAATCGAGCGGGGTTATAGGTTTGAACTATCAGTCTTTGTGTCCGTCTGTGGCATCGTAGCTCCTGAACGACATAACCGATATTGTTTTTAAGTTGACATAATATGGCTTAGCTATAATTTATAAAGATCTGTTCACACATTAGGAAAACAATCAGTAATTTTCTGAAATTAGTAGGGTTTTTTAAATGGCAAAGTTTTTTGACAAGTCCGTGTGCTCGCAGCCTAACGTTATTGCTTCCGTACGTCATTTCCGTTATTCCCCGGATATTGGATTGAGATACGCATTTCTCCTGTAATTATATAATAATAGTTATGTTCATGAAGGTAGTAAGACAGGTAGGAGTTGTAGCAATCAAATAATAATAAAACTTGTTTGTAACTGTTTTATTGCAAGATAAGGGCTTTGAACTAAATAGAAAAGGAGCAGGTTGTGTGAACTAATGGAAGCCGAACAGCCGAAAATGACTTTTTTATAAATGGTAGTAGTAGCAACACAGAAACAAGAATTTTGAAAATCAGTTCAGATTTAGATTACTTTTTAGAAGTAGTAATAGATATATGTATAATTAAGTTACTAGAATTGAAAAAGAGATATTAAAATAAAAGATGTCAATAAAACCATGCAGTCAAATTTTTCTTTTTTTTTTCAGTTAGCCTTACAGTCAAAAGCAGAACCTCCAATTTTTTAAGTCGGTTAAATCTCTTTGATATAATAGATAATTTACACATACATACATCTTACTCACGTAATATATACTTGTGATGAACTAGAGTTAATTAAGCTAATTAATTAGAGGTTTCTTGTTACGTCTCATTGTTTAGCAGACAAAGGCTGTAAGTGATACCGCTGTGTATTGTCATTTGTCTGCCATAATACGTTAGAACAAAGGGGAATGTTAACCAACCTTTTTGGGCTTCGCTGCAGTCGGGTAAAAATAATATGATAATAATTATGTAACACTGTGTTATATTTATAAGAACTTATTATTAATTATTGTTAAAGTAAATTATTTATAGTAAAAAGACTGTGTTGTGTCTTTAAATTTTCTTCGAAATTGGTTAACCCGTTTTGACTGATCTTTATTGACCGATCAAACAAAGACGGCGAAAATCGTGTCTTATTTTGGATACAAGGCACCAGTAAATGAATGAAAAAATAACTTATAACGATTGCCAATCAAATAATAGTCGGTTTCGGTAACTGTAATCTATTGAAATAAAACTACTTTTTACGGATTTTTTCGCGGTTTATATTAAGATTAAGACCTCAAGACACCGTGAGCTCATATTGCGTAGGCCGGAACACAAATAATTAATAAAAATATGAAGGTAGAACGAGCAACAACAACCGTTAAGACGAACACCACTTCAGTCTGCCCGTGACCATGCAAAGGTGTCGAAACGCCGGGACTTAAAATCTTAATATAAACCGCGAAAAAATCCGTAAAAAGTAGTTTTATTTCAATGTCTAACATTCGCGTAAACCTAAGAAACCAACTGTAATCTAAAAATTCAGTTTGCGCGGTATTTAATGTATTTTATTTAACTAAAGTTCCCTGTAAACATCTTCAAAAGTATCTAAAACGAATTGTAGAAAACCAAAGCTACCAACCAAACTAAGTATTTATCTTTTCGAAAAAATAAAAAAGACGATTATTGTTGCTTTAACTTTTCTTTAAAAAAATCATGCTTTGTTTTATCGTAGCTAAATATGCTTGTGACTCAATCTGTATGGTATACCATGTTTGCCCCAAATAAATATTATATTCTATGGCCCCACTGCTGGGCTACACACTCTCTAAATTTAATCCATCAATCCTGTATTTACGCTACAAATAACCAATCTTCAAGGAAGAACAACAGTATCTGAATTCCGCAAGTTCCTAATTTAACTTCCTAACATAATACTCCAGACTAGAGCATGTAAAACACAAGTTTTCGACAATGTCAGTTAAGTTTTGACGACAATATATCAAGTTGCGGTTAAGTTAGGTTAAGTTAAACTAAGTTACTAGTGTTTGTGCTTAGCGTTAACGGCCATTTCTGTATGTAAGTTTGATAGGTTGCTCTTTGAAACTATTTGTAAGGGATATTAATATTTTTTTTAAACCGTAATCTCGCTTTAATCATTCAATCATTATTAAAAGGGCCATAGGACATATTAAGCCTTAATACAAAACATATCACTAAAATAATTAATTATTTTATTAAGAAAATGGTGTATTTCAAACAAAGTACAAACCTGTAACTGTATTTTATAGGACACAGCAATTTTATAATATGAAAGCATTTATCGCGACGGTAACATTCCGTGGATTAGTAATTTCAGATAAGTATAATGAAATTGTTAAGTTTCTTTGTTTCCAAGCCTGGGTTCAAACCTACTATATACAAATTAATATATTAATAAAACCAACACCAATTTTCATACTCTATAACCATTAAAATATTAATAAAACACATCAATTAATTTTCATTATCCAATATAAAATAACAGTAAAAGTCAAAGATAAATCACTTGTCTTTCGAATCGCGTAATAGGTTAATTAAAATGTAATGCGATAGCCCACTGCACCGGTACAGTCGGGCTCGGTTCCAAAAATAAAAGTAAACTCTCAAAGACCAGTCGGGATCCACTGTACACGGATATAAAGATGGTGGAAAAGAAAGTAGTTTTTTGTTTTTTTTTTTTTCTTTGAATCAAGTTCCTAGATATTAATTATAGACATAATTGGTTGCCTTTCGGTTTAAAAATCACCTGATTTCTCAAGATTGCGAGGAGAAATAAACATTAACATTCATCAGTTTCATTTCACAGAGATGAATAAAAAAAAATAAAAAAAAACAAGTAGAATAAAAAATTATAACAGAGTGCGTTAAGAAATATTCGGTTATAGCACCCTAACAAGTAGGTATACCCATAAGTATAGTACATTAAAACACTAACACAAATTAAATATCGATCGTCTCATATAAATTTTTGCCTTTTATGTTGAAAATCATTAAAGAATAAATGAAAAAAAAAACAGTGAAATAAAAAAAACATTTAATAATTTTAAGAAAAAATGGTACGATGTACAGACACTACAAAGAAAATTAATTTCAATCACAAAAAAAAATCACAGAATCACAAAATATTCCAAAATCTTTTCAACTTCCTTAGCGTAAAATTGATATACAAAATACCAGCAACTTTTTTCTTCTTGTAAATATGGCAGTATTCTGTGAAATTCCGACCCAGTATGGAAATTACCAAATTTTATATGAACTCGCAGAAAAAATGTTCACGAGTTTCCTTCGTTGATAATCTTTGCAAGACTTGTAAGAAGTTAGGATTTAACCTTTGAGTATTAATAAGACAACATACTAAAAATATAAATTAAAAATATTTATAAATAATCTAAAAGATGCAACCGCTTTTGTGGTAAAATGAACATAACAAGTTCTCCAAATTAACAGCCTTTTAGTCTGTAAATTATTTTTAATTAAGATAATATTATAATACACGGAATCATTATTTATAGCGAAAAAAGAAAGTTTT
Source organism: Autographa gamma (assembly GCA_905146925.1). Lineage (NCBI taxonomy): Eukaryota > Metazoa > Arthropoda > Insecta > Lepidoptera > Noctuidae > Autographa > Autographa gamma. The sequence goes on from LR989871.1 coordinate 7,209,314, forward strand.
CTTTTATACTGATACGTATTTTTCTCGGAATATAGGCAAAGCGTTCATTTAGTCTCTTAAAAATAAATCAATATGTTTTTTTAATTCCTTTATATGTTCAACCCAACTGATGAAATTTAATATAAAGTATGCATTGTATATTTAATCTGTTCCTTTTTTAATTATTTTTCTGCTTCTGCTAAATAAAGTTTAAAGCCCGCGCGCCAGGTGGACTGATGACCTGAAAAAGGTCGCTGGAGGGGACTGGTTGCGGAAGGCGGAGGACCGGGTGTTGTGCGCAAATTGGGAGAGGCCTATGTCCAGCAGTGGACTATGATTGGCTGAATGATGATGATGATTAAATAAAGTTTATCTCTTACATACTTTGAAGTCAAAACATTTTGAATCCGATTAGCAATTTATACAGCAAATCTCTTTTCTGTTTGGAAGCGTTGTGGCAACTTCAGTATTCAAATGTATTACAGTATGAAATTGATTTATTCTGCTCAAGATTTTTGTCAGCGAATTGAAATGTCTGTTTTAAAGAAGTATGTCTGGGAATAGTTAACAAAATTTTGATTACTGTTAAATAATACACAGACATATTTATTTTAAATAAGAATAAAATGCGCTGCGTTCCAGAACAGGTATAATGGACGTAGGCAAAAAGGCTGCCAGGCTAAAATGGGATAGGGCGGGTCACGTCAGCCGCATGCACGACGACTGCTGGGCAAAGGCTACTACAGAATGGGAGCCAGCAGACGGACGGCGCCGCCGAGGACGTCCCAGGAGAAGGTGGCGAGACGACCTGGCCATTTACATTAAGAACTGGTTCGAGGTGGCGCGAGACAAGATACAATGGAAGGATTTGGGGGAGGCCTTTGCCCAGCAGTGGGACAATATAGGCTAAGAAAAAAAAAAAAAGGAAAAAAATACTTAAATAAGGTGAATTAAAAAAAATAGTAGCGGTCGTTACGTTATAACTTAGTATAATAATATAATGTTCTGAACTATAATGTATTACATTTAAAATCGATGCTCTTTAAAATTAAGTGCCGAATATTTTTCATTAGCTAAAAAAAAAACAAAAAAATAATAATAAATAAAGCCTCCGTTCTAGTAGCTATACATCGTTGTTTTATTCTACCGTTTCTATTTGCAGCCTATTTCTACCAAGTAATTGGTTCTCAGCAGCTCTCTCGTCGATGTCTGGCCAAACTTTTGGGACTGGACTTTAGCTATTATTATTACCACGGATATTTGCTCTCATTTTCACTGCTCTGTTGGTTAGTTTTAGAATTTTGAGTTTAATTATTTTTAATAGACAATTTATCGTATTATGAGATTATAAATACATACATAATTATAATCACGCCTGTTTCTTATAGGGGTAGGCAGAGACCACTTTTTTCCACTTGCTTCGATCCTTACATACTTGTTTCTTTACTTTTACTTTGTTTCGCTTATGAGATTATATTTCGAACATTTACTGATTTACTTAAAAGTTTTGGTTGTCTATCATATGTTTCTTAGTTTAATAGGTAGTAGAGATTTGATAGGCAGTCGCTCAGTATAAAATACGATATTTAACTAAATCTGTTAAAGCCGGAAGCCGACATAGCTTGGGAATAGGCTAGGCAGAAGAAGTGGCATATGTATAAAGGTCAAATTGTAAATTAAACTTAGATTAGCTTCAACTGATCGCGTTTAAATGTTCAGTGTAATCCGTCCTAAAACTTATTTCTTGGATTAAAGCGAGGATGAAAAGAACATTATCTTTTTATGGAGAAAAAATGTAAAAGTGTGGAACAAGCCACCTGGTCCCAGCTGGTCCCAGTTAACAGCTGAATATTTAATAAGATTATAATGAAAGTAGTTATGCAACGCGCTGTTAAAAATAATGATATTGAATTTACTGTTAGTGAGAAAGACTATTAAGGTTTTTTTACCTCATGTAGGATCTGCAGAGGTGAGAGAAAATCCTTTGCATTTTAATTACATATTTTTAATGCATACATGATAATATGTCTAGGTGGGGATACATAGATACATCTACACTGAGTTGTCAATGTGGCATTACTCCCCAGTCTATGAAACACTTGTTATCTTGTCCTTCGTGCCTTTACACCTGCACGATGGACGATTTAATGCAAGCTACTGACAATGCAGTGTTCGTAGCAGAATTTTGGGCCGACACTATATAATTTGATTGTCATCGACACGCTTAGAAGAAGAATGCATACCTACTGTCCCACTACTGAACAATTTTTTGACAGCCTCCGTGGTCGACTAGCGTGCGCTCCGGTTTTCAAGGTGTCGCTGGCTCTGAGGTCCCGGGTCCGATCCCCGGACGGGTCAATGTAGAAAGTCAATTTTCTACATTGTCCCGGGTCTGGGTGTTTGTGGTACCTTCGTTGTTCGTTTTCTTTGTTTCTGAATTCCATAACACAAGTGCTTAATAGCTATTTACTTTGGGTTTAAAGCAATGTATGTGATATTGTCCGCATTTATTCATTTTATTTTCTTTTGTTTCGATCCCACTTAAAACAATACGTGTATGCTATCCTCTATCAAAAGCTAGTTTTTACTAGATATTAATTTAAGTAAAACGAAATATAGTTATGTTGGCAAAAAATATGCAGCACGTTTTTCACAATAGTCCCTTTGTGATATAAGCTGTTGCAATCTTGTTGCCTTTTATGGCTGACCAAAGTACCTACACATAATTGCGCTATTTTCTAATTTTTTATATTAATCCAGCGAAAGCGGGTAAGCCAGATTTATTGAAAAGAAAAAGTTTATATAACAACATAACATATCATCACAACTGTATCCCCGAAGGGTTAGGCAGATGTGTACTAATGTACATCCACAGTTCGCCGATATGTTTAGGTCCCATGTAATAGGGGGCGAGCCTATTGCCACTAACCGGGCACAAATCCAAACTCCGACCTGCTACTGAGAATTTAAAAACTTAACTTAAACTCAAACCAAATGCAATCAATAACAGTTCGCATCAAGGAGTTAGGTGCGGTAATAATAAACTAGCTTCGACTGAACTCCTTGCCAATAAAATAACGCCTCGGACTTGATTGCTACCTAATAAATTTAGTTACAACGCTTGCAGACTGGAAGTGGCTACTAAAATAGCGGAAAATTAACTTACTTTTCATCCATTAGTTTTAACGGTCACTGGCATTTTTTCTAATGCCTAATGCACAACTATTAGTAACGCTTAGAAGTACTAGAGTTTTTTTTAATGTGTACAACCTATAACTTATGACGATACATTGATTTGTAATGCCAAATGACGTCATGACGTTATTTGCTGTTGATTGACTTTGCTTAATATCTTCTTAGTTTTGACTTATTATGAAAAACAGAAAAGATTGTTATCAGCTGCAGCGAGATATTGAGAATGTGGTTCAATGGAGTAAGCAGAATAAATTATATTTTGTTTTATTCTTTTGTGTATTATTCTTTTACCATCTATACATAAAACATATAGACTTAATTTGTTTCAGTTATCACACCCAGTCGACTAGTTTTAAAAACAAAAACTAACAACATCAATTTAACAGTGAATAAATTAAGTTAAAATCAGCATATTTAGTGGGCACACAGATTCGTTAAGCCAATAGACAGGGTTCAAAGTAAATACCTGTTCATTTTTTTTCGTCTGAAAAAACTCAGTAATTATCCAATTTGATCGATTGCGCTTTAGTTGCCGAATTAATCAATGGTCGATTGAATTGACTGAGGTGAGAAAACTTAATGAAATGAATTTATCATTAATGTAATTTGGATTGAATTTATTGATATTTTGGAAGATTTATTAATGCTAGTTGACTTCATTTTTCTTAATTATTTTTCGTATACACATAACAGTTTTTCATCTACACGAGTTTTACTCAAGATTGTCTGTTGTCTTGATAAATGACAAATCTTTTATAAAAAGTGGTGATTATAATTATATTGCAATCTTATTATGAGAGAATATATTTCTGTGTCTACTCCTAGTAATAAACTGTGAACTTTTCTACCATTTGTGTTAATTAATGCTAAGTAGACGAGTAAGAATTCAGCGCAAGCAATGCTACCCGAATTCAAGATCTAAATACGTTTGACATTTCAATTTATTTATCAAATTAAACAAAATAAAACGATTTATTCAAAAAGTTCATTTTATTTATTTATCAAAATAATTCCTTCAATATTAAAATTCAATGAATTCTGTATACATATTTATTAAAATATTTTATAAGTTTAAAATTTATGTACCAAGGACTAAAATCTTGACCATATTTTGGCTAAATTTTGAGCGCAGCTTTAAAGCTTAAAACAGAATTTTAAATTAAAATGAAGATACCTACGAGTAACCTCCATATTTCGCAAAATCTGAAACATAATCTAACTTTGTTACCTAATCCTCCTCGCTTGTTATCTAAACTCTGATAGGTATTATTCATATACTAAACATATACATAGACTGCTACTATCGCTAGTTTCCCCTTGTGCCAAACGAGAGCAGTTTTTAGTCTGTATCTAGTACATTCGTTTATTGATTTAAGTTAATTTTCGCGCAACGAGAAACTTATATACGAGAATATAGATGGTTTTGACATTTTTAGGATGATATTAGTGTTTTAGATAGATTTTTTAAAACGGCAAGCTCCATGTTCATACATAATTCACGACAAAACTAGTTCAAACTAGTGCTCACGGTTCAAACTCTGATAGGCTCACTCTATAGATTCTTATGTATACTCTAAGGTATTATTATATAGTTTGACAGTGACTGTCATGTATTTGAATAACATACTTTTATGCTTTTGAGCTTTTAAGACAAAAGTCGTTAATTTGACTGCATTTAAATGCCCTATTGGCGTGAGTTTAGTAAAAAACAGATTGATTTTTTTATTAAAGTTCATTTATATACAATGTTAACTTTTAAATTATCGCGCTGCAAGTTTATAGTAATATAATTCACGGAAATAAGCTTGAACATGCATAAATACCTTTTTTGGGACTTGACGTTTCGACAAAAAGGTATTATTGCACGTACGCGCTTATTCCCGTGAATTATAATACTAGTATAGTACATACAATGTAAAGTTGTTAATTATTTAGACGTTACTAGGTTCTTTAGCTCTGTCTGTTTTGTCTCCTAGCTTTGACGATTTAAAAACAATACTGGAGGACAGAAGTTATGTCGAAAGCGCTACGTATTTTCAGTCGATCTATGACAGTGCTGTTATTTAAAAAAAAAAACTTTGTATATTAACTACTAACTAATTCAACCTTTTTACTGAAAAATGTTTCCAACAATTTTAAATATTTAAAGCGGGATCAAACAGTACTGGGTCATGACGTCACGAGTCAATATATCGTGTTTGTAGGTACGTCGGTCAATTAGGGAAGGCTAAATCCGTCGAAACTGCCTTCAGGAATAAGGTAGACCCTTCGGCACTTAGGTGGTACAAGTTACACGTCAAAAATGATTAGTTATTTTACATTTTATGTACTTGGATTTTTTACTTAGCTTTAGTTTCTTATATGTACCGTAAAAATGTCATATCTCCCTAGTCGAAAATCATCCAATATTTTATAGGTGCATAGTAGCTAATTAAAATCACACTATTTATTTGTGAACCTTATTCTACACATCTATCATCTCTTTAAAAGCATACTTCATAAAAAATGATAATCATATGTATTTTATGTTAAACTCTTTTGTGTCCACCTTATCATCTATTTCCGTAGTATATTATTTTCTTAACCATCATATTAATAAAAGGTGCCAATCGCTTCCCGCTATCCACTTACAACTTGTACCACGACCCACTGTGGTACCCTCTGTCACTTCTGACAATACCCGACTGTCCGCCATGAGCTAGGTAAATTAATTAATTGATAAGAATATAATCAAGCACGAAAGCTCGCTGTCGGCATACGATCATGTGTTTATTTATTTATTTAGGTATACCAACAGCTTTATTTTTTTTTATATAACCTGTTTTGTGTCCCAGTGCTGGACAAAGGTCTCCCCCGTCTGACGCCAGACTTTCCGGTCTGGAGCCACATGACACCAATCACTTAAGAAGTGGGCGATGTCATCTCGCCACCGCCTCCTCGGCTTGCCTAGTCTGCGCGTTCCGGCATTAGAGACCCACTCGGTACAGTTTACCATAAATACAAAAAAAATATAAGGTTAACGTTCACCTGACAAAGGCATCACGTCATTTTGGCTTTGAATAAATTATTCGGTGTTCCTATAATATCATTTATTACAGAGTTTAGTATTTTAACCCTGCAGCTTGTAACATAAATCAATTAAATCGAGATTTATTCGATTTGAATGCAATTTTACTTAAATAGTAGGTAGTGTAATTTATTTCAGATATGATAATTATGTTTTTAAGAGTAGCTGCCTAATATTGAAAGACAACAACATTGAGCGAATTATGTTGCGTAGTTGGTAAGGCAATTGGTGTACATAACAATTTGTTAGGGTTTGAGTCCTGCCTGACGTATTTCTTTGCATTTGTATTGTACCTTTGCAATTAAATGGTTTCATAATCATGTTTATAAAACGAGAAATGTTGTCCTTCCCAAATGATTTGGAATAGGCAGATAAAAATCATCGAAAACACGTGTTTTGAATAATAATTGTGACACAATACTTCTTAACAATACGTTCATAACGATTGAGGTGTTAACTTACGATGGTATTTATTTATAGCACGATTTAATATCGTGATAAAAATGATAAAAACATTGTGTTCTTGGAATAAATAAATGAAAATCTTTTCAGGTATTAAGATCTTAGTAGTATTGTAAAGTCGCTGACAGTAAATATTACCTTTGATAAATGTAATAGGTATGTATTATGAATCAATTCTATTATTTGTATTGAGAAGATTTACTGGAAACAGTCGAGCATATATTTAGGCAGTACATATTGTATTTCACAGTACATTAATTTATAGAACCTTAAGTCTTATTGAAATACTAACATATTATAATATATGAAACACCTGTGTATGCTCAAATAACTCATTACTCCTATTTTTATTATTTTCATCGTAAACTTGGACATTTGCCAAAACAAAATTCCAATATTTTCCAAAGCCAAAATCATTTGAAACAATATCAGACTAGTTGACCAAATCACCAAACAAATTCAAATACACACACGAGCAAAATAAATGTAACACCAAATAGCGAGTACACTAAATTAGTATTCCACGAACAGAGATTGGAGGGCAATAGAATTTCGTTGGCCCGACGTGTACATCAAACAATGGCGCTTGTAAATATGTAACAAATAAGTGTACAGCCTCGATATATCAAATTACAGTGGCGTGCACGTGTGTTCACACATCTTTGGTTGACAATATGTGGTTTAAGTGAAGAGCGATGACTGAGTTTAAAAATCATGTCTGGTAAAAACGATCTTAGAAGTATAGAGTAGTCAGAATTTCAAATGTCAGAATAAATTAGTGTAATTATTTATACTTTTGTTTACAATATGCTGTAACCGCAAATAAGCGTTTTAATAAAACTAGGTGGTTGGTTAAAGTTTTGAAACTAATTCATCTGTATGCGCGATATCATATGACTGTCAATTTCGTTTCAATCGCAAAGAAATAAGTCGATTTTATAATTATAAAAAAACATTAAGGAAGGTTTTCCTAAAAATCCTAGGAGCTCCTAAAATACGTCATTCGCTTGTGACTTGTACCACCGGTCACTCATATAATCGTGTTAGAGAAGCTCAGCGGGGGGATCGCCGGCGGCTTCGACAAAACATAAACCCATATTTTTTTATTATTATATATTTCACCCTCGGCGAGGCTCGTATAGCAGTCCTTTGGATATCTAGAGTTATGAGGTAAACAGAGTAGCCTTATAAATTTATTGCCATAGCAATAGGCTAAAACAAAGTGTGTAGCTTAGGAAATTTGTCATTTAAGTTTTTTTTTTGTATGGCTTATGTAAAATGAGCAGATATCTTGGTGATTACAATTAAGGCGCGTTCGTTGAGCAAATTATTAATTAAATAAAGTGAGATTAGTAAAATGTAAAACAAAATAAATAGATATATTACAAAGAGATTTAAGATTTTAATATCTGTAAAGTACTTTCAAGGATGTTTAAATAATTATGTTGTACATATTCAAGTGTCAACTACATTCGTGCTCAAGAAATTGCGTTTTTACAATGTAAAGGAAAAATAAAGTCATCTGAGAATATCTTCATAAATAAACAATAACTCTCACGTTGTGTTCATATTTGTTTATCGTAGCGTTGTCGAGCACGTAGCGGTTCGTAGCGATTCGTAGCATGTCGTAACGCTCGCGTAGCAGACTTAAACAGGATTAAACTTTGATATTTTAGGTCTGATTTTTGTATGTAGTCAACGTTATACTCATACTCGGATATAATTTAATAAAATTTACTACTGTTAAATATTTGGGTAATAATATAAGGGAAGTTTTACCTTGACCAATATCAAAACGAATGTTAGACATTGATATAATAGTACTTTTTATGGATTATTACGCGGTTTATTTAAGATTTTAGGTCCCAATGTTCAGACAGCTTTGCATGTATCAATGTCACGGGCAGAATCCGTAAAAAGTAGTAGTTATTTCAATACATTATGACTGTTAAATCCAATCACAATAAATCAAAACAATGTTCAAACTCCATCATTATTTCTGTTTATAAACCACCGCAAATGTACTAGATTTGACCCAAACGCGATAGCCCATCAAATTAGCCCAACCACTGTGTTAAACAGATAAATTCAATTTGATGACGTATTCATACATTTTGTGATATCATACGCACTGACCTGAATTAATTTTGCATGGTTTTAGCTCTGTAACGAATTTTTTATCAGATTTTTATAATGAAGTTTGTAATATCTATGTTTTGAGGGACATTAAAATCCCATAGAAAAGAACATCAAGACATAAAACAAACATTTGTGGATCACACAAGTCTAAAAATTTATCAGAAAATGAATGAAGAAAATTTCAATTTCATAAATATGCAGAAGTGATTTTTAAAACCGAATCGCATAATAAACAATTTAATTTTAATATACTATCTAATATAATATAATCTCCTTACAAGCCTTCGAATGAATGTTCGGTTCAGCTTCCAAGTTCAAATCTTGTTGACAGAATTGTAAAAAATTGAAATAATTCAACGATTTTCAAAGATCAACACATGACTGTCGTGACTACTTCAATTTGAGGCAGAATTTATTTTATCGTAAAATATAAATAATTGATATATTTTGTCTGTTAGCCCATAGTAGGTTGAAACACTGTACAGAGTTAATAATATGTCATACTTAGTAACCGGTAACTATTACATAAAACGTACATTAATAGGAACACATAAAAATAGGATAACATATAAGATATTCATGTTATTTACTTTTCATTTTGTAATTATATATGTAATGCTATTGGTTATTATTATTACTTTATTATTTATAGCCTGAACTGTCCCACTGCAGGGCAAAGGCCTCCCTTTCCTCTTTCCACAAGTCTCTATTGTTTGCTAATTGTTGCCACTCCTTCCCGTATGCGTCCAGTTCAATGCTGTTTTCAATGGTGTCGGTATACTTTAATATTTATTAATCAATAAATAACACATAACCCTTTTCTCTCTTAGTCGCAGACGGTAAAAACATTTGAGCATCAACTATTTGTCACGTGCCATCAAATGCTTATCTCCCACAGTTTACTGTCCGTTACAGCCACTTCACAAGGCTCTGTGGACCCATTACAACTGCGACAATTTATGGCCAGACGTAGAATGTCGCGGTTTTTATGATACCAACTTGTTTGGTAAGTTTTCCTCAATTATACAAGTTAAAATATGCTTGACGACTTTAATGGAGAGCCTTGATTAGACTGGGAAGGCTTTTAATTGGTGTTGGAACGAGTTTTTAGATTTTTAAGAGTTTTGATGAAAAAATAATGTTTATATTTTCATGGACATCAAAAGTATTGCCAGTAATCGTATACCGAAGAGCACGTATGAAAGAAATAATGAAAGCACGAAGTGAAACAAGTATGTAAGGATCGTGGCAAGTGTAAAGAGAAGTGGTCTCTGTCTACCCCTACGGGGAAGAGGAGTGATAATATCTATGTGTGTAATCGTAAACTTGCAATAAGCAAGAATAGTTATCAATTCATTAAATAATATATTAAACATTATATATGATTTGATTGCTAACAAAGTCAAGTTCTAATACAAAGAATTCTCATCACTGACAGAATTAATCTCGAAATAGACGAACAGTATAGAAAAAAGGTTTTCTTACTCCATCGAACAATACAGGAAAGTTGGTCAGAATACTTGTCTGAAGATAAAAAAACAACTTTTAATGGGCAGGTCAAGGGCCTATCTCCAGCGGATTCAGAAAAGCCGATTATATCTCTACGTAGTTAGACCCTTATGTTTTAGAGTTGAAGTGATTTTCATATTAAAAATAATATATCTTTTATGATAAAATATGCCTCATATTGAAATAGTCCTTACAGCCAACTTTGAAAATCGTTAAATTATTACAATTCTGGCAACCAGTCTTTTTTGGTCGCAATTTTTAAAAGAAAACTTTGTTTTATGACAATTTTATTCCTTTCAACTAATTTAGTACGGGAACTATTTCTTAAAGGAAATTAATAGTTTATAATTTATTATTTCATTTTTTTTTCTTTACGCCTCGAAACATAAAATCAAAATATTTTTATTTCTCATAAACCAAAAAAAAGCGCTGAAGAAACGTTACGTTACAAACTACTGTCTCTAGTTGCCCAGTTACAAAGTGTCATTCCTATAGAGAAGAGCCGGCAAGAAACTCCATAGGTTACTCTTTTAAAAAAAAGGTTAACAACGATGTTATGATTACATTAATTTTAAAATATGCGACAACAACGCACATAGGAAAAAAAAAATCAGTGGACAGAACAGAAGCCTTAAAACACACTTATTATTTATTTATTTCTTTCTTTATTGTACACGGGTAAAACACAATGTAATTTAAAATAATAAAGAGATATGTCCAAAATGCGGCCTTATTGCACCAGGCAATCTCTTCCAGGCAACACTTAGTACATTATAAATCAAATTCTCTTAGAAATTCTATCCCATTCTCAGATCAATATCAAGACCAGCCATTTTAATACTACCTTCATTTCATCTCCATATTCGTTGTAATTAATTCCCCGTATCATCCAAAGCGAGGGACCGTTTGTCACACCCCCATTGCGTTTAGGAGATAAAATCTTCGCAAAATGGAAAATTTTTGAGCAGATTTTAATTAACCTGTGACCGGCATGTTAATTGGAGTTTTAGCGAGTGTTTGTGATGTAGTTCATATTTATTACTTTATGTGGTCTTAATGATAGCGATGTAAAAAACTTTGTCTTGTGTAAAACTAGTTTTGGTTCGAGGCATAGGCTCGCCCCCTATTACATGGGACCTAAACATATCGGCGAACTGTGGGTGTACATTGGTACACCTCTGCCTACCCCTTCGGGGATGCAGGCGTGATGATATGTGTGGTTCAAGGCATCGCCTGTGTAGATGACGTTTATTGTGGTAAAAAGCCCTAGTGTAAGCTTTTGTCTTATACTTATATCTTATATATATCCTACTCTTATATATACCTTATGTCTAATCTGTATATTACTTTTGGGTGAATGAACATTTTTATTATTTTATTATTTATTATTTTTTTTGTTCTTTTTTGGAGTTCAAGTTACCTTCGTACCAGAATTTCTGAACATTGGCCATGTCGTTTAGCCATTGAAACGTAACAGACAGTTAATCGTTTGGAGTAAGGGGACAAATGGGGATACAGTCATAATATTTAACGGTTGTCATTGCTGCCTAAAGAAATTTCCAACACCATATGAATTTAAGACACGAAGCCAACTTATAAATGAAGTATAAATAGTCTCTTGTTATTAAATTTGGTTCAAAGGTTCACATCTTAGCTTGTCATTATTTCTGAAGTTAATTACAAAAGTACCTAAATCTGTAATTTAAAACACATTTAATTGTCAAGACTTCGTTTAATTTGACGTCAAAAACATGTTGACATTGGAACAATGTCAAATTAGAGTCCCGGATTAGCGGATCACAAACGAATCATGATTGCGTATAATCCGGTTTTTATTACGTATCTAGCAATAGCAGAACAACAGCAAAACTTGAACAATTTTTGCCGTCATTTTGCAAATTTATGTAACATTGTACGAATGAGTAACTTCACATAAACAATTATTGTGAAATGTTTGCTGTAGTTTTGCTCTTGCATGTTACGTAATATAGTCACGGGATTCAATTTATACAGCCAAACATCGAAGAACCTTAGTTAAGTGCTAGTGTTTCTATTCAATTTAATTGGATTATTTGGGGCCGTTTACATACCTTAATGTTTGATTCGGAACTCAAATAGTTGGATATGTGTAATTCTCTATGTGTGTGGGTTGGGTTTCACTAATTATATGTTCTATAATTAATGAAACATGACACGTGCTGATGCTCATTTGCTTAAATAGGATTATTATTTGAATGATTAGATGCTAGATTAAATACCTGCCTTAATCTCTAAATCAACAGTAGTAACAAAGTTATCGTAGCCCTAACATTATAATAAACCTGGGGTAATACACAGAACTATTGCCGGATCAGGATTACATTGGACTAATACATCTAAGAAGGCAAGATATTTATTTACCTCTGACTCCAAAGTGATTTTTTTTTTGAGTTGAGATGGTTTTAGAATGCAGTTATTTGGTTAGATGCTATTATTGTAAAGGTATCATCTACGCACGTTTGTAAAACTTGGGAGTAAGGGGGACTATTTTCCAGATTTTCTTTTCGAAAAAGTGCATTTTGGGCATGTTATATTACGGAAAAAGCATGAACTTTAGTTAGCATTACTGTAGTTTAGCGAATTAATAATGTTATTCTAGGCATACTAAATATATATGTTCGATACAATTCTATCGCGACACGACACGCCTAACACAATTATATAATTCTGGCTTAAGTAAAACATAAAACATTGTCTTGCAAAGTGCACTGTTACTACAATTACAACCTTATTTACCTCCTAGACTGCTAATGCGCCAGAAGGAGGGTTATATATTTAAAGTGTTATTTTGTTTTAGACTGGTAGTTAGTTTAGAAAGAAAAGTTATTGTATTAGAGTACATGTATTTAGATTTCTTTGACAAGCTCTAAAGCCTCAATGGCTTGATGAGGTGTTGTTCGATTTTATTGTGAGAGTTAAACTAGCCATATCAAAGCAAAAAAAGCACAGATTTTTTGGTCTATTATTTGTCTGCCAAAGGTTAGCTTTTTGTCAACACTTTTGAAGTAATATCAAAATATTGTAGAATGTTTACAAAAATACCAACATCCTAGTTTTCAATCGAACTTCGGCACATACCTTCACTATTCCGAAGCACAGTGCCTCCTATATTTTACGAGCAGAAGTCAATTACAGGCCGCGGGAAGGCATAAAACAACTGTAAAAACAAACACACATACACACGTAAAAGCCTTCGTAGAGAGCTCTCTGTTTCCTCTTATACTTTATAGAATGATATAACAGTATTGCAATCAATAAGTCATGGAGGTTTTTCTACGCAAGTAGTAAAATATTTATGAAAGATGGAGAAATAAGTAGTAAACTCTTTATACCTTATTTTACTTTATAATTTTTCTTATTTATTGTGTAGGCTTAGTTTTTTATTATTGTAAATATCTTAGGTTTAATTTCTAATTGTAATAATGTAATTTTATTCCTATTAAATAATTGTCTTGCAGTAGTGAACTAAAAGATTACCTTTTTAAACAGGGTTCTTCTATTAAAGTAACTTAAAAGGTATCTGATGTAAAATAGTAAAAAAAAAAAAAAATATAAGTATTACTTTTTAGGATTTTTTAAGGATAAATGACGAATAGCAGGCGTATTCGCTATCGATTGTTGACAACCCAAGCGATGTACAGTAAATAAAAATAACGGTATAAACACAAAATTAACATAGACCATGATCAGTGACCAATTATTTAATAATATATCTCGTTAATAATCGATATAAGACGATGCGAAATTGGTATTTTCATATAGTATTTAAGAAATAAATTATTGCTGTTGTTGACAACTGCCATAGCGAATACGCAAACAGGAGAAAGCTATAATATGACAGTAGAACACAATAGGCTAAAAAACTTAATGAACTGAATTAAACATAAAGAAAAGTGTCCAAAGTAAAAAACACAATATAAAATAAATTCATTAAAAATATTATGTACTAACTGCAATGAACTTTATGCCAGTCATCTAATTTCATCATCTTAAAATAAATCAAATTTCATAAGTTTCAAGTAAATTAACTTTTCTTCAATCTTCCAGACTTCAACATAATTAGTTAGTGTCAATAAAGACTAATATTTCTAAAGTAAGTGTAGAAAGAAATTAATTAAATTACCTTTGGAAAGAACTCTTAATTACAATTTTATTACTTTTCAATCAAATAAACTGTAATTAAAATATACAAAACTTGGTATTTCTTTTTTTTATTATCACACTCAAATATATCAGATTTAAATTACTCATGTTTTATTCGAGATTATAAACTATCAATACCAAAAGCATAATCAGACCCGGTTTGTGAAAACTTGTGTACATAAACCAAACTAGATTTAAATTGTTAAGTTATACCCTATTTTTAATGCATGTACTTTTTTATTTTTATTGCGGTAATAAATATTAGTAGGTCAAAGAAAAATGTCACAATGCTGAGCAAAGGCCTTCCCCATATCTTTCCAGAGACTCTTCTCTTGCGTAACTTCAGACTATACCCATAGCAATGAAACCCATACTATCGTAAACTGTAGACATTAGTATGTGTATTTAACCTTATTTTGTTTTTGCATAGAGTGGGTATAGTTTCAATACAAAGGTGCCCATTTACCTTTCATCCAAATCCATTCATTAGTTTTTGCTTAACCACCAAACATCTATACAGACAAAATTGCAAAACTACTAGAACAATCAAGATCACCAAAGATAAAACTCTTAAGAAAAAGATATCAGTATTTCGTCAATCAAGCTGAATCAGCGCTTTCTTTTAGCTCAAACCTAACGAAGCATGTCTCAACATGTTGGAACTAGGTCAAAACTACTCTAAGAGTACATAGCTACCGTAGTAAGACATGGCGGGATATTTTACACCTTCGTCGCGAATTAATTCTGTTTAAGGAAGGATTTATGCAATAGAATGTCTTTTGTATATGAGGTAAGAGGATTTGTATATGCAATAGAGGTATTTTCCTGCTAAAATTTTCCCCAAATTATGTTGCGGTTGCTTCATAGCGCAGGATACAGCTAAATACCTTCTGTTATTTGGCTGTAGGTAGGTAAATTGAGTTGTTTGGATTAGCAACAAGGTTACAAGGACGCGCAATACAGATAAAAATTGTTTAAGAAATTGGAAGGTAACACCCAGCAGTGGGAGATTCTGGGCTGTAATGATGATGGTACCAAAGAGTTTATTAAAATTATTTATTTGTACAAACGAAACTCCGGGCGCAAGATGGGTTGACGACACAGTAAAAGTCTCGGGTCGAGTCTGGATGAGGCTCGCACAAGATCGTAGAGAATGGCACGAGAAAGGAGAGACTTATGCCCAGCAGTGGGAGGACAAGGGCTGCTGATTATGATGATGATGAACAAAACTTATATCTCTTATAAGTACATTTTCGATTCCTATGTTTAAATGCTTTCTTTTAGCAGTAACATTTGGACTTACTCAATACCATCTTCTTTATTAAATAGAAAATTTACCAACGTATCTAAATTCAATTTCCCGTATCAAAGAATCTCTAAACGAGATGAGTTTTCACGAGAGCTCGTAAAACATACGTACATAAACGGTTTCTAGTCCTTAAGCGATAAAAATGCATTAAAATCTATGCGCTTTACGACTAAGACTCGTAAGTACACATGAATTAGGTATGGTATTAAATAAATTGGTACTAAATGTATAAGTACTATTTATCATTCTGTACTGTGATAAAGAGGAAGATTTTTTGATGTTTTTTTACGAATTGACTCAAATGAATCTACTCGTGATCAGAGGGCTGGTTTGTTCCTTGCACAGAGAATCGGCATAGCCATTCAACGTGGCAATGCTGCCAGCCTTCTGGGCACGTTCCCCGCCATTGACAAGGATGACGATGAATTTTCTTTCATTTTTCCTCTTTATTACGGTACAGATTTATAAATAGTAGTATTTATTAATACACAATTAAATCTAATATACGAACTAACTCTAACTATACTAAAATTAAAACTTACATAAATAAAAACTAACAGGAGTCAAAGAACTCATTATCATCCTCATCAATGGCGTGATTTACTTTATTTTACTTTGCTATGTCCTTATAAAAACTTTATTATTAAAAAACAACAAATACTCATATATCTTATAATGTGATACACAAGCTAATCCCAATTACTTTCCCCAAACATTGTTTTCCTTTCAAACCCTGATTATATTAATCACTTACATTCTAGGAACCGATATACAAATTAAGGGCGTTAGATAATGGGCCATTAGCCCCCATCGCGGAGACCCCGCTATGATCTTACTTATCTCATTATGGACGGAAATACAAGAACAAGGGATGGGCAGAAGTATTGGTTAACAAGATGTAAGTAGTATTTTGATCTTTGATTTTAAAATCTGACTGAGACTGCCTCGTTGGCCTAGTGGCGCTAAGCGCGACTGCTACGCTAGAGGTCTTGGGTTCGATTCCCAAGTCGACCAAGGTGTTATTGGGTTTTTCTATGTAATTCTCAGTAGCAGGTCGGAGTTTGGATTTGTGCCCGGTTAGTGGCAATAGGCTCGCCCCCTATTACATGGGACCTAAACATATCGGCGAACTGTGGGTGTACATTGGTACACCTCTGCCTACCCCTTCGGGGATACAGGCGTGATGATATGATTTTAAAATCTGAAAAGTAGTGAAAATGTTTGTGATGCAAACTAATTTTTGAGGTTGGATAACGCTAAAAAGTACAATATTGCTGTAATGGTTTTAAGAATAACATTTAGAGGCATAAGCTATTTTACAGTAATCTTACATAAAAAAAATATTTTTGAAGTTTCTGCCCTCACACTACTTATCATTTTAGGGGTTTAGATGCCCTGAAAAGCCTTTAAGAATGTTGCATAATGTTATGTAAAGATCGAAAATAAAAACAGATGAACAATGAGCGGTAAAATCAGTGTAATTTACAAAGAAGAAGAAAATAAAAATAAAAATAAAGAAGTATCACTACTGATTAGTCTCAACATGTTAGAATTTTGTTTTGCAATTTCTTCTTCTACACAGTTAATGCTTGAGGTACCTTCATGTGCCTATATTATGTTTTACGGACCTTTTGTACCGTTCCCCCACATTGTATGTTAACGAACCAGCCGCTCGCAGTAACAAATTCACAAAGTTTTGTTTTGCGCCCAAAAATTATCATCACAAACTTTTGGAATTATTAAATTTCTTCGTAATTGCTTCATTTGTTTTGTAATTTGGTGGTTTTGTGTATATTTAGATCAGTACCGTGTTATATTAGCTTTCCTAACTCTGTTTATCTTAAGGAGGTACGTTATATTCAATTTTACTTTTGGTTTTCATAATCTTTTTTGGTATATGCTATTTTTTTCATTTTTAGCATAAAAGAGTGTGTGGACATTTTCTCACTTATTTTATTCGGATTAGTTCTTTTAAAATGTTAGTTCTTTGATGAGACAAAAATGAGCAAACGGCGATACTATCAGGTTTGCCCACCTTATACCTACAAGACAACTCTAGCTGGGCGTCATTTCCAGGTTATTAGTAGCCATCTTTACAACTTATTAAATAAATCGTGTAATATATATCCCCGTAACAAATATGACTGCAAATCGACCCTTACCAAGTGGCTTCAATCTTTGAACTACGCAAAAACAGAAGATCTATTAACTTTGTCTATTTTATAGACACAATATAGTTACATATATATACATATATTTATAAGTAATTTTAAGTATATTTTTCCATATATATGATTATAATTCGTATTTTTGTAAGTATATACATACATAATTATATGTCATAATCTGCATTGTTTGAAAATTATTCATGGTGGGTATTAGTTTATTTAGTTTGCTTATATTACCTATATTAATAATAACAACTTCTAAGCTTTTATCAACTAATATGAATGTAACCTAAAGTATATAGATATTAGGTTATGTGTTTATATTTTGAGTGTGCGCTCTGGTACCCATAACACAAGTTAAATCTTATCATGGGTACCAGTGTTTCAACTGTATTTGAGTAACTGTGCTTAGTGTAAGATTTAAAATGTAACGGAGTGTACTTTTTACTGAATAAATGTTATTATGTTATTATGTTATGTTAACTACTATTTGTTACGCGAAAGTCAATGCGAGTGGAAAATCTCTTATTACTGTTTATGTAGTTTCGATTAAATCTTTGAGAGCTAAAAAAAAAAAAAAAAAAAAAAAAAAAAAAAAAAAAAAAAAGTTCTAAACATTACATACATACATACATACATATAATCACGCCTGTTTCCCGTAGGGGTAGGCAGAGACCACTTCTTTCCACTTGCTACGATCCTTACATACTTGTTTCGCTTCATCCACTGTCATAATTCCCTTCATACATGCTCTTCGGTTTAGGGTACTCTTGACCTGGCCTTTTTTCAAGACATCTCCGATTTGGTCTAGAAACGTCCGCCTAGGTCTACCCCTTCCAACACTTTCATTCACACTCGCCTTATACACTTTTTTCGTCAATCGTTCCTCATTCATTCTCTCGACATGTCCAAACCATCTCAACATACCTTTATCAATTTTTGTCACTACATCTTCTTTCAGACCACAACGTTTTCTTATTTCACTATTTCTTATTCTGTCACTCAGTTTAACTCCTATCATACTTCTTAACGCTCTCATCTCAACTGCATTTATTCTGCTTTCATGTTTCTTCTGCCATACCCAACTTTCACTTCCGTACATGAGTGTCGGGACCAACACTCCTCCATGCACAGCCAAACGAGCCTTGTTAGACACCTTCCGACTGTTCATAAAGGAATGCATAAACATTGCACAGTCCTAATTATACATAGAAAATCAATAGCAGAATATAAAGGTCAAAAAACCGTTTTTAATATAAATAGGGCCCTCATTATTACCGTGGGAACCACAAGGAGATACGTACAAACAGAATACAAATAGGATCCAATGACATTTAAAACTTGCCCAAATTACAATTATGTCTTGCCGCATTGTTATATTTTGACTCAATTATTTTTGAAACGAAAATAAAAATTAATTAAGTTAATTAATTAAACGACAAAAACAATCTTCATAATTAAGGGCCGATATTCTTTTACTTGGACAAGAAATACACCGAGATTTGAAAACACATAAATTTAATGTCAATATTAAGATTCCAGATATAATTGTAATGAGTAGAACTTTTTGTTGAACTATAGAAAGTTTAATTAGCAAGAAAAAGGTAGAGAAATAAATCTTAATTAAGATCTTGAAACAACCTTTCAATGATTAAAATGGGATACAAATAAAGAATAAAGAAGTTTCTTGAGTCGCGAGCGATACCTAACTACGTTATATGCTTTCTAGTAGACGTTGACGATTAATTAAAGTAGTTTTCAAGTATATATAATTTTTTCTCAAACGTTTTTTATTTAAACTAAATTAATATTTTACATTTCTCTCAATGATTACTTATTAATTAAAATCTAAATTTTAGCTACCGTGAATCATAAATCATAATATGGGCACCTACTCGTCATAAAATCAATAACATGAGACCCGTTGCTGGCTTGTGATTCGTCGAAATTAACAGATAGAGCTGATAGATGGCTACTAGATGATTCAATTGCAATAGGTTAATTATATTTTAAGCACCGACAAAAAAAACTCGTAAATTTCAATCCTGCAGTAGAAAAAAGCATGTCAATTTCCTATTATTTAATATTATTTATATACATTAAAATAAAACCTGTTTAACCGAGATACTGTTACGAGCAATGTATCACCCCGTCTCGCTTCCACACTGGCAACAATCCTACTTTAAGAGCTCATACTTAGCGCTGGCCCCTTGTAGGTATTTTTCTTGTTATAGATAGTTCAACTCATATGTACGCGCGGCGCTAAGTGTGGGTAAAGCGATAAGGACTCGTTTTGTTCGGACGAAGACTGCTGCTTACGCTGCCACACAAATGAAACCTGTGTATAAATAAGCGCACGCACACATGGCGCCGCGCGCACAAATGAGTTGTACTATTTATACACGTGTGGTGACAATAAAACATAAAGTTGTTATTCAAACGAAACATCAAACAAGATTTTATGACAAATCAAACAATGTTTTTACTCCCGCGACCTTTAAGAGTTATTCTGCAGTAAAAGTGGAACAAATAAACCTTACTTAAGTAAGACTTCCTTATAAATAACTTTATTTTCAATGTCACCTTGCAACTAGCTGCATGACATTTAAAAACAGCGATAAAATCGAAGTTAATTACTGGAGCTATTGGTTTTCTAAAGAATCGTTTCTTTTGATTGAAACGGTTAAAATGTTTTCATGTTGATTAGGATTTCTGCACACTGTGTGACGGTTGCAAAATTTACCATATTGGATTGGCACAACTTATAATTAATTAAATAAATGAACCTCAACTTTAAAAAATATCACTTTTAGATTGATTTCTGAGGTTTACGAGAATGTTAGACATCGAAATAAAGTGTTGTACTTTATTTCGATTGTATCCGGGCAGACTCAACGTTGAAACGTCGGGAATCAAAATTCAAATTCAAACCGCGATAAAATCTATAAAAGTCGTTTTATTTCGATCACTTTTAATTTTATTTTCGGTAGCATGCTGATCATTTTCAGCACAAATTAAACGTATTTCATGTGATAGTTCTCTTATTTTCGTTAACTTTTCAAATATCAGCCAATTCCCGAATCTCTTTTAAGTATCTAAATAGGTAATATTCAATTAAGATTTAAAATACACAATGAAAAGCAAAAGAAAAACCAATTACAATTCAATGATTTAAAAAGACTTTTTAATTCTCGCTTTTAAATGGAGAATAAACAATTCCATCCTTTCTTTCCACTTCCTAGTTAAACAGAGGAACCGTTGCAACTAACTACAGAAACATGTCCGTCTTTGAAAGGGTAATTAAAGAACGCTCGTAAAATGCAGCTACAATGGAACTATCTTCTTCAATACTATCTTACTTACAAAGTTCTTTTCTAGGTATAAGTACGTAGCCAGAGATATTTAGAGGTTAGGTCACTTAGTATAACTGCGCTGCGAGGCATCAGGGAGTGCAATAATAAGGCGTGTGCTGTTATGAAGTGCTTTATTATTACTGCCTTATATTACCTAACCGAACGCTATATATTGGGAGCAGGTGTCACACACACTACATGCATGTGCCGTACGTCGTTTTAGGTCCATACATGAATTTCTATCCTTAATGTCACCTAAGGATGCAAGGCTACCTTTCAAATAAACTATGCTATTTGTGAAATAATAATAATTATTTCGCTTACCCTAAATTTATATGCTCATTATTAGAAAACATAATTATAGATATAGTCATTAAAAAAACATGACTGTATCTAAAATAATAATAATATCAACTTTAACTTACAAATAAGCTTGATTTGACAATGTTTTGATCTAGACTGATCTATCAATAACAATCGACAATCATTGAAATGAAAAGTAGATAACCAGTAGTAATACAATTCTGTGAAACATTATGATTTAATTTATAACAGTTTTTCAACTTATCTATAGACCGCAACAGTTGCGCCACATAAAGTCGCTCTCTATGCAACCCACCTAAATATCCCCTGTTTTCTTAACCCTGAAGTCTTGACAAGCATTTAGTCTCTAAGGTCAGCGGTGCATTTAATTTTTATGGCAATGTTATCAACACAGGTAGTTTGTTTAAACGGTTTTCCTTTACTCGTTCATGTTTATGATTCTGTATGTTGTAAAGGGTACGGAAATGGGGGTGTAAACAGCTCTATTTAATGTTATGTTTGTTTTAGGGAACATTTGTGGATATAATTTTAAATAAAAAAAGTACGTCATGTATTGTGTTTATTTTGCTTAATACAACTTGAATAAGTTAAAATTTTATATGGAAATAAATGTGAAAAGGTTATATTGATTTGGAACACATGCTTTACTATACATTTTAAGCACGATACTAACTACGATATTTTATATACGAGTATCTTCTGTATAAATTAAGTTATGTGGATATTTATACAAGGATCATTTAAATATTTAATCTAAAGACAAACATCGTCAATCATTAATTTAACTATTACTATTTTGTAGTGAGTTAATTCACTATTGTCTGATTCAGATAGATACTGTTACAAAATCAATGAAATCTTAAACGCAATATAGAATTGCAATTAAATAGAACTGCCAAGAGAATCTGATTAGCTTTTAAATATTCATCAACTTCATTCAAAATTACTCAACAGCAATCTCATTTAAACAAAAACATAAAAGGAATTTTAAACCAATCACAGTCGCTCAAAGTCGTCTTCAAAATGTAAAAAAGTCTTCCAAAAATCTGTAAAGGTTACTCCAAAATTATAATAGCCTGTTGATGATTGATAGCGCTTAAGCCTTCGCTCACCCGTTGTAAGAGGATAAGTAAAAACAATCAAGTAATATCTCCTAATCTCTGGAGTAGAAAAATAAGCCAAAAAGTATCTCAAGTCGCAGTACATTGCCGGGCGAAGCAGGTACAGTGTTATAAGTGATTGATCAAAAACGGCAATGTACTGCAACTTTCTCGTAATTCTCGCATTGTGTAGACCAGTCTTGTCTCGAACAATCCAGGTTCGGATCCACTTTGATTACTTTTCGATTGTGCTGTCTCGATATAGGAGTTAGGAGTCTGGGATTATTGTATTATGTTTCTTTTGATGCATAAATACATAGAAAGATGTTTTACTCACTATATTATTATTTAAATATTATTAAACTTGTCACTATGTTATTACGTTACAATAAAGATACATTGCTTCAGGGTCAAATAATTTGCAATAATTTGGATATTAATTAACTATTTCATTTATGACGGGCCTGTTGGTCTAGTGGTTAGTGACCCTGACTGCTATGAAAAATGTTTGTGTGATGAGCACGTTCATTTGTTCTGTGTTATTATTATTATCATTTTGAGCTGCTATTTTGTAAACTGACTCTATTCTAGTAGTACTCTTCTACCCTTTTGGATAGATACACCCCTTCAATAACACCCTGTATACTCGCTTTGTGACTATTTGGACCTAAAATTTCATGACACTAATGACAGGTATTTTGTGAATTATGTAAATAATAAATTATGTTCTGTTGAATTATATCAGCCGATAACAATGATACTGCTGGGCAAATAATTTTCCCATACAGAGATAACCTAATGTAGGTATCACATTAACTTCCTTTCCTTCTTCTATAGATAGAAAATATGAATATTATTAATAGGATATAAAATAAAACTGGCAAGCTGATTTATTTTAGCTATTAAATAATTAAGCTACTCGTACTTGGTCACTAACATCTATTAAAAAAGTATTCTTCGATAGCAACCTAATTCTAAACTGAACTAAAATTAGATTTTTCTCTAAACTTTGAAACTCAAAGAGATTTAGCCGCAAGTTTACCATATAATCGGTTTGTAATAACTTTATAACACAATTATATTGTAGTGAAAACCTCCATTAGTGTCTGATGAATTTTCTCATTTATTTTATAATTTTATTATAAATTTAAAGAGCTTGTAAACTATGTAAATATATTAGGTAAAATTATTTAAAGGTACTAAGCAATTGAACTTTAAATATTTACAATAATAAAAAAAACTAAGGCTACACAATAAATAAGAAAAAATATATACTGAATAAAACTAAGAACTAAAAGGTACGCTGGAGGTCTTGGGTTCGATTCCCGAGTCGACCAAGGTGTTATTGGGTTTTTCTATAAAATTCTCAGTAGCAGGTCGGAGTTTGGATTTGTGCCCGGTAAGTGGCAATAGGCTCGCCCCCTATTACATGGGATTTAAACATATCGGCGAACTGTGGGTGTACATTATTACACCTCTGCCTACCCCTTCGGGGATACAGGCGTGATGATATGTTATGTTTAACTAAAAGGTTATTATTTAATTACATAAATGTAGACATCACATACAGTGCACATAAAGTTAGTACCTAAATCACTTGTAGTATGGGATGTTATAGGTATTCAAAATCACGAGCGAAAAATGTATAAACTAAGCAATGTTTAGGTGATAATATCTTAAATTCCAGATTCGTAGTGATAAATAAAAAAATATTTAAAACAGTTCCTTAATCATGTATATGTAGTACCTATATATCTCCTGTTTTGAGTTTCAATAAAATAATTTTTAACAAAAAAAGAAACGACTTCAAAACAAAAATAAAATGCAGTAAAAAGGACAAAATAACTGCGTTATTTAAAAACTCTCTATTTTGAAGGCGGTGCCGAGTAAAACTATTGAACGAATTGAATTAACTTAGATATTTATCTGAGTTTCTCATTTTGACTTTTAAGTTTCGAATAGGTGTGTTAGTTTAGTGCTATTAGTTATGTATTTTATTATATTAAGTAATTTAGATAACCTTTTAAAGAAGGTTGTTAGTTGAACTAATTTTTCTTTTAATATTGATTTATTATTCATTATCATTGTGTGTCTACTAGTTTTACTCGGCACCGCCTTCAAAATAGAGAGTTTTTAAATAACGCAGTTATTTTGTCCTTTTTACTGCATTTTATTTTTGTTTTGAAGTCGTTTCTTTTTTTGTTAAAAATTATTTTATTTCAAGATTTTTTTGTGAAAATGATGATTTAGTTTTTCGCGTAAACATGGGTAGGCTTACGAAATGCGCTGTTCATATGTGAAATCGTCGTTTGAATGAGACAAACGAGGAAAGAGAGAAAAGCCTATCGCAAATTAGGAAATCTAAATCCAATGTTATTTTGCGCGAGATTACTAAATACACTATTTTTTTATTAACTGTTTAAATTGTTATTTTTTTTAATTTTTATAATTTAAACTGTTTTTTTTTTGTCTACACTATCGAATATGCAACATTACCCATGTGCGCATCAATACGAATAAAATAAGCTCAAACACTATGTATCTGCTATCAACCAAAGGAGTTCCCTAAACTGTGCTGCACCTGCATCACGGACCTTGCAATGGCAGTCATTACCCATCTCGGTGTAAAGATATTGTCAACACGAATAACATAAGCCCAAACACGAGGAAGTTAAGATGTGCCGTTGAGGAGTTCCCTCGATCCTCTGTCGTCTCCATCATCAGATCTGCTCTAAACCTCCATAGTATTGTAGTCTTATCAGATATACACATAAATCTCAAGTTTTTAACCCTTGCTCGCCTACAATTTTCAAGAGATGCCCTCGATTTCTCAGGGTTTCCACCATCAGGTCCTGACCTGACGACAATGGGACCAAATGACAAGCATACCCTTTCAAATAGAACAATAATATTTGAAATCGGTTCAGGCGTCTTTGAGAAATCAAGTAACAAACATAAAAAAAAATAAAAAAAATACAACCGAATTGAGAACCTCCTTTTTTTGAAGTCGTTTGACAAAATAAACTCGCTTTTGTTTTACTTTTTTCGCTGTGTATACATATTTTTGCTCGTGACTGCACTGACTTTTTTTTACGTTTTGCAAGCATTGCAAATCAATACAGCTACATCAAATAAAATCATACGTACATCCTGAAATATGGATACATCCAATTTGAAGTACATATTTGAAAAATAGCTGTGCTAGAAAAACAGAAGGGATTCGCAACATTTTTAATTACGAGCTACCATAAAATATGCAGAAATCCAATACTGGATTAAAAAAGGAGAATCTAGCTTTTGATTTAACTTCGCATATTGGCTTGAAACTAAGTAATGTTTGATTGGATTCCTTATTTATTTGTATTGCACCAATTTGGAAATTGGACTGCCTCGTTGGTCTAGTGGTTAAGCGCGACTGCTACGCTAGAGGTCTTGGTTTCGATTCCCGAGTCGACCAAGGTCCAAGGTGTTATTGGGTTTTTCTATGAAATTCTCAGTAGCATGTCGGAGTTTGGATTTGTGCCCGGTTAGTGGCAATAGGCTCGCCCCCTATTTCATGGGACCTAAACATATCGGCGAACTGATACAGGCGTTCGACGTTCAACGATTGGGGATACAGGCGTGATGATATGTTATGTTTATGTTATGTTATGCACAGAATTCTCATGAAAAGCATGCAATTATTTCTAGTTAGAGTGATGGAATGCTGGTATTAGGATCTGATGCAAATTTTTGGATTCTCTTTGTGTTTTGATCGTTGTTTTAATTATTTATTTAAGCTTTGTGTGTATGACCTATATTGACTTGAATGTTGCAAAGTGCGATATAGAATAATCAAAGAAAAGTATAGAAGGGTCACATATTTTAGAATTTTCACGTTAATTTTTCATGAATTTTTTGAACGTTATAATATTTTTTATCAACACATTATTTTTTTTCGTGCAAAATTGTCTTTGTGTTTAGTTAGTTCGAAAAGAGTAGGTACTTTTACTTAGTTTAACATTTTGGAATTGTAGAAATGTATGTAGTACTGATAATAAATATTAAATAGAAACATCCTAACTATATCTTTCACTAAGCATAAACAAGTCACCAATCGTAGCACGCGCCGAGCTAGTTTTCGTTCTACCCAAGCCTCGAACAAATTATTGTTAGTCAATGATCACTTTTGAACGTCTTATTTATAACAAAATACCCTCAACCATCAAAAATGTTAACTTATTTAATGTGGTCGAAAAAGAACTTGCTCATTATATTGTGGCTAATTAAGTGTCAAAAGATTGTTTTGAAAATTGTGAATGTGTATTGTTTTGTTAGTGTGATGACGAACAGAATTGTTATTGTGTACCTTTTTCTTTTTGGGCGTCGTGATAATCCAACGTGTTCGACCAAAAACAATCGCTAAGAATTCTCGACGCAGCTCCAGCAGGTGTTATTGTTTACCTATCTGTTTTTACGTAAGTAATCATATTGTATTTTTGAGAATAATTTATTTAAATCTAAATCTAGCATTATTGACAAGTGGCACTTATCAGAATTAAATATATTGATCATTAGTAAAGCGAATTCTATCAACGTTTAGGTTGGTAAAAAAAACTTGGCTACAGAGATAAAGACTTAACTTCAAATCAATGTTACTACCTATAAGGGATTTACATTTTGTTACACTACGTTTTTATATTTGTTAATTTCTAAAAACATATAGCAGAAATATATTATGAAATATATATTTGCAATGGAGTAGGTATGGACCTACTCCATTGCAAATATCAATTCCAAAACATCAATACTGTTTCTATTGAAATAACAACTGAATAGCGGTTAATATGTTGCGGAATTCCTCAATGAAAGGGCCTTTTATACCTGTTTCAGCATACCTACCATGTATGTTGCATCGGGTTGAAAAGGCCCGTATTATGAAACTGCATAGAAACCTTACCCTCCCCGGAGTGCAATTAGTATTAGTGGTATTAGGTTCACTTTTAATTACTCAAATAATTTAGAATATTTATAAGTAATATTTGTCTTTTTTTTATCTCAAAGTACATTTATTCAATTTAAGAACAAGAGGAATACCTTCATAATGCCGCACAAATGTTTATTAATTTCTTTTCAAAATTGAAATAATAATCTTTAAGCAATTAATAACTACTTTTTGATTCTTTTATTTTATTTTAAGTAAATAATTACATTTATATGTTTGACTGCTCAATTTTATTCACAATCAATTTTAACATTTTAATAAATTAAAATTGAAAATTATTAACAGGCCTATCACATTTTTTTCATGTTCCCTCTCTGAGTTCTTCCATTTTGTTATAGCACCTTTAATACATTTTTTCTCTCTATATAGTCTTGTCTTGTTTAAATGAACTCAGATAGTGGTAAACATGTTGTAGAATTTCTGTATGAATATGTTTGCGGTATAAGCTGCAACTAGAAGCCTTATTCTCCCCTCTGGCGTGCAATTTGTGTAGCTGCTGCACTTTTATTAAATTTAACTGGAAATCATATCGCTCATTTTATATTTTTCTCTTTGTATGTGCTTTCGCTACTTATTCTGAATGAAAGGTATGCACTGACACTGATTAATTTATAAGTTAGTGCCTTTTTTCTTATTTTATTCATAATCCACGTAGAAACTAACTTTTCTACATTTTCCCGGGTCTGGGTGTTTGTGGTACCTTAATTGGTTCTCAATTCTGTAACACAAGTGCTTCAGCTACTTACTTTGGGTTCAGAACAATGTATGTGATGTTGTCCGCATTTATTTATTATTATTATATTATGCTCCAGGGATCGTTTAGTGTTTAAACGTTAAGGCTAGATTGTTTTCATTTTTATCGTCAATACTTAAATAGTGAGGTTAAAATTAAAAACACGAACGCCACGCATAATAATGAATTTATTTTACTAATACAATTCTTATGTCTACTATATACAAGCTGTTGTTATATCTAACTAACATTAAATAAACTATTTATTTTTAATACCCGTGACATGGAATTTAGTACAACACTAAACTATCTACATTTATTATGTATCGTAGGCAAATATTTTGATTTTTTTGATAAAAAATAATACATTTATAAAATCATTTCTCTATACTATATAAAAAACCCACTACACATTTATTAAAATTAAAATAAGTAAAATAAATTAATACTTTATCAAACGATAGAACCAATAAGTATTCGAATATTTAATATCCATACCTAAATAAAAATTTACGAGAATTTAATTGAATATTTTAGAAATAAATTGTTCAAAATATTCGCACACGATAACACAAATACCTACGATACATCGAATTTATCCAAATATACACATAAGTGAACACAATGTACATACATCACAAAATAGGGGTCTATATGGTATAAGGTACTATGTACAGGACACGTAAAGCAATTGCTCTAACTTTGGCACATTATTGCCATATTACAGATATGTTACATTTTAAATTCACATTTTATGTCAATTTATTATTTTAAAGGGTGGCTTATAATGATATATTTACAGTAATATGATGCTTCTGCATGATAATGTAATTAGTAAAACTATTTCAACTGCCTAAATTCGATAGATACCAGAAAAAAACATGTTTTGTTAAAGAATTCTTTGAAAATCTTAAGCCGATAAAAATGTACCCAATGTAAAAAAGTACACAAAATGTATAAAAACATAAACCACCCTTCGCAATACTTTTATTTAATCTAAGAACAAAATTTACAAACATTCAAATATAATTTATCTTATGATAATACTACATTTTTGTTACATTAATTATTTTTAATAAATAAATACATTTATTACTTTCTTAATTGCTCAATTTTATTTACACTCATTTTTATCACTTCAATATTTTGAAATTAGAATAAAATAATACATTTTTGTTTTTATATTGTCTAGTCATGTTGTACTTTTGAATTTCAACGAAATATGTTTTATAAAGCATTTTATGCTAATGACAAAACAAAAATGATATAGTGGGATATCTTTCAAACATTTATGTTTTCAATACTTGAATATAATGATATATTATTATTATTTTCTAAAACTTTCATATTATTATCATGTTATGTTTTGGATATTATTTACTAAGCAAATTACGTGATTGTAATGTAGTCTATTGAATATCCCTTTCAATTCCTGACGCATCAACAAAAGTTATATTTTTGTTTTAGAGGGTATATAATCTGCAGTCACTTTACGTAAAATAAACTATAACTAAATTTTTTCGATAAAATTTGATTTTTTGCTCTTTTTTATTCAAACTAAGCAATAAAAACAAATGACAGCGCAAAGCTTTGAATTGCAAATACTTTATCAGGAGTCCGAAGCACTTTGTTGATTGGTCGCGGTTAGTCCCGGTTGGTCCCGGTTAGTCCCGGTTAGTCCCGGCCAATTCGTAGTACTCGCCTAAATAAACACGGTGGTAAAGATCAAAGATTTCGAGTTTCGACAATAAATCCCTCTAATCTGTAGGTCTCGTTTCAAATTGAAACCTTTTTTGGGATCGTTTGTCTTTTTATCTTTTATTACTTTGCTCTTTTGGCGGTCAAATGATATAAATGAAGAATTTAAAGCAAGAATTATATGAGCTATATTAAGTGTTTCTGTTTGATTTTAACATAAAAATTAGACTTGATAAGAACCGACTTTGTTGACGAAACAAAAGCAACAGAAGTTTAAAAAGAAAAAGGATATTAAGAAGTCAATATAACTACGAAAACAAAGTTTTGTATAGTTAACGTCACAATTTGGGCCAAACCTTGGCCAAACATCGTTTTGCAAACTGAGTTTGATAACTTGCAAACACAAGACCCAGCAGAACAAAAGGAAAATAAACACATGCACACAAAGCCATCAAAGAATTACTCTTTTATCCGGAAGCGTACCGGATGCTGCCGACACTGCCGAGCTGCCGAGCGAAATGAGGATAAGGGGACTTCGGTATTTCATTTGCACCTTTAAGTACTTTAAAGGGTTTTTTGATGGAAATTT
The DNA here is from genome assembly GCA_905146925.1 of Autographa gamma. Classification (NCBI taxonomy): domain Eukaryota; kingdom Metazoa; phylum Arthropoda; class Insecta; order Lepidoptera; family Noctuidae; genus Autographa; species Autographa gamma. The sequence goes on from LR989871.1 coordinate 7,240,105, forward strand.
CTTAGCAACCTACTTTTTTGCCTTAGATTGAAATTTTGAGAAATTAAAATTTAAAATTCTTACATAAAGAAACCGTGTTCAAAATAAGTCATAAATGGTGTCCTTATGGTTCCCATTGTCATAACTGGACCAAATTTAATTGTGACCATGCAGGAACACCAACTTTCATATAAAAAAAGGATCATCAAAATAATTTTACCCAGTAGAAAGTTCTAAGGTACCAAACATAAAAAAACACTGTGACTCAATGCCTCCTCCTTTTCGAAGTCGGTTAAAAGTAAAGACTTTTTACGAATATGTAACTCGTAAAAAGTCTTTACTTTTAACCGGTTGTCTTTTAGATTTTAGTTCCCGACGTTTCCTCATTTTTGCAGGTGTCATAGTCACGGGCAGACTGTTCGTTTTTACAGAATACTGTCCTTAAACTGAAAAGCTCAAGAATTGTATTCACATGGCGACAAAGCTTTTGAAAAGTTCCTATTTTCTTCCGGAAACGTAACAAATGCCATCGACACTGCCATGCGAGTAAGGAAACTTTGGAATTTCGTTTGCACGTCCAAGTATGTGGCATTAAGTTTTGACGCAGAATTTTGAAAATCTTTCTGACATATTTTCGGGAATCTTTGCTTGCCGAATTTTGACTTAAAATTAAAGCTAAACCAAATCTTATTTTTTTAAAGACTTGACGACCTGCTCATCCTCAAAAACAAAGATAGTTTGGCTATATTATACAGTTTAGGATTGTTTTTGTAACCCTTAAACAAACGGATAACTAATGTTATACCTAAAACTTGTGACGTCAGCTATGTTTAGCTTCAGTACAGCCAGATAATGCCCCCAAAAATATCCTATACCACCGTTCAAAAAACTTTACAACCCCATAACGGTAACACGACATATTTTTTTCCATTTATGAGTGTAAAGCTATTTAAAGAGCAATGTGACCTGAACAGCTGCTTTTAAAATAGATAATGGTCCTGTAAAGTGCAGTGGAGTGGCGCGGAGGGAATTTTCATTACAGCACTCACCCGGACTATTAATTTTAACGCGGCGTCACGCCTTGATAAATATTCCGACGTTATTAAATTGATCATGTCTTTTCTGCTTGAAATTGTGATTTTGGTCTTGTTTTTGGTTGTTTGGTTTATGAGCAATTAGTTGTAGAGAGTACCTATGTTGTTGTTGCTTGTTCTTTTGCAAATGTTTCGGAACATAAAAAGAATTAAAAAATGAAAAATCGTTTATTGCAAGAATAGTGTATAAAACTTTTTTTTTGCCACTGGTTTTCTGACATTTGATATTTAATTTGTGTGAGTGAATTATTTAATGTAAACAAGGATTCTGACATGGACGAAACAATTTACCTCCTAAGGATATTATTAAAATTCCGAATTCTGAGAATGTAAATGAGATTTCAAATTGTCCAACATGAACAAAAAATCTCTAAGGTCCACTCAAGTGATATTCTTGAGATTTCGCCTTTTAAATAAATTCTTACATTTTAACCGTTAATTTACGAAAGAATCTCGCCGAAATTCCAATACTCCACAAATTCTAATAAAACCAGTATATAAACTACATCGGTACATAATTTCGACCAACAGGGCAAAAGGTCTGTTTAATAATGTCACCTATTTGGTATTTCGTGAAGGTATTTCCCTGAGTCATCTGTCGATTAGGGCGAGTATGTCTCGTGCTTTCCCCGGACATTTTCTTGTTTTTATTGAAAGATATCGGGGACTTTTTGTGCCTTTGTCTGGTGTAATTAATCTTGTTGGTAAGGTGATTTTATGTAAGGAATATTTGTATGGCTTGGTTGTTGTCATGTGAGTTTCCGTCGTGAACGATTTTTCGTTTGTAACAATTATTACTTTGTTATTCTTGATATAAATTCGACGCGTCTTTTGGAAAAATCTTTATCTTTCGTTATATTTTTTATGCTATTACTGTTTTTAAAAGGCTGTTTAACAGGATTTTTTGTGTTTTAATAAGTTTAGAGGTTTACGCGAATTTCGGGAATTAAAATTCAAATACAAACCGCGATAAAATCCGTAAAAGTAGTTTTATTTCAATGTTCTTGTGATTTCTTTTAGTCGCTGTCATTTTGCTATTAGCAGACCTATAGTCTAAAAAAAGATCACAGCCTCAGACCTAAACTACATCAGATATGTTCCATCATTTTTAATGATCTTCCTGATACCTACCACTTGTTACTTCATTTCTTAATATTATTTCTAGCGTCCACATTTTCCTTCAAAACCTGACCACACCCTACCCCAACTTTATTGAGATACCTCGAAGGGTAAAAATGGTAGAATATGTAAGTGATTACGTCATCCATAAAATATTATACCAAAGAGGATGGTATGGGACATAATCTTGTGAGTATGAAGTTTTGCATGTGCTCCAAGTTTTTAAGTATAATGGAGCTTAACTTGACAAGGATGGGTACTGAATAATGTATTGACTGTTGGTACTGTTCTTACTCATAAGTCAAGCTGCCACACACCCACTTGCATGTTATTTATTATTTCAAAAAGGCTTTACTAAGGATTGATTCGAAGTTAGTGTTAATATTGTTTTGAACGGTTTTATCTCAAAAATTAATATACTGCTCAAAAAAAAACCTATATTTCGTATTAGTCTATCTCTACTCTTTCAGAAATTCTTTATGTTAGGAATTCTTGAAAAATAAATACTAAGCTGCGTAAAATTTTACGTAAAGTGACTGCAGATACTTTTACTCATTTATTTTAATTTCATGTTTTTAGACTTTTAATTTAACATATCGGAGTTAAACTTTTCTATACACAACAGATAGATTTCATCAATTCTGCTAATAATTTTTCGAATGAATTCTAAAATGGGCAAAAAATATATAATTCGGCCAAAAATGACGAGTATTTTTACAGCTTGGCCTAACTAATCTAAACGGTTTAAAACCACTAATCGTTAAGCGTTTTCTGCTTATATATTTTGGATATTAACTCTTTGGTTTCCAAAACAATAAATTAAAATATATCTTTATTTATAACAGAACATATCACAACCATACTAAATTAATTACCTTCTTCACAACCTTTACTAGCTGTTACCATTTTCAAAAAATAACTCTTTTTGTTTTCAAGCTGGCAATGCATGATATAGCTGTCTTGCTTACTCCCTTAGATATTGTTTATGAGGGAGTGAGAGAGAACGAAAATGTTGCACCAAACTTACTATTAGGGTAATAGTAAGTTTTTACTGATATTTATTTAATTTCACAGGTCAGGATTTGACAACTTACAAACGTACAAAAAAAAAATACTTGAAAACATTTGTATAAAAAACATAAATACAAGTTTTATTTATAAATTCGTTTAGATACTTTATTGAATTTGATTTCCCTATGGATATTGAATGTGATACCGGTAACACAAATTGTATGGAATAGAAAAACCCTGACCCATGTTTCGACGTCCAAAATGTATATCACACGTAAATAACTTGAAAAGGAAACATCCCAATGTACGGTCACGTGGAAAACCTTCACATTCAGTGAATTTACTTAAAACCTTTTTGTGAAACTTTTGATTGAAATTGTATTTTTGGACTCTGTAACTGGAAATCCATAATCCATATATGGATCATTTTACTAAGGATTTTGAATTTTGAAGACATAAAAGTTATTAACAGTGGTCGCAAGCAAACAGAAGCAGACTCTGCTTCTGTTTGCTTGCGACCACGGCTGGTGTAACCTGGTCGAAACGTCAAGCCCTAAAGTATTTATGCATGTTCGCGCTAATCCCCGTTCTATAATATTACTATAGGGTATGATTATTGGTATCCACGCTTGTCTCCTTAAAACAATAAACTTAAGCCGTATTAAACTTAAACTGAATTAAAATATTAAGAACCAAGATTCAATATCGGACTACTTAAAATAAATGGCACATAAAACACAATATTGCTAAAATATGTATATAAGAATTCACTTTTTTACACACTCACTTAATATACCCTATTTTTTAACATTTAGATTTACAATATTGAGTCTTTAACACATTAACTGTTGACACTGACGTTTCGGTCATCCGTGACCTATTAACAAAATCTTTTGTCTATCGGGCACCGATGACAGAAAAAGAGTTTTAAGTATTATGTTTCAAACACTATATCTTCCGACCTTAAGTAGATTAACGACTGGCTTGGTGAGCCAACACGTCGTCAGCTGATGTGTATTTGACGCAGTTGTCCACGTGGATGTTAAATGACGCGTTTGAATGTCAAACGTGTTTGGTCTTAAGTGACGAACACATCCATGTCAACATCATGTCACCTGGCTTTGAGTAGAATGCTTAGTGACCTCTAAACACGTCAGTTGTTGTGGATTTGACGTAGTTGTCCACATGAATGTTGAATGACGCGTTTGAATGTCAAACACGAGAGTCTTATGTCTCAAGCATAATATCTTCTGGTCAAAATCAGAACGCTTGGTGAGCCCTTAACACGTCAGCTGAAGTGGATTTGACGCAGTTGTCCACGTGGATGTTGAATGACGTGTTTGAAGTCTTAAGTCTCAAGCATAATGTCTTCCGGCCTTGAGCATGACGCTTGGTGAGCCCTCAACACGTCAGCTGACGTTGATTTGACGCAGTTGTTCATGTGGATGTCGGATGACGCGTTTGAATGGTGCTGGTCTCGGCGCGGGCGCTGGCAGCAGAAGCGGCGAGCTACTTCACCGCATAATGACCTGATAAAAACAAAATAAATGAGTTAATTATTTACGGTAAAGTTCTGTTAATTATTGACGAGAACTCCTCATCCTACTCCGAATCCTATCAGTTAGTTTTTCGTTTTCGTTATGGTTTCTTGTTTTTCTGTCAGATTTTGAAATTTGCTTTCGTTACATTAGTTAGAATTCGCGTTATTGTTGCTTCTTCTAGAAATTCTTAACTTCTAATAAAATGTTGTCCTATCATTCATTTTTTTTAAGGAATGCTTTAAACGTGATTATTTTCAAGAAAAATACACTCAAGGTAAATCACAAAGATTATTTAGAGAAATATCTGTTTACCTGCAACAAGAATCCAGAGTCTTCCGGAAAGCGGCTCTGAAGTCTCTGTTGAAGTAAGCATAGATGAGGGGGTTGAGGGCCGAGTTGAAGTAGCCGACCCAGAAGACCGCGGCCACCACCGGCGGGGGGGAGGGGCACGCCTCCCCGCAGAGCGCTGTTATTATGTACCTGTTGAAGAAATCATTTAGAGGTGTATACGGGTCAGAAATCTGTTGTGGGAAAAGAGGGATTAGGTGGTTAGTAACGTTATTTTTAGTTTAGTTGCCTTCAAAATCGAAGGTATGTTGTTTGTTCATATGGATGGTTAGAACTGACCGACGCGGTGACGCTATGTTTAGTAATGAGTTTTGCAACATGTTAGAAACAGAAACTCATGATGATAAGTACATATCAGCAAAGGATAATACTCCAAAGCCTATTAAAGTGATGAACGTGTCGAACATGGTACTATAAAATCGTCTGCTAGTCCCTTCTTAAGGGCAAATACTGGACATAAAAATCCCACTGATTTCTTTAAACATATGATTGGGAAAAATTTCAGCTTACAATTGATTATTTACAATTTTATTAGTAATATATAAGTAGATAATGCTAAAACATTTCATACCATAAAAAGAACGGCAACCAGCACGCCAGAAACGCCGACATGATGATGCCAAGCGTCCGCGCCGCTTTCCTCTCTCTTTTCATCTTACTGCTGGCCATAGGCTGCATCTGTATGCTCTGTCTCTCTCGCATCACCTCGCCCATCGAGATGCCGTTGATCTGGAGGTGTTTGTCCAGGAGTAGGGCTGCTACTTTACTTCTGTAGACAAATGTGGATTTGAATTAGTAAAGGAATGAAGACTGATCACAATGGGTGTGGTTATTCTCAAGAATATAAAAACGAACATCCCTAGCGACAAATAAAATAAGGTACATAAAATTTTGTTTCTTGTCACATGGAAACAGCTTAAATAGGCCTTATAAATGTGAAAACGTGGTCAAAATTTAGGTGTTTTTTAGAAGATAATATAGATAGAAATAAGTATGTTGTGTATTAGGTTTTTTAACTGCTGTTTGAAAAAATCACGATACTTATCAGAAACTTTTTACTTTTCCAATACGCATTCACGTGATTGATTTAAATATGCTTTTAGACATTACGGCCTATCTTTAATTTATATTACTATCAGAAAGGGAAAATCTCACCCTTCAATAGTTACAGTAATAGAAACTATTCCGTTCTTATCAACAACAAAACTTAAACCCTTACGTTTGTCCGTCGATTTACCATCTTACTCTTAAGGGCCATCGTTTAGACCTGGTTTAGACGATACGGGAAATTTCGTCTGAGTTGCTGTTCATTGCGGGGCCGCACGGCTATGGTTTCATTAGTGATCGATCATAAACGGCAATGTACTGTAACACACGATGTTTCTCGCATTGTCGAAATTATTCAGTAAAGGCCAACCGTTTGTCGAGGACTAGATCTTAACCCAAAAGATTTTATCTCAAGTGAACTAAATGAGATAGTAATTTGAGCATATGGTTAAGGAAAAGCATGAAAGTCACGTTTGAATTGAAAATTGATATTGAGCATTCAATTATTCTTATCACAGATACGGAAATGATAGGAATACGATTAAATTTCCGAGGCTTCATAAAAAATATATTGAAAAGCAAAGCTAGATACATATATATTGTTTTCAGTTTGAATAGATGGTAAATGTAAATATTTTATTTATTTATTTCACTAAATAAATAAATAAAATAACTTTCGCGGGTCTGCTGGCAGAAATTTCTTAAGAAATAAGCAGTACCTTTGTACATAATTTTTAAATATGAAATATTATCTATTAATGTGTTGTGTGTACATAAATTATTAAATAAAATAAATAAATAAAATAAATAGCTTCACTAACGATTGATCTAAAATACAGTTTGGTTAGTTACACCATTTAAAGGTTGATAATCAATTTTTATGTTTAATGATTAGATGTGTTTAATTATTATTGATATTACATTTCTTCCACCCTATTATAATATATGTAATTGAATACAATACATAATTGGTAATTTGCTTTCCATCTAAACACAAACCGATGCGATTGTTAACCTGTCAAATTAATCAAAGTTTCTAAACATCTATTTAAGTAATGCCTACACATTACAATACTCATTCATATAAATAAAATACGATTACATTTCGTTCCAATAAATTCTCAAACATAAAAATAATTTCTGTATTTTAATAAGCGTAAAACCGGTCTGAATACGCGACCTATTTACAAATACTTGAATTATATACAAGCAATGAACAAACGAAATGGTTGTAATAATTATTATGAATTATTATTCTGAGTAAATAAATCTAAGTAGGCCGATCATACAATTTTAAATGTATATACTATTACCATTCTTGTGCTACTAAATGTAGCTTACACTTAAACAAACAGCAACATAATGGTTGTTTAAATAAAGGTTATTTTTGACTAAATAAATAAATGCGGAAAACATCACATACATTGCTCTGAACCCAAAGTAAGTAGCTGCAGCACTTGTGTTATGGAATTCAGATACAACGAAGGTACCACAAACACAAAGACCCGGGACAAATGTAGAGAAGTTGGTTTCTACATTGACCCGTCCGGGGATCGAACCCGGGACCTCAGAGTTAGCGACACCTTGAAACCGGTGCGTACGCTACTCGACCACGGAGTGACCTGACAGACTGACTAGTACTTTTGAAAAACAGAATAAAAAATAAGTTGTAGCGTAAACGGAACCTTATGTAAGGCATTCTGAAACTAATGCCTTATTCCTCTACATAAGAAAAGGACTGGTCCGAGCTGAATTTTTGTTTGGTCAATTGAATTATTAGTCTTTCCAATGTTTCGTCGCATATTTGACCTAACTTACCAAGATACAAACGTATATTAATATATTTCTACAATAAAAACTTTTCTAACACACTGTATAAACCGGAATAAAAGTATTTTATAAGAAAATACAAAGCTCCGTTATCTGAGCGATGATAACGTTCAATAAGCTACCATAATACTGGTATTAATACTAAGCGTTTTCCTTACTTCAAGCCTTATTCACTGGCTTTATGTGTTTATAAATATTATAAAAAGTAATCTAATATTAGGTCCGTTGTTTAATAAAAAGAAAACTGTGGATGAGTGGGCTGGTTATTTTTTTAACTCGTGCACATTATTTCTATAATCAAATCTATTACTAACTGAAAGCCTTTGTACTTCTTACTATATAAACAAAAAAAATATGCTCATTTTTGTACTAAATAAAGATCGCTTTATTTTAATTTATAATTTAAAACGGAAAAAAGAGGTAAAGTTTTTAGCGTAAAAAAACCCATCTTTCTGTAGTTTTTGTACAGTCTATCGCCGCACCAGATTGAATGCAACAGGTTCATAGAAAACATCCTTTTATCGTTTAAAATGTGACACCATATCGCTACTAATTTTATAAATGCATAAATATCTGTACCAATATAGATGAAGCTTAGAAGTAAGAAATTAAGAAAAGACAAATGTCCGATTACCTACACCCAGACGGAGTCGGGGATAAAACCTAGCAATAATATAGAAACAACAATACCTATGTATGTAAACAAAATTATATTATTCTTAAGGCAGAAACATAATTACGTGACGTGGCGTGTCGTGGCGCGCCAGAAGCACGCCAGAAGCATATCGGTTTCATACATTTTATATTATATGGTTAGAGACATACTTGCATGTCGACACGACACGACACGTAAGTGTGTTTCTGCCTTTAACGGCGCAAATAAATTATACAATCGTATTATTCTCTCACAATTGTAAATCTTGTTCAAAAGAAGGATTATGTGTGTTTAACTTTTTATTTACTTGTTTAATCTTTGGTACACATGCACACTGGAATTATACTTGGATTAACTGTTTGAGTTCGTAAAGGTTAAAATGATTTTATTTATTTTTGTTGCTTGCAAGTAAATTAAGAGACGTACCATCGCTGCATCAGTAAGTTATAAAAATGCTTAATAAAATAAAATCTATTATTTGCAGGCTACTTAAGCTCATAGATAAATATAGGATACACATTTTATAAATAATATATTGATGGTTGAGTGGAATAGGTAGGGAGCGAGCCAGTGCTAATATCGTAAACGACGTCTTGGCTTCAAATCCCGGGTCAAGCCTTATTAGTTCTGGGTATTTTCTGCTTAGAAATACTAGGTACAGTTCGGAATCAGGAATTAAGGTGGTGTTTACAACCCCGAGCCTCAGAATGCAGCCATTGGTCCAGCGCCTGATCTCTCTCTGGTAGCGTCAAATTGTTGTCCCATCGGACTACTAGTGCAATATAATCTGTCCCAGATGACTAATCTCTATTGAAAGAAGTTGCGAATCCCGAAATTCTGCCTAATGCTTTTGAATCAAAGTAAATAAAAATAGAAATTCATGGAATACTGTAATCAGGTCACCTATCGAAAGTAGGTTAGGTGTTTTCACAGAAGCACACACACACTCACACACACACACACATTACTCTCAATAAATCTCTTTTAATATTAGCTTTTACAGCCTTTGTACATCTTTGGGATTTAATTAAAAATGCTCAAAGAGACCAAACATTTTTGAATTGTAACTTTATTTCATTGGGTATTTAATGTATTTATAGAATGGCTGCTGAGGGAATAAAATCGTTTCTTTATGTGACGTAGGTATAGTAGCTTATATGAAGATTAGGTTAAAATATTATTTATTAGTTTTTTATTTACTTATTTATTGAAAAAATTTCACCAACAGCTTCTGTGTATAAGAGATTATTAATAAGAGGATAATAAGAATTGGACTTACACAGTTGCCAATTACAGGTTAACCAGCATTTACATTTGAAAAGTGATAACAATGGTAATTAAAATTAAAGAAAAATCAGAATACTAAGAAAGTTACTACTAGTTTTATTACACAGCTCTATTAATAATGATTTTCGATAACAGAGGTAAAAAATATTATGTTCTGACGTTTTATAAATTTTTTGAGCCACCTTTACATGAACTACTCAAGCGGTCTGTGTCGTACGGCCTTTTGTGTATAGTTAATTATTTCCTCGCTCTAATAATCTAAAAGAAATTCAGATTCGTCACCAGATTGTTGCATTCAATTGACGATATTTGCTTCACAAAGAATGGGTTTTCAACAATATCGATTTTAGCAGTCACCACCAAAAAATATGTCAATTATTTGAAAGACCTAATTCCAAAACGAAAAAAAAAATATACAAACAAAAATTGTTATATTATCACTACATAGTATAAAACAAAGTCGCTTCCCGCTGTCTGTCCCTATGTATGCTTAGATCTTTAAAACTACGCAACGGATTTTGATGCGGTTTTTTTTAATAGATAGAGTGATTAAAGAGGAAGGTTTATATGTATAATACATGCATAATATAGTAGAGGAATACCGATAATCTTAGACATTACTAATGTAAGGTCGTAAATGAACCCATTTTTTGCGCTTTCATTGCAAACGCTGGCTGAACCCTATGAGATAGATCAAAATAATGTACTACAGTATTGTGCACCTTAAAAAGATCTACAAAAAAGTTCGCGATGGCATATGTCTATCTCTTGAGGATAACCCACAATAACCATTTTTATCGTTTATTTATTACTTATTTACGAAAAAGCGATATTTAAGCAATACAGTATTAATCCTTATCCAATTAAGTACCTTTAATAAATTGTGCATGCAATATAGGTCAATATTGCCCTCAACAGCATGTAATTTAAATGAATATTTTCGAAGATATTGCAAATTTAAAATGTAGGTACATAGCGGTTGCGGCGATACCGGCCGGAGGGCCGCGCGGGGGCCAAGGGTCGTGCCTTTAAGTACCAAATAGTGCGTCCAAGGTTGTGCTTCGCCCTACAGAACTTTATGATTGTGTAGTTATATTTGGTATCAGCGTTGCACCCGAGCAAAGCCGGGGCGGGCTGCTAGTTAAAAAATAAAATCTATATCGTTTTCAAACTAGCATCTAGAGGCTAGTCTGTACAGTATTAGATGGACATCCTGTATCCAATTAGGAGCAGTGTGCATGCGTAATTGGGCGCAACACTGAAGTGAACGAGATGACTAACGAACGAACGAATGAATGAACGGAACAGAGTAGTGAACGAGTTAGATGCGGACTGGCTTAATGAAGAGCTTTCACTCCTATTTGTGGAATCTCGAGGATTTCTTAATTGATTTGTGGGGCTGTGAGTTTATCAAATGGCTTACGACTCTTGTAGGTAAAGGATGAAATTCCAAGAATATTGAAAGAAATACATATTTAATTTATCTACTCTATATTCTTAAAATATTTATTTTTTGCATGTGTGATTATTACCTAACTCCTCCAAAACGGCTGGACTGATTTTGTTGAAATGTTGTAGGTGTTTTTCAATGGTTTGAAAGCAAAACAAAATTGGGCCGGCGCGGCACCGCTTTTTCAGGCAAAGTGACATTGTTTTTTATACATGTAGAAAGATGTGACTTACGGGATAGTGTCTTTGAGGGTAACAGCAAAAAGCAACGTCCACTTGCTTTTTATCTAAATAAAAATAAATTCGTTTATAATATTTCTCACAAAAATCAGTTAATAATTTTTCAAGCCCTTTGTCTTAAATTCCATTCACTGCTTTTAATAAAAGGTAACAAAAGTTAATTTTGAATAGACTTTCATGATTTCTTTTCAGAGTTTTTAATTGTAAAGAATCGAGTGACTATTTGAATCAAAGGAATTAATATTGTAAAATAACGAGTGAAGTATAACTTTGAAAGCTAAAATGATTTTCATATTTTCGGCCTGTTTTTGTCAATGTCGACTGCCTGGATGACTGCCTCTTTACACAAAGTGCTGCAGGTTCGATTTCCGAATACTACAAAAGATTAAAAAAATAAAATCTATACCCATCATTATAAAACGATGTACGCCACCACGTCTGTCTGTCTATCTGAACGGTATAAACTCAAAAACTGCCGAACGGATTTTCATATGTTTTCTTCCAACGGAGAGATTAATTCTAGATAAAGTTTTGTGAGTTTAATTCATTCATATCTTCTTAACCCTTACAAAGCCGGGTCTAGTATTAAGTTAAGTATTATATTTTCTTAAATAATTTCCAACAAGTTAAAACAAATCGCTTTAGGGTCCAGAACAATTTCCGAGTTCTATTGACTCATCCCACTTCCAAACAACTTACTCCTACACAATTTGACACCCACACAATCGCCTACACAGTTAATAAATAATACTATTTAATAAAACATTCAATATATTATTCAAACGTAGTAAATATTTTTATTAGGTATTCGTCCCATTTTTAACATTTTATTTACAAGGCAAAAATGTTTGAATACCGCTAGATTTTTACAGAAAGGAAAGCGCCCACATTTTAATAATATAATAGCTGTACGCTATACAAAAACAATAATCCTATCACAATTTAGTATTTAATATTAGTTTTCCAATACAAAATTAAGTACCAAAGTAATATAAATAAGAAACCTGGATTTTTAGTGCCGACCATAACAATACTGTTACTCGCGCAAGTCTACCAAGGAAGGCTAAATTTGCACAATAATTGCTAATTAAATACAAATAAGCAATTGAGAGCTATAGTAAGCTATAGAGAACTCTTATATTTATCACATGGTGTATCTAATCTAGTGAATTCGAAACACTAATAATAATAATAATATTCCTGGACAATTCACACACGGTTATCTGATCCCAAGTTAAGCTCTAAGAGAGCTTGTGTTATGGTAACCAGACAACTGATAAACATACTTATATATTTCTAAATACATACATATTATAGATAAACTACACCCAGACCAGAACAAATGATCGTGCTCATCACACAAACATTTGTCCAGAGAGTGGGAATCGAACCCACGACCTCCGGTATAGCAGTCAGGGTCACTAAACACTAGACCTCATAAATGTTTTTAATAATGAATTAAGGGAAACTAGAGTCATAGAAAACTTTTATATAGAAAGGTACTAAATAGCAATCAAATCTGAACCCTAAGTAAATAATCGTTTTGTTTACCAAAACAAAATAGACATATCCAAAAAATCTAATTAAAGAATTTATAAGTTAACGAATCATCCTTCGAATGAATATAATACCTCGTTAAAACAAAAAGAATAAAATTCTAATCGAAATACAAAAGGTAATTAATATTGAGAAATCAAGGACAAATACTTTTGTGGAATTCATTTGGTAAATATTTAAGACGTCTAAGAACATTGGTTTTAGGGTTCAGTAAGTTATTTGGATTATATTTTTAATGTTTATTTGTTTCTGATAATGTTGCAAAAACCACGTGCTTTAGAAGAGTATTACATGTGATGAATGAGTATTACATATGCTTGTGTTTAATCTTTTGCAAAATTTCTTTAAGGTATATCCGATAAACGGGCTAGCAATACAACTGGTCGAATGTTTCATCTGATGGTAATTTAAACCACTGCTCATTCTAACGTGGAAAAGTGTAGATAACGATTGCTGACCATAATATACCATAAATATGGGAGTAGTCCACCGACTCCCTCATCAGAAGAAATAAAGCCAATTATAAATTAAAAATAATCTATTTATTTACTAAAGTGAAAATGATCAATTAACCTTAATTAGACTTAAAACAGATCTTGTTTCTCTCAACTCAAATTATAAAAACAAGCTAATAAAAAAAAGATGATATCATATTTTTAAAGTACACCTGATCTTTAAAGTGCCAGTAAAGGTATAATAAAAAAGGTAAAGTGGAGTGCATGAGAAATGTGTCCTCAAGTGACACCTTAGTTACTAGGTGGCGCAGTGCGCCGCGTTGGGGTCCATTACAAAACTGTTGGTGAGACAATTTATTTGGCCAGACTTGTACGTTTCATTTTTAACTTTAAAGGTGTGACTTTCATATAGTAACATAGAATACATGTTTTTTTTACTGTAATGGCAATATTTATATACATATTACTTATTCTTGATAATTTTGAGTAAATTAAATGATAAAAATATTTGTGTTAAGTTTTAAGTTATGTTTATCAGATTTTATAAATTATATATAAATCGCTAGTAATCAACATTTTAACTTAGATATATTAATACTAATCTACATTTCTACCCCTACAACTAAAATTATAGTAATATTACACAATGTACTTAAGTAAGTACATCTACTTTTACTTAAAATATACCAAAAACAACCTAAAAAACAATAACCAATGTGCTCTCGCTTTAAATTCGTCTGCAGCCGACGGAATCAGTTTAAGAAAGATTAATTAATAATGTCGCCAACTTCAGTTAGAATGAAATAATGAGAAAGACAAAGTTAATAAAGAAAAGACATCATTCTCGAACAGCCTCGGCCGAAGAAAACTCCAAACTATTCTATTATTAAAGGAATAAAGACGTTTCGGGACAATTCACTAGATTGTAGAATGATTAATAAAGTCTGGATGAAATTGTTCGCTTGCTATTTGTAGATATGAATAGCAAAAATGTTTAATATTTGGCTACCGATTTAAGAAAACATCATTTTTATTTCTTGCCTAATCATTTGTTCAAATGTACCTATGATTTTATACTATTTCTGTTTAGGATTTGAAGCTTAGTGTTACCAGAAAGGAAAAACTGCGACTAAAGAAAACTATATTTTTATTAAAACATGACCATGACCAAACATGACCATGACCAAAACCAGAATGAAAAAAAAATATACGAGACGTCAGTGCGTGGGTCCGAATTTCACTCTGTAGTAAAATGATCAATAAAATTTAATCATATCCTACACAACTATGATTTAACTTTTAAACTATCGCGCTGCATATTAACAGTAATATAATTATTAATATTCACCTATATATTACACTGTACTCTGTGAATGTAACAGAAATACGACACTATTTACTGCTATTTAGGTCAAAATTACATACGAGAGGTACACATGTAGGTTTAAAGTGATTACATCAACGAGGTTGCATTTGAAACTATAGATTGAGCCTATCAGAGTTTAAACCGTAAGCACTAGTGTGAACAACTGTTGTAGTGAATTATGTATGAAGATGGAGCTTGCCGTTTTAAAAAAACTATCTAAAACATTAATTATCCTAACAGTGTCAAAACCATCAATATTTTCTTATATAAGATTCTCGTTGCGCGAAAATTAACCTAAATGAAAAACGAAATGTACTAGGATCAGACTAAAAACTGCTCTCGCTTGGCACAAGGGGAACCTAGCGATAGTAGCAGTCTATGCATATCATACGTCGATGGATTACATAGATACGTTTGACGCGAGCTATGAGTATTGCGTAGTTTAATATGCGAATGTGCCCAAAGCAATATCGTGAAAGCTTTTAGTGCAGCAATTATATCGTGTGTCAAACAAATCTTTTTCATGTGTTTACGTAAACGGATTATAGGTTTGGGAATTATTTTTGACGTTGTTAGGTCGTTTTTAATTCGGTTAGTTCCGTTTTTTTTGTGAGTTTTAAATGTTGATGCGATTATGATGTAAATAAATAATTCTCAAAAGGTAATTTTGAGGAAAACCTAGTTACAACTAGACAGTCATCAAAATACACGAATTGTTTCCAACTGTCTATGTGTGCACAGAAATTTAGTTTATAGTCTTCACCATGTAGTCTCAACTTGAAGTACTTGCAAAAGTACAATGGATTTAGGTACTTTCAGAACAAATAATATATTCTTTTCCATTACTAAGGTAGGTAAAATAGTAGGTACTTAGGTCTAAGTACTTAAGGCCTAAGTAATAAGACTACATACAATGCATTTACATACCATAATATGAGTTGTCATCGTAAAAACCAGTTAACGTTAACAAACAGGTAATAAACAATTATTGTTTTAAAAAAATGGACTTAAAATATACCTCAGAAAACCCAAAGATACGCGTTACATAATACTACACACAAGACAATAAATGTAAATTTAAAGCCTTCTTAAGCCAGTCAGCACTCTAGAAAAGGCAGTGCCGAATAATTTATGTATATCTTAGTAAACAAGGCAATGAATAGGACCTCCTTTGTTTTGTTCAGAAGTTCCGTCCTATTGATAGATAAGAAAATTCTTAATTTAATTTTAATTAAATGGGTTTTGAATGACAATACTCTTTGGTAGACTTTGAGAAAATGACTGGCTGTTTTTTGGAGATTGCTGTTCAGTTTAAAAAAACGGCTTATTATTATTTTTTTCCTAAGAAAATATTTACATAACTGTATTCGGGATTAATTTTAAGGTAGGTACTACTGGGGCTAGTTGGTAATTCTACAGAAATATTAAATTACACTCGAATTAAAATAATCTCGATAAAATAAAACATATAGCTTAACCCGATTATTTAATAATTATATCTAAAAAATTAGTGTTTTATAAGGATTATGTTTCGAATGTGTAAACAGTGCTTCATAATCTAGCAAGTAACAATATGATTTCCCAATATTAACAATAATTTATATCAGTCCCAACATAAATAATGTACCAAACTAAAATAAAAAAATAGGCCAACAAAAGCCCTTTTAAATCCTGAAATATTTACACGTAAAAACTTATTTCAATAGATCTAAAACGGTTAACGGTTAAAAGGCTCAATTCTATATTTAACCTTCCCTACTCTTTACCAGATAACCTCTAATAATACTTCGGTAAATACCGCAAGAACCGTAACAAGTACTTACATAAGCCCATAAACTTTCTATAGCCATTTTATGGCGAGCAAAGGAGTTTTGTTTGAATTAATTATCAGCGAACAATGATAAAACATTCAGACCCGTACTGCGCCATTCTGGTATCGTAAATGTATTTATATAATGTTTTCATGTCATTCGTCGTTATTGGTTTTATTTTTTATCGCTATATAAGAAAAAAAAACAACAAAAGAAGGTCTTTTTTACTGTGCATGGAGCTTTTTTTTGGTAGTGATCTTTGCAGTTAGCCTGAGCGCAGGCTTTGACTGCTTCACCGGACTTTACGTGTGTGCATGGAGCACAGTAGAAAAAGGGCTCCTTTTATAATACAACGGGTTTAACGCACCTTATTTCAATATTATAATTATAATATTAGTACTTACTAATTTGAGAATGGCTTGTGGCTAAGTGTAAACCAGCGATAACACAGGGTAAGCCGCGCTCGCCGCGGTTGGCCCGTGGGTGATCATTTGTGAATATACAGAGTCCTCTCCGCGCCTCGGAAAGTACGTCATGCCACTAGACCCGACAGTCATACGATGATCTTGGACAGACTTGACAGTCGTTAAGTCAATTCTGACAACCAGTCTTACCATGGAATACTGGGTTTACACACACACAAAAAGTGGTATTTGACTGCAGAACAGAAGGCAATATTTGACTGCCAACTTCTGCTAGGTGGAGGGACCTTCGCAGTCAGACAGGTCATATTAAAGCAAACATCTACTGAACCCATCATCTCTTAAATAATTTTATCTAGAAGAGAGTAATAAATACTAGATACACTACTAAATAAACCAGGAAGTTCAGCAATAATCATAAAACAGAATCTAGGATTTAATGCTCGTGTTTCTGTTTTACGAGATCTTTATACCATGAATAACTGCAATTGCCTACTCTTGGGTACTAAATAATAATAATGCCAGCCTTTAAACTTCCCACTGCTGGGCACAGGCCTCTTCCCATATGGAGAAGGCACGAGCATTGATCACTACGCTTGCTCATTGGCGGATTGGCGATTTCAGATCCCAAGTTTGGAATCCAGGTTTTGCTCACGATACTAAAACCAAAATAGCTGTTTTGTGAATCAGGCAGTCTTCCAGTCATGAATAAATAAAAGGTAGTTATCGAGGCCAATCAGATTCAATCGACAATCGTAAAATTTATTCCTAAAAGTTCAATAGAAAATTTGAATAACGCTAATCCGCCTTCTCCGGAAGTCATTTAAGTTACAATTGTTAAAATTGGGACTTGAAAGGACGGTAAAAATTATAACTTGGTTTAATGAAGGAATTCTGAAAAAAAATCGGACCTTTAGTTCTTTCGAACTTTAGTAGACCTTTGGGATGAAGACTGGGTGTGGAAAGTAAAATTAATTAATCTAATCAATCCACGAGTTTGACCAAAAAAACATATTTGGCACGTATTTTTTATTTCTTCAAAATTAGTACAAAGTGATCAGTTAGATATATATTGGTGCCGATTCTCTTGTCACAAATTTCTCTAAACTAGACTAAAAATCACTAAAATTTAGTTTGTTCCTGTCAAACGACGTTTCCCATTCTGAAATTAACTAAAGTGACGTTACTTAAATAAATTATAGTTTGACAGCACTAACTTATTCAATTTAATGAAAATGGCAATTTTGCTATTCTGAAATTGACGTTTTTCACCTAAAATTTCGATTGTCAAACTAAATCAGACTATTTTTAATCGCGATTAAAAAGGTGTGGAATAAAATTAGTTGTCATGAACTAAAATTTTGAAAGCACCTCTCTGTTGTATTTTTCGATTCTTTTTATGATTTTGAGTTAATTATGGAAGCTTATGCGATTGCAGCTGTTGTTGATGCGGCAGAAAGGTAAATTTAGTGTTATTTTATTAAGATACAATACAAAATGCATTCATGTAAACTTACAAGGGATTTTTGTACTCAACATTAATTCACCGGAGATTAATCGATTAATCTCCGGTGAATTAATAAACATATTAGTATATGATTGTTTTTTTATTTTTGTTATATTTTAAATACTCTTAACTAAATTATTTAAATAATATTTTTAATACACAATTTTATTCATAATTTTTTAGAGCTTTATAATTTTTTGCATCATGATTAAACGTTTATTCCCAGAATATTGTTGAAGGTCATGAGAAAGTAACTTGCAAAACATTACAATTGATATTCTCATATTCTCGTTAATATTTTCTTGTTCTTCAACCCTAAATCCTAATTCCTGAATTTCTGTCATTACTGCTACATCCGCAAACCGTTTTTGCGACATCGATTTTTTACACTCGTAATCGATATTATCAGGACTCGGCCAACGTTGTGCGTAATTAATTGTGTGCGTAATTAAACGTTTTTTCAATAAAACTGCATAAACACCAAAATGAAAGTGCATGCAAGAAACAACATCCTGAGGCGGTTAACCTCTACCAAGAGGGGAGCATCACCACACGTCCTACGGACAACGGGGATGGCACTCTGCTACTCGGCTGGCGAATACGCCAGTCCGGTATGGAGACGCTCTCAATAAAGCTCTAACTAGCTTTAATTATCTAAAATAAATAGCAGGATAAATCATGCTACCTGTTTTTCTATTTAAACGGCAGTAACGTTGATTTTAATAAAATTATAGGTAATTTTCTTATTAAAAACCGAAAAAGTATAGTTTTACGCCATCATTATGCTCCCTGAACTTCATTAATGATTACTAATAGACAAATTTTAAATAATTATTTGATTTTACTCAGGTTTTTTTTGCAATTCAGATCATTTCGTTCACTTTCATTCAGCTTGTGTCTATGGTCTACTGCCATCTTGGTCTATGGCCAACTCAACATAACGAATGTCAAACTCGATTTTAGTTGTGTCAAAACTGTAATTTAAATTTAGTGAATCTTGTTTTCAGAATAACTTACTTATACCAACTAACTAAAAATAAGAAATTTTAGTTTTAGTTTAGTTTAGTTCGGTGTACAAGAGAATCGGCACCATTATATACAAGAGTAAGCTAATGGTGTCACGATCTTGAACAAAACGTACGACATCGTCACGTCATACGACATTTTAAATCAATGTAACAAACAACTACTGTAATATTTTCTCAAACTGCTAAAACCTACCTACAAATCTCAAACTTTCTAGCATCCTCGAAAGTCTACCTTCGTGTCAATACCCGGTATTGTTTTATACCTGGAAAACAAAACCAAATCAAATTTACCCCCAGTTCCGAGTTCGGACCCACACTTGACTCATCCCTTTATAGTGGCTCTGAAATTACCTTTTCCTTGTCAAGTACATTTTCAAGGACCCTAATCTCAGCTTTAGCTTTGGGCTTATCTTAAATTAAATTGATGTTTTTGTTGGGAAATACATCTTAAATTTTCGAGAGGTTGGTCACGGTGGGTTGAAGTCGAAGTCACAAGGTTACTTTGTTCGTAAACTTTTTTGTAAAATGCTAAAAATATTGTCTTATGACTTGAGAACTGATTATATTTTTCCGCATAATACATTTAAAGCATAAATAGAGAAGAGTTTGTACCTAGTTAATCACCTAAATGCTTAGCACAATATTCACATACAAAGACACTTGCAGATTTTTAAGTCTCGTTTCCAAATCTCTAAAATATGTTCTATTTAGTAAGCTATCAGGAAAAAAAACAATGGAACAGAGAACTTCCTCTTTATTTGAGTTCGGTAAATACTGAACAAATAAGCTTAACGCACAGTATTCGACCTGGCAGCTAATAATTCTAGCAAAAAAAAAAAACGATTTCAAAATAAGTCTCACAATCATTTCTTATAACCCACTGTCAAAACTGGACCAAAATAAAGAACCACACGAGAAGCATCAGCATTCAAATAAATAGTCATCAAAATCCGTCCACCCAACCAAAAGTTCTGTGAAACATAAAAAAAATGCAGTCTAATTTACCTCCATCTTTTTTGAAGTCGGCTAAAAAGCCACATACTATAATTTACAACAACGAGACTAAATCGGAAATGTCTTACTAGTCTTGCATATTTCAGCAAGCTATTCTTCGTATCTACGACAGGCTGTCATGCTAATATCAGACTAAGTTTCCAAGTTCCAAGACATTATTGTAGTTAGACCAGCTGAGGCAACTTAGCTGAGATTTAACTCAATCTGCTACTGTAATTAACCATCTTCAGGGATTTAGAGATTTGCAATATTGACCCCAATTGAGCTATATTTGACTCTGAAACTATTAAGGGGTTAAGGTAAACGATCAGTTCCTTGGTTACTAATGTAGTTTTCAGAAGAGCAAAAGAAGGTGTCAATTCGACGGTCTTTTTTGCATGGTTGTTACCTTCTATGTCAAAGAGATCAGTCTGTTGGTCTAGTGGTTGGAGACCCTGACTGCTATACCGGAGGTCGTGGGTTTGATTCCCACCCGGCACAAATGTTTGTGTGATGAGCACGATCATTTGTTCGGTGTCTGGATGTAATTTATCTATAATATGTATGTATTTAGAAATATATAAGTATGTTTATCAGTTGTCTGGTTACCATGACACAAGCTCTGCTTAACTTGGGATTAGACAACCGTGTGTGAGATGTCCCGGAATATTATTATTATTATGTAACGACATGTGTAATTATATTGTACTAGTAAACACAAATCTCAGGATTGTTGGGGTTTGCGTGTAAGGTTTGTTCATCTATGCTGTAAACTTTTTTACTTTACTTTATGTCTACGTGAATTATGTATTGATTTTAAGATTTTTTTTTTGTCTTTAATTCTAGGTCCTTTAAAATGGTCCCATATAACCTTAACCTAATTTAATTTTGGACAATTAAGTGTAACATTTGCATGCCAATTATGGTAAACTACAGATTACTATTTTGCTTTATGTATCATCATCACTAACCTGTATTTAGCGAATAAAGATTTTTGATTTAGATTTTTGATTTTGAAACCACATTAAAGGTACTTTTTTTCTTATTTTATGTGCTGAGCGCATCCAACCTGCGTCTTAAATGCTATTTATTTTGCAGCCCTTATTAAATCTTGAACTGGGAAGAAAAATACCACCAATATTATTCAAGCAACGGAAACCCATCCTTTGTCAAAACGTTTCCAAACAGACCAGAAAACAACTGAACACAAAATAACGAACTCCTATTCCGATATAAGGTTCCTCTCAAATATTTTAGTTTTGGATATGGGTCCAACTTTTTAATTAATTTAAACTAGCAACCCAGTTAGGAAGTTTCCAATGTTTTCATATGACAATAAGTTGATAGGGATCGTACTATGAACCTCAATGTTTGTATGCACTATGCAGTCAAACTTTTTAGTACTGAACAAAATTACGTTTTTGGAATTTTGTAAAGGAGAATGTTTCATTTTATTCTATTTTGGTATGGATATGGGGATTTTATATCGTTATAAAAATATAACAATTTTCAATAAGGACACAGTAAAATATAAGCGCAGGCTACACATTGGCAACGTAGATTTTTCTTTCGCAACACACATTAAAAAAAATAACTTTGTATACAATATTAATAACCCCATAGATATAGTTAGGGGCATGACATTGAAATAAAATTCAGTCACCAAAAATACTTTAGGCAATGTTGAGCATCACACGTGACATATAGGTGTACCTGGAAATATGACATCTAATATATTTAAATGTATTTTATGAACACAAGGTACTAGAACAAGCCTAACACATTTTTCTTTTGTAAATGGCGCCAAATTGGGTGCGTCACAGGCAATCACATTGCAAATTGGCTCTCCGGAGGGACGCTTGAGGCTGTTTGTACAGAAAATACTGGTTTAGCCTTTGTGGTCATCAGAACCAAACAGGGGGAAAATTGATAGAAAATTCTTATTTATTAATTTTGGCTTTTAATCGGGCTATAATTAAAAAAAGGGTTAAACCGTTTATATTTTTTTAATCGACTAGGTTTTTTACGTTAAGTTAATAAACTTAACCTTTTGTCACGTGAAAATATTGAGCGCTTTGTTTGAGAGCACTACAGTTTTTTTTTATGTTTGAGTTAAAAAATATTTATATATTATAGAGAGAGAGATATATTTATAGAAAAGTCAAATCAAAATAGAAAATCATGTGTTGAAACTAGTTATAGAGTAAGCTTGGATCTCAAAAAATAATATAGGATAGATACTTTTTGCCATGACAATTGACACAGTATATTGATATATTGCTACTTTCTTTCACTTCTGTTTTATACAAATTACGACTAGATTTCAAAGGCTTTCAAAATAC
This sequence comes from Autographa gamma, assembly GCA_905146925.1. Lineage (NCBI taxonomy): Eukaryota > Metazoa > Arthropoda > Insecta > Lepidoptera > Noctuidae > Autographa > Autographa gamma. The sequence continues at coordinate 7,263,186 of LR989871.1, forward strand.
TCCTCTCCTTTCATTCAGAACACGCTTTTTCATTTACAAGTTGAAACAATTTTGAAGGTATCGGCGCAAAGCAAATGTTTTGTAATACTATGTAAATTAAATCCCCTCCTACTTATCCTATGGTCGGACTTTAATAATGTTTGGCCTTCTCATTCAATTTACTTGGAATACAAATAAGACTTAAGCCTTGTTTCTTGAGGTCACATAAATAAAGGTTCTGTTAAGCTGAAACCTAGAATGACCAATTTTGCAAAATACAAAACATGCTTGTTTCTGGCCACTTTTTGTCAGGGTTGTAAGCCGTTTTCCATGGATTAAGCTTCCTTTTTTCAGTTTATTCAACCCCACTGTTGGGCAAAGGCGTTCTATATGTTTTAAAATAACCTATCACGCTTCACTTCGATTTGACATTAATAAATTGTTCAAGAATTTGAGGAATTACCTAAAACATACTCCACATTATTATTGCCTTACATTAAAACCAAAATTCAGACTAAACATTTTCAAATCACACAAATATTTCCCTGAAATTCCAACATTGAATTTTGATCGAAACATTGTATTTCTCCTTGACATTTTCCGATAAATAAGCGTAGCATACGCTTGGTAACATATACCTATAGGTAGCTATGTGTGTATCAAGGCCGTATCTTCGCAAATGATAAAATTACATTTCAGATAGGGAGTCAATTCTCATTGTATGGGAAGTCTCAATCATAAACGGATGGAAACCTCTTTAGAATCAATTTCGTTACTTTCAGGTGGTTCGAATTCAAATAGGTTTTCCGAGGATTATCAGAAATCGTGTGGAATATTAAGAATATTTATTTTAATGTGATTTAGGATGGATTTGTTATACCTTGGAAGAACGTAAGAACTTAATACCACTTAAATCATAAAAATCAAAATCAAAATCAAAAATCATTTATTTAACTTAGGCTACAAAGTAGCACTTATTAAACGTCAATTTTTTTTTTTACAAAAGACAGCACCCTAGGGGTCGGTTCATATCCGGCGGAAAAGGCAGCGCGCAACATCGGCCGCGCAACGCCAGAACGAGCAAACACACAACAAAACATCCAACCTCTCACACATGACGCACCAACGCGTCAGGTCAGTGTGAAAGGCCGAATGCTCCATCATGCGCCCGCCCGCCCCTGCGCCACGCGACCGGCGACACCCTACCACCGCCAGATATGAACCGACCCCAAAACGCCCACCCTTCACCGCTTCCTAAGTGCTCTGGCTGAGGAGAAGAAACGGCCTTGGTCTTCATAAGATCCCACTGTTGGGCAAAGACCTCCCCCTCCGTCCTACCAGCCTGTCCTACCTGACAGTAGACAGACGTTTAGTTAAAAAAATAACTATCCGTTAAAGACATAAAATTAAGGAGGTTATGTTACATAATATGGCAGATAAAGATAGAATATTTGTAAAATTTTGGAAATGCTTGATACCCACAAGACAAACAAAATATAAATTCCCATTTGAATATCAAATTGTTGGATGTAAAAGAATAAAAGTTCATTTGTTTGTTTTCAAGACATAATCCTCATTCTTTTGGTACTTGAGTTAGTTGTTTACATCACAACTATGTCATGACAATAATATCAGATTTTCAGAAATATTCAAGGTAAATTCTCACAACTTGATATATGATGATATCATCAAGAGTTTTTGAAGGAAAAGCGTGTCTTGTTACTTATATGCTCGTGGTTTGACTGTTTAAGTAACACTGTACTTTTTCATAAAAAAATAGATTATTAAGTTGTCTTTTGCAGGTCATAAATAAATAACATTTCGAGACACAAAATTATGTTCTTAGGGCTATTAACCTGCTTTTCTGACCCGGGACTGAATCCGGGTCCCCGCAGTGAGCCATACCTAGAGAATATGCCTTAAATCGCCCTTCATTAATTTATTCCCATTCTCAAAAGGTTTACAAGCCCTGCATTACATCCTCACAAAACTAGAGTTATTTCCACCCTACTTAATCCTTTAACACTAAACCTTGTTTCATCCCGAACATTCGGAAAGTTTCATCCCTAACGGCTTTCACAGGTGGTCAAACTAGGGGTTTAATTAAAGTGGGCCAGCGCCATCTATCCGCGCGAACTTGTACTAATCCTTGCAACTGTGACGGTTTAGTTAATTGAGGTACACTTCCGGACAATTTTATAGAGTCATCCTACATTTTACACTACTTACTGTTGTGAACATTTATAAAATTAATACTTTACTTCAAATATGGTGTACTCGTAATTGCTGTATTAAACTTGTTAAATTCAATGTTTTATTAAAAACTAAACTTATTAACCAAATTAACTAAGATTACTTTGAAGTCGAGGTGGCTCATTTTAAGTATCTGAAACTGCATTAATCGAAAGATACAACGTTCTATTTGGAAATTGGGATATTGAAGCAAAATTAAAATAACTTTACTTTCTGAATTAAAAAGATTTCAATGCCTTCTAAGGAAATGATGACAATAACCTAATACAAAAAAAAAACGATCTAAACAAAAATTGCCTCTCTTTCAGAACAGGTAAAAACAATGTCGAAATATTTCACCAAAAAGGAACAACTCTAACAAATAAAATTACCTTTTCTATTTCCTTCGTCCTCCCTTTAATATTTTATTAGCCTTTCCATCATTTAACCCAAATAAATAATAGAAGAGCAGTTTATTTTTATTGATAGCGTAATCAATGGTAACTTTTGCTCTAATCCAGGATATTTGGCTTTCATAAAATATGTATTTTGGTTAACGATCGGGGCTAAGTATAACAGATAATGATGGATAAGGCAAGGCGCTCACTGCTTTTGGTCCGTGGATGGGTGATAATTTGTTAACATACCGAGACTTCTCCGTGCATTTGGTAGCTACTGCTGTACTTTAACTGGCAGTTGTCAATTCATTACAATTCTGACAACCAGTTTTACTATGGGATGGTGTCTTACCCAGTACAATGGTTAGATTAGGTAAAATAGGTAGTTAATGCTGGAGATAGCGGTAGTTCGCATTGCTTCAGCATAATTGAAGTATTCCGGTGGTGTTAGCCGGTAAGAGTCCGGCATACTCCTCCACCTTCCTCAGGGCGGAGAAGTCCATGAGGATTTCACCGGGTAAAAAAAGGTGAGATATGTAGTTGCTCCATGTAAAATACGGTATTCAGCTGAATCCCATGGTAATGGAAGCTGCCCTCATTAAGACACGTTAACTTAAACATGTTTAAAAAGACTTATCTACCTTACGATTTCTTCACAGTAATAATCATACATAAAAACATATTATTACGCCTGTTTGCCTCATAAAGGGTAAGCAGAGACTTCACCATCGCAAGCACAAACACCCTTCCTAGGATGACATTTATGACCATTATGATTAAATCCTCATTTTAGCAGAATCATAATTTTCTTCATACTTTTCCCTATCTATGTAGATATAACTACGTAATATGAAGGTACTGAACAAGTTGCTTTTCAAAGTGGGTCACAACCTTTAGAATCGGGTCATTTATTTTTAAGGTGCTATTTTCGGGGACGGACCGCACCGCGTTTTCAATTAAAGCCTGAAGTATATATTACGCTTTTTATCCCTGTGGTAAAAAGTGTAAGCTTTTTAATGGTGTCACATAATTCTGCTCGGATTTCTATATTACTGGGGAACTTTGTGGACCACATTGTAACTTAACGTTTCAACTTATGTGGCACGAGCAGATTCTAATATATGTATACTTAGTTATTTAGGTAGTCTGACAATAATATATAATTTGTTATTAAGATAAAAATCGGGCAATTTAATTATTTCAAACTTAAAAAAATTGATATATAGAGGTTAAGATTTTCTCGCTTCCTTGCATACTTTTGATTGTAATCCGTTATAGTATGAAATATTGCTGTGATGCGCTGTTTCCTAAAAAAATACTTGTAACTGTTGGAAATAGCGGTTGAGAGACGAACTTACACCTCTTTACATGAAAAGCCAACTGATGATCACAGGGCTTTTTAAAAGGCACATTTTGTATTTAAAATAAAACGAAAATGATTATTACCTCCATCGCAAAACGGCAAAACGAAAAAGTGCACGATCCAAGCATTCTATTTTCAAAATTAACATACCCTCTGTTTATAAAAAACCGCTTTACTTTTGATAATGGAATGTGTTCTTTATTTTAAATAAACAACATTTAAATTGAGAACAAAGGAACGCTATTCCATTTAAACTCTCGATTTTATCGTTAAATGATAGCACTTGTGTTATTGGATCAATTCGAAAGTGATTAAACACCGTTAGATTAGGGAATTAAGAATTCATTTGGTAAAGTTGGTTCGGTACTGACCTAGATTAGTTTCTATATACGTTTGTCGGTAACACGTTTTGAGTTATTCTATAATTGCTTCAAATAATTTTAATTGACTTTACATTCTTAATAACCTGTAACCTCTTCTCATATAGAGAAAGAATGAGCATTTATCACCACGCTTGCTAACATGCGGGTTCAAAATTTCTGATTTCGTGGTAAAGAAAGGCTTTAGAGAGAAAGGAATAACATGGAAAAAAATCTCTAATGAGTTCGAACCTGCAACCTTGTGCACACAAATCCGTTCAGCTTGGCCATCACGACATCACGCGATATACAAGTTTATTATTTAAACATAAACTAATTATAGGGAACTGTGAAAACGGATAATTAACTGTCCCTGGGATAGGAAATTAACAATTCATTACAAGGTCGAACAACTTAACGATGACCCGTTTCAAGTAATTAGAAAAAAGGACGTTTTTATATTTTTTTCAGTACCTAATAGCCTGTAAATATCTACACACATAAAAACACTTCATATATATGTAAGGAAGAGAGAAGTCAAATGTGGTTTTAGAAACTTAAATAATCTTATTAAATTTTTTGATTTCTTTTAAAATGGCATACATTTTAAAAAAATAAAAATATTCTAACATATAAAATTAAAAAAAAAAAAACGTTTTTGATGAAATTTAAAAGGGAGCCTGTTATTATTTTGTAGTACATTTTACATACAAAAAAAAAAATACGGTAGATTCAAGAACCTTCTAGTTTTGCAGTTGGTTAAAAAATAATTGTGCTCGCGATTTCGGGTCATTAAAACCACTCGAGCACAATCGACTAAATAATTTCTGACAAATGGTATAAAGACCCTATTTTGTTAATACTTTAACAGTAATATAAACAGAAACATTAGTAGTTCCTTCTACCCTAATTAGTCGTCCTTAAGCTACAGTCTTAATTAATAGAATTACAAAGGGCTCATACAGGTAGCGATACTCCGGGGACCGCCTGTTGCCTTTTAGAAAAGGTTGCTTGATCGTATCAACACTGTTGTCTATGTGTGTAGGGATAGTAAACACTTTGTATATAATATATTATGTGTTTGTTGATATAATTTGTAATAGAACTGATAGATAAAGAATCTGACAGACTTAAAAAAATTTATAGGGAATGCAAATCAATAAGATATATGAGATAAGATTAAAACATTTTTTGTGTTATGTAATGTCATTTTAACCTGATTAGTTTTGGATATTGAGGTTAGTTATTTAAATTACTTAAAATAAAATATAAGTTGTTTTTGATATTAGCTTAAGAATCAAAACCACATTCGCACATTGTATGCGTTAAAATCGTGTCTTTTTCATTTAAAACTATATTATTATAAAACGGGGATTAGCTTAGCGTACATGCTTAAATACCTTTAGGGCTGGACGTTTCATCCGGGTTACACAGGCCGTGTTCGCAAGCAGAGTATTAAGTATTTAATCATGTACGCACTAATCCCCGTTCCTTAACATTACTATAAACATGCAGCGCGATAGTTTAAAAGTTATCAAAACTGTAATTCAAGTTATTTAAATAGTGATCTTAAAATAGACTCTCGTAGTACAAATCACTCGACACATTCGCAAATATTTACCTCCATGCTTATGTGCATTTGCATTTACTATCTAATGCAGTTTCAATATTGTATGTCGTTATCTATGATTTATGATAACGTTATCACGTGTTGGTTATATCAATAAAACTTTTCCAAGAACTTGAACTCTCGTGTCAGTAATTGTATCATGTGATTTGCATTAGGAGTGAAAATGATCAAGTATTGGAGTTTTATCTGTCAAACAAATGTGTATATAGTAATATTATGAAACGGGTACTAGGGCGTACATGCATAAAATGTTTATATAGTGCAAGTATAAAGCGAATGAACTATTTAGGTACCTAATCTGCGTTTGAAATCATTAGAGTTTCACCTCAAAAAAAGGTACAGCCCCGACAGGAAGTTAAGATTAGGAATCAAAACTCTTGTAGCGTTTACTAGGTTGTTAACCTATTATAAAACTTATATTAATAATTACTGTTTCCATGTGACAGGTTTTACAAAAGACAACGACAGAAGGGCACATTTTTTTTAAATACTGTCATAATTTTTTTATTAAAAATACAAAAATTAAATTATGATTATTCGCAGATTAGTAACATTATATGACTCACCTGTACAACATCCTCTCTTGGCGATCAGCCTCCATATAGATCCTATAGTACATATACAGCATGATGACCCCCGGGATCCAAAAACTAACACTACTCGAGATCACTGCGTAAACTTTGTTCACAGTAAAACTGCACACGTTTGGGAACCGCTTCCGAAAGTTCAGGTGGTCTTCTGTAGTATACCAACCCATGAAGATTGGCAGGAACGAGACTAGCGCAGGACTGCACCAGACCACAGCCAACATTATGCCAAGCTTCGCAGTCGTCATTATCAAAGGGTAATCCAGAGGCTGGACGATCGCGTAGTATCTATCCACACTGATACAGCATAGATGAAGGATAGATGCCGAAGAAAAATACACGTCCAAAGAGTTCCAAACATCGCACATGAAGTAGCCAAACAACCATTCCCCGTTCGTTATTTCTACGCTAAAGTTGAAGCACATCGCCCAGATCGCGACCAACATGTCAGCCAGGGCTAAAGACACGACGAAATAGTTCGTGATCACTCGCAACTTCCTGTGTCTCATCACGGAAACTATGACTAATAAGTTCCCGAATATCGCCGCCAGAATAATAAATAGCATTATCAGACATTTTAACACGACTAAAAATACTATCAGCGGGTCGTCCTCAAATTGGTTTGAGTACACTAAATCATTTGTAGTTTCGTTCACCTCCAAACTCTTATTGACATACAAGTCGGTTAGGTACATTGATGTCGATAAATCGGCGAAGTCCAAAGTAAAATTATCGGCTTCCAAAACGATTTCAAGTTTCATGTTTCACATTTTTCAAGTCGTATTTACTGTTAGCATGAAGGCGTGGAAGTGTGATTCCGGGGCGATTTCCATCGTCGATACCTGAAAAAAAGGAAAGTTAAATTTCTTTTGTGTTCACGAAATGTTCAGGAAACCTTTCAAAAGGGATTATTGTTAGACTTTTAGGTGCCGTTTTGACATCAAACAGTTACTACACGTGTTTTTCTATCAAAGGGAAATCTGTGCTTTCTTTTGAAAGTAACTGTAGCATTACTTTTGATTGTAAGATGCTTAGATGTGAGAAATATAAAGTCTTTCCGTCGTCTGTGAATGTTACGAAGTTTTTTGAAATAGGATTTATTACTGTTGAGTACCAAGTTTTGTTGGCTGTTGTAATGGGAAATGGATGTCCTTTGTTCTCGATGAATGGAAAATAAACATAAATAGCTATGTTAAAATGTATTTTATATCCAATGTTTATTTACGTTAACCTATTTAAAAATGTTACAGACTTACGTGTAGGTCTCTGTAGTGTTTATAGAACATGGTGAACATGACTATTTCCAGAAAAAAAATTAAAATTTTTACTTTTTTATCCAATCTAGCTAAAGTACGGTCTGTCAAAATGTACATAAATATTTGATTCAAACATACTCCACCTCTCCATAGCGACATACAACTTTCAAGCTTATAAATTAAGCAATAAAGTCGAAATAACATTGTCACTCATGAATATGTAAAGGCTCATGACGCTAAAACACGGCCCGCAAATGTTTGAAGTACGGATTTAAACAAATCGCCTTCATTTGTTTCACTGCGGTTATGTAAAAGACTTTCAGCGGAGCGTTTGAATTCTACTTTTTTTGGTTGAGTACCGCCTCTTAACCGACTTGCAAAAACGACTTCCTTTTTGTTTATCTGTGATATGGTTATATACCCTAGAGCTGGTCTCATGGTCTAACGCATTTTCACAGATAGATTGACTTGGCTTAATAATATGTAAATATATAAATAGATGTTTACTATGGCATACTGTGTTACATTTAAATAGTTCGTGGAGGTCAGATAGGCAGTCGCTCCATGTCAAACACGGTATTCAGCTAAATCTGTTTAGACCAGACTGGAAGCCGACTCTTACATATGATAGATGGGAAAAGGCTTGGCAGATTATAAAATATAAGGAGATTAAATACACAAATGGTACATTTAGTTACTAACAAAAACTACATCAGAATATATTTTTGCGAGTTGCCCAAACTCTACTAAAACCGCAGCTTTACCCACCTACATACAACCTTTTGTCAAGGCTTTGCAAAGATTATGAAACATTAATGTTGGTATTACCGGAGAACTCTGATAACCAAATAAAACATATTTTACGCTGGCTGGTTACGGTCATTGATCTAAATCTGGACGGCTCAAGGATAAAAATCTATTTTATTTTATTTTGAAGCTTTAGGTTTTTTGGTATACCTATTTAGGTAGAGATTAATTAATAGAGTAAGAAAAAAAATTTGATTATTAGAAAGGATAATAATTTAAACAATAAAATATATTGTTAAGAATCCTTTCATAAAATGCATGTTTAATTTAGCTCGCATACATTGGTTTACATAACAGTTTTCTTATCATACATTTTTCCTCAATTATATTACTACTCTAAAAGAGTTAAATATGTACAGAGTACTACCAAAAGGTTATATCTATTCAAAAGGGGGAAGATTACACCTAGTTTACAAGATTTTACTAAATAATTGCTATCCCACTTTTACATAAATTGTTTGAAACCAAAACTCTCTCCACTCTAGAGGGCTCCATATCTTATAATATCACTCAATAAACGTTAAGATAAACCTCCAGCAATCTGCTGTAACATTTATATAAAATCCCAAGCTTCCAACTCATTATCCAAGTAATATATTTCTTTTTACAAGCAATACAGTATGCAACCTCATTCGCTGCAAAGGCATACGTTAGCAAAGGAGTTGCATAGCTGCAGGGAAAATACAGCAATTTCCTAAGTTACGTTTGAATTACTTTGAAAGCTCGGCTATCTTGTGCACTTATGAGTTTTAGTGTAGTAGAGATTTGTATTTCAAAGGCATATTAAAAAGTAGTGTCGAATTTCACGTGATAATGAAGTACGGATAATTTATAATATGGATGATATAATTTCCATACATTTATGCAAACAAAATAGATAAGTTTCAGTGATCAATCCAGCTTGATGAGATATAATACTTTTGAAGTATTTCGGTTTGGAACTATGAAAAAAAAAAAACGTCGACCGTGTATAAGTATGTGACGGTCTTCTTATATATTTTTGATGGAAGTCGTGTTTCTCTACATCTATTTTTAATCAATTATACTCTAACAAACCAAGATAATATCATAACCAAAATAATGTCGTGGTGGCCTAGCGGTTCAATGAACGGATTTTTATGCACGAGGTTGCAGGTTCGAACCCGGGCAAGTACCAGTAGCTTTTCATAAGTTATATGTACTTTCTTAATTATTCTAAGACACTTCTGACAAACGGTGAAAGAAAACATCGTGAGGAAACCTGGATACCGAAATTTGGGATCTGTTATCGCCAATCCGCAGAGAGCAAGCGTGGTGATCAATGCTCGTGCCTTCTCTATATGGGAAGAGGCCTGTGCACAGCAGTGGGACGTTTGGAGGCTGGATTATTAAACCAAGATGGCAACAAAAATACATTACCCAAACCCTCTGACATTATTTTCCTTCCTTAAAACAAAAACACTACAGATAAAACACTGTCTACAAAAACGCAGTAACAATAAAGTCACTTTAGATACCCATTAAAATAATAAACAAAGTCAAAGACAACGTTGAAAAATGTAAAAGAAATATCCTTGTTTTACTGCGGAAGTTCAAAAAGTGATTTAAACATAACTTCGAAGAAAGTTAAGTGAGACAACGTAGCTTTAACTTATAGCGTTTTGTTCGACCCTCCCTTTCTAGGGGTCTGTAATACGTTGTTTTAGAAGTCCAGTTTACCTTTTGGAATCATGTTTAAAAGTGTAATGTGTTTTACTTGAAGAAGAAAAATTATTCTTGGATCATAAACAGATTTTTTTTATTAAAATTAATGTAGTATCTACATACTAGTAGAAATTTATATAATGAAAAGTAAAGTTAAGTAACATTAGATAAGAAGTAACTAATTGTCAAGACCAACTTTGTAAAAATTAAACAAAAAAAAGGCATTTCATGGTTTACAATAAAGAATATAATATTATTATATAATCTACTTATACATCAGCCAGTTTAAAGTGATAATTAACATGCTTTGGGATTATGATTTGGGATTTGTGACCTTAATTCAATGTCTAATAGTTCAGTTTCCATCACATTCAAATTATTTTAAAGCACTTTTCGGTAATATTTGTCATTCTAAAATTAACTTAAACACATGTTTTGAAGTTGATAATTGCGTCATTAATAGTAACGTTTAATACTCTTTCCATATTGGCTTTAGTTAAAGCTTTCTTAACATTTATATATCGTCCAATAGCCGGATAAATCAACAAATGACGAACATAAGCGTCACACATCAACAGCTTAAAATAGTCCGCTAAAATTCTACGGAAAGTAATTTACTCAATTTTGCACACAATTTCAATATACTCAGAAAATTATATTTCATTTACCATGAGATTGATCGTCGACAAACCCGTGGGAAATAAACCAGGCAAGTTTATTGCCTTTTTAATCTGCTAGAACGAGCGAAATGGCAATTCTGGACGTTGTTAAAATGGATCATCGAGGGATCGTGTGTCGTCAGAATTTTACGTCTCCTTAACTTTGTGACATGTCTTTAAAGTTATTTTTTTATTGCTTTTGAAATTATGATTATGTAGTTTTAAGAGGGCTTGGTGATCTGTGACTATTTATATACCTACTATATTTTTGCATACCATTTTTTTACGACATTTGCCAGTATACTGATGTGTATGAATATTTACATAACTTTAGATCAGTAAACTGCCTCATTGGTCTAGTGCTGCTAAGCGCGACTGCTATGCTAGAGGTCTTGGGTTCGATTCCCGAGTCGGCCAAGGTGTTATTGGGTTTTTCTATGAAATTCTCAGTAGCAGGTCGGAGTTTGGATTTGTGCCCGGTTAGTGGCAATGGGCTCGCCCCCTATTACATGGGACCTAAACATATCGGCGAACTGTGGGTGTACATTAGCACACCTCTGCCTTCCCCTTCGGGGATACAGGCGTGATGATATGTTATGTTAGATCAGTAAAAAAAATACGTCAGAACTATAAATAAATGGAAAATCTCAGGTTATGATACAGTGCTCTGATCCTAAAGAACTTGTGCTATAGTATCAAAAACCAGTTCAATCAAACTCACGAAAAACAATATAAAACAACATACTACATTATGTTAAAGATCCCTAATTACCCTAAACTCACAGCAAATAACAGCTCACCTTACACCAGACGATAAACACAACTTTAATTTGAAAGACAAATCGTCACTCAACAACGTCACCAACAAATACAAAGTTTAACTTAAGCTTTGATTACATAAGTTTGTCATCAGGTAACCTATCATTCAAACCTTTGTTTATATATAAGTAATTTAACTTTACCAAAGTGATAAGGAGTTTTGATTACAGATAAACGTTTAAGATAGAGACAGAATTTAAAGGCAAATATCTGTAGCGTTGTACAGGTCTTCGAGTGTACAGGTGGTGGGTCACGCTGGGTAGTTTAAAAAATGAGCCATGGTCTGGGGAGAGATACCACACTCACAAGGCTCGTGTGTGCTGTCCGCGTGGCTGAGTACTGGTCCACAAAAATCTAACGACTATGCTATGATCGATACGCTTAGAAGAAGAAGGCAAATATTAGTAATTTTAGCTGAACTGTATTTTATAATTATTTATTTATAACTAGCTGTTGACTGGGGATCCGCTGGTATGGGTGTCAGATATCGTATAAAAAAGTAGCCTATGTCCTTTCTCATGCTCTAGACTATCTCTGTACTCAATTTTACTTAAATCGGAATAGTAGTTTGGCATGATTGCGTAGCACAGAGTTACGCTCATATTCATAATATTATAGTAAGGATTGCGAAATAAACAAGTTTATTTGTTATAAAGAATTCTCTTTTATTCATCTACAAGCTTTCAAGACCACCTACAGCACAATCAATAGTTTTTTTTTTTTATGAAAGACTATGCAAACATAAAAAATAGCGTTTCATGAACATAATATTTCTTTACCCTTAGATACAGACTCCTACGCATTAGGACGCTAAGTTTTTATTAAACTTTATTAAATTAAGAACATCTAAGATTTTCAAATAATAAAATTAAGCCCACTCAGAATTGAAATCAAATTCATCATTTCATTTTGTTAATTAAAGCTATCTTGAAGGTAAGAAGTATTCAAGAAATAACTGAATATTTGTATTTCAAATGAATTAATGATCGAGTATTTTAAACTCTTCAGGATTTACTTAAGAATTTCAAAGTAAAGGAATATCAACCTTATTGAAATTACAATTAATTATTTAGAATATCTTGACAATGACACAAAAACATAAGCTAGTTCAATTGAGGATATCAATTTATTCAATGAGGATATCAAAGGACAATGGCGAAATAATTGTTGATGTAATTCTTATGCGTCTACAAACGTCGTCATTACAGATTTACATGAAATAATTAGTTACGTTTTTTTAAGCTTTATTTAAATAGCGTCTCAGTCTATGAAAAATATATTTTAAATTGGAAATACAATTGATTAAATTGTACTTGGAGTGTTGCCATGTGAAAGTTAAATCTAAACTAAGTCATACGAATATATTTCGCAAGTAAATTAAAAAAGCGGTTTTTTTAGAATATATTGAAGTTTTATGAACAAGAGTAATCTAAAGACATATTATTTCTTCCCGACATTACCGAAATAAATAAATGAAATCAAAATAATATAACGTAAACTTCATTCCAGCATGGCAACAACAACGGATACAATCAATGTGACATTTTTAGTTATGTCAATTGACATTGTTTGTGATCTGTCAATTCAAACGTTCGTTACTCCTATTATTGTTGAATCTATCAATGTTTTTATTTTTAATATTTGTTCTGGACTGCTTATGGACTTGAAACATTTCTCCTGTGACGTGCGCTTGCCAAAGGATTCCGATTACCCACCACTTACGACGACATTTTGCTGTGAACTTTTAACTCCGATTCTACTTCTTACTTTGGATTTTATTGCGTGTAAAAGACGATATGTTTTTCACGATGGGAAGCCGTGTAAAGCCCCTCAGCACCGGCTGGTTTCCTGGATGATATCGTGATAAGGGAGGATGAAATAAAATATGACGAAGAAAAATAACCAAAAAATATATATATGTTGTTTAATTTCTTTGACAATCCCTTGTTAGAATTAATGCTGTTTTTTATTTCATTCATGCATTTGGTCAGCTTTTTTATAGACGATTTTGTGCATTTAACAATATTGCTATATTGTTAAATGCACAAAATCTATAAGAAAGAAAAGAAAGCCTATAAGAAAACATTAACACATTCTGACAGGATTTTAAAAGATACCTCTGATTACTACACTACATTATCAAAGCGATACCAGGGAAAATCTAGCTTAATTTTAATTTATCTTTTAAAAAATTAGTGACCATTTCACGAGGTTTACTTTTTCAACATATTTCCTATGAATGTCTGTTATAAAAATGCAAGGTCGAGCAAAAGTATTTACAGGAGCCCATTAATTTCACTTATAAATAACTGAATTTCTTTTAGTTTGAACCTTAGAGTATAGATAAGAAACTAAAAAGTGAGTCTATCAGAGTTTGGACCGTAAGCACTAGTATGAACTAGTTTTGTCGTGAATTATACATGAAGATGGAGCTTGCCGTTTTAATAAATCTATCTTAAACACTAATATTATCCTAAAAATGACAAAAGCATCGACATTATCGTATATAAGTTTCTCGTTGCGCGAAAAATAAATAAAATCAGTAAACGAATCTACTAGATACAGACTAAAAAGTGCTCTCGCTTGGCACAAGGGGAAACTAGCCATAGTATCGGTCTATGTATATTGTAAAGTCTATGGTTTGAACGAATCTTAAATAACAAAACACCTGACCTCAAATTCTTTAAAACTTAAATATCTTTTATTTGTGACTTCGTTCATCAGTGAACCTTAAGACAATATTGTTCAGAAATCTAAACTCTATATTTTAAGATTTTTTTTATTAGTAGACGCAACAAAATTATGTCAACAAAAATTTGTATGGGAGTTCGCCATTGTCCTTTGAAAATGTCAATTTTTTTTCATTATCGAAGTAACGCTTATTTTTTGCCATGCCATTATTCACCCTATTCTCTGTTGTCCATGTAAGATTAAGCTTAGTTATACACAACTAATGCCATATACTTACGGAACTTCAAAAGTCTTAAAAGTATTCGTCGCTACATTATGTCTTAAAGTGACAAAGAAAGCGTGAGTCTCGTGCACTAGGGAATTTAATCCGGGTGCCTTAAATAAGTAATATTTACTTCTTGGATTTTTTTTTTATATCCTATCCGAGGATCCGAGAAGCCGAGGATAGAACTAAGTGGCGTGCAATTGGAGAGGCCTGTCCAGCAGTGGACTGCTATAGGTAAATAGCTGATGATGATAATATTAAAGAAATATTCATTTTTGATTACTAAAATTTCATTTGACGGGCCTGTTGGTCTAGTGATTAGTGACCCTGACTGCTATACCGGAGGTCGTGGTTTCGATTCCCACTCAGGACAAATGTTTGTGTGATGATGATCATTTGTTCTGTGTCTGGATGTAATTTATTTTTTATCTATAATAAATATTTCTGTTTTTAGAAATATAATATAAGTATGTTTATCAGTTGTCTGGTTACCGTAACACAAGCTCTGCTTAGTTTGGAATCAGATAACCGGATGTGAGATGTCGGGAATCGAAACCGCAGCACGTTACGTAGTATTTGGCTCAGTGACCTACTACTCACCTATCCTTAAGTTAAGTATTTGATCGATTCGCACTCAAACACTTCTCTCGAAAGATTTCTAATAATCTGAGACTCGTTTACCACTTCAGAGGTGCTAAGCCGAACCTTAAGGCTATTCATACTGCCATCAGAATACAAAAAGCCTAAGGTCTGAATACATGAACTCCTCGAGCAGTTAGTCAGTGATCACCGCACACTGACTGCGCGAGCTGTCGACCGCTCTCGCGCGTCACGTGCGCCTCCCGCCCGCTTCCTTTTTGAGGCCATTCGAAACAAAAGCAGTCGCACTGCTTCAGGCAGTCCGTGTGCGCGCTCCCTAACGTTCAAGAACCTTTGACAAAGCCCACAAGTGTTTGCCACTTTAAAGTTCTGACAACTGTTGAAACCTTTTGTCCCTGTTGCATTGAGCATTGGTAAAGAGGTATAATATCTTCATGGTAGAGTGGTTTACTGGTCGGATCTACACGCATAAAGTAGCAGATTCAAACTCTGAAAGATTTATCTTGGTGTTTTTATGTGATTCTATAAAAGGATAAAATTTCATACTAACTTCATGGACATTGTAAGCGTTTATGTTATAGTTGTGTGATCATAAAGTTTATTTTAATGAATAAAATACATAAAGAACAGAGGTCACCTATTTGATACCTACGACGACCTTAAAGGCAGTTTGATACACTAATACTGCATAAAGTGATTTTATACCCTGTTTCTCTACTAATTAATTGAACTGTAATTTCAACTAGATACATTCCAAAGGTCTCTCAAAGCCGATGTGTAATAACTGTGGAATCAGCATCATAAATACTAGTGCTGAGTCCGGGTTCCCTAGTTTATTATAACATGTCCCAGCGCGGGAAACTTTAGGGTTCGACGTAAGTAACACGGACTACTGTGTATCATGTTATTGACAGCCCTAGGGCTGTCAATAACATGATCAGTATTTTTGACACGTGTCAAAATTCGCGAGTTGTGCTTTCCCAAATGACGATGACGAGACGTTGCCAGCTTGTGTGCTTATGTGTAAGGATTTAACTTAAAGCATTTTTTTATGGAATAAGGACGTCATCCGCATAGTACATAATCCTTGTCTCACAGACTGGTAGGAGAAGAAAAATCTCGATAAATGTAAGTTACTCAAAGCACGTACTAAAAGTAGATTGTCTTTACAATCTATATCTCACCACCAATCTACCGATCGCAAAATGACATGAGCTGTTACTGTGTACCAATCATTTTAAAAATATTGCTTATATCTGTACCAACCCTATATATTACTCGAGTTAGCATTCCGACGTAAACTCAATATTAATAAATTCCCGAGAGTATTTACTAAGGTCGGAGTTAAGCAACTTTTTGATGTGCGTATGAACTTTTACAAAGATAAAGATTGGCGTTCGGGAATAAAAGATATAATGATTATTGCTTACCTTAACTAAATGTTTGAACAAGTTTAGATGAGTGTTGTGTTTTTGTTTTAGTTTTTTGGCAGAAAATAATGTACGATGTGCGAAAATTATATAAATCATTTATTAGATATATGTAGACAACATTTCCTGACTAGTCTGTGCATGATGCTTATTTGATTCTTCTAAGTATTTTTTACTTTTATACGTATTCTGGCTCTTTGATATTGATGTATGCCCTTTATATTGCATAAAAAATGTAGTACCGGAGAGCTTGAGTTTTCTCCCTTTTCCTTGCATTTATTTTAGTAGGTATATAGAGTAACTGCTTTAATTAAAAATTACCGATTGCTTTCACCTTTTAATTTTTACAAAAACATTCTAGCAAATAATGTACAAAAAAAATATTTAAACCAAATACAGTACCTAATATCCAAACAAAAAACTTTTTAATACAAAACAGAGTCCAGCGAAAGTGTACGTAAAGCGCAAAAAGTTTTAATGAACAAAGGATAATGGCGGGCGAAACAGTTGAAACGCTGATTCATTAGCAGACACAAACGACTCATTAACATAAAATATTCAAGATCATAATGATGATTTAGAGTATCTAACCTTTGGTGTTGTTATTATTATGGAGGGAGTTTGGTCGCATGATTTTTGTGATATAATACGCATCCGAAAATGGTGCTCTGTTCAGGTATTTAAAAGTATAGTGTAAGTTATGAGCACACAAACTAGAAACGACTGTCCTTTTTTCCGACTTGTTAAGGAGGAGGTTCTTAAATCAATGTTTTTTATTTGATATATCCAGCAAGTGTAGATCGACACCAAAAAAAACCTTTTGCATTAACTTTAAATTGGGTATTTTTGATCCCCCCCCCCCCCGTATGAATTTAAACGATATATTTCTTTTTTACACTTATCTATGTGTAATTTAGAATGTTTCATGACAAATTATAATCTTATAATATATCCATACTATACCTTAATCACAAATGAATAAGTAAACTAAATATCATAATACTTGCAATGACCAAACCTCCTTAAAATATTCACTTGTAATAAAAGAACAGATTACACTCGTTAGCCATCTCAAGTTCCATCATTATCTTCGAGTACAACATAAAGAAATACTAAGAATAGGCTGTCTCTTTCTAACCATAGGAATTTTAAAGGTGAGAGAAAGAGAGGTCAAGAGGAATGGTAATAAGGTTATGACATAATTATCGCGTTTACCAATTTGGCTGTTAGGTAGGTAATTATGGAAATATTGTAATGAGATTGGAAATTGAAAGGCTTTGGTCAACAAGATTGTTTATGTTGATGACAAGATCACAGACAGTTGAAAATGATTTTTCAGTTTATTTCCTTATTGAGAAATACAAAAATACTATATATTTTTGGACGACTCACCCTCAGCAATCTTGTCCACTCGTTAGAGTATGTATTTTCGGCAACCAAACTGGTAGAAATAGTGGTATATAAATATATTATTCAAAAATTACACACTGTCACAGGACCGTACCCGTTACCGACGTTTGGTTTAGAAATTTGGGTCACTAAACCACTAGCCCAATGCCATGCCAGTTAAGTTACATGCACAAAAATACCTTTTGATTTTACTAGATACGTTATTTATTTGTGTGAGATTAAAGCTCAGCCTATTCATAACACATATGACATAATCCAATAAATATTTATCATTCAAACACATACACGGGTCACTGCAAAATGTTTTGCAACATACCCGTGTATCGCATATTATCCGTATCTGCATACATTAATATTCAACTACCCGGCGAGCAAACGACCGCTCTCGGGCACGTCTGCGGTGTTAATGATATTATTGCTACCCCCACCACCGCCCGTTCTAATGAGAACCTACCCGCATTATTGAAACGGTATCCACTAATTTATCCTTATACGATGTTCCATGGTCAGAATACATAGGATTGCTTTTATATTTGCTTTAGAAATCAATTCTCATAACGTGACCCATTTATTGGATAACTGTTTTAATCCCAGGTTTCAGAAAGTCTCATCAACTAATAATCTATCAGACTAATAACCAATCACAACATAACATGAGATTTGACAGATGATTACTATTTTGCTTATTGAAATAGGACATACAACGTAAGTAAGAAATTGTAAATTGAATTCACTGATAGCCGAGTGGTTGATATAGATCACCGCGCCAATCACTACCCGTAAAGTTTAAAGTTCGATTCTCGCATGGGACAAACATAGTCTGTTCCACAAAACATATGTCTATTAAAGTCTTTTTTTGCTCTTTGTGTTATTTGATCTCTCTACAAGGACACCCAAGACACCTACATGTGTGTCTGTGACACTCCCTAGAGCAGGAATAAACGGAAATACCAATTTGTGTGTCTAACTAAGCCATTAAGTCTGTCTTTGTACCTGCTTTGTGTATAAAGCGGTTCATCTGTTGGTACTAAGTGAACTGCTAACATAAACATGTTCAAAACCGGAGGATTGAGTTGATTAAATGCGTTCAAAATTGGATTTCGGTTTTTCTTGTAAAATTAAAAAAAAAATATGTTCTAAAAATGATTTTCACAGTTTTAGACTATGTAAATGATTCCTCTGTCTACACCCGCTTAGCAGAAGGTTATCGCAGTAAAAAATAGCTTTTGTCCTTTTTGAGGATCTAAGCTTACTCTATACCAAGTTTCATCCATATCAGTTCAGCGGTTTAGCCTTGGAAGCATCACAGGACACAGACAGACAGAGTTTATTTTGCTTTTTATAAGTTTGGAAGTATATTAGGTATAGAATTATTTACAGAATGACGTCATAAAAAATATCTCACTAGAGTAATGTAATGTCCTTTGCCACGCCCTTCAGGATGTGCAAGCGTAAAACAATTCAAACACAAACTTAAAGTTATAAATGACAATTGAATATAAATCGAATGTAACCAATATTTGATTCCTTTTATCAATAAACACTTCACAAACATTTAATGTAAAATGTTCCTGAATCCTACAAATATTATAAATGTGAAACTTTGTGAGAATGGATGTGTGGATTTTTGTTACTCTTTCACGCAAAAACTACTGAATGGATTTTAATGAAACTTTACAATAATGTAGCTGATACATCGGAATAACACATTAGCTATAATTTATAACGATAGTTTGTGTATTTTTATTCACGCGGGTGAAACCGCGGGGCACAGCTAGTATTATGATATTTCATACATTTTAATAAAATAACCAAATATTTATTCGTTGAACAATTTTATTGTCGCCACTTTATTTATTTGTCAACATGTTGAACATTATTGCACAGTATTCAACGGGGCGGAATCTCAAATGAAATGCTTTTCCAATATTTCTTTACATTTTTGCTAAGTGAGACGTAAAGCTTGTGCAGTATATTAAAATGTAGTCTATTTAAATTGTTGTACCAGTTGATGTTATTTCCATTAAAGAAACATGAACTTTATGAAAGTGTAATTTAAGTTCATTTTAGATTGACAAGTACTGCTGAAAAGGTCACAAAAAAATTACATTTGTTTTTCATCAGTTTCGTCTATAACCAGAACAAAAAAGACACTGAATTTTACTAACCCTTGCAGTTTGAAGTACTTTGAAGTAGGCCAAACAAACTACTACTCGTTTAAAACATAGAGCATTGAACAAATACAGAGAGAACTTTGAACAAATGGAACAATAGGTAAATATTTACAATCAATGACCCACTGAAGCACTATGTAATAACGGCGAACGTCGATAGAAAACAAATAATAGTTATGTTTTATTTGCTACCATTGTTATAGAGTACAACTAACCACACAATTGTGACAAAAGCAAAGAAAAATCTATTCGAATTTCAACCTTAGCGCGATTGTTATAGAGGTTGTTTTAAATAACAAAGTTTTCGCAAGCTTTGTGGTTGGTTGTACACAGTTTAAAGTGGAAAGCTTTTGAGTTGTATGCGTCAAAGGCAACTGAGAGATTATTTCAAGGATCGTACCCTTTTGTAGGAGAAATCACAAATCCGAGTGTTTAAGGTAAGCTCTTTACAACATTGTACATTCTGGTGATATTACAAATGTGAGATGTTTGTAATCTGTTGTGTGAAAATTGCTGAATGAGTTTTGATGAAATTATACGTTATTAATTCTGAAAACATCAGAGTAATATGTAGGCTATTGTTAAAGAAAACAGAGAGGTTTGGAAGAAGACAGGCCTTTGCCCAGCAGTGGGATCAACAGTAGGCTAATAAAAAAAAATTGTTAAAGAAAAACAAAAATAGTAAATACGTCCGAGATATAGCTACATCAGTCAAATTAAAGAGAAGGTGAAGGTTGTGACGTATAAGTAAGTTCAAGAATTGGCACTCGATAGGAGGAAATGGAAGGAGCTGCACCGACAAGAGCTAGGCTCTTAAATTAATGATGATAAGCATAGTAAGGTTTAATTATGAATACGTTATAGCAAGCCTGATGGATAACAAATAAAAATAATCTTTACAGAATTGATGAATTTCATTCATCAAATACAGATAAAAATTGTATACATCTATATTAAAAATAAATACGAATATTTCGCTTCGGTAATATTTATTTCATTTCATATCGTATCATCAATATGTTTTTATCATTTTTAATCAAGCGTGTTGATTTTAATTAGGGCCACGCAATTGTTTCTGAGTTAAATCTCAATAAATTGTATTTGAGAGATAATTTTCATATTTACTTTCGTAGATTGTAATTTTGATATCTTTGTTTATCAGACTTTATTCAGGCCTTTGGAATCGTGGCTAATTTATTTGAAATCATCGACTGTATTTTTTTATTCTTGTTACCACAAAACTTTTGAACTGGATTGATCTATTTTGATGATTCCTTTTTTTATTTGAACGTTTGTGCTTCCCGTGTATTTTGGTCCAGTTATGACAGTGGGATCCTTAAGAAATTAATTTAAGACTTATTTTGAAGTCGGATTTTTTTGGTAGAATTATGATTGGTGTATGATTAGTGTAGTGGAAAAGAGGAGGACGCTTTTTCCCAACTGTGGGATTGTATAATTAAAATAATGTCTCCAACGTAAAAAGTTATGTGTGAAATAATTAAAATAATAATACTTTGAGTGGATAGTCGTAGTTGTATGTTTCTTGCAGACCTTTGTCTTTAAAAAGTTTTTCTCTAGAATGTTTGGCAGGTCATTACCTATCTAACAAAGGTGCAGTAATTAAAATCCTTATTGTTATGTGAGTTTCGACGTGTGGTCTAGCCTTAATTATGATAATGAAACGTCTATGGAATATATGTGTGGTACAAGTTACTAGCGGTAGCGATTAAGTTATATAAAAAAAAACATGAAGTAAAAATAGTAGTAAGAGTTTTCAAACTGTAATGATTCGTAAACTATTAGCATTTCACTTAATTTCAAACACGCATACAATGTGTTTTTTATTGGTTGAAAATTTAGTACACTTACCACACATTACCTTTTCATAATATTATGGGCAAAAGTATAATAGTTACTCTGGTTATAATACTACGAAGTTATTCTGTTAACTTTGAACTTTGTTTTGTAACTGTAGGCATTGACTGAAGAATCAGGCGTTACTTTGAGGAAATCCATGTGGAAAAATGTTATGAAATATTACAAACTATTTACTGATTCCGCTACAAAAAAACAGGTTTGGAAGCTTGGAGATTAGACAGCGTGAGTTAGCCAGGTTTGGAGATTAGATAACATAACTGAAATAAAAACCTACTCGACTAATGGAAACTTTACCTATTTTCAATTCCCGCTATCGCTTATCACTTGTACCGCAGTATAAACGTAATGGCGCGTCGCTCGTACAACTCAACAATGTTGAACAACCATTTGCGGAGCGAACCAGAGCTGTCTATATGCGGAACCTTTATACTGCTCTAAATTGTATGTGATGCCTCTGTTTGTGCTTTACTCTGTGGTAAATGTATTTGGTATTTGAAGCGGACGTTCGAGGTTAAACATTGATATTGACGGCCATTTTTGTGTGATAAGCTTGATTTTTATATTGTTTTGCAGCTAGTATATTTAGTCAAAAAAAGTTTTTTTTGAGAAAAAAAATTGAAACTTTTCTTCCAACGTAATTAGAACTAGACTTTGATAAAAAGAGCAATTGAACTTCGAAAAAACATTGCTACTTTACATTATTGTTAATGAACGTTGTATTTTTGTATTTGCAAGAGATAGTGCGCTTAAATGTAATGGTGTCTCTGTTTTCACATTAAACTACGTCAAGCATATTTTTATTTCAGCAACAAGTAAATGTTGTATGCAACGTTTAAATCAAGTCACACAGTTTATTTTCTCTGTTACATTGTATAATGTACCCATTTTTTGTTACTTCGCGGTTGAAGTAATTCTTTTTTGGTAGTGATCTGTGTCGTTAGCCTGGGCGCAAGCTTTGACTGCTTCACCGGACTTTTGGCTTTAGCCAAATTTATGTTATATTATATTTAGCACCGTATATTCCATTTTAGAAGCATTAGTTATATAATAAAACTAGCAAACCGGCGAACTCCGTTTCGCCACCAGATGGCTTCGTTTTATGTAACAGTTCGTTTAGTGATTAAAAGATGAAGATTTTTTTTTGTTTTCCTGAATTTTCTTTGCTATAAACCTCACGGAGCCCGAGACCTTACCAACGAATGCAAAACCGTGGAAATCGGTTCGCGCGTTCTGGAGTTATAGCGTCACTAAGGAAAACCCGACTTATTTTTATATAGTAGATAAAAAAAATGATTTCCCCTTTTCTTTTTCATAGAGTTTAATTCTCTTCGTAAACAAGTATTGATCAAAACCAAGCTAATGTAAGCGTCATTGCTTTTAAGTCCAACTTCAAAACTAATGCATTGTTTACTCATACAATAGATGTTAGAACAGTATTGCTATACCTTCCTAACAGCCATTAGGGCTAGGTCTGACAATGATTGAGCACAGCATCGGAAACGATGATAGATTCCACTAACAACACATTTGCGTTACAGTATTAAATCAGTCAACGAATGTACTACAGTCAAAAGTATGCTTAAGTTTGGCTCAGTATGCTTTTAGCGATATTCACTGATATAATGATAATCATGTTCTTATTTGTAAAACATAGGCAGGCAACAAAAAAGCACACTCTGTAGTATTTTACTTTTTCTACTCTATGATAAAAAAATACATTGATCTTGATGAAGACACGCGGTTATCTGATCTCAAGCTAAGCAGAGCTTGTGTTATGGTAACCAGACAACTGATAAACATACTTATATATTATTATTTCTAAATGCACACATATTATACATCAATTACACCACACACAGAAAAAAATATAGAGCTCATCAGGCAAAGATTTCTCTTGCATGGAAATCGAACCCACGACCTCCGGTATAGCAGGGTCACTAACCACTAGACCAAGAGGCCTGCAAAACAAAAATAGACAGCCAATTACATTCCAATTATCAAGAATAAAGGTTGTTTATTAGTTAAAATAATGAAAGTGGACAAAGCGAAACAAGTGTGTAAGGATCGTAGCAAGTGGAAAGAAGTGGTCTCTGCCTACCCTTACAAGGGAAAGAGGCGTGATTATATGTATGTATGTAAGATTAAAGGGTGGAGGTAGGTCCTCGTTGTAATAGCCATTAGGGCTAGACCGCTCTGACGTTGATTGAGCACAGCATTCCAAACGATGATAGATCCCACTAACAATACATTCTCATCACGGTATTATTGTTTAGGGATGGGTAAGAGGTTTTCTTAATCAGGTGGCTATTTATATAACTTGGACACTCAAGCACCTGAATACTGAAACATTAGCTACTATAAATCTTAAATTAATAGAAACAACATGTAAATAACGGCGATTTTAAACTGACTGGTTTATTAGTTTTCGGTCAAAAAAGTTGGAAATACGAAGAACTATTTTGAAACATAATAAAAAAAAAAAGGATTATGAACATAAAATTTACATCTGATACCTCATGTATGTTTGTAATTAAAAGGTACCTCCCAATATATAACAAGGTCCTCATCCAGCGAACAAGATTTTTTTTTATATTTCGTCGCAACGACTGTTTGATTAGAACATACATATATGGCAACTCTAATGCAGAATAATTGGTTCTTACTTTGTATGCTTAATTAAGTATCTCGCCCTTATTTGTGCGTTAATTATTTCTCTACACAAATGAACCAATAATCACATCAAAATATGTCCTTTGACTCGACCTACTTACATGAAAATGGGTCGTGTTGCTACCGGGATCTATTAATACCACTGATATATTACTGACCTATTTATTGTTAACCTTAAGGATAAAAGCCTTAGAGGATAGGTAAGAAACTATAGAGTGCACATATCTAGGTATGAACCTTGAGCATTAGTGTGAACTAGTTCTGTCGTAAAAATATAATCAAACAGCGCGCTTTTGTAATAAAACTATCCAAACCCAAATATTATGCTAATAATGTCAGGACCATTGTTATTTTAGTATAAAAGTTTGTCCTTACACGGAAAATTCATAAACGAATGTACTACGACAGCCAAAAAATTGCTAACGCTCAGCGTAATGACCTCTTAGCAATACCCCCACTCTATAATTTTCTTTACTCTTTGATATCAACTCATAATGTATATTAACAGTAGACAATCAATAATATGCCATAAAATGTGACTTTCATTTTTCGGTATCCCGTATTAGCTCTCCGCATGCGGTAAACGACTGACATATCGATGGCTCACGTTTATTATACGTTACCCCGTATCCGGGGACTCCTCACCTGCTTTATAATTACCAATAAAAAGGAGCCTTTAATGATAATTACAGCTCATAATTTATGTAAACAATTGACGACCCGGTCATCACTAATATGTCAACTATGTGAGAATAAATAACAAAATATGTCAGAGATAATATATAATACAATAAATTACTTTGAAAGTATGTCAACAATGTTTCTGATTACTCAACATTATAAAAATACATCTTAAATAGTATTTACTTATGTATTTATTCTGTATGGAGTATGTATTTATGTAAATATGCGTACATCTATTAAGACTATGTGCCAATATCACAAAGCAATTATGTGCATAAGCATTAATCTTTAAACTATGTAAATAGTTGTATCTATAATTAAATGGGTTGTAGGAAAATTTTAGTTTATTTATCTTTGAACAGAAATATATCTACGAGCCACGTAGAATTTAGCTTTAGCAATACTTTACTGGTTCGAGGTGGCGCAGGATAAGGTAGTATGGAAGAAATTGGGGAAGGCCTTTTCCCAACAGAAGAACCGTATAGGTTAAGAAAAAAAAACTTTATTTGTACTATAAATAAACTTATTTACTAAGAGCTCTATCTCTCTAAAACAAATGTACCCCTCTCCTTTGTTGAAATACTGTTCTCCAATATACATTCCATAGGTATTAAGGTTTTAGGTAGAATTTAACCTAAAACATACTAAGGAGTACATTCCTTTTAAATGTCTAGGTATCAAATAATGCAAGCTATCGAATATGTTAATTTTGTTCACTATTACACCTACTTTAAGCTAACCTAAAAGTCAAACATGTGCCAACTAAAGAACGTCCTTCTAAATAACATGTATCTGAATTCATTAAAAATTTTGAACCTTACAATAGCATATACAGAAAAGTTTTAAAATTGTCATAAGTTCACAAAGCATACACAACACAACAAAAAAAGAATTATGGAAATCGGTCCAGGAGTTATTGAGTTATGCGCTTACCAACACATTTAGCGATTCATTTTTATATAATAGATGTATAATGTATTTGGTTTGTTTACTATTATCAGTATCTGCTATATTCGTAATCGCAAAAAATACCGAGATGAATAAAAAAATCATGAACTTGTTTTTGTGTTTATTTGACAAAGAAATGGTACTAAAGTTGAAGTAAGATTTTGTATAAAAATAATTTGTACAACAAGACAAGGATTAAATTTCCCCGTTAACTTACGTAACTATGAACTGTAAAAATATACGCATTTCTAGTTTTTAAAAGACATTGTCCAAATTTTTAAACAATCATTTCTTTAAAAACTTGAACATTGTCAAGCCCGAATAAAGAAATCTGAATACCCCAAGCTATGTTGATGTTAACCAGTCTTACCTTTATTTTTTCTAAAAACTTATGTCGTATTAAACACAAACTGAAAAATAAAATAAATCGAAACGTTAGATCAAGTTTAAGCTCAAAACTTATTGGAAAACCCAGTAGCGTATCAGAAAATCATGTTATACCAGATTATTGAGCGTTATCGCTAGACTGGGTCTGATTTTTCCTAGTATTTTCAGTGCATTCGGTGCGCTTCGCTTGCGTCTCGCGAATGTTATTGAATTTGCTGTACTTATGACAGTCGGGTATAACATACGTAGAGAGAGATGTGTTTAACACCTGTAATGTCTGTTTTCAAGAAAATTATCTCTTATATGAGTACTTTTTACAGTGTCATAGTTCTTTTAGGTACATTTAGGAATTAAAAAAATGCTATATAAATTAATTAATGTCTAACGCTCGCGCAATTCTTTTATGTTCATCACTGACCGTAGTATTTAAGCAGTTCGTGTGTCGGCAGCCTTACTGGTGAGATATATTTAATGTAACGCTCTTAATATGTTGTGTATAATTAGTATGCTATAAACATATAGGTATTAAAGACACATATTACGATGTACATACCTAATAGAATATGGTCTACATAAAGATCAGTCAGACTGCCTCGTCGGCCTTGTGGTGCTAAGCGCGCCTGCTACGCTAGAGGTCTTGGGTTCGATTCCCGGGTCGACCAAGGTCTTATTGGGTTTTTCTATGAAATTCTCAGTAGCAGGTCGGAGTTTGGATTTGTTCCCGGTTAGTGGCAATAGGCTCGCCCCCTATTACATGGGACCCAAAACATACCGGCGAACTGAGGGTGTACATTGGTACGCCTCTGCCTTCCCCTTCGGGGATACAGGCGTGATGATATGTTATGTTTATAAAGATCAGTTGTACCCTGCTTGAACAGGGATACAACTTATGGTACACATTATTATACAATAACATTGTTTAAATGATAAAAGAATTCTGACCGTATTAAACTTTCACAGCAATTTATCTAACAACCCCGTACCTCGTTCATTTTGCTATGGAAAAGTATGTGTTGTTTAACAACATCCAACAATTATTCATAACTTTATCGATGCACTGCATTCTAATATACAAAACAAACAAGAAGTACAAACAAATACATTTTTCCGTTGCACTATGAAAACGTATTTACACGGCAATGGTCCGGAATGTTTCCGGACGAGTGGTTTCAGGAACTGTTTGTTCTAACGTTAGGTACGATCCGGAAATAACGGACAATTGAAATATTATTTGTAAACATTTTATGTTTAGATAACAATGTTTTTGTAATGCATGGCGAATAATAGAACGTTATTTAATTTTCATGCTGTTTGTTGTTAAATACACTAGCTTTATGTTGGGAGCAAGGTATTTTTCCTAATATACAAGGTGTTATCGAAAGGGTATATCTATCCAAAGGGGGTGAAGAGTATATATTATCTGGTATATAGTCAGTTTACAAAATTTCAGCTCAAAATGAGATATGATCTGATGATAATTCAATAATTACATTAAATTTTTCGCATCAATTATTTGATAGTTTTCGGTACACCCTTGTGCAAGGCCCATAAGGTTATATTCTCAAAAACAGAGAATTTTGAAAGTAGAAATGTCAATTCGTTGCTCTGTAGTGGTATATATTTTTAGGCATCTATTAAATTATCTACGCTGGCATAAAATAATTATGTTAAAATACAACCTTAAGGCAACCTTTCAAAGATCAAAATCCTTTTTATTCTTGAGTGGTATTTTTTTTTTCGCTTACTATCAGATGAATTAGATACAAATTTCGGACATCATTAAAAAAGCAAATAAATATGAATATGAAAAGTTGTTGGAATTGTTTATGTAAGAAAAAATATACATTATTTTGTCCGCAGTTTATTTTTAAATGGTATAAGGGTTGAAGGTCATTTGGAGGTAAATAGATGAATTGATTCGTGAAAAATCGTTTACTGAGGGTACGCTGAATATTTTTACCCTTTTTTGGTACGTTACACCGATATTTTTGGTTGAGACGGGTTATTTATTTGGTGTTTGGAAGCGATACTAATTTAGAATGGCAGTTTATGTACTGGTTAAGATAATGTGTTTGCGTATATTGTAATTTTAATGAAAATGTTTTTTTTTTATTTATTCGTTGTAGTTTTTGATTTTACGTCCATCTCTACTTATAGGCATAGGCTAGCAACAAAACTAACAAACGGTTAACATTAACTTACATATCAAATCACGCAAATTTTTTACTTTGTTTTTTCACTTCGCTTTAATACATAAGTAAAAATATAAAAGCTATTCTTTTTAAGTATAGATGCAAACAAAGTTAATACAATTGTATCATATTTCAAAAACCATCTATATGATGCCTGTATCATCTAATTATGTTGATCTTAAAAGACACTTGCGTCAGGACTGAAATTGATATAAATACAGGATACTTAGAATCACTAAAAATATATTCATACAGTCATAAAATGAGTAGTTAAAAGCATAATAATTTTATGTGTCATAAGCCAGATAATACAGAAGGCTCACATTTTCTGTTTTGCATAAGATATAGGCGTTAATAATATTGTTTATATGAAGACAAATAGATAGAGTATCAACGACCAACTGCTGTACGTAACAAACACATGTTTATCTATATTTTTATTTATTTATTTATTATTATAAAAGAGATACAATATTTATTTAAAACAATTTCCCACAAAACCGGTTTAGCGGTTTGACTGTGGGTGTTGCGCCGCAATGTTTTATCATAATATTATGTTAAATACCGCCGAGGAACATAATTTAATGAACCAAAGAGAATCTATCAAAAATAATACGCTGAATATTCACTATTTAATCTACAAACGTCTAGACTACTAACATTATAGAATCCGAAATTATTCCTAATCTACGCAAAATTACTGACACTGCAATTTAAAAGCTTATAATAAAATATCGTCCAAGATTTAGGCGCTTCGTACACAAGGCAAACGCAGTTTTCTGATAGAAGACAAATTTTCTGTCAAAGCCTTTATCGCCATAGACGTTTGTACATTCAATCCTTTATTATACACACGTTTGTACGTCTGTTCATAAGTATAAGTGGAATTTAGTCATTGGTTCAGACCTCTTGTATAATATAAATATAGTGTCTTCTTATCTTGTTTAATAAATAGGCTAGAATGCTGATTTTTTGATCACTTTTTTTAACTGATATTAAAATCGTCATTTTGTGTACTAACTTGTAACTTATAATGTTTCACTAAGACACTTCGTATCAAATCAACAAACGCCGGTCATTTATGATCTAATAATTAATTCACTGCACTTACTAGTGGCGCTTAAGAATTATCAGTCTAAAAAAATATCCATCGACGAAAGAAGAGGAGTATTATAATAGAGGTCAGTCGCCATCAGGTACGGCGACTTCCGTTGCGCTTTGTACAAAGCGCCTTACTAAACTCTACTGGTTTTATGGAAAACATGGCCACGTAAGACCTTTTGGGTCGGCAAAGGGATTACGGTAATGCCTTTTGGGGTCCTCAAATATAATCCTACGCCTTTCAACCTGCGGCTGCTTTGTCATTGATATTATTATCTTTTGTTGAGCAAACACGAGCTTTTCTTAGCGTTTTCATGTTCCATTAAAGATTGCTTTGTTATAAAATATTGTGATTTCATGATGGCTGGGTTTGGCTGATTGAGACGTATTTTTAGATGGTTTTCGTTTTGCTAAGATGTTCCATTGACGCTTATTTTCTACTGTGCGAATTATACTTACACATATGAGAAACAAAACTATACCATGATTTATTCTTCCCTGCATAAAATAATTAATTAAAGTTACACATTAAAGCTGTTCAAAATTTAAACTACCAAAAATGTCACAATTATAAATCCACAATTATGTCGTGTACTTAGAATCCAAACTTTTGGGTATTTCCCACTGCCTTAATTACTACAGATTATTCGAAGTCGAGACTTTTGGGGTCAATGCCCAAGTCGGATTGCTAGTTATTTTACGACTGATTACCATGTATGAAGTCCTATGTACCTAACGTATGTGATAACAAGCTTAAGACATGATTACAATATATCTTCTGCGTAGCCTTTTCCCAATAGCAATTGGAGAGGTCTATGGCTAGCAGTGGACTGCTGTAGGCTGATGATGACGATGACGATAGCCTTTTCCCAAACTATGTATATTTCTGCTGAATACTGTATTTTACATGGATTGCCTATATTATTATGACCTCTACAACCCATTTCAGAGGATAACACACAAAGCTGTCAAACCCTGCGCTCAGGGTAACTGCAAAGATCTCTACCAAAAAAAAAGTGGTTAAAATCCGAGCTGGCATAGCCGTAGAGCAGCCTTAGCCTAAGTCATTAAATACACATTTACAGAAAAGTATGGCCTTTTACCTGCACATACACATTGATAGGTTAGGTTAGATAAAGCAGATAGATTTTCAAGTTCTTCAGTATTTTATCTGTCACATTCAGCAGTAAATAAATTCAGCTCAATTGGACGATGAAGATGTAAATGACTCAATTCCCGCGCTCCATTCCAAGTTGCTCCAACTTTCAGTTCAGAAAAATGTAGTGTCGTGCTCGTTTTATAGAAATAAGTTCAGTAGTTTAGGAGTTAAGGTAACTACAGTGACGGAAAAACTTTTTATAAGGAGTGAAAAATCTTATTCTTGTTTCGTGTGCTAGTTACATTTTTATGATTTACATGTGATAGCGTCTTAACTGACTAGTATAAATAAGTGTGTTCTTTTTTTTTTTGACAATTCACACACGGTAATCTGATCCCAAGCTAAGCTCTAAGAGAGCTTCTGTTATGGTAACCAGACAACTGATAAACATACTTATATATTTCTAAATACATACATATTATAGATAAATGACACCCAGACCAGAACAAATGATCGTGCTCATCACACAAACATTTGTCCTGAGTGAGTGGGAATCGAACCCACGACCTCCGGTATAGCAGTCAGGGACACTAACC
Source organism: Autographa gamma (assembly GCA_905146925.1). NCBI lineage: Eukaryota > Metazoa > Arthropoda > Insecta > Lepidoptera > Noctuidae > Autographa > Autographa gamma. The sequence goes on from LR989871.1 coordinate 7,295,083, forward strand.
GCTAGACCACCAGGCCCGTCAATTGTCAATTAATTTGTTAAACTGGTATCTATGCTGTGTGCTGTCTTTTGTACTATGTGCCAAATAAATCATTTATTTATATCAATAAACCTCTTGATAAGCATTTTTTTGTAGAGATGTTTGCATTTAGCCTGAGCGCAGACTTTAACTGCTTCACCGGACTCTATCACTCTCTTGACAAGCAACTTGAAAAGAAAAGTACAATGCTATAGTGGCTGACTAACTTTATTGATTGATTGAACTAATAAATTACACTAATTAATTATAAACAAATAAATTAACCTCATAAATCAAAATGTATTACTTTTGGTTGAAATAAAACCAAGCTTTCAAACGTTTCTATGCCAGATCGTGACCCACCTATTTACAAAAAATGTAAATTAATGAAAATAATCTTATGAATATAAGATCCTTTAATAATGAACTGTAAATCTGTTATACTTGCGGATAAGAAATGATTAATAAAAGGAATTAAACCCCCGGGTCTATTTCCCGTTTTTCTGGCGACCATTTGCGTTACTTTGTACGCATAAAAGACGGACTGAAGAGATCTGTTAATAAAAAAAAATCTCATGTAGCGTAAAATATTTTTTACAAAACATAATATATATTTTATTCAAGTATAGATAGTTAATTAATAAAAAACAATTGTTATGTAAATAATTGTGTACATTATTATAGTCAATTACAATCATTGTTATGCATTCGCGCGTTTGGTTATTGGAACGTCGTTGACATGCTATGTCAAAATGTCAATGTCATTCATTCGCAACAGTCCTACATCAGTAGTATTACTAGGGTCGATACTGCCGGGTCTGTATCTATAATAATACCCTCTTTCCTCATGCTGAACTCCCGCCCAACAATGGCATTATAACGATAAACAGCAATTATTTATTTATTTTCACAATATAAACTACACCTAACCTAATGCTGTCCGAAAACTTAAGGCACCTAAATGTAATTATTGTTCTTAGATTTAAACAGAAACCGTAAGTTCTAAATGCATTAAGACATATGTTTCGTTATCAGTAATAAAACAGCAATAAAATGCTGCATATGGCATGCTTGTAAACGATTTTTACTGCATGGGTCAAAGTTCTATAGAGTTTCTGGCATTGTCCTTTCTAGAAATTGTTAAATTCTTCCAATAATGTTTAACAAGTAGATAGAGTTATATTTATCTTTATTGATGCAAAACAAACTTTAACTCAGACTTGGATCCAATATTTGCGAATCTCCACCAATATTTGCCCCAACCAATGGCTAAACTTCTGAGTGATTATCACTTGTTTGAATCATGAATGAAATATGACTAGTTCATTCTATTTTTGTTTCAAATCGATATTTTCTTTGCTTGGACGTAATTTTCGTTGCTTCGTTTTTGCCTGAAAATAGAATCTCTTGATTTAAGGTGGATTTAAGGTAAGTCCAATGAGGCTTTGATGTAATCAATTCAGTCATTTGGGTTGTTCTAAATACTTATAACCAACCAAATGACTACAACATACTACAGAATTATTTTTTCAGCTAAAATTTTTACAGTTAAATATATAGAAACTGAACGATTTTCCTTCACCGAAGTTTAGTTACAAAACATTTAATTCCAATTTATTTAATCCCAAAACTTATCTCATAAACAAAGCACACATCGTCTGACAATCATATGTATATTATTATCATCTTATGCAACACAATTTGACTTCTAAAGTATTAAAAGAAAACAACCGGTCCATCATTACAGAATTTTCTTAAAAGAACTTTGCTACCAATAACACTGTGAGCTTAGAAAATAATTACATTGCTGGGTGCAGTGCTATTCTCGTGCCCATAGAATACCAATCACTTTGCCTGTACTGATTGAATGTCTTACAATGTACTGAGAACACAAAGGATAGCTAAGAAAATACAGAGTGCACATGTCAGGATAGGAACTGTGAGCACTAGTATGAACTGTGATTTGAGCACCACTGGTCTGAACTAGTTTCATCATAAAAACTACGTCAAAACAGTTCGCAACGTTTTAATAAAATTATCTAAATAATATCGCAACCATCAATATTTTCGCATAAACTTCTGTCGTTGCACGAAAAATAACTTAAATCAGTAAACGAATGTACTACATTCAGCCAAAAATATTCTTATGCTCGGCACAATGGGCTTTTAGAAAGACACATCAATTTTGCACAGCATACAAGACGGCCCACAGAAATTACAACAAAAACAAATGAATCAGTAGCATTGCCTAACATGCACTATCAAAACGGTCGTGAACATATTATTATGCTAGGTATAGAACACCCAGCGCTGGTTTTCAAATGGTACCCTATACTGAAAAACCGACTAAAGTCACATTACAAAATAAATATATATACAATATATGCAAAAATAATTAAATAATTATTAAGTTTAGTGTTACCACTCTATAGTTTTAACTATTGTATACTCTATGACCGAGAATGATTGCTTTGAGCATTCACGCATGCACTGAGACTTGTAAGCGAGATATTCTAGCCACGTGCCTTGTAAATAGAAGGGAAATATGAAAGGCTGTAAATATCCTTTGTAATTCCATTAGTTTATATTACTTTTATCAATAATAGTCTGTTTTATGAAAGCACAGTAGAGATGTAGGCAAAATATGTAAAAGTAAACATTTGTTCAGTCAATTAATCATGCAACGGCGTTTCAAAGCAATAATTTGAAGAAAATACTGTTCATTGCTTCGGTAATCCGCAATGAGCAAGCGTAGTTATCAATGCTCCTTCCTTCTATATATGGGAAGAGACCTGTTCCCAGCAGTGGGTCGTTTATAGGCTGGATTATTATTTATTATTATTGCCATTTCAAGACACATAATACGATAGACTAGCATAAGCATAGTAACTCTACTTCTAATTATCCCTACTACTCGTCGTCTCAGCAGTCATTCCTTTATTTCTTACATTTTTCACTCAATCCATCACCAATTCCTTCAGTTTTCAACACAAACTCAAATTTAAAAAAAAAAAATTAAGTTAAAAAAAACGTGGACCTCCAGATTTTCGTATTCGTTACGTATCGTAATCTCATTTCGCTCGCGGCACCACGTTTCGCCCATAACTCATTCAAACGGTCGTGGCGCTGCGATCGCTTAGGCTCGACGCACATTGAAGGCTGGCATTTTAGATGATAGATAAGTTGCAACCTTTATTTATGTTAATGATCATGGTGAATAATTTGAAAATATGGTGATTGAAAACACAAGTCACCGACAAACCGTAAACAGAGGTTTCACACTAAACAAAACATTGATCATTACAATCCACCATTTATTATTTTTAAGAATTTATGTTATTGTCAATCAATTTGTGTGAAATACTTTCTGGGTTTATCGCGAATGTTAAAAAGTGAAACCAAACTTTTTTAGGCGACTTTATCGCTGTATAAATTTTATTAATTCTCAGTAGCAGGTCGGAGCTTGGATTTGTGCCCGGTTAGTGGGTGATTTATGCTCGCCCCCTAGTACATGGGACCTAAACATATCGGCGAACTGTGGGTGTACATTGGTACACCTCTGCCTAACCCTTCGGAGATACAGGCGTGATGATATGTTATGTTATGTTAAATTTTATTTAGTACCGGACCATTTGACACCTTTGCAGGTCATTGTTTTAGGAAGACTGTATGTTGTTTTTTGGAATTTACTAGACTTAAATAAGTAATCGTTCATATCTTTAGGCAGAAGACGTATTCCAACTATTTTCACGCATTTCCGTAACACTGTATTACTAAACGCCTGCAATAGTGTGTCATGTGTGCGTCAGACCTTAAACACACCCCCAACAAATTTATTATTCAAACTTGGGGTTACCTTAATGTATTTTCATGCAACATTCGTACGTAAAATGGGTCGAGTTTAATTTTTTATTGGCACTACCTCGACTGTTGGGGTCGGTGCACATATCCAATTAAACTAAAGGTTGAAATGTTGTGTTAAAAATTTTAGTTTTACAATAACAGCCTATAAATGTCAGACTGCTTGATAGAGGCGTCTCATGTAGAGAAAGAACAAGCATTGATCACCCGTTCATTGCGGGTTTGACAATTTCAAGTATTCCAATTAGGTATAATCTAGGTTTTCTAACGATTTTTTTCTTCGCTGATTGTCAATGATATCTCTAAAGAAATATAGAAAGTACATTTAACTTTTATACAGTCAACAAAGTGTAATTTTCTGCACACAAATCCGTTTATTTAACCGCTTAGTCACCACGACAATGCACACTTAAGAGTAGTTAAGAGTCTTTTATTTGTTGTAACTTCATCAGACAGGACAAGTCATCACCGGGTTATAAGCTCATGATGATGACTCCCGGTCGGGCTTTAAACCAGATGCCCGAATCTGCGATAGTTTTACGGAGTAAAGCCCTTTTTTATCCGTCAGTCTTTTATATAGAATTTGATTTGCTTTTGTTTTTTGTATTTGCAATTCCGTGCAGCGAGGGGATGATCACATGCAGTAGGGTTTCATTCTATTCATAGAACTCGCAAAGTGCTGGGATGCTATTCTTGTGAATGAATATGAACACAATTTTATAAAAACAAAATAGTTGTTTTTAGTTGTTATGTGCATAAATCCTTATATGACCGTATCCAAAAATTTAAATGTTATAATTATTTTGCATATGGTCCCTATTTAAAACTCTATGCGATTTGTTTTAGAAATATGTCATCATTGTTACTAAAATATACCTATCTTTTAATATACAATTGTGTCATGAGTTCCAACTTCTACAATTCTACCAAACTTCAACCATTCATTGTCGAGCAAAAACGCAAAACCAGCTTTACCCGCAACTTACTTTAAGGTCCCTAAAGGGTCTCCAACCAACTTGATTTACAACGAACATGAAAAAGAACCACATTTCAAGCAAATTATCCCATAAAAAAGACCCTAGCCGTTTTAGAGTCATAAAACTATAATGCCGGTTACATTCGCACGAATAACATTAAAGAACCTACAAATATTTGGAACACCCAAAACTTGGAAATTTGACCCCTAGGTCAAGGTGCTTTTTTACAAAAAACAAATCACATACACAAGAAAACCAAGATTTTTGCCAATCATGTGTAAAACATAATGATGACAATGCGAAGTTTCGGTTAATTAATGCTTTTTTAAGCGATTTCAAAACAAAATGACAAACTTGTCGCTTGATATTCGTACAAACTTTCGCCAATGTAGAAAAGTTCGCATGTGAGTGACCAAGACAAAAGTATCCCACCAAAAACATTCACTGTAAAAAAAGCCAAGTCTCTCTATGCAATTCTTCCATCGTAAAAAGTATTGAGATAGCATAGGAGCCAAGCCCTGTTTAATTTTATTTGTAATAATAAATAAATATTTTGTGACTCTATCAATAGTTTTGTTTGCATTACAATAATAGCGACTTGGCCATGAGCACAAGTTAAATGTCGTTTGCTCTTTGTAATTACGTGCAAATATCGTTAAAATGATTTTGTAACTAATTGGAATTTGAGATCACTATGCACTTAACATGCGCCATAGTGCATGTGCAGTTCACTGATCTTGGATGATACAGACTGTCGGTTAAGGTGTCCTGATATTATTTATGATTTACTTTCAACTGCTCCAAATATGCCGTTTTATATTTGTACCATATTGTGCTCATGGCCAAGTCACTATTATTGCAATGCAAACAAAACTATTGATAGAGTCACAAAATATTTATTTATTATTACAAATAAAATTAAACAGGGCTTGGCTCCTATGCTATCTCAATACTTTTTACGATGGAAGAATTGCATAGAGAGACTTGGCTTTTTTTACAGTGAATGTTTTTGGTGGGATCTCATTAATTTTTGGTAGGTCTCTTTCTTTTATTTTTAGGTGTTTTAATTATAACTTGTGCTTCAGCTGCTGCTTTGCTTAGAGCCCATTTCCTGTCTCTTACTCTGTTGCCTGTATTGTAATGTTTCGTAATTTTTAAGGCACACAAGTCTGGGCGGTAAATATTTCTGAGTCGATTATATTCAACTGTTGCTGTCTCCTGAACTTTGATGCTTTTAAAATCGATATTTACCAAACATAATCCACCCAGACTTGTCTCTCTTGAAAGAGCCACGTATACTTGACTATAGGTGAAAACGGAGGAACCTATGTCCTTCATCGCGTGGTTTAGACTTAGCCCCTGGCTTTTATGGGTGGTTATAGCATAAGCGATGCATATAGGAAATTATTGACTATGCGGCGCCGTGCTTCATCTTAATACTATACAAAGTTATATCTTTTTTTTTATATGCGTTGTTTAGTAGCATTTATTTTACGCTAGCATTGGAAAACGTAATAAATGTTTATTAATTTAAACCTCAGTACTTACACCTGCATATTTGTACTTTTACAAACATGGAAAAATAATAAGTAGGGTAGATTTATCCGTCAAATAATTAGCCGGTTATTCGTAAACATCTTGTTTTTTCTGTTCCGTGGTAAACATTGTATAATAGACCTCCGTATTTACTTTTGTTACATTTCGTGTTATTTGTATCGAGTTGAGCATTTAAATTCCTCAAGTGGTTTGTTGGGTGATTTCGGACTTTTGTTTGTTGTTAAGTGAGAGAATTTACTCTAGTTTTAACGAGAAATGTCTACACCGGGTGGATATCGGACAAACGAAATTGCGTGCGTAAATTGTTGTTTTAATAAACCTGTGTATTAGGATTAGTTAAAATACATTGTGATTTTAGCATAACCACCCCAATGGGATGGCACTTTGATTCGACAACCCCATTCACTTGGGCCACCAAGATGAGATTTTTACTAACATGAAAGTATCTGTAAAAGGTGGGAGCCATTAGCATTTACCACAATATCAATTCAAATAGTAAACGAATATCTATTTAGAAGTTGATAAGCCTTGAAGAATTTAACTTTTATAACCTCAAATTCAGCAACCTAAAATAAAGATTTCTCTTGAACCATGGTGAACAAATGGATATCGTTTGCATAACACATATTCTATTGAGCATGGCAACGAAGTCAAAATCATTGAGCTGTCGCAAATTAATTGTAAGTTCATCGTATATAAATAGTTCATTCCACAGGTTCGGCACAATGAGGGAACCTAACAACCTATTAGTTTCAGTAGATGAAGGTTTTTTAAAAGGTTTTTTTTTTCGTACCGGCGCGGGCGGTAGCTGTTTGAGATAGAAACCATAGCGCGATTTAGACCAGGTACACAGCCATCTTTCGAGTGAGCATAGAATATTTATAGCATTGCATTATGTGGATGAAAGATTGTAGCTTTATTCATTTCATTTTAACTTAGCTTTGCTTATTAATATGTAAATTCAATACATTATTACAATGTATTGGAACGAAGTTCTTATGAAAAAAAATCTTATTACGAAAAGTTGTAACGAAACTTTTTGATGACGTCATTAGTGAACAGTCTTATGATTAAGATTTTTGATAGATATCCTAACTTCTCAGATGGCGGTGTTGACACACGACGAGTTTGATAAGCCGCGTGTCTTGCGTTCGAATCCTGATTCTATGTTTTTTTTTGCGTTTACAACTAATTATATTTATTTTTTTATTAAATAATAAATTAAATTAAATTATATTAATTAAATCAAATTTATTAAATTAAATTATGGTAATTACATTCATTCAAATTATTTCTTAAATTAAAAGGAACTTCGTTCCATCCGTGTGTCTCTTAACATCTCTTTAGTTTTTTTTAATAATATAAATCGATTTGTTTAACTTTTTGTACATAAACGAAGAACAAAGTTAACAATGCAGTCAAAATTCATACACCATGTTCTTGTAAAACCGCAAATGTAAATTTGTTTCCTAATATTTACTAAGGTGTATAATTTCTTACCGTTTTTATAATTTTCCCTTTATTTGTAGCTACAAACCTAACTTGGTGCCAAATTTTTAGTTTCTAAGTTTGCTAGAAGTACCTTAGATTTTTGATGATCGGTCAGTCAGTGAGTGACAAAATTTAATGGTGTAACTTTGATCTCTCATAAACTCTGAATTTATTGGTTCAAATGTCATGTAATTTTGAGGCTAAGCTTACTTTAATACTCACTCTAGGTCATCGAAAACCTAAACCCCTAGCTTTGTCCGCATCGATGATACAGGGGGGGGGGGGGTGAAATAGCCGCGAAACGCTTCGAGAAAAGTATGGTAGGTACGGCCGTGCCCGTTTTGCTCGAGACGGCACTGTTGTGCCCCTAGATACATTATTACAATTCATTGGAATGAAGTTCCTCATCGCGCGTTGAGAAAGGGGGCTAGGCGGAAGAAATTGTTATGAAAAGTAGTAACGACACTTTTTAATGACGTCATTAGTCAACAGTCTTATGATTAAGACTTTCGATAGATATCTTAAATTCTCAGATGGCGGTGTTGACACACGACGAGTTTGCCAAGGGGCGGGTCTTGCGGTCAAATCCTAACGATAAACAGTTGTCTTTTTGCGTTTCCAACTTATCATAATATATTTAATGTAATAAATTGTTTAGTATTTTTTTATTTAATAATTAACTAAATTAAATTAAAGTAATTTCTTTCCATCCGGGTGTCCCTTGACACCTCTCAAGTTTTTTTAATAATATAAATCGATTTGTTTTACTTTTTGTACATAAACGAAGAACAAAGTTAACAATGCAGTCAAAATTCATACACCATGTTCTTGCAAAACCGCAAATGTAAATTTGTTTCCTAATATTTCCTAAGGTATATAATTTCTTACCGTTTTTATAATTTTCCCTTTACTTGTAGCTAAAAACCTATCTTGGTGCCAAATTTGAAGGTTCTAAGTTTGCTAGAAGTACCTTAGACTTTTGATGATCGGTCAGTCAGTGAGTGACAAAATGGTGTAACTTTGATCGCTCATAACTCTAAAACTATTGGTTCAAATGTCATGTAATTTTGAGGCTAAGCTTGTTTTAATGCTTTCTCTAGGTCATCGAAAACCTAAACCCCTAGCTTTGTCCGTATCGATGATACAGGGGGGTGATATCGCGATAGCCGCGAAACGCTTCGAGAAAAGTATGGTACGGCCGTGCCCGTTTTGCTCAAGACGGCACTTTGTGCCCCTAGATACATTATTACAATTCATTGGAATGAAGTTCCTCATCGCGCGTTGAGAAAGGGGGCTAGGCGGAAAATTCTTACGAAGAGTAGTAACGACACTTTTTAATGACGTCATTAGTCAACAGTCTTATGATTAAGACTTTCGATAGATATTTTAAATTCTCAGATGGCGGTGTTGACACATGACGAGTTTGCCAAGGGGCGGGTCTTGCGGTCAAATCCTAACGATAAACAGTTGTCTTTTTGCGTTTCCAACTTACCATAATATTTAATTCAATAATTTGTTTAGTATTTTTTTATTTTATAATTAACTAAATTAAATTAAAGTAATTTCTTTCCATCCGGGTGTCCCTTGACACCTCTCAAGTTTTTTTAATAATATAAATCGATTTGTTTTACTTTTTGTACATAAACGAAGAACAAAGTTAACAATGCAGTCAAAATTCATACACCATGTTCTTGCAAAACCGCAAATGTAAATTTGTTTCCTAATATTTCCTAAGGTATATAATTTCTTACTGTTTTTATAATTTTGCCTTTACTTGCACCTAAAAACCTATCTTGGTGCCAAATTTGAAGGTTCTAAGTTTGCTAGAAGTACCTTAGACTTTTGATGATCGGTCAGTCAGTGAGTGACAAAATGGTGTAACTTTGATCGCTCATAACTCTAAAACTATTGGTTCAAATGTCATGTAATTTTGAGGCTAAGCTTGTTTTAATGCTTTCTCTAGGTCATCGAAAACCTAAACCCTTAGCTTTTTCCGTTTCGATGATACAGGGGGGGTGAAATAGCCGCGAAACGCTTCGAGAAAAGTATGGTACGGCTGTGCCCGTTTTTTTTTTTTGCTCGAGACTTGGCAGGGGCACTACCGTGCCCCCAGATTTGTAGACCTTCAATTATTCATTCTAACCTTTGTTTTCAAAGCTCCTAAGTACTTTGATATTTTCTTATTTATTTATTGAATACTTTATGCACACTGTTGCACAAAGGTGGACTTAATGCCAAAAGGCATCCACTGCCAGCCAACTTTAGGGTGAAGCAGAAACAAATCGTGGTAGATCTTATAGCAGGACTGTTGCCGTTGTGGAAGCGAGACGGCGCTCTACACTATATATAGCGGCATCCCTCTCCCACATAGTCTTTTTATATACATGAGAGTAAAAGTGCGGTGGTGCTCAATTCTTGAAGAAAAATTGTACGGACCCCATTATAAATTGGATGGCGAAGAAAAAATGTTCACTACTCTTAAATACGGCTGAAAATTTATCGGATGGTTTTCGTAAAGTATTTTAAGGTCATCCTGAACATGTTGTATAATGGTTTCCGCCCAAAAATAATGTTCGGCCATTAAATTAAAGCACTACCTTTTTTCTCATATGTTTTTCGTATAAGTTCAGTAACACATGGTGTGTTTTTAGTGTTATGAGAAAAGTTTTGGATGATAATTAAATTAAATATTTCTTTTTTACAAAAAGCAATTCCTTTAAAAAAATATTGTATGAAGACAAAACAAAGGTAACAAAATAAACTGATGTAGAAATAATTATCTCTGAGATGTTAATTTTATTTTAGAAATTAAACTTAAAATATTTACAACACTATAAAAACTAAGCCTACACATTAAATAAGGAAAATTATATACTAAATAAAACTAAGAACTAAAATAAGGCGTCAAAAAATTCACCCACGTCGCTTTATTGATTATTATTATCTCTTAATTTGACTCTGAATTATTAGAATAACGTAACAGATTTTGGAACTGAAATGCAATGGGCAAAAGTGCTATCTTCCCGTGACTTTTTCATTGAACTCCTATATAATAATATCTCATACCTACTCGTCTCAAGACTCTAGGTCAAGGGTTAACCCATTATATGAGATCATTGTGAGTCATATAGAACCTCTTCAACAAGTTCATACAAACAGCCTCGATGGTAACTTATAAATGTATCCGAACTTAAAGTATGAATTTCCGAACAACACTTGCACTCATAAACTTTATATCGAAGTTGTTAAAAAAGTATTTCATAAAAGTGAAGAAATGGAATACATAAACTTTAGACGAAGCGATAAAGATTTAAAATAAAAATAATGCATTATTTTCAAAAATAAAAGGGTAGATAACTCGGTATGGAAAGACGTAATTTACTTATATCCATTAGCTAGATAGGTAATCAATTTATATCACGCCGATCTTATTCTTTTCGATTAAAAATCAGTATGTCTATTCTGTAAATAATTTCGATATCGAGCTTCACCTGAGTTCATTTAAAAAGTGAACCCAATAGGCCTTGATTTAGAATTCAAATTTGAGAATACGTTTTTGACATCTCACCGCGGATTCCGCTGTCGAGATACGAAAATAATGGTACAGAATAGCACTACTGGTGTGAAGCCTATGGTCATGCTTTTGCACAAAATATACAAAATTATGACGTCAGGCAATATTTCCGAAAATAAAAGGAGAAAAAGTATGACTAAAAATTATAAAAATATAGTCGATATCACAATAGTGAACATTTATGAAAGAAACGAAGTGTGGTGGTACCATTAGGTATACTAATTTGCTGTGTTCCATAAATTGGTGTGGGCTCACACGTTCCTAGACCAAGAGTCATATTTACAGTGATTACATCCCACGAGCTAACAAACAGGATAAAGTAATTGTTCAACATGTATCTTAACTCCGGGACTCAATATGCCAAGATTTATAAACTTTTGTATTCTAGTTACTCCTGCACTATGTTATTATTTTTTTTTAATAGGGGTTTCTTCGGCAGCTCCTATTCACGTATTTTTTCGCTGTTTTAATGTCTTCTACTATTCGGGGTAAAGACGAATCCAACTAATCAAAGATCATGAAAATCGGTAAGACCGTTATCGATTTATGAGTGTTGTAACAAACCCTACTTTGTTTTATGTACTAAAGAAAAGGAGTGCAGTCGAATCCGACATAATTTGGTTATAGCCAAGTACACTGATTAAGTCAAACCATTCGGGCAGAACAGAATCCTTGACTACCACTATGACTCTAGCAACCCCAAAAATAAGCCTGACTAACCACATATATTTTGAGCTCAAGAAAACGATACGAAAACATCAGAGCTGTTAAACATGTATCAACTAACAACCCATTTACTCTATTTAAACAACGTTTAAAGCTAATACTATAACACAAAGCTATAACGTGTCAAAACATTCATGTAATCGACACTACCGACGTTAATTACTAAGTCAATTAGCAAGGTTGTGACAAAGTAAATTGAGCCTTAGCTAATCTTGATTAGAGTTTGCATTGGCTTAGATAGCTGGGTTATGTTGTTAGGGTTTTCCGATTGTTGCTGCTCTTTGATAACGTGATAATCTTAAAGTCTTTTGTAAACGGTAGTGTTGTTCGTCATTGTATACGATAAAAATCACTGAGGTATTCCCGTATATGTTCTATTACTCACGTTTAATTGTACTAATATAATAAAATTAAAGGGTTTGTTAGAGCTCGCTAATCTGAGGAAGTATAAAAATGCTGGGCTTTAAAATTTTCTGTGCTCATTTTATTGGGTAATTCCGAAGGAAGACTGAAATATCGTTTCTGATTTGGTAAACTATTATATTCTTTAATATCATGTTACTATTATAATAAGTCGAGAAAAAGACGGGTAAAATAGTGGTAAAATACATAACCCTGCTTTTGGCACAGTTGTATAAAAAGCTCTAGAAATTCTAACCGTGAAAATCTTTTTTAACAATTACATATTCCATGGTTTTAATAGAAAACTGTGAGTGTAAGTGCTCGCTATTATACAGGTAAATAAAAAATACAGAGAATACAAGCGCTTAAGTAAACAAAACGACCCGTATTTGTTCCGTATTTTAAAGAAAAAGGTTATACAAACTCTTTCTACGTTTCACTGCAGTAGGTACCGCAGTACTGAATACTTGAGACCTAGTTTACAATATGTTTGGGTAATATTCAGTAACAGTACCCTATAATACACGTAAAATACTTCGTGTTAGTGAAAAACTAAGTTTGCCCGGCGGTTTTACCCGTGTAAATAGTTCCTATTCCAGATTTTTTTTTAGTTTTCCTATTTTTTCGGTAGTTATATAATTCCAGCCTATAAACATCCCACTGCTGGGCACCGGCCTCTTCCCATATAGAGAAGGCACGAGCATTGATCACCACGCTCGCTCTCTGCGGATTGGCGATTTCAGATCCCAAATTTGGAATCCAGGTTTCCTCACGATGTTTTCCTTCACCGTTAGTCAGCAGTGTCTTAGAATAATTAAGAAAGTACATATAACTTTGAAAAGTACATTGGTACTTGCCCGGGTTCGAACCGGCAACCTCGTGCATACAAATCCGTTCATTGAACCGCTAGGCCAGCACGACACACGGTAGTTATTCTGTCATAAATATAGATCTCCGGTTTTTCAGTTATAATTCATGTATATTTCCCGACAGTATTTTGTACATATAGATGACATTATTTTTCCCTTGAATAACTTTAAACCACTAGACCGATTATGATGCGGTTTTTTTAAGTTGACATTGTCGAGATCTAAGAGACACCTTAGACATACTGAACATGTCTAAGCTGTTTTATTTCTAGTTTGTGATAAACTTTGGAATTTTCTAAAGTTTGTTGATGGTTCCCTAATTTTTATTTTCTTCTATAACGATTTTACTTTTTCATATTTCTCCTTTTGCTTGGACAGATGAAAATTTATATTAGGTACCTATATCACTAACTTAAAGCAACATTATTCTGCATTTTGTGTAATACATAGCACACAATGTGTTGGCTAACCAAAGTTTCACGTGCACAAACGGCCTTGCCACCACGTCAATCCACCTGTCAATCCAAACAAGTTTGTATATAAAGGCTAAAATCGCTCAGCAACTTATACTAACTTAAAGAACTTTTATATAAATGTGAACCTTATAGACATATGCTTAAGTTGTATTGTAATCGTAAAGCAAATAAGGTCTATTTTTCCTTGACAACCAAAATATAAAACAACAAAATTATATACCCTGAAATAGAAAATTGGTTTACTTACTGTCGACCCTATGTTACCTTTGAATGACAGATCAGATTTTCACATTTATTGTAAGTTAGATAGAAATATATAATTTATATTTTTGTTTGTACATCAAAGAAAGTTTTTCTTCCAATTCATTGGTTTTGTTTGTAAGTCTCTAAGCCAATGGAAGATGATAAAATTGTTTTGTAAAAGTGAATTATTGAGGCTGAAAAATATTGACAAGAAAATGTCAAGACCAAAATAAATAGGTATTTAAGAGAATCTTCTATTTTCCTTGATATTATCTAATGACATTAAACCTCTACACAAGACCTAGCTTTTAAACTGCTAAGAGTATTGGTTGAAGTTTTCAGAGAATAATATCGTCATCATTTTAAAAAAAGATTGCTGATTCCAAGACGGCTTCCAGAAAAATATAAAAAGCATACAACTACGCTTCAGGTAGGTACTATTAATATACTATTCTGAGCAAAATGGCGAATTCTATGGTAGAACAAAAACACGCTCGAATTTTACTCAAAGTTAACTGCACATTATATTTCAATAGGAACGCAATATAATAAAAAATTACGGAACAATACGACAATGCAAAAAACATAATAATACATCAAAGTAACTCTTATTATAGAATCCCCGTAATTAATGTGTCAATTAATTGTGACCGCAACTGTACAAAAAACGGTAATTTGTTATAAGAGAAAGAGATAAAATATACAAAACCAATGAGTAAAAAAGAGATGGATATATCAGGAAAACGTCGTGGCTTTTATTAATTAGTACTGGGAAAGCGATTTTAATAACAGACATTTTCGGTCACAAAGAGTTTCTAATCACGAATGGGATTACAGGATGTCTGAATTCGTGATTTTTGACCGAAAATTCTGCTTCATCCATATTCTGTACGATACTAAGTTTTGAACTGGAATGGGAACTAAAAATCACAGATACACACTCCAATCCTTCATTTTTTACTTGAAACATACGAACTGTTTTATAATTTTAGTTAATTGAGTAGCACACTGACTGCCAATATTCACGACTTCTCCTTTCGCGGGTCTGCTGGCAGAGATTTCTTTAGAAATAAGCAGCACCTTTGTACGTCATTTATAATTATGAGTAGGTGAGAATTGGGGGAGCTGGATCAATAGATCCAGCTCCCCCAATTCTCTATTCGAAATGAGGTGTTTATTCAAAATAATTTTGAATAGAAAATATATCATTTCGAATAGATGTTGAAATGATATTTCTATCCAAAATTATCTACTTACAATTGATTATTTATATACGACCATTCCACGTTCGCTAGGTACAGTTGAGTGTTTACATATCACTATTCCCATTAAGGAAACTGATTGCATTCTTTATACCCGTCGTCGTCAGGGTCAATTTTATTTTTTATGAATGACTTAAAATTGTTTCTTAGATCTAATTCAATAATTAAATATATTAATATTTTAACACTAGCTCCATGTGGTAGTCAATTAAACAGATCTTGTGCTGTAATTATCTACAGTAAATTCAACTAATATACCTACTTCTTGTTATAAATTTATTGTAAAATTGTTGTGTTCAACGTGTATATAGGTGTAATTACACCTATATACACGAAACATATACATTGAACGGACGTAGAGTAAAACAAATGTCCATCACATAAATGTTTGTCGTGTGCGAGGAATCGAACCCCACAATACTTGACGTGATAGTCAAATGCCTTACCGCTGATTCAACTGTGTAGTAAAATCAATCAATCATGACTAGTAAATAGATTCCTGCGGGTATGCTCAAACATACTGCCATTGAATTAATAACAATATTTTCAAATTAAAAATCATAGGTATGTATAATATTATGTTAATATTAATCATTATTATAATACTATTCATAACAGTATATTTTTAATAAGAACGAATTAAAGGAAAGGAAATAAAACAAATGCATCGTTAAATTATTTTTATTTACATTTGTTTATGTACTTTGCTTATAACATCTTTAACAGATTTGTAAATATCATCATTAAATATATTTTCCACAACATGTTGCACACATATGTCAGCATTACAATAGCATTGCGAATTTGGTAATTCTTCAGCGTCAAAAATCTGTATTCGTATTATTTTACTTCGTGATCCTTTTGTAGACTTTTTTATGTACGAATAAATTACATCATTTCGTCGTCGTTTTTTATTGTTGTTATTAGTGTTATTGCAACCTGGACGGTCTTCAAACTGGAATGGTTGAAATGGTTGTTCTCTTTCCAAATAATTGACCACTTTCTGCCGTAGAGTCTGTTCCGCCGGAATTGGTGAATATGACGAATGAGTAATGAAGATATCATCGGGTTCCTGAAACAAATAAATAGTTACACATTTAAATTTTATCATTACAATAATATCGTTTACTAGCTGAGCCCACGATTTAGTCCGCATGACAGTCGAAACTTTTATACTTTCCCTGTACTAGAGGAAACAAAACAAAAAAAAAAGAATTATTCATTTGGGGTCAATATTTCACAAGTTTTAGCGAGACTAATAACAAACTAACGGAAATTAATTTTTATTATAGGTAGAATAAATAGAATGCTATTCTAGCATTCAAGTGACATAATAATTTTAATATTCAATTAAATATTATTAAATAATTGTTTACTTACCGACATTCTGGAACAGATAGACGACTTGAATGTGTTTCAAAATGTGTTTAAAACTTGAATGTGTTTTATTCGGTATTCTAATTGGTTTATATACTGTTCAGTAATAAAAAATAAATTAAAATATGATACCAAATTTAGATTAACCACGTGTAATGTCATCCGAAACTTGCGATTCCTATTTTAGAGGTACATAGAATTGAACACCACGCGTCAACTAAACAGACTAGCGTTTAAATTGTAGCGTTTATTTAATGCGTAATAATCTAAGTGAACATTAATTATTTTAGTGTTTTTTCTCAAACTTTTGAACGCTGCGGTTCTAACGCTCGTCTATAGTGTTCAATTCTATGATATTGTATAACAGACTAGCGTCAAAATCGTAGCGTTTATTTAATGCATAATAATCTAAGTGAATATTAATTATTTAAGTGCGTTTTTTTCTCAAACTTTTGAACGCAGCGGTTCTAACGCTCGTCTAACAGAAAAATGCTTTGCTGGTATTATGCTCTTATTCAATTAACTTATTTTTAATATGTATGCAATTTTACAAATTTGGTTATGCATGACGTGATTTTACACCTATATAAACCGAGCAAGATCAAACTTTACCATTAAATCCCACCTGGCTCCTGAGTTCTCTCTCACCTCTTCTCAACAGTCAAGAAAACATCTCAACAGGATTCAAAATGTAAGTAGTTTATTTTTTAAATATTTTATTATGTTATTAAGCCTTTCACAGAGTAGTTACCCCCCGATATGGGTCATGGCAATTGTTTAACTATTGTATCTGTTTCGTGTACAGATAATACATTAATCTGTTAATCAATTCATCTAATAAGTCATTTCATCCATTCAGTCCTCACATCTTTTAGTTATTTTATTCGTTCAGTTCAAATTTTTACTTACTTAATCCATAATCAATTCAATAATTATAAGTACTCAAAATATTCCAGTGCACTATGTTTATTATTTTACTTGATTGATGACCCACTCAATTCATTTAATTACTCATTTACCCATTTGATCAATATTTAATTGATTAATTTATTTTACTAATACAATGTTTCTCATTCCAGGTCGAAGCAAACAGCAAGCAACCTTTTTTCTTCCGATGATGAAGGCGAGCAGCGACAGCCGCAGCTCAAGAAATCCAAGGATTTGAAATCACCCGCATCTAAGTCGTCGTTACCTGCGAAGAGGACAGCTGAGGCAGAAACGTCGAATAAGGACAAGAGGAAAAAGAAGCCTACAATCCATCCCATCAGTTCGAGTATGAAACCGACATCTCATGATTTGTTTGGCACCGACAGCGACGACGACGACAGCAAAGAAGACGAGTCCTTAGGAAGCACTCCGGGTAAAATAATAATGCCAATTCATTCATATTATATGCGTAGAGTAGCGAATGGTATAAGCAAACAGCAATATGAAAACAAGAAGGGAAGATATTATGTAGAACTAAAGATTTATGATTATGGAGAGATAGAACGTGTAGCACCAATTAATCGATGGAGACATTCCATTGTAACAGTGAAAAATCGTACTGATGATGATACATCAGCATGGAGACATTTAAAAGATTATTTAAATGATACTCGCCGAGAGTTCAAACAGTGTCCGCTTGATTTTGTCAGTAGTTATTACTAGTTGTAAAAAAGAAACTTATTTAAGAATACTTATTTACATCATATTTTACTCATTTCATAGGTATAGTCTTTGTGTATTCGTTGGTTTATTATAATTAATTATATAATGTGTATAATTTACTTGTTATATTATAATTTGAGATTTGAAATTTGTTTTTACTTTACAGTACAACCCTCATCTACTCATCAAGAGCTGTATAACACAAATCCAGAATTAATAGAATGCGAAAAATGTCATATTGAAATACCGAGAAATCAGTTTAAATATCATTTAAGAACCAATGTCCATAAGTCAAATAATTTATTACGAACCGAATTCGAAAATATATACACAATTGCAAGTGCTTTTAGAAACAGAATCGTAACATATCGTTTAAATTCTATACAAGATGTTAAATATGTTACACCCGAGACATTCTTGTATCAGAATAAAAACGATATTCTAAAACTAATATACATGTCTATAAAGAAAAATACTTGTCTCAAGATCAATTTCGAATTGTTTGCTTACTTCGTATTACCAAAAACGAATAAGCAGCAATTGAAATCATTCAATACTAAATATGAAGTAATTTGTCATAATACCGATATACACGATTTCTATTCGAATGTAACGCAAGTTTTAAAATGTAAAATGACAGAATTCGAACACCATGAATCAGGATGGTCTTATGATTCAGTAAGCCATCTTGAAATCAATATTAATAAATATTGTCCCATGAGAGGTGGCACTTACTTAGAACTACCAAAAAAAATTAAGAATTCTAAAAGTTGTATCAATGTACAAAATAACGATAGCCATTGTTTTTTATGGTGTGTCGTAGCTGCTTTGTACCCAGTTAAGAATAACGTATGCCGGACTAATTCGTATCCACATTACAATTCAGTATTTAATATTGAAGGAATGACTTTTCCCGTTTCATTTCAAGATGTTAAATTATTTGAAGCGAATAATGACTTAAGTATTAACATTTACGGAATTGATAATAAGACAGAAACCGTTATTGGACCTCTATATTTAACTATCAACAGAAAGCCTAAGCATATTAATTTATTATATCTAGAAAGAAAAGGAAAAAGTCATTATTGTCTTATCAAAGATCTTGTTCGATTAATACGACGACAAGTGACAAATCATAACGGTCATGTTTTTCTATGTGAATCATGTTTACAATTTTTTAGCAGTAAAAATAAATTTCAGACTCATACTTGTTCAAAAGTTTTATCTATTTTACCTGAAAAGAATAGTATACTTGGTTTTAAGAACTATGAAAGAAAACAAAAAATTAATTATATAATATACGCAGATTTTGAAAGTTTATTATTAAATTGTTCCGAAATCAAATCTGATAAGACTAACAATTTCAAAAAACACGTACCTTCATGCTTTGGATACTACATATGTTGTTCACATGACTCGAGTCAAAATAAATATGTTACGTACAGAGGTTCAGATTGCGTTGAGGTATTTATAACAAATTTAATAAAAGATGTAACAAAAATTAATGAAATTTTATCTATTAAGAATCAAATGATACCTTTATCAAACAAAGAGAAAATTGATTATAACAATGCCAGTACTTGTCACATTTGTGATCACTTATTATTGGGTGATAAGGTACGTGATCATGATCATGTGACAGGAGAGTATAGAGGAGCTGCACATACTCAATGTAATTTGATGTATAGAGTGTGCCCATTTATCCCTGTCGTTTTACATAACTTATCAAATTATGATTCTCATCTGTTTATAAAAGAATTAGCGAGATATGAAGGTTATATTAAAATTATACCTAAAACTAAGGAAAAGTATTTATCTATTACCAAATACATAGATAACGAAAATAACCGTTCTGTACAAATTAAATTCATTGACTCGTTCCAGTTTCTAGGTTCAAGTTTAGATGCATTGAGTAAAAGTTTAACAGATTCTGATTTTATTCATTTGTCAGCGGAATTCAATAATGAAAATATTTTTTTGCTCAAAAATAAAGGTATATATCCTTACGATTATATTAATAATTGGAATAAATATGATGAAAATGAACTTCCTAAGAAAAGATATTTCTATAACACATTGAAAATGGAACATATTACAGATAAAGAATATGAACATGCTAAAACTGTTTGGAATACATTTAATATTCATACTATTGGAGAGTATACCGATTTATATGTAAAATGTGATGTCTTATTATTGTGTGATATATTTGAAAATTTTCGAAACATAAGCTTAAAATACTATAAATTAGATCCTGCGTACTATATAACGGCACCTAGTTTGAGTTGGGATGCTATGCTACATTATACCCGTGTTGAGTTAGACTTGATTGATGATTTGGAAATATATCAAATGCTAGAAAAAGGTATACGCGGTGGCTTGGCACAGTGTTCACTACGTCATGCTAAAGCCAACAATATATATTTACCACAATTCAATGATTTAGAACCTTCTACTTACCTGATATACCTTGATTGTAATAATTTGTATGGCTATGCGATGACTAAGAAGTTACCAATTTCAGAGTTTAGACTATTGAGTAATGAGGAAGTTAATTGTTTTGATGTAATGAATATATCTGATGATAATGAGTATGGCTTCGTATTAGAGGTAGATCTTGAATATCCTGACCATATACACGATTTTCATAATGATTTACCTTTTGCCCCAGAAAAGTTTATACCACCAGGGGGAAAGACAGCAAAACTTATAGCTAATTTATACGATAAGTTTCATTATATAATACATTACACATATCTAAAGGAATGTTTGAAAAACGGCCTTGTTCTAAGAAAAGTTCACCGTATTCTTTCATTTAAACAAGAAGCATATTTAAAGAAGTATATTGATTTAAATACGAGTTTACGTCAAATCTCCAAAACTACTTTTGAAAAAGATTTTTTCAAACTATTAAATAACTCAATTTTTGGCAAAACGATAGAAAATAAAAGAAAACAAGTTGATGTGAAACTAGCTACAAAATGGTCGGATACTAGGAATATCACGAATAAGCAAATTAGTGCTGAGAAATTGATTTGTAAACCTAATTTAAAAAGTGTTACCATATTTTCAGAAAATTTTGTAGCTGTTCAGTTAAAACCCGAGAAAATTGTTTTAGACAGACCAATTTACATAGGATTCACGGTTTTAGAATATGCAAAATTACATCTTTACCAGTATCATTATGGTATAAAGAAGAAATACAAGAATAACGTGAGGCTTTGCTACACAGACACCGACAGTTTACTTTATTTGATTAAAACGAAGAATTTTTACTCTGATATTAAAAATCATTTAAATGAATTCGATACAAGCAACTTTGATTTAGATAATCCTTATTCCATACCACGAGTTAATGCCAAGATACCTGGACTCTTTAAAGATGAGCTCGGTGGAGATGTTATTTCCGAATTCACTGGCTTAAGAGCAAAGCTTTATTGTTTGTTATCTTCTAAAACACGAATAAAAAAAGCCAAAGGTGTATCAAAATCAGTAACAAAAAGGTTAGATATATCAAATTATAACAATGCATTATTTAAAAATGAAACTATATCGTGTAAAATGAATATAATCAAGTCAATAAAACATATATTATACTCACAACAAGTCAGCAAACTGGTGATGGATAGGAATGATGATAAAAGATATATTCTATCAAATCAAATCGAAACTTTACCTTGGGGTCACTATAAAATTGTGTTATAGTCAATTCAATCTACCACTAATCATATTTTAGTAAATATATTATATTGTATTGTATTGTAATAATAAATTGTATCGTAATTAATTAATTAATTGTACAATTAGTGTTAAAGATAGCAATATTGTAATTTTTAAATAAATGTACCTATATGACTTAATACATTGTTTTATTTACTGAATTTCGGAAGCAGATATGTTTAAAAGATCTATATAGAAAATATACCTATACTAAGACTCTGTGTAGAAGGTATATATTGATATGTTCAATAGTAATAATATTAATAGGCAAGATGAAGTTGATCAAACAACCCATATCCTTAGACGTAAATAATATAAACTTTAGTGACTCTCCTCACCACATCAGGCATAGCTCTTTATTACCGAATACAATTCGTTGTATAATATGCGGGCCATCCAACTGTGGTAAAACAAACGTTATGATCAGTTTAGTGTTACATGAAAATGGACTGAAATTTAAAAATTTATATCTTTACTGTAAAACTTCTTTTCAACCAAAATATCGCTTTTTGAGCGAGGTGATGAGAAGGGTGCCACAGATTAAATTCTACGAATTTAATGATGATAAAGATGTTATGGCTCCGAGTGAAGCTTTAACGAATTCTGTTTTTATTTTTGATGACGTTGCAACTGAGAATCAAACAAATATCCGTATTTATTTCTGTATGGGGCGACATAAACAAATCGATTGTTTCTATTTATCTCAAACCTATTCAAAAATTCCGAAACAATTGTTACGCGATAATGCAAATTTTCTTATATTATTTAAACAAGATGATGTGAACTTAAAACATATTTATGAGGAACATGTCAGCCCTGATTTAAGCTGGAACCAGTTTAAAGATATTTGTAAAACTGTTTGGAGTAAACCTTACAGTTTCGTGCTCATTAACAAAGAATGTTCATTAAGTGATGGGAGATACAGGAAGAATTTCGATATATTTTTTAAATTTGATGGAAGCCGCTAATTAAAACTGATATAATTATATACAACGTACAAGAAAAAAATAGTATTAGTTCATCTTTTGGTGAATGCGGTTGTTGAACATAAGATGGAGAAAAATATTAAAATAGAATTAATGAAGTCTGTAGACTCCATAAAGAATAAAATAAAACAAATGAAGACTCAGGAATATGCCATGAACTTGTCACTCGATAAAATGCTGAAACCTGTCGCCGATCCTCTTAAAACCTTAGTGGATTCAAATATATCTATTATAAAAAATAGGAATGTAGAAAATACATCATTCAATAATTGTGACAACAATGAATCTGATAACTCTGATAGCAATCATTCAAGCTCATTTACAAAGTTTGAAGACTATTATGATCCTAAACAAGATACTGCACAATTAGTTGAAAAATCGCCTAAAATGGAACTTCAAGATGATCTAGAAATTTCATTAGAGAGCTATGATATCCATGATATTTACGATGGCGTAGATATACCGTTCGGGATAAGAAGTAAAAATAAAAGACTATGGATGGGTAATTCAGAAGTATCTTTTTCTAAAATAGAAAACTTGAATAAGGATAATGTAATCTTGCTAAAGATTGGCGACAGATCCTATAATTTAACTCCTGGTCTTAAAGAACTTTTACTTCGAAGAAAACCTGATTTAAATTTAATATCTGGCAAAGATAAACTTGTCTATAAGGATATGTTACATTTTACAAGTGCGCATAAAAGAGATTTTAACCCAAATGGCCAAATAAGAGGTGATAAAGGAACAAAATACCGTGCAATCATCAGACCATTGTTTTCTGAAATATTAAATGAAAAAGTTCCCACTAAATTTGGAGGAAACTTGCCAAAGCTTAAGGAATACAAAAGAAACACTGATTTAGTATATTGGGATGATCCTAATGAATTAGTCGAGAGATTGCAACTATTAGTTGCTTCAAGAGATGCTGGCAACACAAATCATGATAATGAAATTTTATCAATTATTGAAGAATTAAAAGAAGCAGGCATTATTAAAGAATAAATAGTAAGAGTAATGTGCTGTTTATTCAGTATCACATAGAACTTGATAAGAGACATAATTAAACTAAAATAAAAAAGAAACATGAGTAAAGCCGATGTGATCAACGAAATTCATAAAAATGCAAGAGTGAACTTTTCACGAAGACATGTTATCATGAAAGATATAGATGATCTATGGCAAGCGGATTTAATTGATATGCAATCAATTTCTAAGGAAAATAAAAAATTTAAATTTATTCTCACCGTTATTGATACATTTTCGAAATACGCATGGGCTTTTCCTTTAAAATGTAAGACCAAAGATGTTGTTAGTAACACTTTCAAGATGTTATTAAACAAAGGACGTGTGCCTAAAAATCTGCAAACGGATAATGGGACTGAATTTTATAATAACATGTTTCAAAAACTTATGAAATCTTATAATATTAATCATTATTCAACATTTTCAACAAAAAAGGCTTCTATAGTTGAAAGATTGATCCGAACATTAAAATCCAAATTGTATAAAGAATTCAGTTTAAAAGGAAACTATAAATGGATAGATAATACTCTAGATAATGTTGTTTATAAATATAATCACACTCTACATCGAACAATTGATGAAATACCCGCAAATGTAAATAAAAAAAATGCAAACCGCATATTGGAGAGGTATGCAAATTTAGTAAAAAACGTTAATATAAAAAGTAAGTTCAAAGTAGATGATTATGTGCGTATTAGTAAGTATAAAGGAACTTTTGAAAAAGGATATACACCCAACTGGTCAACAGAAATATTTAAAATTAAAAAAATACAAAATACAACTCCTATCACGTATTTAATTGAAGATACAAGAGGTCGACCTATTTAAGGTGCGTTTTATACACAAGAGCTTCAAAAAACGAAACATCCCAATGTATATCTAGTTGAGAAAATTCTACGAAGTAAAGGAAATAGAGTTTTAGTGAAATGGTTAGGTTTGCCTCCTTCTGAGAATAGCTGGATTGATAAATCGAATAAATTGTAACAAAATAATAAGAGTAACTTAATTTTAAAATAATATTTATGAAGTGTTCAATCTATTACTCATTAGTCTTATGATGCGTGTTGGAGAGAGCAGTCTTCTCAATTGGTTAATAAACCATTTACCATTTGAGTTACACTTACCAGGCTACAAATATTGTGGACCTGGTACAAAATTAATAAAAAGACTTACACGTGGAGATATAGGTGTTAATAAATTAGACGAATATTGCAAAGAACACGACATTGCCTATCACAGGTCTTCAAACTTAAAGGATCGTCACAAAGCAGATTTAGTTTTGCTAAATATGGCGAAAGAGCGAGCTGTTGCCCCGGATGCAAGTATAGGGGAAAAACTGGCAGCACGTTTAGTAAGCAGCGCTATGTTAACAAAAGTAAAAATTGGTTGTGGTCTTCAAAAAAGTAGCAAAAAGTGTTCGCGAAAAACTGAATCTGGAAATGGGTTGAAAAATAAATTTAAAAATGTTATCAACAAAACGAAAAGACATATGAAAAAATTAAAACCAAAATGCAAAAAAGCGGCAATAAAATTTGCTATGGCCGCTGTCAGAGAACTATCTAATGATTCATCCATTAAACTTCCTCGTGTTATTCCTATACCAAAATCTGGTGGAGTATTACCGTTGATTCCTATTTTTGCGGGATTATCTGCAGTGGGAGCCCTAGCAGGTGGTGCAGCTGGTATTGCTAAAACCATAAATGAATTCAAGATGGCAAAAAAGTTGTATGTTGAATCGAAAAGACACAATGAAAAGATGGAGGCTATGTGCATTGGAAAAGGACTTCACCTTAAACCACATAAAGATGGGCTTGGGATTTTCGTATCGAAAGAAAAAAACTAAGATATCGGCTACCCAAACGAGCCTTGACTAATTTGGATATTTTGAAGTATGGAAATAATATTCCCTATTTTAGAGGTGTCTTTATGAGAGATGAGCTCCCTAAATACCCTTTTAAAAAAGAATGTGGAGTTATTAATTTAGATAGTTCGAAAAATCCTGGCTCTCATTGGGTAGCCTATGCAAAATATAATGATTATATTGAGTATTTCGACAGTTATGGAAATCTCAAACCTCCAAAGGAATTTATAAAATATACGGGTTTCAAAGTCCACTATAATTATGATAATATTCAGCGTGATCACCCTTTTAATTGTGGACACCTTTGTTTAAATTTCTTGAAGAATTTTTGGGATAATGTAGGAATAAAATAAACAGATTTTTGCAAAAGCGTTCAGTATACAAGCATGTCTACAACGATTACCATCTCTGGAAAAAAATCGGAATTAGTTACATACTTTCAACCACCACTTCATTTATCTGATCAATACGAGTGCGGTTTGCTTTACTTTATAGTATTCAATTCAAGACCAAATATTCCTGTTATTAACAGCAGTCTGTCTGTGATCAGAATCGAATGTGATCTTATTCATAGTTCGTACTGCAACGGGTTACCAACTCATTTTATTCATGAATTTGTGTCTGATGCTGCTCTAGGCCATCGGTACATGGAGATACCACAAAACGTTATTTACTTTCCAGTAAACAAAAACATCATTTCATCCATATCTGTTAAGATTGTTGATCAATTTGGTCACTTTATTAACTTTGGAGAAGAACATATTGAACTACGTCTTCATTTAAGAAAAGCAAAATGATAGTATACCATAAAAATAACTCAGTGAAAACAAAGCACCTCAGTTCTTCTGCGATTGTCAAGGTGCAAAGACGTAAGAAAAAAGTAAAGAAATTAACTGAAGCAAACAAAGATTTTCTTAAAGCCTTAGGGTTTAAAGTATGAATATACTACAGATTACTGAATTGCCGCACTTCGACACTTCGATCGAAAGTTATGAAGTCCATTCATACAATCCCTACAATAACAGCTTTAGAGAAAACGATGAAATCAGAATCCCCATACACCAGCAAGACATATACGTGCTGCCATCAGCCAGTTCAATATACATCGAAGGTCAGGCAAGGCTCTTCGGTAAAGATGGGAATCCGATCAAGAAAACTGTTACGTTCACTAACAACCCTGTTATGTCTTTGTTTCAAGACATCCGATACGAATTGAATGGTATTGAAATAGACCGTATAAAAAATTCTGGAATAACATCTACAATAAAATCATACATCTCATTATACGAAGCAGAAAATAAAGTTGCTGCCTTATGGGGCTGGAACTTGGAGGGATTCCAAAGTGATGGGCATTTTAGTGCAGTGATACCATTAAATAAATTACTAGGGTTTGCAGAGGATTACAACAAAATTGTTATAAATTGCAAACATGAGCTAATATTGAATAGAAGTAACTCTAACTTAAACAGTGTTATCCTTACTGATGATATTGCTCATTTTCAAATTGATATACAAAGAGTTCAGTGGAGAGTGCCCCACATTAAAGTATCAGATCGAGAGCGACTAACACTTTTAAAACATCTAGAAAGAGATAAACCTATTCAGATGGCTTTTAGAAATTGGGATTTATATGAATATCCTTTATTACCCAAAACCACAAAGCATTCTTGGTCAGTTAAAACTGCTTCACAATTAGAGAAACCCAGATATGTCATCTTTTGTTTACAAACTAATAGAATAAATAATAAATCAAAGGACAGTTCACTGTTTGACCATTGCGATGTTACAAACGTAACACTTTATTTGAATTCGCAGTATTATCCATATGAACCTTTGAGTTTAAAGTTTTCTGAGAACAAATACTGTATATTATACGAAATGTATGTGAAATTTCGACAGTCATATTACAACCGTCAAGCAGACCCGTTGCTTAACCTGAAGGACTTCAAGGAAAAAGCTCCCCTCTTTATATTAGACTGCTCAAGACAAAACGATAGTCTAAAAACAGGTCCAGTTGATGTGCGGTTGGAAATTGAATGTTCTACAACAATACCAGATAAGACGACTGCATACTGTTTAATTATAAACGATCGGCTTGTGGAATACAAACCTCTGAGCAACATTGTGCGCAGATTATCATGACTGCCATTGTAGACGTTCAAGGATTTAAAACAGAAGCAAACGAATTTATACTAAAAGAAATAGCTATATGGAGTAACAAAACATTGCAAGTGTTTTTAATTAAGCCACCATTTCCCTTTTACAATTTGACAAAAAAAGAAAGACGAGAAGTTAGCTGGATTGAGCGCAACAGAAAAATATACTGGAATGAAGGATTTATACCTTATCCAAACTATCAGTATTTAATTTTAGATTTCTTGAAAGATAAGTGTGTTTACACTAAAGGTTCTGAAAAAGTGGAATGGTTAAAAAATATTTTAAATAATCATAATGTAATTGATTTAGAAAATAAAAATTGCCCTAATTTGTTAAGTCTGTATAATCAATATAAATATTCTGAAGATTTGTATACTTGTATAAATCATGATTCAATATGTGCTTTAAAAAATGTTTTGTGTTTAAAAAAATGGTGCATTAATAATAACATTTTTAGTAAGAATCATATTCATACATAATATTATTACTAACTCTGCAATGTGTTTAAAGGTACAAAAAATAAAATTTTAAAAATCAATTAAATCGTTTTCTTATTTTATTTAATACTTTCTTATCCCCCATCATTAAAAGTGTACGGTGATTGTAAGAACTATGTATTTTAGACACTTCATTACATTTTCATGAGTTAGCAAGAACATTAGGAGAGTAATAAATACGATGCTTACAATTATAGAGGAATATTTTAAACCCTACACTTACAAATCTACGTCATGATATCTTAAAACAAGCGCTTTGAGCAGATGGCTATGTTAAACACAGTATAATTCATCATTTAATAATATTACATTTCCAAGAAGAGATCCGTATAAGGAGCGGCGCTAGAATAAGAGATTGGCACGTGCAACAACATTATTTTGGGGGACAAATAGATCATATTACTAATGATTGAATGTTTATGAATGAATGTATGAGTATTAAAATGTTGTATAAATAAGTAATATGTAGAAGCTAACGTTCTAATTAAAAATGGACAAAGAAAATACTGTTATATTAGCCACATAATAGTTTTAATTTTGAACACTAAATGTTAACATTTCACATTAATATATCTAAAAATCTTAGACTAGTTAACTGTCTAGTTTACTATGATGGTTGAAATTGAGCGTTTCTGGATCTATGAATGATTATTTTGAATAGACACCTCATTTCGAGAATTGGGGGAGCTGGGTCTATTGATCCAGCTCCCCCAATTCTCACCTACTATTATGTAATTATTTCCCTTCTAACTTCAATGTGTGTACATAAATTATTTAATAAATAAATAAATAAAATACGACATAATTATGATTAAATGCAGATAAGCCGTCATTTAGTCAATATTATTTATCGTTAAAACATATTTGAACCAAAAACCACTTAACTCATTAAACTACAAAATCCATAAATTAAAACAATTAAGAAAACCCGACAGCATATAGAAAACTACTTATTGCTCTCAAAATATTTATATTTTTTTTATAAATTATAGCTAAGAGTAACTCAATTACGTCAGTTTTCAAACAAACAAAACATAGCATCATAATTAGTTATTGGTTTAACCCTATAATGCCAAAGCCAGACACACACACCTTACACACACAGGCAGACACGCCAAACTTATAACACAATCATTTTTGCGTTTAAATTTAATAATAATTAGAACGAAAATATTATATAGGTTTCCACAGTTTAATATTACTGGCAACTGGACTAGCATAATATTATAGCCAAAATATATCCGGTCCGGCCTTCAGGCGTCGACGTTATGAATCATGATGAAAAATGATCGCTCGCGGTAAATACACTGAAAATAATATGCTCGAAATGTTCGTCTGTTTTCAGCCGTGAAAATATCGCCAATTTGTTTTAAAAGGTAAAATGTCAACGGGTAGAATTCATTTTGATTTCGTTGGTTATTATTTTTTTCTTTTGTGTCATTTTTATTGGTGTTTTAAGATGAAATGGAAGGACGTATAGTAACTTTTGGAAAATGTTTATTTACTAGGTCTTTCTGTCAACTCATTTTCTTCGGGAACATATTACTATTTCCGATACAGAGTTTGTTCTGTGTTTATCTTGACCGTGAACTAAAACTTACCTATAAATCTACCTCTAGTTTTACCTAAACATACATAAAAACTTTCTCAATCACAATATTAAACAGTATTTTTTTTTCATAGCATCGTGTCGGTAGTAACTCCATTATTAGTTAAATAATAAAACTCAAAATCTCTGTACGAACCAGGGCTACGAAATCAAAACCGGTCAACCACCATTTAAAACATGCTACATTTAATCCGAACCTTTCAAACTCGCGAATTAATATCGATCAAAACTTGATAAACGTGTTCGCATCTATAATGGTCAGTTACACGTCAAGCTCACAAATTGCCGACTTTGATACCAATAACGACTTTTGGTATCAGGACCTCCATTCAGCTATTTTAAATGCATGTCAGTGGTTGACCAGTGTACTTGTCATTGTGCCTCATTTTCGTATTCAGATAAGCCTACAATAAAATCTCATTGAACTCTCAAAGAGAATGATCGTGATGACTAATTAATGATCATAATGATAGTTAGCAGAATGCCAATCATCGTAAAAGTCATTCGGTTAATTCAGGCAACTCTTATATAGCAGAATGAGGCTCATTTAATTAATAACATGAAACTGGATGGGTGAAACCTGATTTTGTATTAAGCCCTGTTTACATTTGGTTAGTAACTGGCGTCAGTAACTGGACTAGCGAACTGGCTTCAAAATATTCAATTTAGAATGCTCAAGTTTGCATAGTAGTGATACTAGCGAACAATTTGCTCGGTCGTAATGTTGTGCTGTGAATGCGAGAGAATCTAGTGTTATGGTGCAACTTAATAACTTAAAACACATCAGAGTGTGATGAAATTTTACTTATTTATTAAATGTAAGTTCGGTAACAATACAATACTATGGTACTTTACACTACTTAAGTTAGCTGCTCTGATGCTGGAGCCAGAAGGTAGCTATTGGATCTCTGTAACGTTACAACGCAATCGTGTCGTATTTGGACTTATTTGATTTGTCTTTACTGGTATTTTAGGCCTAGTTCATTTAAAAGCTTATGCTTTAAAATACTATATGTAAAATGATTTTGTAACAATAAAATATATTCACAGACTAATTAATTATTTAAACAATAAAAATCATAGTAGGTGCTTTAACGTAAATGAATGCTTATCCACAGCTCAAACAAATATTCGACCGATTTGTTAATATGACCTTTAACCTTTAGTACATAAAGTTCACTATTAAACCCACTCAGTATTTCGCTGGTTTGCCTTAAATCTAAATAGTCTGGAGTTAATCGTTGTGGCAGAGGAGTGACTGCTTAAGTGCTAGTTTAAAAGCATTATACCTGGCAGATACATTAAGTTATTTTACAATAAAATATTATCAGTATATTTTAATATAATCCAGCCTATAAACGTCCCACTGCTGGGCACAGACCTCTTTCCATACAGCGAAGGCACGAGCATTGCACTACGCTTGCTTTCTGCAGTATATTTTAGGCATAAGTAAAATTTTAATGGAGCTAGTGGATAAGTGTAAATCGCACAGTTTGACAGATAATAAAGGTGAAGCCGTGCTCAGCGCATGTTGGTGCATGGATTGGTGACCTTTGGTAAACATACTATAAATTTGAAACCACAAATAATCGGATTAACCATTCGCAGGCGTATGTGTCATAGGTGCATAATTATTGAAGGACACAAATTCATATTCATATAATTAAAATGACTGAAAAGTAGACAGAGAAGAAATATGTACATGAAAAAACATGTTATCTTGAAGGCTGAAAATATTTTACAAATAATAGGAACGATTGGTTATTATTATAATAATTATGATCATTTATATCATTTCGCAGAGAAGGCTTTCTCCAGCAATTAAGAACTAAAATTAAATTAAGTGCTCTCTTAAGGAAAAGCTTTTTAGAAGAAGAAAATCTTAAAAGCCTTTTACTAAAACGTAACTTTTATAAGTTATTTAACTTATTTATTTAAAACGCAAAGATTTAACAAAATTAAAACCACTAAAAGAAACTCAGTCAATAGTGTCTTAAAACAACTAGTGGTTTTTTTTTCAATTAACTTTACTAGTATCATAAATGCGAAAGAAACTCTGTCTGTATGTTACGCAATGACGCTTAAATTACTGATCCGATTTAAGTGAAATTTTGCGCTGTAATAGCCTGGACCCTGAGAATAGAGAAAAGCTCTGTACCGTGACACTCGACGCCCATGTGGGCGGTGGTGTCCTAGCGGTTCAATGAACGGATTTGAATGCACAACGTTGAAACCCAGGCAAGGACCAATGTGGCTTTTCAAAGTTATATGTACTTTCTTAATTATTCTAAGACACTTCTGACAAACGGTGAAGGAAAACAACGTGAGGAAACCTGGATTCCAAAATTTGGGATCTGAAATCGCCAATCCGCAGTGAGCAAGCGTGGTGATCAATGCTCGTGCCTTCTCTATATGGGAAGAGACCTGTGCCCAGCAGTGGGACGTTTATAGGCTGGATTATTATGCGGGCGGAGTCCCTGGCAAAAGCTAGTAATTTCTCATTCAGATTACACCAAAATGTAATGAATTAAACTAAGTGTTATCTATATATATCTAACTATACCTAACATAACACATCTGTTAACTTGTAATTACTGATCAGCGACGGACAATGCTTGCGTTAAACACTTAATTATGACCATTAACTAGATGGTTAGGTTTAAGCGCCCAATTCGTGATCTGACCTTTTGTACCTAAATTGTAAACCCTAAGGATAGAAATTTAAGTATATTATAGGGTATGTTATGGTCAGTTAAAAGCTAGTATTGTTGGAATACAAAATAACCCACACAGTTTTATGGTCATGAATTCACATGAATTCATGAATGTTAACATTACAGTAACATTATTTTGAGTATTTTGTTTGTCGATTCACTTAAATAAGTTTATGTTTCTGGTATTTTGATTCTTTTCATGGCAAAATCGAGTGAGTACATTGTAAATACATTGAAATATCTACACTACAAACACACATAATGGACTGCATTAAAATATTAATACTTATACAGAATCAAAAATGTAAAGATAGTATTTCTAATAAGATCACAGATTGATAGATTTATTTATGTTATAACTAGCCCGTACTAGACCGTGCCCCGCGGTTTCACCCGCGTGAATAACAATACATACACCATCTTAATAAATTATAGCTTATGTGTTATTCCGATGTGTCAGCTACATTATTGTTAAGTTTCATTAAAATCCATTCAGTAGTTTTTGCGTGAAAGAGTAACACACATCCACACATCCATTCTCATAAACTTTCACATTTATAATATTTTTTAGGATTTGTACACCCAAAAAATTTCAAAATAAACGCAAAATAACAAATGTACATATCCTTCAAAAGAACACAACCACCAAAAAACCTTACCTATTGTGACTTCCAAAAGACATTTCTACCAAACATTTAGCGAGAAATCTATACGATCTGAAACTTGACCTACATCTGAATGATTAATGTCTGTCCATCTTTATTCTGAAGTTTCTTAGTTAGGAAGTTTGTTGAACATTTCCTTCGAGTATTACACGGGGCTATTAAATAGTACTTTGGTACTTTAGGTGATTAGTATAAAGGCCACCTTATGGAGTTTGGAATAGTTTAGATGTTTTAAAGTTTAATAGGGAATTTATAGGAATGATTAGTTTATTATTGCGGATATAATTGTGTAGGTTTAATACAAGCTATTTGATTATAGTTAAATTGTAACGTCATCTATAGGTTCTAACAAAATAAAGTGGATGAGATATGGTTTGTAAAAACGCGAAAATGGTCACATCAGACCGATTTTAATAGGACTTTTGTTAGCAGATAGTTAAGGTAATGTACAATATTAAGGCAACTCCATGTAAAAAAAAAAATTTTGGTACAGCGCAAATAAAGAAAAATCTGTTAAACCGAAACACGAGGGTCGAGAGAGTCTAGGGAGACTGCTAGTTTAATATATGGAAATCAAAGAGAAAGAGGAAAGTGCCCAATATTTTCACGTAACTTTAGCATCTGGGACCCACCTAAAAATGAGAATCGAACTAGCGAACTAGCGATCGAACTAGCGAAAAATGAGAATCGAACTAATAGGTATATAGGTACGTATAGTGTACTTCAATGTAACGCCAACACTACTCCATGCGATTCATTTATTTGCTCCTTCACTAAGTAAGGTCTGGTGACTAAGTGACCTTACACCACAAGGATGTCAACTCAGAATGAAACGTCATTTGTTTTCATATGGAATGCACTTCTCTCGTTCACAACAAAGAGGTTTAGTTTGCGGAGGTCTTATTGTCCATTTACAATTAGTTACAAAACCTCGTTTGTTCTTCAGAATGATTGATGATAGTATAGGTTCGGTCTTGACCGTTGGTCCGCGCATGCGCCGTGGTGCTTTCTTAATGGCGAATCCTTAGATTCAACAATGTTATTTACTTGAGATATTTTTTAAGTCGCTTCATAGATTACTGTTTGCAAAATATGTAAGGTCAAAGACAATGGTTTTATTAGATAGGTAAAAATCTCGAAACCATAAGCAAAATCCAAGAAAAATTTAACAGTGGGCATCATCCATTTTGGTCCAAAATCCGAAAGTACCAACCAAAAACAAAAATTATATTCTGACATAGCTTGTCTTCCTAAGCATTTCTTAATATGGCACCAAAGCCGTAGAACCGCTACACGCGATTTTATACAGGGTTTTTATATATTTTTCGATGACATACCACGATATTACCGAATTAAATAATTTCCAAGAGGAGAGAGGTTGTCCTCCTAAGTATTTTTTAATATGGCATCCTAGCTGTAGCACCTTTTCTCGTAATTTTATCCAGGGTTAAAAATTCTGAATGTGCATACAATTTTTCGATCGGCATTTTCGAATTTGAACCAAAAATGTATAGAGAGTGGATGATGGCCTTTTTTAGCAAAATCACCAGAAGTATTTATAAATTAAATAAAAAAAAAGTATATAAAAATTAAATAAATAACCTAAAACACATTATGTACTCAATTTAAATTGTAATTCAAATACTTATGCCGTGAAATGTTTAACAAAACAAAATCAAAAAAGACAGCAGCTGTCATCAAATAAAATGGAGTACCTTGACGTTCCAAACTCAAATTAAATTCTATACACGTTTATTATTCTTAAAAGGACCAAACATTAAAACCTGTATTTCAAAGAAAATCATTCAGAAAAGCGGCTCAACTTAAAATGGTAGCACATTGTTTGAAATGAATAAAAATAGCATCAAAAAGTCAATTTAGAATGACATTCGTTTTTTTAATAAATAAACTCAATTTAAGCGTTCCATTGTCAAATAAATAGAGTTAATAAATAAATAATTTTGTGAAAATGTTATTTTTTGTGTTATTTGAGATGAACATTATTCTAAATAGACGTGAAAATGTATGATGTTCTTAAAGCATACATAAAACTGAAGAGTGAGTCTCTCAGAGTTTGAACCGTAAGCACTAGTGTGAACTAGTTTTTTCGTGAATTATGGATGAAGGATGAGGCTTGTCGTTTTAAAAAATCTATCTAAAATACTACTCTACTATCCAAACAATGATAACAACCATAGATTTTTCTCGTTGCGCGAAAATTAACTTAAATCAGAAAACGAATATACTAGGTTCAGACTAAAAACTTCTCTCGCTTGGCACAAGGGGAAACTAGCGATAGTAGCAGTCTATGTAAATAGTACGTCAATGAAAAATAGCATCAAAAAGTCAATTTAGAATGACATTCGTTTTTTTTAACAAATAATAAATAAACTCAATTTAAGCGTTCTATTGTCAAATAAACAGAGTGAATAGATAAATAATTTCGTGAAAATGTTATTTGAGTCGAACATTATTCTGAATAGACCTGAGAATGTACGATGTGTAACTTATTTTATTTTTAAATGTCTTTACTCGTGCATTTTATTGTATTTTTTTGTATTGTTAAGCATAATTTGATTATGTTTAACATATTGAAATGTATGAAATTATTTCGGTTTTCATCCATGGAAATGGATTTATTGTGACGTAATCTATTACCTCGCTATTTAAGATCATATTTATTATGAATATTATGTTTTAAGACTGTTCTAAACATTGGGTTCTCACAAGGTCATTGTGAATAAATAAATCCATAAAATATGAAAAACCATCAAAGTATATTAAAACCTCAAAAAACCTCCTTTATTATTGTGCCAATAAGATATAAGAAATATAATAAAACATTAAATATTTACATTCTGATCTTAACTTTATATCCTCTATCAACATTCGTTGTTTCATTGTGTCAATCTATATGACACTGTGTTTGTTTAAGAAATGAGATATGACTTTCTAACTAAGGAACACAAAACAGATTATATTTTTTAAGTCTGTGTGAAAGTGAAAAAGAAGTATGTGCCCAACATGGCAGCACTAGATATACCATTGTTTTTTTTTTATACTGAATATATTTTTATTTATTTTTTCTTTATCTATATATTACGATTATTACCTATAATGTATTTAGCTATTAGACAAAATATAACATCATGGAGCCCAAAAATATCTTGTCGAGCAAACAAAATATACATTAGTGCATATTTTACGTAAAATTATGAACATAAATAAATGATAATAAAAATAAATGAACTTTTTTCGAGACCATACAGTACCAAAATAATTTTCATAAACAGAACAAAATTCAAATTCGAATAAGCACACAAACCTCCTTTCATTGAAGACCTTGTTTATTTTGTTTCATCCACATTCTTTTGTTATCTTTTCTTATGTGTAACGTCCAAATAAAAAGGTAACATATCTTTTTATTTCTATACATAAAGGTCGCCAGCTGTGTAGCGTAAATATAAAACCATATTTTTATAAGAGCACCCAGGTTTGTATAAACTGCTTTTACAAAACTCGATCTAAAATATTATGTGTAGTCTGTAAGCTTTTGGAGCAAACGAGTCTTCAAGTATAGGTAGGTATTACGTATCTTGCAAAAGCAAAGCGATTCAATTTAAAAGCGGAAACTCTACATTGCATGTTATTGCTGTCTTTGTAATTTATAAGACGTTTTGAAGATAAGTTTTCATTTTCATAATGTTTATGTCTTTTGTTGAATGGTACCGAGCACATGGCTTTTGAAAGCTATTTAGAATAAAAATAAATTACAAATTTCAGATCCTATTTAATAATTATTTATTTATTTAATAATTTATGTACACACACAGAAGTTAGAAGGGAATAATTATTAATGGCGTACAAAGATGCTGCTTATTTCTAAAGAAATCTCTGCCAGCACCCGCGAAAGGAGAAGTCGTGAATATTGGCAGTCAGTGTGCGACTCAATAAACCACAATTATAAAACAATTTTATCCAACATACATACACTACTACTTTTTAGAGCTTTACAATATTTCAAAATTAGTCTATTCATTTAGAAGCTATGCCATAGGCAGACACATCCAGACAGACCGGCTCATCTAACTTATAATGAGAGCCCCTCGTTTTACGCTGGTGATTAAAAATCTAACACTAATTAGTAATAGGGTTATCAAGCCCACGATCCTACTTGCTCACTCAGCAGGCAGTAACATACATATTTAATCCGTTAGAATGTCAATAGGGGCCGGCCCAGTTATATGGCTATATTGATTAGCTAAATGTGTTTGTGTAACACACCTCTTACGTCTCTACCTACCCCTTTGAAGTGTAATAGGTTTGTTACAACTTTATTGCTTTACAGTAGTATACAGCGTTTTCATCATTGCTCTAATAAAAGTATAATTATTTTGTTCCAAGGACAGTTCAGAATTGATTAAAATAATATAAAAATGAAGGGTTAACTAGAGTTTCTTTGTATTACAAGAAAACCTAGGTTACTCATTAAAATAT
Source organism: Autographa gamma (assembly GCA_905146925.1). Lineage (NCBI taxonomy): Eukaryota > Metazoa > Arthropoda > Insecta > Lepidoptera > Noctuidae > Autographa > Autographa gamma. The sequence continues at coordinate 7,333,295 of LR989871.1, forward strand.
TAATAATCTTACAGTGTACCACTGGATATTATTCTTCTAATGATAGTAAACGCAAAAGTGACGTAAAAACTAATAAATACGTGATCAATAACTACTACATTAAGATTTTAATAAATACTAACAAATGATAGGTCACAATAGCAGGGACAAAATTAAACGAAAGAAGAACACATAATCTTAGCAAAATGCAGAGAAAAGAAATGTAATAGGCAACAAAAATAATTTAAATAAAGGCACACTAAAGATCACTCTCTCTTAGTACGTTAATATCCTTACTTTCTCTTATAAAAGTTTACACACTTCCTTCTGCATTCAACAATTTATAATGAAACTCAGTTCACTAAAACACACAGTTTCGTAATCTCTCACGGCCAAACAATTAAGATAAGCACATACTTGTATTTACTGCCGCATTTATATAATCACGAACGAAAGAAAACAAGCTATATACTGAAACTCAAATCTTAGTATAAAGATTACATTACACTGATTTAAAGAATCTTGTAATACAATTTTTGATAAGAATTTGATAACGAAAATATAATAGGGATTTTAAAACAAAAATATCTTGCGAGTCGGTCTGTCAACCACAGGGTTATGTTGAAACTCCTCATCTTTTTTTGTGATATTGGATATACTATAGGCATGGTTTATGAGAACTTACAAATTATATTATAGCCCGCTAACAGACGCACGGACAGACAGCGAAGGCATAATAATCATTAAGCACAATCATTTTTATCACTATGTAATCAAATGATGTAATTTTTGACAGGCCCGTTGGTCTAGTGGTTAAAGACCCTGACTGCTATACCGGAGGTCATGGGTTCGATTCCCACTCAGAACAAATGTTTGTGTGATGATCATGATCATTTGTTCGGTGTCTGGGTGTATCTACAATATGTATGTATTTAGAAATATATAAGTATGTTTATCAGTTGTCTGGTTACCATAACACAAGGTCTGCTTAGCTTGGGATCACACAACCGTGTGTGAGATGTCCCGGAATATTATTATTATTAAAATTAAAATAATTTATATCAATTTGTTAATAATAACATAGTAACACACAATGTTCTCAATGACACAACATTAATAATCTCTTTGGGTACGGAACCCCAGAACTGGAATTGATAAATCAAAATAAAGAAGATAACATAATTATGTAGGTACAAATGTATAAGAATACTAACACATAATATGTATTGATATCTACGCATTTTCAGCTGATAAAAATGTGATTAGATTTGTATTCCCGTGTTAGATCGTAATGGTTTTAGAAATAGTAATTGTGTACTGTAATTGTAAATGCATTACTATAATTACTGGTTAAGATACTAGTTTTGATAGCCCACAAAAAGAAACGATCACATTCCTTCTCTCTTTAAGAAGTGGTCATAATAACATTAATATAGAAACAAAAGACGACTTGTTCTATTTCGTTCGATCGATCAATCATTGATACATCCAATATCCATCAAAAAATCTGCACAAGAGGAAACATTCACGTTCCTTCTCTTATGAGAAGTGGCCATGTATTTCAAATGGAAAGGCGACTTGTTCTATTTTTCATCCAATCATTGAAACTAATATCTCACTAAAAATAGAATTCCACCTTTGATTCTCAATCCTATTTCCACCTGGAATTCCAATCACTTCGGTATCATATTCTCAAAAGAGTTCTTAACAAAGAAGGTTGGAACAATCGGCTCAAATATAAAACCTGTAGGAATATTCGCAGGTGGATCGTTTAGGGTCCTAAAATAGAGTCGAGGGCCACAATTACTGTCAAATGCGAACCACCTGCCGCACTCCCACTTAGTTATAGTACGTCCTTCAGATTATTATGTGGACCTTTATATATACTTGTATATAATGTATGGTTATTGCGACTGAAAAATGCTTCAAGGTACCATTAATGTAAATAAAATGACTTAAAGGTACAGCACACATAGGTAAACGTAACGTAAACGGATCGTAGCCGTATCGCCTTTCACCTCGCCGTCAGCTATTCGTCAACCTTACGTAAGCACATCCACTCGGCTACGGATAGGTGACGCCGCGCTTACGAATAGTTGACGACTAGTTGACGACTCTCACCCTACGTTACTACGATAGGTAATGACGTAAGTGAGGCGACGACTATTCGTCAACGAGGCGACGACTATTCGTCAACGAGGCGACGACTATTCGTCAACGAGGCGACGACTATTCGTCAACGAGGCGACGGATGTCCGTAAGCGCGGCGTCCGCGAGCTTGTCCCGAGGCGAGGCGGTTACGTTACGATTCCCATTAGTGTGCGTTGCAGTATGGAGTTTCATACAAATGATACTGAACGGCTCGAGCTGATCCGGTTACGATCCCTTTTCGAGTGGATATGTGTGCTGCGACCTTAAAAGACTACTGTCATTAGTCGCTATGATGTTGTGTCTAATAAAAGCAGGTCCAAAATATTTTGAAACATAGACTTTATGATATAAGAATCTCAAAAACAGTAAAGACAGGATTTGTGTCAACAATCCTATAAACTAGGAAGACTTAATGTAAAAAGGCATTAGTTTTAGATGTAGGGGTTATTTTATTTATTTATACGAGCTGGAGACGACTTCGGAACATGTAAAATGATCGATTCGATGTCTTTAGCAACAACTATCGCTATTTATCTTGTTTACTATTACAAACAGCGCATAAAATCATAATAAAGCATTGCCTGAAAAAACAATCGTCTATTACGAACTTGCGAACACAAAACTAATTCCATTCAAAGAAAATACGTCCAATAAGGAAAACCTCTAAATCGAAAACACACAAAACTGTTTACTTACTTCTTAAACGATTTCCAAACAAATATTAGTAAGTGTAGCAAAATAAACACGAATCGCAAATTACTGAGAATCCAAACCAATGGACGAAGCAATTAAAATTAACAAATACTTCACGAAATTCAGACCTTTTTAAGTACCTTTTTACTTCTACTTTGATCCCTGATTCAAAATGTTGAGGAATTCAAATTAAATATGGGTCGGATAACCATTCATCATACATTAATTTTGACATTTGAACTATCACGCTGCATGTATATAAAGCCGGAAACCCACAGCGGCGCATGGAGAGGCTGTGCACGTGTGTTCAGCTTCGCTTTAGTACAAAATGTATGAAAGCGTTTCCACTGCAGCGCACGGACATGCTACGTAGCAATCGACGTCGTAGCATTGAACGTAGCTCAACCCACGGCCTTGCGACGCATCCCAGCTGCGTGGGTCGGCCATTTCTCGGCGACCCACGACTATGTACAGTCTCGAGCAAAAATATATACACACATAATATTGTTAAGAAATTATTATAAGAATAAGCAACTATAAATAGGAGGTACAATTAATGTTCCTAGTATACATACATACATTTAAGTTGTGATAAGTATAATTTATGTAAGAACTAAGTATTTATAATAGAAATAAGTAAAACAGATGTTACTACACAATAGCTAAATTATATTGTTACTTGGAAGAGCTATCCGTCTATATTATAAAAATAATATACTGACTTTAAGTAAAATGTTTTTTTTTATTTAAAAATTATATTTGAACCATTTTATTTTCAAGTGTCATCTGTCAGTATGCATTGATTGCTAGATGGCAGAAGAGATTCGACAAAAAATCTCACCAATTTCATTTAACAATTTCGCATATTATTATGTATACATATTTTTTCTCGTGACTGTACCCCACGCATAGCTATGAGCTGTGTGGGCGACACATCCGTGTCCGTGCGCCGCAGTAGAAACGGAGGCCGACGCCGCCGAACTAATGAGCCCACGCAGCAGAGTTGAGCCACGCATCCGTGCACAGCCTGCGCAGCGGTGGGGTTCCGGCTTCATTCACATACATGCATTAATACTTTTTTGGGGCCTGACGTTTCGACCGGGTTAAACCGGCCGTGGTCGCAAGCAGACTGGATATGGTTGTCATCGTTCCGTACCACGAATTAGATGATTTTTCATCCACTCCATGTTTTTCTCATAAAATGCATATACGCGCGTATTCCCGTGAATTTGACGGGCCTGTTGGTCTAGTAGTTAGTGACCCTGACTGCTATACCAGAGGTCGTGGGTTAGATTCCCACCCAAGACAAATCTTTGTGTTATGAGCACGATCATTTGTTCTGTGTCTGGGTGTAATTTATCTATAATATGTATTTATTTAGAAATATGTAAGTATGTTTATCAGTTGTCTGGGCACCACAAGATCTGCTTAGCTTGGGATCAAATAACCGTGTGTGACATGTCCCGGAATATTGTGATTAATTATATTACTATTCACATTAAAGACATCACTAGAATCGTTTGTGAATATAATATGTTTGAATAATATATATTCTATAAACTAAATAATGTACGCAATGGTTCCTGAAACTAGATGTTTCACAGAGATATAGATAACAAACGGACAGACAAGATATGCATGTTATAAGGAAGGATTAGATGTAAGATAGGAAGCTAAGAGACTACAAAGGCCTTTGAATCACAGTATGTCCAGAATCCTCTTGCTACCAACATACCTACATATATATTTTTTTCTGTTATATTTCATTTTCATGTTCAGTCATTAATTACAAGCATAAATGATTCTTACACAAAAAAAGAATCATCAAACTCGGTTCACCAAGTCAAAAGTTCTGCGTTATAAAACAAAAAAAAAACAGTCGAATTGAATACCCCCCCTTTTTGAAGTCGGTAAAAAAATGAAAATCTGTCGGAAGATATTTTTTTCAGATGATGAATAAAAAAATCAGGACAATAAATGGTTTAATGAATATTACTGCTTGAGAAAAATCTCAGTATTACTAAATAACATAAGATAAATAACTCTATAGGTAACAATTTCTTTAGCACAGATTTTTCTTGTATTCTCAACTATTTCCAAAGAACCATGTTTTCTGACTTTCTATTTTCTCTTAGTTGCAATAAATCCTTGCATTAGATAAACCTCCGCCATTTGTTAGCTTTCTCGACTGAAGAAGGTTTAAATAAACTACGACCTTTCCCTCAGAGTGCTTTCTTAGCGTCTACTATAAATACACTTGAGATTTGCTTCAGTTTCATGTCTAATATTAGATCTGTCTAGAATTTACTAATAGAGTCTCTAGACTGAATGGAGGCTCAGTCATAAATATGATAGTATAGGCTTCTGACTTGCTGCATGAAGAGCATGCTAAATTTAGAACAGGTAAGGCAAGATTAACATTGAACTTGGAAAAACCATGCATTTTTCTTTGGAAGTCCTTTTAATAAAAAATTTAATAAAAATTTAAGGACCTCCAAAAAAAAATATCAACGGTCCTTCATAAATTATGGTGTGTATTCAAACAAAAAACAGCATTGTAATCGGTTGTAGTTTAGAAGCAACGATGTTACAAGCTGACAGACAGCCACGTCCAACTTATAACACCACTCCTTATGTGCCGCGGGTAAAGATATCTATCTGATCTTGATCTTACTCTCTGGTGAAAGTTATAATATAATATATCAGGGAAGACCATAAATAACTTGAAATCACTCAACAATATTTACTAGTCTTGGCACAACATAACTACATAAAGAAACATACGAATGCGGGTACATACGGAATTATGCATCTCGTATCCCATTTGTAGTCCTTTGAGTCACCCACATAGTTTATGCGTGGTCCTTACACAGGGTGGAGTAAATAGTCACGTTAGTAAAGAGTATTTAGTTTCCATATACCCACAGTTTATAATGACTGTCGTACAGCAATAAATTAATAAAAAACAAGAACTATTGTTTATCAAAAAATATCCCCGAACAATTTCCCATAAAGTTACAAACACTCAATCTTTTATATTGTCAAAAACCATGGAAAATATAGAGGGTATTCTTGGATACACCTAGATATAAGGCATCGTAATTTTACTTCCGAATGTGACTTTTTTCTCCACCCCGTATATAAACTATCTTATCCGAACATCCCTAGTCCTTTTCTCGCTCATTAGTCAATAATGTAAGAGCCGGTAATCGATCGGTTCGATGACCTTCATGTTATCTCTTAATCAAATCAGATTGATTTCCAATTGAACGTATTCATTTACGGTCGACTGTGTTTAACACTGGCACTCGCACTTTACTCTTTATAATATAGTAGCTATAGAGCAAAGCCATCAAGGTATATTAACTATTATAAAAATATTACCTCCGAATACTTAATTGCGTGTTCTCTTTCAGACGTTTTAAAATCTATATTTCGTAGTTTGTTAATAGCATTAGACGTGAAAACAATTCAAAATAGGCTGATGTTTCAGTAATCATAAGGCTCTTATTCTAAAATTTTACAGTTATGCTTAACGAGCTTTTTGGAGGTAGACTAGTTTTCGATTTACGAGTAGTTTAGTTTCAGCCCTTAGGTATACATGCCTATAACGCCGTGAGAATGCACCAAATTGAAAATGCAAAAGGCCATATTATATAAACTCCTAAGCTAGGACACATAGTGGATCAGAAATCTTTAAAAACTAAATAAAACATTCACGATGTTGGAACGATTGGTAAAGCGACAACCGTATTTTAACCTTCTCTTATAAAAGTACAATTTACTGTAAATGGTACAATAATTCGATTTTATCAACCCATCAAAACCTGTAAATGACTTCATTACAAAAGTCGTAATTACTAAAACATAAATTTTAATGGGATGTCAAAATAACCTATTGTTTAAAACCAAATGATTTTAACTGATCGATCTGACTGATTTAAAAGTAAAGCTATTATATTGAAGTTCCATTTGTCCACTTACTGACGTAATACTACTAAGTATATTTGTAGGTACCTACGTAAAAGTAATTGCTTAGCGGTCCTTTGGGACGGAAAGTCAGCTAGAACACGCCAAGTTTAACAATTCCCGAGGTGCAATAAGAGCCTTAGAGCCTTCCCAAGTGACGCTACCTAAGAACGTAAGACGAATAATACCGTCTTAGTACAATAATTATATTAAGGTAACACCAAAATATTCGTGTGAAGACTGATCGGGCCTTTAAAAAAGAATATAAGTTATCCTTCTTGGTTTTAAGGTGTATTTAGATGGTCAATACTTTTTCTCAAACTTCTTAAAACATTTTTTTTGTATGTTGGTTTGTAAAGATGTTTGTCAACGCATTTCTCTTAAACCAGTCATCGGGCCTTTTTTTTACTCCGCATAAGGACCAGTGTAGGTTTGTCTTTAAATCTTGACTGTTATGCGTTCCAATCCCAGGTCACCCGGAAATTTTAACAAATAAAGTTAAATATATTAAAATTATTTAAACCAATCTTCATCATCATCAACTTATACCAAGATAAATACTTAACGTTAATGAATTAAGTTCATATTCAAATATTTTCGAGTTCCCAAATTACTCGGAAGAGGAACTCGCTGTTTCTATTTATTCAATAAACAAAGTTGTTTGTTTCCTAAGTATTCAATTTAATATTACTTAAAATATTTAATAAATACTCTTTCTAAAGGTACTTTTGTTGCTATGAGAAAATGGACTGAAAGTTATAGGAACGAAATAATGTGGAAAGAAAAGTAGTGCTAGAATCTTTTAAGAACAATATATTTTCATACTTGCAGCTTGAAAATGCAGCAATATGTGGAGAAAAGTAGCTAAACGAGAAGTTGCAACATCATATTAGAGAATATAAAAATGAATATTGTTGAAAGGTATATGTTCGTCGAGGTTCTTAACCAACATTCATTGCTGATCTGAGAAGCTTCTGTCTAACACTTTGTTTTAGAAAGTATGAAGTCGGTAAATAAAACCCTAATAAAAATAGATTTAAAGATCAAGTCAAATCAAGGAACACAGTTACTTTTTGTAGAAAAAAAAAAGGTTTATCTCATCAAGATTGTAAAGGCTTTGAAAATGCTCTACTAAATACAGTTATATTTAAACATTGATTTTATTGAAAATATTAGATCGTTATGTTTTTATATGCTATGTAGCATAACATAGCGATAACTGTAATGTAGTTATTCCGTGCCGCGATTATTTAAATTTGACCAGATTTAAAATCGTTAGTGTAATATTTTATGTTTTTAAATCATAATTTATTTAACGACATTGAGTACTCGTAGTATAATTAATTGTATGTAGTTGTAGCTACTATAATTTGATGATTATTATGTTTAACGAGATATACTGCAAAAATAGATAACTGTCCTTATTGTGTTATCTACTTCAAGTATAACATTTTAATCTATCTTCTGAGCAACATAAATAGTGTGAAGAAAAGACTCAAAGGACCACAAAATATTAAAGAGTTAAATAACCGCTTAAGTAGCATGAGAAATTAATTACACACATACGGCATAAATGTAATTTGTAGTACAAATCATATAGAACGTATCGTACTTGCATATTGATTTACTATTAAATCTTATTAGGCACGATTACTCATTGAAATCATTTTAAATTAAGTATTAATAATGTGGTGTAAAATTGTTTCATAATTTTCACACATAGCTATAAAACAATCCAATTAAATCTTAAAAGAATGTGATATTAATTATGTAAATTAAGTAGATAGGTATATTTTAATACCTGCCTAATTAAATAGGAAAATCTTCTCACCTCTACAAATGATAAATATTCTTAACAAACTAATAAACAAATGCCAAACTTACCACATAAATCAAATAAAAAATTAATCCATGCACAGGAAAAACTCACACAGCCACTTTAATAAACCAAAGACACACGTATTCACACAAAGGAGCACTTTTGAATTTGGTACGCAAGTAAAGGTGGGTCGACACGCGACCACCGCACGCCGCGTCGCGATACCAACTGGAGACAGACTCTAAACGCTCTGCAGTGAGTTATTGCTTCACGCTTAGCGCAGGTTCGTAAACCGTGTGCATGCCGCCTTAGTGCAGTCAAGCTTCTGAGAATACGGTTTCTAATTTCCACGTGTGATTTTATTTTTTGAAATTGGAGCGTTAATAGCCTGTGATTATTTTCCTCGTTTTGGTTGAAACCTTTTTTGAGTTATTTGAAATTCTATATGAGCTGGGTGTTTAGTGTTTTTTTTTTACTTTTAATAATTACATATGGCTTTCTTCAGTTTTATGTATAGAACGTTTATTTTACAATCAATTTTGAGGAATATTTTTTAACTGCTTTGTTATTACTTAGTTAATAAGGGAGTTTAAAGGAACTTTTAGAATTGGAGAGACAATACTCAGAGATAAAGGCAATATGGGCGTATTGTGGGAATCTGATCAACAAGGAACTTCAATGCTAAAGTGCACTCATAGCTTGTATGACGCAGAGATAGAGAAAATGTGGGTTATGTCAATCATATCTGTTTATTTCGTTCGTTTATATGCTATAGGAAATAGTAATACAAGTTGAGCCATGAAATAACGTGAGTTCACTGAAGCGTGTTTTTCCACTTTTAACAATATTCATATTTACTTTTTTTGTTCAATGGAATACTTAGTTAAGAGTAACATAATAGCTTAACAAATCCAATTATAGGGTTTTCTTCTGCGTATAAAAGGACCTGCATCGAAAAATCCGTTATAATTATTTAAATAAACAAACGACTCGATTTGTTCACTAAGTTTTAAGAGACACTACGTTATATCATCAAATATTAAAAAAAATGTATCACATATTATTTCCTGCAAAACTTCAAAACAATTTCTACCGACATCTCATGCGACTTATGAGCCACCGATTTAAAGATGCCGAACGCAATATTACCGGCTTAGACCGGCTTACAAGCCAACGTCCCCAATTAACTGCAAACAGAATATCTACGGGAAGCTCGATCATTCGGATTATAAGCTGGACGGTCATTGGTCAATCGTCATTTATGCTGTTGAACTAGCCAATCAGAGCATGCAGTGCCATGAAGTCAGTTTGGTTACACCAATCAAATTGGTCCTTTAAGGCGAAACTTTTGCAAATTTGACGTTTGACCTGTTTGCCTTTTGCATGTTTTTACGTTAATTACTATGGCCAATTAACTGCAAACAGAATATCTACGAGAAGCCCGATCATTCGGATTATAGGCTTAACGGTCATTGGTCAATCGTTATTTATGCTGTTGAACCAGCCAATGAGACCATGCAGCCACTATGACTACGCCAATTAAATTGGTCCTTTAAGGCGAAACTACGCACCTTTTGCAAATTTGACTTTTGGCCTGTTTGCCTTTTGCATGCTTTTACATTGGTTACGATGCCCAATTAACTGCAAACAGAATATCTACGGCAAGCCCGATCATTCGGATTAGAAGCCTGACGTTCATTGGTCAATCATAATTTATGCTGTTGAGCTTAGGAAATGAGGGGATAAAGTCACTTTGGTTACTCCAATCTAATTGGTCCTTTACGACTTGGTTGCAGTTTGCATAGTTTTTCATGCTAATTACCGTTTTGTGTTACTATAAACATGCAAAGCGATCGTTTAAGTAGTCCTTTAGGATTTCTAATCAAATACATTCTTGTTTTTATTTTGTATGCTTTATTTTTTCCTGGCTGTACAATAATTTTTAAATGTGTTTTTTTTTGTTAAATACCATTACTGTCAAAACTCACTGTTCGACACAAATGTAAATTGGTTGAAAAATAAATAAATAAACTTCTGTTGTAACTTTTATTTCTTCTTCTTATTTTCGAGTCAATGATGTTTAAATTCTATTATTAAAATGAACTAATGATTTTACTTCATGTATTCTGTATGATTTTATACTATATTGTACTGGACGGTATTCACAGAGTATATTATATAGTTTAAGAGAAATCAACCTTATAAGTCACGATCATGATCTATTCTTACGACTTTCTATTTTGGTATCTTCTGAACATCAAAACATTTTAGTCCAATTATGAAGCTCCGAACATTCTTGAACGTAGTTATAAAAGTTGTATAAATAAGTTAGTTTAATATACATAATTGCATTTATTTTCAGACTCTTCTTTTTTTTCGTCTTTAAAACTAAATAATTCGAAGGTTGAAGTTTAAATTTCTCATAGTCTAGACACGTCTAATAGTGTAATTATAATTATTAGTGATAATATACGACCACAGACTGCGTTATGTTAACAACTTAACAATGCTATTAAATAAACATAAACACTACATTATATTCGATATTAATTCTTTTTATGAGTACTTATGTATTATATTCATGTTTAAGACATACACCAAAGTCGTGTCACTTGCTCAGAGAACCTGGATTCAATCCCCGGACGGGTCAATTTTGAAAATCACTTTTTTACACTGTCTAGGTTCTGGGTGTATGTGGTACCTTCGTTGTCTATTTGTGTGAAAGACAAGTCCTTTAGCTACTTACATTTGGCTCAGCGATGTATGTGATGTTGTCCATATTTTTATTCACAAAAACAATTAAATTTTATACAAGATCAAACTCTTATAACTATACTAAAATTAATTCGTACATTAAGAAACAAAACTAACAGGCGTCAAAGAACTTATCGTCATCCTTGTCAATGGCGGGAAACGTGCCCAGAAGGCTGGCAGCATTGCCACGTTGAATAGCTATGCCTATTCTCTGTGCAAGGAACAAACTAGCCCTCTGATCACGAGTAGAGTCTACCAAACGTTTAAACAGTTCTTAAAAAAGATTTCATATAAATCTCATATAACTGCCTAGTTGGCCTAGTGGGTCTAAGCGCGACTGCTAAGCTAGAGGTCTTGGGTTCGATACCCAAGTCGACCAAGGTGTTATTGGGTTTTTTTATGCAATCCTCAGTAGCAGGTCGGAGTTTGGATATAGCCCGGTTGGTGGCAATAGACTCGCCCCCTATTACGTGGGACCTAAACATGTCGGCGAACTGTGGGTGTACATTGTTACACCTCTGCCTACCCGTTCGGGGATACAGGCGTGATAGTATCTTATGTTATTTTATGTTATATAAATCTACATACATAGCGTTCATGACGTCATCCTAGATATATTGTCAGGATTTCAGGCTGTACCTGAATGGGAAGCAGACAGAGATGGATGTCCGAAAAGGGACTAATATCAGTGAATAGGTATTGTGGGTTGATGAATAAATTGAACATCGTAGATATAAATAACTAGACCTCAGGGGTGTATTATTGTGCTGTTTTGTATTTCAGTAGGAAGTGGGAAAAGCGTATTTGTTGGAGTTTTATATTTTTAGTTTTTAGGCAAGTGTTAGAGAAATTATAAATTTAGTGTAATATGTTTATTATACGTTACTTAAAGTTGAATAAATAAAAAGTTGTTGATATTTTTATCTTTCTTCTCACCTTCCTCTGAATCAAACTAGTGATTTCAGAGAATAACTTTTTCAAACAAAAAAATACCTTTGCTTTATGAATATTGAATTCCCATGCATTTTTTTAAGATCTAGCCGTAAGAGAAGTATTGAAAAGCCTTTCTCAAAGAAAACTGCAAAAAAACCTCTATGCAAACAAAAACACAGAATAAGACAAAAATAAATACTCAAAATATTTCCCAACGACTTATAATGAACTGTTTCGTCATTATTCCAAGTGATTACAAAACAGAAGGACACTCAGTCATTATTTCGTACATAATTAATCTCTCATAATTAGCTTTGCCGCCGCGTAATTAACGGATAAAGCCACTTCCTCATTTTCGACGAATTTCAATATATTTGAAGGCTCAAATTGTTGGTATTTAATAAACTGTGTTACCACAAAAGGTTTTAAATAAACAATGTGTATTAAGTTAATATAATAATGTCACGTTTCTCGCTTCACATTCTATTGAAAGAAAAACCTCATATTTAAAGAAGTTTGATTTCTCTTTAAATATGAGGTTACCACAAGTTGGAATATGAGTGATAAATGTAATCTTGCTTAACTTAAGTACCTTTCAATTGCTGCAAATACAACATAAAATGCATCTCATAATTTAACTCCTTTGCCATTTTTTTTCCTAGCCTCTGTTTTCCCACTTCTGCAGGGCAAATATATTATTGGTTTAATTATCAAATCGTATAATACTTATTACGTCCAAAAATTGAAAATAAATAATAATAATATTTTGGGACATTTCGCATACGGCCATCTGACCACACATTATGTAGACCCTGAAGGTAATGGCAACCAGACAACCGATAAACACAAACAAAACAAATATTCTTAATGTTTTATAAATTCTTCTCTTTACAAAGAGTTGAGAATTATTTTAGTGTGCAGTATTAATAAATATTTAATAGCGAAGAGTCTTGAACCAAGAGGTTCTCGTTAGGCAGCCGGGTCAAGAGCCTGATGCAGAAAGCGGTACTTCTGGACACGAATCAATATTATTATTTTTAGATTTTATTTGTGTTTTATAACGATCTCTTTGATCAGTGCTCTTTCTTTGTGTATTTGAGTGTTTTTGCAATAGTATAATAAAATGAAAGTTTGGAGTAGTGCTTTGACGCAAGTGTTATATTTTTAGTTTTTTAAGGTTTACTAAATTTCCCACTGCTGGGTACAGTCACGAACAATAATATGTTTACACATAGCAAAATTCTAAAACAGATTAATCGAGATTTTTGTGTTCAAACTAAAAAAGAAACATATGTGCATGAAGAGTTTCAATTATTTCTTCATAACACGTTTTACGATATCAATCTGAAGTTGGAGTAAAAATTAATAAAAAAATGTAGTTTATTAACTACAAAACTCATACGAGTATATCTTAGCCTTAGAATTTATAAATAAGAACCTTGTAACAGTAACAATTATCGTTTAATTATTCAAAGCCTCACTATACTTAGACTCCCTCATTACCTGTTAACTAGAGCGACACATCAATAGTGACACTTTGATATTGGAAACCTTTTTGACCGAATTTTAAAAGGAGGAGAATTTTAATTCGTTTCTTTTATAATTCGTTGTTATCTCTATTTCGTCCTGGGATTTTATGGTAACGTAAGAATGTATTTATGTTTAAAATCGACTTCTTTTCGATGAGACCTTTTGCAAATGAACTCTGATTGTCAAGACTTCAAAGCATTCAAAGTTTTTCAGAAAAAAATATACATCTGCATTAAAATTTTTGTAGAACATTAATATTGTAAGATGTATCATACTTTGTATAGAATAATTATTAAAATATAACCAGATTCCAAAATAAGTCTTATAATATGGCTTTCTTATGGATCCCACCGTCATAACTAGACCAAATTAATATGGGACCACGCGGTCAAAAATAATCATCAAATCAGTTCACCCAGTCGAAAGTTCTGAATATACAGTCGAATTGAATACCTCCTCCTTTTTGAAGTCGGTAAAAATATAAAAGAATATATAGAGCTCTCTTAAAAACATCTTACATAATATACCAAAGGTATAAAACACAAATACTTCGTTAACTGTCTTCCCAGATAAAAGCATTTCGCGCTACAAAGCTACGCGCCGTCTACGACACACTTCTGCTACGACGCTAGTTGCTACACCGCTACGAGCGCTACGCCAGTCAGTGTCAATCGGAGTGAGACAGGCGGATTGGGAATCGAATAGTAATCTTGTTATTTGATATACGATACAATACTGAGATATTTAAGTGTTTGTTTATTGTGTTATGTATGGTAAAAATTGTATAACTGAGAGCTAAATGCACCAGGATTAATTTTGATTAGGAAACAAAATTATCTTTATTTTTGAAGTGAAAACTTCTTTAGCGACGTACACTTTCTTTGTAATGGGTATAAAATTGAAACTCGCGTCAGGACACGTGACCTGATCGAAAATTCCTAAGACGGCTCTTATGTTTGTGTACGATAGCGCAATAAATAAATATTGTATTCTACCACATGAAAGATAGTACTTTTATTATTTAAGCCATTCGTGAAAAATTATTCCCTAACCATTCTAAAATATCAAAAATGCACAACGTTAATATTCAAGTTTTCACTTCTGCCGGCACTCCCGGAGTGCGTCGTTTTTGTAAGTTATCATTTACAAATCTGTCAAACTGTTTGATGTCAAAATATTGAATACATTTAAAAAACAAAAAGCTATCTATAACCAGGAGAAAAACTAAACATATGAACTTCCTATAACATACCTGATTCCTCATTTTACTCATATTTTTAGTCTCTTAAATTATTTCTGGTACTTATAAAAGCCACGAATATAATCTGTTGTTAATCTCAAAAGCAATTAATACTTTCCCGTAATATTCTTCGATGAATATTTCAAAAGTATACCAAAGTTAATTTATTCAATTTTCGCTTACACAAGCTTTTATGAGCGCCAAATAATCTGTAAATGTTAACCTTTAAGAGTGTGGCTTAAAGAGATTAAATATTGAAGTACAATGTGGTTTAAACAAGTTAAATAAATAAATGCGGACAACATCACATACATTGTTCCGAACCCAAAGTAAGTTGCTAAAGCACTTGTGTTATGGAATTCAGAAACAACGAAGGTACCACAAACACCCAGACCCGAGACAAGAAAAAATGTAACACGAGAAAATGTGATTTTCTACATTGACTCATCTGGGAATCGAACCCGGGACGTCAGAGCTAGCGACGCCTTGAAACCGGTGCGTACGCCACTCGACCACGGAGGTTGTCATTAAATAGTCGTGTTGTTCGGTAAAAGTTTATTTAATAAAGCATATACAAATAAGTAGTTAATCGAGTTATGTTGTCTTTAAAGACAGTAAAATAAGTTCAAATGAGGGTCTCACCTACTCATGCTCCAATTTTATTTATTTATAATCTCCATATACTAAGTAAGTAGTCTTTTGATCTTATCAAATTTCACCCGACTGCGGCTTAGTCTTAAAGGAGGGTTATGTGTTAGGCCTGTATATTTTCAGGTTATAGTATGTTAAGATAAATAACCTAACCCTATTTTATTTTAAGTTTGATACCGGAAAAACACACCTAAAACTAAGAACACTGCTACCAAAATCTAATTAATACAGAAACAATAATCTCACAACTCTATTCCCCCATATATCTCTACTACCTAAATGTTATTCGTATATCTTACCGGTAATAACCGTCAAATATCTTCATCAAGTCCACAATACATTACCTTATCTCTTAAGTAATATATGGATTACCTTAACCCCTGGACTGGCCATCTATCAACGATATCCTGAAGGACTTGTGGCCTTGTGGCCTTGGATGTGAGATAACAAAAGGTTGGGTGAAAAGATGTTTATTTTAGTGTTTTATTGCAGTTATGTTGCATTGCAGGGTTGGCTATATTTGAAGTTTTGTAATTTTGATAATGGATCTGTAATCTGATAATGATGCTGTATATATTTTTTTTTTTTTACTTGCCCGTAGGGATCCCACTGCTGGGCAAGGGCCTCTCCCAAACATTTGGGAGGAATTGCCATAATCGCCACGCTTGGCAGGCGGGTTGGCGATCGCAGTAAGATGTCAAACGGTTCAGAGACGCTGCTGTCCGTCTTCTGTGTTCCTTTATTCCCTTATTCGCCTTTTACGACACCCACGGGATGAAATGGGTTGGTACTATTCGCCGCCGGCACCACACAGCTGTTTATAAACATGTGTATTTAAAAAGACTAGAAAAAATGGAATATGTTAAAAATATATCACAAATAATACGTAATGTTATTTCATGACACATCCTTAATGTAGTATACTATTATTTAATTTTATTAAATAATTATCTTTTAGTAATCTGTAACTAGTACTTACCTCTTAACGAAAAACATAATTCACACAATTAATCTAATCCATTTTTTGATCATATACTTTTTCATAATAAATTTTGTAATGCTATTTAACTTAATTTCACTAAATAATTGCTTATTGTTTTCAATTTCCAAAGGTATCGATAACCGAGAATAAATTGACCCCTCGCTACTTTAGAGGCCACTTAAGTACGAAGATACAACCTCATTTCAATCGCGAGGTAATCGAGCCGAGCAAATGTTTCAGACCTGTAAATATGAGGTTACGCCAAAATGTTTTGTATACAGAGTGTTTGATTCGATCGCGTAAACAAAATATCTATTTAACTGTTGCGTTGTTGTTGAAGTAAAGATTTTGATGTTTGAAATGTATTTTGTATGTAATATAGCTTTTGTTTATACTTAGTTATAAAAGTTTTACGTAATTTAAAACACGATTATTGAGTCTTGAAAATGAGGAGAATTATATTTATCTAATATCGATTTAAATAATGTTATAGTTTGTGTCGAAAGTCGAATACAACATTTCTATTTTTGTTTTAATGTACTGTGGATATTTTGTTCAGCTGTTCTTTGAACATCATCGATCAAAACATTTACCATCAAATTTATATTAAATCTCACCTCGACGTTTGCTATTCATAACATAAAATGTTTCTTTATGTAATATGACCTATTCATAGTCTATTCACCCTGTACCGTTACTTAGATAAACTAGTCTAGAACTTAATCAAGCATGATTTGTGTGTTTATTTGTGTCAGATAATTTTATCTAATCGTGCCGAAGTTTTCTTGTTGACAGTTTTTGATAAAACATTGTTCAACACTAGGCCATTATTAGAAATGTTTTTTTGTTTGTGTACAGGTATTTATGAGGTCATTAATAATTTCTAATTATAGAGTAGACAATGGCCAATATTAGCCGCAGACTAGACTGTACCACGGCTAGTCAAAGCCTCTAACTGGTGCAGTTACTGCTTGTCTCTTCTTGTCTTGTCTTGTCTTGATTTAGATTATTCTGAGACGGAAAATATTTTAGCTGTTTTAAAATAAATTAGATAGTAAATTAATAGACCACATTTAAGTACTCACACCTATAATCACTCTAACACATATACTTTCACTCACACACACACACACACACACACAACACACCACACACTACACACACCATACACTACTCACACGCATACAAAGCAATTTTAGTTTTAACTCTTTAACTTTTCTTCTATTTTGTTTTTATATATTCCTCTCTATGAAGGTTGATTGATGTGTACTTAATAGTATTGTTTTAAGAGGGTGAGAGCCTGGAGATCTGTCATACAGGTCCCGGACCCACTATAGACTCCAGCTCTCACAAAGGTTACAAATTCGATTTGAAATAATTTATGTCATGAACCAATGTATGTACCTTTTTGAGAGAAATAAATCATTATTATTATTATTATTATTATTATGTCTAAGCAATTGGTATCTTTTGAAAACAAGTCAATTATCACGTATAGAGTAGAAAATTACTATATGAATATTACAGATCTGATTTTTTCCCTGTCAGGTGTAAAGGAAACCCTGCGTTTTCTCTTACAAAACATAGATTATACAAAAATCAAACAGCCTTGGTATTTATCTTGACAAACAAAAATAATTTTCTCTATATTCCGATTAAACAAAAGAAACTCGTATTGATTTTTTACACCAAAAATAGAACATAAATGTTTGTAAAGACATGTTATAAGTATTGAATAAGTATATTTAAAACAAAAGACAACCGTGTGATGAGTTAGTGTGTTTGTGTGTGTGTGTGTGTGTGTGTGTGTGTGTGTGTCACCTGTGGGTGACGAGTAGGAAAAGTACAATGTAACGCGGGAATGTATAAAGGAGCTGTCTGGAAAATAATACTCGGCACAATAATACTTGGAAATCATTATTTATAAGTAAGATTTCGAAAGATAAGGTTGAAATGAAAGATGTGTTTGGTTATTTACATAGTGATGCATTATTGATATATACAAATGTTTTTCAAGTTATTATTATTATAATCTATTTAGGTATTTTAATGGTGTTATGTTTATTTATTTTCTAGATCAAAAGCGATACATACAGGATATATCATGAAATTTGTATTTAGGAATCTAAGACGTACCAACCTAAATATACAACAGTCTTACCAAAATTTAACTTTTTTTTAGTTTATAACTGTTTGATATATTTTAGAATGTAAATATATTAACATATAAGTAATTAAACACTATTTACTTATATTTCAAGAAATAATACGATCAGATATTATCTATAAATAAAAATAAATAAATACATAAATATTCCTGGACAATTCACACACGGTAATCTGATCCCAAGCTAAGCTCTAAGAGAGCTTGTGTTATGGTAACCAGACAACTGATATACATACTTATATATTTCTAAATACATACATATAATAGATAAATGACACTCAGACCAGAACAAATGATTGTGCTCATCACACAAACATTTGTCCTGAGTGGGAATCGAACCCACGACCTCCGGTATAGCAGTCAGGGTCACTAACCACTAGACCAACAGGCCCGTCATATATCCCGTCTATATTTATTCATAAACACCAAATAATCTACAGATACTTCTCTCAATCACTTCCACCTTCGAACATCAAAATAACATAAACACTTCAACCCCTAACTATTTCCTTAACATTTACCAACAAATTCAAACTGGTAGCACGTGCCACAACCTGGAATATATAATTCGATTCAACTTTACATAACCTATAACTAAGTTCTGACGGTTGATAAACCACAAATCATTCTAATCCGGTTTGAGTTTCTAATGAAATGGAAATCAGCGGCAATGCTTTATACCTTTATTTATAATGACATTATTTACAAGTAAATTGCAGACGATTTCATCTCTAGCTATGTGTCTATTTGGGGGATTATAGAAGTCGCAGGAACAAGTAAAAAAAAGTGGACAGAGGTTTTTGCCCAACCGTGTAACAAGACAGTTTGTAAGATCAAACAAACTTTAAATAGTACTTTTTTTTTATTTTCATCTAAAATTAAAATTGGCTCACAAGCAGTATATCACTTGAATGACTACCTATATAAGTTATTCTTATGTCTAAAAGGGAACCATGTAGGCAAAACCGCAGGACATAGCTAGTCACCTAACCATTTCTAATGTTATTTTTATTACCATTACCAAACGTTATTGGTATCTCCATGACCAAATTAAAAGGCTTTTTTTCTGTTCAACTGTTTATTACTTTATCGCATCAAAACTTTAATATTTTTTAAAGTTAATGTAGCGCTAGAACTTTTTCTAAGACAACTTTTTGTTTCACTTATCTAGCTGCATCTAGATTAAATAAAGATTTATAGTTTCCTTTTGATACATTTAAGTGTCGTCTTAAAAGCAAACTTCAACTCTTTTATTTTTCAGTTTTAAGAACAAAAGAACTTTTTATTTATGATGTTTTGGTGTTATTTTAAGCTTCAAAGCTGAACCTTTATTTCTAGGTGCTATACTATGGCTATACTCGCCGGTCCTCTTACCAATTTCATCCTTAACCATTACAGGACCCACAACGACACTAAATTAATATACATATACTTAATAAAAAAATACTAGCAAGGTCGTTCTAATACTAATAACTAATACTAGGTCGATCGAGATAATCATCTTTTGTTAACACGCGGGTCGAACTCGCAGGGACCGGCAGCGTGCGTCACCTCCGTTCATAAGCTGCAGCTGCTGGGGCACCATCCACTCATACGTCTGTATCTAGTGCGCGAGTCGAACTTGCAGGTACTGTCAGTAACTATTCTATAAGTAGGTACACATAATTCATGTGCTAATTAGATAATTTAAACTACTCTCTGCCTAGCTATGTTGAAGTCGGCTACCATATACGTATACGAATACCATAAAAATATTTACTTTAAAAATGTTTTTTTTTTAATTCCAGGCCACTCAAACGGGACAAAGAGGTAAGCGTATCGAAACAAGTGAAATCCGGTAAGGGTAAAACAGTTTCTATTTATAAAGTTTATAAAGACGGAACGAACCAAAGAAAACAAAGAAGTGGCAACCATAGCTCTTCACACGTCCGACTTGTGAGAAGGCTGGGCTAGGGTTGTCTCTAACTCTTTTACAAAATATCGAAAAAAAACTACAAATATTTTGAGGATATTTAAAAATCAATTAGGGAAAGATTGAATAATGTAATTAAGAATTGAATAAAGTCATTGCTAAAGATATTCTTGACTGAAAGTTTTTTTTGGAAAACTTTTAGTAATAACATAAAAATCCGTTCTTTTTTTAAGCCTATGCCAAGTACAGTTTCATGGTACTTGTAAATAAAATAAATGAACCATATGAATAAATCCGGATTAAATTCCCATCACAAAATATTTATTAAACAACAATTTCCCAGAACTATGTTCAATGGGATATAAAGTGCTCTTTGTAAATATCATCCGCATCGGTACTTCAATAAAATGAATTTTACATTTATGATCATTAAATGCATTGAAAGGCTTATTTTGTAGTTCTAGTAATAATATATTTATAGCTTTTAAGAGGCTTCAATTTAATAAGCCCGATGAAGTATAGGAGATTATGAATAACTAACTGAGCCCCGCGGTTTCACCCACATTATTTAAAATTATATTTTATATAATAATATGTGTTATAAATATTTATTCATTTTTTTCCGATCTTAAGATCTATAAATACTTTAATAGTTCTTTTTTTATTTTTTTGCCACTTTCCAAGTTTTTAGCCTATACCTCTTTGAATATAGAACAGGATAAACTAATATCTTTTTTTTAAATGATCTAGTAGCACCAACCACAAGAAAATCACAAACAAAATCGACTGCATTACTTGCTACCTTATACTATCTTATGTTTTTCTTCACACTTACAAATATCTTGTTTTTCTATATCACATTTTTTTCGCATCAATTTAATTTTTAATTTAAATATCTTCAGCGCAGCCCTACGGCCACCGCATACAAGATGCGGGTCAAGTGAGTGCCACTCGGCGGAGGGCGCAGCACAAGCTCGCCAGCAATTTGTAAGTAATACGATAGCTCCGGGCTGTAACCTCGTTCATAAACAAACGAATATATTTATTAAAGTTACTATGATATAATACTTTAGGAGGTTTCTGGATATGCTTAATTAATAAATGTGGACATCATCACATACATTGCTCTGAACCCAAAGCAAGTAGTACATGTGTTATGGAATTCAGAAACAACGAAGGCACCACAATTACCCTGACCCGACTGGGGAACGAACCCGGGACCTCAGAGCTAGCGACACCTTGAAACCCGTTGCGTGCGCCACTCGACCACGGAGATCGTCATATGAGAGAATGCTATTGAAAACAGGGCTTGTAATTTTCATGTCTCTATTTTTGTTGAAGATTAAGCGCGGAGACCCTAGGTAAATAAATTCAGGGTAAATCTTCTTTATAAGAGACCACAAACTGTAGCAAATGCGACTGCTAAAGACCGCAAATCGTTGCAAATGCGTCTGCTGCCTGGTTTAGAAAAGAAAACGGAAGATACTGCTTAGGGTTAGGTCCTTGTGTTAGATCAGTAGCCAGCCAGACGGCATTGTCAGTGACATTGATAGACCTCGCGTGGCTGTCGATGACAACTGCATAAACATGTTGTCTCTTGCTCTCTCGATACGAGAAGGAATCTGATGGTTTAAATAAAATCTGGGAAACCTTTCACTCTCCCCACGGTGGAATAGCCAACAAATATTCCCATCAGGTAAAAAAAAAGGTCAGAAGTTTCAGCTCTTCAACTAATAAAAAATATAATTTTACAACACACGAGCCACTTCCCATTCATAATTCTATCATGAATGGTTACCTAGAGTCTTATTAGTTTCCTATAACTTCTAAACTCTAGTAGATGGTAGTTTTCAGAACTCATATAAAACTTGTTAAAACTTGAAACAACTAACTATTGTAGTTGGATCACAAGTTTGTTATGATTCTACGATGTGAGGAAAACTTAGACTCATATGGAAGCTTGTTTTTCAACTAATTAGACGCTTAGGCCATTACCTGGATGAAGGAAAATTAATTTTCTTCTGGCGTATATAATAATAATAATAATATCCTGGGGCAAGTCACACACGGTCATCGGATCCCAAACTAAGCAGAGCTTGTATCTTGGTAACCAGACAACTGATAAACATACTTATATGTTTCTAAATACACACATATTATAGATAAATAACACCCAGACACCGAACAAATTTTAATGATAGTGCTCATCACACAAACATTTGTCCTGGGTGGGAATCGAACCCACGACCTTCGGTATAGCAGTCAGGGTCTCTAACCACTAGACCAACGGGCCCGTCAAAATATGCCTACATACATAGGTACTTCATAAAAACAGGTATATTTTATTTAAACAAAGTTAAGGCTGGGATTTATTACTCATAATCAAGACTTTCTTACATCTCCCAAATGCTGTACGATGTGTTAGGGTTTTCATTGATCAAATAGTATTTCACGGGTTTACTAAAATACACCTTTTTGCGGAATCTTTAAGTCTTATTATTGCTTGAATATAATTATGATCTTTATGATTTTGTACAACTAATTTCTAAAACTCAATAAAACAATGACTTATCAAATTAATTTCTTAAAAATTTTTACAAATGATAAAATCATTTTGGACTTTTGTTCTATTGTTAGAAAATCCCTTTGATTGTCTCATGAATTTTATATAGAGGCCCTTAATAAGGATTACGACTTATGCTTCATAAAACATGTACTATAAGTATTATGAAACCAAAGTGGCGTCTAATAGGTAGGTACAATCGATTTCCTATTTAAACATTTACTTATGGCCTGAAAAATACAGGGTGCAACAGAGCCTTAAACGCCCCAATTAGTACATTAAATTATACGTCCAAAACAACATCTGTAATTAAATTTATTTAAATACTATAATGTATATAATGTAAATAGGTTTGACCTAGTGATTTTATACAAATGAGTTACGTTACTCATTGAAAAAAAATAGGGCGAGAGGCGCGGACTGCTCTAAATAAATTTCCATTAAAAATTAATACTTACTTTTAATACCAGAAATCGATTTAGAAGCCTATTTTGAACTAACTACTTTCAGGAATTGCGTTTATTCTTTTACACGCTGTATACAATAGCTTTTGCACACTGTAATAATAAATAATGATAATACCAGCCTTTAAACTTCCCATTGCTGGGCCTGCCTCTTCTCATATAGAGAAGGCACGACCATTTTGTACATTGTACAATCAATACATTTCTTCATTCCTCATTTTATTAGTGAGGAAAGAATATTTATTCAATTTTTGGCATGCTTTTTGGAAGAGTTTTTCCAAAAAGTATTATATACGTACTGAAAATCATATTACTCTTTTAAGGATTTTATTTCATCTATATTAAAAAAGTCAACTGTCAAATTGGAAACTAAATAATATGTTTGTAAATAATATGTAAAATTTAAATTATGTATTAAAAATAAATTAATCAGTGAATATGGAAAGTGATTTGTATAACGTTTTGTGTTTCTTATATTTGCATTTATTTTTCAATTATCTATGTGTATTGAAGGGTAAGTATCTTTGTGTATGTTAATTAAATGCTCGTGAAACCTTCCGCGATACACCAGATGCGTCAACATAGTATACGACTTTCCTACATTACTTCGAGTCTGGGTGCGTGTTTTAACTTCGTGGTCTCCGATACCATACCACTGATTGCTACGTGATACATTAGATCCAAATAAATGCACCATATACATTATGCTCTGAACTTACGTAGGTTAAGCATTTGTGTTAAGTAATTTCTAAACAACATAGGAAAGAAATTCTAGACAATGACCAGTTTGGGTGTCAAACTTGGAACCTCAGAGCTGTCGACACCTTGAAAACTAGAGTACGCCACTTATCTGTAGAGGTCGTAGTGATTTTGTCCACATTAATTTATTTATTTAACTGCCTCGTTGGCCTAGTCGTTCTAAGCGTGACTGCTACGCTAGAGGTCTTGGGTTCTATTCTCAAGTCGACCAAGGTGTTGGGTTTTTCTATGAAATTCTCAGTAGCAGGTCGGAGTTTGGATTTGTGCCCGGTTAATGGCAATAGGCCATGAAAACCTTAAATGGGACCAGGGAATATTGCATGGGACCTAAACATACCGGCGAACTGTGAGTGTACATTGATTCACCTCTGCAAAACTCTTCGGGGATACAGGCATGATGGTATGTTCTGTTATGTTTTATTTATTTATCCTGTTTCTATTTACCCAGCCTCGCGGTCTGCGCATGCCCACCGCCGATGGAGGACGACTATCCCGTGATACCCGTCAAGCCTTCCCCGGTGGACTGCCTCGGCTACCCCCACAGGTGCTGCCGCTGCATACCACTCAAAATTGCTGTTATACTGATTTGTATGTTGTCGTTTGTAAGTTATTTTTCGTATGGATTATACGTTTGCCTGTATTTTAAGCGTATAGATTGTAAAGTTAGGATGAAAGGATGCCCTACCTACTATGAAGACTTTGAATAATAGATGGTACAGTACTAATATGTGGTCATTTTAACGATAGGATGATTTCGTGCATTAAGGAAATGATGATTCTTTGATGTTTGGATAACTTACATAGAAAAGCAACAAAGTTGAATAGAGAAGCATAGATGCTTCTGAAACCTGTTGAGAATATTTAGCTCCTCACTAAACTATGGACTTGTCAGTAAATATCTGAACGCCTTGGACGGCTAGAAACAATTATAAGGTGATAAGGCCCTAGACCTGTTATGAATCGGACAAAGTTACCAAAGTTTTTGGCATAAATTGGCATAAATTGTATCGTATAGATTTAAAATATCCCTTTCAAACAATCTCTTCGTTTTGCTACCGCCGAGAATCTCGATATTTCTCTTCAGATTTATAAACAAAACATTCTGATCTTAAAAGCAAGCCTGCGCTTTCTGAAGATATCATTTGTATGCAGAGGGTAATAATAAATTGAATAATATCTGGATGCAGGAGCTCCGTATTCTTAGTATGTTTCCTATTTGCTGTTCACATACAGAACATATCTTGTGTTTCGTAAGGAGCATGTAAATGCATACTAATGTCATATTTTCAGTGAAATATTATGATTTTGCATGTAGTTGTAAGTTATTTTTGTGTACGGTCTCTGATATAAATAGACACCACCTTTCGTGTTTCTCCTTTTAAGTAGGACTAATTTCTTGTAAACACTACTTATTAGATATTAAAACTAATAAATTATACATGAGTTTTTAGTTCAAGAAAATAATAAAAAAAAATATATGCATAACGTAAGACTTTTATAAAAAGGAAGTTACGTGAAATGCAAAATTGGAAGGAAAATAACTTTAGTGGATTTGTAAAAAATCCAATGAACCATTAAAGAAAATTGGGAGAAGCCTTTTGCCCAACAGTCCACAGCTGGGCAAAAGGCTTTACCATTTTTCTGTCAAAGCTCATGCTAATATTATTTTCAGATGTGGGCCATATACGAGTTGACTCGATCAGAGAAGTTCATAGCATCGATATTCATGAAGAAGGACACTCTGTTTAAAGTCGCGAAGATTATCCATCTGTTCATCATCACCTGTTTCCTGATCTCCTGTGGAGTTCTCATGCTGGGGATTTATGTAGTGAGTAACTTAATAAAGAATAATTTGATGGTTTAGTATATAATTATTACTGCTAAATAGACTATAATGACTTATTCTTAGCAGCGGGTTATACAAGGCTGAAGATGACGATGATACGTTATCACTGTTTAAAAAAACTTTAGACGGGTGATTCATTTAAAATTAGTGAGCTTACTTGTTTCGGAATTTTTAAGTATTTGGGTAAATGGATTGCCCTGTAATTTGATAATGGTTAGTTAGGAATAGGATTTGATAATCTTTCTAAGCCTTTTCACTCCAACTTTTTTTTTCTATCACTCCCTGGTTTCAATAACTTCAAATCTTTTTTCTTTCAAAAAGAAACAGCAACTAAGAATTAAAAATGTATTATTAATTATGAATTAAAACTTAAGGTCTATTTTCCAGCGCAAAAGTATGCCAATCCATGTGTTCGTTTGGACCGGATTCATCTTCAACTGCATCGGAATAGCGTTAGACGTGGTCTCTATAGTTATCCTAGTGATAATAACTGAATCAATCCCTAAGAAGGCTTTCATGAACATGACCTTCTGTGTCGTTTGGCATTGCAGTAAGTAACCTCCAATATTTAAAACTATTTAACCACTTTAACCACCTGTCCAATAACTCATCATATGAATATTCGTATTATTAAACTATTGTGTCTACTGATGAGACAGTTAGTTTTAAAACTATTGCGTACCTGTAAAGGGCCTTCTTGTGATGGGCCTGTTGGTCTAGTGGAGAGTTTAGTATCAGTTGGCCGTATATGAGTTGCTTCAAGTTTATGTAAAAGTCGAAACCAAAACTTTGTAAAGGCCAGCAATGCGTCTTCAAGACTGTATTTCAGTACACACTACCTAGGTATTTACATGCCGCGATGTCTTATCTATCGCAAATGCTGGACCGTTTATTGATGTACTCATACTATAGTAACGAATTATATTTTTGTTGCAGTATTTTTTTACTTCCTAAGCGTCGTCAACAGTTTCAAGTTCAGAATAGTTTGGATATAGCTTTGTTTCTATCAAGTACTCTTGTAAATATAAATCGATTTATACCACTTATTGTGTTTAATTAATTAATGCGTAATATAAATGTTTTTTAACGCATAGTAATATTATGTAATGTGAATTACTTCGAACGTGCATAAATACCTTATTGGTACGTTTCGAGTTTGTTACACCGGCCGTGGTCGCAAGTATTCTGACTGGCCTGTTGGTCTAGTGTTTAGTGAACCTGACTACTATGCCAGAGGTCGTGATCTCGATTCCCATCCAAGACAAATCTTTGTGTGATGATTGATCATTTGTCCTGTGTCTGAATGTAATTTATCTACAATATGTATGTATTTAGAAATTAGTGAGTTTGCATATCGGTTGTCTGGTTACCATACCACAAGCTCTGCTTACTTTGAGATCAGATGACCGTGTGTGAGTTGTCCGAGGATATTATTATAAGCAGACTGATGTTGTTATTATTTACCTACCTTTACATTAAGTTACTTAGGCACCGTTTCAGTGAAACTTTACGTAGAAATTGTCCTGTCTATAAGGCTTTCAAAGCTTGCCACTTAGGGTGCACTAGACGTTAGTACTTAGGAAACATATGATACTACATTATTTTGAAACTAAACGTGGTATATAATAGTCAACCTTAAGTCAAAGGAGTAAGATTTATTTTATCTATGGTATGCCGTTTATATACAAGTTGTTAACAGTACGAGTAATAAGCATATTATATTCAACCAGATTCTTATTGGAAAACATATCTTCCACCTGTATTTCTATGAAAATTTCAGAATACACACTACCATACCATACCATGAATATCTTCATAATAGATTCGGCAGGCATGCTTTTGAATTTATTTTTAGTCGATAATACCTTTAAGCAGTAACAAAATCACTTTTTTTATGTCAACGCAATCAAAAGAAATATATACGAGTCCGAATCGTGCTTGGCCGGTTTTTCACAAAAAAAAGGCCAGTATATAATTATTATTGATTGAAAATAAAATTAATTCAAAAAAAGAACAGCAACATCCCTGTAACTTTCTTCCAATCATAACATTAATACAAGTTTTCGCTAGTCTTAATTAGAGAGAATAAAACCTTAAAATACCAACATCAATCATTCAGAATTAATTTCAGGAGTAAACCACTGTTCTTTACACATCTACTATATAAAAATAAGTCAGGTTTTCCTTCCTGACGCTATAACTCCAGAACGCACGAACCGATTTCCACGGTTTGGCATTTGTTGGAAAGGTCTCAGGCTCCGTGAGGTCTATGGCAAAGAAAATTGAGGTAAACAAAAATCTTCATCTTTTAATCACCAAACGAAATGTTACATAAAACCAAGCCATCTGGTTGCGAAACGGAGTTCGCCTGGTTTGCTAGTTATTTCTAAATTGCGTACAAGATCCCCATACATAACACGTAAGTACAACCCCATCGAGCACATTTATGAGGTAACACGGAAAAACTTTTACTCGCTACAATACATCTCACTTATAAGGAAATACGGTTTATTTATTCTCAAGGAACATTAGATGGTGAGTAAATGTGATTGGTATTTGATTGGCTTTGAATTTATTAAGCAGATTTTTTTATACAATGTACATACACGTAAAAACACATGTTTTTTAGTTTATGTATTGAATGTCTATAATAAGTTATTTACATCAAATTATAGGTAAAACCATCAGCTATTATTTTTGAAAGTCACAAGCCCTAGTCTTAGCTCGAAAAAGGAAGAAAAACATATTTAGTAAACTACAAGAATTAGAACCTAGAAAGACCAAATAAGTTTTTTTTTTATTAATGTTTTTTTGTCATAGAGAAATATCAACAATTTACACATAGCGTACTAGAAGTAACTTTATCGTCACATACGCTTAGGTAATCAATCACTCAATGAATCAACAGCATCTACCGTACATGACTTATAAATAAAACCACCTAATAAATAAAGTAGAAAGAGAAAATAATTCTTTAAAAAAAAACAACTTGCAAGTCCTGCATGGTTTTCTTATGGATATCACTGTCATCACTGGACCAATTAAAATGGAAACACGGGAAGCATCACCTTTGAAATAAAAAAGAAAAATCAAAATCAGTTCACCCAGTCAACAGTTCTATGGTAACAAACGTAAAAAAAAAACAATCAAATTGAGTACCTCCTTTTCGAATTCGGTAAATAAAAATAAAACGAATATTCAGGGCTACCAAAACAATAAATGTTTTCGTTGAAATATCTATCCAAAACCAACATTGCATTTGTAAGGTTTCGACAGTAATTAAAAGGAATACGAAAAGAAACTAATAAGTGTCATGGCGGCGACTCATTAATGCGTTTCGGTCTCATTAACGGCTGTGACGCGATCGATGGATAAGTATATAGCGTCAGTATTAGGAAAAAGGGATATTTTTAATGAGCAATGAGTCTAGTGCTGTCAAATAGAGTTTTACTAGGTTTCAAATCTAGTGCTGTTAATTAGAATTTTACTTTAGGTTCCCAATTAAACAAACTGACTGCTATCTAATAGGCTTGTATATGATTAGTTATTGTTATTATTTACCTTCCGATGAAATTTAATTACGTACACTGAAGAATAATTTAGCTACTAATGTTTGTGTCATTTATTAAAAAAAACTAGCTAGTTTATATACTGTGTTCTTATTAAAGAAAACTACACTTAAACCGACATAGTTTTAAAGAAAAAACCTAACTGTATCATCACTATACTTATTTACATCGTGAATTCCTACTTATTTGAATAAACCTATCTTCAATTTATTACACTTTTTATATATTTTTAATGGTTATGAATACTAAATATTACCAAAAACACCAAAGCATTATATTTGTTTTAAGCTCACAATCACATTGAATTAAATCACCTTACATAGATCCAAGGTAACCTAAAGCATTCTAAGTGGAAACCTAAGTTAAAACGGCACAACTTCCGAACCTCTGTAATTGATCGATTCCTCAGAATCCTAGCTATCACTCGCCGGTAACAAACTTGAGGTATTCTAGCGAAAACTTTACAGTTTACAACTAACTCTACTCTTCACTGAATTTGGTAGAAGCTTACAATGTTGCTACCTAAAGTACTGGGAATTTTGAGTAAATTATGTTATTGGTATTTTCTATTTACTAGGAAAAGTAGCTGAGTATTCTTCACGGAAGATTTGATCTGAAATCGTATACAAGGTTATTATATATTATCATCTCCCGAACCTGTTCCTTACTATGTTGGGGTCGGCTACCAGTCTTACTGGATGAAACGACTGCCTCTCTGACCTCCACAACCCATTTTACTGGGAAGCACAGTATACAATGGTAAGACTGGTTGTCAGAATTGACTTAACGACCGCCAAAGATCAACTCATGAGTCATATAATGTTATTTTTTTACTTTTTTTATTTAGCCTTCTTAAATTTTTTCACAAAGAATAGTATTTACAGAGGTTCCTTAGTTCTGCTGAAGTCAATCAGTTGGTAAAGTAACATAAAATAGCAGTGGGTAAAGCCGCATGCAGGAGCTAGTATTTAATATAAAAACCCCAGTTTTATACCCCATATTTCCCACCTCTTTTGATCTGAACAAACATAAAAAGACTTTATAAAAAATCTTATTACACATTTCCCTTTTCCCAAATTCTTTTTTTAATGAAAGCAGGGGTTTTCTTGCGTCTATTCCGAGGTGTTTATTAAACTTTACCTGGAAAACTTTTCTATAACGACACGGAAAATGAAACAAGTTCACGATAAGTTTGTTCTATGAGTTTCGAGTCATTAAGTATAGGGAAGCTTATTAAATTTGTATGGACTTTCGAATGAACGTCTATCTTGAGAAATAAAAGCAAATATCACATTGCCACGACATATTTTTATATTAAGAGCCTTTTAAATACTAATGAAAATAGTTTAATGTACAAAAAACAATAACGCTACAACATTGAACGCTGAAATAAATAATGTATCTATCTGCTAACTATTAATTATAGCTTTTGTTTATTAGTTAGTAAACTTATTTTAAAACGTATTCTATTCACAAGTGTGTGAAACTCTAGACTCTAAAAATTTAAATATGAGTAGTATATAACAAAAAAATAATATAAATAAAATTATCATAATTTTTTTTAACTTTACAATCCTCCCTTAAATGAAAAATACAACAAGGCATTGAAACACATCAAATTAATTACCTGAACATATCGAATTCACATGAAAAAATATTTCAGGCTTCAAATTCAATGCTGCATCCATATTATGACAAAGAGAATTATTCGACGAATAACACAAAGGGCACAATGGTACGCTACAGGTTTCAGCCAATTAGTCCGGATAACTGAATAAATACCCGGCCGTATTATGACAGCGATATGCACCCGGGTTTACTTGATGAAGACAGATATTTTGACATTGATAGATGTTTAATTAAACTGGTTTTAACCGATTTTAACTAAAGGTGACTTATCAGTATGACACTATGTTTGAATTATACTCACTATGATTTATTTATGGCACCGAAAAATCACAATTTAATTAAAAAATGTCAAGTATAAATAAAGGTATGTTTGTCCAAGCATATCTCTGAAACTAGTGATCATAACATATCATCACGCCTGTATCCCCGAAGGGTTAGGCAGAGGTGTAGTACCAATGTACACCCACGGTGATCAGATCTTTAATATTATACTATTATTTGCTTTCAAATGACTTCCTTTTAAAGAACAAATTTAAAAAAAATGCTCTACTCATTATTAACAAATCACACAATCTGTTTTACACGTAATTTTGAACTACGCAAATAAGAACAATTTGGTAAATGCATTAACTATACATAACAGCACATCTTGTAAAGTAATAACAAAATAAATTAAAGATGGCTGTTCCGACGCAAATGCGGCCATAACTCAACACAGCCTTCAGGAGGCTTCAGGAGCCTTCAGGAAAAAGATATGAAAATTGCACGCCATATCTTTTACCTTTCGCGCTGAGATTAGAGGAGAAAACATAGGGGGAGATAAATAATACAGTTTCATTCATAAAATGAAAATTTGATTTATGTTTTTCTTTTAATGCTTAGCCTATTTACTCTAGCTTTGAAAATGTTAATTTAATAGTTATAAAGTGTATACTAATAACTGCATAAAGAATAGGTGTAAATTGGCTCAGGACAACAAAGTTTGCAGTCCAACGGGGAAGACCTTTACTTTACTGGATATTACCCGGCAGTGGGTTGCAAATCGATAACAAAAAAATGTTTTAAATTAATTAAATTGTGTAGGTAAACAGACATCAAAAATCTATCTTATATATAAAAATGAATCGCTAAATGTGTTGGTAAGCGCATAACTCAATAACGCCTGGACCGATTTCGCTAATTCTTTTTTTGTTGTATTTGTTATTGTCAAGAGAAGGTTTTTATGAAAAAAAAATGATAGTGATTTGTTGGATTTATCTACGCCTCCAATAATATAAAGGCACCGGGAACGGGACCTATGGATACACGCGGGTGAAACCGCGGGGCACAGCTAGTTAAATATAAAAATCTTACAAGGGTGTGTGACTGACAAGCTTAATGTATATATTTTGTACCCAATATTTGTATTCAATCCTGTATAAACAATTCACTTCTTCATATGGACATATAAATGCCCAAATGAATCGTCCCTGTGGGTATTTTTGAAGAACAATACCTACCTACTCATTCGGTGAATACAGAGCAATAATAATATAAAAGGAGTACTTCTTAAAACCTACGTTTTTACTCCTACACATAAACCTATCACTTCAAACAAATACATATCTTGAAACACCCACTTAAATTAACTCTTATATACTTAAATACAATCCACCGGATAGTAGCAATCCTATTATAATAATATAGTATCTATTCCAAAGCATTAAAGTTAATTTTTCAAGTTACTGCACATAAAACTTACTCCAATCTGCCAAAGTATATATCCAATGATAACATTGTAGTCCCTATTTCAAAGCAATAAGGTTCACTTTAACAACCTACTGCACTTAAAACTTACCTTAACATACTTAAGTACAATCCACCACAAAGTAGCAAGCTTTTAGTAATTATATGTATAGTCTCTATTCCCAAGCCGTAGGGTTCACTTTTGCAACCTACTCTACTTAAAGTTTACTCTAATATAATTAAATAACTACTAAACAGTAATATTCTTTTGATAATAACATAGTCTCTATTGCAAAACAATAAGGTTCACTTTTGCAAGTTACTGCACATAAAACTTACTCTAATATACTTAAGGCGCTGTGTATAGCCAGCATTGACGTTATTGAAGGGGTGAAGCGGGCAGGTGCGGGACGGAGTAGCCCCGACCCTGCTACTCGTTTTTTCCGAATTCGTCCGATGCGTAACGCTGTTATAATATTGAAGCTTTATTTCGCTGATTGTTTAGATGTAAGTTTAGCTCTGCTTGACTATGTTTACTTTTGAGCTGCGCTCTCGCGGCGAACGGTAGGAGGATCGAATCCCGATAAAATCATAAATTTTTGGATTATTATTTTTAAAGTATTATGCACCTACTGCATATTATCGTGTTTTTACTTTAAAAAAAAGCATTTAATGTTGTTGATTCATTTTTAGAATAATTTTTCAAAACCTATTCTGATTTTCTAAAACAAAAAATATAATAATTGAAAACCTGAACAATATGTTTTATGACAATCTATATTTTTCTTCAGTATCAAGAGAAAAATATTATATAGATCGTTGAGTCTGGAGATACAGCGTGTTTCGAATAGTAACGAAAATTATTATTTTTTTGCGAATAACTTTTGTGGTTTGAAGTCCTCACACTGCAGATAGTCCAAACACTCACCTGTAAAACTTGTATATTTATAGGTTTTTTTTTTGTGTACGAAAGGGTAAATTGATAAACCTCTTTTGTTTTTTTTTTATTATTCACGTGAAACTCATTTATGAGCCAGCCTTGCATGTCCAAGGGGGTGAGGATGCAAGAGTCCGAGAGAGAGCCCTGAAAAAGGCTTTGTCTAATCTGGCAAAACACCTGGTGCCATCATTTGCCTTAGTGCTGGATATGTAGGAGAGAGGACAACGGGGGCAGTACCCCCGCCCAAGTAGATACGTGCAATGAAGGCTGAGGGACCCCCGTCCCCGCCCTCTGCGTCCTCCCCAGGGCAGGTCTGGCTACAGAGATTCTCGTCCGCGCACTGCCCACCATCGGCCATCGGCGGAGCAATGGAACGAAAGGGTCAGCCTCCCTTTCACGCTCCAAGGTCTCTTTCTGAAAAATAACGAGCTTGCAGAAATAAGACACTAAGGCAGACGAGTTGTCTACGAGCATGGCGTTGACCGCACCCACGAGTGAAAGGTCCAGGCCAAGAACTCCACGTAGGACACGGCGCTTAGCTGCAAAGGCAGTGCACACCTCGAATGTATGCTATGCCGTGTTTTCCATTTCGTAAAATTAGCCTTCCCAATGCGCCGTTGGGGCCTGGGTAGGAGAGACAAATTTACTCTCCTATAAAGAGAGCCCTATATTGAGGCTCATTAGCTGCTTTTAGAAGGCGTGTGGCAAGCATTTGGGCGCCGTCCTCTTTTACTTAGACAGGACACCGCGTCCCCAAAACTCTTCCGGGGACAGCAGGGAAATGTCCTCCGATGAGCTCATCCCGTAGGTTGAATTCAACCTGGGCAGGGTAACGTTGACGGCTCTCGGGAAAAACGCCTGAACCAATGAGATCCGTCTGAAGGGTCTCCGTCAGTGGAGGACTAATGAGGTGCAGATTGTTGCGCAACATCTTGTAAGGTCTGACCTAGGGATTGGCGTTGAGGCCCTCCAACATCGCGTCCCTCTCCCTCTCAAATGGCGACTGTCAGCAGCTTCTTCGCCTCTTGCTATTGCAGGTGGAGCCGGGTTGAACCCTAAAGATCCCGGTTCTGGCGACGTCGACGAAGCCACTCATAGCTTATTCTAGCGGCCGAGCAGGCACGTCGTAGATCAGTCAGCTCTGCAGAAAAGCAGTGAACCGCCTTTCTAGCTGGAGGTCCAAGTAGGTAATGGACCACCTCGAGAACGGTGAGCACCCTTGCGTACCCTTTTCACGCCGAGAGCCTACGGCGTACTCCTCTTGAACAACAATCTCTTCCCACGGATGTGCAAAGAGGCGATAGTCATCTTCATCCACAAACCCGGTAAACCAAAGTCTGAGCCCACTAGTCATTGCCCCATTAGCTTACTCAAGGTTCTTAGGAAGCTATACGAGCGAATAATTTATTCCCGTCTTATGGATTGTGCCGAGTCCAGGAGTCTGATACCAGACGAGCAGTCCGGTTTTAGAACCCAACACTCATGCGTCCAACAAGTCCACTGCATAGTCGAGCATATAAGCACTGGTTTTCAGCGTGGAAGGCTCACTGGCGTGTTCTTCTTCGATATAGCAAAGGCTTTCGACAAGGTCTGGCATAATGGCTTGATCTTCAAGCTTTACCAACTCGAGGTGCCAGATCGTCTCGTGCTCATCTTCCCAAACTTTTTGTTGAATCGGTCCTTTCGCTATCGCGTTGACCCTCACCCGATCCGCGCCGCAGTCGATCAGGGCTCCGAACTCTTTTCACTCCTCTTCACACTAACGTTAGCGACATACCTCGCGGTGGCAAACCCCAAATGTACGCTGACGATACGGCCATCTATTATTCAGGCACCAGCCCCGTAGCTATAGGTCGAACTCTCCAGACCGCGGTCACGAACCTCGGGAAGTGGTTCACGTAATGGAGAATCGAAGTCAACCCTACCAAGAGCGCAGCCGTGGTCTTCTTCAGCAAGGAACGGAAGCCTCCCGCTACCCCTCCACCTATCATCCTCTTCGGCAAGCCTATTCCTTGGGAGCAGCAAGCCAAATACCTGGGTGTAATCCTTGATCGGAAGCTTACCTTCATAGCTCATATTAAAGCGGCACGCGCTCGAGCTGCCTTCGCTAGTTTACTTCGCTAGCAAGCGCAGTAAACTCTCTTACTTTACTTCTTCTTCTTTTTCGGTTCGCTCTTGACAGAGCGGTCGTGGTCATCAAGTAGTCTGGTTGCGGGGAGCCGTAATCCGCTTCACGATGCGACGCCATCCTTCCCAGTCGGTCGTGATACGGGTGCACTCGTGTACGGGGCCGCCTATTGCAGATTTTCTTTACTTATAAGAAGAGAATCTACACTGCGTGCGTGACATCTATCATGACTTACGGCAGCGTCGTATTCTCTCACGTACCGGATTATCGACTCAAACGAATGCAAACTCTCCAAAACCGTTTCATGCGTAGAGCCACAGGCGCTCCAGGTTACGTCCGTAACTTGCAGTTGCACTGTGACTTAAAGCTGCCAACAATCAAGCAGTTCATAAAAGTCGCCGCGATTCGATTTTTCGACTCCTCCGAAACCCACCGTAACCCGCTAATCGTAGCGGCCGCGCGAAACGTGCCTTCTGTTATATCTAAGACTAAATGCCTCTGACTTACTCTCTCCTACCTTGACGATAAAAGAACGCTTCTCCAAGAAGCATTCGATTTAGCTAGGAGCAGCATTACAAAACACAACCGTAGTATATTACGTCCTCGCCGGCGAGGCCCGTCGCGTATTTTTAATAATAGTAACGTAAATGTTATCCTCCTGTCCCTAGACCAAGCTGGCCCGAGCCTTCCAAACTAGCAATAAAAATATGTCCCTAAATAATAAAAACTTAGATCCAGCCATCCCTTGTTGTTTTGCTTTACTAAGATTGTTAGCAACGCACTAAGTCGAGGCCCGAACCGCGCAGGGGGTGCCCTTAGTGGACGTTGCTGACGTAATTAGCTTTTTCCTATTGCTCTGGCTGGAGGCCTTAAGGTCTACCAAAAAAATAAAAATACTTTGCTCTGTGTGCGTGCACACTTTTCGTCGTCTTTCCACAAGACGCCATACATATACTGAATTTGTCAGATCCGAAATATATTAATTAAATAAATGACTCCTCACAAATATCTCACATTAATCAAAAAGCAGCAGTTTACTTCATTATTGTAATTACTACAAACGTTATTGCGTTCAATTACATCTTTTGGTATTACTAGTTACTTCAATATTGTACACCATGTATAGTCATGAAAAATTGTCATGAATGAAAATGAAAAAAATATGCATCTTATTAGAAATCAATAATTACTCATTGTTTTTTTTTTTATTATCAAAATTGAACAATTTATTAAAAATTACATAAAAAGTAAAAAAAATACATCATTGAAAAAAACATGAAAGCAAAATAATAAATTCCTATTACTAGGTTCGAACCTGCGGTCAACCATAGCAATTTTTAATAAGCACGCGACCGCTAGACCAACGTAACTTCATGTTAGATTTTCAAATTACGCTTCTATAGAGGATCAATAAAAAAGAGATTAGATGTGCAAAAAGCAGGAAGTAATTACTTTACAAATTCCATTGTGTGTCATTGTTTGACAGATTTCATTAAATTATTTTCGATTTGTCATGTATTTTAGATCTGTCAATCAGAAAAAAAGTGATACAGGTCCGTCTAGCACCGCGCCTCAGCGCACACTGTCTGTCCGCGTAGGAATGAAAGAGAAGCGAACAAAACGCCATATTTAGTTTGTCAGGAATGTGTTATTTTTCATTAAA
This sequence comes from Autographa gamma, assembly GCA_905146925.1. Taxonomy (NCBI): domain Eukaryota; kingdom Metazoa; phylum Arthropoda; class Insecta; order Lepidoptera; family Noctuidae; genus Autographa; species Autographa gamma. The sequence goes on from LR989871.1 coordinate 7,371,361, forward strand.
TATCTGAATATTTGGATAAATACTACCTTAATTGAAAAACTAAAATAAAGGTTATCTTCATTATTAGTTTTTACGTTTCTGTTGAAAAATTTATCAACATTGGTTCATCAGTAATACCGGAAAACTTTTTTGAAAATCCATTTTAGAGGTATGTTTACGAATTTTTTTTATCGAGAAAAATTAATGAAATCGTGTTTTGGAAATAAAGGTTATCTCACAAAAATGATGAAGAATAACATATATTTTTTTGGCTGCTCTGACATCTATACAGTTTGCTAAAAAACTGTTTGAAAAAGCCCATTTTTACTATACACAGCGCCTTAAGTACAATATACCACACACACAGTAACAATCCTTTGATAATATAATCGTCCTTATTCCAAAGCAGTAGGGTTCCCTTTCTTATCTCACTGTTACATAACACTTGTGGTTTACTGTACTTTACATAAGACACCGATTCTACTTCAGAGCTACGAACTACGTTTATTCGGGCCTGTGACTTCGACACTTAACACGTGTTTTGAATATTGTGGGCTTACGGTAAGGTGAGCTAATTTGATACTTATGTAGTTAAACATAGAATTTATTTTGTAGTAAAAGTAAGTGTTGTATTTATACCTGCACCTAGGTGTCGAAATTATCATGAAGATTCAATTTTATACTATATTTAAATGGAATAAAAAAACATATAAAGAAACAAACCTTTTTTTAAATTAAACCCTTTTCATTAATAGGTTTTTTTGTATAATGACTACGATACTTTGACATTTTACTACCCCATGCTACCCCTTACTACGGAAGATACATTTAAATACAAACCACAAAGAGAATTAAAAAATTTAAATACGAAACACAGAAGAGTACACAACAATCCAACAAAAATTAAACTGTTTTTAACGTAAAATTAACTCGTAATTAAAGGCATTTTTCCACCCTATTTAAGCTTACACACTAGGTACATAAAGAATTCCCCATAAACTCCGTCAAACAATATTAATTAATTTACGATGTTAAAAGGATACGATGCATGTCCAATATACTGCAGTATTAATTTATTCGTTAAATCTTCGTAGAATTAATTATATACAGTAATTAATTAATTCAATGTAATCTTCCTGGAATTCATTAAAATGGTTTATCGGTAAAGCTTCTGAATTTCTCTGTAATTATAATCCGTCATATTCGAGGTACGGGAATATCGGAAATCACAAACCACTCACACAGGTATTTGAATATATATAATATAATAATATTCCCGGACATCTACACACACGGTTGTCTGATCCCAAGCTAAGCAGAGCTTGTGTTATGGTAACCAGACAACTGATAAACATACTTATATATTTCTAAATAAATACATATTATAGATAAATTACACCCAGACAGAACAAATGATCGTGCTCATCACACAAACATTTGTGCCGGGTGGGAATCGAACCCACGACCTCCGGTATAGCAGTCAGGGTCTCTAACCACTAGACCAACAGGCCCGTCAATATATAACAATAGTATTTAAATAATGTTAAAGTCATCTTTAGTTACGTATTTTAATCATTTATAAATTAATAACAAATAGTCATTTAAAAACTTAAACAAATACAAAGAAACACCGGTGAAAAATAGTAACACTTTAAATTAACTAAAAAAGAGGACGTTCTTAATTCGTCTGTATTTTCTTTATTGTTTGTATGTTAGTTCGCGATATCTACGACACATGTGGAACTATCCAAAAATATTTTTGGTCTAGATACCTCAGAGTCGGTCCATGTAAATTTCATTGAAGTCTTTTTTTACATTTATGTGTAATCCTTACTAATATTATAAATGAGAAAGTTTGTGAGAATGGATGTGTGGATGTTTGTTACTCTTTCACGTAAAAACTACTGAATGTATTTTAATGAAATTTTACAATAATGTAGCTTATACATCGGAATAACACATAGGCTATAATTTATAAAGATAGTGTATGAATTGTCATTGACGCGGGTGAAACCGCGGGACACAGCTAGTAAATTATATTATAAGAAAGGCATCCCTGTTGTCAACCATTTCCCTGTCCCCTGAGTCACATATGAACATTTCCATAGTTTAACTATTGTGTTTACTGGCGGGACAGTTAATTTGTTAAGTATCTAGAATTGCCTACCATTTATAATTTAAGTGATATAAAAGTGTTTCTCCTTTATTTTTAGCCATCACACCAAACTTCTCTAAATAATTCTAGAGGCCAAATAAACCTTCTTATAGACTCGCATCTATAATAAGTAGGTATATTTTTGGTATAAGTGATAAATAAACAGCTATCGACGATCACGAGTCCGCATTTAGACTCCCGAAATGGATCCGACACGACTCGTCGACGTAATGAGATTAACTTGGCCCACTTAACCTACCAATCTGTGACGTAAACATCACATATACACATGTTTAGATGTGGAAATGAGATCGTAGATACGATATAGAATGTTTAGAACTGTGTAAACTGCAATAGTATAGGTATTATTATTATAATCATTCATTACTTTAAATTAACATTTTTTTTATGAAGCGAAACAAGTGTTTAAGTATCGTAGCAAGTGGGAAAAGTGATGTCTGCCTACCCCTACAAGGGAATGAGGAGTGTTATATGTATGTATGTTTATAGCAAAAATTAAATTGGTATAAAGTTTCTTTATAAAAGCGTTTATCTCAGAAGCCCATACCTTTTTTATTTAATATTTTAAACTAATATTGAAAGTACCACTGTATTATGTTTCCTTGATATCACAAAATATCACTAAAACAAAATATTGCAGACGCTTATAAATATTGTCCAAACCTTAATTGTAATGCATTTTATGACAACCTTTGTATACAAAGTAATAATATTTATCTGTATCTCATTAATATGTAAGATCAAATAGAAATAGTATCTCTTTGTACACAAGATCGAATGCTCCAACCTTAACAGGTACATAAGGCGCAGCTGAAAACACGCCGGCCCCGCTTTCTATGCAGATTGTATGTTCGACTCCTACTTACCCACGAGCCACAAGTGCAGCGGATTCACTTTATATACAGCTTGTTATATGCCTCAGTGGACTTTCATTTAATTTGTTTATATTGAATAAAAAGGCTATAGAATGACAGTGATGAAACATAATTAAAAAAAACGACTTCAATTAATAAAAGGCTATAAGGAAGTGGTCGATATATAGAAAAAAGAAATTGGGACCAGCTCTGAGGTATTATAATATATCCTATCAATGGAAATAATTTTTGAATTAGTTCCACAATTTTTGTTTGTACCGCATAACAAATATACACACACACGTATTGACAACTGCCACTTTTTTAAATCCTTAGAAGTTGTAAGTGTAGTCCAATTTTTATATAATGTATGTATCTCTCTCTCTCCTTGTTACAAAATGATACGAATTTAATTTGACATCATGAAAACGTACAATAGAAAGTCCTTTATCAGGTGGTCCCTTCCGCCGGCGAATGAGAACAGCATTCCAATTTATTCTTCTCAATGATTTGGATTCTGTTTGTTATTAATTTATGTTACGTTACGAGGAAAGCCGTGTTATATAGTGAATATATAAACTTTAAAGAGAATCTTTTGATGACATTAATTTGAGATGATGATTGAGATGATTTTTATAACATTGTCAGCGGTTAACTTAAATAAACTAAGCTGGTATAACATCAAAAAGTAGCTACTCGTGCCAGCTTCCTACGGGTAGACAAAACATACACGCTTGTGCGTGTATGTTTTTTACCTTTCTCTTGAATTACCTGATCAGTAACTTTTGTTTAAATCCCGTTTAGACGGACGTGCAGAAGCGGAGGGGTATTCAGTTTTATAAAAAATATGTACCTATAGATTAAAAGATTACCGTATGTACTTACGTACTTTAGACAATTTTTATAGAGGTGGAATCTTACTAATATCACTTCCGACATTTTTAATTTGATCTGAACAAGAATATTTCTAGTAATAATGCTTTTGCATCACAGTCCCCTAGATAAAGACAATTCTAAAATAACTATCTGACAAAAACATTGATCTTCTGCCTAATTTAGGGGATACGACAACGTTAAGAATTATAGAAACGTCAATTGGCGCTGGAAAAGATTTTTCAGCATTCAATCTCACTAACCTTTCTAACCAAGTAGTAGGTATAGTCACCACGTCACAAGCCGTTCCCACGAGATTCATAGCTCACATTGACATAAATAATAAGTAAGTTCTATTTTTGTTTTCTGTCATTTTCGTACAATATTATTATAGAAATCCTAAGAGAATACTTTCATCTAAGCCTTACTTAGTAAGACGAAATTTAATCTTTCGTAGTGGTATTTTAAGGGTGCGACACACGGTCTGCTTAAAGGAGTAAGTATCGACTGCTTCACTGCTGCTCAAGATTCTCTCAAGCTCTGTCTTAGTTTGGAACCATTGTGATCTACTGTTTTAAAATTCTAATTTTTACCTCTAATTTTTGCTAGTCCTGCCTCGTTCTGGCCTAGTGGTTCTAAGCGTGACTGCTACGCTAGAGGTTTTGGGTTAGATTCCCAAGTCGACCAAGGTGTTATTGGGTTGTTCTATAAAATTCTTTGATTTGATTTGTGCCCGGTTAGTGGCAATAGGCTCGCCCGCTATTAAATGGGAACTAAACATATCAGCGAACTGTAGGTGTACATTGGTACACCTCTGCCTAACCCTTCAGGGATACAGGCGTGATGATATATTATGTTATGTTAATTTTTGCTAGTCCTAAGAAACAATGTTATAATGAACAATTCAATTTATTCTTATCTTATGAACTTTAGACCTCTATGGCCATAATATGCTTCGAGCGGTCCACAAAACAAAAACGCGCGGGCGATAGGCGCACGTGACGCGCAAGACCGGTCGACAGCTAGCGCAGTCCGTGTGCGTTGAAAATTGACTCGATCGTTGCTCGCACAGTTTGTGTATAAGCAGCCTTAGAAAGATGTTTTCAAAAGACATTATCATATTAAGTTACTTCTAAGTTAGAATATGTTGACATTTTAGAAGCCTATTTAAGGTATTTACTTGTACTTACAACTTATATAAGTTCAGTCATTTGAATGATAATGCTTTTGTAAAGTCGTCTCGTTATAAAATTATTTGAAACATGATTTAAGTTTGGTTTGAAATATATAAATCATTGAAGTGTGCTTTCAATCAGAATATCTCTATATTTAAATTTAGGATTAAATTCTAACGATAGAAAATTCTTTTTATTTTTCTTTTAATGGTACATTCAAAGAAACCCAAAATATATTGCAAAGTTTTATTTATTTACTTTTAGTATCATTACGACTGCAGTCCGCTCAAGTTTTATGAATGGTAAATAAATAATTTTAAATATATAATTTCCAAAAATATTTTTTTCCTTCGCCCTTTTAAAATTACATACTATCATTTTTATAATTGAATTATGTCGTTACTAAGTTCAATAAATAGAATTTTTAATAATTTAAATTATCCCATACAAAAAAAAACCTTTCACTGTAACGAACACAACCTTTTAATTCAACCTCTAACGCTCTTAACATAAGTAGTATTAAGTACGTTTTACTCTCCCAACAATAAGTGTTTATTATGGTTGCTATAACTGAACCTAAGTAACCTAATAACCTATTAAAGTTGCGGGTTGCCTGTTTTCCTATCTCCCGAGATCTTGTTAAGCTTTTACTAAAACGATACAAACTGTACGATCAATTGCGCGATCAGTCTTACGATTTATATGGCCAGCTCATAAGAATCCGTAACTTTATGTTCGTAAATAATACGGCCTGAACATTCGGTGTTCCTTATTTTATATTAAGTCCTTTTTTAATGATATAGATTTTGCATGCTTGCTCAATTGCGTGTTTCTTACTACAATTTTGAATCCAGATTTCATCACGAGGTTTTCATAGAATTGTAAGATTTTTTTTTACCTACATCCTATCCTACACTTACAATTACAGCAATTTAACGAGACCACTACTAACTACCATCAAATATTAATTCAATCAAATAATAAATCATTAAACAGGTGCATTTAAATCAATATTTAAAGCACATTGTTCAAAAAAGAAATTTAAACCTATAAACTCTGATGCTGATTTCATATCATCAGATCTATTCCACGACAAATCTTATTATTATTAATGTGTTGTGTACCTAAATACTTGACAAGCCTGAAGGCAGGAACAGCGGGAGCGCCAAATAATTCGATTATTATTGAACACTCCCCCGGGACCCTGCCGGAAAAGTATTTTGGAAAATTCAACACTCATCCATCTTTATTATACCCTATTTATATAACTAGGTTGTGGGTCATGGTGTGGCTTGGGAAAAACGTAAGACAAGAGAAAAGATATATAAAAATATTCCTTTACGGGCGTAAGCAGAAATCTTTTGTACCTATCTAAAACAAAACCGGGATAGTTACTGAATTTATAACTCAAGAACGGGTGGACCAGTTTTCATAAGGTTTGATTTGTTGGATTACTAAAATTTTAATACAAAAATGCAATAATTCAAATAGCAATCAATTCAAATTGCATGATTGAATTTGTTCTGCTCGTTCTGTTTGTATTTACAAATAATATTATCAGCTTATTTTTTAAATTTACTGTTTTACCATGGCTACGCATTATGAAAAAAAAAATTACTAGAGTTACAAACTTTAAAATTTTCATTGAACCAAAAAAAAAAAACTTTTGGCCAAAAGTAGGAAGTTCGTCTATCTGATTACTTAACTTGTACTATTAACCAAATCTGTGCTGTCCTGACTTTTAACTTTCCAACATAAGTATACTTAACTACGATATAATATATGTAAAGGTTGGATATAGATAGTGGAAAGAATTGTTCTCTGCCTACCCCTACAAGGGAAAGAGGCGTGATTATATGTAGGTTGAGTATACGGTAAAAGGTTGAGTTTACTCTCAGCCGGTTAGTGTTTTCCCGCCCAACCTCTTAGCTCTTATACGCACTTAGGATGAACGCATGCTTTCAAAACGTATTCAATTTATCACTAGTTTTCCTCGCGGCATCTCTCACATAATATCAGCGTTACAAAAAGCAGTAAACATTTAAAGTTTAACGTTAAAATTCTTAAAATACTTAGAAATAATAATGCAGGTGAAACCGCGGCTGGTTCGTGGATGGGTGACCATTTTTAAACCTACTTCCGACGGCACGTTAAACCGTAGGTCATGTCATACGTTGATCTTTGGCAGTCTTTAAGTCAAATAAGTATTACTCAGTATAATGGATTGTGGAGGACAGATAGCTAGACGCTCCATGTAAAATATGGTATTCAGCTGAATCTGGTAAGACTGGAACCCGCCCCCAACATAGTTGGAAAAGGATTCGGGAAATAATGGCTATACTACCTACTTATGTTATGTCAAAAACTACTAACATCAAACTATATGATCAAATAAAACTCATATTCACTAGGTTATTTCGATCGTGAACTTGAGTAAACAAGTAAATAGCTATCAATAACAAGTGAAGTCTTTCTATAGAATCGTAAATCTAAGTTATTCAGTGTCTGTCACATTGTGTACAGTCTGCAGCGGAAAACAACGAGAGCTAAACTAAAAAAAATTAGCTTGAAAGATTTTATTTTGATTTTAGTTTGACGCTGATTTTTTGAATGTTACTAATGAAGGAAAATCGTTAATACTACCATGCAGTAATAAATAAATGGAATGCACATTAAATCATTTACTTTTATTTCTATGTGCGCTTGTTTGCCGTATAACATGTTATGTTATATTATTAAAGCTATAGTTTTTATGGTCATTGCCACCGTGCCAGCCTTTTTGCCTACGTCTGTGATACCTGTTCTAGAACGCAGCGGAGAAAACAGTTTTAGTGACTGAAACTGTGGGGCTCAGTTAGGCCTTTACTAACAACAACAAGAGTTACACAATAATATCTCTAAACAAAGCCTTTAAATTATGCGAACTCAGCAATTTTTGTTAATCCACTGAAAAAATCGCAAATCGCCTTAATATAGAATACAATATCGAGTGTAAAATTGATCTCTCCATAGTAAATAAGATTTCCATTATATCTACTTAACTTTGGATCAGATTTGAGAGGAACTCAAGTTACCGGAAATTGGGTCTTCAATCCTGTCCTTATTTCCTCATATGTGGACGTATAATTATATTAAAAACGTACCGGGATTTGAGAAATTGAAGAATAATACTTACGGCCACTTTAAATTCTTCAGCGGCAAAAATTCATCAGATTAAATCGAGTCATGAAGAATGAGGATTTTAAACTGTTTTTAAATAAAAGGTGGTTGTCGAAATAAAGACACTATTAACTTTTTGTAAATTGAAATTTCCACTTAAAAGTTTACAGATACAGTTACTTTCCTTAATGTTCAAGCTTTTTCCCTACCAAGTTTCATGCAAATCGGTTCAGTAGTTCAGACGTGAAAGCGTCAGACATACTGAGTATCTACTTTCGCAGTTCATTATCTGCCTAACCTTTTTCCAAACTATGTTGGGTTGGCTACCAGTCTTACCGGATTCAGCTGAATACCGTAGTTTACATGGAGCGACTGCCTATCAGACCTCCATAGCCCATTCCTACACAACCCATCAGCTAGTCTAGCAGTTATTACCTATGTTAAATTTAGATTAGCATACCTATGTAATAAGCCTATAATGATGAAGGTCAAAAACCCATTATATCTCCAAGATATTGAACACGACTATCCTCACTGAACAATGTTTGTCCTGACATTTAATATCTACGAATAAAAATGGGCAATGATTTATTATGTCTTCTTTGTGCTATTAAGAACCTCTTGAGATTTTATGTTTGGGGCCTTTGAGGGAAATTATATGGAATTGTGATTTTAGACGAGGATTTTTACTTTTATTTTTTTGTTTTTGCTGCCCACAATTTTAGGTTTTTACTTTGATGTTTTGAATATTTTTTGTAGACTTTTTAGGTTCTATAAAATTTATCTGGTAGTCTGAAATGATAGTAGAAAATATAGGCACGGATGTAATTTTCCTTTGACTTGTGTATATATTTAAAAATCTAGGTATTTTTCTTTAGGTTGACTTGTTTTAGACGAGTGGAAAGTATGAATAAAGAAAAGTACATAATGAATTAATAATGATAGCCTAAGCTACTCTTACCACTCTCTCAAGTATATGTGGTCAAAATGTTTCGTGCACGTATATTAACAAACCCAAAAAGATAATTCAATTTAATTGATGTAATACTCTTTGTAGTGCAACAATTAAAAATAAAATACATCAAAATTATATTCTTGACATTTTGGTATTTATAAACAGAAAATTTAATTTTCAGTACGATCAAAGTAATAAAGTTTTATCGGAATCATGTTAAAAAAGTTTTTAGATGTGAACAACCCCGATACACTGAACTACTGTTTCGGTTTGAAGACTGGTTGCATTGTTTTTGCATTAATTGGTGCTGTAAGTAACAAGTATAAAATGGTTACTGGCCTGTTGGTTTAGTAGTTTTTGACCCTGACTGCTATACTAGAGGCCGTGGGTTCGATTCCTACCCGGGACAAATGTTTGTGTGGTGAGCACGATCATTTGTTCTGTGTCTGGGTGTAATTTATCTATAATATGTATGTATTTTGAAACATATAAGTATGTTTATCAATTGTCTGGTTACCATAACACAAGCTTTGCTTAGTTTGGGATCTGATGACCGTGTGTGAGATGTCGTGTGTCGGATATTATGAAGAAGTAATTTTAATTAATAATATGTACAGAATACCTTAAAATATTTACAATACTATAAAAACTAAGCCTAGATATTAAATAGGAAAAATTATATACTAAATAAAACTAAGAACTAAAATAAGGCGTCAAAAAATTCACCCACGTCGCGGTCGACTGGGAGTGTACCCAAAAGGCTGGCAGCATTGCCACGATATTATTATATTATATTTACTTTGAATAAACCCTTTAATATGGCTGCTTTTATCCACCAGAAAGATGCGAAAACGATGTAGGTAGGAGCTTTGTAAAGAAACGATAAACTTTGTGATAACTTCATTTTCCTAGCGTTACTAAGTGCAGCTTTATTGTTAAAATGCTAGCTATTAGCTAAGTATTTGTGTATAGAGAAACATAAAGATGTTTGCGAAGAAAGTGAGCAATGAAGTTTGGAACACAGGCCCAACACTTTCAGAAACAACCTTTTTTCATTTATTCAGTTAAAGGTATAAATATGCTACAATTTTTAAAATTTACAACTTTTTCGTTTGGGCTGCGATTATATTACATTCAAAACACAGCAACACAATATAACAAATTTCTTATTAGTTATATTTCATTTTTATTTTGAGAGTGCATTTCACAATAAATGTCCCACATTTGAACACCTCTGTTTTAACCTATCATTATGTTTGTGATCCTCTGGTTGATATTTATTCACCTTGTTTCAGCTACTATGGTGCTCAGACATATTATTTGACAAACGATACAAGATCATCGTGCTAGTGAACGAAGCCAGACACAAAGTAATGTATACGGTTGTCTTCTGCCTATACGTTACTTGTTTACTTGCCTATATTATACATATTACCAGATATAAAGGCGGTTTTATTGTTTAGTAAATGAGTCACTATATAATTTTAATCATCAAGAAAAAGTGTAAAAATTGGACGGTTTGCCTAGATACCACCACATAATTATCATATTATATCATGTATGTAAGTACCGAGTATATTAACCTACCTACGGTCATAAAATGTACGAAAATGAATCAGGTACTTTAATTTTCCGTTGCGGTGCGGTGAGTTTAGTCGAAATAAACTCTAGCAATGAAAACATCATAGCTATAGGGTCTATAAACGATACCCCACCTCCACACCTTGGTGCTAAAGCTTGTGCCGCCAATGTTGGTCGATAGTGTGAACGGATCGCACTTGTTGTCGCAGATTGATCAATCTAACGCTCGTTCTTAAGGTTGGATCAAATTCAAAGGGCCTTAATTTTGAAATTATTATACGTGGTTTTATACAAAAAGTCCTACCAAAAACCTTAATGAGAGATATTTTTTCATGTAATTTATAAATATTTAAAGAGGACCAGATTTCTACACGGTCACTGACCCCGTGACAGCTAATTAAAGGACCCATTCGGATGAATGAATGGCTCTATTTTGGTCCTTTTGGCCCGAAGGGTTACGATATAAACAAAAAAAAAATCTTTATTTCTGCGAGTGAAAGTCTCTGGATTGGTGGTTGAATGAAATATTTTTAATGTAAAGAAAACAGCCAGCTAACCTATATCTTTTCATAGCAATAAAATGAGTTTTTACTAAAATTATATTTTTAAATACAACTTTTGCATATCAGCTAGGCTCGCAGTACCTACAAGTGAATACAAACCAACCAAGCCTAATCACGATAATACGCCTTCCTTAAAATCACCAGACTACCATGAATTAAGTACCCTAAACCAAAAAGCATGTATGAAGGGAATAATGACAGTGGACGAAGCGAAACAAGTGTGTAAGGATCGTAGCAAGTAGAAAAAAGTAGTCTCTGTCTACCCTTATAACGGAAAGAGGCGTGATTGTATGTAAAAAGCTTAAACAAATACCTTTTACCCGCGCAACCAAATTAGTGTTGTGCCTATCTTTACATTTGTGTCGAATATCGATTCAGTCATAAAATACAGAGTGCACCGTACGGGGGCGGCTTTTGCCCAGCTGTAAGTTAATTAAAAATGGACGCACCTAGATATACCTATCTGCGTAGAAATCTGCTCGAAATTATCGATTTTATCTCACTATTTGTGTATGGGAGGTAATGCATTCGATATAGGTAGATATGCAATACGTAGGTAAGTGTAGATAGGTGATGATCGCCATTTTGATTGCAAACTAGTTTTTTATTAATGTTAAAGTATAATTTAAATCAGTTAATAATTATATTTTTTCTTTAAATACTAAAACTGTTTTATTTATTTATAAAGATTTTAGTACATAAGCTTTTTACTAAGTATTTTGTTTAATTTCGGCAGTTAAAACAATAATTAGATAAGTAGTATCCAAACGCAAGTTGAGAAAATTCAAGAAAGATTTAATTGTTTTACTTTATACACCCTACCGTAGGTACAAACCTCCTACCTTCTACCTACCTACTCCAAGATACTTCCCACTTTATAAACTAATAAGCAATTAATATCAGTATATTAGCAAACTGCAAGATGAACTTAAGTATTCTTATAACATAATACGAAAAAAATTAACTGATTTGTAAGGGTGACCATGACTTTGAAAAATACGGATAATGTAACTGTTTGTTAATAAAAGGATTTTTAATTATGTAATGCCAAGAAAATGGTACGTATAAAGTTAAAAAAAAACTATCAAAATGTTAGATATCATATTAGCTACTTAAAAAAATAATTACCAACAAGAGACTTATATAATTTTTTGTCTAGAATTTAATTGACTTTACTATTGGGTAAATTGGTAAATAAATAAATAACACAAACACCACATTTAAACGTTTATTAATATAATAACATCAATAATTTAATTAACACTACACATTAACACAGAGAGGTAACAGACAGAAACAATATTATTTATTGTTCACCACAAGATTATTAATAACATCATATTAAAATTACAATATCACCGGACTAAAGTATTAAGATCTTATTAATTTGTAATTATTCTATAGTATAACATAATCTTAAAACAAATCGTAATACACAATCCCATGATAATACAGAAAAATCTGCCAATCAAAAAGTTATTTTTCATAAAAAAAAATATCTTTTATTTTACCTAGCCCGGTGACAACAGACAACATATATTATACTTATAACTATAATTCTTACATTAAGTATAATAGACAACGATTTTACTACAAAACAATCAATAAAACCTGTTTAGCCGAAACAACCTTTAACATGTCAAAATGCATGAAAAATATTTTGGACACACCACCAACCCTTCTTCTAATAGCAAGACAGATAGACTTCAAAAAAATAATGGTATAGTCTTTAGAAATAGTAAAACGCAGTCTTTATTAGTTAAAGATACGTTTTCGTAAAGCTTTTTATGTAAATAAAATGTACTCTGTCCTTCCATAAAATTCTCTACTACATTTATATAGACAAACATTAAAAACTACAGGAAACATCTTTTTAAAAATTTCTTCTAAATTTTCCTTTCATCTACAATATTTAAAATCCCAATTGGGTTTATCAAAGAGACAACATTTCAAAAACTGGCCTGTCGTAAAACACGACAGAATGCGTGGAAACACGCGCAAACTACAACACAATGGATTCGATAACTGTCAGTACAAAGTACCAAAGTAATCGATGAAAATCCCAGTGTGTAGCACCGTTTTTGATACATTTAATTATTAGGTATACACCTATAAAGCTACTACATTCATGTAAGGGTGCGTTCATATCTGACGAACAACGCCAACCGCCAGACGTGCGCGCGCCGCTCGTGAGCAGCTCGGAGCTGTTCGTGTATGTTCGTATATTGCTCGTTTGGTGAGCGTTCGTCAGATCTGGACGCACCCTTAAAGGGGTGGATTATTGAACTACCACAGAAATACATTTAATATAACTTACCAATAAAATCTCAGTGTGAAGCACCGATTATAAATATTAATACACACACATTTTATATATTACGCCTTTTTTGGCCACTACTTTCTTAATTTACTTAATATTAGATGTTTTAAGTTTTATTGAGTTATTTTATATGACCAACCCATAATTGCATTTACGTGGGATTTACCAAAAAATTTAAAAAAAAATCTCGGTGTGCAGCACCGATTCTTTAGAACTTTTAGTTTATATATATCGCCTTTTTGGCCACTACATTCTTAATATATATTTAATCACTACATAGTATAAAACAAAGTCGCTTTCCGCTGTCTGTCCCTATGTATGCTTAAATCTTTAAAAATACGCAACCGATTTTCATGCGGTTTTTTTTAATAGATAGAGTGATTCAAGAGGAAGGTTTATATGTATAAAACATGCATAATATAGTAGAGAAACACGGACAATCTTAGAGATTTTTGACGTCAGGTCGTAAATCAACACATTTTTTGCGCTTTCATTGTAAACGCTGGCTGAACCCTACGAGATAGATCAAAATAATGTACTACAGTATTGTGTACCTTAAAAAGATCTACAAAAAAGTCCGCGATGGTATATGTCTATCTCTTGAGGGTAACCCACAATAACCATTTTTTATCCTTTATTTATTACTTATTCACGAAAAGACGTTTTTAAGCAAAACAGCATTAATCCTTATCCAATTAGGTACCTTCAAAAAATTGTGCATGTAATATAGATCAATATTGCCTTTTACAGCATGTCATTTAAATGAATATTTTCGAAGATAATTACAGATTTAAAATGCAGGGACATAGCGGTTGCAGCGGTACCGGGCGGGGGGCCGCGCGGGGGCCGGGGGGCGCGTGCCTATACCAAAAAATGCTTCTAAGGCTGTGCTTCGCCCTACAGAACTTTGTGATTGTGTATTATTTGGTATCAGCGTTGCACCCGAGCAAAGCCGGGGCGGGCCGCTAGTTTATGATAAATAAAAGGTAATTAACCCACAGTCTCTCCAAAGAAATATCGGTGTAAAGCAATGTTTTGAAATCAATGATATTTCAATAAACAGATATGTTGTACACATACAAAACAATCGAAAAAAGTGTTCCGCGCAGCGCGGCAGCTAGCGAAAGAGATAGCGCGATAAAACCCATAAGAAAAAAGAGACAAATAGTGTTGTTGTGGCAATACGTCCCAATTAGGACGTTTTCGAGTCTTCACGATTGCACACTTATAACATATCTGTTTATTAGAATATCATTGTTTGAAATAGATCATTTTATATATAACGCCTTTTTTGGCCACTACAATCTTAATATTATAGTATACTTAATGTTAGTTATTAAATCGTGGCGATAATTAGAAACCACCCCATAATTACATTTAAGCGGAACAGACCAAAACAAGTGTAGAGTAAGATTTTCAAAAATACTTACCATTTATATTTCTCCTTTTCTCGAAATTAAATACTTAAAATCACAACCCCATAAAACTAAATACCAGAACACTAAATAACTCGAAGTAAATCCAAATGTATCCAGCACCGCTTTTAAAATTGACAATTTCGATATTTCTTTCAATCAGAAAAGAATGACGCAACAGCAAAGTGTAATTTACTGTTTATCATCAGGATTTTGATCAGTAAGGTCGACTGGCTCTTGTTTTATCTTGCCTTTGACATCTCCATCCTCACGATTTCCGAGAATGCGAGCCGGTATATTAGTGGCAGATAGTTCAGCCCGAGGTTCGCAACCAAATACCATTTTGTACGGGGAGTTTCCGAGAACGCGCATAATGGCGTTGTTCTTATTATATTGGACTATGTAGCAGCCGACCGTCCATTTTGTTGTATCATTCCTTGCCATCCAAGTCTGGATAATGTACTCCAGTTCTTGTTTTTCACACTCGTTGGCTTTCGAGTTACTCTTCGGCACAACTTGACAGTTAGGCCACATCCCAATTATTTCTTGCTTGACCTGCGCCATATAATAATTATCCATATCAAGCTGCAAAATATTCGGTGCTCCGAACGTCAAGAAAATCTTCATCAACTCGTATGCCACTTCGGGAGCCATGATTGTCTTTAGCGGGCGCAGGCTCAAGTATTTAGTGCCATCATCTTGATAACTCATCAACCATTTGTATTCGCCATCAGGGCAATACTTAAAGTTTATCAAATTCACTCGTCCCTTCACGTTTAACTGTACTACAGCACTTGGGCCCGGGTTTGTGGCATTCTTTACCACAATTCTCTTTGCTTGACACCCAGGGCACATCGAAACGAAAAGCCTGATAACGTTTCTTGGAATGAAACATTTCTTCTTCAATTGAATCCACATTCCGGGGCGGGCCGCTAGTTTATGATAAATAAAAGGTAATTAACCCACAGTCTCTCCAAAGAAATATCGGTGTAAAGCAATGTTTTGAAATCAATGATATTTCAATAAACAGATATGTTGTACACATACAAAACAATCGAAAAAAGTGTTCCGCGCAGCGCGGCAGCTAGCGAAAGAGATAGCGCGATAAAACCCATAAGAAAAAAGAGACAAATAGTGTTGTTGTGGCAATACGTCCCAATTAGGACGTTTTCGAGTCTTCACGATTGCACACTTATAACATATCTGTTTATTAGAATATCATTGTTTGAAATAGATCATTTTATATATAACGCCTTTTTTGGCCACTACAATCTTAATATTATAGTATACTTAATGTTAGTTATTAAATCGTGGCGATAATTAGAAACCACCCCATAATTACATTTAAGCGGAACAGACCAAAACAAGTGTAGAGTAAGATTTTCAAAAATACTTACCATTTATATTTCTCCTTTTCTCGAAATTAAATACTTAAAATCACAACCCCATAAAACTAAATACCAGAACACTAAATAACTCGAAGTAAATCCAAATGTATCCAGCACCGCTTTTAAAATTGACAATTTCGATATTTCTTTCAATCAGAAAAGAATGACGCAACAGCAAAGTGTAATTTACTGTTTATCATCAGGATTTTGATCAGTAAGGTCGACTGGCTCTTGTTTTATCTTGCCTTTGACATCTCCATCCTCACGATTTCCGAGAATGCGAGCCGGTATATTAGTGGCAGATAGTTCAGCCCGAGGTTCGCAACCAAATACCATTTTGTACGGGGAGTTTCCGAGAACGCGCATAATGGCGTTGTTCTTATTATATTGGACTATGTAGCAGCCGACCGTCCATTTTGTTGTATCATTCCTTGCCATCCAAGTCTGGATAATGTACTCCAGTTCTTGTTTTTCACACTCGTTGGCTTTCGAGTTACTCTTCGGCACAACTTGACAGTTAGGCCACATCCCAATTATTTCTTGCTTGACCTGCGCCATATAATAATTATCCATATCAAGCTGCAAAATATTCGGTGCTCCGAACGTCAAGAAAATCTTCATCAACTCGTATGCCACTTCGGGAGCCATGATTGTCTTTAGCGGGCGCAGGCTCAAGTATTTAGTGCCATCATCTTGATAACTCATCAACCATTTGTATTCGCCATCAGGGCAATACTTAAAGTTTATCAAATTCACTCGTCCCTTCACGTTTAACTGTACTACAGCACTTGGGCCCGGGTTTGTGGCATTCTTTACCACAATTCTCTTTGCTTGACACCCAGGGCACATCGAAACGAAAAGCCTGATAACGTTTCTTGGAATGAAACATTTCTTCTTCAATTGAATCCACATTCTGTGTCGGCCGCCATGATTGCACGATGTATGAATTTCCGATAGAATATCGAAATATTTTTGTCTCGGCACAATAAGTAGCGATTCATTCTTTGACGAATGCTCTATATATACCAAGGTTTCTTCCTTACCTTTCTTTATAATGTCGCATTTGCCCATCCAGAATATTTCGGTAGGTGTCCGATGATATCCAGATTTCATGGCCGCCCTACCAGTCTTAATGACTTTGATCACTGATGCAATTCGGTCGAACGACCAAAATTGTCTTTGAGTACCTATAATATAATTCAAAATATTAGAACAAGTAAAAATGGAGTACAACAAATAAAAATATTTAAAATATTTACCTTCGAATCGGCGGTCATACTGCAAGAGTTTCTTGTTGAATTCTTCTCTAAAATTTGCGAACAACGCGATAGTTGCAGCGAGATCACCACTAAAATTAAATTTATTTTTTAAAATCATATTTAATTCGGTGCAAAAAGCTGCAGCCATGGCGAAGCGAGGATCTGGAATGAACTTTAGCGCCCCGTCGCCAGGAAATGGTACTAAAGTGCACTATCCCGGCGATATTCGATTGGCATATTATTACATTGCGCGCGATGTTCAATAACATGCACCTGTGTTTATGGACATTACAATTTTATGTACTGATTGATTTCTACTATATTTTGTTAGTATTATTAAGTCGTATCACCTTTATATTACAAAATTGTAACTAGAGATGGTTTGTTTTCTTTAGAAAGTGCAATCTGAGTTTTGTAATGAAAGAAAGTTTCTATTAAAGTACTTTTTCTTAATTTTCTTACGTAACTCTTTCTTCAGCAGGCGTGTAGATACTTACAAAGTGTTACTTACCCAAATTCCTCGATAGATATCGGCTAGTTTTTCAAAAAAATAGATAATAAAAGAACTTTTGAGTTTTTCGTTACTTTATTGAACAAATGACTTTTTATAGTTGTGTGTAGGGATAAGGGGAGTATCTTTCCACTCTTATATAGTCATAAGTTGATAAAGGAGAGGAAATAAAACGAAACTATTAATAATGTACAATATTTTATTTCGAGTGCAAGCAATCAGTAACTTGTATTAACAATGGGATCATTCTCTTTATTGGTTACGCAAACAACTTTTTTAAACCTAAAACCAGCAAGGCAACATTAACATGCATATATGCTGTATTACTAGTTTAATAGAACTTAATTTGCTTTGAACAGATTTGTAGGTCATAGTAAAATAAACAAAAGGACATCTAATCCTTAGGTACATTTAATAGCAAAGGTCGACAGACACAATTCGTGTGTTTATGAGCTAAAAATAGATTTAGTTTTTACAACATACATTAAAAGGACTACAACAAATAAAGTAGGTACTTGTTTAGTACGATAACTCTGCCACAGTTTGTTTGAAATTTTTTAATTACACAATATTAATGACATTAGTGGATTTACTTGATACATTGTTGACAGAAAGGGTGAATAAGAAAAGATGGTCATTGCTAGTATTAAAAATATATTGTTAAGTAAGAAACAAGAGAAAAAGTGAAAAATTTTATCACATGGAGAAAAACTAGTCGCATATTAGACAATAGATAGAAAATCTTACAAAACCATAAATAACAATATTATGTTCAGATAGAAAGAACAATCCCAATGTTACCATAAAAATATACATCCTTAAAGTCAAACTAACTAAAATTTATACAATGGAAGAGCTATACCGCGCCTAACATAATTAAAATGGCAACACCCGGATTTGCGATCAAGATTCTTACAATTTTCTGAATGGTTGACCTAAATAAATATTTAGTTAATCATCTGTCAATCGCTGTGAATGGTTATTAGTTTTTTGATCAACTAATTACAATCGTGTTCAGTAGATTTGATATCAGATTGTTATGATCAGCCTTTGAGAAGTCGGGGGTATTATTTTGCCATACGTTTTTATTACAAACGCTTTTTTTATGATAACTGACTTGTCTAGAACACCGTTATGTCCACATTTAAAATATGAACCTACAAATTAAAGTGAACATTAATCATTTAAAGGTGCTCACTCACCGGGAGCACTCACGTGTATTGTAACATATTAGACTCGACTTTGAGCATTAATTCCATCAATTTCACAATAATACCTCCCTGACTAACGAGCATTTGCATGTAACATATTCTTCTCCTCACTGATGTATGCCCGTTTTGTCTGATTACAAGGTGTGCATTGTAATGCTCGGTTCTCCTCCTTCACTGATGTAATGCTCAAACCTGTAACGTTACATTACACGCGAATGCTCCCGGTGAGGGAACACCTTAAGAGTAAATTCGCTATGATGGACACATAAGCGGTCGTATAGTTTCCGTTTTTACCTTTTTACTATTTCTTCTATTTGAGTTGTTTTTATACCAATTTGATATTTACTAAATTGAACTTGATACTTTACACAATTCGATTTATTTATAATTACTAAGAAAGTTTTGTTGGGTTATCAGACAAAAACTGAGCTCAGACTAAAAACGTCTGTCTATTATACAATTTTGAGTAAAATACTAACTTATTGTATATTTTTGTTATCATTATTCATTTATATTGTTTACTTAACGAACCAATTTTCTTACTAAGCGACAAACCCAAATATATAACCTTAAAAAACCCCTAAAATTTCGCATCACAGAATCACTTATTTGTCGCATATACCCATACAACAAATGAAAATTTGGCATTTAATCAATACATTTCGCGTACTATTATGGACTTTATTCTTCTAACAATAAAGGCGATATTTGCATTCAGACTACGTTTGTCTCTCTGACTTATTTTATAAGGCGTTATATTGCCTTTACTAAACTAAGTATATACAATAACACAATCTTTGATATAATTTTCGTTTCCAATTTCTATGGCGATATGTTTGGCGTAAGATTTTTTGGGACGCCATGTTGTTTCATATAGAACCTCTTTTAAAAACTTACTTTAGTTTTCCATGCAGTTTTTTTAAGTTATGTGCGTAAGAGTATATGTTTTAAGCTATAAATTTATTATTATGAAATATAGTCGAGACAATGGCGGTTAAATAGGTAATTTTTATGTATAATTTGTATGCTAGAGATAAGTATAAAATATATATTTCATATGTAATATATAGTTATTACATCAAGAGTTAAATAAAACTATGTACCTGAGAAATATAGTTTACCATTTTGATATAAAACCGTTATGACATATTTTTATATTTTATATATTATATCTAAATCCGATCTTTTTTGCATTCGAGACCATTGTTTCACTGGTATTATTTTCTACTGACAAAACACAACAGCTTTTCTATCAACAAAAGTAATGACGTCACAGTCACCAAAATTACTAAACCAGACTCTCAACAAAAAGTATTACGTAATTGGTTACCATGACAACCATGTATATGACTGAATTTCAATCTTGTTCCCTAGCTATCGCCAAACATACCGTCTGTATTCAATCCCCAACCTCACATTTGTCCTCCAACTTTAACTTTTTTACATTAGGGGACTCTAAGCCATCGTATAGGATAATTTCTTCAGTGGAGAAACTCACTCGTTTTCTCTTCAAAGGTTTTAAATTTCTCTCGTATTCAGAGCTCATGCTTCGTGAAGACTCGTCGCTGGAGAGGCCGTTGGTCGCGTTGCGTATTATAAGTAAGTCTTTCTCAATTTCCGTGAGTTCCCTTGGTTTTGGCGGACGACCTATGGGTCGTTTTGGCTTGTTTTTGGTTGAAGGCGACTCTTCCGTCGTCTTTCGTTTTTTGTAGGTTCGCTTTCCGGGAATCTTTTGTTTCTTTGCTTGAGATTCCTCCTGAAATTATTTGAAGGGGCGTTTAGGTTTGTGTGAAGATAAATTGGTGTGACAACAAAATATTGAATTGAATATATAAATTCCTATATTTTTACGAATGCTTGCCAATGGTATCGTTTAGTGATAATGGCATGATATTACAGCAGTGCTCTAAAATATATTTTTTGATATATGGAATTTTGTGTCGCTTTATGATAAATTATGAACGCCTTCTTGCGGTTTTAGTTAGTAAGAGACTCAAAAAAATAATATTTATCCTGCAGATTATAATAAATTGTTAAAATTAACTATAGTAAAGCTTTCATAATAGAATTAGCCTTTGCGTTACAATTATAATCATATTGCAGGGCAAGATACTTATTAGAAGAGAGACAATTACCGCCAAGCAACGCAATGATAGATAGAAATCCTTTTTCGTCCACTACCCATTTGTTAATAGACCTATAGTAATGCCAACTCACCTGTTTAGGTTTAGCGCCGATGTACCCGGAGCACCGCTTGGCGCCGCACATGCAGCGTTTCTTCTCGATGCCGGCGCACTCTAAGTTGTAGTTGAACGTTACTTCGCTGTTCTGGAATCATATGTAATTACCGTGTTATACATAGAGTTATTACACAGATTATGGTAGAGTTTTATACAGTGCAACATACACGGAACAGTAGACAGAAATAAAATTACTTACTGACAAAAAAGAAAATATAAAGATATAATAATATAATATAATATTCCAGGACATTTCACACACGGTTGTCTGATCCCAAGCTAAGCAGAGCTTGTGTTATGGTAACCAGACAACTGATAAACATACTTATATATTTCTAAATAAATACATATTATAGATAAATTACACCCAGACACCGAACAAATGATCGTGCTCATAAGATATTTGGCAACTCTGTTTTAGATACCAGAGTTTGTCATGTATAAATTAATGAATGATGAATGAAAAAAAAATGCCTACCTTGACCATTATTTTACATATATATTATTTCCAGTATACAGGGTTATATTTTATTACACACTAGGCAAAAACACAGATATAAGAAACTAAACATAATACACTTACAGCTGGTATATCATACAGCGCGAACAGACCGACTCGCACGTCACCCAACACGGTCCATTTTTGAGTCTCGCAGTTTGGTTCACAGCAATGATTCATAAACCTGCGAAATATAAGATAAATTACACACACATACAGTAAAGTCCATTACGTTCTTGGATTTGCCGTGTACTACAAAGTAATAAACAAAAAACCAGTAACCATATAACACTAATTTAAAGAATATGACCAAATGGATGCTGCACCCTTAAGCCAGTATTTTTGTAATGTTAATATAATAGTGTAGCAAAAAGCAAGAGACAGAATATTACTATTCGAACCCATGAGCATGTGCTCGGAAAGACAGCGTGAGGAATTTGTTGCAACGTTTCTTCCCCACAGCTAAATGACTTAGGAAGGGTTAATTAAAGGGTGGGCGGAATTGCGTACGGTCCATTGTAATGTTGACATAGGAAAAGTGCTACTTTGTAGCCTACTTAGAATAAATAGATTTTGAGGCCACAAAACCAAAGAGACTTTACAACTCACCTAGCCAGATTCCCCTTAGGCCCAGCATCGATCATCCTCTCCTTATCGAGCGTGAGGAAGTAGAAGTTCTCGTCTCTGATCTCGTGCTTCCTGCGCATGCGGCGACGGAACTCTTCCTCGTCGATCAACTCGCCCACGTACTCTATTACGAACTGACCTGGAAAGTGAGAATTGTTTTGTGATGACGTCATGAGAAATAAAGGCATGAATAAAGCTGCAAATGAGAATTTCTTGTACTGTGACATTTTAATTGTGTGATGACGTCATGAATGGTATGGTGAGTAAAAAGCGGCAAATGAGAATTTCTTGCAATTTGCCGTGCTAACACACTGTACTAGAAGTTGTTTAAAATCCTGGTATAATAAAGTAGGTATGTGGAGGATTAATGCCATCGAATTCATATAAACTCATAAAATCAAGAAAAAATAAACACTTTAAACAGCAAATAACTGCTGTTAGACTAAAGTTTGCTGGAAAAATGTATATTGAAAGTCTTGTGTTATATAAAAATCATAACTTATTTTATTGCAACTTTATTTTACGCGGCTAATATACACACCTACAAAGTCGAATTTATCCATTTATCCATTTACCTCAAAAATACTTGACACAAAATACAAAACAATCGCTGATTCACCATTTTTGTGTTCGTTCTTACACAGAAATCTAACAAAACACTTTCTTATACTTTCCAACGTACCAGCTTTAATATCCTCTAAGGTCTTGAGCCCCCACCCGCGGCTGGGCGTCCGGTAGGGCACGAGCTTGGGGTAGAGACGCTTCTCGAACGCGCGGTTGTTGCAGCGCTCGCCCGCGCGACACGTCGGACCACACTCCGTTAGGAGCACTCTGTGGGAGAAAGTGATTGTTAGAAAGAGGTACGTATAATGATTTTTAGAACGAATGCGGTGGTTTTTCTAATTAGTATTATTTTACGAAGCCAAATGGATTAAGGTTCTAACTTTATGCCACAGTGGGCTCTCGTCACTGACTGAAAACTGACTCTTTGACACTGAATAACTTTGACTAGTGTGGTCGGGTTAGCGACGAACAATAGTCAAGCGCGGTCATTTTAGTCCGGCAGACAAACTTTTCACGTCGAATTCTAAAATAAGACGGTATCAGAGTCAGTTGCTAACGGTAGCCGTCAACACGCGTCGGCGGCAACCGTCACCGCGTCGGCGGCATCCGTTGACGCGTCGACGATTGCAGTTACCTCTGCCGTTGGCATCATGCCGCTCGTGTGTAAGACCTCTAAGGCAGTCACCTGTTGAGACACTGCGAGTAGGGTCCGCAGACGTCGTCGTCGTGCGGGTTGCACTCGCACTGCGTGAGCGAGCTCTCCGGGTCCTCCAGCCGCCGCCCGCACAGCGAGCCGCACGGCTTGTTCACCTTCAGCTTCACGTAGTGCGGCGGCAGTAGGGAGAGTGCTATGTCTTGGAGTAAGGCAGTCACCTGTTGAGACACTGCGAGTAGGGTCCGCAGACGTCGTCGTCGTGCGGGTTGCACTCGCACTGCGTGAGCGAGCTCTCCGGGTCCTCCAGCCGCCGCCCGCACAGCGAGCCGCACGGCTTGTTCACCTTCAGCTTCACGTAGTGCGGCGGCAGTAGGGAGAGTGCTATGTCTTGGAGTAAGGCAGTCACCTGTTGAGACACTGCGAGTAGGGTCCGCAGACGTCGTCGTCGTGCGGGTTGCACTCGCACTGCGTGAGCGAGCTCTCCGGGTCCTCCAGCCGCCGCCCGCACAGCGAGCCGCACGGCTTGTTCACCTTCAGCTTCACGTAGTGCGGCGGCAGTAGGGAGAGTGCTATGTCTTGGAGTAAGGCAGTCACCTGTTGAGACACTGCGAGTAGGGTCCGCAGACGTCGTCGTCGTGCGGGTTGCACTCGCACTGCGTGAGCGAGCTCTCCGGGTCCTCCAGCCGCCGCCCGCACAGCGAGCCGCACGGCTTGTTCACCTTCAGCTTCACGTAGTGCGGCGGCAGTAGGGAGAGTGCTATGTCTTGGAGTAAGGCAGTCACCTGTTGAGACACTGCGAGTAGGGTCCGCAGACGTCGTCGTCGTGCGGGTTGCACTCGCACTGCGTGAGCGAGCTCTCCGGGTCCTCCAGCCGCCGCCCGCACAGCGAGCCGCACGGCTTGTTCACCTTCAGCTTCACGTAGTGCGGCGGCAGTAGGGAGAGTGCTATGTCTTGGAGTAAGGCAGTCACCTGTTGAGACACTGCGAGTAGGGTCCGCAGACGTCGTCGTCGTGCGGGTTGCACTCGCACTGCGTGAGCGAGCTCTCCGGGTCCTCCAGCCGCCGCCCGCACAGCGAGCCGCACGGCTTGTTCACCTTCAGCTTCACGTAGTGCGGCGGCAGTAGGGAGAGTGCTATGTCTTGGAGTAAGGCAGTCACCTGTTGAGACACTGCGAGTAGGGTCCGCAGACGTCGTCGTCGTGCGGGTTGCACTCGCACTGCGTGAGCGAGCTCTCCGGGTCCTCCAGCCGCCGCCCGCACAGCGAGCCGCACGGCTTGTTCACCTTCAGCTTCACGTAGTGCGGCGGCAGTAGGGAGAGTGCTATGTCTTGGAGTAAGGCAGTCACCTGTTGAGACACTGCGAGTAGGGTCCGCAGACGTCGTCGTCGTGCGGGTTGCACTCGCACTGCGTGAGCGAGCTCTCCGGGTCCTCCAGCCGCCGCCCGCACAGCGAGCCGCACGGCTTGTTCACCTTCAGCTTCACGTAGTGCGGCGGCAGTAGGGAGAGTGCTATGTCTTGGAGTAAGGCAGTCACCTGTTGAGACACTGCGAGTAGGGTCCGCAGACGTCGTCGTCGTGCGGGTTGCACTCGCACTGCGTGAGCGAGCTCTCCGGGTCCTCCAGCCGCCGCCCGCACAGCGAGCCGCACGGCTTGTTCACCTTCAGCTTCACGTAGTGCGGCGGCAGTAGGGAGAGTGCTATGTCTTGAGATTCTTCTTCGTTTGGTCGGGCAGCTAGAAAATAAGCAGCATGTTTAGTATACCAACAAAAGAAATCAACACAATTTTGACTATAATACTCAACCTTTTTTGCTAGTTGCTTCAAAAAACATTGGTATATGACAATGTGTTAACGGTACATGTAGTCGCATAGCGACCTCCCACACGTGTTGTCAAGTGTCGTCGTATTGCCAGCGGCCGCGCAACATTTGACGCAGCGCTGACGTCACGGCCACGGCGCCAAGACGCCAACGCTGCGCAGCTGTCTAACGCAGGATAACACAGAGCTAGGCTAGGGTTGCGTCCACTACTTGTTCGAAAAATAAATAAAAGCCGAAGCTCTGTAATCCAAGTTCTGGAACGCTTAGCTAACGTAACACCGCCTTGGAATTTTGCGTGCGCTGGCAAGAAGACGCTATTGTGTAGTATAATATAAAAAAAATGTCGCTTTTCCTTAATATAGCCAAGACCACACAAACTAAGGTTGTGTTTTTTACAGTCATCATTTTTATGTAATCAAGAAACACTAAAGATGCTCCCTCACCACGAGCATTCACGTGCATTGTAAGATTATAGATTCGACTTTGAGCATAAAATACTTTGATATTACAAGTTATATCAAGATATGACACATTGTATCATTACAAGGTGCGCATTGTAATGCTCGGTTCTCCTCCTTCACTGATGTAATGCTCAAATCTGTAACGTTACATTACATGCGAATGCTCCCGGTGAGGGAGCAACTTAAGGTGTTTTTAAAAGCGTTATAATATCAGATATTATAATATAATAAATATATAATATTACAAAAGTGTTATTCACAGATAATACGACGCAAGAAAATACGAGAATATTAACACAGTGTTACACTTATTTCGATCAAACAAAATCTGGACAAGTCAGTTATTTGCTTTTTCCATAACAATAAATAAAAACTGGTTAAAACTACATATTTTTAAGAGATATCTTTATGATATCTCTGACCACATTTCCGAGATTACTTTTGATGTCGGCCTATGAATGAACATAATGTATACAAATATAGGCTTAAAAATGTTGACACTGTATTTGATTACAGAGTTTTTGTATTCTTTATATTTACATTTATTTGGCTTTCTTGATAAAATAGTGAGACGAATAAATAAAGATTACAAATATTTATTGTACTCTTCGCCTCGTAAATGACGTCAATTGTTAGACCCGACTTTCATAAATTGATCTTACAACTAGTCTAAGGTACCATGGGATACTGTGTTACCCAGCAAAATGGGTTATGGAGGTCAGATAGGCAATCGCTACATACGGTATTCAGCTGAATGCGGTAAGATCTAAGGCTGACCTACAACATAACTTTGGAAAGTTGTATCGGTATTACTGGCAGTTTCAAACATTATAAGAATAATATTTTAAATATACATAATACATACATTTGAGTATTTCGCAGGCTCGTTGTGCATGTTCCATGGCTGTGGTGAAGGCAGCATCTATTTTGGACTTCTGACTTGAAACACGACCGGAATCACCTGAGTGGAAAAACAAGAATATTAATTTATTGATCAACAATGCTAACGGTATAAAACGTTTTTTTTCTTCGCATCTTTCCGTTAGGATTGTTTTCGGAGTGCATATGCGCAAATTATTTGAAAAACAAATGAGTTTTCTTGCAAATTTTATCAAACTCTGGAAGCGTATTCAAGAAAATCTTATTGGTTTCCGATTTACCTATTTATTTTATGAGCAGTATTTGTTACATTATCCTGAAAGACTGGATGTTGTTCACAACACATTAAGGAAAAATAAAATAAATATGTTTTGTATTAGGTTGTATTTAAATAAGGCTAACCTTCTTGGAAGGGGAACACTCGTCCCCTATTCACCCAGTAGTGGTCGTACTGCCCAAAGAACCGCACCACGAACTCGCCGTGGTTGTGCTTAGCCGCCAAAATGTTCTCCGGAATCTCCGATGGATGCAGGATTATGCCGGGCCACCATCTGTAGGTCAATAAATGTGTTAATAATAGCGAATAGAGCAGCCATTATTCAAGATGCGACTGCATAGTGGACTATAAACTTTAATGGAACTCGGTTTGCAAAATGCTTGCGGCCGGTGGTCGTGACGCGCGAGAGCGTCGACAGCTCTCGTAGTCCGTGTACGTTACCAAGTAACAGTGTGAGAAAAAAGTATACAGACAGCGTTAAACTGCCTGTTTTTCTGAGGTGTAATGTAGCGACAAATACATTTAAGAATGTCTTAATAATAAGTTTTCTTCAATTATGCGGAAGTTAGATATTTTAGTACTATACTCATTTAAATGATCAAAGTCACAGAAGGGGAACTCCAAAAGTCGACGAGAACTCTAGATCTTAGCCGGTCTAAAAAAAGTTCAATATGGAAAAATATGGAATGACACAAACCTGTAATGCCCAAGTTTGACCCACACCATTTCTCCGTACAGCGGCAGTCGGCCCGTCTCGCAATCTTCACACATGTAACCACCTAAGAAACAAAAGAAACAAATAATTAATTTAATTTTATATAAGCGTTTTATACATTCGTACTAATAATTAATTCAATATTATTAGTACGAAAGTTACACTTTCAGGACTAAACACACACAACCGTTTTTGATGAAAATTGGTATGAAACCCAAGAAAGCCTATAGGCTATTTTTATTCGCAAACTTGATTTCCATGTAGCCGAGGCCGCGGGCGAAAGCTAGTCTAGACTATACATAATAGCCATGTCGCCAAGGTCACGGGTATCTCCTAGCATAACGTACATACATACAATGGACAACCAAAATATCTGTTTTAATATAATTTATACAATGTTCGCGCTTCCACACAAAAACGTCCCGCATTTGAATACAATTGCATAATGGATTAGTGATGTTTGTCGACGAGCCCGACATTGAAACTTCTCAATACGGTCAAGGACATTAGTTGTATTCCCGTTAACAGTAATATTTAATGACTAACCAGCGTTTGTTTCGATCATTTGTTTTTTTATTTTCAGTAGGTTGCAAATTAAAGAAAAACCAAGAACGCCCAATACACGCTTGTATCTACAACTGGTACATTAAGGCCGACAATGCTGTGTGTATTGCTAAATACCGATTCGCAATTTACGTTATAGAACGAGACATTTAGAAAAGTAATCAATATAATTCACACTAGACTAAGTAAATTATAGACGTTTTTTTTTTTTTTGGTAGAGATCTTTGCAGTTAGCCTGAGCACAGGCTTTGACTGCTTTACCGGATTTTAAATTATAGACGTGAAAGTAGCATAGTCTGTTATGCTTTGACGGCTAAACCGTTGAACCGATTCTAATTAATGGTTTTGATATTGAAAAGCTAGGTGCCAAGAACACACATAGGCTACTTTTTGCCATTATAACCGACATAATAATATGCGGGGTCGAAGAAAAAGCTAGTTAATAATTTACCTTCAGGCGGCTTAATATTAAGGCACTCTGCGTGGAAGGACGTCGGACAATACTCGCAGCATATCAGAGAGCCGCCTAGCGCGCAGATGAAGCACCAGCCCGTGTTCACGTGGCAAGGGACTTTGCCGGGCCTGGAAGGTAAAGATAAATTATTATAGTAAGCTGGGATACATTATATAGAACCAAAGATTACATAAAGGGTAGTTATTAAGACCAGAATGGTCACGAAACTGGCCCTAAACAACACGCCAAAATTATATGAAACAAATATTGTAAACTATTTTTATTTTTCATGGTAAGTTTTTATACTTTTTGAGAAATAAATGTCTCTAAACCTATTCCAAAAAACTATAAAATTTGTTGGTAATGAAAACTCAAATATTCAATTTTAAGAGCTTTGAAAATATCCAGGCTTTTGAAGTCAGAAATAATCATGTTGCTACCTAAAATACACAATGATTAATTAGATGTATCAAGTGCAAGATTTTATTACATAAGAATAGGCAACTTTAGAAATTTAACTCTAAATCAAACAAAAATATTAACTAGGTTACTTACTTGTGTTCATAATGCCTCGGACATATAATATGTGACGCTGTCAATATCTGGGTCCCCGCGGGCAAGCACTTGGTAAACGAATGGTAAGTGGCCGGACACTTCACACATCTGGCCAACTTGTCCCCACTAAACCTGGTCTTACAGCCCCTAGGGTCATCTGATACACACGTATGACACACATGCCTCGGGCACGTTAATGCTTCAAAATATTCGTCTATTTTTTTGTTGGTTTTTGAGGGCTCACCCCCATTGAATTGCGTTTGAGGCCAATGATCTAAGCAGTCCAAATGGTAGTACTTATGACAATGGGCCACATGACATTTCTGTCTTCGTTTAGTCTCCTTTTTAGACACAGCTGACTTGCAAACGAAACACACAGGGGTATCGTATTTCTGACAGTCTCTGCATTTGAAGTCAGCGAAATCGATTCCGTAGTTCTGTTTCGGTTTTAGTTTGACATCGATTATCTCGCATTTGCCGGGCACCATTTCGCTCCAATCGATTCCGTCGTCACTCGAGTAGGAATCGTATTCGTATTTTTCTGCGTCTGGTAGTATGTCCTTCATTTTTGCTTCTAATTGTGCTTCGAAAGTGTCGGCGTCGACGGCTATGGATTCCGCTTCTAAAACCTCTTCGATACTTGCGTTATGTTCCTCGGATACATCTTGGGATTTGTCGTCGGAGTCATCTGGGTTTTTGGGCTTACGTCCCGGTTTCTTTTTTCGTTTCCTACCTCTTGACGGTATAGGAGTTTCGACTTTAACTTTCTCTTTCTTAACACAGTCTACATGGAACATACCGTTACATCCTTTACACTTTACTAAATGGCCAGATCTGTGACATATTTCGCACACTTTTTCTCTGATAAGTCCCTTAAAAATGTTAGGTTTAGGTAATGTCAATTCTTCGAAGTAAAGCTCTATTTCATCAATGTTATTTATCTCCTGACTTTGTTCCATTTCTTGATCGTCATTTACTTCAGTACCAGGAGGTTTCTTGGTCTTGAATATAGAGAAAACTTCCAGCTCCTCTTCAACATCAGAGAATTCCTCATTATAATATGGCTTTATAATTTTCCTTTTAGGTTTTTCTTTAGGTATGACGTCATCGTCAAACTCCTTCTCAGTCTTAACTTTGTTTCGTTTGATTTTCTTGGGCTGCTGCGGTATGGCATCTTTCAGACCCTTAACTAAACCTGATTGTTCTATTTCATCGCATTTCTTTATTTCCGATTTCGTATTCTCTTCATACAACCAAGTTTGGTACAAATAAGCGACAATTTCATCTTGTGTTAACTGAGGATTTTCATCTATTAACGCGTCTTGTCTAAGTTCTAAATATTTAACAAATTCGGGATCCTCCATAGCGTTTTCTACCTTTTTGGGTAGAAATTTCTTTTTGCGTTTAGTTAAAGATATTTCGCTGTCATTAGAATTAATAGACATTGTGTCTAGTTCTTCTTCCTTAACCTTTTTAGGGATATCGTCATCATCTCTGAAAACGTTTATTTTTCTCGATTTTGAGCGTAATTTACATCGTATCAAAGGTGCTTCACTGTCCTCTGAATCAACGGAATCTGCTTCAAAATCTTCTGTGAATGTAG
This sequence comes from Autographa gamma, assembly GCA_905146925.1. NCBI lineage: Eukaryota > Metazoa > Arthropoda > Insecta > Lepidoptera > Noctuidae > Autographa > Autographa gamma. The sequence goes on from LR989871.1 coordinate 7,402,692, forward strand.
TTTTTTCTGGTTCTTGTGGGAAGGATAATTTGACGACATTTGATGTATCTATTACCGTTTCGTCAGTTTTATTTTCGTCTATATTACTTGGTGCTTCAGTTGTTGCTTTTTCAGTTTCACTTGGTACTGTATTGTTTATTTTAGATGTTTGTGGTTCACTTTCTTGATCACTGTAGGCGTTACTGCCTAAAGCAATTTCTGTTTCGTTTGTAACACTATCCTGTTTTCTAAATACTTCACTTGTTTTCTTTTGAGAATCATTTTCGATATTCGATGTTTCTGTTGTTTCTGTTCGAGAATATTTTTCAGTATTTGATATTTTGCTTGTTTCATTCATTTCATTAGATACTACACTATTTTTATTACTATTTTCCTCCTCGTTATTAGGTACCTCAACAGTGATATTTATACTATCCTGTGTGTTACTAGATACCTCTTTAGATTCGTCTCTATCAGGTGATTTATATCTAGTATAGGAATCCATGCTAGAGCTACTTTCTCTGCTATTTTCATCTAAAACGAAAGTTTCCTTTTCTTTACCAGCCCTTCTTTTCCGATGAATATATTTCTGCATGGTATTTCTATTCAAACTTAAATTCTTTTTACGAGCCGGCTCAGAATTCAGTCCTTTAACTAAATTAGATTCTCTTAGCGCATCATTCTTTTTATCATCAGATTTTACGCTTTCCTCATATAGCCATGTTTTGTGTAGGTAAGCTACAATTTCAGCCTGATTCAAATCTGGATATTCATCCATTATAGCGTCTTGTCTTAATTCTAGAAACTTTAGAAATTCTGGATTTTCTAACGGGTCTTCAGTTTCTTTAGCTTTTGATCGTAATTTTCGTTTACTCTCAGATTTTGTTGACGTCACACTGTCTTCTGAGTGAATAGATACCGTATCTAAATCTACATCACCGTTCATATGACTGCTTTCTTCGTGAAAGCCATTTTCTTTTATAGTTTCTTGTATAGTAGGTATATTTACTTCTTCAGCTGAACATATATCAATTTCTTTAATGTTATGATGATTATGTACAGGCGAATCATTGGTTATATGATCAACAACATCGTCGTTTTTTGCAATTAGTTCATTACTATCAATAGGAACAAAACTTTCACTATTTCCGTTTTCCGAAACTTCATTTTCTTCGATGTCTGAATTATCAGTCTGATTAGAATCGTGTACTTCATTACTTATTCCTTCGTTACTAATCAATTCTTTCTCTATTAAATTCTCTGTCAAACTATCATTAGTGTCTACGTCCATGACGTCATCTAAACTATTTTCCTTTATAACACTAGTTTGTTCAATTGTGTCTTCTGTATTACTTTCACTGTCATTATCACCTTCGTCTAAATCATCATTGACAGTATTTTCATCTGTTATATTAGGTACTACATTAAGATCTACATTATCCTGTATAGTGTCTTGACTATCTTCAGAACAGTCTGTAGCAATTTTACCATTTATACTACAATTATCCTCAGTCTGGTCAGTCTGGCTTTCAGATTCAGTTTCATCAGCCGTATCCTCAGATGCTTGTTGAGAATCAATCTCCTCATCAACAGACATATTTTCATCATCATTATCTTTATTTTCATCATCATTTTGTTCATCTTCATAGACTGTACTTTGACTGTCTTGCGTATCTTCGCTGTAAGAATTTTCGTACACTGGGCTAATCATTTGATCTCTGTTGACAACTGTATCTTGGCTTTCAGGGCTGTCTTGAGCTATTTGATTCTCACTAGCAGAGTCCTGAGATTTGTCGTCTCTAGTATTATTGTTACCAGATGTAGCTGAGCTTGATATACTGTTGTCTTGACTATTCTCGTCATTAACTTCACTTTCACAAGAATCACACCCATTTACGACTACTGTTTCTTCAGAAGTTTTAACATTAGGTTCATCTTTGTTTTCAATATCATCCCCTTTATCACTGTCAATAGATTTATCAGACAGACTTTCAACTTTAGCTATAACACATAAGTCTTTAGATTTCTTTGAAGCAACAGTTTTACAACTTTCAGTATCAGTAGAAGTGTAATCCGAATCTGTTATTTCCTGTACATTTTTACTATAATCGTGCTCATTTTGAAATGGCAATAAATTCTGAGATTCGGTCATAGATTTTCTTAAACTATAAGGCTTATTTAACGGAACGTTTGAAACACTCTTTTTACTTTTAGATGTTTTAGCTTTGACTTTTTTTTCGTCTGGTTTCGAAGGCACTTGTGGTTTCGTTTGTGTTTTCTCTGGTGTTTTAGACTTCGCTTTTTGGAGCCACCGGTCCATGTGTGATTGTCTTTGGATTTTCGTGATGCCTGTCTTGGCAGCCATATTGTCTAGACAGGCCGTGACGACTTCAAACACGTCTAAAGACTTGTTTCGAGTCCTGTTTTTAGAGCGGTCATTGTTTTCTGCTTTACCATCGTCTTCTGAGAATAAGCTATCATACAAACTCTCACTTAAAGACACGTCACTGTCTGTTCTACTGATTTTCCCGCTCTTTTGCGGTTTGGCTTTTGTTCTAGACTTTTCCAGCATATCATTAAATATGTCTATCCTCAACCTTTTTGGTTCTCTTAGCAACATTTCTGCTTCTTCTACTGATGCATTCCATAGAGCTTGCTTTTTCTCAGATACAAAGTATGCTGCATACAGTCTGGGGTCCTTTTTCTTATCCTAAAATGAACAAAACCATTGGTTAAATCAAGTTTGCTATACTCATTTTGCTATAACATTTGAATAAATTTTATAAAAATTACTGTAAGCATAGGCATTTCAGATGATTATTAATGATTAAATTATAAAAATACTGAGTATGTAGTAACAAAACAATAAAGTTGTGTTTCAGCTACATTCTTAGTTATACAATTACATACATTTAGAAATACTCTTATATTGTGCTGCTATTGGTAGAGACTTAATTAAATAGATAAATTAATATTTGCACCAGGATCTCACAATATTATTATAAAGATATTGAGATGGACAAATATATGAAAGAAGCCTAGTAATAGGGTTTCATTTTCTCTAGATCTGGAACTCAGAGTAACTACCGTTATTGCTTATTATTATTATAAAATAAAATAATCATATAAATGTACCTCAGGAGTAAAATTATCCCTAGTATTCTCAAACTCCAGCTGTCCCAGGTACTTCCGGAGCATGGTGTCGACGATCCAGCCGCGACGTCCGTTGTCGCCGAAGAACGTCACGTGAATGACGTCGCGTTCGATCCGCCCGAACACTGTGAATGGGAGAATTTGTAATTATTTGTGAGGATACTTCAAAGTAGATATGTATTTCAAATGTATGACAAGATTGAATTGTTTCAAAAATAGACTGGACTAATTCTCCAAATCAATAGGAACACATGCATCAGCTTATAAAGCTTCTAGTGATTACAATATTATAATTATAAAAAGATGTTGTTTATTTTTTAGAAGTTAGAAATGTATTAGCAGATAAATTAATTTTGGACTTAAAAAAAATACTGAAAGTTATAGTCAATGTTGTGGCACTGGATAAAGCTGCATACACAAATAAATTAGTCCTAGCATTTATTTTAGTTTTAAGTATTGTTTATGTATCATTATAATTTTAACTTTATAAAAAAAAAAAATGTTTTGTATTATTTTACTTTTATGTTTGTGTTATTTTCTTTATATTTCCTTTTGTGTATTTGTGTAATTTTTGTTTTTTTTTTTTATGGGTTAATACCTGAAAATAAACTTATTTGAATTTGAATAGTTAATCTGCAATGCATATTGGTACAGTTATAGATACAGTAGACATGGATAGAGTATTATACATTTCATAAGGAACTATTTTGATACAATAATCATAATTTATTTATTAAGCGAACATATTAATTATAATTAAGTCCATGTATTACAAATATACAGGATCAGAAAACATATAAATTATATATGATTAATGTTAATAAATACTAGGTCAGAATATATAATAGATCATATACAATTGTAAGATAAAAAGCAATTTGATAAGCATTATTAACTAAAAGTTAATTTTGATAACATAACAAAGGGAAGTAGATTAAATTGCAAATGTTTATTTTTATATGAGATTACAATATGTGTAAATAAAATGATTTATAAAGTTCTGAGACTGCTAATAACCAGTTATTTAAATTAATATTTATTTATTATGTGGATATTATTTACCTTAATGCATTACATTAGTAATGTAAGCATTCAGTTATAGAAATATAACTACTAATTAAAAATGCATGCACATTTTTCAACACAAAATTAAATATTGTTTTGTTCTATTTTTTTATGTAAAATAGGTATGCAAATCGAATTATAAAAGTAACATTTAGCAGAGGCAGCAGTATAATATATTAATAATTAAAATACTCACACTTTTTCTTAACAAAAACTCCATTTGATGGATCTCTGGTAACTATAGACGGCCAGAATGGGTAGGTACCCATTCTAGCCCAAGCCAAATCTCCAACTTGGTAAGCACATTTAGCTTCCAACTCAAACAGGTCACTTTTAGAAGGAGCCTTTACATCTTTATTTTCTTTTTTCTTCTTTTTACCATCAAAGTCCAGAGTTTTTACAACAGAAGAATTGTCCAAATACCCATTCTGCTGTTTAGTGTTACTATTTAGGCTGTATCGCTCAGAGGACCGTTCCAGAATGTTGTTTAAGTGTGTACTGGAAGACTTTTCAGTGCTTTTGACAAGAGAAAACATGTTCTTAATAAACTTGGCATTCTCATCAGCCTCCCTTGTCTGAATCAGGTCTGTTCTTATGTAGACTTTAGGAAACTTCTTGGCTGGAGAAGGCACTGTCGCTTTCTTCTCTTCACTGCCAAAACGGCTCAAAGATATTGTTTCCTGGTATATACTTTCAATTTGATTCTCCAGAAAAGTTTCTACTCCAACTTTTTTTGGTGTTTCAGTTCTCAATGGAGAATTGGATGCATGCATCTTGTACACTGGTGACTGTGACTGAGCTGGTTGTTGACTTGGTGACATATCAGATGTCGGTGACTTTAGATCAGGTGTCACTTTTTTAGTATCGCCTAACTCCTTCTCACTTTTCAACCGGCGAGCTCTGCCATACCGGCTAGTGCTGGTCCCATCACCAAGAGAGACCGGTGAAGTCACTCTAGCAGTCAAACTTGTTTCAAGTTCACGTTCAATCAGTGACCTCTTCTTTGGTTTTGACTTCACATTTAGAGGACTTATTGATGACTTCAGGTCCTCAGAACTTAAGTTATCCTCTGACTCATCCATTCTGATGTATTTCCAATCAATTTAAGCCCCAATTTATGCCTCTGACGTAACGAAATAAAACATCGTAACTATCAGGCGAAACAGGGATTTTTTTTATGTCAATCTCATAATTATGAGAAAATAACAATGCACAATGTTACGGCAAGTCAATGTTTATCGATAGAAGCCGTTTGCATATGCTACACTTGATTTTCTGAAACAAAAGAATCGAAATGAAGTTTCGTTTTTCTACTGAAATAGGTTAATTCAATATTTGAACATAATAACATTATTTGTATGCAAAAAAGGAAAATTTTATGAATTAAAACATTAAATGTCGACTCACCTCCACTTTATGCTGTTCCGTCGCGTCAGTGATTGCAATTTGCACAAGACAAATCGTCAGATTGGCGGTCTCCTTGGTGCATAATTGAACCACAGTACATCGAAAACTTAATATCCTTTTTCTCCCAACGATGTTTCCAGATATAATTGTTTCAACACTCGTTTCAGATAGGTATTATAACACAGAAACAGGAATATTAACTATAATCATCAGCGCTCGAATATCGTATGAGCAAAGTCCTAATTTGTTACGAGAAAGCACCCAGTAACACAGTCAAACACGCGCCATCATAATTTCATACATGAATATTGGCGTAACCAGTCCACCGCTAGTATCACTATGCTTTCCACAAACGCTATCACTAATTATCTAACAAATAAAACTATAAACTTTAATTAAAACCGTATTATATTTAGATTTACAAATGAAAATAAGTTCCGCCACAGAAATACCGACGCTCAGTGCCGCGAAAACACATGAATATGTCGTCAATGTGTGCGTGAAAATACAACGAGAATTTTTGTATCAGGACACACACATCTAAAGTAGTTTCACACAGTTCAATGGCTTCGCTTATCACAACTGTTTTACCGACTCTTTCAAAATAGTTCGTTTTTAGAGATCCGTGTAACATTTGGCCTAAAAGTGTTGATGGATTATTAAAAAGAAGAAATAAAATAAAAAACGTATACTAAAACTATATTTCTTTATTAAAATAGTATATACTTGTTAATATTTTTAAAACTTAATCTAAACTCTTATCATCATCAACATCAACGTTATGGCCATTCTTATTTTACAACTAAAACCAACTTTACACATAAAGATATCCACATTAGAAAATAACCAAATAAATTCATAAAACATTGAAAAAATTGTCAATAATATATATAGAAACACATTTATTATCCTTTGTGAAGTCACTCATCGAAATGAGCAGAGCAAGTGTAAATGTTTTGCAAGACGGTTACATATTTACACGTTAATTTACTTTATTTTATAAGCCAATTTAATAATATTCAGCACCTAAATATGTAGTTTTTTTTTTTAAATAATGTAACTATTAAGCACGTAATAAATTAAGTTCTTTTTAAATAATTTTCAAATAAATACGTACTGAACTATTTAATTAAAAACTGATCATGTTTTGTTTAAATGCACAAAATGTCAAACTCAACGTCTATGGATTCTAACAAAATACTAACGGAAAATAACTAGGTACTTTTTGTAATCTTCCGAAATTCATTTTCATATTTTTTATGCTTTATTGATAGTCAAATATGCACTGGATTGAAATTATGAAATTTATTTCTTTAATTGTTTGAATCAACCTAATGAACCTTACAAACTATTGACAATAACAATCAGCTGTACGCTTTTTATTTTAGTTATCTATATGTCACTGTCGTAGTCATTCTGTCAATTTGAAATTTCGAATGTCACTTTACCGACGAGTCAGAAAACGTCAAATATAATTAAATTTCCTCAATTTAACCTAAACAAAATAAGTTAAAATGTCGGTGGTTAAACTGAAAGATAATAAACCTGAGCCTACACCGTATAGTGACGCTGCTCTCAGGAACAATGCTGTTGTCGTCGAGTATTGTCGAACCTCGATGGCTGCGTTGTCGGGGTCCACCGCAGGTAAGTTCTACGTTTTCAACCTTGTTTTCTCGAATACTCTTTACTATGTGAGTTCTTTACAAATCTTTTGCTACGATTACCCTAATTTATCTCGTAGTTTGTGGTACCAGTACTTTTTAATGTATTTTAACTGAATAATTAATGTAAATTACATTTATCACTAGTATAGTGTATTTTAAATTTCTATCCTTTATATTGAGCTTTGCTGACCTGGACCCTGTCAACCCTGGGCATTATAATTCACCCCGCCCCTAAGACGATCCACTGACCTAACATACTGCTACATTTCTAAACAAAATTACTGCCAACAGTAAACAAATATCTTAACCCTCTTTTTCAGGTGTTCTCGGTCTAACAGGCCTCTACGGATTTATATTCTACGTGTTCGCGGTCGTCAGCCTATGGGTTATGTTCATGTTGAAGACCGGGCCAAACTGGAGCAAGTACTATGTGTCACGACAGAGTCTACTGACCAACGGGTTCTTTGGAGCGCTGTTCACTTATGTTTTGTTCTGGACATTCATTTATGGAATGGTACATGTATATTAATGTTAGGGTAGTATTTGTAAGTTTATATTGTAATTAAGGACTGAAATGTTAAGCAAAAAAGGTTGGGATAGTGAAAATCATTGCAGTTAGCCAATCCAGTCTGTATTCAGAATTTCTTCAGTCAAAGACAAATAGTTTTATCTTTCTTAATCATTCTGAGGCAGAGGTATTTCCTTGAGACACAATTGGTATTATTTTCCTATACTTTATATAATACATACCTTAAAAAGCATTTGGGTTTCCTTCAAATTAAAATTATTTGTTTAAATAATATCTAGAGCTGACCGTTGTAATCCTTATTTATTAGTTTAGGGGATCAAAGTAATTGTGAGAAACATTGTTTTGCTCTGTTACAAACAGTTTTAATATACTTATAAAAATATTATATGGGCATAATTTTTCAGTGTTAGAGACATCTTTTTTCACATTGCTATTTTGTGTAAAAGATGGTGTTATCCATGATCTAATACAGCCTCTGTATTCATAAAAGTGGCATTCTAGGTAGGGATTGTTGAAATATTTATTTGTGTGTTTAATCAATAGACAGAAAATATACTTTGTTATTGAATTACTTTCAGCATTTAAGTATGTTTTTATTTATTATTAAGTTATTATAATAGTATAATGGAGTAAAGTGGCTACATGTTTTATCCAATACTATCTTTTATTTTAATTCACTGTATATTTAAGAGATGGCGCTGTACCATGTTTAAAGGAACCTAAAATAATAGGAGCCCAGTGGCTTTCATTGCGCTTACTGAAGCAACTAAAACAGACAATTTTAATAATAAATGAGAAATAAAAACAGTTGAAAACTAGTAAGTCCCTCGCTGTTTCTGAATTCCATAACACAAGTGCTTTAGCTACTTTGGGTTAATGTATGTGCTATGGCCCAAAAAAAAATATCACGCGAAGATGCGTTCAATTCGTAATAAGCTCCTTAATGGGTGGAATGTAATAGAATATTCCTTATAGTAAGGCAAGATTGGAAAAGGAAAAAGTGCTGAGAAATGCCTAGTAGTTATTCATTCTAACGTCGTGTCGTTCACAATAATCGTCGGATTTTGCATTGATAAGCAATACTTATTTATTACTTCATATTGTACTCTTCTAGTCTGCAGGCAATAACCAAACTGCCTACCCGTCGACCGTCGTATTATTATGAAGGAAAACAAAATTATCATTTCACCTTGCAAATCGGGAAATATTAACACACCTTCAAACTCCGCGATTCCTTTTCAGATTGACATAATATTAAATTAAAAGATCAAGTAACTACTCCAACAGATTATTATTCTTTCATAGCACGATAATTGATTCGGACAGGCATCGTATCGTGCCCTACATCTTCTTACTTTTAATAAAGTTAGTCTGCAGCTATTAGTTGTCTATCAGTTGCCGATAGCGGCGATAGCTCGGTAATTGCCGACGTTCTAACGCTTACAACTTCTGTAACTGATTGAATTGGGTTAGCTTTTAAATGGGATAGTGTGCTTTTGTTTAGCACCCCTATATTTTGTAGGGTAGCTAACTCAGATCACATCAAACATAGTGTGATCTGAGGTAGCTAAGTAGTTTTGCACAATACCTTGCTCTTATTTTATGTAGGGTAGTTTAGCATTTGCAGATGAATTCTTCTTAGTTACCAGGCAAGACCTTAATTAAATTAAAATATATGTATATATAATAATATATATTACCCATATAATTTAATGTGATTTCTGAAATGTATAAATAAATCAGACTATTTTTTTTAAGTTTTAGGTGATCGTAAACAGAAACGAAATAATAGAAAATTCGAAAGAAATACTCAGATTTACGATTTAGTTTCAAATATAAATGAAATAAAAACAACTTTTAAATGTAGTAATCTAGAAATCAATTAATTGAACTAAAATGACTGTTTTTCTTTTTACCAGCAAATAGCGACAATGTTGACGTAACGAGCGTTTAAGAGCAACGCAAATGTTTAGTTCAGAAAAGCAAACAATTGTTCGCAAATGTTCCCAAATGAAAGTATTAATTACCTGCTTGATTTCACAATGACACTTGTTTGAAATTATAAAGTGGGTTCATCAACATAAATAATGTTTGTAGGCATTTTGTAGCCTAATGCTAATGACCTCACTTGACAAGTTTCAATTCTAAGTGAACCTTTTTGGGCTTAATGAAGATAATTAAAACTTCTCGCAAAATAAGCTTGAAAGGGTTTTGTTTCTGATAGTAATTACGAAGTTATTTTCATTATTTTTAGCAATCTCCATGGTTTTCGTAACGGTCTATGAGAGTAGGTACCTATATTTATTTCCCATATTTTAAATAGGCTAGCTAACATAGTCTCTTCGAAAAGAGAACCATCGTGGCGTAACATGGAACTAACTTTATAATAAGGTACACTAAAATGATTGCAAAATAAGTACTATTATGAAGATGGCATCTAAAAACATAAGGTATCTTTTAACATAATTTTACAAATATTTGGACATTACAGATTGACGCAACAGTGTCAAATACGGTAATTAATAAGGCCCAGCAGAGCCCGCAATTCCATTAAGTTGCTCTTTTTTAAGCACAGTTTCAGCTCAAGTTGACCAGCTTCCGTTGACTGTAGCAGAAACGAAACACCTCATCGTTCTAATCCGAAAACAATATCGTAAGTTTTTATTTAATTAAGCTCCCTTTCAGACAAGCAATTTGGATGGCGGTAAATAGCCAGAATGCCCCAAAACTGAGGGCTATAGCAGTTTCAAGGCGTTTTAACAGGCCAGTATGTCTCAGGTGTGTTTATTAGACTATCTTAACTCGATACGGGTAGAGGTACCTACTCAGAATAGACTTGTTTATGTCTTTGGGGTCCGAGGGGTCAATAATTTTTGGATGGAGGTCCAATATTGCAGATTTTTGACGGGGATGTTGAAAATTATTATATTAAAATTTTTATCTGAATATCTTTATGTACGCCTATTTGAGGGGTCGTTACGGGGTAGACAGACTAATGTTTAAAATCTTCAAGTAGGTATTTTGTGCGCAACTAGTCATACGAAAATGATAAATAATCAGAGTAGGATCTAAGTAAATAAGATAAAGCTTTATCTAGGTATGTAATTATAATTACAATAGCAATGATGCATAGTCAGTATAAACGTGAGCTTATTATATAGGTACCCTATCAAAACTTTTCACGCCATAAAAACTATCCATTACAAAGTTATAATACGCAAGGCGCACTCAATGGACTAGAGGACAGATTTACTGTGGAGTGTGGCCACAGACACATTTTATGCTGTTTTATACAGCTTGACATGAGCTGGATTTATGGCTACGATGCCTTTGCTTATGTCGCTGCTGTTAACTGCGCGCTTTAATAACAGATGGCGCTAGGAGTTTCATTTTAAGATGTTCTTTACTCGAGAATTATTTTGTACTTGCGAATTTGTGTTACAATTCTGTAAGAAAACTTGGACGGTCAGAACATAGCTGTAGTTAAAACGACTTCGAAGACAGATAACCATGCGGTTCTGAAGTATGTAGGTAATTTAATTAGGCAGTAGGTACCTAGGCCTTATGGATGGAGAGAAACTTTAAGTAGGCAACATTTAGCCAAATAGCTAATCATCCTTTATAGAAAGCAGTAAGTTTTGATTATCGTAGGTTATCGCTTCTTTGCAGGCTGCATACCTTCCAGAATAGGGATATCTGCGTAGCAATAGGAGAAGCCAAAGTTAATGACCTGAATATTTACCTACCTTATAATATAACTGAAATGACAAGAGATTTTCAATGTAATTGAAGAACCTTTGATCACACATTCTAAGGAAGGCCTTTTCTTTTGTCACTCCCCTCAAATAACAAATGATTTGGGTCTGACGTACAAGTATCCTCGTCTTGAATCATTTCGTATTCCGCATAATGTGAACTGCCTCATACGGTTACTGTCATAGAGTAGAACAAGTAAAAAGTATAGAGTGTGCGTATCGCTAAAAAACCATTATTCCGAGTATAAGCAAGTTTTTGGCTGTAGCTATACAAGTACATACGTTTACTGATTTAAGTTATTTTCCGTTTAACGACAGGCGCTTATGAGAAGTTATTCAATATTATTAGGTTAAAATTTGGTTTTGATATAGCTAGTGTATTAAATTGGCGCACTTTACTTTAATACCCTTTTTACGACGAAAGTCGTTCATACTGGCCTACGGTTCATACTCTGATACATATGCGCACTCTGTAAGTTCATGTCTATCCTCTAAGGTTCCTGTAACGATATGTGTCATTTCAAGCAAGGAGGTTGAGATTAAGTTATCACCTCCTTGGTAGAACAGTTGGTTTCAATGGCATGATAAGGCCGTTTCTTTATGGGACCGAGGACCAGGAAAAATAATTTAGTATCATGACTGAAAATAAGAAAGTAGAACTATGGTGCAGCCGCTGAGAGAGTGCGTTTCTGACAGGTCGTGGTCAATTGGAAGATATAACTTTAATATGGCGAAGAATTTACGAAGCAAATTACTATAAATCATTTGTCATGTGAACTTATAACATCAGTCAAAACAATTCATTATACCCGGTTACAATGAATAATTTAACACAGTTTTTTTATTTCCGCATACAAATCAAGAACTTGTGTCAGGCAAACATTCTTTCACCGGCCGCGGTATAGTAACTTAATAAATGCGTATACGTCTTGATTGTATTTTTCTCCATTACTTATTAAAACTGCCTTTAAGTAAGCATTAAGTTAGTATCAAACCCGTATTCTTAAACAATTCTTCTTTCATCATTCAGCCAATCATAGTCCACTGCTGGACATAGGTCTCTCCCAATTTGCGCCACAACACCTGGGGCCCAAGTCTGCTATTTACACTCGGTTCAATGTCTTCATAGTGTCGTGCCAGCAGAGCCATTTTCGGAAAATTGGTATTCTACTAAACGTCAAAATTGCGCATTGGAACGATTCGGTTCAATGTTAAACGACTGTGACCAATGCTTCATACATTTGGTACAAATTGTAATGCGCAATTTTGACGTTTTGACGTTTAGTAGAATACCAATTTTCCGAAAATGGCTCTGCTGGCACGACACTATGAAGAAATTGAAGCGAGTGTAAATAGCAGACTTGGGCCCCCGGTCCTTTGTCCTCCACATCCAGTCCCCCACTATTTTCTTGAATGACCTTTGACATACAAACAAAATCAAAATCAAAATCAAAAATCATTTATTTAACTTAGGCTACAAAGTAGCACTTATTAAACGTCAATATTTTTTTTTACAAAAGACAGCACCCCAGGGGTCGGTTCATATCCGGCGGAAAAGGCAGCGCGCAACATCGGCAGCGCAACGCCAGAACGAGCAAACACACAACAAAACATCCAACCTCTCACACCTGACGCGTCAGGTCAGTGTGAAAGGCCGAATGCTCCATCATGCGCCCGCCCGCCCCAGCGCCACGCGACCGACGACACGCTACCACCGCCAGATATGAACCGACCCCAAAACGCCCACCCTTCACCGCTTCCTAAGTGCTCTGGCTGAGGAGAAGAAACGGCGCAACAAACTCCTCAGTAGCACGCTGTCATTACAATAAAAATTATATAAAATAATAAAAAAAAATAAAAAATAAGGAACCGTGCAAAGTGAACGAGTAGTTAAGACAGTAGTTAAACTTGATACTCTAATATATATTCGAAAAAGATATTAATAGCATACTAACACCAAAGAAAAGTAATCCTTACAGTGGTAAGCCGTTGGGGGTGTTATTTGATTTATGGTAAGTAGGTAACGTGTCGGGAAAATTGCTTTTGCTGAATTACAACTGAATTATTGACTACAGATATTATTGTAATATCTTTAAAATCATTTATGGAACACATTATGACGACCAGAATTTTCTTGACAATTATCCTATCAAAGATTGGTAAGACTTTTGATACATACATACCATCACCGTATCCCCGAAGAGTTAGACAGAGGTGTACCAATGTACACCCACAGTTCGCCGATATGTTTAGGTCCCATGTAATAGGGGGCGAGCCTATTGCCACTTACCGGGCACAAAAATCCAAACTCCGACCTGCTACTGAGAATTTCATAGAAAAACCCACCATTCCCGAGTCGACCAAGGTGTTACCTTGGTCGACTCGGGAATCAAACCCAAGACCACTAGCGTAGCAGTCGCGCTTACAACCACTAGGCCAACGAGGCAGACTTGATATAGATTATTATAGATACTAAAATTAATAGTAACTAAGTTCAGTCAATGTCAATACACTAGACAAGCTTAAAATATAGGCAAAGTTATCGATGACAGCTAGTATGTGTATCAAATACAGCTTTGGAGTTTGTACCATGTTATATGCAAATAAAAATGATACATTTAAATTCTTTCAAATTGGAATTGCGATTATTTTTTGCGTGATCACTGATCGCTCTACGGTATTCTGATTTTTCGTTTATTTCATTCATATTAATGATAAATTCCATTCGCTAAAAGGCAGAACAATATATTATGCAAATGTTTAGAATTTACGATTGTCGAATAGATTCATATGATTAGATTTATGGCCGTCCGTGAATATTCGTTGCTAGTAATATTAGGCTAAATGTATTAATTTTGAACATTTGGGACCAATTTAATAGCTAACAATTTGTGGTGCTCACATATTTGAGATATTCAGCATTTAGGGAATAAGTTTAGGTATGGTTATGCTGAACCCTAAATACATTTAAATTTATTATTGACGCCATTGACAAGGATGACGATGAGTTCTTTGACGCCCCGTTTAGTTTTTAATTATGTAAGTTTTCATGTTAGTATAGTTGGAGTTTGTTCTTATATTAGTTTTAATTAAGAATTATTGAATTTTGAATTTATTTATTAGTTTATTTTGTTTGCTTATATTACTTATATGAATAATAACAACTTCTAAGCTTTTGTCAACTAATATGAATGTAAACGTAAAGTATATAGATATATCTACGGGTATGTATTTATATTTTGAGTTTTCGCTCTGGTACCCATAACACCAGTTAAATCTTATCATGGGTACCAGTGTTTCAATTGTATTTGAGTAACTGTGCTTAGTGTAAGATTTAAAATGTAACGGAGTGTTCTTTTTACTGAATAAATGTTATTATTAATTTATTTCCGTTTACAGATAAGAACTCTTTTCGTATACCTAAACAAGAAACGAGCATTGAATTCCACGCTTGCTTACCTATTGCTTACTGTCATAATCACTCATACTCGTAAGTTAATTTTATTCTCTTTGCTATTATTTAAGCAGAGAAAAGCAAGTATGTAAATGGATATAGACGAAGTCAGGGTAATCATTAAAAGAAAAGCAATGCAAATATCTACGCGAAAAACGAATGTATCTAGGCAAACACTTAAACATTATGATCTATTAGTTAATTGAAAACCCAAAAAACAACAACTAATTAGTAAAATTAGAAAAGCAACCTAACAAAGAAAAAACAAAAACAAGTAGATAAACCTTAGAGTATACATAAGGAACTAGAGTGAGCCTATCAGGGTTTGAACGTAAGCACTAGTGTGAAATGGTTTTGTCGTGAATTACGTATGAAGACGGAGCTTGCCGTTTTAAAAAAATCTATCTAAAACACTAATTTAATATTATCCTAACAATCTCAAAACCATCGATATTTTCGTATATAAGTTTCTCGTTGCGCGAAAATTAACTTAAATGAAAAACTAAATGTACTAGGTTCAGACTAAAAACTGCTCTCGCTTGGCACAAGGGGAAACTAGCGATAGTAGCAGTCTATGTATATAGTACGTCAATGAGATACACCAATACACACCAAAAAGGATAATACCAAAGAGATAAAACTACGCGAAATAAAAAAGTTTTACTTAATCTTGGCGAAAACCTTGATATACTCGTATTTGTGTGTAATCAACGGGAATAAGTGAAAACGAATTTGATTGAAGGAACGAATCCATGTTTGTTAATGCTAGCATAGTTTATCTATTTCATTTTAGATGATTGCAAACCAATTTGCTGCTCTATAGTAACTACAGAAGGAACCAACAAGTAAAAGACTTTGTTATGAAAAGAATACCTAGTGTGATGAAAATTTCGTAACTACATATAGCTACCTACGTAAATAACTTGAGTTTCTAGTTCTTACTTGTATAAAGTGGCAGTTTGTACATACCTTTTTTTTGTTTTTTATTGGCATATCAAAAAGTCAAAATGCACCATGGAATATGGTTGTATAGAAAATTCTATGCAGATATTGTCAGATATCTCTTATTATCCATACATAATACAAAACGTTATTTTATTATTAAAACAACTGACTCTGCTTATAAATAATAAAATAAATAAATAAGAGTGAACTTAACAGTCAGACGATAAACTAAAATACGAAACTAAAAGTAAAAAATAATAATGTTCCATAGGTTTGTAGCCAAAAACGCAGTACACAAAAATAGCGAATCAATTTGCTCGGAAGCATATAAAAACATAGTACAAAAAGGTCGGTTGTCATTCACTGTCCCCTCAATGTTCCTGATTGATCGGGAGTGCCTTGTTTTTATTCACTTAGATACAGATATTATGGCTGTTTTACTTTTGATATTGGGAATTTTGTTTTAACCTGCTGTGTTTTGAATTATGGATTTGCAGAGAAATTTCATGATTAAACACAACAGTTTCCTTTGTTTTAAATAATGACGTGAATTATAACCAAAGACCGTCGTGGCTGTTTTGTTATAATTCACGTCAATTCTTCGCTATATTAACACCTAAAGTATAAATTTAAAAAATAAGTATATAGAATACACACAAAGTATAAATTTAAAAAATATATAGAATGCGACAGCCGATTGCAAACCGCTTAAAATTTTAACCCCTACTTAGTCTAAAAGCGAATTTGTTTACTTTTTTTCTACAACTTAATTCCAGAACTTAATGTTTTCACTGACAAAGAGAGATAGAGCTATACAGATACATAGCACCATCTCTTTTGAGCACAGAACTATGGCCTTAACATTTATGGAGGTAAAGTATTCTATTTTAAACTACTTTTAAGTTGCATAAAGATGTGCAGAGCTATTTGCATGCGGTGATACGGACGGAAACGGGCTGTAAAGAACTGAATAGATTGTGTGAAGGTTTGTGAACATGAAAGTGTGGGTAGTGAGAATATATTATATAAGGAAGGTATGTACGTATATAGAAATATCTGAATTTCTTTGGTTGTTCTTAGTTACTGGACATACTATTCTGATCTTTTTTTACCCTAAATTGTCCTACTCTTCTTCCTGGGCCGATGTCGGCGGCGTCGTACGTCTTCAGAAAAAAATATATACCTAATTATTTCTCAAATGAAGTTTAACTGGCCTGCACATTGCACAAGGCAAGCACGGGCAAATAATGTTGTAGTGTATCTTAGTAATATTCTGCAATGTAAAGGTCTCGTCGCCTACTCATTAATGACTGTAAATGCAATATCTAAATTAGGGATAAAACTTTCATAGTGTCAAATTCATTTTCTTTAAGGAATAAAGATGCCTGAGACAGAACGACAAAAAATCTCAGTCGAAATGGAACCAACTTCCAGAATATTATACTTACGTTTTAATTTAATTTTCTCAATGGAAACCTTTAAATCTTGGACAATGAATAAAGACTTGGGGAAATCCGGAAACTTTTTAAAAATTTATATTCTTTATTTAAAATTTGAATAGCTACAATCTTATAACTGAGACGATGTTTTGATTATTGTGGCTAGTTGAACTGTCAAATTGTTTTTTTTTTCTTTTAATTTGTTTTATGGCTTACCTACTGTTTGTTTATCACACAGTTTTTTAACTGTCCTGTATTTCCTTTGCCTAGCTGCTACGTTGGCCTAGTGGTTGTAAGCGCGACTGCTACGCTAGAGGTCTTGGGTTCGATTCCCAAGTCGAACAAGGTGTTATCGGGTTTTTCTATGAAATTCTCAGTAGCAGGTCGGAGTTTGGATTTGTGCCCGACTAGTGGCAATAGACTCGCCTCCTATTACATGGGTCCTAAACATGCCGGCGAACTGAGGGTGTACATTGGTACACCTCTGCCTAACCCTTCGGGGATACAGGCGCGATGGTATGTTATGTTTTATGGACCTATTCCCGTTCTTACCACGTTTTATTCATGAATAAATTATATTCTTCTAGTCTAAACAGATGCGTAAGATTGTCTATGCGTTTAACCCGATTAGTCATAATATTATCTAACTTTTGTGTTTGATTCAGATACTCTGAATAAACTCAGATAGCCTAGTCAGAGTTTATTAACTTCTTTTTACTTAGCACTATTCATTCAAGTGTTTTCATTTTTCTTTACATACATATACTTACATACAGGCGTGAAAATAATATCGTGACGTATTGAATGATTGATCGATTATTTATTGATTATTTTAGAACATGTTTATAAAAGTTTACAGTTACTAATCAATCATATTCTTGACATGTTTATTATTATTTTTTATCGTTGAATGAACTAATTGTCTGGATATTGTCAGGTTGGGGGTCCCTTGAAATGAAGGTAAAGTTGTTAAAAATATTAAACAATTGTTTGCAGGCGAGGCTATTGGCGATTTCCGATGCCCAGAGGCCATCCCAGCACCTGTTATTATTGTTTTCAGTGAAATTTGTTTTGTACAAGGTATCTTTTAGATCTTATACATAGTTCAATAAAACTATATTTGACATAGTTTGGCTTAATCTTTTTCTTCTCTTCTATATCTGATCTTAGTGATCTACTTACTGCAGGGCAAAGGCCTTGCTTTACTTATTAGAAGTATAATCTGTATAATGGTCTTGAGCTGTTGTTATCCTTACGCAATAACAATTTAAGACAAACATTTACGATGACCCAACTACAAAAGGGGTAGTTTTCAAATCGACGAGGTTTTCTTCTGTATGTTCAACACGCTTTATTTCCAGTAATTATTGTGTGTGTCACTTAACACCTATCATTAAAATAAAATCAATCAAACACATCTATTGTTAGTTGCACACAGTAGCTACGAATGATAAATAGCTTCCACCGCCCACATTCCCACTAATTTGACTTTTATTGCCCGCGTGGGCTTCTAAGTTTATCTTACATTTAAAACGAGGACTATTTGATACATATTAATTGAGGTCGTGATCATTTAGAACTGTGCTTTATTCAGTCAAGGCGCTGAAAACTTCACTGCTTGAAATCGGGTTACTTTCAGAAAAATTCCATTCCATCTATTCATACGAAGAAAATATCTATTTATAAACATATTCATTATTGGTATTATTTATAATATTTTTCTTTTTTATTTTGTTATTTATTTAAAGCTTGAACTGTCCCACTGCAGGGCAAAGGCCTCCCTCCTTCCACAAGTCTCTATTGTTTGCTAATTGTTTCCATCTCCGCCTAGGTCTTCCACGCGGCCTTCGTCTATTAGGAACCCAATTTGTAGAGGCTTCCGCCCACGGTCCTTCTGACATTCGTCGCACGTTTTGTCTAATAATACAATATTAATTATATTATTTATAATAATTACATAATATTAATTATCTTATTTATAATATTTTTTCCACTATCGAACACAAAAACTAGGTATTTAAACGTTGTGCACTGTTGTACACACACCCAGCATCAATCAACTCCGCCTCCTTGGTCCACAGCTGGATAAATCTACTGCCTCTTTCAAGTTGCAAGACGTGGGAGGTGTAAAGGCTCATTGAAAACAACAAAACAATGTTTATTTGTACATAAATAAACGTCCGTATCCATTGCTGTTTTTCCATTGATTATGTACACAAACCAATATAAACGAAGCAATGTATTTAAATCAATACGATAAGATACAAAATAGCTTAGTAAACATAACCTCTTTTCTTCCGTAATTCTATCCTATTTGTGGATTACAAACAAGAGATTCGGAGGCATTTTTTACCATAAAAACAAAGCTAAAAAGGTTAGAATAAAATTTGTGAAGTAGATGGAATCAGGTTAATGTTTTATCAAGATTGCCAAGTGAATGGAATAAGGGAATTGGGACTAATCAACAGAAAGAGATCGGTCTGTGAACTGTAGGGATAATCATTGTTAAAGCTAATTGTAGTCACGTGTATACAAAATTAATAAATTAATTGTTTCAAAAAGAGTTATTTATTTTTAGGACTACCCATTGGCGTGACTTATATAAAGTCTTTGAGAGCCGTCATCTACGGGGAAAATAAGAAAATGCATAAAAAAACGATTTTGTTTTGTGTTAATTATATTGTTGCTGCAAAGGTTCTTGTATACGTACCTTAAAGTACAAGTCTAAAAAATGCCTTAAAATAATTAATGTTTTAAACATTCAAATGTTCACTTCACTTAACAATGAAGACTTTGAATTACTTTAATCGATGTGTTTTTATTTTTGAAAAGAATGCTGCTCTAAATACCACCGGCAGTCCAAAAATGACAAAAGAGTTTCATAGCGTTAGTTTATGGCTGCGATTTGATCAGTACTGCGGCGTTGTTGATCAATATTAAACTGCCATATTGACCAAAACGGAAGACATGTGTGTTATTAGGAACAAATTGTTACATTTAGATTTTTTCATTTCAACCAACAAAGACAATGATGTTAATAAAATTAGGAATTTTAGATTAAATGTAGTTTTCATTTAATCCCTTTTTGTTCTACTAATAAATGTATGCCAATAAGCGTAAAAAGTATTTTGGCTAGACTCTTAATTTGGTCACTGAAAACGCAGTTGTAAAATTTTTATAGATTAGTACCTCGAAACATGCAAGCTCATGAATTGCCTCTCTTGCCCTGCAGTTGCATCGGTCGAGACCAAAAACGTCGTAATGTATTAGTCAATTTAAGATATTAATAATTTATGGTCACATAAAACCACATCGTCTGATTTTCCATAAAACAAGACATACGAATTATCATAAAAAATACCCTAAGTTAACATAACTCATAGGATAAAAGACATAATATGACATTTCCTTTTATTTGCAAGAAAAACAAAACAAGATTAAACTTACATTATGACTGTAACACTCAAACGAGAGCGAACAAGAGAACATTAAAAACTCATTTGTGTATTTGAGAAAACACAAACGGGACCCGTTAAAAAAAAAAGGATTCCAAGTTTGAAAATAAAAAAAAAAGTTAAATAATCAACAGCACAACGTTCTTCGTTCGTTTCGAATTCGAATAAAGAACGTCATTTGATTTGGATGCAAATACAGCGAATAAAAAGAAAACTATATTACAAAGAATGCTGTGAACAGGCGAATCAATTTAATAAAAGGAGTCCGTTATTACATTTATTATGTTAAGTTACATACTTTTTATGGTAGCAAACGAGCTTACTTTTCACCTTGTCGTATGGTAATGACAGTTGCTTAAACACCATGATTGTATAATGGTAAGCTGCAATTCTTTCTCAGAATTAAGAAGGCCTTAGGGACTTGTCATTTAGGTGAATTTGACTTCCACTCATTGATTTAAATTGTGCATAACTGGCACGTTATTTAATTTAATACCAAGTGCTCAAGCATTATAGACTTTTACGTAAAGTAATGAAAAAAAAAAGAATATAAAAGAAGGAGGAAAATTGCATTACATGTTCCCTTTTTCACCCACTGAGTTACGATTGTACGAGAGCAAAGGTTTAATAAAACAACTCGTATTCGAGTATTTTTACTATAAAAACATATTTACACACAAAAACTTATTTCTTTAAGCTGTTTGGTACATTACCTTTGCCTTCGACCACTAAAAAGCATCGTTGACAGTTTTGACATAATGTTCTCTTACTTTTCCCGGGCTTATACTTTTTATTTGCTAATGGTATTATAAATGTAAATCAAAGTAGATATATGGGTATTTAGAAGCAAATAACATGTGAGTTAGTAGTTAGGTCAGAAGACCACTTAGGTAAAGTGTTTACCAGTTATTGACCGGAAAAAATAACGTTACTCTGAAAATAAGGTTTCGCACAGGCGGAAGCAGAACTAAGATGAGTATTTTTAGGTTTTGTTTAAGTTATGATGTACTTAAACCAAAATGCTTAAAGATTCTATTTACTATTGCCTATTTTTTCCTAAGCTATGTTGGGGGTTTACAGAATACAGTTTCAGCTGAATACAGTACGTTATATAGACTCCTTAAAGCATCTATAGGTGGTTACGGAAGATAAAAAAAAAAAACGTATAAATGCTAAATGTGTCTAGCTATTTAGAATACGGTTTTTGATATTATTTTCCAATATTTTGAAATAAAACTACTTTTACGGATATTATCGTTTGCATTAAGATTTAAAGTCCGACGTTTCGACACCTTTGCAGGTATCATGGTCACGGCCAACTAAGGTGGGTTCGTCTAGACGGTTGATGTTGCTCGTTCTACCTTCATCATTTTAATAATTATTTGTGTTCCAGTCTACGCAATATGAGCTCACTGTGTCTTGAGATCTTGCAGCTCTGCTTTTTACAGTATTTCTCAGTAAGAAGGTCCTTTATAAAATAAAATCATACAAACATTACAACGAATGTGTCATCCTACCCTCTTTAATGCCCATTTTGGATGGTCCATAGTCTCGCCATAGACATAATCTGCGCCCATTAAACAGGTTACATGTACACTAGTGCTGCGACATAACGACTTGTAGTGACGTGACACGAGGTTACTAACAGCCTACTGGCGGTAATGTCCGTTTGTGAGGTGAGGTCACACTGTAAGCTTATAGCGAGTAAACTCTGAAATATGAGGAAGTTAGGTACTTCTTTAAAATAATACACTACGAAAAGTTTGTAAATCTTTTGTTAATCTAAATACCTACTTAATCTACAATCTTTTAATTTTTTATTATCTACTCTTTTTGGACCTACATTTTTGACTTTTAATGATGCAGCGTAAAAATAGCCTTAAATATTACTTTGACAGAAATGGGAATTTGTTTTAACAGGCTGCTTTGTCCTATGATACCTGTGTTTATTATTTGTTTCAGTATACAATTGAAACAAAACTATTGGCGCTTCAAAACCTGTAAGGTAGGTAACGCTAATCGCTCTCTGTATGACCAAGGCCCATCCCAATAAAACATGTTTAATAGAATACAGTACATCTATCCTCTGTCTACCGAAATTCTGGGCCAGTGTTAACAAATCGTTATTCGACAGGTTTACTACCTTCATTTGTTATTTACCTTCACAAGTTCGCTGCGGGTTTTGTTTTATTTTAATCTCATAAGTCCGTACTATAGTACGGATTTAGCCCGACAGTGCTATAGCACTGTCGGGCTAAATCCTTATTTTTTCCCTTTTTACGCACTTCTTTTCTTCGGCTAGATTTAATAAATATTTAATGAATGAGTCTTGTCTTGTTGGTCAGCGGTTGTTTACTTTTATTGTTTCCATATTATGTCAATCATCGGGAATATGTAAACCTCTACTTATTTTTCAAGTAACCGAAATAATAATTAAAGTTATCAAATGGCGATTTCCTTTTTTATGCATTGCTTTGCCTACTGTCTGAATCAAAATGTGCTTAGGCGTAAATTGAATTCGATTCAATAGTTGAACTTACGAAATCAGTTTTAATACAGATTCAGCCAGCAACTTTAAACAATTTTCAATATTTTATTTAATACTTTATTGAACATTTAACATTTTAGTAAACATGTCTATAAATTAGTGCAGTATTATCGGTTTGCACCTAACATCGTTTGAAACAAAGCCGGAACGTAGGATGCCTCTCTAAACGACTAATACATAGCTTCGGAACTCCATCTGTCTCTATTATTGTAGCGATAGCAAAACAGCTGATAAAAAATTAAGTGTTTATTTGAAATAGAACAGTTGTGAAAATTTTAATTGAAGATTTATACATACATAGATATCATATCTTTTAAATAGTCAGACAAAACTAGCGACCAGATCATAACAAATTTTTTTTAATTAATCCTTAGCTTTCAGGGCTGAGAAAATGTTAGGTTACTATTTAAACCGTGGTTATACTCAAATGAATTATCTGTTTTTAAACATTTATGGAATAAAAGCATAAGAAAGGCTAAGACAACTACGTCCTAAGTCACGTTCCTATGTCGCGGGCCAGCTTAGGTCTAGGATCGCCATATGAATTCTTCTATAAAACAAAAAACAATTATATTTGCCGTGTAGACGCTACCCTGGTATCTCAGAGCTCCGGATAACCACCTGCGACCCGCTAACAGTCTTGTTACGAACACGGATAATCTGACGGCTGGAGCTAAACCGACCGAATTGTTCACAATTTGCGAAAGTTATACGAAAAGTTGGTATGAAAGAGTTTTATCTGAAACTGCTTAAATATGAATATGTCAGCAAATATACGGCCAATTTGTCTATGACTATGTATGCAATTAATTGTTGCAAAAAATGATTTCGATTCGAATTTAAATGAGGAGCTGTGAAAATTCCGCATATGGACGTCGAGTGAATATCAATTTAACATACCAATCTTTCTGTATCCTAGAAAACCTTATGCCCTTGGTCGTATTTTGTTCGTCCCTAAATAAAATAATTTAATATCTTAATACTACATATTAACCAAACTGCTTCATACTTAACCTGCACACAAAAATGTCAACTATGATAATTACAACTAACCCGTAATGACAATATCAGGCAACTAAATATACAAAACAAAAAAAGGTAAACAAGCAATCATCACACGAGTAATTAAAAAACACAATGCAAACGTGACGAGTCCCAGTGAGAAATTATTAATCGTTGTCACTTGAATGCCTCGTTCATTTCAAGCGATTGGAGTTTTCATAACAGCTCTTTTAAAATTTTATTACTCAGTATAAAAGGGTACATTTTTACCGTTGGACGTTGGAATTCTAGCTAGTTTAAAAACATTGTTCTTCACAAGAAAATGTTATGTACTGTGTCATGGGTCTGAAATTGAAATACTTTTTGTTATTGGTTTTAATTTAAAATATTTTTGAATTCAAGCTAATAAATTAATCTATATTGGATCTTTTATTTATATAAATATAGACCTTCAATTAGCAAAGATAGCGTGAGATGAAAAGGTGCTTAGAATTGAAAATAATACGTATAATCAAAATAAATAAAAAATAACGTTTATAGTTGCGTTTGAATATTCGGGGCTTGTATGACTAAGCATGTGCGACTCAGAAGTGTATAAAATCGAAACTAGATAAAAAGTTTGAAATTGATGATGAAGCTGACCAAAATAGTCTCAAAATGACTATAATACCCTAATTAAGTAGTAGATCATTAATTTTCTCAAGTTCCTTGTCCAGTGACACCACAAAAGGGTAAACGGTCTGGTTTGGCTAAGCTCCCGATGTCATTAATTACTCCCTTAAGGCCTGTTTCAGTCGTAGACTTATCTTTAACATTTAGTTCTGAAGTAATTGCTTGTCACTGTTTACTTGATGGTTAACGAAATGCAAGAGATGGATGGTTAAAGATTGAAGAGAGCCATGCTCACACCTTTTACGGAATACTGATTTTGTTTTAGACCTGTTGAAGGAACATCAATTAACTTTGAAATATCCAAAATAAAATAGATAATTAGAAAGAATGCAGCCTGACCGATGGGCAAACACCGTCACCTACTGGACGCCGGAAGGACATCGCCGTCGAGGTCGTCCGCGGCGAAGGTGGGGTGATGATCTTTGCCCGGACGCACGTGGCCTGAAATCGCAATGGATAGACAGGTTTGGAGGACGGTCCCTCTCCGGCCTTTGTCCAGAAGTGGGATCCTAAGTAGGCTAAAAAAATAAATTGAAATAGGTATCGGATATGTTTACTTGACCGTAATGTATACTTTGTTTACCTGTAATAATGATAATCTGAATGTCGTTATAACTCTAATTGACTGAAATAATGTATCTCTAATGGTGTATAATGAAAAATATTGTACTTTATACTATCTGTCCATACTAAACCAATAAATCTGTTTTATCATTAATATATTACAAATAGATCTAACCGAAAGTTTAGATGACATCTTCAGTATGACAAATGTACAGATATATCCCCAACAAACAAAAACCTCATATCAACCCCGACACAAACCTCAAACAGAAACATGAAATGTTTTTACAGTCGCTTCCCGCAATATTTCCGTTTGTCGCTAAGGACCTCAATTAGAAGGAATGTCGTGTTGTGACCCGAACGCCTTATCGTTTCCGTATTTAAGGCTGTTGCTAGAGAGGGGATGGATGCTTGACCAACGTTTGGATTTCGATATTGTGAATGTAGAATGTAGAAAGAAGTGGAGTTTCTTTGAAAGAAGCTGCAGTTAGCAATTAGCATGCTAAAAACTAGCTAGAAATTAGAAATAACAAAGCATTCCTTAACTAAGAAGTTGAAACCTGTTGTCTTACCTAAAGTACAATATGAAAAAAATAAAACATAAAGTACCTAAGCAAAACAAAACATTTATTAAGAATTTTATCTTTTTGGAAATATCTTTGAATGTATAAAAAAAATGTGAGATCTTCAGATATTCAAGTTTTAGCTAATATCAAATTCTGCGTACAAGACAACACAAAAAAGAAATGGTTATATTGGTCGTAATAATGCAAAACATGTAAAAAGCGAAAAAAATACACCAAATAAACTTCAAAAAATTATCAAAGCCAGTATTCAAATCCAAACTTTAATCCCCTATTTTCATATTGAACATGTAACTGAAACTCGGTCCATCCCTAGTAACCAAGGGTCGCCGCACTTGACCTTACAATACAAAGGAACATTATCCCGTGACCTTCAGACTCTTATTATTTTAGTTCCAGCTCTATATTGCGAAATAGGTTATGAGAAACCGATATCAGGATTTTCGTTGTGCGAATTAGTTTTCTGGACAAACGGTTGATAAGCGTAGTATCGATGTGTGGAAATCGGTTTGGTGGAAAAGATTTGGTATTAGAAAAGTGGTGTTGTGTAATTGAATAGAGTTGGTTAATAACAATGTGGGTAGGGAGAAAACCTAAGTATATTATGTGTTTTGGTTAATTTACTTTAGTCTGTTAGACGTCAGTCAAGGGCATGTTTAGTTGGCAAACGTTTCCTGTGGTTTGCTTCGGACAAAAGTAATAAAATCCTCTATTAAATTTTGCAACCACGCAAGATAAATTTAAAGTTTTAACACTACTCAAGAAATGATCTTGAAATGAAGATTTTCCAATCAAATGTATGTTATTAATGTACCACTGCAACAGACGGTCGAAAATCTTTGCTTTCCGTCGAAATTGAGATAAATAAACTAGGAGATAAATACACACTTACCAATTCACAAACCTCTAAAAAGCCCAAGTTCAGATCCTACCATAAATCTAAACATATGTTAGCCCGTAAATCTGTCAAGGCTTGTCGTTAACCGGACAGTAATTCAAATCCGGGACAAAAGAAACGCGATGTTAAATGCGACAACTTTTACAAGCGGCATTGTGGGGAAAGGGATCTGTCAAATGTATACTTTTGTTGACTCTGAAGAATGTTTGTGGGAAAGAAATCAAGATGCTTTTTGGTTAGAGTTGAAATGACCTGCCTGTATGTGCCCAGTAAAGATTGAAATAGTTTTACTTTTGGGTAATGGTTTCCGCATTACAAAAAAAAAAACTTCACTTTTGAAATCATTTGTAAATTATTTTTGATTTATCAGAAACGTATCTTCTGTATTTCATTTGAATAGATAGGCCAAACGCATCACGAACGACTGTTTCTTCAAATACCTTATTTTCAGACGATTTTTTGACCGCATGTCCTTTTATATAGGCTTCTATGCTTCATACATCTGATGAACTGACTGATCATATAGTCTACAAAATCATCCTATCAGAATCTAGATACTTAACAGCGAAACAAATTCGTTCCCAATTTGTTTGCTCCTTAAAACTAGAACGTCTGCCTTCAAACCGTGAAGTGACCATAAACTGTCATACCCTTTCCTTGCATCCTAAAAAAATAACCTCACGGGAAAAAGACCTTTATGTTAAGTTCGTATAATGATGAAAATCCCGTGAATGTTGTGTATAGGATAGTAATAAGACCTCTATAAAGGGAAGATAGGTCTCTCTACATATTTATGATGAGAGTTTTTTTAATACTCTTCAAGGAATCTTTTTAAAGGGTTTATGTGATGCCCTCGATTCGCAGATGTTTCTTACTTCGTTTTGATAAACTTGGGAATGTTTACGAGGCCTATAGCCGTCAAGGGTAATAGGGAATAGGGTTTTAAAGGCGTGAAAATGGTTCGGATCATGGCTTCTTTTGGACGAAACCTTGGACCAGCATTTATTGATTTTGTAGGTGCCTGAAAAAAGGGTTACAACGACCAATCTGCCAATTGTCTTAAACCCGCTCACTTGGAATTTATGATTCCATTTCAGCTATGACCAATAATTGGCATAATGGTTCTGCCAGACATATCTTCGGATCGATTTGTTATCTACGTTATAATGTGGATATGATTTTGTCGGCCAGGAAGAGGTTGTTGTCTTTTTTGGGTATATACCGCTTAGACGTGAAGGTTTATTTGACGTAGCGAAGTAGAAGGACCTGTTTGAGGTCCTTGGCCAGCAGTGGGAATGTGTCAGCATAGGCTTGAAATAAAAGGTTTTTGCAACTGTACTTGCCTAAATATTGAATGTTCTTAAGTGATTTTATATATAAAGTAATTTCATTTAAAATTTTTGGCAAGGGTACTAAATTATCACAAAAACATTTTATATCTACCCAATATATCTTTTGACAGGTCTGTTGGTCTAGTCGTTAGTGACCCTGACTGCTATACCTGAGGTCGTGGGTTCGATTCCCACCCAGGAACAATCTTTGTGTGATGAGCACGATCATTTGTTCTGTGTCTGGGTGTTATTTATTTAAAATATGTATGCATTAAGAAATATTATCAGTAGTCTGGTTACCGATAACAGTGTGTGAGTGGTCCCGGAAAATCTTTATGACTTTGATGCCACAGATTTTGAGAGAAGTTTATGAGCAGCCAAACCATTAGGTGAACCAAATGTTTAATACATAAATATAATAAATATACCATACAAAAATAGTGTAAATATTCAAACTAATGAGTTGTTTATTTAGATAACTTACACGTGTATTATTTATAGTGTATGTTGTGACAGTTCTGTGTGTAAACAACACACGGGATATGCATAGTTGTGGCAAAAATACATTTCTCATATAAATATTTACGTGCGCGCATCACTCATTGCAAGGAGTGTGGTACAAGTTACAGGTGACAGTGATGTTGATTTATATTCAATTTAAAGTGAAACGAGGCTAAGGGGAAGAGGAGGGAGGACGAGATTTACACTAAGACTGAAAGTTTCGCTCTTCCTTTATAACTCACAGATAAGTGGCAAAATACTATTAATTAGGTATGTCTAACATTGAACTCAATTGCATTACGTTGTATGGGTCAAAGCGCTTCTATTTATCAGTAGATTGCTATAAACAAGTGGACAATATTTATTATGAGACATTTCTCTTCATTATTTCAGACATAATCCTTTCAAACGTATTTACATTAATAAACCGGACTGTCAAAACAATACTATCTAAAAGACAATGTTTAAAAAGTATGAACAAAAAAGTGAACAAAACAATAATTGCGTTAAAACGCGATCGCTCATCGCTTGCACCACACACCGTCCTACGTTTATAAATATGGAGTCTGTTAGTTTCGTCTCGGGCATATCTCAGAATGTCCGCGCGTCGTCGCTTGCTGATGTTAACGTTTATGTGTTTTTACTGCAACATACGGAAAGAATTATGATTGTAAAGATTTTTTATTAAATAAACTATTTGATGTTCCTTTTATAGTTTTGTTTATGATTTTAAGGTTTAGATAATATTATTTTGAGATTAGGCAAAATGTCTTTGATCTGAGGTGAATACAAACTCATTAGCAAGCAAAAGTAATCCACTCTATATACCTGTACTCTCATAGTGAAACAAGCTCAATTCTCTTCACTTACTTATCTCCAAAATAAATAACATATAAAAGTCGCGTATTAACAAAACCTGTTTTCTCTTAACCCGTTGCTCGCAATTTGGTAAAGTGCAATTTGGTAGAACGCCTCTTTAGGGCTTGTGTTGTTAGGTGCTAATCAAGGTTACAAAGGTATACCAACCTTTTTGTGTAAAGATAATGAATAAAACATGCTTTGAATTAAATTATTTACATTGATTATACGTAGTTTATATTTCTTTGCTTCGTTAACCAAACTATCACCTAAATACACCCATTATTAAATTGGAAATCCAATGAAAAATTGTATTTTTTTTTGCAAATGAATTGTTGTTTGTTGCCCTTAAACGCGTAAACTACTGCAAGGATTTCGATGCAACTTGTACAGTACTGTATTATTTACATATAAATAACCGTTGCTATTTCAAATATAAGTCAACTGTTATTATCAAATATATGAAAGATAAAGAATAGATGATCTTCCCCTTTCTATAGTTTTCAAGCGTGTCTTTAATAACTTATAATAAAGCCAACAATGATATCGGTTACCAATACCTAGCGTTCTTTTATTGGTTATTCCATAGTTCTTACAGCCGAGCGAACCCGAATAAAGCCGAGCAAAGCCGAGTCAATAACGTAGGGTTAATATCCAACTTATGTTAAACCGAAGGTTGTATCAACGATTCTTTTGGGTTAGGATTTTAATTAAAGTTCGTGAAAATATCTGCTGGTGTTTTCTTTTTTGATTATGTAGAAATAAATATTTTCTTTGTCAGTTAATAACGCAAAACAATGTACAGACATAATATATAATTATAGGAATGTATTACTAAAATGATAGCCAAAAAACTCTCGATTGGTTACTGAAAAACCCGCATCAAAATCCGTCAATTCATTTTAGAGTTACTTATTAATACACAATTAAATCTAATATAAGAACAAACTCTAACTATACTAAAATTAAAACTTACATAAATAAAAACTAAACGGCGTCAAAGAACTCATCGTCATCCTTGTCAATGGGGGGGAACGTGCCCAGAAGGCTGGCAGCCTTTTAGAATTACTATGTCACAGATAAATCGGCCTAATATTTCTTTTTTGCCTTTTCGTCCCACTGCTGGGCAAAGACCTCCCCCAAGTCCTTACATTCAAGCTAATAATAATTAAATAAAAATTGATATAAAAAAAGAGTTTTCTTACGTTCAGTTGAGGCACTTGCCGAGTTGTTCTCTAGTTAAAATAACTTGCGTGACTAGTTCATATTTTTATGATTAATATTTTACGTCCCTGTGTTAGGCAAACGTAATTTCAAAATATTGTCATTATTTAAAAAAACAACCACGAAAACTTGCAACTTGCGCCAATATAATAAAGCAAGCGCGTCTTGCGTCACAAGAAATTGTGTTCCCAAACTTTTAGTTTTTTATTGAACAACTTATAACACTATTCCCGACACGTTTTGACCATCGGGACGGTTCCCTTGTCCGAAGTTCCAAGTGTTAGAAGTTGAAATAAAAATTCAATTTTGAAAATAATAAAAAACAAAAGTTTGTGTCACTATTTTGTTGGTATAGTGAATATTGATTGTCATTTGTTTTTGAAGTAAGATATGGTTATGTTCCAAAATTAATTTTCTAATACGAGTATCCTGTATTTTTATTATTTGTTATTTATTTTTAAATTCGTATCGAATTAAAAAATAAAAAGTGTCTTTAATTAAATTGTCAATTAAAGTAAGTGTTCATTATTTATTACCATTGAATTTTGTAAAACAAAACGTTTAATTCGTTTTTCCTAGCTTACTTTTTGTGAATAGTACTTTATATAAAGCATAAATATTCTGAAACGAATTACTGCAGCTAACGTATTCTTTAGGGAAACAACCACTGCTGAAAGTCTGAAACAGTAAAAGTCAGATTTAAAAAATATATACTGGCCCCAAACAATAAAATACATTTTATAGCAATGTTTTACTGTATTGAATAGTCTCGAAAACATTTATATTATTTTTATAATATATCAAAGTTTTTTCTAATTAGTAAAAATATTACATTACAAATCATCTTTTAAGACCATCAAATCATTAACACAAGTACTCTTAAACCTACTTTTTACATTAAAAGTCTTGTGCATATATTTCCTTTTCTTCCTATACATCTATCTTAATTGCTCAAATATTTCCACTAAAATATTTGATTTAAAATGTTAAAAGTAAACTAGAAAAATATCACTTAACATTCCGTAACGTTTCTTCTGTCCTTTTCTTAAGCTATGTTGTTGAAATTCCTTTATAGACATTATAAAATATCTTTTATATTATAAAAGGATCTTTATTTATTATGGTATTCATTTTTAAAACTCCATTTCGAGCTTTTAACGAGTAACTATGTGTTGTGCACATATGTTTTAGAAATAGGTAAGCAAAACAACAAGTGTATTATTTCATTATCAAGTTTAGATAAGCTAGAAAAATTTAAAGATTTCCACGCGTTTCTTAGGAAGTTTTAGCTGTTATGGCAAGACTTATTAATACTTTATATTAACACCTACTTTACAATCATGAGTAAATTAACTTTTAAGTATTTTTATATAAAATGTGTAAATATATGATGTCTCAAAAAAAATGTTTTTCTCAATAAAAGTTTCATCTAGGAACTTATTTTTCATATTTGTAGCCATAAAACACACAAGTTATATTAGTTTAAGCTCAAGTTGATTGTATTCTGAAATAGAATGCCACTAATGATAGCATGAATGCCGGGCGGGGGCCATCAAAAGTTGCGTGCTTCTAACTTGCGGCGATTTACAATGGCGGGCGCTCAGATGCAGTTGGGGCCATTAATTCAGCGTGTAACATGGCATTTTATTAATTTCAATATGACATATTCAGATCATCATCTGCCGAGCCTTTTCTTTCTTTCTTGGGATAATATTGTCATATTATTATTCAGATACGGAAGTTAAAAAGACGAAGAGGAGTACTTATTAATTAGTAAGTTGTAAGCTTGTTCTAATAGGTGCTAAAAAGTGATCACTTGATATTGAAATAAAACTACTTTTTACGGATTTTTTCGCGGTTTATATTAAGATTTTAAGTCCCGACGTTTCGACACCTTTGCAGGTATCATGGTCACGGGTAGACTGAGGTGGTGTTCGTCTTGACGGTTGTTGTTGCTCGTTCTACCTTCATATTTTTATTAATTATTTGTGTTCCGGCCTACGCAATATGAGCTCACGGTGTCTTGAGGTCTTGCAGCGCTGCTCTTGGGTTTGATTTTGAGTTTGTTAATTATTGGATCCCAAGTAGGTGATATCTTCCAGCCGTCTTCTCTATTGAAATTAGGGTGTTTTTTAATCTCAATAGCCTCGCGAAACATCCTGGGTAGGAATTTTGGTTCTTTAGCGAGAATCTGTGGTTTATCAAATCTAATGTAATGGCTGGAGCCTTCAGCATGATCGGCGACTGCAGACTTCGTTGAGCGGCGGTGTTTCACGTCAGCTATGTGTTCTTTTACGCGGGTCCCTATACTGCGTTTTGTTTGTCCGATGTAAGAGAGTCCACAGTCACAGTCTAGTTTATAAACTCCTGCATCTTGTAGAGGTATGTGACACTTGACGGATGGTAATGACTGACTAATCTTCTTGGGCGGCTTGAAGTATGTTTTGATTGAAGCTCGTTTTAGGATGTAGCCAATCTTGTCTGTGACACCTCTGACGTATGGTAGTATAGCAGGTAAACGATCAACTGTGGCTGGCTTCACTCGGTTTCTGTGACGGGGCCGTGGAATCTGGAGCTTGTTGTCTCGCAGTACTCGCTTGACATGTTGAAGCTCCGCGGCAAGGTGTCTGTCATCACAGAGTCCGTGTGCTCTCTGAAACAAAGATTTTCCCACGGTAGCTAACTGTTTAGGGTGGTGGTGAGATTCACCGTTTAGGTACCTATCTGTATGGGTCTTTTTGCGATACACTGTATGACTTATTGTCTGATCAGGATTACGTTGGACTAATACATCTAAAGCTGGGTATCCATTCGAGGCAGCCTCGGGCCGAGCGGCTGCCTCGACCCGGGGCAGATCTAGTGGAGACCGTGCCGCGAGTCGAGGCTTGCCGAGACTTGAACCAAACGAGGCGGCCGCGCAGCGAGCCAAATCGTGTCGGTAAATGGCCATGCTCAAAGACGCCTCAATGTGAGGCGTGCGTTCAGTGGAGACGGACGTAAGTGAGCTCGGCACGCGGCAAAATGGATAATGAGAAATGTATCGAATTAATTAAGTTGTTATATGAAAATCACCGACATTTGTGGGATCCAACTTCACCGAATCATTATAATAAACAATTGAAAGAAGATTCTTGGAAAATAATAAGCAATGAAATGAAATACCCATTTCCGAAGTAAAAAAAAAATTACTTCGCTTTGTGGATCTTTTCGGCGGGAAAAATCTCGGCATAAAAAAAGTCTCGTCACGGGATTAGGTAAAAATTCATTGGTTTTTGAAAATTAGTTGTGTAGTCGGTAGTAAATGATTTAGGAGCTTTGTTGAACATAAACTTTATTGTAACGCACACTTTTATAAAAACTAGTGGTCGCCAAGTGGTCGAAATTCGACCATATAATAAATTTAAATTGTAAGTGACTTAATATACATTATTAAAATATAATATTCAAACATTATTAAGGTTCTACTGTCGAAAACTAAACTACTATAACCACAGATTTGACCAAAACTGTGATTTCCCAATTTCTTTTTTGAACAAATTAAATGGATGGATGTGATGATTAATCCACCATCGATGTTTCCGTTTCTTATGTTGCTTCCTTTTGTAATGACTAATTACTACTAATCTACTACTAGTCAATCATGGTGGTTAATGAGGAACGGAGAAAATCGTGGCTCGGGTTGAGGCTTGCCGCTCGATACGATATTATGTGTGCTCAAGTGGAGACGCATGTACGTTCCGCGGCCCGCGGCACGCTCAGGATGAGGCAGCTCGCCACGAGGCTGCGCAAATGGATACCCAGCTTAAGAATGCAAGAGATTTATTATCCTCCAACTCCATAGTGAATTGAATTTTGTTATTTATGGAGTTGAGGTGGTTTAAAAATGAATTTACTTGGTTGGATGGTAAGATAGCAAAAGTATCATCTACGTACCGTTTATAAAACTTTGGAGTAACAGGGGCTGTTTTTAAGGCTGCCTCCTCAAAGTCTTCCATGATCTTCGTGAAAGTCTTAATATAAACCGCGAAAAAATCCGTAAAAAGTAGTTTTATTTCAATGTCTAATATTCGCGTAAACCTAAGAAACCAATATGATCACTTGATACTTTTTAGCTCGCAGTGGGCAGAAATTTACTTCTATTAAATATATAAGGGGCAAATGGATATCACCACAGTAACAGTTATAATATGTGCGGTGTAATGCCGGCACGCACCATAGCGAAATGTGGCGCGTGCGCCACCGTCACCGTGTGCTATACACAATTATCTATGTTTATATTTATCTATATTATAATGTTTAACTCCTTTGTACGTCTATCTTTTATATAACGTTGTATTATTTCTTATTATTTTGTATTTATTTATGTGTATATTTTGTAAATAAGTATGTATATTTGTAACTGGTTTACATCCATACGCCACACCATCATAGGTTCAGTTGAAAACCAGCGTCAAGCATTAGCTGCCTGACATATGCTGAACTGGACCTTTTTGGCACAGCCGCTAGGCACACATTCAGCAAAGTATTTTGTCTGTCTTTTTTACTGTATGTTTTTTCCTCCTCTATTTTTTTATCTTTGTGACTGTGTGTTTGCTGTGCCAAATATTTTTTTTCTTTCTTTCTTTCTATTCTCTTCAAAGGTAGCTACCTAGATCTGTCACTA
Source organism: Autographa gamma (assembly GCA_905146925.1). Classification (NCBI taxonomy): domain Eukaryota; kingdom Metazoa; phylum Arthropoda; class Insecta; order Lepidoptera; family Noctuidae; genus Autographa; species Autographa gamma. The sequence continues at coordinate 7,438,382 of LR989871.1, forward strand.
ATAGGATGCAGAGAAATGTGGAGAAATTTATTTATTTTATTTAAATAGAACGGCTGAAACCAATAACAATATTTAAACATATGCATAATAAAACATTTGTTAACGCATTCGTGCATTCTTCTCACAAAAAAAAAGAAATAAGAGATTACACAGCAAAATTTATTTCTATATACAAATATTTTAGATGCTGAAAATTTTAACAATAGCACCGTAGTTCTTATGGCCACACATTCTAAAAGTAAACTTCAAATGCCAGTGGGTAGCAATTTGCTCGTTGCAGCACTGTAGTATCGATACTTTAGATCGATTCCTTCAGTAATTAAGAGCTGTGGCCAACACTGAGCAACTGAACTATTTTAATAGCTTCATGTGAAGTTGCAAGGATTCTTGCGTGGGCAGTAGATCCGCTTACATTTGTAGTATACATTGAAGCTATAAGGATACTTACTATCTATACTAATATTATAAAGCTGAAAAGTTTGTCAGTTTATTGTTATATGTCTAGCTTTCAAGATTGACTCTATAACCTTTTTAAGGTAATTAACAAAAAAAAAACATATCATCACGCCTGTATCCCCGAAGGGGTAGGCAGAAGAGTACCAATGTACACCCACAGTTCGCCGATATGTTTAGGTCCCATGTAATAAGGGCGAGCCTATTGCCACTAACCGGGCACAAATCCAAACTCCGACCTGCTACTTATTACAATTACAATATATACATTTATTTTAAACTTTTTAATCACGATTATAATAACATAAATTATCGCGGACGAAGTCGCGGGGAACAGCTAGTGAATGTATATACCGAGCTATGTGGGTGTTGAAGGATAGAAATATGAAACGTATATACGGTTCAGTTTTCAATAGAACACTAGACACTGCCCGCGGCTTTATGCGTGGGTGTTATACGCTGCAAAAGCTTGTGAGTTTGTTCTTTCTTGAGAAAGAGTATAGGATAATTTTCCACTAAGTTTCAGTAATATCGGGCCAATGGTTATGTTTTATTATTAATTTATAAACTGAGACAACAACAGATAGAGTTACTTTTGCATTTATAATAATGGTATCGCCAATCTGCAGAGAGCAAGCGTGGTGATCAATGCTCGTGCCTTCTCTATATGGGAAGAGGCCTGTGCCCAGCAGTGGGGCGTTTATAGGCTGGAATTACTATTATTATTATATTAGTATGTACTAGTAGTGATTGAGACATAAGATACTTTATATTGTAAATAACTAATTTACCTAATGTTTTGATTTTTGTCGCCTCTTCGTGATAAGGCGATTCTTTTAAATGTTTTCACTAACATCAAAATCAAAAGTAAATGCACTTCGCAAAAGTTTGGATAAGATGAATGACGGCGTGAATTGAATGCTTAATTAAATTGTTTGCCAAAATGTACAATCCACTGCACTTAAATGCAACACTTTACTAAAATAAACCTTATAACCTTTGCAATAAAGTTTAAATTATTACGAGTTGATACTTGCGTGGTTGACTGTGTTGCGGTGTTATAATAAATATTTATAAATAAATTGTTTCTCATTGGTTGTTTTATGTGCGAGATAAGATTTAATGAATAATGCTAATTGAAGAAAACTTCTGATAAATGAATACTAAATAATTAATTGAGTTTTAATTGCCTTTATTGGTTACAAACAGGTCTTTATTGAGATTTTTATTGCTATCTTCAGTGAAATTACTGCAGTGGCTCAGTCCCAATGCTGGGCAAAGACCTCAGATACAGAAATAAAACAAGTATGAATCAACAAGTTGGTTTTCTGCAAGCTTTGATAATCCCACAATTCTTATAATCAGTACAATAAGGGATAAGGTATTTTACTTAAAATTGTGGAGATTATAAAGGTAGAAGGTAGGCACTTCATTTCAAATACTAGTGTTCAACTTAACATCGTACTGGAAGCTTCATTCAACATAGTTTGGGAAACAGCTAGTCAAAAGCGTGGTTTAGAGTCCTCACCTACCAACCATCTTTGACGGAAAGTAAAAGGCGATTCAATCCTGTAAATCGGCATGGCATCCATCTCACAACCGCTTTATCTAACCGCTTTTTTTGCCACCTCGGTGGATTTCTATATAATAAAATAAATAATCTTCTGACCATCTATAATCTAAATAATAAACTGTGTAAAAAAAAGTTAAATTCATGGCTTCTACAATTAAACTATGTCGAAACCGAAAAATTGCTTAGCATATTAGTCTAATCCTGTCTATACATATTATGTACAAGTAGTTAATGTAATCAAAACACACACACCACACACACCCTAACACACACACACACTCACACACACACAAACACTCACACGTACAATCACACACTACACATACACACACACACATCCACTAACCAAACTTATTTTAAATACCTATTTTTGTTTTGTTTTCTTAATTCTAATTATTTGTTTAAGTAAGTAAAAATTGTTTATTAACTTTACTTACCGCAATAATTGTTATAGCACATAATTATATAAAAGCAATAATGGCTAAAGGCTGGAGACCTGGTGACCTGAAATACAGGCCCATAAAGCCTAGCTTGGGCACCAGTCTCCCACAATACACTGTTTTTTATTTTTTATGAGATTCTGAAATGTATGTAATGTGTATGTATTGTGGTGAGAAAATAAACGTTTATTATTATTATTATTATTATTGTTACAAACATTGATTTGAAACTACATTCATGCATATAATCACGCCTCTTTCCCTTGTAGGGTTAAGCAGAGACCACTTTCTATGATCCTTACATACTTGTTTCGTTTCATCAACCTTCATATTCCTTCATACATGCTCTTCGGTTTAGGGTACTCTTGACCTGGCCTTTTTTCATTCACACTCGCCATGTCCACTTTATTCGTCAAATGTTCTTCATTCTATCTCGACATGACCAAACCATCTCGGCATACCATTAATTTTTGTCACTACATCCATCATCCGACATACTTCATCCATCCTACCAACCATCCGTCCTCTTACATTCAACGTAGGGAAACGGCTTTCCGTGGGCCGCTTTTCGCATCCGCGAGGAACGAGACTTCATGGGTGGCGTTCCTGCAGGATCGCACAGGATAATTTTAAACTTAACACATAACATCATTAAGTAAAACAACTAAACTAACTAGCACTAAAAGCTTGCGACAGCCAACTAATTACCTCCCAACATTCAACGATATAATTTATTTGTGGACAAGAGCACAATAAGTGCGATCAAAATGGTACACACGTACAGACGGACAAATTGGGTTAACTAACAAGGGAACTCCGGTTATTGTCAGCGCTTTTGAACGAAAGATTAAAAAAGTTCGGTCTTTTCAGCCAGGATTGGGCGTTCCTTTTTTGAGCTCTACTTTTTTATAAGCTGCAGAACTTTTAACGGCTTTTTTGTTCAAATTTTGAATGAAAATTGGACTCGGGTAGCTAGTTGAGACCTTTTCATGTTTCTTCTTTTTTGTGTTGCGATCGTATTGCAATTGTTTTGTGTATTTGGAATTGCAACCTGAACAACACAACATCTTTGTGTTCCAAAAAAACTCACGAAAAAGATCATATTATTATTCCCTCGATTCCATCGTTTTGGACAAATGAGAGACAAACTTCTAACTTGTGTTTGGTAAAAATGGATTGGCCTGCCTAATTCTGGCATACATGTACTTTAAAGTCCAGTGAATAAACCATTGATAACCATATGTTTTTGAAATGTTGTAATTGAGCCAATTTATTTATTGAGCCAACTACTTGAACAAAATACATAGAATTATACAGTGTAATGTTATAATTATAGTTCCTCACTAGACACAAAGTCTGTAAAAACAGACAGACTTTTTTTAATACAATGAGTAGGCTCGTAACAATGTGTGCCAATTTTTGCTATTGTTATGTTATTCACTTCAAGAGAATTAAAAATAAATTCGGCACTTCTACACGTCATCGCAGTTGTCATCGGTAGCTTTCGTCTGTGTTGTTTCTGTAATACTAGTATTGTGAGTGGTTTTGTCTGAATGAAGATTGTTACTGGTCAATTAAATTTTTACATTTAATAGTCATTAAATTGTTACTTACTTCTTATTTAATGACTCTTTAGTTAGTACCTAAATCTTTAAATTTAATTGTGTTTGAAGACACCAATGTAAGATGTGTGTAGTTTTATATATGTTAGATGGTCTTAATTTTTTTTTTATTGTAGTTTAGTCTATTTCAAGCGTCAATTCTTTAAGTACCCTAAATATACTCATGTTATTTATGATATTTATTTTAAGGAAATAATGAGTATCTAACACCCTTTCATTACCGCGACTAACTCCGCTAAATATCGCTTGTGCTCTTATTTTTACAAAAATAACTTGATGCCAATGAATCACAGTGGCCAGTACAAATGCGTTACACATCTTGTTTTAAAATTATCACGCTTCTTCACACCAGGTGTGAGCAGGGATGTGATGACAAACGTTATGAAGATTTGGTTTAATACGCTGATGGGTAATAATTTTCGTAATTGTCGTAAATATAACCGAGGGTGAATATACGATCGGTAAAATAAATGTATGTAAAAAAACGATTAACTTGCGTCAATTCTTTGACGTAAATTTAAAATCATAAACAAACTGCTGAAGCGATGTAGCCCAACATTTGGCAAGTGATGTCATTAGATATTGACTCTTGCAGTACAGTGACACGTTTGCTATGATTCTTAGTGTCGAATAATTAATGCGATAAAATAGAAACCAATGTTATAAATAATAATAATAATATTCCGGGACATCTCACACACGGTTGTCTGATCCCAGAGCTTGTGTTATGGTAACCAGACAACTGATAAACATACCTATATATTTCTAAATACATATATATTATAGATACATTACACCCAGACACAGAACAAATTATCATGCTCATCACACAAACATTTGTCCCGGGTGGCAATCGTACCCACGACCTCCGGTATAGCAGTCAGGGTCTCTAACCACTGGACCAACAGGCCTGTGAAAATGTTATAAACTGACTCTAAACCAGATGTACTATTCACCCCTTTCGTATAGATACACCCTTTCGATAACACCCTTCATACGCACATTGACATACGCATCATATAAAAAGACTTAAACCCTGTCATTTGCGTTCCAAAAATATAGGTCACAAAATCTCATCATCCTTTACCAAAGTCCTGAACTCAGTACATTCAATTTACTCATTTGTAGACTAGATATCCATATATTAGATCTATAAGTTCCGGACAAAGAGTTGAGCCCTTAGGACCTTATTAATAAAAATCTTGATATAGATTAGCAACGGATTAGCAGATTCTATTTCTTCTATTCTATTTATGACAAATATTCAAATAGCATAGAAAGTGTGCAGAGTAAGTTCTTGAGAGCTATGCATTATCGCTGCTTTCGCACTCGTAGTTCATATGTGGAATTACTAAAAACATATAATTTATTGAACCTAAAATCCAGACGCTCTCTTCTGGAAATGGTATTTTTGTTTGACTTATGCTGCAATGTATACGATTGCATTGATGTCCGAAATAAAATTAGTTATATAGTGCCCAGAACAGCCATAGGTCGCGGGGTGCGCGTTCGCCCGCTGTTTGCTGTTACTTCCTGTCGCACAAACGCGGGCTTGCGCGCACCACTGCGTAGGCTGACAAGCCATTTTAATAAAGAATTTCATGTCGTTGATATGTTTGCTCTTTCTGCCAAACAATTCAAGAAGCAGATAACTGAATTAATTAGTACTAAATTATGAATCGGTTTAATTTTTAGTTACTTTTGTTTTGATTGTAGGTATGTAGGTTTTACTTATAAGTTAGCAATTACATGATGATTTAAACCAGTATGTTTTCATTATATGTATTCTGTGGAAAATGTCGTTGGTTGCACATTTACTCATTTGTTGTGTTAGTTTGTAAGTACCTATCTATTAATGTGTTACTGTTTATTTTCCCTAATAAATAAAATAAAATAAAATAAAATAAAATTCTAATTTCAATTTTTCTATAGAGAATTTGAATTTAGAATCTATTATTCCGTGGCTAATCCATATCGACATTTTTATTAATAAGGGTGTTAGAGTATATATAAGAAACTAGAGTGAGCCTATCAGAGTTTGAACGTAAGCACTAGTGTGAAATGGTTTTGTCGTGAATTATGTATGAAGATGGAGCTTGAAGTTTTAAAAAATCTATCTAAAACACTAATATTATAATAACAATGTCAAAACGATCAATATTTTCGTATATAATTTTCTCGTTGCGCGAAAATTAACTTAAATGAAAAACGAAATGTACTAGGTTCAGACTAAAAACTGCTCTCGCTTGGCACAAGGGGAAACTAGCGATAGTAGCAGTCTATGTATATAGTTCGTCTATGGTTGAGCCTTTTGCCCCTGATAGGTCCTCGCCACAACGGCCGGACTTGATTGAAAATCATTTACGGTGGGATCAGGCTTATGGGGGCAGGAAGTTTGCCTTTATGGGTATCTAAGTGCCGCTCTGGATCTTGATGGTGATGTGATGTGGATTAGCTTAGGGTTTACCTGAGCTAGAAAGTATTGTATGTTTTTTTTATTATTATTATGTGTTTGCTGATGATGGCTAGAGTTTTTTAAGGCAAGGTCTAAGTCCAAAGAGCTTACAAATGTTGGGAAGGAAGTCTATGCCATCGGTGGGTTCAATAAAGCCTGATGACTCCTAAATAAACACATATATTTTATAAAGACAGAGTAAACGAGTTATTTGAGCTGAGATTTTATAAATTGACTCTGTACCAGATGTATTCACTTTTCACCCTTTTGGGTATGACCTTTCGATAACACCCTCTATAGTTTCTTTGTAACCTGAATAACTAATTTATGACAAATTCAATGAGAAAGGTTACAACTGTAAAATAACTCTTAGGGACCAACTAGCCTTTCATAACATCGTATTTAATTTTCTTTAAAAAGAATAAGTTTTGTTTCTTTTAATTTTGTGTTGTAAACAATGCTCTTGTCATTTCTTTTATACATTGTATTGTCACAGACCGGGGCGGCGCCTGTATACAGTTTTACGCCCTGTTAAAAGTCAAAGCAATTAAGACAGCCATTCTGGTGCTTGATAATTCCTGCGATCATTTTGGTCGGAACGGGCTCGATATAAAAACGTGCGTCAGTTGTTTTTAGTTGTTTGTGTATGGAGATAGTATTTTTGTTTTTTTATTGAGAGACAATTTTCTACAATTAAATCGAATGTCATACATGCAATATATTAGGTAATTACGTTGAATTTTGAAGTTCAGGAGAAATTTTATTGAGTAATTTGATAGTTTTTTACAATTACCTAATTTTTATTTATTTTATTATCTGTTTGTATATATTACTAGTCTTAACAAACATTACTCATGAAATTCGTGGTGGTTAGATGTTTATCAGACGTAGCAGTCGCTCTGTATAATATACAGCCTCATCCGATCTGACTGGAAGCAGACACCTAGAAAACTAGAGGACCAAGCAAAATAACAAACTAGTGATACATGAACATAACATACCATCACGACTGTTTCCCCGAAGGGTTGGGCTGAGGTGTGCCAATATACACCCACAGTTCGCCGGTATGTTTAGGTCCAATGTAATAGGGGGCGAGCCTATTGCTCCTATCAGGACACAAATCCAAACTCCGACCTGCTACTGAGAAATTCATAGAAAAACCCAATAACACCTTGGTCGACTTGGGAATCGAAACCAAGACCTATAGCATAGCAGTTGCGCATACAATCATTAGGCCAACGAGGCAGTTTAGGAACGTATCAAATATACGTTCCTAAACTGCCTCGTTTAATTAGAAGTCATACATTAGGCGTTATAGAGGACTATATCTTGTTCCTCAGTATATATTCGTACATACTAATTGTATACCATTTAACATACTCTCCTAATTTAACTGCCAACAATTATAGTTCTCATTGAGTGCCGTCTAACTTAGTCTAGTTAACTTTATCGGTGAGAAGTTTAACTGCCTCAAGTGTTTAACTGTACGGTAAGTTTTCGAGTTACATTAGTAGGTACTTAGTATAGCGAGATAAGTTTAACAACATTTGTCTTCTTTAATGTTACAATTGATAATGTTACAATCTATACATATAATAAAATTGTAGAAAAGTGGTGTCTGTACAATGGAAATATAAACAAAAAAAGTAGCAAGGGTTGTTATTATATCTATGCCGAACCTGAAATTATAATTATTATTTTTTTTGTCTGTTTGTCTGTGTGTTTGTGCACGCTAATCTCAGAAACGGCTTACTCGATTAAGATGCGGTTTTCACGAATGTATTGTAGTAAGCTTCACTTAACATTTAGTGTTTATTTCATGTCAATCGGTACATAAATAAAAAAGTTATGTCAATTTGAAAAATCATGTATACATATAATAAAATTGTAGAAAAGTGGTGTCTGTACAATGGAAATATAAACAAAAAAAGTAGCAAGAGTTGTTATAATATCGATGCCGAACCTGAAATTATAATTATTATTTTTTTTGTCTGTTTGTCTGTTTGTCTGTTTGTCTGTGTGTTTGTGCACGCTAATCTCAGAAACGGCTTACTCGATTAAGATGCGGTTTTCACGAATGTATTGTAGTAAGCTTCACTTAACATTTAGTGTTTATTTCATGTCAATCGGTACATAAATAAAAAAGTTGTATCAATTTGAAAAATCACATATAATAAAATTGTAGAAAAGTGGTGTCTGTACAATGGAAATATAAACAAAAAAAGTAGCAAGGGTTGTTATTATATCTATGCCGAACCTGAAATTATAATTATTATTTTTTTTGTCTGTTTGTCTGTGTGTTTGTGCACGCTAATCTCAGAAACGGCTTACTCGATTAAGATGCGGTTTTCACGAATGTATTGTAGTAAGCTTCACTTAACATTTAGTGTTTATTTCATGTCAATCGGTACATAAATAAAAAAGTTATGTCAATTTGAAAAATCATGTATACATATAATAAAATTGTAGAAAAGTGGTGTCTGTACAATGGAAATATAAACAAAAAAAGTAGCAAGAGTTGTTATAATATCGATGCCGAACCTGAAATTATAATTATTATTTTTTTTGTCTGTTTGTCTGTGTGTTTGTGCACGCTAATCTCAGAAACGGCTTACTCGATTAAGATGCGGTTTTCACGAATGTATTGTAGTAAGCTTCACTTAACATTTAGTGTTTATTTCATGTCAATCGGTACATAAATAAAAAAGTTGTATCAATTTGAAAAATCACATATAATAAAATTGTAGAAAAGTGGTGTCTGTACAATGGAAATATAAACAAAAAAAGTAGCAAGGGTTGTTATTATATCTATGCCGAACCTGAAATTATAATTATTATTTTTTTTGTCTGTTTGTCTGTGTGTTTGTGCACGCTAATCTCAGAAACGGCTTACTCGATTAAGATGCGGTTTTCACGAATGTATTGTAGTAAACTTCACTTATCATTTAGTGTTTATTTCATGTCAATCGGTACATAAATAAAAAAGGTGTATCAATTTGAAAAATCATCTATACATATAATAAAATTGTAGAAAAGTAGTGTCTGTACAATGGAAATATAAACAAAAAAAGTAGCAAGGGTTGTTATAATATCTATGCCGAACCTGAAATTATAATTATTATTTCTTTTGTCTGTTTGTCTGTTTGTCTGTGTGTTTGTGCACGCTAATCTCAGAAACGGCTTACTCGATTAAGATGCGGTTTTCACGAATATATTGTTGTAAGCTTCACTTTACATTTAGTGTTTATTTCATGTCAATCGGTACATAAATAAAAAAGTTGTATCAATTTGAAAAATCATCTAAACATATAATAAAATTGTAGAAAAGTGGTGTCTGTACAATGGAAATACGAACAAAAAAAGTAGCAAGGGTTGTTATAATATCGATGCCGAACCTGAAATTATAATTATTATTATTTTTTGTCTGTTTGTCTGTGTGTTTGTGCACGCTAATCTCAGAAACGGCTTACTCGATTAAGATGCGGTTTTCACGAATATATTGTTGTAAGCTTCACTTAACATTTAGTGTTTATTTCATGTCAATCGGTACATAAATAAAAAAGTTATGTCAATTAGAAAAATCATCTATACATAAAATAAAATTGTAGAAAAGTGGTGTCTGTACAATGGAAATATAAACAAAAAAAGTAGCAAGGGTTGTTATAATATCTATGCCGAACCTGAAATTATAATTATTATTTTTTTTGTCTGTTTGTCTGTTTGTCTGTGTGTTTGTGCACGCTAATCTCAGAAACGGCTTACTCGATTAAGATGCGGTTTTCACGAATGTATTGTAGTAAGCTTCACTTAACATTTAGTGTTTATTTCATGTCAATCGGTACATAAATAAAAAAGTTATGTCAATTTGAAAAATCATGTATACATATAATAAAATTGTAGAAAAGTGGTGTCTGTACAATGGAAATATAAACAAAAAAAGTAGCAAGGGTTGTTATGATATCGATGCCGAACCTGAAATTATAATTATTATTTTTTTTGTCTATTTGTCTGTTTGTCTGTGTGTTTGTGCACGCTTATCTCAGAATCGGCTTACTCGATTAAGATGCGACTACGTTGCCGCTGACCGTGTAAGTAACTGTGAAACCATTGAATTACCGGAGGAGATATGTTGAGGGAGCACAATATGCCAAGCAAAATATCGAAATCAACAGTAAAAGGCATTGCTGAAATCCAGCAATGCAAGTACCGGTAGAATACCGATTTCCATGCCTGATCTAATGTCATCCGTAATATCAACCAGAGCTGTGGTAGTGCTATGTTCAGGTCTAAAACCTGACTGGAAGGGATTGAGAAGGTTAAATTTAGAAGGAAATGCACTAATCTGCATATGGACTAGACGTTCAAGGACTTTTGAGAGGAAAGGCAAGATAGAAATAATTCGGATTCCTCTCATTCTAAATAATTTCCCATTTAGTTTTAAACGAGTCCAGTTTCCAGTCAGCCTATATTTTGCGATGACGATTAATAAAGCCCAAGGTCAGACGTTGAAAGTTGTGGGTGTAGATCTAAGTATAAGCTGTTTCAATCAATCGTAGGAGCCTGTATGCTTTCATCCCCGATGGCCATACGTCAAATATCGTATACAGAGAAGCATCTGTAAAGTAAATTTATAGCTACCCAAGCAAAAGTATATGTATAAAAACCTAATTCTAAATATGCTGCCCGAAAAGTAACTCTTCCACGCGGACGAAGTCGCGGGCACAGCTTGTTGATAATACATGTATTTAAAAATAACCGATTCTAATGCAGTTTATATATGACCATCTTGAGGTATATCGAGAACAAAAATATATTTTAAAATCTTTCCACCATTACCGCATTCTCACAGAATAAACATATAAAAGTAAAACATACACGATGTTTCAATAACCTCCTTCGATTGACGTCGGTTAACAATAATTTTATTTATCTTAGCGTCTATGTTACATTTGGCTCCTAGATTATTTTTGACAGAAGTAAAGCGTCACAAATAGATAACCTCACTTAGTATTCAATAACAGTGCCAACCAAAAATAAGACCAAAATTACCATAACACTTCTTCGTCCCTAAAGACTAGAACAACTTCTACATACGTCAACTCTTCTATACTTTATTCAGAGGTAAGGGTCAGTGACCTGAGGTGTTGGCGTGAATCAAATTTACTCCAAACCGCAGTAGAATACTGATGTGTGGGGCAAATAACCTGACGTTACGTAACCGCTGGTCCTTGTGACTTGCGATTTTTTGGTCCTTGTCCCCATATCCCGTACCTACTGGTATCTGTTTTGTGAATGTAGCGTAGTGATTGATGCTTGTTTCTTCTCGGTGTTAAGACGACAGTGCAATTGTTGGAGGCTTTTATAATTGGCTAGTTGTGCCCTGTAGTTTCGGCCGCGTAAAGTTCACGATCTTGTAATTAAAAGATGTTTTTACTAATTCTATTAGGATGGGAGGCAAATGCAAGAAATCAAAAATCGATCCCGGTTGGATCGGTTTTCTTGATTCTTTGATAAAAATGGTCTTAGTAATCCGAGTTTGACTGTTTGCTCAAAAATAGGCTTTAGAGAATATTGTGAAGCTATGTAGTAAAGTAATACCTAATAATGTTTTTTCTGGATTTGGTAATTATTAGGTAAGTAAAATATTATCAGCACCAAAACTAGGACATTAGGACAAGTAATAGATATGGAAAGATCTCTTATCTCAACACACATTTTGTTTCTGTCATCAAACTGTAATTTAAACTAGACAAGCAAAGGTCAAAAGTTGCCCTACTCTAGTATTTACTGTAAGGTAGCTGCATTTATAAAGGTCAAAGGTTATATGCAAATCTCACCGGGAATGCACTGTTATATTTAGCCTGTCTGGTCTTACTCAGCTAAATATAGACAACTTTAATTAGTAGGGTTTGTTGCCTATTCATATTTAGAAATAGGAGCCTGAAACTCTGTTGCATATGGGGTGGTTTTATTTTTACCACTGTCATTACATAACTGCATGACGTATTAAATTAGACAACTATAGTGAAAATTTTCTTAAACTAAAAAAGGTCAATTCTACTCAAAGGAAACAGCCAGAATAAAATATGCCGAACTTCCAAATATATCGAGGATGATTATATTATACTCTGACAACCAATCTTGCTATGGGATACTGTGTTACCTAGTAAAATGGGATGATGTGTAGACAGTCACTCTAAACAAAATAGTTGAATCCGGTGAGACTGGAAGTAGACCTCAATATAATATAAGAAAATGATAAGCAAATAAAAACAGACTTTAATTGAAATACTGAATACTGAATACAAATATAAATAAAATAGAAGGATTACTTTGAGCTTCGCACAGTTAAATAAAAAAGGGTTATTCTCACTAAAACGACTTTCAATCTTAACAATAAGATGGTTTCAACAAATGAGATTTTACGATGAAATCGCTTAAATTAAATCCGTAGAAAGTCATTACAACGAAATGGGCTCTCAAATTGAATCAATGTTAATTTAACGAGAAAAACATCAAATGGTTTTGTATACTATCAAACCTTTTTAAAACACTCACTATTAATAGCATAGCTAAGGCGATGCGAGATATTTCCAAATTGCTATACATTGCCGGGCCACGCGGTCATGGTGACATAAGTGCTCGAGGATAGGCGGCAATGTACAGCATGTACAGCGATATTCTCGTACCGTCAAAATCAGGACTAAGAGACTGATTTATTATTTCAATTAATCAACTCGGCCTATCCAGGTCCGCTGCGGACATAGGCCTCTGTCAAGTTTCACCAAAACACCCGGTTAATCAATGTTGTACATTTATTTACATTTGTCGGGCCTGTTGGTCTAGCGGTTAGTGACCCTGACTGCTATACCGGAGGTCGTGGGTTCGATTCCCACTCGGGACAAATGATTGTGTGATGAGCACGATCATTTGTTCTGGTCTGGTTGTAATTTATCTATTATATTTATGTATTTAGAAATATATAAGTATGTTTATCAGTTGTCTGGTTACCATAACACAAGCTCTCTTAGAGCTTAGCTTGGGATCAGATAACCGTGTGTGAATTGTCCAGGAATATTTACAAAAACCGAGTAGATGTCGCACTAGGGCGTATGTAAAAGCTAAGGCCCTACTATTCGGGCAATTGGTGTATTTTCATGTTTTGAGTTTTTCTATCACTATCTGTCTTGTACAATAATGCCTAGTGACTGGATTGTAATGTTTCACGGGTATTCAACAATTTTGCTTGACATGACGTAAAGCAAAATGTATCGGGACTACCTATAGTCAAAACTAACATCATTGTATACCTTAATTATTAGTAAATAAATGATTTATTTCTCTTTCTAGTTCCACATTGCAAATTATTATGATCTCTTTTTTCATCACTCACGAATGACCTGTAAATTCTGTCAGTTTTTAAATGTGACCAAGAAATAATATACCAAAACATCATCGCAGTCAATGATTTTATTCCACTCAATGTTTCTCTGTTTACCCCAAAACTGGAAATAATAGCAACATATACATTACGGGGCTCAATAAGAGGGTAATACGGGCTTTGCGTATTATTGTCGGGCAAAAAGCTTCGGATTCAGAGAAATGACCTGAACAATGACCTTCGGGAATAGGGATGGGACATGCGCATATCGATAAATAACAAAACATTTTGGTACAGATTTAAATATATTTTTTATTTAATTTATTTTTCGTAATGTAATGTTGTCTAGAATAATGTTATATTAATGAAATGGAATGTCAATCAACTAAAAAGTAAACATCTTAACGACAATTTTGAAAATAAACTTCAGACTGTCGTAAATATAAATACACTTTTAAATCAATGTCAATAAAAATATTTAAGTAAAAATACACCTTTATCCAATTTTCATCATACAATTAAAAGGCAAGCCACATTAACACCAGTCAACAACATCAAACAGCCAAGTTAAAGAATATTACAATAGTACGGCAATTGGGTCGAGAACCATTCAGCACCTCTAATTGGCTGTATCACTTGACATTTCACAGCATTTTCCATTCGCATTGTGAAAAACTGAACTTCTTATTCCTCATGCAAATAAAAAACAACTTTAAAGCTACTCAATGTGAGTTCAATATTGCTTTTACGGGAGCTAATTGATCATCATAAGCTTTCTCGTTTCGAGTTGCAAGCACTCAACGTGTCAAAGACTTATCGATCACTCTTTACAAACAATTTCAGTATTCAGTTCTAGTGTGGTATTCTATAGTTGTGGTATAATACTGTGATTTATTATACTGAAAGATTTTTTAGGCAAAAGGACACTCTTCACTCTTGTTAAATTGCATTTTTTAATCTGTTTTTTTTCCTAAGAGTTATATTTAGCTTGGCTTCATATGCTGTTAAATTAAATACAATCTTTTAAGGACGGCGCTTTCTTGGTATGTTAATATTAGATGCTATGAGAGAACTAGACTCAAAATATTCATATTCACGAATGACCATTGGTGTCGGCAAACACATTGTATGATGTACTTCGATGTCCACTTAGGACAAACATGTCGTCCACAAACGTTTGTTCTAAGTCTGAGTGCTTTAAATGCATGTGATTTGAATTATGAAACTTCCGCGAAGCAGGTTCAAATTCTCTAAGCGCTGTTCACAAGACGCCGACGCACCACCATCTTTTGTTTTTATTTTCACTATATGGTTTTTTGTAGAACATTGATGGCTATGTTTGTTGACGGCTGGCAATAGAATAACAAAATCAAAAACAAAAGACGACCGTGCGGCTACTGTGCGTTTTTTGTGCGATGGCGGTGCGCCGTCAGTGTGACGTGAACAATAAGTAGCGGGAGTAATTTTGATTGATTTTTATTCTTCCTAAACGGCTACTCAGCATAAAATATCTATCCTATACCCCAGTATGCAAGCGTCATACATATTAATCTTCTCTCCATATAATGAATATTCATTCGCCACAATATTCATCACTCTTTTAATAGGCTCCGATCTTTGCACATCGTTTATCATTGACATACTTTTTGTAAGCTGTTATAGGTTTTACGTAGGGGCTTACTTATAAGCCATACATAATAATACAGAATATTAAAATTGCTTGACTAAGGTTTAAGGAAGGAATACGAATATGTTGTGACTATAACTGTTAAGTTGTTTTCTTATGACCCGGAAAAAAGGTGTATAAAATCGTCTTCATCTTTCTGATGTAGGGATTACCTATCGATAATATAGCAAATAGGTAAATACGTCAAAAATTGCTTATGTCGGTGGCAGTTAATGAAAATAATTCAACAAAATGTTATTTTGTATTCTCATGTAAGTGGCTTTATTGTCTTTTTTGGGAATAAATGATTAAAACAAAAAAAAAATATTCACAAAACTCACTTCTAACTACTAT
This sequence comes from Autographa gamma, assembly GCA_905146925.1. Taxonomy (NCBI): domain Eukaryota; kingdom Metazoa; phylum Arthropoda; class Insecta; order Lepidoptera; family Noctuidae; genus Autographa; species Autographa gamma. The sequence goes on from LR989871.1 coordinate 7,454,326, forward strand.
AATGCTGGTCCTAAAAATATACAGTTACACTATTTTTTTTTCAATATTTAATATCTATATAAATATATCGATAACAACAGCGCACAACACTAGCCATTTAAACATTGTTTTACGCATCTCGGTGTGTGACGGTTGGTGAAATACGAGAAAAAGCGAGCTTTGGATGCCCGGCGGAGATTTTTATTTCAGCACGTTTTGGGAAACTCACAAATTAATGGGTGTTGGCTGAAAGTTAACTGAAATACATCACTTTTATTCTATAGAGTTTTTAGTTTAATATTTATCTCTGGTATTTGTTTGAAATGGTTTTATAACTCGATTTTTAAAATGGATTGAGTTGGCTTTTATTTTTTGATTCAGTTTTATTTTGATCATTCTTCAAATATACCTTGTTGAAATTATATTTTAGTGGTTTTCGATCGATATGCTTATCTTACTTGAGTTATTCACGACGAATATAAATAGGAAATAACATCTAACAACCTTCCACATACTAACCGTGTGTGGATTTTAAAAAATGACCTGGCAGAAAGGATTTAAAGTCAACCGGGGTCCACAAGTCTACTATATAAGTATATTATTATCGTATTGTTCCCCTAAAAAATTGCATTTGCACGACGTACGTCTTTAATTTATACTTGGTGATGTTTTATACCACTCCGTCTTCTATCAAAACATTAACAAACCAGCATTATCACTAGACCTCCACTAAACACAGCCTATACTAAAGCCTATACTAACTACTCCTATTTCCGTATCGTTATCAGTGACGTCACAGGCCATTCATTTGATTGACTGACGTTATCATCGATGTGTGATGACACTGCACCATAACTCATGTCAATGCAAACTGTATTGCGCCTGCATTGTATAGCAGTTAATAGGCTGTCTATTGGCATTTCATAGCCTCGATTTTTCGTTTTAATTAAACTTTCATCTACAGTCATGTCACTCATATTATATTTATATCTATAGAACAAAAAAGTAGAGAACCGAGCATAATATGAAAATTAATTTTAAAGATTTTTTTTGGCTGCGTTTCGATTTTCTTTTATAACATAACATAATAAACATTCACGCCTGTATCGCCGCAGGGATAGGCAGAGTTGTACCACTGTACTTACACCCACAGTTCAACGGGATGTTGGGATTTGAAAATGTGATTTTAAAATTTTACTATTGTTATTTCAGGAATTATTGCCTGTCCTGCGTATTCAATGCATATTCAATAGTTAAAATACTTTATGATTAACCTAAGTTGTAGTAAGTTAAAATGTTGATTGACTAGTCTATCTAGACTAGGGAAAACGCAGACCTTATCTTTTCAAATTGTATACGTACTAAAGATTCTTAACGCTAAGATTAATTGGAAACAATTTGTTTGTCTTAACAAATAGGTTGGGAAGCGGTAGCTCTTGTCTCTTTAGGCCGTTTGTTTTTACACAAAATAATCTGTAAATAATCAGTGAGTACAATATTTAAAATATCACAGCCTTTAGTGTCCACCAAAATGGATAATTAGTCTCAATAAGATTCTATAACTAAATAGTAGTAAATGAAGAAAAGTAAATTAGTAGTAGCTTTATCTAATAAAAAAAAATGAACAATATCATCTATTCAAATCATAAGGTCCTAAAAATGTATATAGTCTAGAACACGAGTATTTTTTTTATTGACGATCATGTGATAATTAATCTCTCATATACCAAATCCTTACCTAAACCAAAACAGTAGTGCTATTCTGTAACATTATTTTCGTATCTCGACAGCGGAATCCGCGGTGAGATGTCAAAAACGTATTCTCAAATTTGAATTCTAAATAAAGGACAATTGGGTTCACTTTTGAAATGAGTTTAATTATCACTCAGGTGAAGCTCGATATCGAAATTATTTACAGAATAGACATACTGAAATGACCAGAGTGAACAAGCCCTTGTTTCAGCATAAAACCGCGACGCCCGCATCTGTCATTGTCAGTTAGTGACAAACTCTGTTTAGCTAAACTCCTATCTTCATTGTCTTAATTAATTATGCAAATAAAGGTAAGGGTAAGTGGTATTTAGTTGAAACTTAAAGTTCAAAGCTTTTAAAGGGAGGTACCTAAATAATTTGTTGTTGCATATCTGGTTTCGTACAAAAGGTTAAGTTTGTAATTGGCTATGGTTCGTTTTTATAGTTGTTAGTGAGATTTTTGCTTCACCTGAACATTTGTTTTCTATTTTTTATGGACTGTATTCATACATAACTTATTATCATCACGCCTGTATCCCCGAAGGTTTAGGCAGAGGTGTACCAATGTACACCCACAATTCGCCGATATGTTTAGGTCCCACGTAATAGGGGGCGAGCCTATTACATGGGATTCATACCGTCCATAAAAAAATATCCGTAAAATGGTCTAAAAAGTACAAGTATGCAATCCATGAATGTAAGTATTATTGTTTATCCTAGTAGATGTCTATTTTTCACAATAATTTGTATATTACTACAAGTTTTGTTTATTTTTAAAGCTTTTATCCTTTTAAGGATAATTTCATTTCATCATTTCATCATTTCAAAATTATACGTATCTTTTTGTCACAAAAACAATTACATCTACAAATTTATGCGCGAAAAAATACGTTTACCTGCCAGAGATAATCTGAAGATTTATTATAATCTGTCGGACATCTTAAAATATTACTTAAATCCTAAAGTAGATATTTTTAACGAGACTTATGGCTAAGACTATTGAAAAACTTTTTATACGACGAGGATTTTAACTTTTAAATGAGTAAGTTGGGCACTTTGATAACTTATATATATCGTTTTAATAAGTTTTGATGTTGTTTATCTTAAAAGTTTTAAGTAATGGCTAAGTGAATTAATGGTTGTCTAAAATAATTGTTTACTTGCTTATTTAAATCCTGTTTTAATGGTATAGGCATTTTTTATAACTTTATACATATTTAAAATTATTTTTAAAGTTTATTCGTGCTTCTTTTATAATATCACATTGTGTGTGTTATCTACTACTTTAAGCTTAGTTTTTTGAAGTTTGGTATCTGATTATTTTATATTTGGTTTCAAAGAGACGTGTAGTATTTTCAGGAGTATATAAATTTACATCTAAGACTTTTTTTATGACTTTTTAAACTATCGCAGCGAAGCAAAAAACAAAACAATTGAGAGTCGAGTTTGTGACTCCATTAATTGTTGTAATAACTGCAGACATTTTTATGTGTACCATTTAGCGCATAATGTGAGCTTACCAAATATAACAAACCTGTTTAGTACTCCAGATTGGGTGCATCTTAAAGTGCATATTAAGATAGTATCGTGTCGCCTCCTTAGCTGTAAAATTACTTAATTAAGTTCATGGTTATACAGGCTGTTGCCGAAAAGCTCTGAAAGTGTTTTAGGAAAAAACAGTAGCATATACACAATACCAAACTTGAGAAGATATTTTATAAGAAGTCTTGATTATCAATTTGAAGTCTTTTCATGAAAATAATAAGTAAAAATATAGAAAATCCATACAAGAATGTTAAATGTAAAATTAACTTTGTTTGTCTGTCAGCTTAACGGCTAAACTGATCAACCGACTTTGATGAAGAATTGACCTTGAATCTACAAAACATAGGCTGCTTTTTGCTACGATAGACAGGTAGTATAAATATAATCTTAATTTTATAAGAAAAATATGCATTTTTGAGAATCTATATACAAAGTAAGTTACTAAGATTAAACAAAATAAGAATCACGCTTTATTTAAGATCACTTATTTTAAATCTACGTTTTAAAGTAAAACCAGATCATTGAAACATACAGAAACTTTTAGCATAAACCTTTTTTGAAACAACTTGTATTTTCACTTATGTGTATCGTTCAATTAAGAATCATATTTATATTAATTACCAATTTAAAAGCCGCTAAAAACTAATGAATATTCATTAAGAAATGTATCGGTAAAGCAAATTAAAACAGGCTTCTTTTCGTTCCTTTTTTATTAAATTAATGTAGATAAGATCACGCAGTAAATTGAGATTGTATAAAATGTCAAGTCTTCTTTGACCACTGCTGTGAAAAAAAAACTGCCTTAATTATCCAAATATTAACAGATAGCCAGAACAAAATATGAAATGGTAAAATACATAGGTAATTTCCTTTACCCGATCTACTTTTTTCTATTTCTATCATCGTTAAAGCTTATAGTTGTCTATCAAGAGATTTTGTTAAATAATAAAGGATTACTTACCTAGATTTCTTCGTTCAATTGCTTATAAAGAGTAGCTCTTTTGTCCGTCTGTGACTTGATCCAAAGGTTTTTGAATTTGAAGTCTTGATTAAAGTTAACTTATGTGGACATCGGACTGATTTGAATGGGTCTAGAGACTAATCTTTCATTTTGTTAAACTACCTCTAACTAGAAGTCCAGTCTTAACTGATTTTAAGACTGATTAAACTGCGGTTTGTTACAAAGTCTAATTTATTGTAATCTATCTTATGTCAAATCTCTGTATGTGTACCAACGTCTTTTATTTTAAACCGACTTCAAAAAGGAGGAGGTACTCGAATCAAATGTATTTTTATCTTTGTTTCTACAGAACTTTTAATGAATGAATGGTTAAACCGAATTTGATGAGATTTTTTTTTAATTTAAAACAATTTTGACGGTGGGATCCAAAATAAATTTTCAGACGGTTTTTTTTATAGAATTATTATCAACGCCATATTCAAAAGGCGATTATATCTCTGAACTTTAAAATAAAGAATTAGGTACCTTATATTTAAAGACTACAAGAGATTTATTAAGGTTGTTTTATCTGCCTACAAGATTAGTTGAAGGTAGCACAAGCCATATAAGATTATTTCTTTAAAATCTTTATTTATACACGATCTAAAAATAGGATCAATGAGAACACCATTAAAGCACCACTTGATCTCATAAGAATATCACAATTCCTCTCTACAGGGAATACTATGATACTACAAGCTACATAATTAGACTCCATTGCATAGCATAATTAGTCTCGCAAGGAGTTTCCTGATACTTAACTACCTTAAACCTACCTCATTTACTACTATAAAGGTCTGTAATTGATTTTAATTTTTCTGGTAGAGATTTTTGCGGTTAGCCTGAGCGCAAGCTTTGACTAAGCAGTCAAAGTCAAGGCAGTGAAGCTACCGGACTTTTGGCGAGGACCTCGAGGCGAGGCCTCCAGCCAGAGCAATAGGAAAAACTAACTACGTCAGCAACGTCCACTAGCGGGCACCCCCTGTGGGGTTCGGACCTCAACTTAGTGCGTTGCTAACAATCTTAATAAGGCAAAACATGAAGGGATGGCTCGATCTTAGCTTTAATTATTTATGTACGTATGTAAGTATGGACATATTATTATTGCTAGTTTAGCTGACTCGGGCCAGCTTGGTCTAGGGACGGTGGGATAACATTTACGTTACTACAAAAGTCTGTGTTACTCTATATAATGTCCTAACTAATATTATTAAAACAAACTTGAACGTTATGTAGGTACCTAATACATGAATTCTTTTAAGTATACTTAGTTACTTTTAAATAACAATTATTGTATTAAAACCTTTTGATTACAATCTTTATTATAGCGGTTTCGGGTCGTTTGAATCATTAAGTTGTGATTTTAATGCTCCCATATAAAAGTGCTACTGGAAATTATGCAAATTAGTTTAATTAAAGCTATCTTTTAATTCTTTTTATAGAAATTATCAGAAATTATGGCGATGCTTTGAGATTTTGGAGCTAAATTGGTGGCGGCATTTCTTTTTATTTTGAGTGGTATGTATTGTAGGCCAGAAAAGTATTACCTATATAAAAGTGTCACTAGGTATTGTAAAGTTAATTACTTGGATGCAATTTGTGTTAATATAATTTTTTATTTCATGTTATTCATCAACGGTAGTATCGAAATAGCGTACTTACGCTTACCATGAGGTGACCCGCAGGACTTTTTGTTGTCTTAGCATAAAAATCTATAAGGTTTATATGCTCATAGGTATATAATTAAAACAACAAATAAATATGTAATACATGTATTTCCAACTTTGCACACAAACAAGGCAATAAGAGAATACAATTTTATTACATTCATCTTAATTAGTTTTGATTATTACAACTGTTAGGTACATAAGTATTTTCTGTGATTTCGTTTATAAACAATCGTCTATTCTTCTATTGTATGTCATGTTACAGCTCACTAATAGTTTATATACATAGCCCACATTTTGGCACACTTTCCATTTGAAGTTAGTACCACTAACTGAATACACGGCAGCTTATCATGTTCGGACATGGTATGAAAATAATGTAAAAACCCCGATTGTAATTCTGTGGTTCATATATTTTTCCAGACATATGGAATACAGGCTGCACTCAAACAGTTATTTATTTCTTTTTTCTACATATAAGGTACGTATAAATGCCATTACGGAAGCTCCTCTCTGGACAAGTGACATTTTTAAAACGTTAACGTTTAAGAGTTTGAAAAAGTTGGAACTATGGAGTACGAGTATCGCTTAAAGCCCAAGGCGTCCAGAGTAAGCAAATATTTGGCTGAATGTAGTACATTCATTTCCTGATTTAAGTTATTTTTCGTGCAACGACAAGAACAAACAACAGATTCCAATATTATTAAAAAAAATACACAATAGGGATTTATTAAAACGGCGGGTCTGTTTTGATTCTAGTTTTACGACGGAACTAGTTCATACTAGGGCTCACTGTTCATAGCCAAATAGGCGCACTCTGTAGTTGCTGATCTATCCTCTAAAGATTTATGTTATCTTTGTCGCTTGGAGAAATGTCACTTGGCTACAGGGGCAGTAAACATTAAGTTCTTCTCCTAACAATAATGTATGACAATTGTAATACTACTGTAATAAAATATATTATTGATTCTATAATATTTACAATCTAACTAACGTTTCTTGCGACTTGGTTCGTCCATTTAGGCTGTTACCTAGCATTCCTTCAATAATTCGTTCCTTTAGACATATCGTTTATTTTTTCTAAATACAAACATGGTAGTTATATATTTATTGGTTATTTTATTACATTATATAACACATACAAAATTAAATTCTGTTTAAGTAAAACAAGTTTTTTCTTTTAAATACCGTGACACAAATGTTACAACTGATCATAAAAAACTTATAAAATATTACAATTGGAAAAATGAAAGCTTGCTTATTATGAAGGACTAGATAAGGTTATTTAGTTCCTTAAATTAGAAATAAAAAATAGAATTATAAATTACGAACCTAAAATAAAACATAATCACCAAAATATTACAATGTTCACACATTCAAACACAAAAGCTTTACACAGCTTTAAAAATAATCTGAAAATAAAAATTTATTTTGTTACAATTATAACAACTTTTAACATAAACATTGAAAACATAAACATGAAAATAACCTTTAAATATAAACAGTCTATCAATATTATTTAGTCTAGTCTGAAAGGACTAGATTCTATTAGTTCTTTCAACTGTAGCTCAGTTTTAAAAGCTTAACAAATATCAATAAACGTTTAAAACCAGACAGGTTAACAAAATGAAATTGAATACGTGTGTAAAATTTTAAACGGATTTAGTAGATTAAACATTTCGTTCAAGTAGATACAGTCACAAGCAATATGTTCACACGTTATGCAATATAGGCTACACAGTAGCACTTATCGAACGTCAAACACATAATACAAAACTAGACAGCACCCTAAGGACCGGTTCATATCGGCCGCGCAACGCCAGAACAAACAAACACGCAATGAGACATCCGACACCTGACGCGCTATCGCAACATCAGTTGAATGGGAAAAGGCCGAAAGCCCCACCCCGCAATTGCTCGCCCCGGCGCGGCGCCAAGCAACCGATAATACGCGACGCGCCTCCCGCCAGAGTTGAACCGACCCTAATTCGCCCATCCTTCACCTCTGTCATGAACAACTTATTGACAAAAGCTTCTTAATCACCTAATCATATTTTTTTAGTTTTAATACAAAAATCTCGCTAAATTGGTTTAACAAAAATTTATTTATTTCTAGAATTCAATATTTATAGTCGTGACTGTACCTACTACAAGTACTGAGACTGTTGAAAATGAAATGACTGACCTATGCTAATAGTTTGTACACTTTGATCTCTGAAAAGGTGTTGAATCGGATTCTAATAAAAGGGTTCTTTTTTCTCGTCTGATCTTTTTAAGGGTAGTGAAATAATATGCTATTTGAATAAGTTAATACAGGACCTAATCATTGTCGGATACCATTGTAAATTTCATTATTTTCTTACTGAAATATGATAAAATTAAAGTAGGATAACTAATCGAGAAAAAAAACCATGAATTATATTGTAATGGTTTATTAGTTTTTGAGGTCAATACGATTACGTCAATCTCTTATGAACTTACCAAATAAATAACTAGAAATAAAACTAAAATATTTTACATTTAAACTTTGTACTTAAACAACAGTATAATGCAGAAACTTAAAGGTATCATAATTCTTTAACTTACTTGATTTTAAGAGCATACTCTCACAGTTTTTCCAACATTAATTTTCCTTACACATAAAGTTAGCAAGAATAACAAACTCAGGATTCAGCAATACGGAAAAGTAGGGAAAACTGTTCTCATGCTAGGCGATATATCAAAGATATGACAAATATACCGGCCTATTTATCTTCCTACCATACACGGAACAAATACTAACGAGATAAGCAAGCCTTCACTTCTATTATGTGTAATTATAATGTTTAGGGATTTATTCATACATCACTGGAAAGTAAGAAAACAAGAAAAAAAACTGTAGTAGAGACTGTCTGCAACAAAAGTCTTTTAAAAGCTCGATCTGATTTGCAATAACCTTAACACAAGATCAATCAATGATACATCACAAAAAAAATGGTATTATGAAAATAGCACTAATTACGTACGTAGATTGTATCTATGTCTGTAACAGAAGTAAATAAAACGATTTAATTTACATTATGTAACACTAAAAACAATAAATGCAATGAATAACAAAAAACCTTTATTACAAAACTTAAAATCTCGCTGAACTTAAATATAATCTAAGTGTCGATACACATTTCTGGCAGAATTTTGACATTCGGTTCTAAACAAGAGTTATAGATGGTCTCGTAAATAGAAGAGCTTAATTTATAGCACCATCCATTGAAAGGTTTACTCTGACTTTAATTAATTGGCTCAGTAATTGTGTGTTAACACAAAGGGTTTAATAAATGTTCTTGTTCAAAACCAAATTTAAAAACTGATAAAATTTCAATGAAAATTTAATTTTGTGTTTTACTCAAAATTTCGAGAGAAATCAAATCAGTCTATAGTAAATTTTATATGCGCCAGTGATGTATGAATTGATGCTAAATTATTTTGAAAGTCTTAATTAAATGCACTGATTTCTTTGGCTTACAGCCAAACACTTAAAACATCTCATACAAAACTCTCCTTAGTTCTGTAATCGTATATAAATATATTTTTCTCTCTATCAAGTGTCGGTATACATACAAATTTGTTTCTACCCTCAACCGTCTCACTAACGTCTAAAGTTATTGAATAAACATTATTAGTTTTTACATCTAAGTTTAATATTTGTATTTGTTTATTGTTCTCATTGGCAGTGTCTATTGCTAATTCGTTATCATTAGAGTTATCATTGTCATGTACTTCAGCATAAATATCATTTTCTGTTTCGTTTATAGCTGCGACCATTTTCATGCTATTTCGTCTTGTGTTTTCAACGTTTATTATTTCTCCTACTTTCATTTGTTGGACGTTATCCTCTTTGACCTTTTTGCTTTCTCTTTTAACAAATATTTTTTGGGACGAAGTTCTGTTACTGTACCTTCTCCAAAATGAATCAGATGTGTTCTGACTACTGGAGAAACCGGTAGACGTGGTCGTGTTGAATGTGTCTCTTCTTTGCATCGTCTCTCTCAGAGTCCTGCTACACCTCATCAGCTTATTTATCTTCAACAACTTAACAAAGCCTTCCCTAAATTTCGAAGACATCAAATTGTATAATATTGGATTTATCGCCGAATTTAAATACAGCATAACTCTACAAAAATATAAAAGTATATAATAACCATCTATACCTAGTGACATTATTGTCTCGGGTGGGAATACGATGATCCAAAGCGTGAGTGCTTTGAATGGTAAGAGGCAGAGGAAGAATGATAGTACCACTGTACCGAGCATGAGAATGACTTGTTTCCTGTATCGCACTACATTGCCGGTATTGTTAGTGTTCTTGGTGTTCTGTGCAATAATGATGGGGTTTTCCATGAGATTCTTAGCGATGACGCTGTAGAGGACGAGTAACACGCCGAGGGGGACGATGAAGAAGATGGCGATGGTTAGGATGAAGAACATCGCTGACCAGAAGGTGTCGGCCTGGGTGAGGCAGACCGGGACCTGGGTGCCGTCGTCATACTCCTCGTACGTGAAGGTGGCCACGGCAAGGATGGGGCTGTGGACAAACAAAAGGAATTAATATTGTGACATTTTGCTTTTGACGACTTAATGTTAGTTCGTTTAATACAGTGGGCCAAATTTTTAAGTAACTCATTTTGTGCTGAAATTTTGTAAACTGACTCTATACCAGGTGTACTATTTACCCCTTTTGGATTTATATACCCTTTCGGTTACACCCTGACTAGAGATGCTCGTCGCAATCATTTTTAGAATTTGTTGACTCTTATGTATATTTGTTAACTATATTGGATGTCGCGACTTCGTAATTGTATCCTGTATAATATTTGCTTTATTTTGATCATACATGATTTGTTTCCCAATAATAATTTCCATGTAACAGTTTCAGTTGTTTACGTAGAAACCAAGGAATTAGTCCAAATCCTTAGCGGGTCTTAATCACTGTAGCGGAAAATTAACATACCAAAGGTTACCAATCAGCCAAAGATGATTGGCTTGCCAGAAATAACTTTATTTTGGAGGTTATCATTTCAGTTCACTTGGTTCAAATAGTTGGTCCTTAGGGATTGCGGGTGTTGATGGATCAAAAGTCACGTTTAGTCTTGTTACTTATGTAAATCGGTGTTGATTGCTTCAGTTACTATTTTAGTTAAAGTTAGATTTAACCATTGGGATTTTTGGATGAGAATTGTAATTTATTTGTGACATACTATTTGGCTACTACGAAGAAGAAAAAGAAGAAACGGAGATTTAAAACACAATTCTGTTCGACTTTACAACATTTTTAGCTTAGTTTTTTTTCTAGGTATGTTTTCGGCTTCCAGTCCTAACGGATTCACCTAAATACAGTATTGTACATGGACCTATCTGGCCTCTGCTGACCCGTACAGGAAAAACAGTTTGGTTTTATGAATGGACATTCATTTAAAAGTCTAAATATAAAATATCATTTAACCGTGCATGTAAATATGCTTCAATCTAGATAAAAATATTACTAAGTAGTAGATCATATTACGCTCTCGCAGTATAAAACTTTCAAGAAAAGATAAATTACATTTTCTTCAACAAATTCCGGGATTAGTGAATGAGGACACTGGGTCCAAATAAACTGAATCCTCTTTTTTATAATACCCTAATGAAATACAAATGCAGTACGCGGATGAGGAAAAATGATAGCAGAGACAAAAAGATGCAAATTTCAAAAGCTCTTTTTATTCAGTCGCATTTTAATAAACCCTTTGAGAGAAATGCATTTCAGGAAAAGCTCACTATTGTTAGTCCATGATTATATGATGACCTAATATTTCAAATATAATCAAATCAAAATATTTTTATTTCAAGTAGGCCTATTTAAGCTATTTAATACGTTAATAACTAACTCTAATTGCAGGTTCCAAAATGTCAATCCTATGGAGAAGAATCAGCAAGAAACTCCATAATTTATATGTCTGAAGTTTAGTGTACAAGTAATAATGATTGTGGGGTCTTAATCTCTTGCGTATATATGCTAATTCTTTTAACAAAATTTCTGACTGATTAGTTCCTTTGACATATATTGGGTATATAAATAAGTTCGACTAAAATTACTGTGAAAATCCATATTTGTAAGCCTCTTTAATAATCCCCAATCAAAACTCGAAGAGTATCAATCTTTTATATCAGATTTTTTTTCCATCAAGGTTTGTCAAAACCAATCAATAATCGCCGGAGGACCTTCAATCCAGTAATCCTGATACCTTTGTAATTAAGGTCAACATCTTAAAAAGGTTTCCAACATTTTTCTTTTGATACTTTTTTTAAACTCAAAGGCTAAAGAATCTGATACTAGGTCATTCAGCCGGCAAATTAAAAATAAACAAAATGCGTGGGAGGTGGTTAAATTATACAGATAGTATTACTTTTTGATAAAACGCTCCTTAATACATATTCCTCATTAATTTTGAGTAGCATACAGAAATGTGTTTTCGTTGTTGTAAAAGTTATTACATAGTCGTAGTAATAACTGAAAAGATGAGGTAATGATTAATTCAATTAATTTATGTGTGGTGGAGACTATAAATTAAATGGAATGAAATTTCTAAAAGAGAAAAAAAAATATTGTTGGTTGTGTATTCCGAAAAGTTTTTGCATGTTGTATTTTTCGTATAACAACAATGTTTTACGAAACCTTATTTTCTTTCCTTGTGAAAATACTGTGTCACCAACAGCTTTTAGCCCTATTTATCTGTGCAAATTAAATGAATTTATCACAAGAGATGAGTCTTGTCGGAATAAAAAGTTTAATTATGTAAATATCTTTCATATTTCATGTCCGCGCAATTCTATAGTCTAATGAAGTTTACTTGTGCGTTGGACGTCCGTTTGTTTTTTTTTTTGTGTTGAACTTTGGGATATATTCTTCACCCGTAATTTTGTATTTTCTGCTCTGACTTATTTCTATGAACTTAAAGGATTTTTTTTGTTTCTTTTTATCGTTGCTGATTTTCCATGTCCAATAGTTACATATGAAGATTCCTTATGTTTAGCTATTGTGTCTATGGGTTCGACGTTTACTAACCAATGCTTTTCTCTGTCTATCCGTAATGAAAAAAAAATGTTTTAAGTTTTATAACTCACTGAAATGATAGTTTCTCTTTTCTGTTAAAACTAAATAGAGTTATAATAATATTTTTTTCCGAGTCTTAAGATATTTTTCCTAAATTTCAGCTCAGTTACGAGTCAAATTTTGTAGAGGTTAGTTATATAGGTATAAAGGGATGTGTAAGTATGTCCTTCCTTGAACCCTCGGTATACAAACATCCATAAAATTAACATGGCAAACTAATTATTTAATACAGCGAGCGCCTTCATACTCAACACCTACCTTGCCAGGGCTGTCGAATTTATGTGTACACGCGTTTTAATTAAGAAATATAACGTAACGTTGGATGACCGAGCCTGGACCCAAGCCACGCTGCCGATCCGATTTGGTGGGCTAGGTGTACGTAAAGTTTCCAGTTTAGGCTTACCAGCATTTTTGTCATCTGTCCACAGCACTGAAAAGTTGACCAGGCAAATCTTAGGGTCTTCTCTGGTTGATTTTCAGATTCTGTGCATGACTGAGGCAGTAAATAGTTGGGAAATGTCCTGCCCGGGCACAGATCTACCCGAGCAACGTTCTTCTCAGAGGCAGTGGGACGAGCCGCTTTGCAGTTTGATACGGAAAGAATTGATCAATACGTCAATCAACACTGCAGAGCGTGCGCGTCTCCTGGCTGTGGGAGAATGGGAATCGGGCCTCTGGTTACAGGCACTTCCATCATCGACTCTTGGCACCATATTGGATAATAATACTTTTCGGCTCGCCATGAGTTTACGTTTAGGTATACCCTGTGTCGCATGTCATCGTTGTCAATGCGGTGAGACAGTCGACAACCTCGGTCACCATGGCCTGTCCTGCAGCAAGAGCGCAGGGCGTATATCTCGCCACTCAAATTTGAATGACATAATTCGTCGTGCTCTTGTCACCGCCGGAGTACCAGCTGTTTTGGAACCCAATGGTTTGGTGCGCGGCGGTGGCAAGAGACCTGACGGTATGTCTTTGCTACCTTGGAAATTGGGTCGGCCTTTGGTGTGGGACGCAACGTGCGTCGACACCCTTGCGCCGTCCCACGTTCTAAGTTCAGCAGCCTCTCCTGGCGCTGCTGCTGGAGCTGCGGAGACCCTTAAGCGGCGGAAGTATAATAACATTGTGGGTGATTATATTTTCGAGCCGTTTGGGGTTGAAACGCTCGGGTCATGGGGTCCGAGCGCACGAAATCTTTTCAAAGAACTTTCCAAACGTTTGGTAGAATCTACTCGTGATCAGAGGGCTGGTTTGTTCCTTGCACAGAGAATCGGCATAGCCATTCAACGTGGCAATGCAGCCAGCCTTCTGGGCACGTTCCCCGCCATTGACAAGGATGACGATGAGTTCTTTGACGCCATTTAGTTTTTATTTATGTAAGTTTTAATTTTAGTATAGTTAGAGTTTGTTCTTATATTAGATTTAATTGTGTATTAATAAATAAACAATTTGTAATTCAAGAAATATGTTGTTTTTAGGATCACACGTTTTAAATTTTTTCTTTAGAATCTATAAAATAATAAATGCGGACAACATCATATACATGCTCTGAACCCAAAGTAAGTAGCTGAAGCACTTGTGTTATGGAATTCAGGAACAAGGAAGGTACCACAAATACCCAGACCCGGGACAATGTAGAAGTGTTGGTTTCTATATTGACCCGTCCGGGGATCGAACCCGGGACCTCAGAGCTAGTGACATCTTGAAACTGGTGCGTACGCCACTCGCACAAGGAGTTCGTCATCAATCTATGTAAGATGTAATACAATAGTAGTTTGGACTAGTAGCTATGTAGCAAATAGCTGGGTGGGTGTAAGTTTGTGGTCACTTTGGGGAACCTTACACGGTATGAAAAGTGATTAGAATATTACACTTTTGAATCTAACCTATGAAGTAATTATGGAGTGGTATCAATATTATTACAAAGTAACCTGACTACTGGGGTCACGATAAGATGTTAGCATATCTAAAGGAAGGATTTTAATCAGCTGATTTTTTCAATATTTCATCTAACTGAGAACACAATAAACACTGTTGCTGAAGAAAAAGATCTTAAAATTGTTATTTTCACAAAATGCAATATTTAGTAATATCCACACTTTTATCCATTTTTTTTCAATCTCTACTCGGTAACTACGTCACATTTGCAGCAGTTCGAATTTAGAACAGTAGCCATATAAAGTAGAGACAATATGGCGGACAAAAAAGGTCAAAGTAAAAAGGATCTCTGCATTAGTGTTGAATAAAATAAAGCTGGACTGTTCTAACTGTTGTGTATTAGTTTTTATACTGAACAGAGTATTTGTTGCGGTCTGCTTGTTTTTTAAGAGTTTTTTTTATTTTTGCGCAACATTCTAAATAATGTGCCAAGTCGATGTAAGTTGACGTTGGGCTAGCTTTACAGTCAAAAGGTGGTAGTATCTTTACTTAGCATAGCTAAAAATAAAACATGAGATAAGTAAACGCCGCATCTACTTCTGATGATAATCATGAATCGTGATTACTGATTTAAGAGTTACTGGTAATATCAAGATAGTATAATATGTTAGCAATAAGCGCTGACTACTGAACCTAACCTAACCGAGTCTTAGGCCTGCTTTAGACGATGCGTGAAACATCGTGCGACATGCGATACCTCCATTGCGAGTCCGCACGGCTATGTTAGCATAAGGGATCGATCATAGACAGCAATGAACTGCACTTGTAGTACATTTCTTGCAGTATAATAACCACCGTTTAGTATCCTGAAACGGACTACATTTGCTTTATTATTAATGTCTTAAAATGTCCTACTGCTGGGCAAAGCCCACCCTCTTTCTTCCACTTGTCTCAAGAGCCGCTTTACTTTTTTAATACAGCGACTAATCTTTTTTAAGTAGCTAAGGGTTAGGCGTCGTAAAGAGATATTCACTTTAAATGCATAAATTCCTAGCAGCCCTACCATCTATTGTGCGCAGACAATGTGCAATAACTTAAACATCTTGCTATAACTCAGCAGGCTGGCTGATAGCGCATTGTCCGAAGCCTGCAGATTGACCTGAATTATTACCTAGCTCGTTAGTTACAGCTTTGTGTATTGTTTTAGATTGCGGTTAAGGAAGCATGAGTTCGTTAATAGCTTGAGTAGGCTTCATAGAGGGCTGTACGTATAGCAACTGGGTGAAGATTTGTGAACTGGGAGAATACAAATTCTGAAGAATATAATTTATGTTTTGCATAATTCATGCTTAGTATAATTAGACAGCTTACTGTACAATGAGATTTATTGTCGGTGCGCAAATTTTAAATATAACATCTATACCTACTTATTGGTTTTAAAAAATAATAGAATAATACATTCAAAAACAAATGAAAGGATCTCAAATTTTAGTACTATAACCGTACTCTATAAAGTTTTATAAATGAATGAAGGGACCTATCTCTGTATAAAAATCTTATTTAAATTTACTAGTACCTACTACAAGCTACAAGTAAGACATCTACATTTTCTCAAGAAAATATAAAGCCTCTTAACGTTAAGATTGCGCTCCGCGGGCCCACGGGCCCAATTAGGCGGTCGATTTAATTAATACAAATAAAACTTTTATGGGCAAGTAGCAGTTGTTAATAATTACGGGTTTTACAGCTTAATATACAGAACGCTGTAATTTTTATGGCTTGGCGCCCATGTGAAATTCAAGGGCTGTGACTATTCAGCGAGTTATTAGTTTTCTTTGACTTTTGGGGGAATTATTGAAGTTTTTTTTTAATAAGAGGTGAGAATTTTATGCTTTGAATGTACCTACTATATGAGCCAGATTACTATAATTCATTTATATTTACACTCAAAATTATAATCAGGGGTAAATTCTAAATTCTGTCTTCTGTTATGCTTTCATGGATAAATAAGACCACCAATTAAGAAAAAAATGTTATGGAGCAAAGTGAAACTTCAAGAAATGAGCATAGGCCAATATTTGCCGCAATATAGCAGACATCCATAGGGTAGAGTCGCAGGCAATACTAGTGATAAATACAGGACTCAAATTGTTGTTGAAAATATTAAAAAAAAATGGAGTTAGGTAAATATCTGTAAAATATCACTAATTTAAAAGGTAAAATAACAACAAAATTTCAACTTTGGCACTTACTTTTAATTAAATTTGTTTTCTTGTAAACAAAGACATTCGCATCTTCAATCACAATTAAAACAGTTGGCAAACATCTAAATACATTATTATACAAAATATTTAAATTTTCTCTAAATAGACAACGACGTCTCATTTTTATTTCGCTAGGCAGGTTTTTCTTACAGTAGCTTGGGACATACTACAACATTTGGTTCTAAATACAAACATTCAAGAGAGCTTGATTTATTGCGGTTTATAAGTTTAATAATAGGAGAGTCAATGACCTTTATGTGTCAACTGTCATTTTTTTTTTAAACTGAGGTACTGATTGTCACGTTGCATTCTTGTTTTTTTTTATTCTTTACTGAGACCTCAAAGTATTAAATGTTTAATTTGTTTTTTAAAAGATAAGACAATTTATTTTGTTCCTCGCTTGAATTACAATATACAAGCCTATTTATAAGACTAGATAAAAATGTAGACTTATAAAAATATGTATAAAATCTACTCCAATGCTCCTCCGTCCATTTCATTTTTACCCGGTCAATTGTTTTTAAATCATCTTAATGAATTACAATCCTAGAGAAATTTTCACTTCGCTACTCGGCAAACATATTAAAACTAGAAATATACAACGTATAAATATTTACTATTCGTAAACGACTTATAACTAATTTAATTATCTACTGGCAGTTATGACAAGATTGGTTCTTAAATACGCAACATTAATTATTCTAGATTTATGAGAAAATGATAATTAAAGATTACAAAACAACAATAAAAGAAATGTCATAAATGTACTATACATTATTACATATATTATTACATTAATGATCTCTTAAAAAAAATAATTATGAAAAATAATAGGTAAGTAAGTACAACACATACAACTAAACCAACAGTAATACTGAGTTTTGAAACAGAATAAGCTAAGCGGGTAATAAAAACCAACAAAAATGCATTTATGAAAAAAGACATACAAAATTGGCTACTAAAAATAAAAAATAATAAAACTTAATGTTTTGGTCACCTAACTATTTTACTGACAACATTTACTTATATAATAATACCGTATATAGCTTTGTCTACAATAAATAAAACCTCTACAACACTTGCATATTTATACGTATAAAAAGCCAAGACTATTAATAATGTTTATAAACTATACATTTACCATGCTTCTGAACGTTAGCAAAGTTCTGTTAATCATTTAAAACCAGAATATAAAATCATTGGCCCAGTATAAATAGCAAGCGAATTTTAATTCGCTCCTTAGTCTCATTTTAATCGCAAGACCAAATCAAATAAAATACTAACTATCCTTTGTAACAAACACACATTTCAAACAAAACTCTCTGGAAAGTCATAGTCAATACTCTTCGACTTCTGAACGGCCACCACACAGTCGACTTTAATCTTTTGGTACGACACAAACTTCTTGTCGCAGTCCATACTTCTAGCTTTAGCACTGTTTATTAACACACTCCGCCGCAAAGAGTGGCTTCGACCCGGATTATCTTCGATGTCTGACCTAATATTTTTACTATTGGAATGACCGATAAACTTGGTACTATCACCTCCCCCACAATCGGCATCAACTTTATGTTCAACGTCGACCACTTCGGAGATCTCAATGTGCCCCTCGCTTCTCATTCTATTTATTATCGGTTTTGTATTTGAACAAACGGGCGCCGATTGCTGTCTTATAAATGTTCTGTTTGGAAATATCCTTTCGAATATACCCTTTTCTGTTTCATCTTTGCTTTCAGATTCGGTGTCGGTTTTGTCGATACTTCCTCTGTGGCTGAACAGTTTCTTCAAACTGTTCGTCGTTCTTGTCAAACTACTGCTCGTTGTTGATCCATTTGTAATTGTTCTCTGAGCTCGTCTCGTCTTAGCTTCTAAATTTCTTTTATAACAAATACACACCTTACAGAACCCAATCCGAAATTTTGAAGACATTAAGTTGTAGAGTATTGGATTGATCGCTGAATTAATGTACAGCATTACTCTTGAGAAGTACAGTATGTTGTACCACTTCTCTGGACTGACGTCATCGTACCACTCAGCTGGTGTCATTATAATCCATAACGTTAAAGCTCTATACGGCATTAAACACAGAAAGAAACATAACACGACAGTCCCAAGCATTAAAATAACCTGCTTCCTAGCCCTAGTGTTATAAGGATCTACAGTTTTATTCATAACAACTTTAGAAGCTGCTGTGATTAAATTTTTGGCAATGACGCTGTATAATACTATGAGAATGATGAGAGGTAGCACGTAGAGGAGGATAATGATGGCGATGAAGAAGGTGATCTGCCAGAAGGTGACGGCTTGGGTGAGGCACTGGGAGACGGTGGTGCCGTCGGCGCGGGCGGTGGAGTGGTGCTCTGCGATCGCCAGGATCGGGCTGGAAACAACAAAACCTAGGCTCATGATATCTACAAAGCTAATGACATGATGCTAAACATAGAGAGACATACAACTAGAAATCGTATTATGACATTCAAGAACGAAAAGGAGTTCTCTCCGAGAGATTTGGATTTTTAACTACACATTTTTTCTATAAATATAATGGTTTGATGTCTTTATAATACGATCTCTGGATTGCACAACAAAATCTACATCTATCTACATTGGAAAATAAAATAAAAGGTGGTATCTAATGAAGTGTCGTTTTATAAATATGTATGTATTATGCAACCAACCTACATACCAGCGCATTATACTTAGTTAATAATCTTAAATCATACAGACATTTATGATATGTAATTTCCTGTTGATGATCAAATTCTTCATTTAATTTGAAGCTCAGAATTAAATGACACGTTTCATTTTATTATTATTAATTGTAGGCTTATAAATAAATCAAATGCTTCGGATATGCCTAATTGGTCCGTTGTTTTGCAAGGCTCTTTCTATGTTCTGGATAACTGATTTTGTTTTGAATATAATTTTCATACTTAAAATGTCACTATTGTCATAGATTTAGTGGCATATCTCTGATACCTCTATAGTCAAGATACTGTTATGTACAAGTTCATAACATTTTTAATTTGTCATATATTTTTTTAAACTTTTTTTTAGTATATTTTTATTCCATCGCAGTGATATTTGATTGCAATTAACGAAATAAATCGGACCAAGTGCATAGCCATTGAATAAAAATATTCCATTGAGTTATTATAAAGACGATAATAATTACTATCTGTTAAAATGAAATACTGATTTACTATTTCTGCAACTGGTTTTCATTTCACATAGCGTGCCACTATAAATCATTTCGTCAAGCACCATTGACTACAGAAGCCGTTCGTTTTTCAAACTCATTCAATATGACAGACCGCTCTAACCCGCTTTCCCGCCATGTTTTTGTTTTTCTGTAATGGCGGTCCGTTGTCTATGATTGTATTTTGGCGGGTCGAGAGCAATTTGGCTGTCAGTCCAACGTTTCATTTGTGGCTATTAGATCTTGGCCAGATTTATTTGGTATCCAATAATTAGCTGGGTAACAAATGGAAATTATATACCTATTTTTCTTCATTCATTTGATGGGTGTATTTGTAAGAGATTTTTTTCTAGACACAAAATAATATTTACATGCAGTTAACATCACAATAATGTAAATCTTTTTATAATCTTAACTACTTAAATAATACTAAAAATGTCCAATACATGTGCATAAAACACCAATAAAAATAAAATATACAAGTGCGACAAGCAGTTAGTGAATTACGAAAACATATTTAGGATACGTCACGTGAAAACTATTAATAGTATTTACTTCTTAAGAATTAATAAAAATAATTGATTTTATTCTATTAATCAATTAAAACCAGTTAGCGACATAAACTGAATGATGCCATTCAAAAGAAATTAAACTAAAGATATTTATCATTTAAAAAATCTGTTTTGTCGACTGCTATAAAAAACTGTCGTAATTAATGTTTGTAAAAACTCGTTATTATCTCTTTATAAGATCGCTGTTGGCCACAAAATGGGGCAGGTCGCGAACTTTCGGCTTAAAAGCACTATTTTAACTTGTTTTCAGGTCAGTTACTTGACAAACCATGTGGCACATGATAAAAAGATGGGTAATTTACTTTTTAATTTGAATTAGTTTAGTCATATTTTTGTATTTGTTTAGGCAGATTGTGTAAATGCAGTTTTTGCATTGTTTCAGAAATTAAGGATAATGTGCCCAGGATTGGTAAATTAGTAAACTGAGAGCCTAAGACTTCTACTCAGCAGTGAGATATTGGTATTGAAATGTCTTAACGGATACTTCAGCAGCTAAAACTTAATAAAAAACTACTTAAATTACCAGTTTTAGACGTGATATCATAACAAATGATGTAACCTAAATATGTTTTCGTATATAAATAAATAAACATAGAAAGCGGGACATCAAAGCTGTCACAAACATTTATAATGTAAGGCTAAAAACTGTACGAACCTTGTTATTCAAAGGGTTCACGGTTTTTTGTTGATGTAGCATTTTCACATTTTAATAAATACCGATTAGACAAAAATTTCAAAATTTAAATGTAAAATTAATGCGTTTAAGGTTGAATACTATACGTTAAACGCATGTACTCTTTGAACTTTTTTTAAAGATGGCGGAACAAAGATGTTTTGGAGGTTAGTCAAGTGCTGCAAATCGTGCTAAATAAAAACAGTGCTTAATTAAATATTGGGTTATAGGGGACTACCTAATATATCTAACGTAAATAGTCAAACAGGTTTCTAAAAACTTCGATAATCCAAGTATATAATATTGCAATATTTCCAAGTCTGCATTAATAACGGAATTTTAAATTAAAAACCGTTCCATTCACTTGAAAGGAACTTAACTTCCAAACAATGAACGAAAGAACGACAGCCCGGCAATATGGCGACTGAACGAAGAATTTATTGCAGAACGCCATCTATTATTTAAACTCGGAACCAATATAGGAGGACAACGTCGCATGTGGGACTCCAATAAGCCGCGGTATTAAAAATTCTTTAGTATAATGTACTAGAGAAACTAGTGTTCTTGTTATAAGCATTCTTTGTGAAAAGAATCTGTTATTATAGCTTTTAGATAAAAGAGTTTCAAAGCCGTTTCTTGGAATGTGTATGAGTTTATGCGTTTACGTTATGGCTTTCTTTGAGATTATGATATTAATGTAATACTATAATAATATTAAACATCTTTTTTCTTTTGTTACAGACTATTATTAAGTTTGTTTAATGGTTTTCTTTTAGGGCTATAAATTAGACCATCTAATTATGTTTCAACTAAAATAGTGAATAGTGCGGCGCATACCGGGACATTTTTCCACCTAGGAACGTCCCATATTTTTCATCTTTTCACCTCATTTTTTCATTTAAATAAATACAATTTATATCTAAATTTACCATACAAATGAACTATAAAAATATAGAATATCATAACCCAGAACTAAGAATTCGTTCACTGAATAGCGAAACCTCACTTTTATGTTTCTCAGCCAATAAAATGCAAAGCGCAGAAACTTGCGAGTAACGTTTGACTAAAGCTAGGTTTTACAGCTCATGCAGCTAGTAATATGTAGTCAGCTCACTGAGCTATAAAACTATAAAGCAGCTTGGTCTTTAAGGCGAGGAAATATGTTCATAAGGACCAAATATAATGAAACTCGGTCCTTGTGTTCGGGAAATATGTTAAAGGACCAAACTAGGTGCCTTATTGTAGAAGTCGGTGAGACATATTTAAGTTTCGGAGAAATGTAGGACGGCAAGTTTGTTGCTGTGTTTTATTTGTTGAGATAATTGTTTCTTGGTTGTTTGAAGTTTAGATTGAATTTATAACATGATCTAAGTTTTGGATTTTAGATGTTCCTTTAATGTGTTGTGGGTGTGTAATCTCTTTCAGATAAAATCCTTTTTTTTAAGCTTCTTTAACTTCGATAAAAATAAAAAATACTTCTTTGTTACTTTAAGCTTAGAAAGTGAAATCTAGCTACGATACGTTTTGTTTTAAAACATAAAAAATAGTAGACTATGTCATTCTGTGATTATAAACCCTAATAATTCTGAGTGTTTTATTTTCACTAACACCTTTAGATGAATCTTGCAGTCAAAAAGGTTCCACATTCAATATAAAATTCTTATCAACGTTCCCAAACGAAAAACACTCTTTGAAATCCTAAACAAGCTTATAACTGTATCTTGGAGGAACACTCCAAAAAATCCTTTCCCGTCCTCGTTTCGACTTTTCAACCTTAATAAATACTTCTGCATTTTCAATGGCCAAAAGGCGATTCAGGACATTTCTATCTAAATACTTTAAGTCCAAAAATATGTAGAGGTGGCGTAGGCATTTCTTACTATTATTTGTTTCATTCACACTAGTGTAGACCCAAACATTTTCCTAATACGTATAAATTACGGTAATGTAGTACATTCTTGTGTAATAATCCATAGCGTCTTAGCCATTTATTCCATCTTGACATTTCCATTTCCACAGCCTATTTTCATTAATCTTTTTCAGCGATTGAGCAATCTCTGCGACTTTCAGCTCATAATTGTCATTGAATACTGTATACGGCTTTCCGTACTTTATTTACGGATTGCGAGGAAGATTTCGAAATGCAAGAAATCCAAATTTATACAGACCTACTTGAATTTTTCAAAGCGTTTTCTATCAAAAAATCTACCATTTAACCTTTCTTTTAATAGGAAATATACATTACATATTTAGAACTGCCATGCTTAATGATTAGAAAATCGTTAACAGATATATTTTTTTCAAGCAAAAGAGGCTTTATACAATGAACATGACAGTCCAAAAAAGTTTTCCTGGAATGACAAAGCTTAAGAGATTAGCTCCACACAAACTGAGACATCAAAGTGTAGCAAAACCTACTTTTAGATATAAGAGGCTCTCAAATGTCCGGAATAAGTTCCTCTATCTGAAATAGAATTAGTGTCAGACTTGTGACAGAAGTAGTCATATTTGAGGAAGACAAATATCATTATGATATTGACACAATTCTTGGTATAAATGTGGTCTTTATGAAGGCTATTTTTGGAACCGATGGGACGAAATCTTGATTAGATTTATGTACTTCATACTATATTTGGATGTTTGGATAGATTTGGTATTTTATAGCTTGCTATAAAATATAACATTCACTAAGGATTTCGGATGAAAACCCACCAAACTAAGGAAATCAAGGTAGCGTGGACAATAATCACAAAATTCATTTTTGAAGAAGCAGTGTATGGAAAATCTATTATTTGAAAAGATAAGAAAATTTCATTGAGCACAAAACTGAGCTTGATAAAGAAAAATAGGATTCTAATAATATCAAACGAAGCTAAGAAGAAATCTAAACGGTGTCACGAGAAATCCATTCCGTATTGGACGTGGAAATTGCTAGAGTGCAAATAGTAGCAGGATGCGAGCAACGACATAATATGGAGTGAGCCGGTCCACGACCTACTATAAAGATATATTCGTGTTTTTCACTCAATATAGCACGGAATTGATGCCAATTTCAATATTTTCCACTGTTTTCTCTTAGAATTAGAATTGTACTTTAAATATGAACAAGTTCCGAATTGGAGTGACCAAAAACAGAGGAAACGAAGCAAGCGGATATTTTCGTCCATAGAAACCGTTCCTATGATTTCTCTAAGAACATTAGTAGGTATCTAAATGCTACGTAGTATTGTGTCTCCATATGTCTACTCTTACATCTAAAGTTCAAACTCTCAAAGTTGAGCGACATCACTCTCAAAACTTCAAAAAAGTAACTTGTTTCCCAAATCCCAAATCCCATACACGGAATTGGAACAGTAATTAATGTGGCAACTTCCACAGCTTTTAACATAACTCTTATATAACCGAAGAAGCAAAAGAAGCCTACTTATGTTTCCTGAATAACATCTGAGTACATTTCAAGTCAACATTATGTTACGTCCATCGACGTACTGTATACATAGACTGCTACTATCGCTAGGTTCCCCTTGTGCCAAGCGAGAGCAGTTTTTAGTCTGAACCTAGTACATTTTGTTTTTCATTTAAGTTACTTTTGGCGCAACGAGAAACTTATATTAGAAAATATCGATGGTTTTGACATTGTTAGGATAATATTAGTGGTTTAGATAGATTTTTTAAAACGGCAATCTCCATCTTTATACATAATTCACGACAACACTTGTTCACACTAGTGCTTACGGTCTATAGTTTCATATGTATACTCTATGGTTACGTCAAAAACTTTGAGAACACCTTCAAGGAATCATAAACTAATTTGGGAACAACTTTGAATTCACTATGGTTTGTTTATGACCGGACATAAGTACTAAGTTCTGTAACTTCAAGTACCATAAACAATGATTACCATAATAAGAAAACTTGTCTGTGGTATTAATTTCGGGATCCATTTGAAAGTTTTGTGTTTTTATAGGTTTGTTTGTCCAAATTTTGTGGCTGTCAAAATTGATTGACTAGTCTACTGGCAAATCGTTTAATTGAGCACATTATACATTACTGCCTACTGGTATATTCCGAGTGTACTATTTTTTATGCCAATGGTGTATTTACTTAATGGAAAACTTTTTTATCAAGATTTGTCTTTATAGTTTCCAATAAGTTAAATAGAAGATACAATGGCAGAGTACAGAGGTTTTTCTTAATTTTCCTCTTTGCTAAAATAAGATAAATATTCGGGGAGATTCCACATCAAGTAAATAAAAAAATATTTATGTGATAAACATAGTCGAAAATTTTAAAACAGTAGTTAAAATTAGAGTTTCTTAAGCAATAATCATGTTTTGAGAGTTATTTAATGACTGATTTCCTTCCTTCAACATCTTAATTTCTTTAATCACGGACTTAAAGATTAATTATGTTACACCAACCGTGTAAAATAGAGGATGCTGAACATATTAATAGAACATTATTTTGTAATTGGTTCGAATTAGCACCATCATACAAATGAAATTAAGTTTGTAATTATGATTTTTACAAAACATTTGGATTATATCGAATCATAAAGCAGTGTTCCTGTTATTACTACTTTTAGCAATATATTTCATTCGTTACAAGTGTCTCGATTAAGACTCAGTTGGTGTGTTTGTAAATGACATTGACACGTTCACATGAATATGTAAACTTAACCTAACGACACAAAATCTTAGTGCCGCACTGAAACCTAAATATTTTAAACAGATTTTGAGCAGCATGAAATCGCATATCCTCCAATAAATAAACCCGTAGGAAATTCTGTTGAATCAAATATGGAGCTAGCAAGAAAGCTTCCGAGTGCTACTCAAGAATATGAAACGCAGGCATCAATAATATCCCGCTAAACTTCAGAAGAATCTCAGTGTGAACAAACCTCCAACTTTGTTCAACTAACGGATGATTTCGCCACATCAGATAAAAACTAACTTCTTAAAAACCAAAGTTTAACGTAGTCTAGTTTACTTTTTTAAATGTCTAAGCCGTAACGACGAAACTGTTTTCAGTGGTGTTGGAATGAATTGGAATCAGTAACTGAGATTAGCTTCGGCTAACCGCGTTCATAAGCAACCGTGAAAGCCGTCTTTAGCTAGGGAAGTTGTTGAAAGTTTTTATGAAGGCAAACGAAGGGACGTGCAAGATTTGTTCAACATAGATAGTCTCAAATAGATTATGAACGCGTTGAGTGAAAATGAGGATTTCATTTGTTAGTTTCAAGTATCCTTATGCACATTTCTATCATATGATTTAAAAAAAAACTCTATTTTTGTTTGTGCCTTTCTGAAACTGAAATAGATGTTTTATAACTTGAAACTTTTGGTATTGATGTAAAAATAAGTTTTTTATGCTGAGTAACTCCAAAAATAGTAGTACTTGAATAATAATGATTTATGAAGAATCCAGGCATTTAAGTAGACAGGGAAAGTGTATTAGCATAAGTACGCATCCACATGACGCAGCAAAGTCCCGTCACAATGATCGACATGTGAATAATGTGTTTCTACCCTAAACGATATAAAACCTCTATTTTAGATAACCACGGCCGTTCCCTTAGTCCTTAGATACGCGAAAAGGATCAGTTTCCAAAATGATAAATTGCCTTCGAATATCAGTTTTGAAACCAATTTATATTACACGAAATTGTTATTCCATAAGTCCTTAGCTGAAGCATACACACCCACAGTCGAATTTGGGCGTTATATTAATAGCAGTAAAGTCGAAATCGGTTAAGAAAGCCGACACCATTTAGCGTTTCCCCGATGTCCAAACGGCAGTCAAACGCCGCGTGTTAATCACTGAAGGCTGCACGATGCAAAAAATATCACAAAATAGCACAAAATTCTGGAAAATTGGTTCGTCGTTTGCTAAATGCAATTTTATTAACCAACCGTCACAAAAAGTATACCAATCAATTCACAATATCCCCTTTCATTTCGCACTGAAATGTTTAACCAAAAAACATAGTTTAAAATTTTCTGACCACTTGTCACTAAAAGTACCTGGTGAACAGCGCTGCGAAGAACCACACTAGCGCGCAGATGAGCGTCGCCCGCGTCTTTGTGCAGACGTACCCGGCACGCAGGGGCTCGCAGATCGCGTAGTACCGCTCAAAACTGATCGCGAGGATGGTCAGTACTGAAGCGTGGGTCACCGTCAGCTCTACAAATGGTACTGCGAGACCTTGGGGACAAAATAAATTAAATTAGTTAAGTTGTACACTTTTTTTGATCGGCTACAATTAATATAGAATGCAGTGAATTTCGATAAATTCTCTATATTCTATACACTTGTGCTAACGACCTGACCTTCTCGTTTTGTACCTAAAGAACTCAAAAAAGTCCTTATTTAAAATTCTAGCCTTTGCGATAGTATATTTAAATAATTTTTCTCACAAATTGTGTCTTTTATTACTTCTAAATATTATAAAGTTTTCATTTTTAGGCTCCGGTTCCAATTGAGCGCTTCCCCAGAAATCCAACAAAAAATACACATCCCATTTTTCCAACAATAGAATATGCCAAAGTTGTTTATTTACTTTATCCCTAGGACTATATCATTGGACGTCTATATCCAAACCAATTTTAGTGCAAAATCATGCTATAACAGTTTATTTTTAGTATGAAATGGATTTTTCATTTAGTTCGCCTCTATTTCGAAATATTTTTCATATTTTTGAAGCTTGCTCTTCGGGTATTTAATAGCTTGTTTAAGTGAAATGAAAGAGCTTTGGTATCCTCTTTTTTACCTTTGATACCGTATTTTATGAATCTAAAAGATTATGTTTTTACACGTAGAACTTGTACAAGTTGTACAACCATTTCATCCATTTTTTTTTTCAAAATTATTTATGCATGATGTGATTAAATTTTATATTTATAACACTCTAAGTATTTTCAAAGTATTTTGTTCACTCTTATCTCACACATTTTTTTATATTATCTATCTCCCATTACCTAATATATATTCTTATTAACTGTTGCTAAATCATCTGGAGGCCTTGAAAATACGTAGCATATTGTACCCTAAAACAAGAAATAAACATTTTTTTGTCAAATAATACGAAAGAGGTGCATAAATAGCGAATGTTATGCAAAAGCGGTGCAGTACGGAGCAGTCTGTGTATTTCAGATGAGCCCTCCCACACACTTTAAAAGGTGTGGGTTGATATCTCTGAAGGATGTTTCTGAATTGCACCTAGTGACGTCATTTATGCAACCTTCTAAAATACAAAGGTACGTATATTATGACGTACATTTTGAGGAACTCTTGTTTTATTTCGTTCTGAAGACCTTAACTTCCTGTATTAACAAACTCGATATATAGGACAGTCAATTGTTAGGCAAAACATAGCTCTTAATACCAATGGGATTAAGAAGGTCAAATCTACAGTCTAGTTGCTCTATGTTTAAAAGGCTCAGACGAAAATGACTATAAGTTTCAATTCTAGAAGAAGGATTCGTTACTCTTACCTAAATAGAAACCAACAATCCAAAAATCTCACAAGTACATAAGTTATTTATACCATAACGTGTAAATCAAATATCTACACAATACAAATATATTAAAGTATCTTATAAATAACAAAACAACTGAAAAACAGCAATAAACAGATTTACTTAACCGTTCACAGACGTCATAACTTTGACAAAAATATCAACAAATAACATATAGGCTAAAGACAGCTAAAGTCCGCGACACATAAAAAGTCCAGTTTGTGACGACTTCAGGAAACAGAATGGGTAGAAAATACTTTGGTATTATGATGTATCAACGGTAGGTTATTACAGACCAAATAAACAATAGACGGAGCGTGTGAATTATCAAAAATGTTTATTCAAACACAAGCTTTTCATAAATCAGCTCTTAGTTCAAAGTAGGTAGTAGTGAAGACAAATTTAACAAGCTTAAACGGTTTTTAGAGATCTTATGGCAACCTTCAGGCTCCAGCATCAGACCGGCTCGAACTTGTGACAAAACAATACAAAATAAGCAACTCTTCTTTGCAGATGTCATCTACATAGTATCATAACAAAAATACATACATACTAGTTAATTAAAACGGTCTCGATACGTGAGTAATGTCATATTGTAGAAACTTATCACACGCTACAAGCGTGTAAATGTAAGAGTGCATTTTATATTTCACCTATTGTTTCGACGCAAGAGCACATTCCATACCGTCTAATAATTTAGGCTTTAAAACTATTACGTGTTCAATGTATTTTGCCACACAAGTCTATTTCGCAAGACATGTTCCAATTTTAGTTTCCATTTTCCTGCTACATTTTCAGAGCATAACATTCTGTCTACTTTTTATTAAGTCTATAAGTACTGCCTAGCACTGGTTGGTAAAAACTTGTCGTTTACTGCCTAGATGGCGCCAAAGGACATCGTAAAAAGAAAATGTGGGCAAACATCTTTTGGTCCTTTTCTTCGCGGTTCGCAAGTTGATGCCGCAAATTGAAATTGAGGTTTTGAGGTGCGATAATATTTTTATAGTGGTCCAGTGATTGGCTTTTAGTGTAAATGTTGGGTTTGATTCTGGTAGTTGTTTTAAGGACTTGAGTACAGTTTGTATGGCGGTGTTTAGGAATAGGATTTAATATCAATTCGATTTTTAATTTATATTAAATACGCTCTCTACAAGTCGATGTGTGGGACATTTTAAATATATCAAACAGGATATCATAATCTGTTTTTCTTTTTCATGTCCCACACTGTCCCAAGCTTTTATTTGTTTCTTTATCACCGTTTTCGACATAAGTTGTGACAAAACACAGTATGTATAAGGTCTACTCCACTATTTCACTATTTGATTTCGATTACAAAATTACCTCAAAGAAGTAAAGTTGCACAGTATTCAAAGACAATATTTAATAAATCTACTAGCGTGGGAATCAAAGCAGAACCGCCACTCATATAGCCTTCGGGTCTACTCAACCCACACAAAATGTGTTATCCCTAACGTTTTCAGCGGGTTTCATAAACACTGACATTTACAAATGTTATACAAAATGTATATTCTGTCCTTGACATATACAGTGTATTAGAGAGATATAGAAACTGTTAAAGGCTGTGTATTATCTATTTATTGGATTGTTTTAACATAAAATTTGTTTAATCAATATTAAGGCAGGTATTAACAAATAAATTATAGGTCTGAGGTTATAGGTTGAAGGGAATTATGACAGTGGATGAAGCGAAACAAGTATGTAAGGATCGTAGCAAGTGGAAAGAAGTGGTCTCTGCCTACCCCTACGGGAAACAGGCGTGATTATATGTATGTATGTATTATAGGTCTGAGGTGGAAGGAAAAAATGCCATGGGACAATGGTTAATAAATCTTATTATCGTTGAAATAAATACAGGTAGTACCAACTTGATTTTTAAGCCAGTTAGACTGAAACTGAAACATATTGTGAAAGCCTGAACAGATAAGAAAATGCTTCTTTTAATATTATTCTTATGTACCTCTCTATCTCATACTGATAGTATAAGGTACTGACTAATTAATATTTTTTCTCTACTCGTTCCTTCTCTACAGGGTGTTACAAAACCCCTGTCCGACCCGAAAGAGGGATGTAGGGTTCACCTTCACATGCCCAAATAAAATGTTAAATTTGGAATATTCATTATAATAACAATAATAATGAACTTTGAAGTAGCCGCCAAATTCCCTAAATTTTAAGATAAATCAAAAACTACACCACCGTTTTTGTCGGTGTTAATATTGGCCTTTTGTATGATCATTTGGCACAACCTGTGACGATTCTACCACTCTCACTATCCATTTAGAGAAAAAAAAATAGGTTCTAACTTTTTTTTCCTATTATTTTCTACATTTATGTAATCAGACATCGATACCTAACAACCCCTTAACGGATCGGACAGGGGTTTTGTAACACCCTGTTTATGGGAAAAGGCATATGCTCACCAGTGGGACACTTACAGGGCGGTATCAAATACCCTTATTTACTTAGCAGTGTTCTGATATAAATACATAAACAGGACAAAGACATCGTAACAACATTTACGTCAAATACCGCTTACTATACCGAGAAACCAACAAAATAGATTTTAAATGGCCCCAAACTACTTTGATATGGGGTCATAAATCCAGCCCGTATTGTGGCCTAATAGTTTTCACATTATCTGCTAAATAGAGGCTTTACAGTGATTTATAGCAGGAAGATAACGTGTTTTTGTCGACTTCATGATTGCTAACCAATGATATTTTAATAAACAGATATGTTATACACATACAAAACAATCGAAAAAAGTGTTCCGCGCAGCGCGGCAGCTAACGAAAGAGATAGCGCGATAAAACCCATAAGAAAAAAAGAGACAAATAGTGTTGTTGTTAATGGCAATACGTCCCAATTAGGACGTTTTCGAGTCTTCACGATTGCACGCTTATAACATATCTGTTTATTAGAATATCATTGTTGCTAACTGTTTGGTTTTGTATTACAGTTTTTTTAAGAATGAAAAACACTTTTTTTGTTATGCTGTTTCAAGTGTTAATGGATAGAAGTTTTAACGTCTATCCAAATTCAATCGATTTTTTTTTTGTTTAACCGATGTCTTTTGAAGGCTCTCATGTTTTTGTTTATCGTTATATCGTCAAATAAAAGTATTCATTTAAATTAATATAATATAATACAGCCTATAATCGTCCCACTGCTGGGCACAGGCCTCTTCCCATATAGAGAAGGCGCGAGCATTGATCACCACGCTTGCATAATTTTTAAATTAATATATGTAACTTGAATTTGAAAGGACTTTGCAAGAATTTCAATAAAAACAAATTCAACTCAAACAATTCGTTGTATATTACGAAGCCTTCATTTAGATGTTATTTCAGTGTACGCGTGTTAATTTTGATAGTTTGGCCGATCACATTTTCAAGTAGAATTAATTTACCATCTCATATACAAGCACTCCTACACAATGTGTATTAGACCCTCAAATAATTTGAAATAAGACATGACAAGTATTTTAGTAACTAAGTATATCTCTTTAGACATATCGTTCGAGAATTCTGAATTAATTTAGTTAAATTAAATGTTTAAGATAAGACTTTTAGAATAAGATTGTATCGTAGTCTTGAAGCAAAATACCTAGATAGGGCATTAATGTGATTCTAGAGACTTAAATATCTAGTTTATTGCTGCTTTGGGATAGTTAAGCAAAAGAGGTATTTTAAATGAGAAATAAAAGACGGTGTGTTACCAGGGAGTCTGATGCGCCATTTTTTTATTTTTAAACAAAAGTGAGAACGTATTTCTGTTTAATTTTTACTAGTATGTTAATTTTCAAAGACTAATTGTACAAATTGTAAATTCATTACTTTTGCTTTCTAAAACATCTTAAGTTTATTATAATTGTAATAATTAGTTCACCCCCTTATTTTTAGATCCCTTTACATCGCCAATCTCTACTCTAAATAAAATCTTATTATTCTGCAATACGTATAAGCATTAAGAATATCTACAACAACTTTTCGTGAACGCTACTTAATTAGTTTGTCAAGTTTTCTAACACCTACAACTATCAGAAAAAAAAGCAAAAGCCACACATCAATTTTAATGGCCGACAAACATTCTAATATCACACCACCTATATCATCCCGTTGCTTCTCCCAATTGAATGCAGTTACAAACAACCCGACACAGTAATAGGCAAATATCTCGATATTGGCAAACGTACCAGCTTGGTACCGCTGTAGCAGACAATATTGGTCTGTGAGAGATTCATGGTAGCAATGCATGGAGAGAGTGCACAAGTGTATGTACAATCGGGGACATCTTCGCCTTATCACCTTACCGTCGAGAAACGGTTTTCGTCGCTTGTGCTCTTTCTAACGCTAGCGACACGCGGCGACGCCCCCTTATTTCTGATTTGTGTTTTAATATAGTACCTATAATTGCCAGTGTCATTGTAAAAGTTGACACTGTGCACGAGTAAAACAATATATCGTATGTAATGTTCGTTGTTGTCGTCACTAAATACTACGAATGTTTTGACGACTTACGCATTATGTTTCTCTTATGCACATATTTTCATAAAAATTATGTAAACTATAAATGCTAGAATATTAAGATGATTTTTTTTATTCAATTTTCAGTATATTTGCAAAAATAATAATAATAGAGTAACGAAAAAAGCTAGCTTTACCGACAGTTATGTGTTTACACATAAGTATGTAATTTATCATTATTCTTACTCGGAAATCAAGGAACTGTTAGGTTTATTGCTCATGTCTCATAATAAGTTTCTAGATTTATTTTTTTAAACGTCTTGCCAGATTTCGACATTTTTCTATTATTTCGATGGGTGATTAAAACGAAATTGACGATTTTTTAACTTCATCTGTTGAGTGTGTTTTCTAAATCTGTTTTTATAAATGGCTGATTTGCGACCGTAGGTTGTGGGTTTGATTCCCACCTAGAACAATTCTTTTTTTGATGAGCACAATCATTTGTTCTGTGCCTGGGTGTATTTTATCAGTAAAATGTATTAGAAATATAATAATATGAGGATATTATGAATAAAATATATGAATTATTATTAAAGCTAGTCGGGATTTTTATGTTTTGTTTACTTTATAGTAAAATTGCATCAATACTTACCTTTAAATGTTATTATTAGTTGCTTTATTTAAGTTAATTTATGTAGGATGCATAATGTATTTTACTACTACTAAAATACTAATTAGATGTAAACTTAAAATGTCTAAATAGTATTTTAATACTATTTACTTACTAAAATCACCGTTTATACTCCAGTTTAGAGTTTTTAAGCTCAATAAACTAATAATACTGGTATCTGAACCTTACCACCTTTCCCTGTGTGTAGCAGGAATTCTTTTCAATGGAGTCTGGAGTGTAAATTTAGTTGTGCCTTTAATTGTGATAGCAATATTTTATAAGTATGCGTCTACACCTAGGACACTTGTAACAAGGAGTAAACGCGCAACAAGGAGACGATGCTGGTCGGTCAACGACTGGCTCCATGAACTTCAGCATATTTTTTTAGAAGTAAGGAATAAACAAAATAAAACAAATTAGATACTACAAAATATATTTTTATTTATAAGATTATTAAAAATATAAACATAATGAGAGCTACCGTTATTACGCTCACGTGTTGATGCCTCTAGCATAGTTCACAAAATGACAAAAATAACTTATAATTAAAGATTCACCTCGCTTGTCGCGTTGTGTTGTTTTTTACAGTCGGTCCTGAGTTTCGAAGTTCTCGTACTAGACAAATAACTCGGTTTAACTGATAAGTTGTATTTACTATGATGTTATGTTAGTAAGATGTAGGATATATTGTGGAAATAATATTTAAAGAAATAATTTAGTAATTATTTGGTAGATAACTCATTTTGATTAAAGTAAAACTGAATAATAACCGGTATTTAATTAATTGGTAAATCTCGATCTTTCATCTTTCATAAAAAACCTTGAATGAGTAGTTCTAACAATACAATGGTTCACTCTTGTTACCACTTGCCATCAAAATTATGACCCAAATCGACCATCGATCTTGGCGGTGCAATTAGCAACCATTTAGCATCTAATGAAGCTTACAGTCAATTACAAGTAGGGATATTATATATATCTTATTAAAATTAAGTTTATAAGAATAATAAAAAACTTGTGAGGTGTCAAGGGACACCCGGATGGAACGATGTTCCTTTCGATTAATTAGTGAAGTAATTATAACATATATTTTTTTTAAGTTATAATAAATAAAACAAAAAATTTACAAATATAATGTAATATAAACTTTATCAGTAGGCTCAATTTTAGTAATGGTATTATAACTGATATTATAACTGAAGTAGGAAACATAATGTTTGGGATTCTATTTTATTTAAATGTCTTGAAAAATCTGGATCAATGGTATTTGTTGTTGATTCTGCTGGATTTATATAATAATAAATTTTATTTAGTAAATAATAAATTTAATTAAATTGATATTAATAATTTTATTAGGGTATTTTTTTGTATTTAAAATTATTAATTAAATTTAATTATAATTAATTAAATTAAAATAATACTTTCATAATTAATTAAATTAAATTATTATTAATTAAATTAGATGAATAATTTTATAATTAATTAAATTTAATTAATAAAAATATATATATATCACATATATATATATATATATAATAAATATAACACCGTTGGTTTTTTCGGTGCTTGGCATACCAGATTATAATGCGAGGCGAGACAAAACTGTTATTTCTCGGTGTATTGCTATAGTAACACATATAGTACTAAAAGTCCGGTGAAGCAGTCAAAGACTGCGCTCAGGCTAACTACAAAGATCTATACCAAAAAAAAAAAACATTTGCACTAAAACTGAAGTGCCTAAAAACGGAAGCTACATTAAGTGATATAATATTATTTATTAACAGCCATGATTATACTTAGAAAAAAATAATCTACTAAGAAACGAAAAAAAAACTGTCTAGAACTATAAAGATTATAATTATAAGAATGACTGAAAAAACGTACTCGTGTTTAACGTATTGCTTGTAATTATAAAACATACACACAAAAAAAACGCCGTTATCTGGCGGCTCCTTTCGCCCCTCGGTGATCGACTTATAGTTTTTGACAACGCGCCGTGTCGCGCCAAATGCCAAACCGCGGTATAGCTTGTTCGTAAATCACAGGTTTCAAGAAAAATACAATTACATAATTAATGACGGTCCTTTATCCAGTCAATAAATATTATTTATTAGGCTTACGTCAAATAAACAAATTCTTATAACAATAAAAAAATTACACTTCGTATTAGTAATAGTAGGTAGCTATTTTACTGAATCCATAGAATTTATTTAAATTATTTTTAATTCATGTTTAACAGAGTTTTACAAAAAACTAAAGGGAAGTCGGGCATGCATTTTCTAACTGCCGGGCCAAAAGACGGTTATAATCGAATAAAAAAACATAACTTGTATCAACTAGATATTCTACTTCAATGGTTTGACAACCAAAATAATACTTATGATTTTAGTGTCGGTCTAACTATCCGAAAAAGACAAACAAAAGGTATATTTCTATTCTTTTCTAACGCATGGCTTGCGCGCAGGATAGAGAGAGTTGCATTTTGTGCATTACATTACAGTTCTTGAGTACACTTTAACGA
The DNA here is from genome assembly GCA_905146925.1 of Autographa gamma. Lineage (NCBI taxonomy): Eukaryota > Metazoa > Arthropoda > Insecta > Lepidoptera > Noctuidae > Autographa > Autographa gamma. The sequence continues at coordinate 7,491,179 of LR989871.1, forward strand.
TAACAATAAGCTGTCGCGAGCAAAACTGAACTGTTTGACAATAAGTTTAAGGTTCATAATAAGATGTTACTGTTTTTTATTGTTTCTCATAGATTTTTTGTAGCTTTTATTCTACACCCGGCGTCCGTTTAGTGTGTTAATGTTAAAATACTGTAATAGGTATATGTATAGTAATAGTATATATTATATTAACAATGCCAACCAATTTTCCAATGGCTCGCATTATACTCATATTTATATCTTTAGAGGTTAATAAGAGGATTATCGGTGGAACTTATACCACTACTTTAAACCGTCCGGGGGCTGAAAATATACCACGAATGACTTTTTTAAACATAATAAAACTGCTAAAAATTATGCTACTATTATATTAAATATCCTTATCAGAATCAACGTCCCAATTTAATGATAGAAAGTTAAAATAATTGTTACAAGAAAGTTTTATAACATCTAGCAAACAAGTTAAAGGGTCGGAGTCGAGGGAGGTCGGAGTAAAAGGGTCGCCTTCTTAGGTTCTCAGCCTCCGCTGTCAGTCTTCTTCGTTGATGACAAAGTAACCATGTCGTCGCTTCCCGCGGGCAGTTATTTAGTCTTCCATCCTCTTACTATCGTCTTATCCACAGCCAGTAAGGCTGTGGATAAGACGATAGTAAGAGCGCTGCAAACAAAATGTTTAAACAATTAATCCATATGTAATAAAATTCTAATAAGTTTACAAAAACAACCGAAGACTGTAATCACAAATAGATTTCGAAGAATCAGACAAGTTGGGTTCGAACTCGAGACTGAAGTTATAACGGGTAATACCAACCTACTAGACTATCGCTACTCTCTGCTAATTTGGTCATCTATGTGGTCTAAATCACCTACACGATTATAAAAAATTCTCTCTCAAAAATTAAAACGATTATTTTTTTAATCTGCTCCAATAAAAAAATGTTTATTAGCGCGAGCTTGTTTATTAATACATTTTGCGGTGGCTACCTGCAGTGGCTAACTTTGATGAAAATACTTGACCTAACCAAAAACAAACAAAATATCAATCCAGTATTTATGATTTTATTTGAAATCATTTGGTCATAATAACTAACATGCGCTTTGCGAAAACAAGTACCCGAAAGCTCTGGTTTATGACTCTTTTGTTAAAAGTGAGCCGACTAGTTTTTTATCTATAGCAGTGGAATTCTATTGTTATAGCTCCGGCCAAACCGGCCGACTTTGCTACTTATTGTTTCATTTTTTTAATTAAAATTAACACGTTTATTTAATTACTCTTTTAAAGGTAGATCTGTTATTATAATAACCGTAAAAATGAAATGTTATTGAAAAAAAAAACACCTAACAAAACACTATTATAAAAAGATTATTATTTAAAATAATGTGTATACCCTAAACAAGAATATAGCCGAACTATCTATTTAACTATAACTTTTTCTATTTAACATATCACTCGTTTGGTATGGTTACATAAATCCCAACAAAAGTATGAATGAAAATGCACTGATTTACTTCATACAGAGCGTAAATGAAGCTTTAGTTCCTTTTAAAAGTATGTGTGACGTGTAATATAAGGAAGTTTGAATAAAAAAAAACTAGAATTGGCCACAAAGATCACTTTAAAATAATACACGCTTAATAGTTAAGATGTTAAAACATGAGACTAGTGTCCGATGACTCACGCAATCAATTATAATTATCAATTCTAAAAACATCCCTACTTAGCAGCACAACAGGCATTTTTACACATTTGTGTTAAACACATTATTAAAATGTCACCGTGAACAACACTGAATAAATCTGTTTTCATGTTTAGTGCAATAATAATTAGTATCTAAAACAATTTTGACCGACTAGAATTAAGTGTTATGTAGTTCACGTTAATCTTTTTTCTTTCTATCCCACTACTTTGCAGACTCTTTATCTATCTGGTTTTAGGCTGACTTATAAACACATAATGCTTAAAATATAATTAAAATGTTAATACTTACAAATATTCTCAGGTCATCCGCAATTTGACTAATACATTTGTTCGCTCTTCGATCGTCAATTTTAGATATCACACAAACAAAATAAAAGTCCGGTATACACGCGCGAGTATTCGTAAACAGTAGTCAAAGTCACGGAGAAAACAGCGAACGTCAACAATGAACAAACAGTGAGATGCGACTGACGTCCACAAAAATAGTCAAAGCATATCTTTCCATCTCGTTACTGCAATGTCCTAATTGGTCAACGTCCCAGGAGGGCGGAGCTTCCGTGCCAGTCGCCTGCGTCGAACGTCAAACGAAATCTTCTAAAAAGTGATAAGGCTTCGTTGTCCCCGATTGTACGAGTAGTTGAATTTACTGTTGGGACTGTAGGTATTCAGAAATGTCACATAAACGCGTGTAGAAAATTATGAAGCCTAAAGTCTATTTAAAATTAAAAACATAAAAGAATTTTTATTCTTCATGTTTAGTACATATTATTATTGTCTCGCTTCTAGGCAAATTTCCCTCTACGTCTTTTACTCGTCGGCAAGTTGCAATACTTCTCGTGTTTTCAAAATAACTACTAACTTTCTTAATAGGTACAAAATACTAATGCTATATTGGCTATATCACGCTGTATAGTTTTTTATGTAGGTACTGTATATATTTAGGTCTTAAATAATTACTTTTCAAAATTAAATTATCAAAAATCCATTGACATACCCGCCAAACCGCACGTAAACAGCCTTTTGGCGTCCACTGCAGCGTGCACTCAGAATACCGCACATTTGACTATGCAACGAGGAGCCATGCCTTTTTGTGAGGTTTGGCGCCGAGCTTAATTGCTGAGTGCCAAGTATTGATTAAGCTGATGGTTAAATAATGATAGTATGTCTAGAGATGGACAATCCAGTCGAAAGTTCTTAAAGCCCTTTTTTCCTCTAAAAAGTTCGAAGTTAACAGACGTAAAAGCAACTATAAATTATACTATGACGTGGTTTTTTTAAGTTATTTTAGTACCACTTATAGGGACACTTCTGTAGTTTATGTTTTTTGAAAAGTTTAAAAACTGTTTTGTAGGCTGTAAATAATTATGTGCATGTATGTATGTATGTGTTTGTTTGCAAGAACGTGAATAAAAACAACGAAATAAATTGCAACAGAAACATATTTATAGCATCAGGAAACCCGTTTACTAAGTATTCTTATAAGCCGCAAAACAAGAAAATATAAATATTACTCGTAGTTACTACCTACCCCTTTACTAACCAGTCGTAATATTTACTCTCTAACATCACAAAAAGCTAAATGGAACCCATTCTCTGATAAAACAAATTCCTTTTGCGAAGCAATTTTAGAGAGAACGATATTTAATACTCTTTGCATACTTATTAGGTTCTACAGAAATATGGTGTGTTGCCAACTGTAAATCTTTTGGCTTCGTTATTATTGTAATAGGATCGTTTTAAGATTCCCTAAGTGTGTCACATAATACTGTTGTGAAGAGAAAAGAAAGATAAAAGATCGGTGAAAAAATACGAGTAGACAAAAATGAAAAGTAAATGAGCAACAGGTTTATTATGAAGTCGGGTATTTGGTAACATTACAGCAAAGGGTAAAAAAAAATTACTCTAACAAATAAATTATATTTGAATAACATTATTAAATAGACAAAAATCGCAAAAAAAGCAGAGACGTTTGGAAGAAGAAAGTCGAGGCCTTTGCTCAGCAGTGGGATATAACGTGGGCTATAAAAAAAATTGTATATTTAAACTTAGCTTTGTGAATATGTACGATATTTTTAACTTTTCAACTTAAGAAAATATCAAAACTTCAAGCCTTTTTACTCATACCTCATGCTAGAAGTTTAAAACTGTTACCCTATTTTCAAACAAATACAATTTTCGTAATTCATTTTTGTTATTTTAATCGTAGCTATATCCCATAACTGTTAGCTGTAATCCTCATGGAATTGTTTTCACTCTGCTGTCAACGTTGCCACCTGAGTCGGCGTAGATAAGCCAAAAAATATCCCTCTAGTAATCAAAATTTTGGACCATTCCTATGTTTACAAATAATTTGACATATAATAGTTACTAAATGGTACTTGGGAACTTCATCTTGAATCATATGTAATATCATAATGATATTTGATCCTACCCATAAACATCCATTATGGAAATGCCATAAGACCCCATGTTTATAATTTTTGTTGGAATAACGCGACGAGTTACATTTTAATCCCCTTATGACACTTATGGTAAGATTAGGGATTTCGTCATACATAAAAATAGGAAATGACTAGGTCAAAAACTCATTTTTTATTCCGTATATTCAAAAATTCAACAATTTATTGAAATGTGTTGGTCTTGTAACTTTGATTTGTCTCACTAATGTTTAAAAAGCCTTGATGGTGCTAAAACTTAATCATAAAAAAATCTCCATCCAAAAAAGACAAAATAATGTTTGTCAAGTATCAAAAATCTCCTAAATTCCTATATCCAATAGCAGCTACCAATGCATACAGAGTGCCTAGTGATTATTTGTCTCTAACAGTAACTACGAAACATGCATAAATACCTTTAGGGCTTGACGTTTCGACCAGGTTACACCGGCCGTGGTCGCAAGCCTATAAACATGCAGCGCGATAGTTTAAAAGTTATTATTATTAAATACGAAAGCCCCAAACAACTAGTTACATAAAGAAATCTAAAAACGATATCATACCTTATCAAGTATCCACACAAAAGTGTGAACACGTGACCAGTGAAGCGAGAGCAATGTATCAAAATATTTTCGACGAAATGAGACTGTCTGTCTGACGGGAATCGTATTAATCTGATACCTAATCAATACATTTGGGCCTTCCTGAGACTGTTTTTACATTATTCGACACGATAATATGATAATTCAAACAAACAAACCGACTTCAAAATAAGTCTTACATTTATTTATTATGGATCCCACTACCAAAGTGGGGTCACACGAGAAGCACCAGCTTCCAAATAAAAGAAGAATCTTCAAAATAAGTTCACCAAGTCAAAAGTTCTGTGAAAAGAAACATGAAAAAAAATACAATCGAATTCAGTAGCTCCTTTTTTGAAGTCGATTCAAAATGGTACGTACTAACTACATATGTAATGCGAACATGTGCCTAAATTTAATTATTGTATGCCTTAAGGGCAGGTCATAGACTGACCCTTATTAAATACCACTAACGTCTGCATTTGGACCTTCCTGTGTTCCAGAATAAATAAAATGATAAATTAATTTATTTATCTTGGACAAGAAAATGTATTATATTATGTATAATATATTAATTAACGGCGAACTGTGGGTGTACATTGGTACACCTCTGCCTACCCCTTCGGGGATACAGGCGTGATGATAATATGTTTATGTTAAGTTATGTTTACAAAATGTATGAAAAATATGAGTCTGATATCCGATACCGGACCAGATATTGTGAAAGACTATATTTAATATATTTCTTTTACTTTCCCCGATATACTATCGGAGTCGAATACCGATATCGTGTCGTATAATATAAAAACAGTCGGATTCGTTTATAGCCCGATTTATATCGTTGATTGCCTAAATAATTGGGCTATGTAATGTTTGCTGGTCCCAATTAATAGGTTATTGGGAATCGTGTTTGTTTTGAGAATTGGTCTAGTTAGTTGCTTGATGAGTTGATGACCAATTTAAATGGTATCTATCGATATTATTTTGAGAGTAAACTAAAAATGTGGAAATAATTTAAATTACAGTTTAATTAATGTCGTTATATTTGTTTGTGTCAATCAGTATGTGAAGCGTTTTTAAGGTACGATTGATTGGTAAACTACAATATCAGGTATTGGTACTATCTGTTAGTTAAGTAGTAGGTATCTAATGTTTATTTTTATGTGGTAAAACGTAGTATCGAATGTTAAAGACCTATTATTTAATGACCGTTAACCTATGAGAATAACAAATAAGAACTATTTATCAAACAGTGTATTTTTAAAAAACTAAAAAAATATATATTAAAAAATCAGCATACTTAACGAATAACTCAGTCATTTTTAGTCTACATTTAAATCTCAAAACCAAACTCTGACTAATTACGTATCATGATAGCGACTGACTAACAAATGCGTTCAGATCATTAAGTTAACGATAATGTTACTGAATCTCTCCACTGAGTCATTATCACTACAGCTGAACATTATAACGCCACTTAATGAAACGATCGTAAACCACTTTGGGTTTTCAAGGAAACTTTTATTCGGCCATGTGGAGTTCTCAGTACAGTTTTAGGAAAGCTTTATTGCTATTGTATGAAAAGATAAAGAAAGTATTTAAACGGACCACACGCATAATAAAGGTATAGAAGTTTAATCGACGGGAGGCAGCGGATTCAAGATTTATTAGTTTAGAAAAGGATAACTTTAAGCATGTATTTTTGTTACTTTTTTATTTTATTATATACATAATAATATTATAAGATCATTATACAAAAGACATAAAAAGTATCTGCTTAGATCTTCTAGCAATTTCTTGTTTATTTTTTGCAAATTGGGTTATTAAATTAACACCTTTTTTACTTGCTCGAGTTAGCTACTTTAATTTCCGAACTTACATACCCCTATACATTTTTCATTTGTATTTTGGTTTTAGAAGTTACATCGTGTAATCGATGTTTTATGATATTTGAAAGAGTTATGAGTCATGCAATGATAGAAAAGTTATGACAAACGGATGAAAAAACAGGAACGACGAAATTCAAATTTATGCGTTTTGAAATCCGTTCGATAAGGGTGTGTATTTTTACAAAATATTGTGACGTCATTTTTCTTGCCACAAGCACATGCTTTTTTATGCAGTAAATAAACTAGATGATTGATGTTTTTCCCTTTTCCGAATGAAACAAAAGAGAAACTATTATTTTTAGAATATTTTTACCTGAATATTATTAAAAATAAATCAGAAATATTACAGACATGTGTTGGTTTATAAATTTTAGTAGATACTAGATTTACTGCCCCACTAGGCAAATACAAAAACCTTAAACTATTAACATGATTTATACACAACAGTAGCTTTTAGCAGAAACTTTGAACTAAGCGTTTGGCATGTTCTCTGGCCACGTTTTTTATATAAGTGGGACTGGCATGCCAATGATTGTAACGTATACCTAATACGTGATACGTCGAGAACTGTTCAGATATCTGATTTTAGAGTTATGTGCTTTTAATACATTGTCAACCGATTTTAGACTTCATTGTTTACACTTTAGAGTTCAATTTGAATCTAAGGGAAGCAAATATGTTTGGTTGATCAAAAGGCTAATAGCTAATCGTGAGTGTATGGTTTTACAGATGATTTTCTAATTAGGTAATTATAGTATCTAATTGACTTTTTAGACACCAGGCTTAAGTTATATATATCCTTATTCTGTGAAACGTTATGTAACTATAATTTAGGTGGAAGATAATAAGAGTACTTTGAAACACTAAAAGTATGCTGTATGTGTAGTTTAATGAATAGGTAATTCGCCCCGACCGAATACGAAACCAATCCCAATATCCATTGAAACAAAAGGCAAATTTAATGTAACAACATCAATAAACAAAATCAAAATATTTTTATTTTAAGTAGGCCGTTTTAAGCTCTTTATAAACGTTAAATTTACTGACTCTAGTTGCAGGAACACCACTAGTCAACACTACGAGAGAACTTGTAATCTTTTAAAGTAAAATATACAAATCCGTTTTTTTTTACTTCATGGTCATTGTTCTCTATTCTACCTACAACATGTTAAATTGTCTACATCTGGACCAGTAATATAAAAAAGTGTTGCGTAAAACACCGCCGATTAATAATCGCACGCTAAACAAAAAGTCGAAGCAATCTTTACAGCGAACTTTATAACACTTAATTGGGGCGTTCAGTGGTTTTCAGATCCCGAGCTAACGATAAAGGAATTTAAATCTTATTTGTAGTGACACAAGGGTGGTATTCGTTGCTTTATTGTTTGTATCGGTCGTTTAATACAAGTCGGCATGTGCTGTGAATGGTCACCTATTTAGCAGGTCTCCATTGCTAGAGATGTGTGTAAAGACTTTTCCTTTTATTTATCAGTTATTTTCTGGTTTTTGGGATTGAAATTAATTTGATAAAGCTTTCACCGTCATTATTAGTACCTAAGCATGTAAGGTTCTATTCTTTCAGGATACATTGCGTGGGTTAAAGTGTGTTTTGTTTGTACATAAAGTTTTCCGACCTACCCTTATGACACAATTATCGCAAAAAAAACACTGTCCACACATAATGGTTTAATGTTCCACACATAATTATCTATTATGTGTGGAAGTAGAAGAAGGTCAAGTCAATATTTCTTTGGCATTTTCAATATCCCATTATATAACAAGAATAAACCCTTCATTTATTGTATTTTTTTTCATTTGTACCATTGCTTTATTATCCTCGCTAACACTGGCACCGCACCCGTACGTGTAAATCGCGGGCTGTACCACAATCCGCTGCAATCTGTATCTACGAACATATTCATCGCTGCAGCTGCAATGCACTACCAATACTAACCGATACTAACCAATACTAACGTATAGAAAGTTCAACAGCTTTGTTATGTCAATATTGAACTTATGTAAAGGATATTGTTCAGTAAAGCGTTATGTTCTGTAATATGTAGTTCTGAATGACTGTAGATATGTGCTTCCCATTTGCGCTTAAGCGTTGATGGAAAATGAAGCAACGCATGTACCTACATTTGTTTTTAACTAACTTTAAAAGAGCAAGTTCTCTGTTCGACGATTCCCCAGTAATTTATTATTTATTTATTCTTTACAAAGGAACATGGTATTCTTAAGAACTAATAAGTGTCCCACAAAACAGTACAAACTGTTTGACTGTGAGATCAGTTTTAGACAATTTGAACATTAGTATCGGTTAATTTTTTTTTTCTTTAATGTGTATCATCCTCAAAGCAGTGATACATGTGAATTTTATGGAAGTGGATTCTTTTGTACATTAGCATTTTTATTTACGTGTTATATAATGATTCGAAACAACAACGGCAAACCTTAATAATTACATGCCCCAGCTAGAGCTAAAGTCATCAGCTCTATTTCCATTTCAAAAGAGAAAATAAGGAACCGATTTGCAAAAGTTTTAAAGGGCGAACCAAAATTTCACCACAGCAAGCTCTACTATAATTTTTATCGTATTTACTTTAATATAATAGCCATCTTGCCCCATATATCTTGCCAATAAGAAAGAGGGACAGCAGTGTCAATGCTACGGCTTGGCAAGGCACACAACGGTTTCGTTGATACAGTCTTAGTTACTGGCTATTTATAATGTATTGTTTTTGGATTTAATAATACTTTTGGCATCGGTTTGTTAGTTGTGTTTTCAGGAGTTATGGGGGAGTTCCGTTTGCTTTTATAGATCTAAAATATATGTCTTTCATATTTAAAGTGTCTACCTAGAATGTAATATTTATTAATACACAATTAAATCTAATATAAGAACAAACTCTAACTATACTAAAATAAAAACTAAACGGCGTCAAAGAACTCATCGTCACGTTTGGTAGAATCTACTCGTGATCAGAGGGCTGGTTTGTTCCTTGCACAGAGAATCGGCATAGCCATTCAACGTGGCAATGCTGCCAGCCTTCTGGACCTAGAATTATATAATTATGTCTTATTTAAGTATAGTGTAATGTATATGTTGCTTTTGTCCATTAATAAATGAAAAAAATATGATCATTACAAAAAAGGTGTAGACCGTTACTGAAATATTATTTCAGTTTAACATAAAACAACTTGTGGGAAACTTCTATTTCACTTAACATAATAAAGGCTTTCAATTTATTTATGATTTGAATATAATTTCTTACATGTGGATGCAAGGTAGTTGAGATTAAAGCCAAGACGAGAAAATATAGCTACATACTATATGTTTCTATCTTCCTCATATTCCAAACTTAAAATAAATCCAATCGCTATTGTATTTCAAAAATATGTTTCGCATAAAGATTACTCTCTCGTAGTACTGATTGATTTATGTACAGTATATTTATGATTGTGTAGTAGGTAAAAGTTCTACATAGTAATAAATAGATAACCTCAATAAACATGCGGCAAAACACATAAAAATCTAACCTGAATTCGTTCTGCTAAATGTCAATTCGGCAATCGGAAATTCCGTGAAACAATAGAACTACTTTAGGCTGCCCGCCCACGTCCGTTAATCGGTGACCGATTATTTGTAGGAGATAAATAGAACAGACAGAAAACAAGTGCAACGCACACCTCCTACAAAAAGTTGGTCAGAATTTGGTACAAAGAATCGGCAGAAAAATTGGCCCGATTTGTCCTACAAAAAGTCTGACGTGGGCGGGCAGTGTTACCCTATTAAAACCTCTTTTGATTAGACCTTTTATCAAAGTTTATCAGAACAAGTGCACTTAATGAAAACCTCTATTGTATGGATAATAGATTTTAAGTGCTTTATTTATTTTATTTGGCCTACTTGGCTCATGGTTTTTAGAGCGAGGTTTTGCTACCGAAAAAGTTTTTAGGACAGATATTTTATTAGAGATATGTTTGGTAAATGTTGGACTGATAACCTCAATTATTTGGAATTACTTTTGAGTGCAAATATTTGGTCCAGTGATATTTTTATATATCACTTAGAAAGTTTGAAATTGATAACAATAAAAGGTATAACCTAATCAAATTCTGTTTAACCGTATAACCAAAGCTAAAATGATTCGTATTTAATGACCAAAATAAGACATTCTGGGAACCTGGCGTACACCACTCGACCACGGAGGTCGCCAAAATGTGTTCACAATTTCTTCCTACCTAAATTATCACTGCAGCTGAGACAGTGACAATATAACCAAAACAATATTTATATTAACATCGTCATTCACCATAAAATCTTGATGGCATAACTGTTACCCATTAAAGCCAACCAAAAAACTTCACAACGCTACTACTTAAAAAGGGAAACATCAAATTGAGTCCGCGATTAACACAAAACTCATAATTAAGTCAAACCTTAAGCGGTAATATAATATTTAAACGTAATAAAATAATACTTGAATGTCGGAATTTATAAAATATAATATAAGATGGACAATTTAAACTTTCGACCAAATAATGTATGCGAAGATCTTTTTAAAGACTTTTATGTTCGTTCCAAGAATTAAAGATTATGATTTTAATTTAATAATATTAAGAACAACTCGATCTTTATCTTGGTTACAATATAATAATAACAACTGACATTTATTTGTGAATGGAATAGTTTGTCTAAACAAATTAAACAATTAAATTACGTACTGATATTTAAAACGCGAATCAATTGGATAGTAGCCAATATTGTCATGAAATGGTTTTATTAGCTACCTCTAATTATTATCAAAGAAAAGGCAAAATAATTATTGTCCATAATATCCTTCAAAACTTTAAAACAGTTAAGTCTTTAATTCCAATGCTAAAGAGGGTAATAAATATTAAAACCCTCTCCTTATTCTACTTTTCTGAAAACCCCATCAAAATCGGTTCAGCCGAAAGCGGGATAGTCGCGGACAAACATACAAACATGCAGGTCCAACTGAGAACCTCCTTTTTTTATTTGATGTCGGTTAAAATGTGTTAAGTATATTATGACGCATTGGTCATTGGGGTTTGTCAATACTGAGAAGGTGGTATACCTATATTAAGATCCATAATATAATCAAGTTAGCCTTAAATGGGTGTAATACTTTAATAATGGTCATTTCATTACCCACAATGAGTATAAGAAATTGAATTTAAACATAATAATATCGATACAGGATCTTGTACAGTTATTTAAATGTTTTACCCAAAATGTTATGACAAGTTAAGCGAGTGATATTATCAAAAGATCGAATCTGATCTCATTCAGATTGGCACGAGACTAAAAAAGAAAGGAATTCACTTAAGAACAAGTAACAGTAACAATAATGAATGAAAAAAAAGGTTGAATCCGGTGAATCAGTCAAAGCTCTAGGCCTCTATTCAGCTATTGAAGAATAGCTTGAATTGACACCTTCTTCATTTGGTCATTTTTACGATGGTTGATATTCTGCTAACTGTCATTACGATCACCCTCTTCGAGATTTCAATGAGATTTTACTGTAGGCTTTTGTGAATACAAAAATTAGGCACAATGACAAGTACACTGACATGCATTTAAAATAACTAAATCGAGGCCCTGGTTAACTACACAGATATCTAACAACAATAATAATGAAAAGGAATGATTTTACTTAAATTTTGAATACTGTATGGACCAAGATTGTCGTACAACTTTTTTGCTGTGTTATGATATTTTTCTTGAGACGTAGGCGAATCATGTCGTAAGTTTAGCTCAAATTAAGTCATAAATCTTGTCTGTCCCACTAAAGAAAGGACAGGTTTTTTTCACTGCCACTATCCTCCAGCTATTCTTATGATTTTTCATTATAATATATTAGATTGCTTCCTTAAGATTAAAAATAAATGAACGGACTTTGACTATCCCTTGTATTTTTTACCATTCACGGAATTTACAATTTATTCAGTTGGTCTAGAACCCTCACAGTTTTCCTAAACTGTTTTCAATAAATATAACATATCTGCAAAACCTCCACGGAGGATAAAATTTCTCGAAAAGCATGATATATTGATATATTCGTGCATATCTCGTATCAAACTCATACGTATTCTAAAATGGAAGCTGAATGTACCCATTATAGATATCAGCTATCCAAGAAGCAAAATATATGGCACTTATGTATTCTACAATATTCAAAGCATAGGTGTATTTATCCGTATTTCTCTGAAGAGGAATACTTTATGAAAACTAAACCTTCAAGAATACAAAGAAATAGTATTCTTCACGAAATTAAAACAGATTTTTTTCTTAAACATTTCTGCAACAATTGGCCTAGCTGGATATCGGATCAGAAGTGTATATACTTTAATATCACACGCATCTTTAAATATATTGGTATTTATCATATATTTACAGCTAAATACGTCAAGTTTTCAATGCGACTCGCGTCAGCGGTAAATATACGTATCCACAAACACTAATTACGATTACCGTTTACAAACAACAGTGCAACAAGTACAATATAGTTTATTATCAAACCTGTTGCGTTCAGTTGCAGCAGACGCATTAAGATAGCGTTCGTACAGATATCGAGACTTGTTTTGGGTGTTCTACATGCTTGACAGTGAAATATTTGTGATTTAAGGTAAAATATATGAGGGTCAAAAGATACAACCCTGGAGGACTCCTCTTCTTGTTTTGAGGAATCGTACTAGAAAAATATTTCAATTAAAATGTACTAAAAGTTACATGATAAAGTAAAACATTGGCTTGAAATCTACATAAATTATTGTTATACAAATATTAAGGCAATTATAACTAACCGTCAAAAGTAAGCCATATACGTGAATAAATGTTTATCAAAAGGTTGATCAAGGTCAATAAATAAAATACTTACATAATTCCTTCCCCAGCACCCAGGTCTCCGGCTTTGAGTTGACTTCAACCAGCACAGTCGGCGTACACACCAACAGCACCATCAGATCAGCTATACTCAAGTTCACCAGAAATATGTTCGTCGAGTTCCTCATGTCCTTAGTCTTTAGTATCACTATCGGCACCATCACATTCCCAATCACACCGAGACACATTATCACAATACAAAAGGTCATTGACGTCGCCTTTATGTAATACGGGATCTCAGCGTACTCCGTAAAATTGTCATTCGGCATCGCGTACGACGCGTTCGTGAAATTCGCCTTCCCGAAACCCGAACTTTCGTAATCATCCGAACCTTCGTAAGTGCAGTTGTGTGTTGCATTTTTGTAGCTGAATGTTATATTTCTACAGTCGTATGGTAGTGTGTTCACATTTGTCGGAGTGTGTGTGAAGTTGGTTGTTGAAATCATGTGTGTCAATTCATATTTTCACATTGTTCCTTTTTGGTGAGTTTTTGGTTATGACGGCGGCATTTTCCAGTCGATGTTTTCTGTAACAAACATAAATCAAGTTAATAATCTTATTGTAAGTTTTCATTATCGCTAAATTAAGTTTTATAGTGTAATATGATTAGAATAGCTATGAGTACCATAAATATTGTTAATAGCTTTTCATATGTTCAAATACGATGGCTGATATCAGCAACTGTTTTAGTTTATAACATTAATATGAAGTTGTCTACAGTTCAAACTTAAATACAACTTGTATTAAGTTACAAATAGTTCAATATAAATTACTTTGATGACAAACAAGTCATTTCTATTTACGCTTGCTCATCAAAATATCCAAGCCTAAATCTATCCAAATTCAAAACGAAATCCACCTAAAATTCCGAGTTTAACCCCACCTAAAAGCAAATTACTTGTCTTAGCTGTTTATATTACAAAATTCTACTGTAAATTAGAAAAGCAAATTACAGTATACCCCAAAATTACTGTGAAACGTTATCATACAAATTTGTTTGGTAATTAAACACATTATCATGGAGAAATTCATCTTACTAATAACCAGACTTGGGGCCGTACCATGATCGCTTAAACCAGTACTGTTGCGGTTGTGTAAGCGAGACGGCGCACTACACTGCGCATAGCGCTGTCTTGCTTACTCAAAAGGTACACTCCTGCTTTCAGAGCTCATGGTACGGCTCCAGATACTGTAATGACGTCACAGGAAGTATTTTGGTCCTGTTTATGACTGTATAATTTAGAATTAACTGGAGAGTAATTTTGGATCGAATGCGTGGGAATATTTGGGGTAACAATAACGCTTGATTCGATCTCTTGCTGTTTGGTGATGAATATCATTATTAATTATAGTAATTACAGGCTGATAACAATTCCCAAAATATTACTCTATTTTAAGCCATAATAAGAACATGTCAAGAAAGTTAAAGTATTATTAACACTAAAATTAAATACGTTCTACCTCTTTCACATTCAAAAAAATATCATAAAACAAAATATTTTTTATTGTAATTCTCAGTGTTAAACAACCAATCAACGGTTACAAAAGTGATGCAATAAATAAAACTGCACATAGGTATAGCCGAGTGAAATAAGTGACATCTTGACCACTGTCTGTTCGAGACCAATGTTTGTTCTGAGTCTAGCTTTTCTTTGTCCAGATATTACTTATTTTTTCCATGCAAGTAATATCTCGAAATTTTAGAGTAGTTTCTTGTAGTTTAAGATTTTATAATAGATATCCTAGTATGTAAGTTTAAATTAAAATCCTTTCCTGTAAATCCACGTATTAATTACAACATAACTTATGACCTTCAAAGATTACTCATTCAAAGTCACAAGTTGCTAAACTTATATAATTTGGGTTCTCCAGAATCGTGTGGGAATACTGGAGACAACTTACATAACGTTAACTCATTTAGATGGCATAATCGTGTAGCAAACTCACGGATTTAGGTCTTGTTCGAGTTTGTCTTCTCATAAGCGATCCCATGTAGGCAATTTTGGTTATTGTTTCGTTGTAACTAGTTTGGGTTTAGTATTCCTTGTATACTGTCTTGCTAAATAAAATTTCTGCTGAATAAATTCGTCTACCAAAAGCATAAAGTAATAGATCCTGGATCAAATTTTGGAACCTGAGACCTCAAAAAAGAAACTAAACCTGAGTAAGTAGAAGAAGTCCTAGTGAGATAATCCAATATCTAGAGTCTAAACACAAAATCTTAATAATCACAGTTTACTAATGTTTATCTTTGCTATACGAGTTAGAGTGAGGCCTTTGCTCAGCAGTGGAGCAATACGGGCTTAATGTAATTTTATTAAGAAGGGTTATTTTTTTAGGTAAATTCTGTAAACTTTTTTGATTGCGATGTCTCCATTTATTTCTTTTAAAATATGGATTATTTAGAGAACGTTATACAGGTCCAAGATATCTGTCTTCAAAATTTCGTGGTAGCGATAAGTGCGTGTGAAAGAGACAAACTTCTAGTGTGAAGATTGTTATCTCTGTCTGGAGACTCTTCCGGGATGTTCGGACAATTACCACGATCAGAGGACGTTTGGTAAGACTATCTTAATAGCTAGCCTTGAACATGTAGAAACAGTAGTAATGATGATGTAGCCTTTATTTCAAAGCATTAAGATTCATTTTTGTAATTCTTAATTATGGCTAGTGTGTACTGGAAAGAAAGAGTTAGAGCAAAAGATGGTGCTAAGATAACTTTGATTTTAATTAGTTGTACGAAGATCCTGTTTCATTTGAAAAAAATGGTAATTATTTTAAATGTGAATGAAACTATTACCAGGGTTTTGGGATGACATGAGTCACGATCACGTTAAACAAATTGTTGTGTTTGCTCTTGCTGAAATGAAAATTTATATAATAAATAAAGAAAATTTATATCGCGGTTCTTTAATTTACCAACTATCAAATGTAGTAGCCAGAACATAATAAAACTCAAAAAGCAACATTCATCTTCATAACGAAACTAAAAAAATATAGTTTCATCTTGCAGAAAAATAACAGCAATTTTCATGCAATATTTACCAAAAGGGTTGTTGACATATTTCACGAAATAAGCCTACCTGGACAAGACAGTATATTAATTCAGTTTCCCGCCCAAAAGGCGTTGAGTTAAATATATGCGTACTGAGAATAACATAGTAACAGTAATAGATGAGGAAAACACACTAAATCTACTTGTAAATGTAACAGGAAAACTCATTTATTAAGTGCATGATATCACATAGAATGTAGCAGAAGAAATAGATTGGTCATTTCAGTAGAAACATTTACTTGGATGAAATGTGACGTGCAAAAGTTGAAACGAACTTCCAAAACCGCGTGAAAAATAAAAACATTTTTCACAAGAAAGATACAAATTGACTAAAAATATCTGAATATTGAACAATGTTTTGATTAAATGAATCCCAAAATTTGTAAACTTGACAGAATAGCACTACAAACTTTCCTAGTCTAGAAAATTCCTTGGTGCTTGTTATTCTAATCGAGGAATTTTGTTTTTTCTTCTTGTATTAGAGCTAAAGTTTCAAGCCTATTTAATCAACTGAACATTCAAACTACAGCTAAGATTTTTTGGAATTATTTTCCACCTAAAAACCTTTTCTTCCACTCGATTTGCTCAATAAATCCTACTCAGTAGTTTCCGAGTCAACAGTTAGATATATTTGAGGCTAATTTATTCCTATTTGTGCGAAAACAAAGTTTGTCTACTCAGCTGCGTGTGGTCAACGTTCATGCTTCATTTATTATGAATCGCTACCGACTACTTTATTTCCAGAATCTGAGAATTATTCTTTTTACGTCTATTTTCAAGATTACTTTACCCATCCGAAGCCATTGATAGATTTTTGGCTACAAGTAAATATCGAGCTTTGCGCTGCAACTCAAACTTTAAACACAGTCTCTCTCTGATTATTTAAAATTCACTGTGCCCGACAGGGTCCATAATTGTTTACATAGCTTTTTATTTTTTACCACCTTTTTGATTGCAATAAACTAATTGATTTGAAATAATATCAGTCTTTAGTTCCTATATTAAATTGCTTGTCATATATGTTAACGACTTGTATGGAAATAGTCACTGAACTTAGTTATCAAAGACTGAAGCTGCCAAACACACTGATCCTTGATTGCACTAAACACCTAACAGTGTTAAGAGCTCTCTCAACCTCTCCGAACTGGTTCGAGGATTTAGTCACAGGTGCAAATGTCCTGATTCTCTTCGGTAGAGGACCGTAACTAAGATATTCAATAATTTTATCTATTCTCAGTTTTTTGTATTTATTGATCTTATATCTTATTTGCGTTTTACCTATAGTTTTTATCTATGTTTACATTTTCTTACTTTACGCATCTTAGAGAATGAGCCTTGTCTTTAAAACAACAAATTGTAGTAATACCGAAATACTTATAACCACAATTATCTAAATACTTACATCTAACACACATATTCACCCTTATTTTAAAAGGGTGCACATAAACACATACACTCTCTGTTTCTAGGTTTCCAATTTTGTTTGTACTTTAACTAACCGTACTTTCTTTTACACATGCCTAAGTGTCTCCAATGCTTGATATTTTTCACCAATTATTCACAGACAATTTTGATATGCAGCAAAAATAATTGGACTGCCAGTTATTCCGTTTCTTTGTTATTTACATTTACAAAAACAACCGGATTTTTTGTTTATGAAACAAAAGTTCAGAGGCAATGACGTCAAAACCCAGAGGTCCTTTCAAAATAGGATGAAAATAAATTCTGATTAACTTTAAGAAACTTGAAGTTGGGAAAATAAACAAATCAAAGAAAATGAGCTATGTCACATTGGCTCAATTCATAAACAATTGTTTATAACACCGAAAATTTAAAAACAGAACATAATTATTTATATTTATATACATATTATTCGCTAGAGACACTGTAATATATGGTACTAATAAATCTAAACAGTATAGAGATATTAATTTGTATGTAACAAATTAATATCTCTCAACATTGAAATAAAACTAGTTTTTACGGATTTTGTCGCGGTTTATTTTTAGATTTTAGGTCCCGACGTTTCGACACTATTGCAGGTATCATGGTCACGGGCAGACTAAGATGGCGTTCATCTTGACAGTAGATGTTGCTCGTTCTACCTTCATATTTTAATCAATTATTTGAGTTCCGACCTTCGCGTAAACCTAAGAAACCAATATCTCTCGACAGGAAAACTTTTCATAATCATATCGACTCGTATCGCCTTCAGTAGACAAGCACAAACTTTTAAAATACTGGTAAATAAAACACGACAAAAGCCTCCAAACTTATGTCTGATATACAACTATAACCTCTTCTTACTGCATTCCCATTTCGCTCCCGTTCCCACAATCCGTATGTCAAGAGGTCATCGCCCTGCAGTTGAACTGATATCATCAAATGTTTTTCCTCACTACTATCGGCCATCTTCGTTCTTACAAAACAAATATTTGTATAGGCTGCAGACATTTGAACAACGTCTGGGCTTGTGTGCTCGTAAGATTTATGTGTTTAGTGTTACATGATCTTACGTTACAAGGGATTTTGGGCTGAAGTTTGATAGATGTATGTGCCCGAATATTGGGCTGGTCCATTTTGACTTTTATACTCAAGTAAAGATCTGAAAAAAAAAATCCTTTTTAAATGCAAACCTCTTTTTATTGAGCGTAAAAAATGACTGTATTATAAGCTTTTAATTAACTAGCAAAGTATTCGTATATGTTTAAAAGTGAGTTTGTTTGCTTTTTGTTGAGCTGCGTCGTTGGCCTAGTGGTGATAAGGGCGACTGCTACGCTAGAGGTCTTGGGTTCGATTCCCAAGTCGACCAACGTGTTATTGGGTTTTTCTATGAAATTCTCAGTAGCAGGTCGGAGTTTGGATTTGTGTCCGGATAGTGGCAATAGACTCGCCCCCTATTACATGGGACCTAAACATACCGGCGAACTGTGGATGTACATTGGTACACCTCTGCCTAACCCTTCGGGGGTACAGGTGTGATGGTAGATATGTTAAGATATGTTTATTTTGTTTAAATAAAATTTTGTAATCTAGTGAACGGTGAACTTCTAGAAATCCGATTAAAATGAAATTTTGTAATATTTATAGTCAGTATCTAATGGTTTAATTGTCAAAAAGTTTATTTAAAAAACATTATTTAATTACTTATTTTTTATGGAATGCACAAAATGATTTCCGTTATAAAACATTCAGAAACAATCTAATTTATCTCTCTAATGCCACTCACTGGTTTTAATCTAAATTTGTTTTCTAAACTCGAATTTAAAAACGGCTGTTAATGATAGCCCATTAAAACTTGGAGTTCTTTTATTAAATTCTCAAGTTACATTAAATTGTAACTTTTATTATAAAAGAATTGATATAAGTTGAAGTTTCTTTGATAACTTTTAACTAAGCCGCGTATCTTTTCTTATCTTTATTAAGACAAGACTTTTAGAAACTTTTGGTTATGCTAAAACACAGTTTTTTTTTTTCAATTCGATTAAAATACTTTTAGATTCTTGTGAACTATTTCCAATGTTTCTACTTTGAATATTAATTGGCGTTTACCTTAACCTCAGTTTACTAAGTTTGAACTCCGAATCTCAAATAATTTCTTACAGTTACATTTTTAAAATATTGTAATGTACTCTTCCACTTATCGTCTATTTACCCGATATTATAAATACCGAATAATAATACGTCTTCATACGAGAAATATATGTTTTGAACGAGTACTGTGTAAACTATAATATGGATGTAAATAGGTATATCTTTCCATTTCCAAGTATCCTCTGGACTAAATAGTAATTCATTTTCAATCTCGTTAAAAACTGTATCCCAATATCCCAGCTGCAGGCTACCAAACAAAAACAACAAAAAATCTGATGCACCGAGTAAAACAAAGCCGAAATAAGTAGGTGACCCAATTTGCCCGGACCTCCCCCATATCACCAAATAAGAATACACAATTCCTTATGGAGTGGCGTGTTAACGCAATAAATATATCTAAATGGCCCAACTAACCCTAGCGTCCCCGCGGGAGGTCGTAAATCACTCGATCAAGGGACTAATACAAAGATGCCCCGGTCATCCGAGCACGTGTTAAGTTTCGTAAGATACTACCTGTAGCCCCGGTTTCGTATGGGCATACTTTGATATGTATAAACAAAATAATATTTATCTCTAAGATCTATCTATAAGCTGATGGATTATGAACGTTGAAAAGATGAAATAAGAAACCGGAATCCTATCGACTTTTTTGTTAAATTTTAGATTTTTTATTGAGGGTTAAGACAATTTTTCTAGCGACTACATAAGCAAATTACTGTCAAAAATTAAAATTCAAATACATGTTTAACCATTTCCCAGTCCCGTGAGTCACATATGAACATTTCCATTGTTTAACTATTGTGTCTCCTGGCAGGACAGTTAATTTGTTAAAAGTCAGGACAGACAAATACCTCCAAGCATTTATAAACCAAAAAGTCCCTAAACAAGAATTTACTTCCTGCTAATAAAAACAAAACTCCTAAACATTCACTTA
This sequence comes from Autographa gamma, assembly GCA_905146925.1. Classification (NCBI taxonomy): domain Eukaryota; kingdom Metazoa; phylum Arthropoda; class Insecta; order Lepidoptera; family Noctuidae; genus Autographa; species Autographa gamma. Next base: position 7,512,276 of record LR989871.1, read on the forward strand.
AAATCGAGTCGCTTTCTTCATTCTCCATTAAAAAGTAATAAACCGTCGAAAAACGACTGTAAAGTAAAGAAGCTGATTTTAATTTAAATCGAATTGGCTATCAAATATTAACTATCTACGATCTACAAACGCGTAGGCGACTTGTCTAGACTCCGTCTATAAATAAAGCTACTACAAATGGTAGGAGTAGTAGAATTCTGCAACGCTATGGCTTAAAATTTATGGTTTTTATCGAGAGGAAGGCAGTTTGTCTGCTGTTCTGCAGAATTTATGACGAATAGATGTTATGTGTCTAAAATAATAAAGTTTGATAGATATGATCTTCTTTATTGTATACTACATGAGTAACAGCATTTTACCGATGTATTTTTTTGTTGAAAGTGAGCAATGGTTCTCTTATATCATGAATCTCGAAAATAACTTTTAAGATGGGTAAACGTTTAATTTTGATAAGGACTGGTTTACCGCAGCCCTAACCAGATAGAAATGGAAGAAGGGTAGAGAGGCCTTTGCCTGGCAGTGGGACAGAAATGGCTTAGAAAAAAAACCTTTTTCCTTCTTTTCTTATTCGTCAAGACTGCATTATCTTACCATGATACTTTTTTGTTTTACCATAAAACTTCTAAAACACCAAAGCCATTAACTAAAATAAGGCCAAAAAAAATAATCTAGATCATGCCATCCTCAAGCCAGCCATTATTAATGAACTTCCAACTTACTCATTCCTTTCATACAATCTCTCTAAAATCTTGAAACTGAATTCTGTTAAGTAAAACACAATTAAAGAGCTGAACAAACAAGATAAACCAAGTTAAACAATCAACGGAAACTCTCAAACACTAGATTAAAAATAAACCAGATTAAAAACATTTACTCACAGCAAGGCTTTAAAGAACTATTATATCAGTGTTAGAGTAGGACAGAGCTATACAGAAAGATAGCTCTATCTCTGTTTGTACGGAACTGTTATGGTTTTTGCACCTCGTGGGCTCAGAGCTGTATTAAAGATGTAACTCAATTATAATAGAACTTACGTTTAAAGAACTATTATATCTCTGTTAGAGAGGGACAGAGCTATACAGAAAGATAGCTCTATCTCTGTTTGTACGGAACTTTTATGGTTTTTGCACCTCGTGGGTTCAGAACTGTATTGAAGATGTAACTCAATTATAATAGACCTTACGTTTAAAGAACTATTATATCTCTGTTAGAGAGGGACAGAGCTATACAGGAAGATAGCTCTATCTCTGTTTTTTTACGGAACTGTTATGGCTTTTAAACCTCACTGGATGGGCTCAGAACTGTATTAAAGATGTAACTCAATTATACTAGACCTGCATTGTGCAACTTTTAATAAAAAGCAAATAACTTTATATAAATGAAACAAATGGTAGAATTAACCTAGGTTTATAATTTGATTGTGTGTATAAGCTGACGTTCTAGTACATAGATTCAAATACTAATGCAAAATGAACGAACTTTTTATCATATTATTTAGACAAACAAACCTTATGGTAAGAGTACACCGGTGTCTATAAATATTTGCAATACAAAACCTAGGAGATGCATTGCCAAAAAATGTTTTGGTTCTCCAGATCTCCCAAAATTCTGAAGAAATCGTACAAGGAGGTTTTATTCCGAACGAACGAACGAACCCTTTGGTTCTACATATTTATTCTTTTAGAACCAATAATAATAACTTTTAAACTTTCGCGCTGCATGTTTATATTAATATTATAGAGCGGGGATTAGCGGGGCTTGATTTCGGGGTTACATCGGCCGGTCGAAACGTCAAGCCCTAAAGGTATTTATGCATGTTCGCGCTAATCTTTTAGAACCCTTAATTTTATATGTTCAACGTAAATATTTTCAGCCTGAAGCACGTAATAATTAAGGCAAGAATGACGGTTACATAAGAGCGCCTGTAAACGTTTTACGACCCGACACCATATAAATTTGGTATGAAAGGTGTGATGAAGGTTTCATTTAAAACATGACCTCTTGCATCACAATTAAAATGTACTGAATATGTTTGTTTAGCTGTAGTTTATATTGTTTTTGTATGTGCAGGGGGTTTCCCTTAAGTAGCGTATTTAATTTCCAAATTTATCCAACCCTTTAACTTTCTAGTGGCATGGTAAAAGATTCTTCTTGGCGTGTCGATGGCAATCTTTCTATAATATAGTGGCGTCCCGGAATTCTGCTACGAGAACTGCATTGTCAGTCCTGCCTTTCAATAGTACATCGGGTAACTGTTAATATTATGTTACTCGCCTTTTGACTTAAAGAAAAAAAGTATTGTCTACAAATAAATTCCTAAATTATCGAAACAAATGACATATTTCATCGTTTTATAAAGTTTCAGCTAAATGTAATAAAATTTCAAAGACCAAAATAAACAAGAAAGTTTTTAAGAAATGGTATTCAGAATTTTATAATATTTACGATTTTATATTTTTATAAGATTTAGCAGCATATTTCTATCTTGCTAAAAGTCAGCTAAGTAGAGGCATCACATAAACTGAGATCGCTGCCGCAAGAGTCAGCGAGGCAGCCCAGGAACTATCTAATTTGGCCTCTCCAGATAATCCTAATGAGATTTGTAACATCTACCGGGTTTTAGTGGGTTTAGCTTCAAAATGTTAATAGCTTTAAGTTTCCTAAGTTTTGAGGATATTTTGCCTTTTAAAGATGCGGTTGTGTTTGGTTGTGTAAGTAGATCCAAATGCTGTAATGGTATTATATTTGTTGGCTAAGAAACGGTAAATAACGCATAACAAATGTTTTCATTTTCGTATTATTTATTTTGTATCTGGGCGTAAATAATCTAACACATGTATGTATTTAAAAATATATAATTATGTTTATCAGTTGTCTGCTTGCCAGAATACCGGCTCTACGTATTGTGGGAAGGATGTGTGATTTATCCTATAATATTATTATTACTCGATGATGTTTTAAAGTATAAAAATTAGTACCTAAATGGTGTTCTCCACAATTAGCCGTGCAGTAATATACTGTTTCGCACCTCATCTTATCTTTCAGTTCCTCTATACATTCGAATCAATTCCATTGCTTTGTACAGCGCTGAGAATTTCAAATCAACATTTTTAGCAACAAAATCTCCTGAAACAGACTGGGTTTACTACGAGTATACAATTAACACAGAAGTCCACATTTATTCACGTCAGTCATGAAGTGAGTCGTTATTTATATTTTGTAGCACAAATGCAACAGAGCTGTTAACTGCAGACGCTTGCTTTAATTAATATGTTTAACGTTGATGTAGTAACATTTGTAAGTGAAGAAAATGTTTAAAATAAAGAATCAACAAACTGATTTATTATTTGATAATTTAGTGAAGGTCTACTATTTGATCGAATCCGGTGTTAAGGCAAAATTGGTATTTATTTTATGTGAATAAGTGATTTAATCTTTTTTTATTAAGACCCGCTACATATTATTGATCTAGATACTAAATATACGAAGGAACATTAAAATGTGTGTTGGTTAATAGTTGTGTATGTGTATGTAAATATAATCATGCTTGCTTTTTTGCAGAGGAAGTGTGGAATATTTAAAAGTCTTATAATTTACCATATCCAAATAGATCTTCGTAGTTCTCATGCCCCACTTGTTGTACCCAGTACTAACGTCTGTGTTCTTGTGCTTTCAATCTTTAATTGAAATTCTTTGGCAATTCGCCACTTTATATTAAAAACTTAATATCGTGGAATAAACAAATTAGTGTTGGTCAAAGGAGGAGAAAATACGAAAATAACGCGTTGGATACACTGGTCGTTTAGTCAAGTCAAATTTCTACGAGCGTTAACGATTATCGAATTGTCTTTCTTTTTTGTGGGAGGTTTTAAAAACATTCAACCTCGACTAAGAAACGTGCTTTATGATTAGGATGATATTCAATTTTGTCCTGAAGTAGTTGATTAGCTATCCGTGCTGTCAATTTTTTTTTGCATAGTGACCGTTGGGCCTGTGTCTGTACACAATGGGAGCCAGTAGACGGAAGGCGCCGCCGAGGCCGGCCCAGGAAGAGATGGCGGGGTGACTTAGACGTACACCGCCAGGGCTTGAAGAAAAAGGACTTGGGAGAGGCTTATGCCCAGCTGTAGGTTAGGCTAAGCAAAAATATAGAAAAAAGCTCACTTTGCTTTTCCCCTTAAACTATTGACTTGGCTTTTTTTCAGCGATATTTTCGTTTTACTCTCACGTATTTTAATGCTGACACGCACAGCTTTACTTTTACCGGTGAAGTGTCGTTACTCTAAGAGGGTTGACAAATAGGTCTTAGGGCATAAACTTTAGGGTTTCATATCAAGGGTATAGGGTTTTATGTAAGAAAGCTAGTAAATGTGGTAGGTATAGGATCAGTTGGTACCTACTTTTTATACGAGTCGAAAGAACTTCTTGTTACCACATTTTCGTCAGATCTGTAATAAAGCCAGAGGCTATTTGGAACAGTTTTCTTTTTTCCATCTTAATTTAGAAAAATCATTAGGATTATTTACTGAAAATAACGCTAAGAACCATAAAATTAAAGGAAAAGGCCTGGTAAGAACGTGCTCAGATAGAATGAAATGTGTATCTATGTTATCCAGTGACTTTGAAGATTTTAAATCATATTTACTTCACAATATACTTTTGTAAAACTGCCATGTAGCCTACTACTTGGCAGTTTTACAAAAGTAAATAAACGAGCCTTTTGAGACGGCAGGAATAGGTCTCTGCCGTCGGAAAAGGCTCCTTGTTTTGACCCGCTGGAAATTATCATGGACCAGCTACCTCCGCCCTGGGAAGGCAGAGGAGCGTGCCGGCTAAAACCACCGTAATGCTTTACCGTTCCCATTTAACGCATTTCGCCTACTACCGCGACACCGGAACCGGCTCCTACAACATCTGCGAGTTCACGTTCCGTTTAGAATTATACTTCATTGGTCGCATTTTTGTTTTCTAGCCCTATGACCGTTCCAAAATAATAATAACACTTAACATAACAGATCCCATGAGACCAAAGCGGAGAAGGGCTGATCGCGTTCGGTGTAAGAACACGCCTTTTCCATTTACGTTTAACATACGTGATTTATAAACGGAACTGAAAGATTTCTAATTTTGGAGAAGTTATTAATTTATGTTTTGAATTTTCTGTTTATCTAATAAGGATCGTGAAGCTGTGGTTAGATGTTGAAATTTATATGTAACAATATTAAAAATTAGGTTAATTAAAAATTTCTGATCCGAATTTTGGAATCCAGGTTTCCTCACAATGTTTTCCTTCACCGTTTGTCAGAAGTGTCTTAGAATAATAAAGAAAGTACATATAACTTTGAAAAAGCCACATTGGTACTTGCCTGGGTTCGATCCTGCAACCTTGTGCATATAAATCCGTTCATAGACAGGTAAAAAAAGTATACTTTTTTCTAAATATAAACATAAACAAGATAATTTATTTAGTACCTTTGTACTTTTTGGTATTATTTACAATGTAGGTATTTTAAGCAACAATAATAATTGGCAAACAATAACTAGCTCATTAAAATTACTCAGAACTAATAACGCAATGTAAATAGTTATCAGAATACCAACTATGATTACTGATGGAATTCCTATTCCACATTCAAACAGAATATTCATCAACATAACAATAATATATCTAGGTTAAAATGTAGTTATTTCAAAGCTTTGTCATTACTGGGAATCCAACGTACAATAATAATTTATTCAGTACTGTAAATACTAATTTGTGAACTATAAATTAAATAGCTTTTACGCAAAAAATAACCTTGCCCATGCCTTCCAGGGTATGTTCTTTAAATTATCTATATCATCATTAAATGTTTTTATCTGTTTGGATTTCTTTTTTTAAAAGGTTTTCTCAAAGCTTTCCCCGATCATCCACTAATCTCAACTCATCATCATCATCATCAATTTAAGAGCCATGGTCTTGTCGGTGCAGCTCTTTCCATTGATCCCTAGAAAATCCTGTGCTAATTCCTGAACTTTCGTTGTAGTTAGAAATCTCAACGAAGTACGTCAAAAAATCTTTACACACACGATGATTATGATACTCAATTGTATGTGCGACAACCCTACTTCTAGAGTCGCGTGCCGACAAAGTAAGTCGAGCAATACTTTTAAAATGTTCCCCATTCTTGCCTTGTAAGACAGGGGTGACAAAAATAACAAGATACAATGAAATAGTTTATCCCTAGAAAAGTTAAATTGTGTTCTGAGCCATCTAAAGAATGAATGGGAGAAATAAAATAGTTGTCTCCATCGACGTACTATATACATAGACTGCTACTATCGCTAGGTTCCCCTTGTGCCAAGCGAGAGCAGTTTTTAGTCTGAACCTAGTACATTTCGTTTTTCATTTTAGTTAATTTTTGCGCAACAAGAAACTTATAGAAGAAAATATCGATGGTTTTGACATTGTTAGGATAGTATTAGTGTTTTAGGTAGATTTTTAAAAACGGCAAGCTCCATCTTCATACATAATTCACGACAACACTTGTTCACACTAGTGCTTACAGTTTAAACTCTGATAGGCTCACTCTATAGTTTCATATGTATACTCTAAGGTTGTCTCTGGAGAGTCTTGAGTAGGCACTTAAGACTATTTTTCAAAAGCCTTTTTCTGTACATTTTAAGAGCAGTCTTGGTTCGTTTACAATTTTAGAATAATTTAAATGTATTGTTGTTCTGTCTAGAGTGGAATTTGTATTTATATAAATACTTGTTTTAAATGTAAATAGGTCGGCCTAGACAATGATAATGGGATGAAATATACGTATAGGCCTCAAGGGTTAGTTCGAGGTGGGGCGGGACAAGGGCCAATGGAAGGCCTTTGCCCAGCAGTGGGACAGCACAGGCTAAAAATTGATAAGAAACCTTAAGTACTATTGTTTGTCAAAATTTAATATATTTAGAGAAAAAATACCTCTTAAAAATCTTTGACAGATTCGTTGACTTCTCGAAAAAAGGAAATGTTTTCCTTAAATTAAAATACAATAGATATTGGCTAATTTACCATTGATCTCATATTGAGCTGGTCTCAAAATAGTAAGTAATCTAAACCTAAATTCTAGGTCAATAAACAATCTTTTTGAATAATAAGCACTCTATTAGATAGCAAAAAATGTTAAATTGAATGTGTCGCGTGAACAAATAATCTTCGCCGTGACTAATATATTGCTTTGCGACTTTATTTTGTTATTCACAAGATTTATTATTCAAGAATTTAATATATAAATATAATTATTATGGCTAATATTTAAAAATAAATACTTAACGTAAACTATTATCTGCTTAACACAATTATTAAAATTGTTTAATGAATTCACTCAATAACATCTAAGCAAACTTATTTTGCTCTACCGTCACTTGTGAATCATACTTGTTTGCTAACGAGTATAAAAGAGCGGAGCCACTGTGGCGCAGCTCAGTTGCTCTTCGACTTTCAAGGTGATAACATCTAAGGTATGATTTATTTTTTGATTATTGTTTGTATGTTTTGATTATTATAGATGGTAATGTATATTGTACATTTATGTTATATCAATGAAGAATTATGTAATGTTATTATGTAATGTCATTATATACTGATGACTTGTGTATTTAAAATTACGGTTAATACAAAAACTTGTTATTAACTATGGTTGGTATATTGTTATTATATACTGCAATAGTCAGTGGTTATATACTACAAGATAAATAAAATGTTATTATGAATTTAATCGTATTATTTATGTTTTCCCTTAATACCTACTAATTAACAGAGATTCTAGTTATATATCTACATATATATAAAGTTTATAACATCAGAAGTGGGATAGACTAACTTCGCCCCTATTAATACGTTTATTTATAAGTTTCAGAATGGATCCTACTGTCTTGGAAGGTCTTCTCAAAGCAATAAGCGAGGCTGTCTCTGGTCGTCGTCATGCTGATGACGACGTGGCGCTTCCGGTCTTCGACCCAGCCACTAGTGACAGCGGTGCGGAAGGCTGGTGTAAAAGCATCGAGGAGTTATCAAAAGAATTTGGATGGAGCAGCATCACAACAGTCGCAAGAGCGGGTAAGTCTTTAAAAAGTTCCGCTTTACTGTGGTTTGAGTCTTGGATGCCATCTGAAGGTAGAACATGGGAAAATTTCCGTACAGACCTTACAGACTTGTATCCAGAAAAACGGAACCTGTCTGAAAAACTATCCAAGGCCGTGTCATACAATTCCGATTCTGCAGATTCCTATTGCGAATACGCTAGGGAAAAGGTTAGATTGCTACGTAGTACGAAAATATCATTTACTGAAGAGCAACTAATCGAATTAATCTGTGGTAGCGTAACCGATGTAAACGTCAGAATGGCTGCTTTCAACAGTAATGTTAAAACTACTTCTCAGTTAATATCCTTGTTCTCCAGTTATATAAAACCCAAGAAACGGCCAATTGAACAAAATGATTGTTATAGTTTAACAGGACAAGGTAAAGCCAAACGCCCAAAGATAGAGATCCGAAATAATACCGAAGAAAAAAAATGTTATTTGTGTGGTAAAATAGGTCACATCAAAACCCACTGCAATAAGAACCGAAATCCGCCATCTGAAACAGGGACTAGTACTCCAGGAAATAGGGTTCCCGATAGGGTTACATGTACCTTCTGTAACAAAATCGGTCACAATGACTCAGTGTGTTGGTATAAGGCTCGTTCTGATTTAGAGAAAACTAACCCTAATAAAAGTGAGCTTAATTTTTTAGGCAAAGCGAATTAAAGCTAACAGTTGTATCTATCCACGATATTCCAATTGAATCCCTAATAGACACAGGTGCCAATTGTAGTCTAATCAGACAATCCTTGGCTAAACAGCTTGGATGTAATATACTACCTTGTTTCAAATACCTTACAGGAATAGGTAATATTAAATTGGAAGTCTCAGGAAAAATAACTGTCCCTGTAAGATTCGATGACATATATATTGAACTTGATTTATTTGTTGTTAATGATCAAACAATTAATTATAACCTTTTAATTGGTAGAAATGCTGTTGAATACCCTGACATTGAGATAATTACAGATTGTGATGGAAGTAGAATTCGGAGGAAAACTCCTAACAATGTAGACTTACACGTCAATACCTTGGTCCAGCTAGATTATTGTAATATCCAAATGGCCGAGTTAAAATCAAAATTAATTCACTTAGAAGAAAAATTGCAACATCAGATTATAGATATTTTTGAGAGGCATATTGCTATATTAAACAAAACTGGGTCAGTCACAACAGGAGAATTAAGGATAAGGTTAAAAAGTGACAAAGTAGTATATTATCGTCCCTATCGTTTGGCACCTTCTGAAAGAGATAAAGTAAAACTAATTATCCAGGATTTAATAGATAGCCATATAATTCGTGAAAGCGAATCACCGTATTCAAGTCCTGTTATCTTAGTAAAAAAAAAAGGATGGCAGTGACAGACTTTGCGTCGATTATAGGTCCCTAAATAAAATCATTGAAAGAGACACATATCCCCTCCCTCTTATTGAGGATCAGATCGACAAGTTAGGAAAGGCCAAGTTTTTTATCTCAATAGATATGAAAAACGGATTTTATCAAATTCCAGTGTCTGAACACTCTTCTAAATATACAGCCTTCTCAACCCCTGACGGACATTATGAATTTATAAAAATGCCATTTGGTATATGTAATGGGCCTTCCGTATTTCAACGGGCAATTTCCAAAGCCGTTTCACATTTAGATTTTCTACTTGTCTATATGGATGACATTCTTATTCCATTTTCCACTATTAATGAAGGTTTAAAATACTTAGAACTAACAGTTTCAGCTCTTACTACTTCTGGTTTTAAAATAAACCCTAAAAAGTGTCAATTCTTTGTTAACTGTATCGAGTATTTAGGTAGACAAATATCTCAAGAAGGTGTCAGGCCAAGTACATCTAAAGTTTCTGCCTTAATAAATTCACCAATTCCTCGTAACATTAAACAAGTACGACAATTTATGGGCCTGGCCTCTTATTTTAGGAAATTTATCCCAAATTTTGCAACACGTACTGCTTGTATAAGTAAATTAACACAGAAAAACCAAAAATGGGAATGGGGTTCTGAACAGGACATTGCGAGGAATTATGTACTAAATTACTTAGTATCCAGACCATTGTTGTCAATCTTTGATCCTGCTTTAAAAACTGAGTTATATACTGATGCCAGTGCTATAGGATATGGTGCTATTTTGACCCAGAAGTACGATAGTGATTCTAAAGTTATTGCATATTTTAGTAAAAGAACTACACCTGCAGAGTCAAAATATAGTTCTTATGATTTAGAAACTCTAGCTATTTACAACGCCTTGAAACACTTCCGAGTCTATTTACTAGGAATCAACTTTAAAATTATCACAGATTGTAACGCTATTAAATCAACAATGAATAAAAAAGATTTATCACCACGTGTAGCTCGCTGGTGGACATATATGCAGGATTTTCAATTCGAAATTACCTACAAGAAAGGACAGTATATAAGCCATGTCGATTTTCTCAGTCGCAATCCTGTTGAGGACCCCATGACTATTGATAGCACAGTAAATTTAATAAATGACCCGCAATCTTGGTTAGAACTTGCACAACAAAGAGACCCTGAAATACTATCAATTATTCATAGAGTACAAACGGGAGAGTATGATTCAAACCAATATGTAGTCCGTAATAATTTATTATATTATAAGGTTAATCCAAATGGAGAATTAAAATTGTACATTCCAAAGGGTACAAGATTGAGTATTTTGCGTCTCTACCACGATGAAAATTGTCACGTTGGCTTCGAAAAAACGGTCTCTAAAATACGTGAGCATTTCTGGTTTCCTGCTATGACAAGTTTTGTAAAAAAATACTTATCTCATTGTTTGGTTTGCATCAAACGTAAAAGTCACCATGGCCCTAAGCAAGGTTTCCTACACCCAATACAAAAAACCGCACTACCCTTCCATACAATACACTTGGACTGTACAGGGCCTTTTACCCAGTCAAATGAAGGTTTTAAACATATTTTATTAATAGTAGATGGATTTACCAAGTTTTGTTTGCTTAAACCACTCAAAACTCTTAATGCCCAAGAATTAGTACCAGTTTTACGAGATGTCATTACTTTATTTGGAACCCCTTCTATAGTAATTTCTGATAGAGGAACTAATTTTAGCAGTGGTCCAATAAGGTCATTGTTTGGTGAACTAAATATAGAACATCACTTGATTTCCACGGGTACTCCCAGAAGTAACGGTCAAGTAGAACGTTACGTGTCTACTGTAACTGATATGCTTAACACTATGTGCAATGAACCGTCAGATTGGCCGAACGTTCTGTGGAAAGTACAACAGTCAATTAACACAACTCTACAAAAATCCACAGGCTTTACCCCTTTGCGACTACTTATCGGTGTAGACGCAAATATTCCATCTGTCCAAGCTCGTTTAGACGACGTACTTGACGAAAATGTTAGACAAAATTCAAATAATTTAGAAGGTGACCGAGAAATAGCTAGACTACGCTTATTACAAATAGCAGAAAAATTCAAAAAACGTTTCGACGCCACTCGTCGTAACAATGTGAATTTTAACGTAGGAGATGTAGTGTATGTCTCCCAAAATCATAGGCGTAATGATAAATTGGCGCCTAAATTTAAAGGGCCTTATGAAATATCTTCTATCCTTCCTAATGATCGTTTTGCTCTACAAGGCCTAGGTAGTTTACGAAATATTTCTGTAGCTAAAGAAAAATTAAGATTATGGCCAGGTGAATTAATTGATGAAAATGTAAATGTCGAAAATGATATGGCACATTAACTCTAAGATATTATTTATAATTAATACTTTACTTAATTACGTATATATTATTGTACTGTTGATTGTATTGATATTTACTTTACCTAATTAGATAGACATGTATTATTTTTCTGTTGATTATAGAGATATATTATAATAAATACTTTACCTAATAACATGTGTTTTTTTTATATGAGACAAAAAAAGTATAAGGATCCGCTGGACAATCGTTTACTTGGTGCTTGTCTATCTCACCAGCAGCGGGTGAATGGGACTTGCATGACGAGGTAAACGATAACATTTGTTTCCGTTGGTCGGTCATTTGCTTGGTGCAAGTCTATCCCACTAGCAGCGGGTGGAGGGGACTTGACACGTCTAGGCACTTGGCAAAACAAAAGTAAAATGTAATGTACTTCGAGAGCGAAGTACTTGTCAGTATGGCCGTAATATATAAATATAATTATTATGGCTAATATTTAAAAATAAATACTTAACGTAAACTATTATCTGCTTAACACAATTATTAAAATTGTTTAATGAATTCACTCAATAACATCTAAGCAAACTTATTTTGCTCTACCGTCACTTGTGAATCATACTTGTTTGCTAACGAGTATAAAAGAGCGGAGCCACTGTGGCGCAGCTCAGTTGCTCTTCGACTTTCAAGGTGATAACATCTAAGGTATGATTTATTTTTTGATTATTGTTTGTATGTTTTGATTATTATAGATGGTAATGTATATTGTACATTTATGTTATATCAATGAAGAATTATGTAATGTTATTATGTAATGTCATTATATACTGATGACTTGTGTATTTAAAATTACGGTTAATACAAAAACTTGTTATTAACTATGGTTGGTATATTGTTATTATATACTGCAATAGTCAGTGGTTATATACTACAAGATAAATAAAATGTTATTATGAATTTAATCGTATTATTTATGTTTTCCCTTAATACCTACTAATTAACAGAGATTCTAGTTATATATCTACATATATATAAAGTTTATAACAAATTCATATCTTCGTAGTACATTTGTTTTTGGGATGTTGTGTATTTCGCGATGACAGGTATATTTCATGAAATTTTCTTTCTGTAGATATACCTAGAGGACTAAAGGTATTGAATTAAAATGAAATATCTAGGGTACAGTTTGTATTTAACCCTCAAAGCAAAAATATAAGTGTCTAGTGTGTTAGTATAAGTGTCTCAATATAAGAGAGGTACCCTTACGGGAAAACTGATTTTTATGCTTGTACTTATCAAAAGGAAAATTTGGTGAAGTGTTCTAATATACATACAGACATATAATCACGCCTCTTTCCCTTGTAGTGGTAGGCAGAGACCACTCCTTTCCACTTGCTACGATCCCTACACACTTGTTTCTTGTTCTTGTTCTAATATCTAAGTTCTTATAATAATACAAATATTTTTAGAAGTTATTTATCAAAGTTGTTGTTATTGGCCTATGGTATTTTGCATTCATAGTACTATTATTAGCCTTTTATTATATGTAAAGTGAAAAACTATTTATAAAAGTGAGATGCCGTATAAATGTTTTAGAAAAATCTATTCATCTGTTGGAAGATACATACCTAAATGTGCGATTGTTTTGCCTTAACTTTGTAATACAAAAAAAAAACAAAGTAATGAGCAAGTTCTCGAGTATGACCGACGCCAGACGAAAAGTCTTAATATTTTTAGTGTCACCATCACCATAAAACAATAAGAAACTAAATTACTTTACGACTTACTATTAAGATCAATAATTTTATGATGTACACTCAGACAGTACATTGACTTGTGAAACATTAATAAAATAATTTCTGACAGCAATGTCACTGAAGGCAAAGATCACGAAAATGAATAAATAAATGAATGACTGAGAATGTTTTTTTATTTCCGTCAGTAATTATATTTATCATCATGATTTATGGTATATGACTTGAATTAAAGGAGATGAAGAAGTCGTGGTAGTATGCGAAATGCGTTCCCGCCTGGTCCTCGGCAATGGGGAACGGTGAAGCAATCCGGTGGTTTTAGCCGGTAGGAGTCCGGCACACCCCTCCGTCTTTCTCAGGGCGAAGGTAGTCCACCTAGGAATTCCACCGGGTTAAAAAAAAAACAGGTGAAGATGAAGAGACGAGCGTAACAAGCTCGTCTCTTCATCTTCACCTGTTTTTTTTTATTAGGGTCTACAGTTCCTAAGATTATAAAAATGGGGGAAACCTAGCTAGGTATTTTAAAGGAAGGGGATTATCTAAGAATCGTATTAATTGAGATTTAAACATTTACATATCTACCTACAGCTATTTCGGCCGAGTTAAAAAGGATATTAGCTACTCACAAACCAGCAAGAAAACTAAGAAAAACAAAAGCAATCTAAAATCAAAAGGAAAATAAGCTTCCAAAAATATTGACACATTTATAAGCGGTCTATTTAGTTGGTAGGACGTGTAAACAAACACGACGGACACAGTATCGCACTTAACTGTAACAAGTTAAGCGTTAACAGTATAGAAAGAGTAGGAGAATATTGGCGTCTCGCTCTGTCGTCATTGTGGTGGAAATTGATAAAGTTATTTTCAAGCTTATTCTTAAGCAGGAAATAGAAAAATGGGAAGACTTCGCTCAAGAAAAGTAGTCAACGGCTAACTCAGCTTTTTAAGAAAATTCTGGTCAAGTGCGAAGTCGGTTTAAAAAAATTGCCCGCTGACAGTCAATAAAACGAACATAGAATCTGGTTACGGAACTCTAAAACAAACAGGATTTGTAATTAGAAACCTATATCTAACACAAACCCTAAGGAGAGCCTACAGAAAGATCTTGGCACCATTATATCCGCTAAAACTAACAAGCCGGAAGCGGAAACAATTGAAAAGGGGTATATTAAGGCTTGGTATTAAGACCAATGCACATTGTAATAACATTATCAATGTTCCTTATCTAATAGTTCTAGTTACGTGTTAACTGCCATTGTCTCTGATAGTTTGAAACGATACCCAATGGACCGAACACATTATAACACTAATTATGGTCATTTATTTTAATATACTAACTTTATGCATCATTCTGCACTTATGAGATTATCTTAACAGAATCTTAACATGAAGTTTGGATTCAAATAATGCTGATGTTTATAATAATAATAATATTCCGGGACATCTCACACACGGTTGTCTGATCCCAAGCTAAGCAGAGCTTGTGTTATGGTAACCAGACAACTGATATACATACTTATATATTTCTAAATACATACATATTATAGATAAATTACACCCAGACGCAGAATAAGTGATCGTGCTCATCACACAAACATTTGTCCTGGATGGGAATCGAACCCACGACCTCCGGTATAACAGTCAGGGTCACTAACCACTAGAACAACAGGCCCGTCATTTCAAGTACCATTAATCGTTTATATAATACATAGTTTCAGATTTCCGTACTTACATACATGAATGGTATGGGTCGACGACATAGTTAAAGTCTCGAGTCTAGTCTGGATGAGGCTGGCACATGACCGTATAAAATGGCACGAAAAAGGGAAGGCCTATGCCCAGCAGTGGGAGGACAAGGGCTGTGGATGATGATGATGATACATTAACGAATAGTAAAATGTTATGTTTTGTCGTCAAAATAAGTCTGGAATAGATCGAAGAAAATACAGCTTAATTGTCTTAACTAGTTTACAGTTAGCTTCAACAATAATGCGATAATTATAAACAAAAAATGTATAATTGTCAAAGTTTATTCTATACAATATCGTGGTGGCCTAGCGATTAAATGAATGGATTTGTATGCACAAGGTGGCAGGTTCGAACCCCGGCAAGTACCAATGTGGCTTTTTCAAAGTTATATTATTATGTACTTTCTTAAGTATTCTAAGACACTTCTGACAAACGGTAAAGGCAAACATCGTGAGGAAACCTGGCTTCCAAAATTTGGGATCTGAAATCGCCAATCCGCAGTGAGCAATCGTGGTGATCAATGCTAATGCCTTCTCTATATGGGAAGAGGCCTGTGCCCAGTAGTGGGCGTTTATAGGCTGGATTATGATTCTATACAAAGAGATAACAATAATTCTTGAAACATTTGTATTTAATATCCTATATTAGTTATGATTAGAATGTTTCTGCCGAAAAATAGGCGAGACATAGCCCGTCTTTCATAACACATAGCAGTCTTTAGTCTGTTAACGACCTATTAATATGATATATTCACAAAACAAAACACAACCGCCTATTACTATGATTTACAGCTATCAAAAGTAAACAAAGTCTTTGTAACGAAAACTATAACAGTTTTCAATGACATTTATTGTGTCAAACTATTTGGAATGTGTTGTTTTTATACTTACATAATAATATAATATTCCGGGGCAACGCACGGTTATCTGATCCAAAGCTGAACAGAGCTTGTGTTACGGTAACCAGACAACTGATAAACATACTTATATATTTCTAAAAACATACATTTCATAGAAAAATTAAACCCAAACACAGAACGAAAAGATCGTGCTCATCACACAAAGATTTGTCCTAGGTGCCAATCGAACCCACGACCTCCGGAAAAAGCAGTCAGGGTCACTAACCACTAGACCAACAGACCCGACAGACATTACGGTGAAGCAGTCAAAGCCTGCACTGAGACTAACTGCAAAGATGTCTACCAAAAAAAAAGGCGTCACACATAGTTTTCATGAAAATTTATTTTTGTTTTTCTTCGAACAACAATGATTCAAAAATGTACATTAAGTAAACCGGTGCGTGAATAATCAGCACTAAATTATAGTTCAAACGGAAATTTTAATGTGTAGAATTGTAGACTATAAATATTTAGCTTAGTATCTGAATACTGAGATTGTATTTTATTCCTTTATTCTCAGAAGATGTAGGCTGATGTTTGTTTTTTAGATATTTATTGCTTTTATGTTATTTATGTTCGCTCCTTAAATACTGTACAGTCGTGTATATGTTTTTACAATTAGAGAGTTCAATTAATTTTGGTAATAGGCTATAATTATCATTAAATTTTAGTTATTCTAGTGAGCATAATTTCTCTGATAAAAGAAAAATATTATTGATGACTGAAAAAAGGAATGTTATATTGGGTTTACCTAATTCCTAATGAAGAAAATGAACAATTGAAGGATTTTCCAATCTAGAAAGTAGTGAAGTAAGCCGATTATTAAAATTACCGACTTTTCGAAAGAGTGGGCAAAGTAAAATAAAAAAAAATATTGCCACTAAACAAAACAAACAAAGTAAAATTAAACGAATAAACTTAGAATATACTCACATACTTTCGATTTGTGAAACTCTATTTATTATCACTGTATCCCAAAAAACAATAAAACATTGTTGAACTTAAAAGAGAGATAAAAACAGAAAAAAGTTTTATCTAAGTAAGTGCTACGTGTCGTTACTCTTAGCAAGTTCAATGTCAAAGTGTCAAACACGTAACATCACGCTGTTTCCGATGGCAGGCATAACAGAGATACGTGATAAAACTCTCTAATACTAAGACTTTTTATACATTCAGACATCGTTCACACAACAGTTACTGACTTACTAGGTATCAAAGTCCAAAATAAATACTCGATAAAAAAAAACAAGAGCTTAGCATACTTCTGCATTCTTAAAAAAAAACAGCGTTTCAAAATACTTTCAAAACAAACACGTTCCAATTTCTATTGATACTTACAAAACATTCTAAATTCAAAACGCTGTCAATTCCTCAAAATGGTTGCCGATAAATTCTTTAAAATATAACTGGTCAATATTTAAGCGTCGAACGAAATTTTACGAGGCGAAGACATTCTGATTGATGTTTTGGCGCGAAGCAAATTGGTGTTTAAAACAAAAGGTTAGGACTTGGCGTTAACACGATGATTAGAAAAAATGACAAGTGACAGAACAAAAATAAACCGATGTCAAGACTAATATACTGCTTTAAATTTTTAGATGACATGTAACGTATTACATCCTTAAAGTTTATAAATATAGCGAAATTCTTGGCTAAAAATATTCTCTTTCAACGAGCTGTTTAGTATTTAAACTTGCTTTGCCTTACGAAACGAACAAAAGAGGTCATAATTAAAGTAGTTTATTAGCGGCTTAAACTTTGACAGAATTTAAATTAGGTAAGACGGTGTTCATCTTTGATAAAGATTTGCAGGAGTTCAACTATTCCTATGTATAACTGCATAACCATTGTTATAACTCCCTTTATCCCTTTTGATACGTAACTTGTTAATACAGTGTCCAGTGTATTAAGCCTATCCGAAATTCAATTTCATACATGGTCCAAAAAAAAAGAACGATATCTTTTGTGATCGGTAATTCAAATAAACAGTCATTTAAAATTTGCCTAAGAATATAAAATTAGCGGACCAGTAAACTATTGTATTGTAGTGTTGATATAACTACTTAAATATGGGTCTAATTTAAGATGAAAGGGTCTATTTATTTCATCTGCGTCAGACCATTTATTTTACAATACCTAGAATAATAGTCACACTCCGTCTACCGACCTAAATACCAGAGCTTTCACATTGAAGTATCAATCACTTATGTACAAGCTGAAACTGATGTAAAATGTAACAAACTATTTCATCTATGTGACAGACAGACAAACATGACAGCCGGAAATGGTTTAGCGACGTAACTAGGAAAGTGGTGATGTAGTGTGTTTTCATAGATAATAGCCGGTATTTTTAAATCATTTATAATTTTTCAATACTTTTTCATCATACCTTTTTTAAATCATTAAGTTCATCTTATCTATCCTCAAGTAACCATAATTATTACTAGCAGACTGAACTTTAAAAAATCATAAAGGATTAAACCATAAATGCCAAATTAAAAAGAAGTTCTCAATGCAGTGTCTGCATTGTCTTATTCTATGTTCCAAAAATAAAATAACTTTAAGTATTAAGTCATTAAGTCCGCCTTATGTACCACAATCTCCAAAATTGTACATGAAAGTTTTAATAAATAAATAAATAAGTATTAGCGAAATTAAAACTAACCCAGGTATTTTCTACACCACAGTGATACGCGTATTTTTCTAATGTAAGCAAGAATAAGAACAAAAATGTACCACGAAAAATGTTTCCTAAGAAGTCTGATAAAGTACGAACATTAAAACAACCCTTATCTACAGACCAATCAGACATAAACACACATTATAGCTACATAAACCTCCCATACACAGTAAAAGAACAATCTTCTATTTATTACAGATTCTCATAGCCGAAATAAAACCCCATACAGTAATGATTACAATTATAATCTTATTCTTTGACTAGCCTGTTGGTCTAGTGGTTAGTGACCCTGACTGCTATACCGGAGGTCGTGGGTTCGAATCCCATCCAAGACAAATCTTTGAGTGATGAGCACGAATATTTTTGCTGTGTCTGAATGTAATTTATCTAGGTATAATAAGTATGTATTTAGAAATATATAAGCATGTTTATCAGTTGTCTGGTTACCGTAACACAAGCTCTGCTTAACTTGGGATTAGATAAACGTATGTGAGATGTCCCTCAATTATTATTATATTTATATATTATTCTCAGTACAGTCGCTTACAGTCTACACATATGTCACCTTTAATATTTATAAGACGTATAAGTTTTAATGGACTGTGGCGTACAGGTCACAGCAAAAGTGTTGCCAATAATTTATGTTCCAATTTCTGCTGTCACATTTTGGTTTTGGAATACTTTATTTTATTTATGTATTTAGATGTAGGATAGTAATATATTTTTGTGGTTTAGTAATTTACGAATGTAGATCTAATGAAATATTTATACGGTCATGCTTCGTACAAGGACGTGTTGTAGTTATACAATTATGATTTACATATAAACCAGTGTCCACAAATTTTATTAATGTGTCTGTAATTCATTATCTTTTATGTATTTACTACAGTGCTAGTGAGCATGCACTGCACATCAGCAGCATTTCTTAAACCTTGATGTTAAAGACATAAGGTTGATTATCGTAAAACATTATGCTACGTAAAATGATGACGTATTAATTCTATACGTATTATACTTATTCCATATATTTTTTTGCATAAATTACGAGTCTAATTGTCACTTCTACAAGAACAGTGTAATGTTTTTTCTTCAAATAAATAATATTCAATATTACCACGACTTCAATACTTGTTGACATACTAATATTCTTTCCTTTACTTTTCCATGTCAACATATTAAAATAAAATTGAAAAACACTGCTTACTACAATTAATCATACTTGTTCGTACATTATAACTGTTTTGCAAATTGTGCTATAATTTTATTTTGATTACGTACTTGTTAAAATATTGACTATTATTATGACAATCGTGTCTAGTAAAAGTAATTTATAACTAATAATTTATTTTGTCTCTTCTAATTTGCTCCAGAACAATCTGTCCTTCCAAGATTCGTTTACAAATAAGATGCATTTTTTTTAGCGATCGATTATTTTTTGGTAGCGATCTTTGCAGTTAGCCTGAGCGCAGGCCTTGACTGCTTCACCGGACTTTTGGCGAGAACCTTAAGGCCTCTAGCCAGAGCAATAGGAAAAACTAACTACGTCAGCAATGTCTACTAAGGGCACCCCCTGCGGGGTTCGAACCTCGACTTAGCGCGTTGCTAACAATCTTAATAAAGCAAAACAACAAGGGATTGAGATGCATATGCCTACTCTTTCGTATTCAGCCTGTCTGTAGACCCTTAGGCCCTAGGCCTAGGTCCATAAAAGATAACGAGGATGTTTCCAAGTATAAGCTTGAATAAATATATTTATTTACTAAGGAACTTAAAATGTTAATCAAAGTAGAGGCAAGTAATACTATACAAGACAATTTGTATAGCAAGTAGGTACGCTTAATATAACACACTGAATGTTTTTGTCTAAAAGCAAAAAAACATCTAAGAACATTTTTTTCTAAACTAACAATAAAAGGTGTCATTAAAATGTTACAAACACATTGTGATCAAAAATAGCCGTCTTCACAAAAAAAAAAAACAAGAAAAAAACAATCTTGTCATCTTAGCAAGATCAAAAGAAATGTTATCAAAAATCTCTCGACCTTTGCACACCGTTTATTTCGTGCTAAAAGTCACATTTTTATCGCGAGTGTACTTTCATAGAAATATATAGTTTTTTCGTTTCCTCTGATAGCGATCGTGCGCGACTGTACGCACTGGCGATCGGCCAACGCTTTGATGTCGCCGATTCGCTAATCTAGCCAAAACTGGGGCCTTCCTTGTAGTATGATTGTTATATTTTTGTGGTTAAGTGGATTGGAATGACGTAGTGGTAGAGATGATACAGAAAAAGGGAAAGTTATATATTTTTTGGTATAAATCGATTAAAACATTTTATTCATCCCATTGTTTTAACCTTGAAGTCTGGTGATAAACACTCAGTTCATCTGTTTGTTAGTCCACTAGGTACCTATGTATGTGATGAAAAACATAACTCACATTTTTGTTCTCATGTGTTGTTAGGACTATCAAACAATTGAAAACATAATACAAAATTGATTATTCTCTAAATATAGTCACTACTATTTCAGCAATGCTGACATAAATTTCAGTACCAAGAAAAACATTAGCAAGCAAAAACGAGAAGCATTGTTAAACGTCTAAACTTGAAGGTTGCACGTCAAACGAACTGCATCAGTAAATATTGCAGAATGCACGAAACTGATGCAAATGACGGATAAGCCAGTACACTGCAGAGACAAAATCAAAGTTTCGTGTTCTAAATAAGGCTGGAGGTTAGAGTAAGCGGTAGCGGGAGAGGTAGCGATTTTATATGTACCGTCTGGTTTTTGGGAAGGCAATAGTTTAGGTCAATTAGTTCATGCCGTAGTCAATGAGTATGGCCATTGTGGTAAGCCTAATTTAAATAGTTAAAACAACTAACAAAAAAAGTCTTTTGCTTGGTAATATAGTCGTCAGCCTCTTCCTTCTCTCTCTCTTATTATCTCTTTTTTTTGGCAGTAAATATTTTATATTATTATATATTTACTTACCTTACTTGTAAAGAATACTTACCAAAATGTTAAGGTAAGCGTTTGCCTAGCAGAAAGCCAGTATTGACTAAAGTAAAAAGTTGTAACATAAACTATGTAAATATGTTTTTGTCACACCGCTTTCTCATCCACCATGTCCCAACCTCAACAAACCCAGATACAAGGCAATAGATCCAGTATCACGATACGTCTTGCTTCGCATACATTTACCATACATTTACTGTACATTTATTATACATTTATTGAGCATCCAAGTTTCGCTCGACATACATCAAACGTTCAGTTTTACATGAAGTGCAGTTGGCTGTGGATGCCAGTCGGTAGGTATTTAGTATCTGTTCTGGTTGAATATAACCTATTGGTTTAATTTATTATCATGTATTTGGTAAAAAGGGCCTCAGTGAATGCCTTAAAGAACGAATAAGACCTAGTCCAAAAGGCTATCTTATTACTCTGATGTCTTCAATATGTTTTTAAAGAAATGGCAGTTTTCTTTCCTATCCATGTCAACTGAATCCCAAGATTTTAGCGAGATTAAAAGGAATTTAATTTAAACAGATGGTTCCTTTCTTCTTCCGATTGAATGGCTGATGCATAAAAATCATTTTGTTTGCTATATTTTTTAAGGAGTGCAATATAAAAAATGAAAACCATATTGGATAATAATACTTTTCGGCTCGCCATGAGTTTACGTTTAGGTATACCCTGTGTCGCATGTCATCGTTGTCAATGCGGTGAGACAGTCGACAACCTCGGTCACCATGGCCTGTCCTGCAGCAAGAGCGCAGGGCGTATATCTCGCCACTCAAATTTGAATGACATAATTCGTCGTGCTCTTGTCACCGCCGGAGTACCAGCTGTTTTGGAACCCAATGGTTTGGTGCGCGGCGATGGCAAGAGACCTGACGGTATGTCATTGCTGCCTTGGAAATTGGGTCGGCCTTTGGTGTGGGACGCAACGTGCGTCGACACCCTTGCGCCGTCCCACGTTCTAAGTTCAGCAGCCTCTCCTGGCGCTGCTGCTGGAGCTGCGGAGACCCTTAAGCGGCGGAAGTATAATAACATTGTGGGTGATTATATTTTCGAGCCGTTTGGGGTTGAAACGCTCGGGTCATGGGGTCCGAGCGTACGAAATCTTTTCAAAGAACTTTCCAAACGTTTGGTAGAATCTACTCGTGATCAGAGGGCTGGTTTGTTCCTTGCACAGAGAATCGGCATAGCCATTCAACGTGGCAATGCAGCCAGCCTTCTGGGCACGTTCCCCGCCATTGACAGGGATGACGATGAGTTCTTTGACGCCATTTAGTTTTTATTTATGTAAGTTTTAATTTTAGTATAGTTAGAGTTTGTTCTTATATTAGATTTAATTGTGTATTAATAAACAAATTAAAAATGAAAATATTTAATGTATTAAATAACAATATTGCTCTCATTATATTGTAATTAAGCTCTACTTCCACGATACCAAACAGAACAAATAATTCAAAAGTAAAATTCAATAAGAAAATGTGTTGCTACAGATGATTGATTTCGACAACTTATTATTTACAACTCCTTGTATTCAATGCTTCTTAACATACTCTCATATAACGCCATACTTAATATCCCATTTATGCATTAGCACATATGATAACCGTTAAATGGCTGCTCGTTACCGGTACAGGGATTTCTTAAATCCATAAGAAATATATGTATAGCGTCTTGCATCCCCATAAATGAAATTAACGTTTGTTGAATAGTTTTCTGTTTTGAAGTTGATTCTAACATTAATAGTGGTTATTGTAGTAATAACGTTTTGTCAAGATTAATAAAAATGATAATATGACGAACTCAAACGTATAAAATTCATGCAGTAAGACCAAAAATAACATTAATCAGATATTTTTCATTAGGTAATTGTTATTAATATAAAATATGTTATGAATAAGATAAACTATTCGATATAAGAATTCAAGGAAAGATTTTTGCTATTGTGTCTCCCTAGAATGAGACTCCCTAAAATAGTCAAAAAATTCAAAATATAAACACAATCGTAATCCAATGGATTAAAAATACAACTTTTTCAAGGCGCTAGTAAAAAAGGCAGCCGTCTAAGATGCAATAAGAAAAAATATGTTCGTCAGCATTTCCATATTTTATGTCGTTTTTACTCAAATATAACCCTGTAGATCATGTTAATAACGAAACAAAAAGTTTATTCGCTTCTGGAAACTTACGAGTAATACACAAAGTTTGACATAACCGTTCACACAATGCCATATTTTATTTGACTTCGAAATTACTTTTTCATACTTTTGCTGAATCGTAATGCCGGTCGTGACAAAATAGTCACTCACTTTCACGAAATAGTGACTAGCAAAAAATTGGCACAAGCGAGGTCTGTTCAATTTAAGTTGTCAATGAAAAATATGAGTTACTGCTATAAAAATAAATTCAAACTCCAAAATATTTTTAATCAAAAAGTTTCATAATTTGAACTTAATTTTCAGTACACGTGTTTTTTTTAGAATTCCACCGCAGGACATAATTTCGCTTTCATAGTCAGCCAGACACGGCTTTTGCACCTTTTAGAATCAGAATCTATTTATTTACTCTTAAGCAAACCTAATTTAGATGCCCACATGCGTATATCAAACTCTTCGATCTTAAAAACAGACTATTTCAACTTCAATTTGATCCTTAAGACTATTCTAGAACCTTTTACAGTCCAGACACTTATCAAGCCTTATCAAGTATTGTTTTATGAGGCAGTCAAACGATAGCCGTTACATCCTATATCTGGACTCTCTCAACTTTATAGTTCCTTTAATATACAACTTAACGACAAACAAGAGATCACAATAAAAAAAAACATCGTATTTTATCTGTTCTAAGACTGTTTATCTAAAATAAAATGTTTAGTTGTCTGTCTCAAAGCTTAAAAGTGCGTAAAGTAAAAAGATTCAATTAAATCCTTGACAATTTATTGTTTGTTGGTACTGGCGACAGATACTATAATTGGCAATGATATAAACCTTTTACATTACAGACTGACATACATATTTATAACTAAAAAATGTAAATTATAATATAACACAATTCAAAGCGTAGGACAAAAAGGTACGAAAGAAGCAATACCACGTTTTATTTAATTTGTATATGGTGTTAAAAGATTTTAAGTGAGTTTAGAATTATTCTGAGGCAAAACAACTCCTACCTTTGGTAAACAGCATAAAATATAACTGTGTTAACCATCTCTCATTCATATTTATAATTTACTCTTATCCCAAATTCTCCACAAAATCATTAAAAAAAATCCATTAACATAAACCTAGCCTACGCACAAACTCACAACAAAATGGCGTCACAGTGAAATAAAAACCAAAACTATTCGTAACATCTCTACGAAAACTCTCGCATTGCCAAATATTGCTCAATGACCACACTTAGACCATATTCAGCTGATCCAAATCGGTCCACAATGAGATGACACAAACGGTTTGAAGTCATTCCTCCGTCGCAGTCGGTCAAAAGATCTCAAAACCCATTTGTAACACTGACCTACTGACGGTAATAGAAACTAAGATAAAGCTATAGGTCATATTGTTTATGATTTACATTTAAATTGTAAGGGTGTAGGCAGATGGATAAAATATTCTAGGTATAGTATTAAACTATGTTACTTTTGTATATATTTTCCAGTTAGGAACGACTTACCAGGTCAAAAGAAAACTTTGAAATAACTTTTTGGTAAGGCTAAATAAAAAAGTCGTGGTTGCCTAGCGGTTCAATGAACGGATTTGTATGCACGAGGTTGCAGGTTCGAACCCGGGCCAGTACCAATGTAACTTTTCAAAGTTATATGTACTTTCTTAATTATTCTAAGACACTTCTGACTAACGGTGAAGGAAAACATCGAGAGGAAACCTGGATTCCGAAATTTGGGATCTGAAATCACCAATCCGCAGAGAGCAAGCGTGGTGATCAATGCTCGTGCCTTCTCTATATGGGAAGAGGGCTGTGCCCAGCAGTGGGACGTTTATAGGCTGGATTATTATAAGGCTAAATGAAGATTGTACTTTACTTTAATGATAGCGTGTGAAATTTCAAACTGACAATACTCATTGTTTGGCTAATCTATTGCACTAATGTATATACCTCAAGATTATATTTATGACTACTACTATGTTAGAGACAATTAGAAGGTAAGTATAGAGCACATAGATTTTCAGATTTTTGTAATCTCATAAGACCGTATTGTCTAAATGCTGCGCATAAATCTTTATTTACAACGCTCGTCTGTCATGTGCAAGTCCACTGCAAGTGCATCGTCCCACCACCTTTATTACTCATCTGCATTCGACATATTTACAAATATCCATATTATTAATTATGACAACATTCGGTAAAATTTTATCAGAAGATTTCGTATAAAGTATTAAATAGTCTTTGCTTTATCCATCTACCATTCCACAGTATCATCTATCGTTTACAAGCACTTCAGCTAGTAAACACTAACATAAATTAGCGGAGCGCCTGCTCTAGCGAATTTGTAAACGGATCCTACCAAACAATGCATTATCCACTTTAGAGCAGGTCCATTACCTCGCCTAAATGGACAGATTCTACGCTTACTGTTCAAAATGAGGATGAATTATTTTTGATTACAGAATAAGAAAGTTATTTGGTTTGTGAGTAACATTTTTTTTTCCTAAATCAACCTTATCTGGTTCTACTCTATATTAGGTTTACGCGAATGTTACACATTGAATTAAAACTACTTTTTACGGATTTCGTCGCTTTATATTGATTTTAGGTCCCGACGTTTGAACACCTTTGCAGTTATCATGGTCACGGGCTGACTGGTAGTAGTTCTACTCTTAGATTTATAACCACAAAATATTTAAGGACCATGCATTTTTTGCCACTTTACGACCCAACTGAATTAAATGGAGCCCTTACAATGCCAAAATAATAGCTCAAAAATGTTAGTCAAAAGCGATCCAAACCCCTTAATTCTTTTACCCCTATGAGGAACAAAGATTAATATACCCCCTTATATTTCAAACACACAACACAGGCTCGCCATTGATTATCTCGCATTATTGCTAAGCCCCAAATTAATAACTTATCTACAGGTTTCCCCAACTTGCCTAACTTTTGGTGTAAGTTTCAATGTAAAGGATGATTGTTACTCTTTCACGTTAAAACTGCATTACGTAAACATTGTGTTAATAAGACGATTATAAAGAAGGCAGGCAGAAATGCAGTTTTATTTATTTTAATCTAGTTGTAAAATTATTTATAGATATTTTATTGATTTCTTCAAACTTCGATAGTGTGTATAAAACCTTATCGGTAATGGAAGATAGACTATAACGCGTGAAGTGAATAATGCACGCGTGGCTACAAGTGGCGCGATGAGTGGCCAGAGCTGGTATCGCTGAGTGACTCGTGGATTCGTGGACGTTCGATATTATGTAAAAAGTTATAGGAATTAGGGATATAATGTTAGATCGAAAATAGATGGACTGTGTGGGATGGTGATGAGAAAGAAAGGAGGGAATGCTGAGGAGACGAGTAGTAGAGGTGACTGGAAGCTGAATACGCATTGCGATGACAGCGTATATTAGGGACCTGGGCAGGGAGGTGTTTTATTTTTGTTAAGGAGTTTGCCGCAGAATCGTCGAGAAGTATGTCCGAATAAGATTCAGTCTTAGTGCGAAAAAAATATTAATATATATTTTTCAAAATTTTAATCAATTTTTATGATGACCCCCTACATAATTAAAATCAAAGCTAACACTAGGTATCTTCCTTTACTATTTTTTAAATATTACCAGTAGAGTGTACTAGTGTAGGTATTAGGTAACATAAAACACAATGTGACAACAACTAAAAAACATAATACAATTTACCATAATAACAAAGTAAAAAAGCAAATTTCTTAAAAATCATTACATTATCCCAAACATAATATTTGGCACAACACTTTTATGGGCCGTAACGATCTTTCCAATATTATGGGCGAATTTTGTCAGCCTACAAACAGTTTACAGCCTCACACAGGAACACATTAACTTAATGTACTGAAAAGACAATACATTACATCCCTATAACGTAGGTAGGTAGGTAGGTATAGTAACAGGATGTAAGATACTAAGGTAGGGCCGAATAAGCTGTTAAAACCAATCGGGAGAAAAATTTTACTAGACCTACCGGGTGTGTTAAGATTATGGGGTAAGATAGGCCTAATCGCCTCAATCTTTATACATTTGACCACCCTATAGCCATGTAGGTTCAAATTTGTTTGGTATAGGGTCATGTTTTTGTGTTTAAATAAGATTTAAATTGTTTAACTTTTTTGATATGCAAAAGAAGCATCATTCGATTTGTGGTCTTCAAGGTGTTTTCGTTTAGTCTTCTTCTTGTCATGTTGAAGCCGTAGCTAGTATTTTCTTACCACATAGACCAGCAACTCTGTGCTCCAGAAGAAGACTTAATACACACGCTTTTACAACATGTAACTAAACTAAAACCAACTCTACCTCAGACACTGGGAGTATTTTTTGGACTCCAATACAAAATATACAAATACTTGAGTAAATTGCGAAAAATGTTACCAATATCTGGTATCTCACGAAGATCTCCACACAACATCCATATACGTCTCTCACGAAATCTAAGAAACTATTGAAACCGAACAGAAACCCCATTTCTGCATAGGCTTGCATAACAACGACACTTAAATATGTAAGTAGGATGTTATTACGAAACGCGCCATAATCGCGACCATTATGTTAAAGAGTCCTTTAACTACACATCAATACGTAATACGTCGATAACAGAACAAATTCTTATCGATAGCAATGTTTATAACCGGCTGTACGAGTTTTTGCAGTCGTTAAGGCTTTGGTAATACTAATAGCAATAATGGCAAGGAAATTGTGATATTCTTTGGTATTGACGCACTGTATTTTGTTATCTGGTGACGCCGGACGGTTTTTGTCACATCCTTTCATTTGAGGACTTCCTTTTCCTTAAGAAATTAAATCAAGTATCAATACAACTTTGATACGGTGTACCTTGTTACATATCATCACGCCTGTGTCCCCGAAGGGGTAGGCAGAGGCGTACCAATGTACAACCCACAGTTCGCCGATATGTTTATGTCCCATGTAATAGGGGGCGAGCCTATTGCCACTAACCGGGCACAAATCCAAACTCCGACCTGCTACTGAGAATTTCATAGAAAAACCCAATAACACCTTGTCGACTCGGGAATCGAACCCAAGACCTCTAGCGTAGCAGGCGCGCTTAGCACCACTAGGCCAACGAGGCAGTCTTACCTTGTTTTTTTAGTGTACCTTGTTAGTATTCAAAATAAGGTATGTAGACATTTTAAACAGTCATTAGAATTTCTCGTTTATAACTGCCTCGTTGGCCTATGGTTCCAAGCGCGACTGCTACGCTAGACCTCTAGCGTAGCAGTCGCGCTTGGGTTCGATTCCCAAGTCGATCAAGGTGTTATTGGGTTTTTCTATGAAATTCTCAGTAGCAGGTCGGAGTTTAGATTTGTGTCCGGTTAGTGGCAATAGGCTCGCCCCCTATTACATGGGACCTAAACATACCGGCAAACAGTGGGTGTACATTGGTACACCTCTGCCTACCCCTTCGGGGATACAGGCGTGATGGTATGTTATGTTTATTCGAATTTCGTGTCAAAACACGCTTACATTTCAATAGAATGAGTATCGCTTCACAAAATTCAAATTTCGAAGGTAAAACAATTGTAGCATATTATTATGTAACATTTAAACAAATGAATGTCACGACTTGTGTGATTCTAGAGCTACCGTCAAAGGATGGTAGGTATTGTCAACGTACGAGACAAAATTTTGATTTACAATTTGTTGGCAGTTTATAATATCGTTTGTAATATTATATACTAATGTAGTTCACAATCGTGAATTATATTACTATGAACATGCAGCGCGATAGTTTAAAAGTTAATAAAAAGTTCGTATGTCCCTGTGTTTAAAGCAATTGCGTTACTACTCAGCCTGTCTCAGACACGAAATAAACAATTTAATTCAAGAGGGGATCCAACAGATCAGACAGATCTAGCTCCAATCTCATCGGAATAAAAAAACTAGTAGGTCAACTTTAATAAGGTAAAGGCGTTTGATCCTCTTTTTTTCTGCATCGGAACGGGCTTATAATAAAATTGTCCGATGTCAGGGGAAATCTCGGAGTTAATTGCTGCCTCCAGGCGTTTTGTGCCTTATATCACAAGTTTATTAAAAACTAAAAAGATTAACCAAGGATTTATGCCATAAATTAAAGTGGGAGAGAATTTCTAGAGCGCTGCCGTAAGCTCCACATTTTTATGGGTAATCCTGTTAGTGTAAAGTAGTTAGTGTTAGAATATACACAAAAATGTGGGTGCAATCTCCAGAGCTGTTTTAATTTGAACTACATTATTTTATTTAAGATTGTACTGTATACCTATACCTCAATAAAGATGATAAATCTTTATTAAGGTATACTTGTAAAAGTTGTGTAAGTTACACATTAAATCTCAAGATTGTTTGATATTTGTGATAATTAATTTGTTGGGTTCGTCTTCAACCCGTATAGCAGATTCCCTTAAAATAACATAAAGACTTACGCGGGTGAAACCGCAGGGACCAGCTAGTTAGATAATAATTTGTACAAAATATCCTTATACTTGGTTGAATTACTACAATCGAGGCAATAAATTCTACAAATTATTATTTTAAGTAATAAATCATTAACCTGACAACTAGGTTCAATGACCAGATTCGTATGCAAAGAGTATAAACTATTTTTAGCACAGTATTGAATAAACTAGTTTTATACGTAATCAATACTTGGATAAAAGACATTTTGGAAGTAAATCAAAACATGACAAGACATAATATTGTAATCCTATTGTAATAAAAACAGATAGCATTAAGGAAAATGGGATATTATAGGAAGATGGTGGGCTGTATGCTATTCCCGGGAAACACTGCACCAATTTGGATGCAAATGGTAACATTGTGATCTAATTTATGATATTGTGACAAGAAATGATGTTGTTTTTCCAAAACATTACACATTTTCACAGTTTCTTTTAAATAATGTATCTGATTTAAGCCATAACAGATATATTATTATGTTCTTACCTATTATAAATGCGAAAAGAAGTCATTTGGGTAAAAAAAAAATGTCGGGATTTTAAGGAATGCCAGACTTCTGGGCACTTATCCCACCTTTGACAAGGTAGACGATGATTATTTGACGCCTGTTAGTTTTATTCATTTAAATATATTATTTTAATTTATTTATTTTTCAATTTTAATTATATTATTCGTTTTAATTTGTGTGGATATAGCTGTAAGTGTTTATTGTTTTATTATATTTAAGTATTTAATTGTAAATAAAAGTAAGCATACTAATTTGACTACAGCACTAGGTCTTCTACGAAATATATAGCTATCAAAACTTCAGAAACTTATTACCGTTTAAGGGGAAACGACATTAAACGCTTTGAACTATTACTAAGAAAACATCCGTTTAAATCAAAGCCATCCCTTACAAATTTGAGCAATTAAAACTCGCGCCATAAAAATATGGCGCCAAAAATGCCAAAGCCGCCATTATTTTACGAATAATTAAATTATCGGAAACTTCTTAATTTGTAGTCAATAAAAAACAGAAGTTTGTACTACTTACAATGGACTGAAGTTTTAAACGGCGCTAGTTAAACGACAAGAAGAAAAACGAGTTAGAGAAACTCACAACAGTTTTGTTAAATTGTCTTTGTTTTGTAGAAAAGAGTCAATCAAAGAAATTAAAAGCATCCCTCTTTTTGGGAAGATAAATAGAAAACTATGTCAAAATGTGGCTAAATCAAGAATGACATGAATGTAAGTCCTAATCTTAAACTCAAGAGCTAAAATTTGAGCGTAACGTAACTCACCCTATTCTTCGCAATCTATTTATTTTTTCTATTTATAAAGTCGTTTACTCTTTTAATCACTAGAACGATAACCCAGAAAAGTTTTTAGTCTCGTACATGACATGTTGTTAAAATAAAATAACAATTAATCAGATGCCTGTACAATTGATCTTAAATACAAAATATTTACTAACTCATTGAAGTATACACAAATCCTTGTTGTCATCGTTCGAGACACGTACGGAATAGTTTGCTCAACTTTGCTACTAGAATTCATTAAGCAATAATAGGAATGTGGTTTTTATCTTAACTATGCAAATGTAAAGATTTAAGCAAAAAATTACTCTTTTAAATAACTTAAAGTACTGCATAGCCAATTAGAACTGAGAACAGAAATACTTTTAAATTGGAAGAGCGAATCCTCCGAATACAATAAATCTTCTTAATTTTAGCCCATCTTTTAGATTAAAAATAAATACTGCTTAAAATTAAAAGTGATTAAAAACTTAGGTTTACGCCAATTCTTTATTTTCATTAGAAAAAGCAATAAAAAATGTAGGCGTGTATTGTATAATTAAGTATAAAAAATATCTACACCGGAGTCGGCTTCCAGTCACACCGGATTTAGCTACCAGTTTTTTTTACACAGCGCCCCATTTATTTGCTACCAACTTTTTATTCCGTGTCAAAATATAGTTTATACTTCCAAATGCTATTCTAAAGTCATAAAACAAAAAAGGGTATTGCCCTACCGCCTTGAATATCCCAAAATAGATTTTTCATGATCAATATTATTATCAAGACCGTCATTTTGCAAACAAGCGTAGTTTAGCAAGATCATTTCGTAATTTAACATTGACCTAATGATTCTTCGTCACATCTTATTTAAATGAGGATTATTATAATTATGTAAATTAATTTTTTGTTACATAAGTGTGTCCTTAACCAAATAGATGTGTTTTTGTTTGCTTAGGTTTCTCGTATTATGATTTTGATAAAGGATTTTTGGTCAAGTAGTTTTTAAAATAGATTCCGCAAACGCTAGTATCAATGTTGTTTTAAAAGATATAGGTACGAACCTAGTTATTTTTAGAACTACTAAACTAACTGAAGAAAAATATCGTAGGAATAAATGGTTTGAATCAGTCTGAAATAGGTAACCTTGAGTGTGCTAGCGTACCTATCATTGACCAGACGTTCTTTAAATGAGAAAGAATTTAACCCTGCAGGGTCTTAAATATAGACACTTTGTTATATTTATTTATTCACACAACCAGCAATATTTTTACTATAGATACTTAGTTGAGTAAACTCCAATAATTTTAATACACAACATTAGACATTCCACTCATACATCGTAAATATTAAGTAGCCTATGAACGGATCAATAAGTAATACTACTAAAAACTATAGCTACTGTATTTTGAAACTATGTTGAAAGTTAAAACTTTATTTGAAACAACAAAATAAACTTATTTTATGTAAAAAGTTTATTTTACGTGATACATGAAATTAATATACTGCTATATTTTATAAGTCATTGATGTCACTGAAATTCTTAATTTTCTATTTTGCGATATCCAATAAATGCATGTATTAATATTTTTTTAAGCTTCTAGCCAAAACAGGAATATGTTAATTCTTTACTGAATTAAAAGCTATTTAAAAATTCTACGTGTAAAACATTGTAAACCGCTACAGGCTGAGTTAATTGACTGATTGATTGAAAGCATTAATTTTATCCAGTAATTAAATCTGTACTAAATTAAATTAATCAACCTTAAAAGCCATACTTTGCACCATTTTATCCAGCCATTTACAAATGGTACCACGATATTATGGAAACCAAACTGTTCCAGATTATACAGGGTGTTACTGCAAGGGTATATCAATCCAAAAGGGGTATATAGTACTCCTGGTAAAGAGTCAGTTTACAAGTTTTCAGCTCAAAATAAGTTAGTAAAATAATTGATACCCAAATAAATTAATTATTGGACACCAAAAAGCATAACAGGACCACTTTAGCAATATATCGTTAACATTTAGTCAGTGACGTAATAAGATGTTGATCCATGCAGGGGCGGGACACTTTTATTCTTATTATTGGTGTCAAATTATGGAAACAAAACATTACATACATACATACATACATATAATCACGCCTGTTTCCCGTAGGGGTAGGCAGAGACCACTTCTTTCTACTTGCTACGATCCTTACATACTTGTTTCGCTTCATCCACTGTCATAATTCCCTTCATACATGCTCTAAACAAACAACAAAAAACAAAACAACATATCAAGCATTAATTGAACTCATTTTCAGCTGAAATGTTCTAACCACATGCACTCTTTACCCTCTTTGTAAAGATATACCCTTTAGCTAACACCAAGTAAGATGGCAAGACTAAGGTATAAATAATCTATTCTGGTATAGTCCATTGATCTAGGACATCAGAGCACTGAGATAATGTTATCTTTTCACCCATTTACCGCTCCGGGCGTCACCTGTAGGGCATAGGAACCGGGTTTTCCCGGTTCCGAAAGAACCGGGAATTCCCGGTTCTGAGGGTTTTTGAAAGAACCGGTTCTGAAAATCGGAGAACCGGGTTTTCGGTTCTTTCGGTTCTTTCATTCTTTCTTAAAATAAACTTAGAAATACCTAAATTCACGCTAAATATCAAGTTATTATCATATAATAATGTTACAAGTATCTTCTTTAACAAATGAAGAGGAACTTAATAAGGAATTAAGTCAAGCTATTCTGCTCCTGAATCGATATCGAATGACGTGAGTACTAAAGTCAGGGTAGAAATGGCTCTGTTTGAGCGTGGTAGCATTGCCACGTTGAATGGCTATGCCGATTCTCTGTCCATCGACCATACGAGCCCTCTGATCACGAGTAGAGTCTACCAAACCTTTTGACACTTCTTTAAAAAGATTTCGTGCAGTCGGACCCCGCGACCCGAGCTTTTCAACCCCAAACGGCTCGAAAATATAATTACCCACTAGGTTATTATACTTTTGCCGCTTAAGGGTCTCCGCCGCTCCAGCAGCAGCGCCAGGAGAGGCTGCTGAACTTAGAACGTGGGACGGCGCAAGGGTGACGATACACGTTGCGTCCCACACCAAAGGCCGACCCAATTTCCAAGGTAGCAATGACATACCGTCAGGTCTCCTACCATCACCGCGCTCCAACAGTACACTGGCAGTGACAAGAGCACGACGAATAATGTCATTAATATTTGCGAGACGGGATATACGTCCTGCGCTCCTGCTGCAGGACAGGTCATGGCAACTGAGGGAATCAACTGTTTCACCACAATGACAACGATGGCATGCGAAACAAGGTAAACTAAAACGTTAACTGATGGCGAACCGGAAAGTATTGTCATCCAAAATCGTACCAAGAGTGGTTGACGGAAGTACCTGTAACCGGTGCCACGGTTCTCATTCTCCCATAGCCAGGAGACGCGCGCGCTCTGCAGTGTTGTTTGACGTATTAATTAATTCTTGCCGTATCAAACTGCAAAGCGGCTCGTCCCACTGGCTCTGAGAAGAAAGTTGCTCGGGAAGATCTACGCCCGGGCAGGACAATTCGCAACTATTTTCTGCCTCAGTCATGCACAGAATCTGAAAATCAACCAGAGTGGACCCTAAGATTTGCCTGGTTACATTTTCAGTACTGTGGACCGAAGACAAAAATGCTGGTAAGCCTAAACTGGAAAATTTACGTACACCTAGCATCGGCAGCGTAGCTTGGGTCCAAGCTCGGTCATCCAACGTTACGTTAAAAATGGACGTTAACGTGGACAGAATAATTTAGTAGTTTTTCCAAAAGCGGCAAATGTTTCGATAATCGTGAAGAACGAAAAAAAAATTGACAATTTTGGAGCAAAACAATAACGAATTGAAGTAATAGCAGAATTTAAACAGAATTTGAAAATTCCATTAGAAATTGATTGAAATTTTTTTTAGAGTTTATTTTAATAACTTATTTCAAACATAGTTTTCGATTTCTATAGTGAATTATAAGCAACTTCGAATAAAATGATTTTAAAGCACTGATTATTGCTTAATGTTACTAAAAAACGATGTTGTAATTAGGAGTATAACTATAAAAATGTTAATAATGCTTTTTCCAATAAAGTGTGTTTTGCCCATCCTCTTTTATTCGTTATGGTAGTAGAAAATCAGCTTTTAAACTAAAATTTATCGAAAAGAACCGAAAGAACCGAAAAAAACCGGGTACCCGGTTCCAGCTTAAGTTTGGAACCGAAAGAACCGGTTCCTAAAATAGGGCCGGTTCTCGATGCCCTAGTCACCTGCGCTTGGCTATGAAACGGACTTTGACTTAGGATAATGATAGTCTAAAAAAGCTGGAATGCAGATCGTTGTAAAGCTAAAAATATAAAACTAGTGTGGATATTTTTAGTTCTGTTTTCAGATAGGTATTTGCTAAGTAACATGTGTCTTAAGTACATAGGTAGGTACGTATCTAATACGTACAATAACTGGCACAAAATTTAACATTCTTCTAAGTAAAATGTCCTGCGGCGAAGGTGGTGTGATGATCTAGTCAGTTACGCGGGGCGCAAGTGGACAGAAATTGCCAAAAACAGAGAGGTTTGGAAGAAGACAGGGGAGGCCTTTGCCCAGCAGTGGGATCAACAGTAGGCTAATAAAAAAAAAAAAAAAAAAAAAAAAACAAATGTGACAACAGTTAGTATTTCATGCAAAATGATGACGAGCAATACATTTTTTTTGTTGCTCTTTGTGTAAATCAGCTATCACAGCGCAAATCCGATCTAAATGACTTGTGGACATTATATTTGACATGTATTCACGACCTCCGTGGTCGAGTGGCGTACGCACCGGTTTCAAGGTGTCGCTAGCTCTGAGGTCCCGGGTTAGATCCCCGGCCGGGTCAATGTAGAAAGTTACTTTTCTAAATTGTCTCGGGTCTGGGTGTTCGTGGTACCTTCGTCGTTTCTGAATTTCATAACACAAGTGCTTAACAGCTACTTACTTTGGGTTCGGAGCAATGGATGAGATGTTGTCCGCATTTATTTGTTTATTATTATTATTATTTAATATACCAAAGCCAGACCTTTTCAATGGAACTGCTATGCCATTGTCCTTCCTTATGTATCTACAACACACACACCAATGTAGTATCTTTGTATAACCCGATACCTTTGTATCGTATAAATTCATCTGAAAATCCGAACGGATTTGGGTTCTACTCTTATTTCATGTATGGAATTAGGTTTACCTGTAAAAATAGATGTAAGGTTTACAATAAATGTTACAAACTTCTCTAGGTCTCAATAAAGGTCTATATTTTTGACTGTATACTACACAATTATATTTTATTAAATATAAAATTAAAGTCCACAACACATTAGCACGCACAACACTCATGTTTATACAAACTCACGCTACAAGAGTTATTGCAATAGCCGATATATTGGTCATTGGTTATGGCCGAAAGGCTCGCAAACTGTTACTATTTGAATACACTGTTTCTATACCATTTTTCATCGTGTAAACAGGATACTTATAAACGTGCTATAACATAAACAAATGGAATATATTATGTCCTTGATTAGCACTTTGTCTATATGCTAGAATAATGCATTATTTTTTTACTAATCTTTAACGAAAAATCTTAAAAGAACTTTGTGATTAGAAGATAAAAAAAAACTGTTCATTGTCACAATATGGGACTGCCTAATTGGCGTAGTGGTGCTAATTGCGACTGCTACGCTGCAGGTCTTGGGTTCGATTCCGGAGTCGACAAAGGTGTTATTGGGTTTTTCTATGACATTCTCAGTAGCAGGTCGGAGTTTGGATTTGTGCCCGGTAAGTGGCAATAGGCTCGCCCCTATTACATGGGGCCTAAACATATCGGCGAACTTTGGGTGTACATTGATACACGTCTGCCTACCCCTTCGGGGATACAGGCGTGATAATATGTTCCTTGTCACAATAGTACTGCTGTATTAAGTATTTTTATACAACAGTTCTACTGTTTGTGCTATTTTGATTTAGTGTACCACAAACCTTTTGAACCCCAAAATGACAAATAAAATGTAAGTAAGTAGGGAACAATGCACATAGAATACCAACATTAAGGGGTTGACTGTTTAAATCCAACATTTAAGATCTCCCACTTCACAGATGACAGAGGAATTACAGTTAATAACAGCTTTAAAACTTTAAATTACTTTTTAAATTCACAAACTTTGACACCGGAGACTTGCCATAAATTCTATCGAGATTCCTTTGTCAGTTTTTAAAACATCGCTTTTCGAACTCTTAAATACTTTTTTGTTTTATGTTGTATTTAAGATCATCGCAAACAAGTTTTTGGGGTTAATTGGACAGTGTTTTAATTATACAGGTGAAATAAAGTAAGTTAGGAAGTGTTAAATAGTTTAGTGTAAGTGAAATATACTAATATTATTAATGTAGTAGTACTACCTAATGACCAAAGTGACATTACTGAATATATTTTTTCTGGTTTAAAAGGTATTTTTGTTATCGTTTCATAATACACACATTTGTCTAATAAGGTATAGTAAATTCTCTAACAGGCGCCTAGGCGTGGTGATCAATTTTCATGTTTTTTGTTTCAAAAGAGATTTCAGTCAGTGGTATAATATTCTATTCCTCGTATTTCACACCAATATTGTGGTGATTCGCAATATCTAAAGAAAATAAATATTGTAAGTTTATATGGTGGCGTTGCAGAAAATCTAGGATGTCGTCTTATTCGTACTTTACACCGACGTGGAATTTGTATCGGATTTGACCTAGAGTGCTGCCAGGATTTGCAATGTTTGCCAGATTTGAAAAGTAAATCAGATTCTCTGCTGTGTCGAATTTCCGAAATCAATTTTGGAATAGGAAAAATGATGCTGCTATGTATTGGCAATGATGTGAGTATTAGATATATTTAGTAATGACAGTTAAATTAGATACTACCGATCTAAGGTCAGCATATCTTTTCTGAAAAAAAGACATATAATGTATAATAGCAAATACATTCAAACTTAAGGCATGGAATAAGACAGAAATAACTTTTAAAGTTGTGTATGTCTGTTAAAAAAGTACAATAAAATAATATGCACGATGGAAATATACTAAGTACTCCTCATTTATATTTTTAAATAAAATAACGTTCATATACTCAGCTTTTTATATTTCTAAAGTTACGACGGCTTTTGTGAACACGTGCGAAAACAAACAGGTTTGTTTTAAATTTTTTATGTCCTAAAACTGCCTACAACTGTACTTTTGTTATGTTGCCAGTATTTTGGTACAAATATTATTTGGAGATGTAAAGATTTAACCCTTGTTTTCATTCACATTTATAAGGTTTTTTAAATGAACAATTAGAAAATAGAGTTGGGTATTCGACATGTTATAAAAAGGTTGTCAAAATTACATACAAAATATTTACTCATGTTTTAATATAAAAAAAAATCTGATTACATAACACAGAGCATCTTTTGAGCTTTTTAACATTATAAATAGTATTGATTACTATAAAGAACTTAAATATTTTCTAATTAAAGAAAAAAAGGATTACGTGTTGATATTACGTGGTAACTAAATAGTGAAGTCTACAAAATATTAGGTTAAGTAAATTAATAATTTATATCGTATTATTTTATTACCTTTTTTATGCTCTATATATTTAGAGTAAGTTTAATAGTTTTCTTATGTGTATCAATCAGTAACTGCCAAAAAAATGTTTTGAATCACGCAAACTTTTGTAATGGCGTATGATTTATGAAAAGGTAATTGATAGTAAAACTAATACATAAAGTATAATTAATTTTGTACTTCTTTTGCTCCATTAAACTAACAAAAATAATAGTATCCAAGTGTCTATGTTTCTGAAAAAGACACTGGTTTGTATTTTAGAAAATATTAAAGAAGGTATTAAAATTCTTCCACCCTGTATATTGTCAATTTAACAAGTACAAGTTTGATCTTTGTTAAAATTAGACATGCATTACATTATGGGAAACTTCAATTATCTTGAAACAATAATGTTTTTTATTTAAAGTACTTCAAACTGACAAACTTTAAGTATATTGTATTTCTTATTATTACATTCATGATACAAAATATCGTTAAGCAAATTGCGTTCTTGTTTTTGTTTGTTTAAAGCAGCATATTATGTTTTGTAATAAACAAGAAATATTACAAATTATATCTCAAATACACGGTAGACAAAGCAATCGAAATAAATGCAAAGTTTATGAAAGTACCTAAAAAAATAATCTAAATCTTGATGAAAGATTTTAACAATGCCAACAACCACTGGATGTTGGCATTGTTAAAAGTGATCCAAGTGACCCTCGATCCACAAAATCGACGCTGAGACGAGTTGGTTGTTCGTCTAGAAACGTGGCCCCATCATTAACTCATAACCATGGGCTAGGATGGGCTGCAAAATAGTCGGGCTCCCCCGATACTGATCAGAGAGAAGAGTTTTTTTTTTTTTCATTTTTTAATTACACACCTTACATCTGTCATCACAGGTTACCCTAATTCAATAGATGAATCAAACCTAAATTACACTAGCATATAAATCGCATATTAATAAACTATTACAAACTTAAATACCTATAATTAAACATTATAATTCACCCTATACGTAAGCCTTGTGAAATCTTTCAACGAGCACGAAAATATGTCGAGCCTTTCAGCTACCTCTTCCTCTCTCTCCTAAGTTTTTGCTGTGCCCGACAGGGTCCATAATGTTTCTGTATCATAATATTTTTAAGACCATTTATGTAAATTATGAAACGCAATTAAGTATTGAGTATTGAGTGCCATGTTGAGCGTCCGCAGCGGCGCTTTTTTTAAGAGATTGGTGCGTGCGCTTTACTTGCGAGTTACATTGCTATATCAATCAATTTATAGATAAATGACACCCAGACATAGAGTAGGTAAATGATCATGCGCATTAGCCAAAGATCAGTCTTGGTTGGGAATCGAACTAAGACCAACAGACCTGAATAATCCAATCTTCTTGAGACTACCTAGAAACTGTTCCATATAAACTGAACTGACTGTATCTAATTGCAGACAGTTATCACCCCGCTTGGCAAGGATTGATGATCACCGAATTTTATTAGTTTACAAATCCTGTTCGCCTTTGATTTTCATAGCCAGAATCTAGGTTTGTGATGCTAACAACTCCATGAACAGATTTTATTGGACTAGTATTTCATGAGCTTAGTGTTACTGTAGCTAATAGTATGGAGGATCATTCTAAGCGTAACAAAGAAGGGTCACCACGAATATTACTTTGAGGTAAATAAAACAACACATACAATGCTCTGAATCCAAAACAGTTAAAGTACTTCTGTTATGGTATCGGAGACAGCGAAGGTACCACAAACACCCAGACCCGGGACAATGTAGAAAAGTGTTTTTTTAACATTGACCCGTCCAGGAATCAAACCCGGGACTCCAGTTCCGGGCCTCTATTGTGAACGCCACTCGACCTTGGAAGTCGCGAATAAAGGTAAAGTTTTCTTTCAGTGACGGCCATACTCTTATATGATTGGCGTCTCCAATTGTAAGGGAATTTCAATTTAGCTTGCACCATTTAAGAAGCCAATCTATCATTTCAGATGCGACTTCAAACTAATCATAAACATTGACTACAATATATCGAGTACTTAGCACACAATCTTAATAACAGTTCACCTGTTAATCTTAATTTACTTCGTATTTTTACGGTAACATCCATTCATATCCATTCCGTGGTACTCTAGATAAGCCATAGCATTACGGCTGGACTTCACTAGACAGCGACGAGAAAAGGACCGGAGAAGTTTTTTAAATAACCAATAGGAATTCGTTATTCAGGTCCGACTTGCGAACGAAGTATGAATAACGTGTCCCTATTGGTTACTTAAAAATCATTCACTCTTTTTCAAAAGTCGATAGCCCGTATTCGGGGTGCGGGATTTTTGTTAAAACTCTAACCGATA
Organism: Autographa gamma; assembly: GCA_905146925.1. Taxonomy (NCBI): domain Eukaryota; kingdom Metazoa; phylum Arthropoda; class Insecta; order Lepidoptera; family Noctuidae; genus Autographa; species Autographa gamma. The sequence goes on from LR989871.1 coordinate 7,554,130, forward strand.
ACTTTCATTGGTAGCTAGTTAGGCCGTTGTTCGGTAGTTAGGCCATGTGAGGGGGTTGGCCGTATGCTGGCACAATTTCCCTGAATAAGTGTCCCGAACGACTAGTAAAAATGACTGAGTGAAGAAAGAATTAAATGAGATGAAAGAATGACTAAAAATTAATGCTTTAGTGGAGTCCGGCCTTAACTATACTATAGTAGACTACCGGCTATTCCCGTACCTCGGCCACATAAAACGGATCCGTTCGAGCGATTAGTATCAATTTTGTGTTCAATTGACGAGATTTATAGTCTTCAGTGCACAGGGTGTTGCCTAACCATCCGCTTGTAGGTACACCATGATTTTGTGGGATAAACTTGGATTTTGCTGTTTAGATTTTAATTTAGTTTTATTTTTAGTTGATAAAAAAAGCTTTGTGAAATAAAAAGTAGGTGCGAATATGTTGTAAAAACCAATTTTTGAAATAACTAAAACATCACCTTTAATTTAATTTATTTAATAAAATTTAACTTTTTTGATTTTGGCATCAATCACATAACAATTGTTGCCTCACGCAAGAATTAGAACTAAAAGTTTCATATTCTGACAGAAAACTCATTATAATGCCTTACCAACTTTTGTTATATTTTGTACCAATATTTAAAAGATACCTTAACTTAGATTTGATTTGTCTAGGATTTGTTTTTCTGTTTTTAAATCAACGAACAACTAGAATACGGTCAATTAACTTTAAATGACTTGTTTGTACAAGCAGATTTACGATTTGTGTAACATAATAAGAGACATTATGGTTTTCATATTTTGTTAAATAACATGAAAATTTTCTTTTTTTTATAAAAATTGTGGTTTTGATTGTAAATAATATTTATTTAATTATCTGTTTGCTTACGTTTATGCGTAATAAAGTTTTATTTAAAATTGGTTAGACGCAAGTTTTACAGCAGAAGTAAATCTTGAATTATTTTTAATCCAGATATTTTCAAGAAATATAAAAATACTAAAAACAATGATTTATTGGACGTTTGCCTATTTTTGGCTGGTTTTAAAAGCTCTTATTTTACATAATTTACATTAGATACTAGATCTTGTAAACGAAATTCTGAATAAAATATTTTGAAGATAACATATTAAATTATTTGTATGTTGTTTTTTCACCAATTATTACATGAAAATAGGTTTATGTGTTTGTGTCTGCGCTAAATGTAAAACTAGTCAGTCTATCTGTTTCTCAGTATTTCTAACCAATCGCATGTTAGCAAAAAAATATTGAGGCCATAAATTGGAAAATAAAGAGACTTTTTACTTTAAAACACATAAATATTTTAACATATAATTATCCACATATATTTCAGATAATATGTTTATGAATAATAAATATCAGCAAATTGAGCAAATTTCAATTTCCGTCCATTCTTGACAGAGTTCACTCACAGCTCATAATGAATCGTTAATGGCATTTAAATCAGTCGTATTTGAGGTTATTATAGAAAAATTGCTTTTTGGCACGATGCCAAATGACTACATAACGTTGACGTGGGTTGTCTAAGTGAAATAAAAAGTGTATTGTATATATTTACGCGTAATACTAATAATGATAAGATGGTGATAATTTTTGCAGCACTCTCCTAAGTGACTTTTACAATAAGTGCTTGGCTTAGAGTTATATATTAAAATTATAGAAAAATTTACTTTCATCTCGATTTTGGTAAATAGATGCCTGTTTACCCAGAAATCTACTAAATAAATTTAATCTTCAGTTGAGTTTTATATATTTGATGCTGAAGGTAAAATAATAATCATAATGCTGTCTTTAACGCTGTTTATCCTAAAAAACATACGATAAAAAACTGATCTACATTGTACATACATCAACCTTTCCAAAAAAAACCAAAAGTCTTAACATTCTAATCCTTACCTTCCAAGAATAAAACATTTAAGGTACTAAAAACGTATAACCAACATACAACTTGACTTTATCGTACAAAAACATTGAAATCAAACAAAACTGTCAGTTCCAAAGTCAAATCAACAACGTATCTCATTCCCAAACATCAAGTACTCTTTCCATACAAAAAAGGTCACATTTAAGCGTCCCATTGAACGTTTGCCTCAAGAATATAAGCGTCTTTCTTGACACTGGCAATCCTTTTAGTAACATCCCCCTTTTTCGGGGAAAAAGTTTGCGTAAAATGATTTATGACAAGTTTTGGATCCCTTCTACTCAAAGTTTTTTAACATTTGGAGAACGTTTTTATTGGGACTTATCGTTTGTATAGTTATGTCTTTGTAGCTTTAAGAAGATATGATTCATGTTTACTGAATAATAAGATGTATAATGATCACGTAATACATATTTTCAAACACTTGACTTTCAGAACTCTTCTTGATCAAGAGTTGATGTAAAATATGGTTGCTAAGCGACAAGCCCTTAAAACTCTTGTTAATGAACTTTGTCATTATATAACTTCTTCCGTCACTAATTTGTGAAAATAATTCACGTCCTTCATCATTACTACTTTACACAACTCTTGCACATCCCTAAATTAAACGTAAAATTTTCGCGAGATACTTGTACCCACATCTCAACAAAACATGGCCACCGTAACGAACACATTACAGAGCATTTGTTTCGAGATATCGTAACGAAGACACATCGAGGGGTCAGTTTTTATGTTCGCGAGGCCTTACCATGATCTCTTTAAACAGTACTATCGTAGTTGTGGCAGCGAGACGGCGCACTACACTGCGTATAGCGCTGTCCCGCTTACTGAACCGCAAAAGTCGTACTTTAAGAGCTCATGCTACGGCCCGGTGTCGACGGATTTGTAACACTCTGTAATTTATTATAATTCAGTTATGGCGCTTGAGTTATGCTTTAGCACCGATTTAAATGATAAAGCTTTGCTATAGTCGTTATAAGTCATTTGGCTACCGGTTTTGAAATACCCTACACGAATTTTGTAAGAAAATTAATTTGTGAGATCGACAATTAAACTGTCTTTTAGTGGACTTTAATGATGTTTGTTATTTATTATCTGTGACAAATATGGAAGTATACGCATAAGTTGAAAATCATCATGACTAAAATGTACTATATCTGCGACTTCTTTCATTTTCATATCTACTTAGGAAAGTTTTTTTTATTTTCACAACTGTGTATTTTTTATAGCAAAAATACCAAAAAATATATCCTGAAAGAAAATGCAACGACCAACATAACAGTCTCACAAAAGTCCAGTAAATAGCAATAACATTTGTCAGACACACATCACAGGGAGGGTGGAGCGAGGGTTGGCCAAGTGGCCTGAAGATATCCGTAGCTCATGTTAAAGTGACATCCATGGGCTGTTACCGTTGCAAAGTATACAGTAGGCAATTGTATGGGGTGGTGAAACAAAAGAAAAGAAAGTTGTATTTGTAACCAATCAGAAGCAAAACATAAACAAAACACAAAAGCCTATATTTCATATAAAAGTTCAGGAAATAAGAATAGCATTTGTCGGCCACATCAGGCCTTGAGGGTGGAGCAAGGGTTGGCCAAGTGGCTTGAATGTGTTCAAGCTACGTTCATGAGCTGTTGGCAAACTTTATGGTAGATATGTGGGTTTGGCGAAACAAAATACTATCGGTGACTTAGTAATGTTGTTTTGGAATAAATAAGAAGATTATAGTGGACGTTGGAAGTATTGGGACAGAAGAAATTGAAGAGAGAAAATATTTAACATTACTGTAATTATAGAGCGTAAATTATGAAAGTAATATCAATCGTATGTAGTGTTCACATTAGTAAAGACTGAACTTGCTTGTACCATTCGTAAAAGTTGCGAAACTGGTAAAAAACATATTTTTCCACAAATAATTTTCTTTTAATTTTCAAAAAATATAAATGCATATTCACTAAAAGAGAAGATAATGAAAACATCTACTGCAAAGGCCTCTTTAATTAAAGATGGTCTCAAAGTCTCAAATGTTTCATTCATATAAGTTTTTGTATGTTACAAAACCTAGTTCCAAATTGCAACATACGTTCAAGCTAAAATGTGAATACTTTATGAGGTGTGTTATTAAACATATGGATATATTAATAAGCTTGTATTCTTCAGTGTGTAGTAAAAGACAAATAACAAGGAAACCTTGTACCCTCTTAACATAATCCTAGTCTTTACAGCACTTAGGGGACCAAAAACTACACATTTAATACATTACCCAATTAAATATGAACGACTTTGAAGACGGTTTTATAACGCTAATACCGGCTTAAGATTAAATTTAAATACTTCCAAATCGATATCATTATTATCATAAAATAAAAAATCATGCAATTTCAAAATGAAGGTTTCAAAACTCAAATAGAGTGCCGATGTATTTGCTTTTTATTAGTGCACTCCGAGAGCTCATACTACCATTTTATGTTATGTGATTATGATCAAAACATTACGCAGTATTAATAAATAATAGTATCTTTAGAACAATTCTAAAACAATAACCGACTTTAAAATAAGTCTTATTTCTTGTTTTTTTTTTTATGGATCCCTCAGTCAAAATGACTATATTGAAATGGGACCACATGGGAAACACCAGCCCTAAAATAAAAGAGATCAAATTGATCAAAATCAATTCACCCAGTCAGAAGTTCAAAAACATTAAAAAAACAGTCAAATTGAGTAACTCCCCCTTTTTTATGTCGTTTAAAAATGAACATGTTGGCTTAAGTTAGCAAAATATTTTAAAAGAAATTCTAGCCGTATTATAATTCAATCCTACGTCTATTTGTATAAAAGTGAAATAAGATCTGTAAATCAATCAAATTACTCCATTTCTTCGGTAATGGATTACCATACATTTCTTTTGATTCCTTTGATCTAAATATTTGACACGGATAATGATTTTTCATCGTATCTTGTTAGGGCTTACTGGCACTTTTGATTGGCAGATATCATTTGAAATGAGAACCTGTTTTTAATCTTCGAATAATTATTGGTGTAAGGCGTTCAGTTTATTGATGGCCTGATTGAAAGTAAAAAGTAGAGTAGAACTGTTTTGTTTACTAACGATAAATTAAAGAACAAAAAAGTAGAAAAGCAGAAATAATAAATAGATACGAAAATCAAATGAAAAGCCGATTAATTCCTTTTGTATGACTTAGAGAAATAACTGAATTTTATTTATCGTTTCTTAAAACCGAAAATAACTATTACAGGTTAACCAATAATTTCTTATTGGTCTATGTAACCTATGTCATTCTTAGGGCAAAAATAGGGACAATGTTTTAACTAATATACCACTAATTAGTTTTACGTTTACACATTATTAAAATATATTGTGTGTGTGGGTTACAAAGATTAATTAACGACGGTGGTTTATGCTTTTCTCGCACATTCAAAAGTTGTCGTTTTCTTTTTTTCTGCCACGGTTTCTTAAAAAGGTTCGACTTATATAAACGAGGTATGACTTAATTTGGTTATCAATACAAACCTTTTATAAAAAGTTGAATAGTTTATGAGACGTGACATTTTTTTTATTCTGAGTATTATATTGTGTAAAACTGTGTTCGCGTATTGTCATATTTTTTGCGTGTCAAGAATATTTTTTTAGTTTAAATGACTTGTATGCCTTTTATTCAATGTGACAAATGATATCTTCTCATGTTAGGCCTAATAGGTTTTGTGTTTAAAAAAATCTGTTAAGACTTGTGTGACGCAATTCACGCAATGTCCTTTGTAAATCCAATTACTAAGAAAAAACTATTTTTGCTAAGTTTGAAAGTTTCAATGCTTTCTTGAGAATTTCAATATAAGACAGTTGATTAAATAGCAGTATTAATTATTGTTAATGTAACTTTTAAGTCAGTAGTAAATATGAGAAATCCACGTTACTACATAGGTTCATAATAATATATAATAATTATAAGGAAAGGGAATGTGTCAAGTGTGCGAAATTAAAAGAAAAGGGGCTCTACTAATTAACCTTTATGTTACCAGATACGAAAAGAAATAGTAGGTACCAATTGTTTCTGTGATTTTTCCTATATATGTATATTATTAGATATTACATAGAGATGTTCTGTATAGTATTATTAGATAATTTACCACACTTATTTTTATGACTATTAACTTTATTTGAATGGAGTATATAAAATAGGTTTTTATTGAATGTTTATAAACCAAAACTATTTTGCACTACAGATCATAGATAAATATAGAATTACTAGAATTATAAATTATAAACTAAATCTTTTAAATATTTTCTTCAAAGTGATCAATAAAAATTACGCTTTAAAATTTTGTTCAACATCATGGCGGACATAACATTAACTAGAGTACTTCCTAAATTGAAGGATTTATGTCAATTAGGTTCTTTGAAGATTTTCATTAATGCTCTTGAAATACATAACATCATCTTAAAAACTACTCATTACCTACATCCCCAATAACCTATTTTCAGGGCTTCCAATTAACTAAAAAAAAAAGAACTAAAATAAATACTTACATAAATCGAAAAGCCGCTCATCCGTCGAAAACACACATTCACACAAATTAATAAAATACGGACACTGATAAAACACTTTTATTAATTATTTTATCACTTGTATTTACGATAAAACTTTCGCGCGGGAAACTTTAGGAGGAGCGACGTAGGGGCGTCTGCACACGACGCTGGCCGCGCGACAACTGGTGGACTGGTCTACTGAATTTTCACACCCACGGAGTTTTCATTTGGATCACGCGTCGAGGGCGGGAAAGCCGTTCGAGATATAAATGTTGAACATTGTCTTATGACGCGTTCGGTGTTTGAAAGAAAGTCTAATTATTGGCGGTAAAATAATTTATCGCTTGTAATTTACGTAGAGCTTTTTTTTGTTTTTACTTTGTGTCAGCCATGGTTTAGTTAATCTAACATGGTCGAACACTAATTAAGCTAGACAATTTTTGTTTTTCTTAATGCGTCTTGTCTTTACGCTCAGTTTACTGGGTTTTTATTCTCATTTTAAACATTATTTGCATTGTAAGTTTATTCAGATGACCTCAATTAATAAATGTTATATCCATAAATGCTGAATAACGAAAAAAAAATACTTCACGTCACATGACAGAAATCAGAAACATGAAAAAAATCTTTCAATACCTACATAGCTATGAGTTATATTCTTGCAACCTCACCTTAGCTAATAAACTGTTAAACGTAATTAATCAAGCGTCTATAAAAAAAACAACATTCATCATTCAATAAGCTACTTTAAAATTTCACGCTAACTCATCAATATAAATTCCATTCATTGTTTTATTAGGTCAAGGTCAACTACTGAGAAAGTCATACAACATCATACACACAACATTGCTGATGACGTTAAACTCCCGCGTATTTTTCCTCTACGGTTCCTAGAATCATAATAAACATAACATATCAACACGCCTGTATCCCCGAAGGGGTAGGCAGAGGTGTACCAATGTACACCCACAGTTCGCCGATATATTTAGGTCCCATGTAATAGGGGGCGAGCCTATTGCCACTAACCGGGCACAAATCCAAACTCCGACCTGCTACTGAGAATTTCGTAGAAAAACCCAATAACACCTTGGTCGACTTAGGAATCCAACCCAAGACCTCTAGCGTAGCAGTCGCGCTTAGCACCACTAGGCCAACGAGGCAGTCAGTAGAATCATAATTGTCATAAAATATGTGAAGTTACCGCGAAACAAAATTATACTTAAAAAGTTCCTGAATTAACTTTTGCGGGAAAAGATGAGTTTTATATCGTGTCTTATGTTTTCGGAAAATCTTTGCGGTGCTAACTTTGGGTATCTTGTTAAGGAAAAGGGTTTTATTTTTAATTTACTAAGTCAGCATCATAGTTACGTAAGATGTTGGGAAAAATTAGCTCTTCTGCATATTTCATCTAAATATGAAATAACTATTATAAAATACGGAAATAAAGAAAATTAATATAACTGTAACATCAAAACCAATGTCTTTTAAAATTAAAACCGAATTTAATAAGTATTTTTTTAACATTTTCATTCATAAACTACAGGAAAATAAAACAATAACAACATAGTTTATGTACTATTTAATTTAAAGAATTATTAGGTCGTTGACACATCAAAACACATCATTTATATAAATTAAAACTAATTCGGCCACCGTTGTTTACTCAAACGACAAAAGAAAAGAATATCTTGTCGGAACCGGGCGGAACTGGATCAAACTGGATTTAACTGGAATTGTTTATTTTTTTCGTTTGTTGTTTTAGCTTCAATTGTTTTTGGTGAAATATTGTGCTCGTTTGCAAGGATTGTTTGTGAGCTAAAAATGCTGAAATGTAGGTTCTATCAGTAGATACCATTTTACTATTAAATTTAAGTATAGAAAACAAGTTTTTAGAAACTTCAATTCATGTAATGTAAAAAATACCAGCCTGTTAAGGTGAAGTAACGAACATCGACGACCACCCTGATCTAGAATTCCTATCGAAGTATTAAGAAGTATAGATCTCATTTTGATACATGAGCAACCTTCTTTATAATGCAAAAGATAAGAAAATAAATTAAACTTATATTTTATATGATGATGATCGTTATAAACCAGGCGGGCAAATTTTCGAGTGTGGGTCATCGTATATTGAAAGTCCGCTAGTAGATATCCAGCATGCGGCCTACCAAGCATGCGGTCCCAATGGCATGATTTACCAAAATCTCCCGCACCCCGAATACAAGCCCTAAAGACAATTGTAAACGAGCCTTTATACACCAACAGTACAAGTCTTTGAACTACAAGTACATACAACATCTTTTGTTGATGTTGATATCAACGTGATCGATGCGCAGATTAATTCTGTTTGCACGAACAAACAAGTGTGATTGATTGTTATTGAACTGTTCCAACTAACTTGTTAACTTAATTAAGGTAAACAGTGAATGCAGTAAGGTCTTTGTGGTGGATTTCCATGGACTTTTCTTTGTGGATATGTATTTTTATACCCTATATTTAAAAAGAAAATGGCTTCTACCTAGGTCAGCGCATAAGCATTGCCATACAACGTGGCAATGCTGCCAGCCTTTTGGGCACACTCCCAGTCGACTGCGACGTGGGTGAATTTTTTGACGCCTTGTTTTAGTTCTTAGTTTTATTTAGTATATATTTTTTCCTATTTAATGTGTAGGCTTAGTTTTTATAGTATTGTAAATATTTTAAGGTAGTTGGTAAATAATATAATAAAGAAAATTACATGTACAAAAAAAAAAAACAGCCACAGATATTATTATATTTGCAAAAAAACTGGGTAGAAACTCCAAACCATTCATTAACTCAGATCAGAAATTAAAGAGCTCAGTCGGAACTAAAGAAGCTGCTAGATATTTAAAAACATCAGCGATCAAATAGCTATGAAGCTTCGAATCTGTTAAATAGTAAATAGCGATCCACGTTACTCAATATATGATACCACTATAAAACAACTCGACAAGGAAAGAAACACATAAAAAAGTTACAAAAACCAAACGTATCGAAAATGTAGGGTAATATGTAAATCTTTTTACGATCACACTACAGTACCTACCTGTACTGTAACTGTTAAAGAAGGACTGTTGCGTTTGTGGAAGCGAGACGGCGCTCTACTTTGCGGCTAGCGGCATCCCGCTTCCGCAGCCCCAGCAGTAACGTATTAAGAGCTCATAGTAAGGGCGCCGATGTTTTCAGAAAGATTAACTGGTAGAAATTTCGAAATAAGGTATAATTTAAATCCAAAGATACAAGTATTTAGGGTAAAGTGGACTTAGTGATTTTACGATCAAATAAAGTGGACTTAAAAAAATAATTTTACAAGAACATAAAATTGACTAACATTATGAAACGTAATGTATTTTCGGTAAGATTTATAATATAATGAAGGTTTTATTTTAATTAGAAGATCGCTCTATTAATGGAAAGTATGTCTAGGTTAAAAAATGACCCAGTGTTAGAAAACCCATTATCAGGAAATAAATCATTAAGCCTATGACCGTGGGCGAAACTGAGGGAAAGCTTCAATATATCGATAACATACAGATTCATGTAACTCTTCATTCACAGTATAATATAAAAACGTAAATGTTCCGTACATCAATCATTTTATTTTAAGACGCTCATAAAATTGGGCCTATTTAGGATGTCTACACACTCTGCAACTAAGCGCTACTGTATCTTCTTTTACTACAGATCAGCAACAAATTGGTTTGAAGTTATAGTTAGTAAAACACAGTGTTCTTAAAAAGAGATATACTATTTATTTTTTTACACAAAAAAACACATTTTAATATACATACAATAATATTAATAATAATATTAAAACTATTTATAACGAATAAAAGCTAGTCTTAAACTTTAATATAATTAAAAGAAGTAAGCATATAAAAGTCGTCATTCAATTATGTTTATTTTCAAAGGCCTTTTTTTCCCAAGCCTGGGTTTATAGAATGGTAAGAAAATAAGTAAAACGATACATAGGCTTACTTTTATATTCAATGTGATACGGTCACCCTCGACTCAGGCAGTGTCAATTTGAATAAATATGGACCAACTATAGGAAGGTGTGTAGCAAGCCTAAATAATATAGATTCATGAGTATTGTCAGTTTCGGGTTCTAAAATCCAGTAGCTTATGTTTTCCTCGTCAATAACACGAACTATAAATTCATTCCCTTCCATTTCTTGAGAAAACTATAACGCTTTTTATTAGTATGACATTGATTTGTTTACATACCTACGTCACTATAAATTATAGTAAAAATATGGGATAGTAGTTATGCCTGTGTGTGTTTTTACCTTTATTGTTTTTTTTCTGCGTTTTGTTTTGAGGCCGATGACTAATGATATTCGCAAAAAGTTTATTATAGTGATACTTACAATATTTCTGAGGAATAAGGATAATATACATACATATACTAAGTGCACTGCTTAGTGTAACACTACTGATTAACTTTAAAGGAAAAAAGGTATGTTTAATGTTATAACTATTCACATTTACTATACAGCAGCTTTGTAAACTGTTATTTTATTTTTTTATTATTCTTAATCAACTTTACTTTTGTCGTTTCAGGCCTAAGGTGAAAGAAGAGATTCAAGCTTAAAACATGTTTCACATTTTTTCCCTGTTAGGAAATAAAATGTCATCAAAAACCATAATTATCATAATTGCTTTGAAGATATGCATGGACAAATATAAATAAACATCCACCAATTTTTACAAATTTCGTTAGTACGCACTTTTCACACATACCTTTTAAATATAGACTTCAGTCAAGCAAAAAGTTTCAATTAGGTCATTCATCGTAACACAAATTCTTGGCATCAATTCTTAGTGTGGTAGGTTACGTTCACATTATTGTTTTAATCTTTATATTTTTATGAATACTTTATAAAAACATAATAAAAACTCGGCAATATTTCAAAGTTATGTGTGCCTGAAAACTGACTTCGTACATTTTCGTATCCGTTCGTATATCTTCGTGTTAATAATTTTGTGTAAGTTCTGACGAAGAGTACTACCAAGAAGTATAAACGGGAAAATAATTGGTTGTGAAGGTCAGATGGACAGTCATTCTGGTATTTAGCTGAATCTGGTGAGACTGGAAGCAGACCACAACATAGGAAAAAACGGAAGAAAAAAATGTATTTAACAAAGTCATCGTGCTTGTTCGGAATCTTTCGTGCATTTTCTTCATCGTCTTCGTATTTCTTTGGTCATCTTTGAAACACAACGGACTTTTTTGAAGAAAACTTGTTGTAAATTTAGTTGATCCAAAATAAAAAAAAGAAATATTAAAAGTGTAGCCAATTAAGCCTTACATACTTTTAAGTGCATTGTGATAGTATAATGTCGAAAGAATACTACTATGTATCCTGCAGATAAAAGTTGTGGGTCAATGTTACAATAATAGTTATTTTATGACTCATAACTGTTACGAATAACAACCCAATTCGCGTTGTTACTACTTAAGTGATTCGACATCCATATTATATGATTTTTTGTAGTTAATATAATGCGTTAAAACAACGGACTTAAGACTATAAGAATTTCCCAATTTTACCAATTATTATTATTATTTCTAGCCATTATCGTCCCACTGCAGGGCAAAGGCCTCCCTTTCCTTCTTCCAATTCCCCCCGGTTATGGGCCATTGTTGTCCTTAATATGATAAAAGAGTCAAGCTTGTCCCGCCATCTTCGTCGTCATCCTTCTGGGCCGGCCTCGAGGTCATCTGACGTTTTGTTGAGTCCACATAGTCGTAACTTTGGCCCAACAGTTGTCGGACATACGGCAAATGTGTCCTACCCAGTTCCATTTCAAAGAAGGCTTTGTATCCAACATCCGTGAATTTTGTTTCGGAGCGCAGCTCTGTATCCCTGATTCGGTTGGATAACCGAATACCTAGAATGCTGCACTCCATTTCTCGCTGGCAAATTCCGAGTTTTTACAATTTTACCAATTGCCAAACAAATATATTTCTTCTATTTGTAGCTATTTACCCACTCTGTTATCTGCTGCTGGTACTGCATACAGTACATATAATGAAATGACCTGTATATTATGCTAAGACAACACTATACATCACTATCTATGTATTTACATTTATTACAAACTAATTTTCTACCTATACTTTTCTACGTGCACTATGAGATACTGCGTTCGGTTAGACCGATGGACTGACAAACAGTTAAGTTCACACTAAAATGGTATGTCCTTTACCCGTCACCACAAATACTACAATCTTCATTGATTGCGGTTCAACCGTCACCATTAATCAGAATGGTTATGCAAATTACTTACATTAAGGGTTTCCCATAGCAGCAATAATGCCATAAGATCGGCAACAATGCGGTAACCATTAGTAGGTCGAACACAATTAAACAATACACTGTGTCACGTACCATTTAATTAAGTTTGGAATACGTGACGACGATCACACGTCAGAGCGTTTTTACATTATTCGATACGATAGAGGTATCGGATATCGATACCGGATACTGAGGGGCTCGTGGCTAAGTGTAAACCGTACGGTTTGACCGATAATACAGGTTTAGCCGCGCTCGCCGCGGTTCGTCCGTGGATGGGTGAACATTTATAACATACCGAGACCTCTCCGTGTTTCAGAATTTTGAGCCGTAGGTCCTAACTGCCATACGTACATCTTTGGCAGTCGTTAAGTCTATTCTTACAACCAGTCTTACTATGGGATACTGCGTTTCCCAGTAAAATGGGTTGTGGAGGTCAGATAGGCAGTCGTTACCTGTAAAATACGGTTACGTTACATGTATAATTCAGCTGAATCCAGTAAGACTGGTAGCCGATTTAAAACGACCCCAATATATCGGATACCGCGTATAATCGATATTGTAACGAATTATCTAATAGACAGGTACTACATGTTTCATACATTTATATCGTATTTGTCGGATACCGATATCGAATCGGATACTATGAAAACAGTCTCACATATGATTCTGTAATTGGTATTGTTTGACACAGTTGGATTAATATAATTGTGACGTTATGCTTTTGTCTCAAGGGTGTAGGCTGAAGGAATGATGAGCTGTCAATTAGAGTAGGAAAACATTAATATAAAGCTCGAACAGTTGTTAACGGAATTGCAGAAGAAATTAAATAGATTTGTTAAATGATTACACATAAATGTAAACAGATGAAATCATAACATACAATTGTATTGAAAGATTAATCCTATAAAATTAAATGGCGATTTCAAAGGTGAGCTTAATATGACGCGAAAGTATAATTAATGTTTTATATCTGTGATCAATTTACAAAAAAAATCCGTTTTACGCACTTGCATTCTAAAACTTGGGCACATACGTACGTCAGCGCACTGCCTTTTATAAACCAGAGCACCGTTATATTAGCGTTAAGATTCAACCAAAATAATGGGCGAAAATTGATCACCTCAAAAAAAGAAATCTCAGTAAAAATTAAGCTGATAGCCTGGAGCCTGACAATAGAATCAATAATCCTAATTGAATAAAGATGACAAAAACCTAATTCGGTAAAGATTCTGATCGAATTTCAATAAGATGAAAATTGATATCGAGATTTTCTCTCTCCTCTTTTTACTCACAATTTAGAAACAATGTGAAAAATACCAGCACCAGTATGCAGGATTTTCCTATTTTATTTTATTTTACTTTATTTGGGAAACAAATAACTATGTATCGGATACTTCAGAAATGTTCGAAATGTAAATTATAAAAGTTTGTTTACATTTTTGTTTTGTTTTCGAAATTAAACTTAAAATATTTACAACACTATAAAAACTAAGCCTACACATTAAATAAGAAAAAAATTATACTAAATAAAACTAAGAACTAAAATAAGGCATCAATTATAAAAGTATTTTTACACATAAGTGCAGCCCACGTTTCATCTGACGAGTTCCTGCGATGCAACGTCGTGTGGGAGCCGTAAAGAGTGTAGCTAATCTATCAAAATATTATTTATTGCAGGTCTGTATACCGTATTATTTACAAGAGTAATATATATTTATAAGATTTATAGAATTCTTATAAGTTGTTTTAAAAAAAGATTTTTTTCTTATTTTTGTTTTTAAGATTACCTTAATTTCTTATCTAATGTCTATTTATAGGTTATTGGAGCAAATGGAAAAGAGTACATTGAATGGTATAAATACATGGTGGTATGTTACTATTCCTTTAACTAAGCGGTATGCTTACCTTGATAATAAAAGGCATGTGATTACGACTACTTTCTAGAATAGACTTCTACACTTAAAGTTTTTCAATTGCACTTACCGTGATAGTACTTGGAACATTATCAAGAGGTTACACCCCATTGACTAGTCTTACAATCAGCTTTTATGGTGCCTAGGTAATGTGCCCACTATTACCTTTCTACTTGCTATAATACTTTCTTAAAAATATCCAAGAAATGCAGTAACGAGATATTTCTGCGTTCTTTCCGTCCATTAAGAAAACATGAAACTATGTATAACTGCATTAAAATTTTCAGAAAGCCACATTCATAAATTATAGCTAATGCTGCTAGCTAATGACCATTTCAATTACGTCATTTTTTTAAACAAATAAACCTCATCATTATTGGCTATTCGTTATGGAGCTATGATACTACATAGAGACACACTGATACACAGTGGGATAGACTTGTAACAACACCCCTCTTTTTGCTTCTGGGGTTAAACAAACAGCTACATCCCGATTCGGACAATTAAGTTCTTATTCAGTGAAAATATATAGATTAAAGAAACAGAGCATATTTAATGCTAAGGAAGTGAATGCCGACATTTTTTATTTGTTATTTTCCTGAGACAAAGGGAGTTTAGCGGCGGTTATAAATATTTGTCATAATTCATCAGGGGTCGTTCACAGCTTGGCTTATTATTTATAGTAAAGTATGAATTGTCTCGTATTTATATTAAAAGGTTGACTAAATACTTTGTAAGTATAAAAAGTAGCAGTAAGCGCTAGAATAAGACATTATTATAAATTATTAATTGTCAATATCTTACTTTAAAAGAAATGTATTTGTTTTATAACAAATAAATTCTTTAAACCGAAAAGTAGCAGTTTGATTGGAAATATAATAAAATGTGATTTTATCGACTTTATTACTAAGGGTCTAACTGTCTGAAATAAAATGTTATTATAATTATATTTCTTAGCGAAATTAACTGCTTTAAAAAAATGTATTTATTCATATTTTAATTTTCAACTTTGCTACTGAATAATTGTGACTGTAGACAAGTTTAGCATTATATCTCTTGAACTTACTAAACTATAATTACACTTGCCTTCAAGACGAAAGGCGTGTCACAGAGTATAATTATACCGAGCCCTACCGTACTGATTTTGGCAGTACAATAAATAATAAAATTGAATTATAGTCCACTGTGCCAACGTGTTAGCTTGTAAACCGACCGCACTTTCTCACGTACTACTAAACCTACTCACGAGTATTTTTCCACTTTGCTATACAACGCTGCTTTTGTTCCTCAAAGATGCTTTTAAGCTAGTGGTCATGAGGCAATGGATATCGATATTGCAGAAAGTGTCGTTGATTGTATGTTCATCTATGCCACCTGTTCGTTGATTTTAGGCCGTTTGAGACAGTTATCACACCTGCCGCCGCTGTGTCTGGTCGCGATGTTATACAGAAGATAATATCAGAGAATCAATTTTGACGGCCTGCCATAAAATTAGTGATATTTTTTTAGGTACTGTACTACTTTTACAAAAAAACGACCATCGGTGCGACCCTATAAAATTCGTATTGAATTTTTTCTTTGCTCAATTACTTTATCCAGAAACAAACAATGATTAGGTACTGTTCTTTCTTGCTCTAAGATTGATTTATATTCCGCCCTAGTTTCTTAAAGGTACATTATTAACATGGTTAATTTAGACCAAACACACAGGCCTTCATGTATTAAGTAATCTTGTTTGAGTATTGAATCATTCGAAGTCATGAATTAACGACGTCTAATTTTTTTTTTGCACAGGCACTAGCTTGTCAGTGGTACCGCTTATACAGAGTTAAGAACACCCTGTCCGACCCGTTGAAGTGTTGTTATTATAGATAACTGATGCCATTAAGTTAAACAAAATTAGAAAAAAAAATGACTTCTTCTATTCAACAATTGCCAGTAACTTTTATATCAAACTTAACCTTCTGTATTGCACATTTAGTATTAGAATCTAGATGTTCATTTATTATTGCGGCCAACGTAAATCATGCGAGCATTACGTAAAATATTTCATTTGATTTATAATTATATTGATGTTTATTTTGGAACTGAATTATATTCAGCGAGATATTAGAAGACCGTTAGTTTATGATCTAGTATCAACAACTTTTTAATGGGTTACGTTTTAATAAGTTATTTTCGGTATTTTAGAAATAAATCTTTATAATTTTATTATGTGTGGTTTCAGATAAAAAAAACCGGAGTCAGACGGGGGAGACCTTTGCCCAGCATTGGTACACTAAACAGGTTATATTAGAAAAATACTGGGTACCTATATAATTACAATAAAATTTATACCTACAACATGGAAGGACAATTAGTACCCTAGGGATAGTTTCCTTTAGTCGCGGACTTCTATTTTTCAATGCGCTTCTTCCTTCCGGAACTAATAAATTATGGTTTCCACCCAATCACTACAAAAATCAATGCTCAATGATCAGTGGTGGAGACACATACGATTAAATGTAATTAAATCATCATCATAACCTTCATCAATCCATCACCCATTCCCCTTTTATCTGCTGACTTATTATGGCTTATTTCTCTTACATACGGTAAGTGGCAATGGCTCGCCCCCTATTACATGGGACCTAAATATATCGGCGAACTGTGAGTGTACACCTTTGCCTAACCCTTCGGGGATACAGGCGTGATGATATGTTTTGTTTCTCTTATATGATTGTACTGTAACAGATTAATTAAAAAAGCATTAATTACACATACAAACATTCACAAAATTAAAGAATATACACCCAAAAATAACGTAACCCCTTATAAATTGAGCACAGTATTCCGAAAGCGACAACCGCTAGCGCATTGATGACTTTCTAAGAAATGATCGTGGAAATAACAACGCTATCATCAACGTATTCAAAGAAGACATTAATGTAAGCTTTATTGTAGGGCAAACGCTTTTATATATCAAGGAAGTATGGTTTGGAAAGCTCATATACTAAAAACTGGAACATCACCAGTTTATTAAAAAATAAAAAATAAAATAGAAAAAAAATAGTTTTTTTATATGTCATCATTTCATTGGCATACCGTATTGTAATATATATTCAATAGCATGTACCTATTTATAAACATAATTTTAGTTATGTGCATAAAATCGAGTTGTTTTATTTTTCCGAAAACCAATTTCGATTTCTTTCAATAATTTATTTTTTCTTATTTATGTTACGGACTAGCTCTAATTTTAGCTTTAATTTTGCTTGGTTGAAATAGATTATAGTATTCTATATCCCGACGCTGATAGATTTAAAGATTCTACCATTAAACTATTAATATTGTTTATAATTTTAAAATATTTCGATACAATCCTCTTCTAGTACTATTCCTCAATTACTTTACTGCATTTTCAGAATGATCTAACAGAGCTATCATTCAAAGATTGCTCGCGTCATAAAAGGTCCAATTTGCAGTTTGACGCAAAATATGACGTAAATGAAATTCTAGATTTAAGATGAAGGATGAGAGAGAAAGGTCAATACTCTTGTAGAAGTGATATGAAATTATTGACAATGTGTTACAGTGTGTGTTAAATATGGGACATATATTATCTTTTTTAAGGCGGAAAATACTATCACGTTTCCTAAAAGAATGTACAATTGTTATGCTAATATAATAATAATAATATTCCGGGACATCTCACACACGGTTATCTGATCCCAAGCTAAGCAGAGCTTGTGTTATGGTAATCAGACAACTGATAAACATACTTATATATTTCTAAATACATACATATTATATATAAATTACACCCAGACACAGAACAAATTTAATGATTGTGCTCATCACACAAACATTTGTCCAGAGTGGGAATCGAACTAACCACTAGACCAACAGGCCCGTCATATAATTATGTTAAAATATACTTTGTTGGTCAAAATATTGATATATTATTTAATACATAGCTTTTACCTTTACATATAATTATCTAAACTTTAAACTGAAAAACATAATCCAATTTGCAAAACTTTGACACCGCCTTTTATTTTATTTTGCACAATTTAATTGGAATTGGAAAACATCACAAAAGTATTCAATAATTATTTTGTTTGATGTTTTATTAATTGGTCCCTTTGAAATATTCCCTTTACTATATAACTGAACTAGAGCTATACGACGTATTTTTATTTTCTCTATGTTTTGCATAATATTTGGAAATAGTTAGTTTTTACTCAATTTTAAACGCATTATAAAGCAAGAATTTCAGGTAAAAGTGGTAAAAAATAGCCTTTTTTAATTATCATTTCTTTTTTTACTCGGAAAAAATACTGCTACTAATAAACATCATTCCCCT
Source organism: Autographa gamma (assembly GCA_905146925.1). NCBI lineage: Eukaryota > Metazoa > Arthropoda > Insecta > Lepidoptera > Noctuidae > Autographa > Autographa gamma. The sequence goes on from LR989871.1 coordinate 7,573,200, forward strand.
CACCATCAATCCATTTATCTTTTAGGTTCTTTACTACAAAAACATATTCTAGTAAAACACAATTTATCCAAACAACTTAGCCATACTTAATAATATTTTTCCATTAAAGACTACTTATAAAAGCTTCAACATTTTTTCCATAAAACTCCAAGAAGGAATTAATCTATCTTCATAAATGTCTGAAAGTTTACCGCGAATCCATTACGCGTTTTCTTGGTATCTTATTATGTAATATCTGAATAATGTCAGCAATGTATAGTGCAGTGTTTTTGTGAGCGCAGCTGTGTTCGGTGGCATATGTGTCCGGGCTGATGACACGCGTTTAATATATCTTGTCAGTTTCTCAATTGCATTACTTTGTGTGGCCTTATTCTGGGAGTCGATTAAAGAAAATACTATATATTTAAACGCTATTTAATATCACTTTTGTAAATTAATTTACATGTTGTAAATGGTCTCTTTCGTGTCCCACTGTTGGCCAAAGATCTCCCCCATTTCACTCCGTGTTAGTGTTATCAGTTTAATTTAAAAGTATAATATGGATACCAGGAATGATTTCGAATCGATTTAAAAAATTAAAGTAATCGCTTACACACATCCGCAAAAATAAAAAAAATAACTTATATAGATAAGATGCAGTGTAAGGTTTATTAAAGTACTATCACAGGGCCCGTTTAGCCTTGCAATACTAGAGCATCTTAACTTTGCAGAAAATATAACGAACGCCTCCACATTCCAATCTACAAAGAAAATCAATCAGAAATAACACGGACGCAGAAACTCGGAAAGGGAATCAATTTAACTTGAAACCCACTTTAAAATAAATCTGAAAGAAGACTGAAAAAGTGGAAAAATTGGTCGGAGAGACGACATCGCACAAAGTAAAAAACAGGGTAAATATTTTTCAAAACAGCTAGGCAGCTGTACAAAAACCTCATTTATCATTAAAATCAATAAATTTATCATCTCATTGCAGAGTACCCAATTATTTGAGGACGGCGCAATGCCTTTTCATTTCTTTATTTAATAAGGTTTACCAACAGCTTCTGTGTACAGTAATGCTTATGTATATTAATAACTATGTCTAAGACTTTTCATCTTCCATTCATAAAATACTACTCGTCCTCTCAGCATTTACTCCTTTTTTTCTTATTTTTTCTTTCACACAATCCATCCATAACAATTGGCAATGCATAAAATCACTAAATTACTTTTCGAAAATTAGTTACTAGAAATGTTGGGAAAAAATTGCCATGTATTTGTCCTTTCTGACCTTCAAATATCAAACCTGACACCTCCAATTACCGAGCAATCAATAGTGTAACATCGATAGTAATATTCAATGTCAAGGTAAGCCGTCCCGTGTATCGGCATAACTCAATATTATAAATAATCCTGAAACTAATGGAAAGGTCACGTTTCGGATTAAACAATCTACTATTATACCAATGAGCACTTAAAATAATTACCGCTAACCCTTGTCTAAAGAACAAACAGTTCTAAAGGGCTTATCTACAGGATTAGTATCAATGTACGGTTTTCAATATCTACGAGTAAATTGACACTATCATTGCGATTGAATATCCTGTTGAATACTATCCGGCAGGATATTTAGATGAGATGATACGAAAATTAAACTTTAAGAGACAGTTTCTTTCTTTCTCAACAAGCCAAAACAATGCGATACGAGTTTAAATAAATAACTACAATCTATTGAACTATCTATATAATATCTAAAGCTTGAAAAAGTTTTTTTTTATGAATGTAAACTATATTTCGCCCTTTAAAAGGTTTTTCTCAAGAGTACTTTTGAAGAAATAGCCATAGTTACGTATGCATTGCACCGAAAAACTTGCGTGGGATATCCGGGACGGATATTCGACTTCGTCCTAAAAGTTCGCCGGATATTTAGTATCCTGCATCCGACGTAATCACTATCCGTGACGGCCTTTTAAATATTTTCTTCGGTATTTTGTTGCCACACATTGTAATTCCTAATCTTCCTAAATGGCAACCTCATGTACATCTAGGCTTGGTACTAATAGCTATGATGAATAACCAAAAACAGGGGTTATTCTTCATCACAATTTCTGAAATTTTGCACTATATTTATATTCATTCAATGCTAACTAAATCATTAAATATATTAACTTAAAATAACGGTACGACAACTATTAAATATTCTAAATGCCTCGCAATTTTTAGTAAATTCTTTCAGATTAGGGTAGCGCATAAAAAAGGTAGTGGAAGGGAAGTGTCATTAATCTCTCGCTAGCTACATGTGTCGGGATCAGAGCTGTGATACTAGAAGAAAAACTGTTCGGTTTGGTTGTAGAACGTTTAATATTGTATAGAGCTGTGGGGAAATCGTCAGTCTAACAAATTAATTACGTGTAAAATACAATAGAAAGGGAAGGTACTTTTAGAACTTTGTATTTTGTTGGCAAAAAGTTGGCAGTAATTAACTCTTTATGTGGCTACTCCATAGCACTCACTAATGACATATACTGGGGCAGTCAGTTACCATCGTTCTAAGGGATTCCAGATTCACTTTAATAACGATAGATTCAATTTTACAGTAATTATCATGAACGCTAAGAACTTTAGAAGCAGTTTAGAGATCTATTGTTTTTTTTTTCAGTATATGTTGTATTTTCTGCTAAGTAAACAGTAATTAAACCTTCGCCATCTTTAAACACTGATCGATCCCGACTTAAAAAATTGTCACAACGCCAAACGAAGCAAACTTTTGCAAAGTAGTCACTTGTATTTTTTCCTTCTACAGATATAAGTTATGTATGTATGTTACACTCAATCCAAAGATCTTTGACATACGCTAGCTAGTCGTATGTTAGATAACTAGGTACACAGCGACATACGCACTGCAGCAGCCTGCTATACCAACCTAACTAAATGACATGTTTTCTCGCCCACGCCTTCCTCTACAAACGTATTATGGTACTTGGAATATATACGGAAAAATATTGCGAGCTGAACCGCTGTGAAAGAAAATAAATATATGATTATAAGTATACATCGACTACTAGAACAGGACTTGGGAGAAGTTCAAAATAAAGAGACCGGTGGCATGAGTTGTGGAGGTTCAATGAACCATGAAAAGTAAAAAGATATATTTCATATAATCAGAACAGCACATACGACTACTGGGTTGACTAGCACCATGATTAGAGGGTTAGCCATAATATACAAAAGATATTTCAAGAAGAAACTAGCGTAGGAGCCGATTTTCAGTTCAAAAGCAAAGATACATGTCCTAAACTAAGAAGCAACAAAGCAACGTACCACTGAACGTGCAGGTGGAACAAGCAAGAAACATAATGTAAACAACGTTTATATTCATACCACCAGACCGTATATTTTCAATTTCGTAGACAAGCTACGCTGAACTAAGCTCCACAAGTGGGTTATATTTGATAGTTTTACAGTCGCTATCGTTTACGCTAGTTTAAAGTGGGTAAATTGCAGTGTGTTTGTGTCACACCCTTTATTTGTCGCCTTGCTGTTTTCTAGGGGGTACAAATTTTCCTTTGCTTGAATGTAGCTAAAAACTGAGACCATCTGAATGTAGGTTACAAAAGTAAAACAGAACAGTTTTGGTAGTTATATATTGTAACAGTCACGAAATACTAAAACTTATCTTTCTTATTGCAGTTTCGACAGAAAAGTTTCAAACTTGGTCAGTTTATTCGGTCATTGATCGCACAATAGCAATGTGAACTGTATGCAAACGATATCAACCTTAGCCTTATAAAACCTCTCTTTTTGTACCAATGGTTAAGATAGCGATCTCTTTCAGGTCACCTATGAGCGTACCTAGTAAAAAAATGCTGCAAAAGGCTGAATTTTGTATAGAACTGACATCAAAATATATTCCCTTATACCTTAGTGTATGTAACATGCATGGTCCTTCAGTAATATAAGCTTAAACATATACTTACCATAACGGAAGGTCACTCTGTAACACTAAACACACAATCCTTCAATCTGTTACGAATGAGCTTCGACAAATACAGATGTAACGGATTTGAGACGATCCAGGATGGAAGAAACATGGAGGTTCTAATACTGAAGAAAGAAGAAGACAAAAAGAAAAAACCATTTATTAACACATAAGTAAAAAGGACGCAACAAACAAAAAAACTTAGAAAACAAAACAAGAGAAGAAAGAAGAACGCTGCAGTTGCGTCACTTATGTGAGAAAAGGTCAGCGCTCAGCATAGAAGCTGCGTCTCGTGCTCGCAGGCACAAGACAGCAGCGCTGGTTTTCAGCGCTGACCCACGTGTCCTTACCTCGGAAAAATGATATTCTCCGAGGCAGCCCTGGACACATTATGACGCCGTCCCGGCAAAGGGCATACTGCTAGTTGATATCTTTTCAACTTTTTCGAACTATGTTGGTTTCGCCGTCCAGAGTTACCAGATGCAGCTAGTTGTATTTATAGGAAGTGCCTATCTGCCTCCCGGAAACTATTTACCTTAATATCATTTAATTTCTTCTATCTATTATCAGCTATCTATTTATTGACCCACTTCTCTTTATTTTATTAAGAGTTTTATATGTTGTGTTATATTTGCAACAACATAAGTCTATGTATATTATTTATTTATTTATTTATTTATTTATTAATAATAACCAACTTGAATTTACAGTTTAAAACCACACACACAAGTTATAGGTCTGTACTAAATAACATAACTACTTAAAAATAAAACATACTGACAAACACAATTATAAATATAAACAGAAACAATTGAAACAATATTAAATGGACTATAAATTAATAATAAAAAAAAGAATCAATAAACAATTATATGTACAAATAAAAATAATAACAATTTTATAGCGATGCTTAATGCAAGTTAACTATTAATTAAGAGCTATTGTAGTAGGGGTAACAATAGACTCTAGGTAGCAAGTCGCAGTGCTAAGGAATGTCAGCTCAGCAGTCGCAAAGACATCTAAAGTAACATCAAATGATAGAATATTATTTAAGAGTGTGAGTGCTACATATAATGGACTTGCCTTGAGGGACTTGGACGTTTGGGGCACAGAAAATAAAGGACGTTGCCGAGGGCGAAGTGTATGACGGATAGGTAAAGGGATATTAAAGGAAATATACTGTAAGAGCGAAGAGTTGAAGTGGGATCCACGAATAAGGCGGATGAAATATTTGACCGTGGCAAGATTTCTCCTGACTTCTAAGCATTGGTAGGTTACCATACCTAGCACAAATGGTGTAGGATACATATACGGATAATACCCATACAATTTTAAATAAAGATAGCGAATAAAAGACTTTTGGACCTTTTCAATCACTAATGTATAGAGTTTCTCGTGCGGGTTCCAGATTATACTATTGGTTTCAAGTATACTGCGAATGTATGAGTTGTATAAAAGTGTAATAGCGAGTCTATCATTGAAAATTTTGGTCTGACGCAATACGAAACCCAAGTTTTTGCGCGATTTATTACAGGTCTGAAGTATATGCTGGTTGAACGTTAAGTGTGGGTCAAAGTTTGTACCTAGGTCGCGTATGGTTGTTACACGTTTTAAGGGCTCATTGTTCAAGGTGTAGGTGTGGTGTATGGGTTGTGTGGTTTTGGAAAAAGTCATTATAGCGCATTTACTGATGTTAAGGTTGAGGTTGTTAACCGTACTCCAGGCGTGTATGTTATCAATATCAAGCTGTAGTATAGCTGTATCACTAGAGTTAACTATTGGTAAAGCTACTTTGAGATCATCAGCGTACATTAACACTGTGGAATGTTTTATAGATGCAGGTAGATCGTTAACAACTATTAAGAAGAGTAGAGGCCCGAGATTAGTGCCCTGTCCTATGCCAGAAGTGACGGAGTAGCACTCGGAATTGGCATACTGATACGTAACATACTGCTTGCGCCCATGCAGGTAATTCGCAAAAAAATTAACCAGTGGGGCGGAGAAACCTGCCATGGCTAGTTTATTCAAAAGAATGTCATTGTCTACCCGGTCAAAAGCCTTTTGAAAGTCAAAGTAGGCAACATCGATTTGCTTTTTGTGACATATGTTTTCTGCTAATAGCGTAGTAATATTGAGCAAGTTAGACGTGGTTGAACGACTTTGCAGAAATCCATGCTGCTCGTCTACGAACCAGCGTCGTAGTTGTTTATATATTTTTTTATAGAGTACTGATTCAAATATTTTACCGAATACGGATAATACTGCTATCGGTCTGTAATTTTTAATTTCACTTTTTGGACCGCTTTTATGAACTGGGAGCACTCTAGATGTTTTCCACTCAGTAGGATAAATGTTAGAGGAAATAGATAGGATTATGTAGTAATCTTCTCCTTTTATTCACGATCTTTCGGTCTTCTAGGTATCGTGGTCGAAATATTAAATTGAAGAGTCTCATTTTATATTTTAATGGATGGGATAATATTGACACTTTTCACCAAAACCAACTAAACACAACCCTCGATTTAGATATAAACTTTTTAACTCAGAGATTACGAAGGAGGTCAGAGAGTCACATTTGCCTTTCAGAAGGGAAAGAAATATTATTTTTTTTCTAAATGTTCATGACCGGTCGAAAAATGTACATGACCTTCAATAATACCTACCATAGCATAACATCACGCCTTTATCCCCGAAGGGTTAGGCAGAGGTGTACCTACATTGTGTAAATTTCGCCGGTATGTTTAGGTCCCATGTAATAGGGGGCGAGCCTATTGCCACTAACCGGGCACAAATCCAAACTCCGACCTGCTACTAAGAATTTTATAGAAAATCCAGTAGGCCAACGAGGCAATAACACCTACCACATCTATTCATTCTATGATCGTGTGAATATATCCCATGTTCCTATACACACAAGCTCCTGAACTAGCGAGGTCACATTGGCCTACTATTGTGGTTAACTTGGCTTGCCAAATAAGTTGAGATTTTATTTACAACTTACCATTATCCACTGGGAATGATCCCACTTGACCTCGAATCTAAACGGAAAATGGAAGAAAAAATGTTTTGTAAACTATTTTCACGCTTGTGTTGACGTGGTTAGGTTATCGGATTAGATAAATAAAAAAAAAAACAATCAATAAAACGTTACTTGGCTAGATGGGCTGAAATCCTAGGATAGTATTTTTATAAATAATAATAAATTATTCATAATTATACATTATACAATACGTTGAAAAATGAAGAAATTTATGTCAAAGTTTTGCCATTTTATGTGATGCAACTTTTATTAATATTTTACGAAATGTGAGAACCCTATAGCTCTTTCTCAGATTACAATCTCAATATTACACACTTTTAAATACATCAGAAGACTGACCCAATTTGAGCCGGATATAAAACTACCATTAATTTATTACTTGAACAGTATCAAAAATCAGTCCCTTTACCATGAGCTCATAAAGTAGTACAGTTTGCGGTGTGGAAGCGAGACGGCGCTCTACACTGATATAGTGGCGTCTCTCTATCCCAACGGCAATCGTTTTTCTCGTAGCAAGAGCGCAGGGCTAGAACAAAAATTGATGCAACAATAATATTTTGATTCGCATCAAAGGGAAAATACTGAAATATAAGTTTATCGTCGGTCTTGATAAAAAGCATCTGTTTGTTGCTTATGTAATTAAATCATAGACCAAGTAAATGTAGATGTACCAAAAGTTTTGTGCCTAATCTTTTCCCAAGCTACGTCATCAGCTTCTAGTCTCACCCGATTCAGCTGAATACCGTAATTTACATGAGGCGACTGTCTATCTGACCTGAATAACCCATTTACTGAATAAAACATTATTCCTAATGTTCTATAGAACATAGAGGACTAATAATGCAACATATGCAAATCATAATTTTCTTGCTACTTAACTTTATTCTACCTTTTCAGTGTAGTTTAAAATTGTTTTGATGTTGTTCTATTTAATTTTGATTATTCCTTAGTGCAAGTACAAATCCCCATGAAAATTGGAAACAGTTTGTTTTTTATCAACTTTTAATTAAACTATCGCGCTGCATGTTTATAGCAATAAAGTTCACGGCCATAAGCGCGTACATGCATGTATCTGCTTGCGACCACGGCCGGCGTAACCCGGTCGAAACGTCAAGCCCCAACAAAGGTATTTACGAGTATGTTTGTTTTAGAGTTGTTGGCTTTCGTTTCCTTAGTGCGAGTTGTTCTATCTACATTTTATAGTCTTTGGGTTCAATGAACGATATTTTGTAACATTTGATTTGTTTATAAACGTTTATGGCGGACGCTGTATAAATCTTTCATGTGTTACGAAACTTAGGAAACTGTTGTGTAGGGTTGAGTCTTAGGAGGTAAAGGTAAAATTAATGGTACTATAATATTACTGTACCCAATTAGTAGCGGTTGCTGTGGTTAACGTGTTAATTGGATCTTAAAGGTGAATTAGAGTGACATCTACATAGCTACTAAGATTACTGGTTGTATTTCGAAATGAGCCTATTGCCTATCAATTACTGATCTTTACTCAATCCTATTGGTGAAGATATCTAGATAAAGCTACGTACCTTAATATCAACACAAGTCGTAGCTCATGAAAAATTATCTTAGTGTTTTTTGTTCCGTTGTCATCGCTTCTGTATAGAGAAACAGAGATTAGTGCTAAATGGTATCATCATCATCATCATCATCAGCCGGAAGACGTCCACTGCTGAACAAAGGCCTCCCCCCTAGACCGCCACAATGTTCGACAACTCGCCAATTGCATCCACTAAATGGTATACCTACAGCAAAAAAAATGTACTATGCAAAAAACAATGCTAATTTCTAGAACTTAGCTCTCTCTCTCTCTTCCTTACTGGAAAAGACATGTATCTAAAACCCCATAACACGTTTCCTGATCTGAATTAACCTATTTACTAAAACTCTGGCAGAAAGACAAACGGTCAATAAAATGACGTTTTCTTTCAAATAAAGATTACACGTCGCGACATTTATTATAATTTACTTTAATAAATAATAGATTTATCAACTAACACCGCATTTAACTGCTATAAATAACAGTTATAGCTTGCAACTGCTGTTTGTCATTGTCACTGTTTATAACAGCATGATATTAAACATGCTGTCATTGATTAGAAATGTAACTAAAAAGTTTTGGTGAAAGATTGCGATAGACCGACAAAGAGATAAAGAGAAGATAAAGATAAATTTATTTGTTAGAAACATATGTTATATAAGGTAGTACAATATTATTTAGAATCTACTCGTGATCAGAGGGCTGGTTTGTTCCTTGCACAGAGAATTGGCATAGCCATTCAACGTGGCAATGCTGCCAGCCTTCTGGGCACGTTCCCCGCCATTGACTAGGATGACCGTTTAGTTTTTATTTATGTAAGTTTTAATTTTAGTATAGTTAGAGTTTGTTCTTATATTAGATTTAATTGTGTTTTAGAGTTTCAATATGTTTTGCCATATCAGGCGTACAAATATACATTTATTAAACTTAAAATCTACATTGGGATACTAACACAATATTATTATGACTTATTTGTACAAATTATAGCTGGACTTTCATTGTAAACATGAATGGTCGACGGTTATTGGTAGCCGTTGGTAACGTGGTTTCATTATTACAACTCTTATTTCATCATCATCATCCACAGCCCTTGTCCTCGAACTGCTGGGCATAAGCCTCCCCTTGTTCGTGCACTTTTCTACGGTCCTGTGCCAGCCTCATCCAGACTCGACCTGAGACTTCAATTGTGTCGCATCATATCTTCATACATAATTCACGACAAAACCATTTCACACTAGTGCTTACGTTCAAACTCTGATAGGCTCACTCTAGTTGTTTATGTATACTCTAAGGTCGCAACAATTATTTACTTACACTAAAAATAAAAAAAAATATAGAACTCACTTAATGACTACTTGATGACAATCGTAAAATAACTTTCAAGGACAATTTATATATCTTCAAGATAAGCTTTAATCTATGTTCGGAGACGTCTTGAAAATAGGCCAGGTCAAGAGTACCCTAAACCGAAGAGCATGTATGAAGGGAATAATGAAAGTGGACGAAGCGAAACAAGTATGTAAGGATCGTAGCAAGTGGAAAGAAATGGTCTCTGCCTACCCCTACGGGAAACAGGCGTGATTATATGTATGTATCCAATGATATTTTAATAAACAGATATGTTATACACATACAAAATAATCGAAAAAAGTGTTCCGCGCAGCGCGGCAGCTAGCGAAAGAGATAGCGCGATAAAACTCATAAGAAAAAAAGAGACAAATAGTGTTGTTGTTAATGGCAATACGTCCCAATTAGGACGTTTTCGAGTCTTCACGATTGCACGCTTATAACATATCTGTTTATTAGAATATCATTGTATGTATCTATGTTCCACGAGTATATTTTTATTTTAACATGTCATACGTGATTTCCCCTGACAATTAAGTAACTGTTTAATATTCACGATATCTCATCACTACGTTATAATATTCATTTTGATTAAAAATTTTGCGTTTTTTTCACTTAGGTTAAGTTAAGTTGTAAGTTCGGTACTTGACCTGAGTGTTACAATGGTTTCCAATTAGTCTTTGCAATAGTAATATTAGTGCTATGTTGATTTATTTAATCATTAATCAAAACAGACAACATATCAAAACCTTCTTAACAGAAAAGCTCTCTAATTAGTTATATTAAGACGGTTACATGACCTTTGTTTCAATTGCAGGCGATGCCAGTAAGATGCCTCTTAAGCAAATACCTCAAAACTTACATTAATATACGAATACAATTTTATATTATATCACACCTAACGTTCACTTACCATCTAAATGTTCTTAATAGAGTATATTCTATTTTTGACCAAGATTTAAAATTTTTTAGAACGAACATTATTTTGTTTTTTTTTTTTCAAATTAAGCGGAAAAATGTACCACCAGCCAGTGAATGTCACTATGCTGAACAAAGACTCTCATATTATTTATCCCGGCTTAAGAAAACAACTGGCCGGTGACTAAAAAACCAATAAATTTATTCTCCATTGATTTACGTAGCGGCCATTAAGCCTCAAACCCTTCGAAATCCCTACTAATCCGCCTAATTCCATATCATATATCATGCTAAATAAATCACCCATCGTTTCCCCATAGGACGAAAGCGTTTAATTTCAGGAAATTAAAAAGAAATCGTGTCATAATTTGTCGAGAATGTCGTAAAGCTGTCAGCGATAACTGACATGATGAATGGGAAGCCTTACGTTTTAACTAACCTAGTTTGTTTTTAATTATTTATGGTTTTGGCGCGCTTAATAAATGGTACAATGCAACTGCTGCTATGAAGTGTGTGTGACTGGCCAGTTGTGTGTTCTATGTTTGAATATTGTTTTATTTTTCTAGTTGCAGATAAGATTTGGAACGTAATTTTTGACATTTAAATAAATAAAATGCTGGCTGTTTATAATGCAAGTTTGTTTTACTTTAAGAAAGGAAAATGTTCTTCTGTAATCAAATTTTTGTAATTTGTGTGACGTAAAAGGAAAAAAAAACAAATATTAGCCGCACAGAAATCTAAGATCTACCAATAACTTTACCGTACCCTGAGTTCAACAGGTCAAGCTTTGAAATATATAGCGTAACTTTAAAAGTTTAAACAGACTGCACTCCGAACTGTTTCCTAGGTAAGAGTATTAACTTTAATGTATCTTCTCCATTAAGGAGAAAGTAAAATCTTGAACATCTTATTCACTAGAAGGTATTTTATGTGATTTTACGTCGGAATTTTTACTTGAACTGTGTTAATACAGGTAAGAATATTAATGAATTTTGATAATGCAATGTAAAGCATGTATATTTGATGATCTTTTGAAAGTAAATTAAAAATAACCTTATCCACCATCATCATTATCATCATCATCATTTTTCCTCCCACTGCTGGCCATAGGCCTTTCTTTTCAAATTAAGTTCGCTACGATCCTGTGCCAGAACCTCTGTGCTACAACGAAAAGAAAATTATTCATAGTAATGAAAAAAAAATCGGGGCTATTTGCTTCAGATAATCAGTATTAAATGCGTATTCGTGACCACGGTCAATGCAATTTAAACAAAACCTTCATGTCTGTGGCAATTATGATTGTGATTACAATTTCTCTATTATAATCTTTGCACGAATTATCATTTTACACATTAAGTGATATGACAATTCGTGCAAAGATTTATTTTAGGATTATTCAAGATCCGTTTTGCAATGTAAACACCCATTTCTCTAGACGATAAGAAATTCACAATCCTATGTTGTTGCCAAATCTGTGACCATTTATCAGCACCATTTATACCTTTTTATGAGTTTAAAATGACCTCAGTTTTTGTTCACGTGATATACAGTATCTGCATATTATAATAACAATTTTTACGTAATTTTAACCAACATCTTAAACGGAGTAGATTCTGAGGTTAGCGCTATGTACCTTTTTCATTATTTCGTCACACGTTTAAAAACAATTAAAAATATATAACTACGAAATTTACTCAAAATTATGTTAAGAAAACTTCAGTCAAATTAATCTTGGATACAAATACTTTAACTAATCAAACAGGTGTAAGTATAACAAATAATAACGAACTCATTAATACAACAATTATGTCAGAACCCTTTAAGTTAATGAAACCGCATTAAATATGACAATACCAGCTGGTGGCCATAAATCTACGACTTTCTTTTATTAATTAGGTGTTGATATTGTCATAGCGTGTCATTTAATCAACGAACATACTGAATATACTATTTAAAAAATGTATTATGATTTTTTTCTCACTCGAAAAGTTTCAAACGAAGTTGGACGTAACTACCAGTAGTGTTCTACTTTTTTTCCATCACAGCCTTTTTAGTAGACCACAAAATGTAAACTAAACTAAAAATGTCTTATTTAATGTGTAGGCTTAGTTTTTATTTATATAGTATTGTAAATATTTTAAGTTTAATTTCGAAAATAAATGGCAGGACGTTAAAAAAAAACTAAGAATTGATTTGTGTTTTATGATTTGTTTTATATCAAGAGAAGATGATCAAAGTAATTTTGAACGACATTAGGCATAGTGATAGTTTTTAGCACACAGGATACCTTTATCCCCATAAATTCACAAGATCGAGAGGTACAAAAACAAAACCGCGGGTCGCACCTACAGCAGTAAATCCAGTATTTTTCAATTAAGAAAATCATAACAACAATAGGGTCCACAGCACATTTGCACAACCCTTTGTAAAACTACGGAATGCCATTTCAATATTTTAACGACTTTCAGTTTCGTTGAATAAAACATGAACAATGAGACCTGAAGTTCCCACACTAGCCGTGGGTTTGTAATAGAAATAATACCTTTATACCAATGCATATTGTTTTCTGGTTTTGGGAGAAAAACTGTTTTTTTTTTGTCGTTATTAAACACTTCTGTCTTCGATTTACGGCGAGAGCATAGCGTGGGGATAATATCTTGGACTTGTATGGACTAAGAAAACTCTGGTCCTGACCTTGTCGTTACCGATATTGAGACTAACAATATTTATTTCTTGGATCTTTGAGACGGATTGAACGCTCTCTCCTTGGGAATCGTCAGGAAAAAGCAAAAGATGATGAGAAGAATGGAAGGCGGCCTTTGCAGCAATGGCACAATTTAGGTAAAAAATAATAATGAAAACAGAACGAAAATAAATTTATTTACAAACGTAAAAATATTACTTTCAAGTTGTGCAAATTTTGATATTAAGAACAATTATTTTCAAACTATCTTTTGCATAATTATTATGCAAAGAAGACCGTTGACCCTTCGGGATAGTGTTCCTAAACATAAGCATAACTGATGCTTTAAGAGATCTCTTGTCATCAACGAATAAATACAATTGTATATACTAGATACGCCACGCAGTTTCACTCGCCTTACTACTCCCAAGGTAAGTTAAGTTAACTTCACATAAAATAACCTCCAAAGAAATCTAGTATCGATCTAACAAATAAAAAAACTTGTTTTAAGGGCTACTGGTAGTTTAAAAGATTACCTACCGCACAAACAAACAAAGTTTTTAGCTTTATTATATACTAGCCCACCCGCGTGAATGACAATACATACACTATCTTAATAAATTATAGCCTATGTGTTATTTCTATGTATCAGCTATATTATTGTAAAGTTTCATTAAAATCTATTCAGTAGTTTTTGCGTGAAAGAGTAACAAACATCCACACATCCATTCTCACAAACTTTCACATTTATAATATTAGTAGGAAGTATAGTTAAGTAAGTGTTCAGTGTTCCCAACGCGATCTTATTAAGAAATCAATCTTCATAAGCTAAAAATAATAATAAAAATCCCTTACAATCAGCCTTGGGCACAGTTGGATGATTTTTAAGATTCTCTTGTCAAGACAAGTATCTGAAGATGAATTTTAATGAACTTGTCATGTTCTCTCGCGGACATTTTTAATTATAAATGTCCTATTTGGGTATAGCTGCGGAGATGTGATATTTATTTAACAGAGGAATCGAAATTCAAATTCGAAGAGTATGTTTTTTTGCTTGTTGTCGCGTGTCGTTGCCCTTAAAAGGTTTGTAGAGTAGTAGGCGAATATTGAAATTATTTTTGACTTTAAAACTATAAACTTTAATGAAATTATTCTGCAAAGGATAACTTTATTGTCTTTATTCAATAAATTGAAAATTCCCTACACATTACCCAAAAAATATTAAGAAAATCTTGAAAAGTCCTCTGAATATGTTATATTTTCGGCAAAAACAGGATTTATTTTACATAGGTTCCGATCAAAAATCTCTCTCATTTGACATTAGTACAATTAAGAGTTTTTTCCTACAAAGCCTATGGTGTCTCAGCCAGACACCATTAATTTGTCGGCGGTTGTAGGCCTCTTATAATTAATAGGAGCCTTTGTTAGCAATCCCGAGAGCTTGCAGATGACAACGGATCTTATGTACCTAGATACCTACAGACGTATTGTAGTAAATGTATTTTTGTAGTTCTAAGTAGGTATGTAAGTTACTTACACGTAAATATACATGTGCATGTGTAACTTATTTAGGTACATTTTGTAATATATGCTTTACTTTTAAGGCTATAACAAAGGAACAATACATTAACAAATAAGTTTTACTCGTATGTTCTTGAGACAGTTTTTAAAGAACGGTAAAGATTAGTAAAGAAAGTTTTGACCGTCCAATGTGCACCAGACAACGGTACAAATTCAACAAACCACTAAGACTACATAGCCTGCCAAAGACATACACAAAAAATCACTGGGAAAATATAACTCTCCTCCATACCAAAACGTATTTTATTTTACCTGTTTATTATCCTGCAAATTAAACATATCATTATTATTATACGGCATAAGTACCTATCAGCATGAGAAGCTTTCTAGTTGGATTCTTCAATAAAAGTTATAAAAAGACACTGTTAGTTATACCGTATGTAACGTCCAAAAAGGTTTAATAATATAACTGAGTTCAGGGACACACAATCCGCGAACAAATCCCGCGACCCGGATAAATTATTCATTGGTATTTATATCCGGGGATGTATAAAATAACCTTCATCAATAAAAAAAATGGGAGTAATATTATTGCGCAAATTTTTTATATAATTATCGTTAAACATTACAAAAGAATAGATTTATTCTGTAATGAAATTAAAAGATTAGAAAAGTTATATAAAAATACCCTCCTTAAACAATTTACATAACTATTGAGGATTCGTAAAACTGTTTACTTAAAAACTAACAAGTACACATCAGCGTAAATATTATCTAACCCACAAAAAACAATCATCATCGAATCATAGTTAAGTAAATTCTAACGTTTCTCAAAATAAAAACAAGACGAAAATACCAAAAAATCCTATCCAGAAATATATAGTCACTTAATACCTATAAAGTAAATTCTCTCTACCAAGGAATAACATCTGAGGTCTAGTGTATGATGTATGACTGTTTGTCTGTTTGTCGCATTAGCCGAGCGATATAAATAGGATAAATGGTGCCAATAAACGGATTATGTTTTATTGATATCGTTCTATCAAGAATAAGAGGCCTATTTTTGAATTGAGGGAAGTAAACAGTAGTTATGTAAGCGTATATGAAGAAGGTAATACCTACAGTTTATTTGAGCATTTAATTTACAGTATTCTTGAGATTGTAATTAGATGAAATAATACCATCATTAGATCTTTCATTCATCGTACAGGCATTTAGTTTACAATTATTTTCGTGTCTATTAATTTGTGTTGTTGGATTCATCCTGGTCAAACACCTAACGTAAAATAACTTTAAAACGTTTGGCATAGAAGATGTTCTTCAGCAATTTATTCTTCAGTAATTTTATTCCTATAAAAAGGTACGGGAGAAATTCGATTTTCAATGTAAATTACTGTATTAACTTCATATCATAGAACACGTTATGATTTAGTGCTATGTATTAATATTGTACCTACACAAAACACTGTACTAAAGTTTTCCACGCTTTTAACAGTTATGCTGTCAACAAAAAATCCACACAGCCTAGAAAATGTCCAAAACAAAATCTATTCCGTCGGCCTTCCTTTTCCAGTGATTAATTAGTTGGGCCGACAGCGGAGTGTGACCCTGGAGACAGAGGCCGCATCCTCGAGATCCTATCTACGTTAGCCAAATTATAAGTCACGGATAGTGGAGCATGCTTGAAGGAAACCCGTGAAAGGAGAAATAATTTTGAAATAAATAAGTTACTTAGTGATAATGCTTTGCTAATCACGTCAGTTAAAGAGAAGAGTGGCGTAAAAAGGGAGGCGATTGTCGTGCCGTGGTTTTAACGTTGCAGAAGATGATGATGATGATTCAGTAAAGAAAAAATAAGTAGAGAAAATTGAATACTTTTTGCATAATATCATTTTAAATGAACAGAAAAACATACATACGTGAGATTATAGTAAATCATCTTTGTATTTTGGACGAAAAAGCCGCTGAAATTTTACTACATCCGAAACAATACTACAAGCAAAAAACTAAACTAAATCCAAAGATCTCTATTCGTCTTTCCTTTTATTCATGAAACATTAAGAAACTTTTGTGAGGCCCCATTTGGTCCAGTCTCACCCTCGACTCTCTCCATTATGAAGCAAATTATCCAAATACACTCAATCGGAAGTTTGGAAGCCGATCTATGTCCCTTGCCCCATTGCTACCAAGTTTCTTTTTTTAGAACTTTTTTGAATCTGTTGAAAAAGGTTCGTTTTATTAATGGACTGGCTGGAAATAGATTTGACTTGAGGAATAAAGGAAAGATTTTAAAGCAAGATTACAGTAATTACGATTGGCCTTCTTCTGTATTATGTTGGGTTTAGAAAATTATTTATTACTAAATTACTATCATGTTTGAATATGACTATTTTAATAAAAAAAAAACATATCAATGTTAATGAGAAGTTTATGTGGGACCTCAGAGATATAGTATAGAAAGCAAAAAGATTTTTTGAAAACACGAAAATTTCGAGTAACGAATATGAAAAAAGCCGTAGAATTAAGAACTTCCGCCTTTGAAGTTGGTTAAAAATAGATTTGTAGTCAATCCGTCCTGTTCAAAATACAGTACTTCGTTTAGATTTGCTCGCTTTGGGAGAAAAAATTATACGAATAGAAACTAAATAAATAAGCCCTAACTTTGGTCAAGTCAACAACACAATTACTGACGTAGAAAAACACGATTTACTATGAGTTATTTTGAAAACAGTTTTTTGCGATCTATGACAGTTTCTAACCCATCTATTTATGGCCCAAAGAGTGGTACTGCCTTGTATTGCCTTTACTTATAAATACAGAAATAATAAAATAAGGCTGGAAAATAGCTCTACAGTACTTTTATATGGATTAAAAAGTACTACTATAGACGAAATCTTTTGCTCTTAGTTTCCTCTCTAAGCCCTTAAAATCGTTACCTACCTAACCGGTTAGGACTAACATAATTTGTCATCCAGTGAAGGCAAATGGCCGCAATATATTTACATACTCCTTTCTCAAGTTTATGGCCACCACTTACAGCCAATATGGAGTCTTACAAAGAAGGTCCTTGATCCTATAAAACTGGACACTGGACCCTCTGATTAAATTCTTTGTGGACCCTGAAGGAGTTATTAATCTTTTTTATTGGGGCTCTTCAAGTGGACTGGTGTAACTAGGTTAGTAGAAGATAGGACGCAAGTTTTTGGACAAGTGTGATTTGAAGCAGTTTTTAATGTTAAACTGCGATGTCTAATAGATAGAAAATAATACAATTATATTAAAAGTATTCTTTATTGTCTGTTTGGTTTAGTATTTTACTAGTTTTTATTTTCAGAAATCTCACAAACATCATAAGAAAGCAGATTGAAAATATTTAACCCAGCAGGGATTATGATGGAGGAATCAAGTGTTTTGTTCATCATCAGAATCACAATACATTAAACTTATTCTTGCATTCTTTAACATTTAGGGGTTTATAATGCTACCATATTCGAATCCGTTTAAAAATATAAGTTATGAACATTGTGTAAAGTACACGAAAATCTTAAACCGTTTCACAAGGAGACCGCAAGTGTACCGAAAAGGAAATTATATTTTCAGCACAGAAACTTGTACAAATGCAGACTCAGCGACATAATAAACAGTGTATCCAGAAGGATAACACCAAAAAGTCTATGTTATTTACTATTATTTAAAATAGTTTCAAACGTGATCAAAGATCCTAAATGATAATTGTACCTTTAAAATTACCATACTGCACATAGGCATATATGCATATAGGAAATGACGGCGTATAACTTTACGGTATGTATAACTTTTGTATCAAAAAAGGGCTTATGGAACTACTGTTCTACATTTACAGTAACCAGTTGTAACAAGATCTTTCATTTCCTGTAATTCTGACATTTAGTCCTTTTAAGTTGGCATCGTTGTTTAACGAATCCCCGGACTTATATTTTGTAAGGTGGTTAAAGAGACATATTAAGTTAATACAAAATTACGAGATCAGGAAAAAACATAAAACATTAGTACAACATTAGTATTATGCATGTACGCGCTAATCCCCGTTCTATAATCATCACTACATAGTATAAAACAAAGTCGCTTACCGTTGTCTGTCCCTATGTATGCTTAGATCTTTAAAACTACGCAACGGATTTTGATGCGGTTTTTAATTTTTAATTTTTAATAGATAGAGTGATTCAAGAGGAAGGTTTATATGTATAATACATGCTTAATATAGTAGAGGAACACCGATTATCTTAGAGATTTAAGTAAATGAAATTTTTTTTTTGCGCTTACATTGCAAACGCTGGCTGAACCCTACGAGATAGATCAAAATAATGTACTACAGTATTGTGCACCTTAAAAAGATCTACAAAAAAGTCCGCGATGGTATATGTCTATCTCTTGAGGATAACCCACAATAACCATTTTTTATCGTTTATTTATTACTTATTTACGAAAAAGCGATTTTAAGCTATACAGTATTAATCCTTATCCAATTAAGTTCCTTTAATAAATTGTGCATGTAATATAGATCAATATTGCCCTTTACAGCGTGTAATTTAAATGAATATTTTCGAAGATATTACAAATTTAAAATGCGGCGACATTGCGGTTGCGGCGGTAACGGCCGGGGGGCCGCGTGGGGGCCGGGGGGCGCGTGCCTATACCAAGTAGTGCGTCGAAGGCTGTGCTTCGCACTACAGAACTTTATGATTGTGTAGATATATAGTGTAGGTATCAGCGTTGCACCCGAGCAAAGCCGGGGCGGGCCGCTAGTATTACTATAAACATGCAGCGCGATAGTTTAAAAGTTATTAAAAACATAAAACCACAAATAAAACACACTCTATCGACTTATATTTTCCATGCTATGGTAATATTTTAAAAAGTTTTTTGCGAATGCTGAAGATTTTTCCGTATCCTCAAAGGATACGGGAAATTCTTCAGCATTCGCTGAATAAATTAGATATTCTGTATATTTTTTTTTTTAGCTTATATAAGTTCTACTTACCCCTACAGTACAAAACATAAACTACAATATTTCACGCTCTTTCAAACGTCAGGAAGACATATTATTACGAACAACACAGGCTGGCAAAGTTTTCGAATTTCGAACGTGAGATTTGTATTACTCTTCCATGCTCCGTTTGTTTCCATGTTTTCAAATTCCGAATCAAAGTTGAATGGCGTCAAATGGTTGTTTTTTTTTAATGTAATGTTTAAGTGGATTATATTTTTGCTTTTATAAAATACAAACCATTATCACATGTAACAAATAGTATGCATAACAGAAAAAAGTAAAGAAGTCTGAAACAACATGTAAACATAAAAAAGTATTGGTCCCTCTAAGAAATTAATTAACTTGTGTTACCCACAGTAAAAACGACACATAATAACTGGTACACCTGTCACAGTACTTACATGAAATAACGTGAAACAATTAAGTTTATTATCTAACTAACCAATAAACTGTTCACTTCGATAATAAATTACGGTTTGACATAAAAATATCAATAAACCTAGTAATTAATTGTTTCATCTGTAAAGAGATTAAGAAGTAAATACTTATTACTAATGTTCACGGATTTAATTGCCGGAAATAAAACTAGAGGCTTTCATATAAAAATAACTTTTATTTAAGTAGTTTAAACTCCATTTATCCATACTTCAGCATAAGAGACTTCATATCTGGGGCCCACGTCTTCATTCTAGAAGGAGTCCTTAAATAACCGTCGCCTGCCGGAGCTGCGGTGAGAATGCTTAGCGATCCCGCGGCTCCAGCAAAGGCGAGAAGGGGACCGGGGTGTTTTTGGTCGGTGCAAGTCCGACATATCCCCACGTCGTGCCCTCGACGTGGGTCGAAAACATTAGATTTTCACCCTGAAAAAAAAAAAGGGGCCCACGTCTGCTATTGAAAATTGCTTCAATCGTCCGAGTGGGTGGCGTCAGTGGGTCAGTTTTAGAATAATTGGCATAGTCGATAGCAGACTCGGGCCCTAGGAAACTACAATTTTCATTTGAAAATTGTACAATAAACATGGGATTGTAGTTAACGATTGAATTGCATGTTTTATCAAATGTTAATTTAAATCAAACAACAAATTACGAATACATCTACATCATCATACAATCTAGATTATAGGAATGTTTTATTTATGACATCCTGTGTAGATTACAATCTTCTTTGAATGCCTCTTGTTATTTAAAATATGCTAGAATTTCTTTATTGACTAAGTCAAGATAGTCTTCTAATGACCTACCCAAGTAATTAATGGTATACCTATAACATAACCCTGTATCTGTCGGCACATAGAAAACTATAAACCATGGATGACACCACATACTTACGCTTAGCAGAAGGAAAGTAAAATATAAAAACATGCAGTTCTTTTTATGCAATTCGTTATCAAACAATTTGTGGAATCGTGTTTTCGTAATTTTACTTATATTATAGTCTAGATAGTTTTTTAAACAGTTTTTCACCACTAACTAGGGTTGCCACTCGTACTTTATTATAATGTATTGTGCTCTATTCCGTGTGTACGTTATATTTTACAAGATACATAAAGTAGCTAAGTAAAAATACTTTATTCACAGCCTTAAGTAAACATCGTTATATTGTAAGCGATTATAAAGGTGGCAACCCCACCACTACCCCAAAATCAAATCTTGTAACCTAGTAACATAATGTAACTCCACTAACTAGAGACTGCCTAGTCTAAAACGACGCTAAAACAAAGGACAGACGGCCGTTATTCGACACAATCAGGGCAGAAGTGATCGCACAATTAACTTCTTTAACGACATCACACTGCGTACTGCGGCGCTGTTAGTGTTGTTAATGGGATGTGCTACTTTGAATTCCTAGTGCACACTAACTGATAAACTTTCGCGCTCTTTGTTTACAGTATTATAATTCAAAACCTTTTTTTCTTATCTTTACCTTCCCTTCCTAATGCTCATCAAAGGCTTAACCAATTAACACATGTAGTATTGAAGTATTCTTTTTATAACTATTCAGTTTAACTTAATAAAACTAGAGAAGACCAAAGAAGAGATGGATGTATTGTGGGAAAGATGATATGAGAAAGAAGAAGTGAAAGCTGAGATGACGAGTTGTAGTGATGAATGGAAGCTGAATACGCATTGCACCGAACCCAGCAGGGAGATGATTATGATGATGATGAAAACTGATATAGATTTATAGGTGAAAATTAAAAAAATGGATTAAAAAAGCTAATTTGAAATGAATTTCATCAAAAAAACGTGGCAAAGCTAACTTATCGTATAAATTCTCTTAGATTCACCCAGCTATTTGTAATTATACTAACGCCATCTATAACCGTTTCCCGATGACAAAATATTCTTGATATCCTCCACGACGGCCATGTAATTGACTGTCATCGTAACAAATGATCGAATCACGAGACATAACTCCGTTCCGCCATCTTGTTAAAAATTGGCGGGAAACACGCTTTAGCTTTTAATGTTGTGCGTATGTACATTCATAATTTATTGCTTTCTGTGTATTGAGATGTGTATATTTACTCTTCTTGTTCTTTAAAGGATAAATATTTAATGGAAATACGTAAATTTTAGTTATTTTTTGTTAAAGCTCCTGTAACACTCTGTTGCATGTTGCAACAAATTCGCGTCACAAAGCTAAGTTTAACCAGACTCGCAGAAACCTCATAAATAACCACAATTAACAAACCACAAATTAACACTACTAGAAAATGAATCTTTGGACTATCTCCTTCAAGCTACTCTAATAAATTTAGACAAACTATACAGTAAACATCTTTATCTATACTAATAATAAATCTGTAGAAGTGATATTTCTGTACATTGAAAATATCAAAAAAATATGTTGGGGGGTGTTACTAGACCGACACCGAACACTAATCTGTGATTAGTAACAAGAGTTGATCAAAACTTGTATCATCTTAACCCCTAAACTTAGGCAAAAGGTCCTTCGACAGGCATTCTTTATTTAGCAACTTAATACAAAATTGGTAGGTTCTGTTTAGCAAATTAAGATCATACATCATCTTTTCACCCACAAGGCATTCGTAATGCCAGGCTTTTTTCCAGACATTACGCTTGATTAGTTGCCTCGTTTAATAAGGAGCGGTGTGAATGACAGTTGTCACTCGCAAGCTGGATAAAACAAAAGATTGATATAGGACATAGGTATTCCTAAATACTATATAGCTAATTAAAGTATGTAATTTATTGAGGAATGAATGTGTGTGTTAAAGTTAGTAAAGTTTTTTAAGTACTTTTCAGGTACAATATCGTTAAACTCTGATGCAGAAAAAAGATTGAAAGACATTAGAATAGCAAGGTGAACCTTACTAACTGCGTTTAATTATATAGTGTAAGTGTAGCTGTTATTTTTCCATAGTATAAAAATTTCCAACATTATAAAACCTTTTTAATAAGCTTATGTTTTCGATTCGATTGCATGTTTCTTTGTGCGTTTGTTTTTTAATATTTCAGGTCATTGCGGATAAGGTATTGAAAGAGAAAAGAGAGTTGGTTCCACACAAATTTCATCGAAGTTGGATCTTTTTTTACATTGATGTACCTACCACTATAACTAATAGTAAACAACGGCATTCAAACAGTTATGCCATACTTAACTACACACAAGGTCACATAGATCATAATAAATACTCCACGTCCCAATAATTAAGTGTGACAGTGCCGCCATTACAGTTACGAATGTAAGCAAAGGTTTCAAATGTAACCAAACGTGGCCAAATGGCCCAAATTATGCTCTCGTCTTTATTCCCGCCGCTTGTCCTAGATTATAGAGGTTAGGGCTACCTCTTCCTTGATATAATGATTGTCTAAATTCTATTTAAACTAGAAAGCTAACTAGAAGAAGTACCTATCCTAACTAAATTTTAGACTAGCATCAGGATATTGGAAAAAATTGATATTTTATATATTTATTATGTTGATAATATAATAATCTAGCCTTTAAACGTCCTACTGCTGGACACAGGCCTCTTCCCATGTAGAGAAGGCACGGGCATTGATCACCACGCTTGCTCTCTGCGAATTGGCGGTTTCAGATCCCAATTTTGATCCCAAATCCGTTCATTGAACCGCTAGGCCACCACGACATTTTTAGGCAGTTATGTTATGAAAAACAATTTAAAGTGATGTAATGTTTAGCTAGGGTTCTGGATAAAACTTGCATTAAGTTGCGGAAGTGTAGCTTTTATAGTATCAAATCTTTATCAATGTTATCAGTTACCAACATCATAAGTTATTCTCAAACTAGTAACTAAAGTAAAACTCATGAACATAATTAAAACTGGATGTCAGACATCGCTCACCGGCAGTTCTTTGGCGTGATAAAATCTTTGTAAAAAGATCTTAGCCCAGCATTGGGACATTTACAAATCAAATCATTTATGTGTATGAATATGATACTGTGAAAATGGTCTTTTTTCCAGTTTCCAGCTTATGGTGCTATTATATGTCGTACAATTTTTTATACAAATTTAATATGCATTTTGATTAATGAGATATGTCATTTACTTACCTATCTACATAAGGAATACTTATTTATCCATAACTAGAAAACAATTAATATGAATTTTCATTTATAAACCCCTCTGATCAATGCTCGCGCCTTCTCTATATGGGAAGAGGCCTGAGCCCAGCAGTGGGACGATTATAGGCTGGATTATCATTTTAGAAAAAGCCTATATACTACTAAAGGAATATTTACGGGCATTGATATCTCAATTCTCATTTCATTAAGTTTGACAGCCCTACACGAAACACTAATATTATAATGCTACATAAAGCATATGGAACTGTTCCATCATAAACATGAATTAATTACAATTATTATCTTTGAGGAATATTACTCTATTGTTCTCCGTTATATGGGTAATGGAATGCTGAAGGGCTTTGGAAATAGGCTTTTATTATGTCTTGGTAAGAAGACGCATCTTTTGAAAATGTTCTCCTACTTGAAGTATACTTTAATTGGTTTTCTGGATCTGCATAACATAATACAATACAGCCGTGCTATCTAAAGCCGGAAACCCACAGCGGCGCACGGAGAGGCTGTGCACGTGTGTTCAGCTTCGCTTTAGTACAAAATGTATGAGAGCGTTTCCACCGCAGCGCACGGACATGCTACGCAGCAATTGACGTCATAAACACACGCGTAGCTAACTCGAATAGGCGGAACGTAGCTCAGCCACGTTTCCGACCCACGCATCCCAGCTGCGTGGGTCGGCCATTTCTCGGCGACCCACGACTATGTACAGTCTCGAGCAAAAATATGTACACACATAATATTGTTAAGAAATTATTATAAGAATAAGCTACTATAAATAAGAGGTACAATTAATGTTCCTAGTATATATAAATACATTTAAGTTGTGATAAGTATAATTTATGTAAGAACTAAGTAATTTATAATACAAATAAGTAAAACAGATGTTACTACACAATAGCTAAATTATATTGTTACTTGGAAGAGCTATTGTCTATATTATAAAAATAATATATTGACTAAGAGTATTTTTTTTTATTAAAAAAAATATTTGATCCATTTTATTTTCAAGTGTCATCTGTCAGTATGCATTGATTGCTAGATGGCAGAAGAGATTCGACAAAAAATCTCACTAATTTCGTTTAACAATTTCGCATATTATTAAGTATACATATTTTTGCTCGTGACTGTACCCCACGCATAGCTATGAGCTGTGTGGGCGACACATCCGTGTCCGTGCGCCGCAGTGGAAACGGAGGCCGACGCCGCCGAACTAATGAGCCCACGCAGCAGAGGTGAGCCACGCATCCGTGCACAGCCTGCGCAGCGGTGGGGTTCCGGCTTAATGTAAAAGTCTCTTCTTTTGTAAATAAAGTCATTTATGAGTAAATGATTGCGAGTAGTATTTAACCTCTTTTTTCTTCTTTTTTTGGATATGAACCGACTCCCTATTCTATTTCGATGATATAATTTTTTTTTTTTTTTTTTTTTTTTTTTCTTAGCCTATACTGTCCCACTGCTGGGCAAAGGCCTCCCCCAAATCCTTCCACTGGTCCTTGTCTCGCGCCACCTCGAACCAGTTCTTAATGTAAATGTCCAGGTCATCTCGCCACCTTCTCTTGGGACGTCCTCGGCGGCGCTGTCCGTCTGCTGGCTCCCATTGTGTAGTAGACTTTGCCCAGCGGTCGTCGTATATAATTTTTATGGCTTTAAATTATTTCCTGAGTTTTTTCTTTCTAATCTTACACTGCACCTTAGTCTTACTGCCTCAAGAGTTCTCCTAGTAGAAACTTTTGTTTTCATAAACTTACGTACTTATTTGTAAACATGTAATCAAAAGCATGTTCTCTCATTTTTATGACCCGGTTTGTGGTCGAGAAGTTGGAATCGCGCAACACAGTTAACTTCAACTCGTTTGTTGTACGCGTCCCGACCGATCGACTATCGGCGATTCTGAAAGAGGAGCTATGGCCGAAAGGGGTAGTATTTAGAAAATTCCGCGGCCGCCGGCGTCCTCCGGATGTCACAATGCTTGCGTCACACTTCGCGAAAAAGTGACTTAGTTATAAGTTTATATTATTGTATGTATGTTAGTCTGTAAGGTATATATAATATGGGCCTCTGTAAGCTTTGTTTAGCATTGTTTTATATTGCCTGAAATAAATGAATATATTATTATTATGTAAAATGTTTTTTTTTATTCCTCAAAAAGTTGTCGAAATGTTTGTGGCTTCTTAAAGAGCCAATTTTCTAACCCTTGTAATATTCCGTCTTTCACAAACCCATTTCTCTAATTCTAGGAAACATTAAAACCGTTTGCAGTCTTTAGACGATCCATTTAGGTCAATTAAGTGTTTCAGACAATCGCCACATAGAACTTAAATACAAGACTTAACTCTCAAGTTATTAGTATGGTCATTCTGTTTAAATCTAGTAAGTGACCAGAATTAGTCAGAGTAGAGCATTAACTCCCTAATTAAGTGATTAGGGAGTCCGTGATTTACACTTGAATTTATTTGTTAAACTAAGACACTAGATCGGATGAACCAGGATCAAATTAGTAGATTGCCCGTTCTTCTGTCAAGGAAAGAGTATACAACCCTCAAGATTTAAGACCGGTAGGAGTCTTGCCCCCTTCTTGCCCTTTTCAGGTTTATTTGTTTTATGAGGATTACTCATAGCAAAATACGGGTAAAAAGATGCGCCGGAGCTGCGTTGAGAGTGTTTGGCGATCTCCCGGTTCCAGCAAAGGCGAGAAGGGGACCAGGATGTTTTTGCCCAGTGCAAGTCCGACATATCAGTGGAACTCATTAGACGTTCACCACGAAAAAATAAATATAAAAAAGAAGTTAAAAACTTGCAATCTTCCAATAATAAACTTCAGAGTACTTTTTAGCACATAATACAGACGAGTGTACGAGACTCATCACCACGCTTACACAAAATCGGTTAAATTCTTTGAAGGAAATTTTGTTTTCTTCAGTAGTATCTTAGAATATCTAAGTGAATCAATAAAATCTCCTAAGCATCCTCAATATCTAATATCGGTCCAATTCCCGTTTAAATGAATCTTCTTACGGATTAGTTCTTCGTCTAATTGGACTCGCTAAACGATTGCCCCGTATTACCATTTCATTTAATTTGGTGGACTCGTTTCGTAAAAACTTTCCTTTGTGTTCTTGAATAAAAAAAAAACAATTAACGGCCCTTAAGTGGTCAAAGAAATGCCTCGTTCTTGGCGCCATTTTATATGCTAATTAAATATTTGTTGTCCTGTTTCGGAGATTCCCTGAAGGTTACTTTGACTTTTTGTTTTTATTATTTCACGCTATTAGTTCTAATTTTACATCTTCATAAAGTTTTTCTTGCTTAAACACCCTATAAAATGTTCTAGTTATTTAACACACTGTTGTGAGGTATTGGCTCTATATTGACATTCCCGATTTTTTTTATAATACTTTACAGAAAGACAACACAAACAACACAACACATTGACACCTTACGGACGAAACTACAACCACTTAAAGAATTTCCCAATAGTTATCCCTGAAACCACAAAACTGTGCTAAACAAAAACCTACCTTATCACCTTACAATAAAGTCTAATAACAAACCAAATAGCATTTCTTTATAATCACGTTATTGTTTCTACATAAAGTATCAGTATCTGTAATGGAAGGGAAGAGAAACATGTGTTGTATCGTTTGCCAGAATGTATAATACCGTCTGAGAGTCGAACAATGGGAGTAATGTAATCGTTGTAACTTGATCATAGATTTTGGTTTTGATGACTGATTTAATGGATAGAAGAAATCCTTTGTCTGGTAGATATTCTGTTTGAGTGAATTGATTCTTAGGTGGTATTTTCACTGGCAAAGATTTAATCGAATAGTCGCAAAAACTTTAATCGAATAGTTTTGTTAACCAATGCACTAAAAGTCAGAAAAAATACTGGACTTATGTATTTTGGATTGGACATTGCAGATAGATCACTCTTTAAATGTTCTTCTTTCGAAGAAGAGGCATTTCAGGAGTGACCTCTTAATTTATTTAAATAAGCTATGTAACGTAAACAACAGAATAACGTAAAATGTTTTTCAATGTAAACGGAGAGACTACACAATGTCGCCTGACATTTCTACAACATCACATCAAATTATCACACGAAATCGATATTTAATTTACACTGTTACCCCGCGGAAGAATATCAAAATATCGTAAATACACGCACAAGAATAAATAACATCACCTGTTACATATCAAAGTGAGATATAAATCTCTGGAGTGCTACACCAAAATAGAATCGGTTACAAAAAGCTTCCTGACAGACTCTCATATCAATTACACCTTTTCAAAACGTTGGGGTCGTTCAACTTGTGTTTTTTATTTATTTTCAGATACATTTACATGCCTATCTCATTATCTGCCATATGTGACGGGTGCCTAACGGTCGAAGATGCTTCCAAGTCCGGCCAAGAAAGAAGCGAACCATTTGATACCACGAGGGTAGTGCAAAACAGAAAAAATATATGCAAGGATCTAAGGACGTCTTTTTTCCAAGACTAGGAAAGTGTATGCTAAAAAAAATGTATATATTTTGTCACTTTTTTGCTGTCTAATATCCACTAGAGTGGCCTATCTGACCTGGCAAGATAAATTGTAAGATTGTAGAGACTAAGTATATGTAACTTGACAAGAAAGATGACTCTGTTATCAATTTGTCGGGTTATTATTTTGTTTCCCATCGAAGAACTAATCTCGGCAAGCGCGGCTTTATAATCGACATTGCCACACCTTTTCATATTCTTACTTTACAATATTCTTTCTCACTAAAAATGCACTCAATAAAAAATGTAATAAACCATTCCTTTCCCTAAGTATATTATTATCAAGCTGAATCACATTCACTTTGCGTACGTTTTAATGTGATTGTCTCAGCGGGGGTCCCACAATGGACCAGCAGTGAGCATTAGGCATCCTCTTATTTCTACCGCGGTTGGTTACTCTCGAGACAAAAGAATGGATAACGTTGCTACGTGATCTTCACAAAGGAATCGCGAACGCATGCTAGTAATAAAATGAATGATAATTTGTGTTATGTATGAGATAAATTTTGTCTTTTACATCATAAATGAATTTAGGATCCTTAACTACAAGATGTTGCTAAGTTAAAGCCGAGCCTAATGCTAAATATATTATTAAGAGCCATCAAACATAATTCGACAATAGCCTTGTTCTGTACTGAGAATATCTAAAAACAACCTACACAAAATTATTACAACCTAAATTTGACTTAAGTCTTTGGAGCGTCGATTCCTCAAGGCATGTTTTCTATTTCTATCAACATGTTTTTTTGAGGCCAATTAGCCACTGGGGTTTCACAAATATTTAATTTGAGAACTTATGTCAGACCTACAAAGAATAAGAGCTATATAAATTTGTCTTATTCGATGGAGCAGTAGGTTTTGTTGCATCAATTTACGTGGTACCTTGCTACTCCACATCAACATTTCAACTTTCACCACTAAATTCCTATATCAAGTCTCTATAAAGGCTGAACTGAGCATCCTAAAAAACAAAATCTGGAGCATAAATTACCCTCAATCCTTGTGAGTCGAACAATGAAATAATAAACAACAATTGTATAATGGATATGGCGTGTTCTTCAAGTTTCTTGCGACGCTTGTTCCAAAACAAAACACGCGTGACGCATTGCGAAGTGGCTCCATTGTCTTTATTATTCAGAAACTTCTTAATAAACGGAAAATGCCTAATGAAGTTAATTTCTGACTTCCTTTTAGACTCGTTGTTGCAGGCTAATTTATTCGTAATGGGAACTTTTATTTCAAAGTGTTTTGAATTGACTACGAGAGACATATTTTAAATCATAATTAAAAAGACTTTGATTGGGACCCAAACGCGTCAGGCGGTTACCTCTACGACTGAGGATGTACTAATCTATCGGGGCTTTCCAATTTTCTGAATTGCCCAATAAACTTAAAAAAGGAAGTCTAAAGTATGGTCCATAAAAATAACCCTTCTCAGTTAGGCATTCATAAGTAATTGTAATCCAAGCTGACACCTTTTTCTTAGTCTCCCGACGACTCAATAAATTTTCTAGTAACTCATTCTTTTTCTAAAAATAAAAAGCAAACTTCAAAAAAAAACAATATATTATCAATGAGGTCACAATTGAGTGAAATTAGCGCGGTGGAGGAACTGTTGGGGCGTCATAATGAATGTGGAAGACCCTGTAGGCGCAATACTCCATGAGTGCGAGGGCCAGAGGGTAGAACATCTTCTGGCCAGTCTGCGGCGAGACGAAGTAGGCCAGGACCCCAGCGGCCGCGGTGTACCAGCCCCACTCCCTGTTGTTCTGGATAGAGTAGTGGCAGAGGGAGATGATGTTGCAAGCGATCATCAGGTTTCCGAGAGGCGCGTTGTCCTTGCCGGCGAGCGCCAGGGCGAAGGGCAGGGCTCCGGAGGCGAGGTGGAGGGTCGCGATGCCCTGGTCGGCCCGGTACAGGTCGGCCATCAGGCACGGCAGAGCGAGGTATCGCGATGCTCGCAGGCTTATCAAGTAGATTTCTTTAAGATCGTTGTCGAGAATTCCGCCTGTAATTGAGAAAATCGTTGACGTACGATTAAAGATATGCTCGATGACGAGTATTAGAGATGGATCAAAGGTAAATACGCACTGCGCCAGCAACATATAATAGGAAACGGAGCATGGTGATAATTCTGTAAATGCCTATTTTGATGACATAGGTACAAATATCATGTGGTAACCAAAGATTGAGAGAATTGTGAAATCTATGTAACGCTCTGTATTTAAGTACAGATGTAAGAGGTTTGGGCAAATTCAGTTCAACAAAATATATAAAATTTGATCCCAATTTTGGCACAGGCTTTATGCGAATAGGCAGCCTGATGAAGCTGCTAGAATTGTACTTTTTTTAACATAACTAGACTTACATAACCCATTTTATTGCTAAATTACATTAGTAGCTAAGTTACAAGTTAAATATTTTTCAATGCATACTAAGATTTACCTACATCTTTTCAACGAAAGGTATGAGTGAGAGCTTTTACTGATAAAGTATAGAATAGGCCTACCCTAACTACTTTTGACATAAGGCCATAAAAGTTGAAGTGAACAAAAATACAAACTTTGGTAGTGTAGGAATCCCATTATTCCATGTATGAAGAAGTTGGCATGCATCCCAGGGTGCGTGAAACTCTTCCCCTGCATCCGGCTGATCCCCCGCCCGGCCACGCAACACAAAACGACGTGCGCCAACGACGCGTTAAGGTTATCATTTTCTCTTGCCATAGCATTTATAAACCGATGTTAATAGCCGAATATTGTAAGGTACATCAAAAAATTATAAAATTGTACACCGTCTGACATTGTTTTGTGCAAAGAAAAAAGATGTCACTGTCACTCATTAAATTATGAACTTTTTGGTAGACTTCAAAATATTAAAACAATTTGCATTTAGGGCATCAAACGAGATTTTTCTAATGAGTTTTGTTGTAAAACTGCTGAGATTCGCATTCATTAAAATAAAAAAAGGCTATTTAATAGTTACAAACTTCCTGCGAGTATACAATTTACTGAGAATGATGAGAAAATCAAGCGAAGAACATAATTAAAAGCTACTTTTTGTCCGAACCTTCTATCAAACTGGCACACAGTAATATTTACTCTTAATTTTGTGATACCTTCACCATAAATAATGATAATATAATTTAGTTTATTCTCTTAATAATTATTCTTGCAAAGTTACGCTTCCTATTAATTATATTGGATTAATTCACAATTTTGTAAATCATGAATGAATCTAACATCAACTTAGAAAAACACCAAATGCATTCAAAAACATCACAGAAACACACTATGAAATGTTGTATACTATCGAAACTAGATGGCGTTAAAGACAGTTTCACTTATAAAACTTATACTTGGTTGTTATGTTTGTTCCCTTTAAATTAAATATTAATTTAATCATTATTTTGTACTTATATAAAATACATTGATACGTATCAAAATATATAAGAAAATATTTAACCATAGATGCGCCTTTGGCTGTATGACATGTTGTCAAAGCCCAATGTATCGACCAAAAAGGCAAGGTAAAATTAAAAAGTTATCATCAAGCTGCCATTTTGCTGCATTTGAGTTCAACAGCGTTCGTTTTTATGGAAATAATTACTTGACTCTCATAGAACAAACCTAATACGTATTAAGTTCGTGAAATTTGAAATCAAAGCAGCGTAACAAAGATAAAGATGGCAGCGAGCGACTCCGGGACGGATGAGTCACTGTATCCTATTGCGGTGCTCATAGACGAGTTGAAAAACGAGGATGTCCAACTTCGTTTGAATTCTATCAAGAAGCTTTCTACCATCGCGTTGGCCCTTGGTGTTGAAAGAACTCGATCAGAGCTGATTCCCTTCCTCACGGAGACTATTTACGACGAAGATGAAGTGCTTCTCGCTCTTGCCGAACAACTTGGTAAGTACAACGCAATGCAGTAAATTTATTATCGAATTAGACGTTCTTAGCTTCTTAGTTCTTACCTTATAATGTTCACACCTCATATTGTTTACTTTGTAAAAATTGCATGGATAACATACGTATACAGGGTATGATTGGTTAGGCGTTGTATTAGGAACATGCAAGATTTCCTAATTGTTATCCAATGACAAACTGACATTAAATAAACTTATTAAAAGCAAGTATATCATGAAGTTTACTATAAATATTGTCATATTTCAATAATAACTGGTCTGTGTAAAGAGCATCATCAACAAAAAACCAAGTCTTAATATTGAATGTTTATCTAGAGCACTCATGATTGAGTTATCAAACAGAAAACAATGCTATTTAGCATTTTTCTCAATTATGTTGGAAATACCACTCACTTTTTACCAGATATTATGAGTACACTTACACAAACTAACTCATATTTGCATTTATGCAATCCTTCATGGAATTTTAATGTTACACATTCTGTTATGCTATTCATTACATAAATTTTAAATATTAACACAGTTCAAAGTGATGACTGCAATTTAGTGACACATGAAAGACATCCTTTATATATATCTTTAGTTTGTTCACGTTTTGGTAAAAACATTATTGTTTTACTAACATGGTTAGACCCTGTCCTATGTTTCATAATATTAAAAGGTCTATATGACTAAATTTACTAAAAATATGGATGTATATGTAACTTTTTACTTGATATAACAATTTATGTTTTTCCTTGTTGTTTGGAACATTGCTCTGGAAGTTAACCTCTGTTTAACATTCCTACAACCTTTATGACATTATTTTCTAGTCTGCCTCATTATCACAATAATTATTATGAAAGTACCCTCTATCAAATTTGAGTTTTTTTTATTATTATATATGTTTACTTACTCTTTTACTTAATTTAACTACAGGGTCCAAACTGACCGAGTATATAATTAGAATCTATCATAAATATATGTTCAATTAATCTAATTACTATTTTCGTGGCTCCATCTTATTAAGTTAAGAAAAGAATCTCTATATTACACGAATAATGTTGTTTCTACTTATCTACATACAGCAAAAAGGTTTTACTCCCTAACTTTTCACCCCCCTCATTCTAGGTAACTTCATCAACCTGGTTGGTGGTGGTGAATATGCACACTGCTTACTCCCACCTCTGGACACGCTGGCCACCGTTGAGGAGACCGTTGTCAGAGACAAGGCGGTCGCCTCCCTCCGTGCTGTAGCCGCTCACCACACCCCACAAGCCTTGGAACAGCATTTCGTGCCGCTAGTCCAGCGTCTAGCTGGCGGTGATTGGTTCACTTCCCGTGCTTCCGCTTGTGGCTTGTTCAGGTAAATTATAGCTCATTTATTGGTATAAACACATGTACATCAGTAAAATATAAGAATAGAGGTGAAAATGTTTAACAACATTATAAGTATGGAAAGAAATTGAATAAGAGAAAATACTATCAGTGTTAAGTATATCTAAAATAGAAAAAATAAGTCTAAACCTTGTAAGTAAAAGTGAAATTCTAAAATGATAGTATGAATACATGTATTGTGAATGCCAACTTGGTTCATATTTTGCAATTGACAATGGAAATTACTAAACAGCCTTGAATGTGGATAAACAGTTCAGCAATGTTTATAGTAACTATGTGCAAGTAAAATTGGTATTGTATTATGTTATAGCATAGTAAGTTGTTTATATTTATGTGATATTATCTGAATACCCTAATTTGAATAAATTGGAAATATATAAATTGATGTTTAAAATGTCATTAGTAAGTTTTTCTTTTGTAATTTGAGTTACTTTGTTGGTTGTTGTACACATCAATAGATAAGTTAAAATTTCTCGCAAAATAACCGACACAAAATAATGTAAACAAGAGATAAGAATTGTCAATATACTTCTAGTATGAGGTGTGATGTTAATTGCCAAAGTTTTACTATTAGTATATAGAAAGCCTCATATAAAATGTGATGCAATACGTAGTATGTATAGTTTTTGAATACCCTTTCCGCGTAGTCTTTTCCCAAACTGTGTTATTTCATATTCTCAGATTCCAGTCTTAACAGATACCGTATTTTACATGGAGTAACTGGCTTATCGACCTCCACAGCCCATTAATATGTATCTATTTTCTAAGCTATTTAAGTCTCGCTATCGGCCAAACTGGCTCATACTGCTACGATTTTCCTATATAAACCCTAACAAGTACGTACCTAGCCAAAAACCCCCCAAAGACTAATATCCAATGTATAGCGTGTCTAAGGGTGCATCCAGATGTGACGAACGCGCACCGAACAAGCATTACACGAGGAGCTTGCAGACCGCACGCACGTTTGGCGGACATCCTTATACAGCCACCCTAACAAATACTTACCTTCCAGTGTGTGCTACCCCCGCGTGTCAGCGCCGGTGAAGGCGGAGCTCCGCCAGCACTTCCGCTCGCTGTGCCAGGACGACACGCCCATGGTGCGTCGCGCCGCCGCGTACAAGCTCGGAGAGTTTGCCAGGGTGGTCGAGGTTGAATATGTGAAGAGCGATCTGATACCCATGTTCGTGACGCTGGCTGAGGTATGTGGTCTCAATTATCCTTAGGCTTATATGTCATTTCCACTGTTTACAACTTGATGTTACTGTAATTAAAGTTTTCTTTGAACTGAGTAATTGAGACAGTCGGAAAAGTAAGTTGTAAGCTCAAATTGAACCTTTCATGGAAACACTTGTTTCCTGGAACTAGTGTCTCTTTCAAAGTTTTGCATGCAAATTGGAAATTAGGAATTAAATACTTCTTTCTCTACTTGCTGGGGCAATTTTGAGTCTCAAAACAGATCTACTAGTGTTCTACAGCATATGTAACAAGGAAAGAGGCCTGCAGTGGTAAAGTTGGCTTTTAGTTTCGACGATTTGCCGACTTCCGTGGTCGAGTGGCGTTTGCACCGGTTTTCAATGTGTCGCTAGCTCTGATATCCCGGGTTCAATCCTAGGACGGGTCAATGTAGAAACTTTTCTACATTGTCTCGGGTCTGTGTGTTTGTGGTACCTTCGTATTTTCTGAATTCCATAACACAAGTGCTAACAGCTACTTACTTTGGGTTCAGAGCAATGTATGTGATGTTGTCCGCATTTATTATTTAAGACTTTAACATATACTTCTGTCTATATAACCTGAACCATTGTGATTTTATGTCTTTACATGACAAAAATGTTGTTTTATAAAGTTAAACTGCTTTTAATAGAACCAATAAGCTTATATACGATATCATAAAAGCTGCTACGATTTCAACATGTTTCAATAACGTCACCAGGATGACCAAGACTCAGTCCGCCTGCTGGCCGCTGAAGCCTGCGCGGCAGTGGCCGCCCTGCTCCCGCCGGAGGACATGGAGCAGCTGGTGATGCCCACCGTGCGCGTGCTCGCCGGCGACACCTCCTGGAGGGTGCGCTACATGGTCGCTGACAAGTAAGACTTACTTATTTACTACTGGTTGTGCTCTAAGTATGTAGGTTCGTAATGTTCTTTAGCCTATATAAGTACTTACCGTTCCAGTAAAAGGTTATTATTATGAGTTTTACTTATTGTGAGAAATTGTTAAATTTTCGTCTGCATGCTCAATTTTTGAGTAGCCCTGCAAACAAATGTTCCTACAGAATACTAGTTTTCAAATGTTTGGCATGTGAAGAGACCAATGTGTCTCTTGCGTAAATTGTTTCTTTGTTTTTGATCATTAAAAAAACTAATTGCTAAAGATGTACTGTAATGTTAATGAGTATCATGTTTCTAGATTTGTAGAACTCCAGCAAGCCGTGGGACCTGAACTAGCTCGCTCCGACCTTGCCCAGATCTTCCAGGCTCTGCTGAAGGACACCGAGGCCGAGGTTCGCGCTGCCGCCGCCGGAAAAGTAGGTTTTTCAAATCAACAAACAAAAATAACAGTCATGTATTCAATATAATATTATTATGTATTGTATGAATGTTAGTAGTACTCAATATATTCTTATTATTAATGATCATCATTTCGTAACCAGGTAAAAGACTTCTGCATGAACTTGGACAAGGCACACCAGGAACACATCATCATGACGATGATCCTGCCACAAATCAAGGACTTGGTTTGTGACGCGAACCAACACGTGAAGTCCGCGCTAGCCTCCGTCATCATGGGCCTGAGCCCCATTGTCGGCCGCCAGAACACCATCGAACACCTCCTGCCTTTATTCCTCACCCAGCTGAAAGACGAGTGCCCTGAAGTCAGGCTCAACATTATTTCCAACCTCGAGTGTGTTAACGAAGTCATCGGCATCCAACAGTTAGTACAGTCCCTCCTCCCAGCCATCGTGGAGCTGGCTGAAGACACAAAGTGGCGCGTCCGCCTCGCCATCATCGAACACATGCCACTCCTCGCTGGACAGCTCGGACAAGAGTTCTTTGACGAGAAGCTCACCGGCCTCTGCATGTCCTGGCTCATCGACCACGTGTACGCCATCCGCGAAGCCGCCACACTCAACCTCAAGAAACTAGTAGAACAATACGGATCTCAGTGGGCCGAAACCAACGTCATCCCCAAAGTACTGGCCATGTCGCGCGAACAGAACTACCTGCACAGGATGACCTACCTGTTCTGCATCAATGTGCTGTCCGAAGTGTGCGGCAAGGACATCACCACCAGAGTGCTCCTGCCCACAGTCCTGTCCATGGCCGACGACAATGTTGCCAACGTGAGGTTCAACGTTGCCAAGACCTTACAGAAAATGGCGCCCTTCCTAGACCCCGCCGTCATCCAGCCACAAGTGAAGCCGGTGCTGGAGAAACTGAACGTAGACCCCGACGTGGACGTCAAGTACTTCGCCTCCGAAGCCATCGCCGGGATCGCGGGATAAGTTAATTATAAGCCATATAAAAAAATGCATATTTGACAGCAAAATTACTGATTCAAATATATCAGCTGGCATTATAAAGCTAGGAAAATGCATTTTTATAACCTTAATCACATAAATGTTAGTAATAAATACACAGAACGATCCCATGTATAGGTATAAGAGCTGGAGTATTTTATAAACTAGTATTTATTACTGGACTAACGCCTGAGATTTGTGGAACGATGGGGAAATTTTCGTACCTATTTGTAGAGAAATAATATCTTCATTCCAATCAACATCTTAACTGAACAAAAATTGTCTACATGACTACGCGGAGCATGTACATAGTGTCAGATACAATTTAAATAAAATATATTAAACTACATGTATTCTTGTTTTACTTACAGCCGTATTTATCTTCCTTTTTATACATGGCAATCTTTCAAACACAGCCACAGAAAAACATGAATGAACGATGCCACTGTAAATAGGACCCCACAGGGCAATAACAGTAAAAATTCCGGCTAGAGCATCATCGTGTGCCGTGGCCATCCACGTTATTTGGAAACCAACTATAACTACAAATCCTGACGGAAAGTTTGTAACAGCAGTAATTGTTATAAAATTAGTACCTATATTATAAAAGCACATGCCAAGGGATACCTATAATATCACAGCAGCATTTTTGCTATTTTGTCCTGTTCCGCAACTGAAATGCATCTGTATTCCTCACTTTAACATATTGAAATAAATATTATTTAAATAAAAAGAAGGAAACGCGTATAAAATAAAACAAAAATGTAACTTTCTATATTTTTATTTCCATTGAAAACAACAGTATCCTAATTCACTTGTTATCGCTGAATACAGAATCTAGCTTCGCAGTGAACAAGAAACTCAATTTGGAATGTAACACTTTGTTACTGGGCTATTGTTATATTTACATAAATATCTGTCACACCACAAGTTCAAGCGATATCACATAATAAATAGTAACATTATCTTGATTTACAACAGATTTTGATTATTACACATAATTTGAACACATGTCAACAATTTGTGCACACAAAATAACTTCTTTTAGTTTTAAATATATTTTTCTACTGTGTTCGAAGCACCAAAAATAAAGAAAAAGTAATGGCATCTATTCAAAAATATAATAATTTAACCGCTGAGTACATTCTAGAATATATGTTGGAAAATATATACACAAGACGGTTCCGTTAATCAGCATTACGATGGCTGTAACTTACGATTTATACGCATTTTATATAATTTTGCACATGATCCATAATACATGTATGTAATACACATTATAATAAACTATTAACAACTTACTATTAAACAGTATTTTATCTTACAAGAATATCATGGTCGGGGTTCTAACTTGCGGGACACGTAGATATAATAACGGTCATGTAAGCGACGGTTGGTGGTATAGCGTGTGTCGTGACGTCACGATCCGCGACAAGTTAGCGCCGGCCGCTGGAGCTTAGTGGCGGGAGTCGCGCGGGTAGAACTCTGCGAGGATGGAGGCGGGGATACGCTTCAGCATCTCCTTGGGGAAGATACGCAGCAGCTGCCAGCCGATGTCCAGGGACTCGAACACTGTGCGGTTCTCGTAGTTACCCTGGGGGGAACAAACATTCGTGAATCATCTTCCAATACACCCGAGAAAAGTTTGTATATGTTGAATCACTCTGCAAGCAATGCCATCTTTTCCAGAATAATTTAATTATTGCTATCATAAAAAATAAATCTAGGCAAACATAATCAAATAGCTTTCGACTTGACAAAAACATGGGTGTACTGCCCTTAGCTTTAACAATGAAAATTGAATTAAAGTTGTTAACAAGTACCCTAAGAAAATGTTAATCGTCATAAAAATCTCCATTGCTAGATAAAACTCAATGTAAAAGTGACACTAAATGGATGACTTATCACGCTGATCCATATTAATTGTAATGATCATACCTGGGAGATGAAGTTCTTCTCGAACTTGGTGAGGAACTCGAGGTAGAGCAGATCGTCGGGCGTGAGCGCCTCCTCTCCCACGACGGCCTTCATCGCCTGCACGTCCTTACCGATGGCGTAGCAAGCGTACTGGAAAGATATAATACAGCTATAGTTACATGTTCTGTGTATTAAATAGGTATATGACAACAATATTTGTATGTGAAAAATCAATTAAAATATGTGGGCAACATCACATTTGTTAGTCGGAACCTAAAGTAGCTAAAGTACTTTTTACTATGAAATTAGAAACAAGCTTGACCCAAGACAATGTAGAAGTGTTTTTTCTATATTTTCCAGTCCAGGTCTCGAGCCCGGGACGTCAAGAGCTGGCGACACCTTGAAAACTACTCAACCACCACATAGGTCGTCAATTCTGTTTATTTCCGGCGACTTCGCAACATTTTAAACATATCTATGTAGCTCAGTGCCTTTTGTTATGAGATGACTGTTCGTCAATTTTCTAATTTAGATTTATAGTTTGTTTAATGTGTTATATTTTGTATCAAGGTTCTCACCAGCTGGTTGGACACGTCAGAGTGGTCCTTGCGGGTCATGCCCTCGCCGATGGCGGACTTCATGAGACGCGACAGGGAAGGCAGCACGTTCACTGGCGGGTAGATCTGTCTGTTGTGCAGCTGACGGTCGACGTAGATCTGTGGGAGAAATAAACATTATTGATAGGTCGGCAATAATGTAAGCATATAATAGTACACCTCTGCCTAACACTTCGGGGGTACAGGCGTGATGGTATGTTATGTTTTTATCCATTGAAGTGGCGCTAGTCTGACTCTTGTTACTGATCTAAATGAGCTGAAGTCTAGCGGTGAATAAGTATTCATTTAACACATTATCAGATGATAATAATGTCATATGAGGAACCTTCTACAGTTTGGTTGCCGAAGACCTTTTCAATTATAATTTTAATGCAAAATATTGGGAAATTATCAAATGTCACAACTGCCTGCCTGATGTTAACTAAATTATCAAGAATGATTTTCAAGTCAATATACTTTTAAACCTTATGTCAAGAATTTCCCAGTGCCCTATATAAATCATAGGCATATTTTTTTTTAAGAAGCCTTTTATTTTTTAAATATCCTATTTTTATAAAGTTTAGAGTTTTTTATCTTTAAAACTTCTGTTAATACCCTATATTACTCTACCTAGAGTAAAAAAATATATTTTTTAAAATGTTTCCTATATAATTTTATAATAGATTGACTGTATTTCAATGTATCTCACCTGTCCCTCAGTAATATAACCGGTCAAATCGGGGATAGGATGGGTGATGTCGTCGTTGGGCATGGTGAGGATGGGGATCTGCGTGATGGAGCCGTTCCTGCCCTCCACACGGCCGGCACGCTCGTAGATCGTGGCCAAATCCGTGTACATGTAACCTGGGGAGAGATACATGTGTTATTGGAGGGAAAAGGTACAAGATGGTTTATTTGAACTGAAAATTTTCTGTTAGATATAATCTCTACAAGAAAATAAATATTAGTACGCCAAATCTACAACTGTACTGTGGTGAGACATTATACAAAATGTTATTTGAACGAATATCTTCATTACTAGTTTACCATTTTCGTCAACATGGTCGTTAAACGTAAGCAGTAAACATTTTAATCTGTTTATAAAGATTTGTTGAAAATCATGTTGTGATTATTAAATACTAGCTGTGCCCCGCGGTTTCACCCGCGTTAATATATCCTATGGATCCCTAACTTTAAATTTAATATAGCCTATGTTAACCGCAGATAGTGTAGCTTCCCAACAGTGAAAAAATTTTCAAATCGTTCAAGTAGTTTCGGAGCCTATTCAATTCAAACAAACAATCAAATCTTTCCTCTTTATAATATTAGTATAGAAACACAAACATGGTTCATAACAGGGCGTGCTCCTAGTTTATGTGCTAATTAATTACGTAGTATATTAACTGTTCTGGTTCCTTTTAATTTAGCTGCATGTTCATGCATACTTCATGTTTTACCTAGTGTTAAGTGTTATTATCCTTTTTTCTTCGTATTACACCTAGTTTATATTATTATTATGCTCTTTTCTTCGTGTTATACATGAGTGTTTAGTGATATGTACCTGGGAAACCACGTCGTCCGGGCACCTCCTCACGGGCGGCCGACACCTCACGCAGAGCCTCGGCGTACGACGACATGTCGGTTAAGATGACCAACACGTGTTTCTGTGTAACATAATATATTTATATAGACCTCTTATAAAATGAAGCCTATGGGGTAAAATCACAACAAAGTAAGGAACTGAACTGATGCAAACAGTTGATACAGCGAGGAATAGCTGTACGGTATAGCATCGAATATCAAGTGAGAAACACATTTCATGTTTTGTAAAACTCTTGAAATTATATACAATAACTTTAGAAAAAACAATATTTACTATTATTAGTAACCGTAATTCTTTATTTAGAAATTAGTGTTTTCTGACCAAAAAAAAATTAACCTTTAGTCTTGTTATAAAGAAGTTCCAAACATCACAGTGTTTAGTAATTTGGACAATCTTTTGTTCATTAAAATCCAAAAATCAAAGTGTCTAGTTTATAAAGACTTCTTCACTTATGAAAAAGTAACTAACCTCGCACTGGTAGGCCAAGAACTCAGCAGCGGTCAAAGCCAGACGCGGCGTAATGATTCTCTCGATGGTGGGATCGTTGGCGAGGTTCAAGAACAGGCACACGTTCTCCATGGAGCCGTTCTCCTCGAAGTCCTGCTTGAAGAACCGAGCGGTCTCCATGTTCACACCCATGGCCGCGAACACGATGGCGAAGTTGTCCTCGTGATCGTCCAGAACTGATTTGCCGGGGATCTGGTAGGAAAGTTTAGTAATGTATTATTTGAACTATAAAAAAGACTAAGAGTTTGTCCCCCGAGTTTGTTTCGACATTTCTTCTCAGGGTGGTCACGTCAGTCAGACGTTTCATAACTGACTAGTTAAGAAATGCCGACTTTATCATTGCGAAAGTTAGAGGAAGTTGTAGGTGGTTGGATTTTGTAGTTTTTGTTTTGAAAAGTATGTTAAATGTAGACAATACCTATAACTCGTTGTTCAATGTTTTATGAAAAATTTATTTTATTTTATTTCAATAGAGATTTTTTACGAAAGTAATTTAGCTAGAATAAAAGTCATAAATGTATGCATTGATAGATTAGTCGTCTAAATTATGTTTTCCTTTCATAGAAAAATTCTAAAGATACAAGTAACAAAAATAAATTAGGGTTCCATCATTCGAAAAGATAACGTACTTTAATATTTTTATTTGTTAATCACCTAGCACAAAAAAGGGGGCAGTCCTGAGTCTATTACATACCTTGACAAGACCGGCTTGCCTACAGATCTGGGCGGCGATTTCGTTGTGGGGCAGACCAGCGGCTGAGAAGATGGGGATCTTCTGGCCACGGGCGATGGAGTTCATCACGTCGATGGCAGAGATACCTGGATAATAGTATTACAGCTATTTAGAAGGGTGATATTTAAGAGATATTACAGTGACTTGTGTAAAGGATATTTCTTAATAAAGCTATAAATGATGGTGTATTACGCCACTCACTGGAAATTTGTAATATTGAGAACTTTTTCAGATTATGAACTGTTGACAGATTGTGAACATCTAAAGCTACTCTGTTTTACTGTGACTTAGTTT
This sequence comes from Autographa gamma, assembly GCA_905146925.1. Lineage (NCBI taxonomy): Eukaryota > Metazoa > Arthropoda > Insecta > Lepidoptera > Noctuidae > Autographa > Autographa gamma. Next base: position 7,616,843 of record LR989871.1, read on the forward strand.
GAGGTGATGGGTATAAAAAATATTATTCAACTCCTGAATTTTGTGAAGACACATCCTCAATTTTAATAATTGCAAGGCCAACTCATAATTTCATAATTTCGGTTCTTTTTAAATCTGGATTAAATATTTCGGTTTTTGGGTATAAGGAAGGTAAATGTACAACTGTCTGTGTCTATAGTTTAGAGTCAAACAATGATATTCAGTTGGAGTCACAGGATTGGAGAGTCACTTACCAGTCTGGATCATTTCCTCGGGGTAGATACGCGACCAGGGGTTGATGGGCTGGCCCTGGATGTCCAGGAAGTCCTCGGCCAGGATCGGGGGACCCTTGTCGATGGGCTTGCCGGAGCCGTTGAATACACGACCTATAAACACATTGATGTTAAACAATAACTCCTATTACCCTCGACATTTCAATGGATAGAAAGAATATGCCATGTTTTGTTTTTTTAAATTATGGGTTTAAATTTTTCTTGCTAGCTAAAAGATTCATAAGGTTGTGGGTAAGAAATGTAATTTTACTACTTCTATTTGAATACGTCGTAAATGAGGTCAAAGGGTTTAACTATCAACTCAAGTGTTAATTACTTAAGTTATTATTACTATACTAAAGTCTATCAAAAATTTTGTAATTTAGAAGTATAGGGATGTAACACAATTTTTATTCATCTCCTAATTAAGATTCAATTAGTAAATAATCTCACTCAATAAATACATTGTATAGTATCGTTGGCCCGACGGCCGAAATCTTACTGTATCTGTGTCAACCAATATAGAGTTGGCTTCTAAACCAAGTAGGACTTACCCAACATGTCTTCAGACACTGGAGTACGCAGGATATCGCCGGTGAACTCACACAGAGTGTTTTTGGCGTCGATACCTGACGTGCCCTCGAAGACCTGGACGACGGCCTTGGAGCCGCTGACCTCGAGCACCTAGACAAAACAATAACTCTTTAAATGTCACTACATTATCTTTTTTATGTAGTTTTATATATTAGACAACAGGCCCATGAACAAAATGGATGGGTCATATGAACCACCAGGTGACGTATATAGGACGATAGAAGAGCATAAAATAATAAGATTCAGCACTATGCCGTCACTTGTGATCAGTCCAACTGGGTGCTGGTGAGAATTCAAAAGTGCAGCTAGAGTGAGTACATTTTGGTCATTTGTTTCTGTACGGCATTGTTACCATCGAATAGATCCATGAAAAATAATAAGAAAGCGCGCAGTGCCGTACAAAAATGGTGGTCCAAAAAGTTGGTATTTTAGTTTTACTTTCTGTCAATTTCCAGGGTAAATTAGGTCATTTGATTCTGTACGGCATCAGTTTCATACTGTTTCAATACAGCTTCTAATCCATTATTCCGCAACGCCGTACAAAAATCATTGAACAAGGGGAAAAAATCGAGGGTTGCAATCCGCCTTCATTCCGTGGTCCGAGGGGTGATTTGAACAACATAAAATTATTTATTTTGAAAGTATTTCATAGATAATATTTTTTACATGGCGTAAATTTTCGTGGGTCATAACGTATTTTATTCGGATGTACTCGGCTTGAAAACGAGTAAGTTGTTCCTTTTCCTGTAACCTGTACCCACGAAAATTTACCCCTTGTTCAAAGATTTTTGTACGGCGTTGCGGAATAATGGATTAGAAGCTGTATTGAAACAGTATGAAACTGATGCCGTACAGAATCAAATGACCTAATTTACCCTGGAAATTGACAGAAAGTAAAACTAAAATACCAACTTTTTGGACCACCATTTTTGTACGGCACTGCGCGCTTTCTTATTATTTTTCATGGATCTATTCGATGGTAACAATGCCGTACAGAAACAAATGACCAAAATGTACTCACTCTAGCTGCACTTTTGAATTCTCACCAGCACCCAGTTGGACTGATCACAAGTGACGGCATAGTGCTGAATCTTATTATTTTATGCTCTTCTATCGTCCTATATACGTCACCTGGTGGTTCATATGACCCATCCATTTTGTTCATGGGCCCGTAGTCTATATTATTTAATTTAACTTCTTAATGTTCTTCAAAAAGGAGGAATTAGTATTTATTTCGACTGTATTTTTTTTATGTTTGTTATCTCAGAACTTGTGACTGGGGGAATGGATTTTGATGATTATTTTTTTATTTTAAAGGTGGTGTTTCCAGTGTGGTCCTGGTTTTAATTGTGTCCAGTAACGACAGTGGAAATCATAAGAAAACCATATGTATAAGACTTATTTTAAAGTGGGTTTTTTTTGTAAGAATTATTTCTTTCTTAGAGTCAGGCCTAATTATACCCAGATAAGTATCTCTTTGATTAGCCTCTTTTGTAGCTGAATGTATTTAAATGCAGGACAGTCAATATTACTTCTTTGCTGATTACTCAACCGCTACAATACTATATGCAAGGTTATGTTAACAAAGACTATTATAATCTTGTAATATTGACATACTAAGAAAGAAGTTGATCATGAATCATACTTTTCTTCTTCTTAGAAAGTTTTTGAATCCTCTGCTGTGTTTGAGTAATATATAATACAAATATACCCCGCCTACAACTGTAGGGTTATATAGATTTTACAATCACATGACCAAATAAAATATTCAGATTAGTTTTTACCTAAAGTTTTCATGGTGTTCTTAACATATTGTGTTCAAAGTTAAAAGCAGTATAAAGGATAATTTACCTGTCCAGAGCGGAGGGTGCCATCGGCAAGTCTGAGCTGTACGATCTCAGAGAACTTGGGGAACTTGACCTCGTCCAAGATGACCAGAGGCCCGTTCACACCCGACACCGTCTTGTAAGCTGCACAAAGAAATAAATAATTATAAGTGGCGTTCATCTTTAACCATCATATTAGAGGTATATCATATGGGAACCACCCACTGTTGGGTATAGGCCTCACCTTTTTTCTGCAATTGTTCTATGACATTTTAAATATGAAAGTATACATACATACATATAGTCACGCCTCTTTCCCTTGTAGGGGTAGGCAGGTAGGTATGAAAGTATAAGTTGTGATTTTATGTAATTTTATTTACTGCTACCTACTTTAGACCCAATTGTTGTAGAATTACATATCTTTCAGAGCTCCATGACAGTCAATGCAGTTAGACATTAATATTAAAAGTCAAGAAAACATGTACTTGTGTATAGGAATCAAATTAGTAGTATTCTGTTGTTTGTTAATTTTGACTTATTTTGTTGAAATTGAAATAAAGGAAATACATACATACATAACAAAATTTAGTTCAGTGTAAGACCCATAAAGAATATACTTGTCCTAAACAGGTTTAATATCTTATCTCAGATAAAAAAATGTACCTATATTGTCTATGCATTTGATTGATCATAGACAGCTGACTGAAATATAACCTCCTTGGCATTGGTCAATAGAAACAGCTGATTTTATATAGAATATATTTCATATTGAACTTTTATAGTAGATGACTATCTACTAAAACACTTGCTTCAATCAGCTGATTGACTGACACTATAATTTCATGTAATACTTTGCAAATGATCACATGAACTTAATATTTTATATAGTATAAATGGTATTCAATAGATATGATCAGTTTTCATATGTTAATACAGGAAAAAAAATAAACTTTCAAAAGATGTTTTCGAGTATAAACCAGCCATTTGAGTAAGATCATATAAATAATGAAGTTACATAATTATTTGTAATACATCTCTCTAAAATCATCTTTTGTTTCTCTCAGTCAGCTGATTTGGTTGCTATGGAGGCCTTATCTCAGAAACTTAAGATAGTCATCAAAAAAGTAAAAAAAAGGAACATTATACAATAGTTTCATATTATTTTCTTATGCAAGATCTCAATATTGATTTTGTAAGCCCATTGATTATGGAAGTGACCAATATATGACCTCTTTTCATACATAATAATATATTCTAAAGTAATTCTCATATCACATATTTTTTGCTTGATTTATCTACAATGAATGATGAATTATTCCGTTTATCTTTAGTACTAGTATATTGTGTACCAGTACATTGCCTTTTATTAAGACTACTGATTTAGACATCAAATTTTTCACACTTAGGTCATGGAAAAAGAACAGCCTTTGAAAATATATTCAGATTCATATGATCACCTAATTGATCTTATCATTACATTCATATCAGTACATTATTTTAATAAAAAAAAAGTGTTGAAAAAAACAAAATCTAATAAGAATACTATGGCAAAATAAGTCATTTATTTTAGCAAAAATCACAAAATAATCGAATCTAATCAGTCTAGAATCAAGTACCATGGTTGGTTTTCTTGTAGATAATGTTTATAGATTGAAATATACGAGAAAGATGTGACATCACGAAACTAGGGTTTGATCAGGTGATCACTGAGGAACATACTTGTGACATTTTTACATTACAAATTTTACTTTTACGACTAGTTTTCTAGGACGCAATATACAAGTGTAGCTATAATCTACTCATATAGGTCTCACACATCCCATTATAAAAGGAATTCAATCTCCCGATTACCGTAAGATAATTATCTCAAGGATGGCCTATTTCGAAACTTTAAACATAATGAACCCTAAAATATTCGAAATCATCACCCTTGTTATTGTAAATAAGGGCTGAAAGACAATAATACGAAGGCGTAACATGGAAACTCTAACGCAAAATCGATATTTTCATTGACAAGTTATAATGACGTTAGCCGAAATAGATGAACAAAAATTTGGGGTACTTACTAAGACGGGGCTGGGATATGAAGTCTCGGGATACTGCCAAGACATGCTCCTTGGCCGCCTGTTGAGACGTAAGGGTTTTAGCCATTTTACAGTTTTCACTTTTAGGCAGTCCGCTCAATAAAACTGCAAACTGCGCTGCCTCCTCGCCCGAAAACTGACGAATGGATGTATTGTCTATGTTACTTCACGTGCCGTCACGTGACCTATCACAAGGCAAAAGTTGCTCTATGGTAGCAACACTTCCCCATAAAATCGATTGAATTTTGAAAAATTACCCACATAAAGGTTTCTTTTTCAAAATTTATTGTGCCAACGGTTTTCATTTTTATGTTATATGCTTTGATTGTTTACTCGACCTTGCTACTTATTTTCAATTCATTAATATAGCTTTAAAGTATTCCTTTACATTAAACCCATTGTATGGTTTATTCTTGTGGAACCTAGCCCTACAATTAATGCTCATCAGATCCCTTTTAGATGAAATGCTTATGTCATGGAGCAAACACCTAAATAAATAGGCTATGAGCCACGTAAATCTGAGTCTTTAAAATTTCCTCAAGCAATTTTGAAGTCGGCCTTTAGTTTTAATGGGTTTAGCTTAATAGTCTACTTTTACATACATCGTTTTACACATGAGTAACTGGTGGCACTAATGAGCTTGTGGCCACCGTGTTCAGAAATGTATATCTACTGAGGAGGACAAAGCAGACCGAGCAGCTAACTTGACTTGCCTTCCATAGTTGCTGCATAGCATTATACTTAATTGTTTTGTTTATTCAGATTTTATTTTTAACTTGTGGACTGATTTGTAAGTTCTTAAATATTTTTTAAGATTTTGTTGTTTTTACATTTTTTGTAATGTATGTATACCTGAAATAAACGATTATTAAAATTATTATTTAAACATAGTGGCTATTTCACGATATAGCAAAATGATGAGTGAGGGTAAACATAATGCTATGTGGGGTAGTGTTGTACAATGCAAAAGAGTACCACCTGTTATGTAACATACGGAATGCTAATAAAGTATTGAGTATTAAAGTAAATCTAAACATAAACAAAATATTTTGTTTATATTATATTTAAATAAATGTATTTGTCAAACTATTATGATGAATGAATTTATTTGTATGTTCAATACATACAAATAAATTCATTCAACATTATATTTTGTGAAATACATTTATTTAGTATTATGACCAACACGCTAAGAAGAAGTGTACTCATTTAAAGTGTTACGTAATTCCTCCATTTCCATAAGTTGTTCCCGTTTAATAGGGAAAATTGTTTTTTATGGCAACTTTTTTACAAATTCTTTTTTAAGTCGTCCATTTTGTCTTTGGCAGGAGCATTACTATCAAAACTCACAATATTTTGCCCGTACTATAAAAACTAGATTTGCGAGAGATTTTCCACGTTTTAATTGGATTTTTAACTTGTACCTATTACCTAGGTACCCACTGGTTAGCATTGTCATTATATTTTTAAAATTATGTCTTGTATGTCGATTTAACATTATGTATGTAGATATAGATAAGTTGTAGTACTTATTTCTTCTGTCCTAGGTCTGTTTGCAAAAAATAATTTTAAAATAGTCAGAATATTTTACCATGTTATCTATCGTTGTTAACACTTATTAAAATGTATTTTTTTTTGTGTACATTAATATAATTAAATAGTACTACACTACAATCTGTTGAGTTATTTAATCTGTGGCTACAGCTGTCAACAGAACAGGGTGTGACGTTTGCGTGTGACGTTTGTTTGGGTGCTGCTGGTGTTTCCGATTTAATTTAATTTATTGAGTTGGTTGGCATCGGACGTTGTTTTAAACATCTAATAAAAGACTATTAATAAACTCGCCCTCTAGTAATAGTCGATTATAGGCTGAGTATATTTATTATTAAATAAGCCCCTTCGAAATGTCTGCGATCGGTAAAATAATACCGAATGTTTCTAGTCGTAATTTCGGTAGAATAAGTGCCGCGTTAAGTAGTGCGAAGTATAACAGAAGTTATTTTACGTACACGCAAGAGTTATCACAGCCACTGGACAGGAAGCCCGAATTTATAACAGCTAAGGAGGCGTTCCAAAAATGTTTGAAATCCGGTAAGTTAAAATTATAAATTTAATTTTTTTATAATCTTACGCGGCTTCTGGCCAAAGTCATTATTCTACTTACTCGCTACGCTACTGATTTGTCAACCTATACTATTCCTTTGTTAATTTATATAACATTTATTAATATATTATTATAGCCGCTTCTCTATTTAATAACTTGTAAGAAATAGGTAAATATGTATTTGTTTTACTGCCTACTTAAATATTACGAATGCTATCATAAAATAAAAAATATAGAAACTGGATGTAATACAATTTTCATAACAGGTTCTATAAATGCTTAATTTATTGTACTGTTTGTATAATTATTAAGACCTTGCTATGAGTATAGAATTATGATAAACAAACAAACCTATTAAAAAAATACACTGGCTGTAATTAAATTACGAATATTCTATTTTCAAATCACAGGTCTTTAAAATATTTAAGAAGAAAATAGTTACATAGAATAAAAAATGGCTACTTTTAAATAGAGAAGCTCTTCTTTTTCTTTCTAAAAAAAAATACAGATATATGTTGATGTTTAGACACTGAAAGAAATATAGCTTTTATAACAGTGTAACAAGAGGGAAGCATGAATGAATCAATGAACCATTAGCCTATTATCTAGTTGTAGGGAACTAGCAACCAGTGTGTAGTACAAAGTGCACAGAGTATCATGTTTACACAACCTTGAACCTTACTTGTCTGCAAATAGCATTGAGTTTACTATGAGTTTTTTATGTACATATAATTTTCTACAAGTTTATTAGTTGTAATTTAGTGCTCTATAATAAACAAGGTCTGTAAATAAAGTCAGGTTTACAGACCTGTAAATTTTTGTGATTGGATGTTCAAAGTGCACAAAAAATAATGTTTTAAATCTTGTTTTTATGTTTGGGGTACTTTTTGTAATAAAACTTAATAGTATAACTGCCTTTTATAAAGTTCTACTGCTGAGCAAAGGCCTTTTGTATAAAAGAATAGTAATAATCAATGATCATCTTACTATCATGTGGGTTTCCACACAATGTTTAGATATTATGAGAATAGATTAATGAATTCTCAAAAATTTGAGACCTTGTTACATTAGCTGTTTAACTACCATAAAGATTATTGTTTGCTTGTTATTTATCCAACTAAATTACAGTTTAATCTAACTTGGTAATGGAAGTAAATTGCATGTTGGTTGTAGTATTATTAGTAAGTGACTAATATCACTGTAATTTAATACAATTATTCTATTACTGTACTATACCTAAACATGACATTGAGGAAGAACTAACGTTGAAAACTTAGAAAATGTATGTACAATCTTTAAATGCATGTTCAATCTACAAAAAAATATAGATGTAAAATATTGTAATACAAATTCTAAATATCATCAAAGTACAAATGATTGACAAAATTTAAATATAATAATAATAATATAGTATAATCATATAGTACGTATTTTTTATACTTGTGTTTGTATATTATATCTGTTTGTTTCCCAACTAAAGTAAAATAAAATAAAGTAGGGATCAAGAGTAGGTACATCATTCTTAAAATTCTGCAAAAATAAACAAATTAAGCAAAATCTAACTAACAATTTAAATTCATGAAATTTGTAATACCTTTTTTCAATAGTCTTTGCTCTGCGGAAGTACTATTATCTACTAGCTGTTTTTTACAACTCCATTTAAAAGAATAATGTTAAAGAATTTGCTACCAGTTAAGACAATACAATATGTTACAGATAATTATTTATACACCAATACAATCAAAAGCAGGTTTATTAGCATATTAAAATTATGCTATCTAAGGTTAGTAACTGGATTATGATTGTTAAGAAATTCACAAAATACAGGGAACAATACATTTAAGAATGATAATTAAATACATTAGTATGTTGGAATGTAATCAATACTGAAGTAGTCAAGTATTTTTACTGATAGAATTAGTTAACTATTTAATGTAGGTAGTAGATAATTGTAGTTTTTTGTGTTACTTTGTGCAATCCAGTTTGAGATATCTCTTACATGAAAACAACAGCGTTTTTACTTAGCATATAAATTGTCTAGTGAACAAGTATTACAGCTTGTTTGTTTTACCAGGGAAGGCCACACATAATACCATAGTGTATTTGTGAGCAAACAACTTGAAATATGACCTTGACCGCGCCAAAGTCGAATTCGCGTAAAAGGATATTGACCGCGCCATTAAGCCCTGTACGTATTAGGCCCTATTGCTACCTTACATATCTTTATTATTGCATTTTTACTTCATAATAATTTCTAATTAATAGTTTAATAACATGAGAGCTAATGAAAATAAAACGTGTCTTTCGAGTCTGAATGCAAAACTGTAGTTTATATTTCTGGTCGTTGTCGTATGCATGCAGCATGGTATGTCTTCTTTATTTTCGGAATACTCATGCAAGCGACGAACACAGGGTAATTGAACTTATTAATAAGCCAAGGTGTTAAACTTGAAAAAAAAAAAAAAATGCTTTTATTTAAACTGATGAATACGTAATGTGTTTGTTACTAACATTATTTCGAAAATACGATAATGGTATCAGGCAAGCTCTTGCTAGAAAACTTGTTATTTTAAACTAAAGTAACCACGCTTGAGATATCTTTAATGCCAAACGTACATTCAACGTAATTCTAAATATTACTTAAAAGTAATACACATATTATAATAATAAAACCTGGAACCACACAGACGAAACGAGCTCTGAGCGTCTGTGAGCTTATGACGTCAGAGACTTAGTAAATAGCAGTTATTTTCAGTATTTTGATACCTTTCGGCAAGACGTCTAAGTATGGTAGTGTGGGAATCACTAGGTGTGGCTCCTAGTCCTAACGAACATTGATATTATGATATATCACCAACATGACCAACTTGTGGAGGATTCCCCCATATTCACTGGTGGCGTTATGGTGCAAAGATTTCGGTTGGTCCCGTAACGCCGCCACTAAGGCGAAAGATGGCACTAGGTGTTTTGCCGGAGTAGTTGGAGCCTTTGCCAAGGCTCTGGAAGCCCGGACTCTTGCACCCCCACCCCCTATGGAGATGCAAGGCTGGCTCATAAATGAGTGTCACCTGTATAGAAAAAAAAGGATTCCCTCATACTGTATACAAGTTTTACTGTCCGGGTAAGGAGGCCAGGATACCCATGACACAAGTTTTTTACTTAGTTTGGGCTCCTGTCTCCCTTCCATATTATAACCATTGATTTAAATGAGTGTACTTATGTACATATCTTGGGAGAAAAATAAATAAATTTATTATTATTTCACTGAATGTTACATCCCTTTGGTTAATACTTTAAAGTTTAATCGTAATAATGTATTATGTTAGCTCCGACCCCACCAAGCAGCCATGCTAATCTTTCACACATGAGTTACTTTGATAAATAAACTAGTTTATTTCACAAGCCAGTTTGCTATCTATTTATTTCTATTTTGAGTGTTAAATGTTAAACTAAACGCTTTGTTGTTCTAACAAATAGTCGATAACGTGAATAAATGTTTGTTCTGTGTCATTACAGACAGACATATTACCTATACAAAAGTTTTACTTGTAGCTGTTACGAGGTATTTGAGGCGTATGTCCTGGCTTCAAGCAGTTAAAGTAGAAATATTAGAGATCGCTTTCTTATATCTATGGCTTTATCTTTTACCCAACCGTTATATTAGCAACTGCCTCGTTGGCCTAGTGGTGCTAGGCGCGACTGCTACGCTAGAGGTCTAGGGTTCGATTCCCGAGTCGACCAAGGTGTTATTGGGTTTTTCTATGAAATTCTCAGTAGCAGGTCCGAGTTTGGATTTGTGCCCGGTTAGTGGCAACAGGCTCGCGCCCTATTACATGGGACCTAAAACATATATCTGCCTACCCCTTCGGGGATACAGGCGTGATGATATGTTATGTTATGTATATTAGCAAACAGTTTCCCGATCGATACATTTCAGGACTTCCTCTGTTTATGGACATATCAGTTAGGGAAATTACTAAAACTATTTTCTGTGGCTTACGGTAGGAACATATTTGGTCTCTCTTTCGTTGCAAGCATGCTTCAAGTTTTAAATCATAATAATATGTTAGTCTTTTATTGTAAGGATCACCAGGTGTGTTGACTTTACATATGGAAGATGCAAAAAAAAAAACAATATTATCAAACTCTTTTTATTAGATTTCCTCTCACCTTGACACAGGTCGGGGTCGCTACGATTTACGATTGGAAGCTGTTGCCAAAACATCTATCTAGCTGTTACATAACGTTTATACGAACTAATTGTTCTTTTTTAGGAGCAATACATTGTTGATGTGTTACTCTGATTCTAAGGTGGTTTAGAAATATTATTGCCGATATCCCGTTTGGCCTGACTACTTGTAGTATACCTACTTGACATAATAATATGAGATACCACGGACAAAAAAAACATACACACAATATATTTTATTTTACGGTAACATAAAGACAATATTTTAAAGTTATAATTACACAGTAATCCATTGAGGTCGTAATTAACTCTGTCATTACAGCCTAGTGTTTATTTTGTGTTTACACCGAAATGCTACAAAAACAATCGTATTTGACCTCTCAGGCAGAATGCTACAAAGGTTTATTATTTAACGTAACATAATTATTTTTACATATGTGTGCGTGGAATGTGTAATATCGGTTTTGCCAGTAATAACATTTTTAAAGCAACTTTTTCCTTAACGCTTACACATCTGCAGTATTCTTAACAAATTTTAATAATCGCATTAACTTATCGATGCAGAATTTATTACCTTTGGGATTTAACCTGTCATTGTATTAGAGTAGATAGTATTTTTACATAACATATCATCACGCCTGTATCCCCGAAGGGTTAGGCAGAGGCGTACCAATGTACAACCCACAGTTCGCCGATATGTTTTTAGGTCCCATGTAATAGGGGGCGAGCCTATTGCCACTCACCGGGCACAAATCCAAACTCCGACCTGCTACTGAGAATTTCATAGAAAAACCCAATAACACCTTGGTCGGCTACGGAATCGAACCCAAGACCTCTAGCGTAGCAGGCGCGCTTAGCACCACTAGGCCAACGAGGCAGTCTATAGTATTTTTAAACAATTTAATAATGATAAATAACATTTTACGATTACGATTTGTGATGATGAAATATAAGAAAACTCAATTAGGTTGTAAGTCAGCAATTTATATCAGTTACTCTTATTATATTCGTAAGTAAACGAAATTGAACAAGTGGATAGGCCAATGAACTGATTGAATTTTTAGTTTTTCAGTATAGTACAATTGAATAAAAAACCTGAATAAATCTAATTTCTAATTGTACTTTTCTTGACAACATGTAAATGTGACTACTGACTACAGATAACAAAATTGTGTGATGCGTGGGCGCGGTTTGATACACATAATTTGGCTCTTAGCCAATCATACTCGTAGCTGGGGACTTCCAAATTCAAAACGCAATGTCGTAATCCAGTAATTTACATAAGGTACAATGCTCTTTACACCAGACCAAAAAAATTAATGCGCCTCAATTTCAGCCGAAAATGTATTCTAATCTAACCAAATGAATCGCTTTTATTACTGAGTACTTTTCAAAGGCAAAAAGGTGACTTAGTCATAGTCGCTTAATGAATACCTTGTTGGGATAGTAGTAACTACTCGTACATGATATCATAATGCCAAAAACAATAATTAAAATTATTATTAGCCATAATTGTCCCACTGCAGGGCAAAGGCCTCCCTTTCCTTCTTCCAATTCTTCCGGTCCTGTGCTGTTGTCTATAATGTAGAAAATAAATAATTTTAATTATTTAACGGAGATAGAGTGATAAAGTATTAAACGCGTACAAACAAAGTGGCATCAACTAAACCTACTTTTTACGGATTTTTTCGCGGTTTTAATTTTAGATTTAGGTCCCGACGTTAGTTAGTTAGTTTTATTCAATGTCTAACAATCGCGTAAACCTAAGAAACCAATATGGACTCAACTATCTCTCAAAAGATACATGTGAAATGAGGATGGGGAAGCCTTTGCTCTGCAGTGGGACAGGCTTAAAATTATTATAAAAATTATCATTTAAAACACAAGAAGTGGTAGTAACCAGTATCTGATAGTTACGTCACAGATGGCGAAGGAGAAGGCGCCCATTCAGTGACTATCTGTACGTATAGTATCTCGTTGCTAATAACGATCGATTAACTTGGCCTACTTTTTGGTTAGTCTTCGTGTCTTAAGATTCCGATGTCTTTCTTCTCGTTAGGCAACAAAATCTTATCTAACTACTAACGAAATGAAGGAAATAATGAAAGTGGACGAAGCGAAACAAGTGTGTAAGGATCGCGAGTGGAAAGAAGTGGTCTCCGCCTACCCCTACGCGAATGAGGCGCGATTATAAGTTTCTATGTATGTATCTACTAACGTTTTCGGACAAAACGTCTAAATCCCATACTGTATATTTTACTATAGTCAGAGAATTCGTTCCTAAAAAGTAATTTGGTATAAAGTAGTATTTACTATTGTATTCTTTCATTCTCGCTTATTGTGTTCGAGTTAGTATCGAATAAGTAATTAGTTATAGTAGTAGATTTTTCACAAATAGCTACTTGTTCTTACGTTCGAAATGACGTAAGACAATTCTATTGGCTTCAGGAGAATCGGCAGACGTTATTATTTCACTTACTTTTATTTGTTCTTAGAAAGCAACTAATAATAGGTAATGTTTTGCGTTTGATGATTTACTAAGTATTTCGTGTTTGTTTTCTTGCCCTCGGTTAATACAAAAACAGAAAAAAAAAAGTTTAAAACTACTTCTTCCTCTTTAGGTCAAGTATTCTGGTGGAATTATCAAGGAAGTTTACCGTCTAAAAGTATATAATTATGTAGATCAACCCATATTTTTGCAAACAATTTATTCGTTCATACGACTTATAATAAGAGATAACTTATAAGACTTCACTTAGGAAAATACTAGGATGCAACAGCTGTTATCTGAGGAAAAAATAAAACTCATACAATAACTGGAAAATTCAGGATAAAACCAGGTTTCAGGGTTCAGGTCAGCTACAGCCATTGACTCAGTAAGGTTCAAATAAATACATGAAGGCAAAAAATAATTGTATTAGTATTTAAACTGTAAATACTTTACCGTTTACGATTTCAGTCTCATTTGCATACATTATGTACCATTAGTGCGGGCATTGAATTGCCCAAAATGTCAAGTAATCTTACAACTTACAAGTATAATCTGTGCGGTGATGGCAGTATCTAAATAAAACTAGCCTGTATCTGTCCGTCTACAGAGCTAAGAATTCTTTGATATCACAAAGAACCGACCATTGATCATATTCACTTTGTTTAATCATTACTGCTTGCTGGCAATTTCAAATGAGAGTACATATACACACACATATAATCACGCCTGTTTCCCGTAGGGGTAAGCAGAGACCACTTCTTTCCACTTGCTACGCTACTAACATACTTGTTGCGCTTCATCTACTGTAATTATTCCCTTCATACATGATCTTCGGTTTCGGGTAATCTTGACCTGGCCTTTTTTCAAGACGCTGCATGACCTGCATTATAAATGAGGGTATATTATAAAAAAAATACTCAAAATAATTGCATAATAAGGGTGTGCAAAATGTTATCCACATGATAAAAATATAATAACAATACGCTATCCACGTTGATTTATTAGGTCTTAATTTACGTCACTTTCCTGAATGTAAACAATATACTGGTGTAAATTGGTTATAAATTAAACGGAGGAGTGGTTGATAAGTAGGTAATCTGCTGGTGGGCTTATACAAACAAATGAATAAAAATATCCCTACGTCATAGCTCTTTTTTATCGGTAGGTTAAAGAAGTCAGTGACCAAGTTAGTCTGATGTGTCTACAAATAAATATTGCTCTGAAATAAGTTGGAGATCATGACCCCCTATTGTGTTTAATTAGAAAGAAGTGTCTTGTTGTATATTATTTTGATAACGAATATCGACAGATTAAAACCGGACACTAAGGTATCATTAATCGTGACATTTCATATCAATGTATCGCTTTGAGTATTTGAAACAAAAGGCAAAAAATACTTGTATAATTAGTCTATCTGAGGGGCATGAAAACAAAATAGTTGACTTCGTGGTAGTAAGAACGATTAAGATGATAAGAATCGATTCAAAATTCTTCTGCGCACTTTCTTTGTGTTTTTGCTTGCAGAATCTTGGAGGTGAAACCAGTAATTTTGGCCTATATTGTAGTAAATTCGATGAAGTATCAATCGGTGTTTACAAAAAAGAAGTTCAATTGAAGGTCTCGTAAGTCCGTTTCAAAATACTTTGGTATTTCAATGTCTTACAGGTGAAGAGGTCAGAAATAAAACTGTCCTATTGTAGTAACTTAATTAGGGTTTGCGTCCATGAGTGGCCACTGCTTAGTGGTAATAAGTGAAAAATACACGCTATTCATATATCCGAAAGAAAATAAAAATAATAAAAATAAATAAATGGGTATGACACGGGATAATGCCATATTCTCTACGGTATGATATGTATCACCGAGTATGACGATAGTTACGATTCAGATCTTGTAAAATTGGTTGCCCGGAACACAAATCTATAAGTCAATTGTTATGATTACTATAGTAGCCTTCTGCATTTAATATCTCTTCTTGTCTACTGGAAATACATTACATACATCTCCTTCCCTCTACATTGTTCGTGTGTATAAACTTGAAATTAATTTTTGTATCTAGTTCAAGTTCAGTAGTCGTACACAAACGATATTGTTGCCCTCTTGCAATTCAAATGAGTAATTATACTAATACATAGCCATATGATGACCGTGTCGAGCGGGGTACACGCCGGTTTTCAAGGTGTCGCCAGCTGACGTCCCGAGATCGACCCTCAAACGGGTCACGGGTGATTGCGGTAACTTCGTTGTCCCTGAATTCCCTATTACTTTACTTGCTTTTAGCTGCTTGCTTTGGATCAGATTTTACATAATGTAGTTACCTACCACAAAATAAGACTAAAATTAATTACTTTCGGTTTAAAAGAAAATGTCTTATAATAGGGTCTTTGAAAAAGCTAGAAGATTTGTGTTCAAAACAGCTTTCAGCATTACGATATGATGAATGTTAGCGGTTTAAGTTTTGTATAATGTTTACTATAATATTGATTTTACGAGATGATACAGTTCGCTAATAAAATATGATTGATGGCATAATAAATATGCTTGTTGTAGGTAATGGATTAAAGATAAGGCCTTGTCCTAACATGCGCGTAATTAAACGCGAGGCGTTGGCGCTACGATTAATGATTGCCAAATGTGATGGATAAATACAATATATTTCATATTCCCTTTATTAAGTAATAATAAAGATTTTTTGTATAACTGACACATTGGTTGACTGTCAAAACTATTTGCCTTACAATAATTATAACTCTTCCGCAAATGTGTGTGACAGTGTACTAATGAACTACATGCAGATAATGGAATAGAGAAGCTTTGAAAATAGCATCCAGTAATTCGTGCTGGTTCCTAGAACCAAAATGAGTATTACTTACTCGTAACAAGATGAATCTAAATTAATAACATTATAAAGGGATGATTACTTCCTTACATTAAATCGCTTACTCGCGCGACTGTCGCGTCATCGTACGCTACGCTTAACCTGGACGAACCCTAACTGCTATCAATCTTCAGTATTACGATTTATACGTATTTACCTATTGATAACGTTAAAGTATTATGTGATACGATATTTGTGTTTGTTCAGAACAGCGTGACAGAATTTTATGACTGAAAAATGATAGATGAAGACATTCATTGTATTATTTACCTGTACTGAGTAATGTGTTACACATTCTTACATGTCGGAATTTTAATTGTATTCTTATCTTGTATTTCTGACACGTATTTCATAAAGTCACCAAACTGCCACTATCCCACTGTAGGGCAGAATGTTCGAGTGAGTCCTTCTTGTATAAAAGAGAAACGAGAATTGACCCCTCTTTCTTCTACATGTTACTGGTTTCACATTGTCCAGGGTTATTAAAAGTGGTCTTATAAATAAGAAAGGTTTTTATTTTGAGTGTCAAGTCGCGCTCTTTTTATTTGGTGAGCTAACGTCTAAGTTCAGAACGAATATATATTTTCTTCTATCAATAAACCTAATAAAACGATACGAGCCGGGTCAACGCATTTAGCTAGTATGTAAACAGATAACGTTATCAAGTTAATAATAAATAGTTGTTAACTCTGATTCTTCCGGTTAATGACACATTGATAATTTCTATTGTAATCGGAAATTTCTATTAATGAGACATTAAATCTGATATTCAGGTATTTTGTCTGCCAGTGTGTTCTTGATGATGCTTATAAAAATCACTGAAAGATAGTCCAAGAACTACACAACTGACTTTTTTTACACGTGTACCATGATAAAGTATGTTTCGTCTGAAGAGCCTGTTTCTCAAGTGTAGATTGAAATACCATCTTTTCCGTAGTTTTTTTCTAAGCCAAACGCTAACTTATAGTCTTACCTGATTCAGCTAGATACTGACCTGGACCTGCCTGCCTGCCTTCATTAACAATCATTCTGAGTAAATACGCTATCGAGAGTTAAATAGAAAGTTATGTTCTAAAGTGACTTTCTGTATTTTCTTTCTTATCTTTACAATACGCTGGTGTAAATACCAGATATAATATGGTTTAATATATGAATAAGTCGATCTGCACAAGTGTGCAGCAGTCGTTGGCCTCGCGTATTATATAGCTGCAAATGTCATGACAAAGGCATTGCGTCTGGCTTAAAATTGCAATGTTTTTGATAGATAATAGATAATGATATCGATACGTGTGTGTATATTGTGACCGGTTAGTGGCTACAGGCTCGCCCCCTATTACATGGAACCTAAACATACCGGCGAACTGTGGGTGTACATTGGTACACCTCAACCTTCGGGGTTACAGGCGTGATGGTATGTTATGTTATGTGTATACTGAATTAAATGATTTTTAGTGAAGCAAATTCAGTAAGTAATCACAATTATTTAGTGATAAGACCGGTTTTTGTACCAGCTATTGATATTGTTTTTCTGTCCCTTTGTTTCTTATTTACAATAAAGTGTTTTATTATAATTTATTGTTATTTTCTCCGAACTGTAATTTTGTTCTCCAATTTATAAGTTGTGAGGTTTCAATGAATAGCAAGCCATAAACATTTCCCGTACAATGAACTTAAAAGTTGGGAGAAACTCCAAACTTTCTTCAGCTAAAGTTTTGCAGAGTTTATTTTCCAGAACATTTGTATGGTCTTTTTATATTTTAAATATGAATGGAAATATAAATGTTTAAAAACTCGAAACGCTTATTTTTATAAGCTATTCAGTTTCTTAGAAATCTAGTAAATAAATGAAAGATGTAATCAAAGGGAGACTCTAATTTAGTGCGACTGAAAGATTCCCGACCGCACTGTCTTTCCTTTTTATACTACAAGATAGGACAACGGGAGGGCTGCATGAATTGAATGTTGTTCATCAAAACATGCAAGGTCTCTCCGGCAAGGAATTAGAGTTAAGTTTATTTATTGAAAATTACAGTGTTCATTTATTATGTTTAACCGAACACTGGTTAAAAGCTCATGAGGTAGTGATTTTTAATAGCTCGTTTTATTCCATACAAAGTGCGTTTGTAAGAAAGAGTGCCATTCGGGGAGGATCACTTATTATTGTTTCCAACAAATTAAAATGTAAAGAACGTCTTGATATTGTGAACCTTTCTATCGAGCGCACTATTGAGCTGTCTTGTGTTGAATTAGAGCAATTTCTTATAATTTGTGTGTATAGACCCCCTTTGAGTGACTTTAATTTATTTGTATCAGTAATGGAAGATTCACTCTCTAAAATTAAAAGTAGTAAGAAACGGATTATAGTATGTGGGGATTTCAATGTAAATATTTTAGAATCAACGCCAGTGTCTATCAGACTCCTTAATTTATTTAAGTCTTTTAATTTAAATAACCTGTTTTGCGAACCAACTAGGATAACAGCATCTTCTGCAACTTGCTTAGATAACATATTTTGTAATAGTGAAGCGAGTAATAAGTTTACTTTAACAGATGTTACTTCTGATCATTGTGGTCAATTTGCAAGCTTTCCACATTTAGTTGTAAATAAACCTCAAAAAGTTATTAGTAGGCCATACACAGCGCACCGGTGTACTCGTTTTAAAAACAGCATCATGTCCAAAATACAGCCATCATTTTTTGGATGCGACAATCCTAATGACATTTATGGAGCATTTTTTGATGTTGTAAAAAATGAGTTTGAAGCTATTTTTAAGTGTAAAACTAAACATGTCAAGTGCATTAGCAACAACTAGCTCCTTAAATTCATCAGCAGCTGAGGCTGAAACCTTACTGCGTAATACTGTGCCTGTATGTGATAATATTTTTAGTTTTGAACATGTAACTCCTTTAAATATAGTAAATGCTTTTAAATCGCTCAATAAAAAGAAAACCGAAGACTTTTGGGGCATCTCTGTAAACCTTCTTAGTAATATAATAACTATTGTTGCCCCATCACTAGCTATCATTTTTAATAAGTGTGTTGATTTAGGTATCTTCCCTGACCTTATGAAATGTAGTAAAGTTATACCTCTATTTAAATCAGGTAATAAAAACGAAATTTGTAATTTTCGGCCAATATCGATCCTTCCCGCATTCAGTAAAATTTTTGAGAAATTGATGTTGAAACAACTTTTAATTCATTTTAATATGAAACATCTCTTACACAGCGAGCAATACGGTTTTACTAAAGGACGTTCAACTACGGACGCTGGTG
Organism: Autographa gamma; assembly: GCA_905146925.1. Lineage (NCBI taxonomy): Eukaryota > Metazoa > Arthropoda > Insecta > Lepidoptera > Noctuidae > Autographa > Autographa gamma. The sequence continues at coordinate 7,636,534 of LR989871.1, forward strand.
TAGCTTTACTAAAGCATGTTTATAGTGCCTGGGAGAGCTCGCAGAACGCAATTGGGGTGTTCTGTGACCTTTCCAAGGCATTTGATTGCGTTCATCATGGTACTCTTATTCGCAAACTCGAGCATTACGGAATTAGGAATAGAGCACTTAATTTAATTAACTCTTATTTATGTGATCGACTACAATGCGTCGATGTCAATGGTGATAGGTCAACCGGACTACCAGTGAAGCTAGGTGTGCCCCAGGGGTCAATATTAGGTCCATTTTTGTTCTTAGTTTATATTAATGACCTACCGTTCTTTTTAAAAGGCATATGTGACGTCGTGCTGTTTGCAGATGACACCTCTTTAATTTTTAAAGTAGATTGGAATAGACACGAATTTAATGAGATAAATGCTGCACTTGTTAAGGTTATGCATTGGTTCTCATCTAATAACTTAGTTTTAAACGCGAAGAAGACCAAATGCGTTAAATTTTCCATGCCTAACGTAAAAAATCTTGGCCCTAATATAATTATTAATAATGAAGTGCTAGACACCGTAGAATCAACAGTGTTTCTGGGAATAACTCTAGATAGTAAACTTTTATGGTCGGCACATATCTCGTGCCTCGCGAGTAAGCTTAGTTCCGCTGCTTACGCCGTTAGGAAGGTAAGACAGATCACTGATGTGGACACAGCTCGTCTCGTTTACTTTAGCTACTTCCACAGCATCATGTCCTATGGCATATTGCTGTGGGGTAAAGCGGCGGATTTAGAAACCATTTTTATTTTACAAAAGCGAGCTGTTAGATCCATTTACCAGCTAGGTTCTCGAGTTACTCTTAGGGAGCGATTTAAGGAGATAGGTATTTTAACTGTAGCGTCTCAATTCATTTTTGCAAATATATTATTTATAAGACAAAATATTCACTTATATGCCAAGAACAGTGACATCCATAGTATAAATACGAGAAATAGGCATAAGTTATGTTCTAGATCACATCGCCTGCATAGGGTACACAATTCATTTGTGGGGCTTGGTATTCGTTTTTACAATAAAATTCCTATTAGTTTGTTAGAGTTGCCCTTTAACTCCTTTAAATGCACAATTAAAAATAAGCTATGTTTAAAAGCTTACTACTCAATTAATGATTATTTAAATGATAAACATTGTTGGTCGCCGTGATAGACACAAGACGGTTCTGTATGGATTTATAACAGTTTTATTCATCCTTATGTTGATAGGCATACATTTCGTATGTAACATTTGTTACCTATTTTTATTTTATTGTTAGTACGATTATACAAATGTAGGTATGGTGTACCTACAAATGTCCAATGAACGATATTTGTTCGGTATTTTTTTTATGTATAATTATATTAATTATAGAATTTAATTATGTATCCACTCATTTTTTTTGTGATAAGGGAGAGTGCAGTAAATCAGTATTTGAGGATTTCCTTTTTTGCTTTATATTTGTTTAAGCCGGCAACAGTTTCGTCATGCTCCCTTAGTTGTCACTGCCTGCGGTGGCGTTTTGGGTCGGGTCTCCTCCTTCCCTCTAATATGGCGAGGGAGGGGATGGCTGACCCTTGCGTCATACTCGTGAACGGGTGCTGCTTGCGGTGACTGGTCGTTCTGTTGACCTTGGATAAGATCAGTGTCTGAACTTTTATATTATATATATTATACTTTTATATTTCTTAGTACCTCAAACACTTGTTTATCTGGCGCGGTCCCTTAATTATATGCAGTATTATTGTAAAGGCAGCGTGCTACTGGGGAGTTTGTTGCGCCGTTTCTTCTCCTCGGCCGAAGCACTTAGGAAGCGGTGAAGGGTGGGCGATTTAGGGTCGGTTCATCTCTGGCGGGAGGCGCGTCGCGTATTGTCGGTCGCTTGGCGCTGGGGCGGGCGGATGCGTGGTGGGGCGTTCAGCCTTTCACACTCAACTGATGTTGCGTTAGCGCGTCAGGTGTGGGGGTTGGATGTCTCATTGCGTGTTTGTTTGTTCTGGCGTCGCGCGGCTGGTGGTGCGTGGTGCGCTTCCGCCGGATATGAACCGACCCTTAGGGTGCTGTCTATTTTTGTTTGTATTGTTTGACGTTCGATAAGTGCTACTGTGTAGCCTATATTGAATAAAGAATTTTTGAATTTGAATTTGAATTGAATTTGATATAAATTCAATTTAGTAATTTCAATTTAGCGTGATCTCTAGCTTCCGAAGTTCCGTCCTCCTAATATTTTGTTTTCTTACAAACAAATCTGCCTCGTTGGCCTAGTGGTGCTAAGCGCACCTGCTATGCTAGAGGTCTTGGCTTCGATTCCCAAGTCGACCAAGGTGTTCTCAGTGGCAGGTCGGAGTTTGGATTTGCCCAGATGTGCCCGGTTAGTGGCAATAGACTCGCCCCCTATTACATGGGACCTAAACATACCGGCGAACTGTGGGTGTACATTGGTACACCTCTGCCTAACCCTTCGGGGATACAGGCGTGATAATATGTTATGTTACAAACAAAAGCGCTTTTTCAACGAGAACATTACCTTATGTCAGTCTTTATTGTGGGAACAAATTTAATCAATGAAGTTGTTTACATGCACTTTGTTCCTACTTGCTAACGACTGATGCCAAATACACAATTAGTCATTAGAAATCGAAATAGAATGTATATTTAAATACAATAAGTATTCTAATTGTTAAGCCAATTTCTATACAGTTGGTATTACTTATTGTGAATGTTTTAGGGATCAGCTGTCCTGTATATTTTTCGAGAGAGTTTAAATCTATTGCTGTTGGATGTTATTTAAGAGAAATCTCAGCTTCTTTATTCAACATTATGTGTATGTAAATAAACAAGTATTTCGGACAGTATTAAGTTCACGTTTTTAAGTCGGGTAAATAAAAGATTTCGCTAATAAGGCGCGTGTATCCGCCAACGACCGCGCTACCCGCACCGCACCGCACAAAACATCAAGACGCGCGCGCCTCCTTTGCAAACGCATGCGAAGTTCTAATCCGCTAAGTTCGCTAGTCTTGTATGTGATTTATTATTTGTCATTAAGGAATACCAATAAAAAGCCAGTAGCTTTTCTCTCATTAGTGGAAATTGATAAATACTTCTTATGAAGCTAATGCGAGACAAGCAGAGGTTTAAGTAGGGAAGAACCCGCATTATTATATAGTAAAACTCTTGACCCATTTCGAAAACTTGTCTTTTTTGTACAGGCGTTAATGAAATACGAATTTTGCGTAAAAAAAAAATCGACCTCTACTTAACTTCTACTTTTGATTACAAAAATGAGTCAGCTTTGGAGTTTAATAAAATTTCATGTCATTTGTAATTGTAACTGTAAAGGTCTAAGCAAAAACGTTAGGCAGGTATTGTAAATATTAATTGTAACTATAAGTAAGCGTAGTTTTAGTTTCAGGAGTATCTTCTAAAAGCCATAATTGAGCTGTTAGAAATACAGCTATCGATATTAGTATAGCTCAGATATAATAATAAACATAACATATCATCACGCCTGTATCCCCGAAGGGGTAGGCAGAGGTGTACCAATGTACACCCACAGTTCGCCGATATGTTTAGGTCCCATGTAATAGAGGGCGAGCCTATTGCCACTTACCGGGCACAAAGCCAAACTCCGACCTGCTACTGAGAATTTCATAGAAAAACCCAATAACACCTTGGTCGACTCGGGAATCGAACCCAAGACCTCCAGCGCAGCAGTCGCGCTTAGCGCCACTAGGCCAACGAGGCAGTTGATTGAGATATAATAATATTTCTATCATATAACTCGATACCCATATGCCACCGGAATACTAAAGAGGAACCAATGTTTCTTAACGCTAGAAATACTATTGAAACGTACAAAGTCGTGACTACGATATTTTGCTAAGTAACCGATGGATAGGATATATTATTAAGCTGTCATTTCCATTGGGTACTAAACATATTGCAATGTAACTGCTTATGTATACTTAATCCATCAAAGCGACATGACCAACTGGCTATCTGGAAGAATCCTTCATAGCCTATTTAAAGTATCCTTGTTATAACATGCCTTTGTGTTTTGATACCAAACTTTTAGCACATAACAAAGATCGGTCTATCTCTTACATACATACAATAACGACGGTTTCCCATAGGGTTAGGCAGAGACCACTTCTTTCCACTTGCTACGATCCTTAAATACCTACTTGTTTATTTATTATCTCACAATTATGTTTTTTTTTTAATTTCCTTCTGAAATAACTCTTAAGCAATCTAGTAAATATTTGTTTATCCTTGTCCCAGGTCAGACAGTATACGCTCAGGGCGCTGCGGCCACCCCAGTGCCGTTACTGGACGCCATGACCGATGTGGGCAAGGCTGGCTCCCTGCGAGACATCAAGGTCGTTCACATGCACACTGAGAAGGATGCGGCGTACGTCGCTCCTGAGTGCAAGGATATCTTCAGGTTAGTAACATGTCTAGAATTCAGCAACCAAAAGCATTACTAACTTTTTCTGAACCATCGCGCTGCATGTTTATAGTTAATTCAACGGGAATTAGCGCGAGATATGCATAGATACCTTTTGGGTTTGACGTTTCGACCAGGTTATACTAGCCGTGGTCGCAAGCAGACTCCAGAAGCATTGACTCCTATGCATTATGAGGCCTTTACATGGTTGACTAAAGCTTCACGATTTTTGCTAACTAATACTACTACTAATACTAACTAAGTTTTGGGTTAACTAAGTTTTAAGATTTATGAAGATTTCCTTGCCATAAATGGTATCGAAGTGAGATGGTGCTTTACCCAAATGTAGGGATTAGCTATAATTCTCATCAGCTGACTCTCACAATTCACTTATCCGTGCAGTAAAATTGTTGCAAGCCTTATCAGTCTTGTGATTGTTAAACGTTGACGAACAACAATTAGCAGCGAAGATTAATAGTGAATGAACGCAGATAAGATAACATCTATTGCTCTACTGATTAATAAATACTGCTTTCATCCAGTTATTCTGCATGAAATGCCAACGCGAGTAAATTAAATCATTTTTTTGCCTTAAATATGGTAAATTAGGATATAGCCCAGTACATATGTTTCTCCCTCAATTATGGCATGCAAAATCATAGTAAAATAAAATATATTTTTTTATGCACTACTGCATCTAGTAAATTATGTCTTATTCGCTAGAGACTGGCTGAATACAAAAGGTGTTAAACAAAATTATACCAAATGTGTAAAGATTTTTATTCCCATCGGGGCGTGGCTGTTCGTAAAGAGATACTTACAAGTATCTGAGATAATCTCTCACAATTTCTTTATTGCCTTATATAAGTGAACTATCCTAATACAGCTAAAACCTTCATATCTGGTACATCATCAGCCGGTGACATCAGACATAATCCGACATCTTATCTCAATGCTACACTCGTGAGGTGTCAGATAAATGTTATCTTGAAACTAGTTTAACTGTTGCCACGTTTGTCTTCATTTATTTGGCTACTTTTGAGTTTAAATAGTTTAAAATATGAGAGTTTTCCTACTACGGATATGGACAACTATTTACTCAAATCGATCCTAAATATGCCAATTGGTCATCAGATCGTTGGCTGTCTGTTTACAAACAGATCTGTATGTGCCTCGAATAGAACGCAATCGTTCCCAATGTCAGGTTAACCAGTCATAACTAAGCAATTGGGTATTTTTACATGGGTTGTGGAAACGCAACCAATAACAGAATTAAGTTACGACAATAATGGTATTTGCACCTAATAGGGTAGAAGACAGTATTATAGCTAACGACATCATTCAGATCACCTTCCGAAAAGAAAAGAGTGAAGAAAGAAACACTTTCAAATTGCAAATTACATAATAAATTCACACGTCTACCTGAGGCGAATAGGCTGAACAGTTTTTTAAGTAAGACCCTTGTATGTACCTCATCTTATGTGGAATTAGTGAATCCATTTAAGCTAGCCCTAACTGCTTCTTCTGTACCTAGGTCTGTATCTCTATTCATGGGCGGCAACGTCCGCAAGTCGGTTGCCGAGGGTCGGTCCGATGCCATCCCCATCTTCCTGCAGGACATCCCCAAGCTGTTCCACAGGAAGATCATCCAGCCCGACATCGCCCTCATCCAGGTCAGTCGGTTGATGCCAGTATTTATTCATATTCTATTTTTTTTTTCTTACGATAGCTCTCATCGTTCAGTTTCCTTATGTCAGCCATGAAATGAAGAAGTATGTGTAACTTTTGTCCCTTCTGTAAGACATATTTACTGTACACCAAAATAAAAAGAAAAAAAAAAACAGTGATACAATGGGTGGCCTTTTTGCGCACAGTAATTTCTTTCAGGCCATTAGACGGAATAAAAGATGATCCTAAAAAGGTTTTACGGACCTACGTACACTATGTATTGTATGTAATTGGCAAACAACAGCATATAAATCGATTTCTTTTCGTATACAGGTGTCTCCCCCTGACAACCACGGATACTGCAGCTTGGGAACCTCCGTCGACTGCGTCCGCTCAGCGCTGGTTAACTCCAAGCTTATTATTGGTAAGATTACTATCAAAAGTTTTACAACTGTTTCAGTGGTTAGCCTGGATAATACTGGCACGAATTTTGTTAGTCTCTTTCTACCCTGAACTTTACTAATCTAATGTTCTTTCGCAGCCCAAGTGAACGTGCACATGCCGCGTACGTTCGGCGACGCAATCATCCACATGTCGCACATCGACTACGCCGTGGAGGACAACACGCCGCTACCGGAGCACGGCGGCAAGCCCCCCAGCCCCGAGGAGACCAAGATAGGCCAGCTGATCGGCGAGAACCTGGTCGAGGACGGAGCCACGCTGCAGATGGGTGAGGGTTACATACTAGCGTGTCATGTACTGTGATGTTGTTACTACCGAGCACGGCGGCAAGCCCCCCAGCCCCGAGGAGACCAAGATAGGCCAGCTGATCGGCGAGAACCTGGTCGAGGACGGAGCCACGCTGCAGATGGGTGAGGGTTACATACTAGCGTGTCATGTACTGTGATGTTGTTACTACGGAGCACGGCGGCAAGCCCCCCAGCCCCGAGGAGACCAAGATAGGCCAGCTGATCGGCGAGAACCTGGTCGAGGACGGAGCCACGCTGCAGATGGGTGAGGGTTACATACTAGCGTGTCATGTACTGTGATGTTGTTACTACGGAGCACGGCGGCAAGCCCCCCAGCCCCGAGGAGACCAAGATAGGCCAGCTGATCGGCGAGAACCTGGTCGAGGACGGAGCCACGCTGCAGATGGGTGAGGGTTACATACTAGCGTGTCATGTACTGTGATGTTGTTACTACGGAGCACGGCGGCAAGCCCCCCAGCCCCGAGGAGACCAAGATAGGCCAGCTGATCGGCGAGAACCTGGTCGAGGACGGAGCCACGCTGCAGATGGGTGAGGGTTACATACTAGCGTGTCATGTACTGTGATGTTGTTACTACGGAGCACGGCGGCAAGCCCCCCAGCCCCGAGGAGACCAAGATAGGCCAGCTGATCGGCGAGAACCTGGTCGAGGACGGAGCCACGCTGCAGATGGGTGAGGGTTACATACTAGCGTGTCATGTACTGTGATGTTGTTACTACGGAGCACGGCGGCAAGCCCCCCAGCCCCGAGGAGACCAAGATAGGCCAGCTGATCGGCGAGAACCTGGTCGAGGACGGAGCCACGCTGCAGATGGGTGAGGGTTACATACTAGCGTGTCATGTACTGTGATGTTGTTACTACGGAGCACGGCGGCAAGCCCCCCAGCCCCGAGGAGACCAAGATAGGCCAGCTGATCAAACCATCGGGATAAAGATTTTAATTAAACGATAATATTTTTTTGTACAGTTTTTTTTTTATCTGAATGACTTCTTTTTAATTTCCACATTTTGTCATTGTCACACAACTCTTCGTTCCAGGTATCGGCAGCATCCCTGACGCGGTGCTGACCTGCCTGAAGAACCACAAGGACCTCGGCATCCACTCCGAGATGTTCAGCGTCGGGGTTATCGACCTCGTCAAGCGTGGTTGTGTTACTAACAACAAGTGAGTGACGATTTACATTAAAAAGGATTATTTTTTTTAAGCTTTGACGTTAATAGAGGGTTGTTTGTTTAAGGGATATGTATCTGGTAGAATCTTTTTTATTGAACTAGAGTTTTTTATAGGCCAGTCACCGTGTGTCGCTTAGGTGAAATAAATAGCAGGAAGATGATTTTAGTAGTATTTATACCAAGTTTGCAACGGCACAATCCTCCGAGAAGATTTTTCGGACTCATAAAATCGGATTTTTAATTTTACTCATTCCTTTTTGCAAGAAAACAAAATTTCCCACAATTAAAGATCATGCAGCTTCAGCAGATCTGCGTATAAGTAGGCATGCGATGCATCACAACAGCAGCATGGCTTTAAGGCGGAATCACAGAGAATTGTCGTGAAGAGATCACGAGTATAACTAGCTCGTGAGTCGTGACCCCATTCATCAGTACCAATAGGAAATTCACAATTACACACGTAACGTGTCTTTATCATATTGATAAATGTAATGACTTCAGGAAATCCATTAACGGTTATTTAAATGCAATAAATTATGTTATATAACAATTAATTAGGTGGTGAGATGACGAGTAGTAGCGACGAATGGAATCTAAATACGCATTGAACGCATAACACGCAATAATTGGGAACAGTGCATAACTATAATAAATAATTGTTAACATAAAATCATTACAATTTAAATAGCTTGTAACCATATGAAAGTAAAAACGAAGACTCTTGTTAGCAAAGAGTATTTACAATCCAGCGTTTTTTCTAACATACATAGCACACACAAACAGACCCTATATTATACACAGTTGAAAAACTAACTACAGTTTAAAAATATTGTTAAACCCTTAAACATTTAAGCGACGATTACTACTTCATATTCTAAAGACTATATAATATGATCTATGTATTAATTATGTTCTATTTATTTCCAGGAAGAAGAACCACAAAGGCCGTATAGTTGGGAGCTTCCTAGTCGGCAACAAGGAGCTTTACGACTTTGTTGACAACAACCCCTTCATTGGTTAGTACTGCATTTCGTATACATTATTAATTTATGGTGTTATGTATAGTAAGGAGACTCAGTTATAAAACTAGAAAAATACATCTAAATATATAAAACGAAGTCAGGTCCAAACGGTTACTGCATCTGTAACTCAAGAAAGAACTTTCAGATTTTTCACATTTTTTTTCTTTGTTAGGTTTCTCTCCACGCCCTAATAGCAGAATAATTATAAAAAGATTGGGAAAAGTATGTCTTATTGACGAGAACATACGTGGGTTACATTGTTTTTGAAACAAAAGGACATATTTTCCTTTTATTTAGGAGTCTTAACTTAAAATAAACCTACTTTAATGTACTTATTTTTTTTTTTTTTTTTTTTTTTCTTTTTTTTTTTTTTTTTGAAAATTATGTTTTTATTAACAATATGTACAGAATACCTTAAAATATTTACAATACTATAAAAACTAAGCCTACATATTAAATAAAAAAAATTATATACTAAATAAAACTAAGCACTAAAATAAGGCGTCAAAAAATTCACCCACGTCGCTGTCGACTGGGAGTGTGCCCAAAAGGCTGGCAGCATTGCCACGTTGTATGGCAATGCTTATGCGCTGACCTAGGAAGAAGCCAGCCTTTGGGTCACACGAAGTGTCAACCAGGCGTTTGGATAAATCTTTAAAAAAACTGTGTGCACTCGGACCCCACGGACCAAGTGTCTCAACCCCAAACGGCTCGAATATATAACTTCCAACTAGGTTGGAATATTTCCGCCGCTTGAGGTTCTCAGCAGCCGCAGCAGCAGCGCCAGCACAGCACGACGTGCTAGGAAGATGGGAAGGCGCAAGAGTATTGACGCAAGTAGCGTCCCACACTAAAGGCCTACCCACCTTCCACGGGAACAAAGACATACCGTCCGGTCTCTTGCCGTCGTCGCGTACCAGGCCATTGGGTTCGAGTACAGCCGGAACGCCCACGGCGACAAGAGCTCGTCGGATAATATCGTTTATATTAGCATGCCGCGCCATGCGGCCCGCGCTACGGCTACATGACAGGCCGTGGTGTCCGAGGCTGTTGACAACTTCGCCACAGTGACAGCGATGCGGGATACAAGACGAAGCCCCCAGGCGTAGAGCAGCAGCAAGGCGGAAAGTAGTGTCGTCGAACAAGGTGCCTATGTTCGACGAAGGCAATGCTTGAAGCCAAAGGCCTGACTCCCACTCTCCCACAGCCAGTAAGCGCGCACGCTCAGCAGAAGTATTGGAAGAAGAGAGTAGATTTTTTTGAACTACTCTGCAGAGCGGCTCGTCCCACTGTCTCTGGGAAGATGGGCAGACAGGAGTATTTGAATGCGGGCAGGCAATTTTCCAGGCATCCACAGCCTCGGTGAAGCACGGCACCTCAAAATCAATCAGTGTGGAACTGAGAATATTCCTGATTAATTTATCAGTGCCGTGGACCGAGGATATGAATGCCGGTAAGCTAATACTTGTAATTTTGCGGACGCCGAGCCCGCCCATACGGATGGGAAGAGTGGCTTGAGCCCAAGCTCGGTCGTCCAAGGCCACATTCAAAATTGAAATGAGTGTATGTTTTAAAATTTGGTCCATTTTATCCAAAAGTTGAGGGTGCTTCCATAAATGGGAAGCACGAAGGAAATAAATTAATTTAGGACCGAAACAACAAAACCGAATTAGGGTAATGGCCGAATGCATATTAATTTGGTGCAGTCTATCCGAAACATCATTAAAATTTTGAATTTTTTCGTCAATAAAAGTAGGAAAGGCTTCGTCGAAGATTGGAGACCCAAGGAGACGGAGAGAGCTTTTTTCTGTAATTTTTATCTCAGGGGCTATTGCGAAAAATTTTGATAGAGTCAGTCGTCTGTCAGTGACGTTATTTAAAAAAAGCTCACATTTAGAAAGGTTAAGCTGAAGTCCGATGGTATTTAATTTATTTTTTAAAAATATAAGGTCGTTTACTACTGTATTCACGTCGCCTCCGAGGGTCCCGTCATCGAGATACCACACGTTTAATTTTGAATTTAACTGCCTAATGATTGGGAGGATGGCTAGGCTAAAAATCACCGGCCCGAGAGGATCACCTTGCTGACAACCAACTGCAGATTCTAATAGATTTTCCCGATACAGTAATTTTGATGGATACCTGTAGCATTGCCAAAGGAAACTAAAAATTTTGGGTAATTCTTTTCTAGTTTCTGCCAGCAAGATATCCCTATTAACCGAGTAGAGAAAGTTAACAAGAATGAAAAGTTATATGCTGTAATATTCTGAAAAGGTTCTTTATGTTGTTTTTCTTTTAAATTAGATTAGTTTTTTTTTATTATAATTTCAAATCTAAGTTTTATCTACACTTTTATTTAAACTATTGCTTTTGATACTTTAGTACAATATCACAATTCATGTCTTGTTTGAGACGTATTTATCACATTATGCCTAGCGTCGAATATAATCTTAATCATGCTCTTAGAACTATTATATTCATCAAAATCATTACTGTATTCTTTTCTTAGGTTGTACATTTCATTTCAATATAATCAAGTCGATAGCTCAAGCTTTAGAGTAAAATATAAGTAAACATTAAATTACATTTAGAGCATATTTTTTGTAACTATACGCATTTTAATTCACAATCAATACTCATATCATACTATATTTAAGCAAGACAATTTCAAATAAACTTTTCTAAAAAAAAATTATACGTCAACTAACCAATTTACATGATTCTTCCAGAAATGTTGGAAATCGACTACGTGAACAACACGCACATAGTGTCCCTGCAGCCTACGATGACAGCCATCAACTCTTGCATCGAGGTCGACCTCACGGGGCAAGTGTGTGCCGACTCTATTGGTAAGTTTGTATGTTCTACTGGCAACACACGTAATGTTGGAGATAGACTACGTGAAAAACACGCACATAGTGTCCCTGCAGCCTACGATGACAGCCATCAACTCTTGCATCGAGGTCGACCTCACGGGGCAAGTGTGTGCCGACTCTATTGGTAAGTTTGTATGTTCTACTGGCAACACACGTAATGTCGGAGATAGACTACGTGAACAACACGCACATAGTGTCCCTGCGGCCTACGATGACAGCCATCAACTCTTGCATCGAGGTCGACCTCACGGGGCAAGTGTGTGCCGACTCTATTGGTAAGTTTGTATGTTCTACTGGCAACACACGTACTGATGGAGATAGACTACGTGAACAACACGCACATAGTGTCCCTGCAGCCTACGATGACAGCTAAAATATACGAGGTGATGCGCATTATATTTCGTGAAAAACGTTTCTTAAATTATTCATAATTGTTTTGTACTGATGATTTTAAAAACACTTAAGTCACATCGATGATTACTTATTTTTGTCTTCTTTAGTTTGTACCTTAGAGGCGATGCCATATAATTGCCCTGTAGATTTTTTTATAACATAATAATATATTTGTTCCCCCGTACGGCAGGCACTCGCATGTACTCCGGGTTCGGCGGGCAGGTGGACTTCATCCGCGGCGCGGCGGAGGCGCTGGACGGGCGCGGCAAGCCCATCATCGCGCTCGTCTCCAACACCAAGCGCGGAGAGTCCAAGATCGTGCCCACGCTCAAAGTTGGTACGTATAAGCATGGTTTTCATCAAGCAAAACCATATACGATCAAATATACTTGCCAAACACCCAAAGTTTGACAATCAGCTTGACCGTTTACCGAGAGCTATAAGTCAGTAAAAAATAAATGTATTTCAAGTTATATAGCTAGCTTTGTCTCCTTTTTGGCAGTAGCTACATAAATACGGTTAGTTTTTAACGACCGTCTTAATTTTCAGGGCTGGTTCACAATCGGTTAAATTCGGAAAGGATTTTTTTTCTTTTCCAGTTTTTAATCGTTTGGCAAGTATGTTGTCATGCATGTTTGACAACCAAGTAGGTCAAACATGCTTGATCGGTCACCAGATGTTAAATAATCCAAATGTATCATAATTCCAGGTGCGGGTGTGGTGACGACCCGCGCGCACGTGCACTACGTGGTGACGGAGCAGGGCATCGCGTACCTGTTCGGCAAGACGCTCCGCCAGCGCGCGTACGAGCTCATCAAGGTGGCCCACCCCGACCACCGCGAGGCTCTCGAGAAGGCCGCCTTCGAACGGCTCAAGTGCATGCCTGCGCCTTAAAAATGAAACAACGAAAAAATCAACCTGTCAAAACCCCCATTTTGACTTTTGAACGAACTATGATTTTAAATGTTGCCAGAAATGGAATAGTACTACTACTCAGTAGTTTCCACTAATTTAATTAGTATTATACAGTTTTATAGGAGATGTCATTAGATGTAATTTTTAAAATGTCAGTAATATTAGGTGTCAAAAAGATTGAAAGTATTAGCTGAATCTTAAACCGATGCATTTGGTTATTTAGGTGTTCCATTCGCATATTAGATTGCTAGCTGTACACGTAACGGTAACATAGATGTAGAAAACGAAACAACATGCCTTAATTATGTTTAAAGTATCAAGAAATGTTAAATAAAATAAACATGCGCAACAATAACATAGATTAAGCATAAATGCATTTTTTATCATTTTATTTTTTAAATCATTTTATTTTTATGTTGTTTTTATCTCGAATTTACTACACTACAACTGTTCGACTATTTTTCGTCATTTAAGTGTTATATATTTATTGTGCAAAGGTACACTTATGTTATTATCGAATAAAAATCATGTACATTATAGTAAAAATGTGTTTGAATTCCAAGACCCTGTCCTTAGTTATAATTGAAAATTAAATAATGCATATATACTCATCTTTTAAGCAATGCGTCTTGCCCACTATGACCTACGGTGCCGAGACATAGACCCTCACACATGAGGCTGTGCATAAGATTAAACTAGCACAGAGAGCCTTGTAGCGCGCTATACTCGGCATCAAACTTCAAGACCGAGTCCGTAATGTGGATCATATCCCAAAACGAACCAAAGTTCGAGACCATGATAATAATTTTATACTGAAGATAGTAAAAATCATATTTATTTACTTATTAACAAAAGTACAGTCATTAACAATAGTTTGTACACGTAACTTTTTACAAAGCTCTATTTTTTTTGACACTGTGATAGTTTTCCACTCTTAGTGAACGTAGCTGTCGTAGTTTTTCTATTGCTTGCTCTTGCTGAACGAACTTAATTAACTTTCTCGTTAATTTCCTGTCAAGCAGTCAAAGGCTGCAATCATGCTTACTGCATAGATCTATTCCTAAATAAAAAAAAAACCATTCTGTTGCACGCCAAATCTGTTAGAAGATTAGTAAGTCAATACCCGTCGTATCCAACCGCAGCATCTTAGTAAACTGTGTTCTTATAAGATTCTTACAAGTCTCATTTATGCTCAGAGCAGTGACTGCATTTTTCTAAGCATTTATGTAAATGATGTGTATATTAAAGAGTGTAATGGAGATTGGAACAAAAGGCTAGTATCTGAACGAAGTAAGTTTTTTGATTCAGACAACGACCACTCATACATTCCAGCTACTTTTTAAAGCAAATTTGATCACTTCGTCAAAGAAAAACTATATTTTTTTTGACAAATTTATAAGCTTATTGGTTATTTTATTTTACGATAAATTGCTATTTTCGCTTGCTTGTTACTTTATCTAATCCGCAACTGTCATCATTACGTCTCAAGATTTTGGCAACACCGACACAGCTGTTAGCGTGTCGGAGTGTTTATTTGAACTATTTTGTGTTAAATTGTTACAAAATTAACCATATAAATTAGTTATGAGAACATAAACCAGTCATGGATTCATTTCAATATGCACTAGCGTTTAGAAAAGAGTTATTAATTGCCAGTAGATATAGGATAATCAGAAAAATAGGTGGCGGTTCTTTTGGAGATATTTATTTGGGCTTAAGCCTTTTAAATGGTGATGTAAGTGACTATATATCCTTATAATAAAAATTGCTACACTAACTGACAATGTCTATAAACTCTCAAGTGCCTGCGATTTATGAAAGTGTTAGTTTAACCGTTAATAATATTGATATGCAAAGGGCATCTGAATGTTAACCTACATAAGTTTGGATCGTTCTATTATCAAATTATATTCTTAGTTACATCACAAACACATCGGTGACTAAAGAACCTCGGCCGTGGCAATGAATATTGTTTCGAAGTTTGTTAGAACAAAGTGTAAATAATTGTTTTGTTTTGAAGCATTGTACATAATAATAACAAGATATAAATGCATGGTATGTTGTCCAGTTTCATAAATAATATGTCGTCAAAATAATATATGTTAAGATCTACCTTTTCACATTTTCATTGAAAACTTGTTGAATTTCAGGAAGACTTATAAAAACACACAAATTAAAAAATTATACAAAGCAGTTTGTTTTAATCATATCCTATTTATTTTTATATTACTTTTTTATTTTTGTATACTTTTACACCTTCTAATATATTATACCTAGTGGTGGAATATAGAAACAATTTATTTATTTTAGGCACAACTTATTTAAAGAACCAACCTTTTTTATTTAAAGCATTTTCAGTTTCGAAGAGGTTGGAATGCCTACCTAAAAGTCTATAAATTAAATTGTAATGGAATTAATATTATTTTATCAAAATTGGTAAATCACAAAAATGTTCATGTGTTTCACATACTGATTTGTTTTATTATTTATTTATTTTTATTATTATTATTTATGTACCTACCTGATCGTTGACAAATTACACAAGTAATGTAAAAACAAATTATATGTATTGAGTTTGCAAAATCAGTACATTCAATGTATTAATCCGAATTTTAAATATCTTAAGTCTCAAATATTTTAGATATAACATATTATAAGAAGTCTTTAATATACTTATTAACAAGCTAATATTTTTATGAACACATACTTTCAGCTCTGTTTTCAAATATTATGTTTTTTGATAAAGATATTTTATTTCAAGGTAGGTCACAAAGAACGCAATATACAAAAAAGATTTTTCTATAAAATACCATATCCTCCCGTTTTCGTAATTCTACCAACCAATAAATAAAGAGCCATTTTAAAATCTGGCAACATTAAAAACTTCTTAATGGCTACGTTTAGAAACTAAATAATCTTACCTCTTTGCCGATATTTTATTGATTTTTGTTATATTTAAAAATAGAAAACACGTTTTATTAGTATCAAACGCATATTTGCACTTCATATGATTCACACTAATTTTAAAAATATTTGTTGTGTTATTTAAAATACCTTTGAGACACAAATATTTTTTAAAATTCTAATCGGAAGAAAGTATCAAGAAATACGCGTGGCCTACTTTTCGAACGCATTACGTCCTCCATTCAGTCACAGTTTCGTAAAATGTAGCCGTGAATTTATTATTGTTTTTATTCAAAAAGTGCGTAATTTGTGCTTTCGAGTTATATTTTTACAATCCCCGGGACGATTAATTATAATCTGCAACCATGTCGAATTTTATGAATTTACGGAAGGAAACATTGATTACTGGAAAATATAAGGTGTTGAAAAAAATCGGCGGAGGCTCGTTTGGTGATATTTACTTAGCGATCAACATCGCAAGTGGCGAGGTAATGAGTTTTATTACGTTTATTTTATTTGTCTCTATTCTGCTTTCGTAACTTAGTGAAATGAAGGCCCACGCGTCATCACTGGCACGTTATGGCGGGGAGAGGGGTGCATGTTGATTATTTTCTATGACGTATATTGTAGGGAAATGAAGATTGGCCTTCGATGTGATATTTCTAGGGTCTTGAGAGATTGTTTGGCTAATCAATAGTCAGAGTCGTGGGAATTGGTCTCGTTTCGTGCAAACATATTATTTTTGGATGTTATTGACATTAGTTAGCTGAGATAGCTCTACAAATAGCTACTAGCTTTCACCACATTGCGCCTTTACACCTATTCAGAAAAGCACACCATGCCACAACATTCTTGTGTATTATAACTTTATTTTGAAGAAAAAGCGTAATGTTTATAAAATATTGAATGATTACTAGGTCAGTGGATCATTACATCTGTGTAAATATTATGTCATGCTACCTTATGGAAACCTACCTTTCTGTATTGACTGTGCCCTTGAAAACTAAAATTATAGTATTTACTCAAACTTTAGGTATCCTACATGTTCTAATAGGACGTATAGAGTGATTTTAGTATAATTTACAACCTAAAAGGGCAAAACAATATAGAAGATTAATCCTTGAACCTTTCATAAACATTATACTTAGGTATGTGTGAAAACTGAAATAGTTTTGCCAATTTATAAATAGCCTGTGAAGATAAACGGGTCACTCTCTATTACTAGAACATTCTTAATTTAGAACAATGTATGTAAAATTGAATAATGTCTTTCTGCTTGGGACACATGTTGCTTCCAAAATATTATTTCAAGATGTGATCTGTCAACACAAAATGACAACTGCTAAAGATTAGGAATGACCGATGCATGGAAGTGAGATAAGAGGAATACATTTTGATATTTTACAGGTTTATTATTAAATAATGTGAAAAAGAATCAACAATCATATATAATGTAATTTATTTGACATTCAATGATAAGATTCATAAGCAATTACTATGATTATTGTGTCTCAAATCTTAACTCATCAAGTTGTAGGTTAGAGCACCATAATTAACCAAAGGCTTACCTAGGTTATAAACCAATTAATGCTAAAGGCAAGAGTCTTGGATTGAATCTATAGTCATCAAGAACAGTATTTGTTACTTTACTGTAGATATATCTTCATAAGTGTGGGACAGTTCACAGACTTGCAATTAACAACAAAAAATGAAAACAGGCTAATACCGGAAAAACTTTATTTCAAATATAATACTTCTGATTAAAAAGATTGACACAATTGAGTCTGAAATCAATAGTGTTGGTCCAATGCTTTAGCTTTCTCTATAAGATATAAAAAAGGTCTGGCCCCATCAGTGGGCTGGTTATATGCTAGTATTATTATAATTAAATGCTTTATGTACGAAATATCTAAAAAGTTACACCATTCAGAAAAACATGTATTATATGGTATAAATTATGTTATTATAAGTATCTGCATTCATAAGGCATACCCATCACAGATCACGCACATCAATCCCAATGCTATTGTTTACACAAGTTTCGTTATTATTTACAATAGCCACTAGGCCACTATGACAACAGACACATTCTGTGGAGCCTACAAATCTTTAAATAGTTTTAGCTGTGCCCTGCAGTGCCTCACCCGTGTGAATGACAATTCATTCACTATTTTTGTATATTATAGCCAATGTGTTATTCCAATGCATATACACTACAATGCATAAACTATTGAACTTTACTATTATAGTAAAGTTTAATTAAGATCCATTCAATAGTTTTGAGTAAAAGAGTAACAAACATCCATACAACCAAACAAACTATCCCATTTATAATATTAGTAAGGAAGTAAGGATAAAATGAAGTTACTTCTTCTGTCTTTTTGCTTAATCTTTTTATCTATTCATCATCATCATCAGCCTATAGCACCCCACTACTCAAATTCAAATTCTTTATTTTGCAAATAATACTATATTCAATCACTTTCACACGTCTTCTTTATCTAGATGAGGTCGACATTTCCTAACTGACTACCCTGAGAAGAAATGTCTAAACAAACTCGGGGGTCACAGTCTCTTTTAGTCCTGATACTGGACATCGGCCTCTGCAATTTCTTGCTACTTGGAATTATCAAAACTTCAAATAGAATGGAGAAGCTGAGGTTATATCCTCAGCTTCTATTTGATAGATTTTAAAGCAGTTTATAGCAATAAATAGTGTTTGAGGGGAAATGTTTATATGTAAAATATGTACATACAAAAGATATAACCACACCTCTTTCCCATGTTAGAGTAGGCAGTGACCATTTCTTTCCACCTGTTATGATCCTTACACACTTGTTTTGCTTTGTCCACTTTCATTATTTCATTCATACATGCTCTTTGGTTCATGTGTGTATTATAGTGCAGAATATCTTAGAAATTCTGGATACCGTGTTTATTTAAGGCTGGTTGCCAACTGTTTATAACAAGTCACTAATGCAGCACTATTCATAGGTTTTTAAGTTATTTATGGAGCTATACATTTAGTGTGTATACCAGTCACATGTAAAAATATGAACACTCTCTCCAGTTTGTAATTAATTCTACTTCAAGTCTAGATTGACATTGTAAAATATGTTTAGAAGGAATTATTGGAAACAGTTCCTTAATGATGTACATAAATATTTATCCTTTTTAGTTTCAACAAGAAATCTTGCCAAGTGTGTATTTTTGCTTGTGTTGTACTACTTGAAATTTCATTTGAACATGATATATATTAATGAAAAGTACCTATATCTATGTTTTTATCAAATTAAATAAGATCTGATCATAATAATATGAACTTATCAACAATGATAGAGCTTTTCAAAGAGGTAATTGTTTATGTAATTTAAAGCTATTTTTAATCATAATACATGAAAGTAATGTTATGTTAATATATCAGTTTTGTGTTTGGATACAATGTTTATAAAGAGCAATGTTTTTTAAGTCCCTAATATAATAATAATAATTTCTTGAGACATCTCACACATCTAATCCCAAAACTAAGCATACCTTATACCATGGTAACCAGACAACTGATAAACATACTTTTTATATATTTCTATATACATTTTGTATATCAATTACACTCAGACACAACAATTTAGGATTCATTCTGGTCTCACAAAGATGTTCTGGATTTTATTTGTACCCACAACTCACAAAAAATATCAGTTAACTCAGAATCATTTTTTTAATTACAATTAGGCCTTTCAGTATCTTTTAAAACATTAAATTTACCGTCTTTAGTTGATGGACTACTCACATTGATAAACACAATGTCTTATAAGCGAAATTGGAGAACAAGTTAAAATTGTTAAGTACAGTTTAAATACATAATTTACTATCTTAGGAATGGCATACATAGGGGTGCGTCTACATCACACTACATATTACACGAGTAGCACGCGAGCTGCTCGTTCGTCAGGGTGCGTCCACATCTCACGAACGAGCATTAATCGAGCAGCTCGCGAGCTGCCCGCGATCGTCGCGTGCACTTCTGTCAGACGACGATATGATGACATATGACAGTAGTGCCACAGAGTACATTTGTATATAGGGAGATAGAGACGTCACTCGAATATTTTATAGCGCCCTCTGGCAACAAGTAAATACAACTTTTCATGAAGATATTCTTCTTTGCCTTGTATTATTTTCTTTCCTGTTATTTTATGTAGTAGGTTTTTTAAAATAATACATGATATACAAATGACAAATCCTTTATTTAAATCGTTTTTTATAATACTTAAACGCCAACTCCTGAACCTTATCATCGGTATCAAAATCTTTCCTTGATCCACATAACAGTTTGTTTGTATCTCTACACGAATTATTGTAAATGAAAAAAATTGTGCATATATCTTCTATTTTTGATATTACTTGCACTTTGTGATTGTTACATTTTATAAAACTATAATCTAATACATCTGAAAATATTGTTTTGATATATAGTCGGATGTTTTTCTTTTTACATTTTTTTCTTAATATACCAGTGACAATATCTTGTATATTAGAGAAGCATTTTATTAAAGAGACTGAAGGATACGTAAGGCACGTTTTATTTTTAAAATATTCCCTAAAGTGTAAATAGCTGTTTTCTTTACTTTCGTTATAAAATGATTTCTTGCCATTTTTACATTTATTTACTTTTAATTTACGCAATACATATCCTGACACATACTCTAATTGTGCCTTTATCTTAGGGTTAATTTCTAAATCTACAAAGATATGGTCACTGTTTACATCGTCAAAATCAATCTCCATTGTATAACTTGATGTCTCCTTCGGTTCCTTAAAAAAGAAGTTTTTAAGGGATTTAAAATTTAAGCGTTTATCGACTTCACAGTTGGACCCCGGCGAATGCGTGTTACTGAAATTATTAATTAATAAAGAAGTTTAGCCTGCTTCGAAGCCAGCACACTATGGCGAAGTATTCCTATACCCATGGATTCGAATGCAGCCAAAAAAGTTTTCTAGGGGGTCCTGGTTAAAATGCCTCATCCATAGAGACGTCAAGCTATACTGCTTGGCTAAAACATCGACAAGATATTCAATATTTTCAATTGTCTGCAACCTATTAACAATTGATGGTACAACACCAGATTTATTGCCATTACCACGAAATTTCATAATCCTTATAATTTTCTTGGCATTTGCCCACATTGATGGTTTTGCAGAGGTTTTCGGGCCCGTCAATTTAGGCATCAGCCTTATCCCCTTGTATGAAGGATTTTTTTTATATAAGTCTAGGATATGATGCCATTTGGCTATTTTTTCTTGGCCATCTATTTTTTATATTAAATCTTTACTTGGGGATCCATCATCAAAGCATTTCCACCAATTTTAAATATCCATATATTGTATCTGTCCAACTCTTTTTCTGGATTAGGGAACTTATGCAAAATTGCATCTGGACCTAAAAAAAATCCAAAGAATTATTTCTTTACCTTACCACCAGTACTTTGATTTAATAAAAAAAACCTCACAAAGCACACATTTGCACTATACTACTTTTTATAATACTTAATAAATTAAATCTGACCAAAGGTCACAACAATTGTTTATTATGATGTAACCAGATTATGAAAAAAAGTTATATGATTTCGAATAAAGCAAACTGTTCGTATCCACGCAGGTACAGAGAACCATTATTACTTTTACACACCATATCAATTAGTAATAAACCTTATAATTTGTACTTACGAGTATTTTTGCAGTTCCGTACACAACACTTGCTGGCGTTCATGTTTGTAAACAACGCAAACAGTTTTACAGTCGAGATTTGGGTGCAAGGGTCGTTCAAAACATATGGTGCCGTCGGTATCCAAAACTTTTCCAGGTATACGTTAAAAAGCAGAATCGTCAGTATCCATACAAGCCAAGTCGTTAAGAAAAATCCACAAAATATTCGAATCGCATCCATTTCATCCATTCACTCGGAAAGAGAAATTATATTATTATTATATTTCTCTATGGAGAAAAACGGACAAATAGTTTGAAAACAAAATTGACATTTGTTCACGTTGCGTTCCTTTTTCCTCATTCATCTAAAGCAGTTTCAACAATTAATGGATTTGCATTTATGGATGATATTACTCATTTCATCAAACGAAGTCTGATAATACAATGCATATAAAGGGTGAAATAACTCCCGTAACTTATTCTTATTTTAATTTATCACAAAAATATTTTGAGTTTTTAAAAGAAATCTGAGTAAAATGAATCTTATGTTTAGCCTAAACACTGGTTTGGAAAACGATAGATGGTGCTTTAGTCAACATAAGTGCTGACATATGTTGAGTAAAGCACTATCTATCGTTTAGTAATACAAACTTTTGATATTACTATACGACTAAATGAAAAATCTATTAAACTGAGTGTGTGCCTCCAAAAGCAAAGCCTACTCAAATTGGTTGGCTATGAATCGGTCACTTTTGTTCTAAGCTATAGCACCGTGAGTAGTGCGTTAGCGGGCAGCTCGTGTAATGCTCGTTCGTCAGATGTGGACCCACCCTAACACTAACTTAAATAAAGAAACAAAAACAGCCTTCTTAACAATATAGCATGGTAATTCATATTATTTTATAACAAAATCCTTCTTTAAGTCTGCTTATAAAACATAAGGACATTAAATTAGTTTTCCATAACATAGTAAGAATATGCTTTTCTTCATGCTTGTAAGGGCTGTTTCTTTATCAGTTATTGATTATGGATTCTATATATGTATTATCACTTGCTATTAGGAGTGTTTTAATGCCCTATGGCTTAACTTTACTGAATTGAAACTTAAGTGAAATTCAGTCAAATCTAAAAAAAAATATTATTACGTGAGTAACATAATTACAAAAAAGTAAGGTAGAATCTGTGGAAAGAGAATCATGAAATAGAGGGCGCTGTTGTAGGTACTTAATTTTCACATAATAATTTATTATAAGTAAATTTTTAAACGTTGTTGTGGTATTATAGTGCGTCTGTTAAATCTGGATACTTTTAAAATTTATATTAGAATGTAACATTTTTGGGCGCTGTCTCCCTAATAATAATAAGAATCATTTTAATGCTTTTACAATGTTAGTTCCATTTTACGCCACCACGATTTTTCCCGCACAGACTAATAAATCTTAACATAAGTGTGATTATTGTTTATTAATCGCGTATTATAACTGATCTTTATTACTTAACACTTATTAAAATTGCTATGTCGAGATAATAATAATGTTCTACAGTTTTTATCAATTTAAATTCAATGGCAACATTAACGCGTCTCACTTTGGTAGTCGAGTTGTTCTTAGAGCTGGCAACACTGCCATTGTGACGTCACATGAAATAGGCTGACGACACCTTTTTAGACTTCGTAATAAAATAATTTTCAGTGGTATTTCGTAGTGTTTCTATGGTTTGTAGTGATTTTGAACAAACGTAAACGTTAAATTAACTCAGTGTTGTGTTAAAATTTCACTCGGTGCGATGGGCCACCAATAATTTTAGTGACAACGAGTGATGAAGGAAAAAGAAAATGGCTGCCTTCGAACGCATGTTGTTAGCCCGAAAACATATAATGATAAATGACAGATACAACCTTATTCGTAAAATCGGCGGTGGCAGCTTTGGAGACATATTTTTAGCCATATATGTTAACGATGGAGAGGTAAATAATGCTTCTAATATTGATTTTTGTACTGGTCAATTTTGAGGAAGGATTGCTTGTGTCAAGACGGCCGTGTATTTCGGGGTTTTTGTTCTTGAAAATGGCGGTCTGGGCGTATATATTGATAATACTAAGGACAGCATTCATTATAAATGTACCTTACAGTGTATATTGTTAGATATTTCTCGCGTAAAGGATGATTTACGTAATTAGGACACACTTGATAATCCTTCTCCTTTAGTTAGTACTGTAAGCGAATAGTCAATTGTGGTATAGGTCTTGATATTATAGCCGTATCTAACGTGATATTTTTGTATTCACACAACTGTAGTTCTGTAATAATCCTGTATAACAATGGCTTATGTGGCGATTGCGAAACTCTTCTGATGAGTTTCATATCGTCTACAAGCTTGTAATTTGCGATGCAGGCACCAGCTGTGAGCTCTCCTTAATTGGATAATTGCATATTACTTTGCACTTGCTAACTTTGATGCATTGTTACATTAGAATTGTAATTTGTATCAGTAAGTTGTAGGTATGAAACATTGAATTTGTTTGTAAATATTTACATCAACTTTCTAAATTAAACATTAAATAATGTTTATTCATGCTTAACTATATAGTTGTAAATTATATTTATATCAAAACCAAGTAAGGTTTTGTTTAGGTCACTATGAGTCATAGTCTGGTAGGTATTCACCTAACACTCTTTAAAGAAAACCCCAAGCAGATAAGCAATATGTTGCAATACAACAATGCTAATACTTATCTAAATTAGTTATTCACATTTTCCTAGTCCTATAATTTCTATTTAATTTAAAATCAATTATTCAGTGTTCTTGGGATAAAATAGTAGGGTTTTAGTTATAGCTTTTGTGTATTTGCTTTGTTGTTCAAGAAAACAGTAATAACACACTTTATTGAGATAACATGAAATAGGTCTGTTTTCAAATCGCAAATAAGGTCTACAAATTGCAAATCAGTTGGCATGCTATCAAAATGTAAATGAAACATAATATGATGTACACCTAGTAGTTTGTGCAATAAATAAATATTTAGAAAGTTTTAATATAGTAAAACTATTGTTTTGTTTTTATAATAATATTAATTATAATAATACACTGGTCAATTTAGAAACACATTAATTGTATATTGTAAGGATGGTGCAGTTGTAAATCCATTGGCCAGTTAGCCCCAGTACATATTGATTCTTCAGACTAAACTCCATAGCATACAATTTACCTTGATAAACTCTTACTTATGTAGACATAGTAATAATTGATTATTTTCAGTAGAAGCTAGATGTTATAGAAAGTCCATTTAAAGATGTTTCAATACATCTGCCATTCAACAAAATATCCTTATGTTTTTGATTACATACATCTTACCTCTTCTCTTTACCTGTAAATAAGGTTTTTAACTAAATGTTCATGATCATGACAATGCATGAGAAAAACATGATTATGAAAGTAGTTGGTCTGTTATATAAATAGTAGGTTGATAGGCTATGTTTGTTTTTATAATAACATGCAAATCATGAGTTACAAAGATTTATTCATAGTTAATGTTTTTGTTGATAATGAAATACATATATACCTTTTAAGAACAAAAAATATTCTTGAACTGATTAGCTTTAGCTAGCTTAGCTGTTATGTGATGTTAAAATACACACTTTCTAGCCCCAAATATGAATTCTATCTTTTTGCTTTACAACATACTAAATTTTACTTTTAATGTTTGTAATAATTTAGGCCACAGCCAAAGTTTTAACTGTTACTGTGTAACATTATGTTTTGTTTATATTTTCACTAATCTGGGTCAGAGTATTTAGCCTCATAGTTTTTTGCAGTCTTATCTTGATCTGATTTATAATTGTACCTTACACAACACAGTCTTTGTTGGCAAATTAAACCTATCAATCTTAAAAATCAAGAAGATATACTTTGCCATATATTATTATCAAAATAATCAATTCATCTAGGGACCTAAAATTTAAATACAAACCGCGAAAAAATCCGTAAAAAGTAGTTTTATTTCAATAGCCTGTTACTGTTTGAATTCTGAGTGAAAGTACCATTAACAATAGTTGTTGCCAGGCTCATTGTAAAGAGTAGACCTTGGGTATAAAATAACAGTTTCCAGTAGTAGTCTTAGTGGGATTAGGACAATCAAAGACCTCTTTCTAATGATTAAGTAAAATAATATGCAAGAGATGCAAGAAGTATGCTATTGAGGTATATTGCATGCTCTTCCAAATTCATAAAATCATCTGTTTGAAATTGATCTATCTGAAAACTGCTATGTTCCAAATTTTCACTACCTTATGTCAAAATAAACCTGTAGTGTATATTATACTAAACCTCTAAGTAACTTAGCTACACAACATAAAGACCATACATTTAAAAACTTCATTATCTTAATACTCAATAATGCATCTCTCCCGTGCCGCCGAGAAAGCCCGGATGTTCATTATTGATTGTGTAATGCCGTGACAGGTGGCAGACGATGGTGCCATATTGTACGAAAGCGTTATAGAACTTACAGATGCTATACACTGCATTCCACTCTGCACAGCTTGTACAGTCCCGAAACTAAAGTTATCTTGAGTAGCTTCAAACTGTTTTTACGTCAATGCACGTTGAAAGTCAACAAGCATTTGTGCTTTGCTGAATCATGTATACGAAATCTTGTTTTGGGTACATTTATTACGAAAGCTCGATATTTCGACCTAAACCCAATTGTTCCTATGGCGAGATTTGATAGACAATGCTTTCTTTACAAGTTTTTAATTGATAAACGCCAAGTGAATCATTCTAAGCTTACACAACGTCAAAATTTGTTTTTATTTAGAGTTGTAAATTCTTTTTATCCCACGTTTCTGTTTTGCTTATTTGGATTGCAATGGCTGAAATGTTTCTGGTTATGTTTAATTGTGATGATTGTTTTGTTGTAGGAGGTAGCAGTGAAGATAGAATCTATAAAGGCGCGGCACCCCCAACTTCTCTATGAGAGCCGAGTGTATAAGATGCTCCAAGGGGGCATCGGCATACCACACATAAGGTAAGTATTCATTCCTACAAAAGTTTGTAGTTTTGCACTAATATTTATATAATATAATATGCTGATGAAACTCTCGACAAAGTATTCGTACACAATTCTTCTATAAAACTGTATTTCTTCTTGCAAATACTAGGCTAGACCATCTTCATATTTGTAACATTTCGTACTGTGGCTGAAAGAGTACAGATGATATTATCACGTTCATTGATAATATTGGTATTGGCAAAGATTGTGGGTGATATATTATTATGCAAGCAAATAGCAGGAAATAGATGAGAGCTGCGTAACCAAAGATAGGATGCACTGTTGTGTGTTTAACGAGGGTAACGGTGATAGCAATTAATTGATAACGACTATGTATAGTAAAGCAAAGTTCTTTCAAAGAAAATCCATAGGGAAAGGTTGCAAAGAAATTATACAACAATATACACCTCTAATTAGTCCACGAAAGATAACAGTCACTATAAATAACTTGACGAATACGGTATACAGCTAAGTGTCAGCGGTATCTATCAGTTAAATATAAACGTACGGTAGGACGCGGCGAACCGTAACGTTCGCAACTGTATTTTGTTGTCAAACTCCTGTTTTAGTTAACAAGCCTGAAATTTTTATCACGTGAATTTGTACCGTGAGTTTTTGTGCACATAGCATAAGTTCCACAGGAAATGTTTTACTAAATTATAAAATTAGAGATCAGTGTTAAAATAAAACTATAGAAATTGAGTTGATTGAGACTTCCAAAGTCAAGAGATAAGTTACCGAACAACGTCCAACAACCCATTGAAACAGGTTGTGAGGTTTGTTTTTCACGACAAGTCTTAACATGTTATATATCTGGACCAAACTGCAAAGTTATAATGATATTGACCAAATGGAAACCCATTTATAATACCATTGTCAACGATTATGTTGACAATGGTATTATAAGTCGTTAATGTATCGCTTAATTACCGACACCGATCCATCATGTCAATTAGTTCCTCACTTAATTAAATATTCTTCACCATAGGTAACAAGTCCTTGATTCAATTGAGGTCCTACGGCGCAAAATCAAATAGAAGTCTGACCTCAATACAATGTTAAATCGTTACAAGGTTTATCAGATTTCGATATATAACAACCGCTGTATATAAGTTTATAACTAAAGCCATAGAAAGCGGTTTGCTAACTTGCAATTTCGTGTTACGTGTTTGCGAATACGATTTATGTGGCTTCGGCAACCATTTTGATGTCGAAGTTTTAATTTTTTTGTTTCAAGTTTTTATTATGAGGCCAAGGTGTAAAAAAATATGAAATTTTAAGCTGTTGTATATTCTACGCTATTCAAATTGTATTTTAGGATTTATTGTATGATTTTGTCGAAACACAACCTCAATGAAGCTGCACGCTGCACTGCTCTCAGCTTCGTAATGAGATTTTTTTGTGGATAAAGATAATGAAACCAGTTTCTGCACCTGGTAGTTGCACCGGGTATAACGGTATTCAATTCAAAGACATTAAACATCTTTGTAGTCTGTTGCTTAGCAACCGTGGTTATGAATGCAAGACTTTATTATTTGTTCACGAAGGGGTTTGTAGTATCGTACTAGACTACACGTGACTCACTAAGTATATATTTTTCAAAAAGGCCAGCTGTTAACGGAAGGCGATGACCACGCCCTAATCAACTACCAACGTTACGTAGGAGATTATTATCGCAATTTATCAGAAATAGATTTTTAATGACAAGATTATGTGTCATCAATATTGTTTTTAGACGCTAATTTAGTTTATAGTCCCTGAACCTTGTATTCATTAATTAACTTCTGACGTGTACACAAAATGATGCTAAAGAATCTACAGACAAAGCTAGAATACACATTAAGGTCACAGTTTTTGTGTAGATAATGTAAAATACGTAATATCTATTGATACGCAT
Organism: Autographa gamma; assembly: GCA_905146925.1. NCBI lineage: Eukaryota > Metazoa > Arthropoda > Insecta > Lepidoptera > Noctuidae > Autographa > Autographa gamma. Next base: position 7,665,345 of record LR989871.1, read on the forward strand.
AGTTTGACGAACTAAAGAAGCGTGGGTAACTATTGTACTGAACGATCGACCTACAAAACGTTAAAGAATACGTTTCGCAATTAAGAAACTTTTGAAGTAACTAGATTCGTTTGCAACATTCTTCGACGATTCTAAGGTTAAATCCTAATCAACGTTATTTACGGTGACAGGGCGTGAATCTCGTGCTAATAGTAATATTTATCAGTAACATTGGTCAAGGTACGCTATTTTTAACCTCAACAAATATCTTCAAGAAAAAGCAAGCGTTTTATACAAGAGAAAATTATATAGCTCCAAACTAAATTACTGCGTAATTTAGCGACGGACGTTCAGAATAAATAGTTACATTTATAACATCCTACATTGTTCAGATATACTTGACATATTTTTTCACGGTCATCATTTCAGACATAATATAAAATCTCATTTTTGAAGGCCAATTTCGCTATATCATTATCTTGTAATTCAAAGTGATATGTTACATAGGTCAAATACAATATGTGCGTTCATTCATTGTCGTATTGTTAGCTAGCTGGTACGGACTATTATTTCGCTTGAACATGAGTATAACCTTCAGATGTAATGTTGCTATTTGAGATACAACGGGTCTAGTCTACCTACACGCATTTGCCTTTCGTGTTTCTATAGATATGTTTGCTGTTCTGCATTTGATTGCGTTAGTGACCTCCCAAATGAGATATTATATTTAAGGTCTAATACATTCTTAATCTTACACTTATGGTTTACATGACTACTGAATCAGATCTTTTAAATTAGAGGAAAACACATGCCATAATGTCTGAGTATCAATATGCACATCTAAATGCAAAAATGCCATTCTCTTTTTTACCCGACTGAGACAGAAAAAGGACCGAAGACGAAGCATATCATCCCATGACAACATTCCAAATCATTCCTATCATGAGACTAGTCACGTTAAGCTGATCACGTTTTGGTTCCAAAAGTGTTCTGTCGATTGTGTCTGACTGTCAGTCATAAATTGCAAGCAGCCTCACTGACTGACAGCTCATATTCGAGGTTTCGTAAATCTTAATGTGATTACGTTCAGTGATGGAAGTATTCTCGTCTTTACCTCCACGCGTCAATGACTAAACCACGATCAAACTTATAGACATGTACTTGGCTTTATAGCATACAATTAGGTTATCCGCTTCCTATATGAAGTGTACTTCCTTAATAAAAAATAATTCATGCAGAATGTTTCGGTTTCCGATTTAGGACAAGTTATTAAATTATGCCACTTTAATTGGGTGCCTTGTAGTGTTAAAATTAATTATGGATGTAATTATTTTTTGATTGACTTAAAAAACACCAGTTCTGGATTCTGTACGGTACCTACGCATAAAAAAAATCAACACATTCATATTTAAGGATGTCCTAGTTACCTAGTTCCATAATTGGTACCTTTATCGGCTAGGTCGCGCGAATTGAATCCGTTGCGTTAATTTGAATTGTTTCTACAATTGTGGCCTAAAAACAGCCTCAATGTTCAAACATTATAATTATGGATTATTTGTGTAAATATCCTTAGAAACGTATCCCAGGAACTGCTTGTCATTACAGAAGATTCGGGTATCTCATTTTATAAACGAAATCAACTTTCTACAATTAGCTTTTTTTTAAGAAGAATAACTAACATAACTCGCTGGCTATAGTGTTCAGATGTAGCAAAGCCTAAACAATTACATTGTCTTCAGAGAAAAGTTTTACATCCGCCTAAACGTTTGTTACGCGTCGCGGCGCCGCGTAACACCTACCGTGAAATTGTGTTGTTGCAATCAATGTATAGAGCTCTTGTTAAACGTTCATAGAGGCTGGGATAATGGAACTGAAATCTGTTTGATACACTAGCTTACTATACTGCGTATTCGTGTAAAAATCGTATGCTGTTTCAAAATCAACAAGGGCTATGACACTAAAAAAGTGTTTGCCTGCAAAACAATAATAATGTAGGGATTGTATTGCTATTGACCGAAAACTTTCCTTCGAAAATGCTTATTTTATTGTGTCGAGATCTACACAACACGCATCTTATAATAACTCCCAAAAAAAGAACTGCCTCCTATTAGTTATGCTAGCTGTCAATCTAAACTATACCGGAGCGAATTACTGGCTTTTAAGATCAAACTATTGTTGGTTGCGCAACTAACATTTGCAGTTTTCTATACTTAACTATACTTTCTTATCTGACTTTTACTTGAGTATTAGAGTGCGTATATAACAGATCGCAAATTCACGTTTCTATTGTTCCTTGTAGTGTAGGATGTGCTAATAAATGTATGAAACACTTCTTTGCTAGACTATTTTTAGAATTATACTAACCTTGAATCGCCCTATGTTATTCATGAATGACAAATTTTGGAATACCTTATGTTAGCCTCCAACCATATCTATTCATTGGATATAATTTTTTGAAAATTACGGTTTCGAAAATCGCGCGCTTTCAATAATGTCTTCTAGAATTTCATAAATAAACATACAATTGTTCACATGGACGAGCGACAACGCTCTGTACCGCGCGGCGTTCAGAGAAAGTTTAGGTGTTAGGTATAAGTCCATTGTGTTATATCATAATACTCATAGCTACATTTAGGTATTTACACTTGGTATAATGAAAGCGCCTGAAAAGATATTATATTGTATTTTATTTAGGAAGGGTAACCGTAATATGGACGATTTAACTACTTTTGAATTAGACACGTTGAAATTTGGTCAACTTGGTCACTATAACAATAATAAAATAGATTTATAACTCCACAATAATTCGTCACACGTCTCGTTGTTTTCTTATCGGTAGGGATAATTACAGCAAATTACTTCAAACTGATTTAATTGTCTTTGTACAGCTACCCATAGCAGCTAGATCTTTCTACAATGTCCTTTTAACACAGTTTTCGATTGTTCCAGATGGTACGGCTACGAGAAGGACCACAACATCCTGGTGATGGACCTGCTGGGTCCGTCACTGGAGGACCTCTTCAACTTCTGTTCGCGCCAGTTCACGATCAAGACTGTTCTTATGCTGGCAGGTCTGTATTTATTGCTATACTTTCACCGAACTCTGTTGCTAGGCAACACCAACATAGACAAGCAAATATGTGTCAAGAGTTGATGCTGCACAATTTTGTGTGCTCTTATCTTCCTGATTTTCATGGGTTTATTTTGCTTCATAATTTTAACACTTAGGAACAAAGAAATATGGGGAAATCCATAAGTTGATTAAACTAAATAGAATATTATTTTATTGTAGTTGTTCTCTCAATAATTAAGTGAGAAGAACAAAAGATCAATTTACTGTTTTCCCTAATCGTTCTGTCCATGATCTCTCATTTCTTATCATAATTGAACATGCTCATAATTGTCACAATAACAATTATAATCTTTTGTTTTGCTACACATAATTCGTTTCTAATATCAAGATATTGTTTCATATTATTTACACTATCATCATAATTACTTTCAATTATTTAGTACCACCTACTCATTATTTATTTTTACGCACACATCGGAATACCAAGGTAACTTTATTTGCCTTCATTTTGTACATAGTTATAGTTATAATATTTGGGACTGTTCTTTTATTACGGTCGTTTTATGATGACTTTATTGTGGGTCCTATAATACTGGCCTAAAAGATCATGACCATCAACGGTACTGGTTTTTCTCATGCATCAAGATCAAAATTGTATTACAATTATTTTCTTTATTTTTGAAGTCATTCTGCAATTAGAATGCCAATTTTGTATAGGGGTTTATTTTGTAAACTTAATAAGTTATGAAATTGTTTTGATAAAATGAATTACCTACTGCCAGCTATTCTTACGTTAAAGTGTTGCCATAATCAAAATAAGTAAATATATTGACAACTCTAATCGATTTTTTTTTTGTATACGATTACAAATTAATTTAAATGTAAAGTCATTGGAAAGGTAAATCGCAGGGTTTTTATAAATAATAAAGCGAGATGATACTACTGTGGTGTCAAATAATTAGTATTTCACACACACAGTAGTCGTATTATTTTGCTTTCAAAACTTTTTAAAGCAATTTCACTTTGTTGGCTAACGATACATTATGAATGATTGCATAGTTTTTTTTTTTTAATTATCTTGCTTCGTTTTGATATAAATCGAACCTTTTTAATAAATTAATGATTATAGAACAAATCAGTCATTTGAAATAATTATGTGTCGAGTGTATTTATTCGAGTAATCGATTTTCATTTAAAATCTAAAGTGGCAACATTGGTGTTGGTGTCTCAAATTGAATTGTCATTGTCAAAAAGTCCAATGTCAATTGCGCGTGGTGCATGCTTGAGTTTGTCCATTGCGATTTAAATTTTACAGTTTTTTTTGTGTTGATCGAGTCCTACTCTCCACAGTAATTGTGATATTCATTGTAACTATTTGTTTATATAAAACAAGAATGTTTTCAATCACTATCGCTAACTTTAATGTGAAATTGTGAATCTTACGCCAGGATGTTTTCTAAAAAAACTTGGAAATCCGGGTTTTGATTCCAAAATGGCAATTGTAGATGGTTATTTGGTTAATTTATAAACCATCTAAAACAACTTTGGAACTGACGCAACTCTGTACCGTGGTCCATATTGTCGTGGTCATTTTCCTTTATATCGTTAAAATTTAATTTGGATATGATAGATGTGAACAGTTCCATCTATTTGCTCACTCTTAATTTATGTTTTGTTTTCCAATTAAAATCATTTATGTAATGAAACATCACGAGATTCATTTAAGTACATTTGTTACACCGTCTTAAACCTAATTTTTAACGTTTAATAATTTGTCATAATATAGAATTTTAATATCTAGGTCTATGTCAATAGAAGTATCGTGAATTGCGTAAATTAGGCCAGTGGCAAAGACGTCAATCGGAATTTTATAAATTAACATGGAAAGCTTGTTTCGATAAATAGATCACAAGTTCTGTTGGCATAGACGAAAATACTGTAAATGATGTTACTTATGTCAATTCAACTTCTATAATAATGGTAGTTACATACAAATATGTTGCTGAATACATTTTTTTTTGTCCACAGATCAAATGCTGGGGCGCGTGGAGTTCATCCACTGCAAGTGCTTCATCCACCGCGACATAAAGCCGGACAACTTCCTGATGGGCATCGGGCGCCATTGCAACAAGCTCTACATGATCGACTTCGGGCTCGCCAAGAAATACAGGGACCTGCGCACGCGAGCCCACATCACCTACCGCGAGGATAAGAATCTTACCGGTTAGTTGCACACTACATTTTTATTCTTAACCTTTCGCGTGTCTTAAGTGTAACTGTCGGACTTAAGACATTTGGAGCATTTTTTTCTTACGTCGAACTGTTTTACTAAAGACACGCGAAGAGTTAACTTAGTTATTTTTAGATGTAGTAATTTTAAATAAGGAAGAATATTGGTTTCTTAGGTTTACGCGAATGTTAGACACGGATTTTGCGCCTTTGATTGTGACCATCAGTGACCATGATACCTGGAAAGTTGTTGAACGTCGGGACCTAAAATCTTAGTTGTTTCATTTCAATAAGGAAGCATACCGTAACATTATGGTGATACATTTTGAAACTGCTTAATTTAGTCCGGTGAAGCAGTAAGTCTCTCTTGAGGCGAATTGCGGTTGAAAGCCCTCTAAAAAAAAAAGAAAATGAAACTTATTTCCTAGTCCAGTAGTTATCTTTTTCGGTTCCCATCACGAAGAAAGAAAATCGAATTAAATTAACGTCTCGTTTTTTCTCTGTAGAGAAAATCTTGAAAATCATCTATTTCGGGCGTTAATGTCCGTCTAAGATTTACACACGCTAATTACTATATCACTTACAAATTACAATGTTCTCCTCAAGGTTATCATTATTTACGTCAAGTATTTAGGTCGAGTTTTATTTCGCTAACAACGATTCGCTAGAGTGATGCTAGTACAATCATTAATATGTTATGGCAACTTACTACATATTCACTTCAACGTATAAAAACATGTATGAGTTATATTAATACATGCTTTTGTTCATAATTTATTCTAAAAATAATCTGTAACAATGATTATTAGGTTAATTAATTTGTTTCCTTTGTTACAATACAAACAAACAATGATTCTAAATTAAGTTATGTTAATATCATTATTCACTATAGTAGTAAAGTATTCAACAAAAACAAACGTGTTTGTTTCCGTAATAGAGTTAATCGAAATTATATTTATACGAGCAGAAACTTACGGGAAAACCTATCAAAACACCAGACACAAACAAACATACGATGTTATCTACCTAGTCATGTATGTGCTACGATTCAGTTATTTAAGAGCTGCTGGAATTGACTGAATGACCTGCTTCATTTTGTCACGATAATTGGCATTTTTACGATCATTACGATCATCTCTCTTCGAGAGTTCAATGAGATTTTTTTGTTGGCTTATCTGAATAAGAAAATTAGGCACAGTGACAAGTACACTGACCGACCACTGACATACATTTCAAATAGCTGAATCGAGGCCCTGTTTTACGCGTATTCGTGAGCGAGTCCCTTGTGCGACTGCCCACTGTTTACAGAATACCATGACTCATAAGGAGTGCTCGGTATTTCAGACATCCGCGTTTGTAACTGTTGCCCAACGATGGCTTATATAGATTATTGTAGCCAAGTTTTATGGCGCTCGAATATTGCTTCACTTCAAGGAATTTATCGTAAGATTCAGCAGTACTATGTTAATAATATCAGGCGACAGGTTATACGTGAAGCTCTACACAAGCTAAGTTGATATGAAATAAAATATAATATAGAATATTACTATAGACATAATTGTTTTGTCATAAGATTATGCCTTCGTTTAATAAGTCATTGGTTAATTTAATATCTACCACCAGGTTTAGATAATAAGTCAAATTCAATAGCGGCACCAGAGTATTATAAATCAAACCCTACTGAAACCTGTCATTGAAACAGAGATAGATTGAATTTCCTTAATTTAAGTTGGAAGCGGTATAGCCAATAATGTTAAATATCATATCGCATTGATATGAATATAGTTGAGTAATAAACGCATCCATTGTAATCATGTATAATAATAAACTCTTATCATTTGTCAAGATTCAAGATATACGTACAAAATTAAATACCTAAATTCGGTAAAAATGACGCATACATCGCTTGTCTTTTAAGATATTCTATTATTTTGTCAATGACAAACAAAAGCAATATCTTTATATTATTGTGGTCATGCAATTTCTCTGAAATATACCTCTTAAATTGACTTAGACACGTTATCATATTAATTTAAGATGTAGAATTAATACGAGAAATAGAAGTATGTGTAATGTGTTGGAAGTTTGTCTAATATCCTAATAATACATTTGTGTGTAAACTTATAAAAGTTTACAAGTTTACTGGCATCCTAGCCGTTTTCGGCCATGGAAGACACTTTAATATCGCTCATGCGTGCCTATATGACTTGTTCGAATACGTAAGCTTATTCAATAAGTGTATATAGGAAACCAATCTTTCAATGGTAGCACATGAAAAACGTTTACTACAAACATTACGTGCGTTACTCAAACTACACAAATTCGTTGAAAAAATCGCAAGTCTAATAGTAATTTGGTTGTTGTTTTCTAAATAAGAAATTGTTTGTGTCAGGCACGGCTCGGTACGCGTCGATAAACGCCCACCTCGGCATCGAGCAGTCGCGGCGGGACGACATGGAGTCTCTCGGATACGTACTTATGTATTTCAACAGGTAAGCGACCTTATTTACTTATCTACATGTAGTATTAAGTATTCACGGAAATAAAGCCGAATATATCCTTTCCAAGCTATGTTGTATGTAGAATCTCTGACTACTACATTTTTGGTAACCCATTATCCAAACTATGACTAGTACACCAGAACTGCCTAGCCAATGTTGCATGAGCAATAACTAGGTTTTTCAGTTACCATTAAAACTCACAAACATTCTATTTAACGGCAAAAAAGTCGTTATGTTGTTTCGAAATATGTATAGAATTTACTACTATGGTACCGGTAGGCTTTTCAAACAATATGACACACAAACACGTGCGTGATACGATTGTTAATAATGTGACGTCACGCACAGCTCCTGTTGAATTATCTACATCGGCTTTTATCGATTCTGCGTATTTGGATTCGTCGTAGTTTTGACTCATAAACTGTTACTTACGGTTACCTATGGAAAAGTTTAGGTTATAATTAGGGGTATTGATTCTCACTGTACAGGTAAACTTGACCATGACCATTGTATGATAGATCGATTAACATTATATTTTGGTTTTTAGAAAGTATGATTATTGAATCGTATTTCTTTACCATTTAATTCGGTTTGATAGTCCAGAGATGATACCTGCTAAGAGTTATCATTCATAAATCCGGTCCATTCCTTTATAAAGATCTTCACCCGAGTTGGTTACGTGACTTGTATCACATCATTCGCCCCATTGTATGAATGACGAACTAATCTACGATCCACGACCTAGTTCACTATATTACGTCAGAGTAATCAACCTGGCGCTTATAACATGTATTAATAATCGTATTTTTGTGTACAGAGGCTCACTGCCATGGCAAGGCCTGAAGGCGATCACTAAGAAGCAAAAGTACGAGCGAATCAGTGAGAAAAAGATGTCTACGCCGGTTGAAGTGCTCTGTAAGGTGAGACAATTGCACTGCAATGTGCCAAGACCTGGCAATTAGCATGAATAAGTTTTATTCAATACTTGCATACCAGAACACCGTACATTAAAAGTTATGTGAGCAATGGCACACAATATGAATAATCTATTTAACAGGACTTCATATTATTGTAATAAGCTTAAGAGAGGTATTAGCCAATTTTCAAACACGCCAAACTGTCAATTTATTGATAGAAACTATTTGTTAATCATATCAAAACATTGCTTACGTAGTGAAGAGTAAAGGATGATGTTGTCATTTAAAGACAATTAGCAATCATATTAGCTTAGGTATCAGTAATTGATATGAAACTATCAGTTCGGTACAAAAACATAAGACATTAAAAGCATTGCTAATTACGATAACTTTATGTTATGTAGCTCCTAATGCAATATTATAAAAGCGTCGTACTTTACTACTCACCTAAGGATAGAATAGGCGTTGCGTGGTAATGGATTTGAACCGTCGACCTCGCGAATAAGGCCGCCAATTTAAATCTTACCTCTTTTGTTACATCACTAATAAATCTCTATTGCTTTATCAAGGATTTGAATTAAACAATACCTACAAATATAGGAGACTATAAAATATTGATTTCAAACCTTTTTAGAGGGGCTCGTGGCTAAGTGTAAACCGTACGGTTTGATCGATAATACAGGTTAAGCCGCGCTCGCCGCGGTTGGTCCGTGGATGGGTGACCATTTATAACATACCGAGACCCCTCCGCGTTTCAGAAAGCACGTTAACAGTAGGACCTAGCTGTCATACATAGATCATTGGCAGTCGTTTAGTCCAATAAGATGACAAACCTTTTTGGATGATTTAGAGTCATGTTAATTTATATCTTTTCTGCAAGGCTTTACATGTTCTCTAGACACTTTCTTATTCATTAGTGTAACCGTGCTGATTAGAGAAATGTATAGTAGAGTTTCTAACACACCCGTGTATCATATTACAATGTATTAATTATTCATGCAGGGATTCCCGGCTGAGTTTGCGATGTATTTAAATTACACCCGCGGATTGACCTTCGACGAGGCTCCCGATTACATGTATCTGAGACAGGTGAGTCATTCATTTGTAATTTATTTATTACGTATATTACATGGGTCAAAATACGTTACTGACTGATGAGAATCTCTACCTCTGTTTGATATTTTGGGAATCAAATCTTTAATGCCTAGCCATCGCATTGGGTTGCAAATGTACCTGTTACCTGTTAAGGTGTTTCTAAACATTGAGCAGCAAGAGCGCGACAGCAACACGCGGCATTTGTTTGACACATTTCTGCCGCGCTCTAGTTTGGACAAAGCCAACTAATGTTTGCGCGGCAGTACTGCGCGGCACAACCGATATGCCGCGCGTTCAGTTGGCATCAGAACTAAAATGAATGCGTTCGCACGTGTCGCAGAGCTATCTGCTTATTATTAAAAAAAATCGTAAAAGAGCTAAGAAGATACATATAGAAGGAATAATTATGGTTTTCCTTTTGTGGAGGATCCCATAGCTCTTTAAAAGATCCATACATTTCAATTAAACGAATCGATGTTTCATTGTCCATGTTTGGGCGCAGAAATACGCGTGCGGCAGTCGTCTAATAACAGCGCGGGCCGCGCTGTGATTAGACGACTGCCGCACGATGTTTGGAGACACCTTTAAGATTTTTTTGTTTTCCAAATAAATAAATGTAATATTTCAAAATAGTATAAATTTGAACTAAGAATTGTGTGGTCCGATGGCTTATTCTGCACGAGCGCGTATGTATGTGCTACAGACTTGCGGTCTCCTGTGACACCTGTAACCTTGTTAGGTTTAGCAAGGAATGTTGTTAAGTCCATGTTGTGTATCTGCAGCTGTTCCGTATCCTGTTCCGCACGATGAACTACCAGTACGACTACACGTTCGACTGGACGATCCTGCGGCAACGCAAGCAGCACATGGAGGCCGGCGCCGCGCCCGCCGACCGCCGCTCGCCCTCCGTGCAGCGCCGCGCCCAGCAGCAGCCCTCGCAGCCGCCGCCTAACAACGAGGTAACACCGCCACCATACTAACATACACGCTCGACTGCAGCACATGGAGGCCGGCGCCGCGCCCGCCGACCGCCGCTCGCCCTCCGTGCAGCGCCGCGCCCAGCAGCAGCCCTCGCAGCCGCCGCCTAACAACGAGGTAACACCGCCACCATACTAACATACACGCTCGACTGCAGCACATGGAGGCCGGCGCCGCGCCCGCCGACCGCCGCTCGCCCTCCGTGCAGCGCCGCGCCCAGCAGCAGCCCTCGCAGCCGCCGCCTAACAACGAGGTAACACCGCCACCATACTAACATACACGCTCGACTGCAGCACATGGAGGCCGGCGCCGCGCCCGCCGACCGCCGCTCGCCCTCCGTGCAGCGCCGCGCCCAGCAGCAGCCCTCGCAGCCGCCGCCTAACAACGAGGTAACACCGCCACCATACTAACATACACGCTCGACTGCAGCACATGGAGGCCGGCGCCGCGCCCGCCGACCGCCGCTCGCCCTCCGTGCAGCGCCGCGCCCAGCAGCAGCCCTCGCAGCCGCCGCCTAACAACGAGGTAACACCGCCACCATACTAACATACACGCTCGACTGCAGCACATGGAGGCCGGCGCCGCGCCCGCCGACCGCCGCTCGCCCTCCGTGCAGCGCCGCGCCCAGCAGCAGCCCTCGCAGCCGCCGCCTAACAACGAGGTAACACCGCCACCATACTAACATACACGCTCGACTGCAGCACATGGAGGCCGGCGCCGCGCCCGCCGACCGCCGCTCGCCCTCCGTGCAGCGCCGCGCCCAGCAGCAGCCCTCGCAGCCGCCGCCTAACAACGAGGTAACACCGCCACCATACTAACATACACGCTCGACTGCAGCACATGGAGGCCGGCGCCGCGCCCGCCGACCGCCGCTCGCCCTCCGTGCAGCGCCGCGCCCAGCAGCAGCCCTCGCAGCCGCCGCCTAACAACGAGGTAACACCGCCACCATACTAACATACACGCTCGACTGCAGCACATGGAGGCCGGCGCCGCGCCCGCCGACCGCCGCTCGCCCTCCGTGCAGCGCCGCGCCCAGCAGCAGCCCTCGCAGCCGCCGCCTAACAACGAGGTAACACCGCCACCATACTAACATACACGCTCGACTGCAGCACATGGAGGCCGGCGCCGCGCCCGCCGACCGCCGCTCGCCCTCCGTGCAGCGCCGCGCCCAGCAGCAGCCCTCGCAGCCGCCGCCTAACAACGAGGTAACACCGCCACCATACTAACATACACGCTCGACTGCAGCACATGGAGGCCGGCGCCGCGCCCGCCGACCGCCGCTCGCCCTCCGTGCAGCGCCGCGCCCAGCAGCAGCCCTCGCAGCCGCCGCCTAACAACGAGGTAACACCGCCACCATACTAACATACACGCTCGACTGCAGCACATGGAGGCCGGCGCCGCGCCCGCCGACCGCCGCTCGCCCTCCGTGCAGCGCCGCGCCCAGCAGCAGCCCTCGCAGCCGCCGCCTAACAACGAGGTAACACCGCCACCATACTAACATACACGCTCGACTGCAGCACATGGAGGCCGGCGCCGCGCCCGCCGACCGCCGCTCGCCCTCCGTGCAGCGCCGCGCCCAGCAGCAGCCCTCGCAGCCGCCGCCTAACAACGAGGTAACACCGCCACCATACTAACATACACGCTCGACTGCAGCACATGGAGGCCGGCGCCGCGCCCGCCGACCGCCGCTCGCCCTCCGTGCAGCGCCGCGCCCAGCAGCAGCCCTCGCAGCCGCCGCCTAACAACGAGGTAACACCGCCACCATACTAACATACACGTTACAGATGCGCACACGACGAACGCTCCAAATACAATTAAGCATAATCACAGCTCAGTAGAGCCACCCGGTACCCACCCCGCACCGCCTCGTCGCCCGGCGTCCAATCGTTGTTGTCAGATGGTCGAGGGGTGGACGCCGCGTTATCACCAATAAACGTCACGCGGTCAATCAGTGGACCTCGCGTCGTCAACCAGGGGATCCGGCGTAGTCAACGAGTGGACGTCACTTGGTACACGAATTTCCGAGTAGTCTGTTGCGCGGTCCACTCGGGACCCGCGCTTTGGCAATGCGCAATTAACGCAATTCAAACATGCGAGCAACGAGTTGTCATCTACTGGCAGTTGTCACCCGCCGTCCGCGCGTGGATGGCTTGCGATCTGGTGACGCTGCGAAGTTGATGTAGTGAGCGCGCACCTATACAAGTTCATATAAAGAATACTAACCGCACGAGGCGAGGTGGGTCGGAGTGGACGCCGGAATCTAGTGAGCTATGATTTACGCAGCGCCAATATAGCGTCCATACTTGATATTAATGAAACGTTGCTCTGGCGTTGCGTCGCCTTTTCGCTGTGTGGGGTAGGCTAAGTCGGCTGTTGCAACTGACTAAAAGGATAGCCCAGTACTATAGGTCGCAACGAATATATCAACTAGGTACCATTCAACTTGATGTGTCCTTAACATTTGCTTATAAGACAAATGTTTGTTTTTAATATTTTCTCACCCATCTTTTGGATAATATACACGAGTATAAATTACTCGAACAATGTTATTGTTATAACAAAATAACAGTTTCCCACGGTTTCTAAAATTCACCGAGTCGCGCAATGCTTCCGGTTACCACCTTTTTCCTTTGAAAATACTGTAGGTATCCTATTTAAAATCCTTTAGATTTCTCGTTGAGTATTCGTGTTTTAGTTTTACTGTACTCCACCGCGGTCCCCAACATATCCTTCCCAACCTAACGTCCGTCCTTCCCTAGGTGAAATCCGTGCACGCTACAAACGAGTCAGCAGCCAACAAACAGCCGTTGAAAGGCCACCAGTCCGTCAGTCAACTCAAGAAGAAGCTCACGGCGATATCATAAACCCCTTTATCCTACACCTCACGCTGTTGCCTGAATGTGCACCATATATTTCAGATAGGAACTACAACTAACAAATTTTTGTTTACACAATCAAAGTTTACCTATTGATAATTAATCTATCTGTCGTCAATAGTGTTTTTTAAGCTTAATTTCCTATTTTAGAAAGGCACGACTGTAGCGTATCGTGTTGTCTGTACTTTAGCTCTGTCTCTAAATATTAGTCAATTTAGGTTTATTGGCACTAGACAGCTCAGCAATTCGTTCCATATTGTGGTTAACACTGTACAAAATTGTCTTTATAAACATGTTATCGGGCAGTATTAGTGGAACTGTTTATTGATAAGTTGAACCATAGTAACAAATTGCGCAGTACACGTGACTTTTGTATGACTCACGTAAAATGTCGCGTAACGCAATAAGTGTCCACTGAAATATACTCACGAAGAATGAAAAATATTTTTATAACATAACGTCGTTAAAAATATGACATGTAAAATAAAATAATGTAAAATGAAATTCGAAAATTCGAGTTTTTCTTCAAGGAGTTGAATTAGAAGGATCGTCAGGATATCGAGGTGCATATTCATGTGACATGATGTAGTAAATTTTAGTAGACGCGCTAATTAGTTGTATACAAAATAAATGTTTGACAATCAAACCTTTATTTATTGCATCGAGGAACACTATGTTTACCACGTTACGTGAGTGGCAATAGAGAAGATGTACGTATTCATGCAATTTTAGACATTTTCTTATTATTAGCAGTGAAACTGATGCAAGTCTTGCCCATACGCGCCGTTGCCGCCACGACGGATCATTTCGGAAACTCCTCTTTGTACAATCAAATTGTCGCGGTCCTTGATTAGCTTACTTTATGGTATATTTGTGTACAACTGTGATTGAATGTAACGTTGTGTGTATGTGTGTGTTTTGTTCACTGTAAATTTTTACTTTATAAGGTTTAAAAACATTATTGATAGTATATTAAATACATTCGTCAATTGTGTACAACCGGCAACTATTTTTAATGAAACCTTAACATTTTAGCACCATCAGAGTGATGCTGACTGTACACAATTGATTGCTACGATCTAAAATAAATAATCTTTCGACATAACACTTCGCAAATTTTATATTTTTATTTAATTGTCTAAAAAATTGTATAAATTATAAAATGAGTGTTGCCAACACTAAAAATACTGTAATGTGTGAAATAAGGTTCAACATAACGACAGGCTACATTGTGAATTTTGTATAATTTGAATAAAAAACCTTCAAGTAGTACAAGCGTATAATTTGTAATGGCGCAGATGGAAGACGCAAGATTTTGCGGTAATTTTACACTTTACTATAGTTTAGTTATCATCAGTGGTAGATAAATATAGAAAAGTAAACAGACATCTTGTAAGACTCATACTCATACTTAAATTTATTTTGTCACTAGGTAAACATTTGCTTACTACTGGTTTAGTTTTTAGTGTTGGAACATTTTAATGTGTATCTTAAATAGTTTTAGTATGTTCATGATAATACTATTTATACTAATATATGTTTTTTTTGTCCAACAGTGAAAGAGATTACGACGTTCGGCAGCCCCGGGTGGACCGGCGAAGAAGAGAGCGCGATAGCATTAGTGTGTGTGCGTGCGTGTGTGTGTGTGCGCGACTCGCGACGGACGAGCGCGCGCGTGTGCAGCTCTCGGCGGCCGAACGCCTCAATGACAACGGACTTGCTTTGTTTCGATATAGAGGCCTTTCGTTAGCCACAGCCTATCTATAACTCCATACAGACGGTCCACGGTCCACGCTGACAGCCTGCTACCCAGGCCGGCGCGTTCTAATCTTAAATGCAATCGACATTTGACATTTTAACGGCGTTTTAATTTATTGTGCCCGTCGTGATGACGGCGACAACCGCTGTATGGAATAGGTAGCTACCCTGTGGACATATTATCGAGAACCACCAACGCAGTGAGTGGTACATATTATGATCTTTCTGTGTAAGCACAGATCTATTCGTCTTTTTTTAATGTATAATATTTAACTGTAAATTGCATTACAGATGTTGATACAATTACACTAGGAAAATATTCATTAATAATTCAGTTTGTAGTTATGTAACTCAATGATTGTTTAGTTTTGATGTTAGTTTTCTAATTAGCCTAGTGTTCACATATTCCTACTGTCGGATGTATTTCAGTCTGTTCTCTGTACATTTGTGAATTGTGTTTGAAATACAGCCGGCGATACGGCGCGATAAATGAATATTGGCTAGAATTGTTCATTAAATTTGCTGATTTCTAATGAATAATGTAGTGTAACAAAACGTAAAATGGTAAAAACGAAAAAAAAAAGATACGAAACATGTGGTAGCAACTAAGTGAATTGATTCCCTGCCGTTTGAAACGCACCGTGTCAACCTAAACGGACATAGATGTAAGGTTACTTTACTACATGGCTTTCATTTTGGCATATTTCACTTATAAATTGTAAATAGACATAGATAGGGCGCGTTTCAAGGGTACTCTGGTACGGCGGTATATCTTATTCGAAGATTATAAAATTGTAAATATATAAGCTAGTAAACTTGTTTTAATCACTACATATTTTTTTAAGAAAGCACTAATTGAATTTGATTTGTGGCGTATTGTGATACTGCGTGTAATGTACTGAGCGGCGGTTTTTAGCGGGGATGGTCGCGAGAAGTGTCAGCCCGTCGATAATACTGGCACCACATAAAGTGCCGTATGTCATAGAATGTAGACGGTCCGGACGCCCTGGCTCAGGGCTCGGGATGTTTCTCGCAGGTTCCTGGTAAAAGCCCAACCGGGGCTGCGTTTTCTGATTTTCATATATTTTACACTAGACTACACTTGACTCGTGACTTGAATGTGTTTCATTTGAGGTTATATCCTCAGTTTTTCTAATGAAAAGCATTCCAGTTACCATTCAAGCTATCATTGACAAGACTTACACGGAACCTCTTCAATAATGTTCTAATTTTATACAAGCTTCCTTTGCATATAATGTATTTATGAATGCTGAAGACATGAATCCCGTTAAAATAGAAAACTCGGTTGCATGTAGTCTCGGCCTGACACGCCGACGCCGTATAAATATTTTTATAAACGATAACTGAACAATGCTTCCATAGTTTGAATGCTAGAAGTATCATAATACACCATGTTTTAATTATAAGACATAACTATAAGTTTCCTGGAATGATTAGTGCGAGAGATGTGTGAGCGAACAAATGGAGACAAAATTGTAATCGTTAAGTTCACCATGTATAGTTACAATGTTGGTATGCTTGACCACAGTGAGTGATAATATGGATCTCATTCCTTGCAAAACCTGTTTATTTCGAGACTCAGTAACACTGGTTCAGGACTAACAAGACACGTTATTTTGTCTCCAGTTGTGTGTATACTCAGTGTGTCAACACTCTATAAATTAATAAACAGTAATAAACTATTTGTTGTATCTTTTATCCTCCTACGGCTTCCATTACTGATACTATTATTGCAATCAATATATTACTAGCTCGTAAGTAATGCCGTTGATTATTGAAAACATACATTTCTAAGTAACTTATGTTGGCAGCTTACCCTAATCTGCCAAAATACTTGCCAGTTTGATAAAACTTTGCATAAAGAAAACAAAGCTCTTCAAAGTTTTTCAGCCCTAGTAGACAGGCACTTGGATTATGCAAATGAACAGCAACTAATTTTTATTTATCAGATTAGGGACTGATTTGGTTGTGCATGTCAATGCACAAGAAAAATAAAGGCAACTGTTACATTTTACACTTTATTCAACATTGTCATATAACTTACAGTAAGTAACAATAAATTTTCACATAATCGTTATTAGCCCACACGGACTATTTACAGAACACCTAATCTAAGTCGTAACATTCGAGAAAAACACACATTTGAACAGCGTAACAAACAGGATAGGTACGTAATACTGTGATTAAATAACATTACAAGGGTTTTAAATAATTTGCATCTTCTAAGTATTTAAGTACGCGTTTTTCCTATTAGGTATTTTCTAAGCAGCCAACGCTCTGTGAACGATTTTCTAAAAAATTGCTGAAAATGTGTTATTGTGTTAGTGCTTTCTTGTTCCTTGACCTCATTAGAAGTTCAGTTATTGATGTACTCTATTTTATCATGGTGCTTATTATGCTCCCAATTTGATTATTATCAGGGGACCGTGTAAATGACGGAAAGATTACGAATGTGGGTACTTTGACAAATAGCGTCTCCTACATTGGAGATGCAAACTATTTCTCTTAAAATATAAGTTGGATAAATAATACTTACACATAAATATTATACCAAGTGATCGTAACTGTTCCCAAAACCTAGAATATTCAGTTATTTGAATATCGACACCCCTGACTGCAAATTTATTAATTAGATCGTAAGATCTAATTTTCGATTTAGTTTTAATAACTCAAGAACTGGTCTGGGAACATTTACAATAACATAAACTTATAATATCACATGGATAGGTACATGCACGAATTATATATTTTGAAAGATTAACAGGTGAAAAGGCTATGATTAACTATCTAGAATACAAATTTCTAGCAAGGTGATCTAATCACTATGTAGGTAGATATACCAAGCTGTTTGCTTCTACAGGTAAAAATACGCGTTTTGTGAAAATTTTATTGATATAAACCTTAGCAGTGAATTTAAGTTACTTAGATTACAGTTCACTCTTCAATTAAACTATTTTTTGATATAACTTTTCGCGATGTCTTAATAAAATATAAACTCACAACTAGGACCAGGAGGGTAGATGAATTTCTCGATTAATATTACCCAAAATGGCAACACTAAAGAATTTTTATACTGACATTTTTGATAAATGAATGCCTAGACGTTATCAAAAGTACAATAAAATAAGTCACAGTTTCTGTCTACCACACAATGAGAATTTGTGATAGAAATAGGAATCTGATTGTAAGGGCTTTTAAAGAGTGAACTATAACCTAATTTTTGTGTCCTTAATTTAACTCTAGGGCCTATGGCCCAATTAAGTCTTGCGGTGTTAT
Organism: Autographa gamma; assembly: GCA_905146925.1. Lineage (NCBI taxonomy): Eukaryota > Metazoa > Arthropoda > Insecta > Lepidoptera > Noctuidae > Autographa > Autographa gamma. Next base: position 7,684,048 of record LR989871.1, read on the forward strand.
CTAGCATGTTACATTGCTATCTACTGTTTGTTAAAGTTACCATAAGTTACCTCGATGCTAGTTTTTACTTCGTGTCCTGTTTGGTTCAGCAACCTTTTACTTAGTGTAAAAAAAGTGAATTGGGATATTTACGTCGTGAAAGATAATGTCCAATTATTTGGTCATTGAATATTTGACTTTAATTTAATTGTTACAAAATTTAACAGCTATTTTTCGGTTACTTCGACAAATAGGTCAGGCTGTTTAATTTTAAAAGACTAATGCAAAGCCAGTGCTTTAGTTTGGCTGTATGCTTTTATTAGTTACACTATTACACAGGTTTTTTTTAATGAATTCGGTACGGAAAACATCTATTACGTGCGCATCATTTATTACTTGAAGATAGTACGTACATTACTGATATGAGTAAAGCTTTCGCAACTACCATATTTTATACAATACGTTTAGCTAACAAGAAAAAAACATGGCTGCGTTACATAATCCTAACGTTTTAAATACATGTTTAATGGTCCACTACTATGTACATAAGATTTTAAAATCACGTTATTTACGTGAAAAATGCTTTATGGCAACATCACTTGCCTTTTTATAAATTGTGTCTTGGGCATAACCCGAAAAATTACACATATAATGTATATTCTTAATATCTATATAATTGAATTTAACATCAAATTGACATTATTAATTGATGCGTACATTATTTAGAACTTTATTTTCATGTGTACGGAAACGTTGGTTTTAGCGCCAAACCTCCATTTCCGGTTGTTGGCATAGACAAGATGTAGGTATGTGAGCAACGGCTTTTTGCGAAGATATTTCTAGTGCCTAAGCTAATAAGATCTCAAGGAACTCGCCCTTTTGCTGCCAACAAACGTGTACAACAATTAATATTATCTACTAAGAAAAATGCAACTGAATTGAAAATTCATACAATCAAAAGTATTAATTGATATGCAAAAGCCATACACATTTCATTCTACATGCGTAGTTATAACTTATAGTTTTTGTTGCATGTTATATTACAAGCGTTAATAAACCCTTCTTGTTGTTACATTGGCAACGCATGAAAACTTTGAAGCCACATTGAGTGATTATTGTCGAAAGGATATACCAACACTTTACACAAAGATACATTAATTGACGTTTACTACATTACATAAATACATGGAACTTTGTTCATTCAATAGTCGATGTTACAGTGGTTTTTATTTTTCTTATACTTTTTCATAAATATTTTAGACACAGCGAGTTTTTTTAGTAATCATCATTCACACACTAAAGACTAGACAAATATACATTTTATATACTTTTAGATAAATAAAGATTGGCATACAAACTCAGTGCATTTTTCTACACTGATTTAAGTTGCTGTTGACATGGACAATAAGACAAGTAAGACTTGAACAACGGATATACGTCCGTTGTTTTTTTCTGCCTTCATACATTTCGTTTGTTTCGGAATAAATAAACAAATGGATAGTTAATTAGTGATAAATATATCGTCTAATATTATGCGCAGTTTCAAAGATCGGTAATTTGAGCGATGTTTAGGCTCTTAATTTGCGATTAGTTTTAAATAAGCTTTACATTTAATCCTTATTTATTTATTAGATAGCTTTTTCTCGGTCTAAAACATTTTAATTGCTTTTTCTATATAACTACTAGGTTTTACTAAGGAATGTAGGATTTAGCAAGTTTTGTAGGTCATATTTTACTTAATTGAAATTATCGTAAAAATAATATCGTTGCTTATCACATGAAATTGATTTGAGTTATTTATGAAATTAAAAATATATTTAAGACATATACCTATGTTTTTGGATTATTACTTTTCAGTAATTAGATTTTTTCCTAAAATAGACACAGTACATGTTAATTTTACATTTTATAGCTAAAGAGATCACAGAATTGGAATGGGGTAATGCATAGACTTATTTTTGGATGATGGAGGTATTCAGGATCATATTGGAAAACATCTTTGGAAGATAGGATTACTACGACAACGCTGGTAACTATATGTTGTAAGATACTACGCAAGGCTTTTAGCTATAGTCAGGGTATTTACAACATTAACTACCTATGTTCAAATAAAATACCTATAAACATGAAGAATTGGAAGATCGAAACCTAAAGAAATCTAGATAATTGTACTATCTACTTACCACAAAACTACGTTATCTGTAGCTATATTGAATCAGTAGTAAAAAGTACAAAATGCATACAAATCAAACTCTCAAACAACTATTGTAGTAATTCGTCAAACATCGATGTATTGTGATAGAAAATATAATTTACAAAATTATTTTCTTATTAAAACTAATAGATAATTTAGACTAAACATACTTTTACTGACATGCGATTATGTCTTTTTATAAATCTACAAAATAATATCACAAACACAAAATCTCTTACAGGACACATTCATTGCAATTTTCCCGACTAGATTATTTACCAAAATGTGTCATACTATAGCTATGGAAATATTCATAAGATATTTATACATTAAAGCGAATTATTCTGTTTTGCTTTATGTCACACCGAAGTTAGGTACTACGCCTCTAAACGGCGAATAATCAACTAGAACCGCGTTGTGGATAGGGTTATTTTTTTTTAAACACGATCACTCGCGTTTTTTATAAATATAAACCATTCCCATTGGCCATTTTTATTTAGGATTCGAACACTGCATTTTGTGCAAAAGCATTTTCAGTGCTTTACAAAGCTGTCGCTGCATTATTTACAGCGCTTTCTATCCTTACTGAGTATTTATTTCATTTAGTAGTTCCTTCATAAACGCATGTTTAAAAAGAAATGAGGCTGAGACTTTATGGTTGAAGAGTGTATGTGTGTCGAAATAAGTGTCCCACACTTGTGTTTACAAGTCCTCAGCATCAACTAAACGCGTCCAACTAGTGTTGTAGGTACTTAAAAAGTTGTCGATAAGAATCATTAGTGTTGTATGCTCCAGTTAAATTTTAATTTGTCGTTATATGGTTTTTTCTTGATAAAAGCAATTAAAGCAAGTAAACTGCTTAAATAAACTACTGAATTGCTTAAAATTACCTATAAGTATCCTAGCATTTCTATTGTGAGGAAGTGACTACACTGGACTATTTGACTAGCCCTACGCAGTAATATTAAATACGTTATGATACACACTGAAGCTAACATCGATGGTTTATTAATCATAAGACAATAGCGATATTAACTTATTAGTATTGCGTCAATGATATTCTAATAAACAGATATGTTATACACATACAAAACAATCGAAAAAAATGTTCCGCGCAGCGCGGCAGCTAGCGAAAGAGATAGCGCGATAAAACCCATAAGAAAAAAGAGACAAATAGTGTTGTTGTTGAAAGGCAATACGTCCCAATTAGGACTTTTTCGAGTCTTCACGATTGCACGCTTATAACATATCTGTTTATTAGAATATCATTGTATTGCGTAAATAAAGTAGTGCTTAATCATAGGCCGGCAATTGATTTTAGAAAGAGTGAACGAAACCGTTACATTTGAATTGTAGTAGAATATTTTTTAAACTATAACTAATGAGTCGTTAGAAACTAAAACCTATCACTCCAGTTTTAACTGTAGCTTATAATATACATTGATTTGTTAATAAATATAATCATAATCTGATAAGTATTCAATTAATATCTAACACGCCACGAGTCATTGCCAAATAGTCATCACAATAATTATCTAATAAATAGAAACTAATCCACTTTAACTAAAAATACTTACTGAAACGAGTAATACTGTACATTGTAATTAATTAAATACAATTCTTTAAACTTCACAATTAATATTAAGCGGAAACTTTCGTATTCAAATGTCATGATTTGACATTTGTCGCAAGGCGCCAACTTAATAAAACTTAACGTCAAATGAGAGTTGCCAGTATAAAAATTAATAGCTAGAGATGCAGTCGGGGTGCGTGTAGTAGCCGAACACATTGAGTTCGTAGAGGCTGGCGAGGGTTATGAAGAGGATGTACCATACCATCAGCACGGCTCCGAACTTGCGGTCCAGCTTCCAGCCGTTGGCGTGGGTGGCCACCACCAGGAACACCACGGTCGAGAACAGCGAGAGGGTTGAGTAGATCAGACCTGTAATATGGTTATTTTATTATATTTTGGTTTTATTTTTTCTTCTTCTGATGGTGTCTCCGCATATCTCTCCTTGTCTTGTCTCATTGGTTTTATTTGTCCGAAATATTTTTTTTCTAATTTAAATTCCGGTTATTTTCTACTACTATTTATAAAAGCAATTGGTCAACCTAATAAAAAAAAGGTCGTTTCCAAGACGTCTGCAAAGGCGTTGAAACTTTGGAAACTAAGTTAAACCGCGACAGAATCCGTTAATGACGTTGTATATTACCTTTATGATAAACATTGACGTGGCTTCCGGGATGGATGATGGCCGTCTGTATGAACCACGGCAAACCGAGGCACACGAGGATGTCGAACACGTTGGAGCCGACTGCGTTCGAGACCGCCATGTCGCCATAACTAGAAACAAAATGTTATTATTACAAATATATATTTTTAAACACAAGTTTCTTTATTAGCTTGCGGGTCAAAGTCATAGAAAAGACAAACTAAACACAACAAGCCCAAACACGGTATGCGTCGTTTCGTTACAGAGTGACTATGGCTTTTTCTGGCTCCATTATCAGATCAGCTCGTAAACTTACGAGCAAACTTTAATCAAAATTGATGTCAAGAAGTGGTTTTAATACAGCTTACAAAATATAACCTTACCAAAAATACCCATTACATTATATAAGTACTGTAGTAATGACAAAAACCGATTCCCTGTCAAAATTGTAGTCTAATTAAAAGTAATCATGGCGAAATACAATTCTAGGCATAGATATGGGATACATTTAAACGATAATGAAGCTGGTAAGGTTTGTATCGTCCTAAGTCCTAAAACAGGTTATTACTTACCCCTCCTTGATGACAGCGAGCGAGGACAGCGCGTCGGGCACGGACACTCCCGCTGCGACGAAGGTTAAGCCCATCACTGTGTCAGGGATGCCGAGCGTGTAACCTGTATAGCAGAGTATAATATAGTTGGACAAACTTCAGATATCGTGGTAACATATTACATAATTAGACGAACCGATTTCATGATAACATTGCAGGAAGTGTACCTCTCCCTGTCACTGTCTGTCTCTCTGTCACTACTCACCAATGATGGTGATCATCCAGACCATGAAGTAGGAGTAGAAGGAGATCCAGAGCATGCTGATCATGAAGGTGACGGGGTACCAGCGGCCGCGGCAGTCCGGCATGGTGTGGCGGCACGACCAGTGGATGGGGAACACCAGGTACCACCAGGCCAGCTGGAAGTGGTCTGCGAAACGGAATAACTATGTTGAATGTTGAGCAGACGAAGTTGATTGGTGCGGATCAAATCAATTCAGTCTACCACTTGACTGTCAGTTAGCTAACTTACGCTTTTGATAAGTCTAAGTACTTGCTGATATTTTAAATAATAAATCATATGTAAAATGGAAATTTATAAAAAGTCATTTTCATTTTCTGGTCTTTTTGGGCTTTTCATAAGATGGCACATGGATTACTGGCACACGCCAAGATTTTAAGCCTCAGCTTTATTAATAGTCAATAGAACTTACTGGCTCCGATGGGTTTAACGAGAGGATCCACAGCCGTCTCAGGATTGTATTCTTTAGCTTTGTAATATGCAGGAGCGGCGGGCTGAAATAAATGGAATACTAATTTAAAGAAATGAAAAATATAGAGAATATAAGTAACTAGCTAGGGGTAGAAGCCAGTGCGTCGAAAATAAGTTATATAAATATTCCCAATGTAAATGTGGTGCTCCATTGCAAAATATAGCACATCTTCTTCACTGATTGTCCTGCACTACTCCCACCTCCCTACAGGACGTGATGAAGGCAAAACACCGAGATATCCATGTAGATATCCTTTTCATCTTTGATTGAAAATAGTGTAAATTCAAATTCAAATTCAAATTCTTTATTTTGCAAATAGGACTACATTCAATCACTTTCACACGTCTTCTTAATCTAGATGAGGTCGACATTTCCTAACTGACTACCCTGAGAAGAAATGTCGAAACAAACTCGGGGGTCACAGTCTCTTTTTAGTCCTGACAATACAATAGTAAATTTGTGTAAACAAATGCAGAGTATTTACTGGACTGGTCTTTAGAGGAAAGAACCAGATCGATCTGAGCAAGCCTGTGCCAGCAGACGGCAAGCATGCCCCGAATAGCTCATGCAGCTCAACCATTTTTGAGGGAGCTGCACAACCCGGTACACAACAATACCGCCAGTGGCACCATAAAAATATGTGGGGCAACAACTCACTCAGATCGCCAGATTAAAATACAAACGAATAGAATATTTAATAAAACAAGACGATTAATGAATATACCTGCATAATGTTTACACTTACAATAAATACAATATAAACTAAGAACATGAAGAAATTAAGTTATTTTATTGGCATGTAAAATTTATGTAAAAGCATTATATGCAAAAGCACAGAACATGTCAAAATGTAAATGAATATGCAATAAGCACAACTAATGTCAAGATGGAAAAAAAAATGTATATGCAATAAGCATAAAACATGTCAATATGGAAGAAAAAAAAAAAAATTATATGCAATAGGCACAAATCATGTCAAAACAATATGTACAAATATATATATATACAAAAGCGATAGATGTATAAGCGAGCAGCTCAATCCCAGGCGTTTTTATCATTTAAGTATTCGGATATTTTGTAATATCCTTTTTTGGATAATTTGGATTTGATAAATGACTTGAATCTTTTAATAGGTAACTTACGAATATCAATGGGAAGTTTATTGTAAAAGCGTATATATTGACCCATAAACGAGTTGCTTACTCTATGGAGCCGAGTAGCATGAACACTTAAATTATGCTTGTTCCTGGTATTCAGACTATGAAATGTAAGGGTGACCGAATAAAAAGGAAGATGAATCCTCCCTTGGTGTTCACACATTATTACTACAAAGCTCTTATTTTGTATTTGTTATTTTTCAGCAAAACTTTATAGTCATGCGAGATTGAAATACTTTAAAATTCGTTATTTACCTGAGCTGGTTGCTGAGGATCAGTAGATTGTTGCTGCTGCTGCTGCTGTTGTTGTTGCTGTTGTTGGCCGGTAGATGTCTGTTGTTGGTGCTGGGTCTGCTGCGGGACCACAGGGGCCCCGTAGCTTTGCGTCTGTGGGTAAATGAACACTCACATTAGTTGAAAATATATAGCATATTTAATTATTAATTTACGAGCGGCGCCCTACCGTTTTACCGGATTAGTTTCACAAATAATCTCCTCTCACAAAAACAAATTGCCTATGTTTTAAACCCGACTTTACTGTACTTTTCTGTGCCTTGTAAATGTGTTTTGGTTTTTGGATGGAAGGGAACCACGCATAATTATGTCCCGTTTAATTATTACACTTTTTTTTCTTTTCTATCCCGTTTAGTCTCTAGTTAGGTAGAAAAACTCAACTCCTTAAAAACATTTACCAGGCCATTGGACATTCCAGGCCATATAGAATCAAGAAGGTTCTACACTAAGTAAATATGACTCACGGTATCATCCCAAGCCCGGTTGGGGTCCCACTCCTGGTTGGGGTCCCATACGGGGGTCGGCTCAGCGTTGTAGGCGGCGTTCACATACGCTCCATCAGGGTTGTACGTCGCTAAGGAAGATAAAGAAACTAGATTAGGAATTGCCATCGCCTACAGGTTTACAACGCGTTGTAACATGGTGCCGGGAAAAAAAGAGAAACACTGGTGCTTTCGGATTAAAAAAAATATCAAAATTAAATAAAAGTGCTAATAAGTTTAGATTGTACAGCATAGCTGGTTATTATAAAAAAACATTAAGACGATTGCGAACCCAGAAGGTTTGGTAACATAATTATGTAAAATAGTTTACAATGTCTGTGAAAACTTCTGGGCGCCACAAATTTTAGGAAACACATACGTTCTCTACTCGAAAAGGAGAACAAGCGTTTATTTGGAGGATATTTTTCGGAATAAATGTGGGATATTCAAAATAGTTTATCTTACGTGAGTCCTGCAGCGGCGTCTCCTTGGTCTGTCCCTCCATCTGCGCGTACGTGCTGTCTCCAGCAGCTGCGGCCGGGGGCTGGCCACCAGCGCTCCTGGAAACGATGAGAAACCATTATATGCATTATTGGAATACCTTAAAATGTAAATATATCGGTTAGTCTTTATCTTTATATGTGTAGAATAAGTGTAAAAGATTAGGAAAAGTATAGTTTTGTTATTTACAATTGGCGCCCAACGTGGGACTCGATGTTGAAAATCATATTTGTCTTTTATGATGTTTTTGTTTGACCCAGAGCTTATCGTTATAGACGATCTTCGCCAAGCGGAAGAAATTATCATGAGGGACTCCATCTGGCTAAAATCACCGGAACACTTTTCGATTCACTTTCTTTTGCCGGAGACCAGGGAACGTTTTATTACATCTGTCCATATAATAACAATAATAATCCAGCCTATAAAAGTCCCACTGCCGGGCACAGGCCTCTTCCCATATGGAGAAGGCGCGAGCATCTGTCCATATACAGCCCTTTTTTCCAATTTTTATATGTTTCTTTCCATAGCAACATTTTCCATATACATCTAGAGTATTCTAGAGTCATACCTGTAGGTGACCAAGGCAGCCTGCTCCTCGCGCGTGGGCAGCTTGAAGGGCAGCGGCAGGCTCATGGCCCAGCGCTCCAGCGCCGTGTTGAACCGCAGCGCCACGCAGTACACCGCGTACATTATCAACATGAACAGAGCTTCGGGCCTAGAAATATAAACGAGTGTGATAATTTGTTGTCTGCGAAGTTCCTTCATAGAAAAACGGATAAGGATGAGATGATCTTGACGTCTCTAAACGCAAATCATTAAAAAATCTTGTTTTTTTTTAAGATTTTTCATGGATTTGCAGAAATCATAAAAGAAAATGGTTGGCTATCCGAATCACCTATCACAGCCACATAAGTTAAAAATCTAGCAACGATAAAAAAAAAATTATCGATACGCTAAGAAGAAGAAGAAGTTCAAAAATATTGTTGTCTGCAGTTTATTCAAGTCACAATAAAAATCATAGAACAAACAAAATTGTGGAACAAATTTTTATGTAGAATGGTCTTATGTAAATCGGCCAGTACATAACTATAGTACATAACTGCTCACTTCAAATCTTCTAGAAGATACACAAAACTCACCACGACACGATAGAATTGGCGATAGTACACAGCATGACGAGAATCGAGATGGCGTAGAAGAAGCAGTCGCGGCAGAGTGGCCACCAGTTGAGATGAGACACAGTGCCGGCGCACAGCGCGCACACCGAGATCACGAACATTATGTTGAATACCGCTGAACCTATGACGCCGGACACACCTGCGAGAGAGGAATATAATTAAAAGTTTGGTATTTATAAACTGAATTTTGGTCAAAGACATAGTAAGGAAAAAAGAAAGAGGGCAAAAAGTGGCGAGGTTTTTAACGAAGGCAACTCGTCCTAATTTCAGATATGAGTCATTCACTGGTGATATAATCAACGTTCTTAGCCTCATTTTAAGTTACCCCATATAACTGTCCTTATTTATCAAAATTAATTCTAATCCAATTACCTTTTAAGGGTTCAAAGGTATTTATATTCAAGGTCTTCTTGCAATTTTACTTTCTGCAGTTCTTCAATATTTTCACCAGTCTTTGTTATGAAGTAGTTAGTGAGATTTGGAAGCTTAAATTGTGACTTTATTTACTACATAATTGAATTCTTTAACGGATGAGTCTTTACCAATATCATCCTGAGCGCAAAAGACTCCAATGACGACAGTCGCCAGCTCGGGAGCGGAACTGCCCGCAGCCATGAACGTCGCACCAGCCACGTCCGGAGCCAGTTTCAGTTCTGATAAAAGAAAAAGAGATTTAACAGAGTACTTACAAAAGTTAGGGGCGGGGGTCAAGTTTAATTATTAAGCTAATAGTAGATTCGAGTTAAGCTTAACTTAAAAATAAGAGTATAATTTTTAAATAACAGAAATACTGACAATGTGACTGAATACTAAAAAGTATATTTTCTATTTCCCAATACCACTTTACTTATGCATATTGAGTTTTGAGGTTAATGCGAATGTTAGACATTAAAATCAAACTACATTTACGGATTTTATCGCGGTTTGCATTTACATTTTAGGTCCCAACGTTTCGACACCTTTGCAGTTAATCATAGTCACCTAATTATGCTTATTATAAACATGCATAATAAATATAGAACATCCATATGCAAATGGTTTAAATACCCACGTTTACGAGGAAAAATAATTTGGTTAAATATCTTCTTTATGTCGATTACCTAGGCCGTACGAAATTAATACTTGGACTAAAACTTATATCCCATTACCTTCACAGATCCTATCGAGACTGGAGACGAAGTACTCGTCGCAGACGATGGCGAGCCCGATGAAGGTGAACACCGCGACCAGCACGTGGATGATCAGACCTCCGTGCTTGCGCGCGTTCTGACCCATCAGGGGCTTCGGGAACTGGAAGCAGACGGATTTTAGACCTTAGTGGGATGAAAATGGAGTTGAAATTGAATTAATATATTATGTGGGTTACTGGCGGTCGAAAAAGTGAAATTGTACGTTAAAAAGGTACATCCCAACATAACCGAAACATCTCAAAGGAGATTGTAGGATTTTTAAATAGGATGCATTTTGTTCCTTGTCCGTTTATTCGTAAAATGACGCAATATAGTCGATGGAATAACAAAAAAAAATCGGAACAAAAACCTGTTTTCCACCACCAGCATCAAAATATTATAGGTGGTTTGATTTATGATATTAGTTCTAAGTCTGAAAGAATTTGTGTAAATATATCAATTTAGTATTTGTGTGAAAGCAGCGCAATATTGTGTACTTAAGTGTTACTCGTATGTGGAGACTGATGAAAATACCTCTCAAAATGAAAGGTTTATGCAACGATTTTTTAAAACATGTAGTTTAACTCTGTACCTGTTCAATAGCTGGTGGTGAGCAGTTGACTCGCAGCGGCTTCACGGTGGGATTGCTCTTCCATTCCTTCCTCTCCTCTTCGCGAGTTACGGATGTTTCACTGTCCTGTAATGGCAGAAATAGGTGTTAATTATCATCATCAACATCATCATCAGCCGGAAGACGTTCACTGCTGAACAAAGACCTCCCGCCTAGAACGCCACAATGAACGACAACTCGCCAATTGCATCCAATTAATTATGTTCTTTTATTCCCGAATTTTAAAGTAGTAATTTGGAGTAAGTGGTTTAATAAATACGTTTGCGGTTGTCACGTTTATTAGAGGGATTTTTAGTAACTAATCAATCGAAAACTATCAACTTTTTCTAGCAAACTAGCTGAGCCGGCAGACTTCGTTCTGCCTCAATTGATAAATAAAAGCCTAAAATTTTGTATGAATAATCGTAAACAAAGTTTTTGTTTTAATTCCGAACTTTTTAATTTTGTTCACTTTTCAAACCTTCTTTGAAGTTCCACAAATAATTCAATTCCAAAATTAGCCAAATCGGTCTAGCCGTTCTCGAGTTTTAGCGAGACTAAAAAACATCAATTCATTTTTATTTTATAGCAAATTATAGTATGAAAAGTAGATTTAAATCTTGTTACCTGTGATATCAGAAATAAAACAAGCATTAACTGAATTGAAGTTGAAGAATCGATGCCTCAAAGAGAAAACCTACATATACAGTGGACGGATAAAAGTTAAATAAGATGTTTCCCCGAGGAGCTTCGATCTTCAGTAAACTTGTTATATTGGTTTGTTTCGAAACTTTGAATGATATTTGACTTTCAAAGAGCTTCTAAAGTATATATCGAGATATTAATTGGAAGGATCGATACACGAGGAGGTATGAAGTGATATGCTCAGAAACTTGACGAGATAAGTGACGAATGAAATATGGTAGACATACTTTGTGTACTCTTCAGTTTGTTTTAAGAAATTATTTATAAGATAGTAGGGATTTTATTAAGTATTTCTTTAGCTTAAGATTTAAGATTTCAGCTTAAGATTTCTTTACCTTCGATTCGATTTTTTCGTTTAAAGACACACTTAACATTTCGTTGAGTGTTTTTATTAAGTGTTTAAATAATTGCATGATGATAATTTTGGTTTAGTCGTTAATCATTTGAGATAGATACCCTAAGCCTTTCTTTGCCTTTATTCACCACTCCAAATTTTACCCTACACCTACAGTAATAAGAGCTACAGTTGCATATACCTCAACATATCCGGCATCCTTCTGCGTCTTCTTATCCGGTTCGTCTTCGTCCTCCAGTCCCTTCATCTCCTTCTTGGAGCCAGTCGGTTCCTCTTCCTCTTGTACCGTCGGCATCGTTATAGGGAGTTCTGGAGAGAGAAAGTAGAAGAATTGAAAATTGTAACTGCTGAGTTAATGTAGTTGTATGTTTTTTTAAGAGAAAGTACAGTAAAGTTCTTTTCAAATTATTTTCTCACGTATGTGTGCTTTGTAGGCACTTATATCTCATATTTAGATCACCACGAATAAAATTTGTTGACTCAAAACACATTGCAATATAAATTAAGTCGTTCATTTCTCGCATTCATGATTTTGAAGACTTAATGCAAAAAATTGGAATTCTTCTCATGATAAAGGAAATATCTATTAACATAGTTTTCGTTACGTTTACATACGAGACCGAAAAGACCGAAGTAGGGTTATTTTTACCTTACTTATTGTTCAAGTGTTTACATACATACATATATAATCACGCCACTTTCACGTAGGGGTGGGCAGAGACCACTTTTCTCCACTTGCTACGATCCTTACATACATGTTTCGCTTCGTCCACTTTCATTATTCCCTTCATACATGCTCTTCGGTTTAGGGTACTCTTGGCCTGGCCTTTTTTCAAGACGTCACCGGTTTGGTCTCGAAACGTCCGCCTAGTGTTTTCTCCTTAAAATTATTAAAAGTCTATAACTAATATTGAACCGTATAAACACTTACGTCCAAGAATCTCTTTAGCGGTTTCCGTCCTGAAGGTAGGCTTCTCAATGGAGAGTATTTCCTCGATGGGGTTCTCATTGGGTTCCGACGCGTTCGAAGGCTTGTACACAGCTTGGAAGACGGAGTACGCAATGAAGAACACGGAGACCGTCAGCCATCTGTGCCGGCGTGGGCGGCGCATCCTCTGAAATAGAAAAGAGGTTTTAGTAGGTGGAAATCAAAAAACAAAATGTGCATCAACTAGATGCGACAAGAACTGTCTGAAAGGTTTAGGGGACATCAAGTGGATGTGAAAAAAGTTTATGAGTTTTAGGGAGCAAGTTTTTCCGAAGACAGACAATCGTTTTAAAAAAAACAAAGTCGGCTTAGTTACCCAGATAGCTCGGGTTGATCGTTTGTGATGATTTTTTATTTGTTTGATTTTTCTCTATGGCGAACAGAAGAATTATATATAAAACATAAAAAAAACCGTTAAAAACGCAGGCTCAGTAACAATGGACATAATAGAAACGTCAAATTTTGATTATTTAAACTAAGTAGTAAGTCCCACAAGTAAATGTATAATAGTAATTATAAATAGTTACTTTAATTAAACCTATATAACTTAGAGACCCTAGCTATATCTATAACTTGGCTAGTTTAGTTACTGTCTGCCATGTGTTATGAGTCCAGTTTATAAACTGGCCTTAGCCAATTAGCTGGCAGCAGTTCGCAAAGTTATAGTTAGTTAGAAACTTAGTGGGTCAATCAGAGTTGCTTATTGCGACCTATAATAGTTCGCGTCCACTCCTAAACTGGTTTCATAAGTTTTATCATAGTACGTGACAATTTTATTTAGCTTATGATATTTAGTTAGGTTCGGTAAATATACTCCTTTTCAAGTCGACGAAAGGTACTCAAAATCACTCTGACGTCATTAAAAGAAAATGTAATGCAATCAATGATGTTCTAATAAATGCAATAATTAATTTCATATATATGTCACTAGCCTGATGGCTCTATAAAAACCGGGGCGGTCTTTACAAGGTATCTGGATTTCTATTCTTTAATATTTTATAACTTTGTTACAGTCTAAAATTTTCTCTTGAATTACCTTATCTATTGCTGATAACTGCATTAAAATAGTTTTGTTGTTTAAAAGATCTAATCGAGCAGTGAAAACGACTTTTGTATTATGTAAACATACTAAAGAGAAAATTTTATCAACTCATACCAAGTGTACCACGTGAGCGCGACAAATGGATGTGCGATTAACGCTTATGCGACAAAACTGTACTGCGACTCACCGTAGTTCGAATGCACGCTAGTGCGACACACTGTAGATCGACATCTCGCTAGTGCGATATGAAGAAATAGAACATAAACATATAGAACCGACATAGGCCCAGACATCCATTGCTTGGTTAGGTTCAACTTTGTGACAGAGATCAATAGGTTAGGTTAGGTTAGATATTGTGACCTTGCAATGGAGCGAGCGAAGCGAGCGACGGCCTTTGATTATTTAATATCTACTTATTTAATATATGTAATTCAAAATTTATCTCAGCAAACTACTGTAATACTGCATCAACGTACTACACTACCCTTGCTAGGTGTCAAACTACTGCAATACTGCACCAACGTACTGCACTACCGTAGTGTCGCACTACCGTAGTGTCGCACTACCGTAGTGTCGAACTACTGTCGCGCAATCGTTTGTCGCACTAGCGAGATGTCGATCTTCAGTGTGTCGCACTAGCGTGCATTCGAACTACGGTGAGTCGCAGTACAGTTTTGTCGCATAAGCGTTAATCGCACATCCATTTGTCGCGCTCACGTAGTACACTCACTCATACCTTCATAGGAAAAAGCGTTCAAATACAATTGAGATAACGAATTGCTTCATTCACGCAAAATAAAACGAATTCGCACAACGAAAGTAAAATCATTCTACTTATTTGTTTCTTCTGTAATTTTCTTGAATAAATCTTTGACATCCACGTGTTATCGATACGACATTATTACTTTTAATGTCCCAATTACCCTACTTATTATATTTCTCTATGGTCCCAATGATCGTGAATGGAATATGTCGTTCAGCCGAAATAAAACCTTTTTTATTATACAGTCGGTTCTTTATAGGTGTCGATATCGAGGATTTTCTAAAAAAATGGCAGTGTATTGTTATATTAGCAGATATGGAAATTTCTAAAAACAACAAGCGTTACTGGTTTTTCAGGCGTACTTCATTTATTTTTACCTTAATTTAATAATAAGATACAGTGTCTGCAACATGAAGTTAGCTATCAAAAATATACGTAGAAAATGATTCGAGTTTTGTTGTTGCCATTTTTACATCAAGCCAGTATCCCTTTTATCAATAACGTTTTGTAAACAGAAATGATAACCATTTACATTGTAAATTCGCAGTACATCGATGAGCTTAAAGCAATAAATAACAATGCGTGGAAAGGTATACAGCAATGAAGATTGTCATGGCCATAAAATCAATAATTTAACGGTATCAGTCCATAAACTGTAACCGTACTAAACTCGAGTTTATTGCGCGGGAAATTATCGCTGAATTTATGTTATGTATTGATTTATTGAACAGATATACTATGTTATATAACGTTATGTCTGTATTCAATAAACGAAATTCTATTCATTTATTTGACGACCTCCGTGGGTGAGTGAGGGGTTATGTAGAAACCCAATTTTCTGTCTGGGTGTTTATGGTGCCTGAGGTAGGTACGTACCTGTCGTTGTGTCTAAATTCTATAACACAAGTGCTTCAGCTACTTACTTTGGTTCAGAGCAATGCATGTGATGCTGTCTGTATTTTTTTTATTTAGATGCTCATTTATATGTGCTATTCTCTTTTAGCAAACAATGCAGTCATTATAATTTGTGTCTCTAACTGAATACGTTTTTAACCAATTTATATGCAGTTCATCCATGTTTTAGTACACAAATAATTAATGTTTAGACAATAGCTTAGCTGCTACTTTGTAATATTTTATCTTATTTATTGTGGAGGCATTAAAGGCCAAGAAAATAAATGCTGTACATTGTACATATTTATAATCTAACAAGTATGGTACATAATGTGATCAGAGGAGTCCTTATACACTGACACCCTTATTAATAAAAATGTCGATATGGATTAGCCACGGATTAATAGTTTCTAAATTCAAATTCTCTATAGAAAAATTGAAATTAGAATCTGCTAATCCGTTGCTAATCTACATCAAGATTTTTATTAATAAGGTCCTGAGAGTACTTGGAATTTTCACAAAATTGCAGACATGAAATACTAAATGATAGTCGGTAGACGGTAGGTTTAAAATATTTAAACATACTCTGAAACTCAAACGGAATCACGAAATGTATTTTGCATTCGTTTATTTTTGGCACGAAAATAGCTGGGAAACAAAATGAAATTAGCGTCCCGGTTAAAATAACGGTCAGCGGTGTTGCCAGGCGGCAGAATTTATTTAACGTTGACGTATAAACACGATTATACCAACCGTGGGGTAAGGTAAACACTGGTGTATATTTTGTATAGTAGAGTCACAAAGTACCTACAGTAAAATCTTTTAGTCTTTGAGTATTTGATTATATATGTGTTTTGTGATATACGTTTTTCTAGGGAAAGAGAACCTAGGGGTTTGAGGGCACTGCTGTGTTTTATTATTTTATTAGGTTTGGCATGTTGACGCTAATGTTAATCATTATAGCGTGTTTGTAAAAGACTGATAGTTATAAAATTATGCTAGAACCTAATTATTTCAGATGTTACTTTCAATACTTCATCATCGTTTTATGGAATGATTTTAATGTAATTACAATGTTCGCTTCCAAAACTGTTCTCTTTCGGCACAGACTATATTAGTGTATCCTACTAACTCAGTACTTAGTTACTATAAAAATCCGCTATTTTTTGACACGACAACGGTTCTATTTTCCCACAGAACCAGCTTCCTTGTTTAGTACCTATTATGAGCATTCAGATAGAAATAACACAGACACCATTTAAAATCATTTCCACTCAACGCTCTGAAACCTAATTAAAAACAAAAGTAATCACAATACAGTCTGTTCTCTATTACGATACAAGAAATAACTTTAACAGAGTATAAAAGCGAACGTCGGGCTGACGCGGCGTTTCCTTTGCCTCGCGATCAATCACAGAGCTAGTGACGTCAGCGGGATGGCCGCTGATAAGATTAAAGGCAAGGACGGAACAACTTTAAGATTATTTATGTAATATATACTTATATAGACTAAAAAAAATAATTTCAAAGTTCGTGATAATCTATTCAAGTTAAATAAATAGAAAAGCAAATACGCAATATCGTTTTAACCGACTTCAAAAAGGAGGAGGTACTCAATTAGACTGTATTTTTTTACGTTTGTTACCTCATAACTTTTGGCTGAGAGAACTGAATACTGAATTAGATGATTCTTTTTTATTTGAAAGGTGGTGCTTCCCGTGTGGTCCCATTATAATTAAGAAAAACATATGAGACTTATTTTGAATTCAGTTTTTTTATGAGAATTATTTACAGATATTTTGTTAAGAAACTAGCCTGCTTTAAATCCACAGTTGCCAAAGATTTTAAATAACACATTTCTTAAAAATAAAAGTTATTTACTATATTTCATAAAATGAGAAACATTTCTACGTATATATTCTCTCTTAATAAAATAATACTTTGTTGAAT
This sequence comes from Autographa gamma, assembly GCA_905146925.1. Classification (NCBI taxonomy): domain Eukaryota; kingdom Metazoa; phylum Arthropoda; class Insecta; order Lepidoptera; family Noctuidae; genus Autographa; species Autographa gamma. Next base: position 7,701,846 of record LR989871.1, read on the forward strand.
GTGACCTTTGTCTTTTAAATAGTTTGTTACTCAGACGTAATACTGCGAAACTTTAAATTAAATGCGAAACCGTTAAGTAATTAGATTATTTTAGAATCGGTTTGTTGTTTTGCTCAAATAACTATTTGTTTGAAGGTTTAATTAAGTTCAGGTAAAATAAATTATATTTTAATAAAGTTAAATGTAATACCTACTACTCTAGAAAGAGGACTGGCAGAATAATTAAGTCTTTGCTTCGGCGTCTATGTCTTATTATTACACGACTGCTTAAAAAAGGAGTGTTATGTTTTTTGATTAGTAGATGGATTGGTCTATAAATAAACAATTATTTTTGGAGTAGTCGACCCCTACATTATTACTCTTTAATAAACGGGTAAAACAAAGATAAAATCTTATATGAGGAGTCTGCTCCCATATTAATACCAGTCTGATTATTTTCAGGGCTGGGTTCTTTCAAGGCCGTTGAACATGATCGAATATAAGGACCGATCTTGATAACATACTTCAATATAAGAATATATACCTTATAAGGATGTATAAGGCAGTATTATCTTTGGATATCAATTTCGTCCGGGCGTGAAAGCGCTCATTGATTAAGAAATCTTTTGTCCGAAAAGCCATTTTAAATTAGATTTTGTTCAACAAATGACTTTGTATGAATTCAATGAAATTCCGAATCAGTATTAGTATTCCAAAGTATTTTAAACTGTAGATATTTGCTAGAATACTGGGTGTGAGTCTAAACTGCGGTTTCTAAAAGGCCGATCAACTTTATCTTTTGTCAAATCAAATTAAATCTGATGACCAAAAGATAAACAACTAGAGGGCCTTAAATGAAATTTTCAAGGTGATTAACTAATTTTTATGTTGATCACCGTTTTAGAAACCGGGGGTACAAGTCGATTATAACAATAACAATAAATGATATTAAAGAATACCCAATCTAAAGTAAAGAAACGTCACTGTAGCTTTCACATTAAACAATAAATTCAACAGTATAACCAGTGCCTTTCTAAAGGAATAAGGAATCAGATGTCGGTCCCAAATCTCGTTTGTTAGCAGTTTACCATATTTTGTCCCCACGCAACACCCTCGAGGATTGCTACAGGATGGAGTTGTATGATATGTTATGCTATGGGATGTGGGATATAAATATCGTTATCTTAAACGGCCTTCGATACGGTTTTATTTGGGACTTTATGGGTAAGAAGTGATTGACACATGATATGCGGTATTGTATAAAGTGGTAAAATGCTTGCTTGATTGTGTTTTTTATTAAATGTGAAAGCAATAATCATGTTAAAGTATAATTTTCTCACTCCACTTATCTCTGTTCAAAATAACTAGATATTCAAAAGCCGTATGAATAAAAATAATAATGCCAGCCTATAAACGTCCCACTGCTGGGCACAGACCTCTTCCCATATAGAGAAGACACGGACATTGATCTCCACGCTTGCTCATTTGCGGATTGGTTATTCATATATGTATAATAAAAATAATCATATTTAAATCCTTTTCATAAAAATCCCAATCATTGGAGCAGTTCAAACCGTTCTTAAGCTTTCTCTTGAGACGAAAAGGAAACGCATAGTCAGACTTGGAAAATAACATCTTTGCAAAACGAACAATGATAACCCCGGTATTGAGGATAATCATTGCATGTTCTTAGGTCAGGGTTGGCACAGACAAGAAATCAATTTATTTTTTTATAAGTTAATGTACACACAACAGATAAGCAATAGTAAACAGCAATAACATAGGGAACAATTAGGTGCAAAGGTTTTTTAAAATAGGTTTCATCTAGCTCTCAATGAAGAATGGGAGAAGCACTCAATTGTGTTAGCCGGTAACAGCCGCATCAGGGCGGAAGAAGTCCATGAGGTTTGTCCATAGGGCAAAAAGTGAGGACAATATCGTAAGAAATCTGAATCCTACCAACTAAATCCTCCTTAATAAAACAAAAGCAGAAACCGAAAACCAGTTCGCAAGTACTCTATATTTAATCCGATCATTAAAGGTGATCACTCAAGATCCTTCTCTTAGTTTTCAATCCCGCCATCCCTAATACTTCCTAGCATCGTAACACTTTAAGAGCGAGTCGTCATGCGCCCTCAAGATTGAGCATGTTATCGCTCTGTACATACATCGCGACACCACTCCGGGGACAGATTAAGCTTATTCCGGGTTGTTACACTTTAGGACAGAGTAAATGCCGCACACGTAATGATAAACTGTTTAGGTAGCAAACTAAGCGATGCCGAATGTTAGATTGTTGTAAATTACTACAACAAAACTAAAACGCTCAATTTTTAAATAGCAGTTTTTTTTATGATACCTGATACCTATGTTATGTTCTTGTGGCTTTATAATGTAAAAGAATTTATAAACTTAATTGGAAAAAGAAAGAAATCATTGTTGCATTATATTCGAGAATGATCGGGAAACACAGGTGCTGCAAAGATGTTTAATTTGAAAGATTAAAAGAGACTCGACTTGGAGCTGATTGAAAAATTTCTTTGAAAAGAGCTTAAATAACATCGTCTTTTCTTTAGAATATCTGCCATTTATATACGGTGTTAACCTAACATAAAACAGTTATGAAATATACAGTTAATGACAATAACACTAACCAACTGCATAGTAAGTTACAAGTAACTTGACATTTTCCTTGGCCTTAGTTTAGTCTTACATGTAACTCGAAACTGACAAATTCACGCTCCAATTCAGTGCACAAGTATACGCTGGAATGTCGGAAATCTACACAAAATGTACATCTAATATAAGCGAGCAAACTCGGGCTGCGCCACTTTCACGCTACAGTTCACGAGTAAATTCAATGTGTTCGTTTTGCGCTGTGATTTTTGCTGCTCCCTTTTTTTTCGGCCAGATTTGTACGAGTTCCTTTTTATGGATTAGAGGTTATTTTTCGCAAAGATGTAGTGGTTATACTGGTAGCTGAGTTTATATCGTTGTGATTTAAGATGTTTTCTGGTTTTGGGTATGTCTTTTATATCGTGTTAAGGGTGTGTCCATATTTAACGAACGCCTGAATGAGCTGCTCGTGAATTTTTCGCAAGCTGTTTGCGAACTATTACTATAATTGGTTAGTGCGCCTTTTTAGTATTTGCTAATTCGGTGCGCGTTCGCGAGATCTGGATGCACCCTTAATATGCAACAATTCATAATATGCAACATGTATTATTTTCGTCTAATTATGTAAATAACATAGTTGGCTACAATTCTCACCGGATTCCCCAGAATACTAGCTTGTTTACGTAAACCGACTGAATATTTGAAATGCACTTCCAATTTATTGAGATAATAATGAATACCAGACTAGTTGGTATAAATAACTAAGGAATGAGAACTAACACAATGCATTGTAATAATTGGCTTAGTAATATTGGCCGCAACATAAATGATACTTTTCAAAGCGAGTGGAAAACAGGCAAACAGTGTTACTTTAGCCTTTTAACAAAGCTAGCAATTATCTCGCTCCGGTGCAACTGTGCTTCAATTTGGAGCGAGTTCGCTGCCAAGATTCAACCGATTGCGGTGAATATCGACCAAATGTTGAGTACACAGCCTTACCTACACGATCCATTATACTAGCTTATTACGTTAGAACGACCTTATAACCCTATTCATTCATAACATCAACATTAATTATAACAGCCGTATATTTAATACAACAGTTTAACTTGACATTAAACCAGCACGCAACGGCCATCTTTCAAAGCACACATACAACAAATTATTACACAAACATTCTACATTAATCTGAAATAAACCATTTTCTCTTGGTCTTCCTCCCTCTCCGCGCCGTATCACAATGTATGTAGAGGGGCGGGAAGGGCAACACGCCAAAGCTCAAGTAACATTGGTCATAGTACTCGTGTTGACGCACACATAGGCGCCGAGTTCCGATCAATACCAGTGATGTGCCTCTTTACATTGCACTTGAAAAGTGTTGTTCGCTTCAACGATCGTCATAACGGGTACAAAGGGATGAAAGACCGGAGTGCGGACGAATGAAAAATGTTAGGAATTCTTAGAGATTTAAGCTACATTTGTTCACTTATATTGAAAAGATTTTTCTGTTATCTCGTCGTGAGTTTTAAATTGCAGGATTTGCAGGGTAGAGACCTCTTTTAATACAGAGTTCAGTTAAATTCCTTCTACATTTCGCGTCGTGCACACGGCATGTGTATTGTCTAGAATAATAAAATTTCACGTGCCTTTTAAAAGAGAGATTTTTAAAGTTAACTATATAAATGTCTTTTAAGAAAGTATAAAGGAATTTTCCCCCTTTCAAAAAGCTTAAAAGAACAGTGTTTATAGTTTGAGTTCGCTAAGCGATATTGCCACGTATTTAAGCTGAAGTGTTTGTCCACTCGGTAGCTAAAAGGATATTTAGTTACCCGTTTTAACTCTCGAGGGCCTTGGGATAAGGAAAGCTGTGTTCCAGCAAATTGACGGTTTCAGTATAATATTGACCTTTCTTTTATTGACTGTTTAGTAGCTATGATACGAAGCGATATATTTTTTGACTGGGAAAATTGAGAAGTTTTTTTTTTTGCTTTTTCGTGTAGAAATTTATTTAATAGACTCATATGATAAATGACTACTATATTTTTGTAAAATGAGTATTCAAAATGATACATTATTTAGATAGCAGCAAGGTTTGAAATGAAGTAGATATTTTAGTATAAGTTTTATTTTGTTACTTCCGTTTTCGTATATAGTTATGCGATTTGCTAAGTTTTTATCGATTTTCATTATTTTGCGACCCTTGAGAAGGCCATGTTCTATATTCGGCATTTATATTTAGATAATATTCTCCGTTTATTTGTCCATTGTTATTGGAACTGTAATGGGGTCGCAGAGGTGAGGTGTGGCGTTCCCAAACGAAATTGAACGACCTTAGAAATACCCCGGAGTCAAGTAATATTGCCTCACAGACAGGACTCCGTGTGTATTATATACTTTAAGGAAGGTATATATAAGGCATTGATATGGGTCAGACGAGAATAATCATATAGTAATAGGAATTCTCAGAATATTAATAGTAAGAAGATTTAAACAATGTTTTTAGCAATTAAAACGTTATGGGCATAATAATCTAAATTAGTATAATAATAATATCGTTTCATTGAAAAGGTTACTATGGCGCGATATTTATTTATTTATTCGGGACATACAACAGTTACATATTTTAACTTAGTTGTACCTTTCATTACAAGGCTTAGAAGATTTTTGAGGTTGTTAAGTCGTAAAAAATATGTAAATATGAGAGGACTTAGTATGAAGTAGTTTATAACAAATAATTTACAAAATTTAATCCACCGCTTAATGAAAATGAACGTAGCTACCTACTATAATTCTGAAATAGTGGTTAAACCATTTGTGTTATTTATTTTATAACAGAAGCATAGATTTGTGAAATATTGCTTACACCACATTGTTGAAAACTCGGTCACGAAACAACTTCGGCCAAAACGGAGGTTATGAAAAAAGTTTCTCGTAAACGTATACAATGTAATCGCCCGGCTTCGAATTATTACTTGGATTAAATGTAAAATATTTTTTTCTGATTTACTTATAAGAAAGTTCGCAATGGATGTTAAATTAAACAAAAATCAGCTTTACGTCGAATAAAGTTAATTTTAAAGTGACCAGAACTGTTGAAATTAAAAAAAAAATATGAAGTTATAGCGTAAACTTAACCATATGTAAGCCTACCTTATATGTAATTACTAGTACCTATGGAGTTTCTTGCCGGCTCTTCTTCATAGCAACGACACTTTGGAACCGAGCAACTAGAATCAGTAGAGTTAACGTATCGTTTCTTGAGCGCCTTTAATATAAGAAATAAAAACATTTTGATTTTGATTTATTTTTTGACGACCTCTGTGGTCGAGTGGCGTACGCACCGGTTTCAAGGTGTCGCTAGCTCTGAGGTCCCGGGCTCGATCCCCGGACGGGTCAATGTAGAAAATTACATTTCTACATTGTCTCGGGTCTGGGTGTTTGTGGTACCTTCGTTGTATCTGAATTCCATAACACAAGTGCTTTAGCTACTAACTTTGGGTTCAGAACAATGTATGTGATGTTGTCCGCATTTATTTATTTATTTATTTAGTATTAGTATTTATTACTAAAACTCATGTTTGCCAATCATTTGCACTCAATTTTTTGTGATATAGTAATTAATGAGGTTTGTCATGTCGTAGACCTCGGTGCAGTTAGAGCTCAGGCTAAGTGGACATCAAACACACCGAGAAAGTACCAGATATCCACTTAATATCGATCTTAAGAAGCGTATTAGAATTTTTAGGAAATCTTGAGGTTTTAAACTCACAACACTGAAAACACTTTTCAGACTGTTGAATCTATACATGGGTCGTTAAATGATTTATTTACCTAATCTAGTAAATTCATCCTATACTTAATAATTATGTAATAACTCTTAACCTTACACAGAAATCTTGGCCTTGAAAGGCTTATCATGAATTACAAACATTGCTATTTCGACCATGAACTACGAGTTTGCGTGCACCTACTGCTACTACAAGTACTAATTCAAACGATAAGCAGAGGGTAATGAAAATAATAATACCGTGAAGAACGCTCGAATGGCGGACGTTTAAAAAATATAGCTTGTGATTGTTCCAGTAAAGGGAAAGGCCATTTCTCAGTGAGAAACGAAATGAGTCGATTAGGACTACATATTGATTGTATGTAAAGTATATTTTTATATTTTTCTTTAATTTCGTGAGATTTTTCGTTTCTTATATTATGTTCGTCCTTTGTAAATGTGACGACAATGTATATCGAGTTGAATGTTCGATTTTATTTTTTCTTCCATTCTGGATGTCCTACTTTACATTAATCTAAACATTCTGCTGTTTACGTTGTTGTCGCATATTTTAAAATTAATGTAATCATAACATCGATGTTAGCCTTTTTTTTAAAAGAGTAACCCATGGAGTTTCTTGCCGGCTCTTCTCTATAGGAATGACACTTTGGAACCGAGCAACTAGAGTCAGTAGATTGTAACGTAACGTTTCTTAAGCGCCTTTTTTTGGTTAATGAGAAATAAAAATATTTTGATTTTGATATTTGAGTTTTAGTTTGCTGATTTTTCTGTATAATACAGAGAGACTAGGTTTCATCCTGATTTTAAATTAAGCACACTTATTTGAATTAAATAGTTAGACAGTCGACAACCTCGGTCACCATGGCCTGTCCTGCAGCAGGAGCGCAGGGCGTATATCTCGCCACTCAAATTTGAATGACATAATTCGTCGTGCTCTTGTCACCGCCGGTGTACCAGCTGTTTTGGAACCCAATGGTTTGGTGCGCGGCGATGGCAAGAGACCTGACGGTATGTCATTGCTGCCTTGGAAATTGGGTCGGCCTTTGGTGTGGGACGCAACGTGCGTCGACACCCTTGCGCCGTCCCACGTTCTAAGTTCAGCAGCCTCTCCTGGCGCTGCTGCTGGAGCTGCGGAGACCCTTAAGCGGCGGAAGTATAATAACATTGTGGGCGATTATATTTTCGAGCCGTTTGGGGTTGAAACGCTCGGGTCATGGGGTCCGAGCGCACGAAATCTATTCAAAGAACTTTCCAAACGTTTGGTAGAATCTACTCGTGATCAGAGGGCTGGTTTGTTCCTTGCACAGAGAATCGGCATAGCCATTCAACGTGGCAATGCTGCCAGCCTTCTGGGCACGTTCCCCGCCATTGACAAGGATGACGATGAGTTCTTTGACGCCTGTTAGTTTTTATTTATGTAAGTTTTAATTTTAGTATAGTTAGAGTTTGTTTTTATATTAGATTTAATTGTGTATTAATAAAGTACATTGATTTAATAGTTAGAAAAATATAGTTTAAGGAACAAGCTGTTAGTTCTAATGTAAAAGTGAAATAGTTTCGTCTTATAGCTACATTGAAAAAATTACATAATCTAAACATTTAATTAAACAGATGATAAGTTTTAATTTAAGTTTAGTTGTAAGTGTTTGTTGTTATATTAAATTTAAGTATTGAATTCTAAATAAAAAGTTTAATGCTAAAATAAATTAGATTAATTTATTAAAATGGACATTATTGAGAGAATAGCATAAAGTATCGCCAAACTGCACAACAGGGGCCCGAGTCTGCTATTGACAATTGCTTAAATCGTCTGAGTGGGTGGCGTTAGTAGCTCCATTTTAGGATAATTACGTAGGTAAAACATCATTTTAACGTCAAAATTGGTCATTGGGACGGATAATTTTGACGTTTTGACATTTAGTAGAATGCCAATTATCCTAAAATCGACCTACTGACGCCACCCACTCAGACGATTTAAGCAATTGTCAATAGCAGACTCGGGCCCCAGATTGTTGACAATACAGATAAATTATACAGTGTTCAATATAAATATATCTAGGTATTGTTCAGGAATACGAACGTTTATTTCAACAGTTTAATTAGATTCAAAACAAGCTCATTAAGTAAAGTCAAAACAAGCCGAAATGCCTGAAATAACAGACATTACCTCTGTTCTGACGTCACCGCTAAAAATATTACAGTGTGGGTCGCAGGCTGCGTGGGCGGAGGCTTTCATCAGGACAACTGTACAATAGGCCTTGGGAATCAAATAATATCATCCTACTCGAGATAAGAGCCTTATCAAGCAGCCTTAGAAACTAGTTAAGTAGATGTTTAAGACGTTTGAGCTGTATTTATGTAATTTTTCTGTGTAAAAAAGTTCTGAAGAACTTAGTAGGATAATACTTCTTCTTCTTTTCGTGTCGATGGTAGATTTTTAAAATTATAGTATATTGGCCCAGAAAGTTGCGACATTAATGGCAGCATCGTTAGCCTGCCTTAAGTCATCCAGAGTGCAGGTGTACGGACACTTTGGGCAATTCAGTAAATGGGGCATGGTTTGGTTGGGAGCTCCACATTCGCATGCAGTATGAAGGGGGTCGATAATTCCCCATTTTGCGAGGTTGTGTTTACAGCGGCCTACCTGGGTTCGCAGTCGATTGAGCGCTTTCCAGACAGGCCACTGCAGATCACTGCCAGGTGGTAAGTACTCCTTAGGTTGCAGGAAGTACTGATAATACTGATAAAGTATGAATTATTAAAAATATATTCTGTGTGATAAAAATATGACTCTATTTGGGAAAAATATTATTGGTATAATTATAAATATGAATAAAAAAATAACGGCAATCTATCCAAAGGAAAACATAAATAAATGGCGGATTTGTTTATTTTTTGCATGTTCAATTAACAATAGAAGGAAATAAAACCAAAACCAAAACAATTACATACGATTCGTAATCAAAATAAAACTATCGTCCCTATTATATATCCTCGACGACCTTCGTGGTCGAATGGCGTACGCACCGGTTTTCAAGGTGTCGCTAAATCTGAGGTCCCGGGTTCGATCCCCGGTCGGGTCAATGTAGAAACTCACTTTTCTACGTTTTCTCAGGTCTGGGTGTTTGTGGTACCTTTGTTGTTTCTGAATTCCATAACACAAGTGCTTAATAGCTACTTACTTTGGGTTCAGAGCAATGTATGTGATGTTGCCCGAATTAATTATTATTATTATATTTGTAAAAAAATATTTCCATAGCTGTAAATTCACTTAACATCTTTAAAAAAATATCCTTACGTAAATTAAATAATCTTTAAAATTAAATCCATAGCCCATTTTCCCCAAAAACTGGAAAAGTCAAACCGGAGTAAGGTTGTACCTTTCTTATACCGTAGCGCGGGAGGTTTACGAGTGTTGTCTAAAGGCCCCGAGGGTAAGGTAAACAGATTACAACTCACACAGATTGTAAGCCGCAGATATTTGCCTTTTTCCGATTTTCCACAATCATTCTGATTTGTCGCAAATGTAATGAGGGAATCTTTTTTGCTTTTTCGTTGCTTGTTTTACGAATGTATTTTATTTTGTACATACAGTTAGGACTGATTTAAAGAAACAAAACGACGAAACTTTTATTAAACTGAAGTTATCATTTAGTAAAGAAAAATATCCAGTTCATTTTAAGATCATATTATTTTAGTCAATCTTTGACGCTCTACTTACTAGCCTTGCAGATAAAGTGCATCTTTATTTCAAGGCTATAAAGTCCATTTTCGTAAATAATGAAAATTAATGTCCATTTCAGGATTTTAACACACGGCAAGAGCTGTCCTATGTAGCACTTAAAGATCTACTTTTATACTTTTTTCGTAGCCTGCATATTCCGTAGCTACGGTGCTACGAGGCGTAGCGGGATTGGCTACGTAATTTCTGAAGGTACATTTTAAGTATGTCATGTTTATTGATGAAATGATGATGTACATTGAGTGAGGTAATGCTAATGCATAAATTATCCAAACCAATGGAATATTCTCGTATTTGGCGTAGCAACGCGGTGTGGCCAGTGGGAATAATAAAATTAATAACAATGCGCCAGGGTTGCCAAGCTCAAGTTTTTATGGAACTCTCATAAGAATTTTATTATAAAGTGAATGTATTATAGGTAGTTATAATCTTTGTTAATCTAATTAAGAATAGCGTATAACTGCATTTTGTGGTATAATTTCATTACCATCATTCATACCAACATATTTATCGATAGTACGGAATATGGATTAATGAATAATTTTACGTGTTCAAATAAAACTTATTATCTGACGGTTTAAAGTACTTGTGTAATAAATGTATAAATGTATAATAAAATAATAAAATATAAATATGTATAAATTGTTTCAATTATAGAGCAGAAACATCAATAATTGTGATTCTAGAAAGGAAACTAGGTACACTATAGTATTCAGTTCAACAAATACAACTCAATGTAGGTCATGTCATCTATCCCGACGATTTATGACGTAATAAAGAGACAAAGAGCACTAAGTACCAATATAACGTTAAAGGAAGCTAGTTTTCCTTCAGGTTACCTAATGGCTGGAACCTGACACACAATGGTCCGACAAACAGCGGACGTGTCGTACGACATATCCGACCGCTGCGACAAAAGACGGTGCTATGGATAGGGGATAATGAAAAAAGTTTGCGGTAAGTCTAATAGAGTAAGCCATTGTTATTTTCGTTTTATTGAGAAGTAAAAACATTTGTTTCAAACTGTATGTAATTCACGGTTTTTGTTCGAGTTAAGTACGCTCTGGTTTTCAAAGAGTCGCTAGTTCTGAGATCTAAGTTTCGATTTTTGGACGGGTCAATGTGAAAAACCACTTTTCTATGTCACGGGTCCTGGGTGTACGTGGTAACTTCATTGTCTCTGATTTCTTTACTACTTCACACATTACTCTAGATTTACAGCAATGTATGTGACTTTTTCCACATATATTAAAGACGAGGTTTAATTTGGAATGTATCAGCAATCTATAAGGTTGTTTTAACAGAAAAGGCGAACTGTAGCAACATAAATAAACTAACCCCAGCCAACCTAAAATAGAAATTGATTCAAACACTGATTGAAGTACGTTAAATCTAAATGTATTTCGCCTGGTTCTAGCCTTAAGGGCTGCCACAGATATTGATATGACAGCGAACAGACAGAAACTCTATCCTACCTTTATATACAGAATTGTTGACAAGGCAAACAGTAAATCCGATTATTTCCGAACAAGGGTTCGCCGGTAACCGATCGATCATTGAGGTTAAAACTAGCTGGTTTAGAAACTAGATGGTTTAAGGAATTGTGGATATCCAATTACATATAGCGAACGTACTTTGAAAAGCGCGTTAAGCCATTATTACCCTTATCATCGATACAAAGAGTCAGACAGACGTTAGGTCTATACAATTCTGACACCTATTTTCAGCTACTGTGTTACCATAACATTATTGTGCAGCAAGGCCTCCTCCCTTACAGAGCAGGAACAAACTCAAGATAACTTGCGAATTACCGATTGCAGATCAGGAAAAAATTAATACACATCAAAGTAAAAAGAGCCGCAAAAAAATATGAGACCTCCTTTGAATTATGCTTACCCAATCGATTAGATTATTGTGAAGTGGCTCAGTGTAGAAAATTCTGGAGACAGATGGGTTGACCTTTGCCCAGGAGCGGGACACAAAAGAGATTAAAAAAAAAATGTCGCAGACGCGAGAGTAGCGTAATAAATATTAAAAAAACACCGTGGAATTGAGAAAAAGTTCAGTTGAAAATCAGAAGTCAGTAAAAAATATAATAAAATGCGCATTATTATTTAGTAAGCATAAAATAGCAGCAAGTGACAGCCCTGAACCGCCCACACGTCCATTACTGGCGGCGTAAATATTTAGTATATTCGTCTGTCGGGTCTTTTAGCAGAATCAGCTACAAATAAATTCGCCTGGAGGTTGTATTCGGTAACAGGGGAAGGTTTGCTGGGGACCGTTTGTATGTCATTTTAGATAGGAATTAGGTGAATATGGGTTAGTGGATTAGTATAGCAGAAAATTGAGTTCTGTGAGCATCGTTGATGAATTGAGAATTCGTATTTTTTTTAAACACTGAACTGATTTATAGTTAAGAATACACACAAAAGTTAAAGAACACTAATATATAAACGATCATAGTTATTGTATTCATCTATAATCATTTTATATTTCTTGTAGTGATACGATTTAGACCTAAAGAAATGGCTCCGAGTTGTCAAATGATGTTTAATTTTACTTTTAACTCAAGACTAAGGTTGCTATTTATTTAATAATTAATAAAACATACTATATTACAATTAAAAATTAAACTTAAGATATTTACAATAGGTAATAAAAAAAACTAAGCCTACACAGTACATAAGAAAAAATATAAACTAAAATAAGACTTAGATCTAAAAATATAGATTTAAATCTCCACAGTAGTAAGACTAGTCAGTTATGCAGTTGCTCCATAAAATATAATATTCAGCTGAACGTTTTAAGACTGGAAACCGACCCTAACAAATCTAGGTAAAAGGCTAGACAGAAAAAGTTTTACATATGACTAGTATATCCAGAAATATCTTATAAAGCCAAAAAAGATAGAATTAAGCCATTACCATACATAAAATTTATGAAAAGCCTTCAACTAAACCATAACTAGCTCCTATTAAATTTTATTGCATATTGCATGTCCATGAATCCGATCCATTCAGCTTTGACATGTGACGTCACTGATGACGTCACACGCCTGCTTGGCGCCAAGAACTGAAAGAGAGCAGTGGGTCGTGTGCCTTGCCAAAACATCAAGTACTGTGGTTATTATAAATATGGACAAGAATTATGGAATTAGGTAATCTAGAGCGAATCAGATACTTATTTTATGTAGAGTCTGCGTATTTATGGGCTCAGGACATTGAGGCAAAATTAATGATACAGGCTATTTGTGTTCAGATAATTGCGTCCGACAAAAATCATACGTGGTAGTTAGGCTTGTATTTATATGAGATTTTGATTGTACTTTATCAGCGTATAGACGGATAATATACTCATATATAAGTTCACATTTGTAAATATTTAAAAATTTAAATGTTTTAGACTTTTGTGCGTCTGCCATATCGTTAAAGACTCTCATGGTACATCTTCTCATGGTACATTTCGAAAGCAATGTTTTTAAACACGGTAATGATATGACGAGAGCCGGTCTAAAAATTAAAGAAGAGCCATTTAAAAAATATTGCCTCATACTAACACCAAGAAAAAGCAAAGAATGTCTCTTCCCCTGATCTTACTGTTTTCTTATTTATGCCTTAAATAAAAGGCAGTTTGACCTAACCTCCTTATGTGCATGTAAAGTTAATAAGGCCATCGTAAATCTTCGGGTCGCCACTATGTCTTAGTTTCCGTTATTCATGAGCTCTTCAGGCAGGGTCATGACCCCAATGCTACGGTTTGGCTTGAGAATCGGAGCTACGAGTGCTACGACACATTAAGTAGTCTGACATAGTTACGCAAAATATACATTAAAATTACGTCATCTTTGAGATTTTTCATAGTTATCTAAGATTTTCTTATGAAAATTTATGTCATGCATAGGCCTTTATAAGCTATATAAAAGCAGTGCATATTTTAATAGCCAACATAGATTGTATAGACGGACATAATAACAGAAAATGTAATTTGGAACCTCTAAGAAAATCTCTACGTAACTCGTCATGCTACGCCGACTCTGTAGCAAATGTTTGCTACGAAGCGTAGCACGGGGATGCTACAAACTTATAACATCAAAGGTCTTACCAAGAACTCAATAATATAATTATCAGTATAATTAGTGCATGTCTATTGAACAAATACATTGAATCCGTTGCTACGCGGCCTTTGACTGCTATTCGTATTAATTCCTTTCACAAAACTAATTAGAGCTTAACTTAGTATAGAAATTGAAATACCTAACTTATAGCTAATGCTTGGTATTTAAATAGAAAATTGAATATAGAACTATGTTCTAGAATCCCTTTGCAGATATTTTAAATTGAGTATTTTATGGTTTATTGTACTGTAAATTTATATAAACTTAGACGCCGTTTTAAGATTTTATAAGAAACTGTCTGCCACGGTTTAATCGCGTGAATACCTTAGTACCGTTCCCGATGTCTTTAGTTATTCTGTTATTGGGGGCGGCAACGAAGACATTTTTTTACTTTTTCGGGCCATTTTTTATTTTATTTTCTCCGTAATAACCATCCTCATACTTCAAGGAATAATATACAAAAATAAGAAAAATTAGCGAAATCGTTTCAGCTGCTCTCGAGATTTCAGCTTAGAAACAAATTCAGCAATTCACTTTTATATTATAGATAAGTATAAAAACGGAAAACAAGTTCTTTAAGTTGATAGGATCTTGAACATCTCATTAAAATGAGGATAAGATCGTGACGATAATTATACTTTATCCTTTTGAGTTTCAATCAAATACAGTCTCTTTTTACAATGCTATCGATTTAATTTAAATTAATAAAATCACAAATTTTGGATCGTGTTCCAATAATGGTTAGACTTCTTTTAAATTACGATAACTGAGTTAGTTATTCAGTTTCATAATGAAAGTGGCTAGAATTTTGTAAATGAGATAAAGCGAAAAAAAAACATTTTTATAATTATCTTAGTTTCCTTTAAAATTGCTTAACCGACTATAATGTACCTTAATACAAAGTAAGCATGGGTTTCAATAAAAAACGTAGGCAAATTTTTGTCCCCGTATGCCCAGACGTAAGCAAGAGTAAATACAAAATTTAAGAGGCACCCGTTTACAGGATTTTCACGCATGACTCAACAATTTATGTCTACAGGAAAAAACAGCCTTTAAGATTGATGGACCATTTAGCGAAACGTGAATAAATACGCATTACGTTAATAATGAGCCTTTACGTGACGTCATTATCAAGTCTATGTGTCCAAAAATATGGGTTATTGTCCCTTTGGGTTCGTTATTACTGAATTCCAAATTATTATAATAGAACGATGAATAATAAAAAAGGTTTTTTTAAGACGAATATTTTAGTATTGGTGCCAATAAAATATCTTTCTATATCTTTTATTTCAATAACATAAATCGACAATTTTATTAGTTACCAAACTTGGTGTCATATTCTTACTTATGTAGTATTACACGCTGTTTTCCTGTTTCTTGAACCCCTAAAGACTAGTAATATTTCTACAAAAGTTAACGATAGTAGAAATTGCTTTAATTATATTAATTGTATGGAAACGACATTATGTTACAACGATCGATCAGCTCCTATTTTGAGCAATTCGCTCATCGATATCGTTTGTAGAAATGTCACTTGTCTAGCAAGATAGGGCTACGGAAGGCTTGGCTATCTACAGTTGAAATTACGCGAGATGTGATAAAATATCACTGTAAAATATGCACGGTATTATTTGACGGGCATGTAACAATGTCAGTAGATGGTACATTTTTTAAACCCTTGACTATATCTTTTGGTATGGTGCCCAAAGCTTGTTCCTTCTCTATATGTGCCTAGCAGTGAGACGTTTATTATTTATCATGTCTGCCAACAGAAACTACCGAAGAAATCTTATATATAAAAATGAATCCCTAAATATGTTGATAACTCAATAACGCCTGGACCGATTTTGCCAATTCTTTTTTGTTGTGTTAGTTATTAACAGGAAAAGGTTTTTATGAAAAAAAAATGTGCGGATATTTTTTTAAGTAATCGAGACCTTGGTTGCTATAGTCATTTGTTGGATTCATCTGAGGCACCGGGAACGAGACCTAGGTATTCATGCGGGTGAAACCGCAGGGCACAGCTAGTTATTAGATATATTGGCGTAGTGTTCTTTAATTCCAGATTTATTTCGTTGCACTTACAACACATATATGCTGTTGCACCAATGTATATGTCCTGTCAACACCTTATCCCCTAACCACCTTAACCCCTATATCCTAGAGTGCACTCAAGCTTTCTTCAAACTCGATAAAACACTCGCCGTGATTCTAAAGAGGACACACACTTATATAAACCTATATGCAGTATGTGTGTGTATGTCCATCCTCAAGCACTCAGAGGTCTAAGAAAATAAAGACGATAAGCTTACTTAGTCACCATCCCCCGAGCCTTTTCCCAACTATGTCGGGATCGGCTACCAGTCTTACCGGATTCAGCTAAATACCGTATTATACATGGAGCGACTGCCTATCTGACCTCTACAACCCATTTTACTGCGAAAGCAATATGTAGTGTAGTTTTAAATAATTATTTTTAATGTCGCCATTGACCTTTTATGAAAGAGATGGGGATATCTGGTCAAATAGCTCTATCTCTCTTTGCAACTAAAATACTATATGATTTAAATCCTAATCCTAAATGCTATTTGTTTTTTGACCAATTTTAGAGCATTGATTAGATCAATAAGCTTCTTTTCCTAACAATTCAGTTTCGTAGTAAATCAAACACTAATTGTGTGGTTGACATAAAGACTAACGAGCAATCAGAGCACTTGACCTGAACTTTGACATGTGATTAACAATTTTTCGTTTGTTTTTGAAGAGTAATTGATCGACGAAATGTTAGGTATTTTTGTAATGATTGAATGATGAACTGTTTGAAATGTGGCATTCAAAATGATAGTACTTAATCCAAAATATTACATTTTTCAAGCAATTATACTTAATCAAATATATATACACAAAAAAAAAACTCGGGAAAGGTAACTCAAGAGCAGATGGATCGATTTTTGGATCTTGTTACACAGTATTTTAAAATATGGACTTTGTATTTAAATAGCGATTATTCAAGCAATCATACATAGTCAGTCTCAGAAAAAAAAACTGTAATTAAAAGAAAGAAATCCCACAAGGTCCTGGCAGCAAAGGCCAATGTATCGGATTATCGGTTGACACTTGACTCTTAACCCCCGATCGGAAGGTGACACTCCAACCCTTGGTAATTGGTGAACCATTGGTCTGGAAGAATAACCTTTATTCTGCCACTTAACCAACGAATTATGTTAAAGATTTTAGAAGACATTTTTTCTGAAACTCATTTTGAATTTGAAAAAGTAGTCTTTTTTTTAAGTTATTATAGTATTTTGGTGGAAGAGGGAAAAGGAGTCCTATGCCTGACAGTGGAAAAAGATGGGCAAAATAATCTACCTATCTATCTATTAAGATTTTATTATAGAGATGAATGGACCAGCTCATCAGAAAAAATAAACATTATTTGGATCTGTTTTGTAAGACAATTTATCTGTATTTTTTTTCTTCATATAATTAAGTAGGTTATCTTTGTAGAAGCCTTTGGACCTTTGCCATAGACGTCTAGACAGGAACGTGATAATAAATGGCGCATAAAGACTTTGGAATTCGTATTATTAGTTTAGTTGAAACAAAAGTAGCCTCAATAATAGTTTAACCAATCGATCAAGACTGCAGATCCATTGCTAGCTATAGGACTCCCAAGAGGTGACATAATATGGAGTTCGTCTTGTCTGCTCCAACAGTCATCGAACCGAGTGAAATAAAAGTCTACTTACAAAAATTAAAAATGGTTTAGTAAATCTATACAGGGTGTCCGGTAAATAATCCGACAAACTGTAGTGGCTGATACATGGGCTTATTTTTTGAAATATTACTACTGGAAATCTGAGGAATAATGAGACGTAACTTAACTCGGATCGTCATGGTCCAGTGAAATAAGGTATTTTATTCTAGCGATAACTAGTTACACGAAATAATTGGACGAAATTTTAACTTGAAAAATATGAAAAAAAAATGCTCTGTTAAATTTTTGTAATGATACGGAACCCGTTAAGTGCAGATGAATGGGGCGTCCAAAACTAGCTATTTCATTGTTGTTGCATGAAAAATAAGGTGTTATAAAATCGATTAATCTAGTAAGAAAGTACTGAAGATAAAGGTAACTTAACACTAAAACATGTTTTAATCTGGCATAGAAAGTTAATGGCGAAAAGAAACTACCTCATTTAATTGTACAATGACGATCCGCGTTAAGTTACGTCTCATTTTTCTTCAGATTTACGTTAGTAATATTTAAAAAAATAGGCCCGTGTGTACTTCAGCAGCTTGGTTTGTCAAATTTTGTAAGGAAAATACGCAAGTATTTTACCTTCCCAAAATCACCAATATTCAAGCAAGTTTTTAAGATTGTTGTACAAAAATCCTACATACATTTATTTTTCACCACTACAGTTCAAAGTTGAGCACTAAGAAAAACGAAAAGTGAAAATTGTTAAACGAATGGCGTTTTCGCCAATATATTCTTCTTTTAGATAAATACGAGACTTATTTAAACGTAGAGTATTACGAAAGCTATTAATCAGCAATAAAAATGGAAAAGTCTGATGCAAGGTAGAAAATTCTAAAATTTTCGAAAATCAATTGTAACTCGAAACCTGTAACTTTTCGGGGAACATATGTTGCGTTCATTTGATAGGGCCTGACGTAAGGTATCAGCCACTACAGTTTGTCGCACTATTTACCGGACATCCTGTGTGTGCACCATTTTTGTAAGTATCGTATAACAGGATTTTTGTATAACACGAATAGCACGAGAAAAGAGAGGCCAGCAGTGCAGCAGTGGGAGGGAAGGGTTGTGGATAATGATGATGAAGTATTAAAATACCCATAATTCTTACATTAAACAAAAAAAATCGTAGTGTTACAAAATCTATTTTATTGCTTTTTCTAACTAAACGTTTTCTAGATGATACGCCATAAAAGTCATAAACATTTCTAACAAATGTTTTACGGTAATACCAATAAGAGAAGAGCCTTACACAACCTTTGATCCCTCGCTACCTGAGCCCTGAAGGCAGTTGCCACGTGTTAGTAGGCTGAATAAATAATGGTACAGCCTGTATTTACGTAACGTTTCACGTTAATACAAATTAAACAATAATATACTTCCGGATCATTATGTTAAGCCTTCATAGCTTAAATTAAGGGTTTACTTAGTATTTACGTATATAATAGCCTATGAATAATTTATTAACATACCCCTTATGTTAATAAATTATTCATAGGCTATTTTCGTACCTAGTAACAGCCAACTGCTTCGTTGGCCTAGTGGTGTTTAGCGCGACTGCTACGCTAGAGGTCTTGGGTTTGATTCCCAACTCGACCAAGGTGTTATTGGGTTTTTCTATGAAATTCTCAGTAGCAGGTCGGAGTTTGGATGTGTGCCCGGTTAGTGGCAATAGGCTCGCCCCCTATTACATGGGACCTAAACATATCGGCGAACTGTGGGTGTACATTGGTACACCTCTGCCTACCCCTTCGGGGATACAGGCGTGATGATATGTTTATGTTATGAGTAACAGAAAGACAAAAAGGTATAGCTATAAAAAAACCCATAAGATACGAGTAAGTTCACATAAGTACAATATCAAAAAAGATTTTTAAAATCTCTCTTCAAGTCAACAGCCTACATAGTTTATTTGTAATAAAATATATTTTTTATACTGTGGGTCACACGAATTGTCAATAAGATAAGCTATAATTAATATCAATCTGACCTAAAAAAATAAGTGATGTCAATTACATAAATGAGGTCTTCGTTTTATGCTAAAATAATTTCATTGTTAAATCGCATAATGTGGGTCATGGCTCCCTTTTACACAACGGATATGTTTTGAAGAAAAGGGCAGGTGACTCTATATTTTTTATTATATTTTTAATTTCAATAGGATAGATATTCAAAAAGGATTGGAAACTTATTTTTATTCTTTTTCTACATAACAAATACGACGATATCTTTTTTTTTAAGTATACCTAATTTTACAATTTGGTTCTTTTTGTGGTAATGCATGACGTCACTACCCCCGACTATTTAACTTTGATTCGTTTTATCTACTCAGATTCTTCTTGCTATTAAAAATACGTGTTCATTATTTTATTTCTTATTGATTAACGGACTAAATAAATGCAAATACATTTAGTCTTTTCGTACCCAGACATCTACCCTATTCATTTTTATGATGCCTTTTTCTTTAAATATATTTATAGGTACTACGAATACCTAATTATAATATAACTAATTACGATACGATGAATAAACCAGTGTTTCTAGGGGCGTGTAGTCCATAATAAATTCTTCATCAGTATTAATACATTTATACTGACTACATACCAGAAAATATGTACATAAATATGAATAAATAAAGTAAGGAAGAAATAAATTACTAGCAGTATGATAACACGAGAGAATTTGAAAAGTTTATCAAAATCGATAACCTCCGTCCGTCTAGTTAATTTTACGATTGGATTAAATATGTATAAAGTGTGTTCGACAAAATGCTATAAACTTGTTAAAAGGAACTGAATATTTTATTCAATCGTTTAAAGTAATTAATGTTTTATGTTAAGAGACATAATGGAGTAGATATTAACGTAATGATTATGGATTAAATACACTACAAGATTCTTTGAAATGGTGCCTTTTTTATTTATGTAACTTTGTCATTTTTATCGATGTAGTGTCTTGGCTAAAAAGTATACGACCCGTTCCTGAAAAAACCTTTATAAAATTTTCTTATTAAATATCTTTATTTCATCCCCCAAAATCAGTAACTTTCATCGCGCATCCCATTTCAGATGTCATTTCAGATGTACCATTATTAATTTGCAGAGATTATTCAAATATATAATAGATCCTCACCGTAGGCTGCATGGCACTGGCGGGCGGCCAGCTGTTCTCAACACTCCGCTATTTATACGCCCAGGGTATCGATTTTCCCCGGAACCGTTACGTAATACACGACACGACCAAAACGTTTGCCGCCGCTGCCTTTTACACTCATAAAACGCACATCTTACTATAGCCTCAATAAAAACTCCGACAGATTTATTTTATACCCAAATTAAATTAAAAAACCACTAGGCTGAATATGAACACCTTTGCTTAAAAAAAATTGGAAAGTGTCAAAATTGAGAATGGAAGGCGGGAATTGACAGTTGGATTTTTTTTCACAAATTAGAGTATGACTCCGTTGTGGTGCAAACTCCGCGGAGGTTTGATACAACCGAGCTCAGTGGCGCCCCCGAGCTGACTGCCGGTGGGCTGCGGCGACTGCGCGACTCACGCATACAAACAAAATTGCAACATTGTTTTAGTGTTTCACCCTTATGTAAATGACAATAAAGTCGAAATTCGATTGATTGCGACGAAAAATTGCGGGCGTCCTTTTCCTACAGATTTTATAGACCTTACGTAATTGTACATAGGGGTGACTATTGTTTGACGAGGTGTTACAAGCATTTGTATTCCGGCGAGCATTGTTTCAGCATTGATGGAAGAATAGACATGATGGCGCCTATTTTTCATTCATTTGTCAAAACATTTGATTAAATGGATTTAAGCTGGTTCTGTTGAGGTTTATTAACTTTTAAATGGTTTTATTTTGGGATTCAATTTTCAGAGCTTATCTTTTGTTATCGGGATTTAACATCAATTGTGGGGGAAATACGAGCAGTGTCAATTGATTAATTACAACTTTATATTAAAAGATGAACATTAAAAATACATATTTACTTAGAATCGTGTTAAATGTAGGTAATATGCGATACAAGTTTTTTTTTAATACCATGAGTACTACATACATGAAAATGCTACTTTCTTGAGAATTCAGTTTTAATTAACCTTGAGAATAACAATTATCGTAGAAACCACAGTAACCTCGTTAGATAATGTTCGCTAGCATTACAATGTGTACTCGCGTAGCGCATTGATTATCGGCTACGAGAGCGTAGCTGACGTAGCAGTGTCGTAGCGCCCGTGTAGAACTTAATTACATTTGAAGCGTTTTGATAGTTGATTATTATTTTAATTGAAATGTAGTATGCATGTTAGTATGTCGCGCGTTATTGATTTAGTCATTTAGTGTATAGTGTGAACTGAATTATAGTGAAAAGGTCTTGTTTTTTGAAATTGTAGAAAATAATTATAACATTTTTGATCACATTTAGTAAAAGGTTTTGTATCATTCTAAGACTAATAATAGATATTAAAAGATTATTGAAGCAACTTATATATGTAGTTAATAATTAAGTCCTGCCTTACAAACAAAGTTAAGTTTTACCTTTTTAAGTTAATAAATTATCAAACATTTATTATTCTAATACCGAATTCCCTTACAATAAATTTATTTTTAAAGTTCCCACTGCTCCATTATTTATCTTCCCTAACTTTTAACTTTAATGGCAACTTTTAAACGGTCTCACTTAACTGAGACATCGTCTACCAGTTGATGACGTCACAGCCATAACCTTCCCATCAAGGACCCGCACTTAATTACCAAAGGACTCCACGGAATATTAACTAAGCTATTGACTTTTAGAGGGAAAACATCCACAACCTAAATCCAACTCTAACAAATATCAGTAAGGTTCAAAATTCCCTGGCAGTGACTCATGTGTAGATTAATCTTCATGCAGTGTGACTTTTTTATAATGTTGAGAGGAACTGGCTGTATGTTGAGCAGGTTTCCTGTTTCAATATGATTAAAAAGTCAGTTTGAGTTTATTAAAAAATGGGTACTAGCGTATAGCGTAGCTGTGGAATTAGTGGAATAAGCAATATGTTATTTTTACAATTATTTATTAATATACAATTAAATCTAATTTAAGAACAAACTCTAACTATACTCAAATTAAAACTTACAAAAATAAAAACTAAACGGCGTCAAAGAACTCATCGTCACCCTTGTCAATGGCGGGGAACGTGCCCAGAAAGCTGGCAGCATTGCCACGTTGAATGGCTATGCCGATTCTCTGTGCAAGGAACAAACCAGCCCTCTGATCACGAGTAGATTCTATATGTTATTTAAGACTATAAAATATAAATTATTTCTGTCGCCCGATTCAATCGTAAGCATCATAAGTAAATGAAGGCTTAGGTTCTGCAAGTGGATTATTTTACATGCATACAATATAAGAATTAAATAGATACACAATACTTGAACTTTTTGTTGTTGTGTTATTATTATATTAAATTAAATCGTCGAAAAGCAACGGCATCAACTCTACAACAATAAGGGGGTGAAGAACTTTATTAAAAAAATAAAAAATAAAGAAACAGTGAACAAAAATTAAACAAGGCATAGTTTCTTTGACCACCTTATTAAGGAATCTAAACAAATTTTTAAATAATACTAAAAATATGTATCTGATGTCATAAAGAAGTATCCATCTTGCAAAAGTTTCAAAAAACACTAACATTACAAATTAAATGAAGCAAAAATCAACCATTTTCTAACAGCGACATCTTGTAGCAATATAAATTAAACAACTTACCCAAGCCAGCGGCCATTTTAACTTAACGTGGTTCAAATTATCGCCGCTAGAGGGACAAGTTCTAATTTGTTTTTTGATCCCTCATACATAAAATGAGTTCTAAGACTCATTTTATTTTCACCAGTATTCATGTCTACTTCTTCGTCATTTATTAACTTCTATTTCATATTATTATAACTTTTATAAACGATAATAAACAGTAATATTCTGTCTCGTCATCTTGAGATTTAGCCTGATTAATAGATATATTTATTATCTTATTAGATTATCCGATAAATGGGTTTACTTAATTTTGTCGTATAAGAAAGTTGTAGAAAGTGTTTGTAGTTGGAATATTTAAGGAAATCTTGTAAGTCAATTAGAACAAAATATAAATATGTCTAACTGACAAATTATTGGTCTTCATAATTAACTGATGCGGGCGGATGTATAGGGTGTTAATAAAGCCCTGTCCGACCCGAAAGGGTGCTCTATCATATGCCCAAGGAAAAATCATGATAAAAACAAAAATAATGAATTTTGAAATAACTACTTTTTGCCGAAATTCCCTAAATTTAAGATTAAAATAAAAACTACAACACCAATTTCATCGGTATTTTTGGTGGCCTTTTGTTTGGAATTAGTAGCATCTGTAATCTGAAAACTTTTAAAATGAATTAGTGAAAAAAATACTTTTCCCCTTAAGACCATAGTATAATTAAATAAATCCTGGATAAGCATGTAATTTGAGTAATGTAGAAATGTATTTAGTAGAACAGTTAGTATTTCTACGTGGGAAACGACGAATGACATAATAATCATGTAAGCTTATGTAAAGCGATACAACGTATAAGGTCAGATAATCTATGATTTATTTAGAGACAAATAGATTTTATAAAAATATGTACTGCTCGAATCAGCTATATAAATGAGACTACTCTCGACTACTTTTGCGATTTCTGGTGATAATTTTGTACGTAGATAACTGCTTGCTTAGATATCTGTTTAGTTTATCACCGCCGTCGCCGCACGCAATAAATGAATTTAAATTAGTTGTCTGCTGTAACGTCTAATCTGCATCACTGAAAACCGATCAATGTTACTATTTTAAGTTATTTACAAAATACAAAAACAACACCAACTCACCCAAAAAAAATCGAACCGATTTACAATATTTGTCGTCATTGTTACATAAACCACAATAAAATGTCCTAATCACTGTCAGCATGTCTGCGACACTCTTCACAACTTTCTTCGACACCACGACAGCACGCTGTGCTGTCAATTAAAGTGTCTCGCAATTCGACACACGACACAGCCCCGTCACACGATTTACCAAAGTCAAAATTTCAATTACACTCTCACACAAAATTATATTTACCATCAAAAAATAACACTCCATTCGATTCTCAACCTTATGTCGTTGCAATAGAGGTGATTAAATAATTGTAGAGGTGTAAAATCACGTTTGGTTTTTCAAGTACTTAGTATAGATGACAATGTTGAAAGGATCATGAGTGCATTAGCTATTGTGGGGACACAAAGGGATATCTCCTATGATATACGTCAACGGTACTAAGGGACGACAAACTTATTACGGAGTTGAGTCAAACGGAAATAACCCTTGGTGCTGTAAGATTAGAGTTTAAGTCGATTGTGTATTTAAGTTGGTGGTTGTGAAGAATGGTTTGTATAGATTTTTTTGGGGATTTCGTTCAGTAAATTGGGTTAGAACTTATATTTGACACTTGAATTCATGAGTTTTGAGTGTTTAGAGCTTATTGTTTGTAATCCGATTATCAATGTTTGTTGTTTTGTTTTCCATTGAGTGGATTCGTTTTGGACAGGTGTTGATATTGTATAGGATTGGAGATTATTAACTTGTAATAGCTTTTAATGCTACAATATTTTGTGGATGAGGTCTTAGTTATCTAAATGTCGAAGTTATTTACGACTAAGGTAATCTCTGAAGCAAAAGATGAAAAATTGAATTTTGATGTCTGTTTTTGTGCGTGAGAAAGTCGCGTATGTCCAGTAGTTTACTGATCGCGTTTGTGTTTGGGATATTACAGGTTCAAAATCAGGTTAATGGCAATATTACTGTTTAAGCTGAAATTAATAATATTTGCTTAATCGTTCTTATACCATAGAAATATCTAAGTCTTTACTGAAATCTATTTAGCATGATCTTTTCGAATAGTTATGACATAGGTAGCATGACGTAATAGGTAGTTTTTGGTATGTTTAAATTTTGATGACGATAATATTATTTAAAAATGTAGACTTTTTTCATATCTTTCTTTAAGTTCTGATCTTCTATCCAATGAACATTATTATTCTATTCTTTTGAGGTAGCACTACAGTTGGCATAATTTGGCCCGTGTCAGAGTTTTATATGATATTTTTTGCTGGGAATGGCAGCTGCGCGATGAAATATCAATATCTCATGTATTGTGTGTTGTGGCCACATGTGACATCGACCATGGTCGTTAAGCATGTGTGCTTAAGTGGGGATATATAGCTATTAATTCAGAATAGTATTATGTAAAGAGAGTGTCAGAGTAATGTAAATCGGAAGCAAGTAGTTTAAAAAAGTTGTCTCAAATTGTATCTAAAAACGAATCTTTGTAATGACAATCCACATTTATTTTAATTGGAATAAAGAAAAACAATTGCACGCAGTCTTAATATTGTGTCCAAAATTGTGAGTAAATTTTCATTCTATTAAAATTAGTCGATTTTAAGAGGCTTCCACAATCAGCAGTTGGTGATCAAGTAAAGATGTAACACTACTCCACGGGAGCTGTAGCTAAGGCGTAGTAGATTCTCGTCACTCTTCGTGTCGCTTAGTATGGGATGGGTTTCTATTTACTCGCACTGGATCACGCACGTAATCTAAGCAATTATACCCCCAGCCTGTGTTCAGAGTGGGTACTACATGTACAGGGGCCCAAGTCTGCTATTTACACTCGGTTCAATGTCTTCATAGTGTCGTGCCAGCAGAGCCATTTTCGGAAAATTGGTGTTCTACTAAACGTCAAAACGTCAAAATTGCGCATTGGAACGATTCGGTTCAATGTTCAACGACTGTGTACAATAGTTCATACATTTGGTACATATTGTAATGCGCAATTTTGACGTTTTGACGTTTAGTAGAATACCAATTTTCCGAAAATGACTCTGCTGGCACGACACTATGAAGACATTGAACCGAGTGTAAATGGCAGACTTGGGCCCCAGGTACTAGGAATAAATGGCAAGGAGCTACCTATGTGCTTAGTATTACCTACTAAGTAAACTTAGCTATATAAACGAGACCATTCGTTTGAATTCAAACTAAGCGGCAAGCGTCTTCTAAATTCAAAAGGCTTAAAACAGTCTCTTTTTGATAGGATAACTAAAAATATATAAAAAAGAAATGGTTAAGCCGTCAGTAAACGCTACTGGCCATATAATAATAAAAAAAACAAAATCAACTCTTCCAACGATTAATTTCAAAAAAAGAACGTCCATCGAACCATCTGCGGCATACAAGCAAAGGCGCCGCACATTCAGCCGCAACACAGATACATAAGCCATAGACAAGATACAAATGATTTGTATCCGCCATTGACGGAGTGAAGTCGCGCGGAAATTCGCTATGGGTTCGTGAGGGCTGACCGAGGGGCCCTGCAGCCGTATTCGCTAACTTCATAGACAACAGTTGCTTTCGCGAAATCGAAAGCGACCGTGATTCGTTGTCGCGGGTAGTTGTCAAAATTTTGGTATTCGCTAACTCGTTTTCTCTGTATCTATTTCCGGTTGCTTTCCTTCGGGTTCGACTGCTTTCGAGGCGGCTCTATTTTTTATCGACTATTATACGGCTTAATTCTGTGACACTTTTTGAGCTTTGTAATACTCTTGATAAGACAACATTTTATTTAAGAGGGTTTGTACTACGTTACATGTCAAAACAAACAATCGTTATGTTTAAATCTCTTTATCTATTTCATAATATTATTGGTTCTGACTATTACTAAGAGTTATTTTGCAACTGGAGTGCAGCGATGTAGCTTTATCCGTGTCCTAAAATAATGAAAAACCAAATTTAACCCAGAACATCACTATAATATAGGTACTCGAGTTAAAATGTGTTTCAAGATACCAAAGTTTCATTTATTATGCCCTATGAGAAGATCTTCGGCAAGACTAGAGGGTTGTGACCATTTCACCCCGCATGGCACGCTGGATTTTGGACTTTAATCACTATAAAACCTTAAAACGCCGCAGCAAAGTGAAAAGACGATGGCGATTATTTTAATAATGTGGAAGGTAAGCCTGCTTCAATATTTGTCCAAATTCTTGTTTTGCATACTTGAGCCTCAAGAGTACCTACATACCTTTATGTTAAGTTCATATGCATTCACATTATATGATTCTTGTGGGTGCAAATATAACGTATTCCTCTTGCTTATTTTATGTGAATAAAACTTTCAGTACTTTCCCCAGTCCTACCGCTTTATTGATTCTTTATTAGGTTGTCTTTAAAGTATAATACATCCGTCATGTCATAACGTTTTTTTTGTTACATTTTACAGAGATCCACGTGTGTACCACCACTTCATCAGGATCTACATGCGACCCCCTGCTTATTCTGGCGATGCAGTAGTACCTAATTATTATAATCCTTAACATTTGTCATAGTTTTATGTGCAATATACATACATACAATTTTATTGTCTCTAAAAGTGTACCCTACCTATAGGTTTGAAAAGATTAAAACAATTATTATATACCTATTAATTTATTTTATTCACATAGTTTACAATATTATCTTAAGGCAAATGAAAATCCTAATTATTTTATGAACAATAAACACAACAAACATCCATCAAAGTTAGTTTGTTGACTGTTGTTCACTAACACATATTCTTGAAACTTCGTAGAATAAAATTTACCATTTCATTTAATCGAATTACATCCTCTATTAGTAAAACAGTATTTTTTCTTGAGTATCTAAGTATACAAACACACATGAAAAAGGCTGACGTTTATAATCTTTGTAGCCGTCATCGCCATATGTAGTGATTTTAGTAGTAAGTAGGATTTAATAAAGAGTTTTTAGTTTAACTGTTCAAATTATTATTTAACCTTTTTGTTTTCACAAAATTAATAAATTACTTTTATTAAATCATTGATTGAATATTGATATTTCCCATTAAATATGCTGAAGTTCTGTTGATCGATAGATAAAAAATTATCCATTTAGGCAGGTACACAAATATCCGAAATTGTTCTGTTTCGATTACCAATTTAAGTAAATCTTATTTAAATTAGTATTTGTTTATAGAATATCGAAGGGAACAATAATAATTTACTGAGCATTTTTTCGCGTGAAAGAGAATGATGAAAAAATGGCAAAAGGTGTATGCATTTCTCCAACAATAATTTTTAATATTAAACGTTCTTATCTTCTCGACAAATAAGAAAAACAATAAAAATCAACGAAATATGCTTCTTTTAGTCACTTTAGCAACAATATTGCTTCAGTATCTTTTATTCAATACTTTAACGTTTACCCGTGAGTAGTTGTTTTCGCGAATACAGTTATGTGTCTAGTAGTCCGGATTTTAAATGTCAAATGAAAGCAGTTAGGCTTACGGAATCGCAATTTTGAGTTTATCGATACAGAAACGGCTGTCAAAATTGTGTTCAGTTGCCTTCAAATACACCGTCGCACGATGACGTCACATTCGTTAGACACCGACGATAGCGAATACGAAATTTGCGTTTTGACAGTTCTTTTACAAAAGTCTAGGTAGTTTTCACCCTCGCGAGAGTTAGCGAATACCCCTGCTGCAGGGGTATTCGCTAACTCTCGCGAGGGTGAAAACGACCTAGACTTTTGTAAAAGAACTGTCAAAACGCAAATTTCGTATTCGCTATCGCCGGTGTCTAACGAATGTGACGTCATCGTGCGACGGTGTATTTGAAGGCAACTGAACACCATTTTGACAGTCGTTTCTGTATCGATAAACTCAAAATTGCGATTCCGTAAGCCTAACTGCTTTCATTTGACATTTAAAATCCGGACTACTAGACACCTAACTGTATTCGCGAAAGCAACTACTCACGGGTAAACGTTAAAGTATTGAATAAAAGATTTTGAAGCAATTTTGTTGCTTACGTGACTAAAAGAAGCATATTTCGTTGATTTTTATTGTTTTTCGTATTTGTCTAGAAGATGAGAACGTTTAATATTAAAAATTATTGTTGGAGAAATGCAAACACCTTTTGCCATTTTTTCATCATTCTCTTTCACGCGAAAAAATGCTCAGTAAATTATTATTGTTCCCTTCGATGTTCTATAAACAAATACCAATTAAAATTTGATTTACTTAAATTGGTAAACGAAACAGAACAATTTCGGATATTTGAGTACCTGCCTAAATGGATAATTTTTTATCTATCGATCAACAAAACTTCAGCATATTTAATGGGAAATATCAATATTCAATCAATGATTTAATAAAAGTAATTTATTAATTTTGTGGAAACAAAAAGTTTAAATAGCAATTTGAACAGTTAAACTAAAAACTCTTTATTAAATCCTACTTACTACTAAAATCACTACATATGGCGATGACGGCTGCAAAGATTATAAACGTCAGCCTTTTTCATGTGTGTTATAAGTTCCTTGGTGTTTGTATACTTAGACACTCAAGAAAAAATACTGTTTTACTAATAGAGGATGTAATTCGATTAAATGAAATGGTAAATTTAATTCTACGAAGTTTCAAGAATATGTGTTAGTGAACAACATTCAACAAACTAACTTTGATGGATGTTCGTTGTGTTTATTGTTCATAAAATAATTAGTGTTTCATTTTGCCTTAAGATAATATTGTAAACTATGTGAATAAAATAAATTAATAGGTATACATATAATTATTGTTTTAATCTTTTCAAACCTATAGGTAGGGTACACTTTTAGAGACAATTAATAAAATTGTATTAGTACTGCACAGTACTGCACATAAAACTATGACAAATGTTAAGGATTATAATAATTTGGTACTACTGCATCGCCAGAATAAGCAGGGGGTTGCATGTAGATCCTGATGAAGTGATGTGGTACATACGTGGATCTCTGTAAAATGTAACAAAAAAAACGTTATGACATGAAGGATGTATTATACCTTAAAGACAACTTAATAAAGAATCAATAAAGTGGTAGGATTGGGGAAACTACTGAAAGTTTTATTCATATAAAATAAGCAAGAGGAATACGTTATATTTGCACCCACAAGAATTATATAATGTGAATGCATATGAACTTAACATAAAGGTATGTAGGTACTCTTGAGGCTCAAGCATGCAAAACAAGAATTTGGACCAATAGGTATTGAAGCAGGCTTACCTTCCACATTATTAAAATAATCGCCATCGTCTTTTCACTCTGCTGCGGCGTTTTAAGGTTTTTATATTGATTAAAGTCCAAAATCCAGCGTGCCATGCGGGGTGAAATGGTCACAACCTTCTAGTCTTGCCGAAGATCTTCTCAAAGGGCATAATAAATGAAACTTTGGTATCTTGAAACACATTTTAACTCGAGTATATTATACTGATATTCTGAGTTAAATTTGGTTTTTCATTTTTTTAGGACACGGATAAAGCTACATCGCAGCATTCCAGTTGCAAAATAACTCTTAGTAATAGTCAGAACCAATAATATTATGAAATAGATAAAGAGATTTAAACATAACGATTGTTTGTTTTGACATGTAACGTAGTACAAACCCTCTTAAATAAAATGTTGTCTTATCAAGAGTATTACAAAGCTCAAAAAGTGTCACAGAATTAAGCCGTATAATAGTCGATAAAAAATAGAGCCGCCTTGAAAGCAGTCGAACCCGAAGGAAAGCAACCGGAAATAGATACAGAGAAAACGAGTTAGCGAATACCAAAATTTTGACAACTACCCGCGACAGCGAATCACGGTCGCTTTCGATTTCGCGAAAGCAACTGTTGTCTATGAAGTTAGCGAATACGGCTGCTGATTGAAGAGGGGTCGACTTTAGAGTCACATTTAATTTAAAATGAAGAAATGCTGTAGTTATGCTTGTGATTGTTGGTTAGAAATTTCTTAAATCTGCTCTATTTGACGATTCAGAACTTGTGGTTTTAATCTGTAATTAAAAACGGACTTAAATTGTTTCCGAAGGTGAAGTACGGTGAAATTTTCACGTATACAAAATTCATGTATGGAATTAGTTTTAAATGAATCGATCTATTTTGAACAGCATTATCGGGCTCTTACAGACCGAGCGTGATGTTTTTTAGATCTAGACAATTGTAATACGGTAAGCTTTTTTACAAGTCACGGGTAATCAGGAAAAATCAGACAAAAGTGCCTGCTACGGGTAAAAACACGGGAGTGCTTCTAGATTCCTTTCACACAGGAACGCGCTTACAGACTACTGTGATACTCGACAGAGAAGTTTAAACCTATACATATAATAAAATTGTAGAAAAGTGGTGTATGTACAATGGAAATATAAACAAAAAAAAACTTGCAAGGGTTGTTATTATATCGATGTCTAACCCGATATTATAATTAAAAAAAAATTATCTGTTTGTCTGTGTGTTTGTGCACGCTAATCTCAGAAACGGCTTATTCTATTATGATGCGGTTTTCACGAATATATTGTAGTAAGCTTCACTTAACATTTAGTGTTTATTACATGTCAATCGGTTCATAAATAAAAAAGTTATGTCATATAACGTTCTACATAAATAGCACTTTACACAAAAAACTCATTGATACGTTTCGGCATCCATGCGAACGAAGTCGCGGGCACAGCTAGTTCATAATATAAGTAAAAAACCTAGTGAAGTCTAAATGTTCTTAACCCTTTGCATATTAGCTTTCGACGCGTTGCGTAGGGCCTTGCAATGTAGATGCATGCCTAGATTCCTACATTTTATCTACTACCAAAAATTCTAAATAAACATTAAACTTAGCTACTAAATAAACCTTACATTCATCATCTACTTTCAACAATCTTATTAAGATACCAAAGAATACAACACAACAAAAACGAGCCGACATTAATTTCGTTCAAAATATTTCGCTCGATCCATTTCAAGTTGCCGCAGTCGGTATGTTGAAAGCATTAAACTTGCAATGAATAAAGAGTTTCACACTTAAACTTATACGTCAACAAAGGTTACTGACGATTATACCTTATTCCTTATGCCGGGTACTTTTGCCGCCGTTACAAAGTCACCGCGCCCCGCCCCCAAACTGTCACTCCATACAAGGTTATTGAAGCACAATGACGTTTATTGTGGACGATGTTGCCATGATTGTAAATTAGATTAAAAGCTGTCGGGCAGTTTGATGTGGCGAATTTTTGTTTGGTTTTTACGTTCGTTCAGGTGCAGTGGCTCGATGCGGCGGAACGGTGTTGCGTCAATTTATGTTTCGTTAGATTTTTCGGTTGGTTTTTGAGGGGTTTGTTACTCTAATGTAACACTATTTAAATAAATACGTATTGAGCTTGATAGAATAACCTAAACTCACTTAGCATAAGAATTTTGATACGTACTACAGGTGTAAAAACATTCTTCGAAATTGGTTTAGCCTTTTGACGACTAGTCCTATAGTTATCTTTCTGCAAAAAGCAGTTGCACTTGCTATTATTTGTATTACAACACTTGTTAAATCTATCGAATATGATCAACAATTTCAAGATGAAAAGTTGTTATAAAAGTCTAAAAAAACTCTTTCCAATTTCGTTTATCATCGTTGATCGTATATCATCGAATAATACCAAAATTGAAAGTAGGTAAGTACATTACTCCGTATCTTTGCACAAATACAAAGAGATGTAAAATAGGTACACAAAATTACTTAAGTAGTTTTCTAGTGTATTTCCATCTGTCAGAAGCCTAAAGCAATGGTAATCAATTAAATAGATGTATTTATCGAATACTACTTCAACTCGTCGACATACAAGTAAGACCTACTTTATAACGAAGTGTACGCCCCAACTCTACGTATATAGAACTTCAAAATAACTTTACAATTGCCGACACTTTGAGGTGCCGCGGTGGGCGGGGCGCGGTCGTCACATTGTGTTTGTTTGTTTGTCGGCTTGTTTGCTTGTTCGCGTCGCACCTTGTACGCTACAGATGTTATGTTGAGATGTTTTGTTAAGTGACAGTTTGTATTGAGTTGTGTGAGAGATGAGTACCGATGTGGATTTTGCAAGAATAGTTCTGATTTCAATTTCATGTTTGCAAAATGGTTGCTGGATAAGTGAAAAGTATTATAAGTCAATTTTCGTACAATTTTAGGTCTAAGGACTCTTATACACGAACAGCCCTTACAGTTACTACGTACACCGAATAAGCGAGATGTCGACCGCTCCCGCGCATCACGTGCGACTTTCCCCGTTTGCTTTTTGTTTTATCGACAAATCGAAGAATTTGACCTGCTTCAGGCAGTCCATGTGCCTATAAAAATATATAGTTCATCATACAAGTGCATTGGAAAGACGGAACAGCCAAGGCAGAACATAGTGAGCTAGTTTTTGTCTCGATAACCAACTTGCATCTTTTCGAAAAGCTTATAGTTTCGTAGAATGCAATAATGTCATTGCACGAATGGTGACCGATCAATCACACATATAATAAGCTGATCAACCCTTTATTTACAACTTTAAAATTTGTTTTGATGCCAAATTGAGATGAATCACTTAAAAGTTGCTAAACGAAAGACTGGTTATCTTTTGAAAGTTTGTACCCTGTCTATTATTGAACTTTATAAAACGCATAGGTACTTCTTAAGCTAGATAAATGGATAAAAATATGTTAATAATGTATCTCATAGCAAAACGGACATGAGTATCTAGTTATTTTGAACTAAAACGGAGTCAATTATTTTAACATATTTTTTTTACAAATTGTATAAATTATTTGGGTAATCAATTAATAAGTACCAAGTTGTAACAAAAAAACGTATTATTCGAGGCCAATCTCAAAATCAAACTCTGCCACAAACTTAACTCACCGCACACCCAACAAATTGCAGCGATGTAATAATACCACGATGTAACCCTACTTGTAACAGTGGGGTCGAGGCTCCTCCTCGCTGACCCCAGGCCCCTGCGACCTGCATCCCCGGCCATGTTGCGGTCGATGCGGAATTCAACATGGAGACGTTTTGGAAATTGATTTTAAATGAAAATTATTTTGTGTGGAAATTGTTAAAAAATATGATGTGTTTTGTTACCGACTTGTCAAGGAAGGGTTATTTTTCATCTTCTTCTTCCTCGTTGGGATAACCCTTGACTGAGTGGTCGTGGTCGTATTTTCAGGTGTCGGTGGCAAGCTTCGCGGGATGATAAATATAAAGTATACACGAATGTTTGTATATATTATATTTTAAACTTACATTCTTTAATTAATAAATTAAATAATATAGAATCTACGTCATATGTAGAACAAAATGCGCATACGAAATAGACGCATGTTTTAAATAAAATATAAATTTAGGATTTATGCTTCCTGCACTTTCTTTTTACTTTTATAGCAATTTGTTATTCCAAATGATTATGGTAAATCTTTAGCTCTTTGACGCGCAAAGTCAAGAAAAAAAGTGTCTTTCTCTAGTAAGTTCAGTCCATTTTATCCTAAGAATTTTGCTATAAATCATCATTATATTCCCGAGCAATCAGAAATGCATTAAAATCGAGATATAACATATATCCAAATATCTTCCTGCATCGTAAATATGTAGTCTAGTCTAGTTCTGGAATAGCCGAGAATAAGGCGTCACTTCGTCTGCGGTCGATATCAATGGAGAATGGAGATACGTCACTATAACAATGTCGGCGACTCGGAGGTTTGGGATACTGTGACCATTCGAATTATACGTAGTTAGAAGTTATTGGTTCTCAAAAATTATGTTTGTTTGATGTTTAAACTGCTTTATTTTTGTTAAGGTAGTTTCACCTTGAACGCAAATTTTAGTGCGACTATTCAAACTATGCTTAAAAATGATTGAATTTTAAAATATAAATGTTTATTTGTTTCGTATTTTTATTTTGCTTTATTTAATTTATTGCAGTTTAAGCTTGGTCGCAATGTTCGCGGATATTTTTAATCTAAAATACGTACATACGCAAATAATAATATACCTAGTTTATTTACAAGTCGGATTGCAAAATTTACAAATGT
Organism: Autographa gamma; assembly: GCA_905146925.1. Lineage (NCBI taxonomy): Eukaryota > Metazoa > Arthropoda > Insecta > Lepidoptera > Noctuidae > Autographa > Autographa gamma. The sequence continues at coordinate 7,737,816 of LR989871.1, forward strand.
TGCATTTATATGTTTTTAGGTTAATTATATAATCAAGTCAGGTGAAGTAGTACTGTTCTCCTAGATATAGCATTTTTTGAGGAGTAAATAATAGCATATCAATGCATTTGTTATTTAATATTTACATCACATATGTTGATAGCACATTATAATTAACGTTAATCAAATTTAATGCATTTGGGATACATTTCTATCAATTATTAAAGTAAATGTTTACACAAGCCTACTGCTGAAACACTTCAAAGTTCATTTAAAATTAAAACCAATTCTGCGCTTACCAAACGGCTTGAAATAAGAAGATTACTTATTTTGGATTTGGTTCTAATAGCAACCAGTAGGTCCAAGGGCTAGGTATATTGAAAGTTTACCTGTTGAAGCGCCTTATTGTCTCGTCAGAGCAACACCTTCCTAACGGCCTAATTAATGTTAAGGTTCAACGCAGGCATCTAATCGCATGGCCGCCGACGTCACTTGCCTTCAACCTCGTGCATTGTGAACACCCAAATATATTTCTCCCGTTGCTTAAGTACTTCTACAGTTTTTTATTCCTGCACGGACCTTATGTCCCCCCTACATGGTCCATTACGAGCCGGATAATATATTTATTTGGAAGAATAGCGGCTACAACCGAAGAAAGAATAATTAAGGATCGTCGTGACTTAGAGGTTAATGACCCGAGGCAGGACATATTGGACTGAACTGAAGCAATTTAATTTGCGGTGTATTGCATTAAGTTATTTATTAATATCATCACCCAACACTCAGGTAATAAATAAAATTACAGCGTCTATATATCGCAGGTTAGTGTATTTATTGTTACATTATTGTATTGTGTTAGATTGAAAAATCATTTGGTACTTTGTTACATTGTTACATTGTGTGATTAGTATTTATTTTACAGTTATTCAAAGTTTAATTCATACTTGTTAGAGTATAGTTAGCTTAAATATTTGCTACATTAATTAAACTTATATTATATAAAACTGTATCTAATTCACATAGGTATTTCTAATGTTAGCAGGTAGGTACATACACATAATACGTTTGAGTGTTAGATATTTTTGCAAGTCATTGTTATGTTCAATTATTAACTTAGGTTATTTTGAGTTAATTATTATTATTGTATTTAAGAGTAGTGTTATTAATGTGCTTGATTTGTTATTTCGTTTGCATTAAAGTTTTATAACATAAAATTAGTGAGGTTATCTTAACTTAAAGTTAACACAGAGTTAAATCGTTGTTAAAGTGTAATTAGATTTATTTATCTTAGTTTTGAGCACTAATTAACTGTTAAATCAGGAAACTGTGTTAGTAAATATAACGTTCAGGTTTAAATTGTATTGTTGTATCAATTCCAGGTTGACTGTACTTGTCTCCCAGTATGTCCGAGGAAAGGGAATTAGTCAAGAAGCGAGGAAGCTTCAAAGGTCGATTGACTGCATTCATCAACTTCCTGGACTCACTCAAGGACAAACCCTTAGCCAGTTGCGATGTTTCTGAGCTGCAGTTGCGCATTGGCAAGATGGAGTCGTTGTATGAGCAATACGATGAGGTACAGTTACGTCTGGAATGCATTGTCGAGGACATTAAATTACAATTTTCGGAACGGTCTGAATTTGAGTCTCTTTATTATAAATCCTTGTCCAGAGCGCAAAATATTATGAGCGACTATAATAGGGATAATAAATCGATGGAAAGTTGTAAAAGTACTCGCTCTAATTTACATAAGCCAGTTAGGTTGCCAACAATTCAGTTACCTAAGTTTAGCGGTTTATATTCGAATTGGCTAGAATTTCGTGACACCTTTGGCAGTCTCGTCCATTGCAATGACAAAATTGACGAAATTAACAAATTTCACTACTTGAGAGCATCTCTTGAGGGTTCTGCTGCGGTAGTTATCAATTCTATTGGATTTTCTTCAAGTAATTATTCTGTGGCATGGCAGCTGTTATGTGATCGGTTTGACAGCAAAAGATTACTTATACAGAATCATGTGTCGGCTTTATTTCACATTGAAAGCATCGTTAAGGAGTCTTCTGTTGCATTGAAAGCCTTAGTAGATTTGCTAAACAAGGACCTTAGAGCATTAGAGTCATTAGGGGAGCCGGTCAAGCATTGGGATACCTTATTGATTTACATTGTCACTCGCAAGCTTGATCAAAAGACCTTTCGTGAGTGGGAAGAGCACAAAGGTAGGTTAGACAAAGATAGCAAGATTACCTTTGAAGAATTTATGACGTTCCTGCGCAATCGAGCTGATCTTATTGAGACCTTAGAATTATCTCGCAATAATTATTCCCAAACTCCGAATAAATCGTGTCCTAAGATCAAGTCTATGGTAGCTACACACACGCTTAACAATAACCACAATAATGCCGAAATGTCTCGCAAAGTGTGTCCTAAATGTAACAGCGATCACTCACTAATTAATTGTCCACAGTTTCTTGCACTTAATAATGACGCTCGACTCAAACTACTACCCACTTTTAAGATTTGTTTTAACTGTTTTAGGTCGGGTCATTATGCCAATAAATGTAAAAAACCGGGTTGTAAACTATGCAAGCGCAGGCACAATACACTAGTTCACACTGATAGTAAATTCACTGTTGTGAATACAATAAATAATGATTCTAATAACTTGTCAGCATCCTCATCTTTGTCGTCTGCTACCACGGACACGAATAACGTGGCATTGTCAGCAAACATGTCATCATCCCGTGATCATACGCAGCGTGATGTGTTGTTGTCCACAGCTCAGGTCAAACTGCGGGACAGCAATGGCGGAGTGCATACCGTTCGCGCGGTTCTCGACAGCGGCAGCACATCGTCATTCATTACAAACCGGTTATGCAGACAATTAAAGTTAGTTACACGACATGTAAACAAATGTATACTTGGCATAAATAATGTTACTTCGCACGTAGGCAAATTGTGTCGTGTCACGATAACATCGATAGACGATAGTTTTACTTTCGATCTTAATTGTTTTATTTTGCCGTACATTACAAGTAATGTTCCGTGCCGTGAAGTAATTAGTTCGGATTTCGATATTCCGGCGAATATCACTTTAGCAGACCCTACATTTTGCAAGCCCGCTGATGTTGATATGCTCATCGGTGCTGATCTCTTTTGGGATTTGTTAGGATCACAAAGACTAAAGTTAGGTACAGGGAAACCTGTCTTATATGAAACTCGTTTAGGGTGGATAGTTTCTGGTCCAATCAGTCAGAATTATATTTCTTTGGGACCTGATAATTTAAAATGTAGTTTTTCTGCAACTGTTTCTGATTGTAACACAAATAATTTGGAACACCTTAGGTCGGACTTAACAAAGTTTTGGCAGTTGGAGGAGGTGAACACAAAATCTTCTGCTACTTATATGCCAGAAGAAAAGTCATGCGATGATCATTTTGTTAAAAATACGACACGATTGTCTGATGGTCGGTTTTGTGTTCGCATACCTCTTAAGAAAGATCCTTCAATGTTAGGTGATTCGTTTAAGAAAGCTACACATTGTTTGCAATCTTTAGAGCGTAGATTAAAGGTTAAACCTGATTTCAGTAGGATGTATCATGACTTTATGTTAGAGTATGAGACACTTGGTCATATGACTAATGTTGACAAAAACATTTTTTGTCCTGGTTATTTTATTCCGCATCACGGTATATTACGTGAGTCGAGTAGTACAACAAAACTTCGTGTTGTATTCAATGCAAGTTGTCCCACTTCGACGGGAGTGTCCTTCAATGATTTACAGATGGTCGGGCCAACTGTACAGGATGACCTACTGTCTATACTTCTTCGGTTCAGATGCCACAAGTACGTTTTAGCTGCAGACGTGGAGAAGATGTATAGACAGATTAGAGTACACCCGTCGGACAGGCACTTACAGCAGGTTGTTTGGCGTGACAATGTTGGTGACCCTATTAAGGTTTACGAACTCAACACCGTCACGTACGGTACGGCTAGTGCTCCGTTTCTTGCCACACGATGTCTCAAACAAATAGGACTCGAATGCTGCAACCCTAAGATCTCTGCAATCATCACACATGATTTTTATGTGGATGATCTGCTAACCGGTTGTGATGATTTAGACGAAGCTAAATTCATTCGCGCTCAAGTGACCAAAGAACTAGCGTCGGCATGTATGCCACTGAGAAAGTGGAAGTCGAATGCGCCACAATTGGTGTCGGATGCTGTTTCTGACTCATTCGACTTAAACATTGGATCGAATGAGCCTGACAAGTTACTTGGTCTTGGTTGGTATGTCAACTCGGATGAGTTAGGGTTCCCTATAAAATTGAGTAACCCATCAGCTGGCTATACGAAACGTGATTTGTTGTCAGTGATTGCGAGAATCTTTGATCCAATAGGTTTATTGTGCCCTATTGTGGTCTCCATGAAAATACTTTTACAAAAAATGTGGTTGGATAAGTTCTCATGGGACCAACCACTGCCTATTCAGATTAGTAAACAGTGGGATATCGTAGTTAAATCATTACCTCTTTTAAATCATTTACGTATTCCGCGAATTGTGCTTTGCAATTTATATAAGGAGGTAGAACTCCATGTATTCACGGATGCGTCAGAGTCTGCGTACGGTGCTTGCGTTTACATTCGCAGTATCAATGACAAAGGTGACCCTTTGGTTCGTTTGTTAATGGCTAAAAGTCGAGTAGCTCCCATCAAGCCCACAACAATTCCACGGCTGGAGTTGTGTGGTGCAGTCGTCGGTTCTAGGCTTTATGAAAAGGTGGCGACATCACTTCGGGTGACTATCAGTCGGGTCTACTGTTGGACTGACTCGACTATCGTGTTGGGCTGGTTACAGATGTTGCCTACCAAACTTCAGCCGTTTGTGCGAAATCGCGTTGCTGAAGTTTTGGATAAGGCGGGTAACTGTACCTGGAGACACGTCCCAACCGATCAAAATCCCGCAGACCTAATATCTCGTGGCGTGGATATTAGTGTTCTGCGCGATTTAAATATATGGTGGTCAGGGCCGGAGTTTTTACAATTGGACCCGTCTGAGTGGCCTTCTCAAGTCAAGTATTTAGGACAAGATACTTTACCAGAGACTCGACCTCAAGTAGTTTTGAATACAGTAATTTCTGAATCTAGTGAAACTTTCATTGATTTTACCCGATTTTCTAATTATTCACGTCTTATACGCTCTGTAGCTTATTTGTTAAGATTCATTAAGTCATGCAAGAGACAGTTTCCTAAAACTATTTATTTAACACAGGATGAGTTGCAAGATGCACTCACTGTTGTCATTCGTATATGTCAATTAGAATCATTTCCTGAATACAAATTACTTTTAAATAAAAAGAGCTTACCTCAGAAGAGCGCCCTTCTAAAATTTAATGTTTATTTAGATGATAAAAATGTAATGCGAGTAGGAGGACGTCTCGATAATTCAAATTTCATATATAATAAAAAGCATCCTTGTTTATTACAGTCCACACATCAATTTACAAAATTATTATTTAATTATGAGCATCAAAGGCTAATGCATGCTGGCCCACAATTATTGTTAGCTTCTATTAGGGAATCTTATTGGCCTATAGGGGGCCGCAACTTGGCGAAGTACTGTTATCATAAGTGCGTTCTGTGTTGTCGTATGAAGGGTAAAGTAGTAGCCCCAATTATGGGTAACTTACCTCAAGAACGGCTTCGTCCAGGTTATCCCTTTGAGAGCACGGGCGTCGATTACGCCGGCCCTATCATGTGTGCTAGTCGTCAAGGCCGTGGATGCAGGTTGGTAAAGGTGTATATCGCAATCTTCATATGCTTTACGACAAAGGCCATTCATTTGGAACTTGTTGGCGATTTAACTAGTAAAAGTTATTTATTGGCTTTGCATCGATTTATTTCTCGTAGAGGCAAACCCGTTGATATATTTTCAGACAACGGTACCTCATTTGTCGGCGCATACAACGAACTTTCTAAGTTTTTAAAATCTACTAGTTCGTCCTTGAGTGAAGATGCAGTGAAAGATGGAATTAAGTTTCATTTTATTCCCGCGTATACCCCACATTTCGGAGGACTCTGGGAGGCAGGTGTAAAGTCAACAAAGTACCACCTTCAGCGAGTGTTGGGAAATTGTAATTTGACCTTCGAAGAGCTTTACACCGTACTAACTAAAATTGAAGCCGTGCTGAATTCTCGTCCACTAACGCCGTTATCTTCAGATCCTGCTGATTACACGCCGCTCACGCCAGGTCATTTTCTCATTGGGCGACCTCTTGTTTCCTTGCCGGAACCTGATCACCAGGATTGCTCTTCCAACCACCTGTCTCGTTTCCAACGAATTGAGCAATTACGCCAACACTTCTGGAGCAGGTGGAGTAAGGAGTATGTTGCAGAGTTACAGCTGCGGACCAAGTGGCGTTCCTCCAAGGATGGCCTGACCACAAACACGTTAGTCGTGATTAAGGAGGATAATCTCCCTCCTCTGAAGTGGAGCTTGGGACGGATTGTGGCTGTCTATCCAGGAAAGGATGGCATTGTTCGCGTAGCTGATATACGCACGTCTACTGGAGTTGTTCGAAGAGCATTTAATAGGATATGTCCGTTGCCGTTGTCTTCGGGATAATTTGGTTGAAACCGTTGTTTTCAACGCCCGGGGGCATGTTGAAGCGCCTTATTGTCTCGTCAGAGCAACACCTTCCTAACGGCCTAATTAATGTTAAGGTTCAACGCAGGCATCTAATCGCATGGCCGCCGACGTCACTTGCCTTCAACCTCGTGCATTGTGAACACCCAAATATATTTCTCCCGTTGCTTAAGTACTTCTACAGTTTTTTATTCCTGCACGGACCTTATGTCCCCCCTACATTACCTGTACTGTTATTGCTATTTATTTAAGTGTTTAAGGCTAAGGCCGCACTACGGGTTTTTCCGCAAGCGGTAAACGGTGAAAACGCAAAACCGCCCGAGACGCACACACTACGGTCAAAAATCAGTCGCGGAAAATTACCGTCAGTTCGGCTACTTCCATTAGTGCCCTTTTACTCACAAAATGTTGTGTTTAGCCGTAGTGCGGCCATAGCATGAGTCTGTTTCTTGCGATTTCACGCAAAATCACTGAACGGATTTTGAAAATATTTCCCAGCATAAAAGCTTAGACGAACTTACGTTATAGCCACGGGTGGCTTACTACTAAGTTAGTTACTTACTACTAGTAAGTTCATAAAACTCACACTGCGTACAAATACGACATAAACATTCTCTATTCATACGATTTCTAGTTAATTCACACTGTTATAGGTAATAGCAACCACACTGTAAACATGTCTGGCGTCGCCTTGTCTATGGTCTTGTCAATGGCCGCTCGCAACAATGGCGGCCGCAATTTATGACAGTTATTGTTTAAATAAAGATCGTTCTTATTGCGCGGTGGGTGAGGACCACACGGTAAGCGCGAATTTTTGTATACAGAGTGTTGCGTTGAGCCATTTTTATATTGCCAATTATAATGCCATATTTGTGCAATTGTATTTATTTTAAGGAGAAAAGTATTTTCAAGGCAAATAGATATTTGAAGTTCTTTTTTATGTTGTGATAAAATTGTATTTTTCAGAGCATTCTGTAATTAGACTAATTATACAATGTCCAAATCAAATCAATTAATCAAGTTCATTTTAGATACGTTTGGTAGTTGTCTAATAATAATGCCAAACTTAATATGAACATAATTTTAAGTTTAACATTTGGCTATTTCTAAGAATTTTCCTAAGTTATAAAAAACATACCGAAATGTTTACTTTGTAATTGTTGGATATGGTTCTAGAACCACATTTTCCCAGCTATAAAAAGGTCCAGTAAAATCAGAACTTTATTACAGAATAAGAACACCCCATTTACACCTACGCGGTGTTCGTTCTCCATTCACAAGTCTTGCACCATTTTATGACACCCGTAGTAATTGACCACAATACGCGCCCAAAAAACTCGCTCCAAATTTGAAAAAAATCGATATGAAGTTGTCACGGTTCTCGAGAAATTCTACTAAACGATACTTAGATATTATAGAATACATTCTTTGAGAGATTTATCTGAATTTTATAAAGACATATAGGCAAGCCAGACTGTATTAGTATTATTGTCAAAGATTTATGATTCGACTAAATAAGTCTAGTGAATGGAATAATTCGATTTTCATTCATTGATATGGTTTTAAAATTGGAATACCGATTATGTTTTGTGGTTGCATTCTTTAGATGCTTTAAAAGATGATATCCTTTCAATATATTTGTGGTTTTATCAGTCTTTAAATTCTTCCGTAGGCAGATAGGCTGTTTTTATATCAGAAGTTTGTTAATATGCCTTACTTTTTTCCAAAAAAAAAACAGAGAAGGGCCAAAATCTGTTTTTACAAGCGGTTATGACAAAAGACAGTCGTAGTAGAAAGTGAAACAATGAGGTATTTTTTTATACATTTTGATTGGTTCATATAAAACAGAACCTTCTCATTTATACGTGCGGACTGAAGAGTTCTCCTCCTCCTAAACGCTTGTTATTTTAATTTGTATGCTGCACCCTTTGAACCACGCTCTGTTTGTACCGGCGGATGTTTGTACCCACCTTGGGAAGGCGGAACCATATCTTTTGTATTGCCTGAAAACACTAGAATTATTATACTTTTTTCATTACGGACCGCTAGAAAGCAGTCAAACTATAGTAGCTATTTAAAATTTCTTATTTTTTATAAGATCCAACTGTGCTGGCAGCGCATGCCTTAGAAGCCATATAAAAAAATACTCAGAGAGATATCAAACGCCTTTATAAGAGGTATTGTTAAGACACATCGATCACACAAGCCTCGTCTTGAAGGCGCGAACTCAAAAACATCAAAATACAAATAACGGTAGTCTTGTCAAAATCTTGATGAATTGAGACCTCTTTGTATAAGAAACGGACCTCATAATTTTGTAGGGTTTTTGATAACTAAATCTTTATGTCTTGTCGTCTTACAAATATTGCCTATATTGTAGTAATAAGCTTGTTGTATTGTACTGTGATAAGAAGTATGCAGTCTATATTTTGTCGGTTATAGGAAAATATATAAGACGTGTGTGACAAAGGTTCGAAGTTTTTTTGCGACGGCTTTCAGAAGTTTTTGTTCGCCGAGGTGCGAAAGCTTGGCTAGACTTCGGTATATGTATATTTAAAAAAAAAAATGTAACTGTTAACTCTAATATGTGATATAGAGCAATATTTTATAGTCGATATAAATTCAAACAAGAACTAGACAGAAACTGCAGATCAGTCTTGAAACAACTTGTATTAAATTTTTGAAAAAAATACTTGCTTAAAAATTCCCACAATTAAATACCATTCAGATAAAACTCCCAAAAACATAAAAATAAACTTTTTACGTAAATACAATTTTGTACAATCTAATAAAATACGAGCACGGCCAATCGATCACTTCGCGGCAAATTTGACAGATCGCGCCATTTCTGAAATTCGTTCGGATATTCGTCAAAAATATCAAAAGCGTTCCAATCAAGCTTATTGTATTTGAATGGATGTAACTTGATTTGTTTAGATTGATCCCATCCATCCATTTCGTGGCCGCGGACAGTTATCTTTTTATATTAAATCCAGGAAACGACAGATTCGTGGTTATTGATTGAAAAGATCTATCGTATGGTTGGATTAAATTATACTTTTATCTACAGTATGAAAATAGAGGGATTTATCAAATCACTCTATATCTATAACATATAATTTTAAATTAAGCAATTTTTGCCATAGTAGTTTTTGGTAGGTAAGATTATAATGAGAGAAACACCAACCTGCTGAAACGATTCAAATGAATCTTTACAGATATAGAGGTCAGCCGCCAAGCCATTTTAACAGCAAACTTACTAACCAAAATTTTTGCAGGGTGAATATTAAATAACTTTTTATCAGGGTTATTTGGCATTTATACGTTAATTAAATACTTTTTATCTATACATACATACATATCATCACGCCTGTATCCCCGAAGGGTTAGGCAGAGGTGTACCAATGTACACCCACAGTTCGCCGATATGTTTAGGTCCCAAGTAATAGGGGGCGAGCCTATTGCCACTAACCGGGCACAAATCCAAACTCCGACCTGCTACTGAGAATTTCATAGAAAAACCCAATAACACCTTGGTCGACCTGGGAATCGAACCCAAGACCTCTAGCGTAGCAGTCGCACTTAGCGCCACTAGGCCAACGAGGCAGTTTTATCTATAGGTAAAAATTATAGAGTTATAAATATGTTATGTAAACTGTAAGTAATAAGTTACATTCTCTCAGTTGTTTAGTCTCGAACACGTAACAACCCGATACTTTTCTTATTATAACAACCAATACGAAATAAATTAAGTGAAAACTTACAATTGTAAACTCACCAAGTTGCTGGTTGGTACTTCTGTTAGTGCCAAAGATTTTTCTTTCTTTGTTTCAATGCGCAAAAAGTTTTCCTTAAAGGATATAAAAATATTTCTCCTCCCTTGTCGGGATCACTCTTGACAGAGTGGTCGTGGTTATCACTTTAGGTGTTGCTGGCAAGCTTCACAACACGCCGCCACTCTTCTCTGATGGCCGCCTTCCTCGTGCAACTTGTAGTGATTATGATCTATTTACGAAATAATTTTTATGTAGGTATAAAATAAAGTCGATTTTATTACTAATTACAGTATTTACAATGTTTGTGTTTTTATTTTTTGGAAAATTCACGAAATAAAAAAATACCTTACGGGAACGGGGACTACTAACGTGGCTTTTCGCAATCGCAAGTAGTAATTAGTATAAAGCTTAATCAAATTTCTATCTCTAATATCTAAGGAGGAGGTTATTATAGCTGTATGCATAATGCCGTAAATCTCCCTTTGTCAGGATACGGGGATTAAGTCTGCAGCACAGGCTAAGCTACCCTGTGACAGTGAATTACTTACACGCGATGGTAGTGCATGTGCAATATACATAGCAAATTATAATGTTATGCGATCCGATTAGATAGGTTCTTAGAAATTAACGTACTCTTTAGTGCACTACCTCTACACTGACTATAAATTTAGAGAAGTGTAACGAAATCAGACTATTTTAAATGGTTTTTACATCGATTTTGCGAAGTTTCGCGATCTAACTAAATAATAAACCACCGTACAATAAACACTTCTATTTCAAAACCGTTCTAGCTTGGACGTTAATTACGAGCCAATAAATGTCCTTGTATGTATCCAAAAATTATATGACAGGATATTTGTTAACACTAGGAGAACTTTTCTATAGTGCCCTGTCCTGTTAATTAAATTCAACATTTCCCAACGGAATAAAATTGCCAATTCTCCCATAAACAGGCAACAATATCCCTACATACATAACACATGCGTGCGTATATAACATTAATAGAAACCGGGACCACAACTATTGCAGAAACCATTAAAACAAGCGGCTTGCAGCTGCGGCGGCGGCCACTCGAGCGAAACGCTCGGCCCCCGAGCCCGCCCCCCGAGCACGCACAAAAATCAACATAAATAACAATACACACCCCTATCTCAAACACTATGACAAGCTTAAGAAGAAAAACGGCACAACAACAATCAAAAACGACAACCAAAAAACACCCTTGTAACTAGGAAGGTAAATAACAAAATTGGGTCCATGTGATTCCGTCTCTCCAGAAAAAAAAGTTAACATTAAGTGTGCAACAATTGAAAAATATTTCGTCTCTTTCGTCCATTCAATAGATAGATCCCTCTACTTTCGGACGCTTTTATTAAATTTATTGTCAAAGGAATGTATATAAAAGTTGTTGAAATGAAAAAGGGGCCCAGTTTGATTTCGATCGTCAGTGATACCGTAGTGCTCCAATATGTTTTCTGAACAACGTTACTCCAGGCTCTTCAGGCCGTGGGATGTGAGTGATAGTAAAAATGATGGACAGACCTGTGATAATACAGATGCAGAAATTAAAACGAAGAAAAGGAAAATGGATGAAAACAAAAGGGAAAATCGTTTGAGGAAAATTCGCGGGACTTTTAAGAAATCGGACACGAGTCATCAAGACGCTACTGTGTCTACAACGACACGCGATGCTGATGAAGATGTGAAGCCTGTTATTGATGCTAACTCTCCAGTGGAAAAGCTTACATTATGCTGCGACAGATTGCTCCAAGAACCGACCAAACAAGAAGAAGTGGAGAAGCCAGCGACCATTGAACCAAAGTCTCAATCTTACCATCAACTACCTCAAATGCCATACAGCCCAACCTTCATGCCTGACTACCTTCCAAACGCGGACATCGCGCACGCTCTCGGAGTGCCCCCAACCGACCCCTTACTCCTCGAGTCCCTAGCACAAGGATACGCCATGGAACTCGAATACGCCAGAATCCTACACCAAGAAAACGAAGCAAAACTGAACTCAAAAAAACAGAGACCTAAAAAATATAAATGCCCACACTGTCACGTCGGGTTTTCAAACAATGGACAACTCAAAGGTCATATCAGGATACATACGGGAGAAAGGCCTTATAAGTGTGACGAGAAGAATTGCGGGAAGACGTTCACAAGGAATGAGGAGTTGACAAGACACAAGAGGATCCATTCTGGTGTGCGTCCGTTTTCTTGTTCGACTTGTGGCAAGAAGTTTGGTAGGAGGGATCATCTGAAGAAGCATACGCGGACTCATTATGTGCAAGCTGAGAGAATGATGCCAGTCTTTGTGCCGTTGTCTGCTATGCCGCATGTAGGCTTCCCTTACTTGTATGGATATTGAAGAAAAGGTTACGATTTGAGGAAACAATTTAGCTGGTAGTACAATGCTACAGATAATGCTATCCTCGTAGCTGAGTACCTACTGGTCCAGTAAAAAATATAACATTGCCATTTATCGCTCATTATCACGCTAAAAAGAAGACGGTAGTGTTAAGCTATCAATGAGTAGCTACAATTGTTTGATTGAATATACTTTATATGTAAAACAATTAAAACTTAGCCAAATGTTTTGTATTGATAAAACTAGGTAAATAAACTGTGTTTGCTCCGACTCCGACGGCAAAAAGGTAATATTTGAAGCGTGTATTAGATGAAATGTATTTTAAGAACAAACAAGCACGTGCTTCAATGTTAGGTACTATGTTTTATATAACTGTGTTTAAAATCGAACAATGCAGGATAAAGTATACTTGTAGATAAAAGTTTATAGATTATCAACATATTTTTGTATGGAATTTACTGAATAGGAATTACAGGTTGTAAATATAGCAAATATTGTAAATTTTTTGAATACGAAACAAGGTTGTGAATATGCCATAGATTTATGTAAATTATATGACTGCGTTAAGATTAATAAATATATTTTTAAATCTAATGTTACTGTTTTAGCTTTGAAAACTGTTAAACCTAAACCCGAATACCACCACTGACAGATATTTTTGCTTAATATCACACTTTTTTTCTATAAACTCTGTTTTACCAAGGTTTAACCCCATGGAAACAGTAATTTATGCAGATATGAATAAAGTTAATGAATAGAAAACGAGGTTGCCCGTCCAAACTTATCTAAAGAGGTATAGTCATCCAAGGAGATAATACTTGACCCTCGTCTAAGTTAAAACTGTAATTTTGCAATAATGTTAAAATACACTGAATTACACAAATAGATATATAATTGTATGCTGCTATGTTTTTGTTATGTTTGGTTTTAGATTTTAGTCAGGCTTGGTGGATGGTTTTATTATGCATAACATTAAAGAGAAACACGCTACAGAAAACGTACGTATTTCTATAAGTACATACCTAAATAGAGATAAATAAAAAATACTCAAATTCCTTATCGCTTCCTTCATTCCGAAAATAATAAACCTAAGCTTCTTTAATTCCTATAAAGAGCTGATACTTAAAACATTTAATCGTTTACTGAACTGTTAAATCGTAAATCATTTTCCTTTAATATTACAACAAAAAGCGAAATAACTCGTTTGATAATAGCCAAACTTCTCGACTACAAGAACCTGACTTGTATGTTATTAGTCAAAAGTTTGTTGCGAAGTTTCTTGCTAACTTTAATACTAGGAAGCGAAAACTGAACCGTAGTAGCAATGTACCCGATCAATACTGGAAAGCTGCGAAGTAGGTTATATTAAGATATTTATTCTTAGTTCATAGGTAAAAATATATTAAAAGAACCTTTAAGAAGCCTTCACAATAAAACCTGTGAAATAGAAATGTGAGTGGGCTGTTCACGTGCGCCAAATGTCAAAGGTACAGTTTGCAAAGCCTCTTAAGAGTGGGTTGACTATTATGGTAGACTTAGTCGTAGTATCTACTTAATTTAGAAGCACAACAAAACAGACGAAATCTGCGTGGAACACCGGGCGAAGATTGAGGGATGATCGCTGGCAGTGGCAACAAATAGCTTTCAACAGAAACGTGGGGAAAGAGGTACGCGAAGCTATTGCCCTGCAGTGGGACAGTCTCTTTGGAACTTACACACGGCAATCTGAATTCATGAAGATTATTTAAAAAAATTATATCTTTTTGTAGAACAATACTTTTTTATAAACAGCTTTACTACAAAACTACAATTCACTTTTGATATTTTGTATAAATTCCGGCATTAATTGCAAGGATCTCAAAACGGTAACCTATCACAAAATCACAATCGTGCCTCTCAACTAACATCAAAAGACCCAAAAGACCAGCGAATCGCCTTCAAAAGTACTATAAAATCGATTAATCACTCATACAATATGAAATCGATATAAAAAACGTTGCACAAACTATTCGAGCACTGAAGTACGGATTTCCGGTAGAAATAAAGGAAGGTATCAATGGCCATACATACAATTTGTTATTGCTAAATATTTTGACTTTACCATCAAATGTTGAAAAGATTCTAAAAAGACGCACACTTGGGTCAATAAAGGAATTTTAAGAAATTGGTATTGTGATGTAGCTTTAATTTCAATGGTAGTTCTATACTATATTTTAATAGCTAAAACCATTTACGTGCTGGTCTTAAAAGTCGAGCATATATGAGTAATATAAGCTCGACTTATAAAATACAATGTGCAGGTATCACCACTTTCCTTACTTATAGATATTTAGATACTTGTAACATTCTTTAATTTTATCTCTTTACCAGGTTTCAGGTGATATATCTCTATTTGTTAATAAGTTTGTAAACAAATTGTAAAGGGTTTTTTAAATTGATTGAGCGTTTGGTGATCGATCACTTATAATTTAGTAAATAAATGGCACGTGCGAATTGTGATTGACATTTATTTATAGCAGTTTCTAGATAACTAATAGGTCATATTTCTATAACAGTCATGTCAGTCATCAAAAGTTCCATTTGAAACATAATATGCTATAGCTCTGATCGAGATTATGTTAGAGTCGTTTTCCTATCGTACCGTTTGGCGCAAAACTAGTATAATACAAGGGGCGACTAATAATCTTCAACATTTACAGGGTGATTCCTTAGTATCAGTTTATATAGTGTACCAAACATATAATAAGTAAACTGTCAAAACGCAATAAATTACAGGAACCCAATTTCTGATCATCACAACTAACAAATTAGTTACTTTCCCACGTTCACTTACATTTGCCCTAAATATTAAGACATTGTGTAATTCGGACGTCCGTTTGCCCAGCGGGAATCTTTAGCAAGAAAGTGAGATCTTTTTACACTGGGCACACTGTAATTGGAAGAATAAGGTGTTGTCATTGCGCGCTGCGTGAATCCTATTGTTGTATCTTGACTTCCGTAATTTAAATGAGGGCAATTTATTTGCTTTTTTGCTTTATGTAGTGGAGCTGTTTTACTGTACTTTACTGTTTAAATGAAAATTATCATAAATATTTCTCACTACTAATTAGGCAGAAGTTTTCCTTTTGAATGTTCTCGAACTAGAATCAAAATTATTTATTGTATCATTTTCTTTTATTCGTAGATATTACTACTTTTTTATATACGTTAACACCGGTCAAAAATACGCCTAACCCTTGTTAATATTATTTGGCGAGCTTTTGTTAATCCCGCAGCAGTTCCCACGTCCAAAAAACTGGCCAACACAACGTAGGTGTGACCCGACTTTTTAACCGATGAACATAATCTTTTTAATTCTTTGGACAAACAGAAGGATCCAACATTATTTATATAACCCGCCTACAATCCGAACAAATTCACTGAATACATAATTTATTGGCCAAATATCGATAGTTGCAAACGTAAAAAACAAATCTTACTTTTTTTAAGCACAGGTGGGAGCCTGAATGAAACCTTTATGACAATGCTCAAGAAATTAATGATAGAATTTGTGTAAACATTTTTTGTTTGTGAATGGATCGCTTTTGGCTTTAGAATCAAATTTTATTCGACAAATGAGTGTCGATTGTAGTCCGCGAAACTTCTGTGGGTTTTGATATATTAAAGCTGTCGTTTAAGCCTTAACTTTTATATCGTATTTTTTTAACTGTGATACCTACTGTTTGACAACATAGCTTTTAAATCTCAACACTAATCATTCTCTAAAAATATTGAAAATTATCTTCTATATAAAACTTAAAAGGACAAATCTCATAAAACGAAATCTTGTTTTAAAACACCTTTTTTTTCAATTATTACCAAGTAGCAAACCGTTTACGAGTTACTTTTGTGAGAGTAATAAACGAATTTGACGGCATAATTGTGACTTAAGTGAGTGCAATAAATTAAGGTAAGTACAATGAGTATGGACGATGGTGGAGCATGGGAATATCGGTCAGGTGGGTGTCACGCCTTCTCAATGCGCTTTTTAGATGACCAGGCCGCTACCTGAGTTGTAACTATTGTGGTGACTATGCGATGTAGGGAATGTGGACTGTCCCGTTAAAAGAGAGCAAAATTAATTTTATGTTAGGCAGGTTGGTAAAATTACAATATCAATAATAAAAAATAAATTCGCCACTTTATAAAAAAGTCCGTCGTCTAGATTGTTTTTGTCAGTTTGACAAAAACTTAATAAAGCTCTCTAAAATCGAAATAAGTTATTGCAATGAGTTTATTTATGCTATCTATTCTCTTCAGAAGTGACTTGTGTATATTTACCGGCAAATGGTCAACTTGTGTCTCTATAAAACTATTATAAAATACAAATTACTATAGGTACCTATCACGTAAATAAAAAAAAGTGTATATGTACAACAAGATGGTCACCCTACACTACTACAATCGCTAAAGATCGCATCAACAATACAAATAGGATTATTTACCGCGTCCATTACGCTACAATGTTCATTCATGAAGGTTTTACGCAAAAAATACCAGTTTGTTATTCCCACGAGTAGAGTACTTGACTTTTGCGCAAATTCGACTCACTGTGTGTCGCTACGTCAGGTTGCAATACTTGACGCGCAGTGAATGGGTCACCTTTTTTTAAAATGATCGATTTGATACGATTTTTGTGTTTGTTTAGTCGAGCTACGATTGCAATTTCTGACACTTACACCTTGGTGGATCTCCCACGCAATATTTTATAAAAAGGGCGTTATTGTAGAACTATTTTTTAAGTGATTTGAATGATTCTTTTCACATCTCTGTTCTCTATCTGATTGTTATGTTTTCTTGAACGATATAACTGTTACATATTATTTTCTACTCTAATATTGTCTCTATGTTTTTTTTTTATTGTACCTACTGTTTAAATGGTCTATGATTTGACGAAAATAGTGAACGTAAGAAGCATAAGTACCTTACATAGTCAGTTTTAGTGTGGTGACCGTGCACAACATTAATAACAGCTCAGGTAAAATCACACCATCATTAGCAGCAACTATAAAATTCAATAAGTATTATAAATCGAATTCAAATCAAATGCACCACCACTATCACAAGTTTACAACCACAAAAGAAAAAAATACTAATGACAACTTCCCGCTTAAACGGAAGCGCGGGAAAGCGCAACAAACTGTCATGGCGGCCACCCATGGCGAATGAATTTGTCATTGTGATTGTGGTAATGACGACTCAACTTGCATAAAAGTTTTACTATATAGTAATATTCCCAATAGGATACGAAGAATCGAATTTGGTTTTGAGTTAGGTGAGATTTATAATTGCATAAACGTTAATAGCTTATCGATTGAAGATTGACGGACTATTCAGACTGTGGGAGAGTAACAAGAATTGAATGAGTCAGTTAGAAATTATAAATAGTTTTGTTGAACGTGTTTAATGTCCTATTTTGGTACTTCTTTGTAACCGCAGACAAAAAACAAAAAAAAACTACACAATTACTGAGATGGCAAAACTGAATAATGTCTGAACTAAATACTCGTACCTAATACCCACAAAATAATTATAAAACAATGATAAAAGCTATTTACTCTGTGATCGTATTGACCACAGTACCTTATTTCGGATAAACAAATAGTGTAGTCCTGAATCCTGTAGGATTTTTAAAATGCGATGGTTATTAAAATGTCGCAACAAAATGAATTAAAAGAATGATTTTGAATATAAAATGCTAATTGACGCCGTTCTCGTCTAGCCCTTCAACTTCGATTCACAAAACGCCATTAAATAAATTGAATCAAAGTAACCTATCAACAATCCCTATAAATTACAGTAACAATTGAGGACCCTACAGTACGCAATTGTTGATGTTCTGAACCCCAGCGTGCGAGGGAAGGGCACAATGCTACCAAAAGTGCCATCCTAGTTGCGGTAGACCACACGTGGGGTACCAATATAATGTGCGCTTTTATATTTTGGGGTGAGCAGGACCCTTAGCTAAGCGAGTTATTCAAAATAAATATGTAAGTATCTACCATAATTTAATTTACGCGCTTAGTGTATTCAATTTCAAAGTTATCACACCTTTTATATTAAAATATTACAAACTATTTTTTAACTAAGTAAATAATAACTTTAATGTACTACAATTCTTTATAACTGACATAACTAAAATACCATTTAAATGTTTACAGAATTGTTTCGTCTGGATTACATTTCATCTTTAATAGAATACTTCAGCTTATCGACATACTCTTCAATTACCAACGAAATATCAGTTACGTTCAAGCCGTTAGACTCAAAATAGTCAATATTCTCTGGTTCCTTAACATAATCTTGTAAAGCAGTAAACAATTTCTTAGCCTTCACCTTCCCACGATAAATTTTCAGACAAAACTGTTTAATATTCTTGATCATATCGAAAACTGTGACTATTATGTTGTTATCGGCTGTATTATAAGCCCAGGTCTTCGCAAAAATGTTCAGTAATCCATTACAAACCGTTGGAGTCGCCATATGCTCAAGCAAACCTATTCGCATATAAAACTTCATCTTATCACTATCAACCACAGTTCTTTGGGCTTCATTTCTCGCTTTCAGATGCTCCTTAAGGATCATATTGAATAGATCTAAAAGAGTTTTTATTACAGACGTGTCTAGTTTAGAAACTTGATCGTAGAAAGGTGCTAGTCCCTTGATTTTCATCACTCTAGCTTGCACGCGCGGGTTGTCAGGTAGCCATACGTATAGCACATCTAAAGCGTGTGCCTTTAGACCGAGATTGTCTTTCTCAAATACGTCTAAAAGCCTGTCAACTATAGTGATCGGTATGAGAGCCCCCGTGGTAGTTGGAGCGACGTCAAATAGGACTTTCAAGAGGATCAGTGTGCGAGCTTTGACCGGACTGTTGTCTATCTTCAGATTCTGTGAGACAATCCTGTCTAGCCCCTTAGCCTTAAGGAATTTGTAAGCGTTGTTAGAATTCTTAACGGCTACTATCATTTTGTCGAGTATTTCGACCATTTCCTCGTACATTTTGTCCGCGTCGTCAACGGGGCCGTCCTCAAAGCGGATTATTTTGTCGGCCGCCGCCGCGAGGTTTTCTAACGTAACCAATCCCTTTTCCACATCTGGTTTGATTTGAACCAACTCTTCGTCAGACAGGTCGAGAGGCTGACCTAAAATAAATAGGTACATAGTACATCATATTGCAACCAAATCAATTTGTAAGAAAATATATTCTAATTTTAAAAAGCGCTTAGGTAACAAGTATAAGCTGAAATCTAAGGGCAACAAGAAAATAGAGGCCTATTTACGATCGATCGTAACCATTATTGATTTATATACCCATGGCCAAAACCATACATTTAGTTTTTTAGTTACATAAAGCAAAATGATTTGTAACTAAATAAATAAATGCGAACAACATCACATACATTGCTCTGAACCCAAAGTAAGTAGCTATAGCACTTGTATTATTCAGAAACAACGAAGTTACCACAAACTGGCAAAGTACCTAACTATAATAATAATTACCGGTTCCTGATAAGTCTTCGACATGTTCTCCTGCTATGTTGTCTAAAAGAAGCACAGTCACACATAAGAGGCTCACAAGTCGCGACATTCTTGTAATTTTCACCAAAATTAATTGACAGAGGAAAACCGTTACGTCAAATCTAAATAGAATATTGCAAAAAGCATCGACAAAACAGCCGTCAAGGATTTTATAAATTAGCCGCTAAAAACCTCCATGGTATATGTTAGTTTCGGTTTTATTATTTCAGGTTCCATATAAGTACCATATTAACGCACCTTGTAATGCAGTGCCTTTTGTCGTAAATAAGTAGATTTCTTAGATTCTTCAATTTCCTTAACAACAAAACAAACTTGCATTTTAAATGCTTGGGGATATAAAATATTTTTTATTAAAAAAACTTTTAGCTTCTCAGAATTAAATATGGGATATTATAAAAATAATGAAGGGTATTTGACTAATGTTATAATTATTATTTACGCACAACTTCACGAAACTTGAAAAAGACTTGAAAGCATTTCACATTTCACTCCGTGTTATTTCTGTCAATGTCAATCAACAAACTTGTCATAGAACTCGCGTGGTCTACTCGTCTACTCTTCTACTGCAGTATTTCATCCAGCAAATGCTATGAGAAGACCATTCCTGGTCTGAGAGTTCCAGATGCGTTGGACCTGCATTGTAGATAACCTTCTTGTGCTGACCAGATGTGGGGACGGAAGCTGCTGCTGTATCCCCCATAGGAGCCTGATCGCACTCATCTCTATTATTGGTTTGGTTCGTATTATCAGCTTAATAAATGTACAGTGTAATTTGTAATCTATGTGTATTGTGAATAAGTAGATATTATTGTAAAGTTTCATTGATGCATCCTTTGTACGATATATGGTTGTAATATTAGAGAATACAAGAAATACAAGAATTATAAACTACCGTTCTTAAATGTAATTCATCGTCTCCCATCAGGCTAGTATGCTGATACTAGCTATAGCACAGCACAGCACTGAGCCCCATCCCGCGAAAGGGCGCTGGTTTTCTCTTGTCCTTTGAAAAATAATACAGTTGAAGTAGCTACGAACGGTTTGAAAATTTTTAAATATATTTAATTCCGAATTCTAGCTATTAATAAAATAATTGGAGTAAGTATATGTGTTTACATACTTATCTGGAAATTTATTCTAAATATTGACCAGGCCTCTTTCTTCTTCAATGCTCATTTCTACTAATATTTTTTGAAACCGTTATATAAAACTAGCTCCAAGCCCCGGGTATACCTATTATACTTACATAATTATAAAATCTCCCTTAAATCACAAACTATTTCTGAAAACTGCACTATCCGTTGAGAAGGTGATCTAAGCGTACAAAGCCACTTTGTTAACCGACTTCAAAAAAGGAGGAGGTACTCAATTTGACTGTTTTTTTTATGTTTCTTATATCAATTACTTAACTTTAGACTGTATGAACCGATTGCCGTCCCATTTCAATTTGATCCAGTTTTGACAATAAGCAATAAATATAGGACTATTTTATACATGCAAAGATACGTATTTAATGTTGTTATACAGATAGCCTGCGTCCTAGACATGCTCACAAGCGACTCGTGCACTCAGTACCCGGAGTGCGGGATGGGCGCGCAAGTGGAGTGCGCGCGACAACTCCTTGTGACACTGTTCCAGATGGCCAACCTGCTGTTGTTACTAGCTTCTATGGTGGTAAGTATATTAAAGATTTGGTTTATTAGAAATTCAGTATTGCTAGGCTGTGCCCTAATCTAAGGGTGCTTTTTGCTTACACAAGCAGCTCACGACCCGCGGCATTAAGGCAGCGTGCGACACTTTGTCTCTGAATTATACGTTCTGGCTATTATCAGAAACTTTGTATATAGTGTAGTTTACATGTTAATTGCGATTGAGTGAAAAGGTGCTAATAGACTTGAGCTTTTTCTTGCATTCGATATTCTAAAATTTCTCAAGTGCAACGAACACTTTTACGAACGTTCAAGTAAATGATCGGTAATGTGAAAATAATTAAATATATTCTTCACGAAGATATGTTACAGAACAATGACAAAATTATCTTCTTTTTAAATCGCTTATACCTAAAAACCTAAAGCGAATTGTAGATTCTAATTGTTTAATTCTCACCTAACATATATGTAACCAATATTATAACCTACCCATAACCCATTTTTATATTTTCCCAGGAGAGCGCAATCCTAGTGCAGTTGTACGTGTGGTACACGCTAGGCTTCGTGGTGATGGGCCTGATGGTGACCATCGTCGACTTCCTCTATAAGTACAAGAACATGGGCGGCGCCTGCTTCCTCGGCTTCGTCACTGAAGTCTGCTTCCTGTTCAGTAAGTTATCTATCATACTTAGCTTGTTAGAAACAAATGGGTGCTGATAACTGCTTGATAAAATCGTGTTATTATTATTATTAAGAGCCTGTCCTACTGCTGGTCAAAGGCCTCTCCACTCTTCCTACATTTATCTCTCTCAAGAGCCGCGATTGAAAAGTTTAGTAAAAAATAATGTAGGTCATCCCGCCGCCTTCGCCTGGGAAATTGTGTTAGTAAGAATTAAATTTTTCAATAAGTTGACTATGGCCACTAGACACTGGCGCTAAGTATAAAAAATGTTTTAACCAATTTTATAGTTATTGCTAATTATTGGTTAAACTGAAAAATTTACTTATTGTAATGCTACGCTTTTTTATATACGTTTATATAGGCATTGCATTTATATAACTTGTTTTATCCCTGTTTCCAGTGGTATTCCGATGCTTACCTCTTGTCGACACCTATAGAAAACACCTCTTAGGCGAATCTTCAATATTGTAAATAGTCTTTATAAGAAAAAATAAAAATCACAAAATAATTTTTAACTTTTTCATTTTATATTTTTGTACTATCTACTATATACAATGTGGATATTAAATATCTATAGAAAAAAACATAGTACAACAAAACTTAGAATTAACGCGAATACTAAAATAACACGGTTCCTGTTGAACACACTCATCTGCTTACCAATAAAAAAACTTAAATTGCTTAATCCTTATTCCAAAGTATATTGAGAGTTATTTATTTATAACATTACCTATAACATATTTCCGTTTTCATGATAAAACGGTGTGTAAGCTAGAGAAATGTTCGAGGTTTAAAGTTTTAAACAAAAAAATACGACTACCTAAGATTTTTTTTCATTAATTTGTCATGAGAATGTGATTTTGTATCATACTTTTGACGTTCGTTGTTACATAATTTAAAGGCATTTCAATAAAGGCAATTACTACACAATTTCGGTATCAAACATTTACATGAAAGGGTTAAATAGCTCTCAAAATAACATGGAACAAAAAATAACGTGAAGATGAATCAAAGTTTGACGCAATGCGATTAATTTATCGATCATTTAGAAGCATTTTTAATATATAACGTAAATGCATACTAAGGCCTTTTAACTTTATAATACTTTCAATAAACGGACTAGTCGTTTATTGAATATTTTACTGAAACTTATATTAACTTGCATTTGAAACTATTCAGTTGTAATTACTGTCTATCTATAAGGCATATGATACAAAGGCACCGTGACCGCATGGAAAACTCTGATCCAACTTCACTGTATCATTAACAATTATTTTGGTACATACAAAAACTTACAAACATCGCTATTATTATAAAGTACTTTTGACATTGTTTAGAAAATTATTTACTATTTACTTCTTTTTATGGTTGTTTCCACGAAATTATTTATATAACATTATATAAGTTATCTCGTAGATTGAGGCAGATTGGAATATACTTACCGAGGAGAACAAGGCATGATTTTACATTTTTTTTTACTACTTATTCTCAAAAGAGCATTTGAGGCGAGATAAATAGAAGTTACTAAACACTTGACTATTCCGACCAGGGGCCCGAGTCTGCTTTTAATAATTGTTCGAATCGTCTGAGTGGTTGGCGTTAGTAGGTCCATTTTAGGATAATTACGTAGGTAAAACGTCATTTTAACGTCAAAATTGGCCATTGGGACGGCCAATTTTAACGTTCTGACATTTAGTAGAATGCTGGTCAAGTCAAGTCAATTCTGGGATCCGCTTATGTTATGTTTTTGCGAGCTTTGAGTCAACTCTTCTTTAACTGTCGCACATTGTATATACAGAAGTAAAAAATTAAGAACAAATATGTTAACGGGTTTAGTAACGGGTATTTATCTAACCTCAGGATCATACAATACACGATAATTATCGAATCTAGCATCTAGTGATGACAACTATCATCAGGAATCTTTACCTTATGCAACCAAAACTGAGACGAAAAGTTGAAATAATTTACTTCTAGCCAGATAATCCTAATGTTATATACAGAAAATTAACAAAATTCAAAGCAAAATTATTTAATTACGCAAAAAAACTAGATCTTTATGAAGTATCGTGTACACTTGATCCAAATCGCATTAAAAAGGTTGCGTAAATTGACGTGTCGTTTAAAATTATTACAATATATAATAACGCGATTATTAACATTCACTAACAATCTTACATCGCACAAATTGGTCATTTATAATAGGATTAACATCTAAAGCATGTTTCACACTGATTTATCTTACTCTCTTCGCACTAAAGGTTGGACCACAATAGCCTACACTGCGTTGCTAGGCCGCGGTGTTTTTGGAGCCAGTCTGTATTACACCGATGTCTGTTACTGACCCAAAGTAAATCCCTTGCTGATTTCATATGTCAGTCTGTTTGATATAATAGTGCTGTAAAACTTTGGGATTTAATAAACATTAGTGAAGATACAAATAAGGATTATCCTCATGCGCTACTTTCGCGGTAGCGTTGCAGTGTAGCCTAATGCAGTCTAACCCTTATGTCCCTTGCACGTTTTTGTGGAGACGGATGTAAAGAAATATTTCCTTCAGAATTGTATACACATACAAATCTGTAGATGATCTTTTCGATAATATTAGATAATTTTAGCAGATTTAAATACTGTTAATTACCCAGTATCAAAGTAAATTTCGCTAGCCAGTGTTTGTTGTGTGAGGAACCCCACACAAAAACGTGCAAGTAGACATTTGATAACTATCCTTAGTAACGTAGAAAGGCTCTGTAGGCATATATTAATATTATTACTCAATCCTATGGAAAACGAAAGCTAATCTAATATACATAAAACGCTTTACACGAACTAACTCACAAAACTAATGCGAAGACATGTTTCTGAAACTTAGTTTGGCACTAGAAATGATACTGATAATAATGTCCAATTTCTATGTCACATACCTGTGAGATCAAAACTTAAAAAAGGTCTCCTCAATGTTGCCAGGTAAAACCGCGAATATCACTTACAATATTTTTCTTACAAGTGGCAACATTACAATATTTACGCGCCTAAAATTATATGTGAAGAACACTTATGTTATAATTTTACGCAAATCTTTTATTTAGAGAAGGAACACGATATTCTTAGTGATCGACTATTTTTTTATTTGAAGTCAGTCGATTTTCTTTTTATACTAAACATCATTTTTATGGTACAAGACGGTTATAAGGGAGGCAAAGGACTTGACAACTTGCCAAATATTGGGCAGAATTACTCGTTTTAGCACTGATTTGTATGTTGGGCGCGATCATGGGATTGGTCAGTTCCTATAAACCAGCCGACGCGATTGGTCGCTCCCATAACGACCAGACTCAAATAGGGCTTTTGGTCAAGTTCGTTGCTACCCATTATAATAACATATTGCGTGACGATTTTCCGCGCGCGCGATACTCGGGGCATCAGTCTTAAATCAGAATAAACTGCATAAGGAGACGTGGATTATGTCAAAATAATTAATCCAAAGTACCTCTCGCCCACATTAACGCGCGTGTTGAATATTAAAATGACGTTCTCAATTTTGGACCTTACCTCCACAATATAAGTATGTATATAAAAAGCTAAAACTGTACTGTACCGTCTCCGTGAAAGACATAGGCATATTTTATTGAATTAAAACCATGATAACAGGAAATAAAGTCCAAAATATATTTCTTTCTTCACACTAATACAAACACACAGCATGCTAAATATATTCGTATTTTTTTGTGTATTTATATTAATGTTACAATATATTATTACTATCAACTAGTTTATTATATTATTTTACAAAAAATATTTCTTCAACAACTTTCTTATGGGGCTTTATTTTTGTTATAGAGATGTATTATCTGCTTTATAAATAAAATATAAACCCATAGGAAACTCGTCAGGCCAGTTTGGTATGAACAGTGAATCAATACATGTAAACATTTGAAATCACAGCCTGAGTATAATATGTATACATTTTTAGAACATTTTATAGGTTTACAGAAAAACAAAATAGTTATTCTACAAGTAAAAACTACCATGGGAGAAAATTCTACTAAATTAATAAGCTACTAACATAATTCTACAAAAGAAAAACATTCTTACTATAATTAGCTACATAAGTGAAATTGCTACAACCATAATAAAATATAATACAAAAAACAAGTCTGTGTAATATTCAAGCAAATAAAATCATTATACTTTTCAACTCACAACTAAAAATAAAATATCCATCTAACAATGAGCTAATGAGAAAAATCTCGAACCTAATTTGTGTGCTAGTCTTAATAAATAAGACCTCTAATGCGCTGAGTAGACAATTACAAAAGGCGTGATAAAAGGCCATGAAAATAAAAAAATCTATGAAGTTATCATTTAAATAGTAAAAATAGATGTTTTATTTTATTTTATCCCAATCGTCCAGTATTTAATGCTTTTTATAGTTTAGGAGTAGGAGAGGTAGACGTAACGTATTGGCAAAAATTTTAGTGAAAAAGAGTGATGTAATGCAGCATTTTAGTTACTGTTTCGTCGCCGGTTTTCATTGACGGGATAAGAGAAAATACTATAGAGGAGTATTTTTTTCTTTTTTTAGTAACTAAAATCTCAATACGATACATTACTTTGAATTATTGAAAGACCTCATGATTTCGCACATATTTAGCAAAAACATGACGTCATTAGCCCCTTTCCCGAATTATTCTCGCTTATCTTCTAGTTTCGAAAAATAATAAATTACTTCTCTGATATTTTTACTATCTAAATGACCAACTGTATAGTTTTATTTTTCATACCTACTCATCTACCCTATTGTTGCACATCTACTCTGCGCCTCAAAATAAAAAGCATAGAAAAGACTTACAAAACGAGATGAGACGACAATATACTCCAACTTGAACATTCACTGAATTGATTCACTGTTAGTCACTGGCACTAGATGTCACTAAACTTAACTGACACTCTGATTGGCTATCGACACTATAGGTTGCTGGTTATTGGTGGATATGACTGTCGATCCGGGGGGTATTTTCTGGGGCACCATGCCGTCTATGTGCCGGTACTTTTTGAGTCTTGTCCATTGTCCGTTGTTGTAGTTCATTTGGAAATGCATCTCGGATAGCATGGTGAGGTATGTGTCGTCTGATTGGAGGACGTTTTCTATGTTTTCTGATAGCTTTATTGTTACTATGTTGCCGAGGTTTGGACAAGGGTTATCTGGAACAAGTACATACGTATGAATTATTTTGTTTCGTAATAAAATCTTTTGATTAAGAGGTTTTTTCTTATTACCTACGATACCTGCGTTATAAGTGTGATTTCAAAACATTATGGTGTATATGGCCTCTACAAATTGGGTTCCTAATAGACGAAGGCCGCGTGGAAGACCCAGGCGGAGATGGAGGGATGAACTGGACGCATACGGGAAGGAGAGGCAACAATTAGCAAACAATAGAGACTTGTGGAAGGAGGAAAGGGAGGCCTTTGCCCTGCAGTGGGACAGTTCAGGCTTTAAATAATAATAATAATGTAGAGAAAGAGGGTAAAAACTAAAAAAATAAATATATGATTATATGCTCCATTTTTTCTTCATTTTCTTAAGAATCAAATATCATTGAATACTACTACTATTTAGTTGCACTGTAGCTAGATTATTATTGTTCCTTTAAATGTTTGTGTTCCTAATCTCGTTGAGGTTTTTTAGATATAATTTCAACCATATGTAATTTGATACTTGACATAGTAAAGTATAGTTGTTACATACCTCTGGAGCCAGCCATGAAGCCAAGTATAAGCGCCTTCTCCGGCCTCGTGACGCGGTTAGCGTTGCGGAACATGTCTTGCGCCTCCAACATTTGTTCTCGCTGAAAATATCTCACTCAATTAGATTTATATATATTACCTACTTATGTTAGATAACATGATGACGTTACATAGAGATAATCTCAGATTTCTTACTGTTATTTTGGTTTTTCAACATAACAATTTTTACACAGTAATCAGTCATTGCGAAGTAACTGAAACCATTCATAGTGACGTGTTTAATATTTATCTGATATTTTATAAAAATACTTTTATAATTTTGCAAAAATGTACGTCATAAAATACCTTTTAATTGTAATATAAAATTGGTAGATAGACTCCACTTATAAAACCATTGGAGTAAAAAATATTATAATTTGTTTTTATGCGTATCTGCCCGTCAATGTTTACTCAAAGGTAATGTAGCCTTCTAAATAGGTATTCTGTATAGGTTTGAAGACATGTAGTAGAGTGTAGTACTGACCGTGAGCGAGAGTCCCCTACGCGGCAACAGCGGTTGTGCCGCCGCCGCTGCTGGGGCCGGAGCCGCCGCCGCCGGCGCCACGGCTGCTGCTTGCACCGGCTGCGCGATCTGCACCTGCAGAAAGCAAGTAATAAATAAATAAAATAAATGTCTACAATATCACATAGACGGCAAATATCTAAAGCACACGTGGTATGGAATTCAGAGACATCAAAGGCACCAAGAACGCCCATATCTAGGAAAATGTAGTAAAGTGGTTTTCTACATTGACCAGTCTAGGTAGTAGTAGAAGCACCTTAATTTTTAAAAACTATGTGGACTTAAAATCGCTTGTGGTAATTAGGATAAGGATAAGATTACGATTTTAAAAACAATTTACTACACTAATTATTAAAGTTTAATAAACATGGTCATGGTTTGAGAACAATAAACATCAAAGTAATGTAAATTTAATGAATATATCAATAAAATACTTACGGGTTGAGCGATCTGCTGGAGCGGTGGTTGTGAATGTACTGTGGGCAACACCGACCGCGGCGTCTGCTGCACTTGTACTGTTTGTGCCATCTGTATTAAACAAAAATACATTTTGTTATTGAATGACTCTGCCATTTTATAAATAGGAAAAATGGGTTGAGTGAGGTCATGGATTGGTGCATTTTTTATAAGGAAAGCTCCGTATCTTGCATATCATCTCATATACATAGAAAAAAAGTGAAGTGCAGGATTAGCGGTAACCTATCATTAATATTAGAATTCCTTAAAACCTGCCATGTTATCTGTCAGAGACTTGTACCAGGGTGCTCACTATGAACTCTTAAAGCAGGACTGTTGCGCCATTTAAGCGAAACGCTGTTACATGCTACGTTAGTGCAGCGTAGCGGCCCTAGAGCCATATTTATATCGTTTTTATTTTTACATATCCTTAGTATATAAGTCTCACCGGCTTGATGTTCTGCAGCAGCACGGCCTTGCCGCCAGGCTGCAGGATGACGGTGGAAGTGTTGAGCAGGTTCTGGGTGGACAGCAGCAGCGGCTTGGCTCCTGGTTGCCCCGTTATGAGTAGCTTGGGTTGCTGGCCCAACACTATCGGCTTCGCTCCAGTGCCCTGCTGTAATAGAAAAAAAAATGAGATTAGAGCTTTTAAATGGTTAACAAGACCTATTTAGAAGGGTATATTGCAATATGCATGCTGTATATTTATTGTTATATCTAGCTTCCTTCCCTGTCTGGCTAGTATTTGGAACTGAGTAAGAATTCAAAGTTGTTGAAATTCTAAATCAGGTTATATGCTAGTGTGTAAGACACTTTCTTTAGGTTAGTGTCTTTACACAATAGTGTCCACTTTTATTGTCTAAACCTACTGGCTATTTCACCTAGAGTTATTATGTGAACTTAACTTACCAAAGGGATTTTTATTGGTTTACTGAAGATTCAGACACTGTAGTGTAATATTACCTGCACGAGCATAGGGCTGGCGAGCGGCACATCTCGCTCTGGCGCGGCGGGCGTGGCGGGCGCGGGCGCGGCTTCCGCGGCGGCGCTGGCGCCTGCGGGCGATGTCGGTGCCGCTGCACTCTCGGTCGTGCTGGCTGCCGCTGTAGAAGAGGTGAACATGTTATATGACTTGTGCTTTATTTTTCAATTAAAAGCAGTAAATATATTATATTACATAGGCGAAAGTAGGTGTCCAAAGATATTATGTATTAAAAAACGGACCAAGTGGGAGTCCGTTTCGCACACGAAGGATTCCTCAACAACAAATAGGTAAACAACGGTAGGTACACTTCGTTTTATGTATGGGAACCCCCTTAAATATTTATGTTATTTTGTTATTACTATTTGTTTAGCAGCAAATCAAATACATAATTTTAGAAAATTTCAACTGTCTAGCTATTGCAGTTCTTGAGATACAGCCTGGTGACAGGCAAACGTTCGGGCAGCTAAGTCTAAGTAGATAATAGGTTTCCGTTTTTACTCCTTGGGTACAGAACCCTTAAAAATCTGCTATTGCGATCAAAGTTTAATTTAATAAATATAGTAAGCCACTCAAAACTAAACACAGATTCCTTACCAGTAGCGGTCTCGTCAGTCTTAGGTAAGCCATAGTTGTCGAGGTTCTTAGCGTACTCCGGCGACGACGGCGCCGCGGCCGCCGCTTTCTTAGCGCCCTCCTCCATTTCTGTAAAGCAAATAATATTATTTTTAACTGCTATCACCTCGAATATCAGTACATAAAATCGAAGTTTCTTAGTTGAGTTGAGTTCTTTAGCTCATATGGATATTTTATAAAGGCCTAAAAACTACTTTACTTAATATTTTCGCATGTGCCTATACCGAGGAATAGAACCTGTTCCCGTTTGTTTGTATCGAGAAATACAATGGTTTGTTCGATTTCAATAAGATTTTACTATATTTTATAGACTACTTAAGGAGTACAATGTCTTGTTTTAGTAGAGACGCCCAGGGTCGCAATTTACCCCGTACCCAACGATAGGGGCGCCCCCACGGATCCCGATCCAGGGACTCCCTAGCCCGAGACTTAGAGTCGCGGATGGCCAGCCACGGAGTCTCATTGAACGCGCGGTACACCTCATACAGCGCGTCGTCAATGGCGGAATCCCTTCGACGCCGTCTGCGGCATCGGGTGTACCGGCGGCGGGCCGCAACGCACGGTCCACCAGTACACCTGGTGCCTTGCAGATTGTTGGCGGACACGGGGAATGGAAGCGTTGCAGATCTGCGAAACCACAGCGCCACCGCCACGATGTCGACGGGGCCGTCCGTCGTCGACTCCCAGAACGGCTGGTAGGCTATCCTAACATAGTTTGGGACGCCTTTGAAAGCTGCAAAGTTGTATAGAGTGTGTATGTGTACATACCGAGCTTCCTGCGCTTCTTGATCTGCGCGTGCGTGGCGGGCTGCTCGGCGATGTCCAGCAGCTTGATGCCGGCGCGCGGGGCGGGTCTCGCCGCGCCGCGCCAGCCGCCGCCCGCGCCGCGGGACCAACGCGACGGTAGACCTTTCAGGGGCGCTGGAAGGATATCGACACGTTAATAATGTAACAATACCATGATATTAGTGGAGGGGCTCGCTTAAAATACGGGTAAAGCCGTGCTCGCCGCGGTTGGTCCGTGGATGGGTGAACATTATGAACATACCGAGACCCGTCCGTGCCTCAGAAAGCACGCCGGCGCAAGCCGTTGGTCCCGGCAACTATACGTTAATCTTTAGCAATCCTTAAGTTAATTCTGACAACCAGCCCTACTATGGGATACTCTATAAAGGTACAAGTTGCTAGCGGACGACATGAGGCAGCAGCGGACGACGCGTCGCAGCAGCGGACGACGTGTCGCAGCGACACAACTGGTTTGTATGTATCCGTCCGCTAACAACTTGTACCTAATACGCAGTAAAATGCGATGTGGAGCTCAGATAGGCAGTCGCTCAATGCAAAATACGGTATTCAGTTGGATCCAGTAAGACTGGAAGCCGACCCAAACATAGTTGGGAAAAGGCTAGACAGATTAACATGATAAACGTGTAATAAACCATAGAGAGAATGTTTAGTCCAAGTAAGTGAATAAGAGCGGCCAAATATTGATTTAGAGTAATGTCTATTAAAAAGATAACACATTCAAAAATCTAGCAACCCATTTAAAAAAAATCGAGTAAACTTTCTACTAACTTAAGAGTGTCAAAAATATAGTCAAAAATGAATTTGGCTACATAATAAAATAACACATAACGACTGAACAGCGAGCTTCTCGATGGGCTTGCAGCAACAGTTTATTGAGCTGTACCAAATATATACTTGTTTTTTTTTCTTACCACTGAAAATCAGATACCTCATGCCGGATTTTCCCTAAAAGAAGTCAAAAATTCCTAACAATAACTAAAATATAAATAAAGCTCACTAGTATCAGTCATCTTCCTCGGCATGCCACGACTGCGGACGGGCACGGTCGGTGCTTGCGCCTTCTTCTGGTTGGCCTGCACCTCCGTAGCCTTGGCTAGGAGTTCACTCCGTAATGCAACAGACTTAGGCTTCCGTTTTAATGTGAAGTGTTTAACCGGATTTGGTTGTTGGCCCACCTGAAAATAGTATTTAAGTATTGGTATTTTGCTAAAATAACGTAAAAAAATAATGTTGATGTTTTCCTGGTTTCTAGTTTATTTTTCATGTTTATTATATTATTAACATTTATCTAATTAAAAAGCTTATCATGCTTATCAAACTTCACAATACTAGGGACAAACCCTAATAAACTTTATAGGTGTATCTAATTTACATTTTGATCACAAATATTCAAATGTTTCCATCAAGAATGTTTGTTGTGAACATTAATATTGCACACCATAGACATAGCCGGGTTGTGGAGGTCAGATAGGCAGTCGCTCTATGTAAAATACGGTATTCAGCTGAATCCGGTAAGACTAGTAGCTGACCCCAAAATAGTTGGGAAAATACTCGGGAATGATGATGATAATAGCCATAAAGATTTATATAGAAGTCTTCAATCTTACCACAGAAACCAGAGCATTCTTATTCAAGTACAAGCACTCCAGCGGCAGTAACCCCAGGTCTGAGTGTTTAGCCAGTGCTCTCCGCAGTTCACTGATCATGTCACTGAATATCGGCCGTGTCTCATCGAACTCTGCTATCTCCGTGTTAAGGGTTCCCGCTGAGGGGAATGTCTTGAGGGTCTCCGCCAGCATGGCCACCCATAAGTCTGAGTCCACGGCTGCCACTTCAATGATCTCTTCGAGTTCATTTCGCCACTGGAAGAGAAAGTTAATTTAGTGGATTTCAATATTTTTATAATTTGATTTTAATTTTTGAAAATGATGGTATCATTTTGGTATCAAGCAAATTAGATTATAGACAACTTTGATGACAGTAACACTTAGGAACTTTATTTCCTAGACACAGGATTTGAGATTAAAAAAAAAAATTGGTAATTCAACAGTAAACAAAATCTTTTTAGAGAAAACTGTTTTTATTCTGTGTAAAATCTTTATAACATACAATTCTATAAGTATATATGATGAATTAAACAAAAGCTCTGTGACAAACAAGTTGGGGGACCCTATGTATTTTGCTATTG
Organism: Autographa gamma; assembly: GCA_905146925.1. NCBI lineage: Eukaryota > Metazoa > Arthropoda > Insecta > Lepidoptera > Noctuidae > Autographa > Autographa gamma. The sequence continues at coordinate 7,771,879 of LR989871.1, forward strand.
AAATTACCTAATATCGCTTGGCTGTTGAGTGGAATACTAATAATATGGTGAACTTTATAATTGTTTTTTTTTGGTATCCCATTAAAAAAGTCTTATAAAAAGCCTAACACAGCTTGACAAAAGCAGGGTAAAGGTATCAATCCTATTTTTTGTTGTCTATATTAAGTAGTATCTTGTGCCTTACATCATTAAATAAGTATTAGAATTTTTCTGTCATAAATATTCTAATAATGCTTAAAGTAATTAATAAATTCATTTGTTAATTCTTCTCATTAGAAAAGTCACATTGGTTGAAGAGATTATTACAACTTCTTAAAGGCTAGATGTCACTGCATTTGATTTTTCACATATAATAAAATTTAAGTGATATCTTCTTTAATTTGGCCCTATTTTGATTAGGATCGCAAATTAAGTAGTGTTATTAGAGCACAAACAATTTCAACAACAAACACCATTATTATTTACATTTTTGTTCAAGTTTGCTAATGATGTAGGCAAAATATTTGATTTACTATATATTTTCTAATAGTATTTTGCTTGTATTTACGTTTTTTTCCATTTTTTTTTTATTTAAGTACTTACCAGTTTTTTAGGCAAATACTAAACTGATATAGTATCTCATATTATGTCCAATTATGTTTGCTATATACAAGGCTGCCCTTGAAGACCCAATTTAAATCATTTCAATAAAACTGTTTAAAAGGTTATGTCTGTATTGGTTCGTGATACGTAAACATAGCAACAACCCATACAATGTACGCGTCTATTGCGCTCTTATCATAGTCCTTAACTAATAAAACTATGAATTCTTTCGTAATTTACAGAACGTAAATAACTAGTCCACATAGAAAAAGGTCATATATCATAGCATTCGATATCAGAATGTGCGTAAATACCCAGAAGTTAAGATGTAAGGCCATAAACTTATACCGGATTGCAGTAAAATCGCTAATAAAAATATTTTAACAAATTTTTAACATGTAAATTCATTATATGACAACAAATAAAACTACTACATACATGCGTATTCCTGCATCTCATTTCTACTTACTACTTTACACATGCAAGGAAAGAGACAAAAAACACAAACAGTTACGCAAAACCATAGAACATCAAAGAGAAAAGTTACCTCCTCAACATTTCTGCGCGGGATATGAAAGAAACTTAGCAATAATTTCAATTTCACTTGTGTTTGCAAGTCTGGAAAACAATCCTTGATATTTTTCAGCACTTCAGCATTTAATTGCGTACAAATTGAGCCACTTGTCCACGAATCATTCGATGTACCGAGTTTATTGTGGAGCCACAAAGATGTGTCACTATCCCGAACGTTCGCCATCTTGCAACTGAGATAGTGACGTATTCGCCATGTGTCTTTTCAACACAATATGAAGTTTGACGGAAGATCGATACTTTTTACCGAATTTTGTTTATTATGTTTTCGATACACGTTGTTGTTACGATAAATTTTAAGAACATTCGCTAATAACATAAAGAAATCATGGAAAAATATTTTATTTATTACAAAAATAACATTCTGAACATTTTAACGTTGAAATCATTGTCAGAAACTTCGATAGCTCGCGTCTTTTTCAGTACAACACTAGCAATGTACTCAGTTGTCTATGAAAATCTTCTTATCGTTCTGAAATCTCAGTTAGTTTTAATTTCACATTTAAAGAATAATTAAATGTACATTTTGTTTAACTAATCCTTGTTTAATGAAATATCACTTTAGCTTTGAATGTGACAACATCAATTATTTAGCCGAATAGGCTAAATAATTGATGTTGTCAGCCAGTAGTTCAGTTACAAATCTAGTTTATCTGTAAAAACAGTTTGACCCATATAGTATATAAATTAGATATAAACCTTATCTTATCTTCAGGCTTAATAATATATTTAATTCAGATAATATTTTTTTGTTTAAATTTTCGTTCAAAAACTTAATCCCAAGAGGCGCACTTTCAATTTTTATGCGCCATTTTTGAATTTGTAATGCGTTGGGCTATATCGATTAAACATTTTTATTAGGTAAAACCGTTTTGAATTGGTGTAAACAATGTCTGAAGCATCAAACATAAGTGTACCTTCAAATATATATGAAGAAGAATTGAATGAAGAAACAACATGGGACTTATCTACCCAGGGATTAAAAACCGTACCGGACTTAAAAAACAATTTTCTGTGTGTAAGTTGAATACTGTCCATTTTGTTTAATTATTCGCTTTCTAATCGGAATACCAACTATTCCGACTCCCCGTTCCCACTTACAACGAACTCCTTACATGGAATGTCTGAAATTACCTTTAAAGTAAAGATTTATTAAATTTCAAAATAAGATTTCCACAAAAAATGTTTACAATCCCTTTATTGTAAATATTTCAAGTCGAGCTCTTGTTTTATAGCGTAGTCTGATATGCCTTGCAAAACAGACTGCTCTATTATATAATAGCATAATTAGCATACCTATAGTTAAGAGCACAGCAATATTGTTATTATATTGTAGCGTAGTCTGAAATGCGACAAATCTAAATGATAACCGAGAGCTTTCTATTGTTTCCAGATACTTTATCTTCAAAACAACTATATAACAACCTTACCTGAAGATTTATTCCCATCTTTACCGCACATAAAGTACTTTGATATCCGAGATAACCAGCTAACCGATATACCGAAATCTATAAAACACCATCCAACGCTCTCGCACCTTCTGTTACAAAACAACAAACTAACCTCACTTCCGGACGAGTTAGGAACTGTCATGCACTTAAAAGTATTGCAATTAGGCGGGAATCCACTTATGTACCCGCCAAGAGAAGTGATAAACGCGGGAGTTTCAAGTGTTTTACAATTTTTGAATAATAAATTTATCGACAATATGTTCGTCGGTTCCCAATCAGATATGTCTGAAGAAACGGTAAGCACAAGCGAGATCTCTCGCGACAATTATAGTCAGGAAGCTCGGAGTTACAATTCTGTTATCGATGGTGAAATGAAAAAGGCTATGTCAATTCAACTGAATGAACGAGAGTCGGATGATTCAGATGAGGAATATTACCCAAAAAATAAAGGGAAATGTCCAAAATTAGCTAAGAGTCGGTTTACTATACCGTCTCATTATCAGAGTTCGAAATATGTTTCTACACTTTTTTCTGATGGGAAAAAACAGCAGGAGGCAAAGATAAAACAGAATTATTTGAGAGATTTGGCATTGAAGAAGCACAAAGACTTACTCGCGACGAGGGACAAGATTCTTCAAGGGAGAAAGTGTGTTTCTATTCATATATTGCATGAAAATAATTAATTACTTACTGAACATGCTTACTGCTACATAGCTGCATTTTTTTAACTCGTTAACGGCATTTTTTTGTTTTATCTTTACTTCTGATGCGCGATCTGATATTTAGAGACGTAGGTACTCATTTTTCTGATTGTTGTCCGCTGCATTGCTTACTACACGACAAGTATCTTAATCTGGTCTTTCTTGATAAAAATATGACTTGATAATAAATCTTTCAGAAACCTCGAACACCTAAGAAACTGGCGCACAGAATATAGATCAAGGAAATACACGCATGCCGACAGTACATACAAAATGGATCCGAAAAGCTTTCCTTACGATACGCATCCAGACTTCATGACAGTTCTCACTAGAGAAGACATAGAGAAGGATTTACCGGACAAATACAGGAAGAAATTAGTGAAACGAGCGAAGCCTACGGTTCCTAGGAAGAGTAACAATGATGTACACTTGGCGTTGAAGATAAAGCAGCTGTTTGAGAATTTGGAGGCTATAGATATAAATAGGAAGGATATGACGCCGAGGACAGAGCAAAAGATGCTTTTGAACGAGATTCAGAAGGTGGGGTTCAATCTCATATATATCAATGTCTGCATCCTATGTATGATAGCGTTTACCCAGTCATCTGTCTGTCTGTTTGTATATGTCCATCGCTCTGTCACGAACTTACCTTATTTTATTTTATACTTACAGATCTCTGAAATAAAACAAAAGCTGATGGAGCTTTCCACAACCAATACTAGATCAGTAATAGAAGAGGAATAAAAACCATTAGATGTTTGAGTATTTTTCTTTATAATAAATTATTTAATTTTTACTTATTTATTTTAGGACTTGAGAAATAAAAAACGACTACGAATTATCATTTTGCAATTTTTATTACCGATTTATCGTCAAGACTGCACCACACATAATTTTATATTAACACAAATATGTCCTGAAAGTTACACAAAGCTTTAACCGGGCAATGTTAACAATGCCCATGACAGTAATAAATTATATAAAAGGAACAATAATTATTCATAATATTATTCTTTTGTATTTTTCTTGATACATAATGGTTATTCTCTTAATTAATGACTTGTGTTTAAAAACTACATATTTGACAAATAAAGGCGTGCCTAAAAATGCACGATTTCAATAAATCGGTTTTTTATATTTTTTAATACTGAAGCATTAAAAGCATAGACAAATATAGAATATATTTGTCCACGATTAAAATAATTTTTGATACAAAATATTTCATAATTATAAATCATTCGGCTTAATTCTATAGAAAGCAAATTAAATGCGACATTGTGCAATTAAATACTACAGGATAACAGCGAATGACTGACAAATCGCACAGGACTGAGTGCAATGAAGCTTAATATGCTGTCAAGCACATAGTTACTAAACCTTTAAATATATAAGGTTAATTTTGAATGTCTACAGCAAAATACATAATTTAGACATTATTTCTTAATAAACTGGTAAGAATAAAACATGCATTCTACTCTGTAAAAAAGCTTTTGCGATTATTTATGTAAATCCTGAGCGAAATTCAATTCGATTTGTCGTCTCGAAATAAAACCTATTTAAATTAAAATATTATATTGTGATAAAACAAATTAAAGAGAAGCTATGTACCTAAGTGAGATTGTCAAGAAACTAAAGATTAGCTGAATTTTTTCGACTCTAGATCTTAAAAATGTATTGAAAATATTGAAATCATAACTTAATATTTTTTTCTTGGTTTTATACAAAGTATTAACTATTCGAAACATTAAATGTGCTGGAATCATTTTAGAATATAAAAGAAATGTTAGAAATGTGTGAAATCTAAGTAATAAAAATAACTTAATTAATCTCAACATACCATATAAAAAAGGTAATTTCAAAAAGATTCCATCACATTTTATTTTCGCTTCACATTCAATTGTCTATACAAAGTACTCAATTTATCGAATCTAGATATTTATACATAATTTATAATTGTTAAGACGCTTAAATCTATAATTATAAATCATTACTTACGTATAACTAATAAGCATTTGAAATCGTCGTACTTACTGTAAGCCTGAATAACGGGGCAATCTGTGGTATTAAGTTAGGACAAAAACAATCTATATATCAGTAGGTTTCAAAAACATGATGGTTTCCTTGAATAGCTCCTCAAATAACTTTGTGAGATTGCTTGATGTACAACTATTCTTGTCACTGTCTCAAATGCCATCCTCTGGTATAGAAAATCATGAGAATTGAAATCATTTTGGGCGTAAGAGGGCCGTCCTCTATCATCCGGCTATATCTAAGATTGACCAGTTATTCTCCAAAATATCCAGTTGGCTCCCAGTAAGACGATAAATTTGAATAAAATAATAGTGAAGTTAAATTTACAATTATTTTAATTATAAACTCAAGTAAGTAATAATCATGAGATAAAATTAATTTACACAAACCTATTTGTAATTTTTTTTTAATTAAGCAAGTAAAAAGTATAAAATATTCTGTTTATTAAGAATTACAAACAAAAGGAACTTAAATTTCATTTTTATTTTACTTAAAGCTCCCAATAACTATTGAGAGCAGTTCTGTCAGAAAAATAAAAATATTTTTTTTTATACAAAAATATGCATTCATTAATGAAAAGTACATAAAATATATTCTATGTAAAACTAGCCATATTCGCCTCAGCGATGTTTTCAAATACTTAAACGTGAATATTTAAGTATTATTATATAGGACGAAAACGAAAAAGGTAATTTAAAAAGGTTTAGCTGCTTATTTCGATCCTTTAAAAATAATATTAACGACAACAACCACACAGGAGCACACAGGATAAAATGAAATCACAAACATTCCTAGGGCAGAAAAATAAAACATGATTTACGGCCCAGCAGTGGGCTAATTATAAAATAGTATTGTAATTAATGAAGAACACAAAGATACATATTTATTACCTACAATTCAAGCACAAATACTTCCTTACTCAGTCTTTACCAACTTCTGACTAGGCTCACACGCGCCATTTTATTATTTCATTTTTTTCTCGATATCCGTTATCAATAGGGTAGATGACTAGGTATGAAAAGTCAAAATTTATTTAGTCCGTCATTTAGATAATCAAAATATAACAGACACGTATTTTTTCTTCTATCAAATCAATAAAAAAATAGGAAGATAAACCGCTTTAAAGTTCAGTAGTGGGGGTTTGTGACGTCACGGCTGAGTACAATTTATGCTAAAATGTGACGTCACGCAAGAATTGAAATCGCTGTATCTACGTCATTCTTTGTCTACGAGACAAAACAAAAAATACGTGTCTAATATATTTTTTACCTAATAGATGAACTAAAAAAAAAAAAATTGTCATCATCCCTATTATAATGAAGAGTGAGACACTCTTAATTAAAAAACAATGAAAAATTCTTGTATTCATCTAAAATGTAAAATGCATAAGTTTTTCTCTATTTCCCTATCAAATTTCAATAATCCCGATATTTTTTTTTCCATATTCGGCGACAGCACGTCATTTTACTACATTGGCATCATTCTTCTATACCTAGTACAGTCCCTCACAGACAAACAATTTCTCATACTACAGTAATTTCTACAAGAGTAAAAATATATTAACGTCTTTACAGTAGTCAATTTAAGGTTCAATTTGCAATGTCTAATAAGTAAGTTAAAATAGAGAAGTAAAATTATATTTTTAAAGGGAGCAGATGTCGTTACTTTAATATTTACAGTTACTTTACGCAGTCATTAAAAATTGACATAAAGATCATAAATGTTAAGCAATACGGCTATTTCAATATCCGTTTATGAAACTTCTTTATGTTTATGTTATGACCATGATTAAGTTGTTTTCCGATAAATAAGACAAAAGACAACCAGGTGATTAAGTAGTTTTGGATATAAAAACATTAGATACATTTGAAATTTATATTCATCGCTCTGTTAAGAAATATCAGTAAAACTAAATGTTTAAAGGAACAATTTATGAATTTAAGCAAACAGTGATGTGAAAAAATATGTTTAATTGCTATTAAATAAGCTAAATATACAGTATTTATACAATATTTATATTTTATTATACATAAGGTATGTCCTGAAATTTTTAGGGGAGATTGGAAACCAGTTAAGAGAGTTGACTCATGTCTAATTTTATTGCTCGTGAACATAATTTCAGAATTGCCATATGCGAAATAGCAAGTGGTGTTTTCAATTTGTAATCTTATTTTATTGTAAAAATTCGAGTAAAAACATGATTAATTATAACTATTTAATGTTATGTGATATAATATACTAATTATTGCTGATTTTGTATGTTTTAAGATTTCTTTTACCATATTTGAGCCAGTTAGAGCTAAATTTTATGATATTTTTGTAAGTTATGAGAATACATACAATAAATAAAGCTGCTAAAAGCCTATTTGACGATATTGTTACTTGAAGGAGCAAAATTCGCAATTAATACACGTTGAAAATGCATTCTGATTAGAACCTGTTTCAATGTTATTGGCATATTATTTTAACCAGTTTTCTTTTCAGGATTTTTTAGCATCGTTCCAATAGGTCATGCAAGAAATTTATTTAATGTGCTAAATAATGAAAACATTTACAAACACATATTAATATGGAAGTGATGTACCATGGCAGTGGTAGTTAGTACTCAGTACATTGTATGAAATGATTCTGTCTCCTTTCTACCTCGGTTACTGGAACGCTGATCAACACTAAGATGAATTATTTAACTTTCAAGAGCTGTGATAGATGTTTGTTTATCAACCAATCAGTAGATTTGACAACATATTAAGTTGATCAGCCTTTCAAAAACCAGTTAGTCATGAATTTAACAACTGTGAAACGTTATTATTGCAAATTGTGCAGATGTACGAAAGAAATAGTCAAATTAGATTTTAATTAGCGGTAAAAAGGACTATTTTCGCATCTTGACCGAACATATAAAATGGTTTGTCATTTTCTAGCAAAGTGCTAATCTTAATCTTAATACTTAGGTGTCTCCTGATTGACTCAATTTTTAATCGGATTTAATGACAGCAGACAGGCGACCTAATTACATAGTTGCCTCTGACTTTTAGAAAATGTATGTCAGCCTGTATCCAGGTTTCTGAAAGGCTGTAAAATTTCATCTGTTGCCATGTCAACTAATATGACTGGTCAACCTTTTGACTTGAGATTAAAAAGATGACTATGAATTTTGAAGTTGATCGGTCGTTCAGAAGCCGGGGCTATGTATAGTGAACCTGGTGCGTGTATGTACTAGTGCCTGCGCAGTCGGCGGGGCTTGCGGACCCTGGCGGGCCTGCGCGGGCGCGCGGGCGGGCGCTAGAAGGCGCGCGCGAGGTACACGCGCCCGCCCGCGCCGCGCTGCAGCTCCGCGAAGCCCAGCTTGCTGTAGAACTGGTGCAGGTAGTGGTCCGTCGCGTTGATGCACGCGTGCACGCCACTCGCGCCTGCAACAACACACCGTCAGTACGTCAGCAGGGCAAGGTGCGAGCGGGGTAGCAGGCAGGTGAGCAGCCGGGCGGGCGCGAGCGGGTCGCGGCAGCTGGCCAGCACGCAGCACGTCAGCAGGGCGGGGTGCGAGCGGGGTACGCTGTAGGACTCACCGTGTGCTCTGAGCGCGGCTAGCAGGCAGGTGAGCAGCCGGGCGGGCGCGAGCGGGTCGCGGCAGCTGGCCAGCACGCAGCACGTCAGCAGGGCGGGGTGCGAGCGGGGTACGCTGTAGGACTCACCGTGTGCTCTGAGCGCGGCTAGCAGGCAGGTGAGCAGCCGGGCGGGCGCGAGCGGGTCGCGGCAGCTGGCCAGCACGCAGCACGTCAGCAGGGCGGGGTGCGAGCGGGGTACGCTGTAGGACTCACCGTGTGCTCTGAGCGCGGCTAGCAGGCAGGTGAGCAGCCGGGCGGGCGCGAGCGGGTCGCGGCAGCTGGCCAGCACGCAGCACGTCAGCAGGGCGGGGTGCGAGCGGGGTACGCTGTAGGACTCACCGTGTGCTCTGAGCGCGGCTAGCAGGCAGGTGAGCAGCCGGGCGGGCGCGAGCGGGTCGCGGCAGCTGGCCAGCACGCAGCACGTCAGCAGGGCGGGGTGCGAGCGGGGTACGCTGTAGGACTCACCGTGTGCTCTGAGCGCGGCTAGCAGGCAGGTGAGCAGCCGGGCGGGCGCGAGCGGGTCGCGGCAGCTGGCCAGCACGCAGCACGTCAGCAGGGCGGGGTGCGAGCGGGGTACGCTGTAGGACTCACCGTGTGCTCTGAGCGCGGCTAGCAGGCAGGTGAGCAGCCGGGCGGGCGCGAGCGGGTCGCGGCAGCTGGCCAGCACGCAGCACGTCAGCAGGGCGGGGTGCGAGCGGGGTACGCTGTAGGACTCACCGTGTGCTCTGAGCGCGGCTAGCAGGCAGGTGAGCAGCCGGGCGGGCGCGAGCGGGTCGCGGCAGCTGGCCAGCACGCAGCACGTCAGCAGGGCGGGGTGCGAGCGGGGTACGCTGTAGGACTCACCGTGTGCTCTGAGCGCGGCTAGCAGGCAGGTGAGCAGCCGGGCGGGCGCGAGCGGGTCGCGGCAGCTGGCCAGCACGCAGCACGTCAGCAGGGCGGGGTGCGAGCGGGGTACGCTGTAGGACTCACCGTGTGCTCTGAGCGCGGCTAGCAGGCAGGTGAGCAGCCGGGCGGGCGCGAGCGGGTCGCGGCAGCTGGCAAGCACGCAGCACGTCAGCAGGGCGGGGTGCGAGCGTGTCACGCTCTCCGGGGCTCGCTCGCACACGCTGAACTGGTGGAAGTGGCGGACGCATTCCTACGAATACAAAAAGTTGTTTATATCGCAAACTGTCAAGCTTTAAGGACGTGTGCGCTCCGGGCCGCATTCACGCTGCACGCACGCCGCACGCGTGTAGAACGCGGCGCTGTCGCGGCGTGCAAGCGGCGTTCGCGTACTATGCGCGCTCCATGAACGCAAACGCTCATTGCGGGGATGGCCTAAATGGTGTTCGTGGGAAAACTTGTAACATATCAGCCCATTAATAACAAGCATCGATCGACCAGAGTCTAAAGTGCTGCTGCTATAAATAATAGTATGAAATCCGCATATTACACAAAACAACACATACATTGCAAGAAACCAAGGGTATGAATAGGAAGTAGATTTTACGTCTCCTCAAACTGAGAAAACTGTTTTCCTTGAGCTGAAAAAAAATAAACGAACAAATATTCTTAAATGGATCCCCAGGTATAATTTCCCAAGGTTTCCCTACTCCTACTTACCTTGGCAGCCTGACTGAGGTCCTGTCTCTCGGTCAGCTGTTCCGGGTACTTGGTGCACATCTCCGGGATCCACGCCACCTCCTGCTTCTTGTAGAACTCCTTGCTGTTCAGCACCGCACACGCGTACCCCACTATTTCTGGTTTCATACCTAACGATCAAAATACTTATGTAATTGGCGATTTCAAATATGAAATTTTCGGTATCACGGTTTTTAACAATTAACTTTTGGATAAGACACGCGGTACTAGCACAGATTTAAGCTGGCAACCTTGTTTTATCCGTTTGATAAGCCGCTAGGCAACAAACACACATCCTGCTAATAGTTAAACCCATGAACCTTTTGGCCTTCCATTATTCATTTTACTGCAGTAAAAATAATGAAAATCATTTCAGTCGTTTCAACTAGCAAGCACATTGGCTTCAAAAAAAAGGACCAACATACATGGTCACATATGGGTTCAACTAAATCGGTCCAATCGGACCTAATCGACACACAGAACGATCCTAAAAGGTTTTTATTTTCACCATTTGAGACATGGAACCCTGACAGAAAGTTAACGTTGTTGTCTTACCATTAATCCTAGGTTCGTTCCGTTTCTCCAGGTCTTCGTCATCGGGGCTGATTTCCCGCGGCACGCACTCCTCGTCGTCCTCTATCACCATACATAACTCAGGAACTAGGGTTAGGAACGGTGCCACTAGCCTGCGATACAATAAATAGATAGGTATACATAAAAGATACAAGTTCTTGATAGTCACTGGCATAAAATAAATAACATCATTTTTCAAGCAGGTCCTAAAAAAAGTTTGGTATTGGTAACTAATTAACTAATAATTCTGGGACAACATCTGCCAGTATATTGTTACTTTTTTTAATTTTCGTTCCATGCTATATCTACCAAAAAACAATTATTATTTTACAATGTCACGCTATAGTTAAATAAAAGTTAACTTACCTATCAGCGGGCAATGTTTGTAAGTCACTTGGGAACAAGTCACTGCAGTCAGAGCCATCCCGACACGTCTTGTGACAAATTAGGCAAACCTGTTCAGGGACAAAAGAAAAATAATTAATACACATTACTACCAAATACCTAAAAACTTTACAAACAGGCTTAACAAGAAGGGTATATTTGTAGACAAATAGTTCACGAAAATATCCGGACGCATCCGAAAATAGACGAAGACGCACGAACAGCGGCGACAACAGCCGAACTCACCGCTTCCTCGTCGGCCGGGGTGTAGGGCCTCACTGTGAGCGGCAACACCGTGGGGGGCGGGAGTGTTCGCAGCGCGTCGCTCGCACCTATATACACGAAGCCGCACGAACAGTGGCGGAAACAGCCGAACTCACCGCTTCCTCGTCGGCCGGGGTGTAGGGCCTCACTGTGAGCGGCAACACCGTGGGGGGCGGGAGTGTTCGCAGCGCGTCGCTCGACCCTATATACACGAAGCCGCGCGAACAGTGGCGGAAACAGCCGAACTCACCGCTTCCTCGTCGGCCGGGGTGTAGGGCCTCACTGTGAGCGGCAACACCGTGGGGGGCGGGAGTGTTCGCAGCGCGTCGCTCGCACCTATATACACGAAGCCGCGCGAACAGTGGCGGAAACAGCCGAACTCACCGCTTCCTCGTCGGCCGGGGTGTAGGGCCTCACTGTGAGCGGCAACACCGTGGGGGGCGGGAGTGTTCGCAGCGCGTCGCTCGCACCTATATACACGAAGCCGCACGAACAGTGGCGGAAACAGCCGAACTCACCGCTTCCTCGTCGGCCGGGGTGTAGGGCCTCACTGTGAGCGGCAACACCGTGGGGGGCGGGAGTGTTCGCAGCGCGTCGCTCGCACCTATATACACGAAGCCGCGCGAACAGTGGCGGAAACAGCCGAACTCACCGCTTCCTCGTCGGCCGGGGTGTAGGGCCTCACTGTGAGCGGCAACACCGTGGGGGGCGGGAGTGTTCGCAGCGCGTCGCTCGCACCTATATACACGAAGCCGCACGAACAGTGGCGGAAACAGCCGAACTCACCGCTTCCTCGTCGGCCGGGGTGTAGGGCCTCACTGTGAGCGGCAACACCGTGGGGGGCGGGAGTGTTCGCAGCGCGTCGCTCGCACCTATATACACGAAGCCGCACGAACAGTGGCGGAAACAGCCGAACTCACCGCTTCCTCGTCGGCCGGGGTGTAGGGCCTCACTGTGAGCGGCAACACCGTGGGGGGCGGGAGTGTTCGCAGCGCGTCGCTCGCACCTATATACACGAAGCCGCACGAACAGTGGCGGAAACAGCCGAACTCACCGCTTCCTCGTCGGCCGGGGTGTAGGGCCTCACTGTGAGCGGCAACACCGTGGGGGGCGGGAGTGTTCGCAGCGCGTCGCTCGCACCTATATACACGAAGCCGCACGAACAGTGGCGGAAACAGCCGAACTCACCGCTTCCTCGTCGGCCGGGGTGTAGGGCCTCACTGTGAGCGGCAACACCGTGGGGGGCGGGAGTGTTCGCAGCGCGTCGCTCGCACCTATATACACGAAGCCGCGCGAACAGTGGCGGAAACAGCCGAACTCACCGCTTCCTCGTCGGCCGGGGTGTAGGGCCTCACTGTGAGCGGCAACACCGTGGGGGGCGGGAGTGTTCGCAGCGCGTCGCTCGCACCTATATACACGAAGCCGCACGAACAGTGGCGGAAACAGCCGAACTCACCGCTTCCTCGTCGGCCGGGGTGTAGGGCCTCACTGTGAGCGGCAACACCGTGGGGGGCGGGAGTGTTCGCAGCGCGTCGCTCGCACCTATATACACGAAGCCGCACGAACAGTGGCGGAAACAGCCGAACTCACCGCTTCCTCGTCGGCCGGGGTGTAGGGCCTCACTGTGAGCGGCAACACCGTGGGGGGCGGGAGTGTTCGCAGCGCGTCGCTCGCACCTATATACACGAAGCCGCACGAACAGTGGCGGAAACAGCCGAACTCACCGCTTCCTCGTCGGCCGGGGTGTAGGGCCTCACTGTGAGCGGCAACACCGTGGGGGGCGGGAGTGTTCGCAGCGCGTCGCTCGCACCTATATACACGAAGCCGCGCGAACAGTGGCGGAAACAGCCGAACTCACCGCTTCCTCGTCGGCCGGGGTGTAGGGCCTCACTGTGAGCGGCAACACCGTGGGGGGCGGGAGTGTTCGCAGCGCGTCGCTCGCACCTATATACACGAAGCCGCACGAACAGTGGCGGAAACAGCCGAACTCACCGCTTCCTCGTCGGCCGGGGTGTAGGGCCTCACTGTGAGCGGCAACACCGTGGGGGGCGGGAGTGTTCGCAGCGCGTCGCTCGCACCTATATACACGAAGCCGCACGAACAGTGGCGGAAACAGCCGAACTCACCGCTTCCTCGTCGGCCGGGGTGTAGGGCCTCACTGTGAGCGGCAACACCGTGGGGGGCGGGAGTGTTCGCAGCGCGTCGCTCGCACCTATATACACGAAGCCGCACGAACAGTGGCGGAAACAGCCGAACTCACCGCTTCCTCGTCGGCCGGGGTGTAGGGCCTCACTGTAAGCGGCAACACCGTGGGGGGCGGGAGTGTTCGCAGCGCGTCGCTTGTACATTCCACAGGTAGTAATCGTCTAAGGTCTGCTGTTAACCCTCCGCGGAACACCCAGGGCTCTTGGCAGCCACTTTCGAATGCCTCGCGCCAGCCTTTTGAAAACCCTAAGAATAAAAAAGTCTTTATTTGTCTTGGAACTTTTAACAACTCTGGTGTACACAAGAACAGTGTAAATAGGTATGTTACATAAGTATTGTAGATTCTTACATGTATAGCTTCCTTGTGTATTCGCTGCAATATTTTGTGGATATTTTCCGAGTTCTGAAAACAAAGAAAAAGTTTAATGATATTGTTTGACAACTATTTTTCACAGAGTTCTCAAATGCTCAGCGGCATTGAGTGCTCAGCGCTACCGAATGTTCTTGAGTCGAGAAGCACTAGTGGGCAGCGGCGTCCAGTGCTCTTATATTCAGCGACACCTGGTGGTGAGTGACTCACCCAGCCATCGCAGGAAGCCGTCGAGCAGCGCGAGCACGGCGCAGAGCTCCCACACGTAGGGCTGCAGCTCGGCGTGCAGCTCGCGGTTGTCGGCGGCGGCCAGGCGGCGCGCGAGCCGGCGCGTGCGGCACATCCACCACGCGAAGCGGCTGCGGCGGCGGCGCCACTCGCTCGTCTGCGCAACATACATGTAACATTAGCCGCGTACTGACTGAGCGAAGATTCTCGTTAGACAAATGTTCTGTCGGACTAAAAGGTTCCGCTCCGTCCCTGGCAAGACTGAGCAAGGCTGATTGAGAGAGCAGTTGCCGTGCGAGGCTAATCGAAAGAGCATTTGACACAAAAGACTCAAAAATAAAACTACCCCTGAAAATCTACATGGTAAAATAAACGACATCGCTTGTTTAAAAAAACACTAATTATTCATCTATATCTATTTAATATAAGTATATACACTCACCTCAGGCTTGTTCCCTCTAGGCAGCATGCTGGCCGCGTGTAACGTGAGCCAGTTGAAGTCGTGCATCAGCCGCAGTCCTCTAGACCCGTGCTCGAACGGCAAGTAGAAGAGGTCGCATAGCAACAGTAGGTCGTCCGCTACTAGTGCATTGGAGTCTATCGATTCTTCTTCATTGTCTACTGGCCTGGGGGAAAACGGTTATAGTTTGTAAACTAATATTCCAACAAATTGAGAAATGTTTTTTAAGTCTTTTGAACAACAATATATGCCAGGAATCACCCTAATTCGCTAAGGGTCTAACCACACTTATCGACGCAGACATCGGATAATGCCGTTCAAGAAAGCCTTTATGTCTAGGTAATAAGGGTGTTACTATTACCATTGGCATCGGCTAGGCTCGCTCGACGTGTCGCGACGCCAGCCGACGCGACGACTAAACAAGCCGTTTGTCTATTCGCTGATCGCATCCGTACGGAGCTGAATCTA
Organism: Autographa gamma; assembly: GCA_905146925.1. Lineage (NCBI taxonomy): Eukaryota > Metazoa > Arthropoda > Insecta > Lepidoptera > Noctuidae > Autographa > Autographa gamma. Next base: position 7,787,412 of record LR989871.1, read on the forward strand.
GCGGAACGTTTCCGACTGCTGCCGAACAGCGCCGCGACATCTGTTCGGAGGTGTCGACAGCCGATCGTAAGTGAACAGAGGTCGTGACGGCCGTTCGGAATAATCGACTGCCGATCGGCGATAAGTCGGGTACTGTGATGATACGCACTCGGCTTAAACCGATTCCGCGTCGATAAGTGTGGGGAGACCCTAACTCTTCATAGCTTCCTAAGTGCCCTGGCTGTGGAGAAAAAGCGGCGTAACTCTCCAGCAGCACGCTGTCTTTAATTATGTCTTATATATTTACTAGCAGCCCGCCCCGGCTTTGCTCGGGTGCAACGCTGATACCAAATATAACTACATAATCATAAAGTTCTGTAGCGCGAAGCACAGCCTTGGACGCACTATTTGGTATAGGCACGCGCCCCCCGGCCCCTGCGCGGCCCTCCGGCCGGTACCGCCGCAACCGCTATGTCCCTGCATTTTAAATTTGTAATATCTTCGAAAATATTCATTTAAATTACATGCTGTAAAGGGCAATATTGATCTATATTACATGCACAATTTATTAAAGGTACTTAATTGGATAAGGATTAATACTGTATTGCTTAAAATCGCTTTTTCCTAAATAAGTAATAAATAAACGATAAAAATGGTTATTGTGGGTTATCCTCAAGAGATAGACATATACCATCGCGGATTTTTTTGTAGATCTTTTTAAGATGCACAATACTGTAGTACATTATTTTGATCTATCTCGTAGGGTTCAGCCAGCGTTCGAAATGAAAGCGCAAAAAAAGTGTTCATTTACGACCTTACTTTAGAAATCTCTAAGATTATCCGTGTTTCTCTACTTTATTATGCATGTATTATACATATAAACCTTCCTCTTGAATCACTCTATCTATTAAAAAAAACCGCATCAAAATCCGTTGCGTAGTTTTAAAGATTTAAGCATACATAGGGACAGACAGCGGAAAGCGACTTTATTTTATACTATGTAGTGATTTTTTATATATTTGTAACTTACTCGTCGATGGCGTCAGCGGGTTCAACTGATTCCACCATCATGTCAGTGCTTAGTGGACTGTGGCTTGGCTCCACTTGCATGGACCCGTTCTGAAACAAGCGATATAATTAGTCATAAGCCCGGCCTCGCCTTTTCTGAAGCTATGTAGGGGTTAGCCACCAGTCTAATTTTACTGGGTAACACAGAATCTCATATTAGAATGGTTCCCAGACTAGTAATGACGTAAAATCAACTCATGACGGTGGGGTAGATACCAATAATTTTGTATGTATGTATTTAGTATATTTAGAAGTCTATTATTATTATTAGGTACCTCGCTCATGCCGTCGTTCATGACGACGTCGGGGTCCGTAGCGGCCGCGGACGGCGGGTCCACGTCCAGGGGCTCCACGCCGATCTCCGGGACAGACGGACGGCTGGGACTTAGCGTTTGAGGTGTGTCTGGTATACAAATACATTAATAAATATACATATAGCAAAATTATACAGAAAAGCTTTAATAAATAATGTGTCCATGTTTCAAGAATACGTCGCGACTAAATAATCACTAAACTAAACACAGTTGGTGAGGTGACGATCGATCCCGTGACAGGTGTCTTTCAACTGTGCAATAGTGTATATATTAGGTGGGTGCTCCACAGCAAATGGACGGAATAAGTTGCAACCCATGATATTTTGGTGACACTTAGTGATGTGTAGATTTATATAGGGTCCCCAGAAAGTATGGATAATGGGATGTCCAGAGGTAGAAGACAGGGGTTTCTGAATCACCTCACGTATATTCCACGAGTGCTATTAAGAAAATGAAGTGGCATCCTCTACAAAACACGTTACTTTTGTCTGTCACTATAATTATTATGATATGTTTAACTAAAAACTCACCACCGATACTCATTTCCCCATTCTTCGGCTGCTCCTCAGACTGTGACTCGACATCATCCACTATAATCTGATCGGCATCATCCTCCTTATCCTTCTTCATCTCGAACCCTAACACGTTGCTAAGCAACGAGTCCTTCTCCATCGCCTTCCCATTCTCCTCCAACGCTTTCAACCCTAGAATGGGCACTGGGAGGGTTGAAACGGGGATTTCGGAGGGTAAAGACATGTTGGAACTCGCGATGGGTATTATAGGGTTAGGTATAGACTCGTTCAGGATGACCTTGGTGGGGGAAACTAGGGAGTTCATTACCGGGTTGGGAACGGGGTTGAATGTCTCTATTGGGGATACCTGTTGGGGAGAAATTCGTGTTATGTTTTAAGGCTATTTATATAGTTTTAAAATGTTCAAAACATTATTTTATCGTGATATATTGAGATGTAGTGAGGCAGTTTCAGTACCTACAGATGCGAAATTCAAAGGTTTTTTAATGTGATTTTAATAAAGGGTACGGTAAATTATATGTGCAATTAGTGCATTTTTGAAAGACAGAACATTGTGCATAGAGAGGATGAAACAAAAAAAAAATTTATAGGAAGTTGGATAAGAAATATGTTTCGAACATTTTTAAACTATAAAAATAAATGGAGTAAAATAAAATAAACGTGCAATAACGTAAAAGAAATATTCATAAATAAATATAATAAATAAAGAGTGGTTTTGACTTAATGATCTATTAAATATAGATGGACTCAACAGCGGCCGATCAAACCTATTTTGTTTTGATTGGTCGACGTTGTTCGAATACGATCCTATCGTTTGACAGGTTCTCGCAGCTATGGTAAACGTTAACGCTAAACGAACAATGAGATTACATATTATAAATAAATTATTCTTTGTTCTACATCTTTGGTACAGTTAAATAAGATTACCATTAATATAAGATTACCAGTTTCTTTTTATATAACCTTTTAAGTGTCTACTGCTGCGCAAAGGTCTCCCCCGTCCGAATCCAGAAATTAAAATAAATTGAAAAAAATATCGCCTTATTCTACATTACGAAGTATTTTTACAACTATAAGAATGACAGTGGATGGGGTATACTCACAGAAATACCGAAAAAGAGATGGATGGATAGTATGGAAAAAGCTATGCGAAAGAAAAATAGTGAAAGCTGAGAGGAAGGGTAGTAGAGATAAATGGAAGCTAAATATGCATAGCGCTAACCACAAATAATAAGAAACGGCAGGGAAGGTGATGATGATTTTCATATAAAATTTCATTGAGCAATTCATAACATTTATTTTTACAATATTATGAGCGTGTTCTGCCTTCTTCGATACAGGTTTGAATTTCTAAAGTGGGTGAAACTTGTTATTAAACCTAGGGAAGCGTTAGCGTTAACCACAACCAACCGTTCAAACGACGGGCACTTGCGAACAAATGGCGGCCAGCGGTCTTATGGCCGGATACTCAGACGCTACTCAACTTTAAGTCGTCGGTAAGGTGGTTAAGTTGCATATTTTATGTACAAATTAAGTAAGCCTTGAGCAGATAACTTGATTTGATTGCGACGACGAATCTAGGTACAAAACAAGGTACTGTGAATTACATTTTGAAACTTTTTGTGCTAGTCACAGGTCCTAATATTTTTTTTTTACAATATTACTAAACTTATACCTTTTTTTATTTTAATTTTTGATCGCCCAAAGGTCAATGTCAGATTTCGGCTCACAAAATGAATTCATGCGGACACGTAGCTTATTAGCTATTTAAATTATTAAATTTAAATATAAACTTCTGAAATGTTAGGTTATTATCTAGGACTTCATTAAAAAATATATAGTTTTGTTTATCATGTTCCTGGCTTATAAAAGCCTGAATAATTCATTTTTGAGAAGTTCTATGCAAAAGTGGAAAACACAGAAAAGCTTCTGACATCAAACTACACAAAAAAACGTGAGACTTTTCACTGACCGTCAAAATATTGGGCCTAAGTTACTATGGACATCTGACATTTTCCTCATTCTCATTGTCATTTAATCTATCAAAACTGCTCAATGCCACAAAACCACCCAATACGAGTCAAAGTCCAGTAGCACCTACAACTCACTCTCGTACAAACAATCGGTCTGTCTATACTAGCCGAGCAGACGTCGGCCAGCGCCTGCAGCTGGCTGGTGTTGACGGTGGGGATGCTGGCGCCCATGTCGGCCGTGCTGGTCGTGCACGTGTTGCACGTCGCCGTCATCAGCGTCATGCACGTGTTCACGGACGGCAGGATCGGGATTATGGGCACTGGCGGCACTGGAACAAACACGTTCCCGAGATGTACAACTGAATTATGCTTTTGTGTTTAAATTTCGTTATTTTTTGTTTGGTATTTTAATATTATGGGCCTTTGGTCCCTGAATCAAATAAATAAAAAATATGCTATGCTGTGCCCGACAGGGTCAGAAATTGTGTCTATATTACAACTCACCAGCTAATGTAAACTTACATGATGTAGAGGTTCAAAGAAACACACATTTTGTAACAAAGAATTGAGAAAATGTTTACAGGGTGTTATCAAAACGGTGAACAGTACGTCTGGTATAGAGTCCGTTTACAAAATTTCAGTTTAAAATGATCATAAATAATTTGGTAAATAATAAAAAAATTTTGGAAAAAAAAACACTAATTAACTTTTTTTTTTGTTTAACCTTTTAGGTGTCCTACTTCTGGGCATAGATCTCGCTCGTCTGAGTCCAGAACTTTCCGTCTCGAGCCACATGACACCAATCACTTGAAGCGATCGATGTCATCCCGGCCCCGATACTTTAAAAAACCTAAATCGGAATCTAATATTCATTCACATCACTCGCCTGCAGTAAGACTGCTAGTGGCATTGCCACGTTAAATGGCAATTTATTCTTTGACCGAGGCATTGTCTATATAGGTAAATAGTTGCATATATCCTTTATTATTAAATATACCAACAATTTAAAAATAACAAAACTAATAAATTTTACACTTAAAATCATTATTTCTCTCTCCCTGCAAGAACCAATATCTTATAATGTCACCTGCTAGATGACGAAATTGTTAACGATACATCTGGTCAGTGCTCTGGCAATAATATTATAAAACATTAATAAATGTAAGATACTAGTTACCTGTGATAGTCGGCTGCGGCTTGATAACAGGGCCCTGAGCGATCTTAGGGATGGAGAACTCCGGTAGCCACTCGTTGATTGCCTGTCTGCAAACATTATTATTTTATGTGTGATATTAAAACAATTGAAGCCATAGGAATTTGATATTAGTCACTTGTAAAATAGAGTTTCACATACAAGAACGTTAGTAATGTTGTAAGTTCGAAAGACTCGGCGTCGCCACAAGTTGGCAGCACTTATTATATAATGATAAAACAAAAGGCCGACTATAATACCGACGAATATGGTGTTGTAACTTTTGATTTAACCACAAATTTAGGGAATTTCGGGGCAAAAAATGGTCATTAAAAAGCACTATTATTTCCAACATGAATGTTCCAATTTTGATATTTTATTTGGGCATGTGATTGTGAACCCTATATCCTACCCTTTCGGGTCGGACAGGGGCTTCAGGACACCCTTTCAGGGGGACACCCTGTGCATTTGAGGATCACTGTGACCTGTTTGTTTTTGCCTTTGTAATTTGAATTTATACATAAATTCTTAATAATATGTGTATGAGCGTACCTTAGCGCCTGTCGGTGATGGTAGACATGGTCCGCGAGCGAGAGCGGCGCCTCGTCCTCGCACACGCCCTGCTCGCTCTCGCGCTCCAGCTTTATGTCCCACGATACCGCTTCCACTGAACACACAATACATTTCACTTAATAATTATATATGACATCATGAACAGGCGTGGTGATTCAATGGCTGTTTCTTCTCTATATGAGAATTATGATATTCTGGCAGTGAGTTTCAGGGCGAATATTTCAAAGGGTATTTAACTCAGTCGTTATACTGCTTGCGGGGTTTCCTGCTGAATATCATACATACATACATATAATCACGCCTTTTTCCCTTATAGGGGTAGGCAGAGACCACTTCTTTCCACTTGCTACGATCCTTACACACTTGTTTCGCTTTATCCACTTTCATTATTCCCTTCATACATGCTGTTCGGTTTATGGTACTCTTGACCTGGCATGTTTTCATTCACACTCGCCTTATACACTTTATTCGTCAATCGTTCTTCATTCGTTCTCTTGACATAGCCAAACCTCACAGCATACCTTTCTTAATTTTTGTCTCAACATCCATCATCTGACATACTTCATCCACCTTTCCATGCATTTCTCCTCTTACATTCAACGTAGCGAAGCGGCTCTCCGTGGCCCACTTTTCGCCCCCGCAAGAAACGAGACGTGATGGGTGGCGAACCACATCGCCGCCATCTTGGATAATTAAATTATTTTTATGAATATCCATTGCGTTCCTGCGGGATAAGGAATTGGGAAAGGATACGTTGGAAAGGATATAAGGTAGGACGGGTTATAGGATGCTACCATCACGGAGGTACAATGAATGTGACGGCAACAGCTAGGGCAGTCCGGGGTCGCGTACCCGTAGTGGATCTAGCCAGCATTCGGACAGATAACTGGTAGATCCACCCCCTGAACCAGATCCACCCCCTGAACCATGAATCTGAATCTGAATATCAGATAACAAGTAATAAAAGTACGCCATCTTAGCCGAAATAACACAGTCGCGGCTTAACAAAAAAAAAACCTAAAATCGAATGGAAGTCATCCGTTGGTGCTTATACAAATTCTCTTGCATCCTGAATGCGAGAATGACCAATGAAAAACAGCATGAAAAACTTTACCGTCCAGCAAGTCGACAATAGTTAAACAATGGGAAAGTTCTAACATAACATAACATATCATCACACTTGTATCCCCGAAGGGTTAGGCAGAGGTGTACCAATGTACACCCACAGTTCGCCGATATGTTTTAGGTCCCATGTAATAGGGGGCGAGCCTATTGCCACTAACCGGGCACAAATCCAAACTCCGACCTGCTACTGAGAATTTCATAGAAAAACCCAATAACACCTTGGTCGACCTGGGAATCGAACCCAAGACCTCTAGCGTAGCAGTCGCGCTTAGCGCCACTAGGCCAACGAGGCAGTCCAGAGGAAAGTTCTGAAACTCGTTAAACATTTGGTTAAGTATGAGTACTGACTGTGTTGCGGTGCATCGAGACTGCAGCTGGCCCAGTGCGCGAGCGTCCAGATGGGTATCATGTTGGCGTTGTACTCGCAGTTGGGGTTGGTCAGCACGCCGCGGAGTAGCGGGATCAGCTCGGGCGAGCGCCCGCAGTACGGACCTAGAAGTAAATAATCATATATAAACACATAAGTCTGAAAGCTCGGGAGAACAGCCGCAGTAGGGACTTAGGAAGATAGTCACATATTGTAGCAATAAAGTATACGCCGTGGAGTTAGGGGATCAGCGCGGGCGAGCCGCCGCCGTATGGAAGGGATAGTCACATATTGTAGCACTAAAGTATAGATTAAATTACAAAGTTTTTTTTATCATAAAAATACAGTACAGCATAAATGTAATCCTGACGCCTGTGCTAGGCTTAAAGCCTGTGTTACAGGAGCCAGTAGAAAAGTACACATGAGATCTTAATTTAATACAAGAGTTTTATGTTTTGCTGGCAAGGAATTTTTATGTCTTTTAGGTAGATAAGTAAATTTTAAACACATAAGTTTCTCAACTCAACTCAAAACCTCACACCTACCGACATCTTGAAAGCCGGTATGTAAGAACTTGACCACACAGTAAAATAAAATATCAATAAAAAAAAACCTGTAATTCTAATACTAAAATACTCGGTAACATAAAATTATTTCCACACACTACTCACCCAAGAAGATTCGCTTCTGGTCGTAATCGTTGGCGTGCAAGTTATCCCAGATGACAGGGGGACGTCTTAACACCTGCGTTATTTCTTCAATACACTCTGTAGTAAGCGTCTTGGATATCACCTTCGGTCCTGTAAAGAAGAGTATTTATTAAAACTTGTATTAACTGTAGCTTCTTCTTAACATGTCGATCGATGGGATTAAGGTTACATATATCCGGACCAGTATGCTACTTCTACGCGGACATAATTATAAGTGGCGTTGTATAGGCCCTCGCCTTTAAAGGTGGTTAGACACGCAGGGCATCACAGCCAGCAAATGGACAAACCGAACGGTCTAAAGTCCTTGATATTTACTCTTGGCTTTCATAACTATCAAAAATCGTTTGATACAAATGGCATTAATTATTTTAGACCTCCCCCCACAAAAAAGTGGTTGTAATAATTTTCACGTGTCAGTCTGTCTGTTTGTGGCATCGTAGCTACTAGTATGACATACCGGTCCACATGATATCGATCTGCTGCGACAGCTTGGTGCCGAGCGTGTTGAGGTACTCGGAGCTGTTGACGGTGGGCACGGCGCGCGTGGAGCAGTACTGCGTGGGGCACAGCAGATACCTATCACTAGGAACATGACATACCGGTCCACATGATATCGATCTGCTGCGACAGCTTGGTGCCGAGCGTGTTGAGGTACTCGGAGCTGTTGACGGTGGGCACGGCGCGCGTGGGGCAGTACTGCGTGGGGCACAGCAGATACCTATCACTAGGAACATGACATACCGGTCCACATGATATCGATCTGCTGCGACAGCTTGGTGCCGAGCGTGTTGAGGTACTCGGAGCTGTTGACGGTGGGCACGGCGCGCGTGGAGCAGTACTGCGTGGGGCACAGCAGATACCTATCACTAGGAACATGACATACCGGTCCACATGATATCGATCTGCTGCGACAGCTTGGTGCCGAGCGTGTTGAGGTACTCGGAGCTGTTGACGGTGGGCACGGCGCGCGTGGAGCAGTACTGCGTGGGGCACAGCAGATACCTATCACTAGGAACATGACATACCGGTCCACATGATATCGATCTGCTGCGACAGCTTGGTGCCGAGCGTGTTGAGGTACTCGGAGCTGTTGACGGTGGGCACGGCGCGCGTGGAGCAGTACTGCGTGGGGCACAGCAGATACCTATCACTAGGAACATGACATACCGGTCCACATGATATCGATCTGCTGCGACAGCTTGGTGCCGAGCGTGTTGAGGTACTCGGAGCTGTTGACGGTGGGCACGGCGCGCGTGGAGCAGTACTGCGTGGGGCACAGCAGATACCTATCACTAGGAACATGACATACCGGTCCACATGATATCGATCTGCTGCGACAGCTTGGTGCCGAGCGTGTTGAGGTACTCGGAGCTGTTGACGGTGGGCACGGCGCGCGTGGAGCAGTACTGCGTGGGGCACAGCAGATACCTATCACTAGGAACATGACATACCGGTCCACATGATATCGATCTGCTGCGACAGCTTGGTGCCGAGCGTGTTGAGGTACTCGGAGCTGTTGACGGTGGGCACGGCGCGCGTGGAGCAGTACTGCGTGGGGCACAGCAGATACCTATCACTAGGAACATGACATACCGGTCCACATGATATCGATCTGCTGCGACAGCTTGGTGCCGAGCGTGTTGAGGTACTCGGAGCTGTTGACGGTGGGCACGGCGCGCGTGGAGCAGTACTGCGTGGGGCACAGCAGATACCTATCACTAGGAACATGACATACCGGTCCACATGATATCGATCTGCTGCGACAGCTTGGTGCCGAGCGTGTTGAGGTACTCGGAGCTGTTGACGGTGGGCACGGCGCGCGTGGAGCAGTACTGCGTGGGGCACAGCAGATACCTATCACTAGGAACATGACATACCGGTCCACATGATATCGATCTGCTGCGACAGCTTGGTGCCGAGCGTGTTGAGGTACTCGGAGCTGTTGACGGTGGGCACGGCGCGCGTGGAGCAGTACTGCGTGGGGCACAGCAGATACCTATCACTAGGAACATGACATACCGGTCCACATGATATCGATCTGCTGCGACAGCTTGGTGCCGAGCGTGTTGAGGTACTCGGAGCTGTTGACGGTGGGCACGGCGCGCGTGGAGCAGTACTGCGTGGGGCACAGCAGATACCTATCACTAGGAACATGACATACCGGTCCACATGATATCGATCTGCTGCGACAGCTTGGTGCCGAGCGTGTTGAGGTACTCGGAGCTGTTGACGGTGGGCACGGCGCGCGTGGAGCAGTACTGCGTGGGGCACAGCAGATACCTATCACTAGGAACATGACATACCGGTCCACATGATATCGATCTGCTGCGACAGCTTGGTGCCGAGCGTGTTGAGGTACTCGGAGCTGTTGACGGTGGGCACGGCGCGCGTGGAGCAGTACTGCGTGGGGCACAGCAGATACCTATCACTAGGAACATGACATACCGGTCCACATGATATCGATCTGCTGCGACAGCTTGGTGCCGAGCGTGTTGAGGTACTCGGAGCTGTTGACGGTGGGCACGGCGCGCGTGGAGCAGTACTGCGTGGGGCACAGCAGATACCTATCACTAGGAACATGACATACCGGTCCACATGATATCGATCTGCTGCGACAGCTTGGTGCCGAGCGTGTTGAGGTACTCGGAGCTGTTGACGGTGGGCACGGCGCGCGTGGAGCAGTACTGCGTGGGGCACAGCAGATACCTATCACTAGGAACATGACATACCGGTCCACATGATATCGATCTGCTGCGACAGCTTGGTGCCGAGCGTGTTGAGGTACTCGGAGCTGTTGACGGTGGGCACGGCGCGCGTGGAGCAGTACTGCGTGGGGCACAGCAGATACCTATCACTAGGAACATGACATACCGGTCCACATGATATCGATCTGCTGCGACAGCTTGGTGCCGAGCGTGTTGAGGTACTCGGAGCTGTTGACGGTGGGCACGGCGCGCGTGGAGCAGTACTGCGTGGGGCACAGCAGATACCTATCACTAGGAACATGACATACCGGTCCACATGATATCGATCTGCTGCGACAGCTTGGTGCCGAGCGTGTTGAGGTACTCGGAGCTGTTGACGGTGGGCACGGCGCGCGTGGAGCAGTACTGCGTGGGGCACAGCAGATACCTATCACTAGGAACATGACATACCGGTCCACATGATATCGATCTGCTGCGACAGCTTGGTGCCGAGCGTGTTGAGGTACTCGGAGCTGTTGACGGTGGGCACGGCGCGCGTGGAGCAGTACTGCGTGGGGCACAGCAGATACCTATCACTAGGAACATGACATACCGGTCCACATGATATCGATCTGCTGCGACAGCTTGGTGCCGAGCGTGTTGAGGTACTCGGAGCTGTTGACGGTGGGCACGGCGCGCGTGGAGCAGTACTGCGTGGGGCACAGCAGGAAGCGAGGCGAGCCTAGATGCTGGTGGATCTCATTGGTGATGGACACCTAAACAACAAAAATGAATAACTATAAACCTACAGATTTTCTTCTGAACACGTCAATCAATGACCGGTCTTTTTCAAACCAGTGTTGAGCGACAGAGCTAGGGACAACAACCTATGACGCTGAACATTACGTAGTATTCAAATCCTATTGCAGTTTCATGACCAGATTTTTTGATTACTGTCTTTCCATTTTTGTCCACAAAAACAGCCTAATTTGTTTGTTTAATTACTAAAGATGTGATGGCAATTAAAATTTAGGAATATTTTAAGAATAAAAAGAAAAACAGAGTTTTTAAATCAACATTATTTCAGACATACTCTTTTATTAACCTATCTTTGTATGTTGCTAACACTATCAATAAATTCTGATATTAATTTTATTAATTATCAACTAAACACTCACTTGTGCATGCGCAAAGCTTTGGAATATCTGTTTGTCTGCCTCACTCATCTCCGGCTCGATATCGTCAAAGAGGAGCGCGAAACAAGTGCAGCCGAATTGCGACACCTGAGGATGTAAACAAGACAATAAGATTAAGTAAATTTAATAATTAATTAAAATAAAACTTTGTGTGTGTGTGTCAGATGGGGGAGACTTTTGCCAAACAGTGGGACACATAATAGGTTAATGTAAACATAAAAAAACACTAAGTGGAGTTTACTAAAAAGTAAATAGTTTTACAAATTAAGATTTATTTTCATTATAGAATTGTGGAAAAACACGTTAATTAGAACACACTTGAAGAGTAAGGACAGCATTGTTTAATTCACACCTACCATATAAATTTTCCATCAATGATACGAGCATGACTATAGTTTTGAGTGTAGCTTATGCTGCAAAATTTAATGCCTATCCCCATATATAGCTACTTTTAATTACTCCATATTTTTCTATTTGAATAAAGACTAAGATAAGTCACTATTGTACTGTTAAATATTGAACTATTGTTGACATACAATCAAAATAATATAGCTGGCCATAAGCATCCCCCGCAGCATCCCCCACAAGCAATGAAATTGTAGGCTAGATAGATATATTCTTCTTATACTTGTGTACTAAACCAACCCTAAAATATTTTGGGAAAGGCTAGGCAATGATGACTTGAGTACATCTGAAACATACCTGTTCCAACTTCCTCTTCAGCGTCGTAATCTCCTTCTGGCTGCTGTACGTGATATCCAACCCTGGCGACAAGGCATAACAGAAGATGATGCCTTGCGCCTTCGCCGCGGATATGAGCGAAGTGAGGTGCTCCGCCTCCTCCACGGTGTACAGCTCGCGCCAGTACGCGCGGTGCTTGTAGTCGTCTTTGGGGGCGTACACGTACATGTCCATGCCCCATTTCTTTAGCCTACGGCATTAAAAGTATTTAATATTGAGTCCAAGACAGACCCTTGAATTAGGTTGAGAAATGTTTTACACTTAGTCTAACACAAATCCCTTTCAAATGTAACTCAATAATGTAGTGAGTTCAATCATATAATATCCTTTTTTTTATATTCAGACTAAACTACTAACAGAATTTTAGTTTACATTATGGTAAAATCATAAATCATCATTCATAAACTTTACTATGTTGTTACAAAATAAAGTTAGGTATCATAGACGGATTTTGTTAAAAAAAAATTGTTAGCCACGGGCGAAAAAAATCTTAATCATGAGAAATATACAAGTAAACAAATATCTGCACGAACATTTCTGTGGTTGCAAACATATAAGTATAATCTTAGCATACATCAATAGTAGTAAGTATCGCATATCACAGCATTGAAGCGTACTTGTTAGCAGACAGCTGTAGTGACACAGCCATCTCAAATTACTGATACATCATTGGTAAATAGAAGCTAATTATTACTGGAAACAGCATTAAATAATGAATGAGTATTGATGCTCAATTGTTTTCAGAATGGAAACTTTTTTGAATGAAGAGTTTTTGGAAGCTATAACTTGTATGTGTGTTTATTTAGGTCAAATCTTGCAAGTTGAATTAGAACCATTTCTTGACATAATTTATGAAATTTTGATTGAATTCATGAATTATATTTCATGACAATACAGAAGATGGTATTTGCAAGCTAGTCTGATGATGGAACTTGGTGGCCATAGAAACTTTGTAATGAAATGACACGTTTAAATTGTTTCGTTGTTGTATTGCTGTGTAATACACTATTTTTTTCTTCTCCAGTTAGATTCAACAGCTTGTTTTTTCTTTCATTTTGTAATTAAAATTTTGTAGGATGGAACTAGAACTATAAAACATAAAAATAATCTATTTATCCAAGATTAGTTATTTATATTCTTATTGAGACCAATTTTCCGGTGCCTGACAATTAGTTAACACTCTGATGAGTAAATAGAAAATTAGAAAGTTACATTATTTTTGTTAAGAATTCTCTGTCTGAATACTATAATGAATTAACTTTAAAAATAATAAATAATTTAATGAATTATTAAAACTAATGCAACTTATTTATTGAACACACCTTAGCCTAAAAATAAATAGTGTGAGAAATAAATGATAAGGATTGAGTTGAGTAAGCAGAAGCAAAACATTTTTGTTAATGAATACAAGATGAAGCAAAAGCAAAACAGTTCTTATTTGACATTTATAAGCTTATGCAAAAATTAACCTAAATTGTTCAATTGTACTGAATAATTAAGCTGGTTTTCTATATGAAATACTGTGAATAACATTGTACATGGCTCTTGATATGAATATAATAGCTTTGTTATTGATAGAAGAGACTCAAAAGGTCGTTAACACCACAATAACCAAAACAAAATATGTAAAGTATATACAATGTAATTATCATCTGATTACTTAGTAAAACAGTTATTATCAACAATACTCACTTTTGAAACAAATCTTTTCTTTGTTCAGTAGTCCACGGCCGTCCGTAAAAGCCTGTAATAGTTTAGCTTAGGTCATTCACTCCATTACAAACTTAGATACCCGATATATACCTATACCATAACTATAACACATATTTCAAAGCAAAAATAACAACAATTACCTTCAACAACACCGCAAATAAAGTCCTTTCTGTTAGAACTCGGTTCATCCGGCGAACTTTCAGTCATATTTACTGGTAAATTAACAATTTACAGCAAGAGAAATGTAATTGTGTTAGGATGTAACAATTTCCGATGGTTCCAGACAACTATAGCTGCTATTAATACCGTGTATCTAATATACAACAGTGATGCAAATAACAGGACTATCAATTTCTTAACTATAGAGCACCGGTTGACCCAACAGGCATAAATTATTGAAATACTTTAATCTCGACAACGAACGAAATCTCTCGGAGTTATCATGATGTGTCAAACTATTGGGTTCGTTTAGGTGTCCACTTCACAACACTTTTTAGTAGTTACGTATTTTTTAATCTTTTGTATTGGACTATTGATAACTATTGTTTTATATCATATTTAATATAAATTTACTAATCATGTATATTCAGATGTACTCAATAATTGCTTTATTTAGTAGGTCAACAAGTTTTTACTGGTTTGATATACGTGACCTACAAAAAACCTTTTATTTTTTCTCTGGGGAATGTTATTGATGCGTTCTGAAATAAACATGAAGGAAGATACAGAATTCCCTTTTTTTTTAAGTTTCCTTTTCCAATATTTTGTCTTTTTTAGTCACGGATTTTAGTCAATAAAATGAATAAATATATAAATTCAAGATATGAATTAGATTTAAACTACCGTTGTCGATGCTTATAGGCAATTCTGGGCTTTTCTTAAGGACTAATTAAAACAACAATTTTATTTAAACTTTATTTCAGTTTAATAATTTACAAAGCTATGCTAATACTGACAACGGTGTGTGATGGTCGCTTACATAAACATAGGGTCGGCTATTCACAGAACCATCAGATAAATCTTAGATTATCAGAAATACAATCTCAATGTAATATTCCGTTATTATAAAAGTGCTATACGATAGTGACTAGATGTTTAATACTTGAGTTATTTGCTTAAATATTATTCTTAAAATAGCTATGTACATACATTTTCACATAATCTACTATCATATTATTTACAATAAGTGGTAAAGAATTTATTATTAACATTGTCATAATTGGGAATTTAAGAAAAACTTAACTCTAAATTCCTAAAACTTATAATTTATTTTAATTTCTATTCATTTGTCTAAATTAGTTAGTAAAGAATCTTTATCCTCATGGTTTAAATTATGATCTGAAGAGGGCCACATCTTTTTATCTTTACATTTTACTCATCACTTTATTTTAAATTGTTTAGAAATATGCCCCTGAATTAATGAATTTCTTTACGTTTTATTACATAATACTGAAAAATATATTTGTAGTTTGAACCTACTACTACTGTATGAGTAAGTATAATACATTAGTAGTAGCTTTGGAACGTTCTTACAGCATTTGGTATCCGCGGGAAAAAAAATGTCACACCAATTTTATGAATATTTTCTCTTAGTAATATTGTAGTAACTCCATATCACTACCAAATGCCTGTAAAACCCACTTTTACTCCAAATCCACTACGGAATGCATATAAACCGTCACAAGCATAATATTTTCCCTCCATTTCATGACGTATCTACATGTAGACGGCGGAAAGGCCGCACCTCTGCAAGTGTCAGCCGAGCATGCCGCCCGACATGTTCCCGTGGACCCTCATGTGGCGGTTTAGGTTGCCGGACTGGGAGAACCTGGGGAAGAAAAATATATTAAATAATGTATTTCTTGCAGTATGTAGAAGTGAAGATTAATAATCTTCTCACTTTAGGTTAGTAGGTGAATTATTTTTTTAACTTCTAGATTTTTATTAATGATCTTTCAGTTATCAAGCTATGCTTTTCTCGAGCCTCTTAGAAGTTTTAACCAGCGCTTGCGGTCATGCCAGGGTTCACTCTCTTGAATTTTTTGGAGTTAATCCATTGGAAGCAGAGATACCCAAATTGCCCATTGCTTTTTGGACATGTGTTTGCCAGGCTCACCTTATTAGACCAATTATAAATTATCGACGTTTACTGAGGTTACAAGCCCTCGTGATTAGGCTAATGATGCTGGAGAGTCCGGGGAGCCTCATAATAGGATACATTGAAAACTAATACATAATTAATTATTTCTTACCTCAACAAGCACAATTTGCATTGGTACGGCTTCTCTCCGGAATGAATACGAAGATGTTTCGTGAGCGTCGAACTGTCTGAGAAGGCTTTCTTGCAGGATCTGCATCTGTTTATACATAAATTCATGAATAACTAAGTTTTTAGTATATATGCTTAATATGTGAACGAATAAGATACAATCTATTTATATTTTCTCGTACTTTAGGTACTTGGAGTTCGTTTATCTGCTGAGTATCGACTAAAGCTTGTTCTTCTCGTAATTAGCAGGCATATCAGCATGATCAAATAATATCTGTAGATATTATATTCAGAACTGAATAATAGGCACTTTTCAGATATATAATTGAGGGTGTAAAATAACTTACTGGTATGGTCTCTCTCCAGAATGTGTCCTCATGTGAGTCGTCACGCTAGAACTCTGACTGAACCGTCGATCACAAATTGGACATCTGAAATGCGAAAATACAAACAAATATTTGATTAAAGTTATTATTTAAAACCACTTTAGTGCAAATACTGAAAAGTTCAAGCCCCTATGTTAGTCACCGTTGAGTCATGTACTGTCCGACAATCAAACATGTTTTCTTTAACTTTTCAAGAGCTTGACGTGTCGCATATTAACATTTATGCGACATATTTTCCGTGCCCCTAACGCGCGAGTCGTACTTTTGCGACAGAGAACGCGCGCTAGCACGGCAGTTGATATTTAGGCAAGCGTTTCAAAGGTTAAATAACCGATAAATTCCTTATCCCTTTTTCTCATTACCTGAAGGGCTTCTGGCCGGTGTGTGTCCTCACGTGGGCGGTGAGGTTGGCGGCCTGCGAGAAGCTCTTGTTGCAGTCCCCGCAGCGGTAGGGCCGCTCGCCCGAGTGCGTGCGGAGATGCGTCTTCAACGTGCTCGGACGAGCGTACGTCTTGCCACAGATGCGGCACAGGTTCGGCTTCTGCTCGTCGTCTTCTGAACAGCCGCTTAGGGCTCCCACCTAGGTAAAAAGGAAAAATACTTAGTACTTGAAGACATAAGGAAAAAATAAGATATGTACATACAAATCTTATTTTTTCCTTTTGAAGCTGCGCTTTATTTATTAGTTGAAGTTATGAATCAGTGGAAAAAAGTGAGCAAGAGCTATAAAACATCTGATATTCTATACATTCCTATAAAGCTGTATTGTTCAGCAAGAAATTCTTTACAAGTGAAATAAAACTATTTAGCTATAAGTAATGTTTTCCTCACCTGAACTTTTCCCGAAGAAACACAGCCGGTATACCCGTACTCCTGCGGGTGCATCTGTCCCTGATGATTGAGGATATACCCGCTGCCCATGTTCTGTTCCTTCTGCGACTCCTGGCTGTACAGCTTCGAGGGCGACCTCTTGAGACTAGGACCCAACGACTTCGGACTAGAATAGTTTGGCTTCTGCTGGAAGATGGAGTAATTCGGGTTGGGCTTTTGAGGGTTTTGTAAAAGAGGTTTAAAGGTGGAGGTGGCGGTGATAAGGGGATCGCTTTGGGTCGGTGTTCTGAAGTCTGCGGTGAAGGAGTACGTGGCTGAGGGGTAGGAGGACGAGCTGATCACGTTCTGTGATTGAGGGTACACCACGTTGACAGATGGTGTGGCCGCGTTCTGGTTCCATTGCATCTGGAAGGATTGATATATTTGGTTATCATGGTTTTGGTAATTAATTTATACTAACAGTTTTAAACCACAAGCTTGTGGAGTCATTCCATCTCTGTATTGAAATCTGTTGTCACTAAATAAAACAGATATTTCTAATAGATAAAAAGGCTTCTGAAATTACAGCAATATATGTAGGGTCCTACAGCAAAACGCCATACAGAATGTGTGCCTGTTTGTACATATTGCATTTGAATTTGACACATTACAAATGATAATGACTGTGGAAGACTGAGTCATAATTCATCAAAGTATCATCCTCCTTACGTGCGAACACAGCTGCTCCGGGGGACAGCCATGCATGGTCATGTTCATGGAAACGTTGACGCTCATGGTGGGGAAGAGTGGCGCCCCGCCGTAGTGCCCGTAGTAAGGGTAGCTACAATCCAGCTTACCTGCGAACACAGCTGCTCCGGGGGACAGCCATGCATGGTCATGTTCATAGAGACGTTGACGCTCATAGTGGGGAAGAGTGGCGCCCCGCCGTAGTGCCCGTAGTAAGGGTAGCTACAATCCAGCTTACCTGCGAACACAGCTGCTCCGGGGGACAGCCATGCATGGTCATGTTCATAGAGACGTTGACGCTCATGGTGGGGAAGAGTGGCGCCCCGCCGTAGTGCCCGTAGTAAGGGTAGCTACAATCCAGCTTACCTGCGAACACAGTTGCTCCGGGGGACAGCCATGCATGGTCATGTTCATGGAGACGTTGACGCTCATGGTGGGGAAGAGTGGCGCCCCGCCGTAGTGCCCGTAGTAAGGGTAGCTACAATCCAGCTTACCTGCGAACACAGCTGCTCCGGGGGACAGCCATGCATGGTCATGTTCATAGAGACGTTGACGCTCATGGTGGGGAAGAGTGGCGCCCCGCCGTAGTGCCCGTAGTAAGGGTAGCTACAATCCAGCTTACCTGCGAACACAGCTGCTCCGGGGGACAGCCATGCATGGTCATGTTCATGGAGACGTTGACGCTCATGGTGGGGAAGAGTGGCGCCCCGCCGTAGTGCTCGTAGTACGGGTAGCCGCCATTGTTCACCATCATCTGGGTAAGGGTGGAATGTTTTAAGACAAGGAAACTTTGTAAGTGGATGGAACAGCAGTTGCAGTGTTCAAACCAAACGTATAGTCAGCAGTTGACGTTTAGGTTTATTCTATTACTACATAATTTAACTTTTTTGTTCATATACCCACGTTATTACGAGATGCGTAAAAAAATAGTACAAAAATGTTAGACACGTAATTTTTTACGAAGAACAAATACACATTTGTATTGTCATCAATTTAAGAGCCATGGTCTTAACGGTTCAGCTCTTTCCATTTATGTCTGTCCTGTGTGTGTAATTCTTGGACTTCTTTGCACGTCATGACTCTACCTCCTCTCTTAATTATTTAATGTAACTGTATCTTTGTACATATTTAGTATAGGTATTGCTATTTTAAACAACGCGCTAAGATTTTCGCCTTATTAGCTTAGTATGGCAAATCCATGATTAACTAAACTATATTAGGTATACGTCAGGTTGAGATTTCATAAGTGCGTTGCGTTGAGACTTAGCGTAGTGAATATTCCAAGAAATTCATTATTGACTAATGAAATATCTGCGCTAAAATTATCTTAGGGATATCGCAGATTGATATGCTACTTTAAGCATCGACAATCGGCTATTTGGTTAGTGCTGTTTTGGGACTGAACGCTACACTTAAAAAAAAAAAAAATTCTAATTTATGTTATTAGTATAAAATCGGGATGCAGCATCGATAGAATTTTTAAAACACAATCAAATCAATGAAACTAAGAGAGAAGCCTAAACGCGATGCAGAATCGATAAAATCGTAGAATTGCCGATCGTCGATGCTAAAATAAGCGTGTCCAGAAACTTTCAGCAAAGAAAGAATTCCTGTTATTTTATGTACGAATTGTGCGTAGCTATCAATTAAAAAGCGAAAGTATATTAGAACATAATTGGTTTTGTAGTAGGTAGGTTCAAAACAAGCCGCGACTCTGTTAAATCTTTCAGAAAAGTCCGTAGAATAATTCTATGGACTAAGTGAACCCTACATATTCTACCAACATTGATAACAAATAAACAATCATGTTTTATTAACGTGTCTAATGATAATAGACTGGCCATCTCTGTCAACAACATTTTCGTCAAACAGAATGTGCCAAGGTCCGAATTTAGTATATCAGTTCCAACACAAAATGACTCACGAGTTTTTAAATGACAATTCTATGACCATAGCACAAAAATACAAACAAGCCTTTAATCGATAAGCTGGTGTCTCTGCGTGTCGGCTTCATATTTAATTATCCCCACATCTCTCATTTTAATCCTTCGCTATCAAAACTCTCATTTCAATAAATCCCGCGAAGCCGTACATAAATGTTCATAATAAGAAGCCAGGAATAATCCAAGATGCCGTATTAATTACAATTATTTCATATCGAAACCCCAATAGGGCGGAACCCCGTTTCCACAGTTTTCCATACAAAATTTTCCTTCAAAACACCCCTTTTGTTAGAGGGAAACGGGTAGCGAAATCCTTGATGAAAGAAAGGGATATACGATTTGAGGTGGAGCTGTGTTTGTTGTCTGTCCTTGTTTTGGTTGGGTGGATGTTGGTGTGTGTGAGCGGGATGGTGGTACCTGCGGGTGCACGGCCTCGGCGGCACAGTCGCCGTGCACGACGGCGTGCTTCAGCGAGAGGAGGACGTCCGCCGCCTCCCCCCCGCCCCGCTCCCGGCAGTCCCCCGCGCCGCTCCTGTTCGCAGATAATTGTATTTTTCTTAAACTGAGATTTGGGCTGCAATTCAATGTAAAGCATAGTTCTGTTTCAGAATATTTATAAAAATATGCATATTCTTTATAAGTTGTGGAAATAGGTATAACGGAGTTGTTGCTGCGCTATTCTTGTACCTGAAACTTTAGAACTTACCTTGATAGGCAGGTATTCGGTGTAAATACTTGTTATTGATGACCTGTATAGTTTAAAGGTAGAAGAGACGTAAAATTAAGGCCAACTCTAAAAATAAGCATAGTTACATAGTATTTCCTATAACCAGTTATTTTGAAGTAAGTACCTAGGTCTGAAGAAAGATTGTAAGTTGCACCTAATGTAGAAAGACTAACTACTTCAACGGAAAACTCAATTACCAATTATTAGTTGAATTAAGCAAAAAAAAAGCAAATGTATTTTTTCAATAAAAAACACTATCCAAAATTAAAAACATAATAGGTGCAGGGCCTACTTAAAATATCTACAACGTCAATGGCGTTCTAAATCTCTTCGAATCCTGGAATGCTTTTGAACCGAATACAAAAGGAGGAATTAATTTTGCAATAAATATTTCTGGAGGTCAGAGATAGGCAGTCGCTCCATGTAAAATACGGCATTCACCTGAATCCAGTAAGACTGGAAGCCGACCCCAACAGAGTTGGGAAAAAGCTCGGCAAATGATGATGGTTTTTACACGAATTGTAGAGTGATTGCAAAGCTCTTTTTGGTATCGATAGAGCTAGTATAAATTATCTACCTGAAAGGTGTTCCGTGATCAGATATAAATTTGATCAAAATGTATTGTTTTATTTGCAAAATCATATTAAATTCTTCCGCATTCATTTCGAAAATGAAGGATTGCCAGCCATATATTTTCCCTTCATTTTTCGCTAGCTCCTTAACCCCAGTTAATTTTAACTGAACCGCGGTGAAACCGACCCACATCGATCATAGAAACAAGTTCCAACTCAATTTGTAAGCGAAACCCAACAAATAGAATGTAAACATTCGTCTCCGGTACCAGGTAAACGTTTGTAAGGCTTTCAGACGAACTTTCGTCTCGAACGAGATTCCTTATTTTATAAGCACGTGATTTTTATTCGAAACTAGCTTTATCTCGCGGTTTTGCCCGTGAAACATTCAGTTTTTTTAGATAGTTCATCATCAACTCCCTGCCCTGTTCCCAATTATTTCGGGTCGGCGCAATGCGTATTCAGGTTTCACACATCTCTACAACTCGTCATCTCAGCATTCACTCCTTTCTTTCTCATATCATCTTTCACACAATCCATCCATCCCTTTATTGATCTTCCTCTGCATGTGTATCCACTTTCATACCGTTACGTGACTTTCATCCCTCTTCATCACATGTCCATACCACGACAAATAGTGACTCTCCTCTGCAAATTCACGGGCGCTACTTTCAAGCTTCCTCTAAAATACTCATTTGTTATTCTATCTAATCTCGTTACTCCAGTCATCCATTCTCATAAGTTCATCAAGCAGTTTAATTTTAGATAGTTATTCTGCTATTTGGTTGCAGTTAAGAAATCAAAGATACATCAAACTTACCGTTCTTGACTGACAAACTGACCAACTTGACTCTGTTAAATATATGTTTTTACTGTAATTTTAATCTACAATGTCTATGACTCGTAATAAAATAAAGCCGAAAAGATTTTTTGTATCAGAATCGGATCAAATCAAATCAATTTATTTATGTCAATATCATGTGTTGGTGAATCAGTCTGGTTGAAATTAGATTGTGTAGAATCAATGAGTGTATTACATGTTCATAAGGAACAGTGCTAACATAGCTATGTAACATTACTGCATCACTAAGGTCAATTTTAATAAACAAATTAATCAAGAAACATCTGGACTCTCTCTAATTCGTGGAAATAGACAGGAAGAGCGCTCCCGTAGTCGGCAGTGAGACCTCCGCGTATATGTTTGAAAATTTTGAAAGCTCTTTGGGTAACCGTAATAAAATATATATTAATATTATTGCTTAGGCCACGAAAATGTATTTCTTTAAAATGTTTTGGAAATTGAAGTAACAATTAGCGCTACGGTAATTGCAATGGTTCCCGGCTTAGATAACTTTGAAAAGATTGATTTCACTTCTGACAAAAAATATTTCAGCATAAATGACAAATATGATTATGACTTAATAAATGAATACCTACTTACATTAAGCATTTATAGCTTTTTGTTTATATACAAAGACAAAGTATATTAAATAATCTATTTATTACTCAAGAACGTGTGGACAGATGTTCTTTAATTTGTCTCCGTCCCGAATAAAGCCGGAACCCCACAGCGGCGCACGGAGAGGCTGTGCACGTGTGTTCAGCTTCGCTTTAGTACAAAATGTATGAGAGCGTTTCCACCGCAGCGCACGGACATGCTACGCAGCAAATGACGTCATAAACACACGAACGTAGCTCAACCCACGGCCGTGCGACGCATCCGAGCTGCGTGGGTCGGCCATTTCTCTGCGACCCACGACTATGTACAGTCTCGAGCAAAAATATGTATACACATAATATTTTTAAGAAATTATTATAAGAATAAGCAACTATAAATAAGAGGTAAAATTAATGTTCCTAGTATATATTCCAAACATACATTTAAGTTGTGATAAGTATAATTTGTGTAAGAACTAAGTAATTTATAATACAAATAAGTAAAACAGATGTTACTACACAATAGCTAAATTATATTGTTACTTGGAAGAGCTATTGTCTATATTATAAAAATAATATATTGACTTTAAGTAAAATATTTTTTTTATTAAAAAAATATTTGAACTATTTTATTTTCAAGTGTCATCTGTCAGTATGCATTGATTGCTAGATGGCAGAAGAGATTCGACAAAAAATCTCACTAATTTCGTTTAACAATTTCGCATATTATTATGTTACATATTTTTGCTCGTGACTGTACCCCACGCAAAGCTATGAGCTGTGTGAGCGACACATCCGTGTCCGTGCGCCGCAGTGGAAACGGAGGCCGACGCCGCCGAACTAATGAGCCCACGCAGCAGAGGTGAGCCACGCATCCGTGCACAGTCTGCGCAGCGGTGGGGTTCCGGCTTAACGGAAAGAGAGCAAAATTTTGGAAAATTCTTGAACAAGAAACTGATATATTACGGATAGGGAAAGTACTTACGCAGGTGAAAAAAAAGTAAAAGTACTTGCGCAAACTATGTCTCGTAGCTATATTTTTGTTTTTGTTGTTTATTCGTCTTTATCACACTTACACTATTTTTAAGATTTTAATGCTGTAATACTAACAATTAACAAAATTCTATCGAATGGAATAAGTCGTTTGTATTTTATTATTTATTATTATTTGCACTTTTCTATCTTCTACTTACAACCGCGACCATACAGGTACCTACCTAATGCGATACTTTAATAGACTTACGAAAATGAGCTTTATTATTATTTATATACAGGGTGATAGTAAAACCCTGCCCGACCCGAAAGGATGCTATAGGTTCCACAATCACATGCCCAAATAAAATACTAAATTAGGAATATTCATGATAGTGTTAATAATAATAATTTTTGAAATAACGATGTCTGGCTGCAATATACCCTACATTTTAGATTGAAACAATAATTACAGTACGTTTATCGTCGGTACTATTTTGCGGCCTTTTGTTTGATCATTTGGCTGTGACGACACCGAATCTCTCTCGCCTTTTGAGATTTTTTTTAGGTTATATATTTTTCACATTGTTTTTATATTAATGGTATCAGTTATTGCTACCCTAGCAATGCCTTAACGGATTGACTTTGCAATAAAGGCTTGTGATTACTAGAATAAACAGAAAACAGATTTCTTCTTTAGTTTTGAAAAAGCTTTAGCCAAAAAGATAAAATAATTACGATATGTGATCTGGCTCAGTATCCGTCTGTCATTTAGGTGGTGAACAATGAAAATCAGCGCCGTGCTGCGGTCCAGGCCACAGCACAGCAATATGCTGAGTGTTCACCTATTATTTATGTTAGTGTTCATTTGTTTGTTTTATTGTAGTCACCATGGCAAATAAATATCTCCTTCTTTTGTCTTTCTTTCTTTAACTGCTAACTTATTAAGCATCCGTCATGGAGCCTAGTAACTTACTCAAAGCAAAAGAAAAAAAAATTAGACTGTAATTTAAATATAAAATATTACTATTGCTTGGCTATCGTAAATAAGGTAATTATAATAAGGTTTCACTGCCGCCGGTTTCTGAAAAACAGTCCTGTCTATATTTTATGATAAGTTTCACTAATATAGTTGACCAAAATACCTTTTTGATACTAGTCAAACTACTAATCACAGCATTCAATTTGAAAGCCGCAACTTTGTTGCAGTCCGGTAAAAAACCGCGTATACTACCGTTGTTTAATCGGCCGTCGGCAAAGTTCAACTAAATTACCGAGAGGCATATTTAAAACTAGCTTATTTTTTAAATGGACCATGTAAACTTCTTAAAATACACAAATCTAATGTCTAGACTTCCAAATTATTCTGCGGTCGGCGTTTCATTAATTGCTTTTTAAATACTAGACTAATCAGCTTATTTCACAAGTAGCTAGGATTTGTTTTAAAAAATGTATTAAACGCATTAGGTACTTATTAAAATTAGTTGCCCAATGGCAGTCGGTATATTTAAAATACGGTACTCAACTAAATCCGGTAAAACTAGGAACAGACCCAACATACGTGAAAAAAGACAAGATTAGAAGCATTTTATTCAGAAACATGTATTTTGACAATAAGAAATAATGTGTTAAATACGCAGGTGCCTAACGAAGCCAAGTACTTTAAGTAATTTGAGTATCGTTTTTGGAGGTTAGTTAATCTTTTAATTTTAATGTTACTCATACTGTATAGTTCAATTCACATTTCACATTTTGTCCTAAAAGGAAATTACAGTAAATTTGTACCTGCGTCTAACTCGTTTCTTAAAATTGAGTGGACGTGCCAAAAGGCTTTAACATAGATAAACGAACATTGAGGGCAGTGGCCACTTCTATGTAAATGCTACTTCATGCTAAGCAGCGCTTAATTAATTGAGAATGTTTTTGCGCAGCGGCTCCACGTCGAGCGGGGGCAGGGAGAAGGAGCCTATGTCCTCGGGGGGCCACGCTTCGTCCGGGGACAGCGCTGAACAAGCGATGTTGTCACTTACTTGTACCCTGAGCACGGCGAGAAAGGGAACAGCGAGGGCAGCGGCTCCAGGTCGAGCGGGGGCAGGGAGAAGAAGCCCATGTCCTCGGGGGGCCACGCCTTGTCCGGGGACAGCGCTGAACAAGCGATGTTGTCACTTACTTGTACCCCGAGCACGGCGAGAAGGGGAACAGCGAGGGCAACGGCTCCAGGTCGAGCGGGGGCAGGGAGAAGGAGCCCATGTCCTCGGGGGGCCACGCCTCGTCCGGGGACAGCGCTGAACACGCGATGTTGTCGCTTAAAGCGTTTAGCTCGTCGCCATTTTCTGGACAGCAGTTCTCGTTTTCCTGCTGTAAAGAGAGAAGTTGTTTTAGATCTGTGTTACACCTGGAGAATCACAGGCTTGGGATGGGATACCAATACAGGCTATGCTTATTTACATATTTTTAAAAGTTGACAGCTATGACATTTATCGCTATCTGCCGGTTTGGTGGGAGGCGGCTTGAGACACAAAAACCTGGAGTAAATTGTGGGAGACCTTTGCCCAGCAGAGACCAATAAAAGGTATACAAAAAAATGTATATAATTATGCAGGGCACAGACTGCGTTTTGTGACATTGATATTCGAATGGCAACATGATTAATTGGTCTGTTTTTCTTCACATCATCTGGGATTTTCACTTAGTAAAGCACTATTTTTGACTGCACAATACTACTTTATGTTTTGTGAATGAAATCTATCATTTTTGCAGGTAGGATTATTTTTTTGGCGCTTAGTCAATAAATTTGTTTGCAGAGGATACTGCATAGGAGATCAGGTAAAATTAGGATAATACAAGGCATAAAACCGCAAATCCTGTTGGACTTGTTAACCATAATTGTTATTTAATCGCCATTCATTCAGTAGCTTCCACTTTAACCATAAGATTTAAGAATCATCGTTGACTAAGTAATTACAAATTTTATAATTCAGTTCACATATTGATAATTAGAATTAGCTATATTTTTGTGGAAACTGTTGTCCACAAAATTTGTTTAAGATCTTGCTCACTTTCTAGAGATGATGAAAAGCAACTGTTATCTCAGTTTAAGAATAAAGTAAACACATGCCGACTGTTATTATTATCATATTACACTACACAAATCCCAATAATATAAAAAAACTAAATAATTCAATGGCGCCCAACTTGGGGCCGTTATTTGTAACACAAAAAACCACCTGTTTACTTTTTTGCAAGATGAATCTTAATCATAACACCGGTTTACATATCAGATACATAAAGACATCATATTATTATTGTCTTTTTATCTTTTTCATATTTATTTACTTTTCACTGTTTTTATTTACACCTTTCCTATTTAAAGCCGATTTTTATCATTTATCTTAAATTAAAGATTTTTTTTTTATTTTTGTGTGATGTTTATGTTAGTACCTGACAACACTGTTCGGGAAAGTCTCTCAAGTGCGTCTCGCAGGTGCAGTGCAGCGGATCGCAGAGTCCGTGCTCCACACAGTAGTCGGGCAGCCCGTACTGCGGGTTGTTGGGCACGTAGCAATCCATGGCCACGCCTCGCTGCGCGCATCGCTACGGCGCAAGGGCGGAGATTCTCATGCCGAGATCACTTTCCGGCGCTTGTAGTCGCGGGATGGCATGCTGGAAAATGAAACATAAAGGTAAGTATATAAACATAACAGCTGTATATCATATTGATAAGAATAGTAAACTAAGAAGGTTTTTGGAGGATCTTCTCGATAATTATTATCGAGAAGATCCTGTAATAGCAATAGGACCGCGAAACTAAAATCATTACATTTTGAAAGTGCCTGAAAAGGTTTAGTTGCTGGAAATAAAAACAGTTTGATACCTATACACATGGATGATAAGATATTTGAAATAAATAGAGCATTTATACTGTCGTAAATTTAATATCGTTTTATTTTAACGTGTGCGTTCTTCGGAAATTAGAGCAAATAAATAAAACAAAAGGTCATAGGTTCTAATTGACAGAAAATCAGTAGTAGATTACTTGGATACAATTATTCAAATATCTTAAGACGTTGCCGAAGAGGTATAATAATACTATAATATTCTTTTATCTCGCGAGTGTGAGTTCCGAACCTGTTAAAGGTGCAGTAGTTTGTAATATATCGATTTTAGAACAAAATAAAGTTAACCTAAAATATAAAATATATGTATTTTATTTCGATAAATATCTTAAAATTTATTTTATTTGTTAAACATACATAATATTACTGATGTGCTTGTGGTTTGGATTTCCCTAAAATCTTCTTTGGCGTACTACGTAGACATAAATGAC
Source organism: Autographa gamma (assembly GCA_905146925.1). Lineage (NCBI taxonomy): Eukaryota > Metazoa > Arthropoda > Insecta > Lepidoptera > Noctuidae > Autographa > Autographa gamma. Next base: position 7,815,770 of record LR989871.1, read on the forward strand.
ACATTGTTTTTTCGAGTAGCTTTCTTATCGTGATTAATCAAAATCTTACAGACTTATTTAGTAATTTATGTTTTTACTTCTATTCCTATCAGTCTTAAAGTTTTTGATAATAGAATTCCAGTTTTCTAGAAAAAAAATTGCATGTTTAATCACAAAATCGCGCTTATACTTGGATGGATAGGTAAAGTTGAGCTGAAAGCTTTCTTGGCCATATGACTCATTTTTTTTTCTAAAGTATGTAGCGTAGCCCAAACACGTAGAAAATACACAGCCTACTTTTTGTCACGATGGAGTCGTGACAAAAGCTAGTCATAATATTTTTTTTGAACTCGTCGGATATGTTGCCTCATTCGCATAGCTACCCATTTAGTCTTGTACATAATTAGTACATTCGGTCTATGAACTAAAAGATCCCAAGGACATTTCATATTATTATGTTTACATGACAAAACAATAATTATCTGGATACCTTCATACGTGCAGCATCCACGTTTTGCTGATAAAAATATCACCCTACATGACTTGTTCTTTTTATTTAAGTAGTTGTAACCATGACACATATTTTAATAATGTATAATGCTGACGAGATAATATTTCATTAATTAATTAACGAAAACTTTTTTACCTCGATCTGCAGGGATCAAAGTCCTATTATTTTACAAAGTAATATTATGTATGTTTGTTTGCAAACCACTTTTCATTACCCGATTTGAAATTTTATATACCTACTTTGAATGAAGGTATCCTGATATCCTGTATCTTCTATCTGTAGCTAAACGCCAAGATTCAGTTACATTACACAAATAAAAGGGAAGGTAGGGGTCTTTTAAACTGATGGTGATGACTTCGGATAAGATTTTTTTTGGTAGAGATCATTGCAGTTAGCCTGAGCGCAGGCTTTGACTGCTTCACCGGACTTTGCATGGATAAGTTCCGTGACAATGCTACATTATGTTACTTTCGAGGAAGTCAGATGATGGAATCAGTAGGTGGCTGTAGAACTTTTTAGGCACCGAAATAATCTATTTATGTTAACTAGCCTAGATAGACTGGTTCTTATACTAATTAATGCATACTGCCTTGAAATGGATTGTGGAGGCTTAAAAAAAACTTCTCTTTAGACAAGTAACGTGATGTTGAATAGCTGGTTAACTAAAACGGATAGCGGACAAATTAATATCTAGACCAATTTAGGTCGTCACGCATATTGTAATAAATGTGTTCCCTGGATTCAATGTTCGTTACTAAGTATGAAAACGGATCCGTATGACAATTGGTTATATGAATCCGTTTTGCAACTTTATATCTTAAATTAACACCGACTTATTGTAATCGGTTGGGTTCCGGAACGGAAGCTACACGAATAAAATCGCAGAACCTTGCAGCTACAACATATAATTTATTAAAGACAGCTATACTCATTATTGTTATTACATATTCGTGTGAAACTTGATAAAGGTAACTTCTACAAGACGTACTTACAAACTTATAAAATTTAAGGTGTTTAAGACGATTAACACTTAAGTACTTTGAGACACCTTTATAAGGCATCGATATCTACCTATACCCGTAACCATACTCAGACAACATTTAACCACAAGGCGGTTAATGTTTAAAACGTCAATAAGCTTTTCTACCGGCTTCAAAAAGAAGAGGTTCTCTATTCGTCTGTACGATTTTTTTATAGTATTTGTCTGTAGGCATTGTTGCTTTGTTTCTGAAAAATTCTCTTTTTCACCGATATATAATCTCAAAAAATAACAAAAGAGTTTTATTATTTTTTTATTGAAGTCAGTCTTTGTTACATTTATGAGCAATCAATGTTTAATTTGAGTAGTTAATTTAGATTTATCAAACGATGACGATATGTATGTAGACAGCTTTTTCTTAGAAAAAAGGTGAAATAATCCAGGATTCAGCATATTAGTTACATAATAATGTGTCGAAGTACGTAATGTTTTGCACTCAATAGTTCGAACTACGTAACGTCTTAAGCACAATAGTGTAGTTTAAATAATCCAGTATTTAGCATTATTATGTTACTTAATACTTAGTCGAATTACATTAATTACTATAATACGATGCCTTCTGGTATTAAGTCCGCCTATGTATGTATTACCCATGCAGTGACTGAAGTAACACAGGAGAGTTCAATAAGTAAAATTTACTTTCTCGTATGGATTTTTATTATTTTGGGTTCATGTTTTATTATGTACTTATCTGTTTATAGATTGAATTAAAAAAAAAAACCTTTGTCATGTAGGTGTCATACTGTAGATATACATACTCGTTCCGTAAAGTCAAAAACTAGAATGTTTTAATACAGTAAACTGCTAGTACAGTTTGAAGAAGAATTGATTTTAAATAATCTTGATTTAGTAACAGGTACGTTACGTTGCCAAGTAAAAGTAAATTTTTCAGTAGATGTTTATAAAATTACAAGTTACCTTTACTTGTAAGACAAACAATGAAGAAAAAATTAATAGCCCCACGGTGGGCGCCACTAACTTTTTTGCACTAGGTTTTAATTTCAGTATTTGTATTTATTACAGTTTGTGTTGTTAAATATGAAAGTTTATAACGCAGCATTTTCATAACATATATACATGCTTCTTTTATAACGCTAGTTATGTTACTAGCGTTATAAAAGACGAAAGCTGTCTTTAGTACAATGTACAAACAAATAGGTTTATTGATAGGCTCTTGAAGCTTAATTAATTTGGGTTCCTTATTTTATTTATTTATTTATTTAATAATTTATGTACACACACAATAGTTTATAGAAAAGAGATATTGGATGGTTACAGATGATGTACAAAGGTACTGCTTATTTCTAAAGAAATTTCTGCCAGCAGACCCGCGAAAGGAGATGTCGTCAATATTGGCAGTCAGTGTGCGACTCAATCTATAAAAACTACAAATTATATAACATACATATATAAATACACAAATAATACATACCTATAACGAATATATATATATATATATAAATAAATAAAGTATATAACAATACAATTATAAGGAGAGATAATGCTCTTTAATACGGTTCTTAAATATATAAAGAGATTTTGAATTGCGGATGTCAGGCGGAAGCGAGTTCCAAAGTCTTACTGCGTGAACGGTAAAGGAGTAGGAATAGAAGTCAGTGGAGTGGGTTTGGAAATGTAGCAGAGATTTTATTTGCGTTCTGCAAGGGGCATTAGGAGGACGGGTAAAGGTAAAGCGTTCACGCAGATAAGAGGGATACGTTGGATTGTACAGGACATTATAAAGAAGGCATAAAATGCGAGTGTTCCGGTGAAGACGGATTGGGAGCCACTTGAGCTGCTTGCGAAGGTGAGATACGTGGTCATATTTGCGCAGACCGAATACAAAACGAATGCATAAATTTTGCAAGCGCTCAAGTTTATCAAGGAGCTCCTCGGTAGCATCCAAATAGCAAGCATCAGCATAATCAATAATGGGTTGGATTACAGATAGGGCTAGAGAGATCTTTGTTTGCAGAGGTAAGAAGTGTTGAAGAGACTTAAGGGAATGAAAGGAAAAATGAACTTTACGGCTAACTTCGGCAACTTGAGGACGCCACGAAAGATTCGCATCCAATATAATTCCCAGGTCCTTAACAGTGTCAGAGAAGTTGATCGGGATTCCATCAAAGTATAGGCGCGCCATCGATGACGAGTTTAATCGACTCCGCATAGACTTGCTACCTATGATGATGGCCTGAGACTTTGACGGATTCACCTTAAGACCATAGGAGTTAGCCCAAGAACAAATGGAGGCCAGGTCTTTATTCAAGGCAGCAATGGCAGAGTCTGATTCAGCTAAACTAAAGTGGCGATACAGCTGCAAGTCGTCTGCATAAAGATGGAAGTTAGAAGAAATTACTGTAGTAACAGAGTTGATGAAGACAGAGAAGAGAAGAGAGTTCTTCTTCTATACAATTACTGAAAATCAGACTTTACCTCATTAGGACTCTTACGTGGTCCCTGGACAGAATGCCGTTCAAGCCTTGGTTCCAATAGGCTATAATGATCGCTTAAAACGATAAGGTTTATTTTAAAAGGACGGCGTCCTTGTTAAGTATTTTTGTATTGCACTTTTTCCAGATTATTCCACACTGTATTTTTTTTTTTACATTCTTATCGAAAGTTATAGTTTGTTTAAATCTCCTACTCAAATTAAAAATACAGTATAACTAGATAATGTTAATATAATAAGATGTTTCTTCTCCTTATGTGATGAAGAGCAAATAATTATTTTACGATTCTTCCGATAGTCGATACCTAAGCGATGAAAAGCGAAAAAAGACATTTGTGTTGTCGCAGATTCAAGGATTGAACCCGCGACGCTTTAACACCAAAAGCATTAAAATTGAACAAGTCCACTTGGTCCCTACCGATTAAATATCTTGCTCAAGATTTTCCTCATAGAAGGAAAAACCTAGCTTTTACAAAAATCTCATATTTTACTCACAGAGATGGAAAGTAGGTTTTTATTTATGAAAAAAATACTCATGTAGCACTAGCATCTAGTTCCATTTTGACCGTTTTATAAATAAAATAAAAGATGCAAACTACAGAATGTGTTGCTTACATTATTAAATACCTAACAAGAATTAGCCTGATAATCCCGTCTAGCGTTAACTAACCACGGATTAATTAACTGCAGCTACCCACGTAGGTATAGATTAATTATAAACCATTGATACTGTACTAAAAAAGTACGACACAGGTTTGATTAAATATGACTTTACAAAAATGTGAAAATATAAAAAAAAAACATTTAAAACACAGTCACTAAAACCATGGCATGTCAACGGTTTAAATGAACTGTAACTGGAAATAAAAATCCTCCCGATTTGGGGAAAATTCCTAAATGTTGGAAATAATTTATCTACAGTCGTAACTAAATTGTCTAATTAACTCACCACTTTATTATTTATTGATCACTTTACATTAGTTTTTGTATTGCACTACAGTTTTCAGGCCCTTATTTATGACTTTGCCCGATATGCAAACCGGCTTTTTCGCGGCTCACTTATTTCGCGTACGGAATTTGTAAAATAATTCAAATAACTACTTTGTTAAATCTTTAAACACTTGAAAATAATATATTTATTTGTTAAAGGTTGAGGCTGTCTACGTATAACTCCTGTCATTTACTAATTAAATTACAAGCAACTCAACTAAATAAACACTTATTCCAGCTTCAAATATAAATACACACCTTTTTCAAAGTATATATCCAGAATAATTTCACTTTTAAGCACTATTAACACGAAAATATATTAAAACACATCATTAATCACAGTATCACATAAAACCTCCTTTCACTAATTAAATTAAACGGGTCGGTCGAAGCATGCGCCATGGCAACACAGGCGGCCGTTTAAAAAATTAAAATACAATTTTCATTAACGTTTGGGCGGAGGACGAGCCCTTACACCACGTTGTTGGTGACTAAACTATCTTTCAAGTGTGCTAAGTGCACTCCCGCCCCTACCGTAATTGGCTGTTTGTATCCAACCCCTCGTCTGAAAAAAAAACATGACATATTGTGCGCGGGAAAGTTGCTGTCAACGTATCGGGTTAACATGGCCGGCTCGGCGGAGCGGAAGCTTTTGTTTCTGTGGTGAGAATCGTTTAGCGGTCCGATGATGTTTAGATAAGTAATGAGGTAATTAATTATATTAATTATATTTATTGAATTTGCATTTTGTAAGCTTCTGCACTTAGCTAAAGGATAAAACGAATAACTTCTGCATGTAAAAAGGCGTAGCAAGGTTTCAGTAGAAATAGTTCAATAGATTTAAAAAAAGTGTTTTTCAGAATATGCATGTAGCTACTACTGTTTCTCTACTTAATAGTGCATACCATACTAACAAAATAACCCAGTAGCAAAGGTTCATAATCAACTATTTTTTTATTTAATCCTAGATAATAGTTAAATCAATATGCCACAACAGAAATCGATCTCCAAAATTGTATATGACATATCCATCCTTTTGGTACTACACGAACTCGATCCGGAATAATCCGTATATCAATACCGATTAGTGCGAGCGAGGCATGGCCACCCAGGTAGCTGCGAGCCATCCGGAGCGCGGAGCCAACCTGTCTCGGAGTCGTTTCAAATTGATTGAACATAGCTTATTTGCAGGTAGGTTATAAGGTGCGATGGTTTTGGGAGTTTTGTCTGATGTTGATAAGTCTCTATTTTGGTTATTGGTAATATAAATATACAATTTTTCTTTTGTTTGTTTTGGTACTGGTAGCCGAACCCAACATAATTGGGAAAAGGCTCGGGAGATGATGACAACTATCTTTTTAATTTAGTACATAGTTAACTCTAAAGCTGGGAAAGCTTTTTTAATTTTAAAGTACGATCGACCGAACTACGAAAAAGTAATTCAATTATTCGACGACCTCCGTGGTCGAGTGGCGTTCGCACCGGTTTCAAGGTGTCGCTAGCTCTGAGGTCCCGGGTTCGAGCCCCGGACGGGTCAATGTAGAAACCAACTTTTCTACATTGTCCCGGGTCTGGGTGTTTGTGGTACCTTCGTTGTATCTGAATTCCATAACACAAGTGCTTTAGCAACTTACTTTGGGTTCAGAGCAATGTATGTGATGTTGTCCGCATTTATTTATTTTATTATTTTATTATTGTGATCAAACAGACTCTCTATCTTCAAAAGACATAATCTTAGTTTGCATAACATGCTTGAGGCAAGAATTAGAGTTCTAACATCAAATGTGGACAAATGAAACGGGATTTCTATCTACGTAAACTGAAAAATGACTTGTACTTGACTACTGGTTAAACGCACGAGCACGGGTGCGGTCAGTAATCGCGTGTTTGATTCCTGTTTGACTTTGAGGATCAATCATTTTTTTTTTTCTACTTTTTCTTACATTTGTAGAAAGAAAACCTTTGAACTAAGTAAAGGCTGCGTAGGTGAATAGAGTTTTTTTTAATCTTTTAGCTTCTAAAAGACAGATAGAAAAACAAAAGTGAAAGTCAAAAAAGTCTCCAACACATGCCTAAATTCTTCGAAGCCAAACATCAGCGGACGCTGGACGATATCAACAAAAAATGGCGACAGTTTTTGGCGCGCGAAAACCTCTATGGGAAGCTACACCGTGAGAATTTGAGCGAGTTGTCTGAGACAGCCCAGTGAACAGTGATGCCGCGAGCTGGCGATCGCAGAGGTGGTCCATGCCACACAGGGAGTCGAACATTCTGGAAACAGGGTTAGGTTAGGTTAGGTTTTGTTAATTAGACTTATGGACCTGACTATGGAGTTCTTGCCGGTTGTTCTCAATTGGAATGACATTTTGGAACTTGCAACTAGAGTCAGTAATTTAACTTTTTAAGACCCTAAAAAAGGCCTACCTACTTGAAATAAAATATTTTAATTTTGAGAGACCTATCCACTTTCTCTTTTATTTTGTATGCCTCGAACTGGGAATAAATGGGAAAAGAATCACTATTATTAAAAAGTGCGATCTTACAAATGTGTTTTTTTTTACCGAGGAACTTCAAAATGAAAAATATATAAATAGAAAAGCGGAAAGTTTATCCTCATAGAGAATACGAAGTCTCACTTTAAACCACGCAACTTTATTACATTGCTAGAAATAATTACATACACACTTTAAACATTAAAATATTTTTTTGCTAAGAAGTGTAAGTTTTATATTTATATGAACCTTTGTGTCACATGCATTATATTATTTATATTGTCATATTGAACTTGAAACCAAAGAAGGTGCAATAAGATTTTTCTTCTTATTTGTATTGGGTTAAATGAAATGTGACCTACTAAACAAATGGCAACTGAAAAAACAGAGATGTCTTACTGGGTTCAGGATGAAAAATATAACATAAAATAGCATCACGCCTGTATCCCCGATGGGTTAGGCACAGATGTACCAATGTACACCCACAGTTCGAGCCTATTGCCACTAACCGGGCACAAATCCAAACTACGACCTGCGACTGAGAATTTCATTGAAAAACCCAATAACACCTTGGTCGACGTGGGAATCAAACCCAATACCTCTATCCTTTTCAGGATAAAAAGGACTAGGTATATGTATAAAACAATTAAGAATTGTAAATAAACATCAATCTCAATGCAGCACAAGTATATTTCCATATTTTTTAAGTACATCTACGATTTGATGTTCTTGAGTCATACGTGACGGTACGTCGTTGTTGTAACAAAGCAGCTTTGCATTTGCTACACCTTGCGATCTGGAAAGAAAACAGAAATTAATACATAGGTATCACTTAAATTGAACGTGTAAATTATATCACACAATGTTACAACTCTTATAGACATTTTAGATACCAATTAATAGAACCAGTGGCAGTATCGTATTCCGTAACTAAAAACTCAGTAATTAAAACTTTTGCACCAGCTCAGTATTGCAAACAGCTAACTTATAACTTACTTCAACTTTGCGTACAGTCAGCAGAAAAGTACATCTAAATATATTTAAGAAGGCGTGTTAGTCACACTATTTATAACTCAAGAATGAAAAGAACAATTATACGATTTAATTTCCCAATTGTTAAAAACAAAATAGGTACTGAATATAATTCGGACGAATGGCTAAACAGATAATACGAGATAGTTATGCATCATATTGCAAATAAATATCTTTTATCTTTATCTTTATCATCCGCGAGCTATATTTAATACATAAAACAATTTCTCATCAAGAATGGGTCGACCAATTTTCATGAACTTTCATTTGTTGGATTTGTTTCTCCCCAGAAATAACAGTATGTATACTAAACACATCGGAAACGGAACCTAGATATTCACGCGGGTGACACCGCGGGGCACAGCTAGTATAACGCAATATGTGAATAAACTTAATGAACCCTAAACACCTAAATAAAAATTCAAATCCGCCGATCGATGCGGCTCACCTGTCGGAAAGTCGATCGTTCGGAAACGGAAGTGTCGGATGACGTCCGTTCGTCCGGTAACCGGATCGCCTGAGGAACCTCCCTTTGACATAACGTCACACCGCTGCCGCGCTGGTGCCTTTATACCGGATAGATGGTTCGCCAGTGTGCTTCAAAGCTGTAGTGGGAATTGTGGCATCTGGAAAATAATAAAAGTAAATTATTAGTTGGATAATTGGTCCAACATAAAGAACCATCGAAGCAATTTATGGCTAAAGAAATGTCTACTTCATCTGAAAAAGGGTAGAATAGTCTTTCCAAAGACAGGCTGTGGATAATCTCGAGTCTAGCTTTTACCTACAAAAATGTGTTCTTTTTTATCTGAAGATCGATAACATTCGATTTCCTTGGGATAGGATTTTATTTTCAGGTTTTTAATAAGAAATCACAATTAAAAGATACTCAATGTTAACCTAATATTACAGCTTACTTAAGTTAAATTTCATAAAGCGCTTTTTTACATCTACCCACTTGTGTGTTTTAACTTGACAAAGAAGCTTTTAATAAAACAGAAAAAAAACCGATCGAACCAGATTATATAAGCCTACTACTACACTACTGTGTTTTTTTATTGGTTCTTCAGCATAGATCCCACACTAGATAAATCTATTGTGTATTTTTGTGAAAATTCATTGCATTGCCAAAATATATTTCCATGGTTCATTGTGACCTAAATAAACAGGCATGTACTTAAATATTTTAGGGCAACGGTTTAAATTAATGAGTGCAAAGATGAGAAAACTATCCAAAACATTTTGCTGGTAGCTAATTGATTTCACACGCGATAATTAACCATAAACCACGATAACAATCAGCCATCATGTACCAACCACTATACTTTACTAACATTATACTAGCACCCTTAATTAATCTCTAGCCAAACATTACGTTATACACCACCTGTATTTGCCCTTAGGCTCATCTGTAGCAAGTGCGAGTACCAAAACTATCTGATCTGACAGGTAAGCGTGTTTGTTTAAAGGGCGATAGTTGGTATAAAGGAGGGCACGATGAATAAATTAGGGTATTCTTTTGTAATGTTTTATTGGGTCTTCTTCTGGTTACCGCGGTTAATTTCGGGGATGGGTTTTTTTTATTGATGGACTGTTTGTATGGAGAAACTTAAGGTGAGATAATTAATTTGTTTGTTAGTTAGGTCTTAACTAAGTTCTTAGGTAGTCTCCTCTTTTGAAGTCGGTTATAATTGTAATATCTAATTCATTGAATCAAAACTGTGTCTCGAAATGTTATTTTTTATTATTCTTATTATCAGTGTCCAGTAAAAAGGTTTTATACGTCTTCCTAGCCCTCATCTTCGTCACTGGAAAAATCATGTTCCTCAAATGCTGAATATCTCATTCTAATTAACTCCAAACCTAGTAGCTAGTTTTTATTTATAGTTACGTAATTAGTGCTTACATTCGCTTTTAATAAATTAAGCTCAACTCTAAGCTTTTAAAAATAATTATCCCAGCTGAACTACCGCACTACCACTCCATTTGCAAAAACAACAATCCCACAATAACATCAGCAATCAACCACTGTAAAACGATATGTCTCAATCGGAAACGTAAATAAAAGATAAAATGTGTAACATAATATTATTGCGGACTCACAACTTATCTTTAGCCTATTCTTACGATTGATTTACATTTAATCGGTTGAGGGGAACGGAACGCGTGGCGGGCGCGTGCCATGACAGATAGTTGGTAGCCATTTTGCTTTTTTTGCCGCCGTCCGAAGAATGGCGGTAAGACCGATTAAAAATGTAATTATTGTAATTTTCAACATCGTAATCGCTTAGAGAGTGTGTTTATGGTTTTAGAAGTGAGAAAATTATACGCTTTCTGCATGGGAAGCTGTTAGTTATTTACTTTTATCAACTAAGGATTCCTACTTAAAAAGGGATAAAGTTAAGCGCTTAGTAAAACTAATTTTGCATTTTATGGTTTTTAGGCACCGCCAGTAACTTTAAAATTCGATATAGCACATAAGGACATTTAACAACAATATACCACATAGGTAAGTGAACCTTCATCAACTCATATCCCTGTCTATTAGATCTACTAGACGTAAGATAAGAGAACTCGGGATAGATCCCGAGTTCTACTTGAAAGTCGGAATCTTTTAAGAGTATACAATCATAGAAAATTTATTTATTTATATTATATCACATTAAAGAAACTACTAGCCTGTAAATAGACAAAAGTATAAAGACATCCGAAACTGATCGATTATCTAAATACCGTACAAAATCTCCATCCTTTGAAGTTTTATTCAAACGAAAGCACATTTTTTCATTTTCAATAATATTTTACACGGCTTTTAACCTTTTAAATTTGAAAAATAAACTTTTTGGCGAATATTTATACACATCACTACAAAGTATAAAGCAAAGTCTCTTCTGGCATAGACAAGGAACATATTTACTCCAGCGCGAGCATAGGTCTACAAGCTGTTGACATTTGCAAAAGTGCGCTAGGTCTAGATGGTTCCGATGCACGAAAATATAAAGTTAAGAAAATTGTTACAACATACTAATTATACTAAATTATAACTTTAACATTATTACCTACACAACATTGGTATTAAACCCTATGTGACTGTTAAAAGCTTTTGTGTTGTAGCTATCAATCGACGATTAGGTAATAATTGAAACAAAACTACTTGTTACGGATTATGTCACACCTTGGTGGTGAAACGTCAGGAACTAAAATCTAGAATAAACAGCGATATAAACCGAAAACAAAAGTAATTTTATTTCAATGCCCAATATTCGCGTAGGTAGGTTTTCAGAAAGGAAGAGGTAATCATTGAAAAAAAATGAAGTCTTAATTGTTTTCACGAAATCGTAAAAAGCTTTTTTAAAAGAGTTTTTTTAAAACAGGCTAATAGGGATGATGACTAATTTTAATTTTATGCCCATTTTTTAGGTACCTACTTAACAAAAGAAAATAAGACACGTATTTTTCTCTTTTGTACAATTTATTCTTGGTTGACGTCAAGTCTAAGCACCGATTTTACCTACCCGTCACAATAAATGTTGATGTTCCATACCTAGTCATCTGCTCTATTAGTAAGAACCAAAGTGGAGTTCTTACCTATGTATCTACCTACTCTCCTCCATAAAATAAAAGAGTTAGGTAAGTATATAAAGTTCTTTTAAACCCTCATATTGAACGTTTACATCATTCTATACAAAGCTCACCGCAAAACTTCCAACAATGCCATTACAATAACGGTATACGATCTTTTTAATTTGCTTCGGAACTGCTGAAGCCGTAGTGGAAGCCCTACAAACGATATCGATTCAACATGGCTGGCGCTTTCCCAAACTTTGTCCGCTGCTTTCTTCAGCTTTTTGTTAACTTTATAAAGTTTAAAAACTTTTTCAAAAAACTTTTCTTTAAGATTCGAAAGAGAAACGTGATGTTATTGTTCGTTAGTCCGATAGTTCTAATTGTTTTGTTTCAACCTTCTTTTGTTCTTTCAATTGTTTAGAGATTATGTAATCGGGTAGCTTTGAAAGCAAAGACTCAAATTTAATGAAAAGATATTTTTTTGCAAACAAATGCGATAACTTTTACCTACACAGTTACATCGTCTTTCTACCTTGTATGTTCCCAAGTTACATTAGGGCTGGCTTCCAGTCTTACCGGATTCAGTTCAACACCTGCATTGTACCTACGTTTACCGAGTCACTGATCTCCTCAACTTATTTTAGAAGTTTATAGCTACATGTTTTAAAACCCGTTTTATTATCCTTAAAGAATTATTGCACACTTAAAAATCTGAAAAAAAAAGATAATGTAGGAATATCTTTTATCAACGATAGTCAATATGGAAACCTAATGCGATAAAATTTTCTCGCTTTTTAATGAGTAGAAATACTCTATTTCTTCGATAAATTCTACAAATAATCAGGTTCATAATTTCTGCTTCTAAGTCACTGCACAAAAATATGTGGTTATTTGAAGTTTGTTGAAGTTGAAGTTATTTGAACTGATTTTTGTGCTGCTATTAAATATAAACTGACATGCAGATTTCAAGTAATAAGGTTTACGTAGTGAAAACTCTAAAATAAACCGCAATAGAATCGATGAAAAGAATTTGTATTTCTTAAAAAAGTCACTCAATCACTGCTTTTTCGTTCCTGGATTTTTTGTTATTATCGAGTTATTAGACTTCTAGTGATCCTTAGCCGAAATATTTCTGCTCACATCGTCGCAATAGATTATTATTTATTTTTCTGAAATTGTTTCATAGTGTGCCTCTCGGATGTTTTAGCAATTGCTGCGCTGTATCCATCGAGGTTAAATAAAGCAAAGAGATTTTTTTTGTAATTATCTAAAAGTTTTGTTATTAATTTACAGCATTTCAGACTCTATACATGATGTATTGTGATGAATACGTCCTATGTTATAAATAAGGGATTTTATTATATATATAGGTTTACTAAGTTATAACCTTCATTATGTTTAGTTCAATAAAAACATCTAAGAAGTGATCTTAATGGTTGTGCCGAGTAGTTGTAGTAGCCATACACCTAAAATGACTAGTTACACCTAATATCATATCAATTAATTTTAGCAGTTTCCTAAAACATAGTATAAACGGTAGCAGTAGGGTATCAAGCCAAGTCTGAAAGTTCTGTGAAGCAGTCAAAGCCTGCGCTCAGGGGCCCGAGTCTGTTATTGACAATAGTTTGAATCGTCTGAGTGGGTGGCGTCAGTAGGTCCATTTAAGGATAATGACGTAGGTAAAACGTTATTTTTACGTCAAAATTGGCCATTGAGACGGCCAATTTTGACATTCTGACATTTAGTAGAATGCTAATTATCCAAAAATGGACCTACTAACGCCACCCACTCAGACGATTCAAACAATTGTCAATAACAGACTCAGGCCCCAGGCTAACTGCAAAGATCTCTACCAAAAAACAAGCTAAGTCTGCGAACAATTAAGATCAATAAAAATACAGAGTAAAAATGGAATGCGGGAAGTCCCTCGTAACAATGCATTCTAAAAATCTACCACAGCAAAATGAAATACAGACTTTTATTTAGATGCAGTTTCACCTAAAAAACTGGAAAAAAAAATCGGGGAAGTATAAAATATAAAATTATGTTACAGTAGGTCAATAGGTTCATTGACCTACTGTAACATAATTTTATATATTTTATTTTAATTTTAGCTTTGGTATTTTATGTATCACTCACATAACGAATTACAAAATGACTCTACAATTTTGTTAATTGTAATTGATAAAAAAACTAAATTTTGTTGAATCACTCTCCAAATTTTAGTATAAATTAGTTCCAACAATTTATTGCCACGTATGAAGTTATGTGGTGTTAACATTTTGATGAATGTAATGAATAAATAATACTATGTCGTCGTAAAACTGAACACTGAGACATTTGATAAAATAAAATGTAAGTGTCAGAAACACAAGATTGTTGCATAATCGGTGTACCTGAAAATAATACTAATGACGAATAAACAAAAAACATTAAAATGCACGCTACTTAAACCTGAATTTCAAACTTCTTCTAGGCTATATAACTTTCTTAATCAATGTTAACGAGAAGCCGAACAAAAAACAGAAGTGTTTACAAGTTTGAGTTGATATTTTTTTTCTTGATAATTACGAGTCATGTTATCACAGACAGTAGAAAAAGTTTGTATACTGGCAATCGTGATTACTATATTTAACCTGGCAACATCTAAATCTGTAATGTCAAATTTTTATTGTCGCAAAAAGAATCATGCCCACTTTCTATACATTAATTGACCTGTCACTTGATTCGGTTTACAGGCCGCGTCTACCAACAACTAGTGTTGCATAAAAACATTTATTGTTTATAATAACACAATAACTTATCATCTTTTCATTTAGAGGCCAAGGAAAAGTGCTATAACGTAAATAAGTTTTTGAGGTTATAACAGCTGTCAGATAAGGTTTGACAACTATTATAACTTCAAAAACTATACGTTAATTAAAATCAAATTATTTCTTTATTCGCCAGTAGTTACAATCACTCAGAAATAAATCCCTCTCCAATGTAATATCATCTTAAAATCGAAGCACGGTCGCAAACAGCAGTATATCTTTCCTAGATAGATACCTAACATTCTGCCGATACCGAGTTTTAAACATTTTAGGCGTGAAGTTATGCCATCCTTGTATTCCACACTACACTTTGTGCAAGTTGGGCAATTTAGGTATAGTTCATTAAACTATCGGTCGGCTTCATTGATGTCCAAGATAAACTTAGAAAGTAAACCTACGCATTAAAAAAAGACACATTGGCACTTGCCCGGATTTGCATAAAAGGCAAGGTGTTAACCTCTGGGCCATCACAACATAAGTAAATAGATAACGAAGAGCTACCTACCTACATGTTTTTGAAGAGTAGAGGGAAATTAAATAAAAAACAGGATTTATTCATTTTTATTTATTTAATCAATGTCTTCTCGTACAACCACTTCATCTAAAAATACCGCTGAAGCTACAATGTTGGTTTCATGCCTGGCCCAACCTAAGTACCACACCAACGTCATAATATGCGAATATCGCACAAAAAAAGCACAAATCGGTGTCCGTATAACAAAGGTCAAAGTAATCGTAAGTGGTATCGAAGTCCGTGGAAAATGCAAAAGTCGTAAGAGTATCAGAAAATATAAATGAAAATTCGCACAGTACAATACGTAGCAAAGCAAACGAACGACTGTAAAACGTCAAACAAATGACAGCCTGTCATTCAGTCGGCGCAGTTCGTTTTACGCGTAACTTGTCAACTGAACACTCTTTTTTTCCATACCTTAATATAAACAAATCCTAAAATAAATTAATACGAAAAGTAAAAAAAAAAACACGCATTGGTTATTTTGAACATTCATTAACCACAATGACGAACGAACCAGTTTTTCGTATTCCGTGAAACGAAACGTGCATAAAAGTCTATTGAGTTTGATAAACATATTAACATCGTTTTTTTCCTGGCTTTACTTAAAAATTCAAATAGGCAATACGAAATGAGCAAAAAAAATGCAATTTTTTACGATATTTTACATCACTAGACTCGTTAGAAAAATTTCAGGTCAAAACTGGACATGATTCTTTCAGTCATTATTTTCGTATTATTATTGGTGACATCAAATAAGTTTATAAAGATACAAAATAAATCAATCAAAAACATCCCGTGAAAGTTTACAGTGTAAGCCCGTTGTTTCGGCTGTGCGTGCTAAATTATCAGTGTTAACGTGTGCAAAGGTCTGCATAAATGAATAATGTCGTTGAGGTCGAAGGCACTGGCACTAGTGGAGGTGCTGCTGAGGGTGCCGCCTCTGTTTGTGGTGGATGAATTCCTGAAGATCAGCCTGGGGTTGCCAGTTTCGAGCGGCGAGGAGGTGTCTGTCCTTAGCAACGTTACAGTCGACCACGTCGATTTCGCCGATGCAGATGTTAATTACTACGACGCGAATTTCTACAACGCGTTCTTCTTCACACTCCTCAAATTCCTAGTGTGTTGTTTAGGTAAGTAACTATTTTTGCAAGCACTGGCGTTGCAACATTCAGCCTTTAAATTGGTTTCCCCACTGGAGGTTTTCTTTCGAAATCTAAATTTTAGTGTTTACTCTGTCGTGTCACAATGTGTACAGATATTTTGTATATTTTCTACTGTCCCACTTGCGACTGAGCTAAGTATATTTCATTTCTAAATGCCAATTTATGACCAAACACAATTTTTCCACTAAAATTAATAATTTAGGTAATAATATTTCTCTACCACATCCTACTGCTTGTAAATACCGTCAAAGAGCAGATTTCTTAATAGATACAGTAGCTATTTTTAAAGATAAACAAAAGTGCTTTTATTAAACCTAAATTTTATTTCTTCATACTTGATTCATCATTAAGATAAGATGTAACACATAAATCAAAATAATGTAACACTTCATTTACAATGCAAGTGGCACTTGATAAACATCAATTTACATAGTGAAAGGGTGTATGATATACAATTTAATTACTTTATTTTATTCAATAAGCAAACCAATTCTGTAATTACTTACTCTTATTATCAGTCCCTATTATTTTTAAAAATTACTAATTGCCTCCTAAATAAAGACTTACTGCTAATACTGGTAAACGACTTTAGGTAATAAATAACTTGCCATTGGGTAATTGTTTTTACAGTGATGGAAGGCAACAAAATAATAATGTTTAATTCAAGCAACCCTAGATATAAAAAGAACATCCATTTTTTTCTGCAAATTGCTGGTTGTTGCTATATGATATTTTACTACTGAAGCGCCTCCTTGATCTAAATATTAATAAGTAAACTAAAATAATTACAAATTAAGGATACTAATATCTTGACCTTTCCTTACTTAAAATGTAAACTTGAAAGATAACAGCATTTATAATTATTTGAATAGTCACTGACCTTCTCAAGTTATATTATATTATTTAAATACAAAATATCAGATTTATATTTATTAAATCAGAAATAAATAGCACATGTTATAAAAATATAGTTACAGTTATAAAATTATAGTTGAAATTTATTATTTATTTATTTATTTTAAGCCTGAACTGTCCCACTGCAGAGCAAAGGCCTCCCTTTCCTCCTTCCACAAGTCTCTATTGTTTGCTAATTGTTGCCATTCCTTCCCGTATGCGTCCAGTTCATCACTCCATCTCCGCCTGGGTCTTCCACGCGGCCTTCGTCTATTAGGAACCCAATTTGTAGAGTCTTTCGCCCACGGTCCTTCTGACATTCGGCACACGTGTCCGGCCTACGTGAAACAGTTGAAATTGTTCCTTTTAATATATAATAACTAACTGCTATTACTGCTAGGTAAAGAGCATTAAAACTTAAAGAGCAATACTTTTGTATTTAAATTATTATGGTCTAACAGAGTTTGGATACATAACTAGCTGTGACCTGCAGTTTTTCTCACCTTTCCTTTTTCTCAAGGCTAGTGAAATAATGTAACATTAAATCACATCAAACATGGAGGAATACAATGCAAAAAAAAACAGAAGCAGTGGTGTTCGGAGATTAGTGCAGTCAATTGAACAAATTCTTTAGTGTTGTTATATTAGTAAAAATGAATTGCCAACATCTATAATATTGTTGCTTTGTGAATTCCTTCAACTTTCCCTTTTATTTGTAAGCAACTTTATTTAATGGTGTAATAATACAGTCTGAATAGCTTCTTTTCAATGTTAAAAATGATCTTTCATAACTCTGAAGTCGCAATCTCAGTTTTTATTTAAGTTGGCCTTGATATGCCTCTAAGTATTTCACTATTTACAAATACTGTGATAGTCAAATATTCACATCACTGAAAATGAAGATTTTTACAATATTCATCTACTATTACTACAGGATAAATACATCCTTCGTCTCTTTTTTACAATAGTCACATTTAAATAAAATAGATTAATATTAAAATTTAAAATATTTATAATAGCCCTCCTCCTAATTCTTCTTTTATTAATCTTCTTTATTTTTGCTAGGCAACAGGGCTCACAATGATCCAAAACTAATGTCTGGTAAAATTTCATGTACCTACCACCTAAGTTCACATTTGTGGAATGCAAATAAACATATTGAATATTGAGTATTGAATTTGAGTCAAGTTCACAGCAATTTAGCTATGTAGGAAGAAAACCCCTTAAAAAAGCTATAAACAAATAAAAACAACAAAACTAGTTTTTCAAATTACATAAACAGTGCTCAAATAGTAGTAAACTGTCGGAAACTTCAAAATATTGAACACTATTATTCAATATATTTAAATTTATTTTGTGCGTAGCCTTGTTGATTAACATACAATGTGGGTATGTCAAGTCTATGTTGTTAGTGTACAGAAATATATTGGTTTGCTAATGGCTATATGATTTTTGATTATATGGTGATCAGTAGTGCTATTTTGTAACATTATTTTCGTATCTCGACAGTGGAATCTGCGGTGAGATGTCAAAAAAGTATTCTCAAATTTGAATTCTATGTCAAGGCTGATTCGGTTCACTTTTGAAATGAGCTTTATTATCACTCAGGGGAACTCGATATCGAGGTTATTTACAGAATAGACATACTGACTGTAATAAAATTCTTCTCTAACTAATCTTCAAGCACTTACTTTGCAGGTAAGTGTTTTTTGTCATACAAGATTGTAAGTATTGAATTCTAAATAAAAACTTTACATGATAATTAAGTAGTAAAAATATAAAAAATAAAAGATTCTTCAAGTAATTTTATGGAGACTTTCTTCTTGAATAAATTGTGCCAGCCCAGAAACTTGCTACAAATATTCAATTAAACAAAATAACTAAGATCACCTTATAATATCTAGTCCTATTCACTTTGCTTTCTCTTGTAAAGGCTAAAGCCAGTTTATTTAGAAAGGGCTAGCCTTCTACTATAGAGCCTTTGAATTGAGGTCTGTAAACATTAAATATATTAATTATTACACATTTTTGTGGGCTATTAATTCTGCTTAATTGTTATTGCATTTTTATCCTTGCGTAACATCGCTCGTATTCTAGGCGATATAGTTCAAGTTAACTTAGATTAAAAGCGTAAATTATTTATTATGTCTCTTCATATTATTAATGACCTCCTCGACAATTTCATTGGCTCTTGCTTTCATAGCAGCAAATAACTAAGAAATCCCCGACAAATTCACGATTTACAAACCGCATCGCAATCGGTCCAGTCGTTTAAGAGCTTCGATGCCACAAACAGACCTTTCTCATTCAGCTCTAAATAAATCCTAGTCTAAATGTATGCCCATAAAGCAATACCATTTGGTCGCATGTCGCATTCAACTCGATTCATTAGTTCATTAACCCCTCCATAGTAAATGTTTATATGCATAAAATTATTTGTATATAGGCTTGAATGTCGTTTCTATGGTAAAGTATCCAGTAATTGATGTTGCGTGCATAACTTTAATACAGTTCAAACGTAAGTTCATCACATTATTATACTTTAGGTTACGGGATGTACTTTAGATTATCTTCCAGACCAACGTAGTCTAAATACAAACATCCACTTACTATTTTTTTTTTTTAATATTAAACAGCAAAGTTATACGGAAACGAACTAAAATTCAGAAGGAGCCAAAACATCATGTTGATAGTCAAATTAATCCGAATCATAAAATATTAAAGGTGATGCTATGATTCTGATAAGCGAAAAGAATAACTAACTTTTAAACTATCGCGCTGCATGTTTATTAAATAGTACCTATTATAATTCGATGGGAATAAACGCGTACATGCATAAATACGTTTTTTGTGATTGACGTTATGACCGGGTTACACGTTACACATTGGGTTACACATTGGTCGCAAGCAATCTAAGGTAAAAACGTTAAACCAAAACGCCTGTATCCCGAAGGGTTAGGCAGAGGTGTACCAATGTTCATCCACAGTTCACCGATATGTTTAGGTCCCATGTAATAGGGGGCGAGTCTATTGCCACTAACCGGGCACAAATCCAAACTCCGACCTGCCACTGAGAATTACATAGAAAACCCCAATAACACATTCGTTGTCCGTTGACTTGGGAATCGAACCCAAGACCTCTAGCGCAGCAGTCGCGTTTAGAACCACTAGGACAACGTGGCAATTATAAAGTAACTATCAAAAATAACTATTTTATTTAAAGGTTATTTAAACATTAACATTGTAAAATCAAAGAAACTACGTCCATTACGTGTGTATATCCTGTAACATTACGAGCAGCACTACTCCACCGACGCCGACGAGTCTAATTTGAACTTCCCTCTGCGTTCCGGTTTGGGGTTTGTTAGCTGTATTAAATAATAGGTTTAATAACTACGTAGACGGTAGTAAATGTTATTTGATGTAAGTGGATAAGCAGAAATCCTGGCATTTTTTTGGAAGAAGACAATTTTCTTTGTTCTTTGGTAACGAAATCTGCTTTTACGTACTTGAGCTCATTATAGTAGAGAAGTTCTTATATCGTACTTAAGACTGAGAAAAAAAGACATGTAAAGACAAGTAAAGACAAAGCAAAAAGATTAATAAGTGTGTCCGCTCATAAGCACCACTTGCTAACTTTTTCGTAACGTGTCAAGAGCAGTTTAGTAAGCATCCCCGAAAGTCTCGCAGTCCATAATACGTTTTTAAACGTCTAGGAATTACTTAGGGCTTACATCTGGGCGAACTGTGGGTGTACATTGGTACACCTCTGCCTAACCCTTCGGGGATACAGGCGTGATGATATGTTATGTTATGAATTAATTAATTCAATTTTTATGTTTTTAAAGTAGCTGAAATAATAGGAATTAACTGAAAACCCAAAAAAGAAAAGCCCTGATTCATCAACTGCAGAATTTTGACGTAATTTAATCATAAAAGTATGATTCACTCTTATCATATCTGTTTAAACTAGGGCTCCGTCTATAAGATAACGAGCATTTGTCACAGTTAATGTATCCTAATAATATTCATAGACAGTTTGATTGTCCTATAAACCGCAGACAGGGCTTCCCCCAAGTAGGTACATACGATTCGGGACTATTTGCAGGACGAAACAAAAGACTGACGGATTGTTGGTGAATACCCCAGTTGGCAACTACACAACGCTGGGACTTTGTCTCATCTTTCTGACTTCAGATAAATGGTCGTCAAAAAATAGCCTAACTTTTCATTAATTCGTGAAATAAAAAGCCTATCATGATGAAATGTATTTTAAATTGTAGATAAGATAAGGTGCGTTATTTTTTTAACAAGTAAACAAATTATATTAAAAGTTCAAACCCAAAAAATAAATAATTGCAATAAAGAAATAAAATGAAGGTGAAAAAAAATCGGTATACTTATAAGGCAAGTTATTTTCAGATAATTAGAGTAAATAAGGTTAATCAGTTTTGTTATTTGAATCCGTTATAAATAAATCACTGCATTATCAACAAATTATTAAAAAAAAAAAACTTTTCTATAAACAACAATTAAATAAGCTATTTGTGAAAATATTTTTTATTGCCTAATATAAATCATAGGTTCATCGTCCCTTTGCCCTGTTGCAAAGGTAAAATAAAATATCTATTTATAGGGAGTTACGGGTTATTATGTCATGAATAACAAATCAGTAAAACACCTTTGTTTACATCTATTATTGACTTCACGGAAAATTTATCTGATATTATATTTAATAATATCCATATCGGAATAAATTCTAAGGTTTACTTGGCACTGCGTATATTATACGTATTATCATAATTAAACACTTAATATCGATCAATGTTATCGTTGGTACCTTTGACCGTGGTATTTTGTAGACTAGACGAAAACTAAGGTCATGAAACTTCGTAAAATTACGTAGGTACCTATTTCTATAAAAAAACTAACCACCGAAATTCACTTGCTTTTCTGTTAATACAAAGGCTATTTCTTAAAAGATTTAACCTTCCTCAATGTAGGTTATCAAAAACATTTTTTTTTTCAAAGTATATACCCACATAATTATGCTTCATTTTGTACCTATATTATTGTATTTTTAATTCTGTTGTTACTCTTACTAAAACGAGTTACAATAACATATTTCATTCACAGCCAAAAGTAATTATTGTAAAGTAGTTCCGTTGCCTTACGTTAATTTATTTCTTTCCGGATTTGACAAGGTTATTAACTAATTAAATTAACAAAACTATGTTACATAGTACGGCCATGACGTCAGGTTATAACAGTAGTGTTTTAAAAGAATATATTAATCAATAGTATTTCAACGTAATACGTCAAAAAGAAGATTAGACGAAGGAGTTTCGCCGTCTTTTTTTACTTACGACCTTTTTTGGATGATTACCAGTACCAGCCAAAAACGTGGAGTCATACATTCTGTGTCTAGAAAATCAACTACAGGCCACTAAAATTGTTTTATCTGTCAACATAGCCAATGTTATTGCCTATAAATCATGGTCATCACTCATATATAATATAGTTAATTAGGAACTATAATATGCATGTATTATAACATATAAACGTTCCTTTTGAATCAATCTTTCTATTTCTGAAAACGGATTTATAAAATAAGACAGCAAATCTACATTAGGAAATTCCTTTTATACTATGTAAAGATACTGTATAATAAGCCTTTGCTGAGTAGATGCCTAACCCAAACGTCACTCAGTTTTGTTTTATCGTCTACACATTTATGTAAAGTTTTCAATAAATGTGCTTATAAAAGCCAGTGCTAATGAAAACGCTCGAAGGATGCAAACCACGTCACTTTTGCAATCGATCGCGCAACACACCCTTGCTCTATTTCAAGGTAATGATATTATTGTGTCCTCTACTTAATCAATATGGGAAAATGTATGAATGTTAAGATTGCAAAACTTGAACTATAATATTGACCGATATCTTGACAAACTTTCAAATGATACTTATAATAGGTGTTAGTACTTCTATAAGATTGGAGGTACCCTTTATCATCTTCAGCCCTGTATGACTCACTGCTGGGCATATCCCTGCCCCATGTATCTAGCCTCTCGCATTAATCCTACTCCTGTCATCTTTATTGCAATAGTTCACAATGCTTATTTCTTAGTGATTACACTTGTGTTGCACAATATGTATACTTTTTATGTATGTGTGTTTTACTATTTTTTTGTTTTGTTTGAAGTAATCATGATTTAACCATAATTTTGGCCATTGCCATGGCGTCTAGAATATTTCTAGTCTTTTTTTGTACCTATAGTCGCCTATCTTGCCATACTTTGTACAAACTGTTGATGTCAAATATTATAAGTATCAATCGTTTAATCTTCGTATTAAAATAAATAAAATAAAGTTTTACTTACGGTTTTCCTTGACCAAATTAGACATATAAATAATAGTAGGTATAAAAAATCTAATTTGGTCCAGGAAAACCATACATAAACTCGCAAATATCCCCCCAAATATATCCCCAAATAAAAAACTTTCCACCGAGACAAAATCCCCGGTTTCTCCTAATTGATTTATAACTGCATGAGTCGACGTTTTGATTGTTTACGCGAAGCCAATTTGTTTATCAAAAACAGTTTATGTTTATATCAGTAATATTTATTTATAGCTCTTCTTTCTAGAAAATCGAAGGAAATTATCTTGTAGGTACACTGTACTCATATTAGTCAAATGAGCATAACATAACATATCATCACGCCTGTATCCCCGAAGGAGTAGGCAGAGGTGTACCAATGTACACCCACAGTTCGCCGGTATGTTTTAGGTCCCATGTAATAGGGGGCGAGCCTATTGCCACTAACCTGCTACTGAGAATTTCATTGAAAAACCCAATAACACCGTGGTCGAATCGGGAATCGAACCCAAGACCTCTAGCGTAGCAGTCGCGTTTAGCACCACTAGGCCAACGAGGCAGTTAGTCAAATAAGACAAAACAAAATTGTTAGTATTATATGCGTCTTAAAAATGGCAGAGAAAGGGCTGTTGTGGCTAAATGGATCCTTTAGAATGCCAGTCCAAGATAATACAATATGCTATAAGTATTTATTTAAATATCAAACATTTGAAAACATATAAACTTAAATCCTACTAATATTATAAATGTGTAAGTTTGTGAGAAAGGATGTGTGGATGTTTGTTACTCTTTCACGCAAAAAACTACTGAATGGATTTGAATGAAACTTTACAATAATGTAGCTTATACATCGGAATAACACGTAAGCTATAATTTAAAAATATAGTGTATGTATTGTCATTCACGCGGATGAAACCGCGGGGCAGCTAGTGTGTAAATAAATGAATGTAGAGTCGCTCAAAGTTCACAAAACCCTCTAAGTTATTTGGTTAATAACGATTAAAAAATACATGTCTAGATTGCTAAATTTGAAATTAATTAACTACAGAGTATAAAATGTACATGAATACATATGATCAAAGGATCCACATTGTTCATACTTCGTTTGATCTCTTTTTAATCAACGTAATCTCGTACAGTTTATGAAGCAGACAACCAGACATTGAACGATCAATACACACCCCTTTGTGCATGTACTATATCGCACATCTAGTGATGCGATGTACGATGCAGTGTGCAGTTGATCAAGACTGTAATGTGCAGTTTCATAGACTGGAATAGTCGCGGTTACAAACATTATTTTAAAAATGTATAGTATAATTTCGTAATATAATTTGGGATCTGAAATCGCCAATCCGCAGTGAGCAAACGTGGTGATCAATGCTCATGCCTTCTCCATATAGGAAGAGGCCTGTGCTCAGCAGTGGGCGTTTACAGGCCGGAAAATTTTACATATTTAAAACGTACCATAGAAAAATTAATAATAACATGTAACGGATTTGTGAAATTTGTTCATTTCTTCTCTTTAAATTGTTTGAAGTCAATAATGGGCATCATTCATACATATCCACTTCATATTGAAAATGCTAGTTAAAACTTGTAATTAGCCATAGTTAACTTATAATTCCTACTATTGTAATATGTAGCTGTAAGTTTTCCTAAAAATGCAAAATAAATAAATATCCATGTTCATTTTTTTATGTCTCACACCTAGGCAGTTTGGGCTCAGTATTACTTGAAAGCAACTTTAATTTATAACCATAGTAAAGTTAAATATTACCGCTTAAAGAGCGTTATTTAATTTCTTACACCTTTCTAGTCCTGTTGTGCCATAAAATCATTGTGCTCATAATAACCATATAAAACGTGTTCTAGCCAGTGAAATCGCACCTTTTCCATCGCGTCCCCCTCCCATGCCGTGTACGCAGTCTACTCGTAGTTTGCGGTTTGACCTTAGAGGATTGATAAGAAAGTAGAGTGCGCATATCAGGGTATGAACTGTGAACACTAGTATGCACTAGTTTCGTCCTAATGGTAAAAAATAGTGTCTAACAGAGCGCACTGTTCTAATAAAACGTCTCTAAATCTAATATTACCCTAAAATAAAGAAACCGTCAATAGTTTTACTTAAACGCCAGTCGTTGCACTTAGACTAACTCGAATCAGTAAGCAAATGCAGTAAATAAAGCAAAAACATACAGCCACCAAAAATTTGATTACGCTCTGTACATAATTATTAGCGTTAGTGTGTTAGCGATACGCGCACTCTATTTTACTTTTCATTAATCTATGTGTATGACCGTATAGATAGGTAATGTACGGCTATCGATTGATATCGCGATGACGTGGGCTAGACGCTTGTGACGTCACGTTATTAAGTCTTAACTGCGTTAGTGGACGAAAATAACTGATTCGTTATGGTCGGAAATAATAAGTAGTAACATTTTATGGAACCTTTTCATGTCAGTTTAATTGTTGTAATAGGAAAAATCGGCTATGTATAGGTTGATTGTGTTCGTCCGTAGTATACCTTCCATGTATGTAATATTTTTGACTATGAAAATAATATTTGTTTCTTCAACAACCGTAACCTAGGTAACCAATACTCTAGGGCATTTCATCTATAGTATTAAACTTAACAATGTACACAGCAACTCATAGCTGCATATAAAAACTCTCCTAAAAGGGAAAATGATAGCAACAAAATATTATAATTTGTCCTGTATTGTATATAATATGTAATTTTTAATACCACAGCATCGAATTAAGGGAACTCCCGAAAATTAGAACAGTAATGAACAGTTACCTACATAGTTTTTTTAGATTTTTTATATGCAACTCTATTAGCTGTTTAAAATACTTATGTAAATATTATCATTGCTATTTTAGAGGACATTTAAAAACTGGTTTTACTAAAAACAGATATAATTTTAGAAGGTGACTCACACGCAACATTAACCCAAGTTTTGTAAACCAATGTGATTTTAAATTGGGTCAGTTGAAGTTATTTAAGCTATACGACCTTATTCGCTTAGTTTATGCTTTAACTTCGCTTGAGATCCCACGGAGTTCCGTATAAGACAATTTAATTTACGTTTCAAGTATTTTGATGACCTCCATGGTCGAATGACGTACACAGGTTTTCAAGGTGTCAGTGTCAGTGCCAGCTCTGAGGTCCAGGGATCGATCTCCAGACGAGGAAGCATAAATTTTACAATTTTGCAAAAAGATATCACAAAATGCCCTAGATAAAGCTCTCCGAACTAGGCTCCCGACATTGTTTTTTTTTTTTATTGTAATTGACTTCCTCCTTTTATTTAATTCATATAGCATCTTTAAGAACTAATTCTACTTAACTCTTATTTTAGTAATTATCATAATGATGCTGCATTTATCGTAAACTCACAACTTCGTGTCTCGTATCCTTCTACGATTTCACGGTCGGCTAGTCGCGTTTTGCGATCACGAGACCGTGAGCCGGCCAAGGTCAATGCAATACAACATAAAGAAAACCTTTAAATGTATTGACGATTAATTAATATTTTGTGGCACATTCAACTTTAAGTAATACTTACCCACCTTTTCTAATTACATGAAAAACGAACACTTAATTATTTTCCTTTTTTTGGAAAACTTTCGACGGTATTTGGGAAAAGACTTGGCATTTTTAAATAAGATTATTTATAATCAAAAACAAACATTGAAGTTAGTGGCAATCACAAAATTTACAAAAATAAACTGCCTTAATTAAAACCGCAATATTTTTTCCTTTGTCTTTATAATGAAATAATGACGAAAATTACCACGAAACCGTTGAACTCGTCTGATTTAATTGTTACAATAAAAGTGAGACAGAAAAACAACACTCACTAAGGGATTAACGAAATCCTTAATGTAATCTAAAAACTGCAATGCGATTAAGTAATTTAGTAAACAAGCCGTACAAAATATGTATAAAAAAAAATAATGTATCCGTGAACTGCAAGGGACCGCTCAAAATTATCAGTACAAAGAGCAGAACACTGGTTTTTGTTTGGTCTTCAATTGTCATTGACCCTTACATACATTAAGTAATGTATACAGTTCCTATAAATAAAAACAAAATCAGATATAGTAATGTACAGTCGCTACAGTCAAACGTACTTCACCAGTAAAAAATAAATCTGTAAGCACCTTTATATCAAGGCAGTAGAGCCCATTTGCATAAGTCATTTAATTTTGTTACCTATGCTTTTGGTCAACTGTACAAGCTATTGTGTCCCTTAAAGTAAGAACAATGTAGTACTTGTTAGTCGTGAGACATTTTCATTTTTTATTGTATACCTATATTAGCCACTTTATGACAATTAGGTATTCGTTTATTAGTTTCAAAAATCATGAAAATCGGTCCAACTGATCTTGAGCTATAAGGTAACTAACCCGACTTTGTTTTAATTAAAAGATTTGAATATGAGAGATTAGTAATTAGGCGAAAAATGATAGTTTTAATTTTTGCGAATCATTTAATTTTATTCAGACTTGTATTTCTGTTACAACTTTATCCGCTGGTATTATTTGCTTCCAAAATAACGGTCCTACTTACAGTTTACGGTACATAGTTTTTATGTGTAACTGTTATATCTTGACTTATGGATTTCAAGAGTATACCTAACACAAGTGGTTTTTTTTGTAAAAAGGTATGATTTGATAGATCGAATGATATGTGACTCATTGGTTGAATAGTCGTAAATTTGACAGGAAAGCGTGCGATATTGGGTTTTTACCATTGCACATTTGATAACATTTGACTGCTACTATCGCTAGTTTCCCCTTGTGCCAAGCGACAGCAGTTTTTAGTCTGAACCTAGTACATTTTGTTTTTCATTTAAGTTAATTTTCGCGCAACGAGAAACTTATATACGAAAAGATCGATGGTTTAAAACGGAAAGCTCCATCTTCATTCATAATTCACGACAACACTTGTTCACACTAGTGCTTACGGTTTAAACTCTGATAGGCTCACTCTATAGTTTCATATGTATACTCTAAGGTTTTTACTGTTCAAGAAAGTCACGGAAACAAAGCATTTTTATACCATAAATATATTATGATATTAGATTGCCTTGTAAATAAATTGTTATTTTTTCATGAAATAAGGGCCAAAACTAGACTTCGACCTATAGATACATCTAAGCGTTTTAAATGCATAGTTTTTTAATCACACAGTCCAAAGCAGATCATTATAAATAATGTACGTATCTACTGATAGGTCAGGTTTTAAAGCAAAACAAAGAGTACAATTTAAAAAAAAAACAAAGATAATAATTATACCTACGTTTATTTTTGTCAAGTCACTATGACTCCTAAATCTTAGTCTTGTCTTTATGTACAAAAAATATGTCATTTGTTGAAACTTTGAACTGGCTATAACAATATTGTTTTAATCTACTTAATGACAAAGGTCTGATGGTACATTTTAAGCCCGCGCTCAGTATAACCGCGGTAGACTTTCTTCAAAAAATATCTATTTATTGTCTCATCGTCTTTGTGTCATCTCTTCTGATTCCTGTATAAACTTTATCATAAGCAACTTTTTATAAGATTAGATCTGATTAGATTTAGAAGATGAATTTGGACGTCTCAGCCGGTTACCCATCGGCTCTGTAGCTTAGTTGATAAAGCGATTGGTGCCTTTAATCAGTAGTAACGGGTTTGAGTTTGCCTCCTATTAATATTTAATTACACTAAATCCAGCTGAAAATTATATAAACTAGGTACTATGACAGATTTAAAATGTCATATTAAATTGGCAGAGATCTTTTAAATAAAAGGTCCGTGCAAGCATGAAAATTATAATAATGAATATACATATGACGGTAAGGTAGGCCATAAGTCGTAGTTGTTTGACCCTCGTGAACTACAAACCGGTTTATTATAAGATCTTGTTTGATTAAATCTTGATATCTACTAGATTCCGATTAATTACAATAAATACTATTGCTTACATTGGATTGTCTCATTTGAATATTAAAGACATACTTTGTGGTTTGAAATAACACGTGCAGGTTTGAATCAATTATTGTATTTTCCATACAAAGATTTAGATAGAACTAAGTGGCGTGGAATTGAGGCCTATGTCTAGCAGTGGACTGCTATAGGCTGATGATGATAATACGACGATTTGAACTATAAAGCTACATAGCACAAAATTATGTCCAAAATAACCTTAGTTCAATTGTTCACATAAATATTTGTACGCCGAGTGATCTGCAGGAAATCGATCCAGACAGCACAAAATTCTTGTAATTTGAAGATAGTCCAAAATATTCTCAAGTTGTACAACAATACTATCTTTATTGGCACTTTCTATGGGAAAAACTTAATAGGAATCTCAGCCAAAACGCCCAACTTTGTTCATCATGAATTTCACTTAGTGTTAAAAATTAAGAATAACCTAAATCTTGGCCTAGAGAAGTAAAAAAATACAAACATCTGAATTGAGAACCTCCTCCTTTTTTAGAAGTTGGTCAAAAATTATAGATATGTGACTTACACTACTTGCAAGTGCACTACTTACAATCCAGTGTAAAGAAAATAACTTCATCAACTAACTACTGCAAAAAACACATTGTTACAATACCTATGCAAACTTGAACTTACTCATAGATACAAAATGTAACAACAAAGTTAATTGCCTCTACAATGTAAACAATAAATTCTTTCTTAATGAATACTTTTTGCTGACACCTTGAACTATGTTATGCCTTTATTAAGGTCACTAACAAGAGCGATTTATGTATATCTAGAACTAGTTTTTTAAGCTCTTAAGGCTGTGTTTTTATTGACCGGTTTTCGTTATGCCATGTGTCATCATTCACAGAACCGTGAATGATGACACATGGCATTGCATTATAGTCTATAATAAATAGATGCAAGCTTCAATGATAATAATTCAGAAAAACTAGCCGTGCACCGTGATTTCGTCTGCGTGTTTTTGTTTCATAGGGTTTTTAAGTTACGCGCAGAATCCAAAAATTTATAAATTCACAAACTACCGGTTCTACTTATCATGGTTCAAGTTACCGATTGTGCGTTTCCTAGTTATTATATTTAAAGTATAAACACGTCACACTAAAAGGGGCCGCATCGTAAAGCAAAACATCGAAAGTGATTCGGAAACTTTTACGTGTTGCGGTGCATTGCGGCCCGCCGATAAGTACGCTAGACTTTAGGGCTCACAACAAACCAGCCGAAACGTCATACGACTCAAATCATACATAAAGACAAAATGCAAAGTTTTACGTTCAAGAAACTGCATAGTTACAGTATAACGATAATGAGAGGCAACAGCGATGATACAATTCATTGTCGCGACCCTGGCGTTAATAATGCCGGCTTACTACACGATTACGAAACGTCAAACTGTGTCACTGCCGTTAAAAGCGGTAATGGACCTTTAATCATTTGAACACACTTTGATAATCGCATCTCAAATCTTTTGGCGTGTGTCCTAGCAACTGTTGAGCTAAGATTCTGTTTAAATACGAATTATGAACGTAGTTTTTGATTTGTCTCTTAGTTACTAGTATATGTGACAAGTATGTTTGAGGGTTTCTAAAGTTTCGGAAATGTTTAACATGAGAAGGATTCATATTATACTTTTTATAAACAATAATAAATATATGATAAACCGGACTATATACGTCCCACTGCTGGGTACGGGCCCCTTCCCTTTTGAAGAAGAAACGACCATTGATCACCACGCTTGCTTATTACTGATTGTCAACTTCAAACTCCGGTTTTCGAAATAATTATTCATTTTAAGTTATTTTACCTAGACTCTACACGGCCTTTATTATTATGATTTAGTTTCCAGGCGTGAAATAAATCACAACCTAACAATGTGTAACTACCATAAATGCTCACAGATTAATATTTTTTTAATAGTAGGTATAAATAATATTTTTAATTGGTAAACATTGCACTGTTGGCATGATCAGTAACCAATGTTGGCCGAGAAAGGTTACTGACCCGATACATATAGAATGTTGCTTACCGGCAGTTGCAAAGTACATCAAGGTGAGAAAGGCTTTGCCCTGTACCACGGAGATGCGGAAAAGAATGTCTTATTCATTTGTTGTGTTATACAAATGTAAACAAAAATCTTAATGTTATACCTACCTATGTTATAGAGAATTTTCCTATCATCAAGAGTTTAACCTACTTCGCTTAGGTCAATATAGAATTTTCAAAATACAACTGCTCGATAAATAAAGATTATAGTTTTTGCTGATTCTCTAAAAGTATCTGAAATATATTGTTAAAACGATTACAAACTTCTTCATAACACATTTTATTTTTGTCGGCCAATATATAAAAAGTTTTTATATAGTGTCAGACAATTTTTTTATTAAAACCACACATGCGTATATGTGGACGACCTTACCGCTTGAGAATTGGGTTATTTATTCACCAAATAAAAAGTGCGTACTTGACTCAGCATAAATCATCTGTAATACACACAAAGACAGATTGCGGTATTTTTGCTCTATCTTAAAATCCTGTTATGTTTGTGAGATTAGTACTGTTTTCCACCTATTCATAGCAAATAACTAAAAAGAAGTAATTCTTTTGTTGTATTAATAAATAAATCGTTTATTAATGTGTATATTTTAAATTGGTCATGGAGCCTAGAGGTCTGACAGGCAGTCACTCTGTGTAAAGTACAGTATTTAGCTGAATCTTTTAAGACTGGAAGCCAACTACAATGCTTGGGAAACAGACAGGGCAAAATGAAAATAAAAACAATGTTTATATCCGTTGTCCATTCGCAGACGAAATCATTTTTTTACCTAGTCATCATTGTAATAATAATTGGTATCAGTATATTATCCGTCAGATAATATTATTCATGAACTTTGTCACATAATATCTTAGCAGTTCTAACATAATGCACCATTACTTGCTCATGACGTATAATCGTATCAACAAACACTTTGTTGTTATTTAAATGATTAAAAATGTGATTATTTTTAATTATTGCAAACGCCAATGTACTCTTATCAGTCAATCTGTTTTTATGTTTGTACGTGAAAGCAGTGTTAATTGCAATCACGTATCTTATTGATACGAGACTGTCTAGCACACAAAATTAGGTAAACAAGCTATTATTAATTGATGTTATAAATCAATAAAAATACATCAACTATGATTTAAAAATCTCCTCTTGTTAATCCCTATGTTCGTAGGCTGTCACATATCTATATTAACTCGAGCATTTTCCTCTTTCCAGGATGTATGTCCGCACTCTGCATATTCGTGTTATACACGAAGCACCTAATCATCGTGTACCTGTACCTGACATCAGTTGGCCTGGTGTTCGTCTCGTACTGGACCAACGTGTCGGCCATCAAGCAGATCCAGTCGCTAACACTAGTCGCCAACTCCCCACACCAGTCCGCCAGCATCCTAGAAGACATGTTAAATTTAAATCTTAAGAATCTCCTAGATCTCGAAGGGCCAGGCATTCTGGTCATACAAAACTTCGCCATACAGTTCATGTTGGCTGTTATATTCAAGTACGTCCACCTAGGACCTCGGCAGGCGACCATACAGAAGCTCCTGCCGATCAGCTTCATGGCGCCGTCGTTCCTGGCGATGCTGCCGGTGCCGCCCAACCTGCTACACCACTCGCCGGTGTTCTCCGCGCTGCTGCCGCTCGTGCTGGTCAAGTACGTGTTGTGGTCGTCCGCGTACAACGTCATCCAGGTGGTGTACGCCGGCTACCAGCACGGCCGGCTGTTCGTCAGCAACTACGGTCTGTCGGCGCTAGTGGAGACGGAGTGGATGCGGCTCAACGTGCCCTGCGTGCTGCGCGTGTTCTGGGTGCTGCGCGTCGCTGAACACGCCATACTCCTCCTCATGGACAACTACGAGGACGATGCAGAAGAAGGTCTCAAAGTTTCCACTCTACTAGCAGTACAATCACTCGCTTCGATGGCCAAATCACTGCTAGTAACAGGATGCGAAACAATAACTGCCGTACTCGGCATGACTTCAGTGATCTCATTTTTTTGCCACTACATCGGGAACTTCTTTCAGTGGATACTACTCACAGACGAAGAAGAAGACAAAAGTATCGGGACAGTGTCGGCCATCCTATTCTACATACTCGCACTGCAGACAGGTTTAACGTCGTTAAATCCTGAGAAGAGGTTCATACGACTGTGTAGGAACTTCTGCTTACTGTTCACAGCTCTCTTACACTTTTTGCACAATATAGTGAATCCTATGCTGATGTCACTGAGCGCGTCGCACAACCCTAGCACGCACAGGCACATAAGGGCTCTGGGAGTGTGTGCCTTCCTGATCATGTTCCCGATATCTCTGCTGGTGTATTTGTGGTCACAACACACGATATCCACGTGGCTCTTGGCAGTGAGCGCCTTCAGTATAGAGGTCATCGTCAAAGTCATAGTGAGCCTCATGATCTACTCGCTGTTCCTGATCGACGCGTACCGGAGTACGTTCTGGGAACAGCTCGACGACTACGTGTACTACATCAGGGCGTTTGGGAACACAATAGAGTTTTGTTTTGGGATATTCTTGTTTTTCAACGGTGCGTGGATACTGTTGTTCGAGTCCGGAGGAGCTATCAGAGCGGTAATGATGTGCATACACGCTTACTTCAACATATGGTGTGAGGCGCGAGCCGGCTGGTCCGTGTTCATGAAGCGGCGGACGGCGGTCAACAAAATCAACTCGCTACGGGAAGCCTCGCCAGACCAGCTCAACAGACTGGACGACGTGTGCGCGATATGCTACCAAGAGATGCACTCGGCGAAGATCACGCGCTGCAACCACTACTTCCACGGCGTGTGCTTAAGAAAGTGGCTGTACGTGCAGGACCGGTGTCCGCTGTGCCACGACATCCTGTACAAGATCGACAACGACGCGAACAAGGACAGCAGCTCGGAGGCGGGCAACGAGGAGAACAGCAACAACCAGAACCTGCTGCTGGAGGAGGACCCCGAGCTGCTGCTGGGGCAGGGCATCAGGTGACTCGCGCCGCCGCCCGCGCACCGCTCCCACTGAACTCCGGCACATTTCGAACCTACTTATTTGAGTGGTATTTTTTCAATTTGTATAGTAAGTTATTGTTTTTTTTTTATATATTATAAATCAGATCGATATACCTGTGATTTAAGGTTTAAATTTTGTCTTGTGATGCGTGGTTTTTTTTTCTTTTTATGCAGCGTGAGGTTACTTAGTATAAGCTTAGTGGTTGCTCGATGCTTACATTTTGTCGATGTCTCCTATTGTCGCGTCCCAGAACTTAAAATTGCAAGTTTCGATAAAAATGCTGATATTCGAAGTGTTTATGAAAATATTTGACGAGAAAGCTATTTGTAAATAGTTAAGGTATTTAGAAATAGCTTTTAATATTTGGAGGTAACTTAAATGAAAAAATTATAAAAATAGTAATTATTCCCTTAATGGATTGTAAATAAACTATTATTTTAGTAGTAAGCGTGTTTTTTCTATTTGTACAGCGTACATTATAGCAATATATTATAGTTGAGGACTGCAGTTTGCTGTGAAGTGAATGATTTAGGCGAGTTTAGTTGAGTTTAGTATGTAATTTGTTTGTCTATGCCTCTCCGATGTAGATTAAATGTCGATGATTGTGTGATATCGCTTTTGTTTCGCGAACACCCCATAACGTGGTAACAACTAACTAACTCGTTTTTCTTAATCTTTTAACCTTCTTTATCCTAATTAATAGCCTCTTTAAATATTCTAACTTTTCTCCACTAGCTTAAACCTTTCCCTAAGTTATCCTTGGTCGACAGAAGGAACCAGTCTTACAGAAGCAGATACCTGAACTCCTATTTACTAAGTATTTAAGAAATAAGTAAATAAGATATTTTTAATACAGATAAATACTCCGTAAGTTAATTAGACGTTCAGTGATGGTTTAGTATCAGAATGTATATAGTTTTAGACTATACTATCCCTTCCTTGGTAATTGTAGACTGTATGTATTTTAGTATATATTATCTTATTGGCAGAAATATAGATGATTTCTTTGTAAGTACGTAAAAAAAACTATCTTTGCTAGCCCCCGGAATAGTAATGATACGGGTGGAAACACTGAATAATTATCATAGCTTTCTTTTACAGTTAATACATAGAAATAAGACAGAAATAGCAACATCTAGAATAGCAAGTGTCCTTCTAAAGTTTACGTCGGGTCAAAACTTCTATTTTTACTTAAATAAAAATAATAACTGTGTTTTCATTTAATGTTGTTTGCAGTTTTTTTATTCGAGTCTCCTTGAAAAGAGCATGTATGAGGGTAATAATGAAAGTGGACGAAGCGAAACAAGTGTGAAAAGAAGTGGTCTCTGCATATCCCTACAAGAAAACGAGGCGTGATAATATTATGTACGTTTCCCTATAAACTAACGATTTCAAAGAATTCAAAGATTTCTTAGAAATATTTTTAGTGTAATGCATAGCTGGCTAGCTTATCCTTATTTCAAGTAAATAAGATTCTTACTTACTTGAGCAATTGAGAAATGGTTATTATTAGATGTAGTGTAAAAATCGTACCTTGGTATTTTCATAAACAAATCAATTTATTTGCTAAATCACTCAATAAATACCTACTCAATTAATCATATAAAAAGTGTTTTGTTGCTAAAAATAATATATTATACAAAAAACACTAAATATGTACCTACTCCTCAAGTTAACAACAAAAAACAAAGTCAATGTTTGACCTTAAAAAAGTCGTTGACCTTGTCGAAACTAATAAACAAACAGCTGATTCGAGAGCTGACTCAAAATTATAATCAAAATTTGTAAATTAGCAAGTCAATAAAGATTCCAACTAATCTACCTAAGTCTACAATACAACGACCTCTGGATCCGCATATACAGGGTGTAAAGAAGCCCCTGTCCGACCCGAAAGGGCGATATAGGCTTCACGATCACATGACCAAATAATATATTCAATCCGGAATTTCAATGATAGTAACAATAATAATGAATAATGAAATCGCCAATTTATTCTAGTTTGAGATTAAATAAAAAAATACAGCACTATTTTTGGCGGCCCTATGTTGGATCATTTAGCAGCACGTGTGACGACACCGACTCACTCACTTTTTTTTTATATTTTCCATTTTTTTATCGGATATCGATACCTCACAACACTTTAACGGATCGGACAGGATTTTAACACCCTGTCTAAGTCCACTACATTTATTTAACTGTAAAAAAAGAACTATTGTATGCTGTTAAATAAAAAAGTATAACTGCTTTGTTTCACACGATAGTTATTTTTAAATGAGCCTGAATAAATAGCTTTGCATCCCGTTACATCAATATTACGAAACAAAATTGGAGTAAAAACTACTTACATGTAATCAGATACAAAATCCCTCTAGGTTCTTTATAAAAAACTGACCTAGCTGCGACTAATTAATTTAAATTTAATTAACATTAACTAAACAAGGACATTTAGTATAATATTTTGAGGGTCATTGATTCATTCGATGTTAAATAAATATTATTGTTTGAAGTTATTTGAAGATGTCTTTCTGTGACATTTCTGTTTATTGAACCCACATTGAAATAATGCATGATTCTTATAAAAGAGACGTGATTTTAGTATTATATTGCAGGTATGTAACTTTCCTGAATTTTTAATTTAAAAACTTGAAATAAAACCTTTAAATGTATCTTTATTTAATTATTATGCATATATTTTGATCATGTGAAGCTGAGGCCAACTTGAGACGAGTTGATTGTTCGATATTCATTAGTATGACTTTGTAACCTCTTAACGTATAAATAGCAGAACGTCCTGCTTTTTGGTAGCTATTAAAAACCAGCCTAAATTGATCTTGTAGCCTTTACATATTGAGTTCTGAGGTTTACGCGAATGTTAGACATTGAAATAAAAATACTTTTACGGATTTTATCGCGGTTTTTTGTTGTTGTTGTTATTTGAATTTTAGTTCCCGACGTTTCGACACCTTTGCAGGTATCATGGTCTGCCCGTGACCATTGTACCCTTTACTTGATTAGACAAGGTAAAAAACCCAAACGCTTTTTCTATTCCAGGATGTGAAATGTTTCAAGTTTCTTATTCACAAAGCTTCATGTCCGAAATAAAACAAGAATAACAAAGATACATATAATTGAGAACACGGCACATCACAAATCAGTTGAATATGAGCTCTTTGTAATTGGACAGAAGGTAGTAATTAGCGACGCGACAGTTGGTGGAGGTGCGGACCACGGTGGTGCGGTCCGCGCGCTCGAAGTTAGCCTTCACGATCTCGTAGTAGCGGCCGTCACTGGAAATAATATTATACATACAGAAAATTAAGAGTCTGTAAAAGGAAATATAGCGAAGAATAATAGATTCCAAAAAAACGCCAACCCGCTAAGAGGAAATGTGGTGATCAATGCTCGTATACTTTGAAAGGGCACGTTCTCTATTATTTAGGTTTACAGAATTGGAATTTTTTTAAACTTTTATATCCGGTATATCGTCCCGGGGCTTAAGGTTTAACATACTTTGCTAGGCCTAACGTCGTTCGTAGAAAAATTAGAAAAATATGCCTTCCAAAAATATTAATCTCTAAAAGAAATGTTTATTTTTATTATTTTTTTTTTAAATTTTCTCAAAATGCAGATAAGTAGATTTTATTTCTCAATAACAGACATATTCATCAAAATATTTCATAAATTATGAAATTAATGTATGGGTGTGTGAAAAGCTCTTCGCATAAATACTTAAGTAGGTAACCAAGTTGTTATTTTATACTATAGTAGGTAAATTTTAGCATCTTTCGTACCTGAGCACCAAACACTTGAGTTTAAGACACTTGACGCGCAGGATGTCGATGGCCTTCTGGCTCTTGTCGCTGAAGCGAAGGTTCTCAGGGTCCCAGCGCAGCTCCAGGCGCTCCAGGTTGGGGCAGCTGTTTGCTATGCCGTCCATCAGCTGTGAAGGTAGAGTATAATGTATGTTAAAATCAGGAAGGTTAAATATAAATAAAAGACCTGACATGCCAGTAAGTTCCGTTCCAGATGTCTTTACAGTCATTCGATTCCGGATGGAGACGAAGACTTTTTTCTTTAGACTAGTTCAGACATTTTTTCTCTCCGTACGAACCATCTTCGTACTTCAAAGAATATGAAAGAATTAGCGATATCAGTCCAGCTGCTCCCCAGATTTGCGCTAAGCAACACCTTCAGCATTTCATTTTTATATTATAGACAATTTTGTGTAATAAACCTAATTTAATGCTGAATTTATTTAATTGCGCCTAGAAAAATAATACTAGCAACCTCTGGCATAAGGATTTATAAGTAGTGAACTTATTTTTTACGTTACCTGATCAACGTGAATGTTGACTCCAAGGCGCTCTTGTGTGCCCATAATAAGAATTCTGAAAGGAAAAAGATCCAATTAAAATGTTAATAAATAGTGGTTTATAGAAGTAAACCAACACTACATGGTCCGTAAATATAGTAAACGCAACCAAATTAGTGTCGCATTTACAGTTGCGCCAGTGGTAATGTGGCATCTTGCACTCAACACTTGACACGGTAACGCTAAAAGTGTTCCGCAATGAACGCGTAAAGAAAATGACATGGCTTTCAAATGTCAACCATATTGTCATAAAAAAAAAGAAATAAGTAGCTACGAGGGATGGTCGCTTGCCCCCATCACATCTGAGAGATTGCAGGATTTACCCCGTTAGCTGCAATCCATACTTAGTTTAGTTATATATGGTCTAAACTAAGGTTATGGTGTTATGACTTCGGTTGGTCCCGTAACGCCTCCACTAAGGCGAATGATTGCACCAGGTGTGTTGCCGGAGTAGTCGGAGCCTTTTTCAAGGCTCCGGAAGCCAGGACTCTTGTATCCCCACCCCCCATGGAGATGCAAGGCTGGCACATAATGAGTGTCTCCTGAAGAGAAAAGTGGTCTAATGTAAGGTGTGTCCTCA
Source organism: Autographa gamma (assembly GCA_905146925.1). NCBI lineage: Eukaryota > Metazoa > Arthropoda > Insecta > Lepidoptera > Noctuidae > Autographa > Autographa gamma. The sequence continues at coordinate 7,855,614 of LR989871.1, forward strand.
CTTGGCGTTGACGAGCAGCTGCAGCACGCTCTGCCAGAGCTGGTCGGTGATGTGCGGCATGCCGCTGAGCACGAGCCCGTGCAGCTGGCCGCCGTGACGCGACAGGAAGCGGTGCAGAGCCTCGTCTGTCAGGTTGTCGGACGAGTCCACGTCCAGGCCCACCAGGTTCCTACGGGAGGAAGACAGGTTGGCTTTCAATGAAGTATCAAACAACATACTAATGAAAGTACAAATTAATTTCTTCCTAAAAGAAATGTTTTTGACAACACCCCTACTTTCTAAATTCTTCACCTTTACCCCCCTCTTTATCCCTTTTCTTCTTTCTGTCCTTTTTATTAGAAATCGGTCTTTCGAATTTTCTAACATAGTTCACAATACCCTCTTTTATTGCCGTATGTTTCATACAGAACTTAAGAGATTCCGACGACTAACCACATACCCTATTAGTAGACACATGATTGTTGTAGGTATCGAATCACAAAAAACTGTTCTTGTAGATAGATAGGTAAGTATGCAAAGACATTTCACTACATTCACATATCCCATACAACCATTAAACCTCACCTCGCAGTACCCGCTTCAATCCACGCCTTCAGCACGGAGTCATTAAACCCGTTGATCTGTCCGGCACTCAAGAACCTGAGGTTCTGTGTCCTGGTCAGCATGTCAATGAGGCACTCGGTGGAGAGGTCCGTGGCCGTGATGTCCAGCTCCTGGATGGACGACTTCTCCCATTCCACCTGCATCACGTGCTCGGATTGGAGACCTGGAAATTATACAGATGATGTAGTATAGAAAGTTTTTATTTCAGCTGCATTGTTATCCAGACCCAAAAACGAGTGTGTACCTAGCTATCTGCGGGCTATGCGGCATCTCAACTCCTAAATCTGACTTTAATATTTCTAAGCCCCAAATACGTTACTTTTATTGAGTTAGTCGAATATTGGGTAATTCTAAGTCAATATTAATTGAGTTGCTTGTACATCGTTGTGTTGCTCTCTTGGTATGTTTTTTTTGTCGGTTTCTTCTCTTTGTTTATATTTTCTGCCAGCATATTAAATGTTTTCAATAGTAATAATAATGTTTGTACGTACTGCATCCATTCATGAGCAGACAGGTGAGTCTCCGGGAGCGCTGGAACAGCGTCTTCATGGTGGATCCCGTCACTTTGTTGCAGAAGTTCACAGCAAGGCACTCCAGCTGAAATATATTAGATAAGAATTAGAACTAAACCATGTTTTTCTATCACGTATTTCTTGTAGAAATATCTCTTTCATTTTTACATACATAATTTAAGCAGTTAAGTGGCGGTGCTATATTTTTAGGGATGGATGTCGCGATCTTTAGGTATTTTCCTAAGTTTGTGATTCCTTTATGTTCCTACGTTGCTTATGCCTTTAGCTCCTTTTTTTGTAACTTGATTAATGTCAGTGACACAATAGGCAAGAGTTTGTCCGTTTGAAACATAAGTGTGTATAGCGAATTAAAGTTTATTGGACATATCATGCAAAATTTAGATAACACAATAAACATCACACTTTTAAAACACAAATAATAGGAAACACATTACTACATTAAGTAATAAATTCAAGTTATTACTTAGAATGTTGGTCGACCTATTATTGGCTACTGTGTAAGTCTGATGTTTTTCTGCTTATTTTTATGTAATGTTATATACAGAAGCTTTTGGTTTGCCTTTAATAAATAAATAAATAAACACAGCTTTAAGTACATACCTGAATACAGTTAGAGCTGAAGGCATCGATATGCGAGTCGTCCACAAAGTTGATGCCGTAGAGGTTGATGACGCGCAGGTTGGGCGTCGCGGACTTCAGCTTGTGCACGTTGATCACCTCGTAGATCTCCTCCTCCTCTTCCTCCACCTTCTCGTACGTTCCTGAAGAAGGAACCAGGAAAGGTAAGCAGGAGATGATTCAACTTGTCGAAGCAGCGGAGAGCTTGCGTAAGCTATCCCATGGCTCCGAGAAAGGCAAAGGGAACGGGCTGTTTTTTATCGGTCCAAGTCAGATATATTGAATTGAATTTTATTCATAACTTATAAAGGCACCTTTGTAAATTGTTTCAAATTTCGATGTCAAAAATTCGAGGGGTTGGCGCTGCACGCTGAGATACAGGACCTGTCCTAGTTCGGCTGCAGAGGCTCCCGCGTTGTATTGTTGATATAATATTATTAAGATATTTGTAACACAATTTGTACTACTTGGTGAAAATAAACATTATTATTATTACCCACTATCCACATGGTGCCCTCGACGTGGGTTGAAGTCTAAAATTAACGTGTCACCCCTACAAAAAAGGGAAGCGGTTTACAGCAGGTTGAGGCTCTAGTAGTTGTAAACCCCAAACCAATGTTGGTGAGATATAGAAATATCCCAACAGCTTACTTTTAGCATGGGTACTAGGTCGAAGTCATTATTTTATTTTCTGGTTATCAAAAGGGGTTTTGGACCCTCCAAGATTGACTATGTATTTCAAGAAGTTTCAGCAGTCACTGGTATCATACGATTATATCCATTTTTTTTTACATTTAGCAATACAAAAGTAACTCACCAATAAGATGCAAGATCTCCAGGCCGTTGATAAAGTTATATATCTTGCGCATGAACCCTTCCATGAAGATGACCTCTGACAGGCAGATGCAGAGGTAGCGCAGCTTCGTCGGGAACGCCTGCATCTCCGAGAAGTCGTGCAGCTGCATAGCTGGGACACACAATAATGACATCAGGTACTAAATTATATTAATGAAACTTAAAGAAATAAGCAGGGGCTTTGTAAAATAGCATTTCGTCTTTCGCCCGCGGTCCCACTAGCAGTGAAAGTGTAAGACATAGCTAGTTGTTTTCGTATTTTAAATGTTACATAAATGTTAAGTAAATAAATCTAATCTGATAAATAAAAAAATATGGTAAATATGGCCTCCTCATGCTTTCGGCTCATTTTCTAAAGTAGCCGAAAGCGTGATTAGAATTATTATTACTTAAATGATCACCCCTGGAATAGAATTACTTAAATGGTGTAAAGAGTTGACCACCCCTGGTGTAGAACAATAACTACATTGATTTTATACCGCATTTTGATGTTTTCTTGACTATTTTGTGTGATGATTGCATGTATTTTTTCATCTTTCCGGCCTTTTCAAACTAAAGGAGGCGAATTCCATGCCTAATCACTTACTTTAATCAAAAAATAATAAATAGTACGATCAGTAATACCAAGATCCACTCACCAGTACTGAAGTCCAGCAGCATATGCGTAAGATTAGGGCACTTGGCAGCCAGCTCGTGCAGCACGGTGTGCGTGATGAGCTCGATCGGCAGCTCGATGTAGCGGAGGGAGGGGCCGAACCTTATCGATATTAACGCTAGCAGGGATTCTAAGGAGCCTGGGGAATGTAGATATGATTATTAACGATAAAACTAGACGCAATAGATTAAACAATATCAATTTGTTTATACAAATCAATGGCTCCTCTAAAATGAGTTTATGCGAAATTGCGAATTAATTATCGATAACTGATCATAATATTTGACATAACATAGTTGTATTTGCTAGTGAAAATTTTTAATATCTCATCTGATCCTGACTATCTCATCCTGATTAAGAAATATAGTTTACCTAATTAGCAAAGAAAGTATGTAGGTACAATAATTGGTAGCAGTACAGCACTTTTAGTGTCTAACATACAGAGCTAGTAATTACTTGTAACCTGTGTATTTAGTGATTTTATATTAGAAAATTCTTTCTACATAATAGGTATTAGTATTTAAAACTCTGCATACTACAAAGTTACAAACGTTTCTGCTTATACCAGCCGCGGCAGTTAAATTATTATAAGCAGTAATGCCATCTATTGCCTAAATATCAAACTACTGTGATGGGCGACCATCAATACAGAGTTGCTACATAATAAAAAACATTCCTTAATGGTAGAAATCAAATACAAGCCATGCGTATCTAATTTTAGATGTAATCAAGGGTTATATTTTTAGTGCAACACACCTACCAACATGTAATCCTGAGATTTCTGGTCGTAAACTGACGTGGGTCCATAGTTTTGTGTCGTAAGCTACCATGCGCCATCTTTTGCAGACTGTGGCCATCCGACATATTTCCCGATGAGTTAAATACGAGAATATGTTCAGTAATACTTTGTCCGGTAACTTTTCTATGGTCTGAAACAAACGAGGATGCGTTTAATTTGATGCTTCATCAATCATTCGTCGTGGCAAGCGTTGTGACTGCATATTGGCAGCTGCTAGATGTTAATGATACGAACTCAGTGTGCGACTGACTCTCACAGTACCTATTATTAATAAATTGTTATTAGAGAATCTATTTAATGCAGCAGATATTATAGTGTAATGCCTGGCTCATAAGATACCACTTTTCGTTTCTGTTGGATAATGTATGAAAGTATAAACAATAATAACACGCAACACGGTCACAACAACAGCTGGAACACATTTACATAACATTACCGTGTTTGCGAATGGACTCCTGATTTGCCCTCCCTCAGTCAAATACACCTGACTGGCTTCCAACGCCAGTTGGCCCCACACGTCAGTCGGAATGTCCATCACGAAGTTTTATACTCCACACAAAATAAATCACAAAAAATACATTAAAAAATATATAAATTTATGAGACAAACTTTCCAGTTTTACTTGATACGCACGTAAAGTTCGACTCGAGCGAATAAATGGAACGCTCAGGTTAATTTTGGAACCATCCGGGATTGGGCGAAAGCGCGCCTAGGAAATATTTCAGTGATCTGTTGTGTATAAACTGTTCAGATAATTTCACGGTATGACTGGAGAAATTACTGCATCTTTTAGTGTTTTTATGATTTTTTACAATATTTTGAGAACTATTTTTAAAATATTTTATGAGTAACAAAAATGTGTGACGCGGGAAATTCGAAAGTTCTGTGTGTCTCATAGCAACGTCACTTATGTTTCTGTAATGTTTTAGATGCGTTAATAAAGCCCTTGCCAGTACTTGCTACTGTATCCTGTAGCTAATTGCCTACTTAACATTTCTAAAATAGTTTATAAATAGAAAAGTTTTATGACTGCGGGTTGTGGATTTAGATTGATAGGTACTTCTTCATAAAACTGCGTATGTTTTCATAGCAACGTGTACCCATCTGCCACATCAATGACGGCTTTTTGTTTTTCTGTTGAAACAGTTAACGCATTACGCGTTAGCTGTTCTTAGTTATGAAAGTTTAATAGAAAATAGTCTACAAAAAAATATTTATTGTTATCATTGTTATTTCGAATGTAATGCTATATTATCATCATAAGTGATAATGCTATATTATCATCTTAAGTGATAATCACAGTTCTCTAGTTTTGACACTGCTCTGAAACTGTTAAGTCTGCTCTTCATTTATAGACCTTCAGAAACTCCACTTCAGCTCTCCAAATGAAATTAATAACTAAACAATTAATTTCTTTAAATAACCTTATACCCAATTATCTCTTTAACATCCAAATCAAAAATCATCTGATTGTAATTCCGCTCCAATAATTCAGTCACATTGTATTGACTGTTTTCGGCGAGACTTTCAGTTATAAAATAAAGTATTTATGTATTTCTTTAACATGTGGCGTCCTTGTGCGAGGCACGCGTATTGTTTTTCGGCCTGCAGACATCGCTTGGCAAGATAGGAGGTATTTCCTGGCCTGTGACTCAATCTTGAGAGTATACGACGCGTTCCTGTTTTTGTTTTTGCCTCAATGAACCAAATACTTGTGTTAATCCTTTTGTAGATATTTTGATGCAGAAATAACGCGCTAATCCTAAGATGAACACTGTGAATTGAAATGTGTATTTCAATAATATCTTTTCAAATGGTAAAACCAGTCCGTAGAATTCTTAAATTTAGCATATTTTCTCAAAATATGGACAACAACTTGAACTGTACAGAAGTGTGTCCTGCAAATCCAATGAACTCATAACACGTTGCAATGAAAAGCTACAACAAAGCAATTGAATACTTTTTCTAATACAGTTTTCAGATAAGCTCGTTTCCCTTCCATTTCCTAACAAGCTTTTGTTCAATATTGGCACAAATACAAGCCGATAGCAATCTAATTCCAAGTAAATAGCAACTAACTAATTACAATACGCTGCATACTATCAAGTAGCCAAGAAACAAAATATCCAAATGACAATCACACTTTTTAATTACCCGCTAACAACAAATGTCAATTTAGAAAATTTGGCGGCAAATACTCGCTAACGAGACAGCATACCATGAATTTCAAATGAAGTGTCACGGAATAAAACGTGAAGGTTTGAATTTCGAACAATAGATTTAATTGGGCGCCAGATATTAGGTCATGCAGGCGTGATGGAGCGAGACAGATGCTAAACGAATTATGTTAGGATTATTAGGTCGGTATCATAAACTCTCACTGTTTTACTAATTAACTAGATGTAGCCGAACCCCTCACACGTAGAAAGATCTTTACTAGCTTTTCATCTAATTCAATTATAACTCGTATTTAATATAAATCAAAACCTGACCTAAGTTTGAAGAAACGCGCGCCTTTGAAGTTATAGATTGAAATGTCTTCCTGAATTACAATGCTTCCTGAAGCAGCGTGCCCTAGCTCTAAATGAACTAATGTTTTAATGAAATAAACTTCTTAGATGATAGGTGGCTTACACAGTAAAGTATTTTAATGCAGCCGACAGCAAAATGTTACATAAAAAAACATGCTTTTAAATGTTTCTAAAGAAAAGCTTTGTTTTCAAAAAGACCTTAAGTTAACATGTAATCACACTGATGTTATTTCAAAGAAACTTTAGATCAAAGATTTTTCTTCATTATATTAATCAGCGTGTGAATCGGTAGATACTGTATCGATGAAGCCGGAAATTAAATATGTTACCGACTAAGTCTAAGATTAATAAACTTATGAAGTTACCTTCAGTATTACGTTAAAAGGAGTAGTAGGGATTTAATCGTTTGTTGATTTAATTTGATTTGAGTTTAAATGCAAATCTGCGAACACTAAATGCGATAAACAAGGTGCCATTCACGTTTAAAACCTGCGTCAGAATATGACGCTACATGCCAAAGGTGTAATGGAAGTGGTTCCTCTCTTATCTTACCCATTTAGAAGCATCCAGATGTATTCGTGCGAGTTTAGATGGTCACTATCTACTAATAGACGAAGATGAACGATGACGCATGTCAAAACAAAGAAATGTAGATGAAAACTCTGCGAAATCCATCGCTTCTTCTATTTTCAAATGTAGAGCACTCACAAAATCCAAAAAGGTTGTGTTACACTTTTGATACCTACAAACATAGACCGCTTTCTCCGTGGTGGAGCTTTTATAATAAACGGCTCTTCCGACATTATTCAATTTTAAATTACTATTAAATTATTGCAGATACACTTCCCTAAATGGTTCGCGCACGACTGATTATCGCAGCCTAATCACAACATGTAATTATTGGCACGAATCAATCGTCCGTGTCACTGTCAAGTCGTATTATTTATATTTTTTCTCGGTAGGTGACTGGGGCCAAGCTAAAGTATGCGTGACATAATGAAAGGGCGTTCCCCATGTATGTGCTATTTGCAGTGTCGTTAACGCCTTGTATCTAAGGCTATAAAAATGATAGAAGAAACTGTGGCTCTAACTTATTATTCCAGAAAGGATCTGCCTTGCCAATGATCTTGTGGTGCATTTTCTGCTTAGTTCTCTAGTGTTACCGGTTCCATAAACGACGAAGCCCATCTAGTTATATAGAAGACAAACCTTTGCTAGAGGTTCCGATGAATACGTCGATTATTGCAATAAGAATCTAACTCATTTCCGTATTTGCCATTATAATATAATAATAATCAAGCCTATAAACGTCCCACTGCTGGGCACAGGCCTCTTCCCATATAGATAAGGCACGAGCATCGATCACAACGCTTGCTCTCTGCGGGTTGGCGATTTCAGATCCCAAATTTTGGAATCCAGGTTTCCTCACGATGTTTTCCTTCACCGTTTGTCCGAAGCGTCTTAGAATAATTAAGAAAGTACATATAACTTTTGAAAAGTTACATTGTTACTTGCCCGGGTTCGAACCTGCAAACCCGTGCATACAAATCCGTTCATTGAACCGCTAGGCCACCACGACTTGTATTTGCCATTGCACGATCCAATATATTATCTCTCTGAAGAAGTAACGAACGGAAAAAAGACGCATTCATTTATAATACCCATGTGATGCTAATGTTCAACAAACTGGAAGCCGACTCTACTTGTGTAAATGCCATTACATTAGAATTGGTTATAAGCTTTACCCGTATTTCAAAGGGATAGACCGAGTTTTTATCATTATTAACTAATGAGCTGATTCAACGGTTTTGTGAGTCGAACCCAACCCCAAAGCAATGCTCGTGATTAAACCGTTAAAATGATTATGAATTCCACGAAAGTTTATCTTATGTATTAAGATGCTGAAAAACCACTGAGAGTATAATCAAAGATTATATTGAGAAAACCATCTTGAAAATAATCTATTAGGTTTAGGAAACACGTGTGTTTCGCTAGTTATCTTCCCATCTAGGTATGTTCTGAACAAATATAGATGTATGTATTTTGAAGTGTTTCAGCCTACGAGGTTGCATTTGAAACTATAGAGTGAGCCTATCAGAGTTTAAACCGTAAGCACTAGTGTGAACAAGTGTTGTCGTGAATTATGTATGAAAATGGAGCTTTCCGTTTTAAAAAATCTATCTAAAACACTAATATTATCCTAACAATGTCAAAACCATCGATATTTTCTTATTTAAGTTTCTCGTTGCGCGAAAATTAACTTAAATGAAAAACGAAATGTACTAGGATCAGACTAAAAACTGCTCTCGCTTGGCACAAGGGGAACCTAGCGATAGTAGCAGTCTATGCATATCATACGTCGATGGTTTCAGCTATAAATCGGATGTCGATGTCATCATTAATCAACGTCTTACTTCCCTAGAATTACGGACGCTATTTGAAATCAGGAATATAGGGAAAAGTTTTGTTGATAGCACAATAATTCAAGAAAATTCGTTTTGCCTAGGTATTTGGAAAGGAGGCGGCATTTTTTGAAAGGTTATTAGAGTTGTCGTCTACATTTGAGAGTCAGTCAACACTATAATGTTTACACATTATTTGATATATTATTGCGAAGGTTTATGGTATTCAAGTACAAGAGAGCAGGCTCTCAATGTGCAGTTATTATATCGGCTTATTTTTATTTATTAAAATTTCTACTTATTGCATAGAGGGACTGTCTGTTTGATCTACTACAACTATTTTTTAAACCTACTAATAGGGTATTGAGGGCGTTAATAAATACTTTATAAAGAATTTTTAGGTTCTACAAATTCTTTATACTACTTTGTACTTTAATTATGTGAATCTGGCAAATCAAATATTTAAGATATATAGCTACATATAATCACGCCTCTTTCCCGTGGGGAGAGCAGAGACCACTTCTATCCACTTGCTACGATCCTTACACACTTGATTCGCTTTGTCCACTTTCATTATTCCCTTCAAACACGCTCTTCGGCTTAGGGTACTCTTGACCTGGCCTTCCTTAAAGCCCTCCTCGATTTGGTCTCGAAACGTAATATTTAAGATGTATAAAATTATTTAAATTAAAGAAGATTAGGGGTTTACCTTCCTGGTTTTTTTAATGCTTACGGATAGAGACCTTAAAAATAAACTTTCGGCATGATACATACTAAGATCAATGAAGAAAGCCCATGTCGAACGTTTGCTAGAGCACATCCGTGGCACTCTTCCTTAAGGAGTATTCCTTGAGCTTTGTTTTTTATTATAATTATATCATTATGACAAAGGAAAACATTTTGGTATCCACCAATAGATAGGAAGGTACGAGGTATTGATGTTTGTATGTCAGACTGTTTATCCATTAGTATGTTTCTTGTAAAGGCAAGATGTCTAGACTTTCAAGGGCATCGGCAGGAAATTAGTAATTAATCCTTTGTGGACTTTGTAGAGCAGTATTTTAAGAAAACATATTAAATAAATCATTCGTAATTGAGTTTCGTCATGTTCTATGTAGTTATTCTAATTACAAACTAATGATTCAGTGACGAAATCCCAGTCAGAGATTATTTAAAACTCTGTCCCTCGGCGCCGTCTTTAATTACGGAACTTAATTAAATAGGGAACGAATTAGTATTTTGTTTTCATCTTAGGTTTCTATATTTTATAATAACAGGGGTTTAATGACTTCAGTCAAATTTGAAACGTGTTATTATTAACGCTTCATTTTTAAAGGGTTAAAGGGCCTTATTTTCGATTGATTAATTGCACAATAAAATAATTACCATCATCTGTTTCCGGCGAAAGCTGGACCCCAGATCATCTCTGGTGATCGCCATAGCGGCGCTGTCCACATTCAGAATCCCCCACGAATCCATGGTGGCTGTTTAAACTGTCTTCACTATCCAAAAAAATGTCCTTCGTATCACAAACCGATCCCCGGAAACACACACAATTCCAGTTGGCGCGAAAACTCCATCGAATAAGGAACAGTTCAAACTTAACTCCACAGATAGCCAGTCATGTCGGCTGTCTGTCCGGCTGATACAAATGCGAGCCGCGCCGTTACCGCTGTAAAGTTATATTGTACCTAATGTACCTATATGCTGTCAGATATTTAAATTGGCAGGCCAAAATAAGTACGGCATTTTGCTTCAACTGGGCGCACTAAGCGGTGCGGCTGCCAAGAAGACTCGTATTGCAATCGTGTCACAGTACCAACGGCAGATGTACACGACCGTCTAACATCATCTCGCGACTGATTCAATTCAATGCTGTCTCATTTATTTTGATATTAGTACGTTTTACAGGAAACCGTGAATCTTCTTAATAAGAATGCTAGCTGTTAAATATCCATTTGTCGATTGCATTAACATTTCACTAACTCTATACTCTTAATTTGAATGAATTTTTCATTGATTTTTTATGTTGCTCTTGGACGATATCCAAATCATTTAGAGTTATGTTAGTATCGATATAATTAAAGTAAGTGTTTGTAGTGGTGAAATTATGTTCATTTGCGCAATAAATTAATCATTAACTTCCTGCCTTACGTTAATAATTTGGTTAGTAGATACATGTTAACTAAAGACTTTATTTGGTAAAGGAAAAAAAACATAAAATACTAAACATTAATGTCATACACAGTTTCGTTTTCAAGTGTTTGATAATAAAGAGACGTTATTGTTATAAGTAAAATATTTATAAAACTAATGGGTATAAAATATATTTTGAGGCACTGGCAACTTTTCCACATATTTTTCTGAACGAATCGTCATTCATCATTCGTGTCATTGTCAAATAAATGTCAAACAAACAAACCCGTCGTTTCGTTCGCGGTTCATTCATCAGTATCACGTCACTTGCACGTCACATTGTTTTGCTTTTGCTTGTGCGGTCTCATTGGCGGGTTGTCAATAATAATCATTTTAATATTGTTAATGCGCATAACACTAATGTTAGTAAAGCATATCCAACCTTCAGTTGCCTTTGTTAGAGAATTATCTCAAAAAGATAAGGACAGCGGTCAGACGTTCTCAGTCTCAGTGTAGATTAGTTCGTCTGCTCTCTCGGGCATCTTTATCACATAAATCGGAAATGCGAGCATCTCCAGTGTAGTGTAGCGTACTGATTATTCACTACCAAACCAATTCAGTTGATCGCGCGAAACACTATCCGTCGGTTGTTCGAACATGGTTCGGTGTTCCTGGCAGCGGCGATAGAATTAAAAAGTTTTTATTGAGCAGGTGTCTGGTTATGGACTTTTGAAAAAGGAACGATTTTTAATTCATAACTTTCGCGGGAATCTGCAATGGCGAGTTATGTACCAGAGTATTTTTTCACATTTGTGGATCAGTTGGACGAGCACCCATGGCTCTTCGCTGGTCTCGCGTCGATCCTGGTTGGATTGAGTGGCATCCTTCCGCTGCTGATCATCCCCCTGGACGCTACGGACTCCTTTAACGACGGCCGTGAGTATATTTGTTTACTTACGTAAAGTTTTTCGACCATGTGTTTGTTATTTTTAGATCTTCCAAGTCATCATTCATGCGAGTGTGTTGCCGACGCATGCGCTGTTTGGCAAATGACTCGATTTAAATACGTTTAAAATAATATAGGTAGAGAAAATAAAGAACAAAGAACATTTCTAAAATAAATAAAAATAAAAACTGTTAACTCAGTGTTGCAAACTAGTTACTGCTTCTTTCTTACATCATTAGATTTAACATTACATAATAAATTGACCACTGAGAAGACATTTAAACATTCTGATTTATATCAACAAAACATTGATACTGGCATACATTAAATACATGGAGGAACACAACATCAAAAAAGCTGATAACTAAAGCAAAAACTAGATGAATATTAATTTTTTTTTTTTATTGTTTTCTTACATGGTAGAACAATACCTACTAACATAATATATATTGTAATATATTTGATAATTGTAATATATATGTTCGTTTCTTTGTCACTTTTGATGACTGAACAGCTGAACCGATTCTATTGACATTGTTTTTGATAGAAAGATCATTGACACTATATTCTTACAGTTTGTGGCTTTTCTCTAAGAATAAATCTGAATGTGAATGATAAGGAAACTTTAAAAAAAAAAAAAAATCCAGACTGGCTTATATATTTTTTTTTTAATTTCAAACAATTAATTTTAAAACTTCCGCTCAGTTTGATATTTATACATATTTTTATTATTATGATGCACACACATCTGTCTGTAAAACTACAGAATATTCACTATTAATGAAGGCACAAAATTTTGGTCCAAGAATTTGTATATTAATCTAGCAAATATATCGGCCCATGAAAGGTTATTTCAATAGTCCAAATAGTTTGAAAACATCAGACATTTTGAGAGAAAAAATGAGTTTGATGATTAATTTATGATAAGATTTTATAGATTACTCTGTCTGTTGCTTTATGACATGTATTCATTAAATGTTGGGTACCGTTGAGGTTCCACCAGAATGTGGAATATATAGTTTACCAAATTTTGGGTCACAAAATATGATAATTACTAATTAATACTTGTTGTTAGTAAATTATAAAATGTCAGCAAATTGACAATGCACAACAGACGGTCATAAAATTTATTGGTATGAATTCTAATTAATGAAAGGGTATGTAAATGTATACTTTGTATGGTATGACCCATATTTAAAAAAATTAAAAGGAAGAAAAGGAAAATTCATATGTATTTATTTATTATAGCAGTTTTTATTTAGGTACAACTTAAAATAATGCACTAAAACATCTGTAGTTATGACTACTATTGATAAAATTACGACTTCATCAGTAACTCCCTGCTCTCTTCCCAATTATTTCGACTTAAACATTATCTCTCTGCTTTGTTCCCAAATATTTCGCATGTAATTCCTATTTTTGTTCCATATATCTCAGCATTCTCCTCTTTCTTTCTAAAATTATCCTTCACACACTCAATGCATTTATTTTTTTGATCTTCCTCAGCCTGTACATCCATTCACTGTCATACTCCATGCTCTTTTTGTTATGTGCCTTAAATTCCTCTTCATTGAATATTTTTCTCGTTGTCGTATCAATGATCTCTTATATTCTCGACCAAAAAGTCGCTAACTGGATATCTCGATAGAAAAATTCTTACAGACGAATGGGTTACTTATGTCGAGCATTAACCACGGGCCAAGAATACAAGCTTACCATAAAGCTAATTAATTAGCTTTGTATTGTCATATCACATCCTAAAACGCACACAATATAAACATTCCGTGTTTGGCACACAACCGCCACTGTGCCGCGGCTATTGACATTGTCTTGTTTACAACTACGTTCGTGAGAACCATTGTTTTGTCTCCGATATTACTATCTACTATCCTTTCTTGTTTATCAATTCTAGTTGCTTCCACCGCGATGCCTTCCGTTCTTTCTCTTTCCTTTGTTTTTTAAAAGAAGACGTATCAATACTACGACTACGGTGACATTGAAGCCAAGTTACCAATTACCATGCATAGCTAATTATTTAGAATCGACGTTAAATTGACACATTTTTGTTATTTATGTGCAAAATATATGTGGAACTTAAATAAGTTACATAGAATAAGTTACAGACGTGCTTCTACAAAATCTTAGCCAACCGTAGCATGCAGAATCTTTTATCGACAAAAACCAATCACGCATCTAGTCTTACAACTATATTTTAGAATATTCCCACTTTAAAACTATGATTAATGTTCTGTAAATGTCCTGAAACGTCCCGATTTCAGTTCAAACACCTCTCATTAATCATCTTGCGGCTTGACCGTCATATTTTGCTCAAACCACACCACATTGGCGCTCATTCAATTTAAAAATCGGTCAACCATGTCTTCTTGTAATTATTTGGTTGAACTGCAATTACTCATATTTCTTGTAAGTAGATGGACTAGAAATTTTATGTAGACTATTTATTACCTAGGTTTTCAACATATTAATGTTTCCTCATAAATCTGCTGGGACAGGAGTTATGTTGGAAAGTTGGAAACTAGGCCATAAATATATGAAACCACGAGCATTCTAGGGTGAAAACCGATTTAAGTTAATTTTGTCGTCATATCCTAATGAAACTTCATGCGGAACAAAGGAAGTCCTGAAGAACAGGAGATTATTGTTTGAATTATTATTATTTGATTATTGTTTTGAAAAAAAATAATTTCCGGAGCTTCCAAATGCCCTAATAACTGTTTCTTTCTTTAAGTAAGAAGTTAAAAGAGAAACGATTAACTGCCTGATCTCTTAAGCTGCTAGTCGTAATCGAAAGCTATCGAGCGTTAGATTACTTGAGCACAATGATTAGCGGTAGTTTTATTATCTTGATCACAAGCCGACAACGAAGCGTTAAGTACTTTCGCGCGATGTTTAACGTCAATGATCGTATTTTACCATCTTTAATCTATAATTATTTTCTCCTGAATGCTTAAGGCGCTGAACTTGCAGCCCTACCGTTCTGATGAAACATACGCAAAATCTTCAAAATTTTTTGATACATTTTCGAAATGAATTTCTCGTATAATATTCGCCCAAAACAACTGACATATTCAATCAAAGATGCTGCAAAATTTGACCAACTGTCAGTGGCGTGCATTGGTTTTCGGCCATGGTAGGCACAGACTCGTACGTACTACGTACGTATGTACTCGTATGGCCAACTTTACCGTAAATACGCAAATGAAATCCCAAAAAATTGGAACAAGGATTATTTTTGTGGACCACAGGGTACATTCAGATCTAGCGAACGCACACCGAATGCGCTGCTCGCGCTTGCAGTTAGGTACTGCAATATGTTAGTGCGCCTCCTCGACGCAACTCACGCAAAGGTCGGTAGTGCAAATTTTAGTAATGCCGTCTTCGAACTGTTCGCAAGCAGTACGCGCGCTGCTCGCGCGGCGCGATTAAGATCATAAGTCTACTTAAAATGCACGCGCGCAGCTCGCGAACTATTCGCTAGCTTAATCTACAAACCAATTTCTGATTGAATCACTATTTCAACTTGTAGGTATAAGTTTATATTAAACAATCTTTGTAAAGCTAACTGCGAACAGCAGCCGAATCCGCGATTCTGGACTCGCGACGAGCAAAGGGTCGCGGTGCGGAGAGTTTATGGTTGAGGACTCATATTTGTGTATTATTCTGAATAAGAAAACGAAACTGAACATAATAGTAAATATATTAAGCCATAGTCAATATGACCATTCGAAATCAACATTTTTCTTACCTACGTTATGTATTACATAGCCAAAAAAATAATCAGACGTATTATTTTACGTGCCAACATATACTATTGTCTTGTATGTTTAATTTACTCCCATTTTTAATAAGATTGTAACTAAAAACAATCACTTAATATCATCATCTACTACAACAAAATGTTTTCGTCGTAGTTATTCTCGTAGGTATCAATTCACGCAACAATTTCGTATAACAATCAAGAAACGACGAATAACATAAAAAGAACAGTTCGTCCAACAGCACACCGCTAGTCAGGCAATATTTTCTAACATTTTGAGTTAATAATTACTGAGAGCCTTACCTTTTAAGTTTTGTCAACAAACCCCATCTGATGGGTTTGTATTGTAAATTTGTAATTACGCACGTATGCTATCAAACATATTTCAATTTCGCCACAATCTTAACATTCATACACATAGCTGTTTATTAGTGCTCCTGTTTATTAAACTACAGCCACTTCACAAAATCACAATTAATAGAAACTTGTTACGAAAGACAAGACGAAAACAGGCGCGCGAACTATCAAAAACATAATAAACAATCTGCCACAGATAATAAATATCGAAATACGATCAAGTTGCAACACAGAAGTAAAACAATAAAAATATTTATTAAGAATAAATATAATAAACATTAATAAATAAGTAAATAATATTGTGATAATTAATTATAATATAAATTATAAGTATTTTAAAACGCAAGTTTCATTTAAAATACAATAATTACCTACTGGAATAAGAATTGACAAGTGCGGTGAACAACCCAAAAGCCTTTTGCTCCAAAACGAATATGAGAGTGAAAAGAAAGTAAAAGGACTGAGGACTGCGAGGACTCTATAAGTCTATTGGCAGGTAGGCTAGCTTACTGTAAGTGTAGAAAATTACGTATGTCAACTGTCAAAGCACCACTCTTAGCAAAAATAGGGTATTTGTTTTTGTCGTATAATAAAAAGTCAAGATGGCGGGGTATTATTTTCCGTTTTTGAAGTGTGCGTGCGTATATGGACAAGGAGATTTCGTTTGAATGTGTGAGTGTAAACTAGGCACAACTGTCGCGAGCCTACCTCGTAACAGATTATTAAGAGTTATTGAATGAATTTGAATTTGACATATTTGACGTCATGATTTGTTTATTATTGAAATGTTTGGTTAGAAGTTTTACTGTCGTTTTATGTTATGATTATGTATGATGATTGTTGTTGTATTAAAAGAAGATAGTTAGGATTTTTGGAGGTAAGCTCTGCTTATTTGCCTATATGCTATGCACGCCACTGCCAACTGTACCAACGAGTATCATCAAAGCCAATGCAATTTGTATATTTGTCTTTAATAGCCAGGACATGTTGACAGCATCAGATAAAGTCGACAAATCTTGCTCCATCTGGTCTTTATTGCATCCAGCCAGGCATTTAAGATAAGAGCATCAAAACAAAACCAAATGTTTTCGCTGTAAATAGTTCCTCGCTAGAAACAAAAACAAGATGACCCGTTGTTTCGTGTTTTTTTGTTGCCATGTTTCTCATTCTTCGATTTCGTATTTGATGCCAACATGACGAAAAGAATTCTTGAACTTGTGACGTCTTAAATCTTGGGGTGTGCCTCAACACTCCTCTCCAAACACGTGTATTACTAATGATACAAGAAACAAAGACATTTTTAGCCATTCATCATGTTATCGTCATAAAATCACGTTGGCTGTTCATCTCATTTTGGAATGATCGATAGCTAGAAAATTGACAGTCCTTCGTCATGCCAAAGACAAACGGTCATGAAGATAAACTTCAAATTTAGTATGACCAACGTTTTTATTTGTTTATATTTACCTAAAATACTTTAGAAGTTTATTCTCTATCAGATGGGAAAGCATCCAAATCAGGTCACCTAACAGGTTTTGGAGATGAATTACTTTAATATGGTATCTAGTATCGAATACTCTCACAAACTCGAAAGTAACTTTATGGCGGAACAACTATACTTTTTGTCGCCATAACTTTTTGCATTACAAAAAGTTGCAATGCTTTTCAAGCGTCGTTTGTCTATACTAATATTATAAAGAGGAAAGATTTGATTGTTTGTTTGAATTGAATAGGCTCCGAAACTACTTGACCGATTTTAAAAATCCTTTCACTGTTGGGAAGCTACACTATCTGCGGTAAACATAGGCTATATTAAATTTTCAAAAAAGTTTGTGATCCGTAGGATATAGGTATTAACGCGGGTGAAACCGCGGGGCGCAGCTAGTTTCGATTAAAAAGCCACTAGATATATTAAGTTCTGGGTAACTGGGATCCCTTCACGTTTTAAAATATACCGGTGTACCTAATCTATAATTTATATTGTCCCACAATATTGCACTGATGTTCAATTCCAGGGGTTATTGATCACAGCTCTGATACGAAGAGTAGATACGTATTTTGTCAATATCTATCATACAGATAACAAATTATTTTAGATCAAAAGCATCCAATCTCTTGTGATGTAACTATCAGCGCCATGTTGAGAAATTGCTCTAATCTATTTGGCAATGTTTGACAGTTGACTGATTTCGAAGTGATGTTAGAATGTACTGCAGATTATAAAGTGACTCAGTTCTCAATTTATTTAGCTCTTAGCTCGTATATCGAAATACATAAAAACTATTTTATATTTGGATGAAATGGCGCTAGGACATAAATTGTGTAAGTTTTGAAGAGAAATGGGTCAATATAAAGCAAGGAGAGAGTTCAATAACCTCTAAATAAGTATGCACCATTGCAATCCTTTCTCAACATGATATAAACGCGAATCAATAAAAATGCATTTAATCCTTTAGTTTTTATTTATGTAAGTTTTAATTTTTGTATAGTTAGAGTTTGTTCTTGTATTGGATTTAATTGTATATAATAAAAAAATAAACATATCGTTTAGATTCCTATATTTTTTGATAGAAAATAGAATGGGAATTTATCATCGATTGGAAAATGAAGACTTCAATAGATAAAGCAGCCTTTTTTCCAATATATAATATTACCATCATGTTATTTAATAGTGTTGTAATCCCAATAAATAGCGGTTGATATAATTTCTCGATTCATTACTTCTATTTGTGGCTCGTCTGTGGTAAAGAGATAACGCGGTACTTTACCCTTTATTGTAAACTGTTTGCTTTGTTTCAATATACAAAAGAATTCTTTACAATTTGTGAGTATTTAGTACGTGATCATATTATATCCAAACAACCATGTTTGGCATTGGCACTAATATTTAATAAAATTTTATGCTTTTTAAAAGACCTGCATCGTAAATAAGTGTCACGCGATGATAAGCTATTTAAAGTGGAAATAAACTAATCTGAAAATGAAGCTATTGATCATGGTTTTACGAGGAATAACTTTGTGTCGTGGCTAATAAGCGTCTTATTTGCAATGAATTAGGTAACAAAAAGAAACAAAGATAAATAAATAACAAAATCTTATAAATAATTAGTCAAACTCATTGGCAAATGACTGCAATTTGAACTAACCAGTATTCGTAATTAGATTTACATTAACGATATTTTTTGTCATATTTTGGCAGCGCTGATTACCCATATCCTACGATGAGAATATTCTAAAAAAGGCGTAGTCATCTTAATTTTATAATAAGTAATATTCATGCCCGGAAACACCTCTGTATGCATTTTTATCAATCTACGTGTAAAGTGCAGTTCTATCAATCGTGCACGTAATGTGATAACAACTGACATATTGCATTACACAAGATACTGCAAATGAATTGACAGCCTGTCACTATGGAGTCATTATTTGTTAAAGTTATCTAGAAAGTAGGGAAAGGTTTTTGGGTGACACATAGAATTAAAGGAAAAATGAAAGACTATCCGGGCGTTCATATAATACAAGCTATAGACAGAGCAAATTTTGATAGGACTAACTACCAACTCTAAGTCAAAATCAATTTAAAACAAAACGACCGATCAACCTTTCTTCTCATTGATTTTGAAATCTCATGCGCGCTTTATTAGTGTCCTGCTGTTGCTAGTTTTCTAATATTCTACACAGCAATATAAAAACCTTTTCTAAAATAAACTTTTCTGACATGGGAAATGTAATAGAATAGAAACAATTACGAGATCTAAGGCAAGCCTTTCGCGCAGATGGTAACAGATTGCATCGATCGAACTCAATTAGAGATGTGACGTAAATTGTAGCCATGTGCTGTGACCGACATAGGTTCTTACTTGTAGTTTAAATCATACGCCCTTACAATGCTTAACAACCTTTGGTTATTGATCAAACATATTCTGTTTACGCAGTGCCCCTTTGAGTATGATTAGCATATTGGTTTTAGAAATTCGCCAGACATACATTTTTGTAATAAGATTATGATACATATTTAATAGGGAGATCGCGCGCTGTGGCGGTCCTTGGGGGAGGCCTATGTCCCGCAGTGGACTGCATCAGGCTGATATGATGATGATCACATATTTATTGAAATAAGAATGAAATCTATTGCCGTACAAATCTTATAGCACACAGACTAGAAAATATTAGGCAAAACCTGAACCTTTCCTAAAATCTAGTTGTATTCTTGCGAAGAAGGCTGGTTTTGTTTTAAGCTGAATTTTGTCTTTAATCGCGTGATCAATGAACAGGAAATTTTATTAGAATCAGAAAAGAATAGTAACGAAACAAAAACGTGTAATATAAATTACGAAAGCAGGTATGCTTTTAATTTAATTAGCTCACTTTTTTACAAGCCTACTCAGTATGTTTTGTCTAGCAATATAGCGTTAAATGTAGGCCGTAGTATTGAAAACAATTTGAGTTTTGGTATGGGGTCTTTATTGGCCCCCATAATAAGCAGTATTTAATTTGTATATGAAAATAAATAACGACTATGTTTTAAGCCAATTGTTCTTGTTCATTTATTTGCATTCTTATCTGTCTGAGGAGTTTCTTAGAAACTATTACAGTATTTTATTGTAATTTGTCAGATGTGATACGAAGGACGTTGGAATGCGATGTTTTTTGTTTTTACTGTAAGTTACTCCCATGTATTTAAAATGTTTATGGTATCTTAAATATACTATACATTTTCTACATCACCAGATAAAAATATGCAGTTTTCAAACTCAGATACGTATTTTGATAAACTACAGTGTATTCTTCTTTGTAAATAGCACTTGCTTCATAATAACCAACGACCATACGTCGTTGATAATAACCAACGACCATAATAATAACGCATCAATGCCTCAATGAAATTGTCAACATATTTTGGGTACCTAATGCGTCTTGTTTCTTGTATATTCAACTGTCAAATAATTGCATACACCTAAATACTTAGTTAAGTTACTTTATAGATCGAAATAAAGACATGTCTTTGCCTTATTTAAGGAAAACAAATTAAGATGATGCTCATATCTTCAGGAAATACATTAAACTTGCGGCTCCTATGAATAAGATAAAAGGTTGTGATGAGAAGCTGATTGGGCTAACAAAGTAAGAGTTAATGCTAAGCTAAGTAGTTATCGGATCTGTGTTATCTCTACGTGATGTGCCGCTTGTATCGATAACAGACAATTGAAGATACACTTGTAAGGTCAGTTAATAATACTTACTAAATATATTCATTTAATCAATTAAGACAGAGAGATAACCTAAAAGCACGTGCAAATTAAAATGTAAATGAAGTGTATTCAAATAGTCTTAGCCGCAGGCCATACAGAAGAGACGGGGCGCGGGTCTCTTCTGTATGTTTTGCGTCGCGACGCTTCTATACATTTTGTATGAAAGAGACGCGGTAGAGACAAATGTCCGCGCCCCGTCTGCGTCTTACGTCTCTTCTGTCTGGCCTGCGCCTTAGGTCTTTAAACCTTACTCATCTGCGTTTTTCTCCTGTTTTTTCTGTTCCGTGGTTTTTCTCTACCGAAGATAGGATTTGATCGCTTGACATGTTTGTATGGCGCTTATATCAAAATAGTCTCAAGTAGGGGAAACTACAGATTCATTGGGAATTCCTATTTCCACTTTTTCAGCGGACTTTTCCTTCACTGGGATTTGTCTTAAGCGTGTGATCGACGGGCGAGCCACGAGCTCACACGAGTGACAATTGAAGCAGTTCTTCCAAGCGTCGATAGTTAGTTCTTGGTCCTTTTGAAGTTTTGTTCAAAGATGAAGATATTTTTATAATACGCGGCACATGGTCACGTGATGAAGAATCTATTATACTTTTATCGGGCATGTATATGTTTGATAATAACAAGTAGAGGTTTTATTGTGACAGTTGCCCGATAAAATATATTTATCAACTTACTATCTAACGAAAGGGAGCAAAAAGAAAACTTATAGTTTTTATGGTGATGAATGCTCGTGCCTTCTCTATGTGGGAAAAGGCCTGTGCCCATCAGTGGGACGCTATTGGGTTACAAAAGTTGTTATTTATTCCATTGAATGAAATATTTACAATTTCTATTACGTATCTAAAGCAATCTAAATATAAATTAAACACTTTCTAGATAAGTCTATAGAGCTTAACTAGTATTCTATATTTAGCACAACTTTACACGTTATAGTTATCAGTTTCTCGTCTCTACTCAACATGTTATAATATGCAGATTGATCGGACCATCCCATGCGAGACATAAGCCTTCTACACAGAAACTGGTGTTGATCAACTAACTTGCACATCATGTTCCACTCTTTTATTTAACAAACTAAAACCTATTTTACACTGTTATGGTTTAAGGATAGTTCTTAAAGCTAGAAAAAAGTACTGAGAGGAAGATAAGACTTGAAAAATCTGCTAAATAAAATTCCTAGCTAGATCATTTATTCAGTAGATTATGCGGAGAAATAAAAATGTCTAGGTAAATATTTGAACACCATACCTATAACAGTTCATAATAAAAGATAAGACGTATTGGTGTTATCGTATAAATCACAGTGTCAATCGATTATCAACAAGCAATTAATAAGTAATCCGATTCGATAACATGACTATTATTAGCATTTCTTATCTAGCAAATATCAATAAAAATAAATAACCATGGCAAAATATAAGAAAAGTCTGCTCTATTATAAAGGGCACATTTACAGATGTATTATTTATCCGTAATATGT
This sequence comes from Autographa gamma, assembly GCA_905146925.1. NCBI lineage: Eukaryota > Metazoa > Arthropoda > Insecta > Lepidoptera > Noctuidae > Autographa > Autographa gamma. The sequence goes on from LR989871.1 coordinate 7,878,571, forward strand.
ATGTATTTAGAAATATATAAGTATGTTTATCAGTTGTCTGGTTACCATAACACAAGCTCTCTTTAGAGCTTAGCTTGGGATCAGATTACCGTGTGGGAATTGTCCAGGAATATTATGATATTATTTTTATTATTATATATTTACTCGTATTCAAAAGAAGTAGGTACAAGATATTAAAGAGATGAGGCCATATCTGTTTTACACTATATGAATTCCATGTTTTCTGAATTATAAAAAGTAATCTTGCCACAATCTGAATTATACCATCCCACTAATGAAATGGTGAATTACACCATAATACTTGTAGAATGAAAGTGTTATTTATTCTTAACCTAACCTTTGCATCTTTATCCAGTAATTAACGAAATACAAATACGGTTATCAGGGGGCTATTATCGTAGCAGCAAGTCCGGTTGCCAAGCTTAAAGAGATAGTCCGGTAATATCACTTATGCAAGTGATCTCTGAACTTACCTACTTTTCCCTGTAGAGTGTAGATATTATTATAATGTCAATGTGGCATCTCACCACTTTTCGCAGTACGAGACTTTGTCACGAAGTAATAAATATCATGAAAGTTTTTAATAAGAATGGGTTAAAAATTACTTTCTGCGTTTCCAAAAATGACTGTTTGGTTTATCAACGAATAAACTAAACACAAAAATGTGATAAGAATGTGATTTGATAAGAAAGATTTAAGATTTTTAATTTAAGAAATTACGGTCGTCAATCCCAATTGCCAAACATTTTTGTAGGCTGCGTAGATACTTGTATTAACAACCATTTCATCCACACTATGGGTCAAAGGCCAATTTACTTTTCTTTCCTGTTTCTCTGTCTTAAGCTTTTAAGACCAATATTTATCAAAAAAATATCATCACGCGATCATCGTTTGCGTCAATATTTAAGAAGCAGAATATCCCAAAAGTAAATCTTACAAATACCACATATTTATCGGCTAAGCTAATCCCATCTATTTCTAAATCAACCACGCCACGAGACACTGAGATACACATAGTTGATTAGATATAGCACCATCCTTATCACGCCCTTATTACATTGTCAGCTTGTTACTACGCGGTTATCAGCTTGTGAAAGTTTATAAACCTGTGATAATCCTGAAGATAATAATCGATATGTTTCAAAAGCTGTGATTGTGTGCTTTGATGTATCAATATTTACTGAATGCACTACAAGACACGATTGCGATGCAATGTAAATTTTATTGTCACGTAAAATACTAGATGGTTAATCGACATTTGTTTAAAACTTAAAGTACGATAAAAGCGCTAGTTGATTTTTGTCCTAAAGTAGTATCATTATCAGAAACAGGTATTTATCAGACTTCTGACATAAATCCGGAGTAGATATCAAACTGATTGGAAAGTTGTGAATCTAGCCATTGAAAATATCGATGGGTTTTGTAAACTACACTTTATAGATTTAAGTTTATTTATCGCTACATTACACATGTAGGTGACGACACAATGAATTCAAAATAAAACAGCTAAACATATTGATTTTCAAATATATCTACCGGTGCAAATGGCGCCCACAGTGGGACTAAAATGTAGTCTAACAATATATCTAAGTTCTAACGTTTGTTTTTCCCTTTTTCAGCTGGAGCGGCTACATTAAGGATATTACTCAGTTTCGCAGTGGGTGGTCTACTGGGCGACGTGTTCCTTCATCTACTGCCAGAAGCCTGGGAGAATGATCTCAACAATACTAAACGTGAGTCTACTTTTAATTGGACAAGTGAACAGACTCTTCAACAACAGTGTAACAGATTTTTTGTTAGTTAGGCAAAATAAGAAATACCAAGGACAAACTAGGAAAGCTTACACAGAATACATGCTTTTTAGTCTTATACCAGCTAGAAAAGGAGTTATCAAGAAAACAGAAATTAACAAAAACATACGATGTATTTTATAGCTCCTGTAATAACTATGCGCGCACTTGACCTTTTAAAATAACAATGAGTAACGCCGCAAGGCAGGGTTCAAGTAAGTGCGTCTTCCTTCCGGACTATTGAGGTAGTTTCGTTTCTTATGACTTGTAAGTTGTAGAGTGAGTAGCAGACTAATTAAACAAAAATTGCTTGTCATTTTCGTCGTTGCATTAAAGTAATGCATATTTTGACTGCGACATGTCAATGATAAATACTTTAATCGAGTCTTAAATTCATAACTATTATCTTGCTAATTAACAACCGAACTCATCATATCGTAAAAGTTGAAAAACTGACGTTAAAGCGTATATAAAAAATAAAGAATATAAAAACATGACGTGTCTTGAGTGAGTGACATGAGTTGTAATTTTAATATGCTATGAGTAATTAATAAAGTCAATACTCCAGTTTGTTTATTATAGTAGCTATCAAAGTCAAAGTACTACCACAAATATGCGGTCTAGTATACTTATGTAAATGAATATCCTATTATATTTACAAAGACAGAATTAATAAATTGAATACCAAATATAGGGATTTGAATAATGAAAGATTAAGATTACAATGACTAGTTTCTTGATAGTCAAGGTTGATGTCACCTTTGCAAAGCCGAAAAGTCGACCTTTGATGTTTGCACAATGCTCTAACAAAAGGACGACATTATTTTAAAAGAACTAGGATTTCCTGATTAGTAATTTGTAAGAATATTTACAAAGGCGTGAATCTCGGGCAATGTACAATAGTAGCACAATACATTAGGAAGCTACCGGTTTTTATACTTCCGAGTAAACAAATAAAAGATTAAGAAACGTAAAGTTATTCAAATAATGTTTAAGTGTCAGTCTTAAATAGGAATGATGAGCAAGGGCCCTAGAACAACCCCTTGAAGTACTCCTACTTTTGAAGTACTCACTTGTAACATATTTGCTTCCTATTTTGTGATATTTTTATATCAATATCAGCTGTACTTGTTGCTCAGCAATTGCATTAGTTATACATTAGTATTGGCTCGTATCAACTTGTCTATTTTATACTAAGGAAGTATTGCTTACTCTCTCAAAAGCTTCTTAACGATCAATTCAATATTGACTTAAAATTACAAAATATTTTAATTTATAGTAATCAATAGCTTGTTTTGCGTTCAGTTGCTACGCACAATGGTAGTCGCGATAAAGGAATAATGGCCTAATGTCAAGTTCACGACACATTGTTCCACGATTGTAATCCAGCCTGTTCCGTTTGTGAACTTCATGGTTGCTAGTTATGTCAGTTAGTAGCAGTTGTTGACCTTTTTAGACCTCTAGCCGAGCTGTAGTAACTTAGTAGTTAACTTTCAGTGTTCTAGGGCCTGTAAATTGCGGGAATTCTAAAAACCTATTATTTTACTGGACTTAGCATTATTTTCACAGACAGCAGTAAAATGTTCAGTCATTCACCTTTTCTCAGTTAATGAACACAACTTAATTTTGCTCTACAGCACTTGAACAAATAGTAAAACATATTTTAGTAACGGTAATATATTATACGAAATCGTTATGAAACTCAGACTCAAAATTACAAAAGGAATTATAATTTCGTATAAGAAAAAGATTTAAGTATTGAAAAAGTTACAAAAAATGTTAAAGAATCCTATAGTTATTAGGATATTTCACAACTATTTCATTCATAAACCATCTGAAACAGGTAATAGTAAAGTTTATGTTAATTCTAAATTCCACACGTCTCGTCATTTACACGTAAGTATGCTAACTGATAACGTAAGTCCATTGTCAATGCTACTGACTATTGACATGTGCATATCATTATCATAGAGGTTTACACAATGATTTCAGTAGTTTACACATTTAAATAAAACTAATTTGTAATGATTTTGAGGGTACCCTTGACCAAAATATATGTAAAGGATTCGACGATTCGATTTATATCTCGATAAAATAAAATAAAAAGTATTGACGTAAAATTCGCTGAACTAAAATTGAATAAGGCAAACATAGAACTCCTCTTTTTGGTAGTCGGATAAATAGTTTAATTTAAGGCAGGAAACAGTAGTTCTGCTGATGTCGAATAGTACAACAAAATTTGTAATACGGTTGGCAAAAAATGACGACAAAACCAGCTGTTTTTGTTATCATTGCTCCGGACGCAAAAAACGTTGTCCATACAAGTTTCTGTATTCGTCACTTCCCTATAACAAACATAAAAAATACACATATCATTCAACGTTCGATAATCACACAACATTTGAATAATCACTAATTGTGCCAATCAATTAATCAATACAAACAAAAAATAAATAAAAATAAAGTATCTATAATTTGCATTTAGTGGATTCCAAAATTTGGGATTTGGGATAGCTCGTGCCTTCTCTATATGGGAAGAGGCCTGTGCCCAGCAGTGGGACGTTTATAGGCTGGATTATTATTATTATATTGCATTAAGTGAGCATTTATAGAATTTTCGGAACCAACTTTTATTTCTACAACAGAACTAAGACACTAAGTTTTTTTTTTTTAAGTTTTCTCTGCTTTTCCAAACACGTTTAGTAAATAAGGCTACTCAGAAACCAGAGCGATCAATGTCATACAAGACCGATAACCTACCATTGCATAACTCATTCATTGACCAGCGACATTTTCCTTATATTCTACTTACATTATAAATATCTCTGCCCTATTTATAACTTGTTATGTTGAGGTTTTGTGTAGCTAATTATTTATACATTTATACTCTTTGTTTACTAACTTCTTAGATAAGGTAATTAGGTTTTCTTTTATTGTGGCTTGTGGAAGTTTTATTTCGTCTTCTCATGTAACAATAGGGAAGATGACTAGATATGAAAAGTCCGCTCTTAATCTACCTTTTAGATGATTAGAATATAAAAATCAAGTATATTTTACTTATATCAAATCAATAAAAAATACGAAGATAAACCGCTTTAAAGTTCAGGGCTTGTGTCGTCACGGGTACGTACAATTTTTGCTTAGACGTGACGTCACACATGAATTATACTCTCTGTATCTTTAGAATTCTTTACGACAAAAGAAAAAATACGTGTCTTTAGTTAGCAAAAATATGATATTTTTGCTAACTAAAAATGGTCAAAAATAAAAAATTAACATCTTCCCTATAAGCAACATGTCTCAATGGCAAATAATATGTATGTTTATGAAACAATTCAAATTAAAAAAAGAGTAGGTAAATAAAAACACTTTAATTAGCCATTAACATAAACATTAGGCTTAAAATACGTCACTAAACATCATAATTCAATCATAATTGTAAACTTATTTTAACAAGTTTACAATTAGTAAATTAGCCATTTCAGATATGTTAATTACACAAATGTTCTACATTTACGATTACAACGGTAAATGTAAATACAGTTATTTTTATGAAACAATGTGAACTGTGACAAAGTTCATTTTACAGATAAAAACAATGCCTAGCTAACAATCTAGATTTTCAACATTTTAAAAAAACTTTGAGATTGCCTAAATGTGGTAACATCACGAAATTTTAGAAGAAGTAAATGAGTCTACGATGTTATGTACTTTATTAATATAAATATAACGAAGTAACAGCTACTTGCAAAAATAACAAAAGAAATCGATTAGAACAAAAAAATACAAGTATGTTCCTACACACACTCGATCTAAGTTTTCACCCATATTCAAAAGGAAATTCGACTCGATTCGACCGGAAACACATCTCCCATTTTCCAACCTTTCGCGATTGAATTTTATGCAAAAATCAATACCTGTTTATACAAACGCCGATAAAAATAAAACTCTGATTTGTTTACAGTAACAATATAAGTAAACAAGATATAATAACTAAGTAGCAATACAGGAGAACGATAAGAAAATCAAATAACTTTAATATCGTAGAACATGTAACATGTGCCCGGTTAGTGGCAATAGGCTCGCCCTCTATTACATGGGACCAAAACATTTCGGCGAACTGTGGGTGTACATTGGTACACCTCTGCCTAACCCTTCGGGGATACAGGCGTAATGATATGTTATGTTTACGTAATCAATGAACGAAAACAATCACAACTTGACAATGAAGTGTGCATTCCTCTAATTTGTGATGTAACTATGACAAACGCTAACATTACCATAGCGGTTGAGGTTTTGCGTTATTAACCACACTTGTTACATAAATACCAGCCTTATTGCGACTACATAAGGTGTAATATAGTCATGTATATATGTGTGTTTTGTGTTCCAAGCGATAGGTCTAGCTAATGCAATGTAGTAGTAAAAGTAAACAGTGAGTCAGGCACGATCAATCACTAACTATCCGTCACATTTGTAATTGTATATGGTTACACCTTGTTTCAGTTTGTTTTGGTAACTATATGAGATTTGAAGTGTGATGAATGGAAATGTATACTATGTTTAATTGACTGCAAAAGTGTGCTTATCGAAATCGTATTCTATATTTTCTTTTGCTAAAATCGCCTGTATGTTATTTACTATGTCCTAAGAATCTTTATGAAATTATGACACAGGGACTATTCCATAGACCGACTTTGTCTTTGGCAGGCCAGTATTAATACAAAATGTACGGCTAAAATTACCTGAAACTATATTTCTCGAAAAAAAAATATGCTTAGTCTTAAGTTGAGGCTAACCTTTTACATAAGTCTAAATATGTACAATAAACCTATATATAGTACAGCCTTCAAAATACCTATTTGGGTATTAAATTATCAAGAAGGTTTCGAACTAAATCTCGCGTAGACATTTGACCTCAAGATCAAGTAACATCAACACATCTTAAGGGAAATACATTAATACAGGAACAAGGAAAATAACAGCCCTGTACGGCTCGTACATAATAATAATTATGTCGGCAACGTATGTAAGCGACACGGCTTCACATTTTAATTGATCGTTCAACAATAACAATGGCAAATTAAAATCTTGAAATTCTTGTACTGTGACGAATGTAATTTCCAAAGGTTAATCTGCTTAACCTGTGTAGTTTAGCTTCCAATTTCACTGAATGCCTCCAAAAGACATAAAGGCCTATACACGGACTATTTAAAGCAGCCTGTATCAAGTGCGATTCAGGCTGCAACTGCTTGGTGAACTATAGAGTTCTATGGTACAGGTGCATCTAGGAATTCGACTGCTTTTGTTTCGAATGTTGTGTCAAAAAAGCAAGCAGTAGCGCTCGTGCCGCGCGAGAGCTATCGACAGCTCACGCAGTCCGTGTGCGCTAATCACTTACTGCTTTAGCAGTTCGTGTAGAAGTGGCCTTACTGGGTAATAAGACTTCTTTACTTAGACAATAGTATTGAGTCCTTATTTCTCCATTAATCTCGAAAGTTCGACAGAAATATCGAATAACACTTATTCAGACCTTGACTTAAAGGAACCTTCACCTTGTTTTCTTTGTAGTCTGAATAAATGAATTGTTTATCTCTTAGTTAGTTTATGCAAACACTTTTTAGAAGGAAATTCTGTTTCACGAACATTGTGAAAATATTTTTAGGTTTTAACATTGCTCAATATTAAATCATGTCATGAACTCTTTTACAAAAAGGTTTAGTCTAGGAATGACTGATTCGCGAAATGACTACATGGTCTATAATTGACCATTGACAATTGACTATCATTTATAGAATCGGTCTTTTATAGAATCAGTCATTTCAAGAATTGTACATTTCAAGAATTGGTCAATTATAGACCATGTAGTCATTTCACGAATCAGTCATTCCTAGACTAAACCAAAAATAGTACCATGCAAGCTCTTTTCTAATTCTATTTCTATTCGTACACCTTATACAAGACAAATAAATAATCTTTTCAAAGCCAGGATTAAGAGTAAAAAATTAATAATTCTCCAGATAATATAATTTTAGTTATAGTCAGAATGCTGCCCCGCTTGCTTGTTATCTAAATATTCCTATAGTAACCTACGGTCATATGATATCTGTGTCCCAGTAACATGACTGACTCATCCCTTGGGGAATCACAGAAAATGCACTGCAATTGATTTATATTGCAACGTAAACAACTGGTCATAGTTTTAAAGCTTGAAATGATGCATCTTGCAACAATGTTCTATGGTAGCGAGAAATACTATGCAGGCAGGGTATACTAGATAACTGGAAGTATGATATAGGTACAGCCGGCTTTCTACTCTAAATATATTTTTATAGTTACTGTCCCATGTCCCAATGCAGACCGCATTTACTAAAGAATTTGCCTGGGATAGTAAAACATATTCTGCCGAACTTTTTTCCAGGTAATGATAAGTTTATATGACTACATAGCACATTGCATATTTCCATTTTAATATAATCAAGCTTCCAAACATTTTTTTTTCTTTATTTAGCCTAAACTGTCCTACTGCTGCACAAAGGCCGCCCCCAAGTCCTTCCATGTGTCTCTATCTTGTGCCACCTAGTACCAACCCCCGCAGTATGACTGTAGGTCATCCTGCCATCTCTATCTGGGCCGGTCTCTGCGGCTTCAAACAATGTATTTCCTAAACTAATATTCCTTTTATTTATCATTACAGCCGGCGAGCACGTATCCCTAAAAAGCGGGCTATGGTGCCTCTGCGGCATGCTCGTCTTCATAGTAGTAGAGAAACTCTTCGCGACCACCGAGGAAGAAGAAGAGAAGGAGTCTAAAGAACCGGAGGTGGTGAAACAGAACGGGTCGACCAAGATCAAGCAGATAGAGATAGAGGAGATTGAGAAGCTTCTAGAAGTGGAGCGCAAGCATCGAGGCAAGGGGAAGGGGCAGGGCATCTGTGACGGGAACGGAACGGTCACCGCTAAGCAGCTGTATGATACCTGTGTCTTCAATAATAATACTAAAGGTAAGATTACTTTTATTTGTTTATTTAATACTGCATGCACTGTAAGATATATATAGGTGGACGGAGGCAAAGTCAACCTTAGGGTGACTCAGAGGCTGATAGAAGCACTGCGTATTGATTAAAACGTGCCTTCAATGAACAAAAAAAAAACTTTTTTGCTTTGAAGGACATGTTAGTATGTAAGTTTGTAAGTTGCGACAATTTTCTTTAATGTTCTGCAATAAGGACATTTAATAAGTAGGTTTACAACAAGGAAAAACAACAAAAAAAAATCTATATGCAAATATAAAAATTATACAGTACAAACTTAAAGAACCTTAACTTTAAAATTCCTTTAGAAATATCATTTAAAGTAATTTATATTTAATGAAGTAGTAAACTAAATATGTCATCCACAAGTGGTGACCGCAAAACCGTTGTCTTAATACCCGCTGCGGTTGCATACTGCGATTAATCAGTTTTATTTATAGAAGTTGCAGTTAGTGATGTCTTAACAAAGAAACTTTGTTATTGAAATACAAAAGAATACGGGTTTTTCTAAATAAATATATTTTTTTTAATCAACCTTTTATGCTATGACTTAAGAATGCTCTTTACCGTTTTCTTGTTGCTATAAAAAATACAGCATACTTTTACATGCACTATGTTCCTATTTTTATAGGAAGAAATCATGTTCTTTGTATCACCGGTTAAAACTATGAGGGTGCAAAAAATTACAGAAATAGAATCTAGTAGCTTTGGTTAATTTTGTTCTGGAAACAAATTAGATTAGCATAGGACTGAATAGAATATACACAAAGGAAATCTCAATAGTGGGGTGATAAGAGTTGTGAATATTATGGATATCTTTTTAATCGACCCCAAAGATAGTGATAGACGAGGTGCGTAAGTCGTCTGTATGTTAGTTATGTTACATCTACGAAAATGGTCGACCAATTTCGAAAAATAGTTTTCATCGACAGTACACCTCAAACGTTCATAGAAATTTCATCTAAATCTATCCAGTAACTTCTTGTTTCTTGTTTATTTTTGTGATTGTTTTTTTGTGTTATAATTATTTATTCTAATACCATCCCCACATTGTCCAGGCGAGTGCTGCAACTCTGTAGCCAACCAGAACGGCGCGGTCCGCTGCAAGGGCAACCGCTGGATGGGGAGGTGTCTGCTGCGGGAGGCGAGGGAGAAGGCCATGACCGCTACCAAGGAGAAGACTGATAAGAAGGATGTGAGTCTATGTCTTTTACAAATTAAATCAAATATTTATTTCGTAAAACTACCACAGTTTAAATCTTACAAAAGCTAAATGAAGGTTCATTAATTCTTCGTATTTACTTGTTTCTCATTATAAGTAAATAAATGTAATGTTCTTATGAAAGTAATACAATTAAGTTAATCAATACATTAGTTTTAATTGCTTTATGTGTAGAAATCATATCAATAGTTCTCATATTTATTTACCGCAATTAAATTTCTCATTTGTGATTTATCTTCATTCTGACCAAGCAATCTTGTTAAGTCATTAATATTCTGTTTGTTATTAATATATCTCAATTTTTGTTTATCGATTTAATGTATCTACTCAAAATATTTCTAGCGCAAGTTACACTAGGATTTGAGAAGACTCCTGTCCTCTTTTTAAATTGATCTCAAAACAGCACCTCGTGAGCTCCTCTCCCTCGTGTGTGCAGGTGGCGGGCTACCTGAACCTGATGGCGAACAGTATCGACAACTTCACGCACGGACTCGCCGTGGGGGGCTCCTTCCTCGTCGGCTTCCGCGTCGGGGTGCTCACCACGTTCGCTATACTGGGTAAGCTTATACTCATATACTTGAAAATAAAGACTTTATACCAGGTGGCTCTGGGAAAACAGATAAAAATAAGAAAATGCGTCCTTCAGATTAATTTTGCATTTATTGAAATGAAACTAGTTTTTACGGATTTTTTCGCGGTTTATATTGAGATTTTAAGTCCCGACGTTTCGACACCTTTACAGGTATCATGGTCACGGGCAGTCAAAAGTAAAAAATAGATATCATTAAAAAAAAACTTTTGAATAAAATATGGTACCACGTGGAGGTTTACTTTCCTCCTTTTTAAGTCTGTACAAAAACACATCAAATGTCTGTTACGTTACCTAAATAAAACGTTAAAATATAAGGTATAAATAAGTCCTTTTGAAAATGATATTATTATGTGAATGATTTATTGTATTCCAGTGCACGAGATCCCTCACGAGGTGGGAGACTTCGCCATTCTGCTCAAGAGCGGGTTCTCGCGCTGGGAGGCCGCTAAAGCACAACTGGTAAATATTAATCGTATTACTTTATATTTCAAATTTCAAAAACTTAGTTTATCTTACACATAGAGCGGACGAACCAAAACATCACCGCCATGCATAACGTTTATAAACCACTCACAAATTTATTAAGATATGACACTTCCATAAAAAATATTATAGTTTGAATAAAACTTTAATTTGTTAATTTCCCAGGCGACGGCCGCAGCAGGTCTGATCGGTGCCATGACAGCCGTTATATTCAGTGGCGCCAGGAACTCTATTGGTAAGCACCACTTATTATACCTATATGTTTTTGGCCTATATATTATTTGAATAGAATTTACATAAGTAGATTTAGATTCAACTAGTCTTATCAATACCCATGCAAAGTTCAGACCAAACTTGCTTTTAATTTGGGAATTGTCAATCTTATATTAGAAATAGACATTTGGCCTAGCCTAGAAAATTGCTACAAAGTAAATGTTATTAATAGGGTTATTTTTTGCCTTTTGGCATCAATTCCACTCTATTTATTATATAGTGCATAAAATATAAAGATAAGCAGTAACAAACTTTCCCATTGGCAGTGAACAGGCTTAATCTATGTTTTGACGACGTCCGTGGTCGAGTGGCGTACGCCCCGGTTTCAAGGTGTCGCTAGCTCTGAGGTCCCGGGTTCGATCCCCGGACGGGTCAATGTAGAAACCAACTTTTCCACATTGTCCCGGGTCTGGGTGTTTGTGGTACCTTCTTTGTTACTGAATTCCATAACACAAGTGCTTCAGCTACTTACTTTGGGTTCAGAGCAATGTATGTGATGTGGTCCCTATTTATTTATTTTTATACATTACTTACCTTAAGACACTTCTCTTTCCAGAGGCGAAGACGTCGTGGATAGTGCCGTTCACGGCGGGCGGGTTCCTGCACATCGCGCTGGTGACGGTGCTGCCCGACCTGCTGCGCGAGCCCGACAGGCTGCAGTCGCTCAAACATCTCGCCGCGCTCGTCGCAGGGATAGCAGTCATGGCCTTCATGACCTTCTACTTTGGTTAGAGTGTGTGTGTGTGTAGCCGTTGGTGGGGATAAGAGAAAAAAGTAGAAAAAAAATGTGTGATAGGCTGGAATTAGGAAAAAAATATAGTATACCATCTTAATGACGAATTTAACGCGTGTAATCTTGGCGAACGCTAAAACACGCCTTATTGGCAGTTGTTGGGGGGATAGCGGATTTAAAACGGTTAACAAGATGATTACATAGGAAAAATTATGGATCCTCTGCTGCAAAAGGTATCCTCCAATTTATTTGTTATTGTTGGGAAGGATACAGGTTTTAAAGCAGTTAATAACATCGAAATAATCGTGTTTAAGTATCTATTGTGCGAGATTTACTCCACATAGCTGTAGTTACCGTGTCACAAGCTGCAGTCGCTCAAGCATCTCGCTGCACTTGTGGCGGGGATAGCTGTCATGACCTTCTACTTTGGTTTGAGTGTGTGTGTTTGAGGCCGTTGGTGGGGATGGAGGGCAAGAAAGTAGGAAAAGTTATAGTTAAACATCGCGATATAGTCATTCCCACTTGTAAACATCTTGGCGAACCGTGAGACATGGCGTGATCATGGCGCCTTCATCTTAGGTTAAAGTCGATTTGTCCTTGAAAAAAGAAAGTACTACTGAAACACTGAAACGTGCTACTTCGGGGTTGTTTGTGTGTTTGTGGGCCGTTTGGTCGGGATAAAACAACGAATCCTAAACAATGAAATAAAACAAGTAAAACATCAGCTGAGGCCCTACCTATAAACAGTAGTCCATGCCTGTCGTAGAAAGGTACATCATGTTATCAAATCCGTCACATACCTAATGTAAAAATAACATTAATCGGTAACTCAATTGTAGGAAAATAATAAATTTTAACTGCACTGTATAGCAATATGTCCGTGTCACCGTGAGACAGTAATATAACTATGTCTTCTGAGAAAACTAAACTAAGTAGCTATCTAAATTGATTAGCAATTTATCAATGAAAATCATCAAGTGCCGCCCTCTTCACGAAGAGCACTTCATATTTTATCGATAAAAGAAAAAGTAGATCTAGAATAATCCTTAAATATCATAAAGGAAGTAGTCGACGTTCAGTAAGGTTTGAGAATTCATAATTTTAACGTTTTGATTTAGAACTTGCCGTTCTACGACTTTTTCCGCAAGCGGTTACCGCAATACCGCCCGAGACACTCACTACGGTTAAAAATCAGGCGCGATAAATAACCGTCAGAGCGGCCGCTTCCAATAGTTTACTCACTATACCAGGCGGTTAAAATCCGCGGCGGTTTAGCCGTAGTGCGACTTAACCTAACATTTTTTTATAGATGTTTTGATATGTACTGTATAAAAAAAGTCTGGTAACTTACTCAAACCCACCAACGGCAATAACTTAACAATATATTTTTATATTCTTAAGATAATCGTCCGCGAGGACACAAAAGAGTATTAATATTTTTGAATGTAACCTAGACTGGGACCTTAGATTTTGTCGAAATTAAGTTAAAATGTAGGTGCTTAAGTAAATAATACTCTGTACGTAGACATACGTAAGGTTAGCATGTTTATTTCTCTAAACACCCAGTGTTGCTCGCTTAAATCGAGTTTTAATCGAAATTGTTTGAGTTGATATCATTTTTTGTATTTTTCTTATAAAATACTATAAAAAATATGTTATAGAATTACTTTCCTGTCCTTTTTAGTCACATTTATAATCATATACACTATTTGGACGGTGAAAGTTATTAAAAATCAATAAAAAAGTCAATATTTTGTTAAATTTATCCTATATCGATATTAGCTGGCTAGATATCGACTCCACTCCACTATATTATTGTACAAACATTATTATTATGTATTAAATCACTTATTACCAAATCACATTATGTTATGTAGTTCTAAGTTTTATTTTACGCAAGGCTCAATATTGGTTAATGCTTAATAATGTGTAAAAGAGCTTAAAAGACCTACGGTTAAAAAGATAAAAATAAATATACAACATTTCCATGAACAATTAAAGAACCCACCGTTTTTGAATGGCTTATTAAATCCAGATTAATTAATCACTTGTCAAACCTTATGTCAAGCACTATGATTGGTTGTTAGACTTTTGGTCAACCAATCAGTTGTAATCTGTAGATTCGACAACAAAATAAATTAATCAGTCTTTCTCAGCTCGGTGTTACCCTATTGCTTAAACCATTGTCGAGCCTTGCTTTATATTTAGCGACATCTAGTTTATGGAGCATCACATTAACACACGATCTCCTCCGATATTACAATAAACACCAAATACTACTGAATAATTAATATACTGTAGTCTGATGGATTCTATCGTGGTAACTTATTGCAAGAAATTAAAAACCATAGTTGCACTTTTTGAAAAATATAGTTTTTAAATGTACCCGCACATTGGCGTAACTTTTAAATGTGGTACTACCTACAATCTCTGTATTGTACTCGTAACGTAAATTTTGTAAATGGTGTCCGACGATAAAGTCCATTTAAAATAGTTTTACTTCAATATTACTGTAACATTGTCAAATTGTAACGAATTTAGTGAAAGCCGTATCACGGTCCTTTGGCGTTAGATATGAATCAATCATGTAAGTTTTTAACATTGTAAATTATTGTAAATATTATGGAGTTAAGGCACTTGTAAATTTTTGGACTTTTTGTCTGTATTTTGATCACTAAACATCAATTTATGTTGATTTACACTTATGTTTTGATCGACTGAATTACTATTTTACCAGCATCAAATTCATCCATTGAATGTTGATATAGCGTCAATTAACTAACCTACAATTAGTCACAGTTTTAGGTTACGGAATAAATAAATAGTAATAACGGTTTTTACTTACGTCACACAAGTATATATCACTACCCTCATACGACAGCTACCAAAATGCATTCAATGTCTATAATACCGTATAATAAGTCCCCTAGCGAATAGTACAAACTCCACTGTTAATATTGTGATAGTTTTCTAGTTATCATGTATTTTGTTATTATATCCCATTGTGTAAACGTAGATACGTCAACAGTCACTTTCAATGGCCGTATTTATATTTTAGATCCATAATAGTTCAAACCTATAGCACGTTTTATTAAACTTTTATAGATTTAAAACTTAATTTAGGCCATTCGAATTATTACTGTGCAGGTTTGTTTTCCTACAATAATATTAATGAACGTCTTGAAATGCATTTTAGTTCTTAACCACCTGAGTTTTGACGAGTGTATTTAGTATAACATTTGAAACAAATGCAACATAATTAACGTGTACGTAGGTTATACGTAAAGTTTGTTCTAAATGCACTTGTTGTAAATGTGTATCTACGAGTAGTTGTTAAAATATAATGTGATAAATAATGCCATTTACGAGTATTTTAGTCGTGATCAACGACTCTACGATTAAGAATAAAGTGTTAAAAATAATAAAAATATCAGAATTATGTCCTGTTTTAATTCTTATAAAAACTCCTATCATACACTTTCTGAGAAAGAACTAGTAATATATAAATAAGCCAAACTTAGTAAAAAAGGGCTAGTAAAAACAACAATATATTTTGATTTGCATTTATTTCTCAAAGTAACAATACAAGATTACGAAACAATGAGAGTATTTATATAATTTATACATTCTACGTTCGAAAACTTACGATAACACAGTTCGCGATCATGCTAAAGTATTTATCCAAGAAAATCACATCATCCACGCAATTAGTAGAAATAATACTAATTAGTGATTTAGTGATATCCTTAGGCGACTTAAATATTAAATCTAGTGTACAAGAGTTCTATTTCAAAATGGACACCTATATCTCAATACAGAAATAGTAGCTGAGATGAATATTCCTGAATTATTTGTAAATGGCACAGTCGTGTCTTAGTAAATAACGATGATACAATCTTGGACCCACTAGATTGGCCTTGTATCGTAGATGTAAAGTATTTAGATATATGCGAAGACACATAGATTCTGAAACTAGTCATGAAAAATAAACAAATTTTATGAATTATTATTTATTACAAAATCGTTGACAGTTGGGGAAATTGGGGTTTTGATACACACATTTATAAAACATCAAAAGGGGAGAGTATTTTTGTTTTAATTTAAATGTCATATTTCAATCTATTGAACACATAGATTTTATGACTACAAAATTATCTTATTTGTCATCATTTTCCTCTCACATTAAAGTAATATTATATATATTTTTTTTAAGTTTAATCGATTTTTTTCATTTCATACTTGAATAGAGCAAATATTAATAAACTAGAGATTCCATAGCTTGCAACCTAAAGAATAAAAAAAAACTTGCATACAATAAATTTTGTTCTCAAAACACTTTTTTAATACTAAATAATTATAATATAAGAGGCGTAGCTGTTTACAAAAAAACTATTTAACGCAAAATAGTAATTTAAATCATATAAACTTTCTTAAGACTTTTTTTTTAATTGCAATCAATATTTTTTAGTATATATATTAACTGTTACATATTTATTAATAAACCAGTGTTGCCAGTTATCAGCTACGCCAAAATAAAAATCACGTTATATTTTAATTCATTTTCCGACTATATTCTCAAACATTCGGTGTTGGTAAATGCTGGTGATATATCTTCATGTGTATATACATATAGGTGTGTTTACATGACGTATACTTTCTCGACGCGTTTCATACAGAACACCTCCTTGGTTTTGGGGCAGATGATGGAGCCGTGCTCTTTCATCATCTCTTTCAGAGCCTGAAAAGAAGTAGATATGTATTAGTTATTTTGTTGCTGATGCTAGGAAGGAAGTTATATAAAAGTATGGACATTCTGAAAAAGAAATGAGATTCCTAGTTTAACGTTAAAAGTTACTAGGTACTGCGCAAAAGTAAGTAATTAATAATTAAATTACAATATTAAAACTTTTGTTAAAAAAATATATTTTCTTCAATACTTTATAGAATTTTGTTTTGTTTGATTGTATGCAAACTACATAGTAAAGAAAATTCAAGTGAGTTTCTAATTCTACTTTTTATAATGCTGGGTATGGCTACTTTAACAGACTTTAAAAAGGAGTCGAATGCATTTTTTTTTATCCCGAGCTTTCGACTGTGTGCACTGATTTAGATGTTTTATTTTTTATTTAAAAAAGGGTGTTTTTCGCATAGTCCCATTTCAATTTGGCCTAGTTATGACGGTGACCATATAAGACTTTGAAATCTGTGTTATTTTTCATAAGAAACATGTATATATTTTTTGGTCTTTGTGTATATCGGAGCATGTTGTGTGTGTTACCTTCTCTCCGTAGACCTGTCCGTTGGGCAGCACCATGGGGTGGTTGTGCTCGTTGAGCGGCTTGCGCGAGATGCGGCACAGCAGGCGCGAGTGCGACACGTGCGCGTGCGGCAGGCGCGCGGCCAGTGCTGACAGTGGCGGCTGGCACGCCGGGCACGCCGGCTCCCGCCCGCCAGGGGTGCCGCACTGCGGCGTGTGCAGCGCGGCCAGACCTGCACAATAGATGGATAGTAGTACATCCATCGACGTACTATATGCATAGACTGCTACTATCGCTAGGTTCCTCTTGTGCCAAGCGAGAACAGTTTTTAGTCTGATCCTAGTACATTTCGTTTTTCATTTAAGTTAATTTACGCGCAACGAGAAACTTATACAAGAAAATATCGATGGTTTTGACATTGTTAGTATAATATTAGTGTTTTAGATAGATTTTTTAAAACGGCAAGCTCCATCTTCATTCATAATTCACGACAACGCTTGTTCACACTAGTGCTTACGGTTTAAACTCTGATAAGCTCACTCTATAGTTTCATATGTAAACTCTAAGAGTACATCCCTTACAGCTACCCTTATAGTAGTCTATAGTGACATACCCAGCTGCAGTGCGACGGGCAGTGCAGGCAGTCGCGCGGGGTGCAGCAGGCGCGCGTGCTCCAGCCGGAACTGCACCACGAGGGCTGACCAGCGATCCACGCACAGCAACACGCGGTACGGCTCTACCTCTGTAAGGGATAAACAATTTATAATATGTAAAAAATATGTGTTTCCACTCAATATTTGTCAACGAACGATGGAGCGCAGCACAGTAGGTTTTAAAGTATCGAGATCGAAACACCACAATGCGTTCCATAACTCAAGTAACAGATGTCGGAGAAAAAACAGCTAGGCTTAACAACTTAACTATCCCGCCAGTAGACACAATAGTTAAACAATGGAAATGTTCATATGTGAGTCACGGGACAGGGAAATAATAATATTCCGGGACATCTCACACACGGTTATCCGATCCCAAGCTAAGCATAGCTTGTGTTACGGTAACCAGACAACTGATAAACATACTTATATATCTCTAAATACATACATGTTACTGATAAATTACACACAGAAACAGAACAATTAATCGTGCTCATCACACAAAAATTTGTCCTGGGTGGGAATCGAAACCACAACCTCCGGTATAGCAGTCAGGATCTCTAACCACAAGACCAACAGGCCCGTCAGATGGTTAAGTGGGAGTGGGCTGGCCACACCGCGCGCATGCAGCCTGACCGATGTGCAAGGATCGTCACGCACTCCACGCCGGAAGGACATCACCGTCGCGGTCGTCCGCGCCGAAGTGGTGTGAAGATCTAGTCAGTTATGCGGGGAGCACGGACAGAAATCGAGAAAATCAGAGAGGTTTGGGCGATGAAAGTACTTTGTCATAAACGTAATCTGACTTTATTTTTTAGTTCTTTTTTCAGTCATAATATATAAATTATATTATTTATATACATTACTTTTAAATATTTTTTTTTTTATTAGCCTACGTTAAATCCCACTGCTGGCCAAAGACCTCCCCTCTGTTCTCCCAAACCTCCATTTTTCGCAATTTCTGTCCATGCGCCCCGCATAACTGACTAGATAATAATACATATTATTGTCAATAAACTAAGCCGTAGCACAGTACGGTGCAATCTGAATGGCGGCTGTGAACACGAGGCTCCTCGCTGCTGTGTAACAAACTGATGCGCCAGCGGGGGTGCGGGGCGAGGTACTGCGCAGCGTGTAGCTAACTTCACAGCCGCCAGTAACTTTGAATCCAACTATAGTACATATAAGTATATACGCTACATACCTGTGTCCTTGGGGAAGGCGAGCATGCCCATGCAGTGCTGGATGTCCTTGAGCTGGTCCTCCTCGTACGTGCTGAAGTGCTTCTTAGCGTAGCGCACCGCTTCCAAGCGCTTGTCTTCGCGAACTAGCTCGATGAACTCCTACAAACATCATGTGACTTTATGTTTTGTTATATTTACTAAAACCTATACTGAAGAGGGTACGGAAAACGGAGTAAATGCCCTCAGGGCCTAGACAGAGAAAAAATTTGGTTTTTTATATACTGCGTATTTAAGATTTTAAGTATAAAAACACGCTCACTAAAAATATAAAGTATATAGAAGCTAAGCATTCCCTCACACAATTTATGTTTCGAAGAAAATATTATTACATTGTTATACCAACACTAAAAAAATGTCTGTTAAGCAAATAAAAAATAAAATCTGCATCTAAGATATGAAACGATTTTGTAATTGATTAATTTTCCTTCAAATCAAAACCAGTCATTGTTGAAAAAGTTTGTGCGATTATATATTCTGCTATTATATGTATTTGAGTATTTATGTACGGTATCTGCCACAAGCATATTTTCCCAAGTATTCCCAGTGTACCTGTATCCGTATCTTGAACTCCATATTAGAGTTGAGCTTCCTGAGCTTGGACTTGTTGTCTGCGCACCACTGCAGGCACCGCGCCGTGCGCTTGCTCTTCAGCTCCGCTTCCACCTCGGCCGCCGCGCTGTAGATGTCTGCAACATATAGGAATTTAGATGATTACTAGCTGTACCCGGCGTTGCAATGTTATTGTTTCTACCTAGCACCTGCCTACCAACTACCGCGCTACCAGACCTACTGAATATAATTTTTTTACAACATATGCATACTAAATGTGATGGGTATATGTATCCGAAAGGGGTGAAAAGTACTTCTGGTATGGGGTCAGTTTACAACATATACTGGGTTTCACCGAAAAATTATATCTAATTAAAAGGGGTAAAGAGACGATCTGGTACAGTCTATTTTTAAAACTTCAGCTTGGTTTTCTTTTACAAATATGAATTTATCACAATTTGAAAACTGCAGTAGGACTTGCACTTTGACCTACCGACATTGGTGAGGTCCCTCAGACCCCTAGCATCGGCCAGCTTGTTGGCGGAGTCGTAGTATCCGTTGCGCAGGAAGTAGTCCACCAGCATGCGGTCCAGACGCACCTTGCGCCACTGGTTCAGGGAGGTCTGCGATGTGTATGACATCGGCTGGGGATACATAATAAGTGTTAGATAAATTAAGTGCTTATTTAGTAACAAGTCTGGATCAGGCTGGCATAGGACCGTAAAAAATGGCACGAAAAAAGGGAGGCATATGTGATATGGCCAGCAGTGGGAGGACCAGGGCTGAGTATGAATGAATTTGTGCAGGATAGAAAAGTCTGGAGTCTGGGCTGGACTTTAGAAGAGAACTTTGATGAGCTATAACAAAATTAAATGATGGCAAAAATTTGCAAGAATTTGCCAATTTTTTCAAGGGCCTTACCGAATTTATCTTGGACAGTTTATCTTTCTAGTAACATACTGTGATTGGCAATAACGGTGAACGAAAACTTGGTTTCAAGAAATGTTAAAGCCATCCAAAATTAAACATTGCTCAGTAACTGTCTATGCTTGTTTATTTAATTCAAGAAGATGCTTTCGCCCAGTACCTAAACCAATCACAGGCTTATCCAACATTATTTTCCCAAAACCCAGATGTATATGACATTTACCTTAACTTGTGGCACGCTGGGCTCAGCGAGTGCAGCAGCCTGTTCCTTCAGGTGTTCCAGCCTCTTCTTGCAAACGTAAGCAGCCTGTACCTCTTCTGTGATCGCTTCAGATGCCTTGCGCTTCATTGTGGTCAGCTTTTCTACCTAGAAATATATTTAATACATGAAAGTAGATTGAGACAACAAAGTTCAATGCTGTGTACAAAAATTAACTGTTCAGGTGGAAATTCAATACTTCAAAGTGTCATTCAAAGTTTTATTACAAACAATGCAGATATGTTCAAAACAAATAAAGGCAATTTAACTTTTTATTTAGTGGTTGAGTTTTTATAAACCTGTGATGAACTTCCATATGATGAGATGGCAGCATATTGTTAATATTAAATAGACATATCAAGCATTTATTAGCACCGCAACTAACAACTTTCTTAATTATTTTAAGACACTTCTGACAAACGGTGAAGGAAAACATAGGGAGGAAACCTGGATTCCAAAATTTGGGATCTGAAATCACCAAACCGCAGTGAGCAAGTGTGGTGATCAATGCTCACGCCTTCTATATGTGGGAAGAGGACTGTGCCCAGCAGTGGGACGTTTATAGGCTGGATTATAACAAGTAATACCAAAACATCCACAAGTTCCCTACCGTCAGACTGGTAAAAAAAGTTTCTCAAGAAATAAAAAATGCCTTTGATTTATGTTACATCTCAAAAATTTTGTTAGTATTAAATAAATGTCAAAATAAACAAACAAAACCACACACCATCCCCCCAAGCAGTGAATCAATCTCTCCGGTAGTCACAGGCTGTTTCCTGCTGGCGGTGTCCAGCTCACCGGCCCCACTGCCCACCTGTCTGGCCTCCACATCAAGCACACGCTGGGCATTGCGGTACCGCTTGTTAAACACCTCATACGGTACCTGGAATGTTTCATGAATATGAGAAGAAATAGAAGTATAGAGTGGGCTGTATATTTATGCAGAAACGCAATTATATTGATAGTAAGAACTGGAAAATATGTATGTTCAAAGAACTTTCCAAACGTTTGGTAGAATCTACTCATGATCAGAGGGCTGGTTTGTTCCTTGCACAGAGAATCGGCATAGCCATTCAACGTGGCAATGCTGCCAGCCTTCTGGGCATGTTCCCCGCCATTGAAAAGGATGACGATGAGTTCTTTGACGCCGTTTAGTTTTTATTTATGTAAGTTTTAACTTTAGTATAGTTCGAGTTTGTACTTATATTAGATATAATTGTATGTGTTGAATGTATTATTTTTTTCATGATTTTATTTACATCACCAGTAACAAAGCTGAAGGTAATATAATAGTTCTAGTATTGTTGATAAATAGAGTACAATTATAGATCCGAGATATATTATAAAAGGGGCAAATTTATGAATAAAATATTATAAGATTCATGAAAATAAAAAACTTTAGGTAGGTCCTAATATGAATAATTCTTAGAAAATAAGTCATTATTTTCTTGACACAGAAAATAGTTCTAACAATTACATTGAACCTGCAAGTTCACTTTATTACTTAATTTAATTACAAAGAACGTAGATAAACGAACGAAGAATTGCTGTTCACTGTTAACAAATTAAATAGCATTATCTTGTAACACCAACAAAGTAACATGGCTAACTTTACCTTCAATGTTGCGTGCTCCAGTGACTTTAATTCATTCATTTTATACGTCGATGGTCTTATTTAACTGTATTTTATCCTCAAATACACAATAACACTCTCTGGGCTGTCTCAAGACCTCTCGTTGAGAACCTTAGAAATAAAAACAAAACTCAGCTGATTGATCAATGAATTATAGTAGGCAAAACATACCTACGTAGCTACACAAAAGACCAAAAAATTAGGGTGACTCTTATTTTCGAACAAAATTATATGGTTTTAAACAAAGTGGCTGTTTTATTGTCTATTTATGATTATAACAACAATAATTTTAGTATTCAAGCACAAAAAATAATACCTTTTGTGATGAACACGTATTTTCTGAAAGACCTCAAAACCAAGAAACATAGTTTTATCTCCGTCACTCTTTTTACGATGAGCAAGAAAAAATAGTGTACAAAATATGAACGTTCAAAACCTCTTGTTTGATGTATTTTTTACTATTTTATAGTTTATTTATAAATTATAAAAAAGACTAGTTTTTTTGAATGTAGGATTCATACAAGTAGTAATAAAGAATCATAAATTTAGACAATCTCAGTTTATAAGATTTGTATTTCACAGTATAAAGTATTTGAACAAACCTCATGCATAGACAATTTAATTTATTTTAATTTCGCTGTAATTTGAAGAGTACACAGTTTATAGAATAAAATCAATCAAACTTAAATATTTGTTTTACGTCAGAAAATTTGTTTCAAGTTTTAAAATAGATTTTTAACTTATAACGGGGCAATACCCATTTTAATATTACTGCTATCAATATTTTTTTTAAAACGTTTCAAATAGAATAGCCTACGTGTTTTAAATTACGTCTCAATTTCTCAGTTGTTAGAAATCAAACATTTTTATTCATGCTGTCAGTTTACTGTGTTGGCCATAGACAATTTTTTAGTCCATGCGTTTTCGGCGCGTCAGCGCGTCACTTTCATTACGCAAATCCGCCATTTTGTATGTAGCTGGCGGTGCTTCACGGTATACTTTCTCGGTTTAGTGATTATACCTACGAAAAACTAAAAAACTTTGTTCAATTTGACTTTGTAAACTGACTGTGAATATAACGAACAATTTTGTGAAGACATATAGCTTAAACTTCTTGTGCTTTCGTGAATTGTGTGTGCCCTATAATTGGAGCGCGTGGCTGGTGACTCTTTGTTGTTGGAATCGGCTTATTTACGGTGAGTTTCTTAATATTTACTAATAACAAAGTAGTTTCAGTGAGTTATAAGTTACTCGAGGACGTTTTAGTGGTGTAAATTGTAATGTGAGAGCGTAATTAGCAAGAATGTGTTAGCGTCATTGATGCGGTTCTAGCGGCGCGGTGATTGCTTTGCTGTGGCGGTGGCTGGCGGCCGACGACATTATTCTCGCGGCGACGCCGACGCGTCACCTCTTGATCGCGTGAGAAAACGTGTTACTTGGGAATTGGATTTTTCTAGAAATCTTTATAGTCTAGTTCTGAAATTCGGCTAGTACTGATAGAACGCGTAAACTTTTTATAAGTTTAAAAAAGTTTCCAACATGTGCTCGTAACGGTTATGATCGCTGTTCCTAGAAATTAGAAGGTGTGTAACTAAATTTCGCCGGTTGAATATTGTGATATTATCTTAATTTGGATTCGTGGTTATTGAAACTGTCACAGGTGAGAAATACTAGATTAAGCTTACCTATAGGAAAGTAAACAGATGCTTGACCATTTATAGCAACTACATAAAAAATAATTAAGTGAACATACAATTATTCTCTGACCAAGCCACCTGTTTGTTTGTTGGTGTCATACCTAGTTATAGTACAGAATACTGATAAGTTATAGCATTTTGAAACTACTTCTCCCTTAATAAGTATGCACATATCAATTCAATCAAACTTTAAAATTTTAACTCATTTGATTGTTTAATTTTGTTTGATATTAACAAAGTTATCAAAAATATTTCTGTCACTTAGGTTTTACCTAAATAATATGTTATTTGTAATAATTAATCATTAATTTATGAAGTTCAATCAAAGACAATTCAAAGAAGTTTCAACTTAGAGTGAATATTATAAAAAAAAAAACTAATAAATCGAATTTTAAGTCAACATGCATGTCTTGCTTTATTCAAAAACCAAGCAATGTGCAATCATATTTAACTGTGTCATTTACTCAGTGGTGGGGATAAAATCTTTTTATTTATTGATTTGCTCATATAACCAAATATAATAATGTCTTATAAACTATTGAGAATTCTAAAAAAATATTTATTTATTTATTTAACACTAACCACTAACATTACAGGTACCAACCCAATTCGTTAGTGAGGCACTTTAATTATACATAACATAAAACATAAAAAGAAATAGCAATTATTCCCTTTGTATTAGTTTATTAACATTTAGGTATAATATTTTAACATTGCTATTGTGCTTAACTAGCTTTGATTAAAACTCAATAGTTCCCCTAACCAAGTTAGTAAAAACAGTTCATTTCAAAGTTTCACCGTTTACCTAACTACTTACTTATTATTTTCCTTTTGTTTGGCTCCTATTAACATTTTCTATAACTACCAATATTTCGTTTGTCTGAAGTTTTTTCGTAAAGTTATGTCGAACGAAATCGGATTTCGTTTTATATTGGCTCTCGTTTTTATAATATTGATGAAAGTTTTTTTTTCGTAGATTTATCGCTATTTCGTTTTCATCTGAAAAGTTTGATTGGACTTTCCAATATATTTCTTTTGCTGTTTGCGGCATTTCAGTAACGCTTACGTGCTAAAATACCACAAAACTAATTTAGAACTTCGAGGTAACAAGTTGTTATGATATTTTCTTCAACAGTGTTCTAAACACCGCTTATAAGTCCATCTATGCACAGTAAACGAGTTGTACCCGATAATACGCCAAACCGTTTTAAACTCCAGCTGCTGACGCATTCTAAAATAAACCAATCGCTCAAGCGACACATTCCCCAAAAATGACACGACTATATTTGACCCGGCCACTCACTATACCTAAATGAATTATGCGCGTCATCTTAAACGTTGGCGCTCTAGTTAATCCTAGGTATTTAAGTATCTAACCTTTATATTCCACCTATCTGTAAGATACTTCAAGAAAAACTTAATAATAAAACCGTACATGATAACAGACCGAGTGAAATGTAATAATTTACAAGTAGTACATATTATTTATATTATTATTGTTATCAATTCATACTCTAACAAAACAATGTAAATAACAAAAAAAATCGCAACCTTATTTTGTTTTGTTCATGTTTTACAAACTCCTGAATGTCGAAGTCTCATAAATGCTTATTGGAGGTTGTGTAATAATAATAACGTTAAAAACTTTAACAACGGTACATTATTTCTTTCGCTTTCAAGTATCGCTACTTATTTATATGTATAGGTTTTATTCGTACTCTTATTTTGATTACATTATAATACCTACGGCATTAAAAACTGTACCTCTAGCCTACAGTCTTCCATTTACGACATTTAAGACCTCGAAATTCAAGCTAAAGAAACCTGAACCGCAAATAAGTGGAACGTATTTGTTCTGAACGGCGCGTCTAAAGTACATAGATGCTATATCATTGATGCATACTTGCATAGCAACATACATATATGTATAGTGGCGTAAACAAAAGGACGTGTAGTGTAGCGCATCGGTTCGCCTCGACCTATCTTTACACGCTATGTCAAGAAATAACTAGGTATAGTCTAGTCTTATATCTAGCTAGTGCAGATAACGATAGAGTAACTCCGCTTGGCTTGCCTTCATGCCTAGGGTTGGCAACTATGCTTACTTTACTTTTTGTAGACTTAAATTTATCATCAACTGAGGATTTCACTATCTTGTATTAACTTTAAGGCCAAGATTATTTCACTTTCGTGGAATTTGTTTAGTAATTGATATAAATGCATCAAATCTACATCGTCAAAGTTTCCGTAATTACTACGAACATTCAATTTCAGATAACGCCTTAATGACGCCTACAATATTTAAGTTGTAACGCTCGCATCACACGCTTTTTCTGGCGTGCCCATCCTAGCGTTACACTAGACTTTTCCCATTCATTTTTCAACGTCCGTGTATTATAAATCGTTTATATGACATCCATGGAGCTCGCTTAGATACTTCTCGGTAAATAGACGGACGGACAGACCACATCCGTTAGTGCCGGTGTGATTGTGCACGTGTGTGAACGACGCTCACACACACACGGCACACGACCGGCCTGGCGGGTTGTCGATCGGCAATCGATTGCGCGTTCCTTTTAAATACTCGCCTACAATCATCGCCACGATTTTATTTAGCTTTGTTTTCTTGCTCGAGGCCGTGGAAAGGTGTCTTCGGCGGATAAACTCGTTTTATTTTTCAATGTTCGGTTTTACGTCGCGGTTCGATGTGAACTTTTATGGTTTTCGTTAATGTTCAGACTGTTCAAGTACTTATTTATTGTTTGTTCATTAATATTTTTTTCTCTTGAATAATATGTTGCACTTTTTTTCTACATTTTGTTAATGAAAATTCGACCTATTTGAGACTCATTCAAGTGTTACACATAAATTATTCAGAGGATATCGTAATCTGTACAATATTTAAATTATTATCTACACGTGTCTTAGAATGACATAACAATTAACATTGCGTTTCTACGAAGTGTATGTTGTAATGTATTTGTTCGCGTTTAAACACCATATTTTTATCCGCTTTATTAACATTTGTCTTTAATATGTAAATTTGTTCGAAACCAGTATTTTAATATATGATAATGTATATTTTTAAACTCTAACACGTGTAAGTGGCTATATTTACCAGATGCTTGGCTCATTCGGACTTGTAAACTTGAAATATTTCTTTATTTACAGCACGTAAATGCCCACGTCACACATTGTGCCAGCGTCGCCATTTCTCTTTGAGTACATTTTGTATGAGTCTTGTTTTGTTAACACACAAATTAATAGTTTGTAATCCTTATCGGTGAACGCCAGGGGCTTAGCCATTGCGCCAATCGGGTCGGCAGAGAACAAATAGAGGGTAAATTTATTAAATCAGTAGTTATAACGAATGCTTTAGTAATAGCCACCGAAAACTGTTTGCTGCTTGCGCACACACGCAACGTACAAATATAGAAATAACGGTTTCGTGTTATTCACTAGTAATATCATCATACTTGTAGCCGTCTAATTCCAAACACGGCGACTTGTTACCATAGAGAAATATGCGCATAATTATACTCATGAAACTTGCAGTTTTTCTGCTCACCGACTGTATAGATACTTTGTTTGCGAGATGACAACCGGGTTTTTCCAACAGAGTCTGTTATTGACGTTTGATGATATATTTAATGTATTATGAGCGTTTTTATAAATGGTGGTCACCTAAATTATGATGTGATCAATTTACGAACGATATAATTTACTTTTAAAGTCAAGCCTCTATTTGGTGACAGCCTTTGTTCTATCTAGTTCGTGTATAGATCTTATTTGGCGAACGCTTCGAGGTCACTTGGCCGGTGACCTGTCAATACTTACGAGCTTCCAGCAAACATTATGTGTTTGTTGTGTTAGTATACAAAATGGGATATCAGTTTCGGATAACTTCATCATTTGGCTCTACTTTTTAGATAACTTTTTTTACTTTCTGATCTTTAAAACGATATTTACTAGTTAATTTATGGCGATGTTATGTAGAATGTAGAATTAGGTCAGGAAACTCATGAGCTCACAATGCGTCATTGTTGGTGCATTATTGCAAATGCAGCAATTTACTGCTTTAATGTTTCAGTCGTTAAATAACAGAATTTAAAAATTTGCTTAACCGGATTTTTATTTGGAATCTGGACTTTGGCTCGCAAAGGTCGATGACTTCAAACTACATGTCTGTAGTTTAATCAAAATTATATCAAAGTACTTTGACAGTCAAAAGGTTGTTAATCATAGTTTCACAGTAATATCTTGCTGTTTGCTTGTAATAACGCATAACTAGACCGTTTGTCTATGTCTAAACATTGTTGGACAGCAATCCGTAACTTGTCACTGTCAATACAATGTTCGGTAAGCGTCTACAAACAATGCAGCGTTGTATGCAACACAGATTACATTACGCGTTGCACAAATCTCTAGCTACCATTATACTGATAATTTTCCTCATGACACAATCTTATGTCACATGACTAGTGTTAAGTGCTAGGTGTTATTGTAGGAATTCCAGTTGAATCAGCATTGTGCATATAGACGTTATTAGCTTGCAAACTTCGCGTTTTGACACCTTTCACACATAGTAACAAGACGAGGCAACATATCATTTAATTATTTGAAAATTACACAGGTACATAAAGCATTAACGAATTATACACATAAATCTTCATCTTAAATCACTTTATACATAGCTCCAAATCAGTTCATTTGTTTTTTAGTTTTGTCCAGATATACAGCCAGACGAGAAGGCGAACGTTTTATAATAGTTTAGATAGATATGTTCATAAAATTGTCCTACCTATGCAAACTAAATCTATATTCTCCGACGATTTTATTATAACTGAAAGACTATGAAAATGTTTATTGCGTTTGAAATATGATTTTTGCAATATCACACCCGTATCCATCGACCTACTTTCAGTCTTTCATCTTGCGTTGACGTGCTCTCACTACGATTACAGTCTGCATATTAAATAATGATAGACAATATTATGACGTGAATTTCACAAATAGTAAGACTACAAAATAAAAATTCTTATTATTACCGCTACTTGAAACTTTGTCAGAAAAAGGTATATCCTTAAGAGTAAACGGTAGTTTCTTCCAGTACACCATTTCTTTTTCGTATTTAAATATCATCATAAATATTTTATAATGCTACGGCATTGAAATCGAACACTCAACTCTGTATCACACATATGTAATTTTTATTCGTCTACACAAACACGTATTATTAATTTCTTATCTGCCTTGAACTGGAAACTAGGATATTTCCATGACATTATAATACGACGCTTTTGTTATCTATACGTTTGTATATAATTTAAGCTCATTAATGCGTACGAATATGTTTATAAATTGGTTTTATGTAACACATAATAGGCCGATTATACGATTGATTACTAGTGGAACATGTTAATAATCATTCTATTTAAGATATTTATTTGCGTTAGTTGGCTGAAAGTGCCTCGGCAGAAACTGCATGAAACACATTTTTCTATTACCATTTATTAAACTACAGAAATTTATACCCAAGTCATTCAGGTAAATTTTTGTTTTAGTCCTTTTAATTAAATTACCGAACAAAAACCCTCGTAAGATTCTGGTCTAAAACGTTCAGTAGCATTGACAAAACTATATAATTTAAGTTACGTACAGTTCTATTGTACAACGGGTCGTTAATTTCGCCTCCATCCCCCGGCCCCTTCGCTAGAGCGGTGGGGGAGAACACCCCCTATTCGCTGACCGACCTATTAAAATTGTAATTACCGAACCGGCTTTGATTGTCGAAAAGACGTCATATTTAATGTAGGTAACGCTCAAATTAGGTAGGTAACTCTATTTTTGGTTTCAAATAAGTCCGGATTCGTGACGTCACGAAAAAATACTTTTGAGTTTAATTGTTTTAAAATACAAAGCTATAAGGCAAAATTTGTTTGATGTAAGGATTTTAGTGAAAATCTTTCCAAATACAGCAACGTGCCAAATGGTCAACACATATGCCTGAAGTAGTTTGGCTTATCTTCAAAAACTTAGCAAATAAGAACTTCATTCATACTCCAAAACTTTACAAAGGACTCGAAGAGATAAAAAAGTTTTAATGTACACAGAAAACGACTATAGCTTTCCCAAAGTAGTTAGTTTAGTAATATTAAGTTGAGATAACAATACTATCCGTTGGGCTGTTGTAGTCGTCGACAATTAATGTTTCCTACAAACCTAACATCTCAGCACTGACCAGCAGAGTCCATGTACTACAACAGTATAATAATATAATATGTAATACAGAAATTGCTAATCGACTTGTGGCATAGAAATTCACATGAAAGTTTATTAAAACCATCGATTAACTAGGATTATGCTCAGCATTAGAAGACTTATATAATGGTTTACCAGGTTTATCGTAAAACGTGACCTCAACAGAATATTATATCACTTAATAGCAGAGCACAGTTAATTTCGCATACAACCTCGACAAAGCGTTGTCGAACAATAGTTAATGTGATTTTGACACAAAAGCGGGGGAGGTCGTCCGAAGAGGGACGCGTTCCCCTCGAGGGTTCTCGGGTGTCTCACTGGCACATCCCAAGATTTGAGATATGACCTTGTTCTGTCCCCTCCGATAGTAACTCACTTATCAAGGCCTCTTTATTCTTTGTGGCGTAGCTTTGATCTTTATTGCGAGCACACGAATTCCCGAAATTGAAGTCACAAATATGATATCACGAAATTTCAACAGGCTTTGATTACGTACTTGGGTACATCTTTTTTTGCCATCGAGTTTTGTAGGCTCTGGTAAAGAAATTAATACGCTGTCAACTGTTATGAAGTGGTAAGGTTTCATCTTAAATGAGGGGGATCTCTTCTGCGTAATATGGACTGCATTCGTTTGGCATGACGATACTCACAATGTCACTCCGAAACATAGTTTTTTGTGGTTTTATTATAGAATAACAAAGGTGAATACAACATAAAACCAATATTTACACTCCTGCGTTTTGAGTAGGTACAAATACTATGACTATTTCAAACCCATTATTCATTGCAGAACCGAACATTGAATCGACAGAAACAATTCAATTTATAGAAATTATAAAGTAGCTAAAAATTATCAAAGTATTAAATGTATTTTGAGCATTCTATTCGGCGCTCTGTGGGTCGTGGGCGACCGAGTGGTAGATTTAACACGTCTAAAAATATATTATTGCGCGTATCTACGTACGTACGTAATCTAATGGATTTTTGCACTTGCTCTGCTCACAAAGAAATACCAGAAATGTATATACGTGTGTAACTGAGTCTTGGTTCACATGACCAAAGAACAGATCGATGTTAAACCGGTCCCTGCGTCTATATTGGCATAGGTTTATTAATGTTAACATAATAAAACCTGCTTCGAAGAGCACCTGGTCGTTGCAAACGCATCTTAGAAAGTCTAGTTGGTCATACGTAATTGTCTAGTACGTTGATAGAATGAAA
Organism: Autographa gamma; assembly: GCA_905146925.1. Lineage (NCBI taxonomy): Eukaryota > Metazoa > Arthropoda > Insecta > Lepidoptera > Noctuidae > Autographa > Autographa gamma. The sequence continues at coordinate 7,910,399 of LR989871.1, forward strand.
TTCGCATCGTATAAATGTATATTTACAGCTTAAAGCAATGTTCAGCCGTATCTGAATAGTGATGATCTGTTTTAGCAATCCAAATGAGATTAGTCATTTAAACTTACGTGTAGTGTTCGTCTGCGGCTGTCTGTCCGTCTGTTGTATCGAGGTCAAGTTTCGATCGGGATTTATGCTTGCCTTGACGAGACACTGCAATTAAAATTGCAAAAAATTAAGAAGAAATTAAATTTTAAATTGAATTACGCACGATGATAAAACTAATGCACTACTAAAAGATTCAACAGTTCATAATTACATATGTGTCATATTTCATGCAGGTATGATCACTGCATGAAATATGACTTTCTTACTTTATTGTTCTACTAGTTAATCAAATATTTTCTTTCTAATACCTGTTAAGAATTGCTATTAATATCTGTTTAAATATTTACATGTCATATGTACCGAAAAAGTGTATGTGGGCGTCGTTCAGTGTGCACGAACAATATGATAGGTGTTCCCAGCTCAATATAAATATCTAGTATTATCCATTCGAACGTGATCATAGCGTTGTTTATTTGCAACGGAACGGGCGCCCATAATGCAGAATTTATGTCTCAATTTAGTGTTCCCATAGCTTACAGTTTTATGTTCAAAGCCTGTAGTGTTTCTTCTTTTATCTATACGAATAATAACAATTGTAATGAACCTGCTGAGAATTTAATTGGAAATTCCTTACAGGTTAGTTATTCTTGAAACACGCAACCTATGCTAATTAGAAAATTTGCTAGTTAGATATCTATAAGATGATAAAATATGATAATAATTAAATAAATTTATGCTAAATTATTATGAGTTCAATCTATTATACTAATTTTACTCAAATTCATCAGTTCGCTTGCCAGATGGTTAGGCCATTTGCATAAATTAAACACGCGAGTATCCGGCTTTCTACCCTTTTGCTATATCTGCAATTAAAATAATCATTTACTCTCAAAAAACGTAATATAATAACAATATATATAATAATTGAATGACACTATTTCTTATAGAAACGTCTGCCGGACCGCTATTCCTTGTTTTATTTAAGAAACAATATAACATTAACTTGTTTACTGTAGTTTACGAATAAAGTGTTATGTTAACAATAAAGCGATAGCTATAAAAATGAGAATTGAACGTCAAAGCCAGCCGCACTTAAATTCTTATACCGTCGTAGCCACTTTTCTCACAGTTGGATACAACCATTTTCAGCCTGACTTTATACGTGTTTTATCGTACACTTTACGTAATTAAACACACGGTTTATACCGCATGGTGATCATTAAAATGTATTTAATGGCGTCTTGTGTAAGCTGTTTTCGCAAAGCACATTCCCCTGGCTATGTTCCTTTTTTCACGTACCCGGTTATTCGGGCGGTTAATGAAAGCCGACGAGATGGGATGGCTAATTGGATTCCGTTTTGTATCGGAAGCCAGCGGCGCGGCTGTGTTTCCGTTCTGAGCGGTGTTATTCACCTTTAGTGTTCTGTGTCATGGTAATTTTTTTAGAAACAAAATGACACGCTCTGGTGGTTATCGAAGAGACGTTCAACACCGCAGTTTTATTTTTTTATCAAATCCATTCCACATTTAAACAGACAAACGTTACCTCCGGCTGCTATTTAACTTTTAACACTCAGCCGTTTTTATTATACTTTGCGAAACAATTCTCGCATAGATACGTTCGGACGAAACCTCAGGAAACTTTCTCGTGAATGCCGAGAGCATTCCTCGGAGTCTTTCCCTAACTTTTATTAAAACAATAAAATAACTTTCCCTAGCTACTCGTCTATAATTTATTCTCAAGCGCTGTTCACCTTTATATTTGCCGGTATCGCCATTACCGATTCTTTATCGACAAAAAAACTGGTATTTACGACGAAAAACATGCCACTAGAGTCGTGCGACGTCGAATTTGATCTAAAGCTTGCTGCTGAGTCATACAAGTGGCGAATGTAGGGGTGGGGAGGTGTTTGGGAGGGGGAGGAAACCGCTCAGCTCAGCCACCTATTGTAGTATTGTGGAGGCACGTTGTTTTTGCGGAGAGTGGTGTGTCAGCGACAGGACGTGAGCTGACGTGGCCGTAGCGAACTAGGCTTGAACGAGAACGCGACTCGTTTCAAAAGGTCTAGCTAGACAATTTATGCGGTCGCTTTGTTGACAACATTCTGCAAGTGAACGATGTTCTTCCCAAACTATTTAACTTGCCAAACAATACCTCTTTAATTGCAACATAGACAATAATAAAGAATAAGAATTTATAAGGCTATCCTTTTGTAAACTGTGGTCTTCTCGAAGAAATTTGTAGAAATTTAACAACGACTTCGTAATGCTATAACATGGTCTGCGACTTAAAACAGACGTTATTTAATTAAACAACAACAACGCCAAGTGTACATTATACACTTCTCATCAAAAAAATCGAAACACTTTCGTTTTTATTGTTCTTGTCCTAATTTTTTACAAAAGATAATTAATTCCATGAAAAAAAAAAACATTATTGTGTAGCTGGCAGTTTGGTCATTACAATAAGATGAAAAAAATCAAAATTCGAAATTAGAATTTCATTTGTTTATCCTATAAATGAAATTAATCACTGTTTTGAGACAGATGTGTATTTAGGGTTGGAGTACGTTTCTCGTTTAAAAACTAAAAATTTGCGCTTGTCTTTAAACTTTTTGTTTCTTATTTCATTTACTGTGACTTTGGGACGTCTGAAAAAGCTTTTTTTTCTAAAACATATGGATACTTCGCCCGCAGAAGCCGCCCAAGTGGTGGCATTGCTGGATTCTGGACTTAGTCAGCGTGTTGTGGCTGCAAGATTGCATCTAAGCTTATCATCTGTTCATAGAGTCTACAAACGCTATCGGGAGACTGGTTCGTTCACGCGCCGTTCAGGATCTGGCAGGAATCGGGTCACTTCTGAGCGAGATGATCGATTTATTGTAACAACTTCTTTACGAAATCGACGCCTTAACACTTTTCAACTGCAGCAGCAGCTTCGCGTTGTACGAAGAGTAGCTGTAAGTGACTCTACAATAAGAAGAAGGTTGAAGGAACGCGGATTGGCACCGCAAAAGCCAGTGAATGGGCCGAAATTAACTGCAGACCATCGAAGAGCGCGCCTTAACTTTGCACGCGAGCACCTAACTTGGTCATACCTTCAGTGGAGCAAAGTACTGTTTTCTGATGAGTGTAAAATTATGCTGTATGGTAACGACGGAAGGAACAAGGTCTACAGAAGAGATGGAGAACGCTTTGCACAATGCTGCATTGAAGAAAAGATCAGCTATGGTGGCGGTTCGTGGACGGTTTGGGGAGGAATCAGCGCCGACGGTAAGACAGAACTTGCCTTTGTGTCTGGGCCACGGCTGCCTGCACTAAACTCTCATCGGTACATCGAACAGTGTCTTGAACCTCATGTGATGCCCTATGCACATTTTATTGGCGACGACTTCATATTCATGCACGACAATGCTAGAGCTCACACCGCGGGCGTCGTACGAGATTATCTTACCGAAGTCGGTATCTCCATTATGGTATGGCCAGCAAGAAGCCCGGACATGAATCCCATTGAACATCTATGGGATGAATTAAAGAGACGAATTCGAGCAAGAGATCCAGCCCCAGAAACACTTAGCCAGCTGCAAAATGCAATCCAAGAGGAATGGGATTATATACCACAACATGTGATCGTGACTCTCATCCGATCGATGAAGAATCGTATGGAAGCAGTAATAAGAGCTCGCGGAGGGAATACAAGTTATTAAATAAACGTTTCTTACATTTTTTTTTCATTTACGCGTGTTGTTTTACCCATTTCCTTCATATTCCATACAGGGTAAAAATTACTCATTATACAAAATACGAAACCTATGAAGACTTAATTTGAATTTAGAACATTAACATTAGGATTTAGATACCTCATACTACTCACTATTAAATGTCATTTTACATTTATTCCTAAATATACACATTTTTCTGATAATCCTTATCAAATCATAAACTGCGAGGTGTTTCGATTTTTTTGATGAGAAGTGTATTAGAAATAGGTGGGAAAAAAGTAGTTTGAAAGATTCAAGATGAGTCAGTTGGGAAGTTTTCTGGCGTCGAACTGTAAATGGCAATTACTTAGTACACACAAAGTTGTCACGACGCGTCTGGGAGCCGTTGCCGACTTTCTGAACAATTTTTATTTTTGTCATTCTCTTTAAAATTTGTATCTTGCAAACTTTTCGCTGTTTGTTCCTGCCGAATAACATATTGTCGCTTGTTCGCTTACATTGTTTCCATTGCCCGTTGTTGTATCATTGTCTTTTTGTTACGTTACAAGTTCAACATAATTATGGTTTGTATTTAGGCGTTTGTTAATATTCTCTGTTAGTTTTAGATTTTCCCCTTGGTTACCTCTTCGATTATTTTTGTTTTTATAACATATTGGTTGCTAACATCGACGTATGATATGCATAGACTGCAACTATCGCTAGGTTCCCCTTGTGCCAAGCGAGAGCAGTTTTTAGTCTGATCCTAGTACATTTCGTTTTTCATTTCAGTTAATTTTCGCGCAACGAGAAACTTATATAAGAAAATATCGATGGTTTTGACATTGTTAGGATAATATTAGTGTTTTAGATAGATTTTTTAAAACGGCAAGCTCCATCTTCATACATAATTCACGACAACACTTGTTCACACTAGTGCTTACGGTTTAAACTCTGATAGGCTCACTCTATAGTTTCAAATGCAACCTCGTTGGTTGCTAATATTAACATTGCTGTCAATGTCATGGTAGTACCAACAAAATAAAGCTTATAAATGTATCATTAGGGTTTATTCGTCCTGTATTTATTCAAGTGCACGATAAACAATAATGCCAATTTTCCTAATTTACGAATGGTTCATATTTGCAATTCTAAAACCACCTATCCCCAACGGGTAAAACATTTGTGATTGCATTGCATTAAATTAGTCAGCAACATAATTTGTGTATTTAATTACACTAACACAGAGCAATTCTGTTTTATTACATATAGTTTCATAGAATGCAGATAAAATTACAGGACCAGTATATACTGGCGAGTTTGATGTCATCGGGTTATCATTGTTCAAATGGAATGCCTAAGAGAAAAATAAACTTGGACCTAATGTCGATAACGGTCTCCGTGTTCAAACTTATCTCACATTTATACCATTTACCAGTTTTGATACGTACATTGTATACAATTAATTAAAAGTTTTGAAATATTACATCGTTATAAAAATCCATGCACTAATAGTTAGTTTCTGTTACGCAACAACTAACTTTTAACATCATAAATGTAGACATGTAAATCATTTTTATTGCGTTGTGGATAAATTGTTCTCCATTATGTGTATAGCTTTAATGTCACAACTCTGTTCACACGCGTTCATTATAGTAAGTCATTAATATGTATGTTTTATTTTGGTTATTTGTAGTTATTACATAAAAAACAATTAAATCCAACTCCAATTCTGCCTAATGACCATCTATCAGGTAGTCAAAGCCTAGTAGATGTTTTGATTTGCTCCTGTGTATGTCAGTCACCCATTCATCACTCATAAATGTCAATGTCTCGCCAGAATCACTCGACGGCTGCAAATGACAACTTTCACCATAGCCGTCTAAAATCCGTAGCTTACTGCAGAACAGTGTCATATGCCTCCCACAGATTGATGGCTTTTTGTTGATATGCATTTTAAATGCGAAAATGTTGAGCATAATGTAGCTGGATACAATTTCTGAGAAGTAACCCGAATCCGAGGCACTCACGATTTCAACTCAGATAACCTAAAGTTTATATCAGATTGCTTGATTATCAATTTTACTGATTGCCTACTGCCTATATTTCAGCGTTCCGTGACTCCGTTATATTAGCTTCGCCAGAACATTCGAAATAATTAATATTCTATTGTCGCCGTCGCGTATATTTATGGCATAGATAACTCAGATTCGTGTCTTATTCTGCTTACGTGTTAGAGAGGGGCCAGTAGCTTCCCCATCGAAGGCTGACGTATACTAAACGACATCGATTCCCCGCCGGAGATTGTTTTCCGAAGCAACCTTACGCGAACTGTTTAAGCTCCAATCACATTTTTGGTCTTTGAAATTCATTAAGGGTCTTCCTTTCTTTGGCTTGTTTTCCATTTCAAATTTTAATTGGCCCTTACCTAACGTCAGAATAAATGGTATGTACCAAATGGAACAGTTTGAGTAGCAACAGGAAACACGTGATTTTGTCACAAATAACACGTTTAATTTCCGGGTGGCCTTAGGTGTGGTTTTGTAGGCAAATGGCGATTTCCCACGTTCGATCTCAATCTTCATAATACCTTATAGGGGCAAGCAGAATTACTAGATGTATATGCAAATGGTTTAACTAATCTTCATGACTTCAAATAAATATACTTAATATATTAAAAAAAAAAACTAATTTCGAGTGAAATTTATTTGTAATTTGAGCAACAAAAAAAGTTCAATGAAGTATGCATAATGCACAAGTCTCGTTGATATCCTTTTTTCTCATCGACAAAATATATAATAATTAAAAAATGCCTGAAAGCCGATAAAAAATAGCGTTGCGGCGTCAACGGAAATCTTGCTAAGATGGCGTTTCTTTTATGTAGAAGATCGTGCCTCAGCTCGACAGTAAAAAGTAGCTGACTACACCGATCCGGTTTACTAGAGTCAGCAAAAAGTCGCATGTGTAAAGATTGGCTGAATGCGCGAGACTTCTGTAATTAATGATTCCGTTTTAGAACGATACGTATGTTAATCGAGCTAAAGATACGTGTGGCGGGAATATTTGTTCTTTTTTAAGTATCGTATCGAATTTGTTGCCAGGTAGAGCGATTCGCAGCGGTCTGAACTCGATAGACGATTTGATGGTTATGTAAAAGTCATGCGAGTGCGTTAAAACGTAGTTGGTTCTATTTATCTGTCGCTAAGTACTAATCACGATGATTCATTAGTAATTATAATGATCTTGTTATCTTCATAAGGTAATGTCTATTACATGTTCTAGTTTTCCAAAATTATCAGTTGTTAAATCCTCAAACACGCCAGAGTTAAACACTGGCGTAAAAAGAATAACTTAATTAACTAGGTTACGGTACAAGTTTTAAAACCACTTTAAACATTCATAAATGTATATGAAAGTAGGTACCTTATACAAAGCTGTGTAAATTATATTAACTATGCTAATTAATCCTCAGTGCTAGACTTTTTCTCGTCTGACATTGACGAGAGCCACGGACGGTAATTATAAAACCACCTGGCGGCCTGAGAACCAGTCGCGAATCACTCGCATCCTCTTTGTACAAGAATTTTACTCGTTTTACTATAAAAAAACGTTTTCGACGAATTGTTGCGTCAATTTCGTCCTGTTTCTGTGTAACTAGAAGTGGATTCAGCTGCCTTTAAATTTTATAGCCTTATGACGAAAATAATAGAGTGTAAGTGCAAAGTAAAAGGGGAATTTTGATCGAATATATCTAGATATACAATGAGGTATAAGTTGAAATAAAACTACTTTTTACGGATTTTTTCGCGGTTTGTATTTAGATTTTAGGTCCCGACGTTTCGACACCTTTGCAGGTATCATGGTCACCAAAATCTAAATACAAACCGCGAAAAAATCCGTAAAAAGTAGTTTTATTTCAATGTCTAACATTCGCGTAAACCTGAGGTATAAGTTATCAGACTTCTTTTTGTGCGTTTTATAGTGAACTCCTATTGTGTCTACTAAAATAATGCTATTAAGGGTCTGTTTCACAATGTACCGATAAAGTTCCAAATACTTATGTTACACATAAATTATTCGGACTATAAAAGTTCTGGATAAGAAACTTTACGTTTCACAAACTTATTTTATCTGACACATAACTATATGGGACCTATACGTAAGCGCGGTGGCAACACCATTTACTCACGTTCCGTTTTTTTATGTCATTTTATTAAATACAAAGCAAGTTAACACAAAATACTTATAAATTTATTTTAATTTGCTCTAGAAGTATTGTTTTACTTTAATATTTTTATATAATTTGTTATTATCCGCATAACGGTTAATATTCTATATAAAAACTTATACAAACGATTTTATGGAAATTAAATACTGCTTGTAACGAATCGGAATGAGGAACGAGATTTGAAACGATTTGATCGTTTTAAACAACGAGGTTGCATTTGAAACTATAGAGTGAGCCTATCAGAGTTTAAACCGTAAGCACTAGTGTGAACAAGTGTTGTCGTGAATTATGTATGAAGATGGAGCTTTTAATATCGTGGTACTTGCTATTTCGTTTATTAGTTTCTCATTGCTTTGTCATTTCTGCGATTTAAGTGTACTTACTAAGTACATTTTCTGAACAGTAATTTCGGACAATTTTGTTACTCAGCACTACTCTCTACTTGAAGTGAATTTTTTGCGTTTCGGTGTAGTCATTACTACACCGAAATGTGAACGAAGCGTCAACTTCAGCCGGGAAGAAGTTGAGCTTCTGACCTCACTTGTTGCTCAAAATAAAAGTGTTCTGGAAAACAAGAAGAGTGACGCAGTCACTTGGCACGAAAAGGAACAGTGCTGGAAGACACTGGAGGCATCATTCAATAGCACAAGCGGTTCAAACTTTCGGAGTGCTAAAACGTTAAAAGGACTCCTGCGTAGTGTCGTGAGGCTATCAAAATATTCATCGAACTCATCTTCAAGAGTCTCAAAAACCTCCATTGTCGTTATAAGTAGTCTACCTAGGTTATTAAGACTAAAACCACGCTGATTCCTCTGATAATACAGGTAGTTATGTCTGTAAAACTTAAACGACATGGTTTTTACGTAATATAATATTCAACATGAAATAAAACTCCTTTTTACGGACTTTTTCGCAGTTTTTATTTAGATTTTTAAGTCCCGACACCGTAACCTAAGAAACCAATATACAACATGAACGAAAGAAAAACAATGTCATTTAATTTTAACTGTCAAACTTATAGTTATGTATAAGATAAGTGTGCTATTCGCCACTTCGTCCGACCCATAGTTTATGGTGGACTTTATGTAACACATAGCGCTATTTGACAGTTGTGAAACGCAAAAATAGTGTTTATCCTACGAATAAGTAACAAACAGCTTATTCAAAACTTATGCAGAACTTATCGGTACATTGTGAAACAGGCCCTAAATGTGTGTTCAAAGAAGTAGCATCGGTATTTCGTTTCATTTCCCACTTGCGCCCAATTCCAGTTCCACGGATAACTGAATCGAAGGTTTCGTTTAAGCCCGCACCAAAAAATCCATCACTTTTGGCACTCGCTTGGCTCGGGCGTGGTCACAATTCCAATCTATCCCATCTAAAAATACGTTTGAGGGTTTGACAGAATTCGGATGCCCATTTTTCAACTTTGTCCCTGTTACACGTATGATAGACACTAACTATGTAAACAAAATATATTTTTTATTTGATTACGATAAAAATACTATTGGGCTTTGATATAATGTATTAATTCTAAACGTTATACCAATATTAAGATACACTTTATATGACAGCTGGGTAGTGAATAAAGAATACTACTTTACGCCTACTAAGTTCCTGACGAGCTGTTTCGGCATTAAAAATACTCAAGGCTATATTTGTAGGTCGTAAGCTAACCTACTAAGTATTTACGAATTTCGTGTAGGTAAATCTTTACCAAATTTTTACAAACCCGTAAAAGTAATAACACGTAGGCCGTGGTAATCATGTTGCCACTCGAAACAACCGCCATACCTGTTTATTATATATTCCTATATACCTTACGAGTTCGATAACAAAATATGCGATAAGGATTATTACGTAGAAATGTTATTTCATTTGAATTTTTCACTCGTGTTGATTCGTTTTGCTCGGAGTCTAGTTGTAGCCGAAGAAATGAGTCATTCGTATTCACACACGTGTACATCGTATGAACGTGATTAGCTCCGCTTAGGTGGCTGTTTCTAGTACATGTCTATTTTTCTATATGCATATCCTAACTATGTTTCTGTACGATCACCAGTATCGAAACTGTTAATTTACTTCCTATGTGCTATAAAGAATGCCATGATGGTCTAAAAATTAACAATGTGCGATATTCCACACGGATACAAGCAAGAAAAAACCATGACTTGACTAAAAAAAATATGCCATCTTTATGCATGTAATGTAAATATCATATTTAACTGACACGTATAAACATTAAGCAGACAATTAACACGAGAAGAATGAGTGATGCTACACGTGCGACCACAGTACGTGGATAGTGATAAAAGAAACCGTTTTGTAATACTCTGTAATATCGGCGTTACTGATCAATTTAAGAATACCTGTGACCCCGTAGTAACTGAGTTCTACGCACTCAAAACAAATCTCTTATTGAGAGGACTTATCTAGCTGATTGGACAACGACGGCCTTATCGAATACCTTAAGGAATAAATTATTATTATATTACGTATTCTAGCACGTGTATGTATTAAGGTATTAGATCCGCTTACTTGGCTATTTCTTAAACTGTTACTACGTAATATGCATAAGCAGACGTATGGTATAATCTTGGACGTCAACGTTACACGTACTTTGTAAGTATGCGTTATTTCGTAAGGTGTATTATGATTTATGCATTATACACGTGATAAGAATTCTTATCATTTAGTTGGATCAATACTAATGTAATGTATACTATACATTTTTATATATTTCGTTTCTGAAATGACAAAATTAAATTGTTTCAAAAATCACACCCAATGTATTTGTCGTTTCGCATAGTAGAAAATTCAGAACGAAATATCCATGTTCTAGGTATGTTTCAGCATTCACAGTACATTTTAATGTTTACAGCTATCAAATAAAACAAACTTTTCAGAACTATGTTTACGATACAAATACCAAAATAATATTTCATTCACATACTTTTTGTACAAACAAAGAGCTGAAATCATTCAATATTAATCGTTAAAGCGAATTGAGACCGGGCGACACAGCTAGGTCGCAGTTAGGTTACGTAGACAAGGGCGGCGACCTTGGGACCACCCCTCCTCCCCTCCCTCCCACCTCTACGACCCCCTAACACCCCCCGGGGACGAGATGTGAGCTGACTTTTGAGAACCTACTCCTTTGACTGTTACCAAGTACCTACCATTTATATACGTATCGGTTTCTACAAGAATCGATCAGATTGTTCGTAGTTTCAAGTTTGTGTTATTGTATCCCCAATTGCATGTGAAAGAAGCGTGTTACATTGATTTTGATTTGTGTTTTCTTTTTGTTGCAGGTGAGATTACGATTCAAACTTCCATACCCCGTCATATATAATTATCATAACGTAAGTAATGCAATATTTGTATGGTATTCTCCTGATATAAATAACATTTATTAACTGAAACTAGTTTTAACTTTATAAAGATTGTTGGCTGTTAAAATAATAACAACGTTTTTATTTATTAAGTTACTTTGTTTGCCCTTAAGCTTTAAATTCTTGAACATGCAAACTATCAAGATTGTTTATTAAGTAACTTAATTATAATTAAGTCTGCAAAGGTGTTGTTCTAGCTTCTAAGCCAAATCATTTACCTAAGTGCTGCTTCAGATTAAATTACCTTAATTATAATCCCAGTACCACTAAATATTTGCTATCTAAATATCAACCTGCACTTGCAGTATCCTGATAAGGGCTTAATTACATTACATTAAACCGTATACGGCAAAGAAAACGTACGCTAAGCCGGTTTGCAAATATGCTTCTGACAACAGCATACTACGCCTGCCAGACTACGCAACCGTACTCGTACCGTGTACGGCGAATACGGTCCTAATAGTGTTAACTTGTCGGTTGTCGGTCGGATCCGTTTAAAACGTACAGCGTCCGAGCTAATGTAATTGGGGCTTAAGAGATTTATGATATTCATGCATTTTTAAAGTGAGCAAGTCAAAGATTTATATTATTATGTCTTTATATTAAGTATGTCATTGGCACAGTTTTATTATTTCACGTGTCACATGTTTGGTCTAAATAAAATTTAATGATACAACATAACGACTTAAACGTTATCGTCACTCATCTATTAATATTAAAGTCTTTTGATTTATTTATCAATTTTACAGTTCCAATTAAGAGAAAATTAAATGTATTGTTCTGTCAAATTAATATGATATTCTCAAATGAAATTCTGTAGAATCGGGTTAGAGTTCATCTTATATTGAAATCTTACTCAAACATTTTTGTCGTGTACTTAAGTGATCAATTTTAAGTGAATCCTTGAATTGTTTATACCAAAAGCAGCATAATGTTTATAAATGTAAGTTTATTTACTCTAAGTTCCGCATCTTTTCTCATAAATAGCAAAATGCGTGCGTGAAATCGACGTGTCTTGTCAACTTTAAAAATTAGTTCTTAGTAATTATTTAAATGTAATATTTACAATTCCAATTTAAATACCCAATATACAATAACACGTTTCGAGGATGCTATACAGTGTATGATCACGATTTTCAGTTAAATTTCACAATCCTATTCAATCCGCTTTGGTTTGTATGAATTTGCTGCATGTGTAGTTTCTAGTTTGCTAAAGTAATTGTGTAATATCTAACCGCATCGTACCGCTTACTCGTCTAGCCAAGTTACAGTTTTAATTGCATTATGGTAAATGAACAAGTAATTGAAATTGATTTGTTATTATAAAAAAATGTCCTTCGATTTTTTCAGAAATAAGTGTTATAGTTGTAATCAATAATAAAATAGTTACAACAATGTGTACAACTGCACAGGTAAACTTTCTCTGATATAGTAAAAGACAACTTAGATTTAAAAACTTCTACTAATAACAGTTGTAGACCCACGTACTCCCACTAGATAAAACTATTTAAACGCCATGTTGGCGATTAATTTTCTTGAAGTATAATAAGTTTTCGGATTAATACTTTAAGTTGCATGGCTAGTCGCGCACAGCTGGTAGCTGCATCTCTGTTCCGCTCGCTCCAACTTACTTTGAACTATATTTTAGTGCACACTCGGGCGAATTGCTCCCGGAAAGTTGACGCACCAAGTTGAGCCCTCACCCCCAGCCACTCTAGTTTAGAACAGTTCTCATAACACTACGTATATCAAACAGTATGCATGTGTGCACATAAAACACAAGTTCGCGTTAACTCGCGTTTCGAAGTCGGGCTGTATTATGTAATCTTCCGTGCTTTCCCAACTCGCTAAGTTGGACCATCGAGTCGCTCACTTTGTCGCGTGCGGTAATAACAGAAACTCCTTTAATGTCACTTGGAGTTGTCGCTAATGCCGCTCTAATTTGCGTTACACCCTCGCCTTTTGTGTTTCCATATTTCGCTGCGAGCTTTTTGTTTGCTATTCCCCCACATAAATAAGAGTCGTTCACCTTGCGCGTCGCGGAGGTGCCACGTGTCGGCTCCTTCGATAACTTATCTTGGCAGAGATCGCGCTTGTTTGTATCTAGAGCCGTTTTTGCAGAACAATCATTATTATGTAGTTGTTTGTACAGGACGCTCGGTCGCTATTATTATTAGTAACCGTAGGTATTATTGCTAAGAGGAAAACATCTCGAAATAGCGCAATTGTGCGACGTCGAGTTGCTCGCCGACGTTCGTCATTATTCACTTTTTGCACCGAGTGCTAGCGTTCGACAGACGGCTCGTTCTGTTGACGTTGACGTTTTTGTGCCTCTCTCGGTTTGATACAGCCAGACGCTTTGTCATTTTTGAACGGCCACTACGATTTCCGTGCTAGTTAAAGACCACTGCTCAAATAAAAAAAGCAACTGGTTAAACCAATCAATTTCTAATCGTGCCTATTTACATATTTGCTTCGTTTGTAAATAGGAAAACCTTTACCTTTTATAACATTCAAATAACAAATTAACAGTCACTTGGGTTAGGAGCTCTGCACTGTATATTTTCCTGTAAAGACGCTACTTTATTGCGAGGTAGGTGGGATACGCCGTCTCGTCTCTAAATCACGTTGTTTCCTCACGTTACAGTTTAATGGTTTGCCTATTCATGTTGCGTACGAGATGACAGCCGCTCTCGACGTCCTCAGACGAGAGCCAATTTAGACAAGTCGTTCAATTTTCGCTTCTATAACAAGAACTAGTGAGAAGTTTCCGGTCGTTTGAGTTTGTAAATCGTTTGTTGCTGTTTTCTTGCGTAAGCCGAGACATGAGTCATTTGCTTTTGGTCAATTACATGGAAGTGGTGTGATTATCTTGTCGTTTTAATTGTTTATGTTTTACTACAATGCGTGGGCTAGCAAACAAGTGACGATAGCGAGGTAATTGGAGCTGGGGCGTTCCCCAATTAGGGCGATTAGAAATGGCGCGGTCGACGTCAAATTGGATTATGCGCCCGTGAAACGCTATGGTCCCTCGACATGCGACCTCATGTCACCCCCGGTATGGTATAACGGACACGAGGTGAGGCAATCCGCTTTATCACTACCCATTATTATTGCGCAATTCGCGCCATTAATAAATACACGTGTTATCTCGGTGTTCGAGAACGTTCGTGCGTCCGCGTGGCATTGCGCCCGCGCCCGATAGTACATACAACTAGAGACTCCGGCGAACCGAGCTCGACACGTTTTGTACATTGGCGGTTGAGACTCACAGCGGCGTGCACCGATCGTAAATTGCGTTTTCGCCAGCGTGAAAGGCGACCGCCGCTGCCAGCCGGCCGGTGCATTCACCGCTCACCGTATCGAATTTATCGCGAGATCGATACGCGCGCATACCCGCCAACGCGCTCTGTATACACACTTACCTGCGCCTAGCCGACGACGTCACCACACGTGGCGCGCTGTGGCGGCAGCGGCAGGGACGCGCTAGTGTGTGTGCGCGCGCCACGATTATATGGAATTCAGCGATTACGCCACCTACCTACGTACAGCAAGCGAGTGCGAGTGCGTCCGCTCAGCGGTAATAATAATAATTAGCCGCCTCATTATTGTTATTGGAGGCGACGGCGCTCGCTGTCACCGACAGATAACCGCTGCGCGCGACCAGACACCGCCGCGTTCGATTCTCGCGGCGTGCTCGACTCACCATTGTTGCTATTGTCGCCGGACAAGGAGAAGTACTCCCCTTTGTGTTGTTGTGTGTACCTGGCTACCGGATTGTAGTCACTGGATTGTTTGACTCGACACCACCGGACCGTTCTATCAGGTACGTTTGCAGTGTAAACTTCGCTTGTATCGTAAACAATGGACGCGATTTCTGTTAACCGTGTACACAATGCCCGCTGCGCCGAGTTACTGTCTCCAGAGGGTTTGTAGGGCGTGGAAGCGTTCAGTGACCTTGTGACGACGCTACGCGCGCCGACATGTTTGTGTATTGAATTTGGCCGCTCCGCAGGAGGTTATTGAAAGTAAACCGAGCTCTAATAGCTTAGTAACTAGCCAATCTCTTTCCTAATTATTGACAATTGTCTTGTTCTATAAGCGACGTGTTTGTTTATAGTTTATACTGTTTAACTTGTGTTAGTATTTTGTCCTCAACGTCAAATTTGCGTGTTCTTGACATTTAATTACAGACAGCTTGTGATATAGGTAGACCTTGCTTTACTTAACTGTCCTAACAGACTCGCTATTCACTATGGCTGTGATTGCGATACGTAAGACTGAAGAAGTTTTGTTTCTGATAATTATGGATTTTACAGATGTCCGTGACCTCAATGTTAATAATGACTTGGTCTTTCTACGTGCCCCAATTATGTCTGTAATAATAAATTATTATTTACTTCAATTAAAACTTTAATTTGACTAAGATTTGATAAAAAAACGGTTCCAAAGAGAGCGTTGTTTACTTTGTAACTTTAATTTTATGCTAATACCTATTACCTAATCTACATACATTCTTCTCAGTTATTTATCATGTTTTAAGCCTGCTTGCGTTAGTCAGATAATTTTGACACAATGATGCTTTTTATCACTAGTAGAGAATCATTATTATGTACATACTTTATCTTAGGACTCGACACTTTCGCATTTACATCAATTTATTCTTTTAACACATTTTGTTTTTAACTATGACTATTTAACTTCAAAAAGTACCAAGCTGGTCGCCGAGCTATTTATTAGTGAAATCTCGCCTTGCACAAACAATACATAGACAACACATAATGGATATTGGAATATCGTACTAAACTATCATCTCTATGATAATTTACCGTTTTACAAAACAACGTATCCCAATAACTATCGAGTGTAGGTTACTGTTTGTTGCTAGGCGGAAGTTTAACACCTTTGTACTCGATGCAGTTAGTTCCTTGCTTTCTCTTGTTGCAGACTAGAACTTAACTGTATGAATACGTGTGCAATTTTGCATCCATACAATATATCCAAACATTGTTTTGTCATACATGCATTGTTGCTATGTTGTATTAATTCATTACACAACCCATTTGACCTATGGTCGCAATAAAACGATTTATTGATTGATTGAGCTATTAAACAAAGTCGTCGTTAGGCTATAACTTTCTTGGAATACTTGTAATAAATAAGATTGAAATTCTTTAAACTTTCAGCAAGTGACTTGACAACAATCAATAGAATAGGGAGCGATTTTGTTAAGGCTTCATGTAAAAACAATTTAATTGATCAAGAAGTTGCGTTCAACTTGGACCAGAGTTTAAATCACTAAAATGCGTCTATATAACTCAGTCCTAATTAAATATTCATAAATTTAGAAGTAAGTACCGTAAGACTCCGACTGTGTACTGCAAAAGTAAACATTTTATGAATTCCGCGCTAGTTACAACGGGATTTGACGGGCACTGGTAAATAAATAAAAAGAAAATATGCAAATCCGTTGACATTGCGTTACTATATGAAATGGCGAGTTTAAAATGTTCTGGAGCATATCGGATGCGATGCACGTGCGAGAGTCCGTGATCGATGCGGTGCACCCACCATACGAGACTAACGTAAATCTAGGAGGTAGGGCTGCCACTCTACTGCGACCATCTATATCGCACTATATGGCTTGTGGATGTAACGGCCAATAAATCTGCGAGCCATTGTGTACTTGTGAAAGTAGTAACAGTATCTTTGATGGTGTGTAGTTTTTATGAGCGGAAATCAAGATTTCGTTAATGGAGAGGACTCGAAAGTTTTTGAATAAACATTTAGACGGTAAAACCTTTTGTCAGTGTTTGGAGATAACTACACAAAAATACCTAATAAGACAACATCTGCTTTAAGCTATGTATTAGAAAGTGAACAAGTTTAACTTGTTTATAAATTGAACATTAATATAAATAGCATCACGCCCAAAGCGCGGCTCACGTTCGCGATTAATGCGAATGATCGCTCCGGAAAATCCTGACGGATGCAGCCCTGTCCAGCGTGCGAAATAAAAACGTCGGTCTGAACGCAATTTATGAAACCGCTCTTTGTGATAGCCGAGCTCAGCTATACATGTATTAGATACACGGTCTGTGTGCCGCCATTGTTATTGCTTAGCTATCATGATATCTAGTCGATTTACCTTTTCTGGTAATATTACTGCAAGCTTATAACGGCAAATAATTCCATAATTTGGAATTGGCTTCTTGAGGAGAGATGAGAGGATAGATGCTGTAAAGTTTTGTTTTTTTTTTCAACTGTATTTATCGTCACCAACATTATTCGTGCTCCAAATTAAACGTACAGTGATGTAACATCCGATTAAAATCCTATTTCAATGCCACTTTATATTTAATTCAAAACAGGTAGTCTGTGTGACCTCGTTAGCGAAAACGTAATCGTAACACGAAATAACTTTCACAGCGAAACAGACACAGTTACAGCTAGCACAAATAAAACTGCAACGCTTCAATTCAAAGAAAGTAAAATAAACTACATGGTGGCATGCGGAAAAGTAAAGGCAGAAATAACGCTTACTCTGTGTGAAAATGACTATTTCGAAACGTGATTCTTATTACAATTAATACGCGGACGTGTTCATAATAAAATCGTGCATAAATATTTCAACGCTGATGTCATTATCTTTATGTCGTGTGTGTGTGGTTTTATTTGCGAAAGCGGCGGCGCTTTTTTGATAAATATTATATCACAGAATGGCAACTAGATAAATATAATTTTGCAACGTACGCTTCGTGGAATTTGTTCGATGTTTGACGTATTATTTTCGTGTTGCTAACACACTTTAGTAGTAGATTACAAATGTTTATCGTGCGTTAAAACGAGGACTGGGCGGGAAAGGCAACTAGTTCATGTAATTAGAATATTTTGGAGCAATTGCAATGTAAAGTTAATAATAGATGAACTTCATTATTTTATCAGTTAACCCAACCAAACCCGTCCCGGGTATTATTATTTTTATCAAATGAATATCTTTGTTAACTTAATAAGTAATGTCTTAAGATCTACATACTAAAGCAGATTGAAAAAATAAAAAATAAATAATTGACGTCCCGCCTAATCAGTTATGTGAAGATAAAAAATCTACATGTGTTTCATACCTATTTAATAGTACCTAAATAGTCTAATATAAATGTTAATCAACATTTTAGTATCATAAACATAACATTTATGAATCCAATTAAATCAGTTGAACTTTAATTTGAATTTGCAGCATAGATAACGTTTACGAGATACGGTACCAGTTTCACATATATGACATAGAGGCCTATGTACACTAGCTTATGTTATAGGTATTATTACATACGCTCGAATACCGTAATTTATTATTCGCGTAATGTCAACATGCGGCCGATTGGCTAATCAGTGCAGCCGCAATCGGCTTAACGAGTGAAAATGTCAACGACTAGACCGACATCGGCATTAATCGCAATGTATGTAAGCCTAACATAAATACGGGATTATTAAACAATCATTTCGTATTTATTACTTAATGAGACCTCGTTTGTATCGAAAGCGTGTTGTTTACGGTAAATGGTATTTAGATTTCATGTAATTATACTGTCTTTCCTAAGAATCGAGCTCGTTTCTTAACTTTTGATGTTTGAAAATAAATATAGGAGGGTAAATATCAAAGCAGTAATCTTAGATTCGAGTGGGATTAAATTGGATTTGTATCCCACTTCGGTATATGTCTTATATCAATATATTTGCCTTGGTCTAAGGACAAAGAATGTTACTTATTTAATTAAAAATATAATTAATGAAAGTAGACGGAAAAAAGATACATTTTCACTGACTAGATTCGCAGTAAAAAGTCATTGAAACCCCGGTTCGAGTTAAAACTTAACTCACCAGTCACAACTAACGAGGCTACATGCAACCTACTTTCAAAGTAACCTTTTCTTCAGTTAATACTTTTGACGTGTACAATAGTGATACGGATGCGGGCTAGTTGCTAGCATATATTTATGTTGCTTATTAAAAAAAACATCGACTTATCTGCATAGTTAAATTGTAATGATTTGATATTAAAAGTTGTACACAACATTTTAAAACCAAAGCCAAAGGCAGTTATATTACTGAAAAATAATTACTGCAGTAATGCGACTGGGAACGTCAACCAAAGTAGATTTTTTGTGAGTGTCCCTTTCTAGTTTTTTACAGAAACAATATTCTGCAGTTAACTTAACAATAATCTCTCTTCCTCGACTAGCTTAGTGAGGTAAATATTTGTGTGGATTCTCAGAACACTGTCTTCATAATTTATTCACGTTACAACGAGACGTGTCTCGCAATTCATCACACATCTGTCAGCAAGTTTTATATTGCGCACCACAGAAACGAACATTGTTGCGAAAGTTGATCACATTTACAAATAACTTTTCTCACGGAACGTAAAACGAATGAAAACTATTATATGTGCAAATGTATTCGCACGGAACTCGTCGCTCACTGGCTTAGTCTAAACTATTTCATTCTTGTGTAACTAGCCGGCGTTCATCTCGACCTACACCACTGCAACTTTCTTTAAACTCCGACCGTGGCGTACAAACTCTTATCTCTATACTATAGCAGTTTTCTAGACTTGTTTGAGTATGCTGTGGGTAGGCCAACCGGTTTCAGTCGGCTCCTACCAGACGTATCGAAAATATAAAAAATACAGTTCAACAAATGGAGTTACGAGTCGTTTGTAGCGAAATATTTTATGGTTCTGTTACTAAAATATCGTCTCGTGTTGGGAATAAGTTTATTGTTGTTCGGATTATGCCTTTTTTATGACCGACTTGTCGCAGTTTGACTCCATTGTCAAATCGTTCCGTCTCGGCGACGTAGATACTACTTAATTGTGTTTCTATTTTCTAGTAGTAGTCTACAGAAATTAGCTGTTTTCAAACTTAAATATTGTGAAACCAGTCCATAATATTTACGAAGGCAAGGAAATTCTTAACTTAGATTAACTATCTTGTTCTTTACTGTTTAAATTAGAAAGTTTTTGACTAAATCCGGCAGACGATAAATTTGCAAGAGTTTCGTCTAAATCCGTGATAGCTCATAAAATATAATTGAGTGCAGCGCTCCAGCTATTTAAGGGCCACTCAATGCGGTTCGTATCATATTCTATGTGTCATGTCGTCTACGGAAATGTTCAGATTTAGATCGCATGCAGTAACCGCTGCTTCCGCACTGCATCGCGCCTCGTCGCTCTCAATACGCTTATTGATTGCATATACACTTTTAATTGTATAAAATATTTTTACTAAAAGAGTAAAGTGATATCATATATATCAAAACGATGATATAGTGGAAAGGCAATTGAAAAGAAATAGATTGAGTTTCTTTGTTAGAAACGTAAAACTTTCACGAACCGATGACCCATATAGTGTTAACGTCCAATATGTAGGCCACCACGTGTGTTTCACGAGAACTATATACGGTAAAGTTTCCTTTGTCCTAGCTTTGATCTAAAACTGCTACTTTCTGCCGAGATCAAAGTATTTTATCAATTTTGTACAAATCACTCTCTCAAAAGGTTAAGCAGTAATAGCATCTTGCAATTTCTTGTATAATCACAGTACCCACGTAGGTAGTATTTATACTTCCTCTTGTACTAGGCGCAGGTAAACACTAGACGCAGTTAACCTCTGCCCCTGTGACATTTCGACGTACTGAATATAGACCTCTTACTTTTCCGCGAAGACGCGCCGTGGGAAAGTGATCGTTGTTAACTATAATGTTGTTTTGTCTAACAATTGGTGCTGGTTCGGTTTCTCCCAGACTATTTCAGACACAAGTGTTTAGCATATAATATTGCAAAGTTCTAGTTACGATACAAAATACAGAATAAACAAACATGAAATTAATTAACATGCTCTTGATAAATTAATTTATTGAAATTAAATTAAAATACGTTCTAGAAAGTAATTAAATATGGATTTTTCTATTGACAGATAATAAAATTAATTTGTCCGTGTATTTCCAATTATGCAAAATCAATAAAAGATAATTTTAATCAGTAGTATAAACTAAAATATATTATTTGAATAGAGAAAATATTTACATGTAAATTATCCAGGTCACAACATAATTATTTATAGATCTAAATCAATGCAGAAATATTGTATACATGATTTATTTATCCAACATTATGAAAGTGCCATAAACACGTATGAAATATCGCGGCTTGCCCCGAAACAATAATCCCATCACATATATTTTTATGTCCACGGAAAAAGGATCTGGAATGATTAATAGTGACATAGGCTAGCGGTCGCGTCGCCAGAGTTACGCTCGGATGAACACTATTTTGGCCACTGAAATATCCCAACTGAATACTGGTGTGCATAGCCCACGCCGCTTTCATATTCTGGATACAAAAATAAAAGATATTATGATGGATCACCTTATCATGATAGAGATAGATTCAGTCTTCGAAAATTCACATTATTACATGATGTATAAAGTATCTTAGTCAGGCCGAAGGAGTTGTTGTATGAGTGCCCCAAATAAGGTGTGTCAATCTGATCTGATAAATAATTGAATCTGTCATCATCAGTTAAACGCTTCTTGACAAACATATAAAAACAATTCTTACTTTTAATATAATCAAAATAGTAAGTCACTAACTTACGTCAGTACGGGGATAGATGCATCCAAAGAGTACTCTCAAATCTATTGACGTCGCCTTCAATATAAGTAATTAACTTACTAATGAACTTTCTAAACGAACATACCTAACTGTAGACCTAGTTACCGAGTCGATACATATACACGACTTATGTATGGGTTTCCGCAAATGTTTCACGGTTATTGTAAACCGTTCAATACGCCAACCCACTTAGTTCCATGTCGGTTGTCAGAATAACAAATGACCAAAGTTGTCCCGCTTTTGACGAAACGCAAGCGTTTGTGACCGACTTGTAAACGATTTGATGCTTTCATGCGTTTGTTAGAAATGTGGTAATAAACTGTTCCTCATTTATAGAAATAATCGTTCGTTATATGATAAATCAAAAGAATAACAACTACTCAAACATTTAATAAGTAAAGTTACAAGTTGACAAAATGAAGTCTTATATGGAAAATCTGCTAAGTCATTAATATGACAGTAAACGCAAACAAGATACGTGGCGTTGCCTACGCCTTCCTAGCATGGTGACAATAATTTGAATGTTGCCAATTTGCATGCCATAACAAACATCTGATATTATCTTTATAACTGTACGGTAGTTTCTACACCTATATTCGTCTAGGTCCTCGATTGCAGTCCACGTCACAGTTCCAACTCTTAAACAAAGCATGCCAAATAGTGACGCAATTGAATATCAATGCAATAAACTAATAGGTTTTGTTTATTCCGAAAGCATTTACATTTGAGACGGATTTAGTGATTACGCGTTTCAAAACTGCCTTGTCACTCGCCATCTAAAAATATTGTACTTGGCACTGAATTAAACGGCGTTAACTCTTTGAACTATGGCCAAGTTGTATTACTTTTAGTTGTACCTAATTGCGGAGCGTATTCAGGGGCACAGATATTATGTATTTACATAGATAGCATATCATTGATAAAAATGTAGCTGGCTCGTGTTTTCATATCTCGTCGTTGGACTTGTGGTATTTTAGTACTTTCTCGTGGCTTACATAATAACAATATTTTATTATAATGATTTATTATTAACATTAAACATTCATGTTTGTACATCCTGTCGACGACGGTGTGTATGTTGCTCATTAAAAAAAGTTAAATAGTTGTAAGTTGCTATCCACCAATGTACAGAATGTATAGAACGCTTTATTGTGTTTTTCTAGTTCGATAGGTTCTCATCGACTGAGGAAAAAACTGTTCGTTTAATGGTCTGGGGCATTAGCTATACGTAGATAAAATTTCTGCTTGATTGCGTTAGCCGTCGAAGCATTATAAAATATACATTTATTATTTCTATTGTTAGATTTTAAAAGGAAACCAAATTCATATAATTTAATAGGTATAGTATTCACAAAAACGCAATCGAACTGTCCTTTGACAAAACTTTAAGAAACATCAGGTACAGAACTACGGCCAAACATCTTCTCACTGGTCTAAAATCTTTTTAAAATTAAACGAGAACTTGAAAAATCCGCTTTGGGCAAAGTTTGGAAGTGGAATCGAGTTGGTAAGTTTGTTACATCTCGACGTTCAATATTTTATAATGTGGCGAGAGGCCGGCCGGTGATCCGTGAGCGTCACTCGACCTCCACGAAGGCCGTGCCCGGCTTTTATTGATTTTTTATGCGCATTGTCCATTTCATTCGTACCTACGACGCCCCCGCCTGGCGCCCGCCCGCTCTGGGCCACAAGAGCGACGATTCTGCGACCATCGTTATATTTGTCACATTCACAATGCCAGTTACACATTTAATGATTAGCCCGTTATTGGTATACACTGTTAATGCTGTTTATATTAGATGCCTTCGCAAACATAGTTATGCTATTATGAAATGCTTTGTTCGCAAAATGCGTATAACATCGGCCATTTGTGTGCTAAGGGAGAAACGAAAACGACAAACTTTTATAGTTGTTGTGTTATCATTAAACCGTCTGGCGTTAACCTACTTATGTTTTCTCATATTGGCGCCGAGGGCGTTACTAAACTGGCTGTAATGTATGCGTAGTTGTATTTACTTTTACACGGCTGGGCTATATCGTTTACGATACAGTTTAAAGGTGGCGACAGTGAACTAGCCCAACCATTTAAGTCCTATCATCCGATATTTGCCTTTCAGTTAGAAGTTTTTAATAAAAAAAAAAACAAAGATTAATAAAGAAGTAAGCTAATGTCAATATAAAAGTTCTGCCATTGCTACTTTGTTTTAGTTTATTAAAAAGTTATGTTTTACGAATTTGAAAGGATTAAAAACCTGACTTAGAGGACGAGTCAACCTTTAATTAAAACCTTCGTCCCCAGTTCTCAAAACTGCAGCAACTTGATATTTGGCATAGTTATAAAGCATCAGGGGCGGGCGAGCGCTATATTTCTTTTTGCTTTACGATCGGCAGTTTGTCGCACTATCGAACAATCCTTTTTCGCACTCCAGTGATGTCGACCTCGCCTGTCGCAACTAGCGTGCCTTCATTTTTCTGATTCGCTCACATATTTGTAGAGCTATCGATTTTCGAACATTCTTTTGTCTTTCTCTGATTCGGTTCCGCTGAAAACAAACAAGTACTTGGCTTTTACGTATGCGAAACTCATTTTATAATCGATAATCTCATAAATCATATAGACTAATGATAGCTTGTAACTGCACCCTAAACGCTATATCTGATACCGATTGCATTACAATGTACTATGTTTATATGTATTTATGTTGTGTTTCACTCGGCTTGTGTATTAATTTATTATATTTTTGTTCCAGATTGTGTGGACTGCCAGATCACCTCACTAAAAACTTTATACTACAAAGTAAGTTATGACATTATGTTATCATACTATATGTAGGTCAAAGACGAATTCAAGTTAGGTTAAACCTGCGAAATACAGATGTTTAAAACTAAGTATCGGTGATGAAAACAAGAATAATTCCACTATAATAATTAATAATTATGTTAATTACCGTAATTTTTTTACTATTGAACAACATTACTAAACATACAAGTGTTTGTGTCAGCTAAAAAGAACATAAGACTTATCTCGAAGATGAATAAAACTACTAGGTCTTGCTCTTTATTTCTTAAATTAATAACTTGACATGTGTTTTAATCACGCAAAGTTTAGTTGTACATTAAACAGTCATCAAAATTCTTACAATAAATAAAGTGTTTTAATGACATCATTGATAAAACTGACAGGATTCGTTTACTTCAGCTGTGAAACTCCGTCGAGTTACAAACCAGCCATTTTAATTCACGAAGTGCACGTATTCTGTGTTCATATTTTATTTATTAAATCAACAGTGGCGTGCAAAGTAATGAACACACCTGTTGTATTATTCTTTGAGCTTTGCGATTTCACAATAGCCGCCGCCGTATTCGTAATTTACGTTTTTACCGAATTCAAATATTTGATTAAATAATCTTATTGCTCGGCAGTAGGCAGCACCCACACTGCTTGTACTGTCTTCGTAGGAACAGGCATTTTTATCGTTTTTCCTAATTACTAATTCGTCTTGCTAACTGAACCATGAACTACGTTAACAATCACTATCAACTATTTAAAATGTTGTTATCTTAATTTAAACCGAATTTAGTCAAAGTTAACGCTCGTGATGTGACTATTACGAGCACGATGACTAAGAATTTCCACGCTAATAAGGATTCTGGAATGGGCAAACTTAGGAGTGGAGATCCAAAAATTCTCTGTAATTCTAATTTTATCCTCCTTTGAGCCTGTTTGCGGAATTTGAACTCGAGAATTCCTTCGTGCATTGACTCTTGCGCGGGTGGCGGGCGGGCGTCGAGCCGAGTCGTAAAATGCAAACGCTTCGTGTCACACGCGGAGTGACACATAGCTTTCATATCGTATGACATGCCGATCTGTCTTTGTTCCGATGAGTTATGCCCTGTGTCCCGCCGGTCCGCTAGATGAACGCTAACCGCGCCACAAATCATCGAGACTGCTAACTCACTCCGCAAGAACGTCGCCCCCCGCCCCCGCGACGCCTCGCCGACCTCTCCATCGTCTTCCCGCAAATTCTCACCCCGAAAACGATACATTCACCGGTGCGCACCGGACGAATATCACACGAACGCCGCAATGACGCAAACTCCATAGTCGCGTGCGCTCGCCGCCGTTCAACTTACATTGGGCCGTTTGTGCGCGGCACACACGATCATTAAACGTATATCTGTTAATAATAATTGCGATTGTCTGGTTGTACGTGCGCGCCGAGTTATGGCGCAGTTGCCGGGCGGTTTGCGAGACCCCCCTCCGCCCCCCGAGCACCCACCGTCGACTCCTCGGATCTGCGGCGAGCGGCGCATCTTGAGATGAAATGGCATTCAGTTTCGTTTTGTGACGGTTGAATGGGCGCCCGGTTTCGCGAATACGTGTGTGTATTCAATGTATGAATACATGCATTACACTGTACACGATGAATTTTCTCATGACTATAAAAGCGTCGTTAGCACGATGCCAAAGTTCTTATTTTGTATCAGTTATCATTTTATAGATTAGTTAAGCGGCTTATCGAAAACAACTGCGCGTATTGCTTAGTCACGTCTACAATACACGTGTAGGCTCGACGAAATATGGCCGTGACCCCGAAAAGAATACAGACTGATGATACAACTAAACAGATTATTGCCATACAGCTATATAAAATTGGAAATTACACCTACCCAATTAATTGAGCGTTACATAAAGCAACTTGTTTGTTTTCTCATATTATTATGAGCCAAGCATTAATTTGTTTGATGTCATATAACTCTTAACACGTCGCATCACGAGTTATAAACGGCGTCCGTATAGTCACGTCGTTACTATTATTGACCCAATTTGTCATACTTATTCGGGTTGTCTATAACTCTATTTTCCCAACTTTTAAGAGAGTTCTAGATTATGAGTTTGTTAAAAGTATGTATTTTAACTATATTTATTCATAATATAGATATAACGATGCATCCCTAGGCATGATTGTGGCTAGCTATAACCAGTTTTAGATTATAAAACATGACCACCTGCACAGCAAATTAACAGATCATTCCTTTTTACTCACGTTGCTGGGAATACGTGTAATCAGAAAACATACTGGATTCAACGCATAAAAAGCTCGTAAAGAAATAGAAAAATAATACCAAAAGAAAAATTGTCAAATGCTCTTAGGGCATACAAATTAAATATTTTATACGAAAATAGTTTATAGGCGAGAAGAACATGGCCGGCCATCGTTTGCAGACCATTCGGAAGGCCGCCTACAATTTCCACCTTTTATATCCAATAATTCACATTCTCTCACTTTACGAGGCATTATAAAGCACATGTTACGCCGTAGTTTAGTTTTTCCGTTAGCTTGCACATTTTTACGATCCCGATGTCGAGCGCTATGCGGTGGTAGTTTAGCACAGCGTTGCCCGTCGGGCTCTCACGACCGGTCCCTACGTGATCTCCTGCGACGCTCCCCGACTCGCTAATAACTGCCGCGTGCACGTGTGTGGGTGTGTATCCGACATACATGTAATACATATGTGAAGAATAATGTTCTTCGTTACTTTGATAACGTATTGTGTTGGACGTGACAGAAATACTACTTCCATACACGTTTTTGACTTTTTACCTATAATTACAGTTTATTCGCTCTGATGTTCCAGTACATGTCCGGTTTGGATTTTATCCAATTAAATAATATTAATAACGCGTGATATGATAGCCAAAGTGATAAAAATACAATTACATATTTCCAGTTTACGACCGGTTTATATCATAAGATTACGCATAGCATAATTTCACAATAAAAATAATCGATTTTCAATACTTTAGCATTCACGTTCGCATGCTTAAATTTCGTTTAAAATTCTCGGTATATTGGAGAGTGTTCAATAAACATGAATAATGCACACATATTTCTTATATCGGAATTAACGTTAAAGAAATGTCTGACAAATGTTACGTTGGGTCTGCACAATAGGTTAACTGTCTATCATTACTCATGCACCGTTGCGACTTTCAAAGCTCGGTACAGGCGACTCTACCCGGTGTCAATGCACTTTGCGTTCAAGATACTTACGCTTGAACTCGACGAGCTTCCAACGTTAGGGGACTTTTATTTTTTCAACATTTTCAGGTGGGTAGCGTTATTTATTGTTCTACTTTAGTAAGCTTCTGACCTTAATCGCAAAGTAGGGTAGGTATACATTTTATGTTTATTTTCACTTAGATATAGAAATAAGAAATGGTTGTCGTTTGTCGTGAAAATAAGATTTGTTGTATAAACATTCATTAGGTTTTTTGTTATATGCAGTTAATCGTGTTCTTGTTATCTGAAGGTTAATCTCGAAATTATAACCACCGAATCTATGAATTTATTATATTTAAAAATCATAATAAATTCACTTGTGTACAGTAATTTGTACAAAAGAACAAGGCATAATTAATTCCACATTTGTATTTGAACTAACTCACTGTTTGAATGTAGAACAAAACAAAAATTTACATTCATTTCGGTCGGCTGTGAATGCATTTACGTCATCGTTTGTCTGGCTGACCCGTCTGCGCCACTTCCTATATAAATAATATCGACAAACATTGATGTATGTACGAAGGTTGAACATGTGCTCACATGTCATAATGGCTTGTTAAGAGATAGCGTGTTATGTACTTGCGTATCGCCGAGTTATACCCACATTAAGGGCTATCACAAAGTAACTATACTATTGCAATATAGGTAAACTTATCAAGTACATAATAACGTTCAATGCGCAAATGATGAATATGCAAAAAACTGTAAAGATAATAGCAATATTAGGTGAATAAAAACAGCATAGCAAATTAACCGCAGCTCGTAGGCAATGCCGTATTGTTAAACAAAACAAAACTCTTGCAGTGTATTTTCCCGTACATTTAATTGGGCGCTAGCTAACAATGCACGCTTAAATTGACACCAATTTTTATTTATTGTAGCTAGTCAATATTTATACTTTTGTATTGAATAGAGTTTCAGTCTGAAAAATATAATGTAAAATGTACTATCCATTTCTAGAACATGGCAACGTAATTGTAGACAGTGCACATCAGTAGATTGCCATCTTGTTGTCTAGTGACTTACTGCACTCACTGATAACAAAACACCCTCCTATGAAATAATGACTTGTTTTTACATCCATTGTAGCAGTTTACGAAGTGTGCAGTTAGCAACTATCGCAAATGCCATTATGTTATGATTGCCTGCGGGTCGCATTACGCATAATGATGAAGTATTTGCTAGGAATTCAAAAATAACAAGCTTTACGATCGTATACAATACTATTAATATCTAAGGTATGAACGTACACCCTACAGCGAAACTAGCAACTCTTATATGACAATGACCTAATCGAACTATGCAGACATTCTTTGAAACACTTGAAACCGATTCGTCTAAATTCCAATGCACCCTGAGCTTTATGCCCAAGTGTCTACCGAGAAACGGGCACTAATGTCGGTATGCGCAAGTCGATAACGCTTAGCAAGGCCAGAGGAATTCGACTCTTTATTGTGTTCGATATCGAGATACGAGACTATCGATATGTCACGATGTCGCGATGCCATCGATTAATCTAATAGTGTGACGCTCGCTGCGTTACTTTAAAGTGTTGTTTGTTGATATGTTATCAATTTGAATGTAGTATCACAATATAAATATATATATACATATAAGAGAGATAAACCTTTTGTTACGTGATATCTATCCGATTGAAATGTAAAGAAACTCCATAAAAAAAATTATACTTTATCTGCGGAAATATAAGCTGATCATCAACTCAGAACTTATTTTCTAGTCAAAACACTGTTTGCACATTTTCAAACTTTATAGCTAACCTTGTTTTAACAACTTTACGGTTGTTTTTGTTCAAAAGAAGCCTTAAGTTCTCATCAGAACTCTCTTAGAAAATTATTTCTTCATCAAAAGCCGCATAATAAAACTTCGCCTTTCAATAAAAACTAATCTAATCCAATTAACTTTGAATAGAATTAGAATTCTGCACTAAAACCGGTAACCCTGCGATGGATTTTGTGCGTAAAAGGCTTCATGTCAAGTATTATCTAATTTTATAGACGCACTATGTGTTAGTGATCAAATAATACAGGTCATTTGGGTTAAATTGCTATTGTTGATTTCTTACGATTCTGATGTTTGATTCATTAATTTTCTAAACTACGATTGCTTATTATCCTATGTAGCGCTTAAAGATATAAATATAAGTTCATATAGCAGTAAACAAGTTACATACGTTCTGAGAATGATCTTGGATGCGGGGAATAAACAAGCTAAAAGTTTTTAATTACACAACGCATCAACTCTTTGACTCGTATTTCTAAATGCCTATTACTTATTTATTAATATATTTCCCAAAGCCACGAGTGTACCATAGCCATGTGGGGTCGTGCAACAGTATTTATGTAAAACACCAATCGGATACCGCAGCTCTAAAGTTTGTTCTCGAACCCTGTAAAAATATCAAACCAACCACGCGGAATCATTTACGACGCCATAAAAAATAACCACGCTTTCCTTTTGAGCAAACCTCCAATATTCACGGCAGTTTTATTGGAGCGCACAGTCCCTTAGTAGTATAATATAGTAACACGTAGGGTGGGATGTGTCGAGCCCTTACGCCTCGATTCACGCGGTGTCGTGTTACCAAGGGCTCTTTGTAAGAGAAATGTGATCACCAGGAAAATGTTCGCAGCTAACCTTACCTACCTACAAAAACACTCAATATCGGAATTAAAATTTTATGCTTACGAAATTAATTTTTACGGCGCAGATGACGCGTCCGTTCTAGGAGTAAAATAAATTATCGTTTTGATACCTTTGCAATAGAATAATATTACGATAATAATTTAGGCCGTTTGTAAAGCAGTTTGATTTTTGACGTCTAAACAAGAAGCTTTCGAAACCCGTCTCAAAGTGAAATTACATTTGCCAAACAGGAAACTTCGGCTTTCCTTATTTCGAGAATTAATTTGTTTCCTTGAGCGTTCTAATTTCTCGCTTATATACATATTTTTATTTGAGTATTACCGCAACTGGATCGTGTCCTCAAAACCAACACAGCATCGTGTTAGGGAAATGCGGAAACTAACAATTGGAAATCAGTACAGTCACCAGACAGCTAATGAGCTCAACTCTTGTTTGTACATTTAGAGCTATGGCGTTAGCTGTGAACAGAGAGAATTGTTTAGATTTTGTGAACCGTCTAAACTACCTCAATAATGAAAGGAAAAATCATATAAGCAAACTTGCCGTATGTTTGATTCTAATCTAAGCTGTTATCCTCTGTGGAGCTGAAAGTCTATTCTATCCCTTTTTAGAAATACCCAATTAAAAACACAAATGTCTCGAAAAACATACAAAAACCACATAAAACAATATTGAAATATACGACGAACGCGAGACGCAGCCCGAACTGTGGGCCAACTCGCAGTTTCAAACTGGATGTAATAACTGAGCGAATCAATTAAAAACTCTCCAAGTAAAGTTTTACCCAGTAAAGTTACGCCCGGTCCCCGGTCGCGCCGTGTGATTTACGCGCTTAGGTGCGACAAAATTGCGTTGTTTTGTGGCTTACTGCCTCTATAACTTTTTATTTGTTTTGTCTTTTGCGTTCTACAATGTACATAGGATAGTTTGAATTCTGTTAATGTACCTGACCTACATTTTTTCTTAATTAAAAATATAGCCCCGAGTTCTGCCATAAAAAGATTTATTCTCGTTTTATTTGAGAGAAAATGGTACTGTTATTTAAAAAATTCAACCTTTTGTAGAGATCTCGTGTCTTTTGGAGTAATTTTACTGAATATGAATAATCTAAAAATAATCTCGTAAGGTTTTTGGTTTGTGATGTGCTCGTCGCGAACTGCGGGCGGTCTCTGGCATATCACACAGATATGCCTCGTCTCCAATATCACTTACGAAAATATAATATCCAAATCCCCGCTGAGATACTTTGAAATGATTTATACGCGAAGTCTGATCGGCCTATATATCACGAATGTACAAGAAATTTCTAACTTGTATTCCCAAAGTACATAATCTGATTTAAAATGTTGAAAATCCGTTCATCGAATAGTTGAGTTATATCTAAATTACATACTGTAATATTGTAAAAGCGTATCAATTTCTTATGAACACACAACGTTTGTCGATTTTTCTGTCAGATAAATTCGAGTGCGTCCTTCGCGCGGTGACGTCGACTGTTACGTTTTGTATTATTGATGCTACACGTGGCGTACCTTGAAGTTAAGAGCAATGCCATGTGCCTGATTTATCTTATACCTGAGTTTTGTATACGAAAAAGGCTAGCCTATTTCCTTTATTCGTAGGATATAAGCACGGTATTATAATACTATTTTAGGGTAAACAAAACATACGAATCGCTTTATCACATATGTATCTAATCACGTACTATATGTGTTCCGTTTGTGTATTAGAAATTATCATCGGAGTTGTAGTTGGATAACAAAGCTCAAAGCCTGGTAAGCATTGTTTCATAACACATTATTGCGTGGACATAAACATGTTATGAATGCATGTCCGACAGTCTACTATCTGATCTCCGAGCCGTAAGCTTATTATATTACTACATTACCTTAACCATTATAATGACGCCATTTCAAAACTTATTAAAACTATAATTTGAATAAATTTGTCGTTTAGTAGAAATGCCCCTAACTACAATATAGGTAGTACACCTTTCATTTAATTTTTTTGTTCGAATTGTTTTAGGAGTAGATTAATAAATGAAAAGTACATTGAATATTATATTCCACATTTATAAAAACAAAGCTAACAATAAGTTTTATAACAAAAAAGAACACCACAATTTACGTTCTTGTTACGAAGTATTTACAACTTTTAATTAGCTTTTACTTTGTTCTAATACTTTAACAACGACTTTTTTACATAATAATGAGTATCAAATTGTGCTTCAAACGTTCTGCTTTGACGCGGGTTTTCCAGTTCTTTAGAAGGTAAAATGTTTACAGCAAATTGTATTACATATACACACATGTATACATATATTGGAAACGAGGTCATGCCGATTGACATACGAACTAACGTTAGCGAAATAGTATAGCTGGTTCACTGACATAGTACAAAGGAGGCAGAAGTGCGAGTCACACAAAAAGACTGGCCTAGCGGTACTTGTGTTATGCATCGTCAAGCAAATCAATTTTACCTTTTGAAAGATGTAGCCAGTATTATTTTTAGCAAGTTCACACATTTTTTGTATTGCTTGCTATTTACACTATGTGATTAATTCGCTGGCGTGAGCGGTAGCAGATTCAAGTTTTTGTAAGTCTTGAAGTAACGGTACGGCTTAATACGTCAGTCATTCTAAATAATCATTTTCAAACGGCGAAATCATAACAATTTCTTTGTGAGGAAAGCAGTGTTTTTATACTCCACTATAGAAACATTCAGTTAGTATAATTTGACAACATACGCACGAAGTTGCAAAAAATAACATAAGAAATAGATGAGAGCGGCTTGTTACAAGTGAAAGAAATGTGGTCGCAATTACGTTGTCAGTTGGTGAAACTGTGGTCTTTCGTTATTACACACAAGGGAAAATAGAAGGTTAAAAAATACTCGTATTAATATTGTCATGAGGTGAATGCTGCTAATTGTATGTCTCTTGATCGATCTCTACAAGGGAGGCTCGTTAAAAATGTTGTTATAATCACCACGTTTGGTAAACGAGTTGATCGCTCGCTTGTCGGTGTTAATCGCGAACAAGTTCGTGTTGCATACGTAAATAAACCCTTCATTATTTATTGTAAAAAATATGTCTTAGTCAGAGATAATCGAGAAACTGTCAAAATTTCCTGAAAACCTGTAAGTTGTTGTTACATGAACCACCGACTCCACGAAAATATAACAAAAGAGATCGAGACCAAAACTTATGCTAAAGTTGTTAAGTTTTACTAACCAAATGTGGTTCTAATAAATATACTACAGTTGGACTACTGCCTGTTATTTTATTAATTACGCTGTGGTGGTTGGAGCGGTGTAGAGTGAATGACCGTGTCCCGACGACGGACGAGTACGCATGTAAATGAGAATTCTCTTGATGATACCATCGTGCTTGTGACGTGGTTTTATATAAAAAATATCTGCAACATTTCCCCAGCACTTAGTGTAGTATTCAACATTTACGCTTCTTTTTCGAGTGGAGGTTTTCAGTGAAAATGTACGGATTCGAGCGCTGATGTGACATGTTTTCGTCAATAGTTAAACGTGCATGCGATGTTGAGCGGATAGAGTAATTAAGTTTGCATGCACGATGATTGGTGAAAGGAATCGTACATGAATATGAGCCAGACCCGATACAATCATGTGTGTTGACTAACGTTTTCAATTAATGTAGTTTATTTTGTTGATGTTCGATATTAACGTAAATAATAATTTCATGTCTGTTGATGCTGTAATTGTAGTAAACTGTATGACACGGCTGTAATTATAAAACATTTGCATGTTTGTTACTAACCAACTGTCAACAAATAAATATATTATTTACCTATACAACACTAACATACGTATTTATATCTAACATGTAGCTAGAAAGAGCTCTAAAGAGCGATTTCTAGTTAACCGGCACTTTAATAACTAAAGTATCTATACTAAAGCATGCTCAATGTATCGCAAAGATAACGCTTGAGTAGCAACACGAGTGGTTACTAGTTCGTGAATCACAGCAAACTGCTTTCTCCTCATTGACTCACGGCTTGTTCAACAAAATAAACAGCTGACTCACGAGAGTTTTTCCTTAACTCCGCATAAAGTTTTTTTGTAACAAACGTTTACCCAAGCCTTTCATTAAGTAAACGTTGCCTCGCGCTTCGTTTACCTATATCCGGTGCAGCTAGAGGCACCAATCACCTGTTTGAGCAAATATCCAGACTTTAGACAAACGTCCTTAGGCACGAGCTAGGTAACCGTGCTGGTTAGAAACAAAAACATAGCAACCACATCCACAGAATTGTCAAATTAACATAGGTAGCCTATTTAGTAGTAACTTTCACACGGTACAACAAAGCCTTATCATTCACCGTGTCTGTTGCCACGTCAATACATTACAATAAACCTTTGTTCTATGTTTAACCAATGCATCTACAATTTAACAATCGCATGTCGATCAAGACCTGTCGCTTTCTAAACGTAACTCATGACAATTTCGGTGTCGCTAGACGATTGTGTAACTTCAAATTACATCTCTTTGTTGATAAAGCAAAGGAAAGGCGGAACGGACTTAATACGCTATTTTTTTTCTTGAAAACTGTTGTTTGTAAAAAGTGGTTAGGGAATCGTAACTAGATCGAAATGATTGGTTGGTTTAGTTTTGTTTTTTTATTTGTAGCTGCTCTACTTTTCAAGTATTATTTACATGTTTTAGTATGATATGTACGACATATTTATAGTGTATGCTCCAGCTTTTTTGTAAGGTAGTTGTTTCTTTAAAAATAACATTCATTCTGAGATAATATCCAATTTAATGGTTAGTAGGAAGGCCGTAAATGTTAAGAATTAATATACATTTTAGATTTATTTTACAGTTATTACCGTGATATAAAATCTAGCAAGAGCAATAACAATTAATAATGATTGCGACTAAATCTACTTCGACAATCTTTTTATACGTCGTTTACCACGCAAGCGATTTATAAATATACAGACAGACAGGTGCTCACCATTCGCGTTATAATTACAAACATTTCTTTTAACTAGCATTCCTAACTTTTATGTAGTTTTTCAGACGTATTTTATTAGGCTATTATTGAAAGTGATACAAAACGAAGATATAAATATTAAATTATAATACGTTTACTAAGAAACAGCTTTCCGTCATTTATTCATTTTATTGTAAAGTATTTGAGCACGTGATATTAATATCAGTGTTCCCACCAAGCCGGAGCCACGTTAATAAGACGTTGTAATTAAAAAGAACCGTCTTCAGAATAAATTAAAATTTGAATACGTAATACACCCTCGTGTCTGTGCCTTGATCTGGTAAATACTTGAATATTCTCGTTATCACTTATATATTACTCATAATATTGTGTGTGTGCGGATGTTGCCAACTGACTACTACTAGAGGAAGTTTTACCGCCGTTTGTTGATGTTTTCCTGTCCGCTGTCGGTTTGTATCAAGGAAAAATGAATGAATATGTATGCAACGCATGTCGTATTATTGGATTTCGTATTTATTATAATCCTAAAAAAAGAACCTTGTGTGAATTGAGTTAACACTTTGATTTACGCGTTGTAGTCAGTAAGTTATATTTTTTTTCCATTAAACCAGAAATACAATGACCTATGATTGTTAAAAAGACTTGCCGTGCGTAATATCGACCTTCATTGAAATAACGTCTTAAATTAAGAATTTCACTAAAACATGTCAGTTTCGTACTTTAAAATATTCAGCACTTATCCATTGTTATCGCCAAGAACACGTAATTTCTCAGAAACAGTCATGTTATGCATGTACGTGTCTTTTTATCGTAGTAAACAATTTCATTTACCTACATCAACTTAAATTGACGCCTTCAGAATTAATTTACTAGTCGGACACAAGTTACACAAGGAGATAAAGCCTACTTATCATCTTAATGTCATGGCCTTTTTGAAGAATACTTTGCCGGAATTGCTGCATTGTAGGTACTAGGTAGGTATCAGTTAGTACGCCTGGTCATCGCGTCGAATACCACATAACCATTCGTCATCTTAATTTACAAGCACAGGGTAATAAATTCTGCCGCGCACAGCTTGAGGTCTTGTGTGCGTTAATACATTCCATAAATTACACACATTTGTCAATCGCTCTAAAGACAAAAACTTATAAGGAAGCCGAAAAACCGGTTGTAAATTGTCCCTATGTTGAGTCCCCAATCAAATTATTAAATGGACATTCTGTATTCACGAAGATCAAAGAGCTTTCTTTGACGCACGTTTTAAAAGCGAATTCATGATTTTGTTCGTTTTCTCTAACAAAATGAATAATTGGCGTCCTTCTTTACAATCAGTACCCAATACATCCCTGATTAATTATTAATTCAAGTCACCATCGACGGCGTTGAGTCAGCTCCCGTAACAGAAATGTGTAAACTTAATTAACTAGACCTGACGCTAAGTGCATGCTTATATTGTCTCTTTACATATTGACCGTTACGTAGGCAGATGTTTGTCCGAGACTCCGAGTATTCCAAACACGAGGTGTGGTCCGCGTTTAGTATTCCGTCGGACGGCTGATAAACCCAGATTACGAGATCAGAAACAGCGCTTGGCGACGACGATCTTAAACTCGTTATCATTTATCATTGTTCAACATTTGCTAAGTATTGTTTAAACCAGGAGATAAGTTTCAAAATTCAACTGATTATGCATGGTAGAGAAGATAAATTGGCAATTACACTAGCTGTACAAACGCATTACGGATTCGCACAAAATACGCTGTAATGCTCAAAGCCCATTACATTTCAATAGCTGGAGTGTTGCTTAGGACGCGAGAAAGGGATTTACTAATGGGGTTTAAATTTTGGCATAACCCTAAAACGTGAACGAGTCCAATTGTCGGTCGTTTGTGCCGCCTTTCCTTGCGATTGAACACGGCTATGCGTCGTCAGTTCCGGGGACACGTCGGATTGGAATATGTAAAATAATTCGGTGTACGGAGAGCTCGCCGGGGCCGTTTACCTTTGCGACGAGATTATGCTGAAACTGACCCGGCTTAGAGAGGTAGCACGCTGAATGGAATATTTCGGGGTTATTTGAAGTGGCTTTTGTGAAGACGCGAATATTTAAACGGGAAACCGTGTTAGTGGTGTGTCACCAGGACATTTGCGTCTTTGTTATGCTTTACTTTGCATTAAAGGCTATGCACATTTCCGGGTTAGTATAACCTTTCCTTAAGTATAACATGTATTCGAATTCAATATATCTGAGCAATTTTTCATATGTGTGAAGGTATGTATTACTCATTGACTCAGTCAGATAAAATATTAGTTTAATAACACATCACCTGCCATGTTATTATTTGTACAGTTTGTGTGCTGTCGGATCACTGACGTCAATCGCGAACTAGTTCGATTAATCGATGTTTAATTTGTACCCACACCCAGTGACAGTAACGAATTAATAATATAGCGCCATTAGTACACGTAGGATTATTGTAAGTTATGTCCATGCTAATAAGGGTTTTACATAATTATTTACAAGTTTTTTCTGCAAGAGATAATACTTTGTATTATAAGATAAATAATTGGCATGTTCTTTTTATAGTTTGTATGTTATTGATCATGTATTTGTTAAGTAGAATTAGGAAAATCCCATGTGGCGCTATATAGGCTTAAAAGGCACGTGCTTTGTTAACACTTAATTGTTAGCTTTGTTATTTATCAATCTACAGCATTATATAATTTTCGGATTTAACTTGCAAAATCCAAGTCCACATGTTTCTTTGTCATGCCAATGAACGGGCGAGGGCCTAATTCTAACCGCTCAACAGTGTCGCAAACAAACGCAGCTGGAAAGCGATCCGCTTTCATTTGCTTTCTCGTACGAGCGAGCGAGCCTTGCCTAGCAACAAATAGTCGCCACTCGGCGACCGTGGACGCACACCATTGGTCGATTTCGACAGTACCGCAAGATACAACTTACGACACAAGTCTTCTGTCATTAAGTTATTACTCATTTCCCGTACATCAGACGGTTTTAAAACGCGATTACGAGATTGTAGGTTTTTTGTGAAATCGACAATTTCGTGTGGTTTTTGTTGTTAGCTCTCAACAGCTCGTTTTATGTTCAACGTTCCTTGTTTCACATTTATTTATTATTTGAACACAGTAATTATTGTGCTTATAACTTTTAGTTCAACTATTCGGTGTTATATTTTTATTGTTTTACCTGTTTTGGATTTCGTGGTACAAATGTGATCGATGTTCATTACACTTTAATTCCAATATAAAATTTGCGCTTATACACGATACGAACCTTTCTAAACACAAAACAGATTAAATTCTATTCGCAAAATCAATGCGCATACCACAGTTTAAGTGCACAATAACCCTAGAAATTAACGAGCCAACACATATCCATTCTGCAAGTCTCAGTACTTTCATCTTATTTCCTCCTAGCACTAGAGTCTAGTGTTTGCGTGACCTGTGCGTTGACCCGTACCCCGCGCCCTCTGCCGGCGCCGGTGCGACCAACGCGATCTTTGCACTCAGCACTTGTTACAGTATACTACGATTGTGTGTTTTATGTATAACTATACTAGTAAGATACTCTGATATTTCGTGCGAGGTCGAACTGGGTTACGAGTAGTGAACTTTTGCTGTAAGAACTTTGTTATTATAAAAATGACGTCACTAGCACGGAATAGTATTTTGATAGCTTCATAACTACTTGGACTTTGTATCCGGAGCTTAAAATTTCTTTTATGTGCTGAATAAGTCTAGAATATTCTTATACCTTTATTTATTGTACAAGGAAAACAAATTGATTTACGCTCTTATAAGATCACGGATGCGACATAACGCCACGTGCTGCAATTCATATTCCTTTTGCTTCTTACACATTCATGCATCATAATTTTAACAACACTGTTCATGCTTCACACATTGTGCGCGTCATAAAACTAACATAACTCCTAAGTACGTAACAACAAGTAACTAACATCTCCTTTGATCTTCCACACAAGTTCACAACTCACACATGGGCGGCTGATAAATGTGCCTTGTACAATAATTTACGCCACTTATAACCACGTGATTTGTTTAGTAGTGTGCGGGTGTCGCTGCACCGGTGTCTGTGTATTATACAGATATACTATAAAATGAGATCATGGACTATGCACTCTGATTGCTAACGATGAATGGAAGAAATCCAACAATCGTGTAGTATTAATAATACTATATTATTCACTTTTATGTTATCACCCGTCAATTAAAAATTAGAAGGATAAACTTAGTTTGAGCTTGAGTTTAAAACCTGCTATTTTGTCGTGATCATGACCGCGAGTACAGAGATTTCTCAGTTCGTGAGACTTAGCCCGGTGAAATATAACACTACAATGATACTGCACAAACTTAGAATGTTCGCACTAATTTAAGCCAATGTTTCACGCAGTTACTAACTAGTAGATAAGTCAAAAACAAACATGTAACTAAAACAAATGCACATAATGTTACTATTTATTATTAACACCTCGAGCTAATTCGAGATAAGTGCCTAATTGCTGTATTTATGTCTAAACCATTAACTGATACTGTAATCTTAAACGGCAATTTACGAAAGTGCGATAAGTACACTTGTGTAACTCAAAACGTTGTCAACTAGAAAGTGATTATTTCGTACTTTCAAAGAGAAAGCGTGTTTGATCGAACGCCTTTAGAAGGTTTCCCGTATCGCCCACTTGTCTTTATTATCATGAAAAATGCTCCTACATATAACGTTTTATAAATTCCTCACATTGTTGTAAAGGAAAACCTTTCTCCTTTCACGCAAAAAGGTTAGAAATAAACAGCTACGTTGTAACAATAGCGAATACATTGTTTCGTATACTAAAAGAATATTTCTTCCACGTCGGACATACATTATTGCAAACTATCAATAAAAACGCGAAGTCCGCATAACGGCGGTACATTTTACCCATATTTCACTTGCGTTGCAAATCGTTCAGCTATTCATAGTGCGGCTCGAACGCAGTCAGTTTCCAAGCAATAATAATATTGAAAGACAGCCCGCCCGCTTCCGCTTAGTTCGCTCGGGAGGAATGCTGATACAGCCAGCGGGCATAAAACTCGACTTAGGAACCTTATACACGCCTAACGCGCAATGACTTGCCTTGTATAAAGTCGATCGAAGTAAAGGGTTATGTAGCAAGTAGGATAATAGCGACCTTTATAATTTTGCAATAACTAATCATACACAAAGTTTTAAGCAAAGCAATTATTTGTTTAAGTTAGAAGTTATTATGTTATGGTTTAATGTTTCGGCAAAATATTACCCTGGTGGGTTTTTCTGAATAATAATGTTGTCGACACGCAAGTCTTCAAACTTTCCATCTGCATAGAAACAAAGACAATAACGCTTTTTACGAGCGCCGTCCAAACTGGATCGCACCCACGAGTGCAATAACATAATATTGATGTGATGCCAAGTCCATAAGATTGAACGTGTACGTGCGCCCTAAAACCGGCCTTGCAACCGATAGGGCCATAACTGTTTACGCCGGCCATAAGCTGAGCCAGCATTCATGTCTGCGAAGCCATTCCTGTAACAGTATGCCCCTTTAAAAAATACGTTTTCAACGAATTCTGCTTGCATGCACACTTTCGAGCCGCTGAAAATTCATTAGCATCCAGTTTCAAACCTTACACTCGACGTAACAAGATAAAAAGTCATGTGCAACTGCAAGTATATCGGTTGATTTAAATTGACTGCACGTTGCGATCTATAACAAACGTGAGAATTATACATGAAGACAAAAGATTCTCAGGCATGTCATTACAACGCCTTTTATGTAGTAAACATTGGCAATTAGTGCAAAAAGCAAGTCCAACTAGTAATACAGGACGGCTTCGGCGCCATTGTTTCGTTTATGGCCAATATGCCGCATAAGTAGCCTTTTACGTGTAAATTGTGAAAGTATTATGTTTACTGAACTTCAATGTTAATATAATGTACCTTAAAGCTCAGGACAGTTCTTTGCACAGATGGCCTCACGTCCCAAATAAAAGCCCCTGCTAATAATCAAGGGAATTAATACGTGTACCGACAGTGACACTATGAGATTAATCCGATATCAGATTTGAGATACACAGAAAAACAGAATTTAATCCATTTATCGGTCATACAAAAAAAAAAATATTGGTCAATTTCGAACAATGGCGCGTCCATTGGCGTTCGCCTAGTGCCTCCTTTGTGCGAGCCAGCGTGCGGACAGAATCACCGGATTCATCGGGTTCGTTTTGTTTGGCCGCAACACTGCGCGGAAAAAAGACCGCCAGGACTGCGTTAGCTAGCGCCACAACGGATAAAATACGGATGCGGAATATAAATGTTATTCATTTATTTTTACTGTTACTTTTTTATAATTGTTGGCATTTTTTATGGAGCTTTATGTAGCTTAGTTATTATGAATGTCGAAGCTTTATAAAGTATTCTGATTCATGTGTAATAAAGTTTATACATTGGAGTTGGGGAAATAGGTTCAATTTTGTGATATTACTCATCATACTAGTTAATTCATTATGTACCGTTCAAAAAGTAACATAAAATGCAATTCAATATCCTATCTAAGTCGTTATTTAGTATCGGTAAATAAGGTGACAAAAACTCGACGCCTAAAAACGCAAAATAAACGATGCGAAAAAGAACCGCGGGTTTAAAATCGATTAACCATTTCTATTGGTTGATTTTTTACACGTCCCCTTCCGGTCCATTCATCTCGGCTTTAGTGGACCCTTAATAACAGGTCGGATGCTTTCACGCTCCGATCTCGAAAATGTAAAACGTTTTACGCCAACACAAAGCATTCGAAATGGGGCCAATGGCCACCGATAACCACGTACGTATTTCCAATTGAATCATTGATTGCGTAAAATTGGACACCATTATTTCACTAACCATACTCGCCGACCAATTTCACATACGGTAGATTATATTTACGGTACCGGTGCGGTATAGCTCATGTTTAAAACTTGTTTTTGTCGAGAAAATGAGGTATATTCCACTAATAAATTAGGTCCCAATTATAATACTGATATATGCGAAAATAATGACTAATACATGCTGTAAGAAATATTCACTACAGTTCATGTTATATTAAAAATTCTTAAAACCTATGAAGTTGTAAATCATTAACAAATCAAAATGCATTAATAAACAGGCTCCATAACTTAACTACTACGGATCCACGTCACTACAAAACGAGCATACGTAAATGAATACATATATCAGTTCATTCAAGTCATCGAGAGTTGAAATAGGGCGTAGAGTACACGTGCGTCCATTCTTCCGATGGGGGATCGATGGGGGAAGAGCCGAGATCACCCCTCGCGCCCCTCACAGCCCTCACCCACCTGTCTGACTCTGACCCGCTTTTCATTATTGCCTATTGTTTACAGAATCAATGGAATCGTGTTGCCTTTATGTATTTATCGGGACGCTCTCCGTTTTAGAAATCTAGGGGTTGCCGAATGAACAAATGTTTTTAATATTGATATGTGATTCGATTCTTGTCGTGTATTATTTTGATTTGAATATAAGACTTGTTATTTTCTCCTCCCAACGTTAAAATCTCGTTAATAATTTCAAGTAGGCATTACACGTATACGTATATCGTATTATGAAGACGGTATATAAGTTTTCCATGTCATCGAATCGGCATTCAGAACCATTCGTGTGAATATCCATATTGAGTCACGTCTCCGATTTCCTCCAATAATACTGGTCTACGTAACGTTCCTCGTACGACCTATTTGTTAAAACACGAATTTCCATATATCCAACTCACTTCTATTCGTTCGTTCGCTACAATTAAATCTTCCGCATTAATTGGAGACACGTGTATAGTATAAACGACGAGGAAAAATCTCTCGTTAGATGTTTTTTCTCCATGGCTTATTACGTGACACGCTTAAATGTATTTATTTGTACAGTTGAACGTTACGCCTGAATAGTTTATCAAAGTCGTCCGCTCTTGCAGACGGCCCCTTTTTCATGGAATTTAAATTTATCAAGTGTCCACAGGTTAGCTTTTTGAGCTGAAAATACGATATTTGCATATTTTGCACATGATATTTATTTATACACGGTGGGTTTTATTCCATGAATTTGTAAATTTTGTTGCTATACAGGTTTATGCTGCTAT
Organism: Autographa gamma; assembly: GCA_905146925.1. Lineage (NCBI taxonomy): Eukaryota > Metazoa > Arthropoda > Insecta > Lepidoptera > Noctuidae > Autographa > Autographa gamma. The sequence goes on from LR989871.1 coordinate 7,954,385, forward strand.
TTAAAGTAAATTACTGTACAACGGTAATTAAAATAATAAATAACAGTCCATTACATATAAAATTGACGCCTACTTCACTACAATGGCTTGTCGAGACGAGGTGATAATGACAACAATACAATTATTGATCTGCTAACACTTGAAACAGTCGAACAGATCGGCAAGTAATGAAGCGCGTTTAAAATGCAGTGCAACGTGGTCGGCAGGTCCGGTGCTGGCGGGGTGAACGACCTATGCGCGTCCCCGCGATCGAACGCTCACCGCTTGCCGCTCGCCACGCCGCCGCCGCCCGCTTGAATCGCCCAGCGCCCTGTCCCACTTACTCGACAAATTACTGTACCCCGACTCGCACTTGCAAGTACTGCGATTGTTTCAACTGTTTCTACAGTCTTCACCTTTTTAGTCCAACTTTTAAATATATTTTTAAGTAGACTAGGTGGTCTGTTACAGACATTGGCACACAAACACAGTTAATTTTAGTTCACCGTTAAATAAAATAATAGAATTAAGCTTTAGTCCTGTATCAAAAGAGGCAATTACTTAATAATTTTAAATTGATTAGTTCGTGTTAAGGACACCTGATCTTGAAAGTAATAAAATCCTTGAATGGTGCGAGCAGATAGATTTAACAAACCGGCAAGTAAAAAATATACAACGGATTCGAAAACTTCTGCGAAATAAAGCTGGGAAAACGAAAAACATCTCAATTTTGACATCTTAGCGGGAGTAAAAGTGGCCGTCGCTGTTCAGTATAAATCAGAAATTATTCAAATGTATTTAAAGTTGAACAGAAGTTTGTTTACGTTGCAAAGTTTGCGTTATAAATAACTAATTAGCTATTACAAAGCTATGCAGGTGAACAAATAGTGGCATTATAAATTTTATTTACATGTTGATTATGTTATTTTCTAGCGTTTTATATTGTATTTTTTCTAAACCGTTGAAACTGAGATTTAATCTTATATGCACAAATAACAGACTTGAAATTTTAATATAGGTGTAAAGATTTCCAGATCAGTATTCTTAACCCACCTCTTCGTAAAACACACAACGTTATTATTCGTGTTTGTTATTTAGATATTCTGTGTTGTATTACTCGTGTTGTGTCGGTAATCGAGGCAGACAGTTGGTCGCTACAGTTATCTGAAGTAGCGCTTTATGCTGTAAACGGTTTAATAATAGGACTCGCTGTACGTCTCATTTAGAATGTGTATTCGCGGAAGTTTGAACGCGAATGACGATCGACGATGTATGAAATGCCTTTTTAGGCGAAACCTAGTAATTCATAACGGTTTTCTAAAATAGTCTCTTCAAAACTTCTGGTGCGAAAATCGGATTAGTTTTGCTGAAAATCAGCTATTATATTGATTTAAAATCTAGTTTTTGTACTGTGTGTAGAAATATAATACACATAATATTATGCTTGCATGCACACTACACAGCTGCAAAATAAATATGTATTTTCTTTGATGGTCGGATTACTATTTATACCGGCTTCTGATTCTTCGAAGTTTCCAAAGTCATTACGGACTAGAAGTTTTGGAAACATAATCTTAACGAGAAAATATTATTTACGGTGATTAGATTTATCCTATCAAGTTCTATTAACTGAACACTCTTGTTATCAGTCCCAATGCAAATAATTTTAAGAAAAGGAATCCAAAAGTTTGATGTAAAAAACTTATGGTTCTATTAAATAAGACAGGATAACTTTGTTATTCACTAAATAGTAATCTCGCTTTAATAAACATGCTGAACTTCGTAAACACGTATCGCTATGCACCACAAAGAATCCACACATGCACAGTTTCTGTCCGCCGTCAACTTCCTAACTTCGCGTAGTTCAAAGTCGACTTTATAGAAACTCTGGCGAACAAGTAATCCGTCAAAAACATGGTACACGTATCCAACAGTTTTAACTAACTTAAACTACTTTAGTTTTGGCCAAATTTCAACTCCGCCTCGCCGTTGCTCTGGGCTTCGTCTTAACACAGACTTTCGGTATTCTGATTTCAATGTTGCTCTTTAGTTTATAGTAATATAACTACATAGTGTGTTATGTACATTGCGGTACAAGTAATAACATTTTTTTTTTTGTAGTCTTGGTCGTCTATCAGAACTTGAGCATTAGCATAGAGTTGACAAATGCACTGTTTTTGCTGAAAATGTCTCTAGAGAAGATGAAACATAGTAGTATGTATTCTTGATGGTTCATATTTATTCATATAGCTCAGGACCGAGATGTGATGTAACACAACTTATTCAACGGAATATGTTGCGGTTTCTGGTACTATAAAAATATAAATTTTAAATGTATCGACTTCTTTGGCACGGAAGAGCTTCAAAAAAGGTTTCTAAAAAAAAACTACATAAAAAAAGGAAAGCCAGTCCGTGTTAATTAATGTCTTTAAAAATAAACAATAGATGTTCATTAGTAACTGTAGCGGTAAAGTATTTGTCGTTCAATATTTAAATGGAGATAGTTTACTATTCCGCCGCCCACAAGTTACACAGTAACCCATTTATTTCGTGCTGACCTCTATTCATCGATACAATCTCGTTTAAGTGGTCTCGAATAGGCTTTAACATAAAACAACAACTTTTTATTTAAACCACACTCCAGTCTACATTTCGTGTTCGTGAAAGATAACTTAAAACAGTATTTTGTTTTTGATAGCAGTTAAGCGATTCGTGGAAAGTGTGTCGCAGTGACTTCGACCAATTAACGTTGATGACCGATCATTTTTGTGTCGTGTGTGAACACTAACGACAGCTAATAATAAGTGCAAAAATAAAACCAGCTTGTTGAGTATACTCATTTGTGTTGCTAAAATAATACTTTTATAATTAAAATTGTATTTCTTGCACACTCCGATAAATGGATTCTTTTACGAAATGTAAAGGTAGATAGATAATCATAGTTACGAAATGACCCTTATCTCACACTATACCCAACATAATTGTCATTAATTATGTATTTCCATTTATATACCAGCGATGATAAACACGATAAAACGGATGATTGGTTTATTGTTTACCTAACAGTCGCTTCAATATAAAGTGCTAGCTTATCTGCAGATATGACTAGTATTATTATGAGGAAAAATAGGGAAATACCCTCATTGTGTTCGCTGGTCGATAAACGTTAACTTATTTAATATCATATGTGTTGTATGACGTAAGATACAAAAATAGCTTTTATACAAACGAAACTCAAAGATAATCCAGTTAAGTTTTGAAATTAAAATAACAAATCATCTAAATACACAAACATTCGTAACTTTTGAATTTATAATATTAGATGTTCAATGCTCGAGACGGAAACGGCAGTTGAAATATGCAAATGTTAAACCATTTAACCCCTTCAGTGTTCCAATTTAGATTTTGGTTCGCAGTAAAGGCACTTCGGAATTGGCAATTTAAAAACCCATCAACTCAACACAGGTTTTATGAAAAGTAGACTATAATTCTATAATCGTGCTATCAATTTATTTTTAATATGCTGAAATTTTCGCATTTTTAATTATTTGAAACTTCTCAAACTGACTGTATGAAGCTACGTACAAAATATGTAAATTAAATGAAAAACGAATTTTATCAATCTCATTCATCATTGGTCATTCTTTTGTAAAGTTTTCGATAAATCGATATATTCTCACGACTATTCACTGCAAGGAGGCCCGACCCACGTTTAACGGTAGACTTTTATGACCCCATTTGATATATTATTATGTTATCTATATTTAGAACTAATGTTCTAAGTAACTACACTGTTATCTACACACGCTTTATCTACTAAATAATACATTTGAAAACATATAAAGCTGTTTGGAACCCTATGAGAAACTTGTTAACTACTCGAAAGTTCATGAAATTGCTGTATTATATGTTATTAGTTGTTACATATATAGGTGGGGTGTACACAAGAGTCAGTGGGGACGGTAAACTTTGTTGCAAAAGATTTAATGGAAGTTAGTCTCTCTTTGTCTAAGTTTGGCACTCGTCTGGCCGCGCCGCTCCCGTTTCATAACTTGTGACTAGGGCTGCTGGACAATGTATGTTTCACAAGTTTACCATTTTTAACATACATGACGTTAAATAATTATAATGGTAATCTTTTACGGTGTTTAGACAGGTTATGCTTAACGTAATCTTAAGTATGAAAATGTTTTTATACTCGTGAAGATATCAGGTTTACTGTACTTAAACACTTAATAAATTAACGTAATAATCTCTGATGTATGATCGTCTCAAAGTTTATCTACTAAAGTAAATTAGTGATACCTCTCAGTCGACAACCCTACCTTCAAATGTATATCTAGGGGTTAGTCAAAAGGGAAGTTTTATTGCTCGTGAATTTCATTATAACTTTGCGAAGCTCTCTCTTCTCTTAATGCCTTTAAACGAGGATTGTTGTCTAATTTGTACGAATTATGTCGAATTTTCCTCCTGGGACTCAGTCTTGGGATGTTATGAGAACTTGCATATGTACGCTTCGGTTATGCTTTATAACTTTATACATACCTCTTCTACGTATGAGCGATTTCGCTAGAACCTTACACAAACTTAATTTACTAGCAAACATAATTACAAATCTGACCCATACCTTGCAAAGTCAGACGTCACCAGTGCCTGTAATTCACCTTACAAAAATTATTTTATATTCCTTTTCTAATACTCGTGAACGTAACTCGAGAAAAATGTACTGCGTTACTTCCACGTGAATGAACAAACAGTGAAGCGGAAAAAATGTGTATGCGGAGCTCCATTCATTATGTCCGATGTTCGAAATTCTGTTATTTAAGCCATTGATTCGGAAAACATTTCCAGTAAGTGACAACCACGTCTAAAAGTTCATAATGAGACATAACTTTAAAAGACCATGACGTTAATAGTATCTCAGAATCGCCCAGTTCTTTTTATTTGAACTTCACATACCATAAAGAGGCATTGAAACCATTCGAGAGCAGAATTAGCATAATCGCACGGTGAATCATACTGTATCTGGAGTGACTGCGGACTTTTTATTGGCACTCATTATCAAGCGGCGTATGCACATAATATGATCGTGTGACACGACTGATGTCACCAATCATGATGCTAACAAGAGCACACCGAGAATTTATTGCCCTCTTCCTTCCTCGTAGAACACTTGAGAGTTCAAACTTTGAGACCTGTTCGCAAACTACAATTTGTTACAAATGTGAAATGTGTTCGGGATTTCCAATAGTTCTGAATTGCTATTGAATACATACTTAAAGTACATATTGATTTGAACATTTGTTATGGATTATTCGATTCATTGCGTATTATGTTACTGAAAGCAAATTATAGTAAATTATATCGAATTATCTTGTGTTTCCAATTACTGAATATGTATTTCATAGTTCAGTCGGGAAAGTCGCCGAAGCGAATTAACAAATATCGATATCAAGGACAAAGCCAATCAAGGGTAATCTCTTGAAAGCCATCCGACCGAGATATTCGTCCCTCAATCGTCGTGGACTTAATCTGGTTTAGTTTTATCCACAGTCTCAGTTCTATCTAAGGCTTAAGTGTTTCTGGATCGCTTCCAAATCTAAGAGCACTTTCCGATGCTGTGGAGCACCTACTCGATTGGTACTGATAAAAATATTGTTACAATGTCTCCGTTGAGTATCGTCGTACAGGGTAAGGTGTAAGCTGTTTTACATAGTTGTCTACGTCGATATTTGGAAATAGTAAGCATTTACTGAGGTTTATTTGTAAAATGCTAGAGTTTTTAATGTGACATGGGGCGTAAGTATATAATACCTGATATAATTTTACGTTCACGCTTAATTTCAATATTTCGTAAAAAATACGCCTACCCAACATTCGTAAGAATCTTGTTTCAAATAAATATGACATTGTAGTACAGAAAGCTGCTTAAGTTTACAATAACTTTGGTACAGCAAAAGATGGGAATGCCCAGTTTTTCCGCTATCTCCGTGCGACGGACGCAGTACGGAAGTAGCAGTAAGATTATGACACGTCACAAGTTACCCGTTGGCCTCGAGGAGAAAGTTTCGTCGGGTGAGTTGGTTCTCTCGCCTCCCCAGTCCGCCCTACAGTCTGCGCAGTTTGCAAGTTCGTCCCCCGTACTCGACAAACTAGATTCTGTGATCTTCTATTACTGGATACGGACTTACGTCTCAAATGTATTTATTTGCACTGAATAGTTAAGGTTCTGGTAAAATATGTACAATGTTGTACAGATGTATAAATAAATGTAGCTTTTGTTTTAGTTGAAAATGTATATTTTCTTAATTTTATCAATAAGGTGATACTTAAATCTAAACAAATCCTCAATTTAGTCTTTTTATCATCAGATCAAAAGTTTCACTAAAATAAATAAAAAAAAGGTTACCTGTTACATAGTATGATAAAAAATGAGATACAGTAACACGTGCTGACGCTTCTAGTACATTTTTTATTCATAACTTCGTTGAAGTTAGTCGGTCGCTGTGTAACTATCGAACTACCGTTTCAACTCGTGGAGGCGAAATGGTAAATGTAAAGGGGAAATAATGTTATCGCCTCGCGTGTCGACTTTTGGTCCGACTACCCCCGAGTTTCGGGACTTTCGGACCTACACAAACAAGCGAGTAAACAACTTTTTTCTTGTTACGTCTCGGTAAACGAAAAGTTGCCGGTACTTTAGTTTTGTTTCGAGGTTTTTGTTCATTATGAATGATTATTGTAATTAATTCTTATTGTTTAGAAGTTTCCCTTGTTTGTTTCCACAAAGTAAAAGTATTTTCTTTGATTGTGATTTAAACTTTTTGAGGTATTTCATAAATCTTTCTTTTAACAAGTTTGTTTACGTCGCTGATACAATTATTCAAAATTGAGAAACAATAAAAACGAAAAAGAAGTTGTATATAATCAATCATTTGTTTAGAGAAACAATTGTAAAAAATATATTATACAAGGCATTATATCAAGAAGGTATAACAAGTCGACATCCAAGTTCATTAATCTCCAAGAATGCACGCCACAAACTGCCAAACTGTGTAAAATTACCTCGTCTGCACCCCACTAACAAGCTAAGGCGAAAGTTTGCCTGTATCTTTGCTTGGTCTATAACAGAAAGCTTCCAGACTATCAAACTCTTGTACGCTAACCGTTGAATATTCAAATTGATCCGTCTTGTATCTCCCCCTACCGTGATGAAGTGAAATTCGGATGTAACTTCGGAAATAGGTCATAGTCTAATCTTCTATCGCGAGAAATTATGTTCATTCATCAAACGAGGATTCTGTATGGAACTGTTTTCGTTCAGCGATCAAAGTATTCTGTGTGTTATCTTATTTGTGAAGGTTAATGCTGAATGGAATACTGATGCGATGTAAACTTACTCTGCAAAAGTTAAGATTATGAAGCTTATTTATTCAGAAACTTTCGTAAGTGTTCAACGAATAATATATTTACATTATAAAATATTCTGTATAACCTGGTTCTTATAATTTTATTTATGAAATTATGTTCAACTATCCTTTACTTGTAATGAAGAACTTAAATTGTGCGAAGTCCGTAATTACTAATACGGAGGATAATCCACTTCATTGAACCAAACGTGAATTTTCAACGAGCGTTTTACGATATTAGTAGATATAATAAGGATTTCTAAGAATAATAGTTGCCATTCCGGCAGCGTAGTTAATTACGATGATTGTGTATTAAAATCATGCATGTGCTTTCCAAGAAAATGTGTACATTTTCATGAGAAACAGTCAATCACCTTTCGTGTAGAGAATCAATAAAATCCCAGCACGTAACGTAGGCTTGTCTAGCGTAATTAATCAAATGGTAATTGGTCATTGTCTTATCCGTCTACATTACTCGAGGGAGCCAAGCAATCAATATCGTCTCAAAGGGATCGCTTGTCAAAGATTATCGTGTGCCAGTAAATTATCATGTTTGTGCAACTACCCTCGGAAGGACGAACACAGATATCTGTAATTAAACATCGCTTTCCAATTAACAAACTGAGGCGTACGGTGTACCCTCGAAATCCTATCAGGTTTGTACACGGTGCTTCAGTGTGTCTATAGAGGCTGTGTCTCCCACATTTGATTTTATCGACGACTAGTTCTGCGGTCGGACAAAGCGGTCCTATATCTCGTGTGTTGGCGGTGAAAGGGGTTTTATATGATTGCTATACTACTGGGATTGTTTTATATGGTCGAGATTGAGACATGTATAAGCGTATTTCTGATGTTGATTTGTACGTTTATTGACTATAGGTATCTGTGTTAATTTTCATCGGATTATAACATTTCTTAGTTAGACTTTAGATAAAAGGTGAAAATCTGTTTCATTCGCACAAACTATTTTCAAGTTGTCACAGTGTATCCCTTCTTAAAAAAGTCTAGTTAGATAACCACTTTCCAAAGATAAATGGCAGATATGGAAAAAATAAAAATATCATCAGTAGTCAAAGGCTTTGGCTTGCCAAAAACTAGGCGAATCTGTCTCTTTGTAAAAGTTTCACAGAGCCAACCTCAGCAATCGATAGTCCAACGACCCGAGGTGCAATAACAATTTATCGCTTTTGCTGAAGCCACACTAACTCTAAGATTCGTACTTTCGCGATGTGTGTGGCCAATTTACATACCACAAGTAACAAGCATACGATTGTAACTATTCCACTGTTATTAGTTGAAGCTTTACAAGTGTCCCCAACATTTCATGTAACCATGAACGATAAGAAAACGTATTCCGAACCTTAATTAAACTGATAACAATGTGGATTGCTCACATCTATCTATTGGAACTATTCCGTCCGAGTTTATTCGGAATTTGAGATGTTTGTGGCGAGCTTGGGACAGAATAAGGATTTTAGAGAAAAGCGAAGCATACAAAATACTTTGAAAGAATAGAGTGTAATACTAAGTTCTAAATAAGAAAATAAACACTGTTTTTTAACCGATACACGGAAATACTAATGTATTTCCGTTATTATCTTCGCATCTAAGAAAAGAATAACCGCTCAAACTGAGTCATTGTACAGAAATTGGAAAATAACAGTGTCATTACTCAACCAGCATACTGACAGCGCAATATCATTATCAATAGCACTTATCTTATAATTGAACGAAATGTTTTTACAGTTAGCCGGCTAACCGTTGAAATCTTGGGAACGGAACGCACAATTACAGCCGCTATGCGACAGGGTTGCCCATAACACACGGTTTATTTAATTGATTTACTGTTGTCAACGTATGAACACCATGGAATAATTGTTCTGTAATTAAACCTTTGATTTAGTATCATAATGAACATTGAAGTTACATTCTTAATAAGCTTTACGTTATTATTCCTAATTTTGTAACGTTAATTTTACTTATTGCACACATTAATGAAGATAACTTAAATTATTGTCGCTTATTGTCAATAAACATAACATTGGTGTACTTTTAAGTCATATTTTGGTCTCATGCTGTCGACCCTTTTAGATGTAAAGTAGCGACGGTTAGATATCTAATATAGTAATAAATTTAATTTTCGTTTTAATATTCGGGGGTTATCTCGAGAGTTTAAATCAGCTTTATTTTATACCGGAAGTAAAATTTCGAAAACCATATTGGGTGTAATTAAACATATAGTGAGATTAATTGTGATAGCTGCAACGAATAAGCGTAGCAATGACCCTGTCACGTCGCACCGGACGCGATCAATGGCCCTTTCAATTAAAAGTTTCTCCGCCATCAGTTTGTGGGCAGGCCTGCATTGTTCGGCCGAGTTGTTCGCTCGTCTCGACAGATGCTTTTTACGGAAATTACTACGGCACACTTGGCTAAAATTCCGCCTCTCTACATCTACACTCGCGTTCACAACTTTCAGTTGCAAACAGAAGTTGACTGCAAGTTTTAGTACGGATTATTTTGAATCTTGATCAGCTGTTCTTTCAAACTTAGGTCGTTTGTAGTTCTTATTGTGATGATATACATTATAATGCTGGATGTTCTATACTTGACGTTAAATAGTAATGTGATTTCAAATGAATATTACTTTGGCACGCCTGTACTCGCGAATAAAGGTTCAAGTTGTTATACCACAAAGTAAACGCGAAGTTGTACGACAAGATGATATCGACAAGCTTGCTTAAGGATTATGTTTAATGTAGTCGTTTGTGGTTAAATGTATATTTATTATCTAAAGTTTAGGTAAGTATATGCCTTGCCTTTCTGTGAAAATACATTAAAATTTGTCTATTTCCCTTAGTATGTTGTGGTAAAATGTAATTAGTAAACATAACCTTTGTGTAACCCAAAGCATTAATATCGGTGACATGGTGACTTTACGCGGTGTGTGTTAAAAACTAGTATACCTACATTTTATAGGATAGTAATTCTGAAGACGTTTGCAGGGAACACTTTGACCATTTAATGACAAAGCGTTTCTCAGGCTGTTGTGTGCAACTATTAATAGCAACACACAAAATCGCTTAGCATGTTTACATACTTGCATTCATGCCATAGTATCGTAGTGTAAATTTGTATGGAAACAATGCAGGTAATGCCCTGGGCTATAAACCAACAATGTTGTTCCGTCCGTTGTTTATAGACCGTAAAATATTACGTCGATCTCGTCGACGAGCGACGTAACGGCGTAAAACTAAATAACGACTGCGCCAGACCACCAACACGTAGCGGTTAATGTTATGTTATTTAACTTGTATCCCCTCAACCTACAAGTTAAGGTTTACACGTTTTTATCTCGTTCAAACCTGCCATACCCTATACTTCCGCAAACATTTTGCTATTCACGGGTGCCATTCTTCATGTTCAAAAGTAACTGGTTCGACAAGTTAATTCCTCTCGGATGGGTCAACAACCCTTCGACCCCTTGCAACCTGTATAGGTAACAAGTGAGATGAAGCGACGCATGAAACTCTTGTATATACGTATAAACACAGGTGGCTGTAATTGTGTTCGATCGTGTAGGCTGTTGTTATGTAAATATACCAGAGTTTAAGATTGTTATTTAATGTATTAACTAGAACGAAATCTAACATACAGTTATGATTTGTTACAGGTGCAGTGAAAGCATTCGTACGCAGTGATCAGTGAAGTTGCGGACGGCATCGCCGCTACTGTCGTGCCGTGTGTCCATAGTGTCGTGCGCGTGTGTGAGGGCCGGCTGCCTAGTGCCAGTGACAGTGCCAGTGTGTGTGTGTGCGTGCGTGCGTCCGCAGTGGCGCCGACGCCGGCGTCAAGTCAATGCCGGTGTGCCGATGGAGCGGTGATCGCGGACTGACTACATCACAAGAGCAGCGCTGGTTAGTTTACAACCCTCACATTTGTACATGGTACTGTCCCGAAAGATAGGTCCCTTATGAATGGTAACGACCAAAGCACTCAAGAATTTCCATTTATAAGGAGTAGGTACAGGAGTTAAATGTCCATAAACCTCTCTTAACTAATCTATTGTTGATGGCTTTATAACATGCATTAGTTATAACTTTGATAAGTTTGTCTTAAACTTACTTTAGCTAATTGGTTTATCTAAAGCCAGTGTTCTTCGGTAGTTACAAAATAATAGTATTTTATGAGTCTTAAACCACAAATTCACTACACGTTGGTTGATGCAACCGCAGCATCTTTGCGTTATATCCTCCTGTAAGCTGCTTCGATTGCCTGAGTTAAACTAAAAGATACCTTAAGCCAACGTGATTCGCGTGGAAGTAGACAATAATACAATCTGTTGATTTTGTCTGCATGGTCAAATATTAGGTTGTTAACAGACCTCCTCGCTGTACATCTAACAACTAGCGGTCAGGTTTAAGTAAGATTGTCTGTTAAATTATTTATTTACTTAATTTTACATACGTAGTACATTAGATTATAAATAAATAGCTCTCTCACAGCAATCGCAAGGTCGCTATTAATTATGTTTTGATGTGTCACTCATTTTAAATTTACATTTCTGAAATTTCTTGATTAATGCTTAGCTATCCCTCTTAAATGTCCCCAAAGCATAATAAATCTTATGTTGAAGTTCTATAAACATGAATTGATGTTGTAAATCGAGAAACGAGGTGTTATAATTTATTAGAATTGAAAACTGTTTCTTTTCTAGACAATGTCGAAGAGTTATTGAATAAGGAGGCTCCTATATACCTTCATCAAGTTCTCAATTGATTTATAACTGGTTAATATTGATAAAAAAAATACTCGGAGCCACTAAAAGGCAATTTAGAACGTGGGCGTTCAATCACTTGTAATTGACACATTATAACATAATTCGGAAGGTGCTTTGTATCAATCAAATAAACTGTTATAAAAACGGTTATTCGTTTTTAAATAGCCAATAGCTTCTCTACGAATCTTAGCAGGAAAGGCATTACTTGAGTAGGTGTCAGATAATAAAAATACATATATTAGGTACTTCTAATTTAAATATTACATCTTATTGATAAGTGTGATTAGCACTTATCGTGACAGCTGCTCAAACTTCGTCGTCCCACTTTGCTTTTTCATTTATATTCAGAAGTGTCAGAAGTTGAAATAATCAGCGAAAACTCAGTGTTTTGTTAACAACTTTACAGAAGTAGCTAGAAATAAAAAAACGAGTAGGTCGATTTTTTAACTTTAGACAAACCTTATTAATTTCTTATAATTTATGATATTATTATTATTCATTGTGTTATCTTATCTGTTCAATTGACATCTGTCAAGCTTGTGCGATAAATAAATGACGTTATAAAAACTTGATACCGGGAAACGTTGCATCATTACTAATGTAAAATTATCATACTTAAACACATGGGTATTAAAAGACATCCACTACCCAAAGGATTTGACAGCTATAGGTACATTCTTGTTTAAATTAAGAGCCTAGCTCTTGTCGGTGCAGCTCCTTCCATTGCCTCCTATCGAGTGCCAATTCTTGAACTTCCTTATACGTCACAACCTTCACCTTCTCTTTAATTTGGCTGATATAGCTATATCTCGGACGACCCCTTCCCCCTCTTTCCTGCGACCTTCCCTTCCACGATGTTTTTAATGTACTCGTCGTGACGTATAAGGTGTCCCATAATTTTCCTGTTCCGCTCTCCTGTTCTTAATGTTATGCCATAGTTGCCTCTTAGTTCCTACTCTGTATTATAGAAGGTAGGTACTTTTTCATTATAACTCTATTAACTGTGTTAGTACGTATCTAGCAACAGAGGTTGAGGGTAATGTCATTTATTGTTACATAGTTCCAATCTCCGAACTAACTGAGAATTACCTAATAGAAAGACCCAATAAAATTTGTACGGTCGCCCCAAAATGAATAACACGAAGATAACTAGGTGATTCCTTTCTTATTGTTACGATATTAATATTGTATAAGAAGAAATACCTACCTCTAGAGAGTTCGACCGAATTGTTATACTATCAGGCTTATAATCTCTGTCGAATTATTCCAAGTTACTAATTAGTTCCCAGCCTTAACTTAAAGCAAATTCTCCTTTAAATTTGTTTAATGGAACTTGGATAAAGTTTTCAGGCTTGCTTTATAGTTGGGAAGGTACTTGAAAAATGTTTTATCTTCTTCAACATTATCAATATTAACTGTTTTCTATATTCATATAATTTCGTCTTGATGCATAATGAGACATATATTATTATTATAATTGTAAGTCATAAGATTATTTTTGTATTGCTCAAGCTTTGATTTAATCGGCCGGCTATTTTACTTTAGCTTTGAGCTATAACTTAAATTCCTCGTATTCCCGAGCAATACACATTGCTCCATTGCGATTCTGAATTTATTCGACTCCACGTTCTCTAAATATTTCACATACAAGGACAACGTTCTTTACGAGGTACAAGAGAAAATCTCAATGTACGGCCGTTCTTGACCACGGGGGATAAAATGTTGCTGGTATAAACCATCAAAGCGCCAAAGGCGAGTTTTCTAAAATACTTACTTAACGTTCAAAGAGTTCGTACTTTATATTTTTGTTAGTAAAAGACTTCAATTTCTGCTCGGCTAAAAGAGTTTGAAATTTTATGCCTTGAACCGTAATATTTTTTTACCGTAGTTATTAAATTATATATTCTTTTGTGAAAGACCTAGGTCCTAGGTCTTTCTTCATGAAATTGTTACGGAAAGCAAATATTTTAGAAAGCAGAAAATGTTTTTTCTCAATATAGGCTTCCATTTAAAAATTGGTCCATCGTTTAACATTTTCGTCTAACCTAATATTGAAAAAGCCGAATTTCAATTGAAAACCTTTTTGATCGAAATAAGAACATCGTCTCTAAAAATGGCCCTCAAATAAACTTTGTCCAACAACTGAAATGTCCTAGTTTCGGAACGTCCGCTTGCGGGACAATTCTATCTTGAATCTAGACAAATATTTGTGTAGGATCATTTAATTTATGCAGAAGAAGCGAGGGCGTGACGTGACGTCGGAAATCCAACCGTGGGAATCAAAGTGCTGAAGTTTTTGTTAATTAATCAGCGTTCATTATTTAGCGTTTCGCATAGCGTGTATCAGCTAGTTCCCTTAAATTTAAGGTCGAGTTCACGGTGACCATTAGCTGGTAAATCGTTAATTTCTACTTCTTGTGACTGGATTTTGTTACCCTGAAGGTCAAACAGAATAGGGAATAAACCTTTTATCGCGATATTAGGGGTTAAAATTAGGTATCGTGTCGAAATTGTTATTCCGCGGAACTTTAACGACGTTTATTTAACTTTCAAATCTGCAATAAGCTATCATAAAGCGCTCTATTAAACTAAACTAAACATTATATTAACGTTTTATAGCACAATCCAGTCTATTAAGGTATTGAAGGCACTATTTCTTAATATTTTTCAGTTACTCTTTGCCTTGTTTTTATTCTTTTAAAGTTATTAACTATAAAATGATTTCAGACGTTGGGTACATTGATTCATGTAATACACAACTTTATCTAAGTATTTAACAAACATAAATGCCACTGTTCACAATACAAGCCTACTCTTACTCTATAGCATTCTTAAAATTAATTTAAACATATTGTAGAATGACCTTGACCTATATTTTATCTGCCACTAACAGAAGTTGGCAATAGAGCACATCTAGTTGGAAATCGATAAAGGTAACGATATAAGTACCCAATATATTATGTCGATACATGTAAGGAAAGGTCTAATATTGGGTTTCGGCGATAATGCGGGTTGCCCGGTCTCAAGGTTAGAAACATTTCCCGTTTTCGTTGAAAGTTATTTAATACCGACCAAAGAAGAATATGACCATATATAAATCTTGACTTGTATATGTGAAGTAAGTAGCCTGCTTTTCTCAAACACGCGATTTAGTATATAACCTTTAAAAAGAAAACTTATCTGTACTGTACGGAAATTAATAAAATTCCTCAATAACCATTCCTATGCCATTCGTTCGTTCTTGTTGACTCACAACTAGGAACGGTAAAGCAGCTGATGCATTTCCCATTTTCCCAGGCCAGTAGGGACGCACGTGGAACATTTCCCCGTTGACCTAAAATACGACAATTTGTTGTTTTAATGTGACCTATGCAAGTAGCAAGTAGTTTACAAAGGGGTTTCTGAAGTAGATATACCTAAATATGTGTGTATCTTATTTAGGCTACTTTAATTTAATACATTATAATATTATAACGACTGTAACTAATGAGGAAATCTTTTAAGTTTTGGATATCAGGGATGTTCAGTTCAATGAGAGTAGAAATAAACCATTAAAAGATGAAAAATGTCAGCTGAAAAACCTTCTTATTTTTTTTCTTAGATGTCCTTACCTCAAAGGGTTCGACAAAGTGTATTGTCACCCTCACAGTTCGCTTTTCTTATGTTAGGATAAGCTCATCGCTTTATCTTTATGGGACAATGAGTAACAAACTTTAGCCAAGCGCATGTGAGTCGGCTCCTCAAAGCCACGCGGAATAATAACCTGTTTACCTGTTGGGCTTGAAGATTACGAATGCTCGTAAATTGTGATAGGCCGGGCCGACCTCCTTTCAACTTAAGAAATCTATTGACTTAATAAGCAACTTAAACAGTCAATGTTTAACAAGTTTCGTTTCTTTTTTTTTGTTTTTGGTATATTAATTTGCAATGTAAATGATCAATTTACGCACTAATGTGATAAAATATACGCCGAAACAAATAATTAGTAATGTTCACAGTTTTTAGCAATAACAAAATGTGTTGCGGGTCTTATTAATCCTTCCCCTTAAATCATGCGTATCGTGTTTCTTTTACAGAGCTTTAACAACACATAAACTTACGCAATATCGTCGAAGGTCATTCCACGTATGTCATGAGAAAACTACATACATGTAAAACATGAGTTCATCGCACTAATATAGCAATAATAATATGGTAACGTGATGCTTTACAAGTCTCTATTATAATTTATGTTATGTTGAGCCAAATTATAAATTGCCACTCCTTACTCTATGATAACGATACTGTTTTAATTGGGTTATTTTGATGAATCGAATAACTTATATTAATTTAAAACTCGTGGTAAGTATAAAGCCAAAGTACACGAATAATGTATGTTTTAGTTAATCATAAGTGGTGTCTTATCATAGAAGGAATCATGAAAGATTTGAGTTAGATGATAATAACCATGATTGCTGCCGGAAATCCACGATAGACAGCTCATCTATTAGTGAAATTTTCATTTAATTTTAACAAATTTGAGCTTTTTCAATTCAGGTAGGTAGATCTGTTTTAATGTACGATATGATTAGAGGAATACATTCTCATCATAGTCAGTAGTTTACTGTTACTTAATATGATTTCGTTACCCTATTATAGAAACAAACAGAAACACGATATTATACACTAAACTTTATCAGTTTTATGTTAAATCGTTGTTAAGAAGAGTATTTAATTAACTAACAGGTAATTACAACTCTTCTAAAAGCAATAATTCCACTAATGCCACTTTAAATATGATAACTCTTGAGTCTTATCCTTAAAATAGTGCCCCCTTTACCATTTGACTAAATTACATAAGCACGTACTTAATCTGTTAACATAGCTATCACTTAAAGCCGCATACCCTTGTAAGAAGATCGGGCATGTTATCTCACCATACCGTTCGTGTAATAAAATCAATTCAGGCACCGGCTTGCCACAGAGCTCTCCGTATACACTTATATAGCTGGGGATAGCCGGCTGTTACTACGTATGTGCTATTGCGATCGTTAAATGTAACTTATTGCCGTATGCGGCCCCGACTCCCCGAGCGGTTGCACAGCACTTAGTGGCGGTACGGTTTGGAGATCAACTAACCTTGCGGGAGATATACGATAGTTTTCATGTTAACCTTTACTTATAGGTATTGTTGTAAACCTACTTTGTGTAATGTGGTACATTGTTGTTAACCACCGAAAAGTGTACTTTGTCAATAATAAACAAAATACTTTGGTAACTTTAACTTCGTCATCGCAAGAACTTTGGTTATTTATAATAGCATAAGGAACTTCTTACTAGTTTTAACTTTACTAGTTTTGATAACTTGTATTTCTAACATTAGTACAAAAGTTCTAGACCATTTACCGGTATATTGTTCTCCACGGAGTTCTTTAAGCGGAATACTTAACTTTTCGTCCATGGCTTCGTTCGTTTAAGTTAAATAATATAATATATTTTTCCTAAAAGATTAATACTTTTATCTTCGAACTAACTTAGCCTAATACTTATGTAGTAAACTAGAAAATATTAGCTAATGTATACCAAGTAATACCAAATTATAAAGTTTTAAAGCGCATTCTGCAAGTTATTCCTATCATTTTATTACATAAAACGGTATATCGGTCATGTATTATTATAACAACAACAAACATTTATTATGTATAGTGCTGATTGTGTAAACAAAACAAATACAGCTGTTTTGTATACACAACAAACTCCTCGCCATGTCGCATTTAATTCATCTAGCAATTTGATATGAACTTTAACACCCTTGTTATTATTGTTCGTAGTTTCTTTTTGTTGTTGTGTACTTTGTTATACTCGTTTACTCAAATTAGTTCTCTAGGATTTAGGTAAATTTATATCTAATAACCATATTCAAGCTTTCGTTTTATCCATATCATACTACATACGGCGAAACGACACGGCTGATTCTCCTAGAAAAGGCATGGGCTACTTGTCACCACAATTATATAGTCGATATACATTCTGTGTACTAAATATCGGGAATTTGTCAATAAAACAAAAAATACAAATTATTCATCTAAATTTATTTTATCGCCTTCAAAGTAGGCCCCTTCGCTTGCAATACAACATCTCCAACGCTTCACCCAGTCTTCCATACATTTTACATAGGATATTTGCGGTATGGCCTTTAGCTCATTCAGCGAATTTTCTTTTTTTTCTTCTACTACTTAAAACGTTTTCGTCGAAGTGGTAATTTTAACTTGGGAATATAAAAAAAGTCAGACGGAGCCATATCAGGTGAATACGGTGCTTGGTCGAGAACTTTTGTTGAATTTCTCGCTAAAATCTCTTTCACTATAATGGCTGCGTGTGATGGTGCATTATCATGGTGCAGCATCCATGAGTTGTGTTGCCACAAATCTGGACGTTTTCGGCGGATACTCTCACGCAAACGCTTCGTGACGCCTAAATAATATTCCTTATTCACTGTTTCTCCCTCTGGAAGGAATTCGGAGTGAACCACACCAAGGTAGTAAAAAAAAACTGTCAGCATCACCTTGATTTTGGAGCGAATTTGCCGCGGTTTTTTGTGTTTCGGCTCGTTTTCGAGACGCCATTCTGAAGACTGTTGGCTTTTTTGCATGTCGTACTCATAAACCCATGTCTCGTCGCCAGTTATTATACGTTTCATAAAGGTCGGATCCGTAGAAGCTCGGGAAACCATGTATTCAGCGACATGCTTTTTTGAACAAAATTGAGCTCTTTTGGAACTAGTCGACCGGCGACGCGTTTCATGCCTAAAATGTCTAAGAATGTTGTGGACGGACTTAAAAAATATGTTCACCTCACTAGCCAACTCTTTCAGACTCATGCGTCGAGTTTCGAGCACTAGCTTCTTGATTCTGTCGGTGTTTTCTTTGGTCGTAGCAGTTAAAGGTCTACCAGAACGAGGCAAGTCTACTACTACTTCTCGGCCTTCTTTAGAAGCCTTATACCATTCATAAGCCCTTGTTTTCGATATACACGATTCGCCGTAGGTATTTCGCAACATTTTTAGTGATTCACCACATGAAATATCATTCAAAACATAAAATTTAAGGCACACTCTTTGTTCAACAATATTTTCCATTGTAAAAATCGCCGAGAACTCAAAACTATGACCAACAAAAAGTGTAGTTTAAAACAAATTTAATGACAGATCCCGCTCAAATTTTGCGCGCTAAATCAATTCAGTGCTACCAACATGCAGTAAAAAAATTAGAACGACCTCTTCTACGCGGGTCTTTTTATTGACATATTCCCGATACTTTTTACACAGAGTAGTACACTGACGAACCCACAAACGAAAGCATGCTTTCAATATTATAAGGATTTCAGACTATAACAACATCAATAACAAAATTCAATATTTGTTCAATTCATATTTAGAAGGCTCAACAATTTAATTTTGCTTGACTTCATCGCCTCTATAATTTGTGTGGCACTATTCAGCGAGTAAACAATCCGCAAACGTAAACAATTGAATGATTTACCATTCTAATACATGTTGCACACTAACAACCATGTTTGTAGTTAACCAGCTAGATGCAAATTCCAGATAAGTATGTTTCCAACCTAATTCAGCCTTTCAAAGAAACTTTCTAGTGGCGATTGTCGTGAGAGGTATAATTAACAATGGTGGTTCATTCTTAATGCATCTATTACGTATAGATTTCTTGTCATTTTTTGGCGTATACGGCATCAGTATCCAGTCTACGGAATTTTCACTGTTTCTTGTACTAACGCGGTTGTTGTGCCTGAAAGACTTGATCACCATTTTATCAAAGCTGTATTAACTCGCGTTTAGCCTTTTAATACAAGCTTCATGCAATACCTAGGTAGACATTCTTTCGAATCCACACACAGTACTAATTAGCCTGTGGTAACGGTATTATTTGAGTTTGGTAGACATTATCTCAAACTTTAGTCCTTATTCTAAGCTTTGCGTAACAGTTTCTACCTATACGCTACATTTGCGGAATACCGTAATTATTTAAGCCTTATATGTGCCGTGTGAACTAAATTATCTCTGTTTTCATTTTATACCCGTCGGATTTGGAGCATAGCAACTTAACCAAGCAAACTGCATTAAGTATCCTTATTTATAATGCTGGATAAATACCAGCGCTATTATTATACGTAGGTACATAACATAAACATAAAAATGTGCTTTATAATATTTACAACTCAGAATTCAATCAAATAGCAGCTGACAATGGTCGGAGAGCGTGAACTCATGTGTGGTTGGGCCGTTAAATAACCACCTATTGAATACCAAACAGCTGCAATAAAACAACTCTTATCACTACATTTACAATAGAAATATCCAATTATTGCACAGTTCACACATAAAACATGAGAACTATGTCATAATGTACACATAATACCGGTTTTTCAACGCGACGCATGTATGGCTTTATATTCTAATGTCACTCATTCATGACATACACAAAACGTATAAGCTAAATGGCTGCCAATAATCTATTGTATTTAAAATAGTGCTGGTACATTGAGTAGCTCTCTGATGCTTTTGTTTGTATTCACAATATTATGTGACTAATGACATATTTAGAAATGTATGTCGAAGTCTGACTAAGAATAACTTTACTTAATAAAAGCCATCAATAGATGGCTTTTATTAAGTAAAGTTTTTGGACGCCGTGTTGGTCGATGGTCTCCAGATCGCTTCATATATCATTATAAAAACTAACTTCAGAAACCAGATTTGACGTTCAAAATTTTTTGGATGTACTGTAACTTCTGCGCTATGTTAATTATGTAACCTCACAATGACTTCAAACAATAAATAGATCAATAAGTCATCAAATCATATTAATAATGCCATAACTGTTGAAAAAATACCTTATAATTACCTATTTCTTGTAAACTAACAAAATAAAGGGTTTATTCTATTAAAGTCATTATAATGAGTATTTATCGACAACAGGCAGCCCAAAAAACGTGTAATTTTTAAAGTGGTTGTTTCTACAACTCCGGAAAGTACAAACTTTGTGTGTAAATACTATTTAGGTCATTCGGTTGCGGGAATCGCAGAAAACAATAAATTGCATTCTGCTTTGCATTTCTCTGCGGATAGTAATTTAAATAATGTTATACGTGCTTACGTACTATGCTATTTTACTTTATCAATGTAAGTTATGGATTTTTAGTTAAAAAGATAGTTTTGTTTGCTTATTTATACAAAAATAGCATTTCCTTAAAAAGTTGCATGCATCTTGCATGATTCATAAATAATTTATTACTTTTTTTATGAATGAAACAATATTGGTTTTAAAAACATTTTGTTCTGTACTGTAATTTTGTGTTTGGAGTTTAAGATGTTTCACTTTCAGTAAATTGCAAAAATATAACAAGCACCTAATGAATATAGAAATTTGATTAAATATGTTTTCGCTTAGCCGTTCAAAATGAGCATGAAAATCATAAATTACTCGAAATGCCCATTATTATATTGACTTGTGACTAAACGGAAATTCCTCGTTGATAAAATGCACTCAAATAGTGCCTAGTCATAATAATGAATTCTAGTAATTGTTTGGGTGGATTCTTGTTCAGTAGTGCTCTTATACGAACAGGCATACAGACACGTCGTGATTCCATAATTGCTCTATTTACCTAGCTGCAGGTGACAGCACTTATCCACTTGTCGTCTAATGAGAATTCCTATCGTTCCGTTCACTACTCTACTAAGTAGTCTCGCGAAAAGATAAAGGTAAAATATTTCCGTGCATTCTTTTTTTCGCACGAGTTTAGTTTGAAAACAAACATTTGAACTTCATTCACAACAATACTTGATTCAATCTTTAGTAACGCATAAACACTTTTGGTTTAGTCAGTTTATCACCAAAAAAAATTATGTAGAATTCTGCGCCATGCTTTTTTATAATTATAAAAAGGACAAGCTTATCACGATGAAATATGTGTTTAATAAACAATAACGCGTGAAAGTTATCACCAAGAAACATCATAAATATTTGTATATATTAATGGTATGAAGTAAAAAGCTTTCCGCAAGACACTTAGTCGACGTTGTTATTTAATCATTCAAGAATACTTAAGTACATGGCAACGCAAAACACTTGGTTTAGTTCCTTCGAGCAAGTTAATGATTGCCACGTCCTGTCAAGCCGCCCACGGTAAAAACACTCACTATAAACTTAATCAACTCCCTATGTGGCTTTGTATAGTCGTAAACAACAGACTTGTAGGGTGCGTGCTTCGCAGACGACCGACAATCGATAGCATATTTTGTCTGTAATAATATACGTTATTAAATAATACAACGCACATGTTAGTGCCGAAAGTAGGTCGACTTGGATGACACACGCTTGAATGACCGACATTATCGGCGGATGCTATGGGAACATTAAAAGGCGGGATTAAAAGCTGACACAATCGGAGTTATCGAATCTAAAATGTAACGTGTGCTGGTAATACGTGTTGTCGTTCGGATTTTTTTTTCTATTCCCTTTTTAATGTTATGTTATATTGTGTCATGATAAATTTAATCTGATAAACTTCGGTTACATAAAATATGGTATGGTGCAATGCAAAAATATTTGTGCTTTGTTAAAATAAGGAATTAAGTGTAGTGTAAAACTGAGGTCTGTAAAGATGGCTAGTATTCATTTGTCCGCTACTCTCTGTTAATTGTTTCTATGTGTGTTTTCAGGTGACGCGCTGCGTAGCGGTGGTTAAAGCGGCTCTGCCGCTTTAAATGGACAAACGCAAGATGCTGCCAAAGAGAGCGCGTATGGATAGCATGCGGGGTCCCATCGCCAACGGACCCTTGCAGTCGAGGTAAATAGCTCACAATGCATAACAATATCTAATAGATTAAATTCTGATATTTCGACAATGACTGAGTAAACTGCATTGTAATGTGTAGTTTCTAAGTTCAAAAACAAAAAAAAGTTTCTTAGTTGTTTGAGTGGACACCGTGTACTAAACTCGATGAAATTTAAGCTCTTAATACATTCTGCTACTAATTTAATTGAATTACAATTCACAGTCAGAAACTCAAACAGTTTACCAAAGATCGAATCTACCCGAATCGTTTGTCTAATTCGTAAGCTCGTCGCGAGTAAACGCGAGAGGCAAGTTAACAAAGCCAAGTCCGCCGTCTATTGGGCTCACTCCACTTATTCTTTCCTCGCGCTAATCCTATTTGGTTTCCATCAAAACTTGCCCGAAGGGTTGCCTCCCGGCCCCACACCGATGGCCCGGCCTCTTTGTTTGCCACCAAAATCTGTTTTCGTCTGCCCCCGGAAAAGTTTGTTGGAATTCTGAAAACTCCCTCCTTACCCGCCCGGAATTACTTTCCCGTTTCGCCGCCCGAAACTTTCCCCGGCAATAATAATAATTCCGCTCCGCTATGACGAAAGTTTAAATTATTAGTTTAATCGTACTGGTGTGCTTTAATTATTCGCGGCACGGGGCGGGGGCGCCCGGGGCACGTCCTCACGCCGTGATTAGCAAACTTGTCCCCGACTAGTATCCCCAATCTCTCTTAGTTTCCAATATTTGTCGGTTTGCTTATAAATTTAATTTGTCCATTAATTTTGGTTTGTCTATTACCAAAGCTAATTGCCAGTTACGAACTTGTAATTTTGCTATTCGTCGTATCTCTTAATCTAAATTGGAGTGCTCAAGTTATTTAGTTTAACTTGAATAACTTTGGTATAACAGTTAGTCATTCAGATGCAAAAAATTGCTGATTTACACATTATTTTGGTTTCAGTTGTATAATTGGTTAGAAAATAAAGCAATTACATCCAAAAGTTAGCTTAATCAGGTTGTATTATTCATAGTTTGTTCAATTAATTGGTACGATCGTATCCTGTCTTAAATTACAATTATCATACATATTGCGAGAAAGTGACTTAAGTAGATGGGCATGCGTCAATCAGAACCCACATAGAGTCCACACTCAACCAGCTAAAGGTACCTTTGATATTGTTGCCCACGTCTGCAATATGTTGACAGCAAACTGTAGTTGTTTAACTCTCACAAGAACTGACAATATCAAATATCTAGGAGTTATTATTGACAGCACCTTCTCCTGGCATGAACACATAAACGCCCTGGTTGGTAGAATAAGAAAGTTAATACCAATATTTAAAAAGCTTAGTGCTTGTGCTGATCCTAGTACTCTCGCAATGGTATACTCAGCTCTTGCCAAATCACTATTACAATATTGCATAACGTCTTGGGGTGGAACTGATACCACTTCAATACTGCGCACAGAGCGCGCACAAAGAGCGATACTAAAAATAATGACCCTTAAACCCCGTAGATACCCCACTGATGCCCTTTATAGAGAGTGTAAGGCACTAACGGTTAGACAAATATACATCTTACAATGTATTCTTAAACAACATTCTTCGTTAAGCTTTAACCCCGTTCCACAAGGGAGAAGATTTACACCATGTCTTCCCGTATCCCACCGTACCACGCTGGCTAAGCGGCAGTTTTATGTGAATGCTCCTCGTTTATATAATAAAATAAATAAACTTAAACAAATTTATGCTCTCACTATAAATCAGTGTAAATACAAATTAAAGAACTGGTTACTCACCTGTACTACTGAAGATACTGAAGATCTACTAAAATAACACTAAAATACTCACACACACACACACACACCCTCGCACACACACACCCACACACACCCTCACACACGCACACACACCTTCATACACGCACTCACACACACACACACACACACACACACACACACACACACTCACTCATACCATAGATAGCACATGTTGGCGTTACTTTATTCATCTTTACTATGAGTTTTAATTTCTTTTTATTACTTTCATGCATGCCATAATAAAATAACAAAATATATAAAATTGTAAGCTGCAACTATTGGTTTGTTGACATGTTACTTGTGTAATATAAGGAGAAGACACTGGCTCCTGTAATACAGTTTAAATACTAGCGCAGGAGTCAGGGTTACAAACAAAATCATGTAATCTTTTTATGTCAATAAAGATTTATTATTATTATTATTATTATTACTGTTATAGGTATTACAAAACCGTACCAGAATATCAATGACGTATAAAAAAGTCGTTTGCATTTATATATGGCCGATAAAGGCGACCTCATTTACATACAAATGTTTTTATTAATATCATTTAATTGGATTACCAGATTTGGTTATTCAATTTAGAAGTATTCTTAATAACTACTGACAAACAACAATGTTGTGGATAGTTAACCAGAGATTACGAAATTAATAAAATAAGCTTTATGGTTTTAATAAACAGTTTATTTCAAATACTTATACTATGTTTTCATATAAGGTATTCTAATAAATAATATGATAGATAAAGACATTCACATTTTTAAGATTACTTAATTTTATTTGTTAATTATATTTGGCATATAAGGATTTGGTACTTTACACAACTTTATCAAACAAAACGTATATGGCAGACAACATATCATAACTGCAATCTCTATTAATTAACCTAAACTAATATTAATTAAAGAGTAATAGTAGAAATAAATTGAGTCTGAATGACAAAATGCTTTTAATTCTCCGTTCTTGTCGTGTATGATGAGGTTTTTGACTCCGCTTGTACTTACTATACCTACATATATGCATGGCATATGTATTATGTAGTAATCAACAGTATTGTAGAGGCTAAATAGCTTGCTTTTAGAATATTATTTCTCCAAGGACGAAAACTTCGCCAAAATAAAGTAGCATTTGGAAATTTTGCAATTAAGATTTCTCTGTCATCAAATAATGTAATTAGTTCCTGTAATTACATGAAGTCTTAATGTAATGTAATGTAAAAGAAAGAATAGTAAATATAACCGTTGCCCACACAACTGTAGTAAATTAGTATGATTTTGTAACGCGCTCTAATTACTATTAAATTGTCTGTTTGTTTTACACAGTAATCTGTGTAATTAGGTATCCGCTAGATTTTTACGTGAGATATAATTGTTGATAAGGCACTCCTGCTGAAATTAACTCAATTTCCGTACAGGATTAATTCTTTTAGCATCACAAATTCAAAACTCAAAGTACAAAGAGATGCTTAAAATATATAAAACTTTCTTCCTTAAAATATGTAATAATTTTTACCAAGAATGTACTTACCAGTTTGCTTAACAGTAATTAAGTTGTTGGTTGTACACACGCTTAATAAAGTCATACTTCATTACTTTGTTATTTCATAAGACAATTATATAATTATAAGAAATACGCGTCCGGACAGTTTTTGCATTTAATTCGTCTCGCAACACCCGCAGACATTCATTAATGTTTTTGCTGTAACTTCCGATTCTGCAATATTCATATTTTTAACACGAGGTCGCATGAATATCGCGTTGAATTATGTTATTAAATGTATGTGTCAGAATAAATACTTGTAATCTTTTAGTTTTTTGTCCTTTTTCGAACATAGTCTGTCTGGTAGGTTTCTATTACTAATTATGGCATAATGGCATGCCAGATATGTGAACATTAAGACTAGCCAAACGTGCCCAATTGCATGGTAACAAAAATGGCTAAATAGTATTTGTTTATATTGCTATCTTATTCCACAATTGATCGCTTTAGCCTGGTGTTAGTTATGTTGTCTACGATGTTGAGTATTATTTGTTGCTTCAATCAACAATCAGTTCGTGACTTTCGTGCAAGTTTGATCGTCTTTACTTTCTCGAGTGAACTTCGCGCTTAACTGATCACACCTGATTAATTAATGTTGTTTGTATACCCTTAGCTTGTTGTTCACGTTTATAATTTGCGGCAAACTTATCGCCACGTGTAAGTTTAGGAAAGACTACACTAATATCTTATTTGTATAAGGAAATCGACATTATTAAGATACGCCTGCGGATTGGAAAGAATCTTATTACGCCAAGTATCATTCTTAGGAATTATAATATTTCATCTGTAAATAAAAACATATTCCACAATTATAATTCATAGAACTTCTTTGAGTAAAGTTTGTATGTTTCCAACCTTAAATATTAAACTATAGTCTTTGTCTTTAGTAGCTAATAGCTTTGAAACGTTAGCGAACTACGAAGAAACAAGAATGTTGTGTTATCCTTGAACATGGTTCTAGACTAACTAAACTAAGTTTGTACTTACAGACATGTTGCTAACGACGTTACACTGTTATAAAACTAACATTATTTTCGAAACGTGTCTTTGGTATTAAACTGAATATGTTATATAATGTTTGGTGGTATTTAGGTACTCGGAGTTTCAGTTTGTCTTTAGATTAAGATTTTGTGATTATGATATTAGGAGCCCGTAATACTGCTGGGTTTGAGTTAGCGGGTAATGGAATTAAATCTCGTAGTATGTGAGAAAGTGACAGCAAAGTTTAGTTATCTTAATATTGTTTTAGGTTAGGTCGTTAGCGTACAGAAAATACAAATAATATCATTTAAGTATGTAAATTTACTGTGGAAATGTCTTTAGAAAAAACAATTCTTTCGGTTTGTACTTGAGGTTCATGTTATTGTAAATAAAATGTTTGTATATCTTTATTGTGTGTACGTAATTAAAATATGATTTTCCTGATTTCCAGGCCCTTAGTGGCGCTGTTAGACGGGCGAGACTGTACGGTCGAGATGCCGATACTAAAAGACGTGGCGACAGTAGCGTTCTGCGACGCGCAGAGCACGTCGGAGATACACGAGAAGGTTCTCAACGAGGCGGTGGGCGCGCTCATGTGGCACACCATCATCCTCACCAAGGAGGACCTCGAGAAGTTCAAGGCGTTACGGATCATCGTCCGTATCGGCTCCGGCGTCGATAACATTGATGTTAAGGCGGCCGGGGAACTAGGTGAGTTTGTATCGATGCTGCTTTTATCTATACTATATTAACTTCCGTTGAAGCACTGAAAGCTTCACGAGGGCAACAGGTTGACCTTTCCCATAACAAACTGTATGACCTACAGTGTCATTAGACAATATGTGAGCATGTAACCAGTAACTTATGTAACTTGTTCAAATATTTTGTGGCGAGATAACTGCCGCTAAACCTAATTAAAGGCTTTTTGAATCTCTGGCATAATTTCTGTCTATAATGACATCTCACTCGCATGCTGGGTTTCAAATCACTGTAATAATCTTATTGGATTAAAAATACGGTGTTACCTACTTTTGAAGTAATGGCACTCAGAAAATTTTAAGTTTTCACATAAATTAGTTATAATGATTGTAAATGCATGAATTGTTAAATAACTTGTATGTGATAATGTTTCAGGCATAGCGGTATGTAATGTGCCGGGCTACGGCGTGGAAGAAGTAGCGGACACGACAATGTGTCTCATATTGAATCTATACCGGCGGACGTATTGGCTCGCCAACATGGTGCGGGAAGGGAAAAAATTCACAGGTACACACATACTTTCTTAATTTAATACAATAAATGTAGTAGTTAAAGGTACATTCAATATACTCCCTGAAAACTGCGCGTCAGTCAGTACACTTAAACAAAAAAATAATAGTTGTACATTATTTTTATTCTGTATGCATATTTTGTCAGTGCAATACTTTTATGTCCGAAGTGACGTTAATAATGCAATAAATTACTAACTACAAGATCAAAATAGTTGTTCAAACAGTTTAAATTACAAAATTATTTTGTATATCATTTATAACATAAATAAATTCACATGTCACATACTCTTTACCCTATACATTATGTCTTAGTAATTTATTATCCAACATTTTATATTGCAATCGCAAAAAAATTGGCTCTCGTTACTCAAATTCATAAAAACGAATGTTTACGTCACAGTTTATGACGGAAAGAGTGTCCTTGAGATGTAATTAAACTTCGCGTTATTGTAATGAATTACCTTACTACGAGAGCAACACGTGCAGGCGATAAAAGTAGTTTTTTTAAAAGTTTTTTAATTACAAACTCTGTATTAATGGGCAGTGATAAACGTGTAAGACAGTAAACTGCTCGACAACACAACAACAGTTAGTTTTAATGCTTGAGAGATTACTGTCTGTTATCGCATGTGGGAAGATGTATAAGTGCTAGACCGGCTAGTTGTAATAACATGCCACATTCATTGGTATCGGAAGGTCGCTTTCGTTTTATTGTTACTTGTTGTATCAATATCTAGAGTCCGTTTTTTAACTTATAAAACTCCTATTTTGCGAAGGGGGTTATAAGGTAGAGATAGAGTAGAAGAGTTCTGTTTAGTTTCGATTTTTCGGAGCTATGAAAGTCAATAAAGATCTGTTATTGGCCTAAATTCGGTTAAACTGAAACCCGAGAACATGAGATCTCTGTATTAAAATAAATTATTTAAGACTAGTATTGACGCTTGTCACGAATAGTTGACAGATTTACGCAAGTATTCGCCAATCACTCACGTCCCACGATCACTAACAAGCATGTATTTACTGCGTTCTATGCACTACTAACGAGCAAGACCCCGACAATGACCCGTTTAAGTAACTAATAACGTGAGCCATCGCGTCGACTCTAGCCACCGAAACTAACTGTGCTACTGTTGCTATGCGACGTTCGCGCCTTTACGTGACTCCGCGTCACGCTGAGCCAATTTAGATGATGTCTGTAGATAATGCGCCGTACACAAGTTAATAGATAGTCTCGAAACTTTATCTTCGCTATTATTATATTGCTTATCATTTTATTTTATGTCTGTTGTTTTAGCTTGTTTTTAAAAAAAAGACTGGTATTAATTTTATGGGATAGCATAGCAAAATCTTATTCAAAATGTATCCCCATAAAACTAGGGATGTCATTTTGACTTTACCCTAAGACACGAATTTCGTTTATATTATTGAATTTATCATATATGCATGTATATCGTTTACATAAAAAAAAATTAGTTGCACGCGACACAATTACAAGCATAACCGTAACATAGTATCTAATACTTGTTGCTACATGTGGTTGACAGTTGCTTATCGGCTATGTAGTACATACACGATAAATGTTGTCATAAAATGCGCTTTGAAATCGCCGCGGTAATGCAACAGAAGGCTGATTTATTACATAGGGGGAATTATGTCATAATGTATCCATTTTTACCTCATGTTTGTGTATCGGCGGATGCATCAGTAGATGGCGGTGTTAACATGTGCCCCTATGATCTGTGTCAAAAGCAACGCCTTATACAAGTCCTTAAAGCAACAAGCAAATAGAGTCAGTAATTTAACGTTTTAAAATAAATCCTATTGAAATAAAAATATTTTGATTTTGTTAGCTTTCTGTTGAAATGCTGGTATAGTATTAATGTGTGTGTCTAGGTCCGGAGCAGGTGCGCGAGGCGGCGACGGGGTGCGCGCGCATCCGCGGCGACACGCTGGGCATCGTGGGGCTGGGCCGCATCGGCTCGGCCGTGGCGCTGCGGGCCAAGGCCTTCGGCTTCAACGTCATCTTCTACGACCCCTACCTGCCCGACGGCATCGAGAAGTCGCTCGGCCTCACCAGGGTGTATACGCTTCAGGTAATACTCTCTCTAATCTTACATTTAGGCTCGGCGCAAACGTGCCACCTGAATCCACAGCCAACGGTGGTCACAGCTATTTGTCCGCTTTAGTGAGTGGCTGCCACCGGCTACATGTGCAGATAAGGAAAAGGGTGCTGATTTGTTGTCGCACCTCCCTCAACAATATATGCCCGAATCATACGTGATTTTTCCTAGACTTTAGCCTTCTACATTCTACTTCTACATTACATACGCCAAAAGTTACAATTTTAACTATTTTTTTAATTAATAAATTGTTCTTTACATGTATATAATTCTCCACCTGTGCATTATATAACGAAGATTAATAATGTCAATTTGGTGTTTCCAGGACCTCCTATTCCAGAGTGATTGTGTATCATTGCACTGCAGCTTAAACGAACACAATCATCACCTCATCAACGAGTTCACTATCAAACAGATGCGTCCAGGTACATTATATGTTTTACTGTAACTTCATTATATTCTAATTAAATCCCCTTAAGTAATATAAAACGTCATTATCCTTTAGCTTAAGGAAAATAGATTTTTATTGCCAAGTTTTGCATCAATATAATGAATATACTGAGATAGTGGTTTGCAGACAGATTGACGCCTTTACTTTTCCTTTCGAAGACCTTGTTACTTTGCGATGCTGAAGTCGAGAATGAGACGTTGATTAGTATTTACGATGATTACGGATTTCGTTGTCCTTGCTATTATGGTAACGGCACGGTTGCTATAGGAATTAACATTTTCAGATGTATTTTCTAGTTGGTTTGGTGTATTATGTTGGTTATTAATATGCCGTGTGTTGTGTTGCAGGCGCGTTCCTGGTGAACACGGCCCGCGGCGGGCTGGTGGACGACGAGGGGCTCGCCACCGCGCTCAAGCAGGGCCGCATCCGCGCCGCCGCGCTCGACGTGCACGAGAACGAGCCCTTCAACGTGTTCCAAGTTAGTACAAGCGCTCGCTCTATATTCTTCACATGCCTTATACGTCCTTAGTATACGTAGTTAGAGTTGATGAAATAATGCTAGGGTCACACTTGTCGGGTGTCTAGTAGAAGTGAGTGTTGTTGCTTGGTTCGTGACGACACGCTCGCAAGCCTCGAGGAGTGTGGCCCGGGCACGAGATACAGTAGGACGTGACCCCCAGGGCCCGCTGAAGGACTCGCCCAACGTGCTGTGCACGCCGCACGCCGCGTTCTACTCGGACGCGTCGGCGCAGGAGCTGCGCGAGATGGCGGCGTCGGAGATCCGGCGCGCCATCGTGGGCCGCATCCCCGACTGCCTGCGCAACTGCGTCAACAAGGACTACTTCCTGGCCGGCGCCGGGCCCGCGCCCCCGCTGGCCGCGCCGCAGCCGCCGCCCGCGCCCTACGCCGACGGCATCAACGGCGGGTACTACGCCGCCGCGCAGGCCGCGCACTCCACCACCGCCGTGCACGACGCGCCCGCCGCGCTGCCGCAGCCGCAGCCGCCGCCGCCGCAGCCGCAGCCGCCCATCTCGCTGGTGAGTGTATATACTGTGCGCTGTGTGCCGCACGCCCCTCGCACCCGCGCTAACCACACCCCCCACACTCCCGCAGCCCATCAACACGGCGGACCCGGCCAACCACCAGCTGAACAAGCAGGAGAGCTCCGACGTCCACTAGGCGACCGCGATGCGCTACGTTGCAGTACCGTCATCACGCCGACCGACAACAACACATACAAACAAACAATAGTTTTATTGATTCCATCGCAATTATGTCATAAGTACCTATGTCGTAAGCCAACGAGTGATATAATATGTAGTCGCGGCGTTTGCATGGAGGCGAACCAACGCTTAATTATATAAAATAGTTTAAATAGTGAGTCTTAAGTGCGTCGGCACGATCCGCGCCGAGTGAGTCTGTCTGTCCTGTAACAATTTTATGGTGAAATACGTTCCTGCCGCAGAGTGGACAACAAACGGATGGCTCTACTTTACGTTAGTTGTGACGCGCTGCCGGCAATCGTCACATGATAACATATTTCTCCCCCGTACTCATTACAAATACTTATTTTAAGAGGAACGGGATTTTTATTTAGGTGAAATATACTTTGAACTGTTTGTTGTTCACTCTGCGGTTCCGATAATCGATTTCATGTTAAATGACAATAAACGATGATGCAATAGATTTCGAAAACATTCGATTATCTACAAAGGCACTGGTGATAAACACTGATCGTTAAGAAGTATACTGAGAGTCGGGACATCTCGGTTCCCGTACATGTTTTATATACGTCTGATAAAAGCGACAAATAAATATAATTATTAGTGCATACGGCTTACAGGAATGTTGCGTGTGACTGTACACAGTTTTATTTCAGTGTGATTATGAGATTCCTTGAGAAACGCACGCCCGTCTCGATGCAAACGTCGCGTGATATGAGCGAATAGTTGATTCTGTGTTTGTATTTGGTAAGTTGGGACAGCTATATATAGATACTGTTATGGTAAAATGCGTGTTCTGATCGCGGGCCGAAGCGTGTATGTTCTATGTACTTTCACGAATGAATAATGCGATAACATGTCCAAAACAAATAATTTATTAGTATATGTCTACTGTCACCAGCCACTACGGTGTACTCCATACTGTGCCACGTTACTGACGTCGTGCGGTGCTACAGGTTATTTTAGCTTCTAAAGCTGTCGATGTCAAAGGTAACTAACCACAGTATGGCGTAAATTGTTATTGTGGCACGAAAGTAGTTATTGTTGAAATTATTGCTCAAAGTTTAAGAGTTTTAACGAGACTCCTCACCACATACAACGCAAATAAGTAGAGTAATTTGTGCCTCACAAGTGCGCGAATAAGTTTATTACAGAATTTGTCAGCGCTGATTTACAATTCGATATTTTTAGACAATTTTAAGTGATCAATGTTAGTTGGTTAATGAAAGATGTAGGTTAGGTTCAGTAGATCGCGTTTACATAAACATTTATTGTTGAATGGGGAAAATATATCTTAGTAGTACAATAGTACAATGGGGCATCCATTGCTGCCTTTCGCGGCATTGTATTCCCCAACTGAAGACCCGGGCTAACAAGCTTATGTTCGTACATACAACAAGCACAGACCCTTCACTCTATTTTATTATAAAATAGATCGGGTCGCATACCGGGTACTCCACTCCTGCAATATTATAATACTGTATTGTATTGTACCTAGTCTAATTAAAGGTGTTGTATGTAGGGAACTTCAAGTGTACTGATGGCTGGGCACTTAATTAAATTAATTAAAATATTGTCCCATTTATAGAGTTAATGTTTAAACGCGGCTTATTTGCTTGCCCTGATTATTACTTGTTGTACTGATATATAAAATATACAAATCAGCGTCAAGTTACACGGAGGTTTCAGTAGTTAGTGACATGAATGTTATGAAACATGTCGGGCGCAGTGTTTGATATTATCGCGTTATTCAGCCGTGCGTACCCGTGTGTTTGTATCGAAGCGCTGGAGTATACTGTGTACTAGCACAGGTTCGATGCATGGTCCCAGCTGGTCTATAAGCATTTGATCGCATTTGTTTGTACCCACACGGCCGCCCCGAGCGCATGCATTCGAACTGTTATTTTTAAGTAATCAACAAAAGGACTGTAGAATTCTATCATCACACTTTATTAACGAGAAAAACGGATGTCTTCGTGTTTCTTTTTTTTTACTTTGAAAATGTACAAAATCATGCTTTCATTTGAATATTTTTTTTAAATAGAGTTTAAGTGACGAATTTGTACATGAACATGAAAGAACACCATGATATAAAATTTAGAACCGAAACGCAATAGAGGGGCGAGCCCCGCCCTGCACCCGTTTGACAATCGTGAGAATTGGTATTTAAAAATTAGTATTTACTTACAGTTTAGTTTAATGACAAAAACAATGTGTATATTTTATGAGAAAGTGAAAAGTTCTTAAATAAAACTATTGTTTTCGGATTAATTACCTGGGTGTTTTATTTATAATCAAATTTCAACCCTTCGTGTCAGTCTTGGATTCATTGACTACCACAATTAGTACAACATTATAGAACTAATAATATTAACACTATTGAGATAAAACTATTTCACCTTTTCTTCTAAAACGTTTAACTAACATTTTGTAAGAAAGAGGTCTATAACAAAATATTAGACTGCGTTATGTTTGACATTCGTAACTTTAAAAACACAAGTTTTACGAACATAACATTTGACGCAGTATTGAGATCATTAATTACTATTATTTGGCACATATTCCTAACATAAAAAATAACATTTTGGGGCTATAACGACATAGAAACTTAAATTTTAAACATACATAATTATATTCTCATGAACTGGGTTTTGACTAAAACCCAGTATTTTAGCAACCGCCCTTGTACTAAGGGTTACTTGCTATTAAATGTATTACTCCACCTGGCTCCAATTTAGCTTAAACTTTCACAATACAAAAACATTACGACATACAATTCAATTGCACAAATTTTACAAATAAAATGTCATAATACACAGAGTCATGTTTGTGTTTTTCAAATAATTTCCAAAAAAAGTATGGCTTGTAAATGGGTGGTATTATGAATCAAAACAGTTAGCCTTAAATTGGCTGGGCGTCATCCTATTGTCCTAAGGACTGGCTAAGAATGCCATGTAGCCAGGTGAGTTGTACATTTCTGTCATTATAAATTAGACTGAAGTCAAAGACGAAATATAAGCATTTTGTCTCTGATTTCAGCATTAGGTTACGTATTAGGTAAGTATGGCTTGCCGGGGATCGTGGTAAAGAGGCGAATTTAATTGCCATTATTCAATACCCCTGTGTTGTCCTTTCGCCTCCTCTGAAGCGGGGAAAAGTTCATTAAAATTCCTACCTGATTTAACGGTAATACGATCGATAGCATAATAATCGATAATAGTAGGTACTATCTGACCAGTCTTACCGGGATACTGTATTATCTAGTCACAACACATAGCCATTTGTGCCATACAGTATTTAGTAGTAGCCGAATCCGGTAAGACTGGAAGCCGACCCCAATATAGCTTGGTTTGTCAACTGTATAGACTAATATTTAATGTACTAACTATTGTGTACAGTAATATGTTTATTGTGGTTTCTGCGAGTTGGGCGAGCACGGCGTGACCACCTTCAGCCTTCGAGCCTCATCAGCGTCCAGTGCTCGCTTCATTTCGTAGTACCTCTGCTTGAACGACTGTAAGTCACCGTTGACGCGGTCCAGTTCAAGCCGGAGGTCAGTGACCTGCTTCTCGCGCATGCTCAATTCTAAATACATATACAGATTAGTATAGAAAGGGATGGGGCTGGCAAAGGACCGTAGAAAATATGGGGAGGCCTATGCCCAACAGTCGGAGGACAAGGGTTGAGAATGATAATCTGCGTGGTTCAGAAAGAAAGGTATGTTAGTACATTAGGGAGCAAAGAATATGAATAAAGAAAATGGTCTACATACCAGCGATCAAACACTTCATTTTCGTAGTCCTCTGCGAAAGAGCGCGCTGCGTACGGTTCAGCGTTTGCTGGAAGGAAGCAATAAATCATCATGTTTTACTACCACACATGAGAGCTCACGCAAGCGCAGCTAATGCAATGTTGTAATCATCAAGGTAATTAAATCTTCAGGGTAAAGTATTTTTGTTAGTACCTATTTACCAAAACATTGAAAATTACGTTTTCGCAGAGTACAGGAACTGTAAAAGATGTCTAAACTACCGTTATATTTAAAGAACTTCCAAAAAACATTTTTTTTTTAAGTTTATTATAAACCCTTTTTTGCTAATTTTTTCAACTACTTTCCAACTATCCCTACATATTATAAATTTAAAAGTTTGAAGAATAAAAAACCTCATGTCTTATGAAAAGTAAAGGTTCTTAATGAAAACTCAATGCATAGTTAAATAACTGGTGAAGGTTTTGATATACCGTGGTGAGGTGCCGGAGTGAGGAGCTGAGTTCATACCTGTATATCAGGGCTGGGTTGTAAGGCGAGCATATCTTTCACAGCACTGTATAGGTTGCGTGTCTCTTTCAGCTCTCGCTCCTTCAACACCAGCATCTCGCTCTGCGCCAGCACTTTCCTGCAAGAAAAGCAAATTATTTAACCATTATTATCGAATAAATCAGTAGAACTGTCAAAACGTTTGGTAGACTCTACTCGTGATCAGAGGGCTGGTTTCTCCCTTGCACAGAGAATCGGCATAGCCATTCAATGTGGCAATGCTGCCAGCCTTCTGGGCACATTTCCCGCCATTGACAAGGATGACGATAAGTTTTTGACGCTTGCCAGTTTTATTTATTGTAAGATTTAATTTTAGTATTTACAGTTTGTTTTTGTATTAGATTTAATTGTGTAAATAGATCAGAAGATTTAAAGTCCAGCTGTTGTCATCAATATGGAGAGGATACAGAAATTTCTAGGAAAGTATTGTAGATGGCGATGAAATTAACTTTTATAGAGGAATTCAGCATGTGTTTTTCACATTCATTAACATTGATTTTCAGATTAAAAAAGAATATATTTATTTGTGAACTAGTATAAAATATTTTCTAAACTTATTTATGAGTAGAAGTAGATTACGTAATTATTTATGTATAATTACATAACCTATATTTAAAAACCCTTGATATCAAAACTTTATAATTATGCGATCAATAACCAACACTATTCTGTTCACAAAAAAGATTGTTCACAATTTCATTCAGACTGTCTTGAATTTATTGGCTCATTACCATCAATTTTCATAATTAACTGGATAGTATTTACATAATTAGTACCTACAGCGTAATTATCACTCCTGCGTTTGAATAATAACTGCGAAAGATATAGTAAAACCTAGACAATAATACTAGGTCCATGCTATTAGCCTACTATTTACGAAGCAATGTGATTATTATAAAACTTACACCTTATTTGATTGTCAACCAACACATAAACTTATTGATAATTTTGTGTATGATTCTTTCCCTCTAATTTTGTACTATTTTCTATAAGAAGTTTTGGTAACTAAGTCCAGTACTATTTCTTATATGAATACCACTGGAAATATAGTATTGGACTTAGTTACCAAAATCTCCTTTTTTACAGAAGAGTATCGACGATTAAGTAAGTAGTATGATCACTGGGTTAACTGAAGACTAATAATTATGACGGTAACGTATCATTATTATTTATATGCCGGGCCTGTTGGTCTAGTGGTTAGTGACCCTGACTGCTATACCAGAGGTCGTGGGTTCGATTCCCACTCAGGAATGTTTGTGTGATGAGCATGATCATTTGTTCTGGTCTAGGTGTAATTTATCTATAATAAGTATGTATTTTGAAATATATAAGTATGTTTATAAGTTGTCTGGTTACCATAACACAAGCTCTGCTAAGCTTGGGATCAGATAACGTGTGTGAGTTGTCTCGGAATATAATTATTTACAATACCTACTTCTCTAAGATCAACGATCTTCGTTTTATAACAATAAATAAATAGTATAAGCTTAATTGTCTTGATTAGTCATGCGTAGTATCTATTTAAGTTTTATTGACACCAATATACGACCTCATTGGAAGATCAAGGATGCCCAACGAATACAGGTCAAGATCTCTATCGCACTTTTTTGCTATTTAACTCGAAAGATTACAACATTCCTAGCTAAAAAATACTATAGAAATGATTGTAATGTACTTATATAGCAGCTAATAGTTAATAACTGATAATTAAACCTCATTCTATGGTAAACACTGTTTTAGTTTTCATTGTAAGAAACAAATAAGGTTTTCGAATGTCCATTGTGTTGATTTATGTATTGTTAATAATAGCTTAAGAATTGTTATTTCATGCTGCATTTTAACATGACCTACCTCACTTACTTTTTAAAAGACTTACGTTGGGACATTTTAATTTGTCACATATTATGCTTGTAATATTTTTTTAATTAAGATACATTTTAGTTTATTACCAATTGGTTTTGTGGTGCAACCATTTAATAAAATAACTGTAGCCCGTCTGTTGTAAAAGCATACATGAAAAAATCGACACATAAATATTGAAGTTCACCTTAACATTTTGACAATTTTGAGCACAATATTGCTACAACTAAGTTGAAAAAGTCTTAATGATATTTTGCAGAATGTTAATTATAATAATTGTAGTTATTTAAAACACGATAGAATGCGTGCCAAACTACTATAAATCTGCATCAGATCATTCAAATAACAATGTTTGGACACAGGACAATTATCGAATCACGAAAATCAATCTTATTGCCTCGGAATAGAGTTGTTGTCAAAGTCAAAATATGTCTATGTAATTAACATAATCTCTGTTTAATAGTTTGTCTAACTCATTGCTACAATTGAAATAATGATTCGTTGTTTAGACAATTATAGTCACAATGTCGTTGCTGGATATCTCTTAATCGTTCCTAATTAATTACCTAACGGATCTTATTTATCTGCCGTTGTTTGATGACTCACGAAAGTGTTATGTTCCGAATAAATTAGCCTATTATTATGACCTAGCCAAGCCTAAAATATCCGACTACTGGGCAAAGGCTTACCCACTATTATCAATTTCTCTTTCAAAAGCCGCGAGCCTAACGTAAAATAATTTTTCAAAGATACAAATACCAAAAAAAGCTAGTAGGACTATGCATTAAAGAAAAGAATTTGAATAAAAATACATGTAGCTACATAAATGTGAATTCCCTATTTCATTAATTATGTTTGAACATTCATATGACGTGCCAAAAACTTCGCCGAAAATCTTGTTATTTGTTAGTAAAGTGCGTTGAGGGTACAGTAGATCGCCGTGTAGTTAGATTTGGTTTGCGGTTATTCCGATCTTTTGTGTATTTACTTAGAGAATGGACGTGATATAGTGTTTGCTGATTCAGTACGTCATCATACACCGCACCGACGTCATAGCAGCTAGAAAAAAGTAGTAGGAAACCCAGGTTGCATGTAGAGCAAGTCAAAGAAACAAAACGAGAGAAATCTCTTAACCTATTTAACTACCAGGAGGTATTTAGATTTACATGTGTGATTGCTTGTCACCGGCTGACGTCATCTTACAATACTAACAGTTGACTGGATTGTTGGTGTAGTGGTTAGTGACCTAGACTGCAAAACTAGAGGTCATGGTTTCGATTTCTACTCAGGACTAATCTTTTTGAGATGAGCACAATAATTAGTTCTGCAACTGGGACCATGTATTTGTGACGTCACCGGCTGGTGTAATGTAACGTGTACTTACTTCTGGGTGAGCCGCAGCTTCTGCGTGAGGCGCACGCTCTCGGGGTCGGTGCCCTGCAGCTTGCGCCAGCGGTGCACGTTGAGCGGCGTCTGTGACGTCACCGGCTGGTGTTATGTAACATGCACTTACTTCTGGGTGAGCCGCAGCTTCTGCGTGAGGCGCACGCTCTCGGGGTCGGTGCCCTGCAGCTTGCGCCAGCGGTGCACGTTGAGCGGCGTCTGTGACGTCACCGGCTGGTGTTATGTAACATGCACTTACTTCTGGGTGAGCCGCAGCTTCTGCGTGAGGCGCACGCTCTCGGGGTCGGTGCCCTGCAGCTTGCGCCAGCGGTGCACGTTGAGCGGCGTCTGTGACGTCACCGGCTGGTGTTATGTAACGTGTGCTTACTTCTGGGTGAGCCGCAGCTTCTGCGTGAGGCGCACGCTCTCGGGGTCGGTGCCCTGCAGCTTGCGCCAGCGGTGCACGTTGAGCGGCGTCTGTGACGTCACCGGCTGGTGTTATGTAACGTGTACTTACTTCTGGGTGAGCCGCAGCTTCTGCGTGAGGCGCACGCTCTCGGGGTCGGTGCCCTGCAGCTTGCGCCAGCGGTGCACGTTGAGCGGCGTCTGTGACGTCACCGGCTGGTGTTATGTAACATGCACTTACTTCTGGGTGAGCCGCAGCTTCTGCGTGAGGCGCACGCTCTCGGGGTCGGTGCCCTGCAGCTTGCGCCAGCGGTGCACGTTGAGCGGCGTCTGTGACGTCACCGGCTGGTGTTATGTAACGTGTGCTTACTTCTGGGTGAGCCGCAGCTTCTGCGTGAGGCGCACGCTCTCGGGGTCGGTGCCCTGCAGCTTGCGCCAGCGGTGCACGTTGAGCGGCGTCTGTGACGTCACCGGCTGGTGTTATGTAACATGCACTTACTTCTGGGTGAGCCGCAGCTTCTGCGTGAGGCGCACGCTCTCGGGGTCGGTGCCCTGCAGCTTGCGCCAGCGGTGCACGTTGAGCGGCGTCTGTGACGTCACCGGCTGGTGTTATGTAACGTGTGCTTACTTCTGGGTGAGCCGCAGCTTCTGCGTGAGGCGCACGCTCTCGGGGTCGGTGCCCTGCAGCTTGCGCCAGCGGTGCACGTTGAGCGGCGTCTGTGACGTCACCGGCTGGTGTTATGTAACGTGTGCTTACTTCTGGGTGAGCCGCAGCTTCTGCGTGAGGCGCACGCTCTCGGGGTCGGTGCCCTGCAGCTTGCGCCAGCGGTGCACGTTGAGCGGCGTCTGTGACGTCACCGGCTGGTGTTATGTAACGTGTGCTTACTTCTGGGTGAGCCGCAGCTTCTGCGTGAGGCGCACGCTCTCGGGGTCGGTGCCCTGCAGCTTGCGCCAGCGGTGCACGTTGAGCGGCGTCTCCAGCGCTTCTTCTAGCGCTCGCACTCGCAGTCGCTCGCGACCCAACTCGCGCTCTAAGTTGAACACCTAGAATAAGGCATTTAAGTTATGTAAGAGTGAAAAAAGCATTCCAATAAAAACATTCTTTCACGACACATAAATAGTTAATATTTAATTTAATAACTGTATCGCTTCCTGCGTAGTATGGTAACTTTATCCATGTCAAGAAAAAAAACATGATACACATTTTGGAGTTAAATTTCCGACTATCATCACCTTACATCACAAGGTCGACAACATTTCTGAACATAAACATTACCAAATCTCTATCATTACTGAATAATGATACCAATAACATCCGCATAAATTACTTTCCAAACACTTCCCTAAAGGTCATTGATATGCAAAAAATCCGGTCCGAACATACTGCCTTGTGGCACGCCCTAGGATATAGGAAGCTTATAATTACGGTGATATGATAAACGACGATTTAAATAAATCTAATATTCTCAAAAGCCCATGATCTAGGTCAATGTAGTTCATATTATACATACCCCAATTACTAGCCCACGTAACATAAATATACAAATGTATCGAACGCCGAAATTAGATCATAAAGTCCTTAAGCCAAACTAGTAATTTATCACTCAAGCAATTATTACATACCTCAAGTATTTATGTTCAACCTAGGTTCAAGAAACTTGATTTCTGAAGCCTAACGCTAATTATATAATTGCGAACGACCTTGTTATTTATTTAAGGCGTTCCAGTAATTATATGGCTAGTGAAAATTAAGCGTTAGTCCATAAACATTTCAGAGGGAATTATCATTGAGGTCTGTAATGCAATGTAATTGGTGGTATCGTTACAAGTAATGCAGACTGGAATATTCCGCTAGACTAATATTAATAATAAGCTGGAAGCCGCTGGCTATAAATGTTTTAGTATCAATTACTTTTGAAGCTACTGTTCTGGTCTAAGTATTACTATACTCGTAGATAGGAATTTGAGATAAGACAATGTTGTTAAACAAATTGATACTGTTCTGCTTACCTCAAGTCTCAAGTCAGTCATATTCTCAATTCCTTTGGAGAGTAGGTTCTTTTCTTTACGAAGTCGTATTATCTCCAGCCGTAGGAGGCGGATGTCTTCTACTCGTTGCTCGTATTGGCGTTCACCTGAAGAAAACAATAAGCTTAAAAACGGGAAGAAAGTATCATGTTATCCTTTTAAATATTATGTTAGGTCAAAAAAAAAAACAAAATTAAACGAAAATTACTTTCCGATTCTTTTGCCGCCAAATTTAACGTACGACAAGGAGTTTACAGGTTACCGATTAGGTTAGCAGTAAAAAGTACCAGTAACACAATTAGAATATAAGGTAACTGTATCTATCAATCATCTTCCCTTTACCTAATTCGAGGAACAGTAGCCGTACCATGATCTCTTAATTAAAGCAGTACTGTTGTGGTTGTGGAAATGGGACGGTACACTACACAGCGGCTATTCTATTGTGCTTACTCAATGGCAACAGTCCTGTTTTAAGAGCTAATGGTAAGCCTGCAGTAAGTTATAAATGGACCCTCCTATTATTTTACGAGCATTATATCCTTACCTCTCTGCAGCGTGACCTCAAGGATCCGTATCTTCTCGTAGAGCAGCGATATCTCGTCGTTCCTCCGCACCAGCTGAGCGCCGACCACGTCGCGCTCGTTCATCAGACCTTCCAGCTCCTTCACGAGCTTGGCTCTGGCTGCGTCACCTTCCTGGAGATAATAGTCAACTTGTAGGAACGTAATGGACGAACTTTGCACAGCAGTGGGGAACACAGGCTGATAGTAGTAGCAATATTAGATGTTACTGCTCATCCAAAGAGAGAGAAATGAAATATGAACTGGGATAATTCAAGATATAACATGACATAATATATCATCACGCCTGTATCCCCGAAGGATTAGGCAGAGGTGTACCAATGTACACCCACAGTTCGCCGATATGTTAAGGTCCCATGTAATAGGAGGCGAGCCTATTGCCACTAACCGGGCACAAATCCAAACTCCGACCTGCTACTGAGAATTTCATGGAAAAACCCAATAACACCTTGGTCGATTTTGGTATCGAACTCAAGACCTCTAGCGTAGCAGTCGTAATTAAAAATATAATATTGTACAATAGCAACAGATTAGATTTTCCTGGGATGGACTGAATACAAAAGGCAGGATTACCGAATGCTATCGCTTAATTTCAATTACTTAATCCCCAC
Organism: Autographa gamma; assembly: GCA_905146925.1. Taxonomy (NCBI): domain Eukaryota; kingdom Metazoa; phylum Arthropoda; class Insecta; order Lepidoptera; family Noctuidae; genus Autographa; species Autographa gamma. The sequence goes on from LR989871.1 coordinate 7,997,970, forward strand.
GCTGAGGGCACAGCGTGGGGATATGTCGGACTTTCACCGACTATAAACACCCCGGTCCCGTCTTAGCCCTAGTTAGAGCCACGGGGTCGCTTACGCAATCTCTGCGCGGCTATGCATGTCAACCCTGGATTCAAAACTTTAGACCTCTGATTATGCTAACAAGTACTATCCAGTCTATTATTGAAGAATCTTAGCTACATGGTGTTACAAACCTGCACGATCCTATTGAGCCGGGCCTCTTCCTGCCTCAAGGCAGCTATGTCGGCCCTCGCCTCGGACAGCTTCGCGAGTCCCGACTGTATCTCCATGCGCAGCTGCTCGTTCTTCTTGTTGCACTTGCCGAGGAAGCCCTCACAAGACTTCAGGCCAGCCTCCTTGCCAGATATATCCTCTTTCAGCTGCTCGATTTGGTATGCTAGCATCTGTTGACAAAGTTAAATTCTATGTGTAAAATGAATGCATATTTTGGTACGTTATGGCTTTCGAACCATTCAAGGACAAAATCTATTAATAAAATAAAACAGAAAATCTATGTTAATGTTTTAAAAATTTCACACCACCCCCCGTGCGAAGTCGGGATGGGCAGCTAGTAAATGATAAATATTGATGCTAATAATTTGTAGTCTGCCATTTGGCATAAGACTTAATTTATGCGAGTGTGAATTTATTTCTTGTAGGTACTAATTTGTTATGTCCGGCTTTTTTATAAGTCAACCGCAATTAGTTTCGAGGGAGGCGCCGGAAATGTCGCTAAAGATACATAATAATGTTAGTTGTTTCGCGTGATTATTAATATTGACATGTCGCCAATCTGGGTAATATATGACATCAATGTTTTTATACAGTAAAAAATCTCGAGTGATGTCTAAACATGAAATAGGAGCGATTTTTAGTGCTATCTGTTAACATGGATAACCTTCAAAAATTACCCACCTTCAAATTCATTTTTATTATTCTTCATCTTTTTTGGATTTGGGAGTCTCTAATAGTGTTAAGGCGCTCCCCCGAGCAAAATGCGCAAAAGCGGAGTTTTATTAAGCTATAAACTCGATATTTAAAACATATATCAAATTCACTGTTATACCAAATCATTATTTAATATGTTGTCTTTAATTTCAACAGAGCTTTTTCTTTTTAATGCAGCGAATATTTAGTAGTACTCATTTTAAAAATGGTCTATCAAAATTTATTCCTTGGATAGGCTCACGATGTATACGTATTTTATTAATGTAACTTATACCAACTGATAGAGGATTTAATTCTTAACATTTTAATCAGCTTTGTTTTTCAAAAAGACCAAACATCTATTTTATAATTCAAATTATTCCTAAAAATGGTCAAATTCACAACATAAACACACTCGCGGCGGCGATCCAGCAGTCAGCCGTAGGCTCTCGACGTGAGAGCACGTCGGTTTTTTATTTGAAATGTCATTTACAATTTAATATTATGACAACTGTCAAAAAGGCATTGCTAGCCCTATGTAGTTTTACACACGGCACTGGTGATAAAATTCAAATAGCATGGAATACATATTTATGTTTTACACAACATATCATCACGCCGGTATCCCCGAAGGGTTAGGCAGAGGTGTACTAATGTACACCCACAATTCGCCGATATGTTTAGGTCCCATGTAAGTAATAGGGGGCGAGCTTTATTTATGTTTTAAGATTTTTTTTTTAATCTGACATTGAAATAAATCTACTTTTTACGGATTTTTTCGCGGTTTATAATTAGTAGTTTTATTTCATCACATATTTATATTTGTTTAAATATGTCCAACTATCAAAAGGTCGAAATAATTCTTATGCGTCTACAAATGTCTTAATTACTTTACATGAAATAAAATGTTACTTTTTTGAAGTTTTATTTAAATAGCGTCTAAGTCTATGAAAAAAATATATAAAATTGGAAATACAATTGATAGAATCGTACTTTGTTTTTATTAAATTCAGTTATTTATGAGTGAAATTAATGGGCTCTCGTAAACAATTAATTACTTTTGCCCGACCTTGCATTTATATGACAGAAATTCATAGGAAATATGTTGAAAAAGTCTTTGATTCTGAAAAAGTAAACCTTGTGAAATATACTATTCAAAAGATTTAATGCGGTTGTTTTATACTTATTTCTAGAGATATAATTATCTAGGTTTTCCCTGGTATAGCTTTGATAATACTTGTAAAGAATTATAATCAGATTTTTTTTTTTATAATCCTGACAGAACATGTTAATGTTTTCTTATAGGCTTTCTTGTTATATTGTTTAGTGCACAAAAATAGTTTATAAAATAGATGATCAAAAGCATGCATGAAAAAAGAAACAGCATTAATTCAAATACATTTATTTTTCATCCTTCCTTATCACGATATTATCCAGAAAACCAGCAGGTGCAAAGAGGCTTTAAAAGACTTCACATCGTGAAAAATAAATCGTTCTTTTTCACGTAATAAAATCCAATTTAATTTAAAATCGGAGTCAAAAATCACAGCAAAATTTCGTCGTAAGTGGTGGGTAATCGGAGTCCTTTGGCTAGCACAGGGAGAAATCTCGAAAGTCCATAAGCAGTCCAAGTCAAAAAGCAAAATAATAGAAATAACAAATGCGCAAACAAAGATTTTGGTGCGCAATAGCAAAGTGACGTGCAAGACAATGTCACTGGCATGACGCAAAATTTCACATTGATTGTATCCGTTGTTGCTGCCATGCTAGATTGAAGTTTTCATAATAGTATTTTGATGTCATTTATTAATTTCGGTGATGTTGGGTAGAAATAATAATATGTCCTTAGACTATTCATGTTCATAAATCTTCAATATATTCTAAAAGCAAGCTATTATACATAGTTTACTAGCCAAAGATATTTGTATGACTTAGTTTAGATTTAACGTTCATATGGCAACACTCAAAGTACAATTCAATCAATTGTATTTCCAATGTAATGTATTTTTTTCATGGACTTAGACGCTATATTTCATGTAAATCTGTAATTAAGACGTTTGTATATCGAGCATAAGAATTATATCAACAATGATTTCGCCATTGCCCTTTATTATGTGCGTAGAGTATTTCTTTTAAGAGAGTAAGTCCTACTCCATGCGAGCGCGCTTTGACACTCGCACACTGTCAACTTACGCACACATTCACAAATCATGCCGTAGAGAGACAGCAATACTTTCTTCAAGAACCGAATTTTCAAAAGTCTCGCCGCCCGCCTTTGTTTTTATACGTGCCTTGTTGGATTGATATTTTTGAGATAAACAAACCTAACTAAATCGACTGATTTTAAAAATTAAAACCAAAAATATCGTAATTTCATCTTAAAAAAAATAATATTCAAAATACTTAAAAAAAAAAACTGAATAAATGGTTAAAAAAATATTTTTTGAAATAACAAACATAAAAAAACATCCGCATTGAGAATCTCCTCCTATTTTCGAAGTTGGTTGAAAAGAGATTTTTGTAAAAAGACATTCAATACTTTTCTGACTAAATAACTTTACATCATTAAATGATTCACTTAGAAGTCTTCAATTACTTGAGTTATAATTTTAGATGCAAATAAAATATATTTCTCTCAACTTTTTTTTTAATCATGCGGACATGATTGATTATATTTTTGTCTATAAATTCATAAGTCTACTATTTTTACTACTTAATACGTCGCTATTTCAACAGATGGCGTTGTATTTTCATGGAAAGTAGCGATGTATATGTAGAGGGGCAAAGAGGGGGGTTTAGAGGTCAAACGCTCAAAGTCATTTGCTCGGGGTAGCGCCTTAAATACACCTTCATACACAAACAAGCAATAAATCAGTACCTACCTTGTGAATCACTTTTCCTACTACATTTCTTTTACCTTCAAAACAAATCCCCATATCCCCCTCACCTTCATCTTCTGCTTGAGGTCCTGTATCTCATCCAGAGCCTCGGTGTAGTTCTTGTGCAGCATGTTTCGCTCGGCCCTGCAGGCGTCGAGCGCCACCGACAGCTTGCGCGACCAATCATTATTCCTACTATACCCTCACCTTCATCTTCTGCTTCAGGTCCTGTATCTCATCCAAGGCCTCGGTGTAGTTCTTGTGCAGCATGTTCCGCTCGGCCCTGCAGGCGTCGAGCGCCACCGACAGCTTGCGCGACTTGATGGTCTCCTCGCGCAGCGCCTTCTTCAGGTCCAGGATGTCCGCCGTGCGGAGACGTACCTCCTCTGGGGAAACAGATTATTAATTCTTTTTTCATGTCTAGCTGGGCCCTGCGATTTCAACAGCTTAAGTCGTTCCCATTACTAGCTATTCGGGAAGAAGACGGCTCTAACAAATCTATGATTACGAAAATATTGCTCTGGTTCCGACTTCGTTTTTTATATAAAAATTACATTCGTGCTGTAAAATTGCTTTACCTGTTATTTCATCAATTTTCTCGTTTAGAGCGATCGTCTCCTCCAACATTCTGAAATAAGATTTTCAATATTAAGAATAACTATAATTAATTACAATTCCTTTTGGATGCTGTTTGTATTCGACGGTATGGGTTTTGATACCTGTAGTCAGTGCCGTTTAATGGCTCTTTACGAGGAACAAAAGGTAGACATGTTCAATGAATGTTTCCACTTCCATTCCCTAAAATCCTTTCTATATCTACAGCAGGTTAGGTTATATCAATCATTCTATTGTAGAGGGATAGGTATATACCTGTCCTTATCCTTCTCGAAGGTGCGTATCATGAGCCTCTGCTTGTTGATCTGCGTGGCGTTGATCTCCAGCTCGTGCTCCAGCTGCTTGCGCCGCTGCTCCTGCAGGTCCAGCATCGTCAGGTTCTCCAGGGCCTCGTCTGGAAGAAAAACATAGTATATTGATCAGAGATTAAGTAGGACTGGAGTGATCGAGAAAATGTCTTGCACTTCAGAAAAAGAAAACAAGCAAGCAAAAAGAACAAGATGTATGTAAGTATAAAATTTTTTTTTGGTATAGAATGTATTTGCTGTCTCACTCTAGATAAAATTGGAGTTAGAAAAGATCACCAAAGTGGCGCCAAATGTAAGTAGCATTGTGATAATATTAAAATCATTCTATAAAAAATTTAAAACAGTCATCTAAAAACATAATTTTCTAAATGTCTTGATGTTACAGTCGTATGTTACATTGTCGTAACAGAGTTGGTCATCATACCAAATACGGTAATTAAACATGTGGCGTACTCCTTTCACGAACCTTTTCCATAAAATATTTATTCTTTATAATAATACTAAAAACACAACAGTGTCCTCAAATCATACGACGACTCTCTATGAAAACTCTATGTATAAGAAGGCCTTTTAAAATATCGTTTTTTTATTCCAAAACATAATTCACAAACTTTGTATCTTCTGCAAGTTCTTAGTGAGGATATCCTTCTCTCGCTTGAGGTTCTCGATGTCCCTCTTGTCGAACTCTGCTTGCTTCTTGCCGAGCATCAGGTCTCGCTCCATCACTGTCACTTGCTGTCGGAGTCGTTCACTGGGTAGCACAAGTTAATTTAGTAACAAGTAAGTGTGAAGAGGCCTGTGCCCAGTAATGGGACGTTTATAGGCTGGATTATTATTATTATTAAGTGTGTAAGTAAAGTTATTTTTTTTTATAAATTAAATAAAAGTAAGAAAGCACTTAAACTAAACAAAATGTGATGTACTAATTTATAAAAATGACAAATTGTATTCTGCAATCGACATTAAGACAATACTTATTGGTAACGTAAGGGATATTTTTTTTTCTGATGCAGTAGAGGTTCATTTTATTCTTTGCAGGTTCCAAATGGAGCAATTTGAAATAATATTTGGCGAACAACTTTGTTTTGTACTAATATTTCACCAAAGAATCCAAAACAAAAGGTAAAATTAGATAAATGATCTATCTTCTATCTATAAACAAAAATACTATGTATGCTTCCACCGCTAACCGCTAAATCGATTTTGATGAAACTTGTTTTGAAGTACACTTGAATCCCAATAAAGGACACTGCATTACTTTTTGCGAAAATAGCCGAAAACCACTCGGGTGGAGTTGCGATTAAAACCTAGTATATTAGAATATTAAAACTTTAAATAATAACTCACCGATCCGTTTCGACGCTGGCTTTGCTCTGTTCCAGAAGTTGGTACTTCTTGATGTGTTGGACTATTTGCTTACCAAGCTTTGATACCTCGTTCCGTAGTTTTGTGCCATCGTCTAACGTGTTCTACAACGATACAGGCATGTATTATTTATCTAAATCATTATAATTTTTTGGTGAAATTAATAAAATAGTCTTGTTAGCTACTTACTAAATATGAGTATATAATTTTTTGTGTCGAAACTCAATAGAACTAGGGCCTAATATGTAGTCGAGTTTCGTGTTTTATGTCTTGGTATATGGTCACATTGTTTGTTACAGAGACACATACATAATAATGGTTGCAACTTACTTTAACAGAATGATTTTCATTATTTTTTGTTATGTCAAGGTTTTGTGTTATGTTGTTTATAGTAAAGTGTCTTTGTGTGGTCTCTAAATTACATTTCTTTCAAACATGAGCGTACTGTATAATAAAATGTAGTTTATCTAACACAATCTCATTCAATGCTCAATAGCCCAAGAGATTTCCCCATATTTAGCTTACACTGCAGGAGTTGGAAACCTCGTTATGAAAACACTCATAATATAGAAAGCCCTAATTTATCCATTGTCTCTAGAAAACGAAAAGGCGTTCACATTTGATTCTAGTTAAATAACAAATTATGAATTTTTGATCAGATTACCTTCAAATCCTTAGCAGTATTACTGAGCTGTGCCTTAGTCCTGTCGAACTCGGTGTTAACGTTCTCGAGCTGCTCCCGAAGCTGTGCGTTCTTGTTGAAGGATGTCTCCTGCTCCGCCTGCGCCGCGTCCAGCTTGGACTGCATCAGGTGCAGCTGCTTGTCGCGACGCTCTATCGTCTTCTCCGATTTCGCTACCTGGTGGAATATAAAATGACTGCCTCGTTAGCCTAGTGGTGCTAAGCGCGACTGCTATGCTAGACGTCTTGGGTTCGATTCCCAAGTCGACCAAGGTGTTATTGGGTTTTTCTATGAAATTCTCAGAAGCAGGTCGGAGTTTGGATTTATGCACGGTAAGTGGCAATAGGCTCGCCCCCTATTACATGGGACCTAAAAATATCGGCGAACTGTGGTTGTACATTGGTACACCTCTGCCTACCCCTTCGGGGATACAGGCGTGATGATATGTTATGTGGAATATAAATAGATTAGTATTATGGATTGTATCAAAGTTTGTGCCAAAATTTCAATTCAGTCTTCTTTAGTTGATGATTACTTTTCTACGGTAAGTCAATTTTGGAAAATAAGGAAATCGTTTGTTTCGATTAGCAGAAGCTGTAAATGCGTGGTCATTTATTAAAATAAATGACCACGCATTTCCCTTAAATCTTAGTTTTCTTTAATAACCTGTTCTGGCAAGCCCATAGTTTATAAGTATCTTTATAGAAAACCGTGCAGCTTCCACTAAGCGCAAAACTCAACCCATAAAAAATTGCGGTCAAATTTTAGAAACTTGCTGTCTGTTTTCAAAACATTGAATAGATTCACAAATTAAAGCTAAGAACTTATCTCGATAACGTCAGCTTCCCACAGTCTAACTGCATCACACACAGACTGCCCTTTATATATCTGGCGTGGGTCAATAATAATGTCAATTATACCTTTTCAGTGAGAGCGTGAATGGTGCTGGTCTTAGAGTCAGCCTCCATCTTGAGCGAGATGGACTCGTTCCTCAGGTGCTCCACCAGACGGTTCTGACGCACCGCGTTGTTCTCAGCTTCCTGTAATTGTATGAGAAATATTTGTGGAAAAGGAATATCAATCGTAGGTGCATCAACTCAATGCATGTTTAAATAAAGTTTATTTAAATATCAAGTTCTAGCGCAAACGGAACCTCACTAGTCACATACTGTTGTATTACAGTATTTTTTCTAAAACTCCATATTTGGCATATAATTTGAAAACAAAGTATGTACACAGAAATTCGCGGGAAGCCCTTGGATGGACTGAGTGCAAAATCGGTCATTTTGCAAATCTTTGGGAGAGGCATTTGTCTAGTAGTGGACTTCTTGCGGTTGAGATGATGGCGATAATTATACCAGCCTATAAATGTCCTACTGCAAAGCATAGGCCTCTTCTCATATAGAGAAAGCACGAGTATTCATCACCACGCTCATTTGCGGATAGTCGATTTCAGATTCCTATTTTGGAATCCAGGTCTCCTCGCGATGTTTTCCTTAATAAAAACATAAAAATTAAGTAAGACCATCAGACCTCAATCTGTTCCAGCAGCTTGGAGATGTTGAGCTCCGCGCCCTGGTGCTTGGCCTCCAGCTCCTCGCAGTACTGCACGGAGTTGGCCAGCCGCAGCTTCATGGAGTCCAGCTCGCTCTGCAGACGAGCCTTCTCCTTTTCGAACTTCTCTTTTTCTTTTACAGCTGATGTTGCGCCACTGGTATTGAAAATGGTGAATGATAATGTAAATAAATAAACCATGTTAACCTAACCATTACCATATTATAATATATATAATTATTCTGTGAGTGTGTATGTCACTGAACTTCTCTCATCCCATCACAGTGTCAAATTTTAAATAATATTCGAATTTTAATTTTAGTTGTCCCGACAGTTAGCGCTGCGATCAAAATAAAAAAGTTTTGTTATCATTGTGTTATTGTAGACCATGTAGACAGGACAACGTCTGTCGGGTCCGCTAGTATTATATACAAGAAGTGTAAATAGCTCCGGACTGAGATGCTTTGTGTGGTGCTTATGACAAACTTCTGCGGCCTATACGCGGTATTCCACTTCGGTCACTTGGGTCATATCACCCTGGAGCCAAAGTGCGTTTCGAAAGCGCCTTCCGCCCGCATTTCTTTTGTTTTTTCGAGCCTTCAAAGCAGTTGAACTGCTTCTTCAAGCAGACCATCGGACACATAGTAGTACCATAGACGTCGTTAATGATATTGACGATAGAAATCTCTGTCTTTTATATGGGAATAACCTTTTATTTTAAATAAGTCAACCTTATTCTGGGTCACTTTCAATCGACTATCAAACTACATCAAACTGAGTTTTCACTACTACAGATACTCACGCATCCTCATCACCAGCCCTCTTCCTGGCGTCCAGTTCCTTCTCCAGTCTGGTGACGAGCTTCTTCATGGTCTCCAGACTCTCCACGCTGGTCAGCTCTCGAGCGTGCATAGCATCAGCCAAGGCTCGGGCTTCCTCTGTAATACAACCGGAACTATGAGCAATATAATTTGGTGCGTCAGGTGTGAGAGGTTGGATGTTTTGTTGTGTGCTTGTTCGTTCTGGCGTTGCGCGGCCGATGTTGCACGCTACCTTCTCCGCCGGATATGAACCGACCCCTAGGGTGCTGTCTTTTGTAAAAAAAAATGACGTTTAATAAGTGCTACTTTGTAGCCTAAGTTAAATAAAAGATTTTTGATTTTGATTTTGATTTTGAATAAACATAAAATAACATAACATACCATCACGCCTGTATGTAGGGTTAGGCAGAGGTGTACCAATGTACACCCACAGTTCACCGGTATGTTTAGGTCACATGTAATAGGGGGCGAGCCTATTGCCACTAATGATGATCCATACACAAGTAATGATTATCTTAAAGCTTGTGATCGCCACGATACTTGCTTATGAATACTCTTGCGTGGTTTTTGTTTTTAACGAAATTCTATCACTTTTAGGCGTTAAAACAAACTCTCAAACACTAGGTACACGCAGATTTCGAATAAATGCTTAAAGCGTACGGGGGTCGAAAACAAAACATCTCGATAATATCCGTTGTGACCTTTCATTCTCTATACGTATATTTAAGTAGAACTTTTTTACTCAAACCCAACACCTTGTAGCGCGAAATAAGCGAAACTCAATTTTTTACTCTTGACGTTTCAACCATTTTACACCGGCCGATCTCTCTGATAGAACAAAAGGAGGGTAGATGTAGACTTACGTATTTCGTTGCGTTGTTTCTCAATAATCTTGTGATTTTCGGCGAGTTCCGCCAAATAGTCCGTAACCGTGTCATCGAAACGACGAAGTTTATTCTGAAATAAACAATAATCAATATGAAAATAATAAACTTTTTTTTAAGTTGTTAATTTGACTCCGAAAATGCCGTAAATAAGTAGATATTTTGCTTACGAATGCTTCTTCCTTCCCCTTTACCCCCCCCCCCCCCCCCCCGTAAAAGAAGAAAGAAGCATTTCTAACTTCCTTGGTCGTTGGTTGAAATTATAAGAGTTTCAACCAGACAAAAACTAATTGACCGTTGTGGAAGCGAGAATGGAATAATAGCTGTTACTGAAGTGGAAGCGAGAAAGGGATAAGAACAATGTACTGCGATACCAAGGCCTGATATGAACGATGCGAGAATTGTATCGCGAGTTGCTATAAATTGCGTGTCTGCGCGGCTATGATGTCATAAGTGATCGCTCATATACGGTAATGTACTTGAACCTATAGATTATTGTTGTATTGACTAGCTAAATAAGCATTATAATATAATTATAAAAAATAATCCAGTCTATAAATATCCCGCTGCTGGGCACAGGCCTCTTCCCATATAGAGAAGGCACGAACATTGATCACCACGTTTGCTCTCTGCGGATTGGTGATTTAAGATCAAAATTTTGGGAATAAGCTTTAGTAAAGTTAAACAGAGATGTAAAGAGATGATTGCTACTCACTCTAAGTCCTTCTTTTTCGTCATAATGTGCGATGACATCCTCTTTGAGCTTGAAGTAGGAGTCGTAAAGCTTGGTGTACACGTCGGAAATGAACTTCAGTCCTTCAGTTTCACGCAGTTGTTCCAGCACCTGGGGAAATAAAGCTTCTTTCAAAATCATGTAGTTTTCAGATTTATAAGTTAATAAAAAAATATAACGATATCTTGGCACAACTAACACACGGTCATCTGATCCCAAATTAAGCAGAGATTGTGTTATTTTCACCACATAACTGATAACCATACTTATATGTATATTTCCGAATAAATAACATATTGTAGATAAATAACACCCAGATATAGAAAAAAATATCGTGCTCATCACAAAGAGATTTGTCCTTGGTGAGGATCGAACCCAAGACCTCCGGTATAGCAGTCAGGGTCACTAACCACTGGACCAATACCCAGTCAAAAGTTGAAAGAATGGTGGCCTTAGCCCAGCTGTTGTAAAACATAGGGTAAATTTTAAATAATAATAAGATTGGACTCTACACTGTAAGTGTAACTCTTCGTTGGTTGGTAGATCTAATCTATAGCGGCTAAAAAGTCGTCGTGGAACAAAACTTTTAAAGTCAAACTTCATTTTTAAACCATTTATGTACAAAACAAAGTCCGGTTAAGTACACCATTTATAACGCAAGTATCCGTCCACATGCGAATGATTTTCATGATTTTTTATTTTTCATATTCATCTCAGCCCAAATAGCTAAATAATTACCAAAACTAGAGAAATTAAAACTACTATTTTACGTGGGTGCTAACGGGGATCTTCGTTACTAGTAAGTAAAATAAAATTAAAAAAAACCTACTTTTTCATATTCCTTTTCAGCTTCAGTAGTCTCCGAGCCAATGTTCATGGCGGCGCCAAAAGTTTCGTCATCATCGGGATCCATCTTGGAAAGTAACACTAATACTTATCAAACGACTAAATAACAATATTAAAGCAAAACAGGTAAAAAACCGTAAAAAATACTCTCGTCGAGGTGCTAGGCTGTTTATGTTGTTACCATGGTAACGGCGTCGGTGTTGTGGAAAAAGTTACCATAGAGTTACGTTGTTATTTTTTTTTGTAATGACGGTTGGGATGTTGTCTATGGTGTGTTTATACCTTTTTTATTAACCAAATCATAAGAAAGGGTTATGGTTTATTAAATCTATTAAAATGGTATGTTTTAATGTAATTTGTCATGAAAGATGCTATTATAAGTCCTGTTTAATCCAGGACTGTTTTTGATAAATGCAGTTAAATCAAATGGTGTTGAATTTTTTGTAGCAACTATTTCTGTATTGTCTTCGTGCAAGTAAATTATTATAGGTATACACTAGAATAATTTAAATGTAATATTATTAAAATATTTTATAAAGATACGATACGTTGTTTTAATTTTACAAGGTTAATAAGTATTATGTAATAAGGATTCTTTTAAAAAGTAATAATGAATGAATGATGAAGACTTTCTTATTTTCCTGTTTCTGTTCAAATATTGCATGCAACTAGACAGCAAAAGTGCAATTAAGTATTGAAATTAATTATTTGTAACATTCAATGGATTTATGGCTTAATTGCAATTCTAATTATTTATTCTATTCAATTTCTATCGCATATAATCTTATTTAACCTTTGTTTGTACCTAGATAAATCTTTTATTAAATATTAAATGTTTTTATCACCCGACTGACCCAGAAGGAGGGGAATGCTTTTAAGTAATAAATAAACTCCCAATTAAATATAATAAAAGATATAATATAATAAGAAAATGTATTTATACCTGTCAATTAAGCTACTTTATTATATTATTGACGAATTTACAATGGCTCGTATTTTATTTAACTGAAGACAAATAACAGGTTATAAAAAATGCCTATTTTTGTTAATCATAATGTTGATTGAAATAAATAAATTGAATTTAATTGAATAAGTCGCAAACTACCAGTTCTCGTATTAATACTAAATTCAATGGAAACTAAGAAATTAAAACGTTTCTAATCAGAAAGCTGATTTTGAAGGTCCTCTTTAAAACAAGTTAAAAATAAATACTCTAAAATTAAAAAAAAAAACTGAAAATAATAATATAATATAATATACTATTCTTGGACAATTCACACACGGTTATCTGATCCCAAGCTAAGCTCTAAGAGAGCTTGTGTTATGGTAACCAGACAACTGATAAACATACTTATATATTTCTAAATATATACTTATTATAGATAAATTACACCCAGACCAGAACAAATGATCGTGCTCATCACACAAACATTTTTCCTGAGTGGGAATCGAACCCACGACCTCCGGTATAGCAGTCAGGGACACTAACCGCTAGACCAACAGTATAATAATAATAATCCATCCTATAATCGTCCCACTGCTGGGCACAGGCCTCTTCCCATATAGAGAAGGCACGAGCATTGATCACCACGCTTGCTCTCTACGGATTGGCGATTTTAGATCCCAAATTTTGGAATCCAGGTTTCCTCACGGTGTTTTCCTTCACCGTTTGTCAGAAGTGTGCTAGAATAAAAAAGAAAATAGCTAAAATTAAATTTGCGCTTACGTAAAAACAATTAAATTGAACAAATAAAAATATCTGATCAAGAAACGGAATGCAAGATGTAGGTCATTCCGTTTTAATGCAGTTTTATTGATTTCCTTGCATTTACCTTCGGTCGTAGGAAGTAACTACTTAACTTTACTATTGATTAAAAATAAACCTAATTTTGTTTTCCGTATAACAAAAAGCTTTTCATGGTCAAAGTTTATCAGTTCTTATTTCTCGGAGGTATGTAACAATTTTGAGATCCACATGTTGTCCATTAAATTATGATAATTATATCTTGGGAAGACTAGCACATGGCCATCTGATCCCAAAATAGGTATAGCCTGGACTATGGTAAACAGACCCCTGATAAATATGCTTATATACCTATCTTGAAATACATACATAGCTACATACATAAATTGTATGTTTCGTATAGTCGTAGAATACTCTTATTTTAGAAAACCTCATTTGTCTTATTCTGGATGCAAAGATTAGGCCGCTAGCAGTGGCTCCCCCTAGCGGTGGTTTTTAAAAGCCTATCTGTTGCTAGGTTCATTACATTTTAAAGTTACAGACACAACACGAGACATAACGGCGCCTTAAAATCCACTCACATTTGAGTATTCGGCAATGAGTCGAGTCGACAGATAACTGACCTCAATGCTCAATTTAAAGTTTAATTAATTGATTGATTTGGTCCCAAAAATACCCGCGGAAATAAATACTCCAGACAAAGAGTTCCTTTTCAGTCCTGAATTCAATTGTTTTTTGTTTTCCATCCTACTCTTTTTCTATACACCAGACAGAGACAGAACTACAGTTTAGTTCTAGAATTGAGTAATTGCTGTGATTCAGTTGAAGTATAATTGTATGCTCGTAATGAGGAAGTTTGTTATTTGTGTGACCTTGTCAGGGGGATTGAGTGTTCCGTTGCATGTCGGGATTATAAAGGATCTAGTTACGCTATTACAATTTAATTTATAAATGCCCTACATGATGAAACTGATGAAAGATATATATATTTTTTAGGAATACTAGGATCATTTAAGAGAGCATCCGTTCAATTTTAGTTAAAATCATAATTGATTATTTTGGGCTGACTTTTTAGTTATTTTGTGTCTTGACGAATTAATGGGTATTGCTCCCAAAAAATCTACACTAGTTGGTCCCATTACCAAAAACGAGATTTATTAAAATAGATTTTTATATTCAAAATATACAATAATAATTAGTTAGTGAGCTACTTATCAGGATGCAAAGATAAACACTTATAGCAGGTACAGGTTTTTACTTTAAAAGTCACTTTTTTTGTAAAAAATCTTGTTAACAAGAAGAACATAGTGTTAAATTACTTAAATACAACTTATTTTATGATAAATTACTTTAAGAGTTATTCCTTGAGCCAAATTAGAGGAGGTCACATAAAAACTGTGTTTGATCAGATCGTCACACCTCGGCTGCCGACAGACCGTGACCATCGTCTGGGATATAATTACATGCCTTCAAAGAGTTAAAGAATAAAAAAAGTAACAAAGGGATGCTGTATGACACTGTAAAATGGGTGTCAGGTAAGCAGTCTGTGAATACGGTGAGTTCGGAAGCCGACCAAAACACAGGCTGGGGAAATGATCAGCAGCCTTTTTTATTATGTTTAGGTATAGTAGGGCAAAGCATAAGACAGTATTATAATTGATAAACGCCTCAAATAAGGTTTAATTTTAGTTTCGTTGTAAGTGTTTGTTCTTGTATTATATTTAAGTATTGAATTGAAACACATATAAACATAAAACATATCATCACGCCTGTATACCCGAAGGGTTAGGCAGAGGTGTACCAATGTACACCCACAGTTCGCCGATATGTTTTTAGGTCCCATGTAAAAGGGCGAGCCTATTGCCACAAACCGGGCACAAATCCAAACTCCGACCTGCTACTGAGAATTTCATAGAAAAACCCAATAACACTTTGGTCGACCTGGGAATCGAACCCAAGACCTCTAGCGTAGCAGCCGCGCTTAGCGCCACTAGGCCAACGAGGCAGTGAATTGAAACACAAATTTTTTGTGTTTTTTTTTTTTGAATTGAAACACAAATTGGAATATAATTGATTTCAAAAAACAGACTTCAATAAAAGAAGAATTACATTACTGGATCGATTTTGATGAAGAAGGTTTTGATGAGGAAGTTTGGCGAATACGATCACACCAATTAATAATGGTAATGTCATCTAGCAGAATGAAAATTATCGTAGAAATTATCAAATGAAGCAGGTCATTCGGTCAATTCAAGCAACTCTTAAATATCTGAATGAGGCCCCTGCCTAGCAGTTAAGTTGTTGGCCCTTTTGGCACAATTGTTATTTTATTTATTTTTAGCTTTTTAAAATTTACATTAAGCAGCTGCATATGTTTTCAGTGAATGTTTCTTGTGATTTTTCAACATTTTTATATTATTTTGAATGTACTGGTTTTTATATTTTGGTACATGTATCCGTGATTGTAAATTATGACAATAAACTATTTATTTATATATACTTGGGCACAGTTGTTGTTATATTTATTTTTAGCTTTTAACAAATTATGCCTTAAGCTGCTGTATATGTTTTTTTTAATGTTTCTTTTGTTTTTCTCTTAATTTTGAACATGTTTTTATATTTTTGTAAATGTATCCGTGAATGTTAATTGTTTACTTATTTATAAATACATGTTTCCTTTTTATCAACATTCTACTACTTAACGTACATTCCATTTTAATGGCAATTTACTAACTTTAAAATTATCGGGCTGCATGTTCACAGTATTATTATTTAACATTTTACATGATTCGCGCTAATACACGATAAATTATAATATTTTTAATAGCCAATTACGTAATGACTGCAACTGACTGAAATGACTTCAATTATAATAGCTAAAGATCTGATGTGATAGTACCACCACGATCTCGTGATCAAATACTGATCCTACCTCAAGGATCGTAATCCGCGTAAAACTACATTATTATAGAACCTTAACTAACTCATAAAAATGTCTATAAAATTCGATTTAATTAAAGTTATAACAATTTTTATGCCTGACACTAAAATATGATTCTATTCTGATTAAATAAAAGTAATAATAACTTAATGCCTTATATAAATTTTAATATTTTCATTCTTCTTTTTTTTTGGCTAAATTCATGTTTGCATTTGTAAAAAATTAATATGCTTTATTTACTGATAAATGGCTAACTGCTGGACCATGGGCGTCTTAAAAGGTTAAGAAGAAGTACTCCAGTGATTTTAACTTATGAAGTGGCTGCCTTGTAGCCTTCCGTCTACCTCAGGGCTGAGGAAAACCATACATTATTTACACGTGTAAAAAAACTGCTATAAAATGATGTTATCCTGGTTATACTACCGTTTCTACCGATGGGAATACCGACTACCCGTATGCGAAGTGCAGTATGTGCATAATATGTTTAAATGCATAAAACTTTTATTTACCTTCGATTATTAGTAGAGAACAATATTGCGGAAAAACTTGTATTTTTAATCTTAAATGGCTGTTACCGTAAGGCTGGCACATAAGATTTCTAATTATGTGTCAAACCTCGTGGCCAGCCCTGTGATTGGTTGTTAGTCTTCTGGTCAACCAGTCACAGTTATGATTAGTAGATTAAACAATAGATTAAATAGATCAAGCCTTGCAGAAACAGTGTGTATTGTTTTATTACACTTTACTTTGGACCCTGAAAATTTGAGATACATTTAAACAAAACAATGTGTTTATCCAGGAAATAAATAAGAATATTTTTAGCCTACAAATAATACAATAAGGTTACTTATGTGACCTATACTTTTCAGGTTCACCTTCAACTTAAATTCAGACGTCACTTTCAATGTTCTGGTTATTTTCCTTTTAAATAATAAGTCTTTATCATCTAAGAATAACTTTAAATGAGTACATACAGTCTATCCCACAATACGTTATACAATTTTCTATTGAGAGGGTCCTTATTACAATGCCATACGGTTCATTTTGTTAATCAGTTTTTGTCACAGAAGTGCAATGGAGCGTATTTTAAATCGAGTCATGGCAAAGCTATATAAAGCAGGGTTCTGGTTCAAACCTTGATTCGATTGACGTCAAACATAAAATTTAACTAAAGTCAACAAAAGCAGTAGTCTAATTATTGGGTCAATTTCGTCATCTGTTTTGGTAACGTTAATATTAATTGCTTGACATTCGCAGGTTTTTATTTTTCTATAAAGTACAAGGTCTGTACTTTATAGGTTTTGAAAAGAAATATTCAAAAACTTACAAAAAAATATATTTCTCTTTACCGTAGGTATACTACATACATTTTTTTTTTTATTTGCCTGCCTTTTTTGCCTAAATAGAGGTCTTGGGTTCGATTCCCAAGTCGACCAAGGTGTTATTGGGTTTTTCTATGAAATTCTCAGTAGCAGGTCGGAGTTTAGATTTGCGCTCGGTTAGTGGCAACCTAAACATATCGGCGAACTGTAGGTGTACATTGGTACACCTCTGCCTAACCTTTCGGGGATATGTATGTTTTTTTTGACGAACACTAAAATAGAAGTGTTCATCGCAAATCAGTAGATCAATAGTTACCATGGTAAGTAGATTATCTTTCAAGCTATTCTTTCAGGATAATCTACTATTGCCACACAAAAAGGACATTGTTATAATCAAATGGATCAAGTTACAGTCACTTCGCAAGACATTTATCGCTTAACGAGTAGCAAGGAAAATAATACCGTTGCTAATCTGTTAAAACACGGAAGTTAATTTATTTCACTTCGCTAACTAGCAATCATGTCTTTGAGATAAGTTTCAAGGAGTTAAAGGCATAAACTTTGATCAGGGGCTGTAAACCTATGCCGAGAAAACATTTATAGTTATAGGTGACGGTCTGAAAAAGCGTCGGTCTCGATGGGCGTCGGTGTCGATAGGCGTCAGTCTCACCAAGAGTCGGTCTCGATGGGCATCGGTCCCGATGGGCGTCGGTCTCGATAGGTGTCGGTCTCAATGGACGTCGGTCTCGATGAGCGTCGGTCTCGATGGGCGTCGGTCTCGATGGGCGTCGGTCTCGATGGGCGTCGGTCTCGATGGGCGTCGGTCTCGATAGGCGTCGGTCTCGATGGGCGTCGGTCTCGATGGGCGTCGGTCTCGATGAGCGTCGGTCTCGATGGACGTCGGTCTCGATGAGCGTCGGTCTCGATGGGCGTCTGTCTCGATGAGCGTCGGTCTCGATTGGCGTCGGTCTCGATGAGCGTCGTTCTCGATAAGCGTCGGTGTCGATAGACGTCGGTCTCGATGAGCGTCGGTCTCGATGGGCGTCGGTCTCGATAGGAGTCGGTCTCGATGAGCGTTGGTCTCGATAGGCGTCGGTCTCGATGAGCGTCGGTCTCGATGGGCGTCGGTCTCGATGGGCGTCGGTCTCGATGGGCGTCGGTCTTGATGGGCGTCAGTCTCGATGGGTGTCGGTCTCGATGAGCGTCGGTGTCGATAGACGTCGGTCTGGGTAAGCATCAGTCTCGATGGGCGTCGGTCACGATAAGCGTCGGTCTCGATAGGCGTCGGTCTCGATAAGCGTCGGTTTTGATGGGCGTCGGTCTCAATGGGCGTCGGTGTCGATAGGCGTCAGTCTCACCAAAGGTCGGTCTCAAAACGCGTCGGTCTCGATGGGCGTCGGTCTCGATAGGTGTCGGTCTCAATGGGCGTCGGTCTCGATGAGCGTCGGTCTCGATGGGCGTCAGTCTCGATGGGCGTCGGTCTCGATGGGCGTCGGTCTCGATAAGCGTCAGTTTTGATGGGCGTCGGTCTCTATGGGCGTCGGTCTCGATGAGCGTCGGTCTCGATGGGCGTCGGTCTCGATGGGCGTCGGTCTCGATGGGCGTCGGTCTCGATGAGCGTCGGTCTCGATGGGCGTCGGTCTCGATGGTCGTCAGTCACGATGGGGGTCGGTCTCAATAGGCGTCGGTCTCGATGGGCGTCGGTCTCGATCGGCGCTGGTCTTGATGAACGTGGGTCTCGATGGGCGTCGGTCTCGATCGGCGCTGGTCTTGATGAACGTGGGTCTCGATGGGCGTCGGTCTCGATGGGCGTTGGTCTCGATGAGCGTCGGTCTCGATGGGCGTTGGTCTCGATGAGCGTGGGTCTCGATGGGCGTCGGTCTCTATGGGCGTCGGTCTCGATAGTCGTCGGTCTCGATGGTCGTCAGTTACGATGGGGTCGGTCTCAATAGGCGTCGGTCTCGATGGGCGTCGGTCTCGATCGGCGCTGGTCTTGATGAACGTGGGTCTCGATGGGCGTCGGTCTCGATCAGCGCTGGTCTTGATGAACGTGGGTCTCGATGGGCGTCGGTCTCGATGGGCGTTGGTCTCGATGAGCGTCGGTCTCGATGGGCGTTGGTCTCGATGAGCGTGGGTCTCGATGGGCGTCGGTCTCTATGGGCGTCGGTCTCGATAGTCGTCGGTCTCGATGGTCGTCAGTTACGATGGGGGTCGGTCTCGATGGGCGTCGGTCTTAATGGGCGTCGGACTCTATGGGCGTCGGTCTCGATACTCGTCGGTCTCGATGGGCGTCGGTCTCGATGGACGTCGGTCAAGTAATCCCGTTATAGGATTTACTATAACTTAAGCTGCGCGCTTGGTTACTGATCTTACAATAAAACTAACTTTAGTTTCTGAACCCCTGGGTTACATAATAATTCTGTACAAATACTATGATTGATCTGTTAATTAGGATAATTCGTATAATTTCGCGCTTATTATGAATGCAGAAGCCATTGTTTATTTCCCTATCCTTTGCATTCCTTAATTAAGGAAATGTTGGGACCTGCTTAATTGGGAAGCTAATTATAATAGTACATTACTGTCAATACAATCATTTAATTTAAGTGAATATTTTGCAAATAAAACAGAATCGATAAATGTGCACAACATCACATATACAGGGTGTCCGGTAAATAATCCGACAAACTGTGGTGGCTGATACCTTAGGTCAGGCCCTATCAAATGAACGCAACATATGTTCGCCGAAAAGTTACAGGTTTCGAGTTACAATCGATTTTCGAAAATTTTAGAATTTACTACCTTGCATCAGACTTTTCCATTTTTCTTGCTGATACATAGCTTTCGTAATACTTTTTGTGCATCAAATTAATCTTGAATAGTTACTCTATCCTTTAATAAGTCTCATATTTATCTAAAAGCAGAATGTAGTGGCGATAACGCCATTTGTTTTACAATTTTCACTTTCGGTTTTTCTTAGTGCTCAACTTTGAACTGCAGTGGTGAAAAATAAATGTATGTAGGATTTTTGTACAATAATCTTAAAAACTTGCTTGAATATTGGTGATTTTGGGAAGGTACAATACTTGCTTATTTTCTTTACAAAATTTGACAAAATAAGCTGCTGAAGTACACCCGGGCCTATGTTTTGAAATATTACTAATGTAAATCTGAGTAGAAATGCGACGTTACTTAACGCGGATCGTTATGGTCCAGTGAAATAAGTTATTTTTTTCTAGCGATTAACTAGTGACACGAAATAATTGTGGTCAATTTCAATTTGGAAAATATAAAAAAAAAATGCTCGTTTAAATTTTTACAATGATACGGAACCCGTTAAGTGCAGATGAATTTGGCGTCTAAAACCAGCTATTTCAGTGTTGTTGCATGAAAAATAAGGTGTTATAAAATTGATTTATCTAGTAAGAAAATACTGAAGGTTAAGGTAACTTTACACTAAAACATGTTTTAATCTGGCATAGAGAGTTAATGGCGAGAAGAAAATACCTCATTTAATCGTACAATGACGATCATGGTTAAGTTACGTATCATTTTTACTCAGATTTACATTAGTAATATTTCAAAAAATAGGCCCGGGTATACTTCAGCTGCTTATTTTGTCAAATTTTGTAAAGAAAATATGCAAGTATTGTACCTGCCCAAAATCACCAATATTCAAGCAAGTTTTTAAGATTGTTGTACAAAAATCCTACATACATTTATTTTTCACCACTGCAGTTCAAAGTTGAGCACTAAGAGAAACCGAAAGTGAAAATTGTAAAACGAATGGCGTTATCGCCAATATATTCTTCTTTTAGATAAATATGAGACTTATCAAAGGATAGAGTAACTATTCAAGATTAATTTGATGCACAAAAAGTATTACGAAAGCTATGTATCAGCAAGAAAAATGGAAAAGTCTGACGCAAGGTAGAAAATTCTAAAATTTTCGAAAATCGATTGTAACTCGAAACCTGTAACTTTTCGGCGAACATATGTTGCGTTCATTTGATAGGTCCTGACCTAAGGTATCAGCCACCACAGTTTGTCGGACTCTTTACCGGACACCCTGTATAATAACATACTAAGTCTTTGAACCCAAAGTAAGTTGCTAAAGCACTTGAGTTATGGAATCATTGAAAACGATCAATCAAACGCGACACTCCGAGAATCAAACCCGCGACATAAGACTTTAGGAAACCTAAAAACCGGTATGTACGCAACTTGACCACGAAGGACGGAATTCATATAATATACTGGTACAATTATTTTTCTTCCACCTCAAAATATTCAGCATCAAAATTATGATACCATTGAAATAAAGACTTGCTTAAACCAATACATCAAAACTTGAAATACAATATTGTAAGGAAATATCATCCGAGTGAAGTAGCTGCAACTGTCAAAATCAACTGACGTATCGAACAATATCGTTAAATGTCAACTTTTGCTCGAGACAGCTCCGCGGACGGGCGCATCACTTACGTATCGTATAAATTCGTTATTTTATTGTGTTAAATGGTGTAAAAGGACAGAAAACAATAATTGTGATTAAAATTTAAGTTTAGTTTTATTAAATTTATTATTTTTGTAAACAAGTTTGTTTTATTTGCTTTTAATATATATAAAATATTCTCTAAATAATCATGACGTATCTAAACAAAAATAACATAATATCAATGCAAATTAATTTGTAATTGACCATTGCAACAAAAACTAACAATACTAGATAATAAGAACCTGCGATGCATCATACTCGTATCTAGATAGCATATAGTTTTTATACTAAGTCTAACCGACGACAGACGTTGTTATCGGTTAAATATGCTAAAACCCGAAGGTTTTTGGTTTTTGTCTATGGATATACAAAAAGATTGTTGTTTTGATAGAGTAACATCGAACTATTTGTAAAAATATACTGAGACGTTGGTAAGAGGTCTCGTACTTGATAAGAAAATTCTGTAAAAAAATCGTAAGATGCAAAAATACCCAGCGCGGTATATGGGTTATGATACCAGCCTACAAACATACTGGGGCCCAAGTCTGCTATTTACACTCGGTTCAATGTCTTCATAGTGTCATGCCAGCAGATCCATTTTAGGAAAATTGGTATTCTACTAAATATCAAAACGTCAAAATTGGCCATTGGGACGATTCGGTTCAATGTTCAAAGACTATGACCAATCGTGAAATCGTATGACCAATCGTCCCAATGGCCAATTTTGACGTTATGACATTTAGTAGAATACCAATTTTCTTAAAATGGCTCTGCTGGCACGACACTATGAAGACATTGAACCGAGTGTAAATAGCAGACTTGGGCCCCTGCTGGGCTGAGCCCTATTCTCATGTAAAGCTGGAACGAGCATTGATCAACGCGCTTGTATGTACAACTCCGTGTTGGCTGGCGATTTCAGGTTAACTTATGGTGATTTTATGGTACTAAGACTTCGGTTGGAACCGTAACGCCGCCACTAAGGCGAAGGATGGCACCAGGTGTTTTGCCGGAGTAGTCGGAGCCTTTCTCAAGGCTCCGGAAGCCCGGACTCTTGCATCCTCAACCCCCTGAGGATGCAAGGCTAGCTCATAAAAGAGTTTCACCTGAAAAAAAAAAAAAAAAAAAATGGTGATTTTCCTCACGATGTCTTAGAATAATAGGAGAAATATATATTTGAAAACGTTACGTAATACTTGTCTGTACTTAGTTCCAAGTAGTTTCAACCTGCAACTTTGTGCACACAATGCCGTCCGTTGAACCGCTAGGCTACCAAGACAAACATATCAGCATATGTGTTAAGAATGTCATAGATTTTTCTGAAATACTGGTTTCCGCTGAATCCAGTCACTAAATTTACCGGATTCTGGTAAGACTGGAAGCCGACCCCAACTAATTGCAGTATAGCACCGGTATACCATTTCACCAGTCGCTTGATATTTTCGTAATCATGTTGAGTTTGGTATCCACGAAAATAATATAAAATACACGTAATTAGATTATAGCCGACCGAATTAAAATTCAAATATAACAGCTGAATGGATTTTCTTGAATTAATCTAAAAGGTACCTAATTTAAATTTATTCAATTCGATTTGCTTTTCCCGTTTTCCAACCCCATAGACATACAGGGTGTTACAAAACCCCTGTCCGATCCGTTAAGGGGTTGTTAGGTATCGATGTCTGACATTAACTACTAATCAGATAGATGAGATATGTACCTAAAATAGTCAATAAACACAAACAATACAATATTATAGGACCTTGGTGCAGCAAAAACTTGATGAGAGGGTCAAACTATGATTGTTAAGATTGCACAATTTGCAGTCTCTGCCTACGTCACAGTTTGTGTAATGTTTACATCACCTCATTATGATCTTGTAATTGGATGCTGAATGGCTGGCGACTGATTTACTGTTTGTTATGTACTTAATTAGTGTTTGCTTGTTGTTAAGATAATTTAGTAGGTGTTTTAGCGTTTTTTTCAAGGGTATGGTTGGGTACAACATCATATGCACTGTATTATTAGTGCACTCCATTTTATATGTAATCTAAATAAATTAAAATTTAATTCATATCTTTATCTAATTACTTCAATTTAATTTAAGTGCAATTATATGCAATTATACTTTTGTTTTCTTGCACAAAGAATCGGCATTGCCATTCAACGTGGCAATGCTGCCAGCCTTCTGGGCACGTGTCCCGCCATTGACAAGGATAGCGATGATTTTTTGACGTTTGTACTATGAAACCACTTCTGAGTTAGTTGCGCATTGGTTGACAAAAATAACTACAAAATTGTAAAAAAGATAGGTACTATCGAATTGAAAACCGAGGAGGTTCAATTCGATAGTACTCTTGAAGTATATAATAAAATTCTAGGCCATTGTCATGCAACGTGCAAAAATCGATACACTGCGCTTGTATTTTTTAGTAGTGCAACAGAGACTTTGTGAAGGATACCGAAAAGATAAATTTAACCTTAATAATATCTTATAAACAACAAAACAATGTAAAAACCAACCATGATGCTTAAAATCAAACCCACATTTTTGTATAATCTCAATAAAAAAGTCTTCAAAGTGATCTAAAAATAGCTCATCGTTATTTACAAGGGACTGGGGAACTCCATGCAAAATAAATAATCATATTCACAATATTTGATGAGTCATAAAATGACGGAAGTACGTCAAAGAATTTAAGAATGAATTGATTGAAATATAATAAAGTCTGTTCGTGGGTTTTCCCTGTTTTTCTAAGGTCGCACACTGCTACTGCATAGTGAACTTTAAACTTCTATTGCAAGTTGTCGTTTGCTGCCTCGTTGGCCTAGTGGCGCTAAGCGCGACTGCTACACTGGAGGTCTTGGGTTCGATTCCCAAGTCGACCAAGGTGTTATTGGGTTTTTGGTCGCAGGTCGGAGTTTGGATTTGTGCCCGGTAAGTGGCAATAGGCTCGCCCCCCATTACATGGGGCTTAAACATATCGGCGAACTTTGGGTGTACATTGCTACACCTCTGCCTACCCCTTCGGGGATACAGGCGTGATGATATGTTATGTTATATAATTGGGTCGTTTCTGTAAAAGAACACTATCCCTTTTTATAAAAATATATTTAGTTCCATCTGTGAGCATGTCAAACTCTTTTTAGCCAAGCTTTTAGATAACTGACAATACCGTTAGAGCAGTTCGTGTATTCTCAGCCTAACTGCAATTGTTTTAAGAACTCATTAGTACTGATTTATTTCTAGATACACTTTTTATTTAGGTTTCAGTAAATAGTGGGTATACAGTCGTCCAAGAAAAAATAGTGGCAAAAAATGACCGTGATTTGTTTTAGTCTTGTTCAAAATAAATAGGAAAGTAAATGTCTATAAATAAATTGAAATGCTACTTTGCATTAGATTGATTTATTACTTCCAAGTTTATCAAAGACATTAATTTTAATTAATAATCATGCATACATAAGAGCCGGTATTTATTAAATTACCGTGGAGGAAATTGTTAGCATTTTAGTGTAATTAATCTTTCAGATAGCTCTTTATAATTTTTGTTGCATTTTGACCCTGAAGGTTAACTCTATTTTTTTGACCTATTTACTATGTTAAAAGGCGCGATGCTGCCATTTCATTTTTTTTATTTCTTTGTTTAATTATAAGCATTTTTCCCATGAGACATAAGAAAACACTTTGCTTCACTATCCCTGGTATGTTTGCTTGTGTCACCTTCGTTGTCTCTGACTCCATAACACAAGTGCTTTAGCTTCCTCCATTAGTTTCAGAGCAATGTATGTAATTTTCTCCACATTATTTTTTATTTACTACTATTACTCGTAAATGTTGTGGTGCCCTAGCGGTTCAATAAACGATTTTGTATGCACAAGGATTTGTATGCACAAGGTTGCAGGTTCGAACCCAGGCAAGTCACAATGTAGCTTTTTCAAAGTTATATGTACTTTCTTAGTTATACACTACTGACTAACGGTGAATCAAAACATAGTGAGGAAACCTGGATTCCAAAATTTGGGATCTGAAAATCACCAACCGTGGTGATCAATGCTCGCGCCTTCTCTATATGGGAAGAGGCCTGTGCCCAGCAGAGGGACGTTTATAGGCTGGATTAATATTACTCATGAAAAAGTTAGTTAACTAGACAAAACCTAGACCAAGACAAGGAAGTACCACCTGACGTCACTAAATACGTCAAAACAGTGTTTACACGTAATTATCCAAGTCAATATCATGTGTGACGGAAAATTGTCATGAATATGTAACTCTTGCGTCGTGTGAGAATGTCACTTCTGGTGTAATTAACTTATAGACTGATTGCTTGATATTGTTGAACTTTGTAGAAGATACTCGTATAGAGATCTAGATGATTTTATTGTCAGTCTAGTTTTTGCTCTACTTATTTACAAGTTCTGGTTAATTTCGTTGCGGGTTCAAAGATACTCCCCTTTAAAGAAATAGTCTTTAAAGTTTAAAAAAAAAGGACCCTGATTAACTTATGAAGAAAATTTTTTTTCAAATAGGTATGCATTCTATAATATTAGTCTCTCTGATTGTATACTTTTTTTGTATTCTTTGAGAACTGTAACTAATAGGACTTTACTTATTGTATACTTTGATATAGTTTTATCAAGTACAGTACGATTCACGAAAGATGACCACAAATGGCGGCCGTCTGCGCACGTACACTCGTGAAAAAAAGACATGATAAAGTAATATTTTGATTTTAGTTAAATAATATAGTGTTATGTTGTAAATGCTGGTTATGCAAATAAATCAAATGTAAGTAATTTATGATGTTTATTAAAATAAGTTGAACTAAAAATATCATAAATATAAGTATAAGAAAATTACATTTAGAAAGAGAACAAAATCAAACAAAATAAATTTAAAACAAGGAAACACTTCTTTTCGACTGTACTCGAGAGCAGCGTGAGCGCGTCAACGTTGCGATGGACCAATAGCGACTAAGCGGCCTGCTGCGGCCTATGACGAGACGCGCGCGCACCAATGGCGGCTCACCGGCCGTGACGCATTCCGCCCGCGCCTCACCCCGCACCTCAAAGGGGACCTAAAATATGCGTTCTGCGCAGTGGTCATCTTTCGTGAATCTTACTGTAGTTTCTTGTAGAATATAATATTGTTTTTTAGTGTTTTTTTTTTTAATTATCCAAGAGTGCATATTGGTGTCATGGTTGTGCATAGTGCATAGAAGCGATACCACTTTAAAATGTTAGGTACAATCTTTTATCGATTTAGAAGTAGGTACCTGTACTTATTTCAAAAGAAAAATTAGTTATCTACATTTGTTTCCATTTTATTTAGCACTGCACAAGACTTATACTTTTGTCATTTTGCCGTACCTTGTTTATTCATTTGTTTTATAAAAAATTGTCCGTCCATTTTCAAGAAAGCTAACCAGAAATTGACAAAGTTATTGGATCAAAAAAATGCGGAGAATTAAGCTGCAGTGTCACATATAAATATATATATGTGTCGAATTGAGAACCTTCTCCGTTTTCGTCGGTTAAAAATGTCCTACATCTAAAAGACAAATTCAGTAAAAAACGCGTCACTGAACAACGTCATTGAATTTCTCGTTTGACGTTCGTACGAAGTAAATGACCGTCAGTACATGAATAAACAAATAAAATCAAAGTTGAATGAGAGCAAAGTTGGTAAAACCCACTGACTCATATCAGAGTCCACATTATTGCCAATAATAATGATAATTACTTAGAATATTCAGATCAAGTGCCGGTACTTTTCTTACACCCAGGGATACACAGTATTCTAAGAAGTTTAGGACAACGGTGACATTTTTTGCTAGGTGACAATGTGATTTCTAAGGATTGGAGAATAGTAGTTCCGTGTTAGAAATATATAAGCAGTATTCCATTTTTATTATCGTAGGCGTTATATTGTACGGGTGTATTTTTATTTATCTATAATATGTATGTATTTAGAAATATATAAGTATGTTTATCAGTTGTCTGGTTACCATAACACAAGCTCTGCTTAGCTTGGGATCAGATAACCTGTGTGAGTTGTCCCGGAATATTATTATATATTATTATACGAGTACAATACCGACCATCACTATTTGTCTAATTTTAACCTTTGAGCATTTTAACTTATAAGCTATAAATATATATTGTATTACTTACAGTATATCTTAAGTACCTATATAATATTTATAAATTAATATAAGAACAAACTCTAACTATACTAAAATTAAAACTTACATAAATAAAAACTAAACGGCGTCAAAGAACTCATCGTCATCCTTGTCAATGGCGGGGAACGTGCCCAGAAGGCTGGCAGCATTGCCACGTTGAATGGCTATGCCGATTCTCTGTGCAAGGAACAAACCAGCCCTCTGATCACGAGTAGATTCTGCCAAACGTTTGGAAAGTTCTTTGAAATGATTTCGTGCGCTCGGACCCCATGGCCCGAGCGTTTCAACCCCAAACGGCTCGAAAATATAATCACCCACAATGTTATTATACTTCCGCCGCTTAAGGGTCTCCGCAGCTCCAGCAGCAGCGCCAGGAGAGGCTGCTGAACTTAGAACGTGGGACGGCGCAAGGGTGTCGACGCACGTTGCGTCCCACACCAAAGGCCGACCCAATTTCCAAGGCAGCAATGACATACCGTCAGGTGTCTTGCCATCGCCGCGCACCAAACCATCGGGTTCCAAAACAGCTGGTACACCGGCGGTGACAAGAGCATGACGAATTATGTCATTCAAATTTGAGTGGCGAGATATACGCCCTGCGCTCCTGCTGCAGGACAGGCCATGGTGACCGAGGTTGTCGACTGTCTCACCGCATTGACAACGATGACATGCGACACAATTTAATTAATTAATTTTCATTATTATAATATCTGTTGTTAAAATCATAATGAAACTGTCAACGTAACGAAAGAGCTTAAAACTCACGACACAGGGAATCCTAGTGCGAGTTTCAGGAATCAAACCATGGATTGTAATTTTCAAACAATAAATTATTATTATTCTTATATCTGACAAATAGACCAGCAGCAGAAGCCACAGATAACAACCAATACTTGGAATTCGTGACGAACGGAATCTTCATAAAAAAGAAAATAAGCTATTTATTTGCCAGCAAACATAGTTGTATGTTTTACCAAGAAAAAAAATATCAAAAAACTATAAAAACACACGGAAAACCTAACCACACAATCCCAGTCATTCGTCACTTGCACTATTTTATTTCACTCTAAAAAAAACCTACTAGACATAGACCATTTACTACATTTTTCCATAACTTATGAAGATATAAGTTATCAATTAGCACATAAGTAAGTAAAATACTTAAAACGTTTTGCGTCATACCATAAGACCCAATGAGATTAATAACACATAGAGGTATTCCAACAATGTATAATAAATAGGACCTTCAGTATTGTGTAGCAAATTGTACAATATCATTTAATAATTATTATGTTATCTGCGCGTATCAATTTATGTACGCGTTGAATAGATGTTATTGTGGTAATTAAAATAATTGATGAGTGCTTGTTAATATTATTGTAAAGTTCAAAACCGTATGTTTTAAGTAAAACATACGGTTATGGCAAATCTCTTTTCCTTCTCTCTGATAGTCCGAATGGTGGGAATTCGCTTTGTCGCGAATCCCGGTCTCGGGTTCGATCCCTGTATTGGTCAATGTAGAAAACCCACTTTTCTACATTGCCTTATGTCTGGGCGTTTATGGGAGACAACAAAGGTATCTCCGATAACACAAGTGCTTTGTATTTGTGTGGAATGTGAAAATACGGTTACCCATCCACAGACTAACCGCGGCAGGCATAGCTTAACTTACATGATAAAAATTGTTTCTTGTACTGTTTATATTTTGGATCTATGAGAAGAGCTTGTATGCATATTTGACCTTCGTAATATAGAAGCAAGAGGCAGTAAAAGCCTCGCGGGTTATTTCAAGAACCTTCGATTGATACCAGTTAATGCTTATTTCTGAGAAGATGAACTTAATTATGTTTACAAGGAAAATGTTAGGTTGTTGTCGCATATTTCTTTGAAGGAAGTCTTTTATATAAAATAAATGAATTTATGGATGATAGCAATCCCCTTGATAATGTCAAGTTCAGTTTTTTTATAAACTGCAACGGCTATGGAATTTCCCCGTTTACAATTTTGAGTCAAATGTTTTCTTTTTTTCATTTGTAGCTTTTCCTGATTAAATGACTGCAATTCTTCATAGTGTTCAATGCTCATTTTGACTATTGATTACACGTGCGATGGGGACTACTTACATGCGGGTAGCCAATTACAGAGGAGAAAAAACCATTAAAATATAGATAATATATACTTAAATATAATATAACAAGAAATACTTACAACTATACTAAAATAAAAACCTATTTGAAAAAAAAAAAAACAAATTATTGTATAAACTATATATATAGGGATGTAAAACTTCAAGAATTTTACCACCAGCCTGGAGTCGAACCTGCAACCTCGTGTGTAACTAATAACCATTGAACCATAACGCTTTGTTTTAAAAAAATACTAAAAATAAATTCCTTCTTTGTAATTATGTATTGACAGTTAAGACAGTAGATCAATGATATCATTATTGTTATTTATAACTTAATATAGCGAAAATAACTTAATATGGCACGGTAATATCCAATTACAACATATTTACAGATATTGGATATTGTCAACTAAAATAGCCTTTTCCTCGTGACCTCTGATTGTTTTTGGATCGGAAATACGTTGTCTTGTGAAGGTGAACTATGTATAGAATGTCTTATTACCTACTATTGGATCAATAAATAGTATGTGTAGAAAGAGAGTTGTAGGGGGCGCTACTGTGCTTAATCAACGTATTTGTTAAAATAAAAGCCTTTGTTGCGTTATTATAGTGTGATTGTAAAATCTAAATATTAATAAAATTATTTGAATTTTATAATTGTTTCCCTTGCCAGAG
Organism: Autographa gamma; assembly: GCA_905146925.1. Classification (NCBI taxonomy): domain Eukaryota; kingdom Metazoa; phylum Arthropoda; class Insecta; order Lepidoptera; family Noctuidae; genus Autographa; species Autographa gamma. The sequence continues at coordinate 8,029,092 of LR989871.1, forward strand.
ACGAGAGCTTTGCCCAGCAGTGGGAAACTTAACAGGTTACATTAAAAAAAAATGTTAGTTACGTCCTGCTGACAGAGTTTTTATTTTATTTGCGTTATGGTATCTGCACTGAACATTTTCAGAAGTGTACTTATAGCTTTGTGTGTCTGTCTGTGTTTACATGCTTTGGGTACCACGAAAGGAAATTCATCATGGTCAACCATCGAAAAACTGACAACAGCCAACCGCAGTTTAACTTAAAACCCTCTTACTTTTATGTAACAAAGGACAATGGCGAATTCCCATACAAATTTTTGTTGACATGATTTTGTTGCGTCTACTAATAAAAAAAATCTTAAAATATAGAGTTTAGATTTCTGAACAATATTGTCTTAAGGTTTACTGATGAACGAAGTCACCAATAAAAGATATTTAAGTTTTAAAGAATTTCAGGCTAGGTGCATAGAGAATAGTAGGGTAGGTGTCTTGTCATTTAAGATTTGTTCAAACCATAGACTTTACATATACGTAGACCGATACCATCGCTAGTTTCCCCTTGTGCCAAGCGAGAGCACTTTTTAGTCTGTATCTAGTACATTCGTTTACTGATTTTAGTTAATTTTCACGCAACGAGAAACTTATATACGAAACTATCGATGGTTTTGACATTGTTAGGATAATATTAGTGTTTGAGATAAAATTAATAAAACGGCAAGCTCCATCTTCATACATAATTCACGACAAAACTGGTTCATATTAGTGCTTACGGTTCAAACTCTGATAGACTCACTTTTTAGTTTCTTATCAATACTCAGAGGTTCAAACTAAAAAAAACAGTTATCTAAAAGTGAAATTAATGGGCAAGCAATTAATTACCTTTGCTCGACTTTGCATTTTTATAACAGAAATTCATAGGAAATATGTTGAAGAAGTAAACCTCGTGAACTGGTCACTAATTTTTTAAAAGATTGGATGCGGTTCTTTCATAGTTATTAATATAGATATTATTAAACTAGGTTTTCCCTCGAGTCGCTTTGATGATATAGAGAGTAATAATCAGAGGTATCTTTTAAAATATGTAATCCTGACAGAACATGTTAATGTTTTCTTATAGGCTTTCTTGTAATACTGTTAAATGCACAAAATCGTCTATAAAATAGATGACCAACTGCAAGAATGAAATAAAAAACAGCATTAATTCTAACAGGGGATTGTCAAAGAAATTAAACAACACAGCTATATATTTTTTTTATTATCCATTTTTATCCACCCTTATCACGATATCATCCAGGAAACCAGCTGGTGCTGAGAGGCTTTACACGACTTCCTATCGTGAAAAACAAATCGTCTCTCTAACACGCAGTAAAATCCAAAGTAAGAAGTAGAATAAGAGTCAAAAGTTCACAGCAAAATGTCGTCGTAAGTGGTAGGTAATCGAAATCCTTTGGCAAGCACACGTCACAGGAGATATGTGGAAAGTCCATACGCATTCCAAATCAAAATTAAAAAGAAAATAAATAGAATAGATACAACAATAATAGGAGTAACGAACGTTTAAATTGACAGATCACAAACAATGACAATTGACATAACTCAAAATGTCACATTGATTGTATCCGTTGTTGTTGCCATGCTGGAATGAAGTTTACCCAATTATTATATTTCTCTATGAAGTTTACGTATTATTATTTTGATTCTATTTATTCATTTCGGTAATGTTGGGAAGAAATAATATGTCCTTAGATTATTCTTGTTCATAAAACTTCAATATATTCTAAAAAAAACAGTTTTTTAGTTTACTAGCGAAATATATTCGTATGACTTAGTTCAGATTTAACTTTCAGTCATGGCAACACTCAAAGTACAATTTAATCAATTGTATTTCCAATTTAAAATATATTTTTCATAGATTTAGACGCTATTTGAATAAAGCTTGATAAAATGTAACTTATTATTTCATGTAAATCTGTAATGACGACGTTTATAGACGCATAAGAATTACATCAACAATGATTTCGCCATTGTCCTTTATCATTTTTTTTTAATTTATTTCAAATTTGTATGGCTTTCCTTACAATAGCTACTCTCACAGTCAGTGAGCATCGCACACGGACTGCGCGAGCTGTCGACTGCTCTCGCGCGTCACGTGCACCTCCCGCCCTTCAAAAAGGAGGAGGTACTCAATTCGACTGTATTTTTTTAGTGTTTGTTTCCCCAGAACTTTCGGCTTTCGACATCAAAAAGGATCGTCAAAATCGATTTTGACGATATTTTTTTTATTTGAAAGGTAGTGCTTCCTATGTGGTCCCATTCTAATTTGGTCCAGTTTTGACAGTGGGGATCCATAAGAAAACCATAATAATATAAGACTTAATTTAAGGCGGTTTTCTTTGTTTTTTTTTTGTTGACGACCGCTCGATAAAATCGAACTACCTCTTTACCGTTAATATGACTTTAAAAGTTGATCTCTAAAAGTTATTTTCGTTCAAGTACATAAGATTCCGTAGGTAGTATTAAAACTTGTTTTGTATTCATAGATCGCTCACGTAATGATTGTATTTATATAAGCTCTTTGTGCAATTTTATCGATTTATTTATAGATATAATTTTCCATGTATTTTAGTGATTGTGTATAAGGAAGTTTTGTTTAAGAATTTTTGTATTTTTTTTGTTTTTACTACCTTAAAAGTTTGTCAGATTAAACATAATTGTTTTAATTGTATTATATTGTATAAATAGCATCGCAAGACGTTATTAATAATAATAATATTCCGGGACATCTCACACACGGTTGTCTGATCCCAAGCTAAGCAGAGCTTGTGTTATGGTAACCAGACAACTGATAAACATACTTATATATTTCTAAATAAATGCATATTATAGATAAATTACACCCAGACACCGAACAAATGATCGTGCTCATCACATAAACATTTGTGCCAGGTGGGAATCGAACCCACGACCTCCGGTATAGCAGTCAGGGTCTCTAACCACTAGACCAACAGGCCCGTCGTTATTGTTTAAACTTTATTATGTTTACATTAATATAAATGCTTTATGTATTTACAGAGGTCATATGTCGATAAGTTATTAGTCAATTAATATAGTCGGAGAGGTTATTAAGATATAATGCAGATTAAATTTCTAACAAAAAACATAGCTATCCACTTTTTTACGAGAACAGTTTATAAATCCAGAACACATTACCTTGTGCAAAAGAACCCGTTTTAAAAACCTTTGGGCATTTTTTTTTCACAATAATTATGAATATTGATCAAGGTTTTAACTACTGCATTTGACATTATCATAATGTGCCTAGTTATTATTAAGTGTACAAAAAATAATAATCTAGTTACAATAATATTTACTTCCGATTTTAAAACACTATATGAATATTAATTATGATAATTACGACAGTTATTTATTGAGTCTCTTTCCCAAAATGGTGACGTTTTGTAACTACATAGGTAGCCATCTTGTTTCTTTTAAATTTGGAGTGACATATAACTAATTTAAATATTCGTTCCATTTGTTGACAGATTGCCCGCGCTTATTGATCTTTGATCCTATGTCTTATATATAAAAATGAATCGCTAAATGTGTTGGTAAGCGCATAACTCAATAACGCCTGGACCGATTTCGCTAATTCTTTTTTTGTTATTTTAGTTATTATCAGGAGAAGGTTCTTATGAAAGAAAATGGAACATTGTGCGGATTTTTTTTTTAGTAAGCCCGACCTTTGTTACGATAGTTATTTGTTGTTTTCATCTGAGGCACCTGGAACGGGACCTAGGTATTCATGCGGGTGAAACCGCAGGGCACAGCTAGTTATTAGATAATAATATGTACTTTTTTGTTTCAGAGTAAATCTGGATTTGGAAATGAAGGGAACTGAGTTAGAAACTGGCTGCACTGCTAATACTTATGAATGAAAACAAATGAAAAATATATTATTCAATTGTCGTGCTGTTTTCTTTCCAATGGGTTTTGGTATACTTTCACTGGTTAAGAAAACAGGCTAGCAAGGGAACATAACAGCTGATTTTTAAATTCAGATAGATACTTGTTTCATGTTTTTTATAAAGAAGTTCAATTAATGTCGAAAGAAAATGGCGTGCTAGAAAATGGAATGCATCTATGGATTAATGATTTTTTATAAATAAATATTCTAAAAAGTATAATTTTCGTTTTCTAGATAGGATACGTCGCTAGAATGCGATCAGAGTATTTATGTATAATATTATGTGTTTTTATGTCTCCAGTCTTCTCGGATTAAGACATTAAAATCACTTTTAGTAATAAAATAACATAAAAATCCCATTAAATTATGTTAAGGAGACCTTGAGGTAAGCAGCTTCCGTAGATCTTCGGCCTACTAGGATACTCGTGTTATCTTTTAAAAGCAAATCATGTTAATTCCATCCGCTTTGATAATGAACTCAAAAAAGATAAAAAAAAGTAAATAGACATTGAATTTGACGACCTCCGTGGTCGAGTGGAGTACACACCGGTTTTTAAGGTGTCGCTAGCTCGGAGGTCCCAAGTTCGGTCCTCGGTCAGGTCAATGTAGAATCCAACTTTTCACATTGCCTCGGGTCTGGGTATTTGTGGTACCTTTGTTGTATCTGAATTCCATAACACAAGTGGTTTAGCTACTTACTTTGGGTTTAGAGCAATGTATGTGATGTTGTCCGCATTTATATTTTAAATTAAAAAATAAATTTGTACCACAATTGTACATGAAAGATTAAGTAAATAAAGTTAGCAAGAATTGGTTCTGCCATTATTTAAACATTTACTACGCATGGCAACATTATGACACGTTAAATATACGTCTTAACTTATTAAATGCATTTTTTTCATATCACTATGCTGCCTTTGACACCGATGGTTAAATATTCATAGCTGATATGCTATTTAGAAATTCATGATAAATGCATGTAATTATTAATATAAAATAGTACACGCTTCTTTTGAATGCCTCAGATGATGTATACAATGTTCTTTAATTTTTAAACCGACTTCAAAAAAGAGAGATGTTCTCAATTCGACTGTATTTTTTTATAAAAAATTTAATTTAAGGATTAATTTGAAATCATTTTTTTTTTGTTAGAATTATCAGTGGTAAGTTATCAATCCAAGTAAGGGACATCGCGATAGCCCCAGACAAAGATGGCGGGACGAGCTATAGACTTCTTTGATAAGGAGTCGTTTACCACATCCTTTATCAGAGAGAAATGGAAAGAAATTAGAGAGGCCTTTGTCCTGCAGTCGGAGAGAAATGGCTGAGAAATATATAATAAAGAAAAGTAAAGCATAGACAATTCCTTAAGCGTGCCAGACTCCTAACAACTAAAAACATCTATCTATCTCATGCTATAAAGATCTAACGTGTTTGTTTTTGACACCGATTCATTTTCGGGAAATTTCTTTGCCCTAGGGAAGACAGGATTAAATTCTTACTTATTCTACTAACACACGTTTCGTTGTTTTTTTGAGTATTTTGTAACCCATTTGTAATTGTAAACATAACATAACATATCATCACGCCTGTATCCCTGAAGGGGTAGGCAGAGATGTACCAATGTACACCCACAGTTCGCCGACATGTTTAGGTCCCATGTAATAGGGGGCGAGCCTATTGCCACTAACCGGGCACAAATCCAAACTCCGACCTGCTACTGAGAATTTTATAGAAAAACCCAATAACACCTTGGTCGACTTGGGAATCGAACCCCAGACCTCTAGCGTAGCAGTCGCTAACGAAGCAGTAATTGTGTTAGTAGTGTAATTGACTGCCCTAAAATGCCAAAACCTAACCTAGGCTAACTTAATCTAAATAAACAGATTAACATAATAAACTAGTGTTATTAAACTCTATTTATTTTGGTATCTGATATTTCGTACATGATATTAATAATCATAGAATCATTATAAATGCAACAGGAAGGCTAATTTGTTTAAATTAGCATATTTATGAGTTCTTGTTAAATAATATAACATACTTTTTATGATGTGCAATAAATCAAGCTTTTTCTTTATGTAAGATTTGTTAGGATTTCCTTCTATATTTTTGACGGGCCTGTTGGTCTAGTGGTTAGAGACCCTGTCTGCTATACCGGAGGTCGTGGGTTCGATTCCCACCTGGTACAAATGTTTGTGTTATGAGCACGATCATTTGTTCGGTGTCTGGGTGTAATTTATCTATAATTTGTATGTATTTAGTAATATATAAGTATGTCTATCAGTTTTCTGGTTACCATAACACAAGCTCTGCTTAGCTCGGGATCAGACAACGGTGTGTGAGATGTCCCGGAATATTATTATTATTTTTGATGTGTCATAGAAACTTCGATAGAGTGGAAAACATTAATCTTTATTGTTGGCTAAGTATTTTAGTTGAAATCATGTAGGTCGCATGGGGTTCCGCTCATGACACGGCATTTTTTGAAGATGAAAAAAATGAAAATGTATTTTAACTAAAATATAGATAAATATGTTGTGTAGTAAGTGTAATTTTTTAATGATCTTCACTTAGCTTCCTTATTAAACATGTACGACACGTATTCTTTATATTTGCAGAGCCATAAAAATACGAAAATAAGTGGAGTTTAAATGTCTTGTCTTAAAATTTTATGACATTTTCGTGCGTTTTGCTCATCAGCTTTGTTTGTATTTATACATACATACATATAATCACGCCTGTTTCCCGTAGGGGTAGGCAGATACCACTTTTTTCCACTTGCTACGATCCTTACATACTTGTTTCGCTTCATCCACTGTCATTATTCCCTTCATACATGCTCTATGGTATTATCTAATCAGATTTATTTTGGAAAAAGTGAAATATGGATCTATATGTATATAGCTTTTAAAATATTTTTCTATTCCATTGATGACTATTTTTAGCCAGTTATGTTATTAAGATTATCTACTTTTCAAAAAAAAGGAAGAGTAATTTTTAAAACTGTAAGTTCATTAAGTAGGCATATTGACCTTAAGCTGATGTTTATTTGTTCCGGTATTAATTATATACACTCTTAATTAATGACTAAAATAATTCGTGCCTAGAAAAAATGTTTTAGACTTCATTACATTTTGTTAATATTGATTGAAAGGTGTTATTGAGATATTGCAAAACATGTCAGTATGTATAAATAATAACGTCCTTATGTGTAATCTATTTTTAACTGCCTTCAATAAAAAGGTTTTTGTTTTGTCTGAATCGTTGTTTTCTTTTTATATTTTTGTGTGTTCCGCGATTTTTCCAGAATTTGGAAAATTATTTGTTTTGTTTTAAAGGGTTTAGGGTCTCGATTTGATGATGGGATTTTCGTAAAAAGGTCAAAGCACTAAAAAGACAAATTGGAGAGGCACCTATTTCTTTACATTTTCACTTTATTTCTTTAATAGATGTGTCAGAAATAGTCAGCAAGTTCATTAAACCGACTTAATAAGCCAGACAACGAGACGACCTTTATTTTAATAAATGACGTTGACACGTGTAACGCGCTATGTTCTAGTCTTTTTGATTTTAGGGTTCAGAGACAATTTTCTGACTGTAAAAAAACTAAGGCACGTTTAAAAAAAATGTAGCCCCGGCTAGATGGACCGATGACCTGTAGAAGGCTGGTAGTGACTGGATGCAAAGGGCGGGAGATCGTGCGCTGTGGCGTTCCTTGGGGGAGGCCTATGTCAAGCAGTGGACTGCAACAGGCTGATATGATGAAGGCACGAGTAGGTCCACAAACCGCTAGAGTAGTTAATTAGCTGCTCGAGCTGCCAAACGCTTTCGAAGATCAAAAGGCGCAGATAAATACAAACTCTTTTAGGATTCCGTACCAGCAGAAGGGTAGTTTTTGGAGTAGGTACGGAACCATTTTTTTTATTCAAATTTTCAAAGTACTTTAAATTAATTGCAATATAATGCCAAAGTACTTGAAATCCAGTTCGTTCCGGAAACGAGAGGCTTTTGGCGCGAAAGCCGCGGGCAACGGTAACCAATGAAGAAGTAATTATTCTAATAAATTCGTTATTTATCGCGCGATTAAATGTTTGTCTTAATTAAATAACCTTGTCATTGACGTACTATATACATAGACTGCTACTATCGCTAGGTTCCGTTGTGCCAAGTGAGAGCAGTTTTTAGTCTGAACCTAGTACATTTAGTTTTTCATTTAAGTTAATTTTCGCGCAACGAGAAACTTATATAAGAAAATAGTGATGGTTTTGAAATTGTTAGGATAAGTGTTTAAGATAGATTTTTTAAAACGGCAAGCTCCATCTTCGTACATAATTCACGACAAAACCATCTCACACTAGTGCTTACGTTCAAACTCTGATAGGCTCACTCTAGTTCCTTATGTATACTCTAAGAATCTTGTTGTTTAATATTTTAGGAAGACTGAATTCTGATTATTTGTAGGTATGTGATATTGGCGCGTGTCACACATAACTGCATTAATTTTAGAAGAAATATGTGTTTTGTTTTTCAAGGTTTTGTATCAGAATTGTCTAGAAAATAGATAATTATTGTAATGTATGGATCTGACTGGACTGAATTGTGTCGTCACAAAAACACGTGTAATCAAATTTTGAGTTGGAGCCAATAGTAATAAAATTCCGGGACATCTCACACACGGTTATCTGAACCCAAGCTAAACAGAGCTTGTGTAATGGTAACCAGACAACTGATAAACATACTTATATATGACACAGACACCGAACAAATGATTGTGCTCATCACACAAACATTTGTCCTGGGTGGGAATCGAACCCACGACCTCCGGTATAGCAGTCAGGGTCCCTAACCACTAGATCAACAGGCCCGTCAAACAATAGTGTAACAAATGTTTGCGGATTTAGAATAAGGAGCCAATATTAATAATATAATGAGAGTGAAAGTGAAATTTTCTTGACGTACTATGTAATATACAGTCTGTGTTTATAAGTTTAAGATTATGTAGTAGATTTTTAGAGCAATTTGTGCTTGGTTTATGAAAGACTATGTTCGTCAGCGACGACGAAAACATTGCATTTACAACAGGACTAAATACAATACAATCAAATTTTAGTGCTCAAAATGAGGGGATCACTATTTTCCTGTATTTATTATGTCATATTATATTGGTTTCTTAGGTTTACGCGAATGTTTGACATTGAAATAAAACTATTTTTTACAGATTTTTTCGCGGTTTAATTTTAGATTTAGGTCCTGACGTTTCGACACCTTTGCAGGTATCATGGTCACGGGCAGACTGAGATGGCGTTCGTCTAGACATCTAAAATTAAACCGCAAAATAATCCGTAAAAAGTAGTTTTGATTTAAATGTCATATTGTTTACAGCGATTTAGGTTTGGCTCTGGGTTCCTACAACATGCGCCATTACGGTTAGAAAACGACTGCAAAAGGCGCTCAATTGTATGGTTTTCTTTGTATCTTTGTTACGCGATAGCTCTAGCAATTGTTATTGGATTGGAAATATTATATTTGTGATTGATGAGGTATACCTCAGAGGTGCTCCCATATAAATTTTATCAAAGTCGGTTCAGACAGCTTTGAATTGAAGTCTTCTACTACATTTACGTGTAATCAAGTTTTTTTTTCTAAGGCTTGTAAACAAAGGTCACGCGTACGAGAAAGGTAATTGCAATATTGTATTTATTGCAAAATTTTTGTTAGGGATTAATTTTATTTCCCTTTTTTTAGTGTCCATTTTTGTTGTCATCGTAAATGCACCAGTCCCTGCACAAGCTAGCACGTACCTCTCTAGGACGACTCTCCAACGAAGCGGTTAACACAAGGTCTATATAAATTGGTTGAGGCTGAGTGCGCTGGCAGTCGGCGCACCAACCGTTGCCTATACCCCTGCACTTTATAAATAAAACGTTCATTCAAGTTGACAGTTCGAATCGTGCGCGCGGGAAATTTGACGTGAAAAGAAAAAGTGACGTTGGAATATTTGAAATTTAAAAATAGAGCAGTGCGCTGTGATTGTTATTTTTTTCTTTTGATTTTGGTGCGTGAGAATTAACTGTGAGTATATTTTTTTATTATATTGGTAATTTTTAATTCAATATTTTCGCTTAAAAATACTAAATAAAAGAACGTAAAAATTAAATAAAACGGTTGAATAAAAATAATTTTAATTATTTTCTGTAAAATCACATCATTTAATTTGTGCATAAAAATGCATGAGTACTAAAATCTTAAACGGTTATTTTTAGTACACGTTTTGCACTTAAAACTGCGCACTGGCCATATTAAGAACTGGGTCATATTGTTTTAAGGATAAAAATATGGCCAATGAGTAAAATTTTGTTACAAATTTAGCTTACGGCAAGAATAATAATTAGTTAAAATCTGAACTACTTAGAACAGTAATTTGTTCTCAATTTTTTTTTATCTCTATGAAGGTGCCATATGAATTAAATTTAAGACGGTTCTTTTTTGCATTTATCTTTCAACAATATTTGTATTATCTGCTATTTTTAAACAGCCTTTTTGTTTTACATTTAATTGAGAAGAGTACATTTAATAAACATAGATAATAACGATAGAGTTCTTTGTTTTATCCGTAGAAAAAAAAAACTTTAAAGTTTGCGGAAAATTCGGCCAGTGTATTTTTTTAGCAAATTTTCTTACAATACATGAAATAGAATAATTTCTGTTATCATTTAAAATTGCTAGTAATATTGTAAATTTTGACCGGAAGAGATTCTTTCTTTTAATCGACTTCAAAAAACTTTTTTGAGTCGTAGGGATCTTTACTCTTTGTCTGTTCCCAAATTATTTGAAAAAGCCTGAATTATTTTTTTATTTGAAGGAGTATAACTAACAGGTGGTCTCATAGCCATCAGGTCAGGATCTGATGATGAGATACCAAGAAAATTGATGGCACGCAATTTTTTTTGGCAAAATGTTACCTGTTTCAAATATTTAATAATAATTTTTTTTTTTTTGAAATGCGATGTCTAGACGTTTAATTATAAATGTTTATAGTTTGACATATATTTTGAGGATGCAATATAATGTTGTTTTTTTTTGTTTTTCAACCTGTTTAGATTGTTATGTCAGAGATGCAGGAAATGTAACAACTTTGCGAACTTGTTCAAAAACTGTAAAGTCAAGGCTGCATTGCTTAAACATTCATTAATAACCTATTATGCAATTATTAGAAAAAAAACTATTAAATTATTAAAATAATCTGATAAACAAATCGTTAGAATACAAATGATGTTAGACTGATAAAGACATACATAAATATATACATATTATCACACCTCTATTCCTTGTAGGGGTAGGCAGAGACCAGTTGCTACGAACCTTACACACTTGTTTCGCTTCGCTAATAGTAAATAATATTGATAAAGAAGTAATCAATATTATTATTAGTTTGGGTATTTTGGTCAGCTACATTTTGCATATTATTATTATGTATGTCTGAGCATAACTAAAGAACGGCTCGACCGAGTTCTATGTAATTGCCAGGACAAGGTTTATAAGAAAGATTTGCGAAAATTCCCGGAGCAATACGTATTACAAAATTAATTGCATCTAGGACTGGTGTGGTTGGTTATTTAATATAATTTAATATAAATATATTTAGTGATTTATTGACATCCTTTAAATACTTATTAAAAAAGCAGTAAATACTATTCAGTGATTTATTGTCTTTAAATACTCATTATAAAACGTAGTATGATGAATTACTATTCGCCATAAGTTTTACTTTATTCTGACTGTAGATATGCGTTGTCCATAAATATTTAAATTTAATACTTGGCTCTTCATCGGCTGAATTTATATATAGCATTATATTAAATATGGGATTAAACTTAAATTCAAACATTCAGGTTTTAAACATGAATAGAATTGCATCTACTTTTTTGGCAATTTTTAATTTTGTTCTTTAATCTAAAACTACTAATTTTTATTTTAGTTTTTCTATCGTTTTGAAAATACTGAAATGCAGCTAATTAACACAGTTAAGAAACTAGTTTAATTAATTTATCTTTTTAGAATTTCAAAACTTAGATGCAATTTACCTTAAGTTTTTTCAGTCTAAATAAATATTAGTTAAAATAAATTTAAATAGAAGAATATTATGAACATTGCAATTTTTATAATTAAAAGCAACAATAACGAAAAAGATAAAATAAGTCTAGTAATTAAAGTCCATTAAAATTTTAATGTTTTTTTTTTCATTCTGAAATCGCCAATCCGCAGAGATCGTGGTGATCAATGCTCGCGCCTTCTCTATATGGGAAGAGGCCTGAGCCCAGCAGTGGGACGATTATAGGCTGGATTATTATTATTAAATATATTTTTCATTTATTAACCACAGCGCTTTTTCTAACTGTTCTTGAGTATTAGATTTTCAAATGCAAAAATATTATCCAACCAGACTGGCAGTTTAGGACACTAGCGCGTTTAAACAAGAAACCCGCATCAACTTGGATTTTGCTTTTATTGCATATTTGTAAGTATGTATTTTTGTATCAAGTTGATTTTCCAGTTTTGGTTTCATAATAAAAATTGAGATGCATTTTATTTTTTGAGTATGTCCTTCATAGCGGTCAATTGATAGACAAGCTAATATTATTTCAATATATTATTAAACTTTTTGTAGGTGATCAAAATGTTGATATTTCTGCCATGTTTCTCATTACACAGTGCAATGTGTTTTTTTTTCAAGTTGTAACAGAAAAGCAATTAATAAAAAAAAACTTTCAAGTTGCTAAAAATCGTATAATTTTTGATATCAATAAAAGTATAATAATCACAGATTAACTATATTTAAAAAACTTCATTGAATTTGGTGTAGCCGTTTAAGAGATAGGTACGAACAGACGATTTGCTGTCGTATTTATAAATCTCTTGGGATTTTATTATGTTAAGGGCACGAAGAAGCGGGCTATCACCAGATAGGTATAGTCTTATCAAATACATGTGTAATTTATTTCAAGTAAATAAACTCATTATTAACCTGATTATGTACACTTTTATACGCAATAATTCACATTTTATCATTATAAAATATAGGTAAACCATCTATAGTTTCTTGTTATATTGGTTTGTTAAACTTTTGCGGCTAAACCACTAAACCAAGGTTGATGAAATTTGATACGCTTGAAAGGTAGTGCATCAAAAATCATTTAGACATTACATTAGCACATTTCTTAAAAGTCAACTCTTGAATAATTTAATTAGTGCAAAGAGTTTTTATTCAGAACTTGGTCAGTAGCACAAATACAGACAAAGTCATGGACGAAAACAGCTTTTATTACTTTACGTAAATAACACTAAAATAAAAATAAAAGTTATATAAATTAAATGCAGATGTATGTTATTTTATCCTCATATAAATGCATAAATTTTTTAAATTGTTTTTAAGTTTCAATTTATTAATTGCTCACCTTTTGCATTGGGTTTTTACGTTAGTTGAGTCATTGGAGTTGCATTAAATGAATCAGTTTTACACGAATATACGATAATTATATTTCAGGCTAACAAACGGTAGCTTTTGTTGTATTTTAATGTTGTTTCCTACATGTCCTAGAATTCTTCTTCTTTTGTATTATTTAGTTGACCTATAATAATAATAATCCAGCCTATATACCATCCACTGCTGGGCTCAGGCCTCTTCCTATATAGAGAAGGCAGGAGTTAATAATTTAATATGTTAATAACAGGAAATAATTAACATGATAAACATCGATAATTACTTTGATTTCAATTATTTACAACAATGAAAACATATATATATCATATACCATAACATTATTTTAAAATAATTTCTAGATAAATAAGCAAAAATAAAATAAGAATAAATGAAAACAGTCAACCAAAGTCTATTTATCTGGATAACAGTTTCGATTCTATTAATACATGTAACAAGTTTTTGTTCACTCTTCAAGATTTTATTGTATTCAATTAAAATTACAAAAACAAAAAAGAAACACAAACATCGGAATTGAGAACCTCCTCCTTTTTTTAAAAGTCGGTTAACAACTGAGCTTCATAAGACTAGTCCCGAATAGCAAATAGCGACATTCGCTGACAGTTTCTCAAGCTAATAAAGTGCATAATACAACAACGAATGTGCATGGATGGATTTATAAGGACGCATACAATTGGTAAATAGGGGGGAGGCAGGATAGTAGCTGGCGGATCTCAGCACTTAACGTACGATGATGGCTAGATTGTGTGTTTGTACTATGCTCTGGTCCTTTGAGTCTAGAATGGAGGACTAAAAGATGAATGTTAATTAGTTTTGTTTATGAAAAATATTTCCGTAATACTTATTATTTAGCAAATAGGTATATAAAGTCGGGTTAGTTATTATAGTAATAATAATAATAATCCAGCCTATAATCGTCTCACTGCTGGGCACAGGCCTATTCCCATATAGGGAAGGCCTGCATTGATCACCACGCTTGCTCTCTGCGGATTGGCGATTTCAGATCCCAAATTTTGGAATCCAGGTTTGTCAGAAGTGTCTTAGAATAATTAAGAAAGTACATATAACTTCGAAAAGTTACATTGGTTAGTTATTTTTTAAGAAAAAAAAATGGTATCAAATATTCTTATGGTTTCTTAAATTATTATTCTTAGATTCATCGGTTTTGTGGCCGTCAAAAAATAATAATTTTGTCCTGCGGGAACAGTAACTACATAGGCGGGTTAAACCGCGGAGCACATGTAGTTATTTATGAAAACAAGTGACTCTGTTTATCTTTCATCTGTAATACTTATGTATTCAATAAAATAATTAATTAGTGTATGCAAAAACACTGGTATTTATATTTTTTGTTAGTGATTCAGAAATCCAAGATTAACGCATAGATTTCGTCTGACCTATGTCTACACTGTCGACATATTTTATTTACATATGATACAAAGAAACCGTTTAAAACACGTGGTAATTTACATATTTATAATATATTATGTAGTTATGTTAATGTTATTACCTACCGACGTTCGATAGCTTAATGAGAGCTTGTTGGAAGCTGTGAAACATATAGACTTGCATCTTTATGTGTCTTTGTGACGTCATCAGAGAAACGATCCTTTGTGGAAGATGAAGTGGGATTTTCATTTTCCTATGTGATTACGCATGCAAGAATTCTTTATGGGACTGGTCAGACTTTTATTGGTCTGAGGCCAGGCGTCACAAGCAGTGTTTAAGATGTACCAAATTGAGAATTGAACATAATTGTTCGTTTCTTTTTAAATGACTTCAAAAAGGAGCAGGTTTTCAATTCGACTGTAGTTTATGTAATATTTGTTACCTTATAAATTTCGTTTGGGTGAACCAATTTTGGTGCTTATTTTTTTTTTCGAAAGCTGGTGTTTCCACTGTGGTCCTGTTTAATTTGGTCCAGTTATGACAGTGGGATCCATAAGAAATCTATAAGACTCTCTCTCTTTTGTAAGAATATTTTTTTCAATAGTAGCTCTGGCTAGGGCATTAAAGAGGTGTGTTGCGTTGGTCTTTTGTCAAAAATAGGAAGATGAACTCTAGTGCTTTTATCCTAGTTTGGTTCTTCTACTTTGCCCGGAAAGACTTTAAAGGCTGATGATATTAATTACCATATATCTATAATGTAACATTTATCATCTTACAATAAGCTAAGAAGCTACGTTTACTTTGCGTGTAAGTAGGTTCGTTACACACGTGCACGAATTTCACGGGCATATCATATCATACAGAAGTTCCGTCATAGTAATCACGAGCACATATCCGTAAGATAAAGGCCCAATTGTGTTGTCAAAATATGTCACTTAGGAAGTTGGTCTTATGCTGCGTACACACAGCGCCAACGAACGCCAAACTTCACTATCATTCGTTGGTCCCATCTGAACGACTTTAAAACCAACGTTCTTTTGTTTACCCATGCCGACAATCTTTTGAAGAAACCACTAGTACTTTTGAAGAAAGAACGAGATGCTAAACATAGATTTTTAAATACTTTAGGTAATTAAATTATTGATTACTATAATGAAATAATATTATTTCTCAAAATATAACATAAAAAATTGTACACCAACATAGCTTTTATATATCAACACAGGTATTAAAAACCCTCACTTCTAAACAAGGTTTATATACCTGTAATTTAGAAGCTAGTTCGCTCGAACGCTGAAAGAATTTGGACATAGTGACAAAGCCAAAGAGCGTTCGTTAGTCAAAGCTAAATATCGTCTGTTTTTTGGTAACGTCTCGTGTGTACGCAGCATTAGGCCTATGGCGTAGGTAATTGTACTAAGTTCCTTCCCAAAGGTCGCGTGACAATGACCCTTAATGACGGCAGACAATCACATCACTTGACTCTCACAATACATGTGTCGCCTTGAGGTACACAGCTTCCGAAGTGAGTGGCAAAGCAAGGTTTTCGACATTTACTCACTTATTTGGGTCAGTGCATAACTATTATAAACTAATCTTCAATACAAGCAGAGATTTAATCTACAAAGATCAGGGGTCTCATTCCTCGTTAAATTGGTCATTTTTGCAATTATTGGCGTTCTGCTAACTGTCATTACGATCATTAATTGGGGATTACGATCATTCTCTTCGAGAGTTCAATGGGATTTTATTGTAGCCTTATCTGAGTACATAGAAGTCGTGGTGGCTTAGCGGTTCAATGAACGGTTTTGTATGCACGAGGTTGCAGGTTCGAACCCGGGCAAGCACCAATGTAACTTTTCAAAAGTTATAACATGTAGGTCTCACTTTCTTAATTATTCTAAGACACTTCTGACAAACGGTGAAGGAAAACATCGTGAGGAAACCTGGATTCCAAATTGGGATCTGAAATCGCCAACCCGCAGAGAGCAAGCGTGGTGATCAATGCTCGTGCCTTCTCTATATGGGAAGAGGCCGGGAGGCAGGAAGTTTATAGGCAGGATTATTATTATCTGAGTACGTAAATATGGCAGAATGACAAGTACACTGGCCGACCCATGGACGTACTATATACATGGACTGCTACTATCGCTAGGTTCCCCTTGTGCCAAGCGAGAGCAGTTTTTAGTCTGATCCTAGTACATTTCGTTTTTCATTAAAGTTAATTTACACGCAATCAGAAACTTATATAAGAAAATATCGATGGTATTGACATCTTTAGGATAATATTAGTGTTTTAGATAGATTTTTTAAAACGGCAAGCTCCATCTTCATACATAATTCACGACAACACTTGTTCACACTAGTGCTTACGGTTTAAACTCTGATAGGCTCACTCTATAGTTTCAGATGTATACTCTCTCATACCACTGAAATGCATTTAAAATAGCTATATCGAGGCTATGTATTTACTGGCATTGTGTACGTTAAAAAGCATTGTTATTGTATCGTGTAGATTCTAATAGATAATTGCTTCGTAATCACGCTTTTTGTTCTTTTTAATACAAATAAATATTGTAATGATTTATGCGGCTGTGATGGACGAAGGCCAGTCTCTATTACTCGTTATCAGATAGAAGAATAATAAGATGCTCAACTGATTATTATTGTACGTAAATAATGAGAGAAGCCTGATGCAGTGTCTTAATTATCCAGATAATAAGTCTTAGAACGAAATAGAATCTACTCGTGATTAGAGGGCTGGTTTGTTCCTTGCACAGAGAATCGGCATAGCCATTCAACGTGGCAATGCTGCCAGCCTTCTGGGCACGTTCCCCGCCATTGACAAGGATGACGATGAGTTCTTTGACGCCGTTTAGTTTTTATTTATGTAAGTTTTAATTTTAGTATAGTTAGAGTTTGTTCTTATATTAGATTTAATTACGAAAAAACTGACTTCAAAATAAGTCTTATAGTTATTTATTACGGATCCCGTTGTCAAAACTGGACGAAATGGGACCAGATGGGAAGCACCAGCTATCAAATAATAAAGAAGCATGAAAATCGATTCACCCATTCAAAAGTTCTACGGTAACAAACATAAAAACAAAATACAGTCGAATTGAGTACCTCCTCCTTTTTGAAATCGGTTCAAAATACATAAATAAGTACGTACGTTATATAAAACCTTAGAAAAATACTGACATATTTTGCTATTTTAATGTTAGTTTATAATAGCTACTGAAGATAATGTGGAATTGCTACTGTTCTAGGCGATTAACTTTAATTATTAAAATCAATTAAACCGAGACAAATAGAATTCCTAAAGTAATAATCATCTCGACTATTGATTTATTATATGTTTTATATATGAAAAGAAAGACATTTAAGTTAATATCGCAAAAGATAGTGAGGTTTGGAGGACGAAAGGGGAGGCCTTTGCCCAGGGGCCCGAGTGTGCTATTGACAATTGCTTGAATCGTCGAGTGGGTGGCGTCAGTAGGTGCATTTTAGAATAATTGGCACTCTACTAAATGTCAAAACGTCATTTAACGTCAAATTTGCCCATTGGGACTGCCAAGTTTGACGTTTTGACATAAAGACGATTGAAGCAATTGTCAATAGCAGACTCGGGCTCCAGGGCCTCGATTCAGCTATTTTAAATGCATGTCAGTGTAGTTGTCATGGTGCCTAATTTTCGTATTCAGATAAGCCTACAATAACATCTCATTGAACTCTCGAAGAGAAGGATCTTAATGACAGTTAGCCGAATGTCAATCATCGTAAAAATGACCAAATGAAGCAGGGCATTCGGTTAATTCAAGCAACTCTTAAATAGCTGAATCGAGGCCCAGCAGTGGGATCAGATATGGGCCAGTGAAAAAAGTTAACCATCTTTTATAGAGTTAAAAGTGGTTTGTAGTATATTACCTAATAGGTCCCGGGTATTTTTTTAAAGGTAAAATATTGGTCATTAAATAAAACGGTATTTTAGTCTGTTCCGTACGAGGTAACCCACGTTTTTGGCGTGTGGTCGTTACAAAAGTGAAGTTTAGTTTATTAGGAAATAAGGTCATTTAAAACTTAGCTTAAGGTAAATATATAATGTGTAAATATTAATTATGTAATATGTTACATAGCTTAGGAATCATTACGTGTAAACTGTGGTAGTGTATGCCAAAAACAAAATTATTTAAACCAGTTTTTTTGAATATCTTTTTTTTATTATTGCACTGTGCTTTTTTTCTATTGTTTTATTTTATAAGACATCTAAACCGCAAAAATTACACCTTTTTGTATTCACTGTGTGTATGTAATACATTTGTGCAGTCCCGTTGAATATTAAGTCATTTGTTAATTAAAGTGTAACAACATTTGGTGTTAAAGACCTTTCAATGTCGAAGTTTTTTTGAAACATGTACCTCCTACGCACCATTTATTTTTTTTATGTCTTTTGTAATGCTAATACGCAAGTATGGTACCTTCCCAAAATCACCAATATTCAAGCAAGTTTTCAAGATTCTTGTACAAAAATCCTACATACATTTATTTTTCACCACTACAGTTCAAAGTTGAGCACTAAGAAAAACGGAAAGTGAAAATTGTTAAACGGAAGGCGTTTTCGTCAATATATTCTTCTTTTAGATGAATATGAGACTTATCAAAGCGTAGAGTAACTATTCAAGATTAATTTGATGTACAAAAAGTATTACGAAAACTATTAATCAGCAAGCAAAATGGAAAAGTCTGATGCAAGGTAGAAAATTCTAAAATTTCCGAAAATCGATTGTACCTCGAAACCTGTAACTTTTCGGGGAACATATGTTGCGTTCATTTGATAGGGCCTGAACTAAGGTATCAGCCACCACAGTTTGTCGTACTATTTACCGGACACCCTGTATACATGATAATAAATAATAAAATCATTTTGAAAATATTATTCAATTTGTTGAAACCGTTTTTCTACAATCAATTTTATTATGCTATATTATATGCGAAATTTTTTGATGTTTGGTAAATCGTGTACTCCAAGGAAACATAGTCTACTATGACCTACTTTTAACGGACATGTACGCGGGAAAAACCGCGTTGAATGCTAGTATAAGAAAAGTCTTAGAAAAATAATGTTATTGGAAAAATCCAATTGATTAGTATACCAATTATAATTGAGATTCCTAGAAAATGCTCGGAAACTAATCCTACGTGCTTGGCTCGAATTTAATTAGTGACACGATTCTTTTGATCATTTCATTGATAAGAGTCTACTAAGTCGAGTGGGTTTATGTCGATAGAGGTTAAGCACCGCGTGCTAAGGAGTGTCATTGGATGGGTGATCAAATTAAATAAAAAATTGGCAAAAAGATCCGGTAAAAAGCCTTGTATTTTTCTGGTATTTTAATTTCAGATAATCCTTGCTTAAGTTTAAATAATTATTAAGTTATTTCAAACATGTTAAGCATAAGTTATTTGAAACTCGGTCAGTAGTTATAGTTTGCTAATTACAGAAGCATTTGTAAGATAACAATTGCATGCATATTTTACATTTTATTGCTACAGTTAGGCCGTGAAATGCTGTGCATTTTGGCTTATTAATTCTTGATGAAATATTTAGATATGTAGTAGGTATATCTAAACAGTAAACCCAAAGGGTTAGGCGGAGGTGTACCAATGTACACCCACAGTTCGCCGATATGTTCAGTCCCCTTGTAATAGGGGGCGAGCCTATTGCCACTAACCGGGCACAAATCCAAACTCCGACCTGCTACTGAGAATTTCATAGAAAAACCCAATAACACCTTGATCGACTTGGTAATCGAACAAAAAACCTCTAGCGAAGCAGGCGCGCTTAGCATCACTAGGCCAACGAGGCAGTTTTCTTTACTCTGACTTATCGAAAAGAAGTATAATTTCCATAAATTTAAGCAATTTTGTCAACACCCTTAGAAATGTTAGTTTCCTACAATGGGTGCAGGTTTGATAACCTCATTTTTTCAAGTCGGTGAATAAAGACAATAAGTCTTACATTACTCATATTTCATTTAAACAGATAGATTGTATTTTGAGTTCAGCCTTGATTAGCAACCTCGGCTGTTTGGTTCTTGGAAATCCAATATAAAAAGACTTATTACTTAAAAGTAAAAGGTATGATTAAAACACGTAACAATAGCGGTTTACTAGTTGTATTCAATCATAAGAATAATAATCCAGCCTACTCGTATAAACGACCCACTGCTGGCACAGGCCTCTTCCCATGTAGAGAAGGCTTTTCACCAGGCGCCCTCCGGTTTGGCGATTTCAGATCCCAAGCCAATCATAACATGTCAAAATTACCGTAGAGAAACCGATAAAAATTTACTTAGTTACGGCGGTAATCATAAGAAAAAAGTTTAGTTTTGTTTTCTCCATATTAATCCTATTTTATTTACGGAAGAAGCTTACTTATATATTTTTAAGTTAGATTCGACATATCTTAACCGCAAAGACGAAGAAAAACATAGATAAAAAAACTATAAGAACTTAAATAAGATGATAAAAAATTTAATTGCAAAATGTCAATATTGGATTCCGCGTTCGGTTACTGCATGATTCTATTTCCGTAACTATAAAAGCATCTTGCGGTTATAACCACTTATGCAATTGATTTTTGTACTGTAATTAACAATTTATATATCTAAAAATATAAAGTATAATAAAAGTTCCCTTTGTACGAGGTTTTCATTGCCAAGTTAAAAAAAGATTTTAAGATCTTTACCACCTGTATATCCGTAATTATCTTTTTGTATTTTACAAAAAGCTGTAATCTATAAAAAGGCAACGCCAAGAGACTTTTAAAACTTCTTAAAAGGCTTTTTTAAACCAATTTAAATTAAAATACAGAGTTAAAAATGTATAGGCGTACGAGCAGTTTAAATTGTCCTAAAAAATAAAATAAAATATATACAATCTGTAAATACGAACCAAGTTTCTGAAAATTCTTATACATGTAATGTTTTTTATTCTTGAAATAGTAAGGTTTTGGCAAAACCTAAATACTTAAGAAAGAAATCATTTATTATATAAATGTGTTTTTAGGGCTTAAGTTCACCATTACAAACATCCAATACTGGTCATTCATAGAAAACCTTGATTTCAGGCTTATAAAGTGACGGGTATAGTAAAAACATTAAATAATTGAAACAATATTATTCTTTACAACATAATAACTTATAGACGGACATACCGCCTTGACTTGTATCATTAAGAAGAGATATTAGTTTTATCTTCAATAACTTGAATGCAGTGTAACGAATTTGGTTGTAATTGCTTTTAGATATAACGCCTTAGCTTAAAGGTTAAAGTTAATGAGCCTATTAGTATAAATGTGGAGGGTTAAGTGAGTTTTGAAGAAACGAATAATCTAATTAATCTGGTGTGTTTCTAAGTTGGACGTAGTCAAATGATAGCATACGACAACAAGGAATATAAAAAAATGGGTGCACTTTTTATGCACGGTTGGTGATTTTTTACTGGCGAAGCAACTATGACCTAAAGGTATATTAAGCGATTGTTAGGTATACTAAGACAACATCCAGGGTACATTATATTTAACATTATATAGAAAAAGATTAAGTATTAATAAAGGATGAATTACAGAACGTCGCTGGCTCTTGCTCTACAAGATACCTCATTTTATTGAAACCACATAGTGACATGTATTTAATAAATTTATATAGATCGAGAGTGACGCTATAGAGATAAAATATGGTATTCAGCTGAATTCTTTAAGACTGGTAGCCGACCCTAACATAGTTGGGAAAAAGGCTCGGGAAATGATTATGAGAGTGACACTCTATACTGCTAATAAAACGATCTACTATCTCTTAGACGCAAATAATACTTTTTGAAGAAGAGCCCAAGATGTTCAAAGTAATACACATAATAACAAGCCCGTATTATAAATACATCTTTAAACAAAAACTTGATTATTTAGATCCTTCGAGCGATTGCAATAAAAACAAGCATGATCTCGGGTCCTTGTACTTCAAACAGGTAAGATCTAAGGACACTGCCTTCTTCAAGGGCGAATGAATAAAGAAACAGGTATACTCTGACTCAGGCTAAAGCCTTTTTGCTGATGCAACCTATGCTTGTTGTCTTATAATTGAGGACTAAAGGATGCAAAAAGTAGGGTTAAGTTACAAAATCTGCTCACAACTCACGACATGATTTTGTTTTTTTTAAGTACTTAGAGGTTTGTGCAATATATATATTAGTATCACTGTGTGTATGAGTAGCATTGTGTTTTAATGTACTAAAGAGGCAAAATAAATGATGATTACACATCTTGACTGATCGTGTCTGTTTAGAGACGGTGACTGCTAAACTGGTGGTCGTCGGTGCGATTCTTACTCAGGACAAATATTTGTGTGATGAGCAATGAGCATGATTTTTAGTTCTGTGTTTGGGTACGATTTATCTATCATAATTATGCCTGAATTTAGAAATACATAAGCTTTTATTATTACCATAGTAGATCTGCTTAGTTTTGCTTCAGATGACCGTGTGTGTGTTGTCCAAAGAAACCTTTTACTAATTATTTATTATATCTTAGACAAACTAGTCAATTGACAATCAGTCCTTCGTAGAACATTACATAAATGTCCGGTATTCGGTATGCAGACACAACATATAAATATTTGCACGCGATGTATGCAGTTAACCTCTTACGGAGAGCTACTCAATTGGTTATAGCATTCCTTAGGTATAGACAAATAGGAGGCATGAGATCATTGCAAATAAGTGCATTGGATAGATGTGCAAGTGCATGCTATATGATATGACTAGCTCTGCCCTGCGGTTTCACCCGTGTAAATTCGTGATTTTATGATATTTTTAATCAAATTAATTATTTTGATCTAATACAGGAACAAACACTTACAACTGTACTAAAATTAAATCTTATATAATTAAGTAAAACTCATGGTCATCCTTGTCAATGGCGGGAAATGTGCCCAGAAGGCTGGCGATGTTTTGATTTGATGAATTTAAAGTAGATAGTCAGATTTTTCTCCATCCCAAATATCAGAAATATTTGGGATGGAGAAAAATCTGACAAATCAAACATCATAAAATCGGTCTTTCCCGTCTGGAGTTAAAAATAGTTTAGCTATGCTGTTTTTGTTTTATATATACTTATGGATATGTAAAGACTCATACTAAAATTATTCCAAAATAATAATGAAAGTAGACAAAGCGAAAAAAGTATGTAAGGATCATAGCAAGGGGTAAGATGTGGTCTCTGCCTACCCCTACAAGGGAAAGAGGCGTGATTATACATATGTAAAATGTGCAAGTTCTGTACAATTTAATCAACAACCTTTGTACTAAACCTAAGATTAAACTCCATATTGATAACTATAGATTGAAACGTAACGCCTTTAAGGTAAATAATTAAATAATAATTATCTTACCTTTGAAACCTAAATAACAAAGGATTCGAATATAAAGGGCGAGTTAATTACCTTGGTATTTCCGTTCAGATTCAAGGCAGTGTTGCCTCTTCAAATAAACATTAAAACTAGTGATAAGTTTATAGTAAGATACGTTTTTTAATTATGAAAGGTTGTAAATTATTTAAGCCTATATTATTGTTCAAGGGTAAGCACCGCTAGCTAAAGTCATTTTGTGGATGGGTGTCCACCCGTATTACATAAGTCCCTGTTTAGTATTACAGAATAACATCTATTTAGATAATACCTTACTATTTAGTAGTAGTATACTACTCTGTGTAAAAAGTATCGGGAATATGTCAAAAAGAAGACCCGCGTAAAAGAAGTCGTTCTAATTTTTTTACTGCATGTTGGTAGCACTGAACTGATTTAGCGTGCAAAGTTTGAGCGGGATCTGTCATTTAATTTGTTTTAAACTACACTTTTTGTTGGTCATAGTTTTGAGTTTTCGGCGATTTTTACAATGGAAAATATTGTTGAACAAAGAGTGTGCCTTAAATTTTGTGTTTCGAATGATATTTTATGTGGTGAATCACATAAAATGTTGTGAAATACCTACGGCGCATCGTGTATATCGAAAACGAGGGCTTATGAATAGTATAAGGCTTTTAAAGAAGGCCGAGAAGTAGTAGTAGACTTGCCTCGTTCTGGTAGACCTTCAACCGCTACGACCAAAGAAAACATCGACAGAATCAAGAAGCTAGTGCTCAAAAATCGACGTATGAGTCAGAGAGAGTTGGCTAGTGAGGTGAACATATCTTTTAAGTCCGTCCACAACATTCTCATAGACATTTTAGGCATGAAACGCGTCGCCGGTCGACTAGTTCCAAAAGAGCTCAATTTTGTTCAAAAAAGCATGTCCTGAAGACATTGTTTCCCGAGCTTCTACGGATCCGACCTTTATGAAACGTATAATAACTGGCGACGAGACATGGGTTTATGAGTACGACATGCAAACAAGCGAACAGTCTTCAGAATGGTGTCTCGAAAACGAGCCGAAACCCAAAAAACCGCGGCAAAGTCGCTCCAAAATCAAGGCGATGCTGACAGTTTTTTTTTACTACCTTGGGGTGGTTCACTCCGAATTCCTTCCAGAAGGAGAAACAGTGAATAAAGGATATTATTTAGGCGTCATGAAGCGTTTGCTTGAGAGTATCCGCCGAAAACGTCCAGATTTGTGGCCACACAACTCATGGGATGCTGCACCATGATAATGCACCATCACACACAGCCATTACAGTGAAAGAGTTTTTTTGCTAAAAATTCAACAAAGGTTCCCGACCGAGCACCGTATTAAACTGACATGGCTCCGTCTGACTTTTTTAAATTCCCAAGTTCAAATTACCACTTCGAGAAAAACGTTTTGAGTCGATAGAAGCCATAAAAGAAAATTCGCTGAATGAGCTAAACGCCATACCGCAAATATCCTATGCAAAATGTATGGGAGACTGGTTGAAGCGTTGGAGATGTTGTATTGCAAGCGATGGGGCCTACTTTGAAGGCAATAAAATCAATTTAGATGAATAATTTGTATTTTTTGTTTTATTGACAAATTCCCGATATTTAGTACACAGAATGTATTTCAAAAATATTTTGAGTAAAAACATCTCTTGCAAAAAGTACTACCAGTTACTTACCAGTCTTTATCATGATACTCAAAAAACATTATAAAATCGATATTAGCATTTTTTGTTTTCCAAAATGCAGACACAAAAGGAAAAAATCAAAAAGTTTTTATATCTTTCAGGTTTCGTACATCATATTAAGTAACTTAATTTAGTGATAATATAAACTAGATTTTTTAGTTTCCTGAGTAGTTTTTGTTTTGTAGCTTCAACATAACAAGAAAAGATAGATAGTAAAAAATATTTAATTTTATTTCTAAAAGACAGGGTATTAAGTATAGTAATAATATCCTAAGACATCCCACACACGATCACCTAATGTCAAACTAAATAGTGCCTTTATTATGATTACCCAAACAGAGAACATTGATCATGCAAATCACCCAAAGATTTCCCGTCCTTAGACCAAGCTGGCCCAGCCAAACTAACAATAAAAATATGTCCCTAAATAATAAAAACTTAGATCCAGCCATCCCTTGCTGTTTTGCTTTATTAAGATTGTTAGCAACACACTAAGTCGAGGTCCGAACCCTGCAGGGGGTGCCCTTAGTGGACGTTGCTGACGTAGTTAGTTTTTCCTATGTGCTCTGGCTGGAGGCCTTAAGGTCCTCGCCAAAAGTCCGGTGAAGCAGTCAAAGCCTGCGCTCAGGCTGAATGCAAAGATCTTATAAAAAAAAAAAAAAAAAACACCCAAAGATTCCTCACGTCCCTAGATCAAGCTGGCCCGAGCCAGCCAAACTAGCAATAAAAATATGTCCCTAAATAATTAAAACTTAGATCCAGCCATCCCTTGATGTTTTGCTTTATTAAGATTGTCAGCAACGCACTAAGTCGAGGTCCGAACCCCGCAGGGGGTGCCCTTAGTAGACGTTGCTGACGTAGTTAGTTTTTCCTATTGCTCTGGCTGGAGGCTTAAGGCCCTCGCCAAAAGTCCGGTGAAGCAGTCAAAGCCTGCGCTCAGGCTAATTGCAAAGATCTCTACCAAAAGATTTATCCTGGTTGGTAATCGAACCCACGACCTACCTCCGGTTCAACAGTTAGGGTCACTAACCACTAGAACAACAGGCCCGCCAATTTTTTTTTTCTCATCATTATATCAATATTTTGCAAGCTTCGCATCTAAAGTAAATAAACAACAAATATCTAAGGACTACTTAATAAATTGCAATCACTGGGCCTACTTGGTCCTAGACTTTACTAAACATTAAAATATCACGAATTCGTGTCAAGATACTCAAGAACTAGACAAATAATAATTATATGTAATTGACGTTCGTACTGCAAATATATGGCCCAAAGCCTATCTAAAGTTAGGTAAACTGGTATTTATTGAATAGTAGGTATATTTAGTTTAGTATTGCAAATTTCATAAAATTGAATAAATGCTAAGACCTACAGGGGCTTAATACAATTAAAGTGATTTATTTTACACCATATTATGTTATAGTTTAGTATATTTCCATGACATCTCACACACGGTTATCTGATCCCAAGCTAAGCAGAGCTTGTGTTATGGTAACCAGACAACTGATAAACATACTTATATATTTCTAAATAAATACATATTATAGATAAATTACACCCAGACACCGAACAAATGATCGTGCTCATCACACAAACATTTGTGCCGGGTGGGAATCGAACCCACGACCGGTATAGCAGTCAGAATCACTAACCACTAGACCAACAGGCCCGTCAAATTAGTATTATCATAGTACCATTTTCAGGTTATATACCAAAAAAACAATTCAAACTTAAGCATACAAAAACATTTTAATTTGAATATAATAACTTTTATCCTGTCTGCACTTTATCTGAACTTATTACGTTTATATACGCACATTATTGACGTAATAAGAATGAAGTAAAAAGATAGGTCCCAGCAATCCTAACATATTTTACCTTTTATTACTTCGCCATTACTTATTTTGCGCGATTACTTATAATAATTAACTACTACACTTAGTAATCTGAATGCAAATGCTATAAAATGTTTCCTCTGCACAATAAAATGTAATGACATACAGACGTACCGAGATTTCCGTATTACTCATGTAGAGTACAGGGCAGGAATTAGTTGGTAGTAAAATAATAATTAACAAAATAAACTTCAGAGAACTTCTTTGAAATGGGCATGGCAACTGCATAGACTTTTATTTGAAAGAGTATCGTAAGTAATACTAACCTAACCTAACCTTGTATTAATTAATTAATGTTATTTTATTACGTTGATTGCAATGAGCCATAATCCAAATTTATCATGTGATTTTACTTATAACCTCAAAAAACCTAATCCTACCGCAGTCAGCTGGATATAGGCTTCCCGGGTAGCTTTACAAAACTCGGTTCTTCGCCTTTCGTTTCCAGTCCAACCCAGCTGTTTTTTTCAGGTATAGCTAATCTGACCAAAATTTTGTCTGAATTCATCAAGAAACAGATATTTTATATCTAGGTACCTTTTTTTTAATTAATTCAATTTATTTTTCAATAGGCATTATGTTGTTGCCAATCTCAAGAGTTAGTGAGTTTTACCGGCCGCCTAAATACGGTCCTGTACAGATAACTAGTTTTTATCCAACTAATAAATTTTACGATTAACATTAAATATCAATCTAAAAGCGATAAATGTGTAGTCTTGCATTTTTTATTCATCTTAAGTATATTATACACTTTTCTTTCGCATAGTGCGTATTTTTTTAATTAAGTAGAAGTATTAATGTTATTAACATAACCAGTTTATGATATGGAGGAAGAGAACCGTACGAAAATTTTAAAAGGAAATTAAGTCAATGTTGACAACATCACACTCTGAACCAAAAGTAAGTAGCTAAAGGAAGTACGTTATGGAATCAGAGACAACGAGAGTAACACATACCACCTATAAAATTGGCCATAAAGCAATGTATGACTATGATATTACATAGACTCTGTATCATGAAAGAAGTCCCGCGGCGTGTGGTGTACTAAAAGGTAAAAATTAACATTGGAAGTAGGAGCAGACTATTAAAGTAGGAAATCAATTCAATATGTATTATTTGTATCTTATTCTGATACTGTTTCTGTAAAAAGAGGTAAATAAATAAATAATAAATAAATAAATGCGGACAACATCACATACATTGTTCTGAACCCAAAGTAAGTTGCTAAAGCACTTGTGTTATGGAATTCAGATACAA
Source organism: Autographa gamma (assembly GCA_905146925.1). NCBI lineage: Eukaryota > Metazoa > Arthropoda > Insecta > Lepidoptera > Noctuidae > Autographa > Autographa gamma. The sequence goes on from LR989871.1 coordinate 8,058,212, forward strand.
CGAAGGTACCACAAACACCCAGACCCGGGACAAGATAGAAAAGTTGGTTTCTACATTGACCCGTCCGGGGATCGAACCCGGGACCTCAGAGCTAGCGACACCTTGAGACCGGTGCGTACGCCACTCGACCACGGAGGTCGTCAAATATGTAAGATAGAAAAAATATTAAAAATCATGTTATTTTATTTTGCGACGCTAGCGCCATACCCACGGGACTTCTTCCATGAGACAGAGTCTAGCAAAAGATTTACCTACATGGTCACTAACCAATTGTAATAACTTAAGTAGGTACACACTTCATTTTCATACAAAACTGTTGTAGATCTACACCAGAATACGTGTTACCATATGATATACATCTATACCAAATAAAGATATTTAATTACAAATTAAAATCAAGCAACAACATTTACATTGGTACAGAAATAGACATCTTATAGCAAAACACTTTCTCACCTTCACCTATCCAAAAAAACTCAATTAAAACAATCAAACCACAAAAAACAAGACATTTCAAGGTCATCTCAAACTATCCGCCATTGTGTCATAGTTCGCCCTTGACCTTGAAACGAAAAGCGAATGAATTCACAGTTAAAAACCGGTCGGTTCGCAAGTAAGTAGGGTTACCATGTATACGGAAAAATAGAGACATTTCCGTTTTGATGCCGGAAATTATTATATAACTTTTGGTTAAATACTCGGTAATTGTTTAAGATATTGTTAGTTACAGTTTTGGTTTTACTGTTTAAAAGTTCTTTGTTTGTTGGAGGTTAACCTTTCTATATTATGTTGTTAATATCATATTTGTGAAATTTAATATTGAAACTTATTTAGAATTCATTCTTTAACCAACCATGTTTGCGTGTAATTAAAAGATAACATTTTTTTTCTTCTACTTGCATTTTATTTTTCCCAATTATCTTTTTATTTGAGTGAAATCCATAAATTGGCGGGCCTGTTGGTCTAGTGGGTAGAGACCCTGACTGCTATACCAGAGGTCGTGGGTTCGATTCCCACCCGGGACAAATGTTTGTGTGATGAGCACGATCATTTGTCAGGTGTCTGGGTGTAATTTATCTAAATTCAAATTCAAATCTTTATTTGCATTTTATAATACGTATGTATTAAGAAATATATGAGTATGTTTGTTACCATAACACAAGCTCTGCTTAGCTTGGGATCAGATAACCGTGTGTGAGATGTCCCGGAATATATATATATATATAATCAATAAAATCAGCGTTGATTTCTATATCAATAGACTACTATTTGAACGACGGTATGCACATTCGAATGTTAACTTGTTTCTGACATAGTTTATTTGAGACTCTATCTGTAACTTATTTTCTATATCTGTATTAGATCAACAAAGAAATGCTTACCAACGACAGCAACGAATAAAAAAACCTAAACTTTAAAAAAGATTCTGCAAGCATAACCGGTGTATTTAAGCGCAAATATACCAGATCTAAGTTAAATATAAGTGGACAATCCGGTTTCCACTAGAGTTCATTGATACGGTTTACCTGAGTATGTACCGAGCGTGTTAGGGCTTTAGTACCATAAATTGCGGTCGAATACTGCAAAATGAATTTAAATTGTAGGTTTTAAATATTAAATACTTGTGGTTGATTGGTTGTAACTCTAGATTATATAGACAGGAAAAGATTAACTTAAAAATATGAGCTACTAACAAGACAAGTCATAATCGAAGTCAAATCAAGTTTTTTGTTCAGCGTAGTTACTATTCTATTCTCAAAAATATTTAGTGCAAAAATCATCTTTGCTAATCTTAAAGACCTAGATAAATACAGTCTATTACTTCCACTTTATTTTTTACTATGCGAAATTGCAATTTTATCCGAACCGAAATCGCGAATCCGCAATGAGCATTTTTAGTGTTCAACGCACGTTCCTTTGAGTGGGACGTTTATAGGTTGATATTGTTATTATTTATCTGGGTGCATAGCAGTGTAGCAGTGAAGTCGAGCAAAAACAAGCGATATGGCCGTACCATCCTTTTCTTAAAGCAATTCAGGTCATTTGATTTCCGAACTCCTCTAACTTAGTAAAAAATAAAACAAGAAAACTGCATTTTCAATAACCAAGCAGGCAACATATGAACACAGTATTTACATTATTTGACCCACAGTTCAACGAACGACCAAAGCACTATAAAACTAGATACAAATCTATCGAGGCAGGTGCAAACGTTCCCTATGTCGAAACTCCGCGAAGGTTGTATGTCTAATGGTCTTAAGCAACATGGAGATACGCTGCCGAACAAGACGTATTTCCTTTGATGAGGAAAACTTTAGGAAACCTTGAGGTTTGGTGGCGGGAAAATGACCATAAATGAGGTCCGTTTAGAAGGTTTTGGCCTAAAAGTTATTTTACATGAGAAGTTAAAAATAATCGTGTAATTTTGTCGGTATGCATTTTTCTTATACTGATTTCTAGAATAGTTTATCTGGATTGACAATTGTTGTGTTTGGTAATTAACTGGATTGCTACGCTGTCAATTACATGTACCATAAAGAAAAATATGAAACGAACATAGTATATTTTTAAATGACTACTCTTATGAAATAATCGTACTGTGGGAGACAATTGAAATCGCATTCATGTTTACATTTTACCGATTTTATTTTAATAGAAAATCGTTAAATTTCATTTATGTTAATCGATGATGTTTAATTATGATCTTGGTGACTAAACTTACTTTTAACGGTTTAATATTTTTGTAAACAACCTAACAGTGCTTAACGATACATTAAAACAATTATAAAATACTCTCACATATACAATTAACAACTCAATAAAACCAATACAAACGTAACCAAATATAACTAAACCCGCGTAACAATAATAATATAGTTACGGAACCATGGTCACAGCGGTTAGGTAAGCGGTAAGCGGCGAGCGGTTACTGACCTACGACAAGCGCGTGACGGCCGTGGAGTCGCCGCTTGTGGCGACTAGTGAGAACCGCGGGTTTGCTTGATTATTTATTAAAAAAAATATTGCATAATTAGAGTCTTGTTAAGGTACGTTTTTAGGTTGCATATTGTTGTTATTCGTTTTTGAATTATTTGAATTATATAATTTAATTATATAATTAGGTAATTTGTCTAGGTAGATTTTTGATTATTTTTACGGTGTAAAACGTTAATTCAAAAATAATGCAACTCAACCGGCAACTGGATCTAATAAAAGTTCCAAGTTTTTTTTTGTACATGCTCACAGGTAAAGCTAATAATAACTGGAGATAAAATAGTAGAAAGATGAGACTAGAGTAAATTGTTAAATAGAAGAAACTTACTTCTATTTAACAATTTACTCTAGTCTAGTCTTTAGTCTTTCTTGTTAAATAGAAGTAAGTTTATGCTCATAAAAGTAGCACACACATTTAGAATAAAAAAATGAATTTAAATAATCGCAAAAATAATATCAACTGCACTTTAAATAAACGAACAAACAGTACGACTGGTTTACATGTATTTATATTACCCAATTAATGTTCTTTGTTTTTAATTGTTTATATGTGTAACATGCATGCCTTATTAAACAAACACGTTTTAACTAATTATATTAAAAGATTACTTCACGCCTATTGCGTCAAATGTAACAAGTTTCAAAACACAGATTAGTATAGATAAAGAATTTAATTATGGACTAATTAGTAAAAAATCTACGAATTTACAAACAAACAGACAGTTAAACTTTTTTAGTATACATGAAAACGTACAGCAATAAACTTGACACATTTAAACAACAAATAAATTAGTGTGACCGCTCCATGCATTTCTATGTTCTGACCACACTTGTCTAATATTTTAGTCCAGTAATTACGTAAGTATGTCAGGTTCATTCTAAATAGTTATTTTTTCAGGCTAAGGATTTCTATTCACCGTTATCAAAATAATATGTTATTATATTATAACCTTGAAAATTCAGGTGATTAAAATATCACAATCTGTTTAATTTTTTTTTAGTTTTAATTGATTCATTGTTGAGCGTTGCACTTGCAAGAGTTGCAAGGCTGTTTAATAAATTGGAACTGAAAAAAGACTCAAAGGTTTTTTTTCCTCATAAATATATGTGTGTTATTCTTTGTAAGGTTTACGCGAATGTTAGATATTAAAATCAAACTACCTTTTCTGGATTTTATCGCACTATATTTTTTGGTTTAAGTACTTAACTTTTCGACGATTTTGCAAGTGGTCACGGGCGTACAAAGTTTTAATATATTATATACCGCGACAAAATCCGTCAAAGTAGTTTTTTACAGTGTGTGTTTCTTAGTCATAGTTAGCAACTCAACCAATTACTTAATAGGTTAGCATTATATTTGACACGTAATTTAAAGTAAAAGTTAAAATATCGGCTTTCAAAAATACAAATACAAAAAAACATTACAGTCATTTTGTCCCACGCGAGTTTATATGTTTTTCGAAAATACAAATCCACTCACAAAGTAACCTTTATTTATTTTTGAAAAACGGCTGTATTTTATACCTTTGTATTTTAAAACAATATCCTGTATTGTTTTCCGTAGGTTTCGCTTAAGTAAATAACTTCTGACATAATTTAATCTCCTTCAAAAAGGTCAAGTCTAAAAGCGTAGCATACATTAATTAACAATAATGTGGAGGCATAATTAATTACTCGTGTCAATACCTAATCAATCATTTTTTAACTAAGAAAGCATGACATTGAAAACCTCAAGTTTATTAATAACTATATAACCTGTTACCTTGAGTATAGAAGTCCGATCTATAAGAGTTTGAGCCATTGTGTTTAAAAAGATGTAGTAAAATATTTTGCGTGTGTTTATCGATTTTAGATAATCGTTTATTAGTTTCGCAGTACATTAAATCACTAAAACATCAACATTAATTAACCGTCGAATCTTTTTCAATTCCATTCACCTACTTAATGCCAAAGCTTTAGAAATTATGTTGTAATACAAACCTTTGGGTTCGTTACTTGCAACCTAACTAATGAGAACACTAATGATATATCTACATAAGTTGAATGTTTTTTGTAGAAGAAAAATAGAACACACTAATAGCAATAGTGCAACGCACGCGTCCTACAAAAAGGAGGTCAGAATTCGGTTACAAGAATCGGCGAAAATCGGCCCGATTATCTGACCTACAAAAAGTCTGACGTGGGCAGTCAGCCTTAGCATGTACCTAACATTGTTTAACAAAAAAAAGGACGAAACATTCCTAACGCATAACATATCATCACGCCTGTATCCCCGAAGGGTTAGGCAGAGGTGTACCATTGTACACCCACAGTTCGCCGGTATGTTTAGGTCCCATGTAATAGGGGGCGAGCCTATTGCCACTAACCGGGCACAAATCCAAACTCCGACCTGCTACTGAGAATTTCATAGAAAAACCCAATAACACCTTAGTCGACTTTTGAATTGAACCCAAGATCTAGCGTAGCAGTCGCGCTTAGCACCACTAGGCCAACGAGGCAGTTTAGCCCGATTATCTAACCTACAAAAAGTCTGACGTGGGCAGTCAGCCTTAGCATGAACCTAACATTGTTTAACAAAAAAAAGGATGAAACATTCCTAACACAATCTCAACAAAAACGAAATTAAGAAACAAACAAAATCAATAAAACATAAATTCACTTTATAATTGTCTTCAAAGTCAGAGCAACTGAATGATTCCATAATGATATTCTTTCATTCATAGCTCGTTACTAACCGAGTCAAGATCGACAAATTGAGATAGTATTTATGGCCGTATTGTCTGTCTTTTTATCATAATTATACCTCTAGTGGTTACAGTTGAGAAATGTTAGATTGGTTATGATTTAGAATGTCTTAACGTCGGTGCTAACGATTAAATTATTTTTAATATGATATCGTAATTATAGCTCTCGTTTAGGCTTTTAATCTGAGCCTGGGTCAGCGCTGAAAACCAGCGCTGCTGTCTTGTGCCTGCGAGCACGAGACGCAGCTTCAATGCTGAGCGCTGACCTTTTCTCACATAAGTGACGCAACTGCAGCGTTCTTCTTTCTTCTTATGTTATGTTCTCTAGGTTTTTTGTTTGTTGCGTCCTTTTTACGTATGTGATAATAAATGGTTTTTCTTTCTTTCTTTCTTTCCCTACCTAAAATTATGTGGTTGGCTTTGATAGTAAATATTCTTATAAGATTAAAATGTTACAAGTAGGTATGTAGTATCGTTTTTAATTAGTAAATACCTTCAATGCTTTTTATCTATGACTATAAGTTATAGAAAAGGAATCTCTAGTAGATTTTAACCCTTAAAAAATTAATGTTCTTAACTAAAAATAGTGTGAAGTCATATTTATAGAAATCGGAGTACTATGCGTGATAACGAACCTATTTTACAAAATTTATTTGTTATCTTCACATAAATATCCTTACAGGCTAAACCAAAAACGATATTATAAAACACTTAAAATTTAAATAAATCCACGGTTTATTTTTTTTTTCATTTATGACATGTGAAAACTAAGCGCTGTAGCCATGAAATGCGACACCTTGCCTTTTCTCTAAGCTAAACTTGGTTTATCTATAAAGTACCATAATTCTTTTTCAGATCAGTATTCAGTAAAAAAAGGAACACTTTACATTACATGAATTTAATTAGCCGTTAGTCTTCATGCAAGATTCCTTTGTTTTCTGTAACCCAAATCATTGCTTTATACAGAAGGCGTGTTACTGGGTACTATAAATATTCAATCGTTTTACAACACTGATGCAATATGCCGGTGCAATCGCATCAGATTTCAGATATTATTATTATATACTTTTAATGGCTTCCTCATACCTACATGTTGTATTTACATACGATATTTAATTACTTATTTATTTATAGTATAAATAAAAGAAGTGAATAAGAATAACTTCTGGCATTTAGCTATAAATATTTTTCTTTATTTAAACCTTTATATAAAAAGAATAATATAAATAACCTTTATGACGATTAAAGAACTTTAAAATTGCTCTACTTAGCACTTTGTTTACACCGAATGAAGTTTTTTATATCGTACTAGCTGTGTCCCGCGGTTTCACCCGCGTGAATGACAATTTATACACTATATCATCCATTCCATCCACACATCCATTCTCACAAACTTTCACATTTATAATATTAGTAAGGATTAAACGGTCTCCCATTTTTATAAAAAATAACATAAGCTACAAGCTTACGATTATCTAGTAATTAGGTCCTGTATTTTGTATAATTAATATAGCAGTAAAAAAATACACTACTAAGATTTTGAAGAACCACTTTCGATGTTATCCGTTGCAATGCATATAAAATCTACAAAAGTATTTCCGGCGCATTTTTGTTTTGTTCTTTCACAGGCTGTTTAACGACTGTAAATGGATGCTATCAATCATTTTAATTCTTAACATTAATAGGTCACTATGCAAGGTTAGTTCAAAACCTTTAACTTGAATCATAAACACATAAATACACATCCTCTATTTAAGTTTAATGATTGTTCACACATACAAGTTAACATTAACGTCTTAAAGCTAACGAACCCAAGGTTTTAGAGAACATACATGCATTGTTTTAGAGTAATAATACAGTGTAAACATATGTTAGTGTCGTGCAAGGCAAACCTCTTTTCGTTTTGAGAAGGAATGAGGTCCAATCACCACGCTTGCTCGCTGTGTATACAGAATATATTCCATCAAGCCAAAGATTAGAGTATAATAACTATAAATTAAAAATATAATTCGGACAAAAAAAAGGCTTCAAAATAACTCTTTTTAAACTTATATTTATTTCTAATGGATCCCACTGTCAAACCTTTAAATTTGAAATTAAATTATAACCTTTTGGACGATGTCTGCTTTCAAACAAAAAAAAACTGTATTTGAATCGGTCCAGTCGTTTAGGAGATACGATGCCGTAACAGACAACTGAAACTTATAACAGCCCCCTTCTTACGTCAGGAACTATTAATTGAATATGTCTAATTGACAGAAGTTGTGATATTTACCATCAATTATAAGAAATGACGACAACAACGACGACAGAAGAATGTTGATTGAAAACTTATCTTCAATTCTGACGTAAAATCTCCGTGCAACACCGCCGTTAACCGACAACAACAATTATACTTATGTACTGGGGCCCTAACAGTTTCCTTCAATCAAATCACTGTAGTAATTGATGGTCAATTGGGGCCATTATCTAATAAATATCTATTTGTGAACAATTCAGAGCTGTACCTAGTTATTTCGTTAACGAGTTGTATTTAGTTTCTTGGTGAATGCAGGGTCAAATATAAAAATGTTAATTGATAAATAGATAATAAGTAGGTAGGTTAGCTTAATGTTAGATTATATCGCTATACGATATAGAAGATCACGCATTTTATGATTATTAATTGACCTATGTTAACAAAAACCCTTACAAGAGCTCGTAATAGTATCGTAATCTATACAGTCACAAATTTTCAACACTCCTGAAAAACTATCCAGTTAACCCCCGTTTTGAGCACCAAATGACTGGATTATAGGTACTATTCGAAAAGCAACGCCCATATTTATTTGAACGAATATTTTAATCTAATCAACTACCTCGATTAATTTTAACCGCCTTTTTTTTAGCATCACTTTCAGAACTCTTAAATATTTTTCTATTATTTGACTGAAGAGCTTAGTGAGAGATGGAGAGCTAGAACAATTGAAGTAAAAATAGTTTTTACGGATTATATCACCGTTCATTATAGATTTTACGTCCCGACGTTTCATTCCTTGTAGGTGTCCCAGTCTCACATTCGCGTAAACTTACGAAAGCCTTAAGTATAGAACATTAAACAACTTTATATAGTCATAATATACCTACCAGTTATTATTTATTGCTACAGTTTATTAGTTTATTTATGTGTTTATTGTATATTTCCAGAGCATGGGCTCCCTGCCTCGCGTGTCCGTGGTGAACGGCTCCCGGACGGCCGTGCCCGCCGCGCCGCTGCCGCAGCACCTCGCCCGACTAGCTAATAGTGATCACACAGCTCTTGTCTATGCTGGTGAGTAACATGTTATAGGAATCTTTATATACTGATGTTATTACTTAGGTCAAAGGTGCAGTAGAAAGGTTATTGGTACATCTACAGAAACGATCACACAGCACCGAAGTCTTCCGTGGGATAATCCTATTAAATGGTAGTGAAATTTATTATGTATGTGTATATTTAACTACGACTAAACAAAACTTTTGTAAAAAAAAACAAATATAAGCTTTGTTATAAACTCGTGAGAAAACCTGGATTCTAAAATTGGAATCTGAAATCGCCAATCCGCAATTGAGCAAGCGTGGTGATCAATGCTTGCGCGTTCTCAAATGGGAAGAGACCTGTGCCCCGCAGTGGGACTTTTATAGGCTGGAATTATTATTTAATAAATTCCCTGATAGTTATGCGAATTTCTGATCAAATCAGATGATATGTCATGAACTCATGATAAACAAGACACAGAGGTAGTAGTTAGTATTAGACATAGCTATAAAAACTTTTTAACAAAAAATTAAACCGCCGAAAACACTGAAAAGCAAAAAATAAGAAACCTTTTTTTATTTAATCTTAATAACTAAGTTCTTAAACGAATGTGAGTATACCTAAGTAATTTCGAGTCGGCGCCAAACAGGCAAATTAATTAATTACGATATATAGGTACTTAATTTTTTTAGAAATTTTAATGTTTATTAAATCGCTGGAGATTTCATTGCATTGTTAAGTTGATTCAAACTCAAACTCAAAACTTTTATTTGCTTTCCACAATGGAATTAGTAGGTGGTAAGTAAAGAACATAATTATATTATATAGCGTTTTTGTATGGTTGTTTCTTTATTTTTAAGGTAATTTTGTGATCTTTGTTATTTGCTAGTTTGGCGCCGCCTCAAAATTATTTAGGTATACTCACATTCGTTTAAGAACTTAGTTATTAAGATTAAATAAAAAAAGGTTTCTTATTTTTTGCTTTTCAGTGTTTTCGGCGGTTTAATTTTTTGTTAAAAAGTTTTTATTTTTTATTTTTTTGTGGCTATTATATACTAATTGCTACATGCTGAATTATTTTTTATTTTTAAAATAGCTAACTACCTTATTTTAGTATTCAAATCTGTGAGTGAACAATAAATCACCCCTATTTTCCCAACCTTAGAGTAAAATTATATGGGACCAGCTTCAAGGTATAACCCCCTATCTAATAAAAAAAAAATTATCAAAATCGGACTGTTCTGTAATAAGTTACGCGTGGTCATATCTTAAAATCAGTTAGTGAACAATCAATATATCCCTGTTTTTCTACCCTTAGGATTGGAATATTTTTTTCAAATTTATATGGGACCAACTTCTAGGTATAGCCTACTCAATAAAAAAAGAATTATCAAAATAGAACTACTCTGTAAAAAGTTACGCGTGGTAAAACATTACGATCAGTGCGTGAACAATCAATTAACCCCCGTTTTTCCACCCTTAGGGTGGGAATTCTTTTTCCAAATTTATATGGGACCAACTTTGGAGTATACCCTTTCCAATAAAAAAAGAATGATCAAAATCGGACTACTCAGTAAAAAGATATGCGTGATCATACATAAAAAAAAAAAATATACGCGTCGAATTGAGAACCTCCTCTGTTTTCGTCGGTTAAAAAGTGAATTTGGATTTTCAGCGAAAAAGTAGAAAAGCTATGGAAATATCTTGCCAAGGTCCTCACCGGGATAGAATGTATGTAAAGAATGGTAGCCCAGTATCGAACTTGTAATCTTGTTCATGCAATCCAATCGTTGGGCTACAGAGCCACTTCGAATCAATTGAAATACTTCTAGTTTTTATAAGATGGTGTTTTACAAAGCGAACCAGTAATAAATCATTAAGTCTATGACATCAGAACCAATGGTGCATGAAGGTTTAATATTAATCAATGACGTTCATGATAACATAAAAAATCTTGGGAATTCCTAAGCTAAAATTGCTATGTTAAAATTTAGAAAACGTTTAAAATTTCAAGTAGTTTTTATATTTATAAATAATTTGAAACAACATTAAATGTTTTTATTCCAGAATTCATTTTTCTCAAGCTTTTATTTTAATATTTAAAATAAGTTTTGGATGCTGAATGTTAACGATTGAAGAATCTAATATGAATAGGGTTAATGACATTTTTTTTATTTTTATGTCCATCTGTTGGATAATAAAAAAGAATAGACACATATTTTATAATTTGTCTCTTAAACAAAGAATTATGAGGATACAGAGAGTACAAATCTTGAGGGACGTCACGTCTAAGCACAAACTTTACCTACCCGTGACGTCACAAGCCCCCCACTCCTGAACTTTAAAGCGGTTTATCTTCTTATTTTTTATTAATTTGATAAAAGAGTCATCTAGCCTATTTCCTCTCGTTATCCAATATCGCATTGTAATTTTTCTTATAGCATAAGACCTGTAAATATATTTGGGATTAAAAAGAAAACTACTTAGTTGGTATTTTGTACGAAACCTTGTTCTTTTAATACCAGCTCAAAAATTCGTTTATCGAATCTGGTCATATAAGACAGTCTCATTCTTAACCACGCAAATTAAACTTCAAAGTAAATCATAAAGTTCATTCAACAATTTTTTAAGTAGGTCGCAGATTGCATGCTGTATTCATAATTAGTTGGTTCTCACATAAAATTACCATGAATGGACAATTGGTCGCGTGTAATTGACCCGTCGACTGGTGTCAGCCGGTATCAATGATTTTATTAGTGGCACACTTCGAGAACTTTAGACTAGAATCTAGATTGTTAATAAAGTTATTTGTCTGTATGTTTATTTATTTTGTATTCTTTTTATGTTTATTTGTTTGGTCGGAAATAGTAAAAAAGTTAAAAAGAAAAGAGGTTAAATTATTAATATGGTATAATTAGGGCAATAAATAATTCTGATTAATGTCATTTCTAGCCAGACTGTTTTATTTTATGATGAGTATTTCCCAAATTGTAAAAAAAAGTCATCACGAGCAAGGACAACACGAACAATAATCATGTAAATAATAAGTATATTGTTAATAGAATATATTCATATTGATTGTAAAGTAACTATGCTTACACGTAATATCCGTATAATGAGTAAACTAACTTACTTGAAGGGGTCGTATAAATGATATACAAAGAAAAATAAGTTTGTTCAATAGTACAAGGCCATAAAAACACAATATAAAGAGTATTTGTATTATTTTTAATGAATGATATTTTAATAAACAGATATGTTATACACATACAAAACAATCGAAAAAAGTGTTCCGCGCAGCGCGGCAGCTAGCGAAAGAGATAGCGCGATAAAACCCATAAGAAAAAAAGAGACAAATAGTGTCATTGTTAATAGCAATACGTCCCAATTAGGACGTTTTCGAGTCTTCACGATTGCACGCTTATAACATATCTGTTTATTAGAATATCATTGTTTTTAATAGTGAATCCAAACAAATCCGGACGAAAACCTAGTATAGTTAATAAACTTGTAAGAAGAATTATAAAAACAAATGTTTCCGTTCTTAATGAATCTCCGAGAAACAACACAATACACAATGCTCTTTAATATTCATTGAACCCATTCAAATTAATTAATAGTTAAAACCGTGTAACAAGGTGCTTTAGCTATCTACTTAATTATAATTATTATTGGTTCTAGACTTATTATTACTAAAAATGAGGTTAATGATTCGTTATATGTGTTTCATTAACCGACAATAAAAAGATTAGGTTCTTAATTTTTGTGGGTGTTTTTTTACTTTTTATGGCAATAGTTTATTAATACACAGTTACATCTAATATAAGAACAAACTCTAACTAAACTAAAGTTAAAACTTACATAAATAAAAACTAAACGGCGTCAAAGAACTCATCGTCATCCTTGTCAATGGCGGGGAACGTGCCCTGAAGGCTGGCAGCATTGCCACGTTGAATGGCTATGCCGATTCTCTGTGCAAGGAACAAACCAGCCCTCTGATCACGAGTAGGTTCTACCAAACGTTTGGAAAGTTCTTTAAAAAGATTTCGTGCACTCGGACCCCATGACCCGAGCGTTTCAACCCCAAACGGCTCAAAAATATTCTAATTAGTGTTTTTTTTGTATGTATGTTTGAAACGCGATGTTTTTGTCGCGATATTTCAGACCTACGAAAGAAAGTCATAATAATGGTACACAAAGGACACTGCCCATGTTATTAGGAGGTTTAGGCCCACTTAAAAGATTGTCGTACCATGGGCAATGGGTGATTTTCATTTCGTTTTGTAAATATACATTTTCTTTCATATTATGAAAACGATATCCATCTATTCATCCTGGTTCCAGAGAAATCTTTATTTTAGGTTGTTGAATTTGAGGTTAGGTATAAAAGTAAGATTCTTCAAGGTTTATTAACTTCTAAATAGATTTTGGTTTACTATTTAAGTTGATTTTGTGGTTAATGCTCCCAAACTTACTAAAAATCTCCGCTACCAAACAAATACGAAACCGTGAATGGGGTCGTCGAATATAAGTGCGATCCTATAGAGGTGGTTATGTAATGCATTTTAACCAATGATATTTTAATAAACAGATATGTTATACACATACAAAACAGTCGAAAAAAGTGTTCCGCGCAGCGCGGCAGCTAGCGAAAGAGATAGTGCGATAAAACCCATAAGAAAAAAAGAGACAAATAGTGTTGTTGTTAATGGCAATACGTCCCAATTAGGACGTTTTCGAGTCTTCACGATTGCACGCTTATAACATATCTGTTTATTAGAATATCATTGATTTTAACTAATTCTAATACACAGGTTTATTAAAGCAACAACTTACGCACCGGCGAGAGAGTAGTCGGATTGTCCGATATCGACCCGGTGCAGCGGTGTATCATTTTCTCGTTAAAACTAGAGTCAATTCTGTCACTTAACAACAAAACAAAAGTCCGATATCTCACAACAAAACCACTTGAGGAACGTAAATGCTCAACTCGATATCAATTACACGTAATGTATGGAAATAAACACGGAGGACTATAAAACAATATATTAATAACCGGCTAATCATTTGACAGATAAATCTACCCTACTTTTTTAGTTTATTTTTCTTTGTATGCAAAAGTACAAATGTGCGGATGTAGGTACTGAGATTTAATTAAATAAACATTTATTACGTTTTTCAATGCTAATAAAAAACATATAATACATAAAAAAATAAGATATGAATTTTGTATAGCAAAAAGTTGAGATACGGCGCCACATAGTGGGCATGTCTGTAGGCATTCTCCTTTGTCCAAACTACAATAATTAAAAAAATAGAGTATGTTCTACATATTACACAAAATAATAAGAAAATAAAATATTTTTTAGAAATTTGGAACAAAATACATTTAATCTTTATTTATTTTTTTACCTTTTTATATTTTTGTAAAGGAAGGTCAAAATGCAGGTTTTTACAGATAGTAGGTCAAAATAGCAGACAGTCGGCAGACGGCTAGACGAGGTTATTTTGATAACGTATAAACAATACTTATGACCTCAATATAGGTTAATTAAAAACAGTCTGGGTAGTTACATCATTTGTTTCTCAAGAACATAGGAACTACAAAATATTAAAAAAATAAATGATACAAAAAAAAACTGACTTCAAAATAAGTCTTATATATAGTTATTTCTTATGGATTCCTTAGTCAAAACTGGACCAAAATGAAATGGGACCAAATGGGATACACCAGCTTTCAAATAAAATATAAAAACTTTTTAACAAAAAAATTAAACCGCCGAAAACACTGAAAAGCAAAAAATAAGAAACCCTTTTTTTATTTAATCTTAATAACTAAGTTCTTAAACGAATGTGAGTATACCTAAGTAATTTCGAGTCGGCGCCAAACAGGCAAATTAATTAATTACGATATATAGGTACTTATTTTTTTTAGAAATTTTAATAGTTGTCGCTGGAGATTTCATTGCATTGTTAAGTTGATTCAAACTCAAACTCAAAACTTTTATTTGCTTTCCACAATGGAATTAGTAGGTGGTAAGTAAAGAATATAATTATAGTACCTATATTTTATATATATATATAGCGTTTTTGATTTGGTTGTTTCTTTATTTTTAAGGTAATTTTGTGATCTTTGTTAATTGATAGTTTGGCGCCGCCTCAAAATTATTTAGGTATACTCACATTCGTTTAAGAACTTAGTTATTAAGATTAAATAAAAAAAGGGTTTCTTATTTTTTGCTTTTCAGTGTTTTCGGCGGTTTAATTTTTTTGTTAAAAAGTTTTTATTTTATACTTTTTTGTGGCTATTATATACTAATTGCTACATGCTGAATTATTTATTATTTTTAAAATAGCTAACTACCTTATTTTCGTATTCAAATCTGTGAGTGAACAATAAATCACCCCTATTTTCCCAACCTTAGAGTAAAATTATATGGAACCAGCTTCAAGGTATAACCCCCTATCTAATAAAAAAAGATTTATCAAAATCAGACTGTTCTGTAATAAGTTACGTGTATATATATATTAAAATCAGTTAGTGAACAATCAATATATCCCTGTTTTTCTACCCTTAGGATTGGAATATTTTTTCCAAATTTATATGGGATCAACTTCTAGGTATAGCCTACTCAATAAAAAAAGAATTATCAAAATAGAACTACTCTGTAAAAAGTTACGCGTGGTAATACATTACGATCAGTGCGTGAACAGTCAATTAACCCCTGTTTTTCCACCCTTAGGGTGGGAATTCTTTTTTCAAATTTATATGGGACCAACTTTGGAGTATACCCTTTCCAATAAAAAAAGAATTATCAAAATCGGACTACTCAGTAAAAAGATATGCGTGATCATACATAAAAAAAAAAAAAATATACGCGTCGAATTGAGAACCTCCTATGTTTTCGTCGGTTAAAAATCAATTAAATCGACTCACCTAGTCAAAATTTCTACGGTAACAAACATAAAAAAAACAGTCGAATTGAGTATCTCCTTCTTTTTTGAAGTCGGTTAAAAAAACATAAATGTTTATACACGAATGTGTGGCGCAGGAAAAGGACTAACGGACGGACTTCGTAGAGGCCTTTGCCCAGCAATAGGACAGGATAAACTGACAACAAAATAAATATTTTCTGTGACATAATTGGAAGTGTAAAACTCCTGTGTTTATTTCATAGGGCTATTAATTCGACACATATATATTGCTTAATTAAAAATATACCTAGACATCTTTGTGTGTGTTTATATAGACATTACTTACTTCTAAACCAGAGAAGTTAAATTTACTTCAACTTAGAGAACAGATCATTTCATTAAAATCGGTTCAATCGTTTTAAATAATTAGTGTAATGAACTCGGTTTAATTTAGTTTAAAATTGTCTTGTTAATCATTTAAAGTTACATTCTCTAGTAAGTGGTACGAGGTTACATATTTTAATTTGCGCGTAGGTATGTTATGATTGCCTAAATAAATCTAGGTTTTGTTTTGTTTTTAGTGTTCTTGTAATTAGTATTTTTATTGTTTAGCCGGTTCTATGAATGACTGCTTTGTTTGTCCGCCACTTTTAAGAATGGCAAGTTCATAAAGACTATCAATAAAAACAGTTTTCGCAACTTAAAATGTGGCCTAATTTTACTTTTATTACTTACCTAATTTTTGATGTTTATTTGATCGCTTTCCTGAACATTTATAAGTATATTTAAATGGTTATCTTCTCTCTAAGACCTAGACTGCTAAACTCTCGGTCGTTGGTTCCAATCTAAACCAGGACTTCTATTTTTGTGGATAAGATGACCGTATCTGAATTGTTCCATTATGTTATTAGTAGAATTACTTAATTACGTTTATCAGTAGTCTGTTTACTATAGTACAGGCTCCATCTATTTCAGCATCAGATGGCCATGTGCGATTCGTCCAAAGATACATGTCCATCTATCTATCTATTAAGCCCGTCTTGTTTCACAAAATATACATTTTTTAACAATCCACCTAATCTCTATTCCATTTCCAGACGAGACACACAGCGTTTCGGTGAGCTACTCCGAGCTGGAGGCGCGCACCAACGCGCTGGCCCGAGCTATCTGCGCACGCGCCGGTAGTCAAGCCACCAACCGCGATGGAGACTACGTCATAGCCGTCTGCATGCAGCCTACACACAAGTTAGTTGTGTTTATGTTACGAATTAATCTGTAAAAATCTCTGATGGTAGGAATAAAGAGCGTTAACTTTGGACAATGCTCGACTGACTTCGCAAAAGCAGTTTAATAATTATTGTATTTTGATTAAAAATTTTGAGCGTTTTGATCTACTAACTAAAGCTCCAGTAACTAGTGAAATATAAATATTTTCTGAAACTAATGGTCACTAGTCCTAACATCCGCGAGTCACTGTAGAAACCCGCTTTTCTAGATAGTCTCATGTACGGGTGTTGGTGGTTCATCCGTTGTTTTTAAATTGCATAACAAAAATGCCTTACTCAGGGTTCAGAGCAATGTATGTGATATTTTCCACATTTATTTATATTAGACTTCTAAACCTGATCTTATTCTTCCAGCACCATAGCCGCCCTGCTGGCCACGTGGAAGGCGGGCGCCGCCTACGTGCCGATGGAGCCGAGCTTCCCGCAAGCGAGGGTGACGCACATCCTGAAGGATGCTGAACCTGCCCTCATCATATATGATGATACTGGTGAGTCATGTACCATAGCCGCCCTGCTGGCCACATGGAACGTGGCATCCTGAAGGGTATATAGAAAAAACGACACTTAGTCTACCATTAGCCCCAACAAAATAAGCCAAAATTTGCCTGCAATTTGGGAGACACACGTAATCTCACAAACAAAAATATCAAAAGCTCTTAAAATTTTACCAGAACAACTAAATATTGGAGACAAGTTTGAACTCAAGCTGCTATAGTTGATGATCTCAGGAAGTCCATTTAATCAGTGTGAGTACTTCCTGCCTACCCATAACGTAATTAACTTAGCTACCTTATTTTCCAGCAAACCCCGCCATGTTCTCCGGGAGCGGTATACCATCAGTATCCTACGAGGAGCTGACGGAGGAGGCTGGAGGACTGTCGGCTGATGCTGTACAGGATATGGAGGTCCTGGCTCCGCCGAGGAACGAGAGCATCGCTATTGTGCTGTACACTTCTGGGAGTACTGGCGTGCCTAAAGGTATGTTGATGAAACTAGTGCTATAACTTTATTGAAAACTTGAGAACACCTATATTTGTTTATAATATTGTGTAAATTAACCAGGGCCTAGCAGTAAAAGAATCTTATACAAAAAAATCCCTGAATTGTGCCCTCTATTAAATTTCTAATCCCTTTTGATTCTCAGCAAATGTACTATAAGCCTTACTGAAAACCTTAATGAAATACTTAATGAAAGCAAGTCTATTAGCAAAACAATTTTTACTTGTCAGTCCTCGTTACACAAGTTGAAATTTATAAGTAATCAGAAGGAACGAGTCAGTCATCATATTCATTCGACCTGACAGCAAAACCTCACGTTTCAATTAAGTCAAAAAACGTAAAGATTCAAACTAAAAGTCCAACTGCTCAATAAAACTTCATTCTAACCTACAGGGGTCCGTCTAACGTACTCTGCAATCTGCAACCGCCTCTGGTGGCAGTTCCGCACCTTCCCCTACTCCGACAACGAGGTCCACTGCGTGTGGAAGACGGCCTTGACCTTCGTGGACTCGGTCTGCGAGATCTGGGGACCCTTGCTGCACGGCAGGACCCTTGTCATCCTGTCGAGGGAGACCACGAGGGACCCGCAGAAGCTGGTCAATGTGTTGGCTGATAATCAGGTCAGTTGAGGAAAGGAATTTTGTTTATATGTTGTGTTGGGGCATCGTTATGTGATTTGTGAGGTAGAGCTAGTTAATAAGACAAAAAAGTACCTTATTTAGTAAGCAGTGTAATTTTGGATATAATTGTCTTTGATTTACGGGATCTAAAGTAGATATTAAACGAAGAAGAAAACTTATTATTCTTGTGAGTGTGCTTGAAGGAACAATTTAATATTACTTATTGTATAATAATTTAATTATCAAATTTGCTTTGTGTGTACTATAACTGCAATAACTGCTGCTAATGTGCTCAATAAACACTTTAACGCACTTTAATAACCAAACAACAAACTATTCAAGCTAAACCAACAATCTACCAACATCCAATATTTACCCATCTCCATTTTATTCCTACAGATTCAACGCCTAGTACTGGTACCAACTCTTCTCCGCTCAATCCTCATGTATCTCTCCCTCAAACCTTCGGAGAGACCCCTACAGCATCTCAAGCTCTGGGTCTGCTCCGGAGAGACCCTCAGCAAGGACCTGGCGAGCCAGTTCTTCAAGTACTTCGGAGACTACAGCGGGTACAAGCTGGCCAACTTCTACGGGAGTACCGAGGTCATGGGAGATGTGACGTACTATGTGCTGGAGAATTCTGGGCAACTGGATTCTCATAATACTGTTCCTATTGGTAAGTTGATCTTTATGTGCAGCAATATTTTTATGAGATCGAGAAGAAAAGAAAATCTTCGAGCTAATACTAGCAATTTCAGGATATTGTCTACCTAATACTTTCCAAAAATATAGACTATTTTAGAAATAAATCGGTTAAGCACACCAACGTCTGACTACCTGTCAGCCTGTCCACAGTACCCACATAGGTAGGTACTGATAACTGCGGATTTTGCTTCTAGTAAAATAATTTGTCATAAGTACAAAGAATACTTTAAGTTGGATCAGAATGCCCATTACAAAGCTGCTAAATTCATGAATCTGGTTATAGTAGTATAGCGGAACTAAAACCCAATACCTTCCAAAAATAACAAACTTTTCAAACAATAGAACACACATGAGTTTTCAACCTATTTTCAGGCATCATGATTATCACTACGACACTACGACTAGACCACCATAAGAGATTTTTCACCAGCTTTCAAGTCCTTTATCACCATATTCCTTTATCCAGGAACCCCACTAGACAACTGCGCAGTATACCTTCTGGACGAGGAGATGCACCCGGCACGGGAGTCGGAGCCGGGCGAGGTGTGGGTGGCGGGACGGAACCTCGCCGCCGGATACGTCGGCGCACAGGGCAGCGACAAGTTCTGCGATAACCCGCATGCTGCTCACCCGGGTATGTGCACCATGGAAATATCAAAAGACTCTTTTAACTGTATGTCAAATAATAAGTTAAGCTATGAATACAATACAGGATAAAAGAGGTAGACATCCCAAGCGAAGTTTAGCAAAGTCTAGCTGCTACACTAGACGTTGCTGGTGACATGTGGGCATTTGGTCCCCTGGCTTTAATTATTAACAGACTTAAAGACTTCGAAGGCTGAAGTTAATTCGACGGTAAGACTGTAGCACTATACCTTATAGGTAGTCCCATGTAAACTTCCTCGAAATCGATTGCGTATTTTTTTATAGGCATTTTTTACATTTATGTATACTTAATTATAAAAGATATCTTTTAAACCAAGTCAAAAGGCTGAAAGACAATAATTCCAATATAATCCCATGTAATTCAGATCTATATACCATTTTATTTTCTCCATATTCCCAGATTTCGGGCGCCTCTACCGCACTGGTGACTTCGGCGTCCTCGAGAAGGGAGTGATCCTATACGCCGGCCGCACCGACTCTCAGGTCAAGATCCGAGGTCACAGGGTCGACCTGCAGGAGATCGACAGGGCCGTCGCTAGCATCGAAGGTGTTGATAAATGTAAGTTCAGCATTGAAAGACGGATTTCGGTTAAAATCACGAAATGTGTAATAACTCGAAGACTTGGGGGTGATTCGGATATCTCTGTGTCTGCGAGTGTCTTCTACACACACATTCTGGGACATCTTTCTTTTTTTGAAAATCTATTGACTTCAACCCACGTCGAGGGTACGACGTGGTTATATGTCGGAATTGTACCTACCAAAAACACCCCGGTCCCGTCCTCGCTTTTGCTGGAGCCGCGGGATCTCTAAGCATTCTCATCGCAGCTCCGGGAATTCTGGGACACCTGTGTATTTTTGTTTTCTTTTATACTGTTGTAACGAAAACTTAAACCAAAATGAATGACCTTATGAATAACCCGTATTAAAGCGATATTCTCCCATACCAGGTGTAGTGCTATGCTACGGAGCGGAGCGCGGGGCCCCGGCAGTGCTGGCCTTCGTGTTGCTGAACCCCGCGGCGAGGCTCACCGCGCGCTCGCTGGAGGCGCGCCTCACGCACTGCCTCACCAACTATATGATACCACAGGTGAGAAGCAGAGATGCGATAGGTGTGCGATTGAGAAGCGATAGGTCAGCGATCAGTCAGTGATGCAGTGATACATGGTAGTGATGAAAGAATTGGTTGGATAGGTCCTAGATTGAGAAGCGATAAGTCAGCGATTGAGAAGCGATCGATCAGCGATCAGTCAGTGATACATGGTAGTTATGAAAGAGTTGATGAATGATGATTTTACAAAAATAAAGTACTTTCTAACATACTCCGAACTCAAGTAAACTGTCGGATAGTAATAGTCATAACGATAATTTTACTTTTCTGCAGTGTTCATACTGTGTACAATCAAGTATTTCAATATTTGCAGCATTGTAACATGGATAAAATAATACAAGTGTAGTGTAATACAAGAATGACTCTATTTCTTATTTTTACAGGTTATTGAGGTGGAAAGCATTCCTCTGCTGGTAAACGGCAAAGTCGACAGACAAGCTCTGTTGAAGATGTACGAGAACACTAACAACAACGGTTAGTATACAAAATCCTTTAAAAATAAATTTAAAAAAATAGAATCCTTTAATACTCGTTGAACAATTTCATCACAACCGTTCACCTGGGATTCCATTTTACTAACTAAGTCCTTAAAACTCAAAATCTCAACTTAAAAAATCATCTATTGAATTTACACCTATTACTTGACTAGCTAGCATCAGTTCTCATATCTTAGCTTAAAATTCTATAAAACGTCACTTTCTTCAAATCTTTTTGGGTGTCAAAAAGGTTGAAAATAATTCCAGTTTCACCATTCCAGTATTTATCATCATAATGTCTCATTAACAAAATAACCTGTTTTACCTAAAAACCTTCCTTCTTCCACCAGATGACTCCGAGATCCCCCTCGACCTGGACTACTCGGGCGTGGCCCCCGAGGACCTGGAAGCCGCGCGGGTGCTGTTCGAGACGGTGGGCGAGGTGCTCGGCCGCGCCGCCAGGGGCGCTGTCAGTCTCACTGCCGGCTTCTACGAGCTTGGCGGGAACTCACTCAACTCTATCTATACTATTACCAGGCTGAGGGATAGGGGGTACTTTATTGGTGAGTTTTGGTAGAATTTTACTGTTATTTATACAACTTTTTGAAGGAACAGAAATAAATAAATGAGATTGAGCTTGATTTAAGAAATGAAAGAAACGACGTATAATTTATTTCCACATTGTAAGAAGTGTTAAAGAAAAATCGATATGTTCTTTACTCTTTCTCTAGGAGTTTATTATGGTAAAAAATTTAAAAAGGTTTATAGTTTGTAGTTTTTATCAGCAGGAATAGTGTAAACCATCTGTATATTGATAAGCAGGCGTAAAAGAAACTTTTACATTTATTTATTTATTTATATATTGCTATATTATGTAAAAATTGCTAAAAGTTATTAACACATTTTTTTTTAATAATGATTTCTTTAAATTTGCCATTAGTGTCAGCCAAATTATGATCAACGAATACTTGAACGAAATCGCTTATTTCCAACTACATTAAATTATTCCAGAGATCAGTGACTTCCTCGGAGCTGCGAACCTGGGCGAAGTACTGTCCCACATGAGCACGAACCCCAACCAGGAGGGTGAAGATTCTGACCTGTTCACTGCTGAGCCACTCGCCGACGATCATAAGAAACAAGTTATCGAGTAAGTAAATTTAGCTTTTTTCAAATTGCCTTTATGTAGATAGGTAGATGCATATTGATGTATGCAGATGTAAATCTTCTTTTTTAGTTATATATCTATTAAAATTTAAACCGATTGTTAACCGTTTTCAACGATTACTTAAACAAAAAGAAATTAGATTAATTAAAATATTTTTTTTTAACAGTCTTCTTACAGTAAAAAAACCCTGTATTGATCTTAAAAGCATTTAAGTTTTATGTCACGAAAAATTGCTTAAGCGAAAAAACTTCTTTTTGTTCTTATTTTAGTGGATAGTCTATTTTTTTGATATTTTATGAGCGTATCTAAAAAGAGTGTGTATATTTATTCTTCTTGCGTGGCAGAATCATCGTCCCATACATAATCAAGTTTATTTCCTCTTCCAGAATGATAGTATCATCGTTCTACAACAAGGCTGAGCTGGAGCAGTTCTTGAAGCATGAGATCGACACGCAGGACTACGCCGTGCTCATCAGCGACACCTGGCCGGCGCTCCTCAAAGCGCAGCTCAGTGTCGTGCTCAAGAATAGTAAGCTATTTTATGCTTCTGCGCTTAGTTTGAACAGTGTTCTCCAAGTCTGAATGCATTATTTACCAGGGGTTCGGGTGAGGCACTGATAAAAGTTTTCAGATAAACGTAATTTTGTGTTTTTGGTGTATTTTATCCATTGTGCCATTTACATCTTCTTAGACCTGAATATTAGCTGACATAATTAATATAAATAATCCTAAACATACGAAGATGAAAAGCACATAGGTTCTTGTTATTTTACTAAATAAAGAGTTTCCCAAATTATGAGTAGACTATTACGGGTAGTGTGCGACAGGGACAACACTCTTCGAAGCCGAAATTTGACGATTCTCTTTCCAGGTCGACGTGCATTTATCACCGGGTCCTGTAGATGTATATTTATTTAAAGGATTCTTAAGGCCAAACTTACTCTGCTGCATATCCTAATCATATATATCCCCCCCAGCATCAGGCACGCCGGTAGCCGTGGCGCTGAACTTCGACGCGCGCGACGAGCCCGACGTGGAGTCCGCGGAGACCGGCGGCCTCACCAAGATCATGACCTTCCTGGAGTTCGTGGAGGGCTCCGTCAGGGACACCATGCTGCCGCCAGGGAAGGGTACGTAGTCTATTTGGTTCTGATGATATGAGGAAATACTAAGGATAGTATAAAGTCGTGAGGTTTGGGGGATAGTTAACATTTTGATAGCATATGATGATGAGTTGTTGTGTTTTTACACGGCTTGAATGATTTTAAGCAATTATGTTATAGTCTTTTAGTGTTCACTGGTGAATATGATGGTGGCTTTTCTTAGTTGGGCTTAGAACTGGTCCAACACCATCCGCATAAAATCCATTAACAACTTTTTTCTGTGTCCGTTTCTCATAAGTAAAAAATGTCATCGTATGTGTTCCTCTTCAAATTCATTGATTATACTTACCTAAAGCTTGTGAAATCATCTCATGTCGATTCATAATCATTTATTGCTTATAAGCCGAGATAGGAAAAAAACAACCATTTTCCAAAAACAGATATAATCGACAGCCCAAATACTTGGTCTACCAGATGCCGTATTTTTACCATATCGCCCATGTAAGCCCAGATCACCTACTCCCACCACCACCTAGTATTAACTAACCATCTGCTTCCAGGTACCATCCTGCACTCGTTCATGATGGCGACGGAGGAGTCCCTCAGTCCTCGGGAGAACGTGTCGGCCATCAGGGCGCTGGAGACCGCCACCATGGACATCGCCAGGGAAAGGGGCTTTAAGGGCGTCTTCACTACAAACACCAGCCCGCTTACACAGGTGAATATATATACTTCTTTTGGACTAGTTCTGGTAAGCTGTGGTCAAGCCATGTATGTCCATATCTGCAACTTCTGTATGCCAGTATAAAGAGAAATCCGCTTGAGTGAAAAATACGGTGGCAAGGATCAGAGTGTTTCAGTTTGTGCAAGTCTGTTATTTACTTACGGTGTACCTTCACCATGGGTGGAATACATCAGCTTTTCCGAAATCAAAGGAGCCACAGCATTTGGTTTCCTTTTACCACTTTGGAAAACGGTTTTTTTCGGCTAAACAAACACATTTCAAACGCCAGAAGATGAGTCAAGATGGTTGGTTGCCTGCGTATTTTGGACGTCCTAAGTTTTACACAGCGTATTGTGTCCGTTAATATTATGTAAAGTGAAAACATCTTCCTACCATCTTTTGCAATTATTGTTCTCGACAAACTCGGCTACTTATTATGTCTACCAAAAATACCATACACAAAGTACCTACTTATATTTTGTCTTCTTGTTTTCCAGCAATTGGGTACAGACGTCCTGGGCTACCAGACCCTTCTGGACTACCAGATCAACCAGTACGTTGACCCCAACGGCGAGAGGATCTTCGGCAAAGCCCCCGACGACATGAGAGCAGTCGTATGTTGGAAACCTCTAGAATAAGCCAAACTAGACCTTATCCCCTTAACATTAGGTGTAATTCAGCTTGTAATGTTGAGTGTTATTTGTTGAAAGTCGATTTTGTTGCGACGATAAGCAATTTAGATTGACTAGTATTCCCAATAAGTGTGATTATTGTATTGGCATTTAGCATGTTAGTTAAATGTAGACTTTAATGCTACGAGGTAAGATGCAATTTACGTTGACTTTTATACAATATGGCTATAGGATTGAATAAAAATATAAGCAGTATTTTTAACCATATTGTGCTTGTCAAATGTAGACTGTAATGTTTCTGAATAAAGTACAATTTAGATTGACAGTGATATCGTACAGTGATTCTCAAATATTTGTTTTTGTTAATTTTCATTGAGAAAAATACTTAGAAATAATAAGTTAGTCTAAGGTTTGTTTTGAATGATGATTAGTAAATTAATTAGGTATAAGATAATTATTATAAACCTCGCGAATTTGCTGTGTATAAATATTTTTAAGTATTATATGGGTTTATACCTATAAAAGTTATGGGTTTATTAATAATATAATTTTGTAACTATTCAGTTACTTGTAATCTTTTTTGTTGTTAATTTTTCTTTGAATATTGTAAGCACAACGAAATATGAAATTGTTACAATTAAACTAATTTCATTCACTATTAACCACAGTTTGGGAACCATTGTTTTTAATTACAAATATTTATTACAAACACTAATAAAAGTCAAATAAAAAAATTATTACGAAAGATCAAATGTGTTCTTTAAATATAAAAATAAACTAGTTTTTATTCTTTATTTCGCTTTTTTATTATTTTCAAGCGAATATTAGTTTTAAAACTAAATGCTAGATCTCTTACTATAAGTTTGTTTAGTAAATATATATAAATATGACGGAATTAACATGGTAAGAAATCTACATGTAAATTATTTGACAATAAATAATCGATTATCAACTTTTTATTTAATTTTAACCTTAATGGCCGAATATTTAAAGACAACTCAAAATTCTAAATCATTTATTTAACTTAGGCTACAAAGTAGCACTTATTAAACGTCAAAAATACAAAAAGGACAGCACCCTAGGGGTCGGTTCATATCCGGCGGAAGAGGCAGCGCGCAATACCGGCCGCGCAACGCCAGAACGAACGAGCACACGATAAAATCTCTCACACTAGATGACCAACTCAATTGTAAGTCATCGTTTTGGTGTCATGCTGTCTTAAGTATCGACAGAGAGACATTTAAGGCCCTCCGCTGACAGAATGCAGCATTTATTGGTAGTGTTTGTATATATATGAAACATGAAACGGGGTAGTGGGAAGATATATAATAATAATAATAATAATAATAATATTCCGGGACATCTCACACACGGTTGTCTGATCCCAAGCTAAGCAGAGCTTGTGTTATGGTAACCAGACAACTGATAAACATACTTATATATTTCTAAATACATACATATTATAGATAAATTACACCCAGACACCGAACAAATGATCGTGCTCATCACACAAACATTTGTCCCGGGTGGGAATCGAACCCACAACCTCCGGTATAGCAGTCAGGGTCTCTAACCACTAGACCAACAGGCCCGTCATATTTCTTCTTATTATATAAATTTAAATACTGGGAAGAGCAAAAAAAAAACAAAAATTACGTTTTTTCCACATTTATTTAGACCATTCAGTAAACACGCTAGAAACATTGATTGACATCAAAAATACAAGCTTAGGATTAGTTACGTATAAAAACACCCTCATTTATCCATTTAATTACACATAAAAATAGATTTGTTCCGTTCAAAAGTTGAGGGTATACTTACATAAAGACTGCAGTTATGCAAAAACCAAACTAGAGGTAACGACGTAGAATTCAAAATCAAATAACATAAACACTTAGTTAGATACAGTATACGCACTCTGCTATTTAAAAAAAAGCATTAAAAAATTAGTTTTTGCATATCTATAGTCTTTTTACAAAATAGTACGCTTTGTGCGTAAAACACATCATTTGAGTAATACTATAGTAAAATAGGTGTAGAGAGGGACAGCGCTATCCAAGATATCGTGCTGTCTCTTTCTTAATGAATGATGAAATTAATTATGAATCTTTGGCTTTGTTACAGACGATTTGAGGTGGTTTAGTTTCGATTATAAGTAGTTATTTTTAGCAGTAATACTGGTCGTCGATTAATAGATTAGATAATTAATTTATAAAGAAAATTTAATGGCATTGGCTTTCAGAATAAATAATGGCAAACAAAAAATAGGTCCACTATACTAAACTACTATTTACAGACTGGCGCTGATTCTCTTAAACGCAAACTAAATCAAAATTAGACTATCGCTATCTCCTACTAACATACATCGTTAGAAAAGGACGGCAACAGGTAACTAAGTTAGACGTTTCAAACTAGTTTTTAACCGACTTCAAAAAAGAAGGAGTGATAACAATTCAACTGTTTTTTTTATGTTTGCGGTAACAGAACTTTTGAGTGATTGAACCGATTTACATAAGTTTTTTTTTTATTTGAAAGCATGCCTTTTGGCCTGTCGGTCAATTGGTAGGCGAATTTTAGTCGGAACTTTTGACAGCTCTAATTATCGTCTGTCCTTTTCTAATCATGTACAAGTGAAAGGGATATCGATAGCCTAAAATTACTTTGGTAAGAATTTAACAGAATCGGGGCCAATTAATTATTTTTCTTAACTATTCCTTGGTACCGATACAGCGAGATTTTGTTATATATACATATTATACTTATTTATGTTATTAAATCAGATTGTGTTATACAAATATATACATATATGTAGATATGTAACATCTCCTCGTAATTTGATTTTTTATGTACATTACATATTTTTATTTGTTACTTATATATTTTATTACAACATTCATCCATTCTTGATTTTCTCCTTTTATTTTATATTTACAGGGAAATTCTTACTTATAATTATTAATGATAATTCTAAAATATAATAATTTATTTGTTAAAATGAAATTTCAATTAAGAAAAATACTTTATGTTTCGAAATAGCTACGTTAGTTGCTACCTAAGAAATGAATTAATTGAAAGAGTACTTAAATAATGAAAAGAGTAAATTAATAAAATAAATGCGCAAAAAAACTTCCTACACTTTTAAAATTTGGTGTTGATTGCCGAATTGAATGTTTTCTAAACTAGTGTAGAATTTTGTATCTTGTAGTTTTAATTATTACTATTAAATTTTTGTTTATTACTTTTCATAACAACGGTTTTATATTTCTCAATTATTATGAGGACGGATTGAAAAAAATAGGTAAGTTATGAGACCTAAGTTGGTATTTTAGAATGCTGAAATTTTGTCAATGGAACTCTTATTTTACGAAAATAAATTCAGTAAAAATAAATAATAAAGTATAAGTAAGTACCTCACTAATATTTACAGTAGTTACCTAAATTATAGTTATTATTAGAAGTCTCAATTTACACTCCATCCATAACGCATTCTTCTTACATTAAAATTTAATTTAATGAATTTTTATTTTATAATAGTAATATATACATACTACGGTCGTTTAGTAGTGGTTAGATCGCGGGTTATTCAAGCTATATGTACAATTCTTAAACCTTAAAATTATTGTATTCTAGACTTTTTAAAGTCGGTAAAAATTACGAAGTTATATCAGACATTAATAGACCCATAGGTGACAATATTTAAATATTATGAATACTTGTATTTAAAACCTTTTCTTGAATTATTAAAACGGCAGAAAAAACAACAAAAAAACAAAATTTTGGTTCAAAAATCAAACAGATTTACGATTTTGGAAATATAATATTTTTTTTTTTCTAAGTAGCCGTGGACTGCCTTACACTGATTTGATTTTAAGCTAACTAGTCGTTACCAATGATACTCACAAATTAAGAAAATAATGAGTTCTAATAAAAAAAAATCGAAATACACATGAAAAAAAAAACAAGTGTGTTGTTTCTTTTGCTACGCACCGTAAATTTTACCGACAGTAAAATTACCTAAATTAATTACTGCTAACATACTTTACTACCCCTACAATTTATTACAGTAACTTAATAATAATAAAAATTTACAACTACCTTTTTTATCTCCATTTGTAATGTACTTTTGCTGTTTTATATATTTACAGGTTTTCCTTATTAATGTTATCTTAACATTAAATAAATATAATTAATTCTAACTTACAAACTGTATGTACAGACTACGAGCATTTTATAGTTTGTTGCTTTGGTTTATTTATCTATAACTTGTAATTAGGCCTACATCTTATTATAATAATGAATAATATCACAGATCAGTTTCTTAAAAGTATTCTAATATCTATTTAGTCACTATTCTAAGATCTATCTAGACCTATACCGGAGTGCTCTTTGATGGAATCAACGGCTTGATGTACTTTTTAACCAACGATGCAAAAAGAGGGATGTTATAAGTTTCACGTGTTAATATGTTTGTGGCATCATAGCTCCTGAAGGAGTTGACCTATTGTGGTTTGTTTTGTTTGGACCTTGAGCTTAGCTATACTTTGAGAAGCTCTGTTTTATTAATTGAAAATTAGCAACTTGCTACTGCAATCTGTTTAATATTTTTTTCGGGGACCTCTTATATTCTTCATTGTTACCTATTTTTGAGGTGATTTCTATTGTATATCTGAATGAGCTATTAATTGATTTAATTAATTTAACTGCCTCGTTGGCCTAGTGCTGCTAAGCGCGACTGCTACGCTAGAGGTCTTGGGTTCGATTCCCAAGTCGACCAAGGTGTTATTGGGTTTTTCTATGAAATTCTTCTTCTTCAATAGGCTCGCCCCCTATTACATGAGACCTAAACATATCGGCGAACAGTAACTGTGGGTGTAAATAGGTACACCTCTGTTAAACCCTTCGGGGATACAGGCGTGATGATATGTTATGATGGTTATTAGTTCAAATGATGGTAAATAAGCAAAGCTGCTATAGACATGTCCACACTATAAATAGATCTTTTAGATGCGTTATAAGATGTTTACAAGCTCACACTACAGGTTACAAGCTCTGCCAAGTTTGGGATCAGATGGCCGTGTGTGAGTTGTCCCAAGTCATTATTAGTATGAAATAGTATTGTTTCTCAAGTTTTGTAGATATTTGACTGGATAAATATTTGTTAAGTTAAGTTCTACAGGAGTTAAGTTCTTGTTTATTTCCTTACAAAGTGTTTTTAAACCGTTGTATTACTGCATAGTGTCCTAGGTAATAGGTCTAGTCCTACATCTAACTTATTTTAGCTACCTTACCTATTAAATTCTAGCATTTAAACGAAAATGTATGTTAAGAAAGAAAATTGTCTTCAAACAAAAATCAAAAGATTTTACGTAAAAAAATTGTCCATTAAAGAATTTCAATAATTAAATATGTGAAAAATAAAAACTCAAATATAAAAAAGAGCGTTATAAATAACAAAAAAATGAGTAAAATTAAAAATAATTCCGGAGAAACAAACTTATTCCTTTACTTAAAAAATGTACCCATTCTATTACAAGTAAAACTGAAATATCAAGAAAATGTTATCTAACAATCACAGCCATATTATCTACTTACTTACTAACTATAATATAAATAATATAGTAACTATGTACCACATACTATGTTGTTCGCTTAAAACTATGACTAAGTATATAAAGCAATGTCGTTTTGTTTCTTTTATATTTACATTTTTCTTACTTAAAATTAAAATACTGATTTTTTATCGTCGGAAAAATAATTAATGTGGTTTGTAAGTGAATTAGAAACTTTTTTAGTTATGTTTTATAGTATCCATACTTCGTAATAAAGAAAGGAGGTACTGTTTATCTGTCTGTCATGCTTTCACGACTAAATTACTGAACCTATTTTGATGACATGTGCTACGGATTAAGGTTCACCCTTAAGAAGGTATGTATGCTACTTGTTGATGCTGTATTTGATGTCCAAAGGGTTAGCCTGCTGAAAATTGATATGGTAACGAATTATCAATGTAAAATAAAACCGTTTTTTTTTCAATATTGGTCTATTTTGTAAGTGTTGTTTCTGTTACTTGTAAGCTAATTAAATGTATAAACAGTAAATTTTCCACAAAAATCTCGGCTTGTGTAACTCGATGTATATTCAAATTTTAAATTTTACAATTCCGCACCAATCCATTTGCTGTTACCGACATTTCAAATACTAGACACATCTAATTATTTGACCGACGACGTTAAAACATTCAGTATGTACTAATCCTAAGTCTATATTAAGTCGTATATTTTTCCTACTAATAATAATTAAAAAACCTAATGATCTACAAAATAATACAATAATAAGAATAATCTCCGACTACCTTCTACGTCATCTACGATGGGCGAAGTTTTGTCAAGAATTTTTATAAAGAAAAGGCAAGCTGCGTAGGAAATTTAAATGTATAGAAATTTATGCCAAAAATGTTGCAAAAGTACATAAAAATAAAAGAAATTATAATAAATAATTCCAAATTAAACCATTTCAGGAATCATTTATTTTTATTCAGAAATAAGTACTCGTGCTGTCTGTGACAATAAACGCTGTAGCAATATTTTTTAGTGATACTGTAAAAAAACAAACATATTCGCAAGTTATGAAACTAATTTAATATGAATCAAATTATTTTTAAATCAATACGTAAGTCTCTCCCGAGCCTTTTCGGAACTATATTGGGGTCAGCTACCAGTCATACCAGATTCAGCTGGATACCGTCTTTTACATGGAGCGACTGCACTGATCTCCACAACCCATTTTACTGGGTTACACAGTATCCCATGGTAAGACTGGTTGTCACAATTGACTTAACGACTGCCAAAGATCATAGTATGACAGTCGGGACCTACAGCTTAACGTGCTATCCGAGGCACGGAGGGGTCTCGGTATGTTGAGAAATGAATCTACGGACCAACCGCGGCAAGCGCAGCTTAACCTGTATTATCAGTCAAACCGTACGGCTTAGACTTAGCCACGAGCCCCTCAACATGTAAGCATCTATGATTTTTTATTTATCTTGTTTTTTAATTGTTGTCTGATCACGAAAATTTTAAATATATAAAATAAATATAATATAAAAAATTTAAGCATGTGAAAAGTGGAAAGTTAGCTTCAGCGATACATGGATGGATGATGCCTATTTTACCTCAATTTTACTGGTACACGTCCATTTTCAATAATCTATCGATCCATCTGTTTTACTACCAGAGATAGAAATTTAACGTGGATTATGTCAAATTGGTGACAGTTTATGTCAAAAGTGTAAGGTGGAAACCGGGTGTGGTGGCTCAAGAGAGGCTTCTGTCCAGTAGTGGACTGGGATATGCTTAGCTGATTGATTTCATGTGATATTTAATAACAGAATTTGTCATATCTTGTATCTTTATTCGCATTTTCACTAGTCGTTACGTCGAAACCTATTTTTTTTAATAACCTTTTGTGTTCCTCTGCTGGGCAAAGGTCTCTCCCAATTTTCTCCAAGCTATTCTGTCTGGAGCCGCTGCCAAACCGATTTCAGATCCCAAATTTGGGATCTGAAATCGCCAATCCGCAGAGAGCAAGCGTGGTGATCAATGCTCGTGCCTTCTCTATATGGGGAGAGGCCTGTGCCTAGCAGTGAGACGTTTAATGGCTGGATTATTATGATTTTCTATCTTTGGTAGGTCAGATAGGTTATTGAAAATGTGCATTATACAGTATAAATAAGCTAACTATATCACAGCCGCACTTTATGCGCTCCTTACTGCAGTATTAATAACTTCCGCTTAAACTAATTAATTATAATTTTATATCTTATTATAATAACATACAACTATACATTGTGTTATTCATCTGTAAGTATATTTTCTATACTTTTATTGTACATTTATGTTAATATGTACATTTATTATAAACGCCCGGTTAACAAAAAGCTGTAAATAATACATAGTAATATTTTTTGATAACTTGTACTGCTCATAAAAAGAATAAATATTTAAAATCATTAAAAACTTTACAAACTCAATATTTTTAAGTAATGATTTTCAAAAGATCAATTTTTGTTTTTTTTTTTAAGAAAATTGAATTTATGCTGCGGGCGTGGCCTTATTCCTAAACTTTATAATATCTAATGTTTAACTTACGAAAGTATTTCTTATTTATTTACATTACTTAATATATCCTTAACGTAAAATTTTTTTGAACCTTGTCACTAATTTTTATGTGTTCAATACTATTTTTTTGTTTTTTTTTTTTTTTTTTTATTTTTAGTTCTACCTTCACCTATCCTTTGAAGTTACTTAGAATATCTATACCTATCTTTACAAACGTTAAACTATATTTTTTTTTATTAATTTTCTTTTTTTTACTATTTATTTTCTATCGTAACATATGGTTTGATTATTTTTTTTGAGCATTTCTATTTAGTTTAAATATACTAGATCTACTTTAAAATATTCTTAATCTAACTTTTTTGGATTTTTTATATTTTTTTATGAAACGTATTCTAGGTCTTTATCTACATATTATAATCCTATTTCTTTTTATTTACCTTACTATTACAATGTACGTATTTGCTATCTGTAATTACGCTTATTTACAAAAAAAAAAGATCTACTAAACTATTGTAAACCTAACTTTTTTTGTTTTCTTTTCATTTTCTTTTTTAGAAATATCATCTACCTTAAAATATTCTTCACCTAACTTGTTTTTTTATTTCTTTTTTTTTATAAAAAATCTACCTTAAAATATTATAAACCTATTTTTTTTGGAGTTTTTATTTTTTGTAAAAAAATATATATCTTCTTCAACCTAATGCTACATTATTATGACTTATTAATAACATTAATATCTATCTAAAATAACTGTACATCTATTATATGGTTACTAACGTTAAAATAATTACATTTTACTTATAATACGAACTTCGTCCCAATATAAGGTCTGCTATGTTAAGTTACCTTATTTAATTTAAATTTACTATTTACAGGCTACTTTTTATTTATCAAATCTTCCCATTTCAATTTCATTTTATGTACATCTTATGATACTAAGAAGAGTGAAGAGAAGAAAAAATATTAAACAAAAAAAACAATTAATGTAGTGGGTAATACTGTCTAACCTCTTTCCCAAGCTATGTTGGGGTCGGCTACCAGTCTTACCGGATTCAGCTGAATACCGTATTATAAATGGAGTGACTGCCTATCTGACCTCCACAACCCATTTTACTGGGTTACACAGTATGCCATGGTAAGACTGGTTGTCAGAATTGACATAACGACTACCAAAGATCATAGTATGACAGTCGGGACCTACAGGTTAACGTGCTATCCGAGGCACGGAAGGGTCTCGGTATGGTTGGAATTGGTCACCCATCTACGTACCAACCGCGGCGAGGTCGGTTTAACCTAATCAAGAGCCCAAAAATGTAGTTGGCGTTACTAAAAAAAATATAACCTAATATTGCAACTCATGTGACAAAATAAACATACATCGCCCAATATCATTGCAATTAAAAAAAAAACAAGATTAATACTATGAAAAATTTAGATAAAACCTAGTGAAAATAAGAATAAATCCGGAGGTCTGACTAAAAATAATAAAGCTCATAGTAACTTAAAACTAATTATTATTCTAATTAAATACTATTCATTTCTTACTACTAATTATATATATTTTGGCGAATACCGCAACATTTTTTATATGTACATCCCTTAATACTTATATTATTATTATAGCTAATTGCATCTAGTCTTATTGGCATAGTTCGTCGTAAACTGGGTCATGTTTTGTGGTGTTATGAGAGCCTGGTACAGTCAGATCGCCTAAAGGTTGAAATTGGCCTATTAGTTTCAGATGACCAAGGTATGTTTGTGGCCTATTATGGGTCCAGTTCCTTGATATGGTTGGCTTGGTAAGTCAGGAAACTTGATTGGGGCCTAGTGGTTCCAAATGACAATGGTATGTTTGTTGCCTATTATTGGTACAGTTCCGTGATATGGTGGTGGTAAGTCAGAAAGATCAATGGGGGCCTAGTGGTTCCAAATGACCAAGGTATATTTGTTGCCTAATGTGTCCAGTTCCGTGATGGTGGTGGTTTGGTAAGTCACTAAGCTCAACGGGGGCCTAGTGGTTCCAAATGACCAAGGTATGTTTGTGGCCTAATGTGTCCAGTTCCATTGTGGTGTGGCTTGGTAAGTCAGGAAGCTCAATGGTGGTTCCAGATTACCAAGGTATGTTAGTTGTCTAATGGATCCAGTTTCATGGTGGTGTGGCTTAGTAAGTAGGGAAGCTCAGTGGGGCCCAGTGGTTCCAGATGACCAAGGTGACCAAGGTATGTCTGTTGCCAAAAGGCATCAATTCCGTGGAGGTGGTTTGGTAAGTCAGGAATCTCAATAGGTCGTTCTGATGTAGTAGGGTTAGATGGACCACTATAATAGGCTAAACCAGGTAGCCGAGTATTTTAAATATGTTGTGGTGCCTTAATAGGTGTAGGTAGTTAAAGGTAGCCAAGTTGATTTAAATGGCTTGATGTGTCCACAAAAATGCATGGTGTGTCGTGGTGGCCTGGCAGGTCCAGATGGCCAATAGTTGGTAGAGGCCTATTAGGTCCAGATGGCCAAAAGTGTTGTGGTGTTCAACTCAGTCTAGACCGATAACTATGTCGCTGCGGCCTAGAAGGTTTGATTAGAGCTAGGTCAGGTGGTCTTGTAAGTCCAGATGGCAAAAAATGTGTCGTTATAGGCCAAGTTTAGATATTATCCAGTGTACAGTATACTAAATAGTTCAAGTTGGCCAAGTATGTTGTAGACTAGTAGATTCTAATAGCTTAATATTATGTCATGTCAGCCTGGCAGGTCCAAGTGGCCAAAGGTGATGTGTTGGCCTAGTAGGTCCAGATGGCTAAGTATGTAATAGTGGTCTAGTAGGCTTCGATGGTCAAGTGTGTTTAGGTGGCCTATTAGGTCCCAGTAGCCAAGTGTGTTATCGTGGCCTTGTAGGTTCTTTTGGCCAAGTGTGTTATGGTAGCCGAGTAGGTTCCTGTAGTCAAGTGTTTCATGATGGCCTAGTAAGTTATTGTGACCAGGTGTGAAAAGGTGGCTCTAAAAGGTTTCCTGTAGACAAGTGTGTTACGGTGGCCCTAGCATGTCCCAACAAACTAGTTTATTAGTAAAGGCCTAATAGGCCAGTAGGCCAAATTAGATTGTGGTGGCCTGGCATGACTAGTATAGCTTCCCTAAGATCTTGGTGACCTAATGGGACCAGGTGGCTAAGAAGTGTATAGTCAAGTAGTTAAATAATGCCAAGTGATTGACCAAAGGTGTTTGATTGTATGTTTGTTATTTTTTTGTTATGGACTAGAATGCAAGTTTAAGTCTAGAATTATAACTATTAAGGTAATATTCATATTTACATTTTACCTTATTGTACCTTCTCCTATCACTAATTAAATACTTTCAGCTTAGAACACTTCAGTTTTTTCAATGTACAGTCACTTAAATAATTAATAATATTATGTACATTTTATATACATTTTAAAAATATAGCACAGCGTCATTTGACGATTTGGTTTTTTACTATATGTACAAGTTAATTGTTACTTATGCTACTAGCGTATTTTATACGCGATTACTACTACCTTCCTAATTAGTTAATATCTCTATTATTTATCTCTATACTTAATACAAAACTTATTTTTAAATTATTTATTTCTAAAATCTATTTTTTCAGTATCTTGGGTCTTTTTCATTAAATGCACATTTATGTTAATATTTACAGTATTATGTCTAACTAACTCAATAAAAATCTAAATTATACTAACCGCCAATTATTAAATAAATTAATATTTTATAAAATATACACAATAATTAAGGTATTAATAAAGGTTAAAATTAGATGATAAAGTAATAATTTAAGCCCTTTTCCTCTCTTCAATATTTTCAGTGCCCTACAGGGTCCACTATTCCATAATGTTAAGCTACCACCTAAGAGCAACGAAATCTAAATAAATACGAAATCCAAATAAACATTGGAATTTAATATCAATACAAAAAAAAACATATAATATATTGAAAATTTTTGCTGCAAAAAACAACATATATTTCCTTTTCCACAAACCAATAACTTAATCCCCAATCGATTGACAAAGAAAAGCCTTAAACACAATTCAGGAGCACGCAATAATATAAACTCATAAACCAATAAACTTGTAGGACGTTAGATTTCAAAATATAAAAAGAACTTTAAGTTAGTAGATTACTCACTAAGTACCCTTAATTTTTTAATCCTTAAACTATTTTAAACCTAAATTCCATATGTACATAATTATATCATCATCTCACGAGCCTTTTACCAACCAGGTTGGGGTTGGCCACCAGTCTTACCGGATTCACCTGAATACCGTATTTTACGGAGCGACTGTCTATCTGATCTCCACATGTTACTGGGTAACACAGTATCCCATGGTAAGACTGGTTGTCAGAATTGACTTGACGACTGCCAAAGATGTACGTATGACAGTCGGGACCAACGGCTTAACGTGCTTTCCGAGGCACGGAGGGGTCTCGGTATGTTATAAATGGTCACCCACCCACGGACCAACCGCGGCGAGCAGTCTAATCGTACGGCCTACACTTAGCCACGAGCCCCTCCTTATCATACATGACTAGATGATACATATATTATTATATACATTTTATAGTACATAATGTCCCCGACGTTATATATACATATCTTATGTGTCGCATACTTATTTAATAGTTAGTCCATACGCCTGAAGTTAGATATGAATATAATTATTTACAGGTCCTTGTTATCTGAGTTCACTTTTATATTTTAATTTACATTTATAGTAATATATACAATTATATACTAGCAACAAAATGACACTAAGAAAAAACACAAATAAAAAAGGAATTACAAAACAACAATAGACATTAAATAACATCAATGTAATAGTAATACTGACATAATTAATTTAAAAAATGAGTTTGACTATTGCCATAATTTTTGAGTTTTAAATCGTTCAAATAAAGAAAATCTTTGAGAACCATTTAAACGAACCTGACAATAAAAAAAACTGCTTTCGCCACCAAATTGTTAACATTTATGAATGTAGTAAACATGTATAACTACGGAGAAAAAAATCTAAATATAATTTAATTAATTCTGTATTGTTAAAATAAAAAAATCCAAAATACCTTTTTTAATTAACTGGAATGATAAGTAATAAGTAATATAAAAGAATTATGTCAAAGAACTCTTTGAAAAACTTAAGAACTAATAACTGAATAAAAATACATGTAAAGGAAAACCCTATTCAAATAAAGTAAACTATAAAATTTAACTAATTTAATATTAATACTAACTGCTAATCTTTTTTTATAATTTTATATATTTCTATTTTTTTTAATCTTTTTTATATTTTTTTTTCTATTTACTATCTTATTTCCTTTCAATCGAATTATATTAAACTACTATTTATTTAGAGCTCGTGCATTTGTTTTCGTTTTTATATTTACAGTTTTTCTTACTTATGATATAATTATATATTTATCTTATATGCACTAGTTTGTCTGGGACAATCCGTTCATTTTAAATGTACATTTATTGTGATAATATGTACATTTACATACTACAATAAAAAAATATTATAATTTAAAGTATTAAAAATAAATTAAAGTTCCAAAATAGTGAATAAAAATGTCAATAATAAGAACTATTGTTGTTTTAGCAAAATGTAATCCAAATTTTTGAATTTATTAAAAACTTAACCCCAAAATAAACAAATATAAATATTACTTCAAAACTTTATAATTACTGTTTACATTATTATTATTTTTATATTATTATGTACCCTACACTAAAATTATTATGTAGTCCACCTTATTTTTTTTTGTTTCTAATAATTATCTGTATTATATGTACAAGTTTTATAACTTATCCGAATTATATTTAATTTAATTTATACCTAAGATATGTTTATATACCTATTGACTTAAAACCTAATAATAGCCCTTCTTCGTCTTAAATCTATAATTGAGATATCGAACCATTTCTTTTCAGTGTACATTTATTTTAATATGTACATCTATAATCTAATAATAAATATAACTAAAAGTATTTAAATTAAAGTAAAAATAATAAAAATAAACTTTACTTAAACTGCTAAGAAAAAATACTAAAAATAAATTAAAGAATTACGCGCGAAGTTAGATTTTTAGATGACGTCAAAATCTGGGAACGATTTGTCTTTGGAAAAGATCTATGCAGTTAGCCTGGGGCGTGAATCCGCTACTTTCAACTCTGTGGGCGACAGTTTCATGAACGTTCCAGTGTACTTTTAATTGTGACTAATTTTCGTATCCGGTACCGCGGCAGCAGTAAGTTGCGTTTACGCATCGCTATAAGATAGCTAGATGATATGCTATCATTAAGTGTTCCTTTAGAGTCCGGAACTAGTTGGTAATCGCCTATAACTTCACGTCAGTAAAGTTGGTGGTGTTTATAAATATTTAAATAAAACATAACCCGAAAATAAGTACCGTAAAACTAGCCGCGGTATTACCTAATTTACGATAGCAAAGTTTAATTCGAATTGTTGTATTTTATTGCCATAAATACACAAATAACCCGTAAAAAATTCGAACGGAGTTATTGTGATGAGCATGATCATTGTTCTGTGTCTGGGTGTAATTTATCTATAGTATGTATGCATTTAGAAATATATAAGTTTGTTTATCAGTTGTCTAGTTACCATAGTACAAGCTCTTATTGGCTTGGGATCAGATGACCGTGTGTGAGTTGTCCTAGGATATTATATATATTTATTTATTCGCCAGGACTGTTTATTTTTTGCTGTAAAATCCTATTGTTTTACTGCCGCTTGGCGTTCGCAATTTAGGTAATACCCCAGCAGAAACCTCATAATATATACAATTACTACGTCTAATTATACCTATCTTATGATGACTTAATTTAATTATCATAGACTGTATCCATTCCTCAATGTATATGTACAAATCCTTACCTATGATATGTTTTATAAAAATACTTCGACTAAAATATCGTAAATAATGACTGTCACCGGCAACATACTTTCTGCAGTGTACATATATTGTAATATGTACATCTACACACTAACGTAGTACAGACGAAAAAATTGTAAGAAATCTGATGTCTAAAACAAAAATCACGAATATTAGGTATTACATAAAAAATAAGATTTAATGTAAATTTAATTTAACAAAAAATAAATATATAATAAAATATATGAATTATGGCCGCATTTCGTGTCTTGCAATGTATTTGAGATGCTGTGACTGTGATGTCTACCACTCTCGGAGATGTTTATCGAGGCCAGAGGTAGTGATTTTTATCCCCCGATGCAAATAAAAAGGTATTTATTATGTTTGTCTTGTCGGTCTGTCTGTCTGTGGCAACCTAGTTCTTAAATGGACAGATTGTCAAGCAATTTTTTTTTCAAAGTATGCTGTTTTTTTTTTGTTTCTTAGCTGTATTTATGAAGTTCTGTTCAGTATTTTGAAAGTTATCGGCAATTCACTATATGTCGGAGGCTTCTGTTATTTGTTATGCAATCATAAAGAGACACTGCATTTCTATTCTCGATAGAATACGTGCTAGAACCCACAGCATCCTGAGCGTTTGTGATAGGTGGAACAGTTCAAAGCTGGCTTACAGCCTGCACACTAGGTGACAGTTATTAGAATTATGTAATGATTTCTACTTATAAACATATGGATCTTGTCATTTAAATTTGTTCGGTAGTAAATGGTCTTAATCATTTTATTAAGTAGATTATTTGAAAGTCATTTTGATAGTGATAAAGCCAACTGCTATTTATGTAGTTATGTTAGTTATATATGATTTAACTAATGGCAAACGGTCTATTGACTTTTCTATTAATTTAGTTGTATGGTTGTATCTGTATTTGGTTGAGTTGAGTGCGGCCATTCTAACTTAACTAAAATATAAAATTTTATGTATTGAGAAAACAATAAAACACCTACATTATACTACTTCTTTATCCCTACTACAATGTGGTCTTAATTACACTTGTTTCTTTCTCTATATATACAGTTTTCCTTACTTAACCTAACTCATCTACCTCATCAGCTGTCAGCTTCCAGTCTTACCGGATTTATCTTAATACCGTATTTTACATGGAGCGACTATCTAACCTCCACAACCTTATACTGGGTGACACAGTATCCCATAGTAAGACTGGATGTCAAAACTGACTTAA
Source organism: Autographa gamma (assembly GCA_905146925.1). NCBI lineage: Eukaryota > Metazoa > Arthropoda > Insecta > Lepidoptera > Noctuidae > Autographa > Autographa gamma. The sequence goes on from LR989871.1 coordinate 8,099,899, forward strand.
CGACTGCCAAAGATCAAGGTATGGCAGCCGGGACCAACGGCTTAACGTGCTTTCCGAGGCACGGAGGGGTCTCGGTATGTTGATAAACCCATCCACGGATCATCCGCGGTGAGCGCTGCTTAACCTGGCTTATACTTAGCTACGAGCCCCTCTATATTATCTACCTAATGATTATAATATACCTACAAATATCATACTACTAGTAAGTGATCACCTTTACTGGTCTTTAATGTACATTTATTTTTATATGTACATTTACATACTATTTTAAATTGAAAACAACTAAAAAAATAATAATTAAATCAAAAATAAAGGACATGGATCCCTTAGCTGTTTTAGGATCTGAAGTTTCAATTTAAAGTGCGAACAGAAATTAAATAATAAACGGTTAATGTCAATTAATAATTAATTTAAATTTACTGTAAATAAAATGATAAATAACTGTGAAAAAAAATGACTTTATGTACTACTTATATTTACTACTATAATTATGTACAGCTACAAAATAGTAGCCATTACTGCTTAGGTCCTACATTATTATTATTATGGTCTGTTTGGGTTACCGTGGCAATTATATTTACAGGTTTTCCTTACTTAATCTAGTTTTTTAAATGCTATTAATATTCCTAAGTGTAATATATACAACTACGGTTTTATTGTTTGCAACTGACACTATAACATTTATTATCTATCTAGCCTAGAATAATTTCTAAAATTGCCTGCCTACGTCCGATAATCGGTGACCGATTATTTGTAGGAGAAAAATAGGACACACTGAAAGCAATAGTGCAACGCACACGTGCTACAAAAATCTGTACTATCAATCGGCGGAAAAATCGGCTCGATTATCGGACCTACAAAAAGTTGGACGTTTGGAAACTGTTCTATTTATCTCCTACAAATAATCAGTCACCGACTATCGGACGTGGGCGGGCAGCCTAAACATGTAAATACGACTAATTAACTACTTTTTGGTAACAAACAGCGTGTGTTTTCAATGTACATTTATTTTAATATGTACATTTATACTAAAGTAATGTCTAAAACCAATATAAAAAAGGAATGCTAAGTTTAACGTTTAATAAATGTACGAGATTAAGTGCGTGTGTTTACGAGCCGGATACTACCGGATCTGACGTCGGATCGGTGCCGGTTTTAATAACCGGGCACTACCTGAAATGTTAGGCTTTCAGACGGTAGAAATGTTAGGGGTCCAGATCGGATTTGGATCGGACAGAGTGCAAAACCGCAGTTAGTACCCGGTTTACAAATGACGGTGAGCCGGATGAAATGTGGCTTATATGGTCTTATATACGGTCCCGTCAATAAACTGACAAAGTGTACAGCAGTTCGGCAGACTATTTATGTATTTTTTGTGTGGTTTCTCTTGAATAAAAACTATTACGGACTGTCTACGCATCGGTGGCGCGCGCCGGCTGCGGTATTGAGCCGGACCGACGCAAGCGCAGGTTTGTGAAAACAACTTTTAGGTCTATCATAGTTAACTGATGTTACGCCCAGTATAATGGCCGTAAAAATCCGGAAAGACACCGTCTCCTCAACACACTCATTCAAATCAATTCGAATTTGACTGAGGAAAATCTGTTCAAAAATGACGCATTGAAATTAACATAAGAAAATTAAGACTTATTTCATTAAGCAGATTGAACTCGAGAGTAATATTGAATTATTTCAGGCGTATTATGATGAAAACGATCTATTGTATTGATTTAGTGGCTAGCTTCCAAAATGTTTGTAGAGTTGTTTGACTGAATGATTTATTTTTATTCCGCGCTATTATTTCACAGTATTTATTTTTTATCATTGTTATTTTGTATTGTATTGTAATTTCACTAATTTTGTTTACTATTTGCACACCAAAGTGTGGGTATAATATTAAGAATTTTATTAGAATGTAAAACATCTATTGCCATTGATTGCAAAAAAAACATGAAAAAGTTACTGTAAAATATCAAAATGCATGTTTTGAACGAAACCATAAAAATACCTATCTACTTTTATCCTAAGTTATGACTATGCTATTAACTATACTACACTTTAACTACCCATGTTTATCTTTTTCGAGTTTTCTAGATTTTTTGTATATTTACAAGATTTCCTTACTTAATCCTAATTATTAAATACTTATCTGTTACATAATTATTGTATTTGTTTTAAATCTAATTAATTTCGCCTCCAGGTACTTATATTTTCAATGTACATTTCTAATAATATTTTCATAATCAAAGTTATTTTAACCTAAGCCGAAACCTAAAAATAGTTGCTTTAGAATCATTGAGTGTCTGTTTTCCTTTTTTTTTAATTAATATTTTGCTGTACTTTGCTTGACCAGATTGATGAAACTATTGCTTGATGGCGTTAACGACTTCAAAAAAGGAGGATGTACTCAATTCGACTGTATTTTATTTGTTTTTTACCACCGAACTTTTGACGGGTGAACCAATTTTGAAGATGCTTTTGTTATTTGAAAGCTGGTGCCTTCCAGGTCCTTTGGTAGTTTTGATAGTGGGATGCATAGGAAATAAATATGAGACTTATTTTGAACTCGATTTTTTTGTTAGAATTATTTTTAAATTTGATTTTGTTGTAATTTGCTTGACCAGATTGATGAAACTATTGCTTGATGGAGTATTTTATAATTTACTGTGTGCTTGATAAAAACCTTGTTTGTCATACCTGATCCTATCCGCCTATTATTTTTAACTGCTAATTCTTAACTTATTCGTACGATACTGAGCTTTTCCTTGTTATATGTACAAGTTTATCTTACTTAACCTATATATCCTAGTTTTATTTGTAATTATGTACAAGTTACCTGTAAATTGAACCACTGGCCTTATTCATTTATTTTATATTATATTATATATTATTATATTATATTGTTTAGTAGGTACCTGTAGTGACTTGAATTCCCAGCTATGTTATTTATACATTTTATTTCTATCTTATTTTAATGAAACTATCATAAATATATACAAAAAAAAACGAAATGATACTAAATGTTTCTTTTTTAAACTATTCAGACAAAAATTTTAATTTTTTGGGAGAGACTGACGTTAGTTGAGATAGTCTCTTGTTAGATTTCCCGGTTACAGATTTTATTGATACCGTATTATGAGCTTCAAGAAACCAAATATAAATATATAAAACGTATAAATATTTTTAAACGACTTCAAAAAGAAGGAGGTACTCATATCGACTGCTTTTCAGGTTTGTTATATATCAGCAATTAATAAAATTACATACCAATTATTTTTAAACAACTTTATAAAGGAGGAGGTACTCAATTTGCCTGTTTTTTATGTTTGTTATAATCAGCAATTATTAAAATTACATACCAATAAAATAAATACATACCTACCTATTTATACCTACTTAATTTAATACTTATTCTAAGCTATCTTATTTTATGTACACTAATGATGTTAGTCTAATTATACTTTAGATCATACTATTTGTACAGGGTCCTTACTTACTTGCTACTTATGAAATTGTGTCCCGAAATACCCTCCTGATTTTCAAATTACGTAATTTTATGTTTAACATGTGAAAATTTTGATTAAGTAAAAACAATATTTTTTATTTTTTTGCCCTCGATTGAAAACCCGAGTAAGTCTTTGTGGAGTGTTTATTTGTGGCGTCTAACTCCAAAACAACCTGGTTGATTTTAAAACAGTTTTTCTTCTTGAAATCTTATGTGATCAGTATATTATGGTTTATCGCAATAAATAAAGTTGATTGGCTTAGCTGTTCAAAATTATAAGCTTTGTTGTTCTGTTTTGAGAATTTGGATTTTTTAACTCATGTTTGATATATGGTCACCAAAATTGGTTCGCAATAGTAAATATGGATTTTACCACCAGAAGTAAAGTTACTTTAATTGTTTAGGGGATATGACCCAAAAAGGTATTTCAAAGATACATTTCTAATTAACTTCTACTTAGATATACGTGTTTAAAATTATATTTATTATCTAATTATATACGAAACTTAATTATTGAGACTGTACACTTAAGGACAGAGGCCTTTACTAAGTAATACTTATTAATCTTAATAATCTGTACCTATTTCGTTCTGTTACAATTTCACCATTATGTACACGTTATTCAAGATATTTTGTACATTTATTTTAATATTTACATCTTATATCTAAAAATAAGAAAATAAAAATTATATTAAAAAAAAAAATTTAAGTATACGATTTAAATTATCGACCAAATATATTATCTCGAAAATCAAAATATTACATAAAAGGTACTTTTCCTAACTTGTATAAATAAAATATGTAAATTAAATAGAGTGTTGTCGATCAGTTTTACTGAACCAAAGAGATCAGCCTGTACTGAGCTCTTATAGCAAGACTTGCCACTGTGGAAGCGAGACAGCGCGCTACATTGCGTATAGTGACATCTCGCTTCCACAACAGGGGTGGTCCTGCTTTTAGAGCCAATGGTAGGTGTTGTACCTATTTATTAGCTTTTGGTGAACCTGAAGATTAATTTCTTTTTGAAAAAGGCTTACAAACAAATACAGTACTTATATTGAACGAATAACGAAACTTCTTTTTTGCGTTTTTTACTTTTTGTTTCTTTTTTTTTTGTTTTTTTTTTCGTTTTTTTTTTTTAAGATTAATAATTACGAATTACGATATCCTAACACTTATATATAACAACTACTTTTCTTGGAACCAAATCTTCGTCCAGTGTATATTTTCAATATACGCCTACCTAATACTTAACCTAGAATATTTTACTTAAAATGGACCAATAACCTTTATTTACATAAATGGGGGTAAGAAAAAAAAAAAAAAGGTTTGTAACCACTAACGCCATCTAGTGGTAAAAACTTGTACTATAAGTGAGCCGTTCGATTGTAAAATTCGTTTGATGGTTAGACCGTTGTTATTTATTATGTTAGACCGATAATTATTAATATTATAGAGAGTTTTAATAACCGCTATTTTTATGGACAAATAGTATACTCTTTTTTTGGGTAGATTACTTTGCAGTTAGCCTGAGCGCAGGCTTTGACTGCTTCACCGGATTTTTGGAGAGGACCCTAAGGCCTCCAGCCAGAGCAATAGGAAAAGCAATTGTTAGATTTCTTTTCAATAGTACAGAAGGTACACTTGTTTGAAAAGCATTTTAAATTTGACTACTTTAATGTCTGCTATTGCTTGTTCTACTCTCGGTTACACACAAAAGTAACTAGAGTCTGTGCCTAAAAAAAAACGTCTTATTATTTGAGGCCGGTAATGTGATAATTACGGTATTGAAATATTTAGTATGTTGGCAATACTACTTACTATAAGATCTTGATATTTTGACATAATAATAAAACATTCTTAATTTTTTAATTGCTTTATGGAATGATTTTAATTTTGTTATGAAAGCCATTATACGTTCCGTTATACGCCACGACGTTTTCCTTTACACACAGACTAAGTTACGTTTAGGTTTAATTTTGCTTCTAGATTATTAGTTAATGTTTTATCGTCTCAGTAACAACATAGCCAAGAAGGGAGAAAATTATAAAAATATGAAGATGACAAATGACGTCGCTAGTCTGTTAGACTTTAGTAGCACCTTCTAAAGTTTCCGTCATTATTTTATGATTGTCAAACTCACAGGTTTATGAATAGGTTATAGAGAAAATAAAAAGGTGGGCAACGACTTTAAGTCAGAAATAAGCAACTGGTAAATGGTCTGTGATTGGTCGATGTAATTTGTTTCTACATTTACATTAACTCGAGTTAAGACGGCCTCGTTGGCCTAGTGGTTGTAAGCGCGACTGCTACGCTAGAGGTCTTGGGTGCGATTCCCGAGTCGACCAAGGTGTTATTGGGTATTTCTATGAAATTCTCAGTAGCAGGTCGGAGTTCGGATTTGCCCGGTTAGTGGCTTAGGCTCGCCCCCTATTACATGGGACCTAAAACATACCGGCGAACTGTGGGTGTACATTGGTACACCTCTGCCCAAACCTTCGAGGATACAGGCGTGATGGTATGTTATGTTAATTTACATTAAACGCCTCTTCGTCCACCTTTTTATTTAGTCCATGGAAAAGGTATGAAAAATCTTACTGACTACAAGATTGACACCAATTTTTTTATAACTACATCTAATTCCACAGAAAAAGTGTACGAAGTACCTACTACAAACATTGATCCTAACCTATTTAACAATTTACGATAATTCACTACAACTTTTGTGTATTTAACATTTGCCAAAGATTAAATTTCGAAAAATATTTGGGTTTTCTTTCGACTGATATTAACATGTAATACTTAGGTATTATTCAACAGATCTACGTTAGAAGATACACTTATGAAGAGGTATTTTTTAATTGAGACCGTTTGGGTAATTCGATTATGTAATTTATGGTGATTCAAATAAGAATAGGAATCGTTAATATCCCGCCAAACAACACGTTAAAAATTATACAAGTTTACTTATTATTTCCTAAAATTATTTTGTAAGTAGTCACGTAATATTGCACAGGTAAAATATAAATCATCAGATAAGTTGAAATACCTAACTATTTATAAGTTTAACCAAAATTTTATTGTTTTTATTACAAAATGGCGGCCATATACAATCCTATTTTTATCTGAATCACAAACGTTAGATGCAAACCTATTATATTATCAATTCGGAACATAATTTGTGTCATTGCGCAGTAGTAAACGCATGCGCTATTGTGCGCAGGCGCGAACATGGCTGCCATAAATACCTTCACCAAATTGTAATTTACCTACATTCGTAACAAAATTATAAAATGTAACTTACCTGCAACAGCGCTCTTAAAATGTAGGTAACAAAACAATTGACGTAAAATAACTGTTAAAATTATATTTTAACAAATGTAAAAATAATTGAGCGGTTTTGTTTTTAAAATTAATATAAATATTTTTGTTATAAATTAATATTTCCAACAAGATAATTTAATTATTGTATTTGAATGATATTGCCTACAATTTGTGCTGTACACTACTTATTATTTATTTTACATTTAGATGTTACAAAAATGGTCTTGTTAAAACACCAGAATAAGAATAGACATTTATAATCTCTAAACACTTGGTATATTACATAAGTTTGACGTATTTTAAAGGCATGTTTAAAAGTAATTTAGAAATTAAACCCATTTTTTTTGGTAGCAGAGTGCGTATACTGCCATATTTAAAATACTTAAAAAAAAAAATAAGTACACGCCTTTAAACATACGTCAAAACTTTTGAAAATTGAACTGTTTTCTACATTATTAAAACAATACTGTATTTTTTTGGCCGAAATGATTTATATACAATTTTTTATTTAAATAAACCTGTTATTTTAAAGTTTCGAGTCAAACATTTTGTAATTGGAACTGTCAAACATTTTGGCATTAAGATTTTATTTTTTAAATTCGTTTTTGAATATTGACTGTTATGGCCAGTTTTTTTTTAATCTTTATGGACAAAATAGTGTTACCTTATTTTTTGAAGAATTGTCTTGAAAGGTGTTGAAGCTGCTTATCTTGTTAATTGCTGAGCTGCTAAAGATGACTAGGTGATTAGGTGAGAGCTCGTGGATCAGTTGTTTCGTTGAATTTTCTTTAATTCTCGAGCGAGCTAAAATAGTTGTAACCGATTGTAATTTTGTACTTACTCTCATACAATATGAACGGTCCAAAACGACAGTGGTATATATTACGTAGATAAACTTGAAATTCCTTTTTGCCGTGATATATTATGTAAACTTTAAATGTGTTTTGTTTAAGTTTTTACTTATAGCTATTTGATTTGACTCAAGACAGTCATCGAAAAAAAATTCGTAAAAATAATGTTTATTTCCGATTTTTTGAGACAACTGTAGTGAAAAAAAGGAATGATATTTTCTCTTTAGGATGAATATTTTTGTATCAGCATGCAATAATAAATTGTGATAGTTTTATGAAAGGTACATACGTGGAGTCGGCCTCATAGTAAGTGGGATGATTGCGCTCGCAGTTGCAAAATTTAGGACACCTGATGACAAAATAGTTGAAAATTTAAGACTAAGAATCCAAAAGAAATGTTTCTGAAAATTAACACATGAAACCTGATAAAAATACAAAAATATGTGCAACAATCGCATTTTTTTCTGGTGCTCTTTTTGCTTATTTCGCGTCACACGGCATTTTCTATACAATTTTATATTCTCGCAAGAGTCGCAAAGGCTAGCAGTGCCAAACAGTTAGGCGTTTAGCAAACAACATACATTGTATTTGCCGGACAAAAATGAAAGCTTTTGGTAGCCGTAGGCAAGGTGACCGGTACCACCCTATGAGGATGATCAACGGGAGGCACCCTAGCGCACAAACAGGGGGGGTAGATGGAACACTAATTAAATACTATTGCAAAACAAAAATCTATTCTGACCGCCGGCGACAGACAAACGAAAATTACGCACAATATTATTGCTCTTTTTGTAATTACATACATGATTCGTCAGTTTTTAAAAGAGGCTATGGTAGATTCTACCGAACGACCGGTATTGTTCTTCGGCCGAAGACCACGTCAGCTTATGCATCTCCCGTTTTCAAACCTCTAAACATTTGACACTGTAGATTTGACGTCGCAGTCAATTTGATCATTTTTGTCCGGTTGTAAAACTATTCTTCATCTATTCTGCGTTCTAGTCAACTAATCTATCCCTAGTATAAAACTAATAACCACTAATTTGTTAAGCTGATGCGGCTTCTAGTTAAGGACGTATTTAAAAAAAAAATGCGTTTATGTTTCACTATGTATCTACTCCCCACGAAGGTGGGGAGGATAAGGGTAGATCCATGGGGGAAGCCCCGTGGATCTATAGCTACCTCTTGTTCTTTCGTTAACAGTCATCGTTTCATATTCAAACCTAAAACTGATTTTGGCATGCATTATAATTGTCCATCCATATACTCATAATCTGCTATTCAGATACCTATCAAGTGTGTCAACGGAATCACAGACTAAGTAAAAAGTAGACATGGCGTTAAAATCGATACAATTGGGCCGCTGTAAACACAACCTTGCAAAATGGGAGATAACTGATCCCCTTGATACCAAATGCAAGTGTTGAGCTCCCATCCAGACGAGAGAAGTCGTAACATGGACTTAAATTTGAATCTAACATCGACACGAAATTTTTTTGATGAAAAGAACATTTTTCTTCCAATTTTTCTTCTCCTTCTTTCATTTGGAGTTGAGCTCTGTCTCTTTCTACTTGGTCTTTGGTTCCAGAGAGTAAGCTTTAGTTATACTTACTGTGGCTGCGGTACTGGAACAGCTTGGTTGGTCGGAGGCAGGAAGGTAACGAACGGGCACCCCTTGATCTCGGTCCACAGATCAATGAAGACCTTGATTTTCATGATGGTTATGCGAGTACTAAAAATAAAAAGCTAGCTTAACAAAAGTTGAAGGTAAAACAGAAAATTATGTCTTAAATATTTATTTAAATATCACACAACAAAGACCACATAATATTTTTTGAATTTTTGTCATAGAACCTAATCTGGCTACAAGGCACCAGCAATTTGTGAAAATAGGGCTTCTGTTTGGGTCTACAGTCCTCTTAAACGTTATCTTTTTAGTTTAATGGCCCACTTTGAAAGAAGTGGTTGTAAAGCAACACACAAAAAAGCACGGTTCTTCAGGTCCAAACATTTTAGAAACTTCTGATAGAAATCCAAAGAAATAAACCGAACATTTAAAGACTGGTATAAATAACAAACTAACCGTTTCTTCTGCTTCTTAACCTTCAGCTGCACCACGTAGTAAGCTGCATTCTTCTGGCGATGCACATCAAGTATCATGTACTTGCCGCGCCCCATTCTGATCTATAGGAGAGAAAAAAACAAATGATATTCAAGAAAAGCGATGAAGGCGAAGATCACCAGAAAACCTGGATCTTGGAAAGGAACCCGCAATAAGCAAGCATGGTGATAAAAGCTGGTTTCTTTTCCCCTTGAGAAGAAGCCCGTGCCCAGCCGTGGGACTTTTATAGAATCAAAAAACGAAAAAGAATCATGACATTTTGTGAAATGGACTAGCATTAAAATTTATGAGCCTCTAGTGCGTTCTGCTTAGCCGCAAGTAACGTTGGGATCTTAAAATTATACCTTGCTAACCAGAATAGCTTGAATATATGGAGCTACTGCCCATCAGGACCACTTTAACCAATTTGGAACACTCACTTGTTATAACTTGTCTTTAGAATTGAAATTTTGACTGGGTTTGAAAGGTAACAATCTATTAAGTCCGTCAGATACTAGACCATAAAATATTAGACATGTGTTTTAATCCTTTTCAGAAAAAATATAAAAGTAATACGCAAAGGCGCCGCGTTTCAAAGTTCAACATGGCGTCGGACACGCGACCACGCCCTCCGGAGAGAAAAATCACTTTTATTCGAAATTTTCTAGTTCACTATTTTTAAGAATTAAAATACCTATTTTAATAACATAAGGTATCTGAATTATGAGTTCCTAATAATTTATTAGAAATTCTAGGATCAGTGGCTCGAAAATTTTCCACCTCAATATTCAAAAATCTCTTAAGTCTTAAGTATTGATAAAACTGATTTCTATTCATAATACCCTTCAGAAATAACTTTATTATCAATAATGTTTTGATCAACAACATCTATTTATAACTATCAAAAAAGAAGACCCGCAATTTGTAACGATGTTCCATCTTGTGTATGTAACGCGATATTTTTGTTATTTGTCGAACGATTACAATATTATGAGTAGGCTATTTATAACCCAAGGGTCCCTTATTATTTCCGTCAATAAAATTCCACCAGGTAGAGGAAAAATGAAAGTTAATATTCCACTGAAGGTATTTCATCACTTTGAAGTAGCTTCTTAAATATAATTATCTTGTATTAAGAACAATTTATTTTTTTAAAATATGGTGATGTTTAGCAATATTCTTCAAATTGATCAGAAATATGGTGCAGGTATTTGAAGCATTCCTCGAATTGTAGAAACGCAGATATTCCATAGCGATCTCAAATTTTTCCATGAATTCCAAAATTGCTTAACAAACCAAGCACTCAAGATTTTTCATTTATTTAATAAAATATTTAATTATTTAGTGTCCCATTGAGTGATGTATAAAATTATTAAAGCACTTTAAGACGAAGATATGGTAAAAGCTATGGTTTAAGCTCACTAGAAGTCCAGCAGACAAAGAACCACCCCCTTTGTACAATATCCAAAGTCACTTAAATATTAGCTTGATAGATAGCAACCTCATATAAAATCAAGAAAAAACTATTCACCGCTGTCTACTAGTATCTGAAAAATATATTAATTTAAATCACTGCATTAAGAGAAATCAAAGAAACTCACCTTTAGTTCTTCGCGACTGGTCTCCGGCGGCAGCACAAGATTCTGATCGAAAACTGTCCAGATGTGGCAATTCTAAAAACGAAACAAAAAATCAATAATGTTTTAAAGGTTAAAAAAAAATTGAGCTCTAATAGTGTTCTAAAAATAGATGCCAAATCTACAAATTTAAAAAGGTATTATTATATAAAATATGAGCAGAAACTAACAGAAACGCTTCTAAATTCTGGAACCCGTTGTAAAATCTTCAAAATGTCGGCAGGGCTCCAACCTTTGTTCAAAATGGCGGAGCTGCTGCAGCAGAGACGTGTAACCTCGCCGGAGACGCCCCACGAAATGGCCGCATTGCAGATAGATGTAGCCCTTCTCCCCTCCGCCCTTACCCCGCTGACCCTTCCCCTCCAACCCCCACTACCCCTCTTGCACCCCCATAGCTCGAACCGACCCGGCCAGAACAAAGGAAAACTCCAAACCTTAAGACTAACGGTTCTAGCACTGAACCACCTACCCTCTATTTCTTTTCACAGAAGACCAGCCGAGAAGACATTTAAAAAGAACTAATTAAACAAAGAAAATTAAAAAAATACGTCACACGTCCACACCACGTCAACTCGATTAAATATTAATAACTCTAATGAGTAGGCGATAACTGCGCAAATCAGTTACAGATGGCGCTGGTGAGTTCATGGCGTGGGCAGAAAAAAAGCAAGGAAAAATTGGATACGCCTACCGAAAACCTCATGGCAATATCGAAGGAAAATGGCGACGCCTTTCAAATAAATCATAGCAATGTCTCTAATCTTGCGTTGCTGATGACAATTATCAGGCTCTATAAACGCATCCATTGCTGTAAGATTCCATTAAATATAGTCTTCACCTATCAGGTATTGGCTGAGTTATCCTAAGTCCGAAGAACAAAGAGCCAATCCTAAGTTCAGGAACAAAGGAAGGAGCCTTCCTTCTATAAATAGAGTCGGCCGGTCCGCAGCGCGAGCTCCCAATCTAGGACATTCAGGGATGCCCTAGATTTAAGACCTAAGGCATGCGCACTATCAATGTATCGAATATTGATTTATGCCCCTCCCCTTCATCCCCCCTTCACCCCCTACCCTGCCAGGCCCCGGGAATGGTATAAATAGCTGGCTGCCATGGCTTCCAGAAAAATACTTCTTTGTTCGTCAGAAACAAAGGAAAAGTTTCGAAAAACGAAAACGTGAGGTGGAAATCATAAAAATCTTCTGGTTACTCTTTCGGAAGAAATGTTGTGAAATAACGAACCGCAGTTTTATTTAAACAATTATCATAAAAAAACCGTTTGATAAGATGGATATTTCAAATAGATTTGGTCTTTAATAAGTTACGACGTATCTAGCTCAATTTAAAAGAGCCTAATTTTATTACGTAACCGCCGGTCAGTAAGTCTCCAAATGCGTAAAACCAATACCGAATTTAAGACAAATTCAAAATAACGAATCTCAAAATCCGGTTAAAATCTTTATCAAAATCTCCGAACTCTTAAATTTGATCCAAAAATATCAATTAAAGACAAAGAGTTATGCAACATTCAAAATGGCGCACTTCATCTAGACAAAGGAATTAACAAAATGTCTTCCTATTTCCAAAAACCACCAAAATTATTAAAATCAATTCAAAAGACTATTAAAATGATCATACTCACAGCAAAACCGGCCCACAATTGCACCACTATTGCACAAAATTTATTCAAAAACCCAAAATGGACGCACGGAAACGGTCATGTACTGCATGTATCGCTCTCAACTGAGTACTGGCAATCAATACCCTTAATAAATCAACCTGTCTACAATTATGAAAAGACATGCGCCGTAACTGCATTGACCAACAATGCGAACCCCGAAATCAAAAAACCTCGAAAAATTTACGAATTTACTCAAAACTCACCTATTTTTGGGTCTTGAGACACTTTAACACTGATTTTAAGAGGAAACAGTGAATTTGAAATTTAAATTTATATGTTACGGAAGCAATTTGGGTAGGACTGCAGTCCTTAACGCAACAAGTTGCACTGAGCATGCCCTAGAACATTCATCCCCTGCCGACACCCTAGTACAGGAGTCACGGACTCAATTCATATTTCATCTAGACTAGGAAGTTTATAATTTATGGGTTATATTAAAGTTTATTATTCGCTCGTATTGTGCAGTTCAAGTTATGTTATTTAAATGCAGTTTGAAGTTTTCTGTTATCGGGTACATTTGTAATATTATATAGATATTTTTTTCTTAATTTTGAACCTGTGACCTCTAGTTTACGAATCTTTAACATTTGAGCCATTGCGGCTACGGGAAAAATATTTTTTGCTTGTTAATAATTGCTTGCTTACTTGTAACTATGTTTATATTCTTGTTAATGTTTAATAATTTCTTCCCAAATTGTACACTGTTTTATATTATTTTATTTAATACCTATCATTTATTTGATCCAATGCGAATTGTTATAATTGAAGTTTAACAATTAGTTAAGAAATTTACGGCACGAAAAACTCTGTAGTGCAAACTTTATGTTAATGTTACAATTTCTAAAATGTTTTCAACCAAAACGTCATTTTTTATTCAAAACTCTTTTAATTTTATTAACATTTGGAAATCGTATATGTTTTTTTTTTCTAATTTCGACAATAATAATATAATAATATCACGTCCATCGACAGAGCCTCTAACATTTATAATATTTTTTTTTACCTATTTGTCTCATGATAACAAAAAAAACTCGCTTTTAAGTATGTTTGTCAATTTCGTATTGAAACTTTTTAATAAGATTACAATTCAACACAGACAATCACGCTAACAGTTCAACAAATCCAAAGTAATTTTAACAAAAAATACGAATTTCAACATTTATTTGGCTATAATTTCAACTCGTTAAATAAAATGTTGCCTTTCTTATTCATTTGTTTATTTTATTGTTCTTCTACGACTCACAAACTGATTGGTAATTTTTTATGTATGTTCTAACATACATAAAAAAATTACCTATCAATTTTAGGCATAGTGAGTTCGTCACTTACAGAAGTACACAGAACTCAACTTTGTGTAAAAAGCTCAAATACTCAATATTTATTGCACTCCATATGTTACATTAAGGCAGTGTTTACAATAAAAGGTCGATACAATATGGACCCTGTGGGGCACGGCAACATACTATTAAATTTATGTAAACTATGTCTTCCGGCTGATGATAATGATGATGAAAAATAATAAACTACTTTTCAACTATTTTACAAGTAAAGCTTAACATACATTTATTTAGACATATTATTAAACCTGCAGAGACAACCTGAGAAAATGGGGCATCATTGAATGTTCGCATACCCAATGTGAATGCGGTGCCCCAACTCAAGACATGGCGCATCTTCTGTCCTGCCCGTCCTGCACCACCACCGTTGCCTTAAGGACCTTATGGAGGCCAACGACAAAGCCATTCAGGTGGCAACTTTCTGGTCAAACAGAGTTTAGATCATTGACTCGAGAAGAAGATTAAACTAGAGGATATTATTCATTTTAAATTCACATCTTCCATTAAATAAGTCAACTAGCTAGCTATATCTAGAACATTACACTATAAGTCAGGGTTAGTAGTCCTAAGATCACTGTATAATGATTACCCGACCTGAATGTCTAATGAACCCTCGGAGTAACCGTGCGAGGAACCCTCGGGCTCAGGGGAAAGAAATACGAACAAATGATCTTTCATGGTCAAGGTGAGAGGGGTTGATGTCATCTCATCATTGTTTTGATGGGGGAAATTGTTATTAAATTCTTGACGTTAATTTGTTCGGATTTACCTTTATACCAAATTTTCTTTAGAATTTTGGCTGTCAAGAAATTTTATCTTAATGATTTTTTTTATTTATATTGTAGTCATTTTTAACATTAATGCATCTTTGAATAAATTAAGTACAAAAATCTTCGCTGAAAATTTCCTATTCCTTCCGCTATTTTTTCAAGTTTTTTAAAGTGCTGCGCGTGAGTTGATTTTGTTAGACGTAATAAAATTAAAGTCTAGTATATGAAAGTATTTAGATTATGTTTTGAGCCTATTAATGACATAAAGAAACACTATCTATTTTTTATCAATGCAAATAAAACCAAGTGCCTAAAATCAATCAGAAAGCAAATAATGACTCTGTTTTTCCTGAATATTGCTATAAATAATGACATTTAAAAAATCATATCTATCGTTCACAAACATCTGTTTATAGTGTCCAAAATTAATAAAAAAACCATAAACCAAACCTCAAATCCCATAATTCAAATCCATCCAAAATTGCCTACGAAACAAAAGGCGCAACATCATTGATAACAAATGCATTCCGGCTCCCTTATCACAGGTGTGCTATGACATGCGCCGTGATGCACCGGCCGTCACGAGAGGGGCTGTGAATCTCTAATGTTATTGATTGCATCGTCAAACACTGCTGTTTATGGAGGACTTTATTATACTTTGATTTATTGAGATTTTGAAGCCGATTTGGGAGTTAAAGGGGTATTTATGGGTGGGAGAGATGTTTTATTTTTGAGTTTTAAGATCGTTGCGAAATGGTTTTGGATGTAATGTGTAGAAATGATGAGTAAAATTGTTAATTAATATATCATTATTTAATTTTTGATAATTAATACAGTAAGTTATACAGAGGTATGGCCAATAGATATTAGCCTAAGTAGCGTTAGGTTTCTGAATATTTTTAATTTATTAATGTATTTTGGCACAACAAAGAAACTTGGAACATAGTAAATGCAATAGGTAAATAAATTATTAGAACAATCAATAATATTATATTCATCATACAAAATTAGCTACTAAAAAACCATAATAAACATAATTTGAGAAAAAAAACTACATGTGTGTATTATGTAACCTTAATCTAGTAGGCAATAGTTAAACATGTATTTATTATATATTTTGACGTATTTGAATTAAACACAAGCTTTTAAATAAGCTACGTTTAAAGTACTTGTGAAGAAAACAACCCCAGGCACAATATAGTGGCATTTTCCCGTTACTGACTTCCTAGTCACCTTCCGACTCCTAGATTATATTCAAAATAATATAATTAAAAGATTTATTTTAGGTGACTTAATTATTATTATTAGGCTATTTCATTCCAAAACTAGTAAAATTGGGTGCAAATTTTAAGGTGTTTTCCCAGTATGATAAAAATCTAAGTGTAGGCTATAAATATGTTTAGTTTGGATCTAATTCACACAAGCATACAAGACAGTCAATAATAAAAGCAAACCCGACAGCAATGGTCTAATTGTTAAATTACAAATGTAGATTTAAAACTACTTTTTTTACATCAAGGAGATACTAATATTTTTTTTAAAACAATAATTAATCAAACAAAAGAGTCCAAAATTTTCGAGATAAGAATATAAACATACTATAAACATACATAAATAACATCATTATAAGTTAAAGACATTATTGTTAATGATTAGCCGAATACTTAACCGTTATTTGAGGCCTATGCCAAGCAGTGGGACAATTGTAGACCAGTGTCATGTTTTTAAAAGCTTGGATCGTTCCTTGCTTCTCTTTGTAATCCCATGGAGACAACACGGACTACTTAGTTGTAGTCTATTGATGAATATGTGATTCATTCACTAAAATGCAGTATTTACAATCAAGGTACACCTTTTTTGACTCGGTGGCAGTTTTTGGGGTAGCTTTGGGGAAGACGGAGGAAGTGCCAGACTCCTACCGGCTAAAATCACTGGAGTGCTTCTCCGTTCCCTATTGCCGGGGACCAGGCGGGAACGCATTTTGCAATACTACCGCTACAAAAATCAATCCACCCCTAGAGGCAACAGTCCCAGTTTTACTCTAGTTTTTTTGTGTATAAAAATCTGGTTAAAGTCAAATCAAATCAAAATTGCAATCAAAGAGTTTTTTATTTTCATAACCCAAAGAAGATGCTAAAGAAAAGTTACGTTAATCTACTGACTATAAGTGCGCGGTTCCAAAGTGTCCTTCCCATGGAGAACAGCCGGCACGAAACTACATAGGTGGTTACTCTGTTAAAAATGAAATTGTTGTACATTATTAGTTAAATGCATGCGTCAACGAAGCAATGGAGCTTGCGTAAGGATATAAAGAAAGAATGTGAGCTACACTAAACCAACTTATTTTACCTGTATACTGGATGGGAGTAATTATATAAAAGCAAAACAAACGGTTCCAACATCTGTAGTCACGTTGACCAGCCTTGCTATAAAGAGCAAAATCAACGTGAGGAAAAGATTTCTAAAAAAATATGTCATAAACTCTTGCAAAAGTCGGGAAACTTTTAACAAACTTCATAGGACTTCAGTTTGACCTGTTAATGTATTGTTTTAATTTCACAAACGTTTTCCATGAGCAGAAATAAACTGAAAAAATTGCGAAACTCTAGGTAAGGGTAAAAGACTTATTTCACAATATTTGCTTACGAAACAGTTTTATACCATATATTTATTAAAAACCTTAATAAATAGGAAACCTATGATTTTGCTCATCAAAGAAACCAACACCAGTAATCTGTAGCGTCATTTTATTTACTTTAGAATAATATTTCGTTAAATCTTCTTAAGGTCCCAGTTGGGCGCCACTTATAATAGCAGAGATTGAAATCTAACCAACTGCTAACGTTTTTATCTATGATTCGTCACAATTTGAATTGTAAATGCTCTTGTGATAGAACAATAAGTAGCTACTTACAAATAATTGTTTATCACAAGTAAAAAAATAAATATTGATTAGTAGGTACCTTACCAGTCTAGCTTATCAGTATTAATCCAATTAAATCTACTATATAAAAATAAGTCGGGTTTTTCTTCCAGACGCTATAACTCCAGAACGCACGAACCGATTTCCACGGTTTTGCATTCGTTGGAAAGGTCTCGGAATCCGTGTGGTTTATAGCAAAGAAAATTCAGGAAAACAAAAAAAAACTTCATCTTTTAATCACCAAACGAAATGTTACATAAAACGAAGCTATCTGGTGGCGAAACGGTGTTTGCCGGGTTTGCTGGTTTAATTATAAGAGAGCAGACCCGTGTAGGTAGCATTTACGATTTTGCAGACATTCAAGGACATTTATTTATATTTTTTTATTCTGTGCAAATATTATTATGCCGTATACAGGGTGTTAAGAAAACCTTGTCCAACCCGGTAGGCCGATGTAGGTTTCACAATCACACGCCCAAATAAAAGATTAAAGGAATATTCATGTTATACAGGATATCTATAGTCATTGCCTGACTGCCTCGTTAGCCTAGTGGCGCTAAACGCGACTGCTACGCTGGAGGTCTTGGGTTCGATTTCCAAGTCGACCAAGGTGTTATTGGGTTTTTCTGTGAAATTCTCAGTAGCATGTCGGAGTTTGGATTTGTGCCCGGTTAGTGGCAATAGGCTCGCCCCCTATTACGTGGGACTTAAACATATCGGCGAACTGTGGGTGTACATTGGTACGCCTCTGCCTACCTATTCGGGGATACAGGCGTGATGATATTATTATGTTATGTTCTATAGTCATTAGTGGATATTGTCTTAAGAAATCCTGCTGATAAGTATGTAATCTTGGGTGACGTTAATCAACCTAATGTTGTGTGGCTTCCGGCCGGTGATGGATCGGATACTCTTTATACCCCAATAACCTGCAAGGGATCGCGCAGTCTAATCTTATCGACAACTCTAATATATGCAACTTACTGCGGGACAAATGTTTGTGTGATGAGCACGATCATTTGTTCGGTGTCTGGGTGTAATTTATCTATAATATGCATGTATTTAGAAATATATAAGTATGTTTATCAGTTGTCTGGTTACCATAACACAAGCTCTGCTTAGCTTGGGATCAGACAACCGTGCACGTGAGATGTCCCGGAATATTATATATTATTATTACAACTGTCACTCAACTGTCATACAATAGATATATAGTTAGGACTACATAACTATTGTATGTAAAGCTTAATATGTCTATCTTCAAATATTCACCCGGGTAATCTTTATCTGTGGTTTACGTCTTACGCTGAGAATAGGTGTCAAACTATTGTGCTCAATGGTTTCTCCTCTAGAGCTATGAGCATTCCCTCGGGGGTGCTTCAGGGTTCGTTATTAGGGCCCCTTCTATTTAATATCTTTATCAACGACGTCATGTCCTGTTTCAAACATTCTAAAATAATCCTATATGCTGATGACATGAAAATTATGCAACAGGTTTCTACCTCAGAGGACGCCCTATTGCTTCAAGACGACTTGAATAACTTTCAAAATTACTGTCGAATTAATAAATTAGATTTAAATGTTTCTAAATGTTAATGTTATGTATGCACTTTCATAAATCGTGGTGGCCTAGCGGTTCAATGAACGGATTTGTATGCACGAGGTTGCAGGTTCGAAACCGGGCAAGTACCAATGTAACTTTTCTAAGTTATATGTACTATCTTAATTATTCTAAGACACTTCTGATTAACGGTGAAGGAAAACATCGTGAGGAAACCTGGATTCCAAAATTGGGATCTGAAATCGCCAATCCGCAGAGAGCAAGCGTGGTGATCAATGCTCATGCCTTCCCTATATGGGAAGAGGCCTGTGCCCAGCAGTGGGACGTTTATAGGCTGGAATTATTATGCACTTTCACACCGAAAAACTAACCCAGTTAACTTTGATTATAAATTATTGAATACACAAATAACCAGAGTAAATTCTATAAGAGACCTCGGGGTAACCTTTGACTCGAAGCTTAGTTTTGATACACACATAGACAATATTGTCAGGAAGGCTTCGAAAGCGCTAGGTACACTTAGAATTTCGTCGGAGTTCAAGAGAGTTAAACTATTAAGATATTGTATTGCTCTTTTGTTCGCAGTCTCCTTGAGTATGCCTCTCAAGTTTGGAATCCTAACTACAACATATAAATCGATCGCTTGGAGGGTATTAATCATAAATTCATGAGGTTCTCACCCTCTCTTGAACTCCGACGAAATTCTAAGTATAAAGCCTAGCGCTTTCGAAACCTTCCAGAAAAATAGCCCCCCCCCCCCCCCTTATATAGATAAATAAATAAATGCGGACAACATCACATACATTGCTCTGAACCCAAAGTAAGTTGCTATTAAGCACTTGTGTTATGGAATTCAGAAACAACGAAGGTACCACAAACACCCAGACCCGAGACAATGTAGAAAAGTGACTTTCTACATTGACCCGTCCGGGGATCGAACCCGGGACCTCAGAGCTAGCGACACCTTGAAAACCGGTGCGTACGCCACTCGACCACGGAGGTCGTCCATAGATAACATTTATTTCTCCAAAATTGCCTTAAAATACAAACTGACATCTATCTGAAGAGTGACGAAATCATATATTCTCAGTGCTGCCAAGCGGCCATTACTTGTAACTCTCCTTTAGCAAACAATTTTGAATGTCCTAGTTGCCAAGGCTAAACTTTCATTCCTCTTAACAACTTTGATTTGAATTGAAGGGATTTTGTTCTGCTACTGGCAAATTAAAGACATTTTAGCTGTATTATTTTGTTACTATTTCTTCTATTTATTGGTTGAGCTACTAAGTTGCGAATCATCGCACTGCATGTTTACAATAATCTTATTTAACGGGAATTAGGGTTAAGATAATTAGGTGTAAATAAAACCAACGAAATACCTTTTTCATACATTTATTAAAATAAACACACAACACACATTTAATATACGGTTACAGACATTGAAATGTACTCGATAAATGCTTATTAAACCATCCTATAATATGATTAAAGAGGTTTTTTCCTAATTAATAATACATATTTTAAGTTAATTGTTAGTTTATACAAACTACGTACTCGTGACTAGCTTCCTTCTTAAAAGTGTTTTTACTATATGTACAATCCTTAAAGTTATATCTAACAGACAAGTTGCACCAACAAAGTTAATCCTTGATTTTAAACTCAGTTTGATATTGTTCCATCTTTTGTTCTTCTATATTTACGCAAGTTTACTTTTAATGTACTATATGGTGGTGAAAACCATTGTTATGAAATTTACATAAGGTCTAAATACTCTTATTGCGCAAGAGTGGTTTTTAGTACTCGTTTGTTCCCTGATACAGTGATTGGTATTTTTCGATATCATAAATATTGTTTAGTTACTTGTTACAATTAGAATTATTTTATTGGTGCAATCTGACCTTCCTAATTTAACATTCAAGTTAAATATATTATTTTAAGTTATATTAAAAATTAAATATTATATTCTAAATATTAAACAGAAAAAAGGGCTGATGACATTCTGTTAAGTTTCATTCAGAACCATGTTTTTCTCAAGAATGTAGATATTTTGTTTTTTGATGATGTTCACTCAAAAGCCCATAGTTTAAAAGTTTAGTTTTTTAAAGTTCAGAAGATAACTACCGATAAATAAATACATACTATCTTTAAAGATTCTAACATTTACTTAAGATTAACTTTACCTATACTTAAATCTACCACATAATTTGTATTTATGTGTCCTTAACTAATGTATCCACATTACAGCCTGTGCACTTAATAAATCTGTATTTTGCCCAGCGATGGGATATACATAACTCAAAGCCGCCCAAAGTAATTTCCAGCCTAGACCAAAATTTACTTCAGATCGACTTTTAGCAATTATTAAGTAATTATAATAAGTGTTAATTGCTAATTAGTGTCAGTAACATTACACCTTTATTGTCTTAACAAATAGTTTTTTTTTATTAATTTATTTATGTACTAAATTTTTAATGTAATATTTTTTATTTTAAATTAGTGCGCACAACTTTCGTGTGCGCTATTCCTATACTAAATAAATACTAATCTATATTTTAATACTTTAAGTACATACTAAAATTATTCTGAATATTATGTTACCTTTTTACGACTAAAAACCAAACGGATTGTTAGGAAACGATGTTAATCGACAACTTTTATTCAAGTTTAAAAAAAAAAGTGAAAATCAATTTTCCATTTTTGATGTCATATTTGCTCGGTTCAAGATCTGTGACGTCATTTCATCGATTGAGTTGTCATGGTGTAGTTACCTTACGATAGATGTCGCTTGTATACTTTAACTGCGATTTTGTTAGTTATATTAAAATAACTTTCTTAAGAACCAAGTTCTCAGCCCGAAACTTGTCGGGCACGTCAAAAATAACGCGTGAGTGCATTCGTTAAAAGTTTTGTAAAAACGAAGAGATGATACGTTAAAAATGTATTTACTTGCTTTCCATTTCTACGTTTTTTTAGATCATTTCAGTTTGATAACTTTACGAAAATATACTAAATCGGCTAGATATTGTGAAGCAAATTTAGTTTTGCGAACTTATCGTTAAAAGTGCCGTATTCCATTCACCTGTGGTTATCCGTTCAGTTTAATTAAAAATTACCTTAATATTAATTTAGAAAGCCCCGTATTAGTATTTCCGTATATGTTCTAGTTTTACAGCTTGCGTAGATAATGCCCTTCACATATATTTATATTTACAACTTATTTATTTAATGACTTACTATTTCAGTATATTAATATTTATCTATAATTTTTATTATCATCTTTTCTTCGACATCTTTGAATGTACAGCCTTAAACCTACTCTTTATTTATACAGAATGATTGAAACTCCTAACACAGAGTTAAGACAAGTAAGCATAGAGTGCGCATCGCTAGGAACCCGTTCTGCTGATAGTGAGAACTTAGAACGTGAGATGGCGCAAGGGTGTCGACGCACGTTGCGTCCCGCACCTAAGGCTGACAAAATTTCCAATGCAACAATGACAGGTCAGGTCTCTTACCGTCGCTGAGCACTAAAGCGTTGGGTTCTAAAACAGCTGGTACACCGGCAGTGACAAAAGCACGTTGAATTACAATGTTATTAATACTTGCGTGACGGGATATACGCCCTGCGCTCCTACAGGACAGGCCATGGTACACGAGGCAATCGACTGTTTCACCGCATTGACAACGTTTTTTTTTCGCATACAAACGACTATTGTTTATATGCGAAAAAAGAAACACATTCTTAATAAAATATGAATGGTTCTGACTTCAATATGTTTATATTAGGTTTTGAGATAAATTCAATCAATCGAAGCGCTCAGTTTTGACATTAATTTTGGGATTACGCTTATCATAGGGCTTTCAGTTTATACTTTGTTAGGCGCACTCTATAATTTACTTATTCATACTCTAAGTACTTGTCGTATTGATAGAGGGTGTTCAATATTCAGTTTGCAATAAGTTCATGATAACAAGGCATTTAAAGCCGAATGCTTAAACGGGTCATGCCACTTTAAGTTGTTAAATAGCAACAGATAGACATTTTATCTATATATATTTGGGATCAAAAGTTTATGTAGTAGTATCATTTGACTGTTTTTATGTTCTTCAATATGGTAACAAGTTTTCTAATCATTCTGTATAAAGAAAGCCCTACGATATAATGTTATTATTAATTTCTTATTTAATTATTTTTATATAATAATTACTAAAAATCTTAAACTTTATTAATATCTCTATTAACCAGTCCGATTATGCTCGTGGCATAGGAATTTACACGCCTTATAATTAATATTTAATCTAATTAAAAAAAGTACAAAATGAAACAATTATGGTAAAAAATGAAGGTAAAATATACCATAAATGTAAAAGCCGGAAATAAATTAGTTTTTGGTTTAAGATGGCGGAGATTTTACTGCCTTATACCCGTGTTACTTTGGTTAATGTCATATGTCGTACTTTTAATGTTATATATAAAATTTTATTTTTGTCGAAGGAAAAAACAACTTTTTTTTTAATAAATGACTAAACCAATAAATAATTAAATTACATATAAAAAATATACGATAAATTATTCGAAAAAGACCACAAAGAAAAATAACACCTATATATAATTTTATGACTAATTACTACTAATTATAACTAAATGCGGTTCAATATAACTATATGTATATCCGCATTACAAAACCTTAAGCTATTATTATTATTTGGATCTGCCCCTGTTGACGTTCCTCCACCACTTATACTAAATTCTACTAAATTTTGGATTCATGCCACTTCCTGCGAATGTACATTTATGATATAATATGTACAATTAAACCTAATTGGTAAAAACCAATTAAATAAATACAAATGAAATACCGAAAAATTATACTTGAATATTGGTAATATTGAAAAACCATGATTAGTAAAAAATAAAAACTATCGGTAAAATATTTTTTCCGTGATTAAAATAAATTCAGAGTATTGTTGACAAACTTATCGAAATAATTAAAAACAGTAAATTATATTACATTTGTTATGACTTGTAAATTAATTGACTAAAAAAAGAGAAAAGAAAAATGTAATCTAAATAAAAAATTACATTTAACTATTTTCTATTTTAATATTAAATATTTTAACTATACTATTTTATCATAATATACTATAAATATTTATTTAATAAACTTAATAAATAGTTTTCCTATTTTATATACTTACACTTATTCTCTACTTACTTTTAATTCTTATTTCTATTTTCTACTTTTATAATGAGTATAAGTATTTATTTTACATTACACTCCTAGTAATTGCCCGATTAGAATACCTGAATTGAAACTGAAAAAAGTTAAAATTGTAAATAAACACTTATTTCTAAAGTCTACTCTATCCCTTCAATGATTTTTGTGAATCAAACATTTTGACTAAGTTATATGTCTTTATGATGGTAAGTGACAAATGCTTGTAAATTTTAAGAACAATTTGCGGTTTTTTGATAATATTTTAATTGAAGTACTACTTTACGGGCCTGTTGGTCTAGTGGTTTGTGATCTTCACTGCCAAACCGAATGATGTGAGCTCGATTCTCACCCAGGCCTAATCTTCGTGTTATGAGCATGATTATTTGTTCTGTGCCTAGGTGTAATTTATCCATAATTTATAGTAAGAAATATAGAAGCAGTTTATCAGTTGTAACGATGCCAAAATACAAGCTCTTCCTACTTTGGGACCAATTGGCCGTGTGTGAGTTGTCCCAAGATGTTATTACATTATATCATTTTTACACGTAACGCTCTAGATTGTGAATGCTGTAGATCTATCAGTGTTGTAATGTGAACTGTCAAATTGTTGTCTGAAAAAGTGTGGAAATAAATGTTGAACGGATTTCCACCTACTGTTCACTGTATAGTTCCGTTTATGAGTAGCTATGTATAGTGTTGCTGAAATTATTGTTATCCTCGAACTGATCTGATGATAGGCACTGGAGCCAGAAGGTGGATACTGGATCTCCATGACAGAATAACGTACCCTAGTCGTGTTTGGTCTTGTTAGATTTGTCTCGACTTGCACTTTAACCATGAACGTTTATCAAGTGAATTTTCCATAGATTTTTTTTCTGATTGTCAGTATTATTACCGTTTATTCAAAAGTGTGTTATTGTTGTATTTGTTCAGGATAACGTTAAGATGTTTCAGTAAGTGATGAATAGGTAATTCTAGACCTAAATTGTGCTAGACATAAGTAGCAGGTCTTTAGAACAGATTTAGAGTATTAGATACAAATGTTTGATTCACCTTTGAAGGGAAACCTAATCTAGTCTACCCTATTTTATTTCCTATGACTACTTTTCCTTAATTAATTTAAAGTTGTTTAGCGCCCGCGTGCCGGGTAGTTCATTTATATGTACAGACTTAAATTTTCCTTAACTTAACCACCTATGCTATTAATTATACAGGATGACTGATATTTCACTTGATATATTGACGAAGGTGTTAAATTCTCTTTTCATATTTGTACGAGATGGAGTAGGATGATATTTTTTTTAAGTATACAGAACGAGGTATTGTCGAAGTAGACAAGGCTGGAAAGTAACTTACGTTAGTTGGATTTGTTTTTATTGCTTTTGCTTTGATTAGGAATCTTAATGTTTTATCGATTTCTCTTGCAGTTATCCTGAGAGCAGGCTTTAAATGCTTCACTGGACTTTAACCATGTAAAATTTAATGGCTGCATATTGTGTAGATTTTTGCAGATCCTTCCGTATAGTGTTATACAAAGATTTTTGTTCTTTTTGTTGTTGTTTGATACGTTCCTTTTGCCTGAGAATTATTATTATCATGTAAGTTAGTGTATCACTTAATTTACCAGTCACCCTATACTCCTAAGTTATAAACCTAATCCTAACTAGACTGGGAAGTCGTTATTCTTAATTAATCAATCTTATATCTGTTATTACATTCTATGCTATACACAGATGGAGACTTTTCTCAACATCTCTATACTAAGTTAATTTAAACTTACATAATAATTGGCCTTTGCCGCTATCTTTAATAATGTACATTTTATCGTCACTTTAACTCCAGTTTGTATTCTACTTAATTCTATGTACGTTTTACGCTTGTCATAAAAATCTGTGTCAGTCCAAAATATTTTGAAATTAATCATTTTTGGCAGTTAAGTCAGTTCTTACAAACAGTATCTAGTAGCACGCAATACTTTGTTACGCGTTCAAATTAGGAGGTTAGATAGGTAATCGCTCCATGTGTAATACGGTATTCAGCTGAATCCAGTAAGACTGGAAGCCAATCGATAATAGTGTGGAAAAATGATCGGCTAAACTAACGAAATAGATTTCATAAAATTTGGACTGACACAAACTCAATGCTGCTACGTTTATAAAACTAATGTGTCACATATCACCCATATTAAAGGTATTTCATATTTACAATTAACAATTAAAAACTGTGGAGATTAAAATAGCTTACAACAGATCAAAACTCATGGTTTTATGACTGCACTCACTCGGTATCATAAGCGCTCAAAATGAAAAGCTCCGTTTCAACCTGAAACTAGTCAGGCAATTCCGTTTTCTCGCGTGAGTGCAGTCGTTAATATTTTGCACTCATGAGTAGTTTTGTCATTTATATTGAAATATTAATTATAATCTAACAGCAAACAGTCTTCTAGGTAGGTCTTCTCTCCTATTTAGTGATTTAAGGCTGTGTTTGAGCCGATTTCTTAGGTCTTGAAAAATTATGCTTGAGTGCAAGCGTTGACGCTTCTCTGGTCTTTTACATGTCAACTAGTTATTTTACATACTGCCGATTGTTTTGACATGAAGTTTAATATAATAACCTAGTAAATATACCTATTTTGTAGTCCGAATTAACTGTATTGTAACTTAACCAAAGAGTTTTGATCCGTCACAAACTAGCATTTAATACTCCACAGTCATCTATCCTTATTAAATATGGCCGAATACTTACACGTAACTTAAAATTAAGTTGTCGTCCAGACATATGTTGTCTCCCTCACTTTAAGGTGTAATGTAGAGACAGATAGACAGTTAATAGCGTCTTAAAGTTAAGTCACGTTTAAGTAGTCGGGGGTTAATCTAATAATATATTATTTAAAACTAATAGCCGTGTGGTGTCGATTAGGTGTTTATGAGATCAAGAAGTAAGTTTGAGAATGTTTTTCCGAGAATTGGTCTTATGTTCTTGAAGGACCATGCAACGTTTGATATTATTTGAATTTAAGCTAGCATTAATATTAGGCTGTTCCTAGATTTTCACTGGAATAGTACAGCTCAGTTAATTATTTTGAAGGTTATCTCAATGGTTTGGGTTTTGTTGGTGGTATTGAGAAAATGGTATTTCCTGGTCAAATTGAGCTGTTCAAGTTAATGTTTATTCCAATTTCTATGCCATTAATGTTTTTTTTTTCAATCATTGTTTTTGATCCAGTAATTTTTCCTTTATTTCTTAGTCAATGATTTTTTTGTTTTGACGTTGTTAGACTTGATTTCCTTTTATTCTCAGATGTTAACTTTCCAGAGCAAAGCCCACACGGCGTTGTGCGTATATTAATATAAAATATTAAATATACCTTAAAACGAATGACTAGACTGTACAATCTACTTGTTTATCCTTTGGTATGTCGCCCGTAGCACTGTATATTACTACAACTTAAAGGTACTTAGAATCGCTTTTATATTCCCTATTCTGTTTAATAAAATATACTCTTATGTACACTTAATCGTGGAGAAGCTTGTCGTTTACATTAGCGTAGAAACAAACACTGCTTCTCTGATTATAATAGACGTAAAGGAGCCAAGAGATATCGTTATGCTGTTGTACGATCAAAACGCACTTTTTATATTTCTTTGTTCTTCTTAGAGTCATATATGACAATTATTACAAATATTCAGATAGTACTAAGACATGTATAGTTTTTTCAAAGGCTTTATAAAGGTCTTCGCGTGTCCAGATGGTGTGACACGGTGAGAGTAAGTTGGATATTAAATCTTAAATGGACCATACTTAGACGGAATGTTAAAGTTGTACAACATTCTGAATATACCTTGGACTGGCCTGTAGGTTTAGTTAGTGATATTCTTGCTAAACTGGATGTTGTGAGTTCGATTCCTATCCAGGATATATATTGATGGGATGGGAATGAAAATTTGTTTTGTAAATAGGTTTAATTTATCTGTAATATGTATTTAGAAATACTAAAGTACGTTTATCAGTTGCCTGATTGCAATAACACAGACATTTCAATATGCCATAGTTTGGGATCAAATGGCCGCGTATTAGTTATCCCAAGATATAAAGATATTATATCTGCTTTTACAAGCAGAATATTTTTTTTAAAAGCTATGTTTGTTTCCACCTTAACGATCTAAATCCACACTACGATTTTAAAGACTTTCAAATTTGAATGTACATATCTTAAAACTAACTTATTTTATATTTTTTTTTAAATTTACTTATTTTTTAATTAATAAAGTATAGCTTATTTTTTATATATCAAAATATACTCTTTTTTGATTAATTTAGTATGTACAGCTAATGGAATGAATGAGAGATTGATGCCTGCTTGAGTCTTTAACATAATGGCCTTAAGTGACCAAGAGTTACCTTAACGAGAGCCACATTGTGTTGAAAGAATCACCTAAGATATTATTTTATATTTTTGTTACCAACCAGTGTTTCTTTTAGTGAATATGTTCGCAGTGAAGAATATGTTTGGAACCCTGACAGCAAAGATGGATGTTAAAAGTTTAAGTATTCTAGGTAACCTTCAGTGGCGTGGTAGCTCCCAAACGTATGAACTGTTTGTGATATTTTTTAGGACTTGATCGAGAGTACCTCTAATTTCGCCGTTGGTAGATAATTATTAGCTCATTTCCATCTATATTAGTCATTTGATATCATCATTTTAAATTTTAAGTTATTATTGTGGGCATTGTGTTATTCCACAAGTGAAGGGACGTTTTAAATATATATCTGTATCCATTAGTATTTAAGGAAATGGCCTTCATAGAGTTTTTTTTTTGCAACTCGCCAAAGATTTCTCTTAAGATCTTAAAGCCATTTGTCAGATCTCCGTTTTTACTTAATCTAGAACTTATAAACTAACAATACAACTAAATTTATATCTATATAATAATATCCTTATTTAATGCAAAGCTTTTTGCTACTATAATCTACTTTAGTCAATTATGTACCATCGAAATGTTTTCCGTATATGTGCAAGTCCTTAACTTATAAACTAGGGACCTTTGAACGACTCTTGAAATAAGGTCAGTTTTAATTTTTAGTTACTTTTCTAAGATTTTTCCCTACAGTAGCATAGTCAGAAGTTCTTGTTATTATGTTTTTTTTTGTATTCAAGTAAGTGTTGTTGAATTTTGTTTTTGCTGTTTGCCTATTTCGCTTGATGGAATGTGCTATTTATTCAGTATAACCTGACAATCATGGTGACTTTAGATTATCGCTCTTTTAGTATTACTTTTATTATTTATCATGGCACTAACATTCGGTTTTATAATGCCTTGACAGATGGAAACCTACAAGCATTTTTCATTCGTCGAAACTCACTTCTTTGCGAAATACTTCCTTTTTGGTCTGAAACTAGTCGAGCTTTTCCGTTACACTAACGTGAGTGCATTCGTTAAATGTATTTATTTAAACTAACTTGAAAAAGATCTTTAATTATGAACTGCAGGACATTTGGTGACATAATCAATTAAGTTCGTAATTATGTAACTATGAAGGCATGTTATGTTTTTGATGATAATTTTAAGACAGTAGTTAGGTGTGCAATACTGTTTAGAAGTTAGTTTCAACCTGTATTTATCTCAAGAGTCGAACAAAGAGGATTTCCTAAAATATTTTTCTCAATATAAAACTAATTACACTATTCCTTGTTGCTGAACTATCCGTCTGTATGTTTACTGCTTTAGATGTTTAGCAGATACAGAATCTTAATATTAATTTGAATCGATGTTTATTTACAAAAGGTATTTCAACCTTGATTCATTGCTTAATATTATTTAACGACTTACGGGACACTTTTATATCTATACTCGGAGACGTCTCGACGAGTTCCTATGCTATATTATTATTACTTTACTTTACTTATAAATACTCTTTATATACCTGACTTAATACTAATATATCTCTTTTATATTTAAATAATTATTTTATTTTCTATTTACAACTAATCCACTTGACTCGCATGTTTCTCTTTTTTATTATATTTACAAGTTTCTTATCCTTAATTAAATTATATTAAACTTTTAGTAACTGCTATTTTTAACTGCTATTTTAAGAGTTATTTTAACTGCTATTATGTACAGACTACTGTGATATTTATCGTTTGAATCGCCATTGGATATATGTGCAATATTTTCTTATATTTAAATAACCTATACTTATTTAATTATCCTATATTATGACTAGATATTTTTTATTTATTTATATTAACTGTACAATAAGTTCTCTTGATAATTAAAACTAATTAGCTTGTACCTCTGTGTTTAATTGTTTTATATTTTTATATGTACAATATTCCTTAACTTATGATTATTAGTTTTATTACTATTTATCCTATTTACTACACGTTAATTACTTGACAGTTTATTGTGTTGTCTCGCTTATTTCCATGTCAAAAGCTTTATGAGAAAAAAAGATAGTGATAGTTGATAATGATGACATGCCCCTTTTCTTTGGAGGTGATATTACGCAGTTATCCTGAACGCAGGCTTTGATTGCTTCATCGGACTTTAGCTGGCATTGCCTAGTAAAACTTTTTAATTTCCCTACACATTTTTACCCTTGACACAAAAATAGGGGTGTTATAAGTTCTTACGAGTCTATCTGTAGCATTGAAATTAATAGACCTTAGAATGTGGTTTTTCATTGAAAGTTGACAAGATTGAGATGGTCTCAGCTTCAATTTGTGAACACTTTATCAGCTGTTTGAAAGTTACCACCGTTTTTTATTTGATTATGGTGATTTGGCCTTAAATATTTCAGTTTCATTTTACTCATAGAAGGAATATGATGGTATTCCCAGATTTTTTGCTGTTTTTTTGGGTTTGTCATTTTATACAACAAAGGTATTTTTTTTTAGCCTGTATGGTGGTGTTTTTCCGATTTCCTGCCAAGTTATTAACAGTGTAGTATTGTTACGAGTACCTATACCTATATACCTACCTATATTATTTATCTGTCTGCCATGGGAGGCCTAACCTAAAGTGGGTACCTTTAATAACCTGTATTCTGATTGGCTCCCGAAGACTCCGTCACGACCAATCAGATGACTAAAATACTTTTCCTAATCTAAACCTTATTTCATAAGTGTTAGGGTTTAATTTACTTTAACCTACGCTATAGTTACTTATAATTAGTTATGACTATGGAGAATCCTGTATTTACAATGATAGGTATTCATCCATTTCCTTAATTAAATTGGCTTGACTTGCGTTTAATGTACATGTTTTTTTAATATATTCCTATGTTATAGTCATCTTTATAAGAGTTTATTTTATACTATTTTCTATTTTATCCTATGTATAACAGTACCTATATACGACTTAAGGTCAATTTATACTAGAGAAAAATCGAAGCGTCAATCAAAAGTTTTAAGCTTTTATCTCAGAAGAAATATGGACTTTATACCATTGAGTTAAGGATGAATTTGCTGTAATAACTTTTTGATTGACGCTTTCGATTTGCGTTGCATGAATTGACCCTTACTAATGTAGGTAAGTGTTAATTTCGGGGATAATTAAATAAGTTTCAAATAGATTTTAGTGTTTAAATCTTAACCAAATATTATTTAATCGGAACATTCAAATAAAGAATTAGCAGCTAATCGGCTTCCCTATTAGTCCTAATTTAATAATATATTGTTTGCGACCTACAGCCTCTTAAACGAGTAGATCGATATTGATGTTATTGTTTAGGTATATTTTAAGAGATTTCAGAATAGATTGAAAACACGATTGGACACAGTAGGTGGCGGTGCAGTTGGTAGGCACTGCGTTTTCGGGCAAGACGTGTCTGCCGATTTCGCTAATAACATTATAATTTGATACCTGTTTATAACGTAAGAAAAATATGCCTATCGCTTTCATTTTAATTTAACCTGAAGTATATTTTATTTCATTAATCTGCCGTAATTTATATACAAAAAACACATACTTATAAGTAAGTATCTAAACCTTTTTATCAACTATTTTCTTATTATTTAATATAGTATCCATGTACTATTTCTTAAGAATAAACTACTAATTTCTCTTTTAGCGGCAACCTTTTTCTCTTGATGTAATGTTACTGACACTATTATAAATTAATTAATTAAATATATCTTTGAGGTATATTTTAGTTGGTTGTCTAGTATTAGTTAGAACTAAAAATATCGCAGTTTCGTCAAATAATTGAAATTTTCTTTGTTAACGAAACTACGGTATTATATCTTAGATAAATTACGAGCTAAGTTACTTTTCATTTATAGTTAGCTAAGGACTGATTTCACGAGTTTCATTCAACATTGTGTGCCAATGAACTAAGTTCTAAGTGACCGAGTTTAAAACTCGGTTGGTTGTGTTATTCTTAACTGCGCTCAGTTCATATAAGTAAAGTGCAAAAGAGCACGATCTTAGGTTAGCTTTAATTGTTGTTTTACAACTGTGAAATCGGTCCTTAGTTCATAGTACCTGTTTGATGGTATTGGTATTTGGTTATTAGTAAGACTTTTATAGCCTCACAGGACTATATTTACATCATAAACAACTGTTTGTTGGGTGTGATATTATTATAACCGAATGCTTAAACGCAACTCAAATAGTAAAATGTTCAAAAATGTCTCCCTGTCATAACATACACCATAGAGTATACATAGTATTTAATAGGTAAGTATAGAGTGCACGCATCGCTATAAGCCCATTGTGCCGATCGTAAGGCAGCTTTTAAATGCATGTGCTCCGTTCAATTACTGATTTAAATGATTTTCCTATAGACGTTTATTGAAAACATCGATAGTTACAATGTTTTTAGGGTTGTATTAGGTTTTCATACAGTATAAGATCACAAAACGGAGCGCTCTTTGACACTAGTTTTACCACGCTTGTTCATACACGTGTGTTCACGGTTCATACTCAGTTAGGTGCACTCTATGGCTTACTTATCTAAACTCTGAGTTTAAAAGTAACAGTGAGAGCGTTAAACTGTCAGTGACTTATATTTGAGTGTCGTTTAAGTATTCGGTTACTAGTATGGTATTCACTTGCAGTAGGTAGTTACTATGTCTTAAAGTTGTGAATAACTAAAGATGTTATATATATAGATATTTAGTTTTTTCATTATTATGCGTTTTCATATTTCTCATACTTCGATCATTAATAGCAGTTGTTGTTAATGATCGAAATTCTCATTAAATCAAAAGTGTATACAATTTTAACTTAGTTTGGAAACAGGGAGGTAGGTATAGATATTACTTCCAAAGATATTTTCACAGTTACAGGTGAACTTAATGTGCGAGTTAAAAAACAGAAAAAATGTAGACAGAGTTACGCTCTCCAACTATGGTTCAAATAAGAATAGGAATAATTCAACGACGTATTTACTTTAAAAGAGTTTTTAAAATCCAAGTAAGACTAAGTCCTAAGTAAGACTTAATTATTTAATTAGTATGTTAACTGTTTCAGTAATTCCAAGTTTAAATCAGTGTTCAAAGTGACCGTTGATCGACAAATTTCAGCGACTCAGCATCTTTCCTAATTTTATTTGAACCGCTATAAATTGTTCCATATTCTTTCAATTTCAACGTCGTTATATATTTTATTAGTTATTTTCTCTGGGTGCTATCCTTTACCCCTTTATTTGCGCAAACTCCATCTACATTCTCTCTACCAAACTCAAATCCAAAAAAACCTCAAAGATCTTAACAGAACCACGTCTTGACCGGCGGCTCACCGTCCGCCGAGGCCTCATGTCAAATGCCTCCGGAAATCCCAAACTTAGCCAAATCTGGGACATCTATATCATCCAAATCCGCTTTCAAATAACCAGTCTGATCCGCTTTATAACCGGTATGATCTGCTTTATAACCAGTATGATCCGGTTTAATAGGTACATAGTCTTCGGAACCATCATTAAGATCTATAATAGGATTTTTGATATCAAATTCACCTGTTAGCTTAGCTTCGTTGAGTAATTTGAGGGATTCTTCGAGTAGTTGTGTCCTGTGTTCTGATGGGCTGATGTCTGAGGACTTGCGATGATGGAGGGAGTTGGTGGCGGATCCGAGGTATGGCGGCGGCTGGGGACGGTTGTAGCTGCTGGCGAGGTTGGTGGAGGATTTAGGACTGTACGGCCGAGCGAGACTGTTGTTGGGGCTGGAAAGGAAAGATAGATTAGTTTTGTGTTTAAATGTGATAATGTAAGTAATGATTGTTTTAGCTTAAATTGATGGTAATATTTATGGACCAGGAAGACGATATGAATGATATGAAGCTATGACTCGTGATTTCGATATTTCCTATGTTTTTTTTATAGTTATTCTATTATTTGGAGCGGAAACGAATCCAAAATAATAATCCTAAAAAAAAAAAGATCATGAAAATCGTAAGCCCGTTTTTGAGTTATAAATGGTGTAGCTAACTTAATTTTGTTTTACATATAAAAAGATTTATATTATTAATTAAAAATGTGAACGTAAGAACTTGATTTGACTACATTAGAAAAGTTTAGTCACATTTAATTAAGAATCAAAGGTAAACGTAATTTACAATTATGGAAAACTAATTGCTCATTAACTGTAATTAATTGTAACAATTAAAAATATATTTATGATAAGTTTATTATAAAATTAAAAGAAATATTATTAAATTGTTTATTTTACATACCTTACACCAAGACTCTTAGTGCTGGTGTTGTCAGCTACTTGCGTCTGTTCAGTGTTGCCAGTGCCATAACGACACAATTCCACCTTAGACTTATGGGCCCTGGAATATTAATTTATTATAATTAATAAACTCTATTTTTACATACATTTGATTTGGTTTGTTATGCTGTAGATAGTAACTTAATTTATTGCATATAATTAAAAACAGACTTCATTAAAAAAAAGCTAGTGATTGATTGAGAACGTCCTTTTATCGAAGTTGGTTTAAAAAAAGCGGTGTTTCGTTAAATGATTAGGAATAGGTAAGTAAATAGGTTATTTTTATCAATGTTACATATTACACCAATTTATTTTCATTTTTCCTGTTAGATAAAACAAGCTCGGTAACGGTAGGTATGTTAGTCAACAGGTTATGAAACAATAGAGTAGATTAGTTTAAAAATATTTATAAACACTTCATGTCATTTCTTAACTTCATATCTCCCATGGTGGGATTGTCAATATTTTTTTGTTTACAATAAATATGAGTGCTTTCTTTTATTTTGGATTACAGCACCCGAAATAAGAGTTACGTTATGCTTTCATCATAAAACATTGAATTTCCTTATCGTTTTATATAGCGGTTGCAGTTTAATGGTGTTAGTAAAGTTAATCACCACAAATAATAGTAATAACTCGAACCTTCTATTTCTATAATCGATACAGATATGAAATATATTGTCCAGAAAATAATCAGACTCCGGATCTCGACTGAAAAGTGAAGAAAATAATTTATGATAAAATATTTAAATAAGGGGAAAATAACGTCTTTATTTAAATAAAAAAGCTAAGGTATCCTTAAATATAAAATCGGCAGATTTAGTTGATCTTTTGATCTCAGAAAATTGGTACTAGAATCTCTCTCTATTCTATTCTCTCTTTAACTTAAGAGCCTAGCCCTTGTCGGTGCAGCTCCTTCCATTGCCTCCTATTGAGTGCCAATTCTTGAACTTCCTTATACGTCACAACCTTCACCTTCTTTTGCTAGGCTAGACTAGAAGCTATTTGATCCAAAAGCTATTTGATACCACAAAATGTGAACGTGTCTCTCGTATTCTAGAGTCTCCGTCAATGGGAGTTAAGGCGTTTCCACCTTTTAGGTACCCAACGAACGATAACGCAATTTTATTCTTTTAATTCCGGCATGATATAGTAGAAAAGGGTCCTAAATAACATTCAGCATTCGATGCTTATCAGCACCTTCTAAAAAAATACAATAGTTTAAGATTTTTTTCATTCTCCTGTATCCTTAAAAATCTTCTTAATCTGAAATACCAATGATTAAAATCTTAGTCTATACTTACACAGTAGCATGCAGAGCGCAGACGGCCGCTGTGAGGGCAGTCACACATAGAAGCATGAGCGTCATGGGCACGAGCACCGCTGCGGTTAACAGCTTGCCGTAACTGCGGGATGGTAGCGATTCCTAGGGAAAAAAGGGGATATTGAAGTATTTGTGGTAAGTGGAGTGTGCAATTTAGATGAGTTAGGAGGAGCAACGCAAAAAAAAAAACAAGCAGTTAATTGAAGGAGTAGCATTTGCTAAAAGAGCCTTTTCAAAAAATCCAATGCTCTAAGAAAAAACTGCTAGTGATCATAAACATAAGTTATCCTAGGTAAGTTAGGATAAATCTATTGAGTCGGAAACGCAGCCTTTCAACAGTGACAAACCTAAAATGAAACGGGTCTAAAAATCATATTAGAAATCTTCATCTTGAAATTCACGATTTGGTTTTTCGCCATAGCTATAGCAAATACGTATCCAACCCAAATGACTACCTAAATTTAAGACTGTTTCACTATTAGATAATGTGTGTAGGCATCAAATTTCTCAATACCACGAAAAAATACTCAAATTCATTTTCATGTAATCTAAAGACATAAAAGGTCATGACCAGTTCTAAGTCACCTACCTTATTGGGAGCAGTCCAGGCCTCGCGGGTGTCCAGAGCCTTGAAGGACTTGGCCGACTTGCTGGTGTTGGGCACTTCGGTCAGGTACTCCAGGTGCAGAGTCGAGCGCTCCTTGTAGATCGTGTTGTACTGTGGAAGGTAGCTGAGGTTAATACTTTGTTGAACTTAATTTGGAAATAAGTGGGTGTAGTTTGTTGGTGATAACTGGTGTACAATAAAAAATATTTTATCTATCTATCTATAAATAAACTTGTAAAAAGACACATAATATTATTAAGATAACATTATATTATGCCTATCTACTATTTACTAATATACCCTTGCCCATGCCAACGCCCACTGGTTACAATGAGTGAGCTGGTCTGAGCTATGCCACAGACAATTCCAATTCATCTAAAACCCTTAAGTAGCTCGGCAGTTGGGGGCCGGACTTGTTCTGCTGATGATGGTAAACTTGTAGCTGTACACCTACCAGCTCGAAGCTGCACCAGTCGAGGGTCAGGCCGGCGTCCCGGAACAGCCTCTCCACCGTGGTCCGCTTGTACTCGCGAGGACAGCTCGGCAGCCGGGAGAGCGGCCGGACTTCTTCGCGGAGACGCTTCAGCTCGATGGAGAATGGCATCGTACTTCCGAGGCGGACAACTAACCTATTAAAGTATTGAAAAAGTCACTATGAAAAATGATGTTCATATGTACACAAACAGAATATGTGTTCGAATCTATAAATGTGTGGGTTTAAAAAGGGAAAATGTCTGAAATACGAGTACATCATTATATTCTTAACAAAATAAATTATTGCCAACACCAATTTTGATAAATCTTGCACAATAATAGAGTAGCCAGTTGGTGACTCTTCTATCTTAGCTCTGTCACGAAATATGACTTTAAAAAAGATCCTTAGATAACAAAGACAAATTTAAAAGAATAAGTTCGTAAACCTAAATCCTGACAACATCCACATCGACTTCTCAAGTTCCAATCCACTATCTACCACCAGCTCTTTAACCCGTTCATATAATACTATCTGTTCTAATGAACAATATACTTACCCTTCCCCATCGCTGGGTTTCAAAGGCAGTCGTGCGCCGAGGTCTATAGCTGATGCTAGGAAAGTAGCGTATAGGTCTCCGTTGCTCTCAGTCCACAGCTTTGTGCGCAAGATGTCTTTTAGGCGAGTCATTCTAAGATTGACAAAGAAAAGGTTTTGTACAGAATCAGAAATATATTTGGTACAGTTCAAGTGGAATTGATGACCTAAAACGTCAGATCAGACAGGATATAGAAGGCCTTATAGCCTAGTGTTAGGAAGTGTTTATCTTAAGAGGCATATGTTCCAACAGTGGACACTTTGTTGTAGCTGGCCGAGTTAATCAATTGATTGAAACACAAACACAATATGTAAAGTCAATAAAAGAGAGAATTATTCAATTTGGATTCAACTATTTATTTATGTTTCTTTTATCTTCCACAAGGGTGTGTTACTCCATTTATTTCTTCACATCCTATTCCTCTTCCACATTCACCAAGGGTCAACGGTAGAACCATATTTTCCACAAATTATAGAGAAAATGGGTAATGTCCACTTACTTGTGCTCATCCAGTAGATCTTCCACGTTCAGGTTATCGATCTTGAGCTCGACCTCATGGCGTGCCATCTTCTCCTTCTGCTCTATATCCAGCGTGAGCAGCACCCGCCGCGTCTCATAGTCTTGCCGGTTCAGACCTATTACTTCGATCTAGGAAGAACAAGAAGAAAATATTGTTTGAAGGTTCCGTAATTTGAATATAGGGTACAAAAATTCCAATCAATTAAATGTTACCAAAATATTAAGTTATTAAAAAAAAACTCCTTTGGTACACCCGTTGACAGATAATTGGTACTTGCTTTCATCACAAATCGCCCGGGTCTACTTTTAGGACAGCCAATTAAAACCCATTAAAGTAGACACTATCATTTCATATTAATGATTAAGCCAGTTCAGCCACTTCCTTTCTTATTTCATCATATCCTTATCCTAAAATATTTTTCCATTCAATGAAAAATGCCTACTTCTTATCTCCAAAACTTACCGTTATAGGTCCATGGTTGCCCCTCGGAGGAGTTCCGAAGATGAACCCTGAGTGATGTCTCCCGCTGTAGATGTACCGCAGCCAGGAGGGCAGCTCCGGCTTGCCCAGCAGGGAGTAATGACAGCTTATCATCAAAACTTACCGTAATAGGTCCATGGCTGCCCCTCGGAGGTGTTCCGAAGATGAACCCTGAGTGGTGTCTCCCGCTGTAGATGTAGCGCAGCCAGGAGGGCAGTTCCGGCTTGCCCAGCAGTGAGGCATGCAAGCTTATCTTCAAAACTTACCGTAATAGGTCCATGGCTGCCCCTCGGAGGTGTTCCGAAGATGAACCCTGAGTGGTGTCTCCCGCTGTAGATGTAGCGCAGCCAGGAGGGCAGCTCCGGCTTGCCCAGCAGTGAGGCATGGAAGCGGTACTGTTGGTCGAACTCTGAGGAAGAACGCACAACGTCAAGTTTTGCAAGATGGCGGGATGGTAGCCATTTTGAATGGCTAATGGAGAATTCAAAATGGCGACGGTAAACTTCCGTTACCTTTACTAAAGCAGTATTATTATTTGTAGTTAGAATGGGATGAAAGACACTTAAACTAACACAATTCATTTCTTATATACAATATTGAAAACTAACACAATGCAAATAAAACAAATTATTAAGTATCCGAATTGCCTATGGTTTAACAATTTCTAAACACTCAATTATGCATTCAATAAGCTCTTTAAATAAAAACGTTGGTAGATCTTTGAAGTCAAAAGAAGAAAATAATCACCTACCTAATTGTAAATAAAAGCTCGTTGACAAGACACGTCCGTAATTGAGTGGCGATAACGAAGAAAAGATCTGGTATCAATAACAGCCGCCGGGAATTAACAAATAAATAAGTAGACGCCTACGTAAATATAACTAGACATGCGCAATACAAAAATCCTCATTGATTTTGTATTAACTTAGTAAAAAAAATGAACGTCAAAATAACAATCCGAAAATACTGCCCACCTCAAAATTGACTACAAAGTTTATGAAAAAGAAAAAAAACAACCCGTATTTTTCCACCGTTAAGTATTTTTACTTGGGTGCTCATTAAAAATTAATGACCTTTCTCGAAGTAATGGCGTAACAATCTAATTGGAATCAAATTGAAAACCTACTCCACGTTTG
This sequence comes from Autographa gamma, assembly GCA_905146925.1. Lineage (NCBI taxonomy): Eukaryota > Metazoa > Arthropoda > Insecta > Lepidoptera > Noctuidae > Autographa > Autographa gamma. The sequence goes on from LR989871.1 coordinate 8,140,659, forward strand.
AACACTCGAACATTTTTGCCCTTCAAAAAAGTAAGTATGTTTTCACTTATCACCTAATAATAAGTTAACACCTAATTTAAATTCCCACCAATACATACACTGAAAATATTCTACCCTAATTACTTAACACTAATGATATCATTAATTTTATCAGAAATTTGGGACAATTGCAACAAGTTTCATGAACTAAGTGCATCCGCCCTTACGCCTGTATAGGGCATGCGCCGTGATTGCAACGCAATTGATTTTAAGGCAGCCATTTTGATTGGCTCCTAGTTATGCAACCGAAGAACATTACTTATGAAATATAAGGGTTGTACTTTTATATAATAGCTTAAATGATGCAAGCAATTTTCGGGATCACAAACCGATTACACAAACTTTTGAACTCGAACGTTTACTCCACACGTGAGTTGAATACATAATTATTAATTTTTAATACCGGAAATGAATATTAATTATCTCGTCTCTTATTAAAATATGTCCTATAACAATTTAAATAAGCAGATACGGTAAGGAGCATATTTACCAAGTATCGACGAAACATTTCTCGTGTTACCCATTTATTTAACCCTTTGATTAATCATAAAACATCTCTTTACTTACCTAATTTCTCATCACTATAAAACCGAACCACAACACAAGTCCGTTCCTAATTTATTACATCTCGTTTTTTATACGAAAGCTTTGCCCTACTGCTGCAAGCTTCGGCGCACTAAATGCATCCGCCCTTAGGACGCGCAGGTAAATCTAGGGCATGCGCCGTGAATGCAACGCAATTGATTTTAAGGCAGCCATGTTGATTGGCTCTCAATTATGTAATGGAAAGATAGTTATGAAATATTGCGAGATGAATCTTTGATGCCTGAAAATTGAATTATTATCGGTCCTTTTACAAAAATGCCTTAGATAGAAAACCAAAACGTCTAAACGAAAACAAGAATACCGATATTATTTTTTCTTAAAAACTTACAACTCCCATAATGAACTTCAAAATAAAATCAAGATTTTGCAAAGGTTTAAGAAAAGGTTGACATAATTTTCATGGTGCAGTTTCAATCCCTAGCACATAAGAAAGAAGAAAGCGTGGTTCCTGAATCTTACAAAGTCCTATGTCCAGTTGTGGATGCTAATCGGTTGAAAAAACGATACTGAGTAAACTGAACTTAAAAGTTCCAAGTACCTACTCAAGTTTGCTACCATCTTATTGATAGTCAATTGTTTTGCCCCTTCCATGAGCAGTTTAGGTACATCTGACATTAAAATCGATTCAAAGAATACTAAATTTCATTATGAAAGAGGACCCCTGACTCGTTTCCAAAAATCTGCTTCCAAGTATATTGAAAAAGAAGCGAGGTAATATGTTCGCCGCCATGCCAGTTACCCGTTCTCGAAGCGCGTGGGAGAAGGGGTGGGATGGGGTGGGTAGTCCATACAGATATACTAGTTACCTATATGCTTCAGGCGTACCTAAATAGACTAGGGCATGCGCGCTAACAGAACACCGTATTGATTTTCCCGTGTCCACTGTTATAATATGATTGAGTTTGAAATATGGAGATACGACGTTGACCAAAGAATTATTTGGGAAAATAAGGAAATTGATCTATTTTCGGAAAGGAAATATTATTATAACCCAAGTGCGTAAGGAAATATCTGTGGGGAAAATAAATATATTTTATACGTAGCAATGGTGGTCGTCAAAAAGACGCCGTTGCTTGAATTATCCTAATGATCTTCACACTTAATCTAAATAAAACGCGAAAGAAACTTTGGGTCCAAAGATACTTTAGAAAAAAAAAAAAATTTAGCTTGAGTAGTAATTTAGCGGAAAAAGTAGAAAAAAAAAACAAATCCAGGATTCACTTTTAATCAAAACCAATAAGGTAACATTATCATATTCAAACCAAAAAGGACCCCAAGAGAAAACTTGGACTTCGAAAAAAAACCCGGAAAATCCTTAAAAGCCAAAATCTCACCTGTATAATCTGCAAACAGCATCACCAGAGCTCGACCAACACTACCGCTTGCCAAACAAACTACATTTCAAGCTAACACCCAATAAAATTAATTATTATGGAGCAATAAATCAAGGTGTGCAGCTCAGGAAATGACTGATAGCCGAATGATCGATTGAGGGCTGCACCGGGCGGACCTTAGGACATGCGCATCTAGATGCATTGGGAGGCTAGCGGCGACCAATCATAACGCGAGGAACATTCGAGAACTAACGCACACATGTAAACACTAATGTATGCATACAGGTGTCTGTGTGTGAAACGCCACGCACACAAATAAGCATTAATACATTATACAGGTCTATGTGTGAGTTTGGAACGGTCACTTATTACGTTTTGAATAATTGCAATAGTGTTTCAAAAAGCGTTTGCGAAGGGGTGAGATGTATTCAAGTACTGTCCTATATTGTAATTGATGATTTTCTATAGATATAATAACAAAATGGGGAGAGATTTGGCCTTGAATGTCTGTAACAACGCAGATCGTACACGTGTCTGCTCACCCTTATTATAAATTAGGTGGTTATTTGCAAGGGGTCATCACAAGAGAGATACAATTGATTTGTTATGATATCCGCAAATGGATGTTAACTTACTGTTGGGAAAGAATGAAATATTATGATCGTCGTTAATGGCGCCCACCGTGGGACCATTAAAACGAATGTTTGCATGTTCGTGTTTTACCGGTTAGACTATTAAATTAGAAGTGATTCTCTTATCTCGTAATAAAATTATGTTGTTTTCAAATACTGAGTTAAAAAGTAATCAAAAATTTATAACAATAGTGATATATTTTACACAGTCTGTTTATGGTTAATTTTTAAGTCTAGATAAACTATCAATCAGAGAAAATCAAACACACAAAGTAATAGAAATACTATGACTTATTTTATTTTAATATGTGTTTATAATAATTTTCTGGTAAGCAGGGAGGTATCAAGGACCTTTTCAATCCTCTGGTTGGACACCTGTCTGAGTGTCATTCCCGAGCCTTTTCCTAACCATGTTGGGGTCGGCTTCCAGTCTTACCGGATTCAGCTGAATACCGTATTTTACATGAAGCGACTGCCTATCTGATCTCCACAACCCATTTTTACTGGGAAACACAGTATCCCATAGTAAGACTGGTTGTCACAATTGACTTAACAACTGCCAAAGATCTTTGTATGACAGCCGGGAGCTACTGTTTGACGTGCTTTCCGAAACACGGAGGGGTCTCGGTATGTTATAAATGGTCACCCATCCACGGATAAACCGCGGCGAGCGCGGCTTAACCTGTATTAAAGGTAAACTATTGTCTTGAGTATAAAACAACCGAAGGTAAGCATATATTGGATAAGCACTGGGTGACCCTTTCGGTAGATATGCAATAGTTAAACCTACTTTAAGATCGTAAATGAAACCCAAATAAAATCTGTTCTCCACCTTTTTGATGTTTTCTCTACATATAAAAACAAAGTCAAACACGTAACCGTATCTTTTTTTTAATTTTTAATATGATACTAGCTACTAGAATCCAAGCGGCAGTGCCATCTAGCGTACAATAGCAACATTATATGTCAACTTTTGTAATGAAAATACGCAAGTATGGTACCTTCCCAAAATCACCAATATTCAAGCAAGTTTTTAAGATTGTTTTGATTAGATTTGATAAGATTGTTGTTATTTTTCACCACTACAGTTCAAAGTTGAGCACTAAGAAAAACGAAAGTGAAAATTGTTAAACGGAAGGCGTTTTCGCCAATATATTCTTCTTTTAGATGAATATGAGACTTATTAAAGTGTAGAGTAACTATTCAAGATTAATTTGATGTACGATAAGTATTACGAAAACTATTAATCAGCAATAAAAATTGAAAAGTCAGATGCAAGAAAGAAAATTCTAAAATTTCCGAAAATCGATTGTAACTCGAAACCTGTAACTTTTCGGGAACTTAAGTTGTGTTCATTTGATAGGGCCTGATCTAAGGTATCAGCCACCACAGTTTGTCGGCGTATTTACCGGACACCCTGTATAGGTATATCTATAATGTCATGAGCTTATCTATATACAATTCCTATTTTGAAAACCTTACAGTAGTTAATTGTCTAGGTAGGTAACAAAATTAAATGTCCGTTTTAAGTCTATTTTATAACCTATAATTCTCTTCAAGAAACAAGGATTTAATAAACTAATTAAAGCTTTTTTAAATGCGGTAATCTAATTCAACAAGAAACACAACTATACAAAAATTAAATCTTATACAAATAAATTAACTTATTAAAGTAGAATTCCTTAGGTATTTCAAACTCTCCTAAAGGACGATACCTAAGTAGGTACCTCCAACAAATTCTAGTACTTCTAAGCAGTTATCCTTGTTCACTTCTTCCTACCATTGTTTTGATTACCTACCAATATAAACAACAAGGTGTAATACCACCATACATGTGACAATTAATTCAAGGAGATCAAGACACGAAGGTTTTATTTGCCTAGCTTTGTACGCAGTAGGTACTCGTATACGCAATAAGTCATATGACACCTACTAAGTAACTATTATTTACCTCTTCTATGACGATATTAATCTCAATGACGTCATAACTAGGTATTGCTACGCGATGAGAAATAAAGATAGTGTTGACATTAAAACCGCAAGTTTCAATGTAAGTTTGGCAGCATTGTTTTATACGTTTGCGATTATTTTAATGCATCCGCAAAAATGTGGTTTTTTTTGGAATTTTACGTCACAACCGCAGAAAGGTACCGCAAAGTTATAATATTGTGTTTAACAGTAAAGGCTGTATTATCAAACACATCTCATGGTCTCATGCTGTCTCTGACACTTCAAGGTGTAGGTATATTAGCGATAGATAGACAAGCAAGAACGTCTATAAACAGTGTATGTGTATTCGGTAGTTATATCAGGTAACTGGCCTGGGATGGGCTTTAGAGTAAAAACTAGGTATAGAATGCGGGTACCGCTAAAAGCCCATGGTACTGACTGCCGAACGTAAGCAATTGTTTTCCGTATTCAGTAAATTCGTTTAGGTACAGATTTAAGTTATCCATGCAACGACAGACATTTACGCGAAAATAATTATGTTTCCGACACAATATTTGATTTATGACGAAACTAGTTCATACTAGTGTTTACGGTTCATACCCCGATGCGCACTCTATACTTTCTTATCTATCCTTAACCGTTTCCCTGTCCCGTGAGTCATATATGGACATTTCCATTGTTTCACTATTATGTCCACTGACGGGACAGCTAAGTTGGTAAGATATACAACGTACCTTGATAAGTCCAGTTGAAGAGGTTAGGGCTGATGGGGATCGCGAACATCTCGGTCTCGACGGCATGGTGCGCGTGCGACGCGGCCGACGCCGACGCCACCAGCAGCAGTAGACACCACATTGGCATGGCCGCTGGAAAGGTAAGACCAGTTAGTGAGGTTCAAATTATGGTGGAAGTTAAAGTATCTTTATTTACTCAGAAAATACAAAAAAAAAATACATTAAAAACCATTCAGGAAGTTCTGAAGCTAATCTAATATATAAATAGATAAAGATAGGTGGAAGTTATGTAAAATTCTAATTCCAATAACGTAGCCAGAGATCGTAGTCCTGATTTGAGACTAGTTTTGGAAAAAAAAGAATGGCGCTTAAGACATTATTCTCCATACCTCTGGTATGGAAACCTATCTAGGAAGCGTGGCCTAGTAATAATGCAAATCCTGATGATTTGCATTGTTGCTAGGCCACGCTTTAGCAGTATTTCCAAAAATGATTTTCCAGAAATGGTCAAAGAAAATGATCCCTAGCAAAATGGCTAAATGATTCAAGCTGCATTTGCGCTAAGCGTCAAATCAACCCAGTAGAAAAGTTACACATTTCCACAAGCGTTAAAGATTATAGAAGGAAAGGACATTTATTTTTGATAAGTCATGTGACTTGAACTTTGAATTTTATATATTTGAGAGATTCTATCAGCGTTAATCCTTGTAAAAAATATTAATTAGTTTTTAGGATTGCAAGAAGATCCGGCGCCGCGAAAATAAAACGTGTCTTAAACAAATTAGTTCGTAACTAATCATGGGTTTATAGTCCGGTAAAGCAGTCAAATGTCGGGCAAGCGCGCAAGAGGAAGAGCGCCAGCTAGATAGGTGGACCAACTCAAGGAGGTGACTGGAGGCCAGATACAGGGAGCGGTACATATGGCGCAGAACCGGACCGAATGGAGAAGCTTGACATACAGTCGCGATCCTCAGCATTGAGGGAACGACCAGAAAGAAGAAAGCAATCAAAACCTGCACTCAGGCTAACTGCAAAGATCTATACCAAAAAAACAAGCTAATCCTGGCGGGTACCTACTACGTTTTTTAAGATGAAGAAATAATTTACCTAGCTCTGTTTGTCACTTACTATATTTTTGCTCACACTACATAATTCACTAACAGCTGATGTTACACTGAACAGTATTTAAATTACAAAGTTTAAAAGTCACATTTTCCTGAAAGGTCACATTTCACAACTTTCAGTCACGTTGTTACCCCACCTAACGATTTTCCCTAATGAAGGGAAAAAAGTCTTTTCATAGGGAATTGCGAAACAACGTGACATTTAGTAGGCCCCACGTGACCAGAAAAAGGGGTTCCGAATAAAGTCGAAAGTAGCCGATTTTACCCGAACTTAACACGTGTATAAAAATTATATTCTTAATATGTTTCCCAAATGCGTATCTGTAAACTATTATTTTGCGGTTTCATAATTAAAAAAAAAAATCTTTTGCTTTATATGAAAAATTATTCTGCAAAATTGAGTATCTTAGAATAGGGGATGAAAACGATTTATAGAATTCGGTAGGTAGGTCTAGGTATTTATTATTCTATGTTCGTGAAATTAAAATTCCTACAAAATTAATGGACTCTGATTAATAAATACCAACCAAACGGTAGGTACAATTCCCTTTCAAAATATCAAATTGTTTACTAACGAAATAGCTAACAAGAAAAACACCCATTAAAATTTTCCGTAAATAAATCAACCGGCACTAAATTCCGCGCGTATTTTCGTCATGAACCACATGCCAAATAGTTTACACATAACATTCCACAAATATATTAAAAAAGGGATTTACTTACCGGCCTCCTTAGTGGTCCGCCATAGCACTGATATAAGGAATAAACCCGACCTAATTCACAGGAATAGCGACAATCGATTTCTATTTTAACCGTTTACAGCGCCGTCAAACTAAAGGCGCATGCGTGTTGTGCGCCCGAAAATATACAGAGATGAATTGCGCAACTCAACTATTTGGGGAAGCGGAAAGCCATGGAAACGGAAAGCTGGAGAATTAAATACTTATTTTATCGTATTATTCATATACTCAAACGGGAATACATGGAAACAATTCGTTTAAAATCCCTTTACCCTAATACTTAATCAAATTGATAGCCCACAGCTGGACAAAAGTCACCCGAAATTTCTTCCTCTGTCTCTCCGTGATTGCTTTTTAATACAAATACGTTTCATTCGTCAAATAAGCCCATAGTATTTCTAGTGTAAGAAAAATAAATTAATTGAAAGAGTTTTTGTTAATGGCTTTCACGAGAAAGCTTGATAAGTAAGCTCAACGTTTCAATAGTGCAATGGCAAACAAACTTACAATAAAAATACTTTAAGTTTGGCTCCAGATTCGACTTATTTAGTTCCTGGCCTAAATGTTATGATTTAATTTACTACCTCAACAATCTCTTGCAGACTATGTTTATAGACATCAATAATAGAAACAACAATAGTGTTAATGATGATAATGCATACACAAGTAGGTATATAATGTAAGTGAATGAATCAAACCACCCTATACGCATTTCAGGACGGATGTTTCATACACCAGTAATAATAGGCTTTAGTCTAATAGAGGAAATTCCGACAAGCTGAATAGCAGCCTGTCAGTGCCTCATAGCAGACAAAAGATACTATGCATGTCATGAAAGCAAGAGTACTCAACGACTACAGCTACTCACTGCGTGTTAATTATAATATAATTCCAATTAATTACTACTAATTAACCGTTTAAACACAATTAATGTAGGTAATATTTTTTTTTTTGTATAATTTACGTAAACAAACTATGTATGACATCCTAATTAAACTAAACGTACTTTAAATATTTAAACCTACGTACTAATTTCTATTGTTTTATTTAAACGTCCAACACAATATTTATTATAGTTAATTATGTTCAAACAGCTTATAGTTGAAAAACAATACATTATATTGTCATAAATCTTCCTAAGTACGTATCTTGTGTAATAAGTATAGTTAAATTTAACTACTCGTGTCTCATATGACAGCGTAACGAAAGTAAATAAAGAAAAACATTTATAAAACTCATTTTCCACCGTCATAGCTTACGTATTTCTTGACCTCTCGGCTTTTATACCGCGTTCCCATATTTATTTACGCAAATACGGCCCTGAAAGTGGGCGTGACGTAAAGCCAGCGGCGACGTCATTGGTGAAACAACCGACCAAATTCAAAAGGTTTCTCAGTTCAGGAATAACGTTCCAATCTACGTTCGTGTGACTAGATTGCACAGCGAGTTTTAATGGAATAAAATAGTTTTGTTTAAAAATTGTGTTAAAATTAAGTGAAATATAGCATAATGTGAATAAATTGATATTTATAATTATTTGTGAATCTAAATTTAATAAAATATTTACAGTTTTTTTAACCATTAATAGACATCGTAAATTATTCAGGTGTTACGCTGTTTATACGTGCAAATGTGAGTGTAAAAAATGTCATTCATTCATACAAATGTCAGAAAGGGCTGGGGCGACTCGGACGATTTAACTATATTAAAAAATCTTCCGTTTTTAACGGGAAGACGTAATAATTAAACAAAATAATGTAATCAACAGTATTCTTAGTTAGGGCGTGTTCGCGCCAAATTATAGAAACGGCGGTAAAACATCGCTAAATTGATAATAACCTCGTTCGTTTGGAGGAATTGTTTTCACCCAAAAACTTATCAGGAACATGTTGAAGTTCAAAAAGATGGGTTCGGATAAAGTGCCGTTGTTGCTTGTGACTGCCAATGTTGGATCTATCTTCGAAGATGTAAGTACTATCATGATATATTCAGTTTGATTCTTGTCTCATCAATAGGTGACATCAAATGTATGTGATCATGTCGTTAATTTAGTTTTAATGTAGCGAGCGATGCTAAGTGCAGATAAGTGTTCTAAATTTAAACAAATTGGCTTCATGCACTTGATGCTTGCTGATAACAAATCACCAAAAAGGTTTTCAAGCGCGATTTTTTTTTTCTAATTTACCCACATATTTTTTGAAAAGGTTTAACAGTGTTGCTGGTCGCCAATAGTTAGAAATTAATTATACTTAATTTTATTTGAATTTATTGAGATTTAGATTCCCTATTGACATTCAAAATTTAATTATTTGGCAATACTGCTTTAATTATTAACCACTTCTACAGAAATAACACTATGAACTGTGTAATTAAAACAGTACCAGCCTGGGGAAATTTAATAAGTATTAAATAAAATAATTGAGACATGAAATGTGGCCCAAAGAAATAAAACAATTGTTAAAAGTCAGAATGCGCAAAACAGTTGCGGGATTATTATAAATAAAATTATTAGTTATAACAATTGTCACATAAATTCATAAAAACTTAAATAAAATATATTTGTAAGGCTACAACATTATTGTAATTAGTCCTTAACCACAAAACAATTATACTTTTTATGTTTTTCATAGAAGTTCAAAATAATAATTAAATTGTTAAAGCATAATAGCCAATAAAAATTAAAATACATATAATAAATATTCTGAAAGGTCAACTTTAGCATTTTGTAAATTATTACTATGTAAGAAAGATATGCAGATTTTCTTAATAATATACTTATGTAATATATACTAAAATGACAAGCACTCATAATATATTTCTTCACATACACAGATATAAATACTACACTACATTAAACATTATTTTTATAATAATAATTCTACTCATTTACTGGCCCGTTACCATGCCAACCTCAACCCATTTTACTATTAATTTCTAAATATTTTTATCCAAGTACATCACTAATATATTAATATAATATATTATAATGTGCCAAATTATTTTGTGTGGCATAACAGTAGAATTAAACAACTATAAATTGACATCAAAAAAATAATATTTGGCAATCCTGTCTTAATTATTTATAATTTCTAAAGAAAATTATTCAATTATTTCATAATTATACACTAATGTGGTGAAAGTCTTCTTCAAAATTTTATAGCGGTTTCCTAATGATCTTATATTTTATTTGACTTTGCCCTGCAGCAAGACAACCATGCCTAAAATAATACTAATAATTTTTTAACTTCAAATTTTACAGCTGTTTTGTGTACAAAAATGTCAAAATAAATTATTTTCTTATTGTAAGTATACAAAAAATGAAAACAAATTCTTTATTCTTTTGAATTCGGTAAATCTAAAAGCTGACCCCAGTGTAGCTTAGGAAAGGGATAGTCACAAGTACCTATATTTTTTTTTAAATCAAATTGCTCACTGACTATCTCATAAAGTTTCTAACGGTAGCTGAAATTACATTAAGTTTACAATACAGTCTGAAAAACCTTTTCTACGTAGGTGCTTGCTTTCTGCAAAACATTGCCCAATGCATATATCCAGTGGCTCCATCAATATTATTAAAAATGTTATCTATATTTGGTAAACACATAGTATCTAATCTCCCATAAGTATTCAACTGATTGAGTGATATGTTAACACCGTTTATTGTTACTCGTACATACTCAGATAAAGTAAAATACTAGTTATTTCTGGAATAAACTAGAATGCCTCATTGGCCTGGTGGTGCTAAAGGCGACTGCTACGCTAGAGGTTTCTGATTCGACCAAGGTGTTATTGGGTTTTTCTATGAAATTCTCAGTAGCAGGTCGGAGGTTGGATTTGTGCCCGGTTAGAGGCAATAGGCTCGCCCCCTATTACATGGGACCTAAACATATCGGCGAACTGTGGGTGTACATTGGTACACCTCTGCCTACCCCTTCGGGGATACAGGCGTGATGACATGTTATGTTATAAACTGGAATGGACCAACAAAATTAGCTGAGTAGCAGCGAAGTATGTTTAAAACATAACGTTGCTATTTTATTGCATGTTGCATTCAGCCATAATATTTCACTCACTCCGGGCTTGAACCTTTGATCCTCAGGACATAAATCTATTCATATTTACTGAATATATCTTGTTTAAGCAAGATGTTTAATTTATTATTATTAAATCTTTTATATGTCATTGTAATCCTCGAATGTCTCGAAGGTATTTTACAAACAGATATGAATTAACGAAATTGCATAAAAAAGAAAATTAAATCTTGAGCATGCATTTATTTTTAATACTTAACGACCGACGCGCGAATGCTAAGCGGTAAGGATGTCGTTAATTCCTTATTGGTCGTTGGATGACATCAAATACGACCTCACGACACAAATTCCTTCATTAAAGAGACATTTTATCATAACTCAATCAAATGTAACCTCTAAGGTCAATATTCGCAATGGGGAAAAGAAAAACCAGTTATAATTCCTACGTTAACGGGCAATTATTTTTAAATAACCATAAATCCTAATCTCTATGAAAAAAAATAAGCTTGCAATAATATTGTCCTTGATTCTTATTTTGAATTCTGTTGGCTAATCTAGCATATCCGTTAAAAATAGTTGTTATTACGTGTAGGCGGCAAAATATTGACGGATTTACATGATAAGTCTATTTTTAAAATAAATGAGTCCCTATCTTAAAATAGCTGGTTAGTCCGGGACGCGATACTGAAATTATATTAGCGAAATTATTATGCAAAAATAACAGTTTACATTCGACAAAATAGCCGCGGATTTTATTTTCAAGATAGCGCACCCCCTTTAATGTTTCTTCTAAATTATCGAATTGTACACAATGTATGCACTTACACAAAAAAACTTTTACTAGACTTTTTGGCGTATACAATAACCACCGGATGGTGTTATACAAGCTGCGACCCCAGGATTCACGCGACGTTTCGGACTACTCCTAGGGATCTAGTGTAATGAAGCTATGTTTTAGACGTGGGCCTAAACATTATATTTCACCAACTTTGATCGTCAGGAAAACATAGTTCACGATAAAACCAAATTCCCTGGCCTGTCCTGTCAGTAGGTGAAAAATATATTAAACTAATTTATTATCATATCATCTAGTAAAAGTTAAAATCGTGATTAACGAGCTCTCATTCGGGGATTTACTGTTATGAGTACTTAATTACTAACATGTTGACAAAAAATACCTGGGTTATCGATAGTAGGATATTCCCTGTTACAGTCAATATTAGAATTAATATTCGTTATAGGATGCATTAGGCAATTATACTAATACCATTGGCATAAATGGGTAACGTAAAACTGGGTTTATTTGGTCAAATTCGGGAAGTAACTTCGTCCATTTGTCTCGTATTGCAGTTTAACTTACCAAATTAGAAAAGTACTTATATTTGAATTTCTGCTACGAGAATTTCCTAAGGCGAAAATGATCATGTATGCGAAACAGATATTCAAGTAAAATGTTTTCTCGAACAAAGTGGCTTCTATTCTTTCGCTCAAGCCTCTTTCCAAAGCACTTTACTATAAGTCACTGAATAACCAACATCTGCAAACAATCTGAAAAGCGATCTAGAAGCCTTTTACAGTATCCATTTCATAGTATGAAGTAATGTCGGTCGATGCTCACTTAGCTACTGATACGAATACCCAGCGGTGCGATACTGGGTCATACGTGTTTATCGTGCACCGAAACTTTCACCAACACCAAAATTAATTTAGCGCTCCTGTCAAGCGTGCTAACCTATCAAATAACCTAATTCCACACTCCAAATTTGTTGGAAGCACTTAGGAGCCATCGTAAGCGAAAATTGGAAATGAATATTGTTTGAAATCCTACACTCTGCCTGCCTAGCCCAACTGTGTTGGGGTCGGCTATCAGTCTTACCGGATTCAGCTGAATACCGAAATCCTACTCTACAGTCCATAATATTATGTCCATATCATGACAAGTGGTAAAGTAAATATCTGTTTGTTAGTCATTTATTACCAAAACACGGAACCGACTTTGTTAAAATATGTTACAGAGCTAACCTAACCCGCCCGAGAGTAAATAAACTTTTCTTTTCGTTCACAAAAAAGGCAAAACTGGCATGAGACTATACCCGATTTATGCGAAAGGGGGTTCAAGTGAAAGCTAGTACCTAATATTACAGAGGAAGGTAATTAAGTAACTATATGTCTGTTACGTGATCACAAATCCCTTGAAATGTACTAATTAAAATTTACAACATCCTTGGCCGTCCTTACATGGAATACGTTTTATCCCATTACTAAAATCCCGTGAGAAATCCCAACTATTACTTGAGTAGGTACATAAGGCCTCTTACGAAAGCCTTCGTCGCATCTGAGCAAGTTAATCTTATAAGTATTGAGCGGATTTTATTCTCGTCTTCAATCGATTGCCTTCTCGAGGATGTCCATAAATAAACGTAATTGTCCGCCCCAGCGAAAATGGGGTGGCGGAGCTAGAGCTAAACATTTTAAATGATTAAAGGGCAACAAGATAGAAAATAAATGGGAATTCTTTCTTTCGCAACAAGTATTAAGAGGCTTGGAAATTGTTTTTGGGTTCAGAGGGTTTTGTCAAGGAAGGTAAATAAATTAAGGGAAGAGACGGAATGTTTGACAAAAACGGGTAACGAGGGTTATTGACTAACCAAGAATTCCGTATTTTAAAGATCTTCTCATTCTTAGTATAACCCACGGCTTGGTATATGCCTGTCCTTCTTATGCCAATTTCTAATGACTCTTGCTTATCACATCCATCCTACTCCCAAAATATTTTGATGGGATCATATTGTTAAACAAAATCTTTCGACTTGACGTCAACGGACATCGATGACCACATTTCGTCGGTTCCACCAAGATGGCCATATCCTCTTATATTATAAACAAAAAACAATGATCAGAACACTCAAACATTGTCTTATACTCAATGCAATGACGACAAAGAATTCCAATCTATAATACATTAGACTACATTATGGGTTCGTGCGTTAAATGAGTTTGCGTTACAGATACCGCCTTTGAATATTCATTTATGTCTAAGGCTTTTGTCTCTAAGTAATACGTTGTTACCGCATTATTGATATTCTATTCCCCTTGGTAATCCCAGTATTACTTTGAGAGATAAACAGTAATTTATTAGTTTTAGGTAACTGGAAACTCGATAACAATGGCTTTGCTATGTATGTGACGCATACACGGTATTATGTATACTGTATACATACATATAATCACGCCTCTTTCCTTTGTAGGGGTAGGTAGAGACTTCTTTCCACTTGTTACGATCCTTTCACCTTGTTTCGTTTCGTCCACTTTCATTATTTCTTTATAATGTGCCCTCTGCATTTCTACGTAGATTTAATATTTTAGACACACATGCGGCAAGAACTGCATACAGGCAAAATTCGTATCTGATAAGGGCGAGTCGTACTTATAATTCGACCGGCAGAGAAGTTGACATCGATCTCTTTGACACTAGTATTGCTAAACTTAAAAAGATTTTGTGTGACAATTACTTCTTTAATCATGTTTAGTAACAAGCACGCACTCAAACTGTTCGCGTTAAATGTAATTGGTAAATTTAATAAATTTAGGCTATAGTTAAACATCAAATGTTATGTATGTCAAGTTTTGTTTTTGGTTTTGGTTATAGTTTGTACTGTTTACTAGCTTACTTCTGTTTATCTTAGTAGTGAAAACTTGTAATTGGCCTTATTTTACTTATAATTCCTACTATTGTAATTTGCAGCTGTAAGTTTTCCTAAAAATGCAAAATAAATAAAATAAATAAATAATATGTATCTAATAAGATTCCTTAGAAGACCATGCTTCTTACCTAATGTTTTCAGGATTAAAACTTCTCACTTTGGCTTCACTATTCATTCACACTATTAGTCTCAAGGTTGTTAAAATGAATCATATCATAACAATTTTTCGTTAAGACTCATCTACAAGGTTTCAGTATTATGAAGTAATCGTCTACATACAAGTCACCTTAAATGGACTGAAATGAAACACTGCTAACTGTATTAAATATATTTTCGGAACATTACTTAGGAAACCTTATGAAACGTATCTTAAATCCTACCTACACTGCCGGCCTACACTATCTCTTTCCGCTTACCTTGTCTTCTGTAAAATGCATATGCCTATTCTAAATAGTACCAGAATGTTGTCTAAAGTTAGTATCAGTGTCGTAGTACAAAGCCTCCCCAAACCACAAGACCTTATTGTCTAACACACATCTTGAAGTCTAGCAAACTGTTATGTAACGGTATGAGGTCTGTGATAATGTATGTCATGGTCTTGAAGACATTTGTGTCAACTAATTTCTTCAGGAAGAAAGTTTTCTTCGTGTCATCGCGTAGCCTCTAATATTCTTCGTTATTTTATTTCGGACGAAACATATTGGCTACCTATTATCATGTAGGTCATAATTTTATATACTGCTAATTTGTACGAACAACACAACGTAAAGCGATCTTTAGTATTATTTTCTATATACAAATCATTCTACGGAGTCAAAAGTCCGTGTCTTTCTTATTTACTACTCCGATTTTATTGTTAATGTTCTCTTTTTCGAATTATGGCTCAAATAAAAATATTATTTTTTATTATGCTTTTCAGCCGTTATTGTCCCACTGCAAGGCTTGTTTGATCCCTTACCTTCTTCAAATTCTCCCGGTCCTAGGCTATTGTGGTTCACAATAAAATATAGGAGTCAAGCAAAGTAAATTTGAACCGTGTAATAATTCAAATGTCCTACGTGATTAGTCACTCGTTTTGCTAAACCTCTCTACTTGTTATCACTCATTCACAATTCGCGAATGACGACATTCCCATGTGATAGGGGCGACTATGTGTGTGAATTGGTTTAAAATAAACGCATGTGTAATAGCAATTAGGCGCTTGTTATTCTCTAGATGTTTTAGCAATTGTTGAGCCAAGCATGTCATGAATTACTAAATATATCCATTCTTAAACCGATGTGTGGTTTATGAATTTTGGCGCCAGTACGGGTTAGTTGGATTTGATCTATTGAAGTTAGACTGTTTTATGGAATATTTTCTATTTATGTATGAATATATATGATACACGAAAGATGATATATGTTTCGATATATTTAGATTATTTACCCTGGCTTATAGAATATTAGGATTTCTCATCCTATTTTCATCACTAAGTACATACCCGTCTCTTCAGTGACCTTTCACGTAAATCAGCTGTGATTAAATGCGTTTATCTTCGTAAAACAGAAATATAACTAAAAATAAGCGATAGTAAAGTTCGATATTAACATAAATTCATTTTACATCCTGTAGTAAAAACGTGACATTTTATTACAGGACGGACGTAATGTCTTTATTAATTCTTCTTTGTGATTTTTCTTCCATCCTTGTATTTTACTTATCAATTTCGTCGAAAATTAGATTCGAAGCGAATGGTATATTTTTTATTACCACACTTCCTTGAATACTAGATGTGCTAGGAATTATTTTTATTAAAAATATCGCGTAACAGTGGGCCAATAATTCTGCCTAGCGGTACACCGTATTTAATTATTCCTTTTCAGTCAATTATCTCATTCGTGCATTGTTTTCAGCTACACTAGATCTTTCCGTGCATTGTTTACGGTAGCATGTACTATAAAAAATAACTGCATGTTTCCTCATAGTACGTAGTACTAACCTATTTATAAATAACAATACCCTTGTGCTTCCCAAAAGGTGTGGTTCGATGTATTTACGGTACATCGATGATCCTACCTTTGGGAGTAGTCTACCGCAAATTATAAATTAACAGGCTGTACCTTTAGTGACCCTTTTTGCTATAAATTCGACTTTGTAAGAGCAAAGTAAATACTGGCCATAAGAGACTTAAAAAACTAATATTGCCAAGTGGCGTGCAGTTCCGTTCAAATAAAATTTATGAGCAAAGTTATCAACAACAAACTATTTGATTTGGCAGGCACAGTGGTTATTATACGAGAAATAGCATGCTCAAACGTGTCCAAATAGCCAGTATGTATTTAGAATAAGGATACTTAAAAATAGCCTGCTAGTCGCCTGATCTACCAAGGCATGTTAACAATAATAACAATAAGCAATTTACATAAACAAATAGCATTTATTCGCAGTCACGTTTTGACCTGTTAGTTAATAACGACCCGTCGTCCCCAAAACACATTAAAATACCTGTCTATTCATCTAATCTTGAAGTTCAAATGTCAATTGAGTTAATATCAATTATTGTTAGCGTAGGTGACGAAAAAAAGGTCACAGTATTGCAAAATGCTGACAAACTGTGAATGAAAACATAGTGAGGAAAACTGGATTCCAAAATTGGGATCTGAAATCGCTAATCCGCAAATGAGCAAGCGTGGTGATCAATGCCCGTGCCTTCTCTATATGGGAAAAGGCCTGTGCCCAGCATTGGGACGTTTATAGACTGGATTATTATTGCTAAATACTTTCCCGCCTGGTAACCGACAAAAGGGAATGGAGTACTCCTGTGGATTTAATCGGAAGGAGTCTGGCACGCCCTGCTTCCCTAGAGCGGAGGTAGTTCACAAAAGATTTCCACCGGATCAAAAATAAAGGCGATGAAAAGAATGACATCTACTACCGATGAGAGAGTATAAAGACTGGTCATAGAAATACAATGGATGTTTAGATAATTATGTTTTCACATAGTTACGGTATTATTATTTGGTTGTTGTATTGAAGTTGTATTTATTTTCCTTATTGCATCTCCGTCTCGAAGAAAATAGATACAAACAATGTAACATAAAAATATATTGTAGACTAGTTCCTACTTACTATACCTATTTACTTTCATGTAGTTTTTTTAGCAAGTGGAAAGAAGTGGTCTCTGCCTACCCATACGGGAAACAAGCGTGATTATATGTATGTAGTTTTTTTAGGGTTTCGTACCCTAAGGTATTGTAACCGCTGTCCGTCATTCTGTCAGCGGGCTTGTATCTCATGAACCGTAATAGAAAGAGAGCTTAAATTTTCACGGAGACAGTATATACCGGTGTTAGACCTTTAATGAAAAAAAATAACAAATGAAAAATCTAATGCTCTTTGCGATCTTATTGCAAATACAGCATGAATTCTTTCAAATATATTCATTTATCTGATTTACATTCTTTATTATAATAAAATGGTTATGGAAAATTCTGGTCAAATATCTGTCCTGAGTTCCGAAATTTTAATTAAATTTCAGGGGAAACCGTTATTAAATTCCTTTCTTTGTTTTTCTAAGTGACCAAATCCTGGTAATTAAATATGGTAATGGCCGCGTTCCAAACCTTGGAAACATTGATTAAATTAATATGTTTTTGGGAGACCAATATATCTATACTATATTTTACATTATCAATTTGGAAATTATTTGTAACTAATAGGAAAACCCACGGAGGGTTAGGTTATCGATTTACATCGATGGTTTTTAAAGTACCTACTGTCGCTGATAACTTTTACCAAACATTGATAAACTATTGAAAACATCCACCTATCCAGATATACCATAATATCTAAATTGTGTTACCTATACCACATACAAAATTACGTCTTTGATACTGATTAAATAAGGGATTTTGGCCGAAGATTTTTAAAGTTCACCCTTCTGCTGATAATTTTAACCAAACATTTTTTTTTTAAAACGTCATCATATTTACGTAAAACCTCTTTCCTTCAGCCTTCAGTAATGCTCCCGATATGGACATCAGAGTTCCTGCAGGCCGTCTCCCGGATGGACCCGAAGTTCATAGCGCTCCACCTTCAGGAGGTAGGCGGCAAGGCTTACGAGAAGTCCATGCAGTACGTCCAGGACTTCGTCCAGAGACTCTGCGACTGCCCCGAGTTGAGGCTCTTCGATAAGATCAGGATATTTCTGGACGAGGACTTCAGTTCGCCTGAGAAGTTTACTGTAAGTATTTATTTACAATAGTTTTGTTACTCTATACACGTCCATTTTCGATATTTTCCGTGGATGGTTAGCAAAATCATCATTTATACAAACCTAGTGGCTGACATCCACAAAATAGCTAAATTGGTCAAGCGGTAAATAAGTAATGCTCCGTCATACATGTGACATTTGATTTTTATCTAGTATACATCCATATGCCGTAATCCTGTATTATTAGGATTACGGCATATGGATTAAGTTCTATGTAAGGTTATGTAGAGACAATAGCAATACTTAGACTTTTAATTTTATTACGTCACCTACGACCTTATCGAATAATCATTTGCAGGCAGTTATAAAACTATCCTAAACTGCTTCAGTCACTGAATTAGTAAACCTACATGTCAAAACTTGTCGAGTATCGGAGACTTCGAGTCGCCTCGTGTGCGAACAGGCTTATCCGGTACCTTAGAGGATAGATAAGAAAGTACAGAGTTCGCATTGAGGGGTGTGAACCGTACTAGTATGAACTAGTTACTTTCTAAAGTGGTGTCAATACAGAGCGTGTCATATTACCTTAACCTTCTATATTACCGCATCAACTTCTTTCGTCACACGGAAAATAATTCTTACAAAGAAAACCTATTTCCAAATAAGTTTTATTATGGTTTTCTTATAAATCCCGTTGTCCGAATTGGACCAAAAATGGGACTACATGGGAAGCACCAGCTTTCAAACAAAAAATAATCATCGAAATCGGTTCACCCAGTCACAAGTAATGCGGTAACATACATAAAAAAAAATACTGTCGAATTGAATACCTCCTTTTTGAAGTCGGTAATTAACCAAAATCAGTCAAATGGATGTTATAATCGGCGTAATAGGTTTTAAGCTAAACGTGCGCTCTATAGTTTTACATTGTTTTACTCCCAGTACCATATTTCTAATGTCATAAGGTGAACATTCTAGCATCGGACTATAGTAAACATCAGATTTTAATTTATATTTTTATTATCTTAAACAGGTATTTTTAATGCTCTTCGCTCTCTTGATATTTAATCGCTATGGATATGAGTATTATTAGATTCGATCGGATTGTATTGTAATTATTAGCGATAATCGTAGAGGTTAGGCTATTAATAATACTATGATAGTTGGGTGCAGGTTCGATTCTAGATGTTTCTGAAATTATTATTTTCAAATTTTCTTATTGTGTCTAGAACCGGGTTTTGATCGCATTTTAATATATTGTGCAATCTATGATCCTGTTTATTTTAATAATAAATGCAAATATTTTTGTAGAAATAATCTTATTTCAAGCACGTATTTTATGATTTCGTTTTAAGATAATCCGGATGAAATTTCCAAACGCCCTGAATAAAAAAGCAGGGACCTAAATTGCGTAACTTTATTCGACCCTAAATTTTTTCACAGTTTAATGCTATACGATACTGTAGCTGTAGAATAAGTAAAATACAGCTTTTATAAAATCTCTAGATATTGTTTTATAAAATCTCTAAAATAGATAACACATGTGTTCTGCATCATCATTCCCGAGCCTTTTTCACAACTATGTTGGGGTCGGCTACCAGTCTTACCGGATTCAGCTGAATACTGTATTTTACATGGATCGACTACCTATCTGACCTCCACAACCCATTTTACTGGGAAACACAGTATCCCATGGTAAGACGGGGTGTCAGAATTGAATTAACGACTGCCAAAGATCTGTGTATGACAGCTGGGACCTACTGTTTAACGTGCTTTCCGAAACACGGAGGGGTCTCAGTATTTTATAAATGGCCCACATATGTATTCTGCATGAAACTACTAAAAATATTTTCTCATCCTTAGTACTATTGGTATAGTAAATTTTCTTTATTTTCCAGGCGCTCGGCAACATGTACTTCGCCCACTCGTCGCTAACGGACCTCAAGATCTGGGACTTCGAGCTGAAGGCGTACGTCGACGCCGTCGGCAAAGAAGTACACGCGGGCAACATTGAAAAGGTCACTACCAAGGAAAAGGCCAAATTCCCGCAGCATTTCTTTCCTGAGGTTAGTTTTGTTTATTTGAATATATATTTGTGGGACAACTCACACACGGTCACAAGAGCTGCCAAAGCTTGTACTATGGTAACCAGACAACTGATAAACATACTTATATATTTCTAAATACATATTATAGATAAAATCACACACAGGCACAGACAAATGGTCATGCTCATCACGCAAAGATTTTTCCTGGATGGCAATCGTAGCCACGACCTCTGGTATAGCAGTAATAGCAGTCAGGGTCACTAACTACTAACGAATATTTTGAAACAATTAAACACGTTCAATCAAGATATGAAAATTGCCGTTGTTATATTGGGGCAACGAGTGGGACAGTTAAATTGTTAAATAAGATAACTAAAATATGTTTAAATTAAACTATACTCTTAACTATTAAATACCTAAAAACTGGCATAAAAAAGTTTCTCCACTTCGCTGTCGATTGGAAATGCGCCCAAAAAGTTGGCAGCATTACTAAGTTCTGTATTTGAGTGTGTTTCAAATATGGCATGATCATTAATTATTTTGTTATGTACCTCAGTAGCAAAGTTACATCATTGATTGTTGTTGATATGTGGAAATAAAAGTCGTAATTTTTTTTGCGTTCTTAATTAACAGAAAAGGATTATTTATTAATTATTATACGTAAATTTTAATTTAATAAATCGTTAAAATACTTAGTTTTTCTGAAAGACCAACTGGCCTAGAATAAAACAGCATCTAAAAATCGTAAGACAAATTGTTAGGTTGTCGGAACACAAATAATAATTGTTGATGCACACTATATCAATGACTATTGTCAATTATGGACTGTATGTCTTTTTGATTTATCATCGCGCCTTTTCGAAAAGGCTGTAGGCACATATATATTATTATAATATAATATATAATATTCCTGGACAATTCACACACGGTACAGATTACCGTGTGTGAAATCCCAAGCTAAGCTCTAAGAGAGCTTGTGTTATGGTGACCAGACAACTGATAAACATACTTATATTATTATTTCTAAATACATACATATTATAGATAAATTACACCCAGACCAGAATATGTGATATATGTGTCAATACTTATGTTGGATGTTTACATGATAAGTCTCTCTCGGGGTTGTGTCTAAGATTATAAGCATTTGTTCGGTTTCCCACGCGTTTAGTCTTTAATACTATTTGAATGTCACTTGCTATAATAAAAAACTATGTAAATAAAAAAAACTGTCTAAGTCTAACATAACATATCATCAAGCCTGTATCCCCCGAAGGTGTAGACAGAGGCGTACCAATGTACACCCACAGTTCGCCGATATGTTTAGGTCCCATGTTATACGGGGCGAGCCTATCGCCACTAACCGAGCACAAATCCAAACTCCGACCTGCTACTGAGAATGTCATAGAAAAACCCAATAACACCTTGGTCGACTCGGGAATCGAACCCAAGACCTCCAGCGTAGCAGTCGCGCTTAGCACCACTAGGCCAACGAGGCAGTCCGGTTTATAAGTCTGTAGTCTATTTATCGGTATTAGTATAAGTTGACTACCTACTCAAAAAACCAGAAGATTTAAAAGTGCTTCAGTGAAACTGTGAGTTTTCATGTAGCATTGTATTTAAAGGGTCGAGTAATCTTGTTTTAAAACCTTTTTTTAGTATTTAGTTTTGTGTGCTATTTCTAAAACAACTTATTAAAGACACACATTTTGATTTGTTTTATGTACTGTGTTATCAAAAAAGCAGAAGGGATATACAGTTTACATTTAAGTTTGTAATCAGTAATCTGCTAATAAACAAAATTTTTTCACCTCTTATGACGGACTATCCACATACTTTATAACAAAATGGACTTAGGCACATGA
Organism: Autographa gamma; assembly: GCA_905146925.1. Lineage (NCBI taxonomy): Eukaryota > Metazoa > Arthropoda > Insecta > Lepidoptera > Noctuidae > Autographa > Autographa gamma. The sequence goes on from LR989871.1 coordinate 8,163,661, forward strand.
ATGTAACAACACTATCTAGTAAAGTCTATCTGCATCACACATCTGCATTAACTAAACTACCGGTGATATGCATACAATGTGAGTCGTCATCAGATGTAATCTCTACATAACATAAGGGAATCCATTCATACGATCACGGCTAGATTAACATACGTCATTATGCATGTAATTACTGTCCAGCCGTTGAGAGAATGTATTCCTGGCACATGACAGTTGGTCTTGTTTTGCATCATCATCATTCAGCCAATCATAGTCCACTGGATGGACACAGGCCTCTCCTAATTTGCGCCACAACACCCGGTCCTCCGCCTTCCGCATCCAGTCTCCCCAGTGACCTTTTCAGGTCATTGCTTTGCATAGGGAAACGAAAAAGCCCTGTTATATTATTCATTGTGACCTGGAATAATCATGGTATTCGTTTACTAGGAAAATAAGTGGTAGTATATTTGTAGTAAATTCTTAGCCAATTTAAATTTATACTACCCATTGACAACGACCCGTCAGGTACGCTTTCTCTTAGCGGCCGGACTATACCAAGTAAATCCTATCCGCATCACACATCTGCATTCACTTATACTTTAGCATTAATATGCATACAATGTGACGTCATCAGATATAATCTCGACTTAACATAAGGGAATCCATTCATACGATCACGGCTCGATTAACAAACGTCACGCATTTAATTAGCAAAGGAATCTTAATGATTTATACAATTAATTATATGTCTGTATTTATTACTACGAGTATTATGTAGTAGATTGTGTAATAGGTTAGATGACTGAGTATGTAAGTGAAAATCTATTTAGTATTTTGTTAGATAAGATTCGTTCTTGTTTTCTTAAAATAATAAAGTAAAAGTGGTTTATGCGAATCAAAGTCAGTATAGGGGCTTTTGACATCATGCTTTTCCAGAAAAGTACAAAATCGTGAAATCATGTTATATTTCAAGTCAATGTATTGTCGTATGTTTTTCAGTACTAAAAAAGAGCACGTCTTATATTCGTTTTTTGATCCATCTGAAATATAGTAAAAAATATGGTCAACTACTCCATTTTTACCGTAGAGAAGGTTCAGGGTGTGGATGTGCCAGTTATCTGTCCGACAGCTGGCTAGATCCACTACGGGTACGCGACCCCGGACTGCCCTAGCTGTTACTGTCACATTCATTGTACCTCCGTGATGGTAGCATCCTATAACCCGTCCTACCTTGTTATCCTTTCCTCAAATCGACTAATTCTTTATGAGGTAAAAGTATGTTTTGATTGTTATATTTTGATTTTAATTAGTTACGTCTAGTATATTATGTGGTTCTATGTGTATGAGACCATTCACACACACCGGTCCTTATCCGGTCGCCGGATGTGTAACAATGCCGGTCGCCGGATGAAGACTCCGGTACACTACTGTATTATGTATAACCGTATATTTAGTATATATGCATACTTAAAGTACCAAAACAGGAACATGTGACTTAAATAGAAAAGTGGAAAGTTAAAGTATATAACTTCAAAGATGCTACTCCGTGTTATTAGCGCTCCAATTTTGCTGGATTTTTCACACGACCTTCGAGCATTGAGAACCCAGTTTGATGTAACAAAATTGTTGTAATAAACATTCGCCGTCCACATAATTTGTGCTCTTAACTCAAACTTAAAACTTTTATTTGCTTTCCACAGTGGTATTAGTAGGTGGTAAATAAAAAAAAATATAGTACATCGTGGACCCTGTTGGGCACGCAATTGTTTTATAGAATGCCTTATACCTTATAAATACATATAGAAAACCTTAATGTACAGAATGTCCGAATCTCTCGTGTCCGGCCACCGGAACAGTAGTAATTATTTTGATTGAAGCATTTCAAAAGTTACGAAAATTTATTTATCTCTCATAATTTTGATTTGTTTAATATTGTTTCCAGTGCAAATGGTCCCGCAAGGGCTTCCTCCGCACGCGGTGGTGGGTGCGCGGCACGGCGGTGGAGTTCGTCAACATACACCTGTTCCACGACGCGTCCAACCTGCTGGCTATTGAGCCCTTCCCTTCTGTGAGTTGATGATTTTTTAAACAGGTTTAATGGTTAAATTGGCTGGTTAGCATGCCTTTTTGGCAATTAAAGCTAAAAACTTGAAAAATCTGCGTTACATAAATATCAGTTTATTCATATTATGTATAAGTTATGCTAAGTCCTAATTAATGTAATTTATGATAAGTTTAGTACTAGCCCTCATATTTGCTATGCCTGGAAAAGGCAGTTAAGCTGTGCCTGTTATTTCAATAAGATCTATGTAAGACCTTAACATGCAAATAAAGATTTTGAGTTTTGAGTTTGAGTTAAAAAAAGCGTCATTTCAGCGCAAAAAGAAGTAGAGTCTTGCTAAATGCTGAACTAAATTTTAGCAGCCAATTTAGTACCCGGTATTCTAGATTGTTATAATATATAATATAATAATAATTCCCTTTTTTATGAACACCAGTCTCGCATATGCGCGCCAACTGGTGCTCTGTACGAAAGTTAGCAACTTCATACAAATAATTTTAAATTTTCAAACTTAACCTAAAATACAAATATGCCATAAAACCAATCGCAAATGGTCCTACTTTCGCTCGGTATTCAAAACTTTGATACTTTACTATTATTTCGCATACATCAATATTTTCCTTACTCATAATAATGTTCCTACAGGTATACTGCCGCAGCCGTCGACGCGCGTTACGTCACACGCTACGTCACCTACACTCTGACGTCAACGCCGCCCCCTACTTCATATTCGGAGACTTTAACTTCAGAGCCGATACCGCGGGGGTTGTTAAGGTAAATAGACATTAGTAGTAGTTAAAGAAGTCTAGGTTAAATTCTCAGTTTATAATGTTATTTTTGTAGCATCAATGATAGTTTGTAATTTCGCCGACAGAGGCGCTAGTCGCAAGTGACGTCCGAAAAGCCAGTGGGGTCAACTAGCTAGCCCAATAATGGTAGCCTTTGTAAAAAAGTATTGATGTTTCAAATGACGTGTGATGAGAAAAAGTTTTCATAATATTTTTTCTTGGCATATTTTTTGCTTGATTTACAATTTCCTTGTCTACGAACAGCTACATGTTGGTTTTTCCATCCGTTGACGTTCCATAAAGCTCTTCAGTCCCTATCACCCACTATAAAGACTCGTATCTCCCACAGAAAGTAACAGAAGACCTATCAGCATCCAGACTTCAGAACGGCGCGAATGTAGACGCGTCCCGGCTTCAGTACAGATCGCAGACGGACGGCCGCGTCGTGCTCACTATAGGCAAGAAGGAGTTCTCGCACGTCGACCATCAGAAGATATTCAGGGAGCCTTGGGTGAGTCCACTATTAAACTAAACTAACTGCTTTTAAAGCAGTTTCAAAGCTTGTCTGACAGTTCTAGTGAAGACAGCTCAAAAATTCCAAACACGATGGGATCGCGTCGTTTTGTTACTACACAAGACCGTTCGAAGTAACTATTATATTGTGTTATCACAGAAACATCTAGTGCGCAAATTTTCATCTAAGTCGGAGGATACGAAGTGGTTCTTTTTTTGCTCCTAATATGATGGCCCACATTATTTAATTATTACCATTTTCAGCCAATATCAGCCCACTGTGGTCTTAGGCTATTGTTTGTAACATAACATTAATAAGTCTACATAATTTACCTTTATCATACACACTTGCCATGTCTCCCGAATCCGTGACAATATGTGAGAGTAACGCGAGCTCTGCCCGCAGCTGCAGCGCTACGACCGCGAGCTGGAGGCGCTGCGGCCGCACCTGTTCGAGTTCCCCGTCAAGTTCCCGCCCTCCTACCCCTTCGAAGAAGACGTGCAGCTGCCCACGCACTATATGAAGACGCGGTAAGTAAGAAATCTCATAACAACACAGTAAAAATAATATACAGGGTGTTAAGTACTGTCCGACCCGAAAGGGCCAAAATAAAATATCTAAATTGGAAAATTCATGATAGAAACAATAATAATAATGGATTTTGGTTTTTATACAGTTGCCCCGCGTGGTGCGATCGCATCCTACTCTCCCAGTCGGCGCGGCTTCTGTTACAACACGCGGATGCGGCAAGGTCCAGTAATGAATCTAGACATATTCATGCTTCCAGGTAAATATCTGATAAAATACCTTACAGCAATATTTTTGAAACGTTGTGTCATATTCTAGCAACTAGTCTCTCCATAGGTACTACCGAGAGAAATGGATTATCCATCTCCATAAAAAATACTGTATCTAAAGCTAGTAATTCTGGAAACCGACCTCATGGTAGATAATAATTTCGAAAATAAACTGTATTATAGTCTGCTTATGAAGCTGTTGCTGTTTTTTAATGCTATAGAGTTCTGAGCACAAAGTTCAAAATAAAAGTCCATATATGCCTATATTATTATGTAGTCTGACTTATGTGTACCTCTACTAGTAGTATATTTTTTGAACAGGAAATCAGTGACAGACTCGACGGATAGCAGTGGACGCGTGTCGTCTTCAGATAGCAGCCCCGCACGGTCGGGGTCCCCGGCGAGGCAGAATACACAGGTATGTAATATGATGGACTTGGCTTGAAATTTTGATCAAGAGATTATCTGGATGAAGCTTGACCATTATGTTGATTTTGAGCCATAAATTGATGGAAAAGTGTGAAAAAAAAATACATTTTCACTCTGCAAAATTACTGTCCTATATTACTATTAGCAGCATTATTATCTTTTGATAGGCCGATGATCTAAAGAAATGTGGCTTAGACATCTGGGTTTTGAGGCTCATCTTGTCAGAGGCAAGCACTGATAGCTTCAGTCTTCTGCCTAACATTTCCCGCTATTATTTACCTCCATTTCTAAGAACATGTTCGTTGGTTATAACAGGGAAGTCCCGGCAAAACTCTAGAGAAGAAAAGCAGCATGGCGGAGCTGGACGTGCTGGCCTTACCGGCCGCCGGCATCAACTTCAGCCGGAAGAGTATCGCGGACCCCACCAGCGTGCAGCAAGCTATTAATGCTAGGTAATTTGGCTATAGTCCTCTCTTTTCTTGCCGCTGTAGTGTGCCACGTTGAAGCGGCGGCGTGACACTTGGTTTTGATCTGCTATTATTGCGCGGGGTTTAAAAATTGTTTGTCTAAATTGGAACTTTCATGTTCAGAAGGAAGAAACTTGATCAAAACTTTCATGTTTAAATACCTCGAGTTCTTGGGAATTTTTGTCTCATTTCAATTTTTTTTATTACATATTTATTCTTATACTGATCAGCTTTACTGCACCAAATTGCTGGCCGAGACATTATTTCACTAATAAACTCCTCCGTATTTATGTTTTGCATCGCGGATAATTCAACAAAATTTAATAAATACAGTGCAACAGGACGTGCGAACTCGTACTATTCCCTCCGCTGCTCGCGGTCGCCCGACGCGCACGCCAGTCGCGCCAACGTGGCGCCCCTCGTTCAACCCGTATAAATTTTAATCTACCCGCTCATCGCAGACGAAAGCAGCGTCGCGCTGGCGTGGCCTACCCTTAGGCCTCGTTTCCGGAGACGCGGGGCGTCGGGCGTTGCGTTGAGCGGCGCGGTCTGCACTGAATTCAAATATATGGAGTTGTATGAGTGCGTTTACGGAGAAGCGATTTTATACGCGTTTGTTTGAAATAGGGCGTTTTTTGCGGCGCACGCAGCGGCAATTCTCGATGAAGCAACGATGAAGGCCGAGGCGGAATCTTCTGTCAGACTTATTTAGAAATCGCGCAACAAAGATGAAGTCACCGTCGCAATGGCGAGTCCATTATGATATGATAAAAATATGATGAAAATCCAACTTGTAGTCGATTTGATCGAGGCGAGCGTGCACCGCCACTCTTCCCGTCTCGCTTCTCTACGAACAACGTCGTATATTGCTGTAAGTTTGTGTTTACGCGTGCGATGATGCGTGCCGCTCCACGCGCCGCCCCTCCGTAACCAAAAAAACGCCCGCAAGCCGCGAGACGCCACGCCACACGCGACGCCTAAAGCCCCGCGTCTCTTTAAATGAGGCCTTAGAGTTCGTTTTCACTATTCAGTCTGGCGGATTCCGATTTTAATAGGGTGTTGGCTGACAGCCGACTTGTGTGAACGGAGGCGCCGTTCACACAAGTCGGCTGTCAGCCACGACTGCAGCTGGTGCCAAACGACAGTCAAAAAGAGGCTTCTGTACACGATAGACGTCGATGAGGCTTTTGTTGTGATATATTATTTGTAAACGACAGACAGCTAAAAAAAACATATTAGGTGCACCCAATTCTGAGGGAAAGATTTACTTTGGGAATATTTCAGAACTTTATAACTGAATTAAGATGTGACGACGTTACGTTTTTCAATTGTGTTAGAATGACAATAACTACATTCAACGACCTATTGTCTCGAATATCAGGGAGCATCAACTATCAAAGCACAAGCAGGGTCGGCCCGACATCCGACAAATATGAACAGCGCCATTTGCGATCATATGCGAGCGCGATCTGACACGTTTATTTTCCGAACGAGTGGGCTAACAAAACACGATAATTTTTGTCGGATCCGCCACAAAATCGTTGTCGGTCAAGTGTGAATAGCTTCATATAAAATATTCTGCCGTTACGACACACGATAAAAAATCGTCTCGACAGACGGCATAGTGGAAACGAGCTCTTACACTAGTCTTTCGAGTGTCGCCGTCTTGCCGTCGCGTCGCCTGCACAGAGTTGACGCTTCACCGACGCCGCCGTCGCGTCCCCTATTTACGAAGCGCTGAGCCGACGCGAAGGCGTTGCTACGTAAACGTGGTTTTCGAAAGCCGCTTAGTATCATGGTTTCACGAAGCCCCGTGCTGTTGTCCAAGTTGTGCAGACGCTGGCAAAAGACGCTAGTGTAGAAGTCTCTTACCCCTCCGCCTTTAGCCGTATTATACCATATAGCTTCATAATTAACAGTAGTTCTACAACTATCTCCGTATTCCTAGGATGTGTGAGAGCGAGTCAGGTCGCCGTCGCTTGGTCCGCAACCAGTCGGAGGGCGAGGCGGCCGGCCGCGAGCGCCGCGACCCCGCCGCCCGCCGCAGACCGGCGTACGGCGTCATCGGTGACGCTGCTTGTATGGGCGACCATAAGGTACATACTATCTCCGTATTCCTAGGATGTGTGAGAGCGAGTCAGGTCGCCGTCGCTTGGTCCGCAACCAGTCGGAGGGCGAGGCGGCCGGCCGCGAGCGCCGCGACCCCGCCGCCCGCCGCAGACCGGCGTACGGCGTCATCGGTGACGCTGCTTGTATGGGCGACCATAAGGTACATACTATCTCCGTATTCCTAGGATGTGTGAGAGCGAGTCAGGTCGCCGTCGCTTGGTCCGCAACCAGTCGGAGGGCGAGGCGGCCGGCCGCGAGCGCCGCGACCCCGCCGCCCGCCGCAGACCGGCGTACGGCGTCATCGGTGACGCTGCTTGTATGGGCGACCATAAGGTACATACTATCTCCGTATTCCTAGGATGTGTGAGAGCGAGTCAGGTCGCCGTCGCTTGGTCCGCAACCAGTCGGAGGGCGAGGCGGCCGGCCGCGAGCGCCGCGACCCCGCCGCCCGCCGCAGACCGGCGTACGGCGTCATCGGTGACGCTGCTTGTATGGGCGACCATAAGGTACATACTATCTCCGTATTCCTAGGATGTGTGAGAGCGAGTCAGGTCGCCGTCGCTTGGTCCGCAACCAGTCGGAGGGCGAGGCGGCCGGCCGCGAGCGCCGCGACCCCGCCGCCCGCCGCAGACCGGCGTACGGCGTCATCGGTGACGCTGCTTGTATGGGCGACCATAAGGTACATACTATCTCCGTATTCCTAGGATGTGTGAGAGCGAGTCAGGTCGCCGTCGCTTGGTCCGCAACCAGTCGGAGGGCGAGGCGGCCGGCCGCGAGCGCCGCGACCCCGCCGCCCGCCGCAGACCGGCGTACGGCGTCATCGGTGACGCTGCTTGTATGGGCGACCATAAGGTACATACTATCTCCGTATTCCTAGGATGTGTGAGAGCGAGTCAGGTCGCCGTCGCTTGGTCCGCAACCAGTCGGAGGGCGAGGCGGCCGGCCGCGAGCGCCGCGACCCCGCCGCCCGCCGCAGACCGGCGTACGGCGTCATCGGTGACGCTGCTTGTATGGGCGACCATAAGGTACATACTATCTCCGTATTCCTAGGATGTGTGAGAGCGAGTCAGGTCGCCGTCGCTTGGTCCGCAACCAGTCGGAGGGCGAGGCGGCCGGCCGCGAGCGCCGCGACCCCGCCGCCCGCCGCAGACCGGCGTACGGCGTCATCGGTGACGCTGCTTGTATGGGCGACCATAAGGTACATACTATCTCCGTATTCCTAGGATGTGTGAGAGCGAGTCAGGTCGCCGTCGCTTGGTCCGCAACCAGTCGGAGGGCGAGGCGGCCGGCCGCGAGCGCCGCGACCCCGCCGCCCGCCGCAGACCGGCGTACGGCGTCATCGGTGACGCTGCTTGTATGGGCGACCATAAGGTACATACTATCTCCGTATTCCTAGGATGTGTGAGAGCGAGTCAGGTCGCCGTCGCTTGGTCCGCAACCAGTCGGAGGGCGAGGCGGCCGGCCGCGAGCGCCGCGACCCCGCCGCCCGCCGCAGACCGGCGTACGGCGTCATCGGTGACGCTGCTTGTATGGGCGACCATAAGGTACATACTATCTCCGTATTCCTAGGATGTGTGAGAGCGAGTCAGGTCGCCGTCGCTTGGTCCGCAACCAGTCGGAGGGCGAGGCGGCCGGCCGCGAGCGCCGCGACCCCGCCGCCCGCCGCAGACCGGCGTACGGCGTCATCGGTGACGCTGCTTGTATGGGCGACCATAAGGTACATACTATCTCCGTATTCCTAGGATGTGTGAGAGCGAGTCAGGTCGCCGTCGCTTGGTCCGCAACCAGTCGGAGGGCGAGGCGGCCGGCCGCGAGCGCCGCGACCCCGCCGCCCGCCGCAGACCGGCGTACGGCGTCATCGGTGACGCTGCTTGTATGGGCGACCATAAGGTACATACTATCTCCGTATTCCTAGGATGTGTGAGAGCGAGTCAGGTCGCCGTCGCTTGGTCCGCAACCAGTCGGAGGGCGAGGCGGCCGGCCGCGAGCGCCGCGACCCCGCCGCCCGCCGCAGACCGGCGTACGGCGTCATCGGTGACGCTGCTTGTATGGGCGACCATAAGGTACATACTATCTCCGTATTCCTAGGATGTGTGAGAGCGAGTCAGGTCGCCGTCGCTTGGTCCGCAACCAGTCGGAGGGGAGGTGATGATTTGTGCACCAATATTGTGTCTAGAGGAGACAACACGAGTCCGTACTTTCTGCGACACGGGAATGGTATTTCTAAGCGGTATTTACATACCAACTCTGTTTAATAGTAAGTAGTAAATAGGTTAAATAGGGAGATTGAGCGCGTGTTATTTCGCTATCAGTCGCAGAAAGATTCCGGACTCAAAATTTTCAGTTTTCTCAAAATCCCCCATACATGTTGGAGCCCAATCTTACAAATTCTTTCAAATAACCTTTGTCAATACCGTAAAATATGTAATTAACATACTAATTTACCAATATATCCCACAGCCGATCTACCTCCGCGTGATGCTGCAGAGCGACCGAGGTAGGCTGTCGTGTTGCGGCGCCCCCCCCTGCCCCATGTGCTCGCTCCCCTGCTCCCTCCCCCTGCTCCCGCCCTCCCCGCACTCCCCCCACCTCCCCAGCCTGCCCCGCCTGCCCACAGACCCCGATCTATACGCCAACAACACGCTACAACTCCCCCCTATATCGTCAAGCCATCCCGATAGGTTAGACGATAATAAACTCAAAAGAACTAGAACCGGCTCGTTAAACGAAACTATGCTCAGAATACCTGATGTAGAGATTACTTCCGCAGATTACTGTAGTCATGATGGTATGTATGTTAACGAAGTAGATAATACTTTGCTGTCGGTAAGACAGTGCGTCGATCCGTACACACCGGAAAGTATCGATTCACATAGTCCCAACGTTGAAGCGTCTTCAGGCGAAGATCTGTCGACTGAAGTCACTATATCAGCAACAAAATCGACTAAACATCGAGACCGTAGTGTCTCTCCCACTCTCCTAAAAAATCGATTAGATAAACTACTTAATGACAAAGATGAGAAGGTCAAATCGATACCGGAGTTACAAAGACTTAATAGCCGCGAGTCGTGTAAGTCAGAGGCCAGTAAAAAAGGGGGGTTGTGTTGTTTAGCTCTCAAGTGTTATGGGTTCTGTAGGCGGCGGGCGCGCAAAGTGAAGTGTGACTGTAGTGACTTGACTAAGTGTTGCACCTAAGCTTGTAGTGCTAGTGTTGTGAACTCGACTATTTTTGTTTAGTCGATTTTTTTTACCTTTGAAATTTTACTTAAAAACTTTTGACTTGTAAATGACTAGTAAAATTTCGAAGGTATTTGACAAGGCATTGTTTGTGCAGTTTTTTTTATTTTGTATGGCACTTAGACTTTTTTATTTAACCATAATAATGGTTATGTATGACCAAAAATGGTATTTTTACCATAAACGAGCATGGTATTTTTAAAACCGCATGCATTTTTTAATTATAACATATCAATTCAATTGAATTTTAATTAAGCATTTGTTCCAATTATTTGTAAAATAATAATACTTATTATATTATGTGCTTACTACTAGTCGATATTGCGTTATTATAATCGATAGTTTTAGTCGACTTTACCCCTGATCCCCACTCTAATAACTTGTTCGATATTCGAACACTAGAGAGGAAAAAGTAAAAAAACATTCCGACATTTCAAAAAAGGTTTTATACCAAGAAAATATATACTTATTTGTTGGGGGTAAAGTTTTCAATGCAATAAAGTAGTTAATAATATTAATTTGATAATAATTATATAATTACTCAACTTAACATAAAGTTTATACCAAATGGTTTATATAAATCTAGTCTGTATGCTCAAGTGTTTATATACAATACGTACACTCGTATGCCTTCTGATTATAATTTTGTTGACATATAATATTTTCTATGACGGTTATTTCACATGACTATCAGAAGAAAAAAGGCCCCTTGATTATATACTAAGTTAGCAATTTCGCCGCCAGAGGCGCTAGTCGAGCTTGAGGTCCGAAGTGTTAATTAATATGGAAAACATAAAAGTCACACAAATGTTTTTATTAAATAAAAAAGAAACCATTTAAAACCCTTAAGCCACATTTTTTTTTAAATATCTCAGGGCCTACTATTAGTCTCGAAATTGTCAACAAAATTATATCAATAAAAAAGTATTATAAATCGTAATTGGTATATTAAACTCTTAATTTTAAAATTAACAGTCACTACTAGTTACCATTGTTTGGTTTAAAGTCACTATTTTATTTAAGACTGGTAACACTTTTGTTATTTTAATATTTATTTGCAGTGGCAAGACCTTTTGCTATTCTAGTTTGCACTTTAAATTTGTTGGTTCATCATCTTATTTTCAATGGTATTTTTTGTATTGATTTGTACCACTGTTTTCACATATAAAATTTTAAAGTAAAAACACACACATATCACTATTTGTTTAAATAGCTAATGTGTTACTTCTGCGCTTTTCTCGGACTCTATCCGACTAGTTTTGAATCTATTATATAGTCCTTAATCACGAGTAAACCTTAAGTTATTTAAATAATTATGTTACCTCACGAAAGTTACTGAAAAACCTGTGTGATTTTAGTAAAAGCCTCATTTGACACCAACTGATACCTATAAAATTTAATATTTTACTCAGTTGTCTTCACACGTTCAATAAGCCCGATATCCGGTTATTGTTGCTTTTAACGAATAGTTAAGCGTGATAATTGTTTATAGTTTGCTTAATACCTAAAAGACTTATTTTTTACCATCTAGGACAAACATTATACACACCTGGGGCTCGAGTCTGCTATCGACAATTGTTTAAATCGTTTGAGTGGGTTTTAGTAGGTCCGTTTTAGGATAATTAGCATTCTACTAAATGTAAGAACGTCAAATATGGCCGTCCCAATGGCCAATTTTGACGTTAAAATGACGTTTTACCTAGGTAACTATCCTAAAACGGACCTACTAACCCCACCCACTCAGACGATTCAAACAATTGTCAATAGCAGACTCGGGCCCCTGTTAGACATAACAATTATCACGTAGGTAAATATTTATTTTGCATGATGATTTTTCATCCATTTTTTTGTTTATAAGTTTTGAATATCGCAAGGTCTTGCCATTGTTCACTCATTGTAATACGTAAAACGTATATGAGCCGCCCGACGTGGTGCGGCGCGTTAATAAACGATATTCGCACTGATATACACTTTTATTTTATTTACTTAATATAGTTGTTTTTGTTTTACATGTGTTTGTATATGCATGACGTTTTTTAAGCTTGTAATGCTAAGAGGAAAGAGAAATAAGTCTTTATGTTTTAAAATAACGGTTTTATACGTTTAATTTTAAAAGGAAGTTGATTTTTTAGTTTAGTTACATTTTTATTGTATTATAACATGTAACTAAACAATAACATTTCCTAGAAATGTTATTCAAGATCGAAAAGTTAATTTTCTTAATAAAGCGTCTATTAAAAGTATTGATCCTCTAGCTAGTGAAATCCTTTAGTAAATAGGTAAAATAACTGCATAGTTTTTAATTTGTCATTCTACAGAGATAGTTTAAACAATACTCGCATTTATACTGGCAGTGAAAAGGTTGATATTTGTTATTTGCCCAATTTAATTAAAAATCTTTGTTGCAATATTTGATAAAAACTCAACTTTATCACTAGTGTTATAAGAGCGAGATTTGATTGAAGTAAGTTATTTGTAGAATGAAAGATCGTATCCTGTGCAAATCAGCTTAAAAATAATGCATTTTCCTACCTGTATTTGTGTTGTTCGTCCGTTTGATGTTGTTCGTACGCTTTGCTTGTAAGTATTATTTTGTTTATTGCACCATAAACTACACCTATCAAAATATTCAACTTAATCCAGTAGATTTTTTGCACAATTTTTCCTATTTAATTTTTTTCTGATTTTTTTTTACGATTACATACAGTTCTACAGGATACCTTAAACATTTCAGGCAATTTTCGCCAAGAGTTCCATTCTGAATCATCTCCCAAACATATCAAGCCAGAAGACCCTGAAACTGTGAACGACTCTCTCGCAGACTCACCCAACTCACGGTACATACATTTTAATCTAGATAGTCCTAATAATATCTTCAAGGAAACTGATATTTAAATATCATGTCAAAAATGTATTGATTTTTTTTTGTGTATTTAGAGTTTAAGGAGATTAAAATCACCGAAGATTACAGTCACCAGCAAAAATATTAACACATAACATAGCGAAATTTAAATAAAAAATAGAGAGATCTTATTGTTGCAATAAAAAAAAAAACAATTTCGCCATCACAGGTTTTACAGTACCATTCTAGTATTAAAAAACATAGAACTATATTTAGTAACTCCTTAAATATCTAAATACAAATAAGTAAAAAAAAAAAAACACTTTATGATTATAATTTTACTATTATTATTTTCAAAATTACTCCCTGCATATAAGTAATATCGCCAATTACTTTAGAAATATGACGTAGTGTTAAAAGTAAGAAATCTATTATTATTTCGTTGTCAAAAGTATCTAGTAAAAAATTAAATAAAATCTTACTACTAAATTAGGAATGAAAGTAGAGTTATATCAAAGTTTTTTTATTATATTTCACATTTTTTATTTAATCTATTAAAATAAATATTATTAAATAATATATATAGTTAATCTATTCTACATTAAAATATGACATTCCAAAAAATATTTATGTACTTTAAATAATTACTTTTTCTGTCATATTTAAACATTTTTATTCTCTAAACAAATACCATCATGTTGGGTAACTTTGACCCACTTTATGAGCTTTTTTTAAAATTACGTATAGAATTTTTAACCAAACCACTGTGAAATAAATGTTTTTAGTGGCTTTACAATGCCTATTTTTAGAAATAAAAAAAATAAATCTATTTTTTTAAACGACAGCTTTATAATCATTGAAAATTCGACGAGGCAAAGTTATACGGTGACTTGTGTAACATTACCTCACACATTTAATGATACGGATTTTGCTGTTTTAAATTAGTTTTTGTTATATTTGGTGAACTTAAGCCTTTTTTTATGCCTTAATATGAAACAAACTAACATTATAAACAACTTTTATTTTTTTTCTCAAAGATTTACGGTTGAAAACATGAAGAATAAAGTGCACAGTTAGGGAAATCACTAGTTTTTAAGAGGACACGGGTTTTTAGAATTTATTAAGATCTAATCGGTCTTAAGAGTCTTTATAATTGTTAATTAATAACCAAACTAAGTTAACAAATCCTAATCAATTAAAAAAACTAACGTAAAAATTCAAAATGAAAATAACAAAATCAGCTCTTTACCAGCCTTACCCCTCCCCATTCCATACAAAGAAAATCATCATTAATGATATAAAATTCTTTCGTTTGGTCACTGTATTAGGCAAATATTTCACGACATTATTTGGGAAACAGCGTATAATATCAGGCTTAGTAGGCAGCTTTCAACCCTCCATCGCCTCCTGCATGATCGAAATTTTAAGCATTTTACCATCGAAATGTGTTATAATGATGTAATGTATAGTAATTTTTCACCTACTTTTTTCGCGCCATGTTAAGGTAAGTTTACCTTAAAAAATAGGCAACACTTCAATTATTTAAGTTTCCCCAGTACTTTAGTGGAGTTAGTTCAAACTGTCAGTGTAACTTTGACCCGAGTCAAAGTTACCCGGATTTGATAGTTCTAAAGGACCTCATGCACAATTTTGCTAATATTAACAATATTCATAAAAATATTGCGAACATTTTAATTGTATTTATCTTTTTAAACTTTAATTTAGTGTCTGAACTGAAACTCACCTTTATTCAGCGTCTAAGAATCGCAGAGCAACAAAGTTTTTTGAGCACTTTTAAAAAGACGTTGCGCACAGCCCGCCGTTTTTATTTTATATCTATGGATTTTTAACATTTATCAAATAATGACATTAGACGGGTTTTAACGAAGTCCTTTATGTATCTAATAAAAAATATTTCTTTGCGTAAAGTTTTGTACAGAGCAAGAAAAAAAAATATTAATCGGAATTGGAAGTGGTGAGTCAAAGTTGTACTGAAAGCTTAAGTTACCCAGATTGACCGTACTCATGTATTTTTAACTATATCTATGTTTTTGCTATTTCTCATAATAATTATAATTATTACTTGTATTAATTATTCATTTATCAAAGAGTTAATCACAGGGTATTTTATTTGCCATGTTAAATTAATTACGTTTATATGAGTATACCATTTTAATTATAATATATTTATATTAGTATGTCAGTTAATATTAAGAGATGTATATTATAGTATAGGGCTGGGAGTTAATTGTGACCTTTTAGTATTTAAATTAGCCCAGTCATATTAGGGCTTTCACCTCGGAATGAAAGATAATAAGCTGCAAATTGGTATGAACCTTTGTTTTGTCATTCTAAATGTTGTCTTAAAAGTCACAATCGTTATCGTGTCCGCGTCTCAAGATATTCAAGGTCAAAGGTCACAAAAATCGGTTTTTCGCGAATATCTGGCTTCCTATCGGTTAAATGAGATTTGCATTTATTATAAAAGTTGTAGGCTATAAAATTCCCTACAACTTTTGTTTAAACTTTTTTTTCATACGACCAACCGTTTTGAAGGTAGAGCGCGAAGTGCACATCGTACAGTCATATACGGCCTAATGCAAGGTCAAGCGTGAGTTATGGTTATCAGTACGTTATAAAGTCAATTATTTACTTGGAAATTATAATTATTAAACAATGCCTATTATTTATGTACTAACTATTAATTATTTATATTTAATTAAAGTAAGTAACTTGATTATTTATATATAATTATTCATATTTAACTATTTAAGTATAAAATATTATTAATTCTGGATTATATATTTTAGTTTTATTTTAAGTTAAAATGATAGTAAGAGTATATATTTTACACATATTTTTATTTATTATTAAATACGGCATAATATACATTTATCAAAATGTGAGTTCGAATATCAAAAGTATCTTTGTTGATTTTAATTGTAATGAAATTGGAAATGGAAGCTAATTATCTTCTTCTTCTTCGTCTTCTTCTTCTTCGTCGCTCAAAAATGTTCGATTCATTGTCATCATCCTCATTATCTGTCATGTTCATCTCCAAACCTTCCAGAATATCGGGATCATATGTATTTTCTTCATGGGATTACTTGGATACAGTGAAGCGTTGAGGCAAGCTTGTCCGTTGCACTGGCCGCAAGCTAAAGAACATTGTAGCCCTGATTTTCTGCATCCACAGCGGGAACCACAACCATTTTTGCAATTGCAAAATATTACGTTTAGTAGTTCGGCTGGTGCTGGAGGTAATAACGTTCGTATGGGCTCCAGGATTTCATTTTCAAGCATCCAGCCCCATTCTTGAGGTTCTAAGTCCTTCCCTAACCACGTTTGAATCAGGTAGTATAAAATATGGTAGGGACAAGTATTTCTAGGTATATAAGAATTGAGAAATTTACGCGTTTTAAAGAAAAGATATATAATGTCGTGTTAACTTAAAATAAAACTAAAATATATAATCCAGAATTAATAATATTTTATACTTAAATAGTTAAATATGAATAATTATATATAAATAATCAAGTTACTTACTTTAATTAAATATAAATAATCAATAGTTAGTACATAAATAATAGGCATTGTTTAATATTCAATTTCCAAGTAAATAATTGACTTTATAACGTACTGATAACCATAACTCACGCTTGACCTTGCATTAGGCCGTATATGACTGTACGATGTGCACTTCGCGCTCTACCTTCAAAACGGTTGGTCGTATGAAAAAAAAGTTTAAACAAAAGTTGTAGGGAATTTTATAGCCTACAACTTTTATAATAAATGCAAATCTCATTTAACCGAAAGGAAGCCAGATATTCGCGAAAAACCGATTTTTGTGACCTTTGACCTTGAATATCTTAAGACGCGGACACGATAACGATTGTGACTTTTGAGACAACATTTAGAATGACAAAACAAAGGTTCATACCAATTTGCAGCTTATTATCTTTCATTCCGAGGTTGACCCCTTTTTTTACCTAATATGACTGGGCTAGCCCAGTCATATTAGGGCTTTCACCTCGGAATGAAAGATAATAAGCTGCAAATTGGTATGAACCTTTGTTTTGTCATTCTAAATGTTGTCTTAAAAGTCACAATCGTTATCGTGTCCGCGTCTCAAGATATTCAAGGTCAAAGGTCACAAAAATCGGTTTTTCGCGAATATCTGGCTTCCTATCGGTTAAATGAGATTTGCATTTATTATAAAAGTTGTAGGCTATAAAATTCCCTACAACTTTTGTTTAAACTTTTTTTTCATACGACCAACCGTTTTGAAGGTAGAGCGCGAAGTGCACATCGTACAGTCATATACGGCCTAATGCAAGGTCAAGCGTGAGTTATGGTTATCAGTACGTTATAAAGTCAATTATTTACTTGGAAATTATAATTATTAAACAATGCCTATTATTTATGTACTAACTATTAATTATTTATATTTAATTAAAGTAAGTAACTTGATTATTTATATATAATTATTCATATTTAACTATTTAAGTATAAAATATTATTAATTCTGGATTATATATTTTAGTTTTATTTTAAGTTAAAATGATAGTAAGAGTATATATTTTACACATATTTTTATTTATTATTAAATACGGCATAATATACATTTATCAAAATGTGAGTTCGAATATCAAAAGTATCTTTGTTGATTTTAATTGTAATGAAATTGGAAATGGAAGCTAATTATCTTCTTCTTCTTCGTCTTCTTCTTCTTCGTCGCTCAAAAATGTTCGATTCATTGTCATCATCCTCATTATCTGTCATGTTCATCTCCAAACCTTCCAGAATATCGGGATCATATGTATTTTCTTCATGGGATTACTTGGATACAGTGAAGCGTTGAGGCAAGCTTGTCCGTTGCACTGGCCGCAAGCTAAAGAACATTGTAGCCCTGATTTTCTGCATCCACAGCGGGAACCACAACCATTTTTGCAATTGCAAAATATTACGTTTAGTAGTTCGGCTGGTGCTGGAGGTAATAACGTTCGTATGGGCTCCAGGATTTCATTTTCAAGCATCCAGCCCCATTCTTGAGGTTCTAAGTCCTTCCCTAACCACGTTTGAATCAGGTAGTATAAAATATGGTAGGGACAAGTATTTCTAGGTATATAAGAATTGAGAAATTTACGCGTTTTAAAGAAAAGATATATAATGTCGTGTTAACTTAAAATAAAACTAAAATATATAATCCAGAATTAATAATATTTTATACTTAAATAGTTAAATATGAATAATTATATATAAATAATCAAGTTACTTACTTTAATTAAATATAAATAATCAATAGTTAGTACATAAATAATAGGCATTGTTTAATATTCAATTTCCAAGTAAATAATTGACTTTATAACGTACTGATAACCATAACTCACGCTTGACCTTGCATTAGGCCGTATATGACTGTACGATGTGCACTTCGCGCTCTACCTTCAAAACGGTTGGTCGTATGAAAAAAAAGTTTAAACAAAAGTTGTAGGGAATTTTATAGCCTACAACTTTTATAATAAATGCAAATCTCATTTAACCGAAAGGAAGCCAGATATTCGCGAAAAACCGATTTTTGTGACCTTTGACCTTGAATATCTTAAGACGCGGACACGATAACGATTGTGACTTTTGAGACAACATTTAGAATGACAAAACAAAGGTTCATACCAATTTGCAGCTTATTATCTTTCATTCCGAGGTTGACCCCTTTTTTTACCTAATATGACTGGGCTAAATATAGAAATAAAGTGTGAACTATAAATGAAAAATACATAGAAACAATAGAACATGTTTTCAACCGACTCAAAAAGGTGGAGGTTCTCGATTCTTTAGTATGATTTTTTATCAGTATATCGGGCATTGGTGCATCGCGGTCATGGCGTGTCATATAAGAGGTATTTCCAAATAAATTTTATTGAAGTCGGTTCCTTTTCACATTTACTTGTAATGAATTATCTTATCATGGTATTCAGTATTCAGTAAATTGTAGATCTGTTCAAGAGGAAAATGTATATAACAGGAAAATCTGTAAAAAATGTGTTCGCTAAGGTGCGATAGGTAACGAAACTTATCTTAGGAATTCAAACCACAAAGTAAACAAACATAGACAAAATACAGTCAAATTGAGTACCTCCTGCTTTTTTGAAGTCGGTTAAATACAGTATGTCCTCAAATTGTTCGACCTACAAAAATGTAGGTAATAAACATTTATTCAAAACTATAGTTAGGTACTACATACCTAACGTAAAAATATAATTCTTATAGTAACTGGATTACAAGTTAATGGCGGCTCTGAAGTTAGCTACAACTACACACTAGCGCAGTACCTCGCCCCGCACCCCCGCTGGCGCATAAGTTTGTTACTGCGCAGCGACTCGCCTCGTGTTCAGTTCCGCCATTAAGTTTGCATCGTACTATACCTATTTTCATAAGCCTAAGCCGGCATAATAATAACAGTTGAGTTAGTACAAAAACTACAACACTTTATCAACAGTCATTATAATTATCATAATGAATACGCCTTCAATTCTTCGTTTACAAACCACATATCTGTTACAAAATTAAATAACAGTTACAGATTAGTAATATTAGCTAAGTAAATATATTATAGTACGTAGCAAGTTTTCGGTGTCTATATATTATTGTTAATAATGTTCTATAGATATAGATAAATGTAATTTGGTACCTTATTTATAGAAATATTTGAGTTATTTTTGATGTCCTTATTTTTTAATGGTGGATAATTTGGCATTACATGGCCCTGTCTTGAGTGCCAATATCTAGGCTGAATTTAAAATATTATTAAAACAATCTTGTAATCAAACCATAGAAAAAAGATAAAAATTCAAATAGCACAATCATTTGTTTGTTGCATAGATTACCAACATTTTTCACATCTTAAAAAATCGACAAGATTATTTAATTAAAATTGCTATTTGTAAAACTTAAAACACCGATGGTAGTCAGAAAAAAAGAAAAGGATCTTAAATGCTTAAATATTTTTATAAGTAAGGTTATATTTAAGCCCTCCAAAGGTTATACTGTTAAATAATAATGCTCATCACTATTGTGATATAATCTGACACGGATCATTCGACTGCCATTATCAATCATGTAATTATAAGTTTACATTATTTTATAATACTATTTTCGTGTTATATATCCTCTGCTAATAGATCTCTAATATCTGTCTCTAGAAAATAGGCTGGTAAACAGTAAGAAATATACTGGTCAGGAATCTAACATTAAAATGTTTTACTCTATCCGGAAGACATTACTAAAATCTGCTGTTTAAGACCAGGGTATACGAAAATTAGGCACAATAACAAGTACACTGGAACGTTTATTAATCCGCCACTCACTGACTTAAAATCCCGGCATCAGGCTCCAGGGTCTGGATTTAACGCAAGTAACGTCTATTGATTGATTTGTATGGAAGTGACAGTCTAAGTCACGTCACTCTGAGTAAAATGACAATTCCATACAAAAAATGTCATTTAAGCGATTTTTTACGTTATCGCTTGTAGAAATGTCATTTGGCTAGAGGGCTGGTATACAAGGAGAAACTTGGTTAAATTTGTCAGTAACATTTGCAAACCAATTCTAACCGAATAGTTTTGATAAGATATATATTTTGCACATGCATATGTTTAATCTTTATTGAAAACTTCAAGCTATCAAGATCACAGACATTATCCAAATCGGTTCAGTAGTTCCTGATACAAGTAATATTAGCGTACAAATAAAAAAAGTTATGTAAATACTATCATTATATTCTAAAAATATTAAACATATATCTATAGTAAAAAATATTTATTTATCATTTATAAAAATCAGGATTATTTTTAACGTATGACCCTTAAATTATTTATACTTGAAATATTGACACAATAAAATGTGTAAAAAATATAAAAATAAATACAAAAAATTATGTTTTTATCAACATGTTAAAAATATCCCTGATTATAATTATTTACTGTTGTTTCAATATCTATTTACTCAGCTCTCTTATCAACGCCTTTTTAAGGCAATTAGTTAAATATTATTATATTATATAACGAGAAAATTGGCCTTACATTTACAACAGCGAACGTAAGTAGCCAAATTTTCTTAGGAAAATAAATAAATTGCTTCTAGTACATAAACGTATTATTATATGTACTTTTAGGTATCTATTATGAGGTTTTATCTATGTTGTCTCTTTGAAATTTACTTTTAAAAGGGACTCTAGTGACTGAATGGCAGAAATAGGTTTCTCTGAAAAAAAGAAAAATCTTTTTAATATTGGTATACCTAATGCTAAAAATGTCGTGGTGACCTAGCGGTTCAATGAACGGATTTGTATGCACGAGGTTGCAGGTTCGAACCCGGGCAAGTACCAATGTAACTTTTTAAAGTTATATGTACTTTCTTAATGATTCTAAGACACTTCTGAGTAACGGTGAAGGAAACCATCGTGAGAAACCTGGATCCCAAAATTGGGATCTAAAATCGCCAATCCGCAGAGAGCAAGCGTGGTGATCAATGCTCGTGCCTTCTCTATATGGGAAGAGGCCTGTGCCCAGCAGTGGGACGTCTATAGGCTGGTATTAATACCTAATGCCATTTCAGTCACTTTTAGTCAACCTTACTTATACTTAAAATCATATCATTGTCATTATATTAAACAGTACCTGCCTTAGAATTTAATTATTATATGTCGTTTTTAATTAAGTATATTTCTATGAATTGTAAATATTTTTAACAGTCTAGTCAAGGAAGAGAATCCTATGTATTTGTGTTTTATTATTCGTGAATTTTAACAGTTTTTATTCATAGAATAATCATAGTGTCTAAGATTTCGTATATATATCTAAATTATAACATAAAAACTATACGCAATAATGCAAAAAAATGTTTAGTAGTTCACAGTAAAACAGTATTTTACAAACGGTCATTTGACAGACGGTTCCTATTGTAATATGAATCGCTAATTATCAAAAAAATCTACCAATATGGTAGTAATATTTAGATAATTAGATCAATCTAAATTGTCTTAGGAATAGATCAACAATGTCTTACAAAAGCGTAAAAATTGTTATTGTAAACTTAGCCTTATATGACAAATGTTTAAAAAATATGAAAACACTAAATTAGCCAAATAAATGGTCAAAAAGCATCGATGTAGGCGTAGATTATTATAATCTAGAAAAGAGCTTTACAACGCCAATTTTAATAATACCAGAAAACGTATTTCAAGCCAAAATTTAACTTGGCCAAATTGGCCACATTTGGGTGCCATTCGGTTAACTAAAAGAAAACTTTAGAAAGATGAAAAATATACTTAAATGACAACTAGAACATGCCTAAAGTAGGTATATACAAAATTGTAGAATTTGAAAAAAAAGCTGTGTGTGTAGAAAAATGCTATTATTATAAACCTCTTCGACGTTGTACCGTATTTGGTATTTAAATAACAAAATTCGCCAAGTAACAAGCATAATAAATAGCATATTAATGTAATAGATTCGTGTTAGTATGCCTTAAAGCGGTATTTAACTTATGAAACACCAAATTTGAGAGAATATACATAATTTATAAATATATGAATGTTGTATCAATTTATAAATAGATAGATAATTGTTGAATAGCCTTGTGACTATTGTAAGCCTCAAATTTAAAATGTATCAGTTTTAAGAAACTATTTTGTTTTTAAAAGTACTTTAAGAGAAAAATCTGATGTTGTCGTCTTCTCTTCCACTTGAAATGATTTAACAGAAGGAATTATTTATTATGGTAACACTGTTTAAATTTGAATTAACGATTTTTCGATCTGAGATGAAACACAGTTATTTTATAGCCAACCTTTTAAAAAAGCCTCGTGAGTTGAAATCACTAGACACGATAACTCAATATAAAAAAAAATACATTTAGGTATCAGAATACTACATACTCAAAGAAATTTCGCGCCCTGTTTCAATACAAAGCAACAATTTATGTTACTTTTTTTTGTATTACCAACCGAGTTTTCCTTCCTTCTTCTATTTAGTGGCAATAAGCTTCGTAAAAGCCGAATTAAAGAACCCTCCATTAACCTAGTGGATTTCTAACAAATTTGAGGCTTACAACTTAGAAAAATGCATGTGCAGTTTACAAGTAGGTGCGTATTTTGCCAAAATACCGAATTGTTTTGTATAAATATAGTTTGTATGTTTATAGGAAATAGATCACATTTCTCTTCGCGTTGTTTCACTAAATACTGTGCGGTAGACATACCATGATCTCTTAAAGCATTATTCCGGTTGTGGAAGCGAGACGGCGCTCTACACTGCGTATAGCGCTGTCTCGCTTACTCAACGGCAACAGTCTTGTTTTAAGACCTCATGGTAAGCGTGCTGGTATTGTATAGTTTAGTAAGTTTTAGTCGGTCTTTTAAACTTGTTACTTAATTGTGTTTGAATGACGTCAGATTAAACTACTACTGCTGAGTAGATATACTTATTAAAACTATCTCTGATTGTATGCATCTCAAGGTTTTTGCAGTTAAGGACTTTCTTGTAGATGCCCCTTTTCGTATCAAATAAAGTTAAAGTGTCCCAATTGTCAACAAAATAAAAGGGTACGCTTCTACGGGGTAATGATTTTATAAATTCTTATATAAAAAAATACACATGGCCCACGGGACGGAGAAAAAATATCGGTAACCCTTGGTATAATAATACTAGTCGCGGTAGTATAGCACAATGCTTTCCCGCCTGGTCCCCGGCAATAGGGAACAGTGAAGCAATCCGGTGGTTTTACCCGGTAGGAGTCCGGCAGACCCCTCCGTCTTCCGGAGGGCGGAGGTAGTCCATAAAGAGTTACCACTGGATCAAAAAAAAGATATACTAATTTTATATACCTGATAGATATTGGAAGACAATCAAGGAAAAGGATTCCTCAAATAGACCACTAATTATGTAACACAGACATATCTACAAAGTAGGTCAAATCAAAACCAGGAAAAAGTCGAATTACATAGAAATGTATTATCTATATTTATCTAATCGACGATAAAGTTGTTATCTGACGTCGTACGAACACAAATTATTTGATCTATACTGTAATACTCTTTAGATGAGCAATTTCAACTATTACTGTTGTATCTCTATATCTAGTCATTTATGTGTATTGTGATCGGTGTGATTAAAATGTTTCAAAAGTAACTTTTATTTGATTTTATTTCTTATGTGACCCACTTTCAGCCGCTGACAGTCCTTATGAAAGAACGTATAGTTTAAGTGTAGTACATTTAGGCAAATAAAAGCTTCAAGTATGAACGCTAGTGCCTCTACCCAGATAACACTTAAGTTTTTTTTTATTGTTTATTTATGAAGAAATTTGTCGCTTAGCAACAATATCGTTCTATAAAAACAACAAATATACAGGGTGTCCGGTAAATAATCCGACAAACTGTGGTGGCTGATACCTTAGGTCAGGCCCTATCAAATGAACGCAACATATGTTCGCCGAAAAGTTACGGGTTTCGAGTAACAATCGATTTTCGAAAATTTTAGAATTTTCTACCTTGCATCAGACTTTTCCATTTTTCTTGCTGATACATAGCTTTCGTAATACTTTTTGTGAATCAAATTAATCTTGAATAGTTACTCTATCCTTTGATAAGTCTCATATTTATCTAAAAGAAGAATATATTGGCGATCGAGCCATTTGTTTTACAATTTTCACTTTCGGTTTTTCTTAGTGCTTAACTTTGAACTGCAGTGGTGAAAAATAAATGTATGTAGGATTTTTGTACAACAATCTTGAAAACTTGCTTGAATATTGGTGATTTTGGGCAGGTACAATACTTGCATATTTTCTTTACAAAATTTGACAAAATAAGCTGCTGAAGTACACCCGGGCCTATTTTTTGAAATATTACTGATGTAAATCTGAGTAAAAATGCGACGTAACTTAACGCGGATCGTTATGGTCCAGTGAAATAAGTTATTTTTTTTCTAGCGATTAACTAGTGACACAAAATAATTCTCGTCAATTTCAATTTGGAAAATATTAAAAAAAAAATGCTCGTTTAAAATTTTACAATGATACGGAACCCGTTATGTGCAGATGAATTGGGCGTCTAAAACCAGCTATTTCAGTGTTGTTGCATGAAAAATAAGGTGTTATAAAATCGATTTATCTAGTTAGAAAATACTGAAGGTTAAGGTAACTTTACACTAAAACATGTTTTAATCTGGCATAGAGAGTTAATGGCGAGAAGAAAATACCTCATTTAATTGTACAATGACGATCAGCGTTAAGTTACGTATCATTTTTACTCTGATTTACATTAGTAATATTTCAAAAAATAGGCCCGGGTGTACTTCAGCGGCTTATTTTGTCAAATTTTGTAAAGAAAATATGCAAGTATTGTACCTGCCCAAAATCACCAATATTCAAGCAAGTTTTTAAGATTGTTGTACAAAAATCCTACATACATTTATTTTTTACCACTGCAGTTCAAAGTTGAACACTAAGAAAAACCGAAAGTGAAAATTGTAAAACAAATGGCGCTATCGCCACTATATTCTTCTTTTAGATAAATATGAGACTTATCAAAGGATAGAGTAACTATTCAAGATTAATTTGATTCACAAAAAGTATTACGAAAGCTATGTATCAGCAAGAAAAATGGAAAAGTCTGATGCAAGGTAGAAAATTCTAAAATTTTCGAAAATCGATTGTAACTCGAAACCCGTAACTTTTCGGCGAACATATGTTGCGTTCATTTGATAGGGCCTGACCTAAGGTATCAGCCACCACAGTTTGTCGGATTATTTACCGGACACCCTGTATACACAAATCAAAGAAAAAAACCTAAAATTTAACGTACAAAAAACAACTAGGTACCTACCTACAGCAATAACAACAAATTTATGTTAATTTAGTGTAGGATATAGTGGCACGAATCCAGCTTTTTTTAAATAAGAAAAAAAGCATTGATGCGCTCTTGCACAGCTTTGTACATAAATAATAATATTCCGGGACATCTCACACACGGTTGTCTGATCCCAAGCTAAACAGAGCTTGTGTTATGGTAACCAGACAACTGATAAACATACTTATATATTTCTAAATATATACATATTAAAGATAAATGACACCGAGACACCGGACAAATGATCGTGCTCATCACACAAACATTGTCCCAGGTGGGAATCGAACACACGACCTCCGGTATAGCAGTCAGGCTCTCTAACCACTAGACCAACAGGCCCGTCAGTTAATAGATAGGTAACTTGGTAAATGGTGCTGACTTTAAAATGTATCGTTATATACTATATTGAGTTATTTATCGGCCTTTTGAATAACAATTTGACTCTGCCTGCTGCGCAGACGCAACAATTTATTTATCTATACCAGAAGCTGATACGAATATTATACTTGTAGGTACATATCATATCTTAAGAAATCATTTGATATTGATCTATAATTAATTACCTTGGATTTTCAGCAATTAAACAAAATATAACACCAAAATCTGTTTAATTTGTAAAACACTAAGTTCTAATTTTATAATTAGGTACAGTTCAGCATTCGCGAAAGTTCTTCATTGAAAAACTTTTGATCTACATATTTTACAGGACTTGTTATTTAGTAGTTTTTTGTTTAATCAATTGAATAACATTTGGTAGGTAATAACTTAAAAGTAGCATAAAATTAAACAATTATATTATGTTTATATATTTTTAATAATCTAGTCATCGTTGAAATAAGAATTAAAAATCTAAAGCTAAAAATACCCGCATAAGTATAACAAATAAATTGGAAGGCACCTAATAAACCTACCTAAGAACTTATTAAACTAACGCTCCCAATTTAATTAGACTTTTTCCTCATTCCTAAATTGTTCACATAGCAACCTTATCAATGCTGACAACGATTGACAGTTATCAGATCTAAAAGGTAAAATACAACTAGATATAAAAATAAATAATCAACATTGAACGTATTCGTAAAATACGAGTTGTTACTTAATAATCAAACTTAAAAAGACATTTACAACTTCAGTATTACCGGATTCAGCTGCATACCTTATTTTACATGGAGCGACTACCTATCAGGGGCCCAAGTCTGCTATTTACACTCGGTTCAATGTCTTCATAGTGGCGTGCCAGCAGAGCTATTTTCGGAAAATTGGTATTCTACTAAACGTCAAAACGTCAAAATTGCGCATTACAATTTGTACCAAATGTATGAACTATTGGTCACAGTCGTTGAACATTGAACCGAATCGTTCCAATGCGCAATTTTGACGTTTTGACGTTTAGTAGAATACCAATTTTCCGAAAATGGCTCTGCTGGCACGACACTATGAAGGCATTGAACGAGTGTAAATAGCAGACTTGGGCCCCTGACTTCCACAAATTTTACTGGGAAACGCAGTATCCCATAGTAAGACTGGTGTAAAAACAAAACAAAGAACGAAATTTGCCATCCTCTTGTTTGAGGTCGGATAAAAATAAAAGCAGTAGCAGGATTTTGCTTTTTTTTAATTTATAGCTATTTAGGTGGTACTTTAAAAACTATAAACAAAACACTAGAAAATTATCATGAGAAATTAGCTATACAAAAACTAGATAAAATAGACATGGATAATGATACATTTTTAAACAGATAACAAACTTAATCGGGTCCGCAAAATATATGACTAGCGTAGTGGCACCAGTAATCGACATGCACCAGTAATCGACACTTTATTTTTTTATTTAATAAAATAAAGAGTAAGATACCGATTTATTTATTTGACGACACTGTAACATAGAAAGCACACTTATTACTGGCTCCCATTGACATTTGAGCGATATTTACAGTTTTATTTGAAAGTAGCGGTGTGACAACTGATTGTGGCTCGAGTACCGGCGAGAAAAACAACATTTCTTACTGAAATCGTTAACGAAGGGAGTACAATTCTTTGTTAATTATGCTAATGTATTATAAGTTATTTGAATTTTATGAGTTTTACGGGTTTTTATAAGAACTAAAGGGTGGAATTTTGTTATAACACAAGTTCAAGATTATTTTAATATTAGTAAAATGTTGGTGTCGATCATTGGTGTTCACAAACTGACTTTCTCCAGTTATCGACACGTGTCGATAGTAATTATTAGAAACATTTTTCATTTGATAAGTGAATACATAGCTCTTCTAACTTTGCTTCTCGGTAGATATTTGAAGTAAACTAATCAAAGTTGACCTACAAGAAATCGACAAGTGACGATTATTGGGAAATAATATGTGTCAATGATTGGTTTTAGAGATGGCTCTGAGAAAACATTATACTCCCGACCGAGTAAGGTTCAGTGGGTCGTCTTAGGGCGGAGGGTAGGAGTTGGAGCATACGCTTGGGCACTATGAGCACCAAAGAAAACAAAAAAAAAATAGTAAAAAAAATTGGGAGTCCTTTTTTAGTTTTTTTTTTTTTTTATAGAATTCGAGCATTTTTGTTGCAGCATCTGATTAAGCTTATCTATAGAAACCATTTATGATCTTAGAAGTATGGCCCTACGACGCACAGTTTCCGACTTATGGGCCGTTTACATTAAAAGGCCGTTCAAGTAAAAGGCTCATAACTCGAAAACGGTGCGTCGTGGGGCCATGTTTTTTAGAACTTAAATAGTTGCTACAGACAAGGTCAACCTGATAAAAGAAAAAAATCGGAAAGATTCCGAAAAAAAAAAAATATTTTTAAGTCCTATACAGGACTTATAAAAATTATAGTTTTTTTTTAACCATACGGTTAGGTAATAATTTTGCACGATTTGCTTTCATTATCAGTATTAAAGCACTATCATACCTGTGGTAGAAATACAATATAAATTTATTGCGCTATCGTACACAAACATTACATCCGTCTTACGAATTTTCGATCAGGTCACGTGTCCTGACGCGGGTTTATCTTTTTAACTCATTACAAAAAAAAACTGTACAGCACCGCTAAAGAAGTTTTCGTCATACGAATTTTCGATTAGGTCACGTGTCCGATGCTCACGGGCCCGATGTTTCTATTTTAAGTCAGTGAAAAATTTAGGTACACCTACTTGCCAATGTTGACCTTGTAGGATTGCCAGTGGCTATAACAAGTGTAAAGTGCACTGGAACGTTTATTAACCTGACGCGAGTTTAATTTTTTTTACCCATTACGAAAAGCCGCTAAAGAAGTGTTCAATTCAAAAATTTAAAATTATCAACACAGACAAAATCAGAACCAAAATCAAAATCAAAAATCAATAATTTAAGTTAAGCTACAAAGTAGCACTTATCAAAAGTCAAATTTTTAATACAAAAAAGACAGCACCCTAAGGGTCGGTTCATATCCAGCGGAAAAGTCAGCGCGCAACATCGGCCGCGCAACCCCAGAACGAACAAGCACACAACTTTACATCCAACCTCCCACACCTGACGCGTCGTCGGGTCAGTGTGAAAGGCCGAATCCTCCATCATGCATCACTCACGCCCGCCCCAGCGCCACGCGACTGACAGCACGCTACCACCGTCAGATATGAAACGACCCCAAATCGCCCACCCTTCACCAAGTGCTAGTCAACTTGTCAATATCTTCTGTCTTGTACGAGTATTTACATGATTAATACCCATTAGTAAGAGAAATATGGTTATTGTAACAAAATATGCATACTTATTAAACAGGTAATTTTATTTTAAAGACCGACAAATGTGGTCAAATGGTGTGATTATTTGGCAAATACTCATTATAGATAATAGTCGATAGCTGGTAAGTGTCGATAACTGGGGTGTCGA
Organism: Autographa gamma; assembly: GCA_905146925.1. Taxonomy (NCBI): domain Eukaryota; kingdom Metazoa; phylum Arthropoda; class Insecta; order Lepidoptera; family Noctuidae; genus Autographa; species Autographa gamma. The sequence continues at coordinate 8,193,673 of LR989871.1, forward strand.
TGACTGGGGTGTCGATAACTGGGGTGTCGATTACTGGTAACAGTCAAATGACTAGGTGTCGGTTACTGGAGATTCTTACACTTTTTCATTTTTTTGATTTTTTTTCTTGTCTGTTTATAGCATCAAAAAATAATACATTCTATTCTTATCTCAAGAATATACCTTACCATACTCAAATGTTACTTTTGGTTTAAAAGTGACTAATATACCTTTAATTTAATAAAGAAACCCACTATGATCGATTAAGATCCTTAAAGTGTCGATCATTGGTGCCACTACGCTAAGACTACAAATCTTGTAAGTAGGTATACAATATTAATTGATACAAGCAAGATTATACTGAATTGTAGTAATTAACCTGTGGAGCAGTATGACCAATATCTTGCCTCCTTATGATTTATTATGCTGTTCATTATTAAGTTATTCTTTTCATCTTCATACATTTATTTTTATGTGAACTTGTGGCTTATGTTCTATCCAAAACACATCGATAACAATTGTTTAGTAGTTTTTTAACACCCTCTATATACTATCCTACAAAAGATCCAAAAGCCTTTCTAGCCACCCCATACCTTTAAATTACTACGGATACAATTAATTCACGAAATTAACAGGTCAAGAGCAATAATTGCTCAACCAAATTAAGTATTATTTGTTTTATTTGGGACATCGTTATCCAGAATACTTTCATAATTAAGTGAGACGGCAACCGTTGCAAACTGCAGTGTGCGAATTGAGTTCTGACCTCTGGGAATTTGCAGCAGTGTTAATTTATCTTATTAAAAGTTATGTGAAAAACTCTCATGAGTCAGCGTGGTATGACTGTCACATTTGGATATTTTGAAATTATGTTAAAATATGATTTCTACAGGTTCCCATCTCAAACATCTTTTAAGGAATGATTTTCATCGAAGACGACGCAAGTGGTCTTCTCGCACAAAATTAAAAGCTTGGCACATTTCTGTTTCAGCTATATTAACTCTCTAGATTTGTTGTAATACCTGCAGTATCACATACACATAATATGTCATACACTCTTGTGTGAAGCTTGATATATTATTGTCATCTTTACTTAAGACCTTCTAAACAACAAATACAACAATCGCCAAAACACGATGCATCGCCTCCACAGCCTTCACTACAACACGCTTCAGCACAACACACACAACCATCACCGCAACAACACGCACACCCCTCATCAGCACAACACGCACAACCATCATCACCACAACACGCCCAACCATCATTACAACACGAATCACAACAGCTACAACCACACAAGCCATCACAACAGCTATCTGTTGAACAACAAAAGAATAAGTTATGACCGAGAGAGGAGCAGCAGTAAGCGCCATCTTGCTGTAGATCTTCTCGCTCTGAGGTATCACCTTGAGTTACGGTGAACATATCAATGGCTTCATTTTGTGATACCATGCCCAGACCGTCACTGATGGGTTGACTTGTAATTACAGGATATTCAGACATTTTTTCCGCAAAAGTTCCTCAATATAGTTTTTGGTGTTCTATTTATTATTCTATAGGTAAGAGTTGATGGTATTCCTTTTATCAAAACTTTTCCCTATTTATTGTTATTATTATAACATAGGGCAGTGTATCTCAGTAGTCGAGTGGCGCACAGATCGGTTTTCAAGGTCTGAAGACCCGCGTTCTATTCTGGACGTGTCAATGTAGAGAACCACTTTTCTGTCACCTTTGTTGTTTCTGATTTCATAACACGAGTGAAGGTACTGAGGTACTTTGGGTCCAAAGCAATATACCTGAAATAGGTACAATAATGTTATTAATAAATAATTAAATTATAGTCAATAATTCGTAATTCCTGAATATACTAATGTTATAAAAGCGAACGTAACTTCCTTTACACTTTCGCGGTTAAAACGCTAAACCGATTTTTATTCGACTTAGTTTGGGATAAGCTTAATCCTTTTACAACTTTCACTAGGTAACAAATTATACCAAAAAAGTTAAACTATTTTTTTATTTATAGCGTTTAGGGAGATGATAGCGGAAGTGTTATTTAGTAATCAATTTTGTATGCAGTTCAAAATAAGCTTCAAATAAAATAATGGAATTACTTCAATAAATAATATAAATTATTTCTATTCTAAATTAGATAAATGACTTACAATTATTATAAACGATTAAATAAATCATTAAACTTACCAAAACAAACTTTTACAACTAAACTTTGTCGAAGCTACTTGCACAAACTTTTAATTACAACAGTTTTTTGAGTTTTTATTTAATAGAATGAATGCACGTAGTTCCACTAGTATTAGTATAAAAATGAAGTAATAAACTGTACTGCTCTTTGTAAGGCATTACCGAATACCCGGACATTCGCAGTCGCAACTGAGTCACACACAGCCAGCTGGCAGCTTTGTAAGATAACAGAGATATAGTATAGATAATTATCTATGTAAATAAATAACATTAGCATGTGTGAGTTACATACCTACTGTTACCCGAAATCACAATCGACTAATACGTCGCATCACTATTACCGGAAGATTGAACAACACTAGGGACGTAGGTCAGGGCGGCGCATGCGATAAAACATAACACTTTTTAACCGACTTAAAAAAGTGAAGGTACTCAATTCGACTGTATATTTTTTTATTTATTTATACTACGCTACCTTTTAGGCTTTAGCTATATAAGTATGTTACTTGGATATAATTTATAGGATATAAATTTCAACCAATAAACTTCCCATTGCAGGGCACAGGCCTCTTCTGATATAGAGAAGGCACGAGCATTGATAACCACGCTTGCTCTCTGCGGATTGGTATTTCAGATCCTAATTTTTTGTTCACTGTTTGTCAGAAGTGTTTTAGAATTATTATGAAAGTACATATAACTTTGAAAAGTTACATTGGTACTTACCCGGGTTCGATCCTGCAACCTCGTACATACAAGGCCGTTCATTAAACCGTTAGGCCACCACAACATTTCAAGATGATATATATTAATATCAAATCCATTTAATATTGATCTAAATTAACGACATTCTTTTTTAAATAAAACAAGAAACAGCAACTAAATTGGTTTTAATTCATACCTTCTTGTAAGATTTTGGACTTGGACATCTTTTTACTTAATTGGTTAAAGATTAAGAAGATATTTTTTGTTCGTATTAGTTTAATCAATTGGAAAACATAATTTCTGGTAACAAACAATTATAAATATATCCACATAGCAATTTAATTCTACATTATTTTTTATTGTTAATTTGCATTCATCTCTACAACTCGTCATCTCAGCATTCACTCCTTTCTTTCTGATATCATCTTTCTTTCTCCTTTCTTCTGAATAAAATTGATTAATCTGCAATGTAGGTAATCAATTTTATTAGACTTTTCCTCATTCCTAAATTGTTCTCATCGTAAAATAGCAATCTTATCCTTATCAACGCTTATTGGCAGTTATCAGATCTAAACGGTAAAATATAACAAGAATTAAAAATAAATAATCATCATTCAACAGACTTTTGCACAAAAATGTGTAAAAGTACCAAAAAATGTTTTTTTAATGCAAGTTATTGACGCGCAAGACGGAAAACAATGGCAGAAAAAAGGGGAGGCCTTTACCCAGCAGTGGGTTATTCCGGGCTGATATGATGATATGATGTTATTGACTGCCTTATACTCAAGTTCTTAAACTTAAGTAAAAAGACAATTTGGCAACATGTTATTTGAGGTCGGATAAAAGTAAAAAGCAATAGTCTGTGCGGAAAGATATCGCCGTGGGATTGAGGACGCTTCAGTGCACTTCAGTGTGACCGAAAAATCAGGATAAATATTTATAAAATTATCTTAAAACAACATTTTCTTATGCCGTTTTCATAATTATTTTATGGAATCATTTTAATGTTATCATTAGGTGAGTTCCATTTTATCCCACGAAGGTTCTTTCAGCACAGCTTATAATAGTAGTACTACTATTTGGTTTATTTTTATTTTAAAGCTAAGTTTTGGCACATTTTTCCGTCTTAATTTTCATAATTGTTGATTTTACTCATTCTTGTCTCGGTTTTTTTTTTCTCATCGATTACAGTTTAACTGTATCTTTTTAAGAAAAAATGGTACAAAATGGAGTATCATTTTCCTTATAATTATACTAGTTTACAAAATACCACTATATCTTACATCTATTTACAAGATATTCGTTATAAAATACAGGCAGTCTACAAAAATATAACTAGATAACATTATGTCTTAAACGCTATTATTATAAAATAAATACTAGAAAAATGACATGACTTGCGATAAAGTACCTGAATCAAAAAATATTGATAAAATTGTCATGGTCAATGATACTATAAATTAAAACAGATAACAAAAATAATCAATTCGTCACAAACATGACTACGTTAATTTAGTATATGGCCTATATAAAACTACGATAGACATGTTACAGTCTATGACTAACTAATAGCGAGACAATCATTTTTATAGTAATATTATAACACAGGATAAGCGCATGTACATGCTTATATACCTGAATGAAAATTCTATCTGTCAAAAGTCAAGCCCAAAAGGTAGATCCCTTAGGGCTTGACGTTTCGACCGGGTTACACAAGCCGTGGTCGTTAGCAGACTTACAGACCTACTATAAACATGCAGCGCGATAATTTAAAAGTTAATGATAATTTTTATGTTGGCCTGTGGCGTGTATCCCAATTAAAACGTAAATAATATAATTATTACGGTTTTTAACAGCTTGATCAACTGCAGAGCCAATTAACCTCTACGATTCACCCTCAATTTTTTTTAGAATAAACTAAATAAATGGCAGACTGTACTGCTCTTTACCAGTTAGTGATTCATTTATTTAATTTGGAACATCGTCAGTTCAGTTAAATAATTAAGTATGACACATGAACAGTTGCAAACTGCATTGTGTAACGACAACGCAGGTGGTGATCCTCGGGACAAACTATATTCTTTAAAGCTCGACTAATTTTGATGTCATCTGTATTGATTGTGTTTTTATACCTGAAGTACATAAACATATCTCAGTACACACTTATGTGACGACTTATTTACTATATACACGCCTGTATCCCGGAAGGATTAGGCTAAGACCAATGTACATCCACAGTTCGCCGGTATGTTTAGGTCCCATGTAATAGGGGGCGAGCCTATTGCCACTAACCGGGCACAAATCCAAACTCCGACCCGCTACTGAGAAATTCATAGATTTAAATTAAATTAAAAACTTATTTACTACTTAAAGCATTCGATGATACACGCACAACAATCTCCTAGACACGATCCATCGCCACCAGCAGCACCACAGCCTTCACCAAAACACACTTCGGCGCACGAACTATCCGTACAACAGCTACCGCAACAACACGCACAGCCATCATCATTACAACGCGACGTACAACAGTTACAACAGTTGCATGTTATACAACAACAGATTACGTCGTGACAGAAATCAATGATGTCCATAAGAGTTTCAAAGAGAGAGAAAGCGTCTTTTACATTTTGATCCAACTCTTCCTCTAGGGCTGCGGCATCTAGCTGGGTTATATTTTCGACGTCTAGACCATCAGATGTAGGCTCACTTGTAACAACGGGGGGATCTGGGTCTTCAGACATTTTTTAATCGATGTCAAAAAGTCGAGAGGCCTTTCTCAATACGACGAGACGGTATGTTTTATTTTTCTAATTTATTATTTTTCTAGTTGACTTGCAGAATGAAATAATATCATGTACGTTTCATCCGAATTTGCTCTGGTTATTATTATAATAATATAAAAATTGGCGAAGTATCATAACGACTCCTGTGGTTGAGTAGCGTACACACCGGTTTTCAATGTGTTGCTAACTCGGAAATACCTCGTTCGATTCTGGGGTCCATGTAGGAAATCACTTTTCTCCATTATTTTGGGTCAGAGTGTTTGTTGTACCTTTGTTGTCTGTGATTCCATAACGCAATGCTTTACCTATTACCTACTTTCTGTCGGGAGCAATGTAGGTATGCGATGTCAACTTTTATTTAATTATTATCTGAAATACGAAAAAATAATAATTGTAAAATGGAAAACGTACAAATTAATTAATGTGGATAATCTATACTATACTTACTTATAAATATTATAAATGCTAAAGTAACTGTCTGTCTAGTCACGGCTAAACCAATTTTGGTAAAACATTGTATGGGCTTAAAATTTGATCTCAAGAAAGGCTTAGGTAATGTTAATGAATTAACAGACATTTTTATGCAGTTTAAAGTTAGCTTCAAGCATAATAATTATTCAATTAACTTCAAAACATACAAAATATAAGTTAATAGTGAGCACTATTTTGTCTTGTTTAGAAGTAAGTAAACAGTTTACCTACGTAGCTACAAAGAATAATAATTTATTTTTGTTGACATACTCTGTAATAAATGAATATTTAAACTTACCGGTACAAACTTACTTTTCTATATAAAGATTGACGTGCTTGCATAAAATTGTGATAAGAGAAAACTATATTTAATTGTCCAGTTTTTTTAGTATTTTATTATATTTAATAAATAAACTTTAAGTGGATGGTAACTTAATAAATTAAGTAAATGCAAAAATGGTCTCTGTTAGGCCTTTCCGAACGCCGACACAGGCCCAACTGAGTCACATACAGCCGGCCAACTGGTAGCCTTGCAAGATAACAATGATATAATTAATAAAGATAATGCATTTTGTAAATAAATAACGTTTGCAAGTGTGAGTGTACAACATGTATGTGTGTTACATACGTTTATCAAACTAACACACATACACAACGTTTGACACTAATGACAAGTGAGAGCTATCTTTGACACAAAGCGGAATACTGGGTGACCAATGCAAAAGTGAATTTTTGCACTCAAGATCCGTCCGATAATACGTCGAATAGTGCCTTGCGAAAGCTCCAAGCTTGATAGCCCTAGATCCCAAACTAGACAGAGCCTGTATAATATCACAAAAAGATTTAACCTGTGTGGTAGTATGTATAGGTAAAGGTAGTGGGAATCGAACCCACAACATCCATTTCGGCAGCCAGGGTCACTAACCAACAATTAACATCAATAAAACAAGAGTTTAATAGAAAATAAATCTGTTAAATATAATTTTTGAAGCACATTAATATAATTCATAACATTATTAAAATATCCTTCTAAATTCAGACTTATTAATACAAAAATAAATTTATTCTTTTAACATTGATTGAGTTTCGATAAGTACACTTCTCAGTTAAGATTTAAAAAAAAACAGCATGTAAAAATTACACTATATATTATATCCATGTTATAATTGACTACCATTGAAACATTATGGTATGCAATAAAGACTTTAATTGGATTGTACCTGAAAAGTAGGTAGGTATAGTTGGATTCAAACTTAATGGCGGCTCTTAAGTCAGCTACAGGCTGCGCAGTACTTCGCCCCGCACCCCCGCTGGCGCATAAGTTTGTTACTGCGCAGCGACTCGCCTCGTGTTCAGACCCGCCATTAAGTTTGAATCGAACTATATTAAGTACATCTTAAATCTTCAATACCTACCTAAATTCAATTTAGTAATTACCTACATTCAAATTGTTGAAATAACACAAGTACTACTAAATACATTTAGTTAAATTTTTCCTCATTGTATATTGTACTTACAAAATAACTTAAAAACTATTAATTAGTACATTAATCACTCAGATCTAAAACATTGGTATTTATACTAAAAAGTACAAAAATAATAATAATTGACTATTATTCAATAAATGTAAAAAGGAGTATTTGTATTGATTTTGATTTATTAATTGTACTCTAAAATGGTAATTAAAAAATATAATGTGTTATTTAAACTCTTACAAATAGTATGTATAATAAAATAATCACTATTAAAAATATGGTATCTAGTAAATACTTCAAATAGTCTACATATTTTATGTAATAGCACATATTGGCACAATATTTTAAGCTGAGCTTATTTTTAATGGCAATTTACTTGTGCGTTTTAACATTATCTTTCTTTTACAATATTAAGATTAATTATATAATCTTTTAATAATAAAACATATTCCTTAAGCGAATAAGCAACATTTATAAATCTTATACTACTAACAGTAATATATTTGTTATAAAATACAGAGATTATCAAAGAGAACATTTTTATAACTTACATGGCACCTTTTTATACATAACATACCTACCTAGTACAGTTTAAAAGCATATTCATAATAAATAGTAAATACTACTCAAAAATTTAAAGCACTGCCCAAAAAGATTATATTATTATAGTTTAAAATATTATAAGTTTATTGTCATGGTTACTATAATTGTACCAAGATTTTTAATCTTACTCATAATCACCTTTTAATCTCCACAGCACCCATCCCCACAACAGGCTTCTAAACAAGAGAGATCACAACCACCACCATCATCGTTACCGCAGTCACCACAACAGTTATCGTTACAACAGTCCCCAAAACAGTTATCATTACAACAGTCCCCACAGCAGTCTCCACAACAATCCCCACAACAATTATCGTTACAGCAGTCACCTCTACAGCATGGAAAAATAAAATGACCAGCACCACATCCTATAAAATCAATGCATATATCTATACAGTCCATGATAGCATCACAGCATCCCACTGGATCTTCCTGTCTCTTCTGTTCTAATTCTTCTTGTGCCTTCCGTTTTAATTCTTCCTGCTGTTCAAGCGGTATTGCAGAATGATTAAGTTGAGTATCATGTGGAATCAATTCATAAGTTTCTGAGAGAACATCAGTCTCGTTTGTAGGTTGTGTTGTTATAACTACAAACTGCTCACTATCATCATTGCCATTAGGCACGATTAGTTCGTGATTTTCAGAATTGGCAGCTCCGTGATTGTTTATAGGTTGAGTTGTTATAACTGGTGGCTCGGGCTTTTGAGACATTTTTATTGAGATTGCTTTGTATTTTTGTTTAGAGTAAGACCATGCTTTTCTTATGTAATCAATTTGGTTTATTTTTATTATAAAAAATGTTCGTTGAATTCTATCTGAAATAGAGAAATTATCTATTTTGTAGATAATTAAATCAATGTTGTAGAAATAAATGTACATCAAGGAAATACAGACAGTTTAGTTAAAAATTTTAGGGAAAAAGTTTACTTATAAAACATTATTTAACTTTCCATTATAAGCTTCGATTGAAGTACTCACAGAGGTTTTATGTAATATAATAGGCAAAGGAAACATCCAAAAAATCCACAAAAAATAACTTAAAAATATAGGCTTGACCTGAGTAAATATAGGTTTTGAAATGATATTAAATGTGATCACAACATTATAGCAAGTAAAAATTATGAGTTATCCATTCGATAGAGTGATATTTAAAGTTATAAATACTATATATAAAATATAAATCTTTATTGTAAAATCATAGATTCAAATTTGTGCGCCGGTACTTTTTGTACTGTCGACTTTAATGCACGTTTACTACACAATGTGAAAGCTAAAAGAGTATTTTGTTTAACACTTTGTTACTTGTACACTTAACTAAAACTAACTTGAATAATTAATTAAATAACTAACGATACTAAATTTACGAACACATACTTACCTACATAAATAACACACACAGCAGTCTGCACCACAGATAACTATATATATGTCAGAGACAGATAGGACAGTACTAAGGTTGACGTCTAGTTCTAAAAATATACGCCAAGCGCTAGTGTCGTAATGTCACCTACTAGTCATGAACCACAGCGCACTACAAAAGCCTCGATAACCGGCATAGAATATCGATAGCATAGTGATGTACCATGGAAAATTCTTGTAGGGTTAATTATATTATTTGCAAGGTTCAAAGTTTCTTTCGTTATGTTCAATGGATCCGAATTTAAGGAAAGAAATATAAAAATAAAACAACATTTCAGATTTTAGTTTTTATTCATTTTTCCTCTTAGCCTATGGGTTTTATATTTCTCGTAGGCAATTTTTTGAGGTGCACACATCTGTTTAACAAGTTTTTCTTGAACACCTCCTTTTAATATTTTATTAATTATGTTGCACCAATTATGGGTATGGGTGCGTATCATTAAATTAAGCAACCATTCCCTTGATTCTGTTTTGTGATGTGTACACCCCAACCAATTTACATCAAATTTCTCTAATATTTTCTGTTTTAAACGTTTTTTTATGCATGTTTTATAGGCATACTTATTCAAGTAATCATGTATAAGGCCCGAGATATCCCTATACAACATTAAAAATTTCTTTGAGGGATATGTTAGATTTTGATGTTTTGAAAGGGTGAATTCTTTTTGTTCGATCCATTTATGAAAAACATCTCTTTTTGATTCGGTATAAGTATCAGAGCATCTTCTACATTTAAATTTTTTTGTCACTCTCCTGCACATATACCCTGCTGTATATGCAGAAGAGTGCACGCGCAATCTTTCATTCACTGGATTTAGAGATACACTGGATTGGATACAATTATTGCTCATTTTTTGGGTTATTAAAATGGCATTTTCTTTATCCTCATCAAATGTTGATGAGGAACTCTCATCAACATTGGATGAGGATATGAGTTTCAAAAAATCGACTACTGTGTCTCCTATGTCATCCTCACAGTTTGCATATAAGGAATGTGGACCCATAACGTTGGACATTAACAATGATTTAAACGCATTCAAAAAGCTATTTGCATCAGGATTGACGTTCCTGTAGTTGATGGCTCTGATCCTACCAAAAAAGTTTTCTAGAGGATCCTGATTAATATTTCTAGGATAAAAATATTTTATCTCATATTTCTCGAACAACAGTTTAGACAACCTTTCAAAACTTTCTACAGTTGTAATCCATCCATTAAGAGAAGGAACTCGAACCTTATAGACTTTGTTATTTTTGCGAGCTTTCTTGCTATTTTCGTCGATAAATTGTATATTTTTCAATATTTGTTTGGCTTCTGACCAAAAATTGAAAATTTGTTGTGTGTTCGGCTTTATAGGTCCACGCAGTTTGCCCCGGACGGTGCTTCCTCGAGAACCGTTCACGCTATCAAATAACTGGTCAATAAACTCCACAGCTTCGCCTGTTGTGACCATTGTCTTACTGACATTTTGACCAGAGGCTGTAGTTTCTGAAATATTACATAATAAAATTAGTATTAATACACAGGTGGTATAAAACAAACTTGCTCCCCACTGTCTGTCCCTATGTATGCTTAGATAATTAAAACTACGCATCGGATTTTGATGCGATTTTTGTTAATAAATAGGTACAAGTGATTTTAGAGGAAGATTTATATGTAGAATAAACGCTGGCAAAAACTAGTAACACAAATAAAATATAAACAAAAATAACAACTTCTGTTTCTATTTTATCAGAGTCTTAAGAAAGCATACATTTGTTTGAATTGAATGTCTTATTACTCATAAAGGCTAAATTGTAAATTATGAATATGAACCTAATTCTTAAATAAGTATCTACATAGTGTGAATTCATGGTGTTTATTTTGTTGGAGACTGTAAATAAATAAATAAACGTAAAGTGAGTGAGGGTTTAAGAGGATAATTTTAGCATTTTTAGATACTTAATGCATATCGATAACAGAGTAAATACTTACTGAACAATGCAGTGTATTTAAGCATTCCACTGGTTGTTGCACTCAGAGTTTGGGCAGCTACACTAACTTTCATTTTTTTTATTTTTGCTGCGTAAACATGGTGCTCTGTCAGCTTTTTATGCATTCTAGTGTGACCTAGTTGGCAATCAGCATCAAATACTGTTTCAATATCTTTCCATGTAGCAACTTTGCCTTTGAAGAGCATGTCTTTCGTGAGCAGGTTGTTCCTAAGGCCCTTAAGTAAGTGTGGGGGATCAAACACTACACTTAACTGTTGTCCTGACACCTCAATAGTTCCATCTGCAAACAAAAAATATGTTGAGTTCAACAAGTTAATTTGATGTAAGTATTAAAGATCAGATTACAGATCAAAATTAGCACACAGGTGACATATGACATGTACTAACATAAAGATGGATATTTAGATATGTTGATGGGTACTTTTTATCCCAGATATTTTCTAACTTCTAAACAGACAATGTGCATGCAAGAGCTATTTGTGAAGAGATTTTATCTACTCACCATTGCATTCCTTATTTAAAATCCTTTTGCGTGCAGTCTCCAATTTCAACATATTTATGGCTGTTCTAAAAGTCGGGCCCTGATCACATACAATAGCCAAAGGTATCAATTCGGACTCCGACACTTTAGTGACCACTTCCTTTAAAATTCTTACAACTGTAGCAGCTGCAGTTGTTCCCTCACAAAAGTAGAAACATATAGGTTGTCTCCAGTTTGAGCACACTCCTTTTATCATGAACACTAAGGCATGATCGCAAAACCTTAGTACTCTTTCATACCCGAAGTCTTTAAATCCTCTTATCTCATCTTGGGACTCAACATAAGTGAGATGAGGTGTCAGAGCAACCTCATCAAACAAAATAGAACACAGTTTCTTCTTTGTGTCCCATTTCTGTGTTTTGTGCTTCAGTACTCGAAAAATATTGTCTTTTAGCCCCACATTGAAAATTGTCAGTTTGACAAGTAGGTATACAAAATGGCTGCCAACAACATGGCTCGCGAAAGTGGCGCTAGGACGCATTTTTTGGAACTAAAGCTGTCACAGGCCTGGTCTGCACTCTCTGCAGTCCAAGTTTTGAGATTTGGCATTTTGGCATTAGATATTGACAATTTGACACTAAACACTTTTGACAGAAACCAGACATTCAGCACTGGGTTACCAGAACATAAGTTTGATTTTACCACATTAAAAATGGAAATACTGGTTAATGATACAACACGGTAAATAATGATTAAAAATAGGAAATAGCATATCTAAATGTTAAATACACAAGGTAATAATTGCGCCAGTAAGTCTCGCTTTAAAATAAGGTATTCAAAATCGTAAAACAACAGCTAAGGACACAATCCATACAGCCATTACAACAGTTTATTAAACACATATTTGTGTCCAGTTTTCCTCCTTGTATTTTAGTTAAATTGGGAGCACTTGTTTTTGGTTTCCACTGTTTCACACTCTCATTTGTATTTAATTTATTTTCACTGAAGTTTTTCGTCAAGTTGTTAGCGCCATCTAGGGGCTCCGTGAAATAATTCACCGTAGGTTGTTCCTTAGTAACTTGGTTTTCTTCGGTCTGGGTCAGCGACATTGTAATTCGTTGAACGATCCAAAACTTCTGTTTCAGTTAAAACTTGACGTTTATGTTTTTTACGACGTAAAATATTGCGTAGATATATTTTTGTTAATTAATCTCACTTATAGTATTTCTTCAAATTACATTCAATATGCACACTGTTCTATAGTTTTGCAGACAGTTTTATTAACCAAACTTCACTAGTAACAATTATGGACAAACAATTCATACTGAGTTAGAAACATCCTTACAACAGGATAACAAAATAAGTGACTTATTTATATCCTTTAAGTGCGTAAGCGCACGAGTTCACGCACACTGTTAATAATTGCTTTGTTACTTGTGTAAGACGATAGACAGATGGGGTGTGGTCAAAAGAGATGGTAAGGCAATCTGATGAACATTGGTAGTTAGGTACTTATCCTTCGTTAGCCGGTTAAAAGTGCCATGGAACAATGGAATAGAAAAATATTTTCGCAAAATAATCTGGAAGATGCCTTACTTTAGGACTATAAAAAGTCTACAAGATAATATACATGACAGTGAAGGTTTGTTACATAATAAATTGATCAATACATTATTTATAAGACAATATAGGAACCTACTGCCTTACAAATGTGAGAATTGTAATATATTTCTGACTGAGTGTCGAAATTTCAATTTGTAACAAAATATGATGTATGTACCTAGTTTCCGACTAGGTTTGGATATGCTTATCAGTTTGTACAAGAGCTATGATCGTCCCACTGCTGGCTAAAGGCCCCCCTTTTTTTCTTACAAATTCAACTTATACCAGAGTTAAATCTTTATCTGATTATATTATTCATGGAATATTAACTTTATTCTTATGCAACGTGAAAGATTTTGTATTAAAATAATCATTCAAATAGTGGCCCAATACAAAATGTATCCATATATTATTGTAACAGGAAAATTGTTTCACGATCATTCATCATGTACTTACATATTATTATTCTAATATTAGTCGATATTGCCTTGTTTATTGTTATTAAAATGGCCTTGTTTCCATTTGCTGAACATTTCAATAATAATTAATTGCAGCCTGAAACTTGCGTACCAACACAGTGCATGATGAATTCAGTTTTTCGTTTTTGTCAGATTCCACCGATGCAATAGGAAATGGCATCGGAAACATCATGTTTCTTGTACTCACCTTCTTGATTTATGGCAATAACTTAAGAATTTTAGCCTGGTTTCTGAAAAAGAAAAAAGGAGTTTCCATCTGGTTTAAGCTAATTAGGGTCTAATATCTTCTCCTACCATCCTTGGGAAAAAGGAAGGAGCAATTTTGCTACTCACTGTAAAGAGACAGATTGTAATAAATTACTTATTGGGATTACTTGTGCATCTAACTTAGCTCTACATATGTCAATTTTGTTTTTGTATAAACGTTTAGCTTCGACATGATGAAATATTTCTCCCGTTGCTAATCATGCGTGGTTGACGGTATCCGATACCACCATAAAAGCCGCAATAATTAAGGGATCGTAAACAGTTTAGAAATATGTTCTAATTGCAGGTACCTAGCTACTAGGGTAACGACAACAGCGCTTGTTATTTTCACATTTTAATGGTTTGTGGTTTGACATCCCTGTTTTTTTTATTATTTTCCTGCAAAGCTTATGTACATACCAATCACGCATTGCTATAAGGATAATTAAGATGGGAAACTGCGACTAAATTACATAGAATTTCGCCTCTGCCCACCCGTGTAGAGTGTAGGCGTAATTTAATGTGTTTATTTACGAACATATTTCAACGCAACCACTAAATGTTGTAATTAAAATCAATATGTCGAACACATCTGTTGTTTGTTTAGTTGACTATTTTAACGCCGCGTTAAATGCGTCTGGCTCTAAATCAATTGCTAGGAATTCAGCGAGCGTAAGTCACATAAACACTTAAACAAAGCTACAAAAATTAAAGTACCGTGTGTCTCATTCCGGCTTACATTTGTGTAGTTTACATGGTTTTCAATAATCTGGCTTCAGTAACTTTCAATGCTGCCCACATGGTCTCCAGAAGAAAGAACTTCCGTGCTTTGATTCGATAAAACTCCTGATTAAAGGGCAGACTGAACCTTGTTCAGAGAGTTTGAAATCATGAAAAAAGTTAGTCACTCTTATGTTTTATTAGTGCTGACAATCGGCTAATATCTGGTATTAATGATTTTTTTTCTCAACATAGTTGGGAACCACCGAACCATCATATACTTAGCTTTTTTACCAAACTATGTTGGGGTCCGCTTCCAGTCTTACCGGCTTCAGCTTTATTTTATATGGAGTGACTCACTTCTTCGTATCTGACATCCACAACTCATTTTACTGGGAAATACAGTATTCCAAAGTAAGTCTGGTTATCAGAAAATACTTAACGACTCAAATAATCAACGCATGAGTCACAAAGTTGGGAACTAACGTCAACATGTTTGGGAAAGCCCAGATATTAACCGGGACATGTTCTTCAATCAATGAGTAAATTGTACCATTGTTTTCAATGCTTACGGAGCAAGAAATTTAAATTTAAAACATGGTGCTGTAATACATACGAAATGATTAAGTTGAAGTGTCGAGAAAAATATTACTAAGCAGTACAAACAAATCGATTAGGTGTGGTTCTTGGAATACATATCATTGAGTATACTGTTATGATTATTATACTTATCAGGGTAAAGGAAAATGGCTGAAAATGCAACTCTTGGTGGCACGGTGCCAGGAATACTGAGAAATCCCGAGTGCATGCCTCAAGTGTTCTATTGATCATGAGCTATCGACACTCTGTAATAGCATTATTTACTTTAATATTCAGTAATATGTTGGTATGTTCTACATACGTCATAGCCTCATAGGGCTATAACTACACAGAAGGTAGAGGATTTGTTCCATTTACACCTTGCAAAATAAGTCCTATATTATTATGTATTTTTAAGAGCGTTTTCAAGCGGAAATTCGTTTTATTAGCATACATTTGGTTGTTATATTATATTTGGCACACACGTGTTTATTATATTATATTTGGCATTTTTATCATCCACTGAAACTTCGTTAGTTATTTTATTTATTGAACCAAAGAAAATGCTGAAACGGTAGGCTCTTACTATCTACTGGTGACTTTTGTAGTTAAAACTGCTGTTTGGCTTTCGGCATTAAAAAAAAGGGAAAATTGATAAAAACACGTAAATTTAAACATATCCTTTTAATCAATCTATTGTAAATAATTGTAATACAACATTAAAACACGTATATAAATATAATCGTATATAAGTCAATATCATAAGTATGATTTGCCACAATTGTATTCATTATAAAATAATTAGATATCACTTATTTTATAACTAACTTACATTCAATTAGAAAACATACAAAAAACGTTAGACGTATTTTTTACTGTATATCGAGGTAAACCTCTTACATATGACAACACTTTGTGCATTATAATTTTATTGTAAAATAAATCATAAAAAATCACATAAAATGGTTAAAGTAATAATCAGTTTTTTTTACAAATTGGATTTAATAATATTTTAGCGCTTTTATTATCTTTTTACAAATTTATATCGGTTATACATTTAAATGACGCACAAATAGTTCAAATTGCTGTAATAACTTTTAATTGGTTGTCAAAACTAGTTCTCAGAACATTAGCTATCCAAAATATACCAGTTATATAAACCTTAAAACCTGCTTTATTATAACTGGCCGCTATAGCATGATGGAGTGTAACAAAAAAGAAAATTACACTGCCAAAAAAAATATAAAGGAACCGTTTTTCATCGCGTTTTTTTTATGTTAAGTACATTTTTACAGGTAACAAAGGCGCCTTTTTATATCAACCTGTTAGCCATTTCTTTAGGTTTATTTTTATACGTCATGCCTTACAAAATATTATATACTTAGTACCTACTTAGTGGGTAATTGGGAACAAACTAGAAAATTAGTCTAAAACCAGTTTTTTTAGATAAAAATGCATTCCAGCCTCGGCATGTTATATTCGGATTAGAAAAAAAACCTCTTTCATATTCAACGTAAGTATAGGTCATATAAAAACCTTTAAAAAGTTCTATGAAATAACTTGGTACTGTTTAAAACAACATTCAGATTAGTTTTTCTTGTTATAACAAAGTAATAATAATACTTAAAACTACTTACATTGTATATTGTTAAAACTATGACTTGTGCTTTTCATTTTGTGAGGTTTGAGTAAAAAACTATAGTTTAGTTAAGTATAGCACGTAGCAAAAAGGAACAAAAAGTAAATCAGCTCAAAAAGTACCGTTTCTTAAATATTTGAGGTTAACTATTCTTATACTTTGACAGTTATTATTTATTATACATAGAATCGAATGCGTTTATATTTATCGTTAGTTTGATTCAATGAGATTCCAATTTGATTAGTAAAGTACGTCATAAGATATGTCATCTCAAGTTTAGGTTTTTTTTTTAAGATAATTATAAAAAGTTATTCGAGTATTATTTCGTTTTGGTTATTGTGTTAAGTTAGGAACATTTTAATTCTTCTAAACAGATATTTTATAAAACTATTGGTAAGTAACAATTGCCCTTCATTTCGCAATGAATTCGAACTATAAAACAATGATTCTTTTGTCGCAGTTTACTTTGTACGCAAATTGACGAATGATAAATGTAAGTACTAACACAACAGTTATACATTAATCCCTTACATTATACGCAATATCTTATCATATAATAAACAGCTTAACATAAGGCCTCAATATAAGCACCAAGCAGTAAGTTTTTAACTTCTTTGTAACATTATAATTGGAGGCTGGTAACATTTAGTTCATACTACAAAATTCTATTACAACCCTTCGTGTTAAAGTGCATACACACAGGCCCAAGTAGCACAAACGTAGGGTACCTATTTAATAACACAGTAAGAGTATTCAAAACTTCAAATTTTTCTCTTGATATTATCACCAGGCTTTGTCCAAACGAACGATCTTAGGATGACCAAACAGGCGGTTGGACCTGTGTGTATGCTAAAATGTAATAAAACCGTAACTGTTTAGTCACAGCAGTCTCCGCCGCCAGAGTCACAGCCTCCCCCTGAGTCACAACCACCGCCGGAGTCTCCACCACCAGTATCACAGCCGCCGCCGTCATCTCCACCAGAGTGGCAGGCACCACCACCAGAGTCATGGTGACCAGAGTCATGGTGACCGGTATCGTGGCTGGTGTGGTGAGTAGACGAGTCGTGACAACTCGTGTGGTGACTCGTATGCCTCGGCTCATCGTCATTCCGACCTATATCAGCACTTCCTATACTACTGATTCCCCAAGTAGCATCATCGTTCAAACAAGTATTGTTATCATAGTAATTATTAGTACCGCTGTAGTTAGAGTATCTAGTGTTGTAGTTTCTTGTCCTGTCTCTAGGTTTGTCTTCGCAGCAATCGTTCAAACAATTAGCGCAGGAATCGCAACAGCTCTCCGTGCAATTTTTTATGCCCTGGCAACACATGGATAGGAGTTTACAAAACACGAATCCGAGGCCGGTTCTGTTCCTTGTGCTGATACAACAGTCGTCCTGGCCGCTGTCACTCAGTGAGCCGTGAATTCTTGTTGGTTCTGCTTTCTCCTGCCCAGCCTCTGTCATCGCCGTCGGCTGGTACGGCGACGTTGCCGAAGGCTGGGACGACACCACGTGCGACATTGTACTCGTTTAGTTATAATTGTTCTAATTATTTAACGTCGTTAGACCACTCCCGAACCATGACGTAATCGCTTATATCCTAAAATATCTCACTGCGGAATTACCAAGCAGTCACTCAGTCAGAATTAATTTTACGAATGATTTATTCTAACCTTTTATCAAAAGTCTTATAAAACACAAACTTGCCTTGTTTATGTTTCTTATCACTATAATAACACAGTTTGTCCACACACTCTATTTACCCAACACAAATATAGAACTGTACACTGCGGAAACCGGCATCAATTAAACGCTTGTCCTTCAATTTATTTACGTAAATATATTATGCACACGTTTATTGTGAATTAATGAATCTGATAACGTATTGTTCGTAACTCCGTTGAAATAATACTGATCAGAAATAGCCACGCTACCAAATTAACAAAACAAGTATCACGCACACATTGACACAAACAATACGTACTACGATACTACGTAGGTATTCACAAACGCACACTACAGCGGAGTTGGATTGAAGTTCGTCACGAACCACGAACTTTAGTGTGACCATACCAATCGTATAAAGTATTTCCACTATTTGAGGTAAAACACAAATTTGTTGACTAGTTTGAAGGAAAGCAAACTTTATTTTTTGAAAATAATATTATATTCTAGCTGTGTTAAGCACTGAAACACGCAGCTTTTCTATAAGTACATAGACTTTGTTTTAAAGTAATATTAATAATTCGCAGTTACAAAATTGCAATGTGTTTTATTCTAAGAACGCCTTGGTTTTGGGTTTATTTAGGCACACAACGACTAACATTGTATGTTCTATTCTGAACAAACTTACTAAGTATGATCTAAAAATATAAAATCTTTGTGCGGTTACCTATGCTTATTCATAATTAGTGTTTCTGCAATTTTGTAAAAGGGAAATGCCGTCTCGAAATGGGATTGTAATAATTAAATAAATATAAAAGCATTAATTATTTACCTTATTGCAGTTCTATTTTCGTTTTAATCGTCACAAAATAAATCCCCGATTGTATAATTAAATAAATAATAAGCTTATCTTTTGACGTCAAATGTTTATTCGTTGTGAGGCCCGGCCGTTGGTATTAGGTACTTTACTTTTTGAAATCATGTCTGTGATAGAAAGGGATAGAGCTATACCAACATATATTATTGTATTTTCTAGCCTATACCTACAGCCCACAGCTAGGCAAAGGCTCCTAATGTTCTTCCATTCAACCTTATCCCACGCAACCTCGAACCAGCCCTCGCGGTATACGACTAAATCATCCCGCCACCTCTTCCTGGGCCGGCCTCGGCGTCGCCTTCAATCTGTTGGCTCCCATTGTGAACAGACCTTCGCCTAGCGGTCACTTCCACTTCAATCAAACTTAAACCATTTTAATAATTTGATTGAATAATTCTAGCAGAAGAAGATGGTGGAACGAACTAGACTCCTTTTCAGCATTATAGAACACAATAGCTTAAGACCGGGAGAATTGGATGAAGAAGCCCTGCAGTGGGATGATAATGGTTGAAAATATTATTAATATTAGCTACTGTATGATGATACGGCTGTCATAGTAGGTATCTAACCACTATCTGTGTCAATTCTATTTCGATCAGAGCCAATAACCTGTATGTTTTTTGTTTACTAACGGTACATAGTCTGAGTTAGTCATAGAAGTTATCTGTTATTAATATCGCGCGGTTTTCCCTGAGAGGTAGGCAGAGGCGAGCACGTAGATCATCGCTAGGTACGTTAGTAATATAATGCAGTAAATGTATTTTAGCTTCTTCAATTGTTTTCTGCTCATATTCTATATCTACTTAGATTATAAATCTTACTTAGCACTTACCATCTTTCTTACTGAAAAGCGGGTTGCTTATGCCCACTATTTTGGTGGCAAAAGTAGTTCACCATTTAAATGTGATGTTACGGGTTCGATTCCCGATTAAGACAGATAATGATTATTCGTCAGTTACAAATGTTTGTTAAACCCAGGCTGCAAATTAAACAAATTATGCATACTTTTAAATATTTATTTATTATATAAATATCATAACTAAGATACTGACCATGTAGAAATTTATGTACATTGGGTATACACATGGTTGCTTATATATCTAATAAAATGGACAATATTACTTACGTTTTATTAATACAATCGACAAAACCAATAACGCAAGCTTTTAAAAAAAGGCAGATATTTATTGCCATGGACTAATAATAGACATATTGCGCGGGAAAAAAATATTAAACTTACTGCAATTTCGTTCATTTCAAGCAATCAATGAACATAACATTAATAATGTAAGATTATATCAGAAAACTCATGTTTAATAAAATATTTTGGGAAATATAAAATGGCGTTGTATTACATTTGACATTAAAAGTAAGGCAAAAGTATAAAAATAAAAAGAGCATTATGTATTTTCTCGTATTATTTAAAGACTAATTATAATTATTGTTCAATGATAATATTGCTATACATAAGTCACAAAGTTAAATATAAAGTAAGACACTGAACGTTTAGAGAGAAAGTTAAGATATTTGGAACAATATATTTATACACTGGTAACACCGCACCATTCCACAAGTTTATTATAAGGAAAATATGCGGGATCAAAGTGGTACCCAGAGACATATTTAAATATTTTCCAGGGGCCTGATTCTGCTAGATTGAAGTCAATGGGTGGCAGGTTAATGAACGTCCTAGTGTACTTGTTATTGTGCCTAATTTTCGTATTCAGATAAGCCTACAATGAAGTCAGTGGCAATTCTACAATGACAACAAACTTAAATTATAGGTCGCGTCACGTAAAAAGAACGCTAGCTGTCAAGATGCGCAGGACGCGATTTATCGGTCTGCTTGGTGGCATGAAGTGCGGGGGGGGGGGGGGGGGGGGCACGAGCCGCATGTTTGCCGGTGCGCTATTGGTTCGTAGGACGACCTTCGCCTGCCGAATTGTATACTCATGCGCAAACGTACCCTCCCCACCTTCCGCCAGCGTTCTTTTTACCTGGCGCGACCTTTATCTGAATACGAAAATTAGGTACACACTGGAACGTTCTTTCACCTGCCACTCACTGACTTTAAAAAAGCGGAATTTGGCCCCTGATATCGATGTTATAAGTTGGCTTATTTAAATCGATAGTAAGGCATCCCTTAAGTAACCATTAACGACTCTGAGTACGACAAAAGCTTAATGAGAAATAAAAAAAATGCTTTGAAAAGCAGTGACTGTTAAAAGTGAATTTATTCCTTATTATAAAGACTACATATAAATACAACGCATTAAATGCAATGTTTCGTTATATCTGCATTGTCATGTTAAACAGCCTTATAATATTATCGGATGTTGACTGGGTTTCAAAAGTAAAAATATATTTAGTCCGTTTAGATAATAAAAATATATTAGACACGTTTTTGTTTTAACAATCGGAGACGTCTTGAAAAAAGGCCAGGTCAAGAGTACCCGAAACCGAAGGGCGTGTATGAAGGGAATAATGACAGTGGATGAAGCGAAACAAGAATGTAAGGATCGTAGCAAGTGGAAAGAAGTGGTCTCTGCCTACCCCTACGGGAAACAGGCGTGATTATAATCTTACAAAAAATTGACTTTTCATTGTATCGTCGTGAGTTTTGGTTAGGTTAAAAAACGCATCTTAATATTTTTAGACTATCTACTTGACGGACATTAAAAAAATATAAGTCAACATCCAAATTGCTTTTGTTAAATTAAGACCACATATTTGCCACTTATTGCAATTTACCAAACATTGACAAATTCTAGCAAATCATTTTAAAATACTTCACGAAAGTTATACAACCTTTTTTGTTAATCATATGTCGCCAATACAAAAAAAAATGAAAATTGAGAATCACACTATTTGATTACAGAATATAAAATTAAAACTAGAAGTCCACTAGCGCCATAGAAACTAATTAATTAGTCTCATATTTACCATTTATTTGTTCTAGATAATATCATATATTGAAATAGCAATACAATTATTGTAATTTCAAATCAAGCTAATGATCATTACAGTGGAACCACAAATATAAGTTACAGTGTTAAGAATGAAAGAGATATAATATTAAATAACGTCACTGATTGGCGGATTCACAACCTCGAAAATCTTTCACCCTTGCCGCCAAAATTATAGCCACATAATTGGTTGAAAGACATTTGCATTATTTTTATGTTTTGTCGGCAACCTATATTAAGAAAGTTATATGCCACATACGTAATAATATACTTGCGAAAGTTAACAGTATTACTTACCTGCATAAGTATTGCCAAATTGCAAAATTATTGCTGTTAAATAACTAATCCAACACAAATAAGCAATTGCTTTTGCAAGATACGTAATTCGACAGACTTGTACAAGTAAATATTTTTTGTTATGTCCGTAGTAGAAAGGGTTAAAATCATAATTTATTTAATTTTTACCAGTGACGTAAACCATAACTTATAAATGTGGCAACACTGCCCACTAAAACGCAAATCGCCTTAATTTCAAGTTTGTTTTTAAAACATTCATTTACCTAACATTTTCAATGTATGACTTAGTTATATTGGATAACAGTCTAAGGGTGCTGATAGACTAGTGCTTTCACTTGTAACAGAGTAGCGAGCATTCGCCGAACAACGAACAGAACCAAACATCGATACGAACATTTACACAATTATTATAACTCTTGAAAATGTTCGTTAAAAAGTATACTTCAATGACAAAACTACTAAAATGTTTGCTCCAACGCTTTATTTTTTTTTTTTAATAGCTAACTGTGTCTTATGGTTTTTACCACTTCTCAATCTTAAGACATCTTTTTTGTGTATCTTTTCAATGTTTTTACAGTTATTCTTCTATTTGAGACGAAGACAAATCTAACAAATCAAGGATTTTATAAATCGATTCTCCCATTCTTGAGTTATAAATGGTGTTATTAACCCGACTTTGTTCTATATACTTAAGATGTAACATCAACATAACACTGTCATACCAATGATAATTACTTATGTGTTAATTAAATAGTTAAACTGCTTTAAATGCTTTTGTTATCATTTCATCAAACATGCTAGAATACTTGCTAGAAAATTTCCTTTTTTAATAGCTGTAACATTCGGATGCTCTACAAGCGAACACGCTAGTCTATCAGCACCTTAAAGCTAGTATCGATCGCAGTCTTATAACTATCAAGGCGATTCGCAGACCAGCTCGGTCTGACCTCTAACGTCATTCCTTGGGAGTGGAGGGGGCACTGTCCTCGGCTTTCCTCTTGCTGCCCGCTTGGATCCTGTTCTTATCCGGCTTGTATTTCTCCCATTTCTTATGGTTGAGAACATCAAAATCATCACAGTACTGTGCTATATCTCTTAAGTAAGTAGACAAGTGTAAGAGTTCCCGGTCTCGATCCCTGTTAAGATGGGCTTGCCTGAACGGTCTGATTTTGAGACCGCTTTTGGGATTCATTATGAAGTTTCTTCTAATGTCGTCGAACATTATTGTGTTTTTAGAACTGTATTGCGGGTATTTTCCCCATATTACGCCTAGAGGTTTCACCTGGAAATATAAAGACAAATATTTAAGACCCTTGTTAAATGACTTCTTGTAACTGTACCTAATCTTAAGATATTAATATTTCAAGTATTTTTGTCTACTTGCAGTATTAGACTTTAATCTATCTTGTAAAATAATATGTTTTCACTAAAATCAATTGCATGACAACACATTTAAATTCATTGTTCAAGTAAAAAATGTTACATAATACTACTCTTGTATACACACACATCAAGAATCAAATTACACAAGTGTATCCCTTTTGTATAAATAATTTCAAATAAAAGATTTTATGTATAAGAATTATAATACTGAATAACCATGAAGCATCCACAAACAACAATAAATTTATCGCTAAATAATGCACAACATAAAAAGACTCACATCTATAGTCCCATACTTGGCCGTATGCACAGTTATCATAGCCAGGTAATCCAAATAGAACATGATCTTGTAGTCCTGGTGCGTGGAGACGCCCAGCAGCCGCATCTTCTCCTCGATCCACTTCATGCCGGTGGCGGACCAGATCACGATGTCGTAGTCCTCGTACGCTGAGGTTAGGAACTCGTGGAGGAATGGCCGCATTAGTTCGTAGCCTGGAAAAACAACAAGAAATCAATATTATAAATCATTATACTAATATCTTGGGAGAACTCACACATGGCCATCTGGTTCTAAACTAGGCAGCGCCTAAGCCTACCAGACAATAGAATAAAAAAATCGCTACCGCTGTTTGTATGCTGAAATCTTTTAAACTATGTGACAGATTTCAATGAAGTTTTCAGCAATGGATAAAGACGAATATTTTTATGTATAAGGATGCGTCCACATCTGACAAACGAGTAGCTCGCCAGCCGTTCGCGAGCATGCCGCGAACGTAATGCTCGTTCGTCAGATGTGGGCGCACCCTTATACATGCATACTAAAGTATCTATATTGCACTCGTACATAGCGGGGCGGGTTTCTAGTATGAGATATTTATCAAAAATGTTATACATTTTATATAAAAGATTTACCTTTTTTAAAACAAGCAAAACATGATGTGTAAAAGGTCTAGGCTAGTATATTAAATTCGTATTCTCACGGTAACGACAACTCACAAGGTTGAAACCAAAAGGCTCAGCTAGTAATTGGCTAGTAAACAGTAAATAATAACAACATTACCTGTTTCAGCCACAGATCTGTGATCAAACAGCGTGTAGTCTATATCCAGCACGAGCAGCTTCTTCCCGGACCGGGGCTCGTTCAGCATCGTGATCTTGTAGTCACGCACGCGCTTGTTTATTTTCGCTAGGTATATCTGAAAGTATTGGTCAGTTTATTAGTAATTTCGGCTTGAATTTAGAGAAAGCAGTAATGGGATTTGTTTGGAATACATATGTTTTTAATCATTCTTAATGTGTGGATGATAATGCATGTACATGATAGGACGTGCAATTTTATCCGCAATGCGTAACTGATCTAGGTATTTTTATATTGCGCCTCAAATCATTTTAAGAAAGCGCAAGCTTTATAGTAAAATACTAGGTCAAATCGCCATGCTAACTACCACCATGCAATGTGTTTGTTTTGTCAGACCTCTTGTGCTACCGTTATTAATATTAAATGCTATCTATAATGCAGAAGTTTTTTTTATATACTTATTTATGGTTGACAAATCCCTTTGGGCTTGTCACCTGTGTACCTTACAGTGTACTATTCAATAATTATATTATCAACCCTTGCTGTTCAACCATTGGGTAAAACCCTCCCTCACTTTGTCCCATTATTTTCTACTTAGAGCAAACATAGCCCCTGGTTTATGTAGAAATAAAGCAAGTATTCAATAAAAAAATAATATTTAGCCTACCTCCTGATTCTCCACATCAACCTCCTCCTCCTCTATATCCAGGTCATTCACCACCTCGTCTCCAACGTCCGGCTTGGTCTGCGCACCCGCTATCGCCTCCTCAAGGGACCCCATCATCATGATCTTCAGGTTCGGCTTCAGCTGCAGGTCTGAGAGAGTACAGTTGTCTGTTGCCACTTTGCCTGAAGGACATTTAAAATGGAAACAATAAGTATGAGTTGTATGGTAAATATGGATTTTAGAATAATCAGCAATACCATAAAGTGTGTGTTAGTAAATCATTAATCATAGAAGTAGTGTACAAGCATCATTTTAGTTTTTAGCAACATTAAGCTTGCCAGACTTGTAATTTTATCATTGATTCACATGTAGTATGTCTAATCTCAATGACAAAGGATGTCAAAATGCAATGAAACAAAGCAAAAACTACAATACTAAAGAATTTTTTGGACATTTTAAGTTATATGATGTGGATGTCTCACTGACTATAATATCCTAAGTGTGTGATAAATATCAATTCATGGAGGGTAGGCTGAGAACTATTTATCAAATCAACATCTTTAGAGCATGAAAATAGCAGTGTAATATATGCTATGAATTCTTCAAGCAAATTGAAACTGTTTTACTTTGATATGAAATCAAATAAATAATACTACAGTGCAAATTGGCATCTATTGGAATATTTGTGTGTTCATACATTTACTACTATTAGTGTTCTAGATATCTGCACACCAATAAAGCTGACTTTCCCACTTTCAATTAGTTTCTTGACAAACGAGCTAAATTAGAAAGTTTACCAAGGAATCCTAGATTGACATCTGTTTATGTAAACATTACTTTGGGGGAGATAGAAAAATATTTAACAAGATTTTAGTGATATTCTTTAATTAGGAGTAGTCGAAAAGTAGAACGTTGTATGCATTTCCAAGAATCTGCAAGTAACACACGTTTTAACCGGTATATTACATAAAGAATCCATACGACCTAACACCCCGGATTTCTTGATCAATTTTCTACAAAACAACAGTTATTTTTGATAAATTATTTATGTTGAAACATCGCCGTATGCTTTAAATAGAAATAGTGACACAAAACGCATTATAATTACCCTGAAATTTAACATTCAGTAACTTTTGTCTTTCCGGTCGGACTCCCGTGGCATTTTCGATGGCGACTTTGAGCATCGCGACGGAGTCCGAAGGCGAGAACTCCGGTATTTCATATTCCTTGCCATTCCATTTAACACTTAGCTTTATAGGATTATCGTTTAAATCACACATTTTTAACTAATATTCGTGTAACTTCGTTCGGTAGACGTGACATATAAACAAAACAAATTTGACACGGCAATAGTGATGGACTGTGCTTACTAATAGTGCGGTGAGCAATGCTAGTGATGGGTCAAATACTTTTAGTAAAACGTTACTACTTAGTACCTAGTTTTACTATTGAGGTAAAAAATTTTTATAATGCTTGGAGTAGATAATAAAATGTCTAGTTTGTTTTAAAATTATTTTCATGAACTTAACAAAAAGCTTGAACTGAGAATAAGTTTTTCTATTCTTCAACAGTAGTTAATCATAATTGTACACGATATTTGTAGTATAATAAAACTCAGGTAAATAAATTAAATCATAATAGTTTATTCTACAGTGCATCATTATCAACTCTAACTTTTTCTTGGCTATCTCTAGATACTTCTACTATAAACTTTTCCGGTTCAAAATCTGGGTCTAAAGTTTTTGTTTTTGCTATTTCTTTGTAAATGAACGCCGATTTTCTTGGAGTCCGGGCCTTATCTGGACTTGAAAAATCAACTTCATACAATCCAAACTTGTCCCTGAAATTAAATTGTATTATTTTAGGTGTTTCTTCTATAAATAACGTAATTAATTATTTATCATGGTAATTTTTATTCGGGCAAAAAGATGAGAAAAGTTCACATTTGGAAATTTTTAACATTACTGACTGTGACTCTGAGTAATTCAAACTTGAAAACATCTAAGCTTTTTTCAAAGCTTACGTAAGCCCTCATCAGCAAATTGGTACAAAATGAAGTAGTCAAATCCAGTATTCGTAAATAACAAATAGGTAACAAAAACTTACAGGAATCCTTGCCGCCACTCAAAGGTGTCGATCAAGGACCAGACGCTATATCCCTTCACATCACATCCTTCGTCCAAAGCATCAAGTAATGCATTTAAATACGTCCTCATGTAGTTTATTCTATCCTCGTCTAATAGACCTCCTTCAGTAGACCAACCATTCTCTGTTATGTATACCGGGGGATTGTCGTAAAGTTTTTTTATTTCCATTAGTAGTTTAAAGAAACCCCAAGGCACCTCCTGTAATAATAGATAGATTTTGAATTATTTAAAAAATAGTTTATTTGTGATTCAAATTTTTGAAAAGGGACGTCAGGAATAAATTATAGTTTGAACCATTGCACGTAGTCCTTCATGGGAATTCTTGCCTTAAAAAAAATTCAAGACGCAGGGCTAACGAAGATTTAATCAACGAAGTCTTTAAATGATATTGATTTATTTCTGAACATCAAGGGGATTTTCTACGTGACTTTTTTATTTGTGACCTCAAATCATCATATAACACACTATGAAGTAATAGTATAGTATAATTAATGAGTATGTAAGTCATACCTGCAACCAGCTAGTCTGCGACTGCGTCCACGCAGGATCCTTAACCAGCACTGCTCCCATATCATCCAGATACGAAGGCACTGCATACATGCCTTCTAAAGACGCATCCCTATAAGCCTGCTTCGTAGTGTACGCATTAACACCTAAGAAATCCGCTGAACCTCGAATCAATTCCACCTCTTTGGTCGTAAGCTGAGGAAGACGGGACCTAGCGAAACCTTGCTCTGCGCTCTTGTATGCTACATTCTTCTTAAATTCTAGGGGATAGTCGCCTGCTTTCGAGAATATTGGGTGAGCGAATTGGCCCCACTGAAAAATTAAAGGTTACAAAAGTTTTTCATGATGAGATACTAAGCGCGATTAATATCCTAACATGAACGTGCCATTCATCGGCATTTGTTTAACAAAACACTTGCAATGTTAATGAGTTTGTTATATTTATCATGAAGTTTATTTGCAGTTAGTACCTAACCAAACATCTAATTATTGCGCAAATATCTTTATATATATAATTCTTCTGTGAGTGTGTATGTCACTGAACTTCTCTCAAACGACTGGACCGATTTTGATAATCTGGAATGGTTCACAATTTTGTCCGCTGGACAATGATTTTTTTAATTAATTTTTAATTTATTAGTAGTTGTTGATTTTGGAATCTTTTACATTGGATCCGACAGACGGCGCTACCATCGCAGTGTCAAATTTTAAATAATATTCGAATTTTAATTTTAGTTTGTCCCGAAAGTTAGCCCTGTGATCAAATTAAAAAAAAGTTTTGTTATCATTGTGTTATTGTAGACCATGTAGACAGAACAACTGCTGTCGGGTCCGCTAGTTTTCATATATAATTACTGACCAGTCTTTGCGTCTAAATGATTTTAAAGGTGTTATTTAGATACACGAATGAGCATCAAATGAAATATCACACAAGACAAGATGCTAATCCTTACCTCAAATTGTCTGGCATCCAAAGCAGCCATATGGTCATCCATAGTATCTGAAGCTGGTTCATACCACACGAAATTCAAAGCTATCCCCACCGTACCATTATGCAGTTTCCGATAATGCCCATCATACAAGTGGTACGTCTTAGCGTGGGCCAACAACACATTCCGACTACACAGGTACTCCCCCACACCAGACATGTTTAGAAACGGCGCTGCGTACTCGGAACCATATCCACCGTAACAAATCCCTTTTGGATCATTAATCGTGATCCAATGTTTCACCTTCTCACTGAATTTGTCGAACACAACTTTAGCGTAGTCAGTGTACCAGTCGACTATCGCTGGGTTGGCCCATCCACCAAGCTTTTGCAAGTTACTGGGAAGATCCCATTGGTATATTGTAGCAACAGGTGTTACATTCCTTGCTAAAAGTTCGTTTATCACGTTGCTGTAGTATTCAATGCCAAGAGTATTGATTTTGTCAGGGAGTCCACTGGGTAGGATCCTGGGCCACGATATTGAGAACCTGTAGAAGTCCAGACCTAATTCTTGGGCTATTTCTGCGTCGCGTTGGTATCTGTGGTAGGAGTCAGCGGCCACGTCTCCGTTGCTGTCATCTCGAATTGGAGAGGGGTCTGAGTGGCAGGCTGTGTCCCATATTGATAATCCTTTACCTGTGGTAGAAAATTAATATATGTAAATAAAAAACTTATAGGGTTACTCTACCTATACGTGGATTACCTCAAAACTGGTCGCAATTTATCGCCTCGAATTCTCAGATATCCACATGAAGTCCCAAACTAGGATAAAATATTTTTTTATTACGTGCAAAATGCTATGCATGACGCCAAAATACCACACCATATTATCAAAGTAATACTGTTGCGTTCCTTTATTAAAGAGTATATGGAATCTTCTTCGTTTTGCTCAGAAACTTCTACCACACGTTAGTAAAATGAATTATTTCTTGAATATAGGAACCGGCCATAACACATAGGATCAGGGACTCAGGGTCTTAACTTACCATCTTCATTCCATCCACCTTCTATCTGGTAGGCGGCAGTGGATGCTCCGAACCAGAACTCTGGAGGGAAGCTGCGGATCTTACTCTTGCTGGCCACCTCATCGCTTAACCCTAAGAAGACACTGTAAACGGAAAATGATTTAATAATATTTACTTATAAAAGTGAATTTTGGGGAGGTCAGCAAGCTATGCAAAATTTGATACGAAATGGCCTATTGAAAGGAGGAATAATTTAACTATCCCGAGGTTAGAACTAGTTCTAGTTAGTTAGTTAGTTAGTTCTAGTTACTTTCAGATGCTTACGACCAAGTCCTTATTTCCGGAAGATTTTCTTCTCAGAGAATTCAGAAATGTGGAAAAAAGCTGTGGAATCCAAAAAATCTAATAAAGGTTACAAACCGGAACGTCAAACTAGTGAAAAAAAAAATGAACTCGCAGGCTAGTAACTGATCAAACTGACAGTTGTTATGATTAAATGAATAAATGTAAACGTTACCCGAGTAGAATGAAGTAGTTGTTCATTGTTCGAAGGCACGCGACTTACTATTCGTTGCTGGCTGTCCACAATCACCTTTGCCTATAGAGGACTATTCTGCAACTATATCATCTACAACTTGTATATTTTTTAAGGTTTGTATATGTTTTACTCAGTTCAGAAAATAGGAATGATATGTGGAAGCGAGACGCCACTTTTCGTGGTAAACTGTGCGGCTTCGCTTTTATGATGGCAGCAGTTCTGCTTTAAAAGCTCTTGATACTGGCTTTTTTTAAAGATCTTTGTAGTTAGCCTGAGCGCAGGCTTTGACTGCTTCACCGGACTTTTGGCGAGGACCTTAAGGCCTCCAGCCAGAGTCTTGGTACTGGCAGTGTACTTGGTCCTTGCTGCTGGTATAAGAATAATAGCAAAATCTTGTCTATTTTTTTTTGTAGCCTTTATTCGATTTCATTCTACTGGGCGAAGGTACTCTTTGGTTATTTAAACCTGTCTCTGGATCTTTCATTAGGCAGGTAAACCTTTAAAATAAGTTTAAAATAATAAAAACGTTTATCTTGTCTTGATTTAATACGGTCTTCTTTCAGAATAACCGTTCAAGAAAACTGTTTGGAAAAACAAATCGCTTGTGGATGATATAATAATAGTACAGTCGTTTACAATAGTGTTTGTTTTATTTATAATACAACTGTCATAGTTCATGCTTGTATCTTTGCAATGCCAAGTATATGACAATCATGAGAACCTAGTAAACACAAGCAAGCTGCATAATTGCGACTCTATGTATAAAGTCAGGGGAACATAAATAAATAAAGCTTGGATTGAAGAAAAGCCATGTCTAAGTCAGTTTAAAAATCTCGACATATTTGAGATGTTTCTGGTGCTGGACGCTGAACATTTTTAAGACTTAAGATAATTAGCAATAGCTATTCATCCGTAATCACTTTTGTGGTTGCCACTCCCATTGCTTAAAATGTATCAGAAAGAAAGACAAATGCTACATTTTAAGGCTACTATTGTGTATCTAAATCTAAAATTCAGTCTAAACAGCACACGATGTAGGCATAATATTTTGGTTTGGAAACAATTTAATTGTCACAATACCCAAAGACACTTTGTCCAATACTTAGTTCTTTCGTTCAATTCAAATGTTTTATAAACATTATCGTGTCAATCTTTAGTTCACACTCTAGGTATCTAGCCCACTACCTATTGTATTTTTCGTATTGGCATCGAATGCGGTTTTCGAGGAGTGAATAGGCCAGTCCACCAAGATGGCAATTCAGTCAGGACTCAGGAGTAAGAACTTAGACAGTGATTATTTCAGGTACTTTGTCTAATTCTAGGGTAGAGGGGACCTCTAATAGAAGTAAAAAAAATATATACATCTCTTCTTAGGGTGCGTCCACTTCTGACGAACGAGCACTACACGAGCAGCTCATGAGGTGCTCGTTCGTCAGAAGTGGATGCACCTTTAGGTTACTCTTTTACCTATGTAGCACATTCGCATTTATTATTCTTTCTGCGAAAACTTTTGGCAAAGCTATGTTGGGCAGTTCAATTTCAATAGTTTCATCTGAATAACCGGTTAATTAAGTGAATCATTGGCAAAACTGGTTTCAAATTATACACAACTTTTGCAAGACTGCTAACGCCGTGGGTGATAAAAGTTATGTAATAAGTATTTAAAGGAGAATAAAAAAAAACAATCAAAGAAAAAAATCTTTATTTCAATCTAAAAATACAATCACAGTCACGAGACGATTTAAACAATACAAAAAGACAATCAAATAAAGGCATTTAACAGAAAATAAAACTAAATATCAAATAAGTTCCTATTTTACTCTGTCTAGATACAGACAGTTTTCTTCTTTTTTTTTTATCTGCTTTATCGCAGAACTTTTCCAGTTATACTATTTTTCTTGGCGAATTTATTCTTGGGTAATAATATCTGAGGAGGGAAACAACTAATTAGTTCATAACATACAATAAATTTAGAGATATAACTTAATTCAGGAAATAATTTATGTAACCCCTGAAGACCATGAACAAAACTTTATAGTTTAGACCTAAGAAACCTCTCGATCACGTCAACTTTTAAACAAAAAATCGCATAAAAATGCGGTATTTGTTTAGGAACTGCCACAGACCGAAGACACAGCCATATCAAACTTATAATCAATACCCTAACTTTTTCGTCGGGGTTAAAAAGGAGAACATACATCATTTTGCACAGGAACTCTTTGAAATCTTCAATCCCTTCCAAAATAGTACCAGCTATAACAAGCAAAGGTGATGCTGTGTGGCAATAGGCTCGCCCCCTATTACATGGGACCTAAACATACCGGCCAACTGTGGGTGTACATTGGTGCACCTCTGCCTAACCCTTCGCGGATACAGCCGTGATGGTACGTTATGTTATGGTGATGTTGCAGTTCCATAACATATTGCTATTACCTGTTCTTAGAGTGTCGATGTGTGTTCGATCTTCGGCGAGGAGATTCAGGCATCCTGGCATTTAACGGGTCCAAAACGTGACGTTTACGCGGACTTGTCTGAAATTTATGGGTCAATATGAAAGATAATCAATGGGTATAAAATATAAACAGTGATAAGTATATTGTCTAAAGAAATATGTTAGCGAAAACATTTATACTTATGATGAGAATGGCATTTTTGTATGACTACAAGCTAAATAGGAATGCCTTGCTTCATGTTAGAAATAATTAAATGTTATCTACCTGTCTTCTTGGTGAATAACATTCTTCCAGCCTCTTAGTTTTATGATGGTGATCTGTAAAATTTTAAGAATAATTTTAGTATTATTCGAAATTTTGTTTCATATGTTCAAAACCCATAATTTCTTAGGACATTTCATGTTGTTCTTAACTTGGAACGGTGTTTAATGTTCGGTATTGTTTAGAAGAGTAGTAGATAGCATAATATTGGAGTTTGCAGAAGAAAAGAACCTTATTTTTAAGCTAAGCTATTTCAAATTTCATAAAAAAAAACAGAAAGTTTCCTCCTATGAAAAGGAAAAGCAAGAATCTCTACTCAAGTCAATTTCAAACCCCATTAATATCTATTACTTCTCCATTCTACTGAAACACATAGGTAAATAATAATAAATAAAAATAAATGTGGACAACATCACATACATTGCTCTGAACCCAAAGTAAGTAGCTAGTAAGCACTTGTGTTATGGAATTCAGTAATAACGAAGGTACCACAAACGCCTAGATCCGGACCGGATCGGAGGATCGAACCCGGGACCTCGGAGTTAGCGACACCTTGAAAACCGGTGTGTACGCCACTCGACCACGGAGGCCGACATCAATTCTGGTACTTACTCCGGCGGCTCCGGCGGCTTCCGAGCGGCGACCTGATCTTCTCCTTCTCATGGTGCTTGCCCTGAGTGACGCACGCGTACTCCATTTGTGGCGGAGGACGGAAGTTGTAGGCGAACAACTCGTTGTAGTACTTCTGGGACTGGGGAAATTAAATTTTAATATATACAGTGTGCGACTGGATTGAGGTTTTTTCTTTTGAGAATTTGGGTGAAGTCCTAGAACCTTATTCATCATCATCATTAGCAGCCGGAAGACGTCCACTGCTGAACAAAGGCCTCCCCCTAGAACGCCACAATGAATGACAACTCGCCAATTGCATCCACCGGGTGCCCGCAACTTTTACGATATCGTCAGTCCACCTGGTGGGAGGCCTGCCAACGCTGCGTCTTCCGGTTCGTGGTCGCCACTCGAGAACCTTTCTTCCCCAGCGGTTATCGGTTGAGAAACTTATCAGTTGATTCTATTAAATTTTATGGTTACTTTATATCAATGCACATTTCTGATCAAAACTATGGTGGGAGTAAACCTAAGTAGCTCTTATAAGGTGGGAAAGAAAAGAGAAACTTACCTCCAGAAGATATCTTGAGGGTGACATGATATCATTCGCACCTGGGAAAAGACCTGCACAAAATAATTACGTTAGGATAGAAATGTATTTGCCGAAAATTAGGATGTTGCTAACTTGACCAATAAAATATTTACAATCATTCTTAAATTATAAAAAAAATGGTCAAGATGTGAAACTTGGTTAGTTGTAGCTATAAGAGTTGTAACCACAACACCGCTGTTTATTAGATAATTCCATAATGACAGACAAACGTTCATCACACGTTGACAGGATGAGGTCAATAAACTGGGCAAAGATCTTAAAGATAAATTATGTTGCTAAAAATAGCACTTTAGAATAGACTCTAATGTCCTACCACCTGTACACGCGAGGACCTGTACAATGCTCAGATAATACTATCTGCGTAGCTGAGTACAGGTCAGGGAAAATCTAATATTGCCATTTATCGACACGCTAAGGAAACGAAGTGATCTTGACTTTATTTAATAAAATTTTTTTTTGAACGTATCAATAAATAATTCAGTTAGCTGATTGCCATAAAACAAGCTCCGCCTAGTTTGGGATCCATCCAAACAGAGCCATCTGGCTCTGTATGAGTAATCCCAAGATACTACTAACATAAAATTGCATTTCATTTTCAATTTCATACC
The DNA here is from genome assembly GCA_905146925.1 of Autographa gamma. Lineage (NCBI taxonomy): Eukaryota > Metazoa > Arthropoda > Insecta > Lepidoptera > Noctuidae > Autographa > Autographa gamma. Next base: position 8,229,675 of record LR989871.1, read on the forward strand.
CTCCCAAATACCACTGGTAAGGAAATATTATTCTCATCTATTCTAAAGTTCAACATTTTAATGTTCTCACCAGCCGGTATAATCTGCGTCCTGCTCCTAAACGTAACAATCCTACCATCGGTCGTCACGCCACAATTCCTTCTCCTCTTCCTAACTTCTCTCAACTCTTTCAACTCCTTCAGTTCTCTTAGCTCCCTCTTCTGCTTCTCAATAGTGTTGTACCCTTTCTTCTTTTCGAGAAGGATCTCATCGTTGGCCTTTCTTTCGACTATGGGACTCCACCAATCGTTGGTTATGGTCCCAGTATCGCAAAGCTTTTTCTTATCAGTGATGGTGGCTTGGTTAGTTTTGGTGACGACTTTGACTCGAAACTTTCGTCTCCGTGGTGTGTCGTCAACGGTTGCTAGGCTGCAGATGGTGGTGTCAGTCTTTGTCTCATCACTTCGGAGAGATAGCGAGCTGAGTGATGTATCGGTCACTGTGTCGGTAAGTAGGTCTGGGAGGGGTTCGCAAGTTGGCGAATCACCTAAAAGAATATCACGAGAAAGCCAGTTATTCAGAAATCCCATCAAAAAATATAGTAATCTAAATAGATTTATTTAGAGTATCTGATAAACTACGCTTTGCTCCAATTTAGGTACACTAAAAAAGACGATAAACTTACCTCCCATATTGTGGGTCGTAGTTTTTCTTATATTATTTATTGGTGTAACACCTGTTCGACAGTCACCGAGTATAACTTCAGCTAGTCTTTGTTCTGAAAATGTAAGCGAGATAACTTACACAGGTGATGATTATGATAATATCAAATATGTCTAAGAATTCAAAACCTAATAAACTCTAAGGCACTTCTAGTGTTTGTCTAGAGTTTCATCAAACTACTTATGACGTGAGCTTATCATTTCAACGTATTCAGTTGTACAGTTTATACAGACTATCGTGACTTACGGTCCATTAAACACATACTGTTTTCGAGTGATAATCTTGGGTGTACACTTGACAATCCATTCGCTTTGCCACCTTCTAAAAAACATAAATGAGCAATGAAATTGAGTTTTTCAATGAATAGAACAAATGTAAGAAAAGTTACAGGAATTATAGAAGTCTGTTGTAGAGAAGTTACATTAGTATAAAATATTAATGAACGGAATTCATCAGGTCGTAAGTGACATTAGAGATGAAAAGGGAACATTTATAAGAAATAAATTCCAAAACCAACCTTTTTGTTTCTTTCCAATCATTTTCCGGTAAGAAAAGTGAGTTCCTTTATGTACCATTGCTGAAAAACAAAACGATTTATTTATTAATTTGATTTTCACGGCTGAACAGAAATATATGACATGAAAAATTAAGTTATTTATTTATGGTCTATCTACCAAATTAATTAGGTAATAGGTGATGAAATTGTACAGGGTCCGAAATAAAATAAAGATCATAGTATGCATGAAACAGGTATATATCAGACAGTATTTATTTATTTTAACTTTCATGTACAATTGTGGTACATAAGGCGGACTTAATGCCGTATGTATGTACAGTATGTATGTATGAATAATTAACGGTGGTCTAATCTGATAATGATTAAGGTCTTATTTTAATTTTTCTTCTACATTAGATGTTACCGACTAGATGCCGTATACAATTGATAGGCATCTAGTAAATAAAAAATATTTAAATAGCCATTCGAAACGACCTGACCTGACCTAACCCGAAATTACTGCCCAGTCTAAACTATTCGTCCTGTTTGAAAACTACTTTGTATACCCTACAAAATTACCCTGGTTGTGAAATTACATTTCTATCGTTAACGATGGCTAGAGTACTACTTACGTTGTTTAGCGGTGTATTGTATCTTCTTATTGACTCCAGGCGGCCGAGGAGTCAGAGGTAGTTGAGGAAATTCGGTTAGGAAAGGTGAGGGCTTCGTGCCAACTGTCACTCTGTTTACTGATATATGCTGCGTTGCGCATGTGCAGAGGGTGCGAACAGACCCAACGATTACATCTGAAGGGTAAGAAGATGAATCATTTCTATATTGGTAAGAAAGATAATTAAATCTCAGTCTGTATGGTAAAAGTGAGACGCAAACGAAGGAGGTTTTCAGGCCTTTTCGACCAGCCAATGCCACATTTGCTCGAGTGCCCATAGTGTCCGCAATTTTGGAGAACCTTAACCTCGTCAATGCGTCCATCGATTCGGAAAGAAGAAGCAGGTTGGTGCACATTGCATAAAAGAGCTCATTAAATAAATGAAAAAAGGCGATATAAAAAAAAGGAAGCACGGTAATTCGTTGGTGTAGACTGTCTTACGTTAAGCTACAATACTGGTAACCAGTTTAACCATGGAATACTCTATTATAAAGTAAAAGAAGCTGTGGAGGTGGGATAGGCATTCGATCCTTATAAAATGCGGTATTCGCCAGTATTGGGACATACAAGACAACATAGCCTGGCGAAGGGCTAGCCTGAGGAAATAGTAAAAAGATGATGAGAGAACTAGGCTTAGAATGAGTTGTAGGCTTCAGATATGCTCACCACACAAACACTTCACAGATCCGATAGTTCCTTTCTCACTAAGTGACTCTGCCTTATCGTACTGTATCGATCGATTACAATAGTTCGGACAATCATGGGCTTGGCAGGCGCTAAAAATATATTTCTTTGTGTTACACATAAATTTATTGTTTGGAATTATAGTAAATAATAGTAAATATACATCAATAATAAGAACATGCTCATTTTTACAAATTTATTGTTCAATTTGTGTAAGCATAAGTGCAGCTATTTAATCTGGCAAAAAGCAAATTTCTAAAACTTCTTAACAAAATTCTTACTCATTCGCCACTTCTGGTCCAGCGTGTACACCCACGTGGTCTAAAAATATAAGAGAGTACATTACTACAATTCATTTACTTAGACATATTATTATATTTAGCCTGAATTGTTCCACTGCTTGGCAAAGGCAGTGTTTGTGCTTGTGCCCAACCAGGCGTCCAGTTCGTATCTCCTTTGTGGTTATCCGTACACTTTACGTAGTCATAGGACGCGTATTGTAGTATGAAGACCATTAAACTCAATTTTATATGTATCACTACTTACTTTTGCGAGGGGATGGAGGCTTATTTCTTGGTGAAACTTTCGGTGAAGCTCGTTTTTCCTTTTCGGCTAACTGTGACAAAAGTCTTGTCTTTTCTTCTTCTAACTCTCTCTTGCTTATAATGCTATCTTTAATAGTAGTTGTATCTCCGTCCGTTGCCGGGATATTATGTTTTCTTTCACAGTCCTTAAGAAGCTGTCTCTCTTTTCCGCAAATCATAATTTCAGACGATACTCTTTCCATTCTTTCTTCTCTGGGTTTCTTGTGCATAGTTAATCCTTTGTCATCATGCACACCGTGCCTATCATGCGTGCCATGTGCCTCATGTTTACGTTTTTCCTGTAGGTACTTCTTTTCCTTTTCGATTTGAGCCGCCCTTTGTGATTCTATTTCAATACACTTCCTTAAATCCGCGGCACTTGTCAGTTGCGTCTCAGTATCTCTCTGAGTATGTGTCTGACATCCCATTTGTCCCTTTTTCAATTTATTTTTACTAGCCGTTTGTGTTTGCTGTGCCTTTTTTGCAGATTTTTTACGACTTTCTTTCCTTTTTTTCTCTTCCTTTTGTTTCGCCTTTTCTTTTTCCTTTTCCATCGCTTTCTCCCTTTTCTCTCTTTCTTTCCTAGCTTTTTTATTCGGGCAAGTTTCGATAGTGCACGAGGGGCCAAATAATGACGAACAGAATTCTTTCATAGCATGCATAGGATTCTTGAATTTGGATGATGTAATTGTCATATTTAACCTGTTTGGATTATTGAATATTTAGTACTTTAGGCATATTTTTTTCTCTGACACGACTAAATTAAAATCATTAAGGCTCATTTTCATTGGTCGTCATAATGCAGGTGGTCAGATTCTAGAGTACGAGATAGCAACTAATAAAAGTGCTCCACTCGTTACCCAGCAAGCGGTATAAAAACCGATAACCCAGCGACAAATGACTCGCGACAATGAAAGCTATCGGCTGGTGCTTCAACAATATATCTTGCAACCAATAAAAATGACGACTTAAAATAAGTCAATATAATAACAGAGATAATCAAATAGCATTTATGATAATTTAAATGTAGCTAATTTATAATTAATCAATAGCATGTAAAAACAAAAGACATGTAATATTGTATTACAAAAGCTAGCAAGTCTACGTAAAGGAAATTAATATTGTTTTTGAGTCTTACCCTTTCTCCGAAAGAGTCCTGAAATGAAAAGTGTGCGATTTAGACCCAAATTGTTCGTATGCGATATAATGTAACAAGGACTTTTTATTTTTAAAGTATATGCAGGGTTAGTTTTTACTGAATAGAATAAGAATAGAATAAACGTTTATTGTTTCCAGTATTACAGCTAGTAGTAGTACACATACAAAAAACTTTAATACCGGAAACAAAAGGTTAAAGCGTCAGCATTATGCTTAGGTCCCCCCTAGAGGGTAGCTAAGCGCTGGTTTTCAGCTTCAACCCTTTGGCTCCTGTTTACAATGTAGATAACAAAGTTAGTATTTAAGAAAGGATAATCAAGGATAATCACACATTAAAAAAAAAAACATAGAGTATATGTATTGTTACATTAAATCTTTCGATATAAATAAATATAGTTAGAGAGAAGATGCTTAACCAAAAAAAAAAAAAACACAAAAATATCAAGTATGGCCACGGCTGTCCAAAAAAAAAACAAAATTTGACGCAGAATTTTAACAAGGAGTAAACTTAGTATAGAGCAAATGGACAAAAACAAAAAAAAAAAAAAAGAACTGGCAGCTTTTATAGTAATTTAGTAAAATACTTTTGGCAGTCGAAGACTAATACTCTACACTTGCTTTTAAAGTTAAGAGAATTTTTAATTTGACGGAAAGGCGGTGGTATATTATTCCAGATTTTTGACGCTGCGTAATTAAAACTACCTTTATAACTTTTTGTTCTGTGTCTTGGTATCATTAGCGTGCTATTTACTTTTGACCTAGTAAATATAGTATGAGCATCTTTACACCACGATAAGAGACTATACAGGTATGGAGGTCTTTTGGTAGTGATAACTCTGTGTGTAAAACATAAAAAATACTGACCGTCCAAATTTTCAGTACTGGTTAAGAATTTATAAAACATTTTGTGTTTCATATATCGGTTGTTGAACTTATGTATTGTTCATGATTTTGGGATTTTAAGGACATTTTCAAATGAATGCTCTTCTGCTTTATGTTATTCGACAATAATATTCCAAACTTACATTCGGTTTGTTACCTACATCCTAATTTGAAATTTTGCCTGGTCATTTAGAACTAACCCTATATACAGAATACATGACTTCTTAAATATGAACTTACTTCCTCACGTTCGTCCATCGCCTTTGCAAATCCTCGTATAGGTCGCATCGACAGCGCTTTGTGACTATCGGAGCTTTTTCTTTACTTTTTTTCTCCTTCTTGTCCTTTGAACTGTGAGAAACAACTGAAATGCAATGGAATTTGGTTAAAGGACTGACACTTGAACCTGCATATCATTGTATTTTTTGAACACCTTGTACTATTTCGTACATACTCAACTAGTCAAGTTATATATAAAAAAAAAATATCTTTTGATTATTTTTCCTATTTATACGGTAAGGGCGACCAAAGGTCTGCTTGAGTTAATTTAATAATTCTATTGTTTCGAATTCTTTTCAGACCCTCTTTACCGGGTTATAGATGTTTTTTTTTATTTAACGGCTTTGTTCTGTAATGGAGATATAGATTAATATCTTACTAATTTCGCAATGTTTGCCCATAAGAGCGTGCGTTAAAGATTCTCTTGGGGTTGATGCAGCTTTTCTAAGCGCATTCTCTTCAATTTCATCCTCGTTTCCATCTTCCTCATCCTAAAGACAAAAGGCACAGATTTTATCGGTGTTTTGCTTCTTTAGATTTTAACTTCTAAATTAGCTACTTATTAAAAACACTTACTGACGATAAGAGCAGATTTGCCGGAAAATCATCATCATAATTATCATTTTTAAACAATGTATCTGTATTTATGACTCTGAAAAAGAGAAATTGAGTTGAAACTGTTTACTGGTAGTTACATTGGTAAGGCATCAACCACTCTTACTATGGGATGTTTCTCAGGTGTTTCCCAGTAAAATGGGATGTGGAGGTCAGATAGGCAGTCCCTCCATGTATAATACGGTATGCAGCTGAATCCGGTAAGACTGGTAGCCGACCCCGACATAGTTGGGAAGAGGCTCCGGAGATGATAATGACCTTACTAAGGTATACTTGTTTATACTTACTCAGAATGCGCGGTCAGTTCTTGTGTAAATGTCCGATAAAAGCTCGCTCGTTTTGACAAACAGATGGAACTTTCTGAAAAAGGTATAGGAATAATGTTAGCAATTATAGTCTACACATAACGCAAAATGAAGACGCTTCAAATTTATGTACCTATGATAACACGTCAATCAGGTGTTGATACTTTAAATGTCCTTACCATTATTTAGTACAGTTTTTTCAGGTTCAGCATTCAGAGTACTAATCATTTTCTGGACCAGACTCGTTCTAGGCGATCCATCAATTGTGTTTATTTTGTTACGGAATCTCTCAAGCGCCTTCTTAGCATAAAACTTTTCTGTAATTACTATTAGTCATTGTTATATTTAAAAATCTCACTTTATCAAAGCATACCTAAATGAAAATTTAAAGTTATAATAATTTTCTTTGAAATTTTCCGATTTTTCACCTTCCAATTTAATCTTACTTTACTTAATCATAGGTCTAGTAAAAACACTTACGTTTTGATATGTTTGCAAATATTGATAGTCGTTTTTCGCAGTTACAATTCTTGTCGTTGCATTTACAATAATCGTATTTTGGCGCCTCTCTCCATTGAAATGGCAAATTCTTCAATTGAACCATCTTAAAAGAATACACCAGCTTTATAAACTAGGAATTCGGGAAGAAATTTTGGAAAAATTGCGGAAGTAAATATATTATTATAGATAAATAAACCAAAATCAGTCAATCATATTTGTGAGAAATTATAAAGAGAGTATAATAATAAAATGTATTTACTTACACCTACTATTTTATTCGTTGTAATAGCAGGAGGCATGCCATCCGTACAAAAGAACGAATCATTCCCATCATTCTTGTCTTTCTTATAATCTCTTTTAGTCCATTCCAATTCAGCAAGAAAAGCTGATATCCTTAAATTCCTCGTATGTTTTATATCTTTTTTAACAAAACTCTCTTCAACGGCTGTTTCTGAACAATCACCGCAACATTTCCTCTTTTTCCTACGTTTGTGATTTCTCTTCTCTTTCACCATTGGTGTGTTGGCTCTCGTTTGAGCCGTGGTACAAGGAATCATACTGTATTTTATATGGTTCCAGTGTTTACTAACGAATGTGTGCAGGTCAGTTATCCTATGTCGAGAGTTTTTCGCTTTCAATGCTTTAACACCTTTGATCTTACCAGGCTTTTTAAATTTATTTACTTTAGTAGGCTTTTTCTTGTTCTTGTTTTCATTTTTATTCGTGTCATCATTTGGTTGAGTGATTTCCTGATTATTTTCATTGGGAGTATTATTGTTTTGTCCAGAATCATCAATTTGCTTGCTTAAATTTATTTGTCCGTTGCCTTTTAAGAAATTTCTGACGGCTTTCACTACACCGTTGACTTGTTTGAATATTTTGATCTTTTTATTAGTTCTTCGATCGATTTTCCCTCGCATTACTTTCTTCAGATTTCGTTGGCAGATTGTTAGGTTGTGTGTGTGAAGGCTTTTGGTTAAGACCAGAAATCTATTATTCGGCCCTATAATGTTATATTCTACAACTCGGCGGCTTTCAATATTAATAACTTTTTCAGTGTTGTCTTTATTGTTGTCGTTAAACAGATCGTATTTGAATGTGTTGTTTAATTTGTTTTGTTTTTTCTTTTGTTTATATGCGTGGGCCCGCTTGAGCTTACGTCTGCTAAATCGGTTGAGTAAAGAGTTCATGAAAGAGCCTCGATTCTTTTCAGTGTTCACTCCAATCGATTTGGTTTTAACTTCGTTGTCTTCAAATTCATCGCTTTGTTCGATCAAAAATATATTTGAATAAACATTGTCTGATGAAAAGTCGTACATGTGTTCCGGACTAAGTTTAGCTACCCAATCGTTGGTATACTTGTTATCCCAGTTTCTTGTTTTGATGTTGCTTCTAATTTTCCGTATTCTTGCTTGGAAGTATGTACTGAAGAAGTCTTTTTCTTTTTGTGTGTGTGGTGATAGAGACATTGTATTCTCTTGCTGTTGTGGACCAGTTTTTGTGAAGAATTTCCATCTATGATTACTGTTATTCGTTCTTGATATTCGACTTCTATCGCCATGTTGAAGTAGCCTGACCTGTAAGTGCCGTGTTTTTGACATATTTAGAAACATTTTCACTTTGAATTCAAAGTGTTTTAAAATAAACGTTATAGAACTTACATTTTCATCCGTTCTTTTATATTCTGCGACTCCATCATCGCTATCGCTCTCGTCTGAAGATGAGCCTCTAACAACATATTCGTTACATTAGTTAAATACACCTGTATAGTATGATAGGTATATATAACTTTATTAATAGCTTACTTTTCTAAGCTAACATCACTTAGGTCTCCGTAGTCGGCGGGAGAGAGACAGATCGTGCAGAGTTGACCGATGTCTGTAAAGCAAGTGAGGCAGTAGATGCCAGGGCAATCGGGAGTGTGGCATCTACGAACAGAAAGACAAATGTATATGAACCTGCATCTGGATAGACTTGTCTTTGAAAAGGGGTTTTCAAGGATAAAAAGACTATTTCCTTCTCATATTGTCTGTAAGTTTTTTTTGGGATGTTAACTCTTTTGTGAAAAGGTATGCTCCCAGCAGAGGAACATTTACAGGCTGTTATTATTAATATATACTTACGTCTTCGTGAGCAACGTTCGCCGCTTCATTACTGACCGTTGGATTTTAGAACGTATATGAAACTAGAAGAATGATTGTAATAAACGTGTAATGATGCAAAATGAAACTAACCTTATCAGTCGAGATTCAGGGTCACAGCTACAGCTGATTGCCCCACACAACAGACAATGCGGCTCCTTCGGACCTAGCCCGAGGAGGCACTTGACGTTCTGAAAACTAATACACATTTATTTTACAGCGGATTATTTAGTAGATATTTTTTGGATCGGCTTAGCTTATTATATTATCATCTTACAGCCTAAATACCAGGATTTTGAAAAAAAAAATCCATTTTATTTTAAATTTCATGACTTTTCGTTTCTTTGGTAAAGACTTCAAGAAAGAAGTATAATTTGGTAGATCCAAAAGCAAAAAAAAAAAAAATAAAAAAAAATGTAGCGGATGAATTTTTGGAGACTTAGACTAATTAAGTTCTTCCTACCAACATTAAGAACTGGATAAAAGCTGATGTTTCTAATAATACCTTTATAATAATAAATAAAATTTATTATTATAAACTTACGGTATACGTTCAGTAAGCCATTGACGGAACGTAAGAGAAGCGTCTGATGAATACTTGTACTCTTTATGTAGTTTCCTTCTCGCGAACTTCATGAACCCAGCTGCAACAAATACAAGACATTTGATAGGAACTCCACTAAAGAACGGGACTTTATGTTAAGAATACTAGCTGTGCCCCGCGGTTTTACCCGCGTGAATACTCATACCGCTATATTTGGAAAAATTCAAACACTATCTTTATAAATTATTGCCTTTGTGTTATTACGATGTATAAGCTACATTATTGTAGAGTTTACTTAAAATCCATTCACTAGATTTTGCGTGAAAGAGTAACAAACATCCATATATCCAAACAAACTTTCATATTTATAATATAAGTAACGATCTTGTAAAAATGATAGACATTGGTAAAGGTTAAAAAAAAAATATTTAGTAAAAAATATTTGAAATAAATATTAACATTTATTTAGAAAGCGTAATTTCACTGAAAGTAGTATCGTTTCCGTAGTGTAGTGGTTATCACGTGTGCTTCACACGCACAAGGCCCCCGGTTCGATCCCGGGCGGAAACAGAGGATGAATTTTGTTTTGCTGATTAAAGAAACATGGCACAAATTTTTAAGTTACGTTTACTTATTACTTACACTAACTTACTGTAGTACATGCTGAGTTGGTGAACTTTGTGGTACTGTAAGCTGGACAACGATACTAGTATTGTGTATTTTTTTTAAGGATTTCTGATTTACAGAACTGTGTTAAATAAATATTGTTCTATTCTACAGTACTATTCTATGTAATAAAAATCAGACAACATTTCTCCGATGTTCTTAAGTACCTCAATTCACAATTATAGTAGAATTTATCGTACTCCACAATCCACAATACATAACATAACATATAATCACGCCTGTATCCCCCAAGGGTTAGGCAGAGGTGTACCAATGTACACCCACAGTTCGCCGATATGTTTAGGTCCCATGTAATAGGGGGCGAGCCTATTGCCACTAACCGGGCACAAATCCAAACTCCGACCTGCTACTGAGAATTTCATAGAAAAACCCAATAACACCTTGGTCGACTCGGGAATCGAACCCAAGACCTCTAGGGTAGCGGTCGCGTTTAGCGCCACTAGTCCAACGAGGCAATCCACACTACATTGCACACATTTCACAAAACTTCCTAGAATTCAACAATTATTACGTCATAGAACATAATAAGTGCTAAGGAATTCTTACCTCTAGTTCTGAGTATATGGTTATAGAGCCACGTGGCCCTAGCTTTGGCCCGCTCAGGTCGATAGTGTCCCATGATCACGTGACGGAGTCGCAGGCCATACGGCTCGAATAGAGCGAAGAACCATAGGAGGAAGATGAGGACACCTGGATGGAAAGTAGATTCGCTTATAATTATGAGGATGCAGGTCTAATCATCAATAAATAATAATCGATTATGCCTTAGAATAATTTCTCATAAAAGGAAATAGGAACCGACTTTAATCACATTAGGGTGTTACCACACCAATCGATCGACAGTCGATCGATGCCATCGATCGACGGCAGAATGGACTAGTCGACGTCGATCGATAGTTTCTACCATACTATTTACGTCGACCAATCCATTCCTCCATCGATCGACTGCATCAAACTCAAACTCAAACTCAAAACTTTTATTTGCTTTCCACAATGGTTAGTAGGTGGTAAGTAAAAAAATATATCTAGTACATCGTGGACCCTGTTGGGCACGCAAAATTTAGGAGAGAGGAAGAACAATGGTATGGTTATGCCAGTAAGTATACATGTTTAAGGGATATTATTATATTTGTAGGGTATTCTTATTTAATTTAGTGTAAGTATTGTTTTTGAATTTATTTATAGATATATGTAAGTATATACTTGTGTATATCCATAATATACATATACAGGATATAAATTTTTAACCTATAATTATAATGTAGAATATTCAATAGGAAATAAAAGTTTATGTAGTTTCCCATAGAGATAAGTAATTATTTATTATTATAGCATTTATTTATTTATTATAGCATATACTGTATGTAGCAGATGATATTTGCAGGGTTTAATAACTTATTATTCTTGGCATTTATTTATTAATTTATTAAATTAGGTAGGCATTATTATTATCTTTATGTATTATAATCATAAATTTATGATAGGATTATTAAAAAGTATCATTTAAATATTCATTTATGTGGTAATAGCTTTTTTGTAGTAATAATTTCTTTAATTTATTTATGAATATATTATCTTTATCTACGCTTTTAATATCTTCTGGTAGCTTATTATATATTTTTATAGACATAACATATGGACTAGTTGAATGCATTTTCATTTTTGAGCTAGGTAGGTTTAATCTGTTTTTATGCCTTAGGGCATATCTAGTTTGTATTTCTTCTCTTTTTGTGTAAAAATCTTTATGTTTTCTTACGAATTTACAAGTTTCTAGTATGTATATGCTGGGGAGGGTTAATATCTTAAGCTGCTGGAAATGAGGCTTACATGTTTCAGTATTCTTAATGTTAACTAAGATTCTTATTAGTTTCTTTTGCAGAGTAAACATAGTCGGGGCGTCTGTGCTGTTTCCCCATAGAGTGACACCGTAATTTAGCCATGCGGAGGCATAAGCATAATATGTTGTAAGCGCGGTTTCTAAATTAGTGGTCTTTATTGTTTCTCGGAGTGCATACGAGAATTTTGATAACTTACTTTTAATTTTCTGTATATGGGATTTCCAGTTAACGTGGGTATCTATATTTAAGCCAAGCAGAGTGAATTCTTGAACCGTTTCTATTTTTGAGTTTTTATATACAAAGTTAAAAGTGAGTGGGGATTTTTGTGGTGGGTGGAATGTCATTAGTTTAGTTTTTGTGTAGTTAATTTCTAAGTTGTGTTTATTCATCCAGACTGTTGTTTTATTTAATAGATTTTCTAATTTTTCATTTAAGTTTATGTTATTTTTACAGCTAAATAAGAGGGAAATGTCATCGGCAAACAACACACAATGTTCCTGAAAAACCTTTGGAAGGTCGTTAATATAAACAAGAAATAGTAGGCACCCTATGACACTACCCTGTGGTATAGACGTATTGATGATTTCTACATCAGAACGAATATTTTGTATTTCTTTGCTATTATTATTAAAGAATTCTATTTCAACTTGATGTTCTCTATTATTTAAGTAAGATTTAAACCACTCATGTGCCTTTCCGCGTATCCCTATTCTATATAATTTATCTAATAGTATGTCGTATTGCACTCTATCGTATGCTTTCGTCATATCTAACAATATGCCGATTGCGTATTCGTTGTTATTTATGGTATTAAGGACCTCTTGCATATATTTATAGACGGCTAATGTAGTTGACCTATTTTTCCTAAACCCGTTTTGTGATTCATTAAATATTTTATATTTTTCACAAAACGAATAAACTCTATTGCACATTGCTTTTTCGAATATTTTAGATGCTGTTGGTAAGAGAGCTATTGGTCGGTAGTTGTTCGGATCTGTTTTTGAATTTTTTTTATGAATAGGTTTAATAATTGCTTTTTTTAACAAGTCAGGGAAGGTCCCATCTTCAAAAGATTGATTTATTAGTAGGTAGAAAGGCAGGGTTAGTTCTTTTGCACACTGTCTAATTAAAAGAGGTGGCAGTTCGTCAATACCGCAACTCTTTTTACTTTTTAGGCTTCTTATTAAGTTATACACTTCTTGAGGTTCTACCGGTCGAAGGAACATTGTATTTTCCGTGGACTGAAGGACACAGGTGCTATTGCGTAAGGTTTCTCCTAGTTTTTTATTTTGGCCTACATCCGCAAAGAAAGTGTTGAAGGTGTTTGCGATTAGTTTTGGATTTGATATTTCAGTATTATTTATTTTTAGTTCTATATTGTGCTTTTCACTTTTTTGTTTTTTATTTGTACGTTCATTTATTATGCTCCACATAGTTTTTATCTTATTTTCAGAATTTTTCATTTTATTTATATAATGTATTTTTTTAGACTTTATAACAAGTCTTTTTAGAGTTTTTTCATATTTTTTATAATAATTATTAAGAATAGGATTTTTTATTTTTAATGTCAATATTTTAAGCAATCTTTTATTTTTACAAGAAGTTTTAATGCCTGTTGTTAGCCAATATTTTTTATATTTATTTTTTATTTTTATTTTACGAATAGGCATCGATCGACCATCGATCGATTGGTGTGGTAACACCCTTAGAAATTCTTTTTTAATAGATTTCAAGTTACTGCCGATATCGCGTAACAATCAAACAGTCGAACTGAGAACCTCTTCCTTTAAAATGAATTAACCAGATCGTCTAATTATTTAATTAAGAGTTTAGCAAGTAGATGCTAAACAGGCGATGCTGTTTTTGAGTTCTGTTCAGTCCTTCTGCTGGGTAAAGATTCTGTACCGGATTGTACCCGATTTTACTTTACCTTATTAAATGAAATCTTTATCAGGATATAATTTCTCCTAAACTATATATGAATTTACCACTGTTGACTGGTGTCAATTATACATACACAAAAATCTATTAAATAAAGTACATTAAAATGGCAGCAGAACATACCAATCTGCGTGTACCGTCTGTAATCAGGTTGGTACGGATCAGGCAGACAGGAGAAAGCTGATGGCACGGGTGACGTCAGAGGAATGTCCAGGGTTCCCACTATGGAGCGGAACAGTCGCGCCACGAAACCTGAGCCTGAGACGTGGACCCCTGAATGTGGGAGGCCGGCTGGAGAGGAAAATGTATCTGGTGAAACTGGCCTTATAAAACATCAGATTTTTTTAAGTTTTGAAGTATTTAAAGCACTAGGAAACGTTATCATAGTAGATTGTATACTATAAAGTCTAATCAAAAATCAAAAATGTGTCACTCCTGAATTTTGGTGGTTTTTATTTAGCCTTTAAAAACAAGTCTTGTGTTAAAGAAGTAGTTAACTATGATAATATATTTACTTGTGATCACCTAAGATTTACCAACTCCACAGGATTACCTACCCAATTCCTACCACCAATAAGATCCACAATCTAATACTCACGCATCAGATCCGACTGATACCTGCCATGGTACCGTATAGTCATGAGCACCCAATACAGGCTGTAGTCAGCCACCATATGTATCAGCAACTTGAATGTAGTCACCGCCATGAACACGGCCGAACGATTCAGGTAGACCTTCTCAGATGCCACCAGACGAAATGATGTTGTCTACAAAAATATGTAGAAATATCAGATGTATTGGTATAAGCGTCTCTCCTATTTCCAATGGATGAGCTTAATCTAAGTTAAATAAATATTTAATGATCCTTAGTTGATTCATTGCACTCGCTATTTATCTTAATTTAAGACTACAAAGTAGTCTACAAAGGCTAAGGTACTTACAAAATGTGGGAGTTTTCGCAACTTAGAAAGTATTTCTAACCTACGATCGACTCTTTTTTTGTCTTTCCCTATGTCTCGACAAATCCTTTCAACATACCTTACTTTCATATCTTAGTATTATTAATTTACTTACAGTAATATATTTGGCCCGTTCTCTCCTATTCAAAGGCAACACAGTTTCTCTTCCTTGGCGTTGCCTCTTTAGATCCAATTCCTGCAGGTCTTTAGTAACGTATCGGTTGTCAAAACGAGACCGTGTTTCGTACATGTGTTGGTAGTATTTTGCTCTGAAATAAATAATTTATGAAGATTTATCTAATGTCTTATTTAGTCCACCAATAAATAAAAGAAATTTAGTTTACAGACAATTATTTTACCATCGCGGCATCGTCTTAGCTTCTATTTTCAACCCCCGACGCAAAATATTTTTCGGACGTGTCTGTTTATATGTGGCATTATAGCTCTGGCTGGCGGAGTGGCTGGTTTTTGCTGCTGTAGCTTTACGACTGATGCAGATGATACCACTGGTAGTCCACTTACATAAATATAATGAGCAGCAGGAACAAGCCAGTAACGCAGGAGCTCCAAGACAGCCAGGTCAGCAGCGGGTCAGCCCTGTTCCTGATCTCGGTGACGATGCCGGCCGCCGCCTGGCTGGCGGAGCGGCTGGTGTTGGAACTGTACGTCTACGACTGGT
The DNA here is from genome assembly GCA_905146925.1 of Autographa gamma. Lineage (NCBI taxonomy): Eukaryota > Metazoa > Arthropoda > Insecta > Lepidoptera > Noctuidae > Autographa > Autographa gamma. The sequence continues at coordinate 8,245,340 of LR989871.1, forward strand.
GCAGACACTACCACAGGTAGTCCACTCACCTGAATATGATGAGTAGTAGGAACAAGCTAGTGACACAAGAGCTCCAAGACAGCCAGGTCAGCAGCGGGTCAGCCCTGTTCCTGATCTCGGTGACGATGCCGGCCGCCACCTGGCTGGCGGAGCGGCTGGTGTTGGAACTATACGTGTATGACTGATGCAGGTGAACTTCAACGTAGAAGAGGGCGCGGAGGTGGTCCGTGAAGTTCTTTAGTTCTGTGAGAGGGTTAAGCAGGTACAGGTATTTTAATAGGTATATTTAAAAATAGGCAGATTCCACTTTGCGATTCACTTGAGTGATATCAGTTTTATGCGACTTTTTCATCATTTAAGTGCATTTTGATAACACACAAAGTGGATGATGCTGTGGCAACCTGCGGGTGTTATTATTTATTTTGAGGATAAAAATCGAGTACAATCGCGAACAGCTTTTAGTAAAAATAGTTTAGAAAGTTCCACTAAATTATTTTCAACTAGAAACTTACTAATTTAGCTTTAATTGCAAATGAAAATGCTACACTAATTGCTACAGAAATCACTCAGCGTACTTTTTTGAAATCTACAATTATTAGTACGAATCGATATCAAATATCCGGACCAATCAATCATGTCTGAATTTCAATTCTCATAGTCAACCAAAATGAACCGATATGTAGACTATTGTACAATATTGCGGTTGAAGAGAATTTCCAGCTGAAACCGGCTAAGCATTCAATTGGGCTTTGAATGCACAATTGAGTATGCTCGGAATTTGTAATGGACATTGTCCATTCTGCATAGTTGTGGTTAGCAATAGATGTTCTCATAGTGTAGGTAACTAACTTAAATAATGTATCTACGATTGTCTTTGCAAAAAGGGCGAAATACATACATACAAAAAAAAAAAACTCTCTACTGAAAATAAGACTAATCAAATTTATTTTGCTTGTAACTTTTGAGATTATTGGGAACTTTCATAAATCCAATTGCAATTTAGGCAAGTTCTAATCTACTCCAAAATCTTCAACTTACTCTTCTTAACACTAGCCATAATAGCTTCATCCATAAAATCTGTCGCATAGCAGAACGCCTTAAACGGCTTCACAGAGTAGCAAGCGGCATGAGCCACGAAGGCCACGTTACATATGATTGATATCTGAGGACCTAAAGACTTCTTGCAGTCAGTGATCCCATCCTCCAGGACTTTGTTGCAGCGGTCGTAAGGGGTGCCGAGTTTCGCGTTGCAGATGTCTGCTACTGATTGCAGCCAGGCGAATGAGGATTGGATGAGGCTTACTGGAAGATATTTTGAAAATTAATTGGAAGTAATTGGAGATGTAAAACTTATGTTTTGTTTTTTTTGTTCATGAATTTCTTAGCGCAACTATCAATTCGGATAGGTATGGTAAGCGTAACGTTCGACAAGGCTACGGCTAGGAGTTTCCTTGTCCAGAGGCAATTTTTTTACGTTACGAATTTTTCGATTTTGATTAGTGTTCTTTTCAGAAGGGAGTTATATATTAGGAGGAATATATTATTATAGTAAACGGCTCGAGTCGATACGGTTACGATAAGTTTACGAGTTACTATGTATGCTATGACCTTAAAGGGTTCCTAATGCAAATTTCGGTATATTCCCCCTTTTAGTAACCCACGGAAGAATACATAAACAAATAACTCTTGATCTTCAATAATATTTCATATTTGATACGTTGAGTCAGACAGGACATATTGGGGTCCCCCAACGTGTGAACTACTTAGTCATATTGATACCTTTCTGCATATAAAATGACATGCAGCATGCATTCTTATGAATATTGAAGCTTGTTTCTCTTGAGAATTAACACGTGCTGACCAATCGATAGAATTTAATCGGAATTGTATAATTTACATTCGGTTGACACCATCAACTCTCCCACAAAACATTTATGTCTTTAACTTTTCTAAGTCAACCTAATTTTGCCCAAAAATCATTCTGAACTGTCCAGTCCTCGACTCTTCTAGATTATAATGAATACTAGCTGTTCCCCGTGAGTTCACCTACCTGAGTACCTAGTCCCTGACCCCGATGTTTTTATAGCTATTTGTTAATCAGAGGTCAAAATTCATCTATCCATTTTTGAGTCATGAATGGTGCAACTGACCAGACTATGTTTTATAGAACCTCATTCCTATAATTCTGATATCTGAAAAGCACTTACCTAAGGTCAAGACCAACCGATCGAACTTGACGATCATTTCCTTGACCTTCAGGGTTATGAAGTTGAACCTGTCCATCATCAGCTTGATGGATTCCCTCATGGAGTTGTAAGGCTTCTTCATAAAGTCGTTTAATTGGTGGACCGTCATTTTTATGTGTTCCTGTTGAAACATTACATAGAGAATAATTTTACAGCAATAATTTATTTTTCTAACCGAGTTCAAAAGCTAAACAGTATAGTTTTTGTGAATGGTTTTTGGACTGGGCTTTATATGATGGTTGAGAATTATGAGCAAACGGAAATCATCAAGAAAATCTCAACATTATTCTGCCTATAAATGTACGTCATGATAAAAATATATATCAAGTGTTTCATAATTGGTGAGAAAGGTTAGGAAATGTCAACTTCATCTAGCTTAGGAAGACATTGTAAAAGTGATTTATATAGTCCTACTTACAAGAATAAACTATTTCATTTCATTTCAAAGACATTCCATCTACTTGAGCAAGAATTTAATAATACAAAATTATCTCCATATCTCACGATCATTTAAAAATTCGATTGTATGTCTGTAAAGATTGCCATGCCATGTTTTAAATATTTCGCCAACAATAGGTACAATTTTACAAATGACATCAAACTACTCCAATCACCAAATATCAATCGATGAAATGGACTCATATTAACTTAAACAACCGACATCTGCTAATCGATATAGCAATATAAAGCAACAAATCAAGGTCAATGTTTTGCAGTCAAGGACCATAATACGTGGATTATGTTGTCATAAAGTCTCTTCATAACCCTTCAAAATATCGCAGACTATGGTAAATCAATATAAATAAAATCTACAGGATGTCTCCTTGATATCACAAACTTCTTACAAGGCTACGTTTTTATATGTCTGACCTATTTCCGAATTATTTCGACGGCAATTCGTATTAGGCTTCCATTCATCCCTTCTAATCAAATCTACAATTATTGTTGCTATGTAATTTATTTTCGTCGACATGTTTTTTAGTAACCCGCTCAGAAAGTTGGCCTATTTCCTCATGTTTCGGTTTATTTTCATAATTATGGTACCTAAAGAGAACTTAAATTCAAATATCTAGCTATGTCAGTACTATAAATCTCATAAATCTAAGTTCTTCCCGCAAAGTTCTGTCTGTATGTCCGAACGCAAATGATGAAAAATTACCTTTTTATATTTATGCATATGGGTTTAAACATTAGATTAGAGTGTTTTAAGAAGAGTCATGTAAACTTAATTATAACCCAACGTTTTGTCTACGATAATTGCGTACGCTCAAGTTAATTAAGCAACTGAACTCGTTAAAAAAAGAGTCAATGTTAGTAAGGAGTATCTACTGTCCAGAAAAAAAAGATCCCCCCTAAGCGTGATACGCCCTGTACATTATTTTTCTAGACTGGGGTTAAACACCCAACATGTTTACTAGCTATTCCAACTTTTATAATTTATTGTCGTCTAGCGACCCTTTAAACACCCCCTTATAAGATGCTGTTTAATAAAGTACTGGACGAAAATAACTACTTCAATCTGAGGATTTTGTAAAGAATTTTCTTATTTATTTAAACTAGATTTTAATAGCGATCGTCTGGTGTAATATTAGATGTCAAAAAAAGCTAAAGTACCTTTACCGATACATATACGGTAGATAGATAATATTCCTGATAATATTCCCGGACATCTTCACACACGGTTGTCTGATCCCAAGCTAAGCAGAGCTTGTGTTATGGTAACCAGACAACTGATAAACATACTTATATATTTCTAAATAAATACATATTATAGATAAATTACACCCAGACACCGAACAAATGATCGTAGATACCTATGCCTAGACCTTTACTTGTGGCATTGGCGTTTTTAACCCGTGGAAATTGCCATAGACATAGTCTAGGGACGACTCATAATAGCTTAATCGGCAGAGTGCGTCCACTTTCCCATACCAATTTACCGCGATTTTTTTACAAGTCTCCCTTGGCTTTCTACTTCAGTTATAGGCTATGCCTGTCTCCTTTAGATTAAATTGCTTAAAAATGTGAGTATTAAAACTAAGTCGTAAAAGTAACAAACACAAATCCCCGAAAACTGTGTTTCTGCATTACGGTATGCTAATTTATAAGAAACCATACTAATGTTTATATATTTTATGGCCTTCCTATATAAAATGGTGCATGCAGATATGACGTCACCATTTCCTACTAACCGCTATTCAGCCTATAAGGACTTAATTATTTGATAAAATAATTGGTTTGATAAGTTCCAACAGCAAATCAATAATTCTGACAAAAAAAGGCTCCAAAATAAGTCTTATGTGGTTTTCACATAGATTGTTCCGATGTCAAAACTGAACCAAATTGAAATTGGACCATAAGGAAAGCACCGGCAAATGAAAAAAGAATCAACGACAAAAAAATTAAGTCGGATGGAGTACCTCCTCCTTCTTTGAAGTTGGTAAAAAGACAAAATAAAATCTGGTATTTTCAGGATCTAAAAAAACTTTACAAGGCTTGAAGGAAAATACATTTTTATCCATTTCTTATACAGAAAGCATCTTGATACTTAAGTTGTAGAGGCATAATTAGCCAGCATTTGAATGAGGCACAAATCTTGAGCCCACTTGAGTCTACTTCTTACGGGTCGCGATCAAAGGGGTCTTGGATATTTACAAGTACCAAGACTTGGTGTGTTACGGTTCAAAAGATTTCAAGTTTTATAAAGGAACAAGTGTTATACAATTTGATAATATTCTGTGAATGTTCATTCAGTTAAATTTATAGATTGTTTTTAGAAGATAACTTCGTGGGCTTAGTTGTCTCAGCTCTGTTTCCTTTCATAAGTTTTACCGGTGAAATGAGCAGCCACGAATAGGTATATACTGAATTAAGCACCTAACTACTATCTGTAAACTTGACCATTTTTTTTATATAACCTGTTAAGTGTCCCACTGCTGGGCAAAGGTCTCCCCCGACTAACTCCAGACTTTCCTGTCTCGAGCTACATGTCACCAATTGTCCTAATCCATATAATATTACGTTTTAATTATAATTGTTTCAATTCCTGACACTACAGCCGCTTACCATTTTTCGTAAAGAAAATTGTCTCGAACTATTTCCTATTGCCAAGTTAAAAGAATTCCACTCACTTGACTACAAGCCATAGACTCAGATAGCACTTCAGAATTCTTAAGCGTGTTGGTAGCCGGCCCAGTCAGTATCAGGACAAGAGCATAGCATGTCAACGTGTACCTTCCCACTCGGGAGAAGAATTGGGGTATCAGGAGGAAGACTAGACATCTGTGGAACAATAACACATGTTATTATGTGGTCTGATGGCCAAATACTTAAAACACAACGCTTTTATGTCGCTAAGTGATAAGTTATCACTTTTTCTTGAGTACATAAGTGAGTTAGAAAGTAAGTAGCTAAAGCGCGTGTTAAGTGTTAATGGAATCAGATACAACTAAGGTAGGTATCACAGACACGACACACATCCAGACCCGAGACAATTCGGGAAAGTGTATTTCTACATTGACCCGTACGGGGATCGAAACCATGACCTCTGAGTTGCATAACATACCATCACGCCTGTATCCCCGAAAAGTTAGGCAGAGGTGTACCAATGTACACCCACAGTTCGCCGGTATGTTTAGGTTCCATGTCATAGGGGGAGATCCTATTGCCACTAACCGGGCACAAATCCAAACTCCGACCTGCTACTGAGAATGTCATAGAAAATCCCAATAACACATTGGTCGACTTGGGAATCGAACCCAAGACCTCTAGCTTAGCAGTCGCGCTTAGCACCACTAGGCCAACGAGGCAGTCTGAGTTGTAAGCACCTTGAAAACTGGTTTGTTAGCCACTTGACCACGGAGGTCGTCGAAATTCAGTATATATGGGTCAACAGCTGAAGAGGTAGAGCTGCGTATGGTATAAATTATTTTAGGTACTTAGATAAAAGTTCTCGTTTTCAGAATAGAGCTACTTTTATATTGCATAAGTTTCAGCATAGGATGGGCACAGATGGTGCGCCAAAAATATCTATACCCAACTGTGGGCGGATAAAGGATACCTACCTAATGGAAGAAATAAGAAAGTTTCCAAGTCTCAAAGATGTAGGCCTAACTTCTAGGCCAACGATTTATGTAAATACTTATGAATAAAAAATATGGGATGGAAGTACCTAGGCGAATTGACAAGTTACCTGATTCTGTAGCTAAAAGCGAGTCCCAAAGTCAAAAGAACTCCAATAATAGAGCTCATAATGGTCGCATGTATCAGCGAAATCGATAGCTGGAAGACAAAGAACATGAAGCAAAGATACGTCAGTATAATGCCTCCGACGAAACCCATCACACTTTTAAAAAGGAAATTGGGAAACGTCTGATCTGTAATCAAGTAGTAACAGAAATTGGACACCCCACTGCCTTCTGGGTACCATTTCCTAAAGGCTTTCGTTATCCTCTTCTGTGCATCGTTGCGATAGTGGCGCCACCTCTGCGATAACGTTTGTTCCATTTGCGTATTACCCATGGCAATAGAATTGATCTTCTCTTTTTCATAGTTATCTCTGTATTTTTCTATAGTTCGCGCCTTCCATAGAAGGGCGAAGAAAGCCATTGTGATGGCTTTTATTTAGCTTTTATCGCTAAAATTCTCGTCTTTGTGTAGACGAAACACATTTTTGCGAATATATAAAACCATCACGTCCTCAACTCGATAGACAGTGATTGACAGAAGATGCTTTTTCTTCTTTTACATTAACGGCCAGCAGGAAGAAGCATTCTTTCAATTTTGCATTGAAAGAAGGTTTGTTCAAAAAGTTTTCATACCTATGAAATGTATTAATCTACTTCCTTGCGTGTAAATCAATGGAAAAATGCTTAAACCATTAGATACATTTATATCTCGTAAAACTTTTCTAAGCGTAAGTTTCCAAGAAAACCGTTAAGTATGTATTTTCTTCAGAGGCTGAAGAGTCGCTAACTTAGAATACTGAATAGTTTGTGTAAGGGTAATTTATTTTGGAAGCATTAATTATAGAAAAAAGTTATTACTCGTAATGAATAGATATATTACAATAACACCGATAAAAGATATTGCTAAACATAAACTTTCAGGCGTTTATCATTTAATACACACTGGTACTGAATACCTCTAATGGTATCTGAGATTTTATGAATAATCTTTATATAATAAAATAATAAAATAGCTATAACTTAACTGAAATACCTACTTTTAAATACTTCAAGTCAACTAGGACCAAGTAGATCAACTGAAGTTTAACGTGAACGCAGCCGTAAGTAGTAAAAAGGAAGTATTTATTTACAATAGACTTGTATCTCATTGTACACCGTAATTGTGTTATTGTACATAATGTCGATTGCAAGATATACAAAAGTTCAACAAAAGCGTCGAGGTTCGTTGACTTAAAATTGTCAATAACAAAATTAAAATGAACTTGCCCTGTACGCGTTCGTACAGTTCTGCGCAAGACGTCCAACATGCGCAGATCACTGCAATGCTACAAAATCAACTTCACTCCATTGCCTCAAATATCGTGAAAAGATAATCTTTTTTGCAATAATATTTGAACGGCATAATGCAGATTTTCCTCAGTGCTAGTGTTCATTAGTAAGTGTTAGTGAGTGAAAATGTTCAAATAATTCGAGTGGTCATTAAAGGGTTTCGAGTGCATGAATCAATTAAGAATTTATTGAAGAAAACGTAAGTAAATTAGTGCCTTGCTGTATCATACTGACAATTTTATGAATGTACTTGAGATTACTTTTTTGATATAATGAAAAGTTAAATAAAATAAGTGTTCTTACATTATCTGAAGGCGACATTTTAAGTATTTGCTTTCGTTACACAATAAATGGGTTATAAAATAAATCTGCAAAGTCATAAAGGTTCGAAGTAGTTTTTTTCAGAGGTTCTTCACTCTTTATATATACGAAACGATGTCATTTATTCTTAAATAAGAAAACAGGAGTAATGATTTTACCATTCATTTTTATTGGATAATTATCACATACAATGAACGCGATTTAATCGTATTGAGAAAAATCTGTCAATTAATTGTCAAAATTGATTTGACGTAAGGTTCCAAATTTAAATATTGTTGTTGTTTTAAAATAGTGTTTTGTTTTGTGTATCTAAAGTTTTATTGTTTTATTAAACTTAATAAAATTATCGTGATTTGTGAAATAGCTAGACTACTGTATCGTTTATAAAAACATTGTTCTTAATGTTATGTACGCAAGTTGTTATTGCAAGTTAATAAATCATAAATGCAAGAACGTGCTCCTCTGTTTACAATACATTATATCAAATAAATCGATAAGTTTTAAATAAATGAAAGTTTACAAATTCATCATCATGGCTGTTGGTGGGTATAATTGCAAAGTTATTACAAATTTCAATAAGTAACAAAATATTAAAACAATATGATTACATTTCATTAAAGTGAAATAAATTTAACAATTAGTTCTAAATGCACCAAAACATCGTATTGTAATTTAAGTACCTATAATATTGATCTAGAATTTTTTATAAGCCTTGATAAGCTTTCTGAGACCATGTTTCTTAGTAATGAAATTATTAAATATTTTTCACACCCTATTTTAGTAAGGTAACCTGATTTTCTTATTCTGTCTAACTTTTCCCCAAACTATTTGGGGTTTTTAAACTATTGTCCGCTTGCTTATAGTAATATTATAGAATGGGGATTAACGCATACTATGTACATGTTTACATACCTTTCAAGTGGTTTACAAAGGCCGTGGTCGCAAGCAGAGTCTGCTTGCATGTTAATCCCCATTCTTTAAAATAATTGTTTATGGGGTTCGATTATAGCCACCATAAAGAAGCAATAAACACATATACAACTTGTTAATAAAGTCTTTGTATTGTGTGATGTGGTATAAACATATTATTGTTTATTGATCACAATAACAGACATCTACTAATCATGTAGGGTCCTCAATATTTTAAGACCTTATTTATGAGTTCTTAACATTTGAAATAATTATTGAAATAGGAATGGGTTAAGTACTATGCTTGCACTTTGTTTAGTTTTATTTTACCCGCACTGCCTCACATAACTAGACCATTGTGAATATCTCCAGGGGTGAAGCAAAAAATTCTGAGTTAATTCTTTGCATATACTTCCTTTTTAGTATAGTAGTTTACTATAATTAATACACATTAATATAATTAATAATTTATAACTTTTATTGTAGGTAATTGCCGTTTTTTATGTATAGTCGTAAACTTGAAAAAGTATGTGCAAATTATTAAAAATACATATTTAATAATAATGTTATAATTAATTATAACATTACGTCCCTTGAGAGATATAAATGGAGGGGGAGTGGGGAGGCCTTTGCCCAGCAGTGGGACATTACAGGCTCCTAAAAATTATTGTGATTAATTATCCTTTATTATACTTTGTTATCTTAAGGTTATGGACAACGAGCAGCCCCACCAAGAGCTAGTAAAATGCGTGGTGGTAGGCGACACGGCGGTCGGCAAGACGCGGCTGATCTGCGCACGCGCATGCAACAAGCACGTGTCGCTGTCGCAGCTGATGACCACGCACGTGCCTACCGTGTGGGCTATCGACCAGTATAGGATATATAAGGATGTAAGTAAAAAAGTAAACAAAGAAAAACAAAATTATTTCGGCAACGTCAGGATTAAAGGTAAATTAAATTTTGATTGTTAAGAGTAAAGGCTGGAGGTTGGTGAGTGTAGCCTTATTGGCGCTATGGAGCAATGATTTTTAATTTTAGGGTTTTTTTTTCGGAATCTTTCTAATTTTTTGTACTATTGGGTTAACCTTGTCTTTAGCAACCATTAAGTCTGAAAACCATGGCCTTACGACGCACCGTTTCCCAGTTTCAAGTCCCAATTTTTTTTTACTAGGTTTTTTTTTTCTTTGCTTCCTAGTGCCCCTAAGCGTATACTTCAACTCCTACACTCCACCGCTAAGACGACCCACTGACCAGTAAGGTTCTGAAGACTTATTATAGTAGATAAATGTCTTTTATGTCGAAGCTTCTGCTGGAAAATCTCTTCCTTAATTAAAGTAAAAAAAAAAACAGGCAACTGTAAAAATACACGTTTCCTACATTATTCTATTCTGAACTTAAGATGTTACATCAAAAGACAGATGAATATTAATGAGATCTAGGAAGTAGACACATTAATTATGTATAGTGCATAAAACGTAGCTATAAAACAGTTGTAAAGCGAGCAATAATATCATGTTTATGCTTAGCAACAAGTTAGATACTGAAGTATGAATAAATAATGAGTAGAAATGGTTAGAATTTTCTAGGTCTTTCAGTCGTTACTGAAGTTAGAACGAACCTTGTTCAAAGAAAAATGTAGTTTTATCGCTGAAAATAACAACTGATAAAAGCTCTTATAAGATTCAAAGAAATTTAAATGGGTGTGATTAATTTTACAGTGTTTTACCATTTCTTATTGCTATGACATACCTACTCAAATAAATTGTGCAAAAAGTTTTCAGCCGTCTGACTCATTTCTTGCATTTATCCGGGTCACTCGATAAGTTACAGTCTCGACCGGAATCCGTTTGAAAGTGAATAAGCTTTGATACCATGTGTTTTGTAACGAAGATTTGAGTTGTATCATTAGTCAATATTATACTTAGGCCCTGGCTTCTTTTTAATTGACCCAATAATTCAAATACTAGTTCGCTATTTCCACTTAACCAAGCAACAACTTTATCTTGGTGTCAATAAAGTTCATTTTAGATAGACTAGCAGTGTCAAAAAGTCATTAAAGATATAATGCTAGCGCAAAATGAACCTTATACGAAGGCATTAGAGTTCAGACTTCAAAACCTCGTGTCTATGTACATGACATATAAATTGCGAATGCAATATACTCGGTATTAAGCTATGTTTTTGTCAATAGGTTCTAGAAAGATCATGGGAAGTCGTAGACGGTGTCAACGTATCTCTCCGCCTTTGGGATACTTTTGGAGACCACGAGAAGGATCGGAGATTCGCTTACGGAAGGTAAGATTATAGTCACCAAGTCTTGTACATATTTTTTATATCAACTCATCTTTTGTATGGATCACTTTGTGTAATACTCTTTTATACATGGGTAAAGTAGTGCTAAAATGGCTTATCATCACTACATGCATGCACGAGGCATGCGGCCATCAGAGAAGAGTGGCGGCGAGTTGTGAAGCTTGCCACCAGCACCTGAAGTGATGACCACGACCACTCTGTCAAGAGTGATCCCGACAAGGAAGAAGAAAGTAGTGCTTTCGGCAAGTCAATCTGTAATGCCTTGTCAGTAAATAAGAAATGTTTTTCCAGGTCCGATGTAGTCCTACTATGTTTTTCAATAACCAACCCTATATCACTAAGGAATTGTGGAGCTATGTGGTATCCTGAAATTAGGTAAGTTACATTATTCACTGACGGATCATTTCTCAAACTCTTACTTATCCTCATTTTTTTAGGGTCGGTAAATGTGACAAAGCTATTAACTGGGACTGGCTGACCTGTTGGTCTAGTGGCTATACCCTGGCGACTATATCGGAGGTCGTGGGTGCGATTCTCACCCAGGACTAATGTTTGTGTGATGAACATGATAATTTTTTGTTTCTGAGTGTGATTTATCTATAATCGAATCCACAGCACATCGTGATAATAATTAGATTGGTCACTGAGCTATTCTTGTAGTCGAATTTTATAGTAGTTTTACTTAGAGAGATTAAACGTCAATTTGTTTTCCAGACGTTTCTGTCCGAACACACCAATCTTATTAGTAGGATGTAAGAACGATCTTAGGTATATGTACCGAGATGAAACCTACCTCAATTATTGTAAAGACCGGAGCCCTTTTATAAGGTAAGATATTGATTATGTACGTTGTTATATGTTTTAAGCTGGCCCCTAGGACCCGTTCTAGATATTACATGTGTAATTCCCAAGTAGAGGTGTAGGAGGACTTTGACGCTTTTGAAACTGTATTTCTGAGGTTTTAAAGCAGTAGCGGAACGCGAAAAAGTTGGGATAAATCTCTTGATTATGTCATTAAGTAAATAGAATTTGTATTTAGTATTTTGTCGTCAAAAATCCTGAAGCATTTTTTTATAAAACGATTTTTTTTTTCCCAATGCTAGTTTGAAGTGCACAGAGTACTTTTTTATATATGAAATTTGAAGTCTTTAGTTATGCATCAAAGCATAGGCTTGCAACTTACCTCAAAAATTGGTCTACTGATTTTCTATGATTTTGTCTTAACTATAACAATGTTCTTTGGTATAATTTTTTTCCTAGTAAAGGACTGTTCTCCAAAAAACCGTAATTTTTCAGGGCACCAAGAAAAAGCGACCTAGTAATGCCCGACCAAGGCCGCGCTCTTGCGCACGAGTTCGGCATCTACTACTACGAGACCTCCGTCTTTACTTACTACGGCGTTAACGAAGTCTTTGAGAATGCCATCCGAGCGGCGCTCATGGCGAGACGGCAACAGAGGTTCTGGATGACCAACCTGAAGAGGGTGCAGAGGCCGCTGTTGCAGGTAGGTGAAAAGACCTTGAAATAAAACTACTTTTTACGGATTTTTTTGCGGTTTATATTTAGATTTTAGGTCCCGAAGTGTCGACAGTGTGTCCATGATACCTTTGCAGGTATCATGGACACGGGCATTTATTTCAATGTCTAGCATTCGCGTAAACCTAAGAAACCAATATGAAAAGACCTTTATTACGCCCCTAGTGTTCATTGGCAGATACGTGGAAGGGAACTTTAAAACGCCCCTTATGTTGTTTTAAATGGAGTCTTTCTGAACTTTAAATGTACCACATAAAGTATACTTATAAAAAAAGATGGAGGGAGTTGACATTTCGGGAAGTCATGAATTTTTCTGCTGAATCGCGCTGCATTTTTACAGTAATATAATTTCCCGTGTAATTATATTATTGTAAATATATTTCTCAAAGAACGATATTTTTGACTTAATTATGTTTTGTTCTCAGGCACCATTTAGGCCTCCAAGGCCCATGGAGCCTGAAGTAGCTGTCGTGAACAGCACTTACTTAGAAAACATGACCGTATTGCTAAGACAACAGGTAAGTTTCATTCAAAATATCTTGTTAGATGGGTTTAAATAACGATTTAGCTAACAAATACCTATTTATCGCCAGTATTTCTCGGACATGGTGATTATCTGCGGCGCTAAGGGCTTCCCGGTGCACCGGCTGATGCTGGCGGCGGCGTGCGAGGCCTTCCACCGCCTGCTCAGCACCGACTGCGGCTCGCTCTCCGCCGAGCTGGCGCGCAGCTCCAGTGAGAGCAGCATGGTACGTATATACATGATAGGCTGCGGCGCTAAGGGCTTCCCGGTGCACCGGCTGATGCTGGCGGCGGCGTGCGAGGCCTTCCACCGCCTGCTCAGCACCGACTGCGGCTCGCTCTCCGCCGAGCTGGCGCGCAGCTCCAGTGAGAGCAGCATGGTACGTATATACATGATAGGCTGCGGCGCTAAGGGCTTCCCGGTGCACCGGCTGATGCTGGCGGCGGCGTGCGAGGCCTTCCACCGCCTGCTCAGCACCGACTGCGGCTCGCTCTCCGCCGAGCTGGCGCGCAGCTCCAGTGAGAGCAGCATGGTACGTATATACATGATAGGCTGCGGCGCTAAGGGCTTCCCGGTGCACCGGCTGATGCTGGCGGCGGCGTGCGAGGCCTTCCACCGCCTGCTCAGCACCGACTGCGGCTCGCTCTCCGCCGAGCTGGCGCGCAGCTCCAGTGAGAGCAGCATGGTACGTATATACATGATAGGCTGCGGCGCTAAGGGCTTCCCGGTGCACCGGCTGATGCTGGCGGCGGCGTGCGAGGCCTTCCACCGCCTGCTCAGCACCGACTGCGGCTCGCTCTCCGCCGAGCTGGCGCGCAGCTCCAGTGAGAGCAGCATGGTACGTATATACATGATAGGCTGCGGCGCTAAGGGCTTCCCGGTGCACCGGCTGATGCTGGCGGCGGCGTGCGAGGCCTTCCACCGCCTGCTCAGCACCGACTGCGGCTCGCTCTCCGCCGAGCTGGCGCGCAGCTCCAGTGAGAGCAGCATGGTACGTATATACATGATAGGCTGCGGCGCTAAGGGCTTCCCGGTGCACCGGCTGATGCTGGCGGCGGCGTGCGAGGCCTTCCACCGCCTGCTCAGCACCGACTGCGGCTCGCTCTCCGCCGAGCTGGCGCGCAGCTCCAGTGAGAGCAGCATGGTACGTATATACATGATAGGCTGCGGCGCTAAGGGCTTCCCGGTGCACCGGCTGATGCTGGCGGCGGCGTGCGAGGCCTTCCACCGCCTGCTCAGCACCGACTGCGGCTCGCTCTCCGCCGAGCTGGCGCGCAGCTCCAGTGAGAGCAGCATGGTACGTATATACATGATAGGCTGCGGCGCTAAGGGCTTCCCGGTGCACCGGCTGATGCTGGCGGCGGCGTGCGAGGCCTTCCACCGCCTGCTCAGCACCGACTGCGGCTCGCTCTCCGCCGAGCTGGCGCGCAGCTCCAGTGAGAGCAGCATGGTACGTATATACATGATAGGCTGCGGCGCTAAGGGCTTCCCGGTGCACCGGCTGATGCTGGCGGCGGCGTGCGAGGCCTTCCACCGCCTGCTCAGCACCGACTGCGGCTCGCTCTCCGCCGAGCTGGCGCGCAGCTCCAGTGAGAGCAGCATGGTACGTATATACATGATAGGCTGCGGCGCTAAGGGCTTCCCGGTGCACCGGCTGATGCTGGCGGCGGCGTGCGAGGCCTTCCACCGCCTGCTCAGCACCGACTGCGGCTCGCTCTCCGCCGAGCTGGCGCGCAGCTCCAGTGAGAGCAGCATGGTACGTATATACATGATAGGCTGCGGCGCTAAGGGCTTCCCGGTGCACCGGCTGATGCTGGCGGCGGCGTGCGAGGCCTTCCACCGCCTGCTCAGCACCGACTGCGGCTCGCTCTCCGCCGAGCTGGCGCGCAGCTCCAGTGAGAGCAGCATGGTACGTATATACATGATAGGCTGCGGCGCTAAGGGCTTCCCGGTGCACCGGCTGATGCTGGCGGCGGCGTGCGAGGCCTTCCACCGCCTGCTCAGCACCGACTGCGGCTCGCTCTCCGCCGAGCTGGCGCGCAGCTCCAGTGAGAGCAGCATGGTACGTATATACATGATAGGCTGCGGCGCTAAGGGCTTCCCGGTGCACCGGCTGATGCTGGCGGCGGCGTGCGAGGCCTTCCACCGCCTGCTCAGCACCGACTGCGGCTCGCTCTCCGCCGAGCTGGCGCGCAGCTCCAGTGAGAGCAGCATGGTACGTATATACATGATAGGCTGCGGCGCTAAGGGCTTCCCGGTGCACCGGCTGATGCTGGCGGCGGCGTGCGAGGCCTTCCACCGCCTGCTCAGCACCGACTGCGGCTCGCTCTCCGCCGAGCT
Source organism: Autographa gamma (assembly GCA_905146925.1). NCBI lineage: Eukaryota > Metazoa > Arthropoda > Insecta > Lepidoptera > Noctuidae > Autographa > Autographa gamma. Next base: position 8,261,044 of record LR989871.1, read on the forward strand.
GGCGCGCAGCTCCAGTGAGAGCAGCATGGTACGTATATACATGATAGGCTGCGGCGCTAAGGGCTTCCCGGTGCACCATAAGTCCATATCCGCTACATGCCAGACGAAATGTGGGCGACAGCAAACACGGTGGGTTGAACATGGAAGAACTGGCCCCAAATAGCTTTATACAGGGGATAAGTGGAAAGAGAGGCCTTTGCCCTGCAGGGGAGACGTCACACAGGATCTTAATAGATTAGCTGAAACTTAGTAAGCTGACTCCATACCAGATGTATTTTTATCCCCTTTTAGATTGTCATGACCTGTCCGTAACACACTGTACAGCACAGATTAAGACGACATCCGTGGTCGAGTGGCGAACACTCCTGCTTTCCATCGTCTGATTCGTTTCCCAGACAGGTCAATGAAGAAAACCTTGGTACCTTCATTGTCAGGAACACAAGTTTCTTGCTGCTTACTTTCGGTTCCGAGCAACGTATGTGATGTCCACATTTATTGTTGTTGCAGGTGAGCAGTATGGGCGAGGCGACGACCGGCGAGTTCAATGAGGATACGGAGTACTTGATACGACAGGATCAAGCCAAGCAGATGAGGTGAGATCTTCACATATATATTTATAGTAACAAAACCTTACAATATTTATCCAATGTTGTGACAGGTAACTTAAAACTATTATTACAGGCCCATTTCCTTACCAATGCGATAGCTATATTCTAATTTGTCTGCGTTTACATGTGGTCGAATAGACTGTGGATTATTGGAACTTCAAAGTTTTTAGGAGAGTAGAGTTCATATTTTAAAACATTTCACTACTTTCGTCTTAGCTATTTCATGCACACAACAAAAATATTGTGTGTGTGACCTTACATCCTTATCTATAACTGTAAGAATAACCCTAAAAGGCCATTTAAGTGCTCCTAACAAAATTTGGGCCCTAAAAAAGTACTTCTCAAAAAAGTTATCATATTTATTGTTTTCAGGGTATGGGATCAGATAAAGCGGCGCTCGTCGTGTCAGATCCTACCGTTAAGCGACAGTTGTAAGAAACCGCCGGACTTGTATAGAGAGGTCAACCATCCCGCCATCATCTCTATTAGAGTTGTTAAGGTATATGCGGTCTATTTTATCATAATTAAAAGAACCACTTTTAATTTAATCATCTTAAGGTTTTAGACTAGGATGATTAGTATAATGTCCCACTACTAAGAGAAGTCTACCACTATTCATTGCTTCGTTAATTTATATAAAAAAAAAATCCTGTAAATTTTCTTTAAAATATACATATTATGATGTATTTGTATTAAGCCTAATAATTGGTGCTATTTTGATTCCGTTCTGGGTTTATTGTCTATTGTAAATGAGGGCCACACCGATTATGTTGAATTTTCAGGATATTGTATTATAATTTCCATTTCAAAGGTAGTTACTATGCTGGGCTTAACTTAATATCTTTTCACAGTGCGACAAAATCCAACACGCGACATCCCAAACTCAAACAATAGTGACGATGAGCAAGCTTATATCTCAAACAGTCATGCAAGAGATCATAAACTTCATATACACCGGCTCCTTAGACAGCAGTGCCTTTAAACAGCAGGTCAGTAGATATACAACTCTAAAACTATAGACATAAGGTTTGGTTTCTAATGATTCAGTGACAACGTAAGATGGTAGAGCTGTGACGTCACAATTCAAAATGGCTGACCTATGGCAGCTTTACGTGTAATTTTATTAACTTGTTGAATAGTAAAGTTATATTTTATTGTATGCGGATTAATAATGTGTTTTACTTTGTCACTAAATAATTTTTTATTTAATTTTAAATCTAAATAAGCTTCAGCTTGGTATCAGTATTTAAAAAATATTATATTTTTATGTACGAGTTCAATTTAACGTAATTATTATTCTTAACTTGAGCTATTTTCTTGCTGTCTTCTTATTAAAAGCGGAAACTTAAAAAAAAATTATCAAAACATATACATATTTGTAAATTTGTATAACAGACCTTATTGTAACGGAAACAATTTTGAGAAGCTAAATACTGAAATACCGAATATTGATGCCACAATTTTTTTTCCTCAGTTTAATGACAAGAGCTAGGCTCTTAAATTAAAGAAGAATGTTAAATAAATGTAAATTGTACCGTATTCAAACTTAAATATCAATCCACGCTACAAAAGAAAGTATGTTGATATAATTGAAAAAACCTGGTTCTTAATCATTCAAGTAATAAAAACGGAGCAATCGTTATGAGACTTTTAATAAGGAGACAGCATTTCCTTTATCAATATATTTATTCTTTAACTACCTTACTGTGCTTCCATTTTATTCTATGTATCCACTCAAATAAAAATATATTGCAAATTAAAAATATATAAAATTAATAATTTTATAATAACAAAAATGTTTTGCAGTCAGCTGCTATCGGATTGTTACTGGTAAACCCTATTGCAATAAATTATACCATTAAAACAAATTCATAATTATTAATTTTTACCATTATTATTATTATAAAAACAACAGCACCATTTTTGTATGTTTGTAGTGTATTTTTTTCGTAGTTTATCATATTCTCTTACCAGACTTTCTTAAGCTAAATTCATTGTTTTGTTGAGCATGAGTATTTTATTATAGTACTTCGCCATATGCGTATAAAATGAAAATGACTAATACATAAAACAAGTTCAGAAAATCTATACAATTTCAATAATTTTCGAAAATAACTCACTTTCTACCAACCAATATAAAACTCTACTCTATAAAACTCTACCAATATAAAAAAAAAACCCCAATGACTGCATCTTATAAAAAATAGTTTTATCTATAATGTTAATGAACTATACAATTATTATTCGATACAATTATGAGACCATTTAACCTTGAGAAAGCATGGTTTATTAAATTTATTATATCTCTTATCACTTAAGCTTTCAGCCTTGATTTATTCTCTTTTTCTTTTCCTTTTATTTCATGACGATAAGTATAAATATAAGATGTATCAAAATGTGTTCAAAACAAAGTTGTTTTCAATGTAAAGTAAAAATTGTGTTTTGTGTAAATGTCGCATCTGAAATCATTTATTCATAATATGTACTTTCAACACTTTTTAAAGTGGTTTGTGTACGAGCTACACACAAAAGTATCGAGTAGAGTTTTGTATAAGTTTATGCCTACCCTTAGGAGAAATGGCCTTAAAAGTTAAAATACAAAAGTAATGAAAGCTGGACTTATCATAAGGCATATTCTGTCTGGTAAACTATCATTTTAGAACACCTTTAACACAGTACAGATCAGGAAAAACTACACGTCACGAACAGAAACAAAAATATAAATACCTAATCGTACAAACACTCGTATAAATTTCAGTTTTGTTTATAGACTGACTAAAAATGAATAGTCCAGTGTGAGTTAACTGACTGTAAAGTGTATGGCATTATGTTAAGTAATATATAACCAGGAGCGATACATTTGTGATTAAACTAAAGTTATCTAAATACGAACATTAGGCACAGTGACAAGTACACTGGAAGGTTTATTAACCAGCCGCTCACTGACTTAAAATAGCAGCATCGGGCCTTAGGTACTTACCATACATGCACTGGGTACCTGGGTACCTATGTTTCAAAATAGATACACAATTGATACATTTAACGACAAAACAGCTTAGGGTTATTGACCCTAATATAGTTATTTGATGATATGGTATCCTTGCGTATTCGCAGGAGATACGCCAGGCGGCGGAACTGCTGGGCTTCCACGAGCTCACCAAGTTGAGCCAGTTCATCTTGGACCAACATCTACTGTTTGATAAGGGATTCATGCTGCAATTTCATACGGTAAGTCATAACCCAGCAATGTTAGTGTGCCCCAAGACACTGTCGATACGCCCCTAAGGCAATGTTGGTTCTCCCCGGAGGACATGTAACTACGCCCCTTAGGCAAAGTTGTGTTAGGTACTTATCTGGTTTTTTGTTCGAATAAATGATTTTATTTTAATTTAGGGCGTAACTCGCAAGATATAGTCAAAGTTACTTACTATTAAATAATGATGTGTTTATGCTATATTTGTACTCGTGGACTAAAAAACTAATATTGGGCCCGGCTCATATTTTATTAGAATTTTGGCCATTGTCAAGGCCAATATCGAAAGTTTTCTTTAAATTATCAAATCAAAATTGACTTTATTTATAGTTTTTGAATGCAATTCCGTATATTATCGCCATAGCCTCTACCGCAGCGGCTATGCGACATGTTTGTGGAGCGCAGCATGTTCGCGGACGTGACGTTCGACCTCGACGACGGCATCCACCTCGCGCACCGCGCGCTGCTCATGGCGCGCTGCGACCCCATGAAGGCCATGTTCCAGGGACACTTCCGCGAGAGCATCTCTAGAGTGGTCAGTACTGTAGCAAGTATATATTTCATGTGTGTGTAACCTTTCTTCCTAACCGCTAGCACATCGCGTCTGCAACATTTTGGACCCAGACGGCCTTTATTACCTTTGTGTATATGTCTGTGAATTTCAGATGTCACTTAAGTTAGCAATTTTCATTAAAATATTTTTTTGATCTTCAAGAAAAGTCCATTTCTATGATTTCCACCTTCAAATATCCGAGCAGTATCCTTATTATAAAAATGGGGATTAACAGAAGAAAAATTCCAGTACGTTACTACATCACGGTGATTCTGAGCCAAACTGTCTAGACATTTCTGCACGCAGCTGTCTTTATTTAAAGCATTACAAATCAAGGTCTCACGTATCAAGCGTACGAGCCTGTCTCACAAGGCTGCTCGCTCAGTCATCACATTCCCTATGTCCTGTTTCACAGATATCATTCCCCGGCGTAAAAATGTACGCGTTCCACATCCTGCTGAGCTATATCTACAGTGACAAGATCCCGGCGGTGGAGCCCACGCGGTGTCTCGAGTTATTGGAGCTAGCTAACCGGCTGTGCATGAACCGCCTAGTTAACTTGGTGGAGGCGCGAGTTATAGACCAGTTGCAGCAGAGGGATAGGTGAGAGTGGTCATGATAGTTTTAGAACTTTTAACGTATTAAGACTAAAATCAAAATTTTGAATGGTTTCATCGGACTTAAATATGATCCATCAATGATTATGGATTATAAGTCGAACTGTGCCATATCATTGCAAAGACGATTACCCTGATATTTTTTATTTATTTTATTTTATTTTATTTATTTCAAGATAAATGAGTCATCTTCTTAAGCGGGTTTCGCTCATAGTTCGGTATTCAACCCACTCTAGCAAAAGCGTTACAACATTTCGTATTTGTATACAGGGTATGTGGTGACGATGATCAAGTCGTCGAAATAGCGTTGTCTCTACTCGAACCTGTCAAGGTATGTAGTCTCAATATCTCCTATATAATTAACAAACCTCAGCACAAACATAATGCCTGTACCATATATGATTATAAAAGTGTCAATATTTCCTGTATAATTACCAAAACTCAGTGCAAATATAAAGCAAGTATATTGTACAGTTGCACAACGCTCACAATCTGGCGGACTGGTGCATGTGGCGGCTGTGCGGCGCGTACGACCGCGTGTGTCGCGCCAGACATCTCTCACAGCCTTCCCGCGACTACCTCTCCGACAACCGCTGGCCGCCTGTCTGGTAACAATATACACCACACAGTTCATACATGTTTAAATAGTAAATCTTATTTGCATACTAATATAATTTTACTTTTAGGTATGTCAAAGAGTTCGACTACTACCAGAAGTGTGTGAACGAACAAAGTAAAGAACAGAAGGAGTTAAGACCGACAACCTCATTACAAGCGAACCAACAGACTGGCTGCTTGTGTTTTACTAGTAAGTACGATTTATTTTAATTTCCTAGCGTATTCATGATGTGATAGAAATTGTGAGAATCACCTTGGTTTTCACATTTACTTATCACGCCCGATCTATAATTCCGGGCAAGTCTAAGCAGAAAATAACTTTTTAACATCGTCTCGGGTCTGAATGTTTGTCGTACCTTCGTTCTCCCTGATTCTATAAGACAAGTTCTTTAGCCTTTACCTTTAGTTTTTACCTACTTGTGTTTCACAGCATTCTATATTAAGGCACGTCAAGATCTAGCGAACAGGCGTGTTTCCGTGCGTGTTTGCCAGATCTGGACGCCCCCTTTTGTGTAAAGCTGGGTATGCATTATGCGCTCTTGGCGCGCGTGGGATGAACACTCGCGCCAAGAGTGCGTTCGGCCCAACGCGCTCCAAATATTTAAATGATATCAACAAAGCGCGCATGGTGCGCGTGGCAACTATTCCAGTCTTCGGTTAAACTGAGCTTCCTTTGATGCTCGGTAAAAACCGACTCTAGACGGAACGGGCCGCTCCAAGTATGAGCGTTCTAACAAACTCATTGGCGCGCGTTCCGAAATGGTGGCAACTTCGCGCGGCCGGAACGCGCGCCAATGTTCGTCCTCTTGGAGCGCGAAGTCGATACGCGGCTTTACCCACACATGATACAGTTGTGTAGTGCAGCTCGCAACACAGTTGTGTTGTTAACGCAGTATGTATGTAGGCAAGACGCGGCGCGACAGCGAGCCGGGCGCTGACGTCACGACGGCGCTGTGCCGCTCGGAAGACGCCACGCTCGCGCTGCATCAGCCGCCGCTCTGACACCTGCCTTACTGGAGGTAAGGACTAGCTAGTGTTGGTAACGCAGTATGTATGTAGGCAAGACGCGGCGCGACAGCGAGCCGGGCGCTGACGTCACGACGGCGCTGTGCCGCTCGGAAGACGCCACGCTCGCGCTGCATCAGCCGCCGCTCTGACACCTGCCTTACTGGAGGTAAGGACTAGATACTAACATCGGCAGACATCTTGAATTACCTAAGCACAGATAACTTTGCCGGACTTTTATAAGGGCCTCGAACCAGTGCAATAGGGACATATTTCGTGCTTATTTGACCTCGGGCCAGTTTGTTCTAGGGGCATATCCATCTCCAGTCAGGTTTTCGCGTTCTTCGCACCCTGCAATCCCTGCCGTTCGTAGACTCTTGCAATTATGGACGGCTTGGCTGTATGGGCTAAAGGCGTAATACGCACCTTTACAAAGCGTAGACTGAATGCGAGAAGGCTAGATATTAGATGGGTGCACTGTACGCCTGATCGCCTTAGGATTAGTCCTTCAAACGAACCAAACCAAAGAGAAGTCAAATATAAATTTGACTTCTCTTTGGTTTCAAGAAGTTTTCCGATGTATCAATTTTTTATATGTTGTTACTATCTTATCAATTGAAACTTGAAAGATTTTTGGTTAATTACTAAAATAATCGAAAATTAGGAAAAAATATGTAATGATAAGTATTAACGTATTATCTAAAAGTGTCATTTAATCCACAGGTCCCTCCGTTTCGCGGTGCTCCTGCCAGTATCCATGTGCTTCATGAGCACTATACTGACTATCCTGATACTTTTCCACGTCTACACTTAAACACTGCTCACTAGGATAGTTGTTGCACTATTATTATACATGGATCGGTATAGGTGGGGGGCTGGTGTTCAAATAAACTAAACGTTCGGGATGATTCGAGAATATTCTGGACTTTTCTTAAACTGTTTCTTATGACTTGTATTATGCGGTTATTTGATTCCTTGCTTTGTTCGTACAATTTAGGAATATATGAGAACAGTTTTATAAAAGAACGCTCTTGATTTTCGTGTTTATAAATATGTTTAATTCATCAACTAATTCAAGATGAGGTACAAAAGTAAAATGTTCTATTTTAATCAGTTTAAATTTTCTTCATGAAGAGCATATATCAAAAATTTTGTTCTTGGGTTTTGTTATATGATCAATGATAATTAAGTATTGTATGACCAAGAAAAATACTAATAAATTTCTTCTTTGCATAACGTTAGCTACTTTGTAAAACACCTGCCCCAGAGTCCGGTCATAAAGCGCAGAGCGAAATTCGACCTTATTAAGAATAGTTTTAGTGTATTTTCCATTAACTATTAATTGTGTTGCTATCGCGGCTAAGTCTAGCGAATTTGAGCTCAATCTCTTAACGCTAAGGTATAGTTTGGCATGGAGTGGTGTTGAGGACTTGATTCGTATTGTTTTATAATAGTTTCTGTGTAGAAATTATAGTTATTGGGGTAAAAAAGAAATTATGAAAAAAAAATCCTTAACTTTGAGTCTAAAACCTTAATTGCACAAATTTCTTTGATAGTAAGCTTTCGAAAAGAAAAATAAAAAAAACTAAAAAAAATTGCAAGCCGTAAAGTTTTCATTTTGGGATATATTCTTAAAACATAAGTAATGTATTTTGTTTTACTTTCTTTTTTAATGAACGAATGTGTGGTTCTATTCAATTAAAAGTGATTAAACCAACATGATCAATTTCTACACAGGAACGAATTTAGCAAGCATTTCTTTCAAACAAATATATCAAAGTATCCCATTTCATATAATTTTAAAGTTAAAGATATATTTTTCTACTCACAGCCTGTAATTTAGTCCTTAATACAATATCATAAAGTTTAAAATAGATTGAATGGATGCAGTTTTGAAGGTAGATTAGCTTTGGTGCTTGTAGTATTTTATGATAGGGAAACTTTTGAACGTGTTTTAAATACGTTAATGGTATAAAACCATGGTATGTACGGATTGCCAGTTATAAATTTACAGTTTAATCCTACATTTTTAATGAATTTCACTAGAATATTATTACATGAATATGTTCAAAAAGACGTCTAATTCTGGTCTTTCTTTGGACATCATTTCTAATATCTAGGTAGCCAGTGTTGTCCTACTGCTGGCCAAAAGTTTTTCTTCTAATTATTATTATTAGGAACCTGTAATGTCCCACTGCTGGGCAAAGGCCTCCCTACTCTCCCTCCTTTTATCTTTCTTCTAATACAGTACTGAAAACGACATAATATGTAAATCATAATTCAGTACACAAAATAATAAGATATACGTAAAGTATGCAAGGTCTTTGCCCAGCAGTGGGAAACATAAGTTGGATAATAGTATCATGTTCGATACTGGACGGCTATATTTTTCACAAAAAAGTTTTAAGCAACTGGCAATCCAACCAATCGTCTTATAGGACATTGTATCGCGCTAAATTAATTTAACTCATCGATATATTTTTGTACACGTAATTAGATACATTGTACCGATTCCTTATTATGTAATGTAGTTCATAAGTCGCCATTATAACGCTTATAATATCTATTTTGAGTTTTTGGTAGGTTTCACTTTGTGATACATTGGAAATATAAATTCGTCTTTTTTGCTGACTGTAAATTATTATTTCTAAGGCTTAATCCTTAAAAAAATATTTTTGATCTTTAAAAATTATTAAATAAACTGTTTATAAAACAGATTTGCCTAATCCAAAGTAAAAAAAAGATACACCTGAAGTAGACATTTAGTAAAGCAGCCATTTTTGGCGTCCTTTTTTGAATAAAAGTATAAATTTTCAGGAGGCATTTCAGGCTAATGAAGTTATACGTTCGCAAAAAATATACAGAGTTGTGACGTAATTGGACATTTCAAATCAATGTGCCATCGTGAGTGTTTGATACATTAAAAAAATAAAAACGTACCTATGTGACGTTTTTATCCAATTGAAGGTAGTAAAAAAAAATAGTCTCTTTATTTCTTGTATCACAAAGTTAAGCCATACCTAGTAAGAATGGAGCAAGCTATGTCAGTATTGTTACGGAGCGGTAGCAAGTAGTCTGTGATAGGTATGCAACTGTGATCGGTACGGTCAAACCAAGGGTAATGGATACCAAAGATTATGGTCCGCAAAACTAATTATACTTCTAGACTATTTTACCTTTTAGGTAGGTAGGTGGGCGTTTTGGGGTCGGTTCATGGGCGTTTTGGGGTCGGTTCATATCTGGCGGTGGTAGCGTGTCGTCGGTCGCGTGGCGCTGGGGCGGGCGGGCGCATGATGGAGCATTCGGCCTTTCACACTGACCTGACGCGTTGGTGCGTCAGGTGTGAGATGTTGGATGTTTTGTTGTGTGCTTGCTCGTTCTGGCGTTGCGCGGCCGATGTTGCGCGCTGCCTTTTCCGCCGGATATGAACCGACCCCTACGGTGCTGTCTTGTGTAAAAAAAATTGACGTTTAATAAGTGCTACTTTGTAGCCTAAGTTAAATAAATGATTTTTGATTTTGATTTTAATTTGACATTTGTGTTTTTTTTTCATAGGTTTTTTGTATAACCAAATATGGGCTTTGTATAACCAAGTAATGTCAAAATCAGGTTCTATGATAAATAGGTATACCATAGTACCTACCACTGTTTGAAATAATAGCGTGGTGTCACGTAAAATGCGCTTAAACGTTTTCAGGTATTTTCCTCGACACTGAAACGTAACTTAACTTAAAACGATCTTAAATGTCTTTCTTTACTTTCCACCGTTAAATGATAGAGGAATCATTAGATTTAAAGTAACTTAAAAAATAATTGACGTTTCAATATTCGGCCTTTTTCAAAAGGACATACATTCCAGAATCTAGTGCAGTGGTGAGTTTGAAGAACCTTTTTCAACTGGTTACATTTTTTAATTTCATTAGAAGATATATTATATCTATTATTATTTACCGTTAACATTATGGTGTTATTGTAAGTATTATAATGTCTATAGTACTCTATAGTATAAATTGTTTTGCTGACCATACAAATAACTGATGTGATTGAGAATCATTGATTGTTGAATGTATTGGGTACGTAATATTGTTTGAAATTGTTAAGAGGCAAGTATTTACAATTAATTATATGTTTTCATAAGTATTTACCGCGAAAAGTTTACTTTTGAAGGAATTTGGGTTAATTTCATGCAACAATATTTTGTATTAAAAAACTTAACACAATAAAAAGTTTTTTAATAGTTTTGTTCTTTAAATATTCTAGTTTGTCCAGTGTTTCATATTCAAATTTAAAATTCCTTCAGTAAAAACAGTCATATAAAAAAAATCTAAAGACTTTGAACTCGAAATAAATTCCTTATAAAACGAATTCACGCACAATGGTCTAGATAACCTAAGAACCCTATTTCTTTAAGCCTGATAGCTTTAACTAAGCTTATATTAGTTGTGCGATTATAAACCTTAAGTGAATGGCGTAAGATCTAAAATGGATTACCGCTTTGATTGTAGAAGCGAAAAAATGTTTTATTTAAAACATCTTGTAGTTTTAACGTTTTTGTAATACGTAAGTTGTCTGTTGGATTTGTTTTAGGCAGATAATAACAAAAAGGTTTTATTTCTAATTATACATAGGTATATGTACTTACCAAAAATGTGTTTCGGTATTTTCATTCGTACTTTCGTTTCATACACATCAGGCCAAATTAATTTACCAACCTTAAAATTTACTAATAATGTACTTAAAACAAATCCAATATAAAACGTGTAGTTTAAATAATCTCCTAAGAATTTAAAGTACAAAATATCATCATCACTTTCAACATTAAATAGAGAAGTATTATTTTTACAAGCACGCAGTTAACCCATATAATATTGCTAAATGTATCCTCTTTTACTTATAAAAATATTTAAGTAGAAGTTTTAATCACTTATATCTTAGTTGTATGAAGAAAACGAGAGAAATATACTTACTAATTGCTTAAATATTTTTATAAGTACACTGTCAATTATGGATTTGCTTGTAAAAGTACTGATGATAATATAGCTATAAAATTTAAGTAATGAATACAGCAATAATTCTGTAGCCTTAAAATTAAATATATAACATATTAAGTTACCTAAACCCTGAAAATAACAAAAAATATAATTATAAAACATTGTACCAGTATTTTTGCAAGCAAGTGTAATTTATTAGAATGGTTTTTATGGCTAACACTTGTGTCTGGATTTGAGATTGCTTTACCACTTTCAACCTTATTGTTCAAAGTTTTTATGCTCGTTCCTTCTATGGTAGAAAACTAACAGACAAGAAACTCGGACTCCATAATAAGATGATAAAAAGCCGTGGTAGGTTTGGTAACAAAGGGATGGCATTATATCTAATTCTTTTTTCATTAACCTCTTACAAATATAACAAGATCAAAGTAGTCTGGCAAGAATCATTCCGCACACAAGTGTTAACCATAAAATCATTATAATCCTAAAACTTACCAAAATAATTAAAGATGTAATTTTTAATGAATATTTAATGATCTCATACTGGGCACTCATTCAAAAGCAGGGTTGATCCATTAAATAAATACTGCTTCATTGGCGCGTTATAGTTCAAGAATAGATTTCAGTAGATTCATATAAAAATATTGAAAATTCACAATAGATTTTAATGTCCATCTTTTAGTATACTAATCTGTAACATGTACTTTTAAAGCAAGACTTTTGTCGTTATGGAAGGGAGATGGCGCAATACACTGCATAGCTGTGTCTCACTTACACAAATGGATAAGTGCTGCTTTAAGACTTTGTGGTTCAGGCCCTGTTATGAAAACGAGATGCAGCTATATGTATAGTTTTGTCTCGCTTTAACAATGCCAACAGTCTTGCTTTGAGATAAGGATGAATGCATTTATCCCTGAAATAAATAAATCTGCATTGTTTTTACTATTTTTTTTTTCTGTATGGTAATTGCGATTTTTTAAATTGTCTAGGTAAATGTACTGAAATCTACTCAACAAAGCGAATCTAGACTTTTAGCTTAGATATTCTAGTGATCTTAGTGCGTAATTTAAAGTAATTGTATTTTGCCAATCTTCACTGTCAATAATAATGACAATCTGCCATTTTTTACGTACCCATAGATTTTAATAAGTGTATTAAATGTATGTGTAATGAAATCCTGTTGTTTTATTACTTTTTTTTTATAAAAGCCCTTATAGTTATATCATGAATTTCATCTTTTCGTGAGGAGATGAAAATAAAATGTTGATATTTAGATAAATTCAGGAAAAACTTGGTACTTTTTGTTATATTATTGGATACAAAGTTAAATGTATCCAGAAAAAAAACTAGCTGAATTGAAAACTCGGCCCTAAGTCTAAATTAGTATTACAAACTGTCCATAATTTGTATGAAAAATAAAACAAAGAAAATACTAGAATAATTTGTCTATATTAAAAAAAACATGGTCCACAAGAGTTATACTGAACATTACAATTCTTGTACACCATCATTTTGCACTTAACCTAACTTACAATTAATTAAACCTTTATTGATACAGTTTGTATTAACAAGCAAAACTGTATATCAACTAAAGATATAGTTTAAAGTCTAATGGCTTTTTGTAGTAAGTAGTATTATATGAATCTAGGAAATAGTCAAGAATCAATCTAGTTAATTAGGTTTATGATTATCTTATTCACAAAATGGACAATATTAGTTAAGTGAACTATGTGTCCAAATTTAGTTACAAAGCCATCATGTAGAGTCAAACAACATAACTACACAACACAATCAATATGCAAATACAAATAGCAGATTAACAGTTACAATGCTTAAGTAATTCTATGGACCAACAATATTAGAGTTTACATGGCTCCCAAATTAAAATGTAATAATACTAACCAAAAAAAGCCAAACATTTGAATACTTAGAAGCTCAAAGGATGTATAAGACTACATCACAAATATTCTTGGACATGAAACATGCCCCTGTAAATTTAAGCGATGCCTTGTAGTCCACATAAGTTACTTATTAGTACATACAGTCATCAACGATGTGAAAAATAACAGAAACATATTTATATGTCTGACAAGCAAAAGGATCAAGGTTTTTTCAACAGACATTGTATACTTTAGTATTAATACATCAAATTAGCTTCACAGTACCAACTAACAATAGTCTTACACTAAATAGGGTGTCCGAGCAGTTTGATTTCCCCTCTGACTTCATCAAACAAGTCTTTGTAATCGTCGTGTTCTTTGACTAACACCATGACGCATCCTCTCATGGTGCCCATGGCGGCTCCGATGTCCTTACGGCTTGGCGTGTAGCAGTATGGGATGTCTTTCTCTTCGCAAACAGCTGGTAAGTGGCACATGATCTCGATGGGAGATATGTCGCCGGCGAAGAAGACCAGTCTGGAATACATATTTTATTTTAGTAAGTATCGTCAATCGTAAAAGGATCTCTATGTGGGAAGAGAAATGTACCCAGCAGTGGGACTTTTATAGGTTGGTATTATAATTCGACGGGTATTATCATTCCAACGTCATTCAGCCTGCTCAATATAAATTAGTTTTAACTGTCTTCAAATGAGAAACCGCAAATTTATAGGTTAGAATCATAGTCGGAGTTTTCATGCAATAATTGCAAAACAAAAATAAAAAGTACAATTTAGAGTACTACAAAGGTTTGAGTAATAAAATACTACATGAGAGAACTGCTTTTCATTCGTTTTTATTGTTAATAATTAGTTAAAACAATGCAAGCGGCGAGGATATATACATAACCTCAAAATAGTAAAACAACATTAACTTACCCTTTTTCGCCCAGCCGCAATTGTTTCTGTACAATTTTAAGTCCATTCCTAATGTAATTTTTGTGTGAAGTCGACTTTTTGATGAGTTTGTAGATCTTTTTGCTTAGTTTCTTAGGCGCCATCGGCTTGGCAATCACGCTGCAGTGGTCGACTTTATCGTCATAACTTTGTGGTTCATTTTTAACAGAGACGTCGGCTTGGTCTTCCTGTTCGACAGGCTCTTGCTTTATTTTACCCATATTGGTAAGTTGATGTTAAAATTGTTTATAATTTATAAACACGTGCACAGGCACACCACAACAGCAGGCAAACGTGAATTTGACAGTTTGTTTATCGCTGACAGCAGTAGCGTCACAACTACCCTTCGTTCAGAAACTATTACTATATGTAACAATTTGTGTGTAACTTCGTATAAAAAATCACTAAATAATAAGTTGAATTAGTGAATGCTTCTTCTATTATTATTATTGCAAAAGAACTATTTATAATTTTATTATTAAACATATAAATTTTAATCCAGTTCTTTTATTATTTCCCGTGTATGCTGTGCCTGTTAATAAAAACGGAACGCGTTTTCGCGTTTCTATGGAAACGGCAACATGTCAACAAAATTTCTTTCAAATCACGCTAGTCGCAAAGAAATAATTTAATTATGATGATAAACATCATTTTATATTAACATAAACTCAAGAATTATTTAGCCAAGCTTCCAAACATTATCTCCATGATGGTACTTTGATCAAATTAACCGAAGAAATTTTGATAAGCATGTTTTTAGTTATACTGATTCGTGTCTTGATTTTTAGGGCCTATTGAATATTTTGAAAAAGCTGCGGTCTAATCCAGATAAGGAATTGCGTTTGCTGTTGCTAGGGCTGGACAATGCGGGTAAAACGACCCTCCTGAAGCAACTGGCATCAGAAGATGTGAACCATGTTACTCCGACTGCGGGGTTCAACATAAAGTCAGTTTTGTCAAATGGATTCAAGCTTAATGTTTGGGATATCGGAGGACAAAGGAAAATAAGGCCGTACTGGAGGAATTATTTTGAGAATACTGATATTTTGGTAGGTATTTTTAATGTTTATCATCAAAATTCAATATGTGTAGAATAATAATTAGGTGCTTCACACAATATTGCACAACTATTTGCAACCGATAGACGAAAAAGGATTTATGCCGATGCGAGAATGAACGATAGCTGGTAGGAACAGAAGGTCTTTGCCCAGCAGTAACCCTTTACCATACAGGATATATTATAAAAATCATCATCATTCTGTTCCCGCCTAACTAGGCGCAATGCGCATTTAGCTCTCATTCATCTCAACTACTCATGTCACAACATACTGGGTGCATGCACTTTAATTTGAATCAACATGAAAAATAAGAAGAAGAAACTTCTCAGCATTCACTCCTTTCTTAATAATGATTTTTTGAAATGAATTTCCAGATCTATGTAGTAGACTGCTCAGACCACCAAAGACTGGAAGAGACTGGTCAGGAGCTAGCTGAACTTCTGGAGGATGAGAAACTGCGTGGAGTTGCCTTACTGGTGTATGCTAATAAGCAAGATTTGGCTACAGGTAAGTTATCTTATTTTCAAGAAAATTTATGTGAGTTGGATTTGTCTAGTTAAAAAGGTACCTATAATGATTGGTTGTTACTCCAGAGAGAACAATTAATGATTGAAGGGTTTACTGTACGGAGGGTTACTTTACCAGGAAGGCACCTAAATGATTATTATTTTCATAAAATTTTTGGTTGATTTTTACTTTGATAATCTCATAGTTTGAATTTGTAAAAGTCACAGAATATTCATGATTTTGTCATAGGATGCTGCCTTCCGTAAACTAAATAAAAAAAACTTGAACACTTTCAATCTCCACTTTCATAGCTACAAGAATCTACTAGCAACTGTATAAAGATGTTGGAACCTAATCTCATTGGTCTATTTAATAAAATACATTCTTCTTATTTTGTAATCTAGCTCTTCCAGCCAGTGAGATAGCCCAGCATCTTGGCCTGCACCTCATCAGGGACCGCACTTGGCAGATACAGGCGTGTGTCGCCACTGATGGTACGGGAGTCAAGGTATGATTTACATATTTATTTATTTAAGAGAAATACAGTAGCCCTGCATGAGACTGGCTGAAAATAAATAAAAAATAAGTATCCAATTTCATGTAGTATCTAATAGCAGGTAGCACAAATAAAGATGTCAACAAATTAAAAAATATATATACTTAAGAAAAATCGCTTGTAAATTTTATAATGCAATAATAATTGAGATCTTATTCATTTATTAATATATGTTTGAAGATAAATCACTGTGCCTCTACAAATTTTATAGTATACAGTAAATTCTATAATTTACTTCGCCATTTTTCTTACAGGAAGGGATGGAATGGGTCTGCAAAAATATTCCAGCTAAGAAATGAATCTTAGTTTTAATTATTATTTTACGCTTAACATTATTACAATCTTTATTAAGGAAATAAATAATGTTACTCCTTTACACACTTAATCACTGTCAATCAAAACTGATATTATTAATTACCTGATCTAGTCAAACGGAATCCGTCCAAAAATTATGTATTTAGATAATGGAGAATTAAAATATTTGATAAATCCGCTAGGTTCGCTAGCATCGCCTCATGTCTGTGTCAATTTCCACCAATCACAAGCCAGGTAGATTTTCTCATCGTTAGGGAACTTAGAGGATAGATAAGAAACTATAAAGCGTGCATATCGGGGTATGAACCGTGAGCACTAGTGTGAAACAGTTTCGTCGTCAAAATAGTATGAAAACAGCGCGCCGTGTAAAGAAAAACATCTCGAGCCTATCTAAGATGTCCTAAAAATATCGGAATCGTCGATATACTCGACCACGGAGGTCGTCATAATAATATTATTATGACGACCTCCGTGGTCGAGTGGCGTACACCGGTTTCAAGGTGTCGCTAGCTCTGAGGTCCCGGGTTCGATCCCCGGACGGGTCAATGTAGAAACCATATTTTTACATTGTCCTGGGTCTGGGTGTTTGTGGTACCTTCGTTGTTTCTGAATTCCATAACACAAGTGCTTCAGCTACTTTCTTTGGGTTCAGAGCAATGTATGTGATGTTGTCCGCATTTATTATTATTCTCCAAAAATAATTAATGTTCATAAGTTATTTTCCGTGCGTCTTTGCCAATAGACCTTATGCGACATTAGCGATTCTAGCGGATTTATTTGTCATTTTAACTCTCTTTATTCCCATTGTTATACAACACTTCTAGAATCTAAGTCTAGTGTTAACGCACCTAAAGATATAGTCCGAATTGTGACGTATACGTGTTTTTACAGATCAGATGAAAGAAAGAAAACTTAATGCAGAAATTGACCAAAGATTCATAAGTAATAAAATTCAATGCGTTGTTAATTTATGAAATTTATTTTCGTTAACAAATTGTCTCTAGTAATATTAATATGTTTAATATTGGCTGGAGATAATTTGTTAAGGAATTCGAGGACACTTCGTCTATTTTCTTTTTGAAGAATAAACGTAGGTACGTATCTAGGTTTGTCATTGAATACCTTTTGCTTCCCTACTCCCCGACTATAATTTCATCTGGTCTGTTGTGTGGCCTAATTGAATAAATAAATTATGAAGATAATATAGTTTTAAATATACGTAATGTATGTTATTTATAATGATATTTTAATAAACAGATATGTTATACGCATACAAAACAATCGAAAAAGTGTTCCGCGCAGCGCGGCAGAGCAAAAGAGATAGCGCTATAAAACCCATAAAAAAAAAAGAGACAATCGACGGGTCCTACGTAGACTGGTACAAGTGCAAAAACACAACTGTTCAGGAGAGCGGTTCAAAGGTTCTAAAGCTTGTAATTTTGTCATAAATCAATAGAAATACTTGAAATTTTGAGATGTTATATTTGAATCTCTAAGAAACAAGATTGCATTATTGTTTCTTAATTTTTTTTTATACTTTGGAAAATAGTGTCACTTGCATTGATGTAGCTTGTTTTATTTATTATGGTAAAACCTGTAAACTGATACAAGTGGCACTTATACCAGTATACAATGTACTTGCTTATTCTTGTAGTAAGAGAAAATTTAAGAATTTTACTGTTTTAATATGCTATTTCCAATCTACTGATTAATATGAGGTTATAATATTAACAATAACATCTTCTTTTATCGACTTTTAAACACTTACACCAGTTTACTCAGTACTGGAAAACTACTTGCAACAGTTTTCTGCATTGTTATTTGTTATTAAACTTAAATATTTAAAGGGTGAGGCAAGAAATGAAAAAAAAAATACAAAATAGAAGTCTTTTCCAGATCTACCTATGCTTAATAGGTGTTGTTAATCGGACGTTAATATTATTATGGCACTCATATTACTATCCTCTATGCGGCACTCTTAATGAAAAATAAAATCGATGGACTTGCCATCTTAAAAATAATAAAACTAAAAAATTTAATCTTCTTAATTAGGAACTTTCGGTAATTATACATATATACCTAGCAAGGCACCGACTCCATAAAATTATAAAGTTGTATTGTAGGTTAATACTAGTTTAGGTTTGGCTTATTAATATAGTTAGGTAGGTTATAGTATTATTTTTAACTTTTTAGTGCTATTATCGATTTTTAAAGTAAGTTTATTCTTTGCACAAAGTTTTTTATTGGTTTATTTTTAGTGATATATTTTAAATCTTAGATATTAATAATAATATGGCCTTCACCCATTCATCAGTCTCATGATAATTTCCATCAAACCAAATGCAGTGCCACGCATCTCACAAACAACGAATTCCGGCTACATTCACGAGGCCATCGTAGCTTCATCATCAGATCTGATGGTAGAATGGTTCTTTTGAACGCAAATGCTTCACTTGCTGTAGAAAAAACCAAATTTGCTGTACGCTTTCCTATAACATTATATAACGCTATAACATTTGAAGAGTTCCCTCGATTTCACCAAGATTCCATCATCAGATCCCGACTTGGTGACTATGGGACCATTTGGGAAGTATACCCTTTCCAACAAAGAAAAAAAATATTTCAAATCGGTTTGGAAAGCAAAGGAGATATGCGCGAACATAAAAAATCCGAATTGAAAACCTCCTCCTTTTTTTAAAGTTCCCCCATGGAATTATTTTCCAGTTTTCAAACAAGGGAAGCAAAACTTAAAATCAAAAACGAAAGATTGAGTTACATTGTTTTATATATGATCAAACAATACAAAATATATCATCATACTATTTAAAATGTCAATTAATATTTATTTTCGTAATTTCCTGGAGTGTTTATTTTACTATTTTTTTTTTCTAATATATCTATCATTACTTGACCTCTTGAGCGCTTCATTGTTGTGACATGTTACCACTACTAAATCAAGACAAACCAAATCTGAATAGTTTTTTAATAAATGAATATGTAACCTAAAACGCATCGCAGTTATACCAGTGTTGTAACGTGCTCCCGACCACGAGTCGCGTCGCACGCGACTACCTACACTGGTGCAAGTGACTTATATCAGTGTAGATGGTCGTGTGGCAGAAAATCATGTCACTTATATTAGTTTACAAGTTTGTATCTTTGAAATTACTTGATAATTTAATATAATTTTTACAGGATATAAAGTTAAGGTAATTTTAAGGCTTTTGGTGCAAAAAAACGTATTTCGCTGTTTTGCGGGTTACACCAGTATACGTAGGACCCGTCGATTAATAGTGTTGTTGTTAATGGCAATACGTCCCAATTAGGACGTTTTCGAGTCTTCACGATTGCACGCTTATAACATATCTGTTTATTAGAATATCATTGGTTATTTATAAATGAATCGTCACGAATCTTGCTGCCGCGTTTTTCTTATCACTCTATTATTTATGGTCAAGGAGTTTAGTTTAATTTAGCTTATAATTATTATAGAGTAGGTTTATTAGGTAATGTTTGAATACGAAAGGATCGGCCTTTTTAAATAAGTCACGTACACTTCTTTACATAAAGTATTAAAAATATTTGAAATTTTCCGATTGCCATCTAACGAAATTAGATTTTAATTTGTATGTGTAGTCCTTTTCAGCTGAGCTAATTAATTTATAGATTATTTTGGTTATCATAAGTTATTTGTTAATAACATTGTGTATATTCAAGTGCTTTTTACAGTAAAAAATAATTATATATGTAGGATCAGGAGTGCCGAGAGGTATATCGTCAGGGTTTGGAGTACCCATTTTATTGGGATAAACAAGACTATATAATCAATGAAAGTTTTATTACACAATTAAATAAACACACAATACAAAACAATATAGATTAAAAACATAGATCAGGTAAAATAGGCGAACAGACTTTTTAAAGGTCACAGTTCGTACAGTGGCCAAGCCACCCTTACAAAGTGTATCAGTGAAATACAGCTATGTAAAAATATACAGCAGCGCTGTACCAGTAAACCGACAGTTTTGTCGGGAGCAGGAGAGCTCTTAATCAAGTCGAATCCGAAGACCGACTGACTAGCTAACGAATGCACGCTCTTTTATAAGGCGATGCCCCCACTTTGCAATCCCTCCACGACAACTCTGTCCGATAACGCACGGAAGTACGTCACGTGTTTACTCGATACAAAATGTGCAAAATCTAACAAGATTCACATTACATTACATTGAAACATAAAGTAATCAAATAATACAAGATTAATTGTCTGATTGTCGCAAATAAACAATAGCAAATTCACAAAGTAAATCATTAAAGCAACATATTATCATCAATTGTTTTGAACAAAAATATCGGTCACACTTATCGAAATAAGTTGCCAAAAATCATGTAGTAGGACTTAATAAACTACGTTTTGATTTATTAGACAGTAATTGGTACTTAAAATCACTTAAATCAACAATAAGAAAATTAACGCATAACAAAAGGTATCTACCCACAATTGTAATTGACAACCAACTCCGACACGGCCAGAACTGACGTTCTACACGACCTCGTGTGTTTCTGAAAAAGAAAATCTCTTGTGAATATCGATCGGCCTTTCTGGCAAACAAAAGCCTTAACAAGGAGTATGTTGAAAAGAAAAATCCTGAATTAGTCAATTAAAATTATTATCAATAGCAGTTGCATCGCAACCATAAAAAAAATCATCATGCTGTTACCGACAATACATAGCTCAACGAAAGTAGAGACATAGTCTCCAAGCCGAAATCACACCATGGGATTCGACAAGTAATTTGGAGTCGAATAGACAACCCGCATAGGCGTCAAAATAGACAACCCGCATAGGCGTCAACATAGACAACCCGCATAGGCGTCAACATAGACAACCCGCATAAGCGTCAAGTTCAACTTCCAAATCCAGGAGTCAACATAGACATCCGATTAAACATCTAGTTAAACAAGAGTCATCATAGACATCTTTTCAATACAGCTATAGTATGTCAGCAGCAGATGAATCATCATCAGTGTCAGTATTGACATCATCACTAACGTTAACTGGACATTCAGGCATTTTTCGTACACGATCATGGGCATATTTGTAAATTCTATTGGTATTTAAAGCTTTCAACAAATATCTATCACCATCCAATAGTTCCAAAATTCTATAAGGACCTTTAAATTTAGGATCTAATTTAGTTTGGTTTCGTTCCTCATTAGCAATAAGTACTAAGTCTCCAACTTGAAACTTTTTCAAAATAGCTTTAGTCTTATCAAAACGAACTTTATCATATTCGGCATTTTTAGTTATACCCAGGGCAGCTTGTTCTCTTACACGGGACAGATTTACTTCTGCCTCGTCACTATCAACAGTCATCAACCCCAAAGGTCTAGCAACTCGACCAATCAATAACTCTAAAGGACTAGATTTGGTTACTCGATTAATTGTGCAATTTAGAGCAATTTGAACGTCTTCAATGGCATCTTGCCATGAGCGCTCACTGGTCTCAACGGCGGTGAGCATACTTTTTAATGTTTTCATTATACGTTCAACTTGCCCATTAGCCCTACATGCACCGGTAGCTATTAAATGCAAAGCAATATTATGGGAATCACAAAATTCTTTAAAGTTTTTGCTAGCAAAACAACGACCTTGGTCAGCTATAACTCGAGATGGTGCTCCAAATAATGAGACACTAGACTTAAGGGCTTTAATGCAATTTGATGCGTCAATCTGGGTTGTATGGTACAGTAAAACATACTTTGTAAATGAATCAATTATAACAATTATGTATTCCTTAAGATCACTCTTTCCACTAAGTTTTCCTGTAACATCTATGTGCACTGTATGCCAAGGTATACTGACTTTAGGTATGGGGTGTAATTCTGCTTGAATTTTACCTGAGTTAGATTTTGAGATCTTACACGTGATACAGTTATCTACGAATTTTCTAACATATTTAGCCATTTTATCAAACCAGTAATGTTCATAGACCTTTTCAAGTGTTTTATCCCAGCCTAAATGCATGATTGCTTCATGGATGTGGTTTATAACAGACCATCTAAAAGCTCTTGGGACAATAGGTAAACAACGAGTTTGTCCATTGCGTTGTATTTTACGGTACAAGGTTCCTGATCGTAATTCATAACTTTGGGCAATATCAGGGGGTAGAGAGTTACTTTTCAGATTGGAAATGATTGCTAAAATCTCAGAATCACGCTGTTGTTCAGCTAAAAGCCAACTATCAGACAGAGTTGTAATATCAACACGTTTCTGTTCTATTTTATCGATTGTTTGTGGAAGGGGGTTTCTTGAAAGAAAGTCTACATGGTTCATATATCTGCCTGCTCTATACACAATGTCAAAATCATAAGCCTGTAGAAAAGCCCACCATCTATGTACTCGGGGAGTTAAATCAGCCTTACTGCGAGAGGCTTTAAGGGAATTACAGTCAGTTACAACAGTAAATTTATGTCCTTGCAGATAATAGTGAAAATGCTTAACTGCGTTAACAACGGCCAAAGTTTCCAATTCATAAGAATGATATTTACTTTCAGTTGCAGTCGTTCTTTTACTATAGTATTCTACAACATGCATTTCTTTATCAACTTTTTGAAAGAGAATGGCACCGTAACCATCAGCACTAGCGTCAGTATGTAATTCGATGGGATATTCAGGGTTATAAATCATTAAAACGGGCTCATTTGTAAGAATTGAAATAACTCTTTGCCTAATTTTCTCATGCTCATCGGTCCACTTAAATGTCTGTTTACTAGTAGTTAAGATGAACAAAGGTTTCATAATCTGTGAAAAGTTCTTTACAAATTTTCTAAAATATGAGGCAAGACCAATAAACTGTCTTAATTGGTGAATTGTTTTGGGACACTTTAAATTAATCAAAGCTTCTATTTTTCGAGGATTTGGGCGAAGTTCCCCAGAAGTGATTTCGTACCCAAGATATTCTACTCTCCGCTTTAGAAAAGAACATTTGCTCAGATTCAACGAAAACCCTGCTCTAGTCAATGATTCAAGGACTTCTTCTAGTCTATGTAAACCTTCACAGGGGTCTCTACTGGGCACCATGATGTCATCGATGTAAATAATCACATAAGAATAGACTAACTTGCCTAATGCATTAGTTACAGCACGCTGGAAAACACTAGGAGCATTACGTAAACCGAATGGCATAGCCAAATATTCAAATTGGCCATCCGGTGTTACAAAGGCAGTGGCTTCAATACTATCAGGATGAATAGGTATCTGATGAAACCCAGAAGTACAGTCAAGGCAAGTGTAAAAGTTAGCACCGCATAACCTTGCAATTTGATCAGCAATAAGGGGCAATGGAAACCTATCTGCAATGGTATTACTATTGAGCTCACAGTAGTCTATGCACATTCGATCAGATCCGTCGCGTTTTTTTATCAATAAAATAGGACTTGCAAATGGAGAGCAACTAGGTCTAACTATTTGAGCGTCAATTAGATCATTAATTTTGGAACGAACAATCTGCCTTTCTTCAGGAGTAAGTCTGTACGGTCGGCGATGGACCGTCTTATGTGGGTCAATAAGGCGTATTTTAAGTTCACCCGATGTGACTCGAGTAAGTGGTAGTCCTTTTGCAAAAGCATGAGAATATTTTTGAAGAAGATTAATCAACTGTGGTTTAAATTCGGATGGAATATCTGTGTCAATATCATGAAAACTCGAAGTATCAGGAATAGAGCATTGATCAACAAACTTAATTTTTGTAATAGTAAGACTTGTTTCGGTCATGTTAACCGCGAAACCTAATTTTAATATTTCACGCCCTATCATGATATCATGGCTTATATAGGCATCCGGTATCACATGAAACAGTATCTCTAAATGGTAACCATCTATTTCTACTTCACTAAGAATTTGTTCGGTACATATTATGTTAGAATTTCCTATTCCCATTACATTGACCATACAAGAAATACGTTTGCCAGACAACTTTTTGGAACATGATTCAGTAATAAGAGAACATTCAGCCCCAGAGTCATAACAAAATGCAAGCGACTCACCAGATTGCTGTAGAACACCGGTGATAGGTCGTACATCACAAGCTTCAACTCGCTTCACGGATGGTTGGCTGCTCGAAGGCCGACTCCCGGTCGCCTTTGGGCAGCGAGGAGCGACGTGTCCCGTCTCCCCACAGCGGTAGCAGACTATCTTCTTTGGTGTCGCCTTATGTGACGAACTGGCTGGTCCAGAATGTTTGTTAGTTTTCTCGACCTTCTTGCGACAGTTTGTAGATTTATGCCCTACTATACCACAAAAGTGACAAACTACTGTGCCTGGTTTGAACTTCTTAGGTTGAGAAGAATCTTGCTGGTCAAAGGAAATATGAGATTTTCTCTTAAGATGGGACAAGACACTCAGTTCTTGATGAAGTTTATGCCTAGTATGTACTTCGGTAGTAAATGCTATACGTTGAGCACGGGAATCAAATTTGGAGACATGGGCCAGTACAGTAGATACAGCAATGTGTTCGACACTAAGGCTATTCCATTTAGAGGTCAGTGAAGTGATCTGTCGACTAGCATATGCGGCTAAAGATTCTCCTTCTTTTGGTTGACTATTATGAAGGTTAATGAGGGTAGCGGCAACAGTATCCGAAACGGCATAACGAGAGAGGAAGAGACTCTTAAAGTCTGTCCAGGTCATACCTGCGTATGATACTTGGGAAAGCCAAACATTAGCACTGCCCTTCAAGGCTTTAGTGAGAGCAATAATAAGAGGGCCACCTTGAAGAGGCCTTTCCGATAGGCAAATATCAACGGTTGTACTCCAAGATTGAGCATTGGAATCGGGTAGGTCTGGGTCAAAAGTGGGCAAAGGAATTACAGCTGTAGAAGAAGCTGATTGAGTCTTAATCGATTCGATTAACTGAATCATATTATGATTTTGAAGATCAAACATTGCTCGCCATGGAACACCAACACCTTCCGACTCCTGGGCTAAACCTAATCCCACTTCTGATGTAGGATCAGGAGTGCCGAGAGGTATATCGTCAGGGTTTGGAGTACCCATTTTATTGGGATAAACAAGACTATATAATCAATGAAAGTTTTATTACACAATTAAATAAACACACAATACAAAACAATATAGATTAAAAACATAGATCAGGTAAAATAGGCGAACAGACTTTTTAAAGGTCACAGTTCGTACAGTGGCCAAGCCACCCTTACAAAGTGTATCAGTGAAATACAGCTATGTAAAAATATACAGCAGCGCTGTACCAGTAAACCGACAGTTTTGTCGGGAGCAGGAGAGCTCTTAATCAAGTCGAATCCGAAGACCGACTGACTAGCTAACGAATGCACGCTCTTTTATAAGGCGATGCCCCCACTTTGCAATCCCTCCACGACAACTCTGTCCGATAACGCACGGAAGTACGTCACGTGTTTACTCGATACAAAATGTGCAAAATCTAACAAGATTCACATTACATTACATTGAAACATAAAGTAATCAAATAATACAAGATTAATTGTCTGATTGTCGCAAATAAACAATAGCAAATTCACAAAGTAAATCATTAAAGCAACATATTATCATCAATTGTTTTGAACAAAAATATCGGTCACACTTATCGAAATAAGTTGCCAAAAATCATGTAGTAGGACTTAATAAACTACGTTTTGATTTATTAGACAGTAATTGGTACTTAAAATCACTTAAATCAACAATAAGAAAATTAACGCATAACAAAAGGTATCTACGAGTGTACTACGTGAGCGCGA
The DNA here is from genome assembly GCA_905146925.1 of Autographa gamma. Classification (NCBI taxonomy): domain Eukaryota; kingdom Metazoa; phylum Arthropoda; class Insecta; order Lepidoptera; family Noctuidae; genus Autographa; species Autographa gamma. Next base: position 8,287,732 of record LR989871.1, read on the forward strand.
CAAATGGATGTGCGATTAACGCTTATGCGACAAAACTGTACTGCGACTCACCGTAGTTCGAATGCACGCTAGTGCGACACACTGAAGATCGACATCTCGCTAGTGCGACAAACGATTGCGCGACAGTAGTTCGACACTACGGTAGTGCGACACTACGGTAGTGCAGTACGTTGGTGCAGTATTGCAGTAGTTTGACACCTAGCAAGGGTAGTGTAGTACGTTGATGCAGTACTACAGTAGTTTGCTGAGATAAATTTTGAATTACATATATTAAATAAGTAGATATTAAATAATCAAAGGCCGTCGCTCGCTTCGCTCGCTCCATTGCAAGGTCACAATATCTAACCTAACCTAACCTATTGATCTCTGTCACAAAGTTGAACCTAACCAAGCAATGGATGTCTGGGCCTATGTCGGTTCTATATGTTTATGTTCTATTTCTTCATATCGCACTAGCGAGATGTCGATCTACAGTGTGTCGCACTAGCGTGCATTCGAACTACGGTGAGTCGCAGTACAGTTTTGTCGCATAAGCGTTAATCGCACATCCATTTGTCGCGCTCACGTGGTACACTTGGTATCTACCCACAATTGTAATTGACAACCAACTCCGACATATATATGAATGTGAAGAAGATTTAGTTATTAATTTGAAATAAGTCTGTGATTTATTCTTAAATTAATACCTCCTTTATAATATATCATGGAAAAATTATGTTCTCATTGATATTGCACTCATCATCATCATCATCAATTTAAGAGCCATGCTCTTGTCGGTGCAGCTCTTTCCATTTATGTCTGTCTGATATTGCACTATTGTAATAAAAATATAAGGATAGTAAAGTGGGGCCATTTGGATGCTAACGTATTTGAAATTCGGTTAATTTCTAATCGAGGGATTTTTAAACTAAAGAGATCTGTACGTTTCTTAGGTTTATTCCATGTTAGACATTGAAATGTCTATAACTAAAAATGTGTCCATAAATAAAGAGACCTGTATTGCTTTAGGATTTAATATCAATTGTGTTGTTACCTTTTCAAAGTCCCGCAGTAATATTCGGTTCAACTAAGCCTGTGGTTTCCAAATAACCCCAATTTACTGTACTTTAAATGTTTCTTGGTTGTTTTGGTATTCATATTGAAGATTGTAATTATTTGTATATTTGTGGAACCTTCCATTTAAATAAATAATACAAGTTTTCAGTCAAATCTTTTATTTAATACCGTCTTACACCAATTGGAATGTATTTACATTTTAATAAATTATATATTATTTACGAATAAATAATGATATAAGTAAAAATTAAATGTATTCATAAATATATTTTAAATTTAAGTAAACATAATAAAAATAAAAATTCGAGATATATTTTAATATTTATCTTATTTAATACGATTTTTCCTAAAGTTGTCTTAACTTAGGATATTAAATGCAACGCAGTATTTAGCACCAAAATGTCCAGCAATCTTCAACTTATTTTTATTTATTTCAATCTTTATATTAATTAAGTAACTAATTTATATAATATAAGTACATGAACCAAAATATTCCATTTTAATGATATATTGAAGCAATATTGTTCCCATTTTTTTATTTTAAGTACACAAATTTTATTACAGGTAATATTAATAAAGTAAAAACTTGCCACATCAAAAAAATGGAATATTTAATTTCTAAAAACCAATTCTAATAATTAATTCGAATTTATAGTCACAAAATATTATGAAATAATAATTATTTAAGTATTTGGTGGCTAATAATATCTAAATTATATTATAATGATGAAATATTATTGGTTAATATGAAAAATATATTATGTATCACGTTAAACTCTTAAAATATGTAACGGTACGTATATTTTACAATTTAATATAGGGAAGCAAATTTACCTAAAATATTTGTTAGTAAATATTGAGCGATGAAATAAAAGATTATGTTTGAATGAAAATGTTGAAATTCCTTTTTTGTTGTTTTTTTTTTTTAAATTATGAATATAATGATTGATGAATGAACGATGAATGAATGATGATTTAAGTACATGATTAACTAAAAATTAAAAGATTAGAATTAGTAAAAGCGTGCATTTAAACTAACGGAAAATTGAGCTTTAGGAAGACACATTTTATTCTCTAATGAAGTTCACTGTATAAAACCTGTCAACGTGCTAATTATTTGGGCTATAATTTGCATGTTTTCATTACCGACGTGTCAAAAAATCACCAATAAGGAAATGACAGTCGGCATTTTGAATGTTTTGATTATTTAATGAGAAAAACATTAGAATGGTACAGTACGATGCAAACTTAATGGCGGCTCTAAACACGAGGCGAGTCGCTGCGCAGCAACAAACTTATGCGCCAGCGGGGGTGCGGGGCGAGGCACTGCGCAGCGTGTAGCTAACTTCACGGTCGCCATTAAGTTTGAATCCAACTATATAATGTTTTTATTTATCTACTGTATAAATGTGGCAATGTTTCTTTATTTCATTGGATACATAATTATATAGTTTGTAAAGTCAAGAGTTTTATACAGCAAGCTTTTTATAATTATCATAGACAATTCTAACTAGTTTATAGTTTAGGTTTATAATTCACTGTGGTACACTTCTGTCGTTACTTTCATCTCGTGTTCGTGGAAGGCTGAGCAGTCTGCTGGGTACGCAGCCTGGAAAGAAAATAATATAATATTAGACAAACGTACAGAAGTTGTCTCCTGCTTTTTTGAAACTTTGAAAGCCATGTTACTCGTACGTCCTAACATAGTAGGTAGGTAACTCCTAATAACCAAATCTAAGTTTATCGCATTTCTGGTAAATAATACTAGGGTGCCTAGTTCTTTCAATCTCCAATTTAAAATACCTAACGTGTGGTGTGGTTTGAAAATCAATCTTTTGAAAATACACGTAGGTACCAAAATTTTTTAAGTATCAATTAAAAGTTAATAATGGCTTTCACATGATGAGAAGATAATGCTTTATTTATCTTCTGTCCTCTACATTTCTCCATTAACTGCATGCAAAAGTTAGTATAAATACTTACATCACAGTTGACATCGTTCTGGATAGCGTTGTATAGATCGAAGAACCCGCCGCCATTTTGGAAGCTAAGAGCTGCAGACGCTGCTAAACTGCTGAGCTTCGTCAGACCAGCCTTGAAGCCAGGGAGACCTAGGAAAGGAAAATATAGTTAGAATTGGATCATATGATCAGACCAGTTTTACGTATGGATACTCTATACCGAATATCCCGATACAATTCATTGTTGAGGACAGGTAGATGCTCCATGTAAAATATGGAATTAATTCGCATGCGGTGAGGCTGAAAGCTTAAAAAATGGCTAGTTCTACCTAGCCGAACGTATAATGCTTACAATATTTTTCTGCATCATCTCATTAACTACAGGATACACGGAAGAAGTGATTGTGATTTAAGAGTTGCGGGGCAACAAATAGTAGGTACAAGAATAGAAGAACATGTTGCGATTAGTTCTAATGGGGATTGATTTAAACCAGCGATAATATTTCAGGCTAAGTTTAGAAACTCTTTCATTTGATTGAATCTCACTCATTCAATAGCACATACCTACATATGAAATTCATACTCATTTACATTTTTTCTTTTTAGATCATTATCGTGCTAAGTTTGAGATTGCTGTAGATGTTTTGCGTTGAAAAAGAACTATTGTGTCATTCGTGACTATCTGTGCATTGAAATAAAAAAAAATGTTATCTACAGATATTTTCTCTATTAGAAGCTACCATGCTACAGATGTATCTCATAAAGTGATAACAAAATGTGCGCAGTCGCAGTATTGTCAAAGTCACGCAATCTGCTATAATTATTGATGTACATTTGATATAAGTAGGTAATTATATGTTATGTGTGTGTAGAAATGTTATCTGTTATCATAAATAATGTGCTGTGATTAAATCTTGGCATTGTTATTAGATACTTTATGATGCCTTTAATATTTATTTTATTGAATATTTTTATTACATTTTTTATCATTGTTTTTAAGTATTAAAGAAATGTAATAAGAAGTCGATGATTCACAGGTAGAATTAAGACTTAACATTCAATCAAATTACGCCTAAATCTTTTTGGTATTTGTGTAATTTATTACAACCTATGCTTTTGACATAGTAAGTAGAAGTAGAATGGATATCGTTAATCGTAACAAAAATAAGTCTATGTCCGGTCTAAATATTCAAGCTTGCCCTATACGTAGTTCCATCAAATATAGTTCAGTGATTTTTTAACCTTTAAAGCGAAACAACCAGTTACTAAAAACTCTCCGCGATACAAACCTACTCAGGCAAAACAGTCTCATATTGAAGAGTAATTTGGTTTTAGATCAAATAAATATTGGGTAGTTGCTACGTAGTTATCAGAATGTAGTGTAAAAGCGTTTAAATTTTCGCATTTGCCGTAGTAAAGTGGACACGGTACGACCGTACGAGTATCTGTTTCGCTAAGATTTATGTATCATTTGGACTCACCCTTCTTATCCTGATCATGATGCCTGTTGACCAGACACATGAGGTGCTCCTGGCAGTGCGGCGCCTTCACGGAGTGCTGGTAGGCGCGGTACACCCTCAGCACGGGTTCAATGACCTCCAGGTTGAGGGTGTCGGTCAGGCGGTCCGCGATGGCGTTGTAGTCGCCGCGCGATGACATCGATTTCGTTGTTAGTTCCGCCATTTTTAGGGTTTGCTGGAATTTAAAGGAAATAAATATGGATATAATGATGGACTTCAATTAATACCTGGTTTTACTGAATAGGGGGTAATGTATGTTTTTTATAAAAATAGTCCTTTACAAGTTTGCTGTCCGATAGCCGAAACAGAAGTTAGTTATAAATTCAAAATACTTTTCCACAAGCCAGGGAAGCAAAAACAATTTTTAAAAATTATTTAAATGTTTAATAACAAAGGTAACAAGGGAGATAAATATGTGGTTCAATACTATTGTGTAGCTTACATCCATACATTACCATCATATACCCAAATAGGTATGAGTCTTAAAACAAGGCTCAAGTCGCAAAAAATATGATATCTTCTGAATAATACCTTCAAGTCACGTCTGACCCAACATTTTGTCGTTTTGTGTGTTGTGTTGTAAGTATACCGTTAAGCCGTACCCGTAAGTATAACCTTAATTAAAGTTAAAACAAATAGTCTTTACCTTAATATAGTCAACAGCGGGCACCACATACTCGGCGACATCGGCGTCCATATCGAGGTACTTCTTCAGCACATGGTTGAGGAGCGCCGTGATGGACTGCTCCGGCTTCTTCACGTTGAAGTGCGCGCTCTTCGGCAGACCCTGGGAATCCAGGAAGCTGTTCGTGATGTACTGGGCTGAGATCAGGTACCTGAGGAAATAGGAAAAATCGTGGTCGAGTGGCGTACGCACCGGTTTTCAAGGTGTCGCTAACTCTGACGTCCCGATTCGATCCCCGGACGGGTCAATTTTGATCACTTTTCTACTTTATCTCGGGTTTGGATGTTTGTGGTAACTACTTTCATAGTTTCTGAATTCCATATCAAAAGTGCTTAATAGCAACTTAATTTGGGTTCAGAGCAATGTATGTGATGCTGTCCGCATTTATTTATTATCTAATTTGGTATTTGAGGTTAGTGAAAATAGAATGAGAGTTAGAAAAACTGGCCAAGTGCGAGTCGGAGCCATTGTCTGAGAGCTTTTATTTTGTTTTTAGTATGTGTTGTTAAAGCGGCAATGGAAACACATGATTTGTGAAAATTTCAACTATCTAGCTGTCGCCGTTCTTGAGATACAGCCTGATGACAGTCAGACGAACGGACAGCGAAGCTTTAGTAATAGGGTTCGGTTTTTACCCTTTGGGTATGGAACCTCAAAATATTAGACATGTAATACCAACGTATATTTATTTAAGCAAGTTTAAACAATTTTGTAAATAGGTTTTCGAAAATATATTTTGGAATTTCAATTATAGTTTTATGCTTGATTGGCACTTCGTTGTAAATAACAAATTTTCGCGTTAATTAACTGAAGACCTGGCCTTATTGGGCGGTGAAGTTTTAAATTTCATTAAATCTGTTGAAATTACGGAAACCCAAAAGTTGAATAGGTAACAAGGGTAGTGATTTAAACTGGAAACTATTCACAAATTCTCATAGTCTATAGTTATACTTATAAGGGACTGACAGTAATATTAAACCTTTACGTAATTAAGTAGCTAACAGATAGTTTGAAACAATCATTGTTTGAAGTATGTAACAATTTTCGACATCAACTATTTATATTTCCGTTACTTGAAATTAAACCCTTGCGTGTTGCTAACACGACATTCATTAACACAAGTAAAAAAAGTAACACAGATTTAATCGGATATAAAATGGCCATTTCGAGATGATAAATGAAGAACGATTGAAGAAAAAAGTGTATAAGGCCAGGTCAAGTGTAGCTTAAACCGAAGAGCATGTATCAAGGAATATTAACGTAGACAAAGCGAAAAAAGTGTGAAGGGATCGTAGCAAGTGGAAGAAGTGGTCTCTGCTTACCTCTACAAGGAGAAGAGGCGTGATTATATGTATGCATGTAAAATTTGTATTTACCTGTTATAAACTTCAGGCTTAGCGACATGTACGACCATATCTGTCAAGTATTTAGCGGCGGCCTTGATCCAGTGTCTTCTAAACGAATGGTTCTCAAAGTTCTTGAACATAGTTTTGAAGCTCAACTTTCCATCGGGCCCAGTAAATGCTTTGAGCGCTCTCTTCATTCCAGACTTCTCCCAAATAGTCTTACCTAACTCTGAGTTAATGAAGATATCCCAATATAAATGAACTTTCTCCAAGAAAGGAGGCAAGAATGACGCGTGGTCTTTATGTTCATCAGCTCGTTTCTGAGTCTCTGTATCCGAAAATGAACTTAAAGCGTTCATTATTAAGGGCATAAATCCCCCAGCATTCTTGTTGCCGAGGAGACCAGATGCGAGGTTCATCATGCTTTCTAGGTTTAGATCGTTTTCCTTGTTTTCTCGTTTCTGCCTGGGTTTTGGTGTTTCGGTGGTCGTCATTTGTTGAGCGACCATCGAGAGCATTGATCCGACTAGTGCAGGATCTATCTTGCCATCTTGACCTCCTAGTAAACTTCCAAGACCTGGAAAATGAATTACAATATATTTTTAAAATGATTTTTTGAATAAATAGTTGTAGACTGCCTCGTTGGCCTAGTGGTGCTAAGCGCGACTGCTCGCTAGAGGTGTTGGGTTCGATTCCCAAGTCAACCAAGGTGGGTGGGTTTTTCTATGAAATTCTCAGTAACAGGTCGGAGTTTGGATTTGTGCCCGGTTAGTGGCAATAGGCTCGCCCCCTATCACATGGGACCTAAACATATCGGCGAAATGTGGGTGTACATTGGTACACCTCTGCCTACCCTTCGGGGTTACAGGAGTGATGATGTATTATGTTATGTTAATGTTTTATAAAAGTGTCTAAAAAGTGTTAATCACATCCTGAGGTCTCTTTAATAGTTTAACTTTCTTTAACAGAATGTTTTGTGATTCTAGAAAAGATACTTTCAAAATTAAGTTCCACTAATTTCAAGAGATAAATCGCGTAACATCTCCAAAATAAAAGCCTCACGTACACACACAATATAACAATGGCGTCTGATATAAGAGAACAACGGCATCCTTAGATTGAGTTACTCAAATGTTTTTCTTTTTGTAAATTGCGTCGTTATTGTAATTTGCTCTCCCGTGCCGTGGCGGCAACTTTATGGAAATTGGACGCCTGTATGACGAGCGAAGAAACTCAATCACCAAATCTGGTGTTTTGATCTCTCAAGAATCGAGATAATATTTATATGTTGTTTTAAAGCGACTAACTGCATTATTTTACTGTCATATTGTATCAGCATAATAAAAAAAAATAGTTTCTGCGATTGCAATCTACACAAATACTATACTAAATCTAAACAAAAATCATCGAGGCCTGTCCCACTATTTCTGATTCATACCATTAAGAGCCTACTTCATATTAACTTAAAATAAACGCTATCTTAAATAACTGTCTAAAATTTTAAACTTCTCAATTCAAAATTTCTTATCCTGCAAAAAAAAAACAACAACGAAACTTTTAACTCATGACCTACAAACCAGTGACATTTACATGATAGGTGTATCAATTATATAAAATCTTACCAGACAACATATCCCCAACATTCCCATTACTGGTCTGACCCAACACAGAGCCCAAGTTCTTCGCATTGTCTCCTTGCATGAGCGACCCCACAATGTTCCCGATAGCGGCCAACCCATTCAGGTTGTTGTTACCCCCATCTCCCATGTTCTGAAGGAAGGAGGATGCAAGGTCCATGAATGGGTTGTCTTCATCAGACTTGATTGATGGTATGATGAGTAAGCAGGCTAGAGCCAGGAGTATGGTGAACCGCGCCATCTTGCTGTAACAAGGAAATATTATATTGTAGTTTATAATAATAGAAAATGTTTTGTTAATTTAACACATAAAATAGATAGGTAATTAAAAGTATTTTTATTTATTTAGGCACACCAAAAACGTAAACTTTAAAATAAACATTGCAAGTCTTAAAACTAGTGTTTACATCAATTACAGAAATGCACAACAATTATTAAAAAAGTCTTCACAATATTTATTTACAAATATATTCTCCGTTAGTTTATCTATATTTTTATTAATACACAATTAAATCTAATATAAGGACAAACTCTAACTATATTAAAATTTAAAATTAAATTTTATCTCACAATAAACTTAATGTAGTTTTCAGAGGGTAAGTGCAGTCGAATGGGCACAATGCACATCCTTTTAAACTCAGTACACTGGCGTTAATAAAAAGGAGGTCCAATCTAAAAGCATGAAACGCATATTTAAAATGTCTGTTACTAGATATATTAATGGACAAAGCTGCTCATTTACCATCTTTTGATTTGCTTTGGTTTGAAAAGGACGCGTAATTGAGAGATAATATTTTTTAATTATTCTAATTCTCTGCTTGAGAAGATGTCTTTGTCTCGAATTAAGACTTGATGAGGTTGTTATTTTACATTATTAAAACGTCTACTTATATAATTTTGTTTATGATAGCTTGGGTTTTTTTCAGAGCATCAGGAAAATATGTGGGAGATTCTGTTATTGAAATAAAACTCCTTTTTACCGATTTTTTCGCAGTTGAATTTTAGATTTTAGACTGATTTATTTTCAATGTCTAACATTCGCGTAACCCTAAGAAACCAATAGATTCTGTTATCTATACTAACTTTTAAACTAGGTAGGTATAGCGCTGCATGTTACATGCGACCACGGCCGGTGTAACCCGGTCGAAACGTCAAGCCCTAAAGGTATTTATGCATGTACGCGCTTATTCCCGTGAATTACATTTCTGTTATATATTCCGATCAGGTGCTATTCTTTTTATGTTGACAAAAAAAGCGTGGTTTATTCTGCGTCAACATAAAAATATATTATATACGTTTATACATATAAAGTTATCAGTATTTGAACTACGTGTAAATCTACGTGGTTACGTTATTTCGGATTTATGGTTATTACTTGGACTCGGTTTACGACGGTCTCACGTAATTCGAGAATAATGGTCACTTTACACGTACCTAATGTTACACTTGTGTCCCAACTTTATCTATATTTGCATACATCATCATGGATATGATTCCCGTGATATTTGGTCATATTTCTGGGAGAGATATTTCAATTCTCAAAAAACAAAAGATTAAATATAAATAATCTTTTATTATAGAGTATTATTACCTTTTTTCTTTATATTCATTATTTTGATCTAGTAAAATGGGTTTTATACTTAATATAGGAAGTCGCTTCGTTTACTATAAATACTTAGATTTTGGTGAAATTGGAAGCCGATGCCAACATAAATTGAGAAGGTTAGCCATAAAAAGTTTAAGTTTGGAGTTAGTGCCATAATAAATTATGTAAAATGTGTCTCTTGTAAGAATAACCTGCATCTGAAGAACACCTAGATTTAAATTAGATATAAATATAGGTCACAAAAAAGTAGAGTCGAATAAGCAGTTGGTTTTTAGTGGCAGTTGGCTTGGTGACCCCTTTTACCAACTCTATTTATTCTCTCAAACATAAAATGCCTTCATGAAATATACAGCGATAGACTTGCGTGTTCCCAACTAAACAATGTTCAGTATTAAAGCCAGAAAGTTAATGAATAGATAACAATTCATTACGAAGATGAAACACGCTCGCTGAAAAAGTTATCATGTTTTTACATGTGAGTGTACATTGTGCAGACATGTTTAATACATGGAAATAACTCGTTTCTAGAATATTGTAGATACAATTTTATGCACGGGTGCAATGCAGATTACGTTCGTAGATTTACCATAGCAGCGCTATCTATTGATTACTTACTCAACCCAGTCGAAAAGTATCGACATCTGTTAGAATCATTTGGAGTTAACAGATAATTGTGACTGTCAAATAATAACAGACAATTAATTAGCAATAAATTAAAATTGCGACTATAATTTGAGATTTAAACTATCCTATCTCTCAAGTTGGATCGAACTGCACATGGTGTGCGAATTTTATTATAATCGGTTAAGTGGTTTAGGAGTCCATTGAGGACAAACATTGTGACACGAGATTTATATATATTAAGAAGATATATCATACAGGGTGTTAAGAAAACCCTGCCCGACCCGAAATGGTGATAGAGAGTTCACAATCACTTGACCAAATAAAATATCGGAAAATTCATGATAGAAACAATAATAATGGATTTTGGAATAACCATTTTGTGCCCCGAAATTCCCTGAATTAAAGATTAAAACAAACACTACAAAACTAATTTTGCTGATATTTTTGGAGGCCTTTTTTTGTTAATTAGGTAGCACCTGTGATGGCGCCCACTCTTACTATCAAATTTTGAGAATCTTTTTTTTTTCTTTTTTTCCACATTTTTCTAATCAGATATATCGATATCTGATAGGTATCGACCTAACAACAACTTCACGGAAACATCCTGTATACATATAGATATATTATGTTATGTGTAGAAATTGAGGTATACATTTTGGGAGCCTAACTAATGTGTTTGGTCCCTAGATATTTATCTTGAACCGCACTATCATTCTAATGTGGGGAAATGTGCTAAGACTCTTATACATGAATTTGTGAATGAAGAGTGAGTTTATTTACTACCACTTAAATGATGCCCAGTTTCAAAAGGACCACCGTTTTTGGTCATTTATTCTGCAGAGAATTGCAATGACCCTGTAGCATTTCTGCAAGCGTTAACGACGATAGAAATTGCTCATATTGACATTAATAAAATCGAAATTATATTTCATTACGATAAATCACATGAGCAAGACTGGTCACTTATAAACATTTGAGCGATTTGAAATTGCTTTGACTCTTGTAGAAATATCACTTAGCTTTCTGCAGTTCTTCATTATTACCCCTAGCAACAATATTAATGTTTCTCAAAAACTATGCCTCACTCGGTATGAAGTATGAATAAAACATACGAACATCGACACGCTCCAGCAAATCTATTCTCCCCAGCATACCTCATTGAATGATTTAAAAGTGAAATCTAAAATCAGAACTTGGTTTCCACAAGTAGAAAATGTAAGTTACCCGATCATTTTCTTTTAAATCGCTACAAGGGATTCCAAGCTTTATAGCTTGTGTATTAGTGGTTGTTATTCCGTGTGGTCCTTTTTACCGGTTTTCCGGACGTTCAAATTGCAGTTGTATTTGCTTGAGGGTAGCCATGCGCGAGATAATGAACAAAAGAGTTTCATCCGAGATGGAAGGAGTTTTTGGTTTTATTTGGTACGAATTTTAAAGTACGCGGTGTACTTTTATCTGTGAAATTCTAGCCTTTTTGACCCAAAGAGTACTGAATGATGCTTATAGTTTGAGACACTGGCCTAAAACTGAAACAGTTTTAATTAAAAGTTACTGTGTTAAAGTTAAGTTGCAGCCTGTATCTGTCATTTTAAGGTGTAAAGTAGACATAGAGTATTTTAAATGTATGTTTTGGGATGTTATTGCTTAAAGTAGTCTGTCATAAGATCATGATAAGATTTTACGTGATATTGCGTCGATTTAATTTTTCCTCGAAATTAAAGAGTTAATAGGTTTGTCTATCGACTCTTTTTCTTGTCGTACTGAGAAGTATTAGGTACATTATTATTATGATAATTAATTGTAGATTTCATATAGCTACATTTGTACCAATAAGCAAGTAAGTATGGTCAAAGTCTTCTAAAACTTGAAAATACGAAATAAAAAGACCCCGTATAAGTTTTAAGTTACTATATTCTTTATCAAAAAAATTGCTATATTAGATCTGAAAACTGTCAGTCACGTTTGTCATTATAAAAGCCACGACGTGGGTAAACTATTAAATATAATTACGTGTTAATGGGTATATTATTTGCCAGTAACCGCACGGAACATGCTGCTGTTAATATAATTATATAACTGTAAATGTCTTGCAGGGCAAAGGCCTCTTCTCATAGAAAAAAAGGTAATCGCTTAGTACGGATGCGCGATGGAAATTTATTAATCAACTGTTTACTATTTAATTTTAAGCAATTTTTTTCGTTTTTTTTTTATTAACCTACGTTAGACTCCACTGCTGGGCAAAGGCCTCCCCTTTCTTCTTCCAAACCTTTCTGTTCTTGGCGATTTCTGTCCACGTGCGCCCCGCATAACTGACAGTCAGTTAAGCAAATTAATTGTATAAAATACACGTGTAGTTATTATATTTTACGTCAGTAAGCTATTAAATTATGATTTTTTGTCTGTTGTGTTGTTGGTTTTTTTCATTCTTCATATCAATACGTTTAGGATGTAATTAATTGTGCTACCTATTTACCGTAGGTAGAGCAAAGAAAGGCAGTATTTACGCTAAAAACACATTTTGTTTTAATTTTTTTTCTTATAAACGTTCATAGAAACATATATCATTTCACAAATTAACTTGCTTTTGCTAAAGTATCCAAATTCTCTCTTTAACAGTTACTCCACAACATTCCATCATAAAAAAACTGTTATTAGGACCATAAAAAAACACTTTTGGTCCTTTGAGTCACAACTCGCCACTGTTTTGTTTCCCGCCATTATTTACTCTCCCAAACAGTTAGTTCGGGTACCGTTTGAACTACATTTTAATAAAACAATACTAACATTAAAAACTTTCTTCAAATCACTGGTCATCTACCATTGTGGCCTACATTTAGTTACGCAATTTTCAACCTAAAGATTTTCAGATAGAGTTGCTATTTGCTTGAAAGTTGTAGAGTAGAATAATATAATAGTTGTTATGGTTTGTTTGAAGATCTATTGTGTTTTGTTTTTAATGGAGTCTAGGGCTGTTATAGTCTACTTTCGCTGGAGGTTCTGCTTGCTCGATTGTGACGTGTTTTTCTTTATCAATCAGTCGTTTGTCTTGTTTGAAATACCACTTTTCTTTCTCTATGTAGAGAAATAAATCTCTTTAAAAATAATGAAAAGATCTTTGTTTTTTTTTCTGTATTTCAGACTCGTAAGAAATTACTATTTTTCGACTAGTATTGCTTATAATCTAGTGAATTGTGGACAATTTGAGGAACTTGTAAGAAGAATAAGAATTTTAATTCATACTTCAAATATTTCTTGTAGAAGAATATTAACTCATCTATATAGGAAATAAGGAAGTACACAGTAATCGACCTTGGTATAATTAAATATTAAAATATTAGTAACACATGTTTTACATAACTCTTGTTAATTCTTTGAATAGCTGGTATAAAAGACTTGAAACATATCTGCTATTAATGTAAACTCCTTTTTTGTGTTTCATAAAATTCTTACAATTCTCTCAATTCTTTTATCAGGAAAAGCTATTTGTTTTCTCTCGGTTTTCATAGGTATCAAGAAAACTAATCCTAAAAAATACTAGAATCCGAATTGAGAAACTCCTCCTTTTTTAGAAATCGGTTAATTTTTTTTTCTATTTATTCTACACTTGACCTTTAGTTAGTAATAATTGACTTAAAAAAAAGAGAATAAGGAAATTCTTTAGAATATGCGGTGCGAAATGAAATCACCGCATATTTTTAGTATTAGTTATTTAACAGTCACCACATTCTTTTAGTATAAGTTATTTCAAACTAATCAGTAGTTTCAAGTTTCCTTTCTTACTATTTCCTGCCGGAACTAGTCATCGACATAAAAAAAACATAAAAAAAAAACGTGCAAAGCTATAAAAATATTTGAGTCATCAGTCTCATTCTAAAAGTTGGTCATTCCAGTCCAACAAAACCGAAGAGATTACATTATTTCGTTAACAAAAGTCAAGTAAAAATGCCAAAAATTCGGACAATGATTCGTTATCATAAACAATACACAATGGACCTTATCTACCGATTTTCAAAGGTGTATTTACTTTGAAATATGTTAATCAGTATTTCTTTGAATCTTTAGATATATTTGTGAGTTTTATCTATGTAAGTATAAGGTAAGGATATGCTTATAAAGAGACAATGGGTTCTTTTGTGTCATTGACCCTTTTTTTGTGTCCTAGTATTTTAAATATGCGTCATTTGTACACTGAGTCATATCCTTAGAACGGTTAGTCCCAAAAATTAAAGTGAAAGCTTAAATTTACCTGTATGTTATCATTTTCAACCGACTTCAAAAAAAGGAGGAGATTCTCAATTCGGCTGTATTTTTTATGTTTTATTTATATTTTTTGTTTTCTAAGCCCCACACTGGGTTCGACATGGTATATTATAATTTTGTGTGGCCTTTTGAATATTTCAGATTTCACTGGATTTTATGTAAGGATTATCAAACGTCTAAAGTAAAATAATTAATTGTTTATCATTAGATAAGTTACTGACCTCCCAATATCTAATCTGTAAACAAAATATTATATTGCGGAATTGATTTAGGTAATCATTATGATAATTATTGACACTAAACGACCGAGTGGATTTTTACGCGACATGTTTTTACAATATTTTATATTAGTACATATCTTCTTTATACGAAGACAAATTCCAAGTTTTTTCTTCATAAAAAATGCCATAATGTACCTAATTAAAATGTTTCTATACAACATACATATAATGTCTCCTACTTTCAATCTTTACTATAACATTACTGACGGGCCTTTTGGTCTAGTGTTTAGTGTCCCTGACTGCTATACCAGAGGTTGTGGGTTCGATCCCCACCCAGGACAAATGTTTGTGTGATGAGCACGATCATTTGTTCTTCGTCTGGGTGTAATTTACCTATAATATGTATGTATTTAGAAGTATATAAGTATGTATATCAGTTGTCTGGTTACCATAACACAAGATCTGCTTAGCTCGGGATCAGCTAACCGTGTCTGAGTTATCCCGGAATATTATATTATATTATTATATTATGACGAGAAGAATCCAAAGATTATTAATGACTACTCAAGTATGTTACAGTAAGACAAAAAACTTTGTCAACGTGAAAGTATTCCAAATATGTGATCGTCAGATACCAGAGCGCTGACAAATCGTGACGATGCCTGCTACACGATGTCTCCGCATTTTTGCATAATATCTGGGTTTTTTGCTGCTGTATGAGGTTTTATTGGGACATAAAATACAGTTGGTTGTGGCTATTTTATTTTAGGTATGTGTGTTTTTTTTTAGGTTGTAAATAGATTTTATAATTAAAATAGTTTTTGAATTTTAATTAAGGTTAGGATTTTAGTACCAGTTTTTAGATTGTGTTGCTATATTTATTTTTTACACATATCGTTTAAGCAGCGAAGCTTCGTGATAGGTTCTTCGTTTTGCATATAACACATTTTTTTTAATCTTTATGAAATGTTTCGAGATGAGTCAGCAAGATTGTTTACAAATATGCTTGTATGCATTTATATTTAAGAATATTTAACTTGCAGCATTGCATTTAAAATACTATGTGCTAGACAGAGTAGTTATTTTAAACAAAAACAAAATATTGATAGACGGACTCAGACATTCACGACAAGAGAGTTTCCAATACACTTTTCCATAGCTTTTTCCAATCAAAATTAAAATATTTTTATTTAAAGTAGGCCTTTTTAAGCTCTTTTAAAACGTTAAACTACTGACTCTAGTTGCAGGTTCCAAAATGTCATTCCAATGAAGAAGAACCGGCAAAAAACTCCATCACCGAACTTTGCGAATTTAACACCCTATCTTACCTCAATTTTACAAAACTATCTTTTCCAAGACTGCCTCGTTGGCCTAGTGGTGCTAAGCGCGCCTGCTACGCTAGAGGTCTTGGGTTCGATTCCCGAGTCAACCAAGGTGTTATTGGGTTTTTCTATGAAATTCTCAGTAGCAGGTCGGAGTTTGGATTTGTGCCCGGTTAGTGGCAATAGGCTCGCCCCCTATTACATGGGACCTAAACATATCGGCGAACTGTGGGTATACATTGGTACACCTCTGCCTAACCCTTCGGGGATACAGGCGTGATGATATGTTATGTTATCTTTTCCAAAACAATTACCGCAAAATAAGTCCTAAATCCGACCCTTATAACATATACAAACTCATTCATCAGATCTATAGCAGGCGGAGTCACGTGCCCGGCTGAGTAACGGTGTGCTGTGACGTCATGAAACTTGTTACGAGTCGTTGACCCACCTGTCGTGGTATGGTGGTTCATGTTTGGTTTAGGGTTGGTTCTTAATATTATCTTAGGTTAATTAGATCGATTTTATGTCTTAAAAAGTGTGGTCGGTATGTATATGTAAAATATTTTCAAACCATTACTATTATTTTGATGTTTGCCGTTGCACGTTTCGTATAGTTTTATTGTAGTGGTTCAAATTCGAGTAAACATCAAGTATTTTATTGTATTTTCGAGTTTTTTTTATAACTAACAGGTTTCATACAAAAATCTTATTTTTTTTTTAATAAATGACATTTTAATGTTTTGTTTTGCGTAAAGGAATTGTGGTTATTTCTGTATTGATACATAACTGACTTTCAGTTAAATACAGAAATGGTTTACTGTAATAAGCGTATAGTTTTAATTCATAAACTCTAACTTATAATAATTTGTTACCTACAAGTTACATAATATCTACGTTCCAATTATAAACATTATGTTGTGATAATCTATAATAAAGCGCCTCGTGCACTGAAAACAATAAATTCGTAAATATTATATTATTATCTTTACACGTTTCGTCTTCCAATAAGCAACCTAATTATTTTATCATTACATCAGCAAATAATTTAATTGATTACTTCAAGATATTTATATAAACAAAAATGTAGTTTAGGTTGCTAAGTAAGCGATTATTTTATACAAGTATGTCAATTAAACATATCGCAAATATAATAGAAAAGAAAGAGAAAACTACAAGAAAGTAATACATAATATATTGGTATTATATAAATTCCATTATTTAAGTACTATTGGTACTTAAATACTTAAAACTCCGTCCATTTTATGCCATTAATATTTTATTGTTAGGTATAATTAATATTTAACGACATTTCTAATAGCAGAACATAAACAATTCGTTTTATACGACGATAGTATAATATACAAATGCAATAATAAGTGTTAAGGGGCTTCCACACGTTACTGCGAATTCGCAACGAATCGCAATATGTGTGAGCTCGAGTTCCATTTTGAACTTTATTAACCGACTTTTAAAAGGAAGAGGTATTCAATGGGACTGTTTTTTTTTCAAAATCAAATTTTTTTTTTTTTTTTTCAAATAGGCCTTTTTAAGCTCTTTTAAAACGTTAAATTACTAACTCTAGTTGCATTTTTATGTTTGTTACCTCAGAACTTTTGAGTGGGTGAACTGATTTTAATGGTTCTTTATTTGAAAGGTTGTGCTTTCAGTGTGGTCCCATTTTAATCTGGTCCAGTTATTACACTGGGATGCATAAGACAACGGTATAAGAAGTATTTTGAAGTCGGTTTTTTGTATGAATTAATTAGTTGTAGTAGTTTAGTGTGGCAGTCCATAATGTTCTTCTGACCAAATTTCGATAATTTGGGCCTCGATTCAGCTATTTAAGATTTCCTTGAATTGACTGAATGACCTAATTCATATGGTAATTTTTACGGTAATTGGCATTCTGCTAACTGTCATGACGATCATTAATTGGTCATTACGATCATTATCTTCGAGAGTTCAATGAGATTTTATTGTAGGCTTATCTGAATACGAAAATTAGGCACATTGACAAGTACACAGACGGACCACTGACATGCATTTAAAATTGCTGAATCGAGGCTCTGGGCTTCTCTCAACAGCGGTGAACCAGAAACGCAGATATTGTAGTGCATCAGTGTGTAAACACAGTTGAACTCTCTATTCCTTCAATCTCATAGTCTCATTCTTTTCTTTAAGATAAAATGGAGTCTCTTCATGAAGGCCTTTGTCTAGCAGTGGACATCTCTTAGATCTTGACTAAGGACCCGAGTACGATTGAAAGGCTAAATATTTATTGAAGGCAAATCATTTGAGGAACACAATAGATAATAATGAATATCATAATATTATTGTAGCCCTGATCAAAGAAATTGATTTACATATGAAGATGATATCTAGCATATTCACTTATAATAGATACCAGGGGCCCGAGTCTGCTATTGACAATTAGAATTAGAATTAGAATTAGAATTAGAATTAGAATTAGAATTAGAAGAATTAGAATTTATTTATTTGCTCGAAATATGGTGTTTACAGATCTTAAAAATTAATACAGTTCTGCATATTTCGCCTACTTTGTTCGGCATGCAAATTTATAACAATATTACTATTAGTTAAGTTACAAAACAATTAAAATTATAACTACATTATTATTAGTTAAGACGTTACAAAACAATAAACATACACTCAATGATATTTTTATTAGAATATCATTGCATACACTTTAATCTACTTAAGGCTAATAATTTTTTTAGTAAAATTTAGTTTTTTTTTATTATCTTTTATCTAAGTACATTAAATATATTATTATAATGCTACACTATTGGAGAAAAAAAAAAATATCTAACTAGGAATCTTAAAACATAATATATAAAAACTAAATCCTAAAACAATTAAATAGTATATCAATTAAATTCTAACTTTTTACTTATTGTATAATTCAAAAAATCATTTAATGTATAAAAACAATTTTCATTAAGCCATTTTTTTAGTTCTTTTTGAAAGTATTTAATTGGTAGCTCTCTAATTTTTTTGGGTATTGAATTAAAAATCTTTACTGCCATAATGCTACTATTTCTTTGGCAAAAAGTTGTACTGCAAGTTGGAACATCTAATTTTGTAGGATCTCTTGATAGTTTTTTAATTTTAGTATCATTCGTTTTTAAAAATAAGTTTAGATTTTTTTTTACAAAAACTCCTATTTCCAGGATGTAAATGTCTACTAGTGTTAGCAACTCATGTTTTTTGAACAATGGTTTACATGAGTCTAGAGGTTCTATTCCAAACATTGATCTAACGCATTTTTTTTGCACAATAAACGCTCTATTGAAGTCAGTTGAATTACCCCAAATAATAATCCCGTATCTTAGAATTGATGATACATAGCCATGGTAAGCCAAAAGGGCGGCATTTACTCCTACTGTTTTTCTAAGGTTTCTTAGTGCAAAAGCGAATCTGTTTAATTTATTACATAAATTACTAATATGTTCTTTCCAGTTACAGTTTTTGTCGAGTATAATTCCCAAAAACTTTGTAGAATTAACTTCTTCTAATTCACTATCTCGTCCAACAACTTTAAGTTCTTCACTAATCATTTTGTAGTTAGAAAATTTTATATATTTAGTTTTTGTTAAATTTACACATAAGTTATTTACTTCAAGCCATAGAAGCACAGATTCTACCGCGATATTTATTTTATTTTCATATAATATATCTTGTTTTTCTTTAGTTATGATAAGTGAGATGTCATCTGCAAATAATACGCATTTATGTTCTGTTACTGCCGGCAAGTCATTTATATAGAGAAGAAAAAGTAGTGGACCTAAGATACTGCCTTGTGGCACCCCAAATTTATTAAATTTATACTTAGATCTGTACTTTGTAACTTCTTTATCATCATTTAAGCCTAATACTTCTACACATTGCTGTCTATCATTGAGGTAAGTTTTGAGCCAATTTAGCGCTTTGCCTCTAATCCCATAAATTTCACATTTTTGTAATAATATGTCATGTTTTACAAAGTCAAATGCTTTGCTCATATCAAAAAATAAGGCAGTGACAGCTACTTTATTATCTATATTTTCAGTTATTGATTTTGTCAATTGATAGCAAGCTAGTGCAGTTGATTTTCCTTTTTGAAATCCGTTTTGTTCAGTATTAATAATATTATATTTATCAATGAATGAGATTAATCTATTATACATTGCCCGTTCAAATATTTTGGAAATTGTAGGTATTAAGGTGACAGGTCGATAATTGTTTAAATCAAGTTTATTATTTTTTTTGTATATGGGCTTTACTATTGATAATTTTAATTTGTTAGGAAATTCCTCTGCAAAAAAACTTGTGTTAATTACATGTGCTATAACAGGAGATAATATATCAACACATGATTTTATTATATGTGTTGGAATATCATCATATCCAACAGCTTTAGTATTATTAAGAGTTGTTATTATTTTTGTTATTTCATTAGTAGTACAAGCCTCTAAGAATATACTGTTGCTGACTTTTTTAATTTTATCTATGTTATTATTTTTTTTATTAGAATTTATATCAATATTTGTGGTATTAATAAAATGATTATTAAAGGCTTCTGCTATTAACTCCGGGTTATTTAATGTAATCTCATTCAAGTTTATTGATTCTATTGACTGTAGATTACTAGATTTAGGTTTATTTTTAATCAAATTCCAAGTTGCTTTACATTTATTTTTTGCTTTTAGTATAAAATCACTTGAGGTTTGTTTTTTAGATATGTTGATACATTTATTTAATATTTTAGCATATTTACTATATTTAACTTTATTTTCCTCTGATTTATTTTTAAAGTATTTTGACTTAAGGTGTCTTTTTGAGAGACAAGATTTTCTTATACCTCTAGTGATCCATTTTAAGGGAGACAGCTGGCATTTTACCTTTACTCTTTGAATTGGAAAGTTTAACTTAAAAAATAAACAAAACATATCATAGAAATTATTAAACGCTTCATTGGGGTCTATTTCATTATAAACATTGTGCCATGACAAGCTAAGAAGACATTCTCTAAATTTTTCTATATATTCTGAATTATAATTCCTTTTGTATATAAAATAGTATGGTTCATTAGTTTTTAGTGGGATTGATTTATTTGCAAACGTTAATAACTGGGCAGTGTTGTGGTCTGATAAATGTAATTCACAAGTTTCACCTTTTGCTTCAGTTATATTGCTAATTATATGATCTATGCAAGTATTTAGTCTAGTAGGAGTGTTTATTTTTAGTGTTAGATTATAGTTCAAAAGGATTTCTTTTAATGTATTACTATTCTTATTATTAGTAATAGTATTTATATTAAGATCACCAACAATAATTATTTTTCTATTCGTTCTATTACATATTTTATTCAATAGTGACTCTAGCTTACTAAAAAATATTGTAATATTTGAATTGGGTGTTCTGTAAATACATATTACAATACAGTTATAAGATGGAATTTCTATACCACAACATTCAAATTTTTTCTCAGTTGATATATCTTGGCATAACTTTAATATTTTATATTCTAGAAAGTTTTTAATTAAAATACATACTCCACCTCTATTTTCTTTTTTCCTTGAGTATGAGGTAGCAAGTGAAAAATCATTGAGACTTATATTTAATTCATTATTACATTTAACAAATGTTTCTGAAAAACACAATATATTGACTGTCTTGTTATTAGTGGTAAACTCATTTAAGGTTATTTCTATTAAAGGAAGTTTATTTAAAAGGCCAGCAATATTCTGATGAAGAAGTCTCACATTATGGTTTTCAGGTTTGTTTTTATTAGTAATTAATTTATTAGTACCTACTTTTTGAGAAAAAACTGTTTATTTTTATCATAACTTATTCTATTAAGAGAATTTATTCTAGTCCTTTCTTTCACACACATTACATTTTTATGATAGCAGTAATAGTATTTTACATTATCAAATACATTTTTCATACCATAGTTATTGAGTACTCCACTTTGCTCATAGAACATAGAATTATCGTAGGTAAGATGTAAATTGGAATCATATATTCTAGCATAGTCATGAGTAGCTATGTCACTGTATAATAAATGACCAAAGGTTTCTATCCTAGAGTTAAACATAGTACTATGACCATTAAATTTATAAGTGGGTAGACAAATTATTAAATTAGTGTGCTGCATAGTCATTAATGAATTACGAATTTCAACAATTAAATCATAATAATTCTGAGATTTTATAAAATCTTTTTCTCCTATTAAGATCATACAATAGTCATTCTTTGTATAATCGGATATTTTTTGGTCTATGTTATATATATATAATTGCTTCAATCGTCTGAATGGGTGGCGTCAGTAGGTCCATTTTAGGATAATTACGTAGGTAAAACGTCATTTGCCATCCCAATGGCTAATTTTGACGATTTGACATTTAGTAGAATGCCAATTATCCTAAAATGGACCTACTGACGCCACCCACTCAGACGACTGAAGCAATTGTCATAGCAGACTCGGGCCCCAGAGGTTGCACAAAGAGTTCAAGTAGAGAGCTTCCTAAAAAGTTGATTGTCATAACTTCAAAGTCAATTCCTTAATTTGTCATACATTAATTTATAGGCAAAATAGCTTATGGCAAATAAAGAATTGGTGAAGTATGAAAACTACCAAGTGCGTAGCCGCAGTACTGTCCAACTCGAAAGAAGTAAACTTGGAAAACCCTCAACTATCTACTCCAATTCATTTTTAAATAAACAGGAAGATGCTTCAACAGCCTCCCTATAAAAGATCATCCCAATTCGGATGTGACCAAATATACCGTATAAAAATATCAGTCTGGTACAAAAGAAAAACAATAAGTTATAGAACGAAATTACTGGCCATCTACTATCATTTAAAATTCGATCACCGTTTGAAATAATTCAAAAGCGATTCTGTATTCAAATAATATTCTGCGTTCGATATAACGGTTTGTCGGCCTATGTTTAGTGTTGGTTTGCGCATGAGTGCTAATGCTAAGATATGACGTGGCCTTAAGAAATTTCTTGAAAATATAACGCTGTTTACTGTAAGGTGGTAGGCAGGGATTGTAGAGGTACTTCAATTAAATTTTGTGAAGAAAAAACTGTGTTTACTGCTAGTGAATTTTATTTTTTTTTAACCGAAGGATTGGTGATTTTTTGAGGCTTAAGTAAAGGAACCCTAAGAAACATTTTTTTTTACTAGAACAAGAATAATCTATTTCCATAGGTACCTATAGTTAAGAATAAAGGTGGTAAATGTGCTATTACTATCTTAATGAGCCGCGACGGGTAAAGCATGGTATAATTAGTTCTTAATAACTTACTTATACGGTAAATGAGCACGGTATATACGGAAGTACACAATTTTTATGAAAAATAGTGTAATAAATAAAAAAACAGAATAATTCAAATGAAGGATATTGAATAAAAACAAAAATAAAATATCGATATAAACTGTTCAAGTTATCTTTTCAATTTATCTATAATTTATATTGTTCTTTTATTTATTTATATACTTTAATTAAAATAATAAATAAAAATTCTCACCTCTATTCTCTAATATCCGTTTATAAACAGTCACCTATCACAATCACGAGCGTTATAATTCTAAAGTTATTTATCATTAAATAATTATAATCAGAAATCACGATTTCCCACTGAGATATCAGTCATGACTCAATTCACCGGTAAATAAAACACGTATACATTATCTACAATAAAATGTTGCTGCACGCGAAAATAGCGGAAATTTTATTACGTTATAACACTCAATAAAAAATAAAATAAAAATCGTAGTGTACTAAATTCAAATACCGTGTTCGGCGTACGAGCATCGACTCGACAATATTTTTTGGTCCAAACCGAGACCTCACTAATGTCCTTGTCTTATCTATAGCGCTGTCTCTTTCTAAAGCCGAGTGCATTCGTCCTTGACTCTGAACTCCATACCATAAGAAAGATGTACCGTTTCTAGTTTTCTTCTCTGTCTACGATGGTGTTTTCTATACGTAAGAGTGAGATGGTGTTATAATTATCAGTTAGGTGTGAAATCTGGCTGTCAATGACCGACCAGGATCAAAATAAGAAAACTTTTTAGGACTGTTATGTTTTTACAGTTATTTTAGTTCCTTTGACCTTTTTTGTGGCGTTTTCCGATAGTATTTTTCTGTGACAATATCGTGATCATTCGACTTGACAATTGACGCGAATTCGCGCCAAATTGAAAGTAGTTGAATGGACTTTGATGAACCGATTATAGCAATTTCGGATGCTTTCAAAGGTTTTTTTATTTAAATTTTGACTTAAATAATTTTGTATAATATTTTATTCAAATCCTTTTAATTTGCATAGATTTACATACTCTAGTTTTTTTTTAGATATTCTATCAAATCTTTTGTACAGGCTTTTCTTTAACTTTTAGTGCATGTTATATTTATTTTACAATATAATATTTCTTTGGGTTAAATCATTGATGAACTACTTGACTTATTTTATAAGTTATATGGTAATATATATAATATTATGGTAAATTAGATATGGTCTTATAATATAGCCAGAATTTAGCCACAGGAACTTGTAACAAAACGACGCAATATCTTCTCGTTTGGGCTTGTTTCACTTATCATTTATTTTTACTAGTAGTTCGAGCCTGTATGCCTTAAATTAAACTGTGTTTAAAAATAAATGTTCATAAAATTTATTGTAAAGTTAATTTATGCTTAGTAACTACATAATAATATTTCAAAGCCGTCAATGTATCTTCGAGATCTTGTTTTATAGGTGTTCAGTTACCATAAAGAGAGCCACATAATACACAATTGTATATGTATGCAAACAGAAATACCCTTGCGGCATTGTATGAAGGAAATAACGAAAGTGGACGAAGAGAAACAAGTGTGTAGGATCGTAGCAAGTGGAAAGAAGTGGTCGCTGCCTACCCCCCCCCCCCCCCAAGGGTTTAAAGCCTGCGCTCAGGCTAACGGCAAATATCTCTACAAAAAAAAAGCTTACAAAGAAAGATTCGTGATTGTATGTATGTAAGTGAAATACACTTCCTATCCTATAGGATTGGTTATCATGTAGGACTTCTCTTTAGCACCAAAAATACTCGTGATTTCAGGAAGGGGTTTAGTTTAGTTAGATAGGAACCTGGTCCACGATTCAGCTATTTTAAATGCATGCCAGTGGTCGTCGGCAGTCTACTTGTCAAATCAAATTTATCTTGTCAAATGTCATTGAACTCTAGGACCAGGATTATTGTAATGTCCAATTAATTATCGTAATTCCAGTTAGCAGAATGCCATCTATCGCAAAAATGACCAAATGAAGCAGGTCATTCAGTCAATTCAAGCAACTGTTTAAAAGCTGATTCGAGGCCCTGAATCATCAGTTAACACCAATCCGGGAGTAGAGGGGTTACAAATTTGACCTGCTAGTTCATTAAAATCTACATCAAAATAGCAACTACATTGCACACTTATAATGCTTATTATCTGATAAATAATTCACAGAGCCATTTCAGTGTTTTGCCATAAAATATTCAATTGAGTCCGTTGATATGAAAATACAAAATGGTGGCCTAAACATGTTTGGACGTGGGCGGAATATTGTAGAAATATTAAATTCAAATCAGTAATTCATGAGTAATCCCTTTGTGTTACCGTAAGCCTATGTTTGTGATGAATTCAATTTATAAAGGTTCGGATAATCACACAAAAAGTTATGCAAATATGAGCCTTATTGCCATAGAAATAAAGACCCTAGAATAAATGTATAAATAAAATCTTTGTATATTTAATCTATGCGTTGTAAATACTAGTAGGGTACAGATATTGAGCCTAGCCACTGGATGATGGATGGTCCTAACAACATGGTCATTTTCTATGTTGTGAAATAAAACTATACTTTTTTGAAACTACATTCCTCAAAGTATTTAATTTACATAATATAAATGTAGTAGTAGATACCTATACAGTAATACACATCCTCTTTAACTTATAATTTGTGTAAATAACAATAGGTTTGTACAAAATTCATAGGGAGATGACCACGGCCCTAGATAGAGACAGATGGAAGGAGGGTAGAGAGGCTTTGCCCTGCAGTTGGACAGGAACGGCTAGGAAAAAAACCAAGTCTTTGACAAAGGACTAAATTATCTTTATCTAAGTCTAGCTAGAGACATGAAAACCTTCGTAAGTATTGGTAAATATATCAAAAAGAATATAGCTACTTAGTTACAAAATAGTTCATACAAAACATATTTATAAAACAACAAAATTGCAAACTAATACATCAAACAAAATATTGGTATGTTATTTAAACTATTTTGTGCGATACTGTTAACCATTTCATTTTGTTAACAAAATTAAAATAAAAGGATTAAAGTACGAATTTATAGCTATGATACGTATGTGTATGAATTATGGAATGTACTGGCGACGACAAAATTGCTTTCAAGTTTATTTTTAAAAACAGTATATGAATAACCCCAGTTTCCGAAAGGGTGATCAACGTAATGTTGTCAAATCAACTAATCATGGCTGTGATTGGTTGACCAATATACTTTTAGCCAATCACAGAGCTTGAAATGAAGGTTTGACACTTACAGAAACCGTGGGTTAGTCTACGATAGGTAAAGATAACATGCAGCTCATGGGTTTTTGGATTTTAGTTCGTTAGTGTAATAAATACAAGACTTCACAGTAAACTCATATTGCATAGATAAAAACTAACGGGCGTCAAAAAACTCATCGTCATCCTTGGCGTCAATGGCGGGACGTGCCCAGATGGCTGGCAGCATTGCCACGTTGAATGGCTATGTCGACTCTCTGTGCAAAGAACAAACCAGCCCTCTGATCACGAGGAGAGTCTACCAAACGCTTAGAAACATATTACATTTTTAGAATAAAAATAACTAGTAGAATATAACGGAAGAACGACCAACATCCATGTTAATTCGAACACCACCTTAGTCCGCCTGTGACCTCATCTGCAAAATACGCCAGAAACTTTAATAAAAATAAACCTATTTAAAAAGTAGTATTAAATCAATGACCTACATTCGTAACACTCAGAAAGTTACTATTAAATTTTTATTACTATTTAATCTTCACCAGAATACTGTCCTCTGTTGAAGAGGTTTTTTTTTATTTAAGAACTCTCTTTTTTCTTTTCTTGTGTTTTTTCAACAGTTCGCCCTCCTACTCTATATGCTGACGAACTCTTTCAATCTCCAACTGTCTAATATAACTATTCAGATATTACTCTTTACATAAAAAGTTGTAGAATTATAACAACAACCCAATAAAATTGTCGTAGACACTATACAAGAATCGAACACATTAGAATATGGGCTTAAAAATAAAAAATCGGTGGATCAGATGGTGCTTTCATTTTTCATATTTTCTTAAAGAAAGTATTGTAAAAAGAACATTATCATAAAGACAAAAACATTGTTGACTAAATTGTTTTAATAACAAACTTTGCAGATAAAAAACTAATCTACCAATCTCTAGGCCCAAAAATATTGGCCTCAAGATTAGTAAGTTATAACAGGACTTCAAACACACTAAAACACAAAACAAATTTCACATCAAGTGTACCAATCTACCTCGTATTGTTCAAGGAACTAATAAGAGTACAAAATCAAAACATAGATAAGTCAGTACTGCTTAGAAACTAGCGCGGACCGCACGAACTTAAATCTACAATGAATTTGTGTGTAGTTATATCTCAGGCAATCATATTCGCTGTTTTATTAATACAGTCTCAGTTTATACAAGAGGTTTGTAGTGCTTTTTAATATTCTGATAACATATCTCGATATTTATAAAGGTTTAAAAACTCGAATCCGGAACACAGAATTTTGTTAGCAGTAACGACGCTTGTTTTACTCCCTTCGTGGTGGAATATATTTTCATTTACAATCGTCAATATAGAGTTATTTTTATGAACGAATGTAAAATCAAGGATATACTATATTGGCATATGTAATCTTGTGTTTATGATTTCTGTTTCGTTAGTATTTTCATTTCACATGTTATTTGGGCTTGCAATACAAGTGATATTTCTGAGCTTTAGAAATTAGTTTACTGCAATGTTTAAAGTGATTTTGTATATGAGAATAGTGTCAAGAATTCTTGAATACGTAAAGTCAACTTATGGTATTTAAAATCACATTAATGACATTACAGAGTGTTTGGTCAGGATATGGAGAGACCATCAACAATTATGAAACTGAGGAAAAACAGTTATTTATAGACTATCAGAATTACAGGCACTATTGTTTGCCAGAAGATTTGTAAATATAATACATGTGAAACTTTTTACAGGTGGAAGCTGAAAAACAGACGTCCTTTTCAGTTGGAAATTGGTTCAGCAGCCTAGAAAAAAAGATTAACGTACAGGTAGGAAAGATAAAAGATTTTTTTTTAGGTTTGCCTACTAGGCGTAACCATGATGGAAAGTATAAGTAAAAAGAAGTAGTGTCTCTACAATCATTTTTGAAAATATGAAAAGAAAAAAATGATTACTATTATAGAGGTTTTTGAATAAATGATAAACGCGTGTTGTAGGAAAGAGTGTGCAAATGTTTAGCAAAAATTAAAAAGGCTCTTCTTGGGTACGTTGGTATAGAAACTAAAAGCGAAGCAGGCACAAAAGACGGTAATACTACGGATACAACAACAAATAGCACAACGACTAGCAAGTCCAATAGCACAACGAATAGCACATTAAATAGCACAACGACAACGACTATTTCACCAAAAGCCTATAGAAAATTTTCATACCGTCCATTTACCAACAGTTTTCGTACGACGGTTTAGAATACGATGGTGCCAATGCCAGTGAATGCTCTGAAGAAGTAAGTTCTGAGAAACATGAAAAAACTGGTCTTAATAAAGTCGTTTAAACCGAAACAATTAACACTCTCAATGTTGTAGAAGAAACGGCGTATGTAACCGCTGAATAGCTTTTGCTTAGTGCGTTCTTAATGCTAATTAATACTGAAGTAATTGTGACTAATCTTATACTAATGAAGCATAGTTTTCTCTGAATAACGTTTCCGTTTCAAGTATCACTGATAACTTCTAAAACTTGGATAATGTCAAGCTAAATGCTGTCATTGCTGTTCTAGAAATAATGTTAAGGGAAGATTTTATAGACTTGTTAGTTTTATAGCTCAAAAGGCCATCCAGTCCACCAGTGGACTTGGATAGGGTAAGTCAATTTATTACTCGATTGAACTACTCAAGTCAAAAGAACTGAATTAAATCGTTACATTTTAAAAAGGCTGTTTGAGCAGATAGACAGATAAGACTGAGCATATATTCAAAACGTCTTCCTAGTCAACAAGACCTCGTAACAAACATTTTTATTCTTAACTTTGAATGATGAAAATACAAAGCAAAACAGAATAGAAAACCTAAATACATTTTGTAGGGCGTGATGACCGATGTATATCATAATATTAAAAAGACTGCAGCGGATCTCGTTCAAATACCTCGAAGACTTGCCGACCGATCCTTTGAGAAAGATCGGTTTCCAAACAAGAAAGCCGTTAATTATAATGATGTGGATCACGAGTGGGCAGAACGTCATGCCGTAGAACATGATGCCAGTGCCTGCAGTAGCGAAAAAGTAAGTTCAATGGACAGAGGGAAATATTATGGGGTAACTAGGATCAGCAATGAAGTCAATGATGCAAGCATTGTTCAATAAATAATCATTGATGATTTTGTGTTTCGTGAAACAATAGACGATCACAAACATTTATAAGAAAAGGGGGATTAGATGGGGCTTCAGTTCAAGGCAAGGATAAATATCGGATTTTCTATAAGTTCAGATTCTTATCATTGTGTGCTCAGAACTCATTTTCGGATTGCAACAAAATTGATTTTGAAATGTTTGATTTCCAGAATGATCATGATAACGATACTCCGCCCCCGGAAACGAACTACAGGAAAAAGCGACTAAAGAAACACAAAAGAAAGAGTAAAAATCATCAAAATGTTGCTCACGTGAGCGTTGAGAAAGAAATGGTTGAATTTGGCAGAAGAGCAAAGAAGGACAGAAAAAAGAAAAATGGTAAAAGGAGATTCGTGAAAACTTCATTTAAAGCGTCAAACTCATCCAAGGACTCAAACGAAAGCATAAGAAGAGGCAAACCTGTTGACATCATAGTACATATAAAAATGAATGAATAAATATATTTATAAGTATATCTAAATGTTGTTTTATTTATTAAGTACCATATTGTAGTATGAACTACTACATAAAAAATGAGAAAATGGTATAAAATATGCCAATACCTGCTGCATCCTTTTAGTATGATATTTATAAAAGTAGTTAGTATATGATAGTTTTAAAAGTAGTTTTATTTTCCCTAAAAAAATATACTATTATTGGAGACAGTTATTATCGCTACCTAATAAAGAAGAAAGTATTTCACTACTTTCTCATCACACTGATGAATAGACAAGAGATCAACTAGAGTTGTAAGTATAATATAAAATGAGAGAAAAAAATGGATACCTAATCTTATCAAATACATCTGAATTTTCCTTATTTTATTTTAAAATTAAGTTCAAAAGAAACACCAAAAGATTTGGGAAAATATAACCGTAACCGTATTAGGAATTTAAAGCATTGCATCTTTTGATAGAAAAGGTTGGTGATCTTGTGGTAAAAGTTATATTCTAAGCTATAACTTATTTTTACTCCAAACATTTTAAACGTTTTTGTAACAGCGGTAAGCGTAAAGTAAGTATAGGAACAAAATTCTTGCCAACCCAAGACCACGAGTAGCCTTGAAGAGTTTTGACTAGTAAGTAAGTAATAACCAACTTAAGTAGGCATTTATGAGATGTGATCAACAAATCCACAGGTGGCAAGCAAAGCCAAAACAATACTGACCAACAATTGAAAATGAAATAACACCTGCCTGTGTAAAAAGCCTCGTGTAGCGTCGAAGAAACTGACACTATATTACATAATATTATTTTTATTTTACAAGGTGGAATTATTGTTCCTGATTTATAAAACAGATCCCACTTATCCATTGGTAACAATATCATTGCTTGAAGATTACATGTATGCAAAACAAAATATCAAAGATCAAGTCAACCCTAATAAAAATTTGTATTTTCCACTGAAAGTAAAAGCTTTTACAAAGTCTGGGTAACCAAGAGCTCATGATCGTTGAAGCATAGGTTTTAGACTAAAAATATTTGTGTTAAATAAACTTTTTGGAAACAAGATGAAGGTTCCAGAAACCAAAAGTTAAGCTTCAAGAGAAAAGAAAGGGCAGTAATTTATTTAAAGGTCTTTTCCTTCCCTGGTTAGGTGGCTTAAAGAAAATTTTGTATTTCTTGAGCATAATAAATGATTATGAGTGTGGTGGCCCTAAAATAACTGAGCAGAAACTTTGCTATTGTAACCGAGCAACTGATAAACATTCTTATAATTTCTAAATACAAGGTACATTTTACAACCTGACAAAACCAATAATAACGATCATCATTTAAATATTTATCCTGTATGGTAATCGAAACCACAGCTTCCAGTTTAGCACTCATGGCGCCTGACCTCAAGACCAAATAATGGGCAAATTAAAAACTACATTCATTTCATCAATTTATTTATCAAAATCACTCAAAAAACTTCAGTAATAAATTAAAAAACTGCTAAAATCCATCATTTACATTTATAAGTTAAGTTTCGGCGTCGTCAGTTTCAATTTCTTCTTTCCCATCTTATTCTTCTTCTTGTTTGCGTTCTTCCTCTTCTCCTTCTCCTTCATGAGTTTGCTTCTCTCGTTCCGTTTCAGTTCTTTGTTTAAGTTCCTGATCAGTCGCGGTATTGGGCTGTTGGAGTTGTAGTTAGCGCTGAAGTACTGTTGCTTGATTTCGTTGATGAGGTGGTCTAGCACACTCTCCGTCACTGCTTTTATGTGACGAGCGAACTGTAACAATTTATTTGAAATTAGGGTCAAGTCCATACTTTTTAATGCTTATTTTACGGTATTTCGAAGATTCAAGGTAGCTATGACCTTAAGATATGGACTTGCAAGGGAATAGGTAGTTTTTACTGCAAAATTTGACTTTAGGTATTACTATGAATATTAGTTTATACTTTACCCTTTCATTCTTGGTAAAAAGATCTTCATTATTGAACAGGTTCATAAAACCTTTGGGGTCTCGGTCCTTATACTCCAAATCCTGAAAAATGAAAATTGGTATTAAAATCAATTCGTTTATACATAGTTATTTTTAGTCTATCACTTGAATAAGACTTAAACTACGTCGAAGACATTTATAATTAGAGAATTTTCATTTTAATATCATTTGTAGCGAGATATCAAATTTCCTTCAACAGATTTCTTGTTATTCCTAGCGTATGATAAATTAACACTTGTGACACGAACTAATTAAATATTTGGGATTATAATAACAAACAACACATTGTTTCGAAAATAATTTTAGGCTCTCTTGTATGTATTTGTAAGGTAGCTGTCAACTGAAATGAAAATATTTATCTAAGGGAGAATGATTGTTTTTAAATGTTCTTTGGAGCTCGAATTGGGATCAGTAGTGACATAGCCTTGTGTTTTGATACTAGCACATTCTGGAACGAAAATATTGTGTGAAGAAGGCGGAAATAATTTAAATAAAAATATTTCGGAAAGGTGAAACAGGCGTGTAGTTAATGTACAACAGTACATCTACAATAGGTTTACCTGCAGATGTTAAAATAGATTGGTACAGTTTTGGGAGACGGTCTTGCTTTGACTGTTTTTATGCAGTTATTGTGTAATAATTAATAAAATCAATAAAATTGTTATCGAAATGTAGCATTTGTTTACCGTAATTTATTAGGAATATTTGATATTTTTATTGAATTACAAAAAGAACGTCTTGATTTTTTATTATTTTTTGCGGATTCCAGTCCAATTTTTATCCGGTTTGACTTAAATTG
Source organism: Autographa gamma (assembly GCA_905146925.1). Taxonomy (NCBI): domain Eukaryota; kingdom Metazoa; phylum Arthropoda; class Insecta; order Lepidoptera; family Noctuidae; genus Autographa; species Autographa gamma. The sequence continues at coordinate 8,320,944 of LR989871.1, forward strand.
GGAATGAGGCATTTATCCTAAATTAACTACTATCTAATAACTCACCAGTTTCGTATGCAACTCCTTGGAAAACACAAAAACGAATAAACATAAAACAATTAAAAATCTTAAAGTGCCCGCCATTTGAATAAAAAATTCAAATATCGAACGATCTCCGGTCACTTGTTTTTCGATGGTGTTGCATTCTGCGGTTTTGATTCATTCTTATTGGAAGTGGTTCGTGTTTACAAAAGGCAGCCATTTTGCTTTCTTTTCACCGATAACGTACAATTGACATGGTCGCACTTGGTCCTCTATTTTTACGTTTTTCGTGAAATTTATCGTTTAAGATGACTTTGTTTTGACTTTTTGGCTTGCTATGGAAGTAGGATTGGAGTTTTATGGCTTGTTGTTCTATTGCTCTACTGATCTGGAATTGCAAAATGATTAAGCTACGTTTCATGTGCTGATTAAATCGTTGGAAGTATTTTAAATTTTCTTTTGAATATGGAAGAAAATATTTCTTTCACGTAGCATTTTTTACTTGTTCCAGACATTTAATTACAAGTATATACGCAGCGTTAGTTCACCACCAATAGGACTTTATAGGGTTTAAGTTTAGTTAAGCAATGAAATTATTTAGGATGCCTGAGAAGATTTGGAAGATTTCAAGTAGAATCAGACATATGAACCGAAAAGGTCATACAGTCTGAAGTAGATGGAAAAAGATAGAACCTAAATTGTGTGGAAGATAATATAAGAATGGAAAAAAAATGCGGTATTGTAAATATTAGGAATCAATGTCAAAAGACACCGGACTGGTTAAAGAAGATAGAGTTAGATCGACAAAATGATTCTGCTCGTTGGCCTAGTGGTTCTAAGCGCAACTGCTGCTGGTCTTGGGTTAGGTTCCCAATTCGACGAAGGTGTAATTAGGGTTTTCTATAAAATTCGGTCGCAGTTTCCATTTGTGACCGGTTAGTGGCAATAGGCTCGCCCCCTATTACATGGGACCTAAACATATCGGCGAACTGTGGGTGTACATTGGTACACTTCTGCCTAACCCTTCGGGGATACAGGCGTGATGGTATGTTATGTTGTGTTATGACAAAATGGCGGCTCTGAGACAGCAATAGACCTGAGTGATCCCTACGAGTACAATACAACAGAAAATGTGGTTCAAGCAGCTTAGTACTGATCTAAAAAACTAGATTTTATGTAATTCATCCACAAGTTAAAAAGATTACCATACTATATTTACGAAGTATTGGGTGAAATATACAAACGACCCAGAACAGATTGTAGTGTATCTTGAGGAAGTGGCTTTTGCCAAGTAATAGATGATATTAAAATGAGGAAGATAGTCCAATTTATTTGTTAAAAAATAAAACTTTTGCCTAGCCTTATCCCTAGATCATTTTGGTGGGAGTCAAGTCTTACTGGATTCAGCTGAATTTCGTATTTTTTTATTATAGCGACTCTAATCTACTACTATTTTTTGTTCTTTATACAATGACTTCAGATATTGAAGGCGTAACATACATAGCAAAAAAAACATACAGACGAATCAAGACCGTCTTTCTTTTGAATTCGGTTGAAATCTTTTAGATTAATTAAATTCTCTAATTAGTTACACATAACTTCCACGTCATTCTTATTTAGGTGGCACTTGAATTCAATATTGATGGCATGATTCTGAATAAATTGATAATAATGCTAAGATTTAGTATTTACTTAATTACAGCTTTCATTCCTTTTTTAGCACAACTCTGAAATAGATTTATTTTGACCAAAGGATTTTTCCCTTTTATTGGTTGGTTTTAAGTACAACGATAATATAATACTTACCAAAAATCCTTGCATAAAAATAAATAAAAACTTACAAACAACAACTTTATTGAAAATGTACAAAAATATTTTACTCTTATTTTACGTCACTAATTATTTTCTTAAACTATATTTATATAATACAAAAGCATGTTGTATATCTTAAATCTAAGCAATTCATTCGAATAAGTCTTACAAAAACTTACTAATTAATTTACTTATGCAACGTACTTAGAAAATACCTAGAGTTATTAATATTTTTTTCGTTTCATTCATTTATTCATACGCCGGCCAAAAACTGATTACGATCAATGTTTCTATTCAGTTATAATAATTATTTTTTATATTGCCTTCTCTATATGGGAAGAGGCCTGTGCCCAGCAGTGGGACGATTATAGGCTGGATTATTATTATTATTACAGTAAGGCTGTTTTCACGTTATGTGGCACGATATCGGTGCAGGACTTAGATGCGATCCGGGCAAGGTAGAGGAAGGAAACGAGTCTTTCACATTATCCGATCGTATTCGTAAGTTTCATACATAATTCTTGCCCCGATATCGTATCAGTGTCTAATACCGATATCGTCTGATAATGTGAAATGCTCTGGACCTTGTTTCAGCTCTTTTAAATGCATATCAGTGGTCTTTCAGTAAACTTGTCTTTGTAAAATTTTCTTATTTAGATAAGCCTACAATAAAATCTCATTAAAAACTCGAAGAGAATGATCGTAATGACCAATTAAAGATCGTAATGACAGTTAGCAGAATGCCAATCATCGTAAAAATTACCAGATAAAGCAGGTTAATAAGATGAATCGAGGCCCTGATGGTGAATTAAATATTGTTTCTTCGTCTTTCAGTTCGTAGCTCTATCAGACAGATAGTAAGGGTTAGTAATCCGATGAATTTTGTTTTTCCATCGCGTATTTATTTCGTTCATTTGGAACCTTCGGATCGGACGTTCCAGATTGTACTGTAAACAGGTAAAAATATTTGTGATATAGGTAAAAAAAAATAGGATTTCAACCTATATTTTTTCAAATTATTTTAATATATTGACGGCCCGTGAATTAAAAAATTGAGAGGTCGCCGTTTGTCGTGGTATGGTCATGTTATGAGTAGGGATGAAAGTCACGTAACTAGACGAGTTATGAGTATGACTGTGAATATAGCTATACATGCAGAGGAAGACCAAAAAAGAGATGGATGGAATAATGCTGAGATGACGAGTTGTAGAGATGAATGGAACCTGAATTCGCATTGCGTCGACCCCAAATAATTGGGAACAGGGCAGGGATGATGATTTATAGATATACAATACGAGGATAAAACTTGAAAAATATCTCATAACTTACATCTTCCACTCTCCTAAAAGGTTGAGGGTCATGGGCTTCCCCATCAGAATAAGTCATTCTTCTCTCCGACAGTCTGCTATTATTACTGTCATGACTGCTACTTATACGTCTATCCCCAGCTGGACGATCTTTATCAATTCTAAGTACATGAGATTCCCTCTGAGGATAATCTATATCACGATTTGCATTTAAATTGTTAAACTTTACAACTTTTCTATCATCAGTGTCCGGTACTTCTTTACCATTCCTTTTGTCATACTTATTAAATGTTTCTTGCTTTCTTGGTACGGGAACATTTGTATAATCTCTTTCGTCATCGTAATCCAATGGCTCTACTTCATTATTAGGAATGATGTTGTTGTTTTCATTTCTGTTTTCATTTCTGTTTTCATTCCTATTTTCATTCCTGTTTTCATTTCTATTTTCATTCCTATTTTCATTCCTGTTATCATTAGCTTTAGCCTCATTAAGATCTCTCATGTGGCGATCCATGTAAGTCTGAATACCATTTACATCATTCGTAAGTTTATTCTCGCCATCATCAATCATCTGGTCATTCTTATGTTTTAAAATTTCAAGTAACTTATCATCTATCATATCGCGGTCTATAGGTTCAAACTTACGTTTACGTTGATCAAGCATATCATTATTTCGTCGATTTATGGTCTTTAAAGCTTTCTTCTCATCCTTTGCAGTATTGTCATTACCAATTCTTCGCTTTTTATGAAAAGATTCATGATCAAAAGTTTCAGTATGTTGTGATTTAAGTTTCAGTAAATCCTTTAATTCTCTAAATTCATTTTCGATATCACCTGATTCATTAGGACCGTTTTGTTTGGGGTTTGGAATTGATTTTACCAGTTGATTATTATTTGGTAAGTGTCTTTGTCTCATTTCTTGCATCTGTTTCTGTTTGTTCCACACAGCTTTATATATTTTTCTCATTTTAGTATCGAATACTTCTTTTTCTTTTAAGGTCATATCAGTACTACTTACTTTATGTTCAAGTATGTCAAGCAAGTTCATTAAATTGTGGTCATTTGTGTCTTTTATTATGTTATTTCTTGTAGTATCTTCGTCGTTATATCCGCGTCGACGTGAATTTATCTGACGATCCATACTTTGTTCCGGAGAGCTGAAATCTGTGAGATCAGTAAGGTCGGCAAGGTCTTTATTAAATTGGCTGTATTTGTTCATCGCCTCTTCAACGCTATTTTCATCAGATTCCTCTAATTTCGATCTTCGATCGTATGCGCGACGTGCTGTTGATGCGTGATTTTCATCATTTTCTTTATTTATATCGTCATTTTTTTGGAATAACTGTTTCTTGGAGGGTTTATCATTGAATTCCTGAAATAAAGGTTTATACAGCGTGTAATAAATAGTTCAAATCTAATAAAGCAAAAAAAGATTTCCCTAGTATACATATACATTATTCAAGTAAAAAATATGTTACATACCTCAAAATTTTCGTCAGAAGCACTAACATATTTGGGTTTATGCTTTCTTGGCACGAAAGTTGAATTATCAAATCTGTAAATGTAATCAGCATTATATTCAAAGAAAACAAAATGAAGATCGTCAAGGTAAAAAAGTAGCTATATTATATTGCTGAATACCAACGTGAGATTCTTAATGTCTCTTGGTATAGCATTACGTTGCACATTTGCAGTTTATCGTCTACTCAACAAAAACAGGAGTTATTTTAAGTAAATTGTTAATTACTCACTTAATTAGGGATGGCCGTTCTTCTTTATGTGACCTTTCATGATTCCTATCATCTTGACTACTTTTGAACTTGAAAATTGGCAGAAAAGCATATTTTGTGTTTGGTTTTATTTTCTGGAATCTTGTTTTTGAGTTTGAATTAGGTTGTAAGTCCTCATTAGTTGGTGACGGTTTTGGTTTGTTATTCTGTGGTTTGTAGATTTTACCCTTGTGAGAATATGTGTGGAGCTGACTTGGGACTGCCGGAGGTTTTTCGGTGTACTCGTCGTCGGCTAAAAAATATAAATAAAAAAATTACGCAAAAAGTAAAAATAAGCAAAAGCAAGTTTATGCTAAAACCCTGGATAACTCCCGGTCTTAGAAGATGCAATAAACACACCCTTTTTGGATATTCTATGAACGAAATACTTAGTATCTCAATATCACAAGCTGACATTGTGTCATTTGCTGATGACAAAGACCCGGGAACAAGATATGCTCTCGCCGAGAATGGTCTGCTAACTGCAGCAGAGGTGCTAAACAAAAATCTCTTAACGCTCAATGTTAAAAAAAACCAAAATGATTACGTTTCATAAAACTGCAACTACCCGACACATTGTATATATATGTTTTTTAAGCTGTACTATGCAGCATTCTATCTTCATTGTCCAATATTTATACAGTTATTTGGATTGTGATATAGTACATACCTCCTTTTAATTTATTAATCTTGTGATTAGGTACATACGCTGCTACCGTCGAGGTGGCTGTAAAAATATATAAAAGGTAATTTAAAGGAAGTTGGATTGAAGCCTGGTGTCGATGCAGGAAATATTGTGCGAGTTGCAGTACATTGCGTGGCTTCAAGGCTATGGTATCATAAGTGATCGATAATAAACGGCAATGTACTGCAACAAGAACGACAATTCTCGAATCGTATTTACCAGTCATTACAACAAAAATGTATATCGCGTTTTGAATCAATATAAAAAAAAAATACTTCCACTCTTTCCATCTGAGAAGGATCCTAATGATAGATCATCTACGTTTTCTTTGAAACCAAAAGTCAGTAGCTAAAGCTGTGTTATATAATCCAGAGACAACAAAGATACCACAAATACCTAAACCAGAAACCAGAGAATATGAAATTTTCCTTCTATTACCGGTGTGGGGGTCAAACAGGACCTTAAAAATTGCGGCACCTTGAAAACTGGTGTATACGCCGCTCAACCACGGAGACTTCAACTGACTAGTATTATTGAAATAAAACTTTGTTTTCGATTTTGTCGGTTTAATTTTAGATTTTAGGTCCCGACGTTTTGACACCATTGCAGGTATGATGATCACGGGCAGACTGAGATGGCGTTCATCTTGGCAGTAGATGTTGCTTGTTCTACCTTCATTTTTTAACTAATTATAACTATATCAGGAACACCTACTTGGCTTTACGTAATCTAAATCTTCTTCGCAGAGGCATCCATCGGATTCCTTGTACCCTGTAGGACAGCCGCACTCATCAGTGAAGCCGGTTCCAGGGATAGGAGGGTCTGTCATGTATACCGGCTGCGAGACTACAGGACCATCTGAGAAATTGCATATTATGTCTAGGACCTGAAAAAATAAAAATAATTATAACATTTTGGGCTACACACGTTCATCTGATCTTTAAAGGCAAACTAAGCAGAGCTTGTACTGTGGTAACCAGATAAGTGATAAACACACTTCTATTTTTCTAAATGTAAACATAATCTATATATATGTTATGGACCAAGTGATAAATTGCGCATTATACACAATGCCCGGTCATTATGAAAAATGCTCAATATGAGAGTGCAATTTGATAATAATTATTCAAATAATCAAATTGCCTGGGCACTAAACATATTGCCCATCACCTTTTGGGCAGGGTAATACAAACATATTTAACTTCTATTTTTTTATCTACAAATAGCACGAAATCGTTAATAAATATTGATTTTGAATTAAATATGTCGTCGCTCGCTTCGCTCGCTCTGTTGCAAGGTCAAAATATCTAACGTAACCTAACCTACTGATCTCTGTCACAAAGTCGAACCTAATCAAGCAATATATTTCTGGGCCTATGTCGGTTGAATACTAAGCCGAGAGTTTGATTTGCGCTCGACAGCAAGTTGACAGCGATCATGACTTGATATTTTTACGTATACCGAGCCTTATTGTAAATCCTAAGATTTACCAAGTGAATGATGGTAAAAGAACGAATCGCAAACCTTTTTGGACGTTTACCATCAAGACTAATAATTGGTAAATATTAGGTTTTACTGGAAAATCTTAGGATTTACTGTAAGTACGAGCTTTTACAGTAACATATATACCTTTATTATCAAATTGCCCAATTATCATGTAGCAATATAATAATGACCTTGCAATGTGGCAAATTATGAAGTTAAGATAGTAATTAATCACTTAGCCCAATAAAGCCAGACATTATTCATAATGCTCGTGCATTATAAATAATGCCCGCATTAATCACCTGGCCCATAACATATATATATAGAACAAAGACGGGTTTGTGAGATCACGTATAACTCGAGATCGGCTGAGTCAATTCTCATGGTTTTTGTTTCGTTGGATTTGTCTCCGCCCTGAATAGCAGAATACATTTAAAAACAATGAAAAATTGAAGAATACATAATTATGTAAATTAGTAATTTTCCATTTAATTATGTTCCTGTGTTTCGTACCTGTCAAACAATTGTTTTTTTTTATTTTATTTATAATATATATACCTATATATATTTATAAACAAATATTTTATTATTTTGGATTTGTATCCGAACCGTATTACAAAGTAACTATAAAGACAACGAGAACTGTATATATGTATTAAGGCGGGTGAAACCGCGGGGCACAGCTAGTCTTATATAAAATTCTCGTGTCACAATGTTAGTTACCATACATATGCATAATATATTATATTCAGTAGGTCTGAGACACGGCTACTATCTATTTTTCATACCCCTTAGTGGTAGTAGGTAAGTAGGTATTAGGCAGGTGCTAGGTAGAAAAAATTGCATTGCAACGCATGCCGGCTACAGCTAGCATTACACAAATAAAAGAGAAGGTGGAGGTCATGATTACAAAGAGGTTCAAGAATTGGCACAGGACAGACATAAATGGAAAGAGCTGCACCGACAAGAGCATGGCTCTTAATGTGATGATGAGGATGAAAAGAAACAGAACAAATAATAATTGATGACTCCCAAAGATTTGTCCAGTTCATAATCGAACCCGGCATGTCTTTTACGAAAACCTTGTGCGTCCTTGTAGCATCTATACAGTATTGTCTATATAAAGTAGTGTCAATCAGAAACCATTAAAAAATAACTTAAAATTTGACAACAAATGTTTTTAACATCTGAACTTATAAGTACGAGTCTAGGTAAATTAATTGCGATGAGAAGAGCAGTGGCAGAGGTAAGTTATAAGTTTTACTATCCAATTTTTAGGGTTCCGTACCCAAAGGGTACCAACGGAACGAACTAAGCCTACGATGTCTGTCTGTCTGTCACAGGCCTCTACAGACCAAACGATAAAAGTTAGACAGCTGAAATTAACACAAAATAGTTGTTACTATGGCCGCTACCACAACAAATACTAAATCATTTAAAACTTAAAATCTAAGAGGGGTCCTCATTGCATTCATGTTTTCAAACTGCAAACGAATTGCCTTATAATTTAATTAATTTAGCTTGCTTACGAGGTAATCAGCGCCATCTATTGCCTTAAAAAGTACTAACGTTATAAATATTGTTCCTACGGCTCATCATGTAATTATACTTGCTGAACGCCGATATCCCACATCCCATGTGCGTCGCTCCACCCCGAACCATATTCAAGTATGGTCTCTCCAATGTTTGTTCACTAAAAATAAGTAATATTTGTCACTTTAAGCTTGGTGGAAAATAACTGTACGCATTATATTATTTTTTTAATTAAGATGATACGACAAATATTAACGAGTTACTGTACATTGCCGTTTATGATTTATCACTCATAACACCATAGCCTTGTAGCCCAGCAATGTATTGCACACGTTACAGGCGGACTCACTTTTCTGGCGTTGGAAAACTCAGTATTTGTTCCTTAGTTACTGGTTTCTTTTCAGGTAACCAACTATCCATGATCCTTTTAATCCCGGACATGAGCTTATCTTCACTTAGTCCTGGTTCCGTAACGTTTAATTGTTTTGAGTAGAATGTCCAATCGGGATAGCGGAAATTTACCAAGCCTGCATTCTGACTTGGGTTCGCGAACCTATCTGGAAACAAACGTATTTCAAGAATTCCGAAATTAAGGTAGTCATTTTTGCCAAAAGTTCAGAGTTAAGTAAATGCAATATATATACATTTAGCCTGTTCTGTCCCACTGCTGGGTAAAGGCCTTCCCCAAGTCCTTCCATTGAACCCTGTTCCGTGCCACCTCGAACCAGCCCTTGCGGTATACGTCCAGGTTCCTTATTTTATTTATCTACCAAACTTATTATGTAAATACAATACAGTAAATCAAGTATATTCATAAACGAACAGATTTACGAAGTGAGAATTTACGAATATTTTGTTAGTTTGAAGGGCTCGTGACTAAGTGTAAGCCGTACGGTTTGATACGATAATACAGGTTAAGCCGCGCTCGCCCCGGTTGGTCCGTGGATGGATGACCATTTATAACATACCGAGACCTCTCCGTGTTTCGGAAAGCACGTTAAACAGTAGGTCCCGGCTGTCATACATAGATCTTTGGCAGTCGTTAAGTCAATTCTGACAACCAGTCTTACTATGCGATACTGTGTTTCCCAGTAAAATGGGTTGTGGAGGTCAGATAGGCAGTCGCTCCTTCTAAAATAAGGTATTCAGCTGAATCCGATATGACTGGTAGCCGACCCAACATAGTTGGGAAAGGCTCGGGAGATGATGATGATATTTTGTTAGTCCCATGATTCAAGCCTGTTGGTCTTTATCATAAGATTAACAAAAAGGAAAACATTGAACACTTACTTGTCGCTCGGCAGTGGTCGTATTCTACTGTTAAACATTGGTCGGCCAAGACCTGAGCAAATGTAGCCAGCTCTTTATCCCATTTCTGAAAACGTGAAATAAATATGTTAAAAAAAGCAAATTATTGTTTGAAAAATTTAAAGACTTTTTATTAGATTAAGGTAAATGTGTTTTTAGATAGGTCAAATGAAAACAACAACAAAAAAAGGTCATTAATAAAAAAGTGATTTAAATATTATGACCTAGACTTAGAACATGTACTTTTTTACTTCATATTTCCACCACTGATCAGAAAATGAATGCTTCTTAGATTTATACATAATTAAAAATTAAAAATCATAAGTCTGAACTGTTCCAAATTAGTATAAGCCTCCATAAAATAAAATGAAAATGGCATTTTTTTTTGTTACTTTATGACATTGCAAGTGTTATATTTTGCGGTCGGAGTTTTCTTAACTTGCTGTATAGATTAATAACAAAATGTTTAGTGAAACATATTTACCATTCGCATCATTCCGTAGGCTCTCGGCAGAACCTCGCCATCTTTTCCTACTTCTATACCAGTTGCTACTCTGGCTCTGGCGCTGAAATAAGTATTATCCATAGTTTCAAAATCCCAAAGTACTAATTTGGACTATAAAGTGATGGCCCAAAAATAATCAAGACGCGCGACCGCGTGTCAAGCCAAGTTCACGCAACTGACTAGACAGCGGCAAGTGTATCATTACACGAACCACTTGGTGCCACTTTTAACCCTTCGATAACTCAAAACCTATTTAACGTAAACACATAAAACTAAATGTGTTTAATAATATCCATAAGGACATCTAGAAGCCCAAATTTCATGAAGATAGCTCAAACGGTTATTAAAATACAAAGGTCAAAAAGTCGTAAATTTTAACACTGACTGACTGCCATGTACCTAAAACTAACGATACAAAAAAAAACTTTTTTTAATTCAATAAACATCAATCAGTTTATAAAGTTATTCATATAATATTATCGTCTCACATATTAATATACATGTACTTTCATTCTGATAAAAACTGGCCAAGTCAAATCCAATAAAGCAAAGAAATAGAGTTTTATGCTTGTTTTTTTTTTTTTTTTTTTTTTTTTTTGGTAGAGATCTTTGCAGTTAGCCTGAGCGCAGGCTTTGACTGCTTCACCGGACTTTTGGCGAGGACCTTAAGGCCTCCAGCCAGAGCAATAGGAAAAACTAACTACGTTAGCAACATCTACTAAGGGCACCCCCTGCGGGGTTCGGACCTCGACTTAGTGCGTTGCTAACAATCTTAATAAAGCAAAACAGCAAGGGATGGCTGGATCAAATTTTTTATTATTTAGGGACATATTTTTATTGCTAGTTTGGCCGGCTCGGGCCAGCTTGATCTAGGGACGGGAGGATAACATTTACGTTATTATTATTTATAATACGCGACGGGCCTCGCCGGCGAGGACGTAATATACGGCGGTTGTGTTTTGTATTGCTACTGCTAGCTAAATCGAATGCTTCTTGGAGAAGCGTTGTTTTATCATCGGGGTAGGAGAGAGTATGTCTGGGGCGTTTAATCTTAGATATTACGGAAGGTACGTATCGCGCGGCCGCTACGATTAGCGGGTTACGGTGGGTTTCGGAGGAGTCGAAAAATCTAATCGCGGCGCGTTTCATGAACTGCTTGATTGTTGGCAGCTTTAAGTCACAGTGCAACTGCAAGTTACGGACGTAACCTGGAGCGCCTGTGGCTCTACGCATGAAACGGTTTTGGAGAGTTTGCATTCGTTTGAGTCGATAATCGGGTACGTGAGAGAATACGACGCTGCCGTAAGTCATGATAGGTCTCACGCACGCAGTGTAAATTCTCTTCTTACAAGTAAGAGAGAGTTTACTGCGCTTGTTCAACATACAATGAAGTCGGCCGAGAGCGAAGGCGGCTCGCGCGCGTGCCGCTTTAATATGAGCTATGAAGGTAAGCTTCCGATCAAGGATTATACCCAGGTATTTGGCTTGCTGTTCCCAAGGGATAGACTTGCCGAAGAGGGTTATAGGTGGAGGGGGAGCGGGAGGCTGCCGTTTCTTGCTAAAGAGCACGGCTGCGCTCTTGGTAGGGTTGACTTCGATTCTCCATTTCGTGAACCACTTCTCGAGGGTTGTGACCGCGGTCTGGAGAGTTCGACCTATCGCTAAGGGGCTGGTGCCTGAATAATAGATGGCCGTATCGTCGGCGTACATAGCTACTTGGGGTTTGCCACCGCGAGGAATGTCGCTAGCGTATAGCGTGAAGAGGAGTGGAGAGAGTACGGAGCCTTGAGGGACTCCGGCCCGGATCGGGTGAGGGGAAGAGAGGGTGCCCTCAACGCGACAGCGAAAGGACCGATTCGACAAAAAGTTTCGGATGATGAGCACGAGACGATCTGGCACCTCGAGTTGGTATAACTTGAAGATCAAGTCATTGTGCCAGACCTTGTCGAAGGCCTTTGCTATATCGAAGAAGAGCACGCCAGTGAGCCTTCCACGCTGAAAACCAGCGCTTATATGCTCGACTATGCGGTGGACTTGTTGGACGCAGGAGTGTTGGGTTCTAAAACCGAACTGCTCGTCTGGTATGAGACTCCTGGACTCGGCATAGTCCATAAGACGGGAGTAAATAATTCGCTCGTATAGCTTCCCAAGAACCTTGAGTAAGCTAATTGGGCGATAGCTAGTGGGCTCAGACTTCGGTTTACCGGGTTTGTGGATGCCGATGACTATCGCTTCTTTCCACTGCTGTGGGAAGAGATTGTTGCCTAATGCTGCATTGAAGATGCCTGTCAAGAGGATTACTAATGCTGGGGGGAAGAGTTTGATCACCTTATTGGTGAGTCCGTCTGAGCCAGGGGCTTTACGTGGATGCAGTTCCTTGATCAGAGAGCGTACCTCGTCTACAGTTACCGGCGCGAGTGGGTGTTCCGGATCCTCGGAAGGAGGGAGCGAGGCCTTACGTTCGACTTCAGCGTCAACTCTGGCGAGGTGAGCTTGATCGACCGGAAGGTCGCTAGGCGTACACTGGGCCTCTAAGCTGTCTGCTAGGCATTCCGCTTTCTCGTCGTCTTCGAAGGCAGGGCTCTGATTCGGACGGTTCAGCGGGGGCATAGTAACTTCGGTACAACTACGTAGTTTACGTTGGAGATTCCAAAACGCGTGATGGTTGGGCTCTAATTGGTCGAGAAACTTATCCCAGCGTTCGTTACGCAGTATCCTTATGCGTTTTCTAAAAGCACGCTGAAGAGAGCGCATGCGGACGCGATTGGAGTCGCAGGGATAAGCGTCGTAGGCGCGTATAGCCGCGTTCTTCTCCGTCAGTAGGGCACGGGCGTCGTCCGGAAGGAGCCAGCGAGCGTCTTCTGTCAAAGGTACCGACCGTGAACACTCGTTCACCAGGGACTGCACGTGCTCAGTGAGGGAGTCGATCGCGCCTATAGCGTCCATCGCGGATTTTACGTGGTCTGGGATTGAATCGAGATGCGCGGAGTGGACTGACTTAAGGCGAGTCCCAAGCTTCGTCCAGTTCGTAACTATCTTGGTGGGGATGGGCTGACCAGCGTCTGGGGGACCTACACGCGGACCGAAAGACATGATCACTGGTCGATGGTCAGAATCTAATTCCTGAATAACTTCAATGGACCGAAGCGCTAGGTTAACGTTATTAAGCAAAGCTATATCTAAGATGTCGGGGCGGTGATTTACGTTAGCGGGAAAGTGCGTAGGATTCATAGGCGCGATGATGTCAAAGTTTAACTCGGAGCTAAGAAGGTCTAGGTGTCTACCGCGGATGTTACGAGTGTGGCTATTCCACGCTTCGTGTTTTGCATTCAGGTCTCCCGCCAGAAGGACGGAGTCGCCGAGAGCAAGAAGAGCTTGCAGGTCAGGTCGTAAGTCGACCCCCTGAGGTGACGGAGGGATATAAACTGAGACTAAGAACAAAGGTCTATGACCGGTCATGCCTAGCCTACAGACAGAGGCTTCAATGTGCGACAGCGTAGGTGGGTCCATCGGAACACAGTACAGGGACCTTTTGAAGTAAATGAGCGTGCCGCCGCCTGCGGCTCTGGTTCGATCGTTACGGACTAGGTTATAATTCGCGATTCGCGGGTTTCTATGAGACGGTTTAAGAAAGGTCTCCTGTACAAGAAAAACGTCGAGTTGGTGGTCGCGGAGAAACGTTGCGATTTCATCGCGTTTATTATTAATGCTTTGCGCGTTAAAGAAACCTAATTTAAGGGAACGGGGTTTGAGTTTACCGGCGGATGTAGCCATTAGAACGCGGTTTTATGCTTGTTCATGATGTTATTTTGTTCCTATGAATACATATTTCGATTTTACATAGAACTTGGCACTCATTTAGATGTCCATTCTTTTAGTGTATTGAACTTGGCTTTCCTTTTTTACATTTATGTTTTTGGTGGGATAATCAATACAAGTCTCATTTATTCCTTATGGACTCCGTTGTCAAAACTGGACCAAAATGAAATGGAAGAAAACCATTCCAAACCTTCAAATAAAAACGTCGGTTCAAAGTTCTGCGGTAGAAAACATAAAAAAGAACAGTCGAATTGAGTACCTCCTCGTTTTTTGAAGTCAGTTAAAAAAGGTATAAATTAACCTATTTCTGGGGGTCGCTATAGAACATTGCTATTCAGAACTATCTTTAGTTGCATCTATAATAAAATTACCAAAATTTTTTTTTTTGATTTTTTTTTACTTTTGCCTCAATGTGCTCTTTCTGTAAACTTTTGAATGAAAGTAAATTAGTTTTTTACATTGACCCGGGTCTGGGTGTTTGTGGTACCTTCGTTGTTTCTGAATTCCGTAACACAAGTGCTTCAGCTACTTACTTTGGGTTCAGAGCAATGTATGTGATATTGTCCGCATGTATTTATTATTATTTATTAAAGCATACTTACTTATTAACACTTTCAAGCATGATATCTATCATTTCAGGAGTGACTATTGTATTCACGTAGTTTCGACAAAGTGGTCCTTTTGGTTTACCCTAAAAAAAAAAGATTTTAAAAAAGAATTTTAGGTATCTTTTCAGTTGGACTTAAAAATGTTCTTGTCATTATAAATGACCAAGCACAGATCACTACGCTTAATCTGTTTCTTTACTGCAAAGGAAAGTTATATGTTGATTTAAAAGAAATTCCATAAAAAATAATTCAAGAAAGTGCTCTGGAATAAACCGAATATACTGACGAATATTAATTAATTTCCAAAATACTATAACACCAATTTTCTTTTTTTTTATCCCATGTGTATAACATATTATGATTATCGATAGAACCTTTATATATGAGGGTACAATAATCAAAGGCATAATCGTGATCATCATCATCATCACACTTGTTGTGTTTACAATGCTGTTCTATTTTGTATATAATAACTTTGGTAAAGAATCGTTATTATTACAAGATCTCCCGCTGCCGTAAGTGCCTTTGTTACCGATCTTGATTTAAATAATAATCATACCAGCCTATAAACATCACACTGCTCGGCACTGGCCTTTTCCCGTGTAGATAAAGATCACCACGCTTGCTCATTTGCAAATTGGCGATTGCAGATCAAAAATTTTGGAATCAAGGATTCCTCACGATGTTGTCCTTCACCGTTTGTCGTCCTCCCGTAAAACTCCTGTAAAACTTCCTCCCGGCCACAGTTTACCCTCGCCGACGTGAAAGTCTTTAAATAGACTCCGGACCCAAGTCGGCCGGTGCAATGAAAATATGTGCCGGTGGGGCTACAGCACACCTGAGCCGTGTGAGTGCGGCATCCTCCCCAAAACCATGGCTTACTTAATGAGCTGTCCAGCGTGCCACCTGCACACGCGAGGACCTGTATGAGGCAACGGACAATGCCGTAACGTGTGCGTGGCTGAGTACTGGTCGGGAAAAATTTAAATGCCAATGCCAAATAATGCCAATGATCGACTCGATGAGAAGAAGAAGACCGTTTGTCAGAAGTATCTTAGAATTAAGAAAGTACATATAAATTTGATAAAGTCACTTTGGTACTTGGGTTAGCTCGAACCTGCAACCTTGTGCATAAAAATCCTTTCATATTACATTTAATAATAAAAACTTACTTCGTCATAGTACATGCAGAGTACATGTGAGCCTTCCTTGCAGTATTTCATCTCGGGACAGTAGTCAGATATATAAATCGAGTCTTGTGACACAAAGTCTACTACCCGGGAACATAGCGAGGGTTTTAAACTACTGATTATGAAGAGAACAATCTGAAAAGACAGAATTATCGAAATTAATTATAAGATAATTATATCCTGAGAAAAGTCACACACGCTCATCTGTAGTGCTATTCTGTAACATTATTTTCGTATCTCGACAGCGGAATCCGCGGTGAGATGTCAAAACCGTATTCACAAATTTGAATTCTAAATCAAGGCCAATTGGATTCACTTTTGAAATGAGCTTTATTGTCACTCAGGTGAAGCTCGATATCGATTTTTTTTACAGAATAGACATACTGATCCCAAACTAAGCAGAGCTTGTAATAATCATACAACTGATAAACACAGGCATACATAATTATTATAGGGTAAAAATAGACTATTTGAAACGTAGATTAATACCACAACTCGAAAATCATGAAAGTCTACAGTAACTAACCCGAGTGTTAAGTTACTATAAAGATAATTTATAAGCATAAACAATAAAAAGTATATAAAGTAAAACTAAAATCATGAAGTAAAATTTAAATAATCATTTCTCGTTGTTATGTCTTTGGGACAAGCCTCTGGGAAATGGGGAATTGATGATTAGGATATTTTCACATTTTATTGATAATAGTTTCCTAGACCACTATAAATTTTCATCTCTAAGTTAGGAGTCTGCAAAATATGAATTTTAATGAAACTTACCTTAAAATTCATTTTGATGGATTGTGATCACGTTGAACATAATAATTTTATATTTAATTCTATTTATTATTATCATTAATTCTGTTCACAAAATACGTTAAATCATTTTTAACAAAAACCATATTTTATTAAAAATTTATAATAATTATTATTTCAGTACATTGAATGCGTGTTTAATTACTGATTAAGAAACAGTTTGTTTATTTATTAATTAATTTCTGTATTTTTATTTATTCTTGTTTTGCTGTTAATTATTCACCGTACACTTCTGAAGCCTGCGAAAGGCGATTTCTTTGTGTTTTCTTGTTTTTCAGTTTTATAAGCGGTTTATGGCGACAAACTCGATTCAAAACAACGTTGTTAATCGACCAATCATTGTTTGACTCAAAACGATTATCGATTTATTGTTTTAGATTTTTTGGAATAAGCTCTTTCATTTATTTTTGGTGCGGTGTTGCGTGACTTTCTTTGTTAGTTAACAATTTATAAGGCTGTATCGCAGACTTAATTTTTATTTCGACAGGAAGAGAGGGGTGATACAATTTTGACGTGTTTGTTCGTCTGTTTCTGGCTCTCTAATGAATTTATTGTGGATCTATTTTGAAATAATTATGGTTCTTGATAAATATAATTTCTGAAGCTCTGTTCAGTGGTTGAAATATTTATTTGTCGGGATTTTTTAATTTCGATTTATAGTTACTAATTTTTATTTCTGTGATAGTTTGCTTCGATGAAAGCTCTGTCTTCTGATTATCTTATATTAATGCATCAAATTAAATCCACTAAGCATATCTTCTTGAAAAGTTACGGTTGTTGAGGTGCATAATTACCATTTTATTACAAGGAATAGACCATGATTTATAACTTGAACAGGTACTCCATTTATCCAAAAAAATAAAATGGGCGCAAAATAGGCGCTTTATTATCATCATCATCATCAACCTATAGGTCCACTGCTGGACATAGGACCTCTCAAATTGTACGCCAATTAGTTCTCTCCTCAGCTTCTCTCATCCAGCTCCTGCCAAGCAAATCGTCACTCCACCTTGCCAAAGGGCGTCCTACACCATACGCGCTTTGTAAACTTTTTAAATTATATTTTACTTATACGTATAGGTTCATAGACCGACAATTTTTTAACGATGAGCATCCAAATCTGTTCGGGATTTCAAAGACATGGTGGAAAAACTTACATTACATACAATACGAACTCAGAAAAAACATAAGACTGTGTAGAATCTGTTTCACTGCAATGAACTTAAATCGAGAAAAATCTGAATCTATTTTAACAGTTAAAAAAAATCTAATTATGTTGTAACAGATTATAGGTATAGTAGGTATATATGACGCAGCGTTGGCAGGCCTCCCACCAGGTGGACTGACGATATCGTCAAAGTGGCGGGCACCCGGTGGATGCAATTGGCGAGTTGTCGTTCATTGTGGCGTCCTAGGGGGGAGGCCTTTGTTCAGCAGTGGACGTCTTCCGGCTGATGATGATGATGATGGTATATATAATAAGGTATATAGGTAGGATACTAAATAGGCAATAGCGGAAACTCACTTCCTGACCTAATGGTCATGGTAAAAGGTACCCTTTCAAACTATAAAGTTTTTCCAAATAAGTCAAGTCTTCAAATAATTGGGAAACAGATAAAATAAAACAAAGATTTCGATGGAATTCAGAACCTCATTTTTATTTAAGTCACTTAAAACCAAAAATGAATAGACACATTGTCATTAAAAAGATAACTACTTTTTTTATTCTTATTCTTACGTTACATAAGTTTTTCCTAGAAAGTCCTTTTACTTACAATATTTCTTTATTAATCGAGTTGTACTCAATACTCAACATTTATTTCACTCTATGTAACATAGGTGGTAAGGTTATTAAATAAAAGAATAGGAACAATATGGACCCTATCTATAGGCCACGGCAACATACAATAAAATCGATATAAACTAAAAAAAATATATAATATTTGAACATTCTAAAACGTCACATACTTAATATTTACACTGACTATCACTATTGTGTACTAAAACTGATAATATATTCTAAATGAATGGTAAAATGGAGATGGATGGATCGAGTGAAAAATGATAATAAAAAGAAAAGAGTGAATGCTGAGATGACGAGTAGAGATGAATGGTAGCTGAATACGCATTGCGCTGATCCCAAATAAATGGGAAGAAAGCAGGAAGATGATGATTGATAGAATATTCTTTATTATGATTGAAAATGTTGGTTGGTTGTGTGTTATTCTTAAAATCCGTGTAAGAATCTGGCTCTGTCTGGCATGTAGAAGTTGTCGGCTTTCGATCTTGAACGCATTGGATCGTCCCGGTTTGGACGCATCCGACGCATCGGTCGCTCGTTGCCGTGCTGTAATTACATGAAGAGTTATTATTACAATCACTAATTATGTAGATGATGGTGTTTAATTGTTGGTTATGGATAAAAATACGAAAAAAAATAGTTGTATGATTGGATGTGATTTGAAATATCGCTTGAACATTTTTTTTTCATTTCGTGCGAAACATGACGTTCTTAGCTCGCACTCCTGAACTTAGATTTGGTTAATATACGTATTTTTTCTTAATTTGATTTTATGAAAATGTCTTTAATATTATTTTATCTCACTGACAGACTATACCCGGTCATATGCAATTTATTATTAACACATTATTACTCATTGAAATAAAACTATCTTAGGGTATTTCAAATTCATGTTTATTTATCTAATTTCGAAAATTCTACTTATCAATTTTTTTTTTAGTATATTAAAATGACTACCATTTTGTTGTACTTGCTATCAACATTCGTCTTTACAAGAACCTATGTCAATAGAATTCTACAAGTTTTATGAACATATTTACTTCTGCCTAAGCAGTTGCTTTTTATTTATTTTTCAAAGCTACTTACTTCCATTTTACGCCTAAACGACCGAGAATTGTGAAGCCTTCTTTCTAGATTCTCCAATTTGTCTTGATAATACTTTCTTCTCTCGATACTCAATGGATCGTTTGGGTCAGGGTGTGTGTAATAAGCCTTGCTCTTACTTCGTTTTGTTTCAGAACCTCTCCTATGTTTTCTGTCAGCATCTTTGACTCTATAAGCACTTCTCTCACGACCAGTTTTACTATCTCTTTCGTTATATTTATCGTAATTTCTATACTTGACATCTTCTAAAGAATTCAGAGCGTTGAGTTTATAACTCTTTGGTTCTTTTTCATATTTGACTTGATTTCTTGCAGCTGGTAGGACCCCGTACTTTCGATCGTCGTCGAAATTTTCGTATTTATCAATAAATTTGTGTTTGTCATTATATTTGTGGTCGTCATTAAATTTTCGATCCAAGTCATCCATATATTTATTTTCCAAGTCAGTGTATTTATGGTCGGAATTGTCATATTTGTGATCAATGTTCTCATTATATTTTCGGTCTATTTCGTTAAATAATTTGTGATCAATGTTATCGTTATATTTATTGTGATCCAATATATCAGGTATTTTATCTTTGTGTTTATGATCTAAAAAGTCATAGTTCTTAATTCGGCTAGATTTTTCTGAATGCTTAGATTTTCTATCATCATCTGAGATTCTTTCATCCTCTGATAAATGATTAGAATCATGTTTGACATATGTTTTAGATTCTCCAAAGTCACTGTCAAGGATTTCTAGTTCATTGGCTTTGATTAGCTTTGTTGATAGCAATTCGACCGGTTTACCAACAACAGTTCCGTATATTTTTCTAATTTTTGCATCGAACAATTCTTTTTCGTTGCCATCAAGTTCGATATGTTTTACTTCTCTTTCAAGAGTGTCGAGAAGAGACATCAGTTTGTTATCATTCTCGTCTTTAGCATCCGTGTCATCAGTACTGTTGCTTCCCTTTTGTTTTAAATACCGGTTATAGTTCATTACCTTCTCCTCAACGTTGTTTAACACAGCCTGAGCGGCTTCTTCTTTGCGCGGCTTTTCTTCTCTTGTTATATTTTCTTCAGTAGTGAGGTGTTGAGTCTGTTGTTGTTTTTGCTCTTCTTTTGGTGGTTCAGGCTTTGGTGGTTCTGTGTGTGGCGGTTCCTCAACGTGCTCTGGATGTGGTACTTCATCAATTTTAGGTTTAACTACATTACTTCGTCTAAATCCCGTCCTCCGATTTAGATAATCATTAACCACTTTATTTAAATTTGAAAAGTCCTTTCTAGGTACTACGTCTTTTTTTATCGTTTCAAATGGAGAACTCATACTCTTTCTTCCGGGTAATTTAAATTGGGCTACTCTTGTGAATATGCTTGATTTCTAAAACAAAAGAATATGCGGCTCATTAACAACATTTGTAGCTGAGTAACTAGCTTTTCAAACAATAAGAGTACTATCATGTTACTACAGTTACCTTAATCGTCGGCGAATGTTTCGGCAGCTGTCTCGGGACCGGCGGCACCCGCCTTTGTTCTTCATCGAAAAGATTCTTCTCATAATGAGACCTCAACGCTTCATGGTACGTTGGTTCCGGCTGTGGTGGTGGGG
Organism: Autographa gamma; assembly: GCA_905146925.1. NCBI lineage: Eukaryota > Metazoa > Arthropoda > Insecta > Lepidoptera > Noctuidae > Autographa > Autographa gamma. The sequence continues at coordinate 8,342,294 of LR989871.1, forward strand.
CTGGTGGGAGTGGCAGCGGCAGAGCGACCGGTTGCTGCTGATGACGCGAGCTGTGTGGGGCTCGCGGTGTCGGTAAGATCGGGTACGGAGCTCGCGGCGTCGGTAAAAGCGGCAGTTGAGGCGCTAGCGTCGGTAAAGCAGGTGGTGCCCCAGGAGCCCTGTAAACACTGATAGAAAAATAATGCGGCCATAATAGTTTCACGAGAGGAAACACAAATGAGTAACTTTTTTTTTTTTCGTAAATTTATGTGTAAGAATATGGCTGTTATTTGATGTCGTAAATATTATATTTAATTATATAAAAAAAATAATTAATGATCTTCAAAAAGTATGATGAGCTCTTTATATTGTGACGGCTAAATATGTACGAATGTGATAAGTAAAAAAAATGACTTTATATATACTATAATATATATGTCATTAGAGTAAAAAAGAGGCATTCAGAAAATTTTGATAAAAGCATCTTTGAGAAATTCTAAATTGTTTTACTGTCAGGAATAGAAAGAGAATAAAGAGTGACTAAAATAATGCAATTTACTATTTATTCAGCTCATTACAAATTGTACAAGTTATTTACAAAGCTTAAAAATAAATCTAATTTATCGAATTAAACTTAACTCAGGTAACCAAACTGATAAGTATTTTAAATGCAAATTCAGAAGAACTTGTAATGTAGTCTGTTATATTTTTACGCCTAAATTGCTGTACCATTATTGATGAAGCTCGAGAAAGCTTAGGGTAAGCCAAATCAAATTACACTTACAGATCTTCGGCAGGTAATGATGGCATTAAAACCGTTTTTATTGGATGTGGCATAGGGGCTTGGCGGAAAGTGTGCTGCAAAGATAAACATTTTTTTATTTTAATTATAATTTTTAAATCTCCAAGGCCCAAAGTAGATCACACAGAAGGAAACAAACAATAATAATATCCTGGGACAATTCACACACGGCCATCTGATCCCAAACTAGACAAAGCCTGTACTATGGAAACCAGACAACTGATGAACATACTTATATATTTCTAAATACAATTGACACAGACGAATTTCAAATATTTTATTTTTTTATTGTGGTACCAGTAATTACGTTTTAAATGAAAATTCACCTCTTTCTCGGCATCATCAAAGAAATCAAAAACCTCTGCAGACTTAGTTCTTCCAATTGAAGACATGTTGTCTAACCTGAAATAAAACAAAAGTTAGAATAATTCAATTAATAATTGCATTGCTTAAAAACCACTGATACATAAGTTTTTTAAATGAAATAATGAACTCAGGAATAAAGAATTATTGAAATCACATCCATATTTGAATTTAATATAAAACAAGAAAAAATATTTTCATGATAATATACATATATCTTTTGGCGTTTATCGTACAAGAAAAGAATAAGAAGAATAAAATAAATAACAGATTCCTTGAATTCATCATTACTCTAATGAGATACTTGCTTACTAGGCAAATACAAGCATATCAAAATGTACTTAATTATCCAAAAACCTTTGCATATAATAAAGGAATACATATTTTTCTAGTGTTTTACTGGTAAAGAGAATATAATTATGTATACTACTTGGAAAATAAGAATATATGATTTTTGGTAAATGATTTTCAGCAACATCGTTTTAGTACAATGGTGTAAATGACTTCCTTTTCAAGTACCCCATTCATTTAATACCATCTAATAGATAAGATTTCATTCCAACATTATAAAACTATCGACGTATGAACATCACTTTGTCTCATGGATGATATCTCAGAGGACAAAGTTAATCTTGTGTCCCTTCAACTTTGGACACAATTCACCTAGATGACAACTTTCAACCGAAGATGACAAAATTCGGTTTATTTTACACCTTAGCTCCTTCAATTATGTAGGGTGCTTTTCGTTCGACTTACCTACTCATAACAAAGTTGGCTAGTGGCTCCTCTATCTGCTTGGCTTTCTCATAGAGCTTCTCTGGAGGAGCGTCCTCCACGGTGAAGATTGGGAGCAGCACGAGCGTCGGCTCGCAGTTACCTTCAGGACTGCTGCACGTCTCCGCACGGGGCTTCAGTTCTGAAAAGTATTATACTAAGTAAATTGGGTGCTTAACTTCAAATTAACTATCTCCCATTGATGGGTATGGAATTACAGAAGAAATCGCTGTCAAAACAAGTAGGTATTTTATATTTCGGAAATAATCTAAGATGTATCAGATGCTCAATACGGCTGCTGTATTGTGGCAACCAGATAACTGATAAATACAGTAATACCTTTTCTACGAGTAAATACATAAATTACACTCAACCACAAAAAACTATATCATACTCATTACATAAATTATCCTAGATGGGAATCGAACCCACGATCTCCGGTTCAGCATTCAGGTTTAACCACTCGACCAAGAAGCCTGTCAATTGTAAGTATAATAACTACCTTTGAGGGTCTGTGCCAACAGGGCAGGGAAATGATGATGAAGTGTAGTTACTCACTTGGTGGTGGTCTATACTCGTTGCACAGACAGTCGGCATCTTCCCTCGAGCCTTCGGGACAGCCACACAGGCTGGTGTACCCGTGGCCCGGGACCGGCGCGTCCGTGTTGTACGACTGGCCCCCCTTGCGGGGACGCGACGAGTAGTTGCAGATCACTTGGATTGACTGGAAGGGGGTAGGTTTACAAAATTGTAGGTCATTGCTATGACTTGGCTTCTTGTATACCCAGTAACACATATGGCTGATGGTGAAGCTTTAACACGTTTACGTTTACCTTTATCAGATAGACTGTTTGTTTATACATGTACTGAGGGTGGTGTCTCATATTTTATTATTGACTGTTAGTTTTTTTTAACGTACGTTTCTTAATTATCTATTAACAAATAATGTTAGGGTTTTCAATATTGGTAGCACTGAATTATACGTAAGACGAATTTGATTTTTATATCGTTTCATTTGACAACATTCTGATATCAAGAAAATATATTTCTATTCATTTTGACTGAAATAATTACACATGCACATTGCGCAATTTCACATACATCTTATTAAAATTCAGTATCTACGAATCTATATTCATTGTAGGACACTACACATACACACTCACATTATAATTCATCTGTCGGTTGTTATCGTAGTAGCTGTATTCAGTGTAGGCGGAGATGCCGCATCCCATGTGCGTCGTCGCTCCAAATATCATCTCCAGGTAAAGTCTTCCGCCTTGATTCGTTGGGGTTCTAGAAAAAAAACCTGTCCTTAAAACATGAAAAGGTAGAACAAAGACTGAAGAAGTCCTTAGTAGATTGACCTGATGAAGCATAACGGACAAAACTAGTGGGAGGTTACTAACTTGTTTTAATAACCGGTCCACTATCTATTATTAAATGGTTAAATATATAGTCTTACCTACATTATTATAAAAACCCAAATGATCTCCTCTATATTCTTTCTATATTCACTATCAATCAACTGAAAAAATCATGAGCTATGTAAGTATCCAAAAGGTGGGTACTTGTTAGGAGACTGGAAAAGTCCTATTAGTTTTAATGATAAAGTGATGTAATAAACCTGAGAAATTCCTTGAATATTTTATTACATCAATATACATCGTACAGCAATAAACTTGATCGTAAGTAAAGAATATCCTCCGTAAAAAATGCCCTTTCCTAAACTTTGGACATTCGATATTCGCTGAGTTTAGCTTCCTTACAAGTTTCAATAATAAATCAGGAAAAACTTAGTTTGGAAGTTTTTACTTGTTATGTTAAGAAATGCCTCAGAATGCAATGTGACCGACAATCTTAATAAAAGAACTTCAAAAGCGATTTATATAAAATAGAGATTTATTACTGTAATTTTTCTCCTGCATTTCATTTGGTATAAATTGCCAAAGCGTTTACAGCTTACGTGATATAGATGATCATGATAATATGTTTAAATTGTTTTATTCAAAGGCATAAAAATGCATAGTTTGTGAAAAAGTGCTTGGCTTATAAAACACTCTTATTTTTATTCATTAAGCTTTCTCTCCGTTATGTGGCTCAGTGTACAGAAGATTAAAATTAGCACTGCTTACACCAATTTTCAACCGGTGACTTTCTCTTAAGCTGTTTCACTTTAAAAAAACTACAAAACTTACAAGGTCCAATCAGGGTAATTCTTCAGCATCTGCTCCGTGACCATCGCCTTCTGCGCATACCAGGACTTGAGGGTCTGAGTGACGGCATACGAGAGCTTCATGTCGTTGAGGCCGGGGGACGAGGTGGCCGGGGTCCGCGACATGGGGTACCACTCGGGGAACGTGAAGCGGACGAGACCAGCCGTCTGGCCAGGGTCTGGAAACCGCTCTGGAAGAAGACAGATAGTTTTGTATAGATCCCTCGGAATGGTAAGATGACCAGAATGTCAGATATATTCTGATTTGACTCATTCGGTGGGGTGCGTCCACATCTGACGAACGAGCATTACACGAGCAGCTCTCGAGGTGCTCAGCGCGAGCGGCGTGCGAGCTGTTACTATTATGGTCGTTCGGTGCTCGTGCGTCAGATGTGGACGCACCCTTAGACAGAAAGAAAGATTGAAGGTGAAAGGGCCATATAATGGTAACAAGACTGATACTTAAAATAGTAATACAATGAATATATGAAATAAAATGGTTAGGTACTGAAATGAAAAATCTCTTAAATATATTTAAGATAAGATTTTCATACAGCATTATGTCACTTTAGTTGAATCTTGTATTCCAACAAAAAACTGTATTTAGAAACGGCAATATTTACTGCCAATCATTTTACTCCTATATCTAGCTCCGAGCTCCTATTTTCAGAAATATTTACTGCCAATCATTTCCCTCCTACATATAGAGAACTACCTGCCAAGTCTTATTTTCAGAAATACCATAATAATTGATCACAGAACCGCGAGGCTTGCTTGTCTTTCTAAGAAGAGATCGATGAAAAACACGTGTGTCAGCAATGCCAAAGAGGCTGGCAAAATAACCTATTAAGTAGCTATCTTAGTACCCTATTAGGTAAATGGAAATTTGGGAGAAACTTCCTTTTAACCTGATCCGACCAAGTAAATTATACTCAAACCTTTTATAGTAACTGTATCTTATTAAGATTAAACAAATATTCTTTTGGAAGTAAGAGGCCAATCCTTTTGATAAGAAAATCCTTTTTATTCGCCTATATCAGCCGCAAACATGACAGGCCTTTGTTAACTTTGATAGTATTTTTTTGGTTTAAGAGCCCTTTGTGTGGTATAAAGGGACTTGAAACGTAGCGACCCTAAATCGTTGAAATAGAACTGAGTGCTGTATTGTAGAACTTGAGTATTGATTTTAAGAGGTCCTTACGAGAAATATTGAAGTAACCAGTGTGAAAAGAAATATTTTTAGACTTGTTTTGACTTTTTCATAAAAGTATTTTTATTTATTATTGGGACTTCGACTATCGAAAAGAAAACAATAAGCTTGTCGAACCGTGGTATCCAAACTTACGTTGAAAAAGATCTCTGATTCCAAAAATATACGAGATCTTTTTAGGTTTTAAATTACTAGCAGAAGTATAGACTCATGGAAAACCTATTTAGTACTTACTGGTAGCTCTGCACAAATCGTGTCTTAGTACACATTGGTTGGCCAACACTTGTGCGAATGTCGCCAATTCGTTGTCCCATCGCTGAAACCAAAAATGAGTTCAATATTATAAAGGTCTGTAAGAACTTGTTTTAATTTCTCGTCGTGGTTCGATAATCATTCCGACAGTGTATTTGAGTATTTTGTTAAAAGTTTGATGGATTTTTGTTCCTAAATTCAATTGCATTTTTCAATTGTGTTTAAGTGTCTAATCAGAAAGCGGTCTGAACGAGCAACAGCGAGTGCAGTACTTTGCATTTTCATATAAATATCTAAGTAAAAGTTTAGATCTTCAAAGTACAATTCGTTAGATTAATTTATTTGTCTAATATAATAACAACATACCAGTCGGAATATCCCGAAGCCCCTCGGTAGAAGTGCACCGTCTTTACCAGTTTCCTTGCCGGTAGCTATCTTGCTTCTGATTCTGTAACAAGGGATATGTTGTAAAAATAAGGAAAATGAATGTACCTTCAGGCTTTTCCGCGTACATACCGAACAAGAAGAATATGGATACTGCCCTTATCCTGCTTTTTATCAATAAATATGAACTATTGAACAATAATTAAACAAATAACTATGAACTCTTTTATAAAGAGCAAAATAAATAATCATTTTTGTAAAAAAAAAATTAAACCACCAGTTTAAAAAAATTGTCATCAATTAAGAAATCATGATGGCATACAATAAGTTTATATTTGTATTACGGAAAAAAAACCATAAACCAGCGAGAAAATAGGTGAGATTTGAATGGAGACAAGACGTCCCATCAAAGATTTTTATAAATAAAACCTGACAAACCCAAATATAGATTGAAAACGTTACTGAAAACATACAAGCTTCCTGCTTATTCCAATTTGGTGGAGAAGCAGAAAATAACTTGATTTGGTGCGTTATAAGGTAACATTGTGTGTGAAATTGAGTTACGAGATTGACTTGTTTATTGGGGCTTTGCATATTTAAAAATACTTGCGATTTAAAAATAGCTAAAGTAAAAAGATAAATAAATAGATGAGTAAAATTTTTGGAACATCCTGAGACACTATGTGCCTCGGCAAGAACTTTAAGCCCTTCGACCAGACTATCATACTTTGATCTTTGAAAGTCGTAAAATTATAATTCAGATAATCAGTCTTACAATAGTAGTAAACTCCATTCTACTGAGTAACATAATATCCTGTCCTGGAGTTCAGATAGGCTGTCGCTCCATGTTGAAAGCTGTATGCAGCTGAATCCCGTGAGACTCTGAGTTGACCCCAACAAGCTTGGGAAAAGGTTACGCGGAAAAAATCAGGTCTTGACTGTGGTTTACTAAAGTTGTATTTGAGTTTTACTTACGCGTTAGTTACATCAAGTAGTTGGTTAGCGAGCTCCGCAGTTATAGAAACGTTTTGTGGATTACTGCAACGAGGCCCCATGATACTGTGCTGAAAATAAATACAAATAAAATAAATAAAGAGTTTTATCAATTGTTACTAATGTCACATCATGAAAGCCAGCGTGTACGCCTCTGAACCACGGTAAAAATATTACTTACAATAAACAGGGTGTAACCGAAAGGGTATATTTATCTAAAAGAGGTGTGGAGTATATCTACTATACAGTCAGTTTATAAAAAAACAGCTCAAATTAAGTTAATGTAATAAACGTTACAAATTTTATTTAGTATCAGTTGTTTGCCACCAATAATGTAATAAATCCCTTTTGGATTGATATACCCTTTCGGTAACACAAATAACCTTTGGTCTGGATTTTAAATAAAAACTACTGGTAGTTCCTAAACAAAACAAACTAATAACCGTATTTTTCAGTGTTCATGAATAAAATATTTATGAATTAATACCTTGCACAATAAAAAAATATTATCCACATTAGATTTTCTCCTATTTTATGTAGGTATATATTATAAGGTATCATTTTCTTAACAATACCTTTCTATCATAAACAAAAGGAATAGCTAATGCTCTTCATAATAGCACTAAAGATAAAAAGATCAAAAAAGATTAGGCTCTTAATGTCGTACTTAGATATAAAAGAAAGTGTGGTATTAGTAGGTATAATCTCTCTATTGTTATAAAGGTTTAGGGATACACATTAATTATTAAGGTTTATTTAAGACTGCCTCGTTGGCCTAGTGGTGCTAAGCGCGACTACTGCGAGGTCTTGGGTTCGATTCCCGAGTCGCCTAAGGTGTTATTGGGTTTTTTATGAAATTCTCAGTAGCAGGTAGCAGAGTTTTGATTTGTGTCCGGTAAGTGGCAATAGGCTCGTCCCCTATTACATGGGACCTAAAAATATCGGCGAACTGTGAGTGGTATACCTCTGCCTAACCCTTCGGCGATACAGGCGTGATGATATGTTATGTTTATAATAAATAACTAGTCGGCAGATAAGCGTCATCGAGGCGAAAAGCTTAAGCTAAGGCTTATGTCTTGTCTTAGGATCCAACCTATAACAATACCACGTTCCATCAAAATTAGTTTAGCCGTGAAACCGTGATAGACAGACATACATACATGAATTAATTTGAGATTTAGAGATGTTTAATTTAAAATAATCAAATCATCACTGCTAGTGATTAAAAAACGATATGGAACTAATATTTAAATAAATATTAAAAGTACGTTATTATACTAAAGTATTGTGAAGACTTAGACGGATCCCTTTACATAGACTTGCGAAGTATATCGATATTGTGAGGTACTGGATAAAACATAATGTGACACTAATAAAGAATTTGAAAATTAAAACTCAGCTTTAATATAATCAATTAGAGGAACAAACGTAACAATAATGTTATCCAATATTAGAGTAATTTCAATAATAAATTCAAGTTATGTAAGACAATGAGACAGTGCTATTACTATTAAATAAAAGGCTTTTAGTACTGCATTTTAAAATCATTGCTCCATTGAGTCTTCAATTACTAATTATCTAAAAGAATGGGGTAGATTACTTATATTTTTGTAATGTATGCTTGATAGCTAAATTAGAAAATAAAAAGCATTTATCTCTTGCTTTTTTTTTTCTTAACACATTTATTGGTAATGTCGTGTGACGTCACCATTTTGTACTTTTGAAATCTACCTGCTTAGCTGTAGCCCAAACATTTATAATCTTATTGGCAGGTTTGTTATTCATATCCAGCTCTCTCATTATTATTACAAAATGAAAGATTATATCTGCAGAAAAGATTTCCGATCAGAGATTTCTGATCATATATTTGTGTTTCTTTAATTCTGTTCTAGAATGCAGACGTTCAGCGCCCTAGAGTTTACACGCTCGCTCGATAGATGGCGTTGTTTTGAAGTCTCTGAATCGCGCTATGGTTTCGTTACCCGAGCAATGGTAAAGCCACTTGCAAAGTTTTAAGTTCTATACTCATTGCTTCTCCATAAAAGAAAGGGCGTATGCCAATAAGTAGAATATTTATACACCGGACACCGGTATTATAATAACAATAGTTTATAAAGAATCGAATACTACAAAGGTGAAAACACAAATTAGTTTAATAGAATTCCATAGAATTCTGGAATATAACTGACATATTCGTGTCATAATGGGTTTCCACGAATCATCATGAAATTCCAATTGCCCTGTGGAATTTCCTAACTCGACTAAATTTGGCATCCGGAAACCTGTATCGAGAGCTATCGAGTATAGAATATATTGAAACCTAGAATGTAATGTAGATGACTATTAATGGATAGACAGTTTGAACGGAATCTTGAATTTTGTCCATAAATATTGTTTTAGAGAACATGCATCAATTGATAGTTGGTAAAAAAATTGTAGTAAAATTATATTGGTTTTCCCGTTACATCCTGGCCTTACTCTTTTTCATGATTTTAATATACCTAGTAAAAAATTAAAAACTAGCCAGAGATTGCAAAAAGACACAGAATTTGAAAGAAGAAGGAAATTTCGCATCTAATCAACACTGATCTTAAAATTATAAATAGAAAAGTCGGGGCATCTTGCAATTTCAATTCAAGTCAAGGCAATCAAATTGCAGAGTTTCTACAAAATCATCTAGAACAGACACCAGGACTTACACGTAAAGTGCTGAGGAGTAGATAGAAAAATAAAGAAACTTACCGGATCATAGTACATGCACATAACATGGCTGGCTTCGACGCAGTACTTCATGGTGGGACAGTAGTCGGACACGTACACTCCCTTCTGGGAGATGCTGTCGACGACCAGGGAGCCAGATGCTGTCGTCAACACGAGGACTAGGATGAACGAGGTGAGCTGGAAGAAAAATAGGAATAAGTCTTTTTGAAAAAACAAAATAGTTGAAAGAAGTTTTGGTAAAACATCTTGAACGAGAACCAGGGAAAAGGCGGGTGAAAGACCTAGGCAAAGAATGATAAGCCCTGACCTTATTATGATCTTAAACTATTATATGATGAGACAGATTTAAGATACGTAGAGGTATACAATGTTGAAAAAGTTGTTCAACGAAAAAAGGGAATAATATCGAAGTCAGTTCACTATTCAATTGGTCATTGACACTTTACATAAATTGTGGTTAGAGTACTATTTCAAAAGACAATAGGTAGATGCCTGGCATGCTATTGATTTATGTAGAGAGCTGGTTTGATGTTCAAATAATTATTAAAGCGTTCCAGGATTTGGGTTTATATTCATAGATGGTTGTATAAAGATTATTCTACAGTGACTACCTGAGTATGACAAAACATAGTGAATTTTGATCATTTATCAATTATGCCATCATCCCAAAAATAACGAAAAATATTTTCCTATTTTCAGTTAAATAAACTTGCTAACCCCCATTTGCCGTAAGAAAGTTGTTTTTACAATTAAAGACATTACTCTCACTGTTTTCACACGATAAGCAGTTATTGGGTTACATTTTTCTTTTCTCAAAGATAAGGAGAAAGAAATCATAACAGCGCCTCCATTAAACGGCTTTCTTCTGCAAATAGATGACTCATGTGTTGATGAATGTCCTATTCGTTTTTTCACTTTCAGATTATAAAGGTTACTTTTGCTTGATAACACAGTTTTATCAAACTTGTACTGCTAGACCTTTTTTTGAAAGAATCTCCGTTAACGTTTGACGCGAATTTCAGACTTAGAATCCCAGATTATGGAGTTTTGAATTGAGAGGTAATTGGTTAGATTTGAAATCTTGACTTTTTTACTTTTTACATTTACTTATTGTCCAATGAATATGTCATTAAAAGATTGTGATTGTTCTCTTATGCTTATAAGATTTTTTTTTGTTTTTTAACGGATTATGATAGGAGCATGGCTTGCTGATAATGATGTATTGAAAATGTTGGTAATACCAACCTATTGAACTTAGGGCCCGTACATTGTTTGTTTTGCGCATTCGTGTAGCATCTTCTTTGTATTTCTCTGTTGAGAAAGGCCCCTATTTCCGAAATGCTCTCAGGAGGATTTTGTATACCTACTAGCCGGATATCGCAGTTTTACCCACGAATTTTAGTTTCCGTTCTCATTGACATATTAGAATAAAAAATAGAGTCATAAACGGTCAATGATTTTGACTGGTTTTGATTCATTCAGAAGTTTAAGCTTGAAAAAGTTACAAACATCCATCTATTTTAACTTCCATTTGTTTATTAAAATTTGTCAGTATGCTACATTAAGCTTTATCTCAATATTGTCCAAATGGCCGAAGCTATGTCAACGATGACAGTTTAAAGTGGATATATTGTTAAAGGACAGACCCTAAGCCATTAAATCCAGTTGTTTTGGGGTCCTGTAGAGAAACTTTGACGTATTGTTGTTGTAAACATTAATGGGTCGGATTATGTAGTCAAAATGCCATCATAGTTCGATTGAGTTAAAGATGCGCAATACATACAAATTATATATTTATTTTCGGCCATTGTCGTCTCACTGCAGGGCAAACGCCTCACTTTCTTTTATACAATTTTCCCGGTCTTGAGCTATTGTGTTCCATAATGCTGAAAAGGAATCAAATTCGTCCCGCCATCTCCTTCTGGGCCAGCCACGAGGTCTTTTGGTTTTTTATGGAGTCCACATTGTGGTCACTTTGGCCCAACAGTTTTCAGACATACGGCAGATGTGTCTGGCCCACTTCCAATTTAAGCTCTGTATTCCTGATACAGACAAATATAGACCATAAAAAATATATTGCTATGAACCCAAGAAAGAAGCTAAGCATTTTTGTTGTGGAACCATACAACGAAGGTCCAATGAATACCTTGATCCAATACACCGTAGAAAAGTGGTTTCCTAAATTGAATTTTCTTGGGATCGAACCTTGGACCTCAGAGCTGGATATACTTTGAAAACTGATGTGTTCGTCACTTGACCACAAAGGTCACAAACAATATTACAACAAACAATCCAGATAGACCTTCACAAGATCTTATGCCTATCTGGATTTGTGTTCCAATAAATGATTTGATTTTGATCTCTATTTGGAATTAGCTTAATTTTTTTACCATACATAAAACCTTGATCTATATTATTATTACCCCAAAACAACCAAACGGAACACATTTTCTCTGATTTCGAATATCGTTATGTGATTTTCCACCCACTTTTGCTCCAATTTTCGTAGATGGAGAACCACTGCTAAACTACAGTTAGTAGATGATGTGAGAAAGATATAAATGAATGTTGAGAAATTAAGAAGAATTTAAGCAAAATGTGCATTATGGAATGCCTTTTTTGGTAGAGATCTTTGCAGTTAGCCTGAGCGCAGGCTTTGACTGCTTCACCGGACTTTAATTATGGAATGCCCTACCATGGAATAGAGCAGGAAGATGATGATCTCAAATAGTCTGTTATTCTAGTGGATAGTGACTGCCAAACTGGAGAGCATAGATTCAATTAATAGAATAAATCTTTGTGCGATGAGCATTATCATGTGCTCTGTGTATGGGCGTAATTTGTCTATAATAAATACGTCATGACGTATGTATTTAGGAAGATATAAGTAGGTATATTTAACAGCAGTCACTGTTCGGTTACCACAGTACACACTACCTAATTTGGGATTAGTTGTGTGCGAGTTGTCCCAAAATATTGTCAAAATACCTTAACAGGAATCATTTGCTTCTTTTTTTTATTTTCATAGATTCTTACGGTGACTTTGTTCTAATAATATTTAATAATGGCCTCGTGCCAACACCTGTTTTACTATAACATTAGTAAATAAAGATAATTGACAATGAATGTTTAACTTTCTTGCTATTCGTTTAGAGTGTGCCTTTTTTGTTTAATAATATATCGCTATTGTATGATAATAATTATGGGTTCTAACCAACGAGGTTGCATTTGAAACTATAGAGTGAGCCTTTCAGAGTTTAAACCGTAAGCACTAGTGTGAACAAGTGTTGTCGTGAATTATGTATGAAGATGGAGCTTGCCGTTTTAAAAAATCTATCTAAAACACTAATATTATCCTAACAATGTCAAAACCATCGATATTTTCTTATATAAGTTTCTCATTGCGCGAAAATTAACTTAAATGAAAAACGAAATGTACTAGGATCAGACTAAAAACTGCTCTCGCTTGGCACAAGGGGAACCTAGCGATAGTAGCAGTCTATGCATATCATACGTCGATGGTTCTAACCTACATTGATACAAGTCCATTGAGGAGAAGATGTAAACATTACTGTATCTATGGATTCTTTGTGTAACAATGTGGGTTACTCATCGTCATCTTTGTCTACTGACCTGAGTAATATTTCAAGATTCTTCTATACAAGTTGTATTCAGACAATTCATGTTATTAAGTTACCAATTTCGAGATCAAGTGTCTGTAAAATGGCAGTAGAGTTTAAACCTTCTATATTTATGCCTATATGTCTGCTTACGTAATAAACTCATTAATTGCTGAACTGACTTTAACATGGTTTGTACCAAAGGATTTAGTGATTCAAGGAACACGGTTTAGTGTAAAAATAATAAATGTCTTATTAATTAAATGATCCGTAAGACTTTTCTTTCTTTCTATCATAAAAATGTTGACAGGGCTATCTAAAATGGTTGGGTTTATGCCTTCTACATAATATATTACGGATTTAAAACAAGTTCAGAATACAAGTAATATATAATAATGAATTAAATGCCCTGTTTTGTAGGGGTTTCAACCAATACACGAACACACAAACTTAGCACAAAATAGCACCCAATTGTTAGTCCCGTGCATGGATTGAACCCATTGCACTACGCACCTGTGGCTTTTTCATAATGATCCCTATGTATTTAGGTATTCACATACTAAACATAAAACCCTAATGTTTTATTCTTGAAATTATAAAATTATAATATATTGGCAACATCAGCCTCATAATTGGCAACACTGAACTAACGCCGCCATTTTGAAAACCAAAGTTATGTAAGAACTTACCGTAACAGAAATCATGTTGGCTACTATTCTTCGTTCATAATAAACTATATAAAAATGATTCAACACTGTTAATTCCTTTTAGATTTAAAAACACTTGATTACTTGTCATTTCATGTAGAATGTTTTAATTTAAAAACAAACCACTGTAATCTTTCTAACCACTGTCGACAAAGTCACAATTTATAATTCTTTAAAAGTCACTTTATGTAAACACTTTACATGATGTTATAATTCATTGTCTTTTTGACATATTATGATATTATAGAGAAAATCTTAAGTTTTCCTATTGCAGATTTAATTTTTAATCCGAAACACAGTTGAATTTTCTTTTTCAAAATCACCTGGAAATTAACTATGTTTTGACATTAAATAAGCACCTTGCACTATTATAATTATAATTTTAATTCGTCATTAATTACGCATTATTTTTATTTAATTATACTTTTAATTCCACAAAACTTAATTTATTTAACAAATTTTTATAAAACCGTCCACCAACAATTTATAAACGAATCGAATCGAAATTAAAACCGTTATTTTTTTAAACCACATCCGTTTAAACCGTAAACATTAAAAGTGATTTGTAAAGTATGTTTCTGTGCCACAAAAATTATGTTTGGTCTAAGTAAACATAATAAAACTACTGAAGACTACGAACCGAGTAAGGTCACATCCGCTGGCTACCAATACGTTTTTTTACAACACTTAGTGAACAATGATGTTTAGATTCGGCTTAGCTGTAAACTCTTGGAATAGTTTATAAAAGTTACACGTTAGTAGTTGAGCATTCATTCGAAAGTTCAGATGTGAATTATAATGTATCCGCAATTAATATTTACGTCTGCCCTAATTAATTTTGTTATCGCTTTCGAACAGGTAAGTCGGGTTATTGTTATTTTTCTATAGATATATTCCTTCTACATGTATACTTATATCTTATACAGACTTGTCTTTAAGATAGAGATAGATTAGTAGCAATTGGATATATTATTATTCAGTTATTTATCATAGTGAAGACTAATGTTGTGAAAAGTCACTGTGCGCGTTTTCAGATGTCTAATTTTTCTGTGGCCTAAATTCAAGTGAAATTTGGTATGATATGTTTATCATATTAGTAAGGTGATTATTCTGTTATCTTAAATGCGTTTTACGATATTTGATGTTTTTTTTATTTAGATGTTTTTATGATATTTGGAATAGAGTTTTGCTAATCGCTAGATTAGTAATATTTGTTGCGTACGGTTATGTAAGTAGGTCATGTAAAAAGTACTCATTTTAAACCTCTGTATGTAATAAACAGTTAATTTGAATATGTTAGACTTCATGTTATTCTGCTGAATCTAGTAATACTGGTAGCCGACGATGATGGGTAAAAATAGATAAAAAATCTAAAAACCACAGAAATTTTCTTTTTAATTATAATAAGTGACCCAGTGTAGTTTTTTCCGACTGTGGTAGACAAAGGGTTATGTTTTCGAGTTTGTCAATAATTTTCCTAACAATCGATTCTCAAAAATGAATGCTGTAACTTTGTTATTGTTTTGTGTTTTGCATACATTTATAATTATCATTGCTGGCTAAAAGTAATAATAATAAATGCTGATTGTCATAATAATTAATATATTCGACGACCTCCGTGGTTTCGCACGGACCGTTTTCAAGGTGTCGCTAGCTCTGAGGTCCGGGTTCGATCCCCAGACGGGTCAATGTAGTAACCAACTTTTTGACATTGCCTAGTCTAGGTGTTTGTAGTAACTCCGTTGTATCTGAATTCCATAACACAAGTGCTTCAGTTACTTACTTTGGGTTCAGAGCAATGTATGTGTCTACTTTCAAGTATATGTTGCTATGTATAGAGTATTATGTAATATTTAGACAGTTCATAGTGTGCTAATGTTGTTAACAGTTTGTTTCCTAAAAATGCTTTAAAATATGATCTCACCCTATAAAATATAGTTTATTTGTTTTAGTTAGATGGTTGTGTCTTAGTACAACATTCTGTGTAGCTAAAGGTAAAAATAGTATTTCATTCAATTTCAATGCGATGTTTTAAATATGTTCTTAATGCATTTGCCACAATATCAAATCTGTAGAGATTGTCCGGTTTCGAAGATGGCAAGGCTACCAATCTTGAAATACGTCCCATGACAACTAGATATGTATTTATTGCAAAGGAATATTCTTATTAAAGTAGAGCATATTTTTGACTTTATCAAGGGAGCAAAATTCTTAAGGAAACTAGGATAACGGTAAATTCAGAACTCAATATCGAACCTGCATTAGATAATGATCATTGTCTAATCCGTTAGACAGCAAGCCCGGTGATTTATGCTTCTCAATCCGCAAATTGCGGATAAGAGTTACGGCATCGTCTCAGGTTCTGCCAAATGATCATACAAAAGGCCGCAATTAATACCGACTAAAAAGGTGGTGTAGTTTTTGATTTATCTTAAAATTTAGGGATTTTGGAGGCTATTTCAAAGTCCATTATTATTGTAATTATCATGAATATTCCAAATTTAACATTTTATTTTGGCATTTGATTGTGAACCCTATATCACCCTTTCGGGTCGGACAGGGGTTTCGTAACACCCTGTATAATTAGTTGAAAATAATAGGCAACGTTAATTATTAGTTAAAAAAAACCGTTACCATAGATATAATTAAAGGTCATTAGGCGTAATCTGACCTGGTTTGTGAAAACTTGTGTACATAAAGCAAAATAGATTTAAATAATTAGGTTATACCCCACTTTTAGTTTCATTTTTTTTTATTGCTTTATTAAACATTAGTAGGTCAAAGAATAATGCCACAATAAGGTAAGTTCTTCTCAATATCCTCCCAGACACTCCTCTTGCGTAACTTCAGACTATACCCACAGTAATGCGACCCATACTATCGTAAACAAGAGACATTAATCTGTCTATTTCACCTTATTTTGTTTCTGTACAGCGTGGGTATAGTTTTCATACTAAGGTAACCAATTGCTTTTACCGTATTTATATAATTTAGACTCATACAAAAACATTGCTTACACAAACAAGATTGATATGATTTAAGAAGGCAATTTAATTTATAAACATACCAGCCTACTTGCCTCAGGTCAAAGGTATTAAAAACATCCTATTTTAGTATCGAAAACTGAGACAAAAAATAGAAAACAAATTGTAGGATGTCGTATTAACTTTTTATAGAAAGAAACAAATACAGTTTTGTAGTTTTTTCTCGCATACCAATGTAATTTGGACAAACGTTTATTTTTTGTGATGGTCGATAACCTTTAGCTAGTATTTTGTACTTTTTTTTCTAGAGAAGATGTGTTTTGGGTAGTTGAGTAAACGCCTATAAGAAGACATATCAATGGCAAAATAAATTACCAGACACAAAAAAAAAAACATTGTCCGTCTAGTATATCTATATTTTTCATAAATTGTAGACTCCTAGTAGTTGATGATATGTAAAACCCTAAGTGTTTATAGGAATTTAAAGAACTTAGGTTAAAAATATTTACTTTGTTGCTTAGTTATATTATTATGTCTCTGTTGACCTAGTTTTCTTTTCGTAAGTTAACGTCCCAATAACATTGTGAGGTTTTACTAAATGAACAAGAAACATGCTTATAAAATTGTCGTAGGTTTCGGATATGTTGATAAAAAAAATTGCATAATCATCTGTCAAATCTCATTGTAAGTGATTGGTTGTTAGTCTTTTAACTAACCAATTACACTCGTGATCATTTGATTAGATAACAGATAAAAATTACCAAACTTTCTGAAACATATGCTTTTCTTCAGTTCTTCTCCTGATAAACTTATTACAGATTTTAAACTACAAAAAAACTTTGAGCATAGCTCTCTGAGTGACTTTGAGTATTGTTCTAACTTTAGTTTAGCCTTACTGTTAATTTATTTATTTAAACAGTCATGTACAAGTGTGGTACATAAGGCGGACTTAATGCCGAATGTCCACATTAGCACCTTAGGTGTTGAAAATAATGATTTCAATTAACAATAATTTTTAAAATATATCAAAAATGATCATCAATATTACAATTAAATGACCTCCAAAGTCTTAAAAAAAAATTAAGTGTCATCCATAGTTTATGAATGTTTTTCTTACAATGTGTCTCATGTCTTTTAGAAAAATACAGTTCTTTCCCAGTTGAATTTCAACGTCGTCGTTTTATGTAATAAGTAATGTTTATTATAATATAGCAGTAGAATTTATAAACTGCCCTATGAGAAAACTGATTATAGCAACTCACCTTAACCTCAAAACAAAGTTAGCAACACCTTATCAACACCTGAAGCAGCCTTCTTGCGTCATCCATTGTGCTGGTTACATAACAACTGCCATACATTTCTCCCATTCCATACAAACACACGCCATTCATTTGTTCGTTTAATGTCAAAGGAACTATTGTAACGTAACACTAAACATTTTCAGCATGTGAAAAGTTTTTTTCTTTTTAAATTTTAGGAAAAAAAATATATTTATTTAGACTTGAGTGTATTGGAAATAGGACTTAATTTTGATGAGTTGAAGGTTGTAATTTGTGTTTATCTTTTATCTCTTAGTATGTTAGGGTAGAAGCTGTATCTAGGATAAGTCAGTTTAGTGTTTAAAATTTTCACGTTATAGATATTTTGTCTTCTTGATTGAATCCAGTGTCTCTCATATATTGACTGAATTAAAGCATTTTTGCTTAATTAAAAAAGCAATTTTTTGCTCAACCTAACATTGAAATAGATCAGTTTTATCCGTGTTATTGAAGAATGGTGAAAAAAATTGTCGACCTAAACCTTTCCTCAAGTATAAAAGTAGTACTCCTGTACAAAACATCACAAAATTAAGTAACTTTATAATAACACATAAATCACGCCTGTATCTCCGAAGGGTTAGGCAGAGGTGTCCCTATGTGCACCCACAATTCGCAGTGTTTAGGTCTCATGTAACAGGGGGCGAGCTTATTGCCACTAACCGGGCACAAATCCAAACTCCGACCTGCTACTGAGAATTTCATAGAAAAACCTAATAACTTTATAATAACAAGAATATAATTTATTTATTTCCAGAGCCTATTGAAACATGGTAACGAGAACAACAAACTTACGGAGGTGGAGTCCCGGAGCAATACGGTAATTATACTAATATTATAATATTGCATGCTATGCAGGCTTCACACTTCTTAGTAGATAGCTGCATTAGTTGCTTGGTGTATACGTGGTGGGAAATTAACTCTTGGACAATAACCGAAAGAATAATATCTTAAATAAGTTAAAAATTGTAATGGAGCTCGTAATCGAAAATATAATAAAAAAATCACTAATACACACTTTTTTAAGTTAAAAGAAAACACAGTCGTTTTTGCTCAATAGCAAGAGTTCAATATTTGTCTAGTAATTTGTAAGTAAGACTTCGCGCTGAAGTGAAATGATCGACATCCCCCGCCCGCGCCCCTCTGTGCTTACTTACGCGTTTTACAGTGTGCATTTTTTATGTCTATGGGCAAAAACAATTTTTAGCTAATAACTTATATTGGCGATGATATTTTGTCACATTTTTTGATCGGTTTTACATAACATAACAAAACATACCATCACGCCTGTATCCCCGAAGGGTTAAGCAGAGGTGTACCAATGGACACCTATCGGTTTTACCTATGAGATCCAAGAGATAATTTCCTAGCACTGTTAATGGCTCATTAACCTACAAACTAACTCACTATCACACTCTTTTGCTTAGGGGATGAGCAAACCGAGCCGTTACAACGACTGGCATCAACACTTCTGGAAACCGCGAAAAGGAGTAATTAACCATTTTAATAATACTAAGATTCTTCTGTGTGTTCTCTTTTCTGTTAATTCTTCCGGGTTCTTACTTAACATTGCTTGGCAGGATTCCATTTTTAGGGACATCATCATCATCATCATCATTTACAGGTCATCTCACTGCTGGACGTATAAATACTTACCCCTACTTTTTACGCTTCCAGTCTTATAATTGTCATGAATAACATTAACGTTTGATTGCTTTAATTGTATGGTTCAAAAGCTATCCAAGCTGTTTCAGAACGTTAGTTAAAAATCCAAACAAACATACTTTTCCTCGAAATTTAGCACTGAGTGGTTTGAAAGCACAAAAAATCTTCTTTTTTATATAATCATATTGTTCTTTCAAAAGCGTTTTCAGCCTGTACCTATTGTATACGTGTACAAATTAAATTACATAATAATTGGCATCCTGAACAAAACATCTACACACAATTTAGGACAATACCAGACCGGAGCTTAGTTCAGAAATCTTTTAATGCTGAATTACAATTGACGACTGCACCTGGATTACCAAGCACAGTGGCCAATTGTACACATAAAACACTGCTATTTTGTATTCAAAGTATTGGCTTGGATGATATTCCATACAGTATACTCACATTATATTATGAAAACAAAAAAACACAATAGAATAACCATTACAGTACAAAAAATTGGGTGTCAAAACGTATTGACGGAATATTTATCTCATCCGCAAGCTTACTTCCTTGAAAACGTTTCCATAATAATTATCTAATTAGTTTGTTTTGGAGAGAATTTAATTAATAACATGGAGGTTCTGTGACAGTGTTTTGGTTTCATCTTCGAATAACCGACTTGTTTCGCATTTAGAGGTGTCTAATTTTTTATAATTTTGAAGTAAATGGTTCGATTAATGAGATAAAATGTTTGGAGTTTTGAAACAAACAAAAAATGGAGTAATTGTAGTTAAGAAATTTGATGATCACAATACCTTCTTTATGTATGTTCAGACGATGGTCGTTCAGGTATGTATGTATAAATTTTCCTGTTGATTTAGGATTGTCTGATTACCTCTTAATATGCAAGACAAAAATGTAGACTAAGTTAAAAAACAAATTTGTCTTTGAACAATCCTTCACTTCACACAAAATTAAAATTTTAGAGTTCAATAACAGATTATACACTAGATTGAACAGAATTTTGTGTACTTATTCCTCTATTTCTAATTTCAGCCCCCTCACAACGTGACATACATCGACAAAGCAGAAAACATGATCCGACTCCCATCGATGAACAAATATTTCGAAGAGAAGAAGTCAAAGAGGAAATCTCTAAAGAAATCACCCAGAAGAACAATACAGAAGATCATAAAGAAGAATAAAAACAAAATAAAGAAGTTATACATCATTAAAATGACGAGCAACCCAACAGTGATGCCGAAGGTAGCGTTTGAGAACGAGCAGGAAGACTTCTCGCCAAGGAAAGAGGAGACAACGACTCCGCCTAACCAGAAGAAGAAGTCCAGAAAATGGAATTCCAAACTCCCACGGTATCCAATGCCCTTCCATCAAATGCAGACGAGAAAGACCAATAGAAACAGGAGAGGGACGAATGGAAAAAGACAAGTGAGAACCAAAAGACAAGCCAGAGACAATATCTTCATCTTAAAAGATTTCGACGAAATGCAGTTTTTAAAAGAAAAGAAAGATTACAACGTAGTGAATGCACATTTTAAGAAATACTGGTAGGTATGTTGATGTAGTTATTTTTTGTTGAATATTTAACGCCTTTGAATTTATCGGTTTTTTAAGTCGTTAAGATAATGGTAGAATAGAAATAATCCAACATTTGGATGACAATTCTGTGATTATCTGAATATTTTTAGTTTCAACAATTTTTCGTTGTATTGACGATAAATTCGAAGGTTTATATGGTGAATGTCTTAGAAAGATTTATAAGGTACATTAAGAATATCCAAAAATATAAATATAAATAGTTTTAATTGGTAACTAAGAACACTCTTATAATAAGAGGCTTACTAACAATTAGATCTTTCTAAGGCATTTCACCAGAAATTTGTAATTTTATACTTTAACTTTTAACAGAAAGTAACTACGTTTTTAGATTATGTATTATTTTAGTGTTTAGATTTTTGTTATAGCCATTTTTTATATTGTACGTAGACATTTTGTATTGTATAGTTAAACCTCTTGCTCTGCCTGTTTCTTCTTTAGTAATAAGTATTTTTAAGAAAAGCATTTTGTAGATCATTATGAGATAAAATTTACAGTTTTTTTATTATATTGATATTAAAATTGACATGCTTATTTCATTTACAACTATCGACTTCGAAAAGGTAGACAAAACATTAGTAAAAATATCTTCCTTAAACAGGGACCTTTCTCTCATTCACTCTAACGAATGGTGAAAATCATATGAAAATGTGGTTCGTCCATTTTATATTAATTTGAGAACATGTATAGATTGTTAACTACTTATTCTGAAGACATAACAAAGATATTTGTATATCTTGTATCATAATTCAATTCAAGGGTACGCTAAACCGAAGAGCATGTATGAAGGGAATTATGACAGTGGATGAAGCGAAACGAGTATGTTTAGTAAGGATCGTAGCAAGTAGAAAGAAGTGGTATCTGCCTACGCCTACGGGAAACAGGCGTGATTATATGTATGTATAATTAAATGCAAGAGACAGTAAAAGCGAAGAAAAAAAACTCATCATCTCCCGAGCATTTTCCCAACTATATTGGGGTCGGCTACCAGTCTTACCGGATTCAGCTGAATACCATATTTTACATGGAGCGACTGCCTATCTGACCTCCAAAACCCATTTTTACTGGGAAACACAGTATCCCATAGTAAGACTAGACGAAGAGAAAAAACTAATTTACCTTATTTAAAACCCCAGATCAATGATCACAATACTTCATTATATATAATGAACATAAAACATTTAATTACAATTAGCAAACTTGACGCGAAATGGGAAATCATTTCCGAAAATTGTTAATTACTTATGTTTATTTTAATTAATTGGTATCACGTTCCGTCGCGAATACTATTTGAAGATAAAAGAGAGTTTGTTTATTTAATTAATCTAGGAATCAGAGTAATATTATTTCTGAGAAATACTAAATACGTGGACTTAGTTATCAATGTTGTACAGGGTGTTAAGTAACCCCTGTCCGATCCGTTAAGGGACTGTTAGGTATCGATATCTGATTACATTAATGTAGAAATTAAATGAAAAAATAAAATTATAAACTAAAAATGTTTTTTAGATAGTGTAGAATATGTATATAAGGGCAATGTGGTGCAAGGGTGCAAGGGCAATAAGTGAATTACTGAAAGGAAAAAAAAACTCTTTATAATAAAACCACTTTTACGGATTTTATCGCGGTTCGTATTTAGATTTTAGTTCCCGACGTTTCGACACCTTTGCAGGTATCACGGTCACGAGTAGACTGAGGTGGGGTTCGTCTTGACGGTTGTTGTTGCTCGTTCTACCTTCATATTTTTATTAATATTTTTGTTCCGGTCTACGCAATATGAGCTCACGGTGTCTTGTAGTTTAACATTCGCATAAACCTCAGAACTCACAAATAAACTCTTGCTTGATAAAATTAATAATTTAGGTTAAAATGTAAAGACATTGTTATTATAAAAAAACTTTATTTAACGTATAAAAATAATTTACATGACTTAATAAGTACTTGCAAATATATTACAATAAACATTAAAATGTCAAACTTGACAAACACAAAGATAGATACTATCTTTTAATCTCTTACAATATACACAAAAGCTTATGTATAGGAAACATGTATAAAACTGTATAAATGTTTTCGTAGCAGAAAGTAATTTTGAAATTGCAAAAAAAATTACATAACAATGGCCTTAATTATTTATGAAAGGCATACCTTACTAAATAATTATTTTAAATATAGGCAGGTATAACTTATTAACATTAAAGTTAACCTTAAATGAATTTAGTAAACTTATAAATTAAATGCACAAAGTCACAATAGACACAAATCTTCCTAAATACCAGCTCGAGACGGTAAAACAGGTGGATATTGCGAATTTGGTTTTGTGGGGAGATTTAGACGACCTGCAATATATTGCACTCGACTAATGTGTGTTCTGCGCCTTACGTGCACGGGAAACAGCATTCCGTATGCAATTTATGGCTTGTATGAATGTTTATTAGACTAAAGGGGAAATGCCTGTAGAATTATTCACGAATGCTCTACATACAAACTTTTGCGATACACATTGTCTGTTGCAATCCCAATACAATTTCTACCTTTTGAATTTTGTTAGTCTTTTGTTTTGGAACATACTTTTGGTTTTTTATAACATAACATAACATAATAATATCATCACGCCTGTATCCCCGAAGGGTTAGGCAGAGGTGTACAAAAGTACACCCACAGTTCGCCGATATGTTTAGGTCCCATGTAATAGTGGGCGATCCTATTGCCATTAACCGGGCACAAATCTTGTTTTTTATGGCCTATCATTTCTTTAACTCCTTTTTCATCGATAGTTTTATTACAAGTATCTATACATGTTTCGTTATTATCAACAATAACTTTAACCTATTCATCAGAAATCGTTGACTTCTTTAACCTACATTTTGACTGTTTGTTACCTAAATGCTTATGTCAGTCTTAAGGTGCTTCAGCTTTGATGTCTTCGCCACCTTTCTTGTTCCTGTACTCCCAACCTTGGTAGGCTATGTCTTGAGGACTCTCATTGTGATCCCTGAAGGAAATGCCGCCTGAACCGTATTTGTGACCCTGAAGAAAAATAGGAATAAGTTGGAATATTGTGAGTAGCATGTGTCTTTAACTTACCAAAAGAGGAGGATCTCAACCAACCTTATATTTAAGTATTTTTCAATGTACAGTTGATGTTTCAGATATATTTTTGAACTAGTTAGTCAGGCCTCAAAAATCAAGTATAAATTATTATGTTGGTAATTTTAATTTGCACCATACAAATCGAGTACACAATTAGCCAAAAAAAAATGTACCTCCCGTTCCTATCTGATTGTTGATATTTACTTTTGAAAACTTGATAAATATATTGATAAAACTTACTTGATAGTGGTCATAGGGGGAAGGAGCATAGTGGGTCTGTGGTGGTGACTCCCTGTAGGGTCCGAGACCGATGCCGGCTGGACTGTACTGGGGACCGTAGTGGCTCTGGGAGAATGGGGATGAGTTGGGCTTGCAGAACTTGAAGTAGCCGATAACACCTGAAATGATGGATAACATGTTAATCACACAAATCATATTATTTTTCAAACTTAAATTAAAATTTGTTTGATAGTTATTTTTCTGGTTTTCTACTAAGCAAAACAAACGATGATGAGTATTTTTCATGCTGTTTTATCTTTAATGCCTGTGAATTTCTGTTTTTGTACTTGGAGCTGACTTTTGTATAATTAAATGGTATTTTATCTCGTCTAAAACTTTAATTTCATCAGTGTCTTGCATATAAGTTAAAGTTAAGGTTATCGATAGCTTACTAACTGCGTTGACAATGACTGTGTGTTTCCAATGTCTAAGGATAGGTTCATAATAATCATGTCAAGATAAATTAAACTAAAGCACTACAAACCTGGGATGATAAGAGCCATAAAACCGAGGAACTTCTTGAAGCTGGCGAGTCCCAGGATGAGAGGCAGGAAGAGGAGCAGCTTCAGCTTGAACAGCTTCAGGATCAACAGCATAGGGATGATCAGCTTCTTTAGTTTGTGGTGACCTGTAAAAAAAAATGAAGAGTTGTGTTTTCAGAAACGTCTAGAAATTGGGAGGTATCTGGATAGATATTGCTCATAATATATATAAGTAAATTCTAAGTACTGTTATAGAAGGTTAACTAACATGATACTCCTGAAAAATACAAATAATTTTTCATTTAGAAGTTTATTATTTTCATCACCGGCCTTTGGGATTTGAAGATGTTTATGGATCAGTAACATGATGAATGAAATTTAATCGATCACGTTTTTCTCAAACGTGACAGGTTTTCCCGACAAGCCTTAAAAATCTTTATTAGCATTATTTTCTTTTCATACCTTATTGGCCTGTCTATGTTTTACTCACTACTAATATGAAGTCTCAATATTAAAAGCCAGTAACATCAAGTTTAGCTACGTCAGCGCAAATCGATACGTCCGTCGTTTTGTGAACTGTTCAATAACTCCGATAGCCCTTTGGCGCAATGGTTGCATCACTTGCATCGTAGAGGCGCCGTTAAATTTAACTGCACGCGTTTGATGCCAATACAAACATTCATATGCAAATATCGGATCGAACTGAATGACTGTAATACAAATACAATCAACAAGAGTCGTATTATGGACATATTACTTAATTCAAATCTTTATGATGTTAATTGAAGTGCATTTATCTTCTTGCAATGATTTATATTTTAAGAGCATGTTGGCTTTTTAAATCCCAAATATTATAGGTAATATGCACAGCATGAAATTACTCTAAGAGATATACTATTTTCATCCGCGTAAGTAGTAACAAGTTATGGGAACTAGGATAGTTAACATAACTTGTTCCCATTTATTAATAGTTATTTGAAAGTTGGATCTTTGACTCGAGAAGAAGAAGAAGAAGAAAAGTTATTCTGCTATTCGGAGTAGAGACGAATCATGAGAATAATTCCACCCGTTCTTGAGTAACAAATAGTGTAAATAACCTGACTGTTTTATAAGAAGATTATTATTATTATTCTTTATTTTATTTAGGGACTTTTATACAAATGTACATGCCAGTTCCATCGGACCTTATAAGTAAAATCTTATACAGTAAAGCGTAACAGCACAAACTTACTTAAACTATGAGCAGCCCTGGAATTAGGCAGCGATATAATAATATATTATTATGGTAGGGTTGTTTCTAGTAAATGGTTGTAGATCAACTTACGGAAAGGTGCATTCTTGTTCTCAATAACATCGACTTCATCAGAGATCTGGTCGATAAAGCGAGGAGCGATCACACCGCGGGAGGTCACCTCGTCATCAAGATTCATCTCCAGGGCTGTTGACCGCAAGAACCTGTTGAAAGAATAAAAAAAAATACGTTTTAGTATATTGGAGACCTCGTGGCTTGCCCAGAAGGAGATGGCAAGACGAACTTGACTCCTATTCAACATTATGAACTACAATAGTTTAAGACTGGGAAAATTGGAAGAAGGAAAGGGAGGCCCTACATTTAGACGATAATGGCTGAAAATAAATAATTACACTAAAGAAAAAAAAACGCCTTGGCCAGCTTTGGGATAGTACATGCAAAGATAAATGCTATTATTTTTGAGGTTTCGATATTATGCAATGTAATTGGTTAAAACTGCTTGTTCAAACACAATTCATTTACTAACCATATTATTATACAAACATTAATTTGATCGACTATATCCGATATATAATTAACATGATGAATTGTATTGAAATAAATATGATCAACTAAAGTTACTTAATTATAAAATAGTTACTGTATGCATTAATATATTATTCATCATAAAAAACTTAAATGTTATCTTAAGTATTAAGTACTAAAATCCAACTATATCCAATTTATATTCAGACACGCCATTTCGCTTAAAATTATTTCTTAAATTATATCATCAACTCCTTTCATATCATAATAATATAAAAATCAGAGACAAGACACTAAACACAACTATGACATCTCTACAGCATATTATTATGTCTATCAAGCACTGACAAAGGTTAAGCCACACAAAATAGAACTAGCTTTCTTCCACGAAAATGTCCTGATTTATCAAGACAGTATCATGATAGTAATGAAACCTATTAACCTCAAATGTCAGGCCCCTTATCAATCTTCACTGTGACTTAATTTGAGTTTCATCTATTGCCACAAATTAGACAGTCGTAGATAGAGTGTAAGCGTTCAAACTCATCCAAAATCAAGGTAAATATAAATACATGGATAGCAAATTGCATGCTATTTCATTTTGGCAACCGTGTTTCTAATTTATAAGAAAATTAAAGCTGTGTTTTTTTATTAAGTAAAGTAAGTACCTATATTTTCAGCTTCTTTTATGCCGTCGACACTACTTAAACTTTTGCTTTGTTTTTCTCACTGAAAAGTTTTTACTTCTTCAAGAAAGTCTACAAGTTCTTGTTTAAATTCTATTCAAGAGACAGAAACACTACATCGACTAAAACAAGCTCGCATAAAGCCTTCTGAAACACTGAAACATTACAGACGAGGTAAAATACAAACTACAATAGAATTTAGTTACCACAAAACATGTTTTGTGGAGTTCCTCCATTATTTGAATAAGTAAGGCTTGTTATATGCAAATGAAGTTGGTCGATCTAGAATTTTGGCAATGATACGAAGGACCGTTGCCAAGATCGTATTTCGAAAATTATTCAGGATTATACGGAATTATTGGACCGTGTAATATGTGTATTAGAAGTCTCGATCGGTTTCCTTTAGGATATTCGGGCTAAAGGAAAAATGGAAATTTAATATATATCTACTAGGGTTTACTGCTTTTAGTGTCGGATTATCTTGTTCAAATAAATAGGATTTAATAGTCGTTAGACTAGAAGAATAAATAAAGAAAGAAATGTATGGCGTATTCGATATGAAACAAAAAAATATTGCAGGAAGACTCGGGCAAAAGGGAGCTTTAGTAAATTAAACCTGTCACAAAATTTACAGCTCCTTTAATAAGACCACAAAATAGTGGCTTCGCCTTTTCCAAATATCCTAAAGAACATGTTATCTAAATGTAACACGTTTTTCATTCATTTTCCTACAGATTGCCCTATGATACAGGTGAAGATAACTTTACTCAGCAGTTACAGGCCAGCATCATTATTATCAATTCTTATGGATTAATACATACCTCTCAATCTTCCTCATGCCGAACTTGACGAGAGCCTCCCAGTCGGAGTCCTCGCTCCGCGGCTGCGACTCCAGTTGCGGAGGCTCGTGGGTGAGAGCTCGAGCTTGGGACTCTACCTTCACTAGTACTGCGTTTTCTGATAGCCTGGAAATACCAAATTATAATATAAAATATATTTTTTTGGGAGCAGAGCGGTGATAACATGTGTAGGCAAAAAGTGAAATTTTGCAGCAACAGTTAATCATTAAGAAAAGGTCTAATCGTCAGATACTAAAAATGATGAGACTAAATAAGAGCATGCTCAAAGACTAGATAAAATGTAGAAAAAAAATACTGTAATTAAATATACTAATAAATTAAAAATTTCTTATTATACCATAGCTTAATTTAAAGCTGTTCTTTTTAATGTCAAAAACTTCCAATAAAAATATACAGGAGATGTTATAATTAATAAAAATTCTGGACCATGATCCCATAATTACATAATGACGATAAAGATAATTGCCGATAGGTATTTAAATAATGTCCAATTCTAATAGCTACTTCTTCCACTTGCTAAATTGGCCAAAGTATCCGTACTATGATCAACGTGGTAACTTACTGGGCCAATGTACTCTAATTTAAACCCACCATCGACACGAAAGGAAGAAGAAGAATAGCTACTTACTGGTACGCCGGCTTATCAAAGAAGTCATCAAAAGACCGCAACGCTTGAGCTTTGAAGCAGTCAGCGAGGTCCCCGTTGATGCACTGCTGTGTCGACTGCTGGATGTAGGGGTCCTGGTCCTCGCCGAAGCCTAGCCAGTCTAGAAGACCACGGCCTTGGGCTTGGGGCTAGAATATAGTAAAAGAGAAGATAAGAAAGGAACATGAATAAAAAATCTGTGAATGACATTATAACGGCTCATAAAGTGAGTTGGAAGAAAAAAAAAATGTACGGCGACCTAAAATGTAAAACAAAATATAAATAGGAGAGGAAGAAGACGGAGAAGACAGGAAAGGAACAAGAGATGTAATAATTATTCCTAACCAAAGCAGGCTAGAAAAGTGCGAAAAGAAGGATGCAAAATTTTTAGGGCAGTGTCAATATACGGGCTTATTTAACAAGATTATATGCCAAACAATTCTCGTTCCATTCTTGAAAATTTTTGATAAGAACATTTCACAGGTTTCATAAGATTTACTCTAAGGCATAACTTACAGATCGTCCCCTATCCCCTCCAAAGTTGAGGTTCCTCCCCTCTCCCTCCTCCTTCGGCGCCTGGTCGGGCAGTCTGATGCCGCCGTCTCCTCGGGACTGCAGCGTCATTAGCGCCGCTATCACCAGCATCAGCCATCTTGCTTGACTCAACATTTTCGACTATCTGGGGAAGAAAGATTACTTTCAAAACAGTTTTCATATACCAAGGCCTAGTTAGAAAAATGTCATGTTAATTATTTGTGATATTTATCACAAACCATATAATTTTCATATCAAATCTATCATGCAAGAATTGAATTCCTGACGAAAGCTTGTCAGCTATTGATACAAACCTAAAGGTAAAAGATTTTTGACCTGCATTACAACACGAAATCAAAATCCATAGCACAGCACCTCACTATAGATTATTTACAGCTAGTTGTGCACAAGCATACTAAATGCCATAGGGCAGTTTACACCAATAAATGATTCCTCATCACATGAAGAGAAATAACTTTAAACATTCCGATTAGAATGTTGGGATAGTTTAAAGAACCCTTTTTACCTCAATACCAAGTCCCTAAGGTGCAAACGATTTCAAATTATATTTGTGTGTCATGTCCCCTGAAGTGATAAGGGTAGCCTGGTTTAGTTCCGTTTCGTTACGTGCGGCATCGCTTGGGATTGCGACTGTTTTTCAAACGTGTTTGAAATCAGGACGGTTTCTATGAACTAAAAAGCAGGACAGTTTGACATTGTGGAAGCGAGACGCCGATACGCTGTGTAGAGCGTTTTCTCGCTTCCGCAGTAACAACAGTCCCGCTTTAAAAGCTCATAGTAGAGGGACAGGAGTCTTCAGGGTATTTGTTGAAGCTTCTGTTAGGTCATGTTATCCTGGTTATTTCCTAAGGGAATAATGGATATATCGTGTGATGGTCTGAGTTTTTGATTCTCTGAGTATTTTGGGGTTTATATTGATGACAAAAGTCAATCCACAATAGTTAGTATTTAATTTTATTAAGTTAATCAATTGTATCTTACATAAATAAAAACTAAACGGCGTCAAAGAACTCATCGTCATCCAATGGCGGGGAACGTATCTTAGACCATAATCAGGGATTTTGATCTGAAATTTTCTGTTTTTAATCGAAAATAACAAAAGAATCGAGTAAAGAAAACGATTTTTAATAATATTATCACCGACTTATTTTTTTGAAAAATTTATCTAAATACGCGTTACGCGGTGCGTAGTTCAAGTAGGATTTTATTAGCATACAAACACTAAGCGCTATTCAACTATTCAAACGAATATAGAACCACTAAAACCTCAAACACTTCGGTATTCCTGACAATTCCCGAGACAGTTACCACTGAAACTCGGTCGGGAAAAGTGTTCGCAAATACTAAAACAAATACAGTTGCTCATGTTTCATTTATGCTCGCAGTCTTGTTCACTTGTGTCACTTACAGTTGTCAACGAATACCTAACCCTTATTCATGAGCTACTCTGCAAAGAGTTTACGAGAAAACAAAACAAGTCCATTACTTTTTAACCGAGTTTCAAAAGGAATTCGACTTTATGTTTCTCTGTATATGTTTGTTGCAATTTTTATACCTACAGCAAATTTTAATGTGAATCGATTACAAAAATTGTTTTTGCCAACGTTAGGATACCTAAAAAGTGGTCCCATATACATTTTATAGAAATGGCTTTTTTTACATTTATGTCTGTTCAAAAATTCAAAACTTGACGATTTGTAGTTTTTTCAGTTTCCTAGTATTTTTTGCAGGATCATTAGATTCGATAAGATTGACATCTAAATCACTACCGGTAGACAATTTTACGAAAAAATTACATCGCCTACTTCTGAGAGTAAAAGAAAGTACTTTTTGTCATCGTAATAATTTCATATATTTTCGCGAGTCAGTATTTCGTGCTAACATCAAACGTTACGCCAATTAGTTGAACAAACAAATTGATGATGTTTGTTGATTAGTCTGAGTCATTGGATCTGTTCTCATGAGGCGTGAAATTATTTATACCGTATAATCAAGATCGGAAAGAGACTAACGTCGAAATTGTGTTCTTCTACTTACGAAGATTTGTCAAGTGGTATCTAAGTGATGATACTAAAGATCACAATTATCGCTAAGAAACTGTCGTGCAGTTTGGCGATATTTTATTTCATTTCCTAAATGATTTCCATATGAATAAATAAAAATATAATTGTTTAATATTTTTGTAGTGGCTCAATTTAGTAGCAAAACCGGTACATTATAATTTCAGAAAACAATGCACAAAATATAATTTCAGCAAAATTCTAGGACGATTCCAAGTCAAAGATTTTATTGAATTAGGAAATTCCTGTATTGATAGTGATGTTGTGTTAATAAATAAATAAATAAATTTTGCAGGACGTTTTTCAAGCGCACATTTTAGTGCAATATTTTAGATAGAAAAACTCCAAGTGTTTGGTACTTATAGGTACGTAGTTGTCATACGTACTACATTATGTATAACACTTTCGTTTCGTGTACCACCGGCGACCGCTCGGTACCGATTTCCTACGTACAGACCGACATACTTTCTACTATCAGCCAGACATTATGCTCACTTGTTTGTTACTTGAACTTAATAATATTATCTTGTTTGGATTCACTTGGCTGTTAACTTGGTCATTAATGATGGAGTATTTTTGTTTAGGTTGAGTAATTATGGATGTTAAACTGGCCGCGAACCGCGGTATCACTTGCGGTTTTTTTTTAATGTCGTTATTGTCATGTCCAATAGCCTCCTCGATAATTGGGTTATCAAATGCAAAAATATTTTTCAACTAAATAAACACCCCTTTTTTGGTAGAGATCTTTGCAGTTAGCCTGAGCGCAGGCTTTGACTGCTTCACCGGACTTTAATAAAATAAACTCCCCAAGTTATGTAATTAGTATTAATAGATTAGTGAGGTTTTTAGTATTTGCAATGTCATGTTAATTTTGTATGATCAGAAATAAATGAGAACGGTTTAAAACGAATTCATGTCAACTGTGATTCATCAGAGTTCAGAAACCGCTTAGGTATCCAATGTAGGTTTCGACTCACGTACCAAATAAATGGCGTATTTTAAACCGAAATGAGGTTCTTAACATACACCTATATATTTCAATATAAATAATTTTGCCTGCCTCGTTGGCCTAGTGGTGCTAAGCGCGCCTGCTACGCTAGAGGTCTTGGGTTCGATTCCCGGGTCGACCAAGGTGTTATTGGGTTTCTCTATGAAATTTTCAGTAGCAGGTCGGAGTTTGGATTTGTGCCCGGTTAGTGGCAATAGGCTCGCCCCCTCTATTACATGGGACCTAAACATATCGGCGAACTGTGGGTGTACATTGGTACACCTCTGCCTACCCCTTCGGGGATACAGGCGTGATGATATGTTATGTATGTTATGTTAATAAATAATTTTCATTGGTTCAATTAATATACTCGAAGCGATGTCAATAACAATAAACTACGTGACTTAGCGGCTGGACTAAATTTGAAGAAAGCGGCATATTTTGATCTAGCCATGCGACAAATTGTTTTTACATACACTCAGATCAGATTTATTGAGAAAAAGTTAGGTGAAGATGAGTTGGCAGACAGTAATATGATATGTAAAAATGATGTTAAACTGAGAGTGAAAATTGAAATCGACTGAGAAACACAACTGCAGTTATTTAGTAAGTAACCAGATACTAACTCTTTATTGAAGAAAAACCAAACTAAAAATAAAAAAATATTAAAATTTTTCGTTAACAATATAGAGAATGGAATTTGGCGAAGTCAATAGTGAATAGTCTATGAAACGATTGGAGATTATATAAAAATAATAAGAAAAGATGCATAATAATATCAGAATAAGGGTGTTAGGATGATGTATGACAGCGAAAGGTAAAATCAAGATAATTTTTATTCTCTAAGAAGGCTTTTTTAGGCATTTTTAAAAGTTGAAGTTGCAGGTACCATCTTGTGACGTTTTCACATAAATTGTTTAACAGAATATTGCTGATACAATGCAATTTTGTTACGATATCAACAGCATCCAAAATCAGGTCAAACCGGGATAAACGTATAAATCTTTTCCTTCATAGTCCGATGGGATGGCAATGGCTTATATCAAGAGCAAGATATACGTGTTACCATTTATCATAGCCACTGTATTACTTAAGGGAGAGGTAAGGTTCTGGTCAATAATAAACTGGTCAAAAATAAATGGTTTCAAAAGGTAGCTGTGTTGTGTAATAGAAGGAAGTTTTGGGTTATTAAGAGTGTTTCTTAAATGAGTGACAAAAATTTGCTGTAGGACGGAAATGATAAATATAGAGTGAGTACTGTGATG
This sequence comes from Autographa gamma, assembly GCA_905146925.1. NCBI lineage: Eukaryota > Metazoa > Arthropoda > Insecta > Lepidoptera > Noctuidae > Autographa > Autographa gamma. Next base: position 8,376,575 of record LR989871.1, read on the forward strand.
ACGAGTAGTAGACAGAAATGTTGTCTGTGGAAGTAAATAACTAATTGTCAACTGGGCATGTTTGGAGTACGGTCACAGGGGATGATGATGTTAATGATAATAACATCATTAAAGAAGTGTATCATAGTAAGACGGTAAATATGTCATAACATTTACACTTTGACGACATGACATATTAAATGTCTAGTGTTTCAATATAATCAATACATGAATAGAGACATTTGAAAATTAGTTATCCAATAAGAATGTAGCTACAGCTTCAGTAGTACATAATATAGGTAAATATAGAAGCAACATACTATACTATTATTTGCATTAGGTATCATCCGTGCAAGATGTCTGTGGTGGTACCGTTAACATATAATGAGATGTTGCTTTACTGCACTGCTGGTTACACCACAAACAGGGCAATATTCTGTCCGTAGTTATACGTCCAGAATAGTATTATTAACCTTCATCAAGTTTTAAATCTTCATTCATACAAATGTAAGGTCAATAAACTTTCAGCACAATACTGTACGTGTCTTAACATAGTTCGATGAAACTATCTCATTTGGGTGAAGTCACGCGAATAATAAGATTCATACAAGCTAGTTTTATGAATAGACGGATAGAAGATATTTGTAAAATTGAAAATAAGAAAGCATGACGTGTGAGCGGTTTGGTACCTACTGAAAATATGCAATTATAAGGCGATTTCAATTCCAATAACTAAAAAAAAATCTCTAATTTTTAAGTGAAATTGACTTGGTTAGAGGTTGTAAATCTGTAACAATATAATAAATTTTAGTTTTTTTTACGAGTTTGTCTCTGTAACTGCTAATTCAATTTTAATTGGACTTTAATGGATATATATGGTATAATGTAGTTTACTTTTAGAGATCGGCGTAAAAATGGAAAAATCAATGAAACTGTAATATGCACACAGTCGCGCGAAGGAGCTAATTTAAATGAATGAAAGCTGGTTTAAAATGCAACATATGAATTGTGTTAGTATAAATGATAAAGTAACTAACTATAATAATGTTTGGTTTAACCAATTATCACTCTGAAGTAAGTTACCAAACCAAAATTCAGAAAACCAATTCCATCAATTCACAAACGATCAATCATTTTCTGTTAACAATTTATTTGGTGACATTTACAGCAATTATAACACAAAACTCATAATATCGTTATGATTTCTTCAAAGGCAGCTTTCAGTTGACTAATTGGGTAAAGCTTCAGTGATTAAATCAATTATGATTCTGTTATCGAGACGTTTAATTAACACTTTAGAGATACCTTGATCTCTCGATTATTTCTCGACTCAATTAACATTTACTCAATCGATACAGGCCATTAAATCGAGTATACACTAACACTACAGTATCAAACAAATCATTCAAAATTTTCTTCAATAAATCTTTACCAAGAAAAGAGTATTTAATACAAAACACGGTAAAACACAGTGCTTACATTTGAACACACAAAACAGTTTTCACATTTCGATTGTCAACACGGTAAACACACAATTTTTCACAAAACACACGTTTTTGGAATACGTTTCGTTTTTAAACGCATTGCAAGAGCGAGCGAGACGCACGACGCGCACCGTTGAACTGCGCATGCGCGGCGGGAAATAACGGGCGCCATATTGAAAATCAAAACGTCAAAGTAATTGCATGTTACTTAAAAAATTGAAGCTTTTTATGTTCTAGTTAATTTGAATCACAGTAATGGATATCCAATTATTTTTATGTTGAAGGAATGTATAGAAACTTATCATATTTGACAGTTTTATTGCTTGTTTCTGACATTTGTGACAGGTGGCGCTAGTAATCGTGTTACGGTATTGCTTTCGCTATCGTTGGTATTATAAAACAATGTGATGTAGGTTTGTGTGTTATGTCTTCGTTTTAGTATTGCAGATAACTTTGATAGATTCGTTCATTAATTTTTCATTAGCCTAAAGATGATGAACATTTACACGCAAAATAAAACTTTTTTGAATTGATTCCATAAGTTGAAGTAAAGGATGGTAACAATAAGAAAATAAGATGATGACAATAATAATGAAAGTGTATAGAAGAGAAAAAAATGTTATCAATTATCATATTTTTAAAATTTGAAAAGCTTTCGAAGTAAGAGTAAATAATAATACAAGATACTGTAACCGTACTGTAAACGTATCGTAAAAGTGATAGACGGGACAATAACATAACATAATAATATAAGGCTTGTTATATAACTTTAACTATTAAATAACAGTCTCTTTAAAAGAATGCGATTCACGTCTTACTTAATATGTTGAAGACTCCTTTGTTACAAAAGAACTAGGTATTAACATGATAGCCTATTAGAATTTTAAAGGATGACAAATGAATGTTACATAAGGCTATTTCAAATAAAAAGTGTCTTAGAATATATGATACACAATTTTATTTACGGAACATGTTAATTTTAAAAATAAAAATTGTTCTATCCAATGATATTCTAATATACAGATATGTTATACACATACAAAACAATTGAAAAAGTGTTCCGCGCAGCAGTGGCAGCTTACATACATGTCAAAATTATACAAAAGAGATAGCGCGATAAAACCCATAAGAAAAAAAGAGACAAATAGTGTTGTCGTTGAAAGCAATGTAATGCAATACGTCCCAATTAGGACGTTTTCGAGTCTTCACGATTGCACGCTTATAACATATCTGTTTATTAGAATATCATTGGTTCTATCAGTGTACATTCTAAGTAAGGAGTATTTAATGTCCAAGCTAGTTTCAGAAGGGACTTAATTTTAATAAAATAAGGCATCTGTACACCACACTATTAATGGTGTTTTTCTACACAGGTACTTTCAATTGTATGCCAAATATAACTGTAAGGTACACAGAAATAAATAACAGTAACTTTTTCCAGCTTTCAAAACTAACAAAACATTACTAAAGAACAACTGAGTTTGAGACTCAGAGCTGATGATACCACACAATGGGACATACAGAAACTCTAGTAAAAACTTTCAAAAACACGGAATTCGTGCAGTATTGAAAAACTTCAACGGACAATTTCCATACAAGTCTATTGAACCCGCGACCCTAATTCAAAGTCCGACGCACCAAAATTTGGGCCTGATGGGAAAAACTTAGTGTACTTCTCTACTGTTTATGTGATCCGAATATTTATGTTGTTATAGATGTACGAAGGAGTGGAGGTGCTATGTGCTGGTTCAGCCAGCTTTTGCAATGTATGCGCAAAAAATGTGTTTATTTACGACCTTTCATTCAAAATCTCTTAGACTATCCGTGTTTTTCTACTATATTGTACTTGTATTATACATATAATAGTTCCTCTTGAATCACTCTATCTATTAAAAAAACCGCAAAAAAATAAGTTGCGTAGTTTTAAAGATCTAGACAGAAGGGAAGCCCCTAGACCAAGCTGGCCGGAGCCGGCCAAACTAGCAATAAAAATATGTCCCTAAATAATAAAAACTTAGATCTAGTCATCCCTTGCTGTTTTGCTTTATTAACATTGTTAGCAACGCACTAAGTCGAGGTCCGAACCCCGCAGGGGGTGCCCTTAGTAGACGTTGCTAACGTAGTTAGTTTTTCCTATTGCTCTGGCAGGAGGCCTTAAGGTCCTCGCCAAAAGTCCGGTGAAGCAGTCAAAGCGCTTTGCAGGCTAACTGCAAAGATCACTACCAAAAAAAAACAGACGGGAAGCAGCTTTGCTTTATACTATGATGATGAAATGAGTAGTGTTAGTGAAGACTATTCTGCTAAGTAAAATTGTAAAGGGACAACATCATAATAGTATTCAATCATACTTTTCTGGTATAAAAAGCAACTAACATTATGTATGTAAAAGTGAGTGAATGTTTTAGAGTGAAATAAATTACTTGTCTGAACAAAGCCTAAATGCTTGCTTATGCTAGGTTAAGACTGTTTCATCTGATCTAGGGACTACTATTAACAAATTAAATCTAATAGCTAAGTAACCTTGTGGCTTCTGAATAGCAAAATATGTCTACTAAGTTCAACAGGCAATTAATATTAACAGTAGCAACGGTAACGTAATAATCAAAGCGGAAGTTAAGTCTACCAATTAGCTTTGATTCCCATTGTCAAGAGTAAAGTGAAACGTAAATAGAATATCAAAGTATTCACTCAGTTGTCACGGTTAGAGACCGAGCCTAATCTAAGAAATAGCAGATGATTGTTGTTATAATAGTAGCTGAAAATGTTTTGAAGCTAACAGTACAATTGAATTTACAGTCAGGTGACGATAAAACATAAAGTATGTTTTTTTTGTCGCCTATACAAAAAACCGCAAAATTACAAGGGAACTTAACATATATTGTTCGGGGAGAAAAATACTAAGTTTATAATATGTTGTTTCAGGTTATGGACAATCTCTGTACAAAATTATACGAAAACACATCTAGTCGTTTTCGCGTAAAGAGATAACAAACATACATAACACAAAAAAATTACGCGAACACACATAGCAACAATTTGTACCATTAGATAACTAAGTTCAATTTAAATCAATAGAACACAGAACCTAAACCAAAAGTAGAGCAGGCATCTATGCTCAAAATTCTACATCAAAGCTCAAATAGCCCATTTATCAAAGATGTCACATCCACAACATCACACATGAATGTTCTTGACCCACTGTTCGAAGGACAACTTTCTACCGGTTGACATCTGGGTCGTGACGTCACGATGATTCACCCTGGATTTAGCAAGTGAAGCCTTACGAGTTTATTAATAAGGATATTAACTAACCTACTTGTTATGAAAGAGTTAGTCGGAATGGTGTTGTATTTTTTTTATTGGCAGCTTATCGTGTCGCGAAATACATTTGTATCAAACACAATGGCATACATTTAGTATATGGTTTATAAAACTACTGAAAATGAAGGCAAAGTAAATAGAAGAAAAAAAGTAATTATTTTTTTTCTCAATGGTAAGAATGTTTGGGAATGTTAAATTGATATGACGTATAGTTACAGACATAACAATTTCAGAAGATAGGTCGAGATAGAATTCAATGGAACAACAAACTTACTATCAAGGTTAAATGCTATTTTTTTTAGTCTTAACTGAGGTATCGGAATAAATCTATTCTGAATAAATGGGGTTTACATTGCAAATGTTAATTATTGCTTTAGACATAAAGAAGTATGTTTAATTCCTAATGCTTTTAATTAAGCTCTAAATCCGACGTCTAGTAGTTCCTTATTGCAATACAATGTAACAGTTTAACCTGAGAATATGTAACAGTATAAACTATAACAACAATACAATATGCTAGAGTACTTTCTCTGTTCCTTGCAAAGCGCTTTGCCAGTTGTTTCATGCTTTTGTGTTACAAATGCAAGTTTCCGTAGTTCAATGGAATAGTTATTTTTTTCTAAGTATCCGTTTTTTGTTAAAAACATAAGTTTTTCGACTTGGTTACATCTTGCTTATTATGTAATGAATGTTTTAAAAGCAACCTAGGTACACTTATTTGTTATGTAAAATAATTGCTTGATTAAAAGGCTAATGAACGAACTTTTCTTAAGGTTTTGTGCTAAGCAGACTTTCAGGAAACTGGTTTTGGCATTTCCTTTGTGTAGTTTAGAATTATGATTCAAAATTTAGATAATTTTCAAAGGGCAGGTAAGTCTAAGACAAACCGACCGACAATTGTTGTCATGTATAAGGTACCTAATGATACTATTTATAAAATATCTGACGACACAATATTTATATGAAAATATGAAATTATAATCAATAAATTTTTAATTCGTTAATTAAGACTTAGCAAATGGTCATGCGATAATTTGTAGCTTATTTGATAACTTAATTAATAACTACAAAAAATCTAAATCTTACCTCCTCCGAAGAAGCAAATGGTCCAAAATAACTAGATCACGTTCAATGCACTGAGCGCTGCAGACGAGAATGGCTGGGTCTGAACCAAACAACCTTATATAATAACAAAACATAAGAATTGCATAAACCGCACTAAAGCTGGGTTCAGAGGACGCAACTGTTTGGTGATGGTGACGGAGAAAGGAGGAAAGAAATTATCGTTATATTACTTCTAGGAACTTATGATTCAGTGGTAATTTATGGGTAAGCTGAGTAGCCGATATATTAGAGAGGATTAACTAGTGGGAAAATTAATAGGTAAAGAAAATTTTTGCGGCGATTGTAGAGACGGTGTGAAGTGAACTTTCGTTCCACTGTCTTTTTTTTTATAAGGTTCAAATAAAAATAACCAGCCTTACTTAATGATGAGGTCAAAAAGCTATCAAGTTGTACTTGTCAGGGTTATTACTGGTTTTGAAATAGATTGCATTCTTATCATTTTCAGATAACTTTTTGTAATTCTCGTAGGCACACCAAACATAAGCTTTGAAGTGCTAGGCCATTACAATTTCCATCATGTGTACATACACACATACAAACATAATATTATTACAAATGACTTCAAGATTAAATATGTGTTTTTCATGATTTGTTCCATCTATATTAAATGTTACATGTATTGTTTTGTGTCTGAACCCAGCTTTATCTTTTCATCCATTATAACCACTTACATAAGACATTTAAAACTTTAACTTAATAGGTTTAAAGTCTAAATTGCGGACGACAGCAAATTTTGGCAAGTTTAAGTTTGTCATCGATGAGAAAACGACTTCCAAAGGATTTTGAACTGTAAGTAAAGTAAATAAGGGTGATTTTTGTAAAGCAATGCGGAAATCGAAGTTGCAAACCGGAGTTTGAATGAAGTTAGCGTAACGTGGGGTATCCCAGCTACTATTTATTAGAGTTGCTAAGTGTGGAGAACACTTCTGATTAATATTTTTTTTTACCTTTATAGTGAAAACGTGCTTTTTCTTTATCTATTTTTTTAATAATAATAATGATCGTATGGCATACTTTATTTTAAGCAAGACATACTAGATGGCATAATTATGAAGCCTTTTTTTTCCACATATTTTTTTTTAGGACAATTATAACTTCAATATCTTTGCAGCATTATGGTATTATTGTTTTTCATATGACCTATTTAAGAGTTTTTTAGCATATAGTTTTTTATTCACATATTAATATTAATTTATTTAATGGAAGTATAGTAACCATATTTCAAGCAATTAAATAATAATTTAATTCTGTATGTGTCACTACTAAATAAATTAAAGTAATATTTTATCCAGATCGTGTCACTACATACTATGAAGAGCCTTAATTCTGGTTAGCACTAAATGCACTACCACATGATTTCAGCTCAAGTGTTCACGGAAAATGGTTAACGTTTTGTACAAAATATGGCTGTCATCTCATTAATTACATTATAATTTACCTGAATTGGTTGTCAGTTACACTCAGATATTATTATTGTTGGACATTTGATAGCACGTCAGCCCACCTTGATGATGTAATTAACTATTATTAATAATACTTACTTCGTAAATTTTTGTATCGATTTGTAAGTTACGATGTTTTGTGATAGTATGAAAGTTATGTATTTCTAATATTATTTACTGTTTTTTTTTCTGATTACGGTATCTTTCGCTTATTATTACCGTTCATTACCTTGCAATTTGTTTTTCTTTCATATTTTTTTTTTTCAGAACCTTTATTAAACCGCTTGAGCCACTATCTTTCTACAGCTAAAGTTCTGCAATTTCACCCTTCATTTGCTCACCTCCCAAAAGTTGTATATAAAATAAAATAACCTTACAAAAGCAGAGCTTAATAAAATAGAAATCAAACTCCAATTTATGTCTGCCTTAGTGTATAAAATCATTACCTAATATTTAAAGAGTCCGTCTCCACACTTGCTTAGCAGCACACTCCAGTTGTTGTATCCTGGTGGGCTTTCATAATTCAGTTCATGGATACCATCAGGAATTCCCTTCAGCATTGCTTGATCGTTTTGTAATGCCCATTTATTTTCGACCTTGATGTTATAGATATAAGATTGAATGTCCCAATGTCTTGGGTTTTCCTTCCGAATTTATGGTAATATTTTGGTGGTGTTGTGTAAGACTTTATGTGTAGTGTTTTGTTTTTTTCATACTTGTAGGTGCCTTCAATTTCGATAGGTTTGGTGAATTGCTGTTTTCCAGTACAAAGACGTAACTCGCTCTGATTTTTTTTTCATTCCATAATTCTATCTAACTGTTAAAGGGTTTTAATTCCTTGTGGTCTTCAGACCATCTTAAAATTGTCATAATACATACATACATATCATCACGCCTGTATCCCCGAAGGATTAGGCAAAGGTGTTCCAATGTACACCCACAGTTCGCCAGTTTGTTTAGGTTGATGGGGGGCGAGCTTATTGCCATTAACCCGGCACAAATCCAAACTCCGACCTGCTACTGAGAATTTCACAGAAAAACTCAATAACACCTTGGTCGACTTGGGAATCGAACCCAAGACCTCTAGCGTAGCAGTCGCGCTTAGCACGACTAGGCCAACAAGGCAGTTCATTTTCAGTTCAAAGAGCAGAAATTGTCATAACATCGTATTATTATCAGTAAACTTTTAGTGTGATAGATGTCAGATATATAGATAACAAATCCTGACTACTACTTAAAAGAAAATTAGCGTGATAATACACAACTACACACTACACAAATTGTTGTTTACAATATACCATGTCAAAATCAATTTTGATAAAGTTATATTTAGAGCTGGAGGCACTAATATATACGGAAATTGGGTCATCGTCTTTGCATCGCTTATGCACTGCACTTACCTGTTACTTAGTCATAAGGTTATATAATAATAAATACAAGCGTTCAGTTTGTCAGACTTCGGATGTACTTACAAGTACTTTCAGTTAAAACTTGCTACACACGATAAAGTTTATGTGACCGGCAAAGTTTTTTTATTTCATGGTTTTGAAAATATTGTGCTTCAAACATGATATTGGGCATTTAATGGCATGATAAATTATAATTTCCTCAAAGTAATATTTTTTATAAAGCATACTGCTGCGTTTCCTTTTTGGATGCAAGAGCTAATATGTAATCAGTAGGTTTTATTATTCTGAAAGACTATTTTCACAAAAAAATATTTACCACTTTTACTATATTGCTTCGATTATGAGTTACCTAGATAGGAACCGTAAGTTATCTGTTTACCAAGTATTATGCAATCAATACTTAATACTTTTGCAGTACAAGTCGTCGGAACTAAGGAGTTATTTATGTCATAATGTTGAATATTTTCTACATTAGGTACTGTATTTATTGTTTCAGATACCTATCATCATTAACTTCATCATAAAGCTTCTCTTTATGTGGTAGTAGGCCATGGTTAGTCCCTTAGGAAACCTTATAAACCCAACCTTATTACGGCCTACTATTTATATAGTATATAACCCTATTTCGAACGGTAGTCATACTCCCAACCGTCAAGTAATAAAGGTCAGTTTTAAGTTGTCAATTTGTTTGCTTGACGGCAGCAAAAACAAGTTTTTGATTAATTTCTTCAGCAGATTCAAGGACTCTTATAAATAGTGTATCAATCAAACAACTTAAGGAATTTCGTCCAATTTAATTGCTTTTCCGATTCACTGGAATCAATCAGGGACGGAACTTTGGATATTTCAGGATGCTTTTAATTAAGAAATTTGGAATATTTTGGATCTTGACCAAAAATATCTTCTATAGGTTACAGAAAGTGGTATAAAACGTTAAAGCTATATGATGATGATGATTAGTTTATGAACTATGGGTCATTATAGATGTTTGCAGAATACCACTAAGTTACCCAAAGCAAAAAATAGATTGGGAAACAGCGGCTTAAACATTGTTTTTGATTATTTTGTTTCTTTAAAATATTTCCTCACTTGGACAAATTATGAAATCTACATTTTTCCAGTATCATTATTATACTTTCTGCAGTATGAGTTACTATTACATAGTCGTTACATACTCGAACCTACTATATCTTACACACGAAAGGCAGTCTCTTTGACCATCACACGGATGTCAATGACCTTAAGAACCTAATGCCCGCGAACAGATTAAATCCGTCACTACTGACCAACAAACATACATACATATTACAAAACATTATGCACCGATGATTAATACTCCAATCTTTGAGAACATTAGTCAAAATACGACCTTAACAAGACTAAACAAAGCTTAAATTAGCTTGTAAATGTTACAGATGATTGAAACGTCAATTCTCTTTCACCTACAATTAAATTACGACTCTATGACACAAGGAATATGGTTGAAAGTTGTAAATAAAGTTGTTAACAAGACAGGTCAACTTTCTACTAAGAAAGTGGTAGGGATAGTCTTAAAACCGGATCTTTTCGTCCATGTAGCGTGACTCACTCGTCTTGATATTTGTCAACAATTGGTTACGGACCAAAAAGGTTTGTTACTTGAAGATCTGACCTATACGACCTCGTTACTTAGTGGGTGGGCAGAAGAGGAGGCCAATTCATAATTACCTCTGTATCTTAATGATTCTATCATTGTTAACGTATTTTTTGGAGTAGTATCTTAATTGGTACAGTTTCCTGGGTGTATACCTTTCTGAGGATTTTTATTGCAAAAATACATGAAAGGATTTATTTGTGTTATTCAAAGCTTTGAGACTATATTGCTCCAGACACTAAATGAGTTACGAGTATATTCAATTTTAATAAGAAAATAAGAAGGATACACTACAAGCACTATATTAATGGTATTTACTGCTCTTGTACCTAATATCTTCTACATCAGCGAACCCTCAAAAATTAGCCACCGACAAAAATTCTGTCCACAGAACACATAACATAAATCCCCCATATAAAATATTGGATAACAAAATACCATAACAAGGAGCCACCAGAATTCTCCCTTGCTTGTAATATAGACATTTACCCAAAACGGTAAAAGGGGAGTAAACAGTCCTAAAACCGAACAGGAAAAACCACTAAACATGTCATCCAAAGTAAAATGTCTGTCGAACCATTTATGACAGGTTTTCACGTGTTATCCTCATTTATACGTAATTTCTTTTGATATTTGAGGGGATGTTCAAAGATTCTGTATAATGGTTATTGAAGACTTTGAGCGATGTTGCTATTTTTGGGATGATTTTTGTTCTTACATTTTTTTCGATGTACGTTTATGGACTCCTGGTGTTAAAAAGAGCGTAGAGTAATTTCAATGACCGTAAATAAATAATCTGCTGTTTTATTTGTTCTTCAATTATTGAAAACAAATCGTCATGATTGCTGTAAGCTTACTTTCCTTCCTATCCTCTGTTTAATTCAAATGCTGGCTAAAGGTCCCATTATATTCAGTATTTTTCTTTGCTTGTTGAGTGTTTTATAATTAATCATATAATATGTGAATTTTGAGTTTGTTTTTTTTCTGTCTATATCTAGGCCTTTGCCCAGCTGTAGGACAGTATAGGCTAGCAAAAAAGAGAATTAACAAGTAAATCTACGCTGTCATGAAAATTATGACCATTTATAATTGCCGTGCATAATATATAAATTATTAACAGAGATAGGTTTTCCAACTGCCTAAACAATGAACAACAAAACATTTCCAGTATCGAACATTGTAATCTGTTTAATGGCGATCCCAAGATGGATTGATTCGACAACTCAATTTCTTGAGGGACGCTCCGGTGGAGACCCGCCATATTGGATTAGCAAAGGATACGGCAAGGATGGGAGTTTCAGACATACAGGGTGGATAAGGAACAATATAGTACACTGTGAAATATATGACCTAAATATTCAACATGTCTGTAAAACGCAAAGGAAGTTCCCCAAGATTGTTCGATGGGAGATTTACTCTTACGTTGTGGAATGATTTTAACTTTCTTAATTAAAAATGTAAAATATGACCTATAATTATTCGGTAGGCCTGCTAAATGCGACCACATAAGTTTGTTGGTTGGACTTGGAACAACTTGAGGTTTATTTATAAGTCTTTATACTTAATAATTTTATGTTGGAGCAGTCCTCATCTCGGACGTGGGCGCTAAAAGCTGCGACACAGTTTTTTGAAACTAATGTGGCTGTTAACGCATAATTAATGTTACTTACTGGTTTTTGTTCCAAATAAATGATTTGATTTTGATTTGATTTAGTTAAAAATCTATCTCTCATTCGGTAGGTCAGCAAAAGTCTACGTAGTTAAAGTTTTACATAATTGTAGTAAAAGACATAACATAGGCAGAAAATCTTTGATCACTCACTTCTACTCTCTTTCAGTCGTGTAAAAAATTTACGTGTAAAAAATTTGAAGCTCTTTTCAGGGAATAAATAGTTTATTAGTTACTTACAGGATAAATAAGCCGTACAACTTTGTAATTCAGCTTGTAGAAATCTGAAACTTTATGCTCGTAATAAAATAAATAAACCTTTTACATTGTCTTACTTACTTCTCTTTTTAATTATACTTTGACATAAAAATATAACATTTTATTTTAAATTCACGTCCTTGAAAACTTTAAATTCACCATGTATACAAAATATGTATATAATATAATAACTAAGAGAAGACGAATGTGTGAAATGTAATTATAAAATTAAACGTCAAATATAGTTATGAAGGCAAGATATTTGATTTATGAGATATTTAGACAGCAAACAGTTTTGGTTACAGAACTGTGTCGGGTAAATTAAATAAGGTTTGTGTAATCTCCATGTTTAGGCGGATTTTCAGATTATAAAGTGTATACCGAAGTATGAAATTGTTTCATCCTTAGTACCTTTATGCAGTGTAACATGCAAAGTAAAATACTGGGCTCATATAAAGTAATTGTTATTATCATAGATGCGATAAAAAGAAGAAATAAATGAATATAATTTAGATATTAAGACGAAGGTATGTTCAACTGAAAATGTAAAAACCCAATTTTAGATTTTGAAAGAAAAAGGTAAATATAATATACAATTTAAAAGGGCTTTGCTTCTGTTACATTCTAGTAGCTAGAACCATCATAACCATCTGGCTATCTATAACGCAGATAGGATATAATAAAAAAAACTCTTAATAAATTCCATTCATTTAATTAAGTATATTTTATTAACAAAGTCCACCATTACAAATAATCACGTGTTAATTACACAATTAATTTTAAAACTACTGTAATATGTGCATCATCGGTTGCCAAGTGGCCATTTTGTGAAATCTAGCGTCGTGATTGGCTAGATTTAAAATGTTCGATGTGCATGCGCATATTAGAGCCCCTAATATTTCCAATAGTAATAATTTATTTATTTTAAATAATTTAACTAGTCAAATAAATAATGTTAATTTAAATAATAATTTAAGTTTATACAAAAGATTAAATGAAAATATGTATAAAATTTGTTTTTTTAAACAAGCTTCATTAATTCTTTAAAAATATAATAAAAACCTTTCGTAATATTTTCAACGAATGGTTTTATATTTAATAAGTTTTTGAACAGACTACGGTGGTATTTACAGCTTTTGCATTTAAATAAACTTATTCTTAAATTGAATAAATAAATAATAGAAAACTTAATTATTCTAAAATATACAAAATAGAAAATAAATTATTATGTCGACTAATAAATTAAATTAAGTTAATAAATACAATTCCTTATTATTTATAGCATTTACACAACAAACACACAATAAATTACATTTACACTTCATAAATTAGGATACATTACATTTACACAATTTATAAGGATGGTATGCTACTGGGCAGTATTCTTTGCCCTATGCCAGATTTATCAAAAGACAATTAATTTAACAAAAGTTCTACTAAACGTTATTTAGAGTTCACATCTTATTAACTAATGCTAAATAACTTATAGTAACGAATCAAATATTTTTCACAATGTAATCTTAATGTAAAAAATATCTGCATCGGAAGTTATTAATTTATTGAGAGTGCAGGATCATTTTCAAATCATTAATAAAAAAAAACATTTTATATCGACAAAATCTCATAAGACAAAATGAAAGCCACTTAATATAATCTTCGATAGATAATTTTGACCATTAGCATACAACCACCCTAAATAAAACAATGTCTGACTTAAAATAATATTTACTTTCCACCTCTTTTCTCGAAGTAAATTCTAAGATACTACTCTAACAAACCGTCATTCATCAGCTTTAGTTAAGTTAGTCCTATTTAAATGACCCTTTTGTCTAAAATAAATTTTAAACTATCCGATATAATATCGATATCGGATATCGATATATACGATACGATATCAACATGTACATGACTGTCATACTATGATCTTTGGCAGTCGGTAAGTAAAATCTGACAACCAGTCTAAGTATGGAATACTGTGTTACCCAGTAAAATGGGCTTGTGGAGGTCAGATAGGCAGTCGCTCCATGTAAAATACGGATGCAGCTGAATACCGAGCTGCCGGTAAGACTGGTAGTTTCCCAAGCTATATTGGGGTAGGCCCAACATAGCTTGGAAAAAGGGTAGGTATATAAGGATGTACCTGTCTTACACATTAACTGATGTGATATCGGATATGATATTCGATATTTCCATTGGCCTCAATAGAGAAGAATGGAAGGAAGGTAGGGAAGTCTTTGCCCAGCTATGGGACAGCATGGGCTGAAAATAAATTAATAATAATCGTATCGGTGTCGAATACCGATATCGTATCGGATTATATGAACGCTCTAAATGTATTTATCATTAGTAGTCGCATCACACATGGTTCCCTTTGTCAACTTTGTTTTTGTTAGTAATGAGCAAATGTTTAGTTAAACCATTGTTCCGGTGTTTGCTTGTTAAAGTCCGTCTTTGACACTGACTGACTTACTGACTTATTTGCTTTAAATAATAAGTCGTTCTGTAGCTGTTCAAATGTTACAAAAAGATGTTGTATCATTAAAATAAGATCGGTTCTGATCTAAGACGGATTGCAACAGAAAACCTAATTAGCACCTTTAGACTAACATTGATTCAAATCGACCAATAATACAGCATCTTTAGAAGTTTATTTAAAACCCGATGAAAAACAACAATCCAATAGTTTCAAACTTTCAAAAAAATAAAATTTTGGTCAAAGAATTACTTTTAACCATGTTAAATCTTCATTTTACGAGATATTGTTACTAACTTGTAAAAATAACTTTTCAGTTAACAAGGATTACATTAAAACGTGAAGTTCCAACATAAGTTCAAACTACATTTATTTCAAGAGTTAAGAAAATACGAGAAAGGAACAGTTAATCTAAATTATCTAGACACTGAGACAGAAAGTATACTAACTTTATAAGCGAAGTTTTTCGATAATTCTCGTACAGTCAGTAAATTACTTGAACAAATAAATATCAATGAAGCAAGAAAAGAGTTGCTTTTTCTTTTAGTAACAGATATTTTTTCGCTAAGGTTAAAAACCCAAATGGTTAAGTCTAAAAATATGGTATTTTTTTTCTAAAAGAAAAAAAAAATCATTTG
Organism: Autographa gamma; assembly: GCA_905146925.1. Classification (NCBI taxonomy): domain Eukaryota; kingdom Metazoa; phylum Arthropoda; class Insecta; order Lepidoptera; family Noctuidae; genus Autographa; species Autographa gamma. Next base: position 8,392,006 of record LR989871.1, read on the forward strand.
CCATTTGCAACTAAAGTGCTATGTGCTTACATCTCTTGTATTTTAGTTTTCAAAAGAATTGATTTTGTTTTAGATTTGTGACATTTGATTTCTTTTTTTTCTTAATTTAAACACAGTATTATTAAATTGACAAGGAAAAAACCACTACATGCATTTTATCCAAACAACACACACTTCATTCACAATGTAGACAACACTAACACAAAAATTAAATAGTCTTTAGCTACTCAAAAATTTCAAAACAGGTCAAACAAAAATAGTCTTTGTGAATATTTGAAAACGGTTTAGATTTCAAGGATCCTCAGTGCAATTTCCTAGCACTGACTAGTTTATTAATATCATCGTAAGCTGCCACCATGGTGTGTGTCTTCTGAGCATTGGAAGAGCAGGTTGGGTAGGAGTACATGCAGTCAGAAGCCTCCTGGCCTCGACGCGCCGCCTTCATGTATTTGAAGAACCTCAGGATTTCAGGGTTGTCTGATACAGGGCGGCGGAGCTCGTTCAGTTCCCTGAAAGAGGTTGTAGTTTGATTAGACAATAAATTATATCAGTATGGCAACAGAATGCGTTTCTGATATTTCCGATGTTCATTGGTCATAATTTGAAAGAGAAATATCAAACCGTGTTGAATTATTAAAACCTCGGAAAATTATTATGTTTTAAATGATACTATCCATTTGTGATTTTATGATCTAAATTTTTAGTGACATAACATATCATCACGCCTGTATCCCCAAAGAGGTAGGCAGAGGTGTACCAATGTACACCCACAGTTCGCCGATATGTTTAGGTCCCATGTAATAGGGGGCGCGCCTATTGCCACTAACCGGGCACAAATCCAAACTCCGACCAATTCTTAGTGACATTAAAGTTATATCTAAGTGTTGACTTCCACCTGACAGGAAGGCATTTTTTCAGCGTCTGAGGTGAAGCTTCATAGTCTCGGACCCGATCCCCGGAAGGAACAACGGTCGAGCTAATGTAAAAAAAAAACTTTTCTACATTGTCTCGGATCTGGGTGTTTGTCATACTTTCGTTTTCTTTCATTCTAGATACAAGATCCAAGAGCATTTATTTGTTCAAAACACGAGTTAACATACACAGGGCATGTAAGATGTTACATTGTGTAATAAAGTCCGGTCATGTTTTGCCTTTTCGGCGTACAAATATGGCTTAATCTAACTTATATACTATAATAGACTATAACAAAAGTAACAATAATTATATATGTATCATTTATAATGGACGGCAACAATTTACAATAAAGGTATAAAGAGTTAAAATATGGGAAACACTTATGAAATTAAATTATATCATTGAGAAATTCTTCAATACTGAATGCTTTCTCGATTAAATATTTTTTAGTATTTTCTATGGCACAAAATTTGCTTTAGCTAGCTAGTGTTGGATTCGTAATGATGTTTTCCACATTTATTTATAATTTATAGAATTTAGAAAGGACAAATGTAAACAAGTCCATAGCATTGCTTTTATCGAAACAAAAATCTTGCACTTTTAAAAACTTTAAAGGCAAGATTGTGGAGCTGCAACGTTGAATTTCCTCTAAGTTTGTAAAAAACTTAGCTTAAGTGTCCGGGATAAGTAAGAATTCTAAGAAGAGAGTTTAAGTTTGTATTTTTATTTGACTTAAACGACGAGCAATTTAGAAATCCAGTTAAGCCACCTCTGCAATTAATATCATTCAGAAATCCTTAACAGTTGGGCTATTGTAGTTTTTAGTCAACTTATACTTAAAAAAAGTCATCGTTAGGTTCCAGTCGTTCCCTTATTATAGCCGATTTACATCAAACGAGCTTGTCGTTCTATAAATACCCCGTCATATCTTTTGAAATTCTTAAATAATTTTGTACGGTGGGGGATAGTATGAGCATTAGCTAGTTTGATGTGAATCGACCTTTAGACGTTGAAATAAAACAATTTCTTGAATGGATTATGACCGCGTTAGCATACTTTTAAATGATTTGATTTGTATGCTAACGCTAATAAAATTGGTTAAAAATTAAATTCATAAACGTGTGAATGTTATTGTTGTTGTATTAAGCTCTTACTTTAGCACTAGGTATATAAAAAGGGCAATAGAACCAACCTGCTCAACTGTGCCGACACCAGATTACTGTAGGGCGCGAATTTCGCTGGACTTTGGTACATCAAGCAGATAAGCTGCTCCCGACACGCCTCTATGTTGTCATTGATTGAGTTCTCAGACGGCGCTAGACCTGGAATAAAAAATAATCATGATCTTTACATATATAATAAAGTGCGCTAGAGGAAGAACGTCAGCTAAATGGGTGAACCAACTCAAGGAGGTGACTGGAGGCCAGGCACAGGGAGCGGTACGTATGGCGCAGAACCGGACCGAATGGAGAAGATTGACATACAGTCTCGATCCTCAGCATTGAGGTAAGGACTAGGAAGAGAAAGAGAGTATACATAGATCTTTGGCAGTCGTTACGTCATCTGACAACCAGTCTTACTATGGAATACTGTGTTTCCCAGTAAAATGGGTAATGGGAAATAAAATAGGCAGTCGCTCCATGTAAAATACGGTATTCAGCTGAATCTGGTATGACTGGTAGCCGACCCCAACATAGTTGGGAAAAAGCTCGGGAGATGATGATCTTTACATAGTATAAAATGAAATCACTTCTGCTGTCCATTCGCTTAGATCTTTTGAACTACTCAACTCAGATTTAAATGCAGCCGCCTAACCATCATCCTTTAAAGCAGTACTGTTGCGGTTGTGGAAGCGAGACGGCGCACTACACTGCGTATAGCGCTGTCCCGCTTACTCAACCGCAACCGTCCTGATTTAAGAGCTCATGGCACGGCCCCAGTTTTCAGAAATAGGTAGAGTGATGCAAGAGAAAGGCTTGTATGTATAAAACATGCTATCCAGAATTTCTTGAAGGCGTGCGAAGGCTGGGCGGGTCGCTCGTTTGAACATAACATTTAGTGTTTGTCAATGGCTTTGCCCACATGAGCATTTATTGCCAATATAAAATACCTAAAATTATGTAAGATAATAATAGGCGATAGTGTAGTTAAGAATTTGTATATTAAAGTTATTCGATTGCAATTAAACTACTTTTGTAATAATACCGGTTGTGATAAAGATGCCATTGCATATTTTGTTAAATATAACTTAAATAAACTTACCAAGTCGTGCAAATATCCCATCAAGTCTCGATAACAGGGGCGAGTAGAACGGATCGTAGTTACTTAGTATCATGGAAGATGCTGGTATTTTCTGGAACACCTGAAATATTGTAGAGAACCAAATTATAGTATACAATAATTATATTTTTTTTTGCCCAGGAAACGTTTTTTATTTGATTTGAAGTTAAGGGCTGCAGTACTACTGCTTGGCAGTTTGAGTGCAAAATAAGAGTTAATTGCAAATAACAATAACTAATGCCATATTTTGAAATAAAATAACCTAATACAAGATAAACATATCATAACATATCATCACGCCTGTATCCCCGAAGGGGTAGGCAGAGGCGTACCAATGTACACCCACAGTTCGCCGGTATGTTTAGGTCCCATGTAATAGGGGGCGAGCCTATTGCCACTAACCGGTCACAAATCCAAACTCCGACCTGCTACTGAGAATTTGATAGAAAAACCCAATAACAATACAAGATAGTACCTGATATTATTCTGATTCGAGAAGCTTTAAAAACTTAGCGAACAAAACGAATGGCGATATTTAAAAGGATTCCTACTAAGTTTAAAACTAAGAATACTCGTTTCAACTTCTAAACTTTACATATACTAACTGTGCTCTGCGATTTTACTTGGGTAAAGCCTATTCCGGTCCAGAATAAAAGTAGCCTATGTCTTAAAGCAGGCTATAAACTATTGGTTCGTCTTTCAATTGAATCCCTTATTTTGTTTTTGTCTGATTGCATTAAACATCCTCGTTGGGCTAGTGGTGCTAAGCGTGCCTGCTACGCTAGAGGTCTTGGATCGATTCCCGAGTCGACCAAGGTGTTCTTGGGTTTTTCTATGAAATTATCAGTAGCAGGTCGGAGTTTGGATTTGTGCCCGGTAAGTGGCAATAGGCTCGCCCCCTATTACATGGGACCTAAACATATTGGCGAACTGTGGGTGTACATCGGGACGCCTTTGCCTACCCCTTCGGGGATACAGGCGTGATAATAATAATATGTTATGTATACCTAAATGTTCTCGCTTACTATCCAATAAAATATTTTTTGTTTGAATGCATCGTAAACTAACACAACCAGTGGGGATGTAACAAAATCATTTTGTATTGGATAGCTCAATACACAAGGAAGATTATAGGCTATTCAAAACCACGTAACTTGCCTTGGAAGAAAACTTAAACAAGTGAAACCGCGCTCAGATAGTTTATAATATGAGGAGGATATTATATTCCTAAGTTCTTTGCTAAGATCGGAGTATTTTCCTAAGTTTCGTCTATTTATGACTATGTTAAGCTTCTTGTACTGGGAATGTTTTGTTGTGGTGTAGACATGATTTAATAAATAATATATTATACTATACACGGGTTGGGGTTTCATTCATGAGTTATAGGAATTGAGATTACATTTTAGTTGTGAATGGAAATAGTTTAGTTTACTAATTAATAGTTATTTAAGATGTAGACAGAAAAGTGATTCAAGGAAGAGGTCTTGTGTTTATGAATAATGTAATAAACTTATTTTTTTTATATTTATCCTTCTTTAGGTTTCATAGTATAAATTCCTTCTTTATTAGTCTACATTAGTTGTCTATTTTAATTTTTTAGACATTTAATCTCACTAATATTTTCTCATAGTAAGATAGAGATATTACAACGTTATAGATGTGGAAGCTAAGTTTAAGAGTACTTTCAAGTTTTACATACCTTATAGTTATTGGCTGCGGTAGTCATTTGGTTTTTGTAGTAACTGTTCTTAGATGGCAGGTATGCCGCATTGTTGGCTCCGAATCTGAAACGTTATATTATAGGAAAATTGTAAATATGAATTCTTTAATTTATGTGGAACAGACTCAGTGTCCTAATCCAGTTATGTTGAAAAAAAGTTTGATTTAACTGTTTGTACCCATACCATTCAATTGTTACCATTTAATTACTCGAAAAATTATTTTATGGTATAGGCATAAACCTACCAAATTATATTTGTAACAAACCATTTTTTCTGTCTATGGTTAATTTGTATATATTTTCATTATCATCAATATTAATTATTGCTACTTTTCAATGTAAATAAATATTTTTTTATATTACATAATGCACTACAGAATAAAGTGAAAAAAAAAGACTTCAAGGGTATTTTAAGGAACTTCTTCTGATGTATGATTATCGATGACAAACAAAACTGTGGAGTGATGAAAAATATTCTTATTTGAAATCAATTCACTACGTCAGAAATATCGCGTAACAGCCATAAAACGAATTGAGAACCTCCTCCTCTTGTAATCGGCCAAAAAAGGAGAATAATAACTTACCTGGACATATCAACATTCCCCAACTCATTGACATCGCTCATCGCATCGTTCGCGTACCCATCCTGTGGGTAGGCGAACGTCCCCGTAGGGCTCGTCTCGTACCCCATGAAGTCTTTGTTGTCGCTGTTGTACCCCACCTGGTCTTCCGTATTGGCGGGAGGATAGCTGGCTTGCGAGGAGGATGCTGAGAGCGTTGAGAGACCTGGAATTTTGAGTTTTGTGTTAGGGATGTAAGGTTGGAAATCGTTTGGATGGTTTTTTGTTTAGGAGCACTATTAGGTGTCGGTAAAGTCATCTACTAAAGCTAGTTGATCCCAAACTAAGTTGCCTGTTTTTTTGCAACCAGTATTGTTCTAATATGTATTTTTAGAACCATAGACCAGACATTCCGTCACAGATATTTTACTTCACAAAGATTTGTCCTGATTGGGAATCGAACCTACGACCTCTGCAGTACTTAGGGTCACTAAAACACTAGCCCAACATTCCATTTAACATACTGACTTTATAAAACGTTAAGTACTTTTTTAAGTAACTAAATTATACTAAACTAAACAGAACTGCTTTGTGCAAAGATTGTCATCACATGTCTATTTGCCCCTTTTGTGATGATACTTAATGTTAAAAGTAACATAACAAGGTAAACTGAAATGTCTCCATTCTGTTTATGTTTAAATAAAACCGAGACGACATTCTCATAAAAATACACTCAACAATCCCCGTGGCGCCCTCTATAAACGAAATTTATAACTTACTTCATTTGACGGCAGCTCAAAGTTAACGGGCTGTTATATTTGGCTGTCAGAATTGAGAATGTAAAAACGGAGCAGTAGAGTTTAATTTTATATAATATGATAAAAGGGATGATAAAAAGGCACTTGAAAGAAATAGTCTTGAAGCAGATACATATAAAGTAAATTATGTTGTTGTAGGATTTCAGTCAAATTACGTTTGTGCAGTCGCGATAAAAACGATGAGTAACCACACACTTGGGACAGCCCGAGAGGCTGGACGATTACACAAACGATGTTCAGGAAGTGCAGCAGTAACAAACTAAAACACGTGCACGTACCTTGGTCTGCTATGTCTGCTGCCGATGACCCGCCTGCGTTCTGATTTCACCACAGTTGTTGCTGAAGGTCACGAACTGCTCGGAATAGGGATTCCTAGCAGAATATCGATCGAGTTGACGCGTTGAAAGGGTTTTTCTTGAGATAGATCGCGGAGCGCGCGCGCGTGCAAGATGGTGAGAAAAACGAATTTTTGTTAGTGGGGCGGCCGTTCGTCCGTTAGCGGTTGTGACGTCAGGACAGTTGCAGCAGGAGCACCAATCGGGTAACGAGTACGGCACGTATGACAACCGTAAAAACAGTTGTGATTGCCACTGCTGAAAATCGTTAAGAACATCGTGTGTGTCCGTGGTACATTGTAAACGATCTGATTTTAAGAATCTGTATGATGACGAAACATTCCGCCCACCAAAATACCTATGGTATTTTCGAAGATACGAAATATAAATAGAAAAGTTAGGAAGAAAACGTTAAACCTTAATAGTTACTGAACTACGAATCTAATCAACCTAACCTACGGTGCTTAACAATCTTAAGTTAAATAATACGTTAATCCTCTATAGGTAGAGGACAGAGTTTAACTAGCGGTCGCTTAACAGAATTGCTGGTAACTGGTAGCGGTCTTAAGAATTGCAACTCTAACTACTCCGTCAGCGCCAGGAAGAAGATCAGTAACCCTACCGAGTGACCATGCAAGAGGAGGTCGATTGTCATCCTTGATGATCACAAGCGAGCCCACCCTTAATGGTTTTGAGTTCTTGGTCCATTTGGCGCGTTGGGTGAGTGAATTTAAAACCGCCTCGATTGGTACGAATAAAGTAGAAAGTTCTTCAAATGCTAGAACCTGATCACCGACTATGCGATACAAATGATGACGTTCTGAATTGTTAAGAAACGCACTACGGTTAGCAATAGTCGGGTTTCGAGAATTTTGAAGAAAGCGATAGATGTACGCAAAGGTACGAACGATTTTTTCTAACGATGAAAAACGATTTAATAAATTGTCGATAATTGAAACTTGTTGTTCCCGAGGATGCACAGTCGATATTAACACAGGAGATTTACGAGTCTCGGCCTCAACAACCTTCTGCTCGTCATTAGTAACGCTGTCAATACAAGATGGCCATGTCTCGTGCGGTTCGAATAACCATCGTGGCCCCGCCCACCATAACGAGTTGTGAAGAAGTTCACTTGGAAATTGGCCTCGCGAACAAACATCTGCAGGATTGTCTGCAGAGGACACGTGATGCCAATATTCAATAGTTGTTATTTCTTGAATATGACTCACGCGATTGGCAACGAATGTAGACCAACGAGATGAGGGTGAACGCAACCAAGAGAGTGTAACGGTGGAATCGGACCACAAAAAGACAGCTGAAATAGGAATACGAGACAGATAAGTTTCTGTAACGAATTTGTACAAATCTGAAAGCAAAACTGCAGCGCAGAGTTCGAGACGTGGCAATGAGGTACGTTTTAATGGCACCACGCGAGCTTTCGAACAAACGAAATGAACGTAAGAATTGTTATCTACGTCTGTTACTCGTAAATAAATGACTGCGCCATATGCAGTTTCCGAACTGTCGCAGAACCCGTGTAGCTCGTAGGATTGTGAATCAGTACGAGTGATTCTACGCGAAATTTTTAGATGGTGCAACTGAGAAAGTTGCTCCTGATATTTGTTCCATGTACTGATGACCTCGTTAGGGGGAACATCATCCCACCCGGCACCGATAATCCAAAGCTTTTGGATTAAGCTTTTAACATGTATTGTCAAGGGGGATAAGAATCCTAACGGGTCGAAGATTCTAGCGAGTTCACTAAGAATAGACCGTTTGGTACATGGCCGATGTGAAGATTGAACTTCAAAAAGAAACGAATCAGTTGTGGATCCCCATTTGAGTCCCAACACTTTGAAAGAAGCTGGTTCAGCTTTATCTAACGATATAGAATCAGTGAGGCAATCTTCAGGTTGAAGATCCGATAAAAGACGATTGTCATTTGACACCCACTTCCGAAGATGGAAACCTCCCTTTTTAAAGAGAGCGATAAGTTGTGTTTTTGTTCTTTGCGCAGTGGCGAAGTCCGGACTACCGGTGACGACATCATCGATGTAGGTGTCCGACAAGATTACACTCTTGGCAAGCGGGTAAGAATCCCCCTCATCATCAGCAAGCTGTCGCAAAGTACGGCAAGCGAGATAGGGGGATGAAGAGATGCCATACGTGACCGTATTCAGACGAAACTCTGAAAGAGGCTCGCTAGGCGAAGCTCTCCAGAGAATTCGCTGATAGTCACGATGGCCATCGAAGAGTGTAATCTGTCGGTACATCTGACGCACATCTGCCATGGAAACGACGTCGTGTTCACGAAAGCGTAAGAGAATTTCCAAAATGTTTGATTGTAAATTTGGACCGATGTGTTGACTTTCGTTTAACGATCGAGAACGTGCATCTTTTGCAGAGGCGTCAAATACGACACGAAGGCGAGTCGTGGTGCTATCAGGACGTATGACGCAGTGATGGGGAATATAGTATTTCCCATTCCTCACGTCATCTGGAGAGACTAATGACATATGGCCCGCAGTTAGATAATCGGACATAAAATCGCAATATTCACGATGACAATCGGGGTCACGTGACAGTCGACGTTCAATCGCATAGAAGCGACGCAAAGCAATGTCACGTGAACCAGTGAACATAGGCTCGGACTCGTCCCTGAATGGCAACTGCACGATGTACCGCCCAGATGAGTCACGAGAATGAGTTGTGATAATGTGTTGTTCACATGTTATCTCATCGGGGGTCAGGGATGCTGCGGGTGGTAATGCATCCAAACAAGTTTTACCGAGCAATAGCCATCCAAAGACTGAGTCGAAGGCGGTAGGTTGATGTGATTTTCCTTTAATACTACGATTACGAAGCGATTCCGCGAATACATCCGCACCGAACAGTAGGTCAATCCGGCCAGGAATGTCAAAACCGGGATCGGCTAACGATAGTGAATTGATATGAGACCAACCCGATGTATTTAATTTAGCTATTGGTTGGTCCCCGCAAATTTTTGACATTACGTGCATATTTAAATTAAATAAAACTTGATCACCAGTCCCAATGGAGCAATTAATGTCTCCTAAGATTGAAGCCGGGGCTTCACCGATTCCACTTATAGTTGTGGTAGGACTGGATAGTTTTAAATTTAATTTTTTAGCAGCTGAGTCAGTAATCAGATTAATCTGACTCCCGGAATCGAAAAGAGCTCGAAAAGACACGAACTTGCCGTCCGCATCCCGTACCTGCACGATGGCAGTTGCTAATAAAACAGTTGTGTTATTATTATTAGAAAATAATGAAGAGGTTGGGTTTGACTCGACCGGTTTATCTTTATGAAGTAAAGTGTGATGTTTACGGTTACACTTACGACATTTAAAAATAGAAGTACAACCTTTTAATTGATGTGAGGCTCGAAGACAATTGAAACACCAATTACTTTTGCTTGCGATAGATATCCGCTCATCTACTGGTTTGTTAAGAAAATTTTGACATGAAGATATTGAGTGAGTGTCACCACAAAACGCGCACCTAACTGGTTGTGACGTAGGAGGTTCACGGCTTGTAGTACTTGCCGTGGCAACTTGAGGTTGATCAGTACTGCCCACAAGCGCATGAGACACGTTTGCCCGTTTATGTGTTTGAAAGGATTTGACAGATCGTTGTTGTGGCTTACTCGAAGGTTTATTATTAGCTTCACAAAAATGAGAATCACGTAAAAGCGCTTCACATTTCAAGTGTAAGAAAGACTTCAACTTTGCATATGGAGGAAACTCAATATCAGAATATTTTTCCTCGAAATCGCAACGCAAGTTTGAGTCTATCTTAGAGAGAAGGTGGTAAACTAATACAAAATCCCATCGGTCCTCAGGTAAAATAATTTTCTTTAAAATAATTAAATTTTCCTCAAACAGGTCCAATGATTTTCTAAACTCATTACCGTCAGTGGTATTAAAATTAATATTTAAAAGGTCCTTCCATGATGTAAAAGCTAAAGGTCGTTTATTTTGATAGCGAGTAACAAGGGCCTGGTAGGCATCGTTGTAATGCTCACAAGTTAATGGGAATGCCTTGATAACAGATAATGCATCGCCGGTCAACGATGAGAATAAATAATGAAATTTTTCATTATCGGTAAGATTACTAGAATTATGAATCAATGCATTAAAAGTGTCGTGATATTCAGGCCATTTCTTGATGTCACCACTGAAAGTTGGAAGAACTATTTTCGGTAAACGGATATTCGACGATGAAGAACTTTGTTTATTGTTTAATTGAGGTTCACTTTTCGTTAAAGTACGATGAATAGATAATATTTCAAAATATTTATCGTCAAAAGTATCCTGGAGCGAATTATCTGCATGATCCGGATCATCTAACAGCTCCAAAATAATCTGATGAGCACTCTCAAAGCTATCTAAAATATGTTTAAGTTCCTGATAATAAGAAAGAAATAAATTCCGTTGTGAGTCATCACTTATTGCTAATGAACCTATTTCCAATGCCTTATCCAACCGCTTCATAGCTAAAGTACGCTTTCTACGTAACTGTGATAAATCTTGAACTGTATATTCATCGTCCGTAGAGTGAGATTTCGATTTCTTAAAGCAACTTTGTTTACGAGACGAATGTTTACCTAACAATAATGACATGATGAAAACTATTTTATTAAACGATTAGCAAGATCGGTAACTGATAACGAATAGTCGGCGATACAAGGTTCCAACAGATGAGCGCTACCTGCTTATAAAGATGTAAACACGATAAGAACACGAGTACTTACGTTAACCGGTAGTATTGTTAATGTGTTGATCGTATGTGTATATATATTATATATACAGATTATAGACTGAGTAAAACGCGCAACATAAATCCTTTGTTCAATGTAATTTATTAAGTTGATTAGGTTTTGAAGTTAAACGTATGTAGGCTTCGTAATACCTATTGGCACAATTTTTCTTTTATGCAATAGGAAAGAATGTAGCTAGTATAGTCTTGCCTTGGTTTTACGATAATCTCAAGAAGAGGATTATCGCGTTTCCCGAAGGCGGAACGTGTTGGTTGCGTTTCCGAACGCAAGCCGCTGACAACTCGAGACTACTAGCGCGGTACGTTAAAATAATTTATTTACTCCTACCTACGAATTAAAATGTCACACGAACAAAGGAATTTTATGATCGATATTTACGATACGATATACCTAAAATAGCTAATATAGGCCGAAAATGATAATACTAAGCACCGAAGGGAGATAGATTGCCTAATATTGAGATCCTACAGTAACTATTAAGGTTCAACTGGGTGAAAATTAAGTCGTATAATGGCGGGTCCCGGGTTTCGGCACCATAAAAATGTGCAGTCGCGATAAAAACGATGAGTAACCACACACTTGGGACAGCCCGAGAGGCTGGACGATTACACAAACGATGTTCAGGAAGTGCAGCAGTAACAAACTAAAACACGTGCACGTACCTTGGTCTGCTATGTCTGCTGCCGATGACCCGCCTGCGTTCTGATTTCACCACAGTTGTTGCTGAAGGTCACGAACTGCTCGGAATAGGGATTCCTAGCAGAATATCGATCGAGTTGACGCGTTGAAAGGGTTTTTCTTGAGATAGATCGCGGAGCGCGCGCGCGTGCAAGATGGTGAGAAAAACGAATTTTTGTTAGTGGGGCGGCCGTTCGTCCGTTAGCGGTTGTGACGTCAGGACAGTTGCAGCAGGAGCACCAATCGGGTAACGAGTACGGCACGTATGACAACCGTAAAAACAGTTGTGATTGCCACTGCTGAAAATCGTTAAGAACATCGTGTGTGTCCGTGGTACATTGTAAACGATCTGATTTTAAGAATCTGTATGATGACGAAACAACGTTTTATACGACAGTTGTCTGGGCGAGCCTTTTACTTGAAATTATATGGATAATTTCATTAATATCAACATGTATTGCCGTGTACTTAGTTAAAACAGATTTATTACCTACGAGTATTAGCAAAAAAAACAGAAATTGAGTAAGTTTTTTTCCACAACATTTCTTCAAAAACTTATAGAATTAAAATTTTACTAAAGCCTAGCAAATAATAAAATTGACATCGTTCCCTTTTTTATCATTCACTAATTACTAAGAAACAAAACAATTAACAACTATTCTCGAATACACAAAGATGAAACAGTCGTGGTGGCCTAGCGGTTCAATGAACGGATTTGTATGCACGAGGTTGCAGGTTCGAACCCGGGCAAGTACCAATGTAGCTTTTCAAAAGTTATATTTACTTTCTTACTTATTCTAAGACACTTCTGACAAACGGTGAAGGAAAACATCGTGAGGAAACCTGGATTCCAAAATTTGGGATCTGAAATCGCCAATCAGCAGAGAGCAAGCGTGGTGATCAATGCTCGTGACTTCTCTATATGGGAAGAGGCCTGTGCCCAGCAGTGGGACGTATATAGGCTGGATTATATAAAGATGAAACAAACGCTTAAAATATAATAACTTAAATTTCTCTACATCTTAAATTCGCATGACATCGTTATGTGGTTTATAATAATATGATATTGGAAACCCTGATTACAATGCCAAGTAAATAGGCCATTTTCACGAGATTGCTTTTCGTTTGACAAGGCTTGTTCAACTACACAATGGCGGCGACCTAATTCGGCTTTTGTAAAGCATTTTAAAGCTTCTGAATTTAGCCAAAAATACAGATTGTTTGTCACTCAGAAGCTATGACTTGTTTACTCGAATTTATTCTTGAACAACTAGTATTCCATACCTACTATAAATAATAATATTATAAATGCGAAAGTAAACTTTGTCTGTGTTTCTGTCTCTAACTGTTTCAAGGCTAAACCTCTGAACCGAATTTGATAATAAATAAATGCGGACAACATCACATACATTGCTCTGAACCCAAAGTAAGTAGCTATTAAGCACTTGTGTTATGGAATTCAGAAACAACGAAGGTACCACAAACACCCAGACCCGAGGCAATGTAGAAAAGTCAGTTCCTGCATTGACCCGACCGGGGATCGAATCCGGGACCTCAGAGTTAGCCACGGAAGTCAATCGTGATAAAACTTGTGAGTAATTTTGAATTCCAAGAAAGGACACAGTCCACTTTTTTCTGCGATAACCCACGCAGGAGAGCCTGAAGGCAAAAGCTAGTAAATAATAAAACAACAAACCTTGAATTTCAATTTCATCCACAACAATTCTTACTTAAAACTCTGAAATGGTTTGAAAATCCAAAGTTTCACAGCTAAATTAACGTCAATGTTCTACTTGGGTAACATATACTTAAGTAAAGCGAGCTTAATGTTATCTTAAGTTACGACATCGTTAAAACTTTCGCCATGTTTACCTTTGCTGAGCATTTTCCCGAAACTTCCGAGAATAGATGGCAGGAACATCGCGAACAGGATAGTTTTAATAATCACTTGACCCCCAATTAATATTGGTACGAAGAATTTGTTGAGACCGAAAGCTGAAAAAGAAGAAAAAAACATCACAAAAATATTCTATTATTATGGATCCAAATAGTGTCGTTAATAAATCTTTTACACGTGTCCTAAGATTATTTCCATCATTGGATCAAATTGTTTCTAGGAATCCCAAAAATATCATAATAATATAACAATACTAATCTTGTGTGTCAGAAATATAACCATACATTTATATTTTCAACAAAATACATATGTTTCGTCTAATTCTGAACAATATACTGTTTAATCTCTAGGGATAACGAATATATCTTTTCCTAAATCTACCAACGATTTACTCGAGAAAATACTTATTGTGAGTTCCTTTATACTGATTCTCGAAAATCCCCATGGACTCACTTAAAAAGATTTAAGTACTAAAGAAAAGAAATTACTGCCCAAATAGCGGTAAAGAATTGCTTCAATTCTTACTTAATGTGTCTAATCTAGATGTTTTATTTTCTATTTTATTTGCATCTCCAAATCTAAGGATTTAAGACTCATCATGCAAATCCATCTTTTAAATAATTATTATGATTGTCTACTTACATTTTGCTGCCATCGGTAAATTGATAGACAAAATATGTGTGTTGACAAAGTCCTTAACCTTCTGATATATCCTATATTCATAAGTATATTTACTAAACAAAGCTCTTCCTTCATTGTCATATTTCCTCTGAAGTTTCGTATCATTCCTATCCTCGGCCGCCTTAATTTCAACTCCATCGAAAATCTTAAATTTCTCTTGACTAAGTGCTTTATCTAGTATATCTTCAACTGCTTTCTCTAAATATATAACAGTACTATTTAAATTGAAATTTTCTTCAGTGAATGTGTTAAATTGTCCAACTATATCATCTACGTAGGTAGCTACATATTCTGTTTGACTATTGTAACAATTATGGCAGTGATTAGAATCTAAATTATTATCTACTTCTACATCTGTTTTGGTTTTATCATTTTGACTGTTTCCTTGGCAACGTGTTGCTAGAAGTATTATGTATATTGTTAGGAGGTTGGACCTCCATTTTGTTCTATTTGTTAGTCTTTCTAAAGTGTCCATGATTGTTGATTCTCCCAAACTTCATCACTTTCGTCCGTGCTTTGATTGTAGCGGGTTCATTTAACGGGACATCTGAAACAAAAAATATATTTATTACGATTATGAAACAGCTAAAAAAGTATATAATGAGAAAAACATGTAAGAATTTCGTAAGTATTCTTCTTGTCACCTTTTGAAGCACAATATAATTATAAAGGTAATTATGATAAACGTAACATGAATGCTCATATATTACTTGTTTTTTGAGACCAAATTCGTCGTAGTCGTATATAGGCACAATATTCAGTTTAAATTAAATTGGTTTGTTAACTAAATCCATTTGACACCTACTTTATAATTGTTATACTTACATAATTAATCAAGTGAATGTTTTATCAGTATTTGATGCACTTATACAATCAGTAGTTAATTGATGATTATCGTGTGAATTGACATAAAATGTTATGTTGCATCAGTTATTTTTACTAACGATTTTCTTTGATTGACTTTTTGATTTTAAAATTCAGTACGTCATTAATTAATTGTGTGACTAAGTTAGTAACGAAAGATTTTTGGTAAATGAATAATATTAAGATAAGAATAATTTAATGAAATGAAAGTGTGTTTTTTTATTGTAATACCATCGTAAATAAAACATACTAAATACTGTACTCAGAGACGTCAATGATTAATTAAGATATTTCTTATCATCGATTTAATAATGTACCCATAGCAAAAGGTAATCGCCTGATTTAGCGTGTATTCTTAGAATGTAATTTTAATTTATAACTATTAACTAACCTAACATCTTTACGTATTTCAATGTATATTAGTTTAGTAAAATAACAATATCCCTTGTTATTTCCAAGATTTAAAGTAATAGAGCATAATAAAAAAGTCGATCAAGCGTTTCTTTGTTATTCAGAGTTAATTTAAATATTATAATAATAGTAACAAACATTCATAATGGACCGTAATATAACTGATTACGATGCTCAAATATATGACACATCCTTTGTGTAACCAGATGCATAAATTGGACAAGTAAGTCAGCGGGGATATAGCTCAGTGGTAGAGCATTCGACTGCAGATCGAGAGGTCCCCGGTTCAAACCCGGGTGTCCCCTGTACAATGAATATAAATGTTCCTTTATTTTATTTTTATGAAGAAAAAATAATGTATCAATCATACAACTTTCGTTTTAAATAACCTTTCTTGTTCATAACCTTTCTTTCGCCTTAAATAACTTGACGAAGTTTATTTAAGTTTTATTTAAGTTTTAATAATAGAAAAAAATGTGCTCAAATATAAATGAGTAATAATAAATATTAAGTAATTCATTCAAAAAATGAATGTTGGTGTAACTAAGGCAAGGTGCAAACCAAAATTCTAGTATTTTCTAGCAAAATACCAAAATAAATACATAATACGTTAAACATAGATTTGTCGGCCCAGTGATCGTGTGTAGAAAACTTTTTATGGCATACCCATATTTACAAAATTCGCCGGATTCAACCGAGCGGTTAAACCGAATACGATCATACCGTGGCGACATTAATATCGCTCTGGAAAAGAAATTCTTTGGTTTCTTTGTTGGTTGAAAACATAAGGGTGTTAAAAGTGGAATTGCCCGCGTTTTGTATTTGCCAGGACAACGAAGCTGTAAAGATGGATACTTTATAGTCAAATATCGTCTTTACATATTCTTCAATATCTTGTTTAAATACCTTTTTACGGTCAATATAAAAATCTTTTTGCCATTTATATAGGAAATAGTGGATCACCTAATATTTAATCAGTTTTCTCGCGATAGGTGGCTGCTACCCCATAAGTACGCTAACTCCCGAACAATAGCTCAGGGAGTAGGAATGGCCGAAAATCAGCGTTGCGACGTTGTCGGAGCAACTTTAGCTGAGCTATTTCCTTTTGCTACTGATTGTTAACATTATTTTATGTAAAACATTTCTTGCTTGTTTGTTTAGTGGCAATAAGTGTCTTTTTATTTTAATAGTTAAAGTAAGTAAGTAACTGAACAGTCCTGTTGTCCAATGCCACATCATTTCATTTTATTTACTTTACAACCTAGAACAGCCGGCGTTTCGGCCCCAAATTTAGTTCCGTACATTTCACAGACATTTTATTTTCTTACATTATAACTTTATTGCTTTCAAAGTGATGTGATGCGACTAACGTGTAATGTGGGTTCTAGCTATGAATTTCATATTAATATGAATTCTATACAAGTTATGGTGTTTGAGCAATAATGTAATGTTATAAATTGACGGCGAATGGTAAGGGAAGGATTTATTGATACGAATACGATTGTGGATTAATATTGCTGTGAAAAGTTGAGGTTTAGGAATTAACGGTTTAGTAAATGTAATGCAGTAACTGTAAAAACATGGTCATGAAGAAGTGTCTTAAATACTAGACTTAACTACTACTTGAAAACAAAGTGTGTCTTATTATTTTTTTTCAATTTTGTTTTAATCTTCATAGAAATACAGTCTAAAAACTTCAACCCATCCAGTATATAACCAAATAAGATTTTTCCCAAGTACTGTGGCTCGTTGGTAGATATGGCTTTTTTGTAGGAGTCGCTTCGACATCTTTTAGGTACAGAACCTTTAAAAACTTTTTGCATAAAAAACCGACTTCAAAAATCGATAAACGCACTAAAAAGTTAAAAATAACACCATAACGTACCTATATTAATAAACCTTACCTAAACTACTATTAACCTATAATACAATTTTTGGGGTAGGTGTAAAATAGCAATCAGTTGTTTTTTATTGTGCTTCTCCATTGTTGAAGACTATACTTGACTTCAACAATGAAACGTCGGGACCTAAAATCTTAAATTAAACCGCGACAAAATCCGTAAAAAGTAGTTTTATATCAATGAAGACTAGACCATCTAACACTCTACACTATTTCCTCTATTTCAGTATACGGTAAAAAATCTATATTAATTCGTTAAATTAAAAATAAATCTTGCTGTAGGTATACAGGATAATCTGGCGCCTTACTAAGCATTTTTCAGGCCATCAATTCTAATTTGGTTTATCGTTAATGGTCCATAAATTTAAATTGTGGTAACTGTTTGTGATAGAGGCATTAATTTATCTCATAGCTGACGATGTATTTTTTTTTTCTTTTTAATGAAATTTGCTGTATACCTTTTGACTACCTAATTTTGTAACTTTCAGAGCTATAAATACAGTTAAGTACATGTGATGAGCACGATCATTTGTTCTGTCTCTGGGTGTAAGTTATCTATAATATGCATGTATTTAGAAATATATAAGTATTTTTATCAGTTGTCTGGTAACCATAACACAAGCTCTGCTTAGCTTGGGATCAGACAACCGTGTGTGAGTTGCCGGGAATTTTACTTTTATTATTTTTATAACGTAGGAATCTATAAATAAGGTAGCTATAATTGAATAGATGTGCCCTGTGGTTTTCCTCTCTGTTGTGGTTTTTCAAATTGTACATCGTAGTTTCATTTCATTAAACAAGTAATTTAGCTTCTGGTGGTTTCAGAGCAATGTATATATGATATTAGTATATTGTAACAATGTGTTTATGATATATTATATGATGATCTCCATATTTTTTTATTCTGTACAATGTACAATTGAACATGTAGAATAAAAAAATCTAAAGAAAACATTATTCATTTACTATTTTTTGTGCCAAAAGGCATTTTCTGCCAGTCAACCAGAAATCCAGAAACAAATCGCGGTAGATGCACGAGTACAAAAAATACATACATATATATAACATAAAACAATACATATACAACATATCAATCCCTTCTCCAATACTAATGTAATCTGGGTACATTGACACGGCTCAGTCAAGTGTAAACACACAACTTTTACTTATCTCAACAAGTTTGGGATCAATGACTGAATGTGCATTCGTCTCATTTCATTTAATAGTTTGCTCTTGTTTTTGTGAGCAATCAGTTTATTATCTCTTAGTTATATTAATTGTGAAGTTATTTTACACTTTAAAGTATTAGAGATAGCAGGAGATTGGCAATTTAAAATTAACAGTTCTGTATTCGGCCTCCTTTTTATCTTTTAATGCATTTCCCCATTTTATTTTTAGAGTATCTTATTTATAGATTAAGTCCTGTATGATAATGTAAGGACGTAGACTTCTGACTATGTAAAGTAATAATTATTAACAAATCAAAAACATGCCATCGAGAACTCATAATGAGACATTGCATATTGAAAATTGTTAGCACACCATCTCGCCTGTATCCCTGAAGGTTTAGGCAGAGGTGTACCCATGTACACCCATAGTTGGCCGTTATGTTTAAGTCCCATGTATAAAGGGGGCGAGCCTATTGCCACTAACCGTGCTCAAATCTAAACTCCGACCTGCTGCTGAGAATATCATCGAAAACCCCAATAACAAAACAGTTAGCGATAATAATAATGCTGGATTCACACACCAGAATCAAACAAAGTGTCTTCGAGAATTTTAGCTAGCAAATATAAAATATCAACGAACACCCTAAAATATCAATAAAATAAGTATTTACGAAGAAAACCATTAAATATGGACGTGTAGTTAAAATAAAATGGCGATCTTAAAGTTAACGATAATGCTACTTTATGTCTACTCTGTATTTGAAATAAATAATAAAAGCATATTACACTATTATTTTACTTAAAGTACCATTTTATGGTACCCAACATTGTTTAAGTAGTCTCAATCGAACGTGACTTCAATGTATAGTGTACGAGCATCGCCACATGATTTTAGTTGTTTAACTTTTTACATTACTAAGCATTAAATTGTTTCGTTGATTATGCTATTTTACTTACACGCGTAGTCGATGTTATTTAGGTTAATATTTTATATGCTTAGTGTGAACAATAAACCCACTCCGGTAGCACGGACACAATACAGTGATTTTATTTCCTGTCTACATCCCGTCTGCTGAAACAACCCACTTCGCTACAACTCTACTGTACGGGCTAGCGGCTCGTACATTTTGGTCCTTCGAGCCGGATTCTCGCAACTGGAACTACAGTCCTGCACTCCATCTCAGGTACGAAGTATTTCTATTGACGATAGCGAATCGGTCTGACTGGTCTCCCACAAGCGGGTCGCCCCATTCAGATTGAGAAGGCGCACATATCGTATTAGAGATACCTTCTGATCCTGCGATCACAACAGGCGACATCGACAGCGAGTTACCCGGAAGCTATTGAAGTCAACAGGAGTTAGTGTCCCACAACTACAATGGACGCTAAACGACAAGAACTCTTCAAACGGCAGGAGATCATCGCTGAAGGCATCAGGAAAATTGGTGTGAACTTTGGTAAGGATGGTCCAGACCGGAAAACCTCAACTTACATCAAGGTTAGATTGGATAACCTCAAGGCTCACTGGAATGAATTCGAGATGAACCACAGCGTGTTGCAGAGTGCAGAAGATCAAGAAGCTGAATATTACGTTACAAAGGCTTACGACAGGATCAAGGCTGAATACTTAAACATCCTACAAAAGTTGCAAGCTTATCCTGCCTTTTCTTCTGGGGATAAGGACTCTGCGATGCCAGGCAATCAAGGTGAGCACATCAAAAATACTGGCGTTCATTCCAAATCCGATGAGTTAAAAACTCAACAAGCTACAAACTTCAGAGCTTTCTCACGATTTATTCGCAACTTGTGTATTGCTGACATAATTGAAAAATGGGATTTGGAAGATAAACTCAAGATCCTCGAGTTGCGATGGAAGGTTATTGATGAAGCGCATTGGCAACTAGATAATCTTCTCGTCGGTAGTGACGTCAACTACGAGTTAGAGTTCTCTAACTACGAAGAAATCTACGAGAAGACTAAGAGAGAACTTAACCGCAAACTCAATACAGCAGTTCAACAACGTGATTGTGCCCCGAAGATTGAAATTCCTTTTTTTTCTGGGAACTATTCTCTGTGGCCTACATTTCTTGATCTGTATACTGCTGCAATTCATGATAATCCTAACCTTTCCAAGGGACAGAAGATGCAACATTTGAAGGGAAAGTTGAAAGGAGAAGCTGAGCGTTTAGTGCAACATTTACCTGTTTCTGAGACCAACTACGACTCATGTTGGGAAATACTCAATCACCGGTACAACAACTTGCACCTGATTTTCACAAAACAAATGCAGACTTTGATGACTCAGCCGACTGCGCAACATCAAACCTCGTATGATCTAAAACGGCTTCATGATACCAGTCTGGAAACTATACATGCTATTCGCAATTTAGGCATTGACACTTTGACCTGGGATCCCGTCTTGGTGCATATTATTGCTGGAAAACTTGACACTGAGACCTACTCCGACTACATGGAAGCAAGAAAGAAGCCCAGAGAGTTACCTGTCTTGGAGGAATTTCTTGAATTTTTAGAAAGCAAGTTCACCGCCCTTGAAGCTGTAGGCAAGAAAAGGAACCCTTCAACATATACCAAACCAAATAATGCATCGTCTACGCACGTTCATAAGGATGGCCCGAAGGATGGAAGGGATTCGAGCTACAAATACAGACGTTATCCCAAGGTGAATCATGCCAATGCCGAGAGAAACTGTCCTATATGTAAAGTTAATCACATTTTACTGAACTGTAAGGAATTTCAAGAAATGACGCCTGAGTTGAAATTGACAACTATTGAGAAATTGGATATTTGCAAAAACTGCTTATATTCACACAATGGAAATAAATGTCGGTCAAACAAAAGGTGCCGAGTTTGCAACCACGCTCACCACACTGTGTTACACGATGTGTCGCGTGACTCAAAGCCAATGACATCGTCG
Organism: Autographa gamma; assembly: GCA_905146925.1. Classification (NCBI taxonomy): domain Eukaryota; kingdom Metazoa; phylum Arthropoda; class Insecta; order Lepidoptera; family Noctuidae; genus Autographa; species Autographa gamma. Next base: position 8,413,970 of record LR989871.1, read on the forward strand.
ATAGGTCAACAACCCAACATTACATGTGACAAAGAATCGCGAAAAGCTAATCATGTATCAGACAACTTCAACGAAGTCCTATTGGCAACAGTTCAGCTGAAGGTGCGAGCCGCTAACGGAGATTATCTAACACTGAGATGTCTTTTGGACCAAGGTTCACAGCTTAACCTTATCTCTGAATCTGCAGCACAACGACTGCGTCTTCCGAGGCACAACCAAAACTATACTGTTTCCGGAATAGGAACAGCGGCCCAACAGAGCAATGGAACAGTCGAGTTGCACTGCGAGGCGCTATATGGTGATTACCAGTTCACAACACAAGCTCTAGTGATGGCAAAATTACTCAATAATTTGCCTAACTACTCCTTTGAAAAACAAGACTGGCCCCACATACGCAATATAAACTTGGCTGATCCACAATTCAACTTGTCTCGACCGATAGACATTCTTCTTGATGCTGGAATATATGCAGACATTATCGAGAGCAACATCCTCCGAGGAAACATACGTGCACCAATAGCACAACAAACAAAACTCGGATGGGTGCTACTTGGAAACACCAACACGTTCAACTGTCATGTAGTCGTTAACACTGACGATATTTCTCGTTTCTGGGAGATGGAGGAAATATCATATCATAACGAGGCATTGACTATCGAAGAAGAATATTGCGAGTCTCTCTACACTAACACTACAAGGAGGCTGGCTGACGGGAGATACGAAGTCAAAATTCCGATGAAACCAAACTTTGAGATGAATTTGGGACAGTCGAAAGGCCAAGCGGTTGCACAATTTAAACAGCTTGAAAAACGATTGGCTCGAAATGAAACCCTATCTTCTAGTTACAAGACGTTCATCGCAGAATATATTGCGTTAGAGCACATGAAGCCAAGCTTCGCATCTAAAACCTCTACCTGTTTTCTACCACATCACGGAGTATTAAAACCAGACTCAACAACTACGAAACTGCGAGTCGTTTTCAATGCATCCGCTTTAACTAGCTCCGGTCAAAGTTTAAATCAACTTATGAACTGCGGCCCGAAGCTACAACAAGATCTACAAGCGATGATGTTACGATGGAGAGCCTTTGAATACGTCTATACAGCTGACATAGAAAAATTTTACAGACAGATACGTATTCAAGAAACTGATCAACATCTGCAAAAAATAGTTTGGCGGAACTCGGCTACAGAACCACTGCAAGAGTTTCAATTGACCACCGTAACATATGGTACGAAGTCCGCTCCATTTTTGGCAATGAGGACGATCAAACAATTGATCAAGGATGACGGCGAACAGTACCCACTAGCAGCGGCCATCCTCTCTAATCAGCTGTACGTTGACGATTTATTAGGAGGATGTAACGACATTACAACAGCACAGAGAGCCCAAGGAGAACTCATAACCATGCTCAAGGGCGGGGGATTCAACTTGCGCAAGTGGGCCAGCAACAACATAAAAGTACTTGAGAATTTGCCCGATGAGTCAATAAGCCAAGGAATGTTCAATTTCAAAGACTCCGAAACTAACAAAACATTAGGCATAACATGGAATCCGCACACGGATCATTTTACATATAAACAAATGCCACTTTGCGACAAGCGTGATTGCAACACTAAGCGCACACTGCTCTCTGACGTATCAAAATTGTATGACCCACTTGGATGGCTGTCACCGGTTACACTTAAAGCCAAGCTAATTTTTCAACAAGCTTGGGCAACTTCAACAAACTGGGATGACATATTACCGACAGATATACAACAAGAGTGGGAAAAATTTCGTCAACAAATAAAACATATTCACGATGTATCTATACCGCGATGGATTGGCCGCACTACACGAGCCTTTCAACTGTACGGGTTTTGTGATGCATCTGAACGAGCGTACGGATGTGTGGTGTACTGCAAAGCATTTCACACCAGAGGTCAACAGATTAGACTACTAGCAGCGAAAACCAAATTAGCTCCGCTCAAAAAACACATTTCTTTGCCTCGACTAGAGTTATGCGGAGCATTGTTGCTCGCACGACTAATTAAAAAGGTCAAAGAAGCTTTGAATGCAGAAATGGCCACTTTGTATTGTTGGTCAGATTCTATGGTCGTGCTCGGATGGTTACAAGGAGATGTGAATCGTTGGAAAAGCTTTGTGGCTAATCGAGTTACACAAATAACACAAATCATTCCATCCGACTCCTGGCGACATGTCAAGTCTGAAGAAAATCCTGCAGACGGCGCGAGCCGAGGACTTATGCCGCATGACATCACGAACAATGCATTATGGTGGAATGGACCCTCATGGCTGCAAGATGAATGCATACCAGATCAAGGCATTTTCATCACGAGCGAAGAACAAAAGAAGTCACACCAAACTTGTTCGACTCAAATTACTAGCGCGCCACTCGTCGAAGAACTCCTACAAAAATACAGTTCGATGACTCATGTAACTCGAGTCCTCAGTTGGGTGTTACGCTTCACTACAAATTTACGTAATGGAACAAATGCCAAACGAATATCGCACTTAAACGCAGTGGACATAGAGTCGGCTAACCATTTAATCGTCAAAACAACGCAACACAAAACCTTTGGCGATGACATTACGTACTTACAAAAACACAGAAAAGTAAGGTCCACGAGTAAACTACTGAGTTTAAATCCATTATTGGATACTCAAGGCATTCTTCGGGTGGGCGGAAGACTTCAACGCGCCAACTTGAACAAGTCGCAAAAACATCCGATGATCTTGCCTAAAGACAACAGGTTGACGGACCTCTTAATTGACCAAGCCCACAAGGACACGATACACGGGGGTGCCAGACTCACTTTAGGACACCTTCGAAACAAATATTGGGTACTAGGTGGCATGAAAACCATCAAGAAACGATTAATCAAATGTATTATATGTCATCGTTACAAAATGCAACGTAGCAGTCAGCTGATGGCTGACCTACCAACGCCTCGTGTTACACCGTCTCGACCGTTTACACACACCGGTGTCGATTTCACTGGGCACGTAGAAATAAAGGCTAACAAAGGTCGAGGCATCAAAACAATGAAGGCATATATTGCAGTTTTTATTTGTCTGTGCACTAAAGCGATTCACCTCGAGCTAGTGTCAGATCTGAGCACTGTCACCTTCCTGGCAGCATTAAAGAGGCTCTGTGGACGACGCGGAACGCCAAAACATATCTATAGTGACAACGGCACAAACTTCGTCGGCGCAGCTAAAGCGTTGACGAAAGAACGCCAAGAGGCACTGCAACTTATAGTGAGTGACGAGCTTTTCAACAACATGGCTGACTGCGGAATTGAATGGCACTTCAACGCTCCGGCGTGGCCGACAGCAGGAGGTTTATGGGAAGCCGCTGTTAAGAGTATGAAATATCACCTCAAACGGGTCCTTGGCGAGCAGAAGTTAACGTACGAAGAATTCACGACGTTACTCATACAAATTGAAGCGTGCCTCAATTCAAGACCATTGGTGGCGCTAACAAATGACCCTGACGACATCGACTACCTGACTCCTGGCCACTTTTTAGTCGGCGGACCTGTACTAGCTCCGCCCATGACGTCGAATATCGATAACACAAGATTGACTTTGCGTTGGCGTCTAACAGAAAATATGTACAAGGAGTTCTGGAAGAAATGGTCCAGCGAGTATCTGCAAACCTTACAACAGCGAGGAAAGTGGCAATTTCCGACCCAAAACATCAATGTCGGTGATATAGTACTTATCAAAGAAGAGCAAGTACCTCCCGCCAAATGGTTACTAGGCCGGGTTACAGAAACTCATCCTGGAGCTGACAACTTAGTACGAGTCGTTACGGTGAAGACAAAATCAAGTACCATTAAGCGACCTATCACGAAAGTGTCCCGGTTACCCATTGACACTGACAGCCAAGACAAGAACAGACCTGCACCAAGCTCCGATGAGAAACAAACAGATCCAACTTCGAGTAAGCCACCACGACAACGAACAAGGGTGCACGGAACCCCAAAGAAAGGGCTGTTCCAGACTTGCTTGAGCACGTTGTTACTACTAATGGTGACTGGTGCGACAGCATCCGCACATCAATTTGTCAATGTTACCTCTCTAGATTCATCACGACTTATATACTTCGACAAAATAGCAGAGCTCCAAATAATACAAGATGAGTGGAACCTAGTAGTTTACTACAACATGTCTACGTACTGGAAAACAGTATCCGCCGTTGAACAATACATTGAACAACTACGTGGATTTGGCCACCGAAACATGGCCTGTCTTGCTATATCGACACAATTTGAGCATGAACTGAACGAGTTGAAACACTACAACGACATGCTTCACTCGGAACACGGAAGACGCAATAAACGAGGATTCATAAATGGTATAGGCAACATAGCCAACGTTCTCTTCGGCGTGCTTGACGACAAGTTTGCAGACCAATACCATAAAGACATTAATCTGATCGAAAGCAACGAAAAGCACTTGCAGAATTTATACAAGCATCACACCTCAATAATCGAAAGTGAATACAATTTACTGAAAAGAAACGAACTTGTCATGAATCGACAGTTCATCGTCATGAATAAACAAATAAGGGATTCTGTCCAACAACTAAAAACAGAACAAGACATAGCAAGCTTTATCACGGCTACCGCACTCGCCGCGAACATGATGTTGAACAACTTGCGAAGAATCCAAGACACAATGATAGAACTAGTCACAGATCTACGAAACGGTAAGGTGGACACGCATTTGCTGAAACCTGATGCCTTTGAGAAACAACTGAACATCATATCGGGCCAAGTACCTAAAGGATTATCTCTACCGTGCACAAATAATCTCAGATGTACCCGAGAGATGTACAAATTATCCAGTGTGCGAGGAAAACTGGCTGAAGACTTTCTTATATTTGAAGTAAAAATACCATTGGTGACGGATGAACAATACGAACTAACAAAGGTCCTGCCAATTCGACACATCAAAGGAAGATCGACGATCAGTATCGTGCCTACCGCTAATTACATTGCTGTGAATTTGAGAAAGGACATGTTAATACCCATTGACGAACAACATCTTTCGTTATGTGTACAAGTTAACCAACACCACATGTTATGCAACTTCAATTTACCTATATTCGAAATAAAAACAGCTTCCAACATATGTGAAGCAGACATAATAAACAATCGAGGGGTATCAAGTTGCCGCACTAAAGTATCAAGTTGCATCAATGAATGGAATAAACTACACAGCAAGGACGCCTGGCTGTTCGCGTGTTGCGAGGAATGCACTATGCGCATTTTTTGCCCAGCTGGCGTTACGTCACTGACCATACGTAACACAGGAATAATCACGTTAGCTACAGGATGTCTGATGCGCGGCGATAACCATCTCATTCACTCTCACTACAATTTCCAAAGCAGAATGGAACTAGGGAGTGAAGATGACATCTATATTCCAGAAACAAACATCAACTATTTATTATCGACCAACAACAGAGTTTGGAATCTAACAGATTTGAAACTAGAAACACATGAAGAACAACTGAATGGCTTAAAGCAGAAAATAGAGTTGATGAAGAAACAACAAGATATACAAGTTCTGAAATCAGTCAATGCAGAGCAACATCATTACATTCTGTATGGTGTCGTGACAGTATGCGGAATAGTATTCAGTATATGGATGTACTGTAAGTTGAGATCGCGTCGTTTCTGCCTCCCTCAAACCAACATAATAACTCCCCAGGAACTGAAAGCAGAGATTGAAATGGTGGAAGTGCAGCAACCACGAGTCCATCCGGAAAGGAGAGACGGAACAACTACTGAGGATAGTACGACAGCAAACAACATCGAACATCAAGATGCAGCATCCCCCTGCACTACTCACCTGCACCGCGGAACATCTCCGATGCCAGCTCGAGTCTAACATAGATTGATTTTTACCTATGTACTTTATACAATTTATAATTAATTTTTACTTTTCTACTTTGGGTTTTGTTTTTTTGTTGTTGGCAGGATGTACGAGCATCGCCACATGATTTTAGTTGTTTAACTTTTTACATTACTAAGCATTAAATTGTTTCGTTGATTATGCTATTTTACTTACACGCGTAGTCGATGTTATTTAGGTTAATATTTTATATGCTTAGTGTGAACAATAAACCCACTCCGGTAGCACGGACACAATACAGTGATTTTATTTCCTGTCTACATCCCGTCTGCTGAAACAACCCACTTCGCTACAACTCTACTGTACGGGCTAGCGGCTCGTACATATAGGATTGTTTTATAGAAAATGATGAAGAAAAAACAAAAATTATACCACAATTTATTTCGATGCTGTTTGAGATATATCTGAATATAATTACAATAAAGCTCCTTCATAACTAAACTTTTATGATTATCTGCAGTAACTATTCAGATTAAAATATCAACAATAAACAAGTGAAAACGATCAATGCCAGACAAATAGTCTACTTTTTATATAAAAGACGCAATGTACATTACATAAATTGTAAAAAAATCTCCGAACAAAACAAAATAAGTTTATCCCTAGACAACAAACTCAATCTCGTCGCTAGCCATATAGAAATGGAAGGATATGAAAATTTTAGATTCGCCAAATATAAATCGGATCAGAAGCAATTGGCTAAAACAGTTTTTTTTGTTTATTTGTTGAACTAGCGTGTGATACCTATTAGATCTATTTATTTAAAGAATAAAGAGTATAGTAACCATTACAGAGTACATTAAATTCAAAATTTGATGACTTCTCGGAAATGTAAAGCTATTTAATTATACATTATCCCAACTAGCTATTTAAAATCAATTGCAGTCACTTTGTTACCAGTTATTGCGCCTAACTTTGACAGAATATTAAATCTGGATGAATTACAAAAAAAGCTGCGGATACTTTTTAGAGTTTGGAGCAAAACGTAAGATAGGTTCTACATTGTTCGTGGCTAGAATATTTGGTCGAAATATACTTCAGCTTTTGATACAGTTGAATGTACTTATACTAAAAAAAAGTACCATCTAGTGTCACCTAGCTCTCTTTAAAGAAGTATTTTTAAGTAAACCTTTTTTTACTTGATAAAATTCAATGCAAATATTATCCACACCTTTAATTAAAAACCTTTTTATTTTGAATAATATTAGGGTGTACCTCAAGGTAGAATATTAGGACCAAGATTTTTATAACAGCTAGTCCATCAGACTGCTTAATTAAAACATTTTTAAATCCTAATATTTACTAAAGAAGGTCTGTTATTTTAACTAAGAGTTTTATATTATCGTGAAGATCATTGTACTTTTAAATAGTCTGAACGAAGCAGGTTTATTGAACTGTCTTACTGAAACAAGTTAGATGGATAAGTTAAGCTTCGTAGTAAAATTATTAAATTCTGCAAAAAACGCATATTTTCTTTAAGGTAGTCTATTTGTCGCTACTTAACACCTACATTTTGTGGATTTAAAATGATTCGTACATAAATCTTTAACTCATTAATTTTCTCTCTTATAATTTTTTTTTGGATGACGAAGGCTAGCTACAGTTAAAAATAATGGAATCCATATTTTTGTCTAATAGTCGAGAAAATAGGTATAAAATAAAATGAAGATACTAGTAAAGGTATTGGCCAGTTTATAGTATTTTGGATAGTTGCCAGCGTTTGGCAGTAATACTGTAATCGCACTAAGCGGACTTCTACTAACTACCGGTAACAGTTTGGTTTTAAACCCGCTTTAAGTGCAGTATTTTATTTAATGGCGTTTAAATGGGACTTAGTATAACACACAATGCTATTAGAGAGAATGAAACTAAGTGAATTTAAAACAACTTAAAAAACAATTGGAATTTACAAAGTACCTAAATCTCAAGCATTACGATTGGTATTATCTGGGAAAATGGAGGCCATGTAAGTATTTAACTTAGGCAAAAATAGATGCTATTTACTCATTGCAGTAGAATTTCGAGATTCACAACTAAAAAGTACTTGGTGAGTTCTTTTAAATGTTCAGACACACCGAATAACATAAACAACATTTGGAAATGTTTTGATGATTTCACTTTAAAGCGCGTTTACTAACCAAGCAAGCTAAGCATATAATTTAAATAAATAAATAAAGAATTAAAAACAACATTAAAACGAATTAGTTGTAATTACTATTTGATTTAAGTTAAACAGCTTTAAAGATCAAAATGTCATCAGAAAACTTCTCTAAATACAAATTATAAAACAAACTTGGCAATTAACAAATTATCACCATTTGTTTATACAAACTCTGAACTTTGTTTGAAACAACTTTGAGAATAAATTATGCGCGATGTCTACAATTTCTAATATGAATGTTAATTATTTTATAAATCCTAAAAGCTTGTTCAGGTGAAGCGTTTGTTTGCTGATTGATTTTACTAGCTATGCTTGCGGTTTTACTTGCCATTGCTACAGCTTCCTAGGCTAGTATCATGGTGAACTAAAAGTCACTAAAAGATGTATTTATTATTTGATATTTGGACTCTCCGATTTTTGCGTCCGATAGTTCCAAAAATGAGCGTTTAAACAAAAAATATACTTGATGTATTTTATTAAATACAAACATAAATACAATACGAAATTTTCCCTTGTAGGGATAGGTAGAGACCACTTCTTTCAACTTGCTACAATCCTTACATATTCAAAGTTTCGAACTTTTGTTTTGTGACTTGTTTCGCTTCATCCACTGTCATTATTCCCTTCATACATGCTCTTCGGTTTGCGGCATTTTATTTGTAAAGTTTAATTAACAAGAAGAGCAATCAATTCACCCGCTAGTGTATTTAATTCTATCATTGAGAACACACTTAAATACCAAAACTCCTTTACAGAAGCTTTGTACATTTTTACCCTAACGAAGTTAACCACACATTGTCGATTACATAAATTGTTAAATAAATAAATATATACAAAAAAAAAAACACGCGCACATTTGTTTTTTATTCACATAAAAGCTTATAGATATACACCGTCACGTCTGAACGCAGCTTTGGCAGTAATGAAGGCAATATATCATTATAAGACTTTACCCTAACAGGGGCTACGAGTTATTAACTTCGTACAAAGATACCTATAAAAATCCCTCGGAATATCGATGAAAAAAAAATATATTTTTATACTGAAATTGTTAGGTTTGTTGCTAAGTAGAAGCTTTGCAAATCGATCGGGAGGTTAAGCTACGTTTGCCTTGGGTGAGCCTTGGATGGGTAAGATACCTAATAAAGCTTTTTACTAAACTTCGGTCATTTTTGGTACGGTATGTAATATGGAGGATGTTTGGTAGGTAGGCTGACAAAATTATATGGGCATTAACGAGGCTCTTGTCAATTATTCACGGTTTGATTTAATGACGTTATTGCCATGGTGCCTATAAGATTTTGGCTTCCAGATTACCTAATTTTTGTTGGTGGTTGAATTATACAAAGTTTAACACCAGCTTTGCAATCATATTTGTCTTATTTAGATTACAAGCTGAATGATTATTATGACTTGAAATACACCTTAATAAAGTGTAAAATGTACTTTTATACTGTAAGAAACGGTGCAAAAACAACAAGTATTTAAAATAATACCAGGTTTTAAATAACTCCTAGATTTCGATCCAGACTTACAAGAAAATGCTTCACAGAAGAAAAGGTACCTAAAACCTTTGAAACATAAAACCTTTTACTAACTACAGTCAACGACCATAATGCCGTGTTTCTGAAAGCACGTCAAACAGTAGGTAACGGCCATCATACATAGATCTTTGGCAGTCGATAAGTCAATTCTGACAACCAGTCTTACTCTGGGATACTGTGTTTCCCAGTAAAATGGGTTGTGGAGGTCAGATAGGCAGTCGCTCCATCTACTAAGGCGAAGGATGGCACCAGGTGTTTTGCCGGAGTAGTCGGAACCTTTCTCAAGGTTCTGGAAGCCCGGACTCTTGCATCCTCAACCCCCTGGGGATGCAAGGCTAGCTCATACATGAGTTTCACCTGACAAAAAAAAAAAAAAAAAAAAAAAAAAAAAAAGACTCGGGAATGACGATGAGTCGAGAGAGACCATAGGGGTCAATAACCCACAACACAACTTCTAAAACATTTAACACATTCTAACGTAGTTTTGTCTTCAGTAATTGAGTTCCAAGTTTTTGTTTGTAGATTAAATACATTGTTGACTCGTCCCTTTGCAATTTAAAGTTTAAAGTGATTTGCTAATAGGATGTGCAGCTAATGTTTGTCTAAGCTCGTGTTAGATAATAAAAACTAATAAATTAAATTGCCCTAAAGAAAGTATTACACATATAACTTATAAAAATAAATATACTGATAATCCCACGGAAATTGCGGAAATCTTTAATGAATTTTATATAAACCAAGTCCAGCCCATTTGCAACAATACAAACCTAACCCTTTCATCAATAAATAGAATATCAGACTCAATGTTTATGCCGCCTACCTGTCCCGATGATATACTTAGAATTATTAATACCCTTAAGAATACCTGTAGCACAGGATATGACGAGATATGCACTAAAGTTATAAAGCTTGTTGCCAAAGAAATTTCTCCCGTATTAAGCTTCATCATAAATCTTATAATAGAAAATGGAGTATTTCCTGACCTGCTAAAAATATCTATCGTCAATCCTATATATAAGAAAGATAATAAGCTAGACCCTAAAAACTATAGGCCAATTGCGTTACTTCCTATATTTTCTAAAATTATAGAAAGAGTTATATATGATAACTTGTATGCATATTTAGAAAACAAAAATATATTAACCAAAGAACAATATGGGTTTAGGAAGTGTAAGGACATCAATATGGCGATATATGGATTACTAGAAAAAATTGTAACCAATATGGATAATCGAACACCAATATTTGCCTTATTTTTAGACATGTCTAAAGCGTTCGACTATGTAGATTTTAAAATACTTCTAAATAAACTGGAAAGGTTAGGGATTAGGGGTAATATATTAAGTTTGATTGAATCATATTTATATGATAGACAACAAAAAACAATTATAAAGAAAATTTGTCCGCGCACTAAAACTGAAATAACGTATATGTCCAAAAGCAGAAAAATATGTTATGGAGTACCACAAGGGAGTGTTCTTGGTCCCCTCTTATTTCTCATTTACATTAATGATTTGCCCCAAGTCGTTCAACACCATATAACCCTGTTTGCAGACGACAGCACAGTTATATTTGCCGATCATAATTTATCATCAATAGAAATTGAAATAAACGATAGTTTGGCGAAAATAATAGAATATTTAAATAATAACAACCTTAAAATTAATTTAGAATAAAAACTTTTTAACAAAAAAATTAAACCGCCGAAAACTCTGAAAAGCAAAAAATAAGAAACCTTTTTTTATTTAATCTTAATAACTAAGTTCTTAAACGAATGTGAGTATACCTAAGTAATTTCGAGTCGGCGCCAAACAGGCAAATTAATTAATTACGATATATAGCTAGGTACTTAATTTTTTTTAGAAATTTTAATGTTTATCGCTAGAGATTTCATTGCATTGTTAAGTTGTTTCAAACTCGAAATCAAAACTTTTATTCGCTTTACACAATGGAATTAGTAGGTGGTAAGTAAAGAATATAATTATAGTATATTATTATAGCGTTTTTGATTTGGTTGTTTCTTTATTTTTAAAGTAATTTTGTTAATTGATAGTTTGGCGCCGCCTCAAAATTATTTAGGTATACTCACATTCGTTTAAGAACTTAGTTATTAAGATTAAATAAAAAAAGGTTTCTTATTTTTTGCTTTTCAGAGTTTTCGGCGGTTTAATTTTTTTGTTAAAAAGTTTTTATTTTATATTTTTTTGTGGCTATTATATACTAATTGCTACATGCTGAATTATTTATTATTTTTAAAGTAGCTAACTACTTCATTTTAGTATTCAAATCTGTGAGTGAACAATAAATCACCCCTATTTTCCCAACCTTAGAGTAAAATTATATGGGACCAGCTTCAAGGTATAACCCCCTATCTAATAAAAAAAGATTTATCAAAATCAGACTGTTCCGTAATAAGTTACGCGTGGTCATATATTAAAATCAGTTAGTGAACAATCAATATATCCCTGTTTTTCTACCCTTAGGATTGGAATATTTTTTCCAAATTTATATGGGACCAACTTTGCCTACCTTATAGCCTACTCAATAAAAAAAGAATTATCAAAATAGCACTACTCTGTAAAAAGTTACGCGTGGTAATACATTACGATCAGTGCGTGAACAATCAATTAACCCCTGTTTTTCCACCCTTAGGGTGGGAATTCTTTTTTCAAATTTATATGGGACCAACTTTGGAGTATACCCTTTCCAATAAAAAAAGAATGATCAAAATCGGACTACTCAGTAAAAAGATATGCGTGATCATACATAAAAAAAAAATATATATACGCGTCGAATTGAGAACCTCCTCTGTTTTCGTCGGTTAAAAAACTCACTTAATCTCCTTTAAACAAACCAGTAATAACAACCCTTTAAATTTAAATATACAATACCTAAATACAAAAATAACTAAAACGGAGCGCACAAAATTTTTAGGACTATGGCTAGACGAAAATATGAAATGGAGTAGTCACACTGATCATATTGTCAAAAAATTAAACCAGTACCAATTTGCACTTCACAACTTAAGTAAAATTGCGTCTCAGAAAGCAGTCCTGTCGGCATACCATGCTTACGTGACCTCCACACTCCGCTATGGAGTCATTTTCTGGGGCAACTGTACAGATAGAGAACTGATATTTAAAACTCAGAAGAAATGCTTACGAGCTATTTGCCAAATTAAGGTGACGGACAGCTGCCAGCCTTTCTTTATTAGTTTAAAAATATTAACCCTACCTTGCCTATATATTTTTGAAATTGCAATGTTTGTTGTTAAAAATTTCCATCTTTTTCAAACCTTACGCTCAAAGCGTCATCCCAATACAATTCTTCTCAAGACACACAATACTGCACTCTACTCAAAAAGCTTTTTAGGTATGGCACCGAAAGTGTTTAACAAACTTCCATATAATATAAGAAGTATAATAAACCTTAAAATGTTTAAAACTAACCTTTTAGATTTCCTATTAAAAAAAGCTTATTATTCCATAACTGATTTTCTTAGTGATAAAATAGATTAAGTTAAAGATATTGTATAAGTTAAGTACTTGAATAATAATGGTGATTCCTAAAGTTTATTTGCTATAATTAATGTTAATAAATGAATAATTGTAATTTTACCTAGATTATAAGAGAATATTTGTATACCAACTAAGGTGAAACATAGTGATACTCAACTATATTATTAAGACCATGTTACCATGTTACCATGTTACCTATGTTTAAACAAATAAATATTATTATTATTATTTTGGGATATGTTTCTTTTTTCACAGCTTTTAGCTGGCTATTACCACATTTACGGGCTGGGGCCAAGTAAATGCGGGGTGTGGTGTACTATTATATACAACCTAGTTACATTATCAATTCTCTTCTACTGACATGAATTTTCTCACAATTCTACAAGTATTTAATATAGCGGCTTTCTGCAACATTATGTAAAGGGATTTTTTCAAGTCTATAATTTTTAAGCTATTGTGGAGTTGTTTGGGTATAACACCAGTGGTGGAGACGACTATAGGGATTACGAACACTTTATCTTGCTTCCAGATTCGTGCCACTTCTTCTTTTAAGTCTGTATACTTACTTATTTTTTCAGCTATTGTTTTCTGCAAATTATGTGTATTTGGAATGGCTATATCTATGAGGTAAGTGGTTTTATTTACTTTATCTTGTAGGGTTATGTCTGGTCTATTGTAATGCACTGTCCTATCTGTCAGTATGGCTCGGTCGTAATAGAGCTTGTGCGTAGCATTTTCTAGGACAGTTTGGGGTGTGTATTTATAATAAGGTGTGTATGTAGTGTCTATAAGTTTATGTTTAATTGCGAGTTGTTGGTGCACAATATTGACTACTTGATTGTGTCTGTGTGTGTAGTCCGTCTGGGTGAGAGTTGTGCATGCACCCGTTATGTGCTGTATGGTTTCTGGATGAATGTGGCATTTACGGCATTTATCATTCGTTATGTTAGGGTCCTTTATTATGAACTTCCTGTAATTTTTAGTATTAATTATTTGGTCCTGTATAGCTATGATAAATCCTTCTGTTTCTGGAAACAAGCTACCTATTTTAAGCCATTTATTAGATGCTACTGTGTCTACATGTGATTGTTCCAGGTCATGTGGATGCCGCCCGTGAAGTACTTTCTTCTTCCAGTTTTCTATTTTTTCTTTTTGTGGCTCACAATCACTGAGGCGCAGAGTGTTGGCTTGGTCTTTTAGGTTCAGTGGGGTAAAGTTGTCGTCGTTTTGGGATATCGCTTTATGTATCTCACTGGTGCTAGATTTTGTGGTAAAGAATGTTCTCAGTCTGCTTATCTGTTTCCGCCATAGGTAATGGATATCAATAAGGCCTCTTCCGCCATCCTGTCTTTTAATGGTAAGTCTCTCTATGGCAGATTTGGGGTGTAGATTATTATGTTTTGTGAGGGTAGTACGCGTAGCTCGTTCTATCCGTTCTATATCAGTTTTTGTCCATTTTATTATCCCAAAAGAGTATGTTAGTATTGGCACGGCGTAAGTATTAATTGCTTTAATTAGATTTTTTCCGGATAATTGACTTTTACACAGTGAATTTATTCTTCTCCTGTACTCTATATTTAGTGAATCTTTGATGGTTCTGTGATCTAGTCCCTTAAGCTGATTATACCCTAAATATTTATATAAATCAGTAGGTTCCATAGCTACAATTGTATCGGTATGGTTGACTGGGTAGTTACCGGGTTTGATTTTGCCCCTAATGATGTGTAAAGTTTTACATTTCTCTAAACCAAACTGCATGTTTATATCATTGCTAAACTGTGATGTAGTATCAATTAGTATTTTCATATCTTTTTCGGATTTAGAATATAATTTAATATCATCCATATAGATGAGGTGTGATATAATGGTGTCCTGACTAGTATTTTTGAGGCAATATCCAACCCGACTTCTATGCAGCATATGGGACAAGGGATTAAGGGCGAGGCAGAACCATAGGGGACTCAAGGAATCTCCCTGATATATACCTTTTCTAATAAATATTTGTCTAGTCGATACAGAGTTACTGAGGTTATTTAGTTGCAATGTTGTTTTCCATTTATCCATTATAATTCTTAAAAAGTCTATTAATTTTGAATTTATTTTATAAATCTGCAAAATTTTAATAAGCCAGGAATGGGGGATACTATCAAAAGCTTTTTTATAATCTATGAAGGTGCAATGCAGATTTCTGTTTTTAGTGGTAGCATGTTTATGAATAGTGGAATCAATAACGAGTTGTTCCTTGCATCCCATATGTCCCCGCCTACAACCCTTCTGTTCTTCTGCAATAATATTATGTTGCTCAATATGTTTATTAATTTTCGCTGCAATTACTGAAGTTAAAATTTTGTATATTGTAGGCAAGCAGGTTATTGGTCTATACTGGGAGGCCTGAGCAGAATGCGTACCTTTGGGAAGCATGTACGTGTTAGGTATGCGAACTGGGAGACAAGTGAAACGGCGAATAGCTAGTAGCACACTGCGTTTATTTGTCAAGTGGCACGTTTATAAGCACTGTCGGAGTGGGTGCAACCACCCTCATATTTAAATATGAATAACATATACAACATTCCTCCCCCTAGCTTGACAATATAAACTTTACTACAATCTAGTAATAAAAACGCTTATAATCTACCCTGGGCACAGTCCGCAGACCTTTTCCGTCATTAGTTTGCCTTTCTCTCTGTGGAGGATGGCTTGTGCTCGACTCCACGAGTGCTCCAGCAGCATGATTTGCAGCTGACGTCTCTGTCGCTTCGTAGAACTCCTCTTCTGCCTCTACTGACTTGTCGGATTGATCTTCCGTGCACACGTCATGTTCATTCCCTCTTTCTCCTTCCCCTTGCGTGACAGCCGTGCTTTCATCCGCTGGGAAAGCAGGTGGTGGTGATTGAACCGCTTGTGGAACAACATCCTCGAATTCAATTGGGCAGTCACCCGGTCTGTATAATTTGTTGACTGTGCCTTGGTATGCTATTAATTGATTTTTGTGTTTTTTAACAATAGAAGAAGTTATGCAGTCCCTAACTATATATATTACTTTACCAATTTTCCTTATTATTACACCTTTTTTCCATGATCCTTGTTTGTTTATGTTATTTTGCTTGTACAGTACATAGTCTCCTTGTTTAAAATATTTTAAAGTTTTATTTTCTAACACTTTAGACTGCAAACACTGTTGATTTTCGTCGGTTCGAGTGTGAGTGACAGACGCCGGGAGTCGTGAGTTTGGGTTAATTAAATCTAATCGCGATCGCAATTTATGTCCAAAAACCAACTGAGCGGGTGAGCAGCCCGTTGCAGAGTGAATGGAATTCCGATAATCAAATAAATATTTGCTCAGTTTGTTATTTAAATTCTTAATATTGCTATCACTCAATATACACGATTTGATACCCTTCTTTACCACTTTAACGTAGCTTTCTGCTTGACCATTACTAGCCGGATGATAAGTCGGGGACGTCACATGCGATATACCGTTAGACATACAAAACATCTTAAACTCTGACGAAGTAAACTGCGTGCCATTATCACTCACTATCGTATGTGGTAGCCCAAATCTTGCCATGTACTCGTATATTTTATTAATCATTAACAACGTGGAGGTACTCGTACCCATATCATAGGCTTCTACCCACTTCGAGTAAGCGTCCACTATTACTAAATACGACCGGTTATGTATAGGGCCAAGAAAATCAATGTGAATACGATAGAATGCCTCTGGCGGGTGTGGCCAAAAAGCGGGCGGCGCGCGCGGGGGTAATTGTCTCAACTGTAAACAAATCTCACAATCCGCAATCATTTTTTCTATGACGTTATCTATGCCTGGAAACCAAAATCTACTACGTGCCTCCGCTTTTGTTTTCACGATACCTAAATGTGACTTATGAATCTCTGCTAATAATTTCGTTCTAAGGGCTAGTGGTATAACTAATTTGTGTCCTCGCATAATACAACCGCCTTCGTACGACAATTGAGTTCTACATAAAAAATAAGGTTTAATTAATGTATCGGATATTCGGTTAGGCCAGCCCGTAGAAATATATAATTTAACCTTTTGTAATATTTGGTCTTTTTCTGTTTCGTCACGGATTTCCTTTAACGTGACGGGTAAGCTACCATCTATAACAAAGTCAATGTACGATGCGCGATCCACTACCGGTGCTAAAACATCGTCCGTTTCTTGGCCACATTCCCCTCTCACCGCCGTTGACTCATCATCACTGGCGCGCGATAAATAATCCGCGCTGTTATCGGCGCTGCGTATGTACTGAATAGTGTAGTTATAACCACTAAGAAACATAGCATAACGTTGCAACCTATTAGCGGATACCTCAGGGATTCCTTTATTTGGACCAAAAATTGATAATAGGGGCTTGTGGTCTGTACGTAGTATAAACGGGGTGACCCTTCCATATAAATATTGGTGAAAGCGCCGCACTCCGAAAACAATCGCTGTAGCCTCCTTTTGTAACTGTGAATAACGCTTCTCTGCGGAATTCAGTGTACGTGATGCAAACGACACAGGACGTTCCACTCCGTCAGAACCTATCTGAGATAAAATAGCTCCTAATCCACAAGGCGATGCGTCTACAGTCAAAATTATTTTTGAGTTTGGATTGAAATGTGCAAGTACCCGATTTGAAGCTAAACATTTTTTAATCGTATTAAATGCTTTTTCATGTATAGCGTTCCATTCCCATTGTTTGCCTTTTTGCAGTAACGAGTAAAGTGGGCTCAATATTGATGACGCGTTAGGAACAAAGTGCCTATAATAATTAACTAATCCTAGAAAAGACTGTAACTTGTTCACATTTGATGGTACCGGTGCCTCAACTATAGCTTTGACCTTTTTTGTTGATTTTCTCAGACCGTTTTTGTCAATTGTGTAACCTAAATATTCTATTTCATTTTCGAAAAATACACATTTATCTTTACGAAGTGTAAGACCAGCGTCTTGCAACCTTTGCAAGACTGCACATAATCTTTCTAAATGTTGCTGTTTATTGGACCCTGTAATGCAAATGTCGTCAAGCATACACATAACCCCTTCTAATCCCGACAATAAACACTCCATAGCCCGTTGAAAAATGGCGGGGGCGCTAGCGAGTCCAAAAACTAAACGCGTATAAACAAACAATCCGCGGTGCGTATTAATACACGTTATCTTCTGAGATGCCTCGTCTAGCACAAATTGTGAATATGCTTGAGTTAAATCTAGCTTTGTGAACTGCTGTCCCCCATATAACCTAGTGAAAAGTTCACGTGCTGTCGGTAACGGATACTGTTCAACGACCAGCTGTTTGTTTACACTCACTGAATAATCAACGCACAGTCTAATTGAGCCATCTCGCTTTAATATAGGTACAATAGGTGACGCATACTCCGCATGTTGAACTGGTTTTAATACGCCAATACGAACTAAACGGTCGAGTTCATCGTTTATCTTATCTCTAAGCGCGAATGCTATAGGTCGTGCCTTGAAGAAAACCGGTTTTGCATCATTCTTTAACTGTAATTTTACTTGATATTTTGTAAATAAGCCAAGTTTGTCGGAGAAAACAGATGGATACCGTAACTGCAATTGGTCGATTATTTTATTAGACTGACAATAATTTACTTGCAACATTTCTAATTTAAATAAGCTAATAAAATCTCGGCCTAATATAGGGGGTCCGCCTTCGCGTATCACCCGCACGTTAATAAATTCTGTCTTGCGCGAGTATGTAATAGGTAATTGCACTATTCCTAAACATTGTATGATGGAACCCGTATATGAAAATAAGCTATCTGTCGGTGGTGATAATGGCAAATATTCAAAATATTTTTTGTAAACTTTTTCGGATATCGCTGTGACTGCCGATCCGGTATCCACTTCGAATTTGAGCTTAACATTGTATATCAAAACTACTAATATCATTGGTTCACCTTTGTAAGAACAAATTTTTCCCGACTTACCGTCATCGTCACTCTCGCTCGAACCGCCATTTCCTACGAAATTTATCTTTTTGCACATTCGGCGTAGATGACCTTTTACGTTGCACTTTTTGCAAGTATAGCTTGCAAACCGACACTGAGATGTCTTATGGTTTTTATAACCACACACAGCACACTTTTCTTTGTTGACACTGGGTTCCTTTGTGAAAGAATCCATCTTGAACAGCGGCTCGCTTACCGGCGGCGTCTGCGCCGACGACGATGATGCTGCTGCTCCCTTGCGCGCACTGCGCACACTCTCCGCCAACTCCACCGCCTTTGCCAGTGTCAACTCACCCAGGTCACGCGCGAAAAGCTTGTCTTTTTCCGGACCCGGCAGCATTCCCATAACAAACCGGTCACGCAGCGCCTCTTCTACATTCAGAAACCCGCAATGTGTAGTGAGGCCGCGTAGCCTTGCAGCCCATTGCGAGTATGTTTCTTCCAGGCCTTGGGAAGCGGCATAAAAGTTGTGCCGCTCACCAAATCCACATTTTTTAGGCGTGAAATGCTTGTCCAAAAGCGTGAGAATGTCTTCGTATGGCACCAGCGTGAGTTCCTTCGGTAAAGCCAAATCAGCTGCCAGTTTGTAAGTGCTGTCGGCGAGTGCGCTCAGCAATATTGCCCTTCTTTTCACCCCTTGCGGGTCTTTGGCATCGTCAATATCGTTCGCAATATACCATTGCAAAATACGTTGCTTATAGTTTTGCCATGTATGCGTGTTATGGTCAAAACTAGACAAAATTCCGAAATGAGACATTTTATTTTTCAATTTGTGTGTTGTCCTCGTCGCCACTGTTAGGTATGCGAACTGGGAGACAAGTGAAACGGCGAATAGCTAGTAGCACACTGCGTTTATTTGTCAAGTGGCACGTTTATAAGCACTGTCGGAGTGGGTGCAACCACCCTCATATTTAAATATGAATAACATATACAACAGTACGTTATTCCTGTAGCTATAAATTCTGGTACGACTTGTTTACCTAGTATAATATCCGTTAAATTCTTTGCTAATAGTTTGTGAAGCGAACCTAGCTTTTTATACCAATAATTATGGATTTTATCTACACCCGGTGCTTTCCAATTATGGAGCCTAATCGTAATGTTTGCTACATCTGTCTCTATTATATCTACAAAATCCATTTCTTCTAATAGGTTATATTTAGTTTCTTCGTCTTTAATCCATTCTGCTCTTTCGTTATGTAGTTCTTGCTTCTCCCAAATTCCTGACCAAAAATCTTCAAGCTCATTTTTACTAGGTGTTTCTAAACTATTACTTGCTACGGTCCCTTCAGTTTGCGGCTTAGTTAAATTTCTATAAAACGTTTTCTCATTTGCACAAAATAAAATATTATCATTTTTACGTTGTTCTGCTTTAATATATCTTCTGAGTCTATGAACTTTAAGTGCTAGCTTTTGTTTTAGGGTATCTAAAAAGTCTTCCGGTTTATTATTATTACTTTCATGACGAGTGTGTATTAATCTAGTTTTAAATATTGCTTCAACTCTTTTAACGACTTTATTTGATCTATTATTATTAATATACTGTGTTAGTATACCACAGTCTGCTCTAAGTTTTTCAATGTCTCTCTCAAGCCTAACTTGCCAAGGAGGTTTATTAATATTATTATACTTTGCTTTATTATTTCCTATGTATTCAGTGACTTTATAGTTCAACTCTTCAGATATAACAACGGCTGTACAATATATAAGTGTGTGTAAATCTACTAACTGCATGTCTTCCGATATAAATTTATTTAATATATTTTCATTAAACAACGAAACGAGTTGTGTGAGTTTAGGGCTATATTTTAGTTTAGGTAATCTTGGTCGCACAGTCGGATCCATTCCCGAGTAAAGTACTAGTGCTGTTTCAAATTTATCTAGTATTTTTTGCGTGCTTGTGTCTGGTAATGGGTCCGGCCCCACCAAGATACCTATATCGTTTTCTATTGTAAATGTTAAGGATTCCGTCTGTGTTTCGGCACAGACAGCATCCCCACCACTATTGTTCGATGTAAGTGTATGTAGTGTGTGCAAATGGGCTGTTTGATTAGTGTCACTGCTAGGCACAACCCAATTGACATCCTGGGTATGGTCTTCTGATGGAATATTTATTTCTGAGTTTTCTAACTGTAGCCGTACTTCTTCTTTTAAACGATCCAACTCCTCCTGGGATAACAACTTATTTCTAATAATAGTTCTTCTTTGGTCTGAAACTCTCTGTTCAGAAACTACAATATCTGGGTACTTTTGTGAGAAATGTTCATGTAGCAGTTTTCTATAAATAGTCATGTCGGTTTCTAGTCTTGTTATGTAGTAATATGTACGCATGATAAATAGGTTAACTTCTTTACTCCATCGCATGCGTACTCTTGGTTTACCAGCCTTGGTGGACGCGGGTAAGAAGGTATTCACCTCCCGCGCAACATCCAAGGTCGGTGTAGGTAAAATATCAGAATTACTAATAGTTAATGGGGAACTTGCTAAAGAGGGTGTGTATGATATGGTACTAGGGCTAAATGGTTCAACTGGGCTAATTGTCCTGTCTGTCTGTCTGTCAATTTCGTCTGAAGTTTCGGCTGTAGTATCCTTGTCGGTGGGAGCCCGCCTGCTCAACTCCTCACCGCTGACGGATCGCATGCTGAGACACCCAGCGTCAGCTCCAGGTGTGCCCCGGCGATAGCCCCCGGGCAGCGGTCCTATACGTTTCTTCTTCGATCGCGTCTCCATGTTGAATGGGTTACCAGAGCCACGTTAGCCACGACAGTAATTTCTCAGTCGCGTGTCCGCCCCCCACGTGATTAGATGGTCAATCAGGACGTGTGGCTGGATTTTTTATTATTATTATTATTATTATTAACTTTGAAACTATAATAGTGATTTTGTTTGTTTTATATATTAATGTATGGATATCTGGTTTTAGAGATAACCATGTTTACATACTACCAGGCAAGAGACTTGTCCTTAAGACACACAAAAAAATATATCTGAATCTGAAATTTATATCATTGAGCAATACCTTCAATGATAGATAAGAGATATAGCAAAAATGAATTGAGAAAAACAGGCCTCTTAAAGGTTATTTGCGAGCTGCATCGTGATATTTTCAGATTCATGATATTTTCGAAACATGTGTACAGTAATGCCAAAACAGAATTAAGTAAATAAATTTATTTTACGAAATATTTTAAAATCTTGGGTTTAAATATTGGGCTTTTCTATGAAATTCTCAGTAGCAGATCGGAGTTTGGATTTGTGCCCGGTTAGTGGCAATAGGCTCGCCCCCTATTACATGGGACCTAAACATATCGGCGAACTGTGGGTGTACATTGGTACACCTCTGCCTAACCCTTCGGGATACAGGCGTGATGATATGTTATGTTATGTTTATTTTAAAATTGGTTTACAATGGGCAAGGATCCATGGTCGATCTCAAAAAATACAAGTCCTTTTCTATTTCGAAGTCGCTAAAAACACAAAAGTCTTTCAGGCGAGCAGACAAAAGCTGCTATCATACCTTTAAAATAGCAATGCAACGACTGAGACTGTAAAATATACTATTGACGTAGTAAACACGAAAAATGTAAAAACCACCGTCTCGAAGCATAAATACAAACATCAACCAAAAAAGAATTACAAAGTAGGCTTTACGGCTCTCAATAAATAAACAATGTCTTTGACCGATTGAGAAACAAAAATATTGTTTTGATACGAAAACGAAGCATTCGCTACGTACAACATTTGTAAAAATAAATCAATTGGTTTTATTTAGCTAAGAGTAAAAATATTTGTCTGTTGATATTTCAAACATAAATTCTAAAACAATTTGTTAACAATACATAGCTTTTAGAATTATACCAATCATGACAGGATCCATATCATTTTTGATTTTATTTCTTGTTACTTTGAAGCATAATTTGGCATTATATAAATTAATTTTTCATAAAAATCTATTGTGCAAAGTTGTGCGCCATTTTACCAATGTCATTAATTGGTGCATAAGAAGAATAATCGGTCTCAATCTTAAATATTTATCAGCCTTTTCCCATATCATATCTAAGATCATAAACATAATTCTGTCGGAGATTTACACGAATATTAGACATTAAAATATCACGTATTTTTACGAATTTTATATAAAACAAAATATTTTAGGCCACATCGTTTCGACGCCTTTGCAGGTGTTATTGTAAGGGGCAGACTGAGGTGGTTTGGCTTCTTGATTTTAGATTTTGCTTTTTCTACCAATGTCAATAGCGTGTTCCGACCTACGCAATATGAGCTCGCTATTAAATTCCCCTCCAACATTACCAAATGGGTGGTCATACAAAACAGATATTTAGATTCCATCGTTTACCGATCGTGACCCGTCATGACATTGTTATAATGCTTTACCAATTTAGATTTACAGTGATGATTCAATTTAAAAATAACTGGGAATTGCTCGGTAAAATTAGAATCCCCCGAATCAAGTGGTTCAGATCAAAGATGAAATTATCAAGAATTACTTTCTGATAAAAATATTAGATTCTTACAAGCGTCTGCTATTTACGGGTAGAATAAAAAAGAAAAAAGGAAAAGAAATTTCATTTCACGCAATTTAGCTGGAATCCACGGGAGCTTTATTTTCATGGCTTTTTCTGCGATAAGCAAGAATATATTATTATTCCCATACAAAAATAGAAATTTGAATCATCAGCTACGATTGGGTTAAAAAGTAAAGGTGATACTTGATCACGTCCCTCAAATACGTCCCCCTTTTAAATATTTATTTTGTAACAATTACCTATTTTTTTTAAACTCTTATTTATAATCTAGCAGTTGTTCCATACCGTGACTGAGCCTATTATAATATTAGAATGATTGAAATATCAAAAACTAAATGTACGATGATATCCACGACTGCTTAGTAACTGAATGTTTCATACACAGTTATGTTTGGCATGAACACACACTGGAACGTGGTCTCCAATTTGCGTTCACTCTAATTGTCATTCTATGAAATCGGTAACCGTCAGGTATCATTTTTATTAAGGCAATTATCATGCGTAATTTGCATTCTTAGATTTTGCTTACAAAAATGAATTTTAATTGGAGGATAAAAAGGGCCATTTATTATTCCTAGAAAAATAGCTGAATACCGAGTGGAAACATTAATTAAAAAAATCTATTCTTTTTTGAAGACAACTCCTTTTCTACTACCAGGGTTTATTCCAGTTTTTCAAAATTCCGTTATTTGCCTGTAAAACATAGGTTGACTAGTGAACATTGTTGCTACTTATTTGATCTAGTCTATTGTAAACAATTGTGCACCTAATGACATGTGCATAATTACCAAACAAGTGTTGATAATGCAGATGTGACCTAGTATCGATCAATATTGTCTTGTCCAGTCGGTGTTTCGTGATTTTTGGCTAAACCCAGACTACTTTACTAATTTATCAAGACGGCCTCAAGTTTTATAACTTTGTTTGGGACTCCTGCATAATTTACTTTCTTATTCTCAGTTTAGTTAACAAGTAGTAATTAGACTAAAACTGCAAAGATTAAAAGTTTTCGGTTGTTAAACTTTTTAATTGTTTGATTAGGGATAACTAATTACTTTTGGGGGCTATTACTGGTCCTTGCAAATTTGAATTTTCATGTCATTAAACGGTTTAATCAGTGTTGTCACAAACCTCGAAAATATTTGATGATCGCTACAGATCGTGCTTAAAGGGGTTGGGGTTGGGTCCGAATATTAGTGACATCAGTGGATGTTCATTTGATTTTTCGTCTATGGCAAAATAGTTTTAATTTACTTACGATCACTTACTCACTATTTGGTAAAAATCCTAATGTGGAATTGTACTTTTAATGTGGTCGTAGTGGGATAATGTCAACATCGATTTACCTGCAACAAAAAAGATATTTGATTAATTGAATAATAATAATGATTAATATTAAATAAACACGATTATACTTTGTTCCTTAAATTAAAGTGTTATTTTACCCAATATGCAACTTTGGCATTAAAAACACTAGAAACTAAATAGCTCTCCACAGAGTTACATTGCAGAAACTAAATGCAATTAAAACTTGGATCAGAATTTCAGCTACACATTTATTAGTAGAATACTGCTGAACACAAACTTTCAATGTTCAATCAAAACTGCAATAAACACCAGCCAAACAGATGTAGAATCTACTAAAGCGTTCGATACCAATCGCATGAACTTCTAAACTCCTAATATATGTGATTAAGTTTACATTCTATTGGGACTAATCACAGGGTCCCTCAAGGTACAACTCTGGGTCCAACTTATTTATACCGTATTCGTTAATTTGTTGTTGTTGTCACTTCTTTTATAACTTAGATTGGTTTCAGCATTGTCTTTCAATATACTCATTCGTTTGTAATTAGGTTTCAAACATGTGGAAAAATTGTTTGCGGTGAGTTTCTTACTGCGTAACTAACTAAGTGTGAGATGTTTGTATTGAGTTTTCTGTTTGAATGTGCAATACAAGTTATTTCATATGAGTTGAAAATTGTTCATTAAAGAAATTGAGTTTCTATTTTTCATTGAATAAAACTACTATACTATATAATACATTTCACTAGCCAATAATGTACTATTTCAAACTGGCTCTTTGAATTTTTGTAGTTTGTTAAAAATTTAAATTAAGGTTTGATGGTCCTTACATCATTCATATATCATCATATCATCATTCAATATTATGTGAATTAATTTTGGTGTTTAAAGAAATTCCTTTAAGTACCTAACTATATATATTTTTTGGTTTTATAAAATGAGAGAGTTCTTTGAGCTGTTCAAAACGCTTAGTGGTGCAGGTACAAGGTGAAATTCATAGAACTTTAAAATAACATTACAAACGTTAACAAAATTATAACAGAATTGCTAGTATTACATTTCCAAAGGAAACATGCTAGGGAAACGAAGTAGAATTTTGGAACAATTTCTAGCTCTAATTAATACTAGCTTGAGAACCGCTTGAAGTCACGTTCAGCAACGTGTTATGTTTCAAAACTACTACAATGGACGCGGTCTGCAATACTGAAGTTTACACTGAAATTATTAAAGGGTAATTTACTTAAATTAAGGTGGGGTTTGGAGAGAAAATACCTAGTGTTGATTTTCTAATGCATACTCGTAGAGCAGCGGAGATTTACAGCACATAAGAGGAGGTTGCAGGCGTCTTAAATTGTTTGAAATTAAATTAGGTAATGAGAAAATAGAAAATTTAAAATTTATGGGGCGATGGATAAAAGTCATCCCAAGTAATTAGTTAGCTAGGTATGTAAAAAATACGGTTTAATACTAAGTGTATCTTATTTATGTTAATATATATAAATATCGTGTCACAATGTTTGTCCTCAATGGACTCCTAAACCACTTAACCGATTATAATAAAATTCGCACACCATGTGCAGTTCGATCCAACTTGAGAGATAGGATAGTTTAAATCTCAAATTATAGTCGCAATTTTAATTTATTGCTAATTATTTGTCTGTTATTATTTTGACAGTCACAATTATCTGTTAACTCCAAATGCTTCTAACAGATGTCGATACCTTTCGACTGGGTTGAGTAGGTAAACAATAGATGGCGCTGCTATGGTAAATCTACGAACGTGATCTGCATTGCACCCTTCGCACGGGTGCAATGCAAAAAAAAACGTGCAAAAAAACCGGGACGGGTCGCTAGTTATTATGGAAGTTTATCTATATTTAATGACAAATCTGGAATATTTGCACTAAACCTCCTCTGTATTATTTATATTATAAACTCTTCCTTCAGTATTAAACTTTACGCTACTTCATCGACATTGTCACGAACATTATTCAAACAAACAGTATTCTTATCACAAACCTCCAAGATAAGGTTGTCAATAACTTCATTACTTGTTATGTGCAGGAATATACTGAGAGAGAATATTCCGCGAATGGAAAATCTAAGTTCACGTTCAAATGGGAAGACAAACAATACGTGATTTCAATAGTTATGGGAATTGACAGATAGTGGGATGTAGCTGGAATTGAAGCCAACCATTATTTCAAATACAAATAAAATCAATAGTACTTCTTGACAAGGAATGGGCATTCTTCTAGACTTGTTTATTTTAGATTGGTTTTTAAAAATGGTTTGGTTTTGATTTACTGTTAAACAGAGGTGTTGAACTACTCCCTGTTTCTGAAAGGCCGATTGCGTGATTTTGCAAAAACTGTTTTATCTGAAGAAGTTATATAAACATATATCTAATTTAAATTAATGATTTAGATCAGAACCCTAACTACATCATTATTATATAAGGTAAATTCCTATTTCAGAAATCCTTTTTTTATGAATCCACAGCTATCAAACTGAACCTTACTTCAAAAGAAAAAAGACACATTTTTGTCTAATTTATAATCTTTAACTTCAAAGCAATAAGGCTTAATTTCGCATGCATTATAACAACTGTCACGTGGTCCAACTTGCCTGAACATCCAATTAAAATGCCACACAATAACCAAATGAATCGATAACTAAATGAAGATATGAAATACATCCAACAGTGCCTAATTAGAGGCCATTCGGTTTCCATATTGTCAGTAATTCAGTATACTAGGAATTTAGAAACAATGCTAATTACAACCTCAAATGTTGATTGGATTCATACACGTGTTGCACTTATATTGCAATTGAAATTATCATTCTGGTGGCGCGTGTTAGATATTAGCCAGCCATATTAACCTTAGTACCATGAAAATTATTTATCTATAATAATGTATGTATTTAGAAATATATAAGTATGTTTATCAGTTGTCTGGTTACCATAACACAAGCTCTGCTTAGTTTGGGCTCAGATTAGCGTGTGTGAGAAGTCCCGGAATATTATTATTAAATTAATTAAAATTATTATTATTTTTAGAAATCCTCCAGATATTTCAAAATAATGCATTAAAAAAACATTTAAAATACTCGATAGGTATTAGTTAATTATAGCTAAGAACCATTTCGATCACTTCCGCTTTCCAACGAAAAAACCGCATCGCAGTCAGTCCATTTGTGCCACACAGATTCACAGAACCGTCAAACTTATTTTATACACCCCGTCGTTTTTGCTTCCGGGGTTAAATAATTACATTTGAACAGAATTCTCATTACGTACACAAGTAACTAGTTTGTCCAGACCAGTGAGTGACACAGTGGTCAACATGCCAATTCCCAGTGCCTGGCGAGCAGAAGCGAAAATTTCCATTTGCCAACACTGGAGCTCATGGGACAAACATTTGTGGGATCCACACACTTGTTTCGGACTGGGTGTGTGGATACACAAAGCATGTGATTTAACTATTTGAATAATCCCTGTCAAACGACATAAATCAGTAGTCTTAACAATTAGTAGTGCAGTAGTCTTGAAAACTATAGGGATCAATAAACAGAGATTAAAAAAAAAATGTAAACGCATACTTCTGATCTATTACAAAAATGGTCATCCTACTTGGCCACCAACTTTCCAACCTCAGCCAAATGCAAAACAAATGTTTTGTACCCTTGAAAATTGCTGACCAACCGTTGATCAAAAAGAAGCCTACAAAAGTCCTCTTTAAAATGGTTTTTATAAAGGTTTCTACATGATTAATATTATTTCAATATAGGAAAAGGATGCAAATTCCTTACCCATGACGCGGTCGAAGATGAGAATATGCTTAACTCAACGCCTTCAGATGACCCAGATCCTCAGTACGTGAGCGACGTCACACACAAAAACGAGTCGCAAAAGAAAGTTCTGACTCAAACATGTTTACAGAATGTTTATGTCCAAAGATCGATGCTTATGGAAAGTATAGGTGCTTACTTCCTTATACATTTTTGGGAATTTCTCAAGTTTTTTTGGATGATGAATAAGATGATGGAACTAGATGTAAAGTTCAATGTACTCTAAACGTTCGTAAGAGCTAAATATCTTTGACGTGTTGAAGGTTAATTATATTTCTAGTATTATATTCTATACAATAATATTTTGGTGAAAATACAATGGAAACATTAACGAATTCAGTTTGATCGCAACACAGAATTTTAACACCACAATCCTTTGATAACATTACAAACGTATTTGAACAACAGATGGCATATTCTCTGCACCGCCAATTGTTAAGATATTTTAGGTCATAAGTACATATTCCGAGTACTCCAAGAATCTAGAACAATCTACGCAATGAGACTAACTAAAGACCATTCAAGTTACGTAAGAACTTCTAGTGAATACAAAAGTAAAATAATATAATATCATACCGCATTGTGGTAAAGTTTTAATCTTTTAAGAGCTAAATTAAAATGTAAAGTAAGTTGTGCTTTGTGCGGCGACACAGCTGTACTCCGTTTTAGTTACAACTTCATGTAATGTTCGGAAACTTTAATAGACGGAGGCTTTTAAATGCGTTACAAAAAATGGACTGAATTGTTCTGTTGAATAAAACATGGGAAAAGAGTAATTATGTGGCTAACCAATAATAGTAAAGGTAAATTTGGTTTTTGGTTTGAAATACGGTAATCAGCTGAATCCAGTAAGACTGGTAGCCGACCACAACATAGTGTGGGAAAAGGCTTGGGAGATGATGATGATGATGCTTATTCTTGTGACCATTCTCCTGTAGCCAAGTGACATTTCTACGAGGGTTTATAATTATAGAAATCGAATATGCTGGTTTCAAAATTATTTGCAAGAGAATACTTTGACTTTCGCAGCTATAACGTAAATTAAGAACTATCTTGAAATTATGTGAAAAGCTCTGAATTATATAGACTATTTAAAGAGAAAAATGCTCTGAATATATTCACTGATGTACGAAAACCCTTTGTACCGACTTTTAAACGTTACATTAATAATCTCAAAGAAATTTTCAGCGATTCCGAACTTTTGAAAAGGCTTAAATATTTTCCTTGTCGGCTGGTAATTTTTCTTTGTAAGGTTCGAAATGTTGAGTTTTATACTTTTATCTTGCTGATAAAAATTGTAAAGGTTAAAAGCTCAGTTAGCATTATTAAGCCCGGAAATGGACTGAAGGGGAAAAGATTAAGGAAGCCGATTTTTATTTTGATAAGAAGTGAAAAATGATTTTTGTTCGGACTTAAGTACGGTAAGCTGCTTTGGTTTATAGCTACTGATAATATAAAAAGTTTAACAGCGTTGACCGTTCTATACAATAGTTTTCTATACCTTGGCAATAATCTTAAGACAATCATACACATAACACTTAGTAACACAAAAAGATACTTCTATTTTGTTTGTAAAAATAATGAGCAAATCGTTGTATGAAAAACTGCACGCTTTTGTGCTACTTAGCATATGTGTCCTGACTGTTGTTTGTTTAGTACCCCTGTCAACTTCACACATCTATAAAACCTCTTCGAAATTACTTATATTTTTATATTGGCTAAAGTATCGTTCACGTTATTTATATCAATAATGCGAACTGCGCATCTTACCTCTAGGGACCGCTTTCCCTCGGTCATGTTATAAATGGTGGTACAAGTTATGATATCTAGCGGGAATAAAATAAATCTAGTTGAAGACAAAGCAAAAATTCTCAATAATTGTTTGTTCACCAGTATTAATACAAAAAATAGTAATTACTATCATAATCGAATTAGAATTAGGACGGATTTTATGTTTCATATTAAACACCCTTTCATACAACCATCACGAATGTATTCCCCAAAGGGTTAGGCAGAGGTGTACCAATATACACCCACAGTTCGCCGATATGTTTAGGTCCCATGTGATAGGGGGCGAGCCTATTGCCACTAACCGGGCACAAATCCAAACTCTGACCTGCTACTGAGAATTTCATAGAAAAACCCAATAACATCTTGGTCGACTTGGGAATCGAACCCAAGACCTCTAGCACAGCAGTTGCGCTTAACTTCACGCCAATAAATAGAAGCTCCATTTAAAGAGGACATTGTGGTTAACTTGCAATAGTTATTTCACAAAGTCACAACGTTACTCTATGAAAATCAATTCAACAGAAGTTTCCCAATTAAAATGGTTTATGCGGTCGTTCCGTAAACATCTGTCTGTTATGGTCACTCTACTTAGAATTATGGGAATAACTCGCATTCTTTACAAAACTGGCATACTTACGAGTATAGTTTGGTGGAATGTTGCTTTTTAGTTTTATCGTTGTTGTTGATTATGACTTGGGTGATTTTGGATAGGTTTTTAATACGTTTATGCCGGTGCCGGTGATGCGGTATATTTTAATTCCGGATTTTAAGATTTCGCCAGTTTTAAAGTTCCGTGTTCGATCCCCGGACTGGTCAATGTTTGAAAACATTTAAGCCAATGAGATAGATTAGGTATTGACTTGTGGATAAAAGTCAAATTAGAACACTAAAACATATAACAAAAAAAAGGTCTAGAAAATAATTTTATAATAAACTCTACATCTGTAACAAAATCTAGACTAAACCGCGGTTAGTTAAAAACCACATAATTAAGGCCACAAACAAACTCCATGACTGACAAATAACTTTCTACTAATTAAACAAAAGGAAACAGGCAAAGTTGTAATGTAACCTTTTCCGCAATAAGGTTAACATCCCTATTCTGCGACCAATAAAAGTTACAGTAGACAGTTTGGCAACTCATCAAAACACACTTAGAGAGTAACTAAAGTAATGGACTTTATTATTGTTTGTTTTGGTATTTCCCATCTTTATGTTAGGCCGACTACACACAGGGCGACCTCTAAGGCGCAGGCCAGACAGAAGAGACGTAAGACGCAGACGGCGCGGGCGCGGACATTTGTCTCTTTCACACAAAATGTATGGAAGTGTCGCGCCCATGCCCCGTCTTTTCTGTATGTTTTGTGTCGCGATGCTTCTATATATTTTGTATGAAAGGGACGCGGTTGAGACAAATGTCCGCGCCGCGTCTGCGTCTTACGTCTCTTCTGTCTGGTCTGTGCCTAACAGGCAGCGGTGGCAAAACGTCGTGAAGCGCATCACATCTGCCCATTCTGACACTAGCACATAGCGATCACGACTGCTCTGTGAAGAGCGGAGCGGATAAGAAGAATACACAAGGCGGTAAAAAGTGCTCTAAGGTGCAACTGCTCGGTAAACTTCTAAACAGTATGAAAATAAACCTGTTGTTTCTGATAAGGATGTTTACGAAATTGAAATCAGATGTTGAAAGCATTTTCTGACGAATTTCGTATAGATTTAGATACGCTCCTATAATGAACGACAGGGGTACGGGGTTCGGTACTCTGAACATGTACACAAACTTGCTTGAAGCAGTCGACTCTTTCGAACGATTGTGCTTGTATGACAATTACTAGCTAAGTGCTGCCGTCCGTGTATGGACAGCCTTATATTAGATAACTTACTTCATAGATTAATAATGTTTACTTTGCGGGTTGTGGTCATAGGCCGCCTCTATATAAAATATTCGATTTTGTGTAAATTGAGTGAGATTGGAAGTCGACCTAATTATTATAGTTTAGAAAAAGGCTAGACAGAAGATACTGAAACTCGTTTTTTTTAGCTCAAAATAAGTTGGATTATGTGCGACTATAAGATCTTTAAGTATCTAAGTGAGTGACATGCAACTTATGATCATTGACATTATAATGAAAAATATAGTTAAAGGAATTTTTTGTAGCTTTTCTGTAGCCTTCTTCAGTAAATATAACCATTTTTTTCCAAGTTGACAATCATATAATCCAATTTTATTTAATCAAACAGTATTATTTAGTTATCGCTTAAATCTTAAAACTTAGAATCGTCATACAAGTGCATTCTTTACTAATGGATGCAAATTAATGATTACGAATGCGTGCGCCGGTCACTGCTTTCTAACAGTCCTATAAATATAACTATACTTGTTATGATATACTAAATCGTACCTAAACTAGAACGCGCTTATCAGAAGGATAAAAAAATGATTTTGTTATGATTATTTTTTACTTTTCATTATTTTGTTACGAGAAGCGACGGAAGTCACAGATACAAATAATTCATAAGTATGACTGTAAAATGGGTAAGTGGAAATATAACCAGATGAATGCCGAAAAAGAGTTGAACGGATTATGTGAAAGATGATAATAAAATAAGAAATAAATAATTGAATCCTGAATTGACGAGCAGTAGATATAAATAGAAGCTAAATACGCTTTTCAAAACCTTTTTCCAGTTGTTATAGTTCTTTTAACTTTGTGAAAATAAAGTAAAGCTCAGCAAATAATGTACCTACTGTTTACAGTTAAAATTGACACTAGTTTCTCCCATAGTTTTAAGCATGATAATTACAAGCTTTGCTTAGAGAGTCATGTTGACTTAACATAGTGGCCTTGGCTTTTCTCCTGTTTGTCTGTTTGTATGTTCCATAACGTATATTGATTGTTATAATATGTGAAGAAAGCAGGATTTAGAAATTTATGTCACATTCCTTGAAGGGACAGTGATGTGTTAATTTATTTTCTAATGAATTATCTACTTTGGTTGCAGGTTCGAACCCGGGCAAGTACCTATGTAACTTTTCGAAAGTTATATGTACTTTCTTAATTATTCTAAGACACTTCTAACAAACGATGAAGGTAAACATCAAGAGGAAACATTGATTCCAAAATTTGGGATCTGAAATCGCCAATCCGCAGAGAGCAAGCGTGGCGATCAATGCTTATGCCTTCTCTAGATGGGAAGAGGCCTGTGCCCAGCAGTGGGACGGTTATAGGCTGGATTATTATTATTTCTACTTTGGGAAGGAAAAATTGAAACTTTAGACAGGACTCCAGCCCGCGACTACTGATTGGGCGTAGCAGTGGCATTACCAACGCTACAGAGGACACTGATTTTAGTTTAATGACTTACATTTTTGATCTGTAGCTAGATCATTCGGTACATACCTGAAACAATTAAAGATAAATATATAATTACAAATATTGTATATACTTTCCGACGACCATATAAGGTCAGTAAAAAGGGGATTCATACATTTGATCTTTCAATAGTTTTTAGCCTTTCTCTAGCCAGATGTAGAATAAAAATCTTCATACATTAAGGAGGTCAATAAAAACTGGCTTTTGGCTGATTTTAAGCACGAACTTTGTACTGTCAATTACCGGAACACAAATGTATTATGAATTAAAGGTTTCTCAATGAGTTGACAACTAATACACGTGAGAGCATGTAAGAGTTATTATAAGTAGACAGAAAACTTTCACTCAAGCTCAGCCATTCGAGGTCACGGTCGGAAATAACGGCTGTTTTTGTTTTTATTAATGACATGCTTACGTTTTGCTTGATGTGTGTGTTTTTGTACTTAGAGTGGTTTTGATGACATGTGTACTGCGGAAATGGACACCACTTCGGTGGATAAGAAAGCTGATGATATTATGTTTTTTGAATTATAGTTCAGCCATCTGATCCCAAGCTAGACAGAGAATGTACTATGGTTAACTTATGTTTTCGGATATTTGTTTCTAAATAATACTTGACATAGTACATATTTGTAAAATGGGTGCATGAACATTACACTAATAGGTGTACCTATTTAGTTGATAGTGATGAGGGGTTTAAACGAGACTCTGGGTTTGATTTGATAATAAACTAATGAGTAAAGAATGTACTGCCCTTACCTAATTTTTTATTGGAACAATTCTTAGATATAGGTACTAAAATCGCCCAATATTCTGTTAGTTTGTATTTCTTACAATACGAAACTTCAATATGAGGTTATTAAAATTGAATTCTCAAAAAGTCTTAAAACAGACTAATTTCCAGGTCAAACAAAGAGGCCATGGGAAAAATAATAATAATAACAATAGGCAACAAATAGATTTACCCGTTATTTATTCCAAAAATCTTTCACCAAATCTCTTTGACCAAAAAATAAAATATGTAGAAATATTATTATTCTTCAAAGTTCATGAATCAACCACCGTATTTAACATGGGTTATAGGCCTTAAATTATCCCTTTCGTATTTTTCTGTCAAATAAATAAGTCCCAAAGGGAAATATGGAGTATTCGAGCATAAGAGTGAAACGGGTCAGATTTTGATCCATTGCGGTGGCCTGTGTGGGAGTGATGGGTATATTATATACTGCGGAAATATATTAATATGTGTTTAGAATTATTTAACGGGCCTGTTGGTCTAGTGATTAGAGACCCTGACTGCTGACCGTGGGTTTTTGTTCTGTGTCTGGGTGGAATTAATCTGTTTTATTTTTGGAAGCCATCTCTGCAGTTAGCCTGAGCGCAGGCTTTTCCCGGACTTTTGACGAGGAACCTAAGGCCATCAGCCAGAGCAATAGGAAAAATAACTACGTCAGCAACGTCTACTAAGGGCACCTCCTGCGGGGTTTTGTTATATGTATGTATTTAGAATTATATAAGTATGCGTCTCAGTTGTCTGGTTACCATATTGCAAGTTTTGTCTAGTTTGGGTTTGGATAGCCGTGAGTGAGATGTCAAAGCATTTCAAATTGTTATTATTTTAATTGACGTGAGCTTAAAGAAACATCATTGATAATATTTTTAAACGGACATTAGAAAGAAGAGGTTATCAATACGACTTCTTCAATTTTTGTCGAACAATTTTCGTCATCAATTGGGTTAATCTCATAAGTGTTCCCATATAACGACATACGACGACCTCCGTGGTCGAGTGGCGTACGCACCGGTTTTCAAGGTGTCGCTAGCTCTGAGGTCCCGGGTTCGATCCCCGGTCGGGTCAATATAGAAAGTCACTTTTCTACATTGTCTCGGGTCTGGGTGTTTGTGGTACCTTCGTTGTTTACGAATTCCATAACACAAGTGCTTAATAGCTACTTACTTTGGGTTCAGAGCAATGTATGTGATGTTGTCCACATTTATTTATATTTATTTTATATTTATATAAATATAACATCGAAGTCGGTTCCTCTTTGCTTCCAATAATATATAACTGTTCCATCCTACATCTAGCTTCGGTTGTTAGCACCTATGTTCCCCTCAAATTCGTCGCACATAGTTTTCAAAACAATTGAACACCACAAAATTCTCCTTCCTTCAAAACCATTTCCGAAGAAAGTTGACTCGGGAATGTGACGAGAAGTCTTTGTGAACTCATATTATGAGAACATAAAGCTATTATAAGTCGGATATAAGAAACGATCGATTGTGATCGTGAGATCTCGTAGTTTCTAATGAAATTACACGTGACGTAAGTTTTTGTAACTTGTTACGAGTTTGTGACCTTGTCTAGTAATCTGTATTCGCTAAACTGGGCCTCGATTCAGCTATTTTAAATGCAAACCAGTGGTCAGTCAATGTACTTGTCAATGTGCCTCATTTACGTATTCGGATAAGCCTACAATAAAATCTCGAAGAGAATGATCGTAATGACAGTTAGTAGAATACCAACGATCGTAAGAGTGACCAAATTAAGCAGGTCATTCAGTCAATTTAAGCAACTCTTAAATAGCTGAATCGAGTCCCTGATGTGACGATGAAATGATGAAAAATGTTATGTTCTCGAATAAGCAATTTTTTATTCTTGTGTGACATTTATTTGGTTAAAAAGTCCCTTTATAACCATCCTGCTCCTTTAAAATTAAGTCGAAGAAAAGGGCCCAAAGATTGTTATCTTCACGACATTGAAAACAAATTATTTACTTTTTCAGGTAAAAATAAAATTAACGTTCAAAATATCCAGCTAAAAGCCAGTTAGTCATTCCTAGAAAACTCACTTCGGCACTTTTTACATTACATTACATTTCTACAAGAACCTCTTTGGATCGAACCCTAGTAACCTTTTTACCTTACCTAATCAAATCGAAAACCGCACGACCGACAGTACCTCGGCCATCGACCTGCCTGGTTCAATAACCTACAGTCAGAAATAACCTTGATTTATATAAGGAACCTAACCTTCATTTGTTTTAGTAACCATCCTACTTAATTAACCGACTTCTAAAAAATAACTGCCTCGTTTGCCTAGTGGTTCTAAGCGGGACTGCTACGCTAGAGGTCTTGGGTTCGATTGTCAAGTCGACCAATATATTATTGGGTTTTCCTATGAAATTCTCAGTAGCAGGTCGGAGTTTGGATTTGTGCCCGGTTAGTGGCAATAGGTTCGCCTTTGACATGGGACCTAAACGTACCGGCCAACTGTGTGTTTACATTGGTATACCTCTGCCTCACCCTTCGGGGATACAGGCGTGAAGATATGTATGTTTATGTAAAAAAGGAGGAGTATCAATTCTTTTATAAATGGGAAAGTGAGTATGGATGTCTGTTACTCTTTCATCTAAACTATTTAAGAGATTTAGAACTCACACACGGTCATCTGATCCCAAGTTAAGCAGAGCTTGTACTATGGTTACCGGCCAACTGATATATTTTTAAATGCATACATATTATAGATAAATAACACCGTGCTCATCACACAAAGATTTGTCCTTGGTGGGTATCGAATCAACCTCCTGTATAGCAGTCAGGATCAATAACCACGAGGCCAACAGGCCCATCAACATTTGGCACATAGCTATTTTACAACCTCAACTAATACATATTATGATACTTTTATTTCCATAAATCCACAGAAATAAAAACTACTCGGATAAAGTCAAAGGGCAATTCTAGTATAAAATAACTCTGACAGCCATATTTAGAAACTTGTTATTATCCCCGAAATAGTTCCGAAAACATAATGTATTATCATAATTTATTAATACAGTCACACATTCACTTGTGTCTGATAAAATAAATGTGCCTTCAATAATCTATTTGTAGATGGATATTTTTGGCACATGGGTCTGTACGAATCAAATCACACTAAAGTAAATCCAAGAATAATATTGTTTATGTAAGGAAAATTTTCGACGGGCCTGTTGGTCCAGCGGTTAGTGACCCTGACTGCTATACCGGAGGTCGTAGGTTCGATTCCCACTCAAGACAAATGTTTGTGTAATGAGCACGACCATTTGTTCTGGTCTGGCTGTAATTTATCTATAATATGTATGTATTTAGAAATATATAAGTATGTTTATCAGTTGTCTGGTTACCATAACACAAGATCTCTTAGAGCTTATCTTGGGATCAGATTACCGTGTGTGAATTGTCCAGGAATATTATTATTATTATCACTAAATCTATTTACTTCGCTATTTTTATCAACCGACTTCAACGAGGAGGTTCTTAATTGGTCTGTATGTTTTTTGTAACGATTATTGTTCGATTTCAATTTTCTGATGTATGACCTTAGAGGAAAAAATATCCATATTTCATCAAGATTGAGTAAGTAGTTTTCCTTTTTATTATAGAAGTATTTCGTCTTTTTATATTTATATGCAATAAATTATTTAGATGACAGTCATTATTTCCCATAACTTAACCTTGATTTTTTTCTACCAAATTCTTGTAAGCACCATTTTAGCGCCCTGTGAATGTTCTTTTGACTAAAATCTTTAGCATATTCGCATACCCTATTAGACCGTTGTCAACAGCAGGCCTCAAAGATATTCCTTTGACAAATCTCTTGTAAAGGAATTTAAAATGTATAATATTCGCATATAAATTCTGAATATAAACGTTTATCAGTATCAGTAGATGTATATTATTATTATTATCTTCCTGACTCGAACCATGCCGATTTACGGATAGCAAATTATTTGCTCACTGTGCCAATTGGGTCATATAATTTATTGGAAGCAATAATTACTGGAATCCGTATCTGAGTGTTGGCTTCTGTTTACTGTAAATTCAGTTTAATTCATGGAGAAGTATAACCTTAACTCGTGGAGCAGTGAATCATGTTAAATTGTAGCACGCAGGTGAATTGAAATTGGTGGCACTAAAAGAAGATCCCATCTTGGTAATAAAAAAAGTGGCTAAGCAGATTATGGTATCGGAAGCAACATAGCATAAATATAATAAGGAAAAGATGCTAAAGTATGTTGATTGTAGGATTGATGTAATAATTTTTGTTTAGCAACACTACAAATAATTTAATCTGTCCTTTGTCTACTAAAAGTGCATTTCTTGCCATAGTTTTACGCAAAACACATTTTTAAATAAACCGACTGTATTTATCTTCAAATCTATTCTGGATACTGAAATGAATTCAATTAATTACATACATATAATCAGGCTTCTTTCCCTTGTAGGGTAGGCAGAGACCTTTCTTTCCACTTGCTACGATTCTTAAAAACTTGTTTCGCTTCGTCCACTTTCATTATTCCCTTCATACATGCTCGTCAGTTTAATTTACTCTTGACTTGACCTTTTTTCATTCACACTCGATTTCTCGACTTACACTTTTTTGTTCGCATTTTTCGTCAATCGTTCTTCATTCATTCTCTCGACATGGCCAAACCATCTCAGCATATATTTCTGAATCAAATTAATTATATCGTGTCTTATCACTGATGAACCAGACTATTATCCCTGTCATAGTGAGCTGCGTACCAAACATATTTGTATCCCCTCATCCAAACATGGAGGTTGTAATAAGCGTAATGTCAGCTATCACACAACAGCAGTCGTTCTGTGAGGACGTAAGATTGGGGTTCACGGAACGACCGCCGAGGGATACATTATGATAAGGTACTGTTTACACTTGTGAAATAATCGTCGGGTAACAGTACGCTAATGTTGTGCGAAAATTAATAATAAATTTTGAAAAGAGCAATGATGGCAGAATTTTTTATTTTAATTTCAGTAAATCTGTTGCTAATTAGCAGAAATGCAAGATTTGTACGGTCTACAAAGAGGTTAAAAAAAAAACTTGTGGCAATGTCGATTCTATTTGCCGGCGAAAGAAAAGTACAAACTTGTTAACGGTTCAATGTCGTAGAATACATAAAATACCAATCCTTAATGTAAATACTGACATCGAAATCTCTGCAAATATTTATCATCCGATAAGTAGCTGTCATTTGAAGAGGTAGCAAACAAACAAACATTCACACTTTCATATCTAACAATATAGACTACGGTGCCTATACCGTGAGCTTTAAGCAGGATTCTTGCTATTGTGGAAGCGAGACGGCGCACTACACTTGTCTAGCGGCATCTCACTTGCACAATGGCAACAATCCTGCTTTAAGCGCTCATAGTCTATTAATCTAAATATCAGCTAAATTATCAGTTCCAATATTATCACATATAAAAGTTCCTTGAAATCTCGGTCTACTATTCGGTTTACTTCTCAACATCTCATCACATTTTAGTACTAAAAGTTAATCATATTTGGGTTTGACTTAAAGACTGCTATGATACCGTCAGCATAACTTGATGCTAGGTTATTGAACGTACATTTTGAGGTCCAAATTCCATCATATTAGGGCAGTGGGCTATAATATTATTCGGCAAATTTAGGTGCAATGTGAAATAAGAATTATGAATATGAAAAGGGATGGAAATTATACGGAATACCGAAAAAAAGATGGATGAATTGAGTGAAAGATGTAATAAAGAAAAGAGTGAATACTGAGATAACGAGAAGGGATGAATGCAAGAAAATCACACATTGCGCCGACCCTAAATACTTTGGAACAAGGCAGAGAAATTGTAATAATATAATGCGCCCTATTGGGCATGCTCCCTTTGAATTATAGCATTAACTTAGATCCTGAATAATCTTTCACATGGTATCAGTCAGCAAGCAGACTGACAGTTTGTCAAACTATTATTTTAGTTCAAAATACATCTGTCTGAAATGTTTTGTCTTTTCTTGTAGAGAATAAAAGAGTTCAAATTAGATCGTTTCGGGTTTTAAGAATCTATATTTTTACCTCAGAATTAGGATCTCTTATACAGGGTGATTTAAAAAAAAAAACCAACAACTTCATCAGAGATACTGAACATTATGAAAAACTTGTATCATGTGACCACACCTAAAATCGCAAAAAAACAGCTGTTCCATACATTTATGTTCGTAAAACTTAAAAAAAGTATGGCACACAGCTAATTGTTTTTTGCGTTTTCAGATGTGGGCCCATACTAAAAGTTTCTTATTATGTTGAGTAAAATAACCTCTTAAGAGGTTGTCGTTGTTTTGCAAATAACCCTAAAAAAATACAAAATAGCGTAAACTTTTGCTCATTACAACCTTATTACCTTATAACCTTAGAATAATAAAAACGAAATTCCTTACAATAGTTTGGTCTTGAACAAAATCCTTACAATTTGTAATATAACCTCAGTTATATCCTTCACTCTAAATATAAAATAAAAGTCTCTGAGCAAAATGCGACAATTCTACTGGGAGAAATCCAATTTCATAGAAACGACGGTTCCTAAGCTTGCATTAATATTAAAACCATGCATTATCCACACATTCCGTACAGCAACAAGTTTATACAAATACGGTATTCTTTTATACTGTATTTACTATTCATAATATGGTTGAGAAAGGGTAACCATGGCTTGAGCAGAACGAGGAAAATGTTTGTACAAAAATAATATTATGTACAAGATAATTTGTCGTATTTGTTGCATGTAAATATGTTAACAAAAGGTTGAGGGATTAATTAATATCAAAGTAGAAAATAGATTATGTATCTGTCATATAGCAAAAGTATGAGAAAATCTACCTATAACAAATTGAAATATACATTTTGTGAAATAAAAGATACCAGGTAACATAAAACAGAAAATGAATACTTCAAACAAAAAAATATAAGAAGATTCCTCTAGATTAAGTATTCAAACTGTCATTGTGACCAAAATAAAATTCAGGAAACACTTAAAATACCCGATTTATTAAAAAAAAAGTGTTTTAAAAATTTTCCCAAAATATTTTCACTAAAATAAATGTTCCATTTAAATACAATTTAACAATATACCAGAGAAGGGATAATAATATAATGTTTTCATTCAATTTTACTTAAAATGTTCGCGCGATAAAAACCAAAATACGATTACTTCGAGTAGAACCTTTTAAACTAGAATTCAGCTTAGCAGCGAGTTTTACATAAGTTTTTTTTTTGACTAAAGTGTAGACAGAGAAGGAATATAATAATTTTACTTCTACTGAGCGATTTGATGTTAGTTTTATCGTAAAACAATAAGACACATATTGTGTGATCTATATCCGTTTGACAGGCCTGTTGGTCTAGTGGTTAGTG
Source organism: Autographa gamma (assembly GCA_905146925.1). Taxonomy (NCBI): domain Eukaryota; kingdom Metazoa; phylum Arthropoda; class Insecta; order Lepidoptera; family Noctuidae; genus Autographa; species Autographa gamma. Next base: position 8,456,209 of record LR989871.1, read on the forward strand.
ACCCTGACTGCTATACCGGAGGTCGTGGGTTCGATCCCCACCCTGGACTATGTGGTGAAATTTGTGTGATGAGCACGTTCTCTGTCTGGGTGTAATTTCTTTAACATATTTATGTATTTAGAAAAATATAAGTATGTTTATCAGTTGTCTAGCAGAATGTCGGGCCGAAGCAGTATAAATAGACTGTCATCGGTACGATAAGAAGTGGTTGTCTGGTTATCATAATACAAGCTCTGCTTATGTTGTGTGTGAGTTGTCCCGGAATATTATATTGTATTATATATAGGTACATCTTCCATGAGATAATTAGAGCATTATATATTTGAATTGAATTGTTGTGTTATCCCGGCCACACAGGAATTGTATTTCCTAGGATTAGAGTCATTTGTGTATACATAGGTATAAAACAATGTCGGGTTTGTTATAAGTACACCATTGACGTATACAAGAACAGGTAGGCAGATTTACATGATCTACAATTTGCTGGGTTCGTCTCTACCCCGAATAGAAGGAAAGTTACAAAAATGTACAGAAAAGAGGAAATATTTAGGCATGGCATAAAAAATGTGTTTAAATGTGACATTATTGTTCTGTTTTTTTTTAATGACAAAATAATTTTAATTTTGACGAATGATTCTGTGTTTCTGTTATCGTCATTAAGTAAAAAAGTACTTTCAACGTCTGTAAGTGTTTTTTTTTATACATTTTCCTTAAAATCTTATCAACATGGTATCCCTAGTAAATTAATTGCGGGTACGGAGCCATTAGCACTTGAATGTAGCGGTCAATACTCCTCCCAATGTTTTTTTACCTCACTCTAAGGGTAATTGGGAAACAGGGCAACACCTGCTTGTCTTATTAATGTATTGATGGTGATAATTATGCATGTATTTTAAGACAAAGTATTTTTCTTGGACGTACAGTTTTGGTAGTAGTCATAACTTGTAGATTTTTTTATAGAATTCATTAGATTTTGTTCATATATGATCGCCAACGTATTATCGTTTCTTACTTTAAAACTGGAGATAGCTTACTATTAATATTCTGATAAATAACTAAACAGGTATAATTTTGCTCTTAACAATGGTAGCACACTTATATAAAGAAAAACATTGACATTGGAACAAATGTTTTTATATATGAAAGCACAGGACGGCCTTCATCAGAATTATTCATCTTGCAGCGTGGGTATGTGGGTAATTCGAGTAAGGTTATTTGAATTAAAAGCGTTATCTTGGAGACTTTAACAAGTTTACTTGATATAAAACTAAAATCACATAACAATAATCACTAAGGCTCTAATTAATACTCAATCACTCGAAAGTACTTAGATTTAAACAATGGACAGCGATTCGTCGGAAAACGTGGTGCGCCAGCGACCGCTCTATCATCTTCTATATCAAGATGGCCGCCTCGCTACCATCGACTCGACGCTCCGCTAGAGTGACAGAGACAAGCTGCCACTCTTGATATTGAACCTCCTTGTGTGCGTCGACATATAATTTACTACACAATTTTTTTTTTATTTGTTCTGAGTTTGCGTGTAATTTATTTATACTATTTAGAAATATATAAGTATGTTTATCAGTTGTCTGGTAAACATAACAAAAGCTCTGCTTAGCTTGAGATCAGATAACCGCATGTGAGTTGTCCCGGAATAATATTAAAATTCAAAAGCTAAATTATGTCCTATTAATTAATTACTTTTAAAGAAAATACCAGTCTCTTTTCAACCTACTAAGTTAGGTAGATATAAAATCATACATCAGTTCATTAGAGACCCATTGAGCATTTGATTTAAGCTTTCAACTAACCAGTCGAGTAGAAACGCACACAGACCTTTCGATCTAATATTCCTAAATGCTGCTTCACAGTAAATGGTTTGTGAAACATTAGTTTTATAGTATAGTACAATTTATTAATGCTTTTTTGTATAATATATGAAAAAAAAAAAAAAAGTGTTTATTTGGAACATTAAGTCAAAATCAGTACATATATCGTCACATACACACATATATATACGATAAAATATATATATTTTTTAACAAAACTTGATTGGCAATTTTAGTGTATATTAAATAGATGTCCTGTTTTGTTTTAATCCTGGAATCTACAAAAAAGTTGGTGTGTCTGGCTGTTTATGGATTTTTGTCCGTCTCTGACATCGAATCTCTCAAATAGGATCACCGATTTTTATGAGTATTTTGTTTGAAGCTTATGTTTTCATCATGGATTTTAGCTATTATCGAGAGATGTTCGGTTAAAATACACTTATGAGATTGATAAAAATATAGCGCGCAAAAAGAGGAGTTTTTTATTCTTAAAGTCTTTCGTAATCGACCTACATGAATAAATTCTTAACTCTTGAGAAAAAGTAATTAGTTAAGTATTTAGGCACTGGACGCATACGGGAAGGACTGGCAACAATTAGCCAACAATAGTGACTTGTGGAAGGAGGAAAGGGAGGCCTTTGCCATGCAGTGGGACAGTTCAGGCTATAAATAAAAAATAATAAATAAATTTAGGCTCTATCTGAAGACTTCTAAAGTTCTGAACATGCTTAAGAAATTAGCACAGTTTCGGGACCTAATTAAATAATCATTATAAGTCTTCAGGATTCCAGTAAATCCAAGTGCTTAACTGTCTTAAATCTTAAGAGACAAGAATTAATTCATGGAATTAAGGGACTTTTATAAGAGATTATAGTTACTCCATTTACTTTTATTTAAAAAAAAAATATATTGTTTATTTGTGAAAATGCGAGCTTATGTAAAAATTGGATACCAATTATTTTCTTTTTACTTTATTTGAACTCATTGATACCAAATGGACCTACTCTTTACCACCTTTGAAAAGATATAATCTTTCAATAATCCTTTATGTAGTATGTTTTTTTTCATTCAAGTACACGGGAACGGAAACTAGTCGAAAACCAAGACGCAACTAGAACAAAATAAATAAAAAAAAAATCCTAGAATAATCGCGCCTTTTTAAATTACATCCTAAATAATCCAAGAAAATTTAAACCACAAAAGAGGCTTGACACTATAAACAGTTTTCCAACTTTTCATCTAAAACCCTTATTTCTCATTCAAATGTTTGCGACAATTCCGAGGGCCGACCCAAACATTTCATCTGATAGAGTTTGCTAAAGCATTTACATACAATTTACCTTTTATTTCGGCTTCCTCATTTGCATGTAGTTCTGTTTTCTGTTCCCCTGGTACATAGTATCGGGAAACTTCTATTTATTTGTGTATCTTTGGTTAAAGTTTACTTTGTGATCGGTTTTGGGAGACCTTTCTGTTTTGGGTACAATGGGTTGGACTCGTTCAAGCATGTTTTATGTATGTACAACTTGTATTTGACATGTTCTTGTCATTGTGTTGCATAATGAAATCTTCACTCTTTCAATGCATTCAAAACTCAACTTAGCCAGTATGTAATTGCGGATCGATCACTTGTAGACAAATAAATGCATTGTATGGGCTATTTACTAGTATTACTGGTGACGGACTTTTTGTAATCTATTTATGTTATTAATATTGTTTTCGAGTAAATGACTCATGGATTTAGTGCTCCTACACATAACTGAGATTTCGCATCGCATCGCAAGTAACTGCGAGCTCGCGTTCCATTTTGAACTTTATTTAAGAAGTAATTGCTGCGATACGGCTTCGCATCGCATCAAATCGCATCGCATCGCAGTTTTGTGTGGGAGCCCTTAATGGGAATTAAGTTTCTTTATACCAATATTTGTGTAATAAAGAGGAAAAATCTTATTAAGAATAGTAATATATTGCAGATCAAAATGAAGTATGTTCGGCCGAAAACAAAAAGTGACTGAACATAATAAATTGCAACAGTTGTCAGATATTAATAGTAGAAGAAGTTTAATGTACGATTATAACTTTTAAACTATCGCGCTGCATGGAACGACCGAAGATTAGCGCGTACATCCTAAAATACCTTTAGGCCTTGACGTTTCGACCGGGTTACACCGGCCGTAGTCGCAAGCAGACTGATGGTATTTAAGCATGTACGCGCTAGTCCCCGTTCAATATTACTATAATAATAATAATATTCCTGGACAATTCACACACGGTAATCTGATCCCATGCTAAGCTCTAAGAGAGCTTGTGTTATGGTAACCAGACAACTGATATACATACTTATATATTTCTAAATACATACATATTATAGATAAATCACACCTAGACCAGAACAAATGATCGTGCTCATCACACAAACATTTGTCCAGAGTGGGAATCGAACCCACGACCTCCGGTATAGCAGTCAGGGTCACTAACCACTAGACCAACAGGCCCGTCATAATGTATACTATGATTGTGTAAAAAAGAACTTAGTGACCGATGGTCATTTCTTTTGCAAATTTGTTGGAAATTATCGTGGAAATGAAAATACTATGGAGATTTCAGCAGATTTATTTGTTCTTCTAGCGATTAGTAAAAAACAACCGAGACCTTCACAAGCAAAAACGGAAGAGAATCAGCTGTCCAAGATGACAATTATTTTTTTTTATTTTTTTTTTATTTGTCACCAAAAACACATTTTACAGATAAAACAGATATATAGACAATTTACAGACAATTTTATTTTAGTTGAATATTCTAAGCAAGTATGTAAGTGAGTTTCGGTATTTTTACACAGTCAGTAAAACTTTATTTTAAAAGGTAACCCTTTTCTTACGACTAAGGGTACTTATGTATCTGTAAGGATAGCTAGTAAACAAGTCGTGCAAAGTCATTGAGGGTTTCTCGTTAAGAGATTCTCAGTAACAATTTGTCTGTTTTCGAGTAGAATGTAATTCCTTTGTCAGTATTGTCTGCTTCAGGGAATGCAGTTGCATCATGCAATCTAAGGGAAGATGGCATGTGTTTATTTATGTACTGTGTTGTTGGTTTGGTGATAAAGCATTCTGCCAGTCAATTTGGGTTACTGTAATAATGTGTATTTCTCGGATGTGTAAATGTATATGCGTCTTATCAACCCTTTCTTAGGTGCATTGTTTATTTGTGGGCTGTGGCTTTGTTTGGCTTTGTTAAGGCATTCTTAATGTAATAGTTTTTAACTGACTTCAAAAGAGGAGATTCTCAATTCGGCAGTATGATTTGTCATATTGTTATATTAACAAACAAAATGTTTTTTAAGACTAACTAAACTGTTTTTAAAATATATCTCAAGAACTAAATCAGAAATTGCTGTCTTTTTCTATTTTTCAACCAATTTTCGAATTTTTAACCAAACGGTTTTGAGCATTACATATAAAGTATCCTGCTATCCGATCGCAAAAGTAAGCGATAAACATAAAAAACCCAGTTTTCTGTTTCGATATAAAGGCACTTTTTACAGGTGATGTATTCTCGACTTTATACTGAGTGCTGAGCAAATAAAGGTACGGAGTGCTAGCAAACAGCGTAATAGCAAAAAGCTGTAAGAAGCAAGCTCCTACATAACAATTAGATTATCATTCGCTACATTTATTCGGGACACGTCACGATGTGGGAACCACTTAGCGCAAGGAAGGTAGCTAATGGAGATTTATAACGACTTGTGGGTATGAAAGGTACTGGAATTGTATAAGAAAAAATGCTGAAATTTTTCTCGATTGATAATTTTTAATGAAGGTTTGGCTTTTGGGTAGATTCAGAGGTGTTTATAAAACATTGCTGTTTTTCTTAGGTTTAAATAAATTAAATTATATGTACAGGAGAGGAAAAAACAAAAAAGAAACAGCACAAGAAACGCTATAGATAATTAAAAGTAACTTTAAAAGTAAAGATTATTTGTTCCACGTTTTGTTTTTGAGGACATTGCGCGAAATAAAGATATAAAGTGCAAAATACCGAGGGCAGGAACAGTCAGCCCATTTATGCCATTTCGGTTAAAATACTTTTTTCATATTTGACCCTTTCCAAAACTACTAAAAAGAAAACTAGACTACAACAATAAAAACAAGTGCTACTAAAACTAGGTCCTGACCTATTTTCAGCGGTAAATACGCATCATAATAATCCAAAACCTTCCCAAATTCTTTTTACATGTACAAAAACAGTATCATAAAATACCCTAATTCTCTCAAGCCGCTTACAAAACATACTTTTGAACAAAAAGGAAAATGGAAATATGAGTTTAGAAACTTGTAACATAATGAGGCAAGGCGCTCCTGTGCGGTCGAAATGTAAGAGTATGAAAAAAACGAAGTATACAACGTGTCAAAAATATATGACTTAAAGGTTAATTATTAAAATTACAATATTATATTCAAAGAATTTTTGATGGAAAATAAAAGAATGGGAATAATTATTATTTACAAATACACCAAAATTACAATCATTGCCTATTATACCTAAACAAATAAATTACTTTACTGGTAAAATTTAAAACATCGTAATGGTTATGATTTGAAGGTATATTAACTAAACAGCATATACAAGAGCCTAAGAGGTATTAGTGAGCACTGAGAAAATTGATAAAGCTAAATCCTGACTTAGTTGTTGAAACAGTTATAGGTCTGTATAACTTGAAAAAATCCTAGTGATCAAAGCTGGTCCATAGAAGATTTTGTCATCATCATTTCTGTGAGTGTTTTTGTGTTTCATACTTTTAATGTTTGTAGGACCCACGATATAGGATTTAATCCTTTAGTGTGAAGTATTTTAAAAAGAAACAGTGGTATCCAAAATCACGGGCGGTTGGATGTAAAGTTCCTTTTCAACAGTTTTTTTTTTTTTTTTCAGAAAAAAGAATCATTATATTTTATAGCGATTTTCAGCTTGTTTCATCCATACTCAAAGGTTAATTCCCTAGGGCTATTTGTTTAACCCTTTTCCACTACAATGCAAGCTTGGACCCCATTATCTTCACGTTTGGTTGGTAAACTACTTAAACATTATTACTTCCTTGTGTAAGATTGGTAGTTTTTACTTTTTGGTTAGTTTGAGTTACATGATAATTTTGTTTGCAACATTTTCCTCAAAGTTTATTTCAGGAAAAGATTGAAGGCTCTTTTATTGTGGTTAGTTCTAGCGAATTATACAATAAATTAAACTATAAAGTTAGTGTCTAAAGATACAATGCTGAAGTTACGCGACCGAAGTTCAGAATAATTACGCATACAATGCTATTTTAATTACTGACACACTATGCCGAAATTAAGTTCGTCATAGCTTACAACCTAACTTAAGCGTTAGTTCAGCGTCGACTTATTGTGTAAGTACGCATTTACGCGACTGAAGTTCGGTTCGGTTCGATTGCCGAAGAAGTTCGGGGGCGGGGAGCAGCGGGGAGCCGTAGTAACTGAATTTCAGCCGCGTAAGTTTGGCACTTAATGTGTCATATCAGTCAAATACGTCGGAACGTAAAATCGGCCGCCGAACTTCGGTCGCGTAATTTCAGCATAGTGTGTTAGAACACACACTTTGAACTTATTGAAAGTTCTCAATTTAAAAGAATATATCTTATTAAAAATGTTGTCAAGAAAGGAAAAATACAAGAAATTTTCCTGCTTATCACGTACAACGACACGAATGTAATATACATTGAGTATATTAAAAAAAAAAGTAATTAAAGCGATGCGAGCTCCAAATATCACTAATTTGAATTCTGTTTACGTACTAATGGAGAATCGAATATATTTTCATATAATTTTTGAATACGCCTCCAGTAAAATAAATTAACTTCTCGCATATATTTTTTAATATTAATACACAAAAAATCTAATTAAAGTGAAATAAATATTGGAATTTCTTTGAAATGAGGAGTATTTTGTCGGTTCCAGCAATATTTATGAGATTCATATTTTCAGAATATTTATAAATTAATACTGTAAATAATTTGAAGACACGAAATTAAAGTCTTAGGTGAATAAAAAAAGACAAAGAACCCCAGGTAATTTAGAACTAAACTGCTATAAATACAGTGTGTCCGGGCATGGACTAGCGATATTCTAAATACTTAAATATAATCTATTTTAAAGTAAAATTACACTATTTACTTGGGTCCAATACACTTCCCCGCTATGTGGCAGCCATTTTGTTTTTTTTGTTGAAATATGCTCTATGCGAGTACAAAAAAAATCATATATCTCAAAGTTTTAGTCATACTGAGATAAAAATGAGCTTATTCGAAAGGCAATAATATTGTCTACCATCTGCATTACAAAACAATGTGTTTACGATTCCATAACATATGAAAAAAAAATGTAAAAGTCGAAAAAAGAAACGAAAAATTATGCAATTCAACCAAAAATTGAAAATTACTACAAAAACACCCCCGACAACTGTATAATTTTTTTTACTTAATCGACAGATTTTGAGCTAAGCTACAATACAACATAAAATTCACAACTGTATGTCTTATACTTTAAGAGTTATTGTTGTTTGAACATAGCGTATGCGCAAGCAAAAAATGCCTTTGTTAACCGCTAGAGATATTTATGGCATTCACTGCATTCCATGCGAGAACAGGCCAGAAATACTGTTCATTACTAGCGTGAGTGAGCGAGATAGAACGTATTAGTCCACTACCTGGAACAAAATCTCAGTTTTAAAGACAAATGATTAGTTGGATTAGTTGTCCCTCGCCCTGCGTTGTGATCGCTACTTTCACTTACCGTCCGTTCTGTTTACGTACTGTGTTAGTGTTTATCATAAGTGTGATAAAGTATGGCACAGCGTCAATATTCATCGCAACATATTGCTGACATACACTTTGTGTATGGCTTTTGCAATGGGAGTGCAAATCTGGCTGTAGAAGAATATCGAAGAAGGTACCCTAACAGGCCTACACCGAGTCGCCAAACTTTTATTGACGTGCATTCAAGATTAGCCGAAAGAGGTATTCAAAGAGCTGTTAATGAACGTGATCGCGTGATATCGCCCGAAGATGAAGAAGAAGTGCTTAGACTAATAACCAATGATCCTAGACTAAGCGTTAGACGGATTGCAGTGCAACTTCAAATGTCTAAGTGGCATGTATGGAGAATTTTGAAAAGAGAAGGATTACACCCTTATCATTTTCGACGGGTTCAAGACATAATCGAACCAGATCATGCTGCGAGATCTGTGTTTTGTTCGTGGATAAATAGAAATTTTAGACAGAACCGTAATTTTTTACAAAGAATTCTGTGGACTGATGAAGCCAAATTTACAAGAGCTGGAATTACAAACCACAGAAACGACCATCTTTGGTGCTCCGCAAATCCAAGGGCGGTGCGACCAAGCTCATTTCAACATGAATTCTCAGTAAATGTGTGGGCTGGCATAATCAACGATAAACTGATAGGGCCATTGGAATTGCCACCTACATTAAACGGCGCTAGATTTTTAGAATTCTTGGAGACACAGTTTGCGGACAGCCTCATGGACTTACCTCTATCATACCGTCGGCGTATGTGGTTCCAGCTCGATGGTGCACCCGCGCATTTTTCTCGAGCAGTGAGAGAATATCTAAATAACAATCTATCGCCGTGGATCGGTCGTGGTGGTGTAGTAGCATGGCCACCTCGCTCACCCGATTTGACACCTTTAGATTATTTTTTGTGGGGTCATATGAAACAAAAAGTATACGCTACAGTTCCTAACACCAGGGAAGAACTCGTCGCAAAAATTATGGCAGTCGCCGAAGAAATTAGAGCCGATTTGGATTTAATTAGGCGCTCATCAACCCAGATGGCACAGAGAGCCGTAGTGTGTCTACAAGCTGGAGGTGGCCACTTTGAGCAACTGCTTTAGATATTTTAATATTGGAAAAAACATTAAATAAATTCAATATGAATGTTATGTGTTTTTAATGATTTCCTGTATAGGTTTCTTGCGCATACGCTATGTTCAAACAACAATAACTCTTAAAGTATAAGACATACAGTTGTGAATTTTATGTTGTATTGTAGCTTAGCTCAAAATCTGTCGATTTAGTAAAAAAAATTAAACAGTTGTCGGGGGTGTTTTTGTAGTAATTTTCAATTTTTGGTTGAATTGCATAATTTTTCGTTTCTTTTTTCGACTTTTACATTTTTTTTTCATATGTTATGGAATCGTAAACACATTGTTTTGTAATGCAGATGGTAGACAATATTATTGCCTTTCGAATAAGCTCATTTTTATCTCAGTATGACTAAAACTTTGAGATATATGATTTTTTTTGTACTCGCATAGAGCATATTTCAACAAAAAAAACAAAATGGCTGCCACATAGCGGGGAAGTGTATTGGACCCAAGTAAATAGTGTAATTGTACTTTAAAATAGTTTATATTTAAGTATTTAGAATATCGCTAGTCCATGCCCGGACACACTGTATATTATTAAGCAGTACATACAATGGTCAAAATGACTGAGCGTTACGGAGCTAATTAAATTAAAACTACCTTTTTTGGGATAAAACTAATAATTCCTAAAAAAAACATCGGCGGAATCGGTATTAAAAATATGGCTACGCATTTTCTTAACAATGAATGTATTCAAACTACAAACTTTTCTACAAGACAGAAAAAGACTCGCCACACGCCATTACCAAAAACATGCGCACCTAAATACCTTTGTCAAATAGGCATAGATCTCACACAAAAAGGAGGTCAGTCACCCACAGACAAATAGCTACTAAAGGTCGATGACCTAAGCAAAACTCAACAATCAAGTAAAAGGTGCTAACGTCATCCAAAAGAATTGGTTACTGCAGACTTGGAAATGTAATTTCACTTTCAAACTCATTATCAATGAATTTTCAGGGTCTTTTGGGAGTTGAGATGATTGTCAATTGTTTAAATGACGTCAGTGACGTTTGACGGACTGAGGTCTTACAATGAGGGTAGGTGTTACGCTGATGGTGATTAAAGCTTTTGTAAAATCAATGGGTACTGGCTGATTTATTAGGGCATAACTATGTATACTACCCCTTCTAAAAATGAAGATTTTTATGAAATGCTAAATGGATTGTAGAGACGTGACTGCTTTTTAACATTTACTTTACATAAAAAAAATCACAATAATGATTAAAATGACTGTTCCATATCTCTTTGACTGTATCAAATTGTTTCCCAAAGGTCAAATAAAGTGATAAAATAAACAAAATACCTCGAAAATCTGTCAGCTCTTGAGTGAGTTATATATGGATACTAATGCAATTTAATTAATAACTCTTCAATTTCGTTCAATTTCAATAAAATTATTTATAGGTGACTACTGTCTTCTGTCTTAATTTACGTTAATCAGTCCTTAGAATTCAAATGTAACATATTTGCTTTCCATGTGACTTGTCACATACTCTCAGACAGTCTAAGAATCTAAGATGTGACTACAAGTGGAACGTTGAGCGTGATTAGTGGCCAGGATTAATTAGCGCTGTGACATTTAGCCAGACATTATAAGGCCCAACACTCAGTGTGTTAATCTGTACATAAATTAGTCTAAGACAATAATTAATGTTTTCAAGTGCTCTGTTTAATTAACGAAGTAATCGTCTATGCAACTATTAATTGGATCTAGATTTGGGGTTTACTTGATTGAAAATTGTATAGGTAGCGAAAATCTTCAACAACATAACATAATCATCACGCCTGTATCCCCGAAGGGTTAGGCAGAAAATAAAAGACAAAAAAAATATCGCATCGTTCAGAGCCTACAATTTTATAGCTATCTATTATTTATTATTTCTTTATTTCAATGAATAAAATTTGAGTGTACTTTTGTAATTTTTTAATTAGCTGATTTTCATCTAATGCAGATTGAAGTAAATACAGTAAATAAAAAAGTATGTGTGTCTGCCTGCTTGTTTGTTCCAGGTAATCTCTGAAAAAAGCTGGATAGTTTTTGAAGAGACTTCTCTATTATACTTTCATTTGAAATATTGCAGCAGAAAATAATATAAAAAAGGAACAAATTTAGATGTAAAATTTATTCCTTTTTTATAAAAGTAGAGGTTTTCGACAATAGGGAAAAATATATTTTACATTATTAAATTTTGTATTAAATCCTCAAAATTTCTTTTTCGTTTCGGTAAGACAGAATTCTACCCATCGTTTCGTAAGCAAACGTTTTAATGAAAGACGATCGAGTGAAAGTGAATGCCACTGGATCGAAAGTCCGTTCCGAACGTTGTTTTGAATCAATATAGTTAACATGTCGTTTTACAATGTAAAGGCCAAAAAATTTAAGATGTTTTGGTATTTAATTTAATTTTATACAGCTCTTAAAATTTCACAGGTACTTGAAAAAGGAGTTATTTTGACAAATTAACTTTCATTTATCACAAAATAGTCCAAGATTCAAAATACAGTAATATAAGAACATGAAGTATAAGAACATAAAAAAGATTTTTCAATAAAAACACAAGAGAAAGTCGCAAAGCTCAAAGATCTTAAATGCAATAGAGTTGCATTCATTTATAATATAAAATTCCGTAGTTATATGTTTTTAAATTCATCACAACGATTATAATTTATCGTGATTCACACATACATAATTTATAATAAGTATATGAACTAAGATAAAAAAACACGTGTAATATTCGGTTGACTGTTATTGGCATATTAAAAAACAAAGAACATTTTTAACGTTAAAAATGGACCACGCTTACAAGCTCGGTCTTGTTTTTCTCCAAACGAAGTCAGATAAAGACCTTATTTATATCTTTCCATAACAATAACTATTATCTTAACGATGTCCGCTAGCAGCCAATAAAGTCCAAAGGGAATTGTTAAGGATTTTCAAATTAAGTCGAAAAATCCCTTGGTTTTATACACCTTTGTAAAGGGACAAAGGCTAGAAGATCGTCATTAATACCTACATCATTTTAAATTACAAGCGATTTCAAAAGAGCAGTGTCCCCATTCAATTGTTTTTCGTGGTTATAATGTTCATTACTTTTAATATTGCTATTAAATATGTTTATTACTTAATTAAAATTGTAATTATCTTACCTTTTGATCACTGGTTTTATAACGACATCTGTGAAAAAGAAAATTATGGATTAATTATTATATTCTTTGAGTATGAAAAATGTAATGAAAAAGAGATCAGCACATACATAATATACATAATAATAAAATGTATGATAAAGCCAATGTATAATCGTCAATCCGCAGAGAGCAAGCGTGGTGATCAATGCTCGTGCCTTCTCTATATGGGAAGAGCACGCCTCTTCCCATATATATTTGATTTTCATATCTTAACAACCGTTTCAGCTAGCTTCATGAAATTTGGGCTTCTAGATGTCCTTATAGATATAATTAAACACACTTAGTTTTATGTGTTTACGTTAAAGAGGTTTTGAGTTATAGAAGGGTCAAAAGTGGCACCAAGTGGTTCGTGTAATGATACACGTGGCGCTGGCTAGCCAGTTCCTTTACTTGAACTTGGCTTGATTCGCTGCCGCTTGTCTAGATCCCCAAATAACGTGAAGGAAGTAGTATACAAAAGGTAGTATTCACTCGAAGTAGTTTTTTTCAATTTTCACTCTTCCGGAAGGTGTAGTTCGAGAATAGGTAGGAATACGAAAAAGTGTTTAAGATAAAAGTTGTACATAATTTTATAAGCTTTCATTGCGTAGAAGACTTCTTATCTCCATGACGCACCGTTTAAAAGATATTAGCGAAAAACTGATTTTTTTTAACTTTAAACCCCTCCCTCCACTCCGCCTCACCCCCTAGACGTCAGGACTTTTAGTATAATAACTGTCTCAGCACCCTGAACAATTTTCTGAAGAAATTGCTTAGGGCTTTGCTCACGCACTCTACAATCACTTTGTTGACTGGACTAATTTTAATAAAATATTGTTATAAACGAACACTTTTTCTTTCGCTAGTATACCGTGACAAACAGGAATGTATCTAATTAGATATAATTTCTACGCATATTAACAAGATAAACATTCCAAACGCTAATGTTATAATTATCACGCGAGCAGGAAAATGAGTTATGTTGTTTACAAAAGTTTGTATTTAAAATAAAACTGCAATGAGTAAATGAGGCCTATACTCTTCTGTGTTTAATGGGGTAATTTCCTATCAAGATATTTTCTAATAATTGAATACATAATGAATGTAAAAATAAAACGATTATCAATTATTTCAATATGAAGGCTTTTTATTTCGAAGAGTATCAATAAACCGCTTGAATTACATAATACGGGTCTATAAAAATTTAGATCCATTTTCAGGTACCGAACTAAAGAAAAAAATAGTGTTGCAAATCTGTCCACGCCTTTTAGATTAATATTAAATATGTATTGTGCCGTAAAAGTTTCGCCTTGGAGTTTGCCAGAGAGCTATGGAACGCAGCATTCTCGGTGTCAAGAGACAAGACCGAATCCGGAACACCACGCTGCGTTCCAGAACTGGGATAACCGACGTTGGCAAAAAGGCAGCCAGGCTTAAATGGGATTGGGCGGGTCACGTCAGTCGCATGCAAAGTGACCGCTGGGCAAGGGTCTGTACACAATGGGAGCCAACAGATGGACGGCGTCGCCGAGGCCGGCCCAGGAAGAGGTGGCGGGATGACTTAGTCGCATACCGCGAGGGCTGGTTCGAGGCGGCGCAGGATAAGGTAGTATGGAAGGAATTGGGGGAGGCCTTTGCCCAGCAGTGGGACAGTATAGGCTAGGGAAAAAAAAATGTATTATTAATCACCTTGTATTATTAATTTTGACTTCTCTTATCCTACCAATTGTTGTAATTAATATTCAAATGAAAAGTATTTTAGATGACATTTTGAACAATTCTTACCTAAGACGATTTTGTTTTTTAGAGTACCTGAATAGCTTTGCCGTAACATCTCTACATAGTTTCATTAAAATGTCTGAACATTTTACATTTCTAGTGATACGTCAAATGCAGGTGTTGCTCAGTGTACGCGCTGCTCATTTATTTGTCTGTCGAACTGTCTCTAAGTTGTCCCTAGTTTTAAATAAAATAAACTACAGTTTCAGGATAAATAGTGCTTGTTTATCGACAAGTTGAAGTGATAGAAAATTTATGGGGAAATGAATATAGGTTTTCCAAAGTAAGTTGGCAAGAATTTTGGGTAAAATAAATAAATATTGTCAAGCATCTTATTTTTAGATTTTATCCATAAAATTAGTTTTTTTTTATATATACAATTTTTAATGATTCTACGTATATAAAGCTGACTTAGTAGCACTATTTATAACTGAAGGGCTGGGGACCTATTCTCATAGTCTTTGGTTTTCAGTTGACTCCACCCCGAAAAGCAGAATAACCTTAAAAAATTACTTAACTGCATAGGCATATAAACCCGTGGAGCACTGTCTTTTACTATATTAGCGTAAACAGAATATCAAAAATGAAACCAAACATTTTTTCTGAAACTGCGAGTATTTTGGTAGATACAAATTACTATCTATATCTTTTCCTCTACATCTTTGAGGAATAGGGTTATATTGATATATCTTACACTATATTATAACACATAATGTTATATTTTCCCATATTGCTAGTGGCAGATTTATGCCCCAACATTTAAGGACACTATGACCCCTATTCTGCTGACGAAGCTGATTTATTGGGGTCCATGAACATCCCATAACTATATTTTATGTATCAAAGACAACATACCAAAGGTTAGAACTTTGGGAGCTTCAAACTGTATTAAAATATCTATCGAGCTATCTAAACATAATTTTGCAAAAAACACAATAGAATCAAAAGCTTAATGATTTTAGATTCGTCAGATTTGGACACACCCTTTTAAAATATCGTTATTTCAAAAAAAAAAAATCTTCAACTCCTCCATATTTTTTTTTTAAATTATGCCTAGCTAAGCATTATTTTGATCACAATATGAGCGTTGGGACAGTAAAATCTCGAAACCATTCTGTAATTTTGAAAACCTATTATATTCCAACTCGGTCTTTTGGTTTATTAACTTCTATTACACACGCATGTGTATCAGTCTGTCCTTATATTCGTCTATTTATGTAGGTAGGATACAAAAATTAATAAATCTACAGACATAATGCACGCGCTAAACTTATAATACCCCTCTTATTTCATCGCCGGTTAAATATTGATATTGTCCTTGACAGGACTAACCATTTTATTATTTCTCAAACCAAATTTAAGTTTCCAAATTACTATTGGTGAACATTAAAAGTTGATTTATAGCTTGGAAAGAAATTTAATGGTGGTTTCTTCGTTCAAGAGTTGTAAATCAAACGAAAGGAAATTTTATAAAGTTGTTGACACAACTGGTTTAGTGTTAGGTATTTAATATTGTTATGAAAAATAATATTTTAGATTCAGTTCATAGTAGATGGGCAAGCGTGCATTGGGTAAAATTGCATTTAAAAGCCTTCGAAACGTTTGGTCGACTCTACTCGTGATCAGAGGGCTGGATTGTTCCTTGCACAGAGAATCGGCATAGCTATTCAACGTGGCAATGCTGCAAGCCTTCTGGGCACGGTTACCGCCATTGGCAAGGATGACGATGAATATTTTGACGTGTGTTAGTTTTTTTGTTTATATAAGTTTAGATTTTAGTAGTTGTAAGTGTTTGTTATGTTAGATTTAAGTATCGAATTGTAAATAAACCTGCATCGATTAACAAATACTATAAAAATGACCATCTTCAACTAAGAAATGGACAAACATTTTTTGAAGTTGGATAAATATAAATAAGAAAACCAATGTGTGTTCATACAAGACAATAATAAGAGAAACATTTTCCATTCCACGACACTTGATTATAATTGCCGCGAACAAAATGCGCCATTTTCTGCAACATTAAATTCCCATTGCAATACCATCAGCTTTCCCTATGCTCAGTAAACGCTCATGGTGTAATGAAGTGGTTTTTGTTGCAGATGGGAAGATAAATATCAGTGAGGTAAAGACGTAGTGATACGCACATTATTTTATAACTAGGATCATGTATAAGGCTTTATGAGGTTTACGCGAATGTTATACCTTCATTGAAATAGAAATACTTTTAAAACCAATTCCATTGTTGCTGTCCCTAAGTTTCTCGCTTAATGTTCTCGTTCTCGTAAGAAAAAATCTAATCAAAATCTAAAGTAATTTTTTTAAGGGGTTTATTCATAAACTGGCTGCTTACAAGTCGTACTCGCAAAAGTTGTGTAATTATATTTATAGTTATTGATTTCACGGTATGATGTGAATATGAGTAGTATCAGTCAACTCGTTAACTACCAATGCATGACGTATTATTGACAAATGTTTTGGCATCTGATGTAAAATATGCTCGTGAATACCCCTGCGACATAGGTTTAAAAAATAAATATCGAAGTCATTTAGAAAAAGAAAATTAAAGTTACTCATAAAAATAGTGGTCTAGACAAACATAAGCTGAGCGACTAAACGCTGAAATAAACAAAATTAATATAAAACCAACGCAAGCCAATTCCACTGGTCATTTCATCGACCATTGAGCCTGCCCGTGTCACTGACAACCTAATGGCCCTTGCAAAACAAACAATTTGCTCCTGTAATATGCCTTATCAAATTAATTTGACAGATTCGTTGGTCTACAAGTGGTTCGTTGTAGATGTAGGTTGCAATTACTGTGTTTTGGATGTCATGTCAGGTTAAACTTTTCTTTATATTTAATACTATATTATTTAAAACATATCGGGAAAAGTCCTTAAGTCCTCGTCCTTCAGCTATGTCGGGAAAAGCTAAAAAAAAATCATATCGTTTTTTTTTATAATGGTGGAAATTAAACTCCAAGGACAAGACTCGTTTGGTAGAAGGTGCAGTTATTTAGAAACAACTGTATAAAGCAGACTAAATTGACCGGAAAAATTGGATACTTAGCAGAAATTGATACCCTTAGAAAGGATAGGTTTGTATGAAGGCGAGATCGATTTATTCCTCTAAAATAGGTAATCTATGTAATTCAATTGCATATTTAAACAGTCGCCATAGCCAATCTTTCACTTTACGTTACAATAAAACGAATCTGAAATGTGAAACTGTACAAGTGCAATCCGAAATGGTATAACATCTACATCTATATATCAACTTCTAATAGTTTATTTGAGCGAAATAGAGTCTAGCGGAAGGCGGGCCGCTTGGCGCCATTCGGGTCGCCAGCCATGGTTGACAAACCATGCCACACATCGTTTTGGTCGAGCGTGACTCGATGTATACTCAACTAATGAGTAGGTGCCAGCCACTAGCGTATCACAAAACCACTATTATCTGCAGTTACACTTCGTAGCTACCTGGTCTACTCATCCATCCGAAAATAACAGTTGGGTATACCTGTCTAGGTGATGACGAAAATTATATGCATTGTCGATTCGTTACTGTTTCTCTTTCGTGACGAGTTCCTATTGTACGTATTAATATGACATTACAAAGAACTTAAAAATATAATAATATACTATTCCGGGACAACTCACACACGGTTATCTGATCCCAAGCTAAGCAGAGCTTGTGTTATGGTAACCAGACAACTGATATACATACTTATATACTTCTAAATGCATACATATTATAGATAAATTACACCCAGACGAAGAACAAATGATCGTGCTCATCACACAAACATTTGTCCTGGGTGGGGATCGAACCCACAACCTCTGGTATAGCAGTCAGGTTCACTAACCACTAGACCAACGGGCCCGTCAAATGTGCCTTTGTAAAATAAAATACCTTTTTATTTAATCTGAAAGCGACGCAACGTCCGATACATTTCCGAACAATTACCTGAGGCAACTTCCTTTGAACAGAAGCTTTGCGAAGTTTCAGCTTAAAACGAAAACAAAGCAATCGAACATTCCAGTTCTTTGGATGATCAGACTTTAGTCAAACCTTTTCCAATTTCCGATTCTTGGGAATTCTTTAGCTTTACTACGACTAGAAAGAGCGGGAAAGTTTGTCATATTGTATGGATAGCGATCTTCACGAGATTAATGGTTTGAAAAGTTTTGAAAGATTTAGAGCTTAGCATAGGTTTTAGATTGATTTATTATCACTTTATACGAAGAAATTCTTGGACTTGTCGGTAAGGTTGAAAAATTCCGACAACCAGTTAAGCTTTAGCTTTCATGCCCAAACTGGGAACAGAGTTATGGTAAAAAGTTTTCTTGTATAAAGGTCAAGTGGATATTTGTTCTACGAAGACGTACTAGTGAAAAATATACTCTTAGATAACCTCGATATAGCTTAATAGAGTGAAGGTTAAATATTGGTAAATACAATTGTGATTGATCGAGGTCTAATTATTAGGTCAAAAATGATTTGATACAGTTTTGAAACAACTAGCTTGATCTTCCTAACACTTGCCTCAGAAAACATGAAAATGAAAATGAAAATCTTTATTCGCAAAGACATGGTAAATACAAAAGGTGGTAAAACAAAATAAGTCCCTTAGCATATCTCGCCTTCAGTAGGCATGCGAAAATTAATAGCATAGATAAGTGTTTAAACTTATATTCATTGGTACAAATCTATTTTCTTTAATTAATTAATATACTCTTCTATTGTGTAGAAAGAACATGTCTAGATAGAACACTATGTGAGCTTGATAATAATGCAGTAGTTGCTAGCCATATAAATGTTAATCAAATAAAGCAGAGTGCCATTAAAATGGTAAGTAGCGGACCAAAGACACTGCCCTGTGGGAATACAATGAAACCTTTCGCTAACTACGAATGTAATTGTACTTACGAAGCTACCATAAAATTTACAAGTTTGCTTTATAAATAAATACGTTTACTAGCAAAAATAAAACAAAATCATTTTAGTTGAAAATGTGGTGAAAATCATTTTCTTATACATTTTCTAGTAACCCTTTTTCCTTTAGAGAATCAAAGGCAAACCTCAAATCAAATTTTATGGTAGCAGTCAATAAAATAAAACTTTCTGTTTGATACGCTTCAGTAAATACTATTAATAAATATTGAGGTTTGCCTATAAATCTTGAAGAAATTTTATCGTTAGACCATAGTTCTGTCATTGTTCTTAATGTATATTGGGTGAGTTTTTAATATTATTAAAATAAATGAAAAATTATTTTAACAAGTAAATTGAATAGCTGAACCATATAATGCTTCTCTTCTCTGTTTTACCGTATTCCATTATAATAGTTTTGCTAAGAAAACAAAGTTAATTACAAGTTATTTTCTTCACAGTCAAGTCAATTTCCTATTTCGAGTCCTTTTCTTATAAAAACGTCTCCCGATCCTTTGTCAGAGTTTTTATGTATTTATTTTGTTTGTAATTACGTTGTACAGTGCAGTAAATTCTGTTCTATTTTATTTTAATCACTATCAACAAGCTAGTTGCTTCTTGTTGTCTTGAGTTTATTCTTTTTGAAGAACGTTTTACTCTTTACATTTGTCTATTGTTCTGCAAACAATGATAGAATTTATATTCACTTGGAGCTTGAAAAGCATAGTAAATTGTTGTTTGCAACGATGTCATGTCAAACGTAGAATCACTGCAATTTGTTTTGAAGACAGCTACAAAATATAAAGCATCTTTTATGTATTTCATTCCGTCGTTTGACTTGCTTGTTAGTTTACTGACGGTAATTTTTATATTGGTAAAATACTTGCATTATTACTTACTGTTCTCTTTTTATTTATTCTGTTAAATTTCAACATATAAAACATATCATTTATCATCCAATTATCCAACGATTAGTGAATATTATAAGACAAAAATAGGATTATGGATGGTGTATCAAAATTCTGAATGTTCATCCAAATCGGTATGTTCATCAGTGAGGTCAACATCTATGAGATGCAAGTTTTCTACATACATACATCAATACATGTACCAAAGTTTGCGTCCAGAACTAACCAACGAGCATTTCACAAGCCGGTAACGAGCATGTCGCGAGCGGCGCGCGCTTGTCTGGGGGACAGTGTTATTTACACTAGTGCGCCATGAAGCCATGCTCGCAAGCGGCTGTTCGTGTAATGCTCGTTCGTCAGATGTGGACTCACCCTAACAATCTACATAACATCACACCCGAAGTGATTATCGTCAGGATGGGACTGCCATATTATTTATCTTCACGATCGTCTTCCGTGGGGGTAAGCAGTAGGCTATAAAGATAACTGTTACTTGTGTTAGCAGTTATGTTGGTCGGTAGCATGATGGTCGCCATTTTTGTTTTAGAGATATAAATGTTAAGAGATTTTATGAAAGGGTTAATCTTGGGTGTGATTCCAATTTTTTTTAAGGTGTTTTAAAGATTTTCTATGCATCCAGTCTAAGAGCATGCATGAAAAGGTAAATACAGGCACAGGTCTCCCATATAGAGAGACACGAGTATTAACCACCACGATTGCTCATTACCGGATTGACGATTACAGATCCCAATTTTTTAGCCCCTAGTTTTAGTAATAAAATACAAAATTTGACAAACAGTTCAATTGTCAATAAAAAGGTTTCAATTCACATGAACTAAAAAGAAAATCCATTAAAAATAACAATGACGTAACCGCGAAAGTGCAGTGTACAGTGATACAAAAACAACGTTCGTGATGAGCGCTGCTTATAAACCGCGCGATGCATACAACTAGCTGCTGTACTTTCACTACCGCTGCTGAAATAAACGTGGACGGGTGAAGACGGTTGCTACAAATAATGTTAGATTTCAGAAGATCCAATATTAAAATTATTTAGTTTACTTTAGTGTAGTTTATGTTGCCTTCTCTACATGGCCTGTGACCGTTACGTTTATAGGCCGGTATCATTATTTTTTATTTGTGAAGTTTTATTTATTAGATCATTACTGATTTCAATATTATCTATTTCCAAAGAGAACTTGTCATTTAGATTGTAGATGATAAAAAATAATACAAAGCTAATTATTACTTTACTTAATTGCATTTGTATGTTCACTATCTCTAAGAATAAATAAATAAATAAAAATATATATATTGAGGGAGTTTAAAAAAGCTACAAAATTCTATGAAATTCTCAGTAGCAGGTCGGAGTTTGGATTTGTGCCCGGTAAGTGGCAATAGGCTCGCCCCTATTACATGGGACCTAAACATATCGGCGAACTGTGGGTGTACGTCGGTACACCTCTGCCTAAACCTTCGGGCGTGATGATATGTTATTAAAAAAGCGACCTCAAAATATGTCTTAAAAAGTATCAACATTAAAAACATCAAGGTGACATTAATCATAATATGTGATAATGTTCAACGATTCAAACTAACTAAAAAGTGATTTATGTTTCGTTGTAAATGCTACATTTTGCATTAAAATTCAGATAAATGCTTACATGCCAATTTTCTTGCGTTTTACGTACTGAGTTGTGAAGTGGTTTTTCTGTATAATCTGCTCTTTGTCATAACGGCCGATGATCGATGAGTACGTTTTTACGTAGACAGTGCGTGAATTAATAATTTAAAACGTGACAATATTTTGCAGTAATTACTCTTAATTATCGTTGTAATTGAGAATTCGATTGTTGAATAAATGTTACTGTTCTTGTGTTATTTACTTTATGACATCTCTTTAATGTGACGAATAAATATAAATAAATAAGTATTGTAGAGTAAAAAAGATTAGAATCAGAATTATCTGTTAGACCATTTTTAAAGAAGCTAGTGTTAGTCTGGTATACTTGTTAATAAAGGATTTAATGACTATTTGAATTCTTTTATCCATATACAATATACATAAAAATATTGTTAAAATCTAAAAGTAATGTAGTTCATAATCACAAATGTGTTATTCAACAAAAAAAAAATTTATATAGATTTAGGTTTAGCGAAAATATTTCTAGTAGTACTTTGACTTTTGTCTACATTTACATTTCAACATGAAAAAGTATCCTACTTACTTCAGTACTACTAAGAAGTCAATAGGTAATTAATTACAATGGTAATAATCTAGGTCTAGCTAATATTTAGTCTGACCGAATTATGAGAGGAAGTGATGAATGATAGAATGAGTAAGCAAATTCTTTTACTAATCAGTGAGAAAGTTATCACTGTTTTTATAAACTTTTTATTACAAAATATGACTAGACAGAATGAAACTATGTATGAGGATAATTTAGATCTTAAAGTAGTTTTTGTTACTGCAGAAGTCGACCTCATTTTTTAAGGTTTAACTTATGAAGATCTGATAAGTATTTTAGAAGATGTTAGCAATTTAGTAGAAAAAATTGTAAGTTGTTTCCTAATTTTTTATTTTTAGGTCTCGAATAATGCCAATAACTTTCAAAATGCTTAACATTATTCATATACTAAGATTAATCATCATCTCAATCATGTCAGCTTTAAGATAAAATAAACCGCATAAGAATAGGTCTATTCGCTAAGGAGTTACCAAGCCAAAGACAAACACAGACAGATCGACTAAAGTTATTTCTTTAAAAATTATATTATTCTATAATTTAAAGAAATACATATTTCACTATAAAACGAAAAAACTAATTTGACAATTAAATTATACCCAACTTCAACTACAAACCAATCTACATTTCATACTGGTTAAAAGAGTAACATCTTCCCAAAACAAACCCCGACTTGAGTCAAGATCAGAAACGTCTGTAGCACGTCCAAAATAAAGTGTCGATCACGGGAACCTTTTATCTTTCCCTGTCTCATCAATCGAACACGGCGCTTCCCGATTCTCGCGTTATTTCAGAACATGTCACTCCAAAATTGGTTAAGACTTTTTAGTTCAATGCAAGGTATGCAGAATTGAACCTCACAAACATTGGTATCGAAATTTTAAGGCAGAATGATCATTGGTACAAACATTTGTGGGTGTGACAAATATTTGTCGTGCGGAAGTCAAACTCTTAGCAGATCTCATGCATGCAAGTTAGTATAATAAATCACCACTTACCTTAGTAAGTGGTGATATATTATACTAACTATTCGGCTATCCAATCAGTCAAATTATGCACTAATATTTAAGTATCTATTTTCATTCCAGTTTTAAAATTATAATATGCTTTAATGATCATTAAAAGATTAAGTTTATTCTTAAAACTTACTTTTTTTTTTCTAAACTCACAATAGCCTTAAGGAAATGTCTAAAACAAATTTAACACGAATAAAGAGATTATAGCAACCAAATTCGTTTTACAACTTATTATCTTTGATCTAACTTTTTTATGAAGAGATGAAAATTTTCCTTTGCTCAAACAAGTCATGATTTAGTGGTCCAACATAAATTATCTTGAGGAAAATATTTCTAAGAATTAGGAATATAATTTCAGTTTTCGGAAGTGGTTAAAAAAGTTGAGTAGGAAAAAAAATCCTCAAGTGTTTTAGGGTACAAATAAAAGATTCTTATTATTTTAAAGTCGATTATCGGTAGTATGCTACAATACTTGAAATAAAAAACGTGGTTTCTTTGAATCGCGAACTGTGTGAAGCACTTTTCGCCACATAACTAAATAAAAAAGATCATCTTTTCATACTTTATTGATAATTAAATACATGAATCTAAACATACTATAAGCTAGTTACTAAAGCTGTCTCACTACCTCTTTGGCCTAGTGGTGCTAAGTGCGACTGCTATGCTAGAGGTCTTGGGTTCGATTCCCAAGTCGACCAAGGTGTTATTGGGTTTTTCTATAAAATTCTCAGTAACAGGTCGGAGTTTGGATTTGTGCCCGGTTAGTGGCAATAGGCTCTCCCCATATTATTACATGGGACCTACACATATCGCCGAACTGTAGGTGTAAATTGGTACACCTTTGCCTAACCCTTCGGGGATAAGGGCGTGATGATATGTTATGTTGGTTACTAAAAAGGCATTTCCTACTAACTAAGGCATAAAGGTCTGCTTTCATCTGTAGTATTTTCATTATTGTTGTCATAGAAACCTTATGCTCCAGGATACTAGTATAATACTAAAGTTACAAATGAGTCACTAACGTTTATGACTTGATTATGTGGAGAAAAGGACATTCACGGTCAAGCCATCGTGAGATATGGACTGATATAAAGCCAATATTTGTTTTTGAATACCGAAATCCACATTGTACAACTCTTCATTCTAACCCCTCCAAGCAATCTCACAAAACTTCTCGTCAATGCGCTAACCATTTTGAGTTCATGCTACTTTCAAAACCTTGAGTATTTACTATAACCACAAAAATAAAAGATTATGCTAAGAACAATGAAATTGTGCTAAGAATAATAAATGATATATCAAATTACTTATGCGACAAGTTATTTTTACGTAGGTAGAGTAAGTCTAAAGTACAAGCTAAGAAGCCTGTACTTGGACCTGCCTTACATCAGTGCGTCTTTCCGAACAGACAAACAGACTGAGTCTACTTGCAACTACGGCCGGTGTAACCCGGTAGAAACGTCAAGCCCCAAAAAAGGTATTTATGCGTACATGCATAAATACCTTTTTTGGGGCTTGCACTTATTCCCGTGAATTATATTACTATAAAAATGATGCGATATAGGTAGTTAAAAAGTTAATATTTTTAGCATCCTTTAATTTGGCTTCAATCACTTTGAGTCGCGCCAATTGGAGCTATCGTGAATGCCCTTTACGAAAGACTCACTAACATTTACGACATGATCATGTTATGCAGCTAAGTGCATGTGCGAGATAAACATAGGTTATTTGTGGCTGAGTATCTATAAATGCACGCACGACAGGAAAATGAGGGGAAGTTATTATTATGCATCGGAAATACAACCTGATGTCGTCTTGTTTACCTACTGACCGAGAACCATTACGATTTTCAATAACATTAAAAAATACAATTAGATAAAAAAAACAATGGCATTTTTCTACATAGACTCCACTAATATTATAGAACGGGCTTGACGTTTTGACCGGGTTACACCAGCCCTGCAGCAAGCAGACTAAATTTTTTAAAAGTTATTACAGACTCCACTGTCTAGGCTTGGAATTGCTTTTATTTTTTCAAAATTATACAGAGTTATTTTTTCGAAACCGAAGAGCATGTGTGAAGGATATAATGCCAGTAGACGAAGCGAAACAAGTATGTAAGAATCCTAGCAAGTGGAAAGAAGTGGTCTCTGCCTACCCCTACAAGAGAACTAGGCGTGATGTTATGTATGTACTATGTATGTATTTATTCTAATATACTTGTCTCACATTTATTATTATAGATTGCGAGGTATTGTGTGATTCTAATATTAGATTACATACATACATCAGTTTACATATTTTTTGTGACATTTAGTCACAAAAAATATGTAAACTTTAGAAAGTAATAAATAGACAAGTCTCATTAGTAGTCTTTCCTAACTACGTAACTGATGTGTAGTCTAGTCATTAAATGACACAAAAACTGAAGTACCTTCTTGCTTATAAAAGCACTAATCACGTTAGATATTGCCTGAGATAATCTTCAAGGTTAGCCATTATAGTTAAGACAAATTGCTGATACGTGCGACCGAAACCTATTACGTTCCCTAAGAAATGCCAGGTATAGTTATTAGGGACTTTTATTCTATTCAATTGCGTGCCTACACATCGCGTAAATTTATACGAAAGTTTGTTTTACAATTAGTGTGTACGGATAGTTGCTTTATCATTTGCGAATGTCCGAACTTCGTCCCATACATTCGCTAAAGAATGCGAACCCAATTTGCGGTCATTAAAATCAATATTACAAGCTGTTCCCCGCGACTTCGTCCGCGTCAATTTCATATTATTATGAGCGAGATTAAGAATTGAAAAAAAAGAAGTATTTCTGCGTAAAGTATATTTTGATCATGAATGAATTTAGTTATTATGTATAAGAATCTTTAGCAAATACCTAATTGACAAAAGATAAACTCGAAGCGTTTACGAAGCGCTCGAAGCGGAAGCCATTAAATTTAAATATTTTTTCCCGTTTTTGCAATATTCTACACTTACGATAAATGGACTATCCAACACAAAAATATTTTTTCAATTCGAATCAGTATTTCTTAAGATTAGCGATATACTATATTATAGTAATTATGTAATCGAATAGCCTAAGTATTTCATGTAGGAACGTGTTAATAGAATTTCATGGAAACTGGAACTTTGATCTTGAACCATGTAATTGCTTGCCGTAACAGAAAATTGTGGTTAGCGATGCCTGGTATGTGATATAGGTACTACGTCTTGTGGTATTGGGAATGTGTGATTATTGGTTGATGATTGGCTTTACTGATTTATGGTTCCATGTTAAGAAATGTCAATAACGATTAAAAACGAAAATGAAAATCTGCCTCGTTGGCCTAGTGGCGCTAAGCGCGACTGCTACGCTAGAGGTCTTGGGTTCGATTCCCAAGTCGACCAATGGGTTATTAGGTTTTTCCATTGAATTCTCAGTAGCAGTTCGGAGTTTGGATTTGTGCCTGGTTAGTGGCAATAGGCTTGCCCCTATTACGAGTACATGGGACCTAAACATATTGGCGAACTGTGGGTCTACATTGGTGCACCTCTGCCGAACCCTTCGGGGATACAGGCATGATGATATTTATGTTATGTTATGTGATTGAAAACGGTGAAGTGGGTTTTTAATTAAATTCACTTTATCGATATTTAATTTTAGACACATTACGTACGTTAAATATTCACTAAGCATTTCTAGAAAATAGGGTTACATGAAATTTACCACAAAATATATAACATAAAAGCCTTAACTTCCAAGCTACGTAAATGATATACTGACTACAGATTCAACGTCACTCACTTTGATGTATGAACCCTGAATGACGTATCGACACTACCAATATAACGAATATCACGAATTTATAGCAAGCTTGTAAGTACCAAAGACGGTTATATAAAAGTAGCGATAAAAGGCTGGAGCAAAGTACAATATATGCTAAATTGTTCCAAAATCTATTCTAAATAAAAAATTGGAATATTCCTCATTTGATTTAGACTACAAAGTAATGCTTATTAAAATCAATATTACAATAAAAAACGGAGCACCGTAAGGGTCGGGTCATATCCGGCTTGTGAT
Organism: Autographa gamma; assembly: GCA_905146925.1. Classification (NCBI taxonomy): domain Eukaryota; kingdom Metazoa; phylum Arthropoda; class Insecta; order Lepidoptera; family Noctuidae; genus Autographa; species Autographa gamma. The sequence continues at coordinate 8,484,130 of LR989871.1, forward strand.
TTTTGATTTGTTTTTTTTTACTTATTAAACACATTTTAAATTGAGTTATCACTTGTACGTGGCATATTCGACACCCCAATGACGTCTTTATAAAAAATAACAATAATTAATACCTACCTAGTATATTTTATAAAAAAACTATTTGTCGAGTGTTCTGCATACTTAGTAAGTTATTTTAAGAAAAACCATTAAGCATTTTAGCAATCGAATACTTTTTTTTCCGTTTTATACAACATAGAATAGAAAAGAATAGAATATTTATTTAATTTTGTTACAGGTATTACAAAAAAAAATCTACATTATGATATCATCTTTATTATACCTCTTTTTCTAACGATCTGTATATTGCATTAATCAAATATCAAATGATTAATGTACAATACTTTCTATATGAAAAGAGCTTTTAACTTCTTAGATAATTATCATTTATCTTGTAGCTTATAAGATATTGGCTTATAGTATTTCATTAACTAACACTATCTCGCCGTTTTACTCGCGTATTTCCTTTAGCTATTATCAGGATAAAAATATCAAACTATCAGGGCCTCGATTCAGCTATTTAGGCTTTCCTTGAATTGATTGAATGACCTGCTTCATTTGGTAATTTTTACGATAATATTGGCATTCTTATAACTATCATTACGATCATTAATTGGTAATTTTCTTCCAGAGTTCAATGAGGTTTTAGTGTAGGCGTATCTGAATACAAAAATAAGCAACAATAACAAGTACACTGACCGACCACTGACATGGATGCCAATTCTTGCTACTTACATAAAACCAACTTTTAACGTTGCTTATAACTTGTGGACCGATTTTCATTTAATTTATTGGATTCGTCTCTGTCTCGAATAGCGAAATTACGTAATTTTTTATATCCAAATTGTTTTATAAGCAATTTTAATTTATGGATTATAAACGAAATTTAAACATTTTATACTATTTATATTGTATTACCATTAACGACATCATTTAATACATGCATATTTGCTAATATTATCGACACAAGTTAGAAACTCCCGTATAACCGAGTATTAGTTTACAGATAGGTCATATCGTCCGGAGAATTAATTAGTTTCAGTATTTGCTCACGAACGTGTTATCTGTTAGTACCAGTTATATGGAACACTGGTTAACTGACAAATATGATAGTTAGATAATAATCCGTATTTCATGAGGTCATTGACCTGGTATATTTCCTGAAGACCAATGGAAAAAGCAAAATAATAATAGTTAATTATGTCCAGCCTAATCATTGACATTCCACATCCATACTTAACTATGGATGCGAAAATAACTCTGTTTGTTTGTCTGTTACGCTTTCACGGCTAAACCGATATACCAATTTTGATAAAACTTGGTACGAAAAAAACTTGCGCCCGAAAACAGGACATTATATGTTGCTATTTGATACGATAATCAAAACTTGTCTTAGGCAGTCCACTCCAAGCTGAATCCGGTGAGACTGTAAATTAATCCAAAGTAGTTTGGGAAAAGGCAAAGCAGAAAAACAAATGAAAGCGATCAACAGAAGATTAATTATCAAATAATAACAGTTCCATTTCATTCTAAAAAGGTTAATTACAATTATTATATCAACGTTAAACCCCACTGTTTTTATAACGATGATCTATAAAGATTAATGTGGTATCAAGTCATCTAAAACGTTATAAAAGTATAAAGTCACGTATCGGGAAATGATAGTATTTAAATGACTATACTTTCTCGAACTACGTCATCAAAAAACTGGATCAATGTTATGGAGAGATTTTGTTGACATTCCTATTAAAATAACTTAGATTTTCTTATGGAATTTATATGAGAAAGAAACGAAGTTGTGTTTGGTGTTCGATATGTTTATATATACGAAAGTGTATGATTTAGATGCTATGATATCAAGATAGTATTTTATAAATGAATAATATTAATAATCCAGACTATAATCGTCCCATTACATTGGGTCTCTTCCCATGTAGAGAAGGCACGAGCATTGATCACCACGCTTGCTCTCTGCGGATTGGCGATTTCAGATCCCAATTTTGGAATCCAGGTTTCCTCACGATTTTTTTCCTTCACCGTTTGTCAGAAGTGTCTTATTTTATTATTTATTCATTTTTTTTTTCTAATTCTTTATTAATTTGCTAACCAATTTTGTATTAATTATCGACAGGCTTAGTGAATTAGGCATATTCAATTTCACGTTTCAGACCACCTCAATGAATTACACAAACATCAATATTATTTTAGTCTTCCATCCATACTCAAGTTGCCTAAACTGTTACTAGACCCATTATGCATTATCTAAACAACGGGTACTAAAATCCTGGATAGAACCTACCAAATGACGGTAGATTAGGGTTAAGGAATACATCTATAGCATATGCCTGTACTATTAGCTCTTAAAGGAGAAGTATTACCGTTGTGGGAGAGGGACGGCGCTCTACAAATAGTAGCGGCGTCTCGCTTCCACTTTAGCGACAGTCCTACCTTGAGGTCTCATGGTAAGAGCACTGATTACAAATTAGTTAGAATACTAAATCTAACTTGAACGTTTAAGGGGTTGGAGCGATGGCTCGTTACTTAGTTAAAATACAATGTAGGTTGATGAATAGCTTAAGCTATAACGTAATATAAACAGTCATCAGAATCAACCGCAGTTAACCATATTATTTATTTCAATTCATTATTTTCTCTTCAATTCTAGATCGGTAAAACGTGTTATGAAGAAATTACTGGAAACAATTCGTGAATCATTGGAGATTGTACGTAAGTACATATTTTACTTTTTGAGTTTCAATATAAAAAAAATCGCTATGTGTATTTAACATGAACTACAAAAAACTCCTTCATTTCCTTGTACAGATCACATCGCAACCATTCACTTTTAAAATCAACAAGGCATCTTTAAAAACATGACAACAATCTTCAAAAGTAAAAAAAACAGATCTTGAATCAATATAATTAACGTATTAGAAAACAAAAACAAATCGATAGTAATAGAAAGTCGAGGAAGGACGATACGTAAGAAAGCCGGTGCCAAGTGGGACAAGCGAATACTTCGGTATACAGATAAGCCGGAAGGCGAAACTAGTTTAGAATTTGTTTGATATTTGCATAATGTTTGTTGTTTCATTGTTTCGGGGTTTAAAGACTGAGAAATAGTAAATAGAGATTGTAAAAATTGTTGGTAGGCATGAATTTGAGTTACTCGATCGACGGATTTACGGATTTTAACGATATACTACTTGGATTGATGAATGTTAGTTACTCGCTCATGTTAAAAGGATTTACGTATTTTAACGATATATGACTTGGCCTGGATTACAAATTAAACTTTTATCTCGATAAGCACTAAATCGATAGACGGGCAAATACTAGAAAACTTGGCCATAGTTTTAATTGTTGAAATTGTACAGTAATTTTCGAAATTTAATTTTAATTGATGCTTTTGATATAGTAGTTTTGACTCTTCGGAGAATATTAAACGTATAAATTTTGATAAATATTATTTATCTATTTTCAATATTCTTTCTTTCTTTTTTTAATTATTAAAATAACAATTTTCTGTGAGTCTTGAGCTATTGATTGATATGAGCAGTAATTTATTTGTAATACCGGAAATGTAAATATGTATATTTTTTTTCATGTGGGACATGAGCTTTAAAATAAAATCAAATCGATATCCGTTTTATTAAGACCTTGTTATTATAAGGCAGCGAGACCCGCTTGCAATATCTGTGTATCCGGGCCATTCAGGGCGCGCCTACTCCAAGTGTCCCTTTAAAAACCTGTTGAATGAACATTTTTTCTCTACTATATGAGCAACAACAATGTTGTTTTCTGAGGTAAAAATTAAAATATATAGGCATAAAATTTTTTTAACTGTTGATTATCAAACAAAATCTTTAATCAAGCGTCAAAGGGTTGTTATTGGTCGGTAATCTTTTGTTTAACGAATCGCAGTCGTGATCAGTTGATCTGACTACACATAAAGTTGAACAGCCAAACCCTTAAAATTATATATTGTTATTACAATACATTTTTATATTCTGTTTTTATAAAAGGTCACTGTGCTCTTTGGTGTGTCAAAAAATGTGTTTCTTTTTTTTACCTACAAAGATGAATTACCAGTTCGAACGCCGAGCAATAGAGAATCTATTGTTCGTCATTCACCGGTGACCTACGCGGTGTTGAGAGGCTTATAATCAATATTATTTGTAGATACCAAAACCAAGAAAGTGAAAATAAAAGAACTTTTTGGAATGATTAAGCATCCATACATGTAAAAGAGAATGTGTGTCAACTGCTTAGTCATAGGACGTCAATGTCAGTCGATTTCATTCGATATATGAGACAGAGAAAACAAGTGAAATTTTTACTAAGAATAGAGCATCAATTTACGATTTTCCTTAAAGCAAAATGTTAATTAAAGTTAGGCAATTTATAGGTTTTAGGTACCTTTATTAAGCCCTATTTTAGATGGGTGGTACCCTAATAAACACTTGACTACATTTAATATTACTTATTTTCCTTTAAGCATATTATTTTGAGCCTATTACGGACAGCATTAGGTATGAGTATATAATTTTAGACAAAAACAGTAAGTACAAGCTTTAACACATTAAAATAATTAATCACACAATCTTCTGTTAAAATGAAAAAGTACTGAAAAGGAGAAGAAAAAAAAAATATATTTTTACTTGTCAAACAAAACTACAAAAAAAAATTTTGTTATATATTTAGGTAGGTATTATTTTAAGTATGTAACTTGAATGGTGTACAACTAAGAAAGAATATTCTACCTATATTTATTATTTTAAACTTCAAAATCCCTAGATTTTGTTAGATGAATATCTTTATGCTTGCAGTATAAGAATACTAGGAAAGCAGAAAGTAACTTCTTCTTACATATGCAAGAATCTTGCATTCACCAGACAAGCTGGCATACATTTGATGAAGTAGCAACATACCTCACGAGCGCTTTTGGCATTCTCAACCATCTCGCTTCTGGGTTTTGCCAAATAGCTTTGTTTTACATTTTAGGATGTTTCACCTTTTTATTTATGGTCAATTTCTCTTTTATGGGAAGTAGAATTTATTATGCCTATGTAGAGTTCAATTACTGCCTCGTTGGCCTAGTGGTTCTAAGCGCGACTGCTACGCTAGAGGTCTTGGGTTCGATTCTCCGTAGCAGGTCGGGGTTTGGGTTTGTGCCCGGTTAGTGGCTATAGGCTCGCCCCCTATTACATGGGACCTAAACATACCGGCAAACTGTGGGTGTACATTGGTACACCTCTGCCTAACCCTTTAAGGATACAGGCGTGATGGTATGTTATTTTAGAGTTCCAATAAACAGAATTAAACCGGGAAAGATTAGTTTTTATTCAGATAATTATTGTTTTCTGTTGAAGGTAGTATAACTGTTGATGACATAATTATAGGTTTCACTTCGATTTATAATCAGTTTACCGTTTAGTTTTATTTTTATTGTTAAGTCAATTTATAAACTACATAAGCTTTTTATTAAAGTATCATTAGAGATCAGAAGCTAGATATCGAGCAATGAGCAATTACCATTTTCTAACTATACCTTAACTGGAGTTGTTTTATAAGCACATTTGCAGTTCCATATGAAATTTATGTCAGATTCTGATTTTAGCATATCTCTTTTTTTACGGGCTATCCTCACTAATCAAAATATCCGGTCCTTTGTAAAGCTTGCGTGGGTACACAGGTCCAAGTCGCAGGGGCCTTGTTAAGAACTTTACTCTATGAAAAAATGGGGCATCTACTCGGTTCCACCCATCCCCACTCTATGGGAGAACTGACATGGACGGGCCAAAGTAGATGCAGGACTATTGTAAATAACATGGGTTATTGATTGGAATGTGTTGAGTGAATTAGTTCCTTGACATTACATATCATGACATACCATCAGGAACGTATCCCCGACGGGTTAGGCAGAGGTGTACCTATGTACACCCACAGTTTGCCGGTATGTTTAGGTCCCATGTAATAAGGGGGCGAGCCTATTGCCACTAACCGGGCACAAATCCAAACTGCGACCTGCTACTGAAAATTACATAAAAAACCCAATAACACCTTGGTCGACTTGGGAATCGAATCCAAGACCTCTAGTGTAGCAGTCGCGCTTAGAACCACTAAACCAAACAGTCAGTTTCTTGTATATTTAATAAACATATCTTATTATTATGTTTTCCACCACACTACACACTACTAAATTGCCTATTCCACTTTATATCAACAGATAACTTTTCTAAAACTTCCAAAATCATACCACATGATTTATTTCCGACTACATAAATAAATACAGCACAGCCTAAGGGAAAGTTAGGCGTGGTTACAAACGATTTGGCGAAACACCTTAGGCCCGCCGCTGATTGCAATTTTTTGTCACCGTGACTTATTGTTACTGTCACCTGCTGTCACCCACGATGCGCTCACTGAATCTGTTCTTCGGTAACAAATCGCGTTCATTTTTGTAATGGACTTCAACGAGGTTGCCGTGATTTGTGCTCTTGAAATACGTAGAAGAAAAATGAAACGGAAAAAACGCTACTGGGTGCATCCTATATACACGGAAAGATTATTTAAAGGAAAATTCTACACTATATATTCTGAATTACGTCAGTATCCACCAAAGTTTTTTAATTATCTTCGTATGTCTATAAACTCTTTCGATGAGTTGCTGGCTTTGGTAGGTCCTGTGATTACATTTCAAGATACAACATTTCGCAAAGCTATTCCAGCAGAAGAAAGGTTAACGGTAACTTTGAGGTAAGTAAGAAAAACTACATCAATTACTTATAAACAAAAAATCTTTATTAATCAGAGGCATAAAAATTTGCAATATCACAATCATCTACAGAGTAATTTGACACATATGATTGCACAGTTTCGTTCGACCGCGGGGGAGACTTATCATAAAAAGATTGAGTAGATGTAGAGGGTGCAGAGGGATTGATATATTGTTGTGAAAGTACACGAGGTTGTGGTGGTGGTGGTTGAGATTGTGGTTGGGTTGTAGACATTATTGGCTGAGAAAGTATATGAGCTGGTGCTGGTTGAGCTGGGGATATTATTTGTTGCGAAATTATACGAGGTTGTTGTGGTTGAGGAAGAATGTATGTTGCAGCAGTAGAATTATAATTATTATAGTTACTAGAAGATGGTGTATAATATTTTAGGGTGTTCAAAATCGCAATCTGTGCATCAATTTTCTGATCTGGTGGAATTGACTTTAATAATGGAACCAAAGATAACGCGAAATAATTGTCTGGGTCTGGTGGTGTCTGGATGTTTTGGTGGTTGGTTTTATCTCTTAATATTTCTAATAAAGATTCTTCGTAACTTTTATTCTTCTTCTTTTCTTTTGTTGGTCGTGTTATTGCTGGTGTAGAAGAATCGTTCTCACTAATTGCTTCTTCGTCAAGCGATGTCACGTTACTTGAGGTTTCTCTCCCTGGCTCCATAGAAGGTACCAAAAACAGTAACTTATCAAAGTACACGTATCGTTTTCGTTTAGGTGCAGCTTGCCCTGATTTTACGTCTTTTTGACAACGAAGCTCCCTCGAAAAACATGCTCTTAAATTTTTCCAACGACGTTGTATCACTTTAACTGTAAAAAATAACATTCTTTTATTTACAGGTATTTAGCAACTGGTGCAAGTTTCAATGCATTATCTTTTGAATACCTAATTGGAGCCACAACACTTCGTAATATTGTAAATTCAACGTGCCAATCTATATGGGAAGCATTGCAACCTCTGTACATGGCAGAAAAAAATGAAGAAGACTGGTATAAAATTGCTGATCAGTTTTACGAGCGTACTAACTTTCCTAATATTATCGGCGCCGTCGATGGTAAACATGTTAGAATAACGAATCCAAAGCACAGTGGATCTGATTATTTTAACTATAAAAAATATTTCTCTATGGTTTTAATGGCATGGGTAGACGCAGATTATAAATTCATCTACATTGATGTCGGATCACAAGGAAGCGCAAGCGACTCGACGATTTTTAAAAATTCGAATACTGGCAGAAGGCATCAAGAGAACTTATTAAATATTCCGATTGGACGAATTCTACCTAATGATGAAAATGGAAAAATAATGCCTTTTTGCATTGTAGGTGATGAAGCCTTTGGTCTGTCGAAAAATATCTTACGACCGTTTTCTAAGAGAGGACTTACAGTTGCTAAAAGAATCTTTAATTATCGACATACAAGAGCACGTCGAATGGTGGAATGCACATTTGGAATACTGTGTAATAAATGGAGAATTCTACACAGACCTATCGATGTTAACATAGAATTATGTGATAAGATTGTAATGGCTTGCTGTATATTACATAACTATGTTCGCGTTAGAGATGGAATTCAATTCACAGATACCGCGTACGAATGTACGCTCAGCAATACGTCTACACATCAGTGGCATCGAAATATGTCCTGTGTCCATATAAGAAATTATTTTACTTCTTATTTTATTTCACCACAAGGATCCGTACCGTGGCAATATGAAAAAATATAACTAAATATGTAACTTATGATAATATTAGTCACAATTCACAAGTACATACGCAATAATTCATTTAAAGGAGACGGGGATTTCTGGGCCCAATTGTAATAAGTTGAGATATAGTTTAAAAAAAGCGTTATATTTTTCTATATCGAAATACAAAAAAATAGCCTAATTCACAATCTGGAAGACGAGAAATCTTAAAAATAAGTTTAAGTCACGAATAAAATGGGATATCGATTACTATAATCGATTAATGTGAATGAGTTTAAACAATTGAACACAAAGTCACTTGCACCAGATGATCGATTCAATCCAAGTAAATAAATACATTACATTTAACATGTCTGTAGTTTAAAAAAATAAAATATCTACATGTAATATATTATAAAGAAATATTAATCGATTCTCGTTTACAAGTCGATTTATGACTTGTATTTGTCAACTGTATTTTAATCTGTGACAGTCACAGAATAGTTTATGACAGGTGTAGACAGTGCTGCCAACTTAGGAGATTTCCCCCATATTTAGGGATAAATGTGTGGGATGGGGTTTATTTAAGGGCATAATCTTGCTAGGGGTATTTTTGGGGATTTATTTTATTAAGAATTTTCGTTAATATAAGTTAATACAGATACTGAAATAACCAATTTAGTCGATCATATTTTAGTTGATCTTGTGGCTTGGCGTATAATTTGAAAAAATCAGGTACAAAAGAAACCGAATTTATAAGTTAAAAAGCAAATAATTTATAAAAGAATGCTGAAAAAAAAACATTTTTATATTTTTAGGGGTTTTTGGCTTTGTTTTAGGGATATTTTGTAATGAGAGTTGGCAACACTAGGTGTAGAGAAATATTACTTTGCTCTGTGGTATTATCGTTTTTGTGACTTTCTTAATGTCCTCCCGCTCAATACAATACAATAATATAGTAAACAACTGTCTGTTATAACAAAATAGCAATCGCATTTAAAAAATCAGCTGTTTAGTATAGGTTGTTGCCAATTTATTGCATAACCTCACTTTTACTAAACCTCTCATAACTCTGCTCTCAGATTGCCAAAATTCCTCGAATTTTCAGTGATGCTTTTTTAATATACAAGCTATTAATTGATACCAATTTCATCTTTTTACATCTGGGCCCAAGAATGTATGAAACCGTATCCGTCTCCTTTCAATCTTATGTCAATGTGGGTAAATAATAATTCCGCAACGCTCTAACTGATATCTATACCTAATCTATGCAAGAACTGTAATTGCCTATCGCCCTAATTTAAACTAATAATTTTAAATAAGTAACGTGGTTAAGAATAATAAATAATAAACGCTAATACAATTACCTGCATTTTCTTTTTGTTCCTGTGATAAACTTCTTGTTGGAAACAAGTGTAATACTATTTCATCCCATAATCTTCTTTTTAAAATGATATCGGAATATTGCTTTAAATTTTTTGCATACAATGCAGGCCTCTTCTCTACCTCCTCTATTAATAATTCATTGTCAATGTCTTCCTCTTGCAAAGCAGACGACATCTTTAAAAACAAAACACAGCTACACTTTAAATAGCATACGTCTACTCCGAACGCACTGCGCCGGCCGAGTGACAAAAAGTCACCAGTGAGCGGACTCCCATAGTAATGTACAGGGCGAGTGACAGTCACGTCACTCCGGTGTTGCCTGCCGCTGCAACTATTTGTCACCGTATTATCACGTCACTATAATGAGCGCACTCAATACAGTTTTCATTGCACTTGACTAAGTGACAAAAAGTCACGGGGACAAAAAATTGCAATCAGCGGCGGGCCTTAATGATGAATAATAGTGTATTATAAAGAATATTAACATAAGTATACATATTTATGTGTTTAATGACTCTTCAAAGTCAAGGTTTTTTTTATAATTTCATGGAGATTTAAGCAGTCGTTGGAACGTGTGATATTAATCGTCTAAGACTATGATTTAGGTGTAGAAACTTTCTAAGGCTTATGGTTACTTTGAACAATTATAAAACCGAAACACTTATAATTTACAAACACCAGTTACGCAAGAAAAGGGTGTCTGGAAGGATATGGGGAAGGCCTTTGCCCAGCATCATCATCATCCACAGCCCTTTCCCCCCACTGCTGGGCATAGGCCTTTTTCGTGCCATATGAAGCGGCCATGTGCCAGCCTCATCCAGACTCGACCCAAGACTTTAATTATGTCGTCGACCCATCGTACTCCTGGACGACTGACGCTTCTTTTGCCCAGCATTATGGCATTGTTTTTTGACCTCATAAAAATAAGAAAATATATGAAATTAAAAGTGGGGTATAACTTAACAATTTAAATCTAATTTGATTTATGTACACTAGTTTTCACAAACCGGTTCCGATTATGCCCAATGACCTTTATTTTAAGCCACATAATGCATATTTCAGATCCCTATAATTGTAAATAAATGCATCTTCATAAAAAGCGCAGCAATATAGATTGATGCGACATTATAAGCCGCGGCAGGTTCCTGGTATTAATTATAGCAACCGTATCCTGGATGCGAGTGCTAGTGTGTTTGTGGGGCTATGCGTTTCCATGGTAACACGGTAAGTGAGAAATATGTAGTGATCGTGAACAGTTTCTTTTTTAATATTTTTGATAAATATAAATTAAAACTAATAATATATGATAAGAATTAATCATCTATTAGTGATCTAATTTATGATTTACTTAGGAGAATTATCGTTATCATCTTAGATTCCTTCATGGACGTAAAATATTTGCTGAAACCAAACTTATAAATTTATTCAGCCACACAACGACAATCACAGAGATGCATTTATAAAAAAATATTAGGTTTATTATAAAAAGACTGCCTCGTTGGCCTAGTGGTGCCAAGCGCGCCTGCTACGCTAGAGGTCTTGGGTTCGATTCCCGAGTCGACCAAGATGTTATTGGGTTTTTCTATGAAATTCTCAGTAGCATGTCGGAGTTTGGATTTGTGCCCGGTTAGTGGCAATAGGCTCACCCCCTATTACATGGGACCTAAACATATCGGCGAACTGTGGGTGTACATTGGTACACCTCTGCCTAACCCTTCGGGGATACAGGCGTGATGATATGTTATGTATGTTATGTTAATAAAATGTGTTCTCATACATTGTGTTGAGTAAAAGAAGGCAGTCACTTAAAAAAAAGTATTTTTCGCTTCTTCCTTTATTTAGCGTTATATGTTGCTGAGATATTGATAAAAAATAGTTTCACTATTTAAATTATTTTTTGAGATTTCGGTATAACAAACAAGAAAAGTAGGTGGTTCATCGTTTATCAACACGACAAATGTATGTACGATTTTTTAAGGTGATATTCTCAAACTTCCTACAAATACTATAACTTATTACAATGGACACCCACAGTCTCGCTTTCAATCTCGTTTATTAGTCCCGCCGCCATATTGATGACGTTGTCACGAAGTACCTAACGTGTCGCAGTATCCGATGAGCAGGATAACTGAGCTGTTTCGGATACGTTAATATAATAACAATGTTTATAAATAGCAACAAAAGTAAACAATTATAAAGTCGAAAAGAATATAGCGAGAAACTTTTAAGAGGTAAATATTCGACTAAGACGACCGATTTTAAAATAAGGGATAATCATTTTAAATCAGAATAGAATCAATTAAAAACGAACCACATTATCAATGAGAAATTGATCATAACTACGTAATTTAAAAATTGATCATTGCTCTGAGGTTCCATCGTCAGATCTTGACTTATTGATCATGGGACCATCTAGTAAGTGTACTTACTTTTGCAAATAAAAAAGTATGTCCTGATTCGGTTCAGACGTCTTCGTGTATTTGATGAAAATAGGTAAAAAAAAGTCCGACAAATAAAAATTAAAAGAAAAAATAAATGTAGAATTCACGTCAAGCCCCCAAAAAAGGTATTTATGCATGTGCGCGCTTATTCCCGCGAATTATATTACTATAAACATGCAGCGCGATAGTTTAAAAGTTTATAATGTAGAAGATTGTTGTCGTTAATGTATCTTGCTTTCAATTTCATGTCATAATGACTAAGTTAATAATTATGTATCTAGATGACCTCCAGTTATATTTCAAAACTGTAAAATTTACAAAACTATAAAATTCGTCGGTCTACATTTTTATTCAACCACTTAATACATTAATTTAAATTATAACACAAATGCTTTTGTTAAGTTATTAATGATGATACAGAACAAATGAAAATCTGCACATTAACACAAGCAAGGTTTTTTATTTGCGACGTAATTAGGTCGAGTTTATAAAAGTAAGTAACAACTATGACTTGTTTCGAAAATACAATTTCATTTCCGTAATGCATATTTATTGAGCTGGATTTTCGTTTTTTTTTACAACCGACTTTAAAAGGGGGTCTCTATTCTTATATTATTTCTTTATGTTCTTTTTTTGCAATAGCAACCGCAATATAGTGAATCGACTTCAAAAGATATTTTTGTTTTCGGTTACCATTGATAATTCAGAGATAATATTTAATAATCAAGCCTATAAACGTCCCACTGCTGGACACAGACCTCTTCCCATATAGAGAAGGCACGAGCATTGATCACCACGCTTGCTCTCTGCGGGTTGGCGATTTCAGATCCCAAATTTTGGAATCCAGGTTTCCTCACGATGTTTTCCTTCACCGTTTGTCAGAAGTGTCTTAGAATAATTAAGAAAGTACATATAACCTTGAAAAGTTACATTGGTACTCGCCCGGGTTCGAACCTGCAACCTTGTGCATACAAATCCGTTCATTGATACAGAGGTAGTCCGATAAAAAAAAGTAGGTAGTTTTATAAAAAAAATGTTTTTCATTATTATTGTAAGGCTAAGCCCATGTAATAAGCATTTGTGTAACCAAAAGTGTTTATTCCAAGTTTAAGCGTTCCTGGTGTTAAGAGATGAGAATGTTTGTAAAAATACCCGAGGCTGAAAAATAAAAAAGTGGTTACGTATTGACAGCATATAATATATTCCAAAAAACGCATAATGAACTTTATATCATAATATTATATTTTTACACAATTTGTTTTATAATTACTTCAAAGAAAGTTAAATAAGAATCCAAAAACTTTCTAACGCTGAAAAATGCTTTCGTCTTTAATTTAATATTTTTTACGGATGATGATTATCATCTTACATTAGAGTATTTTTTTGCACAAATTACTCTCATAGATCAAATTTCTTACGAACAAAAACTTATACATGATGTACTTTTGTATCCAACTAGCTGTGCCCTGCGGTTTCACCTGCATTAATACCTAGGTCCCGTTCCCAGTGCCTTTATCTTATTCAGGGCGCAGATGAATCGAACAAATCACTATCGTAACAAATGTCAGAATATATTTTTTCCCCGCTCAACTTTCCATTTTTTTTTCTCTCATAAGAACCTTCTCCTGATAATAACTAATACAACAAAAAAAGAATTAGTGAAATCGGTCCAGGCGTTATTGAGTTATGCGCTTACCAACACATTTAGCGATTCATTTTTATTTTTATAGATCTAGATTTCATATGACTAAAATTAATGGATAATCTTGAGTATGATCTAGTACATCTACTTTAGTTTAAGATTCAAGATAAATCTCAAGAACTACACATGAGGTCAAAAAAACGTATGTACAGAAATTTATTCCATTTTTTTTACACCGATTTTCATTTCTTAATAATTTCTGAAGTGAGTTTTTTTTTCAAATTGTCATTTATAGTTTTCTAGATCTAAAAACTATCATCTACTATCAGGGCTATTCATAAAACAGTAACCCTTATTGAGTTCTGAGGTTTACGCGAATGTTAGACATTGAAATAGTACTTTTACGGATTTTATCGCGGTTTCTATTTGAATTTTAGTTCCCGACGTTTCAGTCTGCCCGTGACCATGATACCTGCAAAGGTGTCGAAACGTCGGGAACTAAAATTCAAATACAAACCGCGATAAAATCCGTAAAAGTAGTTTTATTTCGGTAACCCTTGTATCGCATTTGATTTTCGTAAACATTTCCTTAATTCTATTTTCCCCTACTTTTAATCAAACACCCACAAATTAAAAGCGAATTAGCTGGTTTCAATCCAGAAGGTTTCTTTGCAAGAGCTGCAGGCTTAAAGCATGAATCTTCATTACTCTGAGAAAACCAATCAAGAGACAATATTACAGAATGGTAGAAACTCGCCGCGCATCCAAATCGACTGATTAATCTTAATGGCACTTAAAAACGTTTATTGGGTTAATTACTAATTAATTAAGAGATTATGAGGGGACAGGAAAGATTTTTTAAGTCCATCAACATTTGGCTGTGGTTTATGGTCGATAACTAAAAAACTTAATATTCCGGGACGTGAAAGCAAAACTAGAGTTAAATTCACATATGAGATCTCGGAATGTTGTATATTTTATTATGGACCTGTGTATTTTTTTATATTCAATTTATGCATATTACATCGGACCTATTCTTGTATATTAATCTTGCCACTAAAATGAGCATTATTAAAATTTGTTATAATATGTATAACATTTCAAATTACAAAATATTTGTTTTCACATTTTAAAATTAGTTTAAATAAAAACTTGTATACAAGACTACACAGATTCAGCAGTACACCTAAAATTACTTTCACATCAGTACCGAAACAGGTTTTATTATTAATCAATTTTATGCGACATCCCACCCATCTTAAAACATACTTCCCACGGACCCATATCCATATTTCACATATCAGTATCTTATTAATTATAAAAAAAGCCTTATAAATATTCACGCGTCCCTAATCTTATACAAACCTGTTGGCCTGCTGACCCCTTTAGCTTGCATACGTTATGATACCAGCTGATCTGGCTTTTCTCTTTCATTGCCAGATCACCATGAAACATTGCATGCATCTAATCAGTATTCCGCAATCCTCTTGAGAACGATTATGCGGATTTGTTTGATGTACATTGCGTTCTTAATGAGGATGGCGACTTGAATGAGGTAAACAACGCTGGCGATGGATGTTATTGCAACTGTTAACTTCATATTTATTAAGTAAATTGTTTGTTGTGATCATCTAAGAATGTGTTTGTTTTCACTGATCTTTGATTTCTAATGATTACTTTCTGTATACGGCTATTTTTAAGTCTCTTAATTTTAGTTATGTTAGAATACTATTAGAAATGCATGATTAGGCGTTGTGTGTAATAAAAAATAACGTATTTATATCAGAATTTTTAAAATGTGGGGCAATTTTTATGTCCGTCATGACTTTCGAGTCATAAATTATTGATAACCAAGTTGTTTGCTTATGTGCTGGCGATTTCTAGATACCAAATTTTATTGTTATATTTTCCTATTTGGATATTGATAATGATTTTACTAAAAAAGTAATTGATTATGTTAGTACCTAGATAGACTTCGTAAACGACAATACTGAATTTGAATTAAAAACTGAAATGACTTTGACAAACTGACCTGCAGATATAGGCATACATCCAATAGTTATCAACAAAACAGAAGATAATCTAGTGCGTGTTAAAACAAAGTGCCGGTTAAACGGTTTCGCGAGACATATAAGACATGAAATAGCTTTCACAGCTGAACAAAAAACAGTAGAAAGTGTTAGATTATCATACCAAGTATTTCTGGGAAATAAATTGAGATACACTCATTTTATAAAGATTAGTCGCTTAAAAGGAAATGATGGGAAATCGGTAGATGCATTGCCGGTAATGGATGTTAATGGTATTATTAGAAACAATGCGATGTATTTAGGGAATAATTACAAATAAATATTAGAAACAAGATTTTGAAAAGATGAAGATTGTTGTTGAGGACAGTATTGGTCTCTTCTAAGTAATTTTTGAGAAAATTTTGTTATTTTTATACTTCCGCATTTAATGGGGTCAAATATTCTACAACCTTAACTAGTGTTATATCTTTGGAGGATATACTGGTGCCAATTAAAGTCCCGTAATTTCAAATATACGTTTTATTACAAATAAAATAATGTTACACGGTCGGTGGTTCAAGGGCAAGTAAGTAATGACAGCTCATTTTCTAATGAATGCAGTGTCCGTCTACATAAAATATAATAGTTGCGATAGTGAACGCCTCTAATTTACTATTGCATTTCTTGAAGGCGCTTACGCCTGAACATACTCCCGGCCATTGAAAGTATGCTTTCAATAATCCTTGAGTTCTTCCGCGGTAGGTAGCCTGCAGAGCCGTACGAGCGAGCGTCGCACGATGCCCCTATTGGTGAGAACGTCTGCTACTCGGGATATTCCATCAGTTCCAGATATGAGACGAGTAACTCGACCGAGTTTCCAAGCGAGCGGGGGCGAGTTGTCATCTGCCAAGAGTACCATATCTCCAATGTCCAGCCTTGACGTGTCTGCCTTCCATTTTGTCCTCTGTTGCAATTCCGACAGATACTCTCGCTGCCATCTTTTCCAAAAATGTTGGTGTGTCCTTTCGAGACGCTCGTATCGACGCAGCTGGCTTTCTTTTACATCTTCTAGTTTAGGTGCTGGCAGAGCAGTCAACGGTCTCCCAATGATGAAGTGCCCTGGCGAGAGAGGAAGGAGGTCGTCAGGATTGGAGGAGAGTGGGCACAAGGGGCGGCTGTTGAGAATAGCCTCCACTTGTGCAAATAACGTTGAAATTTCTTCGAAAGTGAAGTGGCTGTCGCCAATAACGCGTCTTATAAAATACTTTGCCGATTTGACACCGGCTTCCCAAATGCCACCGAAATGAGGAGTATAAGCCGGAATGAATTTAAATTGAATTGATTGTTGACTTGCAAAATCCGACAGAGGCTCCTGATTCTCCCCTAGGAAAGTTCCTATTTCTTTCGCGGCGGCTACAAAGTTGCCTCCATTATCGCTAAATATTTCCACTGGTTTGCCTCGGCGACCAATAAACCGTCGGAGTGTCATTATAAATGCCTCCTTTGATAAATCGCTGACAGCTTCCAGGTGAATACATTTGTATCGTAAACAGACAAAAAGACATAAATAACATTTAACTACCCGACTGCCGCGGCCCTTACGATTAATAATATAAAAAGGGCCAGCAAAATCCAAGCCAACGGATAGAAAGGGATAGTCAGCTGTGATGCGTTGTGGTGGTAGATTGCCCATCTTGGGTTGCAAGGTTGTGCCGCGTAAGCGCCGACATCGTGCACAATTATTAACGGTGCGCCTTGCCAGATTCCTACCATTAATAGGCCACACTGTTTCACGCACGACAGCCAACAACAACTGGGGACCTGCATGCATGTGGCTTATGTGCTCCCTTTTGAAATATAACTTGGTTAATCTATGACCCGCATGAAGTAGTATTGGATGCTTCTTTCCAAATGAATGCGTTGATTCACCAAGACGCCCACCAACACGAATAAGCTTATACTCATCTAAAAATGGTGACAACGATAATAACTTACTATTGTTACTTAAAGGTTTATTTTTCAATAACAATTCATAATCATTAGCAAACGTCTGACCTTGAGCGATAACACATAGCGAGTAAAATGACTCACGCAGCTCATTAACGGACAATACACCGATGCGTTTTTTATCTTTGTTTTTAAGATTAAACACAAATCTAAGTATATAAGCGTATACTCGTTGCAACTTTGTTAAAGCGGAATACTTATCAAAGTTAATGATCGATTCATTAATCACTACAGAATGTACCTTTACTTCTGGTACAATTTCTGGCTCATTAACGTTTAACTTAGGCCATTCTGACTTATTTTGTAATAAGAAGCTAGGTCCCGTCCACCACAACGCCATTGATATAAATCGTCTAGCATCTACGCCCCTTGAGATTAAGTCAGCAGGATTAGAATGCGTTGGAACATATCGCCACGCTGACGAAGAAGTTAATTCTTTAATTTCAGTAATACGGTTAGCTACATACACTTTTAGCTTACTGACATCGCATCGTATCCAACATAATACTACTGTGGAGTCACACCAGTGCACCAGTATGTTGGGCCTGCGCCGAAGCGATTCCATTACTGCCCGCGTGAGTTTAGCGGCGAGTAAGGCTGCGCAGAGCTCGAGGCGCGGTATGGAGGTAGGTTTTATGGGCGCCACTTTAGACTTTGCGCACAACAATCTAACTGTGACGTCACCATTAATATGTATGCTCCTCATATAAACGCATGCACCATAAGCGTGTTTTGAAGCGTCACTAAACGTATGTAATTCAATAGCTTCTGGCGATTCACCTAAAACTAACCTTGGCACTTGTAAAGTAGACAAAAAATTAATGTTTTCAGTGAATTTATTCCAGTCGTCCTTTATCTCGTTGGGCACAGGTTGGTCCCAATCTAATTTTAACTGCCAAAGTCTTTGGAGCATTATTTTAGGTTTTACTACGACTGGACTTAATATACCTAATGGATCAAATATTTTGAAAGCGTTTGACATGATAATTCGTTTTGTTATGTTTTGATCACTAACACTTGAGAATCCCTTTATAGGAAAATGTAGCACATCGCTAGATGGTGTCCAGCCCAATCCTAGTGTGCTTGAGGATTCGCTAAAAACTAACTTATCTTGTTCATTTAAAAGAACATTGTTAAAAATAGAAGAATTATTTGTTTTAAACTTTCTTAAATTGAAGCAAGCAGATTTTAAGGCTTGACATACACAATTGTGAATGTAAATTAATTCCTGTGCATCATCTGAACCCGTTATAAGGTCATCTACATAGAAGTCTCTTTGGATGATGCATTTAATAAGCTCATCGTCCTGCTGCTGACCAACCTGCCACAAACAGCGAGTACTCAAGTAACTCGCACTAGCTGTTCCGTAGGTTAAAGTGTTGAGGTCAAAAGTCTGAATGGGGTCAGATTCCTCTTCCCTCCATAGGATGCGCTGCAGATGTCTGTCATCTTCATGTACCAATACCTGGCGATACATCTTTTCAATATCACCGGTAAGTAAATATTTATATTGCCTAGAACGTATCAGTATAGAAAAAAGAGTATCCTGCACGTTTGGACCTACCATTAATATATCATTCAGTGAGCAACCGGAAGAGGACGGCGCAGAACCATCGAATACCACGCGAAGCTTGGTAGATTCGCTTTCCTGTTTCAGAACCGCGTGATGACAAAGGTAATAACCTACGCTTGATGCTTCTTTAACGTTTACCGGCGATAGATGGCCTAAGTCTGCATATTCTTTTATGAATTTTGCGTATTCTGATTTTAACGTAGGGTTTCGTCTTAGCCGCTTTTCCATATTTATCAAGCGCTTTCTTGCTAACTTGTATGTATCGCCTAAACAATCCTCGGTATCCTTAAGCGGTAATTTTACGCAAAATCTACCTGTATTAGTTCTCGTTGTGTGAGCGAGAAAGTGCTTTTCACATTCGTTTTCACTCGTTATTTTTGAATTTACAGACATTTCTTCCAGGTCCCAAAATTTAGTTAACATTTTATCAATGCTATCGTTATCTTCGGAGATAACACTATGGTTACAGTGCACGCTTTTGTCAGGCGTGGCTGACTGAATGGGACCGGAGACTATCCATCCTAATTGTGAACTCCTCAGCTTAGGATTATTGACCCCTAACGAGAATTGTTCGTTACCTAAAATATCCCAGAATATATCTGCCCCTATCAATATATCTATGTTGTCTGGTTTATAAAACATGGGGTCAGCTAACTGAATTTTATCAGGTAGCTGTAATAAGCTAATATCAATAGGAACCTTTGGCAGGCGCCCCGTCAGCTCCTTTAGAACTAAACATGAACAAGTAATATTGAATGAACTATTTATTGACTTTAGTCTAATGTTACAACTTTCATTTACATTATTGTTCGGTGCATTACCTATGCCAATGACCTTCAGAGTGTCAATGCGATAAGATTTTAATGCTATTCTGATCTTTAGGGACTCAGTTATAAAAGACGATTGACTACCGCAGTCTAATAGTGCACGAACCTTGATCTTTTGCTGATCAAGTGGATTCAATACCTCGACCATGGCAGTTGATAATATAATTTGATTTGTATTTTTATTACAATAGCTTGATACAATCTCACCCGACCCTTCAACGGTGGCGAATTGATTTGTCGACCTAGATGCAGATGGCTGGTGTAGCAAGCTATTATGCTTCTCAGTACATCCAGGCTCTTGGCAATATCTTAAGCGACAGTCATTTGCAGAATGACCCTGCCTCAAACAGTTGATACAGAGTTTGTACTTTATGACATCGGTCATCCTCTCATCAATACTCCTAGCCTTGAATGTAGGGCAGTCATAAATTCTATGACGTTCATCACATATGATACATGAAAACCCTTTTGGTGCTTTATTTTTATTATTATTAATAGAAGTTGCGAACGATTTAACTATGCTATTCTGATTCTTTCTTTGATTATAATTTGTTTGATTATTGTTTATAGAAGAGCGTTGAAAATTAATAGGCATTCTAGGCACAACAGTACTCTCACAATGATTGTTATTACGACTTATGGACTCAAGCACATTAGCGCGATCAGTAATGAATTTAAAAAACTGTTCTAAAGTCGGGGCCTCGTTTGCCATAGTATTTCGACACTCCTCCCACTTAAGCAGTGTTTGACTATCTAGCTTACTTGAGACCATATATATGACTAGAACATCCCAATTATCAGTTGACTGTCCAAGACTGGCCAGAGCACGCAGATTTTTTGTGATGTGATCAACCAAATATCTTAATGATTTTTCTGACTCACGTGGAAGCTGTTTTATGTGCACTAATGAACTAATATGATGATTCATTAATATTCTCTTATTATTATAACGGTTGCAGAGCAACTTCCACGCTTCATTATAATTTTTGGCCGACACTTCCAGGTTCGAAACAATCCTGGCTGCGTCGCCTTGCAAATATGAATTTAGATAGTGAAATTTATTTATTTCTGGAATACGATGATTTTTATGAATTAAGCTTTCAAAAGTGTCTCTAAACTCTAACCAGCGGAAATATTCACCGTTAAACTTTGCAATTTGAATTTGAGGAAGCTTCAAATCTACATTATGATGATGATCATCATTGCAACATGAAGCATTGTGAACGGAGTTACGCCTTTGCTCGGTTTCATTCTTGCTAGCAAGTATGTCTAATAAGTTCTTAGCCGTGGCAATGTTAACAATTATGTCCCGCTCCATATTATCGCGCTCGTTAATTTCGGCCTCAATATTCTCAGGACACAAAACCTCTATCTCACTCTGCAAGTCATCAACCCTAACAGATAAAGCCTCAAACTTGGCAAGCTTCAATCTTAATTCTGTTAATTGAATGTCGTTTAGTTCATTTTCCTTGGAAATATTGCACAAATAATTTTTAAATTTTGTAATCTGTCCTTTAGCGGACACTCTTTTGGTAATCAATTCTTTATAACGCTGTTTTTGTTCAGCCATTGTGAATGAGCAGTATCAAATCAATTTACACTAAACTTTAAAACTTGTAAGCTTAAACGAACTAAGTAAGAAAATGATTGGGCTCACGTTCCTCGTTTCGGTGTCACCTGCCACTTAGGAAGCCGGGGACCGCGTCACACGCACGATCAGCTGAGCGCCCGCTTGCAGGCACGAATCGGGTACAATAAATTGTCGCGCAGGCAGTCCTGTAATAGTCGGCACGAGACGCTAAGAATGTGTTACGGTAATTTAAACTAACTCGTAAGTCTTAATGCGAACTTAGAACAGATTTGATAATGAACGAGACCGTTATCTAAAAAACTAAACAAATGAATAAATCTACAATGTCTCCTCAGTACCATTAAAAGTTTACTTGAATTAAGATATTTATTTTAAAATCCACATAAAAAAACAGTTATTATGACCTTTGTTCGACGAATTTATTTTGTTGGAGGTAGTTAACAAGAAAAAAAGTTTGTCGGTTATATTTTAGTTACGGGAAACTTCGGCAATACTATGCACGAAATCACTTTAATTTACACAAATGAAGTACTATTCTCAATGGTTAAATAGGTATTTATGGAAATTTGGATTATGATTGGAATTTACGCTAAGTATGGGCACTTAACTTTGGTCAACACGTCGACGCTCGGCTCGATGTAATGCTTTGGCTGCACCACTGCTCGTATCCTGGCTTCTTGTTCTGTCCAGAAGGCAATTCTTCACACGCTGGAACCCGTGACCTTTGCTAGATCACGTCGGTGTTCCAAACTCACGAAGTCGTTGCCGCCGCCCGTCGTTGATCATTTATCGAAGTTGAAGACTTTCGTGGATTCTTCTTGTAATATTTTTAGTTCCCCTCATGGGCCACCATGTTATATCTTTGGAGGATATACTGGTGCCAATTAAAGTCCCGTAATTTCAAATATACGTTTTATTACAAATAAAATAATGTTACACGGTCGGTGGTTCAAGGGCAAGTAAGTAATGACAGCTCATTTTCTAATGAATGCAGTGTCCGTCTACATAAAATATAATAGTTGCGATAGTGAACGCCTCTAATTTACTATTGCATTTCTTGAAGGCGCTTACGCCTGAACAACTAGTGCTCTAAACTTTTTAGCCAATGTACAGTGTTAACCATTGCCCAGTTTTGCAAAAACATTGTCTATTAGTTACCCTTTTTGACGATTTTTTGTGTTTGCAATTCTCTTCAAGAGACGATCTTAGAATAATACATAGATCCTTGGTCGTTTTAGACATAAAAGTTGAGTACGAAAATAAACACTTCCTCCAACCTAATGAATATGCAATGACGTGGCAAAAACTCGATATATTATCACCGCAGGTGCAGGAGAAAGCATCACAATACACGCACTTTCTTCGATAGTATAGGTTTACTTATATAAAGAAATATCAATAAAAACTGCTAACAAGTTACAGGTAAATAGGTTATGGAGAAAATCGAATCAAAATCGCCCTGAGCATTCCTGATTCGATTAAGGATTTTGGTAAAAGGAAAATGAAAAGGAAGTATGATCAAAAAATTATGTTCTACTTTTAACTGTTATTTTTGATAAGGAAATTAATTTGAAAGATGTTCCAAAAACAATTAATAAAACAAAAGATACGGATCAAGTTAAAAGACCTGAAAATGTAAGCGATAGTAAACTCGACGAACATGTTGTCGTAGACTTAACAGTACATAACAAAGTTTCCAATCATTTACATAATAATGGAGGTGTAACCAACAAAAATAAAATACTTACAGTAGAAAACCGCGCCACCATGTCGGTACACCAAAAAAAATCCAATTCGCGAAAAAGTGAAATCCGCGAACCGTCTTTGCACGTGTTGTTCACAGAAACCTGTTAATTTAATCACATACACGGTTCCACTATCACAATTTACACTAAATGTGATTATTTAGAGCGCATGCGCGTAATCCGTTCTAACTGTTTGGTGCCACTAGAAGCTCTAACCCCCACTCACTAAAAATCCTAGGTCAATGCCGTATAAACTTTCGATGGATGTAAAAAATATTTTATTTCGTATTTTCGATGCTGAAACGAGTTTTCTGTGCGACTTTGCGATGGTGAATGGATGTTTCTTGGATGTGCTGTCTCTGTCTTGCGCGCGCGCCGGTGTGGTACTATCGGTTCAAGTGAGAGTCGTTCGAGTTATTTGAAAGTTGTGAGTTATGCTCAATTTGAGGAGATGATTTGTCGAGTGATATGTTATTTCGGGTTTTATTAAGTTGTTTTGGGTTGACAGGTTTGTTAGTGTTTTGTTATGCTAGTGATTACGTTGATGATAAAATTACGGTTGGTGACAGCATGAAGTTAATTTGACATCACAATTTACAACTCATTTAAATAACTGTACTAACTTACAAAAAAAAGTATATTTTACAGATTGTAGGATATAAAGTGTATGTGTATTGATATTATCAACAAATTTTATTAAACGTATTTGTAATATTTGTCCCGACCATTACTGTGATGAATTAATTGTAAAATAAACAACAATAACATTTTAGCTACTGAAACAAATTTTTGATCGTATTTGATACCCGAACCCTAGTTGTATTATTAATATCTAATAATTTGAGTAATAGCACGAAGTCAAGTCACATCTAAATAAAAAACCACCACCATAATCAAACTCATCCTATTTTCATTCACATTCGAGTTTAAATCGACTTCCAATAGTATCCCAGGTGGGTCAAAACAGGTGAATGCTCTTGACCGATTGGTGCACAACCGACTGGTCACTGTCACAACACAGAATAGAAAGTGACAGAAGGTCCATTGTGATTGGAAATTGCAAGTCACTGACTATACTGAATGGGTTTGTAAATTATATAGAAGAGAGAATACAGTAATACAGGCTAAACCACGTTGCTTTTTTAAAATAAAGTATGGCGAAAATTTTGTTTGTTTTGTTTAATTATTGTAAGCAAGTTCCGATGTTACAGATACGAACAAGTAGTAATACAATTGGTTGAATATTGTTTCCTTAACATTTTTAGTGCCATTTAAATATATTGATCACCTTTTTGGATGCAACGATAGCAAAAAAAGCATTCACTTTGGCCTAGGCTCTCGATTATGCTTATGGGAAAAAACTGATGACAATAAACATGTTGAACAAAATGGGTCTTCTGAGTTGGCTTTACAATATCAGCCTCTTAGCGTCAATAATTTAATTCGCACAATATTATACAAGTTTGGTTAACTTTCTTCACTTTCTTCGGATTGTGTAAGTTACACGGAAGTCCAATAATCTTCACGGTTCATATCTTTGGATATTTAGCAAAATAAAGTTATTTAATAATAAACTATTCGATAAAAGCTTATGCTTGTAGTAATTTACTTTAAAGACTCAAATAGCGGACGTGGCCCTGAAGGCTGCCAAATTGAAATGGGACTGGGCCGGACACGTGTGCCGAATGTCAGAAGGACCGTGGGCGAAAGCCTCTACAAATTGGGTTCCTAATAGACGAAGGCCGCGTGGAAGACCTAGATACAGGAAGGAGTGGCAACAATTAGCAAACAATAGAGACTTGTGGAAGGAGGAAAGGGAGGCCTTTCCCCTGCAGTGGGACAGTTCAGGCTTTAAATAATAATATTATTATAAAGAAGAAAGGAGGCTAGAGAGGCAATCGTCTTGCAATGGGACAAAGAAGCTTAAGAAAATTAAGTTATACTTATTAATAATAATCATACCAGCCTATAAACGTCCCACTACTGGGCACAGGCCTCTTCCCATATAGAGAAGGCGCGAGCATTTATCACCACGCTTGCTCTCTGCGGGTTGGCGATTTCAGATCCCAAATTTTGGAAGCCAGATTATACTTATAATCCATTTCATTTTAAGATATATGTATATACTTTTTTTCTTATAAGCCAAGTCTTCAAACTACTACAAAAATTATATTATAGCCACACTACAAAATTAACAAAAAACTATTTTATGACATTTAAATAATGCCACATCGTCAACCAAGACCAAACAACAATCGATGGGCCTGTTGGTCTAGTGGTTAGAGACCCTGACTGCTATACCGTAGGTCGTGGGTTCGATTCCCACCCGGACAAATGTTTGTGTGATGAGCACGATCATTTGTTCGGTGTCTGGGTGTAATTTATCTATAATATGTATGTATTTAGAAATATATAAGTAAGTTTATCAGTTGTCTGGTTACCATAACACAAGCTCTGCTTAGCTTGGGATCAGACAACCGTGTGTGAGATGTCCCGGAATATTATTATTATTATTAACAATCAAATCTTTATTTTTCTTTTCACGCAAAATATCATTAAAAATAATTCTGTATACTTTATGCCACATACCACAGTAGTTATTGTATAGGTTACCGCGACACCGCAAGTTAAAGTTAACGGGGGTTCAACTGGCCGTGACCACAGATCTAACAAAGGGTTATAGAACTGGGGTTAGTGACAAGTGGTTAAGTTTTTATTGTGTAGTATAACTATAATAGTATATGATAATACTGTGAACAAAGAATATTATAAATAAACTTTTTGGGCAGGTTTCTTCAGAAACAGATAGTTTTTTTGTTGAGTCATAAAATACATGTCTGAATTATTTTGTGCCCCGCGGTTTCACACGCGTTAATACCTATATACAATTCCTATATGTTAATTCAGGGTATAACCTATCTACATACCAAATTTCAACCAAATCGGTCCAGCCGTATTTGCGTGAAAGAGTAACAAACATCCACACATCCATTCTCACAAACTTTCAGATTTATAATATTAGTAGGATTGAAGAACTGTAAATTCAAAATTTTCCTTGGATAAAATTATCAGGTGTTGGAAAAACTGACCATTAATAAAATAATAATAGGAACTAACCATTATAAATGATTCTGTTACTTTATGTTGGTCACAATAATTAATTACCGGATTATCAAAACTCCAATAATTTTCTTCAAGAAACACCGCGTTTAAGTTTGTCCGCGATTTTTTTTGTTTGTATTTTTTATAACACATTATGTAATAACAGGAATATTTATTCCTCCATTAACATTATAACCAATTTAGAAACTGCCTTAAATAGACATAATCAAACCATTACATACAAAAACATACAATTCTAAAAATAGACAACTTGTTTGAAAGAAAGTAAAACTTATTTGTGTCCGAGAAAGCTATAAGTGGACAATGGCTACGTGTGTGAATGAAACTGTCCTACCAAATTACTTTTGTAAATAGTATCTTGTTTCTACATGTCTACACAGTGTTTTTGAATAGAAACTTTTGATACATCTGTTTCGGATATAATAAATTGACATAAAAAAATCCCTTTACATTTTGCGTTTGTGATTAATTATTTTTCTTCTGGGTTTTTCGGACAGCCAATAACCATCTCAATCAATTTTCCTTCAATTAATCAAAAAAACAGCCTTTCGCGGTCTACTGCTGAACATAGGGCTCTTCAAAGTTATACCACAGCACCTGGTCCTCCGAACTCCGCATCTAGTCCGACCCAGCTACCTTTCAGGACATCGTTCCATGGGGCTAGGCAACTTCAATTAATTTAGGAATAATTTATTTTTAAATAACGACTAATATTTAAATTTAAAGCCTATAAACTTCTTACTGCTGCTCTACTGTGCACAGGCCTCTTCCCATATAGAGAAGGCGACCATTGATCGCCACGCTTCACATATCAAACAAAATATATACTATAAAAATATATAATTTGACCCTTAGCAAGCTACAAATAGATACACGTGTTAAATATAATATTAAAATAACCATTATTTAAAGGTTAAAAATATTTTGATATAAAGTCAGATGACGTTGACGTTTCCGGCAGAATGAGACGTGGGCTTTGCCTGTTCGAAAATAACCGCTTGTTTATATTGGTCTACAAAAGAAGCCTTAACGTTAAAATTATTTTTGTGTAAATAAAAAAGAGAACGAGATAAATAACACCCTTTTCTTTATAATGCCTTCAATTTGAATATTTCTAGCAATGTAGCATTTTTTGCGTAGATGAAAGGTATTTCATGGAATACATGAATAATACGATTAACTAACTTTAAAAGTTTCTAGCTAAGAATCATTTGATCAAGTCAATATTAAAACAAAAAATCGCATCACATATGATCCATTTTTTTAGGAGCTGCGATGCCACATTCACATGCACGCAAAAAGATACATTAAACTTATAAACCCCAATCATTCTTCCGGAGTTAAAAATTTCTTATGAATGATATTATGTTATTTAATGAGCGTTTATAAATCTAACAAAAAATTCGAGTCCGAATTCTCTCTCGTTATTGTAACTCTTAGAAAATGAACAGTTTATTCAATATCCTTGAATGTTGATTTTCGTAATGAAGTATAAATGTTGTTGCTTGCTACGCAAAAGGTCAGACGAATGTATTTTTTGAATATCATTTTAATTTTCACCATCTTAAAAGTGTGCTCTTTTCAAGTAGATAAATAAAATACGAAACCTAACTAAATAAAGCCTTAGGCTTGTTGGGCCTTTTCAAAATACTTTTGGTGAAATATTTTAGTCTTTACGGATACATAGATGAAGTAAATGTTTATCAGAACTCAACAATCCAATTTTGGTGTACAATTTATGTATATAGGAAAGAAGACTGTCTTGAATATATGGGTATAAGAGTATGCCTTATAAAGCTAAGACAATAACGTAGGGATTTTATCTATGACAAAGATTATTGTTAATATAAAAAGAAAAAAGAGTTTATTTTTCGTTACTGATAACTATTTATAAATAACTCAGTTAAAAGTATACTGCTGGTCAAAGACAGTAAATTGTAGGTAAACACAGTACCTAAAATGGATGAAAAATAATTTATAACCAAAAAGTTAGCACCCAGTTACCCATTGTTATATTAAATTTAAACCGCTAAAATTAACTTGTTTTGTTATTCGAACCTTTAATTAATAGTTTTGAAATTAATTATAATGCTATTGAAAGAGAAATAGCCCAGTGTTCTACAAACAACGATCATTTAGAAAAGGTGGTTTATTTTTCTTTTTCAATATTAATT
Organism: Autographa gamma; assembly: GCA_905146925.1. Taxonomy (NCBI): domain Eukaryota; kingdom Metazoa; phylum Arthropoda; class Insecta; order Lepidoptera; family Noctuidae; genus Autographa; species Autographa gamma. The sequence goes on from LR989871.1 coordinate 8,513,164, forward strand.
GGAAAATTTTGTCCATTGTTCTTGAGTTCAGTGTTAAAAGACTTAAGAAAATGAATAGGGGTTATTTAAAGATTAATATTTATTTATGCTTTTGTTAATTAACTAGCTTTTACCCGTGGTTACTCTCGCTTCTTACCACAATTACGAGGCTGAAATGGCTGGGCAGGCCATTTGGTCAGACGAATTGACGGCAGGTGGACTAAGGCGGTGACAGAATGGTGGCCAAGGCAAGGCAAAAGAAGCGTCGGTCGTCCGGGAGCAAGATGGGTCGACGACATAGTTAGAGTCGCGGGACGAGTCTGGATGAGGCTGGCACAGGACCGTAGAAAATGGCTCGAAAATATGTATAAATATGTATAAATGTGGACAAAATCACATACATTGCTCTGAACCCAAAGTAAGTAGCTGAAGCTCTTGTGTTATGGAATTCAGAACAACGAAGGTACCACAAAGACAACACAAGCAATGTATGTGATGTTGTCCGCATTTATTAAGCGAAGGTACCACAAACACCCCGACCCGGGACAATGTAGAAAAGTTGGTTTCTTCATTGACCCGTCCGGGGATCGAACCCGGGACCTCAGAGCTAGCGACACCTTGAAGCCGATGCGTACGCCACTCTACCACGGAGGTCGTCTCGAAAAAGGGGAGGCCTATGCCCAGCAGCGGGAGCACAAGGGCTGTGAATGATGATGATGACGATTTGGCAATCGTCATCATCATCATTTGGTTGTCGTTTAGCGCGGTAAAAAGTGGACTATGTCGAAGAAATTTATTTGGCCTTATTATATTTGAATTCGCTCATAAATTACATTTCACCATTGTGGGGGTCATAATATATTCTCATATTATATTTAAACTCAGTTTTAGGTGTTACAAACGTATAACGTTTCTAGGAAGTTTGTTACATCGCTCTTCGGCTATGCGGTAGTGTGGTGCGGGCGGTATAATAACTTATAATATAACATTCATGTAATTTACTGGCAAATGATATAACGCGAAATACTGTAGCTATGAGTTAAAGGTAGACGATATAAACACATACTTGTTATTAAAACGGCAGAAGTTAGAATGAGACTTAATTCCTTGATTATCGAAGACGGACAAAGTAAAAAAAATTGGACGATGTTCACATTTGTTCTTAAAATGATCATTCATCGAGCAATTTAGAAGAGACATAGTTAAATTTTCACTAGTTTCTAAGTCCGTCGACTATGTAATATATTATGTTGGAATAGGTAAAAATATGGACTATATTTGACTCTTCATCATCATCTACTTAGCCTTTTTCCAAGCAATGTTGGGGCCGGCTACCAATCTTACCAGATTCAGCTGAACACCGTATTTTACATGGAGCGACTGTCCATCTGACTTCCACGACCCATTTTACTGGGAAACACACTATCCCTTAATAAGACTCAGTGTTACATGACACATTGTTACATAAAAATTATACAAAACAGACACAGAATGCATGACAGACAGTGACAGAATGCATGAACTTTAAGTATAATATTTACGTAAACCTCAAAAATCTTTGTCTCTAGGACGTAAAATCCAGGCTGAAACTCAGAATTTTCTATCTCCAGACGTGTTTTACTTTGTCTACCTATCTTTACTATCGGCTTCACTTTACGAGTCATTCGCGGACAAACCCGGGGTATTTGTTGATACGCATCTTTCTATTTCTCGTTACACGCTCGTAATAATTCCGTAGGGTTGGCATGCTAAGGTTTCAAGCTTTTCTTTAAATTGCAATGTATGTATGAAGTATACAGGGTGTCTAGTAAATAGTCCGACAAACTGTGGTGGCTGATACCTTAGGTTAGGTCCTATCAAATGAACATTACATATGTATTTTTCTTGCTGATTAATATCTTTCGTAATAGTTTGCCCTGCAAAGAGTTTGTCGTACTATTTACCAGACAAATAAGCCAGCTAAATATAAACCAGACATTTAGACATCTGATTTTGCATACAAGCTCGGAGATAACATAATATAATTAATTACTTTCAAGCAAGTCCAATGATAGAGAAATACGATTATATTATGTGTCGTACACATTATTATTATTATTTATTTAAAGCCTGAACTGTCCCACTGCAGGGCAAAGGCCTCCCTTTCCTCCTTCCACAAGTCTCTATTGTTGGCTAATTGTTGCCAGTCCTTCCCGTATGCGTCCAGTTCGTGCGTCGTACACATTATCAGGGTAAAATTATTGTTGATCAAATCACTAACTATATTTTAAGAAACACATATTTATTATTAAGTAGGAGTGACCTTGGGTAATACAAAGAAGGACGAAATAAATAAAAAACAGTCATTATTTTTTTTTTAAAGATGAAAACCACGAACTTGTTTCCTCTGCAAAAAAAATATTTACTCATTTTAGTCATAATAAAATAATTTAGAACCCATTCATGTCACAATAAACATCATAATTACACTAACTTTAAGTTAAGACTTAATGAAACAGCCAGACAAAAAAAATACCTTAAAAGGGCAGCCCTAAAAGATGAGGAAAACCACGTAATCCGCTAAGTCAGGGATGTTTTGTCTTTACGGGAGTTATTTTGTTTAATTAGTTTCCCTTTTTTGTTTTAATTGGGAACGTAATTAGTTGACAATATGGCTAATGGGCAAATAAAGTTTGCGGAAATAAATCTCATTTAGTTTTAATTAATTTGGAGTTGGCTTTTTTGTGGCGAGTTAAAAAGGTGGTGTGATGAAAAGAGGAATAAATTTGACGCGAATGGAAAGAAACAGAAGAAATAAAACATAGCATACCATCACGCCTGTATCCCCGAAAGGTTAGGCAGAGGTGTACCAATGTACACCCATGTTCGCCAGTATGTTTAAGTCCCATGTAATAGGGGCGAGCTTATTGCCACTAACCGGGCACAAATTCAAACTCCGACTGCTACTGAGAATTTCATAGAAAACCCCAATAACACCTTGTTCGACTAGGGAATCGAACCCAAGACCTCTAGCGTAGCAGTCGCTTCGAACCACTAGGCCACCGAGGCAGTTTCAGTTAACAGAGGCTTCAATAAAGGGTATTTCCAGCAGTGGGTTATGTAAAACTGAAAATGAATTAATAGATTGAAGTAAACTAATGTAATGTACACAACACATCTATGTGACAGTGATAAGATTGCACATTCTCAATAAAAGACAAAACAATAAAATGTCAAAAAGTACATGCATATAATTTCGTGTTTAAAACGTCTGTTTTTAAAAATATGGCTTGACAGAATATCATCCTCAAATTACAAAGAAAAAATTATCAGTAAAGAAAGGCAAAGGTATAACATAAAATTTAAAACGCAATAAAAATTCATACCGAACTATACTTTCTCGGACATAATTTTAGCAAAACAGGTTCCAGAACTTTCCTTTTGAAACAAATGCAGTTTATAACCTATACTTATGGTAAACTTTGAACATCCTGCTCTGACAAGGTCACATAAAAAGGCTGTTTTTTTTTAAGGTGGAGAAATTCCATATCGCAAATATAGAAGGAACATTGCTCACCACCCTTACCCATACGCTCAGAGAGACGATTTTTGATTAATCAGTGAATCCATCTGCGCAATATAAATTCTGCACTTAGATCTGGGAAGATCGCAATCAATCTTAAATCTAATATAATAACAACTTACAACAATACAAAAATTAAAACTTATATAAACAAATAAACTAACTCGCCAATAAAAATTATCGCCATGCTTATCAATGACGGGAACCGTGCCGAGGAGGCTGGCTGCATTGCCACGTTGAATGGCTATGCCGATTCTCTGTGCAAGGAACAAACCAGCCCTCTAGGCAGATAAAATATACAGTTTTAAATATTAATCTAAGCAAGCCTTTGCTTAAACCAATTCTGTTGCGTATTATATACGTGTTGTGTTCTTTTTCTATAAAGTATAGGAAGTAACATTTAAACCAACCAAAGAAAAGGTGTTTAGTAGATGTAAATACATTTTGAGTTATATTATATAATACATAGTAAGAAATACTATTTAAATTAAAACAGTCTGTAGCATTCCAATCACATATAAAAGTACATTCAGCACTTAAAATTTTGAAACAGTTTTCATCACTATTCAAACTATTGAAATTTTAAAATCATATTTATTTACACCATTAATATTCCTAATGGCGTCTTTTAAAGTTTTAAAGTACTCTCATTTAACTATGAATTAGTTGTGAAGAAAACCTTTTGGAATAATTTGACTTGTCAAATGAGAAAAATTTTAGTACTTTTGCAAATTAACAATTCTTCTGAAAATATTCCTACACCTATGTATATTAAAACACTGATTTCGACAGTTAATGTAATTAAAACCACTTCTTGACATCTGATTGACGTAAAATCTCAAATGCGCAGATAAATGGGTTTAGAAAGAAAGAAAATATTTTTTTCTACAAGGGTAACCGCTAATTTGGCTAATACAGACAAATAATAATAAAATAAAATTTATTAGTTTAGTGTAATGTTCACTATTTTTATATTTAAAACCTATTCTTTTTAGGTGTATGAAGCTCAAATAATATCAAAACAAATCATAAAACAACCGAGCAATTTTTTCTTAAACTAGTTTGATATAAAACTGCAAAATTTAATATAAGAGTTCTTACAATAATAAATAAATTCTCCTACATGTTTCGTTCTGCAATTTTGCTCTCATTTTCTGAACCTAACGAGTTTTACTTCAATGATAAATGAGTGTTAATAATTACATTAGAACATTTAATATCGTTTTATTGGAAAACGTTTGCTATCTTCTGTTCTTTCAAAACGTTTGCCATTTTTCATTTGGTTCAACAATCTAACCTATAGCCATTAGTTTTCTATTTTTATTTCCTCACATTGCTTGTTTAATCGATGTGTTTTGTTTTATAACTACTATTTCTACAGTTCCATTTTCCAGTAACATATTTAGTCCAGTCATTTGGTGCTCATAAAGGGGGTTACCTGTTAAGTTTTCCAGCGAGCGGCAAAGATTCGATGTTTCAAAGCGAAAATTCGAAAAGAGCACGTCGTAATCAATAAAATTACCAATTTTCAACACTCCCGGAAAAACTACCTCCAGGTAAAACTACCAAATGACTGGACTTATTGTGTATAAGAAGTTCTTTACATTTTATATTTATTGAGGAATTTTGTTCGTCAACAGGACCAAAACACCAAAATATCGGGCATTGGTAATGGACACGTTGACTATAATTTATGTTATAAAAGCTTGCTTGTATGCCATCAGACTGTTTGTTTATAAAAAACCTTTAAGAAAGCTCATGGTCATAGATTATGATACGTTTTCGGTTCTCATTCAAATAAATATTTATTAAGAAGAAGGTAGCAAAACAAACGCTCACATATGTAATACGATACTTAAATAATGCTATCAAAATATTTGTATTGGTTTATTAAAATTTATTTCCAAAAAAAAAAAACAATAATAACTTTTAAACCATCGCGCTGCATGTTTATATTAATAATTATATTATAGAACATGCATAAATACCTTTAGGGCTCGACGTTTCGACCAGGTTACACCGGCCGTGGTCGCAAGCAGACTGACAACGTCAAGTTCTAAAGGTATTTATGCATGTTCGCGCTAATCCTCGTTCTATAATATTAATAAAAAAATCAATGTTTCAATATCTTTCTTGAGGAACGTTTTACCGACATCGTTCATTCTTGTCGGTCAAGCCAGCGATTTGTATCCATCAAAGTTCAGGAAAGACCGATTACACTTCAAAGAATCGATTTAAGTTACTTTAAAATAGTTGTCCACGGTGACTTTGCATAGTTTTAAGAAAAGAGAAAATCAGAAAACCGTTTCCTATTTTGGTAGAGGTTTTAAACTGACTATAAAAAAGGAGTTATTTTATTTTTATGTTTGTTACGCGATATTTTTTTTTTTCATTTTAGGTTAAAAAAATGTTTTCTTATTGTTATCCCATGTAAATTGCAATAAAGTCTTTTTGTGAAATTGGGTTTGATATTATTCAATTAAGATGACGGAATTAGAGGATTTTTTTTTTTATTTTCCTTCTAAATTACCTTGACTATAAATGAAATATCAAAAGAAACCTAATTGTGTGATTGTACTACCTACATAAAGTGTTTAAATATATATAATTGGTGTTCCAAACAAAATACAATGATACTACAACTTGGTTCTGTGAGTTTGCCAATAAAAACAAACATTACAATTTCAACCGTATGTAATAACATTAACAATTCTTATCGCATCCAAGGAAAACTGCATTAATTACAACACGAGTTTAATTAAAGTTATTCCTCCTTTATATGATCAAATGGAAAATGTTATGGTAATGTAATGTTTTCACTTTCATTTCATAATCAATACATTTATGGGATCGTAAAACAATCGTGACCCGTTTCTTAATGTCTTTGAAATCGGCCGTTTTTACTTTCACAAACTTCTGTCTGATACTAAGCATTGGTGATTACAATTCCACCGTTATTTAACAGCTTATTTAGTCAGTGCCAATCGAAACTGAACTCTATATCGTTAGCATAAAGGCTACACAAGTTTTTCTAACCGGCAAATTTAAACTTGTCACGGCTCACGTCTGACAAATGAATTCATCACTCGAGAAAGTTGTTATTAAAATGCTATCGACCTTAAATCTAAAGCGTAAAGTTGAATTTCGCTTGGCTAAATAGTTTTAAATAGAAAATAAATCTTGGTTATTACGATGTCAAGCGATGTGTGGTGGCGTGCCTATTTGCCTACTGTTCTAAAACCTAAAAGACAAAAATAAGCAATAACTTTCTCTAGAAAGGTTGCTATTTGACGTATGTGACAGATGTCAAGGCTGTCAAAATGGCGGATCGAATCTTTGTGTTTATACAGCCAGAAAAGTAAAAACAAGTGTTATTGTTAAGTTTAAAGTACTTGTCGATGTAATGTAAAACACACGATAATTTATTTTATTCATGGTTGGTGCATCATATAAAGAGGAGATCGTGGCTAAGTGTAAGCCATACGATTTGACCGATAATGCAGGTCAACCTGCGCTTGCCGCGGTTGGTCCGTGGATGGGTGACCATTTGTGCACATACCGGGACCCGAACGGAACCCGGGACCGTTGGTCCTGACTGCCATACGATGATCTTTGGCAGTCGTTAAGTCAATTCTGACAACCAGTCTTACCATGGGATACCGTGTTTACCCATGGGTATGGGTTCTGGAGGTCAGATAGGCAGTCGCTTCATGTAAAATATGGTATTCAGCTGAATCCGGTGAGACTGGCAGCCAACACCAAAATTTTTGGGTAAAGGCTAGGAAGATGACACTAAAATCGTTAAGCCAAGGAAAATTATTTTGACTTGAGGTTTTATAAATGACTGACGAAGTGGAAAATAATTTTGCTCTAAATTTTTAAATCATATTTCTGAAGGATAACTTTACAGGCGTCTAGATTTCATCTTAGAACTAAACCGTTGTCTCCTGTATCTAATCTACTTTAAATACTTCTTTTAGTTACAAAGTTGTTTTCCTGCCATTATGTTAATGGACGTTGTTAGGTGCTTAAAATATTTACTCAACTTCATCTTGATGGTTCAAACATTGTTTTGAAAACATGCAAAAAATATGCGAGTCTTAAATAAGTTCGGTTTATTGTAATTTTTACATACTTTTAAATGGGTTTTCTGTTAAGTAGAATCTTACATACATTTAATCACGCCACTTTCCCGTAGGGGTAGGCAGATACAACTTCTTTTAACTTGCTAGGTTCCTTACACACTTGTTTCGCTTCGTCCACTTTCATTATTCCCTTTATACATCTACAACTCTACTCGTGATCAGAGGGCTTGGTTTGTCCCTTGCACAGAGAATCGGAATAGCCATTCAACGTGGCAATGCTGCCAGCCTTCTGGGCTCGTTTCCCGCCATTGACAAGGATGACGATGAAATTCATCGTCATCCTTGTCAATAAAGTCAAATAAGATTTATTTTTAGTATAGTTGTGTGTTTCTCGTTCTATTAGATTTAAGTATTGAATTGTAAATAGAGTTTAACAGACTAAATACACACATTTCCATAGAATAACATTGTCTTAATTAGATCACCTATATTATTAGAGATCCAAGGTTATTTATTTTGACCTTCATTTGCCTTACGATAAAAGGAATTTAGGCTCCGGAGAAAATGAGATATCAAAGCCTTCGTAATATCTTCGTATCCCATAGGAAATATGTTTCTTAATAACAGAAGCGATATTATTGTGATTTTTGTATTTAATTAAGATTTGGAAGATTCTTTGTTATTCTCGGAGATATAAATTTAATGAAGGCGACATTGAAATGAAATACAGTAAAACGTAATATTTGGTGGGTGGGTTGAAGTTTTATTAGAAGCAATTATACTGACAAGGCCGTGGAAGACCCAGGCGGAGATGAAGGGATGAACTGGACGCATACGGGAAGGAGTGGCAACAATTAGCAAACAATAGAGACTTATGGAAGGAGGAAAGGGAGACCTTTGCCCTGCAGTGGAAGTTCAGGCTTTGAATAATAATAATATACTGACCAAAAAAATGAACAGGAAAAAAAATCCTTAGAGTGCGTCATGCTCGCGAGTTAATCGTATAATGCTCGTTCGTCAGATTTGGACGCAACCTTACATAATTCGGGGAAAATCTAGGCTAAAGAAAAATGTTGTTTCTCATACCTTATTATACAGAATAAATACGTTTTAATCACATATTCTTTACCTAGTCTTAATTATACATCTAGTAAAATAGTCGTATATCCGTGACCTTTTCATGAGTCATAATTTCTAAGAAATTCCATATTACATACGGCAAAGTAATAATATTCACAATAATTACGCATCGGTAAATGGTGTCCGAATAAGAAATTCTTTATGAAGCTTGATAAATAACGATAATTATTTTCTGACTTAATTGCGTAGCCTTGGGCGCTAATATGTAATCATCGACGTATGATATGCATAGACTGCTACTATCGCTAGGTTCCCCTTGTGCCAAGCGAGAGCAGTTTTTAGTCTGATCCTAGTACATTTCGTTTTTCATTTAAGTTAATTTTCGCGCAACGAGAGACTTATATGAGAAAATATCGATGGTTTTGACATTGTTAGGATAATATTTGTGTTTTAGATGGATTTTTTAAAACGGCAAGCATCTTCATACATAATTCACGACAACACTTGTTCACACTAGTGCTTATGGTTTAAACTCTGATAGGCTCACTCTATAGTTTCAAATGCAACCTCGTTGTATGTAATTATTTATGACAGAATATCAAGATTTTTAAGTGAACACTTCTTTAGCGGCGTTGTACACTTTTTTTGTAATTTGTAAACTTTTGGATTTTGATTTTGAAAAGCAATTCGTGCAAAATTATTTCCTAACCATTCTAAAATAGCGCTTGCGGCGGTACCGCCGGGGGGCAGCGCGGGGGCCGGGGGCCGCGTGCCTATACCAAAAAATGCTTCTAAGGCTGTGCTTCGCCCTACAGAACTTTATGATTGCGTAGTTATATTTGGTATCAGCGTTGCACCCGAGCAAAGCCGGGGCGGACCGCTAGTTTATAATAATTAGGAGTTTGGTTGTTATTTCCAAGAACTCATTAATGTTTTGTGCAATTTGCGCAGTCGTGGTTTAATATGGAGATTATTATAAGTGTTCCTGTGATGTTCTAGAATACTTAGGTCGTAGATTTCTGGAAATTTATTTTTAATATCAACAGAACATTTATTTTTCTTTGCTTTTATTGAGAATTTAGATATGAGAGTACTTGGAAGCTGTATTAAGGTTAGATGAATATGGATCTTAGTATTACCAAACTACTTGTATCAAAAGTATAAAAATAACTACGTATATTACGTATATTAAGAAGATGTACATTCCGTAAGAAATCTAAGTTTGAATTTTATATCAAACTTAGATTTCTTCTAAATCTAAGTTTGATAAAATTAATCTTATACAACAGCTTTCTGATTGAAGAAGTAAGTCTATAAAATAAATGGAATAATTATTTATACCTATTTTTTTTAAATTTCATTATCCTGTATTTGCTATTCATATACCAAACACGATGTTTAAGAACAAGGTTTAGTAAGACACATCACTCTTATTGCATAGCAGTAAGGTTCATTTTACTTTGCGGTTTTACTACAGACATTTTATATTGTCAAAAAAGCAATTGTTTCCAGACATTAAATTAAGAGGCCTCTGTATTCAGACACTGAGGCTATGAAAGGTAAAAGATTCGAGAAAACTTGAGAACTAAATTTATCTTTGAATGTAAGATAAGTTGGTGTCAAAAGTAAATGAAATATTAAGCTGGTTTTTATTAAAAATACTAATCTGGGGTGAAAAAGTCTCCCTCATAGCGATGATTTTTTTTTGGACTGTCAGTGTTATTTTTATTCTGGTTGACTGGTTAAGTCTCATAAAAAATATAGACTCGTTTAGAGTAGATTAATACTGTTTTTCTGAAATAAAAACACTAATGGAATCTAGTAATGGATAAATAATAGACAGCTAAAAAATGTTGATGACAAACTATGGTACCCTGTTACTTTCATCTACCTCATCTATCTTTCCTGTCCATCCAAAGGTTGTCTGGAAGACCGCCATTGTATCTTTACTGTTGATGGTATTTGTATTATTATTTAATTTTAATGGTGTACAGTAAAGAATATTCTATCTGTCTATCTATCTATCTATGAGTCTGAAAGTTAAGAGACGTGTACGAAATGGCATTAATGTAAATCATATAATATGTAATATAATAAAACCAGCTTATAAACATCCCACTGCTGGGCATGGACCTTTTCCCATATAAAGAAGGCACGAGCATTAATTGCCACGCTTGCTCATTTGAGGATTGGCGATTTCAGATCCCAAATTTGGAATCCAGGTTTCCTCTGGATGCTTTTCTTTACCGCTTATCAGAAGTTTCTTAGAATAATTAAGAAAGTAAATTAACTGGATTAAAATATACACCGTGAAAATTGAATGGTTGTTTTCCCGCGGCAGGACGATTACCCATCAGTAGTACTATCGAAATACAAAGTTTAACTTAAAAAAACATAATGTTTTTTTTTTCAAATCATTAAAAAAGTATTCATAAACTCGAAAGAGCGATAATCAATAGTAGTTCACTCACTAGAGATAACGTAAGTACCTGTAGGTAACACGAAACGCACACGCCGCCGCCACGTGTTGTCGGCAAACTTACAAAGAAAGAATCAATAATAAATGTTCAGAGCAAAATAAGCTCTCGGTCATAGTGATACGGTATAAATTAGCTTGCATGCACGTGGCAAGTGCCGAAACACAATAGAATGCCGCCAAATGTTGCGCTCTGTGCCTACGGCTTAGTACCTATGACCTATTACTTATTAGTTATTAGTTAGTGTTCTGTGCGCGAACGTCGATGACGTCAAGTGATGAATGTGCGATGAAAGTGCTCAACACAGAAGGACTGCATCCTTATCATCTTTTTTTTGTGGCGGGCCACACCCTTGGCCACCGAGGAGCCCGGCCTTGACTCCCTTGGACTTTTATTTGTGGTCTGAGCTCAAGAACTTGGTGTATCGTGAACATACAGGAACACCAAACACGCGACTCTTTGATAAGTGCGATAGTGGACGCTTTTAATATCGTGAGACGTGACAGAGACACTTTAATGAAACTGAAAGACAATCAGTTAAAACGTGTTCGTTTGTGCATTGAACGTAGTGGTTTACATTTCGAACAATTACTCCGCTACCGTTAAGTGTAAGTACTCGTACTTTGTAAATAAACATTTAAAAGTAGGTTAGGTAATCAAAATCATTGGAAATAAGTTGATTCCATTTTTAAATACCTACGCCTTAAATACTTAATTATCAAATTCCGACTTTTTTTAAAGATACCTATTTTGATTTTTTAAGTATTTATGACGATCCTAAGCCCGTAAAAGTTTGAAGCGAAAATTTGAATTACTTATTGGTTTTGTGTTTTATTAAATCACGAGTAGCGATCAGCTGATTTACACGCGAAGTGCAACGACCGCGCGGCGTTCGGGGTAACCGCGCGCCCGCCCGCGTAGGTACAGCGCGATGTATTACTACTGGTTCGAGTCACTTTCGAGTTTTGTTTATAACAATTGTTAATCCGCCATTTATTGAGTCTAATTTTTTTTATATATATTAATCGATTGTATGACCGATACAAACTCATTTCGCTTCGGGAAAACAACGACTTAATATTCACGCTGTAGATGTCTTAATCACTATATTGCTATTGAAAGAAAGGTTAGAAAAGTTATTAGACACGAAATGAGCAAGAAGTAAAACGATTACAATTTATCGGCTCTTAATAGTTGTTCGAAATAGCGTTAGTAAAAGCCCAAAAGTCTAGTTAAGTAAGTTAGGTTAGAAAAAATACGTCTAACTGAAATTAGAAGTTAGGCCTACCTTTTTGCCTAGAAAGACGTGGACGTCACGTACAGGAAAAGTTGCTAACGAAATTCAACCTTCCTGTTTAGACATAAAGTTCTAAGTTCCACAGCTGTGGGATCGATATTACATCAATAACTAATAAAGACTTGTGATGAAGTTGAGATGATGAACTAATTACTATTAGTATTTTTGTGATCAGTTTGGATTTTTGTTTCAGATATTATACTGCTCTGAACTTATAGTATAATCTTCTTGTGACGAATATCCCAAATTGAAGTATCTTCCTGCTACAAATGTTCCATAATAATATGAAAGCATTTTCCTGGGACGAATGCAACTTCCTGCTAATATACGAATGGTATGATCAGTGTTAGTCAACGTGGACACACTAGGCGTTGTAAGCGATTAAATATATTTGGTAAGTTAACAGAACTTTATGACAAGTTTTTGCTCAAATATTAATAAAATAATGAATGTTCAAAACGGGCATACTGGATGTAGGCACAAAGGCTGCCAGGCTCCAATGGGATGGCCAGGACGGCCTATAAAAGTCATACTGCGGGGGTTGGTTCGAGAAGGAACAAGATAGAGACAAATGGAATGACTCGGGAGAGGCCTTTGCCCAGCAGTGTGAGAGTTAGGGCTTAATAAAAAAAAAGACAAAAAATGAATGTTCGGATATAAATGGTAGCTTTTAGTATGGAGATTGCCATTTTAATTGTTCAGAAGAAGCTGGACACGTAATGTAATATATCTAATAGCAACTGTACACGAATTTAAAGAAATGATAAACGAATATTACAACATGAACTCTGTAGTTATTAAAAATTCTGTTTTTGAGAGTTCATGTCAGAGAAAATGTCGCGAATATTTTACAAGATGCGAGTTTCTTAATGAAAATATAAAAGTAATTTATCCATAGCAAACTCGTCAACGTTTCTGACATGTGTTTTCGTATGTTTTTAAATAAGGTAGTATATTAAAAACTTTACAAGACTTACGTTACGTGCCCAGACTTTTTGTAGGTCAGATATTCGGCCAAATTTATCCGCCGATTCTATTGGTACCGATTTTTGACATACCTTTTTGTAGGACGTGTGCGTTGCATTATTGCTATCAGTGTGTTTATTTTTTTCCTACAAAAAATCGATCACCGATTATCGGACGTGGGTGGGTAGGCTTATGTTCAACAATATGTAGTTTTAAGTACCACATTCATACCCAGTCATAATCATAAATATGTATAGTTTAAAATCGGTATTTTAGGTTCTTTTTTATCCGGCAATTGAGGATCAGTTAAAAAAAAAACAAAAGTGTTCCCATATTTTCATAAACGTTGGTTCCTTATAATAACGGAGTTCTTTCAACTTAGTCACAATACAATAGCCAATTACTTCCAAAATTACATTTACTTCTAAAATCTCGTATAATCTACTTTTCCATTTCAAACCAAATTTAAAACGTTGCACTATTATTCTACTGCATTTTCTTTGAAAGGATGTTACAACGCAAAGCTTTGTTGTTTGAACTGCAGTGAGCATCTGTAGTAACTACGGGCTATCAAAGTTAAACAAAAACAGTTTTGTAGACATACGTAATACTTTTAATGCCGTGTTCAAAAGATAGAGCTTGAAGTTCTAAAAATAAATAAATAATTGTTTGTAGCATTTTTTTTATAATGCTCTTTAGTTGTACTGTTTGTAAATTCTTATTTTTATACTGTTTCTTATGTTTAATAAGCTATTAATCGTAAGCAACTAAAATGCTAAAATAAAGAGTAAGTATTTATTTAACTTGAAATATTTTCAATAATATGAAAACGACATAGTATATAAATGCCAATGTCAATGAAGATCCAGATAAGAAAATAGCAAATCTAAGAAAAACTAGAAGAAACCAGCCCAAGACCAGTGACATTACTGCGGAAATTAAACAAGACAGACATCGCAAAAATGAAATGACTAAACATTTCTTTTCAATAAGTTAGTTTCCTAAAAAGCGATACGATCAACGTGAATGACTAGAAATATCACCTTTACGTAACATGTCCCGAAACTAAACACTGAAATGCTTCAAAAAATCTAAGGAGGTGTCTTCTTCTTTTTATCTTCAAAAAAAGAGGAGGTATTCAATTAGACTGTTTTTTTTATGTTCGTTACCGCAGAACTTTTGACTGGGTGAACCGATTTTGATGATTCTTGTTTCATTTGAAAGCTGATACTTCCAATTTTGGTTCAGTTTTATTTATTTATTAAAGTTTACCAACAGCTTCTGTGTACAGTAATGCTTATGTTTATGTCTAAGACTTACGCAGTCGCCAACTACAGTTTTGACAACGGGATCCATAAGAAATAAATATAAGACTTATTTTGAAATCGTTTTTTTGTAAGAATTATTAATCCTATGGTAATCTTATTGATAAATAGAGTGCGCCCGGTCGTTGGCCAGACTAACTGCAGCGTCATTGGCGAGTATAAGGTCATCCAAAGTGCAGGTTTAGGGACACTTTGGGCACTCCAGCAAGTGTTGCATTGTCTAGTCGGATACGCCACACTCACAACGGATATCTGAAGGGTATATGATCCCCCATTTTACCAGATTGTGTTTGCAACGTACCAGGGTTAGCTATAAACGAACAAAACTCGTAATAACAGACGGTATCGTCACGGCCGCTTACCGTACGAGTGTCGTGCGACATTATACGGTCCACTGGGCCGAATACGCGGATAAACAGGTTACAGTCGTACCAGCTTGACAATAATATTAGCCTGGAACAGTGACCAAAGCAAATCTAAGCGAAAAAAGGCAAGTGTCGATTTTACAAGCGTAGACGATGAGGGAACGATAGGAATCATACATATAATCACGCCTCTTTCTCTTGTACGGGTAGGCAGAGATCACTTCTTTCCACTTGCTACGATCATATCACTTTGTCCACTTTCATTATTCCCTTCATACATGCTCTTCGGTTTATAGTACTCTTGACCTGGCTTTTTTTCATTCGCACTCATCTTACACCCTTTTTTCGTCTATTCTTCATTCATTCTCTCGACATAGCCAAACCATCTCAGCATACCTACCTTTCTTAATTTTTGTCTTAACATCCATCATCTCACATACTTCATCCATTCCTCCTTTTACATTCAACGGTGCGCAGCGGCTCTCCGTCGGCCACTTTTCGATAGGAATTGCTAATAATCTGAAAATGACATTTAATTTCGATAAGTCACGTGACTTAGACTTGTCACCAGATCAGCGTTTACGCTTGTAGAAATGTCACTTGTTTAGGGTGAAGGTAGTTATTGATCACCATGTTAGCCTTTTCAAGCTTTCTATCACATGATTATTAACGATAGGTTTCATACATAAACAGTAAAAACATAAATAATTTTTGCATAAACGATTAGATCGAAAGTAGGTTAATAAAAACAAATATCAAAAAGCCCTACTGAATCATTCTATGTATAGAAATTCAGATTACATAATATGGCTAAACTGTCAAATTCCAATAACTTTTCATATAGAAAAATAATAAAATCTGCAAAAACCAATTTTTATACACAAACTCAAACAAAATAGGATTCAATCACAAAATATTAAAAGAGCAAAAATCAAACTAGAGTACTTATCTATATCCAATCATTTATCGATAAAACACAAATTTCATTTTATTATCGATGAAAACTTGTTTGTTTTAGTCACAAGACGGGCACTCGCGCGAAATATCGAAAAACAGTGCGGTCTATTGTCGATATGGTTCGGCGCATCGACATCAAAATTGTGGACGTCACTTATCATTACCTTGTTTTAACGATGTGTGATAATAGTGATGGGATTGTGTTGTTTTTTATATCGAAGAATTGTTTGAAGAAAGTATTACAGAAAAATGGTTTTACAAATTGTTGTTTTTACTTTTTACGATATCACTTTGTTCAACCGATGCTGATAAAAAACTTTTTAGGCAACTTTGCCTTGAATTAACAGACTGCCTGGTACATCAAAACATTGTTTTTTTATTATAGGTTTACATCACAATTTTGTTTTCTATAAAAAAAAAATTGTACTTTTCTTAGCCTTTATTAGGTATTAATATATGTCGCCACATTTTAAGATTAACACACATTCACGCAGACACAGTGACATTTTATTCTGATATCTAAACTTAGGACTACAGAATTTTGAATAAATTCTTTAATGTACTTTTTTTAAAATTAAAGTATTATATTATATGTACTTATATTTTAATTCAATACTTTCGACACAAAAGTTGTTTTTATCGATAACAGCAACCGACATCACTAGTGCGTGTTATTGCAAGACAAATTAGGGTTTTTGAAAGTATGGGCGTACGTTGACAAGTGAGTAGGAATAATGACAAAATTTCTCTTTAATATCATTATTACTGTCTTTATTAATGTATCGTAGTCAGTGGACCTTGAATCTGTATTAAAATACCATTGTTGTATAGAAAATTTTATGAATGAAAGCATTATGTATAAACCTTTATCATAATCCTAAGATGGATTGAGAGTAACGCAATTTTCACATCATAGCCAGGCTTGAAATAACAAATTAAAAAAGTACATGATATTAAAAAAAACTTTAGTACAAAATATTTCACTTCTTCATCACAATCGACTTATTGAGCAAAACCAAAAAAAATATCCAATTTATTTGTTACATGAATTTCATATCAAATTATTCCTAATTACAATTATGCTGCAAAGTAGTAGTATAAAGTAATATTCAAGGCCTTTGCCAATGGGAAAGCAAAGGAGAGGTAAAAAATACAAAATTAATTAATATATTATTACTCTTCATCCACTGTATCGGGTACCGAATTGCAAACGGGAGGATAATCTGGTCTCTTTTCACAAATGAAAGCGTATACATTGTTACAATATATATCATTTAGAAGGCCAGTCCGGTATATAGCACCACAGTATTCACCGGTGGTAGAATTGTTCGGTTCTCCGGCAGTAAACTTGTCGTAACCAGCTTCTGAGAGGGTTTGACCTGGAAACAGAAGAATAACATCCCTCTTTAAGATAATCTTCAAAAAAGATTCATCGCCTTTAGGGTCTAAATCCATGCTTTCTCGTGATATCAGACTATCTTAAAATTCATAATTAATCAGCATTATCAAAAAAACGTTATTAGCAAGGAAGCCTTCATAAAAATAATCTTCAATTATATTTTTAAGTAAACCTACGGATAAACCTTTTGATCTAAGTTAAAAAGAGCACAACATAAAATATATAGGAAGTACAAAAAATGACTAACAATAAATCAACTCGAAGATGTAACCGAAAAACTCAAGATAATGTAATTTCCAAGGAGTTAATTTTGGTTTTTGGTCGTTTTGTCAAAGTTAATAAAAGCTGAAGTAACCAAATGCTTCAGAAAATATTTGGATTGCCGATGATGTTATAAATCGTGTTACGATCCCCTAAATTTCATTTCCTGGGACTCACGTTTGAATACAAACATAAGCAAAAATTCAATTCGCAATTTTCCTATTAGGAACATCATGCACGCCTTTGCATCATTTAGCGTTATAGCTTTATTTATTGTTCTTTTATCGACGATATATTATATATTGTTATGCTTATTATGTTTCTCATCTACTGCAAATTATACCTCCACGACACCTATGTCATATAAATGTGTAATGACCAGCTCTTCACTGCACAAACTCAACGCTTCTTATATGCAGACGATCAAGCACTAGCCACCGAGACACACTTTCCAGAGGCTGAAGCTAATCTCAAAGATTCACTTGCAATATTTCATAAAAACCACGTTATTTAGATATCATCATCATCAATCAGGCCAATCATAGTCCACTGCTGGACATAGGCCTCTCCCAATTTGCGCCACAACACCCGGTCCTGCGCATCCAGTCCCCCTGATTGACCAGATTTAGGTATCACTTTAGATAGATCATTGACGTACAGGGCCCACTGCATGAAGACCAAAAAAAATTGGCTCACTCGACAAAGCCATTCAAGTGGCGACTTTCTGGTCAAACAGCGTTTAGAGATCATTGACATGAGAAGAAGAAGAAATAAAAATAATTCAAAACTCACCATGAATGGTCCTCCATTCCCCATGCTCGCCCCAATCAGCAAATCCTACAAAAGCGGTCTCTTTCCAGAACGCTCCAGACATCTTAGCTGCAGGGTACTTGGCGAACAGTTCCTTCACGACCTTGGCTTCCGTGTCACTGTTGATGACGACAAGATGGCCGCCTTCAGCTGAACACGTTAAGTATGCTCGCGAAAATGTTCGAGGTACCGTGTGGAATTTGTAACAGCTGTTTGTTCTTGTGTCTAAACGGTATTCTGTGAAGAAATTTATGGTTGAGTACTTGGATACAACTATAATTAAAATTAAAACAAACAATGAATGAAATAAATGGACTAGTATTGGGGTTCCTAATCTTACTACGCGTAATTCTAACAGTTAAATATAAAAACTATAAAATTGAGCAATCGCTGAAATCATTATATTAATCACTATCTACTATATAAAAATAAATCGGGTTTTCCTTCCTGACGCTATAACTCCAGAACGCACGAACCGATTTCTACGGTTTTGCATTCGTTGGAAAGGTCTCGGGTCTCCGTGAGCTTTATAATAAAGATAGTAAATAAAATTCAGGAAAAAAAAAGTCTTCATCTGTTAATCACCAAACGAAATGTTACATAAAACGAAGTCATCTGGTGGCGAAACGGAGTTCGCCGGGTTTGCTAGTCGATCTATAATTTTAAGGCCTAAAATTGTATTATCTTGTTAGACTTTAAATAAAATTCAAAGACCCACGTTCACTCGGAATCTTTAACAAGAAAAATGCAAAAAGACGTCTCTTAACTCTTTTGGTTATGATGGAGCTCATAAAGGCTTTGACGATGCAATACGCTTTCAAACTTATAGGCCAACACAACTTGATGGATTTTCACTCGATAAGAAAAACTATCAAAAACTTTACCTGGATCGTAAGTTCCACATTCATTAGCCTCCCGTTCAAGGTCATGAGATCTATAACAGATGTAGGGACGAGTTTCAGTACAGGATCGGTCAGCTAATTCGCCATGGTAATTAAATGTTATACAGTTCTCATCGTTATTCAAATTGTTTGGCTCATTCTCAGCCCATGATAATGGAACTTCAGAGAAGGGTATTCCTGGAAACATAAATAATAAATATAAATACCCAAATAAAAGATTTCATATGTTAGAACTGTTCATTTTTTAATTTAATTTAAGATAACTCAGTTAAAGTCTCCAAAAAACATCATCAGCGATTTAGTAATTTGGTAGATATGATACTTCCAACAATGTCTCCGTATCATGTCTTTAACACACTACTTTGTGCCTCCAATGTTAATATCTTTTAATGACAAAATGTTTAATCATAATAACTATCGCAGTGCCAATTTTGTACAATCAAATATTGCATTACAACGTTGATGTTCCTAAATTGATGCTGTAAAGGTATTAGTATCTAAATATAGTCGTACCATTCACCACATGTTAGTAAGGATAACATTTGTGCCAAATGGAGAATCTTGTCCGCAATATTCGTACTACTAAAGGTACTCGTACTTATACGCATGAAGAAACCTTGAAATGTGAACGAAGATATGTATTTTTAGAAGACATACCTTCATTTTAATGTATGAAACTTAATGTAAAAATGGGTACGATTTCTAAAAAAAGATTAATTTTGCTCTCGTTACCTCTGATACCTCATCATCATCATTATCATCAGCCGGAAGACGTCCACTGCTGAACAAAGGCCTCCCCCCTATTTCCAAAAAAATACTTACTATAGATCGTTACAGATATAAATTAACAAAATTTCGAAAAACAATTTGAAAAAAAAAAATCGAATAAAAAAAGTACATTACTTCGGATATCCATATCCACGAACTGGTTCTTCCCAGACTGTCCCCAAGCTATGTTGGTTGGCTTCCAACTGCTGTCCTCTGAATGATATTTGAAATATGGATAAAATGTTGAGCTACGAATGAAATGTATAATATTTAATTTAAAATCAAACCTTCAATCGTTGCGAATTCTCCTGGAGCAAAAGTCGCATGGATCCCAGTAAATATTTCTGATTCGGACGAGAAGAAATTCTTTAAAATGTGCATCATTTCTTGTTCGAATTCAGGTGTGGTCGGTGAAGCAAGAATTGCACCTTGACATGAAAATAAATTCATTTAAACATCATTAGTTATAGTTGGATTGATAAGTGATAGAAGGACATAAGGGCGTAGGTTTCATAAATTTCGATACCAGGCGCTTATAGCCCTGAGGAACCCGCATAGACCAAGATTATGAAGGGCTCTGTGACTCTCTCTGACAACCTCGCTTGATAGTAACCATTCAGTATTTGATATATTTAGTTGGCTAATAACATTAAGTACTATGTCAGCCGATTCCGAATTACCGTCTCTGGGATTTGGATGATTATTTATCTGACGATTCAAACCTCTTGCATCTCGATCTGACGCTATGTCGTTTTGCTTGCCATTAAATAATCCGTCGCTAGGCAATGACCTAATTAATTTAATAATTATATAATGAACATAGGTAGGTAATAGTGGTCATTATGTGTTTTGAGGGTCGGATTTTTTAGATACTTTTTTTTAACAAAATTTTGGTATTTTGACGGTTCTTCAATACAAAATTATTATTATGTCCGAAGTGAATTTTATCTTTGGAAAAAAAACTGGTGATTAAAAAACCTGATCTAAATTATTGTTACCTCAACATCCATAAACAACCTGATAAAAATCTTATCAACATACAAACTATTTTCAGTCACACAATTTTGTTAGCACGTGCCAAATAATAAATTGATTTTCCATATGTGTGGCATAAACTTGTATTGTGTGAAAGAAATGGAGCGTGGAGAGGGGGGGGGTGGAGTGAGGTGTCTCGGTGGCGCGGGGAGGATTGCAGATTGCAGGATTGCAGGATCTTGTAGTATAGTCCTTTTTATGTATGGTTGTCAGAAGAAAGAGATAGGTTTAAGACAAAAAAGTTTGATGATTGATGTCTGATTTTAAAAATATTACATCCATTTTTGAAGTGCTGTTATTTTGGAATTGACTTTGATGTTATCAAAGATTTAGGACTTAAAAAAATGAATATCCTTAATATAAAAATAAAAACTGCATTTGTACGTAGGTCCAACTTCTAATCACCCAAAAAAGTCAACTGTCAACCTAAAATTTTCTTTAAACCTAGCTAGTTTTTTATCTATTGGAGTTCATGAACTTACCTTCAAGGCTGCATCTCAAACGGGCGTCGGACCAAGTGGCCGGGACCACAAAATGTTTGAACCAAGCCCCCGCCACCACACTGTACGTGTAGTCGCATCGAAAGGCACATTCTTAAATAAAAATATACCTTAATTAACTTCAAAAAATTAAATAAACGTATATTTAGTTATTTTTAGCACATTATTAGACGACCTACGTGGTCGACTGGCGTACGCACTGGTTTTCAAGGTGTCGATCCCCGGACGGGCCAATGTGGAAACTCACTTTTCTACGTTGTCTCGGATCTGGGTGTTTGTGGTACCTTCGTCGTTTGCGAATTCCATAACACAATTGCTTTATATCTACTTACTTTGAATTCGGAGTAAAATCCATCATTCAAAACTTATCACCATCGATTATTCTCTAAATGAAATTAATTAAAACTATTTCAGTCATAAAGTAACATATTGAAAATACGTCAAAATGACTTACCTATACAATTAAGAAAAAGAACTAACACTGCAACTTTGAACCCTAAACACGACTGCATTTTGCGAGCAACTTGATATAAATTGTGCTATGGTATAAATACGGGTAATTCCAATATCATTAGTTTGAATATAAAGATATGGACAAGCATAAAGTGCTCAAAGTTTAGTTAAAACAGAAAAATACCGTATAACACAGGGTTATTAGTAAAAACCAACAACTTCTTATGAGGTCATTGTACACAACATAGTAAAAATCCTTTCTATGGGTCAACCCCAAAAAAATCTCTAAAGATGTTGACGGTGTGTTACGAATAACCCTATAAATATACAGCAAAAAAAAAACAAAACGGATGCAAATTTGTTTTATTATTTCAATAATAAATAGTTTTTTTACAAAGTCGTCCTTAAATCCTAAACGAGCAAATTAATTTTTAGCTTTAAAAAAGTTATTTTATGAACAGCCAATCGCTTACTCCCAAACCTTTAACTATCGTCATATATTATAGCGATATGCTTGAATTTTAGTACCAAGCTCTCAAAAAACGGTATTTTTTTATTTGAGGCACTTGGCTATTTTATTACTCAAGGACTTACTGGCACTAATTATCGCCTAGTAATGATTTTTTTAAGAACATAAAATATTTCACTTAATAACAATAAAAAATGTTGATAACCTCTGTCCCAACAAATTGAAACCCATTCAAGTTATCAATTGAAGCGTAGACAATACTATACCTAAATGGTTTTTTCTTTAATAATAATGAATGATAAAATATACTATTATTTGTTATTTAGTGTTTTTACGTCTCTATTGAAATGATTATAAAAAGAAGTTTGTTTTTTATTGCACATCATAATGATTCCATATTATAAGAATATTATTTTTTATTGTTATTGTTTCAATATTTCACGCTCTTTCATTGCGATCGTTACATTTACTACTTATTATTTGCTATTAACTACTTTTTCAAGAGTTTGACCCTAAATATGACACTGAGTATCTGAAATGCAGAAAATTACCATTGGCTTTGCAAACAGAAAACCATTTTGAACATAACATATCATCACGCCTGTATCCCCGAAGGGGTAGGCAGAGGTGTACCAATGTACACCCACATTTATAGAAAACAGTATTATTTCTTCTTTAAGGTAAAGAGGCTGAAAATAGTGGAATCATTTGAATGAACACATATCACATCACATGATGAGATATTTTACTATAAATATTTAATAAACCAATCGGTATTTTTTATCGGTACTTTTGATCCGCAGATCAAAAGTTTCCTTCAAACTTTTAAGCCCCGAAAAAGCGAACTGTTTAATCCAATAGCGAAGTTATGAACTTCACAATCCTATCTAATTCCATCGAAGAATCAAAGTTTTCAGTACCAAGAGCAATGCCGGAATATTACTTGACGGAAAGGCGCAGGGAGTCTTTAAAAAAATGACGGGTTGAAATAGATCCCAAGTTTGAAAATGTAAGTTATTTGAGAAATGTCGCATGGTCGCCAATCACGCCGCTCTTTAAGGTAGCTCCACAATAATAATAAGCGATGTAAACGTCACAGGGGTTAAAAAAATATAATACAAAAAAAAACACAAAAGAAATATAATTTTATATTTGTATTTTATTCATTATACTCGTTTTTGATATTATGTCAATAATGTAAATAAATATTATTATTATGTTGTGTTTTACGCCTCCATTGAAAATACTATAAAAAATATTGTTTTTTATTGCACATCGTTATAATTCGACAAAATATTATTTCTTATACCTAATATTCAAATTTTGATTATCAATATTTTGCACGCTTTTATTGCGATCGCCACATATTATTGGATAAGTCGGGTTCTTTTCACAAATAAATTCGTGAGGTACATCACAGGATACATCATTAAGTAGACCTGTACTGTACACTGACCCACAGTATTCTCCTCTGCCTTCATAATTATTTGGCTCTCCTAACGAAAACTTCGAGTAACCAGCTGCTTCAAGAGTTAGACCTGAAATTATATAATTAATTAGTTTTGTTAATTTAGCACCAACAAGTTCAGCAGTCAGACCACAACAAAACATCCCCATCCAAAACACCCCATCCCAAAAAGTTAACGTAATAAGAGACACTTATAGTTCCGCCATAAAGTCTGATGAAGCAGTTAATAATAATAATAATAAATGCGGACAACATCACATACACTGCTCTGAACCCAAAGTAAGTAGCTATTAAGTCCTTGTGTTATGGAATTCAGAAACAACGAAGGTACCACAAACACCCACACCCGAGACAATGTAGAAAAATGACTTTCTACATTGACCCGTCTGGGGATCGAACCCGGGACCTCAGAGCTAGCGATACCTTGAAAATCGGTGCGTACGCCACTCGACCACGGAAGTCGTCGAAGTTAGTTAAAGCCTGCGCTTAAGCTTAGTGACAAGAATTCCAGAACAAACATTTTACTTCCTGGTAAAGAGAGGATACCATTGTGGTAAATTTTTTCTAAGCTTAGTTCAATGAAACATGGGTGGAATTAAAACTTAAACGATCAAGCTTAAATCACAGAAACTGAACACATTTACAAAATAAAATCTGGAAATAAACGTTATAATGCAACAATACCAGAGGCTGAACTCAATTTGGATCAGATAATTATACATACCAGTCACACGCTGGTAGCTAGACGTTAAAGGATAAATAAATAGTAAAGAGAAATACAAAATGATTTGGGAAAAATTACTTTCAATAGTCATCCAATAGCCTCGATGAATCCGATCAGTAAATCCGATAAAAACGACCCGTGGTCTGAACCAGTCTTTGATATCCTTTGCTGGATTCTTAATGAAGAGCCACCTGATAACCGAAGCTTCTGTTTCACTATTGATGACGGCAAGATTGCCGCCTTCAGCTAAGCATACTGAGTGAGCATCGGAAAATGTGCGCTTTCTTGAGTGGAACTTGTAACAGCTGTTTGTTCTTTTATCTAAACGGTACTCTGTAAAGTTATGGTTGAGTATTTGCATAGTGTTATAAATTAAATGAATGGAGCAGTGTTTGGATTTCCAATACAAATTTTTTGAAATCTAAACGAAATTTTTTAATTTATTTTTGTTGTAAGCGATCTGCATTTAATGGACTAAATGGAAAAGCTTTTATAACATAATAATAATATATTAAATTAATCACAAAGACCGACGCAATGGATACGAATCATTAGCAAGAAAATTTTAAAAACACCTTCTCTTTCGGTTATTAAAGAACTCACGAACTCTACTGACAATGCAATACTCTTGCAAACTTATAGGCCAACACAACTCGATGATGATGAATTTCCACTAGATAAGAAAAACTCGTCGGCGATAAACTATAAAAAATTTACCTGGATCGATAGTCCCACATTCATTGACCGGTTCAAGATGATGAGATTTATAACAGATATATGGACGAGGTTCCGAACATGGTTGGACAGCGAAATCTCCATAGTAAGTTAATGTTGAGCACCTCTCATTGTTATTCAAATGGTCTGGATCATTTTCAGACCATGACAAAGAATTTGTAGATACAAGACCAGGATACTTGATACCTGGAAAAAAGCAAAGATGTGTTATTTAAACACTATTAAAAAAAACCTGGTTAAATGAAATTTACCATACTCGAGAAAAAGAACCACGAACATCTTTTGTCAAGCCTCTCTCCAAGCTATGTTCCAACCGCTTTTCTCTAAATTATATTTGAATTCTGGATAAAATGTATACCTACGAATAAAATGGCTATTTTTTACTCTAAATCAAATCTTTACCTGTTGCGTAGTCACTTCCAGAAAAGGTCGCATGAATCCCTGTAAATATTTCTGTTTCTGACGAGAAGTAATTCTGCAAAATCTGCGTCATTTCAGCTTTGATTTCAGGTGTAGTCGGTGAAGCAAGCGTTGCACCTTGACATGCAAATATACAAATTTTAATATCATCAGTTCTAGTCAGATTGATAACAGTACTGTATGAAGGCTGTAGGTAGGATTCATACATTTTGGCGAAGACTACTGACGGATTTCGATCGACGAAAACCTCTCATGATATTAACATATTAACAAACATATTCTTTTTTTTTCTTTTGTTTTCCAGAACATCTCACACACGGTTGTCTGATCCCAAGCTAAGCAGAGAGCTTGTGTTATGGTAACCAGACAACTGATAATATTATTATAGATAAATTACACCCAGACACCGAACAAATTATCGTGCTCATCACACAAACATTTGTGCCAGGTGGGAATCGAACCCACGACTTCCAGTACAGCAGTCAGGGTCTCTAACCACTAGACCAACAGGCCCGCCAAAAATATTGACGATATAAATTTACAATATAATTTAGAACTCGACTCCTTCGCCCGAACACCACAGGCTTTTAATAATAATAACGGTTGTTTGGATATTCCTGTTAAAAATTAACCAAGTTAGTTGCTCCTTCAGTTAACTCACCATCAGAGCTGCATCTAAAGCGGGCATCGGACCAAGTGGCCGGAATCTCAGAATGTTTGAACCAAGCCCCCGCCACCACACTGTATTTGTATCCGCATCCTAAGGAACATTCTGAAATAGAAATTACCTGAATTACCCCCAAAGGAAATAAAAAAACGTAATCCCACTAAAAACATAAATGTAAAAAAGGAAAGCCAAGTTCAATAAACAAAAAGAATGGAGATCTAGATGAGTGCCAAGTTCTATGCAAAATCCAAATATGTATTTATAGGAACAAAATAACATCATGAACAAGTATAAACTCAATTTCTTTGCTTTATTGGATACCTATAACAATGCTGTTTTTTTTTAAATGTGAGATCCTTAAGTAGGTTAGATTTGACTTGGTTTTTTGGTGGCTTGATCTTTTTTTTTGTTGTTATTTATTATTTTCACTAGTGTCATAACATTATTTTGTACCAAAAGGATTCAGCTACCCATCAATTAAACATCTTTCACACTGGTCTGAAGTGTCTGAAACTATTTCAGTCTTAAAGTTAGTTATTCGAAATACGTGAAAATTACTTACCTATATGACTAAGACAGAAACTGAACACTGCAACTTTTAACCATAAACACGACTTCATTTTGCGAGTACACTGATACATTAAGTGATTGGAATTACCCTTATTTATAGAAGAAGCACAAAGCTACAGAAAAACCCAACTGTATGACAAAAATAGTAAATCAAAACAAATGGGATGCCAAACATTTTTTTTTTGTGAACATTTACTTTATACCTTAATTTTTTTACTAATGACTAGGTCCCTGGAAAATATTAATAATGTAATTAAATTCTAGACGAGTTCATTTGTTGCTTGCTCTATAAGAAAATTATCCACTAACTGTACAAGCCTTTACGCCCAATCCTTCAACTCATCAGCGACCTGAAGACTGAAGTTCATGCATCCTATTTTGACTAACCGTTTGTTGAGACGGTTACTCAAAATGGGTGGCCTGACCAATTGGTTTGCACAAATGGACCTATTGGCACAAAATTAACTGTACGTACGAACGCCTATTTAATCCGTTACAAATGCACATTTCAGTAAGGTATAATGACAAAATGTTGATAGCCACTGTCATAAGAAATTATAACCCTTTCACGTGATCAGGCGAAGACAATAATATGCGTAAATGGGTTTTCTGTTTAATGATAATGAATGATTTAATATACAGAGTGTAGAGAACACTCTTTCCGACCAAAATTCAAATTTATTTTTTGACTTAGGCTACAAAGTAGCGCTTATCAACGTCAACACATACAAAAACGACAGTACCCCAAGGATCGGTTCATTTCCGGCGGAAGACGCATCATTGGCTGCGCAGCGCCAGAACAGACAAATACGCAATTACACCCAACCCCTCACACCTGACGCACAAACTCATCGTCAATTCAGTGTGAAAGGTTGAATGCTCCACCACGCATCCGCCCGCCCCGGCGCCACACAACCGGCAACACGCGAAGCGCCTCCAGAAATGAACGGATCCCAATTCGCCCACCCTACACCGCTTGCTAAGTGCTCTGGCTGTGGAGAAGAAACAGCGCAACGAACTCCACAACATCACGCTGTCTTTATAATTACAATAAATATAAAATAATTAGAGACCGTGCCAGATGAACAAGAGTTTAAAAAGACCCGTTAAGGTACTAAAATTCTGTTCGTTTTAACCCGAGATAAAAGGGGGATATACAGACGTGCGTTTAAAGTTCCATTCTAGCATGGAGCTAGCAAAAAGATTTTATATGACAGAGATAATTTTTATAATCGGCAATATTTAGGATTCGCGAATAAAAATGCGATCAAATTAGAGACAAAATACGATACAAACGAAAAAAATATATATAAATAAATTCATAAATTAATTATCCCCATACACCAGAAATTGATTGATAGTGACCTATATCAATCTAGATTAATTAATCCAACAACTCAAGCATGAATACCTGCAAACTATTTATAACATCTAACCTTTCTCTTTTAGTTTTACGTGTAAAACGTAGGAACTAGTAAGTTTTAAACATGGGTCCCTAAACACTAAAATTTAATATTTAATAACTCTTAAACCAGATGTGGGAGTTTAAACAGCTAAATTGAAGTGGACACGATTCCGTATGGCTCCGGACAGATGGGCGAAAATAGCTACCGAGTGGGTCCCTAATACCGGAATTCGCAGACGAGGCAGGCCGAGGAGACGGTGGCGGGATGACATCGATCGCTTCTTAAGTGATTGGTGTCATGTGGCTCGAGACCGAAGGGTCTGGAGTCGGATGGGGGAGACCTTTGCCCAGCAGTGGGAAAATAAAGAGGTTAAATAAAAAAAAACACCTTATAATATTCACCTGAAAAAAGTTTCATAAATATTTTTCATTGTAGATTGTAATAACATTTTTATATAAATGTAAAATCTCCTAAAAACTTGTGATCGTTATCATACCTTTAAATAAGTTAATCTAAATAATTCAGTTTAATTAAGCGATAGGGAACTACTTGTAACTTATGTGTATGGCGTGTTAATTATTTTGTGAAGTGACTTAGATATTTATCCAGTTACATTTAACTTCAAATAAAAAAGAAGTTTATGTGTAACTAACTTTTCCTTTAATTAAAGATTAGCAGTTTTATCGGAGGAAATATGACCATAGTTTTTTGTTATCTATCATGGACTCATGTCATCAGTTTAACCTTTTCTTTTTATTTGCTACTAGCTGTGCCCCGCGGTTTCACCCGCGTTAATAACTATATCCTATGGATCCCTAACTTTTTTGAAAATTTAATATAGCCTATGTTTACCGCAGACAGTGTAGCTTCCCAACAGTGAAAGAAGTTTTCAAATCGGTTAACTAGTTTCGGAGCCTACTCAATACAAACAATCAAATCTTTTCTCTTTAAAATATTAGTATAGATAACTTTTGCCTGTGGCATCGCTCACATGGGTGTTGGACTATTGCGGATTTTTACGCATTTTATGTTACTAAGTGCCAAGTTATATCAAAATCGATTAAGTGGTTTATCCAGTAAAACATAATAGATAGACAGTTAGTTTCCCATTTAGTAATTTTGATCATTCTACTTCGTGGTTTCGGCAGATTTTAATTAGCTTTATTAACCTTCTTAAATTACAGCTGTGTTTTTTAAGTACAATTTAATACTTTAGTAATAATATTGATATTATAGGGGTGTAGTGGGCTGCCTGCGTTGTGTCTTGTTAGCCAACCCGTATAGGTGACAAGGAACTAATAATCCGTCGGTAGTCTACAGCTCTTCTCTAGTGGCTCCTAGAAGCTGTTCGCAGCGGCCACACCCTGGTAACCACGTTGGCTCGTGGGCTAAACCTAGAGAAGGGGGCTTGGTAACAACATCTCCCAAGCCTGATCGGAAATCCCCCGGAATTGTGTCTTGGCTAAATAGCAGATCACCGCTGGTGGCAAGACACCGAGGCAAGGCAGGAAGGCCTAGAGGCAGCGATAGGGATCGTGTTATCGTATGTCAAACTGCTGCATCGGACATCTCTCCGATCGTAACGGTTCACCGTTCCATCGGACAAAGAGATGTTAGACGAGAGAGTGCTCTTGCGTTTGCGCGTATGTTTGAGCACTATAATATATCCTGCGCATCTGACTGCTTCCGAACAAGGGACTCCGATTTGGCAAAGACTGGTGGCGATGGGTTGAGGTAGAGAGGTTCGGGCTGATGCAACCTGAGCTTTGTCTGAGACCTGCACACTAGCGGCTCTGGGGGTGTGAGTACACGCCGTGGTCGTTTTCTCTTTGAGCTGGGGGGACAGAGGGATTCCGGCAGCACCCAGGGCGACTAAGCAGCCCTTTTTAGGGGAGCACTGCTTTCCCTGCTCAGCCTGGGAGGGGGCTAGAAAAGGTGCCCCAAAAAAATGCTCACCCCAAACACTTTTTGGATAGCAGTAACCACGGCTGCTTCCGCATCTTTTTATTCGTGGTCGACGCAACAATATTAATAAACTTAAAGCACCTGTACTGACTTTTGGTGCATGGAATGTTCGCACCCTTCTCGACCGTGATACAAACGCCTGCCCAGAACGAAAAACTGCCATAGTTGCTCGGGAACTCCGCCGCTACAACATTGATATAGCTGCTATAAGCGAAACCCACCTTGCCGAAGAGGGCGAGTTAGTCGAGCATGGCGGTGGCTACACTTTTTACTGGAAGGGCACTGCTGCAACAGAACCAAGAAGGTCGGGAGTTGGTTTTGTGATCAAGAATAATCTTGTGAAGACACTACAAGAATGTCCAATCCACATCTCGGACCGTATTACCACCTTGCGCCTTCACTTAGACTGTGATAATTTTCTTAATGTCATCAGTGTCTATGCACCGACGCTAGATAGTTCTGACGATACTAAGGATAAATTTTACGAAGAACTTACGCAATGTCTTCATAAAATACCGAACAGAGAAAAGATACTCTTGTTGGGTGACTTTAATGCCAGAGTTGGTCGAGACTATGAAGCGTGGCCTAAAGTTTTGGGTAGACATGGGGTAGGCAACGTCAACTCTAATGGCCAGTTGCTGCTTAGTTTATGTGCTCAATTCCAACTTGCAATCACAAACACCATGTTCCGCCTTGCTGCTAAGCACAAAACTACGTGGATGCATCCCAGATCTAAGCACTGGCACCTCATTGACTATGCCATTACGAGGCAGCGAGACATCTCTCATGTCCTAGTCACTCGTGTTATGCGCGCTGCTCATTGCTGGACGGACCACAGACTAATTGTCACCAAACTGCGACTTTGTCTTCGGCGACCATTTAGAGCTAGCAGGAAAAAGCCTCAGAGCATAAACATTGAGGAACTCAAATATCCGGCACCCAGAAACAATTACGCTGAAACGCTGGCATGTGAAATACACTCTCATCAAAATACCGGTGAAATTGATGCTGACTGGAACGCCTTGTCGTCGGCCATTCTTGACGTAGCCATGAAAACCCTAGGCCTAAAAAATAGACGCAAGCAAGACTGGTTTGATGAGAACGACGAAGTTCTTACTAATGCTATTGCCAAACACCGAGATCTTCTCAAGCGCAATAATAACAGCGCACTAATAATAAAAGAGAGTGACCGTGAGTTGCGTAAGCTCACGAGATGTACCAAAGATAAATGGTGGCAAGCCAAGGCTGAATACATCCAGTGGCTTGCTGATAGTAATCAGCTCGGGGATTTCTATAGCGAAATTCGCAGTCTCATGGGTACCACCAACTTCATAAAGGTACCACTGAAGTCGCTGGATGGTAACAGTCTGCTGAAGAGCAAAAATGAAGTGCTAGATCGTTGGGCAGAGCATTTCAATAATCTGCTTAATGTAGATCGAACAGCCGATCTACGCTATATAGATAGTTTGCCTCAACTGCAAATAGCGGAAGAACTGGATGATGCATTGTCTATACACGAAGTGCTTTTTGCCATCAAAAAACAGCAAAATCAGCGTGCGGTTGGCTTAGACCTTATACCAGGTGAACTTCTGAAATACGGCGGCGAGGAACTGCATTCGCGCGTCTGGGAAATGTTTGTGCTTATGTGGGAGAAAGAACATGTTCCTGGAACTTTTAAGTTATCACGCATCAGGGCTCTCTATAAGAACAAAGGCGACCGGTCGGATTGTGGTTCTTACCGCGGTATTTCATTGCTCTCTGTCCCTGGAAAAGTTTTCGCCAGAGTACTATTAAACCGCCTTAGGAATTTGTCTGAAAAGATTCTGCCGGAAACCCAATTTGGCTTCAGACCAGACAGAGGGACCTGTGAGGCAATATTCGCAGTCCGTCAACTCCAGGAAAAAAGTAGAGAGCAGGGACAGCACTTGTATCTCTGCTTTATTGATCTGGAAAAAGCCTTTGACTCCGTCCCTCGCGAGGCACTCTGGAAGATACTGAGAAAGTTGGGGTGTAAGGACAAGTTCATAAGACTCCTGCGACTCCTGCACGATGACATGCAATGCTGTGTAGCGGTTGAAGATGACCAATCAAGCTTCTTTTCCGTCACTTGTGGAGTGAAACAAGGTTGTGTCTTGGCTCCCACATTGTTTGCATTATATTTCGCAGTTGTAGTCCGAGAAGCATTGACTTCTTCTCCTGAAGGAATTCGTATTCGTTATCGAACTGACGGCAGACTTTTCAACCTGAATAGACTCAAGGCGATCACAAAGGTGTCCTATGCACATATAGAAGACATTATGTATGCAGATGACCTTTGTTTCGTGGCTGAATCCCCTGAAGTCCTGCAACAGCTAGTCACGAACCTTCACAAGCAGTGCTGTACATTTGGCTTAAAGATCAGCGTAAAAAAGACAGAAGTGATGTCACTAGATAGTCACGGGCGTGAAGAACTGGCCATCATGCTTGGTGAGGATGTGCTGAAGCAGGTCGATAAATTTCGATATTTGGGGAGCACTATAATATCAAAGTGCAATCTTGACGCCGAAATTAATAGCAGAATTGGTGCTGCAGCTGCTGCCTTCGGCAAATTCGATAAGAAGGTCTTCAGCTGCCATGACATAAAACTGTCCACGAAGGTCTCTGTGTATATGGCAGTTGTATTGCCTTGCATACTTTACTCAGCGGAAACATGGACGCCTTACCGACGCCACATCAGGCAACTAGACCGCTTCCACCTCCAATGTCTGCGCAGAATACTAAATATACGTTGGTCTGACCGTGTGCGTAACACAGAAGTGTTGAGGAGAGCCAATATAGGTGGCATTGAGGCATACCTCATGAGGAGACAGCTGCGTTGGTGCGGACATGTATTGCGCATGCCGGATACTAGAGTGGCCAAGCGCATTCTCTACTCCGAGTTGCAGGAGGGCAAACGAAAATGTGGCGGACAGCTGCTGCGATACAAGGATGTGCTGAAGCGCCACATGAAAAACTGTTCCATAGATCCATCCCAGTGGGAGAATCTAGCATCCAACCGCATAGACTGGAGAAGCCGCGTAAAAGACAAAGTCTATGACTTTGAAGCACGCCGGCTTTCTGAGCTGGATGCCAAACGAGATGAGTTGAAAGCTCGACCACCCGGAGCTATCAACTACAACTTTGTGGCTGGTACTCTGACATGTCCGCAGTGTGCGCGGACTTTTACACACAAAATTGGGTACTGCAGCCACATGAGAGCACACGCGCGCCAATAGAGTCGAAGTGGTCGCCGTTACCGAAATCGGTGTGGAAGATTATTATATTATTATTATTATTATAGAACGGGGATTAGCGCGTACATGCTTAAATACCTTTAGGGCTTGAAGTTCCGACCGGGATAAACAGGCCGTGGTTGCAAGCAGACTCATAATTTTTTTATACTATTTTCAAAAGTAAAAATACAACATAATTCAAAATATATTATGAAACCAACAAAAATCAGATTACACCTTCGCGTGTTTTCACCCTTTTACAGTAACCGTGTAATAAACTTGTTTAATAGTTACGTATTAAATGAAAAAGGACTCATTATGTTAATTTTCACAGGCTGGGAATGAACGAATTATGGTCGCAATATATTTTCTTGAGTGACCTTGATGCTTTCAAGGTCAAAGATAAGTTTTAGGTGAACGTGATCTTTATTTTTCTGTTACTTTATGAAACAATTTTTCACTAGTTTTTTTTCCTTTTGTGCGAGAACTTTAGAGGGTTAGTTGGTAGGCTTACTAAGTAAATGCTTTTGATTGAACTTAACAACTTATTGAGGGTTTCTTAAAGTATAGTAGATAAGTAGATAGTAAGTATAAGAAATAGTAAGTATACTGTAATTAATTAGTTAATTTAACCAGAAAAGGTGGCGCGACGACCTTTACATTTACCTGGAGAACTGGTTCGAGGTGGCGCGAGACAAGGACCAATGGAAGGAGTTGGGGTAGCACAGCAATTTGCCCAGCTATGGGTCAGCATAGACTTAAAAAACCAGTTTGTTAATAAACGAAGTCGTCTTACATCCGACATCATAAAATGTAACGGATTTTACAGGAATGACGACGAGATTTTAATCTGATAAGATTAAAATGTATCTCTAAGGGTGTTACCACACCGATCGATCGATAGTCGATCGATGCCATCGATCGATAGTCAATCGATGCCATCGATCGATGGTAGAATGGATTAATCGACGTCGTTAGACATTTTCTACCACACCAATCGATCGATAGTCGATCGATGCCATCAATCGATGGTAGGATGGATTGGTCGACGTCGATCGATAGTTTCTACTAGGCATCCGTCGACCGATGCCGATCGACCGGCAATCGATCGATTGGTTAGTCGACCGGTATCCTTCGATCAATAAAAGCTACCACACTAATCGATCGACGTCGACCGATTGGTGTGGTAACACCCTAAGGATTAACCTTCTCAAATGTAATTTGTGTTGCATATGAATTGCTTAAAAGATTATATAGATATGGTTTGTATTTTAGTATTTATACTTCGCTGCATATTTTAAAACAATAAGAAGCATAATTAAGAAGTCTATTATTTTAATAGGTGTTATACAAACCTGTAAAGACCAAATTATCGTCTTTCTCCTAAAATAGTATAGTCTAAATTTTGATATCATGTTTAGGTTTAATATGATCTAGTTTTAGAGAACTATAATTTCTAATTTAACTTTGTTTGTATGATATTCACAACATATTTTGACTAAATGTTACAGCTATTTACATTATAAAATATATAACATGCTATTTTAGGTAACTATCATTTGGTATTTGGTTTTCAGGAATTATGTAGGTATGTTTTTTACGTATGATAACATTAGTATAGAAGTATTTATAGAATTTTCGAAACATTGGTAAACGTCTTTTTAACCCTTTGGGGATACAGGCGTGATTGTATTTTTATGTTAAGGTGCTCCCTCACCCGGAGCATTCGCGTGTAATGTAACGTTACAGATTTGAGCAATACATCAGTGAAGGAGGAGAACCGAGCATTACAATGCGCACCTTGTAATGATACAATGTGTAATATCTTGATACAGCTTGTAACATCCATGCGCGCCAGTTCCCGCTTCGTCTGACTTCTTGCTATGAAATGCTCAAAGTCGAATCAATTTGTTACATGACACGCAAATGCTCGTTAGCCAGGGAGGTAGTGTTGCAATGTAATGCTCAAAGTCGAATCTATAATGTTACAATACACGTGAATGCTCGCGATGAGGGAACACCAAAACAAAACACCATCAACTATAGAATATAGTAACAACAATGGCAATATCATCCGGGGTGGCAAACAGATTATAAATGAGATACCCATGTGAGCAGCCTCGTAATTCCCGCCAAAATAAGGACAAGATAAAACGTAGCCTGATTCATGAGCCATCCACGAATGATTAACTCAAATGGGTTGGTTTTTCCTCAAAATGGTCATCATGTGTTTATTGTATCATTAATTAAGTGGTGGTAAAGTGTCGTGGTGGATTAGCGGTTCAATGAACGGATATGTATGCACGAGGTTGCAGGTTCGTACCCAGGTAAGTAACAATGTGGCTTTTTCAAAGTTATATGTATACTTTCTTCTAATGATAAACAGTGAAGGAAAACATCTTGAGAAAATCTGGATTCCAAAATTTGGGATCTGGAATCGCCAATCCGCAGAGAGCAAGCGTGGTGATCAATGCTCGTGCCTTCTCTATATGAGTATAGGCCTGTGCACAGCCGTGGGACGTTTATAGGCTGCATTATTACTGACTCGGTCTTGAAGTTTGATGCTGAGCATAGCCCGGTCCATGGCTCGTTGTGCTAGTTTCATGTTATGTAAAAAATAAACAAAATTTAACTGATAGATTGAAGTAAAACACAAATGGGAAGTTGTTAATATTTTATTAAAACGCCTCGTTTACTATGCGCCTGATTTTTTAGGAATAGTGTGAATTCGCATACTTTGCTAATGAGATCTGAAAGGCGCTCACATTCTTATTAAGTCAAATGACACTTAAAGAGAGTACCTTTTATTTTGTCGTCGATGTTTCTTTACTTCAAAATATACAGATTTCTTTGATATTTATTAATAACATTTAGTATTTTATTATATCTTATAGTTAACGATTACTTTAAAAATGTTTAGGCCTCGAATGTAGCTACTGAAAGTTAAATAAACACAATATCAAAACTGTCTGAAATTGATCGGCATTAAACTCATTATTCATCGAAAACCGCCGTCAAAATATCCGACACTTCGAATCCATCACAAAATATCTAGTTCCTAGAGCTAATATTACAAAAATCTCCACTTTCCAAAGATTTATTGATGCTCTAAAACATCTAAAACAATGTTCAGTAGATGATAAAGAAAAGCATTTTGTTATACTGATCTATTCGCCCCAAAACAATTTGGACGGGTCGAAATCTTTGCATATAGGCGAGGTTTATTTTGAAATAGACTAGGTAAAGGTTAGAAGGTACAAACAACATGGTTCTATGAAAAGAAACAATTATTTTTACCGTTTTTTAAAAGAAAAGATAAGTAAGAATTAGAAGTAAGACTATGATATGGGATATATCTGTATCGGATATATCTGTTAGTAAATTGTAATTTTCGATCGATTTAAATACCTGCGTCAGAGGAGGTTTCTTCCAAATTCCATTGAAGTCGGTTCATTAACCGACTTTAAAAAGGAGGAGGTACAATTTTTTTTACCACAGTACGTTTGACTTGGTGAACTGATTTAGATTTTTTTTTTTTAATTTGAATTTCCCAATTAAATTTGTAAAGTTTTGACAAATAAATCGATAAAAAAACACATTTTTACATTATACATAATAATATAATGTTCATTATCTCCTCTGAAAATGAAACCGTTTTTACACGAGTGCAAATAAGGTACATACATGCATGTAACTTAGGTGTATCTATGTAAGTTTTTATCCCGTGACAACATCTAAATGCCTGCATAGATTCGGATGCATGAGGGGTTCTATAATATCCTAATTATAATACCACCCTGAGTGACATTCGCTGTTCAGTAAGGCATAAATTAAAATTAAAAGAATACTTCAAGCAGTTGCATTTCATCTTTTTTTTTATTAATTTTTTGCGATATTGTCGTGATATACATTTTTATTATCTGCTTATTTCGTCAATTCATTTAACCTTTGTGTAGTAAACAAAGTAACTCTGTCATTCATCTGACATTAGATCATATCTAGGGCAAATCCTTTTTATACGACTTGGTTTTGATATAGGGGTTCGGGAAATTGGACAAGATACAACTCTTAAAAGACGTGTAATATCTGACGATGAAGAAATATGGGCCTTTTGTTGATAATAATGTTTTGAATATTATTTTGAATGAAGGGTTGGTTATGCGTGTAACTTGCCACGTAATCGGTACGAGGCTGATGAGATGTTTCATTGATTAATAGTTTAGCTTATTTTTGGTTTAGTTTATTTTTTGCCATGAAGACATGCAAATTTTAATCATATGTAAGTAGTATTTATAGAAAAACTTAAGTAGTAGAAATTATAAACCAAACTAAACAACAACAGATATTAGTTACTAATTAAAATACTTTTTGATTGAGGAATTAACTTTTACTATAGTAAGTTGTATTCAATAGAAATACATATCACATAATAATATTTAAATTGCTCTAATCTCAAAGTATGTAGCTAAAACACGTCTTGTGTTATTAAACTAGAGACAGTAAAGGTACTACAAACATCCACATTTGCATTGGGATCAATTTAGAAAAGTGAGTTTTCTACATTGACCCGTCCGGGGATCGAAACAAGGAGCTCAGAATTAACGGTATCTTGGAAATCGGTGTGCAAGCTACTCGAACACGGAGGTCGTCATAATTTTGATGGTAGAAATTGTAAACACGTGAGGAATACTTTTAGCAGATTTTGTTTTTCTGTGCTTTTTCATCAGGCTTGTAACTAATTTAGCAGCACAACTGAAACTTTCACTTACAATTGAGGGATGCATGCATATATAAGATAATTTTCATACTATTGTACAACTATACTACTGATACAGCTCTCCATGTTGCTAGTTATAACAAAAGGTCACGCGGCGAGTCAATTTGAATACCACGTGTTCAGCCCACATAGTAACAAGTTTTGTAGTTATTTTGAGCAATTGTAAGGGAAATATGGACAAATAGAACAAACACCAGAGAAAGGGCAGCGCTTTATAAAGTGAGCGATATACTGTTCTTTATTTTTTTGTGAATTAAAATTTTGGCGCTTTTGCAGTGAAAGAACAGTGAGTGTTCTTGGAACTAATATAAAATCAACTACAGTTAATTATATGCAATTACTTAACGGTGCACTAACTTACAGGTGGCGTTTAAATTGGCAAAAAGGCTAGGTAGATGACAATATTATAATGATTATAATCTTTTACAAAACTGCAAATTGCAAAATGCTGCGTCTAAACTGTAAATTGAGCCTTATAACGAAATCTGCAATATCATTTAAAGCTCAGCTGCAGCAGGTCACAATTATTCGGCGAGCAAGTAATCAGATTATGCAGATCATAATTTTCAAACGCACCGCGAAATATTGGTTACTACGTAATTAGCAAAGGTTAGTTATCGTGGCATTGGCTTTCAATGTTCATATTTACTACAGATTTTAAAACGTTTCACAAGGAAGCTGAATTACTGTAAATGTTTTATATATTCTTTATGTATTTATTATTTTATTGTAATAATATGTTTTATTTATTCCTGTGAAATTGACGAAGGTAATCTTTAAACAAAAAAAAAAACACAAGAAATAACTTACAAAATAATATTATTATAATATTTACATGGCAGATTTGTACATTTTCTTAAAATTATCCCTAACTGTAATACTGTTTGGAGGTTATTTGCCTAAAGCCTTCGCTTGTCCTAACACTGCGATCGCTGGTCCCGCCTTCTCGATGCCTTTCCTAATGTTGCGGCCCACCTTTTCCTGTAAATATGCAGATAATATTATTAACATAATATATTACTTTTATAAATTTTCTGCATTTTTCCGTTCCATTTTTTTTTTTTTTTTTCAGTAATGTTTAGAATGAGTGGGTGCACTAGAATTCTAATAACTGATTAAAGCATATTGAAGTGTTTCTAATAATTTAATATTTAAACCTCCACGACACTAGAATTAAATGACTTATCCTGGCATTTCCAATCCCAAAAAAAAAAACAATGCAGCAAAAACTTAGCCTAAGCAAAAACATTCGACATTTTGACTTCAACGTTAATATTTTTAAACTTGATTACGGAGATCTGAGTAACTAGAAACGTAGTTTAAATTTATTTGTTAAACTCAACTTACAATTTTCTTAAATCCTTTCCACCGCGGCTCGGGCGCGGCTGTCACAGAGCACAGCGCCACCAACCACGCGAACACCAACAACAATACACGAGAGAAGTTCATATTTACTATTATTATTAATTCAAACTATGTATTTAAATTATTGTTACACGAAGATGCTTCGCTATTTGAATGATGTTCGATGACCAAGACAACTCGTTTATATACGTTTAAAAATACCAAATTTTGTTTGCAGTGGTAAAACTCGAAACCATTCAAAAGTCAACCTTATTCACTTGCCTCAAAGATCAAGGAGGTTAGAAGCTGTGTATAATGCGTGTGCATTGATAACGTCTGGCATTCTGTTGACTGAAGGGAAGTCCCGCGCCTGCAATGTTTACAAAGTCCCCGTTTTAATATCTTCGCGCGAGTAACTGTTTTAGAATGAGTAGAGTTGTAAGTATCACGAACTGTGCGTCATTTAATTGTAATGATAATTGGTTAGTGCGGTTTTCTCTTGTTTGTCTGTTGGTAGTTCTGTATGGGTGATGAATATGAATGCGTAATGGTGAGGAAAAGCAAGTGAAAAAGGTGAAGGGTTAAATTATGTTTGCACTGTGGGTTCGATACCCGGTGGGACAAATGTTTGTGTAAAGCACAAATGTTTGTTACACAAGCGTTTTCAAAAAATGCTGAATATACAATAGACTTAACAAAAATGGTTTCTAGCACATAATTATTATTGTTACTTTTTATTTTTTAAGAAACTAGTGTTTTTTTATTCCATGCGCGAATCGAATCCCGCATGCCTCACATAAAACCGAGCTTCTTAATCATTGCACCTAACAAACCATTTACATACAATGATGTTACAAATATAGCTCAGACTTTGTAAATGTTTGATCACAACACATAAGATATCCTTCACTAACACTCCAGATCTAAGTATTTCTATATTTGTCTACAAATATTTACAGGAAAAAAAAAACTAGATTTCAGATAAAGATATGACTTTATTCATTGTTTTTGTTTCCTGTTTGTTTTGACCTCTTTAACCTTAATGTAACACTGACCTAATGAGATATTATCACGCTAGTTTACCATTAAAGGGGTCAACAGAGACAAACATTACACTTTATTATACAAAAGGGTGATATAGGTTTTGCAATCACATATTAAATTATAAATAATAAACGCAATAGGTAAAACAAAATACTGAATATTACCTATGCTTAAGGTCTTTATGCATAAGTATTATTTAGGTTTCCTTTATATGAGTCTGTTAATTTAATTTTGTACCTTTGAGTCTTTCTTGTGATAGTTTTTCTGTTCTAATAATTTATATATTTCAACTTTTGTAATCAAACAATATTTTCTTACATAATCCCTTTGAATTGGTAAGTTTCATCTGTCATGTTTAAAACAATTGTGGACCTTTATATTTTGCAGGGATTGTAAACAATTAGGAATAAAAATCAAAAATATCTTAAATTACCTTATTTATTTAAAATACAGATTCGTTGGATATAAGGAACATAATAACATACATAGATGAGCTTTACAAGTTTTATGATCTCTGCTGGTTTCCCCTGGATAAGTTAACAGCTTGCTCAACGACGTCCACTGCTGGGCCTGCGCTCTCGATAGCGTCGCGGACACGCTGACCCATCTTTTCCTGAAGAGACAAAAGTTTAAGTTATGTATGTAATTAGTATAATTATATTATAATATAAGGGTGTGTCCACAGCTGACGATCGAGCATGCGGCTCGCGAGCATGCCGCGAATGCACTAGTGTCAATAATGCCGTCCGCCAGACGAGCGCGCATGGCAGCTCGCGGGCTGCTCGTTTGTCAGATGTGGACGCACCCGAAGCCTTTTGCTTAATTTTGCGTGATTTCATATTATATCGGTATGTTTCTTTTTATTTACTTATACCATCCAAGTGAACAAATTGGAATGGAATATAGTTTAGTTCTTAAAGTTTTTAGTCACACTCATTAATGATTGCCTAAGCTTAGAATTAAGCCTAGATATACCAATATAAAAAATAATAAGGTTGAAATTCGGTTGTTTATGT
This sequence comes from Autographa gamma, assembly GCA_905146925.1. NCBI lineage: Eukaryota > Metazoa > Arthropoda > Insecta > Lepidoptera > Noctuidae > Autographa > Autographa gamma. The sequence continues at coordinate 8,555,241 of LR989871.1, forward strand.
AGCCTATCTAAAATCAAAAATATAACTAATCGCCTGACTTAGTAGAAATAATTAACGAAAGGACCACAATCTTTCTGAAAAACTGAACGACACTTGCGCTGCAGTTTGCTTGTGCAGATTGCCTTTATTTTTTTACAGCTACGTTTATATAAATAAACTTAAAAAAATCTAAAGCAATCACTAAAAGTTATTACTAACTCAGTATATATTTTTTCTTATTTCTCGTGTAGGCTTAGTTTTTTATATTATTGTAAATATTTTAAGTTTAATTCAAATTAATAAATTATTCTGTCAAAATAAAAATTGTAAAAAAAAGAACTTACCAAGTCCTTAAAGAAATTCCCCGGCGCCGCGGTCACGGTGGACATCGCCATAAAACAAGCGAACACGAGAAACAGAATCTTAGTGAAATTCATGTTTATTTGATATCCTTGTTAATATCAGTAATAATAATAATGTAGAGAACTGTATAAGGTACTCCTTGACAATGCTCTGTTGGTTTGAAGCGCCTGTATTTATATGCGCCTGCCACCTTTAGGGTATTCACACACTTTCCCTATTTTCCTTATTACATTGTAGTGCTTTCGTCAGTGTAAGCATGATTCAAGATACTTAGAGAACAAACTTTATTATTTATTTAGCTTGTCATGATTTGATACACAGTTATGGATGTTAAGTGTCAGGAGCTCAGGTACCAGGTTCGTTCTCCAGACCGGTCAACGTAGAAACCACTTACTACATTGCTTTGCCATCTAGGTGTTTAATGGTACCTTCGTTGTTGCTAACATAATAAACACTTTGTACAGATCAAAGTGTGTAATGTTGTCAAATTGATATAAAAAAACCTCCCACGCAGAAGGATTAATATTTTTTTTTAAAGAAAAACAGCCAGGTTTTTTATTTCGACTTACATGTCTGAATCCTAAAATGGCAAATTAGTTTTAACTTTTTTTTTTCCATACTGTATATTTTACTTTCAGAATTCGCAAAAGACAGACAGTTTTGGAGGACGGAGGCGGAAGCCTTTGCCCAGCAGCGGGATCTCATGTTGGCTATAAAAAAAAAACACTTTAATGTATGGTAGCAACAGATAGACATTTAAGAACGGCTCAAAGTTAAAATTCCTTTAGGTAGGTAGGCAGGTATTTGGGGTATGCGAACAAACTTTGCGAAGATATTTCATATACGACACGATTATTACAACGTACAATACGAGCTGAAACTTTCAAGGCTGCTTATCCCTGATACTAAGTTGGATTGATGGTAACATAGCCCTTTGTTAAGCCTTTGTACTTGTTGAACAATGCTGAATATGTTTCGTGATATAATATAGTAAGTGTTGTAAGGACAGTTTAGGTTTTATGACCTCAAAATTACAATCTTACTTCTTCATTTGAGAGGACAGAATAATAAAAAGAAAAAAGATTTTGTTTATGTACTCAACAAAAATATGATTTAAACCTCGAATAAAATCTTTTTGTTAATATTCATGACAGTAACAATAATGATTAATTATGAAACGAAACAAAAAACTTTTAATTTTAATTATTTAAATACAAATTACAACACCATTTTAGCCGTTATGATTGGAGGCCTTACGTATGATCATTTGGCAGCATCTGTGACGACAACGACTTTCTCTCCTTTTGAAAATATTTCTTTTTGTGTTTTTTTTTTTCATTTTTTACATTATTAGATTCATATATCTTTGTTTGACTTTGATAAAAAAAAATAGGTTAATCTACGTAACGTTCAGGAGAATTAAAATATCTATTTCCTTCGATACATGACACCCAAACACTAAGCATTAAGACCGACGCTTACCGGTACCGACGCCCATCAAGACCGACGCTTACCGTAACCGATGCTTACCGTAACCGACGCTTACGGTAACTGATGCTTACCGTAACCGACGCTTACCGTAATCGACGCCCATCCATACCGACGCTTACGGTAACTGACGCTTACCGTAACCGACGCATACCGTAATCGACGCCCTTCCAGACCGACGCTTACCGTAACCGACGCTTGCCGTAACCGACGCCCATCAAGACCAACCCTATTTTTAAGTGCTAATTTCTCTGTTAAAGAATTACATATTAGTAGGTACTAGAACCTACAATCATCACAGAAAACTTTTCATTTAGCCGCTGAACCTCGCTGACAAAAAAATGAAATAATATTCTGGGGACAACTCACAAATGGTCATCTGATCCCAAACTAAGCATAGTTTGTTACCTACAAGCTATGGTAACCAGAAAACTGATAAACCTACATATTAATTTCAAAATACATAAAAATTATAGATATATTACACTCAGACGCAATACAAATGATCGTGCTCATCACACAAACAATTGTCCTGGGTAGGAATCGACTCCACGACCTCCGGTATAGCAGTCGGGGTCACTAACCACTAGTCAAAAAATATGGTAAAAAAAAACGAGCAAGTACGAGTCGGACTCGCGCACTAAGGGTTCTGTACAAACCGGTAGGTATACAGGGTGTCCGGTAAATAGTACGACAAACTGTGTTGGCTGATACCTTAGTTCAGGCCCTATCAAATGAACGCAACATGTGTTCCCCGAAAAGTTACAGGTTTCGAGTTACAATCGATTTTCGGAAATTTTAGAATTTTCTACCTTGCATCAGACTTTTCCATTTTGCTTGCTGATTAATAGTTTTCGTAATACTTTTTGTACATCAAATTAATCTTGAATAGTTACTCTACGCTTTAATAAGTCTCATATTCATCTAGAAGAAGAATATATTGGCGAAAACGCCTTCCGTTTAACAATTTTCACTTTACGTTTTTCTTAGTGCTCAACTTTGAACTGTAGTGGTGAAAAATAAATGTATGTAGGATTTTTGTACAAGAATCTTAAAAACTTGCTTGAATATTGGTGATTTTGGGAAGGTAAAATACTTGCGTATTTTCATTACAAAATTTGTCAAACCAAGCTGCTGAAGTACACACGGGCCAATTTTATGAAATATTACTAATATAAATCTGAGGAAAAATGAGACGTAACTTAACGCAAATCGTCATGGTCCAGTAAAATAAGGTATTTTCGTTTTGCCATAAACTCTTCATGCCAGATTAAAACATGTTTTAGTGTAAAGTTACCTTTACCTTCAGTACTTTCTTACTAGATAAATCGAATATACAGCACCTTATTTTTCATGCAACAACAATGAAATAGCTGGTTTTTGACGCCCAATCCATCTGCATCTGTACAATAACCGAGATTTTTTTTTTTTCATATTTTCCAAATTGAAATTGGCCACAATTATTTCGTGAAATTAGTTAATCGCTAGAAGAAAATACCTTATTTCACTGGACCATGACGATCCGCGTTAAGTTACGTCTCATTTTTTCTCAGATTTACATTAGTAATATTTCAAAAAATAGGCCCGTGTGTACTTCAGCAGCTTGGTTTGACAAATTTTGTAATGAAAATACGCAAGTATTTTACCTTCCCAAAATCACCAATATTCAAGCAAGTTTTTAAGATTCTTGTACAAAAATCCTACATACATTTATTTTTCACCACTACAGTTCAAAGTTGAGCACTAAGAAAAACGTAAAGTGAAAATTGTTAAACGGAAGGCGTTTTCGCCAATATATTCTTCTTTTAGATGAATATGAGACTTATTAAAGCGTAGAGTAACTATTCAAGATTAATTTGATGTACAAAAAGTATTACGAAAACTATTAATCAGCAAGCAAAATGGAAAAGTCTGATGCAAGGTAGAAAATTCTAAAATTTCCGAAAATCGATTGTAACTCGAAACCTGTAACTTTTCGGCGAACATATGTTGCGTTCATTTGATAGGGCCTGAACTAAGGTATCAGCCAACACAGTTTGTCGTACTATTTACCGGACACCCTGTATAAGTAAAAGTTCACCATTTCAATTTAAAACCTCCCCGCGTTGCAGAGAAAAACGGTCTTGACAGATGGACGGAAAAATAGTGATCCTATAAGGGTTCTATATTTTCCATGTGCAGTACGGAACCCTAATAATAATTTGATGTATTATAATGATTCATTACTCTTATTTCTTATCAGTCTCGTCATAATATATGTTATGAGATGTAATACTGTGACGTCAGAATATTGAGATAAAGGTACTTTCCCAGTATCCAGATAACAGGGAATGAACATGTGAACTGTAACCTTCATTGCGCTGTTAATGTAATTAATTGACTGATAATAATTATTAATATGTTGTTGATTTTTTTGGATGAGATTTCTATTTATATTTAATTTAGATATTTGTTTTTAAGATATTTATAATTAATTGTGACTGGCCTGTTGGTCTAGTGGTTAGTGACTCTGACTGCTATATCGGAGCTTCTGGGTTCGATTTCCACTCTGGACATATGTTTGTGTGATGAGCACGATCATTTGTTCTGTGTCTGGGTGTAATTTATCTATAATATGTATGTATTTAGAAATATATAAGTATGTTTATCAGTTGTCTGGTTACCATAACACAAGCTCTGCTTAGCTTGGGATCAGATAACCGTGTGTGAGTTGTCCCAGGATATTATTATTATTAGAGTGTATTGTAAGTGTTACATCATTATTGTTTTGTGGTTATTGTTTTTAAACAATTATAATGTAAAAATGGTATCCGTTCTCCATACAATTTGTGACTTTTTTGATAGCATTCGCTCTAGCAAGTTTTTTTTTTAATGACTAGGTTGGTATAAAAAAATATAACATAATAAATATTTATTTTATTTATGTACAAAAGCAGTCTTGTTCTAATATTTTTCATTATTTCAAAATTACGATAAATTCAGCCTTTTTAAAAAACAACATTGTTCATTTAATTCAATTACTATCGCCGATAACAAAGTAACAACAATCAAAAGTGATTCTAGTGTCTTTAAAGCTAAGGTCTATTTTCCAGTAATGGAGGCAGCTTGACCAACTACAGCTACTGCTGGTCCCGCTTTGATGATTCCATCGCGAATGTGTTGTCCAACCTTTTCCTGTGAAAGAAATAAAAAAATATAAGAAAAATTACTTAATTTACAAAAATAATTTATAATAAATAAAATAAACTATTATAAATCATGTTTAATTATTTTATGTATAAATGTATTAAATAAATGCGATAAAAAGGGTATTCCTCATACGTTACTACATACATTTACAAATAAGGTAAGATAAATATCAATATCATCGGCTTTACATATTAAAATTTTATGTCTTACAAAAACTTTCTATAATATTTGTTAATAATGCTAAAATTCTAGTATACAGCAATAAGGGTTTTAATGTATTTTAATCTTAATAATAGCATATATTCGATGTTTATAAATGCTCCGTTTTCTCTTTAACCTAAAGTTGAAACTTGCAAATAAGGTTTTGTTGACAACCTATTACATACGAGTATAATTACGGCAAGATAATATTCAAGCCTGTTACAAAGTCAGTACACGAACAATTGATTTATTTATACGGACGGCAATAGGGGACTTCACCCTATACCTATTTAGAATAGGCTGCACATTGTTGCAGATGATACAGAGAAGCCTGAAGGTACTATGTTATTAACAGTGGACTAATATGGACGTTTAAGTAGTTATTAATTTAAATAACATTTAAGAAAATTGAAATAGACTAAAATTAACATGAAAAAAGTCAAGCTGTAGTTAGAACACAGTTGACAAAAATAAGTTTGTAAATAACTTAATAATCATACATTTTTAATTTCGGCATTCAAAGCAATTGAATGATCAATTTTAAGTATTGCAAGAACGTTAGAAAAATATATTTTTTTAAATGACTCCAATTTGTTTGATATTATTGTAATGTACTAAAACTTACAATTTTCTTGAAAAACTTCCACCTTGGTTCGGGAACCGCGGTAACAGTGAATACCAAACAAGCGAATACGAAAAACAAAATCTTCGAGAAATTCATTTTAATAATTATTATTATTATTTTCAAACGAAAAATATATTTTAAAATAATGTATTATTATTTTCAATTAAAAATACAAATTTAATTTCTTTGAAAATCGAACGCTAGTCGATACGACTCGAATGATGCTCTACCTGAGCTCAGGTGCGTTTTATATACTTTCTTTTTAAGTGCATTTTACTATCTCTTAACATTAGCCAACGTATTTTTAACTCTTTTCTTCCAGTCTTTATGGGTTATTTTCCCATGGTGAGTCGTAACAGTTATGCTGGGGACTCCCTGAGTCCCGGTTTAATCGTGTGGTGAGTTTTTTTTTGGGATTGTGGTCGTGAAATCGATTTATTAGTGAATCAATTTTCCTGTTTGGCTTGTGTTCTTCACCTTATTAATTGTGCAGTTGTCCTGCTGATTAAGTGATGCATTTATTTTAAAAAAAGTTTTTTTTTTTAAATAAAACACGTCATACATTTTATTTTAGAAGAGTTTTTATTGACAAAAATAATGCCACAGTGTAATTTGTTTAAGTCTAATTTTAGATGGTTTTTTTGATCAAGTAGTTTTTCTGACTAGGCTAGCTATGTTTTTTTTTTTTAACTGAAGTCTTGATGTTACTTATTTTTGACACTTTATCCATATTAGTGATTGTAACTATTTTTAATTATTATATTGATTACTATTATTGTATTAATCCTGTATTCGACACGCATGTGTTTTTGTTTAGTAGTTTTAATAAATATTGTTTATTATTTAAATGTATGTACTAAGCTAAGTAAGCTTGTGTGATGTACAATTATACCAAAGCACAAAAGCCTATCATGTAACTACTTAAATCGTATACATAATTATTATATTAATATTAAAGCTTACCTATTTATTTATTTATTCAGTAGGTTTAGGTTTTATTATTATAGATAAGTATCGAATACCATAAAAATAGATGTTCTATTAATGTTTATTTACATGTAATTATGAGAACAAGTACGTATATCAATATTGCAGCTATTTTGCACTTAACCTAGAAATTATATTGATAAAATTAGATTGCGATATTAAAATAATATAAAACTTGACATCAATTTCAAGTATTAAAAAGATAAAAGTACTATAAAAGGGGCAAACATCATTACATGGTGTTTTCCTAACTGTTATAACTTAGTGTAGTTAATTGTTTTTTTTTTTTTGTGGAGTGTTTTTAAGTGGTTGTAATTGGTAACATTTACGAAACAAAATTTGTCAGTTAGAAATGTTGTGAGACTTTTTTACGTACACGCTTTTATTTCTGACTATATTAAAGTTTTTATTTGAATAACAGTAATACACTCTAAAAATATGCCCAAAAACATGCCTTTTTGTGTATTTCGTTCGCATATTTATGTATATCATTTAAATAATATTTTTTCTGTATGATGACTGTAGATTTATAATTAGTTAAAAGCTTTTTCAGTAAGTTTAAGCCAAAACAGTACCATATGACAGTTTTAATTTGCTAAAATTTTTATACAATACCTATTTTCCAATAAATTATTACGCCATCTGAAAGTGATTGATACAATAAATAAATGCGGACAACATCACATACATTGCTCTGAACCCAAAGTAAGTAGCTAGTAAGCACTTGTGTTATGGAATTCAGAAACAACGAAGGTACCACAAACTCCCAGACCCGAGACAACGTAGAAAAGTGAGTTTCTACATTGGCCCGTCCGGGAATCGAACCCGGGACCTCAGAGCTAGCGATACCATGAAAACCGGTGCGTTCGCCACTCGACCACGGAGGTCGTCAATAATTATTAATGATGTGTATGTTTACTTATTCCTCGAATAAATATAAATATTTTTGTATTTTTTTGTTAAATATAAATTCATAATTTTTACTAAAGCAATGAAATATTAGGACATTGCGCTAAAAAAACGGAGGCTTATTGAGAGGCACCACATAAAAATTTCAGCAACCATTGAAAATGCAGTAACTGGACTAAAAAGCTGAATAATTAATAAATTATTAATTATTCAGGCAAATTCAAGGCAAACTAAGAAACAGCTGATAAGGGGATTCACAGCTTCCATCTCAGAGATCACACACAATTAATTACCCGAGACCCCTTATCTCATACGTTTTGCGGTCGCAAAACATAAACAATGACCATAAATGCTCTAATTACATAAAACATAAGGTCCAAAATAAGACGAGACATAATTTTATAACTGATGAAATAATTTTGCATGGTTTCAAAAACTCTGTATAAATATATCATCGCGCTTGGTAGAGCATCATTCAAGCGTTTGCACTAGATGTAAATTTGACACTTCAAAACCTAATAAATTGAATTAATAATAATAATAGTAAACATGAACTTCTCTCGTATACTGTTGTTGGTGTTCGCGTGTTTGGTGGCGCTGTGCTCTGTGACAGCCGCGCCCGAGCCGCGGTGGAAGATCTTCAAGAAAATTGTAAGTTCTGAACACTTTTCTTAGTAATAATTTAAATTAAAAGAAAAATATTTGTTACTTATCATCTCTTTTTTGTATAGCTAAGGAACATTAGCTATAATTTTTTAAATATTTATAAGACTAGTATGAGCATGGTCTCGATTCATATCTAGAAAAAAAAACGTAAACATTGTGAGCAGGTTGGTAAGGTGGTTTTTACATATATTTGACACTATTAAACACAAAATTGTGTTACACAAGTCACACTTCCTCTAAAACGTAACATAAATTCTAGTCCTCCACAAATTTAGACCGGCCATGAATATATTACACCTGTGGCCAACGGCTAGAGTCAATAGATCAGAGCCTCGATTCAGCTATTTAAGAGTTGCTTGAATTGACTGCATGTACAGCTTCATTTGGTATTTTTTACGATACTTAATATTCTGCTTACTGTCATTACGATCATTAATTGGTTATTACAATCTTTGAGATATCAATGAGATTTTACTGTAGGCTTACCATTAATTGATAATTACGATCATTTTCAATGAGATTTTATTGTTGACTTATTTGAATACGAAAATTAGGCACAATGACAAGTACACTGAGCGACCACTGACATGCTTTTAAAATAGCTGAATCGAGGCGTTGTGGTTTGGGTAACGTTCATTGGTCTGTGACAAGATGGACGCTCTTAGTAAATGTATTTGTCTATTTGATTGCCGTATTGGTCAAGTGCTCATGGACCTGTTTATTTTTGGCAACTGTTTTTGTTGGTGTTAGGGATAAATGGCACTTGGTGTCCATTTAAATCCTACTCGTATAAACACAATAATAATTGTAGCTAGAACTTAGTTCTCATTCACTATAAACTTTTCAATCAGCTATGTAAAACCGTACTTTCACCTCAAGCCAGATTAACATTATGTAAAAACATTGTACTACTTTTCAACTCTTTTCCCTTAACCCATCTTTAAAACCGTGCAGTTAACAAATCCAAAAAAATCGGTGGTTTAGATAAATGTCACAGGTACCTAGTGCCACATATAACAACATTCTCTTCAGCTTTACTAGAACTTAACTAGATTAGTACATTACATGTTTATACAGAAAAATACAGTCGAATTGAGAACCTTTTTAAAGTCGGTTAAAAAACTAATAATGTATTTTTCTTTTGTTTTCCAGGAGAAAATGGGTCGCAACATCAGAGATGGCGTCATAAAGGCCGGACCGGCGATAGCAGTGCTCGGCGAAGCTAAGGCGCTCGGCAAATAACTACAATAGTATTAGTAATTAAATAAGTTAGGTTAAGTTACGATAATACTCAGTCTGCCATAATAAAGTATTTTGTAAGTTATATATTTTTTTAATTTCTCCCAAAAAATTAAAGCTTCTTACAAATTAAAGCTCGCAGATTTTGTATTGCATGCTAAAAAAGTTTTCAAACGCAGTGGTTTTTTTCTATAATCAAAAACTGGGTGTGAGCTTGTGAATAACACGATTACTTTACATTTTTTTTTCTTATCATATTAAGCTTAAATATCCAGACTAAATAGATAAATAATATTTGTCACTCTTACATGTCATGGAGAGAATACTCAGATGACGAGTTGTAGAGATGAATGGAAGCTGAATACGCATTGCGCCGTCCCCAAATAATTTGGAACAGGGCAGGGAGACGATAATGATGATGCCATGTCATTGAGCTTATAGTATCCAACTGATACACTAAAATTATCAGCACACTAAAATATGCTTGCACAAAAGTGCAGAGGCATGGCCAAGAAAGGACCAATTTTATGGGTGGCAACTTATATCCAACTTTTATCAATTTTTAGTTCAGCTTGCCTTTATTCATTAAATTAGATGCAACATGTACCTACTAAATAAATGACATTTTAGTCTATTTTAATGTGAAATTATTGATTTTTTTTTAACCATATTTGTACATTAATGAATTAAAAAATATATCAATCCAATACTTTGTGCGACTTTTAGCAAAACGTGGGGTTCACTTATCTCTATGATCCTAAGAGCACAAGTTCTGGTAAAATAATTATTTTACTTGACCTTTCGGTAGCTGGTAAGGTTAGCCTTTCTCGCCTGTTTCAGCTGACAAGTATTTAATATAGAGCGCCTGTCTATCTTATCTCCACAACCCATACACAGAGTAAAAGTATCCTAGGTGAATAGTTGCCAGAACTGATTAATTAAGGATGAAAAGGTGAGGGATTATATTTATCTATACTTCTAAACTAGTGTCATAAAGCTGAAGAGTTTGTTTGTTTGAACGCGCTGAAAAAATATTTTCTGTTGGATTTATCGTGGAAGGTTTTAGGTTATAAAACATCACGTTGTGACCAATAGGAGCGAAGCATCATTGAAAAAAATTACAAAAACGGGAAAAGTTATTCATTTTGAAAGCTTCCGTTACGTGAGCCGCGTAATTATTTTGAATTTACTAAAATAATATGTAAAAAAAGATTTCCCTTTAAATGATCTATGCCACATGAAAACAAAAGTAAAAAATCATTTACGCAGAAGTACTTTAAAACATATTCTTTTATAAACTTCTTTTTTTGCGACAATTTCTGTAATATAACTACAGAAATTGTTGCAATTAAGAAGAATTATGAACTTTGTGACAAATAAATAGGGTAGATGACTAGGTAGGTATGAGAAGTCAAAAAAAAAATCAGCCATTTAGATAATCAAACTATTATAAACACGTATTATGCTTTCATCAAATCAATATAAACACGAAGATTTAGAAAACCGCTTTCAAGTTCAGGGGTGGGGGCTTGTGACGTGATCATAATTGACGGGCCTGTTGGTTTAGTCGTTAGTGACACTGACTGCTATACCGGAGGTCGTGGGTTCGATTCCCAATCAGGACAAATGTTTGTGTGATGAGCACGATCGTTTGTTCTGCGTCTGGGTGTAATTTATCTATAATATGTATGTATTTAAAAATATATAAGTATGTATATCAGTTGTCTGGTCACCATAACACAAGCTCTCTAAGAGCTTAGCTTGGGATCAGATTCCGTGTGTGAATTGTCCAGGAACATTATTATTAATTCTTTGTTTACGAGACAAAAAAAAATACGTGTCTAATACATTTTAGTATCTAAAAGATGGACATGAAAATAAAAATTAGTCATCATCCCTGTTGCGAGCCATTTAACGTCTCTAAAATATTTTGACTAAATAAGCAGTCTCTCTTCAGAAAATCATTGTCATAAGCATTTTTTTTTGTCTGTTCGTAGTGAAAACAGAAAGTGTTTTTAAATGTGTCTTTAGGTTCAGCTAAATTAGTATGATTATGAAATTAAAAGAATATGTATAGTAATAAATTAGATATTTATTTTATAATAATACGTTTTGTACAATTTCTTATTTAATAAATGTTTATTTTGTTATTATTATTTTCCTAAAGCCTTCGCCTGTCCCAGGACTGCGATGGCTGGCCCGGCTTTGATGGCTCCATCTCGGATGTTGCGGCCCACTTTCTCCTGTAAATAATAATACATTAATTAATAACTTAATAAATAAATATGAAATCATCATCATCATATTATTATCAGCCTGCTGCAGTCCGCTGCTAGACATAAGCCTCACCCATGGAGCGCATAAATAGATAAATATGAAAAATATGCCTAAATCAAAACTTTATAGATTTTCAGAACACTTTATTAGTAACTTAAAGTTATTAGTAAAGAGTTTGAACGCCTAAGAATAAAAGTATTGTTCCAATAATAGGTTAATTACTTTATATAAAGCACTACTACTTCATAGATAGCCTAGTGCTAAAGGTCACCATACTTGTACGCCGCGGGTGCGGGTTTGATCCCCAATTCATGTACAACATCAAATTAATAATAATTGTTACAAAAAAACCTTTTTATGGATCCTACGGTCATAACTAGGCCAAATTAAAATGGGTCCACACGGAAAGCACTAGCTTTCAAATAAAAACAATATCATCAAAATCGGTTCACCCAGTCAAAAGTTCTGTGGTAATACACATAAAATCCGTCGAATTGAATACCTCCTCCTTTTTTAAGTCGGTTAAAAAGAAATGATTGGAATCAAATATCTTAGATATTGCAATTTAAATTTAAAATCTTAACTTAGAAATTGTTCCGAACTTACAATTTTCTTGAAGATCTTCCACCTTGGCTCGGGCGCGGCTGTCACAGAGCACAGCGCCACCAAACACGCGAACACCAACAACAGTATACGAGAGTAATTCATATTTACTATTATTATTTTTAATTAAATTTATTATTTAATACAAATATTAACCGGTGGGAGTACGGTTCGAATGATGCTCTACATTCAGAAATCACACATTAAATACTATTAAAATGACCAAGTTATTGATTGTAGCCAGAAGAATTATTGCCAATCCAATTGCGTTCGTAGTTCATAGTTATTAAGGCCGCTAGTCGTGTTTTGGAGCTGCAATTGTAAGTTGGTTAACACTTCTCCATATTATATCGCCTCCAGGGAACTCCCTATCCTATATAGTTAATTAAGTCCCAAGCATTACTAACACGTTTCATTTGTATGATAATTATAATATACTGTTTAAAATACTTGTGGTAACGTTTTGTGACTCATAATGGTCGCTTAGAAGTTATTCTTTTTGCCTGATAGTTTTCAGACAAAAAATTACCAGTTTTCATATTTTTTTAATAGTGTCGTCCATATACATAAATGTAGTACTATTAAATTTACTTGTATCGTTTGAAGTAGTATAAACGAATAATACACCTTCAATGTAATGTCTTAATTTGTTTATTTAAAACATCAAAGGACCTGGTGGCTAGCCCTTAAGGAGATGGTGGGACTAACTTGACACCTCTTCACACGGCAATAGCTCACGACCAGGTGAATTGGAAGAAAGAAAGGGAGGCCTTTGCCCTGCAGTGCGACGATAATAGCTGAAAATTAAAATGATAATAATACGGTTATTTTAACCTGCTATATATTTTTATAGGCTCAGACAATACCTACTTCGTACAACTGTAATGGTAAGGGGAGGTGAGGTCATCACGCCACGCCATTGTGAGTCAAGTGCTGCGGGTTCGATCCCCGCACGGGACATAATATTTGCTTGATTCTTAATGCCTTGTTACAAATCTGTTCTTTGTAATGTATTATCTAGAAATAGGACTTCTGCACTAGGGTAGCAATGTATGAGTCATTTTCTTTTAATCATTATTTACAGTTTGAAATAAAATTGATAAAAAAAAAACAAGTCCATACTGAAGCCTTATTAAAAATGAAAACAATATATCGTAACATTATCCCCGCTTAAATCCAGTCCTTTTCTGGATTAAGAAGAACAAAATAATAACATCACAGGCTCGGGACTTTACTTGTCATGAAACACGTCATTAAGGAAATATTGCGTGAAACAGCTCTCAAAACAAATTCACCCTTAAGTAAACCCATTAAAGTCGACAACAGCATGACGCAATACAAAAACAATGTCTCAATCCGTTTACTATATAAAATGGGATCAAGTAGAGCATCATTCATACACATCCAAAAAGTAGCTCTGAGTTGAAGTAAATAATAAATTGAATTAAAAATAATAATAGTAAATATGAACTTCTCTCGTATACTGTTGTTGGTGTTCGCGTGTTTGGTGGCGCTGTGCTCTGTGACAGCCGCGCCCGAGCCGCGGTGGAAGATCTTCAAGAAAATTGTAAGTGGAACTAATTATAAACATTCTATTAAAATTAAACTCTATTACATTCTTCTATTTAAAGTTCAATTATATATATAAACGAGCATTTAATCATTCCTAGTGCTAATCGTACTTATAGAAGTAACCAAATTTCAGCGACGCTTAAATAATTTTTTATCTGTTATTTATGGCAGTTAGCCGCCATTTACTGTTTAAAAACAAATTGGCTGGTTAGTTAATTTTCAAACTGAAAATAGAATTTATTTCGTTCAAAATTTAGTTAACTTTACTAAATGAATATTCAAACTAACAGTGTTCTCTTATAATAAACTTTAGTGTTTATGTTTTAGCTTTACCGTAAATTGCCACTTACCTACAATTAAGGAGCAAAGAACTTCTATTTCTGAAATAAATTAGCTTCTTCGTAGTTTTGAAGTAAATTTATTATTGTTTTTTCAGGAAAAGCTGGGCCGTAATATAAGGGATGGAGCCATCAAAGCGGGGCCAGCCATTCAAGTATTGGGAGAAGCGAAGGCGTTGGGAAAATAGAAGAAATAACTTTAAGATTTTTTTGTAAATATTTATTTTACTTCTTGAAATAAATTAGTTTTATGATATGTCACGAATGTACCTCTAGATAACATCGTCAATCAATCATCGAGATTATAATAATATTCATAAGTTTGTATTTTTTTAATGTAAATATATTTTTGTGAGCAAACTACTTTTTTACTTTATTTAATTTCTGCACCCATTTTCTTCGTGTAATATGATGTTAAGTAACTACATATTATTAAACATAAAATGTAATAGACATTTAAGTATGTGCTAGCTACTATTGGTTTTGACACAGAAATAAAAGCTGATAACACCAAGTTATTACTGAATAAAAAATAGTTATATTACCAAGTTTACTCGACATGACATTTCTTACTGAGAATTTAGTTTTTTTTCCTACTGCTACAAAAATAATGGAATAATGTGACTATAGGTATCAAAAAGCATGAGTAAAAAAGAAAGTTGGCATCACATTTAAAAATAAAACGTGCATCTAAGAGCTTTTTTTTTTTCGCTTCGTCGTAAATACACATAATCTTTCATCATCATCATCAGCGGGAAGACGTCCACTGCTGAACAAAGGCTTCCCTCCTAGAACGCCACAATGAACGACAACTCGCCAATTGCATCCACCGGCTGCCCTTTGCAACCCTTTGCAACTTTGACGATATCATCACATAATTTTTATGCAAGAGTACATAAATGAGACTTATACGAGTACCTTCTGCCGCTGTTTTTTCTTAAACAAAATATTGGGTATCCTTTTTTGGCACCTAGGTAATAGGTACCTCAAATACACATTCGTGTTCTATATTAATAACATAATTCCCAAATTTATATGAAAAAAACTGAATGTTAGGTAAAGCCTGAGTATTGTACTATTTATGAAATCATAAATGGTAGTTATTTATTTACAGGTCATCTATATTTTAAAGGTAAACTATGTAGATCTACCACATGTAGATATATATATATTAGATGTTCTGTATCTATCATTTATCGTTGAATATATTTCATTTTTCCATTTCACCATTTCATTTTTTTACTAATGTTACAGATACACATGTAACTTATAAAATAAATAGTTCAGTCAATAAATCACCCAAAAGGAGTTGTAGAGTGCGTGAGCAAGGCCCTAAGCAATTTCTTCAGAAAATTGTTCAGGGTGCTTAGATAGTTAACATACTAAAAGTCCTGACGTCTAGGGGGTGAGGCGGAGTGGGGGGAGGGGTTTAAAGGTCCCATTTTTCAGTTTTTCGCTATTATCTTTTAAACGGTGCGTCATGGCGATAAGACGTCTTCTACGCAATGAAAGCTTATAAAATTATGTTTACCTTATGCACATTTTCAAATTCCTACCTATTTTCGAACTACACGTTCCGGAAGAGTGAAAATTTAAAAAAACTTCTTCGATTGAATACTACCTTTTGTATACTACTTCCTTCACGTTATTTGGGGATCTAGACACGCGGTATGAGTATTTTATTCATATTCATTTATTCATAAAATATAAGCTAACAGTATAATAATATGCAACCAAAACGCTTATATCTATGCTGTACATAAAACACAAATATTTATAAAAATAATTTTTAACATAAACATAAGAGTCTAATATAATGCAAATCAAAACAATTATTATAAACTCTACTAATATTATAAATGTGAAAGTTTATGTATTGTCATTCACGCGGGTGAAACCGTAGTAACTAATATATTTAAGGTTTGGCGTCAGCGATATTTTAAAAAGTTTGCATGACGTTTTTATACATACCGCTGGGTTTATCAATAAAATTAGTTTTTTCTATAAATTTTGTTTAGTCGGATCTTTTGACAGCTTATATCTAATTACTTATGTAAAAGTGAAAAAGCAACCGACACCATTAAAAGTTTAGTGCGTGTATACTAAAATATTATATAGGTACTCTGATTTTATCAGAGTTTTTCTCTATACTTACTTACTTATTCTTACGTTACCTGATGTAGTTTATAAAGGTAGTTATAATATTCATATTTGTAACTTTCGAAGTTTATAAGTAAGCTTCGAAATATTCGTCATTTCATAACATTAAAAATTGATCTAAATTAATAAACGTATTCCAAATGTTGCCTTATCATAGTTTTGAACCAGTTCATTTTTAAAAATAAATAATAAGAGTTTCATATAAATAAAATTTATTTACAACAGTTATAATTTACTATTACAATTATAATCCCTATTTTATAAAATAATAATTACTAAATAAAACTATTTTCCGAGAGCTTTCGCTTCTCCCAGAACTTGGATTGCTGGACCGGCTTTGATAAGACCATTTCTGACGTTACGGCCCACCTTTTCCTGAAAAAAGTAAAAATAAACACTTATCAAATAATCCTTAGCACTTCCTTGTATAGAGTTATCCTGAGAAATAGAAATAGAAACAACATTAATGTAATAAATGATTTGGTGTAAGATGAAGGTATTCATTTCTATATTGTCAGTGTAGGATTTGAATGGCCAAGTATATATTTTGATATATATGCCGCTACGTAAGTAACAACATGAATACAAATAAAGTAACGTGTGAAAATAAAACATCAAATGTGACTTAGAACATTGTAATGCATCAAAAGGCCATAAATGTAGAGCTAGGTGAATTAAGAGATTTTTGAATACATATATCTGCAGTACTATATTAGTACTACTAAAAAGAGGAAAAACTTATACAAGTAGTTAATACTTACAATTTTCTTGAAGATCTTCCACCTTGGCTCGGGCGCGGCTGTCACAGAGCACAGCGCCACCAAACACGCGAACACCAACAACAATACACGAGAGAAGTTCATATTTACTATTATTATATTCAATTCAAACTATTATTTGTAAATTAAATTATTATTTAAAATTCAAATTATTATTTTGAATTCACGAAGGAAGCTTCGATGGTTGAATGATGTTCGATTTTCAAAATGTTCCGTTTATATACGTTTAAATGGGCAATTACATGTTTTGCGGTTTGTAAAGGGAAATTCAGGCTAATATTAACCTTTTGCTGTTGAGATAAGGACTATTAAGTTTTGATCGATGTGTTTGATATGTAAGTTTGTGATTGTAATGGTTTGCGATATGTTCAGGGAAGCCCCGTGTTTTATGTCAGTGTGAGTGTGAGTTAGCTTTTAAGTTTTTTCTTAGAAAACTTAAATAGAGGTAATTTTTTATGCAATACGGTGGAATTGAAATGTGTTTTTCATTATTATTATTTTTTTGTCTTTAGTTGTGACAAGATTTGGATACCGTCAAGATCAGCTATGATAATAATAATTGATAATAATAACAGCAAACGATTTGATCATTTTTAGTTTTTCACGCAGTCGGACTTTTTGCTTTATCAAACTGTAACGCAAAGTTTTTCTGATGGTAGGATACTTTTGACTTTGATTTTGAAAAGTAATGATAATTTTTTGTTGGGGTCCCGGGATTCACCGCAAACTTACTGACAGTAATCCTTGTATGTATGTATATTTATTTAAAATCTGTATGGTACATGAATCATAGGTGTCTCGAGTAAGTCTGTGTCAATGACCTGAGGTATAGCAGGAGATAGTGCTATGTGTTTGTTCCTTTTTGGCAGTTAACTTTAATTTTTGCAAGCAGATATTATCTATCTATACTTCATCTATTGAATTAGGAAAACCAGTAATGATAGATGTAAGGAGTAATACCTATAAATAAATAAAAAAAAATAACTTATTTTTTGTTATAGCTGTGTGCGGAATCACCTGCCTTTGGATTACTTGTTAGAATCGTTTAGCCTATAAATAGCTTATTTAGAAAAAAATAAAAACAAAATGAAGTACATAATTATTATAGATTCCGTAAAAATCAAGTTCAAACCAACTCATCTCCATTAAAAAAATACACAAAAGATATATAGCTTGGCTTTCATTTTGAAAAAACAAATCTTATAATCTAATGTGCTGCATATACTTATCTGCAACTAGCTGTGCCCCGCGGTTTCACCCGCGTGAATACGTAGGTCCCGTTCCCGGTGCCTTTATGTTATTGGGGGCTGAGACGAATCCAACAAATCACTATCGTACCTAACAAAGGTCAGGATTACTTTTTTTCTTCCGCTCATTTTTTTTTCATTCATAAAAACCTTCTCCTGATAAAAACTAACACAACAAAAAAAGAATTAGCTAAATCGGTCCAGGCGTTATTGACTTATGCGCTTACCAACACATTTAGCAATTCATTTTTATATATAAGATAGTACCTATATTATAGCAAGCTAGACTAAATACACAGTTGATATAAATTCATTGCACACTGCACAAGTGTTTGCAAATACAGATGCGCTCTCTATTTACCCACTGTCACAGTGCATGCGATGGTAATATTATAATTATGTTAGCATTAGTTACGCATTACATTTCTTGATATTATCAGGATATTGTAACAGGAATGCTGTAATTGGTAACGTTAATTATATTTCACCAAAAAAAGTTCGAAAACAAATGCAAATATTCTTTTAAAAGTATTCAAAAGGATTCAATTCAACTGTATTTTTTATGTTTGTCACCGCAGAACTTATTGACTGGGTGAACCAATTTTAAAGATTTTTTTTTTATTTGAAAGCTGGTGCTTCCATTCTGGTCCCATTTCATTTTATTCTAGTTTTGACAAAGGGGTCCATAAAAAATGTATATAAGACTTACATTCAAGTCAGTTTTTTGTCAGAATTATTGACATAATCTCGTACGGGAACATACATACCTACTTTAACATTAATATCCATACTAAATTAACAAATGCAAAAAGGTCTCTCTGAACAGATTTGGATAAAACTAGGAATGCTTGGTTACAATCTGTAGACGTACAGGCGGTAAAGGAAAAATCAACTTATAAAAATAATAGAAAATATTTATTTAAACTTTAAACCTCAAACATAGATACCGTAGAAAACCCGTATAATTTTCTGTTTATTTCCCTAAAGTTTTTGCTTGCGCCAATACCGTGATCGCTGGTCCGGCTTTCTCGATGCCTTTTCTAATGTTGCGGCCCACCTTTTCCTGTTATTATAAAAAAAAGTGATATTAGAATCATAAAAATATGTTACATGCCCTGACTTTGGGACATTTTTTGTGTTGTGTGGCGGCTCACACAATGTCTGTCGTAATCTATTTATTTATTCGCATCATCATCTAAAAACGGGGTAGGCCTAAAAGACGATTATAAAGATTGATATCTGCTGGGAGGCGGCTCCAGACAGAAATGCCTGGAGCAAATTTTGGGAGACCTTTGCCCAGCTGTGGGACACATAAAAGGTTTAAAAACTAAAACATAATTCATCATCACATTAGTAGGGCACTATTCTTCTTAATTATTCTATCACACTTCTGACTAACGGTGAAGCAAAACATCGTGAGGAAACCTCAAATCAAAATATTTTTATTTCTCATAAACCAAAAAAAAGGCGCTTAAGAAACGTTATGTTAAAAACTACTGATTCTACTTGCTCGGTTCCAAAGTGTCATTCCTATAGAGAAGAGCCGGCAAGAAACTCCATAGGTTACTCTTTTAAAAAAAAGGTTAACATCGATGTTATGATTACGTTAATTTTAAAATATGCGACAACAACGTGGATTCTCAAATTGGGATGTGCAAGCGTGGTGATCAATGCTCGTGCCTTCTCTATTTGGGAAGAGGCCTGTACACAGCAGTTAGACTTTTCTAGGCTGGAATTATTGTAACAAGTATTACTTACAATTTTCTTAAATCCTTTCCACCGCGGCTCGGGCGCGGCTGTCACAGAGCTCAGCGCCACCAAACACGCGAACACCAACAACAGTACACGAGAGAAGTTCATGTTTACTATTATTAATAATTAATTTATTTTATTACGTAATAAATAAATTACTTTTACTTTTTTCCAGCCAGTAATTTTCACTTACTGCCGTTTGAATGATTCAGAATTTCAGGACATTTCATTTATATATTGAAAGCCGACAAAGTTAACATTTGCAATTAGAAAACTGATTGTCATTCAAAAATCAACTTTATTCCTTATTAGTTACTAGTTTGGAGTGAGTGATCTGTTTGATAATGAATTGAGATGTGTTGACTTAAGAACGTCCTGATTCAGTTAAATTTATCATTTCGCTGATAACACTGTAATGGTGAAAGTAGAAATTATAGATGTAAAACGATTAGGATGTGTGTCGTCGCACAGAATCCTTTTTTTATATAATAAAATAATGTACCATATTATTATTCCATTTTAAGAAAATTATCCGGAAGGAGATTCTCTTGAAAAGATTACTTTAACATTAACAATGACGAGGCCACCAATGGTAACTTTCGGTATTTATTGTATGTACAGATATTCTTTCCATTAATAAAAACATTAATAAAAACCACCTGTATGCATTTCAGTTAATAACGTTCATTTTATTTTCAATTGAGTTTAAAACACAACCGTATTACAAACGTCATCTACTAAACAAATAAACAAAAAAGTGTGTATTTAAACAAAAGAATAGCTTCAATAATCCTTGAAGATTATTCTTTGTCTTACTAGGGAAAGAACCGCAAGTAATTTATAAGGAGAGCAAACAAACTGTTTTATCTAAAGCCTGTTAATACAGATGTTTGGTTAATTTGTGAACGAATACTTGCGTTTATTTCCTGTGAGTCATGATTTTCCTTATGATAGTTTTACAGTGAAAATATCATAGTGGCCTAGCGTTGGTTGCAGATCCTAAGCTTTTAAAGGGCAATTTTTTTCCTAAAATGACACGAAGAAATTAGATTTTTGTAAGACAATTTTGATTATTTGATCATCATTTTTCTCTCAAACCTTTCAAATAACTTTATTCTGTTGTGGACAAAGCGGAAAGGCATATAATTTATTGTATTTACCTCTCTTCAAACAATAAACGAGGCACTTATAACCAAAATCTTATTTTTTAGCTCTATTTATTGTCTTTATAACGACGAAACTCTTCCGGATTTGAACATTAATACTATCTTAAGGCGCTACCCCGAGCAAATGACTTTGAGCGTTTGACCTCTAAACCCCCCTCTTTGCCCCTCTACATATACATCGCTACTTTCTATGAAAATACAACGCCATCTGTTTGATATACCGACGTATTAAGTAGTAAAAATAGTAGACTTATGAATTTATAGACAAAAATATAATCAATCATGGTCGCGAGATTAAAAAAAAAGATAAGAGAAATATATTTTATTTGTATCTAAAATTATAACTCAAGTAATTGAAGACTTCTAAGTGAATCATTTAATAATGTAAAGTTATTTAGTCAGAAAGGTATTGAATGTCTTTTTACAAAAATCTTTTTTCAACCAACTTCGAAAATAGGAGGAGATTTTCAATGCGGATGTTTTTTTTACGTTTGAGTATTTCTCGAAGTTCGGGATTTCTCAAAGACGGCTGGACCGATTTCAAAAATTATTTTTTTAACCATTTATTCAGTGTGATTCTAACAAGGCACTTATACAGAGCAAAGGCGGGCGGCGAGACTTTTGAAAATTCGGTTCTTGAAGAAAGTATTGCTGTCTCAATACGGCATGATTTGTGAATGTGTGAAAGTTGACAGTGTGTGAGTGTCAAAGCGCGCTCGCATGGAGTACTTAAGAAATACTCTACGCACATAATAAAGGGCAATGGCGAAATAATTGTTGATATAATTCTTATGCGTGATATACAAACGTCTTAATTACAGATTAACATGAAATATAGCGTCTAAGTCCATGAAAAACAAAAACATTAAATTGGAAATACAATTGATTGAATTGTACTTTGAGTGTTGCCATATGAACGTTAAATCTAAACTAAGTCATACGAATATCTTTGGCTAGTAAACTATGTATAAAAGCTTGCTTTTAGAATATATTGAAGATTTATGAACATGAATAGTCTAAGGACATATTATTATTTCTACCCAACATCACCGAAATTAATAAATGACATCAAAATACTATTACGAAAACTTCAATCTAGCATGGCAACAACAACGGATACAATCAATGTAAAATTTTGCGTCATGCCATTGACATTGTCTTGCACGTCACTTTGCTTGTGCGCACCAAAATCTTTGTTTGCGCATTTGTTATTTCTATTATTTTGCTTTTTGACTTGGACTGCTTATGGACTTTCGAGATTTCTCCCTGTGCCTTGTGCTAGCCACTTACGACGAAATTTTGCTGTGAAGTTTTGACTCCGATTTTAAATTAAATTGGATTTTATTACGTGAAAAATAACGATTTATTTTTCACGATGTGAAGTCTTTTAAAGCCTCTTTGCACCTGCTGGTTTCCTGGATAATATCGTGATAAGGAAGGATGAAAAATAAATGTGTTTGAATTAATGCTGTTTCTTTTTTCATACATACTTTTGATCATCTATTTTATAGACTATTTTTGTGCACTAAACAATATAACAAGAAAGCCTATAAGAAAACATTAACATATTCTGTCAGGATTATAAAAAAAAACTCTGATTATAATTCTTTACAAGTATTATCAAAGCTATACCAGGGAAAACCTAGATAATTATATCTCTAGAAATAAGTATAAAACAACCGCATTAAATCTTTTGAATAGTATATTTCACAAGGTTTACTTTTTCAGAATCAAAGACTTTTTCAACATATTTCCTATGAATTTCTGTCATATAAATGCAAGGTCGAGCAAAAGTAATTAATTGTTTACGAGAGCCCATTAATTTCACTCATAAATAACTGAATTTAATAAAAACAAAGTACGATTCTATCAACTGTATTTCCAATTTTAATATATTTTTTTCATAGACTTAGACGCTATTTAAATAAAACTTCATAAAAGTAACATATTATTTCATGTAAAGTAATTAAGACATTTGTAGACGCATAAGAATTATTTCGACCTTTTGATAGTTTGACATATTTAAACAAATATAAATATGTGATGAAATAAAACTACTAATTATAAACCGCGAAAAAATCCGTAAAAAGTAGTTTTATTTCAATGTCAGATTAAAAAAAAAAACTTACAACATAAATAAAGCTCGCCCCCTATTACTTACATGGGACCTAAACATATCGGCGAATTGTGGGTGTACATTGGTACACCTCTGCCTAACCCTTCGGGGATACCGGCGTGATGATATGTTATGTAAAACATAAATATGTATTCCATGCTATTTGAATTTTATCACCAGTGCCGTGTGTAAAACTACATAGGGCTATCAATGACTTTTTGACAGTTGTCATAATATTAAATTGTAAATGACATTTCAAATAAAAAACCGACGTGCTCTCACGTCGAGAGCCTACGGCTGACTGCTGAATCGCCACCGCGACTGTGTTTATGTTGTGAAATTGACCATTTTTAGGAATAATTCGAATTATAAAATAGATATTTGGTCTTTTTGAAAAACAAAGCAGATGAAAATGTTAAGAATTAAATCCTCTATCAGTTGGTATAAGTTACATTAATAAAATACGTGTACATCGTGAGCCTATCCAAGGAATAAATTTTGATAGACCATTTTTAAAATGAGTACTACTAAATATTCGCTGCATTAAAAAGAAAAAGCTCTGTTGAAATTAAAGACAACATATTAAATAATGATTTGGTATAACAGTGAATTTGATATATGTTTTAAATATCGAGTTTATAGCTTAATAAAACTCCGCTTTTGCGCATTTTGCTCGGGGGAGCGCCCCGATGTAAACAAATCGAACAATTGACCTACTTATCGTCGATTTTCGTAAACAAGGGGGAGTATTTTGTTTATCTCTCCGTTGAACATTTAATTTGACAGTTACATGATAGAGTTACGGTCTAATGGTACTACAGAATACTAAATCCGCATGGAAATGAATGAATAAAGTAAACTCATCCTTAACTCAATAGCATAAGGATTATATTCCTTCAAAGATCGTGTAAGAGAAAAGTCCGAAATATGCCGATCAAATGCGAGCGTCTTTTGTTTTACTTCAAAATATAAGTATATATTAAACATTTTTTAAATAAATATTAAGATGGGTGTATAGTGAATTTTCAGGTTTTTGACGCTTGTTAGTTTTATTTATTTATGTAACATTTAATTTTAGTAAAGGTAGAGTTTGTTCTTATACTAGATTTAATTGTGTATGATAAATATTTATTGGTATTTGCAATGTTAACTTTTAAAATTGTTTTTTTTTTAATATTACTATCTACTATTGACTCTCTTAATATTATTACTATCAATTTGAAACCTGAAATTAAATTTTGTATCGGTGGGTAATCTATAAAATAAATTATTTTGTATTACTGATCTAGGTAGTATAAACATTATAATACTAGTATCGACATAATAAAAACAAATGAATGAATATTCATATTATTCAATGGAGTGTAGTAAATTGTTCACGAATGAGTAATCACTAGTAAGAATATCTTAGGAGCAATGACTCAATATAACATTAAAATATTATGTTAAACATTATAATTGTATTGTCTTGAGATTAAGGAAAAACATATTTTTTATAGTGATACGGTTACTGTGAATTGAAGCAATTATATTGGTCATCGATTTATTTATTGATAACCTTTTTGTTGTTTTTTCTTTAAATTTTTCTTAACCATATCCGAATTCCTTATTCCGGTGCTTATAATTAAACCATGTAAGCTCATGTTTTTTTTTCTAGCAAAGGCACAATTTCATTCATTTTAAAATATAATATTATGTATCAAATTCTAATAAAGTGTAATATTTGTTTCTGTCGATCCCTTTAAAGGTAAACTAGCGTGACCATATCTCATTAGGTCAGTGTAATTAAGGTTAAAGAGGTCAAAACAAACAGGAAACAAAAACAATGACTAAAGTCATATCTTTGTCTGAAATCTAGATCTTTTTTCTGTAAATATTTAAAGACAAATATAGAAGTACTTAAATCTGGAGTGTTTGTGAAAGATTTCTTATGTGATGTGATCAAATATTTACAAAGTCTGAGCTATATTTGTAACATAGTCATTGTATGTTAATGGTTTGTTAGGTGCAATGATTAAGTGCTCGGTTTTATATGAGGCATGCGAGATTCGAATGGAATAAACAAAATCGAGTTTCTTCAAAAATAAAAAGTAACAATAATATGTGCTAAAACCATTTTTATTAAGTCCATTGTATATTTAGCATTTTTGAAAACCCTTGTGAATCAAACTTTTGTATTTCACAAAAACATTTGTCCCACCGGGTATCGAACCTACATTGCAAACATACTTTAACCCTTCACCTTTCTCACTTGCCTCACATGCCATTACTAATACCTTTACTAATTCATATTCATCACCCATACAGAACTACCAACAGACAAACAAGAGAAAATCGCACTAACCAATTATCATCACAATTAAATGCCGCACAGTTCGTAATACTTACAACTCTACTCATTCTAAAACAGTTATTCGCGCGAAGATATTAAAACGGGGACTTTGTTAACATTGCAGGCGCGGGACTTCCCTTCAGTCAACAGAAAGCCAGACGTTATCAATGCACACGCATTATACACAGCTTCTAACCTACTTGATCTTTGACTTAAGTGAATAAGGTTGACTTTTGAATGGTTTCGAGTTTTACAACTACAAACTTAATATGGTATTTTGAAAAGTATATAAACGAGATGTCTTGATTATCGCACATCATTTCAATAGCGAAGTAGCTTCGTGTTACAATAATTTAAATTGTTTGAATTAATAACAATAATAGTAAATATGAATTTCTCTCGTGTATTGTTGTTGGTGTTCGCGTGTTTGGTGGCGCTGTGCTCTGTGACAGCCGCGCCCGAGCCAAGGTGGAAAGGATTTAAGAAAATTGTAAGTTGAGTTTAACAAATAAATTCGCACTGCGTTCCTAGGAACTCAGATCTCCGTAATCAAGTTTAAAAATGTTGTAACTTTGTGTTGAAATTTCGAATGCTTTTGCTTATACTAAGTTTATCTTGCATCTTTTTTTTTTTTTATTTGAAACCCCAGTTTAAGTCATTTAATCATATTGTCGCAGAGGTTAAACTATAAAATTTATTAGATACGCTTCAATTAGCTTTAATTAGTTATTAGAATTCAAGTGCAACCACTCACTCTAAACATTACTTAAAAATATGGAACGGAAAAATGCAGAAAATTTATGCGACGTAACATATTATGTTACTAATATTATTTGTATATTTACAGGAAAAGGTTGGCCGCAACATCAGAAAAGGCATCGAGAAGGCGGGACCCGCGATCGCAGTATTAGGACAAGCGAAGGCTTTAGGCAAATAACCTCCAAACAGTATTATAGTTAAGGATAGTTTTAAGAAAATGTACAAATCTGCCATGTAAATATAATAATAAAATTATTTTGTAAGTTATTTCTGCAGTTTTTTTTTGGTTAAAATCTTACCTTCGTCAATTTTACGGGAACACCGGTACATTATTTTATTAATTTAGAACAAAAATACAGTACTATAGTAAATATGAACAATGATAGCCGATGCCATGATATACGTTTGCTAATTACGTAGCACCCATATTTCGCTGTGCGTTTGAAAATTATGATTTGCATAATGTGATTACTTGCTCACCGAATAATTGTGCACTGCTGCAGCTATCTCGGAGCATTATACGATATATAAAGTATATCGCTTAATTTATAAAGAGCTGCCCTTTCTCTGGCCACTGTTCTGTTTGTCCATATTTCCCTTACAATTGCTCAAAATAACTACAAAACTTGTTACTATGTGGGCTGAACACGTGGTATTCAAATTGACTCGCCGCGTGACCTTTTGTTATAACTAGCAACATGGAGAGCTGTATAAGTAGTACAGTTGTACAATAGCCTGAAAATTATCATACCTATGCATGCATCCCTCAACTAATAGTGAAAGTTTCAGTACTTCTGCTAAATTAGTTACAAGCCTGATGGAAAAGCACAAAAAAAAACAGAAACTGCTTTAGGTCCAAGATACCGATCACTTTTCTACATCAATGTAGAAAACGGACATCATTTTCTTAACACCCTGTTCGTTTGATATAATAGCCAGAAGCAGGTTGGTAGTACCAATAGGTAGTATAATATTATGTTATCGGCTAAGTATGAATATTGTATGCATGTTTTGGAGTAAAGAAACATCGACGTAAAATCGAGATTTAAGCTGTGCTTGTGTGGGTCCTAGGTGACTGAATTAAATTGCGAGCGCCTTTCAGTTTTTTTTTAGCAAAGTATTCCATTCTCATTATTGCTGCATTGCGAAATTCAGGCGTATACTAAACTGAAACGAACCCAAAGAATAAAAGATTCTTGTATTACAAATAGTGCAATTGAAACATTTAACACACAAAATTGCAACGTTTTTTTTTTAAACAATTTATTCACATATATTAATACGTTATCTTTTTATTAAAAGAGTATCCTGTGGAGTTTCGTGCCGTTTCTTCTTCATTGGAATGAGATTTTGGAACCTGCAACAATAGTCAGTTATGTGTAGTTATTAAAAAGACCTTTTACAGTTTTAAAAGAACTTAAAAAGAACTATTAAAAAAAAAAAAAACAGGAAAGCTAGTAAGCTTACCCCTAAAATTCGCTCACAAAAAACTAATGAAAAATTACTTAATAAATTAACGGAAAAATAAAGATCACGTTCACCTAAAACTTGAAAGCACCAAGGTCACCCAAGAAAATATATTGTGACCATAATTCGTTCATTCCCAATTAACATAATGAGTCCTTTTTCATTTAATACGTAACTATTAAACAAGTTTATTGTACAGTTACTGTAAAGGAAAGCACGCGAGGGTGTAATCAGATTTATTTCATTAAATACATGCTGTTTAGAAAACCCCCTCCAACCCGAAAGGGTTATATAGTGTTCACAATCACATGCCCAAACAACATATTTTTGGAATGTTCGTGATAGTACAATTTGAAAGATCAATTTATCCCGCAGAAACGCAATGGATAATCATAAAAAATGTAATTAACCAAAATGGCGGCGATGTGGTTCGCCATCCATCGTCTCGTTTCTCGCGGGGGCGAAAAGCAGCCCACGGAGAGCCGCTTTGCTACGTTCAATGTAAGTGTGCCATGTAGTAACAAACATTATGAAAGGTATCCTGAGATGGTTTGACTATGTCAAGGGAATGAATGAAGAACGAAGTAGTAGAAAGAAGACTTTCAGTATTTAAACATTGTCAATACTTTCAGTATTTTTGACCGTGGCCTTTTTTCATTCATACTCGCCTTATACACTTAGTGGTCTCTTACCACCCCTAAAAGGGAAAGAGCCGTGATTATGTAAGTATGCATTTTTCGCCGAAACATTCCCTTTGAACCAACATTTTCGTTAGGATTATTGGCGGCCTTTGTATGATCTGTGAAGACCCCGAATCTCTCTTAGCGATAAAAAAAATGTTTTTTTTTTTATTTTACATTCTTTGAATCGAATATCGATACCTAACAATTATTTTACAGATCGGACAGGGATTTATTAACACCCTATTTATTTTATCATTCATTATTATTAAACAAACCCATTTACGTTTATTGTCTTCGCTTCAATTGATAACGTGAAAGGGTTATAATTTGTTATGACAGTGGCTATCAACATTTTGTCATTATACTTAATTTAAATGTATATTTGTAGCGGATAAAATAGGCATTCGTACGTGCACTACACCCACTACACTACGTCGTTTGTGGCAACGAATTGGTCAGGCCACCCATTTTGAGTAACCGTCTCAACAAACAGTTAGACAAAATAAGATGCATGAACTTAAGTTTTCAGTACTACAAATAAAACAATTTTTTTTTACCGAAATAATAAAACATGTTTGGCATCCCATTTGTTTTGATTTACTATTTTTGTCATACAGTTGGGTTTTTCTGTAGCTTTGTTTTACTTCTATAAATAAGGGTAATTCCAATCACATAATGTATCAGGGTGCTCGCAAAATGAAGTCGTGTTCAGGGTTAAAATTTGCAGTGTTTGTTTTTTTTCTTAGTCATATAGGTAAGTCATTTTCATGTATTTTGAAAATGTAACTTTAAGATAGAAATAGTTTTAGACCAGTGTATTTCCATTTAGAGAAGAATAGAGCGTAACAAATCTTAAATGATGGGTAGAACTTAATCCTTTTAATAAAAAAATATTACAATACTACTATACTAGTAAAAATAAAGCAACAAACAAATAAGAGCTTATAATATACTATTTTCTCTGCAGATAATTTCGATATTTTTTATTACAGAATGTTCCTTTCGATGCGGATACAGGTACAGTCTGTTGGCGGGGGCTTGGTTCAAACATTCTGAGACTCCGGCCACTTGGTCCGATGCTCGCTTGAGATGCAGCCTTGAAGGTACTTACCTTACATAATATACCATCACGCCTGTATCCCCGAAGGGTTAAGCATAAGTGTACCAATTTACACCCACAGTTCGCTGCTATGTTTAGGTCTCATGTGAGGCGCGCCTACTGCCACTAACCGGCCACAAATTCAAACTCCAACCTGCTACTGAGAATTTCATAGAAAAACTCAATAACACTTTGGTCGACTTGGAAATGGAACCCAAGACCTCTAGCGTAGCTGTCACGCCACAACCACTAGAACAACGCAGTAATATAAATAAGGCAGTAAACTGAAAGAGCAACTAATTTGGTTAGTTTTCAACAGGAATATCGAGAAAACAATTATTATTATTAAAAGCCTGTGTAGTGGTATTCTGAGCAAAGGAGTTGAGTTCTAAATAAGAGTATGGATGTAGTTAATTGTGATAGCTTTAAATCTTAGTCAAAATAGATAACATAAAAGACATGACGTGCTTGATTCCTTACATAAAGATTGGTCCATAACATCCCTTAATAGAGTACAGTGCTAACTAAAATATATAAAATTCTAAACTATACTATCATGTGAGATTATCGGAGATCGAAATCTGTCAGATGTCTTTGTCCATGCGAACTCTTCAGGGTCATAAACACTTGGATCAATCAAAATTTATCAAACCTATCTACAGCCTTACTACTATGTACTATATAGTACTATTAACTATCAATCCAACTAGAACTGATGATATTAAAATTAATTTATTTTCATGTCAAGGTGCAACGCTTGCTTCACCGACTACACCTGAAATCAGAGCTGAAATGACGCACACTATACAGAATGTCTTCTTGCCAGGAACAGAAGTATTTACTGGGATTCATGCGACCTTTTCTCAAAGCGACTACGCAACGGTTGAAGGTTTCGTTTTTAATTAAAACATACACATGTTATTCATAGCTCTAAATTTATTAAATCAAGAATTCAAATACAATTTAAAAGACAGCGGTTTGAAGCCAACCAACATAGCTTGGGGAGAGGCTTGGCAATAGATGTTCGTGGTGATCGTAATCTTAATTGTAATTCAAAATGAGTAATTCAACACTATTCAGATTTTCATCAAAGTCTTCAAATATTCTAAATGTACAAAAAGATCTTTTATGGTTTCCAGGTACACCCGTAAATAAATATTCTTTATCATGGGCTAGGAATGAGCCAAACAATTTGAATAACAATGAGCGTTGCATAACATTGAACTGCCATGGAGATTTCGCTGACCGACCATGTTCTGAAACTCGTCCATACATCTGTTATAGATCTCATGATCTTGATCAGAAGGTTAATGAATGTGGAAATTTTGATCCAGGTAAAATTTTGATTTATCACTAATGAGTATTGGACATCCATCAAGTTGTGTTGGCCTACAAGTTTGCAAGAGGATTGCATTGTCAGAAGCTTTCATGAGGGCTTTCATTACCAAAAGAGGAGATGTTTTGTGTTTTTTTTTGTTAATGGTTCGTTCGATTACGTCGGTATGACTCCATATTTTCCATTTAATCCTTGAAATTGCACATCGATGGCAACAAGGGGATTTTAAATTTTTGTGTTCAGTTCTTGTATTGAAAATCAAATATCAGAAAAAAGCTTATCAAGATTTAAAAATCCAAACACTCCTCCATTAATTTTAGTCATCAAATTTATAACAATATCCAAGTACTCAACAATAACTTTTTTACAGAATACAAATTAAGTAAAAGAACAAACAGCTGTTACAAGTTCCACTCAACAAAACGCACATTTTCCGAGGCTCACTCAACATGCTCAGCTGAAGGCGGCCATCTTGCCGTCATCAATAGTGAAACAGAAGCTTCGGTTATCAGGTGGCTCTTGATTAAGAACCCAGCAAAGGATATTAACGACTGGTTCAGACTACGTGTCGTTTTTATCGGATTCACTGATTGGAATCGTCGAGGCAATTGGAGGACTATTCATGGTAATTTTGGCCATATTATTTTATTATTTTTTACTATTCGTTTATTCCTTTTACGTCGTCCAGAGTGTGACTAGTATGTATAATGGTCTGACTGAACTTGAGTTCAGACTCTGGTATTGTTGCATATTTCGATATTTTTTTAACAGTTTGTTTTGTAAATGTGTCCTGTGGCTGGATTAAAGTTGAAGCAGAGTTCTTTTAGTTTTAATTTCACTTATGTTTCATTGGACTAAGCGAATAAAAGTTTCCTCTATCTATAGTATCCTCTCTTTACCAGGAAGAATAGTATTTTTTCAGGAATGCTTCTAACCCTAAGCTTAAGCGCAGGTTTTAACTGCTTCGTCAGGCTTTTTGGTGAAACCATAAGTGTCTCTAACTACAACAGCAATTTTTGATGTTGAACTCGTTGGTGCTAAACTAACAAAACTAATTAATGATATAATTTCAGGTCAAACTCTTGAAGAAGCTGGTTACTCAAAATTTTCGTTAGGAGAGCCAAACAATTATAAAGGCAGAGGAGAATACTGTGGATCAGTGTACTTTACTAGTCTTCTTAATGATGCATCCTGTGATACGCCTCGTGAATTTATTTGTGAAACGAACCCGAATGATCCAACAGTATGTAACGATCGCATTGAACTCGTGTCAAATGTTGAGATTTGGAATACATACAAGAAATAATATTTTTTCGAATTATATTGATGTGCAAAAAAACTATATTTTATTTTTATAATCATTTTAATGGAGACTTTAAAGCGGGATACATTACATAACTTTATAACTCCTATCATCAGATGTTCGAAAATATTTCTCATACCATTTAAAGTCATTCAATGATCATCGAAATTCATAATATCACTAATTAGTAATACATTTACTTTGTTCTAATACGTAGTTGTTTTATAATAATATCTTTGTTTATATTAATGGTCGAAACTCATAATCATTTCAATAAATAAATTAAATATTCATATGTGTTTTATTCTAAAGTGTTTGCAACCATAATATTATGAACAATCATAATCATCGACTCGATGTGTACTGAAAGTCAAATTGCTATCAGAAACGAGATGCTTTTATTGTTAATCGAAGGTTTAAAAAATACTAGTATGATTCCAACTTTTGTAGGTTAGGATAGGTTAGATTTGAACTGTGAGCACGACCCGAGCAAGCGAAGCGAGCGTGGTGTGGCAGCGGCCGGTGAAGTGCCAGTTCCAAATTCCATACAATATTCAAATATCTAAAATTGACGACCTCCATGGTCAAGTGTCGTACGCATCAGCTTTCAAGGTGTAGCTAGCTCTTAAGTCCCGGGTTCGATCCCCGGACGGGTCAATGTAGAAAATCACTTTTCTACATTGTCTCGGGTCTGGGTGTTTGTGGCACCTTCGTTGTTTCTGAATTCCATAACACAAGTTTCTTTTAGCTTTACAGCTTACTTTGGATTCAGAGCAATGTATGTGATTTTGTCCTCATTTATTAACAAAAAAAATAATCTAGATTGATATAAGTCACTATCAGTTAAGTTCTGGTGAAAAGGTTTTAGTTGGCGAACAATTCAGATGTGACTACGAGTTTAGTATATTTGGTCAAGGCTGGTTTAAACACCAAGAGATGCTCGATTAAGATGTGCGCTTGGAGATAATATAAGAAATAACTTTAATTTAGAAGGCAAACATACATTACAATACATAAAATTAGGCAGATATACTAAGAGCCCTTGCATTTTGAGGACTCGAAAATATACTACTTTTGCTTTCGTTCTTATGCTATCTTTTGTATTTTTATTATTGCATCTTGTCAGCAATCTTATTCTTATATTCTTAAACACCAGTTTGCGGATAAAAGTT
This sequence comes from Autographa gamma, assembly GCA_905146925.1. Classification (NCBI taxonomy): domain Eukaryota; kingdom Metazoa; phylum Arthropoda; class Insecta; order Lepidoptera; family Noctuidae; genus Autographa; species Autographa gamma. The sequence continues at coordinate 8,589,048 of LR989871.1, forward strand.
ATGTAGAAGTAAGTACTACTCACTAAGTTTCAGTAGCCCTTGTTATTTTAGAGCACACATATAAGCCAAGAATATTAAAACCGATGATTTTATTTAAATAATCAAGACTAAATTCAAATCAAGAGAAACCCCCAAAATTTACAGTTTCCTTTGGCAATGCTACCGAAACCCTTCAAAATTAGTTTATAAAGACAATGTTTTAAATTCGGCTGTTGGTTGCCAACAAGGAGATCCGCTCGGGCCGGTCATATTCAGTTTAGCCATCCATCCCATTATCAAAGAATTGAAATCAAAATTTAACATTTGGTATCTGGATGACGGAACTCTAGGAGGCGATGTCGACACTATAGCAGATGATTATATATCCCTTAAAACAAATTTACACAAAATTGGTCTTGATTTAAACACAAGTAAGTGTGAAATATATATTCCAGATACACATCTTGATAAAAATTTGGCATTACAAAAAATCCAAACTATAGTGCCTGAAATTAACATAGTTAATAACTCCTTTCTTCGCCTTCTAGGGTCCCCAATTTTAGAAGAATCATATGAAAATTTTATAGATGATAAAATTGAAAATTTTCAATCAATTTCGAATAGACTTTTCAAAATCTCTTTACATTCTGCTATTACTTTAATTCGTTTTTGTTGCTTTGGTCCAAAATTTACATATTTTCTTCGTTCTTCACGATTATGGAAACATTTACCGCTTTTGGAAAAAGTTGATAAAATTATTCGGTCCACGTTAACGTCCATTTTCAACGTAACGTTGGATGACCGAGCCTGGACCCAAGCCACGCTGCCGATCCGATTTGGTGGGCTAGGTGTACGTAAAGTTTCCAGTTTAGGCTTACCAGCATTTTTGTCATCTGTCCACAGCACTGAAAAGTTGACCAGGCAAATCTTAGGGTCTTCTCTGGTTGATTTTCAGATTCTGTGCATGACTGAGGCAGTAAATAGTTGGGAAATGTCCTGCCCGGGCACAGATCTACCCGAGCAACGTTCTTCTCAGAGGCAGTGGGACGAGCCGCTTTGCAGTTTGATACGGAAAGAATTGATCAATACGTCAATCAACACTGCAGAGCGTGCGCGTCTCCTGGCTGTGGGAGAATGGGAATCGGGCCTCTGGTTACAGGCACTTCCATCATCCACTCTTGGTACCATTTTGGATAATAATACTTTTCGGCTCGCCATGAGTTTACGTTTAGGTATACCCTGTGTCGCATGTCATCGTTGTCAATGCGGTGAGACAGTCGACAACCTCGGTCACCATGGCCTGTCCTGCAGCAGGAGCGCAGGGCGTATATCTCGCCACTCAAATTTGAATGACATAATTCGTCGTGCTCTTGTCACCGCCGGTGTACCAGCTGTTTTGGAACCCAATGGTTTGGTGCGCGGCGATGGCAAGAGACCTGATGGTATGTCATTGCTGCCTTGGAAATTGGGTCGGCCTTTGGTGTGGGACGCAACGTGCGTCGACACCCTTGCGCCGTCCCACGTTCTAAGTTCAGCAGCCTCTCCTGGCGCTGCTGCTGGAGCTGCGGAGACCCTTAAGCGGCGGAAGCATAATAACATTGTGGGTGATTATATTTTCGAGCCGTTTGGGGTTGAAACGCTCGGGTCATGGGGTCCGAGCGCACGAAATCTATTCAAAGAACTTTCCAAACGTTTGGTAGAATCTACTCGTGATCAGAGGGCTGGTTTGTTCCTTGCACAGAGAATCGGCATAGCCATTCAACGTGGCAATGCTGCCAGCCTTCTGGGCACGTTCCCCGCCATTGACAAGGATGACGATGAGTTCTTTGACGCCTGTTAGTTTTTATTTATGTAAGTTTTAATTTTAGTATAGTTAGAGTTTGTTTTTATATTAGATTTAATTGTGTATTAATAAAGATACTATAGCTTTTTAGGTACATCTTAAATTAATGTTTGTAAGAAACGAGACTAAATTGTTTTTCAATTTAATCAGATATGAAACGCATTTGCTACGGTTTGAATAAATTCGCTCGTTACACGATGAAAAGGATCGAAAACAATAATATTGTGTACTGAATACTTTGATTCATCCATCAAATCAGATAGGATTGTGAAGTTATTTAACTTCGATATTGGATTAAACAGTTCGCTTTTCGGGGCTTCAAAGTTTGAAGGAAACTTTCGATCTGCGGATCAAATGGTTAAATACCGATTGGTTTATCAAATATCTACATTATATAATAATATATTATTGGTTAATAAAATAACAGATCGTGTGATGTGATGTGACATGTGTTCATTCGAATGATTCCACTATTTTCAGTCTCTTTACCTTAAACATACATACCATCACACCTGTATTCCCAGAAGGGTTAGGCAGAGGTGTACCAATGTATACCCACAATTTGCCGGTATGTTTAGCTCCCATGTAATAGGGGGTGACACTCTTGCCACTAAACGCGCACAAATCCAAACTCCAACCTGCTACTGAGAATTTCATAGAAAAACCCAATAACACCTTGGTCGACTTGGGAATCGAACCCAAGACCTCCAGCGTAGCAGTCGCGCTTAGAACCACTAGGCCAAGGAGGCAGTCCAGGGTTATCTTTATTTATCAATTGCAGGTTATTTTAATGGTTTCGCTTAAAAAATAACTGAAATAAAACTCAGAAGTCTTTAAAGCAAATGAAGAATAATATTTTTTGGAGCCTAGTTGTTTAATATGACTGAATCAGTTCAAGGGGTTGACCTCGCAATCCGTTGTGTTTTAATTTAAGGATAAGCGTCTCATGATCGACACAATTAAAAGCCTTGGAGAGATCACAAAAAATACCAATGGAATCCTGTGATCCCTCCTAAGCCTCCAAAATGTGGGTCACTAACTAGTCTGTTTCTTAATTTATCTTTGCCGTGGGCGGGAAGCCTAACACATGATAATGTATCAAAAGGTAATATTCAAAGTTTGTCTGGAAGAGATAGCCAGGTGCAATGCAAGGCCACCAATGCAGATCACGTTCGTAGATTTACCATAGCAGCGCCATCTATTGATTACTTACTCAACCCAGTCGAAAGGTATCGACATCTGTTAGAATCATTTGGAGTTAACAGATAATTGTGACTGTCAAATAATAACAGACAAATTTGGACGGGCCTGTTGGTCTAGTGGTTAGAGACCCTGACTGCCATACCGGAAGTCGTGGGTTCGATTCCCACCCGGCACAAATGATTGTGTGATGAGCACAATCATTTGTTCGGTGTCTGGGTGTAATTTATCTATAATATGAATTTATTTAGAAATATAATAATAATAATAATAATAAATAATAATAAATGCGGACAACATCACATACATTGCTCTGAACCCAAAGTAAGTAGCTATTAAGCACTTGTGTTATGGAAATCAGAAACAACGAAGGTACCACAAACACCCAGACCCGAGACAATGTAGAAAAGTGACTTTCTACATTGACCCGACCGGGGATCGAACCCGGGACCTCAGAGTTAGCGACACCTTGAAAACCGGTGCGTACGCCACTCGACCACGGAGGTCGTCACTCAAACTCAAATATATAAGTATGTTTATCAGTTGTCTGGTTACCATAACACAAGCTCTGCTTAGCTTGGGATCAGACAACCGTGTGTGAGATGTCCCGGATTATTATTATTATTATAATAGCAATAAATTAAAATTGCGACTATAATTTGAGATTTAAACTATCCTATCTCTCAAGTTGGATCGAACTGCACATGGTGTGCGAATTTTATTACAATCGGTTTAGTGGTTTAGGAGTCCATTGAGGACAAACATTGTGGCACGAGATTTATATATATTAAGAACATGTACAATTGTACACTAAAGAAATATTTTATCATTCATAATTATTCAACAAAAAACCCATTTATTGTTTTTGCCTCAATTGATAACGTGGCCTTAATCATTATTTATCAATAAATGGGTTAATTTGTTATGACAGTGGCTATCAACATTTTAGGGCTTCGTACGTACCTACGACGCTAAGCTTTAGTTATGTGCCCATAAGTTCGTTTGAGCCAACGAATTGACCAGGCAGCCCATTTTGAGTAACCGTCTCAACAAACGGTTAGTCCAATAGGATGCATGAACTTAAGTGTTCAGTACTCGAAATAAAAAAAAAACATGCATAACTATGATGATTTGAAAGATTGAGCTTTAAGGCTTGTAGATTTAGCTAGACTATCAAAACATAAAATTATGATAACTTTGTTACACAGCGAGCAACAAATGTAGAATAGAATAGAATAGAATAGAATATTTTTATTTGCATGAAGTATGGTAAAAAATACAGGTGATAGTTTATAAAAATATAGTTTCACATACATCGCCTACTATTTTCGGCATGCAAAATTATAGGTAGGTAGGAACGTTACTCATATGACTACTGTACTCGTCTAAGATTTAATTTACATTTTTAATATTTTCCAGGGACCAAAGTCTACTAAGTCATGAAAAAAACAAACGAAATAGAGTGTATATCGAAAAAAAAAAAGATGTTTGGCATCCCATTTGCTTTGTTTTGCTATTTTTGTCTTACAGTTGGGTTTTTCTCTTGTAGCTTTGTACTACTGATATAAATATGGGTAAATCCCATCACATAATGAGTAATCATCAGGGTGCTCGCAAAATGAAGTCGTGTTTAGGGTTAAAAGTTGCAGTGTTTGTTATTTTTCTTAGTCGTATAGGTGCGTAATTATCACGTATTTCGAATATGTAAATTTAAGACTGAAATAGTATCCGATCAGTGTGTTTCCATTTAGAAGAGAATCGATCATAATTTTTAATTGACGGGTTGGGATTAGCAAAAAGATTGTGTAAAAAAATAATGTTATGATACTAGTAAAAACAAAATTACAACCACATAATAGCTTATGATAGGTATCCTATTTTCTCTGAAGATAATTTAAGTATTTTTTATTTAAGAATGTTCCTTTCGTTGCGACTACAAATACAGTGTGGTGGCGGAGGCTTGGTTCAAACATTTTGTGGTCCCGGCCACTTGGTCCGATGCCCGGTTGAGATGCAGCCTTGAAGGTAAGTTAACTGAAAGAGCAACTAATTTCGTTAACTTTCAACAGGAATATCGAAACAACCATATTATTATTAAAGCCTTTAGTGTTCCGAGTAAAGGAGTCGAGTTCTAAATAAAAATGTATATGTAGTTAATTGTGATAGCTTTTTGTCACATTACTTTCTGTCTCACATTTTGAAAATCTATTTAGTATTTGGCACGTGCTAAAAATCATTGGGTGTGAGAAAATAGTTTGCTTATGATCAGATTTTTCTTTATCTATTTGGTTTATAATTATGGAGTTTTGATTTATTGAGGCCCAAACACCTACGGGCGAAGAGTACATTGGTCTGCAAAATTTCCGATATGATTGTATTTTGTAATGAGATGCGTCACTACGTCGTGGCAAGCCCAAACAGAACTTGCGAGGCGAGCTTGATTCATTAGACAAAGATTGGCCCATAACCGCCCTAAACAGAGTACAGTGCTAACCAAAATATATAAAATACTGAACGATTACTATCATGCAAACTTTTCGGAGATCGTAATCCGTCAGTGTTCTTTGTCCATACGGGCGGGCTCTTCAGGGCCATTAACACCAGGTATCACTGAAAATTTATCAAACCTACCTACAGGTTTTATACAGTACTATTATCAATCCAACTAGAACTGATGATATTAAAATTACTTTATTTTCATGTCAAGGTGCAATTCTTGCCTCACCGATTACACCTGAAATCAGAGACGAAATGCAACAGATTTTAAAGAATTTCAATGAATCAGAAATATTTACTGGGATTCATGCAACCTTTTCTCAAGGATCTTACAGAACGATTGAAGGTTTGATTTTAAATTATATATAAAACATTTTATTCCTAGTTCTACATCGTATCCAGAATTCAACGTGTATATTGGTAGGTGTGTTGTTGTATACGGATATAAATAGCTGAACCGATTATGATATTTTTGGACACTTTATGAGCGTAATCAAAGATCGTCGTTGATCATAGAAAGTAAGAGTAATCTTAATTAATATAAATAATAATTAGTTGTATAACAGTTTTAAGATTTTCATCAAGGTCTTCAAATATTCTCAATTGATAGTTAAATTACATAATCTTTTATGGTTTCCAGGTAAACCCATCTCTGAAATTCCTATATCATGGGCTAAGTATGAGCCAGACAATTGGAACAACAATGAGAACTGTATAACTTTTGATTACAATGGCGATTCAGCTGACCGATCCTGCTCTGCAACTCGTCCGTACATCTGCTATAGATATCATGATCTTGATAGGAAGGTTAATGAATGTGGGACTATCGATCCAGGTAAACTTTTTGATAGTTTCAAAGAGTGTTTCTTATCGACTGGACATCCATCAATTTGTGTTGGCCTATAAGTTTGCAAGAGTATTGCATTTTCACATTGCGTTGTCGTTCATGAGTTAATGCATAACCAAAAGGTCTTAGTGATTAATTTAATATATTTTACAAAGTCTTTTCTCTTTAGTTCTACTAATTGCAAATCGATGGCAACAACAAGAGAACTGTAAAATTTTGTATTAAATTAAAGTATTTCAAAACTTGATCACATATCAGCATCACGCTTATCAAGATTTAGAAATCCCAATTTATCCAAGTACTCTACTATAATTTATTTACAGAATACCGTTTAGATAAAAGAACAAACAGCTGTTACAAATTCCACACGGTACCTCGAACGTTTTCTAGAGCTCACTTTGCGTGTGAGGCCGAAGGCGGCCATCTTGCCATCATCAACAGTGACACCGAAGCAACGGTTCTGGCAGAACTGTTCGCTAGAATCCCTATATCAAAGATGATTGGAACATTCTGGAAAGATGTCGCTTTTGTAGGATTTGCTGATTGGGGCGAGCATGGAGAATGGAGGACCATTCATGGTGACTGGATTTGAATTATTTTTTAAGTTTTTAACCTCTACTCGTGATCAGAGGGCTGGTTTTGTTCCTTGCACAGAGAATCGGCATAGCCATTCAACGTGGCAATGCTGTTAGCCTTCTGGGCACGTTCCCCGCCATTGACAAGGATGACGATGAGTTCTTTGACGCCGTTTAGTTTTTATTTATGTAAGTTTTAATTTTAGTATAGTTAGAGTTTGTTCTTATATTAGATTTAATTTTGTATTAATAAATATTACTTTTTTTGACGACCATAGAAAAAGTAAATATTTCCATAAAACCAGTTCTTTGGCTGTACTGAAAAATAGACATTTTTGGCTTATGACTTTTTTCCACTGATGGTGCGTAAATCATCTTAAAAAAGATCGTTACCCTTTTGTTTCCAGGTCAGACGCTCTTGGAAGCTGGTTTCGACAAGTTTGCTTTAGGAGAACCGACTAATTATTTTACCACCGGTGAATATTGCGGTGCAATGTACCGTACAGGCCGTCTATTTGACATATGGTGTGACAATGTCTACGCTTTTATATGTGAGAAGAGTCCTGACTATCCTCCTGTTTGCAAAGCGGTACCTGAGTCAAAGAATTGTTGCCTGTGAAAAAGGGTATCGAAATTTCATCGTCGATGCAAGCGCTCATAATAGTTCTAAGAATTTACCGCTAGATGGCACTGCTAGTACTTTACCTGCTATATCTGTCGATGAGATTATGTTTATAAAAAGTAACTGTAGTCTACTAATTACTTTGCTCTGTCACAGATCCATCAAGCACGAACCTAGCCGGTTTGAGGTTGCTGAATTTATTTATTATCAATTTAAGAGCATGGCTCTTAAATTGATGATGATGATGATGATTGATAAGTATCTTGAATCAGCCTGTTTCTAAAATGTATAGTTGCCTATTAAAATTTTGCTTATGTAACTCGTAAATTTCTAGCCCAACTGTTTTCATCTATGTAACCTCTAGCCATTTTTGGTGAATTTAATAATCGACAAGGTGACTCCCCTTTACCATGACTTTAGTAAATAAAGTGGTTATTTCCTGCACTAATACAGTTAGCATTTACTTAAAGTATAAGCTCCTTGTTTGAATTTAATGTTCATTGGAAAATTAAACCTATTACTTAGGTATAAGAAACAGTTTCACTGTACAATTTAAATATTGTAATTATTTTAAGACTATTTTTATAGAGATTACACTTATAAAATTCTATTTTCTTAATCTTTTTCGTCTTATTATATTTTATAAATATTTCAGGGGTATTTTATTTCGTCAAAATTCACATCCATCATCTGACATACTTCATCCACCTTACCATTCATTCCTTTTCTAACATTCTAAGTAGCGAAGCGGCTCTCTGTGGGCTGCTTTTCGGCCCCGCGAGAAACGAGACGTGATGGGTGACATAAGAATTTAGATTTATTTTTATATACTTATTTATTCTTGCAATGCACTATTCTCTTGTATTGAGTGTAATATACAAAGAGTAACCGATTTAACTCCGGTTCAGAAAGTAGTCTATTTAGAATGGGCTTCTTAATCGAATTCCAAAATTAAAAAAATATTTATAATTATTTCAGGAAAACACCCTTCATATGTCTTGATTTAGAAAGAACCACCATCTCGTAACGGATAAATTTAATTTTTACTTTATGGTAAAGTAAAAGTTAAAGGCTATTAATATTAGCTGTATTAAAAACATATCCCTAAAATTAGAGAATGATTTGGTAGAACGCTTAGTAGAAAACAATTCTCCAATTACATTAAATTAACTAAATAAATAAATATCTATAACACCGTACCACAAGCACCTAAACTCGAGACACTAGAAAAGTAGTTTTCCCCAATTGACACTAATCCCAGAAAAACGAACCATTTTTTATGGATTCTGTTTTTCTTAAAGGAAAACGCTACAGCCTTTTACTGCAATTAGACGTCAATCACTAAACCAGACAACCGTGCCGACATCTTTACCAGAATTCGTTTAGTCCATAGGGTGTTACCGAAAGGGCATATCAATCAAAAAGGGGTACTCCTGGTATCGATCAGGAGTCCTTTTACTCTAGTCTTAGTGTAGTTGTAAGTGTTTGTTGTTGTATTAAATTTAAGTATGAATTGTAAATAAAGGAGTTAAATATCTCTCTTTACATACATATAGTCACGCCTCTTTCCCGTAGGGGTAGGCAGAGACCACTTTTTTCCACTTCCTACGATCCTTACGTACTTGTTTCGGCTGCACTGACCACATATCACATATATTCGTTACATAAACTTGGCATTGAAAACAAATCAAAAGGAATAATCAGGAAAAATAATTGCACATTCAAACAAACTTACTAGATAATAAAGTTATAAAATCTTAGAAAACTTACATAATTTTAATAGCAATCGATTTCAGAAAGTAATAAACTTCGCCGTAGACGTACGAGTAATGCGAAAATACAACAGAATATTATTATTACTTTGTAAGTAAAATTTACAACTTTATTATTTAAATATTATTTTGTGTAAATTATAAATTATATTTTTTACAAAAAATACCGACTTCAAAATAAGCCTTAGAATATGGTTTTCTAATGGATCTTATTGTCATAGCTGGAATTAAGGAGGAGGAATTCAATTCGACTGGATTTTATTTATGTTCGTTACCACAAAACTTGTGCCTATGTAAACCGATTTTGATGTTTTTTTTTTTTATGTGGGTCTTAATTTGGTGCCAGTTTTGACAGTGGGATCCATAAAAATAAATATAAGACTTATTTTGAAGTCTTCTTTTTGTTAGAATTATGTTTTATTTTAAGTGTCCATGGCGCTAACGATAAAGGCGCATTACGTGAACGAAACCTACCCCAGGCCATGGAAAGTGCTGTACTACCCAAAGCAAACCGTATTCAGAAAGGCAGATCTGATCGACAGAGGCTGTGTGATTTTCATCCATAAGTGCCCAGAAATTTACAAGTAAGTACCAAAATTCACCGGTGGGCCGGTTGGTCTAGTAGTTACTGACCCTAACTGCTATAACGGAGCTCGTTCGATTCCCATCCAGGACAAATCTTTGAGTGATGAGGACTACATTTGTTCTGTGTCTGGGTGTAATTTATCCATAATATTATGTAGGTATTTACAACTATATAAATATGTTTAGCAGTTGTATTTTTACTATATCATAAGCTCTGCTTAGCTTGGTATCAGATAACCGTGTGTGAGTTGTCCCGGGATATTCTTATTATTTAAAAGATATTTAGAAGATTTTTTAGAGCAAAATGTTTCATAATTATTACAGCATACATTATGCAACTTGTTACGTATTATTTGTTAGGTAATAGTGACTTAGATTTATTTAGTGTTGGGATTACGCTGTAACATCCAGTTTTCCTATTAGTTGATTTAATTGAAAATTAAAAAGAAAACTTATTAAAAACCAGGTAAATAACAATGATATTTTAATAAACAGATATGTTATACACATACAAAACAATCGAAAAAAGTGTTCCGCGCAGCGCGGCAGCTAGCGAAAGAGATAGCGCGATAAAACCCATAAGAAAAAAAGAGACAAATAGTATTGTTGTTAATGGCAATACGTCCCAATTAGGACGTTTTCGAGTCTTCACGATTGCACGCTTATAACATATCTGTTTATTAGAATATCATTGGTAAATAATGATTACTTTAATAAAATACGACTTCTGGCCAAAAAGGAAGAAAGGGTCAATGTTTTTTTTAAATTGTAGTTTATTTCTTATTATTTCTGAAATCTGGAATTTCAAGTAGCAATGTATAAAAACTTGATACAAAGTACTGACAAAGCAACAACGGAACAAACATCAATTGTTTGGCAAGTTTTGAATACAATTTTCCACATTTCATCCAAATTTTTGCTTGTTAAGCTTTCATAGTAGGATTTCTCGCACTAAAACTTTTGAGAAAACTTGTTCAAAAAGTAGCTCTACAATTCTAAGAAATGTTCTTGATTTGCAAGAGCTGAAGTATAGTATGGTGTGAAAATGAATAAAACTTTGAGGATGCAAAATTTAGATTTATTTTATCTTCTCACAAGTAAGTGGATTTTCATCGAATTGCTGGTCTGATATTACGGAATAAAAAAGATGGTATGAAATTTTTTAATTTGTCGAACCAAATAGTACGGGATAAGATTGAATGGAAGGACTTGGGGGAGGCCCAGCATTGGGACTGTTAAGGCTAGGGGATAAAAAGTACATTTTGTACACATTGGCTAACGGGATTTTTAAGAGGCATGATATAAAAATATCCAATATTTACTTAACGCTTTTTTTTTCATTATTTCGTCTCTCTTAAGTGTCTTTGTATATTAAAAGATATGATGGGAAGATTATAACGTAAAAATTAAGTGACAGGCCTGTTGGTATAGTGGTTAGAGACCCTAACTGCTATACCGGAGGTCGTGGGTTCGATTCCCACCCGGGACAAATGTTTGTGTGATGAGCACGATCATTTGTTCTGTGTCTGGGTGTAATTTATCTATAATATGTATGTATTTAGAAATATATAAGTAAGTTTATCAGTTGTCTGGTAACCATAACACAAGCTCTGCTTAGCTTGGGATCAGACAACCGTGTGTGAGATGTCCCGGAATATAAATAATTTTCTATTTCTTTATTTACGGTAATTGCATGTTTTTTTTAGACGGAACGTGATTTGTGCTCGCCACTATGACGGCCAATACAAGACTTTCAATAATTATTGCGAAATGGAATATGAGAACTGTAATAGTTGGAGACGTGAGTGAACTTCATATTATTATTATGGCTTTATAGTTAAGCCTTGCATCAATATGAAGAACCATTACCACTTTTGATTCTGCGGATCGGTATTAAACTGGTTTTCAAGGTGTTACTAACTCTCAGGAACCGGGTTTGATTCCCGGACGGGTTATTATAGAAAACCAGTTTACGACATTTTCTCGGATATAGGTGTTTGTGGTGCCTTCCCTCACACAAGTGCTTTAATTACTTACTTTGGGTTCCAGCAACGTATGTTATGTTATCGACATTATTATTTTGATGTGCCTAAATTTATGTGATGCCTTACATAGTGTGCAAAAAATATCATGAAAGGCACACTCAACTATGACGACTATATATGTATATATATATGATGACTACATTATATGACGAGCTCCGTGGTCGAGTGGCGTACGCACCGGTTTCAAGGTGTCGCTAGCTCTGAGGTCCCGGGTTCGATCCCCGGACGGGTCAATGTAAAAATTCACATTTCTACATTGTCTCGGGTCCCAGACCCGAGACAATGTAGAAATGTGTTTGTGGTACCTTCGTTGTTTCTGAATTCCATAACACAAGTGCTCTAGCTACTTACTTTGGGTTCAGAACAATGTATGTGATGTTGTCCGCATTTATTTATTTATTATTTATTTATTTAACTGTCTAAATAAAGATATACAGAGTGTAATATAATAAAGGCAATACCTTAGACACCCCAATTAGTACATTCAGTTATACGTCCGAAACAAAATCCATGATAAAATTAATTTAAAATCACTAGGTAACTACTTTGTATAAAATCACTATGACAAATCATAGTGATTTTAAACAAATTAGTTATCCTTACTAAACGTAAAACGTTTGGCCGAGCGGCGTGGGTGGCTCAAAAGATATTTCCGTCAATAACTAAACCTACTTTTAATGCCAGACATAAATTCAGAAGCCCATTTTGAACCAACTACATCTGTCACGTTGTATTTATTCACTTTTCATGCTTTCAGAATGGAGCATGATCAAGCGAGTCAGATGCTGATATAGTTAATCATATTGCTATAAGTTTTTTAAAAGGCGTTTTAATAAATTTATCTCAGAACAACAAGTGTTCACATTTCAATTCTTTACTGTATGTATTCAATTATTTATAAACCTACTTCAAAAAGGTGGAGGTACTCAATTCGACTGTATATTTTATGTTTGTTACCTCAGAACTTTCGACTGGGTGAACTGATTTTGATAATTACTTTTTTATTCCTCAGTCGTCCCATTTTAATTTGGTCCAGTTATGACAGTGGGATCCATAAGAAAACCATATTATTATAAGACTCAATTTTAAGCCCTTTTTTTGTAAGAATTATTTATTATGCTTCATAGGTTCTGAATGTCATCTCTTAATTTTCGACGGTATATTTTTTTATTTGAAGACTTTTCGGACTGGTCGCGGAGGAGCCAGAACTGGTACAGGAAGCATCTCCTTAACACATTCACCATCGTGTTCATACATCCAGTCAGCTGAAACATAAAATTAGTAATATTCTTTTTGTTATTACACTCCATTACAGTATTTTGGGGGTGAAGAGCTCTTACGCTCTAAAACGCAAATCGTAGATGTAGGATTACAAATAGCAAAGTTGAAATGGAGCTGGGCTGGTCATGTTTGCCGTATGGCTCCGGACAGGTGGGCGAAAATAACTACTGAGTGGGTTCCTAACGCCGGAACTCGCAGAGAAGACGGTGGTGGGATGACATCGATCGCTTCTTAAGTGATTGATGTCATGTGGCTCGAGACAGGATCGTCTGGCGTCAGACGGGGGAGAACTTTGCCCAGCAGTAGAAAACTAAATAGGTTAATAAAAAAAAAATAAAAAAATATAGATTCGTTATAGCGAAGTGATTGCTTTAATTTCTTCGGTCAGTTTACAAAGAATAATATAGCATGTTTATTTCAACAACAGAAATGTGTCGGAACCAACGAGGTTGCATTTGAAACTATAGAGTGAGCCTATCAGATTTGAAACCGTAAGCACTAGTATGAACAAGTGTTGTCGTGAATTATGTATAAAGATGGAGCTTTCCGTTTTAATAAATCTATCTAAAACTCTAATATTATCCTAACAATGTCAAAACCATCGATATTTTCTTATATAAGTTTCTCGTTGCGCGAAAATTAACTTAAATGAAAAACGAAATGTACTAGGATCAGACTAAAAACTGCTCTCGCTTGGCACAAGGGGAACCTAGCGATAGTAGCAGTCTATGCATATCATACGTCGATGGTCGGAACACATTCTTCCAGTGCGCCATGCAGTGGCCGGACCATTGCAATTTAAAAAAAAAAAAAAAAAAAAATCAAAATCTTTATTTCGTAAAATATGGGTACAGACAGATGTATACAGGGTCGCAGAGTTTCCACATATTTTGCCATAAGTAGCATACGAAAATTAGTACATAGACATTCTTATTAATAATTAATGACAAATATTATAAGAATTTCAATAAAAAATATAACATCAAAAACAACTCTATTGTTCGAAAAACTCTTTAAGGTTGTAAAAAACATTGTTAATTAAGTAGTGTTTAAGAATTCGTTTCATACGCAGCAATGGTAGCTCATGAATACTTTTCGGAATTTTATTAAATATTTTGATGCACATTATAAGGCAGTTGTCATGGAACAAAGTGGTTCTACAAGACGGCATTATTAATCGTGACGGATCTCTCTTTGCAATATTCGCATTATTTTCTTGTGCAGTGATGAACTGTTTTGGATTTGTTTTAACAAACACGCATATTTCCATTATATATAATCCAGTTAATGTAAGAATATTTTGCTGTTTGAACAAAGATCTACAACTGTCAAGTGGCCCTACATTACATAGCGCGCGTATGCATTTCTTTTGACTAATAAAAGCTTTCTGGACATCTGTCGAGTTGCCCCAGAGTAGTAATCCATACCGTAACCTACCGTACGTACCGTTTACAATTTATTTAGCACTTTTTAACTTTTGAGAATCCATTTCTTTGAATTTTGACGTCGACCTTGAATAAAGGACGCAGTTGTCTTTGTACTAAATATAGTAGGTTGTAATGTTAATATTTAATACGACTTCTCAACAAAGGCTTTGCACGAGATTATCCTAATTGCTACTTATAAATGAGTGTTCCCTTTAATACATTAACGAGTAAGGTTGTGGTTTGCATTTCCCTAATTTTGGTATTCCTTTGTAAAAGGTAGTGGGGTACAAAATTTTGTTTAGAAATGTAGAATAGAAGTTTTGTTATTAAGGCCAATTCCATGTAATCAAGTTTAATTTATTATTGTATTCCCCGAAGTTGTTTTATTTTAATCTTTAATGTTCGTTTCTCTGGACCTGTCAAAATAATAGTTTTTTTAAAAGAGAAATTATTTCATATTTACCTTCTTTAGATTTACAGTTTTCGTATGACATTTCACAAATACCCATGAACGTTGACCGATAGATAGTACTTCGAGATCCGGCACATATTACTTCAGTTCTGTAATATCATAATTTAATACCTAGTGTATAGTAAACTCTTTAAAATCTATAGTACCTAATGTAATTCACGGGAATAAGCGCGTACATGCATAAATACCTTTTTTGGGGCTTGACGTTTCGACCGGGTTACACCGGCCGTGGTCGCAAGCAGACAGAGTTTGCAAAATGTATGCATGTACGAACTTATTTCCGTCAATTATAATACTATAAAATGCAGCGCGGTTGTTGAAAAGATTCTTTCTGAAAACTTTTCTTCAAAATCTATATTTTTTTCTTGTGAAGAACACAAGAAAATATACCTACGTCCTGGAGTGCCCATTGACAAGAATAGGATAAATGTTGTTTTACGCTAAAGTAATTTAATATAAGTAGTAGGTAACTTCTTTAACTTTAGACATTTTAGTTTTTTACACTATGTGGCCTAAATGGCTTAATACATTTTAGGTTTACAGATGTTAATTCACCTTAATTGTGAGAGTGATACTTGGCATTCTGTCTACGTACTGTATATAATAATATACTTTTTCTTTTGCGTTTTGAGTTTGTGAGAATACTTGAAAATTGAAGTTTCTACTACACATTTGGTCTATATATAATAATTTCATACTTACCTAGCAGAATGACTGAAACACAGTATATACTCGCTCATACATTCTTCATACTCCAGTTCCCTTTGTGTTTTATTGTACTGTAGCTCTGGAGGCAGAGGTCTGCTTTCAACTTCCAAATCTAAGTCGTAATATTCCAACTCACCGAACACGATAGGAGCTGAAAACTTGGTTAATGTAAGAACTCGAAGAATTTTAGGAAGAAACATTTAAAATGATTCTCTAGGTTTTTTAAGAAGAGATCTACGAAGTAAGCCTGAGCGCAGGCTTTGACTGCTTCACCGGACTTTTGGCAAAAACCTAAAGGCCTCCAGCCAGAGCAATAGGAAAAATTAGGGATATGGACCTTGACTTATTGCGTTGCTAACAATTTTAATAACGCAAAAAGTCAAGGGATGCCTGGATCTAGGTAATTATTAAATATTTCATTATTTAGGCACTTTATTGCTAGTATGGACGGCTCGGGGCAGTTTGACCGAGGGACGGGGGGGACCGGGGGGTGCTTCTATAGGTTCGAATTATTGAGAGTTATGCTAATAATATGGTCAGGAGCAGTCAGGTCTAGAAGAATGATTAGTTACTAGACTTTGATCACATGACGCATCTTCTGTCCTGTCCGTCCTGACCCATTTCCACCTTCTGGACTTGATAGAGTCCTACGACGGAGCCATCCAGGTAGCGAAATTTTATCAAATGGAATATAAGGATCATTGAAACGAAAAGAAGAAGTAGAATTATTAGAGGCCCCATATTACTTAGTCGAAAATAGTTCATATTTTAAAAAAAATTGCTTCACGGAACATACTTGGTTTATACTTACTTATCAACACAAGAAATTTAACTACACTAAACATTTTCCTCGGAACAGTAATTAAACATTATTTATTCACCATGCCCTAGTTATTTCAATCTCGGTTCTTTACTGTTTTCCTAATTAAGATAGACCTAATTAAAAACGAAAGTTAATGAGAAAGAAAACGCCTTTAATCATGTTGGATTGGTGTGATATTGCAAGCGATTGTGGTTTAAACGATATGTTTTATTCGTTAAGTAATTTCTTAAGTAAAATTAATCCCACCAAAAACATTCAATGTAAAAAAAGCCAAGTCTCTCTATGCAATTCTTCCATCGTAAAAAGTATTGAGATAGCATAGGAGCCAAGCCCTGTTTAATTTTATTTGTAATAATAAATAAATATTTTGTGACTCTATCAATAGTTTTGTTTGCATTGCAATAATAGCGACTTGGCCATGAGCACAAGTTAAATGTCGTTTGCTCTTTGTAATTACGTGCAAATATCGTTAAAATGATTTTGTAACTAATTGGAATTTGAGATCACTATGCACTTAACATGCGCCATAGTGCATGTGCAGTTCACTGATCTTGGATGATACAGACTGTCGGTTAAGGTGTCCTGATATTATTTATTATTTACTTTCAACTGCTCCACATATGCCGTTTTATATTTGTACCTTATTGTGCTCATGGCCAAGTCACTATTATTGCAATGCAAACAAAACTATTGATAGAGTCACAAAATATTTATTTATTATTACAAATAAAATTAAACAGGGCTTGGCTCCTATGCTATCTCAATACTTTTTACGATGGAAGAATAGCATAGAGAGACTTGGCTTTTTTTACATTGAATGTTTTTGGTGGGATCTCATTAATTTTTGGTAGGACTCTTTCTTTTATTTTTAGGTGTTTTAATTATTACTTGTGCTTCAGCTGCTGCTTTGCTTAGAGCCCATTCCCTGTCTCTTACTCTGTTGCCTGTATTGTGATGTTTCGTTATTTTTAAGGCACACAAGTCTGGGCGGTAAATATTTCTGAGTCGATTATATTCAACTCCTGAACTTTGATGCTTTTAAAATCGATATTTACCAAATATAATCCACCCAGACTTGTCTCTCTTGAAAGAGCCACGTATACTTGACTATAGGTGAAAACGGAGGAACCTATGTCCTTCATCGCGTGGTTTAGACTTAGCCCCTGGCTTTTATGGGTGGTTATAGCATCAGCGATGCATATAGGAAATTGTTGACTATGCGGCGCCGTGCTTCATCTTAATACTGTACAAAGTTCATATCTTTTTTTTATATGCGTTGTTTAGTAGCATTTATTTTACGCTAGCATTGGAAAACGTAATAAATGTTTATGAATTTGAACCTCAGTACTTACATCTGCATATTTGTACTTTTACAAACATAGAAAAATAATAAGTAGGGTAGATTTATCCGTCAAATAATTAGGCCGGTTATTTGTAAACATTGTATAGTAGACCTCCGTATTTACTTTTGTTACATTACGTGTTATTTGTATCGAGTTGAGCATTTACATTCCTTAAGTGGTTTTGTTGTGTGATATCGGACTTTTGTTTTGTTGTTAAGTGAGAGAATTTACTCTAGTTTTAACGAGAAATGTCTACACCGGGTGGATATCGGACAAACCGACCACTGTCTCGCCGGTGCGTAAATTGTTGTTTTAATAAACCTGTGTATTAGGATTAGTTAAAATACATTGTGATTTTAGCATAACCACCCCAATGGGATGGCACTTTGATTCGACAACCCCATTCACTTGGGCCACCAAGATGAGATTTTTACTAACATGAAAGTGTCTGTAAAAGGTGGGAGCCATTAGCATTTACCACAATATCAATTCAAATAGTAAACGAATATCTATTTAGAAGTTGATAAACCTTGAAGAATTTAACTTTTATAACCTCAAATTCAGCAACCTAAAATAAAGATTTCTCTTGAACCATGGTGAACAAATGGATATCGTTTGCATAACACATATTATATTGAGCATGGCAACGAAGTCAAAATCATTGAGCTGTCGCAAATTAATTGTAAGTTCATCGTATATAAATAGTTCATTCCACAGGTTCGGCACAATGAGGGAACCTAACAACCTATTAGTTTCAGTAGATTAAAGTTTTTTAAAAGGTTTTTTTTTTCGTACCTGCGTTAGCTGTAAGAGATCGAAACCATAGCGCGATTTAGACCAGGTACACAGCCATCTTTCGAGTGAGCATAGAATATTTATAGCATTGCATTATGTGGATGAAACATTGTAGCTTTATTCATTTCATTTTAACTTAGCTTTGTTTATTAATATGTAAATTCAATACATTATTACAGTGTATTGGAACGAAGTTCTTATGAAAAAAAATCTTATTACGAAAAGTTGTAACGAAACTTTTTAATGACGTCATTAGTGAACAGTCTTATGATTAAGATTTTTGATAGATATCCTAACTTCTCAGATGGCGGTGTTGACACACGACGAGTTTGATAAGCCGCGTGTCTTGCGTTCGAGTCCTAATTCTATGTTTTTTTTTTGCGTTTACAACTAATCATATTTATTTTTTTATTTAATAATAAATTAAATTAAATTATGTTAATTAAATCAAATTCATTAAATTAAATTATGGTAATTACATTCATTCAAATTATTTCTTAAATTAAAAGAAACTTCGTTCCATCCGAGTGTCTCTTAACATCTCTTTAGTTTTTTTTAATAATATAAATCGATTTGTTTTACATTTTGTACATAAACGAAGAACAAAGTTAACAATGCAGTCAAAATTCATACACCATGTTCTTGTAAAACCGCAAATGTAAATTTGTTTCCTAATATTTACTAAGGTGTATAATTTCTTACCGTTTTTATAATTTTCTCTTTATTTGTAGCTAAAAACCTATCTTGGTGCCAAATTTTAAGTTTCTAAATTTGCTAGAAGTACCTTAGATTTTTGATGATCGGTCAGTCAGTGAGTGACAAAATTTAATGGTGTAACTTTGATCTCTCATAACTCTGAAACTATTGGTTCAAATGTCATGTAATTTTGAGGCTAAGCTTACTTTAATACTCACTCTAGGTCATCGAAAACCTAAACCCCTAGCTTTGTCCGTATCGATGATACAGGGGGGGGTGAAATAGCCGCGAAACGCTTCGAGAAAAGTATGGTACAGCCGTGCCCGTTTTGCTCGAGTCGGCACTGTTGTGCCCCTAGATACATTATTACAATTCATTGGAATGAAGTTCCTCATCGCGCGTTGAGAAAGGGGGCTAGGCGGAAGAAATTCTTACGAAAAGTAGTAACGACACTTTTTAATGACGTCATTAGTCAACAGTCTTACGATTAAGACTTTCGATAGAAATCTAAACTTCTCAGATGGCGGTGTTGACACATGACGAGTTTGCCAAGGGGCGGGTCTTGCGGTCAAATCCTAACGATAAACAGTTGTCTTTTTGCGTTTCCAACTTATCATAATATATTTATTGTTTAGTATTTTTTTATTTAATAATTAACTAAATTAAATTAAAGTAATTTCTTTCCATCCGGGTGTCCCTTGATACCTCTCAAGTTTTTTCAATAATATAAATCGATTTGTTTTACTTTTTGTACATAAACGAAGAACAAAGTTAGCAATGCAGTCAAAATTCATACACCATGTTCTTGCAAAACCGCAAATGTAAATTTGTTTCCTAATATTTCCTAAGGTATATATTTTCTTACCGTTTTTATAATTTTCCCTTTACTTGTAGCTAAAAACCTATCTTGGTGCCAAATTTGAAGGTTCTAACACCCGTATTCATGAACGTTACTGTGAGGTCTCATAGTGCGCGCGGACGCACAGGGACACAAAATCCTAATCATAAACAATACTTGAGGGACGAACGACACTATGCGCTCATTATAATCAACGCACAGATAAAGTAGCTCGCTAGCTACTTTACGCAACGCATAGTGCGACAAATCAACACATGACAAACTGGTATCGAGTATAAGGTAATGTTTGTAGTGATTTGTGATACGCTGATTTGCACATAATATAGTAGAGAAACGCAGATAATCTTAGAGGTTTTTAAAGGTCGTAAATAAACTCATTTTTTGAGCTTACATTGCAAACGCTGGCTGAACCCTACGAGTTAGATAGAAAAATGTACTACAGTATTGTGAATGTAATATAGATCAATATTGCCCTTTCCAGCATGTAATTTAAATGAATATTTTCGAGGAAATTACAGATTTAAAATAATATTCCATAATAATAATATAATAATATTCCAGGACATCTCACACACGGTTGTCTGATCCCAAGCTAAGCAGAGCTTGTGTTATGGTAACCAGACAACTGATAAACATACTTATATATTTCTAAACACATACATATCATAGATAAATTACACCCAGACACCGAACAAATGATCGTGCTCATCACACAAACATTTGTCCCGGGTGGGAATCGAACCCACGACCTCCGGTATAGCAGTCAGGGTCTCTAACCACTAGACCAACAGGCCCGTCAAAATGCAGGGACATAGTCGGTTGAGGGTGCCGGCCGGGGGGCGCGTGCCTATGCCAAATAGTGCGTCGAAGGCCGCGCTTTGCCCTATAGCACTTTGTGGCTTTATGGCACTATATTTAGTATCAGCATTACACCCGTGCAAAGGGGCGGGGCGGGTCGCTAGTCGCTAGTATAAAATGAAACAAATTTATTTCAATTTTGAAGATTTTATTAATAGTTCCATTTCCAATTTATTTTTTTCTAATTGCAAACCATGGAGTTGTTTTTCAAAATCAATTAAATTTTCTTCCCGTTGTATCAGGGCCTCCTCACACATTGCTTTATTCTTGCTTCTGTCTCACTACAAATTTTCTTAAGACCTGAAAGATAAAGTGCATAATTATAAACAAGAGTGCTGCGTTATTGATTATTTGCATCTGAGTTTAATCCCTGCCCTCACCTCTGGAATTGACAAAATATTCAGTTACCTGTGCTAGCAGTGGATATTTCCTTTCTTTTTTTGGTTCTAGATTTTATGATATCCCAACATCTTCTTAGCTGAATGTTATTCCTAGGCGTCACATAGGACTGTGCATTATAGGCCATTGTCAGCTCATCCCAGGCCTTCTTCTTCAACTTGAAGTTTTGAGCGTGTGTATGCTTATCCTCAATAATGGGCGGGTCTCGCACTAAATGGTGACTTCTTTGAGCTGAAAGAAAACAATACGTGTTATTATTTTCACAACTTTGACTATGGAACAAACATAAACATTCAATAATATATAAGTACTTACCATATTTTGGGTAATTTCGTAGTCATTATAGACAAAAATTGTTGAAAATAATGTAAGACTTTAAAAATGTTTTTATTTTGAAAAATCGCGGTTGACGTTTAATATGTCAGTCAACCCGAGTGAAGTCGCGTCGCAACGTTAGCCAATCACAGCGCCGCATTCAATGCTATGAGTCCGCACAGCAAAGGGTCCAATAAGTATTGTTTATGAAATGAATGGCCTGCCATGACGAACGCAGTGAGAAATGCCTTACTTAGCATAGTGTTGCTGCCATACTTGTGCCATACTTATATAAGTAACGTTCATGAATACGGGTGTAAGTTTGCTAGAAGTACCTTAGACTTTTGATGATCGGTCAGTCAGTGAGTGACAAAATGGTGTAACTTTGATCGCTCATAACTCTAAAACTATTGGTTCAAATGTCATGTAATTTTGAGGTTAAGCTTGTTTTAATGCTTTCTCTAGGTCATCGAAAACCTAAACCCCTAGCTTTGTCCGTTTCGATGATACAGGGGGGGTGAAATAGCCGCGAAACGCTTCGAGAAAAGTATGGTACGGCTGTGCCCGTTTTTTTTTTTTGCTCGAGACTTGGCAGGGGCACTGCCGTGCCCCCAGACTTGTTATTTATTGGACGATAAAACCCAATTTTCTTGAGAAGAAATGTGTAGATAAAACAACCTGTTTTTATGAACTGGAATTTCATGTAGAAGAAAACGAATGTAAAAGCTAATATTGGATCGAAGGTAATTATTGTAAACCTTATATTGCTATTACTTTATGAAATTTCAGAGATAAGTAAAACAAATAAATATATCTGCATGAGTTTATTTAATAAAAAAAAATTGCTTATAACTAAATCGAAATAAGGCTTCGTATCAAATATTAGTGCTGTACGTTTTGGGCTCATAAAAACGTATAGCACAATATTATTGTAACATTAAATACATAATACATTTTATCTACAGTATTTACAAGGGAACGTATTGACTATGAATCCGAAAAATAAAGGAACTTTTTACACCGTTACACTAAACAAATTGACGTAATAGTTCAGATGCTTTCCATTTCAACACTAAAAGGTTCATGCTATTTGCAACAGGCCTTTAGTCAGAAAATTTGCGAGCACTGCGATGTCTTTGTGTTGGCGGTGACCGTGTGCTCCAACTGGGCCAGTGCTGTCAGCTCCGTATCCATCATCTTTCGGCTCTTTATCCTCGTGTTCTTATTATTCTGTCTCTTTTTACAGCAGCACAGAATCTCCTCAAATTCCTTTCTGAAGTTGTCGTTTAACCACCCGTAGAGTAGAGGGTTTGAAACAGCGCTAGACATCCCAAACATGTGGCAGACCGCGTACGTTATTGTCATTGTCTTCTCCTCCATGAATGGTTCAGCGCTGAAGTCGGCCACCAAATTGAACACGTTCAACGGCAACCAACTTATGACGTAGGTAACAGCTATAGCTATCAGAATAGCTGGAGTTTTCCTCGTCGTCCTCCGCCTTCCTCTTAACCTCCTATGGATTTGGACGTGGGCGAGTACTACGACTAAAACGGGCAGTAGATATTGGAAGATTAAACTAAACACGGAGTAGATTCCTCGCCCATTTTTGATGGGCCAGTCTTCTATGCAGAAACTTAAGGAGTCCATGCCGATTAGGCCGAGGTAGTGAGTCTTTAGGCTTCTGAAGATGTAGAGCGGGGATGCGAGGGTGAAGGCGGTGACCCAGATGAAGAACATGGTGACGATGGCACCCATCGTCTGGAGGCCTGGTCGCGTTGGGTACACGATCAACTGCGGACAAGAGAAGACGGAATTAGAATTAGAAACTCATAAAAAAAACATCAGGACTTCAGGGCTGAACTTGTGTCTGGCCGAAGATTTATGTTTTTTAGTTTAAGTGTGAACCCATTGTTCCAAATAAAAGCCTAAAAGCTTAGATATGTCATGGTTTTCTAGACTTCTATCAGTAAAGTAGTCTAGAAAACCATTCGATTTTACATTAATATTGTTGTTTACGTGGATCTTTTGTATAAACTATTCGCCAGCATAGAAACAATCCTTAATATTTGAAGCGGAATGGATGGATGGTCCGAATGCGATTATATTTTAAGCGACCTTGAAAAGAATAGAATAGAAACTAAATTATCTCAACATATCATCGATCTACATCATTGTTTTACAGACGTTTAGTTATCACTAAGTCTTATCTTTAGAGTGCATGCCGAGTTCATTACTACTACAGATAAAGTAACTGATAGAGTTTGCGAGAAATCAATAAAATGTATCAGATGTGTTTGGGTACTAGTTTAACGAGAATATATTTTTACCAGTACATGATTATCATCATCTCCCGAGCCTTTTCCCAATTTTTTTGGGTTCAGCTTCCAGTCTTTCCGGATTCACCTGAATATCGTATTTTACATGGAGCAACTGCCTATCCGACCTCCACAACCCATTTTACTGGATAACACAGTATCCCATACTAAGACTGGAAGTCGGAATTGACTTAACGACTGCCAAAGGTCATAGTATGACAGTCGGAACCTACGGCAGTACTTGATCATACACAATAATATTTTAGCTTAACGAAGACGTAAAAAGGTAGCTGGTCCAAACTAGAATCGAAAGACAAAGAAACAAGTTATATGATAAAACATTAAAAGCTCTTGTACTTGATTTAAGTTACTTGCTGAAATGAAGTCAAACATTTTTATTTTTATTTGACCACCGAGATACGCTAGATGAAAAATCTGAAATGAACTAAACGATTAAAAACCCTTCTAGGGAAGATTTGGCATAAAATGGCAGTGTTCTGCCTGTAAACATACGGATAATGAAAGTAGGTACTATTAATACCAGTAAAAGTATTGCTAACACCAATCACTATACAGATAAATGAATTGGAAGAGCTTACTAATGAACACATCATGAATAGTAAGTGAAGAAAATATTGGCGACCAGCCAAAGTAAGGTAAGATTAAATACGTCTCTAGTCAAGAAAACATGTGAGTCACAAACTATTAAGCTGAGATCTAGATCTTATGGACTTATTTACACCATTTGATGGGAAAAATATGTTTTGTAAATAGGTAGTTTGTTTGATTGAGTAAGGTCTCGTTTTTCCTAGAAGGAGTAAATAAGTCACGGTCTGACTGAAACCACATAATATTAAGTCGAGCAGAATATATTTTTTTCTTTTCATACTGAACCTCTTTCTCTACAGTTAGTATGGAAAACAATTAACAGAACAATTGAAGGCAGAAGCATTAATCGCATTATGCCCAACCAAAGAAATTGAAACTTAGAATAAGGGTAAGATAATAAAAAAAAAATCTAAAACATGATTACAGTGAAGAACAACCAAAACGTTGATTTAAACTCGAAAGTCGATTCCTATTATCTTTAGGGTATCAATCTTAATTATAACTTTATTAACTTGTAATAACGTTAAACCTACAAAATAAACTCAATATCCAATCTTAGCTTCAAACATTCTATTTTTGCTACCTCATCATGACCAATCAGAGCACCCGGATCTCAAATTGCTTTAAATAATGATATAAACGGTTTACGCGAAGTTTCGGTAGAAATAGATCCACACATTATGACGTCACAGGTACAACCAAATTTCCTAGTTGTACGCCTGATCAAAGAGGTATTAATACAATGTTTGGTTCACCTTACAGAGCGTGGAGGGACTTTGATGTGATGAATATATGGAGCGAGAATTCAGGTTAAGGAAAATCTGATTTCGAGGAAGATGAGATGTTTTGTGCATTTCTAAGAAATAATATGATGTACTTTTTGATGATATTATTACACATCCACTCGTCCTTGATAATGATGATTCTGCATCAAAACTCAGAAGAGCGTGAACTATAATAATTTTGGTAAAGAATTAAAAATCAAGTTCATAGGAAATTCAATTAAAATCCGTTGTTATTATGATATGTTATCTCAGACATGGAGAACAGAAGAAATTAGGCACTAACAGTATCAAATACTCAAAATAAAGTCATTTAATAAATTGAGCGGAAGGAGACAATTAAGCCCAAAATGGTCTCTCATTGTTCCTCTACAATATCAGTTGAGTTTGAGAAAGCCTTTGTATCTATTAGCTTTGTCACAAATAATATGACATGTACCGTACCTATATTGTTCACCTTTGTGACTGTTGCAATTAGTGAATTCCAATCAAGTTTTTATATAAATCAAAACAGAACAACTAGTTGTACAGTTTATTGCATATTTGAAATTGTTATGTTATATTCGTCTGATATTTTATTTGATACGTTTTGACATGTACGAGATTTTTTTTTTTATCTAAATAATTAAAAAGGTTGCAATGCATCATCTACAACATAGTTATTGACAAATTGTTTTGGATTTTGAAAATCTAAAATTCTCCCTAAATTGCAACAAACTAATCATATTTTGAATTGAATTCATGCTTTATGAAAACCTTTCAATTTCATAATCAGACGAAATATTTCAGAAATAGCTAGTTTCTAGCATAAAAGTGCATAATGAATACGAAAAGATAGAACATTGAAAGGATTAAGCGCAAATGGTCTTATTTTTACTCTCAGAGCAGTTTCAGCATTCGCTAAAAATACAGAAAATTTCTACTCCGATGAAAAGCAGCTAACTATGGCTATTTCAAGTGAATGGAATGTTCAGAAAAACAAATATCTTAAGAATCTGAATGGCTTTAATGAACAGAGTGGAAAATTCTCCGCTGGAATTTTATTTAAGTCCAGTATTACTCTGTTTAATATTTCTGGTAAACCTTGATTTATTTCATTGGATTTTTCTTCATAAATAGAAACTAATTTATTTTCTGTACCCGTTTTATTTTAAGAAAACTCCATCTAGGTAATTAGTTAGGTATACTTTAGAACTGTTTTCATTTACAGATGCCATTTGCAAAGTAAACGAGTAGAATACAAACGAGGCTTATTACACTCGCGTAAGAATTCACTGAATTATTTACACACGATTATCATAAACGAAAGAACATTATTCAAAAAAAGTAGGGTACCTAAAGATCTAAATCTGTCAATAACGAGCCTGTCACTTACATCGCATATCGAATACATCCAATTACGTTACGACATACGACCTAAAATGTGTGCGTAACCCATAAATAAAATAACAAGTAACCGAAAATAACAGAATAAACAATAGGAACAAACACAGACGGTATCAAATCAGTAGTCACCTGATATCTGTCCAACGCAATCGCTGTAATGGATATAGTTGACACAAATATTGATATTGCTTGGATTGCGCCACAGGCCTTACAAAGGCTGGGCCAATCTGGCAATGGCCAATGTTTGGTCAAAAGTTCCATTAGGGTTAGCGGCGTGCCAACACAGCAGACCAATGCATCGGATACAGCTAAGTTGACTATGAACATGTTTCGTGCTGTCCTCATCACGGGTTTTCTAACTACCTGAAAAGTAATAAAACAATTTTAATTAAAATTTGAGAAAATTAAAAAAGATTTAAGAATTATTTATAGAGGTGAAGTGTAAGAAGAAAAATATTTATCAGTTGAAAGTACAATAATGTGGATTATCATGGATACAATATCTATCACACTCAGCTTTGCATGACCTTCAAAATATATGTTTGCCGTTGCTACAAAATTATCAAGCATTCAATCGAAAACTTCGTTAGCATTGATTTTTTCATCATCATCAACGTCGGTAACCTATTTGTCAAGTTTAATAATCCCTTCTATTTTCACCATTACATCCTATCCCAAATTTAACTTGACCAGTCCAAAATCAATACCAACAGTTATCATAAAACATTTCTCTGTTATCAGAGTTTTATTTCAGTTCTGGTAATAGAATAGCTTTGATAATAAAACAAACATATGTAACAGTATATTTATCTAGACGTTTGACATTTATATCATGTGCTGTTATTCCGATATGTGAAAGGAATCTGTTTTATCAATCATATGTTAGATCTTGTCTTAGTATGTCTACATCTCTTTAAATTCTATTACATGGATGTTATTGATATTGTGACGTAGAATACTTGATTCGTTATCTAATATAATTTTCAAAAAATATATATTTTGATAAATTATAATCTCGAAGTAGAAATGTGAGGTCGACTACAAGAAAAACTTCCATTTTTTCAAGTCCAATTTTATTCTTTTGACTTGTATTTTAAACGTATTTAAATTGAATCGCAAACTAACTAGTACGAAAACCTAAAAAAGTTCGTTTCATTTCATTCCGCTAATTTTGCAAATTCGAGCAAGTATGAGTGATCGGCGCTAGCTTCCAACTTTCAATGTCAGTGCAACAGCCTTATAACATTAGCCTGTGAAAATCCAACTAGTCCAAAGTAGGTAAGTGACCTAAATTCGCAGGAATTTACAATTAATGGGGTCGTGACGGCAAGCTTCCAAATAATTTCCCCCTCATTACGATTTTAATCACCATCATTAGAGGTCTCTGGGTTAGGAATTCAAATCTAAATAATTATAAGAAATTATTATTAATTTTCATCGAGAACTGTGTTATAAAAATGTGATTTAAATTTCTGTTCATTTCGATAAAATTTTATATAAATTCAAAGCTATGATTAGAAAGGGCGATTATTTTAAGTCGGCCATAATTATGAATAATGAAAGAGGCTGCTAACGCTGACATTTATTTTCAACTATTTTTATACGGTTGATCGAAATTTTAAAATACTAAATACTCGAATATAATTATAGATTTACAGATTACTGTAGTAAAAAGGTCCATTAGCTATTAATCATTCCTAAACTGCTGATTGTTCCATTTTTTATATAAAAATAATTCTAATACAGAAAAGACCAACAAATAGAATTGGTATTTTTCCAGTTTCTAACCAGAAAACAATAGAAGAATGTTTGTCGATCAATTATAGGTTAATGGAGAAAA
The DNA here is from genome assembly GCA_905146925.1 of Autographa gamma. Taxonomy (NCBI): domain Eukaryota; kingdom Metazoa; phylum Arthropoda; class Insecta; order Lepidoptera; family Noctuidae; genus Autographa; species Autographa gamma. Next base: position 8,617,920 of record LR989871.1, read on the forward strand.
GTACGGAAAACTTTACTCCAACGACAAAAGTTCCTATATTTGTCATAATAATTATCAAAACTTTAGATATTGCGTTGCGAAGCCGTTGACTTATTGTCAGCAGAAGCTTTTATTGTTTTTACTGAAAATTGTCAGAATTTGAAGGTCAATAAATAGGTACTGTATCCATGATTAACGTATGTTTACAAATTCTTATTTAAACAACTTGAATGACCATGGGCTTGTATCTACGAATAAAACTTAATAAAAACTAGTAGTGGCTGGCATATTAGCTTAGCTATTGAGAATCACTTGTCTGAGCTGATCTCTAGACCGCCAAACCAGATACTGAGAAAACTTGTCATCTATGATAAGACAATTATTAGAAGTGCAATCAATTGTTTCCTATTGGTAAAAAATGACAATTGAGACTTTCACAAGAAATACACAAACCGATGGAAAACCAGCGAAATTATCACCTATATTCTATCTACTAAAACTGATAGAATAATCATCACAATTAAACAAATTACTTACAGAAAAACATGAAAAACTCACAGAAATAACAACGAGAGCGTTGCCAACGGCGCCAATGACTACCAGGATTCCATAAAACGTGAGGAGTAGGGCTCGAGTCGGGTCATCAACCTTCTTGTTCTGGGAGAACTTCTCTAGCAGAATGTTCGGGTCCTGGATGCCTCGCGAAGCTTCGATCAGCCATCGCGCTGAGGCGTTCAGTGTCAGGTTTAAGTTGGGCTCCAGCCCCTGTAACAATTAGAAATGGTGGATTAATTTTAATCTATAGTAGTTATCCTAAAAGATGCTGGGTTGGTGGGAGTTGGCTCCAAACAGAACGCCTGGAGAAAATGGAGGGGACCTTTGCCTAACAGTGGGACACTTAAAAGGTTAAAAAAAAGTGATTACGACCTGAACAATCTCAATATTTTATTTTTTAATTTTGATATAACTGGATAGTTTTGTTTTACATGTACTAAAAATATGTTAACATTAACTTTACACACCCTATGAGCCAATGTTATCCTTTTAAATTAAATTAAATTAAATTTTTCAGATGATAAATCTGACAAATTGCAATGGAAAAACATTTTTCATATATATTTTTTAATTTTTCTATTTATTTTCTACATTAATGTAATTAGATATCGATACCTAACAACCCCTTAACGGATCGGACAGGGGTTTCGTAACACCCTGTATAATTATCAATTATTCTCACGTTTTTTTCGAAAATATACTTATAGGTCCTAATCTATTCATCTATTCCTAGTCATATATACGTCTCAAATCCTATAATAAATTGAAAACTTACAAAACCATTATCATCAAGATAGCTAAAATCACAAACTAAATACTATTTAATGAATTTAAAGGCAAAACAAAGGCCATCCCGAGACATCGTCGTTAATGAGGAAAAGCAATTAACTCCTGTTTACACCATAATCGAGTATTCTCTTAGTGTTCTTACAGCTATTTATTACTTCAAGCTTCTTGTAAATTGTGCTGGTGTATTGTAAAGTTTAATTTTAATCTTTTTGCTTAAGTCCTTTAAAATAGATAAGGCAGGTGCAATTTCTTCAGTTTTTTGGAATAATTTTAATTTCAAATGGAATAGTAAAAAAAATCTATTTCCATCATGGTACTGCAATTTAAGTGTTTTCAAACATACACGTAAGGGCACGAAAACATATTGAACACAACATATAAAATGTTTAATTCTCATAATAAGTTTGTTTTGCTTTTGTTGGTCTGTATTGGTGTTATATAAAAAACTATAACTATATGTTTTTTAATAAGAAACAGTCGATAGACCATGTTACAAAAACAGCCAGTATATCGCTACTCAAAATGTAGGTCAACAATATACCTAAAACCGAATTTCCATCATCAGAAAATCGGTCGAAAATCACCATGCAAAAAACTCACGGAAAATGCAAAATACTTCCGTATACGCCCTTTACAGCCAATAATCGTCAGCCATAAACCAGTAACTCCCGAAATTACAATAAATGGGAAAACTCCCCTTCGTAACGAGGAAAAATGCTTTTTTACAAAATTCACACCTGAAAAGTATACCCTCAAAAACAAAATCAAATCACAATGGGTGAAAAAAGGTTGAATAATTCTGAATTGTACATGAATTGTTCCGTATCATCGTAAATGATAATTATAAAAAAATATACTTTTTTTTCTAATTATTTGCCTTTGAATTTATTAATCAATTAGGTAAAAGGAAGAAAAAATATTTACAAATATAAAAAAAAATCTACAGTGCAAAAATCTATATAACAAGTGTATTATTCTTATTTCAATGGCAGCCATTTTGAAAGGCGACAACTTTATTTCTTTTTCTGTGTTAGTATTAATAGATACTTGGAATATAAAATAAATATATCTATTATAGTTTATGAAATGCAGCCTGTATCTAATAAACTGTAATGTAAACTGTATTTTTTTTCTTTTTAATGATAAAATAGAGAGTAAAATACCGTTAACTTGCAGGTGGACGGACAGACACTAAATTTTGTATTAGCACCTTTGGGTAAGGAACCCTAAAAAATGTCAAAAGTAAATGGGTCCCCAGACAGAGCAAGTTACAATGAGTTAAGGGATGCCAGTAAAGCGATTTACATGAAATACGGTTGAGGCAATGTTATAATTAGGCAGGTAGAAATAATAATTAAAATTTATTGGACCCTATTACGAGAGCGATTAAGACGAATTTTGAATGTCATGTTTTGTAATGAAGGATAAATATCATGTTTTCTTGTTTGATGTTTTAATAGGTTTAACACAATGTTAAGCGATTTAGATTTCGTGTTGTAATTTCTAAAATCTATCATTTTTTTTTACTTTAACGAAGACGAGTGTTTTTTTTTGATAATTATTTATTATTATTATTATATACAATATTTTGGACATCAATATGTAGTTACTTTATTGATCTAAACTTATTGCTCTAAATAACCCAAATTACAGAATTCGATAAATTGAATTTTAGAAAGCATTAAGCAAAGTAAAATACAACAAGTGGTGGTTTTATTTTCCTTTTTTTTATTTCTCCATATCTAAATAAGATAGCAAGTCAGTGTTTTCTGATATAAATCTATTTGGTGTTTAATCATGCCCATGTTAAATCTATTAACCTACATACAGCCTCTTATTTATTGCTATGTAAATATGGGCGTGATGGAATTATGATGGTAATACTCTTAGAATATTAAACATCGAATTAATCAAGGAAGAGCATCGTAAATAATATGGCTACGTCATCACTTACATCTATTATATTACTGTACGGAATTTCTTCTAACTTTTGCTGAAAACTGCATTTATTTATTTATGAAATACAGCCTCATCACGTATATTGAACATTCAAATTTACAATTAAAGTGGTCTTATGCACGTGGCAGTAATTGCGTACATAACATTTACAATTCTTTGGCAAAGAAATGCTTTCTACCTACGATACAGTGAAAATTTAATTAAAAACTAACAGTGAAATGTTCAATATAAATTTTGATCTAAGTTCCCAATACTACCTACTTTAAATATAGAAAAAACAGATAAATGTCAATGTAATAGAATTTTTATTTCCAATTATTGTTAATATTTTTTTGCAATGCATATAATTTAAATTCCATTCAAATCTGTTTAGTAGTTTAAAAGATGAAAGCGAACAGGCGCGGAAGCCAATTTGTTTACACTATATAAAGATTAAGGACGAAACACACTAGACATTTCGCCGTATTTTCCATAGCCTCTTTAGCTCAGTGGTAGAGCACTGGTCTCGTAAACCAGGGGTCGTGAGTTCAATCCTCACAGGAGGCATCACTTTACCATAGTTTTGTTAAAGAAGTACCTATTATTAAGAAGTGAAGAAAAGGAATTCTGACTCAAAAACTAATAAAGTATAGTTCTAAGTGTTTGATTAATATAAGATTTCAGTGTAGAATTTAAAATAAAAGTTAATGACTGTGGGGTGTGACATTTATGCATACTAAGCGTCAATATGTTTTTTTTAATACAAGCTGGCCGAACGGTCGTCAAAATTTAAACGTAAATTTTTACCATTTCAAGCGGATTTTTCGCTAGCTCAAACGAAGCTTGACATAACAATTATAAAAACAGCTGAAATAAACAGTATAATCCTTCGAGCTGTACTTTAACATTTTATATAATGCTTAGTCATAAATGTTTATTTCTAAAACAACAAAACAAGTACATAGTATTAATAACTTCAAAACCTTTCATGACATCCCAAAAACTATAAATATTTGCAGTGTTACTTTTTCATTGTAATGAAACCACCTGTAATGAAAAAGTAACTCAGTAATAAGTGACTGAAAAATAAGCATAAGCAAACGAACGTAAACAAGTGTTCAAGTTAAATAAACACCGTTTATTTCCTAAACTAAGTTGAAGTTGTCTTTCCGTCTTCATTGCTTATATTATTATGATTTTCTTCTACGGTGATATTAATTTCTTCAAAATGACCAGCCATGACTCTCCAGATTGTATACCGTATAATAATCCAACCTATAAACGTCCCACTGCTGGGCACAGGCCTCTTCCCATATAGGGAAGGCACGAGCATTGATCACCACGCTTGCTCTCTGCGGGTTGGCTTCAGATCCCAATTTTGGAATCCAGGTTTCCTCACGATGTTTTCCTTCACCGTTAGTCAGAAGTGTCTTATAATAATTAAGAAAGTACATATAACTTTGAAAAAGCCACATTGGTTCTTGCCTGGGTTCGAACCTGCAACCTTGTGCATACAAATCCGTCCATTGAACCGCTAGGCCACACGACACACCGTATAACATAACTAGTTAGGCGTATTCCCAAAAAGACTTCAACTATTATTTTCAGAGATTTTCGCGTGAATTTTTCAGATTGATTCTATATTTTTTAGGCTATCGTACATTTATACCTTATGCATTAGTGTACATAATGACCACAATACTAACCATTCTAACCGTGCTCTAACCACACGCCAGTAACAGCTGAAACCTAACTCACATAACTATGTGTGTCTGACATCTGACTGTATTGCTATCTCTATGTAGAAATGTAGCGATTATAATACACTGTTGTAATATTTCTTGCTATGTAAAAAGACGGTATTCAACTGAATCCGGTAAAGGTTGGGAAAAGGCTCGGGAGATGATGACGTGATAAAAAAATATATCGCTTTAAAAGTAATGTATTCTGGAAACTTAAATTTTGGGAAACGATAGATAGTCGCCGTTCAAAATTTTATTTAGAACTAGCTGTGCCCTGCGGTTCCACTCGCATGAATACCTAGGTCCCGTTCCCGGTGTCTTTATGTTATGCAGGGCGCAGATGAATCCTACAAATCACTATCGTAACAGGTCAGGATTACTTTATTTTTCTTTCTCGCGTAATATTCCATTTTTTTTCTTTCATAAAAACCTTCTCGTGAGAATAACTAACACAACAAAAAAAGAATTAGCGAAATCGGCCCAGGCGTTATTGAGTTATGCGCTTACCAACACAATTAGCGATTTATTTTTAAATATAAAGATATCCATTTGAAAATAGTGAGGAAAGTCGTTTTTTTTAATAGATCTGAGATATTTAAAAGGAATAACAGTATTCGGTTTCGGTAGTTTAATTTAAAATTAGAATAGAAAAGTCGCAAAAACAGGCAAAACCGCTAAAAAAAATATTTTTTTCTCTTTTATTAAACTTGTAGATCTAAATATATCCATTAAGACTGCAAATAGAAAGGCAAGGTAAGTACTAAGTAGAACTCAAGGAGTTACATTAAAATAACTGCATTTGCAGTCTGCTAGAAAATATCACTTAACTAAAACACTTCCTCGAAACTTTCTAAACTAAGTACAGAAGACTGTTTTGTACCACGACTTAAAAGAAGAGTGTTATACGTTTAAGGTTATATTTCTTAATTTTATATTTTGTTTATTATTTATTTATTCAATAACTTTTATATATAATTTATTTTTTATAGTCACTGCAAGTCGCTACATTCTGTAATATTTATATAGTCGCTGAAAAGCAACTAACAGTATAATTATTATTCTTTTATTTTAGGAATCAACCGTCTCCAATAAATATTAAAAATTCTCCAAATAATAATGACAGTGAATGAAGCGAAACAAGTATGAAAGGATCGTAGCAAGTGGAAAGAAGTGGTCTCTGCCTACCCTTACGGGAAACAGGCGTGATTATGTATGTATATGTATGTACTAAAAAAAAATAACATAATTATTTTTAGATAGGCAGTTGATTTCAATTTTTATTTATTGTACCACAAATATAAAGTCTTGATATACAGTATGTAATCTATTCTCCAAAAACAGTAACACAAAGTACCCAATAACTTACGATCAAACGAAATGACCTGTTGAAAAAATACCTAGACCTGAAAGCGACTGAAAAAAATAGACCTAGTCCAGCAAATTCTCCGTCAATTGAGTTACGTCTACTACTAAATCAATCTATTGAAATAAATTGACAAATTGAGTCTCGAGTAAGGTTTCAGCAAATATAACATCACTGGGCCTGAAAAGAAAATCTAGAAATAAATATTTATCACCTCTGACATTATTTTTACTTATAGAGTATCCTTTTCATCCATTTATTCCTTTCTGCTGATATTGGATTTTCTTTGATCGGGGTATAATATTATGTGTATACAATATGTGTAAGTATACACGTTTATTATTATGTCCCACGCATTCTTTTTCTGTTAAGGTTGGTCAGATTTATTTTTCCATTTCTAAATACAGTGTAAAATGTAATGCACACACCCACACACATTGTAATGCCGTCGTAATAAATAACATAATAATATTATTGTCATTGCGATAAGGTATAACTGGAATCTGGTAAATATTTTTACAATAAATAAATAAATGCGGACAACATCACATAGATTGCCCTGATCCCAAAATAAGTTGCTAGAGCACTTGTGATATGGAATTCAGAAGCAAAGAAGGTACCACAAACACCCAGACCCGAGACAATGTAGAAAAGTGACTTTCTACATTGACCCGTCCGGGGATCGAACCCGGGACCTCGGGGCTAGCGACACCTTGAAAACCGGTGCGTACGCCAATCGACCACGGAGGTCGTCAAAACATAATATATCGCAACGACAATAATAATATTATTGTCATTGCGAAAAGGTATTAATGGAATCAGGTGAATAATTTTGCAATTAAGCATTGGCTTCATCATAATTTCAGCCAAGTATTACCCACTTCTAGATTTCTGACTATTATCACATACCGTAACATAACATATCATCACGCCTAAATCCGCGAAGGGCTAGGCTGATGTGTACCAATATACACCCACAGTACGCCGGTATGTTTAGGTCCCATGTAATAGGGGGCGAGCCTATTGCCACTACCGGGCTCAAATCCAAACTCCGACTTGCTACTATTGTCACCTCTTCCTAAAATCTTCACCAAAAATGTTCTCAATACCGATTTACAATAAATTCCGTACAATACACCTTTAAAAAGTAGTTTAAGACTACAATAAGTGTCAATTGGCTACAAATATTAGACCGTAAATCGTGACAAGATTCCCTTGAGGTCTTTATTTATTGGGCGTAAGCTTTGGGATCCAAGATTTTATCTATTTCATATTTCGAAGAAAAATTACTTGAAATATTGTGGGAATGTGATACCGGTCAGGACCCGATTTCCTTTAGAAAGGAAGAATAAAGGATACATATTGCTTTATGGTACTGCTAGTTGAAAAGAAAGATTTTAGTTTTTTGGAGAAAAATACAAGAAGACGTATTTTATTTCATTGCAATATTAAAACCAATATGCAACATATTTTTGATTCCTAGCGTATGTGCCCATGATTTCTGTCCACGTGCTCCCCGCATAAGTAACTCATACACAGATCATCACACTATCTCGTCTCGGTTGACCTCGACTACAATGTCCTTCCGGCATCCAGTAACTTACGATCTTTGCCCATCGGTCAGACTGTACACGCGCAACGTGGCCATTGTGATAAATAAATAAAAATAGTCTACGTTCCTTAGCTCCTTTTTATGGATAATAATCACGGGTAGACTAATGATATAGTTTCACAAATAAAAGTAGTCGTTAAAAGAAAGGACCTTTAAGAACATTTAGGAAATGTTTCAAAACCTAACTATGGAAACAAATATTGAAACTTCTTATAGTAACTAATAAGACAATAATTCAAAATGGCTCTAAAGGTCCGTTTGTAGATCAACTTATGAAAGCTAACGTTTACTTCAAGAAAGTGCATAAAGAAAATAAATAGTAACCTCTTTTTTCTCCAGTTGCAGTGATTATGCAGTGTCTTGGCTCTCAAGCAAAATGGTAACATTTGTATGCAAACTGTGTAGATTTCCAATGTGGATTTATGTACAGATTTATTCAGCTTTAGATGCAGCGAATGAGTCAATGGCACCTAACGGAGCTGAGCTGAGAGATGGAAGTATTAAGAGGAATAAGAAAGTTAGTTGACTAAACTAGGTTATGCAGCTTCAAATAAATAAGCTTGTCTAAACTTTATGAGTGCATTTTGTCATACTGATGTTACTGAATATGGAATGAATTTTGATGATGGAGATACACATGATATTCTATGATTTTATTTGCTTGACTGACTTGTTAATGATAAAGATTATAAAGAAATTGGTGACACAAAAGTAATTGTTGATGGTAAAGTTTCTAAAAATCAAGAAGTAGATATCGTGGTAAGAAAATGAAAATTAGACGCTTCTTGTGTCAAATTAGTTGAAAATGAACTATAAGGAAAAAAAATGAAAAAGGAAGAAACAGTATTTGCTGAAGTGAATGCAAAAAAAAATGATAGGTTCGGTTTTGGTACCTAAATCTATATAGTTTTAACAGAGCTAGCCTTTGGATACAAAGTTATCTAATCTAAACCGACCAGACATTAATTAAATAAAACACAAACCCCATAAAGTTTACGACATAATATTTGACGGCATTGCCACCATAACTTTTACGATAACACCTCTTTACACCCATGTATGAACATTGTCGTTTTATAGAACGGTTATTTATTGCCTGATAGAGGATGGTTATGTAAAACATTGTGGCTGGCAGTTTTCCAATGTAGATCATTTATTTATTTATTAGCTGCGATTGGTGCATCGGTGGGATGTGGAATTACCTTGGTGATGTCATTTCCTGATACATTTTTCTCAAACTTTCAATTTATTGGCGAAATTTTGTGAAGTTTGCTTAGAAAGTTCTGGCGTTTAGGTATTAGTTATGACCGTTGCTATAAACTTGTATGCAGAATAACAATCTAAGTAGGTTAAAAGTGTAGCCTATTAGTAACGTAAAAATTCATTAATTACCGCCACGACAGTTAGACACTTAGAGGCTAAAATAGGCTTGGTTTTAGTCGTAATTTTATCGCTTACTAACGGGGTGTCATGCCAGTAATCGTTGTTATTTTAAACAATATTAAATGTCCCATTATTTTCTTTCATATTTTTTAATTTCTTCTGTTTTCTTTGCCATACTATATTTTATGAGAATATGAGAACACTACAGAAATAATTCTGAGCCACTATAGTTATTTTACGATTGGAACCAGTTTCCGGACTAAGTATAAAATAGGTATTCTTTCCTACTGGCTGACACATAAACTGTTTTATTTTTATTGTTTCCTTGCTATTTTATTGCGTTTCCGATCGAACAGAATGATGCTTGCAAGAGTACCTGTATTTTTCTAGATCATAAAACTCTAGTGCGACACAAGTCAGAAGTTTCATGGTTGAAAAATATATTTTGTGAGTTCATAGAACTACATAATAATATGTCAGTCACAGTTTAACTGGGTTCACTATTTTTGTTATTTATCTATGTAATTCATTAATTCAGGCTTATATTAGATTTCCTTTAAGTAGTTTTAAATGTATAATTTAATTCTACAACTTTTATATTATTATAAACCTAGGCATTAACAGGTTGTTGCATGGACTCTCCAACCAGCTGTAAAAAAACGCGGCGATGTAACTTCTGACTTGTATCGTATTGTAACATTGTATTATTTTAGTAGTATTTTATTTCGTTTCATTTAGTTTTTATTTTTGTACCAAACACTGCAGGTCTTGTAGTAAATTCTATAAGGATATAATATACGTCTTGTTACATGGGGTCATTTAATCCATGTTTGACTCACATCAGCTTGTTTACCATATTTTCTTAATTTAAAGATACGACAAGTCCATATTCCATTTAAAACATCAAAAATAACATTTTTTGTTTATAAATAACTTCTGAAGTCCCTAAATCTAACATTATTGGGCTAAAAAGCACATTATGTAGAATATTCAAGCCTTCAAACGTAGTGTACGTCTCAAGAGGCTCTTCATTTCTTACGATTTTACCTTAAGCATGTTTTTCCTCATATTTATTGATACCTATTTCTACTTAAAGATCTGAGGTTTCGGATTTTTGGAATTCCCTTAAGATCAGAGGGCTGGTTTGTTCCTTGCACAGAGAATCGGCATAGCCATTCAACGTGGCAATGCAGCCAGCCTTCTGGGCACGTTCCCCGCCATTGACAAGGATGACGATGAGTTCTTTGACGCCATTTAGTTTTTATTTATGTAAGTTTTAATTTTAGTATAGTTAGAGTTTGTTCTTATATTAGATTTAATTGTGTATTAAAAAGAATAAAAATACTTAAGGAAAATTACAAAGAAAAATATAAATTTCGGTAAAATTTTCTTAAAATGATTTAGTTCATATAGAAAAAATCGTTTGATACAGAGAAAATACGTAAAAAAAAGAAGTATATTTATAACTGATACAAAAAAAAATGGTCATCTTTTAACAAACATTTATTTTATTTTAACCAACTTCATAAAGAGACTTTTCTCAATTCGTCTGTATGTTTTCTCATTTGTGAGTTGTGTTTTTCATGTAATAATAATAATCATTTATTCGCCATAAGTGTAGTACAATGAAGGTGTTACTAAAAAATCTTACGTTCTAAACACTTAGAGATTATCTAACATGCAAATATTTACATGTGTATGTATCAACATTAATAAATCAAACCTGAAATTGATTTCCAGGTTTAAATTTCACTATTTCTTTCAAAACATTTATTTAATAATTAATAAAACATACTATATTACAATTAAAAATTAAACTTAAGATATTTACAATAGGTAATAATAAAAAAAAAAACTAAGCCTACACGGTAAATAAGAAAAAATATAAACTAAAATAAGGCATCAAAAAATCAGGTTTAAATAACTTAAATCAAATCTTATCGTTCTTAGCTGTCCCTATAAGTATATAGGTTATCAACTCAGCACTTTCCGACGACGTCAGTTTCAGATCAATCTCCTCGGATCTGGGTCAAACCTCTCGAGTCGTTCACTTTGACACCATTATGCCCTGTCAATATACTAATTAATTTTTAAGGATGGGGTAGTGAATTAAAAAAAAAATCTTTTAATCCACTCTAAAGAGGGAATTTAACATGAATGTGTACTTATTACTGAAAAAGTTACAAAATGATATAATGTTCTGTTATGGTAATCTAACGGGCAATTCCTATTCATAGAAATTTTCACGAAACTGCTAGTACCAGTGACTTAAGCTTTTTTTCTTAACTTCAAGAGAAAATTATTATTTTTAAAATATAATCTCATTCATACGTGGATTCTTAAATAAAAATTTAAAATATTAATTTTTCAGCATAAATTAATAAATCTTATACAAATTGAGTATTTAATATAAAATTCCATTACTATTTCTCGTCTGGTATCTTAACAAGATTAAAACTAGAAAATCTTTGCATGCTAACAAACATGTTATTTGCATAATGGAACAATAGTATTAAGTGTTAACTTAAGGCGCTGACACGAGCAAATAACCTTAGGGGAAGCGCCTTAACCGCATTTTATTCTATTTTTTATTGTAAATGGCATTTCAAAGAAAAATGAGACGTGCTCTCACATCGAGAGCCTACGGCGTTCTGCTGCCTCGTCTCCGCGAGTGTATTTCCATTGCGAATTTAACCATTTTTAGGAATAATTTAAATTTAAAATAAATTTCGCGTTTTTGAAACACAAAAACGCATTAAATGTTTAGATTTAAATTCTCCATCATTTAGTACTACATTAAAAAAACACGTGTACTTCATGAGGTCATGCAAGGAATAACTTTTAATATAACTTTTTTTAAATAGTAGTAGTACTACTTTACATTTGCTGCATTAAAAAATAAATATCCGTATAAATCAAAGTCAGCATATTAGAAAATGATTTGGAAGAACAGTGCATTGATATGTTTTGCACATTTTGCTCAGGGGAGCCTTAAGTATATCACTTAGTCTGAACATGTTGTATTATTAAGTTTTAAAGAGCCTTCCCTATCTTGCTTCCCTGGAAAACGTAATTAGGGTACGTTAGCATGTTTGACAAATAGGGACATTATATTTTATCACCACCAAAATTCCGGGCAGTTTTTCTAAAGTACCTATGTACTGTAATGTGTTTTGTAATGTAATAGTTGTTTTTATAGACTTCCTAATAAACACGTCCATATTACTATCCCCATTTAAACAAAGATATAAAACACAAATGTATTGATTATAATTATCATAATTCATGTTTTTCATCAGTGCTCTCCATTCTGGGACAAAAATGCTTAAGAAAATGTTTAATAGTGAAGTGATACACATACGTTATTAAAATTATTTTATTTATTTATTTATTTATTTATTTACATCCACACATATAACTATTTTTACAGGTAACAACCTAATTCAATAGCCAATGTAAAATAACTAATAATAACAATATCAAAAACAAAAACAAAATCCACATAAAACCATAAGCATAAACACTTAACTAAATAAACAGTAGGCGGCCCGTGTGAATTCGTTCAGTGTACACGAAAATATATCTACATTGTGAGCCAATGTGTTAAGCGCACGAAGCGCGCGGGTATATTTTGACGTGTCTCATTGCATATCATTGGATATGTACCGTTCACATTATTTTTCATTTGATCTGTCTTTAGCTAATAAAATGGTGTTACAGAGACTAGCTTTACACCGCTCAACTTCATCGTCAACTTCCAATATTTACACCAAGAGTATCGTAAAACCGATCCATTTTGTGGTTTCAAACTTTGACGAGACTCCGTAAAAATTGCGAAAGATTTTTAATAAAAATTTCATTATTCTGGTACTTAAGAATAATATACACTTTGGTAATATGTCTTACTTGAATGATAAAAGTGGATTGAATATAAAATGAATATAGGAAAAGTTTTGAAGTATTTCGACATTGAAAAGTTATGAATTAAATTAATTTGTTATGTTTGAAAAATTTGCCATTAGGTTCCAGTCACTAGAGAGTTTCACCTATTTTTTTATTGCTTTTTAATTCTGGTAATCCTGAGAATCAAAGAACCCTATAACGGAGGAGGTAAAAGGGAATGTAATTTAAAATAGATTTTCTTACGAACTTTGGATTAACAATTTCTTAGGTGACAATAGTGAAATGGACATATTAGATCTACTAACACACCCCAATCACTACACATACCGACGAATTCAGAACCCCCTTTTAAAGTTGGTTAAAAATTACCTCCAAAAATTGATCTACAAAACCACCTTTTCCATAACAAAATCAATCTAAACAACCATCCCAATTAACTCTAAGCTCAAGAAACAGAACACCATAATTAAACCGCTTATCCGACTCGGAAGATATTCAATAAATAAATAGCGCGTCTATAATCCTTAGTTGATGACGGCATTATCTCGATATTGGCAAACTTTTTCAACTGCCGTCAAAGTATTGATTCGTTGAACGTTTTAATATGCTTGAGATACCTGCGGTGTATTGGAATTTCTGGTGTTGGAGTACTTGGGAAATGGAGTATTATGTTATAATTAAGTGTTTTAAGTTGCTTCCGTAATCTGTATGAAGGGGGTTATTTTTGTTATACGAGTATAGGAAAGGAGGGAAGCGTATCTTTCTCTAGCGAGATGATAGGCTATGATTTTTGATAGTAACTTACTATAACATATCATCACGCCTATATCCCCGAATGGGTAGGCAGAGGTGTACCAATGTACACCCACAGTTTGCCGATATGTTTAGGTCCCATGTAATAGGGGCGAGCCTATTGCCACTAACCGGCCACAAATCCAAACTCCGACCCGCTACTGAGAATGACATGGAAAAACCCAATAACACCTTGGTCGACTTAGGAATCGAACCCAAGACCTCTAGCGTAGCAGCCGTGCTTAGCACCACAAGGCCAACGAGGCAGCTTTTTGATAATACCTATATAAATAGTTACAATTGTAGCCTATAAAACTCCCACTGCCGGGCCTCTTTACATGTAGGGAAATCACGAGCATTCATCATTTAATTGACTTATTATAGGAAGTAATTGGAAAAAAAACGAAACCGGTTAAATTCGGTATCATAATGAAGGGTTTTATCAATGGTAATATTTTCCTCTAATAGTCGTCGACTTTTCTGAGATAAAACGATTAGTAAAACAAACTAACCAAGCTTGCTCAGATTCTTAAAAATAATCTTATTTATCTTACCGTGTACCACGAAAGCATATTTACATACATAATTCAAACACATTATCGTTTAAAAATAAATAGTCTAGCCCTAACAACTGTGAATATAAAAATGTTCATAATTTATTCTTTAAAACTATTTTACCACGTTTCCGTCCTATATTTTCGAACATTATATAACATGCATACAGACAAAGTCATATCTGCAAATCACACGTAAAGTTGTCCCAAGCGGGCCATTTACTGGCAAACATGAAATGTCCCGAACGAGTCAGATGCCAGTTGATTTAAATATTTACTTTCTACCTGAGCCACAATTCAGCTTTTTAAGGTTTTATTTGAATCGACCGAATGACGTGCGTCATGAGGTCCTTTTTACGATAATTGTCATTCTGCTAACTGTCATTACGATCATTTTCTTCGAGAGTTCAATGAGATTTGATAGTAGGCATATCTGAATACACCAATTAGGCACAATAAAAAGTACACTGTTCGACCACTGACATGCATTTAAAATACCTGAATTGAGGGCCTGACTTTACTTATTCATTAGTAAAATCCTTGAACTTTACTGATGATGATTACTATAGATTTTATAATTGTAGGTACAATGGAACGCTAGTAATTATCATTAAGCCATGTTTAATTTATTATCTTTCTACTCTTGTCGATTGAATGGTCTAAAGTAAAACCTAATGATAATTAATATAAATTTTAAATAGTTAATAAATCGGTTAAAAAATAATAAGTATCTTTAAAAGGACTTACACATAGCCAAAATTCCGACCCCAAACTAGGCAGAATCTAATAAAACTACATTGAGAAGAACTAATTATCATGCTTATCACACAAAATTTTACCTCGGTGGTAATCAAACACTAGACGAATAGGCCAGTCATTTGTTTTGTTTATATTTTCGGAACATAATTAAACTAAAAACATCATAATAATAATCCAGCCTATAAACGTCCCACTGCTGGGCACAGGCCTCTTCCCATATAGAGAAGGCACGAGCATTGATCACCACGCTTGCTCATTTGCGCATTATCGATTTCAGATCCCAAATTTTTAAATCCAGGTTTCCTCACGATGTTTTCCTTCACTTTTTGTCAGAAGTTTGTTAGAATTATTAAAAAAGTAAACTTTGAAAAAGCCACATTTGTACTTGCCTAGGTTCGAACCTGCACCCTTGTGCATACAAATCCGTTCATTGAATACTAGGCCACCACGACTACCTAAAATATTATGGATAGGCAAAACCCTTCCGTATTTTCCCTATGGTTACTGCGCGTCAGTCCATGGGTGATCATAATTAGTAAACCGAGACCCCACCGTGCCTTTCGTTGATCCCGGCTGTCATATGCTAATCTTTGACAGTCATTAAGCTAATACCAGCTTACATATAACTCCCGTCTTAACAAGGGATACTGTGTTACGCATTAAATGGTTTGTGGAAATTAGATGCACTATGTAATTTGTGTGTTTGGTACTTTTTGAATTCGGTGAAACTAGAAGCCAAAACAAATGTGAATAGGTAAAAAATAATCACGAGGTCCATGCATGATTACACATAAATGTGGACAAAGGAAAAGGCTTGAATGAAAGTAAAATGAAAACAAAAAAATATATATTATTATAACAATTTATAATTACCGGATTCCCAAGTCGACTTGTTATTGGGTTTTTCTATGAAATTCTCAGTAAGCAGGTCGGAGTTTGGAGAGTTTGTGCCCGGTTAGTGGCAATAGGCTCACCCCCTCTTACGTGGGACCTAAACATACTGGCGAACTGTGGGTGTACATTGGTACACCTGTGCCTAACCCTTCGGGCCTTCGGGGAAAACAGGCGTGATGGTATGTTATGTTATATTTTATAATTACCGAAGATAATTATCAAGTTGCAAATAACAAAACTGGCAAATTGAGTACTCCTTCTGTTAGAGTCGGTTACAAAAATCTTTGTTGTCAATGGTTCCTTAAGGAATTAAGCCAAGGATAACTAACTCAAAAGTTTAAATCAAAGTTTAAACACCTTAACTGTCAGAGTTAAAGGCAGTTAGCAATTCCGGTTAGTTGTTAACTGGTGCCACTGAAACTTTAATGTGGGTTATGTCTTAGTTTCAAACATCTGGATAACAGTTAACTCAATGCGTTTAAGTTCGTCGTTAAATCCGGTAGTTAATTATATGGCTGCCTGCAAGTTAACTGGCGGTATTTTGTTTGAAGTTTTGTGGTAGACGAAGTAAATATTCATATGTCTTTTTCTTTATAATTTAAACACAAGACGAAATCAGTTTTATGGCCAAAGAAATAAAAAATAAAATTTAAAATGCTTAAAATTCATTCGGGATATTCCATCAGTTTAAAAAAAAAAACTCTTCATAAATGATGGCCTTAACATATCACTGGTATAATACAGACCTTTAAATAGGCTTGTACTCAAAATAACTAACCTATCTAAACGCCTGTATTACACAAATCAACTTAATTTTTATTGTATTCTGGAAGCACTTTAGTAAATATTGTCAAAACCAATATTTGCTGCCGCTGAAAGTTTCAAACGCTTTTTATAAAATATGAAACTGTAAATAAAACTTTTTATTGGTTTCATCCCTTTTGAAATATAAAATATATGATACCTCTACATTTTAGAAAGTCTAAAGGTCGACCTGAGGATAAAGTTAACAGAATAAAGTTACTATAAAAGTATGGATATTTTGTTATTTAAGGTGAAGGAAACACAGCCAGTTTATGGTAGGTAATATAAAATCCATTTTCATACTGACATACAAAACTGTTTCCTTTATTTTTATGTATAGCAACTCCTACATAATATTACTGGTACACAGTAACGTTAATGCTATGTATAAATTGACATTAATTACTCAAACATTTTTTTTATATCTTTAAAATAAAAATGGCACTCGATAGGAGGAAATTGAAGGAGCTGCACCGAGACGAGCTAGGCTCTTAAATAAAACAAGAAGAAAAAAAAATAGCTTTTCTCGAAAACAAAAAATCAATCTCTATTGCGATAAAATGAACAACCTGAAAATGCCAAAAAAAATAACTTAAACAATATGAACATTCTACAGACTTCCTGCAAAATACCTGCTTACTTGAACCAAGTTTCATATAAAATGGGCTTAGCTTACTCGCTTACACGCAATATAACGCTTATCTCATCACAAAATGCAACTTAACAAGGTTTTCTACGTAGCTCAGGATTTTTCTAGCTTGAAAATTGTTTTTCTAGTGGTAAACGTGGCGCAAACGTGTTTAAAGAAGCTTTTTGCAGTTTATTTTTCAGTTATTAGTTTACATTTCTACTTTCTTTTAAACTGAGAACACACTAAATGCAGGAAGAAAAATATGTTTTTTTTTTTTCATAAAATTTTGACATATTTATTTTAAATTAACCTTAAAACATTTACAATAATATAAAAACTAAGCCTACACAAGAAATAAGAAAATTTGTAAACTTAATAAAACTAAAATAAGGCATCAAAAAATTCATCCACATCGCTGTCGAGTAGGAGTGTGCCCAAAAAGCTGGCAGCATTGCCACGTTGTATGGCAATGCTTAGGCGTTGACCTAGGTAGAATAAATTATTGTGTGTATAATATACACTTGTTTTTTATTTATTTAATTCCAAACACTTTTTTATTTATTCAGCTTTTAAACCTTCTCTGGACTTCCACAATAATTTAAAATCAAATCAAAATTAGCCAAATCGGTCCAGCCGTTCTCGAGTTTTAGCGAGACTAACGCACACCATTTCATTTGATATATATAAACAGATAAAAGAAAAAAGACAGTTATAATTAACCTGTTTACTCACACAAAACCTTCAGTATTTACGTCATAATCCTATTCTCTATCAATGCAGTCAATTTACTGAATCAATGGGCTTCATAAATATAGAGTCGAGAGAAAAACAAACGTATAGAAAACCAAGTTTATGTAAACAACAAGTTCAAGGTCAAATGCATTATTGGCAATGAACCAGCTAGACTTCCATGTGACCTACTTATTTATTCTAGTACATTTTCAGGAACATTTTAGCTTAAAACCACGTAATTCTATTTTATGTGTTTTAGATCTTACATGGTATATTTTATTTTGATAATTTTCGATGAACTTTTTTAGATTTACTTAGGACGTTAAACAATATACCTTAAAATAATTAAATTGTTTAGATCGGTTGAAAAATCCAAGTATCCTATTTAACCACATGGTTCATTTTAGACAGCTGTCTTTTTTTATTATTTCGTTTAATGTGCCCCATATCAGGTATTGAATTCAGATTAGTATTTTTTTAATAGATTACCTAGTAATTTTCATAATACCTACTCAAAACTCAAAGCTTTTTGACAAATTCCACTTGTGTTAAACCACGAAATATATTATACACATTCTATTTAAATTAGCAACACTCAAGCTTAACACCCACTTAATAATAATAAGTCAACACAATCTAAATAAGTGTTGACTTTAGCAGAAATACCAAAACTTTGCTTTTA
This sequence comes from Autographa gamma, assembly GCA_905146925.1. Lineage (NCBI taxonomy): Eukaryota > Metazoa > Arthropoda > Insecta > Lepidoptera > Noctuidae > Autographa > Autographa gamma. The sequence goes on from LR989871.1 coordinate 8,637,032, forward strand.
GCCACACTGACAGCCACTTAGGCTTAAAATGTGTGAAGCCTAAAACAACAGGACTTAAGATTATTTATAGTCTAGATTTAAAATGTAGTTCCATGGAAAGTGTATTTTCTTTGTACATATTTTTCTTTTCAACAAACTTGATAATAAACTCTGCTTTACATTTTCTAATTGTCTCCTTTTAGTTATCCCACTGCTGGGCTAGTTGTCTCCCTTAATTTGCTCTAGGCTCTTCTGTCCTGAGCCACTTTATCGACGGCTTTTTTTAGTACAGCACAAAAGCAAGTAGCAGAAATAGCAATCAAAAACTATTTTCCAAACGTTCCACTTATTTCACGAATCTCTGCAAACAAACTTCCGACACCTAAAAACTGTTTTTTTTTCATCCAACATCGTAAGTAGGTACAAAATCTTGCAAACATAAAATGTATACAAAGTGTCTAAAAGCACCCCTCGTTCACCAAAGTAATAACCGATCGATTCCCTAACATTGTTAACTCGACCATTTCAAGCCATCTCAGGCCATTTCAGGCGATTTCAGGCCATTTCAGGTGCGGAAAACGTATTGAACATTTTCCCAGTATTTTCCATTTAAAAGGGTTTCAGAACTAAGTGGCATCAGTATCTGTATTAAGTATACCGGCGTCACTTTAAGTCACGTTCAGCTTCTTACTAAGTGACAGTCGATGCATTCACGTCAAATATTTGTTTGACTAATTGGAAGCTTCCAACTATTTCCCTTTTAGTTTCAAATCCTTTATACTTGAGTTGTTGGTTTTTGATTTTAAATTAATTGACTGATGATGAAGTTACATAAAATAATAAATTACCATTACTGTAGAAAAGTAAATGTAATAATTGTACCTTAAATTAAATTAAATGCGGACAACATCACATACATTGCTCTGAACCCAAAGTAATTAGCTGAAGCACTTGTGTTATGGAATTCAGAAACAACGAAGGCACCACAAACATCCAGACCCGGGACAATGCAGAAAAGTTGGTATCTACATTGACCCGTCCAGAGATCGAACCCGGGACCTCAGAGCTAGCGACACCTTGAAACCGGTGCGTACGCCACTCGACCACGGAAGTCGTCAGTCTAAAGAACTATTAGTAGTACTGTATCTAATTAAGCTTACTAATGAAAAAAAAAACTGGTTTAAGTATATAAAATCGAGAGCAGACTAAATATAAAATAGAGAATATATCTGTCTCCAATGAGCATAATTCTAATTGTAGCAATATGGCCAGCTCTGACCTAACTACCCTCGAAATTTTCTAAACTTTTGAACTGCAAACCATTGTAAAAGTTTGATACTGAAAATAAAAGCTCAAATATAGTATCTAGCACTTTCTACACGTGTTCAAATAAAGCAAGCTTTTAAAACACATTGAGTGTTTTCAACGATCGTTTAAGCAAAAGTGATCCTTATGTCTACGGGTGAAAAGATCTCAGTTTACTGATCTTTTTGAAGCAGATTTTTATTGGAGCTATGAATGTGAATTTTGTATTATGTTGAATTTGGGAGTGTTAACAATTCTGTCACACGGTAGCCTTGAGGGCTGCGAATTTTTAAAAGACTTTAAAAAGAGGTTCTCTGTTTTACTTTTTTGTAAGTTTGGTATGTGACATTGCATGCCTTTGAAATCTCGTCCCACATTAGTCAAATAATTTAATGAAAATAAACGTTTATTTGCATCTTAACAATTTTCACTTTTAATAAGAAATAATTAAAATGTATCCTTATTTATTATTATTTATCTAAAGCCTGAACTGTCCCAATGCAGGGCAAAGACCTCTCTTCCTTCCTTCCACAGGTCTCTATTCTTTGCTGTCTGTTGCACTAGTTTTTGTATCCTTATTAAAACAGTAAATCCGCATTTTAGTGGTCCAATACTTTATTAATAGTTTCATAAAACAATCATAATGTAAAGTCACTTAAATCATAAATTTAATTATGTTCAAAAATTAATAGACAACATCCTTCAAGGATAAATCTTTTTAGTCACAACCTTCCACAAATGAACGTGGGCGTCCAAACCTAGTTAACTAAAAGCATTGCAAGAATAGTTATCCACATCTCTTGTCTTGCATGCTTTAAATAATTTGGTTCCGCATACCACTACAAGGGTCTGAAGGGATAGTTCAAACTACAAAGAAAGGGTTCTGAAATATTTCCACACCACTACGTTATGTAGTTTGTGATGTACAGGAATTTTAGGACTTCGTTAAACAAAGGATTCCTCTGATTATGATGAAAACATGTTTTACTTACTGTAGAGTTGCCCAAAAATAGAAGATACTATTGAATTTACTTGAAACTTTTATAACCAAATCTTGGCATATTATATTGTCTATAGTAGTATTATATTTAGTATAGCATTGAAGCAATTACGACTATGTGTCAGGAGTTCAAAACTTCAGAGTAAATAAGAAATATGTTATTACAGTTGTGCAAAAAATTCTGTCCAAATTGACTAATTATGGCATGATATTATTATCATCAACATTATTAAGTTTAATGCACGTAGTACATAATTGGCCACACAAGTTGAAGCGTTATTGGCGAAGTTTAAAATCTCAAAAGTGCACGATTTGTATTTATATAATATTTACTAAAAAAAACCATGTAACAAACCATATTTTTACATTGCCTAAAGTACAAAAAACATTGATCAAGTTTCGACAGCCAGAATAAACGGCTATTTCGTTTTACGCATTTAAAAGTTTTAGCTTGAAATATGTATCAAAAAACTTAAGTTTACCCTCTTCTGCATCACCTTGAAACTTTGAGGAGTTTCCAAATGTTTGGAGTTCTTCATCTTGGTCGGAATTTGTATTTTTTGCCTTGGAATTTAGATGCCCCTTGCCCGTTCTTGTACCAAAAGTTTGAGCAAAAAATATGATTTAGCTTCGAATTAACCAAAACATTTTGCGTCTTGCCCCTGTTACGTAGACTTAGTTTAAAATTAATACTGTTAACTTCTGAAGAGAATATTTAGCATATTTTTTTTTATTTTTAATCGCTAATAATAGTGAATTATACACACAACCCTTTCTCTGGAAACACAAATATATACATTGCTGAAAACCATACACACAATATACTGCCTCGTTGGCCTAATGGTGCTAAGCGCGCCTGCTACGCTAGAGGTCTTGGGTTCGATTCCCAGATCGACCAAGTTGATATTGGGTTTTTCTATGAAATTCTCCGTAGCAGGTCGGAGTTTGGATTTGTGCCCGGTTAGTGGCAATAGGCCCCTATTACATGGGACCTTATCATACCGGCGATCTTTGGGTGTACATTGGTACACCTCTGCCTACCCTTTCGGGTATAGAGGCTTGATGATATGTTATGTTATGTTATATGAAAACCATACAAAAAATCTGTATCTTAATTTTGATTTTATTGCATTCAGACAAACAGACATACGCGAGCATGTACTCTGTATTATACCTACTATGTATATATATAGATACTTACTTTACTATGTATATATAGATACTAATCACTCAACATAACATTAACAAGAAAAATTACACCAACTTATCTCCAACTTCACAAAAAACCTAGTCCCAAAGAAGGTTCCATCTAAAAAACGGACCTAAAACAAAACTAATTCGACACATCGGTCTTCCTTCCATCAGGCGAGTCTCTTCAATTTAACCTCATAAGTACTCATCTACCCGCTTAGACTTAAGTCGCTCTCAGAAAGTGGGTCAATCGACCCTCAGGAATGACGGCAAAGCATCTGCTTCCATATTTATTGGATGTTTAAGGAACATTATTTCATTAGGTCTAGTTTTATGGTCGTCTTGAGGTTATTTCATATTTGAAAACAACTCATTGCTTTCAGCCGACTTGAAAAAGGGTGAACCTGAATCTCTTATTTTTTTGTATTTTCGTTGCGCGAAATTTCAAAAGTTCTAGACCGATTTCAATATTAATCTTCGTCTTCTATCTTTTTGCAAAGAGCAAGCGTGGTGATTAATGTTCCTTCCTTCTCTATATGGGAAGAGGTTTGTGCCAAGCATTAGGACAATTATAGGCGATAGTCTGTTTTTATTATTATTTTTTGTACCATATAAATAATATAGATGTCGGTTCCTTAATTATGTCAACACTTATTTCTAATACATATTGTAATCAAACAATTTCCAGACAACAGACATTAAGGTCATAAAACATTATGTAGTAGTAAATGACAAAGATTCTTGTATTTGATTTTCAGCCAAAAATTCTACATTACGACATAGTCTTAGTAAACATCTTGCGAAAATATACTTTTTTGAAGTCTCATTAGCTCAGTCTTGTCTCTACTTCAAAAACCTCGATTCAAAATAATTGGGCTGCACTTAGGATTTCGGGCTCAAAATATCTTGATACAAATATTTGTATCAATCGTTCAAGATCGCTGACCTTTCGGTTATCAAGTATACTTTCACCCTGAGGATATCAGGCGTGAATTTTATACTATGTAACTTATACAATCGTAAGTCGCAGGCGCTACTTATTAACTGGGTCAGTGGACCCTCAAAATGAGAGTCCCGTGTTACCAGCCTATTCAGAATGTTTCACTGCAAAATTTTGAGAACTAAATATATTTGGTAGCTAAAATTTTTGCGTCAAATTAACCTGGTGGGATTAAGTATGCAGTTTGGAAAATACATTAAAATTTTAAATATATTTTCCTACGACAGAAAATTTTATGTGAGGAAAAAATTTGGATTTTTGACATCTTAAATAAAAAATATATCAGACGGAAACATTATTTCTCGAGGAAAAATGTTCTAGTGTTAGAAAAACCAGAAAAAACAGTCAATCAGACATAGCTGTTGGTGAAGATTTTTGCTGCTTAAAATACGGAATCAAATCGAAATAAAAGATTAGTGTCATAATTGAAACCTAAAAACAACATTTTTAAGAAACAAAACAGACTTGTTCAAATATATTCAGCTCAAAGCCTCTTGAGACTTCGGGAAGCGTTTGTCAAACACAAATCCAGTTATACAAAGCTGTCCTTCGGGAATCTTTGTAAAGTGTATGCTGAGGATCAAGGTCTGAAGGCCTCTCGTCCAAACTTCAGGAGTCTTCGGGTTTTTGCGAACGATGGGAACTAACCTTGACAAGTGTCAATGTGGTTCATACAGAATTACGAGTATGTCTCTCTTTGCAATCTGTTTTCTTATAGGTATTATTACTACTCCTATACTAATACTGAGTTAATCATTCTTACAATAAATACCGACTTCAAAATAAGTATTTTGCGGTTTTCTTATGGATAACCGCTGTCATAATTGAACCAAATTAAAATTAGACCACATTGGAAGGATTGTTTCAAATAAAAAAAAAAATATCTAAATCCGTTTACCCAGTCATAAGTTCTGAGGTAACAAATATTAAAAAAAAACAGTCGAATAGCAAACCTCGTCTGTTTTAAGTCGCTTAAAAAGTTTACTTGGAACCTTTGGCTTCAAAAATGTTTTGAAGGTTATAAATAAGGTTTTATATTACTTGATGATATTTTATGGCTTAATAATGTGCAGTGCAGTTTATGACAGGATTAAAGTAAAATTAATTATTGCTAACAGAAATCGAAGAGATTGTGATGACACTTTTCATGGTTTTGTTTTTTCAATTTTGTCTGTTTGGATTAAAAGTGTCTCTAAACTACAAATACCAACATTAACTTAAATCAACAGCCTATTTGACCTTAAAAATCTTAAGTGTGAAAACAGGTAGCCTTTAATAAACAGAGAACTTAAAATTACATCACATAAACAGTGATCTCATATTAAAATTCCCGGTTAATATGTTAATCAAATCTGTCTACATTCAATATAAACATTAAGATATTTTCCGACGCATCATTTATTAAGATTCTTAATCATTACACTTTATTAATAATAAATTGCTTCGTTATTATAACACTAGGCATCTGTTTTTCATCATATCATACTGTTAAGCTTATATATTCATGTACAGTTAACCACATAATAGTGTCTAAATTTTAACTCTGATAGCACCTGTATGTCAAGGCAGTAAGGTCGGTTTTCGTCTGTCTTTGTTACTATTGACGTGTGTATGATTATATTACATAACGGGATGATTATAGTATCTATAATTAGTTGATTTAAAATTGATTAATAAGGTTCACATATAAATATTTTGAAAGTTTCAGTTAACTAAAAAAAGTTCTGGAAGTTTGCCTAAAGTCAAATATAAACAACCACTTTTGAGCTATTTTAACAATACTTGTAAAAGCTATCACTAAAATGTATTTCAAATATTCGAATTATATATTTTAGTGAAATAGAAATCATAGCATATTGCTATGATTTCTATTTGGTGGATGTACATTGGTACACCTCTGCCTAACTCTTCGGGGATACAGGCTTGATGATATGTTATGTTATGTAGCAATATGGATAAAAAACAAATTTTAATCTCCTCAAAAATGGAATCCACATGCAAATCGCATATTTTAATCCGTATAGCACACAAACCTTTGAAATTACAAATCCGTTCGTCGATATTGCAAAACACTGTCAAATTGGAATCCGTAAAGCCTACAAAATAAATAGAATATTTTTGGTTTAAAAATACATAAAAAACCAGCAATAAATGTTCCAAGAACAACATAAAAATGGTAGTGTTTGACTGTAGTACATAAATCCACCTATCACATCGAACTGTAACATTTGCAAATGTTTTGAATTTAGTGCTAACAGTTATAATCTCGTAGAATGTTATTGTTTTAAAAATTATTGTTTGTGTGTGTGAATGTGTGTTAAATACTGTTGTTAATGATTTATAGGGTAATAACTTTATTGCTGAACGCTGTGTTTTAGAACTTTTAGAATACAAGAAATATGATTTCATTGCGTTGATTTGCTTTAATAAGTGTTAAAAAGGATAACAGATTTTCAGAAATATTCTGCAATTAATGATTGCGTGAGAATATAATGATTAAAACATTAATAATTTCACGTATTGAATTTTCCTGAACACTCAAAATGTACGCTATTTCAAACGTTTTTGCAAGGGTAAATAATGATCTAGATTATATTTCCAAAATTAGGAATAAATATCACAAAAAATATTGTATTAAAATGATTTTATTCTAATTCGGTGTGATTGCAGACTTAACAGCGTCCGTATTACTACGCAGTAACATCTTGATTGAGTGGCCATTCTGATAAAAATATATTCAGGACTTAAATGTGCTGTAAAAATGTGTTTTATGTTACAATCTTGGCTTCATAGTCGTAATTCATTTTAATAAGAACATTTGTGCTGTAGTAAATGTGTTTTAAAGTAGTATAGAGGTCAAGGTCATAATTTACATGGCGAAGTGTAGTGGGTTCAATCCCTACATCAGAGTTTTGTATTTTTTTTTCTTTTTGGTTGAATATTCGAATAGTCTTTCTTTTTTAAAAAAGAGTAGCCTCTGGAGATTTTATGCTGGTTCTTCTCCATTGGAATGACATTTTGGAACCTGCGACTAGAATCAGTTAATTTAACGTTTTAAAAGAGCTAAAGGCCTACTTGAAATAAAAATATTTTGATTATGATTCTGATTTTGAGTCCTTTGTAATTCAACCATAAAATAAAATATAACTTAGAAAAAGAGCGCAATTTCAGCGTTATAATATATTGTATTTATTGTCAAAACTATTTATAACTTTCACTGCATTTATTTTCATAAATCTTAATCTCTAATACACTATGATATCTCATTATTAAAATAAATTGACGTTTCAACTCCCACGCATAAAATGTTTTCATAACTAAAAATATCTGAGAAAATAAGTTGTTCTTTCATTCTATTTAATAAATAATGCAATTTAGTTTTCATGAATAGACTTTATTTTTATTTAACTCATAAAGTTGATTATTTATTTTATTTTTTCTTTTATCTAAATATTAAGACATCTTAAAATACATTTTAATAACCCACGAAACTCATTCAAAAGAGAACAGTCATTATACAGGTGTTGATATACAAATACAGACAACTTTGTTTTTAACTAATAAAGTTATAAATTTATTGGGTTTTTGTGGTTATTTTGATCTTCATTTCCTCTCTAAGATTAGCAGTTTAAACATAAAATTGTCTGACATCTTCGCTGTGTGTCATCAAAGTCTCTTTTAAGTCGTATTATTACGACTTTTGGCTTTAATGACAATTTTATCGGATTTTACTACTGTTTCCTGTAGATATCAATTAAATATTTTTTTGTACAATATGTTTGGTGTTGCGGGATAAGGTTGTATGGAAAAAGTTCAGATGGGCCTTTGGTTAGCTTGTCCAGTAGTTGGACAGAATAGATTGGGATTTTTTTTTATTTTAATTTATTTTTATAAATATTCTAGACTAGAAGACCTCAATCATTTTTAATTTTACGAGTTTATGAATGCCGAGTAAAATGTGTTGTTAATATTGTGCTATTTTAAAATCTTTGTGGCAGCCTTGTAGTGTATTTTAGACACGGTATTTTTCGCTTCAAACATTATAAAAATAAACAAAATCTCTAACATACTGTTTTACGTAACTTCACTAAAGGAAGGAATGACAAAAATTTACTTTGAACACACAAACTAGCGGAAAATTTCATTTAAAAAACTCATCCTCAAAAGTATGCAAAATGTAAAATTTAATTAACAAAATCTTTTCATTTGCATGCAAAATGTGTGTTTTAATTGTAATCCTTACAGCTATGTAACTTCATTTATACAACAGAAAACAGAAGCACCTGTTTTGTACAATAAAAACAAAAAAAAAGCCCATTTACTTAAATTTTCCATTTTACACAAAATTATAAACTGTATAAATAATATGTTAACAAGATGTTTTGCGTATGCTTTTGTGCTTTTTGTAGTACATTAAAAGTGTTGCCTTGTTGTTATGTTATATGCTCGTGAAATGGTAAAAACAAATGCAAGTCTAACTCGCACACCAAGAGTTCCCCTATGTCTTGATCGTTACGGCTAATTACCAGAAACAAAGAGAAGTGCGTTTGAAAATAATGAAAAATAATATTGCAAAATTTAATTATATTGACAAAGGCTGATTCATTTTATATGTTTGACAGCTCTTCTAGACACAGTCTGTCAGAATGATTCGAAACATATTATGTTTCGAATCATTCTGACAGATTGTACATAACATAGCATATCATCACGCCTGTATGCCCGAAGGGTGAGGTAGAGGTGTACCAATGTACACCCACAGTTCGCCGATATATTTAGATCCCATGTAATAGGGGGCGAGCCTATTGCCACTAACCGGGCACAAATCCAAACTCCGACCTGCTACTGTGAATGATTCTCTTAAATTATCTGGAATTGGGTAAATTGGTCTTTTATGTTTTTAGTTTCAACGCGTGTCAAGAACATAATAACAGGTATAAAATAAATAAATAAGTATAGTATTAAAGTAATACATAATGATGTAAAAATATTATCAAACAACACCAGAATATGTAAGTTTCAACCACAATAGTATTAAACGTATAACTATGGGATTAAAATTAACTACTCTGTTGCTATTCTGCCAGTTAGCAAGTTGTTATCAAATGAATGTGCTTCCATTTAGTAACAAAGTTGTATCTGCGGTTTAGATCCAACATTGGCATATTTGAACCAATGTTGGAATCAATCGTTTTGTTACATAGTTATAAGATGTATTTGGTAGTTTATTAGCTACAAATGCTGTATTGAAACAAATTAACACTGTGACAGACAGCCGACTGCAAAATAATACAGTTTTTCTTTTTTTGTTTGGTAGCGACATAGTCATCAATTTTAAAAAAGACTCATTATGTACAATTTTTTTTCTTAATTGTTTTTTTTAATTTTTAATCGAAGTAGATTTTTTACATTTTTACTTACAGTCAAGTTTAATTATATTAACTACTATTCTCATTAAATATTTACTAACATTTTCATTACGAATAATACAGAGATACACACATGCCTTGGCTAACACCCAATCAGCCTAAACCTTTGTTAGGTTTACCAATAGCCTTAGGTGCTAGATGTGCATTGTACAAAACCCTTTGTATGTCTACTGAAGACCTAAGTGATTGGGTGCCTATTGTTCATACATTTTTACCCCTAGACCTTCAACCTATTTTTGGATTATCGGATAAAAAATCAAATAAATGTACGATTTAGATAATTGTACCTTATTGTGGTCTTAATAATCATCTCAAAACAAAATACAAATAAAAATAAGCTTTGGTACACAAGTTTGAGTCTTATGGTGGCAGCTTACCCCGTTCGGAATAGCTATCAAAATTATTACCACAGTGAATGTCGGAGATTTGACGAGCAAACGTTTGTTCTAGTAAAAGCTTAAAAAAGAGTGATGATAATAAAAAAACCACCTATGATCGTCGTCCGTCATCAGGTATATCTGTAAATTTCCACCAATCACGAGACAGTATCATGTCTCTCATTGGTTGAAATTTACGGGAACCGTGTAACTGCGAACTCTTTGACATTTAGCAAGAACGTGATTGAATATTAATGACGAATATTTAACATGAGATTTTACTTATAAATAATAAAACTTATACCGACCAAATTTTCAGGAAATAAGTTAATTTGCTTCATAAAAATTTGGTTCTGTTACTTCATCAGTAAAAACTATTACCACAGTGTACGGTAATAAATATTTTCTAGGAAAAACTGTTTTCATTTACATTTTCCTCGTCGTGAGTGAACAGTAAATGTTTGAGATGCAAGATAAAAAGATTGAGTTATGGCTGCACTTTATATTTTTTCAGGGAAACGAAACTACTTATTTTTCTGTTTTCCTTTCATTTGCAAACTGGTAGGTAATGGACCTGTCTTGTGTTGGTATAAATGTAATGAAGCGAAAAAATTTAAGTTTATTTTTAAAGATATTTGGACTAATGTGTAATTCAAGATTATAAATAAACAAAAACATGTTTGTGTTGATATGTGAAAATAATGACAGTACCTAGTAGACCTATCAAATGTTACAACAATTTAATCCATAATTAAATAGTACACCGTCCCTAGATAAATAACGACATTAAAGCGATATAATCAAATTAAAAACATAAAATTCATTGCATACATAATAACATCGATAGCCAAAATAATTACTTACCCTTAAAACAAATACATAAAACATTTCTTTACCAACCAAAACTCAAATTAATTCAATTTTAATTTCAGCCCAAATCGTCAGTCAACAGTAATTCCTACTTATCCTATTTAGAAATTAAGCTACGTCAGACGTTTTAAATCTCGGTATCTTTAATCTCGGTATGCTAATGCAAATGAGACACGCTAGCTAATCAAATAACATTGTATTTCACGGAATAAATTCACATTTAGGTCAGAAAGGTATAGTCAAGATACAAGTTTTGTCAGAAGTACCACAAAACTCTTTCAAATTTGTATATGGCTTGTTCTTGGGCTGAAAAGTGAAACTCAGACAGAATATATTATTATGATAACATACCAACTTTTGGACAAACATGATATATCGATCAACCCGTCATTTGTTGTTTTTTTTTACAATTACAATTTTACTATTATACTTACATAAAAATGAATATAATTTATTACAGTAAGATAGTGTAATAAAGTCCCTAAGTTACAGATTACATTCATTATTACTCACATAGAAATTATCGCTAAGAAAATTATAGTTTCAGTATTACCTTCTACCGAAAATTAAAATGAAAATATTACGTGTCTTATCCTATTTTATTAACTAAGCTATTGTAGGTCAACTCAATTTCAAAATAAAACATATTCGAAACAATCGTATAACACGAAAAAAGTTCGTTTTTATAAAACAATCGAAAGCGATGAAAATGAAATTCGTATACATAATATCTGTATTGTACTTTGTTTGAACCTTTGTATTTTCATCTTTTGTTAATATTCGGTATTAATATTATTTCATTCTGGGGTTAAACTCTGAGGGTTAACCTATATCATTATTTAAAACATGTTTGTACCCTTTAATGTGCCTTAGGGATTTTGGTATTGTCAGATTAATTAATATTTGTGTCGTTAACATACAAGCATTTATAATAATAAGTAGGTATTTTCTTTAAGGCCTACATACCCTGTTTGAAGCAGTCGGCATCGTCTTTGTAGTGTATAGGGCGAAGTATAACAATTTTTTATTAGTATTTTATCACATGGTTGAAAAAAGGGGAATATATAATTTTATCTGGGCGGTATCCCCTTAATAGTTTACGAAGTAGAGTACCTTTAATATACTCAGTAACAAAACAGAAAATACCGGTGAAATGAGATCACATAATTAGTGTAATTTCTTTACCTTGGAATTATATCAGATAAGTGAACTAATTTTACTATACAACTCCGTTTTATTTAAATAATTTTGAAATGAATGAACTAAAGGCAAATAACTAAAAAATAATATCTTCATAAATATTGTTTAAAACAATGCCAGCCAGTTTACAATCCTATCTAACTTTAAAAACTATAAGGTTGTGATAAAGGTAAACTAATATTCTTGTCTATTTATAATTGACCTTCAGTTTTACCAAAAGTCGTACTACTTGGAAACTTGTCTAGTCTATTTAGGGCGAAATTTAATTTTCCACACGCTTTATTTGCTACTAGACCAGATTTATACATTTAGATCATAATATATAGAATTACGAGACACAAAAGCACAATGAGTTGTGTAATGTGCCCTATAAAATACAGTAAATAGCAGTAGTAGCTGAATATAGTGAAACTCACGTCATGTCAGCAAGGTGATTCTCTCGGGCCGGTGATTTTTAGCCTGGCCATCCTCCCAATCATAAGGCAGTTAAATTCAAAATTAAACGTGTGGTATCTCGATGACGGGACCCTCGGAGGCGACGTGAATACAGTAGTAAACGGACCATAAATACCATCGGACTTCAGCTTAACCTTTCTAAATGTGAGCTTTTTTTAAATAACGTCACTGACAGTCGACTGACTATCAAAATTTTTCGCAATAGCCCCTGAGATAAAATTTACAGAAAAAAGCTCGCTCTCTCCGTCTCCTTGGGTCTCCAATCATCGACGAAGCCTTTCCTACTTTTATAGACGAAAAAATTCAAAATTTTAATGATTTCGGATAGACTGCACCAAATTAATATGCATTCGGCCATTACCCTAATTCGGTTTTGTTGTTTCGGTCCTAAATTAATTTATTTCCTTCGTGCTTCCCATTTATGGAAGCACCCTCAACTTTTGGATAAAATGGACCAAATTTTAAGACATACACTCATTCCAATTTTGAATGTGGCCTTGGACGACCGAGCTTGGGCTCAAGCCACTCTTCCCATCCGTATGGGGCTCGGCGTCCGCAAAATTACAAGTATTAGCTTACCGGCATTCATATCCTCGGTCCACGGCACTGATAAATTAATCAGGAATATTCTCAGTTCCACACTGGTTGATTTTGAGGTGCCGTGCTTCACCGAGGCTGTGGATGCCTGGAAAATTGCCTGCCCGCATTCAAATACTCCTGTCTGCCCATCTTCCCAGAGACAGTGGGACGAGCCGTTCTGCAGAGTAGTTCAAGAAAATCTACTCTCTTCTTCAAATACTTCTGCTGAGCGTGCACGCTTACTGGCTGTGGGAGAGTGGGAGTCAGGCCTTTGGCTTCAAGCATTGCCTTCGTCGAACATAGGCACCTTGTTCGACGACACTACTTTCCGCCTTGCTGCTGCTCTACGCCTTGGGGCTTCGTCTTGTACCCCGCATCGCTGTCACTGTGGCGAAGTTGTCAACAGCCTCGGACACCACGGCCTATCATGTAGCCGTAGCGCGGGCCGCATGGCGCGGCATGCTAATATAAACGATATTATCCGACGAGCTCTTGTCACCGTGGGCGTTCCGGCTGTACTCGAACCCAATGGCCTGGCACGCGACGACGGCAAGAGACCGGACGGTATGTCTTTGTTCCCGTGGAAGGTGGGTAGGCCTTTAGTGTGGGACGCTACTTGCGTCGATACTCTTGCGCCTTCCCATCTTCCTAGCACGTCGTGCTGTGCTGGCGCTGCTGCTGCGGCTGCTGAGAACCTCAAGCGGCGGAAATATTCCAACCTAGTTGGAAGTTATATATTCGAGCCGTTTGGGGTTGAGACACTTGGTTCGTGGGGTCCGAGTGCCCACAGTTTTTTTAAAGATTTATCCAGACGCCTCGTTGACACTTCGTGTGACCCAAAGGCTGGCTTCTACCTAGGTCAGCGCATAAGCATTGCCATACAACGTGGCAATGCTGCCAGCCTTTTGGGCACACTCCCAGTCGACAGCGACGTGGGTGAATTTTTTGACGCCTTATTTTAGTTCTTAGTTTTATTTAGTATTTAATTTTTCCTATTTAATATGTAGTTTTTAGTCTACTTAGTTTTTATAGTATTGTAAATATTTTAAGGTATCCTGTACATATTGTTTATAATTAACTAGCGGCCCGCCCCGGCTTTGCTCGGGTGCAAAGCTGATACCAAATATAACTACGCAATCATAAAGTTCTGTAGGTCGAAGCATAGCCTTACAGGCATTTTTTGGTATAGGCACCCCCGGGCCCCGCGCGGCCCCCCGGCCAGTACCATCGCAACCGCTATGTCCCTGCATTTTAAATCTGTAATATCTTCGAAAATATTCATTTAAATTACATGCTGTAAAGGGCAATATTGATCTATATTATATGCACAATTTTTTGAAGGTACTTAATTGGATAAGGATTAATGCTGTATTGCTTAAAATCGTCTTTTCATAAATAAGTCATAAATAAACGATAAAAATGGTTATTGTGGGTTATCCTCAAGAGATAGACCTATGCCATCAGATATGCCATCCCGGATTTTTTTGTAGATCTTTTTAAGGTGCACAATATTGTAGTACATTATTTTGATCTATCTCGTAGGGTTCAGCCAGCGTTTGCAATGAAAGCGCAAAAAATGTGTACTTACGACCTTACGTCAAAAATCTCTAAGATTATCCGTGTTTCTCTACTATGTTAAGCATGTGTTATACATATAAACCTTTCTCTTGAATCACTCTATCTATTAAAAAAAAAACCGCATCAAAATCCGTTGCGTAGTTTTAAAGATTTAAGCATACATAGGGACAGACAGCGGAAAGCAACTTTGTTTTATACTATGTAGTGATGATAAATAAAAAAACAAGTGAAACTCACAGAACGCTAACATAGTTTCAGAAAAGGCTGAAGAAAACACATTTATGACTTTGAAGTTTATCCTTCCTACGTGCCTGAAATCTAAGTTTACATTCACCTCGAAACTTGCCGAGAAGAGCAATATAAAGCAACTGTGTACATTTTATAACAGACTCACAATTATTATTCTGTAAACGTCTAAGAAGTCCATTATTGAATTACTGCCCTTTTATGTGCAATAAAAACATATCTTTGTTGTATCTTAGTAATGTTTCCTTAAGAGTTAATGGTCGTGCCCCTAAAAAGATAAAATATAGGGCAGGATATATGGGTATATAACATTATATTCGGGATAGGAAAAGTTTTTCATTTAAGCTCGATTCCATAACTTATGGCTGCTAGTTTATGGAGATAATATTATGATGATTTTGTTAACCTACTTCAAAAGAAGTATTAGTTCAACTGTGCGTTTATGTGTCATTAATTTGAGTTACAAGCTTTGGTCTCGGAAAGCCGTGTTTTCAAAGGAAATATTTTAATATGTTTGAATAATAAACCAAACTATCGTAAGGAGTAATAACACTCGATTTATTACATACTTAGCACCTTCGAAGAACATTTACCAAAAAGCATAATTCAAGAAAACCTTTATCCAGAAACCTCACCGAATAAATACAGTAATATCAGTTATACACAAATAAATTAAAAAAAACTTTGAACAAAATATGTAGGTACAACCCAATCCATTACATCACTTTTTATTCACAATATTTTCATAAAATGACAACGAAACGAAAAAAAATAACTAACGAATACCATCTAAAAAGATTTTATTTAAACACAATATTATTTTACAAACGTTTTGACACAATGTCTAGACGATTCAGTTTACAAAGGGCGCGAAATGAGAAACCCTTTATATCTAATATCCAAACAGACTTGTATTTACTTGTTTACCGAAGATACATAAAAACACCATCTTATTTGGGGAATGGGATTATTTTCCGATATTGATGAGCTGGCAACATTGCCAATGTTACCCTCTTTGGCACTATGTTTGTTGCCCATGGGTATATACTGTTTTGTTATATCAAAGGTGGGGCTATATTAGGTGGCTCCCAAAATACAAGCAAGAGCTTAGCTTTCGAACAGATAATGATAATTGTCTTTTAAAAGTTTTATAACCGACTTCAAATGCCTCGTTGGCCTAGTGGTGCTACGCTAGAGGTCTTGGGTTCGATTCCCGAGTCGACCAAGGTGTTATTGGGTTCTTCTATGAAATTCTCAGTAGCAGGTCGGAGTTTGGATTTGTGCCCGGTTAGTGGCAATAGGCTCGCCCCCTATTACATGGGACCTAAACATATCGGCGAACTGTGGGTGTACATTGGTACACCTCTGCCTACCCCTTCGGGGATACAGGCGTGATGATATAACCGACTTCAAAAAGGTGGAGGTACTCAATTCGACTTTTTTATGTTTGTTACATCAAAACTTTCGACTGGGTGAACTGATTTTAATGTTTTTTTTTTTTATTTGTTAGCTGGTGCTTCCCATGTGGTCCCACTTGATCTACTTATGACAGTGGGATACGCAAACTATATAAGACTTATTTTGAACTCAGTTTTTTCGTAAATTATTAATGTTATACTTATAATTCTATGATAACACTGTAAACCTTACGAACACAATTTTATCCTATTCTATTTCACATTCGTATGTAATTAGTATGGTAGCAAAGAAAATGGAAACTAGCTTGATTTTAATTAAGGTATCTAATTACTTGTAGAATGAGCGACACGGCACATATAACTTAGAATGATGTTGAATTCATTCAAGCTTCTGTTACTTGCAAAGGCTAGATTAGTATACATAGATATACCTATACAGAAATATATAGAAATAGATTTGATATAGAATCTCCTTCGACTAAAGACTCTCTCTCAGTCATAAACTACCCAATTAAGTAGTTGTAGACTATCCTCATTAGACATACATTATAGTCTATTAATCCGTAAAAAGAGCAAATATTTTTCTCAGATTACTGAATAAACGGACATTTAATTGATGATATGCAGATAGTATAATAAGCCTTGTGAATGTGGTATTTCTCTAGACCATGGCTCATTTGCGGAGCTGGCCAGCGTGTCCCACAACCTGTACACGCGAGGGCCTGTACAACGCTACAGATAATGCTGTCCGATTGGCTCAATTGTCCACAAAAATATAGTCACGATGAAAATAGCCATTGATCGATACGCTAAGAAGAAGAATTAATATTGCTGGCTTGTTGGTATAGTGGTTAGTGGCCCTGACTGCTATACCGGAGCTCGTGGGTTCCATCCCACCCAGGACAAATCTTTTTATAATGAGCACGATCATTCGTTCTGTGTTTGGGCGTAATTTATCTATAATATGTATGTATTTAGAAATATGTAAGTATGTTTATCAGATGTCTGGTTACCATAACACAAGCTCTTTTAGAGCTTAGCTTGGGATTTGATTACCGTGTGTGAGTTGTCCCGGAATATTATATTTTAATGAAAAAGGTATTTTATGCATTATATTATGTTAAAATACACTTTGGTTAGCAGTACAAGTAGCCCATAGCAACTGATATTTCGCGTATTTCTATCTACAATGACGGTGAGGTCAGCCGTATCTTTTGTAAGCACTAAAGATAAAAGTATTGACAGCCAACAAGATATTATGTTAAGTATTTAAGTGGCGCTACTTGTTTTGTGCGAGTGCTCGTTGGAATGTTATGATTTCGTTTTGAAAATAAAACTTTTGTTGTAAATGATTGATATAAGATGTAAGGACTAATAATTATTATTGATTGTACATAAATTTTAATGAAATCAAAATTCAACTTAAAAGTTCTGATAAAAATCTTCAGTTTAGGAAAATTTCGTAGAAATCAAAGTTATTGTAAACTTTGATTTCTACGAATTTTTTTTCACACTACCAATCCAATATACGAAAAAAAAAACAGCCGAATTGAGCACATCTTCGTATTGCAGTTGGTTATGAGTACAAACATTCTTGTGAATGATTAACAAATGTAAACTACATAGATTGGAAAAATATGTTTTTCATTTAACTACTGGGCTTTTTCAACTCTGTAGTTCAGTGGTAAGTTTGATAGTATGTTTAGTTTTATATTTTATGTTAAATGCAATTTCACAAACCGTAAAGTTTTGAGTTAATAGAACTTACAACAAATTCGTAAATAGTCGGATGTTTGCAATTAAACTTCTATACGTTAAATAGTTAATTTATAATAAACATACCTCAAATGAATTATTATCCATCCTGTTCTGGGGCTGAAACAAAAATAAATATTTTATAAAAAACAGTAAAAAAAATAGGTATAATAAGTAACTCAAACAACCTAATTATTATTTATGTAAAAGGTATTATATTTTCATAGAAAATCATAATAAAGTATTATATTATACGATGTCTGAGAATAGCTTTAGGCCAATATTTATTCTACAAACAAAATTAAAATACTTTTGAATTTCAATAAAAGCTAATATATTCTTTTGAAATTCAGATTTGAAAAGTAGTCCAGTCTAAAATGATCCTCTCTAAATAAGTTTTGAAGCCTTGTGAAATACTTTTATCCCATATAAAAACCAAAATAAAACAATATCGTAAAGTCCCAATAATATGTGGACACAGTACTTGTGTTTTTATTTCAAAATTATTTTTTTCTATTTAGGCTATATAACAATTTCTATGATGACTTAATCACTTTTCGTAAAAATCAATAATATTATTCAATTCATTTAACCAACAGTTACATAAATAAATAAAGCTAACTCGCGTCAAAAATCTCATCGTCATCCTTGTCATTCAATGGTGGGAAACGTGCCCAGACCCGGCTGGCATTGACAAGGATGACGATGAGATTTTTGACGCGACTTAGCTTTATTTATTTATGTAAGATTTAATTTTAGTATAGTTGTGTTTGTTCTTGTATTAGGTTACATATAGGACCTACATAAATTCGTATGTGTTTGGCATTTGTACCTTTGTGTTAAAATTTTCATCGAAATCAGTTAAGCCGTTTTAGAGATATACTGAGACACACGGATACATACATACTCGACATGTTTACATTTATCTAAATAAATGAATATTGATCACCTTTCAAAATAACGGGGCTTAACCTTGAAATAAACCTCTAAAGCTTTAATTAACCAGCCAGTTATAATTACTAGTCTCCTATTACTATTTAACCTTCAGCGTTTAACCTTTAAAGGCAAAGATTAATCTATTTTAATCCATCACATTTTGAGCTTTGCGGCAAACAGAGTGGATGAAGTTACCTCGTGCCGTTATTATAAGATGGTATAGTCTCGTATTGAATTTCATATTGGCAAACTGTTTAAAACGTTTTACAGGATTTTACTTAGTTATACAGTATATAATATAGTTATCAGTTATACCGATGAAATTGGTAGTGTAACTTTTTATTTTACTTCAAATTTTGGGACAAAAAATGGTTATTACAAAATCCATTATTATTGTTTCCATCATGTTTTTTTTCCAAAATTCATATTTTATTTGGGCATGTGATTGTGATCCCTATATCACCCTTTCGGGTCGGACAGGGGTTTCTTAACACCCTGTATAACCAACACCATTTTCCACATAATAAAAAGAGTAAACAACATGAACGGCGACATAAAGTACGTTGATAAAAAATTAGGATTAAATATAAAAGTAAGAACAAAAAAGATTGAAAAAAATACAATATATTTTAATATTAAATAGAAATTATGGTTTTACAATTGCGGCACTTAATTCTGTATAATTATTAAAGTAATGAAGTGTGAAGGAGTTTTTGGGGATACAATTTAAAATTACCTTAAATGACCTATCTGATAATGCTCCGTTTACACGACCAGACTGTACATACACTTAGTGTATAGAACGACGGCACGTGTGCAAACACGAGTGTCTGAGTGTGGGAGATTTATTATGAAAACAGACACTTTTCAGATAATAGAAAATGGTGTGTGATCTATAAAACAAATGTATTTGAATAAAATACTTTTTACAGGTTTTATTCGGTTTGTGGAGCATTTTTGAAGGAGCTCATGGCTAAGTGTAAGCCGCTCGGTTTGGTTTATGGGTGACCATTTTATAAACATACCGAAACCCCTCCGTGCATCGGATAGCACGTTCAGCACTAGGTCCCGACTGTCATATTATTATGTTGATATTTGACAGTCGTTAAGTTAATTCTGACAACCAGTCTTACCATGTGATACTAGATTACCCAATAAAATTGGTTGTGGCGGTCAGATAGGCAGTCGCTCCATGTAAAATACGGTATTCAGCTGAATCGGATAAAACTGGAAGCCGATCCCAACATGGTTGGGAAAAGGCTCGGAGTTGATGATTCGAATACTTTTGTAAACCAAGATATCAATAAAATGTATTCGACACTTATATCGTAGAACAAACGTTACTTCAGAAGAAATTGACACAAAAGTAATTAAGCAGTATAACGACCCTTGTAAAGGTCAATAACTCGCGACCACTAAACAAGTATTAACATATCATCACACCTGTCTCCCCGTAGGGTTAGACAGAGGTGTACCAATGTACACCCACAGGTCGCCGATATGTTTAGGTCCTATGTAACAGGGGGCGAGCCTATTGCCACCAACCGGGCACAAATCCAAACTCCGACCTGCTACTGAGAATTTCATAGAAAAACCCAATAGCACCTTGGCCGACTTGGGAATCGAACCCTAGACCTCTAGGGTAGCAGTCACGCTTAGCACCACTAGGCCAACGAGGCAGTATAATGACCCCTGTAAAGGTCAATAACTCGTGACCACTAAACAGGTGTAATGATAAATATATCACAGCTTTATCTGATGTCAGACACCAGATGATAATGTTTGTGAATGTCAGCTAAACGCCGTGACATTATCTTTACACAAATTAATTGCAATTTTTCATGTATGATTCATTTTAATTAACTTTTCAATCCCAAACTTTATGATAGAACAAATAAAAACTGACTTTTCATTATTATTATGGCAACAGTGTTTATGTAATTTTTTTTTCAATTGGATTTTTCTGTATACTAATTAACCACCTCTTCTATACATATTATTTGAATAATACTAAAATTATTTAATTATTATGCAATAATTAAATCGCCAACCCGCAGAGAGCAAGCGTGGTGATCAATGCTCACGCCTTCTCTATATAGGAAGAGGCCTGTGCCCAGCAGTGAGACGTTTATAGGCTGGATTATTATTATTTATTATTATTATTATGCAATAATTAATTGTTAAATAACTATTGTGCAATAATAACTTATATCAGTTACAAAACACATTTACTTACGAGTAGTATATTTTCCTCCTACATTATTTTTATTAGATAAAAGCAACCATTAGTCAATATTTAGACACTATAAAAGATCTCTCAAATAGTCTGCCAAGGCAGATTAATACCACCGGTCCATCAATTTGATTAAACAAACCGACAGCTGACGAATGTTCAAATAAACTAAGAGAACGAATAAAAAGGCTGATCTTTGTAAATAAACACATTATAAAAGAAATATAATTGTTTGTCATAACATTTGAACAGGCTGTCTGCTTTTTGAACGTATAGAAAACTCATCTAAACGATTATGAATCCTTACTAATATTATAAATGTAAAAGTTTGTGAGAATGGATGTGTGGATGTTTGTTACTCTTTCACGCAAAAACTGCTGAATGTATGATAATGAAACTTTACAATAATGTAACTTATACATACATCAGAATAACACATAGGCTATAATTTATAAAGATAGTGTATGAATTGTCATTCACGCGGGTGAAACCGCGGGACACAGCTAGTATTGTTATGATGGTGAAAAATTTCATGTTGTAAACAATAGATTATTTTATACTTGCATTAGATATAAAGTACCCTGACAGTAAATAATTAATAGCACAGAAATTTTTAACATAAAAAAAATACTACTACATCGATCTTGGTAAAATCTAAATGAGACCTCTGAGGCATATTATCGATGAAAAAAAAAATTATTGAAATCGGTCCACAATTGTCTAAGCACGAACGTATTTGCATAGTGCGTAAAAACATACGAAAATCAGAAAAAGTAGACGCATAGAGACCTCTTCATTTCGAAGTCGAGTTTCTTGCCGGCTCTTCTCCATAGGAAGGACACATTGAAACCGAGCAACTAGAGTCAGTAGATTTAACGTTTCCTTTCTTGACCGTCTTTTTTATTTGGGAAATAAGAAAAAAAAATGATTTTGAAAACTAGTTACTTCACAATTTTCCTTAATACCTAGATTGTTTATAAACTAACAATGTTCACGGTTTTCCGATAACACATTGGTTGTCTCACCCAATACTTTTTCTTTCACCCCTTATCATTATAAATCCCATGTGATGTAGGTTCTGCTTTTTTGTCATTTCTTTTTGTTTTCCTTGAACGCTTCCTACTTATAAACGTTGCTTCTAAAATCGTTGTGTGATAACAAATTTATAAGAGGTTTTCTTTACACGTGCCAGTTTCTTCAAAAACATTCACATAATTATATTTTTTTATTTACAATTCAATACTGAAATCTAATATTATTATAATCACAAACTGTAAATAAATGAAACCAACAGGCATCATAAAGTCATCGTCATCCTTGTCGGGAATGGCGAGAAACGTGCCCAGAAGGCTGGCAGCATTGCCACGTTGAATGGCTATGCCGATTCTCTGTGCAAGGAACAAACCAGCCCTCTGAGCACGAGTATAGTTGACCAAACGTTTTGTGGGTTCCAGGTCCGTCGACATAATTAATTACGACCCTTTATTAAATTTTTTTTTCATACTATATACTTCTTGTTAATGATTGATTAGTGAATACTAAAACGTCAATTAGTTTAAGTTTGCTTTAAGTCTTTTGCTCTCACTGTCACTCTCATGTGTAAAGTAGAAGACAGATAGTATTAGAAACATTTCAAAGCTAAGTTGTTTTTCATTATTCGGTAACTAAGACAAGTTAAACATTTGGTATTTTTAAACAAGCAAAGTGTAAGAAAACTAGAAATTATTCACCTTATTTATTTGTATCGAAAGCAGCCTACAGCTCGTAATTTTTTATCATTTGACAGAAATGTTCATATTATTATTTATTTTTGTGTTTGAACAAGACAGATAAGTAAATAAGCATTAAAATTGGCAGAAGTATTTTAAAAATAGTTTTAAACAAAAGCTCGTTTTATGGAGTTTACAAGTACTTGAACAATATATTGTATTTTTGAAGTGAGCAATGTATTGTATTTAATGCTCCTGGGATTAAGTTTTCAGTATCTCATTTTTATCGTCATACTATGATGTTAAAATGGTTGTTTTGCGGAATCATATTATGAACTGAAAGCAGAACTGGAAAGAATTAAATAACTGTCATATTTTGTTTGGATTATCTGTCAAAGGTAAATGACAATTATAATAAAATCGTATGTAACTATTACAATTTATTGTTTTTTCTCCCCACCACTATAGGAAAAGGCCCAGAAGTGGGATATTGACAGCATTTATGTTATTCATTTATTTTAAGATAATAATTATTCTCAAATACGACCTCTTTTGCTTCATTGCAATTTAATAGACACGTAGGTAGTCAGCTACCCGATTTCATTTTCTGTTTTTTTGCAGATAGAATCGTACACAAAATATTGCAATGTTTTTTTAAATTGTAACTTTCTTGTTAGAATTTCTGCAACCAATTCACTGTACCTATGATTCTGCCTCGTTGGCCTAGTCTCGCTAAGCGCGACCGCTACGTTAGAGGTCTTGGGTTCGATTCCCAGGTCGACCAAGATGTTATTGGGTTTTTCTATGAAATTCTCAGTAGCAGGTCGGAGTTTGGATTTGTGCCCGGTTAGTGGCAATAGGCTCGCCCCCTATTACAAGCGACCTAGACATATCGGCGAACTGTGGGTGCACATTGATACACCTCTGCCTAACCCTTCGGGGATACAGGCGTGATGATATGTTATGTACGTTATGATTCTGCGAAACCGCCACTTTATCTTCCCAGTTGGACTTTTTGTCAGGTGATATATGATTCAGTTCTGTTTCTAGATTTTTCCGTTGTATTTCGTAGTTTTGAAGCGTGTCTCACTAATGGTTGTAAGCTTGTAGCTATTGGCGCGGTTTGAAAGTTTTGTGAAATCCACTGCAGAAAATTGTGGGTGAGAATTCGACCTGACGTTTTGAAATATGTGTTTCTTTTGTTATTTGCAATAGCTTCTGTTTTGTTATGTTATGTTACTATTAATCGTTTCCTTATTTCTTTGTTTTTTCTTCTTATTTTTTTATGATTTCTTTGTTGATTTAAATCTTTGCAGATATGAAGACATAATAGAGGTAGGTAAGTATATGTATAATATGTTCTTTACGTTCAATAACCACATAATGTAAAACGTCTGTCTCTAATTTTCAAATATTGAACCACATAATATTTGAAAATTAGAGACGGACATTTTACATTGAGTTTATGAATTAAGACATTGAATAGTTATGAGCAACTTGATGACCTTTCATTTCCATATAAGTTAAGTTAATTTTCAATTAAGCAACTATCTATAAATAACAAATCATTTTAATAAAAAAGAGTAAATTGCATTACACACATGCACAATTTCGTTATTTTAAACCAGACTGTCAGTCACGAAGAAAATAACACCAAGAAATATGAGCTAACAAAAATAAACGAATGTTTCCAATAAATTAATAACATCAAGGTGAGAATAAATTGTTATTTTAGTGTGAAAGAGACTGATTATGTGCGAAGGAGTAATACCATGAAGACGGTAGAGTAGATAATTATCAACAACTAAATCTATTGAATTATGGACTGTTGTGAACAAAAGATCATACTTATAAATTTATGCGCGTAGCTCTAAAAATAGAAAAAAAACTGTTTATGCATAAAAATATTTTCTTAAAGATCTCCCAAGTTTTTCTTTCCCTAGATTAGACACAGGCTTTACTGCTAAAGTAACCGCGTATATTTCGGGATTTTCTTTCAGTCCTTGCCTGAAAAACTAAGAGGTGTAAGTATATGCCTTGTAGTATAGGCTTGTTATAAATAACGAGACCGATCGCGCTTAATTCGTAATTACAAAAAAAATATTTTTCACCAACATTTATTTTCTAGTCATGTCCCTACTTTTTTTTTGATCAACTTTAAAAGCACCGCTATTATTAATATGGCAATCGACTTTTGCTCCTGACTGTACCAATATGTTTACGTTACCATCTTTGAAGATTCAATGTAAACATTTTGACATAATTGCTTAAAGAATAAAATGTGTAAGAATATTTTTAGATGTCTGTTCTTGAGATGTTTATGCTTGAACATATTGAAAGATGTGTTTGGTATCGATCTTGTGTTTTTGACCTTTGATATTAAGTTCATTACGTACACACTACTTGCCTCGTGCCTCAGAAAGCTTGGTAAGGAATTAGCTCCACCTCATCATCTCCCGAGCCTTTTCTCAACTATATTGGGGTCGGCTACCATCCTTACTGCATTAGCTAAATACCGTGTTTTACATGGAACGACTGCCTATCTGACCTCCTTAACCCATTTTACTGGGGAATCCAGTATCCCATAGTAAGACTGGATATCAGAACTGACTTAAGGACTGTCAAATATATGACAATCAATAATAATATGACGATGATGAAATCAATAATATGACAGTCGAGACCTACAGCTTAACGTGCCATCCGAGGCAAGGAATTAGCTCCGCCTAACATACGTTAATCTTTGGCTATCGTTCAGTTATAACCTCATAACAATTCTGACAACAGGTCTTAACATGGGATACTGTGTTACCCAGTAACATGGTATTTAGAGGTCAGATATTGCAAATAAAAAAAAATAATACAGTATTCAGTTGAATCCGGTAAAACTGCAATCCGACCTCAACAAAGCTTGACTTAAGCTTAAACAGAAGAAGAACTAAAATACCTAAAAATACCATTTCCATTATTTCACTTCTATTCAAAATTAACAGACAATATTGTTAATTGATTCACTACCAATCTACTAGACTATGATCATAGTAACTAACTACATCAACTGAATCACAGAGGTGTCATAATCTCTATTGGTCTTAGACACGTAAGCTGGTTACAACCACAAGGCTCTGAATGGCGATCAATTAATATAATACGGCTTAGGTGTAGGCCTATCGGTATCGATTTAATTACTATGACGAGACGTGGCTTAAGTTCATAGTTTACGAGAATTGGATGCTTGTGATGCCGTATATGTCTTGATGAGATCTTCGGTTTTAAAGGTGCTAATAGCTAGAGGGTTACAGTCCAGCTAAAGCCGATTTTTCACAGATTACTTAAATAATGTGGGAATGAGGAAATAGTGAACTACAGTTTTGCTTTATCTAGTATACGAGACATCTCGGTAGGCCCAGACGGAGATGGCAGGACGAGCTGGAGTCCTTTGATAAGGAGTGGATAACCACGGCCCTAGATAGAGACAGATGGAAGGAGGGTAGACAGACCTTAACCCTCACTGTAGGACAGAAATGGCTAGTAAGTAAAAATAGTAAACGGTGTTTATTATTTTGTACCTTTTCCGAATAACTTTGAGGTTGGTTCTATTTTCACTGGTTTGAACTGAATTATAATTTAACAGGATCCAAAGCCTTGACTGCACATTTCCTTGAACCCAGAGTAATTTTATGTTCAATATTCATTGTAAAACTATATTGACTTAACTACTATAAAATGTCAGAGTAATTATGAGAACTAGGATCAACGGATTAACAAGATTTCCGTATCAAGGTTTACTTGACTGGTTTAAATATAACATAAGTTTAACATTATCCACCCACTCGTATACTTTTTCAATAATAAATATAGCATTGTTATGGCATAGTTTCTAAAAACAGAGCCTTTTCCTCGTTTTCTAGTAATTATATAAAGAAAAATATCAAGTCATAGAAGTATAGAATTAATTCTTCGAAATATAGATAAAAATATTAATAAGTGAAATACAAGAACTATCAATTTCTCGCTTGTTTGCGTAATTCCTTTTTTATAGACATTTCGAGATAAAAACTATTCTGTAGGTTTATTTGTATAAAGCCCCGCAAGTCTATTTTTTGTACAAAACAATGATTTGTATTTGTATACAGGAAACGGTGGCTACTGCACTAGAGGGTCAAAAATATGGCATTAAAATTCGGTCTTTATTGTATTTTTGACTGACTTAAAGAAACGAGGAGGTACTCAAATCGACTGTACTTTTTTATGTTTGTTACCTCATAACTTTCGACTGGGTGAATCGATTTTGATATTCCTTTTTTTATTAGCAAGGTAGTGATTTCCGTGTCGTCTAATTTTTTGGTCCAGTTTTGGGAGTCGAAATCCATAAAATTATATATATATTTTCATCTATTTCTATCACTTTCCGTCTAAAACATTCTATAATAATATATGATCTGTTTCATTCACTCACATAATAACGGGCATGACAATTGGAATCAGTTTTAGTCAGTTTTTAAATGTCTCGCTATTGATATGCGCCATCTATTTAAAACATCATTAGAGTTACCGTGGTCGAATCGATGTGGAATAAGAAATATGTGGACATCGTACATAATTCATTTATCGGCTGCAGGGGCAGGTTAGGAATATAATCGAGCCAACTTTTTTCTCCATCCAAGTAGCAGTGCCTTCAGAGTAACAAACATGTTTTCAATCAATCTCCACAAATTTCTGCATCGTCATCAACTTTATTAGCCAGTACCTTCCCAAAGCCGGGCACATTCCTCTCTCCACTGTCCAACACTTCACTGTATACAATATTATTAGCAACTTGAACAAAACCTACATTTACAGAATTCCCTTATAATATTTTAAAATAACGATCTTACACTCCTAGCTGTTAATTTAAGCCTTGCGTGTCAATTTATCAAGCCACTAATGATGGCTTCACGCGAAAGCTTGTTCAGGCCTGTAATATTCCACAATTCATGTTCTAGTTGGCATTAGAATTAATATATGCCTTGTAGAATTATTATAGAAAGTCAAGGTTTTATGATTAATTGATTGGAAGTTACTTTGTGTTTTTATTTTTAAATTACAGAGTTTCTCGCTTGTAAATGACAGTTAAGATAAATTTTCAAAATCCAGGTCATCAACTTTATAAATGATTGTTCAGGAGTGAAATCAAGAGCAACACAATAAAGGTAAGAGATAGTTAAAATTATACGGTACGTAAAATACCTTTAGAACTATCTGTATTTAAAGATAAATTATCCAGTAAACAATACTACTTTCAGTTCTAAATACACTTAAGCTGATGGAATACTCACTCAAAAGCTTTATCAAAGTCTGGGCCCAAAATAATGCCTTGCAAAACCCTCAAACAAATTCCCTGTAATTTCCTCCGCACTATCTTAAAGTTAAAGCCTTGTTTAATAATAGGGAACAATTAATGTGTTCAGTGGTTCAGGGGGTGGATCTACCAGTTATCTGTCCGAATGCTGGCTAGATCCACTACGGGTACGCGACCCCGGACTGCCCTAGCTGTTGCCGTCACATTCATTGTACCTCCGTGATGGTAGCATCCTATAACCCGTCCTACCTTGTTATCCTTTCCAACGTATCCTTTCCCATTTCCTTATCCCGCAGGAACGCAATGGATATTCATAAAAATAATTTAATTATCCAAAATGGCGGCGATGTGGTTCGCCACCCATCACGTCTCGTTTCTCGCGGGGGCGAAAAGTGGGCCACGGAGAGCCGCTTCGCTACGTTGAATGTAAGAGGAGAAATGCATGGAAAGGTGGATGAAGTATGTCAGATGATGGATGTTGAGACAAAAATTAAGAAAGGTATGCTGAGGAGGTTTGGCTATGTCGAGAGAACGAATGAAGAACGATTGACGAATAAAATGTATAAGGCGAGTGTGAATGAAAACATGCCAGGTCAAGAGTACCATAAACCGAACAGCATGTATGAAGGGAATAATGAAAGTGGATAAAGCGAAACAAGTGTGTAAGGATCGTAGCAAGTGGAAAGAAGTGGTCTCTGCCTACCCCTATAAGGGAAAAAGGCGTGATTATATGTATGTATGTATGTACAATTAATCTTCGTTCAGTAACTCAAGCGCGATTGAGTCAGTATGTTAGTTTGAGCCCCTACAGTTTTAATTAATCAACTTTTACGGAACTTTGGCAATACGCCATTGGCAATTGTGACGAATTTTAATTAATCGTTCCTCTGTTGTTTCACCAGGTAAAATGGCTGCTGTTTATTTATGTTTTATTTTCCTTCTTGTTGATGTTTCGGTTTCGTTAAACTTATTTATTTATTGAAAACTTTGTTTTAAATTGTGTGCTGTATCCGTGGTACTGGAAGCCGTAGATAGTTTTGAAATAAGGTAGCCTTAAGAAGAAAACAGCTTTTTGGAATACAACACATTTTGAAATAACAATGATCCGTAAATATCCGTATCCGTAACTTTTTCAAATATTGTTCTCTAGTATTATCTACAATGTAATCCAAAATACAATTTTCATTGCATTTTGATCACGCATACATTTTCCACAATAACAATTTTGATGACTAATGCTGACTTTCACTCTAAACATTTCTATTTAATCAGTTTCCTGACAGTGATGTATGATTTCAACCTTCGGAACATTTGCTTCACTAATATGCAGCAAAATGAGATCAGGAAATGAGTCACAAATCTTACCCTTATCAAATATCTTCCGTAAACCTGCATAAGGTGTTCTGATGGATGTCGGAAATTCCATAATTTGGATGAGAAATGAGAGACAATGAACGTATAATAAAAACGGATGCAATGGACTGAACGCTAACAGAGATGGATGGATGGGATTAAATTAAACGTGAATGAGGAAAATATGGAATGGATTATTTAAATTGAGTTATAGGGTGTATTTTAAACATAAAACCCCAGATGTGCCCGGTAACAGTAAAATTTCGGGCCTTGCTAATTGTAAAACGGACTGCAAATAACAGTCGGTTTTCCGTCCAGTCTTATAAAAAAGAAGATTACTTTGACTATACAAGTGGAGGAAGAGGAGGAATTTTAACAAGTATTTTAAGTAAGTATTTATTATTTCAATGTCATGCCATCATAATTATTTAATAAAAAACCTCAAATGTGTAATTAAAAAGAACTTATTAGCCTTTTATTCCTATAAGTGGTCTATAAATCCCATTAGATAGTATTCTATATCATAGAAAACTATAATGATAGGTTATTAATTAATAAGAGCAATAAATTACCGCCATGGCCGCAGAAAATTATGGGTGTCAAGCTATTTCATAAAGTAGGTATT
This sequence comes from Autographa gamma, assembly GCA_905146925.1. NCBI lineage: Eukaryota > Metazoa > Arthropoda > Insecta > Lepidoptera > Noctuidae > Autographa > Autographa gamma. The sequence goes on from LR989871.1 coordinate 8,667,612, forward strand.
GAATGAACATATAATCTACAAACCGCTGTATATTGAGCCGTATCGTATCTTCAAGCATCATATCTTTGACTCAATGAAGAGCTAGTAAACTAGCTGACTGGAATATCCAAGATAGCTAGATAAGTTTAGTGGGACCGATAAAGTAGATAGGGATTAGATGAGAATAGATCAAAGTGATTACGACCTTATAGCGTCTCCTTAAGGTGGAATTTCAAATGGGATTGGAATCTAAAATTTGTGTACAAATGTTATGACTTGATAAATGTAGGCAAGTATTTGTTGGACAATAAAGATTGTTAGAACATATGTTTTTAAATTATCTGTATCAATTGAATCGATTGCTCAATGTAATAGTAATTTGCTAGTTTAAAATTCTCGAGAAGAGGAAGAATTATTCCGCCTTATGTATACACATTTATTATAAGGCAACAGATGGCCTGAAGGATTTAGATTCTGACGTCAAATGTACTCTGTTTTAAGTGAAGCAAATATTATTATTATCGATGGAAACATAACAGAGATCAAAGGTTTTTTGTTTGGTATAAATCAGTTTTTTGTACGTCGTCTAGTGTGGTGAGGTAAACTTTAATAATATGTCCGATATTGAAGTGGTCTAGTCAGTCGTAAAAGTAGTAAAACATGTAAATTATACTGCTGCTAAAATTCACACTAATTATATTCATGTTGTTTATTTGAGCAGTTGTCTCATATGACCCCTACATATCGGTAAGTATTTCCAATTACTGATATGAATGATGTATGTTGAATTTTACTGAATGCTTATTTCATAATTTGCTGTCTTTCCATTTTGTTTTCTAACTTTCCTTGTTTGCGAATATTCGTAAGTAGCCCACAAAAAGATGGTTGCTGTACTTTATACAAAATACCGATAAACCTCATTACATAGGTTCGGGACAGAACGAAAATAAAATCTCAAATTAACTTCATCGACAAAGAAGAATGAACTCCAAAATTGGAAATGAAAAAATAAAGCTACTTATTCTAAATTAAACCTTTCGTGGGTTTAACCCTGAGCGAGACCAATAGCCTAAAGATTATAACGTATAAAATGAAGCCTCAACCGCCCACATGTACCGATAGAATTAAATTCTTAGGCCAAGTACCTTAAATGTTAATAAAATGCGAGACCTTGGCAGTCAGATTCATTAACCACGGTTCAATAATTTGTCCAAAGTAACGGCTGGTCTTAAGGACCTTTGACAGAAAGCCATTTGGGGTTCCAAAAGCAATAAAGAAACATTTAAAATTATAATAAATCTCGGCGCCATTTTTTGGCAAGGAATTATGATTTGGATTGTTTAATTTTAATGGTAACTTGGGAACGGAATATTTGTTAAACATTTTGATTGTTTTACTTGTGAAATTATAAATATATTTTGCTTCGTTTTAAGTACTTACTTACTTTGCGTTGAGTATTTTTTGTTTTGTGACTAGCTATTATAGGATCTGATATCCTAAAACAATATAAGCATATTATTATTTAACACTAAGTAAACAAAATTAATTAATGGGATACCCAAAATTAAATGTATTATTAATAAATTAAAATTATTTTTTTCACACATATATCATAGTTAGGTTTTTAACCGACTTCAAAAAAGGAGGAGGTAGGTACTTAATTCGACAGACCAAAACTTTTTATTGGGTGAACCGATTTTGATGATTCTTTTTTGGTCCACTTTTGACAGTGGGTCTGGTGACATAAGAAATAAATGAGAGACTTATTTTCAAGTCGATTTTTTTGTTGGTATTATTAGTATTTTCCATGCTTAATAGGAAAATGTTTTACGTAAAACACTCTACTTCTTCCTCCATTCTTGTTACTACGAAGATATAACAACTCCCATAATTTTCTTACAACACAAAAATACCACGTATTTGCCCCAGTTTTTATACTTTATGAGATAAGAAGGTAAATATTATGCTTCGTTTGTTCCAAATCTTGTTACAATTTATTGGATGAAACATTCTCAGTCATTATCTAAACGTTGTTCTTTGGGAAAAACGAGGATTGTATTATTATTTATTAATATTTGATGTTTTATTAAATTTGAATTTTCTTTCATGGATTATAATATAGAAGATTTTATATTTCTCCTTCAGAAATGTTATTTTAGGCACACGTCTAATTAATTTAAAATTTTTATGATTCTTTAATATATATAATGACTGCGTTTATTACTAAATGCTTACCAGAATACAGAGGCCAATTTTGATGGGCCTTTTACATAGCACACAATTTGCAATAAAAAAAAACTTCCTGACTGAGAATTTAATGACAAAACTTCACCAGAGCACACCCAAATAACATTTGTATATATTTTTTGCCTATTTAAGATCCCACTGCTGGGCAAAGGCCTCCCCTTTCCTCTTCCAAAACTCTCAGTTTTTCGCGATTTAAGTCCACGTGCGCCCCTCATAACTGACTAGCTCATATTGCAGCATATCATAAATTCATGGTTAATATCTTTTCCGTAAAGCAATGACAAAGTGTATGCTTATGTGGAAAAATAATGTCGAGTTTGCTTACCATTTTCCTCTTTAATAGGTTAACGAGTTTTTCCATAGCCATAGATATTTTTTATTTGTTTTGTAACTTCGTTCATTTGTTTTTATGATGTTGGCACCACTGATAAGTTATTACCGATATACAATCAAGTTAGATGCTAATGTTGCCAAGTTATTTTTTTTTTACGTTTTGTACTTTTTTAAACCTGTAGTTATAAATGTTATGTTATTATTTGAGTAAATCTGTTATTAGTTTCGAGTTTTTTTTTCCTATTTTTTTGTATTATACCAATGTCGATTAAATTCGACAGCCGTTGATTTACATAAATATTATGCAAATTGCTTCCTCATCTTTCATCTCTACCAATATTTATATATAACAACATTTCGTATTGTTTAAATTAACAGAATAAACTATGAACCGAAATTAATATTACCTTCTTAATCTTGCAAAAGCAATTAAATACAATATCACAGCGAAAGTTGTATATTTATTACCGTCTTATAACTATTATGGTAAAACATTAAACGAATCATCATTTTTCAGCACTAATAGGGATGATGACTATTTTTTTTTTTAGGTCCTACTTAAAGATATTAAAAAATATAAGTCACGTATTTTTTCTTTTGTCCTGTAACCAAATATGAGGATACAAGAGTACAAATCTTGAGTGCCGTCACATCTAAGCATAAATTGTAACTACCCGTGACGTCACAAGCCCCACTCCCGAACTTTAAATCGCTTTAATTTCGAATATTTTTATTGATTTGATAAAAAAATGTGCTTTTTATATTTTGATTAACTAAATAGCAAATTAACTAATTTTGACTTTTCATACTAGTAATTTACCCTATTGTTAAGAAATTGCTGTTGCTTGGCTATTGCAAGATACATAGTTGCATTAGTGTTCACCAAATATATAGTTTTATTGATTGTTGTAGAAATGTTTTTATTGGGAAATAAGATAAGTAGCACTTATGACGTACAAGTGCCAACACAGATAGATTGCGAGTCGAGTGTTTGGGACGAGTGTTTACTGTTAAAACATTTTGATAAATTGTCAAATAATAATCAAGCCTCAATTATTGAATTTAAAGTTTTTTGTTAAACATGGGTGCAAGTTCGACCTTTGCATATTTTGAAACAAAGTCTGTCAATCTGATCGCGTTTAACTTAAAAACTACTAACCGAATGTTCATAGGGTTTTCACTAATGAATAATGAAATTCAAGAGAAAGAAGTATGTCTAGTTCATTATTGTTTTGTCTACACGTGCTAAATAGAGGCGGGACGCAAGTACTGATATGTAAATAACCACAAATGGCTGTCCCTACAAACAAAGATTATGTCATAGTACAATTTCCAATTTACCCAAAACTTTTATCTTAAATAGGAAAACCCATCCACGGAAAGTAGTAAATAACACATCAATATCTGACAATATGGCGTAAATTATAAGATAAGTTTATAATACTATTATAATACTAATATAATACCTATTTTCTTGTAGTCTATGTGACTTTAATCTTCTCAAGCCATGGACCACCTACTACCTAATTAGCTAAAACGCAAAAGCAGAAAAAATACTAGTCCAAATTACACACACCTAGGCCTATAACCTCCTTTTTTGGTGACACTAATATTGTTAAAATACATACAATATAATAAGGAAGTAATTTTATTAAATCGACGATTGTCCATAGAAACATTAGTCTAATTCGTAGCTGATTAATTACGATGATACACAAATTCCTTATGTAATTCCGAGCCTTAAGCGACTTAATATGGTAACTAGTACGTAGGTACAGTCGGGTTTAAAAGAAATACGTATAAAATTGGTTAAATATTTAGAAATTCATATACTACAAGGTCACGTTACTTCTGACTTATATTTTTTTTTAAAGTAGCGGCTCTTTAATTATTATTTTTTTTAATTTTCCTTCCACTAAAAACGATCTTCGTACTTCAAAGAATATTAAAAAGAATTAGCAAAATCAGTTCAGCTGCTCTCGAGATTTGTGGTTAGCAAAACATTCAGCGATTTATTTTTATATTTTAGATATTTTTATTCTTATGTACCTACTGGTTTACGTACAACCCATACACCACAACAAATACAAAAAAAGACATAAAATCTTGGGTTTTTATTCATATATCTTATTATGCTTCAAATAAAACTGTTACAAAAAAGTTTTTCTAAATTGAAAAATACCTCCTCCCTCTATAACCTATTCTACTTATCAACAGTTTTATAGGTCATTGCACCAAATTAAAATGCAAATTAAAATTGTGTTAATTTCGTACCTGACAGTACATTAAAATATTCAATAACAAATATGGTTTGTTAGGCCAACTTGTGTGGCCTATTGTAATAATAAATTATCAATTGGATATAGAATACATTAATCATATATGTTTATAGCTTTATATATAGGTTGTATGTTGACACAGTAAATTAATTATCGAAACCATCGAAACTCCTCAAGTGTTTATTATAATTGACATTCATATATAATTGATTTTGATATTTGTAAAGACGTAGGAAGGTATGTTATTATGCTTTATAATGTAAGTTCCTTGTTACGAAATTGATTATCAAAGAGGTTTATAACCCCGAAACAAAAGTAGGGTGTTATAAATTAAATATATGAGTTATATTGGTTTTAGAGAGTTGTATTAATACCTGTATTTCTATATTTGGCATGTGCTTAATTAAAATGAAAACCTTTTAAATGAATTACAAATTATTTAATTCGAAGTATGTATTTCGTAGCTACAATACCATGTTGGAACCCAAATGTACAAGTAAAATTTAAAATAGATAAACTGTAATAAACTATAATTAAAATAGATGTACATGTACGTATACATACATGCCTATAAATAACGCGTCTTTTTCGTAGGGGTCGGCAGAGACCACATCTTTCAACTTGCTACGATCCTTACATAGCCACATACAATAAAATAAAAACCCTTCGCCGATAAAGGTTAATATGACACGTCATTATTGTTCTATAAACACCAAGAATAGGCAAGAAATACCTTCTTGAAATGTCATGGGTTGTCACTTAGAATATATCTGATAACCAACCATTTTAAAAATAAAACAGTAATTAGAATAGTTATTTCTAGTCGATATAAATATATTTATACTTAGTATAAAAGAAAATTACGTTGACAAAAAAATAGCTAAATAACCTTGTAGATTTTACCTCATCAAGGATTATTATATTTATGTGGATAAAAACAAAACCAAGAAAAGAAATACTTAAAGAGCTTTCATTAAAGTATCAGTATCAAGCTCCATCGAGATTTATTTGAAAGAAAGAAAGAAAAAACATTTTTTCGCCATAATAACATTTATTATTATACATACATATAATCACGCCTCTTTCCCTTGTAGGGGTAGGCAGAGACCACTTCTTTCCACTTGCTACGATCCTTACACACTTGTTTCGCTTTGTCCACTTTCATTATTCCCTGCATACATGCTGTTCGGTTTATGGTATGCTCTTGATGTGGCCTTTTCTCATTCACACTCGCCTTATACACTTTTTCGTCAATCGTTCTTTTATTCATTCTCTCGACATAGCCAAACCATCTCAGCATACCATTCTTTATTTTCGTCTCGACATAAATCATCGAGTGTACTACGTGAGCGCGACAAATGGATGTGCGATTAACGCTTATGCGACAAAACTGTACTGCGACTCACCGTAGTTCGAATGCACGCTAGTGCGACACACTGAAGATCGACATCTCGCTAGTGCGACAAACGATTGCGCGACAGTAGTTCGACACTACGGTAGTGCGACACTACGGTAGTGCAGTACGTTGGTGCAGTATTGCAGTAGTTTGACACCTAGCAAGGGTAGTGTAGTACGTTGATGCAGTATTACAGTAGTTTGCTGAGATAAATTTTGAATTACATATATTAAATAAGTAGATATTAAATAATCAAAGGCCGTCGCTCGCTTCGCTCGCTCCATTGCAAGGTCACAATATCTAACCTAACCTAACCTATTGATCTCTGTCACAAAGTTGAACCTAACCAAGCAATGGATGTCTGGGCCTATGTCGGTTCTATATGTCTATGTTCTATTTCTTCATATCGCACTAGCGAGATGTCGATCTACAGTGTGTCGCACTAGCGTGCATTCGAACTACGGTGAGTCGCAGTACAGTTTTGTCGCATAAGCGTTAATCGCACATCCATTTGTCGCGCTCACGTGGTACACTTTAAATCATCGGACACACTTCATCCACCTTACCATCCATTCCTCCTCTTGCATTCAACGCAGCGAGGCGGCTCTCCGTGGCCCACTTTATTATTATGACGCATAATTTAAGGAATAACAAAACGAAACAAAAACAAGTAAGTACAAATTTAAGTAACATCCTGTTTTCTCATTGAATTACTATTAACATCTTCTACCTTTATAAAAATACACTTATCTATCTTAACCTTTAGTTTCTAGCAGTATTTATTTACCGTTAAAACCGAAATTAATAATCAAGTGACTACCAAGAAAACCTTTAGGAGCTAAATTCTGAGGTTACCTCACTTATTTTTAATTTGCCCTTAAACCTTTTTACTTATTTTCAATTTGGTCCGTTCTTAAATAAATAGGTAAAAGTAAAAGGATCTTAACTTAATTAAATTTGGTTGAAGATTAAGTGCTATTTATTAGGAAATAAAATAAAATTTAAACACCAAATTATTACTACGTTAAAGTACCTACTAGATATTTTAAAATAAATATTTAATAAAAACTATTGAATTAATAAAACTGAGCAACATATTTGTTTATTGTAAATGGACGTTGCATTTAAACAGTTATTAATAACAATAAAATTGTATGACATGATTAAATTTGATTCATTAGGGATAATAATGTTTATCCATTTTAAAATTATTTATTCTGAACTACGCTATGTTCAGAATTCAAGACTATAAAACACCATTTCAAAATAATTAAATAATTTTATTTTCATAACGTTCATTTTTTTATCCCTACAGCATACTCAATACTCAATACTCAAATACTTTATTGCATTCCATAATGTGTACATATAGTTGGTATGTTAAAACATCGAATCAATTATGGACCCTGTCGGGCACAGCAAAGTTTTATTAATAAATAGGAGAGAGGATGAGGCATCCTTTTGTTTCACACTAACTTAAAAAGTACTGCGACTTTACCTATAATAACTACGCAGCAATAAAAAATCAAAATAATGTTATTTTCGACTACTAAAAAATCATCTTTAAATTCAATAAAATTCAATCAAAACGATAAATTAAACTTTATAATTCAATAATAATAACGCAGTAATACAATTTTTAAAATAATTATATTTTCGAATACCAAAAAACACATTTCAATTCAATAAAATAAACAAAAAGGATAAATTAATCTGTATAATTTATAATAATAATAACGCAGTAATAAAATTTTAAATTAATTTATAAATTCGACTTCTAAAAAAACTATATTTAAATTCAATAAAATTAAACATGAATTAAATTCTATAAAATATATTGAGACTCACCATATCATCATAAAAAGGCATCAAGATGGTTAGTATGCGCTTGATATGATAGTAACATAATGTCCAGTTCACTTCTAGCCCACCACAGAGCGGCTGTCCAGGCCCTTCATCATTTTGACCACCTATCTTGACCAATTATCATCACACTTCATCAAAATACCACACCACTTAACTTCCACAAAACAATTTTGAACTAAACTCAAGTAAAACTCCGGAAATCGATTTAAATTAAATCCAAAAAATCGAAATACTAATTTATTATTGATTAATAAATCACTGTTAAAGTAAAATCACTTTAAAACAAGATTATAATTTATTTTATTTTAGTAAAAGTTTCGTAATGTCGGCGCTCTGAATTGGCGTGAGCTCGCGTCGGCTGCTGAATGTGAACTGAAACGCTGAGCGAAGCTGAAAATCAACTGTGACATACCGATGTTCGAAATTTAGTTTGAATTTAAATTTTCGTATTGGTTGCCTGATTGTGCATTTTAGTGTTGGATAAACGATATTTGGAATTGGTGTAGTTATTATTTTTTGACGGTTGATTTAGTGATATATTAGTGTAATAAATTTTACTTGGTATTTTGATTTATGAGCACTGTTTTGTAAGCACTTTTTTTGTTTATTCGTAGTATCTACAATCTACATGTGAAATATTACACTGTAGCTTCAGAGGGTTTTTTTTTCTAAACATAATTCAGTTAAATAACTGTGGCAATCCAACAATAAATATTGTTTGATTGCCATAGTTTGTTTATGTTTTCGGTATTTTTACACATATTTTACCAAAAAGGGAACGGAAGTATCTCCAATTATCAGAAGTCTATAGCCGTTGATCGATTACCGTCAGGCGGGCCATAATAATATGCTTGTTTCCTTACTTTAATAAGCAAAAGTCATTAATAGTACGGTTACTATTAATAACCCATTGCTTATTAAAGTTTACTTATTATTTTTGCATTTTATTTGAATTTGCTTATTATATGAAAAGTGTGCGCAGTCTAATAGCCTATTATGCCAATTGTATTTTTTTTGCAGTTAGTATTACGCTTGTTTACTGATTTAGATGATATACGTACGACGATAGACGTTTACACAAAAATCTTAATAGTTCCAACAGTCTTGTCGTATTATTAGGTTTTAAGGTAGTTTTATTAAAACGGCGCGCTCTATTATGCCACCAATTTTACGACCACCTGTTCATACTGGTTCTCACAGTTCACACTCTTTTCGACTCACTCTATTATATTTATTTATACTCTAAACAGTTTTGTTGCTGTTTTGACGAAATTTTATGGATAAATGAGATGTATATTATTCTGTATTCCGCCTGGATCTAGTATTCACAATAAATAGACTAAGTCCAACAGGAATCGATATTAGATATTCTCGTGTTATTTTATCCTATCTTTACGACCCTCATATATCTAGATAAAGTCTAGGTCGTCAGTCTAGATATTGGCTTGATATAGTCTGGAATAGTACTAAAGTAATGAAAAAATGGCTGAAAATATTCAGTGAATGAGATAGGTAGGTTAGAGGTATCTATCTATCTACAACACGGTTGACCGTTCTGTTAAAAATAAAAAATATATTGATAAACAAGTAATTTTCTTGTTGCTGAATAACTGTACATGTTTTCTCTCATGTAAGGTAAGCCTAACCAAACTTTACTTTAATTTTGCGGGTTTATTTTAGTGTATATTTTTTTTGTATCCATTGTATTGTATCCATTTATTCATCTAAGTTTGATTTGTAGTTTTGGCTGATTAAAATAGGTATTTAGGTATTAAGTATAGTAGTAATAAGTAAGTTTCGGTTACTAATTTAATATTGTTACATAAACAGTAGATAAATGCAAAACTCCTAATTGACTGACATGTGTTGTTAGGAAACAAAAATAACTTCATACAAGAAAATGAACTCAACGAAAAAAAACCAAGGGTCGAACAAAGAATATAATAGCAAACTGGAAGAAATGCAACATCTGGTTTTTTAATTAAGGAAAAATGTTAATATTTATGTTAAGTTACGGATGTCCGACAGAAGGTTAGTTCAATGCTGTTAGCTTTATGAGATATATTATGTAAATGGTCGGCCTTTGTAAAGGACTTCCTGAAAGGTATGTTGAGGCTTTCGTATTTTGCTTTTGTTTACAAAAGTATGAGGATATGTAGAATATTTTCTTTTATTCTGCTTCGTTTCTAGATCTGGGTTACACCTCAGATTAAAATTGTAGTATCGTGTGTCGTAATTTTATTTGTAGAGCTTTGCTTCAAAATTGTCATTTTTGTGAGAAAGTATTAGTAGTATACAATATAGTTTTTTTAATTTTCCTTTATTCTGATCAATCTTGAATATTTCATATTTAAAAATATTCTTTAAACTGGAATTAAATTTATAGATTTTGAAGGAATTATGACAGCAACTTAAACTTATAATGACAGTAGATTACGTTCATAATAGAGTTAATGAGTCAAATCATTTATGCGTTTCGTTTACAACAAACGTAGAAAACTGCAGCAAAAAATACACATTTTCATTCAAAACTCAAATTTTCATCCCAACATACAAAAGCCAGGTCTTCCAAATGTTTTATTTTTAAACAGAAAGTGAGGGCCATGATTACAACACAGCTTATATTACTGTTTCATTCAAAGAATTTCATATTAGGAGGCCTAAATTCATACGGCGAAACCTTCTGAATTAAATTGGAATTTTCAGGGTTTTCAGCGTGAAATAGACATTTAAAACCTTTTGTATAGTGAGTATAATAGTGTCAGAATGTAATGTCTTTGTAATTTTGTGGCTTAAGTTCAGTTAATTACTTTATTGAAATTAATTAGTTTAAATAAAATTGGAATTTCGAGGGTTGGCTCAAAATGGACAGTACGGATCACGATGATTATGATTAGTTTTTAACCGACTTCGAAAAGGAGGAGGTATACATTTCGACCGATTTTTTTATGTTTGTTAACTCAGAACTTTTGACTGGTTGAACTGATTTTGATGATTCTTTTTTATTTCAGAGTTGGTGCTTCCAGTGAGGTCCTATTTTAATTTAGTCTAGTTATGACAGTAGGATAAGTAAAAAACCATATAGGTAAGACTTATTTTGAATGAGTCTTTTTTTTTTGTAAGAATTATAGTTAATTATAAATGTTATTTTTTTCGGAAATCTGTTACTAAACTACATCATTTAACCGACTTCTAAAGAAGGATGATCTCTATAACCGTATCTTTTTTTGTTGTTAATATTTTCGAGTCTATTAAAACAATTATTTTTCATTTTATATTAGATCTTAAGTGTCCCACTGCTGGGCGAATGTCTCCCCTACCAGACATTCTTGGGACCCTAAAAAGGTTAAGTACACAAAAAAAACTGAAATTATATTACATACGATTATTTTCTACTATTATTCAAGAGATTAGCAAAAATATCAGTTACATCATTTTTCTTTTCTCTAACGAATCCCTGTATTATCCTAACTTTGACAAACTAAAACTAATTCAAAAGTGTACGCTGCTAAGTTCTGATTACATTTTCAATGCAAGATGGAAGAACAATATGTGAAGCTTGGTTTGTCGTTTTAATCTACCAGGATATAATAAAGTTAGTCTGTTGTAATCCATTTAGTTATGCATTTATCATCTGACTGACTGCCTCGTTTGCTTAGTGGTTTTAAGCAAGACTGCTACGCTAGAGGTCTTTCTATGAAATTCTCAAGAGCAGGTTGGAGTTTGGATTTCTGCCCGGTTAGTGGCAATAGGCTAGCCCTTTATTACATGGGACCTAAACATACCAGCGAGCTGTGGGTATACATTTGTACACCTCTGCCTAAACTCTTCAAAGTACAGGCGTGATGGTATGTTTTGTTATCTGTCATCTATAAATCAAAAAACGAATAAAGATCGATTGACGGACAAATGTGTGAGGAGAGTGTGTATAAAAAAAAGGCCAGGTCATGAGTACAATAGACCAAACAGCACGTATGAAAGGAATTATGAAAGTGGACGAAGCGAAACAAGTGGAAAGAAGAAGAAAATAAGTGGTCTCTGCCTACCCCTACAATCGAAAGACGCGTGATTATATGCATGTACGTATCCATCATAAAAGTTCCCTTGAATTGGTCGAATCAGATTACATAGTACAAACAGCGGTATTGGATCAATGAAATTCAATGGATATCATGGTTTCTCAGTATGTTGATATTTCTAAGTAGTTTTATGGTCTTCAGAATATCTTGAAGTTTTACTGGAACTACAAAGTTTTTTTTAGCGTGGTATTTTTTTTATTATTCTTCGTTTGAAGCCGTCTGTACATTTCTGAGACATCTTTATTTATTTTTTTATTATTAGACTTATTACGAATCAGAGAAAGTTATAAGTTATACGTATTTAAACTGGTTCCTCAAGTAATTTAAAGTTCTTGTAGCTAAATATGAGCCATATAGTTAAGCCGCGGTTGGTCCGTGGATGGGAGAACAATTACAAACCATACTGAGACCGCTCCGTGCCTCGGAAAGCACGTTAAGCCGTTTGTCCCATCTTTCATATGTTGATAAGTCTTTGCAATTCCGATAACCAGTCTTCACATGGGATACTATGATAACCAAAAGGTAGTGGAAATTAGATAGGCGTTTGGTCTCATAAAATATCATATTTAGCTATATCCGATGAGACTAGAGACTCCAACATATCCTGGGAAAAGATTAGGCAGAAGACGTTTTGCTCTGAAAGTTTACCTTCTATATTTCATAAACTTTTTGAATCCTTTCTGTACATTTTAAGAAGAAGAATTATCTTAAGGCCAGGCTCTTGCCCGATTCTTTCTAAATCTATGTCATAATGAAAAAAATATCACCATCTTAAATCTCATTGTTCATTCAACACTTTACACTCTCAAATACTTATCACCGATTCCGTTAAGTCAGAAACTCTGTTACTTGTTACTAAGTTGTACTTGAAGTAAACTCAAAGATAACAGCGACTTATCTCTTAAGCCTTTCGCTTGTCTGGATAAGGAGTTAAATAATAAGAACAAAGTTTCGAAATAAATTATTTTTTAATTATAAATTAGCACTTCTTTACGGGCGGTTTGTGGTTATTGTACAGCTTTATGACAGTTTTCTTCTATATTAAAAGGCCTAAAAAGGTCGTGTACATTTTAAAAATTTTAGTTACTTATTAAAAGTTTTTTTGACACACTTAATTTTAAAATTATATTTTTAGGTACTAACTAAATAGTTCCATCTTATAACACTTACAATAACTTATTTTATACTTGTCATAATTAAGCGTAAAAGGTTTTTGGTTTGTTTAAATGCGCTTATCTCTGGAAGTACCAGACCGATTTCAATGTGTAGTGTCCTTGGATGACTAGGGCAGAACATAGGTTATCTTTATTGTAGAAAAAAAATCTGCATTACACATTAAAATTTGAATCTCATGAAACTTAATCGGAGACAAAGTCGCGGTGGACAGCATGTGATAAATAAATTTCGTTTGTTTGAATTTCATGAACACATCTGCTAATGAAAAGTGTAAATAATTTAATTAATTAGATTCTAATCCTTGTTATGTTTGTCGCCTCTAATGTTAATTTATGTATGAAAGGTTCAGAGAGACCTTTTGTTTATACAACATACAATTATTTTCTTACATTGTATACTTTTGAATGTTTGCATTTTCATAAACTTTTTTTTGAATTCTTTTTTAATTTGTAAGAATGACCCCAAATTTGTAGCATCTCCCATTTGCCACTACTACTTTGAAATAACTACATCGTGTTTGGGCTTTTTTATTTTGTCTATACTAGGAAAACGAGATTAGCTGGTTTGAAAGATATATATTTTTTTGTCTAAACCTTTCTATTATCTTAAATGTTATTTTCTTGATCATTTCCCCTATAAGTAGATGTAACTAATACTGAAATATCTTACCCTCTGCTGACCCTAGGAAGTGGGGCGTGAAGATAAGTATGTCCGCACAATGGTAAATGGTCTCCAATTAATGTGGCCATTACGCGACAATGGGTCCCATTCACGATGAAAAGACACCTTACACCTTAAATGTGATACGTGTCGTAGGATGTAGGTGGCATATTGACTAGCTTTGTTCGATTATTTAGTTCATAGATAGCTTTATTAAACGGTTATTGAGTCGTGGTGTATTTTTGGATAAATAGAGATAGATTTGGATTTCTAGTTAGAAGAATGGGTCATTAATCTTGCTTTAATAATTCATAATAATTCCAGCTTATAAAAGTCCCACTGCTGAGCACAGGCCTGTTTTCATATAGAGAACTAGCGGCCCGCCCCGGCTTTGCTCGGGTGCAACGCTGATACCAAATATAACTACGCAATCATTAAGTTCTGTAGGGCGAAGCACAGCCTTAGAGGCATTTTTTGGTATAGGCACGCGCCCCCCGGCCCCCGCGCGGCCCCCGGCCGGTACCGCCGCAACCGCTATGTCCCTGAATTTTAAATCTGTAATATCTTCGAAAATATTCATTTAAATTACATGCTGTAAAGGGCAATATTGATCTATATTACATGCACAATTTTTTGAAGGTACTTAATTGGATAAGGATTAATGCTGTATTGCTTAAAATGGTCTTTTCGTGAATAAGTAATAAATAAGGATAAAAAATGGTTATTGTGGGTGACCCTCAAGAGATAGACATATACCGTCGCGGACTTTTTTGTAGATCTTTTTAAGGTGCACAATACCGTAGTACATTATTTTGATGTATCTCGTAGGGTTCAGCCAGCGTTTGCAATGAAAGCGCAAAAAATGTGTTGATTTACGACCTGAAGTCAAAAATCTGTAAGATTATCCGTGTTTCTCTACTATATTATGCATGTATTATACATATAAACCTTCCTCTTGAATCACTTTATCTATTAAAAAAAACCGCATCAAAATCCGTTGCGTAGTTTTAAAGATTTAAGCATACATAGGGACAGACAGCGGAAAGCGACTTTGTTTTATACTATGTAGTAGTGATGATAGTGATAGTGATAGTGAAGCACGAGCACTTATCAATTGTGGATTGGCGATTTCAGATCCCACATTTTAGAATCCAGGTTTCCTTACGATGTTTTCCTTCACCGTTAGTCAGAAGTGTCTTAGAATAATTAAGAAAGTATATTTAACTTTGTTATGTTACATTTGTACTTGCCTGGGTTCGATCCTGCAACCTCGAGCATACAAATCTGTTCATTGAACCGCTAGGCCACCACGGAGTCCAATCTTACTTTGCTGTAGGATATTTGAAAGTTACTGATCAACCAAGATGGCCAAAGCCCAATAGGTATTGGAATAAGATTTTATTTTCAACTGTGGTGTGTATTTTTGCATTTTACATACGGCGTTGTATTTGGCATTTTACATACGGCGTCGTCAGTTTAAAAACGTTTGCGGTTAGTAATTTGACCTACGCTAGAGGTCTTGGGTTCAATTCCCGAGTCGACCAAGGTGTTATTGGGTTTTTCTATGAAATTCTCAGTAGCAGGTCGGAGTTTGGATTTGTGCCCGGTTAGTGGCAATAGGCTCGCCCCCTATTTCATGGGACCTAAACATATCGGCGAACTGTGGGTGTCAATGGTACACCTCTGCCTACCCCTTCAGGGATATAGGCGTAATGATAATAATAATATGTTATGTTATGTTTACAAAAAAAAGGTTATAAGATAAGTCAAACCAAAGGACTTCTTATAATACTTGTTTAATACATAAACTATCCTTTTTTACAGTACATATAAATACAGATTTACAGGTTTAAAATGGTATAACAATAATTTACATCAACCTGGCAGAACTAACTTATTTGGCGACATTAATTAAATATTTCCAACTTACTGTTTCGTTAAGTGGCTTGTAAATGCAATTAAAAATGTTCGCTCGTTGCCCGAGGGAATATTAATTTTGGACACAATTATTAAACGATTTCATACGTGGTTGCGTTTAAACTCTCAATATGTAAAATTAAGCTAAAAATATGTTTGGAACAAATAATATGGTTTTTAATTTATAATTATAGTATTTTGTTCAATTTTTTTTTCATCTACATCGTTTTAGCTACTCATTGTCATCTCCCCGGGGTCGGACAGTCATACCGGATTCAGCTGAATACTGTATTTTACATGGAGCAACTGCCTATCTGACCTCCACAACACTTTAACTAAAATAAATTCTGGAATTAGTGACAGTCCCTGAAATAAATAAGGATTTATGTGCAAAAATTATTACTTTTTTAGCATTTGGTACTTTTTAATAATATAACTCTATCTCTTCAAAGATTCGCGTTGATTATACATTGAGAAAACATGCACTTATACTCTATAAGAAATACTACCTCCGTGGGATTTTATATCTTTAACACAAACAAAATACATGATCTGATATAAAAATAGGTGTAAGGCAGTCTCCTGACAAAAATAGTTTTCAATTCACGTGAACTTACGTTTGCTCACAACTGTTCAAACATTGGCCGCAACTAATCCTCTAAAATGTTGAGAGTAAAATATTGGGCCAATATTGGACCAACATCAACATCTTTACAAATAGAACTACCAATATTGGTACCAACTTGCTAACTTAGCGATAGTGTTTATCAATTTATACGCAAAAACAAATTAATCTAAATTACCCCCAAATTACAAGCTATCAACGTATTTTAAAATCTACAAACGGAAGCGTATGTTTGTGTGTTCTCGAATTCTCGGAAACAAGATCGTGAGGAAAAATACGTTTGTTGTTTTTAAGGCTATGAAACTTGAACTCTGAAGTGGAATACATACTTTTGTTTGAAGGTTGTTTTCTGTAGTTATTAAGATGTTTCAGGGCTATTTTAGTTTTTATTTAAGAAGAGGCAGTGTGTTTCCTGAATTAAAAGTTTTGACGTAACAAAAACCTAGTACCACTGCACCTATAAGATAATTATTCGTTTCTTATTTTATCAATATTTTTCTCCTAAAATAATATTTAAAATAATTTAGTTTTGCAGTATTAAGCTGAATATGGTAAGACTTGAAGCCGACCCCAATATACCTTGCTCAGTCTTGAAAATCTATAAAATTAATTAAAATTCTACATTTTTACTAACATCCATTGATTCAACAGAACCTTTAAAATGAATCTCCCAATTAAATAAAATCAATTGTTTCAATAAATTCAATTGTTCGTATTTGCATTTTTTATTTCAATACTTGTAACTTTTGAAATTAAAATTCTATTTTATTACAGAAATGCACACATTAAGGTTCAAAAGTCAAAGGTCTAAGGTCATTGCACTGTTTGTTATTATCAAATTTCTATCTGCTAACGAAATTAAATGTTTCTAGGAATTCTGGATTTTTAAATAAACTTTGACAGCTTTTGATTGTATCTACGTTCATATTTTGAACTATGACCATCTGTTCGTATTACAAAATATATAATAAATTACGGAATTAACGTTGCAATATGAGGCTATCATAATATGTTATGGCAAAAAGATATTCGAATCAGATTTTCATGTATATATTTTTTCAGTACTAAATAGATTCAAAAATATTCAGATGACTATAGTTTATTTTTATAAACAACTAGCTGTGCCCTGCGGTTTCACCCGCATGAATATCTAGGTCCCGTTCCCGGTGCCTTTATGTTTGTTTTCGCGCAATTTTCCATTTTTTTTCTTTCATAAGAACCTTCTTCTAATAATAACTAACACAACAAAAAAAGAATTAGAGAAATCGGTAGAGGCGTTATTGAGTTATGCGCTTACCAACACATTTAGCGATTCATTTTTATATATAAAGACTAGCTGTGCCCTGCGGTTTCACCCGCATGAATATCTAGGTCCCGTTCCCGGTGCCTTTATGTTTGGCCGGTGATGACTTTTTTATTTTTTCGCGCAATTTTCCATTTTTTTTTTCATAAGAACCTTCTCCTGATAATAACTAACACAACAAAAAAAGAATTAGTGGAATCGGCTCAGGCGTTATTGAGTTATGCGCTTACCAACACATTTAGCGATTCATTTTTATAATTATATAAGATAAGTGTAAATTTTGAATTTTACTGGACGGGCTGTTGGCTACGTGTAAGCCGAACGGTTTGACCGATAATACAGGTTAAGCCGCGCTCGCTCCGGTTGGTCCGTGGATGGCTGATCACTGACCATTTATAACATACTGAGACCCCTCCGTGTTTCGGAAAGCACGTTAAACTGTAGGTCCCGACGGTCAAACGCAGATCTTTGGCTGTCGTTAAGTCAATTCTGACAGCCAGTCCTACCATGGGATACTGTGTTACCCAGTAAAATGGGTTGTGGAGGTCATAAAGGCAGTCGCTCCATGTAAAATACGGTATTCATCTGAATCCAGTAACACAGGTAACATAGATTGGGAAAAGACTTGACAGATGATGATGAAGTGTAAATTTTACAAACATAATAAATTAATTATATCTCATTGTTTTGGATACAACTCTTAGTTATTCCAATAACTCTCTAACAGGAAAACTCGGATAGTTCTTATAAACCAGCCTGTCTAAACGTACTGAACTAGACAAAAAGTCTAGACATAAAACACTCTATATTTAGTTCACGCAGTTTTTTATAAGTGTGCTAGTATCGCGAAGGAAATTAAACAGATGTGTGGGTTGTCTGCGTAAATATTGCAATGTATACAGCTGGTATATAATAATATAATTATGGATATGGTATATTAGTCGTTTTATGTTAAGGTACACATTAGGCTAAGGCCGCACTACGGTTTTTTTCTACAAGCGGTAAACCGTAAAACCACAAAACCGACCGAGACGCACACACCAGGGTTAAAAATCAGTCGCGGAAAATAACCGTCGAAAGATTTCATTAGTTTCCGTTACTCAAAAAACCAGGCGGTTAAAATCAATGGCGGTTTAGCCGTAGTGCGGCCTTAGCCTAAGTCCAGTAAAGCATTAAGAAGAAGAAAACTTACTTATACCTACTATTATAGGTATATAATATGTGAACATTTACCTAGCTACGATATACGGTTGGAGCTACGACAAAATCTGCCGCACCTTGAAAATGAGCCATAGCACATTGTGCGGGATTGGTCCAGGTATAATTGTCGGGAAGATTTACAAAAAACGCGTTGCTCGATTGAATGCAAAAAAAAATATTTTTTCAATAATGTAGGTAGGAGGTTACTAAGCATAAAAATATTAATTGGCTAGCCATTATCAGCGTAGCCTCAACATTTGACGAGATGCTAATTTAAGTAGGCGCTTGCGGGAACATACCCCCGGGCGTTGAAAGCCTGCCTTTCAACCATTAAGACTCCTCAGACTCCGTATCTATAGGCAACGGGCAAATCTTGCTAAATGATCTGCGTAGCAGACCACTAGAAGTCCTGACGTCTGCCACTCTGACTACGCCGTCTGACCCTGGATACGTAGCAACGATCCGACCCATTTTCCACTTGAGAGGGGGGAGGTTCTCTTCTTTCAACAGGACCAAAGAATTCAGCTTCAAGGAGCCCTTACATGTTCGCCACTTCATGCGAAGTTGGAGCTCCGATATATATTCTTTGCTCCATCTACTCCAAAAATGTTGTCGGAGAAGCTCAATACGCTCAAATCGAGTCAAAGAATTGATGAACTGGTCTCGATAATCAGGTGACGGCAGCGATGTCAAAGGACGTCCAATCAAAAAGTGTTCGGGTGTGAGCGGCGTCAGATCTTCGGGGTTCGATGACAACGGCGTCAATGGTCTGGAGTTTAAAATAGCTTCAACCTGAACCATCATGGTGTATAGCTCTTCGTAGGTAAGGTTACAAAGGCCCAGCACTCTGACTAAGTGATGCCTGGTTGATTTAACACCAGCCTCCGCAAGGCCAGCGAAATGAGGGGAATATGCAGGAATAAAGTGAAATTTAATTCCTTCCTTAGCCATTTCCTCAGACAGCGAATTGCAACTCGCCCCAAGAAACCTAGAAAGGTCATTAGATGCACCAACAAATGAGGTGCCATTGTCCGAGTAGATATTTTTCGGCTTTCCTCTACGTGAGATGAACCTCTTTAGTGCCATAATGAAAGAATTACTTGTTAAATCACCGACTAATTCAAGATGAATTGATTTTGTAGAAAAGCAAACGAAAATAGCTATGTAAACTTTTACTAATTTACAGCCACGACCTTGACGAACAGCTGACTGAATGGGACCTGCATAGTCCAACCCTATATTTTCAAAAGGAAAACCTGCTAAAAGTCGCTGCTGTGGTAAATCGCCCATAGTGGGACTAACAGTTTTACCTCTAAAACGACAACAACGAACGCATTGTTTACAGCACATCCTAGCTAAATTGCGACCTCGAATGGGCCAGTAGGTATCTCGTATAGACGCCAACAATAACTGGGGTCCAGCATGAAACAACCTTCTATGCTCATAATTAAAAAGCAACTTCGAAAAATGATGACTAGATTGAATAAGAATCGGGTGCTTTTTATTATAAGGAAAATCTGAATGTTCTAATCTGCCTCGAATTCGCATAATATTATTCTCATCTAGAAAAACATTAAACTTGTTTAATTCACTTTTCTTGGATAACGATTTATTTTGGATTAATAATGTATAGTCTTTAAAAGATTGTCTCTGAGATAAACGTAGAATTAAGTTTAAGGCCTTTTCTAGTTCATGCACAGAAAGAGGACCGCGAATAGGTTGTTTTCTACATGCGTCAACAAAACGTAAAACATAGGCGACTGTTCGCTGAAGTCGTAAAAAGTTTGAAAATCGTGTAAAATTAATCAACTCATCTGATCTATTGTTGTTGAGTAAAACATGCAAGGTGACATCCAATTTCAGTTCAGGTAAAATTTCATTATTAAAATTCATTAATTTAGAAGGCCAATAAGACAATTCATTCAATAAAAAACTAGGACCGGACCACCAATCATGTAAACTAGGTAATAAATTAATGTCTACTCCACGAGACAAATGATCAGCAGGGTTTTGGTCAGTTGGAACATGTCTCCACTCACAGCCAACAGTCTTATCTAAAATCTCGGCAACCCTGTTACGAACGAACGGCTGTAATTTATTTGGTAACATTTTTAGCCACCCTAAAACAATAGTGGAGTCAGTCCAAAAGAAAGTACGTCGCGCGCTAACTCGTAATGCTCCTACAGCCTTTTCAAAGATGCGAACACCTACAAGAGCACCGCATAGCTCAAGTCTGGGTATTGTCGTCGGCTTGAGTGGCGCAACTCTGCCTTTGGATAACAATAAACGCACTAAAACCTGTCCCTGTTTATCAACGCTTCTTACATACATACAAACGCCGTAGGCGCGTTCAGACGCATCTGTAAAAATGTGAAATTCTAAAAACTCATAACAATCAATTAAAACTCGACGTGGAATATGGATTTTATTTAACTTTGGTAAATTACTAATAATTTCATTCCAGAGCTTACTAATGTCCGGTGATAGCTGTTCATCCCAAGACAATTTTTCTAACCATAATTTCTGAAGGTATATTTTCATAACAATTACACACGGAGCTAATAATCCAAGCGGATCGAAAACTTGTGAAACAATCGAAAGCATGTCACGTTTTGTGCTATTAAACTTAACTGATTGACTAATTGGAAAGCAAAGGTAATCTGGCAGTGGCTGCCAACCTAGGCCTAAGGTTTTGGTTGACTCAAATCCACCAACATTCAAATCCAGTGAAGCCTGGGGAAAGTCAGAACCAATAACCAATTGTATGTCATTCGACTTCCACTTTCTTAAATTCATCTGCGCTGAAGCGAGAGTTGAAGTAACTTTATGACGCAACTCTTTGACCTCATTGATGTCATCGCCTCCAGTGAGCAAGTCATCCACGTAAAAGTCGTGGAGGATAACATCACCAATCGCCTTATCAACACACTCTAGCCCTAACTGCCGAAGACACCGGGTTGCTAGGTAAGGAGCGCTGACCGTGCCGTACGTCACGGTATTAAGTTGATAAGCGTGTAATGGAGTTGACGGATTATCACGCCAAATAATTTGTTGAAGATACCTATCATCTGGATGAACAACTATCTGCCGGTACATTTTCTCAACATCAGCAGCTATGATTTACTTATGCTGTCTAAAACGCAACAGGATCGATATAAGGTCGTCCTGTACCAGGGGTCCAATCATCTGGATATTATTAATAGAAATACCAGTGCTAGTAGAGCTACTTGCATTGAAGACCACCCTCAACTTAGTGGTGGCGCTGCTTTCGCGCAGAACCCCGTGATGCGGAATGTAAAACGCTTGATCATCAATAGTTTTGCATCTAGACATATGACCTAAAGTCTCATATTCTATCATAAATTCTTTATACATATTAGAAAATTCAGTTTTGGATTTAAATCGACGTTCCAGAGAAGCAAAACAATGTTTAGCTCTTGACAAAGATTCACCTAAATTGTCCGGGGAACATTTTAAAGGAATCCTAACACAAAATTGACCATTTTCCAAACGAGTAGTGTTTTTTATAAAATGCTCTTCGCATAGCTTCTCCTCTGGGGAATATGGAGACGAAGTACACACTTCTTCAAGTTGCCAAAACTTAGTAAGTTGTTGATCAACATTAAAATTTAATTCATCGTCACAGTCTGAACACACCTTTATAAAATTACATTTTAAAACTTTAGAAGAAATACAAGTGTTAATTGGGCCGGAGACCAACCAACCTAATTTAGTCTCACAAAGAATCGGTTGCCCATTACCCAACTTAATGCGTTGAGATTCCAATAAATCCCAAAAGATGTCAGCACCCAGCAACATATCGACAGGCGCCGGTGAGTAAAAGTTGGGATCTGCGAGACAAACGTCAGACGGAATTTTAATTTTTAACAAATTAACTTGTTTATTTGGAATCTTATCTGTGATGGATGGGAGAACAAAACAATTAATATCCATGCTATAATTGTCATTTAAAGATTTTATTGATATGGAACACATTTTATTGATAAAGGATGACGAATTATTGATACCTATAATAGAATTGTTAACAGTTTCGGCAGTCAAACCTAGCTGGTTGTATAACCTCTCAGTCATGAGACATGACGTGCTGCCACTGTCAAGCACAGCACGAACAACATATTGCTGACCGTTAATACTCATGACCTTGACTAGTGCAGTGGACAGCAACACGTCGCCGTGTTCCACAGTCGCGGACAGCGACACACCGGTACTGGTATCTATGGTAGTGGAGTGAGTGGAGACAGTCGCACTGCCATTTTTGTCGACAACAACACTGCTAGCAGAAGCACCAGAAGCGTCTGACTTCAATAATTTATCAACATGAACAATAGTGTTGTGTTTACGACGGCATATTTTACAACCTGGCTTTTTGCAGTTATTTGCATAATGACCTAGATTAAAACAGTTATAACAAACTTTATATTTAGGTAATAACTCCAAACGAGCTTCATTGCTCAACGATAAAAACCGAGGGCAGCTATTTAACTTATGATCACCGTAACACATAACACAATCCTTAGGCTTATTTGAAACACCGTCATTATGTTTACTTGAACTTTCACCTGAATTATTTTTATTAGACTCCTGTACTAACATTGACCTGACCTTGTTTGAATTTTTAACCGCGTGTGAGTGTTTAGCATTCGCAGAAGCTTCCAGTTCGAACGTTTCTAATATCTCAGCTCGGTTTTTAATAAAAGTTATAAATATCTCAAACGTAACTTTAGAATTCTTGTCCAGGCGGCCCTTATACTCACCCCATTCACGATAAGTTTTGCTATCTAATTTATGTGTGACAATATAAATGAGTAAAGTATCCCAATGATTAACGGGTTCATTTAAGGATTCTAAGGCACGTATGTTTTTGTTAACAACATCAAGTAAACCCTTTAAATTAACTGAAGACTCCCTTTGAAGGGTGTCGATTTGAAATAATGCAGAAACATGATGTTGGATAAGCAGGTGTTTGTTATCAAACCGCTCGCACAGAACATTCCAGGCTACCGAATAATTTGCAGAAGAAAACTGAATGGAGTTGATCACCACAGCTGCAGACCCTTCCAGGGATGACCTCAAATAATGGAATTTATTTATTTCATCCATGTCGTCGTTTGAGTGGATGAGACTAACAAATGTGTCGTGAAACTCCAACCAGTTGGTGTAAGAACCACTAAATTTCGGCAACTGAATAGTCGGTAATTTAACAAATTTATGATTGCTAGAACGAGATATGACGTCACAGCTGTCATTAGAATCTCCTTTCCTATTATTTTCCAACACTTGCTGAGCTTTAGATAGGGTTTTATAATAAAGAGATTCAAACTCCTCGCGTTCCGACATCTGACTATCCAAGTCATCTGTACTACACTCCAGCATTAATTGCACCTCATCATATTGGGCATACAATGCCTCCAGCTTAGTAAAACGTAATTGCAACTCGCTTACCTCAGTAGGACTCAATGATGAAGGATTCAAAGTATTTAAATAGTTCGAGAACATTGTCACCTTTCCTTTGCAACTCGCTCGTTTCCTAACGAGATCTTTATTATCCTTATTTAATTCCTTATCCTCTGGCATTGCGTAGGCTAGTGCAATCAACCTCGCTATGGACAGCTGACTTATAACTAATTATACCTGTTAAATAGAGTGTTGGGTACACAAATTCAATAATAAATACGCCTTTTCTCAGCTATGGTATCCAGACCACGTATATTCCAATAACCTTCTCAATGACACAGCAGAATAAACCGGCCACGCCGGGCGTCGGTTATAATTTTTGATGTACAGCAATTCTCTTCAATCCCTTTATAATAATTCACTAATTGGAGTAAATATTCTTCAAATCTCCAAATCCGGGCTCGAAGGACCATGTGCGGGATTGGTCCAGGTATAATTGTCGGGAAGATTTACAAAAAACGCGTTGCTCGATTGAATGCAAAAAAAAATATTTTTTCAATAATGTAGGTAGGAGGTTACTAAGCATAAAAATATTAATTGGCTAGCCATTATCAGCGTAGCCTCAACATTTGACGAGATGCTAATTTAAGTAGGCGCTTGCGGGAACACACATCTATCGCTTGGTTCTAACATCCATGTCTTCACAATTTTACAAACATCTGTAAAAACAGACGAATTCGGTACAAGCGAGTTAATTATCTGGTCAGTGCGCTTCGGTCCAGTATTTGTGTATGAGAATTGATATACCAACATATTTAACCAACATTACTCCTAAAGCAATGACGAAATAAATATAGAAGCGTGTGAAGAATAAAAATAGGTGAGAGAAATAGAAACATCTGTACAAATAAGTTTTAGGCACTGGTTGTATTATACCATACAATTTATTTGCTGGTAACATTTTTTCAGGTTATAGGTCAATATGAAAATACTCGATTTTATACTAAAACGTGATCAAACTCATAATCTATGAAAGTGTAGCTTTTTGGCTGAATATAAATAACATGTAATACCAAAAATGTATTTTTAAATACAAGCTTTTAAATAAACCCAAAGAATATATTATTATACAGAAATTCTATGGTCACCATCTGGCTTCTTGATCAGATCAGGCCAATTTTGTTTTAGCCTACTTCATATCCCACTGCTGGGCAAAGACCTCCCCTTTTCTTCTTCCAAACCTGTCTTTGTTTTGCGATTTCTGTCCACGTGCGCCACGAATAACTGACTAGATCACACCACCTTCGCCGCGATCGACCTCGACAAAATACTAGAATTGTAAGTATTAGATATTGTTAAATTTACTCTAATTTACCTTGCAAGATTTCACATAAAAATAAACATACAAGTCAAAGAAAACCTTATTAAAACATATCAAAATTTCAGTTAGCTACATACGTCTGTTGCAGAAACAATCACAATAATTACACATGTATCATAAAGCTCATAATTGCGTGGGCTCATTTGCATTCGTATTACTATTGCACTACTATTTTACGTCTGTATTTTCATAGCAAAGTTTACTCTATGTAATTGTGTGCGTTTATTATTACAAATGTTTCCACAGAAAGGATAAATGGAATGGTTTTGAATTGTGCTTGAAGTGGTATTTCTAGGTAATGTAGCCATTTATTTATAGGATATTTTATCGAGGGTATAATTATTATTATTATGGACACTAGAATCCCACACAAAAAAGGGAAAATAAGAACCGACTCAAATGAAATGTATTTTCAACTGTGCAGCCGCCGTTAAAAAAAAAGCAACTTGATTTATCAACAATATAAACACAAATCGTATCGATACTTCATTTATCGAAATCGACTCAGTACTTTAAGCACTACAGCAGCACAAACACACAAAACAATAATTCAAACACCGCAAATTTATGTTCATGTAAAAATTAAGGAAAATTCTCTTTTAAATTGATACAATCAGTTTTAAAATCTAACAACAAGAGATTACTAATATCTTAAGTCTAACTTATAGACCCTTGACCTTTAGGCGTTTGCATAAATTCTATGAAGTGTGTAACAGAGCTACTTTAAAAAGCAATTTGTTTTTTTGTAAAGGCGAAACCTTTTGAAAGTAAGAACTCACTCTTTGATGAATGGTTATTTGGATTAGACTGTTCAGTTGACAGTTCTAAAAAGTACTTTTGACGAATCCTTACGTACTACTTTTTCTATATTATATTAGTTTGTTAAATACATGGGTATTTTTTTATAGACAAATGTTTAAAAATATATTCAATCGGTAAATAAAATGCTTTTATGTCTTGGTATAATCTTATCATCTCCTTGCCCTGTTCCCAATTATTTGGGATCGGCGCAACGCGTATTCAGCTTCCATTCATCTCTACAACTTGTCATCTCAGTATTCACTCCTTTCTTTCTCATATCATCTTTCACACAATCCAATCCCTTGGTGTAATATATTGTATTATATAAAAAGAGTAATCTCAGTTTACAAAAATACCGGTCACATTAAGTCTTGATCATCTATTAAATCTTGTCTCAAATGCTGTGATTGGTAGTTAGTCTTTTAGTCAAACAAACACGTTACATAAAATGCATATAAGATTTAACAACAGAATAATTCGAACATCCAGAAAAGTGTCAATAATGACAAGATTGTTCTCGTTAGTGTCTCTTTTAGATAAAAGATGATTTTCTACCTGAAAGACTCTTATGGATATCCTCAAAGACGATAGTCCGAAGTCTGCATAAAAGACAGATCGTTAAGATAAGCCGGAAAGTGCAGCACTGATGCACAATTTAAATATATGTATGGATTGAATGCTTCTTAGATGGCTTTATGCTTCAGATTTATTTATTAAGTTACATTTAATATAATATATGTAATTTATGTATATGTGGATAATATGGAGTTAATGTTGCTAAAAAAAAATGGGAATAGGGCATTGAGGGTATACCTACAGAAATTTCAATATTAAAAAAAAAACAGACTTCAAAAAGTCTTATATGATTCTCTTATGGATCCCACTATCATTACTGGACCAAATTAAAATGGGACCACAATGGAAGCACCACCCTTCAAATAAAGAAAGAATCATAAAATCAGTTCAGACAGTAGAAAGTTCTGAGGTAACAAACATAAAAAATTGACGAATTGAGTGCCTCCGCCTTTTTTAAGTCGGTTAAAAAGATTTAAATTGACTATGTAAAGAGAATAGCCCGCTGACGTTATGAAAAGTAACGACAAAATAATGGAAGAAAAATATCCCCCACCCTAAATTATAGAAAAAGTTAAAAAAAAAGCGTAGTACCAGTATTTCTCAAAAACCGATTCGATCTGAACTCTCTGAATTTTGAAGGTCAGATCGACCTTCAAAATCCATTTTGGTTACAACTACTAGATAATTATAGACTGTCAGAATTAGATTAAATTCTCAGTACGAATCCTAGTTCTCAAAGTCAAGGGGATTCAATCATTGTTTTTGGAATTTGTAAGTAATTCAGTTTCTAATTGAATTTGTATTATTATGAAATCTTGATGATACTTCATTTGATCTTCAGACGTTTTCAATTGAATAAGGTTTTTTTTTAATCCAAAAACTTAAATATAATCTCTAAGACAAAAGGTTCAGTGAAATTACTAGTTCATGTGAGGCCAATGAACATAAGTATAGATCAAATCATGGCAATTTGACGACCTCCGTGGTCGAGTCGCGTATGCACCGGATTTTAAGGGGTTGCTAGCTCTGAGGTCCCGGGTTCGTTCCCCTGAAGGGTCAATGTAGAAACCAACTTTTCTACATTGCCCCGGGTCTTGGTGTTTGTAGTTCCTGTTGTTTTTAATTAAGTAACACAAGTGCTTTAGCTACTCATTCTGGTTCAGTCAGAGCTGTATGTGATGTTGACAAAATATCGAAAAAAAATCGCTGTGTGTTCAAAAAATCATCCAAGGTAACCACTTGAAAGGAAATTAAAATGAACATTCATTCAGAAACCAGACTTCTAATAACTATGACTTTGACTTCTCACTTGCCTTTCAAAACTCCTTTAATTTCCCAACAAAAGCCTTCCTTTTCTACAAAATCTTTCTCTAACAACTCTCAGAAGATTTTCAACGGGTCCCCTTACAAGAACAAATCTGAGATAAAACAAGTGTAATTAGATTCTGTTAATTACCCTCATGTGAAGACAAAGGGGTGTGTTTTGTGAATACATCCCGTGTCTAGCACGGAAAATTAAATGTAAAGTAAATTTGCGCTGAAATATAATTAGGTGTTCAATGGCGGGAAACCAGGAACAGAAAGTTTAATTTCCATTTAAATAGGATGTGAGAATGTTTCTCTTAAAACATGCAAACGTACTTAATTTATCTATTTTTTTTTTTTATTCTTAGAATTTGGTCTTTTTGCAGCTTATTTTAATTTAAATAAACAAGATTACATCGACTCCAAAAGAAGAAGAAGCAAAAATATCGATTTTAAAATGCCACAAATATGTACAAAACAAATTATAATTTAACGAGACCAAAAACATATTTTTCATATTTTACTCGTAAACGGTATCGACTAAACCAAAGGTCCGATTTTTTCAACACCGGATAGTATTTTATTTGAGTGATAAAATTACCGTCATTCTAATTTTGAAATGAAGAACTGTCAAAAATTCAACATTCCTCGTCGGATAAAATCATAATAATATGACATTGTTAAAAACAACCCTAAACATTCTAGAAGGTTATTTTATTATTTTTATCGATACAATCTAAAACGATTTTACGTGAACATCATAAAAGTTAATGGATGAAAGAAACCTAGTTTTCCATTGACATTATTTTTTATACGGCGTTCCAAAACTACCAGTTAGGGTCCAAACGAGACTATTTATTATCAAATTATTTCCATGGCCAATGCAGGGTAGTCACCTCTTCAAGGTTTTTGGACAGAGCCTTTCATTATAAATTGTCAATCAATCAATCAATCAATCAGCCAATCATAGTCCACTGCTGGACATAGGCCTCTCCCAATTTACGCCACAACACCCGGTCCTCCGCCTTCCGCATCCAGTCCCCTCCAGCGACCTTTCTCAGGTCATCGGTCCACCTGGCGGGCGGGCGTCCTACCTTACGGTTGCCGAGCCGCGGTCTCCATTCTAGGACTCGTCTGCTCCAACGATGGCCAGCCCATTGCCACTTCAGCAAACTAATTCTACGAGCTATGTCGGTTACCTTGGTTCTTTGTCGGA
Organism: Autographa gamma; assembly: GCA_905146925.1. NCBI lineage: Eukaryota > Metazoa > Arthropoda > Insecta > Lepidoptera > Noctuidae > Autographa > Autographa gamma. Next base: position 8,697,366 of record LR989871.1, read on the forward strand.
TGACCTCATTACGAATTTTATCCTTCAAAGAGACTCCGAGCATAGCTCGCTCCATAGCCCGCTGTGCAACTTTAAATTTGTGGACTAGTCCAACCGTTAATGTCCACGTTTCGGCACCGTAAGTCATAACAGGTAGGACGCACTGGTTGTATACTTTCGTCTTCAGGCATTGCGGTATAGGCGAAGAAAAGACTCGACGAAGTTTGCTAAACGCTGCCCAGCCCAACTGAATTCTCCGATCGATTTCCCGCTCGAAGTTGTTTCTACCAAGCTTGATGACCTGCCCTAGGTAGATATACTCTTGAACAACTTCGAGCAACGATCCTTCGACATATATCGGTCTCGGCCTGACATGTTCATTGAACATGATCTTGGTTTTATCCAAGTTCATGCCAAGACCGACCAGTCGTGAAGCTTCATTTAGGCCATGCAGCATCTCGCTTAGCTGGTCCAGCGACTCTGCTACTATGACGATGTCATCGGCAAATCGAAGGTGCGAGATGTGCTTACCGTTCACATTTATACCCCGTCCAGTCCAATCCAGAGTTTTGAAGACATCCTCGAGCGCGTTGGTGAACAGCTTTGGGGATATAACATCCCCCTGTCTCACCCCCCGACGCAGCTCGATCGGATTCGTCTTACGGTCATGGAGCTGGACAGTCATGGTGGCGGTGTCATATAAGCATCTCAGCACCTCGATGTAGCGCCAGTCAATACGACATCGTTGCAGGGCATCCAGAACCGCCCAAGTTTCGATGGAGTCGAAGGCTTTCTCGTAGTCCACAAAGGCCAAACACAGCGGCTGATTGTACTCTTTGGTTTTCTGCACAATCTGCCGAACAGTATGGATGTGGTCTACGGTGCTAAAACCTTTTCGAAACCCGGCTTGTTCTGGTGGCTGGAACTCGTCGAGTCTTGTAGCGAGGCGGTTAGTGACTACTCTCGAGAACAACTTGTAAATGTGGCTCAGGAGTGAGATAGGTCTGTAATTCTTCAGCAAGGTTTTGTCTCCTTTCTTGAAGAACAGAACCACCGCACTCCCACTCCACGCTTGTGGTGTTAAGCCTTGGTGAATGACGGAATTAAAGAGACTCGCTAGCTCTTTCAGGACTGTGGTCCCACCGGCCTTAAGGAGCTCGGTTGTAATTCCGTCATCACCCGGCGCCTTATTGTTCTTTAGTTGTCTGAGAGCTGCCTCTACCTCGCCCGGGTCGACATCCGGGATGTCCTCGGTGTAATGGCGCGTGAGTGGGGCTCTGTGGTCATCTACGCCTTGTCTCGGTGGTTTAGTCGTCCGTGATGCGTATAGGTGTCTATAGAAACTCTCAATTTCCTCCAGAATCTCGAACTTAGAGGTGACGGTCCTGCCATCCCCGGTCCTCAGTTTCGCCAGATGGGGTCTGCCTAATTGCTGAGCGAAGACTTTGGTGCCTCTATTTCGCTCAATCGCAGCCTCGATCTTACGAGTGCTGCAGCGTCGGAGGTCACGTCGCGTCAGTTTCCTGATTTTCAGGTTTAGGGACCGCCTATCTGACGAAGACATCTGGGCATCTGGCGTTTCTCGTCTTTCCTTCATAAGTTCGAGAGTCTCTGGTGAGAGTTTGGACTCCCTATTACCGCGTTTTCCGGGGAACAACCTTCGAGACACACTCTGTAGCGTTTTGACCACTGTGTCGGTTTTTTCGTCAACATTGTCCGTGGTTTCCAGCAGTGCGAAACGATTTTGGAGTTCCAACTGGAACTTATCGGAACCTAAAGCTATTTGGGGCAGCGTGGGTCGGAGAGTAGGTCTCATCATCCTAACTCTTTCAGCCTTAAGGTTGATATTTAGAGAGCCTCGGACGAGTCTATGATCACTACCGGTATTAAACCTATTGATCACCGAGACGTCTCTAAATATATGCCGCTTGTCCGTGATGATGAAATCTATCTCGTTCCTCGTCACATTATCGGGGCTTCGCCATGTCCACTTTCTGTGGGGCTTCTTCTTAAAGAATAAGAAGAAGCCCCACAGAAAGTGAAGTGAGTGAAGTAAGAATTATAAATTGTGGGGGTTCAAAATTAAGACCTTTAAATAGTCAGAGGTAGGCTAGCTGTCGGTCTATATCTTTCCTGCATGTGCATATTTGAATGTGGGTAAGAGGGTAGGATCATCCTGCTGCCAAGGTTGAATTTTTGTAGCGGAAGTATAACTAAATATATTAGATTTCCGCAAAGTAACGCCTGATTCTATAACTTATTAAAAAAGGGAATAATATTTTGGATTCAGAAAACCTGGTTTTCCACAATTTATAAAAAAATGAAGGTTTTTTTGGTCGAAAATGATAACTTGAATAAATACTACATTCATCTTTCTACGGCACACAGCATCATCATATTTCAAGAATACTGAAAATAGTAGAATCTTAACTTTGTAAAGGTAAGTTGTTTCTTCATAATTTGAGAAATTTTCGTTCTAATTTTTGGTATAGTAAGTCATTCTATTTGCACATGATACACAATATTTAGCGATTTCATCTGCGATAAGAGGCGTTGAGATAAAAATGTTTTACGAGCCAACAAGACTTTCCCCATTATTAAATTGTAAAGAGTAGACAGAAGTACCACTTTACTTTATTACTGTTTAACTTTTATGAAACAAAAGTATGTAGGAAAAGTCATTACTGATTTAGTGTTAAATTTTGGAAATAAGTTGAAAAAAACTTTACTTTGTTCGTAATACGATCATAAAAAAAATCGACCAAAAATTTAATAAAATAAACCTAACCAGCTTGGCTTTAAGTCTTGAATTCTTTAAACCTTCTGTTATATTTATTTAGTGTAAAGGAGTTTAATTAAAAATACTTTTTACGGCTCCCAGCCCAACCACCATCTACGTTAAAGAAAAAAATTACATTTATTTTGCACTTACTTTGTCTACCAGATTTACTTACGGACATTTAAACATTTATTTTTAGAAGAACTGGTTCCTTCTTCCATGGAATAATTATTTATGAAAGTGGTAATAAAGGCCAAAATTTTTAAGGCTTTATTTAAAGGACCTTTTCAGGAATCGATACTTCAATTCGAGTGCAAAATGACCAATTGTATTGAAGACTAAGATAAAACATTAATAACTAGACAATTATTTCAATGAAACAGATTACCTTTTTGTGCATCTGTTATTTTTCCAACCATTACGCAGTTTCTTTCTTTCAAAAACAAAATATGTGAACCTATTAAATTCTTGGGTTCGATTTCCAAGTCGACCAAGGTGTTATTGGGGTTTTCTATGAAATTCTCAGTAGCAGGTCGGAGTTTGGATTTGTGCCCGGTTAGTGGCAATAGGCTCGCCCCCTATTACATGGGACCTAAACATATCGGCGAACCGTGGGTGTACATCGGTACACCTCTGCCTAACCTTTCGGGGATACAGGCGTGATGATATGTTATGTTATTAAATTTCGAAAAAAATAAAAAAAAAACATCTATCAGAACACACAAGACTTTCCAAAAATCTATTCCTACATAACAACTTCAGTCACTCGACAAAAACATTTGTCCGTCCATTTTTGTTCCATAGTAAAATCTTTACAGCTCAGTCCGCTGTTTCACGCCTCTTAATATAACGGGGTGGGCAGTAAAACATGGCGACTAGCACCAGTACATCTGTTGTAATTGAGACGTATAATATATCAAATGTAATTGTCTTTATAGTCTAACAGCTTTTGAAAAAGGGTTGCTTTAAAATATGGGTGGTCGAAATTGAATTCTACAACTTTTTCAAACGAATTCGCCTGTATATATGGTATGAAATACATACAGACATATAATCACGCCTCTTTTCCTTGTAGGTGTAGGCAGAGACCACTTGTATCCACTTGCTACAATCCGGTATGAAATAGTAGCCTGTATGTTATTCTGATTTCAACGCTCTTTTTTTTAAATGTATTTTTCAACAAATTAGGAAGCAGTTTTTGCGTAAATCAGTTACAAACATAAATTTAGTGTCACAGACGCATTTTTTATGGTAGGTAGTAGTTCTGGGTTGTTTTTTCTAAGCGAAAGGACAATTATCGATCCTAATTATTAAACCAACTTTGAGTAATTACTGAACTAGTTATAATAGAGCTTAAACTTTATTGTTGTTACACAGTTTTTGAACCCATAGGTTATCATTAGGGAAATAATATATACAACCCTTGTTAATTAATTCATAAACTTTTACAGTTAATCTATTTAAACACCTTTTGCTACACTCCTCTGAAGTTATGTTACATTTCCGTAAATAAATAATATTTTGATTGTGTTTTGTTTTGAAATCCACAAAACATTATTTATGACATTTTTATGATGAGAGAATTAGGAAGGAATTTATCTACAAATATATCCATCATAATTATTGCATTGTATCTAGTATAGTTTCTACGTATGATATCCATATACGAGCCTGACAAAAGTCCGGTGAAGCAGTCAAAGCCTGTGCTCAGGCAAGCTGCAAATAACTCCACCGAAAAAAAGTAACCTGACAATACTATACCTATAACATTTTTAGCAAACTGTATGTTTTATACTGTATACGATACAGCCGATGTATTTCTTTAAATGAAAAGCATTTATATTTATCTCATATCTAAAGAAAACCATAATTTAATTTTCTGATAACGAAAATTTCTTCTGACGAACCGCTGATTACTTCCGCTGTATGCAAAGCTAACTTCGTAGAGAAAATTATCAATTTATTGCTACTCCCATTTTGTAGAAAAAATGAGTTCCAATAACTTGCCAATAAAACAACAATCTCATTATAATTGCATTTATTTTATAATTTTAACATCTCTCTCGTTTGAACACGTGCCAGTCTGAAAGAAATATAAAATACAAGTTAATTCTGTATTCAATTAATTATAAAAATCGTTTAAAATTATACAAATTTTGGGCTCGTTTACATTGGGTGAGTAAGTTGCGTCAGTAGCTGGAAGAGCGGACTGACTTCAAACTATTGAATTAGGAATATTTAACATAGAAAGATTAACTGGATCTGGAACTGACTAGGTTGTTTTTGAGGTTTGAGTAACATTAATGTAAACGAGTCTTTGTAAAAGTGATTGTTTGTTTACATACTAGTAGTGACATCTAGTGTCTTACGGACTAATACTAAGTAGCGGTCTCAGTAACGCCATCTGTTATAATTTATTGAAAGTCTTAGTTATCATGACCTTATTTGGTCAATAACTTCGATATTTGTTTTACTATTGATGGACATAAAAAAATAGATATGGAATCGTAATTTCGTTCCCGAATGATATAATAAGTGCGGCAATAATAAATGTTTTGACTATGGATGGATATGGTAATTAATTCGGGCTGTTTGAGTATGAAAGGTATACCTCACTCAAGCTAGCGAATTAATCATTTGAAACGTCAATTTATCAGTACCTACCTAAATAAAAATCAGAACATCAATCACCCAAAATCATAATTTCCTTACAAAAATACTACGCAAACCTGCTAATCTTAGGCCTAAAAGTACAATTCACTAGTCACATCACGATGTTTGCGGTTTAATACTAAAACAACATAAACAATGTAAAATTAGAACAAGGCACTTTGCTGAATGTAAATAGAAATGCCCTTTATACAACTTTCAATTTAATAGAACCAACAGGAAGAACAGGATATCAAAATTATCGGAAGTTAAAATCCATTAACGATGGAAAAATATGGTTAAAAAACAAAAAGATTGGGAACGAATCTGCTATTGATTTTGGGATTCCGCAAGCATTCGCCGACAGTCGTTTGTCCTTTGGACGTTTCGTCGACAGGACGTTTCGTTTTTGAAAGATTCGTCGATAGAACGTTTCACAATTGATCGTTTCGCCGACAGCATGGTTCGCATTTGTTCGTTTCGCCGACAGCATGGTTCACATTTGTTCGTTTCGCCGACAGCATGGTTCGCATTTGTTAGTTTCGCCGACAGCATGGTTCGCATTTTTTCGTTTCGCCGACAGAATGGTTCGCATTTTTTCGTTTCGCCGACAGGACTTTACAACGATGGAACATTTGCGGTCAGACCGTTTTGCCTACGATTATTTCGACATTTCAAGACATGAAGTACGAAACTGTTTTTAATGAAAGACCGCCTTAGTTTTAATGAGTGGTATTTAATTTATCTATTACCATCTCACAAAATGGCGATACAACACAGAAATCAACATACAGAAGTTAACAATACTGTATGTTGATTTCTGTGTTGTATACTGTATATTGCTGTTGTTTGCTGTTCCTATCTAACCAAATAAAAAAATAAAATACTGTAAATTGAAGTTTTTTTTTTCAATCACTTTGTAATCGCCATTTTGTAATATAAATAAATAAAAACGGGTCTTTAATCTTTTTTTTTATTTTCCCCAATGTTTCATATAGCAAAATAAAAGAATATGAGTAGGTAGGTATTTATTTTTTTATTTGGGTTAGATAGGGACAGCAAACAACAGCAATATACAGTATACAACACAGAAATCAACATACAGTATTGTTAACTTCTGTATGTTGATTTCTGTGTTGTATCGCCATTTTGTGAGATGGTAATAGATAAATTAAATACCACTCATTAAAACTAAGGCGGTCTTTCATTAAAAACAGTTTCGTCCTTCATGTCTTGAAATGTCGAAATAATCGTAGGCAAAACGGTCTGACCGCAAATGTTCCATCGTTGTAAAGACCTGTCGGCGAAACGAAAAAATGCGAACCATTCTGTCGGCGAAACGAAAAAATGCGAACCATGCTGTCGGCGAAACTAACAAATGCGAACCATGCTGTCGGCGAAACGAACAAATGTGAACCATGCTGTCGGCGAAACGAACAAATGCGAACCATGCTGTCGGCGAAACGATCAATTGTGAAACGTTCTATCGACGAATCTTTCAAAAACGAAACGTCCTGTCGACGAAACGTCCAAAGGACAAACGACTGTCGGCGAATGCTTGCGGAATCTGATTTTGGACATTTATGTTTTTACATAACGGATCCCAAAATGGGATTGATATGGGATATTTTCGACATGGCTCATGATGTGGTCTAAACCATTATATGAGACCTCCACTAATCACCACTATTTCAAACCTGTGTTTTTTTGTAAACGGGTCACCTTAACTTTACATTATAGAAATTTTCTGTACATACTAGAAAATAAAAGAGAGAAACAGTATCTATAATAACTCAGACAAAACATTATTCAAGTCATGTAAGACAAACATTAATAATGAGACAACTATTAAATACCGCCGTTAGTAGGTATTTAATGAAAACTGTGAATTCAATAACATAATAAATAATCCTTCATAAACTTGTAGGTGAACCAATTACGCGCACACTGTAAATTGTCTACCAATAGCGAATAACCCTAAAATATTTAGGCCAAAAACAAATGCCAAACAAAACCCGAATCGTATTCGCAAAACTTTTACCATACACACACCATTTACAAGATCCTATAGCCGAACGAAATCGAGCTCGCTTACGGTCTGCGCACACAAAACGTTGCGGTGACGCTGCGGCAAAACGATGGGTATATTTGAAGGTTTAGATGAAGAGTGGCTTGTGTTTGGGTGATCGTTTCTATTGGTATACTGAGACCCTGCCGTTCTTGGGAAAGTATTTTAAGCTAGTTCCGGAATAGTGATCTTTGATGGTCGTTGATGTCATTACAATTTTGAATTTAATCTTACCAGAGGTTACTGTCTTACTAGTTTAAATGCTTTGTAGAGGTCATTAAGATAACTAGGCACCTCGTACAAAATATGGTAGACAATTTCGATGAAACCGAAAACCATTTTTCTTGTGAATATAATATAGTAATAATGGGTCTAAAGACTAGACTAGTCGACAGAACTAAAGTAGACTATATTGGTTTCTTAGATTTGCGTGAATGTTAGACATTTAAATAAAACTTTTTTTACGAAACATCGGAACCGAAAATCCAAATAAACCGCGACAAAATACGTAAAAAAGGAGTGGGTACAAAATACTGTAGATAACTATTAATTAGAACGCAGTCAACGCTCGATATCGCAACGTCTTTGAAACATCGCGTTAAAACGCAGCTTTGACGCACGGTACCTTGTGTAGCGACCTTTACATTGTAAACAGCACCATGTAAATCCCTCTTTATGTTTGCACGATTACGGGAATTTATATTTATTCAGTAGCTACGTCTTTGTTATGGGGATCGGTTTTTATTATATAGATAAATAGCGTGCTTTGAATAATGCTGTAGCTTATGTATATAGGTAGATATTATGCATGTTTTGGAAAACAACAACTGTATGCTTAAGTTAAGCTAAGCGTGAATTAAGGAACGTTATGGAAGAATACTTTAATACAAAAGAAAGATTTTCGTTTTGAATAATTTTCGGTAGCTAGAGATATGATATGTATTGTTGTGACCAAAATCTGTCGCGGTTTGATCAATATTTTAATATTGTTTTCTTAGTTTTACGCGAATGTTAGAAATTGAAATAAAACTACTTTTTACGGATTTTATTGTGTCAAGACGAACGCCATCTCAGTCTGCCCGTGACCATGATACCTGCAAAGATGTCGAAACGTCGGGACTTAAAATCTAAATATAAACCGCGAAATAATCCGTAAAAAGTAGTTTTGTTTCAATATTTTAATTTGATATGAAATGTTTTACAGTTTTGAACGGAAAATGTTATCTGTATAATGCGTTTTTCCTACAGCACATATTCAATTATTAATTTAATTTACGAAAAATTATGACGTTACATCAAACAACACACTACACACAAAATATTTTCCGTGAAACAATTACACTCCAAATTATATTTATACCACTTTACCAGTCAGTTAAAATTTTAAATACAGCCATTCTATTTAGTTTTAACAGGAAACTAGTTTTGAGTGCTGAAAGTTTCAGCCAGTATCCATTTGGTTTCATGTTGAAACTACAACTAAATGCCATCGCGGTCTTTTGTTTAGCCATTTCTGAATTTAATCTAAATTAGTTTGCTTTTACAGCTTAATAAAGCTGCTAAAGCTGCAGTAAGTCGTGGTGGCTTAGCTGTTCAATGAACGGATTTGTATGCACGAGGTTGCAGGTTCGAACCCGGGCAAGTACCAATGTAACTTTTCAAAAGTTATATGTACTTTCTTAATTATTCTAAGACACTTCTGACAAACGGTGAAGGAAAACATCGTGAGAAAACCTGGATTCCAAAATTTGGGATCTGAAATCGCCAATCCGCAGAGAGCAAGCGTGGTGATCAATGCTCGTGCCTTCTCTATATGGGAAGAGGCCTGTGCCCAGCAGTGGGACGTTTATAGGCTGGATTATTAAAGCTGCTTATATTACAGTAACGAACTTTTTGCATTAATGTAATGTTATTGTTTTCGCGTCATAAAAGTCTTAGTTAACTAATTTAATTATTATCACACATTTATACTTTTTACTACGACACTCAGAGGTTATGTCCAGTGGTTAGTGATCCTGACAGGCAAACCGGAGGACGTGAGTTTGATTCAATCTCAGGACAAATCTCTGTGTGATGTAATTTACGCATGAAATGTAAGTATTGAGAAATGAATATTTTACGACATAGCCAAGGTAATGAGAACCACCTGGATGAGGGATGCGCAAGATAGAGTACAATGGCAGAAAAAGATGAGGCCTATACCCAGCAGTGGATGATTCCGGGCTGATATGATGATGAAGAAATGAAGATGTTTATTATTTGTCTGATTTATTATGAATAGACTCCGGACCCAAGTCGGCCAGTGTAAAGAAAACATGTACCGGTGGGGTTTTAGCGCACACGAGCCTTGTGAGTGTCGTATCTCTCCCCGTTGCCCATCGTGCCCTACCACCTGTACACGCGAGGACCTGTACAATGCTATAGATAATGCTATCCGCGTAGCTGAGTACTGGTCCGGAAAAATCTGATATTGCCATTTATCGACACGCTAAGAAGAAGAAGTTGTCTGGTTACCATAATAAAGGCTCTGCCTGGTTTGGAATTAGATGACCGGGTGTAATTTTTTTAAGATATTATTAATAATAATATGTTTTTAAACTTACTTTTCCAGCTGTTACAGTTCTCAAATTGCATCTCGCAATAGTTATTAAAGTTCTTAAACGATCCATCATAGCTGCGTGCGCAAATCAGCTGTAACCTGTGAAAAATTGTAATTTCAAAGTCTAGTCTCATCTAAGAAAGTACAATTATGTTATGTAAGTTGGTGCCATGCTACATAAGTTACTACTACTGATTATTGAGTTACTTAACAAATGAGTAAATAAGGTAAATTAATATTCCGGGACATCTTCACATACGGTTGTCTGATCCCAAGCTAAGCAGAGCTGTGTGAAGTGTTATGGTAACTAGACAACTGATAAACATACTTATATATTTCTAAATACAAACATATTATAGATAAATTACACCCAGACACCGAACAAATGATCGTGCTCATCACACAAACACTTGTCCCGGGTGGGAATCGAACCCACGACCTCCGGTATAGCAGTCAGGGTCTCTAACCAATAGACCAACAGGCCCGTCAAAAAATTATACCTTATTTTACCTAAGTGATAAGATAAATGAGATTGGTCCTTTGAATTTCTTAACCGCCGACGAATTTGTGAGTGGTTTAATGTTTGTTGTGTTAGTCTGTCTTTTTGTGTACCTGTGTGTCTGTCTGTAGCATCGAAGCTTCTACACGAACGGACTGATAGTTCGTTTTATTTTTCGTTTGAAAGCTAAGCTATCTTAGGTATTTATTTAAAACCATTACATTTAAAAAAATATATTTTGACACAAGATTGTTGACGGCCTGAGTGGACATTTTGTTTTATTCTTCTGTGAGTGTGTATGTCACTGAACTTCTCTCAAACGACTGGACCGATTTTGATGAATTTTTTTGTGTGTGTTCAAGGGGATCTGGGAATGGTTTAGATTCACAATTTTGTCCGCTGGACAATGTTTTTTTAATTAATTTTTAATTTATTAGTAGTTGTTGATTTTGGAATGTTCTACATTGGATCCGACGGACGGCGCTACCATCGCAGTGTCAAATTTTAAATAATATTCGAATTTTAATTTTAGTCTGTCCGGACAGTTAGCGCTGCGATCAAATTAAAAAAAAAAATTGTTATCATTGTGTTATTGTAGACCATATAGACAGGACAACGTCTGTCGGGTCCGGTCCGCTAGTTTATACATATTTTTTTACTTTTTTTAATTACTAATACTTACTTGTAAGCATTAGGACATGACTCTAGGAAGTTTCTACATCCCTTTACAAAGAAGTCGGTTGCCCAGAACTGTGTGTCTTGCGGGTACTTCAATATCTGCTTCCTATAGTTAGACTTCTGTGCTTCTGTATATCGCAAGAGCGTGGAGATCGCGAGAAGAGCTGAAAAAGAAAAAACTACGATTAGGTAAATATTTTTCGGAAAAATGCCTTTTAATATCTGGTCCTTATTTTATAGAAAAATCCAATATTTTCTGTCAACAAAAAATTGTTGGTGCAGGAGTGTTATAAATGCAAAAAAAAACAGTCTGTTTGTTACTCTTTTACGGCGATACGCTAGACCAATTTTGATGAAATTTGATATTGGATCATTTGGGATCGTAAAAAGTACATAAATTACTATTTGCCAACAGCCACGGAGGCAAATGGGTGGAGGCAAAAATCGTGATTTTTCTTATATCTACAACTTTACCTTCTAAAAGTGTATAATAATACATTACCTACCAAACGCCCACACATTGCATTAAAACAATGTTCTCTTGAACAAACAAAAGGGAATCTTATATTTACAGTGTTTATTCAATTTAAAAGTACAATAATGCTTGTATTTCAGTGAAACGCTAAAAATATTTTACAACTATATTTCCTTTAAGTCATTCAAATTTTAGTACACGTACAATTTTATAGGTAATGTATATTTTCATATTCGTAACTGCACATTTTGTTATTGTTTTAAGTTTGAGTGAGGCATTTGTCCCATTGCGAGCGATGAGCGAGTAACGAGGAGAGCAAATATCGCTCAGCGAGTATATTATTAAAAGATATTTTCACCGTAACAATCAAATGCTGCGAGAGTTCTCTCCGACCAGTGTGAAGAGTAAGTGAGTATCTCTTTATTAATAATAATATATGCATCTCTTTTATTAACACGGGATATACAATTCTGTTGTGCGTTTCTTGAGCGATAAAAAAATTGTCTAAAGTTATTCCCGCCCGCAATGGGGCAAGTGCCTAAAGGCGTTGTTACACTGGTGTACAAGGTCCCTATGCTATGTCAATCAAAAAATGCAGTAAAATACCAAATGCAATTAAGGAAGCAATAACCTTCAACACATTCAAAAGCAAATTAAATAACTTTCGAACTATAAGAAATGTTAGTTGTTCGAAAGAGTTTTTTGAAGATAAATAAAAATTAAACTGTTTAATTTTAATTGCTACGCCCTCAAAGGGTCATGTTGAGACTATTTAATAATAATATTTTGTAACACCTTGTAACACATGAAGCAATAAATGATTTGATTTGATTTAGAGCAACACGTTGCGTAACAGGTCATTTAGCAACTACATGCAACGTCCCGAGATACGAACGCTGTAGTGGTAGAAGCATGCAACATGTTTTGTGTCATGCACTAAGTAGTAGGACATGTTGCGGGGCACTGGGTAGCACGTATTTTAGCGTTGCAATTTCTGTTGAGGAACATTTTGTTTTCGAGTGTATCTAAGGCTTAAATTTAATCTGACAGTATCCTTCAACTCCGAACTTACATTTAGTTGTTAAATTTTGAATGTATCAAAGTAATAAATTTAAATTTAAAATAAAAAGATTGTAAAAAAATTAAAATTATTACAATAGCTTCTTTTAAGTGACTGTAATAGTTCAGTTCTTCATATTTTGCCACTTTATGTGAGTATAAATGTTATAAATTTTATTGAGAAATGTAAGCATGGAATTTTAAAAGTGTATACTTCGTTTTGTGTGCTCCAACCCTAACCAAGAAGCTATAAAGTTTATTATTTCAATAAATTCACCTTCATACTAGTTTCCATTTTTCAGTTTATATTATATTTCATCACATAGTTTTAGAACGCACTATGTCTTATGCAAGACTATTGGATTTTACGTTCCATATTCATTTACATTACATTATTTTTTTCCGTATCGTAAGTCTCTGAATGCATTTGAACTGTCTGTGTATGTTAGTACAATGTAGGTATTATAACGCTTGTAGCTATTAAAAAACAGTGCCTACCTATTTATGGTTCAAACCCTTATATTCCATCTTATCAGAAAAAAATATTCAATGAAAAAAGTTAGATAATTACACTTAATTCATTATGTCAACCAGATACAGTGCTCTTCGTTACGATTGGTTGTGAAGGTCAGATTGGCAGTCGCTCTATTATACTGTTTTCTATTTAGTCCGGTAAGACTGGAAGCCAACCTCAACATAATTCTGGAATAGGCTACAAAGAAGCCCTTATATGGGCGCGATGTATCTAGACTTCTTATTGTAATACAAACTCTTTTCATTATACTGTCTGGAGAAATTTAGATTCTTTTACCCGCCTTTACAAGGAAAACAAGCATGCTTCATGCATTTCGCTGACTAAAACACATTAACCGAGTTTTCTAGTGATTACAGAACTCACGTAGATAAGCGATTATCCTCAAATTGCTCTGTATTTACGATTCACGAGATACGTGATCAAAAACAATTTAATGAAATCGAACTTCTACTAGAAAGTAGAGAAATTTTAAAGTTATGGATTGTGATCTTAGAGCATAGATAAAAACTACAGAGTGCATATTAGGGTATGAACTGTGAGAACTAGTATCAATTAAAAAATATAATGAAAACAGAGAGCGACGTTTTAATGAAACCATCTCAAACTTAAGTATTGTTTTTTTTTTGTAGTCTACATTAGATCCCACTGCTGGGCAAAGGCCTCCCCCTCCGTTTTCCAAACCTGTTGTGTTTTTCGATATCTGGCCTCGTGCGTCCCGCATAACTGACTAGAACCCTAGATAATATTGGAATCAAAGCCATTTTTGCATAAACGTCTATCGTTGCACGGAAATGAACTTAAATGAGTCAACGAATGTACTACAGATAGCCAAAAATGTGCTTAAACTCGGTGCAATGGGCTTGTAGCGATACACACACTCTATAATTTTTACTTTTCTTACTCTTTGATTTTGATATTCGTTTTCGATTTTTGTCAAAGGTTTTGTAGTTAAATAAAATTAGGGCTGCGGTTTTGTTGTTTATTCAATTGAGCCCTGCGGTTTTATTTCCAAATTGCCTCCTTTATTTTGGTTAATTTCGTTTTCTTTGTTTTGACCTTTGTTTTTATTGTATTGGTTGTCTTATTATTTTATTGGGTTTGATGTTTTAGACGCTATCTTAGTAGTTGATGTGACAAAAATAAAAGTGTTTTAGTGAATTAATATGCAATGCAGTTATATCGTCATTAAATTTTCAAGGTAAAATGTCTTAACTGTGTTGTATGGGAAGAGTTGTTTTACGTAGTCTAGTATAATAGGTACGTTCTAAAAAAAAATCATTAAAAAAAATCTACTAAAACGAAACTTATGTATTAAAATAAATAAAAACCTACATACAACCGTGGAGGTTGTATGTAGGTTTTTATTTATTTTATTATAATCGAAATTCAAACAAATCTTCTACCTTACAAATAAATGCTCTTCTAATCATGAAATAAGAGTGCATTACTGACCGAAGCCATCCCATTCATTTCACTTAAATATAAGTCGTAAATGTTATGAAATATGATTCAATTTGCTTTATTCACTGTACCCTGATTCAACTTTATGTGGCTTGTTCATCACCATTAGAATTTTATTTTCTCTTACGTGTTTTTTCGTTCACACTTATACATATTATTAAAACAAGCGAAAATACGTTAAAAAATTATAAATTTTGTCCCCTTTTTGGTTAATAGTTCAACGTAGATGAAAATAATAAAATAATCATCATCATCATCATCATATGCCTTTTTCCATATATTAAAAAAAAAAGAAAACTCTCTTGCTCACTTGTGAGGTTGTTTTCAGAATCCATTTTCTAGGTTTTCTCATTCATGCCCTTGATGTCGAAAATCATAAAAATTTTGAAAGTTCATTTATTCTATCCTGGGATTAAACCTGCAACCACTTGCATACAAATCCGACCATTAAACCACAGAACCATCACTCAACCCTGAACAGTTACTAACCTATTATAATAAACTCACCTAAAAGCTTCATAATTTACAGTACGGTAAAGGTTCTATAAACAATTCTAGACCATGACCTTGTGTTCAACCGTAAGGTCACTTTAATTCGACCATTATTTACGCACAGCCCAGTTTAATTGTTAGTAAGCGAGCGGTTAACGATCTAATCGCGTTTAGCATGCTAGCTCAAACGGTTTTATTTGCCCTTTTGCCCTTGAACGCGGAACTTGGATGACTATTAAAAGGTTCGACTTGAAAATGTGGAGCGCTTTTCTTCTTTTTGTGTCAATTTTCTTGGACTGAAAAAGTCAGGGGTATTGAATTTTTGATTTGATTTGAGTCTATTGTTGACGAAATTAAAAGGAATAGTTCTCAATTCGATTTTATTTTTTCATATTTTATTACACGATGTCTCCAGTAATATTGTGGAACGATTTCAATAAATATTTTTGTCCTCATGGGTATACCCCAGATATTTTTCCAATAAAAATTAGACTAAAAGAGTTTTTTTTTGTATTTAAGTGTAGTAGATAACCTAAGACAGCATTTCTTAACGATCACTTTTGAGCAATACTCTTTCACTAATAATTTTTTTCCAGCATTTGTACAAATTTTCATAACAATTTCTCATCTTAAAAAAACAGATCCAATCAGGCAATTGCAGATTAACCATTTAGATCAGAACTAAGAGAAAAGACAACACATTAATTATATACAAAAGTGAGACTAAATGATCCTAAATGCATTGTTATATATCATTTGTACCTAACAATTAGCACTTAATGACAATTAAAACAGCATCGTTAAGATTTTCTAAACGTAGAAAGTGTTATTATATATTATGGTATTTTACGCACTGAGTATAATATGTCTAGTTGTGACTTACTTAAGAATCTTCGATGAAAATATCGATACTTTATCTAAGTACAAATAATTATAATAATATGCACAAAGTTGTACGAACGTTAAAAGACAAGAGATTTACTTTTAATCTATAGAGATTTTTTAATGTAAATCTTTTAAATGTGTCTTTATAGTTATTGGTTTCTTAAGGTTTACGCGAATGTTAGACATTGAAATAAAACTACTTTTTACGGATGTTTTCGCGGTTTATATTAAGATTTTAAGTCCCGGCGTTTCGACACCTTTGCAGGTATCATGGTCACGGGCAGACGTCTGCCCGTCTGCACGTGACCTATAAACCGCGAAAAAATCCGTAAAAAGTAGTTTTATTTCAATGTTTTCATAGTTGTTGATTTTTGCATTTGGTTTACATCCTCTAATTAGTTTTAAAATCATAAAGCCAATTATTATTATTTTAAGACAAGACTTAAAAGTTTCTAAATTTTTTGATACAAACGTGAAATGACTAGTGGTGAGCAAACGCTACATAATATCCGAAAACTATACCATAATTTCTCCGAAATACTGAAAAAGGTACTTTGTTTTTTTTTCAATATCCGCTTACCATATTCCTATGCAATATATGAAAATGGAAAGCAAACAAATTTGAATAGAGATAGGCTTTTATTTATGCGTTTGTT
Organism: Autographa gamma; assembly: GCA_905146925.1. NCBI lineage: Eukaryota > Metazoa > Arthropoda > Insecta > Lepidoptera > Noctuidae > Autographa > Autographa gamma. The sequence goes on from LR989871.1 coordinate 8,714,180, forward strand.
ATTGTATTTTAGTTTTTTGAAGCAAACCAGAAAAATGTTTTATATGAATATAAACATAGAAACACTTTTCTGCTTTGAATTTAGATTTTCTTACACTTAAATGTTTTGATGATTTACAGATAAAGATAACATAACATATCATCACGCCTGTATCCCCGAAGGGTTAGGCAGAGGTGTACCAATGTACATCCACAGTTCGCCGATATGTTTAGGTCCCATGTAATAGGGGGCGAGCCAATTGCCACAGATAAACTAATACACATAAATATAATGAAAAAAATATATAGTACATTACGTACAAGATTTTAATATGTATGCAAATTACATAATCCACAAAAAGTTAAATGAAAGTAAGTTTCGTTTAAAACCTTTTAAATGTCATATCACTGTTATTATTTAAAGCTTAGTTTGACAAAAGCTTTATACCCTTTTAATTAAATTAAATGTGTGGGACGATTTAATTAAGATTAGCAGTTAAGAGATTATACAGTTTTATGTAAAACATTATGTCTGTCGTAAACAATATTTACGTAAACTTTTCAATTTTGTTGCTAAAAAAGATAATTAATGTTTGTCAAGATTTGTTACACTAAAAGGTTTTATTTTTCCTACATATTTGCACAATCAGCAAATATTTTATACACTGTTTAAAAGGAATCCAATAGTTTAAAGTTTCTTTATTATTAACATCTATTTGATCCCTCTTCATTGCTCTTTGCAATGGATGTATTATAGGAAACTAGCTGAGCCCCGCGGTTTCACCCACGTGAGTACGTAGGTCCCGTTCCCGGTGCCTTTATATCATTGAGGGCGGAGATGGATCCAACAAATCACTATCGTTACCAAAGGTCAGGATTACTTAATTATTTTTATCCGCGCATTTCCAATTTTGTTTTTCATAAGAACCTTCTCCTGTTAATAAATAACACAACAAAAAAAGAATTACCTAAATCGGTCCAGGCGTTGTTGAGTTATGCGCTAGCCAACACGTTAAGCGATTCATTTAAGAGTATATTTTTTCGTTAAAACTATTTAGTCTTCTAGAATAAGAACAAACTCTAACTATACTAAAATTAAAACTTACATTAATAAAAACTAAACGGCGTCAAAGAACTCATGGTCATCCTTGTCAATGGCGGGGAACGTGCCCAGAAGGCTGGCAGAATTGCCACGTTGAATGGCTATGCCGATTCTCTGTGCAAGGAACACACCAGCCCTCTGATCACGAGCCTTCATATAAGATGTAATAGAAAAAACATTGCAATATATACCTGCTAATCAACAAGCTTAGTTAATTATAACCTACACTCCTAGACCTAGGCTATACTTCCGTTCCTTAGTAGGTATGTAATAAGTATACATGTGATATTTAAGTATACCCACGCAACGGTGGAGAAATCTTGAAGTAGAGCGACATATTAACATCGATTTGTGAGTAACTTTGTTAGTAGTTTTCTATATTATCTGCTTTAAGTAGGCTTAAGAAAAGATATAGATTTCATAAATATTTAACAATAATTCCAGCATGTAAACGTCCCACTGATGCGCACAGGTAAATAATATTATAGATTTCAAAAAATATATAGATTTCATTAATACATAAATAATAATTTCAGCCTACAAACATCCCGCTGCTGCGCACAGGCCTCTACCCCTATAGAGAAGGCGCGAGCATTGATCACCACGCTTGCTCTCTGCGGATCGACGATTTCAGTTTTCAATTTATCTTGTCTCATCATCTCCCTGCCCTGGTCCCAATTATTTGGGGTCGGCGCAATGCGTATTCAGCTTCCATTCATCTCTACAACTAGTCATCTCAGTATTTATTTCTTTCTCATATCACACAATTTATCTTGTCTCGTCAACTTTGTACTATTTTGGTCAAACCCGGATAAGAACCTGAAATCTCGTAGACAACAGTCTCTTTACGATCATTGACCAAGGAAGCAGTGAAAAAAGCAGTCATGAATAAAATTACCAAGCAATTGAGCAAACATTCTGTTAAAAATATCCCAATAAATAAAACCCAAACTAATATCAACTTTTGAACGGTTTATACGAAAAATTCGATTAAACCCGAACTTTTCCTGATGAATGCGGATTTTCGGGATTTTTAATTCGTGCTAAACAAAATAAAAGCTTTGAACTCCGTTGTTGAATTGACATGCAATTAGTTTCGGGAAGTTTAACTTTTAAACGGGTGAAGTCTGATTCAGGTTTCTGACTGTTTTCGGTTTTAATTAAAACCTATTAGACAGAAAGAATTGACATAATTTAGCAAGTGGTATTCATATTTAAATAGAACACACAAGAAGATAATTAACAACACACTACCTTAATATCCTGTAATATACATTTTATTTGTGTTTTCTTCCCTTGTACAAATAAGTAAAAATATATATATATATTGCACCTGTTGTTCATTGTTAGTGATCCGAATACATTAACTGTCATTACAATCATTAATTGGTCATTACGATCATTCTCTTCGTGATTCCAATAAGATTTTATTGTGGGCTTATCTGAATACGAAAATTAGGTACAATGACAAGTACACTGACCGACCAATAACATGCATTTAAAATAGCTGAATCGAGGCCCTGGAGCCGCGGGATCTACTCTATTTTGTTTACCCACGTTCTTAGGAATATCCGTTTCAGTTTCAAATCGCATAAAAGTAATGTAAATTTTATTTAAAGTATGTGAGATGGATCTTATATTTAGATTTTGTTTACTCACCTAGTTGGGTTTATCCACAGATCAGAAAAAATATAAAGACGGGCTGATATCTCATTTTGGATACATTTGACAGGTTAAATAAAGTCAAAATGGGATGCCAATTTTGAATCTAAAATGGTAATCGCAACAGCAACTTAGGTTCGTTTTAGAGACAAAGATACTAATACTCACAAATATCATTTTCGATCATTTTTGCATATTTTTTTATATGTCTATCTAGTGATTGTAGCTCCCAAATGGAAGGCCTCATTTTAATGCGGTGGTTTCCAAAGCTTACGTGATTGGGATTTACTTACATAGTTATCTGTTCTGTTTTTCAAAGATTAATCAGCCCTTTTTCAAATTGGAATGAAAATTTGATAACGATTTATAAATTGGTTTTTCAGGTTTACGCGAATGTTAGACATTGAAATAAAACTACTTTTTACGGATGTTTTCGCGGTTTATATTTAGAAAAAATCCCTAAAAAGTAGTTTTTTTCAATATTTCAACGATTTATAACTTTTTAGTTATATTCATATCATTCTTCGCTATTATTTTGTATAGCCTGTCTATATGTTTCTACTCTATGGTTTTACCTTTAAATTTTCAAGGCTGAAAGAATTCAGATTGTTTATTTGAACAGGTAAACACTGTGGGTTAATGGTAATGTTCAGATGAAAGAATTATTGGGTGTATTTGCTAAAATAAATAAAGGTGGCAATTGGTATTGCTCGGTTAAAATAGGCAAAGTTTGGAAGTTACTGGGCGGTATTGATATAAGTAATCCGTGTGTTATTCTACGTATAACTTACTAAATAAGCAGTGTTATGAAAAACTTATTAGTAATAAAAATAATAAAATAAGTATTTTAAGTAAAAAGAAATACTAAAATTGATAAGTTTTTTTTTTCAATTTCGTTCCGTGTGTCTACTTGATCATGATATATAATGATACGATTATTCGTGCATACTTTATACTATAAAAATAATATATGTGTATGTGTTAATTTGTATCAAAACACTTTTTTGAATAAAAATGATATTATTTTTTTCTTCTCCTTTTAATAATTATCGTTTAACTAATTATCATTTACTATCCTTAAAATATCTTTCAACCAGACACTTCTTTTCCATTATTTTCAGAATTCTAAAATGGCAACCATCTCATTCAGTTCACTCTCGATCCGTTCAATTTCAAGAACACGTTCATTCTTGGAATGGAAACAGATTTTGATCGAAAGCAATATGTAAATACATTCTGTGACTTGTATTTTCTTGAAATCCCATTCTATCTGTATATCAATTAAGTATCCAGACTCGAATGTGAACGAAAAAACGATTTACGTTTGAGTATGAATATAACCAGCTGTGTTTTAATTCATTTGATTCTTGAGATCTGTCTTGGAATCCTCATGTCCGGTCAATAGTAAGAGTGAAATCATAAAGTGTGTGCCAAATGTATGTTAAGTACCTAAAACAGAAGAAATTTCAAATATCTAGATGTATTTAGATTATTATATTTTATTATTATAGAAAATATATTAATATCGACATAAAATAAAAAAAAACAAGATAATTGAGAATGCTAAAAGCTTTTATGTTTTTTTTTTCGTTCCATCATATTTATATAAATGTACAAGAAAGAGCAAATTACCATTCATTTCTTATTACATTGTTATTACGGATGTTACAACTGTAGAATAGTTCTTGCAGTTTTTTAAACACATCATAGAAATTATATTAATAAGCAAACACAGGCGACATGCACTTTGCACTAATGTAATCAGATCTATAACTAGTATTTTTTGAAACTTTTAGAAACCGCTCTTAATTTAATCCATACTCAAATACCCCGTCAATGACCTAAGTTCGTCGACCCAATACCGATGAAACGGAAAATGTAAGTGGAACTGTATACGGGGAAAATCTAGGGATTATGTTACTCTATCGATAAGTAAGAGTGGTAGCGAGTTTATTTTATACTAAGACTTGTTGTTCATAAGCGTGAATGGAGAATTTGATCTGAATGATTGAATTATAGGGTGAAATGTAATTTTTTTATGTGTAGAAAAAAATGAGGCAATTCAAACTAAGAAAAAGCTGTTGCGCTTTTCATTGAGAAAACTAATGTTTTGTTCAATATTAAATTTTATCGAATACGTACTTTCCTCTTCTTAAAAGCAGAATATAATGCCAATTGGTTAAAACAACACGTTGATTTTTTTTTTTCACGTTGAGTTACTTTCTTTTAGCTTTTAAAAGACGGTTTAAGGCGCACGCCAGACAGAAGAGACGTAAGACGCAGACGGGGCGCGGACATTTGTCTCTACCGCGTCCCTTTCATACAAAATGTATAGAAGCATCGCGACGCAAAACATACAGAATTAACGGGGCGCGCGCTCAACGCTTCTATACATTTTGTATGAAAATGATAAATGTCCGCGCCCCGTCTGCGTCTTACGTCTCTTCTGTCTGGCCTGCGCCTAAACAAGACACACACAGTCGAACAAAGAACCGTTTCTTTTTTGGTAGTCGGATAAAAAATAAACGTAGTAGTACATATTGTGTTGACTAAAAGAGACGTAAATAAATAGAGCCCTATTGGCCTATTTCTCTGCTCTAGTTAAATCGATATTAAATAACTTTCTCGAATTGTGAATCCAAATATTAAAATGATCGATTTAAAACCAATGGTTTGTGGTTTAAGTAAACAATAAACTATTTATTTAAAGCCTTTCGTGGTAAAGGGAAACTTTTTATAAAAACACCATGGGTCATGAGATACTCAAATTATTGTTTTCTCAATTTCTTTTTTTTTTGTTCAAGTTCGGGCACCTCAAAGATTTTAGTAACATCTTCTTAGCTAAGACAACAAAATTACAAACACTAGGATATTTTATCTAAACCACCTGTTTACGACAAAAATATGTGAAAAATGAATAGAGATACGAATTAAATGTGATTTACTCTTCAAATAACTATTAAAATAATTTATTTTAGCAAATAAATAAAAAGCAAATTCTTCTATTTACACTATAGTTAATTTGAACTCGTAGCAATAAAATGTTTTACAATACTTGTCAAAGACTTTTTCATCTTATATCAATTAATGAACACCTACGCTGAAACTATACCTTACTGAAGGGATTTTCGAAGAAATTCCAAATACTGTAAGACCTAACTCTAGACTATTTATAGGTCTTTATCTAGATCTACAAATCTAGTTAAGTACGTCCGGTCATCCGTAAAATTGGTATTACCGTTGACCCAACAGTTTTTGTCAAATAGTTACTTGTATACCTATCTTAAAAAGCTAAATGGATCAATGTCAAATAATTATAAATTAAATGTAAGATGACAGAGAGTGTTAAGATAGTTTAATATTTTTTGAATAAATAAATAACGTATTTTTGCTGATGCTTTATTTCCTTATTTTATTAAATTACAATTGCATTAATGAGTAATATACGCTTCACATTTTTCTATATAAAATAAATATTTTTAATGATCTGTTTTAAATTTTAATTTATAAAATAAAAACAAATTATGATTACCTGAGTTAAAAATCATTAAAAGTTTACACTTATTACTGCTATATCTGAGGAATATCGATATAGTTGTGGAATTCAGTAAAAAACTAAAAGCCTACGGAACTAAAAATCCCACACTGTTCCCTTAAGACTTTATCAAACACCATGGCTTATTCATGAGCCCTTAAAACCAAGAAAACCTATTTGCCTTCTTCACACCCCATAACACAAGAAACAGCTTTCACTAGCAACTATCAAAAAGAAAAACACATTTTCCATTACACAACATACCATCACGCCTGTATCCCCGAAGGGTTAGGCAGAGGTGTACGAATGTATACCCACGGTTCGCCGATATGTTTAGGTCCCATGTAATAGGGGGCGAGCATATTGCCACTAACCGGGCACAAATCCAAACTCCGACCTGCTACTGAGAATTTCATAGAAAAACCCAATAACATGACTAAGATACTAGAAACAATAATAAAATTTGAGGCTTAAGCACTGGTCGACTTGGGAATCGAACCAAAGGCCTCTAGCGTAGCAGTCACGCTCAGCACCACTAGGCAAACGAGGCAGTTTCCATTACACAACATTTATAAAAGAAAAAGTGAGTGAAACCGCAGGCGAGCGCTAGTTCGGATTTCAATTTGTCCGTATCGTATTATCGTTGCAACTAGATCATTTAAATAGCGAAACAGGAGCAGTTAGTTGACATTGATCTTGTAGACTCCGGCGTAAGCGCATTGCTAACTGACATTTGTAGAAAAAAGTTTTTATTTTATTATTATTTTATTTTGAAGTGCAGTGTTGTGTTTTGTGTGTATCGTGATAGTATTTTGGAGAAGTAAGTGTTTTTTTTATTGTGTGTGTGATTTTTTTCATTATTTCGTTTCTTTTTTTTCATGTCATAAAAAAATATGATTGAAAATATAATGTTTAGTGACTTAAATTTCACCTTTGTAATTTATTAAGACAAAAAAAAACTTTTGACATAAGTTTTGTTCATGTATTAATAATCTGTTTTACTTCTTCTAATACTTAATAAGTATCATTATCGTATAACTACTGGAAACGTTTGACCTATTTATTTATACTCAATAATTATCTAGCTCACAAGTCTTCGGTCTAGACAAGTTATATTTTATGTATAAAAAAGAAAATCTACAAATAATTTGCTTGAATACAGAATTTCTACTGCTGTAGAAGTTATCTAAGAAAAAGGTTTTTACTTAACTATTAATTTATTTATATCACTACATAGTATAAAATAAAGTCGCTTCCCGCTGTCTGTCCCTATGTATGCTTAAATCTTTAAAACTACGCAACGGATTTTGATGCGGTTTTTTTTAATAGATAGAGTTATTCACGAGGAAGGTTTATATGTATAATACATGCATAATATAGTAGAGGAACACGGATAATCTTAGAGATTTAAGTAAATGAACAAATTTTTTGCGTTTTTTTCGATTTTTTTTTGTTTAAAGTTTCTAATTTCAAATTCGATGAAATGTTGAGGCATATTATAAAGTGACACGGTAATCTACATTTTGCCTTGGGCATATTACATAACCGCAAACGTTTTTAAACTGACGACGCCGTATGTAAAATGCCATATTATACTATTTGTCTGCGACAGATATATAGTGTAGGTATCAGCGTTGCACCCGAGCAAAGCCGGGGCGGGCCGCTAGTTGAAAATAATTCTAACCATAAATAAACTGACTTCAAAATAAGTCTTACATTTATTTCAAAACTGGGACTATACGGGAAGCACCAGCTTTCAAATAAAATAATCATTAAAATCGGTTCACCCAGTCAAAAGTTCTGTGGTAACAAACATAAAAAAATATAATCTAATTGAGTACCTCCTTTTTTTGGTCGGTTAAAAAGGTTTTTGCTTTACCATTTCTTTTGTAGATAAATGGATAAAGTGCGTAACATGCATCTTTTAAAAGTAAATAATGTATTTTGAATAATCCTTTTTTTGTACGTCTTGTCGTCATTTTGAGATAAATCTTAAAATGGTATCCAATTTTGATGTTCAAAGGAGTGAAAAAAAAGATTACACGTGTGAAAATTGAAATTATGACTGAAAAAAAGATTATACGCGTCTTCAGATATAAGGCTTTTCGGGTTAACATAAAAAGTGTGAATGTTATTATGTTTGTTTGTTTATGTGGATTTTAAATGAGTATTTTTCTAAGGATTATTTCAGATTTTAATAAATAGATAGCATAGACTTGGAAATAAAGATATTAACTTGTAAAATAGTGTCAAATGTATGAAAGTTTTTTTTTACTTTTTGTACTAAATTAATAAAAAGGTGATTAGTTACCAAACAAGAAAACAATAACTACATAATATGAGATAAGCTAAACACTGAAAAAAAATACCAAGTGTAAACTATTTTCTTTGAAACATAATTGTCACTGAAATCGATCATTGAGCGAGCAAACCAAAGCAAATAAAACCTACAATAATACCTGTTACACATATCGAACACCCTGTAATGTTACGTTTATCATTAAAGTGTATACAGCGTGTTCCTTTATGCAGTAAAAGTAAATTCAATTCCAATGTGTGTCACTTGAGAGGCTTTTGTTTGTTTGTGCTATAGGGTTGACACTCGGATATTTAAATTGGTTTTTTAAATAATTTATCTTAGTTTTGTTAAGTTTGTTATCGTTACCTGAGAATAAGTATTAAGTATTTGTAAATATGATATTAATTTATTAATTACATACTTTATTACTACACAATTAAATCTAATATAAGAATAAACTCAAAGTATTCTGAAATTAAAACTTACATAAATAAAATCTAAAAGGCGTCAAAGAACTCATCGTCATCCTGGTCAATAGCGGGAAACGTGCCCAGAAGGCTGGCAGCATTGCCACGTTGAATGGCTATGCCGATTCTCTGTGCAAGGAACAAACCAGCTCTCTGATCATGAGTAGAGTCTACTAAACGTTTAGAGAGTTCATTTGTAAATTCTATACAAATATCAATAAAATCTAGAAAAAAAACGGTTAAAATTTTAATTATTCTCTTTTCATTTTTCTGGTCTATCATCATTTAAAACCCTTTCAAGGCACCGCTAGCTACGTACTCAACTGAACGTATAGAGATAATAATGTTGGTATATTCTTCTACTTAACGTGTCAACGAATGGCAGTTCATTTATCGACGGGTCCTACGTATACTGGTGTAACCCGCAAAACAGCGAAATACGTTTTTTTGCACCAAAAGCCTTAAAATTACCTTAACTTTATATCCTGTAAAAATTATATTAAATTATCAAGTAATTTCAAAGATACAAACTTGTAAACTAATATAAGTGACATGATTTTCTGCCACACGACCATCTACACTGATATAAGTCACTTGCATCAGTGTAGGTAGTCGCGTGCGACGCGACTCGTGGTCGGGAGCACGTTACAACACTGGTATAACTGCGATGCGTTTTAGGTTACATATTCATTTATTAAAAAACTATTCAGATTTGGTTTGTATTGATTTAGTAGTGGTAACATGTCACATCAATGAAGCGCTCAAGAGGTCAAGTAATGATAGATTTATTAGAAAAAAATAATAGTAAAATAAACACTCCAGGAAATTACGAAAATAAATATTAATTGACATTTTAAATAGTATGATGATATATTTTGTATTGTTTGATCATATATAAAACAAAGTAACTCAATCTTTCGTTTTTGATTTTAAGTTTTGCTTCCCTTTTTTGAAAACTGGAAAATAATTCCATGGGGGAACTTTAAAAAAAAGGAGGAGGTTTTCAATTCGGATTTTTTATGTTCGCGCATATCTCCTTTGCTTTCCAAACCGATTTGAAATATTTTTTTTCTTTGTTGGAAAGGGTATACTTCCCAAATGGTATGGTATACTTCCCATAGTCACCAAGTCGGGATCTGATGATGGAATCTTGGTGAAATCGAGGGAACTCTTCAAATGTTATAGCGTTATATAATGTTATAGGAAAGTGTACAGCAAATTTGGTTTTTTCTACAGCAAGTGAAGCATTTGCCGTTCAAAAGAACCATTCTACCATCAGATCTGATGATGAAGCTACGATGGCCTCGTGAATGTAGCCGGAATTCGTTGTTTGTGAGATGCGTGGCACTGCATTTGGTTTGATGGAAATTATCATGAGAATGATGAATGGGTGAAGGCCATATTATTATTAATATCTAAGATTTAAAATATTATATCACTAAAAATAAACCAATAAAAAACTTTGTGCAAAGAATAAACTTACTTTAAAAATCGATAATAGCACTAAAAAGTTAAAAATAATACTATAACCTACCTAACTATATTAATAAGCCAAACCTAAACTAGTATTAACCTACAATACAACTTTATAATTTTATGGAGTCGGTGCCTTGCTAGGTATATATAATTACCGAAAGTTCCTAATTAAGAAGATTAAATTTTTTAGTTTTATTATTTTTAAGATGGCAAGTCCATCGATTTTATTTTTCATTAAGAGTGCCGCATAGAGGATAGTAATATTATTATGAGTGCTATAATAATATTAACGTCCGATTAACAACACCTATTAAGCATAGGTAGGTCTGGAAAAGACTTCAATTATGTATTTTCATTTCATTTTCTGCCACACCCTTTAAATATTTAAGTTTAATAACAAATAACAATGCAGAAAACTGTTGCAAGTAGTTTTCCAGTACTGAGTAAACTGGTGTAAGTGTTTAAAAGTCGATAAAAGAAGATGTTATTGTTAATATTATAACCTCATATTAATCAGTAGATTGGAAATAGCATATTAAAACAGTAAAATTCTTAAATTTTCTCTTACTACAAGAATAAGCAAGTACATTGTATACTGGTATAAGTGGCCACTTGTATCAGTTTACAGGTTTTACCATAATAAATAAAACAAGCTACATCAATGCAAGTGACACTATTTTCCAAAGTATAAAAAAAAATTAAGAAACAATAATGCAATCTTGTTTCTTAGAGATTCAAATATAACATCTCAAAATTTCAAGTATTTCTATTGATTTATGACAAAATTACAAGCTTTAGAACCTTTGAACCGCTCTCCTGAACAGTTGTGTTTTTGCACTTGTACCAGTATACGTAGGACCCGTCGTTATATATTACTGTATTATTTAAGTTCATGTGGCAGAGTGGCAGAGTGACAACCCTAAACACAACCGCATACAAACACCCCACGATTTAGTCGCGAGAATCCAAAATCCATGGCATTCAGACCGCGATGAGCCGGTCTTGTTCACTAACTGTATAGAATACGCGTCTTTGAGATGCACGAGTATATCTTTAAGACTGTCAAATACATAAAAAAAAAGATAATCAGATGTATCATTAATCTACGGTGACTAAAACGTATACATTTTTTTGGCTCAGACTATAAATGATAATTAATAAAAAATAATCTATAAAGTTATGAAAGAAAAATGTTATATTTCGTTCATTTGATGACTTAATTAATATTAAAATGAAATATAATATATTTGTAAGAAATTCTGAGAAAAATCTTTAGTTTTAATTCCGTTATTCCTGCATGTGCACTGTGCATATTGCATGAGGGCGAGAGGGTGGGACTGCATCCTGCTTCCAAGCCAGGATTTTTGTTGCGGAATTTAATGTCAAATATTCACATTTTTCGGAACATTAAATGTCATGGATTTCCGCAAACTAACTCTGATTGATGATGATTGTGTGCATGATTCCATCATTTAAATATTATAAATTTGAGTTTTGCGAGCGAAGTCAGAAAAAAGGTCTAGTTAAAATTAAAATATGTTCCAAAAACGATAGCAATAATTAATTACAAATAATTTATTGTTTGTTTGTTCTCATAATAATGTTTGAGTTTTTATAAAAAGGTAAACGTTTATTTTATCGGGATTAATTCTCGGCCATGTGTTTGCTTTTAATTATAATAACTGGCAATACCGTTAATTAATGTAAACGGACAGAATTTGATAGCCTGAGGCTTAAAGATAGACCTTCTTTAGAAATTCCTAATACACCGAAAATTCAAATATAAGGTATCGTTTAAAAACACAATAAAATTTAATCGTTAATTACTTAATTACAATATAATAAAGTTCTTGTTAATCGGAAGATAGAAAGAGGATTTGCCTCGCGGGTCGATTGCTTCTAAAAACAATATAAATTATAAACCAATACAGGAAGATATTATAAGCGTTTATCGTGTAACATGAAAAAATAATAAATTAGAATTAAAAATATCGTTTCATCCACGCATTGATACATATACACACTGTACTACCTTTTAACTCTCTACCTATTAAAATTAGTGAGACATATTTCGCTAATATACTGACGGACAGACAGACAGACATACTGTCGAATGGGCAGCAGAGTTTCCTGAATAGTCTCATTTGGAACCGTAAAGGTAGACAAAGTCCCGGTGAAGCAGACAAAGCCTGCGCTCAGGCTAAATTTTTATGCAAAGATCTCTACCAAAAGAAATACCCTAAAGGTTCCCCACATAACATAAACATAGCATAAAATCACGCCTGTATCCCCGAAGGGATAGGCAGAGGTGTTCCAATGTACACCCACAGTTCGCCGGTATGTTTAGGTTCCATGTAATAGGGGGCGAGCCTATTGCCACTAACCGGGCACAAATCCAAACTCCGACCTGCTACTGAGAATTTCATAGAAAAACCCAATAACACCTTGGTCGACTCAGGAATCGAACAAAAGACCTCCAGCGTACTAGTCGCACTTAGCACCACTAGGCCAACGAGGCAGTTCCCCCTACTAGGTAAAAAACATTATTATCGTATTATCAGTAAAAAAGTAAGAGTATGAAACAGTGATAACCATCACCATCATAATTATAAGTTAAAAGTTAACAACGTTTCGTTTGTCACTTAACTACGAGATCCCATTTCACGGTTAGTGCTAACGTTATCTCTCAGTAATTATGGAAACATTTTACTGGCTGAGATAACTAAATGATTAGTATTAATAAAACTGAGATAATGTGATACTACGTTTTAAATATGTTTGATGAAGTCTTTTTAGAAATTGTCTTAGCTGTTAACTGATTGTTGTTTTTTAAAATTTACTACTACAGAACATCGTTTTTCACGCTTTTTTTTCAGTATATTTAGTTTTACCTAAAAGAGTTTCTTTTGCAAAATAAGGCTTGAAATTGTTACATACTTGTACAATATAATATTACAGACCTACAACTTGTGTGTGTGGTTTTAAACTGTAAATTCAAGTTGGTTATTATTAATAAATAAATAAATAAATATTACCATGTATTACACAAGTTATGATTAACACTGCCGCGCTTGAGATTTTAATCGTGACGCGTAAAGTTATCAGTCCCTTATTATCTATATATCTATTCTTTTAAGTCAAAGTGCAAAAAGCTATTTATATTTATTTCTTAGTCAGAAACTTCTTCTAGCACCCAATAAATACAGACATCCATATTTTCGTAGTTTTTGATATTTGTAGTTTTTAAACCCTAAAAAAGGAAAAGCATAATAACATTCCAAACAAACTTTTCTCGGAAACATTAGACGAAATGAAACTCAGGTGTCGACGCAATTTACCGACAAATGGTACTTTTAGTGACAAAATGGTACTTTTAGCGTATGAAATGGTACTCTCCACGCGAGTGTAAGTTAATCCCTGTGGTTTAATTAGGTTGAAACGTTTTGGTAACTTTGAAGTTAGATTTGAGGGGTAATTTAGTAATTTGATTACTTTTGGCAACACTTAATTTGTTTATTTAAATAAAGAAAAACGAAACTATTTCACACATTTTTTTTTACTGTTTTGAAGTTAGTCATCTATCATACACGATTGTTTGGTTCCTCTCAACATTTGAGATTTTTTTAGTTATATATAGATATAGCTTTTTTATTTTTGATACAGAAATATTGTTTTTCTCTTCTTTTGCATACTTGTTTAAACTTTTTCTTGGCGCGATTGTATTGTTTAAGTGTGGAAATTGTTTTGGATAATGTGTCGTTTATTATGATTGTAATTGTTTATTTATAGTATCTGTTTGTTTCCCCAATAAAATAAAAATAAAAATAAAATAAAATCTATTATTTCATAATAAGGACGCGTGCAAACGAGAGACTGCTTACTTACAGCAAAGTTGCACGTCATTAATTGCTCACTTAATTAGTATGCGATAAATATATTACGATGATGAGAATAACTAATGCGCAATTTTTGTTTAAAATTTTGGCACCCTAATTCGTACGTTGGTAAACTAATTTTATACCAGGAGTCAGAGTCAGTCAGAGTCTTTAGTAAGGCTGGTACCTTGTTGATGTTAATAATTATAACCCAAACTCTCTTCAAAACATATGTTATCATGCAAAACTAAGAAACCCACATAAACTAGTTATTCCACCCGTCATCCTCTTTCATTTTCTTTCTAGATCACAAACATACAATTACCTTCTCAACCAAGATTTTCTTATTTTCTTTAAGAAACACGTTCCTTGCGTGTTTACAAAAATAATTTCTATAATCTGCGCTGCGGTTATACGTTTGAAAGTGGACTTTCCTTATAATTGTATTGCGTTCGTCTTAAGTGCTTATTTACTGCGTCCTTACTTATTTAGCTGGGTTGGTGACAGCTGTCAACGAGAGCTGTCACTTTGACGTTTGGTTTTTGACAGATGTACTATCTTATGTTAAAGGACATGATCCGTTTTTGTTCAAATTCGAAAGTCAAGATTATAAAATGCTGAGAAGGACAAGCTCTGTCAGAATATATTTTTTTTTTTGTTGGCCACCTCTTTCGAATTTGGACCAAAAATGTATAGAGATCGGATGATGATGTCCTTTCTGATATTAGGGTAGTTAATTTTGTTTTATATAATCTGACTCTGATAACAGCCAAGAGTTGCGTTTTGGTGTGCAATTTAAAATGAATTATGAGGCAGAACCTACAAAACATAAGATACTGCAGAAAATTATATAAAAATATGTTCTCCTAAATATTTTGAACGCAAAATCGGCTTTGTTCAATTCGAGCAAGTAAAATATTTAACGTAACACCCAAAATTATTACAAGATTATATATACAAAACAATGATTGACGACAAACATTAACAAGTATTGTTATATACATAGTATTTATTCTCCATTTTGACATTTGACATTAAGCTTCTAACAAAAGGAATACCGTTGCTTTGAACCAATTCTTGCAAACTTCAGAATTGAGTTTAATTATTTCTGTATCAAACATTTTGGTGGACAAATTCCCGTGTTTAGCTATTTAGTAATATTACTGTAGAGTCTTCCAAAACCTTAATTTCCTTTGTTTCAAATATTTTCTTGGATATTAGGTTGTGTTTTTATTAAATTATTTTGTCGACAGTGATATTAAAATGTGCTTTTTATCTTTTACTTATGAAGCAAACATTAATATTTGTGTCTGTTAAAACTGTAGATCGACTTTTTCATTGTTAAAGTCTTTTTATTGCATCACCGTGTGCATTAAAAACGAATTTGGCATGTAAAAAGGAGATATGTAAATTAAATACCTGAAGAAGTTCTGAGTACATTATTTATTTTTAGAATAACCTGCACCACAGATAAGTTCCAACATGTCTTATAAATTACATTAAATATCTTAATTATTCTAATTCTGAGACTTTTAGCAATTGGTATAAAAAACATCGTGTGAAAACCTGAGTTCAAATAATTGAATCTGAAACCGCACATTCGCAAACACACAAACCCGCAATAAGAATTAGAGTTTTTTATATTTACTATTACCTTCATCCTTTACTTGAATACAGCAAAGAAAACCATTTTCATTGAATTCATATTTTCGGCTTGGCATAAGTATGGCTTACCTGATGATAAATGAATATTACTTACTGTAATAATTACGAAGCTATTTCTCGAAACGCCTTGCCTTTTATAAAGTTAAATATGATTGATGTCTGACATTAAAACTCGTTTCACAATTGTTTGTTATTTCATTCCTAGAAGTCAATTTGTTTAACACTTCTTAGTACAACGGTTTTAATCACTTAAAAACAATTATTAGTTTAAAACGAATTTATGTAATAAATTGTGTTTCAATTAATTGAATTTTGTTGTGAGATAATGAATTCCACAAATTCAATGGCAAGTATTAATTAATCTCTATTTGTTGTTATTTTCTATTATTCAATTGATCAACATTCATTGTGTGGGTTTTGGGATTAGATTGTTATTATCATTTATTTCCGACGTAGCTGTGGTTAGCTATGCTAGAGAGTAAATACAGTAATACCATACTGTAATTTACTCATTGCAGGAAAAGTGAAAACCTACTGAGTAACATATATAACAATTTTAGTTGAGATTTGACAATGTCGAAGTAGATCCAAGTGTTTACAGCTAAGTAAACATAAAAAAAAACTGAAAATGTGTAAAATATTAACAATTTAGAAAGATACAGTAGCTAGGAAATATAAAAATTTATGAAATGGAAAATAATAAAAAAGTTTAAATAAATATTTAACTTTAACAGAAAGGTATAATTCATATTGTATTATTTATTGGTGTAGCAAGATCAAAGCTGAGCGCTCTATAATCAATAGTATTGAACTATGTCAATCGTAGTAACAGCTTTAGAAATAAAACCAGTATTGTCTAGATCGATCTCTTTTTGTAAAGAGCAATTTTAAGTCAAATTGTTGGTCTTATTCAAAAGCTAATACTTATGTTGATCAAATAAAACTTTCACTACGGTAAACACAACCTTAGAAATTGTAAAAGAAGTTAGTGTTTTAAGCTCCATAGCAAAACAGGTGTGTTAAAAGTTCGACGTCTTTGTCTGTGGTCGTCGTTACTCCGAAACAGCGGCAATATGACGCTGTTTTGTTAAAGTTAATCTGATCGAGTATTTTTTTGCGGTTATTTAAAAAGATCATCAGAATATCTGGTTATAATTATCTCTTTCATAATTCTAAATTCTTAATAACAATTCTTGAAAATTCCGTAATGTTGACGTAATTAATTCAAGTCTGTGTTGCGACTCCTTTAATGTTAAAACTTTTGAATAAATAAACCAACTCCGTCTGTTTAATGTTCTAAATAACGTGAAAACAGAAACTTCGCTTTTCATAGAGGAAGTAATATTTTATGCAGACCAAGATAAAAGGTAAAATAATATGCGTTAATTGCACATAATTGCGAACATAACTGGTCGTAAAACTTTTATACTGACTTCAATTACAAAAGGAAACTGTGAATATCCTCTATTGTTATAATTATTATTAAACAGATGAAACTTCTGACTCATGTTTTTGTGAATTGAAGTAATTTTAGGAATTTAATTAATGTTTGTAATTATTATTGTAAACAGTACTTTTAAAATCAAATATTAAATAGTACATAAAGTGTTGTCCTCATTGAGAATGATCAGAAAATGATAATGTAATATAATAATATAATATCCTGGGACATCTCACACACGGTTATCTGATCCCAAGCTCAGCAGAGCTTGTGTTATGGTAACAAGACTACTGATAAACATACATATTATTATATATTTCAAAATACATAAATATTATAGAAAAATTACGCCGAGACACATGATCGTGCTCATCACACAAACATTTGTCCAGAGTGGGAATCGAACCCAAGACCTCCGGTATAGCAGTCAGGGTCACTAATCACTAGACCAACAGGCCCGTCAAAATAAGTTTATCTATGTACTATTTTATAACATAATAAATCCAAATAGTCGTGTAATATGTATGTATAAGAGCGCTAATCTTTAAAACCAACATTTAATCAGTATTAAAAAAATCTTGTTGCATTGATAAGCCTAGTTCTCTTTTCTTCTCTCGAGTAAGATTATAGTCCATTTACCATAATTTTACTTGTCTTTGAAGAAAACCTAGACGAGTAAAAGCCCGTAACGTAGCTAGTAAATAATACTTACACAAAACATTTTATAATTCCAGATACAACAATGCCATCTCTCAAGCCAACACTCCTTCTGCAAGCATTCATCCTCTTCACCACATTACAAAACATCCACGCAATAGAAGATGGCTACCTCAGATACGTCAAAGACAGCTGTTTTCTACGCGGCGAAGCGTTATCCTGCGTCAAATATAAAGCTGTCAAAATAGCAAAGAAAGCAATATTTGGTGACAGTTTGAATAATAATGAAACGATCAAAGCCAATCAGATGATTAGTCTAGTTCCTTTAGATAATGAGACGATAGAAAAGTTAGGAATTAAAGAGAACGAAGTGAAGGTTGAGAGTGAACCGAGAGGATTTCTGTCGGAATGGGCTGAGTTGGCGAAGTATTTTATGAAGCTGTTCCAAGAGTTCTTTAAGGTGAAGGGAATTAAAGTGAACCTCCCTGAAGGAGCGAGGACGGTGGAGGAGGAAGAAGATGATGGCGGTGAGTTGAATGTTCAAATTATAATTTTAAGGAAGTTGTAAACAAGTCATGAAAATGATTTTATTTAAGGGTCATGGTTAAAACAAGCATAAACGTTGGAAATTCCCAAGTAGTTGTGGGTGAGAATTGTCTGTATTATACTTTTTGACTAATAATGTAGAAACTTATTTTTTGTTTTCACCAATTTTTATTCATAAAAACCGGTTAGTCTTAATTATTCTTTTTAAACTTTTGGTACATATAGGAAGGGGTCTTTAATAGATAATACTAAACTAAAAAAAACGACCAAAACATTGTGTCATGATTACTTAAGTTTTTAAATAAAACGACTTCGAAGACAACAAAAAAATAAATCATACAAAACAAAAGACCAATCACACTTAACAAACGTAATTGAAATTAGAAAGCTAGCGATGAAAATAAATGAAACACATATTTAACATGCTCTAAAAGATTTTGATTGTCACAAATATTTGACAGACATAACCTTTGTTCTATGAGATTCCGTACATCAGACAACACAAGTCCAACACCTTACGACATTAGTATCCAAGCGATTATCACCTTTCAACTCATAGAGGTTCGCATAAAGTCACGCGTCGTTAGAGTCTAAAATCGTTTGATGTCCAAGGCTTATGTTGGCCTAAGTACGAAGGTCGTAATGGTAACCTTTACGATCAAAGAGGTACGGAAAATTAGGCCTCATTATTTAAAGCATTTTACTCAAATTGTTGGCTCTTATATCATGAAGTAATAGCTTCCTTTTGGAGTAATTTTGATCGTAATATGGATAAATATTTTATTTTGTTTGTAGTATTTTTGGCTAAATTGAGTAAGTTCAACTTGAAAACATTTTCTATCCCTACGTATATCATCTTTCTTTTTTAAAACAGATAACTTCTGCTTCCGCAATGAGATTGTAATCTATGTATACATTTTGTATACGTAGGGATAGAAAATGGTTCAGACATATGTCAAACTCCAGACTTTTCTGTCTCGAGCCACGTCCGGGAGACCTTTGCCCAGCAGTGGGACACAAAACAGGAAACAAAAAAAGAATTTCTATTGAAATCGAAAGTAAATTACTAAAATTAGAATATTTATACACAATTTTAGTACATTACAATATTTCCTAACTATAGATTAACCACGACACCAAAAAAAATTGTTTCATTAATGAAAGCTTGCTTTAAAATCTGTAGGTAATAATATTATAAAATATTATATTAAATCTTATAAATATTTTTAGTACATTAATAAATGCAAACTGCAGCGCAGCTATAAACTAGATTTTGGATTAAAATTTTGCCTCTGACAATATTTGCATGAGCTTTCATTCAATTTGTACAATTAATGTTTAATATTTTATGACATATTTTATTATGTAAACTTGCTTAAAATTGGATTATCCATTCATATTCGTGTTGCACGTTGAAATAAAGAAGGATTAACATTTATTCGATTGACATTTTGATATTACACTTTTGTCGAGCTATAAATATTACAAAAAAATATATATTTATTATGATTATTATTTTGATATAGATTATGCAACGGAAAAGTCGTATAGTTATCATATTTGGACAGAAAATCGCGATTTTTTTTATTATTTTTACTGAAATTATGGCCTTAAACTTGAAAATTATTCGATCACTTATGAATACTATCTGGATGTAAAAATTTGGGATCTGAAATCGCGAATCTGCAGAGAGCAAGAGTTGTGACCAATGCTCGCGCTTTCTCTAAATAGGAAGAGGCCTGTGCCCAGCAGTGGGACGTTTATTGGCTGGATTATTGTTGTTATATTTTATTGTATTATGATTATTAAATTCCGTAGATTAAATTATACGTTTAGTGATACACCTTTATTTCAAAAACGCTTCGAAACTGGCCAGACACATTCAGAAAAAAAAGTCCATATCAAATATTGACAAAAGTATCAGAAAATGTAACTTCTGTAGCAGACACGGTAACGCTAATGGACGGAACCAATTTATAAGGGTCCGCGGCTATTTACCGACGGAACCCTAATAAAAAGTTAGCTTACGTGATCCGATGCTTTGCGGTTCGATTTGACGATATTACATAAGTTTTTCAGAAGGTTCAATAATCATGTTTTCCTTTTCTTGTTAATGAACTGTAGCGTTTATAAGTCAAAGTTTTTGAATACTTCTGTCAACTAAGTTTCGTGAGATTAATTCATTTTACTTATTTAAAGGTATATTTTAATAACGCATAGTACTATAGGATTGCCTGCCTAGTTTTCTGAAGTAATGCACCGTAAATTACTTCTAAGTATGCTTAATAAGTATAAAGTATAAGCTAAGTATGCTACATTATTTCTAAGTATGCAAATTTTTATTTTTAAGATAGTCCTTGTTTTAATATTTTTTAATTACTTTTTTATATTCCAACTTACAAGATTAACCGATCACATAAAATTTTAGTAAATTATTACAATTCTGTAGAAATCTGTTGAGCTTGCGCCTACGGATAAGCTTAAATCAAGTGTTATTTTATGGACTTAACCTTCTGATTTAAATCTTTATTGTGTTGAAATTAGCACACTTATTTGCTGCGGGAACCGCACTGTTGGAAACCGAAAGGTATTGCTTTGGGCTTGGTTTAAAACGGACCAAATTGAAAAGCGTGTCGTTATTGGCTGCCAATATTTGAGTTTCTGATCAAACAAATAAATGAGTTTTCATTAATTCATTGTTTGAGAGCTTGATATAACAATTATGTAATGAAAAGTAATGGATATTGGAAACATATAAATTAAACTTCCAATTATTGAATAAATCTCCGTGGTTGAGTGGCTGGTTTCCAAGGCGGTGTCACCAGCTCTGAAGATCGAAGTTCGATACCCGGACTGGTCAATGTATACAGCCAATTTTCTACAATGTCTCGGGTCTGCGTGATTAAAAAGATGTTGCCTACATTTAATTACAAAGAAAAAAATTATCATCAACTTAGCATCGGAGCTAAGACATTAATGTTTTAACCTAACTATCCCTTATTAATAAAGTGTTTCAAGATGTCGGAAACTAAAACCGTTTCGAACGAGTTTTAATCGATAGTTAAAAGGAAATTCTTGGACAAGTTGGGAAACTTTATCGATAAGAGAAAGGAATGCTGTAAAACTTTGTACAACACTAAACCGCTTCTGTTGAGGAAGGGAATTTTCTATAAGAATATATACACACTAACAAATACACACAACTTACCACACAAAAAAAAATACAAAAAAATAGGGGTGTCATTTTCATTTATCTTCAAAAGTATAATATAAGTTTTACTAACTATCTCGTACCCAATGGCAAAAGTTTAGAAAAAATGCCAAGCATTTTTTCTAATTATTTCCTATTGTCTTCCCAGTTTAATATCTATCCGACTGTACATCCAAGTAGCTTTGTACAACGTAAATAAAGAAAAAATACTTCATTATTTCTTAAATTTTATAATTTCTTATTTTTTTATATTTTGATATCATATATATCATAAATAGTACTTCAACTTAACACGACTTTAAACTTTATAGAAACTCAATCAAGAAATTATTTTGTGAGATAACCCACAAAGAGGTCTTACCAAGATATTAATTTCAGTGTGATCTTTCCATTCAAACCATAAAATCTAGACAATATTGCTTGCAATAATTCTTGGAAGTTTCATTGCGGTTACTGATCTTGTTTACCTGTATTATGATAAAATTGACCGACATTTTAACAGGCTACCTTAAAAAGGTCAAGTGCTTAATCTTGAAAAGGTTAATCACATCCATCCGTAACCTAAAAAAAATATTAAAGGTAGGTGTTGCTAAAATAGAAAACCGTTTTCTAGGCAAAATAGTTTTACATAAAAGTAGATTATGTTAAAAAGAGATCTGTATTTCATCGATACGTATCAAAATGTATGTCAAAGATTGAACCTCTAAAACCCTTGGAACTGAATAAAAGATTTGATAATATTATGATATTATGTAGTGGTGTAAACTTACTAACAAGTAAACCAATTTGCCGTTCATTTCAATATCTTTTAGGTAAATCTTTTGATCACCAAATGACATGAGTTTTCCCCTGAGTTTGTTTCAACATGTCATCTCAGGTTAGTCAGTTATGAAATTTCGACTTTAGTTCTAGCATAAAAAGACTTGCAAAGGTAATTATATATCCCTATTTACAAAATAAACTATTTCATTTCGATTGAAAACAACTTATACATTGTTAAAAAATAGAAAACATTCTAAAAATAGAGAACAAAACTTCTACGACTTAAATTCAGATAACTTATTCGTATTGATATAGGGTAAAAACATTGTTGCGGTCACCCACAAAGTCAAACAGAGCAGAGTAACCACAGAACAACCGATAATTATGTCGTTCACCCTATTCTTGGCGTTGTTTAACTTGGCCGGCAGATTGTTTGTATTTAACCGATTACAGGCCAAAAGGAGGGTAATGTTGTTGTATTTGATTGGGATTTATGAGGTTTATAGTCTGTTTGATGATTTGCGAATGGATGGTTAGTTTGTTTTGTAATTGTATCCAGGGGAGGCAGTCACGATAGCGCCGTTTGGCTTGACTCCAAACTTTTTATGTGGTAAATGGACAAGTAGGTTTTTTTGTAATCACGGTTTTTTTAAGTATTTATTGGAGTCAAAAGTATTACCATAATGCATAATGTATATAAATAAAATAAATACAAATGCGGAATAAACTTAATTTCATGTGATTTTATGTGTGCGCTTTAAGAATACACGCAAATTACAAATCAATCTTATCTTGGTCCGAAACAGAAAAATCAAGATTCTTTGTATTAACATTTATTACATTATTTTTTCGTCGACTCACATACGGCAATCTGAGCGCAAACTAAACAGAGTCTGTACTATTGTCTGTATGTTTTGGCTTGATGTAACTCCATTTGGTGTGATGGCTTGACCGAGAATGTTCTACTCTAGTATTTCATTACGTTGTTTTTGTGTAATTCCGTTTGTAAGACACGTGTAGTCGGTAATTTCTGAGAAATACAAGTCTTAAAAGAGATAAAGTAATTCGTTGTAAAGAAAACTATGAAACAGAATAGATTACTCTGTAAATAGTTACTGTTGTTTTGGTATGTAGTAGAATGTAGTAAACGTGTTTTTTTCGCACCTTTTTTCCTACTTTGAAAACAAAATGAAAAATAAGGGCAACAAAAAAAATTTGCTCTGAAAACGCTTTTCCAGCTAAAATTAAATGCAGTAAAAATAATCAAGTATGTATATAAAGCTTTTCAGTAGTTATTGATTTTTAAATTATAATAAAAATACAGCTGAAATTATCTAAAATTATTTTCTCATTCCCAGATAATGAAACAAAAGACGGTGAAATTAATTTGACTAAAAGTGTCCAGAAACGCGATGTCGCTTTTTCTAAAACAGGTCGGTACAAAATTATTTCAAAAATACAAAACAACCTATCGGTCACTATTCCATTCGTTGACTAGACTTATATGTATTTAATATGTAGAAGACAAAGAAAGATCTCCGAGTCAGTGGTCTTTGAGGCAGGTAGATAAAAAAGCTTTCTCAAAGAACTAAAAATATTAACGGAAGTGTGGTTAACCAAAATCAAAACTTCTTGCTGCATCTTTTAACATCATTTTCCTCGTCTCACTACCTCATTTTATTATGAAGTTGTTAAGGTACCTTATTTGACTCTATTTTTGGAATTTTCCCCTCACAAAATTTCTTTACCGTTTGGCACGTCACACTCTTGTGGTTAAGCCAAGTAAGTGTCAGCTATTCTGCTACTTACGTTGTGGAAATATTGCAAAATATTTAGTTTTGGGTGGCATGAACATTTTGGCAAGAATTTTTGGTTTAAGTAATATTTTCGAGAGCGTTTACATATTTGAAGAATTTGTTGTATGGAACATACTCATATTTGTTAAAGAACTATGGTATAAAATATATCGTGTTTTAGAAATTTTCAGTATTAGAGCAGGTTTAAAATTTAGCTTGAGGCTAGGGTAGAGAAAACTTCATAAATTGTAAAACATCGTATACCTACTATAACCAAAATCATCATCATCATCATGATCATTATCATCATCATCATCATCATAACCAAAATATTATTCTCATGTCTATTGCGTAATTGACATAATTTAATTTTACGGAAACCACAAATGTACATGAAAAGATCAGTTTTCTCAATTCCCTTAAAAGGAATATTTCATTTTCTTTTTACATCTTCTCAACCATTCTCATAATTTTCCGTTGATCTTCAAACCACGTTTTACTCCAAACCAGAGCAATTAACAGCAGTAAATAATGACCATATAATTGGGATTACCACAGATCTATGGGGTCATAATATGGGTCATAAGTATTGGGGGCATAACGTGGGATCTGACCCGGCAGATGGTAAACCTGAGTGAAATGAGTGGATAATCCCATTTCACGGTGTTTTTGGAGCGTGAAGTTATCAATGATAAGATTTCGATGATTATTTGGTTTTAATTTGTATCGTTTTGTCTCTTTGTTTATATAATAGTAGGCCTTGTCACGGTGTCT
Organism: Autographa gamma; assembly: GCA_905146925.1. Lineage (NCBI taxonomy): Eukaryota > Metazoa > Arthropoda > Insecta > Lepidoptera > Noctuidae > Autographa > Autographa gamma. The sequence continues at coordinate 8,739,426 of LR989871.1, forward strand.
ATTTTAAAGTTTATTTGTTTGCACGTGTTTATAATTTTGATGACCTGTTAAGTACTTATTTAATTATGTTCTAGAGTAAATATCATTATAAGCTCAGGGTTAGACAATTTTTACAAAGCTATATGCTTATATTAGTAATTAAAAGCCCGTCGACGTTCACATATATCAATAATATTTTTATCTACCCTTTTTAAAGGCTTTTCCACTGTTCCGTCAAAGCCAAACATAGCTGTTCTCATATCTGTTCCACCATTTCACATGACATGACCTTTTTTGGACAAACTTTTCATCCCTATTCAAGCCAATGGCCCATAACTCTCTTACTAATAATAATATCAATGTTACTTTCAGCTCGTGGCAAGAAGAAGAAGTTGGCGCTGATCATTCCCTTCCTCACACTGCTGGCGGTGCTGAAGATGAAGCTCTTACTCATACCAATCTTGCTGTCAGTGCTGCTGCTCAAGAAGTTGGCGCTGATCGCGGCGCTGCTATTGCCGAGCGTGTTCAGTACCTTGAAGGCTTGTAAGGTAAGGAAAAACTTGAAATTGGTGAGAGCAATCAAGCTATAGATACAAAGGTGTCTGATGAAGCAATTAAAGATTTGAGAGAAAGTAGATGTAGGTATAGTAAAATAATAGTTATTTTGAATAGGTCGTAAAATTTGGGATAAAAAGAAATAGATTTGCTGTTATGAGCTAGATGGTCACAAAGTTTAAAAATGACCGAAATTTTGGAATTTGTTAGTTTTCAAATACAATTCCGAGAATTTGAATGTTGGAAAAAAAATCGATAAATATAATTGAATGTTAAAACATTAATAAAAAAACTAAATTTAATTATTCAGAAAGTATGGATTTTAATTAAACATAATATTATTTTTGTAAAAGAGACATCTGAATGATCAATCCGTTTGTCACTGAGATAATACATCTGAATTAATGCTGCATCGTTATTATTTTTCAATTACAATGATGGAGTTCCACATTTCTGTATCCCAACGAATGTAGGTACAGCAGATTATTGAATTTCATTCGTACATTGATTTACTGATAGCTAGGTCAGTTTCAAAAACATTAATTATACAAAATCCATTTTTATTTTTGAATCATCTTTTTATTTTGTTTTAACATGAGTTTATTTGGTATAAAATATTGGTGTATTTATTTTTTTCCTGCAGTAAACATAATAATTGATTAATTTGGATAGCAACATACAAAAGTATCTACAATCATTTAAATCAAGCTCTTTTAAACGACTACTCTTGTCTACTCAATCCATTTTCAGTGTAGTACCAGGAAAAGTAACAAATTAGAAACTGTTTGGTTAGCTTTGCTTCGTTTAATTGGAAGAAAAAAAGTTTAATTTTTAGCTAGGTGTCCAATACTGCCCAATACCCATCGCTCCGAAAGTCCATAAAAATACATTTAAAGCTAGAACAATTAATGTTTTTCTCTTCCAAGCGATGACCAATGAACGAATTTTCATAAAGCTAAACAGTAAAATTAGGTTATATATAACGACAAAAAAAGCTATCGGACGTCCAGACTAGTGTAATATAAAAAAAAAACACGAAAGTTGAAAAGAAACCTAAAAAACATGCCTAAACACAATATTATCTGCATTCATTTTCACTCAAAAAACCCTAGAAAGTCTCTAGTACTATGCCTACAGCATTAGAAATGGTAAACAGCAAAAAATATTTCATTCCACCACTAATTGCATATTGGGACGGTTTTTCAGTATATTTGGCGTTAATGGTACAATTTTATGACGCCCAGTTGCCACAAAATTGCGTTTTGATGTTACGTGCGTTGGCAATTTTCGGTTTTGCTAATTTCGGGCATAATTTTCTGGGTGCCTTTATATTTTTATTTATATTATTATGTGACAGTGATATGTTTTATTATACAATCAACTTTCATACATCATTATTTCCAAGGCAAAACAGAAGTGATAGTTATGTTTAGTTTTATTGACACATCATCATATTATATAATTATAGATGGTACAATTTAGTTTAATTTAATATATTTTTCACAGTATCGGAAGTTTACAGTTTTTCCTAAATATTTCCTGTCTCTGTAGTAATGATTTCTCCAAAAGCCATTAAGCGCAGTACCTTCGTTTCGAACTTTTTATGAAATACGTGACCACGAATTTCTAATATTTTCACAGGGGTCAATGGTTTCTGACAAGGATTATACAGAATTTTGAACGGAACATTACCCTTTGTACTTTTACAATGTAGCACATTTATTATTTAATCATTTAAAAATGTTATGAAAATAAATATAGCAAGAAAGAACGGAAATAGCGTGTAGAGTTACCATCAAAATGACATTAATCAAAGTTTTGAAGCCTTTTGCTCCAAGATTGGTGACGTTGCCAAAATCAATAACCTTATTTATGTTTTGTTTATATCCCACAATTCTATTACCACATAAAAAGAAAATAAACGCAATGTCATAATATTATCAGCCACTCCCGTTTGAAACGCAACAAATAAATAAATTTATCTCGATCCACTTGATACAGCTTTTACAGATATGAATGACCTTGGCACAAAATTGTGGGGTTTTGTGACAATGTATAGGATTGTATGTCATTTTGATTAATAGTAACTTTTAAATGAATAGTGAGATAAATGCCTTTTCGGAGGAGTACTTTAACATAATTTTCATAATTGTAATAGGAAATGAAAAAATGATTGTTACATTTTCACAAAATTTTGATGAAAAAACATTCATACATTCATGAACCATGGAAAATAGACTTCTGCTGCCCAGAAGAAGAAAAATAGTAAATTTTTACCCCAAAAAAGTCATAAAATCGTCAAAAGACAAGTGGCGATAACTTGCCTTAAGAAAAAAAAATGTGCATGTCGTTTATCCAAATGCGAAAACTGTAAATCTAATTTCGGATGTAGCCTTAAATTTTGTTACTCTTCCTTATTCCGTCGACTTAACAATAAAGATCTTTAATGTCAGCAAATTGAAAACCAAGAAACTAACTAACTTTGGAATTAAGATAGTCAGCCTGAATTTGACAACTGTCATCTTAGGACTTCTAACTTAGGTTAACTAACTGTTTAAAGTCCTTTTAGTAATGCTTGACCGAATTTAAGCATCGTGTATTTTCTTGAATGAACATGAAGTTAAAGTCTGACTGTGAAATTAAACAAAACTTTATATCTATTTTTTCATTTTCGCTGTATTATCTTAAAACATCTAAATTGCTAAGCTCAAACTAGAACTTCAGTTTTAAAAAGTATTTACATCTTTGTTCGTGAAATAACTTACAATCAAACAAATCTATACCACTGTTTTCTGCAACACAGTCGCTTATAATGTTAATATCCCTCACAATTTAAATCATATAATACTTAATTTTGTAATACATTGCGTCATCACATACAACGCTATCGAATAGTGCACGCGCGACTCATTAAAAACCGCAAGCGTGTCATCGATAAAACGCACTGAGGCAGCAATGTATATCATAATGTTATATGACGTAGGTTCGGCCAGTTTTCGGCGTGGGCCTTCCGAACTGCAGATTATAAAGATTGACGTCATCAAACCCATGTATTAATGGATGGCGGTTTATCTGATGTACGGTTACGGGGGAATGGCTGGATGTGCCGATATCAGCAGTGGGCAGTTAGTTTAAATTGCAGGGCCAAGTACTACCATTGTCTATTGTCAGCTAGATGTGAAGAAATGTGAAGTGGCATAGTTGATTGGCTTAATGTTGCTTAACTTGTTGCTATAAAAAAATCGTCTCACAAATATTGTAAGCGTTCGTTTTTTACTGTGATCGTCCGCAGTTTATTCAAGATTCAAAGGATGAAAACTTTATTCATTTCCTTATTTCCTACAAATGAAAACTATTTCTAGCGTTACCTCGTAGAAATTCGATCGTGTTGATCAAATCTCATTTCATTGGAACTGTCCCACTGCGGGGCAAGGCCCTGCAGTGCGCCCTTCCTTCTTTCCACACAAATGTCAATAACTCATTATAACATCACAATCTTTTGTAGTTTTATTTTTGACACATACTTAACTAAATACCTTTGACTTCCAGCACCAGCACCACCCGATGTCCTACTCGTACTTCGGCAGCAGCGACACCAGTGACTACGCGGCGGACTACAACAACAACTACGCTTACTCCGCCAGCGGAGGGTACGGCAAGGACTGGGCATCTAACCGGGCATATAATATGATGAAGCACAGATCTACCCCATCGCCCGCGTACATCACGGCTCCGGGGGTCTTAGCTTAGAATTGCCATATGTGACTGTTTTATGAATACTCACTTACTCGAAATTGTTCCTTCTGCTCCAATCTTTAATTGAGGCTTTCATTCTTCTATACTTCTTACGAATATTAAGAGACTCTCAATTTTATTTGGTCTTGCTTTAAGAGGAAATAAGCGAGAGATAGACTTCACATATCGATTTAAATATAAGTTACGTTTGAATAGCCAGGAAGTGTTGGAAGTTTTTTTTTTTGTAAATGAATTAAGTAGATTTATTTTTAATTTATTTACTCCAATTTGTTAAACATCATCATCACATCTGTATTCTTCGAGAGCATTTGTAGAAGTTTCCAAAAACTGGTTTCCATCTAATCCAAAGTAAAATGTAAGGCCGTTTGAATACGTGGCAGTTCTCACTTTACAATCGGAATGACTATAAACGCCATATAGTCGTATTTTTAAAAAGTTTACCCTTATACTGTATAGTTTGAACGTGAAACTAAATTTATAACATCTGTCGTTCCAAATCGTTACAGAATTTTATCGTCTAGTGCAGTGGCACGTGTGGAAATGGCCTTAGTTTTAGATATATTAGACAACACTGAAAATACTGCTACAAAAAATATCGCAGAAAAATGTTAGCAAAAATCCGAATTTTACGTTCTTCAAATTATTTCCTCCCATTAGCTTGAATAAAAATTGTTTTAGTAGACAATAGTAATAAGAAAGAGACATTAGTACAGAACAAAAACCAGTTTGGTATCTTATCTGTTACTTAACCTAGATAACGAGAAACTTGGCTGGCAGTTCTGGCTCCAATCTTTACTGAAGCACTTAAACAGATTTTTCAACTTAAGTGTATACTATGTGTAGTGAATTTTTATCAATGTTAAGATTAAACTACAGTACACGTATGGTCCTACATTATATCCCTAGTTTCTAACGACTAAAGACCACATTTACGTAGCACATTACAAGGGATAGGTATCATTTTATTTATCTTAATATACATGAAATTATTTAACCTCAAAATCAAATTTGTAAATGACTGACTGACAGACAACGAATGAAGGTGGAATGAAATTAAAAGGTGGACTAATAAATTCATTTGGAGTAAATGCTAGAGATTCTTTAGGCCGAAGTTGTCTTTTTCCCATTTCCTTCTGGTCGTGTCAATTTTGCAATGGCCCGATTATTATCTTCGACCTTTTTCCCATCGGTAGAGACACAAATGAGATTGATGCGTTAATTGAAACAGTTTTTGATCCATTGCCATTATTTTTCGCGTACAGTCCAGTATTCAAGTTTACTGACCAAAAATCCAAATCTAAAGTAGCAACAATCTACTTTATCTCCCCCATTCACAGAAGTATCAAATACATTGCCCCTGTTACACGGACACGTGTTTTATCATGTCCCGTACTCAGTCGGTCGCACCGCAAATGTCCGGTTGTCATTACCCGGTATGCTCTGACATAACAGGCCTATCTATTTGTGTTAATTACATTCAGAGCTTTTTCACAATATTCGATACGATATCGGTATCAGATACTGATACGATATCGATATCGGATATCGATACAACACTCCAAAGAAAAGTTTTAGAATTTTACGATTTCTAATATCGGATTCGATATTCGATATCGGAACAGATAATTTGAAAGATACATGTTTCATAAATTTACTTGTCGCAGTATCGTATTGGTGTCTGATACCGATATATCGGATGCTTTGAAAATGCTCTTATTGTGAATTGTTCTGGATATGGCTTATATAATTATAGTATTATTTTATTTTGATATTGGCATTGTTTTTTTTTCTGTAGGCCTGGAAATTTATGCCTTCATATTTTAATAAGATGACCTGACATTGGAGATTCACATTCCAGTTACGTTTTACAGTTTACATATGCTTCATTTTTAAAACTGATCATACTATTTAAATTTATTCCATAAATTAAAAAGGCGAGCTCTCAATTTCGTACAAAAAACATCCCTTACGGAAAAAAAGGAACTTGAATACAACCCAAAAGGTTGCTGTATAAAAGGGTTTTGCTCAAAACTGGTTCGTTTGTCATTTTTTCAGCATTTCGTACTTTTTAGAGTGATTTTGTGATTTTGCTGATTCTGTGAATGAATAGGACCTATTACCATGCGTATGAATTTTTATAAGTTATACAAAAGTTTGTATGTCGATGATAAGGGTAGCTCGAGTTTGAAAATAAAAGGGTCGAGTCACATTAGTACAAACTTTCGTTATTACTACGAACGTTTGGGCGAATGTGAATTAAAAAGTTTGGGACATCTACTTACAAGTTTGGTATACAGATTTGATGATATTAAAATATTTCATTGGATGGTACCACATTTGTATAATTTTAATGCAAGTAAAACACATTATAATACATATTAATTAAAATAATGTTTATAAGTGTTGTAAGTTCAGTTGAATAGTTTTACTATGATTCCATTTTATTATGTTAAAAAACTTGTTAAAATTTTTGTCTTATGTAGCAATTAGAATAAATAATTTATTTTATTATTATTTAGGATTAACGAATTATTTATTGCATTTAACTTATTATAATTCTAATACAAATTAATTTATTTACAAAATACTGTACAAAGATTTTTATACTAATAAATGGTAAAGTTATACATTTTTTTTATTATTGTATTAATTATGTTTTACTGATATTTATATTTTAACCGACTTTAAAAAAGGTTGTTACCGGAGTACTTTTTACTGGGAGATCCGATTAAGATTATTCTTTTTTTGTTTAATAGCTGCTGTCAGCATGGTCCCAGTGGAATCCGTAAGAAATTATTATAAGACTTATTTTTAAGACGATTTTTTTTTGTTAGAATTATTAGCAGAAGTTTTCTTTACCCAAAAGTAAGACTTATTTAGAAGTCCTTTTTTTTTAGAATTATTTAGGAGAAGGTCTTTACCCAGAAGTAAGATATCCACAAACTAGTTAAAGAAAGATACTATATTTATCTTTTAAACAACACAACCATCTTGGCTATCCTACCAAAATTAGATTACATTAGTTTTGGTGAGAAACGATAAAGTTTTCCTGTTAACACATGGAAACCATTGTTCTGTTCGAAGCGGATTGGGACGGTAAAAAGTTTTATTGGGACAACGGAATGACCCTTTCATCTGCAATGTGTTGTTGTTTTACTTTTAGAGTTCGATAAACAAGGTTTTAGAAGCAAATTCTTGATATATCTTTGTTTATTAAACGAAGGATTTTTTTTTGTTTTTTTTTTTTTTTTTGTATCTCACGACTATATTTTTTGAGTTGGATCTTTTGTAATTAGTTGTGATAATAGCCTTTGTTATGTACATTAAAAAAAATGCTATCGTTGTCATAATTGTGTGTGGCACAATTATAGAGAAAAACCTAAAATTTATTTATTCTTTACAAAATCGACCAATCAAAAAGTTATTTGGAATAATACCTCAATTTAAAAACGAATCTTAGAGCAAATTATGGATTTATAATTAAATAACCCAATATTATTATTCAATAGATAAGTAACAATTTGACACATAGATGATACTTTATAATAGCACTAACGTATTTGTAAATAAGTATACAATAATTAAGAATTGTAAATGATTTTATTAAATCATATACCTACGCATTTTTCGGTATATTATAATGTGTAACAGTACAGTGTAACAGTACTTAACATAGATCATTCAATAATTTAACACAACAACACAAGAAACATAAAGCTATAGCATGCATCATGACTCCGCTCGCCCGACTCCCATAAACATTTACTGCACATTTTATTGAGTACCAATAAAGGGGATTAAGTGTCCTTAACGAGAGTACCACTTCCCATCGCTTTATGAACACCTGGTACCTCTTTCATCAAGACGTTAAGAATTACTACTTACTTAGAGTTTATAACTATCATCCTGAAAATAAATAAACCAAAGTAAAATATACCAAAAAAATAATTGCGATGAGGGGCTCGCGGCTAAGTGTAAGACGAACGGTTTGACCGACAACGCAGGTTAAGTTGCGGATAATCAGTGGATTTTGACCATTTATACTATACCGAGACTGATCCGTGTTAAGGAAAGCACGTTAAGCCGTCGGTCCCGGTTGTCATACATACACCTTTGGCAGTCGTTAAGTCAATTTTGACAACCACTCTTACTATGGGATACTGTGTTACCCAGTACAATGTGTTGTGGAGGTCAAATAGGCAGTCACTCCACGGAAAAACGGTATTCAGGTGAATCCGGTAAGACTGGTAGCCGACCCCAACATAGCTTGGGAAATGGCTCGGGAGATGATGATGATTACATGTACTGTTACGATGTAAACTCGTAGACTAAGGTACTTTGTTCGTGAATATAAATATCTATCTGTGGTATAACGTTCCCTGGCAAAATCAAAGCGGCAGCTAAAATTTCACTTATTGGTATCACAATAATATTACATACATACATACATATAATCACGCCTGTTTCCCGTAGGGGTAGGCAGATACCACTTCTTTCCACTTGCTACGATCCTTACATACTTGTTTCGCTTCATCCACTGTCATAATTCCCTTCATACATGCTCTTCGGTTTAGGGTACTCTTGACCTGGCCTTTTTTCAAGACGCCTCCGATTTGGTCTAGAAACGTCCGCCTAGGTCTACCCCTTCCAACACTTTCATTCACACTCGCCTTATACACTTTTTTCGTCAATCGTTCCTCATTCATTCTCTCGACATGGCCAAACCATCTCAACATACCTTTATCAATAATATTGGTATCCAATTTATAAATCAACAATTTTACAACAGCAATTGAACAAATTCTGCGGTTAATTCTTGTAGCTTTGCTTACGTAACAAAGCCGAGATTGTCTCGATTCCTTACAGAGTTCAGGCCACCTTCTGGCGCCATCTTGAGACTTCGAATATTCTACTATAATACAATTGCATTGGGCATTGTCATCCGGACTACGTTATATCTGCAGCACATGGCGCTCCGGAAGTTTGTATACTAATATTATTATATTGACTGTGCAGGGTGTTATCGAAAGGCTACATCTATCCAAAAGGGGCGAAGAGTACATCTGGTATATAGTCAGTTTACAGAATGTTAGCTCAAAAAAGATAATTTAATAATTGATATCAAAATTTCGCATCACTTTCGACAAAAAAAGTCATAATTAGTGTGTAACCGTACTGCAAGGGTCAATATCTTATTACGTCACTTGCTAAAATTAAATGTTAGCGATACAACGCTTCAGAGGAGATCATAATCGGTATGATTTTTAGTGTCAAATGATTAATAAAAATATTGGACATTATGTAATTAACTAACATATTATTTTGATCTGAAATTTTGTTAACTTACTCTATACCACTTGCACTCTTTAGCCCTTTTGGATAGATATACCTTTTCGGTAACACTGTATATAACTACTAAACAGTATCTATAATTCTTAAATAAAATCTACCATACATTTTTTTTTTTCTCTTTTAATTATCAGTCATATCGATTTAATATCAAGGGCACTGTAAGGTCACGAAAATTACAGTATTTTTTACTGAAATTCGTCGGAATGGCCGGTAAAATAAATGCCATTAGTTTTTAATGGTGGTCATTTTCATAATTTTGGGCGACTACTGAATATAGCTTTTTTATGGTCATTTTATTACACTGTGGTGAGCTTTTTAACGTAATGTTATTGCCTTAGGTTACGTTTACGTTTGAGTTGAAAGTATTTTATTATTTACGGACAAAATAATTTAATATCAGCTAAGTAAAACACTATGGTTTAAACTCCGGTTTCTGAAATGTTGCTCTACATAAAAAAAAAATTAATCATCTGTTGAACTTTATGTTAAGCGCTGTGATTAGTTTAAGTCTCAAAATCGAAATGTTTTTAATTCTTAAAACCATAAAAAAGACGCTCAAGAAACTAAAAAAATCTACTGACTGTAGTTACACAGTTCCAAATTGTACTTCCTAGAGAAGAGCCGGCAAGAAACTTCATAAGTTTCTCTTTTAAAAATTCAATTTTTTGAATTATGTTCTTTCTTGGTTAAATATTCGTCAACAACGCATTATGAAGTAAAGAAACAGTAAGTGATCAGTTGATTTAACAGATTAAATTAATCAACCTTTAGAAATCGTGAGTAAGCAAAATAAACGAACATACTTACACCTTAATAACTTAAATGCCCAAGTTAAACATAAAACTCAAATAAAAACTTAGACTTTAGACATTTTACGATATTAAATTTTCCTGAACTAGAAAAAAAATACTGTAAGCTAGTAAAAATATAATCTATGTTTATGACCGAACACTCCATAATGTTGCTCCAGTGACCACTCCACCGCATTAGTGATGCTAATCACATTTCCCGGGATACGGGATTATGATACAAAATGCGGGACGAAATTGTGGTTTTAATAAAAAATTGGTATGGCAAGCTTAGTTTATAGAAAAAATGTGTGACATACTATCATATTAAAATAAACCTACTTTTTACGGATTTTGACTGTGTTGGTTTACCCGTGACAATGATACCTTTAAAGGTAGAATTAATTAGTAATAAAATTATGTTATGAGCTACTTACTTTTGGTGTCAATATACTCGTTCCTTAATTAGTGTTTATTTTAGTCTGTAAGTTAACTATACCTGAGCAATGCTAGCTAAAAATCTATCCATCTACGAATTTCAAGAGGTCATTTAATTTTTAGCTTTTTTATTCAGGTATTTAAGTTTTAGACATATACATTTGCTAAGGGATTTCTAAATATAAGCAAAACCTTTTTTATATAACGCAATACCAGTGCAGATCACAGATCAATAATATAAGTGACAGTGCAGCAGTGCGTGTAACAGAATCACTTAGTAGTATTAGAATTTCCTTTTTGTTTGATTACATTTTCTTGATAGTGGTCAAGGTTGAATGGGAAATATCTTTATCTGAATGAGTTTTCTTAAAAGAAGATGCAGGTTTTTTTACGTTAGATATATCTTGTTGTAGTTTTGTGTAGTTAACTTATTTTAATATTGCATAAATTCAATAAAAGTAACTTAATTTTAAATCTCTGTTAAGTCTCACATTAAAAAGTAATGTATGAAGTAGCAACTAATAGACATATAGGATCAAAAGTTCATTGACGAAAAAATTATTAATGTTAGTAAGTATCAATAATTATAATCGACCATGTTAGGCATATCTAAATTTTCTATAAGCCAGTTAGGTCAAAAAAATCCATTCAGAAAAAAAAACAGTCCCGTAAAAACACGGGATTTTCACACTCGTACATCCCTATCCTTCAAAATACTTTTGTAGCTTTATGGCTGTCTACTGAAGCGATTCATTTATACGACTTTACGATGCGATTGTGCTTCAGGAACTCAACTTTTTATATCTCGTCTTTAACAAAGGTCGTAATAAGACTGGCTTTGAGGTCAAGATACGAATCGTGGTTGAAATGTCAATTGGTCTTGTGTTTATGTAGTGTTAGGTATTTTACCTGTAGGGTTGGCTTTGACTTTAAAATAGGTTAAGTTTCTTAATTCGTTTTTCTCTTTTTTAATAATTTGTGATGTAATGTTTATGTTACAATCTTAAATATAGGTATTTTGTTAACCTATCAAATGTATCCTCTAAATAAATTTTTAGTAATAGCATGTGTATTTACGCAATATTTGTTTGTGTTTGTGGTTCGTCGATAAACATAGCAGCTACTAGCGCCTGTATAAAGTAAATAGCAGTATACCTTGCAACGAAACAGCATTCGTCGTTCGTCAGGCGCTCGACAACAAAATGCATAATATTATAGTTAGAAAAATATTTTTCCATACACATCATTTCTTTATACGGCGTACATCATTTTTCTTTCCTCCTAGCTTATAGTGTCCAATTACTTGGCAAAGTATTTTTTTTAATATTCCGTGACGTCTCTCACATGGTTATCTGATCCCAAGTTAAGCAGAGCTTGTGTTATGGTAACCAGACAACTGATAAACATACTTATATATTCCTAAATACATACATAATAATATTATTATAGATAAAACACACCCAGACGCAGAACAAATGATCGTGCTCATCACACAAACATTTTTCCTGGATGGGAATCGAACCCGACCTCCGATATAGCAGTCAGTGACACTAACCATTAGACCAACAGGCCCGTCATATTTATATTCCCTCAATATAACCTTTTCCCTTGCTCCTTCAAATTAGTGGTCTAAGTCATTCCGCCAGATCTTAGTAACTATCTATAATAATTATAATTATGTTTTTTTTTCATTAAAAATGTAGCAATATAAAATCTACAGTAGGTATCCCTTGAATAGTGTTGGAATCAATTCTGGCTGGCTGCGTTTCTCGGTTACGGCCAATCTCATTTGTACTTGTTTAAACGTAAACCACTTTGATACACACAGATTGAGAGTTTGGTGAACTTGTCTGTTTAATTTTAAACCTAAGTCATATAACATAATTGCAGAACAAAAAAGTTGTTGGAAATTGAAATAAACTTTTTACGGATTTTTTCGCGGTTAATATTAGATTTTATATTTCAATGTCTAACATTGGCGTAAACCTAAGAAACCAAATTGTTGGAAATTTTTGTCATCAACATTGTATTGACAACACAAAAGTTGACAGTTTTTGTTCGGTGGAGAACCGTCTTTAAGTTCTGTAGCTGTATAATAATATATTGGGTCATTCAAGTTGCTAAATATAAACTTAGGTACCAATTTCCTATGTGTATTCAGCTAGAGACTTTGGAAATAGTCAACAATATAGCCTATTATTCAAAACTTCAGTACTATTATTATATTATTATCTATATATCTATCTATATCTATATCAATCAATCAATCAGCCAATCATAGTCCACCGCTGGACATAGGCCTCTCCCAATTTGCACCACAACACCCGGTCCTCCGCCTTCCGCTTCCAGTCCCCTCCAGCGACCTTTCTCAGGTATATCTATATACATATAATAAAATTGTAGAAAAATGGTGTCTGTACAATGGAAATATAAACAAAAAAAGTAGCAAGGGTTGTTATTATATCGATGCCTAACGCGATATTATAATTAATAAAAAATTGTCTGTTTGTCTGTGTTTCATGTCAATCGGTTCATAAATAAAAAAGTTATGTCATATAACGTTCTACACAAATAGCACTTTACACAAAAAACTCATTGATACGTTTCGGCATCCATGCGAACGAAGTCGCGGGCACAGCTAGTAATAAATAAATGTGAGACCCCGATGCATATCAAAAAAAATGATTCAAAGACAAATGAGAGTTTGCGTAGGTTTAAGTCATTTCTGTTTTTGATAAATTTACTATTGTCGGAAACATAAAATCCTTACAAGGCATTTTCGTCTATTCCATTGCAAATCGTAGGCTTTTCCTCCCCCACATCAGTGTGTATACAGGTAGTGAGTGTAAAAGCTTTCCGTGCGTACATTGTTCGGTTTCCATTGTCGGATTGAGCTCGCCACAATAATACAGCCGCCCTCTATCGCATGCTACCTTATTTTCTCAGACCGTTTATTGTACACAGGTTTTTTTAACTGAAAAAAATGGCCAATGTGTTTTGTTTTTTATGACCACAAGTTTTGGAGGTGAGTGGTGGAGCTGATAGCGGGTGCTGAAACAAATAAGCAAAAATATTTTAGCCTTAAAGATCGCAAAAACTATACAAAAATATGGATTCTTTTTACAAAAGCAAATTATTTGGTTTTATGGAAATTCTGAAGAGGAATAACTGCAAGTAATAATATGACACAGAATATAGCTTTTGGCCTACACGTACGAGTATAACCGTAATAAATGATATAATATTATAATAAATAAAAAAAACACTTTTAAAGTCGTTAAACAACATTCTTGTATATTACTCAAAAATCATCAACATACTTTTCAAAACACAGAACTTAAAAAAAATACTAAGAATCCAAAAATCACACTACCAAAAATGTTTCCTTTTCCTACACGAAAAAAGGGTTAAACCACATGGTTTATGACAACCACAACCATAAATCATAAAAACCACAAACCTTTTCATCCGGCCAAGAACTTTCGGAATCCAATTATGTGATCCATAAATAAACATAGGATTGTGGAAAAAGAATGAGAGTCCTCACAAACATGAATAATTAACGCCACATTACATCGGGGAAAATCATGCGAAAAAACTCACTGAATGTTCTTTAAGAGTTCCGTACGTTTTTACGACTTTATTTTATACTTAATTCGAGAAAACAGCTGACAAGTGGAATTTTATCGTAACTTATTATAAACGTAATTATAAAACTCTATTAATTAATGTCTTTTCGCTCAATTATGAGACTAAACGCACGTGTAAAAATGCTCAAATTGAAATACATAGATATTTACGTTCAAATAAATCATTTGCTCCGTTAAATTAAATGCTGCCTCCATTTAATTTAGATCAAAACATATTTCAGTTTTTAATTATGCTACTAAATATTTAAAATAAATGAAGCAGTACACAAACGTCAAACAAACCTGTTTTAATATAAGCATATTATATTTACACGTGCTACACCCAATCCACGTAGAAACATGCTGTAGTATGAAAATATTAATAATATATATTACGGTACCAAAACAAACAAGAAAAAGGATAGAATATTAAAATGTAACTTTACCGTACTTGGTAACAGCTGGCTTCAGAAAAAAACTGATATTAAAGACAAGTTTGCAAGGTCATCGACTTAAACTTAGGTAAGAAACTCCTTATATTTTTTTCTTAGAATTAAATCCCTCGATCCCGGTCCTTAATATGCAGGGCACGTGTCGAAACCCTCAGTTATAGTGAACATGTTCATTTCGTTGCATATATTTGGAGTTAGTTAGTTTTAAGTTTTTTTCTTTCTTTAAGTTACTTAAAAGTTTCCTTTTTATAGATACCTAAACGTCCATGTTTAAAATGCAGCTGTGTTTGAGCTTCAGAGTTTAACTATTATGACACGTGTCACTACTAAATAGTGCTCTGTAATAAGTTGCCCTTAGATTAGTCTTTAGAACCTTAGCTTTGTATGGTCTTAAAAAAAGTGTTTTTCTAAGGTAAACACATGATGACATGTTTTTTACAAAATCTATGATATGTTTGAATGTTAAAAGAAAATAGACATGACGTGAAAAAATATTTTTCATAGCCCATCCTTTATTTTAATAATGACACTTGCAAATCTACAATTTAGATTTATTTGCAAAGGGTTCAAAATTAACATCCTCACACATTGTCATTTATTTAGCCATTCACCAACTTTCTTACTTCTTTTTGTTTTTATTAGAATTGAAATCCAAGGAACTCTAAAAAAAATACTTTCGAGCTGCATCGATCTGGTAAATGTTTTGCGTGGAAAGTGCCTCACGATACGACTGCACGCGACCGAATGCCTGCAATCTATGTATTATGTATACGAGAATATACATGAGCAATGGAAAACTTGATGCGTCTATTTCAGTATGTTTACGGTTTCCAATTTGATAATTAAATTGTTTGCTACATAAACTATTCAAATACATATATGTTAATTTGAATTGTATTTTGTAAGGTGTAAAAAGAATTGAAAGCTGAAAGACTATAAGGCATCTTAAATATAATCAGCCTTTGCTGCTTAATTTTTTGTTTATGAAATAGGTGCCTACTACAAAACACTTTGTTACCTATAGGTGATAATTTTAAGCACTAAACAACTTTTAAATTGACTAAGTATCTCAAAGTTAAGATCTGCGCAATTCGACACGTGTCCATACATATTGCACATATAAAATTTTGCAAGTATTTTTTTTTTCTTATTTGCCGCGATCAACGCATTTGATGATAAGTAATCCCCTCAAACCTTTACTTTAAATACTCTGACCTTTAGATTACAACTGCCAAGTTCAAGATCATTATAAATAGACATTTAAATACATTTCACAAGCTGTAAGTGCCCATTAAAATACAAAATTTAATAAGGCGCACATTATTAACGTAATTAAGCTTTACATCTGATCATTTTATAAATAGGCTCGGAAGTCAGTTGCGATACATTTTTACAAATAAATAATAAATGAATTTTGTTATTAAAATATGAATATGAAAAGAGAACATTGTTTTATTTAAAATGTATTCCATTAGCGCTGCGTATAAATGAGGGAACAATATTCTGTAAAAATAAAATGTGAATTCAAAATTATTAATTTGTATTCAATTTTTAATGGTATATCAGTAATGGTTTAAAATTTTGTTTTTGCTTTATTTAAGAGATAATTATTAATTCTGGGAAATGTTTAATGCTTTGTTGTTTTAACTGATAATTATTCGTTTTAAATTAATACTTTCAACGTGTTTGAGTTTTGTTATGTAAAATACAGTAATAGGTTAAACGATTCATTCTTTTTAATTCCCTTTGTTTATAAACCAGTTAACACGCATCTTATTATTTATATAAAAACAACTAGAGTATTTGAAAGTCCAATAAATTATATAAAAAAGGTAATTTATGCTATTAAATAAATACGGTAGGTTAATTAAAGAGGTAATAAACAATATCTACAATCTTTTCAGTCTATGTATTTTATAGCATATAATAGGTATATAATTTTCTCTAACAGTTCTACTGTTAGCGTTGAACTAAACAATTCTTGAAAGAAATTCTTAGAGTAGGTATATTTTTTCCTAAGCTACGTTGGGGTCGGCTTCCAGTCTTACCAGATTTAGCTGAAAACTGTATTTGGCATGGAGCGACTGCCTAACTATGCGGACAACATCAACATCACATACATTGTTTTGGGAACAAAGTAAGTTGCTAAAGCAATAAAATCTGACTATCTGACCTATCTGACTTCCCAAACCCATTTTATTAGACAACACTTTATTTTTCACCCTCCACAACCCATTTTACTAAGCAACTCTATATTTTTCATCTAAATTGAATTTAGAACGAGCAAAACCAGCCAGTTTGATTAATAGTACCTAAAAATATATTTTAAAGTAAACCATTTTGAATTTTGAACATTCAAGACATTTAGTTGATTGTTATTTCAATAATGTCTTTGTAATTACTGAGCCTAAGGGGCAGGCCAGACAGAAGAGACGTAAGACGCAGACGGGGCGCAAACATTTTTCATTTTCATACAAAATGTACAGAAGCGTCGCGCCCACGTCCCGTCTCTTCTGTATGTTTTGCGTCGCGACGCTTCTATACATTTTGTATGAAAGAGACGCGGTAGGGACAAATGTCTGCGCCCCGTCTGCGTCTTACGTCTCTTCTGTCTGGCCCGCACCTAAAAGGACAAATTTGGTGAACGTCAAAATTTACAAAAGAATGAATGATGAATATCTAATATTAGAATACTAGAGACTTTTGAACCGAATAATTTCTTCGTTTATCAAGATGATTAAAGTGTTATTAAATAGACGGAATAGTTTATTTAGTTCTTCGAACATGTCAGTCTAAGTGTAGTTCTATGCTATAGACCTAGCCTTCGAATGGATTTACACAAATATTTAATTTATTTTTAGCATCAAAACATTATCAGTGCTAAATATGAACTTCACAGTAATCCTCATGTCTGTAGTGTCGGAATTAGGCATCGAATATATGTATCAAGACGATAACATTTTTCGCACTTGTTAGTTGTATTCAATTTGTTTTTTTTTCTCGTTGTATACAAACTTTTGTGACATATAGATGGTGACTAATTAATTTTATACTTGTAAATTATTGACTAAATTCAAAACTGAAAACAAACTTATAGTTTGATTGAATACATATTTTATTTCTCGCAATTTATGAGATATTAACACATACAACTCAAAAATAGAAAATTACTGTCCAATGTTTATTATAAGCAAAAAACTGTCTGTCTTTCGTCTACACGCCAGAGGTAACCAACCTTTTGATGAAAGCAAAAACGAATTTTAATTATTTATAACTGGCACGCAATTTGGTGCAAAAAGGTGTTATTTCATTACCCCTGGCGTTTAATAGCAAATATTCAGTTTCATTTTTAATTGTCGATCCGTGATAAGTAAATATTAATTATAATTAGCTATTAAGTGTGAAATTGCGTGATTAAAGATCTGTTTCAGATAATTAGAAAACTATTTTACTTTGATTGACATAATTTTAACGTTTAAAGTTAATGTTTTGTAATAAATTTGCTGTTTATTTTCTAAATGGCTATTGAAATCACTTATTTTTAGGCATTATTCTTAATTAATTTAACTTTAGTTACTGAAATCTAGTTGCTCTGAAAAAAATCTAGAAACAAAAATCTTGCTATTAAAAAGTAAATTCTAATAGATAAATAATTATTTTGATTTATCATAATCATCATTTATATTATCTAAAAGAAATCGCAATGGATAGACAGGTTTGGAGGACGGAGGGGGAGGCCTTTGCCCAGCAGTGGGATCTCATGTAGGCTAATATATATATATATAAAAGTAAACATTGAAAGCTCTTTTTAACTAGAAAAACCAAATTAACAATAAAAAATATTTTGTTTTATTCTAATATTTCACCTACAATAAACTTTTTAACTCAAAATGTTAAACACAAAGGTGTCCTTACAATATTACACTTAGCACATTTTAAAGCTCGTTATTTACTAAAAGGTAAGCAGAGAAATGGAAATCGGAAACTAAATACAGCGCTGTGACGCAGAGCGGAACAAACTAAGTAGGCTAACGGAATACAAGATAAGATGTATCGAGACTGATTATTATAATAAGATAAGAATCGTGGTTAAGAATTAATAAATAATATATTGAGACAACTTACACACGGCCATCTGATCTTGAACTAGGTTAGCTTGTACCATGGTAACCAGATGACTGATAAACATACTCATTTTCTAAATACTTACATTTTAATTTCATGTAGGGACAGAAGAAAATTAAATGATCATGCTCATCACAGAACATACTATTATAATCTTAAAATCTTAAATCTCCAGTTGATTAGCCACGGTCACTAACCAGTAGACTAATTGGCCATCCGAATGACAATGTCGTTAATTTCATACATTGCTCTCAACAAAAAGTAAGTCACTAAAGCATTTTTGCTATGGAATCAGAGACAACGAAGGTACCTACCACAAACATCCAGAAAACGTGAAAAAGTGGTTAACTGGGTGTATTAGTGAAAAATTAAATATGAAAGGTATTTGTATTTACAGGTGAGGCGATTTAGCTGAGACTAGCAAAATAATAAAAACCGAGTCAAAGAAAAGATACTAGTCAGAAGGGATAAAGTTAACGAATAATAACGTATTCCTCCTTAGTTCAGAATATTTTAGCTTTCTTCCGCAAAACTGAAACCTTTTCATCCACATACTATGCAAAATGCACAAAGCAAAATGTTTCAGAGCGTCAAAGGGGTATAAAATGCAATAAATCTAATATTGCACTTTCTTCAAGAATCAGTCTTTTCAAAAAGAAGGAAACAGGTTTTGTGATAACCCTTTTTTTTGTTAATCTAATTTTGAAATAAATTGTAGTTATTTAAATTCCCATTTTATGACGGATAATTAATTCAATTATATGAATATAATTATGGATGATGATGATTAAATTTTATTCAATACCATATCGATTTTGTGGGTTTGTGAAGAGAACAGTGAAAATATGAAATAATTACATATTATTCCATGATTTTCTTCACTAATACCACGTTTCCTTAGACAAAATATAGCAACTAAAAATTTGGAATCCAAGCTTTCACACTATGTAGGAATCACCTATTAGTGAAAATATTTTTTTATCAAAATTTTTAGAACTTAGCTGAAGAAAAATCTTCGAATAGAGCAAGTAAAATAACATGAAGAGAGAGTGCATTGTCATAGAAAATAAGCATACAACTTACAAGAGATTTTTAGTAACAAATATAAAATACATAACTTACATAATGCCTCAACTCTTAAAAGATATCTTAGACGCAAAACCTCCTGAAATCTACCACTCAATTTTCAAGTGAGTTTTACAAATAGCACAATAAGAAACAAGCCGATAAATTCTGTTACGCTGCCTCACAGACTATATAATTAAATACCTCATACTACAAACTAAGCGTAGCTCGCGGCGATGCTTACCATTTAAAATAATGTTGACTGAAAAGTGAAAATTTTAATACCTTTTTTTTATTGACTGTTGATTGACTACATAAATTATGTCTTCCTACATAAATTGATTAGTTTAAGTTTAGATTAGTTTAATCAATGTATGTAGGAAGACAAAGTATCGAATATAACTAGAAACGCATCATAAAACCACGATGTTTATTAAATCCAAATAGTATTTTTTCGTAATCCTATAGGTTTGTTTCGATACTTCAAACTCAAATACGATCCAAGCGAGTAGAAAACTAAACATTGTAATGTAAAACGTAATCATAAAGACTCGCATTCCATCAATCACATAAAAAATTCAGCCATATCAATTTTCCTATTCTAAAACCCTGTTAAAACATACAAACAAACATTTCCCCAGATTTTCCACATACACCCACGCCTTAGCCCCACTCAGAGCCAGTGATGCGTCCCCATATATAAAACTATAGACTCTCACACATGAGCATTTGGTTTACACGCATCACCCAATTAAATCATCGACAGTATTTGTGATAGTGAAGTGAAAAGACATTCAATCGATAAAAATGAAGAGCGCATTTTTGTTAGCGATCCTGATTTTCGGTATCGTGAAAGCGAGTGAAATCGATAATGAGGTGAGATTGTTTGATTGTTTTCGTGTGTGTTTATCGATATTATACGACGTGTAACAGAATGAACCTGAAAATAGTTGGTTCAAAGAATGGGCTTCTGCATCGATTTCTGGCATTATTTCAAACGTTTTGACGTAACATTTAATACACTGATTGGGGTGGCTAAGGTATTGCTTTTATTCGGTTACACCCCGTATATCGATTTGATTTGATGTTTAAATGTCTACTGATTCTTTTGAAGAAATGTATACAGCCATAGTTAAAATGTGCATGTAAAAAAAAAACCTGAAATATTTTCACAGCATCAATCCAAAAAATATTCTATTCAAAAAGTAGGTGTATCGAAAAGTGTGCCTTCGTGTTTATTTTTCATCTCAAAAACAGTGAATCTCTTTGATAACCAAATTAAATATTAATGAACTTAATTACACGACCTGTCAATTAAATTGGTACGGTGTAAATGAAAGTAATTATAATTTTGTATTAATTATTAAGCTCGTGCTCAATTTGTAATTTTCATTAACTGTTAAAGAAAATACAGGTATATTTTTAAATTTAAAGCGAAACATCTGTTTTTTTAAGTTCAATTATAAAATTAATTCAAGTTTTATTGTGAGATTTTAGTAAATTAATGCGTCTTAATCAAAAAACATAGTCTCCGTTGAAAAGTATGTTAAATTATCCTAAATAAATATAACTATTACTTCATTTATCGTTATAAAAACGTATACGCATCACTACCCCCAAAGACTCTTCAATATAATTATTATTTACAGTTTATAGGTAACTAAAAATAAAGTCCAAAATGTTCTTTACTAGCTATTTTAAGATACAATAACTTTTATATATAAACCCTTTAAGATATTTCTAGATTCTTGCGACTAGATTTTCAATAAACTCAATTCGAGTAGTCGAAATTGCTTTCATACCATTTTACCAATACGGATCAACGAACTGACTCGCAAATACTTTTCAGTTCACGTAAAATATTTTAACTTGAAATATACCCCTTTTAAATGGGCAAAAGGAGCAATTTCGGATAAAAATATGTGTTTGATATCCTTAGCTTAAACGTGAATAGTTGTGATCACAAAACGTTTCCAATCGGAAAATCTTTTAAGTTCAAAAGTATTTTAGTATACTTTAGCACTTAAAACTTTCTACTATATTATAATAAAATTACGTAATACCTGATAATAATAAAAACATATATAATAATAATAATCCAGCCTGTAAACGTCCCACTGCTGAGCACAGGCCGATACTCATATAGAGAAGGCGCGAGCATTGATCACCACACTAGCTCTCTGCGGATTGGCGACTTAAGATCCCAATTTTGGAATCCAGGATACCTTAAATAAAAACTGAAAAAAAAAAAAAACTTTTATCTCTACAAACCTTTCTTAAAATTTCGTCTACTTTATAGGTATTTATATACACTACCAAATAAACACTATTAATAAACAACCTAACACATATTTTATTTCGAACAAGCTCTATATCTCAATAAAAAAAGGTTCTACATTTTCCTTCATATTTTAAACATTCTTCAAGCGTACGTAATACTTCGTGAAAAGGTTTTCCTGACTTAAGCGCGGATTATATTCAATTATTGGAAGATTATCGGAAAATATATCCGCATGTAACATTAGTCCGATATAATCACTTACTTTCGTACTCTTTTAAGGTTTATTTCTTAGTTATTTTGGAATGAAAGATGTTTTTTACGGTTATGTTATTTATTAGAAAACAATTTATAATGTATCCGTTCAGGGATCACCAGTGACTAGAATTACCATATAATATAATAATATTCCGAGACATCTCACACACGGTTGTCTGATCCCAAGCTAAGCAGAGCTTGTGTTATGGTAACCAGACAACTGATAAACATGCTTATATATTTCTAAATACAAACGTACTATAGATAAATTACACCCAGACACCGAACAATTGATAGTGCTCATCACACAAACATTTGTCCTAGGTGGCAATCGATCCCGGTATAGGAGTCAGGGTCTCTAAACACTAGACCAAAAGGCCCGTCAAACTATTACTATGCCGAAGAAAATGTATTGTGTCAGAGAGACTAAATCATCAACTTATTTTTATTTAAGACTAGATCATAATTGAACTATTGAAGTCTTCTATAAAAACGTAAAAAAAAACAGGAATAAAAGTAAAATTTTCTGTAGAACGAAACGTTTAAATTATCGCATTTTTAAATATGCGTGTTACAATGAAAGTGCAATTACCCATTATTTAATATTAATCATCCAATAAAAGTCTAATCATAATTTGAATATTTTCTATTATTTACGACTTAATTAATGAGAGTCATCTTGACATAATTGACGATCATTATTGTGATGTTTGCTTCTAATAGTAAATTATCACGTTAATACGAGATGCCAACACATTTATTATCGGTATTTGTCAGAAAGCGGTTCTCGGTTCAAGGCGAGTGCGTTCACGCAATGCAGTTGTTAATGAATTTTCTTTGTAAATCATTATGGTATAGCTGACACACGGACAGTATTAGAAATATATTTTGTTTTGGTTTGGTTTTATTTTTCCTTTTGGGTTTGAAATCAAAAGTACTGAATTGTGTTAACTAAACTACTATATAAATATTATTAGTTCATAAATATAATATTGCATCAGATTCTCGATAAGTCTTTTGTCAAAAATAATCCAAACTTTGATGTGATTTGTTTTCAGTCTTACCAGATTCAAATGAAATTAAGTATAGAATAATAATTTATACCTTGTGTCATTTTTATTTTAAAATTTTCTCTATTTTATAAACACATGACGTAAGTAAATGTAACAACCAAACATAACATTACCCATTAGCAATACCCGTGCTTTAAAGCCTTGATCTTATATGTTAAAAACACTTTCAATACACACAACTGAACTAATTACCAGCCAATTCAAAAACAAAAGAATATTTACTACTCTATCCCATCATTCAAATACTCTTTCAGTAGCATAACTGAGAAGATAACACACACATATAAAGAACTTCGAATCTAACTCAAGCTTCATTAATTCAAATATAAGCATGAAAATAAGTGGAAAAACGAAAATATGGGAATAGCAATCAGCTTCGACTTTCTACATAACATAACATAACATATCATCACGCTTGTATCCCCGAAGGGTTAGGCAGAGGTGTACCAATGTACACCCACAGTTCGCCGATATGTTTAGGTCCCATGTAATAGGGGGCGAGCCTATTGCCACTAACCGGGCACAAATCTAATCTCCGACCTGCTACTGAGAATTTCATAGACATACCCAATAACAACTTGGTCGACTTGGGAATCGAACCCAAGACCTCTAGCGTAGCAGTCGCGTTTAGCGCCACTAGGCAAACGAGGCAGTCGACTTTCTAAGCCTTCCTTTATCCATCTTGAAATACTTTTCTCATACGAATAGAAGCTGCAATTATATTCGCTCGATCAAAGAGTTATAATACGGACTTTGTTCCTTTAGAAGGCGAAAATTTTTCCTTACGGAATATTTCTTTTCAAATGTATTTTTTTCGGTATCAATGTCTGTGTAAAAATAGCTTTTTGTTATTTGTGATGATTTCGATTAGAATGTTTTATGTGTGTGTGTGTGTGGGTGTGAGGTAATAAGATTAAATGGATGGATTGAAATAGACTGTAGTTTTGTTTATTGGTAATAATTGCTTTTTCTCCTATAAATTGGCCACTAATATACAAATAAGAAAATTCTGGTCATTATTGATTCTTCAAAAAGGTGTGTTAAAATAATTGTAAATGCAGATATTTTTTGCATCCTGCCGATTCGTGCCCTCGGGGCTACGGTTTGTAATGTTGTCAATAGATTTGCAACCTTCAAAGGAAAAATAAATAATTTCTTTCACCATATTTACATCAACAGCATCTTTCCTGCCTTTTTTATTCAAGGCATTGTACTAGCCTTTTAATATTGAAGTTTCTGTTTACTCACAGTATCATTCGATAAACACATGACTTTAAAAAAAATACACCGCTAATTATTAAAAAATATATAATTTCTGTCTATCGCTACACCCGTGTGTATTCTAACGGATACAATATTATCGCGAACACAAAGAATGCGTGTATTAATTAGACATACTGCATTATGCATTTATGCACCACATCACTTATCATTGCTAATGTAACAAATTAAGCGTTTTTATCTCTTTTCTTCATGTAAAAGAAGTTTTGTTGAAGAGGTAAACAGATTGTGTTACAATACTTAAGCTTAATTTTATGAAAGGGTTAATATTAATAGCGATGACAAACGGTGAAGGAAAACATCTTGAGGAAACCTGGATTCCAAAAATTGGGATCTGAAATCGCGCGCAGAGAGCAAGCGTGGTGATCAATGCTCGTGCCTTCTCTATATGGGAAGAGGCCTGTGCCCAGCGGTGAGAGGTTTATAGGCTGGAATAATAATAATTATTATTAATAGGGATCGTAAAATATTCCTACTAGCTAACATTGTTCAAAATTTTCCTAAAGAATGGTATTGTACGGAGTTTCATGAAAAATTAAAGTACTTTCAAATTCTAATACTTCTTAAATATTTTGTGATCAATTGTGATTGATGATAGTTTTAAAAAGGAACTAGAAAAAAAGATGTAACAATATGAGATGTAATAAACTTATTTTTATTTATTTATTTTATTTTAAAACTCACAGGTGTTCTTCTTTTACCGATTTTTTTTTTTATAAATCAGTTACGATAGGCTTTTCAGACTTACCTACTAAATTCTGATAAAGACAAATGACAAACCCTGAGACACGTGTAACTAATTAATTACTTACTTTGCTCAATTGGCCTAG
Organism: Autographa gamma; assembly: GCA_905146925.1. Taxonomy (NCBI): domain Eukaryota; kingdom Metazoa; phylum Arthropoda; class Insecta; order Lepidoptera; family Noctuidae; genus Autographa; species Autographa gamma. The sequence continues at coordinate 8,765,285 of LR989871.1, forward strand.
CAACCCAAAGAACCTCCAAATAAAAGGATATTATTCAGGTAGTAATTATTCAACTGCTCTAAGTTTCTTAAGTTTTCTGCTTACGAGACCTTTGACAATAATATTCCGGGAAAACTATATCACACGGTTATCTAATCCCAAGCTGAGCAGAGCTTGTGTTATGGTTAAAAGACAACTGATAAATATACTTATATATTTCTAAATACATAAATATTATAGATAAATTACGATATTATATAAATACGAATTATTAAAAAGATTTATCCAGGGTGGGAATCGAACTCACGACTTCCAGTATAGCAATCAGGGTTACTAACTACTAGACCAACAGTCCCTATAAACGATAAATTAATGAAGTAATTAATTGCGTAACATTTAGGTCACAGTTAGAAATCTAGATAAGAACAAGCTAAATGTCCAAAAACATAATCAATTTGAGTACAAAACAATTTGGTACTACTATAAACATTTTATTATAATTACCTTTTAGTGTAATTACTTGATATTAACACTTTATGGCGGTACTAAAAGTACTCAAGATGATGGTATATTAGCACACAAATGGTATTACACTGCTTATGTTATTTTGGAGATTAAGAGCTGTCTGTTTTGGCTGTGTCGTGTTTTCAGGATGCTTGAAGCTTTTACTTTTAAATTTACTTCTATACTAGCTGCTATATATTATTCTAATACTAGCTGTGTCCCGCGGTTTCACCCACGTGAATGACAATTGATACACTATCTTTATAAATTATAGCCTATGTGTTATTCCGATGTTCTACATTATAGTAAAGTTTCATTAAAATCCATTCAGTAGTTTTTGCGTGAAAGAGTAACAAACATCCACACATCCAGTCTCACAGACTTTCACATTTATAATATTAGTAAGGATTTGATGGCTTAAATCTGTTTTCTACAATATTGAATTATCTTATATCTTACTTTGTTTTTAACTGTCATAGAAACAATAACTATGACGAGCTTATTTTGTCATTTGTTAATCAACATAGTTGATATCTACACAAATAAGCAGAATGCTTTAGGTATTATACTAATTTATCCTTGTATGAATAGTAATTTTTGTAAGTATAATTAAAATCATAACCGTCAAAAATACTGTCAAAAATTATAACCACGTGTAAACTTAATTAGTACTTTAGATAGTTAAACACAACCTAGTTTATTTAACATCATAAAATATTCAAAACCTAACATGTAGTTTTAATTAATATGGGACTAATAAACCCAGCAGTTTAATATCTCACAGAATTAGGCTTTTGCCAGCTAATGCTAATTATTAATTAGTCTTCAATTTGTTACACGGGAGCAAATAATATCAGTGCCTGTACTACGAACAGTTAGAGCACGACTGTTGTCAATGTGAGAGCGAGACGGCGCGCTACAGTGACGTATTGGTGTCTCGCTTTCACAACGACAGAAGTCCTGCTTATAGAGTTCATAGTAAGAGCGCAAACAATTTGTTCTCTAATTATCATTTTCATAATTAATATTGGACTATCATTTTAGCCTTTAATCTTTGCTAATTTAGAAGTAGAAGTAAATGTAAACAGTTTGGTTGTATATGTTATAATGTTTCTATAAGTTTTTATGGCTATATTCTGTACTTCTTTTTGTACAACGATCTTAGTAATTTTCTCGTCTCTATCTTTTGACTATTATTACGTAAATCCGTAAATCCGTAAATCCATCCTGTAATGTAGTTTATTAGATGTTTTTATAAGTCATGGTTTTTGAAGTTTGTAAGATCACAATCATCAAAAGTATGCTGCTAGGATTTGCAATTTAGACTTGTCCGCATATTGTACATACAAAATGTATACAAGTTTGTAGCGAATACAGTATAAAACGAGAACATCCTTCTCGTCGCATATTTCTCGAACGGGAATACCTTTATCGTATTTACGATGTACAGGAAGTAACAAGCTCGCGTTTCGCTTTACTTTAGAGTATGAATCAGACAAACTCGAATTTAAAATGTACCATGCTAAAAAAGATCGCTTTTTTTTGTTAAATTTGAGATTCCGAGAATTATGAGATTTTCTATTTTACAGTGTTTTGTTGGAAAATTATTTAGAGACTACGAATGTTGCAGGGAATGAAAATGGTATTTAGAATATTCTCTGTTTTTAATAAATAATAATGTTTATTTTATACAACAATGCAGTAAAAGAAAGTTGATCGATGCAGCATGATGAAATTAACATAATAATATGGCCATTCCATAGCTTACAGTATTTTACTGTTACACCATTTAAATTAAAAAAAACTCCATTCTCTAGACACCTCTATTTTTATGTAAATATTTTAATATTATTTAATTAAGTTTGTGCAAGACGTCTACGTATAATTCAAGGTCCATATTTTAAGTTGGTGGACTATAGCTTGTCAGTTTCATACGCTAACGCACGATATTTATGTTCGCAAACAAACTGTAAACACGTGAACGTTTCTGATTACATCTATTTAAATTCGTTATTGATTTCTCTGTGAAGGGAACCTTGAAAAATACTCTAAAACTTGATTAGATTCTGTCTCGTATGTTTAAAAGGACTTACCTGATTTTGTAGAAAATAGTTTTTCAACATTATATTATTTTCGTCTAAAAAAAAACTTACATTAGAATAGGCATATTAACTTTACTGCCGTACTCAGAAACGTTTATGTTTACTTAAGGGGATAAATCTTTAAATAATACCTTAATAAATAAATTAAATTATAAAATTTAAATAACCTTGCAGTCTTAAGACAGTTGTCTTAATAAAATCCCTTAAGTAACAATCAACACCTTTTAGAATTGCAGTTATCAGCCTGTAATAGTCTTACTGTAGAAAATAGAAACAAATATCTCAACCCAAATCAATCTTGCAGAACTACATATCATCATATCATCACGCCTGTATCCCCGAAGGATTAGGCAGAGGTGTACCAATGTACACCCACAGTTCGCCGATATGTTTAGGTCCCATGTAATAGGGGGCGAGCCTATTGCCACTAACCGGGCACAAATCCAAACTCCGACCTGCTACTGAGAATTTCATAGAAAAACCCAATAACACCTTGGTCGACCTGGGAATCGAACCCAAGACCTCTAGCGTAGCAGTCGCGCTTAGCGCTACTAGGCCAACGAGGCAGTCTCCTTCCAATCTTGCAGAACTACTTAAAGGTAAAACCGTACTCAAGTATGAAAATATATGGAAACACGATAAGAATTCCTAAGTTCGACACTTCTGCTTTAAGTTATAACTCGACGGTTAAGTTTAGTCAAACATCTAAAGTTAGTAACTAAGTTTCGGAAACCTTCACTAATGGGTCTGATTCATGGCTCAGGAAATGTACAACTAACTATAAGTTTTAGATAAGTTGGTTTTTAAAGGAAACTGATAAAACAAGACTTTTAAAAACTATTTTTTTTACTTCGTTTATCAGTGCCAAACACAGCTTAAACACTTATGAAAACGCAATGAAAATATATAAAAAAATATTGCCTTTTAGTAAGACCGCTTTTCATGGTAAATACCTTTGTTGATTAGATTATATAACCTTGACACTTGGGAAATTAAGTTCATTGAAACCACAAATACTCGGAAAAAGTAGGTACTCCTAACGCATTTTCTATTTTAAAGCAAAACAAGTTTTTTTGTGTTACCCATTAGCACATAAGAAAAAATATACGTATCATTAGATATATTTACAATAATAATATACATAAACATCCACATACTACATACATCTATCTATCTACCTGCATAGCATGTGTTACCCATTATTAGCACATAAGAATGAATATACGTACCATTAAATATATTTACTACATACATCCGCATACTACATACATCTGTCTATGTATCTATCTGCAATTCTACATAAATAACACCACAATATGCCAGAATTTAAACATTAAATTATGTTTTTTGATTGTCAAAGAAGTCAACAAAACAATTAACGATTATTAAAAACTCTTTTATAAACAATTCCTTGAATCCGTAACTTTCTTAACCTGTATCTGCGACTAAACACTGGAACGATATAATTAGCTTTTCACTTGTCGCGATAATTATCCGTCTCGCTTCATACTTACCTTTCATTAGCAAAGTGCTGAGTTATGAGAGACGAGCGATTAAATGCAATAGGTATCGTTTTTTTTGTATTATTTGCGTAAACTGTGGTAACAAGGTCATATTTGGACATCCAATATTTGTAACGTAATCTCAAGAATGATAGAAATTAAACTTATAATATTTATAATACCTACTAAAAATACTAGGTAACAATAGATTGTGAATCAAAAATAATATAAAAAAAAATACTTTTAAATAATGCTGCTGACGGATTTTTTCATGATAAGTATTACCTATTTCATTGTAGCGGGTAAATTCAGTGTATTGTAATTTGATGAAAGCACAATCATTGATATTGTGTCTCAGCAGTGCTCTGAATTTTAATTTTATTTGATTGCAAGGTATGAATCATCTGTGAGACTTTATTATTTTACATGAACACGACCTAGCTACCGTTTTCTTTCTCGGTATACAAAGATACATAAAAGTTGGTACGATTACCTTAACATATTATATAAAATAAAAACACATTTTCAGTTAAAAAAAGCATCAATTTTCCCACAACTTTGCATACATTTCTCCACCCATCAATCAGCGAGTAATTAATTACCTCATGAAAGTGTTCACGCTTTCCCCCATGGCTTGGCGGCACTCAGTATCAGTTATCAATACTCTTGGAAAGTGGGGCACCGGTTCGAATCGCGTGTGAATTGTATCAATGTTAAGGGGATGGCTTTAAGGATTAGCTTGTTATTATACTTTGTTACTAATTTTTATTTTAAAAACTACATTCTACTAAAATATTCTGCATATTTTTAATTTAAATTATGCAATGGAAAACCAATTTACAAGATGTTTCATGATGAGTTGAACGAAATACGTATCGGCTTATTTGCTTGATTGATTGAATTAAATGATCGAACATTAAAAGGCAGACTTAAGAAAAAAAAGGAAAACAAGAAAATTGCTATTGCCACATGGCCACGGATAGGATGAAATTGTTTTAAAAAACTAATACCTTCTTACTGTCTTTGCTCAAAAAAAATCCATTCTAAACCCAATCTCATCTTTTTAAACTTAGTTACATTGCACCACAAAAAAAATTATGTGTGAAAAGGCCTAACAATTCCATTTGTTACTGAAACTGCAGGGGTCCATAAAAAGCAGCCAGAGGTTATCATTTCGGACCTCAAGACCGTTATGTCCGTATAATGTAGGATGCCCGGACACGCCTATTTCATGTTACTATATGTTTGGACCTTGAAATTCAGATTACTTGGTTAATTGTGATATATTTAGTTACTCAAAATTCTGTTTTGGAGTATAATAATTTCAGTGTAAATTTTTGGTGATGGTAGGATTCAAGATTGTCAACTTGTGTTACTAAGTTTTTTATTTGATCAAGTAAAAACATCGTAATCAAAATTTTTACTTTCGTTTTGGTAGAAATCTAAAATAAAAGGCGTTTGGTAGAAACCGGTCTATGGTAACAAAATGTGATAAAAAACATATAAAAAAACAACTGCTAAATACTAAAACTTCATCCAGTAGATATTTAAGTAGTGAAATAGCAAAAGTTAGATTTTTAAGAAAGTGCGCTTTCAGGGGCATAAAGCTTTTTTTTTATATTTTCAGTAGGTGCATAATGCCGTTGATTAAACAAAATATGTAAAAACTATACCTAAGCGCAAAATAATTTATTTTACATAACAGAGGATAAAGTCAACATAAAATACTATGTTATTGTTTTATGTAAGACAGAGAGCTTCACCTTAAGATGACATTTCTATTAATAAATCACGTAATTACTCATCCATTGTCTAACAATTACGAGAATCAATATTGTTGTCGTTTTTGTTCCGTCATTCTTTACGGAAGGAGATTTGAAAGTGTTTATTGTTTGTCTATGTTATGGCTTTCTTAGCTAATCTAAGAAGCTATTTATTTGCTAAAATTCGTTATTTTACAATGACTCAGAAAATACATTGAGAATTACCTGAAAAAATAAACTAGTAATCAAATTATTTCAAATCAAAGGCCCCATTTAAGTATCGCTGTTAAACCATTTAATATAATATGGCTATGCTTAATTAAAAAAAATAAAAATTATTATCTCAAAGCAAACGTACCTACCTGAAATAAAAAAACCAATCAATCTGTTGTCAAAGACCAAAAATAATCCTACTCCATCAAAATAACATACAATAAAAAACACCAATCAAATAATACCTATAAAAGCTATACCAATATAAATTTCCCTTTGTACCTTTAAAAGCTTTTCGCCAATATTTGCAGATAAAAAGGTCTATAACAGATAGTTTCATTCATCTTCTTTTTCCTCACAAAACACAAATTGTAACACCATTTTTCCCCTTCCGCTATCAATTGGTAAACGAGAACAGATTTATTTGTTTGTGAAATGTATATAATATAAAGGACGAGAGTACTATTAATCGGACCTACTTATGCAAGACGGAATCAACCCACATAATGATAGTTTTAAGATAAAGCCGTTTTTGTCAAAATTGTGTATACAATGAAATTATTTGTTATTTTGAATAAAGTTTATTTAGAATATTATACCAAATGATTTGTTCTATGTATACAAATATAATATTGATAAAAATCATTAATATTTTTCATAGTAATTAAAAAAAAAACTCATTGGTTCCTTTTTGCAAAACTGTCTGTGTGTGGGTTGGTTCCTTGTTAATTTATTACCATGCCATAATTTTACAGTAAAAATAAAAAAATCTTTTACTTCTTCTAAATATTTTATTGAAAATAGAAACAAATCTTAAATTCTTATGTATCTTCAACTTCAAAATCAGGTTGTCCGGAAAAACCTTCAAGATCGTCTTGTAGGTCTGGGTTTCCAACGAGCTTTACGTAAAAATCGTGCGAGTCTTGCGGAATTAGGTGCAGCATGCTTTTTAAATCCTGCAATTTAGCGTCAGGGACCGGTTTGCCTGTTGGCCAAAGTGGCTCCATTATTTGTTTTGTAACAAAACATTGTCTTCCACGAACATTTTTTTTTATATCCACTACCTTAAAATCTTCATTTAAATTAGTTTTCATGTAAATTTTGAACATTTCATCCTTTTTAATCATAATTTCTTTAGTTGTAAGCCATGAAACTTTCTCTCCATCTATCGTTTTTTTTCTATTAATTATATTTTTTTCTAACTTTAAGGATGACAAGAAATCTTTATTATTCATCCTGTGTACATGCATTGGTTTCGTTTTTTTACAGGTTTTCATAACCTGAATGTAATCATTCGGTGTGTACAGCCTCTGTTGGCGTTTTAAGGCACACTCTATCTTCCCAAAATCTGTATCATTTGGGAGGAAGCTATGCCCCGATTCAAGGAATCTTATATTGATTTGGTCTAAAGTTGGATGTTCATTCAACATGGCTTTGAGCATTAATGTTAATTTTATATTGCGGTTCTGACCACCACACGAATCGCTCCATAAAATCAGATGCTTCACGTTGCCATCAAGCCTTTCTGTGATATGTTTCATGAGACAGGACCCCACTTCTTGAGCACCTCTGCCAGCTTCTCCTTCTACCCACACATTGCAGTGAGCTTCATCTTTGCTCCCATTATGTATACCTAAATTGTATACCCAGAGTTGTCTTTTGTAAAAGACGATATTTGTGGGTATACGCGGTAAAGGCAACGTTTTTTCGAGATCAAATGTCAGGGTTTCAACAGAGGGATCATCTTTAGCTAGCTTCATGTCAGTTCTCAATTGGTTTTGTAGAGACTTTGCGATTTCTTGATGCGCTACCCGCTTCTGTTCAATGTCGGCTTTATTTTGTTCCGACGACGCGTGCAGTATTTGACTTTCAAAAAAGTCACACTTATTACACGTATCTTTTTTAAGAGACTTGGTACGCAAATTAAACTTCGTAAAAAATAATTTATTGACTTTTGCAGCAGACAATATTTTCACCCCTGCGGTTTTTGCTTCATCGCTGTATAACTCGTACATTTTTGATAAGGTCATGTCTGCTCTCAAAAACTTAGCCCCTTCTGTTTTTTCTCGGCGATAGTGGGATACATATGTCGGCAAACTTTTAATAAAGTTTATCACGAACTCCTCGCTTTCAAGAGATGCTCTATTGCACCCGCCGTGCACACCACGATTATCTATAATGCAACTGTCTGATCGCATTTTACAAAGCGACGTATTTATTCTTTTTGCCGACGTCTGTAATGTTTTGACAAACATATCTCTACAAACTGATACACCATCTAGAAAATATTGGCGTGAGTAAGACTTTTTCTTTGAAACTTTGGTTTTATTGTCAGTTGCAACGTAATGACGCTTCACAGGTTGTTCTTTTACTAAAGCAGTTAAAAACATATTTTGCGCATTATAAGATCCTAGAGAATAAAACTTTTTAAATTGAGCCAATCTCTTTTCTACTGGGAGACTCTCGTGGCACTTTTTTAGGCAACTGCATTGAAAATCTACAAATTTCTTAGGACTGACAATCTTTTTCTTAGAGTTGACGTAAGTCAAATTGTTGTACTTTCGTATTTTCCTCTCTTCTCGCGATAGCCCACCATATTTTGGCTTTCTACCTTTTTTTGGTCTTCCCACGGGCTGTCCTTCAATCAGTGATGATTCGGTTTCGTGAACAGAAACAGCTCTTATGTGTGACGCATCATTACTTGTAATAGCAGTCTCTAAAACAGAGACCATTTCATCGACTTGAACAACTTCCTGTTGAGTACTATGAGGTCCGAAATTTCCTGGGTCTGGTTGATGACTAGCATTCTCGTTTATTTGGTTAATTTCTGCATGTGCAGTACCAGTGATCAAAGAAATTGAATCATTAGAGCTATCATCACTCGAGCCACAGTCCGCATTAGCACAATAGTCAGGATCTCTCATCGAATCATCGCTATCAATGAATAATGGAGCTTCGCCACTTCTCAAGCTTGCAATTGTTGACGTATCAGATACACCTTCTAAATTATCCATTGAATCAGCTAAAATACGAAACAACGATGCCGTATCCGGAGACATAAGAGGAAGCGGTGAAATCGGATTGATAGATTCGACACTTTTTTCAGCAGAATTCTCAGTGAGCGATTTGGATGTTAGTAAAGCATTATTGGAATTGATATCTGCCCATAAACCTTCAGAAATTTCGTTATTTTTAGCAATGACTGGACGAGGGGTCAACGGTGAGTATGGAGGTGGTTCTATGCTTTTTTCAGCAGCAGTCTCAGTATCATCATTACCAATAAAAGCTGGTACAGCTTTATTTTCCTTCACCAAATTAGAAGCTAAAGACAGCTTGGGAGATAGAGGACACTGAGAAGCTTCATCTGAGACGGTAAGTAGTTTAGGAGACAAATCAGGATTCGGTATAGCTCCATCACCCCCTTTACAAGTCAATTTTTCATGCAAATTATTAACCACAACTTCTGCACTAAATCTTCTTCGCTTACCCAGCAAATCTAGAATAATAACCCTCTGTTAATCATTGAATACCATCGATTTTGAACTTTATGCCATACTCTACTTGCTGAATCGAATACTATGCGTAACTTATTTTTGACAAAAAATATTACGCACTTTTTCACCCTTTTTTTGTTAAATACTAAAAAAACAGCACGCATAAAAGGCATACAGGACAGGCAACAATACAGGAATAACATAAAAATTACCTGAAGAAAACTGCATTGGGCTGCTTGGTCGAGAGTTATCATAAAAATCTGAAAAAAGGAATAATATAAGCAAACTAGTAAGTACATTCCTACATACAATGTAGATGCTTATTATATATGTAATTACAAAGAACCTGAACTATTACAATCCTATTTAAAACATTATTGAGTTACAATCGTGCAACAAACTGAAGAAATGACTACTTACACAAAGTTTAAAGAAACAACAAAACTTATTATAACCTCAAAATTATTTACGTACCTTGATTGTCGATCGTTTTATCATCTGAATGGTTGATGCAGCTAAAAATCATAGCTTGTATCCTGGTATTTACTCTCTTCATTGTTGGAAATGGTAGATTCACTTTACAAATCACACTACAACGACCCGAACGTTTCTGTTTTTTGACACAGTGTTGCCATTGTCAGTATTACTTACCCACTGTTCTGTTCAGTTTAGAAAGTTGCCATAGTCATACCAAGACAAAATCACCACACAAAATGTATCTATTTAAGGAAAAAATTAATTGAATCTAGAAAACCTAGTGAATTACAAAAATGTACGTAGGTATCACTGACTTGAATAAATAATTTTATCAGGAAGTTCATTATACAACAAAGATTCAAAGGACATGACTTCTTAGATGTTGTAAATAGAGTTTTATCATCAAGGAACCAAGTAATGTGAGTCTTTGTAAAAATATAGTATTATGCCATTTATAATATGCAAACAAGAACCAACCCGCATGGTTCTACATAATTGATTAAAAAATATATTTCACAAGGGACCATGTGGTATGGATCTTTATGAAAAAAAACTATTTCAATGATTTTCTAGATTTTCGGGTCACCATGGGACATGGATCTCGTTAGTTTATTGAACAACTGTGGATATGTGGGTTGATAACTTTGTCATAAAAATGTTTTGTTCTGTCAAAATTGCCAGATCAGTTTGATCTTTACAGGGTCGATATAAGGTGCATTTTGAAAGCTTTCTGTTTACTTATCTCGATTTTGGCATGTGTGTGGATTGGTTCCGTCTTGCATAAGTAGGTCCAATCACTGTAGCTTATAGTAAAAGATACACAGAAAAACTACACAATATGTATAAATACTTTTATTATGAAAGAAAAAAGTCGTGAATTAACTTCTGAAAATAAAGTGTTCGTACATTACCGACAAATTAATGATTCTTTTTTTTTTATTATTTACATATAATATGTTAAAACAACACGATATAATAGATGTATGATGGTGCTGCTTATTACAGAAATCTCTGATTTCATATCCACGATAGGAAAAATTGTTAGGGTGTTACCACACCAATCGATCGACAGTCGATCGATGCCATCGATCGACGGCAGAATGGACTAGTCGACGTCGATCGACAGTTTCTACCATACCATTTACGTCGACCAATCCATTCCTCCATCGATCGACGGCATCGATCGACCATCGATCGATTGGTGTGGTAACACCCTTAAACAATTTTTTCAACTAAGAATATTAGTTTAGGTATTCAGCAAAATGAAATTGTATTTAATTTATCGACTGTAATTTAAATTTTGTTAGCCCCTCTGGTTACAAAAATGGTACATACTTAGAGCTCGTCTTTTTAAATTACCAAAATCGCATAAACTAGGTATTCTGTAACTAAATCACACTGACTCGTTGACAAAATATATGGTTAAATCCTTTTAAGATTATACAAAAAACCAGGAAAATAAACAAAAGCGTGCGGCACAAACAGAGTAATGTATATTTAAAATGTTCGTACGTCACGTAGGGAGCAACGTGTTGGCTTGTTTTTTGGGGAAATTTGTCAAAATCTCCATGCGAAAATGTTGCAAATGAAAATGAGGTTTACTTTGCCGTGTTGAAGTAAAAGCCTCAGAAAGGCTCCAAATTATGGATGATGGTTTTTTTTATAAGACATCTCATAATGCAAGATGTCAAATATACAAAATTATCTCATGCAAAATCGAGGTATATTCATTTCACTTTTGATTAAACCAAAATCGATACCTCATTAATTTTAGAAAATCACTACTCTTACAAGTGTACATTTAAAAGTCTTTATTAATTAGTTTTCGCTTTTCATTCGTAATAGGTTAGTTATTCTTGGTTATATGACGAATATTGCAAAATCATGCCCACCTCCAAAAAAAAATTATAGAAGAAACACTGCGGTTAACCTGCCACTCTTTTCTAGAAAATCAAAATCTATGAAAAAATCCACAAGACCAAGAAAAAAAAAGACATAACTTCAAATACCTAATTTTCTTTTTTATTCTTCCAGAAATCCCCAGAAGAAACCCTGAAACGGGGCCTGACGAACAAGTGCGTGTCGCGGGAGACCTCCTCGTGCATCGCCATCGAGCTGGTGGGCTACGTCGACAGGATGCTGAGAACCGCCTCCTTCCAGCTCGGAGAGGATGTCATGATTGTCGATGAGAGGTAACCCACAATGTCAACCCTTATTCCAACGGGCCTGTTAGTCTGGTGGTAGTAGCCCTAACTGCTATGCCGGAAGTTGTGGGCTCGATCCCCACACCTGACAAATATTTGTGTGATACGCGTGGACATTTTGTTCTGTGTCTGGTTGCCATTCAACTGTAATTTGAATGCACAAGTATTGTCTGGTTTCCGTAAAACAAGCTCTGCTGTAGTCTCAGGATAAGGAATATTCACCTCTTCTCTACCCGTCCGTGCCTTGGAAGGCACGTTAAGCCATAAATCCCTACCGACTTTGAAAGTCGGTAAGTCATTAAAATTCCTAGTGTTACCTAGTAATGTGGGTTGTGGAGATAAGATAGTCGAGTTAGATCCAGATAGTCGCTCCATGTAAAATAAGGTATTCAGCTAAATCCAGTGAAACTGGAACCCGACCCAAAATACTTTGGTTAAGCAGAACATCCAAAATGGAAGATCCATTTTGGATGCTTGTGAAAATGAATATTATTAACAAAGACCAGATGCGGATAGTTCGTGGTAGATACCCCATCCTGCTTTAAAATTATTTGGAACTGTCTCCCACCTCAAAGGACCGGTAATTCTCGTAACTAAAGGCAAACCGTGCGAAATAATTATTTTGCGTTCCAATAAGGTTATCAGAAATAATCTAACTGAGTTTAGAACACACGTGATCTCTATCACCTTAATAAATATTTAAAATTAATAAAGCGTGGAACATAAATAAAACAAATCTTGATTCTCCCAACCCTCGGGTACAAAAAGGTTTAAAATCCACATGCCTAATTTATGCCGTCATTGAAAACAACGTTTTTCTGACGGTTTCGGGACCGCTCATAACTTTTTGTAACTTTTATCTGAAAAGGTTCAGACACAAAATATAATGTGTATTTTAGTTTTATGCAGGGTGAATGACTTTTACTTATGGCGTGGAAGGGGTAAATGGATTTGTAAAATAATATTAATGTAAATTAGAAGAATAGCGAATGATAATCCAAATTGAAATGCCGAAGCATTTGTGTTCAAAATTTCGTCTCAAATCCCTTCGGAGGAAATCTTATACACGTGAAATTTTGTAATTATAGTCAGGAATGTCGTCAAAGCTTTAAGGATTATGAAACGGAATCTTAATCACAAAGATTTCGCATTTGAATTTATACTGATACCTATGTTATTTGAGCTTATTTGTGCTCCAGATTCTAAAATACCTCTGTCTTGATAAATGAAAAATAAATGAGGAGCCTAGTCAAGTCGTCAAAAATTATCTTATGAGTAGGAATGTAAAACATATTCACTAAGGTCTAAGGAACTTTTATATTTTGCAAAAAAATGGGACTATAGTCGTCAGACTACTAGTAAACATCCTCTTCCCATAGGTAGAAGTCACGAACAGTGTTCACCACCCTTGCTCATTTCGGATTCGCAATTTTATATTTAAACATTTTGACCCCATTTCTCTTCACAATATGGCCTTTTACCAATAGCAATGATATTTTCATTAAACCAATTATTATTTCCAGCCACGGCGCCGCAGCAGACTTCCCGATCAAGTCGGAATCCTTGGGCAGAGCTGGTACATCATTGGAAGACCAAGCTCAGCAGCTGATCATGGACAAACTGTGGCACTTCGTCAGCTCCAGGTCTCTGCGGTACAGGCTGCTGAACGATGCTGACCTGGTCATCTCCGGCAAGCAGGAGAAGGATGGAAGCCTTGGTGTCGGTGAGTGTCTATAATAACAATAATTCTTACAAAAATACCGACTTCACAAGAGGTCTTACGTTTATTTTTATGGATCTCATGGTATGGGATCCCATTTTCAAAACTGAACCAAAATGAGACCACACAGGCCAAGGCAGCACCAGCTTTCGATTAAAAAAAAAAACTAACATTAAAATCGCCAACCCGCAGAGAGCGAGCGTGGTGATCAATGCTCGTGCCTTCTCTACATGGGAATTAAGTACCTCCTTTTTAAAGTCGGTTTAAAAGGTTCTTAAATTATCTCTGTGTTACGCGATTTTGTAGTCTATTTCCAGCATTAGTATTTGAGTAGGATAAATATTTGAGCAAATTATGGACCAATTTTGATAAATTTCTTATCCAATGAATGGAAAAGAACAGAACTATAAATAGAACTTTGAAGTCTTATATTTTACGTTGTTCTTAATATATTCTCAATATAGAAAATGTACAGTTTAATGTTTACTTAGCGAGAAAATCATTCAAATGCACCTTTCATATTTGCAATATAGACAACATTAAGTATGTAATTATAGTCGTTAATACATATTTTATTAAGTAAGCCATTAAGCTTCACTGCCCAGTAAAATGTCCTTAATTACAGCTTCCAGTCAAACACTAAAGCAATAACTCATTCTAATTTTAACATTAATTTCGAGGTTACTTAAAAGTACTTAATATCGCTCTTTAGTATGTTACCATTTACTGTAATTTCTTCCAAGGCTGTTTTTATTTAGTTAACCTTGAAATAAATTCCGCTTTAAATATGGGACAAGAAAAAATAACCACACAAAGTATCAACTTCTATAAGAGAAACCTCTTGTTCACGTTCACTGCCCCCTTGTTTTCTAAAAATGGCTTATGTAGGTATACCAGAAAACGATTTTTAAACTTTTTTATTACACAGAATAGTTTAAACTGCCTCGTTGGCCTAGTGGTGCTAAGCGTGACTGCTACGCTAGAGGTCTTGGGTTCGATTCCCGAGTCGACCAAGTTGTTATTGGGTTTTTCTATGAAATTCTCAGTAGCAGGTCGGAGTTTGGATTTGTGCCCGGTTAGTGGCAATAGGCTCGCCCCCTATTACATGGGACCTAAACATATCGGCGAACTGTGCTGCTGCCTACCCTTTCACACAGGGTTACAGGCGTGGGGATACAGGCGTGATGATATGTATGTATGTATGCAGAATAGTTTAATTCTGTCCCCAGTTACCAATTGAGAACTAGTTCAGTTAACAGTGTTATCGATTTGACCTTAAATTGCACATCCCAACGGAATAATTAGGGCGGGGATAGATCAGCATTTGTGTTAGATATCGATGTTAGTTAATGAGCATTTAGTCTATCCATTGTTGGTGTTTAACTGTTAATTGGTAGTGAAGCATTAATTTAGGATTATAGTTCAGATTGATCTTGGTATTAATAGATAGATTTGCGCTTGATATAATTTGTGGTGTAAATTTATGGTTGAGATTCAGCATTACAATGGTATATGGTTAGGCATCTGGCAATAATTTAGACAAGAAAAGTGAGAAAAAAATGTTTAATCCTGAGAGTTAACAATCGTAGAATTTTATTAAAGTTAGAATGTTGTCTAAGAACATAATTAAAGGATATATATTAAAATTCTTATACGTATCGATGCAATCATCAAAATTTTTAACAGTCTGCCCGTGACCATGATACCTGCAAAGGTGTCAAAACGTCGGGACTTAAAATCTAAATACGTACGCGAAAAAATCCGTAAAAAGTAGTTTTATTTCAATGTCTAACATTCGCGAAAACCTAAGAAACCACTATGTATTAAATTACAATATTTAAGCGCCTGAACGTTTTAGTATAGCTATCAAACACGTTTTTACGAAAGCCGTGAAATTTTAAGAAGGAATTTTCCGATTCTAGTATAATTTTGTATTTCATTTTAACTATCTTAATAAGAATTTTTGTTCGGTATAAAACAGTACGGTAATAGATAGCTTTTTGTTATCAATAGTTTTCTATCACTAATAGGCACAATAATAATAATAATAATCCAGCCTATAAACGTCCCACTGCTGGGCACAGGCCTCTTCCCATACAGAGAAGGCACAAGCTTCTCACTTAAAATCCTCAAACGTTTTCAACACAAGTTGTACCACATTTTATTTGATCTTGCCTAATTTCCTCAAATTAAGAGAATGCTGTATACTATTTGTGGCAGCAAACACACGGCAATCAATGTGTAGTGTAGTTTATTTGTCCGCAATCTGTATGTTTGTGCATCTGATTCGCGGGAACTGTCAAATGCAGCACTAATTTCGAGAGCATTCTGTGGGTGTACTGCGAATTCGGGTTCAATTGACGCCATTGTTTTGGTTGAATGTAGTTCAAGTTTTCGGGAATTAAATGTCGGATAGTCGAAGCTAAAATGTTGTGTTAATGGAAGCAAGAGCTGTGCTTTAAGTGTTTTTGCATCACGTATGCGACATAATTTGCACCGTAAATTACGTAAAAAGTCAAGACCACCTTTATTAAAAAGATTATTTAAGGATTATGCTTGATTATTTTTTTAAGTTATATGGTTAATTTTAGCACAAAAAAGTAGTTAGTCATCATAATGCATTATTTTAATGTAATTTGGTGCAATGTTGTAAAAGCACATAAAAAGAAACAAATGTCGCTATAACTGGCAAAATATTGACTTTATAAAATAATATAAACATCAATTATTCTTATTAATTTTTGTATACTGACCTCATACAATATGTTCGCTTATCCTTTTTCGGATAGATATATTTTTATACTCTTTCAAACACGTCTCAAGAAAAAAAACTCTCACATAGTTCTAAATATAAGATAGCAAAGAAATTAAGTATCATACCAAATTACTAAATTATATATTTTATTTATAATTCCAGGTGTATCTATGAAACCCCCAAAGGTGTACGAGAGCGGCAGAGGCCGCCAGAAGCCGTTCGGCCCCGTGCTGGCCCTCGCGGCCCTTAAGTTCGGTCTCTTCGGGGCCCTGACCTTCAAAGTCCTGGCCCTCATGGTCGGAAAGGCCCTGCTGATCTCCAAGATAGCCTTATTATTATCCACGATCATCGGACTCAAGAAATTGTTCTCCTCTCAGGTGACAGACTGATCATTTCGCATGTCGCATGGTTATTAAATGTTTTTGATGTTGTGTTCTTGTTTTTCTTGGACTTCACTTCTTTGACTTCGAGTTTCCGGTGATTTTTGATTTCAGAAATTTATTTAATTGATTTGTTCTAAGTTTGTGCATGTATTTGCATGTTTTGTATGCTCGTGTTGCTTAAAGCATGATTGTGATTATTTTCTGAATGCATGCTTATCTGTTATGACATTGGGTTCGAAACCCATGGAGAATTTTGTCAAAGAGTGCATGATCTAAGGTATTTTTATTTCTTAATTACTATACTTTATGTTTTAAAACGTTAAGATTATTTCACAAATTGGCACTGAAATGAAGCATGCTGCACTCAGTCACTCACTATTATAAGTGTTTATATCTATTTTTTCATATTATTTTGACATGTCTGTAAATCACACCACATTTCAATTCACTCAAATTCTACATAAACACAAATGAGATATGCTTGACTTCACTGCATTGGACCACGGATCTATCAAACACAATTAAATGAAACTTGTGGATGTTGTTCTGACAAAATATGGACTATTAAATTCCCTAAGCAAATATTCCGAGTAAAAAGTATCAATAGGATAATAAGGACAGACTATTTTCGGAAATCATTTTATTTTTGCGTTGGCATTAAAATTTGAATACGATCCCAATTCACAAAAGATAATTTTATATTTTTGATTGCAATTATTTTATTTATTCATATTCAAACGATTATATTTCCATAGAGATGTTTTTGGTGGAATATTTGTACATTTTATTATTTGATTGCTCTTTTTACGATCTACAAATAAATCGTTGAAAATATTTTTCAGAAATATTTAAACATATCTCTAAAGCTACCTTCAATACTAATTATGTACTAGGAGCACATTACAACAAAGAGGTTTACCGGACATAAAATAACAAAAGTATACACACCGTAATTCATCCATTACATGTATTTAAAAAGTAATGACGAATGTACGTGATTCCTCCCTAAGCGGAAAATCATATTTCCTTTTTTAAGGCTTCCAAAAGGTAGCTTAATGTATTTTTGAATATTATACCACGGATTATACAAAGCGTAAATGTTATTTAATAGCATGTAGGAAGGTATTTTTTGTTTTCATTAGTTTTGTTCAAAAAAATATGGTTCACTTTCGTTTTTAATGTTTAAAGGATTTCCGTCGAAAATATAACCTAAAATAGGCCAAAAAAATAAGTTGTTTTTTTTTATATTTTACATTAATAAAAGTGCCTCAAATTGATTGTTAGCATGTATGTGAGCAAGTGTGGTGATCAATGCTCATGCCTTCTCTATATGGGAAGAGGCCTGTGCCCAGCAGTGGGACGTTTATAGGCTGGATTATATTTTATATTATAATAATATGTATGTTGATTTAATTCAATCGTACCATTTAGAATAACTTTTACTCAAATTCCTTACAACTTCAAAATCAATGCAACTTCTTCAATAGATAAACCCTTAATCTGACCCTTCTGTATAGAAACTTGATCCCCTAAATTCAAATCAATAGACTAATAGTCAATGGCCATTAATTATTTAATTGGAAACATTTTCCGGTCCGAACCTTAACAATATTAAGTTGATAGATTGAAATGCCCGTTCTTTGTCTTACCTGAATTATTCAACTTGTTATTTATTGTTCCTCAAATACGAAAGAATTTTAAAAAAGGAATGTGAATTAAATTCTCTTTGAAGTCTTGAAGTCTGGCTTTAGATATTAAAAAGTCGTTGAACATATTTTAAAATCTACGTGACTTGGCGTTTAGCGGTGCTGAGTTCATTTGATAAAGTTTATGAAATTCCTATTTTGTTTTTGGTATAACTTGTTATCTTACTTTTACTTTTATATATTGTACAATCTTTGGCCCACGGTTTCAACCGCGTCTATAATAATTAGTTCAGTTCCTGATGTCTTTATAATTATTTTGTCATTCGGGGTGGAGATGAAAATTTTTTTTAGCCGTTTTGGCTAGTTTTTAAATTTTTCTCAAAGTACGGACCATCATCATACTTCAAGGAATATTATAAAATCGATATTAGCAAAATCGGTTCAGCTGCTTTCGAGATTTGCGCTTAGCAATACATTCAGCGATTCATTTTTATATTATAGAAGATTAGTATTGTTACTGCTGATATTGAATGATGTTTTTGTTTTAGGGTAAAATACTCGAAGATTCTTGTTTCCTTTTTGGAAGGTATTATGAAACCTCTGTTGTCTGTTATTCCGTCTATCTGTCTGATAGCAGGCTGCATTTCTGAACCAGAATACGTGGAAAGTAGAAATTTTTACAATGTGTGGAAATCTCTTGCCGCCGCAATATATAGTATCAATATTTATCAGTTATTTTAGATACTATTTTATTCCACTTTGTTAACCCAATGCCCGTCATCTATCATAAACATATTGATACTGTAACGTAAAAATGAAATATTAGGTATACTATCATCATCATCATCTGCCTTGCCTTTTTCCGAACTATGTTGCTTTCGACTACCAGTCTAGGTACTTCCATACGTAACATAAAACAATCTACATCCCACATTTGTATATTTATAACCCTACATTCATAACATCCCAACAAAGGGCACATCACCCTCACCTATTGTCCCTAATTTAATTCTTTATGAATAGCAAAACCATGTGAGAACTCCAAAACCCTTTAGTTCCAACAAAAGGTAAAAAGGTAGCGAAACCTTATCAGCATCTGAAACGATTTGAGTGAGCCTTTTCAACTTTTATTTGCGTATGGAAATTTCTACCAAAAACCTCCATTATATTCGTTCTAGTATAAGTTAGGTGATTTAGCGTGCCTAGATTTCAAAGCTAGGATTTTAGGTCCTTTTGTAGAGCCTTTTGAGAACTAAAACGTTCAATTCAAATTCGACCCTAAAAATTATATTTTTTGCTTGTAACCGATTGTGCTATGCATTTAATTGCATACAGGCGAAAAGTTTGCTTTATTAAGATTGTTAGCAACGCACTAAGTCGAGGCCCGAACCCCGCAGGGGGTGCCCTTAGTGGACGTTGCTGACGTAGTTAGTTTTTCCTATTGCTCTGGCTGGAGGCCATAAGGTCCTCGCCAAAAGTCCGGTGAAGCAGTCAAAGCCTGCGCTGAGGCTAACTGCAAAGATCTCTACCAAAAAAAAAAAGAAGGCGAAAAGTTTGGTAGTTAAAAGGTATATTAAAAGACTTTCAGGAATAATATACACTTCATAATAATGTCGTCTATCTCTGTTTTTAGTATCTTTCCTGTCCATCCAAAGGTTGTCTTCAAGATATAGCTATTAGCGATAAGACCGCCATTGTACGCTTACCTCTTACTGTTCTTTATTTTGTTATGTTATAATACTAAATATATAAAACTTTATTCTAAAGTTGTAGAATAAAGTATATTCTATTCTATTATAATATTTTCTATAATGTAGTGCAAATGACGATCTCTTAAATATTTCTTTTATACAAAAGCACAAGAAATTCACATTAATTTTAATTAATTCTCATATAATTTGAACAGTACTGTTAATTTCCTCAAACTTTCTTACAGTTATTAGCAAACTTTTCACATGTCTTCCACATTTTCATTAACACATAAAGTTTCTGAGTATCTTATTAAGATGTACTGCAGTACAATCCATCATGTCACAGTTGATTATGATAGAAAATAATATTAATAATAATAAACAGACTGTTAACGTGCTTCCTCACCGGGAGCATTCACGTGTATTGTAACATTATAGATTCGACTTTGAGCATTACATTACAATAATACCTCCCTGACTAACGAGCATTTGCGTGTAATGTAACATATTCTTCTCCTTCACTGATGTATGCCCTTTTTGTATCATTACAAGGTGCGAACTGTAACGCTCGGTTCTCCTCCTTCACTGATGTAATGCTCGAAGCTGTAACGTTACATTACACGCGAATGCTCCCGGTGAGGGAGCACCTTTACAGATCTTTCATTTGCGACATGTGTTTGTGATAGGAGATAGTTTGTTCCCTTTAATTATATCGAAGGATATCATATCAAATTATACATCAGATGTTATGTTTGTTGTATTGCGATTCAATACTTTAATGTAATATAAAAATAAACACATACATCTATACTTAAATAAAATCTTATATAAAAAAAAACCTTCGCTTCGTTCGCTCGACGATCTGTTTAGGTCCCATGTAATAGGGGGCGAGCCTATTGCCACTAACCGAGCACAAATCTAAACTCCAACCTGCTACTGAGAATTTCATAGAAAAACCCAATAACACATTGGTCGACTCGGGAATCGAGCCCAAGACCTCTAGCGTAGCAGTCGCGCTAAGAACCACTAGGCCAACGAGCATTTGCGTGTAATGTAACATTTTCTTCTCCTTCACTGTTGTATGCCCGTTTTGTATCATTACAAGGTGCGCATTGTAATGCTCGGTTCTCCTCCTTCACTGATGTAATGCTCGAATCTGTAACGTTACATTACACGCGAATGCTCCCGGTGAGGGAGCACCTTTACAGATCTTTCATTTGCGACATGTGTTTGTGATAGGAGATAGTTTGTTCCCTTTAATTATATCGGAGGATATCATATCAAATTATACTTCAGAAGTTATTTTTGTTGTCTTACGATTCAATACTCAAATCTAATGTAATAACAAACACTTATAACCATACTAAAATCAAAACTTACATAAATAAATAAAACTAACACGCGACAAAAAATAAAATATCGTCAGTCTTGTCAACGGGGGGAAACGTGCCCAGAAGGCTGGCAGCATTGTTGTATTGATTTGATTCTACATATTATTTTTCAAAATTTTGAAAAACTAATATTGTTCACATAGTTTTTAATTTAGTTTATTTTTTGCATGTGCATGTACTCTCATATAATTACTGTAAATAAGAATTTTTAACTAAGAAAAGACTAACAATTTAACCCAAACTAATTACTAACTTTATTATTTATATAGTTATAAGTTTTTTACAGGATCCTATTCATTCTTTTAACAAATACTGTTGTAAATAACTCTTTACTAATAATTCCAATGTAACATTTCTTTTCTTTGCAGTCAATCGATTCAAGACAATCGTTTGGACATGAGTAAAAAAACTCTTTTAATGAGAAACTAAATATAAATTAAAAGAAATTAAAGTACGAATACTTTTCAGGCTATTGTCAAAAAGGACTAGGTCAATTGGATGACTGACACTGAAGTTAATGGCGATTCTTACCTCAGACAAATGAAAAATGAGGCTTATTACACGTTTTATTTGCTAGATTAAAGCAACAACTTCAATGACAAATAAGGAGATTAGGTGGAGGAACAGTGGCCTAACCAAGCCCCATGAGGCTTAGTACGAATTAGTGGCCTAACCAAGCCAAAAAGTACAAGTCAACAGGTGAAGGATTTGAAGATGCAAATGTGAAATACATATCACTCGTACCGCTGCAGTCGGTTAAGTAAGCCAAAGATGAACTGAGACCGAAAGACTCCATTTGAAGTTTGTTTATTTACAAAGATGAATTTGGTAATAAGATCGAAAAATTTGAAGTACCAATAAGAACGATTGATGGTACTAAACCCACCAACGAAAAGCATAAGAAAAGTGTAATAGGTTTTGTTTAAATAAAAGTTGACAAAACAAAAAGAGAAATTGAAAAAAAAAAAAAAAACTGAAGAAATTTTTTGTCGACTTTTATTGAAAAATGTTTTCGGATAAGTTTAACACGTATTATTAATGTAAATAACACTTATTTATATATCATATTAACTTAAGATGTACTTACTAACTTGTACAATAATGCTAATTTCGCATTTAAAACAACTAAGCATTTGCCTTAATTAATATAATAATTTATTGAATTGCATTAATTGTACTAATTATTTATTGTGGAATAAATGAATGAATACTAACCATTTGTTTTAACATTTAACCCTTATTAATTGGTGTTCAAAGTCTAATAAAAACTAATTATTATGATTAAGGAATATTCTTCTCAACAACCAGTACGACCGCAACAGGACGAATTTTAGACATACCTATATATTTTGATAATTCTGAATATTAACATAATATCATAGATAAACTACACCCTCACATAAAACAAATTATAATCATGCTCATTACACAAAGTTTTGAGCTCCCGAACTCCAGTTTCCGTATCACCGATGACCTGGGGCTCACGATAAGAAAAAAGTACATAGAAATATTTTAGACTGTTGTAAAATGTAAAATAAAACACTAACATAATACTTAGAAACCGGCCCACTGGCGGAAAATCTTTCCCAAGCTCTGACTCCAAAATTACATGCACACCTATCTTGCAAGAGGAAAGCGATAACAATTTCCAGCAAATAATAAATTTGCCAGCAATAACTATAAAAAATATTGTTGTTTTGCCTTTGCAAGATACCTAATACCGCAGCCGGTACCTTTCCTCTAACATCCAATATTGTTCGTGAAACTCAGTAAATATTCAAATCGAGTTTCAGAAATCTAGATGGTACTCCTATGGTATCTTAGTATATTGAACTATTCTCAAGCCGTATATATGAGTAACTTAATATCATTACTAAATAGGGATATCGTTTATATTAATTTCATATTAGTTCTATCTTGATCTAATTTTGGAGATAACTTATAAACAGTATTGAGTGTCATGGTGTAGATAACTAAAATAGTTTGTTTTGGTTAGTGAAATTAATTATGCTGTTATTTCTCATATTTAATGTTCAGTGGTAAAGGCAGTGAATAACAAAACTATTTATAAGTTTATTATAATGATAAAAATACTATTTTCTTATAATTTACTCTTAGACTAGGTTAGCTCCTTATAAAGCTCTTTTTCCTAATAGAGATCTGAGCATCGACATCCCAAATTAAATCAGGGGAAATCTCCATGACCGTAATCCTAATATTTCCAAACAGCCAATTTTATCACCTAAAATGTTAGCCATACAAATATACACATACAATTACAATTGGTGACATAAGAAAATTTAAAAATACGATAGTCTTTTTTTGGTTCAGTGTGTAGTTAAATATCTAGACTTACACATATGACCTAACACGTGTAACCTAGATAGTGACGTCATTGCCGTCAAACATGACAGGTCCTTGCGATAAAACCTCATTGTTGTCTAAAGGGTGAAGGTAAGGTTATTGTGTCATTTGCGATGAAAAAACTATAGTGTGGTAGGTATTTCAATGTTCTGCAAATACTTCGTGTAATAATTTATATTAATCTTTTGCCGAGCCTTTTCCCAACTATGTTGGGGTCGGCTTCCAATCTTACCAGTGTAAAAATATAAAAGTATGGTTGGATTATTAGCACACGGATAAATATATGTTCGAGTTGTGAAGACAAGGACAAGCTGTCATTAGCTCAGAGGGCCCGGGTTCGATCCCCGGATGGTATTTGTATTACCTTCACACTTTCGTTAACTCTATATCCATAACACAAGTGCTTTAGCTACTCACTTTGAGATCAGAGTAATTCAAGTCATGTTATAACGAAAATTAAAATTCATGTTTGGAGTTATTCTGAACTTGGTTAAAAACCACTTCAACTTTTGGACTAAGTTTTCACTGCTTTAAAACTTGCCCGAATTCAAAGGTAGGAAGTGTACCACGGGCCTAATTCATAAATCTACATAATTTCGGAGTCTCAGTAGCATATTTTGTATAATCTTGTTTTCCTTCGACAGAAGATATTACAATATGTCGTATAACGGATATGACCTGTCTTGGGCCTTACCAAAGAGTTCAAAAAGTTGAAACTGTAGAGTGCGATCACGCTAAAAGTACATTGTGCCAAGAGTCAGCACATTGTTAGCTGTATGTAGTACATTCGTTTACTGATTTAAGTCATCGGTGAAACGACAGGTTAAACAAATATAATAATGAAGGTGGACTAAGCGAAACAAGTATGTAAGGATCATAGCTTGTGGAAAGAAGTGGTCTATGCCTACACCTACGGGAAACGGGTGATTATTTGTATGAAATAATGCAACGACAGGCGTTTATGCGAAAATAGGTTTAGCATATAATATTAGGGTTTAGACAGTTTTATTAAAATGGTGCGCTCTGTTTGTACACTAATTTTGAAAACCAAACTAGTTCGTACTGATTATGGTTCACACCCTGATATGAGCACTCTGCAGTATCTCATCTATCATCTAAGGTCGTTTCTTAATTTGGATCTGTTGCCATGGATACATAAATCGAAAGCATAGTAACATCTGTTTGTTATTTGCGTGGGTCAATATGTGTGATTAAACAAGAGTAAGCAATATAGTCTCTATAAATAAATGTCTTTGTCTATAAGAACTACAAAGCACATGATCAATAAAACTGTGGTGTTGCAGATATGAAGCGTTTGAGAGAAAACTTATTATGTCTGAAAACGACAGACAAATGTTTATCAGATCAAAATGAAATACTGGATGATTTGATCCAGTAAAAATATTCGTAGAACAAACTACTATTTAAAAAAATCTTAAATACTTACGTGCACTCTTTTAGGCCAATTTACCCCTGCCTGACGGGAAAGAGCAATTCAACGTCGAGAATTTTTATATTTTCTATTTCTCTCATGACATGCAAATCATGATAACATACTGTCGGAATTGGTCTTTCACAAAATTTCGTACTTTTTTTCCGGGTATTTTATTATCACAATAGCTCAAAACCGTCACAAATGAGAGAAAGAAGGCCTTTCTCTTGCAGTGGGACAACCATAGCCGAAAATTATAATATTTATCAATTATTTGACAAGCCTCTTGGTCTAGTGGTTAGAGACCCTGACTGCTATACCGGAGGTCGTGGGTTCGATTCCCATCCGGGACAAATGTTTGTGTGATGAGCATGATCATTTGTTCGGTGTCTGGGTGTAATTTATCTATAATATGTATGTATTTAGAAATATATAAGTATGTTTATCAGTTGTCTGGTTACCATAACACAAGCTCTGCTTAGCTTGGGATCAGACAACCGTGTGTGAGATGTTCTGGAATATTACTATTATTAGGTTAGATGGCCTATTATAGTTCTGAACTAGGCCGCTGTGTGTCGGCCTTTCAAAGGACCGAGTATTCTCATTTTTGAGGTTAGCCCGTGAAAGAAAAAGTTATTTATCATACCAGTTTTTCGTAGTCCACTCATTTCTTAGGCTTCTTCTTAACAGATGGTTTTTAGGAAGCGTATGATACGTTATGTACCCTTAGGCATATCTACTTACCAAAATATGCCTAGCAAAAGTTCCCAATACTCATGAGATGAACAAGTTTAGATAAGATCCAAGTATCGGGCAGTTTTTCATGAGACTTGTAACTTGTTCCGGCAAAGTTTCAGTATCGGAATACTTTCTAGGAAGATATCTATTTAATGACTCCTTTTCCAAGTATTACCTAATGAGATTTTGATACTTTTTTTCGCATTTTCCTTAGTTTTCCATAACATAACAGATAACATATCATCACGCCTGTATCCCCGAAGGGGTAGGCAGAGGTGTTCCAATGTACACCCACAGTTTGCCGATATGTTTAAGTCCCATGTAATAGGGGGCGAGCCTATTGCCACTTATCGGGCACAAATCCAAACTACGACTCGCTACAGAGAATTTCATAGAAAAACCCAATAACACCTTGGTCGACTCGGGAATCGAACCCAAGACCTCCAGCGTAGCAGTCGAGCTTAGCGCCACTAGGCCAACGAGGCAGTGTGTATTTAGTTTGTTTAGTTTTCCATAGTTGTGTATTAAAGTTTGTGGCGTAATTTTCTGTACCTTTCATGTTTTTACGCTACTCGAAATGTGATAATTAAATTCAAATCCTCGTCTAGACGTGAAATACTAATTTCATTCTCTATTCCACTTATTTTTATCACTAAATAGTTTCTGAGAAAGCAATTTATGAATTTTCGAATTTCATTTGGATAACATTCAATTATCTTTTTTCATAAGGTATTGTAAATTAGATATTTGGCAGCAATAAGCCACCAGATGGCGCTCAGCGCTCTGTATTGGCATGTTAATGAACTGCCAAATTGCGTGTTAGACGTTTCACTATTAGCATAAACAAACCTTGTGTCGCCCTGTGTGGAATCTACAAAAACATTTTCAATATGCAACCTTCGTAAAATTGCTGCTATTATTTCCTTAACTAATTTTAACTGCTTTTTTTCTGAATTTGGACTAATCACATACTCTATAAACACTGAATTAGCTAAAAGCACTTATTTTATATAATCTGAGACAGCGAAATTTAGCAGCCAGGGATTGAACCCGGGACTGAGCGACACTCTTAGTAGGTCACTGTATGTTTAACACCTAACAAACGAGGTCGTTAAACCTTTCCCTACTGATCATAAATGTTTTACATACCTACCTGTTTTATCACAATACAGTCAAAATTGAATAATTTATTTAAACCATACTAGTAATCATAACAAAAGCTACATAACATCAAAGTGTCAATCAATATTCTTCGTGCCAGGTACGCGTGTATCAATGTAAGTACAAATACATTGTCACTGGCTGGTACCATAGTACTCAAAAAGTTTCGAACTAATAAAGGAAGAAATTCATTACATGTGGATATTACTTACTCAACTATAATAATCAAATTAATATTTTTAACATAAACATAATAATATCATCAGGCCTGTATGGGGGTAGGCAGAGGTGTACCAATGTACACCCACAGTTCGCCGATATGTTTAGGTCCCATGTAATAGGGGGCGAGCCTATTGCCACTAACCGGGCACAAATCCAAACTCTGACCTGCTACTGACAATTTCATAGAAAAACCCAATAACACCTTGGTCGACTTGGGAATCTAACCCAAGACCTCTAGCGTAGCAGTCGTGCTAAGAACCACTAGGCCAACGAGGCAGTTATACAAACTCAATCATCAATAAAAAGTGCCGATTGGATGCCACTGGATAACAAAAAGGCTCACAATAAAAGCACCAGTTTGACATCCAGAACCTATAAGAAACCCTGCAGAATTCTCTCAATACAATATCAATACACGAGAACAAAGATGGCAAGATGTGAAGTGGTCTGATTGAAAATAAATTGGATTTCGATTCACACAAGGTTCGCCGTGTCAAAACGATTTATTGGATTCCTGGTGAAATGTGAACGCAATGTACTGGAAATGTGGCTTAGTTTTAACACATTTTATGGACTTATAGGACTTAGGCTTTGATCAGGCGTTCAAGTAGTTTTGATAGTTTTTTTATTTATTTAGGTTTACTATCATATAACTATGCACTGAATTAAAGTGGTAATGTCTTTTCTTAAATTCGTGCCTATTTTAGATAAACACAATTAAGGTTCTTTTTTCATGTAAGTGCTTATTTTAGTTCGACAAAGTATCTTATATGTACAAAAATAAGGATGTATAATTCAATGACAATGTTATGGTATCCATGTTACTGTTTTTAAGAAATAATTATAAGTAACATATCTGGTTTTTATATGAGTTGAATGCAGAAAAATATATGGAGGACAGGTAGTGGTTTGTGAGGAGACCTGCATTTCAATTACGTTGAATTTTCTACTACTATTTTTAGTATGCTGTTCAACTCCCGCTCTTTTCCCAATTATAAGAGATCGACACAATGCGTATTAGTCGTATTAGCTTCCATCCATTGCTACTACTCGTCATCTCAGCATTCACTCCTTCTTTCTTTCTTTCATTCTTCAGTAACATGCTCTTGCCATCAGGTATTCTACATTATTCATCGACTGTGTACGCCTAGATCTTCCTGTTTTATTCTATTTCTTAGTTACCAACGATCTTCCTTTATTCTATTCTATTCATTTAATCCTTTCTTCTCTCTTACAGAAAAAAGACGTCACGTACCAAGTGTTCACGGAACCTTACCTTTATCACGACTGGGATAACTGGAGGAGGAACATCATCAAGACCTTCAGACTGCCTGATAACCTTCAAGGAGCGTAGCTCCAAGAAAGGAACTGGTTGGACACAGGACCCTCGTTTTAAAGGACTTCTTTTTTGTAGTATACCAAAGGAATAGAACAGTTATAAGACTGTTTCAGTACAAATTAAACTAGTATATTGACTTTTTTGTATTTATCAGAGTCCCTAATTACCTGTTTATACAGCAGTAGTATTTTTTTTTTTTGACGGGCCTGTTGGTCTAGCGGTTAGTGAACCTGACTGCTATACCGGAGGTCGTGGGTTCGATCCCCACTCAAATGTTTGTGTGATGAGCACGATCATTTGTTCTGGTCGTAATTTATCTACAGTATGTATGTATTAAGAAATATATAAGTATGTTTATCAGTTGTCTGGTTACCATAACACAAGCTCTGCTTAGCTTGGGATCAGGTAACCGTGTGTGAGATATCCCGAATTATTATTATTTAGGCTTTCAGTGGTAAAGAATTGATTTGAAAATAATTATTTTATAAAATAAATTAAGTATAGGTATATTATCTCTAATTGATATTATAATAAAAAAACTCAATATGTTTGACAATAAAGAAAATAGGAAGTTATCGGTGGCTTTTATTTAATTTTTTGCTTTTCATTGGCGAAGTTATGATTCTATTTAGAAAAATTCACAGTGCCAGTATTTCCCAAGGGTTCGTGGATAACGAAGTGTTCCGCATAATTTCAACTTTACTTTATATTACGTGACCAAAAAGTTTGTGTTACTGAATAAATTGGAGAGATCAGGAAATTTTAATAAACAGAATCAGTAATGCTTGTGTGAGTTGTATGAAGAAAAATAATGTTCTGGTAAAAAAAAAATGTTCTAAATTTTAAATGTATGTTTGTATGTTTATGGCATCGTAGCTCCTAAACGAATGGATAGATTATGATAAGGTTTTTTTTACGTTGAAATCTCTGGTACATGGTGCTTAGCTAAAATGTGTGATGATATTATAAAGAAAATTCTATGAATTCTTTTTTCGATTGAGACAAGTATCTTACACCAACGACTAAATATCTCGATATAGTAAGAGTTAAAAATCCCTGCGTGATGTATCGCTTTTAGCAATTTGTTTTAGTATGCAAAAATTATCGGCACTGGGCAGGGTAAGTATTTTCTGAACTCCAAAGACAGAAACTTAAAAAATAAGGCTTCTTACTTTGAACCCTCTTTAGAACAAGAAAAACGTTTTAATCATTCATTATTCAGAGCTTCTAGGAACTTGAAGTTAATGGAAGTTACTTTTGTTTTTTATCCTTTTCACCCCTTTAGGGATTGAGTTCTGACTGCCCGACGAGGTTTAATTAGTATGAGAACCTTTGCACTTGCTTAAATGGATAAGTCTTCCTGATTTTTCTTTAAAGAATTAGAGTTGCTTTAAAAAAAAAACCTTTGGATTAATGTAAATGACTAGGAAAACTACTGTACTGTTTAAAAGACAATTTAAATACTTAGAGTCTAAGTAGAATAGATTTGCGGATTAAACCCATCCCAGGTTAATAGTCCAATCTCTCGGATGTGCACAAATAAAGTCGTCAAAGATATTTATTTGATACACAAAAAATATTAATTTATTTGATGTGAAAGTTAGGTAAACAATTCAGCAACAAAGCAAATTAAAATTTGTAAATTATACTTTAGAATAAGACACAACTTTCCAACTTAGAGGCAGATCAGTCATTTGAGATTCTACAAGTTTGTGTACGACAACATCAAAATTCAATTTGTAAAGCTCAGGGTTTGTCAATCAACCCTGTCAATCGAATCCCGATGAGTATTTTCCCTTTCTTTTGCTAATGAGTAAACTTTGGTACTTTTACTTTCAAAAGAAGATAATAGCTTCAAAAAGTTCGGAGTTTCATTGAAATGAGAGAGGAATTGTTATCAAAAGAACCGGTTTGTATCTTACGGAGTTTTTGAATGTTTTTTTGAAGTGTCATTTCTGTATCAGAAAATTTCACTTTATACATTTTCTCTTACATTATAGGTACTTTAGAGATGGTGTTGCTTTTGTGAGTACATGGATTTTTGTAGGTATCCCATATCTTAACTGGTAGTTTAAGGTGACATTTTTGCCCTGTTGTACTACAGTAAGACATATTTTTATACAATATGCTTCTTTTTAAGGCCAGATATATTTTTAAAAATTTGAGAGCAAATAGTTTTGAACAAACGAAAACAGATTTTTCTTTCAGGCTTGAAATATTCTTTTACGAAATATCAACAACTCTATTTTCTATATCTGTCCTACCAGTGTTTTCCTACAATGTGATTCTAGATTTAATATAAAATTTGCGTTTACGTAAGCTGTGTTCACTGCCTTATTGTATCTCGAAGAATCTGATAAGCCTTCCGCACGCTCATGCTTTGTTTACAGTGTCAATATATTTTACGATATCACATTTTATCAGAATATTGGTAAGTGAAAAGCAGCTTACCATTTTACAACAAAGTTCCTTGGTTTTTGGAGATTCAAAAATGGATTGTGATGGATTCCAGTTGGTGTGTGAGAATTATGCGAGAAATAAAACAAACCAAATATGACTTCGTTAACATTATTTTATTTAACTAAGTGCTGAATAAATAAGCCTTAACAACTTAAATTAAAATAAATTACAATACAATTAAAATAAAGTCGACGGGCTCGCGCATTTCAAAAATAGTTTTCAGTCTTAAGGGTGGGGATGCAATGTTTTAAAATCTGGACAAAATAAGAACCAAATGGAAGCAAAAAGAGAATTTCATGGTCCAGTAGATTAAAACATTGCTGTTGTTTTTTAGCTAAATGCCAGACTGCCACGGTTATCACAGAAATCGGATCAAGCCACGTGGCAGACTGGCATTTAGCTTGGCATTATTTATCGCCACTTGATCCATGTGTGTCCAATTTTGTTTACTGGGACGGCGGCATTGTGATGGGGGGACCGTACATCTGTGGCATAACGTACATTGGCATGGCCATGGTCTGGGCTGGATTCAATGGCGCTGCCGGTAAGCCGAAAAGGATTCTGAAGTAGCGCGCGACTGTCCATAAAACATTGGACGTCTCCGGTAGCCTATAACACAACGATCATGATTATATATAACAGTACAGTGCAAATATCAATTCAAATTCTGATAACATTTATGATGGGTACTCAACTTCTGAAAAATATACTAAAACTAAACTCTTAGACATAGAACTTAAAATTCATCTGATAAAACAACCAGTTAATGTATTTCAAAAAGAATATTCAGAAACTGAGTATACATAAATCAGAAATTAACTCAATGACGAACAAACCGATAATGATGATGAAACCAAAATAGCTATGTCTAATGAAAATACAATTTTAACTAACGTCATCAAGTCAAATTCTGTAAAAATCAGAAATAAATTTTCATTGATATTTACAAAAATATCCCTCTTACAATCTAAACATCAGTGGGACATTATTATACATCCTGAAATCAATACCACCACCAAATAACCTATAGTACAATAAATGCTTGTATAAATGCAGATAACTATAACAAAATGTATAATTCGTTCAAGTGGTTGTTGTTTCGACTACTTCACTACTAGCAGTAGTATTTTCAATTTTAGTGCAATTGGGGGCAACGATTGCTTTATCCATTTTCTTCTTATACCTTCTCCTTCGTCTTCTCTTACTTTCTCCAAATAAATGTTTTTCTATAGCCTCATTTACATTTAATAGACCTTCTAAGACATCGAGACTCATCATAACCATATTATAAGCTACAGTGTAGTAACCTGGTTCATTCGATTTCAAAGATTGATTGAGAATGTTTTTTGTGTACTCATCTGATTGTTGAATTAAATTACCTATTGGGTCAGTAGCGAAGAAGAATTTGAGGAAGTCAAAAAAACCTCGACCTGTGATAGATGGAAACGTTTCTTCAAAAGATCTAGAGCTTGCATTACGGTTGTCAAAACTTGTATCTATACTTCTTTTGGACCTATTACGTCGCTTCTTGTTTTGTTTTCTACGAAATCTCCGCCTGCGAGGATTTTTAGTAACATTTTCTGGGATGGTATTATTCAAAATAACTATCGGTTTCCAGTCTGAATCATTTAAGACAGTTGTACTAATTACTTCAGTAGGCTCCTTTCTATACGGCATCAGTCTGCTATTATTAGGTTTTAAATAAGAATTGGGATTACTTACTTTTAAATTGGAATTGGGATTCACAAAATATTTGACCCTAGGGTAAAAATATGTGTTAGGATAATTGTATTTATACTTTTTGGTTTTGATATAATCGGGAAGGTCCTTATTGTGTTTAAGTCTATCTAAGCTTACATTTAATTTTGAATACTTTTTGGGCCTATGTCTATTCCTTTTTACAGCCATTTTTCTCTGAGCTATATTTCTAGGTTGTGGGACTAAAATCTGTCGTGGTCGTTTAATAATTTCCAGCTCATCCAAATCATTGTCGGGATCAGCGTTTTTCGTTGTAGACACATCGTAGTTGAGACCTCGGAAAGTGGCGGGCATGGCTCCGTAGAAAACGTTCGCAATCGGGTCTACTATGGACCTAATTCCGTCGAGGACCGGTTCGAGAAATTTGAGCAGTTTCGACTTACCGTCCCATCTCTCTGCCGCTCTCGTGGAGTTTACTAGTAACGTGGGCGCCTGCTGCGACTGCTGAGCGGTCGCGTCGCTCTGGTGTATTATTTCGTTCGTCTGTGCGTGCGCACCCATCGCGGTGGGGCTATACATCTCCGGTGACGCGAATTGTGGGCTCGCTCCGCTAACGGAGTATGCGTGCGAGGAGGCGCTCGGAAAATCGATCGGATATTGCGAGTAAAGATACGGGTGGTTTTGTAAACCGACGCTGGAATAGATAATTGCAATGTTATCGATCTGTGACTCGCTTCTTTTATTTGTACACATTTTTAGTCAACGTCCATTAAGTCCAGTACATAACTTCTGCATGTCACATCATTACAAACACGTCCATTTTTTCAAGTCACAAATAGTCAGATCAAGTCCTTTGTTATAACAATTAGCTACTAATCTGCTACTAACACTATTTCCTTTTCCCATGATATGGTTTATTTTTGTTTAACTAAACTTCCCGACATAGATAGGGGGGGGGGGGGGGGTGATGTTATGAGATTGTAAATGTGGTTCTGTTAAAAGTAAATGTATGTGTATACTTTTATTTACACATGAATACATAATGTTTTTAATATTAGACTAATTCAATAATTTGAAAAAATTAAGTTAACCTAATATGATGAACCTAATTTTTATGGTGTCCAATAAAGAATATTCTATCAATCTATCTAATCTGATTACTCATTTTCAGTTTGCTATATTTCTATACACACTCTTTGAATGTACTTTTAGTATATGTTAGTATTAAATGTAACCATACCTCAGGAACAGTAAAGTCCATCTTTAAATCAAATCTGTAATTAAATCTCAATCATTTTTAACAGCATGATTCTGCTATAGTCCAATATATTAGTCTCTAAACGGTATCAAAGTATCAGTCAGTCAGAGAAATGTTGTGTTGTGTAGTCGTCATGTCTATACATCTATATCTACAGTGCTCATTTACATAGAAAATGGTTCATTTACATCTTATTAGTTTTCTCCAACAGAAATTGCAGTAAGAAATTAATGTTTTTAAGGAAAATTAAAACAGAGCGCTTTCTTGTGCTACCATGAATAGGAGAAAAGGTCACTTTGTATTTAGAAGAATATTTGTTATTTACAATTAAAAAAAACAAGCAAAGTAAAAGGTTAAATCTTATTTCAATAAATACTTTAAAGCCGGAACCCCACCGCTGCGCAGGCTGTGCACGGATGCGTGGCTCACCTCTGCCGCGTGGGTTCATTAGTTCGGCGGCGTCGGTCTCCGTTTCCACTGAGGCGCACGGACACGGATGTGTCGGCCACGCAGCTCGTAGCTATGCATGGGGTACAGTCACGAGCAAAATTATGTATACATAATAATATGCGAAATTGTTAAACGAAATTAGTGAGTTTTTTTGTCGAATCTCTTCTGCCCTCTGGCAATCAATGCATACTGACAGATGACACTTGAAAATAAAATAGTTAAATTTTTTTTTTTAATAAAAAAAAATATTTGACTTCAAGTCAATATATTATTTTTATAACATAGACAATAGCGCTTCCGAGTAACAATATAATTTAGGTATTGTGTAGTAACATCTGTTTTACTTATATGAATTATAAATAACTTAGTTCTTACATAAATTATACTTAACACAACTTAAATGTATGTATACATAACAGGAACATTAATTGTACCTCTTATTTATAGTAGCTTATTCTTATAATAATTTCTTAACAATATTATGTGTGTACATATTTTTGCTCGAGACTGTACATAGTCGTGGGTCGCCGAGAAATGGCCGACCCACGCAGCTGGGATGCGTGGGTCGGCCACGTGGCTGAGCTACGTTCCGCCTATTCGAGTTAGCTACGCGTGTGTTTATGACGTCAATTGCTGCGTAGCATGTCCGTGCGCTGCGGTGGAAACGCTCTCATACATTTTGTACTAAAGCGAAGCTGAACACACGTGCACAGCCTCTCCGTGCGCAGCGGTGGGGTTCCGGCTTAATACTTAATGATTCTACGTTACTTACAAGACTAGCTAAAATTACCAGATGTGAAAACCATACAAATAATAATTATGAACACATTTATAAAATAATAGGAAGGGACAAAAAGGATGCAAAATAAATGGAGACCCTTACAGGTGAAAACAATGCCGGGGAAAAAAGTAAGCAAATGGAAATAGGTAATTAAGCTACTAAGAAAGACGATGATAATGAACCATAATGCAAAATACAATCGTACAGTAATACTGAAAATAAGTTCCGTTGAAGCATGTAGGTTTCTGAGGTAAGTAATCAAAACACGCAAAGCAGATTTGTAAAACTATAAAACTGTAGTCACAAACGGGTACAAAATGATTCTAGCTATCTCCTGGTTTATGTTTGTAATATGAGTAACATTAGTCGTTGCACAAAGATTGGCAGGAATAAAATAAGTTTAACGTAGAGATTTTTTATAAACCTATTTTCATTAGTAAGTCAATAATAATATTGATTCATCAGCACTGTTTCTAAAACAGATACAAAATATCTTCAAAACGCATCTAATTCTATCAAAAATATTACATAATTTATTTTTATTTTGAGTAATCTTTGATTATTTTTACGGCCTTACTGATGTCCATAGAAGTAAAACCGATTAGTTAAGAAATGTAGTA
Organism: Autographa gamma; assembly: GCA_905146925.1. Classification (NCBI taxonomy): domain Eukaryota; kingdom Metazoa; phylum Arthropoda; class Insecta; order Lepidoptera; family Noctuidae; genus Autographa; species Autographa gamma. Next base: position 8,801,632 of record LR989871.1, read on the forward strand.
GAAAATAAAAACGCTAATTCAATTATTTTAGTCGTTCCTTACGAGAGAAGAAAATGCAACTGCCATCCGTGACGGATGAGAATGATGGATGTCAGCTACAAATAATTGCAAATGATTTAACGGATGTTCAAACGGAACTTGCTTTCAGTAATAAATCTCCATAATGTGCTCGTCAGTAAAGTCAGTCGATCAAGTCATGCTTAGTAGAACATATTCACATTCATTAACAACAATTAAAGAAATTCTTGAATGCAGTTAGCAATAAAAATGATCAACGGTTATTTCATTTTAAAAATATTTATGGAAACATTTTTGATTTGGAATAAATATTTCATTTTCATTGCTAACTATATTATTCATTTTATTGATCAAATTGTTTGTCAAAGAGCAATTTCAAATCGCTAATTAATAGCTAAAAAATATGCCTCTATGTTTCATTTGATTCTTTCAAATAATGTACAATATTTTAGGTTTAAAAAATGAAATTAAATTTTTATATGCGACTAAATTGCTATAAAATGTTTCATCGTTCGATTTGGTATTGCTCTTTAAACTTTTTATATGCCAAGTATTTTCAGAAAATCTCAGTTATAACACCTTCAAGGAATTCAGCAGGTACCTCTAACTTTAAAATGTATCTTTTATTTTCTTTATTCTCGGAGCGCACATGCACTGCGGATTGACGGCAACAGAATACGTAATGCAGTTTTTGATATTTTATCCACGATTTTCTTCTTCAGAATAATACCACGTTGTTTTAGAAATACTGAGAAACTGCATTTAATTAAAAACACTACATTCATACACGAAATGAAATCAGTATATTAACTTTTTATTTTTGCTCACAAATTATTTGAGAGACAGGATTTTCGTCCATTTTGAAATGTCTTTGTATTTTATATTATTTTTCAGTAAAAAATCCTCTGTCCCCGACTCAAAACTTAAACCTATTTTTGAACAAGACTGAAATAACTGTCCTGAAATCTTTAAAAACTCAAATATCTTAGAAATGTGGCTTCCAGAAGATTTAGAGTTAGAAACTCAATCATGTGCGACGGAACCCACATCGCTTTGGACCATATTTGTTGAGGATGCGGTTATTGAACTTCCATGGGTTTATAGGGTAAATATTGTATCTTTAATACTTTACATGTCTAAGTAGAATTTCTGAGAACAGTTTCTAAAACTTTGACTGGTATGTATTTATTTATTTAAAAGTAATTGATATTATCCTAGGTCATGTTTTAATGGACCAAAAATATCGTGGCACGAAATGCTTTTGACCGAATTTGTTTTTTTTTAAACAATGCAAGGTTTGCATTTTCGGTTGTTGTATACTTTTAGTTTACTTTTTGTGTCTATTTATTTTACGGTTTTCCCTTCAATCTCCTGATGGCAGATATGATGATCGCATAATATCTGAAGTTTTCTATAAAAATACTAGGCACACAAAATCTTCAAAACCTCCAAATTCATCAAAAACTCTAGAACTTTCACTACTCACCCAGTGCCATAAGTCTCATAGAGTTTCTTGATTGCCATGCCAACGGTCACTAAAAGTGCCACTTTGCTCGCTATGAACGCTTTCAGAGTTAACGCAGTGACCAGTGCTAGGGCGAATAGTACCACTCCGGCGGACTTCATGCCGAATAACAGTGGTATGAACACTTGCATGACTTTCTTCTTTTGTCTTCGGCCTGGAATTGAGAAAGATTGAAGTTAGTGTTATAATAATAATACCAAAAGTTGGTTTGTGGCAAGGTGGTAAAGATTAAGGAACGAAATTAGAGAGCCGGATATAAAGCAATTTCTTGGGGTGGTGAGACATAAATTGAGATAAGTCTAAAATAGGAAAAGAAACGATAGCAAAAAAACTTTTATTATGGACAATTACATAGTAACAGGCTGATGGTGTGTTTGGCATATTACAGTCGAAGAAATGGCTTATAACAACTAGATTTTCAGGATTTGAAAACTTTTAGTCAGCATTTTTAACTTTCATATCTCGACAAACACTGACACGAAACATTAAATAACTAAAAAATCTGAAAACATTTTTATTTCAAAAATTCCCAAATACCTTACATACACATTGGCCTTTGAAAACCTCACTTCACATAAATTGTGGAAAAAATACGAAACAAAACCCACTCAATGTAAAGTGAACTCTAACTTAAAAGGAATAAGGTTCAATATTAGTTAAGTAGATTTTTTATCGTTTGATTTGTGATGTCGTTAGTGATGCTTCGGTAGCGAATAATGTCAAACCGATTCACGTCCGGTTGTAAAGAAAGTAGAATTTGTATCGATTCGGAGAAAAATCGAGTAATTTGCTACATCACTTAATTACGTGTGATTAATTATCACGGTGTTGTGATAAAGAGGTGTATGGAATTAATTATTATAATAAGATTGCTGAGGGTGAGACTATATCTATTTTTTTTCGAAATTTTATTTCATAAATTAGAATGTATTGTTGAGCCTGTATACGAGATAGTATTAATTTAACATTCAAACCACAAACATACTCGTAATCAGTACACATCCAATTTAGACACACGTTACATGATTTAATAATAATCCTTTGAAATAACACGACAAAATAACGTTTGGGGTAAATGATTGGGGAAAAAGTGATACCAGTTTTTTATGCAATATTATTTATTAGCTAGATGTATTATTAAAATAGTTTTACGTAATTAACTAAATAACTACATAATAAACGAAAAATATATTTTCAAAGTGCAAGTCATGAAAATCTACTGATATTTAAGGTCAAGCTGCGCTTATAGCGGTCGGTAAGCGGATGGGTGACCATTCCAAAATAAAAACAGACTACTCAGTGTTTAAGAAAGCACTTAAAACCATTGGTCCTTCATCTGATCTCCCTCCAGACGTTTCAAATTGCGTTGCACTGGCCTATAGGAATGCACTGAACTGAAATACTGCCTTCACAGATGACTAATCTTTGTAGAGAGAAGCTGCCTTGATCGAAATTCAGCCTGGAGGTTATTAAGACAACTCTCAATCGATAAACAATTCCCAACTTTTGTGATGTCTTTGTAACAAAATTTTCTGTTAAAACTGGGTCCCCACTAAAATGATTGGTTATTTTTGTGTTTTTGTACCATGTAAGTAACAAAAAGAGTACCCAATTTTAGTGGCAAAGCTCCTTTAGTAACTAAATATCCAAAACACATTTCGTGTTTAACTGCGATTAACACATAACGTAGAATGTTTGAAGAATAAAATAGCTACATATAGATAAATAGCTATAATAACTGCTCAGGTATACGACATTATATAAGTATGAGAAATAAAAGCGAATCACCACTTACAATACTGCCTACTCTATAAAGACAAGTATAACGTTTTACATTTATGATGGTAACAAAAATTTATTCGTTTACGATCACCTATCACACCGTAAACCGATGAAACGAGAATGTTTGTTTACTCTAACCTTAGAGGATAGATTAGATACTGTGACCACTTGTGTGGTATGAACTGTGACCACTTGTATGAACAAGCTTCGTTTTCAAACAGACAGTGCCGCCTTTATAAAACTTTCTCGAAACCTAAGGGTGCGTCTAGATCTGACGAACGAGCAGCTAGCGCGCCGCTCGCGAGCATGCTTTGAGCGGCGCGCGCACGTTTTGTTTTTTTTCGCAGAGATCTTTGTAGTTTGCCTGAGCGCAGGCTTTGACTGCTTCACCGGACTTTAGGCGCGCGCACGTCTGGCAGACGGTTTTATTGACACTAGTGCGTTCATGGCATGCTCGCGAGCTGCTCATAATACTGGCTTACCCTAATAATAGCTGAACCATCTGTATTTTCACAAAAGTTTGTTCTTGCACGGAAAATAACTTAAATCAGTGAATGAATTTACTACACACAGCCAAAAATGTACTAGCGCTCAACGCGATGGGCTTTTATCGGTACTCGCTCTCTATAGTTTTAACTTTTTAACACTCTATGACTCTAGCTAAATATTTTCTTGCGCCAATTTGTTAGTCTATGTAACAGGGAGTTTTAGGCTCAATAAATATTTCAGTCGAGCCTAGAATTTATTTACGAAGGATGAGAATTCCAAAACTTTATTGTATTGTTTTCGATTTACTCTGCAGTCGATTTTCATTTGTTTTATAGCGGTTACTGTCATGATTAACATTTACCTACGTAAATATCTAGCTTTGGTTTGTAGGTCGAATCCTAAACAAGATTTTTTACTAATAATACCTTAAAATAAAAACTGAATAAGGAGAGCATATTTTCAAGTATCTAGTTTTTTCTCTTCGTTGAATACCACCTTGTATTCGTAACAGTCTATGAAAATAAAGGTATACAAACAAATAATACACGTATTCGATGGAAATAATCGTTCGGTTTGTTCTCTTTAAATCCATCTATAAAAACACGAAACACACACAAAATCAGCCTTAAAACCTTATGAACGCATAATAATATCCTTTCATAATACGACAATGATCCTAAACATCAAAATATCAAAAACATTTACATAATCGTCACATTTCTAAATGCTTACCAAAATAAGGGATAAATGTAACATCAGCAGATAATAAAAATATAGGGAAGTCGTTAAAACTCATCATAATTTGGTTTATCACATTTCAAACATGGTTTTATAGGTCACCCCATGAATATTATCTTATATATACAGGGTGTTACTAAAAGGGCATATCGATCCAAAAGGAGTGAAGGTGAATAATTATTATGAAGACTCAAATTGTTACATCAATTACCTATTTGACACCAAAACACATATTAATATATCGTAACTTGCTAAATGTTAACGATACATCCCTTCTCTGGTTGTAATAAAATTTATTCGGTCATATAATTGATGCAAAAATTAAAGAACTAATTTGAATTAAAATGAAAGAATTAATTTGAGCTAAAATTTTTGAAAACCGACTCTATATCAGTAGTACCCTTTACCCCTTTTGGATTGATATGACCTTTCGGTGACACTCTGTATACGACCTTACTTACACGCACTTACATACTTGCACGCATGAAAGGAACTCATGAAATGTACCCTTTGATATGTTTAAAGTATACACATTACACATGGATTAATTTTGAATTCATATGTAAGATGTTAGATGCTGTTTACTGACTGAATTTCAAGCATATTATGATAGAGAAAAACACATTGAAGTTATTTTTTTTGCAAATAGAATATTTCAACAATATCAGAATCGTTTAAACATATTTTGCATGTTGATTTTGATGTTGGATTTTGTTAGATTCGGGCTTGGATATGAAAATGCCTTTGCACTAAGAGATGCTTACTATAAATTAATGTAACTGGTACACAATACATGGTAGGTTTTAAAATGGAAAATTTTCAGCAACAATAATATGCCTCACTGATTTATTTTCCGATCGTCTAATTTATTAACAAAGTTTAAGGAAAAAGGACTTCAATTAACTTATGACAAACATTTAAGATGAAATACCATTCTTCTAGAGACAATCTTTAATAGACAATTATTTTCCGTCCCAGTTAAACAAAAAATCGTGTCATATTTGAGACAGTAAATAAATTCAGACTTGTATAAGATTTATGTCACCTCAATCAAGACATAAAAAAGCTATTCAGTCGTGTGACAAGATATTTACAATGCTTAACAAAGATAAGACTGATTTTCTGGTAACAAAAGTTTTGTGGGTATAATAAATAGGTACTATTGGTAAAATTGTAGACTAATAAAAAATGGTGATAGATTTATGTAAAAATATTATTGGTTTAGACTTCTTACCTAGACACTGGCGGGAAACTAGATTAATGAATAATATTTTTATTGTAAAACTAGCTGTGCCCCGCGGTTTCACCCGCGTGAATGACAATTCATACACTATCTTCTTAAATTATAGCCTATGTGTTATTCCGATGTATCAGCTACATTTTTGTTAAGTTTCATTAAAATATATTCAGTAGTTTTTGCGTGAAAGAGTAACAAACATCCACACATCCATTCTCACAAACTTTCACATTTATAATGTTAGTAGGATTATAGTTTTATTTTATTGGCGTATAATAAACAGATAAATTAAGTATTCCCGAACGTGTATTCAGAGAGATATTATTACTGATACTTGATTTAACTACATATTTTTTTAATGTAGTATCTTTTCACGGCTATTTCCTCTAGGAATAAATAAACTTCATGGACTTTCGATATGAAAAAAATAAGTGTAATCGTTTTATTTATCATTATGCCTTATCTGTTTTCACACACGTTCTCATTTTGCGTTTCATTTCGCCATTCAATATTTGTATGAATCTATTAGACATTACAATGAGACTCGAAATCCCTTTTACATCAGACTATTCTGCTTTTGAAACTAGGCCACAGTTAACTTGCAGACGTGTCCAGCCCAGCCCAATTTAATCTAGGTACTCTAGAACCTAGACTAACTTAGTTTGTAAGTTTAGCAGCTTAATTCGAAAGCGTTTTAATCAGGAACTACTTGGGCCTTATCGTGTCGCTTTAATTAAAAGAGATTATAGGAAATCGGTTACCGTAGACGGATTTAGTGGAAACAGAATATTGATCCTAAATTAATAATTTGAGCGTCAGTGTATAGACCAGAAGGAAATTGAGTTGTACGCTTTGTATGTGGAGAAAATTTTTGATAAAAGAAAAAGTAAGTTTTCCTAATATAAAAAAATACTATTTATAGTTAAAAACGACTTTAGTTCTTATCCACTGCAAAGCAGAGTCGTTGTTTTCTTCTTTTTCAATTGTATTGTGCTAGAATTAGTCCTTTCGGTAGAAGTGGCACAAGAAGGTATATCTGCACTTTTTTATTAAATCTTAGTATCATTAATAATGATACATACTAGAAAAACTAATAAGAAATGAGTATTCTAGAGGAACCTTGAAAGTAGAGCCCGTGAATGAAAAGATGAGAGGTCACCGTATGTCGTGGTATGGACATGTTATAAGGAGGCATGACAGTCACGTAACTAGACAAGTTATGAGTATGAATGTGAATGGGTATACATGCAGAGGAAGACTAAAAAATATATGGATATATTGTGTGAAAGATGATATGAGAATGAAAGGAGTAAATGCTGACATGACGAGTAGTAGAGATTAATGGAATTTGAATACGCATGGAGCCGATCCCAAGTAATTGGGCACAGGGCAGGCAGATGCTGATGACTTAACACAAGTCCCTACTTCTACATAGGCACAGTGACAATGAGGTCAACCCAGCTTCCACTGAGCCACGTGCCCGTTCGATCCCTGATGTAATTTGCATGTTAATATACTTGCCCAGTGAATTGTGTCTGTTACATAATATGTAGGCTACGGAAATTCGTCGTCATGTTTGCAATACTGAGTACCCATAGAAGTAATTTACTTACTTTTTGGGAAACTTTGGAAAAACATAATATCTGCTGAACAAAATTTGTACAGGAGAAATTTTTTTTCGTATATAGCCTATTAGTCTAGTAGGTTTGCGCGATGGTTAGACATTGAAATAAAAATGCTTTTTACGGATTAAATCGCTGTTTTTTTTTGTTGGGATCTAAAATCTACAATAAAACGCGAGATAATTCGTAACTTACTACGTTTACGTTACTTTTTTGCCGAAAGTTGCCCATTATTATTTTTACAGGCTAACGAGAAGAAGTATCTAAAAATCACTACACACTTCAAGATACAACATCCTATATTCAGCTACTCTTTTAAATTTCCCCGATTTAAAAATTAATTACTAACGCTTTAATAAGGAGATCCTTTAGCGAGGAAAGTGTGAAGCGCATAAATTACGAATGCGACACAGCCGTGGACACGGCCGTTCGGAACTCATATTTCCAGTCGGGGAATTTTGAAATGAAACAAAACTTGATCGTGATTTATAGCCAAGCGACTGAATTTATCGTCCGGTAGTATTTTCTGGGAGTTTTTTAACAATTCCGATAAAGGCTTTCTTACATATTTTTTTACAGTTGGAAGTTTTTTTGGAGTGGTGGGATATTCAAGGGTAATATAAAATGAAATTGGATTATGAACTGATTGATTTGTTAATTTACTTGTTGTTATATTTGTGTTTTCTACAATACTTCAGTTATTTAGTGGTCAGTTTCTATTTTTATTTTCTGACTTAATTGTTTGGAATTCATATTGAATTTATCTTCAAGAGGTAGCAGGTTCGAATCCAAGCTAATATTATGAGGACTCATTTAATATCTTAGCCTACTCATATTTTAGTTATCAATATTCGACCCCCGTAATATACGTGCAAGCATTATTTCTAGTTACAGAAAAGTTTATATTCAGAGTCCAACTAGACAAGTGCCGGCCATTTTCAAAATCGACGTGAGCAAGTCCGTATACAAAACCTAGTCTACACCTAAATGAACACACAACACGTCACGCAAGGAAACGTTACTAAAAGCTTGACTAATGGATATCTGACCATTAGGGCCGGCGCACACATGGCGGAGCGCAGCGCACAGCATGCTTGCGAAATTATCTTCAAAACATAACATGACATATCATCACGCCTGTATCCCCAAAGGGTTAGGCAGAGGTGTACCAATGTACACCCACAGTTCGCCAATACGTTTAGGTCCCATGTAATAGGGGGCGAGCCTATTGCCACTAACCGGGCACAAATCCAAACTCTGACCTGCTACTGAGAATTTCATAGAAAAACCCAATAACACCTTGGTCGACTTGGGAATCGAACCCATAACCTCTAGCGTAGCAGTCGCGCTTACCACCAGCCAGCTAGGCCAACGAGGCAGTTTTCTAAACGCGTGACACATTAGGCGAATTTCCGCAAGCATGCGCCAGACTGCGCTTACTCGACACACCGTCGTTAATTGATTTTGTATATTATAGCAATGACCACAATGTCTATAATAAATAAATAAAATAAAAAATAAATTAATGTGGACAACATCACATACATCGCTCTGAACCCAAAGTAAGTAGCTAAAGCACTTGCGCCATGGAATTCAGAAACAACGATGGTACCACAAACACCCAGACCCGGGACAATGTAGAAAAGTTGGTTTCTACATTGACCTGTCCGGGGATTGAACCCGATACCTCAGAGCTAGCGACACCTTGAAACCGGTGCGTACGCCACTCGACCACGGACGTCGTTATATAAGGTAAACAGTGAAAAATGCTCTGCGCTGCGCTTCGCCAGATGTGCGCCGGCCTTAAGGTGAACAAACGCGGACCATGTATCATCGCATTAGGACATAATTATATTGTCAACGGTAGAATAATAATTAACAGTTCCTGAATAATAACTTGGAATTATGCTTGACGTGTTCTGTATACTAGTGTTTGAGTTTTGAATTAATGTTTGAATATAAACTGGAGGTATAGTTGTAATTTATGCTGTGCAATTTACTGAATTAATCGTGATGAGAATTCGTCAAATTTATTTTACAAGTATTCAATTGCGCATTGCATTGTGTTATAGACAACTGTGTACTACTTTTATTCATTATTTTATATTTATTAAAGTAGTATTAGTGAGGCTTTACCGCATGCATGCATGCATATAGATTAATAGAATGACTTTCAATACTAATCTCTTTACTTGGACTTAAATGAGATGAAATGGAAAGTGCATCTCTATCAGACTTCAGCACAACTAAAAGCTCAATAAAACAAAATTATATCCCTTACATTTCTACCATTTAGTATTATAACAAACAAATATATTTTAAACCACATTTACCATTGTAATATTAAGTTAATTAAACAATAAGCTAACACATCAACTACCTAATTGGATTATTCGCATAAATGCTCTTTTCGCATCGACACTCAATACCGGTTTTAAATGTGACAACATTACCATAATATTCCACACAATGCATTCATAATTCGACAGGCAATCGACGACGAATTAATTCACTACTAAATTAAAATGTGGATGGAAATCCGTAAAAAAAGTATAACGAAAGTAGGTGCTATTCATCCGTAAAAAACGAAAATTAATATTAAAATGTCGTGACATACTGCAGAAGTACTTGAAATCGTTCAGGAGAAAAGTAAAATGCTTATTAAAATATCTGCACGCGTTGTCTTTGCACGCCACATTAGAAACTTATTCTATTAAACTTGGCTGAATAAGATTCCTTTGCGTGAAGTTTTTTAAACATTCTTCTCGTTTTATTCGATTAATGACAGTAATGACAGTTATGTGTCATTCCTTTTTTAAATTGGTTCGGATTTTCACGCTGGTTTGAATTGTATATGGCCAACGTGATGAAAGCGATTTTGATCGTTTTTCTTTTGTTATTTTTCCATTTATCATTTTTCCTGACTGATATATCACAGTAACATTCACAGTTATTCCTATGCAGTAAACAGTAAACGTATAGCAGTGAAATATAATAGCTTATCAAGCTTTAGTGGTCACCCATCCGGAAACCAACCTCAACAAGCGCAACTTAACCAAAATCGATTGATGACTCCTTTATTCATGCGTCCCTAAACTTTATTAATTGAATTAGATTGATAGTATCCATTCCTGTGAATAATGAATAGCCAACTAATTGAATAAGTGGAAGTAGGTTCCAATCATTCAGAAGGGTCTGGTATCGTTTACCACATGTCAGGCGCAAGGCTTTCGCTTTGAGGGCCCTTTGTGCCGCTAATGGATCGCTCAATATTGCTTTACTTAGGTATATTTTGTTTTGTAGATTTATTGAGCGGAATTTTATTTTCGACTTTTGGGATAAATTATTGTGTTTTGGGAATTTATGTGATTTGCTTGTCTTTTTAAGTTGGTGAAGTTCGGATATATATTTAAAGATACGGTAGGTATTATCAGTTAATTAAACTGTTAAATAATGAATAGTAATCTTGTAAGAGTAAAATTGAGAGTTTATATATCAAACCAGTATTAATTCGTCCATTTAATTTTGTGTAATTGCAGTCTGAAGTAATTATTTGTTAGGTTATTTCGAGGTGGGGAAGGCAAGGTTGAATGGAAGGACTTGCAGGATGCCTTTGCCCAGATGTGGGACAGATAAGGCGGGAAAATTACGAAATGTTTAAGAATAATATAATACTTACGTAGACCCAACTTTTGTGACTTCTTGTCTTCTACTTTTTCTTCCTCATTTTTGCTGCTTGATTTTTTCGCATTCGGATCCGAAACATCTGAAATTAATTAAATCTTAAAATAAATTATCTACTCTTAAAACGAAATAGAACTAGGTAGGTTTTTTATTATTTGATAACCACTACTTTATTGCTTAAAAAAAAAACAAAATACATAATTCACTAAATATATAAGAAAAACCTTTGGCTTAGATAAATATTGGTATTTAATAACGAATGAACAATAGCTGAATGACCTGGCATTAAAATAAAATGATTTTGTAAGAAAACCAGTCAATACATCACTACCAGACACCACCTAATTTTATGCATAATTATTAATTACTCTATAATTAATCAGTATACACAATGAAGTAATTAATTAACATCGATAACCCTAAATTAAAGCTAACACATGCTGTTAGAATTAATTAAATAATCTGGTTTGTTCAAATAATTAATAACGATAAAATAGGTGTGGGAAAAAATACAGACATTGATCTGAACCCAAAGTAAGTACTTAAAGCACTTGTGTTATGGAATCAAACAACGAAGGAACTACAGACACACAGACTTGAGTCAATGTAGAAAAGCCATTTTCTGTCATAGTTATTTTTAACCCATGATACTTTCTGATTAATTCTTAATTTATAATAATTTGATTACACTTAAAATATTTACAATACTATAAAAACTAAGCCTAAACATTAAATAAAAAAATATATAGTTGATTACATCAAAGAATAACAAAAAATAAAAATTTTGTTTACCTCATGTCAAAAAATAAATAAATATTCCAGGACAACTCACACAGGGTTATCTGATCCCAAGCTAAGCAGATTCAGCTTGTGTTATGGTAACCAGACAACTGGTAAACATAAAAAATATCTTTTTCTAAAGAAAAAACAACAGCTGTTTTCATAGATACTTTATAATATTCTTCCCATTTATATACACGTTACTTTTGGAATTATGGAGGCTGGAGGTAATGGACTGTGGTAATGTGCCGAGTTTTGGCGTTATGGTAAAAAAGCGTTTTATATAAATCTACATGAGGATTTTGTTATTTTGTTTTTGCGTTATTTTCTATTTTCATTTTTGAACGCCTTGTTGCTTGGTGTAATAAACAGAGATCACGTGACATCGGTCGAGCCTTTTCTCAACTATGTTGGGGTCGGCTACCAGTCTTACCGGATTCAGCTGTATACCGTATGTTACATGGAGCGACTGCCTATCTGACCTCCACAACCCATTATCACTGGGAAACATGGTCTCTTATAGTAAGACTGGTAGTCAGAATTGACTTAACGACTACCAAAGATCATTATATGACAATCGAGACGTGACGTTAACGTGCTATGAGAGGAACGGAGGGGTGTCGGTAAGTTTCGAAATGATCACCCATCCATGGACCGACCACGGTGAGCGCGACTTACCCTGTACTATCGGTCAAACCGTACGGATTAGACTAGCCACGGGACCGTACGTGACGCATTGTTGTTAAAAAGAAATGAATGTTCGGACGGAATCTATCAAAGCTAGTCCACGTAATACTATTACTGCCTCTCAGTAAAATACTCACAATTTAAATAAAAAAACATTCAGATAAGGATGGAAAAGTAAAACGAAGAGATATAATAAAAATGGAATGAAACAGAATGAAAAATTAAGATGAATCAATCTTACAACAAAATTGGGAAATAAAATTTGGAACTTATTGAAAGTCTTATTGGCAATATATTTAATAAAAATAATTGGATTATAGTCCATAATATAAGAACTTAAAATTAATCTAACATGCTGTCAAAAAATAATGCAAATGATTTTCTTTATTGCCAAAATGGCTTTGTTTTTTTTTTCTTTGAATGCAAAAAAGAGGCTCGATAAGTGCCACTTTCCTACGTTTTTTTCTAATTAAACAAAATCCTCTGTATGTCTTTCCATCATAGAAAGCAATCTTCTGATCCGTCAAAGATTAATGTTTCACAAAAGCGAAATGATTATAAGAGTAAATTAAAGTAAATTATGTTTGACTAGAGAGTAATTGCTTTTTCACAGAATATTTAAAGTGCCCACTTGTTAAAGCTGACGGAATTCAAAGAAGTGTATATTGGTTCGATTCTTCGAAGATAACGGAAGTTAATGAATTAAGAAAATGTTTATAAACTTGAGTATTTTTTTCTGTTGTTACATGTTTTTTTTTAAGAATCGTGTAATGGAAGAAGAATATGTTTATCAAGCATTTTTGAGCTTCAAGCTTTTTGCTTTTTGCTTTTTGTGAAGAGAATATAATTAAATAATTTGGTTTGAAATGGGCTGGATATCAGAAATAACGATAAATAAAGAAGCAGAGCTAATAAATATTGTAAGTAAGTAAGTAGCTATTAAGCACTTGTGTTAAGGAATTCAGAAACAACGAAGGTACCACAAACACCCAGACCCGAGACAATGTAGAAAAGTGACTTTCTACATTGACCCGTCCGGGGATCGAACCCGGGACCTCAGAGCTAGCGACACCTTGAAACCAGTGCGTCCGCCACTCGACCACGGAGGTCGTCAAAGCTGAATGTTAAAAGACCTTCAAATACTTGAAAAGATTAAAAGGCATTTTAATTAATAAGGTGGAAACTTGATATATCTATTTAATTACATAGAAAATATGAAAAAAATTGTTTGGCACATTGTGTATTATTGTATAACGCTCAGCTCACTCAATTGAAGAAAAATAATAAGCTATAATAATATGACTGAGGTATGTTCGAGTCCTTTGTACTGTTTCTGACAATATAATTTGAAAACACATTACTTTGTACTCATATTCTAGTTTTTAATAAAATAAAACAATATACGAATGTATTTTGGTTATGAAACAAAAGTAAAACAGTTGAGAATTTCAATAAAATGATACAATATGTAGAATTGTAAATGCTTCAAAAAATTACGTAATGTTTACATACATACATACATATAATCACGCCTGTTTCCCGTAGGGGTAGGCAGAGACCGCTTCTTTCCACTTGCTACGATCCTTACACACCTTTCGCTTCATCCACTGTCATAATTCCCTTCATACATGCTCTTCGGTTTAGGGTACTCTTGACCTGGCCTTTTTTCAAGACGTCTCCGATTTGGTCTAGAAACGTCCGCCTAGGTCTACCCCTTCCAACACTTTCATTCACACTCGCCTTATACACTTTTTTCGTCAATCGTTCCTCATTCATTCTCGTAACATAATATTTACTTAGCTTTAATATCTTGTAACATAAATAAAACCTCTTTTTAATATAAGATGGTAAACTAGATTCTGTTTGTCACATTTTATTTGATACGCGCAAACCAATTTTCATAAAAGTCGCCGAAGTAACGTGAAACTATAAAAAGCTGACAAGCACTTTTGTGGAAGAAAATAATCATACATTATTTGGTAAGCAGAAAAATAAAATCTGAGTAAGTTGCGGGTGTAATAGAAAAAGTATTAACGTCTCAAGGTAGATATACGTACTTGTTCTATTTAACATAGATTTTATATTGTGATTTCCAATAATATACGTTAAAACTGTTTTCTTTTAATAAGGTTTATAGGTCATTTTCACACACCAGGTATAATAATGAACAAAATAGTAAAACAATTTAAGTTGTAAATTTAAGAGTTGTACAAAAAACAGGGACTACTGAATGAATGAAACATTTTTTATTACCAATAAACTTTGCTACAGTACGATGTAAACTTAATGGCGGCTCTGAACACTACAAACTTATGCGCCAGCGGGGGTGCGAGGCGAGGTACTGCGCAGCGTTTCGCTAACTTCAAAGCCGCCATTAAGTTTGATTCCAACTATATATAGAAAGAAGTTTGGAACGCCTTGTCTTAGCAGTGGGACAGTAAAGACGGGCAAAAAAGAGTTTTATTTGTTATGAGTCTATTTTATAATTCTATTTTTATATACTCTCATTGGTAACCATAATGTTTTAAATAACAGGATTTCCTACAAGGACCAAACACAATTTTTCCCAAAATCACATAATTTCAATTTCCAAAAGTTAGTCACTGCGAACAAAATCAACATGGCAGCAACAGATTCCGTTTGAAAATTATGAAAAGGACAAAAACCCTTGTTTACACGCCCCAAGTATTTTAAAACAATGTTGGACCCACTGATTCTGATTATACTTTATAAAACTTGAAAATCGACGACGAAATCCAAATTTCAATTTTGAACCAGATTTCAAATTACATCGTATTTTCTTACCCTACTGTTAATGACACAAATATTGTAACAATGTTCAAGTAATGTTTTAAACTTGTCAAAACTATTAATTATTTGTAAAACAGAACAATAACTGGTCGTAAATTTTCAGACCCTCAAATTCTCCGTAATGACCTACTAAATGGATCTAAGACATTGTTAAGCTTGAAGTTCTAAAGTTAATTTATTCGATAAAGGATTTAAATCTATTGGAAATATTTAACAGTGAATAATTTCAAAGAAACATGGGCTTAATTTACTTTTTTGTAGGAAGAAACTAATAAATCAAAGAAGTTCTACTGGTTTCGGGTAGACCACAGTATTTTATTCTAAAAAACCATTTTATTGGGTAGCACAAGATTTGTGTACAAAAAAGATATACAGTATTTTTTTAAGACTATTTTATTGAATACAAATTGCTTTAAAATGTTAACTACTTGGAACATAAAAACATAAGAATAAATTGGTTTAGAGAGCTCTATATCTACCCAAATAGAAAAATCTTATCAAGAAACGAAAGAAGCCATACAATTTAGAAACTAAAATAATAATCTGATATGGAAACTTAGGAATAGTTCTGAGTTTCTGGAATAAAATATTCTAGTAATATTCAAGGATTCCGATTTACTCGGGCAATGGGAATTGTAAGAACCGCTTGCTTTAGATTAAATATGACATGTTATTTATTAAGAAGAGAGGGAGTTTTTCTTGTGAGTTTGTTACGTAACATCTCCGGTATTTTTGGATCGATTCCAAAAAATATTATTTTACAATTATATTTATTGATAGCATTTATTTATGAATGTGGATGGGTATAAATGCAGAGGAAGACCAAAAAAGAGATGGATGGATTATGTGAAAGATGATATGAGAAAGAAAGGAGTAAATACTGAGATGACAAATTGTAGAGATGAATGGAAGCTGAATACGCATTGCGCCGACCCCAAATAATTGGGAACATGGCAGGGAGACGATGATTGATAGCATACAACCAAAAGTATTAATATCTAGAATATTTCTCTTCGAAATTTTAAAAGACTATTATACTTATAATTGTTATGTAACTGGGTTTTTTCTTACCAATTACAAACTTGTTTTAGCAATTTAAATGTTGCTTAATCAAAAACCACCAAAAAATACTTTTTCTCTTAAAAGCACATAATGCAAGTATACTTTTTCCCATGTAATAAGAGATTTCTCCAAGGATTATCCATAAAAGGGAATTTTCTCCATCAATTTGAAGTATCTTTGATTATTTAAGTAGGAACTGATCAAATATGCAAAAATATCCGGTATACTTAGTCCCATGTGAGGCTTTTAACGATTGGCTGCAAAGTTTTGATGGAAATTATCTGGATCCAAAGTCAAACATAAAATAGAAGTTTGTTTGTTGATTATGGTCGATACCTACTTTGCTTATGCTTATGCTTTTAAAGCAGTTTCTTGCTTGCTTGATAAAAAAAAAAAAACATTCAAGTTCAATAACTTTTGGGTTTGTTCGACGTCTTGTCTTTTTATACAGACATTTAGCTAATTATTCAACATTAGAAATAACAACCTTTACAAATAGGGGACGACAAAAGTGAGTCTTTTAATATATCTAGTACTTATTTATTTTTAGAAGTATTTTACTCCAGATTATGCTTTCAATAATTTACCAGAAAAATCATTGTATGCATAATTATTTCAATCCGTCTTCCATACCCTACGAAATGTCTGTCACAACCACATTAGCTCAAACCTAACGTACCATTTTACTTCATAATAGTCTTCAGGATACCCGCATAATGACGTCACATTTCCTGAAATCTGTATAGTTTCAGAGAACGGAACATGTGTTATCAAGTCTTATGTAATTTCAGGAAAATTAATTTCGTGACTGAATTTTTAGTAGACTATTTTCCGAGAACGTTTTTTTGTGTACTTTTAGTCGTCCAGTAGCGTTATCTTGTGCGTTCATAAGGAACAACATTATATCCACGTTGAATTAAAAGTAACATAACATAGCATATCATCACGCCTGTATCCCCGAAGGGTTAGGCAGAGGTGTACCAATGTACACCCACAGTTCTCCGATATGTTTAGGTCAAATGTAATAGGGGGCGAGCCTATTGCCACTAACCGGGCACAAATCCAAACTCCGACCTGCTACTGAGAATTTCATAGAAAAACCCAATAACACCTAGGTCGACTTGGGAATCGAACCCAAGACCTCTAGCGTAGCAGGCGCGCTTAGCACCACTAGGCCAACGAGGCAGTCAATTACGAGGTAGTAATTAAAAGTAAATCGGGAAAATACTGTAAAAATAAATAAGTAAATGTGATGTAACATGCATTGATATACCCTATGCCTAACCCTAAGTAAGTAGCTAATGCACATGACTTGTTATGGAAGAAGGGACGGAGCCACCACAAATAACTGGGACATAGTAACAAAATCGTTTTCTACATGAATCTCTTCTGGCCTGTTAAACCTTGGCCCTCTTAACTAACGTCACCTTGAAAACCGGTGTGCATATCAAAGGATAAAACAAAAACTTTTTAGCAAAGAAAAACAATTCCAATATTTTAAGGACGCGCAAAGCCAGCCTGGCTTTACGCGTTTATAACTAAATTAACCAACTACAAAATATTCCTAGAATTCCACCACAATTCATTATTAATTGGGATACCATCTCGAATCACCATAAATATTATTACCAACAAACAAATAATTTATCAAAGAGAATAATCATTTCTTAGTAGACTACAAACTCAAGGCTAGGGCGAAATTCGCGTTAACATAGTATTTAGATTTTGTAAATAATAAAATAGGCGATGGAGTTGATTTAAGCCAATTATTATTGTTTTGTTTATCCCGATTTTGTTTGTGGCCTGTTAATATTCTGAGTTATAATAATGGTTTTCTGATATAGGAAATTGGAAGTAGTTGGGCAAAGGGTAGGTGAACACAGAGTATGTTAATCAGGGGTCTTATGTGTGTATTAATGTGTGTCATTTTAATGGATAGAATAGATTTTTGTGTGCGCAATGTTATGAATGTCTTGAGTCAGACGATGTGGACCTTGGAATGGGACACTGAATAGGTATTCAAAAAAGATGTTAAAAGGTGCGGACCTATTAAAGGCAATAACCAATGTTACTTTTGACAGATGGTTGTACTTTTTAATTATTGTAAGACTGATGTCTTAGCATGAATTCCATTTAAAAAGCAGTATCCACTAGAATTTTCCAAGTATTTTGGTAATATTGTATGCAAATAACCTCGACTACAAAAAAATACCTCAATGAATGTTCTTTGAAATTTATAATATTGGAAGCAGGCAGACAAGACATCTCATGTATTTTAAAATTCATATGTAAAGAATATTTTCAGGAGTAAATCATTCATCCCCAGCTTCTTCTTCTTATCGAGTCGATCATTGGCATTTAAATTTTTCCCGACCAGTACTCAGCCACGCACACGGCATTGTCCGTTGCCTCATACAGGTCCTCGCATGTGCAGGTGGCAGGGCACGCTGGACAGCTCATTAAGTGAGCCATGGTTTGGGGGAGGATGCCGCACTCACATGGCTCAGGTGTGCTGTAGCCCCACCGGCACATATTTTCATTGCACCGGCCGACTTGGGTCCGGAGTCTATTTAAAGACTTCCACGTCGGCCAGGGTAAACTGTGGCCGGGAGGAAGTTTTTCGGCCGTTGGGTTGGGTGACATGGTTGGGTACCTACTTTCCCAAAGGTCGACTCTAGTCTTACGAGCATCGGCTCGCAATGGGAGAACATCTTTCACCAAGCTATGTCGACTTTTGAGCCTCTGCGGTACCGGAGTGTATTGGTGCATTAGGTGTCGTGGATCGGTTTCCATTTTAGCCTTCTCAATGGAGCTAGCCACATGTCTGCGGACATCTGGAGGTGCAATACCGGCTAGTGAATACAGCATACCAACAGGGGTTGGTTTTAGACAACCTGTTATTATCCGGCATGTGTCGTTTAGTGCTGTATCCACCAGGTTAGTGTGCGCGGAACGGCTCCAGACGGGACTGGCGTATTCGCCAGCTGAGTAACAAAGTGCCATTCCGGTAGTTCGCAAGACATGTGGTGACGCTCCCCACTTGGTAGACGTAAGACGTCTAAGAATGTTGTTCCGTGCGTGTACCTTCATTTTAGTATTCGTCCAGTGATGTCTGTAGGTTAGAGCTCTATCCAGAGTGATGCCCAGGTATTTTGGGTTCCGACAGTGAGTAATAGGTGTATTTTGCCAGGAGATGTTAAGTATTTTGTTGGCGTCACGGTTGCGTAGATGAAAGACGCATGTTTGTGTTTTGGACGGGTTGGGTTTAAGCGAGTTATTTACATAATACGAGCCAAGGTCTTCAAGGGCTTTTGTTAAGTGGCTTTCAACTTCGCCAAAAGAAGGTGCTTGTGAGGCCAATGCCAAATCATCAGCGTAGAGAAAGTGGGTGGTGTTCGGTGAATCCCCAGCGAAATAAATCTTCATCAAAATAGTAGCTTAAAAGAATACAAGCAAACAAAGAATAAAAATTTAACAACGATTAACTTTTGTAACTTGATATTAATCTTCTTACACAAACATTTTTTCTTTAATTTACTTCAAAAACAGAAAAAATAATAATTCTTTGGCCGTCAGCCGTCTTTCTTTGGATTACTTGAGTTTTCACGAAAGGGGCGAAAGTTTACCAACCTTTTTCGTTTGTAACGTATAGCTTGTGTCTTATCAAGTTGCTTTTGTTATGTCTTTGTTTTGTTATGTTTTATTTATTTAATATATTTATAATAATGCTTTTCCAGGATAATGGATATCATTAAACCTAGATATTTTGCCTTTCAATATTATATTTACCATTTTTTTTGCTTTGTAGACATTGATCATTAGAACGGGGAGCGTGCATGCTTAAATACTGTTAGGGCTTGATGTTTCGACCGGTTCACACACCGTGGTTGCAAGAAAACTGATCATTAGGCCCTAAATAAGGGTAACACATAATAATATAAAAACATAAAATAAAAAATAAAAAAGGGTTCAAAGAAACCGTTAGTCCTCGATACTTAAATCATATTTCCTTTAAATTTTCTTTAAAAACAAACTTCTAATTATATCACCGAACGATTCTTCATAACAATTAAAAAGTATCAAAAAAACTTTTGAAAAGGATCTTTGTATTTTTCACTGAATAATTTTATTGTCCAATGAATTTTATAAATAATTCATTGAGCCGACTAACGAGCAATGTTAAGGCAATCTCAAACTGAATTCTTGTCATGAAAAGCCGGAATACGATTTCGCGAGATAATTACTGCTCATCATCACAATGAAATTATATTATTATAAGGCTTTATTCACACAGTTATGATTTAAAAATAGCTGTATCATTATAACCTTATTGTATAAACCTGAATCATATTATTCTGGGTCTCAGTCATTGATACCAGCAACTTCTGGCTATGTGATGGGATTTTCTTAAATTTGGGAAATTTTGACTTCTTCTTCTTTGACTTGGTCTTAAGAAGTTACCTAAATTTATGCTTGATATTGTTTACTGTGCTTTAGAAATTAATAATAATTTTGTGCCAAAAGTTTCCGTTTCCGTTCTGAGAACATAAAACGTGTTTTTTTTTTCAATTATCATTGCAAGCAAAAAATCTAAACATGATACTCCATTTGAACGCTAACTACCATGTAAAAGTCTGTATTAGAAGCTATTATCGATAATAGAATAACTATGAAACAAAAACTTAATTGCTTTGCACGAACATAATTATATAGATGCAATTTTGATTGGCAGTGCAAACAATAAAACAGTATTAAAACTAGAACAAATTAATGTATATTAAGATAGGAAAGTTGCCAATTTAAATGATACTAAGATATTAAGGTTAAAAGATTTAGTACATTTTATAGTGACTGAACTAAAAGATATGATAAGTTAGAATGACAATGTAGCAAAAAACAACACATTTAAAGCAAATTTCAGTCAAAATCACTCTCATTTAAAGACGTAACAAATCGAGACATCTCAGTTAATAATTATATATACATAATATATGTAACTCCACTAATTAAGAGAATTCCATTGAAACGACTTGTACACATTGCCTTAAATGGTAACGGTCTGGTGCGCCCAGCGAAGCGTGCTCGCAGATGTGAATTAGCGCACTGTAAACGTTAATCAGATTGCACTTGATAATGCATTGGCTACCAACTTTCTTTTTGGTGTGATGGACGATGCATAAGTCATCGTAGATAAGAGAATGAAAAATGATGTAGTTAATGAAGAAATGGTAGCAGTAGACAAGGAATTTAATGAAACTAATTAACTTAGTAGCGTATATTTTGAATTCTCTTGATTTTCTAGAGGTCTACTGGCAAAAATGTTAGCGTACTTTTAGTTATAATTGGAAAGGACTTAAATCGAAAACTTTGTATACCTAAGCCAAAACATTTTATACCTAGAAATGGTTAGAACTTTGATCTAAAGTTTTACAAACTTTTCATTGTTGTTGCTACGCTATTATTATAGGCTTTACGACTTTTCGGCGCAACATTAAAGGGTTCTAGTTTATATTTAAGAGATTTGGAAAAGTATGGTTTGGGGTACCTACCTTTAGCAGTTCTTCCTTGATATATTTCCAAATCCAAGGCGTCGCTTCCGTCCGCCTGCGAGACTTTGAACGTGTAGTCACTCAAGTCGAAGCTGAACGCGTGACTGTCAAGGAAGTTCGTTAACCACCAGTCCTTCGACCGCGCCTGTCTTGTCCTCAATGGCTCTATCGTCAGCACATTGAACACCTTCACAGATTTCTGCTCCTTCAAACTCCTTATGATCTCCTTCGCCATATGATCGATACACGTAGCATTATCACTACAGTCCAGTTCAACAATCGCCCTAACACTCCCCATCAACAAAAAAGCGACCAAAAGGGCTAGGGGATTCATTTTCACCTATGTCTTTTTCACAACACTGTGTCACAGGTTTTCACGTCTTGAAGTCACCAATCCATTTGTGGGTCACGTCTGCCGAACCATCTACATCGATGGCTACTTGTTTAATGAGTCCCTCTATGCCTGCTTGATCATTTTTATCTGGCGTCACGCTGCACTGACCACCGCGGACGGCGTGTGCAATATTTTTTTTATTGAGTTCTTTACTTGCATGTATACGCTATACCACTTTTCTTTCCACTGCACAAGTTTTTATTCAAGAATTTTCCGTGATCCGCACATTTAAGGTGCTTTATCGAGAATTATTGATGTGTAACATAAAAAACATTTTCGTTTCGCTTTGCTATACGTCGCTAATAGGTATAGTGAATCAATATTTACTTTCATATGTACGGTTGGCAAATCAATCTGGGTTTTCAATTATTCTACATTACGTTTAAATGTTAGCGGAGATTAACATGGCTCCCCGTAGCTTTAAGTATGTTAAATTCATTTTGAATAAAAAAAGACATGACTAACATTTACTTAATCGAAAAATGATGTATTACCAAGGCTTTGTAAGTTTATATGATTTATGCTTTTCAGCACATTTACAAAAAACAAGAAAACATGACTAACATTGTTTGATACTTAAAGAGAACGTGTTGATAAAAGATGAAAAAATAATAGAATAAGTTTGAACAAGATTGGAGATAGAAGAAATATAGCAAGTTATTTTCGCGCAGGAAGCCTACTTTATGCAATTTCCCTTCAAGTTAAGTATATCGATTGATTCCCTAACGATACACGTGGAAACCAGCTTTTGTGCCGATGTTTATTTATAACTGATAATAATAATGGAAACGCCGTAAATACAATGGTGAAATAGGATTATCTATTTATGATTTATATTATACGCCAAAGCCGGGCTACTTACTATTTATAACTCAAGAACGTGTGAAGATTCTATGTCAAGAATCTTTGTATTGTTGTTTTTTTTCGTCTTTGAACAAGTTATTTCAGCAAAGGGACTTACATAAAATGAAAAAAGAAAACGATTCCAATCCTATTTTGGTGATGACGATTATAATTTAACAGAGGATTATGATCATCCAAGAAAGAGTTTGTCTAGCAAAGAAAGCTTGGTCTTCACAGAAGCTGAGAATATAAGTATATAAATTAATGAAGAACGTAACATTGTTTTTATTATTTATCACTTCATGAATTCAGGGAAGTAAGCTCAACAGTTCAAAGCAGAGGCTCAAAGATCAAATGGTTCTCAAAACCGAATTCCAATAGAATTAGTGTAGCGCCATCTGTCGCAAGTTACAAACTCCTAAGTTTTAGTAATCACGCATATCATTACAGCGGCGTGTCTTGCTAGTTACTGCTACAGTTTGAAACTGTTTTAAATTGATTCTGATTACTGAATAATTGACTTCAGTTAGTGAGAGTAGAGTTTCTGAGTAGTTCTGAGTTTGGTATGTACGATTTACCGCATATTTGGATTTTGGAACTTTGCGATTGAGGATATTTCGAAGAAGGATGCTGTAGTTTAGTCGTTGTGGTATTTCGACGAAACCTTGGATGGATGCCTAGAGTAAGATGGTATTAATAATGATGTCTGGTTACCATAACACAAGCTCTGCTTAGCTTGGGATCAGATAACCGTGTGTGAGATGTCCTAGGATATTATTATTATTATTATTATTTGGATATCTACATGGTTCAAGGTATGGTTTATTACACATTATATAGCTTATGTAATCAGCATTAAACTGTGACCAACAATTAAATTTCTCAAAACTACATTTTAAGCAATTTTAATTGGCTTAAATGCAGATCCATATTATACAGTTGCACAGGCTCAAACCAAAAGCCAGAAGCGTCAACCAAGAGAAATTTGAAATGTAAAACTAAAACGTAACACTCAAAATTGGATAAAAATTTAAATTAAAAGTTGGGAAATGGAAATATGGCGAGCTGAAAAGTCGCTACCCTAATTCCAAAAATGCATAAAGTTTTGCCCAACTTTTTTTCTATCACATAGAACCATATTCATAAAAAGTATGTTATTAAATAATTAATAAAAAAAAATGTCCCGGTTAGTGGTCAATAGGCTCGCCCCCTATTACATGGGACCTACACATGCCGGCGAACTGTGTACATTGGTACACCTCTGCCTAACCCTTGGGGGATAGAGGCGTGATGGTATGTTATGCTATGAATAAAAACTAGAACATATATCTAACTGTTATGCAGACGGTACACACAAATGAAACTTATTTTGTTTAATCGTCTGCGTATCGCACGCAATGAGTATTCACTAACATAAAAAATATATCATATTTAGTGTCCGGAACCAAGATTTGGGTTTTTGGACATCCTTAGATGGAGTTGAACCCAAAATGGGTAAGTTGTTTTGTGATCGATATGTAGCTTTTTTCTCGCTTGACCTTAGTTTTGCTATTATAATCGTAAATTGTTGGAACCCTCTCTGGGTTGGATGTCATAATTCAGGGAATTGTTAGTCAATACTCGTACATATAAAAGATTAAAGAACAATTTATTAAAACTTCCAATGTTATTTAAAGGGAAATTTAGATTTATTTATTCATTAAAATTGATTGATGCGTAAAATAAATAAATTATTCAAAAAAAAAAAATTATTTTTTTCATATCTATACATATATTTTCCAGTTGTTTCTGCTACTTAAGACATAGAAAATGATAAAAGTTTATGCTCCCGTTTTTCAGTTATACTCGTAAATGTTTTAACAAAATTAAAACAGAATTTTGTTTTACTATGTTAAGATTAATTTACAATGACAGTTAAGTCATTAACTGTTTATGTGCGTCAAGGTTTTTATACAGATTTGCGATAGATTAATGTTTTAATACTTAAATGCAAGTTAATATGATATATGAGAGCTTTCATTAGTTACTCAACGTGTCATAAATAAATTATGAATGATTTTATCTTTAAACCTGTCTCATTTATTACGATGTTAAATTTTATATTACGATTTTCGTCAAAGAGTAAAAAAAGAAAGTAATAAAAAAACTTACATTAGAAAATTACCTATACTAAGTAAAGCTAAAGAGGGTATTGTTTTAAAAAATAGTCTAAGTAGAGATGACATAATTTAATTGATTTTGAAGTAACACAATTTTGAAGGTACAGTAATTCATTCCACATATTATGTATACAAGCATGTTCTTCATAGGTAATTAATTATTAAATAGGAGCTTTAGAACTGTAGGATTGAATGCGAGTTATTTACTAGGAAATAATTTAGCTCTACAATAGTACAGTTCTAGAAATGAATTCAAGTATATTATGGTTTTAAAGTTAAGAAGCCTATTTTCAGAACTGCCCTAAATTTACAGATCTTTTTTCACAAAAAATTAGTAAATATATTTTATTTAAAGACATGAGATAATCTCATAAAAATGAAATTATTTTCCAAGTATTTGGATAATTATCATGTAGCGTAGTGTCACTTTCATCTCATGAATAAAATCAATAGATTATACAAATTACAAAATAATAATAAATTGTTCTATGTAACCTGTCTATCAAAACTCACAGTAATAATATGGCGTGAGATGTGATCGACACTCGACTGTAGAGACATGGCAAAGAAAATACTAATATTGTTTATGTCACAACAATGAATTGACTGCACGAATAACCAGATGGGTTCAACACTCTAACTACATGTCGCGTAGTATTGCACTAATCCGCGACGTTTAGTCTTAATCCTGGAAAGAACAAAAGTTTAACTTTGTGCGATACAAAAATCTGACCTCTGACTAACACCTCACACAAAGTCCAAAATAAACAGAGCTTGTGCTATTGCAACCAAACAACTGATAAACATACTTATATAATTCTAAATACATACATATATAACACGATAGATTACAATGCCGGCTTATTTAAGACTTTTGCTAAGAATGTATTTGTGGCAATAGGCTCTCCTCCTATTACGTGGGACCTAAACATCTCGTCGAACTGTGAGTGTACATTGGTAAACCTCTGCCTCACCCTTCGGGGATACAGGCGTGATGGTATGTTATGTTCTTGCTAAGAAACAACTTAACTAATAATAGACAGAATCGTGGCTAAGTTAATTCAATGCAATTCGTAATAATTGACAATGATTAAACCGCGCCGGACTCCCGTCTTATACGGAGATCTGTTACCATTATTTTATAGCATACCAAAACTTTTCTGTACTGAGACCCTCTTCTATACTTGATATTACTTTTTTTCTTATTTCCATTCCATCTAACTTGGATAGCAAGGGAAAAGAGAGAACAAAGCAAGTTTACATAATTGTACATCTTGACTTGGATACCACCTGTAGTTGGCTACTCACTGTTCAAATAGATCGCTGTAAAATCGATCAAAAGTTCGTTAGTCTCCGCTACTCGATTTTACGACAAAATAGTAACTAAATTCATGTCATTCAACAAAATGTATGTAGTGAGTATTTCTAATCAGAAAATATTTAGTAACAATATTTGTCCCGACTTGGGATTCGACCTCAAGACCTCGGGCACAGCAGCCACTCTTGCGATCCCTAGATTCTAGACCAATTACAAGTCAGTCTGAGTGAATAAACACAACGAGTAGTAATGATAGCCGGATCTTCTCTTTATCGGTTCCAGTCGCATGACTACCTAAGTTCCGTTGCCGATGTCTTTATAGTTATTCCGTTATTCGAAGCCTTTTTCAAGACTTTTGCGAGGTTTTGTTTAAATTTGGTCTTCGTAAGAATTCGTCTTTCAAGGAAATTATAAAAAAAATTAGCGCAATGGGTTCAACTGCTCTCAACATTAGCGCTAAGCAACACATTCAGCGATTTATTTTTATATTGTGGATAAAGAGAACTTCATAAAACATAAAGCTAAATTTATTGGTTGCCACTAAATACAGTACATAGTTATTTCCAAAAGGTACAAAGAATAATTAAGTATTATTGAAATGAATAATTTTAATTATTTCCGAATTGTGACTAGTATTCGATATAAGGTGTGAACATATTCGTAATTAGGAAGTTGAGAATGTATGAAGAGTAGAATTAAAAGGAACACGCATGGCCAGAGGCAGCATAATGAATTTCCTATTAGCAAAGACTAATTTGTAGACCAGTCATAGATAGTAGTTAATGGGCAAAGTATTATGCCTAATAGTAATATTCTGTAAACTGAATTGGGTTGCCTCCAATTGAACACCCTTTTGATACGTTGCAAAAGGTTTTATCAAAGCGTAACCAGATATGTTTGACATTTTCATTCGGTTGATATTTTATTTTATGACTCATAGGCTATAAACATTATATTTTTATACTGTAGGTTATGGTGAATAAATTTTACAAAAATAGAAAATATCAATCTTGCCACTGTTCGACAAAGGAGACCTTTTCCTCCTTAAATTTAAAATAGAAGTGTGCTATAATCATCCAAGGTCTCGAAGAGTAATTTTTAAGAGAAATTTCATTGTAATATTCTGCCTACACCCACATTCTCCTCTGCCCAACCTACTCTCTATCGGTAGCGGCCGACATGTGGCACGAGTCTCGTATAATTGCCTGACCGACCGTTTCCGTTACCTCCAGGAAATTCTCAATATACATTGCTACTAAGTTATATACCAAATATGAGACTTATGACATAAAGCTATTCCAAGAAGTTTACTGTTTTTCATGTGGACTACAACTTTTACATCCGTATCCAATTATCTATACTATTGTTATCAATGGTGACTCTGTTTGTCTGGTCAGCTTTCCCGACTGAAGTGATGAACCGATTTTGATGAAACATAGTATGTCAGGATCTCAAGAAAGACCATCGGCATTTCATACAAAATGTATAAAATCGTCGCGACGCAAAACGTACAGAAGAGAC
Source organism: Autographa gamma (assembly GCA_905146925.1). Taxonomy (NCBI): domain Eukaryota; kingdom Metazoa; phylum Arthropoda; class Insecta; order Lepidoptera; family Noctuidae; genus Autographa; species Autographa gamma. The sequence goes on from LR989871.1 coordinate 8,829,851, forward strand.
GGGGCGCGGGCGCGACGCTTCTATACATTTTGTATGAAAGATACAAATGTCCGCGCCCCGTCTGCGTCCTACGTCTCTTCTGTCTGGCCTGCGCCTTAGTCATGTGGTAACCTAGATTTTAAGACTTGCATTTGATTATTTTAAAGGAGTTTAACTTCTCAATCAATTATTTGGTATGAAAATAATTATCAGTACCTCAAACTAGGAAAATATAAGTTTATCAGTCAACCAACAGGCAATGCACTCGCGTGAAGTTAGTGCAACGAATTGCAACGCGATGTCGTGAGTGCAGCGCTTCCTTCCTACCAGAATGTTGATTACGAAAGTATTGTTACTTCTACATAGTTAATTAACACTTTAAGTACAGGCCTAGTGGGTCGATGGCCGGATGTCAGAACAAAGTTGTGGGTTCAAATGTAAGTCTCAATTCACTAAATACTACACAGAGGAAAGATTCTTTATAAGGTTTTAGATTAAACCATTCTTAAAATGTTGTAACTACTGATGGAGGAGAAATGGTTGTAACAAACTTAGTAAAGTTTATTAAATACTAAAAAAATACGCCTTTAACGACCATTTGCAAAAGATAGATGTTACTCTTTTACGAAGTGTACATAGGTTTAACTTTAAATGTTAGATCTACTGATACTTATATTTTAATAAGCCCATGGGATGAAGAAATAAACGTTAACCTAAGACTTACTTTAAAAACTTGAAATAATCCAAAGCTAGTTTGTACAAAATTCAAATATCGTTGTCAACATTTCAAAGTCACCGAAGCGTATCTATACATCTCTATAGCGTGTATGTAAATATAGTCATAAATACCTGCATATCCACACCATTTATCACAAATAAATATATGTTCGGAAACTATTCATTAAATTCTGACAACTTCTGAAATATGTTGGCAGGTAACGCTATTTGGCGGATACAAAAACATTTGGCATCAAATTGGGCACGCATGAAAATAATTTATTCAAGCCATAACAGGAAATAAATAATGCATACAATGTTTATTGTAAACATGCACGAGTAAATAAGTACAATAGAAATATAAATTCGCAGTAGCTTTTGTCGTGGCAACAGTTTTCAATTACATATTTAAACAATAGTACCGGCCTATAAACGTCCCACTGCTGGGCACAGGCCTCTTCCCATATAGAGAAGCCACGAGCATTGAACACCACGCTTGCTCTCTGCGGATTGGCGATTTCGGACTCCAGTTTTTGGAATACAGGGATCTTCATGATGTTGTTGTTGATCACATACATTGCTCTGAACCCAAAGTAAGTAGCTATTAAGCACTTGTGTTATGGAATTCAGGAACAATGAAAGTACCAAAAACACCCAGACCCGAGACAATGTAGAAAGATGAGTTTCTACATTGACCCGTCCGGGGATCGAATCCGGGACCTCAGAGCTAGCGACGCCTTGAAAACCCGACTCGACCACTCGACCACTCGACCAGTCTCAGGAGGTCGGCCAGTCAAAATAATTAAGTAATTGTCTTAAATACTCGAAAATTTCTATTGATATCTATTACTTTTGTAAAGGTTCAAACTAATATCTCCTATGGGAATGCTTGTGGTGATTTGTTAACCATCTGTGAATTGCACCCCTACTTTTATAAGAAATCACTCTCACAAAAATTGGCGACAAGTTAACGTAAAGTAACATTAACTTACATAACATAAAAACTAATACACAAAGATTCAATTTAAAAGCAATGTACGAATCTTTTGTGTCACTCTTACACAATCTTTACAAAAGAAATAGATTCTGTAATGTCTTTCACTTTGACAGACTATTGTTAATATTTCTTAGATCCGTTTATGCTGAATTATATGAGTGACTTTACGATATTAAGAGAGGTATTTCTGGAATATTATCTATAAATTAAAAAACATGGAGAATTGAGAAAACAATAATATTTGTTATGAAACAAATCAAAAACAATAATTATGATTTTTGGTGAGACGAAAGTCGAGTGTGATTTTAGACTGCCGTTGTTTATTACATAAACTGAATAGGAAAAAAAAAAAACAATACATGGGGTTGGTGAGAGGCGGCTCTAGACAGATAAGCCTAAAGCAAATTGAGGGAGACCTTTCCCCAGCAATGGGACACATAATAGGTAAAAAAAAATACATAAAAATGAAAATTCGAAATTAGGCACTGACGAACTATCCATAAGAAAATGCTTAGTGAGCAGCCACTGACGGACGGCCGCTAGTACGAGTATATTTTATAATGAGAAATCATAGATAATCACAGACAGTTTAATAACTTTTACTAAGTAGGTACTTATAATGATTATTTTGACACCTTAACGAATTGGACGACCTAGATGAATCGTGAAGAATTTATAAAAGTAGCAACCAATATATATCTGCCCTACTAGCATAAAACATACTATCACAAAAAATATAATTTTAAATAATCATTATAACAATATATTACAACTACAAAAGAAAAACGTCTGAATTACATTTGAAAAACTCTAGCCAGAAAGAGACAGCAAATACAAATCACATGCGTTAGACAAAGACAGGTATATAGTTATCAGTGTTGCTTGTAACAGTGAAAGTGTAATCAACTCAGGCGCATATAGAAAGCCTAAAATAGGTTTATTTTCTTTTGTTTTTCTTTTTTTACGGTAACAATTGAAGGTTTGTTTTATTTTTTGAAAACGAAAGTATTATTGATCGGTTACGAAGACGGTGATTGTGTTTTGTTAACATTGTGCTTGGTAGAATATTTTGATGCGATTGTACAGAACTGTGAAAACGTTTGGATGGAAATGTAAATCGGTTTGGAATGCATTATTTCCTACTTTTTTTAAAGATGATAATATACTATATTATGTATTTGAGGATCCTAGGTATGGCTGAGTTTATTTTTGTCAACTATTTTTTGGGAATTAATTCGCATTTGCTTACCTCAGTTTTTCAGCAACAGTAGAGTACAGTTTCAAATAAAAATATTTTTAAACCATTTAATATAAAACAATTATTAGTGATTTCAATTCATTGAAACTGTCATTTATTTATTGGTCTTATCACATTACAATTTCCCACAAAACCAGTTGATCTGATACACTATTACGAAATATCGAAAACCATTTTGTAGGTTTTAAATCAATATTTTCTCCGACAGACGTAACAGTAGCTCAGTCACTTCTCATGAAATAGACTCTGAATAAACTTTTTAAATATTGATTCTACTTGTTATTATTTATTTTCAGCCATTGTTGTCCCACTGTAGGTCAAAGGACTCCCTTTCCTTCTTTCAATTCTTCCGGTCTTGAGCTATTGTATTCCATATTGTCAAAAAGGAGTCAAGTTCGTTCCGAAATCTCATTCTGGGCCGGCCACGAGGTCTTTTCATGTTTTGTGGAGTCCACATGGCAATGTAGTACATCAAATTGTATGACAATAAATTATTCGCAAGTTTCTTAAAAGGCAGTAAATTTCAATTTAAATGTACATCCGCGAACAGAATAGAGACGAATGTATTATAATATTAATTAGTTTTAATATAATTAGTTTGCGAGTATTTGCGTTTTATCTTGTTAATAACTTTAGAATATTAATTGTTTAATTTGTACTATGTTGAGGGATCTTTGTTATAAAGGATTATAGTTCCCGGAGGCATAGTTTTGATTGTTTAGACAAGCCGCTAATTAAATATTTAATTATGTAGTCTTGTAAAATACTGTTGAGCGCCATTGTCTAACTAATTAAGGAAAACTTACAAAAGTTTAAAATAATTAATTATCATAACGTTTATTAGTTTCATATTTTAGTTAGATCTAGATGTTCAGTAATTGAGTTTAATTATTTAGTGTCTTCCTGTAGCCCGCGCAGACGAAGGTCGCCCCGGGAAATTACTCTAGATATTTGAAAAATAATATTACATCGTAGTTTGTATACAATTTAGGATTTCCAAATAAATATAAATATTTTATATTTGGTGTATAAGCACTAACATGAAATGTATTATAATAAGATTAACAGCAATCAACTTAAAATATTGTTAAAAATATACGTTACAATCTAAACTATAATGATTGCATAACTAGACTGATTTTCACCAAAACACATTTCTCTAGCCCTTCGTTATCTGGGGGCACGGCAGTGCCCCTGCCAAGTCTCGAGCAAAAAAAAAAACGGGCACAGCCGTACCATACTTTTCTCGAAGCGTTTCGCGGCTATTTCACCCCCCCTGTATCATCGAAACGGAAAAAGCTAAGGGTTTAGGTTTTCGATGACCTAGAGAAAGCATTAAAACAAGCTTAACCTCAAAATTACATGACATTTGAACCAATAGTTTTAGAGTTATGAGCGATCAAAGTTGCACCATTTTGTCACTCACTGACTGACCGATCATCAAAAGTCTAAGGTACTTCTAGCAAACTTAGAACCTTCAAATTTGGCACCAAGATAGGTTTTTAGCTACAAGTAAAGGGAAAATTATAAAAACGGTAAGAAATTATATACCTTAGGAAATATTAGGAAACAAATTTACATTTGCGGTTTTGCAAGAACATGGTGTATGAATTTTGACTGCATTGTTAACTTTGTTCTTCGTTTATGTACAAAAAGTAAAACAAATAGATTTATATTATTAAAAAAAATTGAGAGGTATCAAGGGACGCCCGGATGGAAAGAAATTACTTTAATTTAATTTAGTTAATTATTAAATAAAAAAATACTAAACAATTTATTACATTAAATATATTATGATAAGTTGGAAACGCAAAAAGACAACTGTTTGTCGTTAGGATTTGACCGCAAGACCCGCCCCTTTTCAAACTCGTCATGTGTCAACACCGCCATCTGAGAAGTTTAGATATCTATCGAAAGTCTTAATCATAAGACTGTTGACTAATGACGTCATTAAAAAGTGTCGTTACTACTTTTCGTAAGAATTTCTTCCGCCTAGCCCCCTTTCTCAACGCGCGATGAGGAACTTCATTCCAATGAATTGTAATAATGTATCTAGGGGCACAACAGTGCCGTCTCGAGCAAAACGGGCACGGCCGTACCATACTTTTCTCGAAGCGTTTCGCGGCTATTTCACCCCCCCTGTATCATCGATACGGACAAAGCTAGGGGTTTAGGTTTTCGATGACCTAGAGTGAGTATTAAAGTAAGCTTAGCCTCAACATTACATGACATTTGAACCAATAGTTTCAGAGTTATGAGAGATCAAAGTTACACCATTAATTAAATTTTGTCACTCACTGCCTGACCGATCATCAAAAATCTAAGGTACTTCTAGCAAACTTAGAAACTTAAAATTTGGCACCAAGATAGGTTTTTAGCTACAAATAAAGGGAAAATTATAAAAACGGTAAGAAATTATACACCTTAGTAAATATTAGGAAACAAATTTACATTTGCGGTTTTACAAGAACATGGTGTATGAATTTTGACTGCATTGTTAACTTTGTTCTTCGTTTATGTACAAAAAGTAAAACAAATCGATTTATATTATTAAAAAAAACTAAAGAGATGTTAAGAGACACTCGGATGGAACGAAGTTCCTTTTAATTTAAGAAATAATTTGAATGAATGTAATTACCATAATTTAATTTAATGAATTTGATTTAATTAACATAATTTAGTTTAATTTATTATTAAATAAAAAAATAAATATGATTAGTTGTAAACGCAAAAAAAAAACATAGAATTAGGATTCGAACGCAAGACACGCGGCTTATCAAACTCGTCGTGTGTCAACACCGCCATCTGAGAAGTTAGGATATCTATCAAAAATCTTAATGATAAGACTGTTCACTAATGACGTCATCAAAAAGTTTCGTTACAACTTTTCGTAATAAGATTTTTTTTCATAAGAACTTCGTTCCAATACATTGTAATAATGTATTGAATTTACATATTAATAAACAAAGCTAAGTTAAAATGAAATGAAATGAATAAAGCTACAATTTTTCATCCACATAATGCAATGCTGTAAATATTCTATGCTCACTCAAAAGATGGCTGTGTACCTGGTCTTAATCGCGCTATGGTTTCTATCTCTTACAGCTACCGCAGGTACGAAAAAAAAAACCTTTTAAAAAACTTTCACCTACTGAAACTAATAGGTTGTTAGGTTCCCTCATTGTGCCGAATCTGTGGAATGAACTATTTATATACGATGAACTTACAATTAATTTGCGACAGCTCAATGATTTTGACTTCGTTGCCATGCTCAATAGAATATGTGTTATGCAAACGATATCCATTTGTTCACCATGGTTCAAGAGAAATCTTTATTTTAGGTTTCTGAATTTGAGGTTATAAAAGTTAAATTCTTCAAGGTTTATCGGCTTCTAAATAGATATTCGTTTACTATTTGAATTGATATTGTGGTAAATGCTAATGGCTCCCACCTTTTACAGACACTTTCATGTTAGTAAAAATCTCATCTTGGTGGCCCAAGTGAATGGGGTTGTCGAATCAAAGTTCCATCCCATTGGGGTGGTTATGCTAAAATCACAATGTATTTTAACTAATCCTAATACACAGGTTTATTAAAACAACAATTTACGCACCGGCGAGACAGTGGTCGGTTTGTCCGATAGCCACCCGGTGTAGACATTTCTTGTTAAAACTAGAGTAAATTCTCTCACTTAACAACAAAACAAAAGTCCGATATCACACAACAAAACCACTTGAGGAATGTAAATGCTCAACTCGATACAAATAACACGTAATGTAACAAAAGTAAATACGGAGGTCTATTATACAATGTTTACAAATAACCGGCTAATTATTTGACGGATAAATCTACCCTACTTATTATTTTTCTATGTTTGTAAAAGTACAAATATGCAGATTTAAGTACTGAGGTTTAAATTAATAAACATTTATTACGTTTTCCAATGCTAGCGTAAAATAAATGCTACTAAACAACGCATATAAAAAAAGATATGAACTTTGTATAGTATTAAGATGAAGCACGGCGCCGCATAGTCAACAATTTCCTATATGCATCGCTTATGCTATAACCACCCATAAAAGCCAGGGGCTAAGTCTAAACCACGCGATGAAGGACATAGGTTCCTCCGTTTTCACCTATAGTCAAGTATACGTGGCTCTTTCAAGAGAGACAAGTCTGGGTGGATTATATTTGGTAAATATCGATTTTAAAAGCATCAAAGTTCAGGTGTTGAATATAATCGACTCAGAAATATTTACCGCCCAGACTTGTGTGCCTTAAAAATAACGAAACATCACAATACAGGCAACAGAGAAAGAGACGGGGAATGGGCTCTAAGCAAAGCAGCAGCTGAAGCACAAGTAATAATTAAAACACCTAAAAATAAAAGAAAGAGTCCTACCAAAAATTAATGAGATCCCACCAAAAACATTCAATGTAAAAAAAGCCAAGTCTCTCTATGCAATTCTACAATTGTAAAAAGTATTGAGATAGCATAGGAGCCAAGCCCTGTTTAATTTTATTTGTAATAATAAATAAATATTTTGTGACTCTATCAATAGTTTTGTTTGCATTGCAATAATAGTGACTTGGCCATGAGCACAATAAGGTACAAATATAAAACGGCATATTTGGAGCAGTTGAAATAATAAATAATATCAGGACACCTTAACCAACAGTCTGTATCATCCAAGATCAGTGAACTGCACATGCACTATGGCGCATGTTAAGTGCATAGTGATCTCAAATTCCAATTAGTTACAAAATCATTTTAACGATATTTGCACGTAATTACAAAGAGCAAACGACATTTAACTTGTGCTCATGGCCAAGTCGCTATTATTGTAATGCAAACAAAACTATTGATGGAGTCACAAAATATTTATTTATTATTACAAATAAAATTAAACAGGGCTTGGCTCCTATGCTATCTCAATACTTTTTACAATTGTAGAATTGCATAGAGAGACTTGGCTTTTTTTACATTGAATGTTTTTGGTGGGATTAGAGTTACTCTCACCAAGAACAAAAAAAAAAGAAAATTATCGCTAAAGAAAATACCACGATATTTCACTATCTATAACGTAGATGTTAGATCCGCTAGATTCGCCTTGACGTGTACAGTACGCTTGGCATTCTTAGTATTGTTATTTGTTTAATGTTTAAAAAAATAAGGCACAAAAACTACTATCTTTGACAGTTATAGATTTATATTTAATGTTTAAAACTGCAGTTTTGAGTGGAGCAAAAGCTTTACCTACACTCTCTACTGCGGTCAGCTGTGGTTGAAACCTTTTATACAAGTTGCAAGAACGATTGTCGCATCCAGTATCTTTAAATCTCTGTCATTACAAGTGTACCTAAACTATTTTATTTTTTATTCGCGAGCGGTTCTAATGTCTTGGTGTAAAGAGTAATCCCACCAAAAACATTCAATGTAAAAAAAGCCAAGTCTCTCTATGCAATTCTACAATTGTAAAAAGTATTGAGATAGCATAGGAGCCAAGCCCTGTTTAATTTTATTTGTAATAATAAATAAATATTTTGTGACTCCATCAATAGTTTTGTTTGCATTACAATAATAGCGACTTGGCCATGAGCACAAGTTAAATGTCGTTTGCTCTTTGTAATTACGTGCAAATATCGTTAAAATGATTTTGTAACTAATTGGAATTTGAGATCACTATGCACTTAACATGCGCCATAGTGCATGTGCAGTTCACTGATCTTGGATGATACAGACTGTTGGTTAAGGTGTCCTGATATTATTTATTATTTCAACTGCTCCAAATATGCCGTTTTATATTTGTACCTTATTGTGCTCATGGCCAAGTCACTATTATTGCAATGCAAACAAAACTATTGATAGAGTCACAAAATATTTATTTATTATTACAAATAAAATTAAACAGGGCTTGGCTCCTATGCTATCTCAATACTTTTTACAATTGTAGAATTGCATAGAGAGACTTGGCTTTTTTTACATTGAATGTTTTTGGTGGGATCTCATTAATTTTTGGTAGGACTCTTTCTTTTATTTTTAGGTGTTTTAATTATTACTTGTGCTTCAGCTGCTGCTTTGCTTAGAGCCCATTCCCCGTCTCTTTCTCTGTTGCCTGTATTGTGATGTTTCGTTATTTTTAAGGCACACAAGTCTGGGCGGTAAATATTTCTGAGTCGATTATATTCAACACCTGAACTTTGATGCTTTTAAAATCGATATTTACCAAATATAATCCACCCAGACTTGTCTCTCTTGAAAGAGCCACGTATACTTGACTATAGGTGAAAACGGAGGAACCTATGTCCTTCATCGCGTGGTTTAGACTTAGCCCCTGGCTTTTATGGGTGGTTATAGCATAAGCGATGCATATAGGAAATTGTTGACTATGCGGCGCCGTGCTTCATCTTAATACTATACAAAGTTCATATCTTTTTTTATATGCGTTGTTTAGTAGCATTTATTTTACGCTAGCATTGGAAAACGTAATAAATGTTTATTAATTTAAACCTCAGTACTTAAATCTGCATATTTGTACTTTTACAAACATAGAAAAATAATAAGTAGGGTAGATTTATCCGTCAAATAATTAGCCGGTTATTTGTAAACATTGTATAATAGACCTCCGTATTTACTTTTGTTACATTACGTGTTATTTGTATCGAGTTGAGCATTTACATTCCTCAAGTGGTTTTGTTGTGTGATATCGGACTTTTGTTTTGTTGTTAAGTGAGAGAATTTACTCTAGTTTTAACAAGAAATGTCTACACCGGGTGGCTATCGGACAAACCGACCACTGTCTCGCCGGTGCGTAAATTGTTGTTTTAATAAACCTGTGTATTAGGATTAGTTAAAATACATTGTGATTTTAGCATAACCACCCCAATGGGATGGAACTTTGATTCGACAACCCCATTCACTTGGGCCACCAAGATGAGATTTTTACTAACATGAAAGTGTCTGTAAAAGGTGGGAGCCATTAGCATTTACCACAATATCAATTCAAATAGTAAGCGAATATCTATTTAGAAGCCGATAAACCTTGAAGAATTTAACTTTTATAACCTCAAATTCAGAAACCTAAAATAAAGATTTCTCTTGAACCATGGTGAACAAATGGATATCGTTTGCATAACACATATTCTATTGAGCATGGCAACGAAGTCAAAATCATTGAGCTGTCGCAAATTAATTGTAAGTTCATCGTATATAAATAGTTCATTCCACAGATTCGGCACAATGAGGGAACCTAACAACCTATTAGTTTCAGTAGGTGAAAGTTTTTTAAAAGGTTTTTTTTTTCGTACCTGCGGTAGCTGTAAGAGATAGAAACCATAGCGCGATTAAGACCAGGTACACAGCCATCTTTTGAGTGAGCATAGAATATTTACAGCATTGCATTATGTGGATGAAAAATTGTAGCTTTATTCATTTCATTTCATTTTAACTTAGCTTTGTTTATTAATATGTAAATTCAATACATTATTACAATGTATTGGAACGAAGTTCTTATGAAAAAAAATCTTATTACGAAAAGTTGTAACGAAACTTTTTGATGACGTCATTAGTGAACAGTCTTATGATTAAGATTTTTGATAGATATCCTAACTTCTCAGATGGCGGTGTTGACACACGACGAGTTTGATAAGCCGCGTGTCTTGCGTTCGAATCCTAATTCTATGTTTTTTTTTTGCGTTTACAACTAATCATATTTATTTTTTTATTTAATAATAAATTAAACTAAATTATGTTAATTAAATCAAATTCATTAAATTAAATTATGGTAATTACATTCATTCAAATTATTTCTTAAATTAAAAGGAACTTCGTTCCATCCGAGTGTCTCTTAACATCTCTTTAGTTTTTTTTAATAATATAAATCGATTTGTTTTACTTTTTGTACATAAACGAAGAACAAAGTTAACAATGCAGTCAAAATTCATACACCATGTTCTTGTAAAACCGCAAATGTAAATTTGTTTCCTAATATTTACTAAGGTGTATAATTTCTTACCGTTTTTATAATTTTCCCTTTATTTGTAGCTAAAAACCTATCTTGGTGCCAAATTTTAAGTTTCTAAGTTTGCTAGAAGTACCTTAGATTTTTGATGATCGGTCAGTCAGTGAGTGACAAAATTTAATTAATGGTGTAACTTTGATCTCTCATAACTCTGAAACTATTGGTTCAAATGTCATGTAATGTTGAGGCTAAGCTTACTTTAATACTCACTCTAGGTCATCGAAAACCTAAACCCCTAGCTTTGTCCGTATCGATGATACAGGGGGGGTGAAATAGCCGCGAAACGCTTCGAGAAAAGTATGGTACGGCCGTGCCCGTTTTGCTCGAGACGGCACTGTTGTGCCCCTAGATACATTATTACAATTCATTGGAATGAAGTTCCTCATCGCGCGTTGAGAAAGGGGGCTAGGCGGAAGAAATTCTTACGAAAAGTAGTAACGACACTTTTTAATGACGTCATTAGTCAACAGTCTTATGATTAAGACTTTCGATAGATATCTAAACTTCTCAGATGGCGGTGTTGACACATGACGAGTTTGAAAAGGGGCGGGTCTTGCGGTCAAATCCTAACGACAAACAGTTGTCTTTTTGCGTTTCCAACTTATCATAATATATTTAATGTAATAAATTGTTTAGTATTTTTTTATTTAATAATTAACTAAATTAAATTAAAGTAATTTCTTTCCATCCGGGCGTCCCTTGATACCTCTCAATTTTTTTTAATAATATAAATCTATTTGTTTTACTTTTTGTACATAAACGAAGAACAAAGTTAACAATGCAGTCAAAATTCATACACCATGTTCTTGCAAAACCGCAAATGTAAATTTGTTTCCTAATATTTCCTAAGGTATATAATTTCTTACCGTTTTTATAATTTTCCCTTTACTTGTAGCTAAAAACCTATCTTGGTGCCAAATTTGAAGGTTCTAAGTTTGCTAGAAGTACCTTAGACTTTTGATGATCGGTCAGTCAGTGAGTGACAAAATGGTGCAACTTTGATCGCTCATAACTCTAAAACTATTGGTTCAAATGTCATGTAATTTTGAGGTTAAGCTTGTTTTAATGCTTTCTCTAGGTCATCGAAAACCTAAACCCTTAGCTTTTTCCGTTTCGATGATACAGGGGGGGTGAAATAGCCGCGAAACGCTTCGAGAAAAGTATGGTACGGCTGTGCCCGTTTTTTTTTTTGCTCGAGACTTGGCAGGGGCACTGCCGTGCCCCCAGATTCTGATAATATTTACAAGATAATTTATTTCTCTGGTGTTTTAATAATCAAAATAGTATTAATCTATGCTATTATGCCAAGCAAAGTAAGTACTTATAGACAATTTTACTGCTCTATAAGGAAGAGCGTTACGTGTTCTCTGAAATTTGGACTTATAAGCAGGGTAATTATATAATTAATTGATCAGTACACATTATTTTTTGTGCTATACATCAGAATTTACAAGAAATCCATAAAAACATTTGAAATTAGTTACCATTTTTTTATGTTTATTCTTCTTTAAACTACAGAGATAAAGATGGCGACTTTTAAGATTAATATTAAGTATACACTTTAGTCAGTTGTCACTATATACTTGTATAATGCTTAACAATTTGCCATAGTCAGGGACAGTGTAATAACATCAATTTTACCAAGAAACAGACTGTAACTCTAAGAGCATGTATCATTTAGTACCTGGATTTGCTCATTTCTTTTTACTTATAGAGTACCTAGCCATTGCGTAGGGACTATAATTAATTGTGGTTACTACGCATTCGTCATGGTCCTTGGAAAAGAGAAGAAAAGGCTTAGGCAGAGAAAGTCCATGATTTTTTTGTGGGAAAACAAAAGAAAATGTGAATACAACAAGCAGTTTTCTAATTTTAGAACCTTTCCTAATTATAAAAACATGCTGAAGATTTGATACCCATTATCTCATCGTCCATGTTACAATTTCGATCAGAAGTTTTGAAGTCCCAGCTAGCTTACAGCGAATCCAATTTCAAACAGCGATCGAGAACTTCAATTTGTTACAAAGTACACATAACAATACATTCGTACCAAACTTTTTATACCACGAAACCTCATAACCGTCATTCTCTCCGCCCAAAATAATTACAGCCACAAACAGACGAACAAAACCAAAACTTTCTTGTAACAGATTGCAGAATCACCACACTTTTTTTCCACTCCCAGTGATAGCGTCAAAGAAATCGGTTCGTTTCAACTTCTTATTTTTTTAAAGTTAACTATAAAAGCATTCGAGTCTCCCTTTCTGTCTTATTGCGCGAATTGCGATCATCAAAAATGTATCGAGAAGTGACGGTTCTTGTGGCACTATGTGGCGTTGCCTTTGCCTCGTTTTTGGATGGTGATATAGACTTGCTAGATGGAGTGAAGTTGATTAAGATACCAGTGTCGAACTCTTTGGAGGATGAGGGGAGATCTTTTGGGGAGAATTCTCCTTTGTTCAGGATGGCGAAGTTTCTGCAAGGTCATGAGTTGCGAGTGAAGCTGCCGATGCTGATTGAAAAGGATCGTGTGACGCAGTTCGTTGCTGATAGCTTGAAGGTCGTCGATAAGGAAAATGCTGGTAAGTGGACAAAAGAATAATGGATAATATTTATTGTTAGAAAAAGTTTGAAGGATTAGAGTTGGCTGAAATTTTGAGGCAGTTGTGCACTTAAAATAAAACGTTGCTTTAAAAATTCCTTATAAATAAACTACTTTGTGTACCTCAGGGTTAAGATTTATGATTGAGTACCTACGAAATCTTCCGTTATACTTAAAACTTAAAGACAGATTTTCAACAGAACATAACCTTTTCCCAAAACTTGATAACATACAAACCTTTTCTTTAAATTCTTGTTTGTGCCAGTGTATAGAAAATAAAAATAAACATTATGAAGTTATTGAGTTATGTGGAAGTTCCTCATCCCTCAAAAGTTCTGTAGGTTGCACATCTTGCACCTGATCTTGTTTAACTTAAGATTGATCGTAGTCCCATCGTCCTGGACTCTGAGAAATTGTTTTCGGACTTTTTCAGTAAATATGAGGATATGGGTCAATTCAAATATTATTCGTCTTGAACTGTACCAAAACGTCGATTGAGCGATGTTAATATTGAACGTAATAGTTAGACTTCGGTGTAGTTTCAATATTGATAATTACTTATTAAAATCAAAATGATTTTATTTCTCTTATACCAGAAGAAGTTTAATTAAAGTTACGTTAAAATCTACTGACTCTAGTTGCTCGGTACCAAAGAGTCATTCCTATGGAGAAGAGCCGGCAAGAAACAACATAGGTCTTATAATTTATGAGTTTTGGCTACAAGTCCTAAATTTAAGGACATTGTATAAAAAGAAGTGATTTATAATCCTATTATTTCCTGAGAGACCTTGACAAATAGAGCTGGTCTAAAATAGTGTTATAAACTAGTTTACTTGAATGACTAATGTTTGGTGCCTAGTGTTTCTTTACGTAATGATTTATGTGAATGTCCAATTTATTTTAGAGACTTCTTTTTTTGAGGACAAAAATTGAGTTAAGGTATTTTTTTATTGAAAATCGTCTCATATATTTTTCATTAGTTTAGAAAAATATCCAAAAAGTAGTAATAGCATAAAATTCATTAATGTGGACAATCAATTTACATCAATTCTATCGATTCCTAGTACACTTTATAAGGTAACTCGTGTGACAAAAAACTACAAAAAAATGTCCTTGATTTCAACAAGGGCCTTCACACGGTACCCGACAATATTTTCTGAAAATCTATCAAACATCAAACACAACTTGTCACTTAAGCCTACAAAGTATCCGCGATCCAATTTCCTGTGAAACACAATTTCCGCTTTCGATGAGCGCTCACTCAAGCGAGGTACTCAAGTAATTGTACTTTTATAATTAATGGTCGCACTAAAATATTGTTAGGAAATTAATTTACTAATTATTTAAAAAAAGTTTAGATTTTGATAATATTACATTATTAAAATTAAAAATTAAACTTAATATATTTACAATAATAAAAAACTAAGCCTACACAATAAATAAGAAAAAATATAAACTAAATAAGGCATCAAAAAATTCATCCACATCGCTGTCGACTGGGAGTGTGCCCAAAAGGCTGGCAGCATTGCCACGTTGTATGGCAATGCTTATGCGCTGACCTAGGTAGAAGCCAGCCTTTGGGTCACATGAAGTGTTAACCAGGCGTTTGGACATTATTTTTATTACCTATATATTATTTTATTTTGTATTAAGCTATGAATATCTCATATTCCATCTATTTTTTGATCGGTCAATCTAAAACTCCAAAATGATAATTCTTGACAAATAACTTCACAAAAATATTGATAACTAGCAGCCGTATTAGCTAACCACTAATGAGGAAACCTCCAAGTTGTTATTCTTCCTGATCCCTAATGCAGGATATGTAAATAAGTAAAAGGAAATGCAATTAACCTGCTACTTACTTCTCATATATGCCTTTATGAATTAATTTGTCTAAAGTAACATCCTGATAATTAATACCTGTGTTAAAGTGGCCTACTTTGAGTTTAAGTGCTGTTTTTGTATATGGAGAAGGAACCTAATGTTTAAACAACCACTTGCTAATTATATAACATTGTAATTGTCTACAATAATAGCAGTTCCAGAATTGCGGAAAAGGTTCAAAGAATGACATGAAAACCATCCATTTCATTCAATGTTGGACGAAGTTGTAAGCCAATTTGTAAATCGGAAAATTTGTTTGTACATGCTTTTTACGAATGTTTTTTGAATGCTAAATATTTCACTCCTGAAATTCTTTAAAGCACAATTATAAAAAAAATACTTTTTCTAGACATCCATAATTATGTGATATGAATGACTGACAAAAATACAGTATGATGACATGTTTTCTTACAATATAATTTTCTATTTTTCAGTGTCCGGCAGAGGCAAAGGCGGCGGCGGCGGAGGCATCGCCCTCATCGGTCTGATGTTCGCTAAAGCACTCGGAGCCATAGGAATCGGAGGTTTGGGTCTGCTGACCATGAAGGTAAGAAAACATGTAGAGTAGAATAAAATATTAATAGTATTGTACTAAAAGAATAATACCCTGTTCGTACATAAAATATATTTATTACATCATAGTAAGTTGGTGTTCACATTTCTGTAGATCATCAAAAGTCTTCTTAAAAATCTATCACATCTCATTTTTCTTGGTCTTCCGAAGATTTTATAGATCTCGGGATGAAAAAAATAATATTTTACAGTTCCTGTCATATACGAAATTCTTACCAGTTTTGGTTCCTATCTGTAAGTAATATAATTATGTAGTTTCAGCATCATCCTATAATAATTATTCTGTAGACCAAAAATTATACGACTTCTAAAAATTTATATTTGTTATTAAGCCAAGAATTAATTAAAAACCTTACTAGACATAGAACACTAATAAACAAGTTCCTAAAGCGTTAATAGATCTTAAGATACGAGGTATGTATCACGCTACTCACCGGTTTTCCTCGTCACGGCTCTCGGGCTGGCCTGCTTATCCGTAGTCCATAATTACACACTTTTCCCAATTAAAATCACAGCACAATCATTTTGTTTTGTTCACTTCCAACACGATATTTCCATGCTTGCTTTTTTGGATGCTTAGGTAATTATGTATTTGAGATAATTAAATTAAATGTGCAATATTTAAGTAGTCAAAAAAATTATGTCAAAAAAATATGTTCCAAAATTTTCGTTTTCCAATATTTTCAATTTTTTTTTTGTTAACCTATTTTTGATTCGTTATGTTTTAACCAGAACCTGCTATTTATAGCATAGTTATGTAACAAAGTCACTATATTGATAGTTATGTCTGACTAAATTACGACAATACAACAGTAGTGAATTAGGTTTATCAATTGTCATTTGCAAATACTAAGAACCAATTATCTCTATAATACGAACTTCCTCTCTTAGACTAGCTAATCACAATACAAGTGTTTCTTTAAGTCCTCTTGAATCTATAATGATGACGCTAAGCCAAGATAAAAATAATGAATAATCAAAAAGGGAAAAGTTATAGTACAGAAATAGATTCCACCCGAACAAACCACGAAAAATACAAATTCTTGATGTAATATTATTTCATAAAGAAAACAAATAGTTTTTAATTCCGAAAAATCTTTTTAAAAGTGTTATCTAAAAATTAAGCTAGCCATTATTTTTTTCATAAAACATTATTTTGCTAAATATCACTAGTCATGCTCACAACATATTTTTGAACAAAATTATCAGCACCTATCTACATCGGTAACCAAACATTTCAGCTTCCTCCTTTCACAAAGGCTAACAAGCCAACATTGTTAATGAAATCCGGCCGACTTCTACAAAGTTATAAACGTCACATAAAATTATAACTATGTATGATTATCCACAATTTACGACGTCATTAAATGCTTGATTGAATTTTTCCTAATAGCTATAAATTTCTGTTTGTCCAATGAAACTTGTTAGCAAGTCGTTTTAATATCAACAATGTACTTTACCAATGTACCTTCCTATTTAGTATTCAGTTTTTGCCAATTAACATCATTATTAGTAATTTATTATCTCTTTAAAACCGATCATATTCAAATTTATTGCCCGCGTTTTTACACGAATTGCTTATCTCTTGATGCAAGTAAAGTGACGATAATATCCATTTTCATATATGGAATAATAACTGTACCATGGTACCATAACATTTTTAGAATGTCTAAAAACAGTAACTTTAAACAAAAAATGTTTTGATACTTCGTCCAGACTTTCAAATTTAAATACGCTACTAATATCTACTTTTCAACCACATTACTAAAAAAATCTTTTAATTGTACTTAACGTACACATACTTCTTACCTAGAACAATCACTAGTTCTGAGCCACATTTTCTTTGTTTATATGTAACATATATTTCTTTTCCCACTGCTTGGCAAAGTTCTGACCCTAGACTCATCTGCCTAAATTAGATTTAGTGAAAAAATAGTTTCACTGAATTAAAACTACTTTTTACGGTTTATATTACGGTGTATTTTAGATTTAAGGTTCGACACACCTTTGCAGGTATCATAGGCACGAGCAGTGTAGCTAACTAAACCGTAAAAGCTAGTTTTATTTCAATGTCTAACATTCGCGGCAACCTGAAAAACTAATAAATAATTTTGTCTTTCATATTTCCAGGCTCTCGCCGCCTCAGCATTAGCCCTCATGCTGGCAGCCATAGTCGGAGTCAAGAAGCTGACCTCCCACGAAGGAGGCGAAGACCACCAGGTCATATACGCCGGCCACCACGGCCACCATAGAAGGAGAAGGGAGATCTCCCCTCTCCCTTACAGAGGATGGAAGGAGTACCAGGGTAGCTCTTAAGTTAAATTATTTATTGTTGATTAATTATTTATTAATTAAATTATTGTCTTTTTTATTGGTTTGTGTTTTATTATATTTGGCGTTTTGAGCATTTGGCGACATTGTGGCTAGTTTGACTCAATTACCAAAACGTCAGAAAATTTTGAAATATATTTGCTTTAATAAGGACCTTATTAATAAAAATCTTGATGTAGATTAGCAACGGATTAGCAGATTCTAATTTCAATTTTTCTATAGAGAATTTGAATTTAGAATCTATTAATCCGTGGCTAATCCATATCGACATTTTTATTAATAAGGGTGAAGAGAATAAGTGTGACAAGCATTTAGACCAAATTAACTTTAAATTGATTTTCGATTACCGTATTTACCTACCTACCGGACAAGAAAAATAATCGGCTGGTTGTTTCGCTTCCACAACGGCACCAATCCCGCTTCAAGAACTCACATCTATATTAATCTTACTTTAAAAATAAAGAATAGAGCAATAAATTCAAGCCCTACATTCTTCACAGCCTAATCCAATGAAGCACTCCTATTTTTATCTCTTAAGTCAAATCTAGATCCGCAGAAACATCCCAAACATGTACTTCCTTTAAATTCAAGGCACGGAATCCTCAAAAATGGAATCAACCACAATGGGGAACAGCTATTGTGTGCAAATTGGAGCCTTCTGATAGAACCTTTGTTGGACTTACAAGTACATTGATGTTTTTCTTGTGAGGATGGATTTTTTGATGAGGGGAGCCGGCAATGTATTCGGAAACAGACAAATCTATATAGTTATAGATGCTAAAATGAAAATTTACCTTTAATATGAAATACATGAATGAAAATATTCCCAAATTAACTACTAGCGTATATCGGCAAAAATCAAAGACAATAATTGTTCAAATTGGTTTTAAAAACCAAATAATTTATATAGCGTCCCAAAATTATTAACGTATACTTATATACATATAATACGTATACATAATATTTTCACTGTTTTTTGATATTCCGAATTTTATTCGAAACCTGAATAACTGCTAATTTCACAAGCTCTACTAATTGATTGAATAAAGTAATATCTCGTACAATTTATTATATCTCTTTGCAATATAAATTATAGCATTAAAACTTACAAGAATGTAATAAACGAAATAATCAACAAAAAGACAATAAAATAAAAACATGACAACTACACTCGAATGGTCATAAATTTCTCTTAGTTTTAAGTAACGTTTACTTTACTCGATTACTTTCACGCGAATTTAAATGACTGCAAATAAGTAATAACTGCATTTCAAGAAACGACGCTCATTATAATCAGTAATGATAAAAAATGTATTGAAATTTTTGTAAACGATATAATTGTAAAAGGTATAATTATGCTGTTAGTTTAGCAGTTAGATTGTTATATATGTCTTCTGACAAAGTAAGTCTTAGGGATAAAACCCCTCGTTTTCCGTCGAGGGTAAAAGTAAAGCTTCTAAGCAGAGTTGTAATTAGTGGTGATATCATCTCATTACAAAAGAGTTACTAAAACTAAACTGAAAATGTTGGTATTAAATATGACTTTTAAGGATGCACTAAGTAAATGATTTTATTATAAATCTAATCAATTGGTACACAATTATAGATGAGTTTTTTTTAAGCCTGTTAGTTTTTATCTTTATGTAACTTTTAATTTTAGTATAGTTAGAGTTTGTTCTTGTATTAGATTTAATTGTGTAGACTGCCTCGTTGGCTTAGTGGTGCTAAGCGCAACTGCTACGCTGGAGGTCTTGGGTTTGATTCCCGAATCGACCAAGGTGTTATTGGGTTTTTCTATGAAATTCTCAGTAGCAGGTCGGAGTTTGGATTTGTGCCCGGTAAGAGGCAATAGGCTCGCCCTCTATTACATGGGACCTAAACGTATCGGCAAACTGTGTGAACCAATGTACACCACATTGGTTTACCTCTGCCTACCCCTTCGGGGATACAGGCGAGATGATATGTTATGTTAATGTAGTTGTGTATACTTGAATAAACAGTGTGATTATAGATTATCTGGCCAGACTCCAGACACATATTTCCCTAATTTAATCACACTTTCAACATATTATCTCTTACATACAAAACAATTACGTTTTAAGTAAAAAAGCCATCACTCAAGATCCTATTACAACGAAATTACTCCCTTTGAAAAATGAATGAATACTGTAAGAATAAATAATGAGCGATTCAACGCATTCATTTTTGAGGAATGAAAAAACATTTTTTTATAATCTCGATATTATTATGATTGCGCCTTTTTGATGCTGGTTCCGGGTTAAATGTTGGGAAATTCTTTTGGGATACTACTGAATTTATTGTATAGACTTTTTTCATGTTTGGACAATAAGAAAAATAAAAATACGCTTAGGTAAAGATCCTAATATGCCTATAAAGTGAGTTATACAATACAAAATAATGAGGATAATGTATAATGATAGTATATTATATATTATTTTTATTACATAATAATAAAATAAATAAATATTTTGCTTATTAGTAGATGTATCGATAGAATATAATAAAAAAAGATCAAAGTAGGTGCATTGCTTCTAATAAATTAACTCTCGTTAGTGAACACAGATAATTACTAAGAAAACACTTAGGAGATTTAAGTATTCTGGAGTTAAGTTTTTAGTCTTTAGTAATTAAGATCTTTACTTAAAAAATATTATGAAGTAAACTTACTGTTAAGACGATACCCAAATTAGTTTTTAAACTATTTCCATTTTCCAATCCTCAATTTCTGCTTACCTCCAGAAAGTTTTGTACACAAAACACACAAACTGCTATCTAGTAGAGTAACTGAGTATCAGTACCGCCTTCAAGTGAAATGTAACTGCGAAACTTTCACCAACTGTCTACAAGACGTGGGCTTGCAATATGCTTGAATAGTTCCAGTTGTTTTAACATAGATGGCGTTATTCCTACCGTTCACAAATCGGACACCAACCTATATTCAACACGATTATTTCTTATATTTTCTAACTGGCTCTTCCTTTCTTTCACTTAATGCTTTCAATTGTTTGACAGATGTCACTTTTGTAACTACGACTAAAAACGCATTTGGTTGCTTGATATTACTAACGGCCAGTATGTTATTTATTTAATGGTTGTGTGAAGGCTGCTTCAAGAATTTAAATACCTCGTTTGTACTTAATTACTTTGTTTTGGTTTGGGCTTATTTCGGGATACTTTCTTTAAGTTTAGGTTTAAGCATTTTAAACTCAAGGAAAATATTATGAAGTAGGCTGCATCGGTTTTGTCATGCTTGAAAACATAGCGTTTCGTCTATTTATCTTCACACCTTCTTGCTTAAAATCAGTAGGATTTAAGTGTTATTGGAAAATACGTTTAACTGCAAAGCAAAGATCTTCCTCATTTGATCCAGACTTATCTGTCCTGCGGCAAAGTTGTAAAATTATTCGGGAACAGAATATGATGTAGAAGTTAAACGTTCTAGAAGTTTCTGTGAGTGACTTGATTAACAAAGTACAATATGACATTTTTGTGTCAAGAACTTTACATTCAACTTCTATACTATAATTATGACCTCCTTACTTCAACTTTTTTGTGCACTTCTCTTTAATGAAAGTTGAATATTCGAGACTCTAATCCGCTGATAATTAACGAAGGCAATACCGATCGAAAAAATGTTCTATTCAAATGTATGTTACTATTACTTTCGCTCAAATTAGGGCCAATTATTTTTTCTACACGATTCCGTTGATCACTGTCTAATTTATGGCAATTTATGGAAGAAACATAAGAAATTCGTTGAACTTTACCGGAAGCTGCAGTTTTCTTAATATTCCAGGACAACTAATAAGCATTTTTCTGATCCCATGCTAAGCAGAGCTTGTGTTATGGTAACCAGACACTGATAAATCACACAAACATTTGTCCTGGGCGGGAATCAAACCCATGATATTCGATACCTATAGCGGTCAGAATTAATTTTAATGATCTATCTTCCCAGTTTACCTATAATATTATATTACGTTTATCCTTTTTAAAGGTATACTTTATTTGGTTTTCCTATTTAATGAAGTATTATCGAAAAGGATAGATGTAAACAATTAATTGATGGAAGATAAATAAAAATGGCAAGAGGCATCGCGGTAGGCCCAGGCGGCGATGGCGGGACAAACTGGAGTCCTTTTGATAAGGCGTGGATGACCACGGCCCTATTCAGAGGGAAAAGTAAGGAGAGAAAATGCCTTGGCCCTGCAGTGGGACAGAAACTGCTAGGAAAAAAGAAGAAGATTTGAGATCTCCTCTTTATTTGAAGTCAGTTAATAACTCTACATTGGATTATACTTTACCATTCAGATAAGCACACGGCGTTACCGCGCATGCGCGCACCTGATATCAAAAGTGAAGTTGTACATTCATCCCACATACACGCGTGAAGCAGGTTACTGACGCATAGTGATGGGAATAGTCGATACTTTTTTGTTTATCGGCTGTTTATGTTTCTGAGGATATTTTTTATAGTGTTTTTTTTATGAAGTGATATGGTAGGGAAATTAAAAAAATACAATATAAAATAACAATGTCTACCTTGTCTTATCCTACCAACTTAAGAAAAAACGTGAACAAACAGTGTTTTAATACTTATTGAAAAAGAGCATTCTTGCTCCAATTTCACGTAATCAAGTTATTTTTATTAACTTTTAACTCCATTAAGCTCGACAAAGTCCTATCTCCTTCCATGCCATCACCTATTTTGCCAAAACCAGCTAAGGTACGGTGAGAAAAAAAAAATCATCGATAAGTTGTCCGCACATCGCTATAAAAACGGGAAGTAGGTACATCACGGTACAGCTACACGTACAACTATGTCACAAGGTGACAGCTATGGTCTCATGACGCCACAAAAACTATGTATCATCTAAATACGCATTAGAAAAGTTACCTTGTAACTAACGGTAAAGTAATATGGTTGATTTTATAAATGATTCCATCTAAAGTGGGTACTACAAGCCATCTTAATTTTAGCTCAGAATTTTAAGATCCACTGGACCATTTGCAATCTTAATGTCCAGTAAAGTCCGATGAGTCTGAACAATATGGTAGACTTTATAATAATAAGATACAAACAGAAGTGACAAAGAACGAGGATTTTAATTTTAGCTCAGAAGATTAAGGTCCAGTGGGCTATGTAAAATCTTAATATCTGGTTGAATCCATTGAGACTGAATGCCGACAACATAATTTAGGAACAGTTTAAACAAAAACTGTTGGTGATCAAAAGTTCTGGAGTCAAGACCTCGCAGTAATAGAAGATGCACCAGTTGGAAGGATCTCTTGAAAAAGTGGAACTAGCGTTAGTACGATGTACGCTATTAATTGTTGCCCACAAAAGAATACCTGATCTACCTTTTTTACTTTGCCTTTTTTTAATTCATACATCAAGATGGGTATTAATTCAGGTCAATACGTTCATATTTTTTTCGCCAATAAGCAGTATGAAACTAAACACCTTGTCTTTTAAATAGCTTTACTTAAACACAACCAGTTAGTTTATTTACAAGAAAAATACTAAACACTATACCATTTAGACAAATAATGAGAAAACAGAACCATCAACATTCTAAGAGCTATAATCAGGAAGATCTAAATCACTTTTTCTTTACCTAATTAAGTAGATGATTTCCTTACTAACTAGGTTTAATATAAAACTAATAAGGTAAACAAAGATTTCACGAGAGCCGGACATCCTGGCGTAAGTGAAGGAAGCAATAATTATGGGAGAAGCTCGCGAACGATCAAGCTTGTTTAGTACAGTCGAGAAAGAAACGCTTGTAAAGTAATGGGGTAAATATAGTGTTTTTATGTACTTTGAAACATAAACAAGAATATTAAACAATAGAGACGTCTATTTGCTTTTTTATTTAACAAAACTTCACGATGATCGATTGAATTTGAAAAGTCGTAAGAAGTCATTTTTTGTAAGTTTTATGCAAAAGTGACACGTCATTTAGCCCTTGAACTTTTGATTTTCTTTGTCTTATTAGTGTTTCCTTATATGAAAAAAAAGTCTAAATTTTTTTAACATCTACTAATAAGATTCCGTCTTTTTATACCCAATCATCTAGCTAATTATTTTAACTTCATGATAAAAAATCATTTTGTATTTGCTCAAAATTGCACCGCATTTTAAATAGTTTGATATTTTAAAAACCAAAATAAATTATCAAAGACGATAATACTTACTAATTTAAACTACTTTTGTCTCTGCATAGAAATTGCAAAAAGAATCTTTACCATGAATGAGTTCTATAACCGCTTTGTCCACGCCAGTACGCAGCCGGTAGTGACATTGGCCTTCTTATATTAGAAACCTAGCTCTATATTCAAGATGGCAGTTTACTCACTGAGCTAGTCAGTTCTAGTAACGGTAGGAATGTGTTTCTAGCCTCTAGCTGTTGTCTAGATTATGGGGGAGGCTTTAGAGGCTTGTGGGAGTAAGTAATGATACGGAGGAAAATGGAAGGATGTTTGTGGTATGGTTTGTAAGTAATAAGGTCGATGGGAAGTTTAATTTATATGCATAGATATGGGTGATTATGTAGATATTTTAATTGTAGTTTCTACAAATAGTCAGTATGATCTTGTTAGAATCCGTGTTTTTTTTTTGCTTGTATTATTGAAGACACCTGGTGCGATTGATTTAACTATTTTTTATTTTTAAGGGTCTATTCCGATTTGGTCAAATAGTCATTAACGGAGGGTCAGATCCTACAGAAATGAAGAGCACAGCATTATAAGCACGTAACAAATACAAGTTTTTTTATAGATCTTTTTCTAAGTAGAGGAAATAAAGTAATAACATGTTTTTTATACAGGGTGTTACAAAACCCTTGTCCGACCCGAAACGGGGATATAGGGTTCACCATCACATGCCCAAATAAAATGTTAAATTTGGAATATTCATGATAATAACAATAATAATAAACTTTGAAGTAGCCGACAAATTCCCTAAATTTGAAGATTAATCAAAAACTACACCACCGTTTTCGTCGGTGTTAATAGTGGCCTTTTGTATGATCATTTGGCACAACCTGTGACGATGCCGTCACTCTCACTATCCATTTAGAGAAAAAAAAATGTTTAAGTAGTTCACAATTTTTTTTTTTCATTTTTTTTAATGTAATCAGACATCGATACCTAACAACCCCTTAACGGATCGGACAGGGTTTTATTAACACCCTGTATAAATAAAAAAAACATGTTATTACTTTATGTCCTTTTTTATGCATTTATGTGAAATCAGTTATTTACATTAAATGTGTAGAAATAACATAAAAAAACATCATATTTTAAAAACTTTTAAAATAAAATATAATGACAGGATATCTAAATTAATAGCACAATTAAAAAAATACTTCTAATACTCTCTGTTTCAGAGTATTACGAAACCGGAACTCAAGTAAAAGCCGCTCTTTAATCTATGGTAACTAACAATTATTTGGTGCCGACTCGACTACTTCCGGAATTAGATTGTTTATGATCATATCTATGATAATGATAGAAACTCTATGGTTAACAACTCTTTATTAGCTTTATTATGTTTTGTTTTGTATGGTTAAAGAAATTATTTATGTAATGCTGTATATTACTGTTACTTATTTTAAAATCGACTTAAAAAAAGTGGTGGTACTATTTGCTTCTGATTGTTTTAATAATAATATCCTGGGATATCTCACACACGGTTATCTGATCCCAAGCTAAGCAGAGCTTGTGCTATGGTAACCAGACAACTGATAAACATACTTATATATTTCTAAATCCATACATATTATAGATAAATTACACCCAGATACAGAACAAATGATCGTGCTCATCACACAAACATTTGTCCAGAGTGGGAATCGAACCCACGACCTCCGGTATAGCAGTCAGGGTCACTAACCACAAGACCAACGGGCCCGTTTTATTATGGTATATGGACAAAAATATACGCAGTTTTAATAAAGGTATGATTTCATGTAATGGATTGTTTTAAGAAACTCGTTACATACATAATAATATCTACGTCTCTTCTTCTTCTTCTCGAGTCAATGATCTCTATACTCGGTTTGACCAGAAATTTGCAACTTGAATGGCTTTGTCGTTGGCTTCCATTAAGTCATGGAGGGTGGCGGTTCTACGTCCCTAACAACACAGGTTTTTCTTAACTTGAAACATAATATACTTATTATGTTCGCTAGTTTAAAAAAAAGAACTTAACTGCCTCGTTGGTGTAGTGGTGCTAAGCGCGACTGCTACGCTAGAGGTCTTGGGTTCGATTCCCGAGTCGACCAAGATGTTATTGGGTTTTTCTATGAAATTCTTAGTAGCAGGTCGGAGTTTGGATTTGTGCCCGGTTAGTGGCAATAGGCTCGCCCCCTATTACATGGGACCTAAACATACCGGCGAACTGTGGGTGTACATTGGTACGCCTCTGCTTCCCCTTCGGGGATACAGGCGTGATGATATGTTTTATGTATGTTTTTTAAAAAAGATGTGCATCCTAATTTGTGTCTAACTCAAACAAAAACAGACCTAAAGTCACAATAAGTAATTAACTTCTGTAATTATTGATCCGATTAGTGATGCTTTGGTAGTTGTAGTTTGCTTCTTCATAAATTAATTATGTATTTTTTATTCGCCTTTTATCAAAGCATCATCTCTTCTACACTATACATCCAAAGAAACATTTGTAAATAAAAATGTAGCAGTAGAATAGTACCAAACTGCTCACACACAGCATGATCACTGGATCACACAAAATAGTTTAACGTAAGTAATCTGTATGGAAAGTGCGTCGAACAATTTACCTAGAAACATACAAACCGCACGTAGAGATCTTTAACTTATATACGAAGTGTTAAACTTTCAAAATTAAGTGAATGGAGTCAATATCTATGTAGTTATATCAAGTAGAGTGAAGGTTAAGCTGCGCTGCTCGAGGTTTGGAATTCGATGGGCGACGTTTGTTCGTAGGTTGTATAATTTAAACAGATACAAGATACTTTTTGATCTGATTCTGATAACATTGTGTGGAGCATTTAATTGCATTCTTATTACGATGAGTTGTCTCTTGTTGGGACTTCCGATAAAGTAGGTTCGCTTACGATAGTAACTATTTCATTATACTTAGTAAATTATCGTTTGAATTCACAAGTAATTAACTTCAATATATGCCTAGGTAGGACATGGAACCCGCTACCCACAGCACTACAAACCGCACACTTGTTCTCCGCACCTACATCATCATTATTAAATCTAACAAGCGCAATCACGTAACATACATAAAAATAAAACAAAAGGCGAATTCTTCCTAAAGTGAAATGAGTGCAAGCGAACACAAGGATCGTGACAAAACTGTTAAGGTAGTAATGTGACATAGATTTTATTCTTCGTGAGTAAATATACGAATTCTTGAAGAGTAATGTCAAGTTCAATACCAATAAAGTTTTATAATAATTCCAGCCTATAAACGTCCCACTGCTGGTCACAGGCCTCTTCCCATATAGAGAAGGGACGAGCATTGATCACCACGCTTGCTCTCTGAGGATTGGCGATTTCAGATCCCAATTTTGGAATCCAGGTTTCCTCACGATGTTTTCCTTCACCGTTAGTCAGAAGTGTCTTAGAATAATTAAAAAAGTACATATAACTTTTGAAAAGTTACGTTGGTACTTGCCCGGGTTCAAACCTGCAACCTCGTGCATACAAATCCGTTCATTGAACCGCTAGGCCACCACGACTTTTGAAAAAGGTTTTACTGAAAGTTAATGCCAAGGACTCGCTTGATGCAAGACTGCTTCGACCAGTCAACAAAACAAGTGCAAGTGGGAGGCGCCCATGATGCGCTAGAGCTGGCCCTCTGGTTTCTAAAAGACTGACCCACGCAATCTGATGTCACATCCAGTATGTGTTCCGTTGTTGTGTGTGATCAAGTCACAGTCACGACTGTGATTAGTTGACCAAAACACAAATAATCAATCACAGCGCTTCAAATGCGATTTGACAGGTGATTCACAAAGTTTTGGGTTCATCAACGTTTCCGAAATCTAGGGTTAAATTTAGGGTAAGAACTGCAGTTCGCGTATAGGCGGTTTAACTATACAGCCTAAATAAAATACATACAAAAACCATGGTTAAATTAGTGATGTGTTTTTTTAGAGTAAATAATGTGTGTGTTGGCGTAACTGATTCTATAAACACTGTTTATTTAAAGTCAGACTACTCTGTGTAATTGGCGGAACCATATTACAATAGGAAAACATTGTCACTGAGGTATTTGTCTACAAATTCAAGTTTTGAGGCTTTTATTAAATAATTTTCAAAATGACAAATCTACAATTAACTTTTCATAGAATAGCCTATTTATTTAAAATTCAACCAATGTGTCCCAAAGGGAAATGATTATTATTGACAAAATAAACAGAATAAGTAGTAGTTTTTTTTTTCTTGTTGTACTGTTGTACCTATCCCATCTGCTTCTCCATTTGACCCAAAGGTTGACTGGTAGATAATGCCCTGCAGCATTAAGTCCGCCTTATGTACCACAATTGTACATGAAAGTTTAAATAAATAAAACAAATAACTTTATTGTTTTAAGATTAAGATTTTTAAAAAAATATTAATTCATCTTCAAACAGAATCAGGTAAATAGATTCATTACAAAAAGCTCCAACATTGTATTGATTCATATTTACACAAAAACCATAAGATTCCCATTCTTATTAAGAGTAACGATGCGTCTATTGTTACCTTTTTATCGTATCAAACAAGGTTAGGTCACTGCACAATGTGGAACAATAACTGTCTCATCTTCCCGCGGTTGTAAATTAAGTATTAGAAACAGTATACTTTAAGTGACATTCTAGATCATTAAATAAGAGTTTAAAAAATACTGGAGAAACCTTTCACAACAAAATTAAAAAAAAAAAAACATACCTTTTATCCGTCCCGATTAATAACAACCTACTGTTAGATCTCTCTAAGATGGTGCTGGCTCTGAGGTCCCGTGTTACTTTACTACATCGTCTTCGGTCTGGGTGTTTGTGGTACCTTCGTTGTCTCTGAATGCTATAACACAAGGGCTTTAGCTATTTATTTTGGGTTTAGAGCAATTTATGTGATGTTGTCCATATTCCATAATAAACTACATATACTCTGTTAATTAAAAATCCCACTACATAAAACGTATCTAAGTAAAGCCTTTTACAAATGACATCGAAAGTGTTAAAGTTCAACAAGGTTTAATGTAAGTACGGAGGCTCTGTGTAATCAGTGTAACGGATCGGCGGGTCGTGAGATACAGAAAACCTCAGACAAAGACACAGTTACAAACAATGTCTTAGATATTTCTATTCCAGCATATAACCTTTTTATTTGAAAAAAAAAGGAACATACTGTTGAATATAGAAACACCTCTTTTTTGGGACTCGGTTAAAAACGATGCAAAATTTTGAATGACAGTAATTTAGAACAAGGCGAACATCAGAACTGAACGCCTCTTTTCAAATAGTTCTCATATAAACATATGAAAACGATGTTATAAATAATGACAGAAGTGCTCTGAAGCAACTCTTTTCTAAGTCGTCATTTATAATAATATTATAATGTTTATAATATTAAGATTAAATATAAATATTTATTTACTTAGTCACAGGGAAGTTTAAAAAATATTTTGGAAATTGATGCACTAGTTGTGTGTCCTCAAAAATAATTCGAAATAAACATATCTACATACCGATATACTGTTTTAAAGTTTTAAATTCCTAGTACAATATAGACTGAATCAAAACAAAAAAGATAATCAAATAATAGAACATATTTCATAACTTTCGTAAACACTTTTACCGTTTCCCTTTCGCGGGATCGCTTCAAAAACTTCTAATTAATCGCTAAAGATATTTGCTGTTGAGCAAAACCGTGACACAACAATAGCAATGACTTTCAATCATACATCAATAATGACAATGGAAATCATTGGATTCGTATTTGTGAAGTTTTCTAGGCCTATTGTTGGATTAATTAGCTTAATTAACAGATATCTATAATTTGTGACGCAGTTAGGTTTAAAACTTAAAAAAATATAAATATCCAGAAATCAAAATAATAAATGTTTCTTTACTTATTAATTCTAAAAAAAATATATTTTGTTACTCATCATTATCACAAATGCAGGAGAAGGGGACAAACTAGAATTATGTGGTCAACTAAAAAAATCGTATGTATTTCGATAAAAGATAAGTTAAAAAAAGGCTTTTTCTTGATTATAAAATACAAAGCATATTAGTTAATTAATTTATATAATATATATATAATATAAAAAATTAATAGAAACAATCCTGATGGACTGAATGATATAACATTAAAAAAACTCGTATCATTCTTTTATTAAAATAGTCAGGATACTAAAAAAAAACAGGAAAGGCTGAAAAGAGGTTTTATGCAATATTTTATGTTAGGGATAAAAAACTATGGCTATAAATCTCTTATCAAACAATACATATTTACAGGCCAAATTACTCAGAATACGAAAAACAAAAAAATAACAATAGGTGGTTCAACTAAAAAAACAAAAGAAAAATTATCCACATTTACGTTGTATCATTACCATACGCTTTCTCAGCGTTATAAAACCACAAGGGCATGACTGCGGAGGCCTGATTAGCACACACTTGACACACTGTAGGGCCAGG
This sequence comes from Autographa gamma, assembly GCA_905146925.1. Lineage (NCBI taxonomy): Eukaryota > Metazoa > Arthropoda > Insecta > Lepidoptera > Noctuidae > Autographa > Autographa gamma. The sequence continues at coordinate 8,860,924 of LR989871.1, forward strand.
TGTTGTACGGAACTCATATTTGTATACATGGGTTACTGTGCTGTTGGTCTACTGTTTAATGAAGTTCAATGTCTTGGCCATTTGTCTAACTACAAGACAAACGACGATATTAAGTGTTGGTATACTGGCAGTGTATTCTTCTTCTTTTTCTCGAGTCAAAAATCTAACGTTCAAATTCTCTCTGACCAAAAAGATGCAACCTGGATGGCAGTGTATTGAAGTTCAATGTCTTGGGCACGTGGTTAAGAACAAGACGTAAGACAGAGGGTTCTAGGAATTCAGTGAAGTTGGTGTTATAATCTTTGGCTAGATAGATGATTAATCGGAAATTTCGTATCAAGCTAAACGCTTAAACGTAAGACAGAGGGTTTAAGAATTAAGTTTAGTTGGTGTTAGGTAGTAAGCTAAATACTCAAATAGCATGTTAAAGAAAATCGTTGAAGTTTCTGAGGACAAACCATTTTCCTCTTTATCTGTTTGTGTCGGATTATCGTCCTATCAGACTATTAAAATAAAGGAACACAGTACCTGTATTTGTTTGTCCAGACACTGAAACACATGTAGGTAGATACGCTGAATATCTCAGGAATACAATTTACCTTATATCTGACCTATGCAAAAGCTTCTCTCTTGTATTCAACTAAATTCACAAAAAAATCTCATATTATCAATTTCACGCCTGTATCCCCGAAGGGGTAGGCAGAGGTGTACCGATGTACACCCACAGTTCGCCGATATATTTAGGTCCCATGTAATAGGGGGCGAGCCTATTGCCACTAACCGGGCACAAATCCAAACTCCGAACTGCTACTGAGACTGACCGATTTCATAGAAAAACCCAATAACACCTTGGTCGACTCGGGAATCGAACCCAAGACCTCTAGCGTAGCAGTCGCGCTTAGCACCACTAGGCCAACGAGGCAGTCCTCCACAAAAACGCTCCTTTTTGAACTCTAAGCTTACAAAACTTTCGTTAGCAAGCGAATGTAGGTATTAAACGAAAACAAAAGAGCGTGCGTTCTAACAACCATAATAATCTGTTTCCACGACGAATTTGAACAATATCAAAAAATTTCATCTCCGCTTCACAATGGCGATAAAATTTCAACGTGTTTCGTGTGAATTCCTCTAAAAAATAACTTTCTAAGTAATGTCACGTAATCGAGGATTGTAAGTTCATCTTGTATTTTTAGACTACAGTGTAACAGGAAATATCTCAATACAGATTATAAAGAATAGTTTGTAAAATGCCTCGTTGACCTAGTGGTGCTAAGCTACTGCTACGCTAGGGGTCTTGGGTTCGATTCCCGAGTCGACCAAGGTGTTATTAGATTTTTCTGACATTCTTAGTAGCAGATCGGAGTTTGGATTTGTGCCCGGTTAGTGGCAATAGGCTCGCCCCCTATTGCATGGGACCTAAACATATCGGCAAACTGTGGGTGTACATTGGTGCACCTCTGTCTACTCCTTTGGGGATACAGGCGTGATGATATGTTATGTTTAAAATGTTACAACTACAGTTTTCAAAAACTATAGCCCGACGTAAATGACGAGTAAATGACGATACAAGAAAATAATTCAAATTAAATCGAAATTCAGAAATACATAGGTAAATGACAAAGGCAGAGCCGTGGTCAGGTAAAAGTGTATCTACGAATACATAATGATCATGTTAGTAATACCAAGCTATCAATTAGTATTGTAAAAGTTGCCTTGTAATGATATAATTAATATCTAAATGACCAGCCACTTTTTTATAAAAGCAATAATCAATCTAAAAACGGGAAAGTGCTGTAAAGAGCTTATATTTACTATCATGTAAGTAACCAGAACGGTAGAAGAGACTGTGCTTTTTATTCTCGTAGAAAATACTTAAATCAAAGATAAACAAGGTTTTTGTATGGCTGATGATAATAACTTAGTATTTTTTTGTTTTTTAACTCTACAAAATTAAGTTAAGTATCATCAAAATCGGTACAGCGGTTTAGCAGACAGACAAACAGATGTTATAATTATTATAGCACCGACTTTAGCGTAAGTATTATTCATTGGATGGATGTTAAGAAAGAGTTTTTTTTTTAATAAATCTCAAATTGCCTTAGTCATCTAACATACACCTATTCTTTTTATTCTTTTCTTTTCGGGACATCTCACACACGGTTATCTGATCCCAAGCTAAGCAGAGCTTGTGTTATGGTAACCAGACAACTGATATACATACTTATATATTTCTAAATACATACATATTATAGATAAATTACACCCAGACGAAGAACAAATGATCGTGCTCATCACACAAACATTTGTCCTGGGTGGGAATCGAACCCACGACCTCTGGTATAGCAGTCAGGGTCACTAACCACTAGACCAACTAGAACAACAATAAAAGACAGTAGTGCATGACAACATCCTCCTTTTTCAAGTCGGTTCTTAAAGCCCTGAACAGCGTTCCGGTATTATATATATATTTAACCCGCGCATATTACATGCTTTCTCCTACTCTCACTGTTGCTCGCCACATGTAATGTGCGTAAATGAGATGTGGCTATTAAGGGTACTTACCTTGATGGTAAGCTGTGTTTATTTAAGATGAAACTGTTTGTGTACTGTTGTGCTGTTAAGGAGGTTTCTGGATCAGTTAAAAACAATTCATAATGATATGAGAACGAATTTGCAAAGTTACATTAAAAAAACAAAATGGAACGGACCCCGATCAGCACGTTATTATCATCATTTTAAGTAAATACTTTATATAGGTTTCTTAGTTTTACGCGAATGTTAGACATTGAAATGAAACTGTTTTTTACGGACTATATATGTTGCATATATAGAAGTCACGACTGGTAAATGCACCAGTTTATATTTTATCATTATCCCCGTCTTCTATTTCTATTTATTTATAATTTGATGTGTAATGTGTAATAAATAATATCTTACTATTTTTATTGTTAGAAAAAGTTCTAATGTATAAGATTATTTTCTTACAGATGCATTATACTCAAGACCAGTGTCGCATTCACAGGTTGTCATGGTTTCGCTAGCTCTGAGGTCGCGGGTTCGATCCCCAGAAGGGTCAATGTAGAAAACCCACTTTTCTACATAGTTTCGGGTCTATGTGTTTATGGTACCTGCGTTACCTTGATTCCATAACATAAGTATTTTGGCTGCTTACTTTGGAATGTATAAGGTTCACATATAATTTATCGTTTTCCTTTTATTTTCTTAATACTTGCTAGAGACCAACCTGTACTTGAGACCCCTATTCTTATTTAAGTAAAACTCTAATGACTTCAACTCACGTCGAGAGCACAATTTGGGGATATGTCGTACTTGCACCGAACAAAAACACCACGGTCGGGACCGGGGTGTTTTTGTTCGTCCTCGCCTTTGCTGGAGCCGCTGGATTGCTAAGCATGATCAGTGCAGCTCAACTTCAGACACTAACAGATGCTCTATAGCTAGTATACCTCTAACTACATTACCCATCAAGATCATTACAACTCGGTCACCATACATCATTGACGACAAACTCGGCCGTGCCACTGACACACACCTCATAACAACGGGCCCATATCGCTGTCGTGTGAATTATAAAGGGGACCAGAGCAGTGTATTGTGGAGATAATTGTTGAGAATATTCTTTGGTAGTTCGTTCCTATGGGAAGGAAGTTTACTTTCGGTTTCTAGGCTTTTTATGTGTCGGTATTGTAGTTTGATGTTCGTTGTATTAATCATGATCGGGTTAAGAGTAATTCTACTAGAGTTATATATAGTATTTTTTTCTCTAGCTGTTTCTGTAATAGAGCAGGGCGAAGGTCTAAAAGTAGCACTTGGCGCCCTCTAATGAAAAAAAAAAAAAATTCTGAAGACAATTTTTTTTTATAAAACGAGACAGGCTATATTGCAAAAAAAAAATTGTCGAATCCTAAAAATCTGAATGAAAATAAATTAAATTCTGAAGAGATATTATTGTATTCATGATGTATGTTATGTTATTATTTAAAGTATACAAAAAAAAATAACGTATAACTACCGTTAAAATTATTCGTCACACAAAACGTCAACAAACTTCACGCTTTGAGCAGACAATGGTCCAAAACAAACACGTCATCTGTGACCAATCAGGTTGCAGTCAAAGCCTTCGAGGATGGATAAGAAACCACAGAGTGCACATATCATGGTACAGGGAGCACTAGTATGAACTAGTTTTGTCGTGAACATTATATCAAAACAGAGCGCGCTGTTTCAATAGGACTATCTCGAAACCCAAAAATAACCTAATAATATCGGAACCATTGACATTTTCGTAATAAACTTCTGTCATTGCACAAAAAATAACTTAAATCAGTATATGAATTTACTACGTATATCCAAAAATTTGCTAACGCTAAGCTCAATGGGCTTTTAGCGATAGTTGCACTCCATAGTTTTTACTTTTCTACTCTGTGGTAAAAGCAGTATAACCTGTCAAAACTTACGTCACAGTTTAGCGTAACAAGCAAGGTTAACTGGTCAGCAGTTAACATAATGTTTAGCGAAGATGTGTTAATTTGTTGAACATGTTTGTCTTATGCAGTGTGAAATGTCACTGCATATTCGGAAGTTAGAACTTTGTCATCCAAGTTTACAGATTCGTGTAGTAAGAATCCTATATTTTTCTGACACATGTATAATTCATGGATTTTTCAAGGAAAACATTGAACTAGGACTTACTTCCTCTCGCCATGATCGTACATGATCTTAGAGTTCTAAATTACTCTTGCGTTAATTTCTGAAGATTAAATGACCCAGTAGCTTCTTCAGCAATATCAGAAAAAGGATGTACATAGTCAAAAACCGGAACTAAAATCCATTATAGTCCTATAACAGCCAATCGACATTTAGGGTAGCGAAAACTGGCCTATACAAAAGAAGAAAATCAAAATCAAATACAGTGACAAACATTATTATAAGCTTTTATATCCGCTACTCATAATATTATTGCTACTGGTACCAGTGGTATATATAAACACGATTTCACTAGACATTAGTACGGGTATTTATCTTAGAATCGTTCATTGCAATAATATAACAAATGTGTTGGCATAAGTCTAAGTCGCATTGAACGATGATAGCGAATAGCGTTCACTTAATATCTGAGGTAGAATCTAGGTAAGACTGTGAGCGATTTGCGGATAGAATCTACATTCAGTTAGACTTGGTCCGTGGCTTATAAACTTATGATATGCTACCTATCTGATTTAGTTTTGCCCCGATTGTCTATTTATTCTGAGGTAAACGCGAAATGCCGTGAGTAGTTTCTAATGAGTCAATACATACAGTGAACTTACTTAGAAAGGTTAGGAAATAGTGTCTATGAAAGCTCTCGTATATTGTTATAGATTACAAAGCCTAGCCGAAAACACAGAACATTAATTTGAAAAAAAAAAAAGTTTCTTACTTATTCCTTGTCCTCAAATTAATAATGACCACTCAACAGACCCGATTAAACATTTAAATAGGCACAAGTACGAAATCATACATACATATAATCACGCCTGTTTCCCGTAGGGGTAGGCAGAGACCACTTCTTTCCACTTGCTACGATAATTACATACTTGTTTCGCTTCATCCACTGTCATAATTCCCTTCATACATGCTCTACGAAATCATCAGTAGATTAAATTCCTATAATATATTATAATATTCCTATAATTTCAGTCGCTCCGCTAACAGTGTGGCGTACACAATTTCAACCTAAGCACTGCAATAAAACTTTCCTCTTATGACCCTTAACATCACGAGCAAGAATCTTATAAAAACACACATTATACAGGCTGTGTCGATCAGCCGATAACCCACTGGGTTAATCACTGCTGTAATTATGGAAAAAAATGTAACAATTTTTGTGCTGATACTGGAAGGCTTAACGACTTGATGATCATGAAATGAGAAATTAGTTGACCTAAATCTAAAAAGCGCTTTTAAGAAAAAACTAGCTCAAAGAATACAAAAAAAAGAGGTAAAACCAAAAAAAAAGACTTTTATTATTTATAATGGAAATTTTGATCTAATTTTCTCTACCTGATATAAAAAAAAGACTTGCGATGCAATACTTCTTTCAAAACATATTAATAACTTTATCACTCGAAGACATTACATGCCATCATTACCAAATATAGGATTTATTTTATCTTAATGAAATGAGGACGTAGTAACTTCTTAATCTTGCTCATACAGAAACAAAACATGACTTGATACTTTGACCACACAGTGTATCTACATTCATTCATATGAGAGTACTCGACAAAAAAAGTAAAAATAACATTGAGAAGTCGATGAACTTTAAAAGTGAAAGGGTTGCGAAGAAGATTCGGGTACAGAAACAAAATGCTTGATTGCGTGCTTGGTTCGCATGATTTGGGCTTTGAAAAGTAATGTATTAATAATACCGTGAATGGATATCGCGTTATAAAGCTTTTGAAGATATCGTTGAAATGAAAGTGAATGATGACGTAAAGAAAAATAATTAAAAAGCTTGCAAAAAATATGATAGGATAATCAGCATCGTTTTTATAAATGAACCATGGATGTATATTTTTTTCTTGCCTGTCCTATTCCGTTCGACAAAAATCCTTTCCTTTGTCTATAACGTTACGATATTCGGTAGGTATATCCTTAGTTTTCATCTTATCTTTGATCTTATAGATCTTTAACTTATTTTCTCGCTTGATAGCCTGTAATATACTTAATCCACCCTTTTTATCCTACTTAAATAGACGAAGAAATAAAAATATGGTGGTCAGGTTTTGTTTGTCAAGTCAAATAAGTAAATAGACTTGTCTTTATGTGCTAAATATTTTAGAATTATTTTGCTTGAACTAGTAACCTATTTTAAAATCTCAGGCTTGAAATACCACGTCTAAAATATGGAATAATATATAAATACTTTGAAATCTAGGCTCTAAATATTATTTGTTATTTACTTCCTTTGAATTTGCTATGGATAAAATTCTCATCCGGTTTGCTACATGAAGGAATTTATGACTAAGCCCAATGAAAGTTATTTCCTGATCAAGATCCTAAAACGAAAGTACGAGAGTAATAATATTGTATGGAATTCCAAAATTGCAGTAGAAATTGTGACGTCATTAGTAAAGTTGTACGCGACAAAACTTACTGATTTTGTATGTCAGGAATTTTGACATTGTTTGCATATAAACTGCGGACTAAACTGCACGTTTTGGAGAGTCGCTCAATACTGAGGCACAATGCAGTTAGACATTAGGCTGCCCTCCTACTTCCGATGTTATTTTTTTGTAGGAAAAAAAATAGAACACACTGAAAACAATAGTGCAACGTACACGTCCTACAAAAAGTCGGTCATAAATGGGTACTAAGAATCGGAGGATGAATCGGCCCGATTATGAATTTTTCAAAAATTTTGACGTGGTGTGTCATGTGTTGTAGTTGTATTTGACAACAGATGTCAAATCTTAAAGAACATAACTGAATACATCATAGATTCTGTTTGTACTAACTAAAAGGGACAACAACTGAAAGGACCAAAGCATCGAAAATTTTACTAGACATTAATGGTACTAAATAATATGAAAACAGTTTGAATAATTAGATGTTAAAAAATTCTATGACAAGGGCCAAGGGTCACTGCATAGTATTATTTAGTACTATAACTATATTGTCTAAATCAAACTTTCTAACTTTCCAGGCAAGGCTGTACCTCAAGAAACTTGTTTTATAGATTATTGAGATATTTCAAACACTTAAAGACCTCTAAGCCCTTAAGGAAGACAGTCTTAAAACATTAGAAATGATACAAATAAGTTAAATTAAAACTCTGAATTTTATCAAGCTTTAGTTTGTCAGATAATAATAAAAGGACAAAAAGCACACACCCTAAAAAAAAAAACTGATTTATTTTTATATGGCCTGCATTTGAACCTGCACCATTTTGCATGAAGGTCAAGAACCTTTATGCTACTACGATACTTCTTATTATTCCTATTAATGCAAATATGTTTAGCTCATTAACCATCCGTCTCAACGATAGACGACACAAATTATTTAAATTTATTTAAACCAGACACAGTTGTGTCATAATTTGTTGATACACATCTGAAAGCTTATATATTTTATATAAAATTGTTAAGCGATATCCTAAAATTCAGTTACATAGGTTTCATTCAAAATAAGTTTGAAAGCTTTTTGGAAACTACTTTTACATAATAAAGTTTATCCTAATTCTAATATTTTTTTTATCTTACTTTGGAATCAAGCCCGATACATTAGTAAATAGCACAGTAATGCAAAGAATCTGCAGCTCGAATAACTTAAAAATAAAACCAACATTTAAAAATTACAAATATTTAGATTTAAAACAAACATCCTGCCCGGTTGAAGTAACATTCACATCCACATAATTAACAAAAACACATCCTAACTGTTAACCGCAAAACTAATTCCCAAGACAACAATAACAATTATAAAACGCAATGAACTTTCACACGAAATGCACTAGACTTGCCTACAAAACATAACTGGGCGCCAAAACTAAGCCGACCTACTTTGACCTACGAAAAGTCCGCATCCCAAGTTCACGACCTTTGCAATGACCGCACAAGGCTTTCGTTATGAAACCTGGACTTTTACTTCCAGACTGAGAAAGTCCATTTCGGTGGCTGCCACACTTGCTCGAGGCTATATAGGATCGTGCGCGATGCCGACGCGCAGATGTAGCTTACATTCACAATGAGACGGTCGACTGTCTTGCTCTTATTCGCGGTCGCGAGCGCGCTCCCCGCCCAAGACTCGGGCCACACCGACAACGACATCGACGGCTTAACCGACTGCCTCAGAAAGGAATCAACAACATGCCTCAAGTACAAATTCTTCTCGTTCGTCGACAAGATGATTGGACAAAAGGAATCCTTCTCACTCAGCGATGGAGTCACAGTCGTGAAGTCAGCTGATGTACCCACAGACACAGGAGCGCCGAGGTCTTTAGATCCTGTTTCAAGATTGAAGAGTTACTTCGAAACGCATTCCTTAAGAGTTGAAGTGAAAGGTTCCGATGTGATTGATGCAGTTTCAAGTGCTGGACGCGCGCTCGAAGATACGGTGTCATCGTTCACAGAAGATAATGAGGTCGGTGAGGGAAGAGGGAAGAAGAAGAAGGCAGCGAAGATTCTGGGACCGTTGATAGCAGCAGTGGCTCTGAAGATGATGGCGTTGATGCCGTTGGCAATTGGAGCTATAGCGCTGATTGCAGGAAAGGCGCTGCTGATCGGAAAGCTCGCGTTGGTGTTGTCAGCGATCATTGGGCTGAAGAAGTTGCTGTCGCAGCAGAAGCACGTGACGTATGAGGTGATCGCTCATCCTCATCACACATCGAGCCATGACTACAGTGCGGGGACCAGCGGCTACGGTGGTGACTCCGGCGGGTCGTCGTACAGCAGCAGCGGGAGCGGAGGCGGGCACGGCAGCGGCGGCGGCTGGGGTCGTTCGCTCGAGGCGCAGAACTTGGCGTATTCCGCGCAGAAACCTTAGCGACCCGGTTCCATGGCCCCTTTTCAACTGATTTCTCCGATCTTCAATGTATTTAAGTATTATTTATCTTGTATGGATGTGTGCGTGCCAGTTATTTATTGAATGATTTGTTTAATAATTTATTAACGTATTGTCACGACTTGCGTTATTATTCGATAAATGACGTTTTGCCGTTTTGTTACTTAAGATACTTCAGTCATATTTTTGTTTTTCGATATGTTTCCTTATATATTTGTGTATATACGTTTTATGTCATATTTAGTTGTTAATGTATATTTTTATTTAAAACTCAGTACCTGGCTTTAATATTTTTAAGTATTATGTAGGACAATTATGTATACGTATACCGTAAAATGTTATATACTTACTTACCTATGTTGTTATGTTATATATGTGTATGTAGCTACCTCTTCCTGAATACTCATTATTGAATAGTTATCGTTGTAATTATATAATTAACGATAAACAAAGATGTTTAATTGTTACATTATAAATAAAAATGTGCAAAGTTTGTTTTTGTATTTTTATTAACGGCATGGTTAAATATACGAATGATTTTATAAATAAAAATGAGGAGAGTTCCTTTAAAAATAAAATGATTCTGATTTTAATTCATTCCCTAAAAGCATCCAACATTTAATAAAAGTTTTACTAGCTAATCAGTTCGTCAGTCGCTAAAGGAAGGTATATTTAGTATAATTACTCAACTTTGATACTTCAGAATACTAAGACTTGTATGCATTCATGCCATAAAACATAGAAAACAGACAAAGACAAAGATTACAAATTAAACTACTCGGCATAAAATAAATAATATTATTAGGCGTTATATAAAGGAATAATAATGTAAAATATTACATGAAAACAAATGACGATAGTTACAAATAACTATTTTGCAGATCCCGATTATCCGTGTTATAACTACTATTTTATTATAAAATCTGTAATTCAGGCATTCTGAAGTAGTATTATTTCTAAAGACTTCAGTCAGATTGATCTTTCTCAGTCATATTATTATATCACTACCTCTTGCAATTCTAACCCATAACTCTTTTAATGAATAAAAACTCTATCCGGCTCTACACACATTCAAATCATTTAATTTTGTCGTAACGTAACATTGTGTAAAACCATCATTATTATAATTAGACAATTTAGTAATTACTTTCATCCGTCACTTTTCTCTTCCCACAATTATTTGTGAATCAGCTTCTAAGTATCTAACGCCTGGAGGCATTCGTTCAATACTATCTTATAATAAGTACTTAGAAATTTCCAAAGCTTTCAAATACTTTGCAGACTACTGATTTTATCCTTGAATAAATCATTCAGATTTCAGAAATTTGGACTTTTAGACTTTATTCAAATTACCACTTTTTTAGTTACTTAACTCTTTGATATAATAATAATATAATAATAATATTACTGGACAATTCACACACGGTAATCTGATTCCAAGCTAAGCTCTAAGAGAGCTTGTGTTATGGTAACCAGACAACTGATAAACATACTTATATTTTTCTAAATACATACATATTATAGATAAATTACACCCAGACACCGAACAAATTATCGTTCTCATCACACAAACATTTGTGCCGGGCGGGAATCGAACCCACGACCTCCGGTACAGCAGTCAGGGTCTCTAACCACTAGACCAACAGGCCCGTCAAGAAATCATCGATTGTTGCAATGTTGTCAACAATTTTTTTTCCTGGCATTCTTAAATCTAAAGGTTTATAATACGGTGGTGATATAGGTGGTTTCAGCAGTGGACGTTTTCCGGCTGCTGAAGATGATGATAGGTGGTTATATAAGTTATAGTAAAAAGGAACGAGATTTGACAACTATGACCTAAGCAGGATGGTGATATTCTTAAAAAATCTTTAAGAATGTTTGTACTAAAAAGAGAGGGATAGATATAAATAAATAGAGTCTTAAATAATAACTAACACAGATGTACATACCTTACATTATTGTACACAAAAAAGCTCAGAAAATACGAGTAATCAGACAAAAATACTATAATACTCACCAATTACACGCAAAAGACGCAACACTTACCGCGGTCACGACTTATATTGGGGACCGTTATTCACAAAATAGGATGTGCCCTGGAGAACACGGTAATTTGGTTAACATTTAGATTATTTTAGCCTGAAATTTTGATTGTAATAAGTTTGAACAACATATAGAAATGATTACACACCGGGTATACGACATTGTGGAAATAATTGCAGATTTTTATGTGATAATTTTATTTGTATACTATATGGATGTTTCGCTTCTACATACCTAAAATAAAACATAGTGTGATAAAACACATCTGGTTTGTTTCACGTAACAAATAAGTTATTTTAAGGACCTTTTATTAAATTAGTAAGTGATGCCTCAAACCAAAACTGGTTCTGGCTAAAGTTCACAGGATGTTTATAGCTCAATAAAAAACAACAATTATTTAATTGATTTTGAATGATAGGCTTCACTTCTTACTCTGTTGGACAAAGACTTTCTTACATCAAGAAGGAAGAAACATTGGTTACCACCACTTGCTCACTAACAGGCGACTGAATATTCCAATTTATGGGATCCATTTTTCCCTACAACGAATTTCTTCACCGATTGTCAATATCTTACACAGTTCAAATCTATAAGGCAATTTCTATTCTTATTCTAACGATCCCATTTATCGGATTCCACGAACAACGATACAGTACTATTATTTCCTTGTATAAATATTGTGAGTAAACTTTAATTGGTGTGGTACAAGTATAAAAATCTAAATATCTGGGGGCACGGTAGTGCCCCTGCCAAATCTCGAGCAAAAAAAAAAAACGGGCACAGCCGTACCATACTTTTCTCGAAGCGTTTCGCGGCTATTTCACCCCCCCTGTATCATCGAAACGGAAAAAGCTAAGGGTTTAGGTTTTCGATGACCTAGAGAAAGCATTCAAACAAGCTTAGCCTCAAAATTACATGACATTTGAACCAATAGTTTTAGAGTTATGAGCGATCAAAGTTACACCATTTTGTCACTCACTGACTGACCGATCATCAAAAGTCTAAGGTACTTCTAGCAAACTTAGAACCTTCAAATTTGGCACCAAGATAGGTTTTTAGCTACAAGTAAAGGGAAAATTATAAAAACGGTAAGAAATTATATACCTTAGGAAATATTAGGAAACAAATTTACATTTGCGGTTTTGCAAGAACATGGTGTATGAATTTTGACTGCATTGTTAACTTTGTTCTTCGTTTATGTACAAAAAGTAAAACAAATCGATTTATATTATTAAAAAAAACTTGAGAGGTGTCAAGGGACACCCGGATGGAAAGAAATTACTTTAATTTCATTTAGTTAATTATAAAATAAAAAAATAATAAACAAATTATTAAATTAAATATATTATGATAAGTTGGAAACGCAAAAAGACAACTATTTATCGTTAGGATTTGACCGCAAGATCCGCCCCTTGGCAAACTCGTCATGTGTCAACACCGCCATCTGAGAATTTAAGATATCTATCGAAAGTCTTAATCATAAGACTGTTGACTAATGACGTCATTAAAAAGTGTCGTTATTACTTTTCGTAAGAATTTCTTCCGCCTAGCCCCCTTTCTCAACGCGCGATGAGGAACTTCATTCCAATGAATTGTAATAATGTATCTAGGGGCACAACAGTGCCGTCTCGAGCAAAACGGGCACGGCCGTACCATACTTTTCTCGAAGCGTTTCGCGGCTATTTCACCCCCCCCCTGTATCATAGATACGGACAAAGCTAGGGGTTTAGGTTTTCGATGACCTAGAGTGAGTATTAAAGTAAGCTTAGCCTCAAAATTACATGACATTTGAACCAATAGTTTCAGAGTTATGAGAGATCAAAGTTACACCATTAAATTTTGTCACTCACTGATTGACCGATCATTAAAAAATCTAAGGTACTTCTAGCAAACTTAGAAACTCAAAATTTGGCACCAAGATAGGTTTTTCGCTACAAATAAAGGGAAAATTATAAAAACGGGGAAAAAAAAAGAAACAAATTTACATTTGCGGTTTTACAAGAACATGGTGTATGAATTTTGACTGCATTGTTAACTTTGTTCTTCGTTTATGTACAAAAAGTAAAACAAATCGATTTATATTATTAAAAAAATCTAAAGAGATGTTAAGAGACACTCGGATGGAACGAAGTTCCTTTTAATTTAAGAAATAATTTGAATGAATGTAATTACCATAATTTAATTTAATGAATTTGATTTAATTAATACAATTTAATTTAATTTATTATTAAATAAAAAAATAAATATAATTAGTTGTAAACGCAAAAAAAAACATAGAATTAGGATTCGAACGCAAGACACGCGGCTTATCAAACTCGTCGTGTGTCTACACCGTCATCTGAGAAGTTAGGATATCTATCAAAAATCTTAATCATAAGACTGTTCACTAATGACGTCATTAAAAAGTTTCGTTACAACTTTTCGTAATAAGATTTTTTTTCATAAGAACTTCGTTCCAATACATTGTAATAATGTATTGAATTTACATATTAATAAACAAAGCTAAGTTAAAATGAAATGAATAAAGCTACAATCTTTCATCCACATAATGCAATGCTATAAATATTCTATGCTCACTCGAAAGATGGCTGTGTACCTGGTCTAAATCGCGCTATGGTTTCTATCTCATACAGCTACCGCCGGTACGAAAAAAAAAACCTTTTAAAAAACTTTCATCTACTGAAACTAATAGGTTGTTAGGTTCCCTCATTGTGCCGAACCTGTGGAATGAACTATTTATATACGATGAACTTACAATTAATTTGCGACAGCTCAATGATTTTGACTTCGTTGCCATGCTCAATAGAATATGTGTTATGCAAACGATATCCATTTGTTCACCATGGTTCAAGAGAAATCTTTATTTTAGGTTGCTGAATTTGAGGTTATAAAAGTTAAATTCTTCAAGGTTTATCAACTTCTAAATAGATATTCGTTTACTATTTGAATTGATATTGTGGTAAATGCTAATGGCTCCCACCTTTTACAGATACTTTCATGTTAGTAAAAATCTCATCTTGGTGGCAAAAGTGAATGGGGTTGTCGAATCAAAGTGCCATCCCATTGGGGTGGTTATGCTAAAATCACAATGTATTTTAACTAATCCTAATACACAGGTTTATTAAAACAACAATTTACGCACGCAATTTCGTTTGTCCGATATCCACCCGGTGTAGACATTTCTCGTTAAAACTAGAGTAAATTCTCTCACTTAACAACAAAACAAAAGTCCGAAATCACACAACAAAACCACTTGAGGAATTTAAATGCTCAACTCGATACAAATAACACGTAATGTAACAAAAGTAAATACGGAGGTCTATTATACAATGTTTACCACGGAACAGAAAAAACAAGATGTTTACGAATAACCGGCTAATTATTTGACGGATAAATCTACCCTACTTATTATTTTTCCATGTTTGTAAAAGTACAAATATGCAGGTGTAAGTACTGAGGTTTAAATTAATAAACATTTATTACGTTTTCCAATTCTAGCGTAAAATAAATGCTACTAAACAACGCATATAAAAAAAAAGATATAACTTTGTATAGTATTAAGATGAAGCACGGCGCCGCATAGTCAACAATTTCCTATATGCATCGCTTATGCTATAACCACCAATAAAAGCCAGGGGCTATGTCTAAACCACGCGATGAAGGACATAGGTTCCTCCGTTTTCACCTATAGTCAAGTATACGTGGCTCTTTCAAGTTAGACAAGTCTGGGTGGATTATATTTGGTAAATATCGATTTTAAAAGCATCAAAGTTCAGGAGACAGCAACAGTTGAATATAATCGACTCAGAAATATTTACCGCCCAGACTTGTGTGCCTTAAAAATTACGAAACATCACAATACAGGCAACAGAGTAAGAGACAGGGAATGGGCTCGAAGCAAAGCAGCAGCTGAAGCACAAGTAATAATTAAAACACCTAAAAATAAAAGAAAGAGACCTACCAAAAATTAATGAGATCCCACCAAAAACATTCAATGTAAAAAAAGCCAAGTCTCTCTATGCAATTCTTCCATCGTAAAAAGTATTGAGATAGCATAGGAGCCAAGCCCTGTTTAATTTTATTTGTAATAATAAATAAATATTTTGTGACTCTATCAATAGTTTTGTTTGCATTGCAATAATAGTGACTTGGCCATGAGCACAATATGGTACAAATATAAAACGGCATATTTGGAGCAGTTGAAAGTAAATCATAAATAATATCAGGACACCTTAACCGACAGTCTGTATCATCCAAGATCAGTGAACTACACATGCACTATGGCGCATGTTAAGTGCATAGTGATCTCAAATTCCAATTAGTTACAAAATCATTTTAACGATATTTGCACGTAATTACAAAGAGCAAACGACATTTAACTTGTGCTCATGGCCAAGTCGCTATTATTGTAATTCAAACAAAACTATTGATAGAGTCACAAAATATTTATTTATTATTACAAATAAAATTAAACAGGGCTTGGCTCCTATGCTATCTCAATACTTTTTACGATGGAAGAATTGCATAGAGAGACTTGGCTTTTTTTACATTGAATGTTTTTGGTGGGATCTATTTTACTTCTAATACTTTTATTTACGCCCGTATTTTTATAGGTCTTTAGTAAGAATAGAATTTTAATGAGCACAAGAGCTATTCCAGTTTAAGATTCGCACTTATATTTAGCGATGTCAGTAATGATATGTGAAAAAGCTGTTTTTGATCCGGGATCCTCAGAATTTCTTCAATCTTCGTAAGACGGAAGTGAATGCCAGACTCTTACCGGAATATGTTTACAAATATCTGACTGATTCTCTTTACCTCTTACCAAAAAAAGTTAAAAGGAATGGATAAAGCCAGCAAATAACAAAACTTTGATAATAAGTATAATCTTTAGTACGATTAAGAAAAAGAGGCATTTTTATAACTTTTTGACTACTCAGAGATTTTATAATTATTTAAATACCTAGTTTATTTTTTTGGTCAATATCAACTTTTTCTCCTAATTGCCCCGCTAACTCTTGTGACTTACACCACACAGCTTTCCTTATATCCAGGTCGGACATTTGCCCCCTAACAGAGAAAGGTGCAGTACGGTGAAATCACTCATCGCGCACGTTTGAGATGCGATAAAAGTAAAATTTTATATGACCATGTATTGTACAGGTGAGTTACTGTCTAAGGAAGAATTTAATTAGTTTTTGGTATCTCTAATAAAAGCTACTTTTTGAGCTATTGAGCTTTAATAAATGTGGTTGTTATCGTATAAAAACTTAAAGCTATTTTTTGGGCTATTGTCCTATAATAAATGTCGTACCTTTTTTTTGTATGAGGACTCTACATTTGTTATTATTTTTGAACATAACATACCATCACGCCTGTATCCCCGAAGGGTTAGGCAGAGGTGTACCAATGTACACCCACAGTTCGCCGGTATGTTTAGGTTTAATATTTTTGGATGTAATTTAAATAATTCACGTGATAACTGAATATTATAAGTTTTAGAGGGAACTCGTTCTGTACTTTTCAAAATCACAAGTTCAAAGTCATGTAATGTATCGCATGTCTCCATATCTCTTGCAATTTGAGGATTAGCTTAGGTGATAAATATAGCATTTAAAAAAAAAAACATTATTTGAAACTATTTTAATTTTACTAGAAATAATTATTAATTGATATCAAAAGCTTGTTGTTATAAATATACTCTGTAAACTCTACATACCTACCTACTCAAATTATAAAACTAAGCTCTTTAAACATTCACAACAACTTCAAGATCCAAGTAAACCATTTCTCAAAGAGAAACGCGAACATAATACATTTAATTAAACGCGTTAATTTCTAAAAAAACATCGGTAAGCACTGTTCGACGTACTTTCACTCTGTTATTATATGAAACATTAAAGCAATTAATTTCAATGCTAATTCGTGTTTCAAACATAGATTTTAATTGTTAGAAGCTCGGATCCACGACTTTGTCTGGACAGTAGCTGAAATGTTGAGAACTAAAGACTAACCGATTTTTTTATGCCATTCTTCAAATCCCAGAATGTTATTTAAATAAACTTACTCTTAAAATAAACTCTTACTCTAAATTTAAAATATTGTACACCCTAAGGGTTTATTACAGCGATCTCATAAATATAACTAAGGTAACATCTTTCTATGTACCTGTGATAAACAATAAATATTTTGACTTTGACTTACTCGTTGCCATGACAACGTATGTGAGTTTTCATGGTAACAAAAGACGACGGTAAGTAGAACCTAGTTCTTGAGGTACACTTGTAACAAGTAAGATGATTATATTTATTCTTTGACATTTTTCGTCATGGTTAGGCTATACAGCTAAGGCTGCATCATTAGTAAATAGTATAGCAGCTTCATTTCATCTCGAACCAAACCTAATCCTATCATTTACGAATTCCTGAAAATACTTTTTCTTTTAGGATAATTAAAATACGGTATTCAGCTGAATCCGATAAGGCTGGAAGCCGACCCCAACTTAGTTGGAAAAGGGCTAGGCAGAGTTTTATTTCTTTTAGGAAAATTGGATTGGATCTATCACGAAATACATGTTACGGAATACATTCATCTCTACCACATTGTAATGATAAAGCATTTCAATTGGCTATTGAGTCAAGAATCTATAGGAAACTCCATTAAATAGAGAAAATGCTTGATATCTGTGAAACGAGGTTGGAAAAGCAGGAACTGTCTCGCGTCTGCAAACGAGTTCTGTGCGTGCGACAAAAACTTACAAGCATACAAACAAATTATGTCCAAGGTGTTGATGAAAAGAGAATTTAATTCTATAAACATACCTTCTTCTTATCGTGTCGAACATACCTTGATCACTTGATGAGGTGTTGGTGTCAAGTGGCTCGGGACAGAAAAGTCTGGAGTCAGATGGGGAGACCTTTGCCCTGCTGTGGAACGCGAAAAAAGGTTAAATAAGAAAAATATTAAAAATTGCATAATTTGTATGTGAAATGTGTAGGATAGGAAGTAGCTCCATAATAGCTTAATCTGGTGGGACTGTAAGCCAACTGAAACTTAGCTCGGAAAAGGCTAGGCAAAAGAAAATATGGGGTACTTTGTACTCAATGAAATAGGTTATGGGGGCAGGATAAGCAGTCATTCTACTAAAATAGAGTATTCAGAGGAATCCAGTGAGACTGGACGCCAATATCAAAGATACGCAGAGGAAGAAGACTTAGAACACCGGAGATCTTGACAATCTTGACAATGACAAAAAAAATATTGATGCATCTCAATATTGAACTTGATACCTAGCGCCAGAATTGCAAACACACACTGTGCCATTAGGTCTAACTAATAATACTCACGCATAATTATTATAGATACTCCCATGACTTAGTAACATAAACATAATATAATAAAAAAAAAAACACACGATGTGCATACATATTGTGGTTTGGCTTAACTCTACTATTTGTGAAAAAACCTAAACTATTAAGGTCAACTTATATAAAAATCTCACAAACAAACAAAAAAACCATCCAAATACTAACCAACAAACTAAATAAAAGTATTATTAAATAACTTACTTCACACAAAAATAAAACTAAGAAACGAACTACTAGCACACTAACCAATTTACTGTAGTGTTACTCTACAATAAGACAAAAACACCGCCATCTATTATTTAGCGCTTGCAACAAAACAACGATCACTATCGTTGCAGACAATGGCTGATTACTCCATTCAAGTTGTTTGTAACCTTGACAAGTTTATGAATGAAAAAGGTATTTTATTCATAAAAGATACGGTTGTGTTTTATCTGGTTTTAGTATCCGATTTAGTTGGATAATGGAATTTTGTTTTATTTGATTGTTAATAGAATTACCGGGTTATATCATGATGTTGTAAGAAACTTGGTGATTTTCGGCTTAGTTCAACTACTAATGAGACGAGATTGCAGATATAAACAGAATTAAAACAATTTAGTCGACAAAAATACCTAAACTAATCTATTTATACAGTACCGATCTATTTTAAATAAATTACCTCCGTAACTAAGCAATATATTATTTTCACAACAACTTAAATTTATCGAAAAGACAGTAGTAGATAGTAACATCTAAATTACATCGTGTCCACTACAAAAAAGTCGCTGCAACAAACTGAATCAATGTAAAAAACGTAAAAACAAAATACCAAGAGTTCGTCGACTTATGATTGCATAGCGGCAAAACCTTGAACTTTTGTTTTGTTTGCCACGATAGTAAACAAAGTTGGCCGTGAAAATAGTTCTGAAGCGCTCTCATAGATGGCGTTGTTTTAAGCATTGAGTGTCGTATGTTTTGTTTTAATTAGTAAATGGAAAATTAAGATGAGAGTTATTTTTGTAACCTAATATGAGTAGATTAAATTGTCATTGTACGTCGGGTCAACGTTTTTTAACATTAAATAAAAGGTTTGTGTTTAATAGAGAATGTACCCATACACTCTCTAGTGTGTAGCATACATAACAAAAAAAGAAAGACTTTCTATAAGATTCAAGTTGTATAGCACAGATGGCTCTATTTTTTCTGTTTATCGTTTTTGGCATAATCTATTTCCATCACTTTTAAGATCAATTTTAGCGCGGCCTGAAAACTGAGTAAAAGAACTAAAACCGCACACCAAAAAGTGTAGCTAAAATTCTACTCTAATATTTTTTCAACACAAATACATTGTTTCGAGTGAAATTTAAAATGTTTATGAAAAACAAAACTTTACAGCTATTTAGTCATCAAATCATCTATCAACCAATTTTTTTCATACACCACACTTACTTCAAGAAAAATAAGGCTAATAATGTAATTAAACTTTTTTGAAAGTAAAGTGACAATTTCAAGTTGTCCAAATAATATGAGGCTCTGTTTCTCAGCGTGTAACCGTCCAATTGCATACGATATTAACTGGCCTACGAATCCGTAACACTTATTATACGTAAACGCAAGGTACACTCAACTGCCGAAGTTTGCCACCCAATTGTATAAGTGGACTTTGGTACAAAATTTTAGGCTCTTTTTTACAGTCCAATGTATTTTTTTTGTCTTATGAATTACATGACGATCATAACCAGTCTTCTTCCTACTTTTATGCCAACGTGAAGGAATTATTTTCAAACACAATTTCTCGAAAAAAATGGAACAATTTTTGAACCAGGATCTTCCCCATAAATTTACCTTAATAAATTGGAAGGACAGGCTACATCCTACTACAAACATAGAGGTTTTTATTTTTCCTTTATGGAGCACCAAGCGGGGATTCTTTGCGGTCTACCAAGTTTTAATAAAGAAGATGTTCGTGTGTGCTCAGGGTAGTGAAAAATGGACAGTACCAAATTTGTGCCATGTTCAGTGCAAAAGTTTTAAATTAGTCTAAGATGTTTTTTCATATTGCAGATGAGTATTGATCAGAGCACTGTCTAGCTACATAAAGAGCTCTGCCCAAATATCTCGAGTTTATATGGACAAATGATAGATCCTATAGAGACTTCCAGGTCACAATTTTTGCATGTAACTGTATCTATTTGACCTGCATCTACTTCCTCGCCATCCATACGAAATCGCGTGCATAAACACCCACGTATGTAAGTCATCATTTGGTACAATTTCCTATACGTTTCCTCACGGTTACATGGAGGAAATCACGCACGGAGGATGCATAGCTACATGCTATTTGTTCACGAATTTGTATTTTGTGGATAAACTAAAAATTACCTAAACTAGAATCCGATTTGACGTAGCACCAAAAAATTGGTAAAAACATCGAATAATTTAAAACCTCAAAAATATAAACATACATTGTCATTCCGTTTGGGATATTATCCACACCAGGAATTAATTTTGTAAACAAAGTGCTAAATCGTCCGACAGATTTAACTTTGGGCCTATGCCCAAAGTTATGGGAACCAACCGATTTCATCATTAACCGACCTTCGATAAATTGATTACAAAGGGTAATCAATAACTATGTAAATAAATGCGGACATCACATACATTGCTATGAACAAAAAGTAAGTAGCTATTAAGCACTTGTGTTATGGAGTTCAGAAACAACGAAGGTACCACAAACACCCAGACCCGAGACAATGTAGAAAAGTGACTTTCTACATTGACCCGTCCGGGGATCGAACCCAGGACCTCAGAGCTAGCGACACCTTTAAAACCAGTGCGTACGCCACTCGACCACGGAGGTCGTCAAAAATCTCTTAGACTTATCGCTAGAAACCGATAATTTCATATTTTCCAAAAAATAACAAGTCCCAAAAATACAATTATGTTTCTTCCATTTTCTGATTACACACATTCTTTAAATCCATGTGCCTTACAACCAAAACACATTTGAACCAAACGAGGTTGTGTTTTCGATTCACTTTTCGTGACATATTTGTAAATTCAAATGCCGTGTAGTGTAGTACCTTCATTGAATTATATATTTCTTGTTTCGAGGCACGCTTTAAGAAATTGAAAGCCATTGTTTTACGTCCCATTGTTAACACTTTCTGTTCGAGTTTGTAGTAAATTATATAAAATGATGGGATACTTGATGTTTGTATGGGAATGTGTAAGTGAATTGTTGGTAATAGTAAAACTTTTGAGAACGTGTGAGGTTTGGGCTTGTATGAGAGAAATTTTGAGGAATTTTCATGAAATATGGAATGGGTTATTATGCGTGCAATGTATGGTGAGTAATGAGTTATGCAATTAAGATACTCTTTTTTTTAAGAGGTACGTAATTGCGGTTCTTTGTGAGTAAAAATACATTGAACTTTAAGTTCACGTACACTTAACTAAAGTAAATAAACCTTCACAGTTAACATTGAAACGAAGAACCGTGATCTAGTACCCCTAGCAACAGTTTAAAACCAAATAAATGGCCAATAGAAACAACTCTATCTCCCCCTACTTGCAAAAGAAAGTTTAAATAAAAGTTTATATTAAAACTACGGCCACAGTCTAACTGGTACTTACATACTAAACCGAAACGAGATTCTCAAGTACCGCTCAAACGGTACTTATAGTACTGTTTAAGCACTACAACATCACATACTCTCATTGGAATCCACTAGAACGCATCCCACACATTATTAAATAATATAGAAGAAAAACGCCAAACACAGACAAAGAAAAAAAATGAACTATGCTACAGACACAAACTATGCTCAAACACTAAAACTTAAAAAAAAATTAAGTTGCGTATCCACTCTTGAAATTGTCAACAATGTAAAAATAGAAAATGAAAAGAAATGAAAGAAAAACAAGCTACTAAGGTAAACGTATTTATTCACTTAGTTACATCATTTTACGCTTTAGTTGTTTTGTCGTTCGCACACTCTGTCTAGATTATTTTTCTGCTATGTGCATCAAAATAAAACAATAATGACCGTCCGTTAAGTTGCTCCGCTTAAAATTGTTTTAAGAGATCATGATACAGTTTATGTGAAACTAGACCAGAATTCTAAAGTCATGGTAAGTCTGACTCACGATGATGATAAAAATCATGATAAAATCTAGACTACATCTAGTTCTAGTTTTGTTAAGACTGAAGTCACTAAAAGCCTTCAAGATGACAAAGTTAAAAATACACAGACGTTGTAAGGTGGTACATAACACCTAATCAGTAAAAAAATATTTGCCTAAAAGGTCTACCAAAATACAAAAAAAAAATTGTCTAGCAATAAACACACGTTCTATGGCTAAAACAGGTCAATAAGAAAATCTTAATTATCAACACTTAAGGTTATTCTGTTCCCTTTAAAACGTCATAAAGATCCATTTCTCTTCTCTACATATTGTTACGCTTTTTAAATCACATATTAAGTAAAAGTCCCAAATTGGATTGTTAACACTTTCCTTATAATTAATTATATTATCATATCATATACTGAGACTTTCTCTCGGACATGAATTATAAACAAAAACAGTTTGTGTTACGGTAGTCGTCACGCATCTTAAAAGGGTTAGATTTATTTATAATTACAACTACTTCGTTCTCTTAAGATAGTTATCAAACATAATCAACTAATTTTCCCATGCAATTTTGAACCTAACTATAATATATTAATTCCGCTGGCATCAATAAACTGTAAGTACCAACTAGTATAATATACCTAAATAGTGGCATCACTAGAATCAATTTATGAGTTTAAAGGTACCAACATAAATTCAGTTATCAGTAGCCACCTTCAAATTTCTAACATTAAACAACATCTACATACATGACATTTAAAATAAAATGATCTTGAATAATAAACTAGAACTAAAAGAATTACTAGAAGTGACTAAGGAAATGATCGGTAATAACAATTAAGCAAGTAGATTAGAAAATGCTAAACAGTTTAAGAATCCTACAAACGTAACCTCATTTCTCTAAATGAATAAGAAATGGAAAACGATTTACAAGGATTTCTCCACTGTGGTTGCGTTTTCAGATTTACACATAAATCACATAGATAGACATGAAACAAATAGATTCAAGACATATATTTGCGTGCAAAGAGAGAACACTATACAACAGCGGCTAGCACTAATTTGGATGTCATAAAAACTACTAAAGATGTACGGAAAATTTTCTATTTTCATCTCAATTATTATTACCACCAAAAAATAAACTATTTTGTATCATTAATGGGAGGAAAACTCGTCAAGGTGCTCCGAATGACAGGAGACAGTAATTTTTTCTTTGCAATGAATTTTGGCCATGCTTGACAATTTTACATAAACTAGAGTTTTTGTAGTGCGCACCTGTAATCTAAACAAGTAGACACTATTATTTTCTCTTCAGAAAATTTGAAGCTACTCAAAATTTATCATAAAAAGCTATGGCTTAAAATATTTTCCATCCAAACAATAGAGTAGTCTGTTAGTGATAGTAATGATATCACTTCCATCAATGACAATATTTTCGTATGATTCTCGATTCTTGTTCCCACCGCTTTAATACGGAGCTTTATAGGCAAGCTACTTACCAATAGGAAGTGAAATTGCAAGGTCACTACTCTCTCCAAGAAATCAATAAATAGTACCATCAAACTTCAGATTTTACTGTTTATTTAACATTATATTACTTCAACACCCACGTTTCCTGTATCTACATGTGCTTGTATCGTAAATCATTTATTATTCTGATGTTAATATTGATGTATGCAGTTGTATGAATCCATATTAATATTCAGTTTAAATGTTGATGATATTTTATGTCATAGGCAATTGTGATTCTGAAGAAAATATGGCATCAGTGACAGCCCATCAAAGCAACACTTTGCGTGATTTAATTTTATTAAATTTAGGCTAATCAGAATACTAATTCATATAAAATATGGACTTAGGAAATTTTTAGGGGATCAGTTTGATAAAGGGATGGAATTAAAAAATTGTAATAAATGAAGCTACTACAGATAAAACAGTTGACAATTCTGAAAATAAATTTGAAGCTTTGACAATATTTGGGATTCAGTTTAAAGTAAAACCCAAAGAAGATAATGATGTTTCATTGTCTATACTATTAACCATATAACTATTAGAGCTAATCAATATAAAGCCATCAAAAACACCATAAACGAGGAAGCGACTCCCACTATTTGGGTCAACAAGCACTACGTATAGTAATATTAAAGTCTACTTGTTGTGGGTCACCGGCAAAGAATGTTTGACCCATTCAAGACGAGTTGATAAGCAGTTTGATGCTACACTAACTACATGAGTGGAATGGTAATGAGTAGTTAGGAAGTAGCTTTTATTTAAAGGTAATTGTTAGAGGAAATGTTTGGTATGTATTTAAGTTTCAAATAGTTGTCGACGTTGCTAATTTTGTTTTGAATTGAGATGTGGGTTGACTTTTTTTTGCAGTGATTGGATAATAAGCGCTTACTTTGATATGTAAATTATTTGAAATATAGTCTGATGTAAAACTTTTTGAAAGAGTAATTTTTGAAAGACTTGAAATAATTTGGGTTGTTTCAATAGTTTTGTCGTTTGTTTGGTGAGGGGTAAAAATAATACAATGTATTTTAAAAACAACTGTTATATTTAGTTTATTTGGGTGGTTCATAATAAATTATAACAGCTTAAGAAAGAAGAAGACTAACACACGAAGACATCACCTACAATAATATATATAGCAATATATACGATACTAAAATATATATGATATTATAATCGAAGATGCAAAAAATAATGTTTTACTTATATACGTGGATACGAAAAATATTTACAAAAGCCATATAAAATATATATAAATAAATAAAGAAGTAAGAAATATAGATCGACTAGTTAGAAATGAACACATATAAATTGATACTAAAATAAAAATATCATTCTCCTTGGCTTTGCCAGTCTGTTGCAGATGAACAAAAAATAAAAATTAAAGCTATTAATATCGTAGATACATTTGTACTTTAAGAAAATTATACTATTAAAACAGGTACAATGTAGTAAGAGACAGATAAGATAAAAGATGCCGGCGATGCTAATGAAAAATTCGAGACAAGATTCACTCGTTCAACAATCAATAAATAATTTAAATAAATTATTAAATATTAAATTAAAATCGTTACTGAGGTCCAAACTAAGTTACATGAAGATTAACCATGGCCTTTAGGACTTAGATTTATCTTAGGTATTAGTTGGAGTAGGCGCTGTAGGCGAGGTTCTGGGCGTCGTTCGCGGACCTGCCCCAGCCGCCGTGGCCACCGCTACCGTGGCTGAAGTGCTCGTCGTGGTGAGGGTGGGCGACGACTTCATAGCTCTCGTGGTGCTCGCTCTTGGAGAGGAGCTTCTTGAGGAGGACTAAACCGGAGGCGAGGAGAGCGGCCTTGGCCAGCATCAGACCCTTGATGGCGGCGAAAGCGATGACTCCGAGGAACAGCGGGATGAGGGACTGGATCTTCAGCTGGACGAGGGCCAGGATGGGGAGGAGCTGCTTCAGCTTCTTCTTCTTGCCACGGCCTGCAAAGAAGATTATCTTTTATAGACAACTGCATAAGATCGAAAATTTCTTATACTATGTCATCCTTAGCTCCGAGTCTTGTAAAGATCATAAATGATAAAACTATTTACTTTCCAACTATATACTGGTAAGATAAATGAGGTTGAGACAGTAAATGTTTCAATAATAAATCTATCATAAACTTATAAAACTCTCGATAAATAGTTACTAAACAAGTAAGTTTATAGAGACTTGCGGTCATATAACATTATATTAAAAGCGTTCTCATCAATGGCTAACATTGAAAGCAATGCTTATAAATTTTAATTAACTTAATACACTTTCTAGTTGAAATGGCTGTAAACCATACATACTTGCACGTGGTTGGAGGAAAAGGTGTTTGTAGGCAAATGCGTATTTGAATTTAAAATGGCGGCGTGCCCGGTTTAGATAATTTACTATTTAAGTTCAAATGTTAATCGGCTATGGAAACCTCATTGAGATTCAATGTCCTTAGCACTCGACTGAAATTGAAATTCACCATGTAACATCAGGTTTGCATAACCCCATTCACCTAGAAAGTGTTTGAGTGGTACCAATTCGAAAGCTTCGAGCCTACATCCATATTTCGTTAGCAAGATTACGCCTGGAGCGTTACTTTTACTCGTTTCTTGATAGAGATTTCAATCGCGGTCCGTCTTAGCGGAACTTCAGAACTAGTTGAGCCTACATAGTAAACTCGTACTATGGACATCTAGCAAGAACCAGAAACAGTGCGTCCGCTTTCCACGATAATCAACCTTGTTAATAGGTTAGAGAAACCCTCTTGAGACTTGTTTCTGACGTTTTCTATCTTCTCAAGCCGTGTTCCGGATGTCCGTTTCAAATTTTCTATATTTCGTAACGCACCTGTCTTAGTTTTGGTATTAATTTCGTCTCGTCATGTGTAACATCAGATTAATTTTTGATCGAACTTTCTATTTTAAAATACTCAAGCACGCCAAACAGGTTTTGGCGTGTTTTAATTTATTTGGCGAGAGTATGCAGGGAATTATACATGAACATGACTACAGGGTTTATGTAACTACTTTTTACTTTTATGACGTTACTCGATTCTATGTCGTGACTTGTATCATATTAAAAACAATTGAGAACTCCGTTCGAGAATTTCACTACAATTACAAGCGTTTTTGGAGCTCGTCTTAATTTTTTATCGATCCCATCAAAATTTACAGTGAAACCGGTTTTGTGAATTAGTTTGTTGGTAACATAATACGTTTCATAATTCTGTGTAACGGATCAGCAGAACTAACGACTTTAAGCACCCGACAACGTACCGTGAAATCACTTGGTTATACTTTTGTTAATATAATAAAGGAACCTTTGTTTTACTACAATGATGAGATTTTGATTGACCTTAGTAGAAATTTGCCCTTATAACAAGATAGCATTGTAGGTACTTTTGGGAACTGATCGTGATTATATTTCTCATTTACTTTCACTTGCTTCGTTGAAATAATTTGATCACTTACAAGAATTGGACCTTAATGATACGGTACATGTTAAATACAGGTTCCATGGTGATAAATTTTTGTGTGTATTTGTGTGCTCATCGTTATTGGGCATGGCACATGTAATTATTTCTGTTATGTGGGAACAAATTATGCTTGAGTAATTTTTATGGGGAGTATGCTAAGCAGCGATGCCGTTAATTTTACGTCAATTATTGTTAATAGTATTATGTGGATGCGAACTTTTAACTTTTTTTGTACACTCATCCAGTAATTTTACGAATGTGATATTTGGATCTTTTGCAATTCATTGATTCGTAGTTTGTGAACTAACAAAATCTTATTCTGAGGAATTTACCTCACCAAAAACTATCGCAAAATCAAAACTTATTGTACTAACCTTCCTCAAGGGACCTCTTCATATCCTCAACAGTGCTCTTAGGCATGCGGAGCTGGATCACATGGTTCTCCATGAAGTCAGCAGCGGCATCCACTAGCCTGGCTTCCACCTGGTTCTCCCTAGCCTGGGGTTCCTCAGGAAGGGGCTCGTAGGACCTGGCAGAGCGGGAAGTGCCGACATTGTAGATAGCGAGACCATCAGCGAGTTTCAATTCCCGCGCAGAAGCTGCGTTTTCTAAGAATCTCATAGATTTTTCCTGTGGACAAAAGAAATAGATGAATTTCATTTTTGTTGCTATTCTATCATGAAATTCTGCATAAATGACCTAATTGAAAATAGATGCTCCTTTTCTGTAAATGACAGCTATGAAAATAAGATAAAATAAATATTTCAGACCGAACCTTTTTTAAATGGTAGCTAGTATGTGTGTTGAAAGCGTCAAATAGTTTGACAAACAAGAATTGTTAGCAAGTTGCAATAGTAATGTGCTAAGTCATTAACTTATTTAGTTAGTGAATAATAAAATAACTGCAAGTAAATAGTAGATGCTAATTGGAAAGAAAAACATTTATAAATAGATGTAAGTGAATTAAAATTATATAAAATCTGGAAGAATTAATAGTATATTAAATTACAAATGTTGACAGAAAATAAAACTTGAATTGGTTATTGCGGTCAAGAAAGCTTGTTACCACAATCACAATTAAGTCCATAGAAAATATTTGAGCAAATTATAGGAGTTGTACTGAACAAATTAAATTGTCTAGACATTTTTTTTTTTATAGTTCCGGAATTGGAAGTAGCACATAATGAGTCAGAGGATATCGTCAATTAAAGTGGAGATTCGACCCAAATAGGTAGCAATAATTATGGGACAGATCGAGATTTTGATGGGCAAAATTAAAATGAGAATGAAAGTGATTGATAGGTGAAGCCAGAGGTTAAAGTCCAAAGACCAGGGGCACAAACACGACACAATTATAACACACCTTGATACACATCCAGGGATCTTCGTCGGCACAACTCTTGACAACCCCGACGACTGACCCGATGACGTCATCGTCTGAGGTTGCAGGCTTGCAGCTCGCTGCTGCCACACACACTAAGAATACAAGGAAGGCCTTCATTTTTTTTTTGGTCCTACACTCCTTCGCGGTGGTTAGTGAAATGTGGTGAGGGGACGGACTCAAAGCGGTTTTATTCTACGTCCCCCCACTGCGGGGTTTGAGCCGAAATGCGCGGGCGCACTGCGTGTTACGAATGTTATAGAAGCGGCTACAGGTGGAATACTTTTTATGATGGCAATGATAGCGTAGGGAACATTGATTTCGTATTTGTCCTTTTAATTCAATTAAATACCACCAAAATTTTGAGGCCCTATGTTATTATTTTTATTAAAATCCCAAGTATGTTAAGGTTCAAATTAATTAGATGCGGTACTAATTGTAACCAGAGTGAGAATTTAGAGAAATCGAGTGAGCCTGCATTTTAAATAAAGCTTGAATGAATTCCGTATATTTTATAGTATTTGTAGAAAATTATGATGACTGTGATGTAATACCTATACATTCGTAATGAGTGATGCAAATATAACTTTTATTTAATAAGGTAATAAAATTAGAAATCGGTTTTGAGTTCGATGGCTCTGTTATAACCTATTGGTACTATTATTATTTGATCTTATTTATTATTCTTTTACTATGTGTTTGATTCCATTATTAGGTTAATTTTATTCATACTCACGTTAACAAATTTCTTATGAGCAATCTCTTCAATTTCACTTACATTATAAAATTTAATGAGATAGGCTTAGTTTTTATTATAATGACATGGATATATAATTAAAAAGTACATTTAACTGATTGTGTTAATTTCTTAAATTTTGTGTATCTAAAAGTTACTGATGTTAATGTATTTATAAAACTATGACTGAATCTATAGCTCATTTAGAATATAAATACTTAAATATATGCTTCCTTAGAAAAGTGTTTAAGACAAAAATTAGGTCAGCCCCATAACCCTCTTTGACGCTGTCGGGTAAAGCCACCTTGCAGTGGGGTATCAACAGGGATTATAATTTAATTATATTTAATGCTTTCGCTGTTAATGTTTCTTTGCAAGTATGTTAGCTTTACAGTAGGTTAGTTGTTGCATGTCTTATTTGTTTATTTACGTTTAATAAACCTTAAGAACTACATTACGTTCATTTTTTTTAAACTTATTATAAATAAATGCTCGACTTTTAAACAAAATTAAATTCAAATTGAACCCTATGTATTTAAACAAAATGACTACTGTTTTTTTTTTCATGATAAGATTTTTGCGTATCAGATTTTTAAAACAACAGCGTACCTATCAATGTAAGTACAAATAATTTTAAATCTAAGCTCTATAAGAAGGGTAAATTGAAAAGCATCTATTGGAACAGGTATATAAGTGCCATAGGTCATAATACTGAGTAGGCCACTATTTCTCCGTCTGTCTACCCATTTATAGCTTTTACCTAGATAATACGTATTTGATTTATCTCCTAATTATTATTGGGTGTTTATTTTATATTATAAACCTTAACATTTGTCGAAGAATAATAAGTTAAACCGAAAAATTAATTTAAAAATCTGACGAATTTTCCGCCGAATACTTAGAGTTGAAATTATTTTGATGTGATCTCAAATGTCTGTCTGTCTCTACTTTATATTTTAAATTAACAGAGATAACATGAGATTGAATGGAAACTTAAAAAAGATTTACATTTCAGTTCCGGATATAATTTTTTACTTTTTAACCGATTTCAAAAGGATGAGGTTCTCAATATAGACGTATTTTGTTTCTAAATCTTTGTCTGGTGAAATCTTAGTTTATCCTGGATCGATTTTATAAATTCTTATTGTCATCAAAATCGGGTTTATTTCAGAGGTGGTCGGTTCTCGAATTTATTGTGAAGTTGGTTCTTTTTACATTGATGTGTATCTCATCACTTTTTAAGGTGTTTGAAAAGCTTGTTTATGTTTTTATCAGTAACACTATCAATAAATTCAGTGTCATTCCTAGTAAACACCGCGACCAGTTCCTTATAGTTAAGTGGTACGTTTATATGCTCCTGACCTACTCTAATGCAAGCTGCGTTGGTACTTCGTGGTTGTATGCTGTTTTATCGGCTTATTATAATTATACTGAATTAAAAGTCTTTATCTCATTTTAAACTAAGAGTTAGATAGAGGATTAATGTGCTGGAATACTTTAAATAATTAAGAAATGTAGACATCATCACTAGAACTACTCCAAATCTAAAGTAAGTAATTAAATCATATTATGGATATATCAAATCATAATACAAGGTACAAACACCCAGATTATAAGACTATGTATAAAAAAAGAAAAGTTGTAGTAAATAGGAGTAGTATGAGGTGAATCAAGTCAAGTCATATATTGATTTTGATGTCACATAGTAGTCTAAGTTGAATTTATTTTAATGAAATTGAAGTTTACATAAGGTATCATATATTTTAACGCACCATGAGACCGTTTCGTTGAGCCTGAAAATTCCTTCTTTTATTATTTGTCAAGCTAAAATCTGCACGACATTTAGAAGAAAACCTTTAACCATTTAATATACGATAAATAGGTAAGTACTAACATCGTGTGAACCGGATCAATAAAGAAAAACATGTAAAAGGAAGTGTATTTCCTATCCCATCACATAAGTTAAATCTTTTAAATTAAAATAATTTATAACACTTTCTTTTTACTTGCCATTTATATTATAATAATATACAACGTATTTATTTAATTTTATTATTTTCTGGGAGTTTAAATTAATGTTCGATTCATAAGTCTGACCACCGGAGGGTGTATCTTTATGTATGCGGCTTTTAAGAAATACCAACAGCTTCTGTAAAACCTTTATTTAAAGCAATGATAAAATATTAATAAAAAGGGTAGTGTGTCAAACTGTTCTATTTTTAAATATTCAGATTTAAAAACTGCAATTTTTGATGTCAAAACTCTGAGAAAAACAATAATTACAGTTTTTTTGGCTTTTTAATGTAGTTAAGTAGACACTGACGAGTAGTAGAGTAATAGTAATAGAAATTATTGAAACCACTTAAGTCACAATTGCACCCTGGGTGGTCAATCAGTAGTAACTACCATCCTTGTCGACTTGCCAAACGCTAGGTCACATCATTTACGTTCACGTAACAATTTAGCATGTCTTTAAGTCCACAACCTAGGTAGGAATCTGGATTCTTTAGCGAGGATCTGTGGTTGGTCAAATCTAATATAATGGCTGGAGACCTTCAGCATGTTCGTACAACGTAAAACAACGTCGCTCAACGAAGTCTGCAGTCGCCGAACATGCAGAAGGCTCCAGCCATTATATTAGATCTGAGTCCACAAGTCAACTATTCTTGAAGAATAGTTGACGATAATATCGTGAAGAAAATTTGTGTTGCTGTAAATATATTTTGGGCCTTTGAGCTTAAATTGCCAACCTCTTAAAACGTCGTAATCATAACTATCTGTAAAATAAGGCAGAGTGTTATAATCTACTCAAATACAACAAAAATCTCATTAAATTAACACAAACAGCCATTACATAAAAACGCCCGTAAAATTAAAATAATAGAGACAGTCCAAATCAAAATACGTAACAAATTAACATATTCAAATTAATTGCCATGTTAAGTATATATTCATTTATCAACGCATCATTAGTTCAGTCTTAATGTCTCTATCTTGATGTGAGCCAAGCGTGAACGTGTAAACGGAGATCATTTACAATTTGCACGTGCTTTTTTTCAGTGTATATAAATAGGTTCCTTTTAGGTAAATTATAGGAAGACTTAGGAAGTATTTTTTGTGTGTGACTAAATTTGTTACCAAGTAAATGGGTTGTAGAGGTCAGATAGGCAGTTGTTTTTTTTTTGTAAAATGCGGGTTGTCTGCTGGTAATTTAAAAATGGTCTGAAGTACATTTAAATTAGATATGGTGAATCTCTGCCATGGATATGTATTTATAGTAATTGATGTCTTAAATCCACCAACGTTACGGTTCCAATGCAGTCCAGTGCATTGCTTGCTACCGATTGATGTTCAATCTATTAAACTTTTAAGCAGTGGTCACAAATGTCTGAGGGTAAACCAATTACAATTTGAACCTACATTCTTAAACACTTAGACATCGCACTACACACCTCCAAAGAGAGAAAAGGCTATCAATACCACAACTTCCTTTGCACCACACCCAAACACCTGTAAACCATTAAAACTCCAAAACTACTATCAAGACAACAAAAAGCCGAGTTTAAACGTCCACAGAAAGCGGACACACCGCTTAATATCTCAAATTACTCTGATTACCCCCCAAGGCAATTGACGCGTGAAGTTATAGAAATACATACGTTTTTATGATTTCTAATATTGCGTAACGGAACAAGTATGAGTCGAGGTAATGTTTGCGTGTATACTCTTGTTTTTTTTTTTATATAATGTCCGTATTAAAGTGAGAAGAACGTTTTCCTATTTTGAGACGTGTTGTATTGTTTAATGTGGTTTGTTGTTTTGTTGAATCGGAGGTTATGTTATTTGGTATTTTTTTTTTTACTTACTAGATTGTTAAAAGAGCGACATAATGTAACGTTTTTTAAATTGAATGCATGAATGGAACAAGTCCTCAAAAGTGCATGTAGGTACTTTTTGGGGCCCTATTAAATAGCCTTGTGGATGGGCTTCTGAAAGATCAGATATAAGTAATTCGATTTTTAAAAGATGAGAGGGAAAAAAATGCCAATTTTAAATCCAATAAATACCTCTTAAGTCTTTAATGTAGGTTATTTCAACAATCCCAATCCACCTGAAAATTATATTATTCATCCAACAACCGACCACACCTCGTATAATACGTGGCTACCATTCTGATCTGGACGCGGGCTCCATTGACAATAACTAGGTATATGAGCCACACACCGCGATTACGTGAAGGTTTTAAAGATTAAACATCAGAATTTACACCTGATAGACGGATTAACGAAAATTCGGAAATTAAAAATAATACTCTTTTATTGATCGGTTTTTTTTCCTGGCCTATACTGTCCCACTGTTGGGAAAAGGCCTTCCATTTAACTTTATCCCAAGCCACCTCAAGCCATCCCTCGCGTTTTGCGACTAAGTCATCCCACCTCCTGAGCCGTGATCGGTTTAGTCTGTGTTTTTCAGGAGCGTCTGATTTCTTTCGAAACTAATCAGAGTTCAGATCATGAGATAAACAAGTTTATTTGGGGGTGATACTTTAAGTCTACAATTGGGACTTTTACGCGCAACATCTTTACCACAATATATGAAATAAAAATCTCAACTAAGGTAGTTTTTTTTGGTAGATTTAGTATTAGACACCTATGTTATTAACATACACCGCCACGGATGATAAACTAGCTTAAACTATAAAGTCTTTATAAAACCTGGCTTATCTAGAACCATCTATCCAAAGAAACAAAAACCTAAAACTAATTAAACACGCTGTAAACCATGAAAGTGAAGACTTTTTGTTAATACTCTACGCCATTGTAGTAAACACACAAAAAGGTAAACTCAACCAATTATAGTCGCACGCGCATAGTAAGAGCAATTTGTAGCAAAAAGTGATCTGTGTGTTACTAACTCATAACTGACAGCTGTTAGTTAACAAGATCTCTTTATCAAAGTCAAAATGTTTTTGTTCTCATAAACAAAAATGGCGCTTAAGAAAAGTTACGATAAATTCTACTAACTAGTTTTTCGGTTCCAAATTGTCCTATGGAGAAAAGAGAGCCGGCAAGAAGCTCCATAGGGTTAATAAACAAATGTAATGGAACTTTATTTTTAGGATATAAAAGTAATCCCAAAATTTATTCTGACAGTTCAGTCGATGCTAATAGCTATGAGGAAGAGCATTCCAATCAATAAGGGAACAATTTGAACCACGACTGGTGCTTAAGTACATTGTGCTTAAGATCTTTAAGATTCGGCAATTACCTCACAGTGGAGAAAGTATGGAATATCCGGATTAAAGTACAATTAAAATAAGCCCCAATGGTACCGATCTATAGGAAACAGAAATTTTTTCTGAAGCTTCTGCCACAGATTATTGATCTATTTAGGCAGTAGATCCATATAACGGTGGTAGGAATGACATGACAATTTTAAATGCAATAAAAATCCGAAAAATAATAGACAATAAACCAGGCCAACACCGGAACAAGAATCTATTCGAGTCTGATCCGCCGACCGATAAACATTCGATGATCAATCTTATTATTCGTGCATGAGATAACAGACAGACATTAAGTTGTGTTTCGTAAGAATGAGGAAACTGGTTTTGCATATTGATCTGCATATGTTTGTATCACGTTATATCCATTCATTGATCTTTTGAACACAGCTGTGGAGAATTGTGGAGGGATTTTGTGAGATCCCAGACTTTATTATAAAACAGATTTTGGAAGGAAAGGGTCCTGAAAGGCAAATTGCGATATTGATCCTTTTCTAATTTTCTGAGAACAGGATCAATTGGGAATGGACGAAATCTTAAGTTTCCTGTTAAGGATTATAGATGTAAAATATTACAAAGATCGTGGATAGGTAGCATAGGTAAAGGATGATAAAATAATGCAATGATAAAATGGGGAAACAAAAGAAAAAAATCGAAATTACGGTTGGTAAGCAACGGTTGGTATATAACTAATCCAAAGAAATCCAGTAGCAAAAGTAAAAATATCGTTTCAGATCCATAAAAATTCTCCGAGTTTAAGCATCCCAAGGCCACAAAGCTGTTTAAAAAACCAGAGAAATTAGCTAAAAGTGAAAACAAATACCCAAAATCTAGTTCTACTTGTTCAACTAAAATGCCTTTTTATTTTCCAACGAAATTTCGTCTTGAAGCCGAATTATTCAACTTTCATTTACGTATAATAAACTAGTTGTGCAAATTATGATGTTAAAAAGCTAAAAGTAAAAGTGGTTTTGCTATACATATGGGGTGTAAATCAGTTTGTTGACCTTGCTTGATAATGATTGGAACCAATGATGGTAAATGCGAAAGTAATATAACCTGTGTTGAGCCTCTGAACGATTTTGGTGAAGGAAGTGATTGTTTCAAATCTGAAGGAGTGTTTTTTTGCCGTCACTTTCCCCAAATTCTTGACTTGTGTTGAAAACGACTGGTGATTTAATATGATTTATGTTTTACTCCTGGTGTTTCCATAGCTTAATTTTGATATTGTCTAGAGAACAAGCTATCTTGAGCGCAAGCAAGCTATTTTGCGCTCAGGCAAACTGCAGAGATCAATTCCAAAAAAAAGGATTCCTCTAACAAATATTAATGTATGTGTCATCAAACTTCGTTCTAAGGCACATACATTTTCTATTTGCCGCATTTTTTAAAGAGTCAGAGAACCTATATTTAATTGGAAAAGAACACACCTCTAAATTATCAATGAATGCTAAACTAAATAAGTCATACAATCATATCTGATTATACGTTATAGTAGCTTCCAAACATTCTTATAATACTAGAACGCCTACATAGGTTCGTAGGTATTTGATTGAATAAAGATGAAAGTGAATCAGTATGCTGCTGGGCTAACAGTTCAAGTTCAGTGTGTCATGCTGCCTGCTATCTCTAGCTGTAGGTATAGGTGTCTTTCTATTTCCTTTAAGGTGTAGGATTTAAAATTCCTTAAATTCTTCTTCATAATTAAACATGTGGACAAATTATGCGGTAAACCGCAAAATTATCGGACTAAATTGGATTGTCATATAGAAATTAAAATGATTTGTGATAAAAAGAACTATTCAGACAGAAAGAAATTGAGGGACGTTTTCCCAGCAGTGGGATTATTCAGGGCTTGCCTTTATATACTTAAAATCCTTTAGGGTTTGTTCTACGGCCAATTTTTGACCTGTGTAAACGCTATAGGTCAAGAAAGAGGCCCAATGACTTCGTAAGGAGATATCTCAAATAAAGAATAATCATAAAGTCTGTCAATTGAAACAATATCAAGTACCTACAACTCCAAAATAATTCAAATAAAAAAAAAATGCAAAAAGAAAAGAGTTAATGATATTCAAATATCGAATGAAATAGAGTCTGAAAGGAAATCCACATCGTTGTGTTATTACTCCATTGATATCTTGGACAAGATTTTGGAGCATGCTGAATTTACAATGGATGCGGTAATTTTTGTTGAGTGAAAGTGACTAAAAGGTAAATATTAACTATCGATTCCAGAATCGCCACCAATTTAGTATTCCATGAATTTTATCTTTTCTGATTAACTTCACATCTTTCTTTACTTACTTTAGGAAACCACAATGTCTATAATATTATTATATACCTGAATAAATTTGATTGATTTTAAGTTTATTGTTTAATGCTTCAAAGCATATCTCCAGGCCATGATAACAACTGTAACAACCTAATAGCTATTTAATACCTACTCGATATTAAATCAACAATTGCTTTGACAATCCTCATTGGTTCATACTCAGTACTTTAATTTTTTTTATTAAGATACCACATCCAAAAAAGCTCATCACCAACCTCAGTGTACACGCACGTGTCTCAAATAGCCAACGTCACGCAAAATATCGACAACTCCGATTCGTTCCACTGTAATAAAACTTTCATCGTATCGATAAATGTTAGTGATGTAATGAAATATGTTCCGTTGTGTCGAGTAGGAAAGTGGCTCGAATAGAAACACGTCTTGTTTGGAGATTACAATATATTATACTTATATTGTGGGCTTGAAGAATGGTAGGTCATTAATTTAAGGGTTTTAGGGGGAAATTCCGAAAAGTATTTTTTTTGTTTGGTATTCGTTGTGTAGGAGGAATTTAGATAGCTAGGTATTTTTGGAAGTATTTTATAATAACCCAATAGCCCAGAGCCCAGAGAATTGGAAGAGGGAAAGGGAGGCCTTTGCCCTGCAGTGGGACGATAATGGCTAAAAATGTTACTCTGTTTAATGAAGGGTTTGACACCACTGCCTTAATCATGTTTAACTTATTTTCTACATCTTTTCTTAATTTTCATATTCCAATACGTTTTTAAGAAGCTTCCCAAAATATTCATACTTAAAATAAATTATTGAATACTTCACTACCATCTTTAGTGAGTGACCATTCACTAAACATGAGTTGTTCAGTGATGATATTACATCATGCCGACACTAAATTGATTTTGTTACTGCTTTCAAGTTTGAAATAAACCTCTGGGCTTTTGAAACTGAATTTAAGGTAACCTATTTTCTTATATTTTATCAAAAGTAATGTCCTTGATGTCAATGAATGAACCTAATGGTAATAGGTCATATAATATTTTGAGGTATAAAGTCAAATAGCAAAAGAGACACTTTTGACAAAAAGGTGAAGGAAAACATCGTAAGGAAACCTGGAAACAAAAAATTTGGGATCTGAAATCGCCACTCCGCAAAGAGCAAGCGTGGTGATCAATGCTCGTGCCCTCTCTATACGGGAAGAGGCCTGTGCCCAGCAGTGGGACGTTTATAGGCTGGAATTATTAATTTTATATTTTAGCAAAGGAGAGATATCACTTTGAAACGGCTTCCAAACTAATTTTAATATTTGATTACCTTACAAAAAATGTTTTGCATTCCTACTCAATGTAGGTCAAATAACTATCTCCATAGCATTATTTAGTTATATATCTGTAACCGGAAGTCAACAAAGCCTAATTACAACACTAAATAAATTTTCTCTCACGTATTTAAAGTCGTAAGTCGAATACATATTATGCGATTATTCGCATAATCGACTTTCGAAGTCCGACATCGATATTGCCTTTAATGAATCGATTTGAATTGCAGTCGAATAAAATCGCGGCTAGACGATAGTACCGTTTTATTTTCTTTTTATATAATGCTTTTATAACTTGTCAGTGGATCTTGAATATTTTAGTAAATCCAAACGAATTAATAATAAACTTTGGTGTTCTACTTTATTTTGATATAGAAATTCTGGTCATAATTTTATATCAACATTAGCACCTATACGTTACTAATCTGTCTAGACTTTATTATTATACTAGCGGCCCGCCCCGGCTTTGCTCGGGTGCAACGCTGATACCGAATATTACACAATCATAAAGTTCTGTAGGGCGAAGCACAGCCTTAGAAGCATTTTTTGGTATAGGCACGCGCCCCCCGGCCCCCGCGCGGCCCCCCGGCCGGTATCGCCGCAACCGCTATGTCCCTGCATTTTAAATCTGTAATATCTTCGAAAATATTCATTTAAATTACATGCTGTAAAAGGCAATATTGATCTATATTACATGCACAATTTTTTGAAGGTACTTAATTGGATAAGGATTAATGCTGTATTGCTAAAAATCGTCTTTTCGTGAATAAGTAATAAATAAAGGATAAAAAATGGTTATTGTGGGTTACGCTCAAGAGATAGACATATACCATCGCGGACTTTTTTGTAGATCTTTTTGAGGTGCACAATACAGTACTACATTATTTTGATCTATCTCATAGGGTTCAGCCAGCGTTTGCAATGAAAGCGCAAAAAATGTGTTGATTTACGACCTGACGTCAAAAATCTCTAAGATTATCCGTGTTTCTCTTCTATATTATGCATGTATTATACATATAAACCTTCCTCTTGAATCACTCTATCTATTAAAAAAAACCGCATGAAAATCCGTTGCGTAGTTTTAAAGATTTAAGCATACATAGGGACAGACAGCGGAAAGCGACTTTGTTTTATACTATGTAGTGATAACTTGCAAAACCTGCTTTGATTTGATTTGATGACTTCTACTATTCATTTAAAGACTATAATAATATCCTCACAGAGATAGATGTTTCTGAATGAGGAAGTAATTGTGTAAATATTAAAAATAGAACCACACGAAGGATAAACTCACCAGTAGGTTAAGGAAAAATAAACCTTAATATTTTTTTTTGGTGAGTTCTTTGCAGTTAGCCTGAGCTCAGGCTTTGACTGCTTCACCGGACTTTAAGCCTTCAGCTTAATGCGGTCTTCCTTCGTCCCAAGGAAAGATGCAGACGCCAGTTTATAAGGTGTCGCTAGCTCTGAGGGCCCGGGTTCGATCCCTGGACGGTTCTATATAGAAGCCCACTTTTCTACATTTTCTCGCCTTTGAGTGTTTTTGGTACCTTCGTTTTTTCTGAATTCCATAACACAAGTGCTTTAGCTACTTACTTTGGGTACAGATCAATGTAGTTGATGTTATCCGCATTTATCTTACCATTTCCGCAAAATAAATAATAGGCTATTCACGTAGTCAATTATAAACCTCAAAACAGCTGATCTTTATTTGAGTTTAAAATTAATTAACATACAAAACACATTATAAGCCATAGCAGACACATCTTTATTCATAGCCAATTAAACATTCTATTCGCTATCTATTTAAAGTAATTATAACACAGTTAATATGATTATAATTGGTGCTATACCAACTAGCAATTGACTAAATATTTTAGCTGCTAAATTGTTGATATCTTGTTTACAAAAATATCGTGAAGATAACAAGAAACGGATTAAACTTTGTTGATTATTATATATAAAATGTGTACTATTTTTAAGCACAACTACATTAACCTTTTTCTACCCAAGGAAATGTTCGTTCGAGTTTGTCCCCCCTGGGGAAGTCGGAGAGGTATTACTCTTACCGGCTAAAACCACCGGAGTGCTTCACCCTTCCCTTATGCTGAAGGCGGAAAAACAATGCAAACTACCGCGATTTATACCATAAACCTATTGGTTTCTTAGGTTTACGCGAATGTTAGACATTGAAATAAAACTACATTTTAGGATTTTTTTCGCGGTTTATATTTAGATTTTAAGTCCCGACGTTTCGACACCTTTGCAGGTATCATGGTCACGCGCAGACTGACCATAAACCTAGTCAGACTAAACTCTTGTCGACTAAAATAAACGAATTCTTATTAGAAGTATTTTAGGCATTAATTCAGTTTGCGATACCACCACAACCACCTGAGTGCAAGAAATGGGTATTTTTGTATAGGTTTTATTATATATCTCTTATTATGTCTTCATCTACTCAAAGTCCAGTTAGTTATAATTATCTGGGCTACTTGCCTAACGAGATCACTATAACCTACAAAATATATTTTCCACTTCGTAGGTTTAAATTTCTATAAAACCAAAACCCTTAGCGTTTAATTAAAGTAAGTAGTTCTAAGTTTTTTATCATTGTTTCCATCTGTAGCGACCTCTATGTGCATTACGTTATTTAACAGAAGCATTTCAGAAATACTACTCTGTTCAACAATTATGACTAAAGCAATTAAGAATCATGAGACTTGGTTTAGATAGCATAAAGTATTTTTTAAAGGATAGTTTAACAATCCACACTGGATTGATAAGCTATAGAACGAAGTATTATGAATTAAAATATAAAGTATTAGTAGTTTGTAAAAACTAGAAATAACTCATACGCAATTATAGCTTCCCAACACTGCGTTTATTATTCTCACAAGATCAGTGTCAAAAAAAAAGTCCAAACAAAAACCACTCATGAAAAGGTACTGTTACTAACCGGTACTTCTGAAAATACTCTCTTATGTGAACCATGTTA
The DNA here is from genome assembly GCA_905146925.1 of Autographa gamma. Classification (NCBI taxonomy): domain Eukaryota; kingdom Metazoa; phylum Arthropoda; class Insecta; order Lepidoptera; family Noctuidae; genus Autographa; species Autographa gamma. Next base: position 8,903,012 of record LR989871.1, read on the forward strand.
AAAATATGTAAGTTATGCATTTTGGCTTGTGAAAGTGATCGTGATACGGCGCGCGTGCGAGAAGCCTTACGGTGGAAACATACGGGAGAGTATTGTGTCGAGCAATAAACCACAGAACATGTTGGATAGGAAATTGAAATATATGGTATTTATTATTATTTATTTATTTATGTTAAAACGGTTTACAAACCAATTACAATTAAGGGAGTTTTAAGCTGCTGCTGTTATCCAAAGAAAAATTTAGTTTTCTTGTAATTTTTCCATTTATATAAATCAGGCACAATTCTTTAAATTTTAACTGAAATTTAGTATAGCAGCAAGCCTTTAGCTAGGTGATTCTTCACTTAGTCCACATAAAAATTAATATTGTTGGATTGAAAATAAATACGAGAGCACACGTGAGTTCAACTTCAGGATAAACTGCCTTTTCGACCTTTGAACATTATTTTTGATCCTTGAATTTTATTAAGTACTAATAATTTTCATAATATGAAACTGATTCTATCATAATATGCACCTAATAAAGCTAAACATCAATCATCCAATATCCGGTGACCTGAAAAAAGTAGCTGGGTCGAACTGGGTGCCTAAAGTGGAGGACCGAATATTGTGGCGCAATTTAAGAGAGGCCTAGAGGTAGACCTAGTCTACGAGTAACCCACATTAGGCTTGCATGATTTATCATCGATGATGTTGGCGAATTTGCTCGCCGAACTTGCTCGTCCTTTTATTCACCCGTATTTTCCACGACAGGTCTCGTGCTACCAGACGGTCGCGCTTTTGTACATGTCATAATTATATAACTCATAAGACCATGATTAAACATTTTTGGCGAGTTTGAGCAGAATACGTAAACTCTCACTCGGACCGGACTTCCTAATGTAGGCCTATTTATTATAAAGAGGTTTATGTTAGAATAAGAAATTATAGTCTTTTAGACAAAAATGCTTTAATTTCAGTGCGTATTTTGTGTTAACATGGATCAAGGATTTTCTACTGAATGGAAACCGTGTGATAAAAAAAAACATATAAAATATTTAATATATATTGACATTATCTGTTCAGCAACATAATAAACCTTTTTTTTTTAATGATTGATAGGGCAGAAGGAATGAGAACATTTTTAATACAAAGATATTACGATTAAACAGCCGAAAGCTAGACTGCCTGGTGCATAAATTTTATCTAGTCTGCTTTAGGCACTCTTGTGTCTTATTTGCCTACAAAGGTAAATGAAAGAATAAGAATTTATTAAAGAGAAAAGGCTTCTCAACGCTCGAAGTAACATACATACTATGAAGAGAGAATAGACTTCGTTTCAGATCATTCTACAGTACTGATCTAGGCCTAAAACTATCACATGCTACCAAAATGTCTCTAAATAGCAAAATTATAAACTGGGTATTCATAAAATAAACCAGTTTTACAGCTGACTTTGTAACTGTTGACAAAACTGCCATCTAGCGATCATCATCGATACTTACAAATCGAAGATGCGACCAAAAAGTTTTCTTACTTTCATAAAAGTTTTAGTTTTTCCTAACCTTGAAATTCCCTCAAGGTCTTTTACCTTCTGGTTCTTCGTAAATTGAATGAAACTTATACAGATTTTTTAATGGAATCGCTTTTGTTTTGGGTTTTAAAGTGATGGCCTTGAAGTTGCCCCGTCCTTCGAATAGATGGCGCTACATACAAGGTCAATGTTACTACGATCAATTGATGCAAGTTACTATTGCCTGCCTACAGTATGTTTATTGGTATAACAAATTATTATGCAAGGTATATCAATAAAAGGCTTAGTTTCAAGTGCTGTAAAAAGATGCTAGAAAATACATTGCAGTTTTTGAAGTAACTTGAGATTAAAAAGGCCATACATCGCACCATATACTTACCAATATCTTGAAAAGAATTAAAATAATTAGGTGTACGGTCAAAAGATTCAATTATTAAAAAAAAATGTTCTTCCATAACGCCCCGAAAGATGTGAACTGAACTGAAGAAAAATATAGAGTCGCCTAGCAACAGTTTATATACGTAAGTACTGATTTTTTATACTCCAGTTTAATAATTAAGGAAAACTATAATATAATAATAATATCTTGGGACATCACACACACATTTATATTCTGATCCCAAGCTAAGCAGAGCTTGTGTTATGTTAACCAGACAACTGATAAACATACTTATATATTTCTAAATACATACAAATTATAGATAAATTACACCCAGACGCAGAACAAACGATCGTGCTCATCACACAAACATTTGTCCTCGGTGGGAATCGAACCCACGACCTCCGCTATCCTAATAATATAGAAGTAAAACAGTAGACAAATGTTTTGACATTACAATAAAAACTTTAAAACATTCACGGATCTTACATAAACCTAGAAACAGAGTAACATTATAATTCAAAAGTAGTATACATGTAAAATACTCTCGCGTACAATAAATATAAAATTATAACAGTCATGATATAACCTTTGTATACATATTCATATTTTGTAAGTAAAATAGAAAGAGTACACTTTCAATTGTACAGGTAACGACACAAGTGTTTCAACAATTATGAGACTTTTGCCAGTACAAGTATTGTGCCTCACTATTCGTTATTGAATGAAGGATTTTGCGATTTTATAAAATTGCTAAGTTTGCTAGTCTGCCATTAGGTCTAACTGTCAATTTTGACCAATGAAAAACAAGCCACTGATTCATTGACGCTATAAAAAAGAAACAATAAAATCGAAAGTGAGATTAAACCATTATTTATTGCTTACAAAATATTACAATTTGGTAATTCTTTTAAGAAGTTAGTTATTTTTTTAATGTTTACAAACCACGGAACTTAAAAAATAAATTTTTTTTTTTTTTTTTACCCATTGATTTTGTCTAACCTTTTCTCAATTATCTAAGTAAGTTTTAATTTTAGTATAGTTAGAGTTTGTTCTTATATTAGATTTAATTATCTAATATGTCATAACATAAATTATGTAACTTATCTACAATTCCCATATTTATCTCTAACTGCGCGTTAAAGAGAATAATATTTCTTAAATCAATACTGTTCACATTTTTTGATCGCAGTTCTCAAAAACTTTCGTTATCTACTGTACCAATAATTATTATTCATTTATGTGTTTTGTATACGGATATGGTTGTCTAATTAATTATGTGAAGTGACACTTTTGTCTTTAACATCATTATAATTGATTTATTGCTAGTATCATCACGTTTGCGCTTCTATTATAAAAGGGTAGTCGTATTATGACAGTGGTATATAATTTGCATGCCTTTTACTGGTCAATTATGATTTGTTAAGAGTTTCTTAAAAAAAACAGTTAAGGAACTTCACATGGAGCAAAAATGTTCTTTCAAAGGAAGAACATACTTGACCGATACCGTTTTTAATAGTTAAAAGGATAATAATTTCCTAGACCCTGTCAAAATATATGAAAAAGGATTTAACAATAAATTCTAAGGTACTAAATACTAAAATCGAAAGCCGATATTTTCTTAAGTCTCTTTTATTTATGTGAGGCGTCTCTTATTTTGATATAGCTTAATATGACAATAAAACTTAAAAAAAAAATAATGTAATAGGGGGCGAGCCTATTGCCACTAACCGGGCACAAATCCAAACTCCGACCTGCTACTGAGAATTTCATAGAAAAACCCAATAACACCTTGGTTGACTTGGGGATCGAACCCAAGACCTCTAAGGTAGCAGTCGCAATCTACATGCACTAGTAAAAGTTATAGAAATATAAACATTTGTGTCGTTGCCTGTTTTTAATAGTTAAAAGGATAATAACATTCCTAGACCCTGTCAAAATATATGAAAAAGGATTTAACAATAAATTCTAAGGTACTAAATACTAAAATCGAAAGCCGATATTTTCTTAAGTCTCTTTTATTTGAGGCGTCTCTTATTTTGATATAGCTTATATGACAATAAAACTTAAAACAAATAATGTTAAGTGAGATCGATGCAGAAATGAATGAATCAACTACACTTCGACATTGTCATCGAATCATCAAACAACTTGTATAACTTTATGACAATATTATAACTAAGATGTTTTTTAACTATGTGAAGAAAATCACAACAAAATGATTATGTTGTAACCATCTGTTTTCACATAAAACCATTGTTTTATTGAAGATTAACTTTCGATATGATCGGTGAAAACCAAAGATTTACTTTTATGGCTTTATAATTATTTTCATAATATAAAAGCGCGTTAAGTGTAAGCAGCGCTCACTACGGTCGATTCGTCAATGGGTGACCATTTATAAAAATACTGAAAATACTCCGTGTCTCGGAAAGCACGTTATGCCGTGGGTCCCGCCTGTCATACTTTGATCTAAGCCGAGTTCACCACGGTCGGTTTGTGGATGGGTGACCACTTATAAATATACTGAAAATCGTTCATGCCTCGGAAATACATTTAGTCTTTGGTTCCGACTGTCAAACGTTACTCTTTGTCAGTCCTAGAATCATTAGACTACAGACAACCAATATTAATATGGAATACTGTGTTATCCAGCAAAATGGGTTGTAATCATCCGGTAAGAGCGATTTCGCACTATTTCCAATCCGAACTTGTAAAAATATTCAATACAGAAATCAGATGACGGAGATAGGATCTATTACGTAAATTACCATAGAAATAGTTCTACGGCTACTACGGACCATATTTTCACGGATCTAGATCGGATTCGAATCGGACGTAGTGTGAAACCGCTGTAAGACTAGAAGGTGAATACAATATAGCTTGGGAAAAGACTGGGAAGAAGAAGAGACGTTTTATGTAAGTATTTACAACCAAGCCATTAAAGTATGGGATAAAGTACCCTATTATAAATAGAATAAAGTGTTATTTTGCTTGCTAATATCATGTCATTAGATTACCTCGTTCCTTACACTGCCCTACCTTTGACCTAATGTTTCGAAAGTGTATAATTATTCAAAGAATTCATCTAAATAGTTGAAAGCGAGGTGTGTTGAGCGAAGAAAACGAAAGTCCAATGCTCTAGTGTCGTGTTAACGATGAGTTTCAAAAATTATCCATATTGATCGAGTGACTTTTATACTACACGACTTAAAATCGTTTGGTAGTCGTATTATAATGACAACAGACAACTGTCATCATTGTATAAGATGTATTTTTTGTTCATTTATCACTCTCATCATCATCGTAATTTCATCTCTCCCTTTTCGCAAAAATGTTGGGGTCGGCTTCCAGTCGTACTGAATTCAGTGGGATATTGTATTTTACATGTTTTTGCATCACCATCAAATTATTAAGTAAATTATACGCATTCGAGATATTAAATTAGTTTTTTTTAAACATAACAATACTTTAACGGGAGCCCTCTCCCTCGCTCTGTGCCTTGTGATCCCCTAAAATACAATAAAATTATAATTCATATACATTTAACGGTCGAGTTTATCATATCATCATCCGGAAGAAATCCCATGAAATCATATGAGGTTTGTATCTTGAGTTATTTATTTACAATAGTTAAGACAAGAATAGTTAAATAATAATATATTCCATAATAATATTATTAGGAAAATTACTGTCTGAAAACTAACAGCAGCAACAACTATCGATTTCATGTATATGGGTACTTACTCGTACCATACCATACATATTCAGGCAGGCAGATTACGTTTATTACATCACCCAAAACTGACTTAAATTAAATTGAATACTTTACAGGCTTTCTTTGTGTCTAAGTTATATTTTAAACTTTAATGGCTTAACTTAAATTTATTATCTGAATATATTTATCTATATTTTTTCTTATTTCTTCAACACGAGAAGTCGTCTCCTATAAAGATCTTATAACGGTTGCCTGTCATCTACATTTAAACTTTCGATATCTATACATTGACGTGTTTTCTCCCTTTCTAACCCCACATACGCATGCTCCGCCCCTTTCGCACACATTCTATATTCCACAGATCATCTTATTGTTCTTTTAATTGGTTTCTTACATGTATGGAAGTACTTAGATGTGTAATTAATTAGGAATTCGATATACCGTTTAATCACGAAAGATTTATTACCATGACTGTATTTCCGATACAAGCAGAGCTTCCTATTGCTATTTTAAGTGATTATCAAAACTTATATAATCAATTTATAACGTTCTGTGTAGAGGAAAATTATTGAAATAATAAATAACAGTATTTAAAAGTATCCACAATTACTGATGCAAATAAAGTATTGTCATCTACGTCCTTTCATATTGAACAATAACTTTTAGGCCATATATCCATCCTACTCGTCAAAAGTCTTAGAGTAGGCTCACAATACAGGCTACAAACAATTTAAAGGATTCCTTAGTACTTTTAATTTTATGTATGCCAGTTCCCACTCTCGGATTTTTTTGTATTTACGCCCATAATAAGATATCCCTTAAGTAACCATTGACGTCTCTAAGTGCGGCAGTAAGAAGGAATAATTAGGTATAAAGTTAATAAAGTATAAAAAAAAACATATTCTACTAACTGTTTTGTCAAATTAGTATTCACTGACACCTGTTCTCTTTCAATTTTCTAATCATAATCAAATTCTCATACCAGAATTTGAACCTACAACCTTACATCGAAATCCGGTCAAAACGTCTCAGCTACGTTAACGGCCTCAGGAAAAGTGGGTGATTAGATGATAACCGGTTGCGACATTTGTTTGATATCGTCGCTCCAATGTTAAAATTTCTCTTGTCGTGTGGTCGCAGACAAATGTTTAAACTTCATCAATTATCATTCGTTTTTGTCGTCATCATTATGTGAGCAATGTTAGGTTAGGTTTAAAAGAAAGATGTGACAAAAGTGTTTTAACTTGTTAAATCTTTCATTTTGAAGAGGTTTAGTCTGGGATCAGGCTTTGACTGCATTGACTGGATTTTATACTTTTTGGTACATAAAACAAGCCACAACACGTAGTTTTAAATTAAATGACAAAATGACTTTTAGAAAGTTATAGGTTGACTGACCAAAACATGAGTTTTTTATGAATAAAGATTTTTAACATCGTCTGCTATCGTTATACGTTTACGACGAAGCTACTACTTTGTTTTTCCTTATGTAAACCAAGGGATCCCTATTTGTGTTACTATACATGATTTAGCTGAAATCTCAAAATCGAAGGATATCTTTGGTCTTCTATCAACACATTTTTGAAGTTAACCAGTAGCTACTGTAGCTATCGTATCATCAGCACTGATATCAAGCATTATATCCACAAAGACATTGACAAGTGGTTCTATTCCTTGAGAGGCATTCGCGAGCCCATTTCTCACAGTCTACTTTTAAGTAAAATGGTTATTATAGTCCATTTTATGCTTTGACTAGCACGCATATGATATACCTATAGATAATACTAATATGATAGAAGCTTTTCCATACTTAAGCTTCTACAGTTTTCGCATCATCAAATTCATTAATAACTTTGTTTTTCGCCCATGTTATTGTTCTCGGATTTAACATAAAATATTATAACATTATTACTATGGCTAGAGTGGATGATGACTGCATTTTAACTAATTTCTTTTCAAATTTATTTATTTAATCCCATGAAGTTTCTTAAATTCAATAAGTTGAAATTTTTAATAAACGAGAATGAAAAGATGCGAATGAAACCCCTACTTTAAATCTATTAACAGCAATAAAATCTTCAATATCAATAACTGATTAAACCAATGATATTAAATATAAACGAAAGGAAAATACTAGAAGCTAATATCTTTCTTGTATTTGACGCACAAGATACTTAGAGTATACATAACTAGAGTGAGCCTATCAGAGTTTGAACGTAAGCACTAGTGTGAAATGGTTTTGTCGTGAATCATGTATAAAGATGTAGCTTGCCGTTTTAAAAAATCTATCTAAAAACACTAATATTATCCTAACAATGTCAAAACCATCGATATTTTCGTATTAAGTTTCTAAATTTAAGAATTTTTGCATGCCTTATAGGCAAAATGTACTGGGTCTTCACATTTTTACCGTGTCATCATACATTGTACCTACATTTTAAGCAAATAAATATTTCTGATTCTGATTCTGATTCTCGTTGCGCGAAATTTAACTTAAATGAAAAACGAAATGTACTAGGTTCAGACTAAAAACTGCTCTCGCTTGGCACAAGGGGAAACTAGCGATAGTAGCAGTCTATGTATATAGTACGTCAATGACAAGATATGTTTTCTAATGATTACTTACGGAACAAATAGGATTATCAACATCGCTCTCATTTTCACATTAATGGTGGTCAACATTAAGTGTCATTGAATGACGAAGCAGGGGTATATGAACCGGATACATATGTTATGTTTATGGTTTGAACGAGAAAGAATCTGGTAAGTACTCTGTTGACAATGATTTCGTTGAAAATGGCTTGAATAATGGTGAGAGAAGAAATGCTGATTCCGTCTTCATTGAGAAGAGACTTTTTAGTTTATAACTGAAGTAAAAACTCCATGACATGACATAGTGAATTTTTTTTCCTGTATATCTTGGTCTATAATGCACCACCCAGAAAAACCTGAAATAAGTACCTATGTTTTGTTCCATTCAGTTTAAGTTTTTTTCACTAGCTTCTAATTAAAAGGATCAAACACTAATAAAGCAGAAAAATAACATACAAATGGGGTAAATTAATTAAAAATTATGGGTAAATTAAGTTTTTATCGTTTTTTATACATTATGTAACCGTGAAAAGGCAGAGCAAAGGTTTCTTGATCCCTATCTAGCTATAAAACTTAAGAATATTAAATGTTTTCGCAAAAAACAAACTAAAATCCAAACCCATAATTTAATTTACTTCAAGTGCAACCAACAACATGTAAACTGTCTGCGTTCTGGGTAATTATATCAAACTGCATAATGTTTTGATGAAAAAATTATGTGTAGCGTTCACACGTGCATGTTTATTGCAATACGTCTTGCGATTTCTAAATCATTACTGTAATTGTTGTTATTTAATTTACTTAAATTTTATATGTATTTTATTTGGCAAAGAAAGAAAATGCCCGAAATAAATTTCGAAAATGGCTGGAAGAAGATGAAATTATCTATATTCTTTATAAAAGTTAGAAATTACAGTCGTGAAACTATATAAAAATAAAGCATATCTTAGCAGTTGGATGAATAAAATTTATTTGTACTATTCTACATGACTATTTAATATAAATTAGATCGTCTACATCGCCATACATGTGAGGAATGCGCACGGTGATACCATTGATAATTTGTGTTCGGGTGAAAAATAATGATTAAAATATAACTTGCAATAATGGCCCCTTATGAAACACATTTATTTTTCTTTTTTAAATCCCAAATTGCAATGAGCATGTCTTTCTACATTCAAACATTATATTTTGAAATTACTAATCCAGATGCCATTAAACATGTAACTTTCAATGAAATAAATCCATTTCTGTAACCTAGGGGCATTGCGGATACGAGAGTCAATTGACGTATTATTGGCTGCAGACTGCAATCAGATTGCCTTAAGTATAGTATGGTGGTAGCTTGTGTAGTAAACATGGCATACTTAGGTACTTTATTATTAGGTATAGGTAATAAGAAGCTAGTAGGTTTTGATCCTTTTCATCTCAGTTTGTAAATGTATTTAAATTTCTTGTATCTTATTTTGTTATGGTAATTGTAGACTTCGATGTCTTGCTACGTCTTTGAATAAGTATATCATATTCTGGAGCTTAATTAACTAATAGGAATAAGTAGCTAGTAGATTTAATCCTTTAAATCTCTGTCTGTAAATGTATGTGACTTTGTTGTGTCAAGATAATTGTAAATAATCGATTTTCATCTTATATATCTCCGTTTTTTAATATATGTTATATTATTGGACTTCATTTACCGACCAGAAATATTTAGAATGTCACTTTATTTTATTCGTTCCCAGTTAATTTGAAATATCCTTGCTTTGGTTTTGACATTATGTTATTCCTTATGTTTTGAGCGGAAAATATACCTAGAATAAAACATTACTAACCCTTAACTTCACTATCGACTCGTTATTCCTACACGTTTACTATTATTTTAAAAGGCATGTTTCCTATAACAAACGATATTTGTTCAAGATAATGTCTTCTTGTGTTTGTAGGTTAAGCTTCCAGTGGGTACTACAGATCATACCTTAGGTACAACGAAGTACAAAACTGAATCTTCCTACTTGGAAATAAAGTTGCTTTTGCAATTAACGTTACTTAAGATGTGTGGAAGACTGAGCAATGAGTGTGTTTGAAGTATGCATTTTAGAATTATCTTCAAAATGATGTTCACCGACTTTGAAGTTTCTAGTAGTAGCTTTATTAACTATTCAGTAGCAGTCGTTTTGTCGACTTTAATAATTATTTAGTATGAGGTAGATAATAAACTGTTTGATTTGCTATGAAGCTTAGGGGTATGATGTCTACATTTATTTATCTTGACTGTTGTTTTAATTTTATGTTTTCTGTGTCCAAAACCGTAAAATAAATCACATACTTATTATGTGGTTTTTTAAATTACGTTCTTATTTTTTAAAAAAGATATATTTACTTAAAAATGGTCTTTAATTTTTTACTTATATTTGGTGAAATGCCTTTGCCCATGATCTACCAAACACAATAAAAATATAAAGAACCATGTTCATGTATGTTAATGTTTGCAAATGAATCTCCCTCGCAGTACGTCGCGTCCAAAAGACAAATATCATGAGCTTAGAATACATCTCATACAAATATTTGACGTGAGGCTTAAAGACTGTACTGATCATGTAAGAGAAACTAAGAGTAAAAGACAAAAGCAGAAATTAAAATGTTCTTTATTCTGGTGGACTTATGAAGAATCTCTTTCCTGGGTAAAACGAAAGGTTCACAAGAGTCTGCTCTTACTTGTAGAACCACCGGATGACACCTCTTAACAAGGAAGTTGTTGGGAACCTTTGTTCTAAATAATCATTATAATCATCGTCATCGTTATTATCGAAACTAATATCATTTTCTGCTGGGATGTAGGGATCACTCTGCATTCATTATCAATATTTAATACATGTAAAAGAATCTACAGTACAGATAAATCAAATAAATGGAGAATACAAAAGTATCAACAACGAATTAATACCCCATTATCTAGAAAATCCTTTTGAGATAGGAAACTATCACTAAATACCTCTTGTGAGCTCATAAAATAAGGCATAAAAAAACTCTGGTATGGAAGTTTTTCCGTATTAATTACCATTAAAATGTACCTCGCTAATTGCAAGTTAATTTTGAGATCCATGTAAAGATCTATCTTATAAGATACGGTAGTAATCGTAAGCCCCAATAATTTTCATTGATAAATCACAGGAAATCAGCAGTCTATCTCAATTTCCACGTTTCACATAAATATTTCAAGTTGGACGTATTTTAACGGGATATTACAGTAAGCTTTAATACCCCAATACACATATAGGTATCACGCTAAGTTAAGAATAGCGATAAATTGGAAGAAAAATCTGCCCGAGCGAAACCGCGGTGTTCTGTTAGTCAAATGATGCGACTTAACTAACGTGAAGTGGGCCTTAATAAAGTAGAAAATTATTTTTTGGATGAATAGAAATCATTTAAATGCTAACACAAAATTTATTTAAATGATGTAAATACGTCTAAATTATTTATATTTTGAGTTTCTTAAATTTTATAAATATGATTTCATATTATTAAATTATTTTTTTTATGTGAGATGTTAATCTTTTTTTGTTGAAACTAACATGAATATAAATAAAAAGTTAGTTCATAGCATATTTAAAATACGAGATTATATATAAAACAGTGCAAAAAATCTGTGTTACTAGATTTTTTTAATAATCTATGTTTATGTATTCTAAAAAAAAGAGTTAATTACATCATTGGCTGCTGTCGTTATAAAACTATACTAAAAAGTAGAAATTATGTTGTGTTTAAGACCATTATTGATTTAAAAATCTTACTTCCGAATATCAGTGTATCGAAATGATAATTATATGATGTTGTCAATAACCCACATAGATATAATCATTAATTTCTCGTAAATTACTATCAAAATACTAATATTTACTACCGACCATTCAAGAAACTTGACCTTAAGAATACACAACAAACCCTCGTATTCACACTCCAATGGAAAACGGATCCAAAAGACTAAGTAATACAGTTTAAAATCGAGAAATCCAAATTCTAACCTAGATGGTCCAACGTGCCTCACACAGAAATGAGGTGGGGGAGAATATGATAAAACTGTATAGCAGTCCAATCGCCTCGCCAAACATTGCTTGACATCCCTAGATGTCGGAAAAATATTAAAAAAATACAATAAATAAAAAAATCTTAAAAAAATGAAACTTTTCTTAGTAATCTTAGCCGCTGTGGCTTTTGTGTCGGCTGAAGAGAGTGATAACTCACTATCAACGGCGTTAAATTTCATTAAGGACTGCCATGGAGACTACATTATGTGTGTTAAGGTTAATAATTTTATTAATAAAGTGAAAGTGAAGTGTGTGTTGTGGAATCAGGTTTCTCAGTGGTCGATGCCGAGGATTTCTCATTTCACTTAAAGCAAGTGCACATACGATCTAAATTGCATCCAGACTGCAGCGAAATGAAACAACCGATATCCAATTCTCAATTTCCAAACAATTTCGATACCGTTACTTCGAATTCACAAACTAAATCGTTTGTTTTACCAAATTCTTAAATCCTAATTTTATTTTACAGGAAAAAATGCTCACAATTGTGGACAATTTGAGAGCATCGCGAAGCATAACGATTGTAGATGGAGTCGTCTTCAAGGGCGAGCCCGACGTCAAGGCCAGAAAACTGGATGCCTTGCCCGTTGACCCTACGGCTAGGGACGCAGAGGTCAACTACAGACTCGTCGACGGAGTAGTGAGCCTGTTCGAAACTCACGCCGTCGAGGTCAAAATGAACCAGGCTGATAAAGAAACCCTGCAGAGGTCTCTTGAAGAAGGTACGTTAAACAGAATAAATAAAAGTGAAACAGTTAGTCGTTGACTCTAAACGAATGCATTAATTATAAGACAAGGAAAAAACTTAGACTGAATATAATTTGTAACGCTTTGTAGTTCTAAAATTATCAACAGGTTTTTATATGAGTCTAGTTTTTTGTTTGCCAATAAATATTTATAGTTTTATTAGTTACAATAGTTTTATTTATAGAATGACATCTCAAGCAAAACATTTTGTGTATAAAAAGATCGATATATAGATAAGTCAAGATTATGTAGCTGTTTTACATTGTATTATAGTTTACCAGTCTAACTAATTCTTGTTTTTTCAACAGGTCGTGGTAAGAAGAAGGGAAGCGGCGCCCTCGGAGGTATCATCGGTCTCCTCGGAGCCAAGCTGCTGCTCGGCAAGCTGTTCATTGTCAAGCTCATCGCCCTCAAGGCCCTCGCCACCGCCAAGATCGCGCTCATCCTCGCAGCCGTCCTCTTCGTCGCCTACTGCTTGAAGCAGGAACACACCAAGACCACCTACGAAGTCATCCCCCATGCTCACCACCATGAGTCTCACCACCCAGTCCATGTGGAGCACGTCTCCCATGACGCTGGCCACGGCCACAGTGGTGGCTACTCCAGCTACGGCTCCGACTGGAACAAGAACCTCGACGAGGCCCAAAACCTTGCCTACAGCGGCTACTCTCACACATCATAGATGAAAAGACTTTTAGTGTAAAAACGACATGTGTCGTCTAACCTCTGTTGTACAAAGAATTTATTTATTATCTTAATTTATTGCCATTAATTTATTGTTGAATAAAATTATTTATTATTACCAATTATTACGGTGTCTTATTGAGTGGAACTTTCTTAGTCTTATTTAAATTGTTTCGATTGGAAACGGAAATCGATATGACTTGAGGGCATGCAATGGGTTCACGAGATTGCTCGAACAAGTGAACAGACAGGTCTATTACGACTCACTTTCATTCATGATTGATATTATTTATGGCTGACAGTTGGCCGCAGGCAACAGTCATAAACCCTGCCTTATATTGCCATTCCAGTTCCGATGGAATTTTTAATATCACTTTCGATACAAAAGTTAATATACCCAAAGTATCACTCACAGCATCCGTGGGTGTGGCGATTATGGAATTCAACCAACATTGTTCCGGATTTCTAAATTTCATCAACAAAAGTCATTGATTCTCCCAAAATTAGTATTCAAGAATAAATTGTCCAACAATTCCATAATTATCTTCCGAAGAATCCGGAAAAAACATTTATTTCTATTTCAACATAATACCAGTTCGAACACTCTCTAATATGCTTATTTTTATGTTCTACATATAAGCGAATAAGCTTAGTTAACGACGATTCTCGAAAACTGGTCACCGATGAAACTGGTTAAAAGTATCATGAAGAACTTTCTATAGATGAGGTTTCACGTGTTTTGGTCAAATTTCATCTGCATTGGGAGTAAGCCGGTCTCTGCATGACACTGCAAATTCTGCGACATTTTGTCGAACGAATAAACTGTCCAACAATTATAATTTCATAATCACTCCACGACTTTTACGTCGTAGTATTTTTTGTCGAGATAATCGTTGCTTAGTCTTCATTACGTCGTGTTTTTTGCTGCAACTTGTTAAGACTTTTACTAATACGGTTCGATATAGAAAGTTCCTATGTAATAGAGTCGTGGTTTGAGCGTATGAGTTATGACTTGCATTGCATCAAGTGAGTAAGCTTATTTTTTGTGATCTCCGCCGCTATAACAGTCGTTATCCATTTCATTATCTCGATCTTTATATTCGAGTCTGCCTCTTTTAAATATTATGTCTGGCTATTACATTCTATTTTTTTGTTCTAATGGAATTTTAATTATACTAACGACTGTGTGTTGTATAATTAGTATGAGAAAAGTGATTTGCTTTAAGGAAAATTACTACTGAATTTATTGGTGCATAATTTTAGGGTAAAAGTGTAGACAATTATAAAGTCAGTTTTGTGATTAGTCTTTTATATTGTGTTATTAAACACCTTTCTATAAGGATAGACTTCATTATATTTACTTGTATGTCCTACTAGGGAGCTAGTTAAACCTGCTTTGCTTAACATAACTAGAAATAGCTTACCTTATTTGTTTCTGTGTTTGTAGGTTCAAATGATCTTCTAAACTTCTTTTACATTAAAATATATATTAATTATTATTAAAATATTATATTAGAATAATGACATTATTATTTTAAAGTGTACGACAAATGTAGAGGTATTTTCGGTTCTGTATTATTTAATGCAGAACTCCTATGGCCTGCAATAAATAATATTCCAATCTATCCCATCCAAAGGTATGTTGTGCAGTTACTTTTGGTTTTTAAGCGACTTCTTTAAGATTAAGTTAAATTAAGAGTTTCTAAATTCAACTATCGATCGAACTATCGATGGAGTTTCTTGCCGGCTCTTCTTCATAAGAAGGACACTTTGTAACCGAGCCATTAGAGTCTTTTTTTCTTAAGTGCCTTATTTGGTTTATGAGAAATAAAAACATTTTGATTTTGATCATAGTCCCGGAAACGTTAAAGTTGGTTTTTATTTACATTGATGTACTGTCGAATGTAATTACACTTTAGACGCCAGTATTATTTAAGACCACAAAACGGACCAGATATACACATACATACCTGTGGTTACCCCATTTGTAAGTCGTGGGTAAAGTAAAAGCAAACAAAAGCTAAATCGTTTTACTGGGTAAGTAAAACAGTACAACTATAATTGATCTGATATTGTAACGTAAACTAGCTATAGAGATAAGTACCTATTATGGACATTAAATCGTATAAATATCATAAGAAATAATTTATAGTATTATTTGCTATTAGAATTGTTCACTGCTGGGCATTGGCCCTGCATAATAGGGTAAAAAAGTATGTGATATATATTTTGTTTCTTTTTATTTGCTTACTTATTTGCTATCACCAAATAAAGCAATGGATAAGTAATTTTGCTTAAAAAATTGAATGATTCTATCTCCGTTTTTTTTTTGGTTTTTTTTCTTTTTCATAAACTTTTTCTTATAAAAATAGGTACCAACTATCTAAACTTATTTTTTTAATTCGTTAACCTTTCCTCTATGTAAACTTGTTTCAAGAGACTTTAAAAATAAAAAGTACAACGAAGGAACTGTTGTAATAAAAACCTGTTTTCTGTACGTTATGATAACTTACATTACGAGGTGAGAGCGAGAGTTTGTTTGGGTACACGTATCTCCAAAACCGCTGAATCAAATTTGAAAAATGTTTTACCGTTAGATGACTTTCTTATGCAACTTAAATTACCCGAATTTATTTATTAATTTTCATTGAAGCGCAGAAAACTATAACAGAAAATCCAAATCGCTCTGCAATAAGTAAGTACATAAGATACAAATACATAACAAAAAGAAAATATACTAATAGTTATTAGTAATGAAAATAGACAGGAGTAAAAAACGTTTATATCGTTTTAATGTATAAGTAATCAACGACGACGAAAATATCTAAGACTGGGTTTAAAAATTTAACTTTAAAACGATCAGTATAGAAACGTAAAACGATCACCATATAAAAAAACAACATCAGAATTGAGAACCTCCTTCTTTATTAAAAGTCGGTTCAAAGCTTTATACAAATATCTAAGAAAGAAATTTCCAAGTAAAGTTACTTTGAAAAGCTCTACAGCTTAAAGAAAGTGCAGTTTATAGTATAATCTATAAATCTACGGATACACGCGACCAGTAATTGATACTGCTAGTAGCAACTATTACTCTGATACCACACGTACAGACTGATCTACATTTGAATGTTAAACTACGTAAAGATGTAAACAGACTATCTAGACAACTATCAGAATTATAGTAAAATAATAATAATTTTAAATTAAAATTCAATAAATAACGCTTTAGAGGAGGTAATAGTTATCAGATAAGACTGGAAACCGACCTTAACATAGTTCTTAAAGTCGGTTTCCAGTCTTATCTGAATAAGTTGAAAACTTTATATTTACGTATATTTTTATGTCGAACTTTTATCTGAACTTTACTACCTGTTTATTTAAATTTTATAATATTTTGCTCTAAGGCACCGGCACCGGAATCGGTCCACATATGGGTGACTACAAAGTTATTAAAACAAATTATTACTTTTATATTATTTAGCCGTTGGTTCTGACTGGAATAAGCTGAAAATTTACAAACGTTAAGTCATTGCAATTCTGACACTCATAACAAAGTAGTATTACACTGTACATGAGCTGTAAATAGAATTATAAGTCTATAATAAATTGAAATACGAAGGTAGAACGAGCAAAGGTGTCGAAACGTCGGGACGCGAAAGGTCCGTAAAAAAGTTTTATGTCAATTATATAATAAGTCTATGTAAAATACAGCATTCAATTAAATCCAAAGAACCTGGAAATTTACCTTAACATAATATCTCAAGAAAAAGTTACGCAGAAAATATAACCTCTTAATTGAATTGCTTTATTCCATCAAATTCTAAGGATTAATAAAAATATTCAATATGAAGAGACCACACATTATTAATGTTAATACATATTTATAGATATTTAACTGAGAGGAAATTAAAGACATATCCGGTTGTAAGCTAAGCCGGATGACCCGTTTCAATGAATTTCACTTTTACGTTCATCTGTAACATCGCGCTTTTCCTTTAAGAGGTAAGCAGATTCGTATCGTATTAAATGGTCGGGTTCACTGAATTATTAGTTTGTTTAGTTGCTTTCTGAGTTTAATTCGAGATTTGTATTGAAATACCAAGAGTTTGCAGTTTAAAAGCGGATTTGTTGGTTTTTTAACTTTTGTCTAAAGACGTGAATCGATAAATGCCTATTGTTAGTCCTAGTCAGCGTAGAAAAAAAATATCATTCAAGCGTATGTATGAGTTGAGCTGATAATTCTGCTGAATATTTTGTGTATTATGAATTTCTTAGAAATCAATTTGTGGTGGAAAGGTCGATTTAGGTAAATAAAAATCAGCGGAGCAGTCAAAGTCAGATCTCAACCTAACTATCTTCCAAAAATCCATCTTAAATACTGGTTTAACTTAGTAAGACTGTTCTTTGGTAAATGACTTGAAAAAGATCAAGATCTGAATGTAAAGCTATTTATTATTGACGTAAACAAACTCATACTTGTATTAAACTTGACTTAAACATCAGTAAGTAACATTTACCATCATAAATCAAAATGGCGCCGTTCAGCGAAAGTTAACTGAGATGATATCTATCATATGTCACATTAGCACTCCCTTTACGCCTACTAAAAGGTCGGAAAAGGTTAAATACTCTTTAGTAATTGGCAATTAATAACACTTGATAAAATCGCGATCAACGTGATCATTTATTTCTATGTTAAGCCAAGACTTTACACTGCCTTATTTATGAGGTAGTAATTACCTTGAAGTAAGTAAGGATGTAAATAATTATCTGAAAAGTTATCGTTTTATTAAAGTCTCCCACATCAACACATTTCTAAGTATGAGTTAAAAACCTGAATTATTTTTTCTGCAATAGCTGAACCAAACGAAAAAAAAAAATACAAAAAAATAGGTGGGTAAATCAACGTATTTTTTACAAAATGTAAAAAATACGTTATCTCACTATCGCTCAAAGAGGTTTGCTGGAAGAAAACTCAATTTTGAGTTAAGCTCGCCTGTGTACATCAACTTATTCTAATAAATGTAATGTTTATCCTTGTATGTGTACAATAAAGAATTAAGAATTAAGAATTAAAATGTCCCTTACCATACACATAGTTAATAACTTAACAAATTCATAATTATACGTTTAAAAATTAGCACATTACAGCTTGCGTTTAAGTCTTTTGCTAACAAATCCAGTAAAATAACCACTTGGGAAATTTGAGCCCCATAAACATCAATAAGTTAAACTTTATTAGGTGATACTAAGATACAAACAATAGTCACTCTGCCTACCCATTTACTAATGTAGGCGTTATGATCTTCATACAATAAACATTTTGTCTAGCTATACACCCACATCTCTGCACAAACGGAAGACACATAAATTAACATAATAATTAATTATAATAAATAAACACTTTTACTTTGTCGACGTCATATGAAAAGTGATTAAGTTTGTTATGAATGAATATTGTGATATACCAGTATTTTTTTTTTTAGTAAAAGAATTAGCATGAGAATAGTTCTAATTGATAATTTTTTTATTTTAAGTGATAATTGTGTCGTACTTATCTATTATCAAAGTTATATTTTCGTTACTTTGAAAATCCCTAAACGTTCTCTTGATAAAAATTACATTATTACAATAAATTACCATTTATTAGATTATGTTACTGTTTTTTTCATCTTTGTCCTATAAAAACGCAAGTACAGTATCAAAGACTACAATAGTATACTGGCAATACAGTATGCATCGAAACATTTCATGTAACAAAACTCTCCTAACCACAAATTAATTATACTTTCAACCACAGAACCGAACAATAAACTCCCAAATCTCAATAATAATTGAATATGACTACAAAACTCTACAATATGACCTTCAAGACTTCAATCAACCATACTGGCCTCTAACCTTATAGTCAAGCGCCATCTCAAGTGGATATTAATATTTATATCCATCGCATCGAGAAAGTGATATAAAATAGAAATTCTATAATCATACTGCTTGCATACACATGATTGTGGGTGGCCGGTAATCATTGGTAATAATTGGTAATTTTTGTGCACCTGGCTTTTTGATCACTGAGCTTTTACCCTTTAATTTTCGGGCTTTAATATGATAATGAGAGCCTGTAGACGGACGCACGGCGCCGAGGCCGGCTTAGGAAAAGGTGGCGGGACCACCTGGACGTGCAATGCGGGGCCTGTTTCAAGGTGACGTGGGACAAGGATCAATGGAAGGACTTGGGGGAGGCACTTACCCAATGGGACAGTGAGGGCTAAAATGAAGAGGTACTACTCCTATGACCTACCTATTATACTTATTGACCAAATTAAACAAGAGGTACTGCATTTCTTTAGGTTTGTAGATGATGTGAGGAAAATCCACTCAGATTGGAACAGCATTTCTGTTGTTTTTAAATTACTAATTAGTGCTGGTTTGAGGTAATATGGGATAGAGGTAAATGGAAGGACTAGTGAAGGCCTTTGCCCATTAATGGTAAATAAAGTATAGGGAAACAAAAAATCTCAAAATTTATTAATTACGCACATCTGAGTCACGCCAATTTAATAAAAGGATCGAGCCTTTGCCATTCTTTCTTTATGACATAAACAGCGAAACTTTTGTTTTCTTTACCTTAATACGAACACTTTCGCAAAATCTACCCACGCGTAAAGGAAAACTAAAAAACGTATTTATTTAAGTACAACTTAACATATGTTATTTATATTCACGCTCTCTTGCGTATTGGATTAGAGCAGACATGTTTGTGTACTAGTAAAGTAACATTGGTGTAAGTAAAAAAAAAAATTTTTTGTGGCGTATTTTTTGAATTTCATCATAATAGAAGCAAAGTGTGTAAGAGGATGCGACTCTATTCAGGCGCGGGGGTTTGTTGAATCAGGGAATACTGACACACTAAAACACGGTTGAGGCTGCTTGAAGGCACTTTTATTACAAACACACAAATCACAGGAGTTTCTTTCACAGATTCACAATTTCACAATTACGGCGGGTAATCACAGCAAGGATTTAACAATATTGAGAGTATGCACACAATTGGGCATTACGACCGACAATACTGATTGCAACTACTGAACTACTGCTGAACTACTGCTGAACTACCAAGCTGAACTACAAAGCTAATGCGCAACACACCTACTCTTATACGAGCGGTCGTAGGCGGAGTACGCGGGTGGGCCACCCCGCTATTCTCACTGCCCACCTGCGACCAAACACGGTCGTAGGCGGAGTACGCGGGTGGGCCACCCCGCTACTTGCACTTACTACCTGCGGCCAAACACGGTCGCAGGCGGAGTACGCGGGTGGGCTACCCCGCTACTCCTACACACTCGCCTTCGTTAACCAGTCTCAACGCCCGTACAAAAGTATGGCTGCGTTGCGCAATCGCTGACATTAACATATGACTACATTTTGTCATCTTAATCTAATCTATAACTATAAATACTGTGCTCCTTAACATCTCCACCCCCCGTATGAGGGTTCAACCGACCATACATCCATCGGTTGGGAGCACTACTAACTTAACGACGGGTCTGCGCAGGACACCGTGATTAGTCTTTCCATCTACCACTCTTATGATAGCGTCCGCACCAGAGTAAACACTTTGGATGACGCCACCGCACACAGCACAGCACCACTCCACTCACTCCAACGTTCGGACCGTTCGCCGTCCACCCATTGCGGCGCCGCAGCGTCGGCAAGCACTCGCGCAGCCACCGCCTCCAGAAGGCGTCGGCCAGCGCGCTCGCCCGGCGCCACACGCTTCTCATAGACGGTGCATCTCCCGCGGCTGTGCCCAGCAGGAGATGGTTGGGTGTCAGAACCACTGGCCAGTCTAGGTCGCCACTCACGTAGGCGAGGGGCCGGCTAGGTAGATCGCCCATCCTGGGCGTGCTGTTCTTCGCCCTCACTACCTTGCAGCGCTGACTCAGCTCGCTGCAAGCCCTCATCCGGACGCGCACTCGCCGCAGTCCGACTTCATCCAGGATTGGGTCTAGCGCGTGCAGCCTGCTGTTGGCAGGCAGCAGGCGGGCGCCCTGCAATGCTGCGATGTCTGTCTCGAAGCTCTCTGCTTGCACCAGACGCAGCAAGCGAAGCCTCGCCTCGTCGACCTCGTCGTCGGCGGTTACAACAGGGGACCGCCGACGCTTACGGCAGCGCTCGGCGAATATTAATATTCTGGCCACCACGTACAGAGCCCGCGTCCATGTTGGCAGCCGGGCGTATGTCAACACCAGCTCTGAGGGAGTGCTCGTCGCGTGCACCTGATGTACCCGCTCCAGATCTGCTCCCGCCACTCCGCCAGAGTCGTTACACACCGGCCACCGCTCCTGTGGACAACGAAGAAACGCAGGGCCCAGCCATTGGCTACAGTCGCCGGGCCAGTCAAACCTGGTTGCCTTGTCGGCTGGGTTCATCGCCGAAGGGACCCAGCGCCAGTGTGACCTCTTTGACCTCCTATCTATCTCGGCTAATCGATGTGACACAAATCGTTGGAATTCGGTTGCTTCTGAGTTTATCCATTTAAGTACTGTTTTACTATCAGTCCATAAATTTTTCCTATGTATGACAGTGCCTAACTCTCTCTCTACAGTGTCGGCTAACCTGCAAGCTAACACAGCTGCCTGCAGTTCTAACCGCGGGATGGAGACTAATTTCTGTGGCGCTACTCTAGCTTTTCCTATGACTATCGAGACGTCTCGGCTTCCAGAAACGTTTGTACCTACAATATATACTACGGCCGCATACGCGGACTCACTCGCGTCTCCGAAAGCGTGCATCTCCAGGTGGCCTGTACTCAACCCGTACCACCTGGGAACGGAGACGTCGGCAAGGGACTGTAGGTTGCTCAACCATTGGAACCAACAGCGTGCCTCTGTTTCCTTTAGGGGCTCGTCCCATCCTATGTTAGTCTGCCATATCTTTTTCATTAGCACACGAGAATGAATCACGCAAGGGTACAAAAAGCCTAATGGATCGAAAATCGACATAATAAATCTTAAGAATTCACGTTTCGTGGGTACCACCCACCCCTCGGTTATCTCCTTCGGTAAACGTTTGAAAGAGAGGTCGAAGGCCAATTTGTCAGCGGCGGGCGACCATGTTAGTCCAAGCGTCCTCTCTACGCCGTTCTCGCCTTTGTCTAATGACACCTTGTCTGGGATCTCGGAGCACAGTCTGTCGCGCAGCTCCTGAGAGTTCGTGACCCACCCCCGTATGACGAAACCGCCCTCGGCGTGGATGTGGGTCACCTCCTCGATCAGCTGACCGGCTTGTGCGACTGACCATGTGCTGTCCAGATAGTCATCCATATAATGGTTATTGTGTATCGCCGCGACTGCACCTGGATGCGTGTCTATGTACTTGTCAGCGTTCTTATTAAGTACATAGATCGCTGAGGTCGGCGATGACACTGCTCCGAATATCATGGAGTTCATTTGATATATACTCGGCTGCCCGTCACCCTTCGGTGTCCACAGAAACCGCTGAGCGCCGCGGTCCTGCTCTCGTATTTTAACCCGCAGGAACATGTCGGCTATATCTGCTGTGAAGGCGACGGGTCCTAACCTAAACCTAAGCAATACCCCTAACAGCGGGTTCAATAGGTCAGGTCCTGTGAGGAGTTGGTCGTTTAATGACGTCCCGTTATATTTAGCGGCGGCGTCAAAAACTAAGCGTAGTTTGCCGGGCTTGTTGGGATTAGTGACCCCGAAGTGGGGCAAGTACCACACTGGTTCGGTGCCGGCACCTCCTTCTACTCTACTCGCGTATCCCTCTGCGATCAATCTATTTATTTGAGCTTCGTATGCTTCTGCGTAGGCCCTATCTTTACTAAACCGACGCATTATGCCCGCCAATCGATGGCGTGCGCTTTCAAAGTTGTCTGGTAACAGAGGGTTGTCCCTCCGCCACAACAGACCCACCTCCCACGCTCCGTCCACTGATTGACGGCTGGTGGTGTCAAGGATGCGCGTGGCGCGTTCCACGTCCTCGTGCTTGCGTGGCGTCTCCGATATGCCTATTGCTTCTAACTCGAACTGTCGCTTAACTAAGTTATGTAAATCTTCGTTCGACTCTACAGCACAGTTTATCGAATGCTTAGTGCGTCTACCTAAACCTAGGGGCCCGTGCACAACCCAGCCTAACGAGGTCAAAGAGGCTACTGGCTTACCTGACTTCCCTCGGCGGGTCTCCCTGCCGATCAGCAGCTCCCAATTGTCCTGGCCCAGCAACAACAGCGGCTTAGCTCCCTCCATCGCTTCGCAGCCCAAGTCGCGGAGGTGGGCGTGCTCCGACATGACGGCGGCGGGCACAGACTGAGAGGGCAGGTCCATATTTTTCAACGTACGACACTTGATATTATGAAGATGTCCGTTGGGACCGCGCACTTCAACACTTAACACTCGCGACTCACTGTCTGTTATTTGATGTCCGCGCGCACTTCGAACTGTCAATGGCACTCGCTTGCCTTTCGCGTCCCCGGCCAGAGAGCTATCGATGAGTGACACAGTGGCGCCGTCGTCCAGCAGCGCGTAGCAGGGCTGCTCTCTTCCTTCGACGACGATATTAACTGGGAGTATCTTCAGTAGCGCCTTCCCAATATAATCACTTACGTTAGTGACGCTCTCTGGCTTCCGCTCTTGATGCAGTAGCACATGGTGTGCGTAATTGCATTTCTGGCACTTCGTCCGACGACAGTTTCTCTTTGAGTGCCTCGCGCTCAGGCAGTTAAAACACAGCCGTTTTTCTTTGACGACTGCCCACCGATCGTTCATTTCCAAAGCTCCAAACTTCTTGCAGGCCTCGATCGCGTGCTTCTCCTGGCACACAATGCACGGTTCCTCAGCGGGTTGTGACCGGGTGCTGTTATCTGCACTCACTTGCACATGCAGGCGCTGAGGATACTTCGTCGTCTTCGTTGGCGGCACGCTGACCCGAGGTCGGCTTGTCAATACCGCCGGTTGATTCATGTCCATTTGGATGTAGAATGATGAGGCGCGCGCGAGATGACTCAGAAACTCAGACAACATCTCTAAGCTCGGCGACACTCTCATATCTAAGCCTTGACCGGTTGCCATTCCCATCGCGAAGTCGCCGTATTGTGCTCGTTGTACGGGTGTGAGCTTGCACAATAGTTCACTCACTAGCTGTGGGTTGTTTAGGTACCCGTTGGCCCGCACGCTCTTTAGTAACGAGACACAATTTCTCACGGTTGTGGAAAATCTTCTTAATTCGCGACCGCTCTCCGTAACTCTCGGCAGCTCGCGAACCTTCTTGAGTGCACACTCGAGGATCAAGTTCGGGTGCCCGTATTCTTCGTCTAAAGTCTTAATAATCTCCGACGGGCTGGCCGATGCCCGTAATAGGTCTTCGACTGCTACTCTCGCTTCTCCTTGTAGCGACGTCTTGAGCCGAGCGAGGTTTTCATGCGGTTTAAAGTCGTAGAGTGTAGTCGTGTCAAAATACATATTCTTATAACACAGCCACTCTGCCGGGTCACCTTTAAATTGCGGCAACTCATACGCCTGTCTGGGTATAGGCCGTGGACGCGCAATGCTCGCGATCGCTTCGGCCAGCTGATCAATTTTTCGGTCTCGCGTCGTCTTGGTCCTGTCCGCCTCTTCCACGCCCGTGTCCCACTCAGTTGGGTTATGAAACGGTGCGTGCGCGGCACTAGCGTGTACAGCCGTGGGCGCCGGACGCGCGGTGTCACGAAGCGGAACGGTCGCGGGCGCACATACGATAGGCGCGGGCGCTCGCTCGGGCGGCGGCGCGGTCGCGGACACACTCGCGTCCATATTAGCGTACGGCCGTCTTATCACTTCACTTAGTATTTCTGAGGTAGGTACCTGAGTTTGCAGTCCGGGCGGCGGCATGTCTCGACTTGTCCGAACTTGCTCTTGACTGGTTGCAACAGGCGTGGTATGTGTTACCCACTCCTCTACTCGACACACTGTATCATCCGCTTCGGAGTAAATCTCCTCGTCGGCGGCGGCGTCGATCTCTGCTAGGTCCGCTTCCAGCTTCTTCTGCACTAGCTTCTCCTTCATGCGCACTAACTCCTTCTCTGCTTCATATTCGGCCCTGCGTCGTAGATAGTCGGCACTCTTTGGGCCGCTCCTCGATGACGCTACACTGGCCCCAGATCTTCTCGCTGTCACCGACCGCACTGGCGTCGACATGTCCCGGTGGTCGACAATACGTCCCGGGCCCGTCAGTGGGATGACT
The DNA here is from genome assembly GCA_905146925.1 of Autographa gamma. Lineage (NCBI taxonomy): Eukaryota > Metazoa > Arthropoda > Insecta > Lepidoptera > Noctuidae > Autographa > Autographa gamma. The sequence goes on from LR989871.1 coordinate 8,928,973, forward strand.
TGCGTCTGGTCCTGATGCAGAGTTGGTGCGATGGACGGCGAACCCGGAGCCCTATCCGATGGCACGCCGGAGTCCGCTTCCATAGCCCGTCTTCTCAGGGCTTCAATACGCCGCAACTTGCTCCTGGTTGTAACAGCGCTCTTCTCACTCATCGTGCGTGTCGACGATATATCCGTAGTCTGATTCCCTGATCCGGCTCGAAGGACCAAAATGTGTAAGAGGATGCGACTCTATTCAGGCGCGGGGGTTTGTTGAATCAGGGAATACTGACACACTAAAACACGGTTGAGGCTGCTTGAAGGCACTTTTATTACAAACACACAAATCACAGGAGTTTCTTTCACAGATTCACAATTTCACAATTACGGCGGGTAATCACAGCAAGGATTTAACAATATTGAGAGTATGCACACAATTGGGCATTACGACCGACAATACTGATTGCAACTACTGAACTACTGCTGAACTACTGCTGAACTACCAAGCTGAACTACAAAGCTAATGCGCAACACACCTACTCTTATACGAGCGGTCGTAGGCGGAGTACGCGGGTGGGCCACCCCGCTATTCTCACTGCCCACCTGCGACCAAACACGGTCGTAGGCGGAGTACGCGGGTGGGCCACCTCGCTACTTGCACTTACTACCTGCGGCCAAACACGGTCGCAGGCGGAGTACGCGGGTGGGCTACCCCGCTACTCCTACACACTCGCCTTCGTTAACCAGTCTCAACGCCCGTACAAAAGTATGGCTGCGTTGCGCAATCGCTGACATTAACATATGACTACATTTTGTCATCTTAATCTAATCTATAACTATAAATACTGTGCTCCTTAACACAAAGGCTTCTGTGTAAAAACTACTGTATCTTTATTGTCCTGAGAATTACGTATTATACATACCTACATTGTTATGTATATAATCATATTATTATCATACTTTTATCGATCTGCCCATAGTTATTCTTAGATTGTAAATATTTAAGGACAACCAAATTTATTTAAGCCTTATAAATGACACTAGGGTGATGATCATTTTCCAGGCATATTGATTTACATGCAGACAAAAACAGGTGAAAAAGAGCATTAAAAAAATACCCTTATGACTAATGTGTTGCTGTAAAAGAAAATACTTATCCTAATCCAAACTAATGGTATGTTTTCCTTCTATAAATGTAAGATCCGGTATATTTTTACGAATCACTCTACAGATAATGGGATAAGATTTCATTGTTAAAGTGAATTATCTTGTACTTATCTGATTAATGTTTTGGTACTTTATGTATCGTTACGCTTTTTAGTTTCATTGTACTAGCAGAACTACTGGTATACTGATTACAATCACAAGATTTAAATAGTTTTAGAGAAAAACAACCTTATGTAATGTTTACTACTACTGTCTAAAATTAATTAAGTACCTACACATAAATGGATTTGTTTTTTTTTATTTATTATGGTAGAAATAAACAAATAAAATTAAAATATAATAAATAAAAATTATATAAATTAAAGCCTAGACATAAGTAAATCGATTTCATTTTACCTACGGAAAAAAAAAAAAACGTTGATATAACACTTAGATCATCTTTTATTGTATAATCTTTCATTATCAGTTATTCATATTTTTTCATAAATAATAAATAATAAAAGCATTCATGATTGAACCCTTCGTACTTTGCATAAGTACGTATAGTAACATTAACCCAGTTATCTAACCACTGTTAACGTTTAACCAGAGTCTCGTTAAACTGTTTAATCGCGGAACGTCTTCATCAATCTCATCTCGTATGTTATGCTCGATAAAGTAATGTATGTACATCGGTAGAACTGTTGCTAATGTTTATTAAGGGACCTAGTTAAAAGATGTGTTTTTGGTAGTTAATATCTAAATTACGATTTAATTCGTAGATATAGATCGATGGAGAAATTAGAAAAGTAAAAAGAAGGGAGAACCAACATAAACAAAAAAAAAATCCGCAATCCATCTGAAACTGAATTAAACATCGCTTCCTTTGCCTTTGATGTTTTTCTGTAACTATTTTGAAGATACATTATAATAATATAATTAATTTTGTGCTTTAAACAACCAATATTCCAATAAAAGGTTGTGATGTTGTCTTCTGATAAATACCTGTTTTATGCTTAAGTATAATATTATAAGCTAACAAGAGGGTTTTTTTTTCTAGGCTTAGAAAGCCTTTTAAATACAAAGCGACATGTCGATGTGAAAGTAAAGAAAACTAAGATGAGAAAGATAGAGCTCATCTTTAAAACAGTATATATATTCACTGATAGATGGCGTTGTACTTTGTTTTCATACGTGGACTAAAAAGAGTATTAAAGTGGATGAAAAGAAAAACTTTCTTTATTGTTGCATTATTATTGGACTTGAAAAATATGAAAACGAAATAAAGATCGTTAACTATTTTTAGACTTTGCAGATTTTAGACAGTCATGTAGTTTGTTAAAAAATAATGATTATGTGGGTTTAATTATTTAATTGGACCTAATTAATATTCGCTCCTTTAAATCAGTACTTATAATAAAAAAATAAGAATTAATTTCAGTCTTACTAACAATATAATTCATAATTTCATCGCCTCAACGAAATAGTTGAGCAATGTTCTTAACAGTCGGATGCTCGACAAAGAAAGTTGATTCTCCCGGAGAAAGCTTTCACTAATACGCTTAAAGAATACTTTGCTATGATGAAACATGTGGGCGCTAAAAGTTACCATAATAAAATGACTAAGTATACCATTTCAGAGCAAATGCTGCTTCTACTTACACTTAGAACACTTAGGAATAATATTTTTGGTTATGAAAAGGAAATAAGACATGTTTTTTGATGACAGGAATGTCTTAACTATGTTATACCAAATTTTTTAAGCAACAATTTATTGTATTTAAGTAAACATTACAAAAGTAGGCATTTTAGTAAGCAATTTTAAGACGCAAGCTTGGTTATAATAATAAAATAATGTATGTACTCTCTCTGTCCAAAAAATAATAATGGTAATAGTAATCCACACTATATTAAAAGCCTGGCTTTTTTAATAATTATCTTACCAACGCATCATATTTTGACTAAGTCCAGAATTTATTAAATTTTCTTCCTTCCCTAACAATATGTCTACTTGTATATGTAGAAAATGTGCTGTTATGTAGTAATGTGTATAAATGACTACATAACAGCACAATTTCGTCAAACTCTTTGACTACATAATTAATTATTCAGTATTTCTTCACCATCATAACTACGAAAATTTATGACTATCATGTTCCATCGTCCAGACACCCATTTAAGGTCTGTCTACTCTTTCTTTATAAAACATACATATTCAACATCATATATGTATTGTATATGTAGTATGTACTCTTATATCACGATGCGGACACTGTTATAATTTTATATTACATGAATACGTGTTAAGTTTTGTTAATAGGGCTATGTGTGTCGAATGGTTGGACGATTTTGTTTTTGTACTTTAATAGAATGAGTAAGTAGTGATATATGGCATAGTTTCTGATCGTAAAGTTAGTTCGTAATATTTATAACTGCTAATTTATTACTTTAAATTACATATTTATTTTCTAAGTTTATACTTAGTATGACTTGATTGTTTGATGGTCTAATATCTAATATTTTATATTTAATTTAATCTTAAGGCACAGGGTTATTTACACTTGTCAAAGAACCTTTGTAATGGTTATTAAATAAAAAAAATAGATTTTGAAGTTCTAGTGCCACATGTTATTTATGGTAATTATTTTTGGAACATACTTTTAAAAAGGGTAAGGTTTTTCAATAAAATGTCATAATTATAAAATGCTGTTTGGTTTATTTGCTATTATAAATAAAATAAATACAACAATAAATTAATTCACACTCATCCAATCATGCGCACATGATAAACAATAACTCGTGATACACGATACAAAGAAAATGTAGAGAGTTTATAATAAATACATAATAAATAAATAATACAAAGAGATCGTATTTAAATATATCGTATAAATAAATATGAGAATTATACAGGTACAAGTTTTATATAATTATATACAACAAAAATATATAATTAATAAATATACAAACATAAATAACTCAAGAATATTTTTGGTAGAAGATATAAGTACGTTGGTACTTTTAAATACTAATAAACATATATATACCCGTATACATATTATATTAATAAATATTTAACTAATAATACTATCACACACACAAAGAAGCAGATTCCTTTTCAGTCAAATTAATTTAAATATACACAAAAATAATAAAATGATTGAAAAGAAAAACTAGAAAAAAAAAACAAAAATAAAATAGCGAAGACCATACATACTTAAATACATTCATACTTGTTTCATTTACTGTACACTCAAACTTACCTCAACTTTAAGAAGGTCTTAAAAGTATATCTATCTCAGCTAACGACTTTGAAATGAAAGAGATAGAAATAGACTTTACGACTTAAAGTGAGGCGTTTGAGTTTTAACTATTAGAGGTTATAAATATTTGGTGATCAGCTTAGTTATTGTAAGCAGAATAGGCCAGACTGTTTGCCTCATTCTTAGAACGGGACCAACCACCTTCCCAACCCTGACCATGGGCTGGTGCAGCTGCATGGGAATCCCAGCCATGAGCTTCATAAGACACCTCCTCCTGAGCATGCTTCTGAGCGAGCAAGGTCTTGATGAGCGCGATGATCTTGATAATGAATGCGATTTTGGCGATGAGCGCGATCTTGAAGAGGGAGGCAGCGATCACGACAAGGGCAGCGACGATGATGGCGACGGCTTTAGCTTTGGCCAGAAGGATGAGGGGGATCAGAACCTTGAGCTTCTTCTTAATTTCCTTCTTTTTCTTACCACGGCCTTCGTCGACTGGAAATAAATTTATTTGTTAGTTTCATAACAGAAAAAAATCAAATTGTTAAAAATACGAAGTTCCAAGTTATGGGTATTTGGATGGTCATGATATGCCACTTTTTGTCACGAAAACCGACGTTAATTCAAGCGGAGGCGTGGGCGCTGGCTAGTCTGACCTACATTACAGAAAATTAAAAGATGTTTCGGAATTTTATTTCCGCTTAAATTATGAATGCCTTTAGACATTTTTAATAATTTCAAATCATTCTCGCATATTAAATAATTTGAATATTAATATACAGATAAACATGTGTCGTACCGAAGTCACTCTTATAAAGTTTTAGAACAAACAACAGATTAAAATTTACCTTCATCACCCATAGAGCGAGATTCTTCATCATCAGCGCCAGCATAGCTGAGTTCCAGTTCGGTAGACTGCAGCAGAGATGATGACCTTTCCCAGAGTTTGTCAGTAACCTGCTTGTTCCTCACGGCAGGGTCATCAGAGAGAGTCTCCAGACTCCTGGCCTCCTTAGGGTTGTTGTTCAAAAGAGTGACACCATCGAAAATCTTGAGCTTGCGAGCAGCACCGAGTTTGTCACTGGCTTTAAGTGCATGTTCCTGTAATTATAAATAATTTTTAAGTATTGAACAACAAGAGAACGAAATTTTGTTCCCAATTTGTAACTGACGAAAAAACGGAGGAGGTCCTCAAGTCAATGTGTATATGTTTTTTGTAAAATATTTGGCTAAAGAATTTAAGTAAATTAGTGAAGAAAAAAATTCAATGCAAATTATGGACAAGATACAAAAGATAAGAGAATCGTATAGAGTAAATATTTTAAATTTCGTCGAAAGAATGCTTGCGTGCATAAAGCCCTTGGCAAGCCGTGACCTTTACATTGACAATTAAGAAAACTTTTCTTTAATAACAGTGAATAATGACTCGTTTGGTGTCTATAGCAAATTATATTGATGTATCTAATATGACCCACTAATTATAAATCACTTTCACTTTATGACCATAGTTAGCAGGATTTGACACTTTGTTTTCCCTTTCTCTTAGTTTGTCGGTCATTTAAATAAGGATTTTCTTTGCTTTTGTATTAACAACCTTTACTTGAAACTCCATAAGAATTTATTTAATTTTGTAAAGATTAACACTGTCGATTCTTTAACAAACGGTTATCTTAGAAGGGTACTAACACACTATGTATAAACAAAACTATATTTTTCCTATATCAAGATTTTAACAGTTGTTCTTGTTTTCTCTTCTCCTAATCGTCTTAGGGTTTCGAGTAAAACAATTAACACAGCACTCGCACTTCCTACCTTCAAGCACAGGGTCAGGTCACTGTTGCAGTTCACCAAATTCCCGATGACTGCACGAAGCACTGAGTCATCAGAACTGACCGGAACACTGGACACGAATGCCACTACACTTAAAACCACTAGGAAGGTCTTCATATTGCCTGCTCTAGACTCAACAAATCCAAGATCGTTCGAACTGTGATGATAATTCGATTGAATCAGTATATTTTATCTAAATCCCCCCACTCGGTTGTTTACTAAATTAACATTTTAATGTCGTATATCCCATATGGAAACTTGACGATGCTATGCAAAAGTGCGTGGCATACTTTATTTCTATTAATATTTATGTATATTTGGAATTCACGTTCGATTTTTTTGTGTTCTTTAAGGTTAAGAGTTATAATGTGATATATTGGGCTGTTGGGCACTTTCTCGAGATTCCAGGAGAGTGTAGGAATGGATGGTTCTATGAGAAATAAGATAAGCAGTCTGTCGTGGTTGTGATCTGTCGTGAGATGATTCCTAATTTCGTTTTATGACTGTCTCGATAAGAATTTTTGGTTTCCTGTGAACGTTTGTTTGCATAATTTAGAATAACTAGTGTAAACAGTTGTAAACGTGTCTTTATATAAAGAAAATAATGGCATTCTTTAGATTAATGTATTAAAACTTATAATACAATATAAATAATAATATGTAAATGGCTAAGACAAAGACAATAATTGCAAGGAAAATTGCCCAGATTCGCAACATGAAGACCTACTCTAATACCTGATGAGCCAAACAGTAGTAACTAGGTAAATAATTAAAAAAAGGTAATGCAGCTGAAGAGCTTGATCGATTAAAAAGATATTTCCTGTAGTGCATAAGAAAAATATATTTTAATTGATGAGTTGTATAATATGCCTCATATTGCCTTACGTTTTTCTTTTTTATCAATAGTGGTTTTCATTTTTACACTAAGCGACTAACATCAGATTTCGAAGACATTTTTGGATTCCAGAACTTTAAAAAACCAAATATCCAGAAACAAGGAAAAAATATGGTATAGCCTTAGTTAATATTTATATAACTTTTACCAATCCTTCAATTTAATAAACCAGCAATGAAACAAACAAAACCTTTCGTATGGAAAAAGGTCATCCACTTTTCCTCTTAAGATGAGCACTGCTCCACTGATTAGATCTGTACAAAGTCTATAATGTTTTTGCTTCATCATCATCATCGTATCAGCCTGTTGCAGTGCACTGCTGACATAGGCCTCCCCCAAGGAACGCCACAGCGCACGATCTCCCGCTCTTTTTATCCAGTCACTGCCAGCTGCCTTCTTCAGGTCATCGGTCCATCTAGCCGGGGCCTACACTATGTTTGCCTAAGTGTGGTCTCCATGCGAGAACCTTCATGCTCCACCTCTCGGCGATTCTGCGACAGTCAATTTTTAGGTTAGTTTTAGGTAAATAAATAAAATAGGACGAGAAATCAATTGATCTTCTAGAGGTAGTCATCAACACTGCATGTCGTAGTCCATCAATGTTTAGACTTGTCACATGTCATATTCATCATATCACCATTCTACTTTACTCTCTTTTACCTACTGGTGATCGTTCATGGACTTCTTTTTACAAAACCTTAAATAAGACCTTGATTATGTTATAATCACGAGTATACTAAACCATAATTGAAGCCTTCTGCATGGCATGCTTAATAACATTGCAAAGGGTTGAAAAGACAAGATCTGTTTTCTGGTTCTGCTTTACCCATATATATGTAACTTCTCATGTTATGTGTATATTACTACTGCTTGATTGAATAACAGATTATTCAAGTATTATCAGATTGGATGTGATCTGTGCCCAGCATTTTGATAGACTGATTGAAGTGCTACCTTAAATTTGATCTCACCTTCCTTGAAGACCATTTTGGGCCGTAAATATATTGAAAGAATATTCTACTCTTTAAAAGATAATTATATTAGAAGAGGTTTTTACCCAGCTGCAGTAGGGTATAATGACTTGCTGATATGTAAGGTTATACTTATAAAAATGACTAAAATTTGATGCTATATGGCATACATTTTTTGTCATTTTAAGCAAGCATGTAAGGAGCATATGAATAGATTTTGTGTTGTTCTGTATGAGTTGGTGAGATCTTTTTACATTTTTTGAACAATGTTTTTTCATTTTTTTCATTAGATTATATTTAATAGAAAAATATGTAGTGTGTAGATGAAATAATATTTTATCCGAATAGTTCTAGCTAACAAAAATAATATACAAATCTTTGGTAACCATTGATTAAATTGAAGTATAGATTTGTTGAAACTTACCAGGTACCGTTGGTTAAAAATGAGTTAAGCTAACAAACTCGGTGCAGAATAAGTAGTTTGTAGAATGTGTAGTAAATGAAAGACTGCAAACTTTTTTTGAAACAAAGGAATTTTAATTTTAATACGTATGATAAAATAACATGAAGATGAGGACCAATAAAATGGATTGAATGAAAATTTTAAAGGTTCTGTTATTAATTTATGATCCACGGGTGAAAAAGAAGAAACAGAATTGTTTCCAGTTGATGGTAATAATGGTACACAAATAAGACAAGTAAAATAAAATTGATAATAAATATTTATTCAAACAATAAATTAAGACTGAGGTACTTGTGCATGCTCACAACAAACATGAATAAATAGCACACATTCACACAAATAAATACATTCATTCTATTTTGGTTCATTGGCTGAGATGTCCAGCGTAGGCGAGGGAAGCCGCATCGCTGGCTTGTCTGCTCCAACCCTGGCTAGCTGGCTCGTAGGAGTAGCCGCCATGCTCTTCATGATGCTGAGGAGCAGCGTAGGAGATGGAGGAAGAGGAAGAAGATCCCTTCTTGGAAAGGAGCTTCCTGATCAGGCTGAAGGCTTGCATGGCGAAAGCGATCTTGCCCAAGAAGACGGCCTTGACGGCGACGAAGGCGATGATACCGAGGAACAGAGGGATGAGGGCGGCCATCTTGAGCTTCAACAGGAGGAGGAGGGGCAACAGCTTCTTGATCTTCTTCTTCTTCTTGCCACGGGCTGGAAAAGGAAAACACATCTTAGAGATCGGAGAAAGCTTCCAAAATTGTATAATTTTTTGGATGATGTAACCAAAAAGTGTTATAATCTTAATGAATTTTGTTATGATAAATGATGTAATTTCTCAAGCTTATAAGACTCTGTAATAGATGTGTGGTACTGTAATGCATTATGTCATTCATATATTTTTGAATTTGTTTAAGTCGTGATTCGTTTATGAAAAAGATGTGCATGTCAATTTCGATTTAGAAAGGTAATCATTTTCGAGGCTAGTGTCGCAGCAATTATTTATTCTACTCAGAATGCGTAAAGAATTGATTAAATAACAGTCGTGAAATCGGTTGTTTAAACATTTCATTTAGCACCTACTTGTAAAGGGCTTTGTCTAACATCTGAGTATGTAAATATGTAAGGAAGAGAAAGCTGTGAGGTACCTAGGTTTCAATGTATTGTTTGAAACTCGTTTGGCACTTGGTGGTAAAGTTTCTTCGAAGATTCTGACAATAGATTTGTTTATGGCATTGCTAATGGCATTTGTGGGTTTACAAATGTATGGACCGCCATTGTGGGTTTTCGACTTCATTTATTTTTTGTAATGGAAATCTAGAGGATTGAACGGACATTATTTTTTATAAGTATTATTATGGTAATGAAATCATGATCAATGAGATTTTAAAATTAAAGTGGGAGGAGTTTGGTCATGTATCGCAAAACATGTTTTACCTGTACCTGTTTTAGTTTTTTTTTTATGTTTTAACGGCTTTGATAATTACCTTCCTCGTCTAAAGCCCTTGATTCTTGGTTCAGGGAAGAGAGACGCAACTGCAGTACGTGGTTGTCTAAGAAGTCTTCGACGTTGTCAGCGATTCTCTCGTTGATCTGGAACTCTCGGGCTTGAGGCTCTTCAGCCAAGGGCTCGTAGCTGCGAGCAGACCTGGCTGAACCGGTGTTGACCAGGCTCATGCCTTCGAAGATGTCCAGGTCTTTGACTACGGCCAGGCGTTCGGTGAACTTCAAGGCTTTTTCCTGTGAATAATTATTTTGATTTTAGTTATTGTTTTGTTGTTTAGATTTAATTTGGTGAATTATTTACTCGCTTTTGATATTGAATTTAGTGAATTTATTATTTTCGAATACTATTGTTTTTTAATTTATTTTTTTTAAATTCTAATTAATCTATTTTTGATTCTAAATTATTTTATAAATAAATATTTTTTTATTTGAAACTATCTTCAAAAAAAATAGTGTCTGGTAAAACATTATTATTTTAACTGCAAATCCACAGCAAGTAGCCACTCGTTATGTTAATTGCTTTACTGAAAATTCTATGAGCTTTGTTAAAGTAACGACAAAACTCATTTTGGATTCTGGTCACTGACACTTCACAACACTTGGGTATCCACAATATTCACCTTGAGACATAACGAAGTATCGGTTTCAATGCACTCAGTAACAGCACCCACTAGGTTTTCCGCAACACCATTTTCTTGCACTGGACTACAACTCACTGAAGCCAAGATGGTTAACAAAGCAATATGCTTCCACATTTTTATTTTATTAATTCTTCACTTCACTGGATGCTTGTACTTCAAGTGCCAACGTTGGCAAACTTATGATGATTTCCCAAAAAACTGATGGATTTTATCCTTCGCCTCCCCACCACAATTTTTTGACAATGTGACGTAAAGTGTGTGCGCACTGTTTGAAGTCGTGTGCTAACTGATCAACCGTACACCGTTTAAGCTTACGCGTAAGGATAAGTAGAAAAATAAATATTGGATGATAGAAAGCGAAGTTTGCGTTTACGACATCTAAAACACTCATACGTTGTCTGTGCAAATTGAAACGAAAGAAAAAGTGTGATTATTTGATTTTTCGTAAGCCCATACGCGGAGGTGAAAATTAGTGTCGTAATTTCTAAAACACGTTGTAACGTTTAGTTTTATAATGTTTTCGTTATAAAATATATTTTAAAGTGAAATTCATTGTTCGCTCTCACATGAACTCTGTCTAATTTAAATATAGCTATTTTTTTAATACTTTGTTTTCGAGGTCGTCTTCAAACCGGAAAGCTTATTTGTTTGGATCGGAAACTTTCTGTCGCTACTCTTAGATTAACGTTTTTTTTGTAACATTTTTTTCGTATTTTAATTCGTTACCGGTATTATGTTATTTGATCGTTTTTTTTTGGTATTTTCATACGTGCATTCGCGTCGTGCTGACCTCTCAGAGTTTTGAACATACTGATATAAAAATCTTTTGGAAATTAACGATTTTGAATAAGGAACTTGAGTCCAAAAACTTTCGTTTTTAATATATGAATTAATTTTAATTGATTTAGCAATCGATCTTGTTGTAAAAGATAATGAAATCTGTATTAGATTATTGTATAAGACGTTAACGTAATTAAATACATAATATATTTTATTTTATTTAATTATTTTTTATAAAGTTTTTTATGCATGCATTGTATACGAGTTATAGTCATAAATATCCAATTTTGAACGTAAATTCTCCATAATTGGACCGATAAAACGATAGATATTTTCAATTATTATATAAATAAAATTCATCATAAAGTATAATAGCCGAAGAGACATCAATCGATAGAAAAAAATTACTTCGTAAAAGAATACTCCAAAAATTATTGAAAATTTTCATAAAATTAATAATTTTCTTTGATATAACATGCAGAATAAAGGAAGCTTCACATAGCAACAAATGTCTAGGTCACAATTATTATAAAACGATTAAATAATTGAGCTCAAGTGTACGAATCGTGCCAATTATATAACTTCGTATTGAACGAGTGAAAGTTTACGTGAAGTGTTTCTTAAATGCAAGAGTCAAAGAGACGCCTGCAGAACTTACAAGAAAAAGTTGTATCTTATGACGGGTTTTGAGACTACAATATCGTTAAATTTCCAGTACATTGCCGTTTTTCATCGAACACTCATCAAACGACACCTTTGCGGCTCCGCAATGTACTGCAAAATGCAAGATTTCTCGCATCGTCTGTATCAGTGTGTATGTTAATGTATACAAATATGGTACGGTGAATGAATTTTGTAGTAAACTGCAGTTATGTTCGAAAGATTGATTATAATATTTTCTGTTGCAATCTTGTGTGTAATTTCATCATTTTTTGGGTTGTATAGTAAAAGTCTCATTGGTATAACGTAGCTTGTGAATTTTGTGCTATGAGTCTATGTGAGTTTTGAGCTATGATCATTTTAATTATATCTTTATCATAAGATTTCTTAACAGAGCTTAGTTTTCTTTTTGTTATTTAACTTAATTTTTTTTATTAGTTTTAGTTGTTATTAACAAGGTACTTATGTAATTGGATGTTCGATCAGACCAATATTTACTTTTGATTAAAAATGATTAAGGTCTCAAACTTTCAAAATAGGTATTTAGATTCGATAGTATTTAATGTTGCATAAAATGAAAAAATAATTTAATATTTTGTATGTTAGTAATGTGTACCTCAGTTGATTGGTTAGAAATATTATTAATTACTAAAATTGTCATTAATTTATTTGCCTTTTGCCTTAAAAAACTATTTTTAGCATTAAAACTTTTCTTTTTGTTAATTAGCAAAAAAGTAAGTCACAAATATTTACGTACTACTAATGTAGAATGTTAATGTGGTACGTGAGCATATCGCTATACACTTGAGGGGGTAAACAGAATTCGAGAATGGTCACGAGATGCCGTTGGATGGTAGTTGTTGGTAGAATTTGAGGCCAGATATAACCAGTTTAACATGTTGGTTCTGAGGCCTCTGGTTTGATGCATGAGCGTTGCAAGGCAGTTTTGATGTAAAAGCGTTGTATCTTTTGGTGTTGGAAATCAACAAAAAAGGAAATTTTAAATATATCCGCATTGGTGTTACCTAATTCAATATTTGACATATAAAATATTGAAATTGTTCCTGTTAAAATGATAGTGTATTGTATGTATGAATTGTAAAATTTATGGAGTTAAATTAATATATATATATAAATATAGTTTTGTCATAATATAGTTTTTTCATCGCTTTGTTTTCGCAAGTAAGGTAATACTGCGACCGGTGCTAAGGACTGCAAAAGTAAAACAAAAGGACAAATTTGTTTATCTCCTATCACAAACTAAGAATCATAAAAACAAATTATGTACCTAATACATTTTGAAGATGGCCTTTAAAATGCCTTGTCCTACTGCATTTAAAAGCAAATCCATCAAAATAAAAAACGATGCATATAATGATCTCCGTTTAAAAATTATAGAAAAAAGTATAAAGAGAAAGATTTACGCTTGCATACACCTATTTAGCACTTATGAAATGTTGATAAATTAAATTCAGCTAATTTCAAGCTTTAATAATCATGCACTATCATACCGTATTGACCATAAGAAAAGCATTCGATATTTTACCTAACCCAGCACAGATTATAGAAAAATAAAAGGTCTTTAACCTAACCCAAAGACACTGAATTGAGTCATAAATAGTCATAATCACGATTTAGGCCTCAAAACAGTTTTATACAATCACCAATCCTTATACAAAAACCTTAGCATCCGTATGACTACCTCCCCATATTACTCACGAACAAGGATGCTAACCAAGGAGTGTTTGTTACATCACACAAGTATTCAGCACACTTTCTATCATAACCCACACCATTCTTACTGTTTGCTGATCTCACAGAAATACAAAGCTTCATCTATGTATTATTGGTTGCCATGGAAACGGATCCGGGTACAATAAAGTAGGAGTACTTGTGTCCGCACTTCCGAAGCTTTTAAGGGCCGATTTCACTACGTAGACTACTTGGAGTTTCAATGAAATAAGTTCAATTTAATCGGGCTTTTAAAGAAATATTATTATGTACGATTACATGTATTGCTCTGACAAAATAAGTTGCTGAAGTACGTTTTTTATGAAATCAGAGACGAAGCTGGTACTACAAACATACAAACCCGAGACAATGTAGACAAGTGGTTTTATAAATTGACTCAACCAGTGATCGATGCAGGTTCAAATATCAATTCTGAATAAATTCACCTTTAATTTTTTCAAGTTTTAGTTAGTGACCTGCAATTTTAGCTTTTAACTAGATCGCGTTCTTAAGCAATGATTCAATAAAATGGTATAAAGAGTTAAGCCATTAAAAAGTAATATAACTAATCAAATTCATACAACATTTAAATTACAAATAATGTAAAGTTGACTTGTGTAAAATGTTCGAAATGAAGGCAAGGGTCAGAACACAGTTGCGAGTGCTCTACCGATAGGTATGAAACTTTTAAATTAGAGTCAATGTTATTAACCTCTGTACACAGATTTGGGGAAAACTGTTAATCAGGAAGCATTATTAAAAGTTAATCTAGAAATTGTTTTCCTTACATTCTGGTAATGTTTTATTAGCTCAGCGGAAAGTTGTAGACGAGTAGTGATACATAAATAAGATAAATCTTAGCCATTGTTTAAAATCAAAACTCTTAATTTTAAAAAACCTTTGAAAAGAACATGAAAATTGAAAATTTGTGTAGGGACGAGAAAATGGTCCGTGATAAAAAAAATAAAATCTATTCATACGGTGGCAACTTTTAAGCAACCGGTAAACGTAAAGTATTTTTTTTTAATTACGAATCTTTTTTTTAGGTTTTATTACCTTCTCTTAGATAATGGCTAGATTACATACTACTCAATAAGTAAAAAAATATTTCTCTATATTATTATCTTTAAATTTTTCGTTGCTACTGCAAACAAAAATTTTAATTTTATCTTTACTAACTATTACAAAAATGTATTATATTATATTTTTTCTTATTCATTGTCTAGGCCTAGTTTTTAGATTAGTGTAAATATATAAAGTTTAATTTCTGAAATGAATAACAAACATCGTTTCCAAAAAATAAAAACCATCTCATGAGTAAGTTCTTAACTTTTCAAAAATACTGCAAAGCTCCAAAGCTCAGCAACACCCACATAGCACATATAAAAATGTCACACATAGCCGAGGTTACTAGGAATGTGTGTCAGTGCCCTTTAGTATCGATAGGCTTGCTTTCTACATAATTAGAGGCTGTACCGGAACTGCTTGCGTAAGGAAACTCGTGTGACTGGGTGAATTTCGTGGGTGACTGGCGGGTGGTAATAATAATTATTTGAGGTTTTGTTATGGGTATTGCGATTTTCAGCTGTTCAGAAAATTAAAAATAATGAGCTTTTGGATTAATAAGCCATTTTTGCCTTATATCGCGCTTTTCTTCTCTTCTTCTTTCTTTAACTGTAGTCCTCGTCTTAATATAGCTACTCTCTTCTGTCTATTGGGAGTTACTTCCATTCCATCGTACTAAAATCAAGTGAAATAAAATATACCTATATTTTTTATTCGAGTAAATTATTCAAAAACTGTAAGATTTTTTAATTGATCCTATAATACTTTATTAAGTTAGTAAATTGCACATTCTTAAGTCATATTTATAAAATTAACTACAATCTTATTGAAACCCATACGTAGCATCACAAAAAAAAACGCAAGTATCAAACTTTTTCTACCCAAAAGCTTTCCCACGCAAAACCTTCAAATCAAAATAATATGCCCAATACATGAGATAACTTAAAAACGTAACACAAACCTCTACTTATTGCATGTAACTATCAGATGAAAGTGCTGTGACTCAGAGCCACTTGCAAGCGACGCCGACCTTGACAACGGGACTTAAAGAACGATACACACGGAGCGATTTAGTGAGCTTTTCGAATAAATTGTCTTAAATTTTTTGTAGAATTTTATTCGAAATAGTCTTTCGAAATTAAGATTTTTTGGTATTATAATATTATGCGTTATGAATGCCAAATTAACACTGTGTGTCTGTCTGTTACGCATTCACAAATGAACTACGTAACTGATTTAGATGAAACTTGATACGGTGGAAGTTTAAATCAAAAGAATGGACAACGCTTTTTGTCTGACTGTTGTTTGCGCGGATGGCAGCTGGTATATGGCCAGGCCGAATAATCATTGCAATCAAATTTTAAGTCCCTGGATCATCATTTTTTTAAAAGGAATTTGTTATTCATTATGATATTCAATAGAGAGACAGAACCCACAATAAAATGATGTCTTAAATATAGTCTTAGATAGACATTTATAAACTTAAGTATTAACCTAGTGAGTAAATACAGCTATTTAACCGACCTTGAGTTTAACGGTATTGCTAATATAATTCTTGAATGCATAATAGGTAAGCTAATTAATGTAATAAATATTTAAATCTGTATATCCAGTAATCTGAATCTATTATGTTCATGAATGTATTAAAAACTAGCTTTCTCTTAACTTTGCTTGCTTTATCGTCCTCATTTCCGGCTAGTGTAATTTATTGTTTTTGGCATTTTTGCATCACAGTTTTTTATTCGTGTCATTATGTAAGTTTTTAATATGCAACTGCATTATACATGCATGTTGCACCGTGTGTGTGCTATAATATTTTAGTATAATTTTGTATAAAGTTACAATTTCATTATTCCTAGATACTCTCCGGTTCCTAACACTACATATATTATGCATTAATTTATCTTTATCTGTGGATTCTCATTTGTACCGAAATCTATGTATAATGACGTACCATCAAAACACTAACTCACACTTCCATACATATTATGCGAAATTAAAATTATACTATACGAAGCTTTCGCATAAATTTTTTCACCTAGTGTGTATCGACGTAAAAATTGAGGCGCGGCACTTTCGCGGGCGCACCTTTGCCACCTGATTCGCCGGAAATGAACTTGTATACCGACGTTTTGTAACGATGACATACCAGAAACACGTGATGAGAAATATTTGAGCTATGTGGGTTTGGGAGGCCTGCTAGGAAGTCTGGTTTTGGTAGTAAAGCTGGTTGTCATTTTAAAGTTATGTAGATTAGACTAGCCTTTTTTTTTCAATATTTTGCAAATGAACTTTTTAGGTTAGTCTCAGCTAAAAATTACAGGGACTAAAATGTACCCTTGAAAATAGTTTGTTTTCGCCTATATGGGTATATTTTGAACCATAAGCCCGTAGACGCTCGTTTATGGGTAGATATTGAACATTTACAAACCTACACTCAAAATAAATATAATTAGGAAATTATTAGTTTTCTTCTTATATCTTGTGTGTTCCACAATATTTTTTCTTTAATTATTTATCGCACTTTCAGTGAACATTTTAACTCTAAATAACTCTTTAGTAAGTATAAAAAGGAGTAAACATGTCCTAACAATGCACTCTGAAACAACATTTGGAGAATTCAACTTGTTTTAATATAAATAAAGAAAATCTTCGCAATTAATTTTACTTTGTGAGGCATTTCCTTCCCCTCATGTGTCCCTGGTATCTTATAAAATGTAATCTAGTTTTCGATGCAATAGTTTACTAGATAACTCAAATTATCATATTACGTCAATCAAAAATATAAACCACACGTGTATCATTAACAAAATCTAATTAAAACATAACCTGCTGTTACCAAAATTCGCTTTCTGAATTTCCTATCGAGTTTCTAATATTTCAACAATCTTAATTGAAGCTAAATATATTAATATGTATTCGTATAATTACATACATTATTATAGCTATAAATTATATTTTGAGTGAAAGTTTGATACTAATTATAAAACGTTGTAAACTATTTTATTGAATTATACGTAATAAGGTTCTGTGAGAACCGCCTGAGCAATATAGTATTAAAATTTTATTGTTACCTGATTTATTTAGGAATGTTATCCGGTTTTTTACTGACTTATAAAACTCCTTTTATTACTGATACACGTTGAAACTTCAACATTTGCATGCACATAGTTATAAGTACTTACCTTCTTACCATTGTTCTTCCTCTCTCCTAAATTTTGCGTGCCCAACAAGTCCACAATGTACTATATATATTTTTTTACTTACCATCTACTAATACCATTGTGGAAAGCAAATAAAAGTTTTGAGTTTGAGTTATATTATGACAATCTAATATGACTGACGAAAAAGTACACAATTTTAGAGGATATTTTCAATTTACGTAATGTAGAAATTATAGCTGAATAAAGTCTTTACATTTTACAATAAATATTTTTTTCATCACATTTGGTTCACTTCGTATAAAAATGACATAAATTGTTTTTTAAATCGCTTTCATTATAAGACTACATCCATTATGTATTGCCGAAAAAGCATCTTAAAATGTTCAAAAATATGTTACACCGGTACATTACAAACAAAATACAATTTAGTATGTATTGTGTAAATAGATTTTTGTAGATACAAAATAAGTTCTGTAGCGTTATTTGTGACCTAAAATCCAAATTCCTTGCGGTAAAGAGAATCAATCATCATTGAGGCCAGTAACAGCTTTGGAAAACATTGAAACACCACCATCGCCCATCCATGCCCCGCGTGTGAAAAGCTAAGGATTTCTACACACGAGTAACATCCGCTAACTGCCTCGTTGGCCTAGTGGTGCTAAGCGCGACTGCTACGCTAGGGGTCTTGGGTTCGATTCCCGAGTCGACCAAGGTGTTATTGGGTTTTTCTATGAAATTCTCAGTAGCAGGTCGGAGTTTGGATTTGTGCCCGGTTAGTGGCAATAGGCTCGCCCCCTATTACATGGGACCTAAACATATCGGCGAACTGTGGGTGTACATTGGTACACCTCTGCCTACCCCTTCGGGGATACAGGCGTGATGATATGTTATGTTTATGTTAGTAACATCCGCATGGCTTTCCAAGCAAAAATCCTAAGCGTATGTCGTTTGCGTGTGTCGCGGCCCTATTCTGATTGTTTATATTTAGTTTATAATAAATATTTTAAACTATAATGTGTTGAGATTTATTTTAACACTATTTTTATATTCCTTATAAAGTTTGTTGTTTGTTTTATAAACTTTTGAATACGCTGTGGGTTATTTGAATCGACTTGTTTAAATTCAATCTTAGTTTGATTTTTTTTGTGCCGATGCGCTTTTTATTTTCTGTTCGTACAAATACGAATAAGACATTCAATTTCCCTGTAAATAAAAAAACTATCAGATTAATTGCACTCGAAAATCTTTTAATATTGCAGTCTATTTTTGGTACATAAATAAATTTCTGTAACGCCTTCAATTAATCCCTAATTCCGGTACATTCTTACCTAAGTAAAAAAATATTTTTAAACACAAGTAGTCGTAAAGACTAAGTTATTTCTCTACACACGCTTCTTAGTATACACCTACATTGTACAGAATAGTGCCACCGTTAAGACGAAGGTAAATAAGTTGTAAGGTTCGCACAGATCCGGTTGTACAGACAGACGGACTAAATTGTTTGTTTCTTACTATTGCTATTTCTGTACGTAACCTCGTAAAGCTTAGCTGAGATGACCTATTAATTTTAGTTGTAGATAACGAAGTTAATTATTTAGATATTTAGGGAATGTAACTTTAAAACAAAATACCTTTTATTGCATATCGAATTATATTTTTCTAATCTTTGGTATAAAGTGTAAAAACTGAATATTAATTTTAACTGCTAGATTAGTTGAGCATTTTAATTTCAGGCTTATGTCATCAAGCTAATTACTATTATGCGATGCGCTTCAGATTCTATTCCTGATTATAATAAAATTTAATTTTAATTTTTGTGCTAAATCTGGTTTTTCATTGCGGATACATTGTTTTTTTTTCTCCTTATTCATAGACAAAATCTTTTCAATTTTTTTTTTTAAATACTTAGGTTATTTTATATAACTATGACGAGTAAAAATTATGGGACTACTGTATCATGAATGAACAATTTCAGCATTTATGTAATGCCTAAATGCAATAACAACATCAGTAGAAGTATAAGAATAGTAGTAGCATAGTTAGGTAAATAATTATACATTATCTGTCTGAGTAATTAAAATAATTTGAAAAAAAACTATCCAAGTTTTAAGACTCCTAAGTTTTCTATTGCACTTATTAAGATATATTATTGAATAACGATTGCAATTTAACAGTATAAAGTTCTCATCATTACTTTATAAGTTCACATCTAATACATGATTACTAATTATTATAGTATGGGAAAACTCTTTGTAGTATTTTTTCTATGAAAGTGATAATTAATTTTCTAAGTGATTAAGTGCAGGGAATAAGACGTAGTAAAGTTCTTCGTGCAACTATAATTTCTCGTACTTGACTTTGATATTAATTATAATAAATGGGACTTTAATAATATGATTATGTTTAATAATCGTCATTGATGATGATGTTTTTATAAAACGTTGTAGGATGTCGGGGACATACAGAATTAAAATTATACACGAATAAATATTTTTAAAAGTTGTCTTTATTGACTTTTTACGTGGATCCATCGTAAAATAAATTAAACATCGCACAAACAAAACTGTTAACATTCTTCGCATTAAATACACATTGGTTTGTAATAAATATGACTTGACTTGTACCCATACACATACAACAACAAAAAAATGACTAAAAACAAAAAATAAAATTGAAATAATAATAGATAAATATATAAAATATCTTTGGAACTGAAAACTTAAAATAATAAAATGTACTATCATTTGCCCGCTTAAATAAAGCGAAGCGTACTTAAACATAATAAATAAAAATACTTATATACAAAAAGATAATAGACTAATAGTATCAGTCATTACTTAAATAACCAAAAAATATATAAATATAACTTAGCATGTGTATCGAATGGTGGTCAATATATACAAGAAGAAGAATTAATTCGAGAGTAATAAGTTAAGTTTACCTAAAATAAATAAATTAATAATTTAGGTTTACGCCTGTTTGACGTGAGCGCCGTACGCCAGGTCGGAGGCGTCGTTGGACCTTCCCCAGCCACCGCTGCTCTCCCAGCCGTGTTGCTCTTCATGAGCAGGTTCAGACCAACCACTGCTCTTCTTGGATTCAAGAAGTTTCTTAAGGGCACCGAAGGCGGCGGCGATGAAAGCGATTTTACCGAGGAGGTAGGCCTTGAAGACGGCGAAGGCGATGATACCGAGGAACAGAGGGATGAGGGCGACCAGCTTCAACTTGATGAGGGCGAGGATGGGGAGGAGCTTCTTCAGCTTCTTCTTCTTCTTGCCACGGCCTGGAAATAACAGAAAATTAAAATTAGAATCCAATGCTTCAAGTTTTAAGGTTGAGTTTCCATTGAGTTCCAAACCTACAATAGAATATTAAAGCAGAAATTCTCAGTAAAGTACAGTTCGAAAAAGTAACGATTGATGACTCTCTTAATCCCATAGAATTCCCACGTCATTCACTAATTACATCAAAAACAAATCCACCTAACAAAAGAATAACAGTCCGTTTAATTTCTCATACCGAACACAGAGGAATCTTGCTTACAAAAAAGCTTTCCCACAGCATAGATGCCTTTGTAAACGTAGATATAACAATTAAAAGAAAGCTGCCTCAAGTTTTGGCATTCATAGTTGAATTAAATTATAATTTCTTTGAGAAAGTTCCAGCATGTATGTCACGAACTAAAGGTCAAATGTGAGAATTATTCGGCGGTGCGCAAATATTGGAAATTTGGACGTTTAACATACATTTAAGCAGAGTTTATTTGAGATTAAAATATAAGCTTTCACGATTCGAGTTATAGTGACATGATATTATCGTGAAATCGTGTATGTGTATACTTTACATCCGACAGTGGGTATTAAGTTTAATAACAGCAGCATTACATAATTAGTGACAGGTTGAGGCAGATTAAGTGTCTCCAGCTACATGCCGCCTGCAGATAGAAATCTTAAAGACACTGAACTTCTCAAGTACTAAACTGGTCTAGCAAGCTCTTATATAAACAAACAGGTTGCAGTGAAAACGAAATCTTCGAGATAATTGTGTTACGTCACCTCACACGTCTTTTAAATAAATGAAATGAATAATTTCCTGTTAATACAAAAGTAATTAATTTTACAATTTCGGTTATTAATTAAGATAAATGCGATCTTATTGATAATAATGATGAAGTGCTAGTTTAAAAATTGAAAGAAAAAGAAAATATATCCAAATATAGTTTTGTGTTTAAAGATATTATTGACCACAAATATTTCCTTTGTGGTGAAAATGCTAACGGAAATACTTAAAGCGAGTCTACCGGGTCATTGGGTGTGTTCGCAAGTTTGCTTATGTAAGTCAAAACCAAAAGAGATTTATCGCTTAAACTTGAAATCTATAGTGAAAGTAAATACCGTTACAAAACTGGTACTTGATTTTGAAATTAATATTCGAATTTGAGGTGCGTAGTTTTTGAGTTCTCTCTCTTTTTGTACTCGTTTGACTTGACGAAGCTTTTGTAAATATTTCTTTAAGAAAGCGTGTACAAGTTTGTGTTAAGATTCTCGCAACTATGTGTGAGTAAAGAGGTAGTAAAATTCCAACCTTACGTAGAATTCAGTTGTACTTTTGAGTAGGCATTAAAATAAATTTTGGGTCATGCATTTTGTAAAATTCTTTGATGATAAGACTAAGATTCTTAATGCCATGTTCAATAATAATATTCAAATCTTAGTTGTAATTCTAGCACCTACGCCAATCCTTACTAATCCCGTTAAAGAAAATTCAGATACAAACTAAGAAACTGCAATAAACACCTGAATCGCATTAACATATTTCATGCAAGATTTTATCGTGATGCGTGGGAATACTTAATACATTGTGCTTCGCGTGGATTTTGTATGCTTAATAGCGTAACTAATACTTTTATTGTTGGCATGCATATTACTTTATCTATCATCTGCAGAATTTGTTTGCGGATAATGATGTGTGAATTTGTTTATGTGTGATTGAGAATTGAGTGTATTTTCTTCTTTTTCTATGTACTTGGATATTTTTGCTATATGTTTAGTTAATTCTGGATTAATTTTTAATCTTTCTGTAGCATTATCTAGTGTAATTTCAGTAATGCTTGTGTCAAGTAAAGTAGAATTCTCGTTCAAGATGATAATAATATTCTAGGTTAAACGTCCGTAATAGTTTATAACGACGGTTTTACGGTTACTTTTTTTACTCGAGTTAAAATAAATTTTAAATACAGTTCTTAATTCCTAATTGCTCGTCAAGTGTGCTTTGATATTTTTTATGGTCTTAATAAGATTTTAAACTGTATTTTTATGACCTGTTTAAAAGGATTTTTTTCTTTAAAGATTTTAAATTATTTGTTGATAACATACCTTCTTCTTCGACGGAGTTGTCTTCAGTGAAGGCTTTAGGCATTCTCAGCTGTAGAACATGGCTGTCGAGGAAGTCCACGACGTTTTCCATGATCCTCTCCTCAACCTTCAGTTCCCTGGCTTTAGGCTCATCAGGTAAGGGTTCGTAGCTGCGAGCTGACCTGGTGTTGACTCCGGTGTTCTTGAAGTTCACGCCATCGAGGATTTCGAGACTGGATGATGCTGCTAGTTTGTCTGTAAACCTCATTGCCTTTTCCTGAAAATAAAATAAATTATTAGTTTTTGGGTCCTTTTTGCCAGTTGAAGTTTATTCTTGTTGGTTTTGGTAGGGAATTCTCGGAATTTTATAAATTGAAAATTGGGTCATGAATGATTTTCGATGATTTAAGTCTTAACGGTTTGAAAAATAAATGTTGATTCACTCAAAAAGGTAAATAGTAATTTTAAGTTAATATTTTCAGCAATTTAATTTTATTTTTCTGTTAAGAACACTAATAAATCCGCAATTATTTTTCAAAGTCCTTTTTAGCTTCAAAAGTAAAACCAGACTCGATTTCGAGCCTGATAAATCCAGAGCTTATCACAAAACACTGTCACTGTCACTGCACTGCACAACACACCTTGAGACACAAAGAAGTATCTGTATCCAGACAATCCTTTAGGGATGAGATGATCCTCTCGGCCGCTCCATCCTCCTTGGCCATGGGCAATGCCCCGGCGACTGCCACAGCACACAATAGCACTACAACCTTCATCTTACTCGATGGCTAAACACAAATTGTTAAAGATCAGTGTATGAGCGTCAGTTTTATTTTGTGTTCCCCCTCCCCGTATTTCCATATGTCACGCGTTGAGCTTGGGTCTTGCGAGTGAGACCTATGACGAAATACAAACATGCGTACAGGGGTAAGCGTTTTAGCAGGTATTTGTCAGGTTTTATGGAAATGTGTTATGGTGGCATGGTATTACGGTCAGCGAGTTTTGGTATTTTAAATTTTACTTTTGTTGTAGTATTTTTAATAGTTATAATAATAATAATTTAAAAGATATATAATAATATTTTGATTTTATAAATTATTTCTTGTATTTTGCTGGGCAAATTAGGTTTTGATGTATATAATTTATTAAGTTTTTTGTATTTTTTAGATTTTTGTAATTTAGTTGATGAATTGAGATTGAGTGTTTTTTTATATTTTCGGTATTTGTAGAAAAGTAATTAATAATTAAACTTTTATTTTCATTGTTTCTGTTAAAATTATAATTTTTATTCTTTTAGCATTTAATATTTTGGATTATAAAGTTTTCAGAATATTTTAGAAAATCCTTTAGCAATAATTACTTCGACCGAAATATTTGGAATACCTCGCGTATTTCCGGTTTTCGGTCCGAGGGTTTCGCAAAATAGCTTTCTAAAACCCATCAATATACTTATATCATCGTCTCAATTTCTATATTTTTAACCATTTGTATTCTAAAGTAAATTGTTTAATAGTCCATTTATAGGCACCGTTGTTTGCTTACAGCGAAAGTTTCTGAGGTACTTAAAAACAAAGGTGATATGTCTATTTGGAATATAAAGTGCTGTATTATGTTGTTATATTCGTAGTAACTGCCAACAGGCCTTTTATTTGAAACACTCTTAATTTCATTAAAGAGGTTAAACTTCGCTTCTGTTGCGTAATGCGTACTTTCTTTGATTCATGAATAATTACGTCATTGAGATTTTTTTAATTCATTACAAATTCGATCTTCCTTTCATTTTGCTCATACGATGGTGAGACGTGTCGACGACAACTTCTCTTATTTTTTTATCGTTTGAATTGATTTGCTAATTTGTTAATTGATTTTTATTCTACAAGTTTCAAGTTTTTTTTAGTTAGCTTATCGATTGGTTGGTATTCAATCTTATTAAATATTGTTCAATAATTATGACTGCATTGCAAATTATTATTAGTGTAAAACTTATTTTTAAAGAATAGTTGATATCATTGTAGTAGTAACCTCAAAAATGTGGGGGAGTTCGTGTATAATAGATTTATTTTCCATCTAGATTTCAAATTCACCTACAGCACTTAACTAGGTACTTATTTAAACTATTCCAAATTATGTCCGTATGTATAGGAGATGGTACTGCACAAAACACAATGTCGCATAATTATTCGTCCATTACTGCCTCAAAAGGTTCTATTGACAAACTATTCAATCACATTTAAATCGGAGAGAGTCTATTGTCCCGATCTATTGAGACATTTTCCAGCTTCGACCAAATTTGATCCTTATTCTGAGGAGGTTAAATTTCAAATGGTGTTAGTTGTTTTATTCAAAGTTGACTGTTATCTAGGTACAGTACTGGCTAGGAGGACGAAGAGTTAATCGTCGTTGGTCGTTTACTGAATGTGTAAAGGGAAATTTCTCTGACGCCGTTGGTGACGTTAATGATTTATGAGCTTTTGTCGGTCGTTGGGTCCTTACCTTAAGTACTTTGTGGAATATTCTTCCGTTTTTACTAAATAGTTTTGTGGTTTTAGCTATTAATACACTTCCTTGGTGGAACAAAAGTTCATAGTTTACAATGGTAAAAATTGTATCAGGCAATGTGAATCAATTTTATATACCAATTTTTTTATTAAGAATAATTTCATTTTAAAGTCAAATAAAATAAATTACCGAGAATGACGAGATAAAAAATAGACGAAATTGCAGACTAGTAACAAGGCTTTTAAATGAAAGAGAAAATAATAATATTACTACCATAATACACGTATATGGTTATTATAATAAAAACAAATTATGCTGGAAGTGACTTGGAGATTCAGAGCCTAGTTGGATGTTAATGTCTACAAAAAAACGAAAGTGTACCAACGGCTTGTCATCGTTGCTTATTTTAATGTCCATTGCTGAATTGCTACTTACTTTAATAATATGCGTTTTGTACTCAATAGACGCAATGGACTGTGCTGTGGAGTTGATGAGGCTATTGTGTACCGGGGCTATTAGATTTACCGCGAGAAATAAATTTCTACGGTTGACAGAGGCGATGACTTGCAACTTGTTACTTTATATGATAAGTGTAATAATTTTCTTTGGATAGTAGACTCTAATAAAGTTTTGGAATCAGATGCTTCAGCAAATATGATATAAACCTAATATTTTAATTTGATTATGGAGCTAACTGTTATCTTTAGCTCTGAAATGATTAAGTTTCAAATCATTTTTCCATAGGAACTTTATAGATATTTAGAGACTGCCTACTACTACAACAGATTAGCTTGACCCCAATGGGTGACCGTGGGACAGAAATCCGTGAGGGATGTTAATCGCACATCAGGTGCATCTGTCATTATCCACCAATGAGAGAAAAGCTACAGGCTTGTGATTGGTGGAAATTTGAAACCTTCATAATGTATTTAATGTACTATAATGAAGTTATCTGCTTATAATTTCTAGCTAAAATAGTACAAGTGAATATTTTTTTGTTCTAAATGTACCGTTGTTCTTGGTGTGGTATTAAAAATAACTTCAATGCTTTAACTAAGCTTACTGTATAGTGTGGGAATAAGCGTGTAGCTTACAAAAAGAGTTGCTAAGTTATCTTCATTTACATTAGCTGGTTCCGTATGATTTTTAAATAATAAGTGAACATTGTATTGTTCAAGATTTTTCTTATTTAATAAAGCTTATTCAGGTTCTTTTATAAAATAATTTATGTCAATAATGGTTTTCTTTTTATTATAGTTATTTTCTGTGTAGAAGTAGTTTTCAAACAAAAACATAAAAAAAATGTATTTAGTTTTTTTTTTTTATTTTTTTTTTATTTTGCAGTGTTTATATAGTAAAACTTACTACATTTTCTAAGGCTACGTCATCATACAGATCTAGACTTCAACATGGCGCTTAGTATTTTATTATTCTACAAACAAAGGAGAAAATGTCGTCTTAGTAGTCAACAGGGACAATTGTATCATTTCCTTCCTACTCGGCACTATGCCAACTAACTTGTACTTTAAACCGTTTGTTAAAACCATCACATTCCAGAACCATGGTTTAACTATTTATGATCCATCATGTTCAGGGTTTTAATTACTATGGCCAAAGAAAACTAAATAACTAATTAGTCTCGTAAATAAAGCCAAACTAATTATTCAAAAATCACAATTTCTCTTTTTTTTTTATTTCTTTTTTTTTTCGAAGAAAGTGGTAAAAGTTTCGGATTTGAATATTATTTAGATTTAAAAGCTTTGATTTTAGATCTATGTTTTAGTTTGTATTCAGACTTAACGCAGTACTGTCGATAATGACGAGAGCAACACTTAAAATATTTCTCTCAAAACGGAAGCTGTGCTTTTTCAAGATTTATAAACTTTCAAAGTCGAATAAAAATAAAAAAAAGACATTGGTCATGTATATGATTTTATAATGAAATGTTCTTTTTTTCATTCCTTTTCTGGACTTAAAGCTAATTTGTAAAGAATGTATTAAAAAAAGTAAAACAATGTATTTAAGATTATGTCTAGATAATAGAATGAGTACCTAGATTTGAGACTATAATCAATGTTTTCAAAAAGAATTTAAAGAAAGAAAAATTAGTTGACTTTAAAATAACGCAACAACAAGTACAGTTAAAAAATTACCAGATAAAACCATTTCTCCACGGACCCCTAAAAA
Source organism: Autographa gamma (assembly GCA_905146925.1). Lineage (NCBI taxonomy): Eukaryota > Metazoa > Arthropoda > Insecta > Lepidoptera > Noctuidae > Autographa > Autographa gamma. The sequence continues at coordinate 8,957,097 of LR989871.1, forward strand.
GCAGTTTGTGTGAAACCCATGAATCTGCTAGACTAGTGTTTAGTTTCACACGTTATAAAAACATTTTCTCTTACTTTTTTATTACTACGAGCATTGTCTAAGATGATAAGCAGCTATTCAGGTTCCGGATTGCTAACGGAATTCATGAAAGTCACTTGATACTCATTTTTATTAAAGGTTTACTACTCTTTGTTTGATTGGATGCGATCGCTGGAAACTGGTCATAAAAAAGAGGGACAAACTAAAATATTCCGTAGGCGACACAATCAGATACTGTAGGTCTACTATAATTTAATTCTCTTTCATTTAAAAAAATTACATATTTTTATCCTTGGTTATTATATTAAACTATCGTCATAGTGATAAAAAAGCTTGTGTTTAAAAAATGTTTAGTATTTAGTGATGATTCCTGGATTCCAAAATTTGGGATCTGAAATCGCCAATTCGCAGAGAGCAAGCGTTGTGATCAATGCTCGCGCCTTGCGAGCAGTGGTATGTTTATAGGCTGGATTATTATTTAGAATTTCAAATCTTTTGATTGCAGTTTCAGTAACCGACCCTCGTATATATCTACTTTGGTATTAAACAAGACAACATTTGTGGTCGAGCGGCGTACGCACCACGGTTTCAACGCGTCGTTAGCTCTGAGGTCCCGGGTTCGATCCCCGGATGAGTCAAAGTAGAAACCAACTTTTCTACATAGGCTTGGGTCTGGGTGTTTGCGGTACCTTCGCTGTTTCTGAATTCCATAACACAAATGCTTTAGCTACTTTGGGTTCAGAGCAATATTTGTGATCTCGGCACATGTAAGTGTATTAAAGATGCATGCTTCGACAGAATACTCAGCCTTCTGTCTTCTGAGCCGTCTAGGTCTGTCAGAAGACAGAAGGCTGAGTTTCTTCTATACAATACAATATTATTAAACACCAAAGTTTATATTAAAAGGAAACTACTTTGAATTGAGATCTCGGAAATCAAAAGTGATATTTAAATTTAGTGTATCTTGATATTTTATATAATTAATGTTATGCAAAAAGCGATCCGAATGCAGCTTGAATATAGAAATACGATTTTTGCAATAAATTCCAAAACTTTTATTTGATTTGGCGCGATATAAAATCTCTAATCTGAATAAAAAAATAAAAATTAATAATATTAATAAAAAAATCGTTATGAAGATGCGCAACTAGGCAAACCATTCAAATAAAATATAAATTAGCATTTTAGTGCAGATATTAAAGTTGTATATTGACTAAATTAATTCTCTCGTCGGCACTGTAATAGTACAAACTACAAAATGTTTAAAGTTTTGCTTACAAAACTGACTACTTTGCTAAACGAAAAGAACAAAAATAATTTTGAATACACTTGCATTAGAGAATCCTAAACTCTTGAAATACGAACTAACACTCACAACTTCAAAATTAACTGACCTCCTTTATTATCTTCCTGCTCGGAGGGGCCCAATGAGTTTATTTTATTTAAACCTTCCAATCATAAAAACCATAACTGTCCAGAATTTTGAGTTATCACAACCTCAGCGCACACAACCCATAAAAAGTTAATAAAAATTCAAACGAGCGTTCAAATCACGTTCCAATAAAACTTTCTTTCTAATCAATAATTGTGTTCGCAATAAATAATATTAGTGCGTAAACTAGGCGAAGCCGCGGGCCATACTAGTTAACGTTAATGTTGAATATTTGATAATTATAGTATCAGACCTGTTTCTTGGCGAGAACTTGGATGACGCCATTGCGTCTGGCACTGAGATTAAAAACTTATATAACTTCACTCATGAAGTTTCTATAAAAGTTCGAGTTGATGGTCGAGTAAATGCAAGTCACTTGGCAACAGGTGTTAATGAAACTGGTGGAGTTAAAATAACCTTTATTGCTTTCAGCTTAAGAACTAGTCGTTATCTTGAAATTGATACTTTAATGTTAATACAAGTACAAACCTCCTTATTTGTAACCATTTTAGAAATTCTGTAGGTACTTCTGTGTATGCAGCAGTTTTATAATTGCCTATTCTTCATTTATCGCCATAGCAGAATTATTCATTTGCTTTACAAGTTTCCGTCCTTTTACAAACCTTTTTATTCCAGTAAACTCTTGAGCTTTCCATAATATTATTTTTCATAGGAATCTGTGTTTATTTGTTCTATTATTTATCTTGCCTGATTAGTCTTTATCCAATATTCAGGATATTGTATAATTCTTCAATTTTCAATTGCTTGTCTTTAATTTTTAAAGTGGTTATTTTAGAATTGAGGTCACCAATCCAAGTCACATCTAGCTTATGTCCACCCACGCTTTCTTTATCCATACACATAAATTAATTCACAAAATGATATGGTGTTGCATAATAAATTTACATATTATGATAGTCAAGTAAAAGTATATAATATGCAGTATTAATACTTTAGAAATTTCTAGCATAATCGATGAAATCGTTTATGTAAGCTTATGTTAACGTGCCATGTAATTATGGATGTATGAGTTTATTGTATGGGATTATCGGTTTTGTGCGTTGAATAGCGTGGGATAATATCTTGTTTATTTGTCGTGTGATTCTGTAAATTTACATTCATTTTACGGTTGACAAGTGTGATTAAAATAATGCGCAGGTTTTTAGAGCTTTCATTATTTGCCTTACCTTTAACTCTCTTTGAGATTCATATCTAAGATTTATTGTACAATTTCATAACACATTTGATAGCTATATTGTTTTCTACTTCTACTGTACATAATAAAAAGTTTCAGTTACGTATATTTAAGGAAGACTACAAATTAGAATACTATTTTGTGCCTTCAATTAAAGTGGCATTAAATTTATTTAAGTAGTTATTTTTGGTGAATTTGTACTGTTCTTTGCACCTAAATAATCTCACTTTAGGAGCATAAAAAAGTAACGAAGTTCCAAAACTAGAAAAAAAACTTCAGCTTGGGTGTATACCTTTTAAAACTAGGGAATTTATCCTTCCTCAGGTATTAATATAAGAACATAATTTACGATAATACCTAAGCGCGTACATCAATAAGTACCTTTTTTGGGGCTTGACGTTTCGACCGGGTTACACCGACCGTGGTCGCAAGCAGACTCGCGCGCTTATTCCCATGAATTATATTATTATAAATATGCAGCGCGATAGTTTAAAAGTTAACATTAACCACTTCCCTGTCCAATGAATCACATATGAACATTCCTATTGTTTAACTATTGTCTACTGGCGGGTAATAGAGGAGGATAGATAAAAATAATATTAGTGAGGTTACCTTTAAACATTTATGATTTTTAGTCACAAATATTATAAAGTACCACAAAATAATAAAAAATATCCGTATAATTATTGTTTGAGTATCAGTATGTTTTATTGGCAATTACGTTTGTTCCTGCCATTCCACCGTAGTGCAGATATAATTATGTTGGACTTCCACCGAAGCATCTCAGTCCCCGTCTTCTGCCCTGCAAGCCTATCCAGAGTCAACAATCAAACAATAAATAATAAAAACAATGACATCTTTAAAACAGCAACACTCCATCAACTCAACTTTCCTCTTCGAATATCTCACAAAAGTTGCGCAATAAGAGAAAGTTTTTTTATTAAGTAATTTGTTACCTGTAACATTATATCTTTACTATAAACGTGTATTTCGAAATATCTGAAGATATTAATCTTGAAGATGATGTATTTGAAAATGTTTTTATATTTAGAGATGGTGATGGCGTTGTTGATAGTAATGAGATATGTGAACCTGATCTGAAAGGTCAAGTAACACTTGAAGCGGCTTTTCTTTTGATGGGTGATTGCACGTTATTGATGCCTTTGCTTTCTGATGTAGTTTTACCGTTAGGTAAAGAAAAGTACAAAATGGGTCAGTGAGTAGTCAGAAAAATATGAATAAACTCTCTTTTTTTGTTGTTATAGGAATGTTTAATATTAAGTTATATTTGGTAGTATTTGCCTTTATTATTGGCTTTATTATGTTCCTAAATTAGACTAGATAAAAATTATGCATGATTTGAAGCAATGTTTTGCTGTCAATATTGTCTCAACTCTAAACTGTGATAAGACAAACCGTTCTCAATCATACGTTTCATATAATTATTATTAAAATATTTTATTAGGTTTGTGTGTAGAATGTATGAAGTTGTTTTTGTCGTTTTCTCCATCTATCTTGATTCAAGTCTAAAAATAAATGAACACAATAATAATTTTTAGTTCTTTATTTGTACGAATCATTAGGTAATATATAAATATGTACATGAAAATAGAAATATATTACGATATTTGTACTTACATAGCAGAATATTACAACTATGGAAGACGAAAATAATTATAAAGTAAAGGTGGTATATTCGACTATTAGTTACGTAAATATAACATGGACATAGGTGGAAGATATATAAATATATAGAATTATAGATAAAAATAATAGTATCAATATATAGACATTAATATCACAAAAATACTTGTATACACATAATAAGGATAAGAGTGTACACATAATAATATATACAAATTAGTCTAAATAGTTATTATAAGGACTTAGTAAGAACAGACTAGATACTATATAAAGCCCGATTCACACGTCTAGAAAAGTGCGAAAAAGGATTTAAAGCTTCATTATAAAAGGCACAAAACCCTTTATTATTCCCCTTTTATGAAAGTGAAGGTACATTTTCACAAAGGGGTAAACCAGCACTCGTCTATAGAAAAGATACGTGTAAATCAACCATAATATTTAGTAGAATAAACATTTTGAAGTACAAAATACACATATACGGATACCGTATAGGGCTGGAAATACTAATATAGTACATCAAGAAAGACCATACAAACTTAGAACGATATTTTATGGGAAAACAATAACAAGATGTCGCGTCGGTAAAAATCCCTTACAAAGGGAAATTCGTTAAAGATTAAATAAATACGCTTAAGACCTATAATAAATAAACTCAGTACATTCCGTTCACACTATGTTACAAAAAGTATTGGACTTAGAATAGCTCCTTGAGGGACTCCTTAGGTTTAGTCGGACTTGACGTGGCCTGAGTAGGCTAGGTCCTGCCCATCATCGATGGATCGTCCCCAGCCGTGACCAGCGCTGGCGTAGTGTTCCTCGTGATGAGGGTGAGCGACTACTTCGTAGCTGGTTTCATGGTGCTTGCTTGCCAAAAGCTTCTTGAGGGCCAGGATTCCGGCGACGAGGAGCGAGATCTTGGCAAGGAGGACAGCCTTGGCGGCGGCGAAGGCGATGATACCGAGGAAGAGGGGGATGAGAGCGGTGATCTTCAGCTTGGCGAGGGCGAGGAGGGGCAGGAGCTGCTTGATCTTCTTCTTCTTGCCACGAGCTGGAAACACAATGATGGATTTATTAGTTAAGTCAAAAATTCTATATGATGTGTCATCTACTAAGAGAAACATTTTAAGTACGTGCTTCAACATAACAAACCACGAACTTAAAGTGACGATGACAAAAGTTAAATAACTGAGAGTACTGTTATGAGTTTGGTTATGAAACAAAAGCAATTTACGAAAATTTTATGCAAAGTTAAAATTCTAACGCAATCAAAAGTAAAAACATACTATTAAACAAATTAACGATCCGACCACTTTCACATCGTAAATATTGTTTGCAAATAATTTCTAACAAGAATGTCTCTATTTTTTTGAATTTCGTATTATCGATTAGAACTTATGATTGAATGAAATAAAATATTCCATGTATAAAAATCTATGCATTTTGTTGCTTGAAAGTTACTTTTAAACATGTTATGACCTACATATTAAGTATGCATTAAATGTCGCTCTCCTATTACTACGTTAAAGTATTTATGTTTTCTTTAAAACCTTCTTAGGCAATCTTTTGTCTATATTAATTTCTAAACCGCTCAAAGTTTCCGCATTTTCAGTGTGACTATTGCATTAAACTTGAAAACAAGCAAAGCTGTGCATACGCAATCGCTTCATTCATGACAGCGACTGGCCTCGACGCCATCTATGGCATTGACCGTGAACTACCTGAGAGCAAGCTTGCCGTGACTTTGGCTTTAGTAATAGTGCTTTATTTTTTCAGTGAAGTTACATTAAATTAGAGGTTGGTGTTTTAGTTATTTTGTTTTATAGGTAATGCCTGTGTTGAGTAACATGCGTTGAGTATTTTTTTAGGATGGATTGAGTCGATTACAATGCTATGAAATAATTAAGTGACATTGCTAAAATTGTGACTTAGATATTTTTCAGCATTGTTAAAACTAATGAAGTAACTTCAAAATAATGAGTGAAGGTTATGAGCCTAAAAATAAACTATTGATTTTCTAAAGGACGTCTCACTGACATTAGATCTTAGCAGTTAATATATTAATTCATAAATATAGCGGTAAATACTTTCCTTCTCATTAATTTAAATAAAATAGAAAACTAAACATACAAATTAAAATAATGTATATTAGTGAAAGATGATTTGACCTACAGTTACTTTAAATTTGTTTACAGATAATTCGATTATACTTATTATAACGAAATCGATAGATACAATAACCTACTACTTCTAGGAATGGTGGTTAATGAACAACAAATTATAAAAAATGTTTACCCTTCACTTCAGCTTAAATACACAAATTATGTTTGAACGGTATCGAGTGACATTGTAGTATTGATAACTCGTGTGAGAAGAGAAAACGAGAGTGAAACAGCGGTACCTATAAACACAGTTTGTTTTGGTTCCTTCGATATTTCCTTTATTTTGGATAGAACAACAAAACTGATCTGGATTTATTTGGATTTTGTTCAGTAGTAATGATGGTGATCATAATGCTTTGGATAAAGCCCTAGAAAACATTTATAAAATCAATAACAGTTGGAATAATATTGAACAATCTTTGAACAGATATAATACAGATGATAGTGCAAGATTCAAACATGATCTAACAACCAAAGATAAACGAAATATTTCATCACCAAAATACTACTTAAAAATGATAGTGGTGTTCATGACTCATGATACCATAATTGGTATCAATCGAACTCGTAACACGAACACATATCATAATATTGGAAAGGCGACTTTCTTCGGAGAAGAGTCGAGGAGTGCCGTTTACACGATTTCTCGATGACTTGTTTAACTGGTTTAGAGGCAGGACTTGGAAGCTATTGCCGTAGAGGGAATGTGCCGCTTTCCAGTTGTTTCTACGAGTTTGTTGACAAGCTCAATGTGAATGCCTTTAGTGTTGTGACATTAATTTTGCGGAAGTCTGGGTGAAGGTGTGTTCCGATTCTAATCGAGTAATTATTGAGTTCCGATGTCGATAAGTAGTATGTATGAAACTAGTAGTTATAAATTTCACGTTTAACCAGACGGCTTGTCTCATTAGCAGAGTGACTGGCAATATTTTGTTTGCGGTTTGAAATAAGACTATGTTTTAACATCAAAAGAAACTAAACACTGACATTAAAACGTTTAAACCGCCTAGTTTTGATGTAGGGGGTACTCACCATCAATAATTTTAAAGAAAAAAATGGTGGTAATAGATATACCTTCCACATAGCGTCCTTAAATTTGTGGGCCATAAATTCTCTGACTTTTAAGGTTAACGATAGACACTAAATGCATAATGAAAATTTAACTACGTCTGGGAGGTGTGTAGGACGTTTAAAGTCTGCATCAAGGTCCATTCACGAGAGTAAGTAGCAAACTGCATTCATGTAACATCCGTGAAGCCGTTAAACTTTCTCATGTTCACGGCTATTTAGTTTAAGGTCTTAGACAGAGAACTAGCGAAGGCTATGATTGAAGATCTTATGCACATTATGTATGATGGATTGAGCTGGAATGATAGTGTGCTTGATTTTGCAAATGATGCCAGTCTTTGATTTATATGGTGATTGATGGTTTATGACAGAAATGAAAACGAATGAAGAATAGAGAGCAAATGACAGAAAGAAATACGGAATTCTGAGATAGAACTAGTATTGTTCATGAACCTAGTAGAGTTAAGTTACATCCATATTTTATAGTATTTTTTTCCTTTTTCAGGCTCATAAGTAGGCCTTGGAAATCTACCTGATCCATTTAAAGCTGCTTGTCACGAGATGAAATATACTAAACACTTAAACTGCCCACAACATTAAGCAGATAATCTAAAACAAGTACGCCAGATGCATACAAACTGGACAAATGTAGCACAAACGAGGTAAAAGATAAAATCTCCCTAGTTAACAATTAGTGTACAGTTGAGAATAACCACCGTATTTATAAACGACGTGATTATGATCAAGTTGTATCGGAAGCAGACACATGATTAGCAAGTTATTAAGTGATTTTACTTTACAAGACTTGTAGGCTCGATTTCTACTTGAACGATAAAATTATTTTCCTGAAAATTTTCTTGCGTCATCCTCAAGGGGACCTCAATTTTATTTATGGTGGGTAAATCGTAAAGGTTGAAATGATCACTCCATATGAACTGATTATCGTCTCCACTAGAATTATATGTTATGTAGAATATAAAGACGAAAGTATAAGCACTTCATTAATATAATAATAAGCACTGTTCGAAATCAGAGTAAATTTTAAGTCATCAGGAAGTGTTTTGGCTACGAATGTTACTCTACTTATCTCATCAGGTACATCATTAACGTTAATTACATATGTATGTAGAGCATATTTCCGTTCGTATCCGTACTGTTAGGTATGTATATCAGGAAATCGCATGTTTATAATTAATAGGATTTGCTCAAGCGTTGAAATTCAGAGCATGAAAATTCTGCATCGGAAACTAATGGGCCAGTAAAGGCTTTCTATTTATATCATAACTCATATTAGCTGGATGGGCTATAATGATGCTGTTACATAAAAAAAGATTAAGGATGTCACAATTCGAACGATATGCAAAATGGATACATATTTATTTTCCAGAGAATTCACTCAGATTGTTTGAAGTTTAAAACTTTTCGAGCTGAATTACATAAATCGAGGATTTTTTAATCATTTGACTTTACTTGTTTCTCAATTTTAACTCCATTTTGTTCGTTTTTACTAATAAGACCCAATTCTGCTTCCATTAGTTTAAACTTCTTTGTAAAGTACAAAAAATAATGTATGTTATGTGACAGCCCTACAAAGCCTTAGCACCGCCACCTGCATTTGTAATATGTAACGGTACAGTCGAGCTATAACTTGAACTGGTATTAAGTACAGTCGCCTCCATTCTGTGTACCAACATTATCATAATTATGGGAATTTACGAATTACTTGAAACTTTCCAATGTTTTCACCTCTTGACAAATGTTGGTCAATATATTTGTCCAACGTTTATTAGGCCAAACATTCTCAGTGCATTGTAAGTGCGAAGTTTATTGAAGATTTATGAGCTAGCTAGAAATTCTAGTGTGTATGATAAAACTTTCTTCTAGTATCGACGACTGTTGGAAAAAATATTAGTGTTTTTGATCACATATTAAAATTGAGTCTGAGATTTTTATACTAAACCTCAAATCATTTAATTTCAGATGAGAAAAAGGTAGAAACTACGTCCAAAAATGCTTTAAATATCAATATTTGGCAAGTTTTGTTATAAAGTATTAACTACATTATCCAATTCAAAAATTAAACTCATCTGCCGTCGCCATAGAAATTGTGAAGTGACAGTGCACAGAGCAACCTTCTCCGTATTTTGTTAGAGATAAACAATTGAAAACCAAATGTTTGTCATGCTCATTACCCGACAGAAGCTGTGAGTCAACTGTGAAATTTGTATTTGCTATGGTCAATAACTATGTAATTCTATGGCGCTCTTGTAAATCAAGATGGTGTACCAGAGAAAATTCTAGATCATGATCATTATAACATCGGTGTAGAGTCCAAAATAATTGTAACAATAGAAAAATATGAATATGACTCCATTAATAGATGCAAAAAATGAATTGACTATTATAACATTTTTTAATCTTATTGAGAAATTTTCGGGTTGTCCTGATTTTAATTAATTGCATGGAAAATATTATGTACGTAAAAATGAGGAAGAGGTTTTTTGTCAAAGTATAACATACGAAAGCGTTTATACAACCCGATTAGTATTAAAATGACGATGAGGTTAATTTCTAATTCAAATTGATGCGTTCAATTTACATTAATTAAAATTCAGCATCACATCCTGTTTAATAATAATTTAATCTCATGAGCATTCAAATAGAAACCTAATTTGAATATTATATTAAAAGTGAATTTCGAATAATTTATAATGAATTAGTTTATAAAACGGAGAAACTGAATGAGAATACGTGACTAAAAGTAAATACTAAAATCAATTTTATTGTTTTGCTCTATTTAATCATTCATTAGAAAAAGCCACAATCATAAGGCTATTATTTAGATACGGACCAATGAGTTTTCAATTTGTTTAAAGATCTAATTTTCCTATTTCCATTTCCTTGTTTCCGAAGTTCCGATATCCATTTGGTTTTATCATTAACGCGGACTGAAATCGAAAGCTTAACCGCGAGTACGCGGTGATATTTACATAAGATTGATATAATATAGCTTCCGAACCAGTAGACAGTTTGATTTATTAAATTGTTTAATCTGATTAATTTTGATTGCGTTGATTTTATCTTTCGTGTGTGTAATTTGGAATTAATAATTGTTCTGCTTTAGTTGTTAACCCATCTTTCATGTGATTAAGAATTTAGCACTCTTTATTGTACGCTCAGTGACTTTAACTACTTGTTTTGTATAAAGAATTTTGAGAATATTTTGGTATTTGACTTACCTTCCTCAAGGGACCTCTTCATGCCTTCGACGGCTGATGACGGCAGTTTGAATTGGATGACATGGTTTTCCAGGAAATCAGCAGCGGAGTCCACCAGTCTGGATTCGATCTGGGCTTCCCTGGCCTTGGGTTCTTCAGATAGAGGCTCCAGAGCCCTAGCTGACCTAGGAGAACCATTGCTAAGGATCGCGACTCCATCAGCTACGTTCAGCTCCCGCGCGGTGTTCACAGCCTCCACATATTTCAACGTCTTCTCCTGCAACCAAAAGATAAGTACTTAGTAACACGTCACTAATAACACTTATTATTTAGCACATTATTCACTTCACTGATCGAACCTTTATGCACAACGTCGTGTCTCCATCAACGCACTCTTTGACGACTCCTAGAATGGAGCCGAAAACTCCGATTTCGTTGGACTCCTTTTCGAGCGCCGGCATCGCCCGCGCCGCGGCGATCACAACTAGGACTGCGATGTATCGTATCATGGCGTCGAATCAAACTACCCCTACAGAAAGCTTAGCACAAAGTGTAGCGACGTTGTATATGACGGCCTGTTTTAAGCCTCTTACCCCACTACCGCGGCGGTCAAGAAAAGTGAACCCGATGTCGGTCGATTAAACTGGTACCTACGAAATTATTTTGTTGTAACTACGGACAGTTTTCGGGGAACGCACGTGGTTTTTTGTTGTGTGGGCGTGGTTGTGGATCATTGTGACAGACAAGTGTGGTGCATCGTGTTTCCTTATTTAGTTTTGAATTTTTTTTTTTATTTCGTGGGACTGTTTTGGAGCAAATGTGTAAATTGTGCAAGGATCTGATCCTTTTAGTTAATAGAAAAATATTTTTTGTAGATTCACAGGATTTTAAGTGTAATGTATAATTATTTTAGTCCCTGGTACCTTAGTGATGCCGTACGTAATTAGGTCATCTATTTTTATTTAGAGTATTGTTTTAAGATTATATTTTAGTAAACAACAGGATCTTTCGTGACACTATTTATATAAATGTCTTACAATCATATTAAAAAGAAAATATAATTATTTATATGATTTTAATTCTCATTTTGTTTTAATAAATGTGTGACATTTATTTATTTTGTCTTATTTCTTAAGATTAGTAAGGATCTCTTCATATTTGTCAGCACAAACGTACACTTTATCAAAGAGATTAGTATTTCCGTCAAGTTTTTGTCAAATCACAATGCGTGAGACATATTCAAGCCTAAATACTTTATTATGGTTAGTTTTGTACTTAACAACGCCTTACAAATTTTACTCTACTTACTAAGTCACAATTTCTCACGTCTCCATACAAAAATATTCCATTTTCTTTCCCATAGGGGAATGTTTATCGTCATATCTGCTCAAGATTATATGTTGTTATTAAAAAGCAAGAATGGTGTTAACCTAAAAACTCTTTCTTCCCATCGAAGAACAATGGAGGAATGGTGATCACTATTACCGATTACAACTTTCCTTTTTATAAATCTTGTTGGAGTATCAATGGAGTTATTGTTTTGATGAATTACTAAAATAGTGTTTGTTTTCATGTATTTTTTAGTGATACGTGCAACAAGTGGCTCATTACAAGTTTACTCAGATTGCTGTGTAATTTTGTTGGTATTCTTTTAATTTGTTATTTTGGCTTTAAATTCTTATTTGTTATAGATTATTTAATTTTAAGGAAAATCTTATCGATTGTCCAAGTCAACCTAGAACCTAATATTTAAAGTGGTTTCAAATGATAGTATAAATAATCACCTTATTTGTACACCAGGAATCATACAACAACAAAATAGGACAGTTTCTGATATTACTCACACATCAGCTGTGGCTACTGTTTAGAATTACGAGTAGCTAATTTAGGTAACTTAACAGTGTTATCCTACTATATAACTGTAACATCATCATTATATTTACCGTCTCCAAGTTCATTGTATGAAGGTATTCCTTCGCTATTGTATATCACGCCTGCGTCAATCTGATTGCTATCGCCCTCACATGATATATTAGGTTTCTTACCATTGACTTTTAACCTTCACATAAACCCATCAAGAATGGGTTTTTCATCTTCAGATAAGATGAAAACTATATTGTGTTCTTCATCATTAGGTGCATTAGTGTTATTTAAATGTTATTATTTACGTGATTGATTAGAAAAGTCAGGAACTATGGGAAATTAGGTCAAAAACTTCATGGGTAAATTAAAATCACGACCATCCATTTGTAATTTATAAATTACAACTAAATAATAGCACTAACAACAGTAACTTCTAATAATTATAGATTTATGACGTAGGGTAATAATTTGGCAAAGTCCATTTTTAATAATGCCCTTTATTTTTACATTTTTATCCTATTAAAATTTCATCATAATTACATATATTTTTTTTTCTAAATTAAATGGAAAATAAGTAGAATTAATAAACTAACAAACCAAACCAATCCTAAATAGAAATTTATGAATAAACTTAATATCAACAATTCCGTCTTTGAATCAACAATCCTTTCTTTTGACCCAGATAGCTACGGAAGCGACTATGGAAATCCTGCTGGTTTAAGTGAAAACGATACTAATACAGCTAATATCCTAGTTGAAGAATAACAGGTATTTGTAACAGATATAGCTAGCGATACTGAACGTGAAGAGTTTGGTAATGACCTTGTTACAAATACTTTGGATATGTGACCTGAGTGTAAATTGTGTGTATTTAAAGACATTTGTTTTAGGGTTCGTGACGAGACACACGTATTGTAAAATGGACAAGTGCTTGGTGAAAAAATAGATTGAATATTTAAGAACGTGAACTTTTTTCAGATGTTTATTTATTGTTTAATAGTATGTTTTAGAAGTGGATTTTATACCCAAAGAAATTAAGTTTCCTTTGCAAATTATAAATTTGTTTATGATTACTTTTCCTGATATTTGATGTATCCTACTTTATAACCAAGCTTACCTGGAGAGGAAGAAATTCCGATTTACTCAAAATCAAATCAAAATCAAAAATCTTTTATTTAAATTAGGCTACAAAGTAGCACTTATTAAACGTCATTTTTTTTTACAAAAGACAGCACCCTAGGGGTCGGTTCATATCCGGCGGAAAAGGTAGCGCGCAACATCGGCCGCGCAACGCCAGAACGAGCAAGCACACAACAAAACATCCAACCTCTCACACCTGACGCACCAAAGCGTCGTCAGGTCCGTGTGAAAGGCCGAATGCTCCGCCATGCGCTCGCCCGCCCCAGCGCCACGCGACCGACAACACGCCACCACCGCCAGATATGAACCGACCCCAAAACGCCCACCCTTCACTGATTGCTAATCATGTTATTACATGGATTTCTATTAGAATTTTTGTGTGTCATATAACAAATACATTTAATTGAAAAGAAAGGAAGTGGATCTATGTTTTCACCTGAATAATAATGAGGTATGTTAGAACGAATAGAGATTAGCATTAAGCCAATAGAATGCCGAAGTGTTGTTATTAGTTTATCTATCAGTTATTGGGTGAAATTAATTTAATACAATCTGAATAGGCTAAGGGTTTAAAATATTACGCTTTTTTGGGTGATATAAAATAATCAAAATTATAAAATGTTAGGCAGGCGGTTTATCATCACCATCTCCCTCCAGAAATACAGAACTACTGCTCAACCAATATATCAATTTGGACAAAGTACGTGGACAAATAAGATTTCAAGACTCAAAAAAAACTTTGAAAAATAAACTGAAAAGTAAGTATTATATTAACAGTGATCTTACAAAATATCAACATGTATCTAGTCTAGCTTCTAGTTCAAATAAATCTTGAACACTTCCAAAATTAACGTTTTTTATATCCAAAATTAGTTATTAGAGTTCCGACTTTTTTCCTTCTGATAAGCGTTCAACTGTCATCGGAACCAATGATGTAAGACACGATAATCGTGGATGTAACGCGTGACTTGTCGTGTGCAATAAAAGTGTAGGTGCAATGTAAATTGAACAGATCGTGCTGATTGTAATCAATCGAGTTGCAGACGCTGTCGGGGATACTGATGAAGATGAATGTGTAAACGGTAAAGGCAAGGATTTTTTTATCAATGAGGATCGAATTTAACTTATATCAGACCAATAGGGTAGTGTTGAAATAAGTAGTCTTAAATTGAACTCGATTAAGTAACATGGGACTTTAAAGAATAAAGCAGATGAGACGGCGGTGGCATCCAAATAATGAGTCAAAGGTGGCTTGCAGCAGATATCTACAGGCTAATTTATAAGCCGGAAGAAGCAAATCAGAAATCTATCGACACGATAGGAAGAAGAATTGATATACGAAAGTATAGTAGCTTGACATAAGTACAATTCGAACAAGATAACGAGATGATACAAGCAGATCAATCAAAATTGCACTAATTAATCTCTATACAAGTTTTCCAAAAGTGAAAGGATTTCCTAATTTGGTCCAATAATTCCTGAGAATGCGTCACATGTTCTTACAAACAAATAAACAGTAGCAGGTAAATTCAGAAGGTTCAATATAACAAAACATAACGATTCGAGAATGGCATTGTCATTGGCTGTGTAAGGAACAAAATTACAACAGCACATTTTGATGAAAAAATTTTTATAACTACAAACCCATCTTATAGCCATGCATTTTGGAATTCGAAATAAAATGAAGGTAAAATTAATTATATATTCCTGAAACAGTTTTTTGCCCCATAAAATAATTTTAAGTGACATATATACCTAAAAACCTTGTTTCTCTTAATAGAGAGTAAATAAGACCACCATGTAGATTGTAGACGCATTAATTAAAATTCGACTTCTGAATTTCCGTCCATCATGGCACACACACCTACATTTTGACCGAACCGGTCAGCTCATCGCTTTCTTTTCCAAAAAAAACAAACTTGAATTACTTTCATGATGTAACTCGATCTTTAACAGAAGTTTTTTTTCGATTCTCTTTTGTCGGTTTTTTCTTTGAAATTACTCACTATTTGCTTTGTGTGTTGTGTAATGTGTTTGTAGGTCAATAGCAGCGTCTAGTGTATTAAGTTTGATGTATTTTAGCTTTTTTGTGTGTTATGTAATATTGTTTGATGATAGCATTGTGTCTGACGTCTTAGTTTTATTGGTGTTAGGTGTCTGAGTGAATTTATTTTCTTTGTCTTAAACTGCGTGTCATTTTGTTTTGGCTGTTTTGTTTTTATTAGTTTGATGATTTTTTCTCTGACCTAAAGTGCTGTATTTATGCTTGCAAGGCTCTCAATGACTTGAAAATGATGCTTAAATAAAATGAACTTATATTAATAAAATATAAAAAGTGTTTTGGTACTACTTAAATAATACATACATGTACTGAGTTGGAATAATTTGAGTTGAAAGCAAGAAGAAATAGCTAGAGGTAAAAGAAGATACTGGACAACTTTTACGTTCAGTTTCAGCAAAATTGACCTTGAACTTGAAATTTTCCGCCTCCAATTTAACTGGCCATGCAATTCAAAACAGACTAGCAAATAAAATACAATCACCGTAAAGAAACTAAAAAAGATGAGACGAAATAAATCTGCACGTAATTCTAGCGGTTACAGATGTTTTGTTAGATCTATTGCATAAAATAATAGTAAGACGTTTTCAGTATGAAGTTAGTTTTAGTTTTGTTAGGTTATATTGGTTGACACGAACATTTGATCTAAATTAGGTAGCGTTTATATTTATTTTCCCCATTTTAGGAAATCTTTAAGAGATTGTGTTGGAGACAGGACTTGTGTCATTAAACCGATCGTCAAAAATTTTATAACGGAAAAAGGCTACTTCAGGCTGTTCTATATTTATTATTTTTATTTATATTGTATCTGTTGGATCAACATTTTCACAGATCGAAAAGAAGACTGTTCCGTAAAGCAGAGGGCTCATTATGCCTGAAAATTGGAAATTGGTTTAAGCCATATCTCAAGTGATCCGATATTTCGTATTCAAGGTTCGCTGCGAAACGCAGGTTCCGATAATTGTGGAAATGAGGGAGGCCTTTGTCCAGCAGTAGACCTCTTTCAGCTGAAATGATGATGATGATGATCAAACATACATAACTATGGGAAAACCATAACCTACAGAAAGTAAGCAAGAGGCGTCACAACAGATTTATTTAACACAAGAGCTAACGACAATATATTACGCTTTCGCTAGTAATGTTTACTTATAAGTGACGTTGGAAAATCATGGCAGTTTTCTCTTTCTAAATGTTGTATTATTTTCGCTACCGTTTGGGATGAAAGGAAAATTCGCTAATGTCTGTCACCTGCCTTCTTATTAGCGAGGACTTTCACTACTCTGCCGATGGACGTGAATGGGGAATTAGAACTTTGTTTTTCAATGACCTAACGAAGTGTAAATTGGTATTTAGGAATGTAAGAACAGTTATTGATATTGACAGTGATGACGATAATTAGGTGACAGTAATCAAAGGAGTTAAAAGACATTCAAATGTTGAAAAACAACCATTGGTGTTTACTGCAACACGAAAATAACAATGAAGAAAGAAACCACAAAAGCAATGTAGGTACAAGTAATACGCATATGTGATTGGTAGATAGTCAAAAATAAATTAAGGAAAAATAGATAAATTAATATTCTGTCTCGATGACTATCATTGAGGATATCAGAATAAGCAAGGATGTATTATATGGTGAACTGCGGAATATAAAACAAGTCTTCAGAAAAACAATTGTCTTTTGCATCCCAAAGAGCAAAATAACTATAAAACGCCGGGATCGGGGACAACGCGATAAACCACAGGAAACCACTAAGTGTCAATATTAAATGAACTCATTTAACAAACATCACCATCCTCACAGAACCCAACCAATTAGAAACCGCAATTAATAACCAACTTCCTACAAATCTTCCTATAAATGCATCACAAGGAATGCATCGGGTTTCCTAGCTGAACCAAGATGGATATAATTACGAGATGATGTGTGGCGGCGACTTTCTCCAGGGTTCGATGCACCGCAGATGAATGGCCTCTGATTGTGGTGTTATTGTTGATTATGTTTTGTTGTTATATATTATAGTGTACACGTGGTTGGATAAATAACTAAATTTTAGGCAACTGGAATTAGATTACTACTACGTTGCTTTATGTTTCTCGCGAAAAAACTAAAAAAAATATTAAGATCTACTTGCAAGTACTATCTCTAGTCAATTGCTGTGTATAAGTAGGTATATTCGTTTTAGTAGACCATAAAATCGTTTTTCTGGTTATCTTGCGTTAATGAGCACTTGACAGGCTTCAAAAATAATCACAGGAAGATATTTTTTTACTAGCATTTAAGGCAAATTTAAAAGTGTCTCAATAATAATTCGGGGTATTTAAAATTAATTTTACTTACTTATAATTCTTGACAAAAGGAGTGCTCACAGGCCCGAAAGTATTTTTATTGTTTTGCCAGAAGAAGTGTGTAAGTAAATACCTCATGAAGTATTTCTATTGAATCATTTATTTTGCTTGTGTACCAGGATATCATACAGTCAGAGAGCCAATACCCTTCGTGACACTTTCATAACATATGTTTCGCAAAATCCCACACGTAATGACACAATTTCCTTTACCATATATCATTTAAAATTTGGCGGCTGACCCTTTCTGCATTATGCATGAATCACTATTGTTTGAGTTTGTGACTTACGGGCCATTCAATACGTAACTGTGAATACAAAATTATGTTCTGTTAGGGCGATAAAGGAACCTTATTAAAATTTTATTAATGTAATTAAGAATTAGCTGATTTTTGTCGAAATGGTCCTTATTGACTATTAAATGGTCCTTTTACCTCGACAATATAATTATAGACACCATACTAGGTTTGCCTATACTTACCTTCACATTACCGTAATTAAAATCATTACCTAAAACACAAATAAAAAATACACTTTGAGTACCAACAGTTTAATTTAATAACATTTGACAATAAATAATTTTAACATTTTATAAAGTAAATATAAGAAATAATTTAAAATAAACTGACTTGAACGTAAATTATAAAAATAAATTGAAACGAATAAATAACGCTCCGATATTTACATTGTATTTTAAATAAATGAGCACCTTTTTATATAAGTTATAAATTAATAAATATGAGATCTGTAACCTAAGAAATTAATAAATATTTGTAAAAAATAACAATATTATTTATAAATAACATTTTGAATATTGTATGTAGAAAAAATATTAAATAAATGCAATAATTTATTTACATATGTACAATGTAGATACTATATTTTAATTATTATATATACATATCAGTCTTTGTATTAAATAAATATGTTTCACAGCATAAATAAATACATAAACGTACAAAAATATGCTCATTCAATATATATAATACTTATATACAATAAAATATAAAGAAAAAGGAAAATATTAACAACTTTATGTACTTGCTAATATATAAATTAATTAAAGCAAATTCCAAAGTCTTGTAAGTTTAATAAATAATAATTATACTGATATATAAATAAACTTAATATTTTTTGGTTCTAACTAAATTCCGTTGAGGACTATGTCATATAAATAAAGAGTATTTGAGGTACTTTGTGATAATGTGACGAGAATAATTATAATCTCTTGCTCATTTTCACTTATATTTAAATATTACCAAGACCTTTTAATAAATAAATACCCATGATTTACTGACCATTGCAGTATATAAAACGTATCAACCCTAAACTCTCATTCCAACATATTATTGAAGCAATATTTTTGAAAACAATAAATAAATAAAAACAAAAAAATATGACACATACATAGGAAATTAAATTTCGAACGTTATCCAATAATATTTGTTTTTGTGACTTTATTTACGGGATTTAATAAATATTTTGTAATAAATTTAAATAATGATTTAGAGTGATTAAATAAATAAATATTTTATAGATTTTAGGAATGAATTTGCGACAGTTTCTTTCTCAAATGTTGCGTAATTATGTACTCTATAATTGTAAATAATTTACTTATACGTTGCCTATTAATATATTCATGTGAAACCGACTGGTCCTTTATTCCGCGTATTAATAAATAACTGGTGGGTTAGCTGGCTATTGGGCGTAAGCGTTGTACGCTAAATCGTGGGCTTTCTCGAGCGACCTGGAAAAACAAAAAATAATGAATTAATATAAAATATTATAATTCTTACAATTTCGGGAAATGGATGCTTCAAATTAATCGAGATATTTTTTTTTACATTCAACGACGCACTTAGTTTAAGCCAAAGTGGCTTGCTATCAGTAATTATTCAAAATAAATATAAATTGTACAGTTCTCTAATTTATAGTATAAGTGTATTTATAATACAAAACTTATTATGTAATATTCCTGCAAGACAAAGCGCGTGCACTTTAGACTATAATATGCGTGTTTTTTTTTTAAATTAGCACCATTGAAGTGGTAAATTTTTGCATAATTTTTTGTTAGTATTTATTAGTACAGTTTAACAAGCAAAGCTCCCAAACTACTTTACAGACCCTCATTTAACTAATAATTAGGTCTCTGGTATCTGCTGAAAGCCATATCATACCTTAAAGAAAATCAAAATATCGAACATGCATAATTAACTACCCAAACAAAACTTGTACAGACAAGTAGAAAAACAAAATCCCTAAATTAAAAAGTCATGCGGATCAAAGGACCATTAATTTAAAGTATCTACCTACTTAAAAAATACCAAAGTAATAAAAAGGACCTAACCCTGAATTGCCTCCCGCATTTCTCTCGAGGTGCTCACTTTGCGCAACACTGGTAAATTAGAAAATAAAGTAAGTATGTAAAAGTAAATACTACTTAAATTAATCCTGGATAAAATATTATTTTTTAATAATAAACCCTAATTTATTTGAAAATGGTATAGTCAAATAATAAAAATAATCGACTCTAAAAATAATATTCACCAATTAAATAGGTAATAAATAAGTGAAATAAAAGTACTTTTCATTTTTGTTGTACCTTATCATATTTTTGTACTTAAAATTAAATACCAGACTGTTAGCGTCAGGGTTAGGTTGATTAATTCAGTTAGATTAATTACCAAATTTTAGTAGACAAAATTATTAACAAAGCATTTTAACAAACTTTTTTTTATTATTAGTACAATCCAAGGCAAAGTTATTAAACAGTTTAGTGAAACAAAAACGAAGAGGTTTTCTTACCTACTCCACCCCGAGCCACCGTGTCCCGCTGAAACGACGACCTCATGAGCCTCATGTCCGCCCCCACTCGGCGACAAGAGCTTCTTCAGCCCAATGATACCCGCAAGGACCAGAGCGAGCTTCGACACGATTAGAGCTTTGCCGGCCAAGAGCGCTAGAGCTCCGAAAGCTAATGGCACCATCATGCCGCCGATAAGGAGGGGGATGGCCAGGAGGGGGGCGAGCTTCTTTCTCCTGCTGCGGGCCATGTCGGTGTCGACTTCACCATCGTCGGTGGGGAATTTTACCTGGAATTGAGATTGGTATGGTTGAGTAAAGTGTCCGCTTTTTATTGATTTGAGAGGAAATATGATTGAAGATTTGGGTCAGGTATACATTTGTTAAAAAGATGTTGGCGATTGAGGTATAGCGAAGATTTTATTGATTGACCATAGCATCCTTTAGACATAAGGTCAAATGTCCAAAAATATTTGCTAAATCCATCAGAGCTTTCAGTTACAGAGATCATTGAGTAACTCGCAAACGGTTCGGCTTCATACTATATGGGTAAAAAATCATAACCCAAAGTATTTTGTTAAGTGCACACATAAAAGCCATGCCAAGTTTGATATTCATCAAACAAGCTACTACCATTATTTTTTTAAACCACTACAATACGAAACTCTAATTGTATGTAACTTTGGGTATAAATTATGAACTTTTCCGTACCAATTAGTAATTATAAACACTATTACATATTCTTCTACACTAATATAACTCATTGTAAGTATAAAAAGTGAATTGATTCCTTGAAAACGAATGCGTGTACAATTTGTCTAACTCGATGTTTAATAGACATTCGGTACTTATTCGTAACTTCCTAGCAAGTTACACGCGATAGGAAAGTACGCAATAAATAATATAAAAATTATAAGTTTTGATTGTTGCCAATACTGTTAAAACTGTTAAAAGTAGACTAAACAGAACTATAAACAAAAACTAAACAGAACTTTAAAAACAGACTAAAGTCAGGTTACAATTTGGTATTACAAAATTAAACTTATCTTATTTAATGAATACAATTTTTTAATGAATTGTTTCTTTCATATAAATTCTGAAAGTTTTTATCACAGTTTAGCTCAAACAGCAAGTCCAATTAATCACTTATCAGGAACTGTCAACTTAGTCGTTCAATAAGTCAAGTCAAATCTGGTTAAGCAAGATACCAACGACCCCAAATTAAATCAAGGGCAGGTGGAAGAGGCAATCAAGGACCAAAACCAGTCAGTAAAATATTCCTATAAACCCCTAAGTCCATTATGTTAAGGGCAGCTGAAAGTAAGATGCTAGAGGAAGGAAAATACTGTAATAAAATTTGGATGCTGAAAATGGGAACCGCCAAATAAGCAAGAACCACTACTCTTGTATCTATAGGAAAATAATCTTATAGGAAAAGGCCCAGCTGTTTCCAATTCAACACATTCTAACGATTTCATTCCATCTAGGTTGCAAACCTCTTCGACGAAATCACCATAACCACGCACTGCCGTGCAAGCCACCAATTTACACCAAGATTTTCTCTACGCATATCAATTATCACGCACGGACCAATTAGAAGAAACTTCAGTTTAATAGAGTGTGTCTTGCAAAAAGTGAAGATGAACTAATTAAATGCAATTATGAGATGCATATAGAAAGCCGTTACGCTGCGTTGGCATAAGTTATGTCGTTTTTACGCATTTACTGTTAAGCATTGATCGTCACGCTTTTGACGACGGATGTTGCATGTAGGTTTGTTTGAATCTAGGCTGGTTTTAGACTTCAATAAGCAATTAGAAGCTCATGGAAAACTTGGCAAAGTTTGGTAAAGAATAGCATTTGTGTGGCCACGTTAATACATGAAAATTTTATGATATTTGCCTCAGAGAACTCTACTGATCCAAAAAAAGTAAGAAGGAAAATACATAATATAACATATTGCAAAATTTTAGAGCACGAAAAGAAAATTTATGCAACTTTTCTTAATTAATGATTTGAGTTTTTATGAATGTTTAAATATTTTGTGATGACTTCAAACACATAACATGAAAGACTGTACATTAAGGTAAGTGGAATTAAGGGGAGGTCAGATAAGAAGCTGAACTCTGAACAGTTGCCAATCCTCAAATCGTATTGGAAAAGTCTAGTCACCAGAAGAAGATAATGACGATGGCAGATATTGACGTCCGCAATAAATAAATAAATGCGGACAACAGCACACATCGCTCTGAACCCAAAGTAAATTAGTAAGAAGCTAAAGTACTTGTGTTATGGAATTAAGAAACAATGAAGGTACCAAAAACTCCCAGACCCGGGAAAATGTAAAAAAGTAGGTTCCTACATTGACTCGTCTGGGAATCGAAAAGCACTTCTGTTGTTGAGTTCTGTAACAACGAAGGTACCACAAACACCCAGACCTGGGACAAAGTGAAAAAGTGGGTTCTTACATTGACTTGTCCGGGGATAGAACGAGGGACCTCAGAGCTCGTGACACCTTGAAAACCGGTGCGTATGCCTCCCGACCACGGATGTAGTTAAACGCCGGAATAATAAGACTTCTTAAACATAGGTATTACATGTTCTAGTCTAGTAAAATACTGTGTATTTAAAGTGAGAGCCATACTTAGGTTTCAACTGCCGTTAAATACGGCGTGTGTTAAGGTGTACTTTTTAATTATGGATCGTTAATCAGTCGCATTATGAACTCAGCGATTCGTCACCATTACTTAGTTGTGAACTTCTATTAGTACTAACTATTAATTATTCTGTGCTATTAGTGTCAGTATATCTGGCTAGTAATTTGTTCTCCTCCGTTGACCGTAACTCCCATAGCAACTTAGTAATAACTTTATTCATGGAGAATCCGAAAGCTGTTTTTACAAATTTAGTACCGTCTCTTTGTGGGACAAATTTAGTATCCTTGACTAAATTAGATTAGGGAGACTAATAACTTTTTTATAATATATGAAAATGAAGATTATGTAAAAGTTGCGTTTCACATAGCAGTTATATTGAAGGATTCAGAAAAAAATACACATGAGAAACCATAAAAAGCGATTGAAAAAGATACTCAGATAATACTTAAAAACAAAGACGAACGTTTATATCATTATTATGATGGCAAGTAGAGGTAAATAGTTTAAGTTATAATGATAACTAACCTACAATAACTAATTACTGAAATGCCGTGCAGGAAATGAGAATACGAGGTGAGCACACCAAATCAGATTAAACTTTGAACTTAATGAATACCTGAAGAAGAGGTATAATTTAGGACGAAAGTAAATAAGCTTTTAAGTGATGATATTAAAGAATAAAGTTGTAAACGTTACAACACACGGCTAAAGTACCTTATAAATACCAAATTAACACCTTACGGCGAGACAGAAAAAAATAAAATAAATTCTGCCTTCTTCAACAATTAACATAAAAAAGATACAACGATAAATAAAAGTTAACAAGAACATGAAAGAATTAGTCTAGTTGTCACAGTTAATCAAATAGACGAACATAACACAATGGATACGCGCAGCGTAACAAGAACGGTTTATGAATGATAATTACTCTATTATATCTCTACAAGTATGTTGTATCATACTTAAATAATGAATGAAGGTGTTAAGTCATAGTTAAGTGGAGCTTGATTGATAGATGGGGGTCGTTGGGTCAAATTTTGGTGGCAATAGATTGTGTACGTTTGTCCGTCCGTAGCATTTCTGAAAAAATGTTAAGTGTAGATCTAGTTGATCATTTAGAATGAGTTCAGAATGACTCTCTGTATTTTAAGGCTAAAAGAGTCCTTATTCTTGCCAGCGGGAGAACAGGAAGGAAAATGACATACTAAATATTTCTACGACGAAGGTTCTAAAAATATTATATATAAAGGAATTAGGCTCATACAAAACCAAAATTAATAATAAATAGATAATTATCTCCAACAAAACGTCTGCGCCAATAATCTAGAGAACATTAGTATTATACTTGATTGCAGTGTTTATATTTTTTACAGCATGATCATGTAATTTTAAAGTATTAGGAAAAAGGGGTCAATGACCTTGCAAATTGACGACATCATTATTAATTAGATTTTTCCTACTGAAAAAAGATTGTTTTATATAAGTGTTAGTAATTGTCCCGTTTCAAAGTCATATTTTAAGCACCTGTACCATTACCAACTAGGTGTAAGAATGAGAAAGCTTAAGGTCAATTAAATTTCAGTTCAGTCCTAGTCCTTTCATCGTTATGTATCAATCAGGTCATATAAGTCTAGAATTACATAGGTCAACCAGATATGCATTAGATTTTCTTAAACTGTTCTACAGAGTATGTGGTAACAACCAATCAACACAACTCAAGGATCAATAGACCAAGAATTCAAAAGTTTTCTTACCTGCAGCGTATGGGACCTCATAAAGTTAACGATCCTGTCGAAAATGAGGTTGTTCAGCGATCCATCGTTCAACCCTCTAGGGATGGCCTCCTCTTTCTCCTCGATCTTGACATCCTTATCCTTGGTGATCGTCACTCCATCCAGGATCGACAGCTCCTCAGCATTCGTCAGCCTGCTCAAAGTCTTCGCCAGCTTCCTTTTGAGGCAGTGCGAAATTTCCGACCCGCTGCAGTCTTTGTATGTCTCGTAGGCAAATTTGAGGTCACCTAGGATATTGTCGTCTGCGCTTCTCGCTTCTAGCTTGTTCTGTGTGGTCGTCGCAGTCCTGGCCGAAACGGCCGCGACCAAGGTCAAGACCAGAAGATACTTTACCATGTTTACTGTTTGCACTACGTTGGCGATATGGACACTGTGTATAACTGGAGCATTCGTGGCGTTTATATGCGCTTAGTGTCACGGTACACTGGCTATCGTCGAGAGGGATGCAGCGATGCATTTATATTGTGGAGTACTGTCGGGAACTGATTTTGAGGTGCTATTGATTTTGTATTGACCATTAGATCTGCACAAAGATTAGCTAAACTCTCCACAGATATCAGTAGCGTGAAAACCGTTGAGTGTGTGTGCCCCAAAAACTGAATAAGACTGATTTCGATAAAAAATATGACAAAGTCAAGGTGGTATTCTAAATGTATCAGAACATTTATTCACATTTAATATATAGCTGAGGTTACTTTCGACATATAAAACGTAAGCGTTACGAATATGGTATAGATATTTATTGGGCAATTTTGGACAACGGCCAATTGTCCAAAAGACTAATTTTCAAAAATACTATTGTTTAAACTGCTAATCAAGGCAAAGTACACCTTATACTAGATACTAATTTCAGTCCAATATTCTTTCAAACAACTGTACTTCATCAGAGTAGTTCAATTTAAAACAGTTGGATATCATGACTTAACTGTTACGAAGCGCATCAGCGTCCACCAGATTCAAATTATACTTAGCATCTTTGGATAGCAATTTATTGAATAGCTATGATTCGCGAAGAACACTTTCTATCATAGAAAAGGTGGGATTAGAGAGATTTTTATTTTCAATATAATTTTCACAAAATTGATGATTATTTCCAACTTGACGAGTGAGTAATTTGTTTTGAAAATCATTTTCCAAGATGGATTATGTCCATTTTACTGTGTCTAGCGATAGTAATTATTTATTATTAACTTTAGTTTTAAGGAATAATATTAGTTGTGTATTCAAATGGCAACTAGAAGAATTGGTTCATATCGTTAGTGTAAGTTCAAACATAATTATGTGATTTTTTTCCATAATTATTAAAATATGGAAAAAAATCACATACATTGCTCTGTACCCAAAGTAAGCTAAAGAGTGTCATAGAATTACAGACACTAAACGTGCCAAAACACCAAGACGATATAGAAACGAGGATTTTCTATAGTAAGTTCGAGTTAGTTAGTCCGAGGATCCAATCCGTGGCCTCAAAGCTGGCATCAATGTTTGATCTCTTATTTTGAAGCTGAAAAGTGCTATGATCCCTAAAACGTCAAACTCCCTGGACCAATCCGCAACCAAAGTAACCAGTAAGTATAGTACCGTGATTTTATTAAAACAGTTGACCAGTGAAGTCTAAAGAAACTGAATAATATTAAATCATGTATATATTAATACACCTCCAGAAAAATCCATTTTTTAATAATTGTGTGGCATAGAAGGACAAGATTAAAAAAATTATAATGTGTATCGCAGGACCCAAATACATGAATCAAAATACATGTACAGCACTGAGGAAATACTTGAAATTTTCAGTAAATTATTTTTGAGTGCTTCAAAATAGCTAAACGATATAAAACAGTAATTACATAACTGTTGTATCATGTAATTGTCAAAAGAAGTTATGTATAAAATGACAAACTGTTGCTGAGTGCATTCGGACATTTTAATTGGCAGCCATTTTACAAATAAACATTCAATCACGAAATTATGATATTTGATGATTAATGATGATACCAATAAAATGTTACCTATTACATATAATTATAGTATAATTAATACTTGAACTGTTTTCTTTAAACTTTTCAAACAGTAGGATTTTTTTTAAGATCACGAGTATTTCAACTTTTTTTTGTATTGCTAAGATCTTTGAAATATCATAAAAAATCTTCAAAGTAATGACTCGTTAAAATCGTCACTGTTTTTTCCTTTCCTGACGATAAAAGCAGTTTTGCACTGTAGTAAATTATTGAACACTATACATAAACAAACAAAAGAGATAGTTATTACAAACCGCTAACCCTTATCATACTATACCGTCAAAGATATAGTGACAACCCTTCTAATAATTCAACAGGAACATTTTACCATAAAGGTTTATTTACAGCAAACGAGGGAATGGTCTCCCTCCCTGCACAATTATATTATTTAGAATTCTTTAGGAATTTGATATGGTAAGAAATAGAATGAGCATTCACTCGTTTGGTGTGAACCGGCCATAATAATTGTTACGCAATCACGCGAATTTTCAATAAAGAATGAAAACCGTTACTTTTAATGCGATAACAGCATTAAAACGAATGTTAGTACAAATTATACATGATTAGCGACACGCAAATTACATGCGTGGAATATAATAGATGTCTTTACTACAGTTTCTATGAAATATGTCTTCTGATATAATTTAATGCAGTTAATGACGGCTGGCCTCTTGGTCTGGTGGTTAGTGATCCTGACTGCTGTAACAGAGGCCGTAAGTTCGATTCCCACGAGGACAAATTTTTGTCTGATGACAATTATCACTTTGTCTGGGTGTAATTTATCTATGACAAAAATATATGTTATGTACAGTATGATTATCAGTGGTCTGGTTACCATATTACAAGCTATGCTTAGTTTGGGATCAGATGACCGTGTGTCAGTTGTTCTGGTTATTATTATAATGATTCTAGCAACCTGTCTTTTCTTTTCAAGGGCGTTTAAAAATGCCTGTTACATTATACACACAAACCTTCCTCTTCTATTTATGAAAACCATATTAAAATTCATCACGGAGTTTCTGGGTAAAAAAATGCGATTTTTTTTATAATTAGTTCAATAAACTGTAAAAAATTTAGCATCAATATTTTTTCCGTGATTCAATCCAATCCCAGCATTATCTCAATCATATTAGTCCAATATTATTACTTAGCCTAGTCTAGACCAATGACTCAGCCAAAGAAAACTCGTACGCAGCTCGCACGCGATGTTTTTCATCTAATATAAATTGATAATAGGATCTCAACGACCTACATACGTACAACGGAACATATCGCGTTATTTTAAAGTAAATTGTGCGTAAAACTAATGAATACTATGGATTTACTTCATTGAGAACATTGAGATTTATGTAGCGGATGTTCGTGCGTTGTGTGAGCTCTATTTCTTGAAGTATGTAGTCTTGAATTTGCCGACACGACTGAATTTTTCCTTGGAATACTTTTTGACATGTATAAATTTTGTCCAGCTATCTAAAAGGTAACATATGTGCCAGGTTAGAGTATACTGTGCAACCAAAATCGAAACAAAAAAATATATCCGTCTACAAAAGGATGAGTAACTAGCCTTTGCATGTTGCGCCAAATGTCCGGCTATTGCAGATAAATTAAAAAAAAAATCCTTTGTATGTTTTACCTCTCATTTGTTATTTCTTTTATTATGTGTTACTGAGTTACTTATATATGAATGTAATTTACCTAACAATCGTTAAAATTAAAATAAAATTAATGGATTTTGTAGAAATTAAAACATGAAAATATATTTCTCAGCTACAAGACTGCTTTTACTGACTCAAACTCTTTCATTCAAAACTTTTCTAGACCTAACACATACCTAAAAAGTCGGCACACATTTGGAAGTTAGATCACAGCGTGCTTAAGTGCTTCACAATCCGTCGCATAGCAACAGCGAGTAGAAAGTGACAGGATGCGAGGATGTCGTATTGCGTAAGTCAAGACGTTTGCTAATTTATTGCCAGTTATAGAATTGTGAAGACGATTGTTTATTCAAATAATAGTTCTTTGTTATGGAATTAGTTAAGAGTAAATAAAAGTAGATTCGAAACTTTTCTCAGTATCAATGAAATGATTATGAAGGTATATTAGATACCTATAATTAGTGACATTAAAGTTTTATACAGGCCTATGAAAATGAGGAGTTATACAAATATTGGAAATGTTTTTTATTAAAAAAAAATATTATCATTTAAAAGCAACAAAACCAACAGAAGCGTATCGTCACAAAAACATATCTGATTAATTTGGGTTGTGTTTTTTTTCCAACAGATAAGCCTGTAGTTAACCAGAACAGTTACTACAAATCAGAATTAAACTACCTTAAACAGATTACATAAAAGTTGGGCCCAAGCCAAAGCCAAAGCCTTGCATCAGTTTACTTCCTCTTACTACAACCCATCTCCAACAAAGTATTTATCGTAAAACAACCGACAATCGACGTATGAATGAATGACGAATACGTGTTAGTATCAATTCGCGGCAACATGGCAGTTTCTATACGGATGTCATTGCGTATTGAATTAGAACACGTTGGGTAACAGTCCGCTGTTAAACCGCAATGGAAAGCGAAAGTTACAGGTTTGTTCAGGTTTTTGGTAGATTTCCTGTCGATCCCAAGAAGCGAAAAAAAAAAAACCAAATGGACCGAATTAATATATTTTGCAATATATAAAGTTGCGCAGTATCTTAAGGTGATAACCAAAAGTTCAGGAAATCACGTATTTACATGTTTATATTGTTATTTTAGATATCATTTATGATATTTTTTTATTAATCTCTTTTTTATTCTATTCCATTGAACATCGCTTACATGCACGACACATGTATTCATTATAGTTCTTTATTTTTCTACTTAGTTTACTTTAGACTGTTTACTGAGTGTTACCGAAAGGTTATATAAATATTCTAATATTTGTTATTTGATAGGAATAAAATTACATTATGAGAATTAAAAATGAAACCTAAGATATTTACAATAATAAAAAAACTAAGCCTACACAATAAATAAGAAACTGTTTGTTTAGATTTTTTATCAAAACTTATAAAGTATTTTTTCCATTACGTTAAATTATGTTGTAGTTATTAGTCAACCGCTTATAGCATCTTTAAGACTAATCTAGAAAGTTTAAGTCACCAAAGAGTTTTGCAAAACTTGATGGCATACCGTTCGTAAATCTTCAGGTCACATCGACATTCCAGCGATGGAAAGTGAAATTAAATGCCTTTATACTCGAGTATGAAGGTTATACGCTGACTGAATTTCAAAGTATAGCTATTGTTCGCTGGGCAGTCATCGATATAGGTCAGCCGTGTAAGACATAAACATACCTACATTATTTATTTAAAACTTCATTTATGAATTTGCAATGTTTTAGGTGGATAAATATGGTAGACTTAATAAAAAGGCTCATAGATAACCAAAATTAGTTCTGAGACCTATTGATAAATATTTAGTACCTACCTAATTTGTAAATAACAAAGGAAGTAATAAAGGAAGTAATTAGAAAATCTGATATTAGATTAATTTTGACCTCAACTTTTCCATACTATACATTATAAAAATTCTAGTCTACAGCTAAGACAACCTTATTAATCATTGACCCAATGTTAACGCGTTTAAGTATTTTAAAACCGACTTAGGTAAATAATAATCACATTAAAATTCCTTTAAGCAAACATTCAATAGGCTCGTCTCTAAATAAACATCTTAATGTAGCCACACCAAGAATTCGCCAAAAATCTCAAAATTCTTGACCCGACAATATTTAACCAACACAAAAGGCGGGTTTGATGACAATCACCTACATTTATGACATTAGAACCGCATTCCGTAATTATACACCATATCGTCATCAAAAGATATTTGTGTCAGACGCACCTTACACATCCTTTTTCGAAAAGAGAGAGAAAAAAGAAATTTCACTTCACACGCGTTCCTGTGTCCGGTTTACATACAACGCTTTTCCTTTAAACCAAACTACAAATTAAATTTACCAAACAAAAAAACAGAGACAAGCAAATATCGACTTTATAGCAAGAACGATACGGGTGGTCGCATCGCAAACACCCATTTGATAACTGTAAAATTAAATCTGTTCGATGGACAAGGCAAATACCTGTTTACTCTATTTCTTGGTTTGCAATTTTATACTTTATCCCCTTGACTTAAGATTCAACGATAGTGTTAGGATTGAAGCACTCATAAAGGTGTGTGAACTCTAGACGTGGTTTACTCTAACAAACTTAAACCACATATCAAACAAACGTTCGAGCCAAATTGACTCTTATTCCCCTAACATAAAGTTACAGGTTCTTTGAATGTTGAATTAGATGGGTAATGATAAGTTGGTGAATAAATGTGGGAGAATAAAGAGGGGGAGGTTACATAAAATACATGAGATACAGAAAGCCGATGGGCCTCGGGCGACAGCAGCGAAAGCAACTCGTCGATGACTAATGTACGGAACTCTTGTAGGACATTAATGAGGTCGCAGACACTAAAAACTGCGTAACCCTAAAACACCTGACCAGAGTTCCATTAAATTCCTGTTGTATATGAATTTATGATGATATATGATGCAGTTTATAGTCATTCATAATTTAAAAACCAAAGTCCCCTTAAAATAACATCGAAATGAAAATTAATTCAAGATAGACCATAACTGTTTTTAGATATTTATGCAAGAATACATGGTGTATGCTTAAATAAATAGCTTTAACTGCCTCATTCCATAATATTATAGAATTTGTCTTAACAGAACTTAATTGTTCTAATTCTATCAGATTAAATTCCTTCAGGAGACAAATACTTTATTCAAATATTAAAGCTTTATATAATTCGCATTGAAAACGTTATGTATACTTTTAGTATTTTCGTTTCCTCCATCCGATATTGCTTATTACCCTTAAAGTTTAAAAAATATGATGGTTATTTAAATAACTTTACTTTGAATCAGAATTAATGAAAAGATGATCTATGTTTAGTAGATATAAACCTAGTCGATAAATTCGGTATAGCAAAATAGTAAAAAAGGTACCAAAACACGAAGACAGTCCTTATAACCAAACGTAAACAAAGAACCAACTCACAATAATAAGGAAAGGAAATAACAGTAGGTAATTAATGT
Organism: Autographa gamma; assembly: GCA_905146925.1. NCBI lineage: Eukaryota > Metazoa > Arthropoda > Insecta > Lepidoptera > Noctuidae > Autographa > Autographa gamma. Next base: position 8,989,676 of record LR989871.1, read on the forward strand.
CGATAAAATCAAAATACTTAAAAACATTGGCTGTTTAAAACTCGAAAATATTACATCAGAAACTTTTACTCCGAGAGACGGACATAATAAGAAAAAAACACTTTCACTCTTTGACCATGTTAAATTTCAAAACGACATAACACTCAAAATTTTTGTACAGAAATGTAGTCCTTATGTCCCTGGATAGAAGACAAAAAATTATTTGTATGTAAATAATATATTTAGTATCATATGACTGGGAGTCTGTGAGACAATGTGGGGTCAAAGGCTTCGTATGTGGTAAGTGTCAGATACGGTTTCTACATAATGTCATTTGAAAAGTAAAAGTGTGTTTAAACACTTTATTTTGCATTACTACTTGACTGTTATTACAATATTTTGGAATTTTTGGGGACAGTCATTTGGCTACTAATAATATTGGATATGAAATACTATAAACAGTAAATTGATTGTTCTTACTCTAATTGAAGATTGATTATAGATATTACTGGTACTGTATTCTCGTACTGTATTCTTTTTACTGGTACTATATTCTTTTTGTCGTGATGACAATTGACATTTTTAAAGTACCTGGTAAGTACGGTAGGAACAGTTAAAGCTCAAATTTTAAAATGCTATCAGTTTAATACTTCCAATTGTATGTACTACTTGGAACTTGCCACAGTGCCTCTATACTTTTATTAGAATTACGCTTCAGGAGTATGTAAGACTATTGCCTGATCTTAAGAAAACACACAATCTTCAATGCTCCTGTACTTGTCTATATATGACGTCGATGTGTCTATATATGAGAAATTAACAAAAATCTATCTGATAAGTCAAGCTTTTTAGTCGGTAATACCTTTCATAGCTTATAACACTATTGATCTTATCACAATTTGAAAATGGCTATGCTATTGTTGTTTATTCTACCTGATAAATGTTCTAATACATAACAACATCACACATTCAAAGCGCTACCAACCAAAAATTACGCATATTATGCAACTGCCGTAACAAAATTAGAGATTGTTCCGAAAGATACTTTGCAAATTATCCTCGGCGAATTTTCACCTATTGTCTGTGTGAGAAGTTACCGTAACAACCAAAACAATGGCAAAGTTCACCGGAACAGAACATGGAAAGTCTATATAACCAACTTGGACCTGATATTGTTTTGTTAAAGTTACATTTGAACCACCAAGGATAGTTGTGCAGTAAGAATTGTAGCATGAGATAGGGATAGTTCCAAAATGTGCGTGATCAAAATTTTGAGTGTTTTTTTCATATTCGTTGTTGAAGTGATACCTGTAGAGATTGAATTGCAAGAAGGGGAGGAAATTAAAGGCAATCGTGTTGATGGCAGTTTGAATGATTGTATAAGTGTGAGAAGAAGTACGGAGGTTGGAGTTTGTTTTGGTAAAGAGTTGCTGAATAAATTGAATACTTATGATGAAGCGGATGCCTTCAGTCTAGCTACAGGTGTATCTTTTGTGAGAGATGAGAAGACTCCGAGAGATATTGGAGCTTTTCTTGACAAGGATCCTATGGATTTCCGGTAATTTTCTGAATAGAATTTTTAATTTTAATTATTAAAACCTTTTGCACGAAGTAACAATCAGTTCACACTCAAATAAGCCAACCGGCTTATTTGAGTGTGAACTGATTGTTATACATACTTTTATTTTGGTGCTTTTACTGTCTAACCAGACAGTAAAAGCACCAAAATAAAAGTATTCCTCTATATCGTTCTAACAAAAATTTCAATCATGATGAAAAATTGGCAATCTTTCGTAATAACAATTAAAAAAAAAACGTAGAAAATTAGTTTGATCACATATCATATTTATTTTAAACTTTTCTACAGTTCAATGCTCGAAGATGCAGGCAGCCTTATTGCTAAAAGATCACTTCATTGGGACCTCAGTGGTCTCTACCCTGGGCTGGTCATGAAGATTGGCCCAACATTGGCTAACGGAGTTCTAGAGTTTGTTATGGATCCAAGGATTAAGGATAGAGCTTATCAACAGCCTACCGAAGTATCTACAGGTATGAGACAACGTTATATTAGGTTAAATAATTAAATTTTCTTATATATTAAATTTTTCATTATGACCTACCACAAATTCGTATCCCTTGTTTGGATTTCAAGCCAATTCAACATAACATTTTAAGCAACTGCCCACCTCAGGCATTACAACAATTCAGATAATTGAAGTGTTTGGCATCTATTTACTACTGAAATTATTTTAAGGAGTGTTGTCTTAACACTGGACACAACGCCATCTGTCCAATTACCTTGAAACCAGAAAGACGGATGCTTTCAAGGTTAGCTTGACATTGAACTTGATACAGCGCTATCTACCGTCTATCGTAAAAACCTATTTCATAAAATCGATTGGGCTCTTTAAAAAACCTTTAAACTTTACACTGACAAAAAAAAAATCTGAATTAGGTAATACAGCTATTTTGTGCAATTAATATTATTAATTCGTTATTTTCAGGTCGTCTCTTAGCAAGAAATCTTCTAGTGCCATTTCTTCTCGGCTTCAAATTCCAACTTTCAACTCTACTGCCTCTAATATTAGGTGTATTATTGATTGCCAGTAAGAAAGCCTTCCTTCTGGCTAAGGTGGCATTACTGGCTGTGACTGTGTTTAGTTCTGGATGGGGTGGTCAGAGTTCATTTGGCGGGTATGGAACACCTTCCTTGTCTTCTTACTCCTCGTATGAAACACCGGCACATCATCATGATCATTATGATCATCATACTTCTTCAGGTTAGTATAAGGAGCGAAATTATTTTCAGCTTCACATATTTTAGCACACACAAGCTGCAAAATAAGGATTTTTAATTTAAAACACTAACTTTAATGGTAAAGAAGCTTAAGTTATCTAAAGACAAAAAGCACAGCATTTAATAGGTACTTAACTGGTCCCTAACATACAATGATTGACTACAATAACTTCAAAAAAAGTTAAAGGTTTAAGTAGATTCAGTAATCACTTACAAATTTCTTTAAAATTTGAAAAAAGAAAATAATAGTTTACTTTTCTTAAAACACATTCTCTTGAAAAGCGACATCTAGAGGACACTCTCGGAGACATTTACAAAGTATCTGTTTCCGATAGGTTCGTTCACCTCTTGCCGTTGCACTGTCAAAAAGCCTTCACACGATATCTTCAAATTTAACTATTCTGGACCTTAGGTTCTTAGCCTTAAAGTTGAAAACTCCTCCGATTGGATAATGTGAGTATTTTCAGTTGTCGCTTGATCGTTGTGGGCCTGAAAAGTGCTTGGTAGAGGTGGTTAAATATATGGGGTAGTTATTATTTCATACATAGTATTCTGCAGTACATCATTTTCATTTACTATCTTCTTATAAAATATGGACCTATTTTGATCACTCTTTCTTTGCCTTCTTCTTCAAATGCTTCTTTTAATTTAAAGGGTTGTTCTTTAGCATCTTGTGTTTTTTTGTGTTGTTTAGTTTTATAAATATCCTTTCGATAAGTTTTTCTGAATGCTCAGCGTTTTTTTTTTTAATTACTTTAAGACTTTTCACTTTCGATTTTTACAAACCGACCTATAACTTAAAATTTAAAAAAAAAACCGACCTATAACTTAAAATTTAAAAAAAAAAATCTGTACCTGAAAAGCCTACTTATATAATATCTTTTTTCAGGTTACTACCGTCGTCAACCACACCCAGACTATTACTACAGAGAGAAGGCAGCAGAACCTTCAACAGCCTCTCCAATAACTCCTGATGAATTGAGAGATAGACTAGAAAGACTCTTCGTTACTAAGAAAGAGAATATGAATGACGCAAGAGATGACGTCAGTTCTAGAAACGTTAGGACTTTTGCTTGGACACCTATTAATACTGGATAAACAGAAATTGGTTTGTAAAAGTAAGTAATGTAGCTCACGATTCGATGGTTAATTTATTAATTAGAACTAAATTGAGAAAATCTTTTTTTGGTCAAAATTACGTAAGATTATTGAATTCTTGATTAAAGTTTTCTTGATTTTCACTCCAGTGTCGTTTTAATTACATACTAATGTTTTTATTTCTGATCATCTATCCTAATTTATTATTCTTCTAGTCATGTCTTTTCTTTCAGTGATTTATTCAGAATAATACTATTACTACCATTATTACCAAAATGTATAAATATACAATTTAAATATATATGTTTGTGTTTTATTTACATTCCTTTTATGTAAACACTTTCAGTGCAAAGAAAAAATCTTTACTATTTTTTAAAGATAGTCTTATATTTTTCCACAACCTTCATGCGAAACATTGTAACCACTATCCACGGCACATCAATAAAAACGCCAAGGCAATAAATATAGAGCTAGTTATCAACACATTTGCGATAATTAAGACTAATTAGGTCAAAGAAACAGTTCTTTCCACTGTCTCCGTCACTCCCTCTAGAGACATCCTGTATATACAATTACACGCTCTAAATGTTGAGAAAATGGCCGACTTAGTGGGGAGTTTCCGGTTTGACTCATTTGGGAAATATATTGAGTGTGCATTCTTTTTGCATCCGTTGTAGTATAAATTAGTGCATTATTGTTAATTGGGAGGATCAGGCGATTTTCGTGTAAGGAAGCTTGTATTGAATGGTTGGAAGTATGGTTGATTTTCCGAATAATTGACTGTAATGTAAAATGATTTAGTCGGTATTTTTTTCGTTAACGATTTAAACTAAAGATCTACACGTTGAGGCAAATCATTTGTTTTACTTGAAATTTATTATTGCTATAACAATATTAGTCTTCATGGTTTAATATCAACCATCTGAACAGTTTCCAGAAGCTCCAAAAATACAAACGGAAAAAAATATCACTCGAAATTTTTAGTGCCGGGACTCCTCAGATCTATATCCCCAAAACACAAGGCATCATCTCCAATCTTCCAGCCAAACAGTAAAACAAATCTGCTGAGAGAACTAATTTATAAGCCACCTCTACCTGTCCTGCTTTCATAGTTTTTTATCTGAATACCGTGGCAATGCATACGCATCGCGTGCATCACATTTTGCGTGTAAACTCAAAGCTTTCTCGGTTTTCTTTGTAGAATTCTTCGGCTGTATCTGGATGCACTAGGTTTTGTAGCTGGTTGGACTTGCTTTTTGTATTTGGTGTTATATTGCTGCTATTTATAAAATTTATATACTAGCACCATTTAGTATTTCAAGTATAGTTGTAGTTCGAGGATTAGTTGTAAATAACATTTTGGCTTGTATTGTAAAGGGAAGCATAGAGTTGATCAAAGAACTTTTCTTTAATAAATGTAATTAAAAATATGGAGTAATAAAGACAGCTGAAAACAGTTAATATAATCAGCGTTCTGTTCAACACAAATACACATAAAGATTTCAAAATTAATCCTAAATGACACTTCATGAGCCAATCATAATCAGGATATACCAACAAATAAAAATTTGCGATGTCCTAACTGCCCTTGCCTCAGCTATGCTTTTCAAAAGATCTTCGACAGCCAGCTAAAGCTAAATAAAATATACCTTACCATCTCAGAAGATATCAAGCACATTAGAGGTACTTAAACATACAAATACGTTATCCATCTCATCTATATGAGCGACTGTTACATAGCGGTCCAGTCTTGCTCCAACTGGCTCAGGATTGAATATAATTGATATCAGCTTCCGTTAAACTAACGCAGTTTTTACTCATTCGGTTAATTGTGGAGTATTAACTGGGGTATATTATGCTCTGAATATTATTGGGACTTTTAGCCGTTGATTGGCATTAAATTTTATCTAACCCAAAAATGCTCCACCATTACCAAATTACTGTAATAACGTTACATTAGCTTACAATCAATGTATCAGACAGTTCAATGTAAGACAAAGTTTTCCTATTTCTTTTAATCTTGTTATATCCTTATTTATTTTTGGTGTCATCTTGTGTCAAAGTGTTTTAATGCGACTCAATTTTAGATTATTGTTTGCTGTTGTCTCCTTTCTTGTAAAATCCATGTAGTGCATTTGTTATAATGGTAAACAGTAATTATTCTTGCTTGCTGATTACAAATCGTCATCTCATCGCCATAATAGCTAGCATATTAATAACACATCTTGTAGTTAGTTTATCCAGATAGGTTTTAAACATGCATCTTAAGCTCATTATTTTATAGCACAATTAGTATTTCTTGAATAATTTTCTTGTAACTTAACATTTGGTTTACTTAATTTACTATTCTTGACGTAGCTTTTCGAGCTAGGTGGGAAACTAAAATCGTTAAGTCTAAAGCAAAATTTCATTAACTGTCTACTGATGAACAATGAGATGCTGATGATAAAAATGGTGATGATTTTAAAATATTAGAAAATGAACTTATAAAATCTGATTCTGAAACTTAAAACGCACAATCCTGTATTCTCAAAGAAAATGAACCTGAAGAAATTAAAGAAGATGTAGAAAACAACACTCATTTAACACATTTCCGTTCCATTTGAGACGATAACTAAGAATTACGAGTACCATCCACCATTACTGCATTTCTATCGCCAACATGAATGTAAATTACGAATGATCTGTAGTTAGCAACAATTCATGCAAATGATAGCGGCAAGTTGACCGTGACGGTAGAAAACAATAAATTGCTATATTGATCGACTGCGGTATAATTAGAGCCAAATTGCACACGATAGTTTAAGTAACTGCGATTAGCTGTTTGATCGGTTTTCGGAAGCATTATGTATTTATATCATTGTAATTTTTTCCTTAATTTGGTACATACTTTGTTTTTTACAACGCTGCCGTCTTTGCAACTTTTTTGCTTACGTAATAAACCTTTATCCATAATCTCTATCTATTCTTTCCTTTCGAACATTTCATTTTAGACGGCCTCATGAGGTATTTTTCATAGGGGATCATTTTATTAATCTTCATATGATATAGTAGTATTAAGTGTATCCTTTTTGATATCAATTTCTGAAGATTCAATAATAATATAATCATTGCTTTTTATTTCATTTGTTTTTTTTTTTTCATATCTTCATTTAGAATATGTTTTTTTTTGCCGCTGCACATTGAGTCCACGAGTGTAAGACATCAATCCATTGATGTATTATTTATGTAGTTGGATTATCTCATGTCTTGTCTACTATTCATAAGTTTCGGTGACTGACCTTAAGTTTATTGACTGTTAAATGCATTTTCATCATTTCCTCCTTTACGTTACATCGGTATTATTTAATTTGATTTAATTCGTATCAATGCTTACTTGCAATTACAGGTATGTGGCCATCTGGTTCGTTTCTGGTTTGATCTCGTCTTCGTGGTTTTAATTATTCAGTTTTTTTTTTTTCTGGTAAGCCGAGTTTACAATACTTACATATTTCTGAGAGTTTTCTTTGTAGCGGAGATTTTCTTTCCTCCTATAAATGGTATGGATTTCAGCGGCCATACATGGGTAATATAAGTTGTTTCTTAAAAAGGCGATTCTTTTCTTCGACTTAGCTACACTGAGATGAGTTGTTCTTGCAATACTGTTTTGTATATATCTGGGTTAAATAATAAATATCAGTACCAAATTTGAAATAAATTTATTAACCTGTCATCCCCAATTAACATAAAAAATAAAACAAACATTCAGTTTTTTCATATTTTCTTTAGGTCGTCATTCGTTGGTTTCAGTTAAGAATATTTTTCATCATCATTAACTTACATCTAAAATATAATTAATCTTACAACTACAGGGTTAATACAGTACGCAATTATTATTTTCTGTTATAAATAAATAAATAAAAGGTACTCGCGTAACCACCTAGATGCAATTATAAAAGAGTAGCAAATAAATAAATAAATTACCTACTTATTCTAAACAGCACCACATAAATAAAATAATATAAAACTTATTAATAAACTTATGCTCTATTTATACAAAATTGGACAAACATTACGAAAAACAGAAATGCACAGTACCCGTCGACTAGCCTAAAAGTCTTATTCTAATTATCATGTAATTTATGATTATTATATTATTTTATTATTTGTATAATTAAACATTCATTAGCAATATTTTTTGGTGCGTTCGATTATACAACCCTATAAATTAATGTACTGAACATACAAACACACATGCAAATACGCATCCTTATTTACATAATAAATAAATAATTTAACATTATTATGCAATTAAATACCGATAAATACTAATCTAGCGAATAAATAAATTACTTTAATTAACTACCTAGTGTCGTTTGAATAAGCATGATAATATTTGGTTAAACATTCCTGTTTGCCGAAGCAATAGGACCAAAACAATGTTCTGGGTTAACATAGTGCAGATTAAAAATGCCGTGTCGTTGTGAATTTTGTAAATTATGGAGTCGTAAGCCTGTTGTATATTCTAAAACCTACTGCTTCTTGGCATAGGCTTTGTAGGCCCTGTCCTGGGCAGCCGCCTCGTCCTCCACGCTCCTCCGGTAGTGGCCTCCAGGACCGGTGGCGTCGAAGTCGCTGCCGTAATGAGATGACGAGTACGAGTGAGTCTGGGACACCTGAGGATGCTTCACGATCTCGTACGTAGTCTTCTCATGGGACTCTCCACCAGACACCAACTTCTTTAACCCGATGATCGCAGACAGCAACAGAGCAATTTTACCGATGAGTAAAGCCTTTCCAGCTATAAGGGCTATCGCGTGGAACGCCATCGCTAAGAACCCACCTTTGATAGCGACACCAGCAAGGATTGGACCCATCATCTTCTTGAGTTTGCTCCTAGCTTCGTTGAGAGACCGGCCGACATCTTCGCCGACAACCATTGGGGATATGAAGACGCGGTGAGTCTGCATCAACTTTGAGGTCGCGAGCTGCAAGTACTTATCAATTTTGTCTGATGGAAGTGATTCTAGGTCTTCGTCTTCAGGCAGCGCGTTAGGTGAAGCTCTGCCGGCTTCAGGTCGCTTGACCAGAGCGATGCCATCGACGATCGGCAGCGTGTCCATCCGCGCTGCCCGATCCGCCATTTTCGTCACCTGTATCTTCAAACACTTAACCATCTCCTGTGAACTCTCACAGTTGTCGTACATCTTGCCCAACAGCCTCAGACTGACTCCGAAGGTGTCAGCCGAAGCGGAGAGCACACAAAAACACAACAGGATAATACCGCGGCACTGCATCTTGATTGAGTACTGAGGGTGTCCCCTCAAAGTGGACGATGTCCGGCGTAAGCGGTTGCGTCTATTGAAATGTGCACCGTGTAAATGTGCACTGGCATTTATCTATTTTCACCGGGAACTACATTTATCTATAAATCTTTTAGAGCGTGCAATCGTTGCATCGTATGGCCGTGCACTGAGGCGTGCATGTGCACGTCGGGATCATGCCTGTATTGGTGCAGATGCATGTGTGAGTGGTCAGTCATCGCTCTCATGCTGACGAAGCGGATTCTCATTGTCAAGGTCACTGTATAAGATTAAGGGATTTTCAAAAAGTACTAGATTTTCCGCTCTTCTTTTACAGCTACAAAATTTGGGATGTTTTAAGTTAACATGGCTTAAGTCCGGTAAAGCAGTCAAAGCCTGCGCTCAGGCTAACTGCAAACATCTCTATTAAATTTTTAGTTAACATAGCATTTAATTATTGATATACATCTGTTTAATATGATGAGTTTGGCTAAAACAGACGCCCTATGTAATCGTAAATTACCCCAAAAAGCGTAGTGACATTTTGCAAAAATGTATCCAGGTAAATCAATTTTACCTGCCAGCTAATTGATAGATGAAAATGCATATAATATATATATGTTTGTCTAGACAAAATCGCTGTAATTACTACCTATAATAATAATACTACTATAAGTAAAGGCTCTATAGATAACGATAACTATGTAGTTTCTTAGTTATTGCTTGACTGAGTTTGATTTAGATCTATTTCTCTTGGTTAACCGCCTCATTGATCTTTCATTGACTTATTAAGTGGTTAATACAACCTATTAATATGGACATACTTTATTTAAAATATCTTCTTGTACTGTAAACGATCCATAAAAAATATCTCGTTTTTCTGATTGGTTCTTTCATGTAAGGAGATATATTATTATGAAAACCAAAAGAAAAGGTATTTATACATGTACATTTATCCGTGACTATTATTACTATAAACATGCCGAGTGTAAAAGTTCATCATCATTCCCGAGCCTTTTCCCAACTATGTTGGCGTCGGCTACCAGTCTTACCGGATTCAGCTGAATACCGTATTTTACATGGAGCGACTGATGCCGAGTTTAAAAGTTAATAGATGAAAACCGTCAGATAGATTACTTACGGTTTGAAATCGCTAATATGCTTACCTTGAAATATTTATAACTTTACCCTTTAAATAATAAATAGAAGGTTTGAACTTCATCTATAACATCGATATATCTGCTACATAAACGGGATGCAATTTCGTTCGGTCTCAATTACTGTACGATTGGCTCGTATCAATACTGCCCTACATCTAGATATTCTGTGTTCCACATCTAGTTACATTTGAACAGGCTTTTTACTATTAGAACCATGATATCATTAAACTTGGAAAAATTGGTTAGTTGTCCTACTCCCGGGCAGAGGTCCTCCAATTTGATTCAGGCTTCTATAAACCATTCTGGACATGGGTCCAGTGGCATGGGCCACTAATACAACTAACGCAGCTTCAAAGAGATAATACAATATGCAAATGTTTACAGGTGACTGTTCATCATTATCATACCACTAATAAAACATACCCATTTTTCAGATATGGGATTGCTTAAATAAAAAATAATTGGTAAATCGTAGAGTCTATGTTATCATCAAGGACATAATGGATACAAATATATATATATATATATAGATTATGTGTTGTGATGTAAAATTTTGCTAAGCAGCACTTGTTTAGGCCTCAAAAATATTTATTTTTTAAACCTTTTTATTTGATTCTACTTTTGAACTTATTGTTAACATAAATAGGCATTAAACGCATTAAAACTTTCATGTATTTAATTGTATTACGATTTACAGCAATTTCACACTTCATCAGCCAAAAATCAACACTGAGTGAAAAAAAATGAGTGATAAAGTGGACGCTTATAACTAGTAATACCCCTCTAACCACCCTGTAGGTAAACCCAGCATGCTACACGTATAATCCGCTGGATAATTAGAAACCGAACATGTCGTGAATTGATTTATCTGCTTTAATTGGTAGCAACAACCTGGACGACACAACGTTATCGAATAATTACATAATAATATGCACGCGAGCACGACAGATTAGTTATGGGTTAATATCGTTGTTAGCAATTCTAATAGCCTAGTAAATTAAGCTTTTGTTAACTTCATTATTGGTCTGTATACCTAATCATGAAGCAATGCTACTCCAATCTACGGGTACATTTAATTGTTTCGCAGATGGATATGCGGTGGTGGAGGTTGATACCAAAATATGCGTTCGAGAGTGTTCAAAATAGAATCTTCCTGATTTTGTTTTGATGTAGTCAGGTAAACGTTTGTAATTGGCTCTCTCGTAACTCGTCTCGTAACTCTTCTTGTAACTTCTATACTCCAAACAGACCCAATGGTCTGTTTGGAGTATAGAAGTTACATACCTTATTTTCTAACAATTTTCCTACGAACGTGTTTTTTTTTTTTGGTAGAGATCTTTGCAGTTAGCCTGAGCGCAGGCTTTGACTGCTTCACCGGACTTTTGGCGAGGACCTTAAGGCCTCCAGCCAGAGCAATAGGAAAAACTAACTACGTCAGCAACGTCCACTAAGGGCACCCCCTGCGGGGTTCGGACCTCAAACAAATATAAAGCAAAACAGCAAGGGATGGCTGGATCTAAGTTTTTATTATTTAGGGACATATTTTTAAAGCTAGTTTTCAGCTTGGTCTAGGGACGGGAGGATAACATTTACGCTACTATTATTTATAATACGCGACGGGCCTCGCCGGCGAGGACGTAATATACGGCGGTTGTGTTTTGTATTGCTACTGCTAGCTAAATCGAATGCTTCTTGGAGTACGAACGTGAAGAACTAAAGTGACTTCATTAGAAATTGACAACAGCGTAAAGGCGACCTTTAAGTAAACATTGTTGACTACTAACTTAAATTAGTGTTTTCATAGCATCATAAACTATTTACAGTTAGTCCTAACGAAGGTTTTATTTTATACGTTATTATTCTTTGTTTACATTGTGTAGCCTTACCATTTTTTTTTTTAAGTAATGCGAGTACATAGTACGGCTAAGTGCTTAAAACAGCGCCATCTAACAGACCAACCTGGAACTATAGCGTTAAGTATGAAGCTAACACAACCACTCCGACTGCATGGATAGCTTGGTGGTAGAGATACGCCAACTACGTGCTGCGGGTTCGAACTTTGCATGGTACAAACAGTTGTGTGGAACAAAAATGTTTGTGACTTGCTGTTTTTATAAATAAATAATTAATGCAGACAACATCGCATACATTGCTCTGAACCCAAAGTAAGTAGCTATTAAGCACTTGTGTTATGGAATTGAGAAACAACCGCATTACCGAAAGTACCACAAACAGCCAGACCCAAGACGATGTAGAAAAATGACTTTCTACATTGACCCGTCCGGGGATCGAACCCGGGACCTCAGAGCCAGCGACACCTTGAAAAGCGGTGCGTACGCCACTCGACCACGGAGGTCATCGTCAGTTATGTATGTGATGTATGTACTTGTCAAATATTATTATGTCGAAACTCCTATTCAAAGAACACTCAGTTATTATATACTTATACTCAGTAAAATGAAAAGGAGACGCACCCACAAAGTCTGACATACTCTCCGTTATTGCATGAAAAATATTGGATTAAACAGCAAACCACCACAAAATACAATACACACCTACTAAGTACCCGACATACAAACTTCGAAATGAGGGTTTATTATTTTACTCACGAAAATATCTACAATACGTTGTGACCTTAAATACTTTAACAAAAAGGCGATTTTAGGTCAAAATATTACAATATTTAGTTGTCTCTTCAAATCTTCTAAGCATCTATTCAACATTACAATACACTGGCCCTAACTAAATACACAAGAGGCACCCAATCAACTTACACTTTTAATATTTCCTCGCTACATTTGCTTGTTACGAAGGTAAACATCCAATAACAAATACTATGGTGAAAGTAAAACCTATAATAATGGTGTAACTATAAGGAAAGTGTCAAATTATAGAAGATTGGTTGGTAGATAATCAAAAGTTATAATATTAGAATAAGGGCGCTACTCTGTTTAATAACCGCATTTAATTTTAGATTTGCAAATAGCGCGACTCTAACATCCGGATATTTTTCCAATGGACCCGAAAGGCGTCGTCCTGTAATAGCAGCGCCTACAGATTGCATCGCCATTTACCGTGTCCAATTTGTTTTCTTACTGTCCAGGAATAATTACCCAATGAAATAAAAGACTGGAGCAATTTGGTTAAAATATACAAAATTTTAACCAAATTGCTCCAGTCTTTTAGGATTAGACAGGGTACAGGCGACAATATTTAGATTTGAAACATCATGTTTTCAGATGTCGTGCTCTTGACTGTTTTATGAACTATGCCTCAGCGGATCATTTGTCTGAAGATCCTCATGAACTTTAGCGATTAATATAGAATTTCCAAAATATAAATTTAAAATATCACTATAAAATTTAATAAACAACTTAGAACAAAGTTAACAATAAAAATGACCGTAAAATTGCAATACTCGTTAAAAGAAGATAGCCAATAAGCAATTTAATTTCCATAGCGCACCAACTAAATCAGTGTAGCAATTATACTTTATGAAATACGCAGTGAAAGCTTAATAATACAGATTAACAAACTTTTACTTACATTACAGTAGAATCTGAATTTAATGGATGAATATATTTAGTGTACGTTACAAGATATACGTCATTTTACAGTAGCAATAATATCTTATTTAGGAATCTAGAAATAAAGACGAGCTGAAAAAAATGTTATTATTGAAAATTTAATTTATTTTTGCTGGGTGAACCGATTTTGATGTTATTTTTATTATTTGAAAGCTGGTGCTTCCCGTGTTAAACAAATAGAAGGATCCATAAGAAATAAATGATAAACTTATTTTAAAGATTGGTTTTTCTGTCAGAAGTCAGTTTTTGTTAGAATTCTTATTTTAATGAAGATTGGCTTACAAATAAACCACTTATTTTGTTTTCAATGACACAAATTTATATTATAAGAACTTAAAGGTCTGTACTGAACAATAAGGACTACACGCATGACTCTTCTACACAATTATATTGATCATCTGTGAGCTTGTACATAATTATAATGTACTTAAACCACAGTTCAAAGGTCCCACAACTATGGGAAACAAAAGAAAGTATGGCCCAAATAAGATTGCCCTCTTTTCTATCCGTCAATTAAAGTCCAGTAATGCACATAACCTTTTAACTAAGATAATTAGTACGTCACTCATTCAGTTCATCAATCAATACTGCCTTACACTTAAGATATAGGCTGTAAACAACTTATACCTTTCAATTAATATTTTTTGTGTCAGTAATCTAGAAAATAAATAATCGTATAGTTGAATAACAACTCAATGAAAATAGGAAAATTTTAACTGATCGTCTCTTTTTTTTTTCTTAACCTGTACTATCCCACTGCTGGGCAAAGGCATCCACCAACTCCTTCCATACTACCTTATCCCGCACTGCACCTAAAAACACGAAAATAAATAACAATAATAATAAAAAAATATTACAAAGCCTTTTTTATTTTACATATTTAAGAATTATTTTTTCAAAGTATCATGACGTCACAATGTAGGTAACGTAAGCTCGATATGTTTATTTATAATTACAGATGACTAGTTATTACAAATTAATGCAAAATTTGAGAATTTCATGAACCTTTGTTAATCATAGGGTCTCAAACTTAAAATGAACCTTTGATTTTAAAATAATATTCCGGGAAAACTCACACACGGTTATCTGATCCCAAGCTAAGTAGAGCTTGTGTTATGGTAACCAGACAACTGATAACACATACTTATATATTTCTAAATACATACATATTATGTATGAAGTTAAGGATCACTAGGCACTTCCTAAGTGATATAAGAAAATTTTCAGACGAGATTATTGTTTACCATCAGAGTTACACCTCATTGCAATATTTTTGTGCCGAGATAGCAGTTAGCCTAAAAGCCAATTGTTTTATTGATTACACGTATATCGAACTCAGTAATTTTCGAGCTTCAAAACTTAATACAATGAAAGAAAAATAATAAACAACACCTTTATTAATTAGAATGAAACGAACTAATATACTTGTTACGAACCTAGTTAAATATTACTGCTATTGATTTACTGCAATTTCTCCTTTTTTAGCACATCTTATCAAGGGCTCAGTTATAAAAGGTCAGGTTCGATTCAGTACGAAATTAATATTTCTTACTGTTTAGCAATAAATCTTTGAAAATGTATCCTTAAAATGTAAATTGTTTTAAGTGGCTGGTTTCTGTCATACACATCCTAGTATTGTTCACATTTTTTTTTACTATCTTTAACTTTTTTAAATAAAAGAAAACCTAAACCTGCCTGTTAAAGCGAGTACCTAATTAATGGGTTGCGGATATAATATGCAGTAACTGTATATAAAATGCCAACATTATTGATCCTTTGTGACTTGATTTGACACAAAAAAAAACATATCATCACGCCTGTATCCCCGAAGGGTTAGGCAGAGGTGTACCAATGTACACCCACAGTTCGCCGATATGTTTAGGTCCCATGTAATAGGTGGCGAGCCTATTGCCATTAACCGGGCACAAATCCAAACTCCGACCTGCTGCCTACCCGACCTACTGAGAATTTTATAGAAAAACCCAATAACACCTTGGTCTACTTCGGAATCAAACCCAAGACCTCTAGCGTAGCAGGCGCGCTTAGCACCACTAGGCCAACGAGGCAGGTTACCCCAAACAAAGTTCGGGAAAAGGCATATTATAATTCCTAAAATGTACTACAGCTCTGCCTATTTCACGTAGGCTTGATACATGATCATATACATAATAACACCATAAAACTATGACCCTGAGTACACCATAATTGATATGAATACAATTTCTCTTACTTTTACATGCAAAACGGCTTAATGGTATAATGATGTAGCGTTTGCCTTTGTGCAATGGTTTCAGTTCAATTCCCAGACGTACAAAAAAAGTTTAAAGAGAGAGTGGAATAAATTATGTTTGTTTTAAGGTTCTTTAGATTTTTATCGAAATATACGAAAATAGTTACCAACTTTATGTCTTTAATGAAAAAATATTTGCAGTTAAAATTAACGGTATTTGAAACCGCAAGGAATGTAATACATAAAACAAATGATATACTAATGTGAAAATAATTCATCTCAGTAGACTTTGACCATTTCCAATTACACCAAAAAACCAGTGCATGATCATTGAATATGAGATTCGAACTCATGACCTTTCGCTTGACAGCCGGACTTCCTATCATATTATTAAGACATTACAATCACCATAAAAGAAAAATTCTTTCATATTATTTCAAAACTTTATCTATAGTTTTTCATGGGTACTTACTATAATCATCATTAACAAATAAACTTAACATAACTCTGAAAAATATTCTACTCATTTCATTAATTTAAATTATGAGGTCATTTTAATTTTCCATTGCCATAAATTTTCATTAGCTTCTTAACCCACATAAATACTCTGTCACTATTCAAAATTAAAGGAATACAAAAACCATATCCACACGAATTAAACTGAACACTATCTAATTGCAGCTAACAACTGTGTTTGACTGTTACAATACACTATTGTAAACAAACACGCATGTCGTAGCTAACACATATCGCACGCAAAACCCTAATTAAATCAACACAATCAACCCTAACCTATATCATACTAAAAAAATTCATTCTCAACCCTAACAATAGAAAAACAAAAGACAAACAGGTAGCTCTCAATGCCCCCGTACCATAAGCTATAAATTGCGGGCGGAGGCGAATCCGTGCACAGTAATATTCCCTCCATCGCCGCGCAAACACCAACAATGTACAAAGTGCTACTACTATCTCTGTATCTAACCACCACCATAGCGGTACAAGATGACCTCGGATTTCGGTACATCACAAAAGTTTATGATGATTGTAAGAACAAGGATGGGATTCTTCCCTGTTTGAAGAAAAAAGCGATTTTGTTTTTCGATCGGGCAGCGAGGATGGAAGTGATTCCTCTTGTGGATGGAGTGAATGTAGTAAGGACAGCTTCTCCTGATACTCCGGCAATCAATGAGGTGGATATTGATGCTGTATTACCGAGGAATTTGGATAAGAATGAGGCGTTGACGGAAATGCTTTGGGATAGAGTCGCGGCATTCGCTAACTCGAGGACAATACAGCTTTCGTTGCCGAAGATGTCGGGACAGGAGCTTAATAAGGGTGTTGAGGAAGGTAATTATATTTTTCTATATTTATTATTTTTCATAATTTTCCTCTAAAATATTTTCGACTTTTATTTTGGGTTTTTTGGGAAATTTATCACCCCCTTGGATGTCATTGCAATTATGTGTTATTGTAAAATTCTTCTTAGCTCCTATCTCCATGAAGGTCTTATATATTTACTTCCTTGATAAACTCCTCAAAAATACTTCTAATATTTCGCACATCACGTAAATGACATTGTAACCTTTAGCACTTACTATAGAAGAAAGTTTTAATTACAAACCGTCAACAGCTAATTGCTCTATAGTACGTTTTGTACTCTCTAAGATTTGCATGAAATCGTGACTATATCAGAGTTGACCTTGTGACCTCGCGATCTCAACTTTGATCAATCGCGAGTTGATGTGAATTCCAATGTAGGAGAATCTTAAATTGACCTCTCAATACTTTTATAATGTACTTTGGTGTAAATACAATAAATAAATACTATATACAAGTAAATTTGGAGTAAAGTTTGGTAAAGCAATTGCCAAAAGAAAATATAGAAAGATTCCTTAGATATTTGTTTTCATAACTATATTTAGTATGCGTATCAGGATGTTAAATGCTTTATAACGTATTCTAGCTAAAGCTAAAGTTAAAGATTTAGCCTGTTCTAATAAGTATTTGCAATATTAACGACTAAAAATACTCATACTCTCCTTATTTATATAATTATGCTGCTAAAAAATGATAGCGCCGAAAATGGAAATAATTTAAAACCTTATATTGTATATAAAAAACTATCTAAACTTCTATAAAAATCTCCAATTTCTTCGTCATTACCCTCTTTAGAACAAAATACTGGTATAAAGATACCTTTCCTTTGATAAGTCAGTAAGCGAGGAATTGCGTGAATGATTTACTGGTGTCTCTCATTAGCATTGAGATATTCATCATTATCGACAAGAAATAACTACGTTAGAAATTATTGTAGGATGCTTAAGATAGCTTTAATAATTAGATAGTTTTGTATTCTGAGTCAGAAGTACTCTTTCTTGTAATTTGACCTAATGTTCATATGCATAGCAAGGTCTCCCTTATTTACTTATTTCAAAAGAAGGAGGTTCTTCATTTGCCCCTATGTTTTTCTTCAATTTCTGATATTGAAATTTACTGTCTTATTCATTGCCTGAAACACTTCAGATAAACAAGCTTTTTATTTTGTGATTAGTATCAAAAGATAGAGAAAGCATTCTTAGATAAGAATAAAATAAAAGTTATTTTAAAATCTAAATTAAACAAACCCTGTCTAGAGGCATCTTAATCTTTCTTGTTTGAACTCAAAAACTATAAAAATCTCAGTATTGTTCCACTGAAATTCAAAAAGGATGTATAGAGACTAGTGGGAATTTTAACTGAGATTCAAAGGTCAAATTAAAATGATAGTATACCGTCGTATACAGACGTACATATCCTATTACACCGTACTTTATTAACAAAAAACTTCATCCCAAATTGTGTTAACCACATAATTAATTTTAGGAGAAAGTCATCATAATGATCATACGTGATCAAGACTCTTGACATGATGACCGTCACCTGTCAAAGTTTGACCTTTTGTGGTCAAACTTCAGAAAGGCTTCAACTGTGACTCATTATAATCAACACGTCGACTTGATATGCTTAGAACGGATGATGATTAATCTTTAATTTTATTTACCTTGAAGGCATTTTCACCATAAAGCACAAATCGGGTCCGTGTTTTATTCTGAATATTTGTTTTTTTTTTGTCTTGTCCTTTTATTATATTATATTTGTGTGCCTCTTCTGGTTGCAAAAGAAAACACTTTTCTTATCTTTAACATTCGCATTCTATCCAATAATTACTTAATTTTGTTTTAATGTCCTGATTCTGTTTAGCCTTTTCCCAACCTTTATTTAAGAATCAATTTCCGATGTAATTAAAAAGATAAACATTCGTTGCACGTACCCAATGTTTACTATTTACGATGAAAGGGATCTGAGAAGCAATGATTTATCTTACATATTGTTATAGCTACTTTAAGAAGCTTACGATTTAAATAAAGCTTTGTGTTCCAGTATGAGGCTTTCTTCATTAATTATAATTAAGTGCCTTTGTTAATAGTAAGTGACATTTAAGGCGTTTTATATCAACTGGTATTAGTGTAGAAGCTCTTCGATTTCTTAAGCCACTCACTATACGTGGCAAATTCAATCAATCTTTTAATAAAAAGGTTTCGTTTTTATAATGAATCACATAAATATTGCATGGATGATAAAGGAATATACCTCCAAACTTCAAATTTAACTTCTCTAATCAATTGACAATAAAAAATCACCTTAATCAAGACAAGTACTAGCCTTCCCATTTTAGGGTACCTAATACTTCCCCTTGCAACAGTAGAACTGAAAATTTTGTTCAAAAGGTATATAATAACATAGTAGAATCATACACTTAACATATACATCTATAGACTGCTACTATCGCTAGTTTCCCCTTGTGCCAACCAAGAGCACTTTTTAGTCTGTATCTAGTACATTCGTTTACTAATTTAAGTTTATTTTCGCGCAACGAGAAACTTATATACGAAAGTATCGATTGCTTTGACTTTGTTAGGATAATATAAGCGTTTTAGATAGATTTTTTAAAACGGCAAACTCCATCTTCACACATAATTCATGACAAACAAGTTCATACTAGTGCTTACGGTTCAAACTCTGATAGACTCGCTCTTTAGTTTAATGGCTCTTATTTATACTCTTAGAGTAAAATACTTTCAAAGCCATAGCTTTTCCTTTGACCTTCAAACGCGTTACTTGAACCTTGCAGGCACGCTGGGAAGATCTTACTTCGGCATCTAAGATGGATGGTATCTGCGATCATGATATTTATTGCATGTGAAAATAATTTCTCAAATATTACATACTATTGAAGCTAGAAGTATGTACTTAGTAGTTAATGGTATGATTTATGTTCATCCTAGTTTTGAATATTTCATGTTTAGTCTTCAGAGAATTATCTATCAAAAGATATTGTGAGTTGAAAACTGTTCTACAGCTTAAAAAGTATTTTCTCCTAATTTCTGCATTGAAGTAGGATTAGTATTTTTTCTTACTAGCTATTTCTGTCCCACTGCAGGGCAATGGCTTTTCTACCCTCCTTCCATTTCTCTCTGGTCAGGGCCGTGGTCATCCACTTCTTATCAAAGAAGTCTAGCTCATCCACTATAAATATTACAAACTGAATTTTCAGTTACATTGTCTATAATACCAATTGCGTGTTTCTACTGTAAAAATAAAACATTAAATAAAAAATACTAAAACGATAGTTTGCATGATACAGATCACACGCAGCTACTGTCTATTATTTCTAATGGCCAACACAAACTAGTCAATTACGAGTGTTTTTAATTTCTCTGCAAAATGAAAAATGCTATAAGACTGTTTATAGTTTACTAAAAGAAAGTTATTTGACATTTATAGAAGTATAATCATTTCTAGTCAATTATTTCTTCTGGTTTTTCTTTGAAGACCTTTGTTGTCAGATTACATGTCATTGCTTAAGTCATTTTGTGACTTACTTTGGGTCATGATCAATACATGGGATGTTGTCTACTTCTTTCTTACTTTCTTTTTGATATTATTACACAATTGAAGCTTATCAAAAATCAGAATCAAACGCTAATACCATCTTGGAAAGCTATCTTCAGTTATAAAACAAAAATCATCTTTCACCGATCTACAATAACGATGGTATAACTATCGTATTATTTTAAATCACCACACACCGCGATCATGGTAATAACTCCCATACTTCAAGTATGTTGGTCACAATAACATGGTCTTTGTATGGTGGGTACTGTTTTCTAATAGCTGTCATCAGTTCTCTCATTGACATTATTATCGAGATTAGGCTATTAAGTCCGAGAACAGAACTGTTGGAAAATTGTTGTAGAATCTTTAAGACATCTTTTGTAAGTCATGAGCAATCTATGGTTGTTATAATAAAAAAGCAAGACTAGACTGAAACTCAAGTAAAGAGTGCAGTGAGTCACCCAAAAATAATGTGTTTCATTTGAAAGTCTAAAGAAAAGACCCTGTTTTTATTAGCGCATGTTTTGAGCAATCCTTATAGAAAATGGTGAAAAGTAGACAACTGGAGACATATTTATATCTGATAGAAATCTGCATTTATCAACCTCACGGAATTAATTAAAAATCTATTCATTGAAGATCCACTCAACGACATTCCCATCATTCGACTAATATTTTATTGAGATGACGTTTCGTTAAAGGTAATGAGTCTGATTCACCAACTTTAAAGATACTATCACTAAGAACATCCATTTCCCCTCGACCTCTAGATCACAGTAAAAGTGAATTTCTTTATTCCCAAGCTTTTGTTTAATAGCCATTTTGATAGAGATTACATTCATCATAAATATAATAGCCACGATCTCCTTTATTTACTCGTTTACATTAAAAGAACTTTCTTTTTTCGCGTGATGTTCATTTACAGTGAGCATTATATTTTTGACTTGTTGACCTTTTAGATTTGATAGCCTAATCGATTTTTAATACATTTGTTGATTTTGAGCATTCAATCATGGTTTTTCGAATTTTGACAGTTGTGCTTTTTTGTAAAAGCATAATGCACGTGTTTTTAAAATAGAGCTCACCCTGAAACCAATAACTAGTTTTTATATTATGCACAAAAAGTTGAAAAAAAAATGTAATACAAAACATAAAAAAGTAGCAGTCCATGTAAGGAAATAGGTATTCTCTTTAAACACTACAATGTACTAACATAATTTAATTATGAGGAAATACAGTTAATTACCAGTTAAAACGTAGAAAATGAACGTTTTCCCCGTTGCTAAGCTCGCGTGATTTACTTAAATTATTGCCAATAGTTATGCACATGCCATCATTCTTGGGATACCAGGAAAATGCACTTCCGAAGTCTGCATATTGCATTATTTTTGAATTATCAATACAATCGATTCAAGCAGATAAGCCATTAAAAAACATTTACTTTTGGCATGTACGAGTATGTAGTGGTGATTGAAAAAAAAAACATGCAATAGTTATTGTATAGTCCTATTTCCAAATAGGACTATACAATAACTATTACGTCTTTTCAGTTAAGATGAAGTAGTCATTTCCTTACTGACTACCCTGACTAATAAAATCGAAGCAAACTCAGGAATTACAAACTCTTTTGTAATGAGTTACAATATGAAATTGATGATAAAGAGAATATATACAATAGTAAAGATGTAACAATACTAATAGACAAACAAACTGTTTCCAGGACGAGGGAAGATGAAGAAGATGATGGGGATGATGATGATGGGAGCGATGATGAAAATGGCGGCGATGATCCCGCTGGCGATAGCGGGGCTCTTCGTGCTGGCCGGCAAGGCTCTTATAGTGTCAAAGGTAATTAATTATCATATTGTTGATAGACACGTGAATCTACTAGAATTTGAAACGAAAGATAATTCTTAACCCTCAAATTTAACAAAACGTAGTCGGAGAATAAAAGCAAAATAGACATTGGCATAGAGGAGGAAAAAGCATTGATCATCAAAAATATACTTTTTGACTGTGCCGTATCAAACAGCTCAGTACGAAATTAATTTCTGCCATAAAAAGTATGGCTACTTTGCAATGTCATTGACTATAATAGATATTTCGCTGTACTAATACGAAGCCATAATTTATTACGGCTCCAATTAAATTATCACTATCCACATTATTCTGATCTAAAATTTAAATACTAATAAGGGATAATTTACAATCATTACCGTTCTCATATCATGTAATTGTCGATTTGAGATCTAACACACGTAAGGCTTTGTCGCTTACTAGCTTAAGAGAGAGGCATAAGTATACACCTACGGACAATTAAATCACTATAGGCCTATTATGCTAGTCAGCACGTATTTTGAAATATTCATAATTATCTATTAACATGAGAAATGGAGTAGATTATAGAGGAGAGTAATTATTTGGAGACCGTTAGTTAAGTAGCCAAATTGACATCTTAAAGGCCGTTTGTAAAGAAGAAGAAAGTAATAATGATTTAGCAGATAAATTAAGGATGGGTATTCAAGTTGCTTTTCTAAGAATATGTAGAAAACATTGAGTGATCTTTAAATTGGATATGGGTAATCTATTATGTGATTCTATCATATTCAAGCTACACCTTAAAACCGCAAACTTTTTGCTTCAATTGTGAGGTCAGTTATGTTAACAGGGCTTTTACTTTTTTGGTATTACAACTGAAAGTTGAGATAGCAAAAAGCTTTCTGCAAAAGTCACTTTAAATAAATATGAAATTGATGATAACCAGTTATAAATGCAACGAAATAAAATAAATTAAATTACACAAACAATGATATCACTTTTTATTCTGGTACGAACATCATCGTTTAAGGCACTAAATTAGTTATAATCTATTCAATGGTAAAGAAACTAATAGTAGAAATTTACATTTAACCATGGAGATCAAAACTTGTAAAGAAAAAGTTGTAAGTTTTCCGTAGCTAACAAACCTATCTACAGATGAAGTTTTTATTATTATTAATACTACTAATTCACTAGCATTCGATTGGCCGTATTCAAGGCATTATAATCTATAGATCTAAACCCATTTTCCGTACTTTCATTTACCATCAATAGTACCCACTTACACAGTTCTCTTCCTATTTGCGTACCCGTTTTTGCTGTATCTATATTGAGAGAAATCTAATTAGTAGTAATCGTTTCTTTTCCCATCCCGTTGTTAGTGTCGTGAGAATGGAGTGTATGATATATGTGGGAATTAGCGTCTTCTACAATGACCTACTAATTATCTGGTTCAAGTGTAAGCCCTTGGAATTATAATATAATGGCTAATGGAATGAAAGGAATGAAAGCTGTGACTGTTCCATAAAAATTTTGAATTGCAGTAGGTATTCCGACAGCTCATAGGAAGGAATTCACATTAAAATACAATTCATTTTTGGAAATTCTTTTATTTTCATATAATGGTTAATCGTTTGTTTCGAATGTTTTTCCCTCGTTCCATTTTAATTTTGAGAGTCATCTTGATTTTGACATTGTTAGAGAGATAAATGTGAATTTTAGAAATTCCTCTTTTTTTGTTTTATATAATTTGGAATTTCTTGGTTGGTACCATTTTACCGTTATTATAACTATGTAGGACATCACTGGTTCCGTAATTTTAATATCATCAAGACTTTTGATTTTTTGTTCGTGCTTTGACTTATGCAAACAAAAGATTATTTCAATAACAACATTTTTTAAATTCATGTCATCTTATTTTCATCTGCTGAATTAAGTATTAGTACCGATACGATACATGCCAATTACTGTCAATAGCCATTCAATCAGCAGTTAAACTACAAAATACACATTTCAAACATTCTCCTCAATCCCCGATCATCATTAAAGTCGGGATCCCCACGGCATTGGCACAGGCCTTGTGACACCGATAGAAAATGATACTTCATTGTGGCCAGAGGCGCTTACTTACACTTATAGCTTACTACTTTGTGGTCTACAACTTAGCGGTCCCGTAAAGTTCGCAAAAAAAGCCAGACTCAAAAAAAATTGATACCAATTTTTCTGTAAAAGGAATAAATACTATGTAAAAATTTTGGTAAATGCAAAAAGTTGATGTATAATGAAACTGGCAACCAATTAAAAAATAAATTAGGAAACTTAATCAAAAGAATAAAAAAATAAAATATGCGTGCATCACGCTAATTTAAGAGAAACATATTAATGCTATCTTGAAGTCATGTTGCTTTTTTTTCCACAATATACACAAACTATGGAAATATCCCCAGAGAAAGCATATTTCAAAGATGAGCTTCCTTTTACTCTAACACTTTCAACATAAAATACTAATAACAAAAAAACACATGATGCAGCTACTTTTATAACTGAGGCAAACATTAATATTGGCAATCAAGTAAATTATTGCAATGACTGTCATATTCTTAATCTCTCAACAACTTCCTTTTAATTTGCAATATTGGCTTTTAATTTAAAATCTCAAATCCTAGCTTTATGAGTATTTTATTACTTGGCTACTAACGCTACCAAAGAAATTCCACAATAGTTAGAAAGGAGCATTGGATTGAAATATTTCTAGTACATCAGAGTCACGATTCTAACCTTACTTCACATATTTTGTGAGCAATTAAATTGATTGAGCCTATGAGCCATGTTTGAATCGTTTTAGAAATTTCCCTGGAACTGCCAAGTGGTACACTAGTCTAGATTTTGCATTATCTAAGCATGCTTTGTTTCCATAATGTGGCACAGTAAGCCCTACTTTTCATTGTTAGATTATATTGATTTTAGAAAACGGTAACAGTCTTGTCGTGCTTCCTATTTACTTCTTCTATCTACTTCTAAAAAATCCTCGTTTATCTCTCATGTCCTATTCAATTTATCATCATGTTTTTAACAAAAAGATTATCATCATCTTCACTATCAGCCCTTGTCATTCCATAACATATGCCTCTCTTTTTCACTAGTCACTCTCTTCGGTCCTGTCCTAGTCATCCAGATTCGACCAAAAAGGTGCCATTACATACCCAAAAACATAATATTCCATATTTTCCAGTAACTTCCTCTTCTCAGTGTCAATTTTCTCTAAACCCAGCATTGTCAAGTTGTCGAGACAATTTATACAAACGTGCGACTAACAGTAGTGGCACAAAAACTGGCATCTCATCGATTAAGCTCACATTATTGTGAGTTCTTGTATCATGTAAACTGTGTCGAGTCATTGGGGACGATCGATGTCAAGGCGTTTAATGCGGATGATTTGTTACTGAGCTTTGATGTTGAATAATCAAATTAATGTGACTAACCATATTATTGTTCATTATTGTAGGAAGTTTGGAGAGAATTATTTGATGAAATTATTTTGTATGAGTTTGATAGGTTTTTCTAATTAACTGTCATCATTGCTACGATTTGGGCTTAATTTTGAGGTAATAGTTTTGAGTTTAATTGTTTCCAAAATAGCCATATTAGTGTTACACATTGTAACAAAAATCCGAATTACATTTGATATAACTGATTTAAAACATGCTATAACACAAAAGGAAAAAGAATTTTCCAAAGAAACTGATATCATAAAACATCTACAACCTAACACTAACGACGAGTAACTTATCAGAAACAAACCCAAAGAATCAAAGTCACGAACGCCGTCCTAAATCTCAGGGAAAGACAAGACGACTAGTTTCTACAAATGATGTACCAATAACGTGCCCGGTTGGAGATCACACGCAGAAAGTAATTACTGCGAATGTCTGCCATCATCATGTGTCATTATCATCATCATTAAGTCACTGAGTTGGCACTTTCATGCTTTGCTGCTCTTTACCTGTGTTTTGTTTGAGATTACAAGTTAGTTCCTGGTCGACGATTTAGGTTGGGTTAGTTTTGGTTATCGAGTACGGTAGCTTTTTATTTTGCTTTTGTTTGTTATGGATATCTTTATTAAGACACAGTAAGTCATATAGTATAATTTAATAAAACGTATGTCCTAGAATGGGTAGAAGGGTAGGAAGACGAGTTTTTTTTTTAATTTGAAATACTCAACGTATTTGCTGTTGTAGAATGACCCAGATTTTTGGCTTTGATTTGGCGATAATATTCAAAATACCGAAAGAAGAGCATGTAGCTTTTTTAATATGGGAGTTATATTACACGATCTCTTTCATAGTTATAGCTATATGAATATAACTTAAGCTTTCATAAGAGTATTTTTCCAATCCTTAATTATTCACTGCTTTTAGTATGTTGAATAGGTGGAAAAACATTGTCGAGCACAGTAAAATTAGAAGAGAGATTTCTAATACTGTTGTTAGTCTAATGTAATTCATGAAACTGCAGTAAATACATAATGAAATCGCGGCCTCTGGTTACTTTACTGTAACTTAATGTTTGATTACTATTTTTACACGAAAATTATTTAAATTCTCCACAAAATTGCGAGTGGGTCATGCGTTTTATTTCAAAGTCAGCAATTAAAAGTTATGATCCGAGCAATTGAAATTTTATACACATTCTGCGGGAACTAATGGCCTTTCTTTTTGGTCAATTATAGCTTCTGTATCTTAATTATTATGGTCTTGTATTTCTAGCATACATTTCAGATTTAGGATGAGTAGTTAATTATAACATTGCATATGCATATTACTTTATTGAAGTCTGGTATATGAAGATTTAGTTTCGAACTTGCAATTGATTTCTATTTGATTTTCAACCGACTTAAAAAAAAGGAGGAGGTTCTCAATTCGTTAAGTTAAGTTTTTTATGTTTGTTAATCGATTTCTCAAAGACGCCTGGACCGATAAAAAAAAATATTTCTTTTTAGTTCAATAGTTTTAATTGGCACCGACTTCAAAATTATTGAGTTTTTAAATAGCGCAGTTATTTTGTACTTTTTTTCTTTTCAATTTTCCGGTAGAGCAGTGATATTTTAAATAATCCTGATCCCATTATATTGAAAGTTACATAGTTGTAAGACTAGTCTTTTGCAGAAATTTTACTTTCTCTTGTAATATCGCATAATTGTTTTAAAGCTTTTGTTAATAGAACTTTACTCTATGTTCGTAACTAATTGATTACTATAAAGATTGCTTTTATCACGCCAATTTCAAGGTATTTTAAACGTAGTTCTATCCAGTTATCTTTTGAATAACGTTATGTAAATAAAATATACTATCACGAACTTTATAATCTTTTATAATTTTTGCCCGATCGTTTCAGAAGGAGGGTTATATTTTTCATATGTTATGTTTTTGTTTTTATAGAGCAGTAAATATTGCAAAACTAGACCTAAAATGAATAAACCGAACTCTCGGCAGCACGGTCCCAGTTTGTTCAAAAATCGGCCACGTTATTTTTTGAGTTTAACATTTGCTCTTTGCAAATCAATGTAAAAATTTAAAAAACAGTATATTTTGATGGACATTCACTTCACAAGTTTCGTTAATTAAACATCGTTGCTCCATTTCCACTCCAAACATTTAAATTATCTTACTTCGGAACACGTCCCTAGTTAACATTTCAACATGAACAACAACAAATTCTTAGTACATAAACACAAATCATTATCATATCTCCTAGGCATTTGATTAACGTTACTGCCATTCTTGAGCAGTCTAGGTCATAGCTGTTACCTAGGCATGCTAGGTAGCTTTCTACATGATTAGGTATAAGGGCTATTTAGATTGTTTATCCTAATTAACGTAATTAATGTGAGAGTCTTATTGAGTCGTTAATTTATCGTCGGTTTTGTTGGGTTATTGGAATTTGAGTTGGATGGATGGATGGTAAATGATTTAAAATAATTGGATTTCTTAAATTACGTTTTATAGAAGTGAATTTATTTGGGTTTCATGCGAGATGTTTTTTAATTATTATTTTTTTGTTCTTATGGTATTTAGGAAATGCTAGTTATTTTTAGTTTAGAGAGTACTGGGCCTTGCAGCAGGACAGAAAATGTAGAACAAAAATCTACTAATTATATTTATAAATTGAATTACATTTCATTGTTGATCATAAAATAATTATCCAAAGTGCGGGGCTTGGCATGGCTGTTCTTTAGGTAAAGATAAAAGTACCTTAGAACTTTATTCAAAGAAAGTGATGAAAGTAAATTCCTGTAGTTTCGTGATGGTATAAACAGGGGTATAATAGGAATAGTGAAGTTCCTCACGTAAGTAAATCACTTGGCTAGAAAGTTAGGGTCTCACGACGCAGGGTCAGAGAAAGCTATGTATGGTATCTTCGTAATTATGTTATTAAGTAACTACCTTTATGTGGGAACTAAAGGTAGGCTGTTATAGACTGACAGGCGTAGTATCATGTCTTCTAACTATGCTAGTTACAAAGCTAGATAGAGATAAAGAATTAATAGACGGCTTTGTAAGACAGAGATAGAAAGATTCCCTTAAGTTAGATCTTAGACAACGCTACCTCAGGGTAAGGTCTACTTTTAAGATAGATGGATCTATGTGCCAACATACCTATGGAAAGAATACTGTGTTACCAAATAAAACGGGTGAGGAGATCAGATATGTAGTCGGCCCGTTTAAAATTCGGTACATAGCTGAATCTTGTGAGTCTGCAAGCCTACTCCGACATATGTAGCTTGGGATAAACCTAGGCAAATTTAGAGGAAGAGATGGATAATTATGAATATGTGTGTTAATTTATCGAATATTGATCACAATAAGACTCTATTTATACTGGAGTTGTCTAATTAAATCTGCTCCATAAACAGGGTGTTAAGAAAACTCTGTCCGATCTGTTAAGGTATTGTTAGGTATCCATATCTAATTTCATGAAAGTATAAAAAATAACATTATTTACTCTAAAAAAGATCAGGGCCGTCACAGAAGACGAAGAATAAAAACTACACAAATCCAGTCATATTCTAGCTAGTACTACAAATACTAGTACTAGCTCTAAAAATGCGCTTAACAACATAGCACAACAGCATTAACAAAAACAACAGTTTTTCATAATTGATTGCCTATTCGTTATCGGCAGCGATAATATAAATAGGCCAGAGGTATTAGTACTTCAGTTTGCATATTAAAACCAATGTAGGTCAAATCGTTGTAGTCGTTTGATGGAGTAGAACCTACTTTGATTTTGTTTTTGTTGTGGTAATAATTGGTATGTGTGTTACGTGAATCTTAAGTATACATATGTACTTAATTGAAGATTATTTTATAGTCAGAGTAGCTGTGCCCTGCGGTTTCACCCGCGTTAATACCTATATACCGTTCCTATATATGTTAATCCAGGGTATAACCTATCTACCTACCAAATTTCAACCAAATCGGTCCAGCCGTTTTTGCGTGAAGGAGTAACAAACATCCACACATCCATTCTCACAAACTTTCACATTTATAATATTAGTAGGATATATCTTTAATTTGCAAGTTCACTTGTTTTGAATAGAATATGTGAATCTGCTTGTATTTTAAAATGTTGTTTATGAGAGCGTTCGTTCTAAGTAACAAATGCAGTAAACAAATTAAGTACGCAACAATCTTAGAGCCCTGTTGACGTAGGAGATATTTCCAGATAAATAACTAGACAGTTTGCTCCAATACATAATAATAAATATTATTATGTACTTGGAGCTGCTGACGTCAAAATAGTACCAGTCGTAAGACAGCAATAATCTTTATTTACTAAAATAATAAAAGAGATCATAAATACAGGTAAATACTGGCATAAACCTGAGCGAATTTTTTGTTGATCGTAAATAAATATGTTGCAGGCACTTTGTATTTTCGTCAAAGATAGAACCGACTGTATTGACTAAGTAAAATATCGGCTGTTTACGTCGGACTCGTAACTTTATGAAAACTGGAAGTTGGTAAAGAGTTTTCTAAATAACATATAATATTCATCGATATCATTTTATTTTTTTTGTGTATAATTGAGTGTAATAGAAAATGAATATACGAAATCACTTATTGCTTAAAAACTACAGTTACCTATCCATACAAACACAAAACAAACCTAGGTATATAAATTAAACATGATAATTAGTGTGAAAAGCTTAAATTTTAAAATAATAATGTATATTTTTTTATTTTTGCTTTGCTACAACACATTTATAACATACGTATTACAATTCAATTGTTTATAGATTGAACTATGGCATATTTACAATGGACTACCAACTCCCAAACTATGTCATGCTTGTATTTTGGGAGTCAGTGATTCTCAGAATACAGGAATTACAAGCACAACCTTGTAGTTCAATAATAATAAAAACTAAAATAAAAATAAAAAATAAAAACAAATTTCATGTACTGTCGATAAAATCAAACCATTTAACATTCATTTGTTCTGTGTCGGGGTGTAATTTATCTATAATATGTATGTATTTAGAAATATATAAGTATGTTTATCAGTTGTCTGGTTACCATAACACAAGCTCTGCTTAGCTTGGGATCAGATAACCGTGTGTGAGATGTCCCGGAATATTATTATTATTATTTGAAACTACATTTTACTAAGTCAAACAAAATTATCTAGTTCTAGTCACATTATCAAAATCCTATTTCACCATATCACTACGACTATCACACGGAGTTGAATGCCCTCTCTTCGTAAACGTTACGTGTTGTTACGTCATGTCTCGTAGTTAACATTCGTAGCCTGTGGCGTAGCGGGATGTCGCCGGTTTGATTCCCGATCGATGCATTAACGTATTATGTAGGTATTTCTTGTTTGGTATTTGATTAAGAGTTAGATTTCATGATACTTTCAAATATCAGTTTCATGATATTCTTTAGTTGTTTTTATCGTTTACAAAAACACAGGAGTTTTATTTAGGAAAATCTAATTAAATTGTTTGTTAAGGATTATTCAGTAAAAACCACGAAAATCTGTGCTAATCACACATATAACTTATTTATATTAAGGCCTAATAAATATAAAAATAGAACCGCATTAAATCTAAAAATATTGTGTATCAGTTAACACAAAAAAAAAATATTATCGTGACCTGATTGAATTAATTCATATTTTTACGTCAAGCATTTTAACTTAGTATAAATAATAACAATTACGAAACAATTAATACGCATATAGTGTTCGTATCAAAAAGTTTGATACCTTTACAAATAACTTTCCACCTAACTACAATAAAAATAAAGTTTTAAATCCTTTGGCACACATTTTCAGTTAAGAAAACAGTTTTATGCTAGGATTATAAGTCTTATGTCACTCGTGATAAAGGTTGTTATTGCTTGGAGTGGGTATGTGCAGGAATTTAATATATTTTGAAGGCATACGTCACCGACCTTCGAGGTTCCATTCTAAATCCATTTTCTTCGGTGGCACGCATTGTAATATAACCTAGTGTTGCTAGAGTAGAGCGTTAGAATGAAATGGGGAATAAATAATATTTTTAGAAATTTGAAAAATATTTACCTTAATGACAAAATTAATTCTGCTTATTGATAAATGATGTTTAAAACTATTAACTGTCTTTATGTGTTTATTGCGTCCTGCATATAATTTTAAATCGTAACAAAAGTAGGTGTCTAATTTATAAATGATTAAACTGGACTAAATAAAATAAATATGTATAAAAATATCAGAACGCTATATTGCTTTTTAGTCATGAGTCTGTACAAAAGCGACTGCAAAGAATGAAATAACAAAAAATCAGTATCAATTAAATATAAACCAGTCCGGTATTAAAGTCCCTAAATGATCCTAAAATAGAATCTACTCGGGAAAATCGATAGCTAAACTAGCAACACTGCTTTACAACAGGCAGTCATCTCATTGCAGCGGGGCGCAACACCCGCTTCCAAAACCAAATACAAGCCGCGAAAAACAAAAGCCGGGAAAAAACATCGGAAAACAAAGTCGTTTTACCGTCGACACAAGTAAATCTCGTGCGGCCTGTCTTTATTCAAGCCGCAAGAGATTTATTTATTTTGATGGTAAAAAATACATCTGTTACCGGCTTCGTAAACTGCGGTAAAAGTTTTTTGTATTTATTTTATTTGTTATGTAAGTTGCGTGTTTAGTTGGCAGTTTATTTTCTATTTCCGTGATTATTTTCTGTAAGCTTTATAGGAGCTGTTTATTGCGGGTCGTGTATTTAGGTCGGGTATTATATATTATCAAGGCTGTAATAAACTGATGAAATAGCTAATCATTATCTTAAAGATGCCATAATCGTTTCATTATTAAACATCTGTTTTTCTTCATTTACATTGGAGTAAAATTTCATACTAAATATATCTACGTAATTTTATTTTATAAATCTTTTTTTATAATCTTAAGTATCTAATATTAATTAACATTTATAGGAAAAATATACACTGTGGGAATTGGCCAATGTATAGGTGCATGTTTTTAAATTCGTAACCATCATCAAGAACACGTTAGAGTTTGAGTATTGATTAAATAAAAAACTAGGCGAACATTTAACGATCTCTTGATTCGCTATTTCTAAACAATACCTTAGACCTTGAAGTTAGAATGGAGCTATGCATAAGAAGTTAAAGCCATGCCGTTCTCTAAGCAGCGTTGAACGTAGCATAGTAACAACAAAAGTTAGCTAAAATAGATTGATTTGAGAGGCAGTGAGTTTGAAACTAATTGTAATGCAGCTGTGATAACCAAGTTAAAATACACAGCTAAAACATGTTAGCAAACTAGAGTCATATAAAATGATCATATTTTGTAGAGTTGTTATCTATACTAGTATTTGCTAAGTCTGTCATTTCGTTTTTCGTCATATATATGTAAGTAAATAGAGCAGATAAACGATTACCATAATTAACGAAACTTGTACCTTATTTATGCACTAGCATCTTCCTCAAGTATGGCCTACATAGATAATATTATTCATCATAAATCCTCGCTTAAATAATAATGATACTAGCCTATGAACGTACTCGTATCACTGCTGGGTTCAGGGATGTTCCGATATAGGGAAGGCAAGAGTGAAAAAGTGAGGTTTCTGATTCAATTCTTTGAGTTGCACTGTTTGTTATCAAATGAGCCATTTTGCGTAACCCTTTTTCACACTATATTAGAAACAACAACGTACTTCCAGGGTGTTGGCTAACTTAAGTACTGACCATCAACTGTGCCATCAACCATTTGGTCAACCATCATCAGACCAACCGCAAATCAACAAAATCACTAATCAATGTCCTCCCATTTCAGATCGCGCTCCTTCTCTCCGGGATCATGCTACTGAAGAAGCTGATGTCAGCGAAGAGTGGTGGCGGAGGAGGTGGTCACGAGAGCCACGGTTGGTCCTCCGGAGGCAGCAGCGGCGGCTGGGACAGGCGCGCGTACGATGACCTCGCGTACTCCGGCTATAAGAGAGAATAGGGCAATGTGGGTGCTAGTTGATAACCTAACGTATCAGAAGATGCTCTTGAAAGATTTTAGTGGTGTACAAAAGAGACTGTGTTCTTGAAAGATTTTTTTGAACAGAACTTAGTCCTTAAATCTTTTCGTCTGAAGTGAACTGAAGTGTCAAGTCTACATTTTTCTTATTCTTTTCCGCCATTTTTTTTCTTGGCCCTGAGATTTCCTTCCCCCATTGATCCTGTTTCTCATGGATGAGAAAAACAGCTCCTTAGACTACTTTTTCGTCTTTAAAAATATGATCCCGATAGAGGTTTTTTAAACATACAACTAACTGCACTCTTTACATTGTTACAGCACTCTAAAAAGCCACATAAAACTTGAAATGTCTATATTTCATCTGTATCACCCTATATTTGCGGATGTCACCAATTTGTTCCCTAATACGGACCATGGAGTTCCCATGCAAATAGTAGGGGACGGATATAGGTCATAATGGGACATTATCTCGACCCTTTTGAGACAACAGGATATTAGATGCTTTGGGTTCTGACGTCATCAGACAAACACACAGTCAGTGTTTTATGTCTGTGTGTGAATCTAAGACGGTCAGAATTAAATTGTTGCCCTTTTTGACGGAGAATGGAAGCGTGCCACTCTTACGTTAAAAATATGTCAAAAATCAGGTAACTTTGATACTCTTTGATAGCTATAGAACTTGACGCTGAATGTTTAAATAACAGCATCTGGTATGCTGTCAATATTCATTTTTCGTTACGCCCAAGTTTCCGAAGAACTTACGTGCAATTTTCTGGGTGCTGTTTTTACAGAACTTTTTCCTCAGAAGCTCAGGTTACCTCTTCTTAACCTGAATGATAGAGATCAAAGTATGATACGTCACATGTTATCAATTAGCGACACATGTTTTAGATAAAATTATAAATTAGAATAAAACGTGGGATTGTTTTACAAGAAAATTATTAACGCGACACGAGTTCAAAAATACTTACTCAATTATTTATTTAAGGCCTTTGC
The DNA here is from genome assembly GCA_905146925.1 of Autographa gamma. Lineage (NCBI taxonomy): Eukaryota > Metazoa > Arthropoda > Insecta > Lepidoptera > Noctuidae > Autographa > Autographa gamma. The sequence goes on from LR989871.1 coordinate 9,025,099, forward strand.
CCAGCAGTGGGACATTGCAGGCTCTTAATAATAATAATAATATTTATTTAAAATAAAAATTTTGATAATTTTATTTTGTTAAATCAATTGAACACGTGTCTCGTTTAAAGATGTACTTTTCTCAATAATTTATTAAATAGTATTTTAGTAATTCTTTTGTTAATTAAATAATCGTTTGACAACGATTTTGAGTACTTTTTATTAAAAGATTTAATTTATTAATAGTTGTAAGTTATGACTGTTAATTGAAGTAATTTATTTGTTTATTTCTAATTGTTATTGTGCCTGAATACTCATTAATTTATTATTAACTCTTGTTAATGTTACTGTATGTTCATGTTACAAATAAGTTATCAGTATTTTTATAAATAATGGTGATTTGAATAATAATTCTGTCTGTACACATTTATACAAATAAATAAACTAAATAAATATATATTTTTATTCCTTACCTCTTATGAACCCTGCCTACCGAACTATTAATTATAAGTATGATTTAGATAAGAAGGTATAGAATCTGCAATAGTTATCCTCTAAAGACATAATACTACAATGAAGCTAAATATATAATAAACTCGTCACCATTAACTTCCAGCTAAAACAGTGCCTTTAACCCATAGAACACTATTTATAAATTTACATTTTGACATAAATTGCTGAATAAATATGCAAAATTATGAAATTAGTTAAAAGGCAATAGCTGTTTGAAAAAAAAAAACAAAAAGACTGTAATAGGTCTTCTTATCTACAAGCAAAAGAAAACTAAGCCGTGGGAAAATTATTACGTTAAACATTAAACTAAATGTTAAAGTCATTTAAAGTAAGTAAGTAAGCCTTTATTGCAGGATATAATGCATTAAATAAACTAGGCACCCACAGTTCCACAACCCACCGACTATAAACAACGCCATCTATGAAGCCTCAACGGAACTAAATAGAAAAGTTTACTGCAATCATAGTTAGTACTAGTGTACTCTATACAGTGCCATCTTCACAATAGAAAATGTACCTTCAAGTGTGACTAGTAGCACGCTACTATTCATCTATGAGGTAAGCAGAAGTAGGGATAAAGTGCAAAAAACAATATTTTTCCTGAAAATTGAATGTAAGTAGGTAAATGAGGAAAAAGCTTTTTCGTTTGATGCTCACTATCTTACACAAGTTTTTTATGAACGAAATAAAACAGTTAAGGTAATTAGAATAGAATAGAATAGCTTACTGCTTTGCCGGACTAGGTTGGTGAGACATTACTAAGGCGCCTCCAAGACAATGTGTAAGTGCTATTTTTAATTGCTATCCTCAAGTTCTGGCTGGATTAAGCAATCCGTAAATAATTTGTATCGTAAGCCACCAACATAATTATGGTGTGCAATAAATAATAGTATTTAGCACTGTTCAAAAAAAGAAAAGGTCCTTAAATGTTCAATACGCGATATGTAAGGGTAAAAGAGAAAAATTTACATAATGACAATCTATGCTCACCTCTTGAACCATTAAGGTTTGGATAAAAAAAAAAATTGAAAAATTTACCTAAAGAATATTTATAACCATCAAAAAATAGACACATTGCGTTTCAAACAGTTACTCATTTCGCCAAATAAATACGGGAAACAGTAGAAACATAAATATCGTACATTGACATAAGCCAATACAGCTGACAATAACACACGATCAAATTAAGAAATATGAAGTAAAAATGTATAGAATAGTTTTTTTTTGTTCAATACTTTTCCGAATTAGTTGTTCAAATGACGATTGATACACGATAGGTCGGAATATACGGGGGAATATTGCGAGCCGACACGACGGAAAAAATATGTCTTTTAAAATTAGCTAAAAACGAAAAAAAACTTGCGATTCTTGAGATTTAAACAAATAATTGTAAATAACCGTTGAAATAAAGTAATTAAGATTATGATAAGATTTTTCATACTTAATTACATTATTTTTTTTCTATAATAGATGAAGAATTGGTAAAATATGTTTAACTTTAAATAATCTATCCCTTAAGCAAGTATAGTAAATATCTTTATCTCTCGATTTTACCCGACTACAGCAAAGCAAAAATGAGAGTTAAAATAACAATTTTATTCCACAGAGCTTCAAATCCCCATGTTTCATATGCTTATGTGTTATAGGTGCATATGGTAAAACGCGATCAATTTTATTCATGAAACTTTGACTTTTCTCACCCTAAAGAAGATGAGCCATGCCAGATACAGGGGCAGGCAAAAACGATCATTTTCCTTCCACACAGTGGTATGTACAAAACGTAAAAGCAATTTGAATCTGCCACAGTCTTCAGCGACCAAACGCAACCGCCCCAACTTCTTACCCGTATATTCCGACCACATTCACTTTCCTAAATCAATACACGCGTTACGATGCAATTAGCAAATAACTATGGAAGTATAACGGCCTTCCGTCTCCACTGCGTTGTGCACGAATAACTATGTTTTACGCACGACTGTCCGATGCTAGCATCGTTTCACATGTGCTTTTAAAGGTCGCCTATTTATTTCCGTGTTGACATCCGTATTAATAATTAATAAATAGGTAATAATTATTGGCCTGCAAATATTCCATTGTTGGGCAAAGGCCTCTACCTACATAGGTACGAGCATTGATCACCAACCTGGTGCTCACTTGCGGGTTGGCGATTTTAGATTCCATTTCAGAATTCACTTTTTATCTTTATGTTTTAGATAAGTGTCATTGAGAATAAAAATTGAGAAAAATCAGTACAAATAACTTTGAGATCTCTCATTACTGCTAGCCGGGGATTAAACCTGAAACCACGTGCATACGACTCTTTGAACCAGTTGGCCAAGAAAGTCTTGCAGACAGGATATGGTCCTGTCTGCGAGACGTTCCTGAAAATAATGATTTAAAGCCCAGGCTGATTATACATATAAAATGCTTAACCAAAACACGTTGCTTTTTCTATACAGAATATTTTAGATATTCAAATTAAAACAAATCTACGGACCTGTTCCATTTCGCTTTCCATTTTTTCACCTTAAGATCATGTTCTCGCTTTTCTTCTTCCATTTGAGCCAAGTGATTCCTGTGGACAAATAACGTTAATAAAATATCAAATATTTCACTATGAATTGCAAGAAATAATACACATCAAATTTTAGTGTCAAGAAATATCACATCAAAATATGCAAAGTGGCCCCAGGTCTATGAAAAAGAGGGGTTTGAAATTCTACTATTTCCTTCTCAAAAATGGAACAACCCAAATAATTATTTTTTTCAGTTATCGAAGAAAACAGCATGATGCAATTGTGTGGAGGCCTGAATGGCTCGGTAGTGGAGCCTTTTAACATTCTTTAATAAATAAAATTATTTATTTACACTAACTGAACGTTGCTACGTTCAGTTAGTGTAAATAAATCATTTTTCCTTCTCCATATAAGAAAAAGTCATTGCCCCGCATATTAACTCGGGATTTTACTTAACAAATACATACATACATTTATCAACACACGCAATCCCGTTTAGTCTATAATAAACAACGAGCCATATTCGAGCAGTTTTTCTTAGTTTTATGTTAATTTGAAACAGATGTTGCGTGTTGTTATGCTATTAAAGTTTCATTTATACGGATTTAGTGGGCTGGTAGATATTAACTCAAATATCACTGTTTCTGATGGTAATCTGCAGTAGGTTTTTTAAACAATCGTTCTGTTGATTTGCATTTAGTGTTTGCACTGAGAAATAGTTTTTGAGAATAATTAAGTGCGTGATTGTGTCTTTTGAGACTGGAATATTAACAACCATCAGGCGAAGGAGCACCGAAAGAGCATTACACGCAATGCTCGCGAGCAGTTCGCGCACGTCTGCCAAACGGCGTCATTGACACTACTGCGTTCGAAGCATGCTCGTGAGCAGTTCGCGTGTACGTCAGATTTGACACACCCAATGGAAATAAGAAAGAAATTAATGGAAATAATACAGCTAGAGTGCAATATTTTCTATCTAGTAGCTTCCTCAGAAATATGGTCAAGAACTGCAAAAATATAATAAATGTATACTTAAAATAATTATTGAACTGTTGTGTTTAGTGAATATGTTCATAATATGTTACTGTTTAGTTACATTATTAACGTAACTAAAGAATGTCTTTCAACAATAAAACCCATAATTTCATCAAATCTACTTTTTTGGCAATTTATTACCCAGTTAATATTATGAACACTGATTTACCTTTAAGCGTGAGCAATAGTACTTAATTATCATGTTTTCGTACTTCATTAGTATTTTAATTAATGGCCAAACATAACACTGGCTGTTAATAGGAAGTTAGGAAATGAATGTGTTTATTTAAATGAGGTTTTTAAACTTTTTGGCACCTCTATGCATATTGTTGGCAGAATGAGAAATTCAAATCACGATTACGTGTTACGTTATTGGTTATTTAAGAAACCAATTTCAAATTCAGTTAATAATTATTCAAGAAAAATGCCTTGACCAGCAGTAGAAAAACGAAGAAAAATGTATTTTTTCCGATGCTATAATATTATAGTATTGTCAATGTTTTGTGTATGTTGAATAATGTTAATGTTACAGAGTTTTAGAGGCACTTAATATAAATATAAATTCATGAACTGTTACCATTCTCTTTTTATTTATACACAATCTAATATAAGAACAAACTCTAACTATACTAAAATTAAAACTTACATAAATAAATAAAACGAAAAGGCGTAAAAAAACTCATCGCCATTTCAATGGCGGGGAACGTGCCCAGAAGGCTGGCAGCATTGCCACGTTGAATGACTATGCCGATTCTCTGTGCAAGGAACAAACCAGGCACTGATCACGAGTAGATTCTACCAAACGTTTGGAAAGTTCTTTGAAAAGATTTCGTGCACTCGGACCCCACGACCCGAGCGTTTCAACCCCAAACGGCTCGAAAATATAATTAACCACTAGGTTATTATACTTTCGCCACTTAAGGGTCTCCGCAACTCCAACATTCATGAACTATACACGTTTGACCTAACTTCTTAAGTGAAAATGTATGTCGGTAATAACATTTAAAGTGGATAGATAAACCTTCTTCCTGCAGAGAAACAGAAAAATATAGTTTATTTTTTTTTACATTTCCTTTGATTAGCGTGTTTATAACCATTTTATTCTCTAGACCATTAAATCGTTCAATACCTTTGACCCTGATATAGTTCAGTCAAATGATTTCAATGTCATTTATATTTTCGATTTGATGATACAGTTAACCGGAGAAAAAATTTCTGGTTGACTTCATACATTCAAAATAGATATTGTATACATAATGTTTGTAAATAACTAGAATTGAAACTATATTTCAGTATTTATCCTAGAACAATAATGTGCAAAGTGTAAAATATAAAAGATCCAAAAGTAAAACAGTTATGACTGAACAAAACCGTTGAAAATCGGGAAATAACAATTATATTTAAATGAAGTTTGAAGCAATTTGGTGCCTATAAAATGAATAATGTAGCATTTTCAAAATCAACAAAGTTTCGTAGTAAAATTGAATTTTGAGTTTGATGTAGCATAAAAAAGGTTAAATAATAAAATCCATCATGTTTTACTTTTCACATCCATTTGAAAAAACATTTCAGTTAAAAATCACAATTCAACCTCTTATTCTTCAATCTTCATTTTCGTCAATTTTCGCTGAAACATTTTCCCACAACACTTCATTTCCACCGGTAACATCCTTCCATACATTCTAATTATGATAATACGTGATAATGTATAAAAAACCTATGTAGACGTTAACCACCTATTTCCGATTAATAGCGCCAGTTGCCAATTACCACGCTTCGTCAGGCATCGCTCTAGTCAACCATAATGTTCGGAACTGACTTATAAACGCTGTTATGTAATGTTGTCAATGGATTAGTAAGTTTCAGCGATTAGCTATGACCTATTATACTTGGGCGTAATTTGGGCAGACGATAATAATAATAATATTCCGGGACATCTCACACACGGTTATCTGATCCCAAGCCAAGCAGATCTTGTGTCATGGTAACCAGACAACTGATAACCATACTTATATATTTCTAAATACATACATATTATAGATAAATCACACCCAGACGCAGAACAAATGATCGTGCTCATCACATAAAGATTTGTCCTGGTTGAGAATCGAACCCACGACCTTCGGTATAGCAGTCAGGGTGACAAACCACTAGACCAAAAGGCCCATCAAGTTGAGATAGGCAATAAAAAATAAGCAGGATAGGACAGATAAATAAATGTGATTGGCCTCTCTTACCTGCCAACAGTTGGCTATGATTATGATGAAAAGTTTTATTACAAATCAGGGAAAGGTCGAGATCTTGAGAAAAATCTTATATACTTATATGAAATTCGCGTGTCACAATGTTAGTTACCATACTCCTCCGAAACGGCTCGACCGATTTTTGTGAAATTTTATATGCGTATATAGTAGATCTGAGAATCGGCTACTTTTTTCATACCCCTAAGTGGTAGTATGTAGGTATTAGGCAGGTAGGTAGTAGGCAGGTAGGTAGTAGGCAGGTAGATAGTAGGCAGGTAGATAGTAGGCAGGTGCAAGGTAGAAAAAATTGCATTGCAACGCATGCCGTACAGCTAGTGTAATATAAAAGTTTTTTTCTCCATCTTTGTACTCCAAATATGAAACCATCTATGCAAAATAAGGTGCGACAAATAGTATTAAAAATACACCATTTACTTTTACATAATATAGTACTCATTAGTTACATTTGTAGACTGAATAAAATATTGAGTGTTTAAATAGTCTATACAGACTTTTTATGGTTGTAGTACGAAACAGGATATTTATCTAAATGTCTAAGGTCTGTCAGAGTCAGTGAAGGTCTATTTGCAATTTATGTGCTCGTCCCTCTATTTTCTAACAAAAGCCTTACAATTAGTGGAACATGGTTAAAACCTAGGTACTGTTAGTACTACTTCCTACAAACTGAATATTGGACCACCTCATCGTTACACATTTTATTGTTCTGCTTTCAATTACGGTTTCGTAGACGTTACATCCAAATTGTAGAGCAATCATGAAACAAATCATTTTTAACTTTGTCATAATAATGATCATTTACTAAATTGAATATTTTCGTTTTGATTTTGAGTGATCTTTTCGATAGTAAGATTACGATCTTGATCTAGATCTTACTTTGATACAATAAATTAGATCTTTTATAATCTTTCCATGGGATACTTAGTCTTCCAGGAAAAATGCAATACATATGGACGTCGCAAATCGCAAAGAACAGACAGGTTAGGAGGTCGGAGGGGGAGGCCTTTGCCCATCAGTGGGATCTGATGTAGGCTATATAAAAAAAAAAGAAGGTGAAATGAGCAGTCAATTTATGTAAAATAAAATATTCATTGAGACCGTAGGCCCAATATGAGAAGGAAGGCAACATAACTTGGGGGAAGACTAAGCAGGATAAGCCTAGAGTTAACATAAATACCCTCAGTAATTAACTCTTAGCCCAGTAATCTTAAATAATTTATAATCAAAATTAGTTCGATTTTCAGAGTTAAAATACCATAGATGGATCTTTCACGAAATAATAAGCACGAAAAAAAGAATTAGTACTTATAATTTTTTTCAATACTAGTTGATCTTCATACCTTAACCATACTTACCTATGTATATGCAGTCATCGATTAAACCACTTACTCGATGAACTAAATCTAATTCGACAATATCTTACATAAATAGACCATGAATTGTGTCAACCTAAAAACATGTAATAGCTTCTTGTACCCATCAATCATATTTAGAAAATCCCATCAAAATTCGTTCAGTCTTCAATATTGCACTCACTTTCGTTGCACATAAGCTGCAGCGTTAATAACCCATGTACAAGAAAACTCATTGATTTTAATTACCATGGCAACGGCAATAATAACACTAGAAAAAAAAATAAGATGTCTATGCTTCATTATGTACGATTCACCCGATAGTAAAAAAGGAGGGTAATGTTTTTCAGATACTAGAGAATTAATAGAACGTTACTCCAAAGGTGTACTTATGTTTTCTTTTTGAAGTGATGATATTTTCGAAAATTTTGAAAGTGTTTTTATTACTGTCGAAGTATTTTGGTGAAAAGTATAAGATAGTTTGAATCTAAAGCGGTTTCATGGGTTAGTAACTACATAACCATTCATTTCTCGCCATTGCCGGTCGTCTTGCTATTGGTCAGTGAATTTTATTTTTCTAAAAGTTATCTCTGAAGAAAATTATACTATTACATTTTGCAGTTTTTTTTCCAATGTGAAAAAAAAACATTTCACTTAAGACTTACTTCGTTATTCATTTATGTGTTAAGGTGCACAAGTGAATAAAAGTAAGAAGTTACTATCCACTCAAAAATGCGACGTGTGTAGAGAATGGACTTAAAATAAAACAATCCAGTTAAAATTAAGTAGTTACCTCCCTAACAAGTAAATTATCTAGAGACAGAATGAGCACACATCATGAAGGTAATAACACAGATGTTTAATCCACATCTCAATTTGACAAAAGCCGACAGCTTTTCACTAGCTGAACATATCAAGACATCTCCCGCCATCAAAATAATAGGACAAGAACAAATTACACCACAATCAATTGGAGAAACTGTCACCAACTATTAACGGAAGAAGCCACGCGAAAACGGACAAGTTTTTCATTTCGAACACATTTCGTTCATATCGGAATTGAAACCAAAGGAAGCTTGTAGGCCCGTCCGACCGTGAACCAACTGGAAAAACGCAAGTTTATACTTACACATGTATAAATATAACGTCTGCCAGCGACAGTAATTCAGTTTTGCGCGATCGCTTGATGCAAAATGGTGGACAGGGCGAGGATCTGAAGAAAGTGAAGTGTTGTGTAACAAGTGATATAAATAACCATCAATATGTTTTGTAAGACTTTAGTGCTCTGTTGCGTGGTGTTGGCTTCGGCCAGCGAGTACCAGGACGCTTTGAAGAAACTGTGGAACAAGGACAGTGATTCGGTGATCGATGTCACTAGTGCATCTATAGTCATCAAGCCTTCGAGTTTCCAGACCAGAGAGTCCCGAGTCCCCTATATGTACAAGCGATACGCCTTCAAGCCTCGCGCCATCCCTCTTAAACCGGAAGAACCCCAAGTTGAAAGGAATGTATATTATGCTGATGTGAAAAACAACTCCAATGTGCTTTTCCCTGGTAATTATATCCCAATTGCCAAAGAGAAAAGTAATTTGACGGACAATGATGACCAGTTTCAAGTTAAAGCAATACCCTTGATAAGGAATGCAGAGTTCGAGAGCAGGTCTATGAATGTTGAGGAACCTATTATTGAGAAGCCTGAGGGATTCTCAGAGCCTACTGCGTCAAGGAGATCATTATCTTGTAAGTATACTTACATTTATTTTAATACCCTAATATTTATAAAGGATTCCTTAATCAACTCTAAAACTAAATACAAACATATAATTTTACAATAAGGACTCTGTTATTTGAAATAGATAACGCTACTGGCTACATTATAGTTTTTGATTATAATAAATTCAAATATCTTTATAATAAATTATATTATATTCAGATATTAACCCTTATTGATAATAACCATCAAACGAATATAACTTGTAAACTTTCAGTGAATTTTTAACTAAATAGTTTGGTATTTCTTTTAAACCACCAAGTTAGGTAATGATGAAACATAGCTAATACCTATCACTACAATGTTATTTCCAAGCTGCACAAACAAATCACTTCAATCAAAGAAAATCAAATGATACCCAATAAATCAAACAAACGGATTCCAATAGTCATTGACAAATGTAGTATTCGATAAAAATCCGGCTTTTCCATCGCATTCCACGTTATCCTAAGCAATAAATCCAAATGTTCTTGAATTAAAAACAAAAGATTTATCACCGAGACAATCTAATGCCGTCGTGTAAGCCATTATCACGCAACACCTCATTAATAAACTATTTAGTATCAATGAACTTTAGTTGCATGATCAAACATTAACTGTTGATTGAAAGATTTATTCATATTCTGGAATTTATTGATGTTTAATTTGTTTGCAGTGCTTTAATTTGGATAAATTATAACGCTAATAAATACTTAGAGATCTTGTTTTAAATTATAAAAGAATTAATTCCTGTCTTATTATTATCTACTCGTAAAAACAAAGTATCATTATCATCGAAATTGAATAAAGATGGTAATTAAATCTCACATACTTCATAATTTTAGGCCCAATTTAGAATATTACTTAACATGACGACGCAACTACATTCATATCTCGTCGTTTTATAATTAAAAATGGAAAAAACAAGAAAAACTTTCCCTAAATAATAAGGGAAGGTTCGTTTTCTCAAATTGCCTTATTTTTAGTGAGGATTGGAAAAACCGAATTCACTGTAGCAAATCAAATAAGCTTGTCATAAGAGTATTACTGAAAAAGAAAAGCCTGATTAAAGGACAAAAAAATTAGGAGATAGTATTACAGATAGTGCACCTAGTGACACTTCATCACTATTTAATACCATTACTGAACAGAAAACCAAAAAAGAACATCGCGAAACAAACTACAAAATTATGTAATTAACACATTTCAAAATTAGATGTAACTATGTCATACCTATCTGTAAATCAAAACACTCTTACCTAGTAATTAAAAAGCTATTTAACCTTTTTTATAGACAAAACCATTTGCATTTAATTTAGTTTCCGCTCTTTTAATTGCTACCTGAATTTTAAAAGCTACATTAATAAGTAATCGTTGATTAAACAATATGTAGTTCAAACTTTAATTACGACTTGACTTTGTAAAGATAAGAATTTTTATTAGACATCTTCTATACAGTCTATCTTATTATTAGAATATTTCCCTACAGAATCATATTTATTTAAATTAGTGTTAACTTTATTCAAATCATCTCATTTAGCCACTAGTCCTTGGCAAAACCTGAAATCACATAAATGTTCAAAACTTTTGTGACAAAATTCAACATTGGAAAATAATTGCAAGCATAATGCATACGAATTAAATGCACCAGTACAAGTTCAAAACAAACAAGGTGCAATCAATGCTAATGACTTGACTGTTGATGTTTCCATGTCAACGGCTCCTGATTACGAACTTGATATAAAAAACCGTATTGTAACACACATCGGAGCGAACGGTAACAATATACATAAAGATATAGCTGAAGCCAACGAGCGGAAACGATTGCAACTTACGATATTGATGAAATTCAGGGTAGCGAGAGTTATCGTTAGTGTGATATGGTATATGGATCAGAAGGTGCAGTTATTGATGCTATAGTATAGTACAAGTTTAGAAAGAAAGGAGTTAACGATGACATGAGGAGTTGAGATGAATGATGAGATGGATATTTGGGAACATTGCCGGGATTATGCAGACAATGATGATTATAATACAAGTTTAGAAATAACAATCACAATATATTGTAATGTTCTGTATGTTGAGATATTTTGTATGAGATTGTTCAATTACAATCATTAAACATAAAATAGTCATCATTATTTAAAAGGCTCCTACTGTGTGTGACTTAGGTCATTGGTTTCCAGAGTTAGTTGCTTGATAATTCTATCTTCTTTCATATCATCTTATTTTTATCAAAAAACATTTTACAATTTCTGTTTCTTTACATCAATTTGTCCAAACTAGAACTTCTGTATATTTTCCTTGGTGGTAATCAGTGGACGGTGAATTTGTAACGGCGGGTAATGATAGTGGTATGATTGCGACGGTTTCTCTATTATTGGGTGAGCAGGACGGTAAGTGCAGTGGACAAGAAAGGGATCATTTGGATATTGAGTTGTGATTTAGTTATATTGAGTTCTGATGGAAGAAATATTTTGGTTTTGTTTTGTTTTGTTTGGTTAGATTGGCAACAATTACAGTAATATGTAGCTAATGTAAGGTGTAGGTATTAGTGTTTAATGAAATAAGACTTACAAAATTTATACAGTCAAATATTGACGGCTTATGAAGAACCATTTTTTTTTAATAAAAAGATATACCTATTATTTAAAAGTAAACGACTTCAGATCCTAACCAAGTGGCAATATAAATGTTGAATTGAATAATAATTTACATGCTCGTAAATAACTTACTTAACTTACACTAGGAAACTTCAAAACATCGCCTGGTCCCCGGTAATAGGGAATGGAGAAGCACTCCGGTGGTTTTAGCCGGTAGGAGTCCGGCACGCCCCTCCGTCTTCCCCAAGACGGAGGTAGTCCATGAGGATTTCCACCGGGAAAAAAAAAAAAAAAAAAGGAAACTTCAAAACATAGAATTGCAATTTTCATCAATCACAACAAAAATTGGTTACATCAATTTTAAACTAAATAAAACAATAACTGTCAATAAAAAGTAAATTATAAAACCGATGACACCGATACAATTTCTATAAACTAAGGAACTGTGCAAAATGACAAATGACAGCTGTCAGCGTTCAACTTTCCTAACAAGAATGTACAACCGTTTTGTTGATAAAGATAATAATTCAAGTATAATACGAACAGATTACGAACAATTATGTTGTAAATTAACGACACACGCATGCCACGTAATCGACGCTCATCTCTTGTCTTAAGCTAACGCAACAGCTACAGGTTATTATCACCAAGATGGTACTTATTGTAGAAATTATATGTTTGTGTAAAATAGTAATTAACTAACAAGGGTCGTAACATATAATTAAATGTGTCAGTTGCATCTTTCTTTCTCAGAAGACGGTTTAATTTTTGCATTGTGAGAGCACTTTCGTTTAATATAAGTGGTCGTATTATGAAAAGCTAACTAAACTGAGTGTAAAATTGTGAAAAATTCACACATTTCTTAAAATATTGAGACGTGACACGGAAGTAATTTTATACTGATATATGATGATAATGATAATCTTTACGTTCGAGATGTAGACGTAAAAACGCACACACGATACTAAATAAATTATCTGAAATAAATTAACCAAACCTTTCTCTATTTTCCAGATATTATGGGCGACGACGACGAAGACGAGGAGGACGAATTCGAAGACGATGGCGAATTTGAAGAAGAAGATGTCGGCAGCATCAAAGGCCAAGAGGAAGAGAGGCATAAGAACAAGAGAAAGAAGATTAAGCCAAAGAAACTGAAGAAATACATGCTGCCGTTACTCCTGGCTTATAAAATGAAGTACTTCGCTCTAGTGCCAGTAATGATTGCAGGGCTAGTACTGCTCATAGGGGCAACAGGCCTCGCCGGATTTTTCTTCGCATTGTTCGCAGCGGTCATGGGACTACAAAAAGGAAGTTACTAAGATAAACGAAACCGACTTCAAATATATGGAATGAAATCGACTGTAGACGAAGAAACGAAAGGTTAAACCAAAATAGTTTTAGATTTATTTTGGATGGTTAAGGATGGAAAGATGACCAATTTTGAAGTCGGTGGGATTAAAGTTTAAAATAAAGTCGACGACTCGCAGTTGCCATTCAGTCTAAGTTAGCGTCCATTTGGAATCCGTCAGTCTGATATCGTAATGTAAGAGAATCCACCGGTTGTTGATTGGCAGATTTTAATGTTCCATTTTTTTTCTGTTTTTTGTTGTTTTTCGTACAAAACTTGGGCTATCTGTATTTATTTAACAATCAACGCTATTTTTAAGCTCGCGCAAATGTAAATATAATTAAGTACTAGTATTAAGTTATTTATTTATTTATTGTTAGTATTATGGATAATGTAGTTACCAATTATAACGTAGACAAAATTGTGTATCGCTAACAATAATGATATAATTATACTCAAGTGCTTTGATTTTATCTGACTTTTATTCAATTCTTCTATACCACAAAACATTGTTTGTATTTTATAATCCGCGGTAAGAACATTTTTTTTTTTAATAAATCTTGCACGTATTTTGTGATGAGATGCTTTATGTGAATGATGGGCCATATGGACAATTTTCAATATTATGCAACTAATGTGCGGGTTCAATCCCCGCAACGTAAACTCCTATTTAACATAAAATTTATTTGCCACTAATCATTTTCTGTAAATTAAATCTTTTCTACAATATAATCATAGATTATTTAGTAAATAATATTCCAACCTAATAGCATACTTAAAAAAAAAACTAAGAAAATATATCTTTTAAGAACAACAAATAAATATTGATAACCTGATAACCACAAAATAGGATACGCTCCATTTGTTTTTCGATTAGTTTCTGAACTCATCTTTTGTGGTTATAATAGACTAAGCATTTCTAAGGAATGTAATAAGAATAATCTTTGTTGGGTTAAATATAAAACAAAATGTCAAAATAATGATGTCGATAAACAACTACTGAACAACTACAAAAGATATGAACGTAGTGAATAATATGGGATAAGGTCTTCTTCTTAGCGTGTCGATAAATGGCAATACTCCTGTTAGATATTCCCGGACCAGTACTCAGCTTCGCGGATAGCATTATCAGTAGCATTGTACAGGTCCTCGCGTGTACAGGTGGGATAAGGTAAAACAAACTTGATTTCAATGACACAAAAAATGAAAAGCTAGTGTCCAAGAATGTTTTTTTTTTTTGTAACTCTTGTATTACATAATTATCATTTTATTAAACGAAATAAATCTAAAAATAGCAATGCACATCTGTTTTACACTATACAGGGTGTTAAGTAACTCCTGTTAGACCCGAAAGGGTGATATAGAGATCACAATCATATGCCCAAATAAAATATCAAAATTTGAAAATTCGTGATAGAAACAATAATAATGGATTTTGAAATTACCTACCATTTTTTGCTCCAAAACTCCCTAAATTTGAGATTAAAACACTACAACACAAATTTCGTCGGTATTTTTCTGGGTATTTTGTTTGTTAATTAAGCTAAATTAATTTAGCAAAAGTAATTAAGCTAATTAGCTAAGTATAATACCAGTTTCGCACTTCATTACTGAAAAGAAACCTTACAAATGGAAAAATGATGTGTGATCATTTACATCATCATTTATTTATTATTTAGGTTTTCTTTTTTAACATGCAGCAAAGAATCTCAGAAACAATACATTTTTCTATATAAATCCCGAACCTTCCGCGCAGGCAAGTCAGCTACTGAACCAATCGGCCTTCTAACACCGCCATCTATTCCAATAGCGTGTAACTACATAGTGTAACAGATGACAACATGAAGCTCCTTTGTACAAGCCGATGATACATACATAGTTCTTATCTAAGGTACCTAAATCTCAAACAATGAAATATAGAAATGTGATTGAGTAAGGGTTTTTTTTGTTTTAAACCTAAGTTAGACTTCCCTTACAAATACTTATTTTCTTATTTACGTGACAAATATAATATTCCAAACCTACTATTCTTTAGAGTATCTATTAGATGTCGATGATTCAACATTTTACACTACCAAATATGATAAACAATTTTCCATTGATATTCTCTATCCAATCAGCACGGCATTAATTTATTAGTTTATTAAATTCGCACAGTGCATTTTCTTAGCTATACAAATGCTACGCAGTTTCTTCAGTTGTCATTGACTACCCAATCATTATACTATTAGTGGGCTGAACGTCTGGAGTGAGCTCAATGAATTTTATTTTACCATGACACCACAAACATCACATGACACAAAATCTTACAACCCATACCTTACCTATACACCAATTTCTTAACCGTACTTTAAACACAACAATGTCAAACACAGCAGATCCTTGAATTTCACAGTTCATTACCTTACCAATTAAGTCCTCAAAAACATCACAATACGCTTTCCCTAACACTAAAATTAACGCATAATTACTTAGAAAAAACGCATGGAGTCATTAAAACTTGTCGCTTGATAGACCCCTATGGTCTCATTATGTGCCTATAAAAGTCAATGGCTACCTATGTCAACACCATTACGCGTGTGATAGTCAAGAAAAAAACATTTAGGTAGAACATGAAAAATATCAGCTGTTTCTGAAGTGGTTAATCAAAATGCTACCTTATTCCCGAGGGCTTATGCTTGATAACACAAATAACTACGGTATCGTGAAGACTGAGACAGTTTTTGGATTTGGTCCAAGTGATCATGATAATTATGTGGATGGTAACTTCAATTCGACAAAGCCTTTGGAATGGATTATTACTAGTGGTAACTTCGCGCCAAGATCCTTACCAGGTGATTTCCCTTTTTCCTTCGCCTTCATGTGGTTTCAAGTATTATTTTAAGTCTTCATTTAGCAGTGAAAATAGGGTTGACACTGCCTTTTTCGATATCTAATTCTTAAATAGATCTAAAAGCCGCTTATAAAACACTGTTTGTATAAATCCACAAAAAAAGGTTAAAGTTAGGTATTAAAAGATTAGGTACTGCTAAAAACGTTTCATACCATCAGAGCATGGAACATGTAATGGTCCAGTATTGAACATACAAAACAGGTATCAAATAAATCCAAAATCCTTACTCTTAACAATCAATTTATTACAGAAGCAGAATCTCGAGACCTAAAATCCATTGAACCGCGATCAACAAAACATAAATCCTCAAAAAAGAAGAATCATTCTAAAAAGAAGCGACAAGGGAAAGGAAAGCACAAAGGAAGCGGCAAGATGAAGAACTGCGTCTTCAAGGTCATCAGGAAGACGAACAAGAAGAACAGGGGAGGGAATAGGATTTCCAAGATGCAAAGGAAGTATATGATGCCACTGATCCTGGGGCTGCTGGCGGCTAAGAGCCTTTTGATACCGATTGCGTTGAAGGCGGTGGCGTTCCTGTCTGCTAAAGGTAAATTCTTTCCCTGTCTTATATTTTTGAATTTGAATTTATTGTTTGAGTGTTTTACGCTTATCGTCGGAAGATAATGACTGAGATCCATCTTGCAACATTGCATTAACAATCATTCTTTAAATACTGTTTTCAACCATCGACGCAAAAAGAGGGGTGTTAAATCTGTCTTTGGCATATTAACTCCTAAACGAATGGACTGATCATGATGCAATTTTCTTTTTAATCTGATCTGTTCCGTACTTACAAGTCACTAGTAATTTTCTTGAGGTAATTTTGTCAGACTGATAAAAGATGATAATTATTGTTTAATATACTTAAGTTTGCGATGAATATTCCTCTCAGAGATGTCATTTCTTCTTTTGATAAATCAAAGTCAACACTCATATTAGTTGTTTTACCCTCTTAATCTTTCTTCCAGGTCTAATGATGGGCTTCTTCTCCACCGTCTTAGCGTCCGTCCTGAGCCTCAAAGGCATGTTCGACCACAACCACAGCTACCAGAACCGGAAGGACGACACCAAGACCCAGGTGGAGATCATCCAGGTGCCCTCCAAGAGTGAGGACCATGTGTACTATGATGAGCATTATAAGAGGGGTGATTATGTGCCGGGGGCGGTTATGGTGCATTAGGATTTAGACCTAATGATGCTTTGAAATAGAGTTCAAATTAAAAATGCTGAAATGTTGTCGTTTAGGCTTATGGAGTAAATAGGTAAAGATCGTAACCTAGCAGTGTGAAATAAGATTTTATATTAACTACTGTTTTTATAAGCTTAGATATTAAACAAAATATGTATTTATGTATAAAGAGAAGGATGCATTTCATAATTTTTTCCATATCTTAAAACCAAAGAATTATAATAAATGTTTAAAGCAAAACAAACTATTTTATGTAAGAACTTTTGTTTACTTTTTTGTCCTTTTCAGTGCATTGCAATACTGTATTATAATTTTTAGTTGCCAAAATAAACGGTGTAAATAAAATGAGACTTGGCGAAAACGCATGGTTGATAAAGTCATATTCTACGCTTATAACAGAAGTTAATGAGAATCTAAATAAACTTTTCATAATTATATAACTCCACAGTAATTTAAAGAATGAAGATTAAATTCCTTGTTTGTAAATCTTTATTTCATTCAAAAGCAGTAAAATAACAAAACGCACCAACTAAAAACTCTTTCACGAACAACCTAACTAAGAACTGGCGACTAAACAAAAGCCGTCACGAAACACACTGACACAAGACACTGTCATCCAAATACATCACTATGGCAGCATGTGAAAATTAAAAGCAAAATTATGTAACAAAACCCAAAAAACCACCCAAAAAAATATATAAAAGAAAATGTTACCTGACTAACAAAAACTTGTGCTATGGGTAAACGGAGGCGACGTATCTTTCCTAAACGAAAAAGATCCGTGTTCAGTAGACCGCATCCCATCAGACGAAAAATGGCGCTTCGACAGAGGAAAATGAAGGCTTTCTTCCACAAGCATAACCCAAGTATGTTCATATCAAAGGGTATGAGAAAAGTAGTGGGGGGTATATACACAGTGTCTGATAAAGTACGAGATAAGATTGCTGAGAGTACGATGGCCCTTGACAATCCTTTTAGCGCACAGTTTTACGAAGACCGATGTTCTATTCAATAGTGTGACGTCAAGGATTGCAATAAATAGTTCAAAGTTTCAGTTTGTTTTTTTTTTGAGCCAGTGTTAGTGTTATATAGCTGGTGTTGATTTTATACTTGTTCTTGGCGTTTTTCTTAATGTGTGTAGCACTTATTTCACGATGATCTTCATGTTAATTCAGAATTTTTGAGATGGAAGTGAATGAAACTTAAAAGATAGTGGCAAGTGTCAATCTTTCCCTCTCGACACATATTATTATGAGTGTATAGATTTACTCTGCTTTTCAAAGTTATGGCAAGAATGTATGTATGTATTTAGAAGGATTTAATACAACCTAAAAACGAACTAGTCAGAATTCATAATTAATAGCCTCATTAATGAGTGTTCATTTAAGTTCGGAGAATATCAAAATAATTCATCTTAATTCAGAATTTGATGCTCTATTGGGTACCAAGTTTCTTTAAGCCGTAAATTAGTTTCAGTGTTGTTTGTTTTTGCACGACTGCCCAAAAAGATTCTAAGAGAGATCATAGGACCTACTCATTAAATCTCTGCCTATTTTCTTTTACAGTCTAGTTACATATCACATACCCGGTAACTAGGTAATGTATTTATTGGAATAACCAATTAAGTACTGAGACAGGATTTTTTGGCACACAAACCATTTTTCAGATTTTTAGTAAATGAACCGACCACCCTTATTACCGATTAGATATTTCAGTTTTTTTTTGTAAACGAACCGTTTACCCTTAGTACTGGACACAATTCCAATAACTACCACAACATTACTTTTGAATAGAGGTAATTATAAATAATCGTTTTTTTAAGAAAGTTTTACTTACAAATAACTCACAACAAGCTATTAAGCGTAATACTCATGAATAACTAAACCGATTCGAATGGAACTGGTCGTAAATAATAGCTGGGCTCACCACTGACCGCGGGATATAAAGTTATACAACGTAAGTGTGCCAACGCACTCGACTTGCGCAACACACCCGTTGCGTCTTAACTTATAGTATATGTAAAGTTGGTAGAACAATAGTAAGTTCTATTTTCTCTTGAAAATGTATTACAGTGTTCTAAAATTATTTTGTTTATTTAAGCTTTATGCAACAAGGTGTACATAGGCGGACTTAATGCCACAGGCATTCTTTCCAGTCACCTTAAGGTGATGCATTTAGACACCGCTGAATATGCAATTAGTGCATGTAAGTGTAAGATTTGAAATATAATATTTCCAAATAGGTAATTTAGTATGAGTAAAAAAGTTGAAAAGCAAAACAATTTAGACTATCATCTCGATTTAAGACAAATTTTTCATCGTAGATAATATGCAATCATTGACCTTCTAGTAAAAAAAAACGTGTTTTACTTTATTTAATTAAAAGCTATAATCGGGATTCGTGGTTTACTAAGTATTCACAGCTTCGTCTATTTTCTAAGCTGGACACAGGCAGCTTACGAGGCATGCAACTAGAGTCAATTTAAACTTTTAGAGCTTGGAAAGGCTTATTCGATAAAAAAATATTTTGATTTGGCAATTTGAGAGATTCATTTATTTCTATGATCTTTATTTAACCTGTTCGTCTAATCCACCTCCAGGAAATCACTAAATCTAGACTTTTTCATCAATCCACACACTAAAATAGACTCCACTTTACTTGTTTCTTATTTTTTATTTAAATATTTATCTACACACTATAAAATCTTTTTATTTGTATATAAAGCTAGCGTATACTGCGTGCAGATCAAATAGAAAGTAAGCGGCGTACAAGTTCATTGCGGCGACCTTGAACGCAGCGATGCAACTGACTGCGACTGCGATATAAGGTACGGCGCACATAGGAACAGACAAGAAGGAGGTGAGTAAAGTCCTAGGTTATATTTAGGGTTGTAATTTTTGCAGGTTCTTACTTGCTTATTTTTTTGTTTTAAGTTCTACATTATCTAAATTGATCTATGCGTGTGTCTTTATATTTGCTTCCTCCTTCTTAATCGCAAAAATTATTACGATACGGTTTTGTTCATTAACAGACTACCAATTACAACAATAAATAAAGACGGTTGGTCTGATTATGTTGTATTGGCTAACATTATGCCTTCAATAAATTTAAACCGTTGAAAGTTGGGGTGGGATGCTATTATTATAGTTATTATATATTATATACTTTACTTTTTAACCAATTCATCCAAATAAATAACAGGCATTTAGCCCTATAATTACCTTCTCTGTTCACCCTCAGAAAAATAGTTAGGTTCAAAGTCGTCGTGACTACTACTACCGTAACCCTCTGCTAGATATGGATCTTCTTAATTTACGTTTTTTACTATCCTTTATAGATCCCAGTAGCTTAATTTGAATAAATATTTTTTTATGTTATATTCGTCTCGTAGTGTGCGCTCTACCTTAAGGGACAATTTGAAGAGATTTGGAGAAAGTTTCCCGCGGAAGCCTTGACCTCTTTAGTAGATTAGAAGCCTCCAGAGATACCATTATATTTTAGGGTTTTTCTATTAGATGTCCAAGATTTGAATAATTTCTATGATTTTATGTAGATAGTATAGAATCACATAAATAATTTGTTGAGGGTTTATTTTAAGTAAAAATGAAAACGAAAATTATGAATTCTGAGTAAAAAATCTGTAGTCGTATGTTTACTTTAGAGTAATAATTAGAAGGTAAAGGGTAGCAGATAACCCTATAAGGAAAAGAAGTGGGTCGCCATATACTTTGCATACATAAAAACAGAAAAAATACACACAAAACCGAACTTTTTTTATTTGTACACTCACTGATAAAAACATGTACTTAGGTACAATAGACAGAAATTTTCTTCATTATTCGAACCTTTGTTAAAAATATAATATTATGATGTAGATGTGCTCTTTGAAAAGTGGCTTACTTGAAATATAATGTTTTCTATCTGAAATACGAAATCGAGATATCTTTACAGCTTTAAAAAAACCTATTACTATGACTACAGCGTTCTCCTATGATTCACGCACAATGCTCTACTTAACATACAAAACCTAGAAACTTTTTAAACCTTACAAGGATATACAAATGACGTCATGAACCATATGTTAGGTACCGGAGAATCCTTTAGAAAGTTTTTGACAAGTATCGAAGAATGCAACAATAACATAAGCCCTGCCAAAATGCAACATAAAATAATTTCACTTGAAAAAACTGTGAAATCGGTGTCGGGTATTTTAGGTTTGTGCATGTTGTCAAATGAATCAATATCACTTGGACTAAGTATTATAAATAATGATATTATGAGGAATACAATAATAATATAATTTGTTTATTCTTATATTTTGTGGCTAAGCATACGGGAACGGGAATATGATTTTATACATTAAATACTGCAAAATATAGTATGCACTATCATCAGTACAAGTAATTACTTATTTTAATATCCAAATTTTATAAATTATGAGTAAGTGAACTATTATGATCATTTGACAAAAACAAAATTATGATAAAATTAAATAAAAATACATTTATACTTTGAAAAAATAAGGAATTCAATAACATAACAAAAATAAAACTACCGGAATCAAAAAAAAAACAATAATGGAAATATTATAAGAAATCTGAATTTGAAATATACATATAAACGTCACATCATCATTACTTTTCAGCCTAGAAAACTAATTTCAACTAAAATCACATCCGCATACAAAACTCTTCTTCTAACAATAACCAAAACAACTCATACATAAGTCATACAAACGCAACAAGTATCAAGAAAACTCATCGCACTACAATATTCGGTAATCCTTGCCTTACGGACATATATAAGCGGGCGGGGTCCCGTCGCATCTCATTTCATCCCAAACTTCCGTCGACGAAGGACGATACGAACCTCCTTCTAAGTTCTTTCTACTAGAACATTCTAGAATATTTTGGAGGGTTCCAGAATGCGTGTGTTGTGTGTATTCTTGATCGCGGCGGTGGTTGCCTGCAGTGCGGCGCCGGGGGCTTCCAATGATGAAGACGGGAAAATTGAGCTGTTTTCCGGAGTAGCTATTGAGAAGTAAGTGGATTCCATCATTAATATATTTTTTGGTAATCAACAGGTTTTTTTTCTTTTTATTTTTGGTCAATGACTCGCTAAACTGTCTTCAGGTTTTTCAGAAATATGCTGCATATTGAGTTAGTGTTATACGTACTAATTAGTAATGCACACATAAACATCAGTCCTGCAAGAACTATTCGGTATTTACTGAACGGTAATCATTTGTGTATTCCTTTCTTTAGGTCTCTAGTACCAGGAAAAAAAACCTGGAAGTATTAGGATTTTAGTCTGAAAAATGATGGAGACTTAAACGTTAAATAACTAGAGCATTTATATATATTTAGTTCTGTCTTATTACTCACCTGATAGTTAAGTTCACAAAAAATAGGTCAACTCATACTCAGCGGAAGCTTAAGAACCTATATTATTAGATAAACTTAGGACTATCAAAATTGCCGTGTGTACATAAAATCAACCTCCTTTTGCCAACTACAAGCTCATATAGGTCCCTATCTCTCCCAAAAGAGTCTTGGCCCATAAAAAACAACTTGTCCAAAGAGAGCCTGGTCATACATAAAATAAGTTTGTAATATTATTATTTACTTATAAATCTCAGCCTTATCATAGGATATAACTAACTTTTAACCTAACATACGTGTGTCATAGCACTCAGTCAAATACTACCTTCTCATTATGTTTCTACTAACAGAAACCCACATACGCATTATTTTTAACCAATACAAAGTCCCTTAATTACCCTAAGCCGAACTTTCCAATGTTTTCGAAGAGAAAATATTAGAACAATAGGTATGGCTTACAATTACCTTTACAGGTGACGAACACACATACATTGTCACGCTTGTTAGCTGCCTATTTTGTACAATGTTCTGTTTACATTAAAAATGTATGAGTTAGTGCGAGAGGTTTTGATACTTGAGAATTCATACTTTTTTTTGGAGATGATTATTGAATTTTTTGGGTGCCTCAGTTTTATTTTACTAAATGAATTCTGCTAGTAAAGAATAAACAGAAAAAATGTGTTTTTCATAATAAGAAAATCCTTAAACAAAAGGCTTCATAAGGTATTTATTGTTATTGAACGAAGTCATTTGCGCAGATTGCAATCCAAACTCTTTGTCATTTCGTCAAAAATCTGAATTAGTTTTTGTACTTTGAGCAACACCTTTTTTTCCTGAACCTTTTCAGGAGGTAGGTACACAAATTTACTATTTCTACTTAATCTTTTAGCCCACTAATTGTCCACTGGGCATAAGGCTCTCACACGTGGTCTTCTAGTTTCAGCATCAAGTCCGATCAAACTAATGGTAGTTTCATCAGTTCGTCGGTCCATCTAAATGGAATCAGAAGATACAGCCTAGTATATGGGTACTAGTTAATCAGAAAACTAATCCCAATATATTCTAAGATGAATAAAAACAAAAGAGTGTAAAATATACATGTTCAATCAAGGATTACCTGGCCCCTCGATCATACAGTACAAATTGTATGAGATTATCATACAACCGCTTTCTCTGCATTGTATGTATGAAAAGTTTTCTCTTTTAATTTGTAGTTAATCTGGATTAAAGATTAGGAGTGGATTTTAAACAAGTACCAGTGATTTTTAATCCCATTTGTGCTTTGAAGCTATTATTTTGTGCTATACTTAAAATTTATAGTAAATTAATAGACGAATAATCGAAGAAGAAGATTGTGTATTTTTTATTTTAAGGATCATTCCCTTGATGTGTTCACTAAGCAAATTTTGATTATGAGAAGTCTTTTTACAATACTTGAAAAAAAAAAATCTTAAGTCCGTAAATTCGCAAAAAAAATACACCCATTTTTTTTAAATTTAAGGTCAATCACAGTAGATCAAAGGTATCTACTAATCTAATCTAATCCCCTACTTCTTCCTAGTTATTACAATTTCCTTGAAATAGAATCACTGAAATAATAAAAACCTAAAATCTCCTAGTCCTATTTTCTCGACATCAGAGCAATTGTTTATTTTCTTTATCATATATTCTACTATAATATTCTCAATAATTATGTAAAATGGGAACAACTTAGTCAAAACTTTCCAAAAATACTTCAGGCCTAATTACCAAACATTTACCAACATCATTGTAATGCAAATGCAGTGAAAATGTTCTATTTCAACGGTTTATGAAACGCTGCATATGTTAAAGGAAATTCTTCACGTTTATGTAATTGTTTTGTTTTCTGTACCTTGCAATACTTAACAACATACTTATGTAAATTATGACTTTTCCTTTGAGGAAATGAGATTTTGTGTTTGACTCACACTTTAAATATTTTTAGCCATAAGTTTGCGTTGACTCAATCTACATTGGTAAGGCATGAACTTAAATGATCAATTCTCATTTTTTTCCCGTTTTCTTTTAAAGTTTCTTCTGCCTTCTTTAACATCATAGGAACTATATACATAGAAAAAACCACTGCGTTTATAAATGATCAGTCTCGTTAACGATTTTATCGGAACAAATGCAAAACGCACCCTAGTCAGACAAATTTCAGAATAAAAACGTACCATACATAGGCACCAGATTTATTTTAGTCATTTATATAATATAATAATACCTGCTATATGTATAATTTACTTTTACAGGGACGCGACAGGCGAAGAAAAGTTAAACGTCAAATTCGAACCTGGTGAACTGAGGGAAGCTGCCAGGACTTTTGAAGAAGGTAAGAACAGTTATTTATTTAAAAAATACCGTATTTGTTTATTTTGATATTAAATAGCAAGTTTAAAATTAAGGTTACGCGTGGCACTTATTGTATCTTGATATCGTTTTAAATCAATATCATTTTTATTGATATCCTATGACTCGGGGCGCGGCATTAAATAAGCAAATCCTAATACAGTTTGGATAAAAGTATCCAAAGTGTATTTGCTTATTTAAGTGCTTTAGAGCACTGATAACAAAAATATAAAAATACGACAGAAAAACGAATTTGAAAGAATAGAGACTTTAATTTAGTGAAAACGCGGATAAAAAGAAGGCTTCGAAATTAGCTGTGAGTCCTAATCAATCACTTGACACAGATAGACGACCTCCGTGGTTGAGTGGCGTACGCACCGGTTTCGAGGTGTCGCTAGCTCTGAGGTCCCGGGTTCGATCCCCGGACGGGGCAATGTAGAAAATCACTTTTCTACATTGTCTCGGGTCTGGGTGTTTGTGGTACCTTCGTTGTATCTGAATTCCATAACACAAGTGCTTTACCTACTTACTTTGGGTTCAGAACAATGTATGTGAAGTTGTCCGCATTTATTATTATTATTATTATTAGATAAAAAAAAATGTGTTTATTAATTAAATTTTTGTAAAACCCTTTTAAATACGGACAAATAAAACAAACATTTCTCTGAATTATCGTAATTTGTTTTTCTATTTATCCTTGGCTAAGGACAGAACGCATACGTCAATACACACGTGAGAGAACATCTCAAAGAAATGAAAGTTGTCAATAGGTCAGTGAACTGTTACGTGAGCGGCGCGCGCTCAGTCAAGGTTACCGCGGTTGTTTGTAGTATTACGATGTTATACAGATAGGCAATAAAGGGGATTTAATAATAAACGAAAAAAATTTTTTTTTTGTCCTGCTTGTTTATCTCTAGATAGTGCATACAAACATATTCGGAATAGAAAAGGTGATTGAGTTTGGGTACTATGACCGATTTATCTGGGTCGACCATAACCTAAAGTAAAGTTTTATCAATATTTTTGGAAAACGGAGGTATTTTTCTTCCAGTACTATATTATAAGGCTAGGTTTATCTACCTTACTCTGTTTCGGTTCAGAACAACTTTATTTTTAAATTTTGGTTTATAGGTATAAAACACGATACGAGAAACCCGTATTTTATTTCGCACTAGAGTAAAATATCAAAACTCAATAATGAAAGTAATAGAATCATAACCTAAGTATTGTTTCTTGTCATGCAATACCTTGTAACACAACCTTCACGCAACGGCCTCACGTAACAGTTCATTGTCATTGCTTTCTAAACTTTTTAGTACTAATTAGGATCTACAGTCCATCTAAAGAATCAATCCTAACTTATATAAAAGAACAAAAATATTTTCGAACAATAATATATAATGGTTACTACAAGACTTTGATTATAATACAAAATGAATGTGATTTTTACGTCTATCCTGCAATCTTAATTTTCTATGTTACATATTCGTAACAGAAAAAGGCCATGATAAAATGTAAAAAAAAAAAGCTTAAGTTCTAACTGTTTTGGACTCAAGTAATTTCCAATAAAAAGCCATAAAAAATAAGAATATGCACATTTCGATTTAGCCTCTAAGAAGTCTACCTAGTCGTTTCCCAAGATATTTTTGGGTCGGATTACAGTCTTTAGGAATTCAGCTTAATTCAGCTTAATAATTATAAAAAAATCAGCATAATAGTATCAAGAAAATACTAATTACAAATCTCCATCTTATTTTTATACTCTACTATTTATACTCCTTTTCTAGCCCGTGGCAAGATCAAGAAGTACTCCCCCCTCCTAGCCGGCATCGGAGTCAAGGTCCTGGCGGTAGCTGGTCTGCTGTTCGGAGGGCTCACACTCCTGGTCACGAAGGCGCTGGTGGTGGCCAAGCTGGCGTTCGTGGTGGCTGCGGCGTTGGGCATCCAGAAGCTGCTGAGCGGTGGTGGGCTTAACAGTATTGGTGGAAAGGTGAG
The DNA here is from genome assembly GCA_905146925.1 of Autographa gamma. NCBI lineage: Eukaryota > Metazoa > Arthropoda > Insecta > Lepidoptera > Noctuidae > Autographa > Autographa gamma. The sequence continues at coordinate 9,052,287 of LR989871.1, forward strand.
TTCCTGATTACTTTATTAGTGGAAAGTTCCTGATTGGATTATAAGTGTAATAGATCACATCGGCAACAAAATCAATGATTTAACTACTTTCTTTAAACCGCCTTTTGCTATAAGAATCACTCCCTTTTGCCTGCAGCTCCATCCGCGAGGGTGTCAGTTATCAAGTCAAAAAGAAACATGTCTTTTCTTGGGATAAAATTGTTTCTTCAAAGTTGGTTCAGCGGGTTACTAGGTTTAGTGAAAGGCAAAGTTATTTTAACATTAGAAGTATTCTTCCACAGTTCTTGCATTTTCTGGTCTGCCATATTGGCATGTAAGTCCAAATTTTAATACCACGAAACTACATTGACAGTTTTGACGCTGAACTTCTAATTAATTATTATTAACCAATCTAATTAATATTTATTTGTTTCTCAGCTCGCCGGCTTCCAGTCGTCCCAGCAGTGGTCTTCCCCGACAGCATCAGCAGCATCCTACCCCTACGCCAGATCTTCCAACATCGCCAACGACGCCAACGACCTCGCCTACAAAGCACAGATCAGCTCATAAACAGAACAGAACAGAACAGAAGTTAGTTTACTTCTTCTTCTTCTGAAAGAAAATCCAGAGGGAAAATTTCATAATAGAATTTTGTGACTAAGTGTTAGGAACTTTTGCAATAGTACTTAATTTTATTTTAAAATATAAATAGTCGATTTTTATTATAATAAATAGATAATTAAAATTATAAATAAAAACAAAAAGAAGTACAGATTTCCAATGATCTTCTTAATTTTAAGCAATTTTTATCAAATGTTTTTTTCTAAATAATTTTATTATTTTAATTTTTGGAGGTGCGATAGTAGGCTTTAATTTTAAATTATTTATTTAAAAGCTGAATTAAATGGTGCATGATTCGTTATAAAATTTTAATAGTTTAATAATTGTAATCAAAATTGTATAATTTAATAATAATTTTATTACATTATTTTTATTAATTTATTAATAACTGTACAAATGAAAAATGGCTTGGATAGTACAGGGTAAAATGCATAAAAAACTTTTAAGAAGATATTTCTTACTGCAAAGTTGTTGTATAAAGCCGTCCTTAAATTTGATGTTATATTATAAACTTAGTTGTAATATTAACTCATACGGGTTTATGTGTCATAGAACCACTCTTTTTATTATAAACGTATTTTTCAATAATGAGACTGTATAACTAGTTTTTAGAAACAAAATAAACTGTATTTTTTATTGAAATAGTTTTTTGCTTTATTCCTTATCTATTTTCTAGTGATACTTTTTATGATTTCTTTATTCTCCTGATTTATAATATATAACACATACGCACACTAACAAACAAAGGTTAACTCTGGCTTATGGAATATGGTACCGAAATTCCTTAAATTGTCTACTGCTGCTGCAAAAACTGACAAAAAAATCGAATGCCAAACAAACATCACTTTACTAGTTTTTACATGGTTCGAAACGTCTATATATCCTATATATGAAATTAAATTTTTTCATCATTTCACATTTATTAAATAATACCTGTAGTACCTATACCTTTATTCGGAAAGTCTTTATAAACACGCCTGCTACGCTAGAGGTCTTGGATTCGATTCCCGAGTCGACCAAGGTGTTATTGGGTTTTTCTATGAAATTCTCAGTAGCAGGTCGGAGTTTGGATTTGTGCCCGGTAAGTGGCAATAGGCTCGCCCCCTATTACATGGGAGCTTCAGGGATACAGGCGTGATGATATATGTCTTTATAAATAGAACTTCAAACAGTACGATAGCTAACCGATCTTTTCAACAGATCTTAAACGTATTCGTTTCAATGTTTAAACCGAGGAAGCGTATAATACTTTCTTCACTTACTAGTAACGCCATCTCTTGGTGAGTTAACGCAATGCAACTTGACTATGAAAAGTATATGATATGGTTATAGCTATGACTCTAATTAACTGTATTATCTTTACCCATCATAATCTTTGGCTATCTTCATAAATTAATATTAAATGTTGGGTTTTGGTTAAATCGATATTTTGGTAAATTGACATTAATTTAACAAAATGTCTTTACCTTTTACAAAATTAAATAAGGCATAGTTTTGGTCTATAAAAATACTATGTTATTTTAAATTCTGTTAACGACATAATATACAGTTATATAACTTATTATACCAATAAGCCAGTTTAGTTAAGAAATTAAGCGCTTGTCTAAACACGTAAATATTTTTAATGTTTTTAAATCTAAACATAATATTTAAACATTTAGTTCAACTTTTCAACGTTAAGATAGAATTAGTAATTGTAATACAAAAACTCAAGAGACTAATTATTAAATCTTTATATTATAGGATATTTCAAATTAATGGAATACTTATTAATACTAGTTATCTAGTTATCATTTTTAACGTAGGTTCTTCCTTTTCATAGATATATAATTTTATCATAATATTGATAAGTATTTATTTATTATATCATATAATATGTTATCATACCAACAGGAAAAAAACTCCTACCTATTAAAATTTCCAAAAAAATGGAAATAGTTTTACGATATTTCATCAATATTTATTCTGAAGGCCTACACGAGCTAGAATTTTGCTTTAAACCTCAAAACTTAAGTCTCGTGACAACCAAATACAATTTTATAGAATTCTAGCATAATAACTAGCAATTTCCTTTTTCCTGAAAATCATAAACAACATACACGTACGTAGTGATTTAGAAACTAACACGAACACAGAAACGAACCCACTTTTATACTAGTTTTCAATATAGATAGAATGTGAAAAAAAACAACATGCCATCTTCACTCACACAGAGACAGAATGCGTGGGTACGATCGTGTACGTATACGCCTTTCACTCACACACACTGATAAGGAAATTGTTGATTACAGAAATGTAAGGAGTGGACTACTTTGAAAGTTTTTCAGTAGTGTTATAATTTTTTTAGATAGGTTTCTAGTAGTTTTGTGATCTTGTAATTAGTTAAGTAATATAGAGCAAGTAAGTTAAATTACCTGATAAATGCAATTCGAAAACACTCTTTGACAATGTAAGGCGCAGATTTACTAACTGGGAGGACTGTGAAGATTTCTATTAAGGTATTTTAAATGAAAATCAACAAAACTATACGTTTTTGATGAACCCTAAACAGCAAAAGGTTTTTTTTTTAATATTAATAAATAAAATAAATAAAATAATAATAATTAAAGCATAACATTTAAGTAAACCACTTCTTTGATACTACACTGTATAAATACCATAATATCAAACTACTTTTAGTAACTAGAAAAGAATTTTCCATATTATTCGACTCCATAGCCGCCTCTAGCCCTATTATGCAGCCAGCAGACTTTCTCCACCACTACATAGACAGGCTGTGTATGTGTGCGTGACACTTTCACTTACACACATTTTTGTTGTATTTTGTTCCGTTTTCTCATATTAATTATGTTTGAGTTTCAAGAAATTAAACTCGAATATTATTGACTTATTTACATTTCTATTTTATATGATATTATATTATATGCGGGCAAGAATAAGATGAATATTTAAACAGTATTTTTTTGTTCATTCTGAAGTAATAAATGAAAGAATAACATAAAATTTATAGATATTTACTTCTTAGATTGCCTGTGTAGTAGTGCCGCTTAATAATTATTTTAATATATCGGTTTCAGATGTAATGTTTAGCTTTTAAGTTTGTTGTTATAGACTTACATTAATAACGTTTTGTTCATAATTCTATAGTATTACTATTTAAAATATATTCGAAATATGCTGAAAAATAGGCTCGAAGCCTTGAAACCCTACAATAAGACAAAACCTTTAAAATGTTATATATTAATTTTATAGTGGTATAAAGATACGAGTATATTATTTATCCCAGAATGCATACTAGCAATCCACAGAGTAAAATATTTTAAAAGAAGTTTGTAAAAAACGCATGATTATAAAATTTGGTAGTCACTTAAAAAACATTTTGATGACGATAATCAGCAAAGAAATTATTTTTCTTCTCAAGGACTGTTTATGAAATAAAGTTTAAGAAACCGTTCTTCTTCTTCTTCTCGAGTCAAAGATCCAACTTTCAAATTCTGTCTGTCCAAAAATATGCAACCGGGATGAAACCGATTATTTTAATTTATTAAATTAATACAAAGACGGATAAATATCTTACAGATGTTAAATATCAAAGTTATTTATAGTTTTCAAAATTAAAGAATCAACAAGGATAAACTCTTTAAGAAAATAATTACACGTAAACAGGGCTTATATCCATTTAAATTTAGAAATCATTCCTACTTACAGCTCTTTTTAGGTATTTTAACTATCGTAAATAGTAAATTTAGGAGTCTTGAAAATGCTCTAAACTTTTGTATTCTTCTATCCTAGCCTTTTCCCCTATGTTGCATTCATCTTCCAGTCTTATTGCATTCAGCTGAATACCATATCTTCGTATTCATGAAAACTTAATAAAAATATGGTCATAACAACTACATGTTGCATTTACAATTTCATTACCCGGTAGCTAGTATCCAACATTCTAAGGCCAATTCATCATCATAAAAGCTATCTTCATAAAACCATAAGTTTTCATCATTACGATCAATTACTAAAACGAGAAAAACGAACCTGTCTCTTGGGCTATTAAAAAGAAAAAAATGTCTTTCACCGACTAAGGAATTTGGGGTCTAGCTACGTCCGCCATACACCTTTCTCCTCGCTTTCACGCTGAGAGATCGAGTAAACACAGTGCCCTCAATGGTTCTATAAACACCATGACACAACACCATAACTCCTAAAAAAATCATAGAAAACCCAACTCTAAAGATACCACTCCAAAGTTCAATTTCCATTGGGTTGAAGTTGTGAGTTAAGTGAAAATTTTGTTAGGTTTAGTAAAAACAGGTGGGCAAGACATTTCCACTTTTTTTTTTATTATGTTGTGAGATTAGGCGCCCACCCATGTGATAACCTCATAATTTATTTGATGTTTTCTATAAGTTATATTAAGGTATTCATGTTGTACATTGAAGACATAATGCTTTATGTGGCCGAACTGTGTGCCTTGAGGGATCCCATATCATGAAATTCCAATATCTAAAATGAACATTGTAAATTATGGACACTCAATAATCGGGAAATTACTATGAATTTATTGAAAAAGGTTCTAAAATACTACGGTCATAGATTTTTAGTAATGGAACAAATCATAAATCTTCATACATGGAAGTATATGAAGAAGAAGAAATACATAGAAGTCGTAAACAATAAAATAAAGTATAGCTCTGGTTATAAATTAAAATGTTGATCACGAATAACTAACTCCTTAAAATCAAGCGAAACAGTTATACGTTGTGAATATTAATTATAAGAAATACAAATAATTCTGTACTATATAATGTAGATCTTGCAAAAGCATTCGACAGTGTTCTATTGAATGGTACCTAAGGTACTTGTATCCTGACTGTTCAGTTAGGATAATCATAAGTACCACTTCGAATTACATAACTGAGGTAAAAATATTTTCGATAAATATCAAAATGGTTTTCGAATTCTGTATTTTATGAAGCGAATAGCGATCATACCTTGATCATAGGTCTCTCAGTACAATATTAATTCGTTTAAATAAATATCTTTATTTTAGTTTAGTATTTCTGAACCAACTACTGCTGCTACTGTTAACTAAGGATTTACAAATTCAGGATTTGTTAAATTACATGCATACATTGTAATGTAATTATAAATCTTTTATTATTATTTTCCTATAACAACAAGTCGTTGACCTCAAATAAATTTATCAAAAATCGCCTAATAATCATGACTTATTTGATAGTTTATATATATAATATTGAATTTCACTTGATGTTCCTGCAGAATTATACACATTTAAGAAAATAAATAACATTTCGTTTCTATTTTAAGTACTAGAAGCCTGCAAGCATAGATAGCATTGCTTCAAAAAAAGGTAATCAGAATAAATTCCCTTTTACAGAAATACATCAAAACCAATACTTCTAATTATACCATTTTTTTTCAATCCCGTAAGTCAATAGACAGATAGAATATTCTTTATTGTACACTATATTTTGGATTCAGAATAATTACAATACAATTACATATCCTACACCAAACTCATCCACTACCAAAAAATCAGTACCTATCTTACATACAACCTTATACTCAAACAGGTGGTACCAAACACCACGTACTCTCAAATCAGGTAGATTTCGCAACAGCTTGCAACCGGATGTATTTTTCTTTGAAGGTGAAAGTATTGTAAGTGGCACACACAGTTGAAAGTCGAGAAAGTGAATTGTCGAATATGTTTTGGTAATTTATGAGGGAGGAAAGCGTGGCGTGGGAGGCTTTTGGATGTTATACAATCTTGTTGCATATCTTGGAGTATTGAGTATCAGTGAGTAAGTTACTGTACATATGGACACAGCACAAAGAGAGACAATTCATAATGGTCTAAGGAACAGATGTCCAAAAGTAGTACCTTAGGTACTTGGTTCTTACATTCATGTTTAAAATATTGGATACTGAATGTATTTGGTCTACAATATTTTTGCTGCACAAATTAAACTGTCAGTCAACTCGCAACACGGTATACCTAAAAGGTTTTATTGCTAGTCATTATTTAGCTACTGAAATGAACAGCAATCGACACTATATTTAGATAAAAAAAAAAAACATTTTATATTTCTCTCGATCTAGAGAATTGGTCATCGTTGTTAAAGTTTGTTTTGTTTTTTTTTAAACTTACCAATACTATGAAAATTTCCTTATTTGTAAGATAAACGAGTCGACCAGATTTGTAGTCAGACTATTCCTGGAAAGCCGGATGCGTGTTATTTGTCCTTGGCTTGGGAAGACTACTTACAAGACTTTCTAAAACCATCAATGATTATTTTATTTTGTTCTGTTTATGATAATAATGTGCTGATAACAGTGTATTATTTGAGTAAATGTTGCCTTTTAGTGTAGTCTTTGGTATATCACCAAATAGAGTAGTATTCTGAAGAACATTTTTCCTGATTTTCTTATTTAAAGTACCTGGAAGTTATTTTCTTATAATTTATATTTCCTCACACTTAAATTATTTTTTATCCTTGTAATATAAACTCAAAATATGTATATATTTATCATCAATACTAACATAATGTAATGTGAACAAAAACAGTTACATAAATAACAAACGCCTTAAAAAGCCACAAGGCTTTAACATAACACACACTGAAAAAAAATCCTTTCACACATCTTACAGTATATTACACAAACGTGAACAAAAGTCATACAAAGAGACTTTCATTTGGTGACATCACAGCATCCTTGTTATATAAGGCACAAGATGGCGGCGAGAAAGTCGGCCGTTGAACCCGACACACTTGGGAATGTATTAGTGTTCAGTATTGGGCGTTATGTCATTATAGATTTTTGAATGGAGTTTTAAATGAGATTTTTAAGGTACCTTTTATTAATTACAACGAGATTTTTTAAGTTTTAAAATAAGGGAATAAGGTTTCTGAGTAAAATAGTTTTATGAGGTATTAAATGAGATTTCTGAATATTTTTTACAGTTTGTTGTATTTAAACATTGAATTTAGTAAGTAATGTTTTTGCTTTTCTATATTTCGTTAATTTCATTGAGTAAGATCATTAAAACAGTTGTTTAAATCTCGACTCAAAGTAGCAAAGGAATAACTAAGAAGACATCTCTCATTCAAAAATTACTAAGAGATCTATCTGAAATATTAATCCTATTCCCTTACTTATTTTTAAATCAAACTAAATTTTTAAACATAAATGGTTAAAATGCTATAGTTAATAATCTAATAAATATTAGTACTATATACTATAAAGAAACTCACAAAAATCAGATCTTCAACACAGAATAAAGTTAGGTATTCCTCTTAAAATTTACCAAACAGAATACTTTAAAGACTAGTGCTATAAAAACTATATTAATTAAGTAATATTATCTATATTTCCAATAAATATATTTGACTCCATCACTAAGATACAAACACATCTTTCATCAAACAAACATAGTTGCCTCCCAGTATTAATGTCATACTACGTACCCACACTTTCACACTGCGCATGTGTGCGTAACCACCGTCTCTACGCACACATACACACAGATCCGTGAACGTGACCTCGTTTCGTATCGAGTATTATGTATTTGGGGTATAAGCAGGAATGTTGGAGAAATGTACGTGGATGTTTTAATTTGTGTGTTTTGTTCGGGTGGGTAATGTTTGATGGTTATTTTAGTTTTTGTGTATTGTAAAATAAATGGATTTAGATTTCTTTGGATAAGTTCTTTTTTTTTCTGTTTAGTTTTTTTTTAGAAAGGAGCTTAATTTATGGTGAACTTTATTTTTACTAAATTTAAAATCCGACAATTAATGCTTTGCAAAGATATTTGGACGTTTTATAAAAATAAACCTTTGTATACGCGATAAAACTGGGAAAAGAATATGAAAAGTTATCAACACAGTAAATTGCCATAAAACCAACAGGCATCAAAGCTAGCGAATACGAAACTCTCCCTTAGAACAAAACATAATAAAAAATACACAAAATAAATAAATAATAAATGATTTAAACCAACGCGTTGATGTCTTTTGTACCACGAATTGCACGCGTAGATGTTACTACTACCGAAAATGATGATAATAATAATCTTTTGTTTACTTCTGTTTTAAAATAAATAATTTGAAGTAGAATTGTACCTAAATTTATAAATACGACGAAGATTATAATTATAGTGATATAAAAAAGTGTGTATAGAAACTATAAATAATAGTTTTCATCAACAAACATTTTTATTTACTTAAATAATAATAGTTTTACTACAACCTCAAGTCCAAACATACTCCGTGACTCACACATAAGACCACAATAAACCTCACAAACACATACACAATTATATAATTCGTGACACAGGTGCTAACTTTCACGGACTTTCATTTTTCCAATTACAACAACACACAAAACTCTACCTTACTGACAACGAAACAAAGTTGAATTTTCCGTGGCACCAAACAAAATTTTTCATTTTCAACTATCAATGGAAATTTTACCTTATAGTAAGAGAGATAGAGTTGACTTTTCAGTGGCATAGAGCTTGTAATCCGGCATCAAACGATGAATGGGCCTTTCTGAGTTGCGTAATAATTTCGTGTGTGAGGACATTGACCTCAACTTAAAGAAAGCGATTGATTTCAAAGAGTTGTTGTATGTGAGAAACTGGAAGATTTGAATTGACGTGATTTTTCAACTTTATTTCACAGAGCAGGCATTAATAGGAATGTTTAATTTAAGTATCTAGTATCTTTTAAGTAATACAGAAATATTGGAAAATAAAATGACTGTATAACTAATTCACCATTATGTGATTATGATAGTTTATTAATTTCTATCGTGGGGATTTCATAATGTAGAATCTATATATCGATCGGTCGGATCGGTGTAGTGTACTCCTGTTCTAATTATTTTTGAGACATACGTACATAATTTTTTCGTCGTACGTGATTTCATACAAGATGTTGAACAATAATTAAAAGAATTTAAATGATGTGTCAGTAAAATTTCATGCGCTAGTCTTCAGCAAGCAAGTCAATATTATAAAGATAAATACATGATCGAGAAATAGGAAAATCATTTTTAAGACCACTTTTTATTACAAAGACGGGTATATAACTTCTACTTCCTTAAACTTTGTTCAGACTTTCAAAATTAAACTTAAAACATCACATTATTTATTTAATTCAGATTTTCACAAATTTCCCTCTTATTTGCAGTAGTTTACGATATGAAATTAATTCATATCAGTATTATTCGTAAGTATATAATAATAATATCTATAGATTTTGGGTTTGGTAAGATAGCTCTTATTATTATTAATCCACAATACATTTTATAATAGAAGTTACAACTTTCAAAACAATGTTTCAAGTAGAATCTATATAAAAAAAAAAACAAGAAAATCGCATTTATTCTTATATATGCGATTCATAATTAGCAACCTGCAAAATTAACTCTAGCAAATAAGTAAATAAACAAAGTCCAACTGTATAAGAAATTATTCAGAACAAACAATACAAACGAACAAAAACTGCGATTTCAAAAAACAACATCATCACAAGTAAAACCTTATTGTTCTTTTTTGATCCATCAATAGACTACTAACGCCATCTATCGTCAACAGCGAAGCAAATCTCGAATGCTACACTAACGCCATCTCTTGATAAATATTATGAACTAATACGAGTCGATGTCGAACAAAAAATAAAAGAGTGGAGTTCAATTATGATACGCTAGAGAGAGTTATTTTATGTTTTTCTCTTTTTGTGTAAAGTTTTATTGGAAATCAAGATCGCTGTTTGATTAAGAATACGTTATTTAACTGAAATGGAGTTGTGATAACTTTTTAATGTAAAGGAAAATTGGAATGTTGAATAATATTATGGATATGGAACATAGTTTTTAGTTTATGTGTACGTTTTAACTATAGTATAATTTAACTTTTATTTAAAACATAAAAACATTTTGCCTTGAATATGCCTTGACTTTCTGTTAAGACGTCAAAGAAATTTTAATACGAGTATACACGATTTAGTATATTTAATTCGAGTACTTCTAAAGCAAAAAAATAACAGTTGAATACTGAAAACACTACAAACTGTATTTCGGTAATTTTTTTGCAGCTGATTAACATTTTTTTTTCAATATAAACTTTTAAACTATCACGCTGCATGTTTATAGTAATATTATAGAACTTGGATTAGCGATTTAATAGATTTTTTTTTTCAAAATTGTACGTATAATTAATTAAAATTTTGTCTAGTACATAAGGTTTTTGACTTAGTAAAATATTTATTATAAGTATTTACTTTTCAAACTAGCATCATTAGAAGAGCACCCAAGCTTTACCATGGTATTCATTCAAACAAAAATTCATCTTAAGACTTTCTTTTTAGAGTCTCATGTTCAACATTAAGTTACTCAGACAACATAACAGATATTTACAGAACATAAGCTCTATAGGAAATTGTACCCTACTGTAGTATGTTAAGATAGATTTTAGTTTGAATAAATTAAACCGCACGTGCTACCATTAATGCTTTGGTCAAATATTATTTTTTTGTGAAGCCAGTTATGTTTTGTGGTTGTGAGTTTGGCTGCTGAGGGCAAAGTTTTTAGGTTTAGTTCTAAGTACACTTCTTTGGGTTATAGAATAAGTTATGAAAATGTCATGGAGTATTACTATGGGATGGCATTACTATGGGATAATGTGTTTGCTAGTTGAATGGATTAAAGCCTTGGCTAGTTCATAATCATGACAGAGCGATTTATTTCATTAAATATTATGCTATGGGATGATTCACTAACACATAATTAAACACAAAGAGCGGTGAAAGATCTAACAAATATTTAGTCTAACTGGGAATCAAACCTGTAACAAGTCGGCATGCGCTGCGGCGCGTGGCGATGTGACCTACACCACGCCGCTCTCGAAGCATTAAAAGTATACCTGTGTAGACTAGACAAATAAAACGAAGAAAGTAATTAAACAAGATAATTACATCTTTTTTTATTAAAAAAGCAAGCTCTACATATATTTTATCTAAATACAATCTCAGTTATTATTCAAAGCTTTAAAACACAATTAATGCACATCATCAAGAAAACAGCCTTGAAGGACTGCCTAGACCTTGAACAGCATAAATTCCCCATTTTAAACCAACTTCTAAAAGAGGAGGTTCTCAATTAATTTGTAAGTTTTTTTTTATTTTTGCCCTTCGATATTTAAGGCAATGGTAGAAAAAAATAACAAAAATATAGAAAGGTGGTTACATATTAATTCATGAAATACAATCCTCCAACTTTGTATTTTTTTTCTTGTATGTGAAATCACAATATCAGTCCTATATTAAAAAATGTATGGACTTAAAAAAGTATCAACACCCAATAAGATCGAAAAAAAAAATACTTTCTACAAAATGGTAATAGCAGTCAGATAAGCTGTAATAAAATCTATAGGGACAATGATTGGCTGGTAGTGTCGTCAAATAACTGAGACAAGAGCAATGGGAGTATTTTGATGGAAGCCGATCGTTACTGTGGTGTTGTGGATCGAGAGTGCGAGTTCATTCCCGGTATGGGAAGTATATTAGATACTATTAGTAGTAACAATGGTTTTGGTTAGAGAATTTTCTCCTCATAAATTGTTTTTTTTCTTGGACATAAATAAAAACAGTTTTACTATGTAAATAATTCAGGGACTCCATTCAAAAAGAAGTAAAGTAACTTTGCTACGTTCTAGTTGCAATATGAATTAGATTTATACGACATGGTTGGGTTGGTTCACATACGATGAGAACTCTTTAATAAAATTATGTATTGTTACTTAGTTTAATCTTATTATCACTATACCTATCTACTACTTTTCTTGTATTCATAAAATTAAATAAATTACAAAATTGTTTTTTTATCTAGTTTTTCTAAACCACATAATAATACATCACCAATTCAAATGTCGAAAACAATAAAAACAAATCTCGAAAGAAAACATTGTCTCTCATAAATAATCTAAAATTGCAAAATATTAATTTTACTTTTTTTTTTACAGTATGTAAATAGTTTCACACACCTATAGCATCTAACTCACCAACCTTAACAGGAGTTCCATTCATAGTATTTCATTTATCAAAAGTTCACGCTCCGTGCCACGGGCGCTGGACAGGCGGTGATTAGACATACGCTACTGAACACTTTCTGGTAACAAACCGCGACTTTTTTGGCTAAATTTTCGAAAATAATTGTACACTTTTAGTGAAAAGCGAGAGTTCGTTAAAGGGACACTTTTTTTGCTACCACACCAAGAATTACAGAAAAATAGGTGTACAGTTATAAAATAATAAGTCGCACTTTAATTGGATGACCACAATAATGATTTATCATCATTTAAGAACTAAGTTATTTTTAGTGCTCCTTCCATTTTTTCTATTGGTTCTCCATACGCCAACTTCAATTTTTATATTTTTGGCCATTATGCTAGAATAAGTTTTCAAAATGTATGTTAGATTTTGCCATCAAGATACACATAGCTTGAAAGCTTAGAAAAAAAAAACTGAAATTACTGTCAGTTCTAACTAACTGTGTTTCTAGAGTCTTAAATGCTTCTAAGAAGCCTAGGTTAGTATCGCACATAATATCAAATATCCTACTGCGTCTAAAACCACATACCTATTCAATAATGTGACATCTGCAAATAATTACAAAAAAATAATAATTAATAAAAAATTACATAATTATCCCTTGGGTAAGGGAAGTCAATCGTCAAGGGAAGGCCTTAGTCCAGTGGCCGTCTTTCGGCTGAGAATATAATGATGATATTTTTTTCCTTGAACCCTATATGCTATAAGCCTATAAACATCCAAAACTCCCACTGCTGGCCACAAGCCTTTTTCCATTTAGAGAAGGCACGAGCAGTGATTAACACGCTTGCTCAAGAACGGATTGGCGATTTCAGATCCCAAATTTGGACTCCAGGTTTCCGCACGATGTTATCGTTCACCATTTGTCAGAAGTCTTAGAGAAATTAAGAAAGTACATATAACTTTGAAAAAGTCGCATGAAGAAAATATTTGTAGAATAGTTTTGTACTTAAATCTAGGCATAAACTGAAGAAGCGTTGGCGATCATTAAAATGGTACGAGTATCATCAAAGCTCTTACAATAAAACGTCACAAAAAACTCATGAGAGATGAATGAAACTGAAAACTAATACTACTTATTACATTCTTCACATACCAATCTTATATTATTCCTTTTTTTAGAAGTCGGAATTAGAATGGACCGTATTCAGAATAAAAGGAAAAAAGATGAATCTGCTAATTATCTTTTCGAACTGTGAAAGTAAAAAGATGGGTTATCAAATGTTGCAAAAAATTTAATGACAAAGCAATATTTATAACGTTACTTTCATTTATTAAAATGTAGCAGGCGATAGTGTGTTCAATGAATCATTTTGACTGTAGTTACATGAAATTTTTAATCTTTCATAGTAGTAAATATTATTGATGAATCCACACATTTTTTTCGTAACACGGGTCTTATATTGAACGGATCCTTTACTAAGCTTTGTCAATTCAACTGATAATTATGTACTGCAAAACTATACATTTTATTATTTTACGTTTATAGCATAATGTATAAGTTTCCTAGTTTACATCAATCTAGTAAATGCAACGGTCATAAACCACAACATGTAATAATTTTAACATATTATAGTTAATTCGTTTATAAATTTTACAATATGTTATAATGGAGTAAAACCTACTCAAAGTTACACCATTTATGACTAAGATAAGGATGAAATATTTTTCTTAAGTTTTATATTTTTGTTCTTCGACCCAAATAACAGAATAAGTATAAAATTGAGTACTTTAGTCTGAAATATATGATACTACAGTTTAATACTAGGAAGACTGAAACTGAAAAGAAGCGACTGAAAAAAATTAACAATCTGAAATATATGTTTTTAAAGGTGAGGTATCTGGCTTTACAATGGCATTTATTTCTAAAACTCTATAGACAAAATACCAACCTAGTTACACTGAAACTGAAGTATCAAGTACATAAAATTCGCTCACCTACATGTGTAATCTTAAAATCTTAGAAAATTACCATAATTACTCTAAGTGTATTAAAAGCCATGCAAGTAATCACGAACTACCCAGACCGAATCAATACAAATAAAACAAAATCAAAATTACTCACACTAGCTTCTCACTAATATTTTTTTGTGAACTCTCGTACGTCTGCTGAAATAAAACAATGAAATGACGCGAAAATGATATGCAAAAATCGACCATAGTGCGTGAACATAAAGAAGTAATCCCCATCACAGTTCTTGTGATTGTACAGACATTGCTGGGTCGTTAGCTATGTTAGCTAGCAAAAGTCTGTTTATACATACGAAAATGAAGACAAAAACCAACTTACCGTTGCGGGTCATTACGCAGAAGACGAAACAAACGCTCTCGAAAATAGATCTTAAGGGTATAGAGATAAGGTAGTTTGAATTTCGAGTAAAGTTTTTTGAACTGTAAATAACAATTTTGAATGAGAACCACACGCAAACAGGAGCAATCATCGAGCTGACCACAAACATGAAATATAAAAGGGTGACAATATACAAGATGATCACAGTTTCAGTGTGGTCTGACCAAAGTGGACGTGTAATCCTAAACAATGTACAAAATTGTCTTTTTACTCGCTATTGCTAGTGTGGTGGCTTTGCCGCATGATGATGCTAAAAATGTGGATAAAGTTCGTGTGATTAAAAAGGACTGTGCCAGTGGGATTTTGAGTCCTGCGTGCCTTAAAGTTGGTGCCATCACATTACTAGAAAAACTTAATGGAAAAGAGGAAGTGGCGATTTTACCTGGTGTTAGTCTCGTAAAGGATGGTGGAAAAACTAATTATGAATCAGTGGCTGCTGACTTCGCTAGATCTTTTTCTGGCGATTCTGATGAGAAGTTAGATAAATCCCTTCTGTATCACGTTGGGAGCTTTTTGGACAGTCACTCAGTGAAGTTGAGGCTGCTCGATGACTCCGCTGTTGAGGAAGCCAAGTCGGCGATGGAAGAGGGACGAGCGAAGAACGGACTGGGAATGGGAGGCAAGAAGGGAGGCATGGGAGGACTTATCGCTATGGCGATGATGATGAAAGGTATGTATATGACTACTGTATTGTAACTATGCTCTATTTTCTATAATATACAGGCGTATAAATGTCTCACCTCTTGACACAGGGTTTGTGTTACAAGTAAAGGTAAGAGTTTTGTGTTGTCAAGTGCAGGGTTCAATCCGGCATTTCTAAGCACACAACCATGAACGATATATTTCATGCAAGAGCTAAATAAAACTGAAAAGACGTTAAATAAACTATAATCCATTGTTTTAATATGTTAACTATTATGTGAGCTACAAACTTTTTCTTTGAATAATAACTCATACCTAATAGTTAGTGTAAGTATCAAGCTTGATTATATTATGAAAATGGAGTAGAACTCAATCTACCAAACCAACATACATTTTCAGGGAAATCTTATCGAAATACTTTAAGGTGATGTAGTCTAATAATAAAATAAAATAGTTACTTACTTTCATACAAAATATACGATATCCGTTTTCTTCGATTCTTATGTCATCATCATTATCTTGTTGACCATATTATTACCAAAGAAATCTAAAAGTATTTCCTATTGTTTCTCGTAATAGAGCGGAATTAACTTGAGATACTCCAATTTTTTGATCGAGTTATAACTAGCGATATGATCCGACTTTACTTGAATAGTTTACTAAAACAATAACATTTATTTTTTGTCTTGTTTTTCTCATTTTGATTTTTAATTTAGTTATCTTATTACACTATAATATCCTATGTGAAACCGTTCCTAAATTAAGTCTTCCTAAATGAGAACAAATCATGTAAAGCTTTAACATTAAGGCCCTCCCTGACTCAGTGAATCAATTAGGATAACCTAAGATAGTGTTTTTCTGCCGCCTTGTCTGCAGCATAAGGAAAAGATGAAGCACTCCGGTGGTTTTAGCCGGTAAGAGTCCGGCTAAAACCCCTCCGCCTTCCCCAGGGCGGAGGAAGTCCATGAGGATTTCCCCCGGATGACGAAAACCAAAAAGGATAAAGTTTTACTTCAACTGTTTGTTGCTTTATGATAGAAGACAAAAATAAAGTACATTTCTTTTAGTTTGAGACTCACAGTTAAATATAATATCTAAATTATTATAGACAAGTACATAGCTGGGCACACGACCATGATACAGCTAGTTTAGTTTATTGTTATCTATATGGATCGTTTTATTCGCTCTGGTTGTCGAGCCCTTAATGAAAAGCTCTTCGATTACAGTTTTTATATGGAAAAGAAAGTATTTTAAAAAGGAAAGCATTTGAAACTTTATTTCTATGATTCCATTCCAACGATCCATTAAATATGCTAGGCGATTAATTATGGTATGATAAGAAAACAAACAGGAATAAGCAAAATCAGTTGGACAACAACTACAAAGTTAAGAAATGTTAATCTGGCTTATTTCAGGACTTCTTCATACTAATTATAATTAAGAATCTTGTATTCTTTTAACCTTAAAATCATTGAATCTATTTTACACAAATAACAACATCAATTTTTATTGATTACAGTCAATATAGTCAAAAGGTATTTAATATTAATGTAAGACATTGGTATTTTAAGTTTAAATTTAGTCTATTAGATATTATTATAGTCAATAATTGAATTCTTCACCCATTAGTTTTGGTTTCGTTGGTAACTATGATGGTTATTTTTCACGCAACAGTTTCAAAAAGCAGTGAAGTCTAGACATTTAGTACGCTGTCTAATTGATGTCTTTTTGTATAAAATTTAATTTATTTACGTGCATGACCGTAGAAATTTTACTTTTCAACGAATTTTAAAATGGTTTTAACTCCACATTTTTATATTTAGTTGCACATTATTTGTTTATAAAATATTGTATAATTACGTACCTATATAATAAGTTTAACAGTATCATGCTTTTAATTTTTCAAAACTCTACAAACGAAAAATTACAAAAATTATAAAATAACCGCAAATTAAAACTAACTAAAAAATTATAATTCAATTAAAAAAAAAAACAAATTACACTTTCTTTGTTAATTACACACGAAGAAAACAAAATGAAAAAATAATATGGAAATCCTATAAAATGACTATACATTTAAATCATTCGCCTACTCCAATGACTGCATGCGATAATAAACGAAAACCTTACGCTGGCGAAACCGTCAAGATAAAACCAACCATAGGAGCTGGTGATAGAGTCTTTTTCACATTGAAGTTTCCCAACATTTTGCAGTCAGCCTTCTATGAAAATTTAATGGATACAAGAGTACTCTGTACTAATCACACATCTATGTGAGACATATATAAGGTGGATGAAACAATCGCTTATCAAAGTGTACCAGCCTTCGGTCCAATACAGACGTGCGACAATGTTTACCATACCGATCATATTCCTAATAACCGCAGCAACTGCGCTACCTAACCCAGAAATATCTGAGACACCTAAAAAAGTGGAGGCAAATGCCGAAAGTGTAGCAAGAGCGATGAAGAAGGATTGTACAAATGGGATTTTTAGTCCTACATGCTTGAAGATAGAAGCGATAGCGATGCTTGAAAAATTAAGTGCGAAAGAGGAACTGAGACTTCTGCCAGGTGTCAGTCTAGTCAAGGAGCCTAGTAAAGATAATGGGAGTAAAGTCGAAGAGTTTGCTGCGGAACTGGCCAGATCTCTTCCTTCGAAGCCAGATGAGAAGCTAGACAAGTACCTGCTGTATCGTCTTGGAGATTATTTGGATACCCATACGGTTAAGCTGAGGCTTTTGGATGAGAATGCGGCGCAAGAAGCAAGGGCTTTTGTTGGGGAGGCGAGGGGGAAAGGCGGGTTCGGGGGAGGGAAGAAAGGAGGCATGGGAGGTTTGCTTGCGGCTGGACTTCTGATGAAAGGTATGTTGGGAATTTTGGACGTGAAATAGGACGTTTTGGATTTTGATCTCGGCATTTTTTGGCAAAACTCTTATTTATTTGATTATGCATGACGTCACCAGTGTAATAAAGACACGCTTAGCAGTCATAAAAACGATACAGTTTAAAGCAAAATTTTGATTTTAATAAGAGACAAACTAAGTTTTGACGAAACGTAAATTATCAAAAAAAAAATGGATCAAAATGAAAAAAAATATATACCTAGTGAATCACAAATGCAAAATAATATCAAAAGTATATCACACGTTAATGCACTAGTGCATTTCTACATGAAATATCATCGCGCAAAAACCCTCCAACATATTAAAATATTTTAGCCTTCATTCATATGAATATGAAAGACGAGTGACAGTAAAAGTCATTTAATAACACATTAGCTTTTTATAAACAGATGGAAATACATATCCAAGTGAGAGCTTAAGATATGTAATCTAGATCTAAAAGTAATTTTTTTTCTAATATCACCATTATCTAGTATCAAGTTGTATTTTACTTGAAGAAATCATACTATTGAAGCATCGTAAATTATTGTGGACGAAATACAATCCCCAAAAATAAAATACTAGTGTTAGTTAGTGCTACCAAAATATTAAGAAGCTCCAGTACTGAAGTTTCAATCCCTTTAAAAGCGATATACGAAAAATGCAGACTTTGTTACGAAAAATAATGACAAAAATAAACAAAGAGTTTATACAAGCGAGGATTAAAAAAATTGCATTATGAATTACACAAATACTTGAGCATTGACAACTTATTATTATACAGATATATAGATGTTATATAGCGGTAAGGATTTTATCTTAACGAGTATGAAAAACAACCTCAAGTGTAAGTTCGTCATTTTAAGGAAAAATTATTTAATATGGCGATGTATACAGCTCTCATTTCCTTTAAATAAATAAAATGAAATAAAAAAAGCCGTAAAAACGGATACATTAGCTTAAGGCTTCGAGTACACTAATAGTTTTTGTTACCTATCCGCTTGATCGATATCTAGATTACTTTGTTTAGTGAGGTAAATTGATTGATATTAAATCTCATTAATAATGTAATTTCTAATATCATGAGCTTCAATATTATACTTAAGTCCCGTTAAGCTTCTAAAGAAACTTTGATGGGTAAGGTAGAGTATACAAAAGCAAATGCTTGAATAATGTCTCTAATTATGTAATAATTTAGTTGAAAATAATCTAGAAATTGTTGAATATGTTGGTCCTAACAAATTCTATACAGTTTTATATGAACTACATCTATAAAAATAATTCATATTTTTAATGTCGCCTTTCAAAATAAAACTTGACAAGAAACTATAGGTAGGTACCAGAAAAAAAAAAGAAATGTGATTATACTTTAAAGCTTTTACCATTTAGGGCACAAATTACTACACAAAGCGATTTAATAAATTCTGATAACCATCATAAAGAGATATTTTTCTTCATCTAAAACTTTCAAAACAGTTCATGAAAAAGTAAAATCGAGATCATTTCACAGTTTCAAACACACAAATCCATCTACAGACCCCATACAGCCATCAGTTATTAGCAGGCAATAGACCGGCCGATAAATACATTTATATAACTCTTTTGTATAGTAAATAACTGCCATGACTCTGCGTATAGCCAAAAGTAATTATTTTACTTACAGAAGCAAAGGCTTCATTTGGAGATCGATTTAGTTTGTTAATTAAGTGTTAGGTAAGCTACTGGTTGTACTTTCTGTAAAAAGAAAAGAT
Source organism: Autographa gamma (assembly GCA_905146925.1). Taxonomy (NCBI): domain Eukaryota; kingdom Metazoa; phylum Arthropoda; class Insecta; order Lepidoptera; family Noctuidae; genus Autographa; species Autographa gamma. Next base: position 9,072,645 of record LR989871.1, read on the forward strand.
TATTTTATAAAACTTTTTTAATGGATTCAACATATGATTGATGCATTTTCATAAGCGCATTTTAAACAACTTTAGATATTTTTTATTCATTTAAAAGAGTCTGCTATGCAACAGACATTGTCCTGCAGCAAAAAATATATAAACAAAAAGCGCTCTGTTAAGAATGAACCTGCTAGCTGCAGAAATATTGATGAAAACAATTTTATTGAATCGCCTAGGTTAATAAGATCAAACTCTAATCTAACCTAGTCTTTAGCCATACTAATAAATACAGAATTTCTATTATTAGAAGTACTATGTATTATTTTGAGTTATGCCCACAATATGACTGTATCCGGCTATCTGAGCCTATCTGGGCTTTACAACCCGTTATACTAGGTAACACAGTATTCCATGATAATGACTTGTTGTTAGAATTGTGATGACTAAAGGACTGCCATAGATCAACGTTTGACAGTCGGGATAACATAACATATCATCACGCCTGTATCCCCGAAGGGTTAGGCAGAGGTGTACCATTGTACACCCACAGTCGGGGTCAAGGCTTTAAATTGTTTTCCCGAAGCACAGAACTATTGATAAGACATTAATTACAATATAGTCACTGTATAATTGCAAAGAGCAAACAATAAGCAAAAATTATCCTTATCTCTTAAATCTGCAGTTTCTATGAATATAAAGGTTTATTAAAAGAAAGCAAGGCTCACAAATGTAATATATATTTATAGTTTATCTATCAAATGAGACATAATTATAAGAAAGCGTCGTATTTGTTCTTGGAGCAGTGCTTGAAAACAATCAGAGCGTGTTGGGAAGATTGTTAGTTGTCATTTGAGGTACTAGTGATATATTCACTTACATTGTCACCGAAAACTAATAAGTGGGGAATTGGAATGGTAATGCTATAGCTGTGAATTGGAAAGCATTTTTTTTTTCATTTTATCACAGTTATGTTGCCTTTCCTCAATAGGCAAATTAGTTGCTTTAAGTCACATGCGTGTAATGTTAATTTTCTAAGCTGGACCATGGTGCATCATCAAATACAGAAAAAATCAACATCTTCTCAGCTGCATATACAAATAACATCCAGACATGAACCAAGCATTTGTGGAACATACAAATTTTTGTCCTATACGGGGATTAAACCCGCTGCACGTAGCGTACTTTATTGGCACACTCAGTGACTATCTTATTCATTACATAAATATATTTATATGCTGAGCGGGGGCTTATGAGATCGATTCCCACCCAGGATCTTTGTGTGATGAGCAAGAGCATTTGTTCAGTTTCTGGGTTATATTTATCTATAACACACGTATTTAGAAACATAGGTATGACTATCAGTTGTCTGTTTACCATAGCAACAAGCCCTGCCTAGTTCGGGATCAGATGACCGTTTTTGTCCTCCAGGGATATTGACACTGACAGTGACATTACTAAGCTTCAATTGAATTTTCTAACCAACCCTTTCTTCCACAGGTACTCTCATGTCAGTCGGTCTCGGTGCCCTAGCGCTGCTCGCCGGCAAAGCCCTAATGACGGCCATGATGTCCCTCCTCCTCTCAGCTATAATCGGCATCAAGTCCCTCTCAGGAGGACAGAAGTCCACCACTTACGAGATAGTCTCGAAGCCGATTTACTCCCACTCGCATTCGCATTCTACAGCCCATGAGGACGTTGGCGGTGGGTATGGCCACTCTGGGTACGGCAGGAACTTAAATGTAAGGAGGCGTTAAAGTTAAGTGGTTGTTGAGCAGGTATTTGAGTTGAGCTGTCACTATTTGAGATAATTTTGTAATCTTTTCTGTAAGGGACCGATTACTTTCGAACCCGATTAGGGCTTTTTTTAGTTCTGTATATTTTTGTTGTCTTTTATTTTTATTATTTTTTAGTTTGCTCATTTAATAACTGTGATACTGTATTTATTTGGTTTATTTATTTTTCTTTTGTTTTGTTTCTTTTTACTTGTTACTTCGAATACGAAAATACTTGCTCAAAGTAGTGTAAATAAATGTCAAGTTTAACAAATGACATAAATTGTATCGAAAATAATCGAATTAATTTATTGCGACTATTTATTTTTAGAATAAGTTCACCGATTTCTGTAAGCTGAAATATTTATAATATATTATTACTTATATATTTATTTATGCGTATTATTTTTAATTTATGTATTCATCTATTATTTCATTTCGTTGTTCAATACTATATTTTTTTTTACTATTTTTTTAATATATTTTCAACTTTATTATTTTATTTACAATGTTTGTATTATGTATTTCATCATATTATTCTTATTGTCAATACATATATTTCACACTCTCCCGCCTATATTACAATAATTTATCTTATATTTTATTCGCTTTTTCTTTCGTTTGTTTAAATGCATTTATTCTATATATTTGATTATGTTTATTAGTGTATTTTATTTATTTATCTTATTATAAAAGTCAATATTGTTACAAGCATATCGTGATATGTATTATTTTTGTGTATTTTATTTGTTATTTATTTGTTTAATATGTGTCGCTTAACTGTGTGTTCTTCAGCACCCAAAGAAAATAAACGGTTTTATATAAAAAAAATCTGTTGTTTTAATTTCCACGAATTGAAAAATACTTTACACAAGGATACGATGAAACAAATCACTTACTTCTTTATAAACACTATTTAAATTACTACACAGGTTACAAAAACTATATATATGCATAAGAAAAAATAATATTTAATTTATAGAACATTTATTTTAAATGAAGTCCTATCTCGATTAGGGTCACACTGAAAAAACTGTATTAGATAAATAAAACGAATTTATTGCTCTGTAACAAAAAATAAATATTCATGATCTCAGAATTTTAATTGTTTCATACCCAATGAAAATTATCTCAAAATTGTAAATAAATTTAAATTATTACAACGAACGTTAATTGACACATTCTAAGTATTTCAGTGCTATAAATTATTTCAAGAAACGTATTTTTCGATGCAAAGATATCCATAGGTACTTAAAGCCCTTGGATAAAGCCGATTTCCTTTATCATTTAAAAGTAAAAAATAAGATAAAACCTAACTTTCATTCAGTGATTAACATCGAGCTATATTTTTCTATTTCTCTCTTTTTTAGAAGAACTGGAGTGAAAGGTGTTTACTTTTTATTTTAATATTATTGGTCTGTTGAATTCAATGGTAATAATATTTTTGTATTAAATCGCTGTATATTATATCCCAGTTTTAGTAAAGCAATGGAAAGAACAATGGCAGAATTTGGTCTGGACTTTTTTTGGCGTCCATAGATTTCATAAATGTTAATCAAATTTAATTAATTTTCTACGATTTTTCAACTATTCATTCCTTCTTGTAGAAGCCGGAATTATTTTTATGTTTTTAAAAGCTCATAAAATGATGTTCGCATTAGGTACCTACATTCGACATGTTACCATTAAAATAGTGGTGTGAGTCTGTATAATTAAACGAATGATCGATATAATCGACCGATCGATCGACCCGTGTAAAGTTCGGTTTGTTTTTAACATAATATTGAAATTATCTATTCTTTCGTCTTTAATTAATGATATTTTTGAAGAAATGCTCCTTTTTTTAAATCCAATAAATAATGGATCAAAATATCAGAGGATTGTTTAAGTGTCGTATCGATTCTCAAGAAAAACGAATCCAAAAGTGCAGCACTACTTTTGTCTTGTACAGTGAATGTTATCTGTGGTTGTCTGTCAAGTCAAGACGCTACAGAAATACCTACTTATTATATTTCTCTATGCTACAGAATCCTTCCGTGTTTACTATCTCGGTTGTGTTTTATGTTTATATTTGGCTTTTTATTTATTTTTACCCTACCTGGACTGTTTATGGACTGATTGATACTGCCTTGTGTGACTAGTGCGTGCCCTTAGGACTCCGATATTGCTTTTGCGTGAGCATAAGCTAATCTTACTTTGCTTTGATTGTGCCTATATAGTGAATTGGATTTTTGTTATAAACCCATAACAATAACTATGGCAGATTACGATAGAGATCATCGTCGCACGCGCATTTTATGTGTAATGAGATGAGGAATGAAATAAATAATAATGTTTAACAAAATGTGTTTTTTATTTGCCCATAGTTTTATTGTTTACGGGGCAAGAGCATGCGCGCTCAGCTTTCTTAAACATGCAATAATTGAGTACTACTCTACTTCGAGTGTTACAATTTATTTAGGTTTTTCTCATTAATCCGTAAATACTCTTATTCTCACTTAGACCACATTACATTATCATTTCTTTAGGACATAATTTCGATCTGCGTTATGTTTTATAGATATAATTGACGTTAATTCATAACCTAAATAATAAAATTCAAACACCGAAATCTTTTTTTTCCGGCTTTCCCAAATGAAAATAGTCTCATTTATAGATTCTGGAGCTAACGCCAAATCTTATAACATATTTTTCATTACGGGACGCTTCAATTTGATCCCAGACAATTCTTAGTATGGAGACCTGCCATTGTCCTTTATGTTACTTCCATCCCTGAACAAAGTATTTAAACGCTTTTATTTGCATCGTAAAAAGTTTAGAGTCATTTACTAAGCAAGAGTCTGCCATTCCAAAAGAGATCCAACGGGATAATTATAATAATATGTAGGAATGGTATCAAAACATTATGTGCATAAACAATAACCCTTCCTTGGCAATTGGGTAGTAAAATAATAGATTTATAAAGTAGTATACAAAGTGGTGATGAAATACAAAAAACCATTAAAATTTACTTAAAATTTACTTTATTAACAGGAAATTAATTTTCACATGGTGTTCTCCTGCGTTTCCAATTTCTAACCGACGAAAACAGAGGAGGTTCTCAATTCGACGGGTATTTTTTTTATGTATGATCACGCATAACTTTTTACTGAGTAGTCCGATTTTGATTATTCTTTTTTTATGCGATTTAGTTTATTTGAAAATTTTCTTCACAAAAATGCTAATTATAAGAGCTAAGTAATGTATTAAGTAACCATTATATCAGATAATATACTGAATTAAGAATCCATAAGAACATAGTTACTATCATTTTAAATCTTGGAGTACAGCTAGTGTGTTATAATAGCTCTTGTAAATGGAAATGACGAAGCAAGATTAGTGCAAGAGGTAAGCAGGAAAAGGTTCAGGTATTGGTTATTCTTATTATTATAGAATTGGGTAATGATATAGGCAATTATTTTTTAATAATATAATAGATACCTGAGACAAAAATCCGCAATGAAATACCATGTAATAATTTACTTGAAAATATTGTTGCATTTTTAACAGAGAATGAAATAAGTAGAGACCGAATTCTTGAAAGAAAACAAATGCTAAAACACATTGCTTTCCAGCTTAAATTGTAACTCATATATAGATTATATTTAGAAAATTTTTACTCACAACAAACCTTAAGCTAAAATGTTAAAATTGGTAACGTTCATATATTTTTTATGAATTGTTAAATACTATCGTGTCTTATTTTTAAGTTGTCTGTTTGAATTGGTTAGTGATAATAACTTGAGTAGTGTTGTTTCCTCGTGTCATTCTTATTTGTACAGTATATGAGCTTTTTGGTATTTTTAATGTACTGTAAGCTTGTAAAGTTTATTTTTATAAATAAAAAAATATCTTGACCTGTAATTATGACTAACAAACATTAATAAAATTCATCTCTATCTCTCTGTGTCAAATATTTAATTTTAAATATAACTCAGTTTTGCACCCAGACAATTTAATCAGCAATTTAGCGAAAGTTAATAATTGTCATAATCGATGTTTGTTCTAGTAATTTCCGAGATTTATTTGTCATATAAATTGATTAGCTGCGCTGCATAAGAGGCAAATCGTGCAGAACGATTTCATCTTAAATTATTACGTTATTTAATGGAGCATCCTAACATTTATGCCATTTGTATTAATAATTTCATAATAATTGTCATTATTTATATTTACATACTAGGTATTTTTATTGACATGTGTTATGGTTGATGTTTTATGGTATTCATAGTCTCTTCGTGTTGTTTTTCTTTTTACTAGTGACACAACATTTGGTTATCTGTCTCTTTGGCTCAGTAGTTAAGCCCTGTGTTTTGTTGCATAGAGTTGGAGCTTCAATGCTATATAAAAAATTAGTTATTCATGGGTTGATTTATGTAAACTCTCATAACTAGCATCAAAAGAAAAATGAATATATACTGAATTCAATTTAAATAGTGCTCAAACACATAAAGCAAAAATCAAAATTATTCCATTAAAAATCCGTCCAATTTACTTAACTACGTAAAATTATCGATTGGAAACCGAAAATGTTCGAACCACTTTCGACTTTTCCATTACAACAATCTTTTATTTACGGAACGAAAGCAGTGCTAACAATAGCGCTCAAAAATCAACGACACTTTACTTGCCTTGCTCGTTTTGTTATCATCGATGGTATAAAATAAATGGCGATCAGATTAGATCTATCAGTCCACAGTGGTTCCCCATAGAAATGTCACAGTAGCCGACAGACACAGTGCAGTGTAAAGTGTTCAAAATGCATCTCACAAGTGTATCCATTGCCGTCCTAGTGGTGATCAGTTCAGTGACCGTTAACGCAGCCATCGATGGATCTGATCCAAATTCGATAATGGACGTTGTTAAAAATGTGCCAAATAATACTGAAAGAGTTGGAAGAACCCTTCATAAGGAGTGCAACAGTTTGTTCAACTCGAAATGTTTGAAGATTCACGCTTTGAGTTTCCTGGAGGAGTTGAGTTCTAGGGAGGAGCTGAACTTACTTCCAGGACTGAGTATAGTGAAGGAGAACCAGACGACTAACAGTACGAGTCCTGAGGAGATTGCTGCGGAATTGTCGAGGCAGTTCCCTGGGAAGATTGACGAGAAATTGAACAGGTTCTTGCTCTACCGTCTTCAGGACTATTTGGATGGGCATTCGTTGAGGTACAGGCTGTTGGACCCTCAGACTACGAAGGAGGCTATGGATATGGCGAAGGGCGATAAGGAGTCGGTGGCGAGGAAGGCTGGAGGAGGCGGCGGAGGCTTCGGCGGCGGGAAGGGCGGGGGCGGTGCTATCATCGCTGCGATGATGATGATGAAAGGTACTTTCTTTTGTTATGTAACCTGACTTAATGATAATCTTATTTCATGCTCGATTGAAGTTCCAACATTACATAAATGTACATAAATGAAGAATTGTTGTGATATTCGAACTACCAAAGATTTCAATTTTAATTTTAATAGTCCCGTTTAATTAATAAAAAAATACAGTATTTTTATAAACTTAATAAGAGGTTTTTGCCCCAAAATTTTTACCATAAGGGCTCCTTTCACATATCTTTCGTCTTATAAATCTCCAAGAATTTTCCTAACCATTTTTATTTTCAATTTCAGGAACCCTAGCAGCCGCTGCACTTGGAGCTCTCGCCTTACTAGCAGGAAAAGCCTTGATGACAGCTCTCATGTCAATCCTCCTCTCAGCCCTCGTAGGAATGAAGGGTCATGGTGAACACAAGAGCACCACTTACGAGATCATCACCAAGCCCGAAGTGTCCCACCACCACTCCCACAGCCATGAGGAGCACCATGAACATGACCATGGCCACCACGGAGGGTATAGGAGGGCGTATGACGTCAATAACTATAACAGCTACATGCCTTATGATACCACCAGCAGTTAAATCGTTCCCTCAAATAATTAGTTCTTAAATATGAAGGCAGCTCTTGAAGGGGGATAAACTACTATACACTTTCAATGTGTTTTCCTTGAAATTTGGGTCTCGGCATGCAAATTGTATCCAGAATAATGAAAAGGGTAAATTGCATCCTTGACTTATTATACATTTTTTTATGTTTTATCTTTTTCTATCCGTCGTCGGTAAACAAAACAATGTAAAAAAACTTTTTATTTGAAAGAGTAATGAGGTGCTGTATTATTAATTGCTCAATTAATACTTAATAATTTATTTCTAATTTACTAACTCAAATATTTAAACCATAGTTGTTAGATTTATTTATTTCCTTAGTCTTAATCTTTCTTGTTATGAAATTATTAAATTATTGCAGCTTATGTGGGTGTGTTAAAGCTTCTTCTCTTTTATTTGTTTTATATATTAACATTTATAATATATTTATGATTTTAATTATCTCCCACCGTTTGCTACAAACTGTATTTTAATATTTATTCATTTTATGTATTTGTGATTGTTTTTGATAGTATTATTTAAATGCCCTGGAAGTTTATTAATATTTATTTTAATTATTGATATATTTTAATTATTTTCAATATTTATGTAAGCGGTATATGTAACTGTGATATAATCTACATTTATCTATGCTTTTATGTCTACGCTTTGTTTTATGCCAAATATTATTTTTTTGTATATATGTTTATAATTAATGTAGTTATGTATTTATTTTTATTTATATATTAACATACATACATACATACATACATATGTATTATTAACATACTTGTTATATTAAAAATTGTGTATCAGAATTTAGTAATTTCATTTATTTTATTTCGATTAGCGCATATTGTTAGGGTTCCTTTATTCCTACTAAATATAATACTGCTTTCTTTAAAAAGTTCCTGGGATATTTATGTTATATTATTATGTACAATTAAATGGACATAATAATATAAGACCTCAAACGTAATCATATATTTTAAAAGATTATATTGCTGTAATATACTTACAGAATTATAAACAATATGTACGATTACATTATTATAAAACCTAGATTACTCATCACAAATTGTTTTATTTCATTGGTTACAATTTTTATTTATTTTCTACAAAACATATATATCAGATGATCCCTTATTTTCTAATCTTGCAAAAGAAGTAAGTATGGAGAGCAAGAGAGGTCAACAGACTACAAACAATCTTCAGTTTCAGAAGAAAAATAATACATTTAGTAAGCAAACAAATCTCTTACGCATCTCTAGTCTTGCAGTTCCGGTTTAAGGTACAGTAATTTATGATCCAAGCTAATGCTGAAATACTGCACTAAAATCAACCTTACTGCACACAAAATAACGACTTCGAAACTGAAAGACAGCTTTATACCAGTATTTCTCTACACAACCACTTAATCAACCACAGAGTTATTTAAACAAATACTTGGATTAAAATTATATGTTTTCACGACAACAACTCGACACTTGACCTAATATCCTACACAGAAAGAAAATAAATAATATGAGCTGAATACCACATTTTCCATTTGTGTTTGAACAATGGAACTTAGAAGATTTCTTGTAAAATTCCTTTTCATAATCTTAATTTCTAATACTCTCAAAATAAATGGTGAAACAAATGTAGTAGAAATCAAAAATCCAGATGATACGTTCAATGGTGTGTACACTGACTGTTTTGTTCGCATGTCGTTTCCATGTGTCCAAAGAAAAACGTTGATGTATTTGAAACAGTTGAATAATTTGAGTGAGGTTCCCGTGTTTGGTGATTATGTTAAGTTTGGTAAGTTACTTTAGATTGACATTAAATTTATTAAACCGATTCTTGGAGATAAGTTATTTTCTTTCTTTCTTGTTAAGTGCTTAATATAATATATGATGATATGCCCTTCAGGCCAGGTCAGCAGAGCAACTTATATGCCTCTCTTTTCAACAAACAGTTTTTCAAAGTACTTAGATCTATCAAGACTGCTAAACAAAACATTTATGTAACCGAAAAGATTATTAAACTTAAAACAATACTCAGCTTAAAAGATACAACGCCGTACAAAATGGTGACCTAGTTACAATAACAAAACGTTTAGCGCCTTTTAAATATCTTAAAGCAATAGGCATAAACACAACGTGCTCTTCCTTCTTACCTCAATACTGTGACTTTAAATTACAGTTAAGCTGAATGTGAGTCAAGAAGATCACAGAGAATCAGAAGAACATGTAACTGAGAAGAATTCTGAAGAACTAACACACATGATTGATAAAGCAGTAGACACTTTCTTTGATAACCATGTTATTAAATTAACTGCTTTAGGAAAAGAAACGTCGCTACTGATCCCGAATAATGGTAAGATTTATTTTAAATGGAATGGAATTTTAGATAAAGATTAATACGATCAGAGTATACATAGAATTGTTTAAAACTTTATTGACTATAATAATGACTTTTGTTGAATTTAACGAAAATCAATTATTGTTTTGCAAACGACATTTACGCAACAAAACAGTACGGCAATAAGTTGTCGTTCCACGTTTGCTCCCATGACAAAAATAAAATTAAAGGATAAGTAGATGTACAAAACTTATTAACCAAATCAAGTATATTTGTCTGAATGGCCAAAATACCAACAGACATGCACAAACCTAACAATAAACTAGTAAATCACAAAGCAGATACTTATATCGAATTACAAGTTAATAAACTAAACATTTCCAATGTTACAGTAGAAGAGTTTGTCGGTAGAAAGAAGCGTAAAGGAGGTGGTATGGGCGGCGGAGGCGGCGGACACGACGGCGATGGGTTCGGCAAGAAGAAGATGATGATGATGGCAATGATGTGCATGAAGATGAAACTCATGATGGTAATACACCTTATGACAATAATAATAAAGTTGATAATAGTAGAACAGGGGTGAATTTTGTATTAGAGTAGGGTGAAACAAAAATGGATCTTTCAAAAAAAAATATGATTAAAAGATAGGAAGTTGCTTAAATTATACAATTAAGTAGACAGACTGAAATATTAAACCAAGATTAATAGATACACAGTAAACATTAATAACATTTGTCTATATCTATATATATCTGGAAAATATATTTAATGATATTTTAATTAAGAATTTTGTTGCAATGACCTTTATGAAAGGTAAAGGGCTGTTTGCATAATCTTTTGTAGATTTCAGTAAGTAAGTTTAATTTTCGTTATTCTTCAGATGGTGCCAGCGATGATGGGCATGATGGGAATGATGTCTTTTAAAGGAATGATGTTCAGTATGATGTCTTTCATGTTAGCTAAGGTAAACGACAAAGACAATATTATATATTGAACGGGGCTTTTCGAAATATATTAAAAGAAATAAATTCCTAGCGATGCTTATGATTTAATATTTGTGAAAGGTATCAAAAAGACTGATTTCTAACTTATATATGTAGATGATGCTGTTGATGAAGATATTGGAGAAGAAAGGAGGAGGTGGCGCTGGTGGTCTAGGAGGTGGCGGCGATGGAGGCGTAAGTGTTATTAATTCACGAGAGTCTACAAAACAAGTGCTATATATAGTCAATAGAAATACTCTTCTTGCATTTAATAATATGAAAGCGCCTGCACCTAATGTTTTAGCAAAAATTCTCGAAGTCAACAACTAAATCTGTACACCATATTAGTCGGGAATGTATTCTGACCAAGATTCTGACGTATAAATGATACCTCTAAATAACAATTTTCATATTACTTCGAAGAATCTAAATTACCACCTTATTATAAATTAATCCTTAAATCAACATAATCTTTAATGCAATATTTACTGCTCAGGGATGGGCAACGGGAGGCGGCGGCGGCGGTGCCTGGATGCCAGCAGGTATTATCCCAGTATAAAAATAACTCTCTAAAAACCCAAAACATAGAATGAAACTTCGCCTTTTACCATCCAGGTGGGCAAGACTACGGAGGCGGTGGGGGCGGAGGGTACGACGCCAACGGACAATGGCAGAGCCGATCCATACTTGACATCGAAGAAAAACCCAAAACTACCGAAAACCATCCAATCATATCCTACATAACGTCTGTAGTTAGACAGAACAAGGACAATAAGGGTAGGAGCACAAGAGGGAATGATGAAACCAAGATTAACAGAAGCGAAACGCCAAAATCTCGACGAAAACGAAGCATTATTGATGTCATACAAAACTCGTACGTCTACTGGATCAACAGACTTTTAGGCTTCAATAATAATAGAAGAACATCAAATCATCCAAAATACAAAATCGTTAATGGCATCAAGTACGTTTACTATCCATTTCGACAGCAAAAGGTCAAAGCTCCCAAAGAAATACCCAACAGGGTCAAAACGGTTGATGAAGGGTTCAAACCTATTATAACTGCTGAAGATTTTAATAAAGGTGAGATTGTCGAAGGTGCTGTAGAAAGCAGAATGAATAGGAAGAAACTTAATAAAATGAAGGAAACTGTGAATGAAACTATCGACGATAATCCGTGGGAATGACTATATTATTTGATGAAGTTTTATGTGCTTGAGAATATTGTGGAGCCGGACTTTCGTTCGTTTATATTTTTGTAGATATTTTTTATCTTATAAACAGGTGTTATTAAGAATTAAATGTTTTAGTATGAGTTCTTATTCTATAGTGTATTTTAACTAAGTTATATTGTACGTATTTATAGTATAATAATAAATATTATAAGCAACTTATTAAACATTTTAGTCAAACATGGAATGTTTTTATTTCCCATAAATAATCCCTTTTGCAGAGCACACTCGAAATAAGTTCGTCTTTCGAGCTTTAATATATTAATTGGGCTTGTAATTGTGAAACCTATGTCACTCTTTCGGGTCTGTTTTATGATCAGCCTGTATACGCAAACGAATAAATTATTTAATTTGATTTGATTTACTACCATTATAAACAGCCTTAAGATGTACCCTACTTATTATATTTCTCTATAGCCGCGTCCAGACCGACCGAGCGCGGCTCGCGAGTTTCGCTCGCGAGCCAATAGTTCGGCCGGTGTGGACGGCGCTCGGGCTTCCTCGGGCGCACGTTGGCTCGCCCGAGCGCCGCTCGGCCCCGAGCCATGCGTTGTCGGTTTTTGCCGATGCTCAAAGGCGGCTCAGTCTGAGCTGCTCGCCCGGTGTAGACGGACGTAACGACACTCGCGAGCCAGTGCATTAAAAATGGATAAAGAAGACAGTATCCGCTTAATACAACTTTACGGAAGCTTCAAAATGTTATGGGATTCGAAAGATCCAGATCATTTAAATAAAAGTAAGCGAGAAGATTGCTGGAGGAAGATCTCTAAGGAAATGAAGTTACCTGTACCCGAGTTGAAAAAGAAACTTGACTCATTGACAGGTTCATACCGACGCGAAAAGTCAAAGCAGAGAAAAAGTTATATTACTGGTTCAGGTAAAGATTCTTTTATTTTATTTTATTATTTATTTGTTTTATTTAACAATTTATGTACACAGGATAAAAAAAAAACAAGATAATAAAAATATCAATTGTTTTTTTGTCAATCTAACATTATATTGAATGTTAGATTAGTTAATCTCATTGTCAAATATCCATATGAACAACATTTACTATAGGACACACCATAGGAAACGAAAAATACCTATAACGTCTACATATTTGTTACAGGCGCTGACGATATTTATATATCGAAGTGGTTTGGTTACAAATATTTTGACTTTATGTCAAATAAAGATGACACAGGAATTACAAAAGAAGGCGGAATAGACAACGTAAGTTCTTTATTTATGTTTATTTTCAAAATTAGTTGAACATTAATATTGATGCTGCCATGGAATTATTCCGTTTGTTACAAAATGTGTTGCTAAATGTAGACGAATATTGAATAAAACTACTTTTTACGGATTTTTTCGCGGTTTTAATTTTAGATTTAGGTCCCGACGTTTCGACACCTTTGCAGGTATCATGGTCACGGGCAGACTGAGATGGCGTTCGTCTTGACAGAAGATGTTGCTCGTTCTACCTTCATATTTTAATTTATTGTTGAGTTCCGACCTACGCAATATGAGCTCACTATGTCTTGATGTCTTGCAGCGCTGCTCTTGGGTTTGGCCTTGAGTTTGTGTATTATTGGGTCCCAAGTAGGTGATATCTTCCAGCCATCTTCTCTATTGAAATTAGGGTGTTTTTTAATCTCAATAGCCTCGCGGAACATCCTAGGTAGGAATCTGGATTCTTTAGCGAGGATCTGTGGTTGATCAAATCTAATATAATGGCTGGAGCCTTCAGCATGTTCGGCGACTGCAGACTTCGTTGAGCGGCGGTGTTTAACGTCAGCGATGTGTTCTTTAACGCGGGTCCCTATGCTTCGTTTTGTTTGACCGATATAAGAGAGGCCGCAGTCACAATCTAGTTTATAAACTCCTGCATCTTGTAGAGGTATGTGACACTTGACGGATGGTAATGACTGACTAATCTTCTTGGGCGGCTTGAAGTATGTTTTGATTGAAGCTCGTTTTAGGATATAGCCAATCTTGTCTGTGACACCTCTGACGTATGGTAGTACAGCAGGTAAACGATCAACTGTGGCTGGCTTCACTCGTTCTCTGTGACGGGGCCGTGGAATTTGGAGCTTGTTGTCTCGCAGTACTTGCTTGACGTGTTGAAGCTCAGCGGCAAGGTGTCTGTCATCACAGAGTCCGCGTGCTCTCTGAAACAAGGATTTTCCCACGGTAGCTAACTGTTTAGGGTGGTGGTGAGATTCACCGTTTAAGTACCTATCTGTATGGGTCTTTTTGCGATACACTGTGTGACTTATTGTCTGATCAGGATTTCGTTTGACTAATATGTCTAAGAAGGCAAGAGATTTATTATCCTCCAACTCCATAGTGAATTGAATTTTGTTATTAATGGAGTTGAGATGTTTTAAGAATGCATTTACTTGATTAGATGGTAAAATTGTGAAAGTGTCATCTACGTACCGTTTATAAAATCTGGGGGTGAAAGGAGCTGTTTTTAAGGCTGTCTCCTCGAAGTCTTCCATGAATATATCGGCAACGACAGGGGATACAGGCGAGCCCATTGCTACACCATCTACTTGTACATAGAAATGATTGTTCCACAGCAGGTAGCCAGATGTGAGGCAGTGTTCTAGGAGTTCTGCATATTCTAAAGGCAAGTTATTCTCTGCTAGCTTCTTGGAAACAATTTCAGTACAATCCTTAACTGGTAGGCATGTAAACAAGGATTGTACATCGAAACTAACCATGACTTCATTGTCATGAAGACGTAGATGTTTAATCTCATTGACAAAATGGTATGAATCCTTCACAAACGCTGTCGTGTTGCCTCTGAGTGGTGAGAGTGTTTCCGCAACGTGTTGAGCCAATCTGTAGGTTGGTGTGTCGATTTGGCTTACAATAGGACGTAGCGGGGCGTTTGGTTTGTGTATCTTCGGTAACCCATACAGTTTTGGTGGTTTCGCGCATGTAGGTATTAAGTACGTGACATCTAGACTTAATGCTTCGGAGTGTTTCTTAACCAAGGTGGTGGTGGTTGTTAACACCTTTTTGGTAGGATCAGTTTTCACTGGTTTATATGTACTTGCGTCCGACAATAGATCTTGTATTTTAGCATTGTAGTCCGATGTATCCATGATAACCGTAGCGTTTCCTTTATCTGCACGGAGTATAGTTACATCTTGTCTGTTCTTGAGGTTCTTTAAAGCGAGATATTCTCAGATATATATATATATATATATTAGATATATATATATATATATATATATATATATATATATATTCTTCAGAGAATATCTCGCTTTAAAGAACCTCAAGAACAGACAAGATGTAACTATACTCCGTGCAGATAAAGGAAACGCTACGGTTATCATGGATACATCGGACTACAATGCTAAAATACAAGATCTATTGTCGGACGCAAGTACATATAAACCAGTGAAAACTGATCCTACCAAAAAGGTGTTAACAACCACCACCACCTTGGTTAAGAAACACTCCGAAGCATTAAGTCTAGATGTCACGTACTTAATACCTACATGCGCGAAACCACCAAAACTGTATGGGTTACCGAAGATACACAAACCAAACGCCCCGCTACGTCCTATTGTAAGCCAAATCGACACACCAACCTACAGATTGGCTCAACACGTTGCGGAAACACTCTCACCACTCAGAGGCAACACGACAGCGTTTGTGAAGGATTCATACCATTTTGTCAATGAGATTAAACATCTACGTCTTCATGACAATGAAGTCATGGTTAGTTTCGATGTACAATCCTTGTTTACATGCCTACCAGTTAAGGATTGTACTGAAATTGTTTCCAAGAAGCTAGCAGAGAATAACTTGCCTTTAGAATATGCAGAACTCCTAGAACACTGCCTCACATCTGGCTACCTGCTGTGGAACAATCATTTCTATGTACAAGTAGATGGTGTAGCAATGGGCTCGCCTGTATCCCCTGTCGTTGCCGATATATTCATGGAAGACTTCGAGGAGACAGCCTTAAAAACAGCTCCTTTCACCCCCAGATTTTATAAACGGTACGTAGATGACACTTTCACAATTTTACCATCTAATCAAGTAAATGCATTCTTAAAACATCTCAACTCCATTAATAACAAAATTCAATTCACTATGGAGTTGGAGGATAATAAATCTCTTGCCTTCTTAGACATATTAGTCGAACGAAATCCTGATCAGACAATAAGTCACACAGTGTATCGCAAAAAGACCCATACAGATAGGTACTTAAACGGTGAATCTCACCACCACCCTAAACAGTTAGCTACCGTGGGAAAATCCTTGTTTCAGAGAGCACGCGGACTCTGTGATGACAGACACCTTGCCGCTGAGCTTCAACACGTCAAGCAAGTACTGCGAGACAACAAGCTCCAAATTCCACGGCCCCGTCACAGAGAACGAGTGAAGCCAGCCACAGTTGATCGTTTACCTGCTGTACTACCATACGTCAGAGGTGTCACAGACAAGATTGGCTATATCCTAAAACGAGCTTCAATCAAAACATACTTCAAGCCGCCCAAGAAGATTAGTCAGTCATTACCATCCGTCAAGTGTCACATACCTCTACAAGATGCAGGAGTTTATAAACTAGATTGTGACTGCGGCCTCTCTTATATCGGTCAAACAAAACGAAGCATAGGGACCCGCGTTAAAGAACACATCGCTGACGTTAAACACCGCCGCTCAACGAAGTCTGCAGTCGCCGAACATGCTGAAGGCTCCAGCCATTATATTAGATTTGATCAACCACAGATCCTCGCTAAAGAATCCAGATTCCTACCTAGGATGTTCCGCGAGGCTATTGAGATTAAAAAACACCCTAATTTCAATAGAGAAGATGGCTGGAAGATATCACCTACTTGGGACCCAATAATACACAAACTCAAGGCCAAACCCAAGAGCAGCGCTGCAAGACATCAAGACATAGTGAGCTCATATTGCGTAGGTCGGAACTCAACAATAAATTAAAATATGAAGGTAGAACGAGCAACATCTTCTGTCAAGACGAACGCCATCTCAGTCTGCCCGTGACCATGATACCTGCAAAGGTGTCGAAACGTCGGGACCTAAATCTAAAATTAAAACCGCGAAAAAATCCGTAAAAAGTAGTTTTATTCAATGTCTAACATTCGCGTAAACCTAAGAAACCAATATGTAGACGAATATCTTTAGCACGAACAGAACCTCTGCGCGGAATGGCCGTTAGAGGTAATAGTGCTGTAGATGGAATATTGTTTCTCCATTGACCAGGAATAAAAGAACCATCCACTTCTCTATCATAATATTCTGGTGGAATAGAATAGTTATTTCTTCGTAAGTAATTATATAAATACACTGTTGCTAAGACAACTTTTGTAGCTTTTTCTGGCTCTAGGAGTATAGGTTTCCTAAGGACTCTGTAGACTGAACTTAAAATACCAAAGGCATTTTCAACGACTCTGCGAGCTCTGCTAAGTCTGTAATTAAACACTCTTTCTTTGGAACCCGCCTCTGGATTACCTTCAAATGGTTTCATAGTATATATGCTAAGCATAAAAGCTTTGTCGCCCAATATGAAATATGGTATTTTCATTATGTACGGTATTTGTAGTATCTGCGCTTCAGGAATGTTCAGTTGACCATTTTCTAATTTTCGATATAAAATCGTATTTTTAAAAACTCCGCCGTCGGAAATACGCCCTTTACTTCCGACATTAACAAACAAGAATTTGTAATTAGCATCCACGAGAGCGAAGAGCACTATACTAGGAAAATTCTTGTAGTTGTCATAATCAGTACTTATATTGATGGGTCTTTGAAGAGTTACGTGTTTCCCGTCCATAGCCCCTATAACATGTGGGAAGTTCCATTTTATTTCAAATTCATTTGATACTGCTAGCCATTCTTCTTCTGTGGACGGTGTCTGCAAATAACAAAATAAACATTATTTTTACAGAGCAATCCTTCTCAAAAACCAGAACCATCACAACAGTCTACGCCATCGCCACAACAAACCGAGCCATCGCCACAACAACCCGAGCCATCGCCACAACAACCCGAGCCATCCCCACAAGAACCCACGCCAACGCTACAAGAATCATCGCCATCGCCACAACAACCATTGCCATCGTTACAACAACCATCACCATCGCCTCAACCATCGCGAAAGAAAAGACGGCTGAATACGAATGCACAAAATGATTCTATTGACAATATATTGAAGGACACTTTAGCCATAATTGAGAAAAGTTCAACTTCTATAAATGATCCATGTGTAGCATTCGGTAATCATATTGCACATGAACTCAGAAAATATGATCCTTACACTCAATCATGTGTAAAAAATGCTATTAATAGTATTATTCACGAAGCGGACATGGGAAAATATCAGATGTATAGACCAGGATATTACACACAGCCACCCACTACCACGTCAACCATAACTTCCGCTGAAAATCTGCAGAACACACAATTTAGTGTTGCTACTACTACAGAAACATCGGACTTTAATTTTAGTGACAGCTCCGTCATTTAAATATGAGGCAGATAAATAAATAATTTGATAAGCTTAGTTACCATGACTATTTATTTACCTTAACGTAATCACTGAGGGCGTCTATAATTGCATCACACGTTTCTGGAACTATAGTTGAAATAGATTGTTTCGATACTCTAAAAAGATATTGAAGACTGCTATAGGAGTCTCCTGTTGCCAAATATCTCAATGTTATCAGCACTCTTTCGGATACAGTTATCGCTTCTCTGTAGTTAGTGTCACATTTTTGTATTTTCACAGCCACTAAGGAGCACAAATATTCAATGTCTCCCGCAGACATGCGTGTAAAATTTGAGACTGAATGGTCGATTGTTAGTTCCTTTAACAAACTGTTGCCGTATTGGTTTCGGTTTTGGTACAATTTTTTAATCCAGACTTTTCGTTTCTCTTTTCTTTTTTTTATTATATATGCAGACAACATAAGCGCCGTAGCACCTAATAATACGTGGTTTTCCATCGTTACACGGAGAGAAACTGAATGCTCAAACCGGCTCACCTTGGCTTGCGAGCCCGGCTCGGAACTTTTTACAAATTGCTCGGGTGCCACGGCTCGCGAGCAGGAAGTCTGAGCGCGGCTCGCGAGCGGCGCTCAGCCGGTCTGGA
Source organism: Autographa gamma (assembly GCA_905146925.1). NCBI lineage: Eukaryota > Metazoa > Arthropoda > Insecta > Lepidoptera > Noctuidae > Autographa > Autographa gamma. The sequence goes on from LR989871.1 coordinate 9,092,031, forward strand.
CACGGCTTATGAGCTGTACCATAGTATGTCACATCGGCATAAATACAACGCTTGAAAGTGTGACAAACAATTTGAAATGTAGAAACCTCCGTGGTAGAAACTGAACATCGGTTTATGTGTAACAGCGCCATCTGTTACTCGTGTCTATGTACTACAAAGTGTATGGGCACTTCAAATTGGTCTTATTTAAATCTCAGACTGATAACCAACAGATAGCGTTGTTATTGAACAAAGTTTATTTCAATATCATTTATATAATTATTATTTGATATGGAAAAGGTATTATTAATTATTTGCATAACTTAGTTATGATAATAAAATTAGTGAGAAGTATAAATGAGTATTTCAACCTAACAGTTACTATCCGATATGGTCTAGTGGCTAGGATACCTGGCTCTCACCCAGGAGGCTCGGGTTCGATTCCCGGTATCGGAATATCTTTGCTTTTTATGTTTTGTTTTATTTAGATACTTGATAGCTTCATTCGTCATAATAGTGGTAAATAAGACTGAAAACCGAACTTAATAAGAAGAAAGGTATTAACTTCTTTGACCAGTATTACAAAATACAATTATGTGTAATTGCTAAATACAATAAAATTCTTATAAACATTGTAATGTGACAACGTCCTGAAACGAATTAATGCGATGTTTTACGGCACAACTAATCGTTAAAAAATACTCTAGCTAAATTTTTCCCTCAAGAGTATTTGCTAACAATAAATAGCAAGGCGTCTGGCTCAATAAAAATGAAAGTGAAAAAAAGTCTTGAAAATCACAGAAAAATAAATATGAATAAAATCATAGATAGGTCATTTTCTAAAAACCACACGTTTAGTACTTTCTTAATAAGGACATTAAAAAAACGTTTATTTTAAGTAATGATAGAAGAATTTTTCTGAAATAAAATGTTAAAACATTATTTTTTATTACATAATACGCAAGCTTATGGATAATCTAATAATAATAAATATTAAATAATGAAATAATATGCTTAAATTAATAGATATTGAAGAAATTTAAATGCCTAAATAAATCACATTTCCCTAATTAAATAATAATAATTACCTACTAAGGCCAGGTGTAATTCAATTAATTAAACTAATAGGTATTTGTATTCAATTGACGATTAAGACGCACCGGCACCCAACGTGGTTGTCGCTTTCGAAAACAAACGGGACGATGGCACCGCACTAACTGTAGTCAATGACTATGGTTTAACCTGAGTTCGAATATTAATGGTGCTGAATATGTTATTGAAATCGTAAGAAAGTAATTATTTATTTAATAATTTATGTATACACTATCAGGTTATAGAATATAATAGAATTTATTTATTTGCTTGAAATATGGTGTTTACAGATCTTACAAATTAATACATTTCTTCATACTTCGCCTACTTTGTTCGGCATGCAAATTTATAACAACATTATTGTTTTGTACATAGAAACTGATTTGAGTATTGTTAGTATCCTTTCCTAAATCTTATTTTAAAACAAACACTTACAACTGTACTAAAATTAAATTAAAACTAACATAAAGAAATAAAACTAACACGCGTCAAAACAATCATAAGTAATATTTTATTTGCTCAGCGACATGTAGTGTACAATGTTAGGTATTAATTTTATTTTATTAGTAATTATAACATTGCAAAATTAATTGTTTATTCCACAAATTGATTGTCCATATTTGGGTGTTTCTTGTTTATATGAATGTAATGTAATTAAATAGCGCGAGAGACTTCTATGAAAAAAAAAAACGTTGAGCTTAATTCGAATCTCAACACAAAAAATAAAAAAGTAGTTAATTATTATGTACTACATAAAGTTTTGCCGATACCTAATTATAATTTATAACAGGCACTACAAACACAAAACAACCTTAAAGATTATGATACATTACAATATATTTCTTTCATTATTAAAAGTACAGCCATATCACATACTTTTATCATGAAAACGAAGGTGATACCATTGCTATTAGCTACATTAAATTAGACACTCTATCTCAGGTTAAAAAAATCTACTTTAGGCACAAAACCATCATACTTTTTTGCACATTTAAACTCGAAGTTTACTATTGGTTTAAACCCGTTTAAAAATATGGTGAGACCGGGCGTTCGCAATCGGCCACTACACACGGTCAAAGACCCAGATCTTCACCTTGCTCTTGAGACGTGGTGTGACGTTTGTAGTGTTGTTACTGCTACTTCTGGGTATCGATATCGGTAGTAAAAGATGTTTATCGATATACTTTAGTTATGTTATAATGTATGTACTTACACACGCATGTACGCACACAACGGTGTACGAGGTGTTTCTATAGTGCTACAAGGAGAAATATGTTTTATATTTAATTTTTGTACGGTTTGATAAATATCACTTTCATGTCTAACGGTACAATGAATTTTAAATACCTAGTTTTATGTCCTCCTTTAAAATATAGTAATATTATATTATCGACTGGGTTACACCGGCCGAAACGTCAAGCCCTAAAGGTATTTATGCATGTACTCGCTAATCCCCGCTCTATAATATTACTATAAACATGCAGCGCGATAGTTTTCAAGTTATTACTCCATTAAAATAATCATTAATTCTAAAAAGAAATATTATCAATATTCATGTCTTTTAACTTTCACTACAAAATGTTTTTTTCATATTGAATAGTGTCTTTCATTAAGTAATCCATAAAATATATATATATATGGTACTTAAACATTACCCTATCAACATTCCATCAAACACAAACAAAATAATCCATAAAAAATCTCGCAGTTCAATCAAAAAATACTTTCATCGATATCTACACGCCCCTCACTACAACTAGTGCGAAAGAGACCCACGAATTTCTCCCGCTCGCCGCAAACCGAGATGAATTTAGTAAGCCAAGCGATAGCTCGCGGACCGCGCGCCTCTCTAGTACCTATGACCTGTTTACAAACATACGGACACGTGAATTTTGTGTGTTAAGGATTTATAGTCAAGGACTACAGGTAAAAAAAACTTTTTCATATTTTTATTTTTTTGTTTTTTTCTTGATAAATGGTATTGTTTTTTTTACTTTTGGAAAGTTAGGTTTAAGTTTTTTTGGTGTTTCGAATTTTAAGTTTATGTTAATTATATTCAAATTGAATACCAGACGCATATGAGAAATGCTGTTTTGAATATTGGAAAGGGTTTCCTGTTACTGTAGAAAAGTAAGTCGCCTTCAGGATATTTGCCGCGCTTTGCTCGCAGTTACCTGTTTGTATAATAACAACTATGCCATATGAAAGTGCTACTTATTCTCTATCACATTATTGACCTGTGACCTATTTCACATAAGAGTATCCCTACTAAACTCTAGCAAACTTTTTCATAATTAGCATAAGAACAGCTGATGATGTCTTTGAAAACTGTATATTATTATACCTATATTCGCATTTCTCTGAAAACTTGGAACTTCCTGTTTTTCGGCACTTTAGTGTCCCCTTTGCATAGGATCCTAGTAACCCTCACAAAGTAACCCTGTGACTCTGAAATTAACATCACTAATGGAGTATTTAAACATTCTAAGGCCCTGCACGCATGTAGACTGCAAGCATTTCGACGGTTGACAAAATAAAAGACTAGCAACGGAAGCCGGGTCTGTCTCACTGTTAGGGTAGTTCTTGTATAAGTCGTCTCATCTGTCTAGCCTTTTTTCCCAAACTAGTTTGGGGTCATCTACCAGTCTTACCGGATTCAGCTGAATACCGTATTTTTCATGGAGCGACTGCCATCTGACCTCCACAACCCATTTTATTGGGAACACAGTACCCCATAGTAAGACTGGATGTCAAAATTGACTTAACTACTGTCAAAGATGTATGTATGACAGCCGGGACCTACTGCTTCACGTCCTTTACGAAACGCGGAGGGGTCTCAGTATGTTATTATTATGGTCACCCATCCACAGACCAACCGCGGCGAGCGAAGCCTAAACTGTATTATCGGTCAAACCGTACGGCTTACACTCAGCTACGAGCCCCTATGTTCGGTATAAGAAGCCTACGTGACTAAAGTCATGGAGATAGATGTTAGTCATTAGTAAACCTGCCCACGGCAAGCAAAATTAGCCATCCTACTACTTGTCGTCTTTACATCACCCTGTGGTTGACTGTTAGAGATAGCCTCAGGCCTCTAGGCGTCGATTCAGCTATTTAAGAGTTGCTTGAATTGACCCAATGGGCTGCATCAGTGGTAATTTTTACAATAATTGGCATTGTATCTTAATTGTTCAAATAACTTAAATCAACCCATAATACAATTAAATACACGTGTAAAATATCCTCTTTAAATGATACAATATTTTTGAAGGAAAACGCGAACTTTCCAATATAATTACGTTATAATATAATAAGCAGAGCAAAAAAAAGATTTGACATCAATAAACAGAACACCGTGAATATTTATTATAATTCAAAACTTCTCAATACTAAGACATATAAAAGCACTAAAATCTGTCAGCTGTGTTACGCAAAAACATTAATTAATTTGGTGAACGTTTTCATAGGGAATATATATTTAATATTCTTCCCGAACCTATAAGAGATACTTACATATCATTTTACAAACGCTTGAGTGAACATCGGCAACCAATCCAAAAGTCAATATTCGTGTTTTCAATTTGAAATGGCAAGAATTTGTTCAAAAGTCTTTGTGTACTGAGAAATATAGTGCTGGACTTTAGTAAAGCTTTATATCTGTTTAATCTACTCTGTGGCGAAAAAGACGCCGCGATAGCTCGCTGGCTGGTTTCCTGGCGACGGTCGTCAGGGCGCCGCGCGCACATGCGTGGCGGCGCCCCGTGCCAGGGCGGCTGCGCTACGCCTGGTTGACACTTCGTGTGACCCAAAGGCTGGCTTCTACCTAGGTCAGCGCATAAGCATTGCCATACAACGTGGCAATGCTGCCAGCCTTTTGGGCACACTCCCAGTCGACAGTGACGTGGGTGAATTTTTTGACGCCTTATTTTAGTGCTTAGTTTTATTTAGTATATAATTTTTTTATTTAATATGTAGGCTTAGTTTTTGTAGTATTGTAAATATTTTAAGGTATTCTGTACATATTGTTAATAAACTAGCAGAGCTAAACTTAAAAAAAAAAAAAAAAAAAAAAAAAATCAAACCTACAATAAAATAAAGGTATTTAATTCTCTTACCTCAAGGTAAGAAGGTTCTCTTCCTCTTACCTTGAGGCCACTCACTCATGAAGTAGACTCTAGATATATGGATTTAGGATTGACTATAAAGTCTAGTTATTTTTTTTAACAGAGAAAGAACAATAATAGCATTAGAACGATAATACAGCTGCAGTCCACATCATTATTAATAATCTGCAACAATCAGTACACACAGCTTTTAAACAGGCGATAATGACAAGCTAACGAAAAATTATATTACATGATCAAATAAGGTCTTGTAATGTATAAGTAAGGGATACCTTACAAAGTCAACCTCACTAATTACACAGCAGAACATGAAGTGGTATAAGCTTGCTTATAATTATCTCCAATTCAACGGACTTAGCTGCTAGATTAACCTAGATACCCTATCTTAAAACAAAAACTGGTCCTGAACTCGTCTTAACATCAGTGTGTGATTTCTTGTCCAATATTATCATGATGCTGGCAAATACAAGATGATAATCGATATTGTCTGACACACTTTGATGTCTATTAAGAGAATCTTAGTTCTGTAGTTATGACGTCACAATTTCAATAATAATATTAATAAATAATTATGTATGCAATTCATAAGAGAAATAAAGTTGTTCTTAACCTTAATATTAAAGCGTTGTCCCGTTTGTCATCCATGTTGGTAGTTAGCTGGTCACAGGTAATTTTTCATTTAGTAGTAAACTCGTGATGAGGTAACACTAAGATATAATCAAATTCACAATGGGATGGTTCTAACGCAAGTTTCAGAAGAAGGCATATACTTCCTTCTTTCTTCTTGCATTGATTTGAAGGATTTTGAGGGAACCATAACCAGGTTGGTAATATCTACCACAAGAGAAATGATAAGGCTAGACCCTTGACGTGCCAAGACTCTGCAAAAAAAACTAAGAGCAACTTTTGACCAATGGAGACATTAAGCTTAATTGTATTTACATGCGATCCACAAGACTGAACAACCTGATAAAATAAATAGCTTATTCATTCACTGAACCATTAAACGCAATCTAATCATTGTAATGGAACAGTTAATAGCTACTATTAGCTACCACTTCCAGTTTCGAAGGCAAACAGAACAATAGCAAAGATGCGTTCATCTGGAAATCCAGCATAACTTCACGCCATACCTCATTGGGTACATCCAATTTATTATAGTTTCTCTGTCGAAGGAACTTTCTTTCGCATGTCTGCTTGCATTCTTTTCGTCTAATGTTTGGATTGAATTGTCTGGTGTGGTGATAAATTTAGATGTTGATGGATTTTCGTAAAATTGTCGGCATTTCTAGTGTGTCGCAAAGTTTCCAGCGAAAAGCTGAATTTCATCGTTTTATAGGGCTAATGATTTGTTAATCTTTATGTTTGGTTTTAAAATGTGTTCGGCTGAAGTAGTTAAATAATTGGTAATGTACTATTTCGTTATGGCTTATGCGTGTTCATCTGTTAGTTTATTAACATTGTGTCGTGTACCAGGTTCTTTGGTTAGTTGCATCATTAAGCTTCAGAATGCCAATTACCAATTTATTTATTAAACAATACCAAATCTATCTTCCAGGTTTCTCCCAATAAATCCATACTAAGAGAAACCACCAAGACAATACCATGGTCCATCATTCTATCCTCCATAAAATAAAGCCTTCTAATAAAATCAACTGAAAGACAGTACAAATAAAACCGTTTGTTTAATACAATTAGTTTTCTAAACGTTGGCTTTAGTTCCTGTCTTTGTTACACACAGAAAGACAGAAAGTTAGCAACTCCTAGTATGTTTGATAGTGACCTACTGCGGTTGAGTGATTGTGGTCTGTGACTTAATACAGTTTAGAGGAAGTAATCTAGAATGTTGGGTTTTAATAATAGGTTTTTGTGCTTCTAAGTTTTAAATTATTTATTCATAGTTTAAAAAACTATTCAGGAGGCGCAAGTCTACTAAAATGCCACAATTATATCAATTTGCGTTATATGATCATTTTATTAAAAGACTTTATCCTTATGATATGTTGATAGTTATTTGTAAAAGTATATGCGGAATGAAGGTCATCTCAAGGGTTATTTCTAAAACGTTAGCTGACAAAACCTTTAAAATGAATAACAAATAAACGAATAAAAAAACAACTCAAATTACTTATTTCTGGTGACAAAGATCGTGGTTTATGGCATGAAAGTTTCAAGGCCACACCTGATAATAAAACCACTGGACACATTGAAGTAGACGACAAATGCGTCAGAGATGGTAAAAGTGTGTTAATGTTTGTGACGTAGGTAAGGTATGGGTGTGTATAAGCTGTATTTTTGGAAGTTTTACTGATGTATCGAATTTCTGTTCCAATAAAGGAGAGGTCAAGTACTCATGATGGATGTAAGAAAGTAATGAGCAGAGTGAAGGAGAAAGTGTATAATAAGGATTGTTGGCAGTCTTAAATTATGGTCTTTAAATTCAGTGAATGAAAGTGAATATTTTGCATCTTTTGACAATTACATTTTAACAAGCTGATGATATAAGTGTCTCTATAATAAATTTACAGAGTTGTTGATAATTTAGAAGATTTCAGATCATTACCATGGAAACTAATATCGTCTAGTTTTAGTTATAGTAGTTTAGTTTTAGGTATATTTTAGTTATAGTCCTCTAAAAAGTCTTTCTTCTAGCCGTTATGGTATTTTAACTATGCAATTTATAAATAATGATATAAATAAATTAGTCTTTCTAAAAGTTACTTTGTCTTCTTAATTCAAGGTTTTTGGCTAACCATCCATCCATTATTTAAATTATCCATTAGATTGAAAACTAAAGTGGCCTTAAGATGTTTTAATCCCGTTTTCATGAACTTTGTCATTACCATCATCCAAGGTTCATGTACCTTAATTATTTTCGTCTCCCATGAGTCAAAAAACATTTCCATGTTATAAACCACAGATCACAGTAACTATAAATATTGTTACTCCTCTAGAGTTGCTAAGGCTGTATGACATTGACATTGTCAAAGTGATTTTGCTTCATGGCTTGCCTTAAGTGCTGCTTATGCATGTTATGTTAATTAAGTACTTTACCTAAATACATAACATTATACTGCTCCAAGATTATGCAGACGTTTATTTATATTCTATGAATATTCATTCCGTTTAGGATTTACTATAAATACTTTCATTCCAGACATTTTGTATTTTTTGGAAGCTCTCTCACAATTAACATTATTTGAATGTAGTTTTTTTTTCCAAATTTGCTACTTCTATTTTTAATTCTTATCAATTTATATTAATTGCTGAAATAGATACAATTTACGTTACTAGGTTTAAACACAAATCATGAAACAAAATCAGGTCTTCTTCTTTTTCTCCTTATCGTATCTTCATGTCATTCTGCTACCCGAACTACATTGTGAGTAGCTTGCATTAAATCATCCATTGTGCAGGTGCAAAGAATTGAGGTGTAGTACGTATAAGTACCTTGTATATGTAAGCATCATCTATTATAAATACTACTGTTGTACTCTCTTTTAGTCAGTAATTAAAGATAATCGCTCGTGAACACTTGTTTTAATAACACAACATCCCTACATGGCGACCCTGCCATTTTTGGGAGCGTTTCGTGTGACGCGATAGTAAGTTCGGTATAACGTTAATCCGAAATGAATTATTGAACAAACTCATTTAAAAAGTACAGTGACAAGTCTAAATAGTGATTATGTGTCAATCAAAAGTGGAAAAGGAGACTGTCCTTGTAAACCAGAATTCTGCAGGTTCTAATAATGCGCATGTTGAAGAATTGAAGATACACATTTCGACGATCAGTATAATCCTCATAGTAATGTGCGTTTTGCTGGGGCTTGGGGCGCTATATCTTGCATGGAAGCAGTATAGAAAATGTCACCATTCTTGGATCAGAGACCAGATCTTACAAAACAACCTTCGACGATCGTTCAGCCGTTCCAGAGCTGCGCGTGAAGAAGAACAAATTAATATCCCGATGAAGTAAAATATCTACGAAGATATCCATATTCGTCTACCTTCTGTCCGGCATAAGTTGTTTTAAAGTGAGTGTGCATAAAGTGCGTTGTGCGTATTTAATAGTCCATAAAATAATACATCTCAGAAATAAAACGTCGCGAGTGTTATAAGGCAAAGACAATTGCATAAGTTATAGACGCTAAGAATAGCATTATGTGTAGTATTTACCAAATTGTGGATTAAAAATTAGTGTTTCAGGTTACATCTTATTGTTATGAAGTGATCGCGTTCCAATGTATCAACTTACGCGCTGTGACCCCTACTACGGTAACGCTGGTATGAATTTAATATTTTCATATTATATTTTATAAGGGAATGGAAGACGACTTATTAGATTGTTTAAATGAACTCAAGTTAATAAGGAAATATTTAATAAAGAAAGGGAAAGCTCGATATAAAGGAAATATAATTAAAAACAAATTATGTGAAGTTGAAATAATTTATGAAAAAAGTAAGGAGTTAATTAAAATACTGTCTACAAAGCAAGGGGTAAAATCAGAATTATTAAAATCTTTATCTGTGTATAAGACTGAAATTGAGTCTTGTTATTTGCAAATTATTGATTTATGTACTGAAAGTAAGTCAGATAGCGATAGTGAAAGTAAGTTTTCTGAAGCAAGTCAAAATCCAGTATTAATCATGGAGTTCGATTTAAAAACGGCGTGTAGTTTGATTCCTGTTATGACCAATAACGAAAATAAAATCAAAAATATCATTGACTCTGTAGAAATGTATGCAGACATGTTATCGGAAACGGGGAAAAGTTTACTTATTAAATTCGTATTGAAAAGCAGATTGTCTGAGAGTGCTAAGTTGCGTATATCTAGTGATTACACATCTGTGAGCGATTTAGTCAGAGATTTACGTAATTCACTTTTGCCCAAAAAATCATTTACTGCAATACAATCGCAGTTACAAAATGCAACGCAAGACTGGCGTACAATCGACCAGTATGGTATAGAGTTAGAAAAATTATTCACTGATCTGACAATATCGCAAGCAGATGGCAATTCTCAAAATTATTCCGTACTAAAGCCAATCAACGAAAAGTTGGCAATTAAGCGATTCGCAGATGGATTGAGGGACACGCGATTAAGTACTATCATCGCTGCGCGTAATTATTGCAGTTTAAAAGACGCAATCCAGGCGGCAAAAGACGAAGAACTAACATCGGCGTCGACTTCGGTAGATGAAGATGTTATGCAGTTTTCACGACAGGGTAAAGGTAAGTCCCAAAATAACTCAAGCTTCAGAACTAATGACAGTGGAGCTTCTAACCGGCAGTACGGCCATCGAGGATACCAAAATCATCAAAATTCTAATTATTCCAGAGGTAACTTTAACCCAACCAATTTTAGAAGAGGTAATTTAAATAGAGGTAACTCACGTGGTCGATCGTTTTACGGTTCTCGTGGTACAAATAATTATAGAGGTTCATCAAATAATTCAAGTCACGGACGAGGTTACCAAGCTTCGAACGAGAATCAATCGAGTAATGAAACTCATAGTAGTGGTAACAACAATCGAGTGTTTTGCACTAATGAATCTAATGAAAATGAAAGCTTAAATCCAAATACAAATGAGATGCAGTTTTTTCGATCTGAAACATAACATTTTAGCATTAAATGGCAAAGCAAAATTTTTAACGTTATATATTGGCAATAAAAAATATTTTTGGTTAATTGACACCGGAGCATCGTTGTCCATATTAAAGAGAGATGTTTTACCTAGTAATGTCACAGTAACTAGAGATGAAACGATCATAAATGGTATTGGAGGTAAAATGAAGTCATCAGGGTTTGTTGAACTTAATTTGAATCATCGCGATGACCAATCTTTTGTTGACTTTAATATCAGGCTTCATGTTTTTGATAACTTACCATTAAAGGCTGATGGAATTTTAGGTTTAGACTTTCTGTGTAATTATGCTTCAAATATCAACTTGAAGATGAATTCCATCACCCTATCTAAATATGGAATAGATTATTCATTAAAACTTAGTGATATCATAGATTACTCAGCCGAGGTGTTACATATCCCAGCACGTAGTGAGTCTATACATTATCTACTTTTAAATATTGACTATATGGAAGATTGCGTTATCCATAGCAAGCAATTGGCGGAAAATGTCTTTCTTGCAGGATGTATAGGGAAAATACAAAATAATAGATTACCGATAAAAATTTTAAACATAAACGAACACGACGTTCATCTACCATGCTTTCAACCTGAAATATATTCGATTCATGATTATAACTTGTGCAATTTTAAACCTAACAATAATAGTTTAAAGAGAGCAAATATATTATTAGATATCTTGAAATTAAATCATTTAAATACGGATGAACGGAAATCTATCAAAAAGTTATGTGCTAAGTACTCGGATGTTTTCTTTTTACCGGGTGATAAGCTAACGACTACAAATGTTTATAAGCAATCCATAACGTTAAAACCAAATACAAGTCCCGTTTATGTCAAGCAATACCGATTGCCTTATTCTTTGAAAGATGAAGTAAATAAGCAAATTCAAAAGATGATTGATGATGATATTATAGAGGCAGCCAAGAGTGAGTGGTCCAGTCCAATTTTACTGGTGCCAAAGAAGAGTAACAATGATAACAAATGGCGACTAGTCGTTGACTACCGGAAACTTAATGATTGTATTGTAGACGATAAATTCCCTTTGCCAAGTATTACTGATATTTTGGACTCACTCTCTGGTTCTGTATATTTCTCACATTTAGATCTTAATCAAGGATATTATCAAGTAGCTTTGGATGAAAACAGTAGAGAGTACACTGCATTTACTACTAGTACTGGGCAATATCAGATGAAGAGGTTGCCCATGGGACTAAAAACAAGCCCAAGTGCTTTTAGCAGGGTTATGTCAGTTGCTATGTCTGGGTTAACTTACGATAAATGTTTTATATACCTAGATGATCTGGTTGTATTTGGAAGAAATTTAGAAGTCCATAACAAAAACTTAACAGATGTTCTGGAAAGACTTAGGAAAAGTAATTTAAAATTAAACCCAGAGAAATGTAGTTTCATGAAGAAAGAAATTCTTTATTTGGGTCATCTAGTATCAGAAAATGGAGTTTTACCTGACCCATCAAAAGTTGAAATATTACAAAATTATCCCGTACCAACTAATACAGACGAGGTGAAAAGATTTGTAGCATTCTGTAATTATTATCGGAAGTTTATTAAAAATTTTGCAGAAATAACTAATCCCTTAAATAAACTGACCAGGAAAAATGTTACATTCCTTTGGACTGATAGGTGTCAACATGCATTCGAAACATTGAAACATGCTTTAACTACCCCACCTGTATTAGATTTTCCAGACTTTTCAGATAAAAATGAATTTGTCATTCAAACAGATGCTTCAGGCACTGCTGTAGGAGCCGTCTTATGTAATAAAAATATGAAACCGGTCGCATATGCTAGTAGACCACTTAACAAAGCTGAACTTAACTATCCAACTATTCAGAAAGAGTTAGTGGCCATTGTATGGGCTGTGAAGTATTTTAGACCCTATGTTTACGGTAAATCATTTACAATAATGACCGATCATAGGCCTTTAATATATCTATTTTCAATGAAGGACCCATCAAGCAGACTGCTTAAATTTAGACTAGCATTGGAAGAATACGATTTTAAAATTTTATACGTTAAAGGAAAGGATAATAGCGTTGCAGACGCATTATCTAGAATTAGTATAACATCAGACAGTTTAAAAGAAATGAATAATGAAGTTATGTTAGTTGTAACTAGAGCCCAGAAAAGACTTCGAGATTTAGACAAACAGTTGAATATACCTAGTTCTAGTCAACGAGACGAAACAGGGCCTGATCAACCAAAAGTAGTTGAGGTGCTAAGAATTCCAAATACGTCGGTGGAATTGACTTTTATTCAAAATGATGAATTAAACAAATTAAAGAGACAAAATCATGTAGATGAAGAAAAAGAATGTTTTATTTATAGTTGTAGTAGGAAGATATTATTTGTCAATCTTAACTTTAGGGCACAATTTACGCGAGCCGAATTTGTGACTAAGTTAGGAGACTTTTGTAGCAATGTAGGAATAAACGAGCTCTGTATTGTGAAATGTAAACAATATGAGAGTTTTATTAAAGATGTGTTAAAAGAGATAAAACATAAAACGGATTGGATCGGTCCACGTATTTATGTATTGAGAGGAGTTAAAAGAATTGATAGTGAGGAAGAACAACAATATATATTACATGACTTTCACCTACTGCCTACCGCAGGACATGCAGGCATACGTAGAATGACAAATAATATTAAAAGGAAATTTTACTGGCCGGGCTTAGACAATGATGTTAAAAAATTTGTGAATAAATGCAGTAAATGTCAGAAAATGAAGCATTGTAGATATGTCAAGGCGCCTATGGAGATAACTACAACGGCTTCACATGCGTTTGAAAAGATCTATCTTGACGTCGTAGGTCCTTTAGAAAGAGACATTGAAGGTTATCGATATATTTTGACTTTGCAATGCGAACTTACTAAGTTCGTAGAAGCATATCCTTTGGAAACCAAGGAATCCGTAAGTATAGCGAAAGCGTTAGTTAATAATTTTATTCTAAGGTTTGGAATACCAAATACCATCGCGACTGATCGTGGAACCGAATTCGTGTCTTCAATAATGGAACAGGTATGTGGAATTTTGAATATAAACAAATTAACATCAACAGCGTATCACCATCAATCCATCGGTGCGCTGGAAAATTCACACAAAAATTTGGGTACATTCTTACGAATACAGTGTAACGGTCAAAAAGACACATGGAGTCAGTGGCTACCATTCTGGTGTTACAGCTTTAATAATACTGTTCATACAGAAACGAAGTACACGCCCTTTGAGTTGGTATTTGGTAGAGCTAGTGTAATACCATGTAGAGTTAGTCAATTTATTGAACCATTATATAACCCAGAAAGTTATCCTCTAGATCTTAAGTATAAGTTACAAGTAGCTCACCAAGATGCTCGTAACAATTTACTTCTAAGTAAGCATAATCGTAAAAATTGTTATGATAAATCATTGAATAATTTGTCATATAAAAATGGACAATTAATTTTAGTTAAAAATGAAATAGCTAGTAAGTTAGACCCCCAATGGGAAGGTCCATTTGTTGTTTCAAATGATTTAGGTGTTAATGTAGAAATTACAAAAAAGAACAAACCCTGTATAATCCATAAAAATAGAACTAAACCGTTTATAACATAAAGTATTGTATTCTCCACATGTAAAAAAAAAAAAAAAAAAAATTCCTTTTTTTTTTCTTTTTCTCTTTCACCCCCGAGGTGAGGTGTAGTACGTATAAGTACCTTGTATATGTAAGCATCATCTATTATAAATACTACTGTTGTACTCTCTTTTAGTCAGTAATTAAAGATAATCGCTCGTGAACACTTGTTTTAATAACACAACATCCCTACAGAATCAGGTTTAAAATTATTTAATCTCTTAATATCTTTCCATCCATAATATTGATCCTCTATCCATGCACTTTTTCCTATCTCATTATAATCATCATCAACTCAAGAGCTCTCACCGGTGCAGCTCCTTTCATTCTCATCTCTTTCATGCACATTTATTTTAAAGGTTAGTCTTGTCGTTGCACGTTTACTTATAAACGACTTTTCATAGTGACATGACAAGTTATTGGCCGAAATTAACTGGTGACTTGTTTTCAAGCCTTTTCTCTTTTCGTTTCTTTTTTATCATAACTACGATGTGTTCTCGTTCTTCAACACGTGGTGTCTTGACTTATTTTTCCATGAAGTTGGTGGGATATTAATAGTCGGTTTCATCCTCTTTAAAATTGTATGAAAATTTTAAGTAATTTGGCTGATTGTGTCAGTAGTAGCATAGATAAAAATTGTATTTTTATGGCAAAATAAGTGTGAAGAAACTGCATTCTTTAAACAGTATAGAATTAAATACTTTGAATTTGTTCTACGTTGTTCCGGTACATAGTATTTTAAATTGCCCAACTTCCGAAGCTTTGATTAGAAACATGACAGCAATCAAAACATTTGATGATACAGATTTAAAGACAGTTGCACATCGAAATAATTTATTAAAATCGAAAGTCCCTGACCTTGTTAAAACGTCGGGGTTTTGGTACATGTTTTGCGTCATTCCAACCGGTCTCAGTGAAAGTAAGTTAAATATGCGCCCTTAACAGGAAATTGAGTGAAATCTATGTTTTATAGAGCATTCGTCTATATTGGGTGGCCTTTAGTGGCCGTGGGTGATGTCAACTGTTCCTCATTCTTATCATAATAGGTTTTTCGTGATTGTTTGCGTATGTTCTTCGGGAATTTTTGTTTTTTCTAGAATAGTTTGGATTTGACCGAGATTTACTATGACACGTGTTCGGCACTCGCAAAGAAATACAGACTTTTTTATTTTGTGTCCTCTATTTCATATTTTTCATTAGGTACACGTTCAATAAGGACAACATCCGTTTTTTTTTTTTCCTTTACTTCATTCACAAGAATATAATTCTAACTTTCCTGTTACCTTAAAAATACACGTGCTTGTAACCACGAGTAAGACTGCACATCATAATTATGTACGAACGAATTACGAAAACAAATTAACTTACCTTAAAAAAAACTATTAATGTCACTGATGCCATCACAAATTAAAACTGATGGGATTGGCTGATAACCAAACGAATTAATTTTAATCAACTTGTTTAGCAGAGAAAGATCTTTGGGAAAAAACCTTTCTCTATCCAAAACATGTTATTGCATCCGAAGGTACTTGTCAATGTCAAGTTCAATAAGTTAACTGATATATTATGAAGGTACTCTTCTCTAATGTATTTGAGAAAAACTAGTTCTAATTGTGTCAAATGTATCGGAACTTTCAATTCGTCAGTAGTTCAAATAACTAATCAAGTATAGTTTTTGTGTAAACACAAATTTACAGCTTGGAATTATGCTATTTTTATTTAAAAAGTCCAAAGAAAAAAGGACCAAGAAAAAATTGAAATTTATAGAACCATTTTTTGGTATTTTCCGTAACTATACATTTTCTAAATAATTCGTTAAAAAATTGTAGACGAAAGTAGACTTTTTTTTTTCAGAATACCTAGCTATCTCTACAATCCAATATTTTACAAAAGAAAAAAGCGTAACAACAGAAAAAGTATAAAAAAGGTTCAAAAAAAGCTCATAATGTTTTTTGCTTTGCTTAATTACCATTCCGAATAAGATTTGACATAGATAATCGTGAACTGTTAAAAATATACAATATGCATGAACAAACATACTTACCATTATTCTCTCGTTACAAGGTCGTTATAATTTGTTTATTTCACTTTGTTTTTAAGATATTTTCTTGATTAAAATCAGTAAAAGAAACACATTAGAGTTAACTTTGTATCATTTATTTGCGGGTGATGAAAATGCACTAAAATGAAAAATATTTCTAACAAAAAAAAGGAGTTCAAAATAAACTTATATTTATTTTTAATTATTAAATAAATATCTAAATAAGAGCAACACTAGAAAAGATAGTCTAAAAGTCAGACACTAAAGAACTAGATTTAGTAAGACAGGTTGTAAAAACGGGTCCTAATACCTTTAGTTTAAAGAACAAGTTATTTAGAAATTACTAAATTAATATATCTTTTGATAATGTATTGCCATACATTATCAAAAGATATATTAATTCTAGTTTTAAACCAACCATTTACTAAACTGCCGTATAATAATATAGTTTTTGGTTTGGTTTTAAATTAGAATTATGGTGTTGTGTTTCATGATAAAAAATACAAAATTCATAATAAATCAAAATCCTTATATTCAATAATTAAGAAAATACCGCCCCAAATTACGTGTTTCATATAATTTTATCCTCATATTTATTTATATGAACCGAGTCAACGAAGAAATAATTACGTCGTTAAATTCGACATTAAGTAATGGCTTCCGGGTCAATTTTTGTTCACGGCGGTGAAACCTAGCGATTAACCAAATATAGACAAGATTATAATGCTTACTGTAAGTTATTATAAAACCACACGTTTCCCTGTCTCTCATATTTATGTAAATGGAAACTTGAAACAACCGTGGAGAAGTATAAAAGGAAGTATAAAAATGTTTTGCCACGCAGAATTTTATACCTAAAAACAAAAAGAAAAGAATAACCAACGTCAATAACTATGGGACCACAACAGAATTCAACTCACAATAACCAGAGACGAAGCTTTACGAACATACAGAAATGCCGCTAAACTGAGAAGTTCCTTCAAAAGCAGCTCCGCAAAAAGAAATGGAGAAGCCCCCAAGCCTCTTGAACATAACTAAACCTATACATATACAATTATGTAATTCTTATTTTAATTGTTAGTATTTTCACATAAATGTCACCATGGTTTTCGTACCTACGATACTTATAATTATGATCTTTAGTTGATGTAGAAATATATTCAAATCATAGCTGTATCAAAAAAATGATGTTACCCAAACGTAGATTACGTTGTTTGAAATTCCAATAAAAAATGTGGTACATTTTAAGTTTTTCACCACTAAATCAAACGCTTAAAATTTTGATCAAATCACTTTTATTTTCGTTGGAGTGATCTCGATTAAAAACACTTTCACTTCAACAGGCTACATGCACGAACTATCCATACTTTTCCAATTATTGCTAGCTATGCGGTAAAGGTTAACTGTATCAGAAAAAGCAAAAAAATCTGCAAAGTACACGATGGTTGCAAATACTTGAAATAAAGTATTTATAATAATAAATAATAAATGCGAACAACATCATACATTGCTCTGAACCCAAAGTAAGTAGTAAGCACTTGTGTTATGGAATTCAGAAACAACAAAGGTACCACAAACACCCAGACCCGGGACAATGTAGAAAAGTGAGTTTCTACATTGACCCGTCCGGAGATCGAACCCGAGACCTCAGAGCTAGCGCCACCTTGAAACCCGGTGCGTACGCCACTCGACCACGGAGGTCCTCAAAAATTTATAATCGTTATTCTTTGTCTTTAATAGAGCAAATAATAGTTACATTGTGTTTTATATACCTAGTAAAATTACCTACCCAAGCTTAATTCAGAATGAGTTATAGCAGGTAATGACTTAATAAAATTTAAATAATATTCCTTGGTATCAGATTAAGGGGCTGGCTTTGCTATTTTAAATTACTTAAGGTTAGTGGTGTAGAACTTTGATGGTTTCTTCTTCTTCTTATCGAGTCGATCATTGGCATTTGGCATTGGCAGTTAAATTTTTCCCGACCAGTACTCAGCCACGCACACGGCATTGTCCGTTGCCTCATACAGGTCCTCGCGTGTGCAGGTGGCACGCTGGCCATCTCATTAAGTGAGCCATTGTTTGGGGGAGGATGCCGCACCCACACGGTTTCTGAAAAACTTTTAAAAGGTTGTCATTTGTTCTTTTTAGAACACAACACAAAAACTACAGTTTTTTTAGTACTTTTTGAAACAAGAACCTTTAACCAAGATCAAGAAAAAACGGCTAGTAATGTCAAATTTAACAGCTGAAATGACCTTTACAAAACCTTACCAAATGATGGTAGTAAGTAATGTAAAAAAGAAAATATGTGAACTATGACAACCATTTTTCTTTACATAGCCTACGTAAAATCGGATTGCTGGGCTAAGGCCTCCCCTTTCTTCTTCCAAACCTCTATTTTTTGCGATTTCTGTCCACTGACAGTCATAAAATATATAAAATATTTAGTTTTGTTCTGACAAAACAAATGAAGATTGCTTATACTTACAATGTATGGTCTGTCACCAGGACAAGCAGTTATGACTCCTTATTCACGTGTCGCATGTTCAACTTTCTTTTAACTTTCTCAATACCCATGGCTTTTCGTCTCTTATTTATTATCACCTATGTTTCCTTTTTGAAGTTGAAGAAATCTTTCGGTTTAAGTATGTTTGGGTTTTTATGTATTTTGTTTATGACATGTTTTCTATGCTATTTTATTTATTAGGAAAATAAAGGCCTCCAAGTTTCAGTAAATAATGTAATTGATAGCTGTACTGTACAATACTGACTCCAATATTCTGTTTACCTAAATGATATTTTTTGGATTACATTTATTTTTATTATAATATGATGTACTTACTGGATCGATTTGATAAAATTTATACAATATAAACAGAAAGGTGTTAAAGATATCGCGAAACTAACATACAAAAAGCTACAGTATTAATAACTAATTGTTGAGAACAAAATATAAAAACTAAAAATGTAACTACCTTAAAACAATCTTCAAGATTATAAAAATCATTAGTCGTGATTTTGATTGATCGAATCGAAAAACAAAAGTATGATAGCAAAAAATATATTCGTAAAAAGACTTTTTGAAATTATAATTCCACAAAAACTATCTCAAAAAGTACTTACCTACTGACATCTTAATCAGTGAATAGATCTTTTGGATTTGGATCATCATTATAATAAAATACATGTCTGAGTATATTATGCTCTTTGAAAAATGTATTTGCAAAAAAATTAGGGGTATGTAGGCAACTGTTAATTGAATTTCTGTGCTTATTTTACGAGTAGTCTGCCTCTCCAATTTCCAATTAGTTTGAAATTTATAATACTACATTTACGTTACTAGGTACTTTTTATTGTAGAATACTTATCAGTAATGAAGAAAAAAATTTAAAGAAAACATTCAGACCAGTTGTATCTTTTTGTTACATAAGTAAAATAATAGCGATAAAATTCTTACAACATAGTTGAGTAAGAACTGTATTGCGTATGTGTTAAATAAATTGATATTACCATAAAAATTGCCATAACACACAGGTGTACTATTTAATGGATATAAAGCGAATGTAACAAGTAAATAATAATGTATAGATACATATTCACTTATTTTTAGTTATTTCAAATGCTACGGAACTAACTACATATTTATATTTATTAAAAAATAATGATTGTATTTTAATATTTTTAGTGCTGATGATAGCTTCTTTGGTTTGGTCTATTCTTCTTTGAGAATTAGCAATGAAAATTTTTTTGTTTATATTGTTTTTTGAGCAGAAGTAATTTTTTTTTAATAATACAATTCATGTACATAAAAACGTAGGGGTTGTATTTTCTTTAAAGTGTAGAATAAATTAAATTATTTACGATTAATATTGACAAAAGCTGCATGAAGCTTTGCAAATAACGGTAAGTGATTTAATATTCGACATTTACTTCCTAAAATGTACGGAACATCGCTTCTTTGGCTTCCATTTCCTTTTTATGTATGTTGACTTGCAAATTCAAAATGCTTGAAACTTTTTGTTAAATATTTTCGAAAAGTGTACCAACTTTTTTGCGACTATTGTTCGCGCTTATTAAGAGTAACTTTTTGCTTTGTGTTCTAAATATTTGTCTAATTACTATATTTTATATTGACGGACTTAGAAATATACGAGTATTTTTTTATTATTGTTTTATAACTATCTATTAAGAGAGTCCAATCAAATAAATTAATCATAGTAATTTATACTGCAGTAATTGGCATTTTCAGCGAGGTTTCTCGTTTAGTTTTTCTTACCCCTTCAAGCCGATAGAACATGTGCTTAATTGTAAATTACGTAAAAAGTATGCAATTAATCCCATACTAGCCTTTCCACCTACAAAGGGCTGTACTATACCAATTGACCCACACAATGGCAAGCCCACGGTAATTCAAATGAATAGCACTTGCACTTTCTTACTCGCGCAGACGTCTGACCTACTTGCTGCTTTGTATGGAGTCGAAAACACTGACTGTATACTTGGCGGTCCTGTAGAGAAATGTATGTTTTAGACTGATTGCAGGTTTTTACTACTGCGTGGAGTACTTAAAGTAAAGTTTACTACTAGTTACTTAGAACATTAAATAAATAAATCTGATTTAAAATATTCGTCAAAGGTCCACCCGTAATAATCAACAAATTAAGTTTAAAATAACTTGATAATGTTCTATTGAATTTCAGTTTTTTATTAGTATGGGATAAGAACTAGTAGATTAAGTACCGGTTTTATATGCACACCTAGCTAGCTGGCTTAAATACATATAAGTAAATACTTGTGTGACTTTATAATAAATATTAAGATCTTAGTTTATGCTGCCACTGGTTAAATTAACTATTATCCTATATTCGTCTCAAATAGCAATCAGTTCCAGTCAGTAAAATTAATAATAGTGTATTCATGTTCCATCAGAGAAGAGTGGCGGCGTGTTGTGAAGCTTGCCACCATACACCCGAAGTGATGACCACGACCACGAAGACCACTCTGTCAAGAGTGACCCCGACTAGGATCATAATAAACGCCACTATTAATTTGACTACCAAGATTAACCTTTTCTACCTGACTCTAAAGGACTAAACTCCTCAACATGACCCACCAGCAGGATCTAACACATTCCCCACAAGGTCACCTACCCAACTAATGAACGTTTGACTGAAACCGGACTTTCTCAGTGAAAGTATACGCACACGCGTCAAACCTCGGACCTCGCGGACTTTGTCAATGAGTTTGTTTAACTGTTCGAGAAACTACTAAAACAATAGTGCTAACATAAGCTTTGGATGACGCTAATGGAAGTTAATTTGGGCTGAAGAACAATAAGGTTTTTGTGAGCACATTAAGGTACGAGGTGGCCTGGCTGTTCAATGATCAGAATGTTTTCACAATTAACACAGGCTTCTACCATTGTACCTTATGTAAACTGTAAGGAGGTATTTCAAAATGGAAAACAAGTGTTAAAAAGTAGGCCTAAATAGCTAACAAAGTAACCTAAATAATTGTCTTTTTTTTTAGTAGTTTCTGTCCCACTGCAGGGCAGAGGCCTCTCTACCCACCTTCCATCTCTCTCTAGCTAGGACGGTGGTCACCCACTCCTTATCAAAGGACTCCAGTTCGTCCCGCCATCTCCATCATTTCGACGCTGAATATTAAAAGAATAGCATCGGCTTTCATAAATTCACTAAAAACAAATGCTACTTTTCGGGTAAAACACAAGATGAGCGAATCTCGAAAGCTGGTGTAGGAGCTAAAATTAAGATAAATAGAGTAGATCGTAAATATTTTTCTTAAATGCAAAACTATTGTAATAATAATATTTATTTAAATGTAATAAACATTTACTCTCGTACGGAATTCAGAGCGGAACTGGTGTACATAATAAATCGCGCGTGTATGATCCAGAACTTCGTAAATATTTGTGTGCGCAGGCGCCGAAAGCGGAACGAATAGACGCGGACAATACTGGTGTGACTGGTCTAATATTTTGTTAGACTGTTAATTTATTGGTGTGAAATATTAAAATCGCAATCTCCAACACAAAATTATGATATTAAGCTAGTATGTATCGTACGTGACGAGAGTAAATAGAACATAAAAAGCTAACCAAAAAAAACATTAGACTTACACAAACTCCTGAATCTCGCATAAGATTCCACCAATCACTAACCTGTAGCTTCTCGTATTTGAGGAAACTGACAGATATCCCCCATGCGTCAAAGACATTATTACAATACTTTGCAGGACTTATAAAAAAAATATATATATTAATATTGTCTGCATTGCTTTGGTCATTTTCAGACAATCCACTAATCTATCCTAACTTAGAAAGCATAGTTCCAACAAAAATAAAACAAAAGAGAAATATTTTGTACCCGACAGCGATTCAGTTAAAACAATAATAACAATATAATTGCTATCGGTAAAAAACAAGCGCAAATAAATAAGAATTGAGTACTCGCAGACCACAGAGTTCGAACAAGTTAAAACTATAGAGTGCGAGTATTGCTAAGTCTATTGCGTCGAGCGTCAGCATATTTTTGCCGTATGTAGTATATTCGCTTACTGATTTTAGCAACGATAGACGTATATGAGAAAGTATCGATGGTTCCGATATTATTAGGGTTTCATATTTGGTCTCTTAGCTTCAAACGAATGTTAGACATTATAATAAAACTACTTTTTTTATTTTTTCGCGGTTTATTTTGATTTTAGGTCTCGACGTTTTGACACCTCTGTAGGTATTACAGTCACGGGCAGACTGCAGACTTGTTAGGGTTTGATAATGATCGTTTTATTGTCACGGAGCGACGCCCTCCGTTTTGATACTATTTTGAAGACGAAACTAGTTCAAACTAGTTCTCAGTTCATACCTTGTTATGTGCACTCTGTTGTTTCTTCTCTACTCTTAGACGCAGACATTTATTGGATAAGGAAACCGGTGCAATTCTTTTAAAAGTGTGTCTGTTGGACGTTCTACCAGTTTGTAGATAATTTTCCTGGTCGCATGTATGAAATGGTTAGAAATGGATGTGTTATTGAGAATTGGGTTCGTTGCATTATTTTATGTTTTAAGACCATCTGTATTGAAATGTGTTGTAATATCTATGAATTCTTTATGCAACAACAACGTTACATTACAACGACTATTATTTATTTTACTCGTTTGTAATGCTTATAGGTTGTAATAAAATTATGTAAGTTTTATTTCAGTTAGATTTATTTTGAAAACTGTTTTAACTTCAGTTTTATTTTTGCTTTATGTAGCGCAGCAAAATTTATAGAAATTTTCTATTATGTTTTTACAGCTTGCAATTTTTTTAATATAATTTATATTTAAAAATCGCATTAAAAAGATATTTATGACCATTAAAATCATTAAAGTGTTAAATAAATGCAAATGATATTAAAATAGTGCAGTTCACACTTAAAGAGGTTTGCCCTTAATAAGTTTGTTTACTTCAAAACCGTGCAACTGGTGCAACATGTTTTCATTTCCTCCATAACTTCTAATGCCCTACACCTTTACATACTTATTAGCGCCCATCATTAACACAAGTTTTATGGGGCCACACAAACAACCGATCTTACGAAATCCCAAAATTTTCCATCCATAGATTCACTTTCTCTTGAACGTAAACCGATGGAAGGCCCGTTTCTTTGATTCCATTAGAATGCGCGGCATTCGCTGTTTTAGAGGCCACACGTGGTTAGAATTTAGGAGTGGAGTCAGTTCCGGGGTAATAGGCTAGCCAACTATGTTTACGGGTTATAATTGTACTGTACTTACACTGTCTTATATTTCATTAGCTGTTGCACCTGTTTACATTCGAGTATCTGAATTTGTTTTGTCATCTGAATCATCATCCTTATTGATGGATTTGTTGTTTTCAGAGATGTGATTGCATTTGTGATAAGTAATTTGAGGTATGTTACGTGAACTTGCTCATTTACTTTGAGCTTTATTTGCTCAATACGATTTTTGTGTGAAACCTGTGACAACTCGTGTTTCTGTATGATCGTGCATTGCGATTCGTTAAAGTTTTGCAGCTAAGCTTTAGATTAAATTGTCGAAGCGCTTCTCTTTTTCTTTCTATATATCTCTTATTCATTTAGGATTCAACTTTTTGGTGTCATCAGCTTGTGTGCTTTTTCTTTAATTGTCACTGCTCCTTCTAAGAATCTACTGGCAAGCTGATCAACATATTTATCTTCCTACTCTTCTACTCTATTTCACTTGGCATCGGTAGCAGCTGATGGCTAATACATTTTACTGTTAACTGGCAATTATCACGCCCCAAAGAGCATAACGTGTGGATCCAATCAGATC
Organism: Autographa gamma; assembly: GCA_905146925.1. Classification (NCBI taxonomy): domain Eukaryota; kingdom Metazoa; phylum Arthropoda; class Insecta; order Lepidoptera; family Noctuidae; genus Autographa; species Autographa gamma. The sequence goes on from LR989871.1 coordinate 9,116,895, forward strand.
ACTTGTCCGAGTTTTAATCATAAATAAACATGGCTATAATTAACAGCTATGGAACGATTATAAACTAAAATCCGTTCAAATCTAATTATAAAAATTAATTACTTTTTCCTGTAGTCGCATGTGTTTTTTTATAGGTGAAGATGATACGGTAAAATGTTTTAACGTCGGTTCTGATAAATGTTATTGCTGTCGTACTTAGAAAAAGATAGAGATATGACTTTGATGTGTTGGTATTTGGATGAAATACAATCTGATAAGATACAAATAGGTAAAGATTTAATGAGTGAAATACAATGTTAATTAACCGAAGTATTTGAGATGAAAAGCTTGTCTTCTTAAATAAAGACTGTAAATCTGTAAAAGACTGTTGTAGACGAAGTAACATGGGTGGTATATTGAGAGGCCTGATTAGTGAGACAGAAACAGAACAATATAACATACTGGCAGCTTTAATTGGAAATAATATAGATAAATCCTTGGTAGATCTATTATGTGTCTGATAAGTTTCTTTTTTATTATCCGTATCCAGTTAATATTCAAACTATGAAGCCACATCCATTTATTATAAATCCTGTACATTACGCTTATGGGCAGAAGTCTCATTCACACCAACTGGTTTCAATACTCGCCACAAAAACTGGTGATTCTCGTTTAAAGCAAAAGGGTTATAAAATTATATCCCGGACATTGCACTAGTGACCTTAAAGGGAATAGAACCTTTGAAAATGCAATTTATGAAAAATAGAAAAAAAAAATGGAAAAGTGTGTCAGGTGTAAATATCAAATATTATTACATTTCTTAAAGTTTGACCTAGATACCAAATGGTATTTAAAAATGTGGATGTAATCTTTACATAATCCCATTTGGAAGAAGAATAAGTTGTAATTCATAATCAGAAATGTCTGGCTGTCCAAATAAACATAATAAAGCTTTCTTAAAGACCAGTATTTAAAATACTTGATAGCGTATGACTAAGTACTTTTAATAATAATCATTTTCTTATTAACCTATTTCTTCCATAGCAAACTTATCACCAATCAGATCCTTATACTTCGCTCCAGAGAACGGGATATCCATAATTGAATAGAAACCTTCAACCATCATAATATCGTTAGTGTCATAAACAATACATCTGAAGTTAAACAAGGCATAACGAATTTACTGGGATATCACAAAAATCATATATTTCCGATGACAAGTTATACTTTCACTTCACATCATCTCCAAGTCGACTGCTTTCAAATATATGCTTTGAATTTAAATTAGGCATAATTTTTGTGAATACTTAACCTAGAGACTGGTAGGCTGTTTCTTATATTAATATTGTTGCTGGTGGTGTTTCAACCTTGAACTTGGAACTTGTTGGTAGGCTCATAAAATTTTGAAAAAACCTATTTGTCACGTATAGGTCTAAACATATTAAAATAAACCAGTAGGCTAGATTCTAAATTATTAAGTTAAACAAGCTATTCCTTCAGACAGTGATTCTTGTTTCATGATTACTCACTTAACTAGCTAAAGATAGCCAAACATTTTTTTTATGATATATATCATTGTTATGATTATTTAGATGCTGATACTTCACTAAAAAAAAGACCAGATACTTATTGAATTAAACATGTTTAAACAACTATTTTGATGAAATAAACATGTCAGTCACACCTTGTTAACTCACGTTTTTTTGTTTCAGATGATGCATTCAAATACATCCAGAGCATCGCGGATTGTTTAACTGTCAACGTAACTCGTATCAACGCTTTCCAAAGTTACGATACACAAAACTTTGAGAGAATGGAATTGCTTAGACTAGACGTGCTTCGATTCCCCAAGAGACCAAACGTGTGTACAAAATAAAATAACTTGTGACAAACAAAAAGAAACCAGTTATGATCTAACAATGGCTGAACGCAATGAAGAAGGAAACAAAAACAGAATGGCGATCGACAAAATAGCAAAGTTTCTAGTTATAATATTAATTAGTGTTAAACATGCTGAGTGTAGTGTCACTGACGATATATCGAAACGAATGAAGATCCTAGAAAGTGTGTCCGGTAGATATTTTAGTGACGTTTATCAAAATGGTACTTTTAGGACTGGTAATGTGTTGTGGGACAATATTCTGAACAAGTGCACTGAAGCGCCGTCAGTGAGTTGTTTACAGAAAAATGTGTATACTTATCTCGATGATAAAATAGGTATGAACGGTGATGTGGAAGTGACCAGTGGTATGTGTTTCAAGAAAAACAATGTGGATATAAACAAGTATAGTAAGGAAGCTAATTCTATCTACCTCACGGGGAGTAAGGATGAAGATAGAGGGAAAAGTGATAACTTTGAAGATGATAATGAAATTGACGATGATGAACCAGGTGAGTTTAAAATTATTCTTATTAATGCAGATTTTGTCAAAGATAAATGTAGAGTATCGTAGCATTCTGAACAACAAGCGGGTATAAGATCTTCTAGACATACAAGCGTATGCGTATTTCAAGAATTTATATCTGTAGTGAGTAATGCACAAAAAAATTAAACAACGTTGTATGTTTTGATTAAAAACTTGTTTCATTCATTGAACATAGCAAAAAATATTGACCTGTTGTAGCTTTAAACATCACATTAGCAATTAAAAACCGTTTGTACCTACTTAATCTACCGGCTTTATGCGGTAATGCGGTCAATCTAATCTACACCTTATTTTTTTATGGAGAGATGATAGTTGTAAATAAACTATTGTGTTTCAACTGTCAAGTAATCTTTGTTTTTATCAATGTTGTGTATGTGTCCGGGGTCCCGTAATGGAATCCCTAAATGCCATTACTTGCTTCAGTTAAATTAATGATTTTAAATAGCATCAAAATGTGTACTTATCGTATTGATTTGCAATTGAAGAGGTTATTACAGTAGCTAAGAACTTTATGACATTTTTTTTTTAATATGTGACTAATTGATAACTGAGTCATTGTTTAAAACTTGGTACAAACAAAAGGAGGTTCTTTAGTTTCACGAAGCAAAACGATGAAAAATCGAGTTTAGTAGGTGTCGTCAAAATCATATTTTGCCAAATATCCTATTCATCTGCATTTAAATATTGTCAACTAAACAATGAAATCTTTTCTCCGATCCGAAATAAATTACATTAACAATTCTATTGTTACTTCTAAAGCTGTAAATCCAAATTAGAAACCACCATCAAACACTATTGGAAAATAAACACATGAACTAAGTGTTAACATAAACAAAGGTTTCTCTAAAGAAACAGCAATATTCTATTGAGACATAGGTGAAGAGGAAATCCACATTCGCGGTGAAAACGCATTTGCTTATTCAAACAATAAGCAATTCATGTCACACTCGGTCAATATCGCCAGTATATCTTGAGCTCTGGTTGTGACTGTAATGTATTGGACTGTAAACTGGTAGATGCTTTCGAGCTGACATATTTCATGCGTTTTAGTGTGTTTTGTTGGAATGGGGAACTGACCTAGGTCTAATAAAAATGTGTGTTTATTGTACTATGTAAATAGGCTTTGTTATTTTAGTTTATCATCGAACTCGTCACCTGCTTCATTTCTTATAGTTTTGAAGTCTCATGACCCTTCATTGACTCTCCAGGGCGAGAGATTTAAGTGGCGTATTACTGATAATGCAATTTTTGGTAATAAAGTTTAATTAATACGACGCTACACTTTGAAAAAGAAGAATATAAATCGAACCATACTATTTCAAGAGTCACAAACAGGATACACCCACACTTTCAAGTTTTGTAGTCAAAATACTTAGCAGTAAACATCGACAGTGGGTGAACTTGTGTGAAGTATCTTAAAATAGAAGCAAAAATGACGAGTCATTGCAGTCGTGAACTTTCTGTTTCAAGATTTTCGATTCAGTGTCAATGACATCGTACGATGATGTTGAGTGTTGACTCAAATGACATGAGACTAGTTCCGCTTGGTTGCTTTGAATGAGATTATTATATAGTAGTAATATGAAGCGATTTGTCTAACTATTAGTCAAAAATTTTGTGAAAACCAAAATTAATCCATTTACAATTTACTTTTATACTCACATTGAGGTTGTCCTCCGATAACTATATCAAGTTCCAAGTTAATCAATGATCTGAAAAAAAAAAAAATTACCCACATTTTTTGTAAAGTATTTTAAGTTTCGTACAGAAGACAACGAGACCAAATTTAATTTATAAACTCACTACCTACTGCAAGGTCATCTAAAATATTTTTATTTACTATGCAAAATCATTAGTTACCCAGATTTTTCCGATGAAAATCATACGAGCACTAAAGCATTAGCATCGTAGCAAACATATTTAAAAGTAAAACTTACTCATAACGAAGGAGAAATTACAACAGCAACGCAGAGTAGTTAAAAAGAAATCCTAAATCTAGAAAGCAACAAATACGAATAGCTCTTAGACAAATATAATGGAACAGATGTTTACAAAACAGATGAGACACAAGATTCAGACAATACAAACAAGCAATTACCTATTATAGTGCGAAGTTGATGACATGAGTGGTTATGTGTGTCGTAGAGATAGTTGATCTAAATGTGGCTTACAATGGTGATGCAGACGAAGTAAGTGCGGTGAACGATTGTGATCAACTTGGGGTCAAGGTTGATGACAATAGTGGATTAGAGATGTTAAATTTTTATAAGATCTTTTAGATGTTTTGGGATTACGGTTAGTATGAATATATATGGCAGTAAAGCAAGGGTGTTAAGCGAATTGCGAGTTATTCCGAGTTTCTTCATAAGTGAGCTCTTTGATAAAGATACAAGACACACTAGAATTTATACGACACTTTTGTCTTTAATTGTCTATTGTTCGAGTATGTGAACTCTTAACAATCAATGGATTGGAAGTGGTATTTTTCATAAAATTTAGAATTTTGCAGATTTTTTAAACAGCCCTTTGTATCATTCATATTATCGCCAAAACTCTAATTAAATTACCACATACCTCATATTTACCACTTTCATTTTTTTACTATTGACCATCTGTGAATTAATTCATCGCAAACGTGATTTCGAAAGCATTTTGCATTCCTCAGTGAAAGCAAAATAAAGCAATAAATATTTCTTATCAATATAGCTCTTGTTGCCTCTGAAATAAGGCACAATGTTAAATGGACTTTCCTTCAATCGTTTCTTCGTGGCCGTCGGCAAATTATTTGCGAACATTACGATTCTTATTGCGGATAAAATAAGGATTACATTCGGTTGCGTAATTGCTTTTGTAACATAGTTATGAAGGTGGCATGTCTACTGCAGAAAAAAGTTAGCTAATGTTCTAATGTACTTTTTAACTGATACATTTTCTATGATCTGAGAGAAAACAAGGCTTAAAATCTATGTAAACATTAAGCATTCATAAGAGTAAAAGTGTAATAGTAGTTGCAAGATACTTGTTACGAGATTTTCTTCCATTTAACGAGCAAATTGCTTACTCTTTAGACACCTCTAATGATGAAGAAAATTAAGTAGGTAGTGAAAATGATTTATCTAATATCACTAACGTACCGTTGGCATCCATGAATGCTATGTACTTGAGTTTAAAACGTACTTGTGCCAAAAGTAAATGGCTTGAAAGTTGAAGATGTAGTGGAGAGATTAGTCAAAATCATAATTTCGTCACCTTTTAACCCTTCAGAATGGTATTATATGCCAAATAATTTGTTAAGGTTTTAAAACCTGTCATTTCCATATTTGGTCCCACAATTAAGTAATGTAGTAATCGCCTTAAAATTTTCGAATTCCTAACTATTATACCTTTTCAAATGCCATTGTTACTAATACTTTCACTTTTAAATTTCTTGAAAGTCATAAATTATGATGTCGTCATATGGACAGGTGAAAATTTTGGTTTTCGACTAAGGTCAAAAAAAAGGTCTTTAAATACAATTTCCTTTCTTAAACCTCCATATTTCTTGCTTATGTCAACTTTTGCTTTCGGCTTTGTTATCAACTATTTTGTAATTTGTCACCATTAGGCATTAGGCTGACTGCTAAATTATTACTTAAGCCTCTAAATGCCCTTCGTAAGATGTTTAATGCTTTATGAATAGATTTTACTAATGTGTTTGTTGTCGGCTTTCAATGTGTCAAGTATGTAACATTCAATAGGTTGCATACATTTTTCTTTTTCGTTATGAGTTATGTAGGATTACCTACTTACTCTAAAGTTTCCTCTTTTAATCTTTGGTGTTTCTGCTGTTTTTCTTTCTGAACTAACTGAGCTAAACCTTAAATAACTAGATTGTATAATCGTTTTTACTTCTGATTTGTAATTGACTGTATTGGACTTTTTCTTCCATGGCTAATCTCTTGCAATGATAATAATTTTGTTAATTTCATCTGTTATTGAAATTTTAACAAAAAAAAATTAAACATGCTAGTTGAACATACTAGTCACATTAAACCACCCACTCAAAATCAACATTATTGACTTCTGAGGTTCACCTACGCGAATGTTAGACAATAAAATAAAACTAATTTTACGGATTTCATAGCTTGTTGTATTCAACATTGCTTATTATTACAATGTAGCAACAGCACCAATAACATCAATTCTCCATACACTCCTCACAGATGTTCCAACAAAAGCCCATTCCGCAGTGGGTCAGTGGCCCATGGAGCGTGCACTTGTCGGCGGCTAACCGCAAAGGGATAGGCACTTGTCATGCTTGTCAACTTCTAACTGCTTTGGCTTCTGTGGTTTTTATATGATCAGTCCTATACTTGTGAGTTACTCAAATGTCTGTGAAAAGTGATGAATCAAAATGTAATCGTAGTACAGAGATGGTTTAGTTAAAAAATATCCTTCATGGGCTAAAGATGATTATTATACTCTTCCTTGACTAGAATTCGCTGTACTGTTTTAACATTTTAATAAAACCCGAACAATAAATCCTGTCTTTGAACCTAAATTTGCTGGCATTGGCTTTGAATTCAAAGTAAAGTAATTCATATTATCAAAACAGGTCACTTACAAAATGATGGGCTATTAAAGCTGTCTCGTACTTCATCATGAACAATTTGTGATGCATGACTACAATTATGTGATACACAATGAGCGACAGTATTTTGTAATAGAAAACATGCTTGTTCCCGTCATGGAGAAATTGGTTAAGATGCTGTTCACACTTGATCAATAAATATTTGATTGTCATTTTGTTAATAGGTCTATTTAAATTCTGATCATTGAATATCTAAATAAATATTCAGTCTTTGTTTTAATTTAATGGGTAGGTAGGGAGCCATTAAGATTATACTGAAAAAATAATCAGAAATCTTATTCCTACAAATTAAAAATAAAATTGAAAAAAACAAAGGTATTCATATGTTAATGGTTTCCACTGAGTGTATCAGTTCTTTACAGTCCCAATCGAAACCACGCCAGTCCACTACGACAGTCGCACTAATAGTATTCCACTCGGAAATTATCACTTTGAAGCAGCGTAAACATGCAAAGTTCTTCCCCATGAAACTAATGATGCCTACAAGCTGCATAATTACATGCTATTATGATGCACTTGACCGCCTCACTGCTCGTGTCTCAAATACGACTTCCTAGTATGACATATTGGGCTCATTGCCTAGATACTCAGACAAAAGTGAAGGTAAGTGAAAAAGGAAACGTTATAAGGGAACAATGTTTTTTGAAGGGGTGTATGTCAAGGTGTCTTTTTAATACTTTCTGTAAGATCTACGAATCGATCATGAAATGCTAGTAAAACTCGCCAACTTATTACAAAGTACGGCAAAATCGAAACTTAAATATGAATATAAAGAAATAGCAATCTTAGCAGGTCCAGTTACTGCCCATTAGAAAAGGGTAATCGTAATAGGACGTGAGGGAATTGATAGAAAACAAATCAAAAGGCCTACCAACCTATTATATTAGACACGCACTAATGTATTCAGTCCTTAATCGACGATCTAACTAGAACGTGTGGCAAACCGGAAGAAAGTATCGATGCTAACAATACAAGAGAAATTAAAACTGTTAGAGAAAATACTTTACAATATTGAGAAATAAATCAGGAAAAGTCAGACAAATGAGAAATGGATGGGAATAAATCGTTACGAAACTAGTTTTTCCTTCATTGTTGGTGTAATCTTGTATAATGATATCGTTACTCTCGTTTTGTAAGTGATAATGGGAACCGTTTATGTACAAGTGATTTTATACGCGTTTCATATTCAAATGGGCATTCACACGGTTAGATATGCTGTCGCCATGTCGTATTGTTTGAATCTGTAGACGTGTTATAAAATACCTTCCCAAATTATGCCTTTGAAATTTTTGTTATAATAATATCATGTTAAATTATTGTGTATTTAATAACCTTACTACGATCGTTAATTTTACTTAAGTACATTCAAAACATTCAAAATTCTTCATAAATTAAATAAAAATCCTACGATATCCGCACACTATTATCACTTTTCGCACGCGACATAACTTGGTTTTAATTTAAGAGTATTTTTTGACTAAACACTGTAAACTATATTCTTTAGTGCCTATTAACATGTGTAGGCAGAACCGCAGGTCAGGCAGAGTATGTGAAATAAAATTCACTAAAATTGTAACAGTAAGAAGACAGTATCTCTTCACAGGCAGTATTTTATACAATAGAATAAACACACACACACACATATACATACACACTCACACACACACATACACACACTTATATTAATATTCTTTTCTCATTTATAAGTACTCTGTATTTTTCTTAGTTATAAGTCTTTATACTTAATAATTTTATGTTGGAGCAGTCCTCATTTCGGAGTTGGGCGCTAAAAGCTGCGACACAGATTTTTGAAACTAATGTGGCTGTTAACGCATAATTAATGTTACTTACTGGTTTTTGTTCCAAATAAATGATATGATTTGATTTGATTTGAATAATTTTGTTCCAGAAACTCCATTAGAAGAAATAACAAGCGCTCTATACGACAAGAGCGTGAAATTCCTGGTAACCCATGACATGAAGCTGAAGCTACCGGAGACCTTCTTCCAAGGAGCGACCCTGAGGGTGTCCCCCAGGGCACTGACGAAGACCGGGGCTCTGGTCCACATCGACCTCGAGCCACAGGTCAATAACGGCCAGGGGAGGTTGTTTTTCCAAAAGATAAGTAAGTAATCACAATAAGAATTGGATAATTGAGTTGGTCAGACATAGGGGAAAGGTTAAAAGTTAGGTAACCAGACAATTGTGTAGTTTATCATGAATCATGGAAGTATTATCGAATTAATGTAGCATGTGCCACATTTTCACGTAATTTACGTTATTATTCAATTTACAATGGCATTCAACACTTATGTGCCTTAAGTCAAATGTTGCGTGCCATCATAATATATCTTGTGTCAATTTTGGAAAACTGTTTATCACATAACTAATGGACAAGTGTAGTTCCAACTGTTAGAAAATCGTGAAGCTGTAGATAGTAATATGATAGAAGAAAAAAAATAACCAAGAAGGAAAAACCTACAATAGACTTTTGCAGAAAAGAAAGTGATTAATCATCACTAACTACAGTCTGGGAACAAAAGCACTGACTTTTTGTACTAAAAGCTTTTGTATGTACTTGTGTACTTTTACCATTTAAGACCATAATTAAATAGTTTTGTAATTTCAAATTATTACCAAATAGTACAGTACTATACGATAAATATCATGAAATATTTGGTAATGCGGTAAAAATAAAATAACAATATGCCATAAAACAATCTAAACGTTTTAAGTAAGATTTCCTTTCAAGATATGCCATCATAACTATTTGTTCTTCTGCCTACTGGCTTGGTGCACTTCTTTCCAAATAAATGGCCATATCTTCAAGTTTTTCTCTTGGTACAATCAAAATTATCACACGACGAAGTACCATCATCATCATTTGATTATACATCATCGCTGCATCAAGTCAATTTAATAGTATATATTATAATCTTAAACTTAGTTTAGTTCTCACCATCATTTGTTTTGTTACAGAAAAATACATAAAGAAGAAACTAGTAACCGCGGCCATAGCAATTATCTTAGTCATCAAGCTAATAGCACTAAAGTTCATATTCGTGTTACCTTTAATAATGGGAGTTACAACGGCAAAGAAGATGTTCCTGAAGCTCCTGCTGTTTATATTCCCAGCTCTGAGCCATATCTTCAAGTTGTGCTCTTGGTACCATCAGAATTATCACACGACGAAGTACCATCATCATCATCATCTGATCACTCATCATCACAAGGTACCTATCAATGCTTATTTTATTTTTGTGTAAGCTAAGACATAACTATCTTAATGCCTAAAATTATACCAAAAACCGAAATGCCCGAAAACTTAACTCCGGCTAAGGCAAGGTTAACCTCCGATTTTTTATATTTAGTTTTAGTTTAATCATCATTTTCAAAAAACTCGATGGGTGATTGTTACCATTTCCTGTATAAGGAAGACACATAGTGTCATGTCTAGTATCTAACTAAGAATTTGTGCAAAAGTATTATTATCAATCATGATAAACTTTACACACACGCAATCAGGATTCTATTTCGGGCAAAAACCCATCATTTGACTCATAAATCAAATGCCTACACATGCACACAACTCTACCGCATTTACACCAAATTCGCGTTTCATTAAGTTTTTTATCGTGACTATCATAAATCGCGTGACATTGCGTTTCGTTTTCGCGATGCAGACAATTACAAGTAATGCAGCATTTCAGGCAATCGAAAGTGCCTTTAGTTTCCATATGTCTGAACAAGACCATGTTTGATTCTATCGCCAGTACTTTTCCGCTTCGGTAGCTCTTTCATGTGTTAGGTTAGCGTGTACTTGTAATTTTCCGACAGCTTCTAGAGTCAAACTTTAATCGTAATAAGCACACACGCTATACAATATACTACTCCAATTCAGTATACCAACCTTTCCACTTATTATGTAAATTAATATTGTATATACCAAAACAACAATGTAAAGGCCCCAGTCTAAAATATTTAAATGGACTTTTTATACGCAGTAAAAGTACATAAAACACCGCATAATTTTCAAGAAAAATAATGTTATCAAAATTGTAATTAGCGAATCACACTCTAATTGCCAAGTCTGATATTTACGAGCAGCGAACAATTAAATAAATGATATACAGTGTAAACTTAACCGAGAGTTTTCTACTATAATTTAAAATAAAAAAGGAATTACACAATATCTGTATTACGATGAACGACACGTGAACCATTAGTTAACTTTGCGAGCGAATTCTAACCAATTTCAACGCAGACCAGACACGCAAGAGGTCAAAGAACTTCGATTAGAAATGAGCTGAATAATTTGATTCACATTTTATAAAGAACGCATTTGTGCTTTCTTTTTCTTTAATTATGAACTCGTAGTAATAAAGAAAGTATTTAATAACAAATAAAAACCGATAATAATAAAAAAGATTAATTTTATAGGAAGCATTATGTAAATGATAAATGGAACCCGCCGTACTGATGAAAAACAAAAAAAAATACTCATAAATCATCCAAAAATATGATAACAATATGAACAAAATCATCAAAAACAGGTCCTTGACTCAGTAAGAAGTTGCTACAAGATAGTAACGCTGCTACTTAAAAATCGAATAAGAAATGCTGAAAATAATAAAGAACATTATAGTTTACATCCACTACACTGAACATGTTAGTAAAGAATTTAGATGCTTGGATGATTTCCGCCTCAATACTATCCAGGAACATTTTCAGCGTAATAGCGAAAATATGATATAATTTTAGTTGGAGAGATATACATCTCTCCAACTAAAATTATATCATATTTTCTACCTACCATATTAATGCTATCTCTATTCCTAGAATCCACACCAACACCAACACCAGCACCAGCCATACGGCCATCCCCACGGGTCGTCCGTGGTGGTGCGGCCTCACAGTTCTGGTCCTCCCCAGTCCCATGACCACTACGAGAATGAGAACTGGGCTCTGTCTGGAGCACCACTTGGCACTGAGTAAGTAACTCATAATTTTTTGTATATACTGTAACTCACATAGCTTAGCCTAGCCTTTGTTTTCATACGCATTGATTAAATAAACTACACTAATCAAAACTCCGTTCCTTCTTCCATAAAAGCTTGTTTCTTCATTAATCGTTTGATCTTCTTCTAAATAAAAGTGATTTCTCCTTTGTATCAGTTACATCATCGGAGACATCCACCGCAACGCGATTTCCAACTTTAAGCCAACACTGAACGACGCCAACGATATCAACGCTTGGGGACTAGGAATGCCACCAGGTAATTATTACTAACCTTTAAATTTATTCATCCATTCGAGACAAAAGCATTTTTCTCTATATTATTCTTATTTCACTCATATTCTATCCCTTACTGGTCAAATTATTCGGGAAATTGATTAAAATGAAAATTTAATAAATTTTCCTTCGGGCTGGAAGTATTTTTAACCGACGAAAACAGAGGAGGTTCTCGATTCGACGCGTATTTTTTTTTTTTTTAATGTATGATCACGCATATCTTTTTACTGAGTAGTCCGATTTTGATAATTCTTTTTTTATTGGAAAGGGTATACTCCAAAGTTGGTCCCATATAAATTTGAAAAAAGAATTCCCACCCTAAGGGTGGAAAAAAGGGGTTAATTGATTGTTCACGCACTGATCGTAATGTATTACCACGCGTAACTTTTTACAGAGTAGTTCTATTTTGATAATTCTTTTTTTATTGAGTAGGCTATACCTAGAAGTTGGTCCCATATAAATTTGAAAAAAATATTCCAATCCTAAGGGTAGAAAAACAGGGATATATTGATTGTTCACTAACTTATTTTAATATATGACCACGCGTAACTTATTACAGAACAGTCTGATTTTGATAAATATTTTTTATTAGATAGGGGGTTATACCTTGAAGCTGGTCCCATATAATTTTACTCTAAGGTTGGGAAAATAGGGGTGATTTATTGTTCACTCGCAGATTTGAATACTAAAATAAGGTTAGCTAGTTAGCTATTTTAAAAATAACAAATAATTCAGCATGTAGCAATTAGTATATAATAGCCACAAAAAAGTATAAAATAAAAACTTTTTAACAAAAAAATTAAACCGCCGAAAACACTGAAAAGCAAAAAATAAGAAACCTTTTTTTATTTAATCTTAATAACTAAGTTCTTAAACACATGTGAATATACCTAAATAATTTTGAGGCGGCGCCAAACTATCAATTAACAAAGATCACAAAATTACCTTAAAAATAAAGAAACAACCAAAAAAAAAAAACGCTTTATACTATAATTATATTCTTTACGTACCACCTACTAATTCCATTGTGGAAAGCAAATAAAAGTTTTGAGTTTGAGTTTGAATCAACTTAACAATGCAATGAAATCTCCAGCGATAAACATTAAAATTTCTAAAAAAATTAAGTTCCTGTATATCGTAATTAATTAATTTGCCTGTTTGGCGCCGACTCGAAATTACTTAGGTATACTCACATTCGTTTAAGAACTTAGTTATTAAGATTAAATAAAAAAAGGTTTCTTATTTTTTGCTTTTCAGTGTTTTCGGCGGTTTAATTTTTTTGTTAAAAAGTTTTTATTTCTATCTTTTGTAACATAAAAAAATTATATGACAAAAACTCGGATATTATAACTTTGTGTATATTTGCAGGACCTTCAATGAATGTCGGTGAATACGCAGCAGGTAACAATGTGATGCCAACGGTAGCAGCTTCCAGTAATGTTCCACAGAGAGTACCAGTTACACAAGCAGGAAGGTAAGATTTAGTGAAAGAGAACACTTTTTCATATATCGTAATATCCCTGATTATGATGTTAAATAAGAATTTTATAAAAGGAACTCTGTTGGAGATCATTGTCACTGGTTTTATATGACTCAATATTATCCCTAACATATAGGCTTCTAAAGTTTCCCGTATTTCATGACACTTAGTATCAAGAGTTAATGTTGTAATTCCCAATATTATTATAATAATTCGATTTGATATTCTTGATAACTTGTCCCATAAAACAGTCCGATCAAATTTATATTGCCATCCATCAATAGAAAGTGCCGTCTTCATTTATTACTCACATTGCATAAACATAAAGTGAAAACAGTGTATGCAAAAAAGTGAAAACTGGACATGCGATAAGGTAATGTATTTTTGCGTGTAACAATAAACATGTAACAACAGAAATCATTAAAGACCAGGAAAGGGATAAAAAGAAATATATTGAGGAGGCTTAAGACCAAGAAGAGTGATACTAAGAGGGTTAGGAGGAAACAATTAGACAGAAACCTTAGTGATAAAGTGTACCAGTACAAAATTACCATTTTTACTATATTAAATAAAGTTTTCTCACATACTAACAATGAAGATTATAAGCCTTTAGATATGACTCAACCGGATGTAAACTTTTATCAGACATCTTTTAAATGTCCATATAAGAATTATAGAGAGAAATGTCCTATTGCCCCAGTTGAAGATCAAAAGCATGATGCATACTTAATACACTTTTATGGAAAGCCCTCCTACACTGTAACTGGCATTTTGGGAGATAACAACAATAATAAAAATAATGTTGGTCTTCGTTACACATATTTTTATGTTTACGCCTATTTAAGGGGTCTCTTTACCAATCAAAATAATCATATGTCCTATTCAATTCTAGCCTCATTAATTTTAATAAACTTGTAAATACCATGGACTAAATTATAACTCTTATTTTAAAATGTGAGAACAGTTTTAAACTGAGCGAAATCTCCCAAAATTGTTAATCTAGATTGTTTCCCAAAGCTGACAAAGCTGGTTTAAAAAATACCCATTTTAGGGTATGTAGCTGAATTCCTATAGACTCTACAGCATATAACATTTATTTCAGACCGGTTGGACCTCCGAACCCATACTATCGAAATAAGAAAACAACGCCCAAAGATCCACTTTTAGCAGAAAAAGAAGCATTGGTAAGGTTTTACGTTAACATATTTTATTACATAGTTATTATTTTAGGTACTTTCATTTGCCCGTAAAATCAATTCCCTTTAAATTGCTCTAGCTCTGTGACTAAGATCTAAAACTGTACGGAACCATTGCAACAGGTTTGCTTGTTACCATTCTAGGTAATTTTCAATCAATACAGGGTTTCAAATGTCATTGTATCGAGCTGATTAATTTAATCCATCATACATTTGTCGCTATTGAGGAGACCAATTCAATTGGCATTGATCTCCTCATTTTAGAACTTTATCCATTGGCTCTAATAGAAATGTATCCTAATATTTTTACATCAAGAATGTAAGCATGCAGTCCTTCTGATAGTGGAGAAAGTTTATGTTTTGATAACTCTATTTATATTCAAGGTGTGTATGATGTAGATACCTTTCTCTTAGTCCAAACAAAATAGTTTCCAAAGTTTCTTAGTATGTTACATTTTTAATCTGATATGGTTCGAACCCGGGCAAGTACCAATGTAACTTTTCAAAGTTATATGTACTTTCTTAATTATTCTAAGACACTTCTGACTAACGGTGAAGGAAAACATCGTGATGAAACCTGGATTCCAAAATTGGGATCTGAAATCGCCAATCCGCAGAGAGCAAGCGTGGTGATCAATGCTCGTGCCTTCTCTATATGGGAAGAGGCCTGTGCCCACTTTTATAGGCTGGAATTATTATTATTATTATGGTTACTGTGAATTCACAACTTCTTAAGATAAAATTTATATTTGGAAAGATTTATACAAAGATGCAAGTTAACTAGGCTAACGAGAAAAACATATGATAAAGACATAATAATATAAACTAATACGAAACTATGATTTCACTATGAATCAAAGGATTACATCACATATACCTATTAAATGCTATTGGAATTCGTTAAGATTTTTTTTGTAATATTTTGTACTTACTCATTTTGGGATTAAACAGGCTTACTCTTGCGCAACTCATCGTCGAAATTCCAATATTCCAGATCCGAGCAGCATCGTTAGCGGCGCGGGCTCCACCTTCTCCGGTCAGAGACGAGATACTGAGGGTATCCGCCGTCAAGCTGAAGGAGACGAACCGGATAAAGGCGGAAACAGAACTGGTGAAGCAGCAGCAGCAGATACTGTCTGCAGAGGATCCAGTGAGTCTGATCATCTAAATGCAGATAAAGTAGATAGTCGCTTAATGTTCATTATAAATGTACCAATAATACCAACTGCTGCTACTTGTAACCCTGTAAACCAATCTAACTAATTGAACAACGACAAGGTTTATAAACGTTACAGCTTATAATCAAAGTGAGGTAGATAAGAGAGATCCATTACTAATATCCCAAAATCTGAATAACCAATAAATTATTGGTTTACCGATTTTAATCGAAAAACTTTGGTTTGGGATAAAGTCTCTGAGGAAAAATACTATAAATAGGCATTAATGTTTTTATGTTAAAATTAGTGGGGTCTCTTAATACAATAGCTTAATTTATACTTTTCAGGAAACGATAGCAGCAGAGAAGTTTTATGGAAATCTAGTGGAAACAGTGGACGGATTGCTGAGCCAATTAGGAGCAACAGACTTCGGATGTCGTGAGAGAGCCGTCTGCGCTATGTATGGGGACCCCTTCAAGCATACACCTTACAGCAACCTCGTGTCTGGACATCTTAGCAAGTGAGTATTGATTATAATCATTCTTAGATTAGATAAAGTTAGTTAACCTGAACACTTTATTACAAGAGAAAATGTTGATATAAGAAAAACATGTCTTATTAGCAATGGTTTAGCACTAAAACGAATGACAAATGACCATAATTTCGCAAACAAATCACATCAAAAAATCCTAATCGAAAGTGATAAGCCAACAACAAGACATTCATTAATTTTGACAAGTAATAATGCTAATTTGCATTAAACACTATCTGAACATTCATAGTTTGAGACTAAACACAACACATTCTTTAATGAGAAACGAATCAAAGCTCAAATCACAGATCAAGAAAATCAAAACCATTATCAAGATCAACGAACCATGAAAATAAATGCACCGAGTCAGCTGTATTTACCGTATTTGCTTACGTGCCGTTCTCAGAATGACAGTATTTCTAATATAATGAGGGTAATTCTCGGCACGTGTCGTTACCATCTGTCATTCGTCACGGATCATGATCGTTGCTGAGATTTGAGCGTCACAAATGATTATGGGAACGGATTCATGATTAATGGTGTCTTGGATTTGACCTTTATGTTCGTTGGTAGTGGTTTTATTACAACTTAAGTCATTCATAGCTTTGGTAAACCATTCATCATTAATAATGTTTATACCAGTTTTAAATACTGTAATCATTCATCACTTAAACAAACGACTTGTACCAAGTACTGCTTATCTTAATTCTCTTCAACTACTTAATTCTATATCTGTAACATTTTCTTAATCTATTTCGTTAACTTTCTCTATTGCATGTGTATCAATAAATCTAAACGTCAAAGCATCTTCAAATACCTTTGGACTATAACATTAACCTCAATCTTTATGGATGTAATCAATAACATCATCTAAAACACCTGTTGATTCCCAAATATTTTCTACTCCTATTTTCAATCCGGTTCTATTTAGATCAATAACAACATATTAATCGATGGTTCTATCTCTTAATGCATGAAGTTCTAATTAAGTAACATTCCAATGACCTGAATTTATAACAAATTGATTTTCATCGCCCTTAAGAAAACTTCCGCTTATAAATATTCTCGTTTGCGTCCAAAATTAATTAGTTTTCAATGTAAATGTTGGGAATTATATAGGCAATCGTTTGATAATGGCATGTCATTATAAATTATTATGTCGAGCAGTGAAGGGTACGGATGAAAGACTGCGTCTGGCAGCCGGAACGATGGTTAACTATAATGGTTCCCTAGGGCGACAAGATTACAGAGAGCAAAGTATACATATTAAAGTAAGAGTGACAAAATGGTAGCGCCAGTGGCAGTTTAGAGATTTCCGATATTTAAATAGAATTATGGACTGTACTGTACCTGCAACTGCATCAGTAAAAAGGTTGTTTAAGATAATGTTCTCAGTTCTCGATGTTGTATGTTTTTTTTTATGTATGTAACGCGATATCTACATCCTATTACATCCTAATCCTACATCATATACTATCTAGTAGTAGATCAATTTCAAAAAAATCTCTATACTTCTCGTCGATAGGGCCTCAGACGTGGGCCCACATAGAAGTCAACTAAATCGATCCACTAGTTTACTTTTACTATCTGAAGTCAATATTACATTTATGTGCAATCAATTATATTGAGAAACAGATTCATGAATGAAAGTAATTTGATTGAACAGGGTGTGGGCAATATCCACACTCAGAGAGAGAGAGTAAATGGTGTTTAAAGTGCAATTAGAATTAATCTCACTAATGTCTGAGGTGTTATGTTGCTAATAGAAATTACTCACAAAATATGACTTTCCATCAACATAAATTAACTTGTTTACGTGAATGTTTAATTAGGTACTTTGGTACGCTCTGGTTCATAAGTTCATTTATTATGACCATTACCTTTGTTAATTAATTATTTTAGGTGAAACTGTGGCGGGCACTATGATTTATTTTTTTCTACCTTCTTCTTAAGCGTAGCTACTTTTGTTTTTGATCTGCTCGTATCATAGCAACAATACAAATAAGTTTGTTACTGTATTGTATAGGTACTGGTAGGTATGGCTGAAAGGTACAGCATTAGCTGAACATATCATCTTATCTCATTGGCTACTGTTTGCCTAATAATATGTACCGTGTTTTTTTATTTGTGTATTTAGTTATTTATGTGCATTAACGTTACATTTTGCTGAAGAACATCAGTCAGGCAATCTTTTGATTTACAAGTCCCATCTATTTATTTCTTTTTCTTTGTCTTTACAGGGATTCGAGCGAGCTCCTACCAGCGGGTGACAGCAGGATGGCACTACACTACTACAGATACGTTCAAGCTGCAAGAGACGGACAGGAACAGAAAGACTGTCTCTCACTCTACCCGAACTGCGATATAGACTTCAACGCTAATTGAAATGGAATCCAATTAATTGATTCCATTTATTTTGCAGAAAATAATTGAATACAATAAATAATTGAAACGAGAAAAAATTACATCGCCACTTATGAGGTGTGATGTTCTTATTTTAAAATTTAAAATACTGACTGTTGTAAAGTTATACAAACTTTAACTATTTATTTATAAAAAAGAAATGTTTCCAGTTTAATTGATTTTTATCAATTATTTTCAATTGTATATTATTTTTTTCTTATTTATTAAAGGGAAAATGTGTTGAAGGTAATTAGGACAATATTTAAGTTCGTTATAAAAAGTGTGTGCCTATCTTTTACCCTACCAGGAGGCATTGTAACAAAGACTAGTGCTGATCAAAAGGTTTTAAATAATCTACTAGTCTATTATTTGGCAAAAATATGTTCTGAATTTTATTTAGCCTTGGTGCCTGTTGTGAATTGACTAAATCAGCATTAGTCTTTAGGGGTCAAAATTAATGTAAGATATTTATTAAAATATTAATTTGTAACTAAATTATTGTGACTAATAAGTACTTGAGCAGCCATGTTTTTCTGTACCTTAGAAATAATTCCCATAGAAGGAGTTTCATAGGAATTTTGTTTAGGACTTGTTTTCCTACATTTTGCATTTACTATGAAGTTAATGACAGCTACGTCCAAAACATAGTTTTAGTAGCAAAAAGTTATTTATTCTTAATTAAGTACCTATTTATTTTTGGGGACTGACTTTGATTCGATTCATATGAGAACCTTTTTTTATTATACATTATATTTTCTGAGCAAGTAATTTTTTTTTTATTAAATTATTTTACTTAAATTCTGGAAATAAAAATAGTTTTCTGGAGAATAATTTACATTGATGTATTTTTTCCAGCTATTGTATGTAGTCTAATTTCTGGCAAATAAAAAAAATCATATTACTTAATTTATTAAGTGTAGCATAAATAATAATAACTTTCTCTCTATGAGTCACTCGAAGTCAGTCAGAATTCTAATTAATTAATTTCTTTAGTTGTAGTACCACCAAGTCACTAGGACATTAGTATTTATTTATTTAACATAGAAATAAATTTGCTCAATAAATTAAATTAACATTGCTCAATAAATTAACACGGCTAGTTGTAATGATTGTTGTAGATATTTATTTGTTCTGGTTAAATATAATGATTTAATTATGGGTGTGTTTTTTTTTGTCAAAAAATTACTACATACAAATAAAATATTTGATTTTCAATTTTAATAAAAAATACTTTATTACAAACACTGTATATTGAACAAGGCGTATAAACATAGGAGCAAACAATGTTAGAAAAGTACAAAAGATGAAAATTGTAACTTGAAAAAGCTGCTTTTTGTGCTAATTTATCAAATAATGAGGATAACCTCTTGTTATTCGTCTTTATTTATTTTCTTAAAACTTATAAATACTTCAGAAAAAAAATGTATTCTTCGGTATTTTCTCCTGCCTCCTTCTCACTTCTCGCTCTATCTTCCGCTATTCCCTCTGTTCTATCCTGATGGTAGCTACGGTCGGTTTCAGCAGCATGTCCACTTTGAACCGCATCTCGTTGATGTCACCGAAGATGCGGTACTTCCTGATGAAGTGCGCGAGAGTCACTTTCATCGATATCATGGCGTAGGTTTTACCTGTGCAGAAAAAGATTATTTAATTCCAGTGTGAAAGAACATTTTTTTTTTTTTTCAATACAGGCTTTTCATTTAGGATTTGTGAAAATAAAGATTAAAAAATACAACAAATGAATGAAGAAATGGTCTTGCACAGCTTTTTAAGTTGTACCTCACATGATTAATATCAAAAACAAAAGTTGCAATAACCGCAAATTTCAGTCGGCTAAAAATGGATCCGAGAATTAAAACATCTTCGGATTGTTTTTACAAATTGTATTCTTATCTATCGTTAAAGCTTTAAATCAAGATTGTAATATTTCCAAAACAAGTTCATTCGAATGCAAAACTTTTATCAGTGATATTTTTGAATGATTGCTCTCACCAATACATGATCGTTTTCCTAGACTAAACCCATAGAACGCGCTGTTACTGAGCGCGGCGATGGCGGGGTCGAGCCACCTCTCTGGTCTGAAGGTCTCCACGTCCTCCCCCCACAGCGGGTCCTTGTGGGTCCCCAGGGGGAGGATCACGCACTGACTGCCGCTTCTCATTGTGTAGTTTTCTAGACAACGAAATAACGAGTAAACATGTTTTATTTGTTTAAAAGGTACTTCAATAAGTCTAGGTATAAGGTACATAGTTGGACTTTATTCCAAAAAGCATTCTCTACCGCACAGTTTACGTTTAGCGGTGTCATCAATCCGTTTGATAAAGAGTTTCTTTTGTGTGTTGTAAGCAGTAAAATGTCAAACAAGTAAAATTAAAAAAAAAAGTAAGCTTAACTTATATGTCTTAGCTTATAACGTGATTCAAAAGGACCACCATCACGACTATAATTTACTGTACTTAACCAAACATATTCTGCAACTATACTAGTTCAAAGAAGTGAGGATTCAGAAAATTCATTATTTTTATAAACTGGAATTTACAAAAAAGATGTCCAATGAATGATACAGCAAAAACTTACTGAGTTTAACATCTTTATCAACATGTCTTAATAAGGCTGGTCCTGTGGGATACACTCGCAGAGTTTCCTTTATAACAGCTTCTGTGTAGACTAGCCTTTTTAAGTCATCCTTTTCGACATCTCTATCTGGACCTAGAACTTCTATCATTCTGAAAATGTAAGCATAAAGAGATATAAATAGGCAATGACATTACTATATGACTGTTGTCCATTGTAATGAGTTTATCAGCATCTGCTTAGCAGATCGTCTTTTTAATGACCTCCAATGATCCATTGTTAGAAGATATAATCAGTAGTATTCATATTTAATGTAAAAGTAATCTCATCCTCATAACACTTTTCTTTTAAGAGTTCGTCAGATCACCGCACATCTCGCTAGCTGTTCGTGTAACGCTTGTCCGGTGCGCGTTTGTCAATTTCTTGATGAAATAAGCAGCGCCTTTGTACATAACTTTCAAAAACTAAATTATCCTTGTTAATGTGTTGCGTGTACATAAATGATTAAATAAATAAATCTGACATCTTACACACCCTTAGGAAATTCTGTATAACGTAAGCTACAACTCCTATAAAAGTATTACATTTTATTTTATCTAGTTACTTCAAGGCTGCAAATACTCACTCTTCATACATCTTCTGCTGTATTTCCGGGTAGGATCCTATAGCCACGAAGACGACCGTCATCAAGTTAGAAGTAGTATCAAAGCCGGCCACTATAGCTGTGTCCACTTCTTCTTTGATCTCCTTCTCAGTAAGAGTGTCATCGTTCTTCAGTTCCATCAGCAAACTCATTAGGGGTTTGCATCTTGTACCTGAAAATTATGTTAGTATTTTGAGTCATTCAACTACTGTTCATGAAATATTCTACTTTATTTTTTTTCATAGTACTCTATGTTCATGAACCTGTACAGTACTTACCAGTGTTCAATTTTAGTTATAATTAGTCATATTTTAAAATAAAATATAATTAGCAAAATATACCTTAGAAATGTCAACGGGATGTAAAATTTTGTCATTATTCTTTCTATTTTACAGTTGTAGAAGGTGGTGGTTTCAAGTTTACCAATCGCGTCAACAGATGGCAGTGCAAGTACGGTATCACAACGATTCGCGGAAACCTCAAATAGCTTTGTTTTTGTAATTAAAATATCTAATAAAACTATTTTTACCTGTGACTGCATATTCTATTGCCTTTTTTTCTTTCGAATTTTTCATTTCTTCTTTTTTGCCTTCAATTACCTTGAAAACAAATGAAGCTGTTATTAATAGGTACCCATTAGAGAATATTATTGTATGCGCAGTTTTTTAAACTATGTGTTCATTAAACATTAGCATATTATTTTATACTCTTCAAAGATTATTTTGTTGTGAAATACCGAATGGTCAAAACTTTATATTTTTTGCAAAAATATCTCTCTTTTCTAGAACGCACTATTTTGGTATGCGGTTTAAATGTTACAACATTATGTTTATACAATGAGCACATTAAATGTACTGAACTCAATGAAAATACCATAACTATTAAAAGTCTATCAGTCATTATTATGCAGATGTGGGGTACAAACGGGACCGAATTATAAAGACCTAAAGTATTTTTTTTTTAAGATATTATGCATAAGTAGTATTCTGTAAGCTACTGAAACTATATAAGATAGTTATATAGTATATACTAAAATGTTTTCCAGCGTTCGCATTCAAATAATCTATTGGCAACAATAATACGAAAAGAATCTTGTCCCTTCGGAATTACGGCCCTATTTACATTAAAATATTTTCACTCAATTTTATTGTAGGTACTAACCTGATTAGCCATTGTATCTAGTGTTTTTATCAATTTATCTTTCTTTTTCTTCAGTCCACTCAGTCTGAATATCAAGTCGCTGTGGAGCCAAATGTTCTGGAACCTATGGATCACGAGGTTCATTATCTGATCTGATGACTCCATGTATTTACGGGCAAACTCTTTCACTTTTGAGTCGCTTATACCGAATCCGGTTCCTTAAAACAATAGTAAATTATAGTCACAGTCCTTTTCATGACATTAATTTTCATATACATCATTATAGATTCTCGAGGATATGATACGGTCATGGAAACAGGCTAAACTAATGAATAAAATAACACTACAGCAGGATTTTTTATACTTTCAACCAAAACTGAACGTAAGCGTAACGAAAAATATGAGCAATGACTAACTTCATTGAAATTATTGGTCCTTGCCATTAATTATTCGATATCCTTATAGTTTAACTACTCATTCAAAACTAATATAATCATCAAAACAAACAACCTAAAAGAAAGAGAAACTCTTTCAATATCACAAAAGATTTACTCACTACTGAAAGTCTGGAACGCAATGAGCCTCAAATAGGTAGCGTGACTGAAGTGTCCCTTCCCCACATGGATCTCCACCTCCTCGTTCATCTGCCGCGACATGTGGTTGAAGATCCCCAGGAAGCCGTGTATCACGGGCACCGTGAAGGCTGGGTTCAGAAGCTTGCGGTGACGCTGCCATTGTGCTCCTAGGAAATAGAACATTAAGTATATAAATGTGAACAACTTCAAATACATTTAAAACTTAAAGTAAGGGGCGTTTTTTTTGTTATTTAGTCAGAGTTAACGAAGGAACCATAAGCATTCAGACCCGGGAATATGTTAAAAAGTGATTTACTGCATCGATCCAACAGGGATTGTACCTGGTACCTCAGAGCTAGCGACATCATAAAAACCGTTGTGTACGCCATTCGATCACTTATTTCGTTTGTTTTTAAGCTTGATTTAATGGAGAGTAGATAAGAATAGCTTTGTTCCCGTAGGTTTCTTATCGATTCCTAGAAGAACTTGTAAGAAAGGCTACTAACCTGATGATGTCAAAAGGCCTTCTCCAAGCCAAGTTTTAACATAATCATAGATGAAATGCTTCTGCATACAAGCGTTGGCCGCCGTCAATGCGTCGTCCGGATCCGTGATCACTATTAACAGTTGTTCTTAATATTATTTTAAGAAGAGAAAACAAAAAAAGCATGAAAGCAGTTATCATTTTACTTACAATAATACAAGTCAGGACCAATGTTTGCTGTAATGACACCTCCTTTTTTCACACATTCTCTGGACATATCGTTCAGTATATGCCATATTCCTGTAAAAGTTTGATGAACATATAAAAGGTATTTTAATCATAGTTAGGTTTCCTTAATGTAAGCTCTTCACTTGCTATATGATACTTTTTCATGAACCTTATCCGCGTATGAACAAGCCTGGTTTAAAAGTATCTTTGCACTGTTCTTGTTCGTAGAATAGCTTAAGAGCGTTTTAACGATCTCCATTTGAAAAATGAAATAAATCTATCTAACTGAATCATTGTTATCTCAGTCGTTGGATGAAATGAAATGAAATGAAAATGAAATGAAAATCTTTATTCGCAAAGACATGGTAAATACAAAAGGTGGTAAAACAAAATAAGTCCCTTAGCATATCTTGCCTTCAGTAGGCATGCAAAAATTAATAGCATAGATAAGTGTTTAAACTTATACTAATAAATAGTATCAAATGTCTGATGTCTACTAGACATAAGCTTCCAGGACGGACCTCACGCCTTAAGTAAAACCTGACTAGATATATTACATTTTATGGTAACAAACCTTCAGTGTCCCCAATAGTCTTCAGCGAATGTCCAATAATGGGCAGACCACCCGACAGAGCAGGCGGTAGTGGATGGGCTATTCCTTTCTTTCCATAAGCTTTCCATGCCAGGGCCGCGCACGCGCACCAGACTACACACAAGAGTAACACACTGATCATAGTGAAACACTGACTGTTTAATGTTAAAATATTACCAGTTTTAAGTCGGTATCTCAACCTTGAATGTTTAGAAAATACGATAGAAAACTCTAAAATTTTGTAATATAATTTGAATATTTTCGTCGCATCTGTAATGTTTTTCTTGTTGCATAATTGTGTGTGTCAGGGCTTCAGTTTTATTCTTAAATGATATCAAGTGTCTCATTATAAAAATATCTCAAATAGAAATATTTTAGGTTAGTACCTAAAATATTTCCAAAAGTTCCAATAAATGTTATTCATTTCCCATTTAATTCATTATTACATATGCTTGACAGAATAGTAAGATGGAAATTGGTATCTAGTACTAGTTGAAATAAGGTTGGAAATTGAATTACATTTTAATAAAGGAGTAGAGTTTGGGAAAGAACGCTTTTCCATTCACTGTAGCTGTTATAAGTTTAGTATGTCATTTTATCTACTAGTCCGCCAATTCACTTGCAAACTCAAATGAAGTTACCTATATTTGACTTTTTTTTCTAACATTCTAAACGCATCGATTGTTTCACCATTGTAAGTCTAATTGCTGACGTCATATCGAGAAATTGTTCGATTTATCAGCTCTAAGTTGGTCTCATTTCTACAGTGTATTGAAAAGTTGGAGTATTTTGTAAACGTTCTCCTGATAGCATACCGTGTAGACATTACGTCAGCAGTTTACCTAGTCGTAGGAAACAATCGAAAAAATGCATTACCGTTTTGTATCCGTTATAGCTGTAACTATTAACGTGGTAAGAAATTTATTTAATATCGCTTCCCTGTGACCCAGTGCCACATTTTATTGACACAAAATATGATCCTAGTATTTTATCACAATTCCGAAAGATCTATCTCTATCGATAGGGATCTATCGCTTTCGAGTTCAATTGTGAATTGTGGTCTGGAATTATTTCAAAGTCTTCATAAATCTTATTAGTTGCATCCAGAATTTAAAAAAATAGTTTTTGTACCAAAATATTAGTTATGATCTTCAGTGGAATTGACGTAGTGAAAGTGTATAAATAAGTTAATACGGAAAAAATGAAGCCAATGAAAATCATTGTCCTCTCAGACTCCAAAATTTTATTATATCTCCTTATAAAAATTGGTCTCCCAAATCGATCCAAACATTCCTTATTTCCTAAGTGAAATAAACGTATCCTGTCAGAAATCCTCACGTGTCTACCGACAAGCAGGTGTTCTTAATCAGGTGCCAGTCATTGTGCCAGTCATCGTGCCAATACTTGGCATTCGGTCACACTTTTCCCTGTTGAATATATACAGTATACGCAGAATGTTAAGTAGCTATCACAAGTATTTCTCTTATTATATATTCAGGAGTTATACCGCTTTGATTCACATTAATATAAATGTATTGTAGGCGTACGAATTTCATTTTAAGGGATTGTGGTCCCATTTTACTTCCGGTGTAGGTGTGAATCAACATGTGCCTTATTTCGATGAAAGAGAGTTTATTATTGATTGTAGTCACAATGGAGTAATAAAGATTTCGATTCTCTTTTTAAGACGTTTAGAATGATGTTACTATTTTTATTTATGTTTGATTTTCAGATGTTACACAGCTCCCACAGTCGCATGGCTAAACACACTAACAGACATGAAAACGGCGATGTCTTCAACCTTTTACTAGGATTATACAAGTTAAATCCACTACGAAGCTCTCAGATCTATAAAACATTTTCTGAAGGCGTACTATCCGGCCATCCCGACAGAAAAATGGACATGCAGTTCGAATCCAACGAAAGTAACAAAAAACAAGTAAAGTTAAATTTAAAAGAAATAGAAAAAGTTATCCATGTGAAACACAAGAATTCACACAAGGTCATTGATAAGCCTCAGTTTGATATCGAAGACGTTGATACAGAAAACTTTAACACCGATATTCTGCTGAACGATCGAATTTCAAGGGAAAGGTTCAGATTCAGCCTTGATGAAAATGATAATTTCAGCGGTTTATTTTCACACATAGGCAGTAATGAAGGAGAAGACGGTGACATTCCAGTCACTAAACTATTACCAGTGAATGATACTGTAATAACACAACCGACCGCAAGTGAAAATAATAAAATTAATAACGACATTTCCGTTGAATTTCCGGATCAAAAAGCTAACGAAGTTAATAAAATCACCTCGTATGTAAATATCGGTAATGACATTCAAAGAGGGATAGTAATGACTGAGAAATACGATACAGCAGACGTGATTGTAATATAAAGCTCTTTAGGGTTTAAATAAACAACTCTCGATCGAATGTGAAACTTACTTTATACTGAATTTTATTTACAACAATAAATAAATAAATAATTAATTTAATTAAACAATAATTTAGTCAGAGGTCCGTAGTGTTAAAGCTATTTGTTTGGTTTTGTCTATATTTGTGCGGAGTAGGCCATTTGGTGGGCATCTTCGAAGGACCTGGCCTGGTATGGTCCGTGGGCATCCCACGCGGGGGCGTGGTGGTCAACGTGGTGCTCGACGTGGTGCTGGGGGTAGTGGATGACTTCGTAGTTCACGACCTTGGGTTTCGTGAATTTGAAGATAACCATGGCACCTGTTGATAAAAGTAATACGAGTATAGTAAGTAATTTTCGAAGGATTTTGTTTTCCAGAATAATCGTGCAAATAAAACGAGAACAAAAATTGTATTGTCATTTTTTTTTGACTAATTGTATGTAACTAAAAAACGATGACTTTTAATTTCTTAGGGCTGTCAAAAATGTTTTTAGATCTGGTAACTATATTTTTATTTGTATAAATGATCGTACCAGAAAGAACAAGGGAGATGAGACCCAGAGTCAGAGCCTTCCAGGTCTTGAGAGCGATGAGAGCGAGAGCCAACGGGACCAGCACTGAAGCCTTGAACTTCAAACCGAGGAGGAAAGGAAGCAGAACCTTCTTGATGAAACCGTGCTCTGAAAAATAACACACATTAATATTTTATTTTAACCAAGATCATTAAACTAAAACTTTGTAGCATGGTAATCCACTAACTGCTCTTAATCCTCAAAGGCTTGGGGAGCTTGATCTTCTTCTTCCTGCCTTCGAAGACCTGTCCGTCTTCTTCACCATCCAAAGGCATCTCCAGCTCAGAAGGCAGGTCAGTCAGCAGAGACCTGGGCACATACTCTGAAGCAGCACTGTTCGTGATTTCCTCAGGAACTTTCACTCTGAGCGTATGGGTCTGCAGGAAGCGGTCTACTCTATCAACGATTTGATAAGCAGGGTCCTTTGCCATCCTAGGGTCAGCTTCGACATCATCTTCCAAGGTCGCAGTCTTGACAATGGAGAGGTCATCCGTGATCTTGATCTCGTCATTGCTAGCCACTTGCGAAATCCACTGCAGGGTCCTCGGTTTCACACATTCCACCGAATATTGACTCAAACATTCGTTATAAATGTTCTTTACTAGTTTAGATGCCGTATAGGAGTTTGCACTGGCGACAGCCGCGAGGGTTAGAACCACTAATAGTTTAGCCATGTTGCACTTTTCACTATTCGTTTTTTTTTTAATTAATTGACGGCAGACGACTTACTGCCGTCCGATGAACGATCACAATGTATGCCAGGGTACTCCTGGGCTTGGTTTATATACGAGCATTAATACGTGACGTGTTATCAGAATGCGCAATGGTACTATCTTCGGCGATACATACATTCGCAAGCTTGTGGTACGTTTTGTTTGTCTGTGTGTGTGAGGGGACATTGTATTGGAAAACTATCACTTTGTAGGTTGGGCGATGGCTCCTTGGACTTGGAATTTGCGAAGGGAAATCGAAAGAAAATTAGATGCTTATGGCATAAGCATTAAGCAACGAATTACGGTTCTCGGAAATGTAATTGGAATTATTCTAGTTTTTTTATTAGTGTCATCGTTATTTAAATTATATAGTATAACAAAACACTGTTACTTAGTGCCAATAAATACTTTGTGATTATTTTATCCTGAAGCTTTTACCCTGAAGATCGTTTGTGTCAGATTGTTGTTGCCATTATAAACCTTGGTGGCTTTACTTAAAATTGTTTCTTCGAACTATTTACAGCTAGTTGCTTGTGAAATTTCCTCTTATATTTCAAACACATCGAGCTTATTTGCATTAAACTGAGGAACAAGCATTTAAGGACAAAATAAAATCTAGGTCAGGCATTATAACTTCACCACAAAGAAAGGAGTACATGTAATTACTTCATATTATGATTTCACAGTTTAATATTCAGTCGCACAAAATATCTACTACCTTACATTGCATAGTTTCCGACAGATACCATAAGACCATGTTGGATTCGTCGTAGACAGTGTTTTATTTTATATATTCTTCTCACGAAAGCCATGAGATGGAAAGTGGCAAAACACTGCCTGATTTAAATGTGTGTAATTATTTATAAGTTACGAAAAGTTAAAAAGAAGCTTTTGGCAAGCTAGGTTTATTGCTTTATGTAACCCATAATACCATACTGTATATTATAAATTATACGGAAGTGATTCTGTCTGTCTGTAACCTTTCACGGCTAAACGGCTGAACCGTTTTCAGATAAACTTGGCATGCGGTAAGCTTGGATTCTAAGAAAAGACATACGCTACATTTTACCCTAATTTAACCGACACCTATGTGGCCAGAGACGCAGGCAAGAAGTAAGCATTCAAAAAGCAGATATAGGTAATGTATTTTTTTTAGATGATGAAATTGCAACTAAAGACTAATACTAATATTGTAAACAACATTTAGGTTTATATAATTCCTTGTAATAGTTACCTTGGTCTTAGATACATACAGTAGTAAGTCATTCAGTAATGTGATAATAACGATTCTGTTAACGTAGGGTAATAAATTATTGTTCTCAGTTGCAGTTCGTGAGATAGATGGTCTGTTAATTTTTCGCTATACATATACTTACTATATTCGTAGAGACATTCTAGTTAAAAAAAAATACCTATAAGAAATTGTTGCTTGTTTGCTAAATGAAATCAGAATATAACTTGTAAAGAAAAGGCCCATTTTTTCTAATATATTAAAACTATACTCGAGTAAGTTTGATGTTTTCATCTACTGAATTATGTATTTACTTCGTCCAAAGGGGCTTCTAAGTAGTTTTTAAACCCAGCTCTAAATGATTGAATGAAAAGAACCAAAAGAGTTGATGTAATTACTACAAATATCACATTTAGATTACTTGTTTTTTTTTGCATCTAGGTCTAGCTATGTAGGTATGTCTTAGGTCTTAACAATCATGTGTGTCTAAGACCTTACAAAAACGTACAAACTAAGTAAACAACGGTAATAAAAGAAAGTGAAGCTTCGATGATCTGATAGCAACAGCTTACGTAACAGGCTCCGTTTCAAATTATTTTTAATTCTGGTCGAGTGGTCAAGTGAAAGATGTTGGTGCAAAACGGATGCATACCGACGTGACCTGACCATCAATGGTGGTGGTTGTACCGTCCGGTCGACATGAAATATGAACAGCTGATTTTAGATATGTGTTACGTCAATTTGGGTTGACGTTATGGAATTAGTTCCGTGTGGATTTAGGTCAGGATCCTTTGGTGTTACTTGCGGTCCTGAAATGTCATGGGTACCGAAAACTTTTCTGTTTAAGCTTGTTTCACCACGTAGTTTCAAAAAAGACTGCGGCTATGAAGCTTACCACTAACACCTGAAGTGATGACCACGACCACTTTGCCAAGAGTAATATCGACAAGGAAGAAGTCTCAAAGTGTCCGGTCTCCAGGAGTGTCCCTCCTTGACGGGTTTTAGATTACTTACTGTTGATCTCAATTTTAACTCGACAAAATGATGTGCAAACCTGAAAATTGCGAAATCTATTCACACATGTCTAGGAGTATGGATTTCAAACAATAAATCATTATACATACATACATTATAATCTCATTTCATCACTCCTCTTTCCCGTAAGGGTAGGCAGAGACCACTTCTTTCTTACTACGATCCTTACACACTTGTTTCGCTTTGTCCAATAATTTAATTTGATAATTTTTTATGTCCATACACAGAAGTTAAAAAATACTTTATTTATAAATGATATACAAAGGTGCCGCTTAAGAAATCTCTGTCAGCAGAACTGCAAAAGGAGAAGTCGTGAATATTGGCAGACAATGTGTGCAACTCAATTAAAGACAACTACGGATTACAAAAAAAAAAAACTTACTGCCAACAGATTGGCTCTTTAGCCAAAATAATACTATTCTTAGTTCCCTTTAAGTATCATAACACTTTGCAAGAGAAACTTTTTTCCGTGTAGCTTTAGTATCTACCTTTGTCCGCACAATTTACTATCGAGCGTAGTAGGGTTATAGACGTTCACGGGCCTTTACTATAAATAAATCAAACACATTAGTAGGTATGTGTGTCGGTAGGTGTTTTTCAATCAGGATGCTTCATCGGAAGCAAAGTCCAATGTTTTTTTTATTCGTTTTCTTTCACCGACCAGCAGACTGTCAGTTCTATTTTTAATTCTTAGGTAAATAGTTGGTAAGTACCTACATAAGTTTGTACGGTAATTAGGTTGTTTATTTACAATTCAATACATATATCTAATATTTATTTATTTATTTATAATTATTAAGTACAAAAAAAAATATACTTATGTTTATACATTGGTCCACAAAACTGTTTTGAACAGTTTGACTGTGGACGCCTGTTGAGTCTCTATACTTGCAAATATACAAAACTAACAAGCGTTGAAAAATTCATCGTAATCCTTTCAATGGCACTAAAAGAGCCTAGAAGGCTGGCTGCCTTACCTCGTTGAATGGCTTTGCCGATTGTCTGTGCGAGGAACAAACCAGGAGCGTCGTAATTTAAGCTTAAAAATATATTTTGATTCCATTTCAAGGATGCTTCCTGATCCACTTTTAGCCACCTTAGATCAAATTGTAAGATGGAATTTTAAATGGATGGAAGGAAGAGCAGTGCCAAAGCAAAGGTGGATAAAAGTCAGGTTGTTTTTTTTTTGAGGAAAAATAAAAAACATTTGACATTGAAATAGAGGGGCAGAAATATTTGCGCATACTTAAAAAAAAAAACAGAACGACAAAGAATTATCCCTTCCTTCTTTAACAGATGTCTAAGAACCGCGTGGATTCCGCAGAAGATACATTCACCGATCAGTAACTAAAAAAAACAGAAAGTACTATTAACACATTCCAAAGCTGCAATTAAGCCTTACAATATTTAATGTAATTAACACTACAAATATGCAGGGACCGTGAAACTGTAACCTACATCAAGAACTTCACACTTTCATTGACAGTGCATTTTGGTAGCACGGGGAGCGCCATGTCTGCATATAAATGGACAATTAAGATTATTATGGTCAGTGTACTACGCGATATATGATTGATTGGGTTGTAGGTCGTAATTAAAGTGTTGAATGAAAATACAAGTATTAATTTTTAACTAAGACTAAGCACGTCTTGCTATTTAGAAGCTTGGATGGATTTTACTTAGGTTGGACTAGAAGTTCGTTTTCAAATCAAACACAACTTTATGACTCGTGATTGCAGTTTTCAGCCCTTGAAGCGGTAACCTCTCTCTCCATAGAATGGTTAAGATCTATAATGAACATTTTGTTAACATAGACATTTTCGCTTTAAATCGTTATAACTTCAAAAAGTGTTTAGTGGATAGCCTGCATTTACCTGTAACCTATAATGTTATGTAACTTACGATAGTTTGCTTCTTGTTTTTCCCTGTTGTTGTTTTGTTACCTCTTCTCTCCTAATTTATATTCATGTTGTTATAAGTTAAAATGTTGTGTCTACACTGTACTCTTATTAAGGTAATCTGTGGAAACGTCGTGGATTGTACATTTGCCTAATTTTCAACATTGTCTGTATTTATTGTATCATACATTGTACAATTGTTTGTTTTCCCTAAATAAATAAATAAATAAAAAACCTGGCTAACCGTTCAATTGCTAGGAACTTTACAATACCTATACCTACTCTACAGTAAGTAGTTAACTAAGTTTTCTGAAAGCCTGACCCAAGACTAAGAAATTTTATTATAACCTTGGTATCTCGGAGAACCATTCTAGTCACTAGTCAATGCTTTAAAATACATATTACTTGCTAATTTTAACATCAATAAAAGAGAAGAAACATGAGGCAGCTATATGACGGATCCGTAGAACCTTTTCTGCAATTCCTGAATAGGCTAACCCTTAGGTACTTAAAACCTAAGTGATTCTTGCTCTTCAACCAAAAAACGTCTAGATCCTAGTTTAATATCGAGTATCCTATTATAAAAATAGAATTAGAAATTAAACAAAGGATGCATGCACATAAGTTTAATTGATATAAGTTTGTAGGCGTCAAACTATCGCTTTGTTAATATTCAGTTGGCGAGTGAAGCGAAATCGGCCTGAATAGCTGCCGTGGTGTCGAACCACTAATCAATAGCGGGTTTTAATATGATTACCTTGTGTTACGATGGGTGTGGTGCAAGGAAGTGCAGATGTATTCAATTACTTGGATATAAGAATAAATTGTAAATTATTGTGGGTGAGACAAGCAAAGCATGGCATAAAAAGTTTAAGTCTTTACGATTAAGTTATTTAGTACGGATAAGTTTTGTGTAATTCTTTGCTATACTTGGCATACGAGATCGCATTAACGAGAAATCTAATTTCTCGTTAATAATTTGTGATACTTCATAAGAATAGATAATATTTCAACATAAAAAAATGTTTCATTTTTATGTAAGGCCAGAAAGTGAAAAGTATAAGGCCTAAGAACAAAACAGTCTCGAACCTTTTCAGAAAAAGTGGCGTTTTACTTTACTACATACAAATTATTAGTTTTACAATATTTATTTGCATCTAACTTCCGCAAAATCTAGAATTAATGGCAATATTGACTAATATTGTTAAGAAATTATGGACATGAGGAAAAAGGTGCGAGGACAACGCCATCTATTGCACTGTTTTAAAACCAGGATGCTTTGGAGCGAGCATGTAAGTTGAAAAATGGTTTCATTTGTTTAAAGGAACGGCTAATACCATTTATTTTATATATTTAAAACATAACAAAAATATAAAATGATGCTCATTTTCCTTTTTGTTATTATTTGGTGGAGTTTCAAAACGAAATATTTTTAACCTATGGCCACAAAATGTCTGCCAGAGATGTCGGCTGACAGACGATGTCAATCACTGACGCACGTCATTGTACTTTTATCGAAATTGAACTCGAGAAAACAGAATTTTCCTCGTATTTCTATGTAATACAGTGCTACGATGCTTAGACTATGATATATTCATAACATAAAGCATTCCTTTAGTGTTACTTCTGTGTTAATGGACGTTAATTTGTGAGTTCCAAATGATGGCAAATAACCGTATACCTTCGGGTCCAAACACACCTGGGAGCCAGCAGACTCCTACACAGCAGGGTATAAAGATATTTATACAGAGGGATTACTCCGAAGGCACTGCTGTGAAGTTCCAGACCCGTTTCCCTCCAGAATTAGAAGATCGGGTGAGTGAAAGTTGGTTGTTTATGTGATGCCTTGAGAACTAAGTAAATGGGCGCGTTCGATAGCTACTTTGACGCTTGGGAAATGATGTCAACACGTATATCCTTGTTAATTCTGTTCTGTAAGATCTAAAGCATCTTTATAACTAATTCTTGTCATGTTTTTAAAGATTTTGTAGTCAAATTAATGCTAAAGTTTTTGGTTAATATCTATTTTCTGTTCAACCTTATACTTTGTTTATATCACAAGAATGAACTGTCTTAAAATGTTGTCTGAAATGTATGTCAGTCTCAGTAGTCTCATCACATAGTTTTTTATGTAATGGCCTTGAAAGATGATTATTTTCTTATTCTAGAAATAATAAATCACTATCAGGTAAAACATACAACTCATCATTATGTTCTTAAAATAAGAATTATAAGGAAAGAGGTTACAACACAAGTTTGGATACCAAATATTACTAAGCTCATACAACCAGATAAGTTTTAATCTATACTTTTACTATCCAATACTAAATTTAGGTCACTCAGTTATCATCCAATAAACCTATATTTATTGGAGTGTAATATGCATACTGACCTGTTTGTTACAATAACAATGGATAGATCTCAATACCTGTTGATTTACTAAACCTATATTGCCTAACTCTGTAGAATCTTGGAATTGGGAGGTACATAATTTATTTAGTATGATATGATACCTAGACAGGTATCAAATCAAGTCTGCAAGTGAATATAATTAATGATGTCAATCATGTAAACAAAGTTAAACAGTTTCCTCCATCGATGTATGATATGCATAGACTGCTACTATCGCTAGGTTCCCCTTGTGCCAAGCGAGAGCAGTTTTTAGTCTGATCCTAGTACATTTCGTTTTTCATTTAAGTTAATTTTCGCGCATCTAGAAACTTATATAAGAAAATATCGATGGTTTTGACATTGTTAGGATAATATTAGTGTTTTAGATAGATTTTTTAAAACGGCAAGCTCCATCTTCATACATAATTCACGACGACACTTGTTCACACTAGTTCTTACGGTTTCAACTCTGATAGGCTCACTCTATAGTTTCAAATGCAACCTCGTTGGTTTCCTGTATTACATTTGTTAGTTTTACAATTCTTTGGGTAGTACATAGGTAATAGATATTTTTATCTGCTTTACCCTACCCATTTATATAGGTAGTAAATTAATTCATTACATCACTTGAAGTATTTTGGGAATGAAAATGTCACAGGTTACCTAATAGTTTGTTTATGATCATCTGTACCACAAAATGTTCTTTGCAAGGATTTCTTTTGAACACAATCTTCAAGTTATAAATTTCATGTTTACAATACAACAGCATAAAACAATAGGCATTTCTACTACTGCTACCAATGTTAACACTGAATCATAAATAAATAAATATGAACAACATCGCATACATTACTCTGAGCCCATATTAAGTAGTGTGTACTTGTGTTATGGTACTGTAGGTACCAATCACCTGAGCTCGAGACACTGTAGATCTTTAGTAACGTTACATTTTAATACATTTTAGTTGATACATTTTGAGTTAATTAAAAAAAGCTGACTAGTGATTTGTACACTGACCAGTCGGGGATTAAACCCTGTAACCTCAGAGCTGGGTGATCTTAAAAACTGGAATGTGCGCCACATAGCCACAAAGGTTGCAAATCATAATATTTGTGCTTAATCACATTAGTAATACTAGGTTTAAGCTGATTAGGCCTGTCTGTATGTATACTATGTTAATTTCAAATGGATACAATGTCAAGTAAATAACATATTTATTCCAAGGTAAGTTATGAACTCATGAATAACTAATTATGTATGTCTTTACTGTGAAATTAAGTTGTAAACACAGCACTATGACTGTCTTGTTTTTGCTGAGATTTATATGGAAAAGGTAATAATTTTGCCATGGAGTAGGGATAACAGTTAATAAGTATAATAGCTTATGCCTAAACTTGAATCTTTAAACACTACTTCTCAAAATTTTCAAGGAGAATAAATAATAAGCTGAGCTTAGTACCAGTTTACACTAGTTGTAAAAAGGCAAACTTAAACTTTTATAGTCTGGCCACTGAGAGAACAGAAAAATAATAACTTTATTGTGTTAAATAATTTTAGTAACGTAATTTACTATTACTCATTTGTCCTATTTATGAATAATATAATTAAAAACGACTAATTATGCCTGGTTACAAAGAATAATGTAACACGATTTTTTATATCCCCGCACAAATCGAGACCAACTAACATGAGGCAGGAATGCATACTCTCAGCGGCTAGGACCATAGTCTATATTTTTAGGTATCGTCAAATTATGTAAAAAAAAAAAATGTACCAAAAAATAAGTGCAATTTGATGCTACTATTATAAGTATGTGCAGTTGTATACAAACCTGATTATAACTCTAAGAATGCTTCAAAGTCCTTTGATATAACAATTAAGGTCAATTTAATTGATTCTTGTTTGATTAATGGTGTTAATAATCATGTTCTTATGTAACTTTATTAGTCTTGTAGTGTGTAACAACCAATTAATTGCATGAGGAAATTGTTATTTTGTTGGGAATTTCTCAGCAGCACAATAAACAAGAAGTTTTAATTTGTAGCTAATGTAAAACTGACTAATAGGTAAATTTAACAGTATATTTTGCGTACTAGCTACATTACGGCAGCAGAGTCTTGTCGAGTCTTGGTCAACAGGAAATTATAAAAAGTTTAGGTAATTTGGCGAAGAATTTACTACACATAAATTACTATCACTTATTTGTCCTATAATAATAATAATAATCCAGCATATAAACGTCCCACTGCTGGGCACAGGCCTCTTCACATATAGAGAAGACACGAGCATTGATCACCACGCTTGCTCTCTGCGGATTGGCGATTTCAGATCCCAAATTTTGGAATCCAGGTTTCCTCACGATGTTTTCCTTCACCGTTTGTCAGAAGTGTCTTAGAATAATTAAAAAAGTACATGTAACTTTGAAAAGTTACATTGGTACTTGCCCAGGTTCGAACCTGCAACCTTGTGAATACAAATCCGTTCATTGAACCGCTGGGCCACCACGACTTATTTGTCCTATGAATGAATAAATAAAAACTAATCAATATGACAGTAAATAATATATCTATACAAATCAAGACCAACTTACATGTGTCAGAAAAGCATTCTCTCAGTGGCTAGACTATAGTATATGTAACACACATACTCCTAAAGTTTTAGTAACATATGGCGCAATGTCAAAAATCTTAAGTGGTCATGATCATAAGTTTCTGACTCACTATGATAAGGCAAACCTATCATGTGTTATCTTAGTTGTCTAACTGTAGCGCAGAGGAAGGAGTATATTAAAGATAAATACTCAACGCACTTTTGTTTATTTTTAAGATGTTAATCTAGGAGTTGTAATCTTTATGCTATATTTAAGAAGTAACCTTAACATAGCCTTTATTGCGTAGCGCTTAAAGGTTGATTTTCGCCATTTGTTTTTGCCACAGATCCACACATTTCTACCGAATTTCTGATAGTACAGTTCGGAATCGCATTGCTCAGTAAAAATCTTTATATCAGCAGCAAATAATGTACCAATTTGGTTTTTCAGCTTCTTTAATCAGGTATAATAGATAATTGTACTGTTCTAGTCGCTGATTCCGACCATAATGTAGGTGAATTCTGACCAGTAGGCGTATTCGCTATCGCTTGTTGACAACTAAAGCGATGTTCAGTAAATAAAAATAAAAGTATAAACACAAAATTAGGATCGACTATGGTCGGTGACCAATTATTTTATAGTATTTAGGGAAGAAATTATAGCTTTTGTTGACAACTGCCATAGCGAATACGCCCACAGCTCGACCAGACCATAAATGTCATCTAGTCTTAAGAAAATTTGTTTTATTACTCTGCAATACTCTGCATGTAGGAGTGCCAAGGTAAAAAAAAAATAGGTATGAGAAACAACCAAGATATTCAGCTTCAGTGCTATAGAAAGACGAACACAAAATTTAAAAGATCTGGGAAAAGTATACCATGGTATAACTCAGAAGAAAAGGAACTATTGTCATGCCAATTGTTCCGAAATTCTTCTGAATTATCTAATCCCACCCACAACCCTTACTTTTTCTCAGGTGTTACAACATAAAATGATCAACACAACTAACAAGAAACCTCCCATTTCCAGATAGACAGACAGACCTTTGAGTACACGATGGAGCGGCTTAACGAGCACTTCGAGATGGCTGAGACAGCTGACTGCAGTACCTACTGCGAGGGCTGCCTCGCTTGTCTGACTGCCTACTTCATATACATATGCACTGAGACACACTATGAAAAGGTGAGGCTGATTAGTAGTTCCTAGAGTGATAAGAAGAAAAAGTTTATATATCTAGATCTTAAGGGCTTGCTGGTTTTATTCGTTGTTTTTTCTATTTCAAAACTCTATTTCTCCACTTGTCTAAGAGAATAAAACCATGGTATTTCCTTACATTTTTACATCAATTATCTCCCTAAAATGCCACTAAAAGGTCAAAAACATCTTGTTTTCAAATTTTCGCAATTGATATGTCCGCTAGTTGCGTTAGTCGCGCATGTGGGCTGTCTGACAATTTCCACTAATTACGAGCCAGTAGCTTAACCATCATTGTGAACAGTTATGATTAATTGAAGAGTCTGGGATCCTTAAAATAATAGTTGAGGTATACAAGAGTTTAGCCTGGTGTCCTGAAAAGCCAAGATCACGATGATGATTTACGACTTAACTTAAAGATCACCTCGTTTTATTTACTCGCATTTCTTGTTTATTCTTCCCTTTTTTTACTAGCTTACTTAATATTTTTTCTTATCTTCCACAGCACTTAAGAAAAGTATCAAAATTCATAGCGACACAAAACGAAAGGGTCTACAATCCTCGTGGGATACACATAACGGACCCCATACTAAGGGGTCTACGGGTCATAGAGATCACAGTCATAGATGTACCCAACTGCCAGAGTCCAACTGGCAACTCCACCACCCAAATGAGGCATACATGACCACCACAGGAAAACCGGGAGTTTTTCATGTAACCAAGCAGGTTTTGGTTGATGTAGGAATTTGGCGCTTATGTGAACGGGGTAAGGTATGTTGTGGCTTAAAATCTTTTAAAGTGTATTTTTTTTCGATATTGTTATATATTTTTTATGTATAGTAGTTTTAGTGTTAATTGTATGTATTAGTGTTCCGTTTCAGATTATATAAAAGTGAAAATTATTAGTGATAAAAAAATCAGATTTGCATCTGATATTTTTGTTGACTCAGGTTTAAATTAGTTTTTTTATATAAATTAGTTGTGTAATTCTGTGAGTGGTGTAATTAAGCGTCAAATTCGTATATCCAAATCAAAACCATAAAGGATATTTCATAATAGACTGTCTTTTTCAATAAAATTCCACTGAGTCGGAGGATTTCGTGTTTAATGTGTAGTTGGGACCACCGTGTGGTTTGTGAACGTAATTTTTATACCTAGTTGAGTGAAACCATCATGATTGCTTTTTGGGTGATTAAATACTAATGATAGTGATTTGACCTTTCTTCGATAAGTCATTAAGTATTTCTATAAGTGAGGTATTTTATCATAGGGCCAGACAAACGTGTTACATTTCTAACGTTTTTCCAAAGTAAAACAACATAATATAGCCACCCTTTTCCCATTATCTCCAAGAGTCTTGAGAATATACAAGAAAATGGTCAAAAAACATTGTAACCATTTGATCCTAATCTAGCAAGTCGTTACCACTCAATATTTGTCGACCTCCTAATCGATTGTACCACTATCCAAACTTATGACGTCACCGAATCAATTACGTCACTCAAGGTCACCTTCCATTACTATTTGATCCCTATCCACATATAACATTAAGTACATAAAGACTAAAAGTGTCTCCATTTAGATCCAACGACTGATTTTATTTAATTTTCTTAGCATGACAGAACTCCCTTTGCCAAATAATTCTTCCAATACGAATGAAGAATGTAAAGTGAAAATGTATTTGTGAGAATCGGTGGCTAAGTAATTAAGGTAAATCATCTAGCGTTAATGACTCGAGTTTGCTTGACGTGACGTGTCATTTAATATTTATTCTGGCAACACTCATATCACACAGTGTTGCCATAAAAATCTAAATAAAGAAAATATCATTCGTATTAAATATGGCAAAAATATTTAGTGTTAAAGATAAACATATTTTTTATGGCAACATCTTTGGTTTTTATATCAGTGTTGCCAAGTGTAAATTATATTAAATATGTGTTTTATTTGTATCAATGCACAGATGCGATAAATGTGAGCTATACAAATGCATGTGTAAGTTGGAAGTATGTATTTAAGATTATGTATAATATGCGGAAGAGTGTGTGTATACGACGATTGGATAACTCGAGTATTTGGCTAATATAGGTAAAATGGTAAACGATAAATATGTTATCATAAGAATAATCAAATATCGCTCTATATCATTTTATCTAAGATATCGGTTACATGCTATCTTAGTCCATGTGGTATTCATACTATTTCAATGATTAAGTTTTTTAATCATAATAATAGCCATTCCATTTAATTAAGTCAAGTGCAGTGCTAATTTTTTTCCCTTACATTATAATCTATTTATATCTCTTTCTTATTCATATGTGAGAAAAGGATAGAAGATGTTTAGTCCTGATACTTTATTTGTGATGGGTAGAATAGAAAGTCAGCCAGGGTTGCAAGCGTAATGTAATGTTTATCTGTAATCCTCCACCAATGAGGGACAAGCTGGCCAATGATTGGTGGAAATTGACAGACAGACCTTAGTCCACTCTTGCGGTATTTATTACTACTGTAGCCTCCATTAATTTAGATTCTACAGATGAGTGCATCTATTTTTAATAGCTAATTTTGACATAACAATTTTTCTATTACTTGTAAAAGTACCACATGGACTATGTCTAAAACTTGTGATTACTTTGTAGGGGCTAATTTCGGCTAAAATTGTGAATAAACAAAACATTTGAATGGTAGCTTCGTATAATAATATAGCCAAATTATAGCCCCAATTGTCTATACTTTGTATTTTAATTATAAATATTAATTGTATAACTCTTAATTCATATTGTAAATTATTTAATTCTGATTTTAGATTTGAGAATGTGGAAAACTGTTCTTAATGGAAGAATATATTTATTGTATTGTGTAAATAAGCTCTAAAGGGCAGTTTAAATGTAATTCCTAATAACCTTTAGCAAATCTTGGACATTGGTGCCGATTCTCTTGTACACCGAACTAAACTAAACTAAAACTAAAATTTCTTATTTTTAGTTAGTTGGTATAAGTAAGTTATTCTGAAAACAAGATTCACTAAATTTAGATTACAGTTTTGACACAACTAAAATCGAGTTTGACATTCGTTATGTTGAGTTGGCCATAGACCAAGATGGCAGTAGACCATAGACACAAGCTGAATGAAAGTGAACGAAATGATCTGAATTGCAAAAAAAACGTGAGTAAAATCATAATTATTTAAAATTTGTCTATTAGTAATCATTAATGAAGTTCAGGGAGCATAATGATGGCGTAAAACTATACTTTTTCGGTTTTTAATAAGAAAATTACCTATAATTTTATTAAAATCAACGTTACTGCCGTTTAAATAGAAAAACAGGTAGCATGATTTATCCTGCTATTTATTTTAGATAATTAAAGCTAGTTAGAACTTTATTGAGAGCGGCTCCATACCGGACTGGCGTATTCGCTAGCCGAGTAGCAGAGTGCCATCCCCGTTGTCCGTAGGACGTGTGGTGAT
Organism: Autographa gamma; assembly: GCA_905146925.1. Classification (NCBI taxonomy): domain Eukaryota; kingdom Metazoa; phylum Arthropoda; class Insecta; order Lepidoptera; family Noctuidae; genus Autographa; species Autographa gamma. The sequence continues at coordinate 9,159,733 of LR989871.1, forward strand.
GCTCTCCTCTTGGTAGAGGTTAACCGCCTCAGGATGTTGTTTCTTGCATGCACTTTCATTTTGGTGTTTATGCAGTTTTATTGAAAAAACGTTTAATTACGCACAACGTTGGCCGAGTCCTGATAATATCGATTACGAGTGTAAAAAATCGATGTCGCAAAAACGGTTTGCGGATGTAGCAGTAATGACAGAAATTCAGGAATTAGGATTTAGGGTTGAAGAACAAGAAAATATTAACGAGAATATGAGAATATCAAATGTAATGTTTTGCAAGTTACTTTCTCATGACCTTCAACAATATTCTGGGAATAAACGTTTAATCATGATGCAAAAAATTATTAAGCTCTAAAAAATTATGAATAAAATTGTGTATTAAAAATATTATTTAAATAATTTCGTTAAGAGTATTTAAAATATAACAAAAATAAAAAACAATCATATACTAATATGTTTATTAATTCACCGGAGATTAATCTCCGGTGAATTAATGTTGAGTACAAAAATCCCTTGTAAGTTTACATGAATGCATTTTGTATTGTATCTTAATAAAATAACACTAAATTTACCTTTCTGCCGCATCAACAACAGCTGGAATCGCATAAGCTTCCATAATTAACTCAAAATCATAAAAAGAATCTAAAAATACAACAGAGAGGTGCTTTCAAAATTTTAGTTCATGACAACTAATTTTATTCCACACCTTTTTAATCGCGATTAAAAATAGTCTGATTTAGTTTGACAATCGAAATTTTAGGTGAAAAACGTCAATTTCAGAATAGCAAAATTGCCATTTTCATTAAATTGAATAACTTAGTGCTGTCAAACTATAATTTATTTAAGTAACGTCACTTTAGTTAATTTCAGAATGGGAAACGTCGTTTGACAGGAACAAACTAAATTTTAGTGATTTTTAGTCTAGTTTAGAGAAATTTGTGACAAGAGAATCGGCACCAATGAAGGATAAAATTTGATTGTCGTACGTTTATCATTTTGATGGTCTGCTTGTGGTTTTCATAAATATTGCTGTGTAATACCATGAATATTTAAATCCTAACTTGGTGGGCCATTTTGCGTGTTCGAGAAAGAATAACGTAAATATTTCTACTATAAAGGTGCTCCCTCACCGCGAGCATTCGCGTGTAATGTAACGTTACAGATTTGAGCATTACACCAGTGAAGGAGGAGAACCGAACATTACAATGCGCACCTTGTAATGATACAACTTGTAACATCTAAGTATTTTATGCTGAAAGTCGAATCTATATGTTACATTACACGCAAATGCTCGTTAGTCATGGAGGTATTATTGTAATGTAATGCTAAAAGTCGAATCTATAATGTTACAATACAATAATGCTCCCGGTGAGGGAGCACCTTTATGTCAATTGTTTACGTAATTACAGTTCTTAACATCTTTTTATATGCAATGGCTCGCTTTTACATGACTTGAGCAGATTACCAAACCGTTTGAACTGCTATACTTTTCACATGACTAATTTTGTTTTCTCACAAAGCAAATATTTGCTACAAATGTTGGTCAAATGTTTGTGTGATTTGTTGTGGGTATATGTATACAAGCAAAAATCTTCTAAAATAGCTTTTGAAGGTTAGTTTCATGTATTTCGTGTGTAGCTGTATTGTGTCTGTCCTCAATTGGTTTTAGTTTAATTCAGTTCCAATAAATATGTCCCTCGATATATGCTGAGCTTATATTTATACAGCGTTTTGCTAATCTTAATGTAAATACATATTACTTTTATAACACAAAAGTTCTTCTGCTTCAAATCGTTTTTGAACACCTCGCCAAGTCTTCCCCATTGATATATTCAAGCTTAGCTACGAATATTTAACTTAAATTTCCATATTTATTTTAAATAAAATACTTAATTAAACTAAAACCAATCAATAAATTATCATAACATTGTGTCTGCGATCAAATGGACACCTACACATATTTATTCTGATTAATAATAATAAAATGTTTAATGTAACTAACGCTGTTTGCAAATTCATTTTGTGACAGCAAAAGTTATGAAGCCCACTTAAATACGAAAAAATGCCCGACTAGTTTCGTCTATCGGGGACTTTCGACATCGAAACTAGTCGGACTCTTCGTTAATAGATCGTAAGTACAGGGTATTTAGACATCAAAACAAATAGTTTGGATGTCATGCTGCAGCTGCATGGCTGCAATTGATAACAAATCCCATTTCTTTTAACTACCTGAGCCCGTACCATGAGTACTCAAAACAAGACTTGGAGTTGAGTAAGCGGGACAACGCTATCCGCAGTGTAGTGCGGTGTCTCGCTCCCACAACTGCAACAGTACTGCTTTAAGATATCATTTTACGGAACCTGTTATAAATTTTACATTATACTTATTATGTCCTGTCTCTGAGAGTCAAATAAACATTTTAAACAATCGCGCTGCATGTCTTAGTAATATTATAGAACTGGGATTAGCGCGTAAATGCTTAAATACTTTTTTATCAGTCTGCTTGCAACCACGGCCGGTGTAACCCGGTCGAAAGGTCAAACCCTAAAGGTATTTAAGCCTGTTCACGCTAATCCCCGTTCTATAATATTACTGTAGGCAAATAAATAGGTAAAGTGGGATTTAAACTTGATGGTGGTCCAAACATAAGGCGAGTCGCTAACTTATGTGCCAGAGGGGTTGCGGGGTGAGGTACTGCGCTATGTGTACACACTTCACAGCCGCCAAAAAGTTTGAATCACACTAAGATGCTTACCCCCGGTTTTTGAAAGGCTGATCAACTCAATCACTGTCAAATCAACTGAACACGACTGATCAGTCAATTTGACAATAAAGATTGGTTGACCAGAAGACAAACAACCTATCACAGCGATTAAAGTGACATTTGACAGGTGAATAACTAATTCTTGTGTTGATCAACGTTTCAGAAGACGAAGGTTCGATTGTTACTTTTAATTGTAAAAGCTAAACAATCTATAGACAACAATTTATTCAAGACTTTGATTTAGTACGATTACGAATAATATTCATTGAGTAGATGAGCATTTATTTAAACTTTTAGACTACCTTCACAATTATTTATAATTTAATTAATATAAAAATCTTTCTTCTAATGCCTGAGAAATTATAATTATTAATAATTTATATAACCTCATTTATAAAGTTGTAACTATAATTACTTTTAAATGCCTATCTTTTTACATGTAAATAATTTATAAATATCTTACACAAGGCGCTTAGAAATGTATAAATATAATATCTAATGTTTTATTTAAATAAAGTATAAATGTTCCGAAAAATAGTAATAATTAATTAAATGACAAATCCTTAAATATTTCTTTATTTATTTCTTCATAAATTGGAATAGAACTTTTATACTTTATTCGCTGTTGTAAACTTGTAACACTGGGTGACATTGAATGCACTCTTGCGCACCCAATGAGGTTGTATTGTGAATGTGTAATGTTTTATAACCAAGCTAGATTCCCTTTGACACTGAAGCCTGCTTCGAAAACGTCACAACCATTGTAATCAGAATTTATTGATACACGTTATTGGTAAACAAATTACAGAGTAAGTAACACTAAACGACTTTGTCCATATGGAATATAGGAATGATAGCTAGATTCGGACTCGACCGGGCTCATATGTGCAAAGTCCGGTGAAGCAGTCAAAGCCTGCGCTCAGACTAACTGCAAAGATCTCTACCAAAAAAAAAGGGCTTATATGTTCGTGTAGAGGCCGATTTACGTCAAACGAGAGCATGCAATGAGCATTCTCTCGTCGTATATAAGCATTCTATCTTTACTCCATCGGATTCTTCAGAGACTGATGGAGTGGGGGAATATTGTGCGTTCAATCGTTTGATTTAAATCGGCCATAACACTAGCCCAGTCGGGTCCAAAACTAGTGGAAGTATATATAAAATTTCACATTTCGCTACCTAATTCTCGGTCCTTTTGGTGTATAAAGTCGTTTAGTGTTGTTACTTGATACGGATCACATAAGTTTACAAAATATATGTATAGTATAATATAGAATTCTAGAATGTACGTAATTGCGCCTCTGATTCACAATTTATGTTAGAGGAAGCATTTTGTCATTTTTATACGAGAACAATGATTTCCAAGTAGTTCACATCTGCAGGATTTTACATACGAACGGTACAGCAAAAATCAACTTTATTGCCTTGATATAAAGTTGTATTTCTGATGTGAGTTTTGAATAAAACCTAAAAAAAATGTATGGTCCAAGTTTGCATAGTTATGAGTTACATTGGATATGGGGTTTGGAATTATGCTAAATAAGCAGGCTATCCTTAGCAATAAAAGTCTGCAGAATTCTATCTTGAAGTTTCAGAAGTACAGGATTAATTGTAATTGTAAATACAGTACCAAAATAGTATAAACTAGCTCGATTTTGCCTTACTAATTTGATTGGATTTCTAGAATAATAAACTTCGTACCTTAAGCCTCTAGTAATAAATACTCTGGGGTATTGAAATAGACTGCAAGCCGATTCACGTGTATTAGATAAAACTAGAATAATTATTGAATTAAGATAGTAATCAATATACTTCCGAGATATTTTAATATGCACCCAATCACGCCATTTGTCTATCGTTTTTATACATAGTTTAATATTAAAAACCTTCCAAAAACACCATTCTACCAGTCAGCAATAAGACAGTGACTTGTTCCATTAGTTACGACAATAATATTAAGGTTATCTTTAACACTAGTACCTACAAGACAACACCAATTAGTATAGTTCAAATCAAATATCAAAAAGCCTAATTCTATACCCTATATTCCAAAAGCCATTTCAATCAATCAGCCAATCATAGTCAACTGCTGGACATAGGCCTCTCCCAATTTGCGCCACAACACCCGGTCCTCCGCCTTCCGCATCCAGTCCCATGACCCTTACATATAGAAAGCCATTTACCCCGTACAATATCTAAGAGTTCCTTCCCCTAAGAAAAGTGTACAAGTTAGGCCACGTGCATACAGACTGCTCACAGTTTGACTGCTTCAAACGGTCGACAAAACAAAAAGCAAGCGAGCGACAGCGGTCTGACTAAGCCAGCAGTTCGTGTAAGGGGGCCACCCATACACGAAGAAAAGAGAAAACCACCAGAGTGCTTTTACCTTCCCTTTTCCATGGACCCGGGTTAGACATGGACCATTTCCATTTTAAAGGTGTAAAATAAATGCGTGGCCATCTTTGGAATATTGCTTGTTCCTATAGAAATGAAGAACTTTCTTTAGGCGCAGGCCAGACAGAAGAGACGTAAGACGCAGACGGGGTGCAGACATTTTTCATTTTCATACAAAATGTATAGAAGCGTCGCGCCCGCGCCCCGTCTCCTCTGTATGTTTTGCGTCGCGACGCTTCTATATATTTTGTATGAAAGGGACGCGGTAGAGACAAATGTCCGCGCCTCGTCTGCGTCTTACGTCTCTTCTGTCTGGCCTGCGCCTTAAGGAAACCATAGTCAATTCTCTCAGTATTGAAGGGCAAAAATTAAAAATATCATCATGCATTTTAATTACATTTTGTATGACGTAAAAGTCCTGCAGATGCATCATAGTAGCGAAAGAATTTAAGATAATATATAATATAATATCAATTGTTATCACATTTGCATGTAACTAGGTATATGTATAAAATGCACAGATAAAAAATGATATTAGATTAATGTTGCAAACATGAAAACTAAATTTGATCCTTACGAACTATGTTAGCATTAAGATATAGAGTATATTGTAAAGTTAATATGACTATTATTAAATAATTGGAATTATGTATGTGAATATTTCTTTTTATAATAAAATTATTGTATAAATTAGTTTATTCGTACTTTATTTTGGCACAATGGCCAATGATGCTAAAGTTTTGAATCCCATTCAACTATGGCCCTAGCTAGGGCATTAGCGGGTGAGTAATCGTGCTAAATGATAATATTTAACGAAACAGTTTGAAATGAGTATGAGAAATGACAGCTTTCTTTTGTTATTTTGACCATGGGTATGATTTTTCAATAAGGTTTTTAGGTTAGCATTCTTATATTAGATTTATTTTTCTCTATACTTTTCAGTGGACGAACCAATAATTCCAATGTCATTCTAGGTTTCTAAATGTGTATTTCACCTTGACCATCTGACCTTGTGCGTCATTTTCACTTTAAGTCCTCATTTCTGACACGGTATATTTTGGTTTATATTTTACCAAATATAACGGAACAGACGTAAATTCACATCTGTTAGTCTCGTAAAAGAACAAACTCAAATCGCTTCGGGATATGGGTCACGAATTTCAAAGGTACCTACGGTCAACTGTATACCCATAGCTTAAAAACTATCAAAGGGAACAAAAGTCGCTTCTCTGATTATGTATAACTGACAGTTTAATAAAGACATATTGCATTTCTATAAAATAAAATTTTATGCAAACGGAAAAGGTCAAACTATTTTATCGAGTTCAATCCCACGCCAGTTTAAAGCATCTCGAGACCTTGCAACAAAAAAATCTTACTCCATTTTATAGCTGGACCAGTATAAAAAAAAGTTCTACAATTTCATTTATTTACTTTACTCCAGAACATTTACACATTTACGTCCCTTTAAGCTGATTCTGTCTTAAAACTTTTAATCTAAAAACGTCTGAATGACGGAAAACCTAAAGTAATTACAGGGGTCATAAACAAAAACAATTGAGTCGAGTTTACGACAGCAGAGAATGTGATACCAACGCGTTATTCTTGAAGCGCTCGTAAACAGAGTTTTATGCCATCTAATTACATGGGTTATTATTTTCGTAGGAGGGCAGTGGAGTAAGGGAGTAGATATGCTTCTGTTCATTACACTTCCAAGTGAACTTGACATGTGAAAAATCTGCTAACTCAGCATTCCTATTTGAAACCGACGCCTACCGAGACCGTCGCCTACCGAGACTTACGCCTACCGAGACCGACGCCTACCATGACCGACGCCTACCGAGACCGACGCCTACCAAGACCGACGTCTACCGAGACCGACGCCTACCGAGACCGACGCCTACCGAGAACGACGCCTACCAAGACCGACGTCTACCGAGACCGACGCCTACCGAGACCGACGCCTACCGAGAACGACGCCTACCGAGACCGACGCCTACCGAGACCGACGCCTTCCGAGACCGACGCCTACCGAGACCGACGCCTACCGTGACCGACGCCTACCGAGACCGACGCCTACCGAGACCGACGCCTACCGAGACCGACGCCTACCAAGACCGACGCCTACCTAGACCGACGTCTAACGAGGCCGACGCTAACTGGGACTGACGCCTAGCGAGACCGACGCCAAAGAAGACCGACGTCTACCGAGACCGACGCCTACCGAGACCGACGCCTTCCGAGACCGACGCCTACCGAGACCGACGCCTACCAAGTCCGACGCCCACCCAGACCGACGCCTACCTAGTCCGATGCCTACCAAGACCGACGCCTACCAAGACCGACGTCTACCGAGACCGACGCCTACCGAGACCGACGCCTACCGAGACCGACGCCTACCGAGACCAACGCCTACCAAGACCGACGCCCACCCAGACCGACGCCTACCCAGACCGACGCCTACCGAGACCGACGTCTACCGAGACAGACGCCTACCGGGACTGACGCCTACCGAGACCGACGACTACCGTGACCGACGCCTACCGAGACCGACGCCTACCTAGACCGACGTCTAACGAGGCCGACGCTAACTGGGACTGACGCCTAGCGAGACCGACGCCAAAGAAGACCGACGTCTACCGAGACCGACGCCTACCGAGACCGACGCCTTCCGAGACCGACGCCTACCGAGACCGACGCCTACCAAGTCCGACGCCCACCCAGACCGACGCCTACCTAGTCCGATGCCTACCAAGACCGACGCCTACCAAGACCGACGTCTACCGAGACCGACGCCTACCGAGACCGACGCCTACCGAGACCGACGCCTACCGAGACCAACGCCTACCAAGACCGACGCCCACCCAGACCGACGCCTACCCAGACCGACGCCTACCTAGACCGACGTCTACCGAGGCCGACGCTAACTGGGACTGACGCCTACCGAGACCGACGCCAAAGAAGACCGACGCCTACCGAGCCCGACGCCTACCGAGACCGACGCCTACCTAGTTCGATGCCTACCAAGACCGACGCCTACGGAGACCGACGCCTACGGAGACCGACGCCTACCGAGAGCGACGCCTACCGAGACTGACTTCAACTGATATCGACGCCAACCGAGTCCGACGCCCACCGAGACTGGCGCCTACCCATACCGACGCCAACGGAGACCGACGCCAACTGAGACTGACGCTTACGGAGACCGACGCCTACCGAGACCCACGCCTACCGAGACCCACCCCTACCGAGACCAACGCTTACTGACACCGACGCTTACTGAGACCGACGTTTACCGAGACCGACATTTATTTTCAAATTTTTGACTTAGGTTCACAAAGCTTTTAAAAGAATTTTATGTACTATAATTTTCATCCTTGACTTATTGTATCCAAATCTAAAAATTAGCTGCGTATATTTTTTTATATTGCATCATTTTTCAGGATCTTGAATTAAAAATCATCACATACTTATAAAGACGTAAAGATAAACCCCAAAGGCAAAAACGCTATATGAACTCTACCCCTTCCCGTATGTAATAAATTAGATACAGCGACTTCCGAGACTATCAAAGATTAATTAAAACTGGTCGTTGTTAAAGAAACAATTAAATAAGCAATTTACTTTACTGTCTTCAGATGTAAATACTTTGAATCGTGATCCGGAACCCTTAATTTATTTGGAAATGTCTTGAGGTTTGTATTTAAAGTTTTCAGTATGTTTTCAGAGTTGCATATATACATGATTTTGTTTAAAAAAAATCTTGAACATCACTTACCTTCTTGTAAGGGTCTAGAACTTGGACATCTTCTTTAGATTTTAGCTTTGCGTATTGAATTAGAGTGTAGTGAGTGAGAGAGTATTAGAGTCTTCATTAGATAACTTGTCTTTTCCAAATACCATCACCCCTTTAACATGCCTAAGTTTCACTTAAGTCATATCCAACAAGGTTATATTATTCTATAAAGAAAAGTATGCGACATACTGCAACTGCTTTCCAAGAAAAACCCTCAAAGAATTATTGATTTGCAATAGAACATCTACATAAAACAGAAACATTAAGTGCGCCATCTAGGAGCGGTGACTGGAACTAATGCGCTTAATCAAACTGTAATGGATTTCCGGGACGATATTTAGGATTTTATTATCTTTGTTACGGTGTAGGGAGCGTAAACGTCACGCCTTTAAATCGTGATGGGTCCGGCAGAGTTGGTCCTTACACATACTAGCTAGCTATGGATATATAAAATAATATAAACTTAAAAATATAATGAAATATGGGCTCTGTTAGACATACTGAGAAGAAAATTGCAGTACTTATGATAAAAAACCTAACCATATCATACTGCAATAGTTATATCCATGGCATAATAGGGACACCTATAATTACCTGTGTGCTTATTTACGTGTGCTGATATAAGCAACAAATGGTCGAGCAGATGTCGGTGAAAATTTGCAGAACTTTGCATTACCAAATACATAGACTTCATTTAAAAAATAATAAAGCTATTTTACTTTTCTGTCAAATGGACAGCAAAGTCAGAAACTTTAATAAAATTTTTATTGTAAAATTTTATTTCGTCCAGTGAAATACAGTGAACATTTAAATCCCCGAGGTCAGGTTTACCAATATTTACATAATCCTTCCGCCTTCGACACCCACGGTGAGATCCTGGCTGACATTTATAACATGTTGCTGTGGGCAGTAGAAACCTAGGTACCAACTGGTATTTCATGAACTGGTGTGGGTAGTGCAAAAAAATATAGATCATTTTGCAGAATCAATGCAATGCAATGGTTTTAATCATTGTATTTTTTATTATAAGCAGGGTCATGCTCTATTTATAAAGCGATACTTATGCTATATGGGAAAAAGGTTTACAGGCTGTTATCAAAACCATGTCCCGACCGAAAGGGTGATATAGAGCTCATATTGCTCATAATCACATGCCCAAATTAAAAGAAACCTAAAAAATATTATTAAAATTTGATTAATGTATTATTTGCGAAAAGTAGTTTGAGATGAGCTGTAGCGACAGAAGCAGACATCCAAAAAGATTCCATCGTCTTGAATTCAGTTTTTTGTTCCCAGCAATTTGCTTCAGGCATCAGGAAGCCAGTAAAGTTTTATTACACAACCGGCAAAGAGATAATAATAAAATAAAAGTGCGCCTGTTTTATGTCTCATTTATCCCGATATTACCATGTGTGGTTGATAACCTATTCATTTGAATGTCAGGCATTCGGTAAAAACGGAAAACGGGTAAAGAATTTTAATGCTTTGTATCGTTTTTATAATCGGAATGAAGCATAACAGAAAAAGTTTCTTCTATGCTGTTATAGGCCACTGTCTTATTAATAGAAACCTTACTGAACACGCCAGAGGCATTAAAGAAAAATAATTGAGAAAGTCATATTTCCTTTTTCTTTATTTTGTTCCTGGGTGCATTTATAGACTGACACTTTTAACGACCACATGCACAGTCCCTTCTAATACATTATGTATCGCTGCAACCGACACTTGGACACTAAAATTCTCCATAACACTAAAAAGCAGAGATATCTACTCAATTCGCAGTAAAACATTAATCACTTTCAAAATTGAGTTTTATAACTAGGTTAAGTATTATAATAACGCGCCAACTGAGACCTAAAAACAACAAAATCTAGTCATTTTCATTACAAAGAACTAGATACAATAGCCCTCTAGCGACCATTAAATTAATATTTCAACGGCAGTAGGCGAGTTTAATTATAAAAAAGTAATTACGTCTGTGAGAGTAAAATTGTTGGGTATGAATAAGTCAAGTTAAATTGCAAGTCTAAAGGACCGTAAAAGGACCATATTTTTGTAATCTCTTCCGGATTATAGAAAACAGTTCTTTTTTTATCATAAAAAGCTGAATTAACAAAAACGCAAAAGGCTTAAATTCTAAAACCGATCTTTTGAAGTTGTTGGTTTTAAATGCGTTGATAAATTTATAAGAAACCTTTTGAAATCAGTTACGAGGTACAGGACCTATGCGACAATACATGACTCATTCAAAAAAGAAAAAGTTTCTCATTAAACACTTCAAGGCGGACTTTTGGGTACAACAAAGGACCGAAAACAGAAATACGAAACTCAGAAATGTCGTTTCATTAATACTGTAAGCGCAGACTGAAGACAGTTTCTCAGAAACTTGAGTTATTAATATGAATAAATTGAGGTTATTATGTAGCTCGAATCTTTTCTTTTTAATCGCTTCGAGACAATGCGGAATGGAAAACGTTGGAAAGCTTTTGTTTTTAATGCCTTTTTATGTTTATTGTTGTATTTCTTGAAGTCGGAAGCAGGGCTTCATTTGGTATTAAATTATGGAAAAGTTGCTTATGCAAATAATGCTTTGTTTTAATTCAAAAGACTTATGTTCTTCGATAGTAGTAGTTGTTTAAGATGGAAAATAATCATGACCAATATTTATTGCCTGGCCAACAAAACAAAAACTAAGGTAATTAACTTTGAAGAAACCAAAAAAATCTACAATGACCGAAAGACCAAAGCATCCTAATTCAGTCCCGTACCATAAGACTACATAAAAAGGACCACTGCACATAAAAGAAACCATATAAATCCGTAAAACGAGGCAGCTATCGTAGGACGCTTCAAACTACAGGACACTTTGATAACCTTTTTATAGCGCAAGTTAAGGAAGACTTGAAGACAAAACACGTTAAACTTTAATATCAGGATTTACGATAACGCGTGAAAAAGTGAAAACGTGAAGTTTTTGCAACAATTCTTTTAGAAAATGTCCTACATTCTTGCTACCTGGATTTCTCTTTTGGGCGAGTTGTGTTTATCCGATATTACTCAAGTAGGTAGAGTTTTTTATTAAATGTTTTTGTTAATTGATAATACAGAAGGAGATGGCGGGAAAAACTTAACTTCTTCACGAAATTATGTGGACAGATAGCCAAAGACCAAGAAAATAAATATAATACATTTTGTAAGTATACCAATATATCCACACAGCTCTGATATGTAGGTACATGCGTAGTATCTACTACATCTATGTGTAAGTCCTTCATATGCTAAACTGAATGCATTAGTAAACCATACAAACAGTCAATGTAATATAAATATTGTGTATTACTCAGGTACTGGGTACTTGCGTATTTTTACGCCGGTGCCTCACAGTTTTCCATCGCACAATATTCAAATTGACTTCCTCTGTTTACAATGAGGTATAAACCTAATACAAAACGCTACGCTACGGAAGGCCCTCGTAAAAGGTTATTTACTAGGCAATTGATTGTATAGCAACTTTATTCATACTTATTTATGCCAAATAAATCTAAAGCGGTGTAAAAGTCGAGCAGTTTACGATCGCTTGCCTTTGTAGCTTGCTTCAGGATATATTTTAGGTGGATGACAAATAAAGAGACGCCATTTTTTAATTTGAAGAAAGCTTTTTGATATTTTGAATATCTTGAGAAAAGTGAAGCTGTTGGTTGTAAATATTGTTCTTATGTACAAGGAACTTATTTCCTTCAGTATTTTTACACTGAAACCTACAGGCCTACATTCTAAGTGCCAAAGTACGTTTTAAGTATTTTCTTTTAATTTTTCAGAAACATAATTATAATAAATAAAAATAATTTTCCCTAAGGAGAAACGGACATGAAACTCATGAAAGTAGGGATTATTTAGTGTTATCTTTTATCACCTACAGTCACGGCCGAAATTACGTGTAGTATTAGTAAACATGTAAACATACTCCAATTTTTTATTAAAATTATCTTCAATCCTAGATTGGTATTCTAAATACGTAGCTAATTAAAAATCTTTTTCTAAATCATGTTAATATCTTTCTTATCAAGACTCAATACAAGAATATCACTATTTGTTTAGCAATTTAGCTATATTTATACATATTTTTGTTCGTGCCTATAGGTAAACACTTTCTCACACATATTTGCACGTCCAGTAACCGAACTCATGACCCTTACGTAGTTATGTAAAACTAGCTAAAGAGCAGGCATGCACAAACCAGTGTTAAACAAAGTGCATTATAATAAGCACCCCAGGTAGGGTAGTTATAAATAGGAACCTTTGAACTTCTCTCATTTCAACTATGTTAGGTGGCTTCGTTACATGTGTTGATAAACATCATAATGCGTTTTTACACATGTTATGTTAATTATCACATAATATATCTAAGAACGAGTGTGAGACTACACCATTTTGTTTAGCAACTCCGAAATGCCTGCTTAATTTTTTTTTAACCCCGGATATAGTGTCTACTATAAAATATAATAATGATATAATAGAATATTCTTCATTTTATTAGTGTTGTTAGAATAATAAAGTGTAGTGTACAAAATATCTACAAGATTTAGTTTTTTATTATAACATAATTTAATTTAGTCCCTATTACAAAATGCTAAATAAATTCTATATTTTGCCGATCTAAATAAAACCTCTGCCTGGTTGGCCTAGTGGTGCTAAGCGCGCCTGCTACGCTAGAGGTCTTGGGTTCGATACCCAAGTGGACCAAGGTGCTATTGGGTTTTTCTATGAAATATTCAGTAGCAGGTCGAAGTTTGGATTTGTGGCAATAGGCCCGCCCCCTATTACATGGGACCTAAGCATATCGGCGAACTGTGGGTGTACATTGGTACACCTCTGCCTAACCCTTCAGGGATACAGGCGCGATGATATGTATGTATGTAAATAAAACCAGTCGAAATTTTATAAATTTTTCAAAGCACTGTTAAAAATGGAAGTTACACCTAATTATGTACCTACAATAACAAATTACTGAATGCAATGCTTTATGCATTATATTCAGTGATTTGTAAATGTAGGTACAAGTTAATACTAGGTACTAGTCAGTCCTAGTTAGTTCCATTTCAATTGCGCCGTGCTTTAAAGTGGGGATCAACTCTGAAGCCATTTCTAGCGAACAATATAAATAAGCTGAGTATTTCAAAGCTTTCAGAGTTCGGCCTAGTTTACAATATGCACGCTGCGGAGCACCGCTTAGATGCAGTTGCGTAATAATGTTTTGACCGGTAGGTGCTTTTAGAAATACTGGATAAGAGGGGAGTTATGTCCATTTTGTTTAAAAAAAATGCGACTAAATGTCAAGGATATATCGGACTGCCCGAATAGTTTAGAACCTCCGAAATTGTTCCGGTGAAACAGTCAAAGCCTACGCTCAGGCTTACTGCAAAGATCTCTACCAAAAAAAAAAGAGTCCGAAATTGATCGCGAAATATCAAAAACACAGGTGGTCTATTTTTCTTCTATTAAATCTTACCTTAATTTTAATCGTATTAGGTAAAATTCAATTATATCTTGAAATAATTGATAGTTTATAAAAATACCCTAATTATACTTTAATCAATATTTAATTACACAAAAAAAAGTGAAGTCACACTAACAGTGAATTTTCTCGAGCCTTTGTATTGCCTTGATTTATGGACTGACCATTACGGGCTTTATTCAGGCTTGGCCTTTATTGTCCTGGCCTGAAGTCAGCCTATATTGTGAGACTGTCAGGCCTTGCTACCCAATCGTAGCGTTTGTCTATTGTTTGTACGATTTTGTTTAAGCTCCTATTTTAATTTCAGTTTCTCTGAAATATCTTCTATGCTTACAAAAGTTTTCTGCTTTAATTATATAGTTGTGTATTTATGAGAAAAATTTCATCTTTGATATTAAAATTACACAATGATATAAAAAATATATCTTACATAAAGGCAGATTATTTTGTAATACCTTCATTAAGAATGTAAATGTTTCTTTTTTATCGACTTCCAAAAAGAGGTTTTCTATCTTTGCCTGTAAATATTTATTTTACCAAACATAACCGACCAATATCCTAGAAAGGTTAACAAAAATGATTGATGAAACTCCAATATTTTACAGCAATCAACAAATACAGGGAAATCCGCAATAGCACAAAACCTGCCAAAAGGCTTCAACCTGTAACAACGAGCTCGGTTTCTAGGAAACCATCACATCCTTTGTATGTGGGCTGTTTGACGAAGTGTAGGTGTACAGTCGCCGTCACAATTGTAACGGACAAAGTGACTTAATGCATTTCATACACCACTAGTTATGTTACATTTGAACATTAATTAGTTCATTAATATGTGAGCCAATACTGGACAAGAATTTTTATTCGTAGATCTAACTAAAAACTTGCAAAATCATTGTATAAACGTAAACAAACACAGACAATACTTTATTTGAAATTGATTGATATCTCACCTCGAACAATCTACATGCTACGAATGTCCCACATCCTAGCATCTACTTGCTACGAATGTTCCACATCGTAGCATCTACATGCTACGAATGTCCCACATCGTGGCATCTACTTGCTACGAATGTCCCACTCCGTAGCATCTATTTGCTACGAATGTCCCACCTTGATGCATCTACATGCTACGAATGTCCCACATCGTAGCATCTACTTGCTACGAATGTCACACCTCAAAGCATCTACTTGCTACGAATGTCCCACATCCTAGCATCTACTTGCTACGAATGTTCCACATCGTAGCATCTACATGCTACGAATGTCCCACATCGTGGCATCTACTTGCTACGAATGTCCCACTACGTAGCTTCTATTTGCTACGAATGTCACACCTCAAAGCATCTACTTGCCATGAATATCCCACATTGAGGCATCTATTTGCTACGAATGTCCCACCTCTAGGCATCTACTTGCTACGAATGTCCCACATCATAGCATCTACTGGCTACGAATGTCCCACCTCGAAGCATCTACATGCTACGAATGTCCCACATCGTAGCATCTACTTGCTACGAATGTCACACCTCAAAGCATATTCGTGCTACGAATGTACCACATTGAGGCTTCTATTTGCTACGAATGTCCCACATTGAGGCATCTATTTGCTACGAATGTCCCACCTCGAGGCATCTACTTGCTACGAATGTCTCACTTCGAAGCATCTACATGCTACGAATGTCCCACATAGTAGCGTCTACTTGCTACGAATGTCCCACATCGTAGCATCTATTTGCTACGAATGTCACACCTCAAAGCATCTACTTGCTACGAATGTCCCACATTGAGGCATCTATTGGCTACGAATGTCCCACTTTGAGGCATCTATTGGCTACGAATTTCCAACCTTGAGGCATGTACATGCTACGAATGTCCCACATCGTAGCGCCTACTTGCTACGAATGTCCCACATCGTAGCATCTACTTACTACGAATGTCCCACATCGTAGCATTACATGCTTCAAGTTCCCTATCCTTGGAGAAGCTGCGTTGTGGATACACTGAACATTGTACGCTGTTGCTTGTATATGAATGAGGAAAGGAATGTTCAGATTTTAATAGTAAGTTTTTGACATTTTAAATCATTCAGAACTATTTGGTCACCTTGTCTACTGCAATATATCTGACATCGACTGTACTAAAACACCTGCCTACACCAAAATAGAAGTACGATGTTCAAACTACAAGTACTGTAGAATTCCCTTTGGGCGAGCTACTAACACAAATTACACGCATTCACAGTTAAAACAAATAACAGTCGGACAAATGTTTGTTTTGAGGGATCGTCTGATATTGTGTGCTGAGTCTCTTTGTGTAGCACGTGTTGAACGGATTGCTGCGGCGTAGCGTTGTGCTACGAATGCCGGGGTGCTACGACTGATACATTGCTACGAATACCAGGATGCAAAAAATCTTAAGGATACATAACTTATTATTATCATAAACCCTATATATATATATATATGATGAAATTACAATATTTTTATAAGTTGTCATGACCAATTCCAAGCTGAAAATACCCAGATTTTTACTATTTGATATGCCACTCATCTTCAAGATTGACTGTTTCTATTGGTGCATGGGCAACGTTATTTACCAAATACAAGTAAAATCTACAGGTAGCTCATTATATTGCGATTTTACTTATATTAAGTAAATAATGATGCATATAAAAAAAACTTACACTTTTTTCCACGTTTAAAATCGTTATAGATACTAAAACAAAAAGACTAACAGTATTTAAATTCAACATGAAACATTCTCACAACAAAAAACAAACAAAAAACCAGGTCAAAAGAGTAACATCGTAGCAATGACGCTCCACAACCGATTAAATTAGACCATTCAATTTCGTTTAAACATCAAGGTTGTGTTCCGTGAAGACCAATGTTTGTGTTCTATATATAGCCTTCAGTGACACCCTGCACTGGGGCGCGGAGGTTGCGTCAGATTTCACGTCAATACCCACTGACGTTTAGCTATTCGATTTGATGATTTTTTAATGGTTGTTGTGGTTTTGTTGACCGCAAAAGCCAAGTTAAGGCTGTGATGGAGAGAACCAATGAGTTCTTAAGCAACTTAGTTTATTTTAAAATGTATTTTTTGTTTTTGATTTTCAAGAGAGTGCAATATACTTAGTAAGTAAACATGCAATTAACCTTTAATAATATTACATACAGAAGTGTGTGATGACTAGATTGGGTCTGTGTATTATTTGAAAATACACAAGGATTGGTATTCAGACAAGATTTGAACAGTAAAGAAAATTTTAGATTATCAGTAATTTGATTCTTTGGTACAACTGAAAAGCTTAACCTCACATTTGTAACTCATTATGTTCAGTAACTTATAATGAGAACATTCAAGGACACAAACCGCGAAAAAAAGACTTCATTTAATAAGAAATAAATGCTGTCGAGCTTGTAAGTTTCTCTTCCTGATAAAAAAATAAGTAGACCTGAGACATCACTATTATATATAGATTCTCTCATTGATGACTATTATTTGAAACAGAGTGCTGTAGACAGTATCAATAGGTGTCGAAAAAAAAATAGTTTCACTGGACTTTTCATCCATTGACGGCCAGCAATAGCGCGTCGTAATCGCTGCCACTACAAACTTTTCAATGGACAAGTTAGCAAGTCGTTAGCGCGGGAATTGCAGTTTATTGAAGGACGAAGACTTTTCACTGAGTTCAGCGCTTGATGGCTCGAATGAGAAGTTTTTATGGATCGCTCTGTATGAAGGTACTTATTTGTTTTCTGCCACGCCAATGAACAATATAAGGAACGAGAATTTCAAGTTTTCTTTTACTGTCTGAACATAATTAGCAGGTTAACCTTTCTATCATTATTATATTAGAAAAAAAAAGCTTTATTTGGTCCAGTATCAAAATGAATTATGGGGAATTTCACTTTACTTAATATAACGATTTTAAATATACCCCTACTACATAACATGCCGGAGCAGAACAAGAAGCTTACATTTCTCGTTCATTTAAAGTCATGTATTTTTTTGTTGTCTTTTTTTCGACCTTCATAGGACTGAACTTAATATAACCAGCGTTATTATATCAAGGATTTCAAAAATACCACATGTCGAACTAAATAATATGTTTAGTCAGTAAAAGTAATTTCTCGTTCTTCGAAAGTCATGTATTTTTTTGTCTCCTTTTTTCGACCTTTATAGGACTCACATAACCAACGTCATTATTTTATAACGTTCTCCTTCAATAAGTCTGAGTCCTTAAAACGCAATTTCTCGTTGCGTGGGCAGTTACCTCACGTAGTCTATCAAAACAGCTCTTCATTTGCCTTCGATCGAATTTTATTGTTCGCGTGGGCAGTTAACTACTATAGGTCCTTATTCCAAGTATTAGAAAAAACATATTTTTCTTGGTATTCCATTAATTAGAGTCGGGTTATTTTTGTAATTGTCTGGTTTATGTAGAGTGATGAGTCAAAGGAGATTCTCTATTTCAGGTGTTTGCTTGATCGTATTGATAGCTTAGATGAGAATTCCTTGCCTTCCATGCCAAGGTGTTAGAGTTCGATCCTGAACTTTACATGTTGATTTTGTGTTGTAACATTTGTGATTCAGAAGTCATAAAAATAAATGTTATTTCTTGTGCACTAAAAATATAGTTATTCTAGATAATATTTGCTATGTTCTTTTCAACACAGCTATGTGGTGAATGCAATGTAAGTGTAAAGACAACTGCACGAAGGAGAGGTGGCCATCAGAAGAGTGGCGGCGTGTTGTGAAGCTTGCCACCAACACCTGAACTGATGACCACGACCACGAAGACCACTCTGTCAAGAGTGACCCCGACAAGGAAGAAAGCTGTGATAGCATAGTAGTTGTCTTTATATACCACTAAATAAAGTAAAATGTGCGCCAATGTTTAATGAAACAGTATGATATTTGTCAACTAATGTAGGGTTTTTAATAATGACATTTGCCTCGCCCTTGCACGAATGTACTATTGACGTATGAATTAAGTCTCATAGGGCTTGTATAGTTTGGCAAAACATGGGCGTGTTACCCCTATCCCTTTAGGGAATAATGCATTGACATTTAAAGTTAATATTAAAAATGTTATTGCCCGCACGTCAGCAGTAAAACGTCCCTGAATAAATTTTAGTATGTACGTAGGGGCGCACCTTCGGAAGCCAATGTTGGTACCACCGTCGGTTGTTGGCTGGACAATATCTGCACTATGCTTAAATAACCATTTTTGGGTTGTGAAAACTGGTGATTCAGAAAATCAAGTAGCAAATAATAATAATCACCAATTATAATGATAAAATTCACCCTCAAAAATTTAACTACGACAAATAAAATCATATGAAATATGTCGATTGACTGTCAAATTTTTTTCAAAAAGATTTTTCTTTGAACTGTAACTTATGCTAGTAAGAAAGTCAAGGCGCTGTCAACTCCAAAGTTTATTAAGATTTGGACTATACTAATGAACGTTCCTTAACGATACTTTAAAAGTCAACTGCTATTAATTAAAATGTTCTTTAAATTATTAAAACAAATAGTTGAGAGAAAGGGCACCATTAAGAACGAGCTAAATTGTCGTCGCTTCACGAAATTAAGCGCAAGTCTTAAATCTTAGGAAAAAACGAGACTGGTTCAAAGTTAAACTGAGAAATGTTGAGAGACATAATGTATCATACTTAGTTACTATTTTAAGATACTTTTTAAATAAGATTAATATTAACACAATTAAGACGTAAGCGTGTGCAAAATGGGGAAGCTATATTTATTGCAAGGTCGACTTAAACTAAGAATACCGTTAAAATTGCCTTATTTTGCTGATTAAATTAATATTTTTTTATTATTATTTACATTTCTTCGTCCTTTACCAGTTCTTCTTATACAAATTATTTTACGGGTCTAGTTGGCAAGGCTTGATCTCTTTACCGCCTATGTGTTTATTTGGATCTGTAACTATGCTACTACCTTATGATCTACATTATTTTAAAGTTACTTTTACCATAAATATAATAATTTTACGATCAAGCGCGAAATATTTTCCCAATTTCCTTCTGGTTTCAAGCTCTTTACCAAAAGACCCTTAATACCTAAAATTCACACATAGCCTACAACCATACCTATCCCTAACCACGACCAACCTATACTACAGAGGGATAGGAAATACGAAAGCAAAGGTTTTAGTCGTAAAACAGTCATAAAGGCTGGAGGTAGCCAGATAAATTCCGTCCCGTCCCCCGAGGGAGGTGACATAAACATAAAATAAATAACACCTACGATCCACGCATCACGGTACATGCGGTCTACCTCAATTCTGATCTTAGTTTTTAAACCAAAATGTAAAGAACAAAATTTGTGATCAGAAAGAATTATTTATTCTTGTTCTGCATCTAGAAAATTGTTCTAACAAGCTGCACACCATAATAATCTCCATTTAATATCCGAAATAGACCTTATTTATGTTTTACAAGTGGTATTTATTTTTATGTCATTTTGGAACACAATCGATATGCATTTTCATTCTACTTCCTTCCATTATATAGATTACTTAAAAAACAGGGGGTAGATGAAATCATCTACTCCTTGAACGCTTTGACACCGCATCTACATTATATAGATTACTTAAAAAACAGGGGGTAGATGAAATCATCTACTCCTTGAACGCTTTGACACCGCATCTCCAGTCTGCTTGCGACCACCCTTTTTAACCCGGTTGAAACGTCAAGCCCAAAAATGCTATTTATGTATGCACGCGCTTATACCCGTGAATTATACTACTGTAAACATGCAGCGCGATAGTTTAAAAGTTAATACTTGTTTGCATCCCTTACTAATATTATTACGCAATCCGGTAGAGCACTAACTTTGTTATGACATTAAATGTGATACCTACAAAACTATACACCTTATTTTCATATTTTTTTTAAACACGTTGCTTAAAAAAACGAAGACCCCACAAAACCGTAGTAATGGTTTGACTGTGGGGTCGCCTTGTATCCCATATTTCGATTATCTGAAGCATGTTTTGATACTAAGTTATGTTATATACCTTCTAATCCTGGTCCTTCGCCATCAAATTAGTCTTCCAGTAATAAAACAAATTAATGTTCAAAGTTATTTGCTTAGGGACATACATCACGGCATATCTGGAGTGTCGCCAAGATTTGCATGGACATCGATATTAGTCCACTGGTATTGAATTATTTTTGGGTCTCAGATTGATCTGAAATCTCTTTTATTTTTGTCTCTATTTAAATTGCATTCAAACGAGAAACCGGTTTGTTTTTTAAACTCCATATATTTTTAGAATTTCAGTTATTTTTATCAATGAAACCCATTTCTAAGACAATCATTATTAGCATAGAAATCAAGTTGCTTGGTTAGCTTTTCATCAGCAGCTGAGGCTGAAAACCTACTGCGTAATACTGTGCCTGTATGTGATAATATTTTTAGTTTTGAACATGTAACTCCTTTAAATATAGTAAATGCTTTTAAATCGCTCAATAAAAAGAAAACCGAAGACTTTTGGGGCATCTCTGTAAACCTTCTTAGTAATATAATAACTATTGTTGCCCCATCACTAGCTATCATTTTTAATAAGTGTCGATTAAGGTATCTTCTCTGAACTTATGAAATGTAGTAAAGTTATACCTCTATTTAAATCAGGTAATAAAAACGAAATTTGTAATTTTCGGCCAATATCGATCCTTCCCGCATTCAGTAAAATTTTTGAGAAATTGATGTTGAAACAACTTTTAATTCATTTTAATGTGAAACATCTCTTACACAGCGAGCAATACGGTTTTACTAAAGGACGTTCAACTACGGACGCTGGTGTAGCTTTACTAAAGCATGTTTATAGTGCCTGGGAGAGCTCGCAGAACGCAATTGGGGTGTTCTGTGACCTTTCCAAGGCATTTGATTGCGTTCATCATGGTACTCTTATTCGCAAACTCGAGCATTACGGAATTAGGAATAGAGCACTTAATTTAATTAACTCTTATTTATGTGATCGACTACAATGCGTCGATGTCAATGGTGATAGGTCAACCGGACTACCAGTGAAGCTAGGTGTGCCCCAGGGGTCAATATTAGGTCCATTTTTGTTCTTAGTTTATATTAATGACCTACCGTTCTTTTTAAAAGGCATATGTGACGTCGTGCTGTTTGCAGATGATACCTCTTTAATTTTTAAAGTAGATAGGGATAGACACGAATTTAATGAGATAAATGCTGCACTTGTTAAGGTTATGCATTGGTTCTCATCTAATAACTTAGTTTTAAACGCGAAGAAGTCCAAATGCGTAAAATTTTCCATGCCCAACGTAAAAAATCTTGGCCCTAATATAATTATTAATAATGAAATTCTAGACACCGTAGAATCAACAGTGTTTCTGGGAATAACTCTAGATAGTAAACTTTAATGGTCGGCACATATCTCGTGCCTCGCGAGTAAGCTTAGCTCCGCTGCTTACGCCGTTAGGAAGGTAAGACAGATCACTGATGTGGACACAGCTCGTCTTGTTTACTTTAGCTACTTCCACAGCATCATGTCCTATGGCATATTGTTGTGGGGTAAAGCGGCGGATTTAGAAACCATTTTTATTTTACAAAAGCGAGCTGTTAGATCCATTTACCACCTAGGTTCTCGAGTTACTCTTAGGGAGCGATTTAAGGAGATAGGTATTTTAACTGTAGCGTCTCAATTCATTTTTGCAAATATATTATTTATAAGACAAAATATTCACTTATATGCCAAGAACAGTGACATCCATAGTATAAATACGAGAAATAGGCATAAGTTATGTTCTAGATCACATCGCCTGCATAGGGTACACAATTCATTTGTGGGGCTTGGTATTCGCTTTTACAATAAAATTCCTATTAGTTTGTTAGAGTTGCCCTTTAACTCCTTTAAATGCACAATTAAAAATAAGCTATGTTTAAAAGCTTACTACTCAATTAATGATTATTTAGATGATAAACACTGTTGGTCGCCGTGATAGACACAAGACGGTTCTGTATGGATTTATAACAGTTTTATTCATCCTTATGTTGATAGGCATACATTTCGTATGTAACATTTGTTACCTATTTTTATTTTATTGTTAGTACAATTATACAAATGTAAGTATGGTGTACCTACAAATGTCCAATGAACGATATTTGTTCGGTATTTTTTTAATGTATAGTTATATTAATTATAGAATTTAATTATGTATCCACTCATTTTATTGTGATAAGGGACAGTGCAGTAAATCAGTATTTGAGGATTTCCTTTTTTGCTTTATATTTGTTTAAGCCGGCAACAGTTTCGTCATGCTCCCTTAGTTGTCACTGCCTGCGGTGGCGTTTTGAGTCGGGTCTCCTCCTTCCCTCTAATATGGCGAGGGAGGGGATGGCTGACCCTTGCGTCATACTCGTGAACGGGTGCTGCTTGCGGTGACTGGTCGTTCTGTTGACCTTGGATAAGATCAGTGTCTGAACTTTTATGTTATATATATTATACTTTTATATTTCTTAGTACCTCAAACACTTGTTTATCTGGCGCGGTCCCTTAATTATATTCAGTATTATTGTAAAGGCAGCGTGCTACTGGGGAGTTTGTTGCGCCGTTTCTTCTCCTCGGCCAAAGCACTTAGGAAGCGGTGAAGGGTGGGCGATTTAGGGTCGGTTCATCTCTGGCGGGGGGCGCGTCGCGTATTGTCGGTCGCTTGGCGCTGGGGCGGGCGGATGCGTCGTGGGGCGTTCAGCCTTTCACACTCAACTGATGTTGCGTTGCGCGGCTGGTGGTGCGTGGTGCGCTTCCGCCGGATATGAACCGACCCTTAGGGTGCTGTCTATTTTTGTTTGTATTGTTTGACGTTCGATAAGTGCTACTGTGTAGCCTATATTGAATAAAGAATTTTTGAATTTGAATTTGATAATAATTATTTTAAAGCTAAAATATTAAAAAGATATTAACTATAATAAAAGAACATTTTAATTTTTATAGTTTATCACAAAAAAATTCAAGCAAAAACAAATGTGAAGCTATTACATAAAATTTACAATAATCCAAATGTCATTTCTGAATAGAAGGACCAACGCAAAAAAGCATATATTCTGCAAAGTATAGTTAATCCATTATTTGCGATCCATAAAATAAATACCCAACTATGTGGATACAGATGCACTACATACAAGAACAGTCGTCGGGATCATAAAACGGGACATAAAACAAAAGTAGATGAGAAATAAAATTTAAAACTATTGAATGGAATCAGTTTTACGAGGCTCGGTCTGGTATGCTAAGGCTGTATGGCTGGGGTTAGTGGAAGCTGCTGCTGCACTTCTGGTGATAAATCTATTGGTTTAGAGCATTTAGTTTTTTGGTGGTAGGTATTTGTGCTGATAATTTATTATGTGAAGAAGTT
Source organism: Autographa gamma (assembly GCA_905146925.1). Lineage (NCBI taxonomy): Eukaryota > Metazoa > Arthropoda > Insecta > Lepidoptera > Noctuidae > Autographa > Autographa gamma. Next base: position 9,184,615 of record LR989871.1, read on the forward strand.
TAGGTAAATGAATACGTGCAAGCAATGACAAATCTATTTCTAATCCATTTTGTAATTTATATAAATATATTTTTGATCGGACAAAAGTATATTAGTGTCGACTGATGAACAAACATAAAATTTAAGGCATTTTTGTCTCATGAGAAAAAAAACATAAATTTTCTTAATACAAATTAAAAAATAAATAAAAAACTAAGAGCCAATTTACTTTCTGTTTTTTTTTTTCTATTGAACGCGGAATCAAAAAGACTACATGTAGTGAAAAACAAGGTTTTAAACGTAAACTGCAGTGCAACGGAGATTCTCATTGAGGTTAAACAAAACATGTTACTTTTTTGACAAACTTCACATTTTAAAAATACAAATTAAATGAAATACCTAATGTTACGCAGAAAAGACATCTTTATCATTAAACAAAAAGCAAAGCATAATAATAATAACAAAACTCTGAACGTTCTCATCGAAGTGTTAATACGGCATGAAGATTTCCCAGCGGCACCAACTGTTACTGAGCTATGGCTATAATCACTTGGAAAAAGTTCTGCGGCATCAACTATGCATCACTCATCTCTCCCGCGAGATGCGATGCCACACTTACATGAGATGAGACTGTAGGCCTTGTGGACTATGTAGATGAATTAAATTCTTCAATTTAGGGTTAGATAGCTCTTAATTGTTTAATTTTAGATGTTAGTATTAAGTATTTTGTTGTGACCTACAGGGTCCACGATTGTCCTTAGCTCTAAGCCATTCTGTGACATCTCTTACTCATTGTGGAGTGCAAATAAATATGAATATAATTCTATTAATTAAAAACAGGAAGTTTCAGGTAGCGATTGTTTGAGAAATATTAAAATTTTTGGAGATCAAACAACATACATTTAGGTTCCTAATAGTTAGTACTCAATACCAAAATAAAACTACCCTATAACCTCAAGACCGTCTCTTCCATGAATTAAATATTTCTTTACGTTAAACAAAAGGTACCCCATGACATGACGATAAAATTTTAATAAATGTATCAGAGATTTCGTCGTATCGCAAATTGTCTCTATAACAGAATTCTGCTGGTTGCAGATTTATAATATAACATAAGATATCATCACGCCTGTATCCCCGAAGGGTTAGGCAGAATTGTACCAATGTAAACCCAGAGTTGTCCGATATGTTTTAGGTCCCATGTAAAAGTGGGCGAGCCTTTTGCCACTAACCGGGCACAAATCCGAACTCCGACCTGCTACTGAGAATTTTATAGAAAAACCCAATAACACCTCGGTCGACTTGGGAATCAAACCCAAGACCTCTAGCGTAGCAGTCGCGCTTAGCACCACCAGGCCAACGAGGCAGTTTTATTAGGTTACAAATGTATCAGACGAAAAAAATATTTAATAATAATAAGAATATAATAGCTTCAGTAATTCCATCAGCATGGAATTCGGTGTTGACAAATGTGCGGTCATGCATGTAAAGCGAGGTGGGATTGTGGAATCCCAGGGTATACAGCTCTCGGATTCCATAAACCTAAGGTCTCTCTCTGCAACGGAGACCTACAAATATTTGGGTATGTCAGAGGCGTTAGGTGTCAACGCTGCTGATGTGAAACAATCATTACAGGCACGTTTCTTTGGCCGCTTGAACAAAATTTTAAAAAGTGTTTTATCAGGCGGCAACAAGGTGCGTGCCTTTAATGGTTGGGTCATGCCAGTGTTGATGTACTCCTTTGGTGTACTCAAGTGGACTCAGACTGAGTTAGACGCCCTGGATAGGAGAGTCCGAACACTGCTGACCGCAAATCGAATGCATCACCCACGCTCTTCAGTAATGAGGTTATATATCCCGCGGAAATGCGGGGGTCGAGGCTTTCTAAATGCTAAGACCCTCCATAATCGCGAGGTATGTAACCTCAGGGAGTATTTTCTCCAAGTCGACGTGGGGATGCATCGAGATGTGGTGGTAGTGGATAAGGGCTTCACACCGCTCTCCTTAGGCAAAGAGAACTGGCACAAACCTGTCGTACTGAGTGTCAAGGACCGCGAGGATGTATGGCAAAGCAAGGAGCTCCACGGGCGCTACTACCGGACCCTTCATGGGCCCGATGTAGATTTCTTAGCGTCCGTAGCCTGGCTACGCTTCGGTGATCTTTTTGGAGAAACCGAAGGGTTTGTTTGTGCAATTATGGACGAAGTTATCATGACGAATAACTATCGGAAATATATCATAAAGGACGGTACAGTTGACATATGTCGGGCATGTCACTGTCCAGGTGAGTCCTTGAGACATATTATTTCGGGTTGTTCTCGTCTTGCTAACGGCGAATACTTGCACAGGCACAACCAAGTGGCCAGGATTATCCACCAGCAGCTTGCTTTGAGATACAAACTTGTGGAATCTGAGGTGCCGTACTACAGGTATGTGCCCGACCCAGTTCTCGAAAATGGTCGTGTCACTCTGTACTGGGACCGATCTATCATCACTGACAGGACTATTATAGCCAATAAGCCTGATATAGTGGTGATAGATCGATCGGAGCGTCGGGCAATCATTGTTGATGTCACTATTCCGCATGACGGGAACCTCGTGAAAGCTGAAAAAGAAAAACAATTAAAGTATTTGGATTTAGCGCACGAGGTTGTCGACATGTGGGAGGTGGACGCAGCAATGATTGTCCCGATAGTCGTTACAGCCAACGGCATAATAGCCAAGAGCCTCGACCAGCACCTTAAGAGGCTCTCGCTAGGCACCTGGGTGAAGGGTTTGATTCAGAAAGCGGTACTTCTCGACACGGCGCGTATTGTGAGGAGGTTCCTCTCTCTGGAGTCCTAACCACCGGCAGCTTGGACCCTGTCCCGAGGCCGGTTGGACACTATATTTTATATTTTTAAATGTATACCTGTATATTGTTTTTTTTTGTATATATTTAAAAATGTATTTTATATGTTTATTGAAGAATAAAGGAAATAAGAATATTTCACTTTTATTTCAATAGAAAAGATCCTTAACCTTTCCTTGTTTAAATTTCCCAGAAACAGGTATAAACTGCAGTGAAAAGCATGCTTCAATGAAAAACATAAGCTCGCCATTAAACTTGCAATAATAACAAATGTGGGTGGCAAGTACTACCTACTTGTTCAAGGAATTCAGGCTTGTAGATGTACCTAGTAGATGTAATAGATGCCATAGATGTACAGGATGTTAAGAAAACCCTGTCCGATCCGTGAAGGTATTTTTAGGTATCCGATTCTAAAAATATAAAAAATATAAACTAAAAAAAAAAAATCTCAGAAAGGTGAGAGAAGCAGGCGCCGTCGTCACAGGAGCTGCCAAATGGTCAAACAAAAGGCGTAATAATATAAGAGACTTTACAAAGGTATAACAGTGACGAAATCGGTCTTGTAGTTTTTTTTTTAATCTCAAATTTAGGAAAATTTCGAGGCAAATAATGGTTATCTCAAAATTCATTATTTATTTTACCGTCATGAATTTTACAAATCTGATATTTTATTTTGCATGTGTTTGTGAAACCTATATAGGACCCTTGCGGGTTTTCTTACCACCCTGTAGATAGATGTTGGAGGTACGGAGAAGTTCATTTAATTTCTACGCAAATAAGGTTTGCTACAAGTCTCGCTGTAAGCGTTGGCGTTTTGGAGATTACCAAGCAAATGTTTCTCGCGATCTCTTTGACTTGCCTTATATTCTTTACTATAGTGTATAGGTAGACTATAATAAAGGCTGAAAGATATTTTTCTTAGCGACAAGTAAGTGTTTCCTGATTGGTTCTCCTCCCCTGCATTTCATGAAAGGGTTTATATTAGTATGCTAATTTCGTATTTTTTTATAATTAATTTTTGGACAGCAATTAATTTTAGCTTGGTGTAACAGATAAGTCTCTATCAATCTATGTATTTTTTTGTCTTACCTAAGCAATTTCGTTAACTTAAGCCTTTTTAATAAAATTTAAGAGGTTCAAGAACGGACTATACATTTTAACTCCTAATTCTGTTTTTTTGTTGATGAAACTGTAATACAAGTAATTTTTTTGCTCTTTTCTTTCATATTCTTTAAGATAATTCCTTTTTCTGACCGAAATTCTACATTTTCACATTTTCATAAAGTCCAATGATAAACAATAATTTGGGGAAGCCAAAAGGAAACCCAAAACCATTATCCAGCACATAATGGGAGTTTCTTGAAAATAACCACATAAAGCTAATTGTTTCATGAATGAAACATTCTTTTGAGTCTGATCAAAAACACAGGGACTTGGAAGACGGCAAAGACTAAGTAACTAAAGACATGGTAAGATATCAAAAAGCTGAAAAAGGAATAGGTATATGTTAAATAAAAATAAAGATCTATCTGACTTTTCGTAATATTATCAGTCATGTAATCTTTGCATGATCCTATAATTAACTGCTAGTTTGAAGGCTAAAGCTAGTCGGCCTTCTACATAATAGTAGTAAATATTAAACAAATATTTAAACTAGGAACAGTAACATTGATCCATTTTCACTACAGTTCAATAAACTGCTAAAAGTGACACATACGACAGATGATTTACACTTCGTGGAAAATGATTTAAGCAACTCAAAACATGTAAATTGTATCGGTTTTAGGCTGTCCACCAAGGTCTTTAGCACTTATCTCATCTGCATTATCTAGTCTATGCGGCGTCGTAGAGCGGCGCGGGTGCCTGGGCGGGCGGGGGCGCGGGGGAGCGGGGAGGGGCTCTATTGGCCCAGCTCACCTCCGAGCCTTCAGTCTGGCGCGGGACGCGACACCGAGCGCACGTTGCCCGTCCAAATACCGCGCACGTCCAAATCGCGGGTTGAAAATAAAGATTGCTAAATTAAATTGCTAGTGTAAACCTATTCTGTGGGTAGTGTTTTGTTCCCTGCCCAGTGACGTCACAAAGGTGGGCTTAAGTTTGGAGGCGATTGTATTCAAATGTTCGAGGGCTAAACAGTATTTTCAGTGGAAGTAAGTAGATGGATCGTAGATGTTATTATATTATTGGCAGTGCTTATTGACTGTTGCTTTTAGGTATCGGGTGCTATAGGTGTGGAGAGAGATGTATTGTATATCATAAGTCAAACACAGGATAATGTTACGCTTAACGACCAGTATCGAAGCGAACTGAAATATTGATTTGTTGTTTATTTACATATCCAGTGCAAATCTAGGAATGATTCATGAAATATAACGTGAAACCAAAAATCCTTTTCACTCTTTATTTATGACGTAAACCAGTGTAATTGTCAGAAACAACCCTATTTAATTACACAAAGAGCCAGACGTAAGCAAAGACTAAGGCCAAAGCAAATCTCTTTGACAAATATGAAAGAGTGTCGTTTATTTTGAGCCCTACAAACAATGCTTGTGTAGACAAAGGGAAGATTATTTCTGGGCTTACAGTTATGTAAACGGCTGGAATTTATACAGGTCAAAGATCTGTCGAATCAGACATTACAAATCGGACTCGTTGAACACCGGTCCAATAGAAATAGAAATCTAAGGAATGATTTGTCCTGAAGGCAATCGAACCTATGCTTAAAAACCTATCATAAACGACTGTACTTAAAGGACTGAAAAGAATCGCCAAGTTCCACTTAACACCTTTACCTACGTTTTGCTTCTCTAATCACTGAAAACGTTCGATGTGACGGTTGTATCCAATGTTCTTTGAACCAATAAGTAACGATTTTGCCATGAATTGACTTTTATATGAGAATCCATGGCATATACCTACAAAACTTCAATAATGCTATCTCATAGATATGGGATGTTCAATTGGGCTCATATCAGTCACATGACTTGTTAATTCATAGGATCTAATCACGCAGATGTAGACGTTAGTCTCTTAATAAAAGCTATATATCTTTAATAACATTTAAACCAGTATGGATTCAGTCGATTGCCTATATTGACATTAAATATTAAGGTGATTTACATCAAACATCGGTATCCGTGCAAAGATTTCTATTCAAAGCCATTTTCAGAATTCTTCGACGAAAATAAACGTTACACAATTTTTGTTTATGTTTTCAATTAACTTTTCTCAAGTTTAACGAAAGTTAGTGACATAACAACAATGATTTACCTTAAAATAAACCTGAGGGCTGTTCCGCGATACATTTTCGAAGATTTATCAGAATCTGTTAAGATTATGGTGTTAAGGGATTCAGCAGATTCAGATGCTTGAATGGATTATGACAAATTGTTGGCCAACATTTGGGGCCAACAATAGCCAACTTCTCTCGTTGACCCTCGTCACACGCCTGACAGTCTGATGAACTTAGCTTTTCTTTATTCTTTGTATTTTTATCAGGATTACCATATAAGTAATTAATTAAGTGTATCGCTTTAATTCGCTCGACCCCTTTTCGTTTTCATTATTTCTTTGGAAGTTTGTCACATAAACGTTTGACGTACTTCGTCATAAATTGTGCAACTTTAATGAAATTAGGAAGCCATCTACTAATCCGATAGTGTATAAACTCTTATAGCAGGTAATACATAATCCTTTAACTTGTAGAAGTCTTTTTGGTCCTAAATCATACTACAATAACGCATCATTCTTATATGACCACTCGATTCTGATTGACCATTTCGTCGAATAAATTTTGTTTCTTTAGTTAGATGCTGTATTTCTCGTTATATATCACTCACGAGTCTGCGATTATACCACACGTCTCAGTGTCTGCGTCGCTTACCGCTCGAAGCCGCTCGCGGTAGATCGCTGAGCGTAAATACGTACTGACCACAATGACCAATTTCCTTTTGTTGACTCATACTACTTGTGGCATTACTAGCAACTGATACGTGATGTTTTTCTTTACAATTCGGACCAGTAGCCTTTCGTATTATTTGACCTACTTGCTTTTTGACTTCTTCTTATAAGATTGTTGCTTTTAGCATTTTTGACAATGAATCGGGTAGCCTGTAATTTTTGTGTATTCTTATCAGTACCTTCTGAAACAAAAAATAAGGTAATGTTAACCTTGAGATTAGATGGACTGATCTAATCATTTCTCACTTCACTGTACTTTATGAAGTAGTCACGTTCAGATAACATGATTAAGGCTTCCTGAATGGCAAATGACAAAAAATGGGCGAAGAATTTTGGCCGAATTTTTTCGAAACATTAGCATTTTCCTAAACAAACAGAGGCAGATAAATGTTTTATGGGTCGTGTTCGCAATCCCGCCATGGGATTCCCATGTCGCGTTACATTTGAACAAAAGTCACGTACACCAGCATCCGAGGCGAAATCATGAAACAGTAATATCTGAAGCAAAGCAAAGTGTTACTGATTTGGAATACGAGTGCTAGCTGATGGGAGTTTGATGCATTGATTTCACAACTTGATTTTTATGTGATAAGAATTGTACTGAAAGGAATTGACCAATGTAAATAATAGGAAGTATCCTTAGAGGGAAGGAATATGAGAAAATTTGAAAGAAACAATAAAAATTTAACACAAAAAATAAAGATAATTTCGATCTCAACATTAATACTCGAAATGAAAAAATGACATTCTATAAAACCACATATTTTTTCAAACTAACGAACTTCAAAGATAGATGAAATAATTCAGAACGAAACAACTTTATCAAACTCATTAAATTTTAATGACTCAAATAATTCCGATATTATTCCTCGTAGTGTATCGGTTACAGTGACATAATTACTGTACACATCTCAGTTTACTAAGGACATTGGCAGACATTGGCAGGCATTGGCAGGACATTGGCATGGGAAAACCGCAACAATGCGACCAACGCTATCAGACCTGAATTGATTAAGACGAGAGTAATTGGTATCAAAGCGGTATTGTATGTAAATATTATGGTTTATTATCAAATTATGCGTGTATCCTAATAAATGATATTGATGTGTCTGGTGATATCTAATAAAGAGTTACCTATATAGAAATAATAATGCAATTAATATCTAAAGAACAACAGACTGTGCGACTGAAGTTTCTTCCATGGGAATGTCATTTTGAAAACTGCATTGTTATTTAAAGGAGCCTAAAAAGGCCTTCTTGACATTATATTGCTTTTATTTATATTTTTATACAGCTAAGTTTTTATTTTATTTCTTTATACAGCCTTACTGATGTTTTTAGAACTATATTGGCAACTGTAGTTAAATAAATTCTTGAGTTACTGTTCTTATGCTTCATACAAAAAAAAAATACAGTAACATTCTAACCAAAATCTGCCCTCAATAGAAAAGTATAAATTATTTCAATAATCTTTAATTCTACTCCAATAAAATCACTGGTAATATTGTGTTTTCTACCTAAGTTGGGTAGATCATTGGGATTTCTCCTAAGATTTTGGGATAAGAAAGAGATTTGGGATATTTTCTGGTTGAAAAACCCCTGAGTTAGGTTCTTGTGTATAAATTTGAATATGTTTTCCGCTGGTCTTATTTGGTTAGGAATGTTGTGCCTAGATTGTTTTTTGTTTTTCGTTTAATGTTAATATATTCATTGTTGTGGCCGTTTTAGAAGTTTTTTAGATTTGGTGGTATTTTTTTGATTACAAAGGATAAGTTGGGTTATTGTATTTACCATAGAAGGGACTCGTTAAATGGAATGATATCACTAATTACCTACTTAAAAAAATATATATCTATTAACCAAAGATGAATTAGATGTCAAGTTTTCATTATTGTTTTGTTTACCAGACTTGTGTCAAAAGAGTGTGGGTCATTTCGTCGGTTGTGAGAATACCAATAGATACATATATTATTATGAAATAAGTAGGTATTATTGTTCACCTTTCTATTAAGTACTCTTTCAAATAACTATAATCCACAATTAAACATTATTGGTTAAATGTGAGCGTCACCTTTCATTGCTTTTCATGAAACAGAATTCACGGAACAATTAAAATATTACAGTAGGTATAATATCCGACTTTATAATTCCAATTGTTTTACATATAACATGAGAACGCATCAATGGGTTTTTGATATAAATTCATATTTTATCCTTTAGCGCGGCGGTGACGTCATCAAGCATTTGTATATGTATAATACGCGTTAATGATTGTAACACGTGTAATTGTGTATAAGATTCTAATTTAATAGGTCTATAGAAACATACTTTATGTTGACTGCTTTATTTCAACGGAAATAATAAAAAATAGCCTTCACATTTTTGACGAAGCTTTGCAGAATATTAAAAAAGATCATATTATTTTTCTGAACTAAAGTTAATTTAATAGATTCAAATACGTTGTTCTATGATGATTGTCATTCCAAAATATACTCAAAACATTATAGACGAAGATTTATTTTCGAAAAAACAAAAAAGGTCAGAAATAAATGATTAAAATAGTTATGTTTAAAATCAAAAAGAAAAATAAACATTGATTGTCACAACGCCCTATAACTTTGAAATACGCACGCAATCAAAGAAATAAAACAAATGAGTTAATCTCCTTCCAATTACGAAATACGTAAAGTAGGTAACTTTATAAAGTGGGATTAGTTTGAGGAAAAAACTGTTCATTGACGCATTTCCTTGTTATAAAACATAAGTTGATTGTGTTAACGGCGAAATGTATTATAATATACAAATGGAAAGGTTAAACAGTTTGTTTATTTTTCTAGATTAGTGATAAAGAATAGATAATGATAAAACCACGTAGTTATTCACCTTTTGAGGAAAAGCCTTTTTTGGCTAAATACTTATATTGCCAAGTTTTTTATTTTATTTTATGCATAATATCTATTATATGTGCAATAACACACTAATAATAATTGTTATATACACTACACTCATGATGAAGGGGGGCTAACGATTATCTTGTGAAGACTTTTTTTTTGTTAATTGTTGAGCACGTCTATAAAATAGGTGTAAACACTAGTTTTAAGACACGTGAAATGTTTATTTTTATGTTTGTGTTTATGTTGTTGATGTGCCTAAATAAAGAAATCTTTTTTTTCTAGTTTTCGCATAAATTGTAATAGCACCACTTGAAAAAAATATACTGTTTACTACATTTTATCTCAAAACATCTTCCATCTGGAATATTTTTAACTATTGACTTGTTTATCAAATTATAAGGAGCTTGATTGGAATTATGAATAGAACCAAAATTGTCTTGGAGAAATATTTGATTATAAATAATTAGAGAGAGCCCGGAGAGATTAATTTGATTAATGTTTTCGATGGGAAAGTTCAAGATTTCCTTGTTCTGTTAATATTGAGTTCTCTTTACAAGAGTATTTAAGGTCTGTATTAGTACGTAGGTATCTTATGCAAAAGTAAACATTATGAATGGTGTATTGTTAAAAAAAGTCACCTTTAAAATTGTCCTAAGAAATTATGCAAAGAAATGCAAATATGTCATCCAGTGCACTAATCATTCAAATTAGTTTCATGATGGTAATATTATATCAAGTACGTCCGTGTATAGAGGGTCTCGTTGCTAAGTGTAAGCCGTACGATTTGACCAATTATACAGGTTAAGCCGCACTCGCCGCGGTTAGTCCGTAGATGGGTGACCCTAAAACATACCAAGACTCCTCCTCGCCTCGGATAGCACTTTAAGCCGTAAGTCCCAAATGTCATAAGTACTATGATCTTTGGCAGTCGTTAAGTCAGTTCTGACATCCAGTCTTACTATGGGATACTGTGTTACCCAAAAAAATGGGTTGTCGAGGTCAGATAGGCAGTCACTGCATGTCAAATATGATATTCAGCTGAATCCGGTAAGACTGGAAGCCGATTCCAACACAGTTGGGAATAGGCTCGGGAGATGATGATGTGTGTCTGAGCATTTGATAAGATGATATTATTTATGAACTATTATCACGTTTAGTAGGTATTAGTATATTAGTATTAAATACGCATAGGTATGTATGAATAGGCAAAGCCATTACATATCAAATTAAATACAATTATTTGTGTTTACAACCGTTTAATTATTTTATACCTACTATACATTATCATATGAATTAATATTTATTAAAACCGGCCATCATTTAATGATTTGTACATGTATGGTAAAAAACTGTTGTGTTATTTACTTATTGCAAATTGTATGGTCGTTATTTATAGATCAATAATTACATCTGAAGTGATGATTTTAATGAATGCACTGACGTATGAAGAAAATAAACATAAGCTTTTATAATATTATAGAAAATCAATGTTTTATTTAAAAGTTTTTCAAGATAAATGGTATTTTACTTTTCAACTTTAAATTGTAATTTCTAAACATAAACTGGAGGACGAAATACACAAATACCTTGAGTTTAAACCATCTTTATCTATCGACATACTGACGAAACTCGACACAGAAAATAATAAAAATTAAATATAAAGAACAATAATAATTCAGAATTCCAAGACCCATAAACGAAGATAAAACAGCACCGTACTCTCCAATATTTTGAAGTAAATGTCACTTTGAATCAAGAAAAGATTACAAATTCTGAGAACTTGAGAAAAACAATTGCTGTAACGATTCGGGGACGAGGAAAATATAGCCGTAATGTTTTTGTTACTTCCGAACATTCTTTCAGGAAATAACTCATGGTTGAAAAGCGAAAAGTTTGAGAATGGAAGTTTGATGATTGCAAGTATATAATATACAAGAAGTATCCAACGGTGAATAAACAACTTTGTTCTGAAATGAGATAGAAAATTTTGGAGCTAATGTGTTATTGGATTTCTTGATACAGACATCTTGCATTCGTTTTTAAAAATAGGCGACATGTACCTAAGTATTTCTTTAGAACATAGCCTCTGAAATGGAAAGAAAGACCTGAAGGAATATAATGCGACCCTAGGCATAAAGTTTTGGCGATCCAAAAGTACATTCTGTTTAGTGGTTATGTTATTAAAGTTTTTTTTCGTACTCCCCAATGATCCATCATGAATCTGAACTGTGACGCAGATCAATATTGTAACACGTTTAAAAATTAATCCGATTTATCATGTCTGTTATTGTGTGAGTGATAGAAACAGATGATAATGAAATGGAAAGCTTTGATCATTTTTCGGGTTTCAATACCTCGTTTTTGAAGACCTAGTGCGACCTACCTCATCTTTGTAAATGCATATAATTAGTGTTCACGCAATTTTGAGATGTACCAAAAAGAAGGTTGTATTGACTTACATTCCTCAAACCTACTGTCAAGCGTACCTTTTTTGTTCGCTTTTCCGAAATATTGAGCTTGACTCATTATTCCTAAAACTGTTGGTAAAGCTATTTGAGAGATTTTGAAATGAATAGCCGCGTGCCTGTTATCTATGTAAGATCTCCAAGAGTCGAGCATTGTGTTCAGGTGATAAGAGCTGATAATATCTGATACCGAGATCGTCTGATGATGACATTGAGGTTTAGGAGTTTATGACTGCTGATGTGATACAAGATTAGTTGTTTTGTAGCTACTGGTTATGCGGAATGGTACACCGACACAGAATCGGAAATTATTTATTTCTAAGATTTGCTGAAAAAAAAAACACAAAAAAATCCCAGTTTAGGTTTGAAAGGGAAATCCTTTTTTTCTATTAAATTCGTATTTTATAAGGGTCTTTTTTTTCTGCGATTACTTAAATTCATAATAAAGGCCGTTAAGCTGTGAATGTTTTTTTACTAAGACCTATGTAAGTTACCTTAACATGCAAATAAAGGTTTTGAGTTTGAGTTAATACGAGTATGTCATAGTTAAGTAATACCCATGAAATGTTATAAAATCTACATCAGTTCTTCCTAACTCTCAAAATATGCTCGCAACAAAATACTGCAAAACTTTTCCATCGACATTCTTAAAACTATTCCGAGCGTTGAAATTGAAATTCCATTTAGATTTTTATTTCAATTCGATACAAATGTTTCTTTAATATTCCGTATTGGGTTTCTATAATGCAGCCAATTCTGATATTACTTTTACAGTGGTTTGCGATTCAGGTCGCCCACAAAGTGAAGCCTATCGTTGTCTATCTATCTCCATCCAATAACTTTTTCCTCTCCATTGACTCTCTCTATTTCATTGAGCAGATAAGAAGGTAAAGCTACTCTCTTTTTAACATTATTTAAGTATACCACAACAAAAGATTCTTATTTATCTTTTTATTTTAACGTGCAAACATAAATTTTAATCTGTACGACTGTGTGATTTAATTAAAATGAATTGCATGGATTCATTAATGCTGATACATTTGAGCTTAAATAAATATAGATTCGCAGCAATATGGATCGATGATACTATTTCTGTTCATCAATGCATTCAATATCTAATAAAAGCTTCATAATATTGATTTTGTGAACTGTCTTTAAACTTGACTTCTTCATAACTCATTCCATTGTTAATTCAATATTTTTTTGTCATCAACGACGTGGTGGCCGAGAGATTCAATAAACGGATTTGTATGCACAAGATTGCAGGTTCGAACCCAGGCAAGTAGTAATGTGGCTTTTTCAAAGTTACATGTACTTTCTTAGTTATTCTAAAACACCTCTGACAAACGGTGAAGGAAAACATTGTTAGGAAACCAGGATTCCTAAATTTGAGATCCGAAATCGCCAATCCGCAGAGAGCAAGCGTGGTGATCAATGCTCGTGCCTTCTCTAAATGGGATGAGGCCTGTGTCCAGCAGTGGGATGTTTATAGACTGTGATATTTATTTATTTATTATGTTTGTGTGTCGGCTGATATTTGATTTCTCTACTTTGGGATCAGCTTTTGTGTTTATTATTGTAATCTCACAGATTGTGTCATCCATTCAGTTATCTAATGTTATCGTTGATAACGGTTATTATCAGATATCCGTGATGTAGATAATAAGTGTATTCGAATGCGATCTTTGCTCTGGAGTGCAAATGTAACATTTAAGACATCACATATTTTCGGATCAATCACTCAATAAAAATAAAAAGCATGTTGTATTTATTGGGTAGGTCATGATCAGAGTTTTGTGAAGAGTTGAATGAATGTAAGAATAGTTTAAAATAATTGTATCAACCTGATAAACATACATTTCTTTGACCTCATAGATCAGTAATATAACGTTTTAAAATGAAGGACTTGGGAAGGCATATTTTTTTTTTATTTTAATTAGGAAATATATTGAATGTAAAAACGGAGAACAAACGATGCTAAAAAATTAATAATTTACTGCTGAGTATAATAAAAATCATTCATAGTCCACCAATGATATTCTAATAAACAGATATGTTATAAGCGTGCAATCGTGATAACTCGAAAACGTCCTAATTGGGACGTATTGCCATTAACAACAACACTATTTGTCTCTTTTTTTCTTATGGGTTTTATCGCGCTATCTCTTTCGCTAGCTGCCGCGCTGCGCGGAACACTTTTTTCGATTGTTTTGTATGTGTATAACATATCTGTTTATTGATATATCATTGTAGTCCACAATTTCTATAACAGGAAATTAAAATATATTTAAAACACGAAAACCATTAGTTATTACACGAACGGTACACAGGAATGACCGTAGACGACAGTTTTATAGGTCCCAATAATCGTGGACAGCGGTCCGATATGTAGGTCAAATAAGTTTTTCCTTTTCGATATTCTTCTGTCATTCATGAGCCAATCGGTCATTTGGCCGATATGTCTCAGATTTTGTTTGCTTATACGAGCTATGCAAAGTTCGTGGGAGTTCATTACTTAGGTTTTTCTGCTGTATTAGGCATTTAGTTTGTGATTTTTTTGTGTCGTGTTCCATTTGAAAAGGAGGGCCTAGGTAGGGTTATTTTGCAAGATTGCTTTCTTGCAAAATAACCAGACCAGATAGTAACGAATTTACTATGATCTCTTCGTTCTTTTAACTTAATATTTTTTTTGATAAATTTTGATAAGATTTATGTATAAACAAAAAAAAAGGTTAGTTAGAAGGAAAGCTTAGTAAATTGAAAATATTGCTCGTGTATTTATAAAACATGAGGCAGGCATAAGTTCTCTGTTTTTTTTTTTATACAAAAGTCCTTAAATCATTACGAATTTAATTTAGCGTGATGCTTTCCCAGCTAAATATAAAATAATATTGTATTTGTTTAAGGAGGTCAGTCACCGCGGTGGGCCGCATCGACCCTTTAACTTTCAGACGCGGCTTCACTTATTATATCAGTCTCTATTTGCTAACTTTAAATAATTATTAATCTGCATTTTAAGGTCATTAACCTGTAAGACCATACTGTTTCTATGTAGACTTTTTCCTAAGCTTTGTTGGGGTCGTCTCTCAGTTTTACCAAAAACGGAATCTGTTTATTTTTTGTAGTATTTTTATTTAAATTCAATTTAAATAACATAATCGCTCTAGATTATTTTATGCAGCTTATGATAAATTAGAAAAAAAATAACAGCCGATATAATTATACCTTCTTTTTGAGTGCAGGTAAACAGCAGAAAATCTACTTTTAAATATAATTATGTGACTGTATTTCTTTGTGAATAATGGAAATATCGTTTTTGTATACAAAACTGGATTTTTACTAACAGCTTTGTGTCCATATCGCAGGAAAGTCATGTAGAGTAGAATTTTGTTAAATTCTGACAAACACAATTTGGGCGTGTTCCGCCCTACCTATCCTGGGAATAAGGGTGACATGACTACTACGTGTAGAGTCGCGCCCTTTGAGATGACCATGCAGGTTGGATATTTGATTCAAGATTTTAGGAATTTACTTGTATTGTAAGATTGACGATTTTATGTAAAACATAACATATCATCACGCCTGTATCCCAGAAGGGTTAGGCAGAGATGTACCAATTTACACCCACAGTTTTCCGGTATGTTTAGGTCCCATGTAATAGGGGGCGAGCCTATTGCCACTAACCGCGCACAAATCTAACCCAATAACACTTTGGTCGACTTGGGAATCGAACCTAAGACCTCTAGCGTAGCAGTCACGCTTAGCACCACTAGGCTAACGAGGCAGTCCTTAGGTTAAAGCCTTTTTTCACATTCGTTTTTCTAACAGTATACATTTTCTTAAGACCTTGGTAAGGATCAATAGCCCAGCAGTGGGACGTTATTGGGCTGGATTATTATTATAAGGATCAATCTGTTGATATTTAAATGTGAAATACTTAATTAGAAATTTTGTCGTTAATTATTCAGTAACTGTAATGATATCTTGAAATAACTTCGTATTTAATATTATTTGAATACGAAGAATTCAGTCTTAAGATATTTGTTTTGGCAGTTTTAAGACCGATCTTGATTTTATGAAATATTTAAGTAAAATTATAGTCAACAACAATATGCATTTCGGTATGGTTTACAGACAGTTAGAAAATATTAATGCATTTAAAATATTTTGCACATTCTATTATTGTTCCATACAGAGTAGTATTTACATACTGAAATACTGCAAGTTTAAACCCTGGATTACTTATTTTTCTCTTGACCTGATTAATTAAATACTAATATGAAGGAAAGTGGTTTTATTGTTTGTAATTAGACAATACAAAGTATATTTTCATTACAGAAATCTACTATTCCTGTTACTGTATCGTACATAACAATAATTCAAATGGTTTTACTTGCGAAATTTACTTATAAATAATCATAATAATAACTTAAAATATAAAACCATTAAAATGCAGCGCCTTTCTTCAATATCTAATCTTAAGATACTGATCAGAGATGTCTGCACACGATAAATAATGATAAAGTACTAAAACAAACATGTTATACATATTTACATAACAATGTATGTATATGTACTTCTTATGTAATCATCTAGAAAGCAAATATTGTATTTAATCTCTTTGTTTGTTTAAAGGCTGTAACATATTTATGAGTTAGAGTAACCATGTACCGCGACTATTTACTAGAAGTATGTTGTAAAACTATGAACTTATAAAAATGCAAAGTTTACGCTACTCATGCATTTTGAATATGGCTAAAAATAATGCTCATTAAATATAATATAATAATATTCCAGGACATCTCACACACGGTTGTCTGATCCCAAGCTAAGCAGAGCTTGTGTTATGGCAACCAGACAACTGATAAACTTACCTACGTATATATTTCTAAATAAATACATATTATAGATAAATGACACCCAAACACCGAACAAATGATCATGCTCATCACACAAACATTTGGGCCGGGTGGGAATCGAACCCACGACCTCCGGTATAGCAGTCAGGGTCTCTAACCACTAGACAAAACTAGTCAAATACATACATAGTAACTAGTGGGCAAGAGAGATCAAGACGAAACGTTTGTACTGTGTTTGAAATATAAATTAAATAGATACAGATAGATTTCACAATATTTCACAATTTTAGATAAAAGTCTGTTAAAAAATTGCAGCCTTTTTCTTCACATAATAATTTACGAAGAGTTTCTTTTGTTTTAGCACACACACATTTTTCTTTATTACTATTTTTCTTTTGTTAGTTCATTAATCAGGACGTGTTTTACAAAATTAAAATTATGAACATGTTAAGTTATATTCTATATAATTGTGAAAGGAAGGAACTGACCTTTCAGGATACAGTATCTTACTAGTCTGGAGGTCAGAGTCTCACCTGAAAGGTGCACTTGTAAAGTTCATAATAAAGAATTGTCTATTGTCTATCGCTGATCTCAGAATCTACCAGTCGGATTTTAAAAAATCTTTTTTGAAAAGATAGCCCAGTGCCCTGGGACGGTTAAAGGGTATTTTACACTACGGTACTTATTGGTTTCTTAGGTTTACGCGAATGTTAGACTACGGTACTTGCTTTAGAACAAAAATAAGGAGTTTGTAACTACAAGCCATAGCTAGTAGATAATATAAATTGTTTCTTTGACCAGTGGAAATGTATGCCAACAAAGCAGCTGCAACGATGACATAAATTTAATTAATATTTTATTCCAGTCACATAGTTATTAAACATGTTCTATAATAAAATGCGTACTAAACAGATGTAGGGTATAATTAATTTAATACTAGATGTCAGCAAGTAGGTCAGATTCCGAGGAAATAATGCGACATTATTAAGTAGGTTGTTGTCTAAGATTAACTTGCTGAGAATTTCATTTTAAAACTTTAGTATATCCTTTCCTTTTTCATTATTAAGAGAGTATACTAATATTCTGTCTCCGTTGAGTTAATAAGAGAAGCTTTATTATTTTCACTAGAAAGGTTTTCGAAATATCAACTAAGTGTATTTTTTATGGATTATGACCAGGTTTATTTAAAATCTTTACAATAATAGAATAAAATTCAGAATGCTTGTGAAAACACAAGAAATAAAAAAATATATAAAGCAAATAAAATCTAAAAACTAGGCAATATTTTACTGTCTAACCTATATTAGTTTCAACTTAGGAGATAAACAACTGGAATTAAAATTTAGTCAATAAAATAGATCGTAGACACATCAAGATAAAAACAGAATAATAAGCGACAATACTGCCATAGAAAAAAAAAATACAAAACTATCCAATTGAACACCTCAACCATTTCAAGTTGGTTAAAAATGACTTATTTCATTTTTGGAGGAGGGTTACTCCTGAAGATAATCCATATAAATATAATGTACCTAAAGATTCAAAGGCAGTGAAAGAGTAAGTTCATGCGCCCATTATGAATCCCGTCAAATACTCGAAGAATAAGTTCTAATCTAAAATGCACCGAGAACCTAAGTTCAACTATATCCTTACTAAAAGACTACTTTGTAAGCTTCACCAGTACTCCAAAGTTAAAACTCCTGAGGAAAATTCTGAAGTTTAAAAGGAAATAAGAAAAGTTTTTTCTCTACAAACTATGCTACACGTGTTCTAAAAACAATGCTTAAAATATTCTGTACCTTTAGCATTTTAAAATGGAAACAGTTTTATCATATAGGTTTTCTAAAATAATTCACTCACAATCCTATTTATCTCACTACTGAACCTTCATGTCAATGTATCATTATCACCTGACAAAAAGCATAATATTTTCGAACCAAAATATTCTTAACCAATTAAAAAAAATTTGAATGTACTAGCATTTATTTTTGTTTTTTTTTCCGTAATTATGTTGCTAGGTTTTGACTGATTGAACCGATTTTGATGATTCTTTATTCATTTGAAAGCTGGTGTTTCCCGTATGGTCCGATTTCAATTACGTTCAGCTTGACAATGGGATCCATAAAAAACCATATAAAACCTATTTTGAAGTCGGTGTTTTATTGGGATAATTATTATAAGCCATCTAACCATCGTCTAGCTTAGACTTATTTAAAACCATTCTTATGTTCGTATACTCAATCATCACTTAAACTAAAGTCATCATTTTCACTCATTCTGTCTCATTCACTTTAAAGTGAAATATAGAGACAGGTTCCCTTTCAAGTATATCTTTAGATTAGGTTTCATTTATGTTTATGAGGTCTTAGGCTTCTATGTTATCAATAACTACTTTCACATCATGTTGGTTATCCAAACCAGTAAACCTTAGAATCATCTTTATTTTTTATACAATTGCATTTTTTCTATCGTATATTTTTTTCTTCTTTTTCTCTATTGTCGTTATAAAGAACATGACTTGCTATCTGCACCTCAGAATCTTGTCTGACACGATTTCTACTTGCATATCGTGATTGAATGCACAATAATTTGACTTATTATTGTTCCGTTGCGATAGTGTTGACAATAACAACAACACGTGTTTTTCCTTTAATATTTTGATTTTTTTTACTATTGAAATATTGTCATTATAAAAAAAAATTGCGAAGATCTATTTTATTTTTCATTCATTAATGATTCGAGCAGAAATGAATGAATAGTAATGAATAAGAAAGTAAATAGTAATGATCATTCATTACTATTTATTTGCTTTAATTTGGCCTCCATTTGCCTTCCTTTACTCAAGCAAATGATGAAATAATTATTTCATCACTTCTTTCATCATTTGTTTGTTCTGAATCTGCGTGTGGTCATGTGACGTTATCAATGAGATCAGGAGCAGCACTGTGATATCGTTTATTTGCATATCTTTCTCTTAATTAGTCCTTCGCCTTATAATCACCAACGACCAATTTCAGTAACTTATCCATAGATTACTTTTCAAAATGGAGTTCGATTTTTGACCTAGCTCAACTTACGTCATATTCCTATCTCTAGTAGGGAAACCTTTCTGCAGGAATGTAGTCTTGCACTGGATAATTATCGTTGATATTTATCGAAATAATAACGTATTGATAATTATCATTGATAGAGAACGTGTACCTACTCCGTAATATGTAATTATTCCGTAATTTGTGAAAATAATTATCTTGATAATTTGCAAACTTACAGATATCTATGTTATTGGAACTGGCTTCAAGTCACACATCCGCATTCATCTCTTATATCTTCTTTAACTTGCTTACGGAACACGGAAACATAGCTGTCAAGTGTTACAGTGTCAATCATATTGTAACAAAACCCTTATCTAATCTCAAGTGGTTCGTAGAAAAACGAAGTAAACACTTGAGGATTACCAACTGTTTCTATGAGGCCAAGTTTTCCATTGATATTGCTTAGAA
Source organism: Autographa gamma (assembly GCA_905146925.1). Taxonomy (NCBI): domain Eukaryota; kingdom Metazoa; phylum Arthropoda; class Insecta; order Lepidoptera; family Noctuidae; genus Autographa; species Autographa gamma. Next base: position 9,205,123 of record LR989871.1, read on the forward strand.
TGATTAGATTTGTTTTAAATCTTTATTGATCATGTCGTGGGATTTTGTTGTTGTGAAATTCTGAGTTATCTGTTGAAGGATTTTTTTCTGTGCTGTGGGAATCAATATGATGTGAACTAGAATTTCTGATCTTATTAAAATAACAAATGACTTTTTAAGAATAGCTTATTAATTATGGATTAGTGTTAGTATTAGTGGAGTAAGTTGTTATTTTTATGGGCTGAATCAATATCTAGAATTCTCCACGCAATTTGTATCAATCTGTATAACCATTTTCTGTTGATCAAAAAGATAATTAAATTCTCAAAATTTCTCAAATTTTGGATTAATTGCTTTCGGCCCACAAAAACCGTTCGTGAAACAATTTCCAAGTTAAATGGCAATGCGTTGTCAGATTAATGCGATAAAGTTGTAAAACTCATTGCTTCAGGCAATCAGCTGCTCGTTAGGCAGAATTGGGACAGCTTCGCACTAATGACCCCTCTGCGTTTATATTTTAATCTTTAGTATTATTATCTGTTAAAAGATAATTATCTTTAGATGAGAAAATTTTAGTATCAGTTTTTGGAGATGAATAGATTAGTCTAAGGCTTACTTTGGCACGGTACTGTGAACGTGAAAAGTTTAAGCTTATAGCAGGATAATTTGAGACCTTATCTACACTTACAAAATTTACTTATCTGAAAGGCGTTTGGAGCTCATTTATAAAGGGAAACTGATTTGGCATCTCTCCCAAACAGAAGGTATACAACTTGATGTGGTTTTGATAACCTATAGAACCGCAATCTGTTTAATAACAAAAAACTATTTAACATGACTGATAATGTTTGTATGTATCAAGGAATAAGTTAGAAATATCCTTTTTGAAATTGCAGTTATTGTCTTGTACTGAAAATGGATTTAAATTGTTCCAAGAATTGATGTGTTTCCCTACGAGTTTCCATGCAATTTCCGGACGTGGAAAATTTTATATCACGAGAAAACCTGCTAGGAAATTGACAATATATTATTATAAAAGAAAATTGAAATTCACAAGTTTATAATAGTTTTTTACTGATATTATTGTGTAAATTGTTGTCAGTTATCTATGGTTTAGACAATAAGTTAAGTATCTAGTCAAGTGCAGTGTTTGGTATAAGTTTATCGCGAAAAGTTGGTCGAAGAAATCAGCTGTCAACGGTCACCGGAGAACTTTGAAACTTATAAGTCAAGGAAAGTACCCAATCTTAAGTATTAGTGGTTAATTACAGACATTATACACCATAACACACCATCTAATCACACAGCTCATCATCGATGAGCAACGTCCATCACTCACTGGCTTATATTGTGTCTCCTTTTGTTTGACGAACTGTGGAAGCAAAATTGACGACATAATCAATCGCCCCAGACATCAGACACTGCATTATTTACTTGACAAAAACCTTGTTTACAAGGTCACAACACATATTAATTTATAGCAATTGTTTAAATTAAGCAAATTCTTATTTTTTCCTATTCCTACCTACCTTTTTATTATAATAGTTATCTTGTAAAACTTTAAATATATTTAGAATCTATTGACTAAATAATCGTCTTGTATCCCTTTTAATGTTCATTTTATTTACTAACTATCCCTAAATCTATATTTACTTCAACATTTTATTTTGTTTAATTTAAATTTACTATTTTGCTGTTAGCTTTCCCTGCCACTAGATTCCAGTATCTAGATATTTAGCTGTACTATTTCAAGTTTCAGATAACTGATAACTGAAGAAAAGGAGTATGATGACCCGCAGAGCAACTGCAAGGGACATGGAGGACAAACTTCGGGCCACCTTAAAGGAGCTGGAGTCTTCAAAAACCCTCTGCAGGCAGCTGCTACAGGAAAGAGATGACAGCGAGGTTGAAGTGAAGAACATAGTCGACAAAAACACCACTCTCAAGAACGAACTGGCTGAACTACATATTGAACATGTGGACCTACTAGACCGGCACCAGCACCTGCAAGAAGTACTTTCTTCTTTTCAACAATGCAGTGAGACACATGAAAGCGCCTTGAGTCGTATATCTGAACTCGAGCATGAACTTTGTAAAGCCCACAATTCAATATTGTTATTAGAGTCAGCAAAAACTAATGAACAGGTCTCGAACACCCAGAGCCTTTATGATGAGTTGGTAGGTTGCTCGGCCTCAGATGTTTGTCAGCCTGTAGTTATTGATCTTACCGGTGATGATGTCAGTAAACAATGTCCTTTATTAAGTCATAACAAGATAAAAAAATACATAAGATGTAGTAAATTAATTAGGAAGGCCCATATGGCCTTAAGAAAAATAAAAAACTTTAAATTAAACAATATTAATAGTCATAAAAAGCACATTCACTTGGTAACTCAATTAAAATTATATACCAGTGAATTGGATCAATGTAGAGAAAAATATGATACTGACACTCAATTATTATACAAAGAAATAGTTTACAAGGAGAATATGCTGAAAGATATCTTTACTAAATATGTTTCAAATGAGGAACAACTTAGTCAGCGTATGTTAGAGGCTAGTGAACTATTAGACCTAGTCAAAGGCAATGCGGAGAGGTATGAGTCTCTGACAAACAATCTCTCTTGCAACTGTACTAACACTGTTACACCATCTGAGCCTCCAGAAGTTCCTTCCTTACCTACGGTCTCACTGCCATCAATTGATAGTCATTTTAACTCAGACAAGTGCATTATAGTTTCTGATCAAATAGGAGCAGGGTTTGGTTCATTGTTAAATAACAATAACATTCACAATGTCACAAATCACTGCTACCCTAACTCTAACTTCAACAATCTTATAATTAAAATAAAAAATATGAAATTAAATAAAAACACAAACATTGTTTTATTAGTAGGTAATAGTTTAGGCATAGAGAGAAAGGACATTGTTTATGGCATTGACACCTTGCTAGGATTAGATTTAGGTAAAATCATGTTGTGTGCTTTGCCTTATGCAAACACATTAAGTAGCGACCACAATAAGTATGTACATTACTTAAATAACACATTGTACATGTCTACTTGTTGTCATAGTGACAAATTAGTGTTTTTTGACACTAATCAATTTATTACTGGGTTTCAATTAACCCATGAAACTATGTATCTTCCTAGAAGATATAAATTTTTAGTTGCTAGTTTAATAGCTTTTAATATTAACACAGTTATAGGAGATATAACGCAGAATAGGTTAAGTTTAGATTTAAGTCATAATGTAGATTGTTTAAACTTTCAACGCAGACAATAGGGAAGCACTCTGATAACATTTTGCTGTATCATCAGAATATAAATCGCTTTTCTAGCAAAATTCTTGATATTGAACTTTTAGTAGACAAGTATTCAATTGATATTCTTTGTTTTTGTGAATCTTGGCTTAAACCAGATATGATGAATTTTAATGTAAATAACTTTGCGATTGCCAGTGCGTTCAGCAGACTTTCAGCTGAGGGGGGTGGGTGTCTGATTCTATGTAAAGATTATTTTAAGTTCAAGGAACGTCAAGACATCTCCTCTTTCTCTGTTGACCGCATATGTGAGGTAGCATGTGCAGAAATAGAATCTCTTATTGTTCTTTGCGTTTATAGGCCTCCCTCATCTAACCTGTTATCGTTTTTAATTATTATGGAGGAAATTTTAAGTAAATTATGCTGCAATAATAAACCATTATATATTTGTGGAGATTTTAATGTTAATATTTTGATTGATTCGCCGGATAAATGTAAACTCTTATCTTTATTTAAGTCATTTAATTTAAATTATATTTTCAACGAACCAACGAGGATTACTGCAACTTCCCTTACTTGTATTGATAATATATTTTCAAATAGTTTGGTGCTAAACTCTAGATTAATACCCGGTGTAAGATCTGATCATATGGGTCAATTAGTTACTATCAAAGCTAAAAGTAAATTACCTGTAGCTAAAGTTGTTTCAACTAGGCCCTTAACAAATCATAAACTAAATTCATTTAAAAATCATATTACATCAGCCCTTAATTCTAAATATTCTTTTTCTGGAGTTCCAAATAAAGATTATAATTCACTATTTGGTATTGTACGTGAATCGTTTAACAAAACGTGTCCTCGAAAAGATGTTAAAATCAACTTTAAGCGCAAATTTAATGAGTGGGCTACTAAAGGCATAAGAATAAGTAGGGACGTTCTTTACGGTCTTTATGATGAAAAGTCATTCAACGCTAATCCTGATTTTCTTAACTATGTTAGAAATTATTCAAAAGTATTTAAAAAAGTGTGTTTAGCGGCCAAATCTAGACTTATCAGCAGGCGTATAGATGAATCTGATAATAAAATTAAAACAGTGTGGAAGATCATCAATTCTGAAACTGGGAATAGTATTCAAAGAGATACAGACCTGTCTTTGAAAATCAATAACAAAATAATTTCAGACAAGTCAGATGTTGCTAACGCTTTTGAAGTATTTTTTTCAAATATACCAGTAGAGGTAACGAAGTCTCTTTCCTCATCCTCTTCAAAAGCAGAATCATTATTAACGACATCTATTAATAAAAGTTTTCCAAATTTTAATTTTTCTCATGTATCTCCTAGTATTGTTAAGAAAACATTTAGTATGCTTAAAGTAAAGACCACTGAAGATTTATGGGGAATTTCTGTCAAAGTACTCCAATCCATTATTGACACTATTGCCCCTATTCTTGCCAAGATCTTTAATGACTGTGTTGATAGTGGCACCTTTCCTGATTTAATGAAACACAGTAAAGTAATACCTATTTTTAAATCTGGGTGCAAGAATGATCCATCTAACTATAGACCAGTTTCAGTACTTCCTGCTTTAAGTAAAATATTTGAAAGAATGGTCCTTGACCAAATGATGTCACATTTTAGCAAGAATAATATTTTTCATGAGCAACAATTTGGTTTTACTAAGGGAAGGTCGACGACCGACGCCGGGGTTAAGCTAGTCTCTCACATTTTGGGAGCTTGGGAGGGTTCACAAGATGCCATTGGCATTTTTTGTGATCTCTCCAAGGCTTTTGATTGCGTTGATCATAACACTCTAATCCTAAAATTAAAATACTACGGATTACGAGGACAATCTTTAGATCTAGTATTGTCATATTTGTCAACAAGACAGCAAAAGGTAGGCGTTAACGGTGTGACTTCACCTGGGTCTTTAGTAAGAATGGGCGTGCCGCAGGGTTCAATCTTAGGCCCCTTTCTTTTCCTAGCTTATATAAATGATCTGCCTTTCATAATGTCTAATTTAACAGATATAATTTTATTTGCAGACGATACCTCTCTTATTTTTAAAATTAATAGAAAATTGCATGACTATTCCAATTTAAATAGTGCGCTCAACGTGTTGTCGGATTGGTTTTCAGCAAATAATTTGCTATTAAATGCTTCAAAAACAAAATGTTTAAAATTTTCACTTCCGAACGTTCGATCTCATCTAGATCATAACCTAATGCTTGATGGTAAAAAACTTGAATTAGTTAACGAAACGGTATTTCTTGGTGTGACTATAGACTCTAAGTTACAGTGGGGTGCTCATATCAAAGCATTGTCGAAAAGGTTAAGTTCAGCTGCATTTGCAGTACGGAAAATTAGACAGCTCACGGATATCCCCACGGCCAAATTAGTTTACTACGCGTATTTTCACAGCATTATGTCATACGGCGTCCTGCTATGGGGCTCTGCAGCCGATGTAGATTCTATATTCATCTTGCAAAAACGAGCAATTCGCGCCATTTACTGTATGGGCCCCCGCGATTCACTTAGAGAGAAATTTAAAGAAATCGGTATACTCACGCTGCCATCGCTTTATATTATGGAAAATATAATGTACGTTCGTAATCATTTAGATAGTTTTAGTGTCAACAGTGATTATCACAACATTAACACCCGTAGTAAAAATAAGCTAGTAGTCCCAAGGTTTAGACTAACTAAAACAAATACTAAATCCTTCCTTGGGAATTCTATTCGCTTTTATAATAAATTACCAGAGAGTATAGTTAATTTAACCAACAAAAAATTTAAAACATGCGTGAAATCCAAACTGATAGGAAAGGCTTATTATAAAATTAGTGACTATGTAGAGGATAAAAGCGCGTGGATCTAGGACCTTCTGCACGTGTGGCCTCCCTGGCGGTCCGTTAATTCATTTGTCATGTTGTTTAATAACTCTCGATTAGCTTCCCCACGGTCTCTATTCTTAGAAACCTTTTGACATGCCTTGACATTCCTGTTAGGGTTTAGTTAGGACTACATATCTTTTGTATGTAAAGCTATTTACTTACTTAATTAGTTATTATTATTATTTTTTATTTTTATTTTTTATTCATTGAGTTTAGTCTCTTTTTATTATTATCTTTCTTTTGCACACGCGACCTTTGTAAATGTGACAACAATGTAAATTTTGTTGCGTATCCTATTAAATTTTTCTTCCATTTTGGATGTTATCTTTTACATTGCTATTTACGCTGTTGTCGCATATTTGTAGATATTTATAATTATTTGTATTGGTATAATTGATGTTAACCTTTTTTTTAAAAGAGTAACCTCTGGAGTTTCTTGCCGGTTCTTCTCCATTGGAATGACATTTTGGAACCTGCAGTAGAGTCAGTAAATTTAACGTTTTAAAAGAGCCTTAAAAAGGCCTACTTGAAATAAAAATATTTTGATTTTGATTTTGATTTTGATTTTGACAACAAAAACATTTCTCCCGCAGTAGGTACTTCTTTGTAGCTCATGAAATTTAAATTAAAACATAACTAACGGATCCAGTCCTAAAATTATATTGGAGCTGAGAAAACTTTTTGAAAGTTATAGAAAGAACAAATCAAAATATCTAGATGATTATACAAATGGAAATTTTGACGGAATACGTTGAAATGAGATTGATATTAATTTTAATCAAAACGGACAGACGAAATTTTGTACAAAAATATTTATATTAAAAAGTTTGAAAAATAACGTAGAATAATATTGGTAGCTTTATTGTATAAAACATTAATGTTATTTACTATATCAAGCTTGTTTAGTTATTTAGGAAAGCTTTCTACCATGTGGAATAGCAATTTTGAAAAACTATTGTCTAGTTTGCTCTGATGATATTAACAAAACATCTCTAAAATTAAGAAACTTACATATTAGGATTAAATGAATTTGGCATCTTGTGTAAAACCGAGGTGTTTTTTTTATTTGTTTACCACGAAATACAACTATTATTACAGGATCCTAATGCAATAGTGTATTGATTTTTTTTATGCCTAGTCTTAATTATTCTACACCCCTATAGATACTAATCAAATCAACTTCAATAGAGCAATAACAAAAAAATATTCAAGCTTTTACTTAAAAGTAAGTAAAACTTAAAATCATCAAGTAGTTTCAATTAGAACAGGTACAGTACACGGCCCTTGTGAATTCATTCAGAGTACAATTAAATATATCAATTATGTTTACCAACTAAAAATATTTGTATAACATAAGGATGATTCCATAAACCGTGATATTTAACCTATACACTGGCATACTGATATACTTTTTTAACAGCATATGTGACGTTAATCCGACACACAGTACAGGCGACAGGGATTGGCTAATTCATGTCGGTTGCGGTCGGTTCGCAAATTGGCAGGCTGTGCGATATGGTCGGTGGTAACCTGATGATGAATATAGTGACATATTGTATTGTTTAAGCCCGATTTGCATTAAACGAGCGAATACTTTTATAATTATATGTATATATACCTATTAATAATTATTCTATTGAAAATCTTAAAAATTTGTTTGGGTGGGTGTTTGGGGACTTAGAGAAGCATGGATTTATGAAAACCTTCATATACCTACGTATAAATTATCACTATTAGTGCTGGGTATAAGCCTCGCCTTTTTCGTGCCATTTTCTACTATTACTATTTTCGTTACACTATTATCATATGAGACAAATTGAGATCTATGGTCAGTTAGATTATCATGGCTTATTTTAAATTATATCGGGTCAGTAGAGGGTTGTATTTTTCGAGACCAATGTCTGGAGGTAAGGAAGGCTCTTGCCCTGTAGAGAGATACTCTTGTTCTATTCTCTTACTAATAATAATGTGTGGACTATGAATGTATACATATTGTTAAGCTTGCTTCATAGCACGAGCGTAACCGGCAGTTGAATTTAAGTTAAAAGGGTGTCGTTAAGTTAATTCTAACTGTAGGAATTAGAATGTACTTAGTTATATCACAACTTCGAAACAAATGAACCTGTCACCCATTCTAGGCTAAACCAAGTATTTTTTGCACACAAGTCAGTAGGACAGTTTAAAGTTGTAACGTGTCGTGACGTCATAACCAGATTCGAACCCGCTCACCTTAACCCGCTGCCGGTGCCGGTGTTGTCGCGCTAAATACTGCGCTCATTACTTTTGTAATTTATTGTATTGTGAGTGAGCACTAAGCTGATGTTACGCCCTAGATATTTACACGGTTTTAGTTCTCTATTAAGGCATGTATTAAACAACAATGGCATAAAAGAGGGGACGCCTATATCCAGCAGTGGGTGATTCTGGGCTGATATGATGATGAAGATGATGATTTATTTATTACGTTTAAGAGATGTTTAATTGTTGTCTTATTTTTGAGCAAAAACTTTACATTGTATAAAACAGTTGCTAATGTCCTGAAAAAACAAACACTGCTAACATATACTGGTTTTAATAAGCAAATTCGTCTGTTCGTTGTTTTTTTTTAATCGTCACTTCATAATTTGGTTCAAACATCCCAAACTCCCAAATATACCATTAATAAAAGTTAAAACAAAACAACAAACAAAAAACAATCCCCTAAAACGTAAATCATTAAATGATAGGTCAGTTAACCAATTAAGGATTAAATCATATCGCAGCGTGAAATCACAGAATGCAATCAATAGTTGCATACAGAGATTAGATAGTCAACACTACTTCAACATTTATTATGATAGCATATAGTATGTGTACACTGTAGTCTGTACAGTAAACACACGATCTATACCATATTTAAAACTATATATGCAACATAACTATATGCAATCTTCATCTATGAATCATGACGTAACGAAAACAAGACGTTTTCGTTGAAATAAAGAAGTTACCATAAAGTTATGGTAACTGTTCTCTATATATTTTCCTATACTAAACGATTAGTGTCCCTAAATTGTATAGTATAGAATAGAATTTTATTTGTATCAACCATCAATAAACACAAAAGTGCTTGTAATTATTTAGAAGCTGCATTTTACAAAAAGGCATTCTATCAGTATTCTTGCGACCTCATAATAATTTACAAGTAAATTTATAATATCAAAGTATTTTTATGACAAACGTAATTTTTTAATCGTTAACTTATGTTCACGACTGTTTTCTTTTTCGGTAGTGTTCTCCCAACACCCCGTATATCATAAACCGACAACTACATGCATAACAATACAATGCTATCTCTTAACACAACGTTAAATACGTTGTTCCCTTTTTGATCTTTTTTTGATTTGATACTCCGAGAGTACAATCCTTCTATACAATGTTTGTGACGAATTATCTCCGCAAGGACATTGATAACTTGTATCAGATTTGATACGGTCTGATCTATCGATGAGGAAATATTTGCAGGAAATGTTTCCCTAGATTATTAGATAGTGTTATCATGAACTAGCCAGCGCGCGATGTGCTGCAAGTTGAGTTTGATCCAATCATTGGAAAAAGGTTTATGTGATCCCAAAAGTAGTGTTATGTGATTTGAATGTTTGTGAAACAAACTTCTTTTACGGATTTTATCGCAGTTTGCATTTATATTTTAGTTCCCGACATTTCGACACCTTTGCAGGTATCATGGTCACAGGCAGACAGAGGTGGTGTTCGTCTTGACGGTTGATCATTTTGACAAGAGACTAGTTGAAACATAATTGATTACACGTAAATGGGAAAAATAACCGAGTGATATCAAATTTATTTTGGACCATCCCTGAAGTATATAATTAATCAATGAATATGGAAAATGAATGAGACAAAAATCATATAAACTTTAGAACTCGGTCAAGAACAACCAACTTTTGCGATTTAAAGCTAAAACCTAGTTTGTGGAAAACCAAATATTTTATAAACTCATGTTCTAAAATGTTAAATACTCAATGAGCTAAATGTTTCATGTTGGAATGTAATTTATTTTACAATACGTGTAAATGTGGTTTCAACAATTATTCGGCACTGGAGACCAAAGTGTTGAATTACTCTGTTATTAATTAAAACATTAATAATACGAACACAGATTGCATTTATAATGGAATGCAAAAACAACCACAACGATTACAAATTAATTATTTTTTCTATGCAATTATGAATTTCCAATAATGTATATAATAATCCATTCTACAACTGCTGGGCACAGGCCTCTTCCCATATAGAGAAGGCTCGAGCATTGATCACCACGTTTGCTCTCTGCGGGTTGGCGATTTCAGATCCCAAATTTTGGAATCCAGGTTTCCTCACGGTGTTTTCTTTCACCGTTTATCACAAGTGTCTTAGAAAGACTAAAAAAGTACATGTAACTTTGAAAAAGCCTCATTGGTACTTGCCTGGGTTCGAATCTGTAACCTTGTGCATACGAATCCGTTATTTGAAGCGCTGGGCCACCACGACCGTTCAATAATGTACTTTTATATAACTTGTACGATTATTAATCTATGACTCCGTCACTGTTTCAAAAACATTACGATACTACGGACACACAGACTGCCAGTTCAAAAGTATGAAAACCCCACTTTTTGCGTCAGGAAGTAAAAAAAACTAGATGCAGTAATCATAGGTAACGATCGAAGTCTGCAAACAGCCATAAATTTAAAAACAATTGAACACACATTTCTCCGCTCCTTACACGTGTCGGAATGACCTATATACCTATGTATATAGGTTACACTGCAGTTCTTATGAAAGAGAACAGGGCTTTTCAATTTTATAAAGATAAGCAGAAAGAATATAATTTTAATTTTAAGCAGCTTTAACAAAACTGTTTGATAGGCAAGACTCATGACTCGTCCTTAAAATGGACCTTAGATCTAACTCTTTTTTATAGTAACTTGCCAATAAAATAAACATCAATTTATTATTTAAATTAGGTACAAATTAAACTTACAATAATTCTTGCAAATTTTAAATGTATTTTTGTTTATATCACACAGCATTTACGAAGCAATCATAAAATGAAGCCAATTTAAATTAAGATTGCCTTGTGCTGGGCTTTTTGAATCATTTTGCATACAAAACAAAGTAATCAGCCCGCCTATTGATCTGCCAAGTTTTACAAGTATTTCAGAGTGAATAATATAATACACAAAAATAACACCATTAAAATATAATGGTAAGCCTCTGAAAGTGGAGGAAGCCATACAAATTAATCAATACCCTTGTTTAACAAGATTGCCGGTCATTAAGCATGATGACTGTTATAATGCTTCGACGAATTCCTTACGTTTTTGTATACTTAGCCGACTTTACAATTTGGAGGTTCTGTTCTTAACAATGAAGATTCTTTGAGGTTTACATTAGTCTACATTGAGATGAACTATTGTAACGGATAGCACTTTTATCGTGATTGTGATGTAAATTAGTTTCGTAGAAGATTTAATACGATCGAGACTTTAATAAATAGTGAACTATAAAATAACCGACTAAAAACTCAAATACTCAAAATAATTCTCATATGGTTTTCTTATGGATCCCACTGTCATAACTGACCACGGGCAGCACCACCTTTCAAATAAAAAAATAACATCAAAAACAGTTCCCTCTGTCGAAAATTCCGAGGTAACCAACTTAAAAAAATACAGTGGAATTGAATACCTCCTCCTTTTTGAAGTTGGTTACAAACAACAAAGTCACAAAAAAGTATGTGTACCTTTACCGAGTCTTTATTTAATTAATGATTTTCCGTCAGAAAGCATTCGATGCTAGAATTAAATTGCCGTCAATAAGCTCATTACGACCAAGGCCTGGTAACATCTGAATACAACATTTCTCTATTAAAATGACCGTAGAATCAAACTGCCTCGTTGGCCTAGTGGTGCTAAGCTCGCCTACTACGCTAGAGGTCTTGGGTTCGATTCCCAAGTCGACCAAGGTGTTATTGGGTTTTGGTTTTTCTATGAAATTCTCAGTAGCAGGTCGGAGTTTGGATTTGTGCCCGGTTAGTGGCAATAGGCTCGCCCCTATTACATGGGACCTAAACATAGAGGCGAACTGTCGACCTCTGTCTAGAGGTGTTCCAATGTACACCCACCCTTCGGGGGTACAGGCGTGATATGTTATGTAGAATAAAAAAGTATGTATCCTAGCTAGGCCTAGCGGCTTTCAAAGCGGGTGACGAAGCAGATGATTGATGCCATTCGGCTTTTGTTCAAGCTTCCGGCTTTCGACGCGTCGGCTATAAAGGAAGCCAGAGACAAGTGTTATTTTAACAATTTTGGCACTTTAGATGAATGTGACTGATGTGTGATGTGATTGAGAAAAGTAGAAAACAAAATAGGGTATTGGAATTGTAGGAGAGTCTTACAGGTTTTTGTTTATTTCCTTATCCATTATACTTTTTCCTAAATGAATAATTTATTTATTTACATATTTTTACGATAGTACTCGAGGAGGTTAAGTCCTCCTTCCAGGCATTTTCCTCCAGCTAAACGACGGGTAAAAATAAAACCAAACCAAAAGACAACAAAAAAAAACTATGTTTTCTTTTATTTTTTGCCTTTAGCAGTTCTAACGGAATTTATATAAAATGTTTCACTGCAAAGTATTAGCCTATACTTTTTGTAAATACTAAAAGAGACTTTCGTGTAATGGGATATTTTTCCATGCATATTAAATGTATTTAAGTCTGGTGCTGTCTAAGACGATAAAAGGCGGTTTTTGAGTACCTGAAATCACAGTTCATTCATCGTTCAAAAACACAGGTGTGAAAATACCAGCTTACCGGTATCTCTTCACCCCGATGGGTTAGACTTCTAGCCCTGAACATACAACCAGTATAACTCGGCTGCGTCCTGAACGCCCACTCCACGGTCATTACCGAGGAAAAGCCCTAATGGCCCAAAAGACATGTTAACGCGATTCCTTTATGTAACGAAGACCAATTAGACCTACTAAGCAGAAAGGTCAAACTTGTACTCTTTTTGTTTAGCGATTACTATTTGCTTAGATCTAGAATTAGTAGGATGTTGACCTTTGTGGATGGGAAAAATGTGGACTGGTGGAAAGTACCTATTCGGTTGTTTTTTAAAGGGTTGTGTTGCATTATTTTAAGACAGTTATAAACCAGTTAGTTAGTCAAGAATAAACCAGTTAAGCTCCAAACATACTTATCGGACGCGGCTGACGGACACGGCAGACAGCCGCGACTTATAGTATCTGGATAATGAATATACACTGAACTGTGCACACTATCGGATGTAAGCCGCGGACGTAACCTTGGGCTGACCTTGAGCGTCGGATGTCCGACAGAGACCTGGATGTTTTTGACAGCCGAAAACGTCAGCGCGCAAGAAGGACGAAGAAAGAAGGTGAAACTCTCATACAACGACGATTGCACAAAAGTGGTGCTGCCACCTATATTTCGTATTCTGTAATTTATATTTTGTATAAGTTTCATGAGTAGCTATGTATAACAATAAAATTTACATAATTATAGTACTAATGTTGCTTTGTTATTATATTAGTTCATATGGATGTTCTTTATGATTGATTCTTAATTTATGTTTTATAACATTGTAAGCATAACTAAATTCTCCTATTATTATTAAGTTGTACATACTAGCTTTAAAACTTTAAAAAAATAATTAATAAACTTTACAATATTATAATGAATTATTGGGTTTTATTTAATATACCCAAAGAATATCAAGTTACGGGCCGTTCACACATGGGAGTCCGTTTTACTGGTACGTTTTTAACGTTTATAACGTTCAACGGATCCGTTATTGCTGGATGCGATGTGTGAACAGAAAACTCGGAGTATACCGCCGCTATTCACGGAGAGGCCCATCGCGTATTATAAATAATAGTAACGTAAATGTTATCCTCCCGTCCCTAGACCAAACTAGCCCGAGCCGGCCAAACTAGCAATAAAAATATGTCCCTAAATAATAAAAATTTAGATCCAGCCATCCCTTGTTGTTTTGCTTTATTAAGATTGTTAGCAACGAGCTAGGTCAAGGTTCGAAACCCGCAGGGGGACGTGCCCTTAGTGGACGTTGCTGACGTAGTTAGTTTTTGCCTATTGCTCTGGCTGGAGGCCTTAAGGTCCTCGCCAAAACTCCGGTGAAGCAGTCAAAGCCTGCGCTCAGGCTAACTGAAGATCTCTACCAAAAAAAAAAACCGCCGCTATTCTACAAGGATGGACGCTGTCGTGTTGTATTGGAACTATCGTCGGAGAAGGAATTTTCGACGTTACTGGCAGCATCCACTTATGGCCCAAATATCTGGAGAGGGTGCTCACAGTTTACTTTTGAGTCAGTGAGCCACGCACACAGTATCTATCCGTTAATTCTATGTATTCATATATTTTTAATGTTCCGTCGTATTTATTTTATTTTATCACTAACAAATCCAAAAAGTATTTATGTAATATTTTTTTTATATGCTTGATCTGGCAGTTTCATAAGAAAAAAGAGAAAAATGAGTTGAAACGTCCCGGTCGAGGTGTGCACACTATCAGCCGCGGCTGTAAGCCGCGTCCGGCAGCCGCGTCCGATAGTATGTTTGGAACTTTATTCTTGACTCCTTTTTGTGCGGTTGAATTATACTTTTTAAAACTTCAGTTGATTCAAATGTCGATACTGAATTTGGGATTTAATTTCAAGGCACCATTTATTGTATTTATGCATGTGTTCTCGCTCAATCCTTTTGCATTTCTATTATATTCTATTTAACTGCGTATAATATTAAAAAAAACTTAGTTCTGTGTAAGAGCAGATTGGCTTAAACTGATCTCGTTCAAGCTTCAAATGCACCGAGTCAAATCAAGCTCAAAGTATTAAAAAGATTCAAATTACTAAAATACTGAAACTAAACAAGCATCAGTTCACGAAAATCGTTTGTCCCATTTGTACCCACAGCACGTCGCGCAGTGAGAGTTGTCGTAACCTATATCACTTGGCCATCCGTGCAGTTCAGACTGATCGATTGTGAACCATAGACTAAACACATACATAGACTGCTACTGTCGCTAGTTTCCCCTTGTGCCAAGCGAGAGCAGTTTTTAGTCTGTATCTAGTACGTTCGTTTACTGATTAAAGTTAATTTTCGCGCAACGAGAAACTTATATACGAAAATATCGAAGGTTTTGATATTATTAGGATAATATTAGTGTTATAGATAGATTAAGTAAAACGGCAAGCTCCACCTTCATACATAATTCACGACATAACTAGTTCATACTAGTGATTACTGTTCAAACTCTAATAGACTCGCTCTTTAGTTTCTTATTTATACTCTAAGTTGCGAACTGATTTGCAGAGACCTGTCGGAAAAACATTAGTCTTAAAGATGGTGTGAATAAGGAAAAGCGGCGATATCGACCCTCATCAATACAGTAGACGTATGCTTAGTATTGGAAATGCAGTTTTCCTTAGGAAACCTCCTTAATTGCCTATTTGGTCTTGAGTTCAATCACATTAATATGGAGAATATGAAATTTATTTAGGTACTAGCTGTGCCCAGCGGTTTTGTCTACGTAAATTCTAGTTCTCCTTCCTGAGCATTATTTATTTAAATCCAGAACCATCCCACAGCATGGTCTTTCTTCCACAGGTCTCTATTGTCTGCTGTTCGTTGTCACTCCTTTTGGTGTGCGTCTAGTTCATCCCTGTATCCCCACCTAGGTCTTCCACGTGGCCTTCGTTCCTAATGTTTTAAGTTATTCTATCGACAAAGACTACTTTTAGAGACAAATCCAACAAATCAAATATCAAGCAAATCGGTATCCATTCTTGAGTAATAAGTGGTCTAATAAACCTGCCTTTCTTTTATGTTTACCTAAATCAATGATATAGATTTAAACTTATATCATGTAATAATATAAGGGGCATCCAAAGACTAAAATATATTTTTGACAACAAATTATTATTATTTGTCTTTATTTCTGAACTTAGTTACTTTCAAATATTGATTTTTTTTATCTTGTTTTCAAAGTATTTGCTTTCTTTTATTACTTTTGGACGTTTTATTAGCTGTTTTTCATGGACTTTATGTTTATTCTATATACCATTATTTCTTTGACTTTAAAGGCTGTTCTTAGTATATGTTCATGCCATTATTTATTCTCATGTCCATCAATTCGCCGACCACCCACAGCGCAGTTCACAAGAAACCTAATCGGAAATGCATTAGCGCTGAATATCACGCGGTTATTATTTAACGATCCTAGACGTTCAAGTAATTACTTGTAAACAGAGTAGATATAGGAAATCTTAAAATATCTTATTATATTATAAGATTGCCTATTCCCTTATATATTTTTTTTTATTATTTCCCTTATATTTATCTTAAGATATTACAGAAGCTTGTTTTTCGCCAAGGGTTAAGAATTGTAATCAGAAGATAATTAGTAAGTTAATGTAAATGTCATTTAAATTCATTAAGCAGTGATTTTATCTCTGTCTTCCTTTCTTTCTGTCTCTCTTCTAATGCTGTGTCCAATGTAATATATTGTATACATAAATTGTACATAGTTATACCTTAATTTATGATCTTGGTTATCTAACTTAAGTTTCATTTTAACCTCTTTCTGCTCACCCCATCATAAAATAAAAGTCTTTATTATAAAGCTAACAACACGGACATGTATTGTTAGAAATCAATAATTTAAGACCACATCGTAGGTACACTTAGTGTAACGAGCTATGGATCTTTATCTACAAATATTCTACCAATAATAGATGATGCTAAGTAATTATAAAACCAACTCTAAACAATATTTTCCTTTACAACGCAATAACACAAAAAGGTCCAATCACATAATTTTTATGTAACGATAAGATTATGCCGGTAATGAAAACTCAATATTGTCGCTTCAATCCTATGTAAATTTCATCAAAATCGGATTATGGGTTTCGTAGATTTAGCAGTACTCCTGAATAAATAACTTTAGAATAGATATAGAGAGCTCTGATAATACGTATTTAAGTATATACTGTGAGCTACATAAAAAATATAGATTTGGGTAGATAATAATAATATAATAATAATAATATTCCGGGATATCTCACACACTGTTGTCTGATCCCAAGCTAAGCAGAGCTTGTGTTATGGTAGCCAGACAACTGATAAACATTCTTATATATTTCTAAATACATACATATTATAGATAAATTACACCAAGACACCGAACAAATGATCATGCTCAATCCAGACACCGAACAAATGATCATGCTCATCACACAAACATTTGTCCCGGGTGGGAATCGAAGCCACGACCTCCGGTATAGCAGTCAGGGTCTCTAACCACAAGACCAACAGGCTTGTCAATTATTAAAATAAGATCGATTGTACACCTATATGTAATTTTATTGGAAAAGCGTGTTTGTGTGTGTGTGACCTTATACGACCAAACCACTGAACAGATTTTTGTTTTTTTTTTTTTGTTGGCACCGTCATGGTTCTCTACAAAATCTATTTATTTTATATTTAGTAGGTAGTATAAATGCAGAACCTTGTTAGAATTAATTGAAGTCCAGACAAAAAAGCATTCTTCTTCGTTAGAGTAATTAAATAAAAACTAGAAAAATAAAGTTAATTGTTATAAATGATCCATGATTAAAGAAAAGTTAATTTTGTCCAACAACAATTAGGTGTCAAAGGGATTTAAAATATTAAACTCTTGTAATTTTTTGATGTTTTGTCCTTCATTAAGGACATTATGAAAGCAATTTAAAGTTTAAATTATGTTTGCCCACGTGCGGACTATTACATTTCAGGAGAAACGAAAAAGTACGAAAATCCACGTAAATAATTTCTTTAAAATTATAATTTTAAAAGAATTTTTTATGCCTATGCAGGGTGTTGCCCAAATTGTATATTTATCCAAAGGGGGTGAAGAGTACATCTGATATAAAGTCAGTTTACAAAATTTCAGCTCCAAATTAGTTAATTAAATAATTGGTATCCAGTTTTCACATATATTTTTTAAACCAAAAATTATAATTAGACCGCTAAAGAGATGAGAGATTAATGTAACCACCAATTATTGGTATAAGATATATAATATATGTATATTGCATTACGAGTTGCATTTGCTATCAGCCAGCGTCGCCACTATCGCTTCAGCTGTATCTATCATTCTCCACCTATGAGAGACAAACTGACCTGTGATTGGTGGAAATTGACAGATAGATAGGTACCGATCTTAGAGTATACATAAGAAACTATAGAGTTAGCCTATCAGACTACTTGCTAGTGTGAACTAGTTTTGTCGTGAATTATATAATTATGAAGATAGAGCTTGCCGTTCTAAAAAAATTATCTAAACACTAATATTATCCTAACAATGCCAAAACCATCGATATTTTCTTATATAAGTTTCACGTTGCGCGAAAATTTACTTAAATCAGTAAACGAATGTACTAGATACAGACTAAAAACTGCTCTCGCTTGGCACAAGGGGAAACTAGCGATAGTAGCAGTCTATGTATAGGTTTAGTCTATGGTCCTAGCGGATTTTCAGTTCCAATTATCAAAGTATCTTGTGTATAACCAATAATAGCATGCATTAAGTTTGTATACCTAGTTTAATATTTCTTCAATTCCTTTGAGTATTCATCACTTCTTTCAATCTTGTACTCGCTAGTATCGAAGCGTAATGGAACATAATCCGACCACAAACCTTCGTGTGACGTCATAACATACGTTACGGTGGTATACACAATGTATTGATCGAACATATTGTAAATTGCACATTCCAAGAAATCTCTACGTTCAAGTATTGCGTATGTATATATAATTAGCACATCTTATATCTTTACTATATCCCATCAAATATATAAAAAATAACACCAATGTCGAAAACACCATGCCAGGTATTAATCGCCGGTTTTTTTTTTTTTTGGACAACTTCACATACATTGCTTTGAACCCAAAGTAAGTAGCTATTAAGCACTTGTGTTATAGAATTCAGAAACAACGAAGGTACCACAAACCCCCAGACCCGAGACTATGTAGAAAAATGTCTTTCTACATTGACCCGTCCGGGGATCGAACCCGGGACCTCAGAGCTAGCGAAACCTTGAAAACCGGTGCGTACGCCACTCGACCACGGAGGTCGTCAATAATATTTGTTGTTGTATTAAATTAATGTGTAGTAATGAAATTTTAAAGTGAAAATTTCCACAAAGTTGATTATTACAGACGCGATTATAAAATAGTGACTGCATTAAGGCAGGATAAGTAGATCTTATGAAAAGTCATATATTTATTTAAATCCATCTGTTGACCCCAAGTGAATAACATAATGTTGTATGTTTAACCCCCAATGGATTACAACGGGAATAATCATTAAACATTTTCCTAACCACGTATTTCTTAGTTCACGTTACTACTGACGTCACTAATACAGATATAAATAATAAATCGTATTCGGCCCCTAGGGATGTTTTCCCGGTCGAAACGTTCATAAATTCACTATCGGAAATTATTTGCAGCGAGTACGATAAGGGTGGGTTCGTGTTTATAGTCAACTAGTTTATAGCGCCGGCTCCGCTCGTGTTCAATGTATTTATGGATGGGTTTCTAGGAAAATGCTATGTTGTAATGAAGAGATATAACTTATTTATTTGACTGCACTTACCAAAGACATTTGTACAAGCGTTAACGATGATAGAGTTCACTTAAACGATATTAACTCCCGTTTTTAGAAAAGCTGAAAAAAAAAAATTGATTATTTTTCAACCATTTAACTTTTACAATTAATCTTAGGGACCTCCTTTTATACTTAAAAGGAGGTCCCTAATAATGTACTTGTGCTAGAAGAACCCGCTCTTCAATTACATCGGTAATTGACTGATTAACACAAACATTAGTTAATCAATTGTCAAACCTCATGTTAAGCGCTGTGACTGGTTTGTAGTCTTTTGGTCAACTAATCAAAATTAAGATCAGTTGATTTGACAACAGATCTAATTGATCAACTTTTCCGAATACTACGGTAAAGGTATGAGAAAGACATTTATTTTCAACAAATCACGAGACTTAGACTTTTGTTTTACGAATGCAGGTGACAGTTCTTCACAATTTTCTCAAACTTTCAGAGTATGAATGTTTTCCCGCACATAACGCAGGTTAGAAGCCAAACAAAAAAGGCTCTTAAACCCGCGGGGCACAGCTAGTATTACATAAACTCACTATACTTCTACATTTATTACCGACTACAATAAGAATTTATCAAAGAGGTAGCTTACAATAGTGCTCATAACTCAGAGCTGTTTTGAAGTTTTTTTATTGCAACTGTTTGCTCTTTTGTTTGTCGCTGTAAATCACGTTCTTTGAATACTGAAGGAAAAAGCGTTTTCTTTTGGAATGACGTACTACTATAAATCTGTCTGAAGTAATTTTGGTCTGTTATGTATGACTTCCTAATTGATTGGGTATTTGGCCTTCTGGTTATACGATTGTTGATTAAGATTATATTAGTGTACCACAACCGCGACTTTGTCTTTTTAGGAAAGGTTGTGTATTAATCTGATGTATGTTATGTAGTTTAGTTTATCTAAACGAGTTGAGGTCCCGGGTTAGATTCCCGGACAGGTCAATGTGGAAAATAACTTTTGTACATTGTCTGGATATGAATTTTTTGCCACATTCGTTGACTCTGGTTTCCGTAACACAGAATTTTAGCTATTTACATAAAGTAAGTAGCTAAAAACCTAAAAGCCATGTCCATATTTATTTATATCTAACAAAATATTTACTTACATTCACTTATCAATATACATAAATACACGTCGAACAAATTTTTAAATTGCTTTCGTCCTACGCTCGTCACTAAAAATTCGTGTTCAAAAATATCGATATAACTCAATTTAACCGAGTTAATAACATAAAGCTCTTCGTATATTCTGCTCTCAAATAACTCTATTAATTACACAGCGATAGGCACTTAAATAAACTTCTGACGTCTAAAAAGCCTAATCAACGAAGTACCAAATTGGTACTAATTGGAACGTTCGCGGTGCCAATAAACTAGTACATCTGTAACTCAGTAGTAAAAGCTTTCATTAACATTTTGTGTAGAGACGCATCAAATATATCGTGTCTGTAATAATAATAATCCAGCCTATATACTGCTGGGCACAGGCCTCTTCCCATATAGAGAAAGCACGAGCATTGATCACCACGCTTGCTCTCTGCGGATTGGCGATTTCAGATACAATACTGTATGTAATTGTCCCACTGTTGGGTAAAGCACGTATACAGACTACGCAAGCTTACAATAATAAAATTCTTGTTCGTCAGAAGTCGAAACAAAAGCAGTCCGTGTGTTCGAGACCCAAATGCCAGTTCTATTATAGAAAACAAATGAGCATTGATCACCTGTGTTTGGCGATTTCAGATACGAATTAGGGATCTAGTTTTCCTCACGATAATATCCTTTCCATTCTCCAGTAGTATTTAAGATTGGATAAAAATACATGTTTTTATAAAGTAACTTTTTTGACTTTCGACCCGCTACGCTGACGGCTTGCTTTCGCAGCGATGAACAATTTTTTATTCTTAATTAATTCTTCCAAGATAAAAGTTATTCTGTTCTTATGTATGTAACACTTTGATTCAATTATTTATACTGTTTTTCTTTTACAGGGTAAGCTCTTGCTGTCCAACATCAAATGCTGTGAGTAAGTTTAAGGCTATGTTTACATAGCGACATTTTTTGCAACACAAGTATGGGACAGGACATACTTTTTTAACCATTTCACTCTATAACACTTTCTTTTATTTTCGAATGACTTTTTCGTAATAAATGTCGAAAAAATCGAGACTAGTGTCTTACACCAACTTCCGGTGTCAGACACTTTACACCACACAAACGTAAAATAACATCACACAGACACTTTACTTGACTTGTTTACCCAAAATATTTTCCACCAGGATCTAACAGACAGCTGTATACAGGGTCGCACAGTTTCCACATATTTTGCCATAAGTAGCATACGAAAATTAATACATAGGCATTCTTATTAATTAGCATAAATTATTTAGCATCATATATTTTTACAATATATATGATGCTAAATACTTTATGCTAGATATATAATTAACCTTTTTAACTACATTTAAATCGAAAACACGGGTAAACTATTATGGCCGTTACAGTAATGAATAGGTTATAGCTGAAATAAAATGGCGAGCTAAAATAAATACGAAGAGAATTTGGGCTGAAATGTTTATTTTTATTGTTAAAACAATGAAAGCAAAGAGCGTATATAGGATATGTTTTTAGAAATATGGTATTCATAAATATTTTGGAATGGCGGCTGCTTTTTTAATAAAAGCTCTTTTTTTTTCTTTCATTGTATAATAAGTACATAGGCATGCAGTTGTCCCACTGCTAGGCGAAGGACTCTTCTAACTTTTACAGTGTGTAAAAATGACATTTAAATTTTAATGGCATCCATGGGTGTCGGTTTCCTTGAAATCTAAGCTAACCCCATACTTAATTTTATTGAAATTGGTTTAGTGGTTTAGCCTCGAAAGCGTAACAGGCGTATAGACAGATTTACTTTCTCATTTATAATATTAATATTATGGATTTTAAATAACTTAAGTAACTTTGCTGTACAACATTGACTCCTATTTAAGAAAAGTAATTGCTAGGTCTTACACAGCGTAGATAACAACAACTAAAACCCCTAGTTAGTAAGAACGCCAGCTGAATATATCTGATCTAATAAATAGGGCTTAGTACACGATTAAGTACGGTTTTCTTACTATTTCTTTACATAAACCAGCAATGTTATATTGCTAGCTATAGTATAGGTCGCGTCACGTAAAAAGAACGCTAGTTGTCAAGATGCGCGGAACGCGATTTATCGGTCTGTTTGGTGGTATGAAGTGCGGGGGGGCACGAGCTGCGTGTTTGCAGGTGCACTATTGGTTCGTAGGACGACCTTCGCCGGCCGAATTGTATACTCATGCGCAAACGTACCCTCCCCACCTTCCGCCAGCGTTCTTTTTACTTGACGCGACCTATAATAAGGAATGGAAAAAAAGCCTTTTTCAGTTAGTCATTTTGTATTGAGCCTTGTACAGTTGTTAGTCCAGACAAGAAGGTTTCACTCTACAGGTGAGGGTCGTAGAATATTATTCTGACAATCATGAAACAAGACTTTTACCACTCTCAGAGTCATTAATGATTACTTAAGGAATTTCTTAGTATCGATTTATAAGCTAACTCTCAGACTCTTCTAATGTTTGCTTACTTAAATGCTAATAAGGAATCCCTTGCGTAACCATTGCAGTAGCCAAGTTCTTCTTTTCGAAATGTGTTAAAAACCTACAGGACTCTTATTTATTATTCATTGGACAAGAGAAGTTAATTGTACATGAAACCTAATCACACAACTTCGGGCTCTAATTAACGCAATACTGAAGTTCTAATTAACACGGGATCAACATCCAAAGTTTTTTTAACTAAGCGAGTTTTATGAAGCTGAATTTCAGATACATTACGTGAGTGCTCGGTGGCTCAGTGGCTGTGGTACATAAAGTAGGGTAAACCGCGCTTGTTAAGGCTAGTATTTAGATGGGTGAATTCAGATGAACATAGATTTAGATATTTTAGTATTGGCCTTTTCAGATGTTCAGTTGGAGATCTTACTACCTCCGTGGTCGAGTGGCGTACAGAACTAGCTCTAACTAACTGGTTCGATCCCAGTATGGGACATTGTAGAAAAGTCAATTTCTACATTATCCCGGGTTTTGACAAATGCTTTAGCTCCTTACGTTGGTTTGGTGTCGTAATATATGTGATGATGTGTTATATTTTATTAAAAATTCAAAGTAGTACGTCCAAAGACACGAAACATGTAAAAAAAATAGATATTCTTACCGTAAGATTATATTTCACGATTCAAGAGCTCACAAACAGAATGCTAAACAAACAAAGCTAAACCAGAAAGACAAGCAAAAGCTAAATCCTGTTAAAAGTGAAGTGTATATCACAGCAGAAGGTAGGATGGTTTCACGCGAGGAAACAAAAGGCGCGAGGTTAAGGGCCCACCTGTTGGCGCCGAGCTTACGTCGTCAGGGCTTAGCTAAGATTGTAATAAGAATATTGTTTAGTTAGGCCCTTTTTATGAATTTATGGGAAGTGGGAAGTGACGTAGGTGTTAATTATTAAAAGTCATAGTTATAAACTTGAAGCAAAGGTATAATATGATTAGTTCCAAAGTTTTCAGAGTTAAGCAAACCAATCTAAAACTAACTAACGTTAACGAATCTAGATTAAAAAAGGGAAAGGTGCGGTTCGTGGTTATGAATAACAATTCCTGACTTTTGATGCTTTACTATCACAACTAGGTATTTTAGTAATATACAACTAAAATAACAGCATACCTGAAACATAGAATTTACATTTAAATCACACCTTTCGGAGCATTCACAGCAGGTACATGCATTTGCAGGTACTTTGCCTTATATTACAAACATACCAAACTATATTTTAAAAAGTAAATAAACCTAATAAACTACCACAATTCCGGACAAGGTAAAGTTAAACGTGACTAATAAAACTACAAAGGCAGTCAACAATCCCAAAAAAAATATCGCCGAAATGCAGCGAAAAAATCCCCCAAATAACACACGAATTTCAGCTTTTTCCCGAGTTCCACATTGATATGGCATTCCTCACAAATATACGGAGGTTTCGGGCCAAAGAGGTTGTGTAGTCCCATGTTGTCCCTTGGGTTGTGGTCTGAAGTAAATCCCTTTCCGATAGTATTATCTGCTTCAAGGAAATATGATGCTTTGTTGGGATTTTGGACCTCATTATAAAGGTACCCAGTTTTGTGTGTATTCGTATAGAACCTATGTCGTTCTTGGAAAATGGTTCGAAGTACGGTGGTTATAGTACAAGAACTTTCTTTGGATAAGACTTGTTAGTATTTTTTATGATATTTTTTAATATATAAATGCGGACAACATCACATACTCTCTCTGAACCCAAAGTAAGTAGCTATTAAGCACTTGTGTTATGGAATTCAATAACAACGAAGGTACCACAAACACCCAGACCCGAGACAATGTAGAAAAGTGAGTTTCTATATTGACCCGTCCGGGGATCGAACCCGGGACCACAGAGCCATCGACACCTTGAAAACTGGTTTATTTATTTTGTATATGGGACTGTAACTGTTTGTATCAAATCTAGCTTTAGCAAGAAGTAACCCTTCAGATTATCTAGAATTATTGTCATCGTGGGAAATGTTATGAATACATTTTAATATTTCCTTGGTAAGATTCATTACTATTTATTAGATTTTTTATTCCTTAGCAGTTCTTCATTAGCCTAGCTTCTTTGAGCGTTAGTAAATAATTCAGATATAATTAAAATTATACATTTATGCTCTTTGCTTGCCAGATTCATAATTCAAATATACATTTCATAAGTTAGTCTCCTATAATTTTATACGGCAATTGCCAAGTTTCACGGATAGAATGCAGAGTTTTTCTCATTTCGTCGCTTTTTCTTAAAATATCAAAGGTAGAGCATTCCGTCTATATTGGCTCGGCTCACTTTAAACAAAACAATTAACAGAAGGCCAACTTCATTTTGCCCTCCGATAAATACCCTTTGATTGTATTTTGTTTTTATTTTAGAATAATTCTGGGTCCTGAATAAATTAAGACGATCTGGTCAAGTAAGTGGAAGTCGATTTTTTTATTTAAATATCTGTTTTGTGTAATTATTACTGTTAGTAATCATATTTGTAAATCACAGATAAATGACCAATTTTGTTTAGAAACAACGTTTTATCATAGGGATCAAACGATCACTGTAAATTATCCTAATACCATATAAGTTTATACAAAATTTGTAAAAAAATCTATTTCTTTAAAACACAGCAAATTGAACCTTTATTCTTTTCAAAATTAAATAATCAAAATCCTATAATACTTTAATGTTCAACAAATATAAAAAGTCTTCTATATTATTGTAGACCTTCTGCTCCCCTATTGTTCGGTGTCTGTCTCATAATAAGTATTGATCTTGCCACAATGAGGCAACTCTTAAGAGTTCGGCGCCTGGATCCAGGGGTCGGATATTAAATGTATCCAACTTGTTTCTACTTTGTGTTTACCTAGCTCTTATTTACATGTTGAAGTATCGATTTGATATGCCACGGCTCTGTTGTTGGATTGGTGCGAGTGTCTACTAGGCGTTGTGGGTTCGAAGTAAGATTAGTATCAGGAATGTGACGGTTTGAAACGTGATGCTATTTTCATATATAAGGTAGGATTATATTATAAGGTAGTTTTTTTATTGTTTGTAAGGGTAAAGAAAAAATGTTGTGAGAAAAATTTGGTTTTAAGAAGATATTATGGCTTGGTAATCAATTATATGTAAATGAATCAAAACTATAGGTACTTGAATAGACATTCTTAGAATAAGGACTATCGGAAATGTCAAAAAAAATGTGACAGACAACATCAATACGTGTTCATGTCTTCATTAATATAAAAGATAATCCTTTTGAACAACCTCTCTATCCAATATCGATCTAAACTAGCACAGCATTAATCTAGTTATTAAATAACACCACACACATGTACACCCTAACACACATACACACCTTTCTTACAATACTAGGTGTTAACTCACACAGCTACAAGTTTGACAGTGTATCTACAGTATGTTTGTCTGTGTGTGTGAGCGCCGGTGAGACGGACCTACATTTATCTGACACATTATTCTTGTTGACAATTCGCGTCCGCTTGCATCTTAGTTAGGGGTGCCAAATTAGTTTTGGGATAATTATTTTGTCAGCTTCAACGTTAAAACCTTTTTTTTTTATTTAAGTAAGGATTAAGATTTTATGAAATTGCTCATGTCTGTGCAGTGCACATGTGCACATGTTGACATAAGATTAAGAAGGTACATACATTTCTCCCTTTACTTTTATTTTTATAATCATTATTACTATTATTTCTTATCATTAGCCATAATCGTCCCACTGCAGGGCAAAGGCCTCCCTTTCCGTCTTCCAATTCTCCCGGTCCCTTGCTATTTTTGTCCTATATAAGGATCCTATCTAGATCTAAAGACGATTACGTGTGTCTTGTTCGATTTATATCAACAAACGCGTATAAAACAAAACTTAAAAGATATCAAAGACAAGCTAAAAAGAGACATGACATATCTTTCAGAAATATATTAAAATATTACATGAAAGTCGAACCGACAGCCCTATTCCGCGCACACTCTTGACCCAAATGCCGGTCAACACACAAACCGCCTCGATGACGTAAACAAACCCTTTGAAGTCCCGATATTGCACATTTTATTATATTAATGCAACTCCACACTCCGCTGGAGCAATATTTGTGCGGGATATTATAATATTGCATCAATAATGACAAACTGTTTGTGTTTTCAATTACTGAAGTGGATAAATGGTATTTATTTTGGTATTTTGTGATATTTATTTTTGTTTTTTGAGCTTCAAATAGATCAGGATATGGGAGTCATATCACTTACAATAATACCAGTCTATATTTGTATTGAAGCAGAAGAAATGGCTTTTCTTAGAAAGAGAAAACAAACTTGATTGCTATAAACCATTTTCTCTCTGTGGTTCTCATCACATTGTTTTCTTTCAGTCACTCAAAAAGTTTTTTAACCTGAAAAAATAATACATAACGCATGAGTTCTGAGGTTTACGCGAATGTTAGACATTGAAATATAAAAACTTTTTAACAAAAAAATTAAACCGCCGAAAACACTGAAAAGCAAAAAATAAGAAACCTTTTTTTATTTAATCTTAATAACTAAGTTCTTAAACGAATGTGAGTATACCTAAGTAATTTCGAGTCAGCGCCAAACAGGCAAATTAATTAATTACGATATATAGGTACTTATTTTTTTTTGAAATTTTAATGTTTAGCACTGGACATTTCATTGCATTGTTAAGTTGATTCAAACTCAAACTCAAAACTTTTATTTGCTTTCCACAATGGAATTAGTAGGTGGTAAGTAAAGAATATAATTATAGTATATAGCGTTTTTGATTTGGTTGTTTCTTTATTTTTAAGGTAATTTTGTGATCTTTGTTAATTGATAGTTTGGCGCCGCCTCAAAATTATTTAGGTATACTCACATTCGTTTAAGAACTTAGTTATTAAGATTAAATAAAAAAAGGTTTCTTATTTTTTGCTTTTCAGTGTTTTCGGCGGTTTAATTTTTTTGTTAAAAAGTTTTTGTTTATATTCTTTTGTGGCTATTATACTAATTGCTACATGCTGAATTATTTATTATTTTTAAAATAGCTAACTACCTTATTAGTCCAGTCAACAAAGAGATTGTAGAGTGCGTGAGCAAGGCCCTAAGTAATTACTTCAGAAAATTGTTCAGGGTGCTTAGATAGTTAACATACTAAAAGTCCTGACGTCTAGGGGGTGAGGCGGAGTGGGGGGAGGGGTTTAAAGGTCCCATTTTTCAGTTTTTCGCTAATATCTTTTAAACGGTGCGTCATGGCGATAAGAAGTCTTCTACGCAATGAAAGCTTATAAAATTATGTACAACTTTTACCTTATGCACTTTTCAAATTCCTAACTATTTTCGAACTACACGTTCCGGAAGAGTGAAAATTGAAAATAACTTCTTCGATTGAATACTACCTTTTGTATACTACTTCTTTCACGTTATTTGGGGATCTAGACACGCGGCAGCGAGTCAACCCAAGTTCAAGTAAAAAAACTGGCTAACCAGCGCCAAGTGTATCATTACACGAACCACAAGGTGCCACTTTTGATCCTTGTGTATCTCAAAACTTCTTTAACGTAAACACATATAACTAAGTGTGTTTAATAATATCCATAAGGACATCTAGAAGCCCAAATTTCATGAAGCTAGCTCAAACGGTTGTTGAGATATGAAGTCAAAAAGTCGTAAATTTTAGCACTGACTGACTAACATAATAATATAGTACCTAAACCTAACCTACTTCCAGATGACCTAGAAGAATGAAATTTGGCATCCAGCTCGGTAATTGTGTGTAAACGTAGGAAAAAATCTAAACACAAAAAAAAAGTAAAAAAATAGGGGTGTCTACATACAAAAAAAAAATAAAAAAAAAATTGTAGCGTTGGAACCGTTACAAGCAGATATTTGAAACTATTCCAATGCATGTATTACTATATTTAGCAAAAATAGTAATAAATATATTGGAATAGTTTATGACTTTTTGACTACTTATCTTAAAAACCGTTTGAGCTAGCTTCATGAAATTTGGGCTCCTGGATGTCCTTATGGATATCATTAAACACACTTAGTTTTATGTGTTTACGTTAAAGAGGTTTTGAGTTATAGAAGGGTCAAAAGTGGCACCAAGTAGTTCGTGTAATGATACACTTGGCGCTGGCTAGCCAGTTCCTTTACTTGAACTTAACTTGACTCGCTACCGCGTGTCTAGATCCCCAAATAACTTGAAGGAAGTAGTATCCAAAAGGTAATATTCAATCGAAGAAGTTTTTTTCAATTTTCTCTCTTCCGGAACGTGTAGTTCGAAAATAGGTAGGAATTTGAAAAAGTTCATAAGGTAAAAGTTGTACATAATTTTATAAGCTTTCATTGCGTAGAAGACTTCTTATCGCCATGACGCACCGTTTAAAAGATATTAGCGAAAAACTGAAAAATGGGACCTTTAAACCCCTCCCCCCACTCCGCCTCACCCCCTAGACGTCAGGACTTTTAGTATGTTAACTATCTAAGCACCCTGAACAATTTTCTGAAGTAATTGCTTAGGGCCTTGCTCACGCACTCTACAACTCCTTTTGGGTGATTTATTGACTGAACTATATTTTAGTATTCAAATCTGTGAGTGAACAATGAATCACCCCTATTTTCCCAACCTTAGAGTAAAATTATATGGGACCAGCTTCAAGGTATAACCCCCTATCTAATAAAAAAAGATTTATCAAAATCAGACTGTTCTGTAATAAGTTACACGTGGTCATATATTAAAATCAGTTAGTGAACAATCAATATATCCCTGTTTTTCTACCCTTAGGATTGGAATATTTTTTCCAAATTTATATGGGACCAACTTCTAGGTATAGCCTACACAATAAAAAAAGAATTATCAAAATAGAACTACTCTGTAAAAAGTTACGCGTGGTAATACATTACGATCAGTGCGTGAAAAATCAATTAACCCCTGTTTTTCCACCCTTAGGGTGGGAATTCTTTTTTCAAATTTATATGGGACCAACTTTGGAGTATACCCTTTCCAATAAAAAAAGAATTATCAAAATCGGACTACTCAGTAAAAAGATATGCGTGATCATACATAAAAAAAAAAAAAATATACGCGTCGAATTGAGAACCTCCTCTGTTTTCGTCGGTTAAAAACTACTTTTACCGCGATAAAATCCGTAAAAGTACGGTCAATCTGGGTAACTTAAGCTTTCAGTACAACTTTGACTCACCACTTCCAATTCCGATGTTTATTTCTTTTTCTCACTCTGTGCAAAACTTTACGCATAGAAATATTTTTTATTACATGCGTAAAGTACTTCGTAAAAACCCATGTAATGTCATTATTTGATAAATGTTAAAAATCCATAGATATAAAATAAAAACGGCGGGCTGTGCGCAACGTCTTTTTGAAAGTGCTCAAAAAACTTTGTTGCTTTGCGATTCTTAGACGCTGAATAAAGGTGAGTTTCAGTTTAGACAGTAAATTAAAGTTTAAGAACTTAAATACAATTAAAATGTTCGCAATATTTTTATGAATATTGTTAATATTATCAAAATTGTGCACCCGGTCCTTTGAACTATCAAATCCGGGTAACTTTGACTCGGGTCAAAGTTACACTGACAGTTTGAACTTAAGTACTGGGGTAACTTGAATAATTTAAGTGTTGCCTTTTTTAAAATGTAAACTTACATTAACATGGCGCGAAAAAAGTAGGTAAAAAAAATACTATATATTACATCATTATGATACATTTCGATGGTAAAAAGTTTAAAATATCGCTCATGCAGAAGGCGATGGAGGGTTGAAAGGTGCCTATTAAGCCTGATATTATACGCTGTTTCCCAAAAAAATGTCGTGAAATATTTGCCTACTACTAAAGTGACCAAAACAAAGATTTTTTTTATCATTGATGATGATTTTCTTTGTATGGAATGGGGAGAGTTAGGCTGGTAAAGAGCTGATTTTGTTATTTTCATTTTGTATTTTTATGTTAGTTTTTATAATTGATTAGGATTTGATAACTTAGTTTTGTTATTTATGAACAATTTAAAAGACTTATAAGACTGATTAGATCTTAATAAGCTCTAAAAACCCGTCTCCTTTTAAAAACTAGTGATTTCCCTAACTGCGCACTTTATTTTTCATGTTTTCAACCGTAAACCTTTGAGAAAAAAATAAAAATTGTTTATAACGTTAGTCTGTTTCATATTATGGCATAAAAACAGGCTTAAGTTCACCAAATATAGCAAAAACTAATTTAAAACAAGCAAAATCCGTATCATTAAATGGGTGAGGTAATGTTACCCAAGTCACCGTATAACTTTGCCTCGTCGAATTTTCCATGATTATAAAGCTGTAGTTAAAAAAAAAGATTTAATTATTTTATTTCTTAAAAATAGGCATTGTAAAGCCACTAAAAACATTTATTTCACAGTAGTTTGGTTAAGAATTCTATACGTAATTTTAAAAAAAGCTCATAAAGTGGGTCAAAGTTACCCAACATGATGGTAGTTTTATTTCAATAAATAACGCATTTACCTGTTGAAAGTATTTTTGATTATTATAGATCAATTTGACATAAATAAGCATTCTGACGTGACGGGCCTGTTGGTCTAGTGGTTAGTAACCCTGACTGCTATACCGGAGGTCGTGGGTTCGACTCTCACCCAGGACCCATTGTAATTTATCTATAACTAGCGGCCCGCCCCGGCTTTGCTCGGGTGCAACGCTGATACCGAATATAACTACACAATCATAAAGTTCTGTAGGGCGAAGCACAGCCTTGGACGCACTATTTGGTACAGGCACGACCCCCGGCCCCCGCGCGGCCCTCCGGCCGGTATCGCCGCAACCGCTATGTCCCTACATTTTAAATTTGTAATATCTTCGAAAATATTCATTTAAATTACATGCTGTAAAGGGCAATATTGATCTATATTGCATGCACAATTTATTAAAGGTACTTAATTGGATAAGGATTAATACTGTATTGCTTAAAATCGCTTTTTCGTAAATAAGTAATAAATAAACGATAAAAATGGTTATTGTGGGTTATCCTCAAGAGATAGACATATGCCATCGCGAACTTTTTTGTAGATCTTTTTAAGGTGCACAATACTGTAGTACATTATTTTGATCTATCTCATAGGGTTCAGCTAGCGTTTGCAATGAAAGCTCAAAAAATGGGTTCATTTACGACCTTACATTAGAAATCTCTAAGATTATCCGTATTCCTCTACTATTTTATGCATGCATTATACATATAAACCTTCCTCTTGAATCACTCTATCTATTAAAAAAAACCGCATCAAAATCCGTTGCGTAGTTTTAAAGATCTAAGCATACATATGGACAGACAGCGGGAAGCGACTTTGTTTTATACTATGTAGTGATAGTGATGATGATAGTGATATGTATGTTTTTAGAAATATATAAGTATGTATATCAGTTGTCTGGTTACCATAACACAAGCTCTGCTTTGCTTGCGATCAGATAACCGTGTGTGAGATGTCCCGGAATATTATTATATTATTATTCTGTCTTCTCTTTGAAAAATAAATGAATAATCATTTTTAAGATAATATTGGTATCAAACAGTAACACTAACCTACTATTTACTCAGTAAATTGCTTTGTTTAGATCCAGTATTTCCAAGATAATAGGATTAGTATTGAAATACACTAATAAATATTTATTAATTTCCGTCCCGAAGTTCGTTATATTATTCCAGTAAATCTAAGCGTATTGGAAAAGGATTAATGCTCAACACTGGAAAATTGTTTGCCGGGATTAAAATAGTTCATAGTTATTGACGTCAGGTTACTAAGCTTTTTGTTTGATATGTATCTTTTATGGGAGGTTTTTTTTAGTATTGGTTGATATACATTTGAGAAACAAAGGACAATCTAGACAGCTATCAGATTTCAAATTAGAAACGCCTTTGTAAATGGTATTATTAATATCTGTATAATAACGTAAGTTTTTGATTCTGAAGTGCAAAAACTACTTACAAAACGGATTAGGACAACATTTTGGCAAAACTTCTTATTTTCCATAAGTCAACGGAAACGGTAAATAAATAAAAGAATATCTTAGCCACCTAATTTGCGAGCAAACTGATCTATTCCCAGACAAGTACCAGGGCGGCATAGCTTCGAGGCATCTGGAGCTATCGATTCAATTACCGCGTTCTCTGCATATTCAGTGGAATTAGCTGCATGCGAATGCCGGGCTCTAATAGGTTTTTTGATTTAGTTACTCCGCTGGGTCATGCTAGCCTGGTAGAATGGCCGTTAATGGATTAGAATAGTTTTAGAATAGCTTTTAGCCGCAGCTCTCGAATGAATAGAGGTTTTATACCCATTTTATGAACACCACTAACGGTAATTGGAGTTTCATAAAATTATCCCTTATGTAAACTACTGATTTTTATACACAAATATCACGAATTATGACGTCACAGCAACGTTAAACACTGTATCATACATTTTCGGTAAATTGTTCACTGATTGACAGGTGAAAACTCTAGAAGCTTTTACGTAAAAGAGTTATCAAAATACTGGCAAATAATAAAATGCTTTAAAAACAAAATACCATCAAACTATAAAAGAACAAAGTACAAATATGAAAAGCAATTACCAAAAATACATTGGCCATTTAATTTAAAAACGAAACCAATTCCAATTTGGTACAAACCGCAATCGCCACTACCAACAGCACCAACCGATTCGCTATCACCGCCTCACACGATTTTAATTAAGTCGCCGAGTAATTTAAAACTTAAATGATGAAACTGAAAACCAAATTAACTGGATTTTAAACCCTCGTATGAATTTATAAAAGTAAGGGGATGAAGGAGATTTTAGGTGAGGTTAGACCGGCTTAGGTTTAATAACTAATTATATTGTTGAAAATGAGTGGTGTGAAATTATTATTTTAATCATAAACATTATTCAAACAAAAACCTATGGTATACAGGATGTCACAGCAAGGTTATATATATAGAAGGGTGAAGAGTACAAGTAGTTTAAAGTCAGTACACAAAATTTTACCTTGAAATGAGCTCATTAAATTTTAATATCCAATCAATTTTCGAGTTTTAATGTTATATTACCTATTCAATCGAAAAAGACACAACATTTGACGAAACATGACACATATACAACATTGTTTTTATTTACCTGTGAAAGTACTCATTGGAAAAACACTCTATCCTAGGAAAGTCACTGGGTTACTCCGGCTAAACACAATGCCTTTCATCTTCCTTTCCCGGAATTATTAAGCACTAAAATTTTAATAATTGCTTTGTACTAAATTATCTGTATAACGATAGGTACTAACAAAAACTAAGAGAACAAAAGTTGGTGTGACCGCATTTATCCTCAAACGCGTGTGGCCGATGCGTCACTTGTGACCACGCTTACGGGAACTACGCTACAGTTACTCACATACCTTTGTTTTATGTGCGCCTGGTAGCTACGCTGTAGGTATTTAAAGTGATAAATTGTTATGTAGTTATGAAATTCCTTTTTGTTGGGATTTGCCATGAAGTGGAGTGAATATCTAGGTTACCTTTTTTAATAAATAAATGTGAGTATATCACCTAATTATATTGATCTGAACTTAAAGTATCATAGCACTAATTGTGTTATGAAATGAGAGACAAGATATCACAAACACATTGACCCCAGATAATAAGAAAGCAGTTTTCTACATAGATGCGTTCAAGGCTCGAACCCGCCTCTGACCTAGCAGAACATTCAAAAACCAGTGTTTACGCCACATGACCCATTGTTAGTTTTATTCCTGTTTTGTAGTCGGGGACATCCTTATTACATTTATTCGCCCTGGGAAAGGTAGATTATCATATCAGAGTCTTATAAATTAAAATGGTAAAGTTTTTCTTCACCGCATTTTCTATGTACCGCGATAATAAAAACAAAAAGCCACGAATATTTCTAAACGTCAAATTCAATCGTGCCTAATACCCGAAAATTATGAGTTTCTCAAGCCGCTGTCACGACAAAGTAAGTATAATTTAGGCGAGCTCACACGAGCGGACAAGGCTCAGGTACTTACAGCTAATGGGAAATACAAGTGTACACTGTACGTAAACGTGCAGAATGCTAGGGCTGTCACTAAGACTTTTAGAACTGAAACTTTTTAAGGTAGCAGCACCTTTTGCTGTGTGGTAAATCAAGAGAGGTGCTGAAAAGTTTTTTTTTACCCGGGGAAATCCTCATGGACTGCCTCCGCCCTAGGGAAGGCGGGGTATGCTGGACTCTTACAGGCTAAACCCACCGGAGTGCTTCATCATTCCGTTATGCTGGAGACCAGTCGGGAAAGCAATACAAACCACCGCCGTAAGCCTAGTACAATGTGAATACGTAAATCGAAATGAAGATTTTGTTTACCGTTTTGCAAATTGAGTTCAGATTTTAAAATTAATTTAATTTGCTGTCAAATCTGAGATGGAAAATGAATTAGTTTACAACGTAATGCATCGATGCTATATTTTCTTATTATGCCTTTCATTGTAGCCTGTTAATTAAATAGCTGTTTTTCTCCTGAGCTCTTTCCCTCCACCTTACAAGGCAAATTATAGCACGTTTGATCTATCTATATAATTATATTTGAGTATTCTAGGTTAGGTTAACTCTAATATGGGAACTATAATGAAGCGACGCGATCCCATCGTGTTTGGGCTCGTTAGTTATGTGTCAAAAGTACTTTGAGCACAGCAGGTTTGAAGCTTGCATGCAAAAAAAGAAATTTGTAAAACATATCTGAATAAGCACGAAATTTTCAGAAAGAAAAAAAAAAAAGATAATTATATTTGATTGACAACCATACCTAGCTGAAAATTATGAAATTCAGTGCACGTTATAAATATGGAAGAACTACGATGAAGGGAACTTTATGTTGCTCATATTATAGTCGGAGGTTAAAACGAATGGAATTGTATTATTTCGAGAATGTGAGGAACGTGTGGTATTACGAACAAATTAAAATTATAATAAAAGTAGATGGAAGAGATATAATTGTATGTGGTTTATTAAAATGTAGCTAACATTAACTCGCACAACACTCTAACGAAGATGTAATAAACAAATGTGCATAATCCCGTTGAATAGTATTTAAGAATTTATTGTGTATAAAAGATTGAGGAAGACAGCAGATAATAATATTAAAGAGTTTTGTCTCTTTCTATAAACTGCTAGACACAGGCCTTTCAAAAGTGTTTCATAACACTATAGAATAGAATAGAATATTTTCAATGTTGTTACAGGTATAACAAAAAAATAACATTTGGTAGTGTACATAAAAGGGATCTCCGTAACACACCCAAAGGAAGGGTGTACAATTATTGGCATAGGTGCAATCACATTGATTTAACAAATTAAGTTTTGCTAAAGTAAGTAAAATAAACTAAATCACCAATAAACACGATAAGGAAACAAATGCAGTTAGTAGTAATTATAAAATTAACTGCTTAATGCTGTCTAAGTGCTATGTCTGTCTCATATCTATAGGTACCAACTACTAAGTCCAACATCATTTATTGAACAAAGTCCTTCTTTCAGTAGTTCCTAACAATATCAAATCAGTTATACCCATATCCTGAAATAGCAGCAATCGATAGAATACATAGACAATAACAGACAATAATACAACATCCTGTAACATAGTTATCTCCACAATAAAGTGATTAGCGGATGCTGCGAACACGCGATCTTATTACAGAAGACCATTTCCTCATAAACTTCATTGTTTCCGTACTCATGTAATTATGAAGTATTGTGTAGATTCAATTAAAGTGATTTGTCACTTGGTACACAGATCTAGCTCTAAGCAACATTGTGGTGTTCTGACGGGACTTGAAAGCTTTAAGGTTCATGACTATACGTCTAAATACAACATGTTTTTGAAAAGTATATAAACATAACATACCATCACGCCTGTATCCCCGAAGGGTTAGGCAGAGGTGTACTAATGTACACCCACAGTTCGCCGATATGTTTAGGTCCCATGTAATAGATTTCATAGATTAACCCAATAACACCTTGGTCGACTTGGGAATCGAACCCAAGACGTCTCTAGCGTAGCAGTCGCCCTTAGCACCACTAGGCCAACGAGGCAGTGAAAAGTATATTATCATTGTAATTATGTCGTATCTAAAGCAATTTGGTGTTTGATGGTAAATTTATCCCAAGGTAGTTATTAATCAGTCGATGATGGTAGTTCATCATGGTATTCATTACCATCATCATCATATCAGACGGGCATCACCGACTGCTGGGTATAGGCCTC
This sequence comes from Autographa gamma, assembly GCA_905146925.1. Taxonomy (NCBI): domain Eukaryota; kingdom Metazoa; phylum Arthropoda; class Insecta; order Lepidoptera; family Noctuidae; genus Autographa; species Autographa gamma. The sequence continues at coordinate 9,242,910 of LR989871.1, forward strand.
CCCTTCTTTCTGCCGTTGTTGTCTGTCTTTATAAATGATTATAAGAAAGTATTATTAGGTATTTTATACGTTATTCAAAAACTTGGAGAAGAATACCAACCAGCCTTTTTCGCTATACTGAATCACTAAATCGTTTAATTTTAGACTTATGAGTATTAATAATAAAAATAATAATGCCAGCCTATAAACGTCCCACTACTGGGCACAGGCCTGTTCCCATATAGAGAAGGCACGAGCATTGATCACCACGCTTGCTCTCTGTGGATTGGCGATATCAGATGCCAATCCCAATTCTGGAATCCAGGTTTCCTCACGAACTTATCCTGTACCGTTCACCAAATATTATAAAATACATTAAAGTTAGTATAATCCGATGTGATGACAAATTATTGTACTCTGAAGAATTGTACCAATCAATTAAACTCCTTGCATTTTTTCACAATCAACACTACATAAAAACCTGTTTACTGTAAAATGGCACTTATTCCCACATCACGAGAGTTCATTATCCCTTTAATAAAGTAATTAGGAGTTCAAGACACGCGATGCCTAGTGCTAACGACAGTTGCACTAATGACAATCTCCTCACAAATTGCGACATTACTCACAATTAAACTTACATTCAAGCAACTAATACTTTGCTAAGTACTTCTGTGTTAATGTAGTTTTTTTATTAAATATTTACATTACTTTTTTTTAGAGGAACTCATAATTTACGATAAGCATTAAAATTAAAAAATGAATAACTCAATCCAAAAATAACGACTCAAATGATTTTCATGGGACAGAAATTAAATTTCAGTAATTAAGTGAATGAAAAATAGAAAATAGATATAAAAACTATAAGCTATACGTCACAAATAATATACAACCTACATACAGTGTATAGACCAAAGGATACCAAAGCCATTATGAATTTCTAGTCACATGTAACCATCCGGTGAGACCGAAACCGATCCCAAATATGTTCGAAAAAGACCAAACAGAAATAATATTAAGAAAAATCTAAAAATCCGTTTGCTATATCTGAAAAAGTGTATCTAAATCTCAGACAACATTCAGATATATCACATGATATGAAAGAAAATCGAATGAAAATATTTGTTCAGTCCGACCACGCGGAGGAAAAGCAAAGATCTCATCTCATTCCTATTTCGAGTGTCAAATATGAGATTTATTTAAGAAGGTATCTGTTTAGTCAAATTTTATTTAATGTCAGTAATATTTTATATGTTGATATTTCGAACCTACGATCAGCTGATATGCATCTGAGAAATAAACGATATAAAAAGCAAATGACAACAAAGGCTGATAAATACATGTCTTGATTAAGTAATCGACGACCCCTGTGGTCGAGTGGCGTACGCACCGGTTTCAAGGTGTCGCTTGCTCTGAGGTCCCGGGTTCGTTCCCCGGACGGGGCAATGTAGAAACCAACTTTTCTACATTGTCTCGGGTCTGGGTGTTTGTGGTACCTTCGTTGTTTCTGAATTCCATAACCCGCGTGCTTCAGCTATTTACTTTGGGTTCAGAGCAAAGTATGTGATTTGTCCGCATTTATTTATTTATTTAAGTCGGTTAAAATTTAAACTGTTATTGAACTGAATCCGGTGAGACTGGAAGTAGAACCCAGCAAAGTTTGGTAACAATAATATAACGCAACAAAATATAATAATCCGTCTTCCTTCATTAAAACAAGGTAGTGAGAGACTTCTAAAAGTAGCAGACATATAATAAAGTCTTAAATAACATCCGTTAAATGTGTGCCAAAAATGTTTCCGCTGCAGCGCTGTATCATTTCGCTGGGCTTAGCATAGCGGCTGGACTTGGCACGGCTGCAGCGCTGCATCATTTCGCTTAGCAAGGCGACTAGACTTGGCACGAGAACTGTCTGATATGCTGATGATCAGATGCGGGAGACAAGTTGTTTTCTAGATCACCTTGTTAGGTTTACTGCCAAATTATCTAAGGATCAATTTACAGGTTAACAGGTCAAAAATAGGAAATGTTATTCGGATTATAGGTATGGTTTGTAGGAATTATTTTATTATTAGGTAAAAGCAATACAAACACATATTTTTATATTGTTGAACTAAAGGTTTTTAATTTATCTCACAAATGAACATTGAGAACCATATTGGGCATTTGCAAACTGGATGTGAAAATGGAGAAAATGAATTTTTATTTCACAAACAAATAATTAATCCTCTTATAAAACTTGTTTCCTGAATCAGTCCAAAAACTAAACCCAGACAAGACAAACAATTCACTGTTGTTTCAACAAAAGAATTTATATTGTAGACAACAAAAATCACAGAAGAGAAACAACAACCAAACAAAAGAATCCCGAATGTCCCCATCTTAATAACGTCTTCCACAAAGCGTCGATCACATTTTCCTGTGTTAATGGCCATCACCTGGCCTAAGTGACGTCACTTCCTCTGTCCCCCCCCCCACCTTACCTTCCCCCCACCCCCCTGACAACCTTTATCCTGTTTTTGTTGTCTTTACCTGAATAAACATCAGATTTACATTAACGTTTTCTTTTTAATATTTGCAGTTTTACGGTAAGGTTTTTTGTTGGTGGCTTATGTTTTCTTTGTTTTAATTTACTGTGGACTTAGAATGTTTCATTAATTGAAGTCAATAGAAAATTAGTCCAAAGTCATTAGACTAATTGAATTGATTATATTATTACGACATGTGTTCTTTGAAAGTTTTTATTCGACAAACTGAATTTCCTAGTTAAAATAATAAAAAAATAGTTGATTTTGTCAACTATTTTGTTACTCTCTTTTTAAAATCTGGAACACCATTAAAATCATTATTGCCAACCTTAAGTGTTAGTCATTATTGCCTTTAAAAATGTAAATAACACGGAAGAAATTAAATATAGCTGAAAGTGACAAAAATATCCATCCAAAAAGATTCAAAAAAGGTTTTTTTGTAAAACTTCCTTAAAAGGTCCTAATTGAAGTAAGGTCGAGTGGGTTGAATTGAGGATGAGATCACAATGAAGATCAGGTGTTCAAAGCAGGAAGGGTCGAGACATGGAAAGCTTAATGCTTTTATGAAAAGGAATATACCCTTAAATTTGTAACACGTGTGAAGCGCATAGATTGTAAGCCGGTCAGTTATATGCATGCAGGTTTACTTTTAAACCGAGCGACGCTGCTAAGAGAAACTTAAATACTGCAAGGTGATGAAAATAATATGCTAATAAATTTTGGTTTTCTTATGGTGTTTTCCTTTGTGCGTTAAAAGAAGAATTACTACAGGATTCTATTACTATATATTTATATGATAACTATGGACACGAAAAACATATTCTTTTAAACACAAAAATAATTTCGGTTTATGCACCTTCGAACAATCAGGGTACATACTTAAAAATTAAAAATATTCCGATGAATTGCGAACCTCCTCTTTTAGAGTCGGTTAAAAAAACATAGAAAGTACATGTGTACCCAAGTGCAAATGTTTACCAGCAAGTCAACGGCTCCACCATAAGGATTACCTCATAGATCCTTACAAGGTGATCAGACCTCGTTGGTATTCCAAACTCATTTGATTTAACACATAAGTGACACGTGCTGCCGACGTGCTGTGGTTACACCTTAGAGGATAGAGAAACTATAGAGTGCACATGAAGGTATGAACTGTAAGCACTAGTGTGAACTAGTTTGGTAGTAAAAATAGTTTGAAAAAAAAGAGCGTCGTTTGAATAAAACTATGTCGAAACCTAATATTTCCTTATAATCGAAACCTTACATATTTTTGCATAAATGTCTGTCTTTGCACGGAAATGAACTTAAATTAGTAAAAATAAGTACTACATACAACCAAAAATTAACTTACGCTCGGCACAATGGGCTCAGCACTCTATAATTTTACTTTTTTTAACCTCTATGGATTACACATACACATGCACGATATACATTACTTACAAAAGAACGTGAGGTACTAGTGTCTATCACGAATTTAACTAGGAGGTAAGATGGAACACCCACAATTAGGTCACTTTTTAACCAGCTTCAAAAAGAGGAGGTTCTTAATTCGACAGAATTTTAGACACCTACCGAGGCAAGTGGGGACTCAAAGGCATCTTTTACTCGGTACGTCTTTAAAAAGGCTAACTACATCCGGTCGCCTAGCAGCAATATATCCTAGTGACAATAGCTAAGTGGGGACATCCGGTTAACCGGGTGGTCCAATACGCTAACTATGATGAAAAGTTGGTCAATCTAATTAAATATACTATCCTGTACCTAGAATTTGCCTGATATATTCTGTGCAGTTATTGAAAAAAAAAAAACTTTATTTTTCTTCATTAAAACTAGTCCAAAAGATGTACTCAGAAATACTATTTATTCCCTCTGCTAATTCGCCGCTAAGAATTAGACCGTGAGAGACAACTCTAGGGCGTAGGACTAATTTAGATTAGTCCGATGTCCTGAATTTATAAGACGGAACTTCTATAGTAGTTAAGTCAAGTCAGTTTTTTCTTAACCTTTTGAATTTGATTTTTTTATTATTTCGTAAAAATAAATTACGAGTGTCATATTTTTTTAGTCTATGACATACAAACTACATTATTTTTGTCTTTTCATAATATAATCATTTACCCTATTCCATTTCTCAAACAAAATGTTAATTTGCCTATAGGGAAATAAGCTTGAGCATGAGAGGAAAAATGGGTGTTTTTCGGAATAGTGAAAAACAACGAGATTTTCGTCCATAAAAAGTCCCTTTTTTACTCTCCCTAACTTCCGACCCATTCTAATTCTTGAAGGAATTAGCGGAGCCTAAACAGGCCGTATATACGTACGGAACAAAGGGGCTTACGTGACTTCTATTCACGAATAGTGTCTAGCGGGAGTTTCCTTCGGCTCGTCGATACTTGCGTAACTATCTCACAATTGCTTTATTGCTTGTTACTTACGCATACACGGTGTGCGAGAAATTGTCTGGATTAGTGATACGGTTTATGTGCTAAATAGTCGCCTATTCATTCTGCGTAGTTTTGTCTCACAGTACGTTGGGATTGGCTTCCGGTCTCAAATCGATTCAGCGTAACGTAGAACCAGATTTCGCTCTTCAATTTTTTAAAAAAATTGGTATTCGTTCGAAATCAAAACTGCATAGGCAGGTTTGTTCATTCACCGTCAAGTGTAAAATTTTCGGTTTGTCAAAAATTTTACCTGCACAAAATAATATTTCGATCTGATTAGAATTAATATTGTTGCTTTTTATGTCTTTAGCTAGGTAAAAACATCTCACTGAACAAAAACTGCGCTTTTCTTCTAATTATGGACTATAGTTACAACTTACCTTGAACTTATAGTAACAACGCAGTTGGCGAACATTAATCTAGTTTATTGATCTCCCATACAAAATGTCACTGAAATAGGCATAATAATGCGTCGACATAATTAATGGAAGTTACAACGCTTCGACAGATATTAGGGACACAATTGTGTATTGTAGAAACTGTATCGATACAATTAACGCTGAAACCTTACATCGCTAATTAATAACAAACGCTGAACCAATTAACACGGGTAATTTAGTTACACTGAATGGCATACTATGTGTAAGACTTAATAATACCTAATCTATAACTAACTATACTTTTTGACCAGTAATAGTTTGTTTCGCTTACCGCGAGGGCTGGTTTGAGTTGGCGCGGGATAAGGTTGAATGGAAGAACTTGGGGGAGGCCTTTGCCCAGCAGTGGGACAGTATAGGCTAGTAAAAAAAAATATTTTGTGGTCATTTAATTAGAATTCTGATACTCAGATAGGTATTTGAGAATTTCCACGTTTTATGTAGTCGGGTTAAATTAAAGTATTCAGTTGACATGTAGAAAAAGGAAGCTAACTCCAACAAACGAACTGGAAAAATTGGCAAAACCAGTCATTGATGACAAAAAAATAACCTTTTTTTACCCCTCCTTAAATCGCCACAACGAAGGCTATATTTATTCAAAACTAACCTCACCGCTTTAACAAATGACCCAGTATCAGGATGACAAACGACACCCTTCACAGCCCCATCTAACGCCGCTCGACTGGAAATAACAGACATTAGCGGTATTAAAGCGATGGCTTCTGATAATGTATACAATCTGAGCTCTGGATATGAAACATAATTATGTAGTTTGTACAATTTGGGACAAGGTTTAATGTTCATTCGATGTGAAGCTATACTTACCATGAGTCACTGTCAAAAAACACAGCTTAAATTCTGAACGACACAGCGCGGCAGCGTGATGATATACACTAAATGATTAACCCTAAATCACTTTTGATAGGTGTGGTTCATATCAATATATGAACCACACCTATCAAAAGTGATTTAGGGTCAGTAGGAAAGGCATTGACCAAGCTTATCAAAACTTTAAGTTTATCAAATGTTTAACCTTATATTCGAACAAAACTAAGCAAAACACAATTCACCTTAAAATAATGAATACAGCATGAAACTGAATTAATGAAAACCTAAAATTGAGTTTTGTTTGAAATAAGGTCAAAAGTGACTAAAAGTGAGCCGAGCATATTGAATAACATTATCTATTCTCACCCTTTAAACCCACAAATATCACCCAACAAATGCATTACTTCATTTGATTATGCTTTCGACCCCAAAATCCCTTAAAATTTGAATAAGCCGCTCATAGGTAGCTCATAAAGGGACAATCCATCGTATCTTATGGTAAGCCTATGGGACCCGAATGGATTTTCATGGCATTATATCCCATACTCAAGGGTAACGAGAAAATGGGAGTGGACAGAAGGATAAAGCATTGAGTAAATTCTGAAAAAACTAGAACCTTTAATGAATTGCAATAAAAGGGATTAAAATTATAATTTATAATAATAATATAATAATATTCCGGGACATCTCACACACGGTTGTCTGATCCCAAGCTAAGCAGGGCTTGTGTTATGGTAACCAGACAACTGATAAATATACTTATATATTTCTAAATACATACATATTATAGATAAATTACACCCAGACACCGAACAAATGATCGTGCTCATCACACCAACATTTGTACCGGGTGGGAATCGAACCCACGACCTCCGGTATAGCAGTCAGCGACCCAGTATTTAACCTTTCCTTTTGTAGGTAGGTTTTTGTAGGTTTTTTAATCAGCTTTGAATACACTGGTCACTATAGGATCTAATTTGTTCGGCCACTTCTTATTATCGAATACTATTTCTGTCATATCTAGATTTTCAATTCATAAACTACAAAATTTTAAATATCGCTCAGTAACAAATCATCATTATCGTCATTGATTTTTATACATGGTCGTTTAAACACTATAAAAGTAGATACATTTTTTAGAGGAGTACTCTTAAAGTATTTGCCCTTCAAACACAATCAGAACCAAGATTCAACATGTTTATTCAGCAAATAGGCCCATATCTGTTTGCTGAATAAATATTTCTGAATCTTCTCTGGATCCCTTGTGTGCGAGTTTATTGAGCTACTGCGGTCTACCAGAAATTCAAATAATTGTGAGACTGAGTGGAGCCAAAACTGATTACCTAAGTGGAAGAAATATTATTGTTATTTATTTATGATGTGATTTGATTGTGGTTTGGCGGAGATACATGTTTGGATTTAAATTAATAATTATTGAGCATACATGCATAGAAGTATAAATAAATGAATACTAATAATATTCATCGTATGTGTAGTGTAAATACTCTTCATGCATATGTCATAAAATAATTTTATATAATTTATGGCGATTACATCCTCGTTTATCTGCTCTATAATAATATTCGCAAATAAACATCACGCGTCCACAAATTATTCACAACGAAAACATCGAAGCACTCAATTTACGTTCACCCCTATTTTGTAACATTACAAATTAAGGGACTAACCAACCGAAAACTTCCAAAACCAACAACTTGAAACAATACCGCGTATTTGTCTAGCCTAGTTAAAACCAGCCCTCATTTGTTCTGTGTTTGTTCCAGGTAATCAAGTGAGCCGAGAGATGCCGAACATACCCGAAGTAAGAAACGAAGCGCAAGTGTTCCACAATTAAACTGCCATGACATCCGAGGAGCCTATCGATGTCGTCGCCAAAAAAGACGCCAAAAAGACCGATGAGTGCACAAACTTCGAAATACCACAAAACAAAAAGCAACCTGTAGCAGATCAAAAACAAAAACGTTCGCAAGAACTTATGAAACTAGTGTACGAGCTACCTGATGAAATCAAACCTCCGAGTATAATAGAAAACAACAACATGTTGAAAGAAAACCCACCGATCACGATCGTGGAGATCACCGAACAGAATGGTTGTGCTGAGTTAAATGCTACTCAATGTGATAACGATTATTTTAAAGTAGACGGCAGTCCCGAGGACTTAGGCAATAAGGTGGTATACGACGTGTTGGCGACGAATGAACTGATCATGCATTGTACTGAGGAGTTTAAGGAGGTTATAGATAGGTCGACGCCGGACGAGTGTAGTGACGAGGACTTGGTGGAATTGAAGAGACTGTTGGAAGGGAACCCGAAGGTGTTGGACAGGTATATTCGGGAGTGCGCGAGTACGGACGAGGTGACGAGGCTGCATAGTCTGACGTCATCGGGTCCGTTGTCTCCGCGGCCGCATCACGAGGCTCGGAGCACGTCGGTGACGTCAGACCTGTTCCAACTGTGGCTGTCGTCGTCTCCTGTTAAGGTGAGTGATAATTAGTGTGACGTCCTTACTAATTGTACCGTAGTGCACGTGTTTCAGAGATATTAAGCCATCATGTGTGTTGGAAAAATAACAAGATGTTCATAATATATGGTGTACGTATAAGGCGAATAATACGACAAATATCTTTGAATGCAAAATACTGATAGAAATGATCATATTTTTTACTTTTTCACTAATCTCGAATTTTAATTGAATATACAAGATTTCTTAAGAATGGTGAGTGGAACCATCTTAATTAATCCCTGAGGTAAAATTATAAGAAGAAAATAATCATTTTTGTTCAGTTTATCAGTGCAGTAAATTACTGGGAAAACTATCACAGCTGATATTAACCATTATATTAAAAACTACCTTTCTGATAGACGTAAACTTAACCTTTTACCTTTTAGATTTGTCTTCAATTAACACTCTGTTATTTCATCCCGAAAGCTTTTAGGTACTCTTTATTATTCTGTACCCTACATTACTGTTACTAACCAAGGCTCTGAAAACTAAGTAAATTACATTGCTTTTCTTAACCCTCTAGGATGCAGAACGTATATCTAAGTATCTAACTTAAGAAAATATTTTCGAGCAAAACGAAAATTACTCTTGCCTTTCAACTTTGAGTTTTATGACATATGAATAAGATTTGGAATTGATTGCAATTATCATTTGATGAATTTCGTTACGAAGTTCGCCATTAAATTGTTTGTGTGTAAAATAGGTTAAAGTTACAGAAACATTATGTAACGGGAATAAGCTTACACGTTTGTTTCTACATTATTAATTTCTTTTTTAATTCTCCTGATCAATATTATGGACAATAATAGCCCAGGAACGGGAGAATGGGAAAAACAAAAGAGAGCTTTGCAGTTGGTTGATAATGTCTGAAAATAAATAACAAATAAATAAATCATAACATAACATAACATATCATCACGCCTGTATCCCCGAAGGGGTAGGCAGAGGCGTACCAATGTACACCCACAGTTCGCCGATATGTTTTAGGTCCCATGTAATAGGGGGCGAGCCTATTGCCACTAACCGGGCACAAATCCAAACTCCGACCTGCTACTGAGAATTTCATTGAAAAACCCAATAACACCTTGGTCGACCTGGGAATCGAACCCAAGACCTCTAGCGTAGCAGGCGTGCTTAGCACCACTAGGCCAACGAGGCATATAGTATGAGGAAATTATAATAAATCATATTATTATAATTTCCTCAAACACTTTACTCTTTTTTTGACAAGAACAAGTGTAAAGATAATTATAATTATCATATACCAAGATATTAATTAGAAATGCAACGTAGATAAATAAAACGTAGAAGCCGTTATTTAATTTTCATTTCTCCAACACTGTATTCCTAGTACACTCTAATTAAAAACCCCACTTTTATTACAAGAAATTGTACTTTGCTCTAGTTTCAAATGTAATACAAAGAAAAAAGGTTATCATTTCGTTTCTATACCTGGATTATAATTTAAAACTTATTACTGTAACAGCTTTTTCTCAATAATCACTGAATTGAGATATTTTCCCCAAATCTTTTTCCAATATTTAAAAGGTCCGTAAGAACCAGTCAACCCGGTTTCGGCCGTATTATATACCTAATACAAATTATCATTTTTACGGCAATATTTTGTAACGTAAAGAATACTGCTGCGAATTTCAATAAAACTCAGTACATTCAAGGGACAATTAAATGTCTGACCTATAAACCCATACGTAATGAATCTATGAAAAATATTTTTGAATTCTAATCTGTAAACTTATTCCATACCAGATGTACTATTCACCCCTCTTGGGTAGTATACCCTTTCGGTAATATCCTTTATATATATCTAAGTCTGTAAGGTATATGGGAATTGGCCTTAGTAGCATATCATCACGCCTGTATCCCCGAAGGGGTAGGCAGAGGTTTACCAATGTACACCCACAGTTCGCCGATATGTTTAGGTCCCATATAATAGGGGGCGAGCCTATTGCCACTCATCGGGCACAGTTCAAAAGTCCGACCTACTACTGAGAATTTCATAGAAAAACCCAATAACAACTTGGTCGACTCGGGAATCGAACCCAAGATCTATAGCGTAGCAGTCGCGCTTAGCACCACTAGGCCAACGTGGCCTTAGTAGCCTGAAAATAAATGATTTTTTATTATTATTTATTATTATTAAATACATATTTTATTCTGATGTGTTATAGCCAAAACATACCTAAATCATCATTTTCCTATGATGTAATTGAAAACTAAATAGAATACCAGGAAATATGCAAAATATGAGACCACTTCTTGCCACTTGCTACGATCTTTTCTTCGTTGTCCACTTTTATTATTCCCGTATGCTCTTTAGGTTTAGGGTACTCCTTTTCTTTAATAAATATTAGACAAATACCTAAGTATATATGTGTATATCTACTTCAATGAAGAAGCTAACTAGATACCTGCTAGTATTTCCGCGCATTACTCTCGCATGGCCGAACAAAGGGTGATTGATAAAACAATGGCATAGCTTCACCATACCGAGCCAACACAATGTCGCCTATAATATAATCATTTAAATATATACTTCAAATGTTTATGTTTTAAACGTAATGAGAAGACTAATGTTATGAGATTGGAATGGGAAAACTATAATAAATTGTTATAGCTATGATGTTTATTGTAGAACTGAGTTATGTGTTAAGTATAGGAGATTGAAACAAAGAAAATTATTTTTAAATACTTGAACAGAAATACCTAAAAAATAATCTTAAAATAACCATGTAAACCAAATATTTATAAATTCCTGTATGATGTTATAAAATTACTGATAACTTCAAAAATACCACATCACCACGACCACGCCGCCTTCCAAACAAAATAAACCACATCGCAATCGTTCCATTTGTTAAGGAGCTACGGTACTACAGACATACAAACACATCAAACCCTCATTTTGTATACTTTTTATAAAATTTAAGTCACTCTATCATACATATTATAATACCAGGTCTTTTACAGAATTTACCTAAACCAAATGATCTGAACAGTATGTAAATAGATTTGATCCGCACAGCCCTTTGGCAGCATTAGTATTGTGAGCGTCGACAGGTAGGTATCGATATCAATCGCTCGCGATGTTCGCCACTCGATAAAAGATAATATGTTAAAAGCATTTCGAGTGTTTTCCCCACTTTGACTTATGTCGCGAATGTTTCAGAGCTGGGAAAGCGTGGATGCGGTATGGATTTAGGCATTACAGTGGGATTCTTCGAGTCTTTTTCGTTGTTTGACAATTTTAATTTTGTTGCTATTAGGAGTTTGATAGATATTTTGTTACCCATTGGCGATGACATTCCGAGTTAGGAAGTTTTGAAAAAACTAATTTGCTTTAAACTTATGTTTTTGTCAGTCAGCTTTTGAGTGTATTGTCTACTGTTCTATTATATGTTGTTTATCTCCAGCTCGTACTTTCTCTTTCTTGAAGATTAGTTACTATAGAACGATTAGTTAAAATCATTTTTGCCACAAATGTGCAAAAATATTTTTACATTATAATAAGCCCACTATCATAACAAAACCACAACACCAGATACAAGCCAACACGGCCAGTCTCTGATCTCAAGAGCCATCATCACCGCTCTCAAAGTTGAGCACTACTTACGATAACAAATACAAACATCACGTGTTCACTACTATTGTTGCACAAACTGCATGACCAGCATTAATCCCCATTACTTTAATGAGTGCCTACTTTATGCGGAAAATAAAATACTTTATACGGAATTGTGTGGAAGAGATTGGCATGGAAAAGTGGAATTTATTAGCGGACTATGGAAAAGCAAAAACAGGAAAAGCAATGATTGTCAAACAATTTAAATTATTAAACGTTCATAAGAAACAAGGAAAGTTCTACTTATGACTGGCCACTAAACTAGGGAAATCGAGGGCAAATTAATGTACCTAAAAGTTAAAGAAGCCCAAAAACATGGTTGGTAGATAAAAAAGTCAGAGATATGAAAATAAAACCAAAGATTTTGACATACATATCACAATCAAAACGAGGTGGGAGCAATAGTTTAGGATTTTGATCACACCACTATGATGGCGAGAAACGAGACAGAATCAAAATAAATTGCAAATCATCTGGAAATCGATGCGAATGCTGATAGCCTTTGGACAGGGAGAATTTAATTTAAGCCAAATATAAACAGATGTGGTCTCAAACTTTGTTTCATAAAGTATTGTGGTGAGCCAAAGTAAACAGAGGTCGACATCGATTGAAAGGGGACTGCTCTTATATTGAAAGTTAGTGGGAGTTGAATTGATGAATGAAAACAAGGTTAATTATAGGTTGTTATTAACCAATAGTCAAATTAATCTCGAGGAGATAAATTGAGCAGTAGTGATTGACCGATGAAAAATGTCATGGGAAATAAGACTAGGCTTCGATATAGTTTTTAGAGCGAAAAATTCTGGCACCCTGTTTTAAAATAAAATTTTCTAATTTATTACTTAAAACTCAGGCAATGCGTTTTTCCAACCTCTAGTGATCAATTAAAAAGCATTTCCATCTTCTTAAGAAAAATGATTTTTTTTCACAACAACAGATTAGGTCGTTCCATCCGTCTTAGCATTAAGCTTCTTTAGTTCTTTACTACAATATTCTTTATTTTGTTATTGATATAAACTTCGTAGATCTTCGTCGTCGTTAATACAACACTTTAGTACCAGTAAAACATTATCATTATCAGATTAGATAGTGTCGCCAAATTGAATGGGATCCCACACTCATGCACTCATCCCCACTTATAAATTATGTTGTGTTCATGATATTTTGCTTAACATATTTACACATAAAGAAGTATCTGCGTGCCTTTTGAATTTGATATATTTATATTTTAACCCTCTAAAATAATCGCGGTAGGACGAACTGGACTCATTTGATAATGTGTGGTTCACTACAGACCTGATCAGAGAGAAATGGTAGGAGGGTAGCGAGGCCTTTGCTCTGCAGTGGGACAGAAATGGATGCGAAAAAAAAAACTATGAAATGTAAGTTATAAAAGTAATAACTCCTATTTCTGAGAAACTAGATATTTTTAAAGTGATGTCAACTGTTTCTGCGAAAGGATTCTAAGAATGTCTGACGAAGGTAACTTTATTCCCAGGGGTTTAAGCCTTACATACAGTGTACTACAGGCTGTATGTAACTAGCCTGTAATAATGAATGTACATTTTATGTGAATATTGGAGACATTTTCTGATGTCTTCTTAAAAGTTTGACTATTGTCAATTCTATGATGGAATATTATTATTATTATGAAGAGATGCCACAATAGAGTGCACATCTGATACATTAGTATAAGTAAGATTACATACATACATACTATACATATAATCACGCCTGTTTCCCGTAGCGATAGGCAGAGACCACTTCTTTCCACTTGCTAAGATCCTTACATACTTGTTTCGCTTCATCCACTGTCGTTATTAAGATTACATACAAGAAGACCTTCCTCCAGGACATGGGCTACCTTGGCTTACCTGGAAGTCTCTTAACCGACTTCGGACACAGGTTGGCCGAAGTAAAGACAATATGTCTAGGTGGGGATACATAGATACATCTACACTGAGTTGTAGATGTGGCATTACTCGACAGACTTTGGAACACCTGTTATCTTGTCCTTCGTGCCCTTACACCTGCACGATGGACCATTTAAGCTACTGACAATGCAGTTCTCGTAGCAGAATTTTGGGCCGACACTATATAATTTGATGGTCATCGACACGCTAAGAAGAAGAAGAAGATTACATACTTTTGCTAACTGCCTGATTCTAGGATACTTATTTTGTTTTTCATCAAACTTAAAGAATAAAAGGAAGCATAAGTAAATATCTGCAACTTCATAATATAATGAACTTGTGTTCTCCACTTGCTAATAATATAAATCTTAAGCACAGATATTTTCCGCAAATCTAAATCACCTCAATAAATTGCAGAGATGAGGAATTACTCACTCACCTAAATTATGTTCTGCGGAACTGTGAATGAAGAATCATTGGAAATGCCTTGATAGGAGATTTCTTAGGAAGATAATGTACCGGATAAAATATACTGGGAACAGTTTTAGTATTATTGATCGTGACAATTGTTTTTTAAGTCGGGAGTTCATTTTCTGGTCTATATTTTGGGTGTTGAATATTTGTCAAAGTCTTTAACACCGGTTTTTCCTATTAGGGAAACGCATCTTCCGTCATAAAAGTATCCAATTGACTCCTATCGAATTTGAGTACCGAGTTTTTACTACCTGATTTGCAAAGCCTCAACATAGACTAGACTAGCCATCACACTTATTCCTCTTCTTTTCTTATTGAAAAAAAGAATATTTTTCATCGTTATATAATTTTCTCCTTCAATACCCCACACTCCTCCACGCTTCTCAATCTAAAGTAGCTACATACCTATAGACACCTTAACAACAACTTACCTTGAGCTTTAATATCTATGCAAATTTCCCAAAAAATAAGACCATCTTCGGAATATTTGCAAGTCGCGACGTAATCTTGAAAATCCTGTCAAAAATCAACGAGTGATTTTCCAGTTCAGCTGGCACAGACAGGCGATACAAAAGGGCACAGTTCACGCTTATAATATGCAAATTCGAGAAAGGAGGTTCTCATAAACCTGTGGCGCTGATAGCTTCGGTATCATTTTATTTTTTGAAGTTATTTTTTGGGGTAGGAATATTGTTGTTAAGATTGTTTTGTATTTTTAAAGATGTGATAGAATTATACAGAGGGTTGGTAAAAACAGCATGCAGCATGGAAAGTTGATATCAGAATTGTTTTTTTTTTTTTATATTTAATAAAACATTTATGATATGACACTATGGGTACGTGACTATATTCCCACCTTTTTTTAACAGATTATGCGTCGCCTTATTATGTCAATTATATTCTAAAATCTCGTTTTAATTATTTAATAGAAAATAATTTTCCAATATATTATTTTTAACACATAACAGTATTTCAAGGTCAAACTGTTACCAGTAATTGCGTGCTCTACTCAATAAAGCAGATTATTATAATCAAGATTTAAAACTATTTACATTTACTCTATTTATAGTCAGAATAAATTAGACGTTACCTTGAGATGAAAACTTACCGATTTTCTGATATTACATAATCATTCCCTAGCCCAGACTTTTCAGGCATTGAGAGTTGATGTTAAAACCCCGCTATTTCAATTCTGAAGGTTAGATTTAATTACATTCAGGGAGCGGTACTGAGTGTTGCTATGGAAACGAAACAGAAGATCAACTTCTAAAAATAGGTGGAAAATGTATACTAATACTGTAATACTTATTCTAGGTAAAAGCTTTAATATAGCCCGGGGTTAAATTTGCTCGACTGTAAACTTAAAATAATTATGTAAATGATTATTTTTTTTACTTAAAGGTTGTTCTTGAAATCTAGGTATGTACCTAATATCGTTATTACTACTTTAATTTATTACAAAATTCTGTTGTACAATACTGTTGAAATATCTAACTAAACAAAAGAAATACATATTATAATGACATTTATGGCTACAGTGCAAAATATAATTTGTCAAACTAACATCATATTACATGCTATGTACTAATTTGAAAAAAGAAAATGCAGTTCCTATTACAATTTCAAGTGGAATTTCTGTAAACCGTATGTGTATTGTGACTCTCGTATTTCCGTGAAAATGTCGCACTTACGCACTTGTCCCGGCGTTATGGTAAGCTGTTTCGTGTATTACCTTATTTCCATGTAGCCAAGGCTTTTACGTCATTCCACGTATGTGTCAAATAGACGTATTCAACTGTCGAACGTGATTATCTTAATAGACGCGGTGAGGCACTTAGTGATGTGACATTGGTAGATAATGGAGATGAAAAAGGATGAAAATAATTGTGTGCTCTGAAAAGTTTATTAACATTTGGCCATAACTAAATTAGTGTATCTATACAAGAAAAAAAGATTATGTTTTTAACTATTAAGATACTGTATCAAAGACATAAAAAACACCTACATAGCTTTGGTAAGTTGAATAATATGTGCATGAATGATGACGTATGGATACGATTTTTCATTAATTTGAAAGGAAATTTTTGGTTCATCTTTTTTTTTAGATTCATAAAGCCGAGGCCCTGATCGAACCCTGTGCAATGAATCAAACTTCTATCACACTTACCATTTTGTCTATCTATCGCCACTTTTAACGTTAGAATAACAGAGAAAACAGGAGACCTCGATTGAAAATCAAGATTGGTTTGAGTATCCAGGCAATAAATGTATTTCCACCAAATCATTTAATACCTTCACTTATATCTAAGACAACAATATTAGCAAGATAATCTTGTAAAAAGGACAAAGGGGGGGAGAGGGAACAATCCGGCGGCCATTAGGCATTCATTACGAGTGACGCCTGTACGAACACGAGACAATGTCGGTATTGTGTCTCTAATGAAGTATTCTTACCAAGGGATGGGGCAAAGTTATCGATTAAATATTATTTTATGTTTTTTTTTGGGGTTTATTATTTTCCTACTTTTAAAATCTTCATTGGCGAGTTATAACTGGAATTCTATACACATTATATTCAATCTGTAAATTCTCATTTATACACAAACATATCATAATAGTAGACTACATAATCTGGAGATTGTCTCCAAGGCGACGCTTATTTTGTAATTATAGTTTTAACAAACAATAACTTAATAGTCACAATACAATAATCTTAAGTGTCATATTGGGTAATTTTAGGAAGGACCCATTACATTCGAATCAAATAACAATTTTATACAGGTACATAAAAACAAAAACATCGACAAATTACGACGCACATCACTATGCCTTCATCACACCACTTTTGTCCGTAACTTTAAATTTATTTGACATTTCCCTAGAGCGTCGAGTGTGGGACAATAAGATGTACAGTATGTGGTAGCTTTTGGTTGCTATCACCCCCCCCCCCCCCCCCCTCCACCCCTCTTACCGAAAACAAATGGAAATTTATTCGTCTACGCTCACGTTATGAAACTGTTTATTCAAAGGCATTGTGGAAATTGTGTTATATATTTTTAGTGCTTATCTATTTTTGTTTTTGATATATTTAAGATCTTTTAGGCTGAATAAAATATATATTTTTATGCATGTTCTTGTTACTGGCGTGAAGTTTACCTTCAGAGTGATAAAAGAAATTCAAAATAAATTACTTCAGGTATCTCTTAAAATAACTTGGAAAACAAGCACTTAATTAAGCTCATTTTGACAAAAAAACGCGTCTTATCGACATATTCGTTAGAAGCTTCGATGCCACACAGATCACAGGCGAACCAAATCGTCAAAATTACCAACAAACTTTTTGCGTCGAGTTTAAAATGGAAAAGCCTTCACAGTAAATACCTAACACTAAAACAACTTGCAAAAAAAAACATCACATTCCCAACCCTAAAATACAGCATACAAACTTCATACACTCCACAATTTCATAACCCATTTAATTGTATGTTCGGGTAACCAATATAACAAGGTTACAATACGTAATTGAATGGAGTACGCTGCCATCTAAAGCGCAGGCCAGACAGAAGAGACGTAAGACGCAGACGGGGCGCGGACATTAGTCTCTACCGCGTCCCTATCATACAAAACGTATAGAAGCGTTGCCTGCGCCCCATCTCTTCTGTATATTTTGCGTCGCGACGTTTCTATACATTTTGTATGAAAGGGACGCCGTAGAGACAAATGACCCTCGTCTGCGTCTTACGTCTCTTCTGTCTGACCTGCGCCTAAGTGCAAGAGTGCTGTCGGTACCAATAACTGAAACTACGAGTACATACTCTTGTTGGAATAGAATACCACTTTTGTTAGCATATTTTTGAATGGAATATTTTTGTGTGGATGTTATTTTTGGAATGGAAAAGCTAGGATATCAAGTATCAAATACTAAGTGAAGTGAGGTAACTGGGTGTAGGATAGATAGAAAATTATGTTGTTCTTTTATGTTTGTTTTTGTACACGAATATATACAGTAATTGAGCACGAATTAAAAAAAAGATATTTCGTCTTCATTAGGGTTATATCAGGTGGGTCCATATTAATTGAATTGAAGTCGTTTTTTATCATTTATTTGCAATCGTTATAATATCAAAAATAAATGTGACTATAATGCTTGAGAGAAGAGAGCTGCGAAAGTGTAAACAGGCTCATCATCATCATATCATCATCATCAGCCTATAGCCTGCTGGACGTAGGCCTCTCCAATTACACGCCATCTAAGTAATATATATATCCTATGGGTTATAAAAATAAAGATTTAAATAGACACCAGATTCTCACCTCTTAAAATTCGGAAATGTATCCTTAATCCGTATCCCCTCAAAAACCTTTATACACATAAAACAGAAAGCACTTAAAGGCCTTAATATGAAACCTGAAAGGCTCCTTCAAAGTACTCCACTAGCTTCCACAAATGCCAATTTGTATTAAAGGCTACGAAGCGTACAATTTATACCGCAGCTCCTGAACTAGAAATCACTTATGCATATAATAATGCGAGTGAAGTTAGCGCTATGCGACTATCACGAATATTAAGCAAACGCGATAACTTGAGGTAAGTCGGTTTCCAACGTCTTAATTAATAGATGGAATTATGTGAGCTGACTGTTATATTGTTGTTAGGTGTTCAAACTATATGTGGGAGTTGTTCTCAGTTTGGCAATAAATTTTGAGTACTAGTCAACTTACATGTTAGGATTTCGGCTATCCCGTCAGAAAGCCTGTTTTGTGACATCAATATCACTTCAACGGTTTAGAAGTGAATGCGTAACAAACATGTAAAGGGTTGATAGTTCGTTTTTAATTTGCCTATGCAGAGAATTTAAGCACAGATTTGACTTTTGGATTTTTGGTTAGGTACTCAAAGAATTCAGGCAGAACAGAAAGTACTGCTGGAAGTAAACTTTAACAAAAGCAGTAACATAACCTGGTTTTGATGCCATTTAGACACAAAGTTTTAGATATTAAGGTTAGGTTAAAAAAGTTTTTCCACTACTTTTCTTGAACACTAAAACATTCCACTTATCCACGTAATTCTTACATATTCGCGGCCAATCCCGCGGGTGCTCGAGTGAAATAAAAGAGAATCGATATCGTCGCGTCGCAAAACAGATAAACGCCATATGTCTCGATACGCGGCTTGTTCTACGTCACAAACTATGTTTATTAGATCAAATTATGTGAGACTAGATTGCTTTTCTTAGAATTGCGGATAGTTCTCCCTTGTGTTATTGTGTGTTATGTAATGGTTAGAACAAAGAACTTCCCATACGAAGACTTCTGGTAATTTTAATACCAGAAAAACCTTTTTCTATAAGTTTCCGAAGCTACGTTGGGTCCTGATTACCCCCTGTTCTGATTCAGGTGAATACTTTTTTTACGTGGAGTCAGGAAAGCAATCTAATTAAAAAGTTTAATGACCAAGAATGCATTAGGTTGTTAGTTGCATCTCGGTCTAATCTGCCAGTGAAGAAGAATTCCATGAAGAAACCTTGATTCCAATTTTCCGTCCGAAATTGCCAATTCGAAAGTAAGCAAATTGAGAGGTGCACGTTTAAAGAAAACTAAAAACAATTATAATTTAATCAGCACTGCTAATAAAGATCATATCAGAAAATATTCAGGATCTTGATGTTTTCTCTGTATTTTGGACATTCCACATATTTCACAAAACATTGCAAAGTCTGCTCAACACAACGTTAAACAGTCCCACTTTTGAACTCGGCGATACATCAAAGGACAAGTGGCTGGAAGGGTTGAGCTGTGAAACATAACCCTGTCACGGCATATTGACAGCTTGGATGCCGGGATCGTCCCGTGACGATGCCGATGTCACTGTCGTATTGAAAGTACGTGTGTAGTTCAAGTGACTTATTTTGATCTGTTTGTTTTTGTCACCGTAGTGTTTTAAAATGTTTCTCTAAATTAAAAATACGCTATGTATGGTCAAAAATATACCTCGATCGGAGCAGATATTTATATTCTAGTATTTTTGATTTTTCTGCAAATAATGTGTAGGACATCACGTCTTTTTGACATAGTTTTTTCACAAGTTTGCACGCACATCAAGCTGAAGAAGCGATATCTTCAGATACTATAAAAATATACAACCATAAAAAATTTCATTATGCTTCAAAAAATGCAAAATAATGAAACCTTAAATTATATGTTTTGTCTTACTTAATCGCAAATATCGACATGCAAAAAAGCAAATGACCTAAAAATTGCATTTACTCATATCCCCAGTGATATGTTAAACTTCATAGCATAAGTATTTCAAAAGCTCGTCCGTTGTAATAAATACTTCAATCTGTATCTTCGTCTCCCGAGCTATTTATTGGTATATTGACAAAAAGGAATAACTCTGACGTGACTGGAGTATACAAGTGTTGTAGGAATGTGGTACAAGGGGTTAGGTATGAAACCTTCTTACAGACCGAAACTAGACGCAAGACAATAAGATAGAAAGGTAATTTTCTACATGAAGTTGAAGATACATATAAACTGCAAAGGTGTTGTTTCTTGTAGGATAAGAAATACTGTGAAATTTTGGATCGATTTTAAGGTTACAAAATAATTATGGAGGAACTGAAAATAAAAAGTCCAAACCTTTTTCAAAGTTGCTAAGTCTATCAAGTCATCTATTGTAATTGAAAAAAAAAACATAGCCCATTGATCATGATTATTAGATATCTAAATTAATCAATATAGAGAAGAAAAGGCACAGTTATTAATAACGTCTTATTTAGAAAAAAAAACATATAATTTATTTTTGAGCTTTTTCAAATATTTCCTTCTTATTATTAAACCATTTTATTATTATTACACTTGCCATAAATTCCTATTAATTCATTCGCTCGTGAAGCTAACTCTACAAACTTCCAATTCTCCTATAAACCCATACTATAATACCATCGGAGTGGCTTGTCTACAATTTGTACCAGCGAACAGCGCACTCTGTACGGCGTTATGACGTCACTGAGTCGATACAAATTTTATGGCTTCAGCCGCGGACTCCGGCCAAGGATTACTAACTTAATGGAGACCGGAATTATGCTATATACTCTCTTTTATGGTACATTCAAAACTTTAGAGAGAAGGCATATGTCTAAAAGTAGATCATTGCTTTCAATGTTTGAAATTGTGCAAGGTGTTGATTTGTTTCAGTTATCAATCAAATTCAGGATAAAATTCCCGTATTGCACGTCTGTACGTTTTTGACTCAAATTGATCCAGGATATATGGATTGATTTTACAAGTAAAACATGAATTACTAACTCGATACATTTATTAAAAAAAAAAACGTCTAATACACACATAATTTAGAGCCAAAAATCTGAATGCTAAAAATACCATTTTGCTGGTGACAATTAGCAGGTGGTTAACTAAAAGCAAACCATTTCTCCTATTTATTTCTAAATTTGCTAACTTTTACTCCAACATAACGTTAGTGTTATTGAACGAAATTCAATTACTTGTTTAATTTCAAACACTCAATAGCACTCCATTGGCACACTGCTCTGTGTCGCATGCCCTATTTTACAGCACGGCTCGCAGTTGGCTTTCGATTACGTATATTGTTTCCTCTATCCTTTGGGATCGGCAGATTTTTAAAGGCTTTTTATACCGTTCGCGTTTTCCTTTGAAAATACAATCTGTAATTTTGCTTCGAATATGAACATTGTAGCTTTATATTCGAAGCAAACAATATTCTTTTTTGTTTTGTATTCGTGACGTAGTTCAATTTTATTTTTACCGAAACTTTATGGCGTAGAAATTCAATGAGTGAATTTGTTTGAAGTTCTTGCGAATAGTTAACACTTGTCGATTGTAATTAAGTTATTTATGTAAATAGCTGTCGCACGTACTTTGATGTTATTGTTGAAGTCTAGAGGTGTATGTATACCTTTACAATGTACAAGCTTGAGGTAATTCGTTGTGTTCATAATTTAAAATACCTCGGTCTCAAAAAAAATATCTCAGAAAACTTACCTAGCAGTTTTATGAGATAGCAGTTTTGACGACCTCCGTGGTCGAGTGGCGTACGCACCGGTTTTCAATGTGTCGCTAGCTCTGAGGTGCCGGGTTCGATCCCCGGACGGGTCAATTTAGAAAATCACTTTTCTAAATTGTCTCGGGTCTGGGTGTTTGTGGTACCTTCGTTGTTTCTGAATTCCATAACACAAGTGCTTTATAGCTACGTACTTTGGGTTCAGAGCAATGTATGTGATGTTGTCCGCATTTATATTTATTTTATTTATATAGTTTATAGATGCTCCTTCGTTTGTATACCTAAGGTATTATTTTCAGACTTACTATCTGATTAACTTCAAGTTTGGAACTTTCCACTACTATTGCTCACTCACTCACACTCATGAATAAAAATGCTTAGCATTTACATAAGAAAAGTCAGACCACAAGTTGGTTGATATCTAATATAAGCAGATTCTGCAGCTATTGAATATTCTCAAAATCAATTTACCGTTCAATTGACTTTCCTATAGCTGGGATTATCGATAGCTAAATGATAAGGATGAGGGATAACTCGTGACAGTTTTAATAGGTGTTGAGCCTTATTCAAGTTGACGGACGAAATCGGTGATTGAAATCACTCGGGGAGAAAAGGCTTTTAAAAAGCTGTGATGGATGGACCCTTTACTCGAACATACATTATGGGAAGGGCAAAAGAGTAAAGGTGAAGTTGAAAGCCTTTTTATTGTATGTTCGTCATTAGGGCGAAGAAAAATGGAGATGACCTGTAGCAGACATAGCCGAGTAGTATGAGATACTAACTACTGTAGAAGAATGTGGTTAAAGCATGGTGGTACATACAAAAACACTTGAGAAAGTAAAAAAAGAATACCAACATTTTCTTTTGTTTTTTTTTTGTCATTTAATATTTTGTCAAAGGCGACTTAACACTTAAATATATATAATTTTAATTCAAATTACTTTCCTCAGAATTATGATTTAATATCTGAAACTGTTTCTGGGAATTGTTTTCTTTTGTTGGAATACTTTTGATGGCTTTCAAAGTCTTTTTATCGGCTTTCCGGCTTCCGGACGAAAATGTTTTTCAAGTGTCGTAGAATTGTTGCGACTTTATTTCTACTTTAATTTATGAGATTCTATTTTGTTTGTCGACGAACTAAAGCACTCATATGTCACCATAATGAGTTTTCATTTTATGTTATTTAATCCATGTGTTATACAATAATAATAATCCAGCCTATAAACGTCCCGCTGCTGGGCACATGCCTCTTCCCATAAAGAGAAGGAACGAGCATTGATCACCACGCTTGCTCTTTGCGGATTGGTGATTTCACACCACAAATTAAAGGAATCCAGGTTTCTTCACGATGTTTTTCCTTCACCGTTTGTCAGAAGTGTCTTAGAATAATAATTATTATTATATTTTAATCCATGTGTTACTACTCGTATAAGTTAAATCCTCGCCAATTTACAGTCGTAGAGTTTGATGAAGTTAAATATACAGTTTTCGTCGTCTCTGACGTTGAACCAAGCTATCATGATGTTACAACTTCAAAAGATTGTGATAACAATTAACATAGACAACAATATATTTAACGCACAAAATAAGCATAAATAAATAGTAGTAGTAAAGTACACAAAGTGTAAACATGACAGTTGTTGCGAGCCCAAGTCCCAACAATGCCAATATTGGTAGAATGACTTGCAACGTGTTTCTTTTTCTTTCTTAAAATACAGAATGTGCTGACACATCTGTTGATGCTTTACATATGGCGAATGTATTTTCAAAGTTACAAACATACAGACAGACTAGAGTTGTATAAGGTTTTTCTATATGTATAGTTTTCTTAGCTTCGTATTCCTTTACTTTGGATACCATTAGACATCCATTCCATTTTTTAACTCTCTTAACACTTCAGTCTTGTTTCTTATTTGTTCGTTACCTACTCATCAATAATTTTGTTAATTAATCCATTAGATAAGGTCAAAACATTGTGGAGTATACGTGAAGTGTCGTTGTGAGTTTTACAATATCTAGCTCATAAATGCAATTTTGTGATCTCTGTCACCCCTTAATAATCACATCATTATAAAACCGATATTTCAAAACCTCCAAAATATCTGCGATATTGACCCGATATCACACATGTTTTGTACCTGTATCTCCGATCCACACCTTTTAGCATTCCCCGTCCACATACCATCCAAGATGGCGTCCAAAAAAATCTCTAATATTCGGAATCTGCAAACCTGATTACTATCCCTGCTCAGTTATTTCGGTCACGTATTATCCCAAATTTCTCGGCAAAAATGTAATTCAATCTGGATTTCGACTAATTTGGATGTCAGTCGTGTCGGAGTATGAATATTTTGTACTATATATGCTAAAGAGGGCGTGCTTACTACGTTGTCTGCGTCTAAGTGTTTTGTTATCATTTCTTTCGTTTCATAAATATACACAAACATACGCAATATGGGCAAAGTGTAGAGCACCATGTCATAACGTTTTTCGTTCTTTAAGAGCCTTTGACTATGTTGAAATTCATTCATATATTAATTTAAGTTTATATAATTATATTATTTTTTATAGGTCTTCTTTTGAGATTCATTACTTAAATTCTGAGCTCCTAATCTAGACTGTTTTCAATTGTATTACGACCACATAGCAGATAATTATAAATCGATAAAAAATCTTTACATTTTTTTTTGTATTTTTCTCATAAAATCCTAGCTTAATAATAAGCTTAAGTGAACAAGATTAATTAGCGCGAACAAGCCCGCTTCTCCCCTCGCTACGGCTCTCAACGAGCTGCTCACCTCAACAGCCTTTTATGCAATTAAGGCAGTCCGCGGCAAAGCTAGATGTTACATCACGGCACTAGTTTTAGGAAGGTAAGCGTTGAGTTTACTAAAGGTTTTCTGATGTTCTAGGTGTTAAAATAAAAATTAATTACTATAATAAATAAAAAACTGTAGCATCATTTTAAATTCAGAAAAACTTGCTTTCGCTCCATATACGGAAGAAATCTTTTAATGTAAAGAAAAATATCTGTTACAAGTGTACACTTTGCTCAGTCGCAAAGGTAAAGCCACGGTTAACGTGAACCTATCCATTACCATATCTATCGGAACCATCGTGTCTGGATAGTCCCTATATTCTGACCACTAGCCTCACCAAATAATACTAAGCAGAAGCTAAGTAATTGGCGTGGTGGGATTACAAAACAGTCACAATGTACCGTTTATGATAAACGAAAAATAACCACTAAGGTTGACACAGTCAAAGACAAAGTAAGACTAATCTAATGAAGAACTAATCGTCCAAATGAGAACAGACTTCTTTTGAAGTCGGCTGAATCCAGTGAGACTTGAAGCTACAAACAGATTCGTAAAATACAACCCAAAATATAGTTCGTAAATATAATAGTAAGTATGTTTAGTATCAACAAAGTGAAACTAACACAATTTCGCCGGCACTCCATCGCAGATTGCATCGACATCTAAATTGGTTAATTGGCTGGTGATTGCGAAGTGGGAACGCCCGGTATTATTGATCGCCGCTGAATTAATTTACATACATAAATGAGTATGCGTGTGGGGAATGTGCGAATGGATAAATACTACTCTATTTTAGTAGGTATGCCTTCTATGTATATAAAATACACAATCTAGATATTATTATGCCGGTTGTCGATATAAGTAACCCATATAATTTGATATATAATTAACCTCGGCGCAAAAACAGGGGTGTTGAGAGTTGGTCCCTGTGTTTATATCTATGGCACCGTGGCTCCTTAAAGAATGGACCGATTACGGAGCAGTTATTGTCTGTATTTTCCATATATTTTTAATGTATAAGACATAAAAAATATATTGATTACCTATAGAAGTCATGAGCTATAATCGCTAACTGAAAAGGTACTGAAAACTATTTTTAATGTTTTTTGAAATAACAAAATCTCGCCCGTATTACATGGGACCTAAACATATTGTAGAACTGTGGGTGCACATTGGTACACCTCTGCCTACCCCTTCGAGGATACAGGCGTGATGATATGTTTGAAATAACAATCAAGTGCGTGTTTTAAACTGTTAAATAACAGTCGCAAATTAAAGTGTACACAACATTATATGTACAAAATTGTTATTTGTTTATACGTTATATGTATACTAGTTGTTTACTCAATTTGAAGCCACCCAATTTACGTCACCACTTTAAATGTTATTACAACCTAGATCCCTGTGAACTGGGTTACAATGATAAATGATTCATATTTACCCTCTTTCCACAAACCATTAAACGTCGACCGAACTTAGAAAATTAAACTTTAAACCCGTAAATTGTAACTTTGTAATAAGACACAGAGTTTCGGGCCCTTAATGAGGGACTTTAACACCTCACGGGGGTTCCGGAATATTATCAACTTTCTTAATGGCGCCCAACGAGGACTTATTCCTTATAAAACTTCTCCAAAAGAAATATATTTTTTATTTATTATTTAAACTCTCAGCTCGGTATCTATAAAAATATCTGTGAGATGAGCATTCAAAAAGCGGTTTTGTGGTTCATAATATAATGTTTGTTTTTGTTTGACCGGTTTGGTGAGCTTGTCGGTTCATTCGTGTATTTTTTAATCTGCAAGAAAATAATCAAAAGAAACCTTTTAGTGGGAGTGATCCGCTGTGCTTAGATTCGACTGACTTAATATAATATTGATATTTTTGGAGTAGTTGCTCTCTTTTGTATTCAGAAATTTGTTTCGTATTTTTGTTAAGCCTTTCGCTTTGACGGATGAACGAGCAAAGAGAAAGAACCGCGGCTTTTATATTTAATGCTATTCATATTTCTTACTAATGGAATTAAATAAACTATAAGTAAATGTGACTTTTCTGGGAAATAGATGTAAATACGATTATATTATCTTTGATAGCTTTCTTACATAAAATTTTGGAAAATATTCGCTTAAGTTTTTAACAAAAGTATACCTTTAAAGAAACATTTACTACTTTTGTTTGAAGTGTAGTATGGTTAATTTTGTAAATATTTCAATTATGAAGTATGTTTCGTTATCATTAATTTTTAAACATTAAACCTTTTAGAACCTAAAAACTACTATGCGATTTGAAAAACAAACTATTATTTCAATTGTATACTACTCTGTGTAAAAAGTATCGGGAATATGTCAATAAAAAGGCCCGCGTAAAAGAGGTCGTTCTAATTTTTTTACTGCATGTTGGTAGCACTGAACTGATTTAGCGCGCAAAGTTTGAGCGGGATCTGTCATTTAATTTGTTTTAAACTACACTTTTTGTTGGTCATAGTTTTGAGTTCTCGGCGATTTTTACAATGGAAAATATTGTTGAACAAAGAGTGTTACTTAAATTTTGTGTTTCGAATGATATTTCATGTGGTGAATCACTAAAAATGTTGCGAAATACCTACGGCGCATCGTATATATCGAAAACGAGGGCTTATGAATGGTATAAGGCTTTTAAAGAAGGCCGAGAAGTTAGTAGACTTGCCTCGTTCTGGTAGACCTTCAACCACTACGACCAAAGAAAACATCGACAGAATCAAGAAGCTAGTGCTCAAAAATCGACGTATGAGTCAGAGAGAGTTGGCTAGTGAGGTGAACATATCTTTTAAGTCCGTCCACAACATTCTCATAGACATTTTAGGCATGAAACGCGTCGCCGGTCGACTAGTTCCAAAAGAGCTCAATTTTGTTCAAAAAAGCATGTCGCTGAAGACATGGTTTCCCGAGCTTCTACGGATCCGACCTTTATGAAACGTATAATAACTGGCGACGAGACATGGGTTTATGAGTACGACATGCAAACAAGCGAACAGTCTTCAGAATGGTGTCTCGAAAACGAGCCGAAACCCAAAAAACCGCGGCAAAGTCGCTCCAAAATCAAGGTGATGCTGACAGTTTTTTTTTACTACCTTGGTGTGGTTCACTCCGAATTCCTTCCAGAAGGAGAAACAGTGAATAAAGAATATTATTTAGGCGTCATGAAGCGTTTGCTTGAGAGTATCCGCCGAAAACGTCCAGATTTGTGGCCACACAACTCATGGATGCTGCACCATGATAATGCACCATCACACACAGCCATTATAGTGAAAGAGTTTTTTTGCTAAAAATTCAACAAAAGTTCCCGACCGAGCACCGTATTCACCTGATATGGCACCGTCTGACTTTTTTTAAATTCCCAAGTTCAAATTACCACTTCGAGAAAAACGTTTTGAGTCGATAGAAGCCATAAAAGAAAATTCGCTGAATGAGCTAAACGCCATACCGCAAATATCCTATGAAAAATGTGTGGAACACTGGTCGAAGCGTTGGAGATGTTGTATTGCAAGCGATGGGGCCTACTTTGAAGGCGATAAAATCAATTTAGATGAATAATTTGTATTTTTTGTTTTATTGACAAATTCCCGATATTTAGTACACAGAATGTACATCAGAGGCTGGGTACAATAAAATTAAGTGTTCCACATTTTCGAACCAACCCCAAACGAGTTGAAACCCAAAACCACAGCAATACTGAAAACGAGTCTATAAAATTGTAGTTCACAATTCATCGATATTTCACAACATTTTCTAGAATTTTCATAAACCTCCGCGTGATCACAACCTATCATATCTCCTATATTTCGTTACCTCGCGATACTGGCGCAAAATTCTCGTCGGATTTTCCTAAGCGTGTATATGAAGCCGAAGTAAATTTATATCAGGAGTCGCGACCTGCTCTCGAAAGCAGACATCTCTGGCACTCTGCCACTGGTACTCCGCTGAATTTACAATGATAACTTGTTATTTTGGAAGCCAGTCTTACTATGGGATACTGTGTTTCTCAGTAAAATGGGTTGTGGAGATCAGATAGACAGTCGCTTTATGTAAAATACGGTATTCAGCTGAATCCGGTAAGATTGGTAGCCGACCACAACATAGTTGGGAAAAGGCTCGGGAGATGATGATGATGATGATGACTTGTTATTTTGGAGCTTAAAGGTCCGAATACTGCTGCTTAATGAGGTAGTTGATTTCTTAAATGTAGTGGGAGAATGACTGTATGCTTGGATATGGGTTTTCTTTGCGCATGATGGAGGTACCTGAGTACTGTCAGGTTTGAAAATACACTCGAGAGCAATGAATCCGGGTCACTTAAAGAATGTTAAAAATCTCGGAAACTAAAAATGGTAGGTTAATGCAATAAATTGTATTTAATAGACAATGTAATACTCCTTAAATGAAAGTAAAAAAAATATGAGTCACCATACATTTTATTAACACAAAATTATATTAAGAAAAAAACTGCTGATCTCTCCTTAAAACAAAAATAGGAAACATGAAATTTTTGAACTTTATTACGATTTTCTTGAATTTTAATACTTCGTATTGCCTCCTCGTGCTTCCATTACTGCGTTTACGCGGTTTGGCATGCTGTACACCAAGTTCCTTATACGAATGTTGGGGAATATTCTCCCATTCCTCTGTGAGAGCAATTTTGAGCTCACGAAGCGTGATTGGGGGAGGGTTTCGTTGTTTTACGCATCTGCCTAGCTCGTCCCAAGCATGCTCGATCGGGTTGATATCCGGGCTGCGCGCTGGCCACTCCATACGAGTAATGTTCATCTCTTGAAGGTAGTCATTCACAATCCTACCTGTATGAGGTCGGGCATTGTCATGCATAAATATAGCATCCTCACCTAAATTGACCATAAATGGACCAACGTGATCATTGAGGATTTCTTCCACATATCTTTCGCTAGTTAAAGAGCCGTTTTCTATGATCACCAGCCCTGTGGACTTTCAGAAGAAATTCCGGCCCACAAAAGTACAGACCCACCACCGTAGGCTACTTTTTCTTCGATGCATGCTTGCTTGAATCTTTCCCCTGGTCTTCGATACACTCTGTGTCTTCCATCGTGCTTGTAGAGCATAAATTTTGATTCGTCGGAGAACATAACTTTTGACCAATCTTCAATACTCCAATTTACGTGGCTCTGGGCATATCTTAGCCTTGAAATACGATGCCCACGCTCCAGTTTAGGGCCGTTTGCAGGTCTAAGGGGTTTTAGGTTAGATTCAGCAAGCCGACGTCTTACTGTCCATGCACTTGGGTTACTTCCTCCGAGGCGTCGAAACTGATTTGTGAGTTCAGTTCCTGTGAGAAAGCGATTTCGAAGCATGGTAATCACCAAGTATCGGTCTTCTCGTGCTGTGGTACACCTGGTTCTGCCCGTTCCTGGTCTGCGTAGGTTAGAACCAGTTTCTTCGTAACGTCGGAGAACTCTTTGTACTGTTGACAGCGACACACCGACAGTCCTGGCTGTATCGCGCTGACTCCGGCCGGTTTCCAGCATTGTAAGTATTCTGGTGCATTCTTCAGGCGTAAGCGACATAATTTCAGCTTGAATAATGAATATAGAGCACTATCAACATGGTTTATGTACCCACATAAATGACAGATTACAAACAAAAGTAAAACCAAATGCTGTAATTTCGTAGTTCCATCTTCGAAAGTGGCCCTTTTTCAAATTTGATTTTTTTATGATATAACTTTACAATAACTAAGATGTTTTAATACCTTCATTTAAGGAGTATTACATTGTCTATTAAATACAATTTATTGCATTAACCTAGCATTTTTAGTTTCCGAGATTTTTAACATTCTTTAAGTGACCCGGATTCATTGCTCTCGAGTGTAGTACCATTGAACATAAATATTCCTCGTTAAGAAGTTATTGCTTTGAGAACTCGAACCACTCATAACGTTGTTTCTGGTTGTTAAACACAGTATATCTTGGACTACTTTATTGATCAAATATAAGATTAAATACTCAACAACTCATCGCCGCAATTAAAAATTCCAAATTAAAAAGTAATTGTGATCTAATTATTACATACAGCAAGGTTGGAAGGACGTTAATAGCGTCTCATCACTAACGTAGATTCTACTTGCCTTGCAGCTTATATTTAATAAACAACGTAGAAAGCATATTGTTTATCTAAATAAGGCACAAACATTATATTTATTAAATTATTATTTCATATTATATTTTCTAAGAGTTAAGCCTTCTAATAAATTATATTCTGAAGTGCCGTATGTAGGATACGGTCCTCTTGAATTGCAAGAGCGTTTTCCTCGAAAGCAGTTACCAGACTTATATCATACACATAACTATTACATACAAAGCTTATTTCATACACTACTATTACATACAAGATGTTGCCGCGAGCTCGTATCAATGTTTATATGTTAAGGGTGATAGTCATCTATAAACGATACTTTTTAGATTCTGTTCGGGTCATTGAGATTTTTTTTTTTGCTTTATTTTGTCGTTACTTTTTTATTTGACTTATTGATGATCGATAAAATGATGTTTTGTTTAATTAATTAAAAGTGTTTTTTCTACTTTAAGATACACAGCCTAGATAAGCAGTATGTAATTAATATATACGATAATTACATTATTACACATATTATTTTAATGTCTGAGGTTTTATGCATCAGTCATTTTTTATTCGTCTTCCCGTATTAACAACACTGCCATGTAAATATTATTTAGAATTTACATGGCAGCGTTGCCTTTTAACAGTTAACCAGGTTTCTTACATTCACGAAAAACCGTACAAGCTACCAATCTTACTGAAAACCAGTTTCTATCAAGCAAACGTCAAAAGCAAAACCCAATATACAATTCAAGTAGGTCATGCGTTGAAATGAGCTGGTGAGCCATATTCAAAATGGAATGCTTAGGAAATAGAACTCAGCTTATAGAAATCATTTGGAGTTAAAACTGCCTCGTTGGCCAAGTGGTGCTAAGCGCGACTGCTACGCTAGAGGTCTTGGGTTCGATTCCCAAGTCGACCAAGGTGTTATTGGGTTTTTCTATGAAATTCTCAGTAGCAGGTCAGAGTTTGAATTTGTGCCCGGTTAGTGGCAATAGGCTCGCCCCCTATTACATGGGACCTAAACATATCGGCGAACTGTGGGTGTACATTGACACATCTCTGCCTAGCCCTTTGGGGATACAGGCGTGATGATATGTTATGTTAGGTAAAAAGCTCGAAAAGGTATAAAAACCAAAAAGTTTCATCACTAATGGATGTTTTAAAGTACTTGTTGAGCTAGAGTGGGATTTGAATGAAGTTTTAAATCAAAGCTTTCAGAAAAACTAACGATGTCCATTTATAGAACAACTTGACTCTATCCCAGACTAAAAACTATTTTTAATAAACTTTGTATAATGTTTGCTGTTAGCAATATTTTTAGTGCATTTCATTCTTTAACATGAAGAAATTCAGTTTTCAAATACGAACGGATAATCCGGTGAAGCAGTCAAAACTGCAAAGATCTCTACCAAAGAAATTGTTACATATGAAGCACGCATTGTCTACCAATTAGTCCTATTTTTAAAAATGAGTTCATACATGTAAGTGTATGGTTCTGATTGGTCCTGTTTTAAGTTGGTTTTAAACCATATAACTCACATACCTACAAACCGCAAACAAACAAAAAGTAAAAACTTCTCCAAAGCAAAAATAGGATGTAAAAATCGCCTGTTGCCCATTAAGTCAACCCAACATCACTAAACAGAATCCATCTTGACGGCTCACAAATGAACCTTTAGTAAACATTCAACGCTACCAGCGCTTAAGGGTCAAAGCGACCAGATTTACAACAGACGCGTATTGAAAGAAAACCCTCGTTTTTCCAGTTAAGTATTCAAAACAGCGCAAATACTGAAAGCTGAATAGAAATGGAAATACTTAGGGCTGTACTTATGTTATCAGGGGTGCGGCGGCCACAGATCAGAGAAGAGTAAACAGACAAGTCAAACGTAACGTTTCTCTTTTGTATTATGTAATTTGTTTCTTCTGGCACTGTCGCAAGATATTTAATAAAAAATATAATTAAAACCAATTCTAAGCAAATGAATTTGAACGATTGTTACTTTTGTATTGAATTTGCATTTGAAAAAAATATAGCTCTGATATTTTCTTGTTTTTATTGTGAATTTGACGATAAAAACAAGCATATAACAGAGGTATAATTAGAAAAAAATTGAAAAGTTCTACGAAAATGTGTAGAAAATATTTACGTATTTTTTATTTATTTTCTCTTTGAGTTTTTTCCCTCTATTTATGTTTTGCTTAGAGAGCGTCTATATATTATTTGGTCTGTGGTTGCAACGAAACTATTTTTTGTTAAAAAAGTTTGTAGATTCAAAATGTTCTCTAATTACTTCTGTAAATAACTAAAAAGTTTGTTTTGTGTGTACTGCTCGTTTGCAAATAGCAAGCACGCTTCGTTTATATTATTACAACTTTAAGAAAAGCAAAAATATATGTTTCAAAACTTGTTTACGAAATTTTCTGATAAAGTTTAGATGCTTTTAATAATTTCAGAGATACCTAACTAATTAATTTTTCATGACATCTTATGTGTTTTATAAAAACATTGATTAATTATTTAGGGATCGAGAACTTAAGTTAATATCACTTGTGTGATTTTACCATGTTTTACACCTTTTAAATAACCCATCATCACTCAAAACAATCTTTTTTAATCTCACAAGTCCTTTCAATACAGCTGAAACATATCCACCACAAAAAACACCATATCTTTTATACCTTAGAGAGGATTAGAGACGTTAAGCCTAAGTACTATATGGTTGCCACTGATCAATCGCCCTATATTGCATAGAACTACGTTATGTATAAATAAACATAAAAGCATACATCACCTAATAATACCATCCTATTGTTCCAGAGATCGCGATCGCCGAGTGGGTCAGCACAGAAGCAGCTGGATGAGGCCGACCTGTTCATGGACCTCATCAAGGACGTCGCCAACGAACTGGATATAGACGTGCTGTGTCATAAGGTAAGCAACATTTAATCATTGTCTAGATAGCAATAATGATGTAAATCGCAAAGTGAATCGAATCCAAATGAAGTCATGTTATTGCACAAATCTTACGAAACTGTGAAATCATAAAATTTCAAATCCGTATAGTAGCGTCGCGAGTTTTTGATTCCGTTAATTACGAAAAATATGTCTATAATGGTTACCTAAACATACTCCTTACTTAGGTAACCATCTTACAATCAAAAATGTTATTTTGTTAAAACATCACTTGTTTAGAGTTTTGCTCCAAAGAAGTACCTATGCAAAACCATTGTGAGTAGATGTCAAACGTTATAAATCATTGTGATTGGATTTCGTAACAACTGTATGTTATGAAGTTTTGGAGAGCATATGTTTTGTACCTCTGATATGTACCTTTTATTGTAAATGATTTTTGAAAGCGAACTCACCATTATTTGTTAAGAATATCAATGTCAAGATTGCCTCTGACACTTGCACTAAATTGCTTTAATCTGCAACTAAACACTACATCAAATACTCTAACTGCACTCAAGACGTTAACTCTAACGGAAAATCCTCTATTTTCCATCCCACTTCCACTGAAACAAATGCAAATCCATGTCTTACCTACCTTTTGTAAATCAAAAGCCCTCTCACTGGATTACAAAGATAGTGTAGCGCTCCAGCGCTGCATTGTCGAGATCCGAAGCATTATGCAGAGCGACGGCCCTTATTTCATGCGCGAGTGCACAAACTCTTAATACTCCTCTCGTTTCTTCATAACTTATTTTTTAATGTTGTTTGTTTTCTTTTATTTGATATTCTTTTGTTATAAGTGGTTCTTTGTTATTTTTATTGAAGGTTAGTATTTTCCCAAATCTTTCAAAGGTATTTACCACACTTGTCTTGTATATTTTGTTTTGCATATTTTAATTGTCTTATTGCTTCCTTAATTACACATCGGTATAAGCATCCAAGAGGTGCGTCTGAATGATCAGATAAATAGAATTAAGTTTTATATGAGAGACAACATTTCACAAAACAAAAGTTAGAGCAAGTTAGCTATTTTTCCATATTCTTCTTTTTCAACTGTGAGCTCAAATTATGAAACCGACAAACATATAAACTATATCAGTCTTTACTTTAATTTCCAACATGCGTTATTTTATTAAAGTATAATTTCTTAGTATTATCTCTAATTAAAGCATCCCACTCGAGTTTATCTAGTACTAAAGTTGTTTACTCTATCTCTTATAAACCAAACCCACGCTGAAAGTAGGTTTTATTTTAACTTCAAGGAATCTGTTGGGGCTTGGGAAATATAATGTAATCTTATTCTCAGAACGGGAAAAAACAGTTTTTTTTTTGCTTGTATACACATATTTATAAAGCTTACTTCCAAGGAGAGTTTTCATTAAAATTATCGAGTTTCTACATCCGTACTTAATAGATGCAGATTGGAACTCATGGAGTTATTTAGTACAAATATTTGTGTCCCCTTATTATTTTTTTAACTATGTTTAATACACAAGGGTCATTCTACTGGATTTCGCCAATGAAAAAACGACCTCAACGAATTTATACTTAAAGTTTATACTTTCCTAGTACTCTATTGCAAACATCATCAACATCATCATCCACAGCCCTTATCCTCCCACTGCTGGGCATAAGCCTCTCCTTTCTCGTGCCATTTTCTACGGTCCTGTGCCAGCCTCATCCAGACTCGTCCCGCGACTCTAACTATGTCGTCGACCCATCTTGTTCCCGGACGACCGGCGCTTCTTTTGCCTTGCCTTGGCCACCATTCTGTCACCGCCTTAGTCCACCTGCCTGCGCAATACCAAAAAATTTAACTTTGTGATTAAAACCATATGAAAATTACTAAGGAACTATCAACCTTACATATTATTAGTTTTAACACAAAACCTACAATAACTTTTATTATAACAGCGTCTATACGAGTATAACACCAGGGTTGCCAACCAGCGGGTGTTAATTTAAACTTAACTTTACGAGCGGCTCCCGCCCTCTTTACAAATTGTGTGCGAGTGGTTCCGTACCGAGCTTGTTTTTTATTCGATAAATATGTCGTTTTAGTTATTGTTTACTGTTATTGGTTTTGTACTTTTATTGTGTATTTTATGGTTTTTTTTAAGTAGTAATGCAACAATGTAGGATTAGGCGTTAATATTACTTTAAGGAAGAATTAATATGATTTTATGATGTGGTTATGTCTTAGCTACATTAGATTTTGTTGTTAATGGTAACTTAACAACTTTACTGTCCCACTAGTAGACACAATAGTAAAGCAATGGAAATGTTCATAATAATATGTGACTCATTGGCAGGGAAACGATTAAGGCATTCTTAAGTATTGATTAAAGTAACGGAACACTCAAGAACTGAGAGTTTCCGTAAATACTACTAAATAATTAACGAACCAGAAATAGTTAGAAAAAGGAACTTAGACCTTCCGATTAATATTTGAAACCATTATTACGAAGGAAACACAGGTTAAACACAAAACTGGCGAACTAACCCAAGTAAAGAAAAACTTTTGTCTCGAAACGAATTGAAGTTTAACACTATCTAGCGGCCCCTTGGTAATTGGGAAACTTTCAAATTGACCTGGTACGCGTACGGTTTAAATAATATATTAAGGGTACCTTATTTATCATTATTAAGGTACTGGACGAAAATGTTAGTAAATATTTATATTGATAAGGTGTCCTGGAAGTGGAAGAAATGTGGTCATAATTATGGGACATAAATATAAATGGAAATAAAGAGGTATGACTCAAAAATATAACTATTTTATCTCTCAAGATTATTTAGCCACGGTAGGTGAAATTCTGTTTAGTGGCTTGGTCATGTTGTCGAGTGAGAAAATGATCAAAAACAGACAGATGTTTTTGTATACTAAATTGTTAAGGTTTAAGATTTATTAAATGTAACTCTAATTTTAAGCTCTCTATATTTCCACCAAATATAATATAATTATATATACTAAAAGTTTTGAATAATCTGAATTTTAAAAGAGGTGAGATCATTATTACTTATGCCTCGCTAATTTTTAATTTATAAAAAATAATTAAGACATGCAATTACATAGTAAACATAAATAAAATCGCTTACTAATACCGCGTAAACACGCTAGTATAAAAATAACCAGCTAAAACATTATGGTCGGCGATAAAAACGCAGTTTAAATTACAAAAACATCTTGTCCGTCCGTCTCCGCTATTTTATAGGGAAACAGCGTGGTTTTAAATTAACTTATTATCTTTACGAGTTGTTTTCTCTGGGAGATGAGTAGGCTTATTTGCATTATATTTAATGACTTACCCCGTAGACATTTACATTTAACAAAGAAGACATTAACTGCTAATTGATTCTATTAAAGTTGAAGAGCCTATTTAGATATTTGGAGACAGAGGCTGACCTATTGGATTTCCTGAAGGATACTTCTGTTAGTGGGAATGACAGTATGAAGATATTGTTTTTAAAAGGCATCGATGCTCTAGATAATGGACAATATTTTTAGCGACTTGGGATTCTAAAACAAAAGAGCGTATTCTCAATTCAACGAGTTTCCATTTTTGATTTGTGAACATAAAAATAATTTAACAAGATATTTTGCTTATGATTTAAATATTATTAGTGGGGTATTTTTGCTTCCTTGCGTAAATTGGTCTTATGTATCCAATGGTTGTTTAGGTTCACGTTTGGACAGTTTTTTTTTTTTTAATTTCGATAATACTCCTGAATAATAATATGATGTTGCGAATTCACCACTTTAGTCCTTATCCTCTTTTTCCTATGCCTTTAAATGTTTAAACATTTATAAAAGATATCCTACCATCCAAATATTTGGCGGAACTTCGTCCATCGGTCCATAAGACAAAGTGAAGTGTAAACTAAATCCCTTCGGGCCGGAACTTAGAGGCAATGACATTGTCCCGGTTATAACATCGTGCCCCGGGGAAGGCGATTCAGCTAAAACGGTTCCAGTGGTCAGTCGCTCGTCCTTTTTCTACGTCATCTGTTTCTCATAAAATGAGATGTTGTTTGATTAAATTTTGCGGTTGCTTTTAAAAGGATAGCTTGCACATATTTTATTATTAAATCATTGGATTTTTCTGTAGGTACTGCGATAAGAAGTGTTTAACCTGCTGCATTTTTAAATCCAAGAATGTTTTAATATAATTCATTATTAGAATTCCTCGTCTAGATCACAAAGTGCACCAACCAGAAAACTGATCTTTGAAAAGGGTATTACAATTGCAGAGCATACCATTGAATGTGTTTATTTACAGTTCAAAAGAAATGCCGGAATAACAAACATAAAACCTACCAAACCTTTGTGCACATAACCGCGATTTTTCCATATTACGATAATAACATATTACCGCGCTTGTCGCCTCCCCCTTACGTTCGGCTGCCGTCAAATGGCAATATTGTATGAACGTTGTGCGGTTATATTCTGTTTTATTAGCGATTACATTTTCTCGTTTTACGTAATGTCACTTTTAATGGGATTTGTAAATGTTTTTGTTAAAAAAGTCGAGTTAGGGCTGATTTAACTTATCATCAGTTACTGGCGGTATATCAAGGGAACTGACTAGCTGTAAAATATTCACTCAGATATGTTTCAGTCAACTCTGCAGAGTTTAATTTACCTGATGACAGAATTTACTTGCCTCGAATTTAAAATCTTCAGATTTTTAATGTACATTTTTCTTCTTTAATTTAAGCCTTAATCAGCATCATTAGGTACTACCTAATTAACATTGCAATTCACTGTCTGTTTCATCAACCTCTACCATACAGCTTAAATCACTTGATTGATCGTATTTTTTTATTTTCCCTGCACCTGTACTTTCGTGTTTTATTTCCACCAACGCGGCCACGGTAAGAAATATAATTTTAAAGTCAATGTACTTAAAACTACAGTGAATAGGAAGGACCTTTTTAATAAACAGTCCGTTTCTCTCATTGCAGCTTTGTAATTATAAAGAGACATAAAAGTTTATGCGAGTAGCCTTGTTGGCTGTCTTATTACTTGGAATGTTGCAAGAAAGCTTTTTATGAAAAAACTTTTAATGGTTTATGACACCTACAATAATACTGAACACAACAGTTTTGCCTTAGACATGACAAGACCTTAGAAAAATAAATGTACTTACTTAGTACGAAGGTAAACAAACAAGAGAGAAAAAGTTGTTGCTTTACTTCATTTTGGGAATCGTTGCACTTGAACTGCAAATGACTGAAAAAACTACTGAGAATAAGTTCTTTTTCCTCGATACTTCAAGAATTTGAAGAATTAAAAAATATATTTTCTTTGACAAAGACCAAGGCAAAATAATATAGGCGGAATGATACAAGTCCTAACTGACTAAAGCCTACAGCCCTTCAAACAATTTGAGACGTTCATCTCATCTCCGACGTAAGCCTCATTTTGTTTGATGGTCTTTACGAAATGAATGCGCTCGAGCTTAAATATTTTGTGTTTAACAAGGAATTATGTAGGAAATATACTATATAAGCATTAAAAAAAAAGTCTGTCTATTTTTGTGTAATATTTAGAGAACTTAGAGCAGCAAACATCTTCTCTTTGACTTTTTACTTGCTCCCAAAACAATAAACATTCAAATGTAATAAAATTAAATTTACGAACCTAAAACTTTCGCGGAACTACATATAAACCAATAAGCATTAATTTATGCAAAGTTAGTTAGCATCGTAACAACTTACTATCAGCGCCATCTAACGAGCAACTCTTAATTAAATAACACAACTCCAATTTACTGTCGTCGCCGCTAGATGGAGTTATTAAGGAGGAGTTACAGGTCGTAAAAGCCCCTTAATTCCCCGCTATAACTCATGCTAGGCTATTTTTATTCCGCATTATGTGTACCCTTGAACAGAATGAAATACGGGCCCTTTTGTTGGCTAGACGGGCTGTTTGAATGATGTAGGTTTGGGCGTTCCAACGTTTTTACTGACCGTTAATCCCTCAGTAAATTTTTGTTAAGTAATTAAGGCTTGGTGGTGGGATCATCAAAGGGTGGGGAATTAATTAATGTGGAAATTAGTATGTTCGCGTAATTAATAGTTCTTGCTTACAGTGTGGGGAATTTACTTGTAATGTTCAGGAAGTAGCTTTTATACGACCTAATACATGTCAGTACCTCAGCCTGTAATATTTTACAACTAGTTTCGGATTATCGAACTCATGACTTGGGTAGGTACAGTAAGAGTTGTGAAAATGTTAGTACAATAACCCATTAATCACGTCTTAAACTTTTTACTACTCTTATAAACACGAGTAGATGTGATAGTTTACCGTCTCGAATCAAAGTTACTACCAACTTATATTCGCCACATTGCCACAATTTTCAAGTGGCAGTTCCTTAAATGATCACAAATATCTTTGTCCACAGATTCTCGTAAACGTGTGTCTTCTGACGTCAGCGGACCGAGGCAGCTTGTTCCTGGCGAAAGGAACTCCCCCCAGCAGATACCTGCAAGCCAAACTCTTCGATGTTACAAGAGATACTGGTGAGAACATTCCCACTCTACTTGGTCGTCTATGGGATAATTATTTGCCTCATCGTCTTCTTATAAATGGAGCTACGAGTCCGTGGTCCGTGGTTCGTGGTAGTCCTGCAAAGTTCTATTGAGTTTTGAGTTTTCTTTATTGATTATTCCACAAATTAACTTAAATGAATCTATTGACAGGAAATGATACGAACATGAAACAATATTGCAAATTTTTTATTTCCAACAATATGACGACACGCCACATTAATATCGTCATCAATAAAATCCTCGTGCAAATAAGAGAACAATTATTAAAAAAGCTCTATTTAATTATGATTCATTTTAAATTCGCCGTCGAATGACAAAGGAATCAATAATGCCGCTTAAACTGGACGAAATGAATGGGGCCATTTGAATAAACTGTGGTTCTTTGTAAATAGGCCTCCCCCTCAATAATTGCCCCCTTACAAGCAATTATGTGGCGTCACGCCCTCTGTAGGGCTTATGTGGATCCGATCTGTGAAATGTACTGCAGTGGTCGGTGGTAGGAAGTTATTATTCAAATAGACCCATATTTAGTTCAGACAAAAGACAGTCTTAAAACCTTATGAAGCAATATAGTAGTAACTAAGTTAGGGTTCATTCTTACTACAGCAGAGTCAAAGCGTAATAAAGCGTCAATCTGTAAGATAACATAGAAAATTCATTCTACATCTTGTTAGATGCAACACAGCCATCTACTAACACATTATACTAAAATAATGATTTTCAATCAATTATCTAGCCTATTCACCTCGGTGCATCTTAAGCCATTGACTAGGGATGAAATTAAAGTGACTCTTTGGTCCCGACGATCCATAATATTGCGTAGATTTAGAGGTATTTTCTTTTGATTTATTTAGTTCTCCATCAAATGTACGAATTGCTATTTGTGTTCTTGTGGTTTTTAATTAAGGAGTATTAAACTTGTGTGTGGTCACCATATAGAGGTGGTTTTAACGTCATTTTGATGTAGCATTGTGTCTCCGACGAAACTCTATAAACGTCTGAATGGACAATAATATTTATGAACGCTGCGCCGGATCATTGTTCATCTGTATTTATTATGCCGTTTCGTCCTCTATGCTTATGTTATGAATTTTTAATTATTACTTATTGGCTTGTTATTACTTTTTGTTTTTAAGCTCATTTGCTTTACCGACAAAGATTAAAGACGTTTCATCATCTGAATACTTTGTTAGTGCTAATGTACTTACTTATTCATGTTTAGTATGTTGATTACGCTGTCTTTTACCAGATTTTTCAAGATTACTTCTGTTACACAATCTATTCACAAATCGCTTGCCTGTTTCTTTTGCGCGGCATTTGCAATTACCATGTGATTGTCATCACGACATAATCATAATAAAGTGGTAATATAAACACCATTTATAAGCGCTAAAACATTTCCATCGATACCAAGCTCTAATTGGTCCGATGTTGTTAGAATACGGCTTGTAATATAAACTAGTTATTAGTTGTCTCAGCTGTCATAACATACCTTTGATAGACTTTATACGTCTTCAATAATCTTACGAACATTAAAACTAGCTACGATAGTGTTACTTAATAGGCGGTTTGTAGAAATACATGTTTTCAATAGACAGTCAACATTCAGGATACGTAAAGCTAACATTAACAGTGAACAAAACGACCTAACAGTGACGACGCCTGTAAAGTGATTTGATTTGATTATCATAGAGTGGGAAGTGAAAAGTGGGAGGGAAGATTCAACCTACTCGTATAGAGTTTTAAACAGTGGGTTTAATAAATATTTTGCTTCTACAGAATTAAACGACGCACTACGCACGGCTCGTACGCAAGAAATTAAAATTCCCTTTGGTGTTGGAGTAGCAGGCCTGGCCGCGCAGACGAAACACCCCATCAATATCAAAAACGCTTATTCCGACCCTAGGTACGTAGAAATTTAAAGATATATATCACAAATTCACACGCCTATTAGAAAACATAAAGCATCTGATTTCCTTAGATGAGAATGCTAGTGACAAACAAAACGCACTAATGATTATTGTGCCGCACTATGAGATATAGTCGCCTGTATATGGCTATGAAAATAAAATCATAGTTTAATATTCAA
Source organism: Autographa gamma (assembly GCA_905146925.1). Classification (NCBI taxonomy): domain Eukaryota; kingdom Metazoa; phylum Arthropoda; class Insecta; order Lepidoptera; family Noctuidae; genus Autographa; species Autographa gamma. Next base: position 9,286,268 of record LR989871.1, read on the forward strand.
TTCCAAAGCTAGGAAAAAGTTTTTTTCGTGTAGAAAAGATACAAGCATCGATGTAGCTTGTACTTGAACAAATGTAAAAAATATTAACACATTATCAATAAGAAAAGGTTGACTTAATAGCTTAAGACCGTGATAATTGGAAGAAGAAGAAGAATGGGATAGCCTTGTAATGGGGTGACAAAAATAAATAAATATCAAATATAATATTACTGTATATAACGTTCCAGGTTTAACAGTGAGATCGACGCTCGTACTGGATACAAGACGGAGCTCATTCTCTGCATGCCTATCTGCAACTACGAAGGCGATGTCGTCGGAGTGGCGCAGATTATCAACAAGACTGATGGTAAGAATAAACTACTTGAATATTTGTTTGTCATAAAAAACAGTCCATCCTAGCTCGAGACAAAATTGCGTGGAGACGGTAGAAGGAGGCTTTTGCCCTGCAGTGGGATAATAAGGGGTTAATAGATACATAAAAACAGTTAAAATACAGAGAAAAATCGAACAAAACAATCTTGCCTGAATCATTTCCTAAGCCTTCCCATGAATACCTCTGATTGCTTTAGATCTATACTTGAATCATTGATTTTAATGCAAATATTTGAGCAGGTATCTAAACCAAATAAATCTGACGAAAGTTTAACAGAATAGAAATAAGTCCCAAATCTAGTAAATAATATTTTCAGTTCACAAGACCAGTTCCATTATTTAACAATTGTATTTCCGCCGAGTAGCGAAGTTGTTAAATCAAAATGTGTTGAATTAAGTAAGGCTTTCGATACACGTGCCGTGATTTATCTTGCTAGGATCTGGACTACTGCCAAGAATGACTTCCCATCTAATATATAGTGACATCTAATACAATGGGGATAATAAAACAGCCAAGAAGTCAATTTATTCGACTTTAATAACATTTTCTGGTCTACCAAATTCTCATCTAAGTTCATTTTGAATTTGTTACCAACTATTAGGTCCACAGAGATAAGTAAAGCGAGTTTATTATGTTTTAATGAGCAACGAAAATGGGATTTTGTAAATAATATTATCTACAGTGTTACGTAATTCTAAGTCACTAATTGCCAAATATAGTCCTCGTTCCAAAGCTCAAGTAATTAGGTATTCGTTTGTGTTATTAATCAACAAAGCTTTAAACCCAAAATGTAATATCTGAAAGCCACTTTCCTAAATACATTCCATCTATATTCCATCAGTTAATTATAATTGAATTTCGTCGAGATTCCAACTCGTCAACTTTCGCTGAGTTTCCGACGTTCGCAACTTTGAAAGTCTTTGTTAGGATTTCTAACTGTTATAACTAAATTTATAATAGACTACGGACTTAGCCAAGCTCTCTACTTCATTTTTAAAAGGAAGTTTTATATTCCTGCAGTTTTGGTATTCATTTTATGAGTATCTTGCTAGAAAGTTTGTACTCATGCTTCGTGTATCATAAAACTCAACTAGAGAACTTTGTGTTGGTAAAAATCTTCTGCAATATCTCTGTTATTTGATTAAGTTGCGCAATAGAGAAGAGGTTTGATCAGAAATTCAAGTAAATGAAGATATCTAAATCAAACCAATTTTGGAGCAAATCCAATATTGCATTTGGACCATTATTATCATTAAATTAAATAGTTCATTCGATTTGAGGATTGCGTGCCAACGAACTCGCAATTTCAATAATCATTTCTTATATACGTTTATTTAACAGATCTTTTATTGTTTTTGCTCATTTTTATTCTAGGATCCAAAGAATTCTCCCCTCGGGACGTGGAAGTGTTTCGAAGGTACCTCACGTTCTGCGGCATCGGCATCCAGAACGCGCAACTCTTCGAGTCTTCGGTCCTCGAGTACAAGAGGAACCAGATCCTATTGGCCCTCGCCAGGAGTATATTCGAGGAGCAAAGCAATCTTGAATGTTTGGTCACGAAGATCATGACGGAAGCGAGGGAGCTGCTGAAGTGTGAACGATGTGCGGTCTTTATATCTGATACGGATCATTGTGAATCGGTAAGTCATTTCATTATTCATTTGACGGGCCTGTTGGTCTAGCGGTTAGTGACCCTGACTGCTATACTGGAGGTCGTGGGTTCGATTCCCACTCAGGGCAAATGTTTGTGTGATGAGCACGATCATTTGTTCTGGTCTGGGTGTAATTTATCTATAATATGTATGTATTTAGAAATATATAAGTATGTTTATCAGTTGTCTGGTTACCATAACACAAGTTCTCTTAGAGCTTAGCTTGGGATCAGATTACCGTGTGTGAATTCGTCCAGGAATATTATTATTATTATATTATTATTATTATTATTATTCTCTTTATTCAACAATTAACATATAAAATACATTTTTAAATATATACAAAAACAATCTATAGGTATATACATTTAAAAATATAAAATATAGTGTCCAACCGGCCTCGGGACAGGGTCCAAGCTGCCGGTGGTTAGGACTCCAGAGAGAGGAACCTCCTCACAATACGCGCCGTGTCGAGAAGTACCGCTTTCTGGATCAAACCCTTCATCCAGGTGCCTAGCGAGAGCCTCTTAAGGTGTTGGTCGAGGCTCTTGGCTATTATGCCGTTGGCTGTAACGACTATCGGGACAATCATTGCTGAGTCCACCTCCCACATGTCGACAACCTCGTGCGCTAAATCCAAATATTTTAATTGTTTTTCTTTTTCAGCTTTCACGAGGTTCTCGTCATGCGGAATAGTGACATCAACAATGATTGCCCGACGCTCCGATCGATCTATCACCACTATATCAGGCTTATTGGCTACAATAGTCCTGTCAGTGATGATAGATCGGTCCCAGTACAGAGTGACACGACCATTTTCGAGAACTGGGTCGGGCACATACCTGTAGTACGGCACCTCAGATTCCACAAGTTTGTATCTCAAAGAAAGCTGCTGGTGGATAATCCTGGCCACTTGGTTGTGCCTGTGCAAGTATTCGCCGTTAGCAAGACGAGAACAACCCGAAATAATATGTCTCAAGGACTCACCTGGACAGTGACATGCCCGACATATGTCAACTGTACCGTCCTTTATGATATATTTCCGATAGTTATTCGTCATGATAACTTCGTCCATAATTGCACAAACAAACCCTTCGGTTTCTCCAAAAAGATCACCGAAGCGTAGCCAGGCTACGGACGCTAGGAAATCTACATCGGGCCCATGAAGGGTCCGGTAGTAGCGCCCGTGGAGCTCCTTGCTTTGCCATACATCCTCGCGGTCCTTGACGCTCAGTACGACAGGTTTGTGCCAGTTCTCTTTGCCTAAGGAGAGCGGTGTGAAGCCCTTATCCACTACCACCACATCTCGATGCATCCCCACGTCGACTTGGAGAAAATACTCCCTGAGGTTACATACCTCGCGATTATGGAGGGTCTTAGCATTTAGAAAGCCTCGACCCCCGCATTTCCGCGGGATATATAACCTCATTACTGAAGAGCGTGGGTGATGCATTCGATTTGCGGTTAGCAGTGTTCGGACTCTCCTATCCAAGGCGTCTAACTCAGTCTGAGTCCACTTGAGTACACCAAAGGAGTACATCAACACTGGCATGACCCAACCATTAAAGGCACGCACCCTGTTGCCGCCTGACAAAACACTTTTTAGTACTTTGTTCAAGCGGCCAAAGAAACGTGCCTGTAACGATTGCTTCACATCAGCAACGTTGATGCCTAACGCCTCTGACATACCCAAGTATTTGTAGGTATCCGTTGCAGAGAGAGACCTTAGGTTTATGGAATCCGAGAGCTGTATACCCTGGGATTCCACAATCCCACCTCGCTTCACATGCATGACCGCACATTTGTCAACACCAAACTCCATACTGATGGAATTACTGAAGCTTTCAGTGATCTTCAGTAACTCCATCAGCTGAAATCCGCTGGTGGCAAAGAGCTTAAGGTCATCCATGTACAGCAAGTGGGAGATTACCTGGCCCCCTCTCCTCAACGAATAGCCCAGCCCCGAATTCTCAAGCAAAGTGCTTAGAGGATTCAAGGCCAAGCAGAACCACAGGGGACTCAGACTGTCGCCCTGGAATATACCCCGCTCAATCCTAATTGGTTCCCCACCCTGTTGGATATCTCGACATCCTGGATAGTGAAGAACCGTACTCCATTGCCCCATACATGACTTCAAGAAAGCGCGTAGAGTTGTATTAATTTTATACAACTCCAGCACCCTCATGAGCCATGTATGCGGCACCGAATCGTAGGCCTTCTTATAGTCTATCCAGCATGTCGACAGATCTTTTTTAGAGCGGCGAACCTGTTGGCAAATAGCCGTGTCAATAAGGAGTAGCTCCTTAGTGCCACGGGATCCACTCCTACATCCATTCTGAGAAGCAGACATAATAGAGAAGTTAACGATATGTTCGTTAATTTTTGCTCTCAGGATGGACGTAAGGAGCTTATAGACCGTCGGTAAACAAGTTATTGGCCTATAGTTTTTTGGATCCGTAGCACTACCAGTTTTGTGGAGCAGATGGGTAGATCCTGTAGTCAAGAACTGTGGGAGCGAAGCCGATTCCACAGCAGACTGGAATTGAGAAGCCAAGCAACTATGTGAACTCCGGAGCCATTTTAACCAAAAATTTTGCAGTCCGTCCGGCCCTGGCGTTTTCCAGTTTGCCATCGGACGGACTGCATTGGCTACGTCTTGGGGGCTGATGGTAATTGCCCCCATCTCTTGTATTGGTTCACATACTTGCTCAACCTCTCGCATCCAGCCGCCTTCGGAATGGGTGACAGGCACCGACCAGATGCTGCGCCAAAACGAATTTGTGGCATCACCATCCGGCAGGCACCCGCCATCCATGGCTGACACCGGCCGCTCCCACAGTCTATGTACCCATCTTTGATCTTTTTGGAACATGCGATTCAGGTGAAATCGTTCCGCCCGCCGTTTATAGCGTCGAATACGATTTGCCCATGCACAAACTTTTTGCTTAAACAGGTCGATGCGCTCTGTAACGCGGGCAATAAATTCACTGGGACTAATATCAGTCCCAGCATATGCACGCCTTACAAAGCGCATCACGCGTGGTCGCGAATTTCCCTGTTTAAACGCTTTTAGTTTTGCAATGAGTGTCCTAGCCTCAGCAACACGCTGCTCGATCCTGCACTGCCAAGCTGGTACGGCTGGTTTCGGTCGTGTAGCTATGTTACTATGACACATTGCAACATTAGCTACACGACATGCCGTAAGAGCTGCGCAGTACAAAATCGAGTGCGTGTCCCTAAGGTCTTCACTGCTCTCAAAGTAAACAGGGAGCAGTGAATCTAGGGCACCCATTATCGCTTTGTTGCGGTTATGCATGGGCAAACGAGGTAATCGAGGCCTCTGGTCGGGCGGCGATCTCCGATAAACCCGAATCGCATCCTCCAATGTACTCCTTATTAACTCATTGCACTGGGTACTTACAGTTATAGCCCCATCCTCCTCTTCCCCATCACTAGGGGCGGTGAGCGGAGCACCAGAAACTGGCGCTGCCACTGGTGGCGAGGTGCTGGTAGCAGGGCTATGCTGTATTTCGGAGCGCAGTCGATCAAGCGTTGAGTCATCCAACCTGTGATTACGCTGGATGACCCGCACTTGATCCGACAGTCGTTGTGCCGATACACTGACACCCGGTTCAAGAGCCTGAAACAGAGACAGCATTCTCGCACGGTACGCAGTGAGGTTAGTTCCCCCCTCTGTCGCCCCGTAGTATGCGCGCATGACATTCTCATTTATACTGAGAGTCCACTTCATGCGCCGCACATCACCACCGGGAGCGGGAGCCCTGTTCGAGGCCGGTTGGCCTGAGGGCGCCAAGCTGCACGGTGGCCGGCGTCTCCCCTGCCGACGCACAGGTGTTGGCGACGTCGGCGGAGAGTAATACTCGTCGCTGGAGCTCGACGCGACTGCAAGTGCCGGGGCTGGAACATGGTCCGGCAGCTGGGAGGCGGAGCTCGGCGACGGGTCCGGGGATGGTGGGCGTGCTGGTTTGCGAGCTCTGCTTCTCGTCAACATTTTATCCGCTCATATTTATTACTTCGTTCTTGTTTAGTAGAGTGACATCCGTCAGCTCATACGTAATTTTATTATGTAAAGAAGTATTTACATTTAACAGAATCATTTTTGAACTGGATACTATTTTAGACGATGGATATTACTTTAGTATATTAATAAAAATGTTATTTGTAAATAAAATTTAATTTTAAAATACGGATAAAAAAAATTGACGTGTTGACGTTGACAGAAGCGAAGGAGGTTATTATTATTATTATTATAAAACCTCATCTCGAACTGTTAGTCCTACATTTATTGGTTCTTGTATTTGTCGCCGGTTAATTCAAGTTCTGCTATTGGAGTCAGTTTCTTATTACCTTCTTTAAGCAATAGTTGACATTTAAAAGTATCCCTTCATTAAAAACACTACTAAAATTCATACAATTAATATTTTAATGATTATGAATGATTATAACTACATCTATATCTTTACTTTCCAGAGTCACCTGGAGCGCATCGTCCAGCGTCCGGGCGGTCAGAAGTCGGCGATGCCAGCGCTCCCACCACCAGCGCCCACGCGGTTCCACACGCTCTTCGAGCTGGGCGCGCACCAATCCAGGACAACCCTCACTCCGCGCCACGACCACAAGTCCACGCTCGCGTCAATCGCTCTCGCGGTGAGGTTTATATGGTTCTTTCAATAAGAATAACGTGTAACTATTATAATTAATTATATTATTATATATTTTTGATTTTGATTTGATTTTTTTGATTTTGATTATGTAACAGCAACAACAATGCGAAAAACACGTACACGGATAAGAAACAAACAAATCAAAATATATTTTGAGAAGAAAGCTATAATTTATAGTTTGTGGCATCTGCCCTTTGTATCCCTTCTTCTGTCTTGTCTTCGCAATAAATACTGATCCATCTCACTGGATACAGCTATGTACTTGTGTTTGATATGCTCTTCTAACAAACGCTCTTCCATCGTGAGGAACTCAGAAGAGGAGAAATCGTGACACACCGTTTATCAAGCCAGAGCCGAATGTATTTAATTCTTCGTAAATGAATAATTATGTTTTATTTTTATAACATCTAAATAAATTTGCTCTCCAGGTAGCACAATCCAACAAGGCCCTTAACATCTCGGACGTGGTAGACTGGCGGCGAGAAAACGGCATGTTCGTAGCAGACCTCGCTGCTGACGACGCCGCTAACGTCAGGACGATGCTCTGCATGCCCATCGTGAATGCCAACAAAGATGTTATAGGCGTCGCGCAGCTTATTAATAAGGTAAGGTATATTAATTAGACTGAGTGTGGAATCAGGATCTTGAATAGAAATGGATTAGCTGCTAGTCAGGTCTACATTTATATCACACACATTATAATAGTTGAAATGCTTATGTGAAAAGTGCAATAGGACTTACAAAGCTGAGTTCGGATTTACTAGTCATGGTTTGTAGTGCTTCGGTTATGGGAAGGAATTTACATGAGCCTAGCTAAATCTATTTTCTGTCTACGGATACGACAGTAATATGACCATTTTTATCAATAATAGTTAATAACTGACGGGATTCCTTAAATACTATGCCAAAGAATTTCATTTTCGCCAAGTTAGACAAAATTTATTTTTCTTGACTAAAATATGGTATTTTGTAATTCCAGGAGAACGGATGCCAGTTCACGGATGGCGATATTTCAATTTTCGAAGCATTCGCTATCTTCTGTGGTCTGGGGATCCATAACACGCAGATGTACGAGAACGCGTGCAAGCTAATGGCTAAACAAAAGGTGCGCTAAGTCTTAACTTGCAAATCATATTCTTAGAAATATTATAATTGTAAAATCTCAATAACATCCAAAATATTGCAAATCTCAAATAGGACCTAACTACACAACAATACAAGACTTACATATTTTGATATGGAGTGCCGCAATTAGCCCATAACTGAAAAAAGGAAAAACAATCTGTCTCACTGCTTGGCATTTGAGGTACAGTGGGACAAATTAGGTTACAAATGATAACAAACTATTATGTAGATCAAATTCAAATGAACTGTTTTTACACGATCATTATTTTATGTTTACCTTCAGCAACATAAGCCGAGTCGAGAGCCCATCACATTTCGTCCAAGCATATTCAGAAAAACATATCCAATATTTGTAATACTCGCTAGGTGGCGCTCGAGTGCCTGTCATACCACGCGACGGCATCCACGGAGGACACGAGCAGACTGTGCCAGGACAACATCCCCTCCGCCGAGATATACAACCTGTACAGTTTTCAGTTCCATGGTGAGCATTGCAATTTCAACTTTAACCCTTAGATTTGAAGAATAAATGTCGCTTAAAATATTTTAGCCTAAGTCAATTTTCGACACCAGGAATTCCGGACAAGATCTTTTTTAGCCTAATGAGGTCTATTTGAGTTCACTCGTATGTCGTAAATTTAATAAGTGATTTAGGGCCTTTAGGTCTAGTATTATTCAGATGTTTTAAGTAGTTAATAACATTATCTATTTTCAAAAACCAGTTGATATTTGTTTCTTAATTGGTATCGTTAATTGTAACAATTTCTCGTTATGTTCCAGACTTCGATCTATCAGATGAAGACACGTGTCGAGCGACGCTGCGCATGTTCTTACAGTGCAACCTTGTTGAGAAGTTCCACATACCTTACGATGTAAATACATTTTACATTCTGTATATAATTATAATAACATTTTTTCTCGCTTAAATTTGAATCAACAGCTTAACTTTTCAAACTGCCCGGGGCATAGCATAATTATTTACACATCTAAAATGAGTTTGCTACTTACATTTCCGAAGTTTTTACAATGGGAGTACAATCATTATCAATTAATATTAATCAATCTTCTTGGACCAAGGTCTGCGGGTACTATAGTACAATTGGTTGATGGTCAAACATCGGTTAATTCGTCTCAGTAGTATACTATCTCCACTTACTAGAGGTATTCCATTCATGAAATACAATTTTAAATTGATTCTAGGTCCTCTGCCGCTGGATACTAAGCGTCAAAAAAAACTACCGACCAGTAAAATACCACAACTGGAGACACGCGCTAAACGTAGCTCAAACGATGTTCGCGATGCTGAAGACCGGCAAGATGGAGCGGTTCATGTCGGACCTGGAGATCCTGGGGCTGCTGGTGGCCTGCCTCTGCCACGACCTGGACCACAGGGGCACCAACAACGCCTTCCAGACGAAGACTGAGAGCCCGCTAGCGATACTGTACTCGACCTCCACGATGGAACATCACCATTTTGATCAGTGTGTCATGATCCTGAATAGTGAAAGTAATAATATTTTTCAGGTGAGGAAACTGATTAATTGTTACATTTTTAGCCGTTGTTCAGAACCTAACTATAAAAAGGATAATATATTTAATATTGCTGGTAAAATAATGTTTGTGAAGCATGTAGTAAGTCGTTAATAGATTTTATTTGATATAAAAAAATATATCCTATAAATATATTTTTTTGCATTGTGATAGGTTTATTTAATTTCAGAGTTATAAATTTTAAATGAAATAAAAAAAAGCTGCTTGACTGTTACAAGAAATTAAAAAGAGACTTATAATACTAGCCATAACTTAGGAAATTAAAATAAGCAAGGAAAAAAATATAATAAAAATAATAATAATCCGTCCCACTGGCCCCTTCCCATATAGAGAAGAAAAAAATATAATCAAATATTTTGCAATTCCAGGCTCTTTCCCCTTGCGACTACAAAGACGTGATGAGGGTGGTGGAGACTGCGATCCTGTCGACAGACCTGGCCATGTACTTCAAGAAGCGCTCCAAGTTCCACGAGCTCGTGGAAAACGGAGAGTTCGACTGGCAGAGTCAGGAGAAGAAAGAATGTAAGATTTTCTGTATATTGCTTTGATGTAAAGCATTTATTAGATACGCAATCAAATTCAGGGCGATGGTAACCAAAAATAACCTTATCAAAAATATTTAGTATTTTAAAGATTAAAGACGAGACTTATGTAGTTCTTTAGGTATATATATATATTTTTTTTCTATTTTTTACTAGTTTAAAAAAATATCTCAATATATAACACAAAGACAGGTTTTTTTGCACCATTTATGACTCAAGACAGATCCACCCAACAGTTTTTTATAATCTTGGATTTGTTGGGTTCGTCTCCATAACGAATACACCCATGAAAACACTACTTACGCAGGTAAAATTCCCGATAACAATTAGTTCTAGTATAAAATTCGATTATCATGGCTAAGCTATGCTTATATAGAAACATCTATATAACATGGTCTTTAACTATAATACTACCATCTGCAGTACTATGCGGCATGATGATGACGGCATGCGACGTGTCAGCCATCGCGAAGCCGTGGGAGGTGCAGCACAAGGTGGCAAAGCTGGTCGCCGACGAGTTCTTCGACCAGGGCGACCTCGAGAAACTCCAGCTCAACCAGCAGCCCATTGCTATGATGGATAGGTATGGATCAAAAATCCTGATACGAATGTTGATATGGTTTTTGTAAAGTATTTTTAATGCATATTGACTGTTTCAAAGTGCCTACACTAAATTTTCAGGTTTTCTGCTCCATAAATGTAACTTATGAGCAAACTCATTTTCATTGGACTTATATTATTAGGTATAATTATTGCTCATGCTTATTATTGCATTCAAGTTATAAAACATAATCAAACGAAAACATACCTAATTTAATTTATTAAAATATATTCAAAGACAAAATAATTCATCGACATCCTCAATCATAATCTAGAAATTGGATGATAACGTTTGTCCAACTTTTTTTACCCTCATCATATCTCAAAGAACCTAGATTATATATTCATAGTAATTCCAAATTCTTCCAGAGAGAAAAAAGACGAGCTCCCTCAGATGCAGGTGGGCTTCATCGACATGATCTGCCTGCCGCTGTACAAGGTGCTGTCGGACACGTTCCCCTGGATCCAGCCGCTGTACGCCGGCACCATGGACAACCGCCAGCGCTGGCAGGACCTCGCCGAGAAGGTGGAGATGGGCCTGACGTGGATCGATCATGACACTATCGATAAGCCTATTGAGGAGTTTACTGGTGAGAATCACGATGAGAATCGTATTATTACTATTAATGTCTACAAAAGTATTAGAATATAAGCCATTCAAGTGGTTACTTTCTGTTCAAATAGAGTTCGCGATCATTGACTCGAAAAGAAGAAGAAGAAGAAGCATAGAACAGATCTAATAGGATTTTCTTTTTAATTAGAATCCCATTCCCATTTCTTCAGTCATCGTTGTGCCTTTTATTCAGAAAATTCACGGGCCTTTGTCATTTAGCTTAATTATTATTCTGAGAATCTGAACAGCAATTGTGTTTAAAAAAAAAACATGTCAATCATTAAGTCCGTATCCAAGTGCCTAGAAATGGTTAAAAAAAATCACACTAATTTAACCAGTCACTTATTTAAATCATTTATTAACATAACAAAATGAGTTTTCTTCTCTTTCCAGCATTAAATGAGCCAATAAAAGACGTGGAGCTGACAGTCCAGACCCTGAACTGTTCGAAGCCGATCCCCGAGAGCAGCAGCAGCATGGCACTAGTCAAGCCGCTGAAGACCTCCTTCCACTCGCTGCGGAGAGGCAAGAGCACCAACTTCACGACGCGCCCTGCCAGGAGTAAGCTGACGAGGTAAATATTTATCATGGACTTTCCTTACCGCCTTTTTATGGTTACTTTGTAGTTAGGCGATATAAAAGGCTTCGGCTGTTGTAGTTTGAAGGCTGCTTTTGAATTATTCAAATACAATTTCGAAAATAGCCATAGTTCTGCTTCAAGCCCGTTCTCCTTTATTACTTTGAAGGCTTAGCAACTTACTTTTACAAATATATTTTTTGCATGGTAATAATAAAAAGGATAAACTTAAAACATGTAAAAAATCTTAAATCATCAATTATAAAATAAAAATTAAATAACGCTCAACATAACTATCACTACATAGATGTACACTTAACCTTAAGATAAAGAAGCACCAAGAAGAGCCATCAGTAAGTACAAAAAAAAAACAGCCAGAAAACACAAAATCAAAAGAAACAGTTGTAAAATCAAAGTATAACGAAAGCATGTTCCAGATCAATGTACGCGGCAGCAAGCTCCAGGGAAAGCGAGAGGCCTCCGCTGGTGAAGAAGAGCACGGTGGTGAGCGACAACCACACCACGGTGCTTGCTGAGGAGCCCGCCAAGACGAAACACAAGGGCCGCCTCTGCCACATGTTGTGACGGTTGAGCTTGAACTGGTGAGTTTACAGTAGCCAGTCTGTTAGGTCACTGGTGAAGAAGAGCACGGTGGTGAGCGACAACCACACAAGAATATGGCAATATTTTATTAGGTCACTTGCTAAATGTTAAGACATACATTGCATCATTCTGATTACCATCTCCTTTCTTCGTAGCCTGAACTACGAAGGAAAATTGTATATATTTTAAACTTCAACGTTTTTATTTTCAGGGGCAGCCAGAATAGTACAGAGAAACCTGAGAAGCTGGACAGAGTGAAGCCGTCCAAATCGATCGATTAGATGATATGTCGTCGCTTTTGCGTCACTTTGTGAAATATGCAGCCATGTCAGCTATCGTAGAAAACCGGGTAACAGTGAAGCAAGTGTTGGACCTAAAGACGTTGCGTCGATTTTGGACAGTACGTCGATAACCTCAAAGGTAACTTGGCGAGTTGACGTCGTTTTGACAAAGTGACGAAAGAGGATAAGGTTGTAAAGTCTTCTTCGGCTGTTGAGCCAAATGTCGTTTTACTAATAGTCGTTATCGTTGTACATTTCTACTGTTAGACATCGTATTAAGTAGATTATGTGGTACTTGTATTTTATTATGGCTGAACGAAATTATCTAGCCCTTTAGAAAAATCAATAAATCCCTTTCTTTTTCAATTTTTCTATATGTCTTTTTCTAAGTCTTTACCTAAGTTGAGTGCAATAGAATGGTGTAAATCGATTGCTTAGTTATCCTGTATCCTTCTAAAATAAATTCGTTCAGCCAAATAAAGTTTTAGAGAACAAAAATATAAAATAAAATTTTTAGTATTTTAATCTCTGCGTCTTTTTGACGTGAACATGTTTCCTGTAAACAAACTCTAGGTAAATGTTTATTATCTAATTAAATGTATTATTTACATAGACTGTGATCTAGTATTACTTCACGATGTTCTATTTTAAAAGTAACAGGATTGATAGATTGCGATGTTGGATGGCCCTACCTTATACCTTTACCTTTGTTAAATTCAAGTGATGTTATAACGTTTGATAGAGTTTCAATATGTTCCGTTTCTTCAGTGATATCTTTATTTTCTTTGCCTTTTCGATAAATATTTCCAGCTTTTAATTTACCTTCATATTTACATTTTTATATGGATCTATCATCTGTTTCAATTTTAAAATAGAATGATCGTTTCTTGGCCTGTGAAATAAGGTGTACGATGTAACTACTAAGGGTGTAAGGTGATGTTTTCGTATTTTACATTATAAACGTTCAATTAAATTATTTTTATTGGAGCTAAAAGTATTACGATGCTAGTCGTGTGTTATGTTATATAGATATTTATTAATGTTACTGTCGAACGTAATATTACGTCCATTTGCTTATGAAGCTTGGTTTGTGCAATATCGAATAGATTTCGATCCAGTCTTAAAGTATTTGAGATTATTTTTATTACCAGTACTTTTAAGTGACAGCAATATTTTAGCGATTTTCTTATATGTAATGGTTTCAGTACAAGAGTGAGGAGCTTGAAGTGATGTCGCTCATTTGCACAATGGATTTTCGACAGCTAGCCATCCATTGATAACTTATTGAAGGACTTGTTATATCTATTCAATGCTAAAAATGCAATGGATGATGCACAGGTCGATAGTACGTTGTGTACACGAGTCATAAGATTTTAAATTCGATTTTAAATCTTTTTGGATTAAACGTTTTAGCATTTTAAAGATTATTGTATAAATGATACATACTTGTCTTTTACCAATGAATAGTCCGAATGTTGTTACAGAATATGATTTTGATGCGTTTGTATAACACTTGACTTGTAAGGCAAGTGTTATACAAACTAATACTTTTATAGAAAGAAAAACTAAGAAAGCCTTTTAAACAATATATCGATGTCAAAAATTGTGCAATTTTTACTATTGTTATAATAGTTTAGATTAACGCTTTTACATTCGCGAAATGGAAACACTTTTTAGTATTTTTTGGCAAAAATTTTGACAGCTATTTCGCTATGAATATGTCTATTGTTATGTAACAAAGTATTAATCATACGTTGAGTGCTATACAGAAAATTACCTCTCTTTTGACAAGCTGCAATTATTTTTATAAAATAGCATCGTGGAAAAGGAATGGAGGTTCGTAAAAACTAATGTGTTCTTACAAATTTCAGTAGACAGACACATTTACAGAATTTTAATCATGAGCATTTTACTATAATACCATATGCATCTTTGCTAACTTGTATGTTTCTCATTTCGCTAATGTAAGAGCCACATAGTCCAGATGTTGTGAAATAGACTATACTTAATCTAATTAATAGTATTATGACTGTTCTTTAATAACTTCATATAAAGTGGTTTTTTAAAGAATCTTTTCAAATAAGTTCGGGTTTTACGAGGTAATCTTTACATCAATTATTTATTTATTTCCAGAATTAAATTATTTATTTTTATTTACAAAAATTGTTATTATTTCGTTGCATTGTTTTAAATGAAGTTTTTATTCATTTATTTAATTTTCGGCTCAGTTATAGCTTTAAATTCTTTAAAATATAATTATTTACTTTCCCGAATGATATTCGTCATTCTAATTTCAACCTTATTTCGATGTAAATATGAAATGAACTATGTAAACAGCTTTGAAATATAATATGTACCTACATGGACACAATTTTGTTGATTGGCAAATGTTTTCTTGTCTAATTTATAGCTAAAGGACATTTGAACTACCAAATGGAAAATAGTAAATGTATTGAAATATAATTTTCAAGAATTCTAGAGTTTCCTATGGCTATCAAAATATTTTTGAAAGAGAAAACTAGTTGTTTGGCTAAAAATGTTTTGTTGTTTATTTAAATTGTACTTGTTTCTATAATTGTATCGTTTGTGGTTGTTTTCAAAGACAATATTAATTACGCTTCTCCAGAACAATAAATAGTGAGTCTTCGTTATTATTCTAACATTTGTAACAATACCTACTGAATGTGTTTCAAGGAATAAAAATATTGTGAACATTTCTCTGGTTTTCATATTATCACATAAAACAAGCATTTTTATGCATATAGAAAAGCCCTTGGGTTTAAGCATTTAATAAAATCAATCTGAGATACACACAGTTTCAATTCAAAATATTTAAAAAAAGCAAAAGGGCTAAGATGAGCTAGGCTCAAAATCCTACACATGAAGACAAATAAAACAATCCCAAACACGGTGCGATTGCGACCTTTTGAGCTTCTATACCTCCATGCTTCATCATCATAACAGATCAAAAGAACTCAAAAATTACATGCAAATTTTTATCAAATCATCATTTCAAAATGAGTTCATACATTTAAACCTGGTACCTCCTTCTTTCATCATTACTAAACAATAATCACGTAGAGAATGAATTAAAAATATTTAGTTTATTAAACTGCAGTAACATTCAATAATTGCCAAAGAGATCCTCTCATTCTGTATCACTTGTTATATCTTATAAACTGACAACAATGTATAAATATAATTATAGTATTTATCTTCTTTCAAGCTTAATATAATGTCCAGAGATTGGGTTTAACATCACTTGCATATCCAGTTTCATTCTTGTGTGATCAGCTGTCAGTTTGTATTTTCTTAAAATTGGTATAACAGTGGCCCTTATATTTAACAAGGCATAACTTTTACCTGAAAAACAAAATTATAATCGTGAAAAATATTTTTTTACTTGATTGAGGGATATGGGTCGTAGTGTACATCCCTGCAGAACCCATGCAATTTAGGAGACTGAACAACTCTACTCCATATTGATTTAGAACCATTCATTGGTTACAGACGGTATATAGTGTACTTAAAGTGATTTTCAAGTATTACCCCTTGTTTGAATAACACATAACCAACTTAAATGACTAATAAACCGTATCGAAAGCTTATGACAGATTTATAGCAAAGGACATCATCCATTTTGGTCCAAAATTCGAAAGTGACCAACCAAAAAAATTGTTATATTCTGACAGAGCTTGTTCTCCTAAGCATTTCTTAATATGGCACCAAAACTGTAGCACTGCTGCACAAATTGCACTGGTACAAATTTGAAAGTTTCGAATTTGTACCAAAAATGTATAAAGAGTGGATGATATCCTTTGTCATGAGCTTTTGATGTGGTATTTTAATATGCATTTATATATATTATCAACCTACCGATACATCCTCTGCGTCCAGGCGAAAAGCTGGCAAAGGCAGCTTGGTGGTCTGGGTGCGTGTCAGGACTGAGCCACCGCTCTGGCTTGAACTCATTGGCATCGGAACCCCAATACTTAGTGTGCCTATTGGCCGCCCATAAATGTACCACTACTTTATTGTTTGCAGGAATAGTTACGTTACCTTAAATATAAGAAATAGTTAATATAAATTAATAATAGATAGATTAAAACTGTAACGCTTGTAAAAAGTTATACTAGAATATTCCGTATCTTATTTCAATCGATCGACTTAATTCCAAAATATCCTCTTTATTGTCGCTAACAAAACATAAATATACGTCCTTCTTAATTTCTTTCTAAATTAACTGACTATGGATAATTACTACTTACGTAGCTTGGTGTCGACTGTAGTTTGTCGAGCCACTATCATCCCCACTGGATACAGTCTTAATGCTTCCTTGATGGCAGCGTCCAGGTATGTGAAGTATGAAATATTTTGTCTGGATACCTTAGCGTCTTTTGATAGTATCTGTGATATCCTAAACACAGAAAGAAAAGCAGAACTATAATGACAATGTTTTAAAATGTTTTCAAACGCAAAAAATACCCGTTTGAGTTACAGTAATACAGACAATTGAGACTATCCTGTGCCAAAGTGAATTACTTCTGGGCATCCATTCATATGTACTTATATGCAGATACTAGCTGACAAAGTGATTATCAAAGGACTGCACCATTTTAGCGGCATTCATGCTTTATCAAAATCTGTTGGAGTAATTAGTTTGTAAATGCAAAGTTGTTCACAAGTGTGTAACTTACATAAGATTGAAAAAAAAAACAATACTAACTCCTCGTAAATCTCGTCTTGCACTGCCGGATAGCTACCGATGCACACCAAAACAAACAGTATTTCATATAGACTCGTATCAAACGAAGCGAACAACACGTTATCCACGATGTTTCTTAACTCTTCATGTGTGTACAAACTACCCTTTTCAGTCACACAGGTCTCCAAAATTATGTCCAAGATTGATTTGAATCTGCTACCTGAAAAAAACCATACTCTAACTTGAAACCTTTTAGCTTATTCACATTTTAAGCGGTGAATAACATAAAGGCGGCTAGTCAGGTAACAGATAAGGGGCGGGACTGGCGGGACAGATAAGTTGTTAAAAACTTACTTTCATAATCAACATTTTCCTTATTCTGCAACCGTTGTAAATGTTTTGATGTCCTTGAACGTACCATCTAAAAACAAATATTGGTTGGTTTTAGTTACTTCTATCCTGAAGTAAATAACGTTAATTAAGGCCGTTTGCAGTGGTTCAACGATGGTCCGGTTTGTCAGCCTTAAATACTGACCTCTTCAGTTAAATCGTAAATCGTTTGTGCGGCCTTCACCGATCTCTCCTTGTAACCACTCATGTTGTAAATAGGCTCAATCAGAAGCCAAGGCCTCCACATCCTAATAGACATTATCTCCAGAAACTCGTGAGTCGCTTTCATGTACTGTTCAGTAACTTGCTCGTTACCATTCGGTCGGGCACCCATGACCGTTCCTGAAACAGGTTATATTTAGGTTATATTTATTAGTTATGGTAAATAATTTTGCTACAGTAGTAAATTACTCACTTTATGGTTCAGAATTCAAATACCATAAAAATACAAAAAAGATGATAAAGGATCATACACCCAAAATCCATTTCTGCGCCTCAAGAGCTCACATCAATTAGTTGCAAAAAATTCCAAGAAGTTAATGCTTAGGCAATTTAGGGAATTTCATGGAATTACGAGATACAACATTTTTGACGACCTCCGTGGTCGAGTGGCGTGTGCACCGGTTTCAAGGTGTCGCTAGCTCTGAGGTCCCGGGTTCTACATTGTCTCGGGTCTGGGTGTTTGTGGTACCTTCGTTGTATCTGAATTCCATAACACAAGTGCTTTAGCAACTTACTTTGGGTTCAGAAGTATGTGATGTTATCCGCATTTATTTATTTAATATTTATTAAAATGAGTCCAATTGTACTTACGGCAAGCTGTTTCTAGTACAGTCTTGGCTATTTTACTAGTGAGGTCTACTTCCCCTCTGCCGACGTCTTCTTCAAGTTGCTCCACAAGGACATCAGCTTGCTCTATGAATACTTCAAGATATTCATCTATCAAGTGCTGCTTGAAACCCAAATCTAGAATCCGTCGGTTTCGCTTCCAAATTGGTACTGAAGATAAAAATAAGTACACATAACAAATAGCTTCACGGGCTTTGAAAATTAAGTAGAATTATTGTTTTATTTACTCGCCGTGCTCTAAGTCAGGCCTAGTAAAACATTGTCTTGCTTTCATAGTGTGTCACAAGCTTGCAACCACTGCAAGTAAATATTATCTTAAAAGCTGAAACGAATATCTCACCTTCAGCCGCAACTATAGACTTCCCAAGCATGAGGTGCACCAAGTTGTATATATTGGGCTTTTCAAGACATCTGTTCAATACAGTTTGTACGTCCTCTGGGTCGGCGACAACTGTAATATAATGTGGGAATATTATTATTATTTTCATCGTATTGCAGGGTTAGATGAAAGACACTTGTGTTTCCAGATGGTTTTAATAACATTTTCTAGGAATTATTATTCTATATAAAATCCATAACACGTTTATTTTTAAACCATCCTATGGAATGAAATCAAACCGGAACCACTTCTAAATATACGATAATATACGGAAAATACTTACTATATATTGGCATAGGGCCAATCATTAACTTAGTTACTCCATCATTTTGTATGGCAAAGTTTCCATTCGACGCCAAGAATTGGTATACGCCTGAAAAGCAAAATTTTTGCATAATAATACTTGTAATATCTGCTGGCTATGCTCTGACTTGATACGTATGCACGTGGCTACAGATTTCAACCTAGGTAAGTATCAATTGGACTTCTTAGGGTCTTCTATTGGGAAGGATCTTAACATCAAACAGGTTCACTGTTGAAAGGTAGAAATAAATTCTTATTACTAGGTAGAAGTAGCATTTCTTTCTACCTAATAATAATGCTGTTGACTAGGCAGTCAAATAGCACATTTAGAAATTATTTTTTAAAGAATGAAACAAGATGATGAAACACTTTCTAAAGCCCAAAAAAAAAATATTGAGTTTTTCTTTAAGCCTTCCGTTACATATTGGATGATTAACTCATAAATACATATTTAATAGTATATTGTAGTACTTACCATCAATCTTTAATAAACTAGTAACCTTGTGTAAATGTCCTAAGACCGGCAGCTGCCCGGGGTATGAAGGAATCTTCTCGTTGATTAGCGGCAAAAATTTACGACACCCAATAATGTACGCCAAACAAAATCCAACCAATACTAAAAGGGCCAAAAACATGATTGAGACAAGGTTGAAAATACTAGGATAAAACTTATTGAAATGAAAATTGTTAATTTAAAACCTCTCTGCCGATCTTACCAAACTGTTGTCTATTGATTGATATCCTTATATATATGTTCATATATTCTAATCCACTGTTATTCACATATCATAATGAATTATGTATCTTAAACCACACATCAAAAAGGTAAAACTCTCTGCACACGGTACCGTACCAAACTTATAATAGGTATTATTTTTCAATCAAAAGTCAAAAGTTAAGGATTTTAACACCAAAATACAACAATGAAAGTCATCATGCCACTTGCAGCAACAGAGAAAGCAAAATATACTTCGAGGCGACATCTAATTCACTTCTACATCATTTTTTCAAAAAAAGCGGAAACGAATAACCAAAATTAATACACACAAAGAGCATTTTCAAGACTGACTGTTACACCCTAGTGGTTGTAAACCCTAAGACCAAACTAATACTATACGTCATACAAATGAATCTATGATGACGTCGCGGGATATTTATGACAAATTATTTTAAGAATGTAATAGTTTAATTTGTATTCAAGTATCAATTTAGTATAGCTTTAGCAATTATATGGTTAGTTTATAAATAGATTGTAGTTATTTGTTAAATCGTATTTAGTAGTTATGTATTATAGATTCGTGGTAAATGAATAACTACACTTCATAATTACAAATTAGAAAGAGAAGCGTTTGTCCTGCTGTGTTACAGGTCACGCTTAAAGTAATAATTATTAATGTGTCTATGGACGACATATTAAAGTACTTTTTTGAACTTCTACTCAATAATACACATTCCTTTTATTTATAAAACTTATAACTATTCACGAAATGTATTTTAGGTTTGAATTAGGTTTTTCTTCTTACATTGCAAGTTATATTGACCAAATTATTAAAATATCTGCAAGTAATGCTTTCAGTATTTATGTTAGGTCTGAATGTTTGTGACTCCTAATATATATATATTTGGTCCAACAAGTTAAATTAAAATGTGTTATTAAAACAGTGACCAGCAAAACAACGTTTTTTTTAAACAGATTAATAGTTCTTTATTTTGTGAAAGTCAAGTTTCACGAAGGCTTCAAGTTTATCCATAAATATGAATCATAAGACACTATTTTACCTGCTGCATAACTACTGTTGCATGTTTTATTTTATTTTCTGCTACTGCCATGAAGCTGAATCCTCCTTCCCAATCCTTTTCACTTCCCTCGTCGGTGTGATGAGTCATTCACCCCTCGGTTAGCAGATGGTTGTGTAGTGAGTCGTTAGACACATAGGGAACTTACATTTACCAATATTGTATATATGTCGCAGACAAATAGTATAATATGGCATTTTACATACGGCGTCGTCAGTTTAAAAACGTTTGCGGTTATGTAATATGCCGAAGGCAAAATGTCAAATCATTCAATCGTTATAATGCGACGTTAGTGTTATTTTAGGGTGACTATGCTCATTAAAATCTCGAGACAAATTTTGAATTGCATAACGTCGTCGCTCGCTTCCCTCGCTCTGTTGCAAAGTCACAATATCTAACCTAACCTATTGATCTCTGTCACAAAGTCGATCCTAATCAAGCAATGGATTTCTGGGCCTATGAATATATGAATATTCGATCAAATACATGTTTTTATATATGTTTTATCATTATATTGTTCAAACTTATTTTAAGATTATCATAATTATTAAAACATACTATATTACAATTAAAAATTAAACTTAAGATATTTACAATATTCATAATTATTATTTTATTTCTTATTGCGTGTGTAATAATGTGTATTTTTATTTCTTGTGTGTGACTTATAGGACAGCATGCATGCCACATGGATTTTCTGTTATATTGTACAATTAGCTGTGCCCTGCGGTATCACCCGCATGAATACCAAGGTCCCGTTCCCGGTGCCTTTATATTATTCAGGGCGCAGATGATGTTATGAGACAAATGTTACTATACTTTAAAGGATTATCTTGATGATGATATTTAATTTTAATTGTTCCCGTATATTTCTTAATTTGTATTAATTGATTGTGCTATGTTTATGTTATAAAATGTCACTGACCTACTTAAAAAATATTGTATGCCATTATGACGGGTCATAGCTGTGTACAATCTCGAAAACATGTAACAGCTATTTGCTCACCTATGTACCACAATAAAGAATTTTGTATTTGTATTGTGTTTTTGTAAAATTTTACTCACTGTTTCAGACGATAGCTAATATTATTTATATCTGGCGTCTCTACGCTAGACATAAATTCTTCTATTGATATTCTGAAGACAGTCAGTAGTGTCACTGACATTGACGCTGTTTTATAGTTATTAACTTAAATGAGAGTAAATTATTTGTACTTTGCATCGTCTAGGTATTTCTTAATTTGTCTATCATTACTCAATTGTAGTGGAGGAAGTGGTAACTATAATCTTACTTCTATTTTTTATTTCGTTTAAGGGTCCTTCCGTTTTTTATTTATATTTATGAAATAGCCAAATTAAAAATATCTAGAATATTAATTTGTGAAAATTAATATGGGCCAATAATTTTTAACAGATACTTGTTTGAATAAAACACTAAAATAGGTTGTTAAATATGTAAAAAATTACAACGGACACAATTCAGTAACAATTTTTGACTTTTTACTAAAGAATAATCTATTAGATAAATAAAAAAGATATATATTCGCAAGAAATGCGAGTAATAAAATAATTATACGAATGAAAGGCGTAATCATATATTCAAAATATTTATTTATTTTCTATTTAATTCCCTTGAATTATTTGTTTTTTTATTCTGTAGTCACTTGATGCATCCTTAGAGCTGACAGCGATTTGAAAATGTAATAATAATAATACAGTTTATCTTCTTTCAATCTTGATTAAATGTCCAGAGGCTGGCTTCGCCATTATATGCATACCAATTTTCAATCTCGTGTGATCAGCTGTGAATTTATACTTTCTGAACAGCGCAACAAGAGTAGTTTTCATATTTAATAACGCATATGTTTTACCTGAAATAAATAAGATTGTTGTTTAAAATTATAATTCAATGAAAAGGGCACAGTATACGACCCTGTGGAACCCTTACCTATTAAGTGACTATACAACATTAAACAAAAATATTCTATTGCAACCTTATTGGTAACCGTAGTATTTGTAATGTATTTAACAAGGTTTAATCAATACACTTTGTTTAAACATAACAAACTCGACCTATATGAAAATTGACTATGTCAAATGCTCACGATTGAAAAAGTAAATTTGTAGAGTCATTCTTACAGCACCATATGACTAACTGTATTTTTCTGTATTATAATGAAATTATGAACATACCGATACATCCTCTTCGTCCAGGCGAAAAGCTGGCGAAGGCAGCTTGGTGGTCTGGGTGCGTGTCGGGACTGAGCCATCTCTCAGGCTTAAACTCATTGGCATCGGACCCCCAATACTTAGGATTCCTATTGGCCGCCCAGAAATGAGTAAATACTGAGCTATTTGCAGGAATAATCGCGTTACCTGGAAATATTTTTAATTATATACCCTAACTTTTCATGTAATTGAAATCAAGCGAGAATTTCACAAAGATCCCTGTTCTCGTGTTATTAAGCTAAACTATGCCATAGTATTGTAAAGAGATTTCAGATTCCAAAATTTGGGATCTTAAATCGCCAACCCGCGGAGAGCAAGCGTGGTGATCAATGCTCGTGCCTTCTCATTATGGAAAGAGGCCTGTGCCCAGCGGTGGGACGTTTAAAGGCTGGATTATTATTATACAGAGACATACTTCAAAAGAACTCATAATAGATATTCTGGATAATGTATACTTACGTAGCTGTGTATCGACTGTAGTTTGACGAGCCACAACTATAGCCACTGGATACAGTCTGAGAGCTTCCTTGAGCGCAGCTTCCAAGTAAGTCAATTGTGTAATATTTTTATTGGATACCTTAGTGTTACCTGGCAGTATACGTGAAATCCTACAACAAACAATACATATATTAAAACCTAGAATGAAAAAACGCTGCCACTGTTTCATTCAGTTACAACACAATTTTTTTTTTTATATTGACCAACGTAAGATTAGGTAAAAACAAGATAATAATAGATTCACTAACTCTTCGTAAATCTTGTCTTGCACTTCGGGGTAGCTACCGATGCACACCAAGATGAACAGCAATTCATATAGAGTCGTATCAAACGACGCAAACAACACGTTATCAACTATGTTCCTGAACTCTTCATGAGTATACAAACTACCCGTTTCAGTCACACTTTTCTCCAACAGTATGTCCAAGGTTGATTTGAATCTGCGACCTAAAAAATAAATAAGGACACTAGAAAAAGGCTGATGAGATATATGAATTAAAAGCTATGAATTAAGTAAAACGGCTGTCGGTATCTACGCATTAAAAGCGATGAATTTAGTGAAAACGGCAATAATTCAAATAGATGAAAAAAAGGACATTATTAACAAAAACCAACACCATTTTAATTGAATTTTATTTTTGTATCTCATTAATTTTTGTTCTGCTTTCTTAAACTATCTAAATACATACTTACTGGCATAATCAAAGTTTTCCTTATTCTTCAACCGTTGTAAATATTCTGATCTCCGTACACGTACCATCTGAAAACAAATGTTTGTTAATTTTAGTTATTTACACTATTTTATAAATTTCGTTTTGCATCAGTATGCCAGACATTCACTTAAATGGTTTTTAAAGTTCCCAGACTACATTAATCCGTCGGTGATCGTGTAGTGGCAATTACTATTTCAAAACTTAAATAGACCTTATTGCAACAGCCCAAAGAGTGTTTCTATAATTACAGACCTCATCAGTAAACTTATAAACTGTTTCAGCAGCCTTCACTGATCTGTTCTTGTAGGGCGTCATGTTGAAGAGTGGCTCCAGCAGAAGAGCAGGCATCCATATCCTCCTGCCCAATATCTCGAAGAACTCATGACATGCTTTCACGTACTCATCGTTGACTAGCTGCGTACCCTTTGATGGAGGAGCACCTAAAGTAGTCTCTGAAATAGATTATGCTATTTTACTGTTTATTTAATTTAAATTGTTTTGTACTTTTGATTCCTTGCTGAATGTCATGAGAAATACAAAATCCTGAGAATTTCTAACTAACGTATCTTCGCAGTACTGTAAAGGTAATGGAATGAATATACTGAAAATCGATTGGATTGTGTGTATTTTTACGTTATAATTCAAAATTGCACTTACGACAAGATGTTTCTAGTACAGTCCTGGCTATTTTGCTAGTGAGGTCTACTTCCCCTCTGCCGACGTCCTCCTCAAGTTTCTCCACAAGTACATCAGCTTGCTCAATGAATACTTCAAGATATTCATCTATCAAGTGCTGCTTGAAACCCAAATCTAGAATGCGTCGGTTTTGCTTCCAAGTAGGTACTAAAAATAAATGGTAAAAATAGTATAAAGAATGTGTTGCATTATGATTTTTTATTTTAAGGAGTATTTTTATTTTAGTAGGCCTGCTTCATGACTAGCCTCTCGCCAAGATTTGCTTGGTCTGCCTTTTAGACATTGTTAGTTCCATTCTAGAATGTAAAACAAATCTCTCACCGTCAGCCGCAACGATAGCTTTTCCAAACATTGAGTGCACAATACTGTACAAAGCGGGTTTTTCAAGACATCTGTTTAGTACAGTTTGAACGTCCTCTGGATCGGCAACAACTGAAATAAAATATGTGAATAAAATACAAAACCGTAATACATATACACTTGACACATGATTTGGAGAGCAAAAGCAATACAACTTTTTGATAAATGATAAGTCTACATTATGAAAAATTAACAAAAAATTACCTAATTCACATGATCACATCCAACTGCAAAGAAATTTAGCCTAACATTAAACTTCAAATATTGGATCCGAAACAAGATGACGAGTAATAAGTTCACATGAATGGAAGCTTAACAAAGAAGGAAAATGAGGAATGGGACATAATTTTGGATTCCTCATGGAATCAGTTCAAAATAAACAATATGTAATGGCAAATACTCACCGTATATGGGCACTGGGCCTAGAAGTATCTTAGATACTCCGTCATTTTGTAAAGCAAAGTTTCCAATTGACGCTAAGAACTGGTATGCACCTACGAAATATAAATTTAACACATACATGTTTAATGATTGGATTTCGGTTCCAGGTTGGAACCCCAGGAAAATATCGTGTGGAACCTCTATATTTTTAAAATGAAACTTGAAAAGTTGCAGGAAATAGGTTTCACCACCTAGACCTAACTTATATATGAATCTTTTTATAGTCGTATATTGTTCACACTTACCATCAACCTTGAATATACAAGGGAACCTGTGTAAATGTCCTATGACTGGCAGCTGCCAAGGATATGATGGAATCTTCTCGTTTATCGGCCAAAATTTACGGCAAACCATTAGGTACGCCAGATAACTGGCGACTAATATTAAAATTGCAAACAACATTTTTGTACGGACAACGAAGGTAGAAAATGTTTGGATTAAACTTGTAGAAATGATACACTGCAGCTCAAAAGAAACTGTTGTCTAATACAATAATACCCATATTTATATGCTTTATTTCTACATTTTCATGTGTGCCACGTGTGTATTTTAATACCTAAACAACACAAATAAAGGTAAAACTCTCTGAACACTGAGACAAGCGGTAAAACACTGATTTAATTAAATTTATAAACACCATTAATTATTCAACTACTCAAGCTTAACATGATTTCTGAATAATTTACATCCCTAATGGCGTACAATTACGGCATATTTATTATTTTGGGAATATAGTTATTGTAACTATCTTGTGAGCTACAAATAAATAATCTGCACTTAGATTTAGCACTTTCTGCTTTGAAATGACCTGTCTTAACACCAACCAACAATTATTCTGATGTGTATTTAGCCATTAAAGACTTTATTTTTATCGAAATGACAGAATAGACAGATAGTAAAAGAGAAGAGATAAATTAGAAAAGATATAAGTCATTATGGGTTTAGGTAGCAATATCCATTGCACACAACGGGCATTGTTGAGATTGTCAGTTACACTCCAGTGCAGCAGTGGTTTAAACCCTAAAACTTAACTAACAGTTATACGTCATTCAAAAAATGATTATAATATCGTAGAATATAAATTGAAAAAATCCGTACTCAAGTCACGCGCTGTACCTCGAAATCATGATTTGAATAATATTTTCTGAAAAGACTTTCCAGTCCTAGCTCAGGACGTGTGCTTAGAAGAGGGAGATGGAGGCCTTTAACCTACAGTAGAACAAGATGGGCTTATTTATTCGCTTTGGCATCATTGATTTGAACCTTAGGAAAGAATCGAACCAAAGAATGGTAAAGTAGACCAGTTGCTGCACCAACTTAATTCCATATTACCAAATTCTCCTCTCTTTTCATTTATATTCTAAAGACATCGGGTATGCTTGGACTTTTAAATACACGTACATAGACAATCATGTAACAGCTATAAATTCAGTAAAGAGTAGTTAAAATGTATAAAATGTACTGTTTATTTGGAATTTGATCCCGACAGCCTGCACCAATTCACCGACAAATGAGAATGATTTCTTTGACAGTTTTTAAATACGTTGGGATCACATATAAGAATATTAGTAGACGCAAGGTGCTCATGAAGTCCCTTTAAACCACTCTGCCGTTCTTGCAGCCGTGAATAACTGAACTGATCACAATTTTGATTTATTTATTCCGAAGTAATGGCAATTTACAATTTATTATTTACTTTAACAATATTATATACAGTTTTGGCATAATAAGAATCTTTATTTAATATCTACATTTTTTATTCATATGCTACTTCGATGCTTGTATCTTAATCTAAGTCTACATGGCAAAGTGTAGGTACATACATTACTTGTTTTTTCTTTTACTAATTATAATTATCTATCCTACATTTTTTCTTTACACTTTAAAGAGTTTTTTATTTTTATTTGGACAAATGTTTCTTGTCTTCTTTGTGCTATTTGATTGCAGTTTAGAATGCTTAGCAGTTTTCGTCTTGGACAGTTGACATTTCTGCATCTATTTCCTTTCTATTTTCAATAAAGTTATTTATTTACGTCCTCTTTTCTATACTGATGTAGTGTCCAGCATCAGGCTTCAGCATTACATCTAACTTGAGCTTCACTTTCGTGTGATCCGCCGTGATCCGGTAGTTCCGTATTACATGGGCCAGCGTCGTTTTCATTGACATTAGTGCGTAGGCTTTACCTGGAAAAATAAAGTTTATTTTATAATCCTAGTAATTTAGGAAACTTTGTTGGAAATAATTACGAATTACTAGAAAAAGACAAATAAACTGATTAAGTAGTAAGTGCAGAACATTAACGCTAAAGAAAAAAGGAATTTAATTAGAGGTATTTAAAGAAACAAATGGATTTGCAGTATTATGATCAAAAGCATGAAATAACGTAGAACATTTTTAAGTGATACCTTATCATAATATACCATAATATACCCATAACTTAATCGACTTCATTGATGATGAATTTCCTCAAAATACGCACTATGAAGTACTTACCAATACACATTCTTCTACCCGCTCTGAAGGTAGCTAAGCCACCGTTCTGGCTTGAACTTACCGATACACATTCTTCTCCCCACACTGAAGGCGGCGAAGGCGTTAGGGTTGTCCGGCAGCCGACCCGGCTCCAACCACCGTTCCGGCTTGAACTCGTGCACGTCCGGGCCCCACATCGGGTGCTTGTGGATGCCGAAAACGAAGAGGAAGCACGTCCTGCCCGCTGAGAGAGTGTAGTTTTCTGGAATGGCGAACGGTGAAAGTTGATGTATGAACTGATCAATAAACATAATTTTGGTCTTCTAAAATATAAGATTTCAAACAATTAGTAGATATTAATTATAGTTAGAAGTTAATAGCTATAAGTATAATTATATTGCAATTGCAATCGATTAGGCATTTGAAATCATTTTCAATATTGCTTCCTTTTTGCTACGGTTACTTACTGATGGCAGTATCGGTTATACTTAACCTTAACTCATCACCAATGTTACTTTATTCTTTGTAAGTGAAATCCTCGGTTCGGAATCTTCAATGGAATCATTTTTCTTAATTTTAATTTCACTCTCAAGTCTAACTTACTAAGTTTGACATCCCTGTCAAGTTTCCTGGCTAGCACGGGCACGATGGTGAAGACCCTCATGCTCTCCTTCAGCACCGCCTCCAAGTAGACCATCTTCGACAGGTCGGTCTTCTCCACGTCCCTGTCTCCCTCGCCCAGGACCTCCTGGATCCTAAACAAGAGAAATTAGGAGTGTTGAAATTATGATATGGTCTTTTTGGTACTTTTTGCAGATAGACCGAAAGATTGGGGAAAATTGCTTTATAATAACACGCTTAGCATACGTAGTGTAGGACGCCCCCCGGCTAGATGGACCGATGATGAAGAAGGCAGCTGGCAGTGACTGGGTTCAAAGGGCGAGAGATCGTGAGCTGATGCGCTCCTTTGGGGAGGCCTAGGTCTAGCAGTGGACTGCAACAGGCTTATATTATGATGATGTGATGCTTTACAATAATAATGAAATTTTTATAAGGTATGGGCTAGACAGATTTATGTTTTTATTATAAACTATAGTAAAAAAGAAATACCAATAAGATTTTTTGTGAATAATTATGTGGTAAGAATAGTAAACAATTGTTATCACATTAAAATTAGGTCAAGGTCAACTGATTTTCTCTGAAGACATTTTAGTCAAATTCCAAAGAATGGTAATTTAATAAATCAAACCTGGAAAGCAGCTTGTCATTTTTTTGTCGCGATATACATAATACGTGCGGGCTGAGCTACGTATAAAAGCTTCATCATGAAATTAGAGTGTCTTACTTAAGAAACGTATTTTAAGTTAATATCATTTCAATCAAGAAATCCGAACATAGATTATTTTAACATTAAGTAATTACTAATTCTGCTATTGTCTACACAAACAGCATACCTAAAATAATATTGGCGTCAATATAATCCTTGAACTCGCTGTTAATAACACGATGATGTTAAAGTTATTCATGAACTAGGCACGTGTCCTTCCGAGGCAAGGACACGTGGGTCAGCGCTGAAAACCAGCGCTGCTGTCTTGTGCCTGCGAGCACGAGACGCAGCTTCAATGCTGAGCGCTGACCTTTTCTCGCATAAGTGACGCAACTGCAGCGTTCTTCTTTCTTCTTTTGTTGTTTTCGAGAATTTTTTGTTTGTTGGACTTGAGAGTTGAATACTAAACACATTATTACCTAAAAGTGATGGTGGTAAGTAAATTATAGTATTCCATCGAGTTTTTCTCTTCTCAACATGGTTATCTTCTTACCTTAATGATTTACATATAAAATTTTTAAAGGATTATGTTTATTTTTGTGGAAATGCATTACAAATCTTTTATTTCTGAGCCCCAGTATTTGCGTGAACATTTGCAATCTCTATTCCTTTACTCTCTTTGTGCAATATAAGGGCAAGAAGTAGGTAACCTAAAACTAATCAATAAATAAGAAAGTCGCCTCGAAGACGAAACGACTAAAAGGAGCAATTTGAACATTGAGTCATTGAACTTTATAGCTTAGTTAGTACGTTTGACCAGTCATTGCGAGTCCTGTATAAGGTTTAAAAGTTTCCTACAAATAATTTTCTACAAATAAATAAGAAATAAGAAGAACTCACTCATTGAAGGCCTTCTCCTGCGCCTCGGGATGTGACCCGAGCAGTATCATGGTGAACATGAGCACGTTAGCCGAGGTGTCATGGCCGCCGACGATCATAGTATCCACGTGCTCTCGGACCTCGCGGTCGTTGAAGGCTCCCTTCTCTGCTGTCAGCTCCAGAATCAGGTCTAAGAAGGCTTTGAATCTTGTCCCTGGAAGATGTTTCAGCTTTTAATGTTTGGTTATATAGGATTTTTTGTCTATTTTGTTTCTAAATATTTATTCTTATTTACCTGGAATAATACTTCTTTCGGCGCAGACATTTCCCGTAAACTCTGATTTTCTTTTTTGTAGAACCTGAAATGTGAAATTAATTTATTTAAAAAAAAACTGTTTTCCGGAAAACATATTCTTAGAAATAGAAATAGTTTTTTTTTGCCAGATTTTAGACCTTAACCTTAACCTTTTCAATCATTTTTTATTTGTACCTATTTTCTCTATTACGAATAATTTTATAGAAAATACATAAAATGGGTGTATGTAGATGGAAAAATAGAATTACAGAATCCCTAAACAAGGAGAGGGAAAAAGAAAGAGATGGGAAGTTAGAAAAGGCTAAAATCAACACTGACCGTATAAGACATATTATGTAGTATCTTGAGGCACTCATCCTGCCGCCTCTTGACGTCGCTCAGGGCGAAGGTGTAGGGGCTGTGCCACCAGAACTTCATGAAGCGCTCCACGATAGTGGTGAAGATCTTCTCCGTCGCCTCCACGTACTGGCTGTTCAGGTTCGTGTCCGTGAAGTCCACTCCTAGCGCTGTCACTGGAAACAGAATATAGCTACAAATAAATATCGAAAGTGGTCTGTAGAAATAATTTACTTATCTACAAAAACCTGTATGTGAAGGCCTCTAATATTAAGCTGCTCCATAAAATGGGTGACAATCATTACATTCGTTGGCTTTAGTCATTTTTTACAACAAACAGGAACAGTAACAGGTCAGATAACAATATTGCTATCATATTTAAAATCAGAATTGTAAAACCTTGCTCCACCCATTTTACAGGGTAACAAAATATCCCAGATTGACGGAATTGACTCTACAGGGCTATGGTTGATAGATGATAATATGCTCTAAATGCCAATGTACTTTGAAGACTACGAAGATTGATGGTCTTTGATACTCACGGCAAATGGTCTCCAAAGCGTTATGTCTGGTGTAGGTCCAGTGGTCGAAGAGTCCCTTCCCGGCCTCCTTCTCCAGGTCGCGCACCAGCTTGCGGGACTGGCTGTTGAACACGCCCATGAACGTGTCCAGCAGGATCTGGCTGAACGCCGGGTTCAGCAGCTTTCGGTGGTTCTTCCATATCGAAACTAGGGAATAGGAATATTACTTGTAGATATATTTAGCGAGTCTCTAACTAAATATGACATCAGATATGTGTTATTTTCTGACTTGATAATGTTTATTTAACTATTCGTAATTCACAGAATCAGATAAAGGAAACGGGAAAAGAAATGGATCGACTGCTAGCACCAAACTATTTTTTCTAAACATCTTTTGTACTTATTTCATTCACTGTTTTACGTATTTTTGTATGGGTAAGTTAAGCATTGCGTTAAAGTTTACAATTTTCATAGGTAACTTTTAAAAGGGACTTACATTTTCCAGTGACTAAGCCTTCACCTAGCCACGGTTTTGCGAAGTCGTAAAATCCGTCTTTCTCGAGGCACGTGTTGGATATTGTGAAGCTGTCATCTGGATCGGTCACAACTACAAAATAAAATCACATGTAAATAGTTCAACTGGGCATACTTTTTTATCAGACAGAAATAGGGCAATGAAGCTTCTAAGCCAATACTGTCAACATCGTGGAAGCCGGAAGGCGCAATAATGTTGTTCTTTAAAAGCTCATAGCGCAGGTCATAAATTTCAGGTAATGAAGAGAGTAAGTAAGAAAGGAAGTAAGAGAATGAAGGATATGGGATCATCTGATTCCACTCATAATATGTATACAGTATATCTATAACACGAGTACTATGTTTTGCTTACTGTAAACAGTTCGCGGTCCGATGCTGGCGCTAACAACGCCTCCGATGTCATAGCTCTGGTTCGCGAGGTCCACGACGCCGTTCCAAAGTTCTGAAAAAGATATTTATAATGTTCAAGATGACTGGCTGCCAACGACATGATTCTATTAGTCAATAAGTCTATAAGTAGGGAATTCAAAATTAACCGCATTTTATCCAAGTCGGTTTCACTATTTATTTTTGTATTATCTACAGAGCCTTTTAAACATAAGAACTGCGTATTTAATAATGTTTTAAGTCTAATTTACTTTACTACTGACGTCTTTCTTTACGTCCTGTCTAATTTACATTATATTTTAGATGTTTTTTTTTTACCATTTCATTATCACATCTCAAATCTATTCAAAAGGGAGACTTCTTTCAAACTATTTTCTTCTTCAGCTGAATACCAGTAGTTATATAACTTACTACAACTGTCTCCTATGAGTGACGGAGCGTGTCCGAAGATGGGCCATCCCCCAGGGAAGTGCGGCGGCTCCGTGGTCTTCGTGTTCTTGCGCCGCCACGCCCAGTACGCCGCGCACGCGATGCAGAATAGCGCCACCGCGAACATTCTCGAAACTTTGCAACTGTAAGGTGGAAAATGGCTAGTAAAAAATGTTTTAGGTGGATGCAATCATTTGTTTTTTTTATTTTAGTCACATCGTTTTTAAGATGTGATGTAATCAATTCGTTTGTTTAGATGGCGCAACTACCTCTTAAATAAATCTAAGTATTTATTTATTAGTAAGATCTATAATTAATTCATAAGGTACATTATTGGACTGGATAACTCAAATCACAAACATTAAAATCAGTTACGCAAAGAAAAATTGAAACAAGCTTTGGTAGATCACACAAATATTTGTCCCATGCGAGAATCGATCCCACAGCTCGTCGAACACAGTGATGATTACCGTGGCAACCTATCGCACTCGGGTATCCCTGCAGTCAAATGTATAAATACAGTTAATGATATAAGGATCGCGCCATAAACACATGTTTATGTTCGATAGCTATGCACATAATATGTAAGTCAGTAGTCCCGATGACGCGATGACGTCGGGGTCAAAGGGAGAATACAATGTTACGCGATTTACTTCTGATGGTACAATGACTCGGTTTGGTTTGGGTTTGAGTTCGATATCCAATTGATATAGGTTTTATAAAACATACTTGTGGGTCTCAATTAGACGGTGTATTTTGTATTTTTCTTACGCAACATAACCTTTGGAGAATCGATTTTAGAAATTAGTTCTGTCATCGATAGGATACATTGGGTTATAAAGACAGATTTGGGGCGAAATCTTCAAAATCGATTCAGTAGTTTTGTTGCTATATTGACGTCGTTATTTTTATATTTATTTGTAATCTATTTGTTGATTAACTGTTATTAAAAAATACTATTATTATGTAGTTTTCATATGTATTACAATTTAAATGGTAAACATTTTGGTTAAAAATGGTACTTCCTAAAATTGAGTTTTCAATTACATTAGTAAGCCTTACTAATAATTCACTTCATTATTAGTAAGGCTAACTACACATCATATTTAACGATCACGTGTTGACTAAACTCGAACACATTGCACGGATTACTACACTCCAATTAACATCGCACGTCACGCCCGAGTCGCGATCCATTGCCGGTTCACTGACCACTTCCACTGAGTCATTCAGCACACAACAATCGATAGACACGAAATTATTTGTTGCAATCTTACTGCACGTGTTTGAAGACTTTGAAAGGCTGATGATACGTAAATTGGGCATTTCCCTTAGGTTGAAATATTAGGAGCAATTAACGAAATGTTTATTAACTATATTATATTTTCAAAAGCTTCTAATATTGTCTGAGGAAGATGACACTATCTTTTTACGCCGGCCACTTTTTTCAAGATGGTTGGTAGAACAATTTATTCATTAACAACACTTTGAAGAGCAATTAGGGGATTTTTTGAATAAATCCAAATTCAGAGAATGGTTTTCACTAGGTTATTAATTCACTGTTATTTTTTCACTTATTAAAACACATCACTATTCCAACGCTCCTCAGTTGGGGGCTGCACTTTCCAGTTGCATAAAACACTTCACAAGTTTTCACAAACAATAACGGGATTTACACTAGTAAAACCTTTTTTGTCCTGATTTTTTTATTTAAGAACAATCGGTTGCAGAGGATGTGACACCAGTTAATAATAATTTTATCCACTTTTTCTTTTTTACATGTCCTTAACTTTCCAATTCACTTTTTAAAATTTCTCACAATTCATTTTTTTTTTCGGGATTTTTTAACTAGGTCATCGTCCAGACCGGGATCGAATCTTACCTTTATTTATTTATTTCACCAGTATTTCATAAGAATTGTAATTAAGTTATATTATTATAATCCTTAGTGCAGCGGCTTAAACTATTCGACTGCACAAACATTGCCTAAGCCCTGCTATATATCCGAAGGGCACCCGACTCTTTAGGGTTGGCCAAACTCGAAAATTTAACAATAAACAACGCATTTTAGGTGAACATAAATTTTAATTTCGATAATAACGACTTTTGTTAGGTACGTTTACCTTATTTAGCATTCATCTCCATACATTACATTTGTCCCAAAGGTAATTAAATATTAATTTATGAACTTGATTAAGGCTTATTTTTTTTGGATATGTATCTCGAAATGGATTTATGTAAGCTGGCGTAATATTGCCAAAATTGGGCACAATATGTAATGTTCTTTTGCGTTGAATTTCTTAGAATTAATTTAGTGCAATTCTGGCAAATTTTAATTTGTTTTTAAGAAACGGTTGCTTATAAATTAAACCCATTTCAGTATATTTTGATCAAATTACTCTCGTAAATCTAAACGCAAATACGACCGTAGTCGACTGGCATACACACGGGTTTGAAGATGACGATAGCTCTGAGTTCCCGGATTCGATCCCCGGACGAGTCAATGTATAAAATAACTTTTCTACATTATCTCAGTTCTTGGTGTT
The DNA here is from genome assembly GCA_905146925.1 of Autographa gamma. Classification (NCBI taxonomy): domain Eukaryota; kingdom Metazoa; phylum Arthropoda; class Insecta; order Lepidoptera; family Noctuidae; genus Autographa; species Autographa gamma. The sequence goes on from LR989871.1 coordinate 9,321,918, forward strand.
TGTGGTATCTTGCTGTCTCTGAATTCAATAACACAAGTACTTTAGCCACTTACTTTGGGTTCAGACCAATTTACGTATTGTTCTTCAACTGTTCATACTTATTGGAATATATAAATTATTTTGATTCTATGATTATATTATAAGGCTGGCAGGAGCTGGATGCGAGAAGCCGAGGATAGAACTAAGTGTCGTGCAATTGAAGAGGCCTATGACCAGCAGTGGACTGCTATAGGCTGATGATGAACCATTATATATTTTATAGAAACTCTAGCAACTATATCAATAACCCACAGGTGTGTTACGCGGCTCCCTTCTTATATAAAAACCAGTGAAATCGCCAAAACCCATTCATAATAAATCCAAGAGTCACACTTCAGCGGTGGTAACATTTTTCCTTATCGTGGGTTAAACCAACACACATAACCTAAAGAACTACATTTAGAAATGTCCTTGTAATCAGTAATAACGCCAGCCCTAGAATATTTGTTCTACTTGCGACACTTATATTCAGCCCCTTTAGTTTTTCAGTTTCCTATATAAATTATATGAGTGAGCACATTTCCTCCAGTTTCGCAATGTACACGTTCTTGAGGTTTTCAGTGCGTGATACATCGCGTGCTAACTGCCCTGTCAATACACTGCGGCTTGTTATAGTATTAAGTAGAGTTTTTGCTTGCAGTCTGGAGGTCGTAAGTGGAAGTCATGGTCCTGGGTTTGATTGCTGGGTCAGACAATTTGGAACTTGATTACTTACATTGAGAATAGAAAAACTGCCTCGTTGGCCTAGTGGTGCTAAGCGCGACTGCTACGCTGGAGGTCTTGTGTTTGATTCCCGAGTCGACCAAGGTGTTATTGGGTTTTTCTATGAAATTCTCAGTAGCAGGTCGGAGTTTGGATTTGTGCCCGGTAACTGGCAATAGGCTCGTCCCCTATTACATGGGACCTCAACATATCGGCGAACTGTGGTTGTACGATGGTACACCACTGTCTACCCCTTCGGGGATACAGGCGTGATAATATGTTATATTATGTTATGAGAACAGAAAAAAAAACTTATTTTTTATTTGAAAAGTACGAATAAACACTGATATGTCAACTTTCGGAGTTCAGGTTCATATCTTTTCAGCAACTACATAGTAGACCTTAGTCGCACCAACTTAAAAATTTATAAGCATGTGACACTTTTAGGTACTTTTGCGGGAGAATTGAATACCGAGAATGTCTAATTAACCAAACTCGACAAACTAAACCAACAAAAACGGCCCTTTTATCTTGACCTGGGAACCGAACACCAATTCTCACGCTCAATAGGTATATAGCATTACATTCGTTAACAATCGACAAAATACAAGTTAAAACTACAATTTTACAAGGGGTAAGACACAAGGACGAGTTTTCTAAAAAAAATAATACAATCTAAGAATAAGTAATATTTATTTTTATAAATGAGAACATGAAAGTGGTAAAAGAAGCATTCTTCATTATCAAGTAAACTGAAACTTCTTGCAACCGATTGCAGAAAGGCTGAAGAACGCAAAGATTAGTTAATCATCTGTCAAACTTCATGTGAAGGAATTGATCGTTTTTATTATTTACTTATTTCTTTATTGTACATAGGTAAATTAGAAAATAAAATGAAGAAGAAACATGTTCAAAAGGCACCTGGCAATCTCTTCCAAGCAACTTTTTGCTTAACCTACCATGGTACACTAAAAATATATATAAAAATATATATTTTTTTTAAATATACTATAATAAACTATCATGAAAAATAAACTAACAGTATATTTTGTTATTATTTTGGTCCACCAATCACAGTAGTGATCAACTGATTTTACACGAGATTTTGTTAAAAGGTAAATTGTTAGTATAAGTTGGACACAAATAAATAAATAGATAAATAAAAAAGTATATCAGTGTTAAAAAAATACCAGGTTACTGAAAAGTTGCAGTCAAGATGGTCTAATTGTAACTGCCATACCAAAAACCAATATATTAATTACAATTCGCGTGATTATGTAAATTGGAAAGACTGACCAATACGTTTGTCACCCTTCTTTATACATTCGACTCATCCAATTTAATAGTTAATTAACGAATTGTATTAATCAAAGCGACTCGACACGATGACTCAAAACGTTTATTATTGCACAGTTACTCACTTAACAGGTCGTGATGGCTCAGCGGTTTAATGACTGGATTGTACATGGTCGCAGGTTCGAACTAAGTCCTTATCTGAAAATTGTTTTTTCTGACCTTTTTGGTAGTGTATGTTAGATCGCAACGCTACTTAGTATAGTGTTATTGTTTTTCATTATTTTTTGTATGCCTTGTTTTTCTTTGTGTTGTTTTGTGTAGTGTGCTAAATAAATATATTTCTATTCAGTTGTAATCTAATCTGACTTTTTTCAAATTGGTCTGTAATTTCTCAATTATTCTAATAACATAACATAACATATCATCCCGCCTGTATTCCCGAAGGGTTAGGCAGAGGCGTGCCAATTTACACCCACAGTTTGCCGATATGTTTCGCTCCCATGTAACAGGGGGCGAGCCTATTGCCACTAACCGGGCACAAATCCAAATTCCGACCTGCTACTTATAATTTCAAAGAAAAACCCAATAAAACTTTGGTCGACTTGAGAATCGAACCTAAGACCTCTAGCGTAGCAGTCGCGCTTAGCACCGCTAGGCCAACGCAGGCAGCTAAATATAATAAAATAAACACTGACAAAAACGTGAAGCTTCGTTAGGAAATTTGGATTCAAATGTTCATAAATAGTTTGTTTCCTCAGCAATGATCTAGGGTCAGACTCATGTTATTACTAAGTACCTTACTAAGTACCACCGGGAAGTGTACTGTTTCACGGGTGGACAACTCCCGTAATTTACTATAAGGGCTCATTAAACGATCAATCATTACAAATCGTAAACAATAGACTGTCTAGCTTATTATTTACTTGTTAACTTGTAACATCCGCTGGAGCTACCACCCAAGCATGTACATTGTACATGTTGGAATGGCGATATACTCGCACATGGTATTGACTTTTGTCAGATCTATTGTTATACTTTAGAAAAATATACCCTCGGACACTTTAATTATTTTCATCTCTATTAACTTATTATTATGTATTATTGATAACAGTGTGTTTTCTAAAGCAAAACCTAACAAATAACTAAAAGCAAAACTCATGAAAACTCATTTTGTATTATTTGCTGTCATATTATTATTGTAACTGACTTGTTAATAGTTTTTGTTCGTCTAATGAAATAACTTTTTTACAGGGTCTTAAATATCAAATACCTAAAGGTTGCAACATAAGCCCGAGATCCAGTTTATTTAATTGTATTTATTGTAGTTTAATAAAGTAATTGATTAACTTTATGGCAACCATTTCTTAATCATTGTGGCTGTGTGCAATTTTTAGCCGAGAGCTTTGCCTCTAGTTCTAGTAAACTTGGGTTTTATTGCCTTAAAGCTGGAAACCCACAGCGGCGCACGGAGAGGCTGTGCACGTGTGTTCAGCTTCGCTTTAGTACAAAATGTATGAGAGCGTTTCCACTGCAGCGCACGGACATGCTACGCAGCAAATGACGTCATAAACACACGCGTAGCTAACTCGACTAGGCGGAACGTAGCTCAGCCCACGGTCGTGCGACGCATCCCAGCTGCGTGGGTCGGCCATTTCTCGGCGACCCACGACTATGTACAGTCTCGAGCAAAAATATGTACGCACATAATATTGTTAAGAAATTATTATAAGAATAAGCTACTATAAATAAGAGGTACAATTAATGTTCCTAGTATACAGGGTGTCCGGTAAATAATCCGACAAACTGTGGTGGCTGATACCTTAGGTCAGGCTCTATCAAATGAACGCAACATATGTTCGCCGAAAAGTTACAGGTTTCGAGTTACAATCGATTTTCGAAAATTTTAGAATTTTCTACCTTGCATCAGACTTTTCCATTTTCCTTGCTGATACATAGCTTTCGTAATACTTTTTGTGCATCAAATTAATCTTGAACAGTTACTCTATCCTTTGATAAGTCTCATATTTATCTAAAACTAGCGGCCCGCCCCGGCTTTGCTCGGGTGCAACGCTGATACCTACACTATATATCTATGTCGCAGACAAATAGTATAATTTGGTATTTTACATACGGCGTCGTCAGTTTAAAAACGTTTGCGGTTATGTAATATGCCGAAGGCAAAATGACAAATCATTCAATTGTTATAATGTGACGTTAGTGTTATTTTAGGGTGACTATGCTCATTAAAATGTCGAGACAAATTTTGAATTACATACGTCGCGCGTCGTCGCTCGCTTCGCTCGCTCTGTTGCCAGGTCACAATATCTAACCTAACCTAACCTATTGATCTCTGTCACAAAGTCGAACCTAATCAAGCAATGGATTTCTGAGCCTATGAATATATGAATATTCGATCAAACACATGTTTTTTTTGACCAAAAATACTCTGCAGGAGTCCTTCACGACCCAGAGTCTATGGATACCTTAGCATTTTTGACGTGCTGGATAACCTCAAAAACTAAATACTTCAATTTGCCTCGCCATTATGTATATGGTGTTTAAAATTTCGATATAATGTTGAGGCATATTATAAAGTGACACGGCAATCTACATTTTGCCTTCGGCATATTACATAACCGCAAAAGTTTTTAAAGTGACAATGCCGTATGTAAAATGCCAAATTATACTATTTGTCTGCTGTGTATTCATAGGCGCAGAAATCCATTGCTTAATTAGGTTCGACTTTTTGACAGAGATCAATAGGTTAGGTTAGGTTAGATATTGTAACCTTGCAACAGAGCGAGCGAAGCGAGCGACGACGTATGTAATTCAAAATATGTCTCGAGATTTTAGTGAGCATGGTCACCCTAAAATAACTCTAACGTCGCATTATAACGATTGAATGAGTTGTCATTTTGCCTACGGCATATTACATAACCGCAAACGTTTTTAAACTGACGACGCCGTATGTAAAATGCCAAATTATACTATTTGTCTGCGACATAGGCACGCGCCCCCCGGACCCCGCGCGGCCCCCCGGCCGTTACCGCCGCAACCGCTATGTCCCTGAATTTTAAATTTGTAATATCTTCGGAAATATTCATTTAAATTACATGCTGTAAAGGGCAATATTCATCTATATTACATGCACAATTTATTAAAGGTACTTAATTGGATAAGGATTAATACTGTATAGCTTAAAATCGCTTTTTCGTAAATAAGTAATAAATAAACGATAAAAAATGGTTATTGTGGGTTATCCTCAAGAGATAGACATATACCATCGCGGACTTTTTTGTACATCTTTTTAAGGTGCACAATACTGTAGTCCATTATTTTGATCTATCTCGTAGGGTTCAGCCAGCGTTTGCAATGTAAGCGCAAAAAAATTGTTCATTTGCTTAAATCTCTAAGATTATCCGTGTTCCTCTACTATATTATGCATGTATTATACATATAAACCTTCCTCTTGAATCACTCTATCTATTAAAAAAAACCGCATCAAAATCCGTTGCGTAGTTTTAAAGATCTAAGCATACATAGGGACAGACAGCGGGAAGCGACTTTGTTTTATACTATGTAGTGATAAGAATATATTGGCGATAACGCCATTCGTTTTTCAATTTTCACTTTCGGTTTTTCTTAATGCTCAACTTTGAACTGCAGTGGTGAAAAATAAATGTATGTAGGATTTTTGTACAACAATCTTAAAAACTTGCTTGAATATTGGTGATTTCGGGCAGGTACAATACTTGCATATTTTCTTTACAAAATTTGACAAAATAAGCTGCTGAAGTACACACGGGCCTATTTTTTGAAATATTACTATTGTAAATCTGAGTAAAAATGATACGTAACTGAACGCTGTCTTTTAGATAAATATGCGCTGTCTTTTAGATAAATATTCGCTTCTTTTAGATAAATATGAGACTTATCAAAGGATAGAGTAACTATTCAAGATTAATTTGATGCACAAAAAGTATTACGAAAGCTATGTATCAGCAAGAAAAATGGAAAAGTCTGATGCAAGGTAGAAAATTCTAAAATTTTCAAAAATCGATTGTAACTCGAAACCTGTAACTTTTCGGCGAACATATGTTGCGTTCATTTGATAGGGCCTGACCTAAGGTATCAGCCACCACAGTTTGTCGGATTATTTACCGGACACCCTGTATATGTATACATACATTTAAGTTGTAATAAGTATAATTTATGTAAGAACTAAGTTATTTATAATACAAATAAGTAAAACACTAGCTAAATTATATTGTTACTCGGAAGCGCTATTGTCTATATTATAAAAATAATATATTGACTTTAAGTAAAATGTTTTTTTATTAAAAAAAAATATTTGAACCATTTTATTTTCAAGTGTCATCTGTCAGTATGCATTGATTGCTTGATGGCAGAAGAGATTCGACAAAAAATCTCACTAATTTCGTTTAACAATTTCGCATATTATTATGTATACATATTTTTGCTCGTGGCTGTACCCCATGCATAGCTATGAGCTGTGTGGGCGACACATCCGTGTCCGTGCGCGGCAGTGGAAACGGAGGCTGACGCCGCCGAACTAATCAACCCACGCAGCAGAGGTGAGCCACGCATCCGTGCACAGCCTGCGCAGCGGTGGGGTTCCGGCTTAAAGCCTTTATGACGGATATACCTAAATACTAATTACACATACATTTAATTTTGTTTGTCTAATGTGTAATGACAGTCTCATGAGCAAAGACTTTAAATAAGATTGGCTTAAGTTATTTTTATCATACATGGGTGAATTTCAACAAATGCCATTTTTCTTATCATATCGGTGAACTTTTACAATTATTATTTTTTTGTAGATTTTTCAGGTTTTATGTAATCTTTAGGATACAAAATATCCCCAAATTTAATATCATCAACGTATCATTTAAGACTGAGGAGAAAATTCAGTTTGAATTTTGGTTTCCACCGATGTGAAAAACCGGCACCGATTATTTTTTTTGTACACCGATATGATAAGTCTATCCACCGAAATGATGAACATATCCAGCGATATGATAATCTATTCACCTTTGAACATCATAAAGGAAATAGTTAGTTGGTACTTAAAGATGACTAAGAAATGAAGATCTGAACTTAGGGTAGATCACATCCAAATAGAACTGAGTACCTACTTAGATATAAAATAAAAATGAATTTTTGAAATTATGTAGGTAAGTACATACGTTTTACGTTTTCTAGAGGTACTTAAAATTTAAAAAATTATGATTATTTTTATTATCATTGTCTTTATTAAAATGAACTATTAAAAAAAAAAAACAAAAATCTCATATCTAAGTAAATGTTTAGCTAACTAAACGTTTTCTTAAATGCTCCTCTCTTAATACAGAATCGCTTTTGATTTAAGCTTTTCTTATTCTTTTCAGCAACCTAATCCACCTGTTTTTCTCCTCATCTTTTAGTTTTGGCCTCGGCATTCTTAAACAAAATTAAGCTACTATTATGTTTTCTTTTTAGCTATTAATTATTTTGTTATTTATTATTACGTACTTACTATTTTTTTAATATTTTTTTTTTGCCATAAATACTTTTAATGACTTCAATTGCTCCACCTCACCATCATCATTCCAGCCTATGGACGTATTACCGAATACAGACCTCCCTTAATGATACATTTATTTATACATCTTCTACTACCCTGTGGTATCGTGGTAATGATTTTGGCAGTCTATGTAGGTAAACTTACCTTGTATGTATGTATGAGCGAATGTTCGTATGTAGGTATATATGTATGTGTCTGTATGTATGTTTGTATGTGCCATTGTTTCTTTGTATACTTAACGAAATGACACGGGATCTACCGATATGATATAACGACTCACCGAGATGATAAAATGATATACCGATATGATAAAGCAATCCACCGATGTGACAAAACTGTGCGTTGATCACGAATCAAAACACCGATATGAGATATATGACACCGATTGTTTTTTTCTTATAATTTCGGTGTAAATTATCACATCGGTGGTAAAAAAGACCACCGATTACAGCGATATGAGAACAGCGACATGAGAAAATACACACTTTTTGGAAAATTATAAAAAATGCATAATATCTAGGATAAATTCAATAACAGACAATGAAGCTAATTCACTTACTACCTCTGTTAGAACCAAACAACAATAAAAAAGCTACTCATTACACTAGAAAAATGCAACCACCGATTATATTAAATAATTGTCCGGGAGTAACTGAAATGACGTTCTTACAGTTTTGGTGGGCAGATGCAGCGATTTAACCCACTTCTATCCTGACTACCCACTAGCACACACCAACGAGGGAAATACAATTAGGGTGGGGATGCTGTACGACTCGTCGATGTAAAGTTATGCTTGAATTACTTTTGTCCAGCGATATGAGAATATTTTTCAGGACAAGTACGTTTGTGCCTCTCAGTAATAATAATCGTTAATTATGTAATAAAAAATGCTATATATCAATAACTACACTAATACCCTATGAAATAGAATAAGTTATATACCTAATTTATTTATTTTTAGTAGTGTATAAGCTGTTTTGTTTCCAACAAAAGTAGTGGGACAGCACCGATTTGCAAAAAAATAGAGGTTTATGTATTTTATTTCTACCTTTGTAATAGTCCTAGGCAAATCATATTTTTGCCACAACCCAATAAGTACCTATTGAATACTAAAAAAAATAATTCAGAACTATATTCATTTTTTCAAATACTAATTTCAACGAAGACAAAAAAATAAGGCATTTGGGAAATTCACCCACATACATAATAATAAAAAAAACGGCACAGCCTTAGATATATATATAAAAAAAGTAAAACTATGAAATTAGGTGGAAAATGGTTTATTTTGTAATTCACTTAGGTATAATGTACTTGGTGGTGTATTTAAATTAAAAATAGGTAAAATAAAGACAGGAATTAATTGTCATAAAAAAATACATACTAATATTTACAAAGATCATACCAACTAGGTAAACACAGTATCTACAGATAAGATATTACTTGAAATAAACCAAGTTTATGAGGATAATACTAAAATATTTTCAAAAATCTTTGGCACTTTATTTACGTTCATCAAGCTCAAAAAGCCTGCAAAATATCTATGACAGAAAGGAATGATATCGGTCTTTTATATTTTCCTAGCTAGGTCTGTATACTTTTCAGGTCTTTGCGTCAGACGTCCATCACCCGACTAAAAGCATAAGACGCCATCTTCTTAGCTTTATTTTACGAGCTTAATAGTCCTTTTATTTAGTCTCCTCTTCAGATCAACGCCACAGTGACGGTATTTTCCACAAAGTACTTTATTTTCTTCCAACCAAGGTAAGGGCACCAAAAAGCGACAATACGTTTCAGATACTGCTATTACACTAAGATTTCTTGGTACATAAGAAATTTTAAGTGTAATAAAAAAAGGAAAAGTTCTGTAGCCGCCTAAAAAGCTAGGTTCCTTCTTCTTATCTGGTCTTTGAGTCAAGCTTTAATTCCCAACAGGCACTGGCACAGGCAAACTACTGGGGCTCTGGTAGTAATGCGGCGTCTCATTAAGCGTGGTGGCTCCGATGACGTCACCGGCGGCCACCAGCAGCAGTCTCCTCTTGCGATGGTGGCGCAGCAGTGACGTCACGCTCGGGAAGCTGTGCTCGCCGCGGCGGGGGAAGCCGAGCGCGAGCCGACCGTCGGGCCGCCGCCGCACGCCCACGTTGTGGACGGCGTTGGAGCAGGATACGCTGAGGGTGTAGGCGTGGTCCGGCTGGGGAGAAGCCAACATATTTATTACGCGATTGAAAATATATTTAATTCAAGTACAAAACAAGGACTGGTTGATGCTAAGTAGCTTTAAAAATGTAGGGTGAAAAAAGACGAAAAAGAAGAAGAGGGGACAATCGCTTGTCTAATACACATTAAGGATACAACGACATTATCAAAAATCTGTAGAACGTAGTTTTTAAAAATTACAAACCTCAAGTCAAGCTTCTCACTGAGCTTCTAAGTTAATGTTGGTATTTTGGTAAACTAATCCTAAAATTGACCATACAATCTTATAAGAGATAAAGTTGCCCACCTGACTAGAAGGCCGCAATATAAACGTGCCATCAGGCTGTCCCTTTAGCAGGTTCTGTGCCTCCGCCCTGTCCACGTTCATGTAGTACGGCTCGTTCTCGACCGGGACGGGTAGCGGCCGGTCCGCCATGTTGGTCCGGCCCGGCTTCCGGTCTTCCGGCTTGCGGGCATCATCGCCGCCATCTTTGAGGTCTTCAGAGTCGTCTGAATTGTGGTCGTCGTTTGTTTCTGTAAGTAAGAAATGGTCATTTGTTATTAGGTTTAATTGATGGTTTCTGGATTTTGATGTTCTGAAAATTTATGTGATATACTTTTGATCGAGACAAGTTGGTGCTTGAGAGAGGTTAGTTTCTACTTGCAAGAAACAATTTAAATGAGTCGACTCAATTTCACTTCATTTTTTCATAAGTTCATAATCACTGCTGTCGTAATATTCTTTGGGTGCGTCCCCATCTAACGAACGAGCACTACACGAGCAGCTCGCGAGCTGTGTTGTGTCGTTCGTCAGATGAGGACGCACCCTTAAACCATCTAAAAAGTAAGGTTTATCTAAAGGCTACGTATCACCTGCGACGACATCGGTGAGGCAATGCACGATGTGGTAGAAGCAGTCCACGGCGGTGTTCCCGAGCCGCGCGCCCAGGTTGTACATCAGTGGGACACTCACTGTCATCCACCAGCACATTGTCACTACACTAACATTACCTGCGACGACATCGGTGAGGCAGTGCACGATGTGGTAGAAGCAGTCCACGGCGGTGTTCCCGAGCCGCGCGCCCAGGTTGTACATCAGTGGGACACTCACTGTCATCCACCAGCACATTGTCACTACACTAACATTACCTGCGACGACATCGGTGAGGCAGTGCACGATGTGGTAGAAGCAGTCCACGGCGGTGTTCCCGAGCCGCGCGCCCAGGTTGTACATCAGTGGGACACTCACTGTCATCCACCAGCACATTGTCACTACACTAACATTACCTGCGACGACATCGGTGAGGCAGTGCACGATGTGGTAGAAGCAGTCCACGGCGGTGTTCCCGAGCCGCGCGCCCAGGTTGTACATCAGTGGGACACTCACTGTCATCCACCAGCACATTGTCACTACACTAACATTACCTGCGACGACATCGGTGAGGCAGTGCACGATGTGGTAGAAGCAGTCCACGGCGGTGTTCCCGAGCCGCGCGCCCAGGTTGTACATCAGTGGGACACTCACTGTCATCCACCAGCACATTGTCACTACACTAACATTACCTGCGACGACATCGGTGAGGCAGTGCACGATGTGGTAGAAGCAGTCCACGGCGGTGTTCCCGAGCCGCGCGCCCAGGTTGTACATCAGTGGGACACTCACTTTCATCCACCAGCACATTGTCACTACACTAACATCTATAGCTGTCCTTTTGCATATGCAACTTTTTTAGTGCCATGGTTCTGAATTTCGTTTTTTAGTCGTTTGGATATTAGTACGAAAATATTATGAGGACGTTTACGTGTAGATGTAAATTGTTGTAAAAAATGTTGTTTAATCAGTGATTTGCAGTCCGATTGAGTATGTTTAGAGTAGCTATTTAAAATTCACTATTTCAGTGGTTTTTGTTATGTTGAGTTTTTAGTGTCTAAAAAAAAAATCTTAAATTCGCACACTGGGAATGGACAATGTCATTTCATACTCATTACAAGAGGCATACACAAAGCGATGGAAAGTAAAAATCTAAAAATTAACGAGCTTGTAAAAGTCTTCCCAAATTTCAAAAGGATGTCTGTCCAATCGCATTATGTTCAATTACAATCAATTGCATGATAAGGATCAGTGTGAATCACACGTGACTCATTGTCTCCGACTGTTAACACGCGCTAGTCACAACAATTAGTTGGGCCAAGTAATCTGAATACTGGCGTGAGTTGACTGTCTTACATAGGGTGCCTACAGTGTTTATGCAAAGAATAGCGGACCCAATATTAAAGAACACATAAAAATATTGACTGCCCGGTTAAAGGGTTTTGGAGGTCAGAGTAATCACAGCCGTAAAAAATGGAATTTACTAATAACCGATGATACTAGAAGCCGAACCCAACATAGCTCAGAAAAAGCTAGGCAGACGAAGACACAGCTCAGATACAAAAAATCAAGACTAAGCACAGATCTTATAGATCGAAGTATATCAAGAATATTTAATAATTTATTATTTAGTAATTCGACTAATTACGCATGCCTGTCTCCACTCATAATTTCGTTCTAATTTTTCTCACATTTTATTGAATGCACTGAACCAGAATTTTGGTCACTTTTTTTTGAAACACAGCTAAACTCTCTTTGAAACCAATTTCAACACTTTTGTTTTTAAAAGGTATCTATATTTCACTATTATAATAAGTTAATATCCCACTGGAGTCACCGACGCACTAATAAAGAGTAAACAAATAATTGTTCTCCGCTACCGGAGTTTTATTTTGTTTATTATAATGACTTATTTACACCCGCGGCGACGCTTGCAAGGAGAAACATCTGTCCGGTGCATGATACTGTTCCCTAGTTAAAATGTTTTAGTTGAGCTTTCTTTTTAAAAGTGAAATAACATCCATCTATATTTTGCTGAATGTTTAATTAAGGCACTTCTTTCTGTTAAAATAGATATAACGTTCATTCAGTCCATGATTTTCTCTATAATTCACCTTGACAGTGTAGACGAATTAAATTTTTGTTGGGAAATTAAATCTAAATTTTAATTATAATTTGCTATTTATGACTTGAAACATCCATTATTTAGGTATGTAAGCAGTGTTTAAGTTACAGCCGAAAATATTATACATTAAAAAAAGTTGTAATTTTTTAAAGTATTTTTTTAAAACGATGAATTACTATCCAATAATTTGTCGACTCATCTTCATGTCACATCCCTAAACATATGTCGCTCAAACACATGTTTCTCAGGAAATAAAAAAAAAAACTTGTGAGAAAGTGTCAGAGTGTATTGTCATATTTGTCTCCCTACAGTCTACACTCTACACATGATGCAAAACTACTGATAATAATAAATAAATAATAACTTCCAACGCCTAATATTAAATTAAATAAAATCATATATTCCGCAAGAATTTTATTGTTGCCATCACTTTAACGTGTCTGTTTCTATGTTCGGAGTCAACATTTATTAGCTGACGAGACTGTGAAGATATTATGTCAAAACAAAATTCAGGAGTTCTACTCCCTTTTAAAATCCAGAAATTATTATTAACGGGTTTTATGTAGTAGACAAATGCAGAATATAACAGAATATTAATTAGGTACCAAAGAGCTTTCCACTTGATTTAATGATTAATGTGACTTTCTGAGGAAGGTAAAGTCAAAGTAATTTCCTAATGAATAATGTTTACCTCTCCTGATGCCGAACCGGTTCTCGAAGATGCTGAGGATGTAGCCGAGCAGGGAGTCGTCCTTCTGTCGGTAGCTGATGTCGCAGTAGTCCTTGTTCAGCTGCACCGGCTCCAGGTACTCTTCCACGGGGAGTTTACTCTACAATACACGATATTAATGTTTATATGACAGACAGCCAAGTAGCTCACCATATAGTGAAAGATGATAGTCAAGCGTCAAGCGTTACCTGTCATATATTTCGGACTCAAGATTTCTCACATATTCAAACAAAGTTTGAATATGTGAAGTTAGAAATGATATGAATATGTCGCAAGTAAGTACGTCATTAGCTGCAGATTGATATAAAATAAAATTAAATATCCTACTTGTACAAAGCCAAAATACTGACTTATTTTAATTCCAGAAATATATTATTATAAACTACGACACGCAAGTCAACCGAATAAAAAAAGTAAGTAATACTTTCACTAAAGACAATCAATTTATGCCTCTAAAGTATTTAAATTATTATTCGATTTATACTTAGCACTTACTTGATTTTTTGCTTCACTGCTTTCAACAGGTCTAACGACATGCACCGAGTCGTACATATTAGCTACACTGTCACTATTCTCATAGAAATTACTTTCTTTCTCACTCTCCACTTTACTACAGTCTTCTAGCATCTCATGTTTCTTGAAGAATGGCACTTTAAACGATTGGAAATATTCCTGAATTTTCACGATACAAGGTTTAACACTGACGGCTCTTGTCTCTACAGATTTCTCTTTTTCTTTTTCAACAACTTCGTTATAACACAAGTCTTCGTAAAAATGATCTTCGGGAAATTTTTCACTGACTTCTTCACCAACTGACAATGATTTGTACTTAGGTTTATTTTCGGGTTTCCTATAAGTCCTAGCTATGTAGTACCTGCTGTTTCTCTTCATAGAGTAGTACCCTCTATCTGATGTACTCTCTTGTCTCGAAAACCTGGCTCTTATATCAAAGAATGGGTATTCGTATGAACTAAGACTGAATAACTTTTTTTTTTTAGGTGTTCCGGTGTCCATGGGTAAGTACGATGGGGATTTCTCAGTCTTTTGTTGGTTTCTGTACAAGAAACTCTTTGCTGGCACGATTCTTCGGATCAGTTCTTCAACTGAACTCATTGTGTTGTGTGTTTGTGTGCTTCCTTCTTTCCTACGATGTGTCACGGTTTGATATTGGCTCTCGACATCTACTTTGTCTGTCACATCTATTTCTGTTACTCTTGTATTATCTTTGTGGCCAATTTTAAGGGTTGCAGTGTTATCTGCGTCATTTAAATATTTGCTGGGATCTCGTTTTACGTCTTCTATGAATGAAATAAATTTCTTTGCATTTACTTTTGGGCGCCATAACTTTACAATTCCTTCCGTAACTTCCTGAAATCAAAATTTAAATAATTACCGTCCGTCCTTTTAGAACCTAACCAAGTAGTTACAATCCTGCAGTACGTGAATTTTTTTTTTTTTTTTTGGTAGAGATCTTTGCAGTTAGCCTGAGCGCAGGCTTTGACTGCTTCACCGGACGCAGTACGTGAATCTATCTAATGATTCTACTTGTACCTTTGTATGGCTAGGCACAGTATTAAATTATATTACAAGCATTATGTACTATATAGCTACTGTTGTTAGATTAATGGGTTATGTTATTAAGTCTAGCCTTTATTGCATTAAATACGGTACGTTTGGTTGATAAGGTTAATTGTCTATTGCACCACGTGTGTCACGGACGGTCATGGAACATATGTTAATTTGTTTATGATGTCCTTCATAATAAAGGCATCAACAACGTTTAGTATCGGAATATTTTTACTTTCATCATCATCATCATCATCCACAGCCCTTGTCCTCCCATTGCTGAGCATACGAATCCCCTTTTCGTGCCATTTTTTAAGGTTCATTTTTTACTTTGGTTTTCTGAAATGGTGTACCTAACACTACCGAATACTAGGCTGTGTCTGACGTCTTTAGGAACTTAGATAAAGTACTAGATTTATTGTTTTCAGTTTTGGCATAAAGGTATTCCTTGTTCTTTAATGTGATAACAAAGATTGTTTGTTATGCGAGACTCGAACCCGCATTACGTCATGCAGTGAAACCATAAACGCAGTATGTCTATGGGTCATGGCTTAAAGTATGTGCTATAAATATTGCATCTAACGTTAGATACGTTTACCATATCTTATGATATAGCTATCGCGCTGAATGTTTTTGTCATATTATTCAACGGGAATTAGCGCGAATATGCATAAATACCCGTTTTATACTATGTCTACTTGTATGTCTATATATATATATGTATGTACTAGTATGACTATTTATGCTAGAACAATTACGCTAAGAATATAATATATTTTAATCTATCTAAAAATAAAATTAAGTTTTCTTACCAGTAGTTTCCTTCCATCCAGGTTCTTCTCCCTGACGAAGTCTGCGAACTCCTGGTAGTCCCAGCGCTGCAGCAGCGAGGCCACTCCATCCTCATCCAAGTCTTCGACCCTCGAGTGTTTATGGTCTTGGCTTGCCATTATAGTCTTGATATATTCGGAATTAATGTTTTATTTAAACTCCTATGATACATGTAAGCTCGTGTTAGTACGTGGAGGTACTGACCGGTCAGCGAAGTTGTTAAAATATAAGTCCCTATGAGAATGACAATTATTACTGTAGTGTTAATTGAATATATAAGGAATGCTTATGATATAGTCAATGTACTTTAGTGATCTTAAATGTTTTGGTGTTGCGAACAATGTTTTTTTTTATATCATGGTTTTCGCAGAGTTGTACTTTTATCTACTATAACTCAAATCATACTTGATTTATTTAACTATTTCTTAAAAAAAAGAAACAATTAATTCCCTAAACTTATTTTTCGATGTTTTTATACTACCTCATTGTTTTTATTTTATAAAACACATTAAAGATTATGATTGACTCATCATTTCATAATTATTTTCAATTTCTATACACTACCATTTTGTAACAGCAAAACAAAAAGTACCTACCAATAACACATTGATTACTCAAACACTTACCTACCCCAACTCACAAACACACACAAACATTCACTCCACTATCAACAAACAGTCACTGAGCATACAATAAAACAAAAGACGGTGCTCTTCGCTCTTGCCAAAGGCGCGAGTCGCGACAGTGTCGTGAAGCAACACACTACATTGGCAGGCTGGAGTCGTTGCAATGGACACAATTAGCTTAATTGGACAGTACGTGGAATGAGTTGTGAGGTGGGGGCTTAAATATATCTTGGGACTCAAAAATGACCATCTGATCCCAAACTAGGTACAGCCTGTAGTATCCCAAAAAGGCAGCTGATTAACATAATTATGTATTCCTAATTACAAATGTAATGTAGATAAATTATGCCCAGACAGAGAGCAAACGTTTAGGCTCATGACATAAAGATGACAGATCTTGGTGGGAATCGAACTCACGACTTCCAGTTTAGCAGTCAGGGACACTAACCACTAAACCAAGAAGCTAGGCAAATGTTTTAAAATAACGTCTAATTTTTATGGAAATTAAAAAGTTCACTGTATACTTTGGCTATCAACATTTAGGCATTCCTGCTTACCTTTTCATGAATCCTAATAAAACCTATGTATTATTTATTCCGTATTTAATCGCAGTTTTTCACAGGGTTGTCAGGAAATGTGATCTCCAGCTAGTTAAAAAAGGAACGTGATGTGATCCGATTTGCAAAATCAGCGATTTTATTTCATTTCCTACTTTTGTAATAGTCTTGTAATTGAAGACTATAATATATCATACATACATTTGTAGAATGCATATAAACAATCGCTTTTATCACTTTTATTAATTTACCAAAATAAAACCGACGCAGTCAGTGACAATCAAGCAAAATGACATCACCTCGTCAATTGACTCCCATTCTTCACTACAAAGTTATACACACACTTGAGACAAGCAATTATAAACTCTACCACTACGTAATAGAGACGCTCTCATAAGAATATTTATTGTGGTATCTCATCTTCAGGTATACAATACTAATGCAGTTAATACAATCTATTATCGACCTTATGTCGATGGGATAAGGTGTTTATAAGTAAAGTACAGTAAGGTATATAATGATCAGTGTGGTCGCTAATAGCACTACTTAACCTCTGGAAGTGCGTGTGAGAGTTTTCGTAAGGTGACACGGAGGGCAAGTGAGGGTTGCTAAATATTCACACACTTTTAGGTCGAACTTAGTATAATTCATATCATCGCTCGTTTTTCGATGCTTAGCTGTGGAGACTTTCTTGCTTACTAATAACTAGGTATCTCCACAGATTAGACTATGTCTACAATCAAAGTAAATGTAAACATTTAGTCAACAAACAAAGTAAATAAACTATTTATAAGAGTGCACGAGAATATGTATATCGTGCACTCTTATAAATAGTTTGGCGTGATTCTACAACTGTAGTTGCATTGCATGCAGTATTGCACGGAGCGACGTGCGGTTCGATCCTAGCAGAGGATAAAAGTTTGTGTGTGTGTTTAAGGTCTGTGTATTCTTTTTAAGTATCTATTAGTATGTTTGAAACACACACAGAAGAAGAAGGTGTAAAAGGTAAAGGTTGTAAACAGTAAACCATTTATTTACAATAACAAAACATCAATATAATAATAATAATAACCAACATAGTTTTTTTTTCACTGATTTAATTTCTTATCCAACCTGAGTATTGCATTGACTTCCCGTCAATAAGGAAAAAAATAGCAATAACATAAACACTTTCATCATCTTGAGTTAATCTATGGCTATGTAATAAAAACTAGGTAATGTTGTCACTTTTTATTTTCGATTCATCCATCGTGATTGTTACTAAGGAATTTTTAAATACTCGTATGTCGACTGATAAATATATAAATAGGGTATGTACCTACCTGTAGACTGTTTATCATCACACATGTCACCTAATCTCTTAATACTATTGATAAGATATCGAGCACCTACTTTACACAAAGAAAACACAACATTCTATGAAAAATATTTATTATCAATTCATTATCTCGCTTCTCAGAAAGCCTCAACAGTCTTCGGTATTTTATATCACACATACCATTTTGTAATCCAAATCTCAACAAACTTTCTTATGTACCAACAAAACTTGAGGAAGAACTACTTAAGTTGATGATTTATGAAGACACTTACAACTTATCACATACATATTTCAGTCCATTATTCGTTATCAATTACCAAAGTCCGCCGATCAACTGATCCTGCAGAGTACGTCGTACATTTTGACGGACACCTCGTTGCCCGCGAAGCCGATATAGCAGGAGTGGTGGCTGGGGTGGACCTTCCCAGGAGTCACAGACAGCTGATACCTCGCCCTGCCGACGTATAAGGTCTCTCCTGAGCTCGTTCTGCCTCCAGGAATGGCCCCGGGAGGAGCGCTGCCGTTAGAAGCCGGCACCCAGCGCAGGTTCTCCGGTCGCGCACACAACACCTCAATGTTCTGCACAGATACCTCTTTCCCGTCGTACACTACTGAAGCCGCACAATGCCTTACTGATAATTTCCCCGGCATTAAGTCTCCATTATGCCACGCCCTAATCACCCACAGTGGACTCCCGTCCCAGCCTTCGTGTCCTCCAACTACCGCTCGTCCTGACAAAGAGTTCGCCATAATCGAGGTGGTAGGAACCCAGTCGAACTCTCCAGAAGATTCCACCACTTGTACTTGGCTATCCCCGGATGAGACTGGGGTTTCTCCGTGGTAGATGTAGTTGGTGACGTACGTCGGAGGCTGGGAGTCTGTCGGTGGTTGCATGGGCGGCATGGGGACCGGGATCATCACAGTTCCGGGCACGTAGTACGGGTAGTGTGCGGGGTGGCCGTACTCCTGCGGCGGCGGGTACGGCACCGGCTGGCTGCCCGGGGGCGGGGGAGGCCAGCCTCCGGGGGGAGGGGGGCCGTACGGTCCGTAGTGAGGGTGACCAGATCCAGAATACATGTTAGCACAGAATATCAAACAATACTGACTACTGGAGTGTTAGTGCGTTTTATATCTAGCACCAAGGTATCTTATCTAGCTGATAGGTTCGTGACTCATGAGGCGTACGCAGGAAAACAAATTACTTTTTCTAAAACTATTTATTGTTCAATGTTAATGTTACATAAGAATAATTTATTAAGAGCTAATTTTATATTAATACTAGGCTTATGAAAGTGAGAAGACATTTTGTACAAGAGTTAAGTTAGATCGAGAAAATTTGTTCCATACATACATAATGACGCATAAGATTTACATGGATAAACGTCATAATTTACCGATAATTATAAACAAAAGGAAACTGCATACCTATAGCTAGAGTGGCTTTGCGCTTTCAGATGACGTATTTTTTGCTTTAATAATGATATGTTTACAATTATTAATTGATATTGTTATGCTGACGTCATCGTTAAATACAATAGCCTCAAGGGGTTCCAATACAATATGAATTATGTCACTCTTCTTTTCAGGCATCTTGAACAAATCCTGAACATCTTAAAACAATGGCTCATCAGCTAAAGAGATTAACTCACAATTGAAACTTATCATTCAAATCAATATCTGAAGAATTTTATGAATCATCCATTATTCCGTTTATTTGTCAATAAATAATCGGAAAAATGGTAATTCATACTTCGTGTAGTTAAAATAGCCTTGTGTATATAATACCAAACTCATGCATGCACAATCAATACCAAGACCTTATATTAATAGTAAACACTTACTGGCAGTTCTAATAAAACACAAACCTTTAATGACCATCTTTTTTAGGTCCCTTCATCATACATACCCTCGACAGAATTGCTACTTCATAGTAATTTCATTGCTCGAAGAAATAGCAATTCTGCACTTTATCACTTTATGGTAGGTATTCATCGTCATCATCATCATCAGCCGGAAGACGTCCACTGCTGAACAAAGGCCTCCCCCCTTAGAGGGGGTTGCCATAATCCCCAAACTTGGTAGGTATAAAATTACATGAATTACTTTAAATTATTTTGCCACACCCATGTGGTCTAAGACATCTATCAAACTTCATGACATATTTTGTTAAAACTTGCCATAATTGGACGAAGCTTAAAATAAGTTAATATTTTCACAACTTTTTATACATAGCCATATGGCTGTTAAACCATATTAGACTTTACCAACGTCATATTAAGATATTCTTTGCGACAACAATAAATTAGTTTTTTCATAACTTTTATACATAGCCATTGCCATGGCTGTTAATCCAAATTGGACTTTACCAGCATCACCTTAAGATATTGTTTGCAACAACAAGTTAGTATTATCATACAGAGCCATTGCCATAGCTGTTAATCCAAATTGGACTTTACCAGCGTCACCTTAAAGTTTATTATTACAAGTATGCAGTAACCCTAGATTCAGGTGAGTACGACGGCCCGGAAGACGCAGCGGTTGCCGTCCATGAGCGCGGGCCAGACGAATGACTTGATGAGGTCGGAGCGCCGGTCGCGCCCGTCGCGACCCTCGGCCGAGAACCGCACGTGCTTGTCCGGGTTCATCACCACTGGAAGGTTAAGAATCTGTTAGTTGGTATGTTATAAAGTTTTTGTCCATCACTTTTCTGCGGATATATATTTTGAGTAATCAGTCACCATCCATTGCTGGACGTAAATTTCTTCTAATTCAAGTTGAAAAATCTAGTGTACCCGTTTTGTTCTATCAAATTCAATATTGTTGCTTTTAAATGTCGACTTAGGGTTCAAGACCATTAAGGACCCCAGTATCGCCAACGTAAAAGAACTTTTTAGTCTGGTGAGGGACAAGGAGAGATGTGCGCAGTTGACGGCCAACCTCCAGTAGTGGAGAGGAACCGCAAGAAGAAGGGCCCCGCAATTTCCTACATCCATGAAACAACAGTTTCTTGTCTGAACATGTAAATTTTCAAAATAGCTAAAACAACTTTGCAATATGAGGCACTGATTGCAAGGTTAACAATCGGAATCAGATCTGCAGGTCACAATCTAATCGGAAGTATCTAAATACCTTTTAATCCGTAGATCCGTTTAGTGAACATAACAAAAATTGATTCATGCTTAGTTTTCGTCATATGAGTCGCATTATTGATAGCAAAGTAAATATTGTACCGATAACGGATATCAACTGCTATGACTTATCATGTACAAGGAGGTTGCGTATGTGTAGGACATTGGAAATGTAATTTACACTAGTGGTACTAGGATAAGAGCTATAATTAACTTATTGATAAAATAATTAAGAGATAATTTGGTTTTCCTAATGTCTTGCTTGATATAAATGAGACAAATGTTGATGCCGATTCATGACGGTGATATATAGTAAATAAATAAACTTCACATACAGTGTACCTACAGAAGCCAAAGTTTCTCAACCAATTTTGTAATGGAATCAGAAACAACAAAGGCAGCATAACTGAAATGTTGTATCGATACGCAACTAGACTCATTTAGATTTCCACTCTATCGTATGATTTATCTTAGCCTCTAGTTGGTTACTTAGGAAGGAACAAAAAAAATTGTGATTTTGATTTTGTACTGATGGTATTGGTTCATCGACTTCATCTAGCTTAAGAGGACATTGTCAAAGTGATTTATATAGTCCTACTTGCAAGAATAAACTATTTCATTGCATTGTGTTGCCGTTTGTAGTTCAAGCACGCAGTCTAGTTTGTATGTTTATGTTTTTTTTATGAAGATAATTATATTACCTGGTGTGAAGTCAGTGTCGATCCTCATGGGCGGCGAGTGCAGGCTGAGCGCCCAGGCCGCCCGGCACGCCGCCGCCGCCAGCGCGTGCAGCGCGCCGCACGACGCCAGGCACGGGTACTCGCGGAGTGTGCTTACCACCTATGACAAGACATAGTAATTACATTCCCGATATCTCATAAATGCATGTCAAAAGTAGTGTCTACTTTACACCTTCTTGGGATGTAACAGTGAATTTGGACAAAGGCTGTCCAAATGGCAAACGATCGTATACAAAAAAGATGAAGTCGCTGTCTCATCCGCCGAAGAACCTCCTTGTTTTTATTTACAAGTTTTAAGCAATTTCCATTATACTTTATTACACCAGAGTGACTCTCTAAAGGTAAACTCTCTGAAGGTTGTCAAACTTGACCTTGCTCAACGCCGATACCAGCCAGCAGCAGAAGAAAAGAAACCTACTGAAAAATAAATGTAATAGAAAAATTTTGTTTTACCCACCTGATTGACGACGGTCCTCTCGGCCTCCCCGAGCGGGAAGTTGTGCGCGGTAGTGTGCAGCACGCGCGTGGCGGCGCCCAACAGCCGCGCCACGTGCGGGTCGCCGGCGCTGGTCTCCGGCTCCACGCCCAGGAGGGACTTCACCTCGTTCAGGCGCCGGTCGCGGAGGCTGATCACCGCCCGGAACGCGAGCTGTGGAGGATAGGCATTTGATCTTAGTAACTGTAGTCTTCGCTTTTTTCTAGGGTATATTCAAAATCAAAAATAAAAATTCAAATTCCGATCATATTAAACCTGCTGCTGGTAGTTACAAACCACAAATGGAGTGACGTTATAAGAGAGGCTTGAAAAGATTCATCTCTTAACATAATTATCACTTGATACCGCCGCGTACTGTCGCCGCGATACTGCGACACCAGCTTACTTCTACAAGTAATACTCACAACAACAACGGAGAAGACGATCTTATACTTGAGATGTGGCGTGTGGCGCAGCGGCTCGAGCGCCGCTAGCGCCGGGAGCACCTCGTCCGCGGCGCGCGCCCACACCGCCGCGTACTGCGACACCAGCTTACTTCTACAAAGTGAAGGAAAAGTAATGATTCAATAATATTTTTCCTCAAAATATTCAGTGGCATTTTTAAAACGCTGAAAATTGCTATAGATACGTGATCATAACCTTGACTTGGGATCATCATTTCGATTCTAAATTTGATGAGACTGGAAGGTGCCAACATAGCCAGGAATACGTATTCAAAAAAGTATAGTCAAACACATGATGGCAGAAGAACAATGACGATCCTTTTTAGTTAACAAAAACCTGGTTCTTAAATAACAGAAGAAAGAATGAATTAATAATTAAATCAGTATCATGCTAAAATAATGCATATGAATAAGACATAACTGTATTATGCAAAAAACAGACGTTGCATTGACAATAAAATTAGCATTATTTACTAATAATCACGTAAACAAGAGAGCTCGAGTTTACATAACAACATATCTGTGTCTGTTTTGTATAATTATACGTCGCTTAACATGTTTGTCTTTTATGTTTGATAAACATACGAGCGATGTTGAAAGAAACAAACATATTTATTTGGAGAAAACACTAAAAAGAATACTCACTCTAACATTCAATGCCAAAAAGGTCCCCAGCCTATGCTTGGTGTTGAACCCAAGGCTGGTTTCAGTTGGCACCTCAAGGTGACACATGTTAAGCTGTTACCAAGTAAAGTTTTTGAAGGTAATCCAAGTATACCTGTCAGGATGCTGTTGCGAGTCATCGCTGTCGGAGTGGTAGCCGTCGCTGGCGGAGTCGGTGGGGGAGCGCGGGGCGGTGGGGTCCGTGGCGCCGCTCTGCTCCTCCGCCATCTGGCTGAGCACGGCCGCGCAGCCGCGGGAGTAGCTCATCAGCACCCCGGCTACTGGCCTGCAACATGTTGGTAATCTTATATCTGTTGTTAGAGATAGCTGCAGGAGGGTCAATGTAGAACATCACATTTCTACATTGTCTCGGGTCTGGATGTTTGTGGTACCTGCGTTGTATCTGAATTCTATAACACAAGTGCTTTAGCAACTTACATTGGGTTCAGAACAATGTATGTGATGTTGTCCGCATTTATTATTATTAAGCTACTTGGTCGAAAAGCTAATCTCAGTTCAGCTCAGACAGGCATTAAACTCCCTGCACTGTTAAAATTTTAGTATTTTCTAAATATCAAATATCTCTATTGGTTCAGGGGTCCTAACGCTTACCAATTTTGGAGGTGACTTGGCATTTAGAAGACCATAAGTACAATCGAAATTATGAAAAACATCCCACATTATAAGGAACGCCAATGTTTCAATAAATTCCTTAAAATTAATATAAGGATGAAAGAAAACAATAGCACAATACTACCAGCATCCGAAAAGCAGGTTACATAGAACTCCGTAACAGCGAGACAGTTATACCGACCTTTTCTCCAAAACAAATTCACATAACCCAAGCTTAACCCTAGCATTATCTGAAGTTCCCACGTCTGAAGATCATAAACTATTTGAAACAATAGCGTTCTGCGCGCGTAAAAAGTTACTCAACAGAGAAATGGATGGGAAACCATTGTTACTGGATAGCGTTTCATAAGAGACGCGACGGACTATTTTAATTTATTTTTAAGGTGCCGTTGTAACGGGGATTTGGGCCTACTTTTTCAGTAATCATGTCTCAAGACTTGGTTTAAGTCGGTGGTGGAACAGAAACAGTATTTTTCACATACCGACTATAGTGTCATACAACTATGTCTCTTCTGTAAAAAGTTTGAAACTACATTTCATTTATATTTAACAAGTGTAGTTAAAAGTATCAATTACTAGGCCTCAATGGCTCCATGCAGGTTTCCAATCAAGATACTAATGACGTAAATTACCTAGAATATTAGAATCATACTTTCTATCATACTTCTATCTAAAATTGTACAGGAACTTACTGAAGACCCTTCATCAGTAAGTGTTATCTATAGCATATTATAGTGATGTCGATATTGAATGGTTTTCAATTCCACTGTCCAATGAACGTCATTCCAGTCCCTTACGAGACAGTAAAACAAAAGATAACGTCGTAAGTAAACAGACGTTTGTGTGAACGTGTTCGTCACATATTGGTTAAATCCCAACAGGTTTGGAAAGTGGAAATCGTTGACTTTCCATGTTTCCATTCAAACAATGCGACGTAAGATGCGATAAATCTATCTTTTACTTTTCTTTACACGTGTGTCTTATTCAATAACATACTGTATGATATGAAGCTTAAGGTCGATATTGAAATGGAAGGTTTTCTTGGTAGTTCGACGGTTTTTATGGTGGAAAGTTTAAAGGTAATCGACGATACATTGAGGTGGATTGATACTCGATCGTTAGCAGTTTTGCGCGGCTGTTAAACACTTACACAGTCATTTTAATAATACCCTATAGTTTCCGAGTTAACATGCCTGGTGGAAATAGCTGTGTATAGTAATTTCACTTTAGTTTGTGTAATTTCTTGTATAGTTAGTAATGTGTAATCATCATAACATCAAACAGTATGTATGCTTAATACCGATACATGAGTAAATATTCTTTAGCTCACATTCAAATCTCATTAGACATTATAATGAACTTGTAGTCAGTTATTGGAAAACATATTTCTAGAAAACATTTGAGCAAGATGAGTGCTAAAGTAAGATCTCAGAGAAAGTCATACATATTTAAATGTTTATTACATGCAATAACATATTCTAGTAGATCGACGGAAACACTCTCACTCCAAGAAAAGCCATGTTTATTTATTTCCTTTTGAATATCAACAGCTTGCTTGAGTTACTGCCCAAATGCATATAAAGATTTAGTTTTTTTTTTTCGATTCTCGAATTTAGATTTAGATTCCCTTTCCTTTTATCTTGTCCTAGTTTCTAGAAATGGTGTTCAAGATTCAAAAACACGTGAAAAACTCACTTTGTGAGCTCTTTGCTCTCAATACCATATAGACCAACTCTTTGCTTGTTGCATATTTATAGTTCACTCTTTCCTTTTTTATTTTCTTCTGTCTAACTAACGTAGTTTCCATACCTCGTCTAATCATGTGGTCATCTTCGATACACAATTCCATAAAATTCATTATATCTCAAAATAATCATCTGAAAGCCATGTTAATTCACCGCAACCATTTTTTTCATCCTTGTCCAAATATCATCATGCATTTATATAAATCTTCCCTTTTTAATGGACTGGTTGGAGTCCAATAAATGGTGACAAACTCACCCCTCATCGTATTCGTGGTGGACTATGGGCGTTCGTCTCCTCCGCCTGAGAGTGGTGCCAGCCATCATGCCAGGGTCTGATGAACTGGGGTAAAGGAATTAAGATACTGATGTTACTTATGTTGTTTTTTATTCCAATAAATGATTTTGATTTGATTTGATATACTTCAAGCGATCCAAACATATGGTTAAAACTTCTGCAGGTAAGTGTAATCTGTTATCTATTGCACAATCGGGCAGATCTTCATTTAAAAATAATAATCCATAAAAAAATCAAATTGGAACTCAATTTGCATAATAAACAGATTCAACAAACAATTTCAATGATTTGCGTTTTCCGACTGATTTCACTATACATACACAAAATAATTCACATAAATATCGTGACGTAATGTGTCACACGGTACGCGAAAGTCCGCTTTCACTGTTGCATCACCTCTTAAATAATATTTTTAACTACTTCTTATAACTGTTACCTGTATTTGTTATTAATTAAATTTGAATTATGAGTTCTGGATGTTCTGGCTGGTAATTGATTTGAGACTTTATTGTTCTCGTGTTAAGGACTGTTGTTGTTTGTGTGTGTTGGTGCAGTCAGTTCGGAGTGATAAACGGTGCGTTTAAAGTAATAACAGGTAATAATAGCTGTGATATGATACATGTGTTTAGTACCTGTCGTGTGTGCTCGTAATTGAGTGGTCGTCGTGAATACACTTAGTATGGGAATGTTGCTCGGCTGAGTGATTGTTATAATTTCTTACAATTTGCATACTTTGGCTCTTTGATGTGAGTTTGTATTACATAATATAAATATAAATTTGCTGTAGTCATAGAATTAATTCGTGGCTTCCTATATCAGACTATTAGTGAAGAAATAATAGTAATAGCCCTCATATTTGAGGGATTTTGAGTTTGAAGTAGAAAAATATGAGTCGTATTAGTAGATACTCTTATTTTCCTTACCTAATAACAATGAGCAAAGTTACACAATAACGCGAACATTTCAATAAAACCAAACTATTCATAACTCACATTGTTATTGGAACTGTTACTTTTTATTAAGTATTATTGTCTCGGATTCGATATTCTCACGGGCAATTGTTTTATGAATTGTTCTTGTAATTTCATTGGCTTTAGTAATTGAAGGTTGCTCGTAAAAGAGAAACTATTTTTGGAATATTGAATATATTGGTGGGAACAATTAGAATCCTAATTGGAATAGTTTTGTTCAGAAAGTTATTTTAGTATCTTATTATAAGTATACCTATACCTTCTCTAATAAAGTACCTAGTATGATTTTATCAATAAGTGCAACACATTAGGCCACAGGCACAACATCCCTACTTGAGAAGTTTTTTGGCAGACATTTTCTGCACAATCCCGCTACTCTATTTGCAAGAGCAAACATGCAGCAAGGATTGCAAAATTATTGCTGTCAAATTGCTAAGTCTTATTACGTATCCGTTCTTCAGCAAATAGTTCCAGTTGTTACAATGACAATAAAGTACACGTAATTTCCTGACTAACACATTGTCGTTGCGCGCATCGTAAACTCTGATTTGCTTCGAAGGCATATCATTATAAGGTTAGGTAACCTTCCTCTTCCTAGCTCATCTTAATTAGCAGTTAGCGTGTCTTTGCTATTGGATAATCTGATATGTAAGTAGACAATGTAACCAGGTACTTCAGAAATAATTCTTTCAATTCGAAAACTAGTTGAAATAAACGATCTTTTTCTATCCTTTCTTTGGGTTACTCTCGAATTGAATAGACTGACCCCGGTTTTTGTACATTTCTGATTAACTTATTTTGTTGTTAAATCGCCTGCTAACGGCTGTGATTGGGCGAAATACTAACAACCAATCACAGTAGGTACTTAGAATTTTGAGATTAACATTATGGTGCTGATCAATGTTCAAACTAAAGCTATAGGTACTATATGGGCAAATTACTTACGAACCTACATGTAAAATCAACGTCTAATCTAACAATATTATTTTGTATCTATAGAATTCAATTAAATATTTAATCAAATTTAAGCTTCCCTCATAAGATATCTTACGACAACACGGCATCCGTCATTGTTACTTTCTTGTACCAGAAAAAATAATAGGATACATTATTTACTGCAATTAAAATCTATAACTGTGTAAGTTTTCTTATTTTTCGTTAAAACTAATCTAAACTCGATACAATTTAATAATGTATTGAATCTAATTCCGTCTCCATTACATAATTATTACGTGACACAACGACACAAGATGAAAGTAATTTAATTAACTAATAAATCAACATAAATTCACAATGGATGTATTAATAGCGTTTATTTAAATTCTCGATACATATCATGGAAGTCGAACGACTACTTTCTAAAACAAATTAAGATTAAAATCTACTTTTGTAGTTTTATCGTCAGTTTTATGATTATACGTATTTGATTTATATGTTTTGGATACGAAACATGACGATTACATTTTAAAAGGCTTGAATTTATAAAACTAGTCCATGTTTTATTTATTTTATTTTCAGCCATTATCGTCCCACTGCAGGGCAAAGGCCTCCCTTTCTTTTTTCCAATTCTCCCGGTCTTGAGCTATTGTGTTCCAAAATGCTGAAAAGGAGTCAAGTTCGTCCATGTCTTACATAAAACATATCTAAATGAGGGCTACGGCAAGTTAAATATCCGCTGTGATCAGTAGACTTGCATCAGGCCTATCTGTCAATTGCTACCAATTACAAGAGAGTAGCTTTTCTCGCATTGTTGGAGAATAACTATTATGTGTATTTTACAGTCTCCTACAATGACATAAAATGCTTTCACGTGTAATGCAACAATAATTTGAATCACTATCAAATTACACTACCTCATCAAACTACTCGTATGACTTACATTTAGTCATAATCTCTTCGTAATAATTTTTTTCAAAGCTCTTTAAAGAAGCGCTCGCACTTCTAATTCTCCATGATAGTACATTCATAAGTCATTTTAATGAATGAATTCCCCGTTACCATCACACAGCGATCTTGTTTAAACGATTCCTAGATATTAGTACAAAGTCATGTTATACACATATCTATACCAGAATGTTGATGAATGATTTAGCAAATATTCATGTATAGCAGTATACACTATTAGTATGTAAGTACGTGCTATATTGGTTTAATAAAAAAAGAAATGTATGAAATGTTAATGGAGATACTTGGCTTCGTTATTTTCTATCATAATATGAATTATAACCATTTCCAACTGTACTCAGATTGTGGTTAATCTGCTAATGACTGAATCTAGTAATGACTGAAACTATTTCCTTTTTCAAAGACTGAATATCGATTTGTAACATTCCGATACCAATGTAAATGACATCACACAACTCTGTGAAACCTGATGACCATATTATCAAAATTCTAGGACACAACTATTACCATCGACATA
The DNA here is from genome assembly GCA_905146925.1 of Autographa gamma. NCBI lineage: Eukaryota > Metazoa > Arthropoda > Insecta > Lepidoptera > Noctuidae > Autographa > Autographa gamma. The sequence goes on from LR989871.1 coordinate 9,351,898, forward strand.
AAACACGGAACCTCTGATACCATTTAAAAAGCGACTAGTTTTTTATATCGAAAGAGCTTTAGAAGCGTCGAACAAGAAGAATATTTATAGAGACTTAAACCATCTGCAAGCTAAGAACGCAATTGTAAAAAAGAGAATATGAAACACCCTTTTGAAAGCTACACACATGATCATGATCATCATCATCATCATCATCTACACCTTTACAGAACCCCCTGTTGCGCATTGGGCTTCATTTGTTTCTCCCACACGTTGAACAACGAAACCAGTCATTTTGTCGTACAAAAACAAATGACGATCCTAAAAGGAAAACTTACCTCGTATCACACAAATCGAGGCTGGGATCGCTCCGTTTGATCTGTCCTATGCAGGCCAGCACCGCCTTATCGCTCTCCACCCGCGCCGCCAGCGAGGCCACCAGCGTCGGGAGCTGGCGCAGCGCCGGCTTGTCGACGATGGTGAGCAGGGACTTGTTGTCGATGAGCCGCCGCTCCACGTCCGCGTGGCAGAGCGCTAGCAGACGCTGGTGGGAGGAGCTGGCTGGGTCCTGGGTTATGGTGACCGGTGACTGTGGGGGTGAGAGTGGTGTGAGTATGTTGAGGTTAGAAATTCGGGTTGAGGGTGGTCTTGCAGACCTAGATAACAATAACAGAAGTACTTGCCACTTTTGATCAAGTATACAGGTATATACTTTAGTTGGCAATATCAATTTCATCCACGAAGACAGGAAACTAAAAAAAATCGATCGAGTGTCAAGACAATTAGGCATGCTTTAATGTTTTTCTTCGTTTATTTAAATGTTTTCCCATTCTAAATTGTCTCATAACGAATTTTGCTACGCGACTATTTATGCTGAACGGAATTGAACCCTATTCCCAGGTGATAACGTACCAGTTCCTCGAGCTTATGTATGGCCTGCTTGTAGACCTCGACGTGGCGCTGCAGCTCGTTCTTCATGGCAACGTGCAGCGAGATGAGCGCGCCCGTTGCGTCAGCTGTCAGCCCGTGGGTGCCTAGACCTGGAGCAAATAGAACATGAAGTTTCTAGCTTAAAAACATACCTGACAGTTCTCACGATATATTAGGCACTGGCGACAAATTGAGAGTAAGAATTTCTAAGTCTCATGATTGTGGTCGATAATGAAACGCGAAGGGAATCATAACGGTAGCTGTCTACGCCCGCTTTAATTAATCTAGCCCTTACCATCCAGATCTATTTAGGGGTTGAAATCACATAAGTACAGATAAGTAGTCCTTATGTTATATTGTGAGGAAGTTTGTTCTTAAATACAGAAATGGAAAAGCCCTGCTTCTGTCTTACAGCATTTTTAATTCAGCAATAAAAAACACTAATAAGATCAATCTAGAAACGGCAAAGGAAGCAAATATAATTAAAGTAATATTTCCTTGTTTGTAACATTATGGCATCCGCCTTCAAAGGATGTGTCTTATCCAGCCATCTTTTATTAATCCATGTTCGGTTCTACACCGACCTCACGATGTCCTTGGAGCCATGGAAGTTTTAGTAAATATTATGTGTTATTAAATCATATGACACGCTCCGCTGGCTTGTTTTGATGTTATGATTTTAAACTATGTTTTTGCAATATGAAGTGGATTTTACACGTCATTATTTAAGTAAATAAGATCATAATCTGATTCTCGAATGATATGTTGGTTATTTCCTTATGAGTAAAAGAACATTACTTGAAATAACTTTTGTTTTATGTTTCGTAACTAATTAAGAGTGCAAAACAAACTATTAGCTTGTTACTCACGCTAAGAAAAAACAAAATCTCAAGCTACGAGAACACAAATTTCTAGACTTTTGCTCCTTAGTATAACTTATAATTAATGAAAACTTCACCGGAAATAGGTTCACATGCACAGTTTTAATACACCCCTCAATGCCTTAATTAAAATATTCAACGATGATAACTTATATGATGTTGCCACATAGTCCCTAGTTAAAGGGTACCACTCCGGGACTAAATTCCCGGAGTGGTACTCCATGAATTTAGAAGGTAGGTGTTGTTATAAGAGAACTACCCCGGATTGTAACGATCAGGATATATCTCGCTTCCTCCTATACATTCCTTCTAGCACAGTACCTTGCACAGCGGCATCCAGCTGCCTCCTCCTGGCGTCGATGGCGTCCCTGGCGTCGGGCGTGTACTGCACCAGCGCGGACGCCAGCCGCGCGGTCCGCGCCCGCAGCCCCGAGCCCTGGTCCGCGCCCAGCAGTCCCACCAGCCGCCACGCCACCGCCTCGCATTGCACCTCCGGTCGGGGATTCACTTCCAGTGAGATTAGTCTGTTGGAGAATTGCAGAAATTATCACGTGTCGCTAAAAGATTAAGTTTAGGTTTGGATGAAAATTGGGTGCAAGAAGAGAACCGTTGACTAGATTAAAGGCGCGTAGACTGTGCATGGATACGCGGCGCATCTCTGCTGTGTGGGTTCATTAGTTCGATGATGTCGGTGTCCGTTTCCACTGCGGCGCACGGACATGAAATGTACTACACCATGTACGTACAATCATAAGCAAAAATATTTATATGCTAAGCAATTATTTATTTGATTCTAAATTAGTATTGTGTTGTAACGGTAGTTTTGGTACTCTCGAAGAGAGCTATCCAAAGATGTTAACTCCATGCTTCCCTTTTTTTATTAAGAATAATCTAAAAAAACATTAGTAAAATCTTCGCCAGCGTTTAGCAATGTTTAAATAATAGAACAAACAAAAGATTTCTAGTAGATAATTGCGCGGAAGCAATTACACTGTTTACTGACATTTATAATGAATCATATTTTATTACAATGTGGAGCAGTTACTGGCGCGTCCGACCTCGGCGCATTGTAATGCAATATAATAACATTTGTTAAGTAATTATCAGGAATGGGCACAGCCATAGCTATGCCAACCATGTTAATAAAGACGCAATCTTTTCGTATCGATACAATATCTTTTAATTAAAAGATTCCTGATGTGAAGTATTTTTTTAGTAATATTTACTAAATCACATTTAGTGTTTCTTGATGTAAAAAGCTAAAGCATGTGTTTAGTAATAGCGTGTAGTGTCGTTAAGTCTATCTTTTGATACTAATACGTAATTCATTGTTTTGTGAAGGCTACCCAAAGTAACTTTTGGCACAAAGTGTTTAGGGGTTTTAGTCGAAGAGATATAAAATTATTATGTTCTTCAATTATCTGGAATGGAACTTTAACATTGCATAGTTGCACTTAGCGCGAAGACCTACCACTCGACCGTCTGAGAAGCCTTGTAAACAGTTTATTCAATGTAAACTTCGTTTTAGACTGAAGAATTTCTCATAAAACTATAACAATGGGTAACTATAGTACTATCTCGTGCACACACACGAACTGTCCTAAGAACAAGATATTATATTAACGCATGGTCCCACACTTTGCTTTACAGAACAAACCCTATGTAGGTTTATGATTGATATCACATACGCATTATATTCCAGAAGACATCATTTTACTCTGCTTTACAAGTAAGCAATCTTATCAAGATCTTACAGTATTATGACCCCCTTTGTAACTAAAAAAAACGTATAACTTGGAAAAACCTTTAACCTGGAAAAGTTAGTTAAACGTCGAAAACCAATTTGTAGAGAACAATTTTTTGTTACTTTGGATATTTATTACCTTTGGTGATAATAAAAAAAGTGCCAAAAGGCCTGTCTTACTCTGTTTCACTAAAACATATTGTCGTGATAAAATATGTTTTACCCATATTTCAAATTTTCATCACATCTTTTTGAGGAGGCTCTATATTTCACTACGGTACAAGTATGTGCTCTGCAAAGCTTACATTTAACCAGGTCTCTTAGTACCTTGTGGTGTTATGTGGTTAGCATAAAGCACACTGCACCCTAGTACAGAACCGATATGAGGTAAGCTATAAGATTACCTCTGAGGTAAGACTGAGTCTTCAACAACCTCTGGCTTGAACCGTTATCGCATCGTTACTTACACAAATGACCGGCACTTGAGACAAACACATTGACCACACCGCCACATAACTGTTGCCAACGGGCTTAACAGATCGTCATTACGACTCTCACACACAAGCGGCTTTACCGACGGTTTAAGACGAAGGCATATGATGCAAAAACGGGAGCAAAACCGCACCTAGCATTTAAAGGAATGGCAAAGTAACGCCAGTTGGCTCAGTTTTTTTCCCCTGGTGGAAATATTCATCGACTTCCTCCGCCCTGGGAAAAATGGAAGGTCGTGTCCATATCTGTTTTAATATTTCTATCTATCCTACCAGAGATACCACCAAAGTATTTTCAATAAACGCGAAAGTATTTTTACAGACTACCGTAACTCCCGTTATAGAAGGTCCTTTTAATGGAAGCCGTTTTTTTAAAGGAGCATGTAGTCTCCTAGTCCCCTTCTACTCATTCCTCAGTCGGACCGTCTTTGCCCTATATGCTGTTGTTAGCAACACGGGATGCTTTCTGGGAGAAAAGAGCAGTGGATAGCTTTTTTGGAATGGTCCAAATGTCGGCCAGGCTTGTAGGCATTCCCCGGATCAGGCAGCCCGGCATAGTGTGTAAGAACCATTACACCCGTTCCTATTCTCACATAATATATATCAAGAGACAATGACTGATCGCGAACTGTAACGATAAGACGTCAAAGTTTTTGTGTTTCCATACGCCTCTATTGTTTATTTCCGTGAATGTTCGTGAGTTCGGAAACTTCTTCGTTTCTGATACGCTTACCGTTTTAACTTGTGTGAAATATTGCTGACATCGTTCGGGTAATTAATGTTGCTGTGAGAAAATAATTATAATTATAACTAGGTGAGTGTTCATTTAATATTGGCCAACAAATTCAATTGCTGTTTCTTTTGTTAATGACTTAATAGATGTATTCTAGACTGTTCATTTTGTTCATGTGTGTTTGGTTAGTTCGGTTCCTTGTTGTTATTTATATAAAGGTCTTATTTAGGGTCCAACGTGCTTCTAAAACTAGCTAGAAACACCACATTTTTTTTATACATTTTTAATTTTCTTACGTAGCCATGTGTACGTTCTATATGCTTTAAAATAATAATACACATATTTTCCTTTCATTAATTGCAATTGACAGCATTTTTTAATTGCCTAGTAACTAAAGTGGTCACGCAATACCTTTCAGTTTGATTGTCAGTGAAACTATAAGTGCAACACACGCTAATACCTAGCCGGTGAACGCGATAATATCTGTTTCTATTGAAATACTCAGGAAGGAAAAAAGAAAAGAACACTTTTGTTTGCTAAACAAAGAAAACCAAGCTGCAAATTAATGTATTTAAATTAACTCTCTACATAGTATGTAAACAGGGGTACAGCCACTCTTTAAGTAAGTTTTTTTTCCCACTTCAGAAAGATAAAGATTTTAAAAGGTAGATTTCATTTCTTTCAAAGTAATGGCTGATGGGCAGTCCCATCAGCCATTACTTTGGACTAAGTATAAAATCTATTTTAGCCCATTCTCAACTAGATCATACAGCTCACGTCTTTGTTATACCAAAGTCAAAGAACTTATGTACCGTGGAATTAAAAACACTGCACTCCGTGTGTCTAGAATTAAGACAATATAAATTACCTTTTAATATAAAAAATACATTAAACGTAAAAGAAAACGAAATCCCAACACAGTAATAGTTACCAAATTGCAATAATCTCTTCACGGTACAGATGATATTATAACGCGCGAAGATGTTGCGTGTTTCGTATAGATGTAATTCCTTTACATTACGTCTTCAAATTTTAATTATGTTTGTGATATAGAGTGATCTGAGGTTGTTGTTTGAGTTGCTCATTATTTGCTACACAATATTAAAACCACTGTTACAATTACTATTTTGTAACCCATTCCATGCGATGTTCAGGATTTTTGGTATCACGTACGATAGTTTTTAAATGTGATTTATAATATGGCTACGCGTTTTAAATGCCCATATAAATGCCTTTTTTTTTCAAAGTAAAACGGGGTTTGCACAAAATCTGCAGACTAAGTAAATAATCAATAGGACACATGAAACGTAATTTTAAAGTTTCAAGTTTATATATAATTTTAAATCTTTTACAAAGTACCGGATCCCTTCTTGTGCAATTTCAATCGCACTGCGCCAGATTCTCATTCAATTTAAAAGCTCTGCATAGTGATGAATGGGCTACTTTTATACCATTAAAGTTCGGCAAAAACAAAGCGGTCTTACCGAATTGATACAAGTACATAAATTTCACTGACTCCAAAACTCTGAGTGAACAGGTCTGACGGGTGCACTTTCACCCAGACCAGACCCATAAAGTGTTGGGCGTAAACACCAGACGCGAAGGCGTCTTGAGGATGGTAATAACTGGTGTTATGGTAATGGAGGATAGATCGTGTATTAGGAATAATGGTTATGTTTATGTGGTGTTTAGTTGATGATAAGTGTTTTTGTAGGTAACTTTATATTTGATTTAATGGTCGCGATGGAGGTTGTATTAACCAGTGTAAAAAGTTTGTCTATGTACTTATTGACTGCGCTTTTATCAAAGAACTTGGTGGTACTATTTCTGGAACGTATCATTACTGAAATTTTTTGTAAGTTATAATTTTTTTTTCTAAGTTGTCGTGAATTGTCCAAATATACATGCAAACAAAATGAATTACGTAAATACGGGAAGAGGAATAACTATGTAAAAATACGTCACAGAACAAATCGTAAAACTTGCAAGAATGCATAAAATGTCTGTTGTGTAAAATATTATGTTCCATATAAAATCTCTTAACTTAAAGCCATTATGTCTACTCTTCTAACAGGTAATAAAAAACAGATTGCCTTACGCAACCTGTTCATAAAACAACAACCGACAACGAGCCATCACAATTCTAAACGCCAATTTAATTCTTCATATTCATCAAACATGTCTTGCATGACTGACAATACGCCGATCATAGCATAGGGATCATTCTCGAAAGTGAAACGTCATGAACTGTCAAATTCTAGGCAGTAAAAGTGAATGCCTTAGTCACTGATACGAAATTTAAAATGGCCGGTAATGGCGGCCGATGTAATAAATTGTTATTGATAATCCAACATCATCGGAGCGTAAACGTTTAATTAATCCTTGTCTCGACTGTATTTAAGCTTTCCAATTTTATGTCTGCCTAATTTGTGTTGCATTTTGACTCCGTTATTAATTTGTGTTATCCTTTCTACTCGTATTCGTTAGTATTAAATGACGCAGGTATCAACATTCAATTAATTTACAGCGACTATAAATGCTCAATACTTAAAAGCTCTAATTAAATATGGAAAACCTAGATTTGATTCGAATTAATTAATTAATTAAACTTCGGACAACAACGGAGAGGATACCATACTTTTAATCATCAAAAATCTCTCTGTCATAATCGAATTTAATTGTAATATTAGAGACCAATAATGATGAAAACACGGGAAAATTATTGAACAGGTAAAAACATTAAACTTCAAAAGATAACAATGAAATTCTTAAGCCTTGGAAGACTTGACAAAATTGGGTACAAGCGAAATGTAATAGTTTAGCAATGTCCCAAATCTCATTCCAAATAATAGATTCCAAAATTCTTGACCGTTAATACTTAAATTATCACCGCCATTAGCCTCAAATAGTATGCAAGAGTTCTTTATTTATTTCCAATCTTCCCATACATACTCATAGAATGGCGAGCGCTGAGTCACCGCGTACCGCGTCAATCACTCACCTTTTAAACCTTCACAAATCACGCAAACTCTTTGTAGCAGTCAATGCGTGAACTGTGAACCGACTGAGTCACTCCACGTAACATATTATATGATGTTATTCAATATGTGTAACAATCGGATAGTATAACATTAGGAAGTTGAGTGAAAGATTGTTGGCATCGCGTAAAACATAAGCTTGAAATTTCATAGGAACATTTGAAAAGACAATGAAACGACATTTGAAAAACTTAGAAAGGACTGAGTGCTGAAACAGTGAATTGAAATTAATGGGAAGCAAGAGGCAATTTTTATATTCCTATTTTAGCTTTATCATCATCTGCCGAGCCTTTGCCCAACTATGTTGGAGTCGGCTTCCAGTCTACTCGGATTCAGCTACATACCGTATTTTACACGGAGCGACTGCCTGTCTGACCTTCACAACCCATTTACTAGGAATCACAGTCTATTTTAGCTTAATATGTGTAATACATGAAGTTTCTGAATTATAATACTCGAGTAACAAACAATATACCAGCTACACTTGTGAAACTAATGGAATTTTCTATGAAAGTTCAAGTACAGTAGAGGATGATAATTTATCTCATAGCTTCTATGGCGGATTATAATTATTTACTAGTATAAGCCGTTACTTATACATTGGATACCTCTACAACAAAGTATTTATTTAAAGTCTTAAGAGAGAAAAAATTGAAAAGTAGGTCAACTTCTTAAACATTTCCCTGAACCAAAGCGGGCGAGAAAAAACAAGCTCCGGGGAACCGGCTGTAGGACTTTCTCGCAGGTTCCTTAAGAACACAGTTTTGAAGGTCATTGCCGTAATAAATCATGAGAAAGTAGTCTAAACATAAAATACCAAGGAGACCGGTTGTCTGGCACTTTCGTTGAGAATCCCGTAAATTATGGCATCCTTAACACCTGGATATAAGGACTATATCTCTGTGGCAAGATCAAGAAAAATGCTGTGTTTTATTTTGTATTTTATGTAGTTGAGTTAAAGTTGTTTTTTGCTTGTAATTGTAAGTGCATATGTATGGTAATCTTAGATCGCGATAAGGTAGGTGAGCTGTTGGATTATAATCTTACTAACATGAGGAATTTAGAAATTGTTTCATTTTAGCACACCGCTGCTTTGTGCACTCGATTTTTAAATCCATTAGTGTCACATATTAAAGTCATTAGGTTCTTTAAGACATGTTTCGTGGATATTTCAATTTATCCGTTTAACTGATTAAAGTATAGTATCGTTTTTTGGATCCCGTGTTTTAGTGTAATACGTTTTTAATGAAAAAAATATTAATTCCCGTGCATGTCATATTACCTAAAGTAAAAATAATGTCTAAATATTGGAAATAATACTGTAATTATAATTTTACCAAGTGTTTTTTAGCCATCAGGACGATAAATCAATGAAATAACCCCATTAACCTTCATTAAGAACATCAAAAGGAAATAATAAGTCAAGTCAAGTGCATTGTTTGTCCGGCTGGCTGACGCAGGCTGCCGAGCGCATCATCTGCGCAGGCGCCGATAGTAAGACATAACGGGTACTGCGGAAACTCTACGGTAACGCAAATGAATCACAGCGGTACAATCACGGGGAAATATTAAACAATAGCTTATATTTGGGGAAAAGGTATATATTAAATCTTATTCTATATTATGTAAAGACGGCTGGCTGGAGCTGGATTCGAGAAGCCAAGGATAGAACTAGGTGGCGTGCAATTGGAGAGGCTTGTATGTCTAGCACTGGACTGCTATAGGATGATAATGATGATGATTAAAATGATGGAATGCCGACAAGATATTTATAGTTTTGAACATGACTTTACCGTGATTCGTAAATCTATGTTGGTTTATTTCATTTAAACATTCGATGCGAGCAATCAAGTTTGTGATACTTTTTACATTTGTTTGTGGAAAATTTTGATAGGTACGTCTTTAATACCTTGGTATCCATTGCAACTGTTTTTCACACTATCTTATTAATTTTCCCACACTATGTATTTTTTCGTTCTGGCGTTGCGCGACCGACGTTGCGCGCTGTCCCTTCCGACAAACCGTTATATGAACCGACCCTTAAACTGCTGTCCATTTTGTAATTTTTGAAGTTTACTAATTTCTACTTTGTAGCGGCAAAGTCATGAGTAAGGAAATCGTTAAAGTCTGGATTTGATAAATGAAATCGCCAGGTCGCAATCAGCAAGCATGTTGCTAAGTGGTTTCTACTCTGTTTATATGAAGAGAACTATGCATTGCCATGGCAAAAAACACGTTAGAAAAACGCTCACCTGTGCAAAAGAGTCTCAATCAGATGAGCAGAATGCGGCAAGGCCTCCACCAGCAGGTCTATGGGCAGCTCAGTGGCCACAGTCTGCAGCACGCCAGGCCCCAGCCGGGACAAGATGGCCGCCGCCTCCCGGAACTGCCGCCCCTCAGACAGCAGCAGCACCCGCCGCAGAGCGAGACGGGGAGAGGTGTAAGTGTTCTTCTCTCGCTCGCGCTCGCGGCGGATTCGCTCTCGGCTTTCGTTCATGATTGAAGTTTTTCGGTATGACGTTAGCCCATTGTTTTTTGGGGTGTCTTCATCTGTGGATGTTAAAAACGTATTCTTGAGATATAGCTATACTTACCCTTGAAAATAACTGGGAGAGCCTTTGAATCTACATGTAAAGTAAACTTTTTTCTACATAGGTTTTGGTCAACCCCCACATTTCGTCTATCAGTCCCATCTTCTAGACAGAAAATTAAAGACTTTTTCGATTTCTTTAGCATCTAATTAAATTAGCAAGTAGCCTTGAAATACTTTCTCAATAATTTTATTTAACACCTTTGTTTAAGGAGTTGCAATCAATTGATAGCCCGCCCACTTGCAATTAGAGAGAGCCAGAACAAACATAATATGTATGTTGTAATTGTAAAAGGAGGATCAATTAAATAAAACCCTGACCTCATCTTTATAACCTTTTCCCAATCGTATTGAAGAACACTAGCTTCATCAGGTTCCACTGAATACCAGTATCTATTATTAACTTTACTGGATCCTACAGTATCCCTTGGTAAGACTGGTTAATAAATTAATGAATATAGACAACATCATATTGCTCTAAACCCAAACTAGGACCACAAACACTCAGACCCGAGACAATATTGATAGTGGTTTTCTATATTGAACTGATGGGGATTAAAACCAGACCCAAAAATAGTTTTAAAGAAATCCAAAAATCAACCCCTGCTAGTCGGACCAACAATTAAAGGTGCTATCCACGACGGAGAATAGGTCTTGGTATTGTGTACCACACACGATGATGTCAGACCAACATTTATAGAACTCATTCGGTAAGCATAGCTTAGCATATTGTTTTGAGTCTAAACACATTATCAAAACCAACAAAACAAACCGCCGAATAAACCATAGTGCTGACCCAGAGACCATAACACCAGTTTTTGTCGCCATGACGGCAAATAGTCGTAAACTCAGTGATACCGTTGTGCAGTAAATGAGCTCATAAAAAGAAACCCATCGGTTCCCGACATTACGCCGAATTGTAACGTAATGACAACTACACTAAATGTGACGATTGTGAAGCCTCGGTTATAAGAGGAAGCGTTTCACACCAAGCACACCGAATGAGCAATAAACGAACAGTTCGCGAGCCGCTCGCGAGCAGTTCGGAAACAACGTTCGGCAAATCTGGATGTACCCTAATAGATTATTTAGTTTAACGATTGTTTGGATTACTACCATAACTACAAAATCTATAATAATTAAATTAATATAGTGTATTATAATGTTTTTTTTTTTAAGATTAATTATGTAAACGCGCAATTTTTATATTTAATATTTGAAACTGAAGTTTGACTAATCGCATTACATTTAGTTAGGCATGCGTACGTGTATGCGTTTAATACGCATGCCTATAGATTTAAAATATAGTAGTAATAAATACACACCTACCTATACCAATTTACTTTGAATAAATGATAATCGATTTGTTCAGTTCGTTCGAGATTCAATTAAGTATAATCTTGTGTGAATGTAGGATTGTGTAACTGACTATGTTATGGATTTGATGATGATAATTTATTATAAATCTGGTTTATGCATAGTTATACTTTGGAGATAGTTATTTATTAGTATTCGTAGTAAAGTAAAACAACTCCAAAAGATACAATTTTTCTAGGTTTTTTCCTTGTGATTGTGAGCCACTTGTGATTTATTGCGATATATAAACGACTAACAAAAATTAAATAATTACTCTTTCAGTAACATATAATTGGATCAACTCAAAAATCTATTCTGAATTAATTGCTTGTAGAAATAAAACGACAAGTCTCTTGTGTTTGCGATATAAAAGTGATTTAAATTTGCATTGTAAACTAAATAGACGAGATTAGTTTAATTAAATTACGTATCCAACATTCTAAATAATAATTATAAAAGTTTTAAGGAAAACGTAGCTCTTTCTAAGGTGCTATAATAACTTTTGCTGTTCATTATATCACAATAACCCAAACAACAACTTTTTTTATTTACGCTTACCTACCCCTAATTACGAAAATGTTATAAAAAAAAACCTTTTTGAATAATCGCGTATTCTTGTACCTTATACCACACAGCGATAGCATAACTGTATCATTATGGCACCTTACGAATGGTTCCGACGAGCGGCGCCGCGCGACAAGCATTGTTTTATTTATGTCACGAGCCACCTCGGAGGTGAGCAATTAGCTACGCGGCTTAATCAACGGTTTTTAATTAGGTAAACGAACAGTTCAGTAAAAAAAAGCTTTGACACAGAACTACGAGATTTTGGAAATAAATAAAAATAACTTGAGACGAAAAAATAATTACTTTATTGCAATTATAATTTGCAATGGGTCTAATTTACATATTTTGTTTCCATAGCTCATGCAAATTCTGAGACCGTAAAATGTCTACTTTTCAGACTAAATGCTATACTTATGAACGAGAGGACCGTAAGCCAAATGTCTAATATTTTAGGAGAACTGATATAAGGTTTCATACCCGAACCTTGTCAAAATTACTGAAGCATGTTTCATAAAGAGTTTATTTCAGACCAAACCAGCGACCAACCCCAAGCGAAGAATGTCCAGCTCCTAACCAATAAGCAAAACCTATTCAGCCTACTCACACAAGACAAAGTCGTGATATTTCCCAAGTTCACGACGAAACTATGTTTGTGTTATATCCCGTTACCATGGCAACCATAGTAACGGGATGACCTGAGAATTTGACGGCTAGCTCAAAACATACACGTTCTGTTGATCATCAGATCTAAAACTTATGTTTTGGACCATTTACCCCGTATTTTCTGAGAGTTATTATTTAATAATCTGAGTAACTGAAAAGATCTATGCGAGACCCTACCACAGACCTAAGATTTTGAATGAGGCACTAGATTATTTGATGAAGAAAGGTTAATGCGCAATTAGTGGATTGAAAAAACAACTTATTTAACGAATTATTTGGGGCATAATACAATTTATAAAATTTTACTATTTTTATCTTTCATGTCTTTTAAAGGAATGCGTATTAGGATATTAACTATATATATTTATTTGAGGCATAGTTAAAGCTAATATAAGAACAAACTCTAACTCAAACTTTTACAGGAATATTTACAATAAACAGAAGATCAGATATTTACCTAATCAATTATAATGTGGTACATTTCAATGTTGACTCAAAGTAATATTACGCAATAACATTGTAAATGTATTTAAAAACATTTGTCATACCCGTTACAAGTTGTTTTGTAAATAGCATCTTTAATGACAGAATATTTGTAAGCTTGATGTAATGTATTACATAATACTTTCTTTGGTATTAGAAATTATGTTTGGAGATAGGAGAAGCAGAAGTGTAAATAAAAGCTATCTATGTCTCTTTTTAACCGACTTCAAATAGGAGGTGACTTCGAATAGGAGTGCCTCCACTCAATTCGACTGTATTTTTTTTACTTTAGAACTTTCGACTGGATGAACTATTTTTGATCCTTTTTTTATTTGAAAGTTGGAGCTTCCCGTGTTTTCCATTTTAATTTGGTCCAGTTTTGACAGTGGGATCATATATCATAAGAAAACCATATTAGACTTATTTTGAGCTCCGTTTTATAAGTATACAGACGTAAATTATGCACTAGTAATTAAATTCGCTACAGAAAACACTAAACCAAATAATTACTAACTTATCTGAAATACTTTATATTTTTTACGTAAGCACCATGTTTATACGATTAGTTTAAAAAAAAATACTGGACCTACTTATCATGTCTTACTCATTCAATGAATTTAAAGCTTCGTTTTAAGAGCTACTAAATCAACATAAATACTTAGCCATCTAATTTACTAAAACTATCTCCGCTATTCCAAAATGTTTTATTCATGAACACCAATTTGAGACCTCCTTTTTCGTCACCTTGGCACAAATATTTTCGCAGTTGTTTGCGACCCACACTGGATTCCCGCAATCGGCACAAATTATAATAATATGCTGTTCGTGTAGCAACAACGTGAGTATTTCTGATGTTTGATCGGAATTGATATGCTGATCTCATTTACCTGTGGCATTCTGTTTGAGTGAGGATTATGTCGATTTCACGACAGTCAGCTTTGATTTATCGATCAACGTAATCGCCAAAATATACTGTTTTGTCACACATTTTGTAGGCAATGCTGTGAGACTGGAAGCAGACCCCACCATAGCTTGGCATAAACAGGCCTAGTGAAGGAAATAGCGGAAGTTTAAATGAGTTCCCGCATGGTCCATAGTAAAAGGGAAAGGGAGAAACACTGATCATTTTTGTTTTTAGTAAAAGACAGTCCGAACATACTCGCTAACCTTAGGACGAAAGCAATCTATGAGGGTCACCACAAGTGACAAAAGGCCCAGTGAAGAATTTGTCTCCTACCGAAAGGACTGGCCATCCTAGTTCAGGACAGCAGTGGGACAATATGGGCTTAGATTAGCGACTCAAGTGAGGAATATATTAATATTCAGGGCATCTTACACCTGAGGTGTTTCAAAGATTAGTGTTCGCTTCTCGTACAACAAGTAGGTGATGATGTATTTATCGAACGGTATTCCGGTGATCTGTGTCGTGTGATGCGGTAGTCAATGACATTACATTATTTATATGTGAAACATTGTAGAGTCATTGTTTTCTTTAATTTTAACGGCATTTATCACCTTGCACAGTGGTACGGAACCTTTAGAGTCCAACTCGGACTTCGCCGGTTTATAAGGATCATTCAGAGTGTAACAGAAGCGATAGAGGATGTTTTTCACATGCCTTTTTCAACAGAAAATGTAGATTTTTTTTCTTTTATATCCTAAACTTGGTCGGAATTTGCAAAAGTCGAGAGAAGCGGTTTGGAAGGAGAAAGAGGAGGCCTTTGCCAAGCAATGGGATCTAACATAGGTTAAGAAAAACTATTGCTTAATGAGAGTCCTTCAAATGGTCGTCTAATCATTTTAACCGACACTAACAACCAGAGGTTGTCTTAAAATCAGTGTTTTTAAGTATGATCGGGCATTTCTATTTTACTTTTATTCGCATATCACCTATGTATCTACCGTTTTAACGTTTTATCTCCCCACATCCCGAGTTCCCTCTGAACTTTCTCCACCAACATCCAAGGTTGGTCCAAGCTTGGTGCAACTCCGGCCTGACGGGCTTTCGATCTGACTGGTAATCGTTTCTACTTAACACTTGTATAACCACCTGACAAGCCTTTATTTTTATACTAGTTGGAGTATGTGAGTGTGTCTGTCTGTGTGTCACAAATATCTTGTGTAGAAAAGTTGAAAGATGAAAGGCGTTTGTTTTGGCAGTAATTGTAACGTAGGGTATGTAAGTTAGTCTACACTAATAATGATTTTTTTTAAATGTTATAATGACCGAATTTCTGATGGTAATTTTTTTATTTGAAGTAAGCGGTGATACAGGACGATTACTCAAACAGCTCGGTTTTACAAGCTTTTCTCTAACTTATAATGTATGTATGAATGATTGTTTACATCCATAACTTTGGGTTTACTAGATAATATGTATGTAATGTTGTCCACATTGATTATTGATTATTAAAAGCCAAATCCGGTAGAATTGGAAGCCTCAACTTAGCTTGGGAAAAGGCTAGACCGAAGTAGTTTCAAATATTCCCCTTACATCCAATCTAACTTTAGTTTTGATGCAATGTAACTTTTTATCGCATTAGCTAAAATCAAGCCTTGTCCACATATTATTATAATGCTTTCCAATATTCAATCTAACTTGTAAAGTATCTTATCTTAAAAAAAACTTAATGGACGGTCTATTAAATAAAGCGGCAATTAAATTTCATATTGATTGCAGATGTGAGATACGGCGGGAATCGAACCCGCGACCTTGATCTCTAGTGAGGCTGAACGATGCTCGGTGAAGCGACCACCCTTCTTATAACGAGGAAGTGTCGAGTTTATCGTGAACAGTGTTTTAACGTCTACTTATGGGAAGATGAAACTCTATGGTAGCGTGCTTATGAATAAGTAGTCGAATAATAAATGTTTTTATAATTTTCTATTGAGTAGACTTGTTTAAGTCATCATCATGCTGCACATTGCAATAAACAATTAATACCTAATGTACTAATTGATACTCATAATTATGTAGAAAAACAAAACAAATTTTAATGTTATATGTACTTGTATCAGAACAAGTTTTATTTCCACTATTAAAATAAGTATTAACAATAATCATACTTACAAAAGAAAAACGAGACAAATCCAAAAAAAAATACAAAGAATCCAATCACTAAAACACTTTAGTTCTGTCCACACAACACAATTAAAAAAATGTTATGAATAATAAAAAGAAAATAATTATAATATCGAACACGATTCGAACGCGGAACAGATGCGCGGGCGTCGTGCGCAGAAGCCGGGCGACCAATGAGCTTCTCCCGCAACCGGCGCACACGCAGCGCGAGAAAGCTTTAGGAGCGCGTCATGCAATACGCAAGAATTTATCCACTTCAATGGTTTATTTATCATGTTTTGGATATTTGCAGATAATGAGAGCATTGATCGTCGTTTGTTTTGAGTGCCGCGAGATTTAGGTAAACAATTATTGTTTGAGTGGGTTATTGTTCGGAAATATGCTGATGTAGCAGCTCTCTGCTGCTGACGACGTACAGTATGCTGTTTATTGTATCTGTATGTACTGCATATTATATCACAAAGTGTTGTTTTTTTAAGAAATATTTGTGAACGAATTTTGGACAAACAATTCAATAAAATACAAAACAAAGGAAACACGTTTGTTAACAATCGATTGTTTGTGTAGCGAGGAAATGAATGCCTTGTATTTTTGTAAAACAAATTGTAACAAGATTTTGTTTTTAAAGACCTGTGAAACTGCAGAATAAACATTTGAGATTTTCATTGTTTGCTACATTATTATTAAACCTGTGTCCTTATCCAACGAGACAATTTAGTATTTACCCAACAGAAGAAGCGCTAACATGCTATTTATATATGTATAAAACTCAAATAAAAATAACCTAACTAGTAACATAGGAAATTCCAAAATTGGGATCTGAAATCGCTAGTCCGCAATTGAGCAAGTGTCTATGGGAAGTGGCCTGTGCCAAGCTGTGGAAACTGGGAAGTTTGAAGGCTGGTATTATTATTAAATAATTTAATTAATGCCCACAAAATCACACACATTGCTCTGGAGCCAAAGTACCACAGCAAGGGACACCATGAAAAGCGGTACATACGCCACTCGACCACGGAGGTCGTGAAATAATATTATATTAGTAACGTAGTGCATAGCGCCGTCCCCCGACAGGTGGTATCGCCGGCTTCCGCGCTCAGCTTCCCATGGCTCTTACACTATAAAGAGATAGCATTAAGGTGGCTTTACACCGGCGAGGCGTGGCGCGGATGAGATTATAGGGCATTCAAATATATTTATATGAATGCTACTTATTTTCACTAAGTTCTTAGTGAAAATAAGTACGAAAAGGTATTATATACAGACTTAAAATTACTACAATGTGAATCTTTATGTCTGTATGAAAAAATTATGAAATTAAAATAATAATAGTGAAAACTTTTATTCACACCAAATATACAAAAAAAGACATTTATTACATTCATGTCTGTTTCGTTGTTATACTTAATATAAAACAAACTATTTATTTGTGAAATGATGATGACCCGGTCTCTCCGTCAAGCCCTCGCTTACTCCACATTTATTTTAACTAATATTTCAATGATCGTTTTCTTTTTCCATTTTCGTCAACGCAAACTCGTAGATTATTTTCTTTGCATTTATCAAACCTATCATGTAAAATTACCTTAAGCTATCCATGCTCTTAGACTATAACCGTCAGCGTTAGTTCTCCATGATCGCGGTTCGATGCCCGCGCAATACCGAGACGAATGTATCAATGTAATGCCACTTGTAACTCATTTGTTTATGCAAGCTACGTAATGTTATGGAATCCTATTTATTTATGATCGAGGAAGAAAGTCTTGTAGATTGAGATGTTACTTGAGGTAGCTTGTCATAGGTAGCTTGTGAACTGCTCGACTACTGCTAATGGAAAACTACTTTATTTATCCTTAAATTTAATTAGGTAAGCTTCATTAAGGATGCAGTTAAAGGTCGAAGTTACTTATAAATAATGTCAAAAAATCCCATATTGCGCAATATTAAAAAAAAAACATCGTCATACATACTACTCAAAATATGTTAACAGCAGCAATATTTGAAATGAAACGAAGCGAGAAATATTGTAGTTATATAACAATTACTCACAATTAGCCTGAAGGCCGCGCTAGTTCGCTGAACATTGAAGGTGGTCGGTATGTACTCGCTTCCTTATCCGGCTGGTAATTAAGTAGAGTATAGATAAGGATTTAATGCTAGAGGCTCATCAACCTGCCTTGATGGTGTTTACATGCTGGTAGTGGCGTTAAATTGGAGAACCAACCCATTCCGTAGTTCATGGCGGTCATGCGTTGTTGATACCTAGGGTAGTTGAAAAGGGCTACTGTATTACCCAGTGAACTAGTGTGGAGTTCTGTTGGATTTCAAAAGGCAACAACAACATAGTTTCAATTGTTTAACTACTTATTACGTTCAAGAGAAAAAGAGCACACTAAAACACGGATGAACAATCAGGGATAACTGATAGGGTTCCATTGGTACCCTTTTTGGTAGAGAAATTTTACAGCTATGTATATATACTTGACTTATAAATACAGTATGATATCAATTTATTGTATCTTTCAGTCCGAGAATAAGTCATAATCAAAATATCCGAACGATTGTTAACAGTTTATTACTCTAACAGAAATAACGTGTTTAAAATTATCCAAAATTATAATAATATCCCCGAACAACGGTCAGCAGAGGTCAGATTATATCACACCTTTCATGTATCCAATAAAGTCTCCTATGATGATAGTGATAAAGTCGATAATCGTTTGAATGGTTGAGGTCAGTTGTATGCATATAATTGAGGAACTTTCGGAGGTGTGGTGTTAGTGGCACGACGCGAGCATTAGATGCTTTTATCGCAGATTTGGTCAGTTAGCTAGAGACGTGGAAATATTTTTATGGTGAACTAGCTTAACCACGTGGTTTTACCCACGTTTCTAGTCCACTCCTAGTTAAAAATTTGGTAAATGCCTGAAAATTGCATTCAAATCTGATCAGTATTTTTAATGCTGAAATACTTTCAAATCTTATAAATATATACAGAAATATAAAATTAGGACAGGATGAAATAGGATTCGCTCATTGATCATGATTCGGACATTATCAACAATCCATTTAAATCGAAGTAGATAGCAGCAAAGAATAAGTTAGCACAAGTTATATCGGCAAGATCAAGTCTTTGGAGTAAAATTATAGAGTTAAATAATAACAGTAAATTCATAATATGAGCAAATAAAAAGATAATACTCAAGCGTCATTGATGCCGATCTCACTGTAACTACATAAAAAAATATTCTCGCTTTAATTTCAAAGAAACTAATTAACTGAGTTTACGAACGTAAATTACAACTCATTGAAATGAAGTTCATTAAAATATGTAAACAGCGACGTAATACCGTAAACAATTATTATACAAGATTACAACCGACTTAACCTGAATCCGCAATCCTTACCAATTATGGAATCATCGAATTATATCGATTATGATATCGATGTTTTTTAATCGAGTTGACTTTAGTAAGTGATATTGATACCACGAGATGAGTTGTCAGTGTGAAAGGTGAAGAATATTGAAAGTTCATCGACCACTGATGCTGAAAGGTTACTTTGGCTACTGTACCTGTATTAGAGAGTTATGTATTTTAACGAAAGTTTGATCAATGGTCGTGCCTTCTCGATGTGGGAAAACCCTGTGCCCATTCAATTTATTTATTTTTATATCCCAAACTAGTAGCTAGTCCAGCCCAGCTGGGATAATTATTTTATGTAAGTTTTTTTTTTTTCAGGCAGTGCAGAAAATTTCAATTGTAAAGAAGACTCTGCTACCGTGGTCGTTTTCTGGTTTATCTCTACATAACAATAGAGCTATCTTAATACATTTGTTTTTTATATTCATGATATTTAGCTATAGAATTTATATGAATGTCCCACTTGCGTAAAAGCTCTGCTTACATTTTTTTTCTCTTCTAAACCAAATACTTTTTTTAATTTCTAAATGATGTAACTGTATTGGGCACCAGCTGAATCACCAGGATATCATAAATGTGTGTTAGCCAGTCATTACCTAACGGACAACTTTCGTTCGTCTGTCTGTCAGTGATGGCGGTAAACTTGACTGGTGCCGACACGTTGCGTCAGCGGGTTAAACAAATTACGATGGCTTCTGATGGGACGTGACTCAATGCCGCCGGATGATCCAATGATATTGAAAACCAATATTTTTAAGGGAAATTGATCTTTCTCATCGTAAAATATAAAGTTATATTGATCTTATATAAATATATTGATCTCTAAAATGAAAATATGCTATTTAACTACAAAAGTTTAAATATTAATATTTATTTTCTTAACGGAAATTCTTGTTAATTTTGTAAAAGAACTAAAACTATCCATATTTAGTATTTTTTATATATTTAGTATGATAATTTGAATGAGATCAAATGCGGTGCCTAGAAAAATTGGATGAAAACACTAAAAGTTGGCACGAAAAGACATGGACCGAACAGATTAGAAGAACTCGAGTTAGACCTTAGCCCTGGAGTGGGACAAAATGGCTGCAAGAAACTAATTTTAATACAAAGAGGCAATCTTTTCACCTAACAAATTTGGACCTCCCTCAAGCTCAACCGAAGTGACTGAGTAGGTCCGGGGCCCTAAAGCCCATCCAATCAGGGTTCTCCTCGCTCACGGAGCTGACCGCGACCTCTCGACACCGACTTTCCATAAAACGTAGCATTAGAACACTGTCGTTTATGAAACAATGCTATTGCCTCTATTAGCACCTACGGAATTCTAGGGTTGGCAACCAGACCGCAGTATATAGAAATGCGTTATCATCAACCTCTCATCTATCTCCAAAATATAGGAAAAGAGATGATTTTGATGACGTTATATAATTCACAGGAATAAGCGCGTGCATGTACACCTTATATCGAGCTTGACGTTTCGGCCGGGTTACGACGAATTGGTCGCAAGCAGACTGGAGAGATGATTTTAGCCCGTAAGAAAAAAGGAATTAAGGACACAAACAATATTTTTTTATAAAAAACAAAGCCAAGCTTTATTAGCTTTGCAGGTTGCAGCTGCCTGGTATGGTCGGTAGTATGGTATTAGTCAGTAGTGCTCAATTCCTCAATTGCTTAAGCGAGAAAATCTATTGAATTTTATTTTTTCCCTAAATAAAACCTAAAATATTAGTTAGATACTGGTCGTGGCAGCCCTACAGCACATTATCGATGGCCGGTGAATGAATGGAGTCAAAGGCACGGAGCGTCGCGCGCGCACGTCGCATTGCGCAACTCCGCCGCGCCGCTCCGTAGTGAATGTGCGCGTCAATGGACTGCATCACAGATCTGATGACTGATGCGTTATGTCATGCAAGTAGACCACCGGCAGAACATTACCATAGACTTTGGCCAGGATTTTTTTTATTTTTCGGCGTGGTCCGCAAAATTTGAAAGGATACAAAAATTAAATAGTTATCGATATACTTGTTGATGATATTTAAACTAATCTGACTCCTGGAAGTGCAAATAAAGAAAATAGAACGTTTGAAAAAGACTTCATCGTACCCCAACTTTTTATAAAAAATGTATTCATGCTATGTTTGCTGGTACCTCAAATCGAAACCACTAATAAATACACAAAAGAATCCCATTCATAAATATGTCAGAATCCCTTCTTATAAACTTCTCATGTGTTCCACAAAAACCCGTGTTTCCGTCACCGGCATGTTTATCGCGAATCAATCACCTTTCACCGCAGACTACACATTTATTATTATAATTAATTGTATGTATGTGTGTGTGTGTGTATCGACTTTCACTACCAACGGTTCTGTCTCTACATTTGTCTCAACTATTGTCTCGTTCGTATTGATCGGAGGAAATATTAAATTACAAGTGATTGGAATTCAAGTGTAACTAAATAATGGATATAATTCCTTTCTGGCTAGAACACCTTGGTTACAGAAAGCTAGATTTAGATAAAAAGTTATGAAACTGAACAATAACACGAACATGCATTTTCTTAGATTACTCTTTCCTTTTTTTGTTATATGCAATTTGGCTTACCCATGTTTAATCTTAGCCTACTTTATTTAATATATAAAGGTAATCTGTTAGTTTTATTAGATATTTCTGAATACTATTATTTAGCACACCACAGCCAAATATATCTCGCTCTCTCTATAATCTACCAGTCCAAAATAAACAATCTTTATCCCAATACCAAACCATAGCAGACGCCACAGTGTCACTCCCTATCAAAAGATATAAATAAAATATCCCCCTTTTACTCTTAAACACAGCACCTTCTAAAGCCTAACCTACTATCAAACCATCAGAACATAAACCATGCCATTTCTCCATGATAAGCGCTCGTGTCAAGATCAGTGCCAACTAATTGTCCAATTACAGCCGACACAGCTATTACGCTGTCAAATACATTCGACTCTGTCCTACAATAGCTCCTATGTTATTTGTAATTAAACACTTTTTTCCAAGACACAAGACAATTAACCTTCATTTTTTTGAATGCGTTTAACTTAGCTCCTTGCAAAGCCAATTTGCCAGAATTCATTAGGATATAAAATATTTTTACTTGTGAATAGTCTCTTTTCCTTATGTTTTTATTTGTGAGGAGTTCAGCTTAGTACCAATTCGTTGCCATTATGGAAAGAAAGAAAGAAAAAAATAAAGAAAAACCTAGAGAACATAACAAAAGAAGAAAGAAGAACGCTGCAGTTGCGTCACTTATGTGAGAAAATGTCAGCGCTCAGCATAGAAGCTGCGTCTCGTGCTCGCAGGCACAAGACAGCAGCTCTGCTTTTCAGCGCTGACCCAATTGCCCTTACCTCGGAAAAATAGTATTCTCCGAGGCAGCCCTTTACACATTTTGACGCCGTTAAACTGGCGATGATCGAAACAAATTCGATATTATCAGGTCAGTGTTCCTTACGGGACGGTTTTCCCTACTATAAGTTTGTGTGCAGAGTTAAGAAAGGTGTTAGTAGAGCAAACAAGCACAATATATTAGTCCACCTGTCTCCATCACACAATAGCAATCAATGTCAAGTTCGTGTCTCCACACATCGTCCATTAGCGAGCGACGCCGCGGCAATTATGTTGTCAAGAACATTCGTCACACTTGCGCAGGCCGCCATTACAGAGCTTTTGTCATTGTACCTAATTGCCAAATAATGTTTGGTGGGTGAAATAGTGTGTGAAGTGCTTGTCATCTAACTTCGATTTTTAGTAGCTTTTTTATATTTTCTAATCAAACTGGACTTCGACCAAGAAAACACTCTTAATTTTTTTTTATTAGCCTACTGTTGATCCCACTGCTGGGCAAAGGCCTCCCATGTCTTCTTCCAAACCTCTCTGTTTTTGGCGAATTCTGTCCACTTGCGCCCCGGACAATTGTGGACAGAATTCTTAAATATTTATGTGATATTAAAAAAAATAGAATCTGTTTGCTATATCTTATGTATAACTAACGGCTTATGTGAGAACCGCTAACTAAAATCACTTGCATTTGTATAACAGTGAACAGAAACTAAACATTACCTTACCATCGCCGCTAGCACCGGTATGTGGTCTACTCAGGGAGGCTGTTTAGGGCTTGTTTCTTTTAAAGATATTTTTTTAGCTTGCATTTTCGAAGAAAAACTGGCATGTCAATTCTTTATATTCTGTCATGAGTGTGTTAATCTGGAGTTCTTTAGGGCCAAATATACTCGTATGTCAAGAGTAATAGTATAAAAATCTAGCCCTATGCAGGAGGGGGATTTTATTTGACGACGAAGTTTAGACCATACTCCGCCCACCTGACCACATTCTTGCCTCGGCGACGGCTTTCCAAAACTCGTAACTTTAAGAATTGACACAAGTCAGTAAAAGTGTCATTACCCAATACATTGCACAACCACCGGTAATTAGCGGTGACCCTTTCACGATGCTGTAAAAGGCAGGGTAATCAATCTCATTACCTTATTCATTAGTTTCATAAGGGCTGGGATAAATTCAATACGTTAAAATTGACGATCTCCGTGGTCGAGTGGCGTATGCACCGGTTTCAAGGTGTCGCTAACTCTCAGGTCCCCCGGACGGGTCAATGTAGAAACCAAGTTTTCTACATTTTCTAGGGGTGGGTGTTTGTGGTACCCTCATTGTTTCTGAATTCCTGCTTTAGCTACTTACTTTGGGTTCAGAGCAATGTATGTGATGTTGTCCGCAATACTTGTCCGCAATCCTTAAACTCCCCAGTCCCACAACTAGCCGCTATGCGCACGCGCATCTCGCATTAACGTCAACCGCATCATATTGTATAACGTCGTACACCGTAGCTTTTGATCACGGTTTTTGTTAACAGCGCTAGGAGACACGTTATGGTAATAATACGCCGCATATCAAGAGTTTATTGTACGGAGGTAACATAGGGTATAGTAACACCTGTAACATTTTAAACATATATTTTCTCAATTACTTAAAAAAAGCAAAATGTTGATATTGTACCTAATAAAACATATGCATTTTATATATATTTTCGACACCTTTGCAGATATCATGGTTACGGACTGGGGTGGCGTTCATCTTGAGGGTTGATGTGAACAATGCGGTCTATCAGATATTCGCAGAAATTGTTAAAAACATTGATAAAAAAAACCCTATTGCTGTAGTGCTTATGGATATGTCCAAAGCATTTGATCATGTAAATTATGAAATTTTGCTCGGAAAGTTAGAGCGATATGGCATAAGAGGTAACATATTAGATCTACTAAAATCATACCTTACTAATAGAAAACAAATGTCAATCTATAGTAAAATCAATACTCGGTCCAAAAAAGAAATAACATACAAGTCATCAATCAGAAATTGCACTAGTGGTGTTCCGCAAGGTAGTGTCTTGGGGCCTTTGCTTTTTTTTATCTATATTAATGATCTGCCAAAGAGTACCGAATACCAGACTGTACTATTTGCTGATGACACTACACTTATTGTTCCATGCAGAGACATAGAAACATACGAGGATGATTTAAAAAGGTCTTTGCAAAATATAATAGATTGGTTATTCAATAATAAATTAAAAGTCAACTTAGAAAAAACAAATATAATGACATTCAATCAAAGAACCGAAAAACCGAAATTAAATATCACACACGATACTACAAAAAATTCTGAAATTAGTAATACCAGGTTTCTAGGCATATATCTAGATAACCAATTAAATTGGAAATGTCATGTAGATACAGTATCAAAAAAATTAAATCAATACTCGTATGCACTATATAACTTATCTAAAATTGTAAGTGCACCTGTGGTTTTAGTTGCCTACAAAGCTTATGTGTCTTCAACACTACGCTTTGGAGTAATCTTTTGGGGTAATTCTACGGACAAAGAAATTGCATTTAAAGCCCAAAAGAAATGCATACGAGCCATGTTCAGACTACAGCCAAGAGATAGTTGTTTTCCATATTTTAAAAAACATCATCTTCTAACACTGCCCTGTATGTATATTTTCGAAACTGCATTATTTGTTAGGTCCAATATAAATTTATTCCAAACACTGAAGTCTAAACGGCGAAATAATGAAATAAGTTCTAACGCACACAGCACTGCGCTCTATACCAATAACTTTTTAGGCATGGCACCGCGTATATACAACAAGATGCCTAAAACAATTAGAGATATAGACAATTTAAGTAAGTAAGTTTAAAATTGTTTTTTTTTTTATTTTTAACTAGAAAAACATATTATTCGGTAGAGGAGTACCTTACCGGCAAGTAAAACCAGTTTGTTTAGCTTTGTTAAGCATATACCTAGTTATAATTTGTGTTTTTCTTTTTAAGTTATAAGTGTAATAGTTGTAAGTTCCATGTTTGTACGTCTTTATTGACAGGACATAGCGTTCCCCAAAATACTGTAAACATCTATCCAAATACCTATGTTCCACAAAATATATTTTTTTGAATTTTGTTTTTTTTTGAATTTTGAAGTGTTCTTTTCAGGTAGTTTTAAGCCATTTTAAAGAGTGACCCTAGATGATATGACCCTTGTTGCGCGTTCTTAAAATGTCATTCCTATGGATAAGAACTGGCAAGAGACTCCATAGATTACTCTTTTCAACATACAATGACAAATAAACATACTTCTTTATTCCCTTAACACTTTCTCAGTTTAAGGCTTTTAACCTCAGATCACATCAAACATAGGAGATTTGTTATAGCGCCCCGGCACGTGCGAACGCATCTTACTCAATTTGCACTTGATACCGATTTTTGCCGACATTCGGCAGTAACTACGCGCTCGCGTCACGTCTCTCGGTTTTTGCCAAAATGCCGAGTTGTTCTGTTGTTGTTTGCAAAAATACAAGCAAAAAAGTGAACTACGAGAAAGATGGAATCTCATTTCATGTGTTAGTATTACAATATTTACATATTTCTTCTATAAAACCACAAAAATATAAATTAATTATAACATAAATGACATTAAGTGACAATTCATCCTTAGCGTAATAATAAAATACATTGCTTGCTAAGTAAGAATCATTAAATTATTCGTTGCGCTTCATGGCGCAATGGCTGCGTGCGTCACCAATACTCACAAATTCAAAATGTAATGACAGTCGCGTGGTACCTCCGCTGTACCCGGCCGTAAAATAGTGATGCAGTTTCACGAGTAATCTGTCGTAACGATAAAACAATGTATCGATATAGTGCTAAAGCGTGTGTTTTAATGTTTTAGTTGTTTATTTAGCTTACAGAAGGTATAGTCTTTAACCGTCTTCAAAAAAGGTGGTTCTCAGTTCGACCCGTATGTATATATGCCAGTCAGCGAAACACGACGCCGACACTTCGTGTACATTAGTTTTAGTTAATTATGTAGTATGTATTTATAGTATTATTAAGTTGTGTTAAGTAGAGTATTGTTTATATTTATATGGGCCTTGATGCCTGAAATATGGATTATTATTATCTGTATGTTATTGCGAGATTATCTCGTGTTCCGCTAAACCAATTTTAGTATGGTTTTCAGAAAAAAAATTGTTACGTTTAGGCGAAGGTACATTAGTACATATTGTAACCGACCACTCAAATATAATAAATATAAGTGTAATCTACCTACTCATTTGTTTAATTTTTCAAGTCAAATAGATATATCAATACCGAATAATACCGACAATATAATATTTTTTTATTTATTTGATGAACCATATTTTGTCGTCTGTTTCATCGATAAATATTTTATTGACCAATTTTTCCCATCATTAGCGTGTGTGAAAAATGCCGTGATTGGAGCAGTGAGTTGTGTGAGTTAACAGTAACAATGATATTGTTGTGTTTGCAGCAAATCACGTTGACTTTTATGTTTGTGTGTGCGCTGTTGAGATATTCGTTTGGGCGTGTACAAATATAAATGTGTGAAAAGTGGCGACATCGGGTACGCATACTAAAATTACAAGGATGGCAAATCTCCCTTGTTTGATGTGATCTGAGCTTTTAACCATTCATCAGAACTTTCCTCTTAAGAATATAATTATTGATTATTTAAAAGTCGTGAGGTTATCAAAAATCGTATCTTGTATTCTTTCGATAGTCAGCTCAGTTACGTCACAACCGGTTATTACCGGTTTATTTCCCTATCACAGCTTGTACTTATTGACAACATTGATATAACTTTCTAAACATCGGTAGCATAGTACATACCGATGCTCATGATATGCATAAAGACGTTTACTTCTGTTTACCAATAATCTTTGCCGCGAAATGTGAGATTTTATGTCAACAATGATTGTGAAAAAATATGTTTAAGTTAAGGAAAGGGAATTATACAAGATTTGAGACTTGTGAAAAACAGTGAAAAGGTGAAGGCATTCCGATACTGCTAAGTGATGGTAAATTTTGCAGTTCGAGTCGATGTTATTCAAAATATTTATGGCCCTAGGAGTTAGCCCGAGTTGTAATACGAGCTGGTATTAAAATGACCAAATTTTATTATTGCAGATAGCTTATGTAATTAATAATGATTCTAATAAATACACGACTATTTACCATACAACCAGAGTAACAACTCAGTCAAAAACCTAAATCGGTCGAATGTTAAACATAGGCTTATAGGGTTTTAAAGAAGTCTTTCAAAATATTTACAATATTTACATTGACACATGTAAATATTACTAGGTATCAAACTAACATCGGTATGAACTACATACGGCATAACAAGGCAGTGGGTCACCGCAAGTGTGTCGCCGGATAAAATGCCAATAATATAATCATAGCCTCACCCCCTCCTCCCTCCCCTTCCCGCGTGTGTCTCTCGACTAATAAGTGAAAGTCAGTATCACCGGTATTGGTGATATTAATTTTAGGTGTGGTACAAGTATGAGCGGGCGAAGGTTATATGTAATCATCCAGAAAATTGAAATAAATAGGCAGGAAAAGCACATGACCGGGACAGCTGAAAAGAATGGAGAGACCTTTGCCTAGCAGTGAGACAATTAAGGCTAAAAATAATAATATCAATCTTCCTTAATCGAAAGTTCATATTTGGTGCAAAAAATAAATACTGAGCTTATGCCGACGTACTTTGACTTGTAGTACGTACTACACACTGATAATTACGCAATGTATTTATGTATTTTGGTGTTCCGATCAAGTTATGTTTCAATATTATGTGCTAAATGAGTGTGAACACTCCAAACTTCTTTCACTTGTACCAAACAAGAAAAATCTTAATAAAAACATCTGTTCAATTTGAAAAAGACTCGGTTACTTCGGACTAGCACCGACCATAACACCTTGGTCTTGTTATCGCGTTGCTGGAGCCGCGGGATCGCTAAGTATTCTTAGCGCTACTCCTACGGGATCCCCTCCCACTAGCGACCCTAGCAGATTTTAATGTGTGCCCGTCATTACTTTGATACACAGGAACTAACTCCTCAACACAAAAGGGCTACTTTATAGTTTTTCCTCAAAAGTTCATCTCAATGTCCAATAACATACTCAATATCTTTATTGCGTTCCAAAATGTAGTTTATATTCGCTGGTGGGTTGTAATATAGTCACAACTTTGGACCCTGTCGAGCACAGCATAGCATAATTATGGCAGAGAGGAGAAAGAGCACTGGGTGTTTACTTCTAATACTAAAAATATACTTAATACTTAATATTCCTGGACAATTCACACACGGTAATCTGATCCCAAGCTAAGCTCTAAGAGAGCTTGTGTTATGGTAATCAGACAACTGATAAACATACTTATATATTTCTAAATACATACATATTATAGATAAATTACACCCAGACCAGAACAAATGATCGTGCTCATCACACAAACATTTGTCCTGAGTGGGAATCGAACCCACGACCTCCGGTATAGCAGTCAGGGTCACTAACCGCTAGACCAACAGGCCTGTCTAAAATAATATATTTTGTACATTACGTAATCTTTTCTAAATCTTCTAGGTCTTTGTATATTGCATCTTCACAAGACATCATCAATAACACTTTCCCTGATGTTTTGAATTTGAATAACCTTTTGCTAAGGGCTTTCCCTTAAGACACGACCGCGGCCACGGTTCACTATGCTTTTGGATTTATTCGACTTTCGCTTTTGTCTTTCTGATGGGTTCCGACCATTACTCCCATATGTATGAGATATGGTGATAGGCTGTGGTTCGCAGGTACTACAGTGAAGGTGCTTTGAAATAGCTATTTCAGTAACTTTCAGATATCAATCTCCTAGAGATAGTTCATCATATAAACTTTTATAACTGTATACCTAAATGTAAAAATGACTTATTTGATACACTTCATTTACCCTACTTTAAAAACAGAACCTTCAATTTGTACTGTACTTTTAGTGTAATCGTTATTATAAGGACTATTGACTACCTATTTTTAAATGATAGAAATTCCCATGTGCAATAAGGCTGCTGATTATACATCTACCTGACATGAGTACCCCATTTTAGGCAGAAGCACAGTACTATCTAATATTATAAGTAGCAAAAATAATAAAGAATCCTTTTGGACTTTCAAACACTCATCACGTGCGCACAATTTCTTGTTTGGGCGTTTATACCGTGACAGATTTATGTTTGTAAATTACATACATCGAGGATAGTGGCTTTCTTATGTATTGTAGATATATGTCCATTAACTATGTTCACTTTACCTACTTATTAAAATGATCAAAGGGTTGGTTATAACAAACATAAAGGAAATAGAGTAACTAGCCAGTACCGGGAATGCTATGAAAAAAAACTCTTTTGATTGAATTTTCTAACATCCGAAACTTAAACCCGTTGTAGAATCTAGTTCCAAAAGAACAAAAAACTTTTTTCTTCCTGGGTATATCCTCACGGACTGCCTCCGCCTTGGGGAATTCGGAGGAGTATGGACTCTTACCGGCTAAAACCAAGGGAGTACTTCTTCCTTCCCTTGTGTTGGAGACCAGGCGGGAAAGCAATACAAACTTAAAAATAATAACCACTTAAATATTTTTTATTCAATTTTTACCACATTGGCAGAAGTAAGTATGGTACCCTTCCTATAAAGGCTAGGCACATCTCAGTTTGCCGTAACTTGTTTATAATAAAACCGACCGGAATAGGAATGAAACAAATGAGCATGCTATTATAATTGATAACACACTTCCAACCTGTTCCCAAGGACTATTGAGCTCGCCGTAGAAAGCGGCTCACTTCACTGAATCACTTATGGATGAGACAACTGCGTGTAACTTAGTTATTGTTAATATTACATGCTTTTGCTAATACCATAATTAAGCCATTGCTGTGATGACCATATGTAATACATATAAACTTATTGTATTTAAACCATTTCTAGTTTCGTGGATTTAATTATAGTTTAGCTATGAAATAAGGACCCCATTTATTTGTGTAAATTAAGATTAGACATTTCATTACAATTTTAATATGTTAAATTATCATGTAAACTCGTTTTAAATAAAAATATATAATAATTCCACAGAATTCGTACTACTGTGCTACTTACCCCAAAACGAAATTACAAAGATATTAAATTAGATGCAGAGAAGTGGACTAATAATTTACATAATTTGAATCTTATTTCCTAAACACGAGGACTTTGATTACCTACCTGTTTAGTTTTCTTAATTAAGTGCTTCTAAACTTTTTTATTGTTTCTAAAGGCGGATACAGACATAGTTTATAGACACCCACTTCTCTAAAGGGTGTTATCGGAAGGGTGGGCTATGTAAAGGGGATGAAAAGTCCATCTGGTATATAGCCATTTTACAAAATTTTAGTTCACATCGAATCAGTGGTCTGGTTATTATGATTTTTGGTGCCAAATATAGATGCGAAAAATGAGTCGAAACAATTATTTAACTGATTTGAAGCTCAAATTTTGTAAACTTCACTCTTCATTGCCTCGCAACTAATATAAACTTCCACAAACTGCGAGGCATGCGCTGAGCACCGTACGCTGCTCAAGCAACAATATCTGTACCCGAAATAAAATCCACAGAATTAACGTTTAAACCTATTCTACGAGTATCTTTCTTATCTTAAAAATTCATCAACTCATTAACCCTAGTTCCGAACTCAGGCACATTCTGTTAGAAAACACTGACGATGATTAGCATACAGGTGTTTACCTGGTCTGTGACCTCACATAACGGCAAGCATCTCTGCTAGCCTGGTAGTTAGTGCTGCTGTGCATCAGATACCCTCGCATGAATATTATCAGCCCCTCACATCAGAAGGCAGGTCGTTTGTCACCTCGTTTTGTATAATTATGCACGTAGCGGTGTAAGAGATTTGTTATAACTTTTACTGTGTTATCGGGGTAAGCAGTAGGGTCAACGCGTACTTCGAGTTAAAGAACAGTTGGCTCTAGGTTAAGATGACATTTTGTTTCCACGTTGCTCTACCCGCCGCGGCGCCGCTCAGTCGATGTAAAGCGAGGCAGCAAGTGAGACAGTCCGGGGAAAAAAAAAACACTTAAAAAAATTTAACGATAATTCTTCCACCTGTATACCATTTTGTTTTCAAACTTTTCATCTTGATCTTGTTATCTACGACAGATACACAACGAAGAAAGAACGTTAATTACATACATTTTACTGTTACATGTACAAAACTCGGTCTATGACGATATAGATAATGTCTACTAGATTTAGGTAATGTCCAGTCCAAAAGTTTCCACAATCGAATAACCTGTGCTAGCCTATGCCTCAGACTGAGTACCTACTATCTCCCATATTCCAGCTTAAGATCAGGTAGGAATTTTGCTTTTTGTTTTTATTCAGAATGTTATTTTTTACCACTGTCGTTGCTAACTGTTCATGTCAGTCACTGGCCGGAATGTGTACGCTTACTGATAAACAAACTCTTATTTATTTATGTTGCCCTAAAGGCGGTAAAACAAACCAAGTGAATATATTCAGCATTTAATTAAACACTTCACACTTTAAACGTGACTTTATTCGTCAATGTAACACATTTAACGCACCTTAGGGTGCGTCCACATCTAGCAGCTCGCGAGCTGCTAGCGAACCGTTCGCGAACGGCTCGTGTAATGCCCATTCGTCAGATGTTTACGCACCCTTAAAAGATTTCGTGTTAAACAACGTCTTAAAATACATATATAGTACGTGACATTGCCTAACCTAATATTTACATCTTAAATCTACGTTAACACTTAAACCTACAAACAAACAGCATATTTAGTTCCGTCTTGTAGTAGATAGTCTCAAAAAAAAAATATTGTATGAGCAGCGTCTCAGCAGGAGTCTGCTGAGGCGCTGCTAGCAACAAGGGTTGAGCTGGAGGTGACGCCCTATGAAGCGGCGGGTTGCTAGCTCACCGCCCCGTGCACCACTGTAACCCGAGTCCCTCAGTCGCCTCTTACGACTTGCGCGGGAGGAGAAGCAGCTGATCCTTCTATGTTGTTCTCTCATTCCCAGACCAGCATGGAAATACATGGCGCCGCAGCCGCCCGCACACACACACGCAGTGCATTGGACTCGGGAGAGCGATGGGTTCAGCCGTACAGTACTCTCTCTCTCATTGATACTGTACGGCGTCACTTCCCTGCTCCCTAGAATCTGTCTGAGCTCCGGTTCTCGTTGGATATGTTTGCACGCAGCTGCATTGCGCTGTAATCCCATCTACTTTCAATTACTTGGGGTCTATATACCTCGACTGATTTACAAGGGGTTGTTTTGTAAACATATAGCCCGTGTCTGATGCATATTTCGCAATTATCAAATGGTAGAACTGATCACTACGTCAGAGCAATAGCTCAGGGTTAGATAGCCTCTCAGAACCCAATTACTAATTCCTTGCCATTGAAATAACATATTGGAACCTCGCGCTCATGAGGTTTAATACAAATACGAGTATTTTGATCTGATTTGATCGATAAAACACTTTTATTCCAGTACATTTGGTGATTTTCTCCTGTACAAAAGCAAACTGATTTTTTGTATGCCCATGCTATCCGATATTTTCACACGTAGTTCGTTACTTATTATCTAATCTAATAGGAAAAATACCAACATTTTATAATCTACTGTTTCCAAGTAAATTGAGATTTCCAAGGTTTTGTCGGACTACAGTTAAGGCTTAGGTACGATTTAAGTAATTTTATCCTGTGCGGTAAATAACATGATTCAAATAGTCTCAGATTTTTATAATTCAAGAACGGCTGGATTTTATAATCCTTCATTGGAAATAAAACTACTATTTACGGATTTTGTCGCAGTTGAATTTTCGATTTTAGATCTCGACGTTTCGACATCTTTGCTGGTAGGTATCATGGTCACGGACAGACCGTCAGTGACCTTGATACCTGCAAAGGTGTGTAAAAAGCAGTTTTATTTCAATGTCTAACATTCGTGTAAACCTAAGAAAACCTTCATTTGTTTGTTGTGTCCCAGTCTCTATTGCAGAAAATTTATAATTCAAGTCTTCCGAAAACTAGAAGAGAAACACGCGAGTGAACGCGGGCTCAGCTCGGAAGGTACAAATGAAACACTTGCATCATTATTGGTGTGTGTCTTGTGAGCCACAGATAACAACTGCACCTTCATATATTTCGTGTGAAACAACGTCTTCAAATACATAAAGTACGCGACATTGCTTACACTAATATTTACACCTTACATCTACGTTAACCCTTTAACACTACACACAAAGAATAGAGACAGGAACCTACAATAAACCTTATGCTTATTATTAAGTACAAAAATATTCTATGAGCAGCGCCTCAGCAGGGGTCTGCTGAGGCGCTGCTAGCAACAAGGGTTGAGCTGGAGGTGACGCCCTATGAAGCGGCGGGTTGCTAGCTCACCGCCCCGTGCACCACTGTAACCCGAGTCCCTCAGTCGCCTCTTACGACTTGCGCGGGAGGAGAAGCAGCTGATCCTTCTATGTTGTTCTCTCATTCCCAGACCAGCGTGGAAATACATGGCGCCGCAGCCGCGCGCACACACACACGCAGTGCATTGGACTCGGGAGAGCGATGGGTTCAGCCGTACAGTACTCTCTCTCTCATTGATACTGTACGGCGTCACTTGCCTGCTCCCCAGAATCTGTCTGAACTCCGCTTCTTGTTACGTCTGTCTGCGCGAGGCTGCCGTACAAGGAGGATCCCTCCTTTGGTTGGAAGCACGTCTTAATTAGTGATCTTGTTGATTTTTTTGAATAAATTATCATAAAACTAGACGTCTAATATTAATAAAAACATAAAGTGAAATTATATCCGGAAAGACTAAATCATATTAATAGACTTGATTATAACTAGAACAGCAGTTCACTCTTAACTTCGTGCTTTGCAAGTCCGTCATCATAAGAACTTCTTGGAAGAATCGTAAGTTCAAATGTGCCTTACGATACAAGAGTATTTTCTTTGTCTTCTGATGGTCAAGATGTATTTAATTTAAGCTAAACGGATTAATTTTAACAACAACGGACTACAATGTAAGACAGCCAAAAAAATAATTAAAAAATTTCCTCTCTATGTTTGCGGAGTAAATGGTCTATATCGGAACCGCCCGTAGCACAATAGATGTTTTACGATATTTGCTTGCCAAAATTGACTTCCCGTTTATCCACTGGCCCAATTCTACTTGACGTGTATTTTTGTATGAGGTATAAATGAAACACTTGCATCACAATTGGTGTGACTTTAATGAGCCACAAAGAAAGGATTGCAACAGCTTTGACGCACCTTCAAACATTTCGTGTTAAACAACGTCGTAAAATACATATTGTACGAGACGTTCTTTACACTATTATTTACACCTTAAATCTACGTTAACCCTTAAACCTACACACAGAAAGAAGAGGACAGGAACAGAGACAGGAATCTACAATTTATGTCTTATGCTAAGCGTTTTCCCGGCTTTATATGCTGCGATTATTTTATAAGTACAAAAATATTCTATAAGCAGCGCCTCAGCAGGAGTCTGCTGAGGCGCTGCTAGCAACAAGGGTTGAGCTGGAGGTGACGCCCTATGAAGCGGCGGGTTGCTAGCTCACCGCCCCGTGCACCACTGTAACCCGAGTCCCTCAGTCGCCTCTTACGACTTGCGCGGGAGGAGAAGCAGCTGATCCTTCTATGTTGTTCTCTCATTCCCAGACCAGCATGGAAATACATGGCGTCGCAGCCGCGCGCACACACACACGCAGTGCATTGGACTCGGGAGAGCGATGGGTTCAGCCGTACAGTACTCTCTCTCTCATTGATACTATACGGAGTCACTTGCCTGCTCCCCAGAATCGGTCTGAACTGCGCTTCTCGTTGGATATGTCTGCACGCTACATTGTCATGCATTTCCAGGCAGATAGGAATGGAAATACATGGCGCCGCAACCGTGCGGACACAGCCACACACGAAGTGAATTAGATTTGGGAGAGCGATCGGTGCAGTCGTACAGTACTCTCTTTCTCATTAATACTGTACGACGACACTTCCTCGCTCCCTAAAACCTATCTGAACTTCGCTTCTTGTTACGTCTGTCTGCGCACGACTGCTATACGAGGAGAACCTCCTCTGGTTGGAAGCACGTCTTAATTAGTGATCTTGTTGAGTTTATGATACCATTCCCTTGTATAACAAGACATAGAAGGGAATGATATAGTTTGCTAGTCTAGTCATAACACGGAGAAAAGCAAAAACTTTTGCCCCGAATTTGCAATACTTCGGTTTTAACTGGAACAGCAACGCGTTGGTAACTTCATTTGTTTATGTCCGCCGTCAGCCGGTGTCAGTCAACCGACTGATTATTCGCTGACGGTGATGGTCAGCTGCTTACTCCTGTTGTTCTCGAAGCGATCCATCGTCTTGATGTCCATGATCATGGTGAGCGAGATGCCGAGCCCTATCAGCATGAGGAAGGATACCATCAAGCCGGACCTGTAAAAGAAATAGACCTTGTTAAACTTTATCAATTCAAGTTTCTATAAATTTCATTTTAGATTAAAAACCATTTAGTGTATTTTGGATTTGAGGTATTTTCATAAGTATTACTTACCAAATTGGAACAGTTGTGAATCCAATGCAGTCAAAGGCATCAGCAAACTTTTCTGTGCTATCCATGAAAATCTGCATCTGTAGGGAAAAAAATGGTTTATTTATTAATTACAACGGTTGTTCAACAATTATCACATGATACTCAATACTCAATATTCAAATCTTTATTTTATGTACGAAGTATTACGATAAGCAGTATTTCTACAGACCTGAACGTCAGGTAAGGTAAGCGTGGCGTCTTCTGACGAGTAGACAAGTGGCAGCGAGCAGTGGTAGGACCTGCCGAGCACCGCGGAGGGTGCGTCGGGCGGCGCGGGCGCCTTGAGACTGATGCCCGTGGTCTCTAGGCCGAATTTGACCTCGACCCCCACGGCAGTCCACCAGCCCGCTGATTGTTTGAAGCTGAACTCCAGAGTTATCTATAAGAACAAAACAGAATTTTAGAACAATGGCCTTTAGATTTCTTGGTATTTTGTCGTGGAACATATAACGAGGAAGGATGAAAGTCAAATTAAATAAACTAGGGACCCGGATGTTGATGATTTCGTGACCAAACAATGAAGACTCAAATGACCTTGTCTCTACTGTCGCCATCGACGAACCGCACGACGAGCATCGTGTAAAGCCTCGTGGGTTTGATGGTAGGCTCGCCGACTGGAGTGCTGAGCCGGAGGGTGGTGCCGTTGGTGCGGCGTAGTTCTGGCCAGCCAGAGGAGAACAGAAGCGCGCCCTTGCCAGGGGGACCTGCAGAACATATGTAGAAATAGGTTAGTACACAACAGACTAGACCTGCGTATCCTAGAGTAGAGTAGGAGTTAATCTTACCCGTAGCATTATAGAGCGCGAACTTCTGCATGATCTTCGAAGGCTTTTCATCTTCGGCCGCGGTGGCATTCTCACCGGCTGCTTGGCGACGAACCCTTGCCCACGGTTCGCCATCAAGATAGTCCGCTGACTGACTCTGAGATACTGAGTTGCCTGTTCAAACAAAGCAAACTTATGAAATCTACATGTGCTTAATGTTTTATAATAACGTGTGTATATTTAATTGGTGTATAGATTTGGATGAGTATAATAATTTTAATCTTCGCATATATGCAACTTTTTCGCAATTATTTACTGTACGTGAAATAGTAAATTATATTTCCAGTGTGAACTCTGAGAGGTTGTTAGAGGCCGAGACAGAGCACTTTTGTTAGACTAAGTTTGGGCTTGACGCCTATGCGGCTATGCCAAATTTAGCGAATGAATCATGAAGGATTGGATCAGTGTAAACATTTCCATGTGTAATTCTAACAATTTCTTGTAAATAACGCGCAAACAGAAACCGATGTTTCCGATTTCTAGTCTATCTGTTCGTCTATCAGTTGGCCTTGTTAAGAATTTCAGAATTGTAAAGACTTCGTTACGGTATTCGTTTAATTAAATATTTTGAAACAGATAATAATAGCTAATAGATTTTTCTGGTGAAACGATATTTACCAAAACCATTTCGTAAATTGTCCATTTGTCGAATTTTATTCTGCCTAGATTTAAATTAAATCCAAAGTCAGTCCCAGTCGGCTTGTGCAGTTCCTAAGACTACAGTGAGCGGAAACGAAGTACTTATTTTATGCTTTGTTTTGGTAGTACACACCGCCTGTTTGCCTCAATCAATATTAAATAAATTTAATTCCGGTAGTAATATGTAGGACCGACTAGTTACGTACAGTTATGGATATTATAGGGATGCTGACTAATTTTTATTTTTAGGTCCATTTTTTAGATACCTAATAAAAAATATTAGACACGTATTTTTTGTTTTGTGAAGATACAGCGAAAACGATTCTTGTGTGACGTCACGTCTAAGCACAAATTGTACCTCGCCGTGTCGTCACAAGACCCGAGTCTTGAACTTTAAAACCATTTATCTTAGTATGTTTTTGTTGAATTGATAAAAGAAAAAATCCGAGTCTATTATATTTTGATTATCTAAATGATTAAATAAATTTTGACTTTTCACCCTATTGCGACTCGGTTGGTTCTGACACTAATCTATGTATATACAAAACGTACAAGTAACAAAATAGTTATATTTTAATGTTTTTTTGTATATTAGACGATTTTCTTAATTAAAGATCATTGTCGTTATGTTTAATGAGTGTCTGAATTTCAGGGTAGGGCCATAATGTTGTATAAATGCCATTAGATTGGATGACTTTGAATGACTGGGAATGTCTGAATGTCAGAAGTGTCTGAATGTCAGAAGTGTCTAAACGTCAGAAGTGTCTGAAGTATCTGAATGTCTGAAGTGTCTGAAGTGTCTGAATGTCTGAAGTGTCTGAATGTCAGAAGTGTCTAAAGTGTCTGAATGTCAGAAGTGTCTGAATGTCTGAATGTCTGAATGTCTGAATGTCAGAAGTGTCTGAAGTGTCTGAATGTCAGAAGTGTCTGAAGTGTCTGAATGTCAGATATGTCGGAATGTCAGTCTAAATGTCAAATTTGTCTAAATGTTAGATGCGTATCTTTATTGATGAAAAAGTGTCTGAGTGTTAAATAATTGTCTGAATGTCAGATGTGTCTAAATGCTAAAAGAGTGTCTGAATATCAAATGTGTCTGGACATTGTGTCTGAATGTCAGGTGAGTCACATGTGCCTAAATGTCAGAAGTGTCTGAATATTAGATGCCTCTGAATGTCAGATATGTCTGAATAAGTGTCTAAATGTCAAATACATTTTCATGCTAGATGCGTATCTTTATAGTTGGAAAAGTGTCTGAGTGTTAAATAATTGTTCATAAAGGATTCAATTCGACTGTTATTTTATGTTTGATATCTCTTAACTTTTGACTGGGTTAACTGATTTTTATAAGAAAACCATATAAAACTTATTTTGAAGTCGTTTTTTCTTTGGATGAATTATG
Source organism: Autographa gamma (assembly GCA_905146925.1). Classification (NCBI taxonomy): domain Eukaryota; kingdom Metazoa; phylum Arthropoda; class Insecta; order Lepidoptera; family Noctuidae; genus Autographa; species Autographa gamma. Next base: position 9,391,816 of record LR989871.1, read on the forward strand.
TTAATGTGTTTTTTTTTCTTTATAGAATGCACAAACTTACATTCAACGTGTGTATGAGTGACGAGTGTGTATGTCTGTGCGTACGTTGAGAATCTATGTATATGTATATCGTGAATGAACTACGTACCTAATATGCCCAGCACTCTGCCGGCCCCGTAGATGTCCTGGAGCCGCGCGAAGGTCTCGGTCATCTGCGCGTCGCGCTCCGACCAGGGACCCTGAAGAGTCAGGACCTGGAAACGATATCAAAACTTTAATAAATTACAATTCGAACCGTCGTAGACATGTAAAGTACACGTAAAGACGTAATATGGATCGACTTTTTTTAATTTCTCGCGTTGCTATATCTAGTCACAGATGTTCTCCTTTGCTTTAATTAATGTTCTATCCCGCGATTACAATTTATTACTTCCCAACGTAATTTAAGTTTCAAATATCGGAGGGCGCTTCAATTCTTCCCTATTTTGAGAAACTTTTAATTGGACCGACAATTCAAATTTCAACGAGTTTAATCATTAAGAATTATATATCTTTGAATTCAAAATTATTATTAACCGATACTTTCAAGATACTAGTAACTTGGGTCTATTTTTAGCTTTACCTAACGACTATCGATCGACATGGCCGCTAGAGCTTTCGCCCTCAGACCGCCCACGTAAGTGTCGGGACCACACCCACCTGAGTCTCGTTGCTGACGTAGTCGGGGTGCACGTCGAGGAAGTCCTGCGGTAGCACCAGCGTCGCCTGCGCTTCCAGCATCTTCCTCAGCCTCGGGAAGTAGCCGCTCGACAGCGGCACCGAGTCCTGGTTGTTGAACACCACGATGGCCGCCTGCTCCCCGTAAATCCGCATCAGCTCATCTTGATCCAGGTACTTGAGAGCCGGCCGCTTGTACTTTTCCAAAGACTTGGGCCCGAAGAACAAGAAAGGCCCCTCTAGGTTGGCCTGAACTGAGTAGATGAGGAGCAGCACGCGCACTAGGAGACGCATGTTGCTCCGATTAGTGTTGGCCCATGTCTGCGGCTGTGGCCGAACCCGCCGCGCCTAAAGTATTTATTGATTGTCGGCGCGCATGCGCCCTGCGCCCCGGCTGGCTTACGTAACCACCCCCGGGGGGGTATATAGCGGTACATAGGGGTGGCTGCTGACGTCTAGACCGGGATATGTATTAATTAGTTTGGAATCGAAGCTTCGAGAACGTGCAGCGGGGGGGTGCAGCGGGGGGAGATGAATATATTAATAGGGTGGGATGCAGGCGCGGACTTGATGCAAAGCGATTAATATTTATTTTCATTATTTTGATTTTATCGCAATTCGCTTAAGATTAATTAATAGTAAGCGAAAAGTTTTGATATTAATGAAAATGAGCACATATCAAGAACAACATGTTATTGCAATGTTCTGTTGATAACTTGTATGTTGGTCTGATAAACGTTGGTCTGACCTCAACAAAGATGAGACAGTAAGGCAGGTCAGGGGTACTTTATCTAAAACTGTGATGAAGAGATGCATGTTCTGGACCTTTGGCACTTAATCTTCGCAATATTTTCTTTGTCTCTCTTTTCAATTTACATTATATCTAAGAGTACTGCCTACTTTGTGTTTATTTCTGCTAAAGACTGATAACATTTTAACTTTTAATACTCCTGTTAATTATGTGTATTGATTCAGTTTTATTCTACGTACTTATCCTTGGTTTTTTATCTTGTTTAATTGTAACGATAGACTAGAAAAACACTTTTGGTATAGCCTAGCTTAAACTAAATTCTAATACAAATTATTTTAATTCTATTAAAACTCTGCATACTAATTTGAACTATATTTTCCTAAACACAAGGTTCAAATCCATGTAGTCGAATATATAAATAATTAAAATTCTACATTTTAAGTAATTAAGAGTTTTTTCTTCATAAATCTTCGACTATTCCCAAATAAAGTTGAGGTCGACTTATAGTTTTATAAGAAACACAAATATAGCAACTACAAACATTTGTTACTGATACTATTGTTAGAAATTATACTGTCAGCGTGAAATAATGCGTTTATTTGTGTGTACTGCGAAAAAAATATATCCTTTCTTTTAATCCAAGCTTTCCTCACGTTTTATCAAAATCTGTTGAGTGTTTTAGCTGTGCAAGCTTAACAGACGGGCAGACATTAGTTATTTTAATAGGATATACTTAACAAGGTTTTAAATTTTTATAATTCGGCCTTTTCTTACAAAGTACACGGTGTGGGTATTTCCGATAGTCGATATATTCATAGACTATCGATAGCCTGTCTCCAAGGAAATGGTATTATTTATTTATTATACGCGGTATAGCGTGTCGCGTGGAGTACAAATTGTTCGTAATGATAGCTCATAGCTCCGTCGACTGAGGCATATATTATTAATGAATTCAAGGAAAAACCTTATTTATGGTGAATCAGGTTGCTATCTGATAATAATGTAGACTTTAAAAAAGTTATATTTTTTTAAGAATTGCATTTGTTACATTGATGTTAACCTTTTTTTTTTAAAGAGTAACCTATGGTGTTGCTTGCCGGTTCTTCTCCATTGGAACGACATTTTAGAACCTGCAACTAGTCAGTAATTTAACGTTTTAAAAGAGCTTAAAAAGGCCTACTTTAAAGAAAAATATTTTGATTTTTGATCTGTGACGCCGAGACACAGTGACAGATACTCATTTGCATAGGGGTTAATAAAACAGCATATTAAGTAACAATCAATACGTATATTAAATACTTATTTATGTACAGTTTGGTGTGACTTAAGTTAACAACTAATCTATCCATAGAGGATAGATAAAAACTACAGAGTGCACCTATTGGAACATGGACCGTGAGAGTATGAACAAGTTTCGTCGCGACAACAGCAATCATTTTAATAAAACTATTTCAAAACTCATTATTACTAAAATGATCTCGGTAACATTAAAATTTTCGCATAAACTTCAGCTGTGTTTGCACGGAAAATAACTTAAATCACTAAAGGAATGTATGACATACAGCCACAAATGTGCTTCTTTTCGGCAGTCTTCACAATGTGCTGTTAGCAGTATACGTCGCCGTGTCGCTGCGCGTGCAAATCGAGCAATTCGTAAAGACCGCGTATTTGTTTTTTGATTATTTTACAAGAGGAGGACAAAACTTGGTATCTCAGCCTTTTTAATTCTTATTACCAAATGAACTTAACAGCTAGTTCCTTTCAACTATCTTTCTTGTGCAATTACGTAAATTATCTCGTTTTAATTGGCGTAGATATTGTGTAAAGTCACTTGCAAATACAAATAGGAATTTTTATGGATATGCACGCGCAGCGACGAATACGTGCACTCTATAGTTTTTACATTTTTTACTCTAGGAATGTATGTATGTACACAGTCTATAGGCGCATGAGTCTGCCCGCCAGACACATGAGGAGGAGCAGCGCGTGCGCCGGTGACGTCAGCGCCGCCGACGACGGACTCGACGAGAAGAAGTACGAGTTCTCTGGAAATAGAAGGAGACATACATTAGGTTAGAATTATGAGGTGTGGTTCAAGTCTGAATGAGACTGGCACAGGACCGTAGAAAATGATACGAGTACTGGCTGATGCCTAGCTATAGGAGAACAAGGGCTCTGGATGATGATGATGAATGATTTTTTTTTATTTTATTTATTATTTATTTATATAACTCAGGCAACAGAGACCCATATTAAAATACAAAAAGATTATACAATTTTTTTTATTAACGGTTTAAAGATAGAATTGAGTTCTCCATTAAAGAATCGATTTTAGTGATTTTTTTGGACAAAGTTACAAAAAGCAACTGTTTTCCTTTTCATTTTCTTTAACATTGTGGGTGACGCCGCCCGTGTAATACGTAGACTGGATTATTGTCAGACCTATATACGTTATTCGGGGGACAGGCAGACAGAAATACATTTAATTTTCTCTTAGAAGCTAGCAAAAAGACACTTGAAAATGGGGAATTTACGAAGCTGGTTATAAATATCAGGCATACGTTATACAATATTGATTAATAACTTCTCATATCTTTGTCCTTCAGACATTATGCTGTTGTCTGGTATAGCCGGCCTTTGATTGAATGCCCTATAATTTTAAGTTCTCCCCTATCGCTGGGCACTTATACAGTCTGGTGAATTTGAAGGGTGCGAGCGACGCGCAGTCTACCCCATCTCGGAACCAAAGGATAAGGCACTGACTGTCCTGTCATCTTAAAAGCAACTTTATATTAATGTAGTAAGTTTGATTTCACTTTATTGTTCACATTGATGTATGGGTGACGGAAAGACAATATTATATTAAAGATTTCATTCTGCGCCTGTCTTATGCGCTTAAACTTAATGTCATCAATATAAAAAAAATATTGTTTATGTAATGAAATGTATCGAGCAGTAAATAAAGTCAGGAATGTTTTTAGCAAATCTAAAGAAAGATGTCTTCGACGCGAATGTCTACTTGTTTGAACTTATGAATTATTTTGTGATGGAAAGTCTTCAGAGATAGTTCCATAAAAGTTTCATCACTATCGATTGAATTTCTTCTTTTTATGATTTTATTTATGTTATGTTTGATTCACTTATTATTTGGTACTGTGTTATTGCCGGCTAAGACGCTGCCCCAGAGTAAATAAATCTCCAGCAACAGATCTATTCGACCACGAATAACAAATGTCTTGGCTCGCCACCAAGAGGGGAGACTGGAGCCAACCTGTTGAACCTCAAGGAGCTGCTCTTATTGTGGTAGGTAAGGGCTCGCCTTACACAACACTTGTAGTCGGTATGGGATAAAGACTCTTTGCTACACAGGTTGATGGCTTGGCTAGGAGGTAATTATCATTTATGTATTTATTTTTAATTGATGTTCCCACAAGTCTTCTTCTGTAGATATCTATGTGAGATTTGGTGGTTCAGGTAGGTGAAAATTTCTAATGACAGTTTATTATGTATTTGCTAGTCCTTTACAACACTTCTCACCCATTTTTTTTAAATTGATAAGTTTTCAAATATGCCAAATAAATGAGATCGTTTTAAGAGCCAGCCAAAAATTGGGGAATATGAGGAAATGGAAATTAGTTGTAAGGAAAATTTTCTTTGTTTTTAATAACTTTCTTGTTTTTTTTATAACATATTTTGATTTCATAGTGCATCAGTTTAAAAGTAATAAAAATTATAGGAATTTCGACCAAAATGAAGGAAAAAAAAACAAAAAGAGGCTATTAAATTTTCCACAAAACCAAAGTAATGAAATGATAAAACGAGATACAGAAAAGCTGTGAGCCACCCGCTCCCCTGCAGTTATTGATTCCAGCCCACACCATGTACTAGATCCAGACTGCCTATGTACTAGGCACGCAGACAGACACAGGTACATGGCGCACACCGGTACCCAGCTACATAGGTAGGTGCTATCGATCGGCGTCAGCCGGGCCCGCGCGCGCGTACTGCTCGCTCGGTACCGAACACAAAGAGACTTACACACAGATAGACGTCAATGTAGACGTAAGCGTACTTATTGTGTTGCAGGATGATTTATGAAGATGGGTATTGGTAGACAGTTTACGGTTTTCCCGAATAATTATCGCTTTTTAGTGTCATTAACGTATTCAAAATTCATGTTGCAGTTTTTAAATTGGTCAACCATGTTATCTTTATCAAGGTGGGTGTTTTGTCCCTAACCTTGCAGTAAGGAGTGATCTTTAATATAAAAGACAAAATACATTAAATACTAGGTTTTAAAAAACGTAATATTTTATGTACCTACCGGCCCTATGTGCTAGCCCCCCAGTCCTGATATACCAACACTCACTAAGTCTACCAAGACTCACTTCACTTCACTGTACCGTGATATTTGAAACATGAAAAAAAAAACTATAAATCTTATACGATAGTACGGATCCCTTCGTTTCACCCTTGGCACTCTTTGTGAATTCTTCTTGTATTAATAGAGGTTGAAGGGCTTGCGCCACGTGACATCTGGGCACGTGACCTTTGTACCGTGACCTTTAGGGAAGGGTTCCCGATGGTTGCCCAACGACGGTTACTATGCCGTCAATTGGGAAAACTTATGAATGACGTAGGTAGAAAAATTTGGTAAACGATATTAAAGTTACATAATCGTTATTCGGAGATAGGCATTCGAGAATTATTAATTCGAGAAAATCCCCTTTGGTAAAATCTACTAGAGAAACTAAAAACAATAAATACTTTTAATCAAACCAGGGAAAAGTCATCGCAATAGTTGTCACAGTAACAAGCATGTCTTGTAAACATCGTAATACAGACGGGTGTTATTGCTTATAAACAAGGGGAGAGGAGATCTTGAAGCAACCCTCCCATTGATGAACCATTCTCAACAGAATGCGAGAGTACACGCGACCTTGCTCCCGTATGGAACTCTGCCAAGACCCGGCTATCTTGTAAATAACGGTTTTAACTTTGTCATGTAAAATTATGGTGGAAAAATATTGTAGTTATGGGCTGTCTAATAACATAAAGATTTTTCCACGTTATGTCTGTACGTTAGAGAAATTTGAGAATTGGTGTAATTCACCTGTTTTTTTTTTTAATTCAACTTCTCTTTTGTAAATAAATGGTCTTTTTATTTACTCAAACCAGACTCAAACAATAGGAGACATTTAAATTGGAACTTTTTTAAACGTCTCGAAGTATTGATATAAAGCAACTTAAGTTGATTAGCACTTTTGGATGACTTAAACCTCTACTGACCTCTTAATCATTCTAGTCAACTGTCTGATCTTAGTTCTCATCACAGATATCACGGCCTATAATTGACATTGGCTAGAAATCTCGAATGGTCTGAAAACCATTAAAATCGTCGAAATTCACGAAATACTGCAACGGATAGATTTATTACATAACGGTTTCCAATATGGCGGCGGTCTGAGGTAGGTACATAGAGTACCTACATGAGGTAGGACGAGGGGGGCAGCACATAGGGCCTGCATCCCCCCTTCCAGGATTCAATTAAATTCTATACTGAGAGCTTCGGGGTCCATCCGGCCAAATTACATTAAGGGGATTCACATCAGTATTTATAATGATGTTCTGTTATGATTTAAATGAAGACTAGGGCTTGTTTTTACAGTCAAAAGGTTTATTAGCCTTTGACAAGAAAATAAATAAGCTCCGTGTCTGTGCTCTCTTTTATAATCTTGATCATCATAACTGTTTGACCCTGTATCCCGACAGAATTAAGTAAAAGCACCAAGCAGTTATTTATACTTATCATGTAACTGGTCTACATAGATGCATATGTAGATATTTATATTTTTAAATATATCAAAAATAGACATTTTACCAAATGTGACATAGATCAGATATAGGTAGACGTAACATTTTGTAAAATCATGTATTATTTAAAGACCTCGAACCATGACACACACACCAACCACAACTTATTTTCAAATCTCTATCACTGATAGTTGAAAAACTATCAAAATTACACAAAAGCAAACACTCATTTGTGTGATTTTTTCCTATGCTGGGATCGCACCCTCCTGCTATCGGATACTTCTCCACGCAGTATTTTTCTCACAGGGTTCGTTGTATTTTGACTCACATATAATAACTCTAAATAAATAAATAAACTTGATTATTTTGATGTTGACTTACTTTTTCTCTCGTTAGGGTCTGTGGTCCCGCACTGCCGGTACGATATGGTCCTCTTGCGTTTGGAGTTCACGTACCCCGGGATGAAGATACTGGGAGAGTCCAGGCGACCCGACGCTAATAATCTGGAACAAAAACAAGCCGTTAACAACAAACACATAGACTACGCTGGGTAGACAGATGTCCTGTCAGGTCAGTTCCAGTCTTATTGGATCGGGCTTCCTTATCCTACATTGAATGAGATCATCAATTCATAATTCATTTACTTGATTAAACAATCCCTCAGTACGTGAAATGGAATTGTTTTCTAAAGTGTATAGGACGGGCATGTTAGCTGACAAATGGCGTGGTGCCAAGCTATGATCGTGGATGATAAGAAATAGCTAATTTTTAAACTATTTTCAATTACCTAACAACGAAAATGAGCATTTTATTTATTTCGACTACTTTTTGAGCATGTACCACAATATATTCCACAAAAATGTGAACCTAGGCCCGATAGTTTAAATGACATTTCCCTAATCAACCATAATAAGCAATAATCTCTTGTTCACGTATTAACAAATAATCATCGTAATTAATCTCTCTGCTTTTCATTACTAAATGTATAACGGAACCCATTGCGCTTCGATAGTACGCCATCATAATTAAATTGTACATCATATACTTTACGTATGTGTACATCAGTAATAAGGCCGTAGTCACATGAAGCGTATAGAACGCCTGTATGCGCCATATTTAATCAAACCAAAGTAAATAAATAAACAATGCCTTTCCGTCGAACAGGTGTTAATGCCTCGACTAATTTATTTCCAACAGCGAATCAACGACAAAAATAAATAAATAAATAAAATTTTATTCATAAAAAGAGATTGTAGTCCATCGGACATTAGCAGATTCTTCAGGGTGATCTCAGTCTCGTTTTCTATTATAAAACGTACGGGATAGATAATAACTGTTTTACTGTTTTCACGACAGTTTTCATGTCAATATCAGAGGTGAATAACAAGTTTCGGGAGCAAAAGATCCTAATAACCATGAGTTAACACAATCAGCGTTTTGTAAGTAAACAGATAAATCTGCCCACAGCCTAAGCTTAAATTTTCGAATGTTCTAGAACAAATCTCCCCTTGCCCCATTCCCGTCATCTCCCGCATCTCCCACCTCCCACAGCCTCCCGCTGCATCCGTATTGATCGCTGCATCTCCCTGCGCCACACCCCGCCACCTCCCGCGCTACACAACTATTGCAGCTACATCATATCGTCTGTGTTATGAGAGTGGACACAGGTAGGAACTGCACGATCTCATTTTATTACGCCATTTTAAGTACTGTTTTCCTTTGATTAACAATGGTCAATTAAAGCACTTTATGGGACACCGTTAAGCCTTTTTCCGATTTAAACGCTACGCTAACAAAGTGTAGAATCTAATTACTTTACCAAGTACATCGTTACAAAGTTTTTTTATGCGACATGGGAGCGGACTGAAAATGAACCCAATACCTCTCAAGTACTAGGCACCCAAACATCCATAACCCGTGGTAGGTGCTTTTATCTAAACAAAATTGTGTCCCTAAAGTCATATCCACAATATTAAGCTACTAAAAATACATCAAATACTATTTAGAGACATTACGAGATAAAAAAGCGAGATTTATAAAAAGACAATCGTTGCCGACGTTGCGCCTGATTGTATTATAATAGCAAATATTTTCAATACCAACATTAATTACAAAACAACACAGGCAGTCAAAAGTAACTCGGTATGTCATCAATATTGGATTGATTTACCTGACAAATTATATTATCACATGTATATCCTTGGTTAAATAATCGTGTAAGATTCTTAGAATATATACTAGTGTACCATGTTTTTAATTACAATTCCCGCCTTTAGAAACAGATCGTGATTGACACGGCAGTTTCACACGATTTTTGCCGATATACACAAAGTAACGTTTATATATTCCTTATATCCTTAAAGTGTCGGTACTGGTTGGAAATAATGATGTATAGCATACTTGGTAAAGTCGAGCTCTAGGCGGTTGGCCTGCGGGCCTGTGAAGTGCAGCAGCAGCTGTATGCACGTGCCGCCGTGCAGCGCGCGCGTGCGACGCGCGTCCACGCTCAGCATCCACTCGGGTACGCCCAGCACGCGCCGCATCTCGTCCAGGAACATGCCGCTATAGGACAGTACACGTTATTATAATGTTATTATTTTAAATAATTTGGTACACTGCCAGATATAACAATTTTCTATTAACTTTTCTTAACGATGTAGGTAATCTCAAGTATTTTTGTGCATCTAGCTTTCGCATACTTTACCCCTAGTTTACAACTCAGTCACCTACACCTACGTTACCTTTTCTTGTGAAACAAGTTCTGCATACTAAAGTTTCTGAAAGGCTGTAAAAGACCTACGGGTATCGAGTATCTCTCTAGAACCCTAAACTTAGCCTTACTTTTCTGAAATGAGATAAAATGAAATGAAATAGTTTATTCTTGTAAGTAGGACTATATAAATCACTTTTACAATGTCTTCCTAAGCTAGATGAAGTCGACATTTCCTAACTGACTACCCTGAGAAGAAATGTCGAAACAAACTGAAACACATAGGTAGATAATTTTCTGAATTCCAACGTAGTAAGAATATAAGTGCACGTATTCTTAAATACTCCTTACAAAGCCCTTAAGTTGCTATATGCCGTACATATTCTATTAAGACTAGCTCATGAGGCCAACTTATTTGATAATTTCGACGACCTCCGTGGTGGAGTGGCCTGCGTACCGGTTTCAAGGTCTTCTACATTGCCCCGAGTCTGGGTGTTTGTGGTAACTTCGTTGTTTCAGAATTCCATAACACATGTGTTTTAGTTAATTACTTTGGGTTCAGAGCAATGTATATGATGTTAAAAAATAAAGACGAATTATCACTCACAGTACGAATCTCGGCGGCTTCATGATATTGACATATTTGATGATGTCCTTGTCGGGCTCGATGTTGGCGCAGGCGAACCGCTCCGAGCTCCTCTCGGGCCCGAAGATGACGATGCTGCGACCGACGGCGCTCACCTTGCCCTCCAGCGGGAAGTTCGAGTCCATGAACATCTGACGCTCGCTGCCTATGTCTGGTGGAATCGTACTGGTCAGTAACAATGAGGAAGGTGGAAACGATTTATGTATGTGTACTTGTGGTGGAGTATACATGTGGGCAGAAATCGCAATAAATAGAGAAGTTTGGAAGAAGAAAAGGGTGGCCTTTGCCCAGGTGAGCCAAAGTGGGATCTGACATAGGCTAAAAAACTTGTGGTAACGATTTTGATACTAGTAGGTAACTCAGCTGAGGACGGTTTTAAGGGGTACTCGATTGAGCATGCTAAACAACGACTTCCGTGTCAAAGTTAACAGAACATTTTTTTTTCTTTTCATTTATTTAGCCTATAGTGTCCCACTGCTGGGCAAAGGCCTCCCCCAATTCCTTCCACATGTCTCTATCTTGTGCCACCTCGAACCAACCCCTGCAGTATGACTGTAGATCGTCCTGCCATCTCTTCCTGGGCCGGCTTCGGCGGCGTCGTCCGTTTTCTGACACCCATTCCGTTGTAAGTCTTGGCCAGCGGTCACTACACATACGGCTGACGTGACCCGCCCAATCCCATTTGAGCCTGGCAGCCTTTTTGCCTACATCCATTATGCCCGTTCTGGAACGCAGCATGGTGTTTCTTTTTACACTGAGAATGCTGCGCTCCATAGCTCTTTGGCAAAGTCCAAGGCGGTACTTTTGTGATTCGGTCAGAGACCAACAGAACATTATTTCATATATTTCATGAACACATAATGCATGACGTATGTATCGAAATCATTGCAAAAGGCATTAATGGAATACAGGAAATAGTTATTGAAGTACTGTACTATTTGTTTTAGGTTTTTTTTTTTTTTTAGTAGCCCGTAGGGATCCCACTGCTGGGCAAGGGCCTCTCCCAAACATTTGGGAGGAAATGCCATAATCGCCACGCTTGGCAGGCGGGTTGGCGATCGCAGTAAGATGTCAAACGGTTCAGAGACGCTGCTGCCCGTCTTCTGTGTTCCTTTATTCTCTTAGTCGCCTTTTACGACACCCACGGGATGAAATGGGTTGGTACTATTCGCCGCCGGCACCACACAGTTTTAGGTTTTAACTTTGATAATCTAATCAAACTTACTGATAGTGCCGAGCCTGGCGGTGAGGTCTCCGACGTCACACCGGAGAGGGTTGTCTGGACCACACTCTTGGTTGTATAAGTCATGCTGCGGAGAATATTGACGGTCAGAAAAGTAATTAAATGAAAGGAAATAATTTATCCTGCAACTAGATGTCATCTACTAAGAAGAAATTGGTACATTTTGGGTGCATAAATCCATTTAGCAGTTTAAGGCAACGGGTATAAAAGATCCAAAATCTTTTCCCTTGTCGGGGTCACTCTTGACAGAGTGGTGGTGGTCATCACTTCGGGTGTTGGTGCTTTTAACTTAGTTAATAATGATACTGACATTGAGCGGGTCCGCCAGCTGCGTGAAGTAGGGGTTCCAGCGGTAGCCGCCGGCGACGCAGCGCGTGTTGGTCACCTTCACCGCCGCGTCCACGCCCACCGGGTTCACGAAGATCGCCCAGTTGTGGTGCAGCGTCTGGACATACATAACACTCTTAATACTGTGCTTAAAGACAAAACAAAAAGGAGTTGTCCATCTAGAGCATCCGTCCCAATGGTGTTGCAGCCAAGTCCAGGAAGAGTGATATTAATTTCCCTATTTGGGAGCCACAACACATAAACACGCGTTAAACATCTCTTTTTACTCCAAGGTAGGTGTTTGACCTACACGAATGTACATAGAGCAAATTATTTATAAAATCACAGGATACGACAAACAATCACTTAAATCAAAATGGTGGACTTTAGGATTTAAAAATTGTATCTTCATACTTATAATTATGGTATATATTATGGTTATATGCTCATGTAATGTGGACCCCTTCACTCACCAGGTTGGTGTCCCTGACTCCGGGATGTCTCAGCTTCACCTCGATGGTGGTATCGCTGGCGCTGCCGTCGTTGTGGATCAGCTGGGTGAACCGGATGTACCTGTACAATACGGAATCATACTTTAAGGACACTATTTGGAAAATAGCTAACATTCATGGAATAATAAAATTAATAAACCGGTAAAATATATAAATGTATTACATGATGCTAGCTGGGATAGTTAGCAAAAATCTTGTAACCTGTAAAGGAAACTGGTCAATGTATAATGTCATGGTTAAGTACCCGTAGGCGAATCCTCCGGGATGGTGGAAGGACGCTATGGCCCTCAGCTCCCGTGCCTCCGACGGACTGTACCCTCGCTCCACGCTCGAGCACGCCCAGCGCCTGTGCCGCTACACATCATAGAAAAAATTATAAATAATTGCACCTAAAATTGTGCCGCACCTATGTAGATACAGATATAGATGTATAGATAAAGAAATGCACGTCTTAGTTAGGTACTTTTTTAATACGAGTCACATAGTAATTAGACGGGGGAAGCTGATGTGGATGCGAGAGTATGCACAGAGATTCAGACTAACTTCTCCCGAACGCCCGAGTTAATGCAAGACCGGCGTCGTGTCAGCGTGGCGCCAGTGCTGGGCAGATGCTCGGTATTGGCTTCGTGTATTGGTGTCTTGAACTCGTGTAGTAAACTATAAGCTAGCTATCAGTGTTTCAGAAGTACCTTGGTGTGCAGCACCACGGAGCGGCCGAGCACACTGTGCGGCCCGAACAGTGACAGCAGCGTCTCGTTGTAGTGCGTGGTCAGCGAGCGCGACTCCACCAGCCCGTACTTACTGCCCAGGTCGCCTAGCTCGTACTGGTCTGCCGTACCTGTGAATAGAAAAATATTCAGTTTTAGGTAAATAAAAAATAGGAGTATAAATGCCAAGAACTTTATTCCAATTGAAACTTTAAAGACAAACTCTACAGATATGAATGGAAGAAAGATATAGTCAAACTGATCGGGACCTAGATTATAGCTCTGCTAATCTTTGTCGATGTCTTGAAGATCAAAAACATTTGAAGTTAAATAATAGGCGTACCTTTAGTGGGCGGTGGACTTTGTGATTTGTTAACATGGTAAGGATTGAATGTGTCGTACAGCGTGGTCTTCTCACAGGGGAACTCCAGGTCCTTTTCTACGGGCACCTAGAACCAAGCAGCATTCTAATACATTTAATTTCTTCATTGTACAGCAAGTTTTAGTTAGGTACCCCATAGGCATTTGTCCAAATTATGGTTTTCGGTCATCTGTTTAAAATTCTGAGTCAAGATCACTCTAGCCCGTCAGTACTCACGACATGTATCTTGTAGTTGTTGACGTCAGCGAGGCCTTCGAGCGTGACCTGCACGTTGGTGACGTCATACTCGGACTGCTGCGTCATCTCGATGCGGCCCTTCAGCGGCGCTGCCTCGCCGTTCCCGAACCAGTCGCGCACCACCGCCTTCCGCCGGTGCAATCCGTTCACACTGGACAACAAATTCAATATTCAACTGTATTTCTATTAAGGATTAATTCCATCCAGATCATAAGACATAATTTTGGAATTCTATTGTTTCCCAAAGCTTTATTATCTACTGCTGTTAGTCAATAAACAAAAACTTCAAAATCTTGACTCTAGTATATGGTATGGGTTTTATTCAAATGTTAAGAATATCATGAACACAAACATTTTGATATATGTATATATCTTTAAACTTTTATATATCTTTAATCACTTTTACATATGGTTCATCACCACAACGAGAGCTCCTCTCGTTGTGGTTATTATGTGGCTCTCCTCCGTTTAAGCGCCTGTGAGATTACACTGAGAAATCATAAACTAACACATTGCTATGTTTTTAACATAAGGCACTACAATATCAGCAGCCATCTCATATACGCTTCTTTGATGGTTTATTTATCTAAACATGGGCCCAGTATGTTGTCACATTAATAACGAATACTTTTGTAGGGACTAGATAAAGCAAAGGCTTTACGTATGTTTTGCCAATCAGTCTATAGGCGAGACGAGAGACAAATATTCGTAGTGATGTTACTAGTTAGTTAGACTATATTTCAAGCAAATAAATAAATTATATTCTATTCAACTCACATGGAGCAGGCCATGCGCTCGCCCCTGGCGACGGGGCCGTGGTCATCGTAGATGACGAGCGACTTGCGCATGATGGCGTGGCGGCCGGCCAGCGCCACCACCGTGTCCGTGAACAGCCGCCGCGTCAGCCGCGCGGAGTCCACCTTGCGACCCGCTACTGATAACATGCCGTGTCTGGAATAATACAAACAAGTATTTAAAGGCTCTCTAAAGTCTCCAAATTTATTGCTTTCTCGGGTTGGTTACACTATTTCAACTAAAGACAGCAGCTAATCTTATATATCGATTCCTGCAAGCACTTAGTGCTGCGCTTGACAAAAGAGAAAATAAGCTACTAAGTAGCGCCCACCTTTGATCGCTTCCTATGTACTCTGGCTGTGGAGATGAAACGACACAACAACTCTCTCTCGCACCCTGTCTTCAGTAAACATAGTTTTACCTGGTGGTTAAGTCTCCAAGCCTGCAGAGTCCCTCGGTACCAGGGCGGCAGTAGGACTCGGGGTGTCTGGTATCAATATCGAGGGCGTGCGGCTGGAACACGCGGCCGGCGCTCAGGCAACGCGCCGTCCAGTTATAGTAGTCCGCACCCGGAGCGTGCTCGTGGATCGCCCAGCGGTGCTCCTTCGTGTTGTTCACATTCGCACCGTCAGCATGCACCTGCGGATCATGATTCCCAATAATTACAAAATCTATTCACTCCTAATAACCATGTTCTCTTGATTGTCTACCTATATGCAAAATAACAAATCGATCATAAAATCTAAAGCAAATCGATAAAGTCAGAATTCGACGTCATGTAATACGTAATCCTTAGTTTGGAAAAGTAAGTATACAGTGTATGAAACCCTGACAAGCAAAGGTCTGACTGTTACTGTCCCTGCGAAGACTGTTAATGTATGACTCACCAAGCTCTCGATGATGATAGTGGTATCCTCCCAGGGCTTGTCCTGCGGCTGGCGGAAGACCACGCGGCCGACCAGCGGGTAACGGAACACCACCTGCGCGGAGAACATCGGCGTCTGGTACTCCGAGTCCGGCTCGTACTGCAGCACCGTGCCGCAGATGTCGCGCTTTGGACGACGCCTGGAAACCGTAATAAGACATGTTAGATTGGAACCTATGAGTACTTTAATATAATGGCTATTTACTTCAAACCTTCTAACAAGAAGGTAGGTAAAAAAAATGTAGTATTGCTGCAGGCAGGAACATCCAGGCACCACGACTCTCCATATTTCCAAAAATAAAATCCTGGTCACCCTAAACCATTTTTCATCAACTCTTATTTCCTCTATACCCTAGATGCTAGAGGGCACAAAAGCATCGAAAAGCCATTAAACAACACGGCAGTTTTGACTGCATATCTACCTACGTCTCTAGTAGCAAAACCTAGAAGAATAATGCATGTATCTTACCTCTCGACGACGAGCGCTCTGTGCACGACGCTGTGCACGCCCTGCAGCGGCAGGTACAGGTCCCAGTAGGCGCCGCTCAGCTCGCTGGCCAGCCCGGGCAGCAGGTAGCGGTGGTTCAGATACTCCGTTCGGTCCTTGTGCTTGCCCAGCAGGTCGCCCACCGGGTACTGGTCCTGGGTGCCCATGCCTGGTGAAGGAAAGGATTTATAGAGCTCTGAACAAACCTTGACTTTTATTAGATGTTTGAATCAATAGATATTGTGAAATTACATTTAGTGGTCCAAAATGTAGTCTTATGAAATAAAAGTGATAAAGCACTTCTCTTTATCATCATCCTTATTTAGTTCAATTTTTATATTACTCAGTTAAATCATGTTCCTTGCATGTACTCAATTGATATACCTGCGTCATGTATGATTTGGTAGTTTTACCGTAACCTAATATTAACGTAGTACTTCTGACATACTTAAGTGTGTACCTAAGTAATCCCAAAGTACCTAATAAAAGTTGCACTTTCATTAATTTACATACATCTTCAGGTTTGTAAGGAAATATTCTCCCCATTTCCATTTTTAACATTTTTAACTACAAACATTTCCAATAGCCGGATCCCGTTCAAAACATTTTCGTCTGTAAGATTCCTCGTTAAAAATAGCCGTTCGGACATTGTTCGTACATCTCCGTGTTATGTTATGATGAGCAGATAGCGCGCTATTTTGGCAACAACACTCTCACAAGGGGAGGTACACTCTGTCAACTTGGCATTATGATTTATTGAGTTCCTAAAACCAATTTCTCCCATCTATATGTTCTTGCAACAGTATCCAAAATAGATGAAAAATACTGAAACATTGTAATATGTTCTTGTGTTACTGTCATCTATACATTTTTTTATTTCGCTGTGTGAAATGTTTTTCATCCATAGGAGCAGCTATATCATCATCCCAGTTCACAAGTATGCCCCACGTCACCAAACATCAAATATTTGACACGTCCACCATCGTATGAAGATATCGTGTTTACAAACCCACGACTCATTGCGTCAAACATTTACAATACCACAAGTTAATATCGAACCTAATTATAGAAAATTGAAATAATTTTTAATCTGTAGTCATTTCTTCGTTTTAATCGACAGCCGAAGCTTTGATTTTAAACAAACGACGTTACCTCGAGCTGGTGAATCATTTGTCATCAAAGATTGATGACATATTGAACTTAGGTCTTAGAATGTTTCTCTGTGACCCGAATTATTGTTGACTAGACACAGGGTTAGTAGTTAGCAGTTCAGTCAAGTTCAGTTTGTAGGGCAGGGTGACTGCCTGCTGAACTGACGGTCGTGGGTTCGATTGCCACCCAGGAACAATCTTTGTGTGTGCAGCATGATCATTCGTTTTGTGCAATTCATTTATTACATGTTTGTATCTAAACTGCCTAGGTACAGTTATCGGGTCTCTGATAGTAGAGCGTTCTGCCTAGTTTTTGACAGATTGACATTCAAGTATTATAAAGGATAGCAAACTACGCTATTGTAACAAACCTGGCGGCGGCAGATTCTTGAGATCAATCCCAGTGGGATTGTACAAGGCGCCAGTAGTATTGCAGACGGACTCCACATCGTCTCGCTCGATCCTGGGAGGCAGGTCGTGCACGCTGTACTGCTGCACGGAGCTCACGAAGCGCAGGTTGGACTCGTAGTCCTGGTCGGCGGCGCCCAGCTGGAAGTTCGTCCAGGTCGGGTCGAAGGGCGAGCGCTGCGTGAAGTCCACCGAGCCGCGGATGCCGTCCATGTTTATTAGGACTCTGGAGAACACGAGATAAATATTTAAAATCAAGGTTGGGTCTCAATTAATTAGTCTAATTAATCAGTTTTTTTTTTCATTTATTTTTATGATCATATTTATCTTATTGTGTCTTTTGTTGAAATGAATAGATCATCCGTCTATCTAATCAACGACATAGAAGAAAATATATATGTACATTTATAAGAAGAGACATTTATGTGAAGAAAATAAGAGTTTTTCATAAAAGAATTTGGTATAGCGTAATACAAAGGTTTTGAAAGTAGGGTATCTATTGATTCAAACTAAAGTTCTTAATAAAATGTTGGTATTCAGCGACTTTAAATCCCCGAAGCTATCATGGTTGAGGAAAGGCATAAGACGAACATTATATCGACTTACAATTACGAGTATTACTATCGTGAATATTCATGCCCTAAACTTGGAAAAAAATTACATAATTCTAATGATTGGTATTATGATTAGTCAGATGGGATAGTGGAAGACTACGTGCAAGAATCGGTTAGCAAATACTGGTCCATAAATATAAATATTTTTTAATCTCTTTAAATAGAGAAAATAGAATTAACTTTAAAATGATTGCATTACAAACAGTGCATTTCCCGCTCGAGAGAAATGAAGCAAATCGGGGTCACATTCTATATTAGTGAGATCTTCACCTGATCGATTAAACTGATTTGAATCATAATATTGCTATTGCTAATCAGGGTTTGTAGTCGTGGTGTTTGTGTATTTACACTTGAAAAGTACAGAAGTACATATGTTAGTTTATATCAATTTGTAAAATAGACAAAAAGAACTATGTTACTGTTTTCAACCAGGTAGAATTCTGAGCCAAAAATATTATTGTATGTTGTTAAAACAGTTTGATTCATGAGTTTGTTTACGTTAGAAGCGTTTTCTTCAATATCGTATGATTTAAGCTGAACCGAAAATAGCTCGCCAAGGATTTTGTTCTCATTTAATCGATAACTCGCGCCTATGGCTGCGCGCGCGCACGTCCAGTAAATGTTGCTGTAACGTAGGCGGATTACAAACATTATACAAGAGCATTTCTCTTAGGATTTATTTGTGTAGATTTATTCTTTCTAAAAAAAAGAAAGTAATATATTTAAAAAGATCTAAGTAAGATTTACTGTAAATTGAAAGTAAGAAAATATTCACAATGCCAGTGAATTAGTTACGTATGTATTTACTGTTTTTCTTTCTATTTTAATTGGCATAATTTCACCCAGGTTTTAGGATATTTTTGCTGTAACAAACGTATGGCCCGATGGAAGATTAACCAGTTTGAACAATTTAGTCTTAAAAATAACTGGAACTATGGAAATAAAAAGTTTCCAGAACTACGAGAAAAGATCACCTTCAGTGGGTCCTTCAATGGATCATACTAAAGCGAAATAAATGATTTGATTCCACAATGTTATATAAATCGTTCGAATGCCAATCAAATTCTTGATCTAGCGGACAGTTTATCTTGCGCACGTAAACGTAGCGCGTGTGTTCCAAAACAACGCAGAGATTTATCAACATCTTGGATTTCGGAGGAAATGCGACTATTTTATTATCGTATAGCTTGAAATTCCTTCTATATGTGTTGACAAATTGTATATTTAGCTAAAGAACAGTATTAGACCTTTCAAATTATAAAAGCATCATCTTTTAGCTAAAGTAATAAAACTTTCAGTAACTTGTGTGAAATAGTTTCTACCTTAACTTTACAGAGCCCTTGTAGAGACACTGATTTCTATATACATCATCTATATTGATAGATAATTCATTAGTGTACTACGATTTACACCACGATTACATTATTTACTCGTCTGTCATGTTTCATTCCATATTATATAGTGGAACGATCTGTATATAATGCCACTTACTTAGTGCTCTTGGGCTGCATGGGGCGCAGCTTGGCGCAGGCGAGGAAGCTGTCGGAGTGGCGGTTGTCGTAGATGACGACGTAGAGGCTGCGGCGCGTCACCTCCATGTCGCTGCGCAGCACGTTGATCACCTCGTCCTTGAACAGCGTCTTCGTCTTGCGCACGTTCGCGTCCGTCGCCACCTGGATCAGCCCCAGCCGGCTGTCCAGGTCACCCACACTCATCCCGTCCCCGCTGTTCTCAGGGTCGAACACCAGCTGCAGCACATTACAGTTATCCTCGTAATTCCCCTTGTCAGCGTCGAAAATGTCCGTCACGAACAACTTCCACTTGTGTTCCGTGAACTCCACCTTCTCTGAGATGGCCTTCGTGTGGTAGAGGTCTGCCTGGATGTAGGAGTCGGACTCGTCGGACTCGCGCGCCGACAGCCAGCGGAAGTGCAGCGTGCCGGCCACGGGGGACGTGAACTTCGCGATCGCATTCTTCTCGTACGTCTTGTCTGTGGACAGGATGGACGCGCAGATGACGCGATCTCTGTCTGCTGTCTCTAGCACTATACTCTTGCCCCAGAGCCCGTTGGGTCCTGTTAAGGTGTTTTTACTCTCGAACTCTGCGTGGTCCTTGCCGGGGATGATGAGGTAGCCGAGCTCCTCCGTGAGGTCGATGAGCTCGCGGCCGAGGCTGGCGTCGGCACAGCGCGCCTCGGACAGCTCGCGGTAGTCGACGGGGAACTCGCGCACGGCCCAGCGCCACACGCCGTCCGGGTACTGCAGCGTCGGCTTCAGGTTCGTGCGGATGCTGATCAGCGTGTCGTTCTTGTGCGAGAACTCGATCTCGCCATGCAGCCCGTGCTGCGACAGGTACGCGCGCAACACCAGACATTTTGATATCTCTGGAAAGTACACACAATAGTAAAAGACTCTAAAATGTTAAAGGTCAACGGAAAGATTTCAAGTTGTAATGTTTATTTTTTCAAGTTATGGTACTGGTTTATTCCGTTTGTTTATTTTTGTATTGAATATCATGGCAGCTATAATATGACGGATATTTTGGCTCACTCAACGACTACAAATAGAAAAATATTAACATGTATTCTTATGTTTATACTTATTTGTTGTAGACTAATTACGTGAGTGAGAGTGAGTTGATAGAAACCTTTTAAAATCATAACTTTATAAGAGTCAGGCTCTATTCATAGTTAACATACTCTTTGTTTACTTCACTTGAGTCAAACAGCATATTATTTTAACTCTACATATAAATATTACTCAACCTCAGAGGTGTGAAGTAACTGTCTCCTATCTCCGACGTGACTGTAATCGTAACGCGGTTCGATTCCGGCGCGAGTACCCTTGAGACAGTTCCTACTGTTGTTGTTATTGACACGAGATAGTTATTAGTAACTTTCTATCTATTATCAACTAAGTAAGGTTTATAAATATTTAGTCTATTTGTTTCGTGTATTCTTGTTGTTGACTTTAAGTTTGTTTATTGAATGCTGTGTTTGCAAAACATGAGGAAATATTTTTATCACCAATTCGAAAGTTGTTTTGTAGAGCTGTAAAAATGTGCGAATTCTTGCATTGAGATTGAAGTTTAAATACTTAGGCTGCAGTTTTAGTCCACCAAAACAAAGTTTTAGTAAACATCACCAAACTTAACCATGACTAAAAATAGAAATCACAACTTTGAAACTCGCCAATCAACTACCAAATATTTGAACAAACGTTTGATAGAACTTAGATCCAACTCACCAACACTAATCAACACAAAATACACTAAACACAAGAACTTTGGTCTCACATGACTATTGGCGGTAAACATGTTAACCTAAACTAATTGTATAGCTAACTATACAGACTGGGTATCGTAACACAACATGCCACTGGTTTCTCTCAACTAGTGAAAGGCACTGACTTAACTTGAGTACAACTTGAGTGTTGAGACGGATAGAGGGTGCGAGCGAGAGGGGAGATCGAAGGCTGCGAGGAAGTGACCAGTCGTCATTACATGAATCAAGAAGTTTCGCGGTAACGCTGAGAAATTGTTCAAATTGTTGATCAGTAAACAATCTCATTCCTTTGTATTGTCATACCTAAGTTAGGTGTGAGTAGTAAAAGATAGTATATACTATGCTTGTCTGGGGAACAATACCTTCCAGCACCAAACCACTCTCAGAGGTACAATAAGGGTTTCTTCGACGACCTCCGCGGCCGAATGACGTACACAACGGTTTACAAGGTGACGCTAGCTCTAAAGTCCCGGGTTCGAACCTCGGGTATGAAAATGTAGAATAATAAAATAATAAAAAAATATTCCTAAGTTAAGTAACCTTACTGTCTTTGATTCCATGAGACACTATACTCTACCTTTGCTATAGAGCAATACATGAGATGTCGTCCACATTTATTGACTACCGTTCAGTACCAATCAAGTGCTGTTCATTGAACTACTGTCAAATATTGTGAACAAAAAAGGCTGAGTTTTTTTCAAACTATAAGTTCCATTAAATGACCACTAACTGACGCTGACCCCTTAAAATCCGTTGAGGCCTGAGGGGTTTTTTGAAAATAATAATATTTATGTTTTTAACACTTTATGTTTTATTTTGTGCTTTTTATACGCACTTTGGTTTATGTGATTCTCAAATGATATCATAATATTGAAATCAGCAAAATAATAGTAGTTTTAATAGGTAATAAGCACACTGGCTTGTTAATGTCCCACTACTGAGTAATGGCCTCTTCTCATAAAATAGAGAGGCATCAAAATAATATATCCTCAAATACTATTGTTCAGCCCTCAATCTCCATGTTTATAGAGACTCTATGAAGGTAAGCTTGCTATAGTTTAGTTATTCAGTAAACGAAAAAATTCTTAGTCTCTTCTATTTCTTATTCGGTCTCAACCAGTTTGGTATGGACCTTCTTTAAATTGCCCCATCACAATATGCCATTAAATTATAGGCACTCCTATCTATACCTATCAGTATGCGTTTATTTAGGTTCTGATGAAAAATGTGTGATTTTCTAATATTTACCAAAAAGGTGCTTGCTTTACAAATCCCCTAGGATTTAGTAAAAAGCACAATATAGAATCGTACACTTACCTTATACTTAATATGACCTACAGAGATTTATCTATAAAATAGATGATATTTTGATAGTTAAATATTCGTCATTACATTAGTCATCGCGATCAAAGCCCTAGATGTCGCCTTCGGTACAATAATACAGCAACAGTATATAAATAGTCCGCGACTGTCGTTCTAATTCCAATTACACAACGGGACGAGAATAGGCAACGTGCACTGTGCTCGCTATACGAGATGTAATGTATGTTACCGTTAATGTTTGATAACTAAATACATGATGGAAAAAGGAAAATAAAAGTCAGTTCAAAACGTATACTCTTTAAAAGCTCACGAGAGGACGGGAGGGTTCTCACTTACATCTAATTATGTAGTTGTTGAGATAACGAACTGTATAAAAGATTGATTGATTACCGTTTAACAGAACTTATGTATACTAAATATAACTCTGTAGTATTGCATCTTAAGGTAGGAGAGAGAACTACGGTATCCAGCTAAATCAGGACACATAAAGCAGTATATATCTATTACATAGGGGGTATATATTATATAAGGCATTATTAATCAAATAGTAGGTATGTATTACATAGGGGTAAGGTAACACATCAGGCAGTATCTATTACACAGGGGGTATTAAAATTGTAAACATTTATAATAGCCCTCCTCCAAATTGTTATGCTCAAAAGGGCCTACAATGCTCCAAAACTCATCATCATCTTCAATTTAAGAGCCATGCTCTTGTCAGTGCAGCTCTTTCTAGATTTTCTCTGTTCTGTGCTAATTCTTGAACTTCTTTGTAGGTCATGACCTGTACCTTCTGTTTTTAGTGTAATGTAACTGTATCTTGGCTGGCCCCTTCCTCTCCTTCCTTCAAACTTCCCTTCTATTATTTTCTTTATGTAATTGTCATGGATCATAAGATGCCCAATCATTTTTCCTCTTCTTATACCTAGTAACAGTTGTCTTTTAGCTTTTATATGGTCCAAAACTAAAGTATATAATTATGTACTACCACCGAATTTCTCATTGTGGAATGCAATAAACGTTTTCAGTATTGAGTATGTGTAACACATAACGCAGTATGTATTATGTTTAACTGTAGCTTAGGAACAGAAAACTATACTTAAATGTCAAATATTCCATAAGCTCTTTTTGTATGGAAACTTTCCCTCGTTTTTAATCATTGTTGCAGCTATTTTATACATACGAATACATATCCTATGATAGAGAGATAGATAACGTATTTCGTGATTATTTAACACTTCAATCTACAATTCGTCTATCAACTACTAATACTAATCTATTAGCAAACACTTGGCACTCACGAGGAGCGAACTCCTAATACAATAGTAATTGGCAACTGGTAATGACAGATAGACAGTTTTCACCACCATCGTAGGATCTTACCTCATAATAATATCTCCGTTAACCAACCTTGTCTGAGAATTTTTAGGATTGTCGTCCCAGTTGTTCTTCACCATAACTGACCCTATACTTACATGTAGACTGTATGTGCCTTATATAGCTAGCCATAAATTGTTTTGTATAAAAGGTTCAGTAAAAAATGACAATATGCTTCGTTGACCGGTGTCATTATGTTCGTTCGTGTAGATTTTTGTAAGAAGGAAATGAATGATGCACATAACTTGTGTATGTGCATCATCATTTTATAGTTACGTTAAATTATGGTTATGTCCTAAATATACTGTTCTAAAAAGTTTTTTTTTTTTAATTTATTTGAGGCTGTGTCAATAAGAAAGAAATTCAAATACTGAAGCGTGTGAGTGTATGTAGGTTATCAAAACTAGATGATAAACATGAAAACAACTCACAAACACTTTCAATAATGTTCATTAGGTCATAATTAATTTTAACCTAAGGAAATAGGCGCGGTATGTACTGTCCTGGCCTAACGCGAGCCTGATGCGACGTAGAGGTTGAGGAGTGGACCCTGACCCTGGAAAGGAGAGCGGCCCGCAGGTTGAGGTGGAAATTGCTGGAATCTTGGGTCTTATGTGCCCACCATCTGGTCGCGACAGCTGTTTTCCTGGACGAATATTATCCAATCTTGTGACCCTAGCATTTATGTCCAGTAGAATAATAAAGGATCTTCCGCCAATCCTCTCCTGACGGTGACCAACGTAAGCATACGTTTATAAAAATTAAATTATGAAAGAGCAACAAACGCAGATGCTTCGATCTGATATTTATACATTGTACAAAATTAAATCCAGAACTGAAATAATACACATATTTTCATGTTTCACTATGTCGTTTAAGTTTTGATGTCTTTGAGAGGCAACAAAGCCTATGGCTCTACTTTCGGAATTTAACAAGATCTTAATGCAATGAACCAATACTATCGTGAGTTGGAATAATTTCGACCATGTCAATTAATAATTTTATACACGTGCTATAGTTTATATCATCGTTACGTAACTTTCCATGTAGAGACTCCATGAAAATGAAAGCGTTACATGTTCGAAGCCAATCAACCAAAGATACTCGCGTTTCTCTAGTACCCACTACCGAAGTAGCGTGGACAAATCAAATCAAATCAATCTTTACTGTGGATCATTGGTAGGTACATAATACAGGTGGAAGAAATATAATAAATAGTGAACAGCTATGTCCATGTGTTAAGTCTTAAACAGTTTCTCATCATGCGTCAGACTTCGTTTAGATTTATTTATTTATTTATTGTATAGTTAATTAAAACGGCACAGGTCCAATAACATTAATTAACATAGATTTATATATAACACAAAAAAAAACAATAATAAGTTTTAAAATAAACATACAATAGAAAAATTTAATTCAAAATAATTACTTTCGTAAATGCATGTAACTTACATACTAACATAAACTAGCATGCAACATTGGACCCCCTCGCATATTGTCTCTCACAGAACACCAGACAAGCACGCATTACTTTGTTCCATTCATCAGCAAACACATCACATTCAGGGTTGGCAGTGAGGACGGCGCTAAGCATCCTTAGGGTTCGACAGATTATATTAAATATCAAGTATATGTAACACATAAACTTTAGACATTAACAAATGTTGGTATTTAAATGTAAATCTCATCTTAATAAAAATCTATCGTAATTACGATTAAGGAAAAGCGTCAAATATTAAGGTTACCTTAAGCTTGCAAAAACTTGATTGACCAAGACGTTGTTATTTCATCAGGACCGTACATAATACAGACCAGATAGTTAGATACATTCTCAACTTTTTTTTTTGTAGAGATCTTTGCAGTTAGCCTGAGCGCAGGCTTTGACTGCTTCACCGGACTTTTGGCGAGGACCTTAAGGCCTCCAGCCAGAGCAAAATCAAAAAATCAAAATCAAAATGTTTTTATTTCTTATAAACTAAAACAAGGCGCTAAAGAAACGTTACGTTAACTCTACTGATTCTAGTTGCTCGGTTCCAAAGTGTCTTTCCTATGAAGAAGAGCCGGCAAGAAACTCCATAGGTTACTCTTTTAAAAATAAACTTATTACAATTATTTTACATTATTGGTTAAATATATGCGTCAACACCGAGGTAAAACTACGTTAATAAAATAACGAAAAAAAATAATAATAATTTAAAGCAATCAAACCGTTATAATGAATAATAAAAACCGCGTTGTTGACGCATTTACAACAAAAAAGTACCAAAATTTAAAAATGAAATTGTATATAAAATAAAATAAAAAGAAAACAATTTTACATACAATACATATGTATTCACAGAAAAAAACGAAAGCAATAGGAAAAAACTAACTACGTCAGCAACGTCCACTGAGGGCACCCCCTGCGGGTTCGGACCTCGACTTAGTGCGTTGCTAACAATCTTAATAAAGCAAAACAGCAAGGCATGGCTGGATCTAAATTTTTATTATTTACGGACATATTTTTATTGCTAGTTTGGCCGGCTCGGGCCAGCTTGGTCTAGGGACGGGTACATTCTTAACTCTTTTAGCTCCTGTTTTAGAAACATTACAGATGTTATAAACATACTCGTACATAACGTTGTTGTGATGGTAAGTTGTCTGTTGTTATATTACAGCAACTCCGCGAAACAAGCGACCTTCGCGTAAAGATATCGGAATAACACCAGTTATATATCTGATCCTGAACCCTACATAGCATAACACAGAAGATCCACTTAACTACAATCTTCAATAACTAAGGAAGTTCAGTTTATGGGTCCGATTATCTATCTGCAACATAAAATCGATAGCAATATCCATATATTTTAATATTAAATTTTCTCCAAATTACATTTAGAATCAGGAGTGGCATTTGATGACAAGCATTTCCGTTCTTTGCGGGGATCAAACCCTCTTACTCCGTCAGCCATGCAACAAATATTACTACTAGATTCGAGATCATATGAAACTCACTGCTGGGTTGGCCCTTAAACACCACTTAGAACTATATTTGCTTGTTTCATGTTGGTCTTGTTCAATACCGCACCTACTACATTCATTGGGGTTTTATATCAAGCCGATGGTGATTTGGTGGATGTAATTTATCTATAATATGTATGTATTTAGAAATATATAAGTATGTTTATCAGTTGTCTAGTTACCATAACACAAGCTCTGCTTAGCTTGGGATCAGATAACCGTGTGTGTTGTCCTGGAATATTATATTATTATATTATATTATTTACCTTTTACCAAATAAGTTTTTATTGTATAGTATATGTAACCCTTCTGCTTCGTGCCTACAGCGTGGCGCTGGTGACGTGGGTGCGCCGGCGCAGCTCGCGGCTCGCGGCTATTCCCGGCGCGGCTGACTCACGCGCTGAAATAGGGTCATTGTAATCCACACCGATGGTATCACGGTTCGCATCCCGGCTGGTGACGCGACTTTACTTTATGTTTACACACTTGGGGTAAAGTGTAATACATACACTTTACTTTTAATAGACTTAACAGAACATATTTATATTTTAGTGTCAGTAAAGAAAATAAGTCAAATAAACTATTTTTATCACAGACTTTCACGGAAGTTTAGTAGAATCTGTCAGACATCTATGAATGACCGACATAAGCCGAAGAGAGTGAAGTTCAGTAAACACATGTTTAATTAATATCTCGATGGCACTCACAACGTAAACCTAACGCCTACTCACAGATATATCTCAAAACATCGTATCGTACACATTTGTGACAATTTTACTCATCTGCATAATTTATAACGAGCTAGACGCTGGAATTACTTCATTTAATTGGATTAATTTATGGATTTCTAAACATTTTCAGTGAGAGATTCAGCTAATTGCTGATTTGATACGCCTTTTAGGAATGCTTATCTACACATTAACATACAGGGTACGAATACACTGCAACACATTTATTTTCACATCAAGTGTAGCATTCTGTTTTCTTTGGAGTTTGCTTTCCTTCTGCTGAATAAATGCTTGGTCATAGACAACTGTCTATGAATATAATAATATAGGTGAAATAGCATTACAATCATCACAGTCTTGGAACTGTTCAGTCGAACCCGGGTAAAATATCTAGCAAAACAAATAAAATGGCAAATGACTAAACAAAGTTCCATACAATAAAAGTCGATAGAACACTCTAGATCTTGTGCATCTTTTATGAGCTGTCTTAGCAAAAAGTCACCAAAGGAGATCGCATCGATTCCATAATAATTATGGAACGAAATAATTATAGATAGGTTTGGATAACCAGTATCCGAACCACAAGAAATAGTTATCGGCACCCAATGATATTATAATAAACAGATATGTTACACCCATACAAAACAACCGAAAAAAGTGTTCCGCGCAGCAGCGGCAGCTCACATGTCAAAATGATACAAAAGAGATAGCGCGATAAAACCCATAAGAAAAAAAGAGACAATTAGTGTTGTCAATTACGCTTCAATCTAAACAAACGTCATAGACTAACAAATTTAACGAGACAGAAGGTACAAACCGCGTCTACTAAATTTGTATCCACGGTTTGTGCCTATAACAACTAAGCAACACTACTAAAGGTAGGTAGGTGAGAAATAAATCACGATGTTAAAGCGACAAAGTGGAAATAGAAATAGTTTTATTTTAACATTTTCTGCGATATATTAAGGTAATAAGGGTAAGCTATTCATATTTTCTTTACCCACACATGACATGTTTAATTTATAATTAAGTATATCGACTATTTCAAAAAAACAAATGATTAAATAATCCAACATTAGAAAAAAGGAAAACAGAACTCTGGGGTAATGATGACTTTAATGCCTAATAGTCGCATCTGTACTTTTATTCTATATGTGTGCGATCACGCGTCCTTGTCGTCCTCACGACAAAAAATGTATTTACCGTCTCTTTCTTTTTTCTAACCTCCAATTATCAGAAGATTAGGAAAATAAATAAAAAATATTATTAAATCGAAGTATATTGCGTATTTACATGTGGTATGAGATTCCTTGTATTTTATTTACTTCGTTATCATAAATGATACAGTTTCTGGATACACACAATGACATTTAAAAGCTTTTATGTAAATTTCGTTCGAGTGTGTCACTCGTCGAGATGCGTGACGCAGACTAAGGCAATACGTCTCCATTAGGACGTTTTCGAGTCTTCACGATTGCGCGCTAACAACATATCTGTTTATTATAATATCATTGTCGGCACCATATAAACAGTTTTCACCTAAAGAAAAAAAAAATCTTCTAGTTTCGTATTTGGCTGCCGCCCACTTGAAACGTTCACCTGTATGTATGAATGTGGTCGGAGCTAGTACATATATTATACGTGTTTCGATCACATTTGCTATTGATGGAAGTATGTGGGTATGTGAGTGAGTGCTGATGCCACTGAGGCCCGCGCGGCACGCCGCACTCTGCCAAGTGGCACCAGCACCAGCCGTGTCGCAATCGCCAAATAGAACTGCTTTCTTGTATACTAAAAAAAATACAAAAGAGTTGTTTCCCCTAAGAAACACAAGCTCTCTAATAAAGGTTCCATTAATGCCTTCTATCATTATTTTCCATTTCCTAAATTAGTTTTTTTTTTCCTACATATCATTGTTATAATTTTACCTTGTTTTGGCGTGTTGAATATGTTATCAAATACGATACCTAGTTGATAATTTCCTACTCGTTTTACATATCTCATATAACGCCACCTATAGCAGGTCTGTATTATATCTAATAAGAAAAACCTTGTGAAAATATATTAAGTATCTGAGGATTATCTACCTAGTTTACAAGTTCAAAAAGAGAACCTCTTATACCATCACCGTTTACTTCGGTTCGGTTTTTGCACCTGAAAAATAGCAAGAATCTATGAACAGCTGTGCTAGCCCAGCAAAGTAATATGAATCATGTTGATCTTTGGTGGTCAGATTAGTAGTAGATATCTATATTTATCCATCTCGTACTCGTAGCTAGTATATTCCACACACACCCACTTCAATAATTTCATACCATTTCACTCAATTTCGTGACGTGAATGAAACGCGTGCATCACCCCGCGGCCATGATGGCTGGCTTAGAAGCCGTGGCCTGAATACTGCATGCGTCAGTCCACGGCACACGTAACAGATGCATTCCTCATTAAACACAGATCACCCAGTGCTGAATGATTGTTGGGATATATGGTATTTAAGTAAATAATGTTGTTTTTCTTAAACGATCAGTCGATACTAACAATCTATCTAACAAATGTCACCGACGCCTTAAAAACCCGACGTCTATCATGACCGACGCCTATCATGATCGACGCCTTATGAAATCGACGCCTATCATGACCGACTCCTTAACAAACCGAAGACGATCATGACCGACGCCTTAAGACATCGACGCCTATCACGACCGACGCCTATCATGACCGACGAGTTAAGAAACCGACGCCTATCATGACCGACGCCTATCATGACCGACGCATATCATGACCGACGCCTATCATGATCGACGCTTATCATGACCGACGCCTTAAAAAATCGACGCCTATCATGACCGACGCCTATCATGATCGACGCTTATCATGACCGACGCCTTAAAAAATCGACGCCTATCATGACCGACGCCTATCATGACCGACGCCTATCATGACCGACGCCTTAAGAAATCGACGCCTATCATGACCGACGCCTAGAATGACCGACGCCTATCATGACCGACGCCTATCATGACCGACGCCTGTCATGACCGACGCCTATCATGACCGACGCCTATCATGACCGACGCCTATCATGACCGACGCCTATCACGACCGACGCCTATCATGACCGACGCCTTAAGAAATCGACGCCTATCATGACCGACGCCTAGAATGACCGACGCCTATCATGACCGACGCCTTAAGAAATCGACGCCTATCACGACCGACGCCTTAAGAAATCGACGCCTAGCATGACCGAAGCCTATCATGATCGACGCCTATCATGACCGACGCCTTAAGACATCGACGCCTATCACGACCGACGAGTTAAGAAACCGACGCCTATCATGACCGACGCCTATCATGACCGACGCCTAGCATGACCGAAGCCTATCATGATCGACGCCTATAATGACCGACGCCTATCATGACCGACGCCTAGCATGACCGACGCCTATCATGACCGACGAGTTAAGAAACCGACGCCTATCACGACCGACGCCTTAAAAAATCGACGCCTATCATGACCGACGCCTATCACGACCGATGCCTAGCATGACCGACGCCTATCATGACCGACGCCTATCATGACCGACGCCTATCATGACCGACGCCTATCATGACCGACGAGTTAAAAAACTGACGCCTATCATAACCGACGCCTTAAGAAACCGACGCCTATCATGACCGACGCCTTAAGAAACCGACGCCTATCATGAACGAAGCATATCATGACACCGCCTATCATGACCGACGCCTATCATGACCGACGCCTTAAGAGACCGACGCCTATCATGATTAACGCCTTAAGAAACCGACGCCTTAAGAGACCGACGCCTTAAGGGGATTACCGCGCTCAAATTCCAAAAACACTGTAACTTTAAAGAAGATTGTAGATGAATCCTCTCGTACGTTTTCCACATGAAAAATATATGGTATACTTTAGGTTGTCACAGATACATCGTATTGTTTAAAATATTGATAAACTTTCCCAAATTAGAAAGAAAAAATATTTAAATGGTGCCTTTTTCAACGTAATTTGTAAATTTTCTCTATAACGGCTGAATAGTTTGGCGTGAATTTTGTACCATAAAATAGGTAGTGACGTATTTTACAATATGTATTGTTTCTTTATTCTTATTTCTTCTCACATTTCTTAATAATGAATAAAAACCCGAATCCTAGCCAGTACCCCGCTGGAGTACCCCCGCTACGGCCTGTGACGCGTACTCGGGACGCGATACATCAGTGTCTCGATGACTCTTGTGACGGGTGGACTATACGCGCGTTATTTTTTCCAAATAAAAACTAAAATACCTCGTTTTGAATGATTTTTGAATGAAATCATATTGTTAATAGTATAAGTATAAATATTTCGTAATAAAACAACAGTAATTACGTTTGTAAATATATAAAAAGTAGTTTGTAATTCCGTTTAGTTTTTTGAACCTATCATAGAGTAAGCCTAACTATGCCGAAATATAAGAATAAATGTAAGGTGAAGCGTGGCCGAGGTACGAGCTCTAGTACCCACCATAAATAGTACATTATTTTCTAGTGATTTTATTTTTTATTGTTTTTGAGTCAATGGAGCATTTCACCTTGATGATTATTTTATTGTGGAGTTATTTTAAAATTGTCATAAAAAAATATATATATAATATAAGTCGTTATAGGTACTCGATAAGTTCAACGACCTCGCTGAAGCTGTCGGCTGGTACCTATTTTGTACCTATTTGTGTGCGTGCGCGCACTGCCTCATTTATGTGTTTCTATATTGTTACCTATCTAGGTTTCTAAACGTCTTTCGTGGTAATCGTGGTGGATAGAAAAAAAATATGTAAAAATATGATCTTCTTTATATTTCGAAACTATTATCGATTCTGAACCGAAAAGTGTGTTTACAAACAAACCCTGCACAATAAAAATAAGGGTACCTGGTACATATTTTAATATCGAAAATTAAAATACCTGCGGGTAAAAACAAAAATGTTCAAAAGATCGAAAAATTAAATATCGAAGGAACATATGACCGCCAATGTAAGTTATAATATTGATTTCTTTTGTTTACTTACGAAAGTAAACGAGCAACATCAACCCTCAAGACGAACTCCACCTCAGTATGCCTGCGACCATGATACCTACTTGCAAAGGTGTCGAAACGCCCGGACGCAAAATCTTAATACAAACCGCGATAAAATCCGTAAAAGTAGTTTTATTTCAACGAAAATTATAATTCTTATCTTAAAAACCGCTTCGTAATAAGTCTTATATTTATTTCTTATTACTTCAAGTGGTGTGGGAAGCACCAGCTTTCGAATAAAAAAACAATTATCAAAATCGGTTCAGCCAGACGAAAGTTGTAGTTGTTATTTGTAAAGCGATGGACACGCGCTCTTGTGTGCGTAACTACAGGCAGGGTTAGCAAGATTGCTAAAATAAGACTTGGTAAAATAAAATATAAACTTATAAATGTTACAAAATGTATATTTTTATATTTATTTTGTACATATAACGTTAATTATATTCAACAGTATTCCAAGGCAAATCTAAACAATTTTAATTTTTAACCGACTTAAAAAAACATGGTAAGTACTCAATGCCAAAAAACCATATTTAAGACTTATATTCGGTTCTTTTTTGTAATCGGTTATATTACTATGGTCATTCGATATTTATGTTTTCGATGTTTTGAAAATTGACATTTTAAACGTAGCGTAGTGGCACCAATGATCGACACTTTAAGGATCTTAATCGATCATTGTGGGTTTCTTTATTAAATTAAAGGTATATTAGTCACTTTTAAACCAAAAGTAACATTTGAGTATGGTAAGGTATATTCTTGAGATAAGAATAGAATGTATTATTTTTATTTGCTATAAACAGACAAGAAAAAAAATCAAAAAAATGAAAAAGTGTAAGAATCTCCAGTAACCGACACCTAGTCATTTGACTGTTACCAGTAATCGACACCCCAGTTATCGACACCCCAGTCATCGACACCCCAGTTATCGACACTTACCAGTTATCGACACCCCAGTTATCGACTATTATCTATAATGAGTATTTGCCAAATAATCACACAATTTGACCACATTTTACGGTCTTTAAAATAAAATTACCTGTTTAATAAGTATGCATATTTTGTTACAATAACCATATTTCTCTTACTAATGGGTATTAATCATGTAAATACTCGTACAAGACAGAAGATATTGACAAGTTGACTAGCACTTGGTGAAGGGTGGGCGATTTGGGGTCGTTTCATATCTGACGGTGGTGGCGTACTGTCAGTCGCGTGGCGCTGGGGCGGGCGGGCGCATGATGGAGGATTCGGCCTTTCACACTGACCCGACGACGCGTCAGGTGTGGGAGGTTGTTCGTTCTGGGGTTGCGCGGCCGATATTGCGCGCTGCCTTTTCCGCCGGATATGAACCGACCCCTAGGGTGCTGTCTTTTTTGTATTAAAGTTTTGACGTTTGATAAGTGCTACTTTGTAGCTTAACTTAAATTAATGATTTTTGATTTTGATTTTGGTTCTGATTTTGTCTGTGTTGATAATTTTTAATTTTTGAATTGAACACTTCTTTAGCGGTTTTTTGGTAATGGGTAAAAAAAATTAAACTCGCGTCAGGTTAATAAACGTTCCAGTGCACTTTACACTTGTTATAGCCACTGGCAATCCTACAAGGTCAACATTGGCAAGTAGGTGTAACTAAATTTTTCATTTAACTAAAATTATCTGGATACGAAAATACCTGCCACTCACTGACTTAAAATATAAACATCGGGCCCCTGGACACGTGACCTGATCGAAAATTCGTATGACGAAAACTTCTTTAGCGGTGCTGTACAGTTTTTTTTTGTAATGAGTAAAAATGATAAACCCGCGTCAGGACACGTGACCTGATCGAAAATTCGTAAGACGGATGTCATGTTTGTTTACGATAGCGCAATAAATTTATATTGTATTTCTACCACAGGTATGATAGTACTTTAATACTGATAATGAAAGCCAATCGTGCAAAATTATTACCTAACCGTATGGTTAAAAAAACTACAATTTTTATAAGTCCTGTATAGGACTTAACACTTTTTTTTTTCGGAATCTTTCCGATTTTTTTCTTGTATTAGGTTGACCTTGTCTGTAGCAACTATTTAAGTTCTAAAAAACATGGCCCTACGACGCACCGTTTTCGAGTTATGAGCCTTTTACTTGAACGGCCTTTTAATGTAAACGGCCCATAAGTCGGAAACTGTGCGTCGTAGGGCCATACTTCTAAGATCATAAATGGTTTCTATAGATAAGCTTAATCAGATGCTGCAATAAAAATGCTCGAATTCTATATAAAAAAAAAAAACTAAAAAAGGACTCCCAATTTTTTTTCTATTTTTTTTTTGTTTTCTTTGGTGCTCATAGTGCCCAAGCGAATGCTCCAACTCCTACCCTCCGCCCCTAAGACGACCCACTGAACCTAACTGGTCGGGAGTATAATGTTTTCTCAGAGCCATCTCTAAAACCAATCATTGACACATATTATTTCCCAATAATCGTCACTTGTCGATTTCTGGTAGGTCAACTTTGATTAGTTTACTTCAAATATCTACCGAGAAGCAAATTTATAAGAGCTTTATATTCACTTATCAAATGAAAAATGTTTCCAATAATTACTATTGACACGTGTCGATAACTGGAGAAAGTCAGTTTGTGAACACCAATGATCGACACCAACATTTTACTAATATTAAAATAATCTTGAACTTATGTCATAACAAAATTCCACGCTTTAGTTCTTATAAAAACCCGTAAAACTCATAAAATTCAAATAACTTACAATACATTAGCATAATTAACAAAGAAATGTACTCCCTTCGTTAACGATTTCAGTAAGAAATGTTGTTTTTCTCGCCGGTACTCGAGCCACAATCAGTTGTCACACCGCTACTTTCAAATAAAATTGTAAATATCGCTCAAATGTCAATGATCATCATCATCATTCATCATCGGTATCCTACTCTTTATTTTATTAAATAAAAAAATAAAGTGTCGATTACTGGTGCATGTCGATTACTGGTGCCACTACGCTAGGTATTTTAACTTTCGATATAAAAATATGTACCCAAATAATCATCAATGATTATTTACCTGAAGTATAATATAATAATATAACATATTAAAATACCATATACATATAAATATTTGTAAGTACAGTAGTGACCCTAGCTACACTAGCTTTCGGCAGGGCTTCAACGCGCGCAAAGGAGGCACGCGCGCATCGTTTGTATTGGCAACGGAGGCTCGCGCGACTCGATGTTTTGTGCGCCGACGAGCCGCGCCGCCGCGCCGCGCCCCGTCCCTTTGTTCGTTTCGCAAGTATGACAGAGCCTAAAATTCATGTTTATGGATGATTAAATATGTATACGTATTAAAAATAATATGTTTAATTATTTATTAAAATAGTTTGGAGATTAATATTATTTTGTTATAAAACCACCTAAACAAAAATAATCAAGATCGGTGATGTTTCTTCATTGACTCCATTAATTAATTATTTTTATAAAATTGATCATGTACTAGCACCCGAGCTCTTGAAGATAAATTTTGAAAGCTAGGTCCTCCTAACTATTCCCGTTACTGAGAACCAATAAGCACTTACCTGGTCATCATTAGACCTTCAGCTTGTATAATTTGTTAGAATGAAAGCTAAGTCAGCAGGCAAAGTGCATCGTGTAGTTCTTATTATACATACGTACAAGACAACAAAAACTAGAGGAATAACATTAGATCTCTCAGAGAGCGAATAAAATAGGCAAAAATTATGAAAACTTTGCGACACATCTGCGACACTGCTTAATCTGCACTTTGTTTTATTGTAGTGTGATCGTTGGTCGGTAGGTGGCGCTAGAATAAAAAATACTAGTACAAAGCTCAAATCTTCAAGGTCATTGGGCAAGGTAATACCCTTAACAGACCAATAACGCCTTAAGAGTCTGACGGCTACACGGACACTTTCGCACATTTGCGAAATTACGAATTAGTCCAATGGTTGAGCCAAACGAGTAAAAATGCATCGTTGTTTCTAGTTTTTATTTTTATCCAGTCAGAAAGTTTTGTTTGTCGTCCAAATGTGATTTGCTACTCTTGCTTCCTGCTTACGAGGCTAATCCGGCACTGTAGTCTACCAAGCCCTTCTTGATATATCATAGCTATGACGTTACGCTATCATTTATCTTTATACATGCAGCTAAGTACCTTAGGATAGCCATGAACGCTTCTTAAACATGATGCAGCTTTGCACAGCGGTACCTTGCTATATATATATATTTGACGGGCCTGTTGGTCTAGCGGTTAGTGACCCTGACTGCTATACCGGAGGTCGTGGGTTCGATTCCCACTCAGGACAAATGTTTGTGTGATGAGCACGATCATTTGTTCTGGTCTGGGTGTAATTTATCTATAATATGTATGTATTTAGAAATATATAAGTATGTTTGTCAGTTGTTTGGTTACCATAACACAAGCTCTCTTAGAGCTTAGCTTGGGATCAGATAACCGTGTGTGAATTGTCCAGGAATATTATTATTATTATTATTTTGGGATATGTTTTTTTTTCACAGCTTTTAGCTGGTTTTTACCACATTTACGGGCTGGCGCCAAGTAAATGTGGGGTGTGGTGTAATTTTATATACTATCTAGTTATTAATTTTCTTCTACTGACATGAATTTTCTCACAAGTCTACAAGTGTTTAATATGGCGGCCTTTTGCAACATTATGTAAAGGGATTTTTTCAGGTCTATAATTTTTAAGCTGTTGTGGAGTTGTTTAGGTATAACACCAGTGGTGGAGACGACTATAGGGATTACGAACACTTTATCTTGCTTCCAGATTCGTGCCACTTCTTCTTTTAAGTCTGTATACTTACTTATTTTTTCAGCTATCGTTTTCTGCAAATTATGTGTATTTGGAATGGCTATATCTATGAGGTAAGTGGTTTTATTTACTTTATCTTGTAGGGTTATGTCTGGTCTATTGTAATGCACTGTCCTATCTGTCAGTATGGCTCGGTCATAATAGAGCTTGTGCGTAGCATTTTCTAGGACAGTTTGGGGTGTGTATTTATAATAAGGTGTGTATGTAGTATCTATAAGTTTATGTTTAAGTGCAAGTTGTTGGTGCACAATATTGACTACTTGATTGTGTCTATGTGTGTAGTCCGTCTGGGTGAGAGTTGTGCATGCACCCGTTATGTGCTGTATGGTTTCTGGATGTATGTGGCATTTGCGGCATTTATCATTAGTAATGTTCGGATCCTTTATTATGAACTTCCTGTAGTTTCTTGTGTTAATTATTTGGTCCTGTATAGCTATGATAAATCCTTCTGTTTCTGGAAACAAGTTACCTATTTTTAGCCATTTATTTGAAGCTACTGTGTCTACATGTGATTGTTCCAGGTCATGTGGATGCCGTCCGTGAAGTACTTTCTTCTTCCAGTTTTCTATTTTTTCTTTTTGTGGCTCACAATCACTGAGACGCAGAGTGTTGGCTTGGTCTTTTAGGTTCAGTGGGGTAAAGTTGTCGTCGTTTTGGGTTATGGCTTTATGTATCTCACTGGTGCTAGATTTCGTGGTAAAGAATGTTTTTAATCTGCTTATCTGTTTCTGCCATAGGTCATGAATATCAATAAGGCCTCTTCCGCCATCTTGTCTTTTAATAGTAAGTCTCTCTATGGCAGATTTTGGGTGTAAATTATTATGTTTTGTGAGGGTAGTACGCGTAGCTCGTTCTATCCGTTCTATATCAGTTTTTGTCCATTTTATTATCCCAAAAGAGTATGTTAGTATTGGTACGGCATAAGTATTAATCGCTTTAATTAGATGTTTGCCGCATAATTGACTTTTACACAGTAAATTTATTCTTCTCCTGTACTCTATATTTAGTGAATCTTTGATGGTTTTGTGATCAAGTCCTTTAAGCTGATTATATCCTAAATATTTATACAAATCTGTAGGTTCCATAGCTAAAATTGTATCGGTATTGTTGACTGGATAGTCGCCGGGTTTGATTTTGCCTCTAATGATGTGTAAAGTTTTACATTTATCTAAACCAAATTGCATATTAATATCATTACTAAAATGTGATGTAGTGTCAATTAGTATTTTCATGTCTTTTTCGGATTTAGAATATAGTTTAATATCATCCATATAGATGAGATGTGATATAATGGTGTCCTGACTGGAATTTTTGAGGCAATATCCAACCCGACTTCTATGCAGCATATGGGATAAGGGGTTAAGGGCGAGGCAGAACCATAGGGGACTCAAGGAATCACCCTGATATATACCTTTTCTAATCATTATTTGCCTAGTGGTTACAGAGTTACTGAGGTAATTTAATTGTAATGTTGTTTTCCATCTTTTCATTATGTTACTTAAAAAATCTATTAACTTTGAGTTTACTTTATAAATCTGCAATATTTTTACTAGCCAAGAATGGGGAATACTATCAAAAGCTTTTTTATAGTCTATAAAGGTGCAATGCAGATTTCTGTTTTTAGTGATAGCGTGTTTGTGAACAGTGGAATCAATAACAAGTTGTTCCTTGCATCCCATATGTCCCCGCCTACAGCCCTTCTGTTCTTCGGCAATAATATTATGTTGCTCAATATGTTTATTAATTTTCAATGCAATAACTGAAGTTAGAATTTTGTATATTGTAGGCAAGCAGGTTATTGGTCTATATTGGGAGGCCTGAGCAGAATGCATGCCTTTGGGAAGCTTGTACGTTATTCCTGTAGCTATAAATTCCGGTACGACTTGCCGGCCTAATACAATGTCTGTTAAATTCTTTGCTAATGGTTTGTGAAGCGAACCTAGCTTTTTATACCAATAATTATGGATTTTATCTACACCCGGTGCTTTCCAATTATGAAGTCTAATGGTGATGTTTGCTATATCTGTCTCTGTTATCTCTACAAAATTCATTTCTTCTATTAAGTTCCATTTAGTTTCTTCGTCTTTAATCCATTCTGCTCTTTCGTTATGTTGTTCTTGCTTTTCCCAAATTCCAGACCAAAAATCTTCGAGCTCATTTTTACTAGGCATTTGAACATTATTGTTTCCTACGGCCCCTACAGTTTGCGGCTTAGATAAATTTCTATAAAACATTTTCTCGTTCGTACTAAATAATTTATTATCATTTTTGCGTTGTTCTGCCTTTTTATATCTTCTGAGTCTATGAACTTTAAGTGCTGGCTTTTGTTTTAGGGTATCTAAAAAGTCTTCTGGTTTATTATTACTACTTTCATGCCTAGTGTGTATTATTCTAGTTTTAAATATTGCTTCAACTCTCTTAACTACGTTTTTAGATCTATTATTATGAATGTACTGTGTAAGTTTACCACAGTCTGCTCTAAGTTTTTCTATATCCTTTTCAAGCCTAATTTGCCAAGGAGGTTTATTATTATCATTATAGTTTACTTTAGATTTTCCTGTGTACTCAGTGACTTTATAGCTCAATTCTTCAGATATAACAACTGCTGTACAATATATTAGTGTGTGCAAATCTACTAATTCCATGTCCTCGGATATAAATTGATTTAATATATTTTCATTAAATAATGAAACTAGTTGAATGAGTTTAGGGCTATAATTTAGTTTAGGTAGTTTTGGTCGCATCGTCGGGTCCATTCCAGAGTAAAGTACTAGTGCTGTTTTAATTTTTTCTAGTATTTCTTGTGTACTCTTGTCTGATAAGGGGTCCGGCCCAACCAAGATACCTATATCGTTTTCTATTGTTAATGTTAAGGATTCCGTCTGTGTTTCGGCACATACAGCATCCCCACCACTATTCGAAGTAAGTGAATTTAGTGTTTGCAAATAAGCTATTTGATTATTATTACTGTTAGGCAAAACCCAATCAACATCCTGTGTATGGTCTTCTGAAGGAATGTTTACTTCTGAGTTTTCTAACTGTAGTCGTACGTCTTCTTTTAAGCGATCTAACTCTTCTTGGGATAACAATTTATTTCTTATTATAGTCCTTCTTTGGTCCGAAACTCTCTGTTCGGAAACAGCAATATCGGGGTATTTTTGTGAGAAATGTTCATGCAGCAGTTTTCTATAAATAGTCATATCGGTTTCTAGTCTTGTTATGTAGTAGTATGTACGCATGATAAATAGGTTAACTTCTTTACTCCATCGCATGCGTACTCTTGGTTTACCAGCCTTGGTGGACGCGGGTAAGAAGGTATTCACCTCCCGCGCAACATCCAAGGTCGGTGTAGGTAAAATATCAGAATTACTAATAGTTAATGGGGAACTTGCTAAAGAGGGTGTGTATGATATGGTACTAGGGCTAAATGGTTCTACTGGGCTAATTGTCCCGTCTGTCAGTCGGTCAATTTCGTCGGAAGTTTCGGCTGTAGTATCCTTGTCGGTGGGAGCCCGCCTGCTCAACTCCTCACCGCTGACGGATCGCATGCTGAGACACCCAGCGTCAGCTCCAGGTGTGCCCCGGCGATAGCCCCCGGGCAGCGGTCCTATACGTTTCTTCTTCGATCGCGTCTCCATGTTGAATGGGTTACCAGAGCCACGTTAGCCACGACAGTAATTTCTCAGTCGCGTGTCCGCCCCCCACGTGATTAGATGGTCTATCAGGACGTGTGGCTGGATTTTGGGGGGCTTATTATTATTATTATTATTATTTATATATTATATTAGAAGATATCTACCATTTTAATGGCGAATAAATCAATTTCGCGGGCTTGTGGCCAAAACGAGATTGATGAACATTAATTGTGTATTGACAAAAATTTACGAACTATTCTACAGGTGTTAAGTATGGCGGCTTTCTGAATGAGGATGTATGTGAGGGGATGAATCTGTAAGGTTTTAAGACTATTATGTAGCGTTTTAGGTATCACGCCAGTTGAAGATATTACTATCGGTACTGTGCGGACATCATCTACGCGCCATTGAGTTTTTAATTCAATGGATAGGTCTGTGTATTTAGCAATTTTTTCTGTGAATGTAGTTTGCAAGT
This sequence comes from Autographa gamma, assembly GCA_905146925.1. NCBI lineage: Eukaryota > Metazoa > Arthropoda > Insecta > Lepidoptera > Noctuidae > Autographa > Autographa gamma. The sequence continues at coordinate 9,433,965 of LR989871.1, forward strand.
TGTGGGTATTAGGTACCGCTATATCTATGAGGAATACTGTTTTATTAATTTTATCGAGAAGCGTAATATCGGGTCTATTGAAGTGTACAGTCTTATCAGTCATAATCGTCCTATCCCAATACATCTTGAATTCAGCCGATTCTAATATCGTTTGTGGTACATATTTATAGTAAGCAGTTTTCTCTGGTATCAATTTATACTTGTAGGCTAGATATTGATGCACTATTGCAGCTATTTGGTCATGCCTATGCTTATAATCCGACTGAGCAATAGATGTGCAAGCTCCCGTGATGTGCTGTATGGTTTCAGGACTTCTGTGACAATGTCGACAGAAGTCATTCTGTGCACTCGGGTCTCGGATTATATGTTTCCTGTAGTTTTTAGTGTCAATAGTCTGGTCCTGAATGGCAATCATAAATCCCTCCGTTTCGGGAAACAATTCGCCTCGCTTAAGCCACATGTTTGACGCAACTTTGTCAACAATAGGATTTGTTAAGTCGAGGCGATGCCGTCCATGGAGAGATTTTTGCGCCCAGGTATCCAGTTTATGTGGATTTGTAATTTGTTCAAGCTGTACTGATAAATTTGCTAGGTGAAGTGGAGTATACTTATTATCTGCTCGGACGATTGCAAGGTGAAGGTGTGAGTGATTTGATTTAGAATGAAAGAATGCTCGCAATGTTTGTATTTGTTTACTGTGCAAATTTTGTATGTCTATAATTCCTCGGCCTCCTTCGACTCTCGGTAGTGTTTGTCGCTGTACGCATGCTCGTGGATGGTGTTTACGATACTTAGTCATGGTGGTGTTGACCATTCTTTGCATATTTTGTAATTGCGACTTGGACCATTTAATAACGCCAAAGGAATATGTAAGTATGGGTATGGCATAACTATTGATTGCTTTTACTGTGTTACGAGCATTTAAGTGAGTGTTAAGAATTTTATGTAGTCTACTTTTAAATTTCTCTTTTAAGGTCAGTTTAGTCTGGCTTTGGTGTATTTGCCGTGATTGTACGTATCCAAGGTATTTATAACCTTCGCTCTCGTCAACCGATTCTATAGTTCTCTCGTCATGCAGTTGGTAAGTATTTGGTTCGACTCTGCCTTTTCGAACAGATTGAATTTTACATTTATCGATTCCAAATTCCATACAAATGTCTGACGAGAATGTTTGTGTGATGTCTGCTAAGGTGTGAATGTCAATAAGTGTAGTACCGAACAATTTAATGTCGTCCATGTATAGTAAATGCGACAGGTTATAATTAGTGTTATCATATTTTATCTTAAAACCTTTGTTAGTATTATTAAGCATTGCAGACAGTGGGTTCAGAGCTAGACAAAACCAAAGCGGGCTTAAGGCGTCGCCTTGGAATATTCCTCTTCTAATATTTAAAAACTCGGTTTCTATAGTCTCTTCTTTACTATACAATTTATATAAATATCTAGTTTACTTATGTGATAAATCACGCAAGCATACTTTTTTCGTATCTAGGTACCCTAATCTCTTCTCCACAGCAACAGAACTAGGAATCAGGACAGACAGGCAATTTGGGGAGTAATATTCATAAGATTGACTTTCAGTAAGTGTTGATATATAATATGCTACACGGCCGATAGGAGATAGATCATCCAATTTCTCAGCTTACAGTACATACCCACTGCTTACAGTAAGCCATAGTTTTTGCATCAAATATTTATTAAGTATTCAATAAGAATAAATTCCTGTTATTCTTTTTTTAAATTAATTTGATATTGTAACTATAACACACGATGGAATGCGCCAATGCTCAGTAAATCTGTATCGATGTAGTTGCTACGTTGCGCACGCGCTTCAGTATCCAGTAATAGCTTCCTACAGAGGTCACCAGTCTGTCTGCCAAGCTTCAGATAGAATCATCCTCTAACGTTGACACTTCTCATGACAGGGTTGAGCCTCTGGAGGATGGATATATAGCTACAACATTCCCTAATATGTTAGATAGGGCAATAGAGCAGCGTTAAAAAAAATGGGTTCAATTTATACTTATTAAGAATTAAAATTATGAATTAAGCATTGCTGATTGAGCTATAAGGTAAATGAATAAATACTGGTAGACTACAATCGCTTTATTAATAAAAATAAATTCAAGACAATGAAAGAAGTCAAAAGATTTCAAATGTATTTAAAATAATAATAATATGTTCGTTATTTATGTAAGTTTTAATTTTAGTATAGTTAGAGTTTGTTCTTATATTAGATTTAATTGTGTATTAATAAAGATTTACGAATTTAAAATATAATATGATCTTTCGGTCTTTAACACGAGACACCTCTTCGTAGAAACCTAGCTGTGGTTGCCTGCTATGTAGGTGTTAATATACTACACTTACTTCCCTTTTACTTATCAAGCGCGCTCATTACATTCACAACATCATCACCTGGAAATCATAGAAAAGCTGAGGGAGAGAAAGAAACATGCATAGACACTTTGTTAGAATTTCTGATTTAAACCACTCCCTGTCATATGTGCTGACGTCATCTTATACCTAGATGTACAGTAACTGCCTCGTTGGCCTAGTGGTGCTAAGCACGCCTGCTACGCTAGAGGTCTTGGGTTCGATTCCCGGGTCGACCAAGGTGTTATTGGGTTTTTCTATGAAATTCTCAGTAGCAGGTCGGAGTTTGGATTTGTGCCCGGTTAGTGGCAATAGGCTCGCCCCCTATTACATGGAACCTAAAACATATCGGCGAACTGTGGGTGTACATTGGTACGCCTCTGCCTACCCCTTCGGGGATACAGGCGTGATGATATGTATGTAATGTACAGTACACATAAAACGTCAAGTGGTGTGATTGTAAAACACCATGAAGTGTTGGTGTTAGTTACCTCCCGCTGCGGCTGGCAAGGTACCAAGAATGTTCCGTATCGGCGGTTTCCAATAATAACAGTTTAGTATATAGACTGGGACCTAGTTTTGTTTCCATTCCGGAGGCCAACACTACTCACGGAGTTATTTGAGTCTTATTTTACTTCCTTTTTGTTCTAGAAGTATCACAATGTTTATTTAAAGTCTTTTTACCCCAAATGGTCTAATTGTCTATTAAATACAATTTATTGCATTAACCTATCATTTTTAGTTTCCGAGATTTTTAACATTCTTTAAGTGACCCGGATTTATTGCTCTCGAATGTAGTTTGACGGGCCTGTTGGTCTAGCAGTTAGTGACCCTGACTGCTATACCGTAGGTCGTGGGTTCGATTCCCACTCAAGACAAATGTTTGTGTCATAAACACGATCATTTGCTCTGGTAAAGGTGTAATTTATCTATCATCATCATCATCATATCAGCCCGGAATCACCCACTGCTGGGTATAGGCCTCCCCTTTTTTCTGCCATCTCCCAATTTATCTATAATATGTATGTATTTAGAAATATATAAGTATAACAAAAGCTCTGCCTAGCTTGAGATCAGGCAACCGTGTGTGAGAGATGTCCTGAAATGTCCTCGAATATTAGTTTTGTTATCGATTTAGATGTAAATCTAAACGTTAACAAAAGGACAAATAGTAATACTCATCATCATACGATCTGTACCTGTAATAGTATTAGAATGTAGAAAATCTTTGTTTGGCAGGCCCAAACAACTCTACCTACCACCTAAACGAGTCCAAATAAACGTAATAGAGAAGCATGCCTAGGTTTGAGCCTAAACATGTATGGCACACCTATCTTTCTCAGAGTGAAGCAAATTAATCAAAATACTAACTGCGACAGAAAGTAAACTACCTTAGGTCATTACAAAGTAAATTCGAACGTTACAAAAGTCTTTAGTAAAGAAATGTTTGTGAAGAAGTAAAACATAACACTCACTAGATTGAAGAAATAAGATGAAATTGCTTATGGATTAGGAATTTGGTTATTTTTGTAAGATTAGAATTTACTTGGATCAGGTAAGTAAAGTGACAAATAACAGTCTAGTAATCGTTGAGTTGATCGATGTAATCCAGACCATTTTGAGTGACATACAATATAATATACAGAGGACGATGAGTATACCTACCTGATCACAGATAGATCAGTTTAGTAAAAGTAAAGGCACACGTTAGCGAGTAGCGACATTGTTAGGTATAACGGAAACACCTGGATGAGGGACACAATAGACGGACAGCAGTGAGATATCGGTAGACTATACGTAGCTGCGAAAGACTCTGGCCTGATATTTATGTAAGGCACTATACGCAAAATCTTGTAGATAGTACACAGTCTAACACATAATAAGCAAATACCCATAAAGTTACGAGAAGTGTTGCTAAAACATATAGGACTAGGAAATATTTGCTTACAATATACCCGATAGGAGAACACTACATGAGACAATATTTCAAAGACCAGACATTCATCACAAGTGCTTATCTAGTACATAAATATTATACTTTTCTACCACAAGGCGTCTCTATCAATCTATTACTTGCTTACCTACTCTTAAAAAACACCAATTTATTGAATCTGACGTTTACAATCATGATAAGAAAGACGGACACCACAACAAACTCAGAAGAAACGACAGAAAACCGCAATAAAAAATCTAATAACTGTTATTGAATGCAAACGTACAATAATACAGGAATTAAAGACTCGTTAAACTGAAGTTTAGTTCCAACCGCATCTAATAAAGTGTAACTCAAATGGAACATAATCTCAGGAAAACTGAACCTTGTCAACTTCTACAACACGATAAGCTTGTAGCTATAACTTTCGAACGAAATATTTAGTAGTAAACCTAAGAGCTGTCTCCAGCTCACAGATACTTGAAGAAGATAGAATCGAAACTGACGAAAGAAACGATCGCGGTAAAGTTCCATTCAATAAAGTTATTTGGAGAGAATTGAGCGGCGTTCGTTGTACCCAGGAAACGGGCCCACCATGACAGGTGAGCTGATTATTTATAAATCTAAACAAAAGCGGTCCCACGGCTGAGCAGGCGCGCCGCCCAAACCGTTCTGATGCCGATTCGAAGACTATCGTATTTGTCGAACTAAAAAAGGAATGGCGATCGGCGCGGCCGCCGGGAGGGGATCGGGAGGAGGGGGGATTCTCCTGGATCTCTGAGAGGGAACGAAAACTCGGAGTCAGGGTGGGACTGCCGAGCGGAACAGTCTCTCCTTCGTCGATCGTCCAACACACACAACAAAATGGTAAGTGTTAGACACAGTGACATACCAGTGGAAATACAAGTGATTGGAAAGTGAATTGTGCTTCAAGTGGTGATCTCTTTGAAGATACTCGCGTTGCAAACGAAGAAGAAACCGGCTTTCAAACAAATAACGAAACGAACAGCAAACAACCTCGCGATAAACGCAATAGTGAAGCTAAACCTAGAGTAGTTTTGAATATCGTTAGAAATAAAAAAAAACTATCTATGTCACTTAAAGACCGGACGAACTTTAAAGATTTAAATACTATACCTAAAGATTTTAATGCAAAATAAAAATATTAGATAAAATCAAACTTAATCAATTTCTAGTCCAAAAAAAAAAGAAACAATTAACAATTCGGTAAACGCTAAAGAACTTTAACTTATTGGACTCGGTTCTTCTAAAGCCTAAATACATTGAAAAATTGACTTCTGATTACTGAAAATGGAACAGAAAGTCCTAAACTTGTTTGAAGTCATAATTAAATAGAATTCTAGTTCAAAAACATTCATGAACAATGGATATCGGTAGAATTAAACTTATTCCAACGAATGGAACAATAAATAAAAAGTATGCAAGCACTCTTAAAGTCAAAGAAATTGGAACACGCGCGCATCTATAAATAACATTATGTAACTGAATAGTCGAGATGAGGCGGGCGTCAGCAGAGACGGTGCTGCGCTAAATATAGAGGCGCCACTACGCCACGCCTAAACGGGAGCTAGCCGCGAAAACATGTGATCGTTATTACCAATCAATCACCAACTGACGCTAATTAATCCTTAGCAGTTGTAAAAGAAACTAGAAATATGGAAACGATTCCGAAAGATAGAGAAATCCCAAACGGCAGAACAGAAATGTAGTTATATCGTTTTAAATAAAACAATCAGAACGTTGAAATAAATGAAATTTGCAATGTGCAACATACATAAATGAGATTACCAACAATAACACAATGGATTCGAAATTAGGTTGAACTTTACACACACTTCAATAATTGAGATGAACTTGGAGGCAGATAGCTTATCGGTGTATTTCTTTACAGGCGGATAAAGATAAGAAGGTAAAGAAGAAGAAGGTAAAGGAAGACGCACCTGCAGAGGAGGCGCCGGCAGCCGCCGCGCCCGCCGCCACCGGTGGCAGCGACAGGCAGTCGTCGCGCGGAAGCCGCAAGGCCAAGCGCACCGGCTCCAATGTCTTCTCCATGTTCTCACAGAAGCAGGTCGCTGAGTTCAAGGAGGTAAGCATCGGAAAACCACATTACGGACCTTACACTATCGAGCGCCAAAGAGATTAAAAAGACCCACATTATTTTTGACTAGATTCCTTAAATGATACATTATATCAGCCATATGTCAAAAATGCTTTCCTTAAAATTTATCTTAACGTAATCATCATACCACGAATCAGAACCAATTTCCTTTACGTCAGTTATCTAGAAAATCGTGAATTGTGCCACAATCGTGTTTAGCTCGTGCTCGTCCGCCTGTTTTGTAAACATACTCGGCTATCTCTTGTTTTCATCGTCTTTAATAATGCATACATTTTCAAAATTGTGTGCTTATGATGTCATCAGTTTACAAATTAGTACAAATTACTACGTTAAGGATGTTAAGGACGATGGTGATGTTTACCTCGCAAAGCAAACATACAAATGCTATAATGATTGTTCTCTCTCGCGCAGGCCTTCCAGCTAATGGACCACGACAAGGACGGCATCATCGGCAAGAACGATCTGCGCGCCACCTTCGACTCGCTCGGCAGGCTGGCGTCGGAGAAGGAGCTCGACGAGATGGTTAATGAGGCTTCCGGCCCCATCAACTTCACCCAGCTCCTGACCCTCTTCGCGAACCGCATGTCCGGTGGTTCCGACGAGGACGACGTCGTCATCAACGCCTTCAAGACCTTCGACGATGAGGGCAAGATCGACTCCGAGAGGCTCAGGCACGCCCTCATGACCTGGGGCGACAAGTTCTCCGCCGACGAGGTCGACGAAGCGTACGACCAGATGGAGATCGACGACAAAGGTTTCATCGACACCACGAAGCTGATCTCCATGCTGACCGCCAGCGCCGAGGAGGAGGAGGGCGGCGAGGCCGCGTAAATATTCCATCATCATCGAGAAGGTGTTGAGACGCAGCGCGAAGCAGCACACCGCCCGGCCGCCGCACGGTTCATGCTCATCGGATTAAAGACCACGATGTGAACCGACTACAACATTTTTTATTTAATTTCTTTATGTAATTAATTTATTGTTTCCATTTTTTTAATTTATATATAATGAAAATATAGTTCTACTATTACCAAATTGTGTAGTACTGTCCCCGTACTATGTTAACGTAAACAACCTCAATGGAGCTATAATATAAGGAATACTATGTATTCGTAACTATTCTGTTTCAAATAAAGAATCGATGAAGTCTGAACTAAATGACATGTGTCCATAAGGTCACACTTTTCCAAAAAACTTGATAATTTTCATTACACACACCAGACACAAACCTCAGAACTCAGACGCAAACCCTAAAACAATGCAATATTGGGTATATTCGATTATTGCAACGAACTTGAAACTCAGTGAATACATTAATTGTTTCCTAGCAACCAAACAATATCTAAGCACACACCGTTCCGTATAGTATCAGACAGTCAACAGAATATCCTGCGCTCAGGCTAACTGCAAAGATCTCTACCAAAATACGGAATATCCTATTTTTATACTGCGTGCGATCGTTACGATCGCTCCGGTCTGGAAACCCGACACCAAACATGTTTGAAATTTTTATATACTTCCTCATAGACACAAGGCTTGGTGCAGGTCCGAATCCTGTCGAACCGTTCTATGATATTGACAGAATAGAATAGAATTGAATAGAATATTGCTAAACGAAGGGTAGACTATAGACTCGGATTCGAACAGGGAATTCTTAAACAAGTGTTTCCACTTAGTATGACCAGATAGACTTATTTAGATCTAAGTGCTCCCAGTAGGTAAACGTTAGAAGACACAAAGTCTTTATCTATTTGTAAAAACGTTAACAAATAAACGAAATATATACTGATAATAGGTACAGGTTAACGCCTAGCCTAACGCGTAAGCCTATCACATAGACATACCATCACGCCTGTATTCCCCGGTTTAGGCAGAGGTGTACCAATGTACACCCTCAGTCCGCCGGTATGTTTAGGTCCCATGTAATAGGGGCGAGCCTATTGCAGCTCCGACCTGCTACTGAAAATTTCATAGAAAAACGCAATAACACTTTGATCGACGTGGGAATACGAACCCAAGACCTCTAGCGTAGCAGTCGCGCTTAGCACCACTAGGCCAACGAGGCAGTAAGTATATCTCCGCCTAGAGTCTGAGATCAGTGATGTATGTATATATATATGTAGGTACTGTAATAATATGTCGTTAAGTGAACAATTGCATTTCGAATATCTATAGTATTGTATATTGCATGTAGAGCCATGAAGCGAGCCATGTTTGGCATTAATCTAGACCTAGTTCATTACACAGAAATCGGAAATCGTGGACGAGTGTTTGACGTCAAAGGCAGTGACGTCTTGGATGCTGTTGAACACCTAGCTAGACGTACGGAGTCGAACCGTAACTAAGTGGTAGTCAAGTCCGGGTCGGAGAACTCAGAGACGTCCGAGAGCACGTCCGACAACATAAACAAAAAGAGGAGGTACTGCCACCCCTCCCTGGAAAGTACATGGACTTTTAATAAGTAATGCGGACAACATCACATACATTGCTCTTAACCCAAAGTACGTAGCTATTAAGCACTTGTGTTATGGAATTCAGAAACAACGAAGGTACCACAAACACACAGACCCTAGACAATGTAGAAAAGTGAGTTTCTATATTGACCCGTCCGGGGATCGAACCCGGGACCTCAGAGCTAGCCACACCGTAGAAACCGGTGCGTACGCCACTCGACCATGGATGTCATCACAGAGGTTGACTTTATAAATACTTTAGACCGCTAGTATAGCTAATTTCCCTTTGTGTCAAGCGAGAGCACTTTTTTGGCTGTATCTAGTACATTCGTTTTCTGATTTTAGTTATTTTTCGCACAACGACAGACTTATATGTGAAAATATCGATGGTTTCCATATTGTTAGGGTACTATTAGGATTTTAGATAGTTTTGTTAAAAGGGCGCGCTCCGTTTTGATACAATATTTACGACAAACCTAGTTCATACCAGTGTTTACGATTCATACCTTGATAGGCCTACTCTTTCGCTTGTTATCGATAATTGTTTCTAAAATATGGAGTTATTTTAGAAACATGGATTAACTATATCCAATCTTGAATTTTTACCAGTATTCATGTAGTGCAGTATTGTGGTGTAGTTATCTTGATAACATATTATATCTTTGACTTTGACTTTGAACATATTACCTATATTTCTAAACGTTATGACAGTCGTCAAACTGTAAACGTCAAAATCATATTGTAATGTCAAATGGTTGTTATGAAGTTTTGATACAATGACGGCGGAAACTAGCGAGAATAATATAACGAAAACATTCAAGTACTCGTTCCCGACATGCACCAACGACGAGGTGCTGTTCAAGCTGGAGGTGCCCGTGGCCATCCCGCACGCGGGCTCCACGCGCGAGCTCGTGCAGCGCGTCATCAACATGTTCCACATCCCGGTCTACTTGGAAGAAGGTAAACATTGTGTTCCGGAACATTACAGGATGTAGCCGTCCTTATGAAATGCCATTCTATTCTCATGCAGATGTTTGATCGTGTTTACCACGGCAAAACAAAGAGTATATCTCAAAAGGCTCAAAGGGTATATACACACTATATTCTAGTGAGTTTGTTGACATTTCATGTAAAATCCACCCACTTCGTTAATCTGCGGATGTCCAATTATGTTAGATAATTAACAAAAACTGTTGTAGTATCTTAAAAATTATTTAACACTAAATCTTTTTGTAGAACTAAATGAAAAATTAGCAAAATTTGTATCTGAAGAAACTAAAAACTTCCACAATGAAAGGGATATGAAACTCCTAAACAAACTGAAGAACAGTGAAATGAATGTGGAGGGCATCGTGAAAGGCTGGGAGAAGCTGTTCAAGGACCATGTCGTGGAGTTTGCGGAGCAGAAGGGCACCTCGGACGAGGAGGTGTTTGCCGGGGCCTACCACAAGCTGGTGCACTCCCCCGCTCTGGAAACTATCCTCCAAGTTGAGAACTCCTATGCTAAGACTGTAATGAACACATTAAAGAACAGGGATGAGGATATTAAGAAGCTCACACAAAAGTAAGTTTTATGTTGATAAATGCATTTCTAGCTCATATAGATTTTAATATACCTACCTTTTGCAATACATACTAAGACTTGATACTAATGCTACTTCAAAATCCTATTTCTGACTAATAGACTAGATAGATTTTCACTTTTCATACCCAATCAAGATACATAAGGATTATAATTTTGTAGCCATTTAGTTTTCCAGTAGAGTTTTCCAGCCAGCAAGAGATTTCATGGCTAGCTTGACCTAGTCTCTATGTATACTTGCACTATATTAAGTGCCACTATTATGATTCCTACTGTATACCTGTTGGTAGTCCATGTGATCAGTATAGGAATATTGTTTGTGTCAGGCAGACAGAGGAGATGGAGGAGAAGGTGCGCCTGCTGAACACGTCGACGACGGAGCAAGAGATCAACGAGCTGGCCACGCGGCACTTCGAGCAGCAGGCGCTGGTGGCGGGCCGCTGGGGCTCGCAGCTGGACGCCCTGCGCCAGACGCAGCGCGCGCAGCACCGCGCCTGGCTCATGCACACGCTCGAGGAGTACCAGAGCACCTCCGCGCTCAACACGCCCAGGTACACTACACTCAGGCGCTGGTGGCCGCTGTACTAGTGATATCACCGTGGGCGTTATGGAGCTAAGACTTCGGTTGGACCCATAACGCCGCCTCTAAGGCCGCCGCGAAGGTGGGCACGAGGTGTTTAGCCAGAGTCTGTTTCAAGGCTCCTGAAGGCCTTGCACCTCACCCCCCATGGAAATGCAAGGCTGGCTCATAAATGAGTTTTACTTGAAGAAATAAAGTACAAGTGATATATTCATTGACAAAAGCATGTGTTGTTGCAGCAACTCCCCGCTGGCGACGTTCTCGCCGGCGGTGGCGACGGCCCCGGCGCGCGTGGCGGGCGGCGAGCGCCTGGAGGAGAGCTTCACCATCCACCTCGGCAGCCAGCTCAAGCAGACGCACAACATCCGCCTCGTCGCCATGGACCTGCTCGACCTCTGCACGCTGCAGAACACCGATAGGTAAGGACCTACTACACGCTAAGATCAGACTTAGAAAGATTCAAGGGTATTGAAACAAGGCAATAGAAACAAAAATGACGTTTAGTATCATTATGAGATTATTTAATGTGAATTTAAATTTTATTTAAAGTTTAAGTTTCTTTTTGTTTTAATATCGAAAATTAGGTTAGTCTGCCCCGTTTTGTATCATTTAAAAGTTCAATAAAATGATGTGCAAAAGGACAAGTGCCTCACTTAAAGTAAATTTCTGTACGCTCCGATTATTTATTTGAGAGACCAATCTTGAGCCCTTAAGTGTAACTGTCCGACTTAAGACATTTAGAGCATTTTTTTTTACGTCGAACTGTTTTACTTAAGACACGCGAAGAGTTAATGGTACACATTAGAGCAGTCGTATTGATCGCGTGCTTGTGTGTGCAGCGGCGTGGATCGGTCGCGGCGGCTGCAGACGTCGCTGTCGCTGTACGGCGGCGAGCTGGCGGCGTGCGTGCTGCTGGCCGAGGCGCCGCCCGCGCGCCCCGCGCCGCCCACCACGCTGCTGCTGGCCGCCGCCGCCGCCAGCACCGAGCACCACTTCCCCGACGCCGAGCGCCAGCTGCGCGACGTCGCCGAGCGCCTGCACACGCCCGTACTATACTACACTACCACCACCTCACACTCTCACCCCTTCAATTTACTAGGATTCATTTACCCTTTGTGAAAATGTATTATGAATATATGAACTGCATTTACTCATACAATCCACCTTAAATATTAAGTTAGCAATACCATTTAACTAGCATTTGTGTATGTCAGGTGGAGCGTCGCAACACGCAGCGCCTGAAGGAGCAGGCGGAGAACGCCAGCGGGGGCGCGGGGGCGGGCTCCCGCTGGCGCAGCAAGCGCAGCCTGCAGACGGGCGACATCTTCATCACCAAGCACAGCAACCTCGCCGACGTGCACGTTGTCTTCCATCTTATCGTCGACGACTCCGAGCTAAGATCCGGTAAGGTTTAAACGCATACTCAACGGACTTGTCAAGCAAATCGAATGAACTTTGACGTATTCGATTCGCAGTGGCATATTATCATGGGATAGCTTTGTCTCCTTCACAAGACACGATGACAAACGTTTTTTATCGAATAGTGGCGAGACCGTTGGCGCCTTCAATACCAATATAAAAGTACAGCCAAGCGTGGATCCATCAGTGACGTCTACTCTCTGTGACAACTGTGTGGAAACTGCGACTTTTCGTTTTTACACGAATGAAAATTTACCATATGAACACCCGGTTGACAAAACGAAGCCTAACTACACATTACACTAAAAATAGCTTCATATGCCGAGTGGTTTTTCTTACATTCATCCCTGCTACTTTTCATTTCAGTGTTCACTCTTTCCTTTCTCAAATCCACTTTCACTCAAATTATAAATCTCTTTATCGGCTTTCACAGCCCTCTAACTGCATCTAAACCTATGTAGATATCCACTTTCATATTCAAATTGTTATGTGACTTTATTCCTTCTTCTTGATCTAGGATAGACTAAATACTTTTTTTTTTTTCAATGCACTTGATTTAGTTGAGGTAATTTGTGAATGTTTGACAGGCGACATAACGTCCCGGCACCCGGCCATCCTGGGCCTGCGCAACATCCTGAAGGCGGCTTGCAGCAACGACATCACCAGCATCTCCATACCGCTGCTGCTGCGCCACGAGATGACCGAGGTATGCAAGTCATGTATAGTGGGATTCAAACTTAATGGCGGCTCTGAACACGAGGCGAGTCGCTGCGCAGTAACAAACTCATGCGCCAGCGGGGGTGTGGGGCAAGGTACTGCGCAGCATGTGGCGCACTGCACAGCCGCCAAAAAGTTTGAATCACACTATACTACTCAACATTTAACTTAGTCACCAACATTCGACTGTTAGGTGTTGGATATCGCGAATGCTGTTTGGTAAGTAACCTTGTGTACTTAGTGTGTACTAGTCAGTTAAGGACGCGTTTACGAATTTACGCACTTGAATTTTAGGTATTGAGTCTTATTACTAAACATACACGGTCCACGCACGCAGAAATAAGAGCAAAGCAATTTTACTTGGTTTAGTTTCATTTTGCCTTGCCTAAAAACAGCTTATTTTTGTCAGATTTGTAAACGCGTCCTTAAGATGCCTTTACAATAGCTCTGGCTTGCATCAAACAAGCCCGCTCGCTATCCTCGTCAATGATATGTGGATGCGCGCAGTAGATGCGGTGTATAGTGTGTGTGTGTGTGTGTGTATTGTGCAGGAGATGACGGCGGCGTGGTGCGTGCGGCGCGCGGAGCTGGTGCTGAAGTGCGTGAAGGGCTTCGTGCTGGAGGCGGCGGGCTGGGGCGGCGCGGACCTGCGCACGCTGCACTTCGCGCTGCCGCCGCGCGCCGCGCCCGAGCTCTTCGCCGCGCTCGCGCACCTGCTGCCCAACATCTTCCGCATCTCCAACCCCGTCAAGGTCAAGCACGCCGCCTAGACATACGTCAGCCCGGGCGAGCACTCCCGGGTACAGGCCACCCGGCACCCCACCCACTCCGCACCGCCTCGCCTCGTGCGGTTAGTATTCTTTATATGAACTTGTATGGGTATGCGCTCACTACATCAACTCCGCAGCGTCACCAGATCGCCTCAATCGTAAGCCATCCGCGCGCGGACGGCGGGTGGAGCACTAGGTGACAACTCGTTGCTCGCATGCTTGCCTTGCGTTGACTGCGCATTGCAAACGCGCGGGTCCCGAGTGGACCGCGCAACAGACTACTTTACGTCCACTCGTTGACCACGCCGGGTCCACTGGTTGACCGCGCCACGTTAATTGGTGATAACGCGGCGTCCACCCGTGGACCACCTGTCGACAACAAGTGGACGCCGGGCGACGAGGCGGTGCGGGGTGGGTGCCGGGTGGCTCTAATGAGCTGTGACCTTAACTGATCTTAAAGGTGTTCCCATTGCACCGGATCGCCATAAAAATCAGACTGTTAAGTACTCAACGGTTCTATTCTTTAGCACTATCACTTCCTGCCGGAAGTTTGGCATGCTAGTAAATCTTCCGGTCCGGCCTCATTATTTTCAATCAAGTACGAAATGCACACCGTCGCTTGAATATGTACTACTAGAATGCTTTATCAAAGTGTAGTATTACAACATTCCAAGAGTTTGTATGAATGTGAAAAATAATAACACCGATACATAATTCAAGACATGTTTATTAAAGGCTATTCAACAATTTAGATTCTTATAGTAATAATAATTTTGACGCAAGTCCTAATTTATATAATTGTTTATAAATCAATATATTTGTTCCCGTTATATTGGCTTCTTTACGTTTACGTCCGAGTGACTATGAAATAAAATAACGGAATTTCCAACTATAGTATAGTAGTAGTCTTGTTTGCGTCAAATCAAAATATGCATATTCCAAATTAACCATAATGGGCATTGCGGAAAAAATAAATCAAAAACATTTAAACTCAGAACATAGTGTGCGCTTACATAGCACCGACTACAACTTACGATATAACTCAAATTCATTCTCGGGACTCTTACATGGAATCCTTTTACAATACAATATTACGAAAGTAATCACTAAAACTACAAGCACTTCTCCACTCAAGTTAAAGTTACACAAAATCTAAAATAAAATAGTTAAAAGCAAAATTATAAATTAAATGAAAACATGATTCACACGAGCATTCTGTTGAGGATTCATTGAGTATGACCAATGTCAATAAGTGTTAAACATTCTTGTACTATTATAAGGAAAAGGGTGTACTACAGCAACTACAATATTGTACTCCACTAGCGTCAGATGTTTCAAACGATCTAACTATGTAACAAAGCTTATTTTATCGTCTACTTCGAGAGCAAACTCTACAGTTATAATTAACTAAAATATTCATGGTGTTGCAGATCACCAGGGTCTCTCTATAAAATTGCAACTGGAATATAATTCCACAGCTTTAGCATACATTATTATGAAAAATATAGACATCACCGGGACATACACTGTCATTACACGCTTGTACTACCTGCCACAGACATACAATATGTATACCGTAAAAACGACTGTTATATTGAGCATACTGCTCAGTACGAGTGGTTGCCATCATTACAACTATAGAACAAAATATATATTGTCATGTTTCTTAGAACTTCGCTCGGAAGCAGATATGATGCAGTTTGTACGACCACATGGATATTGAACACATGCCCATGGGGACAATAAACCTTACAATAATAATTCTTAATAAAATCTTCACAAAATAGGCGTGTCGGGAGTGCACCTGAAACAAAATATGTATATTTGTACCTAGATATTATGATAAATCTTTTTGTAAACAGAATAACTTGATTATGTGTACTGAATTATAACATAAATATTAGTGTTTTTTTGTAATGTAAAAATATAGGAGCTAATAAAAGAGTGTAATTAAATAGTATTAAGATACATGTTTGTTTTATTGATATGGTGACTGGGTCTGCTTATAGCCGTTATGTACGTTAGACGTAGACTGTGCATAGTCCGGCTGACATAACTTGGCAGCTCTGGAAATAACTACAATACATCCCCGTCCCTGTCGTACACACACTGAATTTATATTGCATTCGATATACCGAATATAAGGCTTTTCAAGTTTAGCATGGACTCTGTTTTATGATGGACACTAATTAATCTATCGTTGTCAAAAAGATTTCACATTAAATATATTAATATTGTATGTGGGTCATAAAATGGCGCTCACCTTAATATACTATTTGTACTGTTACTGGTGTTTCGTTTACTTTTCGTTATCTCCGGCGACTGCGGCTAGTAGTCTTACCCGCTGCAAAAAAAAAACAATGTTCATAATGTGGTGTTTGGTTTTCAGATATTGTATCTATTCCGTGAGTGGGAATTGAAACATAAACTCGAAAAGTCAGTCAAGCAAAGCAAGATATCATGCTTAAAGTTGTGCCGCACGCTGAACTTGTTATTGAAGTACAGATCATCTTACAGTAGTAGTAGCTTTGACGTCGATCATGTTCCGTTGGAGACATTAATAATAATGCAGAAGTCTTTTATTAAATTCTTAAATAATAAATTTCTGGCACCAATTCATTGTGTAAATTAATTACTACAAAAAAAAAATACAAAAACATACATATCATCACGCCCGAAGGGGTAGGCAGAGGTGTACCAATGTACACCCACAGTTCGCCGATATTTTTAGGTCCCATGTAATAGGGGGCGAGCCTATAGCCACTAACCGGGCACAAATCCAAACTCTGACCTGCTACTGGGAATTTCATAGAAAAATCCAATAACACCTTGGTCGACTCGGGAATCGAACCCAAGACCTCTAGCGTAGCAGTCGCGCTTAGCACCACTAGGCTAACGAGTAAATTACATGAAGTCAAGATTTTATAGTACGCACAAGGCAAAAGTGTCTATTGCTAAAAATATTGTTTAGTTATACTATTTCGTAATTGATGGGTTTGATAAGAATAAGAAGTGTATGTACTGACCGGGCGAGAGCGCGGCGGCGCGCGTGGCGGCTCGGGGCCTCTTGCTGCGACCTGCAGGCACACACAAACATGTACAGGGTGGAACAGAATAAAGGCAATACTTAAGACACCCCAATTAAAATTATCAAACAATATCCGTGATTAAATAAATTTCAAATCATTAAGTCTGACCTAGTGATTTTATTATTTATCCTTAATAAACGTAAAATGTTTGGGCGGCCGGTGTGGGTGTTCATAAGATAGTTCAATCAAAAATTAACATCTACTTTTAATGCCAGAAATCGATTCGAGGCCTATTCTTAACTATTTTAACAAATTGTGTTTATTCTGTTATGTTGTATAATATATACTGTTACAAACATTATATAGCTATATTTAGAGTAGAAGGGTAGGGTAGTAGTTTAATACATTTGGCGTAGAAGTTACTGAAACATTCAAATGACACACACATAAGGGGAGTAGAAATGATCTTACCGTCTGCCGGTGAGGGTTCAGTCGTAGCATTTCTTTTGCGCTTTCCTGTTTCTTTGACTGGAACATCTTCAATATTAGTCTAGAAAAAAGTGTGAATGAGTCATTGATAGAGGTCGATGTTAAGACACGAGGTATGTAAATAATGTGAGGCATGATGGTCGCGTACCTTCTTGTGCGTCGTGTGCGTGGCGGGCGCGGGAGAGGGGGGCGCGGGGGGCGCGGGGGGCGCGGCGCGGCGTGCGGGGCGGGCGCGCTTGGCGGGCGGCGCGCCCCCCTCCAGTGCGTGAGTGTCGCTCGGCTTCGTCGTCGTCGCTTCCTCCGTGTTATTAGCGCGTGTCCTCCTCGGCCGAGCGGTAGTTTTGTCAGATTCAGTCTTATCTTTAGATCGGTCGAGAACCTTCTTCCTTCCTCTAGTTTTCTTCTCCGTTTGAGCTTCAGGTTCGGGTGCTTTAGTTTTCCTTGTCGATCTCCCCGTAGGTTGAGATCTCTCAGAAGATTCTGGCTTCGCTTCGACGGCAGTTCTCCGTGACTTCCTTGTGCTTTCCGGTGCACTGAATTTTGGAGATGCTTTGGATTTAGCAGCACGCGGCTTCAGTTGTGGCGAGGGCTTGCTCACCACAACAGTTGCCTTCTGGACTCTGGCTCTAGTCGTCTTTGGTGTATTGGGCTTAGCATCCACTTTAGCGTCGATGTTACGAGTCGCACGAGTTTTCTTAGAGCTAGGTACGGGTGTAGTCACAGTCTCCGGCTCCTTCCGTTTCCGCGTGGCTCTCGGCTTCGAGCTCATGACGGGGGACTTCTTAGCCACGATCAACGTCGCTCCGCGCTTCCTCGTGTTCGGTAGCGGAGTTGCGAGTGTTGAGACATCCTTCTTTCGAGATCGCGTTACTTTCGTTGGAACAGGGCTAGCTAGCTTAGCTTTAGCATTACTGGGACTTTTCACTTTCGTCGGACTCGTCTCTTTGATATCACTCGAACTCGATTTAGCTTTCGCGAGGCTGACCTTCTTACCTTTAGCTTTGGTAGGAACAGCTTTAGCCTTAGCTGGGCTGGCAGCTTTTGGTCTGCCTCGAGTTCTCTTTGGCGAAGGCTTCACAAAGTCTACCGTTTTGGTTGTGTTGGCCCTTGTTCCCCTTCGGCTCTTTTGTTTTGGTTCAGTAGCTTCCTCAGCATGTTGGGTAGACCTGAAAATTGAAAATAGAATATAGGATCAGGTTTATTTACTAGAGAAAGCGTCGTAGCGGATGTCTAGCGTTTAACAAGATCAGGCTAAAAAATATTTAGGTGAAGGGTACATTTAAAAATATTCATTGTAGTGGAATGTGAGATGAGGTATTGGTATTAGAGAAGTAGTATAACTGTGGTACCTAGTGGTGTGGTCGAGCGGCGCGATGGGCGAGACGCGGCCGAGCACGGAGGCGTTCATGGTGACGTCACCGCGGCCCTTCACCGGCGTGGAGTGCAGCACGGCGCGCTTCTTCAGCGGCAGCGCGGCGCCGGCGCTGTTGCCGCTCCGCCGCGCGGCCAGGCCGGGCAGGGCGCTGTTGCCGCTGTGCGCGCCGCCCAGCGAGCGCTTCTTGATGGGCAGCGTGTGCTCGGCGGTGCTGGCGCGCGCGCGCGACGTGCGCAGCGGCGCGCCGCCCTCCACCGTATCTGTTATTAGTTTCTGTAGCTCGCGGGTCATGGAAGCATTCGATTTATCGGCGGTTTTAGATGCAGTCCCTTTGTCGTTCGGCTTCTGTAGCCGCTTATTTAACTCTTGTTCTAGCCACTCTTCGACGTTGTTGGTTATGACGTCTAAGGATGCGTGAAGAGATTTTTTGTTGCGACCCTTCTTCTTCTGTACGCCCTTCGCTGAGAAGGTTTTCGAGTAGACTGCTTTTATCTGTGGCTTTCCGATCAGTCGGTCGAACAAGCTGTCTCCGTGCGAGTGCGCGGACGTGTTGAAGAGCTCCTCGACGCCGCTGACGTCGTGCAGGTCGTCCCGGGCGGGGCGCGCGAACGTGCGCTTGAGGCCGCGCAGGTCGCGCAGGTCGTCGCGCGGGCTGTGCGCGCGCAGGGTGCGCTTCACGCCCGACACGTTGCGCAAGTCGTTCTCGGGACTATTTCTTTTAAACAATTTCTTAACACCTCTAACGTCATCCAAGTCGTTTCGTGGTGACTTCCTTTGTTTCTTTGAATGGAATAATGATTTAACGCCAGATACGCGCCTTAAATCATTTTTGGGCGACGAAGCGAACACTTCTTTGACACGGACATCACTTAATCGATTTTTAGGACTCTTTGCAAATAGAGACTTCACTCCAGCCACGTTAGTCAAATCATTTTTGATCGACCTCCTGGTGCGAGGAGTGCGCAGTAAACCCTTCACACCCCTGACGTTCCTTAAATCATTCTCGGGTGTGGTTTTGGCGAATAGCAGTTTGATGCCCTCTAGGTTAGGACTGTGGGTGGGAGTGCTGATGGGGCTAACGAACAGCTCCGGCGTGTAGGCCTCTGAGTGCTCGAGCAGCGAGTTGTCGGGCGTGCGCCCCGTCAGCGCGATCGTGTTGCGAGTCGCGAGCTTACTCGCTACTATCTCGTCGTCTTCATCAAACAGCTGTTTCCTAGAAAACTCTGTCATACTCTGCGACAGCTTCCTCTTAACAGGACTGTTGAACAGTTGCTTGACGATGTCGGACTCGTTCAAGTCGTCGATTATGGAGCGTTTCGACAGCGGCTTCTTGGCCGTCGAGTGTTTGTTCTTGACTCCTTCTTGTACCAGTTTGACAGCACTCTTGGGTGTTACTATGTCACTGTCTAGTTGACTGCCGTCATCTGTTTGATTTACCGCTTCGACTGATTCACTACTTAATCTCAATCTAGTCTTTCTAGCGCTAAAATTCATTGACTTGGACTTAGGACCGACTCTAGTTTTGGGCCCTGTTACAACTCCAATGGTCTTTCTCTTAACAATCAACGAAGGCCTGCCTCTTTTTAAAGATCTCTGTGACGTCATGGAACTTTGGCTAGAATCTAAAAGGCTTTGAATACTAAGTACGGGAGTGCTGGCCTCCTCGGGACTGTGCCTGTTCTCTGGCGTGCTCATGCCTTCGTTGTGTGAGGGACTGCTGGTGGGTGTCGCGATTACGTCATTGTCACCCGTTTGCCTACTGGACCTGGTAGATTTAGAAGTAGTACTGACCCTCTTGGAAGTTTTGGGCGAATCGTCATCGTCGTCAACGAGTAACAAATCGCTATCGTTAATCCGTGACCTGCTGCGTGACGCGCGGGACAGTCTGGTACTGTTCACGGAGATATGTTTCTTGGCATCGTCTGTATTCTCCGGTGTCGACAATGACTTGGATCGCCTGGAAGTTGAGCTTCTACTAGACACCTGTAATTCTTCGATGGAAGTGTTTCTCGACTTGACGCTCGACCGAGACCTGGCGGCGGACGCTCTCGACTTCACGTACGGCGTGCTGGAGCCGAGCAGCGCCGGTTCGATGGTGGACCTAGTCTTTCTGCCTGTGCTATTAAGTTGCGTCCTATAAATAGTGTTGTCGGTGGAGCGAGCGGAATCGTAGACGGATGTAGACCGGGAGTCGTCGGTGTCGATGGACACCAAGTCGACTATGGAGTAGGACTCGGCGGTAGCACGTGGCGTGCGCGGGCTGAGCGTGCGCGTGGCGCGGGCGGGCGCGCGCGGCGAGGGCGGGGAGGGCGGGGAGGAGGGCGCGGCGCGCGCGGCCGCCAGCATGCGGCTGGTGCGGGAGGCCAGGCCGCGGCGGGAGGAGGGCGCGGGGGCGCGGGGCGGCGGGGACTCCGAGTAGCGCAGCGTCACGTCCTCGTCCTCGGCGCTGGCGGGGGAGTGGCCCTCCAGGTTGCTCAGGTCAAACTTTATGGACTCCGTCTTCCTCGCGCCACGTATGGCCGAAGGATCTCTCAGGGCAGACTTCCTGGGACTGGACGCCGTGCTCGAATCCCTCCAACTCTTTTGGCCCGACCGACGCGAAGCAGCACTGGCTCGAAGAGATGAATTCCGTCCTTCAGAATCTGATATCTCTACGATAGACACCTAGAAAAACATTAAATATTTAATATGTGAAAACTATAACTTATTTGTTATTATAAATACATAATAAATTGAAAACTGTAAAACTCACAGTATGGTCGGCAGAATCTGCGGACGCGCTGGGCTTGGCGCGCGGCGTGCGGCCCGTCATCAGCAGCAGTGCGGCCTGCTTCGTGTGATCTGCAATGATTTTGTGAATTATGTGATAAATGTGACACGTCTAGGGTGGATGTCTTGCGTGTGGGGCGGGTCGCGGCGTGCGCGGCTGCGAGTGTCGGCTTGCAGGATGTGCGTGTAGGGTACTGACCTATGCGCAGCGGCGCCTGTATCTTGGCGACGCTGTGCGCGCGGCGAGGCGCAGCGGGGCGGGGCGCGGCGTGCGCGGCTGCGAGTGTCGGCTTGCAGGATGTGCGTGTAGGGTACTGACCTATGCGCAGCGGCGCCTGTATCTTGGCGACGCTGTGCGCGCGGCGAGGCGCAGCGGGGCGGGGCGCGGCGTGCGCGGCTGCGAGTGTCGGCTTGCAGGATGTGCGTGTAGGGTACTGACCTATGCGCAGCGGCGCCTGTATCTTGGCGACGCTGTGCGCGCGGCGAGGCGCAGCGGGGCGGGGCGCGGCGTGCGCGGCTGCGAGTGTCGGCTTGCAGGATGTGCGTGTAGGGTACTGACCTATGCGCAGCGGCGCCTGTATCTTGGCGACGCTGTGCGCGCGGCGAGGCGCAGCGGGGCGGGGCGCGGCGTGCGCGGCTGCGAGTGTCGGCTTGCAGGATGTGCGTGTAGGGTACTGACCTATGCGCAGCGGCGCCTGTATCTTGGCGACGCTGTGCGCGCGGCGAGGCGCAGCGGGGCGGGGCGCGGCGTGCGCGGCTGCGAGTGTCGGCTTGCAGGATGTGCGTGTAGGGTACTGACCTATGCGCAGCGGCGCCTGTATCTTGGCGACGCTGTGCGCGCGGCGAGGCGCAGCGGGGCGGGGCGCGGCGTGCGCGGCTGCGAGTGTCGGCTTGCAGGATGTGCGTGTAGGGTACTGACCTATGCGCAGCGGCGCCTGTATCTTGGCGACGCTGTGCGCGCGGCGAGGCGCAGCGGGGCGGGGCGCGGCGTGCGCGGCTGCGAGTGTCGGCTTGCAGGATGTGCGTGTAGGGTACTGACCTATGCGCAGCGGCGCCTGTATCTTGGCGACGCTGTGCGCGCGGCGAGGCGCAGCGGGGCGGGGCGCGGCGTGCGCGGCTGCGAGTGTCGGCTTGCAGGATGTGCGTGTAGGGTACTGACCTATGCGCAGCGGCGCCTGTATCTTGGCGACGCTGTGCGCGCGGCGAGGCGCAGCGGGGCGGGGCGCGGCGTGCGCGGCTGCGAGTGTCGGCTTGCAGGATGTGCGTGTAGGGTACTGACCTATGCGCAGCGGCGCCTGTATCTTGGCGACGCTGTGGGCGCGGCGCAGCGCGGCGAGGCGCAGGGGCGCGGGGCGCGGCGTGCGCGGCTGGGAGTGGCGGCGGGTGCGGGGGCTGGGCTTGCGCGACTCTATCCACAGCGTGGCCTTGGTGGTGGCCTGCGGGGCGGGCTCCGCGCTCTTGGGGCTGGCGCGGGCGCGGGACTTGCGCTTCGTCTTGTCGCTCTCTTCACCGACGGATATGTCGAGCTCGCTCTTTGATGTCCTCGCCCGCTTACTGCCTTGCGACGGCGTACGCGCCGGACTTTTATCTAAGATGTTAATGTTTTTATTAATCTTTCTTTTGACTTGTTACTTCTAACTAAATTGACAAATTTTGGTTGCTTACCAATTTGGTCACTAGTATCTCTTCTTTGGGGTTGGACGATGGCTACTTGTTTACCACCAGCATTACCTGAGAACATTGAAATTTTAATTGATGATATTTTATTAAGAAAGACAAGTATACAAAACGAAGAAGTAGAAGTGTGTGTGACTGACCGGGCATGGAGGCGCGGTGCGAGATCTCGAGCGCGAGGCAGAGCGCGCGGTCGCGGGGCGCGGCGGGCGCGGGCGCCGAGCGCCGCGAGCCGCGCGCCAGCCGCCGCCGCACGTGCAGCGCTGCAACAATACACCACCTCACTATCGCTGCCAACTCAGCGCCGCTACATTCGCGCTCACTTATGTCTTCCATTCACATTACATAACTTGAATACTTTCAACTAATTTATGAGCTTACCTGGCTCGGGCGCCTGCAGCCGGCGCGCGGACGGGTCGTTGTAGTCCCAGCGCAGCTGCCGGCCGCCGATGCTGATGACGTCACCGTGCCGCAGTGCCGCCACGCTCACGCCGCACCCGTTCACTAGCGTCTCCTCGCCGCCCACATTTCGAACCACCGTCTGGTGACATTCACGCATTACTCTTTGCAACTTCGGTCATAACTATAACTCCTTAAAATGTAATTAATAAAAACTGTGAGTATTACCTGGTTGGCATGAACGACAACAGTAGCATGGTGTGGTCTGACGGAGGGCAGCATGATGCGGATGTCGCACGCCGGGTCGCTGCCGAGCGTGGCCAGCCCCTCGGCCAGCGGGAACCGCTTCACATCGCGCCCGGCCCGGTCCAGCACCACAAGCCGACCGCCCGACATCACTATACACAACACTCCTTATACCCAATGCCACATACAGTCTAAACTCTCTATTACAAAACTCAAACTGGACATATTGACATTTTCTGTTCATGATTAATTAATTTATTTATTTATGATATTTAGAATGTTACTATTACATGGAGAGGAGAATGACATACAGCCTAATTTTAAATACATTTTTTATTCTCCCTCTTCAATCCATCATCCCACAAACTTTTTCATCCACACATAACAACAAACAAGCATCAGATAAACATCAATATTTCACTTGCAGCATTACCTGATACATATTAGTAAAGGTTATGTTATAGCCGTAGCTATTACTATTATTTTATAAATACATACTTTTTAGATTTAATGAAAAGGTGTTGTAAATAATTACTTAATAAGGGCAAGATTTGTAGGGATTTCAATATTGGCTGACAACTTAGCTAAAAAAAAAATAGATCATAGAAGCTCCTTAAAATGCAAACCAGATTGATCAACAGATTGTAGTGTTCGTAAAACACAACTGGCAATATTTCAAAAATTATAAAAGTCAATGCAACAACAAAATAATATATTTCCCTGAGCGCAGTAGAACTACAATGTTTGGCAATAGTATTCTTTGGAGGGCACATCCACTTTATAACCATTTACCTAAATGTATTATAGACTTAATGAGTATGGACATATTTAAATGTTAAAAAATTGTTATTGGAAAATTGTTATTATAGCCAAAATCAAAATCAAAATATTTTTATTTCTTGTAGGCCTTTTTAAGCTCTTTTAAAACGTTAAATTTACTGACTCTATTTGCAGGTTCCAAAATGTCATTCCAATGGAGAAGAACCGGCAAGAAACTCCAGAATAGTGATGAATATTTGTGTGATTTGTCACACAAATATTCATCACTATAATATAATAACAATTATCTCTCTCTAAATAATGGTTATATAATGGTTAGTTTGACATAAGTTACTTTTCACTATTATTAATTCATCAATATCATTTAAACTTATTTTCATTATTTACTTTGACTTCTATTGACACTTTAAATAGATATTAATAAAAAAAAATAACTTTGATGTATTAAAATTAATATTGTTAGTCGAACATTGTTAGTCCCTACTAACCACTCTGAACTAAATGTTGCATGCCAAGTGCAAAATATGGTAACACTAACAACTTTGCTGTTCTTCAAAAACCCCCCCGTATAATTATGCATATTTGCAATGCAAAAGCAAAAAGCATGCTAATTCACTGCAAAACATTAAAATTGACTGTTTGTTTGTAATTTACTATTAACAATCACCCTTTTACTCCAATTTTACTTAAGTAATTTTATACCTATTATTCTTTTGTCCCGGCATCACTATAAATATAGAGCACTGGTCATGCTCAAGCTTAGATGTAAAAAGTTTGACTAATCCTCAAGGAGGTTGCATGGATGGTCCATGGATTAGTGACCATTTGAAAACATACCTACTTGCTTTGAAAAAGATGTTAAGGCCAATTTCTCAATGTTATGGGACCAATTACCCAAGTCTTAAGTTAATCTTTGATAGTTATGTGTAACTGAGGGTACAGGGATACAGTGTTAACCGCAGCACAATGGGTTGTGAAGTTCAGATAGACGGAATGTAAAACACAGTACTCAGGTGAATTTTGTAAGACTGGGAACAAACCCCAACATAGCTTGGAAAATGTCTAGGCAGAAGACTAAATTTATTGGTTACATTGAACATGATAAAAAAAAACAATAAAGTCTTGACCCAGTTAAATATTTTTTTTTCTCTAATTCTTAAATATCCTAAATTAATTTAAACATTAAAAACCTCCAGACATATTAAGATTTGCCTGCTAGGCATAGTCCATGCAACAAACAAAATTAAGTCACTGCAGAATACCTATCTAAAGGCAACCTGCCATCTTAGCAAAGGGATTTGAAGAAACCTTTTCAAGGCATTTGATAGCCCGACTTTCGAGGAATATCATAATGGGCTATTTCTATTTACATCACAACGTTACTTGAGAAAAAAGCAAGCATTTTATTGAATATAAACATTATTTATGAACTGTAAACAGGTGTCCTTGTTCCTGAACGAAACAGAGTGACAGCTAAATACAGTTTCCCGCCAATAAGCCACTTGATCCTTTTAAGATGTTAGTGATGGTTATTATTGTTTTTTTTTATGAAATAGACAGACTTATATCTAAAATTAGAAAAATATAAATATTACAATATTTTTAAATTCTCAATAAAACACCGGCTACGATTAAGTAAAATAAGGATACTAACCAATGTCAAATGTCTCCTTCAAATTTAAATAATATTCTCCACATAATCCGTACTGCGATTGCAAGTCGTATTCAAACACTACGCTTTTAATTCAATATCTAACAATTATTCACTGTATTATAGTTCCAATCCGTTGTAATCTATCATAACAGACGGTAACATGAACATAGATAATGGCGTCCGTCGTCCATTCCACAAATCCACAGCGCGTGTCAAACATTTTTTAGCGCCTTATGCCATAGTGATGTGATCAAATTTTTTTTATTTCAGTTTTTACAAGAATAGTCTTACTAAATACATACACTTTTTTGATGCATGTAAAATATGAATATGTAATATACTGAATATACTGCTATGATTCACGAGTACAAGTTTTTGTTTCTTCTCGGGAACTGTTGTGCAAGTTATCTTTCTATATCTGTGTCCGGCCTTAGCTTAGGTAGCTTCTCTCCAAACAATTGATTTTGGCCAATGATAAATAATAATTATAATATCCTAGGCAAACTTACATACGGTCATATAATCCCAAACTAAGCAGGTCGGAGCACCACCAGCAACTGATAAAAATACTTAAAAACAAAGACACAAAAAAATAATTAAAAATGAATATATGTAACACTCCACATCCGATATAGCAACAGGTTCGCTAACGATTAGATCGCCAGGCCTTTAACATCATTTCGATGCTCACGTGTACGGGCCCAAGATGTTTGTTTTTTTATTCTTAATCATTTATTCATCGATAAATATGTCTTTGACACAATAGGGGTTCTGAATAATGTCAATGTTCCAGTGAATTGTGTATGAAGGGAATGATGCAAATGGTGAAAGCGAAAAAGTATGTAAGGATCGTAGCAAGTTGAAAGAAATGGTCTCTGCCTAACCCTATAAACGAAAAAAGAGTAAGAGGCGTGATTATATATTGGTATGTGTGATATTATGTTTATAAGTTTTGATTTTCTGATAAATTGGTAAATTGGATGCTACTATCTGCTTGATTAATTATTAAAATTTGGCTTTAATGATATCTCAAAACTTAAAATCCATTTATTGACACTATTAATATTCACAACCATCGATATTTTCGCACGAACGTTTGTGCGTACGGACATCCCTAAGCAAGCGAGACAGTGCGCTCACGGAAACTCTGTCTCATGAAAGAAGTCCCGTGGGTACGGCGCGGCGCTAGTGTCGCAAAATAAAATTACTTGATTTTTAATATTATTTCTATCTTACCTCTTTTTACAGAAACAATATCAGATTAAAATACAAATGATACATATTTAATGGATTTCCTACTTTAATAGTCTGCTCCTACTTCCAATGTAAATTTTTACCTTTTAGTACACGACTCGCCGCGGGACTTCTTTCATGAGACAGAGTCTACTAGGATACTAGCGTTCTGTAGACTATAGTACGGTGTACGAAAGATAGTTACGTTAAGATACCTATCTCATACAAATTACTAAAGCAGATAGAAATGGTGACGATAGTGACATTATTTAGGTACAGACGTAGGTACTAGAGAAGCTACGAATTAGTACGAATATATTAAGTCTAATAGGTACCTACTTTTCTCTATGATGAAGTCACAGCGTAGGTAGCCTACTAGAGTGCTCGCAAGATAAGTCTGCGCGCGACTGGTGGCGTGCTTTATGTTGCCAGCCCAATATTTTGTCTCCTTTATTTAAGGTAAACTTTGGGATGATCTTTGGGATTTAGGAATATGTTATTATTCTAATTTAATATTCAAGTTAATTATTTAGGTATAAGTATATTGCAACAAACATTAAACAATAAAATATATAATAAAATTCATTAGATTATTGTTAATAATTTATTCAACACTGGGTAAATTTGGTATAGGAATGGTCCTGCAGTGGACAAGATGGCGGTCAATTATTAGTTCCAATTTTGGCCGCGCGCAGTCTTATCTTGCGCGCACTCTAACCTAGTATAGGTATTTCTCTATGTCACAGAGTGTCGGTCGAGTGCAGTCGAGTTCTCTAACTTATATATTATAGTTATCTGTGAGTCGAGTGACACACAGGTCACAGACAGAGCAAACTGCAACAAACAAAAAGAAAGGGTTTTAGTGTTCTGTGTGCTTAATATTCATGTTATTTTGTATTCTTCTCTTCCTAACTTTCAAGGAATACCCATTGTGAAATTGTTAATATTTATAATAAATTAATTAGAACTCATACAGTGATCATTCGGTTTCGTATTCTACTTTAAACTTTTCATGTCAATGTAGACTTAAGCTTAACATAAGCTTGAAAGCGCTTTATCTTGGTCTTGGTACAGGGCAATTATTAGTTGTTTGTTTACATATATTTTTATAATAGCATTGGGATAAT
Source organism: Autographa gamma (assembly GCA_905146925.1). Lineage (NCBI taxonomy): Eukaryota > Metazoa > Arthropoda > Insecta > Lepidoptera > Noctuidae > Autographa > Autographa gamma. The sequence continues at coordinate 9,462,710 of LR989871.1, forward strand.
CTGCCTAAAATTCAGTATCTACTTTCTCTGACTATGGATATGAACAATCCCCACAACCAAAGTTATTGGTTTGTTCTGAGAGAAGACCAAAGCAATGTCATATTTAGTAGCAATAATTTCACCATACAAAATCCACAGAGTAAGTATGAAAATAAATTTTTAGTCGTTTTCTCATTAGAACATTATTTAATTCTATGAATTTTCGATATTAGCAACAAGATTATTCAAACAATCTATCAAAATGCAGGTAATGCTGGTGTGTGGTCTTACTAAATATGGCCAGTATTGGAATGTTGACTGCGAATACAGTCAAAATGCAAAAAAAAATGGAATTGGCATGTACACTGTAAAGGCATGTAAATGACACAAAAATAGCCATATTTATGATTAAAAAACTGGAAACTTTTGGAATGACTGTTTTGTTAGGAACACATTAGTCTGTTATGTTTTGAGTTGTGAGGTCCACCGTCTCTATTGTATCGTAGCCTAGTTGTGTACCCAAGGTTTTTAATAATATAGAAGAGGTAATTCTGTATTACTTCTTCTATATAATTAAAAACCAGATCACATTTGTGATTATATTATTGAGAAAGTTTAATGTATTTAGCATTATTTCATCTTTACCTAATGTGCACTGGAGCTAGCTCTATAATCTATTTTTATCATTTTAGTTACTGGACCAGAAGCAAGATATATTGTAGACACAAGAGATAGCAGGCAGTACAATATACATGTTAATGAGACTCCAGTGGTTGTCCAAGAACAAACTTCTGAAACTAGTGAAAAAGAAATAAACAAGTCTAAGGATGATGACAACTTTTGGAATCGTCATAAAATAAAGCTACTCTTATCACTGTGCTTAGAGAACAGGTTTCGTAATCTGACAAAAGATAAATCTCTCTGGGACGAGATAGCTGTGCACTTAGGTACAACTTCTTATGAATGTAGTAACAAATATCGAAATCTGAGAAGAACTTACATAAGATTACTCAAGAAGAAAAGGTTAGGCAAAGAGATAAAATGGGTACATTACAATATCTGTGAAGAAGTATTCAAAGAATGCAAATCTCTTCCACCTTCGGTACTGGAACCTTGGGAAGAGCACAAGGTAAGGAGATTGCTCACCCTCTACATAGAGAACCTGACAAAGTTTCGTAGTCCAGATTGTTTGCAGAAAGATATTTGGAGGGATATTGCATCTCAACTAGGGACCACAGACTATAATTGCTATCATAAGTTTAAAAACTTGAAAAGAGCATATTTTAATAGAAAGGAAAGAAGTAGAGAATCTGGGAAACCCATTAAATGGCAGTATTTTCAATATTTAGAAAGAATATTCTACAATTACAACCCTAACATAGGTCATTGGGACAAGATCAAAACTAGACTGCTGTTAGATGGCTACATGCAAATAGCTGACAAATTTAGAAATCCTCGATATCAAAAGAAAGAACTGTGGAAAGAGATATCAGCATCAGTAGGTGAAAGCCCTAACGACTGTAATAAAAAGTTCCGCAATTTGAAACAGACTTACATTAGATTAAAAATGAAAGCAGATTCTGGTAGATGTATGACAAAATGGCGTTACTACAAAGATTTTGATACCATATATAGTAGACCCACTGTATACAAGCATGCATATGATGGATCACCAGACATAATTTACAAGACGCAAGAAGACGATTATGTGAAGCAACTTTTGACGTTTTATGTAGAAAATAAAGAAAGATTTAGAGATCCTTTAGTAAAAAAGAAAACTATATGGCGAATGCTAACACCAAAAATAGGTATGACTGCAGAAGAATGCGACAAAAAATTTCGTAACTTAAAACAGACTTACATTAGACTTGCAGAAAAAAAGAAAGAAACTGGTAAGACTAATAATTGGCCTTATTTTTCATATTTCGAAAAAATATTTGATGAACCGCGAGGCTCTACATGTAGTCAAGGCTTAGAAAACATGACACTTACTGAATTAAAAAGAGTAATGCACGAAGTGCAAGATAAAAAAGACAAAGATAAGTTTGAGACTTTGGTGCAAGCTGTAGAAGAATCAAACAATATTCAAAGAGAGAGAAATAGAATACTGCAAGCATTACTAGATAAGAAGTGATAGTAAGCTTGCATAAAAAAAAATATGGTTAAGTACCACGTGACTCAAATTTCTCTGGTGTCTGTCAACCCATAATTTAATTTCATACCAGCGCAAACGTTGGGACGTTAATTGTGAGAGTATAGGTAAAATCACCCTTATTACGAACAGTCGAAAAAAAGCGGCTTCGTCGATCGCCAATATATCATCAAGCATAAGGCGCGAATTCACAAGAATACCATTCGGTGGGTACCACACTTGATCTAGAATTTGAATTGCCCTTCAAAAGGATCAAGGAGTAAAATAAAAGTTGTGAGAATGTTTAGAAATGCTTTTTATTGTTACCGTTCTTATGCTTTTAATAATGTATATGTACAAACAAACTATAATAGATTATCAGTTTATCATTCTGAAATGAGAAATCGTTAGCAAAGTCAATTACATTTCGACCAATGTCTTAAAAGTACACTGATTATGCTTAATTAGGTCTTATAACTTAAAAATACATCTGTGAATTTAAGACTTACTTTAATATTAAATTTGACATCCATAACACTATACCACAGTAAGGAATGGAAATTTAGTTTAGAAAAAATACAAAAAAAAAACTAAATGAAGAAATCACACTCGATCATCGGTAACCACACAGGATTGGATCGATAAGTTTGCAGATACCTCGACCAGTAAGTAACTATCACAAACAAATACTCACACTTCCACTCACCCAGGCACGCTCGAGTCGATACAACGCTAACCTAGACTGAATTACCACACTATGTCATACAACTAAGAGATACGCCGGTCGCCGGCCGCGCCCACGCCCCGCTGTCGCGCCCTACCTGGGCCGCCAAGTACTGGCCTGTATTGCTAACGTAAACAAAATATCTCCATAATTACACTAGGTAAATTATACCTAAAATTTAATGATTGAGGATGAAGTCAGTCTTAAATGGAATTGGTCTATCTGACTCAAAGTTTGGGCGCTTTGTGCGGCGCGTCAATGCGAGGGCGGACGCAGCCCGGCGGGGCGCTCGCTGCAGGCGGTTCACTTCTTGGCATTCTTCTTGGGCGATGGGGCTTTGCCTTTGGCATTGTTTGACATTTTCGCCTTCTTCCCCTTTGGCTCGCCTTCTTCGTCATCCTCATCCTGTAAAAGTGATTTATAATAATCATTTATATTTACAATTAGTCAAACATCCTACATTTGGTTTACACAAAACCAGGGGAGTAAGAAATTTCTTATCCATTTTATATGAAGTATTGTAACAAGCCAGCTGCAGTAAAAAAAGATTAAAGATTTAAGGTAAAGGTATTATGTTGAATGAGTATACAGAAAACCAACAGCCAATAATCGCGAAATTATTGTTGTAAAAATAATTTCGACACCAAAGTGCACAAGCCTAGTTATATGATACATGACAGTGATATGACTATAACTCAGACTTCTTAAATAATTATGCCCCAAAGATTTTGTAATTAAAATCTTACATGAATGAACTGTCATTGTTTAACAGAACAGGTCCTTTTCCCTCTGTACAGCATGTACGAAAGCCATCACTTTGTAATTTGATATTAGTTGAAGGTTTTCAGTACCTCATTCGTCTTGCGCTTGCGTGCTGATGCTTTCCTTTTATTCTTATCTTCCTGTAAATTCAGCAATCTAATGTATCACTGACATAGGGTCACATGAACTATTTATTTTGATATGAACATGCACATTGTTTTATTCATCACATTTACCTTAAACTGAGAATCATCACCTTCCTCTTCATCTAACATCTCTTCCTCCATTTCTTCCATGTCTTCAAATTCCTCCACAAGGGCACCAAGAGAGTGCTGACCAATTAAGTGCACTGGCCCTGACCCCTGCACAATCAATATTTTTTATGAGTACACAAATTTACTACTGTATCTGTAAGAAATTGGTTAAGTATACAAGATCAGACAAATGCCTCAAGCAATCACAAGAAGGCGGTGCAACAATCAAAACGACGTCGCGCGCCCATCAAATTACCAATGGTAATGGTTTTCACATCATTTCAATAAATATTTAATCACAATTATAACACAAACAAAATTTTAAAAATTGGAAATAACAATTTGTCATGTGACTGTGGTTACAAATTTATATTTGTATAAATTTAAAATAGTTTCTAGCAGTTTCTGAAGTATTAAAATGAGTATTACCTGAATAAGAGTAAATGCAACAGGTGCATCTGGAAATTCAATGTCAAGACGAGCATGCCTCGTCTCACCTGCTTTCAAAACTGCTACAGGAATCTTAACTGTCTCCTGCAGCGACATTGTTTCCACCTGCACAAAAACAATGGATTATTAAAAAAGCCAGCCAAACATTTATGCAAGTTCTTCACAAGTATGTAAGAAAGTCAATATGCTTCTTCATGATAAACAATAACTATGTTTACTTCTTCAAAAGAGTCTATAATAAATTGAAAACTATATCCAATACATCACCATTATCAAACTAACATTTTCAAAGTGTAATTTTGACTTTTAATCATTTCCCTGTCCCGTGCGTCACCAATGAACATTTCTATTGTTTAACAATTGTGTCTACTGGCGGGATGGTTAAGTTGTTAAGTTAAATGATGATTGACAGTGAAAAAGGTTGTATTAACTTGAACACAACAAAATTTATACCTGAACAACATTGAGTTCGTCTGGCTTAGCATCGGGACCCAGCAGCGCTTGGCGTATGAGCAGCTTGTTGGCACGAGGGTACTCAGCCTTCGCTTCAGGGTCCCATGTCTCCGACTGATGTGACGCCGATAGCGTTACACCTGAAATTAACAATATATTAAAGCCACAATTCAGAAGTAACCACATCACTACTCAGAACTTATCGGCTTGGGATCGCATCATTGGAACTCGTGTTAATAAATCACTATAACCTCAAAGTTTCACAGCAGTTCTAAAATTAAAAACCCCACGCTGGAGATAAACAGAAAATAAGGATAATATGATGTACATAACGCAGCGCCGAGCGGATAAAACCCTGTGTAGCATGTAATCCTACATTGCTAACAACCATACGACTCATCGATATGTAAACTGTCACGGCTTGGACGCCGCACATTCAAATTGCGCGCCTAACCACCACTGACCCAATACTCATTAACGTAACATGCGTTGGCAAAAAATCGATAGCGCTATCTGTATCTTAAGAAGAACATAGAAGTTAAATTGAACAAAATCACCATTACAATAGCTTTATAGAAATTAGTCATTAAATACCATTAATAAAAAAAATGGCGGCAAGTCAATTAAAAGAGCGAATACATTATATTTAAAGACTAACGTAGAAGCAACCCAAAAGCAATTCGTAAATGCTTTATCTTATGGTTAAGTTCATACTAGAAGATAGTTTGGAATATTTAAAATGGCGAGAGCCGGGTGTCAACCTGACGCTCATGTTACAAACATATTTACAAGCAAAGTACTACATACAACGAACAAATACAATAACTAATACAAGCAGGTTTATATGAAGATTATTTCTTACCGTAGAAGTATTCGTCCGACATGGTGATTTCACTAATTTATTGAGATTTTTGAGACACGTTCACGTGCGATGCCGGCGCACACCACACAGATCTGGCGATCAGTGTTGCCAACAATGACTACTAGCTTGACGACTACAGTTTGCAACTTTGCACTACGACTAAACGGCAGCGACATCGACACTACAAGTCAACCAAACTCCTACCCACCACCACCAACCTTTTGAAAATTACCCGACGTGTATTTAAAAAAATGTTGGATTACATATTTTTTTATTTCTTATTTTACTTATAAATATACTAGATTGAGTCTCCAAAATAAGTAAAAAAGAATTCGTGAGAAGACTGAGAAGTTTCAAATTGCTGACATTGAGAATTTAAGTATTACATCTATATATTAAATATACAAACTAAAAAAAGCATTAGAGTGTTTTCTGAAAATAAATATTTTGAAATAATATTTCATTGTTAATTTGTAAACTTTAATAATATATCAAGAATCTCAAAAATTCATCAATTCGTATTTCACAACAGGTATTTTGAAAATCCTTAAAGCGTTAAACTATAATGCGATTGATGTGATAGGTCAACCCAATACATTAAAAACAAAATAAAAGCTTGTTCAAAATAAAATATAATAGCCAATATTGCTTTCTATCAACAATATTTTAATAATGTTTGTTTTCTGTAGCTGGTAACATTATTTTAATAGATAATGGCTTATTTTTTTCGTGATATGAAAATATTTTTTACGTTTTATATAAACATGCTTACTATATTAAAATGGTCTAGGATAAATCTATAGTTTGATTATTCAATAGGTATTTATAGTATTTATCAAAAAGGAGGCTAACTAAAGTGAGTCATAATAAATCCGTTTGGCCCTTGGGCCGGTATGTTGGCTTCTCTGTTAAAATTTAGACAAGTCTAGGGAAGCTCTAGACTCTGCGTTTTTACGGTTTACGGTTTCCATGTTAAAACCCTGTCCAACTCAAGGACAAAACAAAACTCTTTTGTTAGCGTACAGATGTACGGAGGCTCCAATTATTTCGTTCCAAATTCCAATGTATTGAAGCTTGTGTTGACGCCATTAATTAGGCATAGTAAGGGAAGTCTCATCTCTCATTATAACGCTTCTCAACCCTCCACTCCTACTAGTTGAACTAATAAATGATGCGCTCTCGAGCGCACGAGACCAATCATTCATCTAAGCCTCCACTGTAAAACTGTATGAAAGCATACTCGTATATTTAAAACTATTTCCCTCGAGAGTGATAGAGATTCGTATATCGATAGAATTCATCTTGAAAACCTTGAATTTTAGTAATAATAGTATTAATAAAAATGTTATGATGCTGTAGCAATTTCAATATTTTAAGAATATTTTTCACATTTTATGAAGTTACTTTCATACATTGCCTTCCCACACTGCTACCACCTGGGGGCCGAGTCTGCTATTTACAATGGCTCCAATCGTCTGAGTGGGTGCCGTTAGTAGGTCCATATTAGGATAATTACGTAGGTAAAACATCATTTTAACGTCAAAATTGGCCATTGGGGCGGACAATGTTGACGTTTTGGTGTTAAGTAGAATGCCAATTATCCTAAAATGGACTTACTAACGCCACCCACTCAGAAGATTGGAGCCATTGTAAATAGCAGACTCGGCCCCCTGACGACTGGAAAGCTGTTAGCTGCTGTCGAATGGGCCATTTGCGTATTTCATGTTTGTGACTATCTTTCAAGTGTCAACAAGAGAACATTTCTCCATAGAGAGAAAAAAAAATACCCAAGAAGAGTAACAGCCCTTTCTCGTTTCCCTTGTATAATAAAATTTGAATGTGTTTTAATTTTACTGTAACAAGTTAAAGATTTCATTCCTATAAATAATCATTAACCATGTAGCTACGTATACAACTCCTTTGTTATCGTTTTCTTTTTCCAAGCAGTAAATAATAAGGTATTTTTGCAGCGGAGCAATGGCCCTCTTTCCTGTAGGTTCCTATTTGTGTTTCTCTGGGCTGTGGTGAACCGATTTTGTCGAAGGAGTTTTGAGTAACGTGGCCTGTCCAAAGAGTTTTTGATATGCAATAAAACTCAGCATGAATAGATTTAAAGTATATTACTAGCATTCACTAATTCACTTATAGTCGATCTCACGATACAAGAATCTGAAACTGACCTATAAATCGTACCTCGAACATTCGGGGAAAGAGTTTTGTGGATGTACTTAAAACTTTTAAGACAATTCATTTCTTGCGCGTTGAGTAGTTTTAACTTCGAACTAAATGAGAGCCGATTTATTTTCTCTTCAGATTTCGTTCCAGGCGAAATTGGTTTATCAACAGCGCAACACTTGTCAGATTGCTGTTGTACTATGTTGCTTTTTGAAGAGTCTTGCTGAGATGACAGATAAATTTTTAGTTGAGTATTCTCATAATGTAAATTGCCATTTATTTGTAAAAGTTTTAAATACTTTTTACTGTTTGGTGATACTGATGATGATTTGAGCAACTTATCTAAAAGACTATCCAACGTTTTCCTATTTTCTTGTAATAATAATACAATATTCTCGCAGGTCTGAAAAGTAAATATTTTCTTGATGGTAAATATTATCTAGATACTTTACAACCAGAATGATTGAAATGAATGTTTTCAGCAAATAAAATTAAATCAGAGAAACCCAATAAACACTTCACAATTTTATCTTATTTTAAAAATGCTTTAAAATAAAATTTCAATATTTTCCAGATACAAAATAACAACGCTACCTTTTTATTCTGAGCCTGTAACTTTTCAAATTTCTTTTGAAAGAATATTTTGCTCGACTTAATTTTTAAATACTTAACTCCGATATTATAAATAACTTCGTCTTTAGCCTTTAATTCCTCGTGCAATGAACTTTTTATTTGGTCTTCTGATAACTGAGAAAGATATTAAAGGCAAGTTAAAATTATATCTGAATAGATTTATTTGAAAAATGTTATGTTTCTGCATGCTACTAACATCTTTACTTTCTTGAGCACAAGTTTCGTAGTCGTTTCGTTTCGACAATCTCTTAATCTCATCAATGAGAAAATCCTTTTCCTTAGAATGTATATCCCTAAAACAGAAAAACAGTTGGTTTAAATTATTTATATTTTATTAATAAATCGTGAAAAATTATTTAAGAAAAGGGTTTTAAATCGTAATCGCTAAGTAACAGATGGATGGAAAGGATTCGGAAGGCTAAAGTATACATATATACATACATAGTAATCACGCCTTTTTCCCTTGTAAGGGGAGGCAGAGTTTAGGGTACTCTTGACTTGGCATTTTTCATACACACTCGTCTTATTTTTTTATTTTATACACTTTTTCGTCAATCGCTCTTTATTCATTCACTCGTCATGGCACCTTTCTCAAATTTTGTCACTACATCCATCATCTGACAAACTTCATCCACCTTGCCATCCATTTCTCCTTTTACAACGTAGCGAAGCGGCTCTCTGTGGGCCACTTTTCGCTCCCGCAAGAAACGAGACGTGATGGTTGTGAATCACATAGCCGCCATTCTGGTTAATTATTTTTTTTTTATGATTATCCTTTGCGTTCCTGCGGGATAATGAGAAACCTGTGATTAAAAGCAAACGAGACCAAAATGTTTTACGTCGATCCCGAATAAATTAGGATTAGGCTAGAAGGTAGAAACGAATAAAAAGTAAAATCGATAGATTAAAAAGCGACTAAGCGTAAATGTGTTAGGTACTTACACAACGGTTTTATTATATCAGTTTTCAAAATATTTTATATTATTTTAAGTATTAAAATCTAATCTCTTTAAATCCCGTCCTAAATTGCTTATCAGACACAGAAAATAATGTGAATATTTAAATCTGCGATGCTTAGTACCTACGAATCCGCACATTGTAAATAAGCATAAAATAATGCTTCTAACATTATCTTTAGGCAAATAACTTTATGAGTTCCTAAGTTTTAGGATTGAGAATATTAATTTTTAAGACTATTATTAAAACAAGGTTATAAATGAATTCTATAATAATATATTAAACAATTTCGAAAAATAACAAGCTACAGCTCTTGTTATGTTAAAATTTTCAGGCACCTAACTCCAGATTAAATATTGTATTAGGCCGAGGCTTATTACAGACACCGGTGGATTCTGTTATTCTGTCAAACCATGTTTATCGCAAATTAGCAAGCATTCTAAAGAATAATACGCAGACTTTAACTAATAATATGAAAATGAATAGTTGAATTTGTTGCTAAGCGCAAATCTCGAGAGCAGCTTTACCGATTTTGCTTATTCTTTTTTGTAATATTCCTTGAAGTATTCTTCTTTACTTACCTGAATAAGTCTAAAAAAGACTTCGTGTCCATTCGGAATATTAGAATAACCATAAAGATATCATGAACGGATCTTATGTACTCACGCGGGAGAAACCGTGGTTCACAGCTAGTAATACTATAAAAGCATATACTTATTTAACTGTGTCTTATTATTCTCATTACATTTTATTTGTAAAATTACGTTTAGTAGGAAGTATTGATGGTTTTGATGAATATTGATAACTATATAGATTTCAGATTTAATATCACCTTTCATCTACAAGCTGTTGATGTAAATTTCTATTTGTTCTTTGTGCACTTTTTAGTTCTACGTAAATCTTCTCCTTTTCACGTGCTAGCGTGCCTATAGCTGCATCTCGACTTTCAACAGAAACTTTAAGGGAATCGATTGTTTGTTTTAGTAACTCTATTTCACTTTGTAATTTTGAGACTTCCTCCGGACGACTTTTTCCCGAAGATGACGAGGATCTCAAGGAACTTTTCGACAAAATGCGTCTAAAATTCATTCGAATTCATAGACTGAATTTTAAACTTATACTAAATCATTTTAAAGTAACCGTGCTTGTAATAAAAAACTATTATTTTGTAAAAGATGCGGAAAACAGTTGTACCAAAAATTTGTCATTTGCATGACATCATTTGCATCATTTATCAATCATCTGTTTTACGTCAATGATATTATCATAATTCATGCAGAGTTTGACTCTGTACACTTTTCCTGTAAAAATAGATATTTTTCGTTTGGAATTTCGTTTTCGTGAAATGGATCGTATTTGAGACCACAAACTAACAATTCTTTTTTTTTTAGGGTAGCCATTTTGAATAAAACGATAATTTTATTTTCTTATTGGTTGTTAAAAATAATGGTTGTTTCTTATTGGCTAAAAATGAAGGAATGTATAAACAAAGAACTACATAACCAATGACGTTTCAATACCATGTATTTTTGACAACACAAGAGTGAGCCATCTCGTTTCTCCAAATGACACCAAAATTGACACAAAATTTGTCAAAATACCGTATAAACATAATTGCCTCTATCTCCATTGTTTCTTTTATGTTTTCATCCGTCTCCCCGGGTTTCTTTTTTCCACAGTTTGCCAAATTTTACGGACAAAACCGTTCTCAGTTGATCGTCACAATTGTTAGTAAAGTGTAAGTAAATTGTATCGCTCTAGTAGTCTTGACCTTATGCCATCGCACTCTCGATGTTTTATGTTGTGTAACGACGCCAAAATTCTAAGAAGAACGATGCCAAGTTTCCTATCAACAACCTCGAATCTATAATAAATAAGTTTTACGTTCATTATGTTGTGTCGCGATCTGTCACTGATACCAATAAGAAATTCCTGTGGTGAAATTATCACTCTCCTTTCTATTTCTTAATGCGTGAGTGTATGTGATAAACTGTTAGGACACATAGTATTCGATTTATGGTGTTAATTTGTTTTTAGGTCATAGGAAACTCATCAAGCACTCGTTAAGGAATAATACTCGACAAAGCAGCACACCTGTGTAAATAGAAGCTTACAATACTAAAGAATCTCGTATAATGAGAACCTCATAGTAGTTGATTGTGAAGTGTAGGTCATAAAGTTGTATTCTCAATGGTATAATTGATGGTAAGATGAGTGAGGAGGTGCAGAATGATGGAAGCAGGACAAGCGCGTCGCTCGGCGAGTCGGGCGCGCCGGGGGCCGAGTGCGCCACGCTCGACGCCTCCACCAATGTCTCACAAACCACCATCACCCAGGTGAGTTCCGCACACCACTCACATATGCCATTGTAACATCTGTTTTACCTAAATATTTATATTTTCATTTAACATTTTATTGGACTTAAATGTTTTTATTTATTACATACAAGAACATTACAAGTAACAAATTAATTTAGTGAATAAAAGTACATTACAAGTGGCAATTTAATTTAGTATATACAAGCACATTACAAAATGAAGCAAGCAGTATCATAAATAATTGGTTATTCAATTAATGACTAGTTCGAGATGGATATTTCTTAAACTTTCCTCATATACTAATATTGTTCCCAAGTTCATGGTTTTACAGTGACCTACTGGGTATTTGTTGGCTTAAACTGTGTACTTGAAGTGAAATAGTATATTATTATTATTGGAGGTTGATGCTCATTACAATGTACATTAACATGAAGTGTAGGGTAACTGGATGGATCAATTATTAAGGTCATGTGTCATTTGTATCACATTACAATACTGTTGCAACCTCTTACCGTCTGAGCTGAAGTAGTTGCATTACCATAAGGTCCTTGTTAAACCATTTGCAACTAACACTAACTGACAATAAAGTCACCTTTCTTTAGAGTCTTATACTTATGGATGATGTTGATGATACGCTATAGATGAATTATTTAGTCTGACTGTTAATAGTTAACCAAGGCTTGCTATGACCTACTGATCTACACTTTTATTTTGTTATTGTTCACCAGTCTTGAATATTAATAAAAACAGTACAGGGCCCTCAACTTGATATACCAATGACTTTAAAAAGGTGACTGGGTTTAAGCGGATGGGGAACTAAGAGGGTGTTATTTCCTAAGTTGGGGTGCTTGTGTGATTGGCTGTGTTTATTCATACTAGAGCCTCTTGAGCAGGTTAATAGTCATCTATATACACGGACTGCTTGTTTATAGGTCACATATAGAAGATACGAAGATAATATTAATAAGTTGTTTCAAACTATACACAGCTATTTACTTCTATTTATTATATTGATTATGTATTTAAAATGTAAAGGCAATTCAACTTGGGAGTTGGTCGGAACTGTTATATTAATGTAACTTTAATCAGTTTAAAAAGAAAGCGAATATTGCAATGTTGTGTAACTTTTCATTTAGTTATTATATGAACAGATAATTACCATAAAGTCATTAAAGTAAACAATTTCTTTTAAGAAGTAATAATTTAAACAGAAAACAACTAAATGCACTAAACCAAAAAATGGAATTGATACAAATGACTTATTATTTATTTTTTTATAATTATGTTAACACAGCTTTTACACCAATTACATTAACACACATTACATTTTGTTGAATTTAATTAGTATGTCGATTTGCAAATAGGGTCTTTACCGACATTTTTATTCAATAGTAATACCTGCCTACCCAAAAATCCAACAAATTGAAATATAATAATAAATATTCCTGTATGCTAGTACCTAATATAAATAATATTGTTTAATATCAGCCTCTGTTAAAGTGAGATTCGCAAGGATTAGTGTCTCCGTGACGAGCAGTGTAATGTTGTTGCAGATGACGGCGAGCTCCGTGCCGGCGACGGAGGGCGCCAAGTGGTGCTGCGAGGTGTGCACGTACGAGAACTTCCCACTCTCACGAAAGGTATTCATCTACTCCATTATGCCGGTTTTTGTTACATACGTCACTCGCCGAGCCTACACCAACATATCCAGAAGGTTTAATATGCTCTTGTTCTACGTACTATCGGCCGATTGCATTTGTGTTATTATAGAAACAAACTTAGGTAAAATATATTGAAATTTGCTTCTGATCTCCATGTTTTAAAGTGTCTAACATATATTAGGATGTGTGAATGGAGTTGTCCTCCTGTGTTGTTATTTTATAACAACTCACATTTTTCGCGTGAAACAAAGCGTGTGGGATCCGCGGCTTAACCAAAGTCTGAGAATAATGGCTTATTATATTCGTTGATATAATGTTTCACGTAGTTACCATGTTTAGTTGGTATAAAACACACTGAAGAGTTTTACATTCGTTTTGTGCATTGTGTAGACGTAGTTATCGTATTCACGATGACGTGTTTGCTCTCTTTACATTTGATTGTAGTCTGGAAGTAAGCGGACTCAAGTAATTCTCTTATTGTTACATTACATTCGTGATTTGGTTCAACTGCAACACAATCTAAGTACGATAAGTAAGAACAAAACAATTGAGCTATTTGAATTAGACTCAAATTAATGGATATCAGAACAGCCTTAAGATTCCTTGCGTGTGGAATTTAATAGTTCATTCATTCATTTTTTCATTCTGAACCGTTATTGATTAGTTTTTGCATTGACCATGTATGAAACCCAAAACACAAGAATTTAAAAAGCTATATCTGTCTCTGTACAAATACTTGCTAACATGGCAAGTGCGTCCCCATGAGAATGTTGAGGGTCCAGCGAAGTGAGCTGTGTCGGCGTGGATGAAACATGTGGAATATACAATTGTTGCAGTGCACCATGTGTCGCAGCGCCAAGCCGGTGCTCAACGAGGACATATTCCGGCTGCAGGACGGCGCCAGCGCGTTGCCCGCGCAGGAAGTCTGCGGTAACCCTACACACCCCTTCACAGCTTCTGCTTTCAATCGTTTCTAACATGATTTCATTACTGTAACTGATAGTGGCAAGAAAAAAAAAATCAGGCAGGATTCTAAACCGGATTCTAAAACTAGTGCACCGGCCACTTTACCTACAATTCTTCAGAGATCACTGTCTCAGATGTTAAAATTTTTCGAACTAAACTTGTTACCGCCGTAATGCCGACGTAGGGTCTCCCCACACCTATCGACGCGAAATCGGCTAACGCCGGTCAAGAAAGCCTATGTCTACGTAATAAGGGTGTTTCTAATACCATTCGCCGATGCGAATTTGAAAATCGCCGGCCGAGCCGGTTCTCGGATTTTCGAATCTAGTGACGTTTCCGACTGCTGTAGATGGCCAACATCCATTCGAGTAGTGTGGTAATACGTACTTGGCTTAAGCCGATTCCGTGTCGATAAATATGGGGAGACCCGTATACGACATCTGGCGATACTTTACTCGCTCAGGTAATGTAAGTTTGATAGCGAGGTTGGTGTGGCAGGTGCTGAGGCGGTGGCGGAGCGCCTGAAGCCGCTGCGGATATCGTCGCCGCAGGGCGCCAGCGCCTCCTCCGTCGCCAAGTGGCCCTGTCCGGTTAGTACATACTGCAATATCCTACAAATATGCTGTGGACGATTTCTTCATAAAAACGTTCCTATGCTACATTATAGTCTTTGACGTAATTAATATAAAAATATAGATGTATGCAGTTCCGTTTATTAAATAGATTTATTAATTGCTACCCGGACTAAAATATCACTATAAAAATTCATGAAAAAAAAATTGTGCTAGCTGATTTTGTTATTTCCTGACGGTCTACACTATGAAGAAAAACCGAAACCATCCCAGGGACGTCATTATGTGCATATCGGGGTAGTTTTGTATTTGTGTCGTGTATAATCGGTATACACAATAGACTAGACACTTTCGTGTGTAGTGTGTAAGTGTAAGGTTGGTGTGTGCAGACGTGCACGTACGACAACTGGCCCAAGTCCCTGAAGTGCGCCATGTGCGGCAGCAGCCACCCCGCGCCCCCCGCGCCCGCCGCGCCCGCCGCCGCGCCCGACCCGCCGCCGCCCGCCGCGCTCGGTAACTACCTCCTATTGCATTCTACAGCCGCTCACCAAATTGAATACTACTTCTAATATACATAGAATGAGTTTAAAAATAATCAGCTTGTAATTTGTTAATTATTGATATCCATTGCATTATTGAAAATTGCCGCCCTGGAAATGTACAGGTTTAAAAGCTCTATCCACCCTGTATCTCCATCCTGTACCTACACGTAGATAACTTTTTAGGTATCAACGATATTTGCAACAGCCAAAACGCTTCGATCCACGAGCTGGACCCCAACAACAGGCGGTCGAAGCGGCGCAACAACACCGACTGGATCTGGCTGCAGGCGTGTCTCGGTTAGTACCGCTCATTAGATATCACGATCTTGATACTGCGTTCAGCTACAAAGTAAGAAAGTCATTGTTTTTTTTTTATTCGTTGAGCAAAATTCTAATAGCCAATGTAACGTGAGATTTGACAGAAAATGTACAAATTTTTGTTTTGATCAATGTTTCAGAAAACGAGGGTTAGAGTAAGAAAATAGATAGATTACAAACGCCGTTCCTCTAAAATATTTTGTTTTGCCGTAAAAAGTTTAAATTTAAGTGCTGTGCAAACGATCCAAAAATATTGTATGAAGTTACCGCGCAGGACCATTGCTTGGACCATTGGTTGCCTCGGTTAACGACCGTGTGTTGAATTTGCGGTCTACCTGCCCGCGGCAACCAATGATATGTGCGTGCTTATTTCTGTCCGGCGGATGCACAGTCCATGGTCTGGTCAGCACTTGAGGGACAGGTCGTTTGTGCTTGCAGGCGTGGTGGAGGGCGACGCGCGCTGCGTGGAAGCCTACCTGTCCAGCGGCGGAGACCCGGCGCGCGCGCTCACGCCGGCCGAGGTCGCACTGCTCAACCGCTCCTCCGCCTTCGACGCCGGACACACGCTCGTGCACCTCGCCATCAGGTAACGCGCGCTCCTAGCCGGACATACATAGACCCGGCGCGCGCGCTCACGCCGGCCGAGGTCGCACTGCTCAACCGCTCCTCCGCCTTCGACGCCGGACACACGCTCGTGCACCTCGCCATCAGGTAACGCGCGCTCCTAGCCGGACATACATAGACCCGGCGCGCGCGCTCACGCCGGCCGAGGTCGCACTGCTCAACCGCTCCTCCGCCTTCGACGCCGGACACACGCTCGTGCACCTCGCCATCAGGTAACGCGCGCTCCTAGCCGGACATACATAGCCCCGGCGCGCGCGCTCACGCCGGCCGAGGTCGCACTGCTCAACCGCTCCTCCGCCTTCGACGCCGGACACACGCTCGTGCACCTCGCCATCAGGTAACGCGCGCTCCTAGCCGGACATACATAGATCGGCCTGGTCGCGCTACTCAATTCATAGAATAATGCTAAAAGTCTCGCAAACGCAAAGCTTTTAATGTGATGTTCCAGCGCCTGTACCGGTACCGTTACTTGTTGCAGATTTCAGCGACAAGAGATCCTCTCAACGCTGTTGTCGCGGATATCGGGTGGCGGGCCCGGTCTCAAGAGATCTCCTTCTTACATAGGTGAATCAAAGTTCCTGGCATTAAGTTAATACATTTTTAAGTTTTGCTTTTTTGGATAATGCTAATGTATCTGTTAATTGTTCTAGCACCAGACCTTGCTTCTGCCATCCGGCGCCACATAGCCAGCTGCATTCGCTACAAGAAGGGCAGCTTTCCTTGTCGGTACATCAATGAGTTCTGTACCTTCTACCTTCCTGCTGGTAAGTATACTGGACTCCGATTGGTCCGCCGACGCGACGGGAGACTCCATAACACTAATACTGGTCGTGTGCAAGGCGTGACACTCAGATATAACGTGGTCCCCGCAGAGATCGAGGAGCTGCCGGCGCCCATCCAGGAGCAGCTGTTCTCCGAGCTGCTGGACCGCGACGCGCAGCAGACGCTGGAGGCCGACCCGCCGCTCATCAACTGGAGCCTGGAGCTCACGGTGCGGCTGGGCTCGCGCCTGTACGCGCTGTGGAACCGCTCGGCCGGCGACTGCCTGCCCGACGCGCTGTGCCAGGCCGCGTACGGCGTGTCGGACCGCCACAACACGCTGCGCGCCGCGCTGGCCGAGTCGCTGGGCGCCGCCGGGCGCGCCTTCTACGCGCGCTGGGCGGCGTGGGAGCGGGCGCAGGCCGCGCGCCTGCACTACGCGCCCGACGAGGCGCAGCTGCGGGCCGAGTGGGCGCGTCTGCTGGCCGCCGCCGCGCGCCCCGGCGCCGCGCTGCACCAGCTGCACGTGTTCGCGCTGGCGCACGTGCTGCGCCGCCCCGTGCTGGTCTACGGCGTGGACGTGGTCAACTCCTTCCGCGGCGAGGCGCTGGGCTTCGCGCGCTTCCGCGGCCTCTACCTGCCGCTGCTGTGGGAGCCCGAGCAGTGCTGCAAGGCGCCGCTGTGCCTGGCCTACACGCGCGGCCACTTCTCCGCGCTCGTGCCGCTCGACCCCGACATCTGCCGCGAGCGCGCCGGCGACGCCGCCTTCCTGCCGCTCACCGACCTGGACGGCAAGCTGCTGCCGGTGCACTTCCTCACCTGCGACGAGATGGCGGACGAGGAGGGCGTGGTGCGGCGCTGGGTGTCGGCCTGCGTCACGGGCGGCGGCGTGCTGGCGGCGCGCCAGGCTCTACACGCGCGCCCGCTGCTGCAGGCGCAGATGCTGGAGGAGTGGCTCAACCACTACCGCCGCCTCGCGTGAGTACACACTCGCAGGTGGCGGACGAGGAGGGCGTGCTGCGGCGCTGGGTGTCGGCCTGCGTCACGGGCGGCGGCGTGCTGGCGGCGCGCCAGGCTCTACACGCGCGCCCGCTGCTGCAGGCGCAGATGCTGGAGGAGTGGCTCAACCACTACCGCCGCCTCGCGTGAGTACACACTCGCAGGTGGCGGACGAGGAGGGCGTGCTGCGGCGCTGGGTGTCGGCCTGCGTCACGGGCGGCGGCGTGCTGGCGGCGCGCCAGGCTCTACACGCGCGCCCGCTGCTGCAGGCGCAGATGCTGGAGGAGTGGCTCAACCACTACCGCCGCCTCGCGTGAGTACACACTCGCAGGTGGCGGACGAGGAGGGCGTGCTGCGGCGCTGGGTGTCGGCCTGCGTCACGGGCGGCGGCGTGCTGGCGGCGCGCCAGGCTCTACACGCGCGCCCGCTGCTGCAGGCGCAGATGCTGGAGGAGTGGCTCAACCACTACCGCCGCCTCGCGTGAGTACACACTCGCAGGTGGCGGACGAGGAGGGCGTGCTGCGGCGCTGGGTGTCGGCCTGCGTCACGGGCGGCGGCGTGCTGGCGGCGCGCCAGGCTCTACACGCGCGCCCGCTGCTGCAGGCGCAGATGCTGGAGGAGTGGCTCAACCACTACCGCCGCCTCGCGTGAGTACACACTCGCAGGTGGCGGACGAGGAGGGCGTGCTGCGGCGCTGGGTGTCGGCCTGCGTCACGGGCGGCGGCGTGCTGGCGGCGCGCCAGGCTCTACACGCGCGCCCGCTGCTGCAGGCGCAGATGCTGGAGGAGTGGCTCAACCACTACCGCCGCCTCGCGTGAGTACACACTCGCAGGTGGCGGACGAGGAGGGCGTGCTGCGGCGCTGGGTGTCGGCCTGCGTCACGGGCGGCGGCGTGCTGGCGGCGCGCCAGGCTCTACACGCGCGCCCGCTGCTGCAGGCGCAGATGCTGGAGGAGTGGCTCAACCACTACCGCCGCCTCGCGTGAGTACACACTCGCAGGTGGCGGACGAGGAGGGCGTGCTGCGGCGCTGGGTGTCGGCCTGCGTCACGGGCGGCGGCGTGCTGGCGGCGCGCCAGGCTCTACACGCGCGCCCGCTGCTGCAGGCGCAGATGCTGGAGGAGTGGCTCAACCACTACCGCCGCCTCGCGTGAGTACACACTCGCAGGTGGCGGACGAGGAGGGCGTGCTGCGGCGCTGGGTGTCGGCCTGCGTCACGGGCGGCGGCGTGCTGGCGGCGCGCCAGGCTCTACACGCGCGCCCGCTGCTGCAGGCGCAGATGCTGGAGGAGTGGCTCAACCACTACCGCCGCCTCGCGTGAGTACACACTCGCAGGTGGCGGACGAGGAGGGCGTGCTGCGGCGCTGGGTGTCGGCCTGCGTCACGGGCGGCGGCGTGCTGGCGGCGCGCCAGGCTCTACACGCGCGCCCGCTGCTGCAGGCGCAGATGCTGGAGGAGTGGCTCAACCACTACCGCCGCCTCGCGTGAGTACACACTCGCAGGTGGCGGACGAGGAGGGCGTGCTGCGGCGCTGGGTGTCGGCCTGCGTCACGGGCGGCGGCGTGCTGGCGGCGCGCCAGGCTCTACACGCGCGCCCGCTGCTGCAGGCGCAGATGCTGGAGGAGTGGCTCAACCACTACCGCCGCCTCGCGTGAGTACACACTCGCAGGTGGCGGACGAGGAGGGCGTGCTGCGGCGCTGGGTGTCGGCCTGCGTCACGGGCGGCGGCGTGCTGGCGGCGCGCCAGGCTCTACACGCGCGCCCGCTGCTGCAGGCGCAGATGCTGGAGGAGTGGCTCAACCACTACCGCCGCCTCGCGTGAGTACACACTCGCAGGTGGCGGACGAGGAGGGCGTGCTGCGGCGCTGGGTGTCGGCCTGCGTCACGGGCGGCGGCGTGCTGGCGGCGCGCCAGGCTCTACACGCGCGCCCGCTGCTGCAGGCGCAGATGCTGGAGGAGTGGCTCAACCACTACCGCCGCCTCGCGTGAGTACACACTCGCAGGTGGCGGACGAGGAGGGCGTGCTGCGGCGCTGGGTGTCGGCCTGCGTCACGGGCGGCGGCGTGCTGGCGGCGCGCCAGGCTCTACACGCGCGCCCGCTGCTGCAGGCGCAGATGCTGGAGGAGTGGCTCAACCACTACCGCCGCCTCGCGTGAGTACACACTCGCAGGTGGCGGACGAGGAGGGCGTGCTGCGGCGCTGGGTGTCGGCCTGCGTCACGGGCGGCGGCGTGCTGGCGGCGCGCCAGGCTCTACACGCGCGCCCGCTGCTGCAGGCGCAGATGCTGGAGGAGTGGCTCAACCACTACCGCCGCCTCGCGTGAGTACACACTCGCAGGTGGCGGACGAGGAGGGCGTGCTGCGGCGCTGGGTGTCGGCCTGCGTCACGGGCGGCGGCGTGCTGGCGGCGCGCCAGGCTCTACACGCGCGCCCGCTGCTGCAGGCGCAGATGCTGGAGGAGTGGCTCAACCACTACCGCCGCCTCGCGTGAGTACACACTCGCAGGTGGCGGACGAGGAGGGCGTGCTGCGGCGCTGGGTGTCGGCCTGCGTCACGGGCGGCGGCGTGCTGGCGGCGCGCCAGGCTCTACACGCGCGCCCGCTGCTGCAGGCGCAGATGCTGGAGGAGTGGCTCAACCACTACCGCCGCCTCGCGTGAGTACACACTCGCAGGTGGCGGACGAGGAGGGCGTGCTGCGGCGCTGGGTGTCGGCCTGCGTCACGGGCGGCGGCGTGCTGGCGGCGCGCCAGGCTCTACACGCGCGCCCGCTGCTGCAGGCGCAGATGCTGGAGGAGTGGCTCAACCACTACCGCCGCCTCGCGTGAGTACACACTCGCAGGTGGCGGACGAGGAGGGCGTGCTGCGGCGCTGGGTGTCGGCCTGCGTCACGGGCGGCGGCGTGCTGGCGGCGCGCCAGGCTCTACACGCGCGCCCGCTGCTGCAGGCGCAGATGCTGGAGGAGTGGCTCAACCACTACCGCCGCCTCGCGTGAGTACACACTCGCAGGTGGCGGACGAGGAGGGCGTGCTGCGGCGCTGGGTGTCGGCCTGCGTCACGGGCGGCGGCGTGCTGGCGGCGCGCCAGGCTCTACACGCGCGCCCGCTGCTGCAGGCGCAGATGCTGGAGGAGTGGCTCAACCACTACCGCCGCCTCGCGTGAGTACACACTCGCAGGTGGCGGACGAGGAGGGCGTGCTGCGGCGCTGGGTGTCGGCCTGCGTCACGGGCGGCGGCGTGCTGGCGGCGCGCCAGGCTCTACACGCGCGCCCGCTGCTGCAGGCGCAGATGCTGGAGGAGTGGCTCAACCACTACCGCCGCCTCGCGTGAGTACACACTCGCAGGTGGCGGACGAGGAGGGCGTGCTGCGGCGCTGGGTGTCGGCCTGCGTCACGGGCGGCGGCGTGCTGGCGGCGCGCCAGGCTCTACACGCGCGCCCGCTGCTGCAGGCGCAGATGCTGGAGGAGTGGCTCAACCACTACCGCCGCCTCGCGTGAGTACACACTCGCAGGTGGCGGACGAGGAGGGCGTGCTGCGGCGCTGGGTGTCGGCCTGCGTCACGGGCGGCGGCGTGCTGGCGGCGCGCCAGGCTCTACACGCGCGCCCGCTGCTGCAGGCGCAGATGCTGGAGGAGTGGCTCAACCACTACCGCCGCCTCGCGTGAGTACACACTCGCAGGTGGCGGACGAGGAGGGCGTGCTGCGGCGCTGGGTGTCGGCCTGCGTCACGGGCGGCGGCGTGCTGGCGGCGCGCCAGGCTCTACACGCGCGCCCGCTGCTGCAGGCGCAGATGCTGGAGGAGTGGCTCAACCACTACCGCCGCCTCGCGTGAGTACACACTCGCAGGTGGCGGACGAGGAGGGCGTGCTGCGGCGCTGGGTGTCGGCCTGCGTCACGGGCGGCGGCGTGCTGGCGGCGCGCCAGGCTCTACACGCGCGCCCGCTGCTGCAGGCGCAGATGCTGGAGGAGTGGCTCAACCACTACCGCCGCCTCGCGTGAGTACACACTCGCAGGTGGCGGACGAGGAGGGCGTGCTGCGGCGCTGGGTGTCGGCCTGCGTCACGGGCGGCGGCGTGCTGGCGGCGCGCCAGGCTCTACACGCGCGCCCGCTGCTGCAGGCGCAGATGCTGGAGGAGTGGCTCAACCACTACCGCCGCCTCGCGTGAGTACACACTCGCAGGTGGCGGACGAGGAGGGCGTGCTGCGGCGCTGGGTGTCGGCCTGCGTCACGGGCGGCGGCGTGCTGGCGGCGCGCCAGGCTCTACACGCGCGCCCGCTGCTGCAGGCGCAGATGCTGGAGGAGTGGCTCAACCACTACCGCCGCCTCGCGTGAGTACACACTCGCAGGTGGCGGACGAGGAGGGCGTGCTGCGGCGCTGGGTGTCGGCCTGCGTCACGGGCGGCGGCGTGCTGGCGGCGCGCCAGGCTCTACACGCGCGCCCGCTGCTGCAGGCGCAGATGCTGGAGGAGTGGCTCAACCACTACCGCCGCCTCGCGTGAGTACACACTCGCAGGTGGCGGACGAGGAGGGCGTGCTGCGGCGCTGGGTGTCGGCCTGCGTCACGGGCGGCGGCGTGCTGGCGGCGCGCCAGGCTCTACACGCGCGCCCGCTGCTGCAGGCGCAGATGCTGGAGGAGTGGCTCAACCACTACCGCCGCCTCGCGTGAGTACACACTCGCAGGTGGCGGACGAGGAGGGCGTGCTGCGGCGCTGGGTGTCGGCCTGCGTCACGGGCGGCGGCGTGCTGGCGGCGCGCCAGGCTCTACACGCGCGCCCGCTGCTGCAGGCGCAGATGCTGGAGGAGTGGCTCAACCACTACCGCCGCCTCGCGTGAGTACACACTCGCAGGTGGCGGACGAGGAGGGCGTGCTGCGGCGCTGGGTGTCGGCCTGCGTCACGGGCGGCGGCGTGCTGGCGGCGCGCCAGGCTCTACACGCGCGCCCGCTGCTGCAGGCGCAGATGCTGGAGGAGTGGCTCAACCACTACCGCCGCCTCGCGTGAGTACACACTCGCAGGTGGCGGACGAGGAGGGCGTGCTGCGGCGCTGGGTGTCGGCCTGCGTCACGGGCGGCGGCGTGCTGGCGGCGCGCCAGGCTCTACACGCGCGCCCGCTGCTGCAGGCGCAGATGCTGGAGGAGTGGCTCAACCACTACCGCCGCCTCGCGTGAGTACACACTCGCAGGTGGCGGACGAGGAGGGCGTGCTGCGGCGCTGGGTGTCGGCCTGCGTCACGGGCGGCGGCGTGCTGGCGGCGCGCCAGGCTCTACACGCGCGCCCGCTGCTGCAGGCGCAGATGCTGGAGGAGTGGCTCAACCACTACCGCCGCCTCGCGTGAGTACACACTCGCAGGTGGCGGACGAGGAGGGCGTGCTGCGGCGCTGGGTGTCGGCCTGCGTCACGGGCGGCGGCGTGCTGGCGGCGCGCCAGGCTCTACACGCGCGCCCGCTGCTGCAGGCGCAGATGCTGGAGGAGTGGCTCAACCACTACCGCCGCCTCGCGTGAGTACACACTCGCAGGTGGCGGACGAGGAGGGCGTGCTGCGGCGCTGGGTGTCGGCCTGCGTCACGGGCGGCGGCGTGCTGGCGGCGCGCCAGGCTCTACACGCGCGCCCGCTGCTGCAGGCGCAGATGCTGGAGGAGTGGCTCAACCACTACCGCCGCCTCGCGTGAGTACACACTCGCAGGTGGCGGACGAGGAGGGCGTGCTGCGGCGCTGGGTGTCGGCCTGCGTCACGGGCGGCGGCGTGCTGGCGGCGCGCCAGGCTCTACACGCGCGCCCGCTGCTGCAGGCGCAGATGCTGGAGGAGTGGCTCAACCACTACCGCCGCCTCGCGTGAGTACACACTCGCAGGTGGCGGACGAGGAGGGCGTGCTGCGGCGCTGGGTGTCGGCCTGCGTCACGGGCGGCGGCGTGCTGGCGGCGCGCCAGGCTCTACACGCGCGCCCGCTGCTGCAGGCGCAGATGCTGGAGGAGTGGCTCAACCACTACCGCCGCCTCGCGTGAGTACACACTCGCAGGTGGCGGACGAGGAGGGCGTGCTGCGGCGCTGGGTGTCGGCCTGCGTCACGGGCGGCGGCGTGCTGGCGGCGCGCCAGGCTCTACACGCGCGCCCGCTGCTGCAGGCGCAGATGCTGGAGGAGTGGCTCAACCACTACCGCCGCCTCGCGTGAGTACACACTCGCAGGTGGCGGACGAGGAGGGCGTGCTGCGGCGCTGGGTGTCGGCCTGCGTCACGGGCGGCGGCGTGCTGGCGGCGCGCCAGGCTCTACACGCGCGCCCGCTGCTGCAGGCGCAGATGCTGGAGGAGTGGCTCAACCACTACCGCCGCCTCGCGTGAGTACACACTCGCAGGTGGCGGACGAGGAGGGCGTGCTGCGGCGCTGGGTGTCGGCCTGCGTCACGGGCGGCGGCGTGCTGGCGGCGCGCCAGGCTCTACACGCGCGCCCGCTGCTGCAGGCGCAGATGCTGGAGGAGTGGCTCAACCACTACCGCCGCCTCGCGTGAGTACACACTCGCAGGTGGCGGACGAGGAGGGCGTGCTGCGGCGCTGGGTGTCGGCCTGCGTCACGGGCGGCGGCGTGCTGGCGGCGCGCCAGGCTCTACACGCGCGCCCGCTGCTGCAGGCGCAGATGCTGGAGGAGTGGCTCAACCACTACCGCCGCCTCGCGTGAGTACACACTCGCAGGTGGCGGACGAGGAGGGCGTGCTGCGGCGCTGGGTGTCGGCCTGCGTCACGGGCGGCGGCGTGCTGGCGGCGCGCCAGGCTCTACACGCGCGCCCGCTGCTGCAGGCGCAGATGCTGGAGGAGTGGCTCAACCACTACCGCCGCCTCGCGTGAGTACACACTCGCAGGTGGCGGACGAGGAGGGCGTGCTGCGGCGCTGGGTGTCGGCCTGCGTCACGGGCGGCGGCGTGCTGGCGGCGCGCCAGGCTCTACACGCGCGCCCGCTGCTGCAGGCGCAGATGCTGGAGGAGTGGCTCAACCACTACCGCCGCCTCGCGTGAGTACACACTCGCAGGTGGCGGACGAGGAGGGCGTGCTGCGGCGCTGGGTGTCGGCCTGCGTCACGGGCGGCGGCGTGCTGGCGGCGCGCCAGGCTCTACACGCGCGCCCGCTGCTGCAGGCGCAGATGCTGGAGGAGTGGCTCAACCACTACCGCCGCCTCGCGTGAGTACACACTCGCAGGTGGCGGACGAGGAGGGCGTGCTGCGGCGCTGGGTGTCGGCCTGCGTCACGGGCGGCGGCGTGCTGGCGGCGCGCCAGGCTCTACACGCGCGCCCGCTGCTGCAGGCGCAGATGCTGGAGGAGTGGCTCAACCACTACCGCCGCCTCGCGTGAGTACACACTCGCAGGTGGCGGACGAGGAGGGCGTGCTGCGGCGCTGGGTGTCGGCCTGCGTCACGGGCGGCGGCGTGCTGGCGGCGCGCCAGGCTCTACACGCGCGCCCGCTGCTGCAGGCGCAGATGCTGGAGGAGTGGCTCAACCACTACCGCCGCCTCGCGTGAGTACACACTCGCAGGTGGCGGACGAGGAGGGCGTGCTGCGGCGCTGGGTGTCGGCCTGCGTCACGAACAGAGTGACATTTCTTCCATGACAAATAACTCCAATCTCACTAAAAAAGTTTTTAAATAACCTGATGTTTACGTTTGTTTTGGCCTCCTTCGAATTAAAATTAAATTTGTCTTAACTGTTTGATAGATTAAATGTATAACGTAAGTATGTCCAGAAAAATATGAACCCGTTGGTATGCAAGAGAATGTTTACAACATGTAGTATGTGTTGTGTGCGCAGGCAGCAGACGCGCGGGCCGTTCCCGCCGCGGCTGCAGGCGGCCGCCGAGTTCTCCAGCGACCCCGACACGGACGAGGAGTAGCGCCCCGCTCCCGCCACTCCGCTGCCACCTTCCTGTGTTTATATCATACTGGCCTCAGCCTCGCGCCGTGCTTACCGCAATTCTAGGTGCGAGCGTGAGGCGCGTCTGTTCACACTACGAGGTTCTCATATCTGGTGTCCCGCACTGCTCGCCTGCCGTACCATCGTCATCGCGTCGGGGAGGCTAAATTCGCCGAGTGTGCGACCTCGGTCCCACGCTCGGCCATGACATTACGTTCGGCGTTCAAATTCAACGCGTCCCGTTCGTTTCGATCGCGCTGGCAGCCTGTAGTTGAATTTACTTGTTTTAGTAGCACTTTTTGAATTGCAGTGATATTTTTAGTGGTGTTTCATATTTTCCCTTTATTCCGGATTAGATCTATTTTATTTATAATTATTAAACATTAAGGTTGTTGTGGAGAGTCGCCGTAAATGTTACCTTACTGTTATTGGATTGTTTTGTAAGAGTCTGAAAACCTCGGATGGTTATTGATTAAAAATTTATGCAGAGGGATAGACAAGTTGGTCTAGCATGTTACGTGGCAGTAGTAGCAATACTATATGTTAGTACCGGCCGCCGCTGGAGCCGGTAGTACCGGTAGTAGTTCAGGAGAGAAGCTCGGGCGCGGCGGCTCGCAGCCCCTGCAGAGCCGCCGCGCTCGCCAGACTGGCGTCCCTTCGCACGGCCGTCCGCGTCACTCACTACTCACTCAGACCCGCGCCCACAATAAATCTTACATATTGTAATTTATTGCAGAAGGGATGATAAGAGCTTTGTACATATTGTTAGCTTCGAAATGTATTAGGATCGACTGACCCGCAGTAAGGACGTGGCAGGCGCCGTCGCTCGCGCCGCGCTCTCGTTACCGGACGGACTCCTCTCTCTTCACTCGGAGCCGAGCTCGGTGGAACGTTAACAACACTAGCTTATAAGATTTTCTTCTGAAAGCTTTGAATCTATTAACATTAGTCGTAGGTAGTTGCTCAGTGTTCTTAACTTTCCATCGACTTTACTACACTTGTGTGGCTTGCTACTTTTATGAATTATTATGTACCTACTTTTTGATTGATAAATTTAAATAAATATCTTCCGAAAAGGGCTGTATATAAACTAGAGATAAATTATTCCGATTGGAGTTAAGCTTGTTTGTATCCCTCGCCGAGTGAAATCATTTCTTGTGTTCTCTTCATTTGTATGCGTCGCCCACAACGATGTGAACTCGGAATGTGTCAGCCCAGACATAAAAAATATGCAAATAAAAGGGATAAATAAAGAGTCTATTAAAATTAACGACATTGTACAGAGAGTATAAGGTTCTAATATTTATATTATTATAGTTTCTCGGTTGTAAATAAAAAAAAATGGTTTAAAGTAATAATTATGATAGATGTATAGTTTATTATTCTGCTTTGTGCAAACGAAGTATTCGTTGGCATTGTCGTTTTGGAAGGGAGAAATTGCAGTTTGCCGAGTATTTATCCAAGAGATAGGGGGCTTTGTACGCGGGTGTGGACTTGTCCTGTCTACCGACTGGCACGACTGACTCGGCTGCCACGTGCAGCGTAAGCAATACTACTTTTGGAATACATTGTACATGATAGCAGTTAAGCCCACATCGCCTGCAGAGCAGCACAATAGTCGTAATGTGATCTAGAAATAACAATGTAATCGTTCTGGACAAGTAGGGTGTCTCATGCAGATATTACAATTTCACTGGGTACGTTTTCTCCGTCAGTTGTCAGTAAATTGAAATAACTGAATGACGAGGGGTGTTAGAAAGCTTGCAACTAATAAGACTATTTGATCTAATAGATTATTTTTGTTCTTTTCGCCCAAAATCTGTAAATAAGTATAAGTTAATAGGTACAGGTCACAGACACTATTCGAGCTAATATTGTTAACAGTCACGTTACGATTCATACAAATTATGTACCTATAACTACTAATTTTTAATCAATAAAGCACTTATTTTATGAAGCTGTTCGATATTTTCTTGTTTTATTTTGTTTTTTTTTTGTTAAATTTTCCAATTTATCTATCTGTTTTACATTTTTCTCAAACTACAGAAAAATACGTAATTATGATGCTATGAATGAAGACTAAGTGATAATAAAGATAAATGTCGATTTCGCGACCATACATTGTCATATAAAATGACACCTTACGTCACAGTTATGTGCGAAAGTATAGGTAACGACATTGATAAGTATTATTTAATTTCGATGCAAAAAGTGGAAAATATTATATCCGCTTAATCTACTTAGTTTTTTCTTACTTGGAAATGAGAGAAAATACCTACTTCATAGTTCATACTACTGGGGTATATTTTTATAGAATACAAAGGGTTGTATTCTATAAAAATATGTGTTTTGTTTATACCCGGCAGGCAATGATATTTTAATAAACAGATATGTTATACACATACAAAACAATCGAAAAAAGTGTTCCGCGCAGCGCGGCTGCTAGCGAAAGAGATAGCGCGATAAAACCCATAAGAAAAAAAGAGACAAATAGTGTTGTTGTTAATGGCAATACGTCCCAATTAGGACGTTTTCGAGTCTTCACGATTGCACGCTTATAACATACCTATCTGTTTATTAGAATATCATTGCCGGCAGGCGAGATTGCTTTTCATCATGATTTGAACCACGGTTTGTCGTCTATTAAATTTCCTAATTGTTGCAAATTTAATATATCCAATCTATACACGATCACTTGTAAATAAATTGATGGTTTTTTCAACAATTTAAGTGTAGACTTTTAATTATATTTTCTAGTTGTCACATACCTACGTATTACCCTATTATGTGTATTACTCCAATAACTTTTTAGTCTCAATTCGAACGAGTTTGCGTATAAATGAAACTATATTTCAGAACGCATCTCAGTATTTTAGTGTCTTATTTCCGAACGCAAGCACTCACTGACAGCTGCAACAGTGGGAGCGTTGCGCTGCGCGGCCAGCCCATTTTTTATTTAATTTAATGGAGCTTTTACAAGTTCTATGATAAAATAGCAAATAATTTGTGTTTGTGTCATAATAAGTGTAATTGTGATAATGAAAAAAATATATTTTAAGTAAATCTTCGGAAAAACAGTATCGGCTAGCGAGCGTATCAAAATGGGTGAGTACGCCGGCAATTTATTAGTTTTGCTTTTATTTCCATGACTAGTATACTTCAATAATAGCAATTTACGGTACTATTTAATCACTAACAACGTAATTTTCTTGGTTCTATTCTAATAAGATCGGCCTATTTTGACGGCTACTTGTTTATTGGTGGGAGTATTGATTTTTTTCATGCGTCGTTTATTTCGACAGTGAGGTTAAACTAATAGCTTTCTCTTGATGAATTTTGTTTTACAATTGACCTTTTATTTTCAATTCTTGTGTTTTTTTTTAATATAACTGTGCTGAAGTATTATAAAGGGGAAGCGACGATTCAAATTAATCTTAAGCTGACTAAAAGTTGATGCAGTGTGGCTGGAAATTTGAGCGCCGTAATTGTGTTAGGCAAGAAGTGCTAAGTATTTAGCGGAGGCTCGCCAGGTGGTTACATCGACGGGCGCTAATCGCCGCGTCCTTGTGCCGTCGTCGGCCGCCACCGCCTAAAACATCGTTTGTAACTTATGGTTCTAGTTAGATTGACAACCTAATGCTTAAGGAAGTGAGATAGAGATTTCATTAGGTAATTAATCTTACTGTTACTGTGTTGCATTAAGTATAGCAAAAAAAAATAAAAAAAATGATCCACTGAATACAACAAAACCTAACAATGCACCTAGGTATATCAATAAATATAACCAATATTAATCTTAGGGATGATAAAACTGCATGTTCTTAACCCATACATTTTTTATATTTAGATTGTTCATGTTCCTTTCGCTTTATTCCCTATGATTGTTAAAAAAATGTAACCCTATGCATTATGGCTGTAAAACCAAAGGATAGTTTTTTTGTTGTTTCTCTATCTGAGTGTACCTGGTCTACCAAGCATAAATCATATTTTTTTTTTATAATTTTAGAGTACCTATTGTTGGTGACAGTATTACACACAAACAAGTGCCAGTCAGCTGTGACTTGTATCATTGACATCACTAACTAATCTTCACACATCCACTCTAAAATAATTAACAAATGCTTATGTTTGACTGTATGTTATAACAACTAGAGCACTGAAGTGATTCCTGAAAACAACTATCATAATATGTATGTTCAGTATAATAGTTGGTGAGCTATCTACAGCATAATGACAACACAGAGCACAGAGGTTGATGAGGTTGATTAGAATTTTAGGTAGTATATATAGTATAATAGTACACCTACTATTATACTACCTTACATCTACAAGACGGTGGTCTTGTAGACAAATTAATGAATGGGTCTGGCCTAGGCAATGCTAATCACTAATGTACATTTGACTTTAAACCTATGGTACTTCACTAAATGAATAGAAAATAAATATCTGAAATATTTACTATAAAAATATTGCGTAATGTACGGTAAAAATGTTAACTAAAATTAAACTATGAATTATTTTTTGTTAACAAAAGGTGCTGAAGAACACAAGTGTAGAGTTTCGCATATAATATATATATTTAATGATTTATTAGAAGCTAGGAAGTTGTGTAAGTAGCCTGGGAAGTCACAGCCACAGGGCCTGGCACGGTCTGAGAGGAATGCGGGCGCGGGCGGCGCTGCGTCGTGCTCGGGTCGCTCGCCCTCGCCGCCGCCGGTGGAG
This sequence comes from Autographa gamma, assembly GCA_905146925.1. Lineage (NCBI taxonomy): Eukaryota > Metazoa > Arthropoda > Insecta > Lepidoptera > Noctuidae > Autographa > Autographa gamma. The sequence goes on from LR989871.1 coordinate 9,493,457, forward strand.
CGGCACGGTGTCCGGTGTCGCCGGTGTCGCCGGATCGCATGCTCCGCCGCCTGCTCCAGTTACGCCCGATGCTATATTACTTATCGAAACACCCATTACTAGGCAGTTCGCGCGACCTCCACACTTCAAACACGTATAGTAATTACTCGATGTCTTTTATCTACTCTACTCTGGAAGTACTCACAAAGCTATTTCACAGATAAAATCTACCTCAAACCACATTTCATCTCAGAAATTCACGCATCTCTGCTCGCCTTACTAAGCTTTACGCTAAGCTTAGCGAGTCGCTAAACTTGGCGAGTCGCTAAGCTTAGCCGCTAAATCAATCGCCATCACATGTGACAACATTGTTTCACTACACAAATACTCCTTCCGTGTACACTTTCTTCGGGCTTCGTAGACAATTCACCATTCATGGTCCTCCTGTATATCTGTCCCCCATACGATGTCACTTTTTTGTACAGTTTAGTTATAAAACATTTGAAGTAATTTATACGGCAACTCGAAACGATGTGTTTGATTGTTCATGAGAACATTCATCTTGTTACTTGTACACGGTTTTGATCACTGATTTGCTTTAGGAATTAGCAACGGTATGCATAAATATTAGGATAATAATAGTTTATTTGACACGCTTCTAAGATGAGACAACATTCGTCTAGGCTTAGCAAAGCCCGACGACCGATTATTTTACTTTCGAGGTTTGACTAAAAGTTTAGGTACTTCTCTTGGTTTCACATATTCATCGGTCAAAGGTATATTTTTTATAGATTAAGGCTCTATGTCAGACTTAAGGCTTGACTAGCCAAACCAAGAATCACCTGAGTTTCGGTACTTGACGATACAATAACACATACATATATAGTTAAATTGCGGTGAGAGCAAATATGTTTTGCAAACTCTCCTTTGTCATAGCGAATTACGTAGTGATTATCGCATTGTTCGATGGTCGAGTTTCAGCGAGTCATCATAATGCTGAAGGATTTCTTACAATTTCAACCTATTGTTTTTTTATACAATTTAAAAATATATAAAATATATATATTTTTTATTAGCCTACTTTAGATCCCACTGCTGGGCAAAGGCCTCCCCTTTCTTCTTCCAAACCTCTCTGTTCTTGGCGATTTCTGTCCACGTGCATAAAAATATATAAAATATAATTATATTTTAAATTTAACTAACCGTTTTGACTGTACGGATGTCTGCAAGACATCCTCGCCTCGGTACCAACTTTCGTCAAAACATATGAAAGTGTGTTCAGATAGCCTGGTGCAAATCGGGAGCACTATTGTACCAGTTTGCAGATGCCGGAAAACATCTCACAACAATCATTTGCTCGAATTTGTAGCACATGACATACAGTGCAATTAACTTATATTTACAAGTAACGAAAAGCGATCTAAAGCATTTGCAGTACTTATTTCCATTTTTTAGGGGCCATTGACAGCGATAACCTTAGTATTTTTATTCAAGTTAAAAGCCACGGTAATTGGCTGGTTCGTGACGAGTACCCGTCACTCAAAGCTCTAGATCGCGTGTTGTTCACAACAGATCTAACAAATAATATTTTTATACAAGTCTAGACAATACTAGATTTAGTTGTGGGAATTCACGTCGGTTGATACCAAACGACAGTTACGCAGGATCACTATCATAAACAGGAAATCCACGGATCGTTCTAAAACAGCGCAATAAGTGTACTCCGGAGTAGTGTAAGTGTGCATCGGATTTAAATGCATTTTCCAGCAATAGATGCGAGTGATTCAAGAGGATGGTAGACGATATACAGGGTGTCCGGTAAAGAGTCGTGACAAACTGTGGTAGTTGATACCTCTAGTCAGGACTTACCAAATGAACACAACATGACAATGTATTCCGCGAAATGTTACGGGTTTCGAGTTATAATCGATTTTCTTAAATTTCAGAATTTGGTATCTTGCATCATACTTATCCATTTTGCTGTCTGTAAAATGGGTTTTGCAATACTTTTTTTACATCAGATTGATCAATCTTGAATAGTTACTCTACGCTTTAGTAAGTCTCAAATTTATCTCAAAAAAGAATGTATTGACGAAAAAGCCATACGTTTAACAATGTTCACGTTTCGATTATGCTAATGCTCAACTTTGACCTGCAGTGGTGAAAAATAAATGTACATTCTGTGTACTAAATATCGGGAATTTGTCAATAAAACAAAAAATACAAATTATTCATCTAAATTTACTTTATCGCCTTCAAAGTAGGCCCCTTTGCTTGCAATACAACATCTCCAACGCTTCACCCAGTCTTCCATACATTTTTCATAGGATATTTGCGGTATGGCCTTTAGCTCATTCAGCGAATTTTCTTTTTTTTCTTCTATCGACTACAACGTTTTCCTCGAAGTGGTAATTTTAACTTGGGAATTAAAAAAAAGTCAGACGGAGCCATATCAGTTGAATACGGTGCTTGGTCGGGAACTTTTGTTGATTTTTTCGCTAAAAACTCTTTCACTATAATGGCTGTGTGTGATTGTGCATTATCATGGTGCAGCATCCATGAGTTGTGTTGCCACAAATCTGGACGTTTTCGGCGGATACTCTCACGCAAACGCTTCATGACGCTTAAATAATATTCCTTATTCACTGTTTCTCCCTCTGGAAGGAATTCGGAGTGAACCACACCAAGGCATTAAAAAAAACTGTCAGCATCACCTTGATTTTGGAGCGAATTTGCCGCGGTTTTTTGTGTTTCGGCTCGTTTTCGAACCGCCATTCTGAAGAATGTTGGCTTGTTTGCATGTCGTACTCATAAACCCATGTCTCGTCGCTAGTTATTATACGTTTCATAAAGGTCGGATCCGTAGAAGCTCGGGAAATCATGTCTTCAGCGACATGCTTTTCTGAACAAAATTGAGCTCTTTTGGAACTAGTCGACCGTTTCATGCCTTAAATATCTATAAGAATGTTGTGGACGGACTTAAAAGATATGTTCACCTCACTAGCCAACTCTCTCACACTCATACGTCGATTTTCGAGCACTAGCTTCTTGATTCTGTCGATGTTTTCTTTGGTCGTAGCGGTTGAAGGTCTACCAGAACGAAGCAAGTCTACTACTACTTCTCGGCCTTCTTTAAAAGCCTTATACCATTCATAAGCCCTTTTTTTCGGTATACACGATTCGCCGTAGGTATTTCGCAACATTTTTAGTGATTCACCACATGAAATATCATTCGAAACACAAAATTTAAGGCACACTCTTTGTTCAACAATATTTTCCATTGTAAAAATCGCCGAGAACTCATAACTATGACCAACAAAAAGTGTAGTTTAAAACAAATTAAATGACAGATCCCGCTCAAACTTTGCGCGCTTAATCAGTTCAGTGCTACCAACATGCAGTAAAAAAATTAGAACGACCTCTTTTACGCGGGTCTTTTTATTGACATATTCCCGATACTTTTTACACAGAGTAGTATGTCGGAGTTTTGTACAACAATCTTTATAACTTGCTTGGATATTGGTTATTTTGAGAAGGCACAATATTTATGTATTTATTGTTACAAAATTTGACAAAACATCCTGCTGCAGTTCAAATGGCCGTATTTGATAAAATACTAACTCTCTGATCCTTATTTAAAACTAAATTGTATAAGTTACCCTTTCCGTCAGTACTTTAGCTATATAGCTAGTTTTGGACGCCCAATTCATTTGTCCTGGTATCCCTTATTGGAGGTGGCTCTTACGTCAAGTCCATATTGCACTTAGCACCTGTAAATAATTGCCCCAAACCATATTGTATCTTTTGTCTTGCCTAGATTGTATTTAAGAAGAGAGGGTCTACTTAAAAAAATACCTTATATCTGTGTAATATGATGATCCGCGTTAAGTTAGGTCTCATTTTAGCGACGCGTGTTCACATCTCCGGTCACACATTATCTAGTTTTTCCTAATGAGAGCTTTAGATTCCTGTAGAGTTTTTTTTTGTAGATTTATTCACTTTATTTATTAAATTTATGAGGTGTGGCAATTGTCAGCGAACCGTATCGTTTAATTGGACACTTTTGCTTTCGTCCGCGCCTCGTGAGTGGCCTAGTAGCTAGAAACACGATCAGGTTTACGTGTGGACGAGGATTTATGGCCCATAATTTTACGATGAGTCACAGTCTGCTTAATTACAAATTTCAAAGTAGGTGAAGGCGAGCGAGGCTCGGCCGGTGTTCATAAAGCTCACTGTCCACTGGGGGTATCAATATTAATGAGACTGGATGGTTCTGCTTCACACAACTGTTGGACACTACGCTGTCTTGCCGAGATAGTAATAGACTACGGGCCCATGAACAAAATGGATGGGTCATATGAACCACCAGGTGACGTATATAGGACGATAGAAGAGCATAAAATAATAAGATTCAGCACTATGCCGTCACTTGTGATCAGTCCAACTGGGTGCTGGTGAGCATTCAAAAGTGCAGCTAGAGTGAGTACATTTTAGTCATTTATTTCTGTACGGCATTGTTACCATCGAATAGATCCATGAAAAATAATAAGAAAGCGCGCAGTGCCGTACAAAAATGGTGGTCCAAAAAGTTGGTATTTTAGTTTTACTTTCTGTCAATTTCCAGGGTAAATTTGGTCATTTGATTCTGTACGGCATCAGTTTCATACTGTTTCAATACAGCTTCTAATCCATTATTCCGCAACGCCGTACAAAAATCTTTGAACAAGGGGAAAAAATCGAGGGTTGCAACCAACACAAATTATTTATTTTGAAAGTATTTCATGCATAGATAATATTTTTTACATGCCGTAAATTTTCGTGGGTCATAACGTATTTTATTCGGATTTACTCGGCTTGGAAACGAGTAAGGTGTTCCTTTTCCTGTAACCTGCAACCCTCGATTTTTTCCCCTTGTTCAAAGATTTTTGTACGGCGTTGCGGAATAATGGATTAGAAGCTGTATTGAAACAGTATGAAACTGATGCCGTACAAAATCAAATGACCAAATTTACCCTGGAAATTGACAGAAAGTAAAACTAAAATACCAACTTTTTGGACCACCATTTTTGTACGGCACTGCGCGCTTTCTTATTATTTTTCATGGATCTATTCGATGGTAACAATGCCGTACAGAAATAAATGACCAAAATGTACTCACTCTAGCTGCACTTTTGAATGCTCACCAGCACCCAGTTGGACTGATCACAAGTGACGGCATAGTGCTGAATCTTATTATTTTATGCTCTTCTATCGTCCTATATACGTCACCTGGTGGTTCATATGACCCATCCATTTTGTTCATGGGCCCGTAGTCTATAAACCTTATTAACACAACGTAAAGACGGACTATAATTCAAGTTTTATACCGTCGATATTCTGCTGTAAGATTAATAAAGTTATATTTGTTTGAAGTTGAATCAATCAGACATAGTTATGTCTAAATAATTTCATTAAATACAACAAAAAATACTTTAATGGGTCTGGTAATTAGAATGGTCTCATGATGAAACAAAACTTACAAAACTCTATGCCCAGTGCAGGTATCAAATGTCGATGAAGCAAGCTTTTTATATTACTGCAACAAGCATACTAGCAATTATTATATTACTGTATTCTGAAGGCAAGCGCACAGCCGCCTAGCCGCCTAGCCGTCACACCAGCCGGGCGGCCGCGTTATGTAATGGGCCTGTTCGTCGTAAAATACCCTCACAGCCTAATTACATCTTCATTCAAAGATTATTTTTGTTTGACTACATTTTTGCCTGAAGACATTCTACGCTTCGTGTAGTGGAACCCCTTCGGAATCAGAGTAATAACTTCAAAACAGAATTTGGGTAAACATATTGTTTTTAAATGTTATACAAGGTGCAAGGTACTCGATTATTGATAGCAGGATTGCACTGGATAATTATTAACATATTTATCATTGATAATTATCAAGATAATTACGTATTGATAATTATCATTGATAATTATCAAGATAATTACGTATTGATAATTATCATTGATAATAAAGAACGTGGGTTTACAAGTGGCGGGCTAGGCTCCGCTACCGATAAACACATTATCGCACAGATTTAAGCCGGAAACCCACAGCGGCGCACGGAGAGGCTGTGCACGTGTGTTAAGCTTCGCTTTAGTACAAAATGTATGAGAGCGTTTCCACTGCAGCGCACGGACATGACGTCATAAACACACGCGTAACTAACTCGAATAGGCGGAACGTAGCTCAGCCCACGGTCGTGCGACGCATCCCAGTTGAGTGGGTTGGCCATTTCTCGGCGACCCACGACTATGTACAGTGTCGAGCAAAAATATGTACACACATAATATTGTTAAGAAATTATTATAAGAATAAGCTACTATAAATAAGAAGTACAATTAATGTTCCTAGTATATATATGTCGCAGACAAATAGTATAATTTGGCATTTCACATACGGCGTCGTCAGTTTAAAAACGTTTGCGGTTATGTAATATGCCGTAGGCAAAATGACAACTCATTCAATCGTTATAATGCGACGTTAATGTTATTTTAGGGTGACTATGCTCATTAAAATCTCTAGACAAATTTTGAATTACATAACGTCGTCGCTCGCTTCGCTCGCTCTGTTGCCACTTGCCAGGTCAAAATATCTAACCTAACCTATTAATCTCTGCCACAAAGTTGAACCTGATCAAGCAATGTATTTCTGGGCCTATGAATATGTGAATATTCGATCAAATACATGTTTTTTTGACCAAAAATACTCTGCAGGAGTCCTTCACGACACGTCTATGGATACCTTGGCATTTTTGACGTGCCGGATAACCTCAAAAACTAAATTCTTCAATTTGCCTCGGCATTATGTATATGGTGTTAAAGTTTTCGATAAAATGTTGAGGCATATTATAAAGTGACACGGCTATCTACATTTTGCCTTCGGCATATTTCATACCTGCAAACGTTTTTAAGCTAACGACGCCGTATGTAAAATGCCAAATTATACTATTTGTCTGCGACATATACATACATTTAAGTTTTGATAAGTATAATTTATGTAAGAACTAAATTATTTATAATACAAATAAGTAAAACAGATGTTACTACAAAATAGCTAAATTATATTGTTACTCGAAAGCGCTATTGTCTATATTATAAAAATAATATATTGACTTTAAGTAAAATATTTTTTTTATTAAAAAAAATATTTGAATCATTTTATTTTCAAGTGTCATCTGTCAGTATGCATTGATTGCTAGATGGCAGAAGAGATTCGACAAAAAATCTCACTAATTTCGTTTAACAATTTCGCATATTATTATGTATACATATTTTTGCTCGTGACTGTACCCCATGCATAGCTATGAGCTGTGTGGGCGACACATCCGTGTCCGTGCGCGGCACTGGAAACGGAGGCCGACGCCGCCGAACTCATGAGCCCACGCAGCAGAGGTGAGCCACGCATCCGTGCACAGCCTGCGCAGCGGTGGGGTTCCGGCTTTACAATACAAATTTAAATTTAATTTGAGTTTACAATTATTAAAAAAAAAAAAAAAAAATTACGTGACTGGCTAATTATTGGAATAATTATCTTGATAATTTGCAACCCTGATTGATAGATTAGTAGTTGTTAGCTTTGATAGAGCTCTTGCAACTAATAAAGCGATTGTTTATAATGGTCGGTGTGCAGCTGCGCTACCGATCGACGACAATTATTTGGTGTGTCAGGACCCGACGGCCGATATGCCAACACGATATGGCTCTGTGTAATGTCTTTATTCTTCAAGTGTACGCGTGCTTATGTAGTCATTTATTAGTGTCGCCCACTCATGCGGGCTCAACTAGAATTAGGATAGGACGAGGACAGCGACGTATAGACTTCATGCTTTACATACGCGCCGCGCCGGTGGAATGTGACGGCGTTCAGACTTCGATACTGCTAGCCGTGAACCGGCGTTAGATAAGTACAACAAAACAACCGCCTTATGTAACTATGTAGGTCGAATGCACGTTCCATATGTTTCTCTTTAAAAACTTATGCGATTGGTTGTTTAGCAATCACCAACTAACTATAAAACGCTTTATGATAAGATAACCTGCGCTCTCCGCACCGGGTATGCGCATCGCTAGTGATAAGTTTCTGGTGTTCGTTATACAGTGCTCGCTGTGTACAACGACGTTCAACTGTTCCCACGAACCGCGCCAATGTATGTAACAAGCATTAAAAAGTCGATGTCGAAGGCATCCGGAGCAGAGGACCTAGTCCCGACAGGTTTCGGTTCACGTTCGATTTCAATTAATTTGTTTATCGGTCGTGTTTTAATTAATAAGCATATGCTTTTCACGCTTAAAAGGTTTCGTTATTTCAATATTATATTATTTATATTTTGCTTAATTCGCGTACGCTGTCAAGATAATTAAGTTTGAGGCTACATAATGTTAACGCGCGATGCCAGAAAATGACATCACTTAAATCGTAACAAATTCACTGGAAGAAAAAGCCGCATCAAATAATTTATATTGAATATCTAAACTAAATCTTTAGCTGGACTAACTTACTGAGTCTTGTCTTGAAAAATACATTGAATGGAATTGCGTAATTTACATACGTGTAAATGGTATTAGTAGAGTTTGATATTGTCTCGGGTAATCGGATTCATTACTACAGTTTTCTGTCATCTTTCGGCATGTAGTGACAGCCTGACAGGTAATATGTATTAACGTGTGTCTGTGTGTGTCACCGGCGAAATGTCCCGGGACGCCGGTCGGCGCTCCCGGAAGCGGTCCTTGTATAGCGCGCCCCGGCAAACCTTCACATTTACACGTCACCCTACTAGCTCCAAAAATTACCTTACTCAGAATATACATTTTTATTTATTTATATATAAGGAATACTAACAGCTAGTACAATAGGTAAAAATTACATGAATTTGCAACATACAGCCAATTACAAGTCTTCCCTGATACACTGCACGATAATATTGACAGATGAAAATAGCACCACCCATCTTAAGTTTAACTTCTAACAATACAATAAAATATATAAAAAATCTCCTAATAGTCAACGAAAAAATCTCGGCTTAGCAACCTTCTCACTGATACTAAGTTTGCGTTAAAAATATCAATGTCGTGTGTTTTACAAATCAAATTTAAGGTCTTACTTGCTCGCCATAAGAAAGTGTTTTGACGAAAATTTGACGAAACTAGTGGTAGGTGAAGTGGTGCATAATGTCGCATAGCTTTGGTGGGAGTATTAAAATGTGTTATTATAATGTGTATTAATATGTGCGTAACAAGAGCACACGATTAACAGACCGATTGATAAATAGATGGATGGACCGTGAGATTTTATCAAATCTCTCAGTTGCCAAAACTTTGTTGATCTTTCACACGGAACATTATGATCAAGTCAGCCACGGAGGTTCACTGCTCAGTGCTCTACCTCTCTAGCAGGCAGCGGCACGGCCTTTGAATCTTTGATTCGAGTAAGATCAAGGTGATCTAGTTACAGAACTTGCCTGGACAATTGAAGGTTAATTGAAAATCAATCTAAAAGTCTCAAGACAAGTTATTTATCAGCAGTTTGTTCTTCTTCAATCTGGGTCTCTGAGGATTTCATATTGGAAAGTAGAATGTATTACCAACTGAAACTATGTTTGGTGGTGTAAGGCTCGATGGTTGCTCTCTCACCACAAGATGGTATTCGCAAATAGTAGATGTCGGCGAGGCAGAGGAATGCGTGCGTGTGTTTGTATGTTTATTTTCATTCACGCCATAGCGGACAGTGGCACGTGGATACATTTAGTGCAAATATGTAACGTATTCTGCTCATAGACTATTCATATCTCAGGCGACTGATGTGCCTAGGTATATGTCGCCCGCATTCCTTGTATTCAAATGTCATTAAAGTCAAAACATCGCTCTTGGAAACCAATACGCTGTCACATCGTGGGTTTCAATAGTATGTGCACACTTGCACAGCCCGTCAGCTGGTCCACTTGAACACGTTCGCAGTCCTCGACATCAGGTAACACTTGACTGGCATGGATTTACTCACTTTAAAAGTCCATCTAATGTGTTTTGGACCATATTTACATCTTCTCAGTATAAAAATAAACCCCTATTTTGAGGACCATTCGAAACGAGTATGAAAAGTTATGTTTTGAAATTGTATTTGTAATTTCTTAGCATCGATATCATAAACTTTCTGTTTAAGTAGGTCTCGTTAAATGCACTGAGCCACTATAAAATATCTATCAAGCTTATCCGGAAAGGAACTTTCCTTAGTCAGATTTAATTACACGCTTAATCTAAGGTCTGCGCTGGCCGCTCTCACGGGCGGACGGCGCGGCGGGCGGCGCGCGGCGTGCTATCTCCTGAGCGAACACACAGCTCGCTTATAATTATTTTCATACAATCCTAATAAGTGTGTGGTTTATGTATGTATTATTATAGATGATCATGTAATCTAGTCCAATATATCTGATTCATTGCATGTATAATGAATGTGGTGGGGTACAGTTTGCCACATTTCTGTGCAAGTGTCTGCTCCAGTTTGACATGTCTGGATTCTCAGTTAAACTCCGTAGATATTGTAGTTTTCTGTTTTAAAGTGGACTTGCAGCTGTAAAAGACGAAATAAAGAAGATAAGAAGCAATGTTGTTAGACAATTTTTGTTGTGTCTTTTGCCTATTATACGCATAATACATAGGTGCTCTATTGAATGTTAGTTCACATCTTTCGCGCACTTGTTATCTCTCGGTTTGATTAGTAGTCAGTGTAGGCGAGTGCTATCGGCATTCGGCATGTTATCGCCAAGGGTGAGCGCTGGTGATGACGGCCGCGGCCGGCGCGCGCTGCGTGCAGGTATCTCTCCTTGCAGCCGATGCGCAAACATTTATTATGCGTTAATGTGTCGGAAATATTATTATACTTATTTAATGAGAGAAGCTGCTAAACTTTCTCATTAATTGCGTTTTAATATTAATAACAGATCGATTCGTTCTTATTATTACGGCATTGTTAATGGTTCTAATTGCGAGTTGTATCGGACTGTGTAAAGAATATGTTTGTTCGTGTTTTGAGGTACCATTTTGTATGCATTACTGCTTTTACCTATGACTTCCTCTTAACGTGAGTATGTAACTAGTAGAGAAAATGTAGAATAAAAGGCAAGTAGTGGAAAGTTTAATTAGTATAATGTATCAATATCCCGGATATGTAAAAGGGTTACGTATTGTTGGCGTTTATTGCTAAGACAGTCGGTATGAGAGTCTTAAACTCAAATAAGAATCTTAATAGTGTGTATATTTTAGTTGTGTTGCTTGCGTGGTTGTACACGTGTAGTCCGGTCGTGTCGGCCATGGATGGTGTCTCCGGCGCTCTCTCGCCGGCGCGCGCCGGTCACGCTCCAGCTCCCGGGAACGCCCGCTTCTCACTCCTGGCTTATGTTTCATTGCTGCCTCGATTTACCTGGCTTATAAGAAAGCTTTCTTCTTTACTCTTACATCACTTAAACGCACAGTATTTAAAGCGACAAGCGTTGATACAAACGCGAAGGTTCCGTATTTTTTTCTAAATGTTTGGATCGAAGTTTACATAAATTCCTTATAGATTATGCGACGTGACGTAATTGATCGATTATGTCAATAATATGTTCGAAGCCGGAGTTTGTGAGGACAACGAATCGCGGATTAACTTATCACGACCTTGTTCGATGTGAACGATGCTTAGCTTCATCGAATATGATAAAAATGTCTATAAATATAAAATAGTTTAGTGGATTCGAAACTAACAGTATTCAGTTGGATGCTAACATCTAATCGAGAACTGAACATACAGTGTTCGATTAGATTATAATTATTATTTATTAGGACATATACCAAATTTAATATATTTTTAAATCTGTGCTTATCGTATCATATCTACCCTTAATCATGAAACCTCTGTGGAGTGCCAACTATTTCGAAAGGTTTTCGACAATGTTTTGTTCATCTGTTACTTATCAGACTGCGCGCCATCTTTGGTAGCGGATTTGATTGTCGCGATCTCACAAAGATATGAAGAGCATTTCGACCTGCATAGCAGCAGCACACGTTCTTCTTATTTCAATCATTGGTGAAATATACTGCCCGAATGTTCTTGTGCAAAAGGTTTCTCCAACGTACGTTCTCTTAAGGTTGCGGCATAATTAAAGACCTTGGCATCGAAACCAACGTTTGTAAACATGAATATCAAAATCGAAATGCGCTTATTGGAGTTAGTCATCGAGCACGAAATGCTTTCATGGGTTCAATGGCCATAAATCGTCTTTTGATTCTATTCTATATAGGAAGTGAGGCTTTATTTATAGAGTTTGGGGCACGCGTCGCGCGTCGCTCGCGCTCTCGCTGCGCGCGGTGCGCCGGCGGCGGCGGCGGCGGCGCGGCGCGCTCAGTGCCGAGGCCAGGGGGGCGCAGTGCTTGCGCGCGCTCAGTCACGGTTGGTGCTTCGCGCGTTTCGGCCACACCGCTCGTCGCCGTCAACCGCCCGCGTTCTGCGGATCATCGCGCACTTTGCTTTTGAAATCGTTCAAGAGTGCTAGTGATAATTTCGATACCGTTTCGCCAATAGCGAGCATCGCTCGTAGCTACGTGTACGATAAAGCGTCGACGGCCGCCGCGCGCCCGCTGTGTGCCGAATTGAAATTCTTTACGCTAACGAAACGTCGAGATAAATTCTAAGAGAGTGCATTTACAGGGGATTCTGTTGCTATAATTACAATATCCTTGTGTGAGTTAATAGTGTCGCGCGTAATAGTGATCCACGATGAGGCCGAAGGAAGAGACGGACACGAAGATCCACCAGACGGGGACCTTCATCCTGTCCGAGAAAATTGACGACACCAAGTCCAAGAAGAGCGAAAAGGAAATGAAAAAAGAAATGAAGCGCTTGGAGAAGGAGAAGCAGGAGCGCGAGAGGAGAGACAAGAAGGCGCGGGAGAAGGAAAAGGAACGCGAGAAGCAGGCCAAGAGAGGTTCGTTGCACTTCTTGAATGTTGTAGAGCTACGGTAACGTGAGCGACACGGATTACTCCGCGATCGCGACCCTGTGTTATCACTCAGCCACGTTATCATGATGTCATCACGACTAAAGGTCTGCCGCATGCTGCGCTTGACGCCTGCTCATACATAACCCACTTAGTTGATTCTAAAAACGTACACATTAAACCATGTCTATTGTTGTTGCGGTTACATCATTAGAGATTGACCTTGGTTGACGTCACTTATCAAATATTTGTCGTTGATTACTCAGAATTTATAAAAGCGGACGGGAACAGTTCCGTCTTTGTTACGCTCTTAGAAGCCGATATATTTTGTTGGTGGTGGCTTTTGAACATTTATTGGTTATTGTGCGAGTCTAAATTAATACGCGTTGCTAATCGCACAAACTGGTTTTGAACAAATAGTAATTTATCTTTATTCACACGGAAGTTTTTATAGCCACATTTATTACCTAATAGAATTTGTCTTTGAATAATAAATTTTGTAGCTATATTGACCTGAGCATACTTACTTCCTCCGTCAATTTGTTTCGGACTCTTGTAAATTGTTATGTAGGTAGCGTCCCGGTGGCGTCGTCAACGAGTCGTTCGTTTACCTTTATATTCTTGGATATGGAATATTCTTAAAATATCCGGCTTGTGTTGATGCCGGTCGCATTTTGGCACTCAAGTCTTTGTCTAAGGATTTTTCGGAATGCAAATTCAATTCATTTAAATGCAATCAGCATGACAAATCACATAATTAAAAACGTACAATTGTAATGTTTTGATTCGACGAAGACTGTTAGTGAGCATCTGTATTGTACCCGTTAGATCAGTCAACAATAACATAGAACTCGTGTTTAGATATTGCATGACGTGCGGTCCACGCTCTAGCTTCAGTTCCATTTCACTCGCATTTGTTACGTGCGTGCTATTGCATCGAACGGGGCTCGACCAATTGCTTGCGAATATTTATGTTCTTGTATGAATACTGAAGGCATTTGTTGTGAACGCGCTTTCTTCAGAGCGTGACCAGTTGACCACGTCACAGAATGTGTCGATTTCAATGAGATTTATGTATTGCTTTGCATACAAAAGTGTGCGACCGTCACGATTTCGCCTGCATTTCAATGAATTACAGCCGCTTTTAAATCGACTGCAGAGAAATGAGTCCCTGCGTGCGGCGCGCGGCGGCCCATTGATTGCCTGTCCGTGTTCCTGCCGCTACTTATTTGGCTACTTTATAGCGAAACAGCTTTCTTGTCGACTCGTTCGTTTCCTGTACATGAATTATTTGCAGTTTTCGTTTTCCTCGGTTCTTTTCACCTGCGCACCGCTGCGCTCATAACGATCGTTTCACTCGTCGACTCAAACTCAGCTTGTAATAATTTTTCTATTGATCTACAATTGTGTTTTGCACTATTTTTGTTCCTTTGTTATTATTATTATTACTACTTTATTTTCTATAGGATAGGTGTTTATTTGAACGTACCTTTATATCACAACTTTCGTTGCACTTACTAGGAGCCTTTTAAGTTTTGCTCTTGTTTGACACATTGGATTAGTTAACAATAATAAAGATGTTCAGGTTTTGGTCGAGACGCGATGTTGAAAGTAACTAGGAGTGATTCATGTCTAGGTGGTAGCGATCGCGTACGTGTTGCGTGTGCGCCTAATATAGGGCATTGATGGTCGGCGAGTGTTGTATCACGGGTATATTTACGGCGGGGTGGCGCCGCGCGGCCCCTAGCTCTGTGCGCTACTGCGCTCGCACTCCGGACTCCAACGTGTCCGTCACGGCGCTAGTTTGTGATGTTGCACAACTCTCGGCCGCTATGATGTCATCTCTACAAGTGTATGCATGCGAGACTGGCCAATGTCGCGGCACACCTAACACGATCCCAAGTTTATGTGATATCAATTAATTACTTGTTTATGAACCTCACAGAATGTTTATTGTATGTATTTATTAAGGTAGGTACAGAAGTATTCGTCATATTTTTATATCGCATTATTGCTCAGTAGCTTGAATAATTTAATCTTAGATAATTATCATATTTATGGATATTTTTAACCTTTAAATGAATGCTAATTAAAACAAAATTTATTCCAAAGTTGTTTTTAAGGGAATGATGGAAACCGCGCATAATGTGTTAAACAATATTACCTTGGTAGGTTAAAGGATGCTACGATTTTTTTTAAGAGGTGTAATTAAGTTTCGGTTGAAAGTACCTAGTAGTGTTTTATTTCTGCTGCATTGAATATCACGGCACGCAGTCCCCTCGGCGCGTCAGGCATTGTGCTCTGCGCTGGTTCACTTCTCACGACAAGGTGACACTACAATGATGTCACTGCGCGTCCCCTTCATTACACGTTGCACATCTCGTATTGACTCGGATGCACGATCTATCTACATGGACCGAACCTTGCTTGTAGCTCTCACACGCTCCAAGTTCTGTCTTCTATATTATATCGCTACGAAACCTTTGCTAATGGATAGATTCAGTGGATTTATTGACGACTTCTAGATCTCAGAAACTTTACATCGGTATGAAGTTAAAATTTGGTATTAATAATATCTCGTACTAGTTGCATTTCGGTGGAGCTATAAAGTCTAGCATCGTAAATCCTGCGCGGCGCGGCGGCGAGTGTAGGCGGCCCGCGCCGAGCCGCACCTGGTAACACCGGAACTGCCTTCTGAAATACTTACGTTTATTACAATACACCGTCTCGCCCTTCATAAACACTCGTGATCTTTATTTAACTGTGACTTAACATGAACCATCACAGCCCTTGCCAGTCGTTTGTAGTATTCTTGTCCATTATTGTGACTTCATGGGAAATAATAACTCGTTTATCATTGAACTGTTTAAAGCGAACAGACCGCGATGTTATTATTGTTGTTATGTAAGGAAAGTTTCTTACAGGCAGCATTTCGAAATTATACATTCGTATAATACATTGTAGAGTTTAGAAAAACTTTTCCATGGGTTTACCAAATTGCCACGTATCCTGAGTGGTCGGTAGCCCAAAATTTCCGGTCCTTCTGACTATGTGTGTATGACAAACATGTTTAGTCTTACACTTGTTTATTATTTTACATTTTTAAGATAACTTGGAATGAATTATAGTCTGAGTTTATAGAGCTGGTTAAATTCACAGTAACTTGTCGGTGTCCACTGCAGGAATGTCTGTCGGTGTCCTTGTCTGATTTCTGACAAACGCAACCTTGTTCTCAGTGTGCAGAGTCACATAATTTATATTGTTGCTGTTGTTTGCCGAGTTGCGACACGGCCCTGCACCAATACATGTCCAAAGGAAAATTGTGCTTCCAACACATTTTGGCAGTTTATTATGCAAATTGCACAGTCATGATTGCATTTATGTACTTTGGGGCGTTGATTAGCCATTCAATTCGTTAAGCTGCACCAAAAGTGAATGAATGTATTCGTTTTGTGCATCGCCCTCGTGCCCTCGTGCCTCCCGCGCTCCTCCGAGGCTTAGCCGCACACTAATCGCATTGGTATCGTACACGCTGTGTACTATACAGAACGGGGATACGAACCGGTAACCCTTCTCTAAGCTCGGCTTTGTTACACATCACCAGGGAGAGTCTGATCGCGTGTTTTGTAGATTGTTGAATAACAATTGATTTCTTTTAATTTAATACCCTTTTGTAGAGTTTATTCTCCCTGAAATATCTGCAATGATTGACGACTACGTGAATAAAACAGGTTTGTTTGAGCACAAAACACGAGTTGTTCTCAAGAGAGGCGAGGTTTTTGTGAGCAGTCTCGCTCGGACAACCGGACTCATACGGCTATCAATGTCATTATATTCTGATATATTTCACACATTTCCTATAATACCTACTAAGGTTATACCAGAAGGGTTTATTTTAATCTAGAAATCATTAACAGATTTCGCCGTTTCCTTATTCAGGGACTTATTTTCATTTCAGGTTCATAAGCCAACAGTCAACGTCACTCTTGGCATACATTGTGACAATGGTTTGTAGAGTTCTTAAGAAAAGTATACATGCAAATCATTATGATGAAAGTGGACTGTGTTAGGTTGGGGCTTGTAGAGGATTAAATTGGCTCTAAACAAGAGCTGGTTCCATTTTTTTAACTGCAAGCAACATTTTATGCCCTTTAAAATGAAATTTTTGGGCTGAAAATTTTATAAAACGAAGATGTTTGAAAGCCCGTCGTCGCGCCATAATAACGAGTAAAAAACAAAAAACGTTATGTTTAATAAGTAATTAATTAGGTAGAGGTTGACGCCTTGTCCGTATTCGCCGCTGAACGCACCAGCACGGCGGCGCGGGCGATGCTCGCGGAGGGGATGCTCGCAGCTGGCCGCGGAGGGCGCCTTGTGTCCCACGTACTCGCACCACATGCCACATGCTGATATATTATTATATAGGAGGGGTGACAGATGTGCTCTCAACACTCAACAATACTTTTCTTAAGATTTGACCGACAAATAAGATCTTAAATAATCGCGGAAACTTGCATGTTAAAATGTATGTAGTCGTCTTAATGGAGAGTTTTTATTCATAAAGCGTAGATGAAATGTAATCAACGCTAACGACAGTCTTTCCGACACTCAAAATTGGCTTTTATTTCACGAGGCGAGAATAATTGCACTAATCATAGGTCCGAGTCATGTTTACAACATTCATCACGCTTTCACATGGCGCACTGTGATCACCGTCTAGTGAAATAATAATTTATATTTTGAATCGACATTACTATCTAATTAATGTGATGAGAGTCGCCACGGTGTCGAGAACTAGACGTGTAATTGTATTTCATTCATGTGCCTCCTTTTGGTGAGTAGCTACGTCTGGGGCTCACAGGTGGTCACCCCGCAGTTGCAGTTATCGAGCAGTTATCGAGATTCAGATCCGAACTGCTGCAACTGCGGGGTGACCACTCGAGTGTTTACATTAATCGAGCGCCACATTACGTCATGTCGGGTTTCCAAAATTGTTATGATTCATAAATACTCGTTACGCGTATTGGATCCGGAGCACAGTATCAGTTAGCGGTGACAGCGATAACGCCGACATTGGGCCGTCAGTCAATAGGTTGCACAACACCGCTGCCATCGTGACACAACTTGCGACACATATCTATACACCGGCGAGTGCCGACTCCGCGCTAGACGCAGCACTGTTCATAGACCACGAGTCTAAATAGTGGATAGGATGAGACAAGGGGTTTAACCATCCAGAGTCAATCTCGTGTTTAAGAAGAAGCATAAGATATAATTATCATATACTAGCTGTGCCCCGCGGTTTCACCCGCGTGAATACCTAGGTCCCGTTCCCGGCCTTTACGTTATTGGGCGCGGAGCTGAATTCAACAAATCACTATCGTAACAAAGCTCAGGATTACTTAATTTTCCGTGCATTTTTTTTTTCTTTTATAAGTACCTACTCCTGATAGTAACTAACACAACAGAAAAAGAATTAGCTAAATCGGTCCAGGTGTTATTGAGTTATGCGCTTACCAACACATTTAGCGATTCATTTTTATATATAAGATAAGATTTTCCATCCGCATCTTCATTAACGTGTAATCATGTTGTCCTGTATGTTCGAATATCAATTACATTCAGACACTGCACTTAACCCTCTGCATAAACATAAAATTATGAATTGCTTAATGTAGAGGTACTTCAACAAGTTTAATACTCGTATAGGTATTATCGTCGTATAGGAACTTATACAACCTCCGACCTTGGTAGGTGTTGACATACATTCGCTCGTATTTTTAAAAAGGGGTCTTAGTCCGAACCCTATATAAGTAGCACCACTCCCGCTGCGCAGCTCCAGTCATATTAACTATGATTTGATTGGCTAAAAGTTTGTTGGAAATTGGCATTAAAGTTTTATTTTTAAAGTAAGGTTTTATTCACAGAATTTAATAGATAATTAAGTGGGTACGTAGTACAACTGCATGGGACATACATAACACCAGGCGCGTAACTGTTTAAAGCGGGGGGCTGAGTTGTTTAATGTTCATAGGTGATGTAATATGATTGTACAATGTAACATCCCGTCGCCTTGTGTGTACCTGCTGAGTATGTATCGCAGCCCGCGCCCACCGCCGTCTGCTTGTGATCACAGCACACCCAATTAGTCTGTTACATGTATTTACACTTGAACACCTGATGAGTATTTTAAGACAGGACATGAAGGGCAAGGTTCCTCACCTGTGTGTTTGAAGCGGTGCGCTCTGGCGCCGCGGACTAACTCCAATGTAAATGAAATACATCAGTGGCGTGCATAGCATATAGGCAAATAAGCAGAGCTTACCTCCAAAAATCCTAACTATCTCCTTTTAATACAACAACACTCATCATACATAATCATAACATAAAACGGCAGTAAAACTTCTAACCAAACATTTCAATAATAAACAAATCATGACGTCACATATGTCAAATTCAAATTCATTCAATAACTCATAATAATCTGTTACGAGGTAGGCTCGCGACAGTTGTGCCTAGTTTACACTCACACATTCAAACGAAATCTCCTTGTCCATATACGCACGCACACTTCAAAAACGGAAAATAATACCCCGCCATCTTGACTTTTTATTAAACGACAAAAACAAAAAACCCTATTTTTGCTAAGAGTGGTGCTTTGACATTTGACATACGTAATTTTTTACACTTATAGTAAGCTAGCCTACTCGCCAATAGACTTATAGAGTCCTCGCAGTCCTCAGTCCTTTTACTTTTTTTTCACTCTCATATTCGTTTTGGAGCAAAAGTCTTTTGGGATGTTCACCGCACTTGTCAATTCTTATTCCAGTAGGTAATTATTGTATTTTAAATGAAACTTGCGTTTTAAAATACTTATAACTTATATAATTAATTCTCACAATATTATTTACTTATTTATTAATGTTTATTATATTTATTTTTAATAAATATTTTTATTGTTTTCCTTCTGTGTTGCAACTTGATCGTTTTTCGATATTTATTATCTGTGGCAGATTGTTTATTAAGTTTTTGATAGTTCGCGCGCCTGTTTTCGTCTTGTCTTTCGTAACAAGTTTCTATTAATTGTGATTTTGTGAAGTGGCTGTAGTTTAATAAACAGGAGCACTAATAAACAGCTATGTGTATGAATGTTAAGATTGTGGTGAAATTGAAATATGTTTGATAGCATACGTGCGTAATTACAAATTTACAATACAAACCCATCAGATGGGGTTTGTTGACAAAACTTAAAAGGTAAGGCTCTCAGTAATTATTTACTCAAAATGTTAGAAAATATTGCCTGACTAGCGGTGTGCTGCTGGACGAACTGTTCTTTTTATGTTATTCGTCGTTTCTTGATTGTTATACGAAATTGTTGCGTGAATTGATACCTACGAGAATAACTACGACGAAAACATTTTGTTGTAGTAGATTATATTAAGTGATTGTTTTTTAGTTAGTTACAATCTTATTAAAAATGGGAGTAAATTAAACATACAAGACAATAGTATATGTTGGCACGTAAAATAATACGTCTGATTATTTTTTTGGCTATGTAATACATAACGTAGGTAAGAAAAATGTTGATCTCGAATGGTCATATTGACTATGGCTTAATATATTTACTATTATGTTCAGTTTCGTTTTCTTATTCAGAATAATACACAAATATGAGTCCTCAACCATAAGCTCTCCGCACCGCGACCCTTTGCTCGTCGCGAGTCCTGAATCGCGGATTCGGCTGCTGTTCGCAGTTAGCTTTACAAAGATTGTTTTATATAAACTTATACCTACAAGTTGAAATAGTGATTCAATCAGAAATTGGTTTGTAGATTAAGCTAGCGAATAGTTCGCGAGCTGCGCGCGTGCATTTTAAGTAGACTTATGATCTTGATCGCGCCGCGCGAGCAGCGCGCGTATTGCTCGCGAACAGTTCGGAGACGGCATTACTAAAATTTGCGTGAGTTGCGTCGAGGAGGCGCACTAACATATTGCAGTACCTAACTGCAAGCGCGAGCAGCGCATTCGGTGTGCGTTCGCTAAATCTGAATGTACCCTGTGGTCCACAAAAATAATCCTTGTTCCAATTTTTTGGGAGTTCATTTGCGTATTTACGGTAAAGTTGGCCATACGAGTACATACGTACGTAGTACGTACGAGTCTGTGCCTACCATGGCCGAAAACCAATGCACGCCACTGAAATACATGTCCCATGAGTCATCACTCCACCGCATCCAGCGAGTCACACACACGAAACGAGAGTGATAAAGAACTCGCTTCGTGTATCACTGGGTGAGGTGGATTTATTTATACATGGTCGTTTCTACTTACGATCTCTTTGCAAGTACATTGTAAGAACAACACAAGTTGACGTCACCAATCGGCAGATAAAAATGTGTTGTGGAAAAAATACCTCTCTTAGTAAACAATGCATGATTGAAATACAAAATGGCTCAACAATTATGTTCTGTTAAGAATATTAATGCGATGCTTATATTGTGTTCGGATTTATTGCACGTGCCTGTCCAGCTAATGATGTTGTTTTTACTAATTTAATTACGATAGTTATAAGTCGATTCACAAAAGTCTTTTTGGACGTCAAAGTTACCAAAAGTGTACTATGAGTCAGGCATCAAAACAGCACGCACAGCAAATTACTGCTAAGCAAATTAATGTTAAAACAGTACACAAAATAATTTATTCCATATACTCGGTGGTTTACGTACAAACATAATAATAATATAGTCACCGAGTTGTTTATTTAGCGTCGGACGAGGACAAAGCGGACACGTCATGGCTTAAGGTAATTTTCGAGAAATATGTTGTCTTTATCGAACGCGGGGAATATGACGAGATAAGAGAATCCTGAGAGGGTCGCGAGTCCAGCTCTCAAGGTCAAGGTGAGGCGCGCTGCGGCAGCGCTCGCGTGCGTGACTCGTGTTGTCGTCAAGTGCAGTCGTTGTACTGCCGAGCCGACTTGGGAGCTGACTCAGCAGGTTATTTTTAAAATAATAGTGATTCTCTCACGGTGGTGAACATATAATGTTTTAGAGGAGTAATGGTCTTTCTCGAAGATTGGTTAAGATTAAAAATTTATATGCATACATATTTTGTAGGTATGATAAACAAGTGGTCGCGAATGCAGAATGATAGAAGTGAACCTAGGTAGGTATTAAATAAATATAAAAATACGTTCGTTAGCTCGCACGACGAATATAAGTTTTTGTGATTTTTTTTGCCACACATCTAAGAATGCTGTATGCTTTGCAGTCACAGTACGATATTTTACGTGTCCACTCATAAATCAGTGCCTCAGAACTGGGTTACGCCGCGGTGCCAAGATCAACGGTGTGCATACATCGTCACTCCAGTTTGTCACGCCTCCTCCTATGAAACCGCGAAGGCTTACAAAAATATGCCATCTTTTGGTTTCAGAATCTTCAAAAGTGACACTAACGACTTTATTCACGTTGCGCGTCGCCTTGCCGCGCGCGTCGGCCAGCTTGATGTTCAATGTTACCCTCTTTGATCCATGTCTTATTTAGTCCTCAACAATTCTTACTACTATGCGATTTAAATCTGAAGTATAAAATGAGATAAGTTCAATCTGATAATGCTCACATTATATGAGTGAAATTACGAATTAATGTAAGCGCTCGTCGCTACTGCCAGCGGTCAGACGATGCCTACCTATTGAAACCCAAACATCTATTTGGCCCGTTGCTTGTCGTGTGAAATGTCTGTAGTTTCCTTTCCTAGGAGTCTATATTATTGACCAGTTCGCTGGACTAAAAGCGTAGTATTTCGGTAACGGATGTTATGTTTGGGCGCTAATTTTTTTACATAAACCATCGACGTCTGTGGGGCACGGGCAGCTCGATCGGTATTTGTGTTGGCAACCGACGCACACGGACTCATTCATTCAGATGTAATGAGCGGCTATCAGCGGGCCGCGGCGGCCTTGCTCGCGAATTGTTTCGCTGTCGGAGAGGAACTGTCTCCCGCCGCCACCGTAACTGCTGCTCGAGGCCAGATCCTGCATCAATTGAGATCATATGCATATTCTATGCCAATCGACTGACTTCTCACGTACCGTCGGCTCGGTACGCCGTACACATCCTCCTATGTAGTTTACAAGCAATTAAATGGTATCGTGGGAATTCATCTCATTGTCTTGTCTTAGTAGTTAAATAAATGTGTTTGAAAATACTACAGTTGTAGTGTAAATCCTTATTTTAATCTTGAGAATGTTATGTATTAAGGTAACATTCAAATTCATTACCACACTTAAACAATCTAGTGATATAGCAAAGAGCAGATCTAACAATATATTAATTATCTACAAACACGTACATAAAGCTTGGCATCGGATTCCTACTCAGTAGGTTGTGTGTACTTGACGTTGATCAGTCAGCGCGGCGCGGTGTCTGCCCTCAATCACAAGTGCTTTCAACTTCTGACCATCGTATTACATCGCTGAACTAATTAACCTTTTTTACACTACAATAATGCGTGTAAAGCTACGCTACTACGCTGAGAAACAGAGATGATAAAGACCTGTTCATTTGCAAACTATACAACATTTAAAAGTAGAGAAGCGTCGGAGCTGGGATGTCCACAACGCAACAGCCGTTAATTTGTACAACTAATGGCCACATTTGCACTTTTTACTCTGTACACCTACATTTTTACTGTAATTATCTATTAAAAGAGGAAGTAAGCTTAATATATCTCCGTAGAGGTTGATCCTACGACGTAAGTAAGTCCTGCCGTAAGAAGCTACATGTTTCACCGGTTCGTAAATAGAATATAAGGTATCTGTGCGAGATTGAAGTTTCAAAGTCAAGGTGCGTATCAAAGTATGCATAAATATTTTGTTATCACTTAAAGATAATGAAATGTTGTGAAATACATCGATACTATGTTGATAACATTAAGGTCATAGATTGTGCATGAATGCAAGTAGAATGTGTGACTAGGATTATTAGTGAAGGAGCCCATAGTGTAAGTTTAAGGAATGTGTCGTACTCGGGCTAGAACAAGGACATTGTTAATAAGAGTAGCCTCGTTCGCATCAATTGGCGCGCGTTGCGCAACCAGCCGGTCCCCCGCGCCGCGCGGCTCGCCCGCGTCGCTCGGACCGCACGCAGCTCTCCTGGCTGGTTGACAGTGATGACGCTCACGACACGTCGCCAAATAAGGGGCCATTTGATTTTGTCATACAATGTATTTCTCTTTTTTGTGTCTCGATAAATGTTTCCAATTTGTTTCATCTGAACTTTCATCTCGATGAAACAAATTGAAAGCATTGGAAGAATTTGTATAGTTAAAGACTAAATATATATGTATATGCATTGTTAATTACGGACATGTTATAAACTTTCCGTATATTTGTTGCAATCTCGCGACCAAAAGTGTTCAGTGATGTTGTTTAAAGCTTATAAAAAGTGTATAACGTTTTATTTTATTTATTAGGGAAAATAAACGGTTACACATTATAAAATTATGATACATAATAAGGCATCAGAAATAGTTGGTAAATGTATAACCAACGACATTTTCCACATAATACTAATAACAAAAAACAGACAAAATGCGACGTGCGATAAATGTGTTTACTTTTAAAGCTAAATTAAACAGGCATGCAAAAGGACAGAAGGAAGGTTTAGAGTAACTAGAATGATATAAGCCAATTGAGTCTTTGTTTTCTTCCGACAGTTGCCACGAACAAGGGGGACAAAAAGGTGACACTGATAGATACCTACCTAAATTCAATCAATTTTTGGTGAAGAACTTTATTTCTCATTATTATTCGTCACTCCATATAATTTATTTACTAAACTGCCCAAATGTATTTTGCGAAGATAACGGCTCTAGCTTTATTCTGATCGAGGTTATTGATACTTACACGTGGTTTGTTGTCACGTTACGTTAATCCATGATATCGTTCCCTTCACCGCTCGTGACACTAACGCGCCTAAAAACATATTCCGAAGACAGATCTAATTCAAATGAGGCGGCGCAAACACTTTGCACTAATCCGGTTATCTTATCGCTGAACAAACTTTTGCTAGTATGAACTAATGTGGCTGGTGTGGCTACGTCAGCTAAATACATAGGATTGTGTGTATGTCATATACTCTGTGTCAAAACAGGCACCACATCCAGAATGCTAACTTAACAAAAACGTTGATATGCTTAAATTAAGTAAATATAATTACTGTGAAGTTGAGAATCCCCAGTTGTTGAATTCATGTTCATAGTGCATGAGCCTTAAAGGACGGTTTATCGCCCTTTGTGCAATAAACCTTCTGCTGGCTCTATTATGTGGAGCAGCTTTGATCGTTGTGCGTCTGGGGCGAGCTCAGGCCCCGCTTTGACCCGCCTCGCAGACCAATCGAGCAGATGGGCCCAGGTAGGGTTGCGGGGCACGCCATTTGATTCTTTAGCTCGAGTACAAACGTTTCATATGCAAGTCTTCTTTTATAGTTAGTGGTTATGCGCACGTGATAAGTTGATGGTTTTTGCCGTG
The DNA here is from genome assembly GCA_905146925.1 of Autographa gamma. NCBI lineage: Eukaryota > Metazoa > Arthropoda > Insecta > Lepidoptera > Noctuidae > Autographa > Autographa gamma. Next base: position 9,518,978 of record LR989871.1, read on the forward strand.
GTGTAACCTCAATAATAATTCGAGAACGAAATATATGTCTATATTCTGTTGATCCGAAGCTTTAGTACTAGCTTATTTTTTAATGTTTCGCAACAAGTTCCGCTTCCAGCTTGTTTACAATATAATCTCGGTAATGATGAAGCATGGTAATGCATCTTTCGTTGTTTATATCGAAACAGACTTAGCATGATACGTGGTATAGTTGTCCTCTCTACAAAGTTCCTAGTAGTAGTTATAAATTTCCGTCCAAATAGAATACGTCTCCGGTCCCGCAGTCCCGCTCGCGCTCTCCTCCATTAAGCCACCGTTTGAAGTTGAACCCGACTAACTCGCGCCGCTGACCTTACCCTTCTATTTATAATATATTGTTGTGCTTTTCAGAATTGAACTGTTTGCCGCCCGTTTAAACAAAACGAACAACTCTTTAATTATAGTAAAGCTTGAAAGTTTTCTCGGGACTGTTTTGTTCACTGCCATTTGTCTTCACAATATGTCGTTTAGAACGGTCCATTTATTTGAAAAGCATTTAGAGCGGTGTCTCGCATATGAATACAAGTTTACAGACTTAATAAATCATAAGCTTCTCCTTTTTAAAGCTTTTTCATTCGTGTGCTAAGAATTTGATAAATTCCCGAGCCGCGGCCGACTGGACGAAACATAGGTGTGAGTGGAAGGTAGAGGCACTGTGGTGAGTCAGCTCCGCACGCGCTGATGGCAACAGCTTGCCGAGCATTATGTACCCGTGCGCGCCGCGTGCGTCATCCGGGTCAATTGGACCAGTTATGTAACCATCATGAACCACTGTCACTAGCGAGACCACGTGTTTGTGCGTTCGCGGGGAAATAAATAATTACCTACCGCGGTGCGAACACGGAAAGCTAACATAACTCGTTCCGGTGCCGCTATACTACACACCCTGTTACATAAAGCACCACTTTGCAAATTATAGTTTTGTCTCTTAATATCGAAATGTTATTAAAGGCGATTTAAGGTCTTTATCTCCCAACTTTTATTCTTGACTGGTTTTGTAAGGATACATTGTAAAAACTCTTGTTGGCTAAAGCTAAAGACTAATCATATTGAAGATCATAATAATATGCGATAACATTTTTGTAGCACACAATTCTGTCGCTAAACCGAGACTGCCAGTAACCTAAAGGCCGTCACATACTTACACCTCTAGTTAGCACGAAGTGTGCTCGTTAGCTCGTCGTCATTAGTCGGTCAAGTCGCGGCGCCTTTTGTCTCAAGCCTTCGTGCCACTGGCAAGACGCGCCAGTTGACGCGCCAGTCCGCCAACTTACATCACACTATGTGATTCGCCTGAAGGCCCGTTTCTCTTCTTCATCTTCCTTAGACAAAATCCTTTATGAATAATAAGTGAAAAATGAAAGGACAATACACTATATACACAATAAAGAACATGCAAAATGACTTACGATGTAAGAAACTCGTGAGCTCTACTATCACTTATTATTTCTCTTTCCGTCGGAACACAACTATGAGGAAATGTCTACGAGCGCTGGCTCACCTCTCGGTGATTGTTGCAAATACTTTTGATAAATGCAATCTTATCGCTGAGAGCGAGCTATTATCAGTACCTTCATACCTAGTTACCTACTAGTTCAGTTTTACTTGAATACTTTCGAACGATGTGACGTTACACTAGATCACAGATGTGATCTTCAAGTTGTACATAATTAAGAGGTGGACGCGATTTATCATTGGTAAAGCATTGCTGCGTAGAAAGGATGTCTGGTTATGGTGTGGGGATCCGGCGTCGGCTGATGGTATCGCGGTGATAAATGAAGCTGATTCAATATAGTAGCACGGAAAGCGATACAATGGTGGCGAAAGGTCTCGGCCTCTCGATGCAATTGAATATATTTTAATAAGCGCGACGCAACGAATAACAAAATGTACACTGAGCACTGTAGGCTTACTATTCAATAGATTTCAATTCCAATACAAGGCCAATATAAAATTAATATTAATTCTGAACTTAGTGTGGTTTGGTTGTAGAGCAAAAGAAGCTGCTTTATATGCCTTATATTAATAAGGTAGTTTATTAACCAATGTGTGCAACGGTGAGGTTGGTGCAGCAGCTAGCTGTGCAACAATATGTTGGCGGGTGTCGCGCTGACTCAGTGCTTGTGATGCGGCGCGCGCGGTGCGCGTGTGAGGCGCATGCCTGATGCCGGACGCGCACATGTCGCCTACCGTTACTACATTACTCTAACTGTTGTACACATCGTCAGCTCAAGTGTCGCCGCAGACGCTTTGTATGCGACTTCTTCACACTTGTGTTTGATTCTTTTTTGATTGATTACATTTTTTATAATCGTTTTAAAGGGACGACGTGACGGTGCGAAATCCGTTTAAAGAAAATACCATACTTGAATGTTACCATGTTTGACTGATTAAAGCTCCACGATATTTTCGTATAAGAACGCTTATAAGCGTTTCTCTATCCTATGATTCTTATGTATAATTCCGTCTATTAATTGCAATCATGCAATGAATGATGATGAAGTCCATCTTAGCGGCTAGGCAACGATTAAAATGGACTTTCCAATACAAAGTAGACAAACAATTTCGATTTATTGATTAGCAGGAGTAGTGGTTGTGTACCGCAGCACAAGTGTACTAGGAAGCGGCCCGCGGCAGGTGTATTAATAATTCAGACGCATTGTATCGCGGAAACGCACTTCGTACACATCCGGTACAGGCGGCAGGCGCAGCGCGCACCTAGCCGCAGGCGGCGCCCGTGAAGCCGGAGCAGACCTTGTGTCTCCACAGACAATCTCATACATCGTCTGTCTATTAGTAAACTTCTTAAAAACCATAGCTTAACAACTTCATTGGTTATTTTACTAAATTGCTTATTTTACTTAAATTAAGATTGAGCCAAATTAACCCGTTTTATATAGTGGTAATAGTCGCGACCGCTGTAGACGCCGCACCGTATCATGTAACAGAGAGCTGTGAAGCATCAATCACAATCGTCCACTTGCGGTCATTACAGATCATCTGTCGGCGCTAATATCTGTTATTAATTGTCGCGTGTGACCGCTCCACCCGCGCACCGTTACGGCGAGAAACTACATTACATTTGTTTCCCCATGCGTATGTTATTTAGCGACAAAATTAAAACGATGTTTAACTGCATTTTCTTTCTATTTATTTCACTGTTTCAAACTGAAAATATTTTCAGATTTCTTGCTCTCGTTCCCCTTTGTTTAAAAGTACAGAACTCTACATTAAAGTACTAAGGAATTGTTAATGAGGTTTTTTATTCTAATTACTATACTTAATCGCAGTTGACAAACAGCTTAGTTCATCTGAGTATAGTCGGTGCTTTCAGTTTAATCTGAATTGAGATGATGTCAGAGATAGCGGCACAATGCTAAGTGTATATTTTGCCGCATGATCGCGTGCGGTCGTCCGTCTGCAACGCCCCTCGGTCTCGCGGGCGCGGTCGTCGACCCCGCGGCACGTCGCGCCGCCTCGCCGCCGCCTGCCGCCGCCGCGCCGCCGCGCCGCGCCTCTGCCGCCTCCATCTGCGAACAATCACAGCTTGCTTTTATTTCACTCATGAATGTGTTCCACATTGTTTTATTCCGATGTAATTCGATTCTTGTAGTTATAATGTGGCACGAAGGACAACAATAACATACGTTTGTTTCGATAAGATCGAGTTACCATTGCTTTACAATGTGCATATCGGTGGATTTACTGAATAACAAGCTTATATATTACATTGTTATTTATTGAACCGTATATTTAACCAGAAATTTATTGTACATAGACTTGCTTCGTCATGTAAACTAAAGCACGGGTGCATAGTAACAAACTGTAAAATCCATTGAGCTCAATATAATTGTCGTTATTATGTTTTACCTTAACTTTAAACGATACTCACACGTCTGCTACCCTCAAACAAGAACAAATCTCGCGCGTGTTGGCGCGGCGGCGTCGTCGTCTAGTCGCGCCGCTCGTCCCGTTTGCGTCTGTGCGATCCATCTTAACAGTCGCGTTCGTTTTGTCGCCGGCCTGCGTAGTAGTTCACGTTGTTTTCAACTTAATATTTTATCGACCTCGTCGCGAACACGTCATTGGTGATTTTCAATTGTTGCTGTGGCTACATTCGTACGTTGTTCATTTGTCCCGAATATCGCGCCGCTTGTACGTAATTCTCTACTATCGTCGTGTTGTAATGAAATGATTACGTGTTTAATAATAGAAACGACATTGATCCATTAATTTCGGTATTGTTACCGTAATGAAACATTTTATGGCATTACGGTAACAATACACATTTTAAGGCAATGTTTTAAGCCACATTCGCCTATAAACCTCAAATTGAGGTGCGCCGCGAAATCGCACATACCATTCCTAAAGAATTAATAACCAGGAAAACAGATCTGACCCAAATGTATAGAAACGTACGATATATACATTACTGCCGGATGGCCGTAAATAATAACGCTAACGATTACAGTACAAACTTTACAAATACACACGTTGTGCTGGAGCTTCCGCTTTACGTAACGTGGGTTTTTGAATTAAATGTAAACCGGCCGATCGCATTTATTTCATCTGTGGAACATCTGTGGCGCAGGATGCTGCGAGTTGAGCAATGTGTACTGGTTGTAACTGTTGCCGGTCACAATAACGTAATGGTGTTGATTTGATTACGCTGTGACCAACATTTATGTTGAAAGTTATAATAAAGCATCTCTAGCTCCACGTCGGGCGGTAGGGTCGCCTAGTGCGAAGTTCCAAGTGCGTCTGGCTTGTCAGTAAACAGCAACAGCGGCTTTGTGTCGCAGTTGCAACGAGTTCAGCCGCCAGTGTAAGCCGCGAGCACGGCGCGCCTCACTGAACACGTCTCGAACACTTCCGAACTACGCGGCGACGGAAGCGCACCACTGACAACTTTGCATGTAAATCTACCTACCTATATCCATTTCTCAAATTAACTGTCCATACATATTACACTTCAAATTAATAATATAACGTAGTCCAGAAGACTAGATACTTGAAGGTCGACATGTTAATGACGTTTTTAATTTTTTTACTGGTCTTGTTCCTTTCGCACTACCACAGCCCACAGTGATACCTACCTAATAAATATCTAAGTTGACGTCTGTGCAGACGAACTTCCCACCGTTTAGGAATTAGGTTACAATAATGAAAGCATGCACAGAAGTGTGAGAAGTCGCGATGTACGGCGGTCGGCGGCCGCGCCCACCATCGCCGCTAATAGTGTCATTTAAAGCTGCGGCCACGCTTCGCTCACCAATCGCATGATTCAGAGGTCAAGCTCTACTGATCATATTAAAAAATACTATTATTAATCGGAAAAAATAACATGGTACCTACCTAAGCGCAGCTAATAACAATATCAGCCAGAAGGTTGAAATCGTCTTTCGTTTTTCGTTCTCTTTCAAACGTCTCGAATGATCAAGATGTGATGACATAATATTGTAAATCCGCGTTATTGCCATAATAATATGAATATTACCTAGACTAGATAATGGTAACGTTATATGATAGCGTGCGCGCGGGTGGCGAGAGCAGCGCTTGTGTAGTTTGGGCAGTGTGCGGAGCGCGGAGATGTGGTATGTGACGCGCTCGCCCTTGGCATTATTAGCGGCCGCCGCGCTATCAGCCGGTGACATCAGCAAGCCGCGGCCATCACACATCTACTTAAGTACACCTTGCTGTATTCACCATACTTTCAGTTTTTTTCGGCTTATACGTTTTATTCGCAAAAGCGTAATTAAGAAAAAAAGTTTTTACAAGCTTATTAATCAAGCATTCCCAAAATATATTTATGAATAGGGACCATACTTTTACCTTTGAATTAAAAAAAGTAAACCCATATTGACTTGGGGGGCACGGCTTGGCGTCAGTGCCCCCAGTTAATGAAAATGAGTTCAACTTTCCTACCAAAGCTACCTCTGCCGGAAATAAGTTGTTGCAGTACTTACACTTGTTGCTTGATGGTAGTTGTGCAGCTTTGAGGCACACACAGCTCGCGCTCGACAGCGACGCAGACTGTGTAGTGTAGCGCAGGTAGCGCCGGCGCCCGTTATTAGGTACAGTTACATCAGAATGATATGCCAATGATTGGGCAGTGTTCCGGCCATTGTTTCAGTAATGCGCATGTAACGCGTCCATGACAAAGCGCGGCGCGGCGACGTGGTTGATGCCTTTATATGATACTGATGTAGATGCCGACATGCCGGGATTACTTCACTAGGCCCTCACTTTAACTGATCGATCTTTTTTGTAATAACTAACTTTTGTAGCATTCTATTGAACTTGTATTTTGGGAAAATCTAAAACAAAAGATTGTGGTTGTTTTACTACATCCGTCGATGTAATCAAACACCAACCAAAGATACTAATTTCAGCTTGTTAGGCTCGGGAGCGGAGTGCTGACCTTCAGTGCGCTCGGCCCGCGCTGGGACGCTCAATAATTCATATCTGTGAAAGGTTACGTTTTTGTTTTCACGAAACTTACAGTTTGAGTACTCTGCGAGCACGTTTATTGTGAGCTTGTCAAGTTCTTTAGAATTAAATACTATTACGAATACTGTGATTTCCATCATGTTTTACCTGCTAGCAGATTTAGATACGTAATCATTTTGTGGTTTTCCTTGACTGTTCCGCTTATTTTCACAGTTTATGAGGTGTTGTTTTCCGGTCGCCATTCAGTTGACGCATATTTTTGTTATAATCAAGCGAGTTTGTTTATATGTTTAGTTTCGTATCGACACAGTTAGCCTTGACCTCCACAGGTGTAGACAAGGCCGAGCCGATGTTTTTGCCGACGTAACACAACCGCGACAGGATCATTGTTTACATATGGAGTGGCACTCGGCAGTCGGCGCTACTCTGATGAATGAGTGCTCGCGGCTCGCGGTGCGCGCCGCTTGACACATTGTTGCGCAACTGTGTTTGGCAACAAATGAGTGTGACGTCACCGTACACAATACCCCGTTGTCATCGCTTTGTGTTGTTAATGAAGTTTACGCTGGAGCGTGACGATCAGCACCGCTGCACGTTATCATATGAGCCGACTGCAAGGAGAACGAGAGTTAACACTACATTGTGTGTTACTTTTTTAATGGATTCTAAGAATAACTTATTAGCGCTGCGATCTTCACGTACTCCACGAGATTGACATACTAGGTACATCATCATTTTCAGATTGTTACTGTATTTAGTGTTATTTTCAATTTCTGGGAAATACTGAACAAAAATTACGAGCCAGAAAAAACGAGGCTATTAATGTGTAATTTATAAAGCATAGTACCAATTACATTATCGTTATAAATAGCATACTAAATAATGTGCTATCATTAAGTAAGTCTTTGTTTTGTGGATAAACACATTAACAATTAGCTGTCCAGTAATGTAGTCAGTCGTGATAGTTAATAATGCGCGCACTAGTGACCGACATAATTAGGCGAGGTGAGTGCGGTTCACGCCGGTCGTACAACGCGCCAGTCCGCGCCGCTCCGGCCGCTGTCCGGCAGATCGGCGATAGCGCCGCTCCACTGCGCTTTGTGCTCATACCGCTAGGACTACGCGTGCGCAATGACGCTATTGTTGATCTATTACATACATACATAGTAAGTACAGGGAATTAACGCGTTTCGACCAGGTAGCACTGGTCATGGAACGCAAGCAATTCTTTTAATAGTTATTCTGTTGTAACTAGTAACAAAATTGCATTTATGTTACTTGTACAACATAAGCAATTAAAGCCTGTACCATAGCGCATATAAACGATGAAGGATAACTATCTCGCAATCTGAAGATAAGGAAAATAATGACAGATCCCACCCGGTACAAGAAACAACAAAGTAGATATTAAAATAATAGAAACTGTCGAGACGTGCTGATCATTCCTCCTCGCCTATAAGCCGTTAGGAATCTCGGACACGATAGTATTTATAATGCACGTACATACAAGATCGGAATAGAACTGCGGTGGTTATGATACCGGCAGGTCGGGCTTCCTCCACGAACAATGCGAGTCGGATCAGTGATGCTAAACATTCTCTACTCACAAGTGACAGCGGCCACCACCTTGTTTTGCACGTATTTTGTTAGAGCCGAGGTGACGACGAAACACATTAGAATCAGAACACCAACTATAATGTAGCTTTTTTTTTTTATAAAAGTGCAGTTTATAATGTTTTGTTTGTTTTTTTTTCAGGTAAGACAACTGAAAGTCTTCAGACACCATGTGGTTATAAAGGTATAAATTAAAGTATTTGATCTTGAGAACATTTCATGGCTGTTACAACTTACATAGTACATAAACGTCTGGGTGCTTTTCGGTTTGTACATAATCCGTAACAAATATCTCAAGAATGACTTTCATGAGATTTGCATTTAGTAAGACTGGGTTATGTTAAACTCAGAACCAGCTCGCTTGCTCTCGTCGGATGAACGTATTATACAGTAGTTATAGACTGTTGCAAACAAGTAGGTCAGTGGGTCATGTAGAGTAAAGAATTTTAACATTGAAGTAAGAGCGCTTAGTCCAGTCATATGCAATATCGGGTTGTAAAAAATACTTCAGAACTTGTTAAAGAATATTGAAGTTCAATGTAATTATTTACGAATATAAGTGTTCGACACATCACTTAACCTTTGTACCTGCAGACTAATTTGAGATGTAGCGGTCCGCTTGCTGTCGCTGCCAGAGTCGCATATTCGGCAAGAGGCTTACCACACATTAGCCATAGGCTCGAGTGCTCGCCACAGTCGCCACGTATCGTGACCATTACTGACCACACAGCCGTTATGTAATATTAGAATGTCCGCGGACAGATTGCTTCATTATGGCTGCCATGGCTGGTAATGGTTGCTACAAGTGCCGTCACTATTCATCCAAACGCTGAGTAATCAAACTATGGGAAAGTTTTCGATTACGATTCCTGACAGAGCTATTCTTGTTACTTATGATGTTTAACCGAATTAGCTTGAAGGGGTCTAGACATTTAGTACTAGCTCGCGAGCTTCGGTGTGCAAGGAACGAAAACACAAGTTATTAATGAAACTATTGTAGTGAAAGGCAACACTGATGTAAGTTCACAACCAAGATTGCATCTTACACGCGCTTGCAATATTTAGCTTTCTATTTTTAGAAGTCCATCGCTTGTTCTCTTAATGTTTCAGTCGTTGCATAAGCTCTAGCAACGAGCGATGGATCACGACAGTGGCAACTTTAGAAAGCTCCATGTAGTAATGATTGGTTGTCATGTGCGGCAGTGTGCGCGTTATTGATTGTGTTGGCTTCATCATCATCAGCACACAATGCGCGGAGAGATCGCCGCGGAGCCTGTAAATTGTAATATTGGTACCCAATCTGCTATTTGTATACTGGACGTTAGTAATTACTATTCGGTTTTGCCACTTTTTGCACAAGGACCTATTATAAGTCTATAAAGGTTTTTTGTTATCATGCGAAGGTGAGCGTAGTAATAAAATATTCTCAAATGTAAGTTTATATGCTAGCTGAAACAACTTGGCGTATTGCCGGCAGTGGGAATATGTAGGTACACGTCATGTGTAGTGTTTATTATTTTATTCCCATGGATGATTCGAGCTTTAGTTTTATGATGGTTAATCCTTATAAAGGGGTTTGTTGCGGTGCGCAGTGAATACGTGCGTGTTAGTTGGACATTGCGGCGTGAGCGTAAGGCGCGACTGGCCAGTGGTGGCTCCCGCCCGTCACTCATTGAAGTGATTGTACCTATTGTGGCCGCAGATCCATTGGCTCGCTACTATAGCTGCAGCAATGCACGGACAACATACTTCTATACTAAATAACAATTATACGAAGCCACCACGCAACAGAAATTATTGACCGCGTCACAAAACATGAACAAAGTACACTACGTTAAAACAAAAATAGACTGCTTTTTGCAAAAGTACAAATAAAAATAGTTCTCTTACTAGTAAAATATTTACAATCAACAAGTCTAGCTTACATAGAATATTACAAATATAATCGTCGACGCATATCGTGTGGGAACAGGACCAAGTTGTAATCAAATCACCGATAGGAGATATCGCGTCGATTTACATAATCACTGATATCGATATGAATACATTACAATTCAATCGAACCTCCATAAATTGATTACAGTCATGGTGTGTACTAGGTACTGGCATAGAGTAATAATTAGTGATACTACGACTAACATTGAAAATTTTAATTTTAAATTATTTTCTGACGAGTTTAGCTGTGTACTTCAATAGTTGGCTACGTGTCGCGGTCGCTGGAGAAAGCCTCCGGCACATTAGTGCTCCCAGTAATGTGACCACAGTGATGACGACCTGCTATAATGACGTCCAACATAACCACTTAATTGCATATTGAAGGAATGCTATTTCCTCGCTAGAAAATAACCCAACGAATAAGCGATTGAAACAGTTCATAGCCTCGTGAGAAACGAGCTTGTCTTATTTAATGCTATAAGTTGGCTCCAGAACTCTAAAGTATGTGTAATTGGGAATGCGTGCGGTCTTCGGTACTGAGAATATTGAAACTTCCGCGTCGGGCAATAACAATTGTTATAGCGTTTGGAAACGATACTAAATGTTCAGTGCCCTACAAATAGTTGATTGTTTAAACAAGTCGCTGGAGACTTCCTCGCGCGGCACAGTGGCTCCCGGCTCGGCAGCGGGCGTGCGTAGTGTAGCCGCTTACCGTAGAGGTGCGTGGTTATGCTCGCTGTGGTTAGTCACCACCGATATGTGCCGCTACCGGTATGGGGGTTTGGATTGCTTATCACTTCTGCTTCTCCTATCCTGACTTCGCATCAGTGCAAACAATGAAAGTGCTGACACGGATACATTATGTTTGGTAACATTTGTTACAATCGCAACAGTCGCACATGCTGATGATGTATGTGGGAGCGAGGTCACACGTGGACACAAATGACTGCCATCCTGCGGCACGGGGGCCGCCGTTCGAGCTCTCCGACTGGACGGTATCGCGTGCTCAGGGCCGTGGCGGCAGTCGTTCCTGGTAGCTTGCGCCGGGGGACTGAAACGTCGCAGAGACAATGTATTGCACTTCCATGTATCGTCATCAACAACAGCCTTAAAAGCTTTATATAAGTGTCACATAGTCCGAAATCAAGTTTGATTAATCGATACATTATACTTGCAAACCAAGTCCTGACCTTTCTTAAGTGCTTTTATGATTTCTGCGAATACAAATGTTGAAACGGTTTCTGTTATCTACAATAATGATAGAAGGCCGTTCTGTGAGCGAGCACGTCTGTTTGAACGCTGAACGAATTCTTTGTTGCATCAGTTGCGGAGTGTTATCTTATCAGTGAGCTACACTGTCCAGACACATCAGTGTTGTTCTTGACACCTTTCTTATTAATCAGTTGTGAGCTCAGAGCTCTTACGGCGCGTGCCACTCTTATCTTTGAACCATTGCTTGTTTTATTGTGCACACAGATTTACTCTCGGATCCGCTTTCATGTTTGTGAAGTAATGAGAAACGTCAGTGACTAGTGAATGCTGTCAGTTATATGAAGAAGGAGCATCAGACGCATGTCATGATAATGAATTTAATTAGAAATGAATCAGAAGTGATTCATAGTGGCTTACAATACATTAAGGAACACATGTTCTGTAACAATGATACGATTACCGTCTGTGTGTGTTAGCCGGCAGCCATCTGCCTCTCGGCCTCATTCCCAGAACTGGGAGCGTCGGGTAGTACAGCGCTATTGCTATCATCACCGATCTTATTAAAAAGCACCTAATAGGGGCTCATGAATGGTATACATCATTTGGATGAACTAGCGTATCTGAAGCTAGGATTAACGTATAAGGATTAAAGTAGATTTACTAATAAAAAACTTTTAATGCCATTTTAATTTTTTTTTTAATGTTTTTATTCAATCATTTAATAAAATAACGTCCAGTCTTGGTCGGAATAAGTCTGAATAACAAAGATCAAAGCATAGGTTGGAATGAGCTCTTTTATAAGCTTCTACTAAAATTGATTTTGCAGACAACAACTAATAATGGCGGCTCGCGCAATAGTTTAGATGGCCATCGCCTTTGTTATATTCTTGCGCCTGAGAGGAGTGCTGGAAGGCAATTTGATTGACGCGACGTTTAGTGAGCAATGCTCGCGGGCCCGCCGCCCGCCGCCCGCCGCCGCGCCGCCCCGCCCGCTCCGGCGTGATAAACGATCGCACTCGCGCGCTGTCGGACGTGCGTCCTCCGGCACTTTGCTTAGCTCGCCTTGATGTACCTATTTCTTTGAACAGCTCATTTGTAGAGTATTCAAGTGTAAATATGGTCTAGGTAAAACTATTTATTTAACCTTTTTTTGGCCGCCCATCTCTACAAAACACAATGCCTCCACCAGCGCTACGCTACAAATGTATAATGCATCTATAGTAAAACGTAGGGATGGGAGTGATGTCCTATCGATAAATAACATTTATAAGTTTGAATGAATGTTCATTCACCAATTTTCGAAGTTAGATAAAAACTGATACCGTATTTTTATACATTGATTTATTTCATAAAAAATCAAACAAGTAAATAGGAGTGCCATGACTATAATATGATAGTTTTATTTTATGTATTATTTATAGCCGGAACAGACAGACAAAAAAAATAAAAGTGTTTTATTTTGCATATTTACCATACATTCATAGGCATATAGTAACAAGCGGTTATTTTAATATACAACAACAGACACTTCAATTTGATTTATTATTACTTGTAGATTTCAGAATCATACTCGTCAGATTCACTGTGCTCTGCATCAATTTCAAATTCTGATTCAGACTCCACACTTTGTAAAACTCACAATAATTCTTCACCTTCCCTCATTTTTTCGTATGGATACGTACGCCAACACAAGATGTAAACATTGCACAGCACTAAACTGCACAACGTCACCGTGGCCTTGAAACTAGTTCGGTTATGACGTCACAAGATTACTTTATTAAATACAAATTCGTTGCGTTGTGTGTGGGCACCGAAAAATAGCAGCTTTGTAGGGATGGGCCTTTAAACGGTGTTTCACTATCGACTTATTATTGTCAAAGATTAGAAAACCTATTTAGTCTTGATTAGGGTAAAAAAAGTTGTTTACATGTTTACAATTCATCATATAAATATTATTTAATCACGTTTTATTCTTGCAATACTAGTATTGATGATCGTTTCGACAAGATGAATTATAAGTTGGTCTTCATTGTGTCCCAGCACTGGCTTACTTCATATCAAGTATTTGGCGCTGGAGGCACTAAAATATTTTAGGTGTTTATGTTTTTATTGAATATAAAACAAATAAGAGCTTATTTGGTGTGAAAAAGTTAAAAATATGTCTTGAAATAGGGCAATGTCCCATAGAAACAAAAAAAAAGGCTCTAAATGTCGTAAATTTATTATTTATATATTGTATTTCCATACTTACTTCTAATCAAGTAGTGGCGCTGAGGGCACGACAATCTCCTACTTCTATAGAAGTGATTGGCGTTTAAAAGGTTAAATACCAATGTACAATAAACCATATGTAGTGTGTCCTAGCAAGTATGGAAGATCGGGTTTATATGTAGAGATAGATCGTTTGGTCAATAGAAAGAAAGTGTACGCCCGCGTAGTGCAAGATACAAATTTAGTGGATAATAAAAGAAGTCAGCGGCGGTAACTTGGTGTAGATGTCGGCGCGCGACTCCGCTCGGCTCACCAGCTCTTGTGACGTCCGCCGCGCGCCGTGCTCTTGACGCGGCCTCATGTCATGCCGATCTAAAATAGGATCATCTTTTCTTTCAATCCAGCCCAGTCCAATCATCTATGTCTAAGATGTAAATTTCTGGAAGCCAATTTTATAATAATATGTAGGTCCCGGTAAATTGATTTATCTTTGTATATCTTAGTAAACAGCTTGTTTAATAAATTTAAGATTTAGCTATTTATTTGCCGTCACGTCAGTCGTTGCAAAATAAATAAAATGATGAAAAATGCTGTGACGTGCGCAGCGGAGTAAAGTTTCTGGAATATAAATTATGCAACGTACACATGAGAATTATATCGGGAATGTAAGTTCCTTACAATCTTGTTTTGATGGTCCATAATAGATGTGCCCGCGGTTTCACCGTTGTGAATACCTAGGTCCCGTTCCCGATGGCTTTATAGTTAGTATATTCTATTCTATTATTTGGGGCGGAGGATTGCAAAAAATCAAAGATCATCATCATCAAAGGTCCACCCGCTTGAGTTACAAATGCTGATTACATAAAAAATGTTATAGTGCGTCAATCTTAAAATATCGACCATATATGTGTATACTTACGTGGGCATTATTTAAGATCATTTACAGAGAAATAAGAACATATTTTTAGGGTAACTTGAAGTTTGAACCGTTAACGCAGCGTGCACGCAACAGAAACCTTCACACATACCTATGAATAATTTTCGTCGTTTTTTTTTTGCAAAATGTTTTCTGATCCTTCGCTCCTATTGGTCACAGCGTAAAGTTATGTCGCTTGCTCGACAAATGAACTATCCAACACAAAAATACTTTTTCAATTAGATCTTGCTGATCATGGCAGCATCGAAGCATGAGTTCCTGAGATTAGCGCGTTCAACAAACAAGCTATTCAGTTTTAAAATATTCAATCTAATTATAGTATAGATTACAAAGTCAGTTAGGATTCGCAATCTGTGTTATACATATATTTCATGTTCTCTATATTCAGTCATTGAACTTATTTAGTTCTGTTGATTTGGCGGAACTATTATAAGTTTCTTTGTTCATTTTAACTGAGAACATTACAGAATGTTATTGTATATAATTCTATGAATTATGATAGGTAGTAATAATACGTTAGCATGGTAGTAATGAGACTCTACAAATATAAAAAGGAAATACCGGACAATATACATCATCATTATCGTAACTTCGTGAGGCAGGACGGAATCCGCAGACACTTTGTCTGTGGACATCACAAAATAATAAACTTTATCTTGAGAAAAATATCGTTAAGAGTCAAATTGAATAGTTTATATCAACTGTTTATTGCTATGGTTATGTTTAGGAAGATATGTGTTTCTACAATATTCTTTAAAGTATGATTATTTAAAAGATACGAACCAGAACCAAAATCAGTCAAGTTTCATGATAATCATGCAATAACGGTGTCACCGGTACACCATGATAGTAATGTTTATACATGCGGTCCCACTCGCGACACCGTGCGCTGAGCATCCTTCGGGGAGTGTAGCGCGCCCTCCCCTGACAGCCGCACCAACGAGCTGATGCCACCTGACACAAGACCTTCAGCAATCTGGTTATATGATGACTAAAGTACTCGATGCGAAAGATGTGCATGGATGCGGGTGGCGGACTTTGTTCCTACAGAATCAAGGGGCAAAGCAAGAATAACATGTCAATTACACATAATGTGTCGATGTCATATAGCTATATTCAAACTAAAGATTAAAAGTATTGTACCTATTAAGCGAAAAACGTAGGTTAAATAATGTAATAAAAGTACTTTAAAGCCCGTAGTAACATCTAAAATCGTGATTAAAACATGCATATTAAAACACTCGATCTAAATACAATGAATATCTCACAGCAGCTTGACCATATGCGGCCGGCAGCCGGCTTGCAAGCCAGCAACACCTCAGCATGTGCGAGTTATGTCACCGGCGCGGCGGCGCGGCGGCGCGGTGCGGAGTTGTGCTGACACAGTTCGCAGTGACGAAACCCACTAGCCGATGTATTGCATGAGATTCGGCAAACTGTTGCATAAGTCACGTGGCGCGATCCTCACGGCGGACGATCCGCTTGATGTCCACCTGCTTGTATCACATGACAGTGGCAACAGTAGATGATAACACACAGCTGACTAGTCAAGTGAAACATTCTCACAAGGTCAAGAGCAACAATAAGATACGTCGGGAGAGGCTCACACGTTTTCCAGACGCATTGGGAATGTCAGCAAAACGGGTTCTTGTATGTATGGTTTTGATTTGTTGCTGCGTCCTATATCGACATGTTCCATTGTTTTATATTTTAGATTGATCACTAGAGTCTAAGAGGCTTGTTGCTTGCTTGAGCACATCTACATATTATGATGCGATATCATATAAAGGAATTAAAGGAATAATTTGCGTGTTTAATTTTTATCAAATTTAAGGATTAACTTTATTTTTAGTACTTTTAATAACTACTTTATCTAGTCAACATACGTAAACTCAGTTCTGCAATGATATACCATCATGATAAAATCAGTTATGTCTCGTCCAGTGTGGTGCAGATTGCAGGACGTGCGTCGTCCGCGTGCCATAACTCCTCATAACGCTGACAGCAGCGCCTTCCGCGGCGCCAACAATCCATTGTATCGGTGTTGCCATCTACACTAATTGATTTAACCTATTGAATTCGCAACATCAAACTCCCATATTTTAATTAACAACGCTCGAGCGATTCCAATTGAGTCATTTATTTGTTCATCAGGGAGGCTAGCTGAGTGGATTGTTCCCGACTTTCCATTGTTTATCAACTAATTAAATACCGGAATGTGTAATAATGCTGTATCTATGCATGGTGAACTAGGACGCAATGGTAGCTCATCACGAGGTACATTAAGGTTAATCGAATACATTAACGGTGTGTAGCAACCGCGCCCTGATAGTCGCCGCCTTGCCGCCTGACCCTACCCCGGCTGCCCGCGGGGCGGTAGGCCTGTTAGGCCTGTAGCATTGTGTAGTAACTAAGTAATCAATAACAAATCACATGGTTATAAATAAATATCATCGAAATGCAAAGTCTTCATGTAACCCTCTCTATGAGCCAGCCCTCTACAGTCTCCAGTGGAGTCCAGTTTGTGCGGGACACAGGGGACACTGCGGGCGTCGTGAACCGTACGCCGCATTCCGCGCTACAAATTAGCGCGCGCCGCCACAGATAACCTATCTCAATAGAGCGCCCTACGTATGGTATTCCAGCCGCTGGCTCGGCGCCAACGCGCGCCTATATTTAACGGCACAAAACACTAGGAATTCCAGCGAAACGATTTTGACTATACGCGGCCATGTTTGTGCAGCTCGGCAATAGCTGTCGGCCGCACCGCCTGCTACCTCTCCATGAGAGTATCTTTCACGCTCGTGGACACATCCGTAGCTGCGAGCGGCGACGGACATAAGATGGACCTTAAATGTAATTTAACTGTAGTCTCAGCTTACTATACAACCTACTCAGGATACTGGGATCAGATAACCGTGTGCAGATGTCCCGGAATATTATTATTATTCTCTTTATTCAACAATTAACATATAAAATAAATTTTTAAATATATACAAAAACAATCTATAGGTATATACATTTAAAAATATAGTGTCCAACCGGCCTCGGGACAGGGTCCAAGCTGCCGGTGGTTAGGACTCCAGAGAGAGGAACCTCCTCACAATACGCGCCGTGTCGAGAAGTACCGCTTTCTGAATCAAACCCTTCACCCAGGTGCCTAGCGAGAGCCTCTTAAGGTGTTGGTGTTTGTTTATTATTATTATTATATAATTATTTTTGTGTCATGGTATAGGCAGTAAGTACATTTTCATTGATAGCTTTTGTACAATATCATTATTTTTGTAGAATTTTTTGACACCGTCTGTTTATTCAATTCAAATCTCGGTATTATCATGATAAAAGAGAGTGGTTTCGGGTCTCTAAAATATAAAAGAACAAATTGCTTTTTATAAACGTGTGCATCGTGGTGCGCACGAGCACATGTGATGCAGCGCCAGATGCGAGCAGCGCGTGTCCTGCGCATACAGATGTGCTTGTTCAAGCCTGCCTCACACCACTGCCGCACTGATACCATCTATCGTACACGCTCTAGCTAAGTAGATCCTAACAGAGATATTGATGGCCGCCAAACGTGTTTTGTTAATCAAAGGTAAACGTCTGTCCTAATCGTAGTCTTATAAAGTAACTGGATCAGGACACTCAGGAAAAATAATTAGAGCTGAGCTAGTTTACATTGATCCTTGAACTGCACGGTGAACACGGGCCTAGCCGCCTAGGGCCGGCGGCGGCGGCGGCGTCCCACGACACCAGCTCGTGTTACGGCCTCGTTAGGAATGGTCCTTGTGCCACATCGCTCGTGATATCACCAGCACTCGCGGCCCACGTACGCGCGGTGAGCGCATCCATCAGGCATGCACGCGCTAAACAATCGCTCACAATCATATAATGGTCTGGGCTTTCTCAACATACCGATACCAGAAACCAAGGATAATGCTTTGTCAGGCTATTTCGCTTACATTGTCACATCATTTGTATCCCAATCACAGACCTTAACGGATTGTTTGTGACACTGCAAACTAGGCAAATATTGCAACAGCAGTTTATATGCGCGTACTAACACTGCAGTCCCTTGGGTGCGGTTCGCTTATTGTGTCGTTATCGCGCCAGTGCTGTGGGGATTGGGGATCGGCTGCCCAGCTGGCGCGACCCCCTGCACGTACGTCTTGCAAAAGCAAAGCAACAGCAAATGTAAACAATGATAATAATATTACGTATACGTCATAGAAATTACAAACCATAACAATTTTCGCTGTCAAACTCTATCGAATTGCTTTTAAAGATACAAAATAAATCCGGTGGGCGACGCCGGCCAGGCAGCCGGGCGCCGCATTACTGCAGGCAATCTACTACATTACATTTCATTATGAGTGTGCTCTCAATTGAATTCCGTTTGAATGAACGTCGGATTAATTAAATGTTTTATAATTGAGAATTCTTCAGATTTTTTAATGAAAACACAAGTGTTGCCGTTCACAGTTAATGACTAAAACTGGGGTAGTGTGGTGCTCTGTTACCTGATCGATTAGAGAGCTGCTATTTATGTCTTATGTTAATATAAATTCAGTTGTGTTTTATTTATGTTACAATGTGTGGGTACGTCCGCTGACTGTACCCAGTAGTGTCGGGAGTCCCCTTTGGCCCCGTGCCATGGGGGACAACGGCGGACAATGACTTGACGCGGAGCACCCCGCGTGCTCTGTGCCTGGATTATAACATATTATAAGCGTGACATTTCATAACAATGCACTGATTTGTCCACACATTGTTGGCAGTGAGAACTCTCTCCATTTTAATAAACTTTTGGATTTGTCCTTGTGTCTGGCTAAGGCCGCACTACGGTTTTTTTTCGCAAGCGGTAAGCCGCAAAATCCCCCGAGACGCACACAATACGGTTAAAAACCATTCGCGGAAAATAACCATCAGAGCGGCCGCTTCCTAGTTTCCTTTACTCACAAAATCAGGCGGTTAAAATCCGAGGCGGTTTAGTCGAAGAGTCCTGCCTTCCAGAGAGTCTATTGCAAATAGTTGCGCGTGTCCTCCGCGCCGCGCCGGTGCTGGGTAGGTAGTGTAGGCTAGGCACAGTAGGTGCAGCATGTATATGTAGTGCGAGTGGTGCACCGGGCGCCGCCTCGCACCTCCCCGACACAGCCGTCGTTGGCGGAGTCAACCACTTGACCCCACACGATTAATGTTCATTCATTACAATAGCGCTTTTATTGGCCGCGGTTAGGGCACGCCGCGCCGCACTCTTTCAGAAGGATAACTCACCAGTAAATAACTTCTGACGTTTTACCCAGGTATTACAGTCTTGTGTATGCTGCGGGCTTCGCTAATTTTAATCTAAGCGCCAATTAACTCATCTAATCTTCATAACAAAAATATTAGATACGTATAAAAATACATATTACTTATCAAGAGAAAGAGTATGTTCGTAATGCACATATGCTTCTGTTGTTTCTGTTGGACTATTATAGAGGTGTGTCAAATAATATTATATTAAACTCATGTTACCACAATAGCGTCGCTCGCATTTATGTATGTATTGTGAATTTGACAACACGCCATAAAGTGGAACTTCTATCGCTTGTTAGCTTGTGGCTTCTGTCGATGTGGTGGTCCGGTTAAAGTGTAACTATGTCAGCTAATATGATGGCCCTAATTTGAATGGCGGCACGATCAAAGTGCGGCGGGTCAATCGTGTTATGGGAATGTCGAGCCACCTCGCGAGTCTGGCGATACCTACGAGAGAGCCGAAAGCAAACAGTGAGAGATCAAGAGTTGAGTTTTACGTGTGTCTTAAGTCATGCGTGGTCATTGTATGTGTGTTGTGTGTTTGCAGGCAAGGTGGTGTGCGCGTCGTGCGGCGGCAAGTGCAGCGGCGAGGTGCTGCGCGTGTCGGACAAGTACTTCCACACGGCGTGCTTCACGTGCCGCACGTGCGCCGCCTCGCTCGCCAAGGGCGGCTTCTTCTGCAAGGACGGCCACTACTACTGCCCGCAGGACTACCAGCGCGCGTTCGGCACGCGCTGCGCCGCCTGCGACCAGTACGTCGAGGGCGAGGTCGTCTCCGCGCTCGGCAACACCTACCACCAGAAGTGCTTCACATGCGCACGCTGCAAGTCAGTCATCGTCTAACCATTCACTAACATCTTCACCCCACACATAAACTATTCTGAATAGGGCCCTAATTGGAGCTATAAATACTCACCGCCGAGACCATCTGTACGTACGCCCATGTATGGAGACAAGTCTTGCCGCCGTCACTCACAGCTCCCCTACTAGGATACATAAATCGATTTATTTTAGAACCACACCTGGTCACGGAGAACATACGACAGATTTTTTTCTCGAGATACTCCTGAACATCTTTGTTGCTGCATTTACGGAGGGTGAAGGTATTAATAGTTTCCACAATGAAACAATGGGTATACGGCCCATAAATAAGAAAAGTTAACAAGAGCAATATTAATGATCTAAAACTGAATAGTGTAGTGTAGGGTAGAGTATTGGTGTGAGTAGTGTATGTGGTGTTGCAGACGCGCGTTCCCGTCGGGCGAGAAGGTGACGTACACGGGCGCGGAGGTGGTGTGCTCGGCGTGCGTGGCGGCGCCGCAGCGGCAGACGGCCCGCGCCGCGCCGCTCGCCTCGCCGCCGCACGCCTCGCCGCCGCGCGCGCCCCACCCGCCGCACCCGCCGCACGACCAGAATGGTACGTTCTCTACGCGGAACAGACGGAACGGCTCGCCAATCTCGACACAACAAAGGGGCCAAAGGATCTGAATATGTATGACGTCAACCTCGGCGCACACTTTCCACTTTCCTAGAGTTTCTCTCGACGCCAACGTGTGCCCTCCGCGAACCTTCACCTTGAGCGGCCAGGCCGTGACACTGACGCGGTCACGGCTCCTCAACTAAGCACTGCGCTAGGATAACAATTAAATAGAATAAAATACTTATATAGATAAAAAAAAATGTTGAAAGCTATTCTTTAGAACAGGGCGACTTGTTTGTGGGGTTTCTTCTCGCGGAAACCCGATCCGTCTAGTGCAAAAGTAAAATATTTAATGTTTCGTGTGAACATTTCAGAATGTGCGGGATGCGGGCAGGAGCTGTCAGAGGGGCAGGCGCTGGTGGCGCTGGACAGGTAAGATAATGCTGACGTTGTCTTCAGTTTAGTGTGCCAATCATCGCTTAATTAAATTTGACTTGATTTGTTGTTGCTACATAATTTACTTAGTATTTCTTCCATAATATTTAAAAAAGACAATAAATGATTGACTGAATGAAACTGAAATGAACTGAATTCAATGTTTTGAAAATCAATCATGTGACCCAGTGACAATATAACAGTAGGAAGCTGCATGTGAATAAAATCTCGACTGATATGTTGGTGTCGTAAAGTTAAGGCACGTCTGTGCGACATGATCTTACTTACTCCTGAATTGTGTGGGATTTAGTTGTATAGAGGAGGGAGAATTGTCAATTGGCTGCAAGTTGTTCCGTTCCGTTGGTGAGGTGTTGTGCGTGTCGCAGACAGTGGCACACGTGGTGCTTCGCGTGCGGCGAGTGCGGCGCCGTGCTGCAGGGCGAGTACATGGGCCGCGACGGCGTGCCCTACTGCGAGCGCGACTACCAGCGCCTGTTCGGCGTGCGCTGCGCCTACTGCCAGCGCTACATCTCCGGCAAGGTGCTGCAGGCGGGCGAGAACCACCACTTCCACCCGACGTGCGCGCGCTGCAGCAAGTGCGGCGACCCCTTCGGCGACGGCGAGGAGATGTTCCTGCAGGGCGCCGCCATCTGGCACCCACGCTGCGGGCCCGCCCCGCTCGACCTCGACGCCAGCGACGCCGCCGCGCACGACCGCGCCTCCGCCGACCTGCAGGTACCCCACACACACACACCCGCACACACACAATCTTCTCAACAAGAGCTTTTCTTTTTATTGTATTTCTGATCATTTTTCTTTTGTATTTCAGTTCTGTTGTAGATACTTTACAGTAACCTTTGCGACAGTTGTATTCTTTACTGAGATTTATTTAGGTATCCACTAGATACCGCTACACATAGCGGAATGAGTGAATAATACAAGTGCGCAAATAGTAGCACCTGTAGCTGTGAATATGCACTCTGACCGTTTGATTGTTTGTTTGTCACTACGCCTGTATAGTAGAGAAACATACATATTGCGAATTAATTATCTGTAACTGTACAAGAATGTATGCTTCATTTGTTTCCTTAAATGTATACTTTAAACCACCTAGAATCAACGTTTTACACATTACAAAATTTATTAAAAAAAATAATGGTATGCAATGGGTACGCTAATATCAGATTGATAGACAGAATTTAATAGAAGACCATTTTTATTTATAAAATCCATGTATATTCAAGATTATTCAGTCTTGACGAAATAAATTTTGATTCTAACAGTTTGATAGCATTTTTCAGTTAACCTGTCTACTTGTGTATCTTGCTTGTGGTAATAGACGCTTACTAGTAGTATGATTGTATCTTGTCACACATTGCTGACGCGGTATGACGCAGTGATCGAGTAGCTATAGTTACCACAAAGCAAGGCGGCGGTCCGCGCGTCGTGTCGGTCGCCCCCCCCCCCCCCGCGCTCACCCCGCGCTCGCCCCGCGCACGACCGACGCGACGCGCGCCCGCTCCCGCACTGACGCGCTTGTTGTCGGCAGTTCTCGCTGCGCTCGCGCACGCCCAGCGTCAACGGCTCCTACTGCAGCCCCTACAGTAGCTTGACCAGGAAGGTCCGTCACTTTTTTTTTTTTTTTTTTTGTATTAAGTTCCTTTTCTATTTATTTTATTTCCGTGTGGTCTTGCAAATATGGTTTGCATTTCTAGTTAAAAATATTTTCTTTTATTTACAAATTATAAGTTATTTTACATATATGCTCCACACGAAACAACTGCATTAGTCACCAATCTATTACATAAAAAACTTGACATGATAATTATAATATGCTATGAGTGTCGCACATCATTGTCGTGTTGTCATGTTGTACCAAGAGGTCGCACACGCCAGCATGTGGATGTGCACACTAAGTGTAGTCGACGTGTATGTTGTGGCACATCTCTATTAATTTATTACCTATGTTACCTGCTTCATTGATGAAATGGTCATTGTTGGTGTCTCGCGCCGCTAGCTGGGCTGGAGCTAGCGCGGGCGACGGCAGTGTGTGTGAGCGTGTGTGTTGCGCAGTACGGGTACCGCGCCGTGTCGCCGGGGCTGGTGCTGCGCGAGTACGGCGCGGGCGCGGTGTCGCCGCACCGCATCACCACGTACTCCTACCTCACCAGCGAGCCCAACTACCTGCGCCGCCCGCTGCAGCCCTACGACCGCCCGCCCACCTCGCCGCACTTCCACCGCCCGCCCTGTGAGTACCGCCCCTCGCCCCCCTCGCCCCGCCCCGCTGCCTCGCTCACCCGCCCGCTCTGCCCGCAGCGTCGGCCAGCACGCGCGCGTCGTCCCGCGCCGGCAGCAAGGCGTCGTCGCGGCCCGGCATGCGCGCGCTCGTCGACTCCATCCGCTCCGACACGCCGCGCCCCAAGTCGCCGCACATGAACAACGAGGAGCCCATCGAGCTGTCGCACTACCCCGCCGCCTTCAAGCCGCCGCCCGGCACCAAGCCCAAGATCGAGCGCGACGACTTCCCCGCGCCCCCCTACCCCTACACCGACCCAGGTGAGTGCCCGCGCCCCGCCCCCCGCCCCCCGGCCCCCCGGCCGAGCGCCCGCCCTCACCTCGCGCGACTGTTGCAGAGCGGCGGCGGCGCTGGTCCGACACCTACAAGGGCGTGCCCGACAGCGACGACGAGGCCGACGGCAAACTCAACGGGAACGTCAACGGCAACGGCGACGTCGACCCCAAGCTGCGCCGCGAGGAGCGCGAGCTCTCCAAAATAGAGACGGGTATCGCACAGGTACGCTGCCTACCACGCCGTAACCATGACAATTATAATCAATCATTACTGTTTACTTTAGGTGTTCAATACCTATAAAAAATTGAGTAATGCAATGCGGTATGTCAATTTTTTGACAATTCCTTTCCTGTTGAAGTAGCGCGTTTGTGACGAGATTTCTAAAGATATCCCGAAGATAATATGAAAAAATATAAGCTTTATGCTTTAACGAATCTTAAGTACTATTTTATACACTTTTACTACCTGTTATTTGCTCAAGTAATCACAATCCAATCATAGTCCCTGGTTGTTCTCGCCTGTATAGGGGACAAGTACAGAGAATTTCAGCTTTTATAAAATTGCGAAGGGCTGACCGTCCTGGGCTTTTGGGCTATAAGTCTGCTTACATATCTGTTTTGTTTTGCTCCTTTTATATAATTTGTATTTCTTTTCGTATATCTTGGTGATCCAAGAAATAAGTTATCCGGTGCAATAAGGTCGCCTTTTGTACATATTTATTGTTTAATATTGTTTTTTACTGATGGGTTATAAAAGAATAAATAAATAACGCAAGTCCCTGTGACTTTTCAGGTGTTCCTGAAAGAAGTCAAGGAGAGAGAAAAGCTTCAGCAGTGGAAGAAACAAAACTTAGACCCTAGGAACGCGAGCAGGTGAGCAGCGCGTGGCGCGTGGGCGCGTGGCGCGTGGAGGTGGCGGGTGGCGGGAGAGTGAGTGACGCTGCGTGTGTTGCAGGACGCCGTCGGCGTCGCGCGAGCCGCTGCCGCGCCTGCGCTACTCGTCGCCGGTGGGCGCGTCGCCCTCGCGCTCGCTGGAGGCGCGCGCGCACGACGCGCTGCTCGCCGACCACGCCGACCACTCGCACATCCCCAGCTACAACGGTATGTACCCACACCCCCCCCCGCCCGCTCATGTCGCCACTAACACACACACTAACCCGGCGCCGCCGCCTCCGAGCTGCGGGAACAGGTTTCTATACAGCTTCGACAATTGTGCCAGCTCTATGCGAATCAAGGACGAGAGCTCTCTTGCATGTGTAACAGTGTCGCACTACACTGATGATGGTGAGTGCCGCAGTGTACCGACGCTTTGTCTTTCATTCCGGTGTAGTTTGATGGTGCGGTAGTCCAACAATCTGACGCCAGCACATTGCTTCTCGCAGCGATACTCTCGACATTCGAATAATATCTGATATCATGAACAAAATTGATTACACTTAAATGTTACAAAACCGACTTCAAATCAATCCACAATAGCTGGATATCGTAAAACAATCGAAAGTAATCTGTGCAGAAGTGTGTGCTCGCGTCGCCGCTGTAGCCCAAGCCGTATTTGTTTTGAAGTATTTACAATGAGTAAAATAAAAAAATCGTGTTAGTTACATTATTTTAAACTCAAGAACGAATGAACCACTTTGGATGAAATAAGGTGGCTGAAAGAATGGAACCAAAGAGAGAAGAAATATATATATTAAAAAACTATATTGTCCCAAGTTAAATAGGATTTTTCCTCTTACTACATCCAAATTAGATTGGCGACATTGCTAAAGATACGGTATTAGATATGAAAAGGCGAGATGTATTTAATACATAAAACAATGAATAGTTAGGTTACACCATTATTTACATCAAACACGGGTAGGCTTATTTTCATGATCTTTGTTTTGTTTGATTCTTTCTGGTAGAAATATACCTGGTCAGAATACCAACATTGGTAATGGAACCAAGGTATTCACGCGGGGGATCTTTGGAGCCCAGCTACTACTTAATACATTTATAAAATCTTTAAAATAACCAAATGCTTCATGTTATGAAACCAGTAGCCTGTACAATAGCGCTTAAATTTCGTTTGCATTATTTGTAAACAATAGTTATGTGAAAATGTATCGACGTCACAAAGACTCCCGCGGACTGGCTACAGCGGATCATCGGCTGTTGTGTTTCTAGCTGTTGTCGTAGTCTGCTTCTATTCTAAGCTTTATCCGTCAAGCTTTAAGGTTCACACTGCTTTGTTTGCCGCTTCTTATCACTCGGGCTTGTTATTATAACCACATATCATTATCATCCTCCCCTCCCAACTAACGTTGTGCTTGTCCTAAACAATTGTTGGCAATTATTTTGTTTTATGTTTTTATATATTTATTATTTTATAGGTATTTTATGATTGTGAACATCATTGGTAATAAATCTCGCGACATTATAAACTACGATTAAACAAGTGTAATATACACTCTAGCCTCTGCAACCCCTTCGAACCGGACCTGACAAGGCGGGGGGCGCAATTACTATGTGTTTCATATAAATAATGCATAATGTTGTAGTCATTTGCGATAATTCTCTATTGTTGGCAGTTTATAATATCGCAAGGATTTTAAAACCTCGATGTTCGCGATTATACATTTACATTTATGAAAAGTAATCCGTATCCGCAACTGTTTTGTTTTAAACTTTTATGATGTATCGTTGTATACGTATATTATATATTGTTCTATGTTGGCATGTGAGGCGGTGACCATGATCCGTGTTAAGCTACGTTTACACTACGACACATAAGCCAGACACATTTCTTAAGTGCGATGTGCCTATGTACCGCAATAAATGTACCCGGAGTGACTTGTGTGTTGTGTGGTGACACAGTGACACAGTGACACAGTGCGGCTCGGTGTGGTAGTGTGGACGTGGCGTTACGTTTTGTTGCGGCGCATGCATGCGGCACACACACACGCCACACGCGCGCCTGTGTGTGCGTGTCGCTCACACCACGGAGCTGAACACACGCGACACGCGGCTGCTCTCAATCACTTGCTCAATTCTACTATGCTACTAGAGTCGGAAGGTTCGTAACGTAACGTTCCTAGAGCGCCTTAACCATTTTCATTTTAATGTTCTAGTTATCAGGAGTATAAATATTGTAAATCATGATTAAGGGTGCAATAGTAACTGACGTGTATTAATTCGTTGAAATATACACAACGGTTGTAATGAGTTTTCTAGAAGTAGTAGAAATAATATTTTTTTCTTGAATTACTTCTTCACAACATTTACGTTTATTGTATTATGTAATTATAAGCTTATGAATGGTAGTAGAGCACTCATTCCGTTAAGTGAATTGATAGTAGAGCAATTGGAAGCAGCCGCCGTGAGGCAGGGTGACGCGTGTCGTGGTAGCGCGTGGTGGCGTGTGGTAGCGCGTGGTAGCGCGTGGTAGCGTGTGGTAGCGAGTAGTGAGCGATGTGTGTGCGCAGTGCTGCACGGCGCGCCGCGGCCCGGCTACGCGCTGCGCTCCAGCACGCTGCCCGCCGCGCTCTCCCGCCGCCCGCACGTGAGTACCCCCCCCCACACACACCCCCCACACACACACGGCGACATGAGCAGGCGGGGCCGGAGCCCGCCCATGCTGGCGGCACTACAGCGGCGTGCTTGCAGTGGTGTCGTCGCTCCGCGCCGCGCCGCGCCCCGGCTACGGACTGGCGCCGCGCTCGCACACCTTCTCCTCCTCCACCGCGGTGAGTACCACACACACACACACACACATACTAGTTGCTATTAGTTACATTACGATCTATCGATCCACTTATATTTACCATAATAACAAAATGCCGCTCTTACAATAATAATAAAATAATCTAACAATAATACCTATGCGATCACATGTTTTGTCCCTCACAAATTAATTTGTGTCAAACTCTTGAAATGACTGAGGAACTTTACAACATATCATATCCATAAAACTTGAAACATAAACATGAGCTAAGTAACAGACTTGCTCTTAGACGTACCAGCTAGTTTCATCTACTCACTGAACACTTTCATACAGCTTTTATGAAGCTAACAAGGTAAAGTACAGTTTAATTCATTTTGATTGATTAACGATTTTAATATTCGTTTCTCCTTGTTAATGTATTGTGTGGTAGTAGCAACCTCGCGAGAGGGGTTCCGGCCTAGCTTCGCGACTGCTATCGTAATGATTCCACACTGCTTGTTCGTGTATCATCATTTCCTTGAAGTGACATACTCTTTTGTTTCGCTTCAATGTAGACACTAGGCTGCATCACGTATCTACGACTTTACACATTATTCACACAAACATTTATTTATATAAGATGACTATACATATATGTATTTCGCATGCTATGTTCATTTCTAGAAATATCTATACTTGATAAAGTTAAATTTTATTTATAAGTTTACTATAATTATTTTATTGCATTGGCTATTTCACGCATGCCTGTGTTCCTGTTAACTGCCACTAATGACCGAGACGTGTTGCGTGTGCGTTGTAGGGCGACTTCACGTTCAGCGGCATGGGCGACAA
This sequence comes from Autographa gamma, assembly GCA_905146925.1. Classification (NCBI taxonomy): domain Eukaryota; kingdom Metazoa; phylum Arthropoda; class Insecta; order Lepidoptera; family Noctuidae; genus Autographa; species Autographa gamma. The sequence continues at coordinate 9,547,622 of LR989871.1, forward strand.
GACGCATAGCACCGACTTCAGCAGCGGCAAGTCAGACAGTAAGTATCACACTACGACACACACACACACACACCAAGGGCGGATCCAGCTTTGGTGCCAGGGGGTGGTCACATAGTCGTGGTAAAGTCGCAAGAAGCAAGGGCGTACTTACCCAGCTTTTGGTCTGGGATGTGGCAAACAGATTTGTTTATACCGTTTAACCCAAAGCAAAATAATTTTTCAAATTTAGTCAAAGGACTCCTAATTTTTCAAAAATTTGAGTGTTTTAGTAGAGTCAATAAACCCATAAAACGGGCAATATTTCTAAGTTCTCAGAAACAGAACCGATTTTGATCATTTTCTTACCATTTAAAATCAGAAATTTCCAGAATAGAAGAAACTTGTAGTAACCTACGTTAAAACGATTTTTATTTTATATATTTAAAGTGGTTCTAAAGACATTCGCCATTCGTGGAGAGGTTTTCCTGTGACCAGATTTTTATAGGTTCAAAAAAAATATAATAAATACTGATGAAATGCTCCATTGACTCCATTATAAAAAAGAATCTAATGTTAGAGTTAAAAAGATACTTGTATCGATATATTATTAGATATAAATACTTGAAGTGCTCAAGAGGCCTTTGACAATTGTGGCAAACTAAGATATAGCTTAGTAGTCGCGTTAGCCGAGAATTGCGTTGTCCTGCGATGCGATCGGCTCAAAAGAGCCAAACGCCTAACTATCACATTCTCGGCTCACACCAGAGCCCCATAACGCACTGTCCCTTATGAAAACCCGGCGACAGCATGGCTCTGGGCCTCGGTCTTCCCAAGTTAGGTAGCAACCGGCTGTAAACAAATGAGCCTATAGCCGCGCAGCGCGATTTTTGTCTATATAATTACATTACTTATGATACTTTGATATTAATATTTGGGATTTTTTGTGTCGAGCTTCAGCTACTCTCTTTTTTGCCCCTATAAACATATGTAGAGAACGTTTAACAAATTTAATTAGTATCCCACCTAGTTCCTAGACCTAGCCCAGGGGCTGGTCACCCCCCTGGATCCGCGCCTGACACACACCACTCATAATACCTACTACAAACATGTCTTCTCTAAATCATAATAGATTAGAGATTAAGACACGTTAATAGAACAAATACTCGTAAGTACATTAATCCTACTCAATAAATCGCCCCGTTGTGATAACTACCAAGTGTATAAGATAGTCTTAATTCCACACGTGTGTAATGAGTACCCTACCTGTATGTTGTAGAACAGGTTAATAATTTGTGATATGCAAGTTCCGTACTGACCCCGTGTTGTGTGTTATGCGCGCAGTGCGGACGGAGCTGTGCAGTAAGTAGCGTCGCTTGCACACACGCGCACGCCTTGTCACACACACATACATCATACATGTTTATTTACATGCCGTTTGTTATCATAACTTTTGGCTACATCACGAGAGCTCTCGCTGTAGTCGAGCATCGCTCCCATACCGTCACACTCGCACGTCACCCGTACCGAGCCCCGAGCACCCAGCTCGGCGGCTCCACCCGCATGAGCGCTTGGCTTCCATACACAAGGCGTTACGTCGCCGCGTCGCTCGGCTCGCCGGCGCCATACTATAGCTATATTTCAATTTGCAGTATCTGCCGGCTCCATAACCGACGTGGACAGGAGTGCTGTGGTGAGTGTGGCCGCTTCCTAACTAGTACATCAGTTAGAGGCAACCGGCAGTGTGTGAGAGTTGTTGTTGTGCAGACGACGGACGGCGGCGTAATGATCCGCGGCAGCAGCGCGGCCAGCGGCGCCGTGGGCGTGGGCGTGGGCGGGCGTCACACTTCGGCCAGCGGAGTGGGCGTGGGCGTGGGCGCGGGAGTGGGCGTGCGGCGCTCGCTGCCCAACATGGCGACGTCACACCTGCTGCACGAGCCCGCCAAGCTCTACCCCTACCACCTGCTGCTCATCACCAACTACCGCCTGCCGCCCGACGTGGACCGGCTCAACCTGGAGGTAGGTGTGCGTGTGGCTGCTGTGGCACGGGCGAGCGCGGACTGACGGCTGTGTGTGTTGCAGCGCCACCTGTCGGACGCGGAGTTCGAGGCCATCCTGCAGATCGGGCGGCAGGACTTCTACCGCCTGCCGCAGTGGCGCCGCAACGAGCTCAAGCGCCGCGCGAGGCTCTTCTAGGACGACGCCGACACCTTGTTGTTATTATTTTTACGATATTTTTATTAGACGCGATCTGCCTACGATCACTACGTCTTACTTCGTGTATAGTGATGATATTATAACGTTTCACATAATAATATATTTAATTAGCATAATGTGCGTGCGCAGCTCTGCGTCGCACTCCTTGATGCCTTGTTTATAAATGAGAAATATGCAGAAACCTACTATAATAATATGTATTATATGTATTGTGATTTCGTGTGGGCGCGTGGAATTCATTTTACTTTAGTGAGAACCAAATATATTACAATATGTAAGATAAATATATTGATTTAGATTTTAAGTTGGGACATAGTTGACTATATCGCTATGTATCGGTAGCTATAAGTGCAGCTTTAGTGGACAGCGGACGAGTGTTTGGTTTTGTTGAGTGACGAGTCCAGAACAGAATGTGATTGTATCATTACCCTGTTCGATTTAAAATCAGAACATAATCAGAAATGTCATAATATTATGTGAAGCGCGGCGTCACGCGGCGCGGCCAGCGCTGTGGCCGCGCCGCGTGACGTCACCGCTGCGTGTGTGTGTGTGTGTGTGTGTGAGAGAGAGTGTGTGGGCACGGCTCGCCAGTCCCGCTGGCAAAACTTTTATAATTATGTCGTTGTTTTTAATTTTATTTTAGGCAGATATTATTTTTGGTTGCAATATAGATAAAATTATATTCAAAGTTTTGTATTGTTTTTCATTCGGTATTTTGATGGCTACGAAATAACAGTAATTGATAAGGTACACGTAAGGGTAGTTAGCTTACATACAATCGATATGCCTATCTTGTTACCATACCGGCTACTCGGCTGTAGTCGGCGGGCACGTGGTGCTCGCGTACATTCACCTATAATATTATACAAAGCTTGTCGCGATAATTATCAATCTTAAACTATTTGCTGTATTTGATCTTATATAAGAAACAGTCGTGTACTGTTTAATTTACTAATAGGTAATGATTAAGCTCTATATACACCAAAGCTACTAGCTCGCCGACGCAATCCGGTGGCCTATGTCAGCCTTCTCACCCGGCGACGAATAATCGATACTTATCCAAACAGTGGTCATAATATTCAACCGCCCAAAAAGTCATTGATCCCTAAAATTGCCGAGTTGCAATGAAAGTCGCCAATTAAATAGTTCAGCGGGTCAGCTGCTTCGGTGTGTATTGCTCCTATTTATTAGTATTTTTGAAAATTGCTGTTTTCGGGTACGTTATTATATCATGCCAATAGATAACAAAAATTTGCAGGTCATGGCTGATGAACTAACTTTTATAAATAGTCGAAACTAACCTTTTTTAATACTGAGATCATTACAATTTCATCTAATATCAGAACATTATAATTATCTTTGTTGTTAAATAAAAGCCCATTTAGTCAGTATCTAGGTACAGCTTTGACACACGGGGAAGTTATTTGAGCACCATTATGAAGTAACTTGTTCATGATATACCTATGAGTGTGGTCTGCTGGCGCCGGTCGCTGGCGGCGGCCGGCGCCACGCGCGGACCTGGTGCTGCTCACTTTTGTCGTCTGTGGCTCGTTATTTGGAACTAGGGTTGCCAACCGTATTAACATATATTTATAGTATTTCACCATTTTAAGGGTCTACGTACCTTGTGGGCAGAATATATTATTATACTTAGTAAACAAAAATGCTATAGTTTTGTTGAAAGTAACTTTCAATGTACATGGATTTCAAAAAGGTGCCATGAAGCATATTATGATATTTATACTGTAAAGACAAACAGAACTAAAATAAGCAAGAAGTGCAAGTCAATAGTTATAAAATAATGATATGTATGTACCAACACACTTACCTTTCTCTTTATACTTTTCCGTAAATACTATACGTACGAATTAATCAATTTCTATGCTAAAAATTAAAACGATACTCGAGTTTTAGGAAAAGCAACTGTCATGCTTACATATAAGCTTCATTTTGCGCTACAACCTCATATTTTTATGACCTACGCAACACTAGACAGTCTAAAAAAATATTTTCACACTATAATATCAATAATGTTTTTGAAGTGTACCTACCTACTATATTTTACTATCTTATTCTAAAATACTATAATTAGCTTGAAAAATATTGGTAACCCTACTTTGAACAACACATTTGCACGAAACTACTTTTATTGAGTAATCATAAGCAAAAGCCAGCTTTCAGTGTTATGTGTGAGAGAGAATGAGTTAAATTATTTATATTGTGTCTAGATGTATATATAGAGATTATTTTGTAATATGCTATATGTATGTATGTGCGCTGGCGTGTGGTGACGTTCGTGGGAGCTGCACGCACGCTGGACGCGCCATGCTCTCGTACATTGGTCGCACACTATGACACCACTGTCATTTACATACCTTGTATACATGCGGAATTCGAGAGCGAGTGAAAGGAATTTATCAGTGATTTTTAACGTGAAGACTATGCTTATAAAGTAATAAACCTGCATTTCCGATTAATTTTGTTGTTATTTCGCCCTTCCCTATATTATTCCTAGCGTTGCCAAACGTACGTGTTTTTTCATGGTTTCCAGCCAAATAATTTTTAAATAAATAAGATTTATGGCGTTTTGTCAATATTCTATATTTTTACCATTTATTGTTACCTTATTGAATTTTTACAAACAGACTTGAAAAAAAGAAATGGGATTACTTATGAATTACCTTGTAAAAAAATATCTGCACACTAGAATCTGTGCGGAAATAGAACCGTCGTGGTGTAAATGGAACTAAAGTTAATAAACATTATAAAGTGATTTTAATGTTTAGATTGCATCTGAAAACACTAGGGTGCGTCTAGATCTGGGGAAGGTGCAGCGAAAAGCGCAGCAGCTCGCGAACAGTTCCCGCACCACGACTCACTCTTACATTCTAACACAATTACATCCCATTCAGACTTCAGCAATTTTTATCGCAACAGTGTTTAAAACTATAAACAAAAACGGTTATTAAGCACAGCAGCGCCCTCAATACCACATCATTGCAAACGCCATCTATGAGCACGCTATGAAAACATCCTTAAGCTTTTAGCCTTAATTTAATTTTAATGCGAGCTTCCTCTTCCGCCGGATATGAACCGACCCCTAGGGTGCTATCCTTAAAGTATAGACAAGAAACTATAGAGTGAGCCAAGCAGGGTATGAATCGTAGGCACTAGTGTGAACTAGTTGTAATGAAACTATCTAAAACCCTTTTATTTACCTTAAGGCGCTGTGTATAGTAAAAATGGGCTTTTTCAAACAGTTTTTTAGCAAACTGTATAAATGTCAGAGCAGCTAAAAAAATATATGTTAATCTTCATCATTTTTGTGAGATAACCTTTATTTCCAAAACACGATTTCATTAATTTTTCTCGATAAAAAAAATTCGTAAACATACCTCTAAAATGGATTTTCAAAAAAGTTTTCCGGTATTACTGATGAACCAATGTTGATAAATTTTTCAACATAAACGTAATAACTAATAATGAAGATAACCTTTATTTTAGTTTTTTAATTAAGGTAGTATTTTTCCAAATATTCAGATATTTAATGAAAAATAACACATTCCTGACAAACTAAATATGGCGTTTTGTTCGCTTCTCTTTCATTCCTACGCGGACAGACAGTGTGCGCTGAGGCGCGGTGCTAGACGGACCTGTGTCACTTTTTTTCTGATTGACAGATCTAAAATACATGACAAATCGAACATAATTTATTGAAATCTGTCAAACAATGACACATAATGGAATTTGTAAAGAAATTACTTACTGTTTTTTGCACATCTAATCTCTTTTCTATTGATCCTCTATAGAAGCGTAATTTGAGAATTAATCATGAAGTTACAATGGTCTAGCGGTTGCGTGCTAATAAAATTTGCGATGCGATAGCTGACCGCAGCAGGTTCGAATCTAACAACAGAAATTTATTGTTTTGCGTTCATGTTTTTTTCAATGATGTATTTTTTGTTACTTTTTGTGTAATTTTTAATAAATTGTTCAATTTTAATAATAAAAAAAAAAAACAATTTGTAATTATTGATTTCTAATAAGATGCATTTTTTTTCATTTTCATTCATGACAACTTTTTCATGACAAGCTTATACATGGTGTACAATATTGGAGTAACGAGTAATACCAAAATATGTAATTGAACGCAATAACGTTTGTAATCATTACAATAATGAAGTAAACTGCTGTTTTTTAATTAATGTAAGATATTTGTGAGGAGTCATTTATTTAATGAAAAATATTTCGGATCTGACAAATTCAGTATATGTATGGCGTCTTGTGGAAAGACAACGAAAAGTATGCGCGCAGACAGAGCAAAGTATTTTTTTTTTTTTTGGTAGACATCTTTACCTTTGGCCTGAGCGCAAACTTTGACTGCTTCACCGGACTTTTGGCGAGGACCTTAAGGCCTCCAGCCAGAGCAATAGGAAAAAACTTATTACGTCAGCAATGTCTACTAAGGGCACCCCCTACGGGGTTCGGGCCTCGACTTAGTGCGTTACTAACAATCTTAATAAAGCAAAACAACAAGGGATGGCTGGATCTAAGTTTTTATTATTTAGGGACATATTTTTATTGCTAGTTTGGATTCGTTTGAGTTGATAATCGGGTACGTGAGAGAATACGACGCTGCCGTAAGTCATGATAGGTGTAACGCACGCAGTGTAGATTCTCTTCTTATAAGTAAAGTAAATCTGCAATAGGCGGCCCCGTACACGAGTGCACCCGTATCACGACCGACAGGGAAGGATGGCGTCGCATCGTGAAGTGGATTACGGCTGCCCGTAACCAGACTACTTGATGACCACGAACGCTCTGTCAAGAGCGAACCGAAAAATAAGAAGAAGTAAAGTAAGAGAGTTTACTGCGCTTGCTCAACATACAATTAAGTCGGCCGAGAGCGAAGGCGGCTCGCGCGCGTGCCGCTTTAATATGAGCTATGATGGTAAGCTTCCGATCAAGGATTACACCCAGGTATTTGGCTTGCTGCTCCCAAGGAATAGGCTTGCCGAAGAGGATGATAGGTGGAGGGGTAGCGGGAGGCTGCCGTTCCTTGCTGAAGAAGACCACGGCTGCGCCCTTGGTAGGGTTGACTTCGATTATCCATTACGTGAACCACTTCCCGAGGTTCGTGACTGCGGTCTGGAGAGTTCGACCTATAGCTAAGGGGCTGGTGCCTGAATAATAGATGGCCGTAGCGTCAGCGTACATTTGGGGTTTGCCACCGCGACGAATGTCGCTAACGTTAGTGTGAAGAGGAGCGGAAAGAGTTCGGAGCCCTGAGGGACTGCGGCGCGGATCGGGTGAGGGTCAACGCGATAGCGAAAGGACCGAGTCAACAAAAAGTTTCGGAAGATGAGCACGAGACGATCTGGCACCTCGAGTTGGTAAAGCTTGAAGATCAAGCCATTATGCCAGACCTTGACGAAAGCCTTTGCTATATCGAAGAAGAGCACGCCAGTGAGCCTTCTACGCTGAAAACCAGCGCTTATATGCTCGACTATGCGGTGGACTTGTTGGACGCATGAGTGTTGGGTTCTAAAACCGAACTGCACGTCTGGTATGAGACTCCTGGACTCGGCAAAATCCATAAGACGGGAATAAATTATTCGCTCGTATAGCTTCCTAAGAACCTTGAGTAAGCTAATGGGGCGATGACTAGTGGGCTCAGACTTCGGTTTACCGGGTTTGTGGATGAAGATGACTATCGCCTCTTTGCACATCCGTGGGAAGAGATTGTTGTTCAAGAGGAGTACAACGTAAGCTCTCGGCGTGAAAGTACGTCACTTTTTTATTTGAAATGTCATTTACAATTTCAAATTCTAACAACTGCCAAAATCCTCATTCAAGTATGAGAGAGATAGCTGCCGAACTTTCTGTATCTCACGAGTCTATCAGTACCATTTTAACTAATCATTTGGGGATGCCACATGTTACCGGTCGGCTAGTCCCAAAAGACCTGAATTTACTCCAACAACTCAATCGCATGAGAGTCGCTGAGGACATGCTAGAACGAGTCGATTCAGACCCGACCGACTGTTGACATTATGGCAGGACCCTCTCCCACGACCCTCTCCAGACTCCCTTCCCCTGACATCTTTGGAAAGGGGCTCGGCTTTGTTGCTGCCGCTTAGGGGGATAATGCCCTGTTAAGAGTGTACTTCTCTTCTAATCGCACACCGTTGGAATTCGAGCGATTTCTGGCTGTCCTCTCGGGGGTCTTGTTGCATTTACCGCAGAAGCATGTGGTCGTCCTCGGTAATTTTAATGCAAAGTCACTGGCGTGTTGTAATCCATCGAACGAAGCACAAGGCCATGCTTTGGAGGCGTGGGTGGTTTCACCTACCTCTCCCTCCTTAATAGAGGGACGACGCATATGTGCACGGAGGGTCCGTGGTTGATTTAACCTTCACCACCCCAGCACTTGCCGCCACCGCTGCGTATAGGCAGGTCGAGCTCGTGGAGAACCTATCCGATCACCGATACATACGGATAGGGTTCTCCTCTCAGTTAGCACAGGGTACGCAAGGGTGCTCACCGTTCTTGGTGTGGTCCATTACCTACTTGGACCACCAGCTAGGAAGGCGGGTTACTGCTTTTCTGCAGAGCTGACCGATCTACGACGTGCCTGCTCGGCCGCTAGAATAAGCTATGAGTGGCTTCGTCGACGTCGCCAGAACCGGGATCTTTAGGGTTCCACCCGGTTCCACCTGCAATAGCAAGAGGATCTCTTTATAGGAGAGAAAACTTGTCTCTCCTGCACATACCCCAACGGCGCATTGGGAAGGCTAATTTTACGAAATGGAAGACACGGCATATCATACATTCGAGGTGTGCACTGCCTTTGAAGCTAAGTGCCGTGTCCTACGTGGAGTTCTTGGCCCGGACCTTTCGCTCGTGGATGCGGTCAACGCCATGCTCGCAGACGACTCGTCTGCCTTAGTGTCTTATTTCTGCAAGCTCGTTATTTCCCAGAAAGAGACCTTGGAGCGCGAAAGGGAGGCTGACCCTTTCGTTCCATTGCTCCGCCGATGGCCGATGGTGGGCAGTGCGCGGACGAGAATCTCTGAAGCCAGACCAGCCCTGGGGAGGACGCAGAGGGCGGGGACGGGGGTCCCTCAGCCTTCATTGCACGTATCTACTTGGGCGGGGGCGGTGTAGTGGCATGTACTGCCCCCGTTGTCCTCTCTCCTACATATCCAGCACTAAGGCAAATGATGGCACCAGGTGTTTTGCCAGATTAGACAGAGCCTTTTTCAGGGCTCTCCCTTGGACTCTTGCATCCTCACCCCCTTGGACATGCAAGGCTGGCTTATAAATGACTTTCACGTGAATAATAAAAACAACAAAAGAGGTTTATCAATTTACCCTTTCGTACACAAAAAAAAACCTATAAATATACAAGTTTTACAGGTGAGTGTTTGGACTATCTGCAGTGTGAGGATATCATACCACAAAAATTATTCGCAAAAAAATAATAATTTTCGTTACTATTCGAAACACGCTGTATCTCCAGACTCAACGATCAAGCGTAGTGTACGTTTTTTTTTTAATATTTTCTCTTGATTCTGAAGAAAAATATAGATTGTCATAAAACATATGGTTCAGGTTTTCAATTATTATAGTTTTTATTTTAGAAAATCAGAATAGTAATATTTGAAAAATTATTCTAAAAATGAATCAACAACATTAAATGCTTTTTTTTTAAGTAAAAGCACGATAATATGCAGTAGATGCATAATACTTTAAAAATAATAATCCAAAAATTTATGATTTTATCGGGATTCGATCCTACTGTTCGCCGCGAGAGCGCAGCTCAAAAGTAAACATAGTCAAGCAGAGCTAAACTTACATCTAAACAATCAGCGAAATAAACCTTCAATATAATAACAGCGTTACGCATCGGACGAATTCGGAAAAAACGAGTAGCAGGGTCGGGGCTACTCCGTCCCGCACCTGCCCGCTTCACCCCTTCAATAACGTCAATGCTGGCTATACACAGCGCCTTAAAATGTCGAAACCATCGATACTTTTACATACAAGTCTGTCGTTGCGCGATAAATAACTTAAGTAAACGAATGTAGCTACTAGATGCAGCAGAAAAACTGCAACTGGAACTAGCGATACTAATATAGAGGTCTATAGTATATTTTAAGTCTATGGTGCTGTCCTTTTTGTAATTTTACTTTTGACGATTAATAATTGCTACTTTGTAGCTTAAGTTAAATAAATGATTTTGAATTGACTATCGCAGCATCGTCTAAGCAGTGGCCCGTGACTATTATGAGGGTTATTGTTATCTTTATAACTATTTATAGGAATTCAATGCATGTAGAACTTATACATAATATATAACATAATAGTAGGTAAGTATATTCAATGATTACTCAAGCAAGAGTCATGTATGAAGTTGCCACTCGACTTGGCTCAATGATACTTGATCACAAATAACAGTGCATGCAGTGCATACATGCACTAAGTAACTAAAGCAATTAACTTAGTATTTTTTTTTTCTAACAACTATTATTATTATCCTTAGATAGGTCCTTAAAAGGGGCGATTAATTCACTAAACAAATTACTATTACTTAGCTTTCCTATAAACGAATAATATCATTCATAACTATTCCTCATGCCAGCTTGCAATTAATAACATAACACGGTTTTTATATCCAAATAATCTATATTTCAAAACCAATTGACATGTGTTAGGCAGGAACACTTTCTTTCAGCGGCGGAACCATACATATAATATCCGATTGAGTGTTTTATTCGTGAACTTAAAAATAATTATTTACATTCCGTATGTTTAATTTATTAATCTTAGTTTATTATTAATTAGTAACTTTACTAAGCCCATCACTATTTTACAGATTATAAATTACCGAGCGATTCATAGTGATATTTATTACTCTGTGATACCGCAAAAGTCGCGCGTGCTTGAGAGTCGCACACTTACTATACTCTATGGAGTCGCATTTATGGAATCAATTTTGATTGTTCTAAATTTCGTATGACTTGTGACAAAAATAGTTGTGAAAATGATACTTCTAATTCGATAAAGCAAAATCAGAACCCCAATTAATTTCCCCATTATAGTGTTTATTTTGTGCTGAGTGTCAGTATTCAGTGAGTATTATGAACTTTGAGGACTACGAAAACCTTCCGACCCAAAACTTCGTCACACACATGACTGCCGGAGCAATAGCTGGGGTCATGGAGCATTGCATAATGTATCCGCTGGACTCCGTAAAGGTAAGCATGTCGGCAGCGCTGGCCGAGCCCGCAGGCTGCTGGATTCGTATTGGATCTAACCTAATCAGTGTGACAGTTCCGTCGGCTGGCCTGTTACGCCACCAATTTGCTAACTCCGATTATGTAAAAACATGTCAATTACCTATTTGCAGACTATCTGAGTTTCAAATTTTGTTAAGAACCCACTATTTTGACCTTTACACGTTTTATGATAACCCCATTTTTGTGTCTTGATTATATTGTTGTCACAATTAGTATAATTACTTATATGTCTATTAAACCATTTTTATTAATAACAATAATTAAATGATGTTTAAATGTTAAAAGTTATGTCAATATCCATTCTTAAAGAATGTTATAAATCTCAGTTATTATTGTTCAGCTCAGCTCCTGTATGCCTAGAGAACCTTGGCAGAACTGTTAGAATTTGTGTACATTATAATAAATATTTTTATATAAGATGACAAGACGAAACAAGAAATCTGTGTGAACAATTTTTACCCAGTGGACCAAAACATGACCTTGAGGCACATGATTTAATGCTTGTTATTTACAATGAGCTTGCAGCTAACAACACTCATGCTGTGTGCTCACTCATTATATAGCTTGTGTGAATTATATGGTAGAAGGCTCCAGTGCGGCCGGCAAGGGGCACACCTTGAGGCTGGACTCACTCCATACTGCTGTATTTATGATATTCATTGTATATGTACTCGATGCTGTAAGGAGTTTGTAATTGATTTGAACACATTATCCTTATTGCAGTTTCACAATAACTAACTGCATTATACTTGTGTAGGCATCTGACATACTTTCCTTATTACTGAATGTATGTGTTAAATGTGTGAATGAATTGACCATGTACATACTATGCTCTACTCCAAAAATACATTGTCACACATAATAGAATTGTGTGATGAATTTTCAGACATTGCAAAAAACCTAAATTAGTTGTAAATATTTTGTTGGTTAGTCATAGCAAGATGAGTGAAGCAGCTGATAAGAAGATTAAGGATTATTTAAAGTTACTGTGTCACATTAGTTTTAGAAAACTGTAATGGCAAGGGAGACATGCGATAAATAAATTTGTATTTCATGACATTATGTGGTTACTAATTAGTTTTTTAATTAGAATAGAATGGGATGACTAGATACAGTATAATATGTGAATTTTTATTGCCCACAATTGAGATATATGATATTAAGTAAGTGAAATCTATATAGGTTTGTCAATCAAAATGTATTTTGTGTGATTTGTTACTGAGGCATCATATTCACTGATTTTAGGCACAATTTATTACTATGATTATTGAGACTTATTATGGCTTTCAGCATGATTGCAAATGATAAAAAAATATATTGTTAATTTGCTTGCATACATAATTTATTTGTAATCCACATGTGTATGTATATAGGTATGTAGGTTCTAAGTTTGTGAAACCAGAATTGAGTATTTGATTAGTTAAATAAAACAAGTTATATGAATTAGGAACCAGGCTCTCATAAATTGCCCTAGATTTCATTTATTTTATTAATCAACAAAGTATATAGGTAAAATTGTATTTTCCTTATCTGAATGAATGTGTGGTAACCATTCCTAAAAGATATATGACAATCTACATACATGTGGCATTAAATAGTTGGAAATGCTACAAACAAAGTGGGGTAGTGGAAGTGGGATCTGGAACATGTTTGTGGGTGCGGCATCTGGATCTAGATGAGGAAGTAGTCGTCCTTGTTGGCGTTCTGCCAGCAGACCTGCGTGAGGTAGGCGGTGTCGCAGTCGTCCGCGCCGCGCTGCGTGCCGCACGCGCGCAGGGCCGGCGCGTTGCGCGCGCTCAGCGCGGGCGGCAGCAGCGACAGCACGGCGTCCACGTCCACCTCGCCGTCGCCCAGCATGCCGGCCGTCTCCATGGTGCACTTGATGTAGCACTTGAGCTTGGCGTCGGGCGTGAGCAGCGTGCCGGCGTTGACTGCCTCCACCAGCGCCACGTCGACGCCGGTGTCGGCGGCGCAGTTGTCGCGCACCATGCGCGCCAGCTCCGCCATGTCCTCGTCCATCTCCACGGCGGCCGCGGCCGGCCGAGCCGCCGCCAGCAGCGCTAACGGCGCCAGCAGCGCCAGTACTCGCCTCATGTCGCTCACTGATGCTGCCTCCGCCTCCCACATACTTTATATAACGACCTGCTCAATGTCAGCCAGCCTGATGATCACATGTCTCGTTTGATTCCTAAATTATACGCCCCTAGATAATATCCAGTGATTAGAAAAAAAAATTGTTTGTTTCTCTGTTTGTGTAATGTACCTACGTGAAACGTGTATTACAAAGGAAACTGTAATTTTTGTCGTTTGTGTAGAATCATTTCAAATAACACACTTGCTAAAGAGAGAATTATAGGTTACAACCGTTTAATTTTTTATAGTTGCTAAAATTGTAGAGTTGTCAGAAAGCACGGCAAGTTCTGTCTCGTCCGCCCCTCGCGGAGTGAGGCACGCAGTAAGCGGGAGTGCACTAGACGCCGCTAACCCTGATGCCTTGTTGCAGACTCGCATGCAGTCTTTACGGAGTGCACACAACAGCAGCATCACAGAAACGTTCCGGTACATGGTGCAGCGCGAGGGCCTACTCAGGTAACAAGCGAGACAATGTCGCTCATGACACTTCACCTCATGATCCTTAATAGGTTCACAGTTGAAATTTTCACTAAAACAATAACAACAAGCATGCGGTGTGTTTATTTATCTCGTAAGTACGATGGTAGTGAACCCCTCGTGCTCGGTTCCGACTCGCTCTTGTCCGGGTTTTTTTATTTCAAATTGGTGAAAAAACCCAGTGCACTTTTTACCTCACAAAAAAGGGTAACTTAGCCATGACTAAAAACTAGTAGGCAATACTGCCTAGGGCCTAGGCATAGTCTTTATGATTTATTTTTTAGTATTTCAGAAAAGAACTGTTTCTGGATGTATTCGTCCTTATTCAAAATTTTATAAAAAGGTGACAACCGGTACCCAGATGGATGAAGTTCCATGTGAGGTAGGATCCTGCGCTAACTACTAGCAAACTATTAAATGAGATCACTTTCTACTGCGCCGTTGTCCGCCTGTATCAGTTCGTGCTCTATTCGCTGTCACACGTATCAGTTGTATGTATTTAAGTATTAATTTATTGTAATGTTGACGTCGTTCGTGTGGGACTGCTTGGTATTAGTTATCACTAAACAAAGTAAGTGTACTGCCATATTGAGCCCGTCGCCGCGTCGCACTGATTAAGGTGATGTCGTTTATGAGATGGCTCCCTCACATTAATGGAGCAAAAAATTTTTTTTATTTCTACTTATAAATATATAAATCTAAATAAAATGAATTTAACATATTTATTTTACCTAAAAGTAATATTTACATACATACATATAATAACGCCTCTTTCCCTTGTAGGGGTAGGCAGAGACCACTTCTTTCCACTAGCTACGATCCTTACACACCTGTTTCGCTTTGTCCACTTTCATTATTCCCTTCATACATGCTGTTCGGTTTATGGTACTCTTGACCTGGCATGTTTTCATTCACACTCGCCTTATACACTTTATTCGTCAATCGTTCTTCATTCTTTCTCTCGACATAGCCAAACCTCCTCAGCATACCTTTCTTAATTTTTGTCTCAACATCCATCATCTGACATACTTCATCAACCTTACCTTGCATTCCTCCTCTTACATTCAACGTAGCGAAGCGGCTCTCCGTGGGCCACTTTTCGCCCCCGCGAGAAACGAGACGTGATGGGTGGCGAACCACATCGCCGCCATTTTGGATAATTAAATTATTTTTATGAATATCCATTGCGTTCCTGCTTGATAAGGAATTGGTAAAGGATACGTTGGAAAGGATATAAGGTAGGATGGGTTATAGGATGCTACCACCACGGAGGTACAATGAATGTGACGGCAACAGCTAGGGCAGTCCGGGGTCGCGTACCCGTAGTGGATCTAGCCAACTGTCGGACAGATAACTGGTAGATCCACCCCCTGAACACGTAAAAGTAATATTTATTAGATAAAAAAACCGACCAAGTGCGAGTCGAACTCGCGCACCTGGATTCTGTACCGTATATTAGAGTTAATTGAAAAAAAAGTGAATTGATGTTTACGATTTGAGCCGTATTTAGAAACACTACTTCCTAGATCTGAAAGAAAGAAAGAAATAACATTTATTCGCCATGGTTATGACGCATACTTTAAATACACATAAGATCTCGGTCAAACTTATTTCCGTTGGAAGATTCCATGGTAATGTACATCATATATTTTATTAGTTTTACCATTCTCTTATTTTAGAAGTTACAGAGCGACACATTTTACCTCTTTGGATGTGATTCTGGCGCGAATTAGTCATTTTAGAAAAGAAAAATACCATATATCAAATACCAGACCAAAAAGTGTATAAGATATTAAAATAATAATAATAAGGCTCTTTAAATTATTGAAGTAAATAGTAATGAACACGTAAAAATGTGCGTTCGATTTCGTCCTCTGGTCTCCGCGTTGCACGTTATAGAACATCAACCCGTACACCGTACTACTCATTCCAGAGGCTGTTTATCATATTATTTACTATCTTCTCTACTTCATGTATATGTCGCAGACAAATAGTATAAATTGGCATTTTACATACGGCTTCGTCAGTTTAAAAACGCTTGCGGTTATGTAATATGCCGTAGGCAAAATGACAACTCATTCAATCGTTATAATGCGACGTTAGTGTTATTTTAGGGTGACTATGGTCATTAAAATCAAAATTAAAACATTAAAATATCATGATTTTACATTAGCAATATAATAACGTTATTCTCTTAAGTTGTATAACTATACAATTTAAAAAAAGGGGTAAATACTAAACCCTGCAGCCCTCAGTCCTCAATGTAACGACGCGACGCGGCGACGGTCCTCATTCCGCACAGACTAGCAGACTGGTATAGTGATGTATAACACCCAAGTATATTCCTACTGAAGGACGGAAGTCTTTCCTATCTTAAACCGGTTCTCTTTATTTAAACAACACTTAGAGTAATTGAATGTTTGAATATTAATTGTACTAGCATAATTAACTTTTAATCGCGTTCAGTAATTACACTTATATTTTACTGTTACATCATAGCATCCGTGCTTACTCGGTTGTATAGTATAATTTTGTCACCTCTTGCACTTTACAAATAAATATAAAATGTACTAGGTAGTAGGTTATTTTTGTATTCAGTACTTTTATCAAGTTACCCAAGACCTAACATGTTGACGGGATGTCTGCTCGCTCGCCACCTCGTCTTTACGGTGTCCTATTATGGTTCATAGTACTCACGCAAATCCATATGGAAAAAGACCACATATAGAATATTTTTGCTCCGCTCGGAGGTGAACCTATAAAAAATTCATTGAAGTTCTTATTTACATTTATGTAAAATCAATATCAATAATTAAAACATCAATCACAATATTATAGACAGAATCCCAAATCGCCCATCTTTACCGCTTTCTCCCATCCCCTTCAAACTCCCCAGTTATTATATTTTATTTAACTTAACTGTAAAAAAAAGTATTTTTTTATTGATTCATCAGTTTTTTGTCGTATAATTTAGGCGTAGTGTTCACAGCTTTGTCACTAGTTCGCGGATCAGCACTCATCTGTCCGCGTAGTCCACAGTCATGTCGCCGCCAGGCTAACTTGTGCCTCGCGTGACTTCTTCCTGCCATTGCTTTACTGAAATCTAGTTTGCATAACCACTAATCACGAAAATGGTACAACTGTCATGTAGCGCGGAACGTAAAGTGGTTTTTGGGACACAAGTCACAATAGTATCTGAGCACGCCAAAGAAATTACTTATTCAAAGGATCTCTACGATGAGCTTGCATGATCCACTATCGATACGCAAATGCCTTCAGCCTGCAGTCCAAGTCAAAGCCAGGGATGCGTACCTGCCACCATCTAGTAAACAGTAGTAGATGGCGTGGGGCTGGCATTCTAGGGGGCGAGTCCCAGAGCTTAGCTGGAAGTCGGAGCCGAGGCGGCCGGCGTTGGCAACACGTTATTTATATGGTCTCGATCGCATTAGTCACTATCTAGCTATCGAGCAGCGGGCGCTGCAGCGCGGCCTGATAAGGGCGCTCCGCACGCGACTCCGCGGCTTATCGGAGTCCACGGCGCGGTGTGGCGGTGTGGCGGTGTCGCGGTGTCGCGGCTCCTTACATTTGGGTCAATGCTGTTGCTCTATAATCTGGCGGAGCGTCACAGAGTTCACATTACAGACAACTCGGGCTTTAGCACGGAGTGACTAACATGCGCTAATATGTTGCGTGGTATAACGCTCTCCATGCTCGGATTATGGATATTACATATAACATTCCTTAAAAAAATTTTGTTGCAAATAATCATAGGATCTTATTATTAGTTGCGTGTGCTCAGATAAATATTATTTTTATCTGATAGCAACGCTAGTGATAAGCCAACAGCTAGCGCTTTAGGATCTTTGACTTTTGCTTGAAATAATTACTCTTCTGGAATAATGTGTTAACGATTATTTATTCATTATAAGTAATATAAGTTACAATTAAAACTCTTAATTGACCAATTCAGTTAAATTAGTTTTGACTGCACAAGGTGAAAAGTATTGACTAGCTAAAATCAAATAAATGATGGCCTAGTCACTCGCCGGGCACCTGCACCTGGGATGTAAAGTCCTGCAGGCGCGCCGCGCCGCTATCGCCGCCTTATCTGTTATCACCGTACGTGTCCCGCCGCCGCGCCGCGCCGCGCCGCCTCGCCGCGCTGCAGTTTACTTGTACATACGCTTGTACACCTTTTATCTACCGCTTGATATATATAGCCTCACTTGCTTGGCGGTTCATTGCGTCAAAACAAAGATCTTAGTATGTGTAGATCTGCCGACATTTAGAGACAACTCCACAACACTGTAAGCCATATTGTGTACAAAAGGTTTGTTTCAGTAAATATATTCAAGAAATCGTTGTGCTTCCTGGTCTTCACAATACCAGTAGATTTCTGTAAGAGTAGAATGATTAAATTATGAAAATGCGGCATGACTGGCCTTTTTGTACTTAACTATAATTCAACAACAAGCATGACGCAACATAAGAAATAGTACGTAAAAACAGCATTCACAAAAAACACGGATACACTGAGATGGCAGAGTAGGTAACAGGCGCGCGATGTGACGGTACCGTGCGGCCGGGCTGGGGGCACGCACCGCGAGGTGATCACTATTCACTACAGGAATAACGTAAGGCGCTGTCTCCCAGTGACAGACTTCACATTATGATAGCTAACTTCCATAACCAATTTCTCAATATCTAAACAAGAGACGTGCTGTCTCTTGCTATCCTAACCTAACCTAACAAAAGATTCCCATGAACTGTGGCCGCACGTTGCACATATTATACTACTACCTTGACATTCATTATGCAACGTAAACACGACAGTACGCGCTACACTTGTTCTGGAATCTGTAAAGTTCTTTCATTGCTATAGGAGTGTTATAGCAATGTTTATGTATATCGAGAGGTAGAAAGTGTGGTCGTGTGCCAGTTTGATCCCCTCTACCTTCGTTAGTGTTGTGATTAGATGCGCTCAGCGCATGGGCGGCGTGCGAGTGAAAGTGTATCGTGAGGCGGTAGGTGACGTCAGTGGGATGCTGGTCGCCTGGTCGGCGCGCCACGTGCTCTCGCCCACGTGTGTCCTGCAGCGCCGCAGCGGGTGCAGCACACTCGCCCGGTGCGCTCGCCGCTCGCCGCTCGCCTGTTATCTAGCTCAGTTAATGTTATCGTTGCACTCCGTGTCAATTTCTCGTTTCACACTTGTTCACTTCAAATTATAATTCGTATTGTGTTGTTTGAATGATGTTATTATGGTTTTTTTTATATGATTATATTATAAAATGTATGCATGTATAGCAATTTATTTACATTTGTATCACTGGTGATAAACAACATCTGTTTGGTCCATGAAAAGTATGGTTCTCAGCTGAATCCGGTGAGACTGGAACCTGACCCATTTAGATTTTGAGAAAATAAAATAGAACTGAATGATCAATGAAGACTTTATATAATAATAAATAGTTGCAATTCTGATGTCGCGTGGAAGACAGATGTTGAGGGGCGCGGCCGATAGCGGCTCCGGTGTCGTAACTGATAGTTATTTGATTGAGTGACAATCGGCCGGCACTCGGCACTCGGCTACAGGATACACCTACTTTACTATTCACAGATCTTACTGCTGACAACTTGACCTAGTGCATTGCGCCTGCCTGTGCCCGCACAACTGCAAAAAGAATCGGAGTAGTAGAGCAATAATAGTCGTGGGTGTCACTGCACAGGCAGCTCTATGTAACTATAACCTATTTAACAATTATTTCTCAGTTGTTTGAACAGTGTAATATCGTGTTATCACAGTATTTGTTTACGTCAAGTGTCCTATCGATGTAATAATGCATTGTGTTCTGTTTGTAGAGTCGTGCGCATCACAAACACTGATGCATCGCCGTATCGCTTTGAGATTAGGTTCAGTCTAAGGAGTAGTGATGCAACCAACAACACTAGTACTCGTATTTTGATCTTCATTTGAAATGCAGTATTACATTTATTGCGTGAAGGCACGTCCTAGTACAGCGCTCGCCTGAGAGCCCCGCGAACAAACGCGGTAGAGACGGTTCTATCACACGTCTATCAAGTATTCCTTTCACATTGTCTGTTTTCTCATGGCAGAAACATTTCCTCATAGGATCTCACACCGCTGGCATGATCTTCCTGCACTAGTTTTAAATATGTACCTTAAAGGAAGGAACGCAATCCTGATTTTATTGGGAAATATAGTATTCTATAGTGTGACACTTTGATTCGTAAAGGTGCTCCCTCACCGCGAGCATTCGCGTGTAATGTACCTTAGTAATGTAACGTTACAGATTTGAGCATTACACCAGTGAAGGAGGAGAACCGAACATTACAATGTGCACCTTGTAATGAGGTATTATTGTAATGTAATGCTCAAAGCCGAATCTATAATGTCACAATACAATAATGCTCCCGGTGAGGAAGCACCTTTATGACTTAACAACAGTCAAAGAGCAACGTGCAATGCTTGGCGCTCTTTCGAGATACGGGGTACAAAAGTTTACGATTTCGAGCTCTACTGTGAACCAAGTTATTATTTAGTACCACCTCTACCACCTCTGTCCTACATGTATTAGTTTGGCGAAATAAGTCGTTAGGTAATCAATTTAATGAAATAGTCGTAACGGAAGCCGCTAATTGTTGAGGATGAGCGGATTTACTCAACATCGCCATTAGAAAATGCGCGCGAGTGCCGGACAAGCGCAGCGCAGGCGCACGCGATCTCACCGCGCTGCCGAGTGCTCACCCCTATAATTCAGCTACGTTTACACGGCGACTGTATAACCGTGGTATAACCCACTACCAGTGCACTGTGTAATAGACTAGTAACGTCCCGTGCGCATAGCCCGCAACCTCACATTCCCGATTGTTTTAAATCCCGACGAGGTGAGAAGAAATTCATATACATACTAAACTTACGACGCGACGCTGCGATTCATGTAATTAAAAGGAAAAAAACACAATCATGCATCAATCTAGTCAGCTATCAATCTTATAAAAACAACGTAGGTAATCAACATGCGTACCTAGTAACCTACACAAACTTGATAGTAATAGTAGTTATTCATGATGACAAACAGAAAAATTATGCTGTTTTGTTATTACTAAACTAACTTGCTAAGGCAAGGCGTATGGGTATTAAATTATAAGTATAAAGCGTGGGCGATTTATCGATTCAGGGACGCGTTAGGGCTAGGAAAGGTCGAAGCTGGCGAAAGGCGGCGACCTTGACGCTCAAGGCCGGCGTCGTCGTCGGCTCGCGGCGGGCGTGGGGGGGGGGTGTTACGCAACAGTCGCGACGTCACGCGCGTCCCGGTGCTCCTCATTACTGTACCAACGACCTGCTACTGGTACTACACGAAAAGGAGATTCGCAGACCATGAACATCGGTATATACATACTAACTGATATCATGTATACTCAAAACAAGAGACTGCCAGCTTTAACCCTCGACGCAAAAAGAGGGATTTTATAAGTTTGACGTATTGGTCTGTGTCCGTTCGTGGCATCATAACTCCTGAATTAACGGGCCGATTTTGATGCAGGTTTTTTTAATAGATAGCCAACTCGATCGATAAGTTAGTAGTAAGTTCTTAGTTATAATTCATGATTATCTGTTCAGGCGTTTGGTAATCATGAGAACATTCCCTACTAGTCAAAATATTGTACCTATTACCAAAGATCCGGTTGGCAGTATTTCCAAGACATGCTAACCTTATAGATGCTCAATTCCTTGAAAATCAAAGTAAAAAATGCAGACTCGAAAAAACTAACAAAGTAGCAAATACGATTAGCTTGGCCTATTAACTTCAAGAAATGAACCTATTAATATTTTTGGAATGAGAGCAGATAACTTACTACACGATTACCCCAATCAATATGGTCTGTTCATAATACGTAGCTAAAATCCAATAACCACATATTATTGGGGAAGTCAACAACATATTTTGTTTGTCAGTCACAATAGTTGTTTTTTGTGTATTTTAACAATCAGCAGCAAGCGATGACGTAGTGCCCTCACGGTCACGGTGGCGAATTAATGAAAAGAAACTCGTTGTTCAGCGACACACTCTTCCTGGACTATATATATATATATATGTTTGTGTTTGGCGGACACCTAACAGTAAACTCACGTCGTGTAATTAACAGTTAACCCTGACAGCGCATGTTATCTATAAAACTCATTTGCTGGAGTTGATATCTAAAATGATTATTATAAAAAATATTTCTGATAAAGCCTTAAAAATATTCACAGTTAGCGTCCACGTGACAGTTACGCACTTTATACGTTAAATTGATGTAAATATAGATAACAGCTGTGAGTACCAACCGGGTTTCGAATGACGTTACTCAAAAAAAAGTTTGAAAAGGTCATCTACGGAATCATGCGTGCCATCCGACTGCGATACACGTTAAGTATTCACATTAATTGTGTAATTGGACGTCATAGATTTCACTACAGTAGTGTACTCTTTGTAAATGTAAATGCGTTCAACACGAACCGCTTCCGCCGCGCCGCCAGGGCTCCGACAGAGCTGGTGCCCACAACATAGTGCTGCCACATATCCTCAAAATACCCACGACGATACATTTACGAACGAAACGGCGCATGTCGTCACAAATTCTGCACATTTCTTACGAAAATCTGACTTCGTTAATCTGAAATATGCACTTTATCTATTTCGTGTTTTATTATTTTTACGTAAAATACGTGTACATCATTCTCTTACTTTTCTTATTGACGCGTTAACTGACAGTCTTTTCATATTACTGGTCTGCTAGACTAGTGATAACTAGTGATAATTGACTGCTATACCGAAGTTCGTGGGTTCTATTCCCACCCAGGACAAATGTTTGTGTGATGAGCACGATCATTTGCTCGGTGTCTAGGTGTAATTTATCTTTAATACGTATATATTTAGAAATATTAAGGTATGTTTATCAGTTGTCTGGTTACCTTACCACAAGCTCTGCTTGGGATCAGCTGAGCGTGTGTGAGGTATCCCAGGATAGTATCATTGATGATAAGTGTTCTCCCGCAGGCCGGTGCGCGGCATGTCGGCGGTGGTGCTGGGCGCGGGCCCGGCGCACGCCTGCTACTTCGCCACGTACGAGCACTGCAAGCACTCGCTGTCGCACCTCACGCGCCACCGGCACGACAACATCATCCACGGTGAGTGCCCCCCGTGCCCCCCTCCCCTCGTGCCCACCGCCCCACGTGCCCACCGCGCGGCTCGCACCTCGCGCCCGCCTTTTTGTTATTATTTCTGTGGGAAATCCTCATGGACTTCCGCCTGGGGAGAGGCATGCCGGACTCTTACCGGCTTAAACCCCCCGGTGTCTCCTCCTCGCACGCGTCGCACAAATTCTTCCGCAGCCCCACACTGGTGCTGGCCCGGTTGTCCGGGCCTCATCTCCTGCACGGGGTAGTGAGGTGTAAGACTACCCCGTGCACCGTCTCAGAGGCGCGCGCCGACACCCGCGCGCGCTTACGCCTCGGGTCCATCGGATAGGAGGCGGGGACTTCCCCAAGTCCCTCGCCCCTGGACCCATGGGGGGCGGAAAAGGGCGTTGTCCGCCCTTCTCGTGCGCCCGGCGCGCCTTCTGCGGCCGGGGAAGAGAGACGAGATCTCCCTCTCCCGTTCCGCAGTCTCCTTCTGCGACATCACGTCCTCGCAGAAGGACACCACCGCATCCCACGACTCTGCGCTACCGACCATACTCTGCACTACGGCCGGCAGCGACAGATCATTTGTGAGGACACGGCGCTGCTCCTCCCAAGCAACACTCAGCGAGCGTGTGTTGAGCTCGCGCCCGCCTCGCCTAACCCGCGGCGCCGCTTTCTGTTGCAGGGCTGTCGGGCTGTATCGCGTCGCTGGTGCATGATGCCGTCTCCAATCCTGCAGAGGGTGAGTACTCCATCCTAAATAATGTTATAGTAGAGAGGAATATCCCGAACTCGTTCCTAGATATGTCTTATTCAAAGAACATCCTATGCGACCATAAACATCTACAACTAGGTTTGTGAATAGAATACTGTTTTGGGAATACAGATTTTTTTTATTGAATTTCGAAAAAAAAAACTAGAGTTATGTTTCGGCAATCGGATATATACCTAAAAATTGTTTATTAAATTATAACCTGACCGGATATTAGCTGAAGGCTAATTTACGGCTGAATAATTAACAATAGGAATATTAGAATTACAATATTATGTTAATGCTAACTTGCACTTTAATTGATTTTGAGATGTTTATTTTTGTTGTTTACTGGTAGTGATGCAAGCTAAGTTAACTTTGGCCTTGCTCAGAACTTTTAACAAAGGTATTATACCTTAATAATAGATAATGACGTATTAATATGGTGAGCGGACGAATCACTCACCATCAGCGTGTAGGAACCTATTGAAGTCATTAGGATGAGCGCACTCGACTCAGAGACCTGATAACATCCTGAATAACTTTTCCGCTTATTAAACAGATAGTGGAAACAATGAATTTTATAATCACAAGTCATTTGAGTAAACAAGCCTTTCGAGTGGCAAGCGACAAGTGTTCCAATAAATGCCGATATAATTAATACTGGTAATGGACAAACAACCGGCAGTGTGACGTCACCTAGTCGCGTACACAACAGCTGGTGGCGGCAGGTGACTTCTGGCTGAGGAACAGACGACGATCTACCAATGTTACATTATAGATGACGAAAATGTGGGAATTACACTATACATCCATATCCTCTACCAACGCATCACCTGGCTTGCCCGGAACGAAATGTTTCATATAAACAGGTTTAATAGTTGCTATACATACGATACAGACACAGTTACTAGCTAGAACATCTCGTACGTGAAGTGTCGCACCTATCGGCGAACTATAGACTGCGCTCGACTGAACCTCCGACTGCGGCTTTATTGTGTGGTTTACACATCTTACGCACGACTATTAATATAACATGTGCTGTTATAGAATCACGAATCTGCCTCGTGAGGACACTTTCGTACACACTCCAGTCCTAAGTCATAAGAGATGCAGCTGACACGGGTGATGGTGACCACGGTGAGGAGGATCTACATAACTGTGAAAGCATACGTAGCGCACGAAGACCATTCAATATGCTTAGGAAAAATACTGGAAGCCGACATTCCTAATACATAAAATAGTTTGACACATGTCGTGTGTGCACTCGGCCGCTTATGGTTAAAGTATTGCAGTGTTCGTGTAGCTTTATACCATTTAAAATACTAAAATTTATGTCAAGATTTACTGCGTGAGTAAGCTCCAACTAGTAGGTCGTATTGTCAAGTACTTCTCCATAGCATATTAATGCCCGTCAGTACCTCGTGTGCTGACTATCCAGTTGGTATTTCGAGAGGCTACATCAGAGCACTTCGATATAAGGAAATACTTTATGTAGAGTGTGTGTGTGTGTGTCGCCGCAGCCACTTGGAGCCACGTGGAGCGCCTCCGTCGCCACACTTGTGCACACGTCATACATTATATATACATATGCTAATCTAAATGCTAAGTGTGCTTTCAATTTATTGTAATTGTTATGTACATATGTATTTAATCGCGACTCTTTTAATTAGTCACAATATATTCAACTGGCATCCAATAAAGTGATCGTTAAGCTGGTAGATATCGTTACTTAATTTCGATTAATTCATTCATAATGAGAATCAAGCTATATCTAATACTATGTTTATTTCGACATTTTTATTGATATTATTATTATATTAGAGAATATGATTCACTTGGCGCTATGCCCGACCTCCTCTAACTGTGTAAGGGAGAAGCTCAGCCTTAACTTATATTTATTTATTAAAAAACAGTGCGCTAGAGTCTAGAAGTATTTTCCACCAAGATATTAGCGCGAGTCTAAATGCTCCGATATTTGTCTGCATTTTGTTCCAAAACATACGCGTATGGGAAAACGCTAGGATGACGGTGATGATCAAAATATTGATAGTAAACATGGACGATACCTCCCCCCCCCCCCTCGTGGGCAACGCGGCTGCGGTGCGGAAGCGGCGCCGCCACAATGGCCGGAGGTGTTCTGCCACAACTGCCCCGCGCCCGCCTCACTCCAGCCAGCTTGTTAGCAAACAACCTCTGTCCATTGCATGCAAGCTTCAGAGCTGGCCTGATAACATTCACACTGGAATTTCAGTGTGAGACTCGAAGCGATCGCACATCGTTTGAAAAGCTTCAGCCGGTAAAAGACCTCTGCCGAAAGATTATGTGAATTTCCCTGGATAGAGTAAAATAATATTAGTAAATTTACTAAAAAGACAGTGACGTCAGCCAGTCATGTGGTGCACAAAGCTATGTAATGTAAGTCGTATTAACAATTTGGCAGCGTTCCCTGCCTGCCGTCATAGTCGTCACGGCGGTGGCCCTTGCAGATGCGAGGAGTGTGGCGCATGCTCGGCGCTGATCTACATAGCAATAGTTGTTGTTCCAAGCGACTCATTTGATCAGCTGCTGCCGACAGCCCGCGACCTTCGCTGCAGTACCGCGAGGAAACTACATCCTCGTCTTATTATACACAATTAATAAATTACAATGTATTAGCTGCCTTCTTTAAAAACTAAAGGATCATTTTGTTGGTCGGTGATCAACATTCATATTGTTAATCTGGTCTATTAATGACCTACCGCTGAGCCAAGGCTTCTACACATAATAGAGAAAAAAAAACATCTATTAATGATGGTTTGTGGTTAAATCTACAATAACATGCTATCTTTCGGAATAGCTCTCTTGAAGTTAGGTTTCATACGGCTTCATAAGTAGGTACTTTCACATAGTAAATATATGACTTACATAGGTACTTATAATTTGTTATTATTTTACAATA
This sequence comes from Autographa gamma, assembly GCA_905146925.1. NCBI lineage: Eukaryota > Metazoa > Arthropoda > Insecta > Lepidoptera > Noctuidae > Autographa > Autographa gamma. Next base: position 9,574,606 of record LR989871.1, read on the forward strand.
ATATCATTCGCATGAATCATTTCCCGAACGAGATGTACGAAGGTAACATTAGGAACGCCGGTAACACAACACAAGTCATGTTGATCAGCCGCGTCCCAGTCACCGAGCCACGCTGATTATATTATTAAGAGCTGTGAGTTGCGAGCTGGGACGAGATGCGGTCACGTGAATGTAATTGCGCTCGAGGAAAACGCGGCGCGCGTCACCCGTCGCCGCGCACTAACCGCGGGGAATACCAGCCGGCAGCCGCCGCACACCGCCGCTTGCACTCGCCTCACTCGGGAGCCGCAGCTCTTGCGTATGCTCTATCTCCGGATGCATATTATATATATATCTAAAAATTAATTGCTAAAACTCGAGAACGGCAGGACCGATTTGGCTTATTTTGGTATTGAATTATTTGTGGAAGTCCAAAGAAGGTTTAATAGGTGAATAAATATGAAAATGCTCGGAATTGAACAAAACAAAACAAGAGAATAACAAACAGCTATTCATTTTTATATATGTAGATTGAGGCAGTACGAAGTCTGCCGGGTCAGCTAGTATACAGTATATTATTAGATGTTGCTTTGGATGCCTTATTAATCACCATAAAATATAATAGACTAGTTTTCGTTAAGTTTCTTAGAAAATCTACTGTGGAAATAAGCTTTAAACTAGTTAGATACTATTGATGACGTTCGTGGCACTTCGTGGTCGAGTGGCTTAAACACCGGCACACCAGGCACACAAGGGTTTGGTCCTCGGACATGTCTAGCAAACAACTTTTTGTCTCGGGAATTTTAACACTATTGTAATAATAACACGGAATCTAAACGTCATATACTTAGTTTAGGTTCTGGCACATAGGGCATTATATTCCACATTTATTCATAGTAATTTGACTAATTTGTATAATGTTTCAAAATAAAATACCTATAGCTAGATATCCAAACGAGTGTAGGTTCGTAGCGTGGTTGTAAATGTGTGTAATGGCATCGCCGCACTTTGCAGTGGTGAAGCAGCGGCTGCAGATGCTGAACTCGCAGTACCGCGGCGTGTGGGAGTGCGCGCGCCAGGTGTTCCGCACGGAGGGCGCGCGCGCCTTCTACCGCTCGTACGGCACGCAGATCGCCATGAACGTGCCCTTCACGGCGCTCTACTTCATGACGTACGAGCGCTGCCAGGCCGCGCTCAACCCCGCGCGCAACTACTCGCCGCTCGCGCACGCGCTGGCCGGAGCCGCGGCCGGCGCGCTGGCCGCCGCCGCCACCACGCCGCTCGACGTGTGCAAGACCGTGCTCAACACGCAGGAGGCGGCGGCGCGCGCGGACTCGCTGCTGGGCGCGGCGGCGCACGTGCTGCGCGCCTCGGGCCCGCGCGGCTTCCTGCGCGGCGTGCAGGCGCGCGTGCTCTACCAGATGCCGGCCGCCGCCATCTGCTGGCTCACCTACGAGACGCTGAAGCACGCGCTGGCCGCGGTGAGTGACGCGGGCGGCGCGCGCGCCTGGCTGCGCGAGCGCGGCTACAGCGACGGCGTGTTGCAGGGCGAGGCGGAGGCGGGAGCGGGCGCTGGCGCGGGCGCGGGCTCGCCGCCGCTGGCGTGCGCGGCGCTGCGGCTGGCGGCGGCCTCCACGGACGTGACGCGCACGTAGCCGGCCGAGCCGACCCAGCCGGCGCGAGCCGAGCCCAGCCGACGCGAGCCGAGCCCAGCCGGCGCGAGCCGAGCCCAGCCGAGCTGCTCGCTGGCCACACAGTGAGGTGCTGTTGATTCTAGTGAGATTAGCTTAGTGTGTACATGTCCTGTATATTGTTTGCCGCGAGCCGCGCCCGCCGCCCTAGTCACGCGCGCGGGCTCGTCGACGCGACTGCGACTTTGTTTTCCATTGTTTTTGTAAATGATTTGTTATCGCAGTCCACGATTGCAGCTAGTACTTGTTATGTCAAACAGTTTGGCTTCGATGAACTGCTCTGAACATCCCGACGGATGTAAAATATGATGGAGGTGCTATGTATATTGTGATGAAGGGGACGGACTGTCGCTCGGATCGTTCGGATGCGGCAAATTATTTTGTGTTGTTGTTTGTGTAAATTACTATTATTATTATTAATTGTATTTGTTGTATTTATGAGTTGTATATGTGAGTGATAAACTCGAGTAATATTGAGAGTTATAAATACTATTTGTATAGAAAAAAGGCGCGAGCGCGGCCTCGCCCGCCTCCCGCCGAGCTGTAAAATTGCAAATTGAAAAAATATTATAAAATAAACAGTAAGTGAATAAAAAGTTGGACAATATGGTGTCATGTTTTATTTGTGGTTGCTATGGGTGGTGGCGACAAGAGCCTCAGCAAGCGCCGGCGCGGGCCCCTGCCGTCACACAGCTTCTCTCCGCGTCTCTCGCGTTTACCGCAACCTATATAATCCTACCACTAAATTATACCTGGAAGTTTTGTTTAAACCACCCCCATTTTACGGCAACTCCAGTAGATAGAATTTTGTATTAAACTAAGCAGTCGCGATGGAGACTAGTGCACGTACACGTGGCTGACACTCGTGTGTATGAACTGGAAGTCAATTGATACCCGAAGATAACTGCAGGTACTGCTTCAGTTCGGGAGGGGCATCCAAGCAAGCGTAGTTTGAGCCTACAACGGTATGAACCTCTTCCTTGGTTCAGTTCTTATTGTGCCATATGCAACTGAACCGATTCCACTAATTATTATTTTTATAATATTCTTGATACTTCACTACGAGGTTGGCTCTCACCGAGAAAACAAAATAAAAAAAAATCCGTATAAGGCCCGGCGCCAGCGGTCGGTCCGGCTTGGTACCGGCCGGGCGACTGCGGGCTGCACCGCCAGCAGCAAGCATGGCTGAGGACGCCGACGCTGTCTTCGGGCATTGAACAAGGAGAACTAAGTCCCAGTCCACCATTGTAAATAAACACGCACAACTGTTTTCACGTAACGTTACGACTGCTCTGCGATGTTTCTGCCGCACTAACTACCATCAGGCTACCCAACGGCGTCCTTAGGTGTGCTTACTACTGCTGAGCCAGTCCACAGGCGCCTGAAGCCGCCCGGGCTGTACCGGCGCCCACCGATACTGGGCGCTGGGCCTAAAAGTCTGTGTTCTACCCCATACAACAGAATAACTAATCGAGTATAAAGAAACGGAACTGAAATTAGGTATTCATGCGGGTCAAACCACGGGACACAGCTGGTACGTAATGAAACTACATGATATAAATAGAGTATAACTTTATTACGACGCCAATAAATGAGCTTAAGCCATAAGCGATTTTTGAATGTAGACATCATTAGTTTAGGTCTGTCGAGGTGCCTTTATTTTAAGTTTGTCTTAGATATCAAGTAAGTATCTAAGTAAAACGAAAAAAATTGGTGGCGGTGTACTTTGGCTGATGCCCAAAAAACGCTCCGTGACATGGCTTTTGTATGACATATCGTATTATGCATATTAGAAAAATATAACCTTCAAAATAGAATAAGTATAATATTATGCCATCATGTACTTGATAGATTGAGTATATAAGTCTGCGAAGGAGTCCCTAGCGCTTGGCGAGCAGGCCGTAGTAGGCGGCGAGCGCCAGCAGCGGCGCGGCGGTGGGCTGGTGCGGCAGGTCGCCGGCGCTGGCCGCCACGTCCAGGTGCGAGTAGGGCACGCGGCCGGCGTCCAGCCCCGCCGCGCGCAGCAGGAAGGCGGCGGGCGCCTGGTGGCCGCGCGGCAGCTGGCTGCTGGCGGCGCTGTCGGCCTGCTGCAGCGCCTCGCCCGCGCCGCGCCCCGCGTGCGCCGCCAGGTCCTCGCGCCGCAGCCGCGACACCTCCAGCATGTCGCCCAGGCGCTCGCCCGCCGCCGCCAGCGCGCCCGCGTGCCCGCGCGCCGCGTGGTTGTCCAGCGCCGCCGTGTAGCCCGAGCCGTACGCGCGCACGGCGTGCCCCGTCAGCGTGGCCACCGTGTACACGTGCGGCGCGCGCTCGGCCTCGGCGCGCTCGCGCATCTCGGCCAGCAGGTCCGCCATGACCATGCGGCCCTCGGCGTCCGTGTTGCCCACGCGCACGGCCAGCCCGCGCCGCGAGCGCAGCAGCTCGTCCGCCACGTACGCCTCCTCGCCCACCGAGTTGCGCACCATGCCCAGCGCCGCCCACACCTTCAGCGCCGGCTTCAGCTCGTCGCATGCCTGTTAGTATTCAAAAGGTATACCCTTACCTTTGCAGATAGGTTTCGACGAATATTCATATTTTACTTGATTTTACAATGTGCTCATAAAAGTTATCATTACTTTTGTATATATTATATAGTATTATTCAAAACAATCATCCGAGAATTGTTTAAACATTTGTTTTTTCCCATTTATTTCCGAGTACGACAGACCGTAAATATCATTTAGTCTGACAACCCCGATCCTTCAAATGAGTAATGTGGCACATGGCCTTGTATAATAATGATAAAAGATATCACATATCATTTAATTGTGTTAACAGCAAGTAATTAAGAAGTCATCACCTTAAGAAATCCAGCGACGGCGGCGGCTCCACACTTGTCGCGGGACATGCCGGCCATGACGCCGCCCGCCTTGATGTCACAGCCGCCGGTGTCGTAGGTCACGCCCTGCAACACACTGAGTTAGGCCGGGCCCGCTCGCTGCTGGGCTCGCGTCCCCCCGAGCTGAACCCGCTCACCTTGCCCACCAGCAGCACGGTGCGCTCGTAGCTCGCGGGCTCGTACTCCAGGAACACGACGCAGCCTGCGCACAATACACACTCATTAGCTAGCACTGGGCGGCGACATCTGGGACGCGGCGGCGGAAGGCTGCAAGCTCGTACCCTTTGATTATATAATGTCTAGATGGACTGTCAAGTGCGCGCAGACGTGTCAAAAAATAACAACCAAAAGTGGTTGTTAAGTACTTTCCCGCCACCAGTACAGATCGTGCCGCTTTCGTGACACTACGTTTTACGCGCTCTAAGGAATAACCACATAACAGCGATAAAATGTCAGTATGTGCTTCTAAAGTGTGCTGGAATTAAAAAGGAAGGCTAAAAAATACCAACACACATCACCTATCACTAAAACTACTACACACTATTTAAAGAAACTTTATAATTAATTTTATTTTTATGATTGTTAAAATCACGCCATATTTTATCAGTGTTGCCAGTTTCTGGTTTTCATTCTCCCATTTTTGTGGGTAATTTTGTTGGTTTATCGTTACGTTTATAAAATAGCGCTGATGTACTTTTTCAAAAAAAAATTAAATAAAAATTAAAAAATTAAATAACTCAATGTTAAAGTACCTATACCTCATTATGTTTTAATATTGTACCAAATACTAACTTAGTTGATTTAATACTCGATTCAAACACACAACTCAAAATTTCTTTTTTTATTGATTTAAAAAGTAAATACTTAATAAAAATATTTTTTATTATTATTTAAATACACTTAAACTGAATAATACCACATAAAAACCAACATATAACAAAAATAAGTAAATATTTTATTATAATTAATTCGTCTTTATTTAATGTGATTTATGGGAGAATTTATAATAGCTGGTATCAATATTAACGCACACAGAGACATTGACGTATAGTGTAAAACGACGCCTACACGCACACATACCCAAATGGCGTCCTAGTTGTCTTTGGCATGAATGTAGGGCGACGCTCCATCTAGACATTATATAATCAAAGCTCGTACCTCGGTGGCGCTCCACGGAGGCGGCGGCGCGGTTGACGGCGGCCATGAGCGGGTACTCGCGCTCGATGGCGGCCGCGTCGTCCAGCACGCGCACGCGCACCGAGCTGCCCGCGAACACGTCGCTCAGGTACTGCGCCACGCGCATCGGCGTCATGCGCTCCGGGTCCCCGCCGCCCACGTCGCGCGCCACCACCCTGCACACACACGCGGTCAGACCTGGCCTCGGCATGACGTCGGCTCGGCTCGCCTGCTGGCCCCGCCTCACCTGCCGCGCTCCAGCGCAACGGCGTCGCGCAGCAGCTCCTCCAGCGAGCCGCGCAGCCCCTCGCCGTACACTCCCAGCGCCTGCACCTTGTGCCCTTGCTCAGGGAACGTTTCGCGAATCTGCAGCGGCTGTTACCCAATCACAATATTTTTATCATTTCAACATTAACAGAATGCAGCTTTGAAACATGAAACAAGAATATATACCGATGGATTTTCCGCGAGGAGATGTCGCCCGAACCTATAAACTTGTTCGTACAATATTGAAATCAGATAGCGGTCCGTGCGGTACTCACCACGTAGAGAGCCTCGAGCGCGCCCAGCAAGGCCACGAGGTCGGCGTCGGGCCACAGCGGGTGCGGCTGCAGCACGAGCGCGGGCCGCACGGCGCCGGCCGCCATGGCGCGCGTCAGGCCGGCGCGCGCCGCCTCGCCCACGCTGCGCACGTCGTCGTACAGCGTGAGCGGGCCCGTGGGCGCCAGCACGAGGCGCGCGCCCGCCACGCTGGCGCAGCGCAGCACGGCGGGCGCGGCGTCCAGGCCGGCGTCCAGGCGCCGCGCCGCCGCCAGCTCGGCCGCCAGCGCGCTCGGCGGCTCCACGCCCGGCGTCGTCACCAGCACCAGCGCGTCGTACTGCGCGCTGTTCACCTCGCTCACGGCCGCCACCGCCACGCCGTTCACCTTGTACTCCACGCCCATCTCGAGCCTGCATCATAACACTATTATTAAACAGGCTGGACATTTTTCCTTACACTGACTTCAGTGTATACTTATATTTCTAAAATAAAGAAACTTATCTTATACTAGTGAATTGTAAATTTCTATTTATATGTTTAATGGTTGTTTCATGACATAAAATATATAAAGGATACAACATTTTTTGTAAAGTTGACAGGCTGCAAAATCAGATCCATAAACATTATACCTATAGATATATGCAGATTGATGATAACATACTAAAATATCTACCTACTTCAACCCAACGTGGGTATAATAAAATATTTTATGAGACTCATATGATTTATAGATTAAAACAATGCATTTTGTAAATAACTTTTTAAAGTGAACTCTTATTGTTTTCTTTTTATTTGCTATGATTTGATTGCAAAATATAAATCTAATAATAGAGGATAATGATCTAGTTAGTATAATGTAATTTTTATGTTTTTTTGACATATAGGCTGTCTGACAATCAAGACTACAAGAAGCATGTTAATTTATTTTTTCTTTTGTATGTAAATTTCATAATTGTATATTTTGTTTGAATAAAAAATAGGTAATTGTCTTGAAACATTATTAATGTAATTTTATACTGACCCTGTGTTTAAGTTCAGAGTCTATATTGATAGTTTTATTGTGTACAACATTACAGTTTGCTCCCAGCACTCAAATATTTAGGCAACATATTATTATAAAATATAATTTACTCAGACTATGCACTTATTGATAACAGAATATATTCCCATTCGCCTGTCTTCTCATGGTATTATCTAAATATACCGAGTGGAACAACTACAAAGAAATAAGCTTTGCACTTTTTAAATTGTTAAATTACATAGGTAAAAAAAGTAGACCATATTAGCTACAGTATTTATGTAACTTGGTAAAGCCTAACAAAATAATTGAGAACAAATTACATTTACTGCTGCATGAACTTACAGTAATCTTTTAACTGCTGAGTCTTTAAACAGTATATTGTTTCTGTGTGAATATCTTTCTACATTTATTAGCCCAGTAATGACTCATGAGTGGATTTGAAACTGCATGGCACAGCTACAAGATAAAGGCGTTAATTATTATTGAACTGTTGAAGGTTATACATGTTGATTAAGTAAATCATTTTGATTGTACAGTTCAGATGCTAGCATCTGAACATCAAGATATGTTTATAAATGAATACTTACAGAACTTTATAATATGATAGTCAACTAAACCGGCGAAGGGCACCGCACTTAACAAGTACTTCCAACTGCGACTCGTGCCGACTCCGAGTGTGGACTGCGGGTCGCCGGGCGCGTTGCTGACGCCACTCGTTATCGCACTGGTCGCTTTGTGCAAGTTGTCCTATTAGGCGACCAGTTGGCCGAACGCGCATAAACTAGGTAATTGAATGACAACGAAAACAATAACAATTACCGTGACCACTTGAATACGTTTGCAGCAATCATTATAGAACTTTTAATTAGAAAATAGATTTTCGAGTTTGTTAGGTACTTTATTTATGAGTTTACATTATTAAAATACTATAAAACAAACGAGTATAATCCATAACTTAATACATATTGCAGCACACAGAGAAAACAAGAATCAGGTGGCCCGTACACAGGGTAAACAAAACGACTTTGAGAGAACCTCTGACAGATATTTGACAAGTGAGGTTAAAGTGACGTTTAGTGTGTACCTACATGCGGCTATGCGGCAAAATCAATTTTGCTACACGGTAGGGTCTGGTAAATTATCCATATCATTTCTAGTGGTACTTCTGTAGGTATATTCTACACGTATACGTATAACCGCTATTGCCATGCTTACTTTGCAATATAAAATATCATGATGTAGGTACCAACTCTTTAAGGGCCGGACAGGGTCTTAGTAGTTACTAAACAGAGATGTCAATAAATCACAAAATAGGTTTCAATTTACACCACGTCGGAACGGAAGCGACTTTTCGAAAAAAAAAAATAGAATGCGCGAGCATTCCGTCCCAAAAAATCACTTCTGCGCAGGTGATTAATAGAAAATCCATTCGTGGAGCGGCCATCAACCTAAATTTATCAGAAGTTTGTTTTTAAAAACAGGCATAAATTATTTCGACATTTGCACCTTTTTAAAAAGCTAATGAAACAAATATGGATGTGGTGTAATTCGCAAAAAGACATTCTTATATCTTTCTAAGGAATTTACGGGTTGCATTAGAATTTTAAATAGACGAGGAAATAGAAAATATGTCGTGTTAAGGCAGTTATTTGAAGCAATTGAATAATTTCAAAACTACGTTAATCTGGTGATTTTTTAACGAAACCGGAAACATAAAATATCTCAGAAACGATTAACATTTCCTTTTAATTTTTACTAAGTTTAACACCTCTCCACGAATGGCAAACAACTTACAAGTTTTAGTAAGTGTTATAAATATCTAACATATTTATAGCCCTCATTCGGGAGGTTAATGATTTTAAATAGTAGCTAAAACATACAAGTTAACAAAAAACCATTAAACTCATGTTGCACATAATTTGAATGTGAAATGCTTCACTAACTGCATTAACGACGCGCCAAGTTACGTCGGCCGCACTATACTTATTGAGCAGACCGCAGAAATAAATAAATAAATGCGGACAACATCACATACATTGTTCTGAACACAAAGTAAGTAGCTATTAAGCCCTTGTGTTATGGAATTCAGAAACAACAAAGGTACCACAAACACTCATACCCGAGGTAATGTAGAAAAGTGAGTTTCTACATTGACCCGTCCGGGGATCGAACCCGCGACCTCAGAGATAGCGACACCTTGAAAACCGGAAGTCGTCGGCATAGAATCGGGCTTTGGTTATTCCTACACAATAATGCATCAGCCTCGGTTTTTTTTTGAAAAAGGGTCATTGCAGTAACACGTTTGATAGCCTCAACAATAAAACAAACATAATAAATATATTTTTTTAATAAATTGATCCATCATAAGAGAACCTGAACAGTATCAAGAATCTTATTCATTTAAAAGTAACTCACGTTTTCAATTAAAAAAATGCAAGTTATGCTTACACCGGCTCTCAATGTTGAGGAACTTTGAGATACGTAAGTATATTATTCGGGGGGTCCTATTGAATACTTAACTGCCTACTTGTAACCTAGAGAAAATGTCAAGTGTAAATTTGTGACGCATTCAACAATCGCCGTATCCATCATAGTTTATGATGTTACTATCTGTTGAATGAGTGCCTTGTCTCGGAGCAGTGTGCCTGCTACAAGACACCGTCACGCCGTGCACGTTAACGTGGCTCGCGCGATCATGTTGGTAATTTGTATCTACACAAGGCTGTGTCAATAAGGCATCTAGTTAAAATTGACTATAACTAATTAATAAGAATCATGGGCAGGCGATCTTCACCCAGCAGTGATCAGTATCTAGTGTTGCGCTACTTCACACGACGCCCATCACCTCCGGCTCCAGCTCCGAGCCGGGCGCACTCGCATTCGTCTTGCCTTACTCGTCACCATCTGTTTAAGGCGAATTAATAAATAAATAATTAATTATTATAAGATTCTTTTATTTGTCAAATGTGGTGGTAGGTTTACTTATGCCTATGTCAAAATCAAACCGAAATCAAAAATAACTAGACTTGTGCCAGTCTGAATTGAGGACCGAGGGTTCGGTTCGACGACAATCGTCAAAAAAAAACTTTACTGTGCGGTTAAAAATCACATTCGCATGTCACCTAGAATCATGCTAAACATATATAATACACTCCTCTCACTAATGGGCCCAATTTTACCTTTATTATAAACTTTCCCGGCAAGTAGGTCGCAGCCGGACGCTGTCGGTGGGCAGTAGCTTGCAGTCCGAGCGGGTCGCTAGCGCGCGGGCCCGGCGTCGTCCGCGGCGTCGCGGTCCGCCAGCAGCGCGGGCGCCAGCAGCGCCAGCACCGCCGCCTGCGCCGGCGCCGCGAACACGCCCGCCAGCCGGCACATGCCCCGCGCCGCGCACGCCATGGACCAGCCTGCCGACAGCGCTCACTGTACCGCCCGCCCCCGCCCCGCCCCGCCGCCTGCCCCGCCGGCCGCGGTACTCACGCGTGTCCAGCGAGCGCGGTAACGCACACAGCGCCACGAAGCGCGCGTCCGCCGCCGACAGCAGGCCGGCGCGCGCGTACAGCACGCACCACGCCGCCGAGCACGCCACGCAGCTCACCTCTGTACACAGCACGCGTTAGCCGGGAGCCGCGCCAGCCGCAGCGCGGCTCGCGGCTGTCTTACCCAGCGCCAGCGCCACCAGCACGTCCGTCATGTAGAGGATGGCCTCCGCGTCGCACAGGCGCTCGCAGCACTCGGCGTACAGCAGCAGCAGCGCCGCCAGCTGCACGCCGGGCGGCGGGCGCGGAGCGGCGGCGGCTCGGCCCCGCGCCCGCAGCGCGCCCGCCGCGAACGGCGCCGCCGTCGTCGCCAGAGTGCACGCCACGCCCAGCGCTGAGGGTAGCGCCGCACGCCCGCACTGAGAGCACTCATTATACTTACATATATATCCTCATACCTCAATGTCATAAAATATGACGTAACTGTTAACCCATCTACGCACGTACAAACACGAAAATAGTTAACACAAAAATGAACATGAAGTTTGGACGTAAAATTATCGTTATAAGAATATATTATTATAAGTAGCTACCAACAAAAGAGACGTTAGTTCTTTAGGACGTGTTAAGTAGTAAAGAGACGAGTGACTCACGAGCAGCGCTGTGTGCAGCGGTGTGGCGAGTAGCGAGCCGGCGTACACGAGCGCCACGGCTGCCGGCGCGGCGCCGCGCGCGCTCAGCGACAGCGACAGCCACGCACTGCCGCCGCCGCACGACCACAGCATCACCCTGCAGGACACGCCGCTCGGTCACCGCACTCACCGCGCGTGTCACACGGCGTGGGTCGCCGAGCACCACACGCACCCCTTGACGATGCGGTAGTCCACGCCGTCGGTGAGCGCGTGCACGAGCGCGGCGGCCAGCGCGGGCGACACGACGTGCGCGTGCGCCAGGCTGAGCGCCAGCAGCCGCGGCCGCGCCAGCAGCGCCCGCGCCCGCAGCCGCCGCCCCGCGCTGTAGCACACGTAGCCCAGCGGCAGGCTCGCGCTGTACTCCGCGCGCAGCCCGCCTGCTCGCCACGCAAGTCACACACAAACATGTACCATGGCTTCACATTTCACAATCAGGTTAAACATATGAGTAACAAGAAAATAATAAGTAAATAGGATTATTAGACTTTTAAAATATTATTAGGTACTTAAATTATAGAAGCCTTAACTGTTATAGAAAATAAAGGATGCCCTGTCTAAGGTTGCAGTGTGCGGCATCGGCAGACTGCCAGCTTTGTGCTCACAAGCCATGAATGACACTACATTATTTTTCTTTAAACTGAGTGTTATGACCTTCTGAGATTACCTATACATATAATCTATGATAATCTATAAGATTACCTTAGTAAAAAGACAAATAATATAGTAGAATCATTATGCAACTCCTGAACATTTCCAATAGTATGTGTGCCTGTGTCTTCGGAGCACCCAGCTACAATGTGTTGGGCTCAGCATGTGCCTGCACTCACACCGAGACAGAATGAACTGACAGCACATGGATACAGACTCTACAGCACACAGCTGCAGTACTACATGCTCACGGTCTTGCAGGACTGACTAAGGAGTTCCATACCCAGCAGGTCTGGCACTCAGCTTGCTCTGTTTTATAACTTGTTATAAATAACATGCGTTATAACAATGTATTTGACAAATTAACATTAAACAAGTGTGCACACAATTTTTTTTTGCTGCATAATATGCAGTGTAAATATACAATTGAATTCTTGCTCTTTCAGGTAATGCAGGTTTCATTGTGTATCATCATCATATGTGTTAATTATGTGTAACTAGTAATCCACATATTTCTTTTGATATTAATAATTATTTTCTGTCAAATGTTTTTCATATTAATATTAAACATAATGTGAACATATACAATAAACCCATATTGAAGTCACTATAAGATTAGTGCCTACAGTAATGTTTCTTTAGGATGTAACCACTGACTTTGTAATAAACAAACAAATAAAAATTACTTACCTTACTTCTCACTGCCTCTCATGCAGTTTATTTCATACAAAAAGGTTTATTTTTATTTAAGATTAATAATACTTATTAATATCTTGGAGCACCTTTGACATTTCGTACTTTTGAAAAACATGTTCAGAACTGACAAAACGACAACAATAAACTGGAAGAATAATAAATATTAATTACATGGTCTGATGGAGTGCAATGCGTTCTACGATGAATTAAATAGTGAGCATGCAGTAGTTGCCTCCGGGAGCGCCGAGGCGCGGCGCGAGTACGGCCAGCGTCACGGCGGCCAGCACGCCGCCCAGCATCCAGCGCTCCCGCACCGCTTGCCACAGCTCTGCCTTCCCCAGGCGGTAGCGCGCCTTGCGCCCTGTACGTCCCGACTCCTCCGCGACCGCCAGTGCCTTAGCAGACTCATCTTGCAGTTTAAGCATTGATATCTTTCAAATCAGGGGCACTTATTAAAACAAAACTCTTAATCACAGCATTAACACATAATTCGAATTACTAAACGGAAATGTAAATAATATCATATAACGTAATTTTAACAAAACTCAAACTTAGGACTGAATAAATATATTTTTCAAATTTTGCGCATCTGCATTGACTGGCGCAGAATTGCCGTATGTTCGGAGTTGCCAATGCTAAAACCTTAAACACCTTAAATTACCCACAAATGTGCGTTAAAATCCCCAAAAGACTTTTTTCTTTTTGTCACGTTTCAAATAAAATAGCGTAAAAATAGGTACATAATTTCATTGCATAGCAGCAAATATGTGAATAATATACGATTTTAATTCTAGGCACACAAGACTTGTTGATGCTAAGTGCTAACTCAAATGACGATGTAAAGTATTGTAATGATTATCCACGCGCCTCTGACGGCGAAATTTAGAAGCTTTTGTCTAAGAACAACACTTTGCATTGAAAGTGGAGATTAAATTTAGACATAATCAGATGGATCACGACTGAAATCTGTTGCTAATAAAAGCAGAAATTCGAAATATTCCGTTCCTCAATGTACTTGTGCCTTCAGATGGTATAATATTTTATTCACCCACTCGTAATCTTATTAATTGTTTACATTACTAACTTTTTAAATTTAATCTTTAATAATAAGTTACATTACTAACTTTTATTCTAACTTAATTTTAGAAAATTGTTCGTTATTCATTTGACTATTTTATTGGTACAGTAATAGTGTTTCCTCGATCAAACTTTAGAATATCAACATATTCCTTGCATCATTGTTCTCACCACAATTTAAGTTTATCATTCCCCGCCTTTGGGGATTATTTTAACACGTTGGCAATGCTGCTTATTTTTCCAGATCCATAGATTATAATATGGTACTTTTGACAATTACAGTGTTTTGCACAGAGTGCAGCATATCTATACAAATAAATAAAATTGCAGTATCTGTTTGAATTTCTAAATCAACAGCTTTTCTCGAAACGCATATGAAAGTATAAACGGTCTAAACATTTGCATCTAAACATATAATCTCTAAGAGTTTAGAACGTAAGATTTCTTTTTTAACACCTTCATTGTACAGCACTTAGGGAGTGGTCTGACTTACGGGCGAAAAGCGAGTAACTATCGTCTATAAAAGCGCTCAAGAAACGAACAGCAAGATATAGATCCCGTGTAAATGAAGGAGATGCATATACAAATAGTTACTCGCCGACTGTTCACATTACCGGCGACAACTCTCTCAGCATTTGTTTTTTGCGGCGAGTAGAACTATAAAAATATACTCGCCGAACGAGACTCGCTGAGCGATACTCGCGCGGCGATCAAAACACTCGCCGAGGACCAATCAGTGTCATTCTGCATAAAAGTGCAGATTTGAATTGAGAACAATTTTTAGTAGGGGAAGGGAGGGCAAGATAGAAGGCTTAATTTCACGATAAAATAAACAAAATCATTGAATTATTTTAGACTGTCGTGAAAGTTATTTTATTTTACTATGACGATGCCTGTTTTTTATACTTATGGTGTTACTTTTGGGAAATTAAAGTTTTATTCTTGTTATTTAATTAACGATGTTTATGCTTTACAAGATTACTTGCCCTTAAATATAAAACTCCATCCAAAAGATCCAAAAGCACCCCATCATTTTACATTTTATGTTCAAGTTTATAAAAAGTATTAACTATTTTCTATGTTAAAATATCATTACAATAAATCTATTCTTAAAAAATACTACCGTAAAATGGACATAACAACAAGACCTACCCTTTACTAGCAAAACCGCCTGGTACTGTGTGCAATTTAAATCGCGCGTATGTCATGTGATCCGTTTTTTAAAGGCATGTTCTATTTTGCCCTCCTTTCCTTTATAGTAGTATAGAATGACCCGATCGAGTCGAGCGAGTATCGCCTGTCACACTCGTCACTCGCTCATCGCTCGGCGACAAAACTATCAAAACTACATAGCTACTCGCTACTCGCTGCTCGCCGACTCGTTTTGTAGTTCATCGTTCTACTCGCTACTCGCTCCTCGCTCCTCGCTCTAAGTGACACAGGTCCCTAACTATCGACTATAAAATCGCTCAAGATACGTACAACAATGTATAAATCCCGTGTAAGTGAAGGAGATGCATATGCTCGCTGAATGAGACTTGCTGAGCGATACTCGCTCGGCGATCAAAACACTCGCCGAGAATCAACCAGTGTCATTCTGCATAAAAGTGCGGATTCGAATTAAGAACAATTTTTAGCAGGGGACGGGAGGGAACTTCACGATAAAATAAAAACATTTAATTATTTTAGACTGTCGTGAAATGTATTTTATTTTACTATGATGATGCCTGATATTTTTTACTATGGTGTTACTTTCGGAAAATTAAAGGCTTTATTCTTGACATTTAACTAACGGTGTTTAAGGTTTTACAAGAGAAGTTGCTCTTAAATACAAACTCCATCTTGCCCAAAAGCTCCCCGTCACTTTTATATTGAAGTTTCTTTGAACTATTCACCATTTTCCATGTTAAAATATCATTACAATAAATCTTTTCTTAGAAAATACTACCGTTAAATGGAAATCCCATCAAAAACATAAATGTAAAAGGCTGCCAAGTTCGATACTATGGCAATGCTTCATGAATAAGTACCAAGTTCCATAAAAACACCTCAAATCATAAATAGTTATAAGAATGCACACTTGATTTAAAAATAGCGATTTTCTGACGTCCATATCTCAAGAACTACTATAGATAGAATAATGAAATTTTGTATTCTAGACAACTAAGGGGATGTCAACAGACACTCGAAATTTCATACGCCGGTTTAAGAAGAAGCCTTTATTTTATAAAATGACGCCTCTATAAAACGACGCCTCTGTAAAACGAAGCCTCTATAAAAAGACGCCTCTGTAAAACGAAGCCTCAATAAAAACGACGCCTCTCAGAAAAGACGCCTTTATAAAAAACGAGGCCTCTATGAAAACGGCGCCTCTAAAACACGACGCCTCTGTAAAACGGCGCCTTAATAAAAACGACGCCTTTATAAAACGACGCATCTAAAAAACGACGCCTCTTTAAAACGACGCCTCTAAAAAACGACGCCTCTAAAATACGACGCCTCTAAAAACGAAGCCTTAATAAAAATGACGCCTCACAGAAACGACGCCTTTATAAAACGACGCCTCTATGAAAACGGCGCTTCTTTAAAAACAACGCCTCTATAAAACGATGCCTCTATAAAACGACGCCTCTAAAAAACGACGCCTCTAAAACACGACGCCTCTATAAAACGACGCCTTAATAAAAACGACGACTCTAAGAAACGACGCCTTTATAAAACGACGCATCTAAAAAACGACGCCTCTTTATAAACGACGCCTCTAAAAAACGACGCCTCTGAAAAACGACGCCTCTAAAAAACAACGCCTCTAAAAACGAAGCCTTAATAAAAATGACGCCTCACAGAAACGACGCCTTAATAAAAACGACGCATCTATAAAACGACGCCCAAATAAAAACGACGAATCTAAGTAGCGACGCCTTTATAAAACGACGCCTCTAAAAACGAAGCCTCTTTAAAACGACGCCTCTAAAAAACGACGCCTCTAAAAAACGACGCCTCTAAAAAACGGTGCCTCTAAAAAACGACGCCTCTATAAAACGACGCCTTAATAAAAACGACGACTCTATAAAACGACGCCTTAATAAAAACGACGACTCTATAAAACGACGCCTTAATAAAAACGACGACTCTAAGAAACGACGCCTTTATAAAACGACGCCTCTATAAAACGACGCCTTAATAAAAACGACGACTCTATAAAACGACGCCTTTATAAAAAAGACACCTCCATAAAAACGACGCCTCTATAAAAACGACGTCTCTATTAAAACGACTTTTTCATAAAAACGACGCCTCTATAAAAACAACGTTTTCATAAAAACGACGCTTCTTCAAAGAAAAGACTTCTGTATAAAAACGACGCCTCTAAAAAAGCGACGCCTCTATAAAAACGACGCCTGCAAAATAACGACGCCTGCAAAATAACGACGCCTCTATAAAAACGACGCCACAACAAAAACGACGCCTCTATAAAAACGACGTCTCTTAAAAACCAACGTTTTCATAAAAACGACGCCTCTATAAAACCAACGTTTTCATAAAAACGACGCCTCTATAAAACCAACGTTTTCATAAAAACGACGCTTCTTCAAAGAAAAGACTTCTGTATAAAAACGACGCCTCTAAAAAAGCGACGACTCTATAAAAACGACGCCTGTAAAATAACGACGCCTCTTTAAAAACGACGCCTCTATAAAAACGACTTTTTCATAAAAACGACGCCTCTATAAAAACAACCTTTTCATAAAAACGACGCTTCTTCAAAGAAAAGACTTCTGTATAAAAACGACGCCTCTAAAAAAGTGACGCCTCTATAAAAACGACGCCTGTAAAATAACGACGCCTCTTTAAAAATGACGCCTCTAAAAAAACGACGCCTCTACAAAAGCGACGCCTTTATAAAAACGACGCCTCTGTAAAAACGACGCCTCTATAAAAACAACGTCTCTTAAAAACGACGCCTCTACAAAAACGACGCCTCTATAACAACGACGTCTCTTTAAAAACGACGCCTTTATAAAAAAGACGCCTCTAAAAAAACGACGCCTCTACAAAAGCGACGCCTCTATTAAAACGACGCCTCTATAAAAACGACGCCTCTATAAAAACAACGTCTCTTAAAAACGACGCCTCTACAAAAACGACGCCTCTATAACAACGACGTCTCTTTAAAAACGACGCCTTTATAAAAAAGACGCCTCTAAAAAAACGACGCCTCTATAAAAACGACGTCTCTTAAAAACGACGCCTCTATAAAAGCCACCTCTAAAAAAACGACGCCTCCATAAAAACGATGCCTCTTTAAAAACGATGCCTCTTTAAAAACGATGCCTCTATAATAAAGACGCCTCTATAAAAACGATGTCTCTTAAAAACGACGTCTCTTAAAAACGACGCTTCTTTAAAAACAACGCTTCTATAAAACGACGCCTATATAAAACGACGCCTCTTTAAAAACGACGCCTCTATAAAACGACGCCTATATAAGACGACGCCTCTTTAAAACGACGTCTCTTAAAAACGACGCCTCTATAAAAACGACGCCTCTAAAAAAACGACGCCTCTACAAAAACGACGCCTCTATAACAACGACGTCTCTATAAAAACGACGTCTCTTAAAAACGACGCCTCTATAAAAACGACGCCTCTAAAAAAACGAAACCTCTATAAAAACGAAGCCTCTATAAAAACAACGTCTCTTAAAAACGACGCCTCTATAAAAACGACGCCTCTACAAAAACGACGCCTCTATAAAAACGACGCCTCTATGAAAACGACGTCTCTTAAAAACGACGCCTCTATATAAAAAAGACGCCTCTAAAAAAACGACGCCTCTATTAAAACGACGCCTCTATAAAAACGACGCCTCTATAAAAACGACGCCTCTATAAAAACGACGCCTCTATAAAAACGACATCTCTTAAAAACGACGCCTCTATAAAAACGACGCCTCTATAAAAACGACGCCTCTACAAAAACGACGCCTCTACAAAAACGACGCCTCTATAAAAACGAAGCCTCTATAAAAACGACGTCTCTTAAAAACGACGCCTTTATAAAAAAGACGCCTCTAAAAAAACGACGCCTCTACAAAAACGACGCCTCTATAAAAACGACGCCTCTATAAAAACGACGCCTCTATAAAAACAACGTCTCTTAAAAACGACGCCTCTATAAAAACGACGCCTCTACAAAAACGACGCCTCTATAAAAATGATGCCGCTATAAAAACGACGTCTCTTAAAAACGACGCTTCTATAAAAAAGACGCCTCTAAAAAAACGACGCCTCTATTAAAACGACGCCTCTATAAAAACGACGCCTCTATAAAAACGACGCCTCTACAAAAGCGACGCCTTTATAAAAACGACGCCTCTGTAAAACGACGCCTCTATAAAAACGATGTCAACAAACAAAAGCGACGCCCCTACAATACGACGCCTGTATAAAGGTGAGACTATATGAAACGACGCCTGTATAAAAACGACGCCTCTACAAAAGCGACGCCTCTATAAAAACGACGCCTCTGTAAAACGACGCCTCTATAAAAACGATGTCAACAAACAAAAGCGACGCCCCTACAATACGACGCCTGTATAAAGGTGAGACTATATGAAACGACGCAGGTATAAAAACGACGCCTCTACAAAAACGACGCCTCTTTAAAAACGACGCCTCTATAAAAACGACGCCTCTATAAAAACGACGTCTCTACAAAAACGACGCCTCTATAAAAACGACGTCTCTTAAAAACGACGCCTCTATAAAAACGACGCCTCTAAAAAAACGACGCCTCTAAAAAAACGACGCCTCTACAAAAGCGACGCCTCTTTAAAAACGACGCCTCTATAAAACGACGACTCTATAAAAACAATGTCTCTTAAAAACGACGTCTCTTAAAAACGACGCTTCTATAAAAACAACGCTTCTATAAAATCGATGCCTCTATAAAAACGACGCCTCTGTAAAAATGACGCCCCTACTAAACGACGCCTGTATAAAGGTGAGACTATATGAAACGACGCCTCTCTAAAAACGACGCCTCTACAAAAGCGACGCCTCTATAAAAACAACGCCTCTATAAAAACGACGCCTCTATAAAAACGACGCCCCTATAAAAACGACGTCTCTTAAAAACGACGTTCTATAAAAACGACGCCTCTATAAAAACGACGTCTCTACAAAAACGACGCCTCTATAAAAACGGCGTCTCTTAAAAACGACGCCTCTATAAAAACGACGCCTCTAAAAAAACGACGCCTCTAAAAAAACGACGCCTCTACAAAAGCGACGCCTCTTTAAAAACGACGCCTCTATAAAACGACGACTCTATAAAAACAATGTCTCTTAAAAACGACGTCTCTTAAAAACGACGCTTCTATAAAAACAACGCTTCTATAAAATCGATGCCTCTATAAAAACGACGCCTCTGTAAAAATGACGCCCCTACAAAACGACGCCTGTATAAAGGTGAGACTATATGAAACGACGCCTCTATAAAAAAGACGACTCTACAAAAGCGACGCCTCTATAAAAACAACGCCTCTATAAAACGACGCCACTACAAAAACGAGGCCTCTATAAAAACGAAACCTTTACAAAAATGACGCCTCTATAAAAATGACGCCACTAAAAAAAAGACGCCTCTATAAAAACGATGTCTCTTAAAAACGACGCCTCTATAAAAACGACGTCTCTTAAAAACGACGTCTCTTAAAAACGACGCCTCTATAAAAAAGACGCCTCTTTAAAAACGACGCCTCTATAAAAATGAAGCCTCTTTAAAAACGACGCCTCTATAATAAAGACGCCTGTATAAAAACGACGCCTCTATAAAATCGACGCCTCTATAAAAACGACGCCTCTATAAAAACAACGTCTCTTAAAAACGACGCCTCTATAAAAACGACGCCTCTATAGAAACGACGTCTCTACAAAAACGACGCCTCTACAAAAACGACGCCTCTATAAAAACGACGCCTCTATAAAAATGACGTCTCTTAAAAACGACGCCTCTTTAAAAACGACGCCTCTATAAAAACGACGTCTCTTAAAAACGACGCCTTTATAAAAAAGACGCCTCTAAAAATACGACGCCTCTATAAAAACGACGCCTCTATAAAAACTACGCCTCTATAAAAACGACGCCTCTATAAAAACGACGTCTCTTAAAAACGACGCCTCTATAAAAGCCACCTCTAAAAAAATGACGCCTCTATAAAAACAACGTCTCTTAAAAACGACGCCTCTATAAAAACGACGCCTCTATAAAAACGACGTCTCTTAAAAACGACGCCTCTATAAAAACGACGTCTCTTAAAAACGACGCCTTTCTAAAAAAGACGCCTCTAAAAAAACGACGCCTCTATAAAAACGACGCCTCTATAAAAACTACGCCTCTATAAAAACGACGCCTCTATAAAACCGACGTCTCTTAAAAACGACGTCTCTTAAAAACGACGCTTCTTTAAAGTAAAGACGCCTGTATAAAAACGACGCCTCTACAAAAGCGACGCCTCTATATAAACGACGCCTCTATAAAACGACGCCTCTATAAAAACGACGCCTGTAAAAAAACGACGCCTCTTTAAAAATGATACCTTTATAAAAACGACGCCTCTATAAAAACGACGTCTCTTAAAAACGACGCCTCTATAAAAACGACGCCTCTAAAAAAACGACGCCTCTAAAAAAACGACGCCTCTATAAAACGACGACTCTATAAAAACAATGTCTCTTAAAAACGACGTCTCTTAAAAACGACGCTTCTATACAAACAACGCTTCTATAAAATCGATGTCTCTATAAAAACGACGCCTCTGTAAAAATGACGCCCCTACAAAACGACGCCTGTATAAAGGTGAGACTATATGAAACGACGCCTCTATAAAAACGACGCCTCTACAAAAGCGACGCCTCTATAAAAACAACGCCTCTATAAAAACGACGCCTCTATAAAAACGACGCCTCTATAAAAACGACGTCTCTTAAAAACGACGTTCTATAAAAACGACGCCTCTATAAAAACGACGTCTCTACAAAAACGACGCCTCTATAAAAACGACGTCTCTTAAAAACGACGCCTCTATAAAAACGACGCCTCTAAAAAAACGACGCCTTTAAAAAAACGACGCCTCTACAAAAGCGACGCCTCTTTAAAAACGACGCCTCTATAAAACGACGACTCTATAAAAACAATGTCTCTTAAAAACGACGTCTCTTAAAAACGACGCTTCTATACAAACAACGCTTCTATAAAATCGATGCCTCTATAAAAACGACGCCTCTGTAAAAATGACGCCCCTACAAAACGACGCCTGTATAAAGGTGAGACTATATGAAACGACGCCTCTATAAAAACGACGACTCTACAAAAGCGACGCCTCTATAAAAACAACGCCTCTATAAAACGACGCCACTACAAAAACGAGGCCTCTATAAAAACGAAACCTTTACAAAAATGACGCCTCTATAAAAATGACGCCACTAAAAAAAAGACGCCTTTATAAAAACGACGCCTCTATAAATACGATGTCTTTTAAAAACGACGCCTCTATAAAAACGACGTCTCTTAAAAACGACGTCTCTTAAAAACGACGCCTCTATAAAAAAGACGCCTCTTTAAAAACGACGCCTCTATAAAAATGAAGCCTCTTTAAAAACGACGCCTCTATAATAAAGACGCCTGTATAAAAACGACGCCTCTATAAAATCGACGCCTCTATAAAAACGACGCCTCTATAAAAACAACGTCTCTTAAAAACGACGCCTCTATAAAAACGACGCCTCTATAGAAACGACGTCTCTACAAAAACGACGCCTCTACAAAAACGACGCCTCTATAAAAACGACGCCTCTATAAAAATGACGTCTCTTAAAAACGACGCCTCTTTAAAAACGACGCCTCTATAAAAACGACGTCTCTTTAAAACGACGCCTTTATAAAAAAGACGCCTCTAAAAAAACGACGCCTCTATAAAAACTACGCCTCTATAAAAACGACGCCTCTATAAAAAAGACGCCTCTTTAAAAACGACGCCTCTATAAAAATGAAGCCTCTTTAAAAACGACGCCTCTATAATAAAGACGCCTGTATAAAAACGACGCCTCTACAAAAGCAACGCCGCTATAAAAATGACGCCTCTATAAAAACGACGCCTCTATAAAACGACGCCACTACAAAAACGACGCCTCTATAACAACGACGCTTCTATAACAACGACGCTTCTATAAAAACGACGCCACTAAGAAAAACACGCCTCTATAAAAACGACGTCTCCACAAAAACTACGCCTCTATAAAAAAGACGCCTCTACAAAAGCGACGCCGCTATAAAAACGAAACCTCTACAAAAATGACGCCTCTATAAAAACGACGCCACTAAAAATAAGACGCCTCTAAAAAAACGACGCTTCTATAAAACGACGCCACAACAAAAACGACGCCTCTATAAAAACGACGTCTCTTCAAAACGACGCCTCTATAAAAACGACGCCTCTAAGAAAACGACGCCTCTATAAAACGACGCCACTACAAAAACGACGCCTCTATAAAAACGACGTCTCTTAAAAACGACGCTTCATAAAAACGACGTCTCTTAAAAACGACGCCTCTATAAAAACGATGTCTCTTAAAAACGACGTCTCTTAAAAACGACGCTTCTTTAAAGTAAAGACGCCTGTATAAAAACGACGCCTCTACAAAAGCGACGCCTCTATAAAAACGACGCCTCTTTAAAACGACGCCTCTATAAAAACGACGCCTGTAAAAAAACGACGCCTCTTTAAAAATGATACCTTTATAAAAACGACGCCTCTATAAAAACGACGTCTCTTAAAAACGACGCCTCTATAAAAACGACGCCTCTAAAAAAACGACGCCTCTAAAAAAACGACGCACCTACAAAAGCGACGCCTCTTTAAAAACGACGCCTCTATAAAACGACGACTCTATAAAAACAATGTCTCTTAAAAACGACGTCTCTTAAAAACGACGCTTCTATAAAAACAACGCTTCTATAAAATCGATGCCTCTATAAAAACGACGCCTCTATAAAAACGACGTCTCTTAAAAACGACGCCTCTATAAAAACGACGCCTCTATAAAAACGACGTCTCTACAAAAACGACGCCTCTATAAAAACGACGTCTCTTAAAAACGACGCCTCTATAAAAACGACGCCTCTAAAAAAACGACGCCTCTAAAAAAACGACGCCTCTACAAAAGCGACGCCTCTTTAAAAACGACGCCTCTATAAAACGACGACTCTATAAAAACAATGTCTCTTAAAAACGACGTCTCTTAAAAACGACGCTTCTATAAAAACAACGCTTCTATAAAATCGATGCCTCTATAAAAACGACGCCTCTGTAAAAATGACGCCCCTACAAAACGACGCCTGTATAAAGGTGAGACTATATGAAACGACGCCTCTATAAAAACGACGCCTCTACAAAAGCGACGCCTCTATAAAAACAACGCCTCTATAAAAACGACGCCTGTAAAAAAACGACGCCTCTTTAAAAATGATACCTTTATAAAAACGACGCCTCTATAAAAACGACGTCTCTTAAAAACGACGCCTCTATAAAAACGACGCCTCTAAAAAAACGACGCCTCTAAAAAAACGACGCATCTACAAAAGCGACGCCTCTTTAAAAACGACGCCTCTATAAAACGACGACTCTATAAAAACAATGTCTCTTAAAACGACGTCTCTTAAAAACGACGCTTCTTTAAAGTAAAGACGCCTGTATAAAAACGACGCCTCTACAAAAGCGACGCCTCTATAAAAACGACGCCTCTATAAAACGACGCCTCTATAAAAACGACGCCTGTAAAAAAACGACGCCTCTTTAAAAATGATACCTTTATAAAAACGACGCCTCTATAAAAACGACGTCTCTTAAAAACGACGCCTCTATAAAAACGACGCCTCTAAAAAAACGACGCCTCTAAAAAAACGACGCATCTACAAAAGCGACGCCTCTTTAAAAACGACGCCTCTATAAAACGACGACTCTATAAAAACAATGTCTCTTAAAAACGACGTCTCTTAAAAACGACGCTTCTATAAAAACAACGCTTCTAAAAAAACGACGCCTCTAAAAAAACGACGCATCTACAAAAGCGACGCCTCTTTAAAAACGACGCCTCTATAAAACGACGACTCTATAAAAACAATGTCTCTTAAAAACGACGTCTCTACAAAAACGACGCCTCTATAAAAACGACGTCTCTTAAAAACGACGCCTCTATAAAAACGACGCCTCTATAAAAACGACGCCTCTAAAAAAACGACGCCTCTACAAAAGCGACGCCTCTTTAAAAACGACGCCTCTATAAAACGACGACTCTATAAAAAATATGTCTCTTAAAAACGACGTCTCTTAAAAACGACGCTTCTATAAAAACAACGCTTCTATAAAATCGATGCCTCTATAAAAACGACGCCTCTGTAAAAATGACGCCCCTACAAAACGACGCCTGTATAAAGGTGAGACTATATGAAACGACGCCTCTATAAAAACGACGCCTCTACAAAAGCGACGCCTCTATAAAAACAACGCCTCTATAAAAACGACGCCTCTATAAAAACGACGCCTCTATAAAAACGACGTCTCTTAAAAACGACGTTCTATAAAAACGACGCCTCTATAAAAACGACGTCTCTACAAAAACGACGCCTCTATAAAAACGACGTCTCTTAAAAACGACGCCTCTATAAAAACGACGCCTCTAAAAAAACGACGCCTTTAAAAAAACGACGCCTCTACAAAAGCGACGCCTCTTTAAAAACGACGCCTCTATAAAACGACGACTCTATAAAAACAATGTCTCTTAAAAACGACGTCTCTTAAAAACGACGCTTCTATAAAAACAACGCTTCTATAAAATCGATGCCTCTATAAAAACGACGCCTCTGTAAAAATGACGCCCCTACAAAACGACACCTGTATAAAGGTGAGACTATATGAAACGACGCCTCTATAAAAACGACGACTCTACAAAAGCGACGCCTCTATAAAAACAACGCCTCTATAAAACGACGCCACTACAAAAGCGACGCCTCTATAAAAACAACGCCTCTATAAAAACGACGCCTGTAAAAAAACGACGCCTCTTTAAAAATGATACCTTTATAAAAACGACGCCTCTATAAAAACGACGTCTCTTAAAAACGACGCCTCTATAAAAACGACGCCTCTAAAAAAACGACGCCTCTAAAAAAACGACGCATCTACAAAAGCGACGCCTCTTTAAAAACGACGCCTCTATAAAACGACGACTCTATAAAAACAATGTCTCTTAAAAACGACGTCTCTTAAAAACGACGCTTCTTTAAAGTAAAGACGCCTGTATTAAAACGACGCCTCTACAAAAGCGACGCCTGTATAAAAACGACGCCTCTATAAAACGACGCCTCTATAAAAACGACGCCTGTAAAAAAACGACGCCTCTTTAAAAATGATACCTTTATAAAAACGACGCCTCTATAAAAACGACGTCTCTTAAAAACGACGCCTCTATAAAAACGACGCCTCTAAAAAAACAATGTCTCTTAAAAACGACGTCTCTTAAAAACGACGCTTCTATAAAAACAACGCTTCTATAAAATCGATGCCTCTATAAAAACGACGCCTCTATAAAAACGACGTCTCTTAAAAACGACGCCTCTATAAAAACGACGCCTCTATAAAAACGACGTCTCTACAAAAACGACGCCTCTATAAAAAAGACGCCTCTACAAAAGCGACGCCGCTATAAAAACGAAACCTCTACAAAAATGACGCCTCTATAAAAACGACGCCACTAAAAATAAGACGCCTCTAAAAAAACGACGCTTCTATAAAACGACGCCACAACAAAAACGACGCCTCTACAACGTGTAACACAAAAGACGCTTGTTAAGAAAGCAGTCGGTTCAGAATAGGCATCTTAATCGAATTCCGAAAAAAAAAAAACATTTTAATTTTTCAGGAAAACTCCCTTCACAAGTGTTGAATTAGAAACATAACAAATCAATTTAATCTTTAGTTTAAAGTAATTTGAACCTTAAGTCAAAAGCATAAAGACCAATTTGTATTTCTCGTACGTCGCTAGTTTCCTTACGCACACATAAACCATAAAACATTTTAAATATTTAAGTTGTTAGAACGCGAATAATAAATATTCAAAGAAATTTGGAACCTACTGCAACGAAATAAAGCTTATCTAAATGTACTTCCGACTTTGTAGTCGGCATTTTACATTGTTGTGTCAAAAAGACGCGAAATTCCTAAAAAATATTGTACGTCATTTGCTAATGTAAACATAATGCATGCGAGTGAGATGCAAACATTTCCCGCCACCCTCTGACCAATGAGCGCCGCACGCGCCGCGGCCGCTCGCGCTGCAGCAGCGCCAAGAGCGGCAACCGCCCGCCTAACATCAAAGACGATTAGTCATCCGCCGACAGCCTTCTGTGATCGTTTTCCGTTATCCTTCTTGACAACTTTGTTTTCGCGCGCGATGACTTTCCGGTATACCAATATTCAGTATACTGAGATGGTGAGGACACTTGCTCGTTGCGACGATAATGTCGAGTTAGCGTGTCGTGAGTTTAATAGCCGGTATCAAACCACAGTGAGTGCTAGGACAATGTTAAGTGCAACTCAACGTTTGAGGGACTTTGGGACCTTTCGCCCTAACACGGCGATTGAAAGAGGGGCGAATGTGCGCAGTACTCGTCTGCAAGGTGCGATCCTCGATTTTTTCGACGAACACCCCGAAAGCAGCACAAGAGAAGCAGCGCCAATGTTCGACTGCAGCCACATGTACGTGTGGCGAACATTACGTGCTGATGGAGAACACCCGTTCCACTTACGACGTTGCCAGGAGCTTACGCCCGCTGACTACCAGCCGCGTATACAATTTTGTAGGTGGTTGTTGGAGAACTGGCAACGGAACATTATTTGGACGGACGAGAGTACATTTACGCGAGTAGGTATGTACAACCAGCACAACCAACACTTGTGGCGGCATGAGAATCCACATGCATGCCGTGTGGACTCCTTTCAGCACAGGTTCTCCGTCAACGTGTGGGCGGGCGTATTAGGTACACACGTACTCGGCCCGGTTTTCCTACCGAGGTTGAACGGCGAGACCTACCTACAGTTTTTGCGCGAAACATTGCCGGAGTTGCTGGATGACGTTCCCCTAGTGCACCTGAGGAACGTTTTTTACCAACACGACGGTGCCCCAGCGCATTACTCATTGAGTGTTCGCCAACACCTTGACGTGGAGTATGGCGCCCGATGGATAGGTCGCGGGGGCCCCGTGCAGTGGCCACCCAGATCCGCCGACTTAACACCGTTGGATTTTTATTTATGGGGTCGTGTAAAATCGCTCGTGTACACAAACGAGGCTACAAGTGTTGAGGACCTAAAAAGACGCATTGAGCTCGCGTTCCAAAAAGTGAAAAGTGACACTCAAGTGCTGGACAAACTAAAAGCCAACATAAGAAAGCGGGCAATACAGTGCATCGAACAAGGCGGCGGACATTTCGAGTCACTGTTGAAAAGAAGGAGAAGAAACAGTGTTAATTAGTGTTTCTACAAAATGTTCTGTAAGTACAATCTCTTTTCAATTTATTTTCGCCGAGTTATACCTACCTACAAGTGTAAAAAACGACTCAGACACCTACCGCTCCACGCTACGTCATAGATAGTTATCTACGTACCTACATAGCTACCTACCTAAATCGCAGACGAAAGTCATACATCGATTAAAGTTGCGTAGGTACCTACCCTTTATTCGCTCTATTATACCTGAACGACTTAAAAAAATATTGTAAAATAATCGTCATTAAACAGCGTGTGTCCCATGTGTGATGCAAAGACGGAATCTTAATAACCTATTTTACTTACAACTATCATAAAATTATACTTCTTCTCTACTAAATGATAATATCATCAACCTGAGTAAAGAGCATAGAGATTATGTAGCTAAGTACCTAATAGAGATTTCTTGCGTGTAGGTAGAATGTCCGCTCTACTAGTAGGTACCTACTTCGTACTAGTGGTCTAGTGCCTAAACAGTTGACGATTTATGAAGAAAACTCAATTCAAAGGTCTTGAATTAGAATTACCATCTCGTAACAAATCAATTTACTATTTAATTTATGACAACAAAATCGTACACAAATCCACGAACAATTTTTAATTCGTTCAATTACGTCGCTTGCTTAAACACAAACAATAAAAACATTTTAAATAATTATTTAAGTTAGAACGAAAATGTTTTTTTCGCGCGCAATGTTTATTCAAAGAAATTTGGATCTTACGGCACCGAAATAAAGCTTATCTAAATGCAGCGTCAAGAGCGGCAACCCTCCGCCTAACATCAAAGACGATTAGTCATCCGCCGACAGCGTGCTATGATTGTCTCGTTATTTATTTTGTGCCTTATGACCTTGACGTGAAGTATTGCACCCGATGGATAGGTTAAAGTTAGTTAAAATAAGAAAAAAAATGAAAAATCGGGTAATACCTAAAGTGAATCGAAAAATACGGCAGTTTATTGACGAAGAAACAAAGAAAGTTTCTACATTATGTTCAGTTTTGTAAGTACAACTTTTAATTTTCTAATTCCTTCTTTGCCGCGTTTAATTACCTACTCGACGAGTGTAATACGGCGACTCGGGCGCCAAACCCTGCACGTTACGTTATTGACGATAAGTACCTACGACTACCTATGACTTTATTAATTTGTCACATTAATAAATGGTTGAAAGTCGCACAGCGATTAAAGTAAAATACCGTTATTATGTTTAATTTACTTCTAAACACACACATCTCATCAAACATGCCAGTCCGATCAGTCTGGAAGTGTGACGAAAACATAGAAACTTTATTACCTATTTTACTGGTTAGAAAACTATCAATTCAATAACTTATACCATGATAATATCCAGCTTAGTGTGAACAGTAGTTAGGTATTAGAGATAATTTGAGTTTAGTTAGAATGTTCGATCATTGAACTATTGCCTAAACAGCTGACGAACGATCGAGTGAGCGCGCCTGTGTGCGTGCGTAGGTTAATACGACCAAACGTTCAACGTAAAGTCAGGGCATCTATTAAATGAAAAATTACTAGGTTTGGTTCGTCTAAATTAAATTTTAGTGCACGTATGGGTATTATAATTTAATAAACTAATTGGGGTGTCTGAAGCTATGATCAATATTATTTTACACTAAAGAGACATTGTCTCTTAAAAACGACGTCTCTTAAAAACGACGCTTCTATAAAAACAACGCTTCTATAAAATCGATGCCTCTATAAAAACGACGCCTCTATAAAAACGACGTCTCTTAAAAACGACGCCTCTATAAAAACGACGCCTCTATAAAAACGACGTCTCCACAAAAACTACGCCTCTATAAAAAAGACGCCTCTACAAAAGCGACGCCGCTATAAAAACGAAACCTCTACAAAAATGACGCCTCTATAAAAACGACGCCACTAAAAATAAGACGCCTCTAAAAAAACGACGCTTCTATAAAACGACGCCACAACAAAAACGACGCCTCTATAAAAACGACGTCTCTTCAAAACGACGCCTCTATAAAAACGACGCCTCTAAGAAAACGACGCCTCTATAAAACGACGCCACTACAAAAACGACGCCTCTATAAAAACGACGTCTCTTAAAAACGACGCTTCATAAAAACGACGTCTCTTAAAAACGACGCCTCTATAAAAACGATGTCTCTTAAAAACGACGTCTCTTAAAAACGACGCTTCTTTAAAGTAAAGACGCCTGTATAAAAACGACGCCTCTACAAAAGCGACGCCTCTATAAAAACGACGCCTCTATAAAACGACGCCTCTATAAAAACGACGCCTGTAAAAAAACGACGCCTCTTTAAAAATGATACCTTTATAAAAACGACGCCTCTATAAAAACGACGTCTCTTAAAAACGACGCCTCTATAAAAACGACGCCTCTAAAAAAACGACGCCTCTAAAAAAACGACGCACCTACAAAAGCGACGCCTCTTTAAAAACGACGCCTCTATAAAACGACGACTCTATAAAAACAATGTCTCTTAAAAACGACGTCTCTTAAAAACGACGCTTCTATAAAAACAACGCTTCTATAAAATCGATGCCTCTATAAAAACGACGCCTCTATAAAAACGACGTCTCTTAAAAACGACGCCTCTATAAAAACGACGCCTCTATAAAAACGACGTCTCTACAAAAACGACGCCTCTATAAAAACGACGTCTCTTAAAAACGACGCCTCTATAAAAACGACGCCTCTAAAAAAACGACGCCTCTAAAAAAACGACGCCTCTACAAAAGCGACGCCTCTTTAAAAACGACGCCTCTATAAAACGACGACTCTATAAAAACAATGTCTCTTAAAAACGACGTCTCTTAAAAACGACGCTTCTATAAAAACAACGCTTCTATAAAATCGATGCCTCTATAAAAACGACGCCTCTGTAAAAATGACGCCCCTACAAAACGACGCCTGTATAAAGGTGAGAATATATGAAACGACGCCTCTATAAAAACGACGCCTCTACAAAAGCGACGCCTCTATAAAAACAACGCCTCTATAAAAACGACGCCTGTAAAAAAACGACGCCTCTTTAAAAATGATACCTTTATAAAAACGACGCCTCTATAAAAACGACGTCTCTTAAAAACGACGCCTCTATAAAAACGACGCCTCTAAAAAAACGACGCCTCTAAAAAAACGACGCATCTACAAAAGCGACGCCTCTTTAAAAACGACGCCTCTATAAAACGACGACTCTATAAAAACAATGTCTCTTAAAAACGACGTCTCTTAAAAACGACGCTTCTTTAAAGTAAAGACGCCTGTATAAAAACGACGCCTCTACAAAAGCGACGCCTCTATAAAAACGACGCCTCTATAAAACGACGCCTCTATAAAAACGACGCCTGTAAAAAAACGACGCCTCTTTAAAAATGATACCTTTATAAAAACGACGCCTCTATAAAAACGACGTCTCTTAAAAACGACGCCTCTATAAAAACGACGCCTCTAAAAAAACGACGCCTCTAAAAAAACGACGCATCTACAAAAGCGACGCCTCTTTAAAAACGACGCCTCTATAAAACGACGACTCTATAAAAACAATGTCTCTTAAAAACGACGTCTCTTAAAAACGACGCTTCTATAAAAACAACGCTTCTAAAAAAACGACGCCTCTAAAAAAACGACGCATCTACAAAAGCGACGCCTCTTTAAAAACGACGCCTCTATAAAACGACGACTCTATAAAAACAATGTCTCTTAAAAACGACGTCTCTACAAAAACGACGCCTCTATAAAAACGACGTCTCTTAAAAACGACGCCTCTATAAAAACGACGCCTCTATAAAAACGACGCCTCTAAAAAAACGACGCCTCTACAAAAGCGACGCCTCTTTAAAAACGACGCCTCTATAAAACGACGACTCTATAAAAACAATGTCTCTTAAAAACGACGTCTCTTAAAAACGACGCTTCTATAAAAACAACGCTTCTATAAAATCGATGCCTCTATAAAAACGACGCCTCTGTAAAAATGACGCCCCTACAAAACGACGCCTGTATAAAGGTGAGACTATATGAAACGACGCCTCTATAAAAACGACGCCTCTACAAAAGCGACGCCTCTATAAAAACAACGCCTCTATAAAAACGACGCCTCTATAAAAACGACGCCTCTATAAAAACGACGTCTCTTAAAAACGACGTTCTATAAAAACGACGCCTCTATAAAAACGACGTCTCTACAAAAACGACGCCTCTATAAAAACGACGTCTCTTAAAAACGACGCCTCTATAAAAACGACACCTCTAAAAAAACGACGCCTTTAAAAAAACGACGCCTCTACAAAAGCGACGCCTCTTTAAAAACGACGCCTCTATAAAACGACGACTCTATAAAAACAATGTCTCTTAAAAACGACGTCTCTTAAAAACGACGCTTCTATAAAAACAACGCTTCTATAAAATCGATGCCTCTATAAAAACGACGCCTCTGTAAAAATGACGCCCCTACAAAACGACACCTGTATAAAGGTGAGACTATATGAAACGACGCCTCTATAAAAACGACGACTCTACAAAAGCGACGCCTCTATAAAAACAACGCCTCTATAAAACGACGCCACTACAAAAGCGACGCCTCTATAAAAACAACGCCTCTATAAAAACGACGCCTGTAAAAAAACGACGCCTCTTTAAAAATGATACCTTTATAAAAACGACGCCTCTATAAAAACGACGTCTCTTAAAAACGACGCCTCTATAAAAACGACGCCTCTAAAAAAACGACGCCTCTAAAAAAACGACGCATCTACAAAAGCGACGCCTCTTTAAAAACGACGCCTCTATAAAACGACGACTCTATAAAAACAATGTCTCTTAAAAACGACGTCTCTTAAAAACGACGCTTCTTTAAAGTAAAGACGCCTGTATAAAAACGACGCCTCTACAAAAGCGACGCCTCTATAAAAACGACGCCTCTATAAAACGACGCCTCTATAAAAACGACGCCTGTAAAAAAACGACGCCTCTTTAAAATGATACCTTTATAAAAACGACGCCTCTATAAAAACGACGTCTCTTAAAAACGACGCCTCTATAAAAACGACGCCTCTAAAAAAACGACGCCTCTAAAAAAACGACGCATCTACAAAAGCGACGCCTCTTTAAAAACGACGCCTCTATAAAACGACGACTCTATAAAAACAATGTCTCTTAAAAACGACGTCTCTTAAAAACGACGCTTCTATAAAAACAACGCTTCTATAAAATCGATGCCTCTATAAAAACGACGCCTCTATAAAAACGACGTCTCTTAAAAACGACGCCTCTATAAAAACGACGCCTCTATAAAAACGACGTCTCTACAAAAACGACGCCTCTATAAAAACGACGTCTCTTAAAAACGACGCCTCTATAAAAACGACGCCTCTATAAAAACGACGCCTCTAAAAAAACGACGCCTCTACAAAAGCGACGCCTCTTTAAAAACGACGCCTCTATAAAACGACGACTCTATAAAAACAATGTCTCTTAAAAACGACGTCTCTTAAAAACG
Source organism: Autographa gamma (assembly GCA_905146925.1). Lineage (NCBI taxonomy): Eukaryota > Metazoa > Arthropoda > Insecta > Lepidoptera > Noctuidae > Autographa > Autographa gamma. The sequence goes on from LR989871.1 coordinate 9,608,591, forward strand.
ACGCTTCTATAAAAACAACGCTTCTATAAAATCGATGCCTCTATAAAAACGACGCCTCTGTAAAAATGACGCCCCTGCAAAACGACGCCTGTATAAAGGTGAGACTATATGAAACGACGCCTCTATAAAAACGACGCCTCTACAAAAGCGACGCCTCTATAAAAACAACGCCTCGATAAAAACGACGCCTCTATAAAAACGACGCCTCTATAAAAACGACGTCTCTTAAAAACGACGTTCTATAAAAACGACGCCTCTATAAAAACGACGTCTCTACAAAAACGACGCCTCTATAAAAACGACGTCTCTTAAAAACGACGCCTCTATAAAAACGACGCCTCTAAAAAAACGACGCCTTTAAAAAAACGACGCCTCTACAAAAGCGACGCCTCTTTAAAAACGACGCCTCTATAAAACGACGACTCTATAAAAACAATGTCTCTTAAAAACGACGTCTCTTAAAAACGACGCTTCTATAAAAACAACGCTTCTATAAAATCGATGCCTCTATAAAAACGACGCCTCTGTAAAAATGACGCCCCTACAAAACGACACCTGTATAAAGGTGAGACTATATGAAACGACGCCTCTATAAAAACGACGACTCTACAAAAGCGACGCCTCTATAAAAACAACGCCTCTATAAAACGACGCCACTACAAAAACGAGGCCTCTATAAAAACGAAACCTTTACAAAAATGACGCCTCTATAAAAATGACGCCACTAAAAAAAAGACGCCTTTATAAAAACGACGCCTCTATAAAAACGATGTCTCTTAAAAACGACGCCTCTATAAAAACGACGTCTCTTAAAAACGACGTCTCTTAAAAACGACGCCTCTATAAAAAAGACGCCTCTTTAAAAACGACGCCTCTATAAAAATGAAGCCTCTTTAAAAACGACGCCTCTATAATAAAGACGCCTGTATAAAAACGACGCCTCTATAAAATCGACGCCTCTATAAAAACGACGCCTCTATAAAAACAACGTCTCTTAAAAACGACGCCTCTATAAAAACGACGCCTCTATAGAAACGACGTCTCTACAAAAACGACGCCTCTACAAAAACGACGCCTCTATAAAAACGACGCCTCTATAAAAATGACGTCTCTTAAAAACGACGCCTCTTTAAAAACGACGCCTCTATAAAAACGACGTCTCTTTAAAACGACGCCTTTATAAAAAAGACGCCTCTAAAAAAACGACGCCTCTATAAAAACTACGCCTCTATAAAAACGACGCCTCTATAAAAAAGACGCCTCTTTAAAAACGACGCCTCTATAAAAATGAAGCCTCTTTAAAAACGACGCCTCTATAATAAAGACGCCTGTATAAAAACGACGCCTCTATAAAATCGACGCCTCTATAAAAACGACGCCTCTATAAAAACAACGTCTCTTAAAAACGACGCCTCTATAAAAACGACGCCTCTATAGAAACGACGTCTCTACAAAAACGACGCCTCTACAAAAACGACGCCTCTATAAAAACGACGCCTCTATAAAAATGACGTCTCTTAAAAACGACGCCTCTTTAAAAACGACGCCTCTATAAAAACGACGTCTCTTAAAAACGACGCCTTTATAAAAACGACGCCTCTATAAAAACGACGTCTCTTAAAAACGACGCCTCTATAAAAACGACGCCTCTAAAAAAACGACGCCTCTAAAAAAACGACGCATCTACAAAAGCGACGCCTCTTTAAAAACGACGCCTCTATAAAACGACGACTCTATAAAAACAATGTCTCTTAAAAACGACGTCTCTTAAAAACGACGCTTCTATAAAAACAACGCTTCTATAAAATCGATGCCTCTATAAAAACGACGCCTCTATAAAAACGACGTCTCTTAAAAACGACGCCTCTATAAAAACGACGCCTCTATAAAAACGACGTCTCTACAAAAACGACGCCTCTATAAAAACGACGTCTCTTAAAAACGACGCCTCTATAAAAACGACGCCTCTAAAAAAACGACGCCTCTAAAAAAACGACGCCTCTACAAAAGCGACGCCTCTTTAAAAACGACGCCTCTATAAAACGACGACTCTATAAAAACGACGCCTCTATAAAAACGACGTCTCTTAAAAACGACGCCTCTTTAAAAACGACGCCTCTATAAAACGACGACTCTATAAAAACGACGCCTCTATAAAAACGACGTCTCTTAAAAACGACGCCTCTATAAAAACGACGCCTCTAAAAAAACGACGCCTCTAAAAAAACGACGCCTTTACAAAAGCGACGCCTCTTTAAAAACGACGCCTCTATAAAACGACGACTCTATAAAAACAATGTCTCTTAAAAACGACGTCTCTTAAAAACGACGCTTCTATAAAAACAACGCTTCTATAAAATCGATGCCTCTATAAAAACGACGCCTCTGTAAAAATGACGCCCCTACAAAACGACGCCTGTATAAAGGTGAGACTATATGAAACGACGCCTCTATAAAAACGACGCCTCTATAAAAACGACGTCTCTTAAAAACGACGCCTCTATAAAAACAACGTCTCTTAAAAACGACGCCTCTATAAAAACGACGCCTCTATAGAAACGACGTCTCTACAAAAACGACGCCTCTACAAAAACGACGCCTCTATAAAAACGACGCCTCTATAAAAATGACGTCTCTTAAAAACGACGCCTCTTTAAAAACGACGCCTCTATAAAAACGACGTCTCTTAAAAACGACGCCTTTATAAAAACGACGCCTCTATAAAAACGACGTCTCTTAAAAACGACGCCTCTATAAAAACGACGCCTCTAAAAAAACGACGCCTCTAAAAAAACGACGCATCTACAAAAGCGACGCCTCTTTAAAAACGACGCCTCTATAAAACGACGACTCTATAAAAACAATGTCTCTTAAAAACGACGTCTCTTAAAAACGACGCTTCTATAAAAACAACGCTTCTATAAAATCGATGCCTCTATAAAAACGACGCCTCTGTAAAAATGACGCCCCTACAAAACGACGCCTGTATAAAGGTGAGACTATATGAAACGACGCCTCTATAAAAACGACGCCTCTACAAAAGCGACGCCTCTATAAAAACAACGCCTCTATAAAAACGACGCCTCTATAAAAACGACGCCTCTATAAAAACGACGTCTCTTAAAAACGACGTTCTATAAAAACGACGCCTCTATAAAAACGACGTCTCTTAAAAACGACGCCTCTATAAAAACGACGTCTCTTAAAAACGACGCCTCTAAAAAAACGACGCCTTTACAAAAGCGACGCCTCTTTAAAAACGACGCCTCTATAAAACGACGACTCTATAAAAACAATGTCTCTTAAAAACGACGTCTCTTAAAAACGACGCTTCTATAAAAACAACGCTTCTATAAAATCGATGCCTCTATAAAAACGACGCCTCTGTAAAAATGACGCCCCTACAAAACGACGCCTGTATAAAGGTGAGACTATATGAAACGACGCCTCTATAAAAACGACGCCTCTACAAAAGCGACGCCTCTATAAAAACAACGCCTCTATAAAACGACGCCACTACAAAAACGAGGCCTCTATAAAAACGAAACCTTTACAAAAATGACGCCTCTATAAAAATGACGCCACTAAAAAAAAGACGCCTCTATAAAAACGACGCCTGTATAAAAACGACGTCTCTTAAAAACGACGTCTCTATAAAAACGACACCTCTAAAAAAACGACGCCTCTACAAAAGCGACGCCTCTATAAAAACGACGCCTCTATAAAACGACGCCTCTATAAAAACGATGTCTCTTAAAAACGACGTCTCTTAAAAACGACGCTTCTATAAAAACAACGCTTCTATAAAACGACGCCTCTTTAAAAACGACGTCTCTATAAAACAACGCCTATATAAGACGACGCCTCTTTAAAACGACGCCTCTTTATAAAACGACGCCTCTATAAAAACGACGCCACTAAAAAAAACACGCCTCTATAAAAACGACGTCTCCACAAAAACTACGCCTCTATAAAAAAGACGCCTCTACAAAAGCGACGCCGCTATAAAAATGACGCCTCTATAAAAACGACGCCTCTATAAAACGACGCCACTACAAAAACGACGCCTCTATAACAACGACGCTTCTATAAAAACGACGCCACTAAGAAAAACACGCCTCTATAAAAACGACGTCTCCACAAAAACTACGCCTCTATAAAAAAGACGCCTCTACAAAAGCGACGCCGCTATAAAAACGAAACCTCTACAAAAATGACGCCTCTATAAAAACGACGCCACTAAAAATAAGACGCCTCTATAAAAACGACGCTTCTATAAAACGACGCCACAACAAAAACGACGCCTCTATAAAAACGACGTCTCTTAAAAACGACGCCTCTATAAAAACGACGCCTCTAAGAAAACGACGCCTCTATAAAACGACGCCACTACAAAAACGATGCCTCTATAAAAACGACGTCTCTTAAAAACGACGCCTCTATAAAAACGACGCCTCTCAGAAAACGACGCCTCTATAAAACGACGCCACTACAAAAACGACGCCTCTATAAAAACGACGTCTCTTAAAAACGACGCCTCTATAAAAACGACGCCTCTAAAAAAACGACGCCTCTACAAAAACGACGCCTCTATAACAAAGACGTCTCTATAAAAACGACGTTTCTTAAAAACGACGCCTCTTTAAAAAAGACGCCTCTAAAAATACGACGCCTCTATAAAAACGACGCCTCTATAAAAACGACGCTTCTATAAAACGACGCCTCTATAAAAACGACGTCTCTTAAAAACGACGCCTCTATAAAAACGACGCTTCTATAAAAACGACGCCTCTAAAAAAACGACGCCTCTACAAAAGCGACGCCTCTACAAAAACGACGCCTCTATAAAAACGACGCCTCTATAAAAACGACGCCTCTATAAAAACGTCGCCTCTATAAAAACGACGCCTCCATAAAAACGACGCCTCTTTAAAAACGACGCCTCTATAATAAAGACGCCTCTATAAAAACGACGCCTGTATAAAAACGACGTCTCTTAAAAACGACGTCTCTATAAAAACGACACCTCTAAAAAAACGACGCCTCTACAAAAGCGACGCCTCTATAAAAACGACGCCTCTATAAAACGACGCCTCTATAAAAACGATGTCTCTTAAAAACGACGTCTCTTAAAAACGACGCTTCTATAAAAACAACGCTTCTATAAAACGACGCCTCTTTAAAAACGACGTCTCTATAAAACAACGCCTATATAAGACGACGCCTCTTTAAAACGACGCCTCTTTATAAAACGACGCCTCTATAAAAACGACGCCACAAAAAAAAACACGCCTCTATAAAAACGACGTCTCCACAAAACCTACGCCTCTATAAAAAAGACGCCTCTACAAAAGCGACGCCGCTATAAAAATGACGCCTCTATAAAAACGACGCCTCTATAAAACGACGCCACTACAAAAACGACGCCTCTATAACAACGACGCTTCTATAACAACGACGCTTCTATAAAAACGACGCCACTAAGAAAAACACGCCTCTATAAAAACGACGTCTCCACAAAAACTACGCCTCTATAAAAAAGACGCCTCTACAAAAGCGACGCCGCTATAAAAACGAAACCTCTACAAAAATGACGCCTCTATAAAAACGACGCCACTAAAAATAAGACGCCTCTATAAAAACGACGCTTCTATAAAACGACGCCACAACAAAAACGACGCCTCTATAAAAACGACGTCTCTTAAAAACGACGCCTCTATAAAAACGACGCCTCTAAGAAAACGACGCCTCTATAAAACGACGCCACTACAAAAACGACGCCTCTATAAAAACGACGTCTCTTAAAAACGACGCCTCTATAAAAACGACGCCTCTCAGAAAACGACGCCTCTATAAAACGACGCCACTACAAAAACGACGCCTCTATAAAAACGACGTCTCTTAAAAACGACGCTTCATAAAAACGACGTCTCTTAAAAACGACGCCTCTATAAAAACGATGTCTCTTAAAAACGACGTCTCTTAAAAACGACGCTTCTTTTAAGTAAAGACGCCTGTATAAAAACGACGCCTCTACAAAAGCGACGCCTCTATAAAAACGACGCCTCTATAAAACGACGCCTCTATAAAAACGACGCCTGTAAAAAAACGACGCCGCTTTAAAAATGATACCTTTATAAAAACGACGCCTCTATAAAAACGACGTCTCTTAAAAACGACGCCTCTATAAAAACGACGCCTCTAAAAAAACGACGCCTCTAAAAAAACGACGCATCTACAAAAGCGACGCCTCTTTAAAAACGACGCCTCTATAAAACGACGACTCTATAAAAACAATGTCTCTTAAAAACGACGTCTCTTAAAAACGACGCTTCTATAAAAACAACGCTTCTATAAAATCGATGCCTCTCTAAAAACGACGCCTCTGTAAAAATGACGCCCCTACAAAACGACGCCTGTATAAAGGTGAGACTATATGAAACGCCGCCTCTTTAAAAACGACGACTCTACAAAAGCGACGCCTCTATAAAAACAACGCCTCTATAAAACGACGCCACTACAAAAACGAGGCCTCTATAAAAACGAAACCTTTACAAAAATGACGCCTCTATAAAAATGACGCCACTAAAAAAAAGACGCCTCTATAAAAACGACGCCTCTATAAAAACGATGTCTCTTAAAAACGACGCCTCTACAAAAGCGACGCCTCTTTAAAAACGACGCCTCTATAAAACGACGACTCTATAAAAACAATGTCTCTTAAAAACGACGTCTCTTAAAAACGACGCTTCTATAAAAACAACGCTTCTATAAAATCGATGCCTCTATAAAAACAACGCCTCTGTAAAAATGACGCCCCTACAAAACGACGCCTGTATAAAGGTGAGACTATATGAAACGACGCCTCTATAAAAACGACGACTCTACAAAAGCGACGCCTCTATAAAAACAACGCCTCTATAAAACGACGACTCTACAAAAACGAGGCCTCTATAAAAACGAAACCTTTACAAAAATGACGCCTCTATAAAAATGACGCCACTAAAAAAAAGACGCCTCTATAAAAACGACGCCTCTATAAAAACGACGCCTCTATAAAAACAACGTCTCTATAAAAACGACGCCTCTATAAAAACGACGTCTCTTAAAAACGACGCCTCTTTAAAAACGACGCCTCTATAAAAACGACGTCTCTTGAAAACGACGCCTTTATAAAAAAGACGCCTCTAAAAAAACGACGCCTCTATAAAAACGACGCCTCTATAAAAACTACGCCTCTATAAAAACGACGCCTCTATAAAAACGACGTCTCTTAAAAACGACGCCTCTATAAAAGCCACCTCTAAAAAAACGACGCCTCTATAAAAACAACGTCTCTTAAAAACGACGCCTCTATAAAAACGACGCCTCTATAAAAACGACGTCTCTTAAAAACGACGCCTCTTAAAAACGACGCCTCTATAAAAAAGACGCCTCTAAAAATACGACGCCTCTATAAAAACGACGCCTCTATAAAAACGACGCCTCTATAAAAACGACGCCTATATAAAAACGACGTCTCTTAAAAACGACGCCTCTATAAAAACGACGCCTCTATAAAAACGACGCCTCTAAAAAAACGACGCCTCTATAAAAACGACGCCTCTATAAAAACGACGCCTCTATAAAAACGACGCCTCTATAAAAACGACGCCTCTATAAAAACGACGCCTCTATAAAAACGACGCCTCTATAAGAACGACGCCTCCATAAAAACGACGCCTCTTTAAAAACGATGCCTCTATAATAAAGACGCCTCTATAAAAACGACGCCTGTATAAAAACGACGTCTCTTAAAAACGACGCCTCTATAAAAACGACGCCTGTATAAAAACGACGCCTCTATAAAACGACGCCTCTATAAAAACGATGTCTCTTAAAAACGACGTCTCTTAAAAACGACGCTTCTATAAAAACAACGCTTCTATAAAACGACGCCTCTTTATAAAACGACGCCTCTATAAAAACGACGTCTCTTAAAAACGACGCCTCTATAAAAACGACGCCTCTCAGAAAACGACGCCTCTATAAAACGACGCCACTACAAAAACGACGCCTCTATAAAAACGACGTCTCTTAAAAACGACGCCTCTATAAAAACGACGCCTCTAAAAAAACGACGCCTCTACAAAAACGACGCCTCTATAACAAAGACGTCTCTATAAAAACGACGTTTCTTAAAAACGACGCCTCTTTAAAAAAGACGCCTCTAAAAATACGACGCCTCTATAAAAACGACGCCTCTATAAAAACGACGCTTCTATAAAACGACGCCTCTATAAAAACGACGTCTCTTAAAAACGACGCCTCTATAAAAACGACGCTTCTATAAAAACGACGCCTCTAAAAAAACGACGCCTCTACAAAAGCGACGCCTCTACAAAAACGACGCCTCTATAAAAACGACGCCTCTATAAAAACGACGCCTCTATAAAAACGTCGCCTCTATAAAAACGACGCCTCCATAAAAACGACGCCTCTTTAAAAACGACGCCTCTATAATAAAGACGCCTCTATAAAAACGACGCCTGTATAAAAACGACGTCTCTTAAAAACGACGTCTCTATAAAAACGACACCTCTAAAAAAACGACGCCTCTACAAAAGCGACGCCTCTATAAAAACGACGCCTCTATAAAACGACGCCTCTATAAAAACGATGTCTCTTAAAAACGACGTCTCTTAAAAACGACGCTTCTATAAAAACAACGCTTCTATAAAACGACGCCTCTTTAAAAACGACGTCTCTATAAAACAACGCCTATATAAGACGACGCCTCTTTAAAACGACGCCTCTTTATAAAACGACGCCTCTATAAAAACGACGCCACAAAAAAAAACACGCCTCTATAAAAACGACGTCTCCACAAAACCTACGCCTCTATAAAAAAGACGCCTCTACAAAAGCGACGCCGCTATAAAAATGACGCCTCTATAAAAACGACGCCTCTATAAAACGACGCCACTACAAAAACGACGCCTCTATAACAACGACGCTTCTATAACAACGACGCTTCTATAAAAACGACGCCACTAAGAAAAACACGCCTCTATAAAAACGACGTCTCCACAAAAACTACGCCTCTATAAAAAAGACGCCTCTACAAAAGCGACGCCGCTATAAAAACGAAACCTCTACAAAAATGACGCCTCTATAAAAACGACGCCACTAAAAATAAGACGCCTCTATAAAAACGACGCTTCTATAAAACGACGCCACAACAAAAACGACGCCTCTATAAAAACGACGTCTCTTAAAAACGACGCCTCTATAAAAACGACGCCTCTAAGAAAACGACGCCTCTATAAAACGACGCCACTACAAAAACGACGCCTCTATAAAAACGACGTCTCTTAAAAACGACGCCTCTATAAAAACGACGCCTCTCAGAAAACGACGCCTCTATAAAACGACGCCACTACAAAAACGACGCCTCTATAAAAACGACGTCTCTTAAAAACGACGCTTCATAAAAACGACGTCTCTTAAAAACGACGCCTCTATAAAAACGATGTCTCTTAAAAACGACGTCTCTTAAAAACGACGCTTCTTTTAAGTAAAGACGCCTGTATAAAAACGACGCCTCTACAAAAGCGACGCCTCTATAAAAACGACGCCTCTATAAAACGACGCCTCTATAAAAACGACGCCTGTAAAAAAACGACGCCGCTTTAAAAATGATACCTTTATAAAAACGACGCCTCTATAAAAACGACGTCTCTTAAAAACGACGCCTCTATAAAAACGACGCCTCTAAAAAAACGACGCCTCTAAAAAAACGACGCATCTACAAAAGCGACGCCTCTTTAAAAACGACGCCTCTATAAAACGACGACTCTATAAAAACAATGTCTCTTAAAAACGACGTCTCTTAAAAACGACGCTTCTATAAAAACAACGCTTCTATAAAATCGATGCCTCTCTAAAAACGACGCCTCTGTAAAAATGACGCCCCTACAAAACGACGCCTGTATAAAGGTGAGACTATATGAAACGCCGCCTCTTTAAAAACGACGACTCTACAAAAGCGACGCCTCTATAAAAACAACGCCTCTATAAAACGACGCCACTACAAAAACGAGGCCTCTATAAAAACGAAACCTTTACAAAAATGACGCCTCTATAAAAATGACGCCACTAAAAAAAAGACGCCTCTATAAAAACGACGCCTCTATAAAAACGATGTCTCTTAAAAACGACGCCTCTACAAAAGCGACGCCTCTTTAAAAACGACGCCTCTATAAAACGACGACTCTATAAAAACAATGTCTCTTAAAAACGACGTCTCTTAAAAACGACGCTTCTATAAAAACAACGCTTCTATAAAATCGATGCCTCTATAAAAACAACGCCTCTGTAAAAATGACGCCCCTACAAAACGACGCCTGTATAAAGGTGAGACTATATGAAACGACGCCTCTATAAAAACGACGACTCTACAAAAGCGACGCCTCTATAAAAACAACGCCTCTATAAAACGACGACTCTACAAAAACGAGGCCTCTATAAAAACGAAACCTTTACAAAAATGACGCCTCTATAAAAATGACGCCACTAAAAAAAAGACGCCTCTATAAAAACGACGCCTCTATAAAAACGACGCCTCTATAAAAACAACGTCTCTATAAAAACGACGCCTCTATAAAAACGACGTCTCTTAAAAACGACGCCTCTTTAAAAACGACGCCTCTATAAAAACGACGTCTCTTGAAAACGACGCCTTTATAAAAAAGACGCCTCTAAAAAAACGACGCCTCTATAAAAACGACGCCTCTATAAAAACTACGCCTCTATAAAAACGACGCCTCTATAAAAACGACGTCTCTTAAAAACGACGCCTCTATAAAAGCCACCTCTAAAAAAACGACGCCTCTATAAAAACAACGTCTCTTAAAAACGACGCCTCTATAAAAACGACGCCTCTATAAAAACGACGTCTCTTAAAAACGACGCCTCTTAAAAACGACGCCTCTATAAAAAAGACGCCTCTAAAAATACGACGCCTCTATAAAAACGACGCCTCTATAAAAACGACGCCTCTATAAAAACGACGCCTATATAAAAACGACGTCTCTTAAAAACGACGCCTCTATAAAAACGACGCCTCTATAAAAACGACGCCTCTAAAAAAACGACGCCTCTATAAAAACGACGCCTCTATAAAAACGACGCCTCTATAAAAACGACGCCTCTATAAAAACGACGCCTCTATAAAAACGACGCCTCTATAAAAACGACGCCTCTATAAGAACGACGCCTCCATAAAAACGACGCCTCTTTAAAAACGATGCCTCTATAATAAAGACGCCTCTATAAAAACGACGCCTGTATAAAAACGACGTCTCTTAAAAACGACGCCTCTATAAAAACGACGCCTGTATAAAAACGACGCCTCTATAAAACGACGCCTCTATAAAAACGATGTCTCTTAAAAACGACGTCTCTTAAAAACGACGCTTCTATAAAAACAACGCTTCTATAAAACGACGCCTCTTTATAAAACGACGCCTCTATAAAAACGACGTCTCTTAAAAACGACTTCTCTTAAAAACGACGCCTCTATAAAAAAGACGCCTCTTTAAAAACGACGCCTCTATAAAAATGAAGCCTCTTTAAAAACGACGCCTCTATAATAAAGACGCCTCTATAAAAACGAAGCCTCTATAAAAACGACGCCTCTATAAAAACGACGCCTCTATAAAAACGACGCCTCTATAAAAACAACGTCTCTTAAAAACGACGCCTCTATAAAAACGACGCCTCTATAAAAACGACGTCTCTTAAAAACGACGCCTCTGTAAAAATGACGCCTCTATAAAAACGACGTCTCTTAAAAATTTATTTATTTATTTATTTATTTATTCACCAACATAACATCTTGACAGTTTACACCAAAGCGATGCCATGAGTACAAATTCTTATGAACTACATTATAAACTAGAATATAAAAAACATAACACTTAATCAATATAGCAAACATTACAAAATCAAAAATTTAACAAAAAATAAAAACAATCTGTTATAAAATTTCTAAGCACTTTTGTGAAGACATTATAAATTTCGCCAGGCTTGAAGAAAAAATATCTATATCCTCGGTATGGAGGACATTAAGTAAATTTATGGCTCGCGACATTGGAGCGAACTTTAGGAGGTTAGTCCTAGGCGCCGGCTTGCTGAGCAGGGCCGGGCGGCGGCGCGCGCCCACGTACCCGTCGGGCACGCGCAGCCGCAGGGCCTCCAGCACGTCCGGGTGGTGTACTTCTCCGCGCAGCACCCGAGCCACATATTTCACTAATAGTAAATCCCTCCTAACTGAAAGTCTAGTGTACCCAACCATTCCTAGTACAAACAGACTCGGGTACATCAAAGGGTAATAGGGGTATACCCCGTATAGTTTTAAATATAAAAATCTGGTAAACTTATTTTGTATTTTTTCCACCATGAGGCTATACTTAGCTTCATGGGGACACCATATTATGGCGCACGTCTCAAGGTGGCTCCTAACAAGAGCATTATATAAAATTTTAATAACTCCCACCTTGTTAAAATCTTTACACTGTCTTATGATAAACCCTAAATTTCTGAATGACTTTCCGCATAAGTCTGTAATATGTTTCCTATAAGTTAGGTCGGTTACCATTTGAACGCCAAGGTCACGCACCTGCGTTACCCGCTGCATTTCCCTCGCGTCCACACAGTACCCGTGTTGTAATGGGGTGCGAGCACGACTGTAACTCATCACACAGCATTTCGACACATTAAAATATAATTTATTCTGCTTACTCCATTGAACCACATTCTCAATATCTTGCTGCAGCTGATAACAATCTAAATTGTCCGATACCGACATAAACACCTTTAGGTCATCTGCGAACAGTAAACATCTCGCCGCGCTCACCACTTCAGGGAGGTCATTGACCATTATAATAAATAATAACGGACCCAAATTACTGCCCTGACTTACTCCTGAAAACGTGTAATAAGGCCTAGATGTGCGTCCTGCGTACTCGACGTATTGTCGCCTTTCGCCAAGGTAACTGGCAAAGAACTTTAATAGATGAGGTGTGAAACCTATTGCAGAGAACTTATTTAATAATATATCGTTATCTACGGTGTCAAAGGCTTTCCGAAAGTCGAAATAGGCGACATCTACTTGCCCCCCACCGTCAATAACCGGCGTCATGTAATTAACAAATGATAACAAATTACTCACCGTGCTACGACTTGATCTGAAACCGTGTTGAGCGTCACTTAGACGGGAACTAACTTGATTTAAAATATGTTTATGTAAAATTGATTCGAATACCTTGGCGAAAGCCGACAACACCGCTACGGGCCGGTAACTACTTACATCAGTGCTTGAACCTCCTTTTGGGACTGGAATGACTCTAGTTAACTTCCACGCCTCAGGGTACCGACCTACTTCTAAATATAAATTGAAGATATGCAATAATGGTTTCTGAAACACTGAGCTGCAGTCTTTAACAATATATGGTGGTATTCCGTCCGGACCTACTGAGTGTTTTGGTTTAAGGCGCTGCAAAGCAGCACGCATGTCACTTAAGGTGACCTTGTCAATATGTATGCGCGACGAGCCCGCGCTTCGCCCCGCGCGCTCCGCCGCCGCCGGGTCTAACAAAGGCCGTAGTTTGCTATAAACCGAGTGAAAATATGAAGCAAAGCATTCCGCGGACTCATCCTCAGTCAAATCCACTCCTTCTTTAGTTACCCGGCTCTTATTGCGTTTTGTCTGTTGACTTCTTATGTAGTTCCAGAATGTTTTGGGGTCATTTTTAAAGTTAAGCTGTAATTTGTTCTGGTAAACTTCATACAATGATGCAATTTTATGTTTAACTATTGACCGGAATTCACTGAAAGCATTGTAATTGTTTTGACAACCAGTAATTTTATATAGCTTATGATATTTCCACTTTTTTTTAATATCCTGAATCAAATCTGACGTAAACCAATTTGGATACTTATATCTTTCATTTGAATTACCTGATTTTGGACGTTTTAAAGGAATGCACTGACTAAATGTTTCATGTAAAGAATTATAAAATTGTTCTAAAGCTAATTGCGGATTTTGCGTATCATATAAAAAATCCCAGTTAATACTTTCTAAACTATGATATAAAATATTGAAATTGGCTTTATTGAAATTCCACTTCACAGTTTTTCCTAATAAGGTATTTGAATTATGATCCGGCCGAGACGCCCTGTCCCGCCGCGTCCCTGCGATGTAGGTACTAAGTGGCGGGTGCTGCACGTCAATATCAACTAACGGTTGATCCGCCAGTTGTACCTCCAACTCACTCTCTAATAATGTTGTCAATACTAGGTCTAACGTACGGCTATTAATGTTAACACGCCTGTATAAAGGTGAGACTATATGAAACGACGCCTCTATAAAAACGACGCCTCTAAAAAAACGACGCCTCTACAAAAGCGACGCCTCTACAAAAACGACGCCTCTATAAAAACGACGCCTCTATAAAAACGACGCCTCTATAAAAAACGTCGCCTCTATAAAAACGACGCCTCCATAAAAACGACGCCTCTTTAAAAACGACGCCTCTATAATAAAGACGCCTCTATAAAAACGACGCCTGTATAAAAACGACGTCTCTTAAAAACGACGTCTCTATAAAAACGACACCTCTAAAAAAACGACGCCTCTACAAAAGCGACGCCTCTATAAAAACGACGCCTCTATAAAACGACGCCTCTATAAAAACGATGTCTCTTAAAAACGACGTCTCTTAAAAACGACGCTTCTATAAAAACAACGCTTCTATAAAACGACGCCTCTTTAAAAACGACGTCTCTATAAAACAACGCCTATATAAGACGACGCCTCTTTAAAACGACGCCTCTTTATAAAACGACGCCTCTATAAAAACGACGCCACTAAAAAAAACACGCCTCTATAAAAACGACGTCTCCACAAAAACTACGCCTCTATAAAAAAGACGCCTCTACAAAAGCGACGCCGCTATAAAAATGACGCCTCTATAAAAACGACGCCTCTATAAAACGACGCCACTACAAAAACGACGCCTCTATAAAAACGACGCTTCTATAACAACGACGCTTCTATAAAAACGACGCCACTAAGAAAAACACGCCTCTATAAAAACGACGTCTCCACAAAAACTACGCCTCTATAAAAAAGACGCCTCTACAAAAGCGACGCCGCTATAAAAACGAAACCTCTACAAAAATGACGCCTCTATAAAAACGACGCCACTAAAAATAAGACGCCTCTATAAAAACGACGCTTCTATAAAACGACGCCACAACAAAAACGACGCCTCTATAAAAACGACGTCTCTTAAAAACGACGCCTCTATAAAAACGACGCCTCTAAGAAAACGACGCCTCTATAAAACGACGCCACTACAAAAACGATGCCTCTATAAAAACGACGTCTCTTAAAAACGACGCCTCTATAAAAACGACGCCTCTCAGAAAACGACGCCTCTATAAAACGACGCCACTACAAAAACGACGCCTCTATAAAAACGACGTCTCTTAAAAACGACGCTTCATAAAAACGACGTCTCTTAAAAACGACGCCTCTATAAAAACGATGTCTCTTAAAAACGACGTCTCTTAAAAACGACGCTTCTTTAAAGTAAAGACGCCTGTATAAAAACGACGCCTCTACAAAAGCGACGCCTCTATAAAAACGACGCCTCTATAAAACGACGCCTCTATAAAAACGACGCCTGTAAAAAAACGACGCCGCTTTAAAAATGATACCTTTATAAAAACGACGCCTCTATAAAAACGACGTCTCTTAAAAACGACGCCTCTATAAAAACGACGCCTCTAAAAAAACGACGCCTCTAAAAAAACGACGCATCTACAAAAGCGACGCCTCTTTAAAAACGACGCCTCTATAAAACGACGACTCTATAAAAACAATGTCTCTTAAAAACGACGTCTCTTAAAAACGACGCTTCTATAAAAACAACGCTTCTATAAAATCGATGCCTCTATAAAAACGACGCCTCTGTAAAAATGACGCCCCTACAAAACGACGCCTGTATAAAGGTGAGACTATATGAAACGACGCCTCTTTAAAAACGACGACTCTACAAAAGCGACGCCTCTATAAAAACAACGCCTCTATAAAACGACGCCACTACAAAAACGAGGCCTCTATAAAAACGAAACCTTTACAAAAATGACGCCTCTATAAAAATGACGCCACTAAAAAAAAGACGCCTCTATAAAAACGACGCCTCTATAAAAACGATGTCTCTTAAAAACGACGCCTCTACAAAAGCGACGCCTCTTTAAAAACGACGCCTCTATAAAACGACGACTCTATAAAAACAATGTCTCTTAAAAACGACGTCTCTTAAAAACGACGCTTCTATAAAAACAACGCTTCTATAAAATCGATGCCTCTATAAAAACAACGCCTCTGTAAAAATGACGCCCCTACAAAACGACGCCTGTATAAAGGTGAGACTATATGAAACGACGCCTCTATAAAAACGACGCCTCTACAAAAGCGACGCCTCTATAAAAACAACGCCTCTATAAAACGACGCCACTACAAAAACGAGGCCTCTATAAAAACGAAACCTTTACAAAAATGACGCCTCTATAAAAATGACGCCACTAAAAAAAAGACGCCTCTATAAAAACGACGCCTCTATAAAAACGATGTCTCTTAAAAACGACGCCTCTACAAAAACGACGCCTCTTAAAAACGACGTCTCTTAAAAACGACGCCTCTATAAAAAAGACGCCTCTTTAAAAACGACGCCTCTATAAAAATGAAGCCTCTTTAAAAACGACGCCTCTATAATAAAGACGCCTGTATAAAAACGACGCCTCTATAAAAACGACGCCTCTATAAAAACGACGCCTTTATAAAAACGACGCCTCTATAAAAACGTCGCCTCTATAAAAACGATGTCTCTTAAAAACGACGCCTCTACAAAAGCGACGCCTCTTTAAAAACGACGCCTCTATAAAACGACGACTCTATAAAAACAATGTCTCTTAAAAACGACGTCTCTTAAAAACGACGCTTCTATAAAAACAACGCTTCTATAAAATCGATGCCTCTATAAAAACAACGCCTCTGTAAAAATGACGCCCCTACAAAACGACGCCTGTATAAAGGTGAGACTATATGAAACGACGCCTCTATAAAAACGACGACTCTACAAAAGCGACGCCTCTATAAAAACAACGCCTCTATAAAACGACGCCACTACAAAAACGAGGCCTCTATAAAAACGAAACCTTTACAAAAATGACGCCTCTATAAAAATGACGCCACTAAAAAAAAGACGCCTCTATAAAAACGACGCCTCTATAAAAACGATGTCTCTTAAAAACGACGCCTCTATAAAAACGACGTCTCTTAAAAACGACGTCTCTTAAAAACGACGCCTCTATAAAAAAGACGCCTCTTTAAAAACGACGCCTCTATAAAAATGAAGCCTCTTTAAAAACGACGCCTCTATAATAAAGACGCCTGTATAAAAACGACGCCTCTATAAAAACGACGCCTCTATAAAAACGACGCCTTTATAAAAACGACGCCTCTATAAAAACGTCGCCTCTATAAAAACGACGCCTCCATAAAAACGACGCCTCTTTAAAAACGACGCCTCTATAATAAAGACGCCTCTATAAAAACGACGCCTGTATAAAAACGACGTCTCTTAAAAACGACGTCTCTATAAAAACGATGTCTCTTAAAAACGACGTCTCTTAAAAACGACGCTTTTATAAAAACAACGCTTCTATAAAACGACGCCTATATAAAACGACGCCTCTTTAAAAACGACGTCTCTATAAAACAACGCCTATATAAGACGACGCCTCTTTAAAACGACGCCTCTTTATAAAACGACGCCTCTATAAAACGACGCCACTACAAAAACGACGCCTCTATAACAACGACGCCTCTATAAAACGACGCCTCTATAAAAACGACGCCTGTAAAAAAACGACGCCGCTTTAAAAATGATACCTTTATAAAAACGACGCCTCTATAAAAACGACGTCTCTTAAAAACGACGCCTCTATAAAAACGACGCCTCTAAAAAAACGACGCCTCTAAAAAAACGACGCATCTACAAAAGCGACGCCTCTTTAAAAACGACGCCTCTATAAAACGACGACTCTATAAAAACAATGTCTCTTAAAAACGACGTCTCTTAAAAACGACGCTTCTTTAAAGTAAAGACGCCTGTATAAAAACGACGCCTCTACAAAAGCGACGCCTCTATAAAAACGACGCCTCTATAAAACGACGCCTCTATAAAAACGACGCCTGTAAAAAAACGACGCCGCTTTAAAAATGATACCTTTATAAAAACGACGCCTCTATAAAAACGACGTCTCTTAAAAACGACGCCTCTATAAAAACGACGCCTCTAAAAAAACGACGCCTCTAAAAAAACGACGCATCTACAAAAGCGACGCCTCTTTAAAAACGACGCCTCTATAAAACGACGACTCTATAAAAACAATGTCTCTTAAAAACGACGTCTCTTAAAAACGACGCTTCTATAAAAACAACGCTTCTATAAAATCGATGCCTCTATAAAAACGACGCCTCTGTAAAAATGACGCCCCTACAAAACGACGCCTGTATAAAGGTGAGACTATATGAAACGACGCCTCTTTAAAAACGACGACTCTACAAAAGCGACGCCTCTATAAAAACAACGCCTCTATAAAACGACGCCACTACAAAAACGAGGCCTCTATAAAAACGAAACCTTTACAAAAATGACGCCTCTATAAAAATGACGCCACTAAAAAAAAGACGCCTCTATAAAAACGACGCCTCTATAAAAACGATGTCTCTTAAAAACGACGCCTCTACAAAAGCGACGCCTCTTTAAAAACGACGCCTCTATAAAACGACGACTCTATAAAAACAATGTCTCTTAAAAACGACGTCTCTTAAAAACGACGCTTCTATAAAAACAACGCTTCTATAAAATCGATGCCTCTATAAAAACAACGCCTCTGTAAAAATGACGCCCCTACAAAACGACGCCTGTATAAAGGTGAGACTATATGAAACGACGCCTCTATAAAAACGACGACTCTACAAAAGCGACGCCTCTATAAAAACAACGCCTCTATAAAACGACGCCACTACAAAAACGAGGCCTCTATAAAAACGAAACCTTTACAAAAATGACGCCTCTATAAAAATGACGCCACTAAAAAAAAGACGCCTCTATAAAAACGACGCCTCTATAAAAACGATGTCTCTTAAAAACGACGCCTCTATAAAAACGACGTCTCTTAAAAACGACGTCTCTTAAAAACGACGCCTCTATAAAAAAGACGCCTCTTTAAAAACGACGCCTCTATAAAAATGAAGCCTCTTTAAAAACGACGCCTCTATAATAAAGACGCCTGTATAAAAACGACGCCTCTATAAAAACGACGCCTCTATAAAAACGACGCCTTTATAAAAACGACGCCTCTATAAAAACGTCGCCTCTATAAAAACGATGTCTCTTAAAAACGACGCCTCTACAAAAGCGACGCCTCTTTAAAAACGACGCCTCTATAAAACGACGACTCTATAAAAACAATGTCTCTTAAAAACGACGTCTCTTAAAAACGACGCTTCTATAAAAACAACGCTTCTATAAAATCGATGCCTCTATAAAAACAACGCCTCTGTAAAAATGACGCCCCTACAAAACGACGCCTGTATAAAGGTGAGACTATATGAAACGACGCCTCTATAAAAACGACGACTCTACAAAAGCGACGCCTCTATAAAAACAACGCCTCTATAAAACGACGCCACTACAAAAACGAGGCCTCTATAAAAACGAAACCTTTACAAAAATGACGCCTCTATAAAAATGACGCCACTAAAAAAAAGACGCCTCTATAAAAACGACGCCTCTATAAAAACGATGTCTCTTAAAAACGACGCCTCTATAAAAACGACGTCTCTTAAAAACGACGTCTCTTAAAAACGACGCCTCTATAAAAAAGACGCCTCTTTAAAAACGACGCCTCTATAAAAATGAAGCCTCTTTAAAAACGACGCCTCTATAATAAAGACGCCTGTATAAAAACGACGCCTCTATAAAAACGACGCCTCTATAAAACGACGCCTTTATAAAAACGACGCCTCTATAAAAACGTCGCCTCTATAAAAACGACGCCTCTATAAAAACGACGCCTCTATAAAAACGACGCCTCTATAATAAAGACGCCTCTATAAAAACGACGCCTGTATAAAAACGACGTCTCTTAAAAACGACGTCTCTATAAAAACGATGTCTCTTAAAAACGACGTCTCTTAAAAACGACGCTTTTATAAAAACAACGCTTCTATAAAACGACGCCTATATAAAACGACGCCTCTTTAAAAACGACGTCTCTATAAAACAACGCCTATATAAGACGACGCCTCTTTAAAACGACGCCTCTTTATAAAACGACGCCTCTATAAAACGACGCCACTACAAAAACGACGCCTCTATAACAACGACGCCTCTATAAAACGACGCCTCTATAAAAACGACGCCTGTAAAAAAACGACGCCGCTTTAAAAATGATACCTTTATAAAAACGACGCCTCTATAAAAACGACGTCTCTTAAAAACGACGCCTCTATAAAAACGACGCCTCTAAAAAAACGACGCCTCTAAAAAAACGACGCATCTACAAAAGCGACGCCTCTTTAAAAACGACGCCTCTATAAAACGACGACTCTATAAAAACAATGTCTCTTAAAAACGACGTCTCTTAAAAACGACGCTTCTTTAAAGTAAAGACGCCTGTATAAAAACGACGCCTCTACAAAAGCGACGCCTCTATAAAAACGACGCCTCTATAAAACGACGCCTCTATAAAAACGACGCCTGTAAAAAAACGACGCCGCTTTAAAAATGATACCTTTATAAAAACGACGCCTCTATAAAAACGACGTCTCTTAAAAACGACGCCTCTATAAAAACGACGCCTCTAAAAAAACGACGCCTCTAAAAAAACGACGCATCTACAAAAGCGACGCCTCTTTAAAAACGACGCCTCTATAAAACGACGACTCTATAAAAACAATGTCTCTTAAAAACGACGTCTCTTAAAAACGACGCTTCTATAAAAACAACGCTTCTATAAAATCGATGCCTCTATAAAAACGACGCCTCTGTAAAAATGACGCCCCTACAAAACGACGCCTGTATAAAGGTGAGACTATATGAAACGACGCCTCTTTAAAAACGACGCCTCTACAAAAGCGACGCCTCTATAAAAACAACGCCTCTATAAAACGACGCCACTACAAAAACGAGGCCTCTATAAAAACGAAACCTTTACAAAAATGACGCCTCTATAAAAATGACGCCACTAAAAAAAAGACGCCTCTATAAAAACGACGCCTCTATAAAAACGATGTCTCTTAAAAACGACGCCTCTACAAAAGCGACGCCTCTTTAAAAACGACGCCTCTATAAAACGACGACTCTATAAAAACAATGTCTCTTAAAAACGACGTCTCTTAAAAACGACGCTTCTATAAAAACAACGCTTCTATAAAATCGATGCCTCTATAAAAACAACGCCTCTGTAAAAATGACGCCCCTACAAAACGACGCCTGTATAAAGGTGAGACTATATGAAACGACGCCTCTATAAAAACGACGACTCTACAAAAGCGACGCCTCTATAAAAACAACGCCTCTATAAAACGACGCCACTACAAAAACGAGGCCTCTATAAAAACGAAACCTTTACAAAAATGACGCCTCTATAAAAATGACGCCACTAAAAAAAAGACGCCTCTATAAAAACGACGCCTCTATAAAAACGATGTCTCTTAAAAACGACGCCTCTATAAAAACGACGTCTCTTAAAAACGACGTCTCTTAAAAACGACGCCTCTATAAAAAAGACGCCTCTTTAAAAACGACGCCTCTATAAAAATGAAGCCTCTTTAAAAACGACGCCTCTATAATAAAGACGCCTGTATAAAAACGACGCCTCTATAAAAACGACGCCTCTATAAAAACGACGCCTTTATAAAAACGACGCCTCTATAAAAACGTCGCCTCTATAAAAACGATGTCTCTTAAAAACGACGCCTCTACAAAAGCGACGCCTCTTTAAAAACGACGCCTCTATAAAACGACGACTCTATAAAAACAATGTCTCTTAAAAACGACGTCTCTTAAAAACGACGCTTCTATAAAAACAACGCTTCTATAAAATCGATGCCTCTATAAAAACAACGCCTCTGTAAAAATGACGCCCCTACAAAACGACGCCTGTATAAAGGTGAGACTATATGAAACGACGCCTCTATAAAAACGACGACTCTACAAAAGCGACGCCTCTATAAAAACAACGCCTCTATAAAACGACGCCACTACAAAAACGAGGCCTCTATAAAAACGAAACCTTTACAAAAATGACGCCTCTATAAAAATGACGCCACTAAAAAAAAGACGCCTCTATAAAAACGACGCCTCTATAAAAACGATGTCTCTTAAAAACGACGCCTCTATAAAAACGACGTCTCTTAAAAACGACGTCTCTTAAAAACGACGCCTCTATAAAAAAGACGCCTCTTTAAAAACGACGCCTCTATAAAAATGAAGCCTCTTTAAAAACGACGCCTCTATAATAAAGACGCCTGTATAAAAACGACGCCTCTATAAAAACGACGCCTCTATAAAAACGACGCCTTTATAAAAACGACGCCTCTATAAAAACGTCGCCTCTATAAAAACGACGCCTCCATAAAAACGACGCCTCTTTAAAAACGACGCCTCTATAATAAAGACGCCTCTATAAAAACGACGCCTGTATAAAAACGACGTCTCTTAAAAACGACGTCTCTATAAAAACGATGTCTCTTAAAAACGACGTCTCTTAAAAACGACGCTTTTATAAAAACAACGCTTCTATAAAACGACGCCTATATAAAACGACGCCTCTTTAAAAACGACGTCTCTATAAAACAACGCCTATATAAGACGACGCCTCTTTAAAACGACGCCTCTTTATAAAACGACGCCTCTATAAAACGACGCCACTACAAAAACGACGCCTCTATAACAACGACGCCTCTATAAAACGACGCCTCTATAAAAACGACGCCTGTAAAAAAACGACGCCGCTTTAAAAATGATACCTTTATAAAAACGACGCCTCTATAAAAACGACGTCTCTTAAAAACGACGCCTCTATAAAAACGACGCCTCTAAAAAAACGACGCCTCTAAAAAAACGACGCATCTACAAAAGCGACGCCTCTTTAAAAACGACGCCTCTATAAAACGACGACTCTATAAAAACAATGTCTCTTAAAAACGACGTCTCTTAAAAACGACGCTTCTTTAAAGTAAAGACGCCTGTATAAAAACGACGCCTCTACAAAAGCGACGCCTCTATAAAAACGACGCCTCTATAAAACGACGCCTCTATAAAAACGACGCCTGTAAAAAAACGACGCCGCTTTAAAAATGATACCTTTATAAAAACGACGCCTCTATAAAAACGACGTCTCTTAAAAACGACGCCTCTATAAAAACGACGCCTCTAAAAAAACGACGCCTCTAAAAAAACGACGCCTCTACAAAAGCGACGCCTCTTTAAAAACGACGCCTCTATAAAACGACGACTCTATAAAAACAATGTCTCTTAAAAACGACGTCTCTTAAAAACGACGCTTCTATAAAAACAACGCTTCTATAAAATCGATGCCTCTATAAAAACGACGCCTCTGTAAAAATGACGCCCCTACAAAACGACGCCTGTATAAAGGTGAGACTATATGAAACGACGCCTCTTTAAAAACGACGACTCTACAAAAGCGACGCCTCTATAAAAACAACGCCTCTATAAAACGACGCCACTACAAAAACGAGGCCTCTATAAAAACGAAACCTTTACAAAAATGACGCCTCTATAAAAATGACGCCACTAAAAAAAAGACGCCTCTATAAAAACGACGCCTCTATAAAAACGATGTCTCTTAAAAACGACGCCTCTACAAAAGCGACGCCTCTTTAAAAACGACGCCTCTATAAAACGACGACTCTATAAAAACAATGTCTCTTAAAAACGACGTCTCTTAAAAACGACGCTTCTATAAAAACAACGCTTCTATAAAATCGATGCCTCTATAAAAACAACGCCTCTGTAAAAATGACGCCCCTACAAAACGACGCCTGTATAAAGGTGAGACTATATGAAACGACGCCTCTATAAAAACGACGACTCTACAAAAGCGACGCCTCTATAAAAACAACGCCTCTATAAAACGACGCCACTACAAAAACGAGGCCTCTATAAAAACGAAACCTTTACAAAAATGACGCCTCTATAAAAATGACGCCACTAAAAAAAAGACGCCTCTATAAAAACGACGCCTCTATAAAAACGATGTCTCTTAAAAACGACGCCTCTATAAAAACGACGTCTCTTAAAAACGACGTCTCTTAAAAACGACGCCTCTATAAAAAAGACGCCTCTTTAAAAACGACGCCTCTATAAAAATGAAGCCTCTTTAAAAACGACGCCTCTATAATAAAGACGCCTGTATAAAAACGACGCCTCTATAAAAACGACGCCTCTATAAAAACGACGCCTTTATAAAAACGACGCCTCTATAAAAACGTCGCCTCTATAAAAACGATGTCTCTTAAAAACGACGCCTCTACAAAAGCGACGCCTCTTTAAAAACGACGCCTCTATAAAACGACGACTCTATAAAAACAATGTCTCTTAAAAACGACGTCTCTTAAAAACGACGCTTCTATAAAAACAACGCTTCTATAAAATCGATGCCTCTATAAAAACAACGCCTCTGTAAAAATGACGCCCCTACAAAACGACGCCTGTATAAAGGTGAGACTATATGAAACGACGCCTCTATAAAAACGACGACTCTACAAAAGCGACGCCTCTATAAAAACAACGCCTCTATAAAACGACGCCACTACAAAAACGAGGCCTCTATAAAAACGAAACCTTTACAAAAATGACGCCTCTATAAAAATGACGCCACTAAAAAAAAGACGCCTCTATAAAAACGACGCCTCTATAAAAACGATGTCTCTTAAAAACGACGCCTCTATAAAAACGACGTCTCTTAAAAACGACGTCTCTTAAAAACGACGCCTCTATAAAAAAGACGCCTCTTTAAAAACGACGCCTCTATAAAAATGAAGCCTCTTTAAAAACGACGCCTCTATAATAAAGACGCCTGTATAAAAACGACGCCTCTATAAAAACGACGCCTCTATAAAAACGACGCCTTTATAAAAACGACGCCTCTATAAAAACGTCGCCTCTATAAAAACGACGCCTCCATAAAAACGACGCCTCTTTAAAAACGACGCCTCTATAATAAAGACGCCTCTATAAAAACGACGCCTGTATAAAAACGACGTCTCTTAAAAACGACGTCTCTATAAAAACGATGTCTCTTAAAAACGACGTCTCTTAAAAACGACGCTTTTATAAAAACAACGCTTCTATAAAACGACGCCTATATAAAACGACGCCTCTTTAAAAACGACGTCTCTATAAAACAACGCCTATATAAGACGACGCCTCTTTAAAACGACGCCTCTTTATAAAACGACGCCTCTATAAAACGACGCCACTACAAAAACGACGCCTCTATAACAACGACGCCTCTATAAAACGACGCCTCTATAAAAACGACGCCTGTAAAAAAACGACGCCGCTTTAAAAATGATACCTTTATAAAAACGACGCCTCTATAAAAACGACGTCTCTTAAAAACGACGCCTCTATAAAAACGACGCCTCTAAAAAAACGACGCCTCTAAAAAAACGACGCATCTACAAAAGCGACGCCTCTTTAAAAACGACGCCTCTATAAAACGACGACTCTATAAAAACAATGTCTCTTAAAAACGACGTCTCTTAAAAACGACGCTTCTTTAAAGTAAAGACGCCTGTATAAAAACGACGCCTCTACAAAAGCGACGCCTCTATAAAAACGACGCCTCTATAAAACGACGCCTCTATAAAAACGACGCCTGTAAAAAAACGACGCCGCTTTAAAAATGATACCTTTATAAAAACGACGCCTCTATAAAAACGACGTCTCTTAAAAACGACGCCTCTATAAAAACGACGCCTCTAAAAAAACGACGCCTCTAAAAAAACGACGCATCTACAAAAGCGACGCCTCTTTAAAAACGACGCCTCTATAAAACGACGACTCTATAAAAACAATGTCTCTTAAAAACGACGTCTCTTAAAAACGACGCTTCTATAAAAACAACGCTTCTATAAAATCGATGCCTCTATAAAAACGACGCCTCTGTAAAAATGACGCCCCTACAAAACGACGCCTGTATAAAGGTGAGACTATATGAAACGACGCCTCTTTAAAAACGACGACTCTACAAAAGCGACGCCTCTATAAAAACAACGCCTCTATAAAACGACGCCACTACAAAAACGAGGCCTCTATAAAAACGAAACCTTTACAAAAATGACGCCTCTATAAAAATGACGCCACTAAAAAAAAGACGCCTCTATAAAAACGACGCCTCTATAAAAACGATGTCTCTTAAAAACGACGCCTCTACAAAAGCGACGCCTCTTTAAAAACGACGCCTCTATAAAACGACGACTCTATAAAAACAATGTCTCTTAAAAACGACGTCTCTTAAAAACGACGCTTCTATAAAAACAACGCTTCTATAAAATCGATGCCTCTATAAAAACAACGCCTCTGTAAAAATGACGCCCCTACAAAACGACGCCTGTATAAAGGTGAGACTATATGAAACGACGCCTCTATAAAAACGACGACTCTACAAAAGCGACGCCTCTATAAAAACAACGCCTCTATAAAACGACGCCACTACAAAAACGAGGCCTCTATAAAAACGAAACCTTTACAAAAATGACGCCTCTATAAAAATGACGCCACTAAAAAAAAGACGCCTCTATAAAAACGACGCCTCTATAAAAACGATGTCTCTTAAAAACGACGCCTCTATAAAAACGACGTCTCTTAAAAACGACGTCTCTTAAAAACGACGCCTCTATAAAAAAGACGCCTCTTTAAAAACGACGCCTCTATAAAAATGAAGCCTCTTTAAAAACGACGCCTCTATAATAAAGACGCCTGTATAAAAACGACGCCTCTATAAAAACGACGCCTCTATAAAAACGACGCCTTTATAAAAACGACGCCTCTATAAAAACGTCGCCTCTATAAAAACGATGTCTCTTAAAAACGACGCCTCTACAAAAGCGACGCCTCTTTAAAAACGACGCCTCTATAAAACGACGACTCTATAAAAACAATGTCTCTTAAAAACGACGTCTCTTAAAAACGACGCTTCTATAAAAACAACGCTTCTATAAAATCGATGCCTCTATAAAAACAACGCCTCTGTAAAAATGACGCCCCTACAAAACGACGCCTGTATAAAGGTGAGACTATATGAAACGACGCCTCTATAAAAACGACGACTCTACAAAAGCGACGCCTCTATAAAAACAACGCCTCTATAAAACGACGCCACTACAAAAACGAGGCCTCTATAAAAACGAAACCTTTACAAAAATGACGCCTCTATAAAAATGACGCCACTAAAAAAAAGACGCCTCTATAAAAACGACGCCTCTATAAAAACGATGTCTCTTAAAAACGACGCCTCTATAAAAACGACGTCTCTTAAAAACGACGTCTCTTAAAAACGACGCCTCTATAAAAAAGACGCCTCTTTAAAAACGACGCCTCTATAAAAATGAAGCCTCTTTAAAAACGACGCCTCTATAATAAAGACGCCTGTATAAAAACGACGCCTCTATAAAAACGACGCCTCTATAAAAACGACGCCTTTATAAAAACGACGCCTCTATAAAAACGTCGCCTCTATAAAAACGACGCCTCCATAAAAACGACGCCTCTTTAAAAACGACGCCTCTATAATAAAGACGCCTCTATAAAAACGACGCCTGTATAAAAACGACGTCTCTTAAAAACGACGTCTCTATAAAAACGATGTCTCTTAAAAACGACGTCTCTTAAAAACGACGCTTTTATAAAAACAACGCTTCTATAAAACGACGCCTATATAAAACGACGCCTCTTTAAAAACGACGTCTCTATAAAAACGACGCCTCTAAGAAAACGACGCCTCTATAAAACGACGCCACTAAAAAAAACACGCCTCTATAAAAACGACGTCTCCACAAAAACTACGCCTCTATAAAAAAGACGCCTCTACAAAAGCGACGCCGCTATAAAAATGACGCCTCTATAAAAACGACGCCTCTATAAAACGACGCCACTACAAAAACGACGCCTCTATAACAACGACGCTTCTATAACAACGACGCTTCTATAAAAACGACGCCACTAAAAAAAACACGCCTCTATAAAAACGACGTCTCCACAAAAACTACGCCTCTATAAAAAAGACGCCTCTACAAAAGCGACGCCGCTATAAAAACGAAACCTCTACAAAAATGACGCCTCTATAAAAACGACGCCACAACAAAAACGACGCCTCTATAAAAACGACGTCTCTTAAAAACGACGCCTCTATAAAAACGACGCCTCTAAGAAAAAGACGCCTCTATAAAAACGACGCCACAACAAAAACGACGCCTCTATAAAAACGACGTCTCTTAAAAACGACGCCTCTATAAAAACGACGCCTCTAAGAAAAAGACGCCTCTATAAAACGACGCCACTACAAAAACGACGCCTCTATAAAAACGACGTCTCTTAAAAACGACGCCTCTATAAAAACGACGCCTCTCAGAAAACGACGCCACTACAAAAACGACGCCTCTATAAAAACGACGTCTCTTAAAAACGACGCTTCATAAAAACGACGTCTCTTAAAAACGACGCCTCTATAAAAACGATGTCTCTTAAAAACGACGTCTCTTAAAAACGACGCTTCTTTAAAGTAAAGACGCCTGTATAAAAACGACGCCTCTACAAAAGCGACGCCTCTATAAAAACGACGCCTCTATAAAACGACGCCTCTATAAAAACGACGTCTCTGAAAAACGACGTCTCTTAGAAACGACGCCTCTATAAAAACGATGCTTCTTTAAAGAAAAGACGCCTGTATAAAAACGAAACCTCTACAAAAGCGAGGCCTCTATAAAAACGACGCCTCTTTAAAAATGATACCTTTATAAAAACGACGCCTCTATAAAAACGACGCATCTATAAAAACGACGCCTCTACAAAAAGATACCTTTATAAAAATGACGCCTCTATAAAAACGACGCCACTAAAAAAAAGACGCCTCTATAAAAACGACGTCTCTACAAAAACTACGCCTCTACAAAAACGACGCCTCTATAAAAACGACGCCACTACAAAAACGACGCCTCTATAAAAACGACGTCTCTTTAAAACGACGTCTCTCTAAAACGACGCCTCTATAAAAACGACGTCTCTTAAAAACGACGTCTATTAAAAACGATGCTTCTTTAAAGAAAAGACGCCTGTATAAAAACGACGCCTCTATAAAACGACGCCACTACAAAAACGAATATACAGGGTGTCCGGTAAATAGTACGACAAACTGTGGTGGCTGATACCTTAGTTCAGGCCCTATCAAATGAACGCAACATATGTTCCCCGAAAAGTTACAGGTTTCGAGTTACAATCGATTTTCGGAAATTTTAAAATTTTCTACCTTGCATCAGACTTTTGAATTTTGCTTGCTGATTAATAGTTTTCGTAATACTTTTCGTACATCAAATTAATCTTGAATAGTTACTCTACGCTTTAATAAGTCTCATAGTCATCTAAAAGAAGAATATATTGACGAAAACGCCTTCCGTTTAACAATTTTCACTTTCCGTTTTTCTTAGTGCTCAACTTTGAACTGTAGTGGTGAAAAATAAATGTATGTAGGATTTTTGTACAAGAATCTTAAAAACTTGCTTGAATATTGGTGATTTTGGGAAGGTAAAATACTTGCGTATTTTCATTACAAAATTTGTCAAACCAAGCTGCTGAAGTACACACGGGCCTATTTTTTGAAATATTACTAATGTAAATCTGAGGAAAAATGAGACGTAGCTTAACGCGGATCGTCATGGTCCAGTGAAATAAGGCACCAATATTCAAGCAAGTTTTTAAGATTAACATAACATAACATATCATCACGCCTGTATCCCCGAAGGGGTAGGCAGAGGTGTACCAATGTACACCCACAGTTCGCCGATATGTTTTTAGGTCCCATGTAATCGGGGGCGAGCCTATTGCCAATACCGGGCACAAATCCAAACTCCGACCTGCTAGTGAGAATTTTATAGAAAAACCCAATAACACTTTGGTCGACTCGGGAATCGAACCCAAGACCTCTAGCGTAGCAGTCGCGCTTAGCACCACTAGGCCAACGAGGCAGAGCAGTTTTTAAGATTCTTGTACAAAAATCCTACATACATTTATTTTTCACCACTACAGTTCAAAGTTGAGCACTAAGAAAAACGGAAAGTGAAAATTGTTAAACGGAAGGCGTTTTCGCCAATATATTTTTCTTTTAGATGAATATGAGACTTATTAAAGCGTAGAGTAACTATTCTAGATTAATTTGATGTACAAAAAGTATTACGAAAACTATTAATCAGCAAGCAAAATGGAAAAGTCTGATGCAAGGTAGAAAATTCTAAAATTTCCGAAAATCGATTGTATCTCGAAACCTGTAACTTTTCGGGGAACATATGTTGCGTTCATTTGATAGGGCCTGAACTAAGGTATCAGCCACCATAGTTTGTCGTTCTATTTACCGGACACCCTGTATATAGAGTAACTATCGACTATAAAATCGCTCAAGAAACGTACAATCGGGGACATCTTCGCCTTATCACCTTACCGTCGAGAAACGGTTTTCGTCGCTTGCGCTCTTTCTAACGCTAGCGACACGCGGCGACGCCCCCTTATTGCTGATTTGTGTTTTAATATAGTACCTATCATGCCAGTGTCATTGTAAAAGTTGACACTGTGCACGAGTAAAACAATATATCGTATGTAATGTTCGTTGTTGTCGTCACTAAATACTACGAATGTTTTGACGACTTACGCATTATGTTTCTCTTATGCACATATTTTCATAAAAATTATGTAAACTATAAATGCTAGAATGTTAAGATGATATTTTTTATTCAATTTTCAGTATATTTGCAAAAATAATAATAATAGAGTAACGAAAAAAGCTAGCTTTACCGACAGTTATGTGTTTACACATAAGTATGTGATTTATCGTTATTCTTACTCGGAAATCAAGGAACTGTTAGGTTTATTGCTCATGTCTCATAATAAGTTTCTAGATTTATTTTTTTAAACGTCTTGACAGATTTCGACATTTTTCTATTATTTCGATGGGTGATTAAAACGAAATTGACGATTTTTTACTTCATCTGTTGAGTGTGTTTTCTAAATCTGTTTTTATAAATGGCTGATCTGCGACCGTAGGTTGTGGGTTTGATTCCCACCTAGGACAATTCTTTTTTTGATGAGCACAATCATTTGTTCTGTGCCTGAGTGTATTTTATCAGTAAAATGTATTAGAAATATAATAATATGAGGATATATTTTATCAGTTTTCTGGTAACCATAAACAGGCTCTGCTTACTTTGGTATTAGATTGCTGTGTGTAAGTTGTCACAGGATATTATCATTATGTTATAGTATTATCATAGATACTATTTCTTTTTTTGTTATTTATGTAATTTGTTGCATAATGTTATGTTTAAATGTAATTTGGGTTGAGAAAATATGAATTCTTATTAAAAGCTAGTCGGGATTTTTATGTTTTTTTTTTTTATATTTTGTTTACTTTATAGTAAAATTGCATCAATACCTACCTTTAAATGTTATTATTAGTTGCTTTTTTTAAGTTAATTTATGTAGGATGCATAATGCATTTTACTACTACTAAAATACTAATTAGATGTAAACTTAAAATGTCTAAATAGTATTTTAATACTATTTACTTACTAAAATCACCGTTTATACTCCAGTTTAGAGTTTTTAAGCTCAATAAACCCAGTATCTGAACCTTACCACCTTTCCCTGTGTGTAGCCGGAATTCTTTTCAATGGAGTCTGGAGTGTAAATTTAGTTGTGCCTTTAATTGTGATAGCAATATTTTATAAGTATGCGTCTACACCTAGGACACTTGTTACAAGGAGTAAACGCGCAACAAGGAGACGATGCTGGTCGGTCAACGACTGGCTCCATGAACTTCAGCATGTTTTTTTAGAAGTAAGGAAAAAACAAAATAAAACAAATTAGATACTTCAAAATATATTTTTATTTATAAGATTATTAAAAGTATAAACATAATGAGAGCTACCGTTATTACGCTCACGTGTTGATGCCTCTAGCATAGTTCAGAAAATGA
Organism: Autographa gamma; assembly: GCA_905146925.1. Taxonomy (NCBI): domain Eukaryota; kingdom Metazoa; phylum Arthropoda; class Insecta; order Lepidoptera; family Noctuidae; genus Autographa; species Autographa gamma. Next base: position 9,640,988 of record LR989871.1, read on the forward strand.
CAACTTATAATTATAATTAAAGATTCACCACGCTCGTCGCGTTGTGTTGTTTTTTACAGTCGGTTCTGAGTTTCGAAGTTCTCGTACTAGACAAATAACTCGGTTTAACTGATAAATTGTATTTATATGATGTTATGTTAGTAAGATGTAGGATATATTGTGGAAATAATATTTAAAGAAATAATTTAATAATTATTTGGTAGATAACTCATTTTGATTAAAGTAAAACTGAATAATAACCGGTATTTAATTAATTGGTAAATCTCGATCTTTCATCTTTCATAAAAAACCTTGAATGAGTAGTTCTAACAATATAATGGTTCACTCTTGTTACCACTTGCCATCAAAATTATAACCCAAATCGACCATCGATCTTGGCGGTGCAGTTAGCAACCACTTAGCATCTAATGAAGCTTACAATCAATTGCAAGTAGGGATATTATATCTATCTTATTAAAATTAAGTTTATAAGAATAATAAAAAACTTGTGAGGTGTCAAGAGACACCCGGATAGAACGAAGTTCCTTTCGATTAATTAGTGAAGTAATTATAATATATATATTTTTTTAAGTTATAATAAAACAAAAAATTAACAAATATAATGTTATATAAACTTAATCAGTAGGCTCAATTTTAGTAATGGTATTATAACTGATATTATAACTGAAGTAGGAACCATAATGTTTGGGATTCTATTTTATTTAAATGTCTTGAAAAATCTGGATCAATGGTAGTATTATATTTAGTTGTTGATTCTGCTAGATTTAATTAATAATAAATTTTATTAAGTAAATAATCAATTTAATTAAATTGATATTAATAATTTTATTAGGGTATTTTTTTATTTAAAATTATTAATTAAATTTAATTATAATTAAATAAATTAAAATAATAATTTCATAATTAATTAAATTAAATTATTATTAATTAAATTAGATAAATAATTTTATTATTAATTAAATTAGATGAATAATTTTATAATTAATTAAATTTAATTAATAAAAAAATATATATATCACGTATATATAATATATATAACACCGTTGGTTGTGATCGACAAGCGAGCCACGAGCTCGTTGTAAAGACTACGGTGGTTTTTTCGGTGCTTGTCATACCAGATTATAATGCGAGGCGAGACAAAACTGTTATTTCTCGGTGTATTGCTATAGTAACACATTTAGTACTAAAAGTCCGATGAAGCAGTCAAAGACTGCGCTCAGGCTAACTACAAAGATCTCTACCAAAAAAAAAAAAAACATTTGCACTAAAACTGAAGTGCCTAAAAACGGAAGCTACATTAAGTGATATAATATTATTTATTAACAGCCATGATTATACTTAGAAAAAAATAATCTACTAAGAAACGAAAAAAAAGCTGTCTAGAACTATAAAGATTATAATTATAAGAATGACTGAAAAAACGTACTCGTGTTTAACGTATTGCTTGTAATTATAACACATACACAAAAAAAAAACGCCGTTATCTGGCGGCTCCTTTCGCCCCTCGGTGATCGACGCATAGTTTTTGACAACGCGCCGTGTCGCGCCAAATGCCAAACCGCGGTATAGCTTGTTCGTAAATCACAGGTTTCAAGACAAATACAATTACATAATTAATGACGGTCCTTTATCCAGTCAATAAATATTATTTATTAGGCTTACGTCAAATAAACAAATTCTTATAACAATAAAAAAATTACACTTCGTATTAGTAATAGTAGGTAGCTATTTTACTGAATCCATAATATTTATTTAAATTATTTTTAAATCATGTTTAACAGAGTTTTACAAAAAACTAAAGGGAAGTCGGGCATGCATTTTCTAACTGCCGGGCCAAAAGACGGTTATAATCGAATAAAAAAACATACCTTGTATCAATTAGGTATTCTGCTTCAATGGTTTGACAACCAAAATAATACTTATGATTTTAGTGTCGGTCTAACTATCCGAAAAAGACCAACAAAAGGTATATTTCTATTCTTTTCTAACGCATGGCTTGCGCGCATTACATTACAATTCTTGAGTACACTTTAACGATAACAATAAGCTGTCGCGAGCAAAACTGATATGAACTGTTTGATAATGAGTTTAAGGTTCATAATAAGATGTTACTGTTTTTTTATTGTTTCTCATAGAGTTTTTGTAGCTTTTATTCTACACCCGGCGTCCGTTTAGTGTGTTAATGTTAAAATACTATAATAGGTATATGTATAGTAATAGTATATATTATATTAACGATGCCAACCAATTTTCCAATGGCTCGCATTATACTCATATTTATATCTTTAGATATATCTTTAGAGGTTAATAAGAAGATTATCGGTGGAACTTATAACACTACTTTAAACCGTCCGGGGGCTGAAAATATACCACGAATGACTTTTTTAAACATAATAAAACTGCTAAGAATTATGCTACTATTATATTAAATATCCTCATCAGAATCAACTTCCCAATTTAATGATAGAAAGTTAAAATAATTGTTACAAGAAAGTTTTAAAAACATCTAGCAAACAAGTAAAAGGGTCGGAGTCGAGGGAGGTCGGAGTAAAAGGGTCGCCTTCTTAGGTTCTCAGCCTCCGCTGTCAGTCTTCTTCGTTGATGACAAAGTAACCATGTCGTCGCTTCCCGCGGGCAGTTATTTAGTCTTCCATCCTCTTACTATCGTCTTATCCACAGCCTTACTGTAAGAGCGCTGCAAACAAAATGTTTAAACAATTAATCCATATGTAATAAAATTCTAGTAAGTTTACAAAAACAGCCGAAGACTGTAATCACAAATAGATTTCGAAGAATCAGACAAGTTGGGTTCGAACTCGAGACTGAAGTTATAACGGGTAATACCAACCTACTAGACTATCGCTACTCTCTGCTAATTTGGTCATCTATGTATTACCTACATTGCTCTTCCGTGGTCTAAATCACCTACACGATTATAAAGAATTCTCTCTCAATAATTAAAACGGTTAATTTTTTTAATCTGCTCCAATAAAAAAATGTTTATTAGCGCGAGCTTGTTTATTAATACATTTTGCGGTGGCTACCAGTGGCTAACTTTGATGAAAATACTTGACCTAACCAAAAACAAACAAAATATATTTTTTTCAATCCAGTATTTATGATTTTATTTGAAATCATTTGGTCATAATAACTAACATGCGCTTTGCGAAAACAAGTACCCGAAAGCTCTGGTTTATGACTCTTTTGTTAAAAGTAAGCCGACTAGTTTTTTTATCTATAGCAGTGGAATTCTATTGTTATAGCTCCGGCCAAACTGGCCGACTTTGCTACTTATTGTTTCATTTTTTAAATTAAAATTAACACCTTTATTTAATTACTCTTTTAAAGGTAGATCTGTTATTATAATAACCGTAAAAATGAAATGTTATTGAAAAAAAAACACCTAACAAAACACTATTATAAAAAGATTATTATTTAAAATAATGTGTATACCCTAAACAAGAATATAGCCGAACTATCTATTTAACTATTTTTTTCTATTTAACATATCACTCGTTTGGTATGGTTACATAAATCCCAACAAAAGTATGAATGAAAATGCACTGATTTACTTCATACAGAGCGTAAATGAAGCTTTAGTTCCTTTTAAAAGTATGTGTGACGTGTAATATAAGGAAGTTTGAATAAAAAAAAAACTAGAATTGGCCACAAAGATCACTTTAAAATAATACACGCTTAATAGTTAAGATGTTAAAACATGAGACTAGTGTCAGATGACTCACGCAATCAATTATAATTATCAATTCTAAAAACATCCCTACTTAGCAGCACAACAGGCATTTGTACACATTTGTGTTAAACACATTATTAAAATGTCACCGTGAACAACACTGACTAAATCTGTTTTCATGTTTAGTGCAATAATAATTAGTTACAAACAATTTTGACCGACTAGAATTAAGTGTTATGTAGTTCACGTTAATCTTTTTTCTTTCTATCCCACTACTTTGCAGACTCTTTATCTATCTGGTTTTAGGCTGACTTATAAACACATAATGCTTAAAATATAATTAAAATGTTAATACTTACAAATATTCTCAGGTCATCCGCAATTTGACTAATAAATTTGTTCGATCTTCGATCGTCAATTTTAGATATCACACAAACAAAATAAAAGTCCGGTATACACGCGCGAGTATTCGTAAACAGTAGTCAAAGTCACGGAGAAAACAGCGAACGTCAACAATGAACAAACAGTGAGATGCGACTGACGTCCACAAAAATAGTCAAAGCATATATTTCCATCTCGTTACTGCAATGTCCTAATTGGTCAACGTCTCAGGAGGGCGGAGCTTCCGTGCCAGTCGCCTGCGTCGAACGTCAAACGAAATCTTCTAAAAAGTGATAAGGCTTCGTTGTCCCCGACTGTACAGCAAGATATAGATCCCGTGTAAATGAAGGAGATGCATATACAAATAGTTACTCGCCGACTGTTCACATTACCGGCGACAACTCTCTGAGCATTTGTTTTTTGCGGCGAGTAGATCTATAAAAATATACTCGCCGAGCGAGACTTGCTGAGCGATACTCGCTCGGCGAGCAAAACAGTCGCCGAGGACCAATCAGTGTCATTCTGCATAAAAGTGCAAATTTGAATTGAGAAAAAAATTTAGTAGGGGAAGGGAGGGCAAGATGGAAAACTTATTTTCACGATATACTAAAATCATTGAATTATTTTAGACTGTCGTGAAAGTTATTTTATTTTACAAGAAAAAGATCCAACAGCACCCCGTCAATTTTATGTTTAATTTCTAAAAAGTAATAACTATTTTCTATGTTAAAATATAATTACAATAAATCTATTCTTAAAAAATACTACTGTAAAATGGACATAACAACAAGAACTACCCTTTACTAGCAAAACCGCCTGGTACTGTGTGCAATTTAAATCGCGCGCATGTCATGTGATCCGTTTTTGAAGGCATGTTCTATTTTGCCCTCCCTTCCTTTATAGTAGTATAGAATGACAGTCACACTCGTCACTCGCTCATCGCTCGGCGACAAAACTATCAAAACCACATACTCGCTACTCGCTGCTCGCCGACTCGTTTTGTAGTTCATCGTTCTCCTCGCTACTCGCTCCTCGCTCTAAGTGAGACAGGTCCCTTATTTAAACAATTAATTACTACACAACTAGGTATATACTAAAGCTACAATAAAAACATAAACTATCAAACGGTCCAAGCTTATCACTCTTACTTGTTTAATATGTTAATTAAAATGACAAAACAAATACTTTCATACCTAATGTAATTAATAAGCGAAATAAAGTTTTTTTTAAGTAGTTAATTTTAAAGTTTAAAGATGTCCTTCCAAATTATTTTAAAGTAATGACAGTTATTTTTTTGTATCCTCATGTTTAATGCTACACAGGATGTAGATTACAAAATAAGCAATAGTCGTCTTAAAGTTAATTTCATGAAGAAATAACTTATAAGAATTATTAGTTGAAATGGCCACAAATACAGTTTTACATTAATCAATAACTATATGATAGGTTTATCCTGTGTGGTAGGCTCTACTGGTATTAAATAATACCAAAAAACAAGCTAATATATCTAATACAAGTATGTTTCATAATCAACTTTGTTTCAAAAAATTGCAATTTTTTGTTATTTATTTAAATAAGCAACATTTTTTTGGGAATAATAACATTTTATGAACTTAAAAATAAAGTATATTTCACGACCTCTCCAACACCACAAACTGCAGCATTCTAGGCCACTTAGTTTCGGATATATAGCAATTTTAAGATTATCGGTTGTAGAATCTTCCTAAAAACTCCTACGGAATTGATATGGCCAGGAGCAAACGGGTGGGTGGGAGGGGTTTTTTTTCGAAATTTCCCGGACTTTTATTTGTCCGATAACGGCGTAAGTGGTATCGTTGGCTTTGTCTTATTAATTGCTACCCGAATTAGTAAAAATATTATGTACCATAGAACTAAAATACTGAAAAAACTTGAAAAAATTGTTTTTCTGTGAAAAAAAGTATGAAGATACCCCAAGAGTAATATTATTATATGGTTACAAAGAATACACAAACACCGTTTTAAAAAGCTACTAAACTAACAGATTTCAGAAAAAAAAACTAAGATTGTCATTAAAATGTTATTTTGTAAAAAACAAATCTTCTACAAGTTATCCAAAATAATATATTCCGTGCTTCTGATGCCAAAAAAAACTAAACCGACGCCCCGAAAAATAAGTAATTGTTGACAAATTAGTATGAGATATTTAAACTTGATAATAAAAATCAATAAACTAAAATCTATCCTAACCTGACCAAATCTTGCAACAAAAATATTTATAAAAAAATATTATTCATAACTATGCTAAAATAAAGTTTCTAAACCTCTTCTCTGATTAAACTCACAAAGTTTTGCAAACCCCAACTTAATAATAACTGACATAACCAAATCTAATAAATTGTCAAACCAAACATTGTCATACCTAACTTTGCCAAACCGAACATTGTCAAACCTAACTTTTTCAAACCTAACTTTGTCAAACCTAACCTTGCCAAACCTAACCTTGCCAAACCTAACTTTACCAAACCTAACTTTTGAAAATAATTAGCTTTGAGCGAGTAAGGTTTGGCAAAGATAGGTTTGACAGATGTTTTGGAAAAAAAAAACGTAAAAAAAATCGAACCTAACCTAACTTTGCCAAACCTAACTTTGTCAAACCTAACATTGTCAAACCTAACATTGTCAAACCTAACTTTGTAAACCCTAACTATACCAAACCTAACTTTTGAAAATAATTAGCTTTGAGCGAGTAAGGTTTGGCAAAGATAGGTTTGACAGATGTTTTGGAAAAAAAACATCGTAAAAAAAACTCGAACCTGACCTAACATTGCCAAACCTAACCTTGCCAAACCTAACCTTGCCAAACCTAACCTTGCCAAACCTAACCTTGCCAAACCTAACATTGTCAAACTAAACTTTTTCAAACCTAACTTTGTCAAACCTAACCTTGCCAAACCTAACCTTGCCAAACCTAACATTGTCAAACCGAACTTTTTCAAACCTAACTTTGTCAAACCTAACTTTGCCAAACCTAACTTTGCCAAGCCTAACTTTTAAAAATCATAAATTTTGAGCGAGTAAGGTTTGGCAAAGATAGGTTTGACATATTATATTTTGGAAAAAAAAAAAACGTAAAAAAATCGAACCTAACCTAACTTTGCCAAACCTAACTTTGTCAAACCTAACATTGTCAAACCTAACATTGTCAAACCTAACATTGTCAAACCTAACTTTGTCAAACCTAACTTTAAAAAAAAATAACTTTTGAGCGAGTAAGGTTTGGCAAAGATAGGTTTGACAGATGTTTTGGAAAAAAAAACGTAAAAAAAATCGAACCTAACCTAACTTTGCCAAACCTAACTTTGTCAAACCTAACATTGTCAAACCTAACATTGTCAAACCTAACTTTGTAAACCCTAACTTGACCAAACCTAACTTTTGAAAATAATTAGCTTTGAGCGAGTAAGGTTTGGCAAAGATAGGTTTGACAGATGTTTTGGAAAAAAAAACGTAAAAAAAATCGAACCTAACCTAACTTTGCCAAACCTAACTTTGTCAAACCTAACATTGTCAAACCTAACATTGTCAAACCTAACTTTGTAAACCCTAACTTGACCAAACCTAACTTTTGAAAATAATTAGCTTTGAGCGAGTAAGGTTTGGCACAGATAGGTTTGACAGATGTTTTGGAAAAAAAACATCGTAAAAAAAACTCGAACCTGACCTAACATTGCCAAACCTAACCTTGCCAAACCTAACCTTGCCAAACCTAACCTTGCCAAACCTAACATTGTCAAACTAAACTTTTTCAATCCTAACTTTGTCAAACCTAACTTTGCCAAACCTAACATTGTCAAACCTAACTTTGTCAAACCTAACTTTAAAAAAAAATAACTTTTGAGCGAGTAAGGTTTGGCAAAGATGGGTTTGACAGATGTTTTGGAAAAAAAAACGTAAAAAAAATCGAACCTAACCTAACTTTGCCAAACCTAACTTTGTCAAACCTAACATTGTCAAACCTAACATTGTCAAACCTAACTTTGTAAACCCTAACTTGACCAAACCTAACTTTTGAAAATAATTAGCTTTGAGCGAGTAAGGTTTGGCAAAGATAGGTTTGACAGATGTTTTGGAAAAAAAACATCGTAAAAAAAACTCGAACCTGACCTAACATTGCCAAACCTAACCTTGCAAAACCTAACCTTGCCAAACCTAACCTTGCCAAACCTAACCTTGCCAAACCTAACCTTGCCAAACCTAACTTTACCAAACCTAACTTTTGAAAATAATTAGCTTTGAGCGAGTAAGGTTTGGCAAAGATAGGTTTGACAGATGTTTTGAAAAAAAAAAACGTAAAAAAAATCGAACCTAACCTAACTTTGCCAAACCTAACTTTGTCAAACCTAACATTGTCAAACCTAACATTGTCAAACCTAACTTTGTAAACCCTAACTATACCAAACCTAACTTTTGAAAATAATTAGCTTTGAGCGAGTAAGGTTTGGCAAAGATAGGTTTGACAGATGTTTTGGAAAAAAAACATCGTAAAAAAAACTCGAACCTGACCTAACATTGCCAAACCTAACCTTGCCAAACCTAACCTTGCCAAACCTAACCTTGCCAAACCTAACATTGTCAAACAAAACTTTTTCAAACCTAACTTTGTCAAACCTAACCTTGCCAAACCTAACCTTGCCAAACCTAACATTGTCAAACCGAACTTTTTCAAACCTAACTTTGTCAAACCTAACTTTGCCAAACCTAACTATGCCAAGCCTAACTTTTAAAAATCATAAATTTTGAGCGAGTAAGGTTTGGCAAAGATAGGTTTGACATATTATATTTTGGAAAAAAAAAAACGTAAAAAAATCGAACCTAACCTAACTTTGCCAAACCTAACTTTGTCAAACCTAACATTGTCAAACCTAACATTGTCAAACCTAACTTTGTAAACCCTAACTTGACCAAACCTAACTTTTGAAAATAATTAGCTTTGAGCGAGTAAGGTTTGGCAAAGATAGGTTTGACAGATGTTTTGGAAAAAAAACATCGTAAAAAAAACTCGAACCTGACCTAACATTGCCAAACCTAACCTTGCAAAACCTAACCTTGCCAAACCTAACCTTGCCAAACCTAACCTTGCCAAACCTAACCTTGCCAAACCTAACTTTACCAAACCTAACTTTTGAAAATAATTAGCTTTGAGCGAGTAAGGTTTGGCAAAGATAGGTTTGACAGATGTTTTGAAAAAAAAAAACGTAAAAAAAATCGAACCTAACCTAACTTTGCCAAACCTAACTTTGTCAAACCTAACATTGTCAAACCTAACATTGTCAAACCTAACTTTGTAAACCCTAACTATACCAAACCTAACTTTTGAAAATAATTAGCTTTGAGCGAGTAAGGTTTGGCAAAGATAGGTTTGACAGATGTTTTGGAAAAAAAACATCGTAAAAAAAACTCGAACCTGACCTAACATTGCCAAACCTAACCTTGCCAAACCTAACCTTGCCAAACCTAACCTTGCCAAACCTAACATTGTCAAACAAAACTTTTTCAAACCTAACTTTGTCAAACCTAACCTTGCCAAACCTAACCTTGCCAAACCTAACATTGTCAAACCGAACTTTTTCAAACCTAACTTTGTCAAACCTAACTTTGCCAAACCTAACTATGCCAAGCCTAACTTTTAAAAATCATAAATTTTGAGCGAGTAAGGTTTGGCAAAGATAGGTTTGACATATTATATTTTGGAAAAAAAAAAACGTAAAAAAATCGAACCTAACCTAACTTTGCCAAACCTAACTTTGTCAAACCTAACATTGTCAAACCTAACATTGTCAACCTAACGTTGTCAAACCTAACTTTGTCAAACCTAACTTTAAAAAAAAATAACTTTTGAGCGAGTAAGGTTTGGCAAAGATAGGTTTGACAGATGTTTTGAAAAAAAAAACGTAAAAAAAATCGAACCTAACCTAACTTTGCCAAACCTAACTTTGTCAAACCTAACATTGTCAAACCTAACATTGTCAAACCTAACTTTGTAAACCCTAACTTGACCAAACCTAACTTTTGAAAATAATTAGCTTTGAGCGAGTAAGGTTTGGCAAAGATAGGTTTGACAGATGTTTTGGAAAAAAAAACGTAAAAAAAATCGAACCTAACCTAACTTTGCCAAACCTAACTTTGTCAAACCTAACATTGTCAAACCTAACATTGTCAAACCTAACTTTGTAAACCCTAACTTGACCAAACCTAACTTTTGAAAATAATTAGCTTTGAGCGAGTAAGGTTTGGCACAGATAGGTTTGACAGATGTTTTGGAAAAAAAACATCGTAAAAAAAACTCGAACCTGACCTAACATTGCCAAACCTAACCTTGCCAAACCTAACCTTGCCAAACCTAACCTTGCCAAACCTAACATTGTCAAACTAAACTTTTTCAAACCTAACTTTGTCAAACCTAACTTTGCCAAACCTAACATTGTCAAACCTAACTTTGTCAAACCTAACTTTAAAAAAAAATAACTTTTGAGCGAGTAAGGTTTGGCAAAGATGGGTTTGACAGATGTTTTGGAAAAAAAAACGTAAAAAAAATCGAACCTAACCTAACTTTGCCAAACCTAACTTTGTCAAACCTAACATTGTCAAACCTAACATTGTCAAACCTAACTTTGCAAAACCTAACCTTGCCAAACCTAACCTTGCCAAACCTAACTTTACCAAACCTAACTTTTGAAAATAATTAGCTTTGAGCGAGTAAGGTTTGGCAAAGATAGGTTTGACAGATGTTTTGGAAAAAAAACATCGTAAAAAAACTCGAACCTGACCTAACCTTGCCAAACCTAACCTTGCCAAACCTAACCTTGCCAAACCTAACCTTGCCAAACCTAACCTTGCCAAACCTAACCTTGCCAAACCTAACCTTGCCAAACCTAACATTGTCAAACTAAACTTTTTCAAACCTAACTTTGTCAAACCTAACTTTGCCAAACCTAACATTGTCAAACCTAACTTTGTCAAACCTAACTTTGCAAAACCTAACCTTGCCAAACCTAACATTGTCAAACCTAACTTTGTCAAACCTAACTTTAAAAAAAATAACTTTTGAGCGAGTAAGGTTTGGCAAAGATGGGTTTGACAGATGTTTTGGAAAAAAAAACGTAAAAAAAAATCGAACCTAACCTAACTTTGCCAAACCTAACTTTGTCAAACCTAACATTGTCAAACCTAACATTGTCAAACCTAACTTTGCAAAACCTAACCTTGCCAAACCTAACCTTGCCAAACCTAACTTTACCAAACCTAACTTTTGAAAATAATTAGCTTTGAGCGAGTAAGGTTTGGCAAAGATAGGTTTGACAGATGTTTTGGAAAAAAAACATCGTAAAAAAACTCGAACCTGACCTAACCTTGCCAAACCTAACCTTGCCAAACCTAACCTTGCCAAACCTAACCTTGCCAAACCTAACCTTGCCAAACCTAACCTTGCCAAACCTAACCTTGCCAAACCTAACCTTGCCAAACCTAACCTTGCCAAACCTAACATTGTCAAACTAAACTTTTTCAAACCTAACTTTGTCAAACCTAACTTTGCCAAACCTAACATTGTCAAACCTAACTTTGTCAAACCTAACTTTAAAAAAAATAACTTTTGAGCGAGTAAGGTTTGGCAAAGATGGGTTTGACAGATGTTTTGGAAAAAAAAACGTAAAAAAAATCGAACCTAACCTAACTTTGCCAAACCTAACTTTGTCAAACCTAACATTGTCAAACCTAACATTGTCAAACCTAACTTTGTAAACCCTAACTTGACCAAACCTAACTTTTGAAAATAATTAGCTTTGAGCGAGTAAGGTTTGGCAAAGATAGGTTTGACAGATGTTTTGGAAAAAAAAACGTAAAAAAAATCGAACCTAACCTAACTTTGCCAAACCTAACTTTGTCAAACCTAACATTGTCAAACCTAACATTGTCAAACCTAACTTTGTAAACCCTAACTTGACCACACCTAACTTTTGAAAATAATTAGCTTTGAGCGAGTAAGGTTTGGCAAAGATAGGTTTGACAGATGTTTTGGAAAAAAAAACGTAAAAAAAATCGAACCTAACCTAACTTTGCCAAACCTAACTTTGTCAAACCTAACATTGTCAAACCTAACATTGTCAAACCTAACTTTGTAAACCCTAACTTGACCAAACCTAACTTTTGAAAATAATTAGCTTTGAGCGAGTAAGGTTTGGCACAGATAGGTTTGACAGATGTTTTGGAAAAAAAACATCGTAAAAAAAACTCGAACCTGACCTAACATTGCCAAACCTAACCTTGCCAAACCTAACCTTGCCAAACCTAACCTTGCCAAACCTAACCTTGCCAAACCTAACATTGTCAAACTAAACTTTTTCAAACCTAACTTTGTCAAACCTAACTTTGCCAAACCTAACATTGTCAAACCTAACTTTGTCAAACCTAACTTTAAAAAAAAATAACTTTTGAGCGAGTAAGGTTTGGCAAAGATGGGTTTGACAGATGTTTTGGAAAAAAAAACGTAAAAAAAATCGAACCTAACCTTACTTTGCCAAACCTAACTTTGTCAAACCTAACATTGTCAAACCTAACATTGTCAAACCTAACTTTGCAAAACCTAACCTTGCCAAACCTAACCTTGCCAAACCTAACTTTACCAAACCTAACTTTTGAAAATAATTAGCTTTGAGCGAGTAAGGTTTGGCAAAGATAGGTTTGACAGATGTTTTGGAAAAAAAACATCGTAAAAAAACTCGAACCTGACCTAACCTTGCCAAACCTAACCTTGCCAAACCTAACCTTGCCAAACCTAACTTTACCAAACCTAACTTTTGAAAATAATTAGCTTTGAGCGAGTAAGGTTTGGCAAAGATAGGTTTGACAGATGTTTTGGAAAAAAAACATCGTAAAAAAAACTCGAACCTGACCTAACATTGCCAAACCTAACCTTGCAAAACCTAACCTTGCCAAACCTAACCTTGCCAAACCTAACCTTGCCAAACCTAACCTTGCCAAACCTAACCTTGCCAAACCTAACCTTGCCAAACCTAACATTGTCAAACTAAACTTTTTCAAACCTAACTTTGTCAAACCTAACTTTGCCAAACCTAACATTGTCAAACCTAACTTTGTCAAACCTAACTTTAAAAAAAATAACTTTTGAGCGAGTAAGGTTTGGCAAAGATGGGTTTGACAGATGTTTTGGAAAAAAAAACGTAAAAAAAATCGAACCTAACCTAACTTTGCCAAACCTAACTTTGTCAAACCTAACATTGTCAAACCTAACATTGTCAAACCTAACTTTGTAAACCCTAACTTGACCAAACCTAACTTTTGAAAATAATTAGCTTTGAGCGAGTAAGGTTTGGCACAGATAGGTTTGACAGATGTTTTGGAAAAAAAACATCGTAAAAAAAACTCGAACCTGACCTTACATTGCCAAACCTAACCTTGCCAAACCTAACCTTGCCAAACCTAACCTTGCCAAACCTAACATTGTCAAACTAAACTTTTTCAAACCTAACTTTGTCAAACCTAACTTTGTCAAACCTAACTTTGCCAAACCTAACATTGTCAAACCTAACTTTGTCAAACCTAACTTTAAAAAAAAATAACTTTTGAGCGAGTAAGGTTTGGCAAAGATGGGTTTGACAGATGTTTTGGAAAAAAAAACGTAAAAAAAATCGAACCTAACCTAACTTTGCCAAACCTAACTTTGTCAAACCTAACATTGTCAAACCTAACATTGTCAAACCTAACTTTGTAAACCCTAACTTGACCAAACCTAACTTTTGAAAATAATTAGCTTTGAGCGAGTAAGGTTTGGCAAAGATAGGTTTGACAGATGTTTTGGAAAAAAAACATCGTAAAAAAACTCGAACCTGACCTAACATTGCCAAACCTAACCTTGCAAAACCTAACCTTGCCAAACCTAACCTTGCCAAACCTAACCTTGCCAAACCTAACCTTGCCAAACCTAACTTTACCAAACCTAACTTTTGAAAATAATTAGCTTTGAGCGAGTAAGGTTTGGCAAAGATAGGTTTGACAGATGTTTTGGAAAAAAAGAACGTAAAAAAAATCGAACCTAACCTAACTTTGCCAAACCTAACTTTGTCAAACCTAACATTGTCAAACCTAACATTGTCAAACCTAACTTTGTAAACCCTAACTTGACCAAACCTAACTTTTGAAAATAATTAGCTTTGAGCGAGTAAGGTTTGGCAAAGATAGGTTTGACAGATGTTTTGGAAAAAAAACATCGTAAAAAAACTCGAACCTGACCTAACCTTGCCAAACCTAACCTTGCCAAACCTAACCTTGCCAAACCTAACTTTACCAAACCTAACTTTTGAAAATAATTAGCTTTGAGCGAGTAAGGTTTGGCAAAGATAGGTTTGACAGATGTTTTGGAAAAAAAACATCGTAAAAAAAACTCGAACCTGACCTAACATTGCCAAACCTAACCTTGCCAAACCTAACCTTGCCAAACCTAACCTTGCCAAACCTAACATTGTCAAACTAAACTTTTTCAAACCTAACTTTGTCAAACCTAACCTTGCCAAACCTAACCTTGCCAAACCTAACTTTACCAAACCTAACTTTTGAAAATAATTAGCTTTGAGCGAGTAAGGTTTGGCAAAGATAGGTTTGACAGATGTTTTGGAAAAAAAACATCGTAAAAAAAACTCGAACCTGACCTAACATTGCCAAACCTAACCTTGCCAAACCTAACCTTGCCAAACCTAACCTTGCCAAACCTAACATTGTCAAACTAAACTTTTTCAAACCTAACTTTGTCAAACCTAACCTTGCCAAACCTAACCTTGCCAAACCTAACATTGTCAAACCGAACTTTTTCAAACCTAACTTTGTCAAACCTAACTTTGCCAAACCTAACTTTGCCAAGCCTAACTTTTAAAAATCATAAATTTTGAGCGAGTAAGGTTTGGCAAAGATAGGTTTGACATATTATATTTTGGAAAAAAAAAAACGTAAAAAAATCGAACCTAACCTAACTTTGCCAAACCTAACTTTGTCAAACCTAACATTGTCAAACCTAACATTGTCAAACCTAACATTGTCAAACCTAACATTGTCAAACCTAACATTGTCAAACCTAACTTTGTCAAACCTAACTTTAAAAAAAAATAACTTTTGAGCGAGTAAGGTTTGGCAAAGATAGGTTTGACAGATGTTTTGGAAAAAAAAACGTAAAAAAAATCGAACCTAACCTAACTTTGCCAAACCTAACTTTGTCAAACCTAACATTGTCAAACCTAACATTGTCAAACCTAACTTTGTAAACCCTAACTTGACCAAACCTAACTTTTGAAAATAATTAGCTTTGAGCGAGTAAGGTTTGGCAAAGATAGGTTTGACAGATGTTTTGGAAAAAAAAACGTAAAAAAAATCGAACCTAACCTAACTTTGCCAAACCTAACTTTGTCAAACCTAACATTGTCAAACCTAACATTGTCAAACCTAACTTTGTAAACCCTAACTTGACCAAACCTAACTTTTGAAAATAATTAGCTTTGAGCGAGTAAGGTTTGGCACAGATAGGTTTGACAGATGTTTTGGAAAAAAAACATCGTAAAAAAAACTCGAACCTGACCTAACATTGCCAAACCTAACCTTGCCAAACCTAACCTTGCCAAACCTAACCTTGCCAAACCTAACATTGTCAAACTAAACTTTTTCAATCCTAACTTTGTCAAACCTAACTTTGCCAAACCTAACATTGTCAAACCTAACTTTGTCAAACCTAACATTGTCAAACCTAACTTTGTAAACCCTAACTTGACCAAACCTAACTTTTGAAAATAATTAGCTTTGAGCGAGTAAGGTTTGGCAAAGATAGGTTTGACAGATGTTTTGGAAAAAAAAACATCGTAAAAAAAACTCGAACCTGACCTAACATTGCCAAACCTAACCTTGCAAAACCTAACCTTGCCAAACCTAACCTTGCCAAACCTAACCTTGCCAAACCTAACCTTGCCAAACCTAACTTTACCAAACCTAACTTTTGAAAATAATTAGCTTTGAGCGAGTAAGGTTTGGCAAAGATAGGTTTGACAGATGTTTTGAAAAAAAAAAACGTAAAAAAAATCGAACCTAACCTAACTTTGCCAAACCTAACTTTGTCAAACCTAACATTGTCAAACCTAACATTGTCAAACCTAACTTTGTAAACCCTAACTATACCAAACCTAACTTTTGAAAATAATTAGCTTTGAGCGAGTAAGGTTTGGCAAAGATAGGTTTGACAGATGTTTTGGAAAAAAAACATCGTAAAAAAAACTCGAACCTGACCTAACATTGCCAAACCTAACCTTGCCAAACCTAACCTTGCCAAACCTAACCTTGCCAAACCTAACATTGTCAAACAAAACTTTTTCAAACCTAACTTTGTCAAACCTAACCTTGCCAAACCTAACCTTGCCAAACCTAACATTGTCAAACCGAACTTTTTCAAACCTAACTTTGTCAAACCTAACTTTGCCAAACCTAACTATGCCAAGCCTAACTTTTAAAAATCATAAATTTTGAGCGAGTAAGGTTTGGCAAAGATAGGTTTGACATATTATATTTTGGAAAAAAAAAAACGTAAAAAAATCGAACCTAACCTAACTTTGCCAAACCTAACTTTGTCAAACCTAACATTGTCAAACCTAACATTGTCAACCTAACGTTGTCAAACCTAACTTTGTCAAACCTAACTTTAAAAAAAAATAACTTTTGAGCGAGTAAGGTTTGGCAAAGATAGGTTTGACAGATGTTTTGGAAAAAAAAACGTAAAAAAAATCGAACCTAACCTAACTTTGCCAAACCTAACTTTGTCAAACCTAACATTGTCAAACCTAACATTGTCAAACCTAACTTTGTAAACCCTAACTTGACCAAACCTAACTTTTGAAAATAATTAGCTTTGAGCGAGTAAGGTTTGGCAAAGATAGGTTTGACAGATGTTTTGGAAAAAAAAAACGTAAAAAAAATCGAACCTAACCTAACTTTGCCAAACCTAACTTTGTCAAACCTAACATTGTCAAACCTAACATTGTCAAACCTAACTTTGTAAACCCTAACTTGACCAAACCTAACTTTTGAAAATAATTAGCTTTGAGCGAGTAAGGTTTGGCACAGATAGGTTTGACAGATGTTTTGGAAAAAAAACATCGTAAAAAAAACTCGAACCTGACCTAACATTGCCAAACCTAACCTTGCCAAACCTAACCTTGCCAAACCTAACCTTGCCAAACCTAACATTGTCAAACTAAACTTTTTCAAACCTAACTTTGTCAAACCTAACTTTGCCAAACCTAACATTGTCAAACCTAACTTTGTCAAACCTAACTTTAAAAAAAAATAACTTTTGAGCGAGTAAGGTTTGGCAAAGATGGGTTTGACAGATGTTTTGGAAAAAAAAACGTAAAAAAAATCGAACCTAACCTAACTTTGCCAAACCTAACTTTGTCAAACCTAACATTGTCAAACCTAACATTGTCAAACCTAACTTTGCAAAACCTAACCTTGCCAAACCTAACCTTGCCAAACCTAACTTTACCAAACCTAACTTTTGAAAATAATTAGCTTTGAGCGAGTAAGGTTTGGCAAAGATAGGTTTGACAGATGTTTTGGAAAAAAAACATCGTAAAAAAACTCGAACCTGACCTAACCTTGCCAAACCTAACCTTGCCAAACCTAACCTTGCCAAACCTAACCTTGCCAAACCTAACCTTGCCAAACCTAACCTTGCCAAACCTAACCTTGCCAAACCTAACATTGTCAAACTAAACTTTTTCAAACCTAACTTTGTCAAACCTAACTTTGCCAAACCTAACATTGTCAAACCTAACTTTGTCAAACCTAACTTTGCAAAACCTAACCTTGCCAAACCTAACATTGTCAAACCTAACTTTGTCAAACCTAACTTTAAAAAAAATAACTTTTGAGCGAGTAAGGTTTGGCAAAGATGGGTTTGACAGATGTTTTGGAAAAAAAAACGTAAAAAAAATCGAACCTAACCTAACTTTGCCAAACCTAACTTTGTCAAACCTAACATTGTCAAACCTAACATTGTCAAACCTAACTTTGCAAAACCTAACCTTGCCAAACCTAACCTTGCCAAACCTAACTTTACCAAACCTAACTTTTGAAAATAATTAGCTTTGAGCGAGTAAGGTTTGGCAAAGATAGGTTTGACAGATGTTTTGGAAAAAAAACATCGTAAAAAAACTCGAACCTGACCTAACCTTGCCAAACCTAACCTTGCCAAACCTAACCTTGCCAAACCTAACCTTGCCAAACCTAACCTTGCCAAACCTAACCTTGCCAAACCTAACCTTGCCAAACCTAACCTTGCCAAACCTAACATTGTCAAACTAAACTTTTTCAAACCTAACTTTGTCAAACCTAACTTTGCCAAACCTTACTCGCTCAAAGCTAATTATTTTCAAAAGTTAGGTTTGGTCAAGTTAGGGTTTACAATGTTAGGTTTGACAATGTTAGGTTTGACAATGTTAGGTTAGGTTAGGTTAGGTTAGGTTAGGTTAGGTTAGGTTAGGTTAGGTTAGGTTAGGTTAGGTTAGGTTAGGTTAGGTTAGGTTAGGTTAGGTTAGGTTAGGTTAGGTTAGGTTAGGTTAGGTTAGGTTCCCCGACGTTGGGTGTCGCCGTCTCTACGCCTCGGTCATTCGATCGATGGCTCTGTACGGCGCACCCATTTGGAGTGACCGACTGACGGCCGATAACCGGGCGGTCCTACTTGGTTCGCAGCGTGCTGTTGCCAACAGGATCGTCCGGGCCTACCGGACCGTCGGTCATGAAGCCGCGTGTGTCTTGGCTGGGACACCGCCTTGGGATCTGGACGCGAAGGTGCTAACGGACCTTTACACCCGTTGCACCGAGCTCCGGTCCCGGGGTACCGACCCCCTTCCGAGGCAGCGCGAGCTATGGCGCAGACAGGCCCGTCTCGTCACAATGCGGAATTGGGAGCTTCGGCTCGCGAGACCGTCGGCGGGACGGGTCACCATTGAAGCGATCCGCCCACATCTTCAACCGTGGGTGGAGAGGCGGTACGGTTTATTGACCTACCGCCTCACGCAGATTTTGACCGGGCACGGGGCCTTTGGCCATTACCTGTGCTGGGTCGCCAGGAGGGAAGGGACCACGGCTTGCCACCAGTGCGGCGCCGGTGACGACACCGCGCTGCACACGCTGGCCGTGTGTCCCAACTTCGATGAGCCTCGCGCCGTTCTCCAGGCGGCGCTGGTAGGCGTGAACGTCTCCGCGCTGTCGGCTGTTGTCGCAGCCGCGCTCAGCAGTCGCACAGCGTGGGACGCGCTGTCCTCCTTCTGTGAGACCGTCATGTCCCAGAAGGAGGCGGCGGAGCGCGCTCGGGAGGACGACCCCGACGCGCCCCAGATACGCCGACGTCGAGTGGGGCGGCGCAGAGCCGCGCATGAGCGCGATCTCCCGCCCTAACTAGGGTCCTGGGCGACAGGCACGGGGGTGCATGTCGTCCGACTATAGGGCCCACGACGGGGAGCCACATTTCGTAGCATCGGGTGTGGTTCCAACAGGAGGCGGAGAGGCCGAAGCCTTTACACTTCGGCCTCCAATCACGAAAGTGAGCCATCGGCTTATTGGCCGATGGATCCCCGCGGTTGGCGCGTGACGAATTGCAACGCATTACCACGCGCCAACACCAAACGCGGATGACGGTGCACGGCGGTTTAGGTTTAGTCAGTAAGAGTCTGACACTACCCATCCACTCCCCCGAGTGGGTGGGTGTCCATGAGGATTCCCCCGCCTTATCAAAAAAAAAAAAAAAAAAAAAAAAAAAAAAAAAGGTTAGGTTAGGTTAGGTTAGGTTAGGTTAGGTTAGGTTAGGTTAGGTTAGGTTAGGTTAGGTTAGGTTAGGTTAGGTTAGGTTAGGTTAGGTTAGGTTAGGTTAGGTTAGGTTAGGTTAGGTTAGGTTAGGTTAGGTTAGGTTAGGTTAGGTTAGGTTAGGTTAGGTTAGGTTAGGTTAGGTTAGGTTAGGTTAGGTTAGGTTAGGTTAGGTTAGGTTAGGTTAGGTTAGGTTAGGTTAGGTTAGGTTAGGTTAGGTTAGGTTAGGTTAGGTTAGGTTAGGTTAGGTTAGGTTAGGTTAGGTTAGGTTAGGTTAGGTTAGGTTAGGTTAGGTTAGGTTAGGTTAGGTTAGGTTAGGTTAGGTTAGGTTAGGTTAGGTTAGGTTAGGTTGGGGTGCCTGGCAGAAAACCTCCACGTGTGCTCGGTGGCTGCTTGTCCGCTTGGTTTCTTGGGGACGAGCAGGTACTGGGCCGGTGCACCCTGGGTGCGGACAGCAGTCTCCTCGCGAGGGGTGGAGAGGGGGAGATTGTTGTCCGTAGCTAATTTCTGCCGGAGCGGAGGAGTCGCTCCCGAGGGCTCCCTATCTGCGCTCTGCTGCAGCGGAGTGCACGACCAGGGAGCGAGGTCGAGGGGTTTCCGCGGCGTGTACGTCGCGGTGACCGAGGTGGAAAAGACCGCGGGTTGCTCCTCAACCTGCGGTTAAAGGGCATCCGTGGCGAGGTGTTGGAGCCAGGGTGCCGGGTGGTGGGTAGGCTTAGGTTAGGTTAGTGGGGGTAAAAAAAAAAAAAAAAAAAAAAAAAAAAAAAAAAAAAAAAAAAAAATATTAATTAGTGTTACGTTAGGTTAGTAGACACCGAGCAGCGGGCGGTTTAACTCGCACCGGAGGCATCTGCGGGCCTCGGGAGGCCTAAATACCCTCCCAAAAAGAGTGGCCGCATCGCCTTGGGGAAGCGGTGTGCGTACTACCCAATAGTAAAAATGAAAATGTCCGAAAATGAGTATGTTTTGTCATGCGCTCCGGCTGACGCCCGGCGCTCGCAGGTATCCGGGCCTGCGAGTGTTAAGTTGACGACCGATGGAAGCACAGGGGTAGGTGACCAGGCCCCTGTAGCGGATGTGATTACTGGAAACATTGCTACGTCATGCGACCCGGTTGACAACCGGCGCTCGCAGGTATCCGGGCCTGCGAGTGTCAAATCTGTTACCGACGGACGCGCAGGGGTAGGCGACCAGGCCCCTGTAGCGGTCATGGATACTGGAAGTGCTGGCAAACGGTCGCAAGGGACGTCTTCCGTAAGGAAACGTCCAGTTTGCCAGTCTTCAGAAGAGGAAGGATTGCCGGCCCCCAAGTTGCCTACTTCCAGGAGGGGTCGGCCGGCATCTAGAGGAGCGAATGCTTCGCAGCCGCGGAGGGATGGGCGCGGGCGTTTTGTGCGCGCCAGTGCCTCGGCGGCTAGCGAGGCAGAGAGTGACGTGGGGGTCACCACGGAGGACCCTGGCGATGGCGGCGACAGCTGTGCCTCGCTAGGGAGCTCAAAGGCGGAGCTCAACGCCGCCAAGAGGGAGCAGCGCAAAGCCGTCGCGGCCGACGAAGTGTCGGAAATGGCCCGACGCGCACGCGAGCGACGTGCTACTCTGGCGGCGGAGGGGGGAGAGCCTTCGGCGGTGGCCTTGAGCCAGCTGGCTCTCGACGGGGTGGACTTAGTCCTGAAGGTTGCCACTAAGTCTGGCAGCCTGAAGGGCACGTTCACCCGCGGCCTAAAGGAGGCTGCCGCGGACATCCGGGAGGCGGTGGCATCCTCCTCAGCAGGACGGCCTCTGACGAGGTCGCGAAGCTGCAGGAGGAGAACAGCCGGCTCCGGCGTGACATGGAGGACCTCCAGCGGCAAGTCGCTGCGCTGAGCGAGCAGCAGCAGCGACGCTCGTCCGCCGCGCCAGTGGTGGCCCCTACTCCCCGCACAGGGTCCGGCAATCGCTCGTACCGACGATGAGGTCGAGCGCATTGTCCGGATCTGCATGCTCCAGTGCGGGAGCATGATGAATGCCCGGCTGGAGGCCATCTCTCGGCGTCTCCCACCGGAAGTCCTACGTCCGCCCCTAGCGGCCGACATTCGGAGGACCGGGGAGCCGCCGAGACTCCCGCCTCAGAAGAGGAAACCCGCGGAGGGTGAAAAAAGGCCCGCGAAGGGAGCCCCCTCGAGCGAGCCCACGACTGCCGGGTCTAAGGGTGAGACCTGGGCGAAAGTCGTGGGCCGTAAGAAGGCCCGCAAAGCCGCCAAGAAGGCCGCGGCCGCGGCACGCGCCTCCAGCCGAACCGCCAATACGGTTGCGCGGCCTGCGAGGCGGACTGAGAAAGGCGGTCGCA